>CM039678.1:557071086-563063468 GCA_022496015.1 Hordeum marinum
AACTCCAGGCTTTTCGTGTGTTCAGAATGCACCATTCGAAGCCACATAATCAATTTTCAACCCTTTCTGACTTCATTTGATATTTTTCATGCATTTTCTGATTTTTAGCTAAATGACCCTGAAATTGAAAAGCACTTCAAATGATGTCTGAAAAGGTTGAAAGTAGGCATGGTATCAGCATTTCACCCACATAGCATGTGCTAAAAAGTTGAGAGGGTTACGGCAAAAACAGGATGCACTTCGCGTATAAAACGGACACACTCTTTCGAAGTATCGGGGTTTCGGACGGAAACTCATCGGTTAGAAAAGGCATTTCATTTTCTTGAACTTATTTGAACTCCAAGATTTTTGTGTGTTCAAAATGCACCATTCAAAACCACATCATCAATTTTCAACCCTTTCTGACGTCACTTGATATTTTTCATGCATTTTCAGTTTTTTAGCTAAATGACCCTGAAATCGAAAAGCAATTCAAATGAAGTTTGAAAAGGTTGAAAGTAGGCATGGTATATCATTCATTTCACCCACATAGCATGTGCTAAAAAGTTGAGGAGGGTTACGGCAAAAGCAGGATGCACTTCGCGTGCAAAACGGACAGACTCTTTCGAAGTATCGGGGTTTTGAACGGAAACTCATCGGTTACAAAAGGCATTTCATTTTCATGAACTTATCTGAACTCCAGGCTTTTTGTGTGTTCAAAATGCACCATTCAAAGCCACATCATCAATTTTCAACCCTTTCTGACTTCATTTGATATTTTCATGCATTTTCTGTCTTTTAGCTAAATGACCCTGAAATTGAAAAGCACTTCAAATGATGTCTGAAAAGGTTGAAAGTAGGCATGGTATCATCATTTCACCCACATAGCATGTGCTAAAAAGTTTAGAGGGTTACGGCAAAAGCAGGATGCACTTCGCGTACAAAACGGACACACTCTTTCGAAGTATCGGGGTTTCAGACGGAAACTCATCGGTTAGAAAAGGCATTTCATTTTATTGAACTTATTTGAACTCCAGGCTTGTTGTGTGTTCAAAATGCACCATTCAAAGCCACATCATCAATTTTCAACCCTTTCTGACTTCATTTGATATTTTTCATGCATTTTCTGTTTTTAGCTAAATGACCGTGAAATTGAAAAGCACTTCAGATGATGTCTGAAAAGGTTGAAAGTAGGCATGGTATCATCATTTCACCCACATAGCTTGTGCTAAAAGTTTAGAGGGTTACGGCAAAAGCAGGATGCACTTCGCGTAGAAAACGGACACACCCTTTCGAAGTATCGGGGTTTCAGACGGAAACTCATCGGTTAGAAAAGGCATTTCATTTTATTGAACTTATTTGAACTCCAGGCTTTTTGTCTGTTCAAAATGCACCATTCAAAGCCACATCATCAATTTTCAACCCTTTCCGACTTCTTTTGATATTTTTCATGCATTTTCTGTTTTTTAGCTAAATAACCCTGAAATTGAATGGCACTTCAAATGATGTCTAAAAAGGTTGAAAGTAGGCATGGTATCATCATTTCACCCACATAGCATGTCCTAAAAAGTTGAGAGGGTTACGGCAAAAAAAATGCACTTCGCGTACAAAACGGACACACTCTTTCGAAGTATCGGGGTTTCGGACGGAAACTCATCGGTTAGAAAAGGCATTTCATTTTCTTGAACTTATTTGAACTCCAAGATTTTTGTGCGTTCAAAATGCACCATTCAAAGCCACATCATCAATTTTCAACCCTTTCTGACGTCATTTGATATTTTTCATGCATTTTCAGTTTTTTAGCTAAATGACCCTGAAATTGAAAAGCAATTCAAATGAAGTTTGAAAAGGTTGAAAGTAGGCATGGTATCATCATTTCACCCACATAGCATGTGCTAAAAAGTTGAGAGGGTTACGGCAAAAGCAGGATGCACTTCGCGTGCAAAACGGACACACTCTTTCGAAGTATCGGGGTTTTGAACGGAAACTCATCGGTTACAAAAGGCATTTCATTTTCATGAACTTATTTGAACTCCAGTCTTTTTGTGTGTTCAAAATGCACCATTCAAAGCCACATCATCAATTTTCAACCCTTTCTGACTTCATTTGATATTTTTCATGCATTTTCTGTTTTTAGCTAAATGACCCTGAAATTGAAAAGCACTTCAGATGATGTCTGAAAAGGTTGAAAGTAGGCATGGTATCATCATTTCACCCACATAGCATGTGCTAAAAAGTTGAGAGGGTTACGGCAAAAGCAGGATGCACTTCGCGTACAAAACGGACACACTCTTTCGAAGTATCTAGGTTTCGGACGGAAACTCATCGGTTAGAAAAGGCATTTCACTTTCTTGAACTTATTTGAACTCCAGGCTTTTTGTGTGTTCAAAATGCACCATTCAAAGCCACATCATCAATTTTCAACCCTTTCCGACTTCATTTGATATTTTTCATGCATTTTCTGTTTTTTAGCTAAATGACCCTGAAATTGAAAGGCACTTCGAATGAAGTCTGAAATGTTGAAAGTTGGCATGGCATCATCATTTCCCCACATAGCATGTGCTAAAAAGTTGAGAGGGTTACGGCAAAAGCAGGATGCACTTTGCGTACAAAACGGACACACTCTTTCGAAGTATCGGGGTTTCGGACAGAAACTCATCGGTTAGAAAAGGCATTTCATTTTCTTGAACTTATTTGAACTCCAAGCTTTTAGTGTGTTCAAAATGCACCATTCAAAGCCACATCATCAATTTTCAACCCTTTCTGACTTCATTTGATATTTTTCATGCATTTTCTGTTTTTTAGCTAAATGACCCTGAAATTGAAAAGCAATTCAAATGAAGTCTGAAAAGGTTGAAACTAGGTATGGTATCATCATTTCACCCACATAGCATGTGCTAAAAAGTTGAGAGGGTTACGGCAAAAGCAGGATGCACTTCGCGTGCCAAACGGACAAACTCTTTCGAAGTATCGGGGTTTCGAACGGAAACTCATCGGTTACAAAAGGCATTTCATTTTCATGAACTTATTTGAACTCCAGGCTTTTTGTGTGTTCAAAATGAACCATTCAAAGCCACATCATCAATTTTCAACCCTTTCTGACTTCATTTGATATTTTTCATGCATTTTCTGTCTTTTAGCTAAATGACCCTGAAATTGAAAAGCACTTCGAATGATGTCTGAAAAGGTTGAAAGTAGGCATGGTATCATCATTTCACCCACATAGCATGTGCTAAAAAGTTTAGAGGGTTACGGCAAAAGCAGGATGCACTTCGCGTACAAAACGGACACACTCTTTCGATGTATCGGGGTTTCGGACGGAAACTCATCGGTTAGAAAAGGCATTTCATTTTCTTGAACTTATTTGAACTCCAGGCTTTTTGTGTGTTCAAAATGCACCATTCAAAGCCACATCATCAATTTTCAACCCTTTCTGACTTCATTTGATATTTTTCATGCATTTTCTGTTTTTAGCTAAATGACCCTGAAATTGAAAAGCACTTCAAATGATGTCTGAAAAGGTTGAAAGTAGGCATGGTATCATCATTTCACCCACATAGCATGTGCTAAAAAGTTGAGAGGGTTACGGCAAAAGAAGGATGCACTTCGCGTACAAAACGGACACACTCTTACGAAGTATCGAGGTTTCGGACGGAAACTCATTGGCTAGAAAAGGCATTTCATTTTCTTGAACTTATTTGAACTCCAGGCTTTTCGTGTGTTCAGAATGCACCATTCGAAGCCACATAATCAGTTTTCAACCCTTTCTGACTTCATTTGATATTTTTCATGCATTTTCTATTTTTTAGCTAAATGACCCTGAAATTGAAAAGCACTTCAAATGATGTCTGAAAAGTTGAAAGTCGGCATGGTATCATCATTTCACCCACATAGCATGTGCTAAAAAGTTGAGAGGGTTACGGCAAAAAAAAAATGCACTTCGCGTACAAAACGGACACACTCTTTCGAAGTATCGGGGTTTCGGACGGAAACTCATCGGTTAGAAAAGGCATTTCATTTTCTTGAACTTATTTGAACTCCAAGCTTTTTGTGTGTTCAAAATGCACCATTCAAAGCCACATCATCAATTTTCAACCCTTTCTGACTTCATTTGGTATTTTTCATGCATTTTCTGTTTTTTAGCTAAATGACCCTGAAATTGAACAGCAATTCAAATGAAGTCTGAAAATGTTGAAACTAGGCATGGTATCATCATTTCACCCACATAGCATGTGCTAAAAAGTTGAGAGGGTTACGGCAAAAGCAGGATGCACTTCGCGTGCAAAACGGACAGACTCTTTCGAAGTATCGGTGTTCCGAACGGAAACTCATCGGTTACAAAAGGCATTTCATTTTCTTGAACTTATTTGAACTCCAAGCTTTTAGTGTGTTCAAAATGCACCATTCAAAGCCACATCATCAATTTTCAACCCTTTCTGACTTCATTTGATATTTTTCATGCATTTTCTGTTTTTTAGCTAAATGACCCTGAAATTGAAAAGCACTTCAAATGATGTCTGAAAAGGTTGAAAGTAGGCATGGTATCATCATTTCACCCACATAGCATGTGCTAAAAAGTTTAGAGGGTTACGGAAAAAGCAGGATGCACTTCGCGTACAAAACGGACACACTATTTCGAAGTATCGGGGTTTCACACGGAAACTCATCGGTTAGAAAAGGCATTTCATTTTATTGAACTTATTTTAACTCCAGGCTTTTTGTGTGTTCAAAATGCACCATTCAAAGCCACATCATCAATTTTCAACCCTTTCTGACTTCATTTGATATTTTTCATGCATTTTCTGTTTTTTAGCTAAATGACCCTGAAATTGAAAAGCACTTCACATGATGTCTGAAAAGGTTGAAAGTAGGCATGGTATCATCATTTCACCCACATAGCATGTGCTAAAAAGTTGAGAGGGTTACGGCAAAAGCAGGATGCACTTCGCGTGCAAAACGGACAGACTCTTTCGAAGTATCGGGGTTTTGAACGGAAACACATCGGTTACAAAAGGCATTTCATTTCCATGAACTTATTTGAACTCCAGGCTTTTTGTGTGTTCAAAATGCACCATTCAAAGCCACATCATCAATTTTCAACACGTTCTGACTTCATTTGATATTTTTCATGCATTTTCTGTCTTTTAGCTAAATGACCCTGAAATTGAAAAGTACTTCAAATGATGTCTGAAAAGGTTGAAAGTAGGCATGGTATCATCATTTCACCCACATAGCATGTGCTAAAAAGTTTAGAGGGTTACGGCAAAAGTAGGATGCACTTCGCGTACAAAACGGACACACTATTTCGAAGTATCGGGGTTTCAGACGGAAACTCATCGGTTAGAAAAGGCATTTCATTTTATTGAACTTATTTGAACTCCAGGCTTTTTGTGTGTTCAAAATGCACCATTCAAAGCCACATCATCAATTTTCAACCCTTTCTGACTTCATTTGATATTTTTCATGCATTTTCTGTTTTTTAGCTAAATGACCCTGAAATTGAAAAGTACTTCAAATGATGTCTGAAAAGGTTGAAAGTAGGCATGGTATCATCATTTCACCGACATAGCATGTGCTAAAAAGTTGAGAGGGTTACGGCAAAAGCAGGATGCACTTCGCGTGCAAAACGGACAGACTCTTTCGAAGTATCGGGGTTTCGAACGGAAACTCATCGGTTACAAAAGGCATTTCATTTTCATGAACTTATTTGAACTCCAGGCTTTTTGGGTGTTCAAAATGCACCATTCAAAGCCACATCATCAATTTTCAACCCTTTCCGACTTCATTTGATATTTTTCATGCATTTTCTGTTTTTTAGCTAAATGACCCTGAAATTAAAGGCACTTCAAATGATGTCTGAAAAGGTTGAAAGTAGGCATGGTATCATCATTTCACCCACATAGCATGTGCTAAAAAGTTGAGACGGTTATGGAAAAAGCAGGATGCACTTCGCGTACAAAACGGACGCACTCTTTCGAAGTATCGAGGTTTCACACGGAAACTCATCGGTTAGAAAAGGCATTTCATTTTCATGAACTTATTTGAACTCCAGGCTTTTTGGGTGTTCAAAATGCACCATTCAAAATCACATCATCAATTTTCAACCCTTTCCGACTTCATTTGATATTTTTCATGCATTTTCTGTTTTTTAGCTAAATGACCCTGAAATTGAAAGGCACTTCAAATGATGTCTGAACAGGTTGAAAGTAGGCATGGTATCATAATTTCACCCACATAGCATGTCTTAAAAAGTTGAGAGGGTTATGGCAAAAGCAGGATGCACTTCGCGTACAAAACGGACACACTCTTTCGAAGTATCGAGGTTTCACACGGAAACTCATCGGTTAGAAAAGGCATTTCATTTTCTTGAACTTATTTGAACTCTAGGCTTTTCGTGTGTTCAGAATGCACCATTCGAAGCCACATAATCAATTTTCAACCCTTTCTGACTTCCTTTGATATTTTCATGCATTTATTGATTTTTTTGACCTAAATGACCCTGAAATTGAAAAGCACTTCGAATGAAGTCTGAAAATGTTGAAAGTTGGCATGGTATCATCATTTCACCCACATAGCATGTGCTAAAAAGTTGAGAGGGTTACGGCAAAAGCAGGATGCACTTCGCGTATAAAACGGACACACTCTTTCGAAGTATCTGGGTTTCGGACGGAAACTCATCGGTTAGAAAAGGCATTTCACTTTCTTTAACTTATTTGAACTCCAGGCTTTTTGTGTGTTCAAAATGCACCATTCAAAATCACATCATCAATTTTCAACCCTTTCCGACTTCATTTGATATTTTTCATGCATTTTCTGTTTTTTAGCTAAATGACCCTGAAATTGAAAGGCACTTCAAATGATGTCTGAACAGGTTGAAAGTAGGCATGGTATCATAATTTCACCCACATAGCATGTCTTAAAAAGTTGAGAGGGTTATGGCAAAAGCAGGATGCACTTCGCGTACAAAACGGACACACTCTTTCGAAGTATCGAGGTTTCACACGGAAACTCATCGGTTAGAAAAGGCATTTCATTTTCTTGAACTTATTTGAACTCTAGGCTTTTCGTGTGTTCAGAATGCACCATTCGATGCCACATAATCAATTTTCAACCCTTTCTGACTTCCTTTGATATTTTCATGCATTTACTGATTTTTTTGACCTAAGTGACCCTGAAATTGAAAAGCACTTCGAATGAAGTCTGAAAATGTTGAAAGTTGGCATGGTATCATCATTTCACCCACATAGCATGTGCTAAAAAGTTGAGAGGGTTACGGCAAAAGCAGGATGCACTTCGCGTGCAAAACGGACAGACTCTTTCGAAGTATCGGTGTTCCGAACGGAAACTCATCGGTTACAAAAGGCATTTCATTTTCTTGAACTTATTTGAACTCCAAGCTTTTAGTGTGTTCAAAATGCACCATTCAAAGCCACATCATCAATTTTCAACCCTTTCTGACTTCATTTGATATTTTTCATGCATTTTCTGTTTTTTAGCTAATTGACCCTGAAATTCAAAAGCAATTCAAATGATGTCTGAAAAGGTTGAAACTAGGCATGGTATCATCATTTCACCCACATAGCATGTGCTAAAAAGTTGAGAGGGTTACGGCAAAAGCAGGATGCACTTCGCGCGCAAAACAGACAGACTCTTTCGAAGTATCGAGGTTTCGAACGGAAACTCATCGGTTACAAACGGCATTTCATTTTCATGAACTTATTTGAACTCCAGGCTTTTTGTGTGTTCAAAATGAACCATTCAAACCACATCATCAATTTTCAACCCTTTCTGACTTCATTTGATATTTTTCATGCATTTTCTGTCTTTTAGCTAAATGACCCTGAAATTGAAAAGCACTTCAAATGATGTCTGAAAAGGTTGAAAGTAGGCATGGTATCATCATTTCACCCACATAGCATGTGCTAAAAAGTTGAGAGGGTTACGGCAAAAGCAGGATGCACTTCGCGTACAAAACGGACACACTCTTTCGAAGTATCGGGGTTCCGGACGGAAACTCATCGGTTAGAAAAGGCATTTCACTTTCTTGAACTTATTTGAACTCCAGGCTTTTTGTGTGTTCAAAATGCACCATTCAAAGCCACATCATCAATTTTCAACCCTTTCCGACTTCATTTGATATTTTTCATGCATTTTCTGTTTTTTAGCTAAATGACCCTGAAATTAAAGGCACTTCAAATGATGTCTGAAAAGGTTGAAATTAGGCATGGTATCATCATTTCACCCACATAGCATGTGCTAAAAAGTTGAGACGGTTATGGAAAAATTAGGATGCACTTCGCGTACAAAACGGACGCACTCTTTCGAAGTATCGAGGTTTCACACGGAAACTCATCGGTTAGAAAAGGCATTTCATTTTCTCGAACTTATTTGAACTCTAGGCTTTTCGTGTGTTCAGAATGCACCATTCGAAGCCACATAATCAATTTTCAACCCTTTCTGACTTCCTTTGATATTTTCATGCATTTATTGATTTTTTTGACCTAAATGACCCTGAAATTGAAAAGCACTTCGAATGAAGTCTGAAAATGTTGAAAGTTGGCATGGTATCATCATTTCACCCACATAGCATGTGCTAAAAAGTTGAGAGGGTTACGGCAAAAGCAGGATGCACTTTGCGTACAAAACGGACACACTCTTTCGAAGTATCGGGGTTTCGGACAGAAACTCATCGGTTAGAAAAGGCATTTCATTTTCTTGAACTTATTTGAACTCCAAGCTTTTAGTGTGTTCAAAATGCACCATTCAAAGCCACATCATCAATTTTCAACCCTTTCTGACTTCATTTGATATTTTTCATGCATTTTCTGTTTTTTAGCTAAATGACCCTGAAATTGAAAAGCAATTCAAATGAAGTCTGAAAAGGTTGAAACTAGGTATGGTATCATCATTTCACCCACATAGCATGTGCTAAAAAGTTGAGAGGGTTACGGCAAAAGCAGGATGCACTTCGCGTGCAAAACGGACAGACTCTTTCGAAGTATCGGGGTTTCGAACGGAAACTCATCGGTTACAAAAGGCATTTCATTTTCATGAACTTATTTGAACTCCAGGCTTTTTGTGTGTTCAAAATGAACCTTTCAAAGCCACATCATCAATTTTCAACCCTTTCTGACTTCATTTGATATTTTTCATGTATTTTCTGTCTTTTAGCTAAATGACCCTGAAATTGAAAAGCACTTCGAATGATGTCTGAAAAGGTTGAAAGTAGGCATGGTATCATCATTTCACCCACATAGCATGTGCTAAAAAGTTTAGAGGGTTACGGCAAAAGCAAGATGCACTTTGCGTACAAAACGGACACACTCTTTCGAACTATCGGGGTTTCGGACGGAAACTCATCGGTTAGAAAAGGCATTTTATTTTCTTGAACTTATTTGAACTCCAGGCTTTTTGTGTGTTCAAAATGCACCATTCAAAGCCACATCATCAATTTTCAACCCTTTCTGACTTCATTTGATATTTTTCATCCATTTTCTGTTTTTTTAGCTAAATGACCCTGAAAGTGAAAAGCAATTCAAATGAAGTCATAAAAGGTTGAAACTAGGCATGGTATCATCATTTCACCGACATAGCATGTGCTAAAAAGTTGAGAGGGTTACGGCAAAAGCAGGATGCACTTCGCGTGCAAAACGGACAGACTCTTTCGAAGTATCGGGGTTTCGAACGGAAACTCATCGGTTACAAAAGGCATTTCATTTTCATGAACTTATTTGAACTCCAGGCTTTTTGTGTGTTCAAAATGAACCTTTCAAAGCCACATCATCAATTTTCAACCCTTTCTGACTTCATTTGATATTTTTCATGTATTTTCTGTCTTTTAGCTAAATGACCCTAAAATTGAAAAGCACTTCGAATGATGTCTGAAAAGGTTGAAAGTAGGCATGGTATCATCATTTCACCCACATAGCATGTGCTAAAAAGTTTAGAGGGTTACGGCAAAAGCAGGATGCACTTTGCGTACAAAACGGACACACTCTTTCGAAGTATCGGGGTTTCGGACGGAAACTCATCGGTTAGAAAAGGCATTTTATTTTCTTGAACTTATTTGAACTCCAGGCTTTTTGTGTGTTCAAAATGCACCATTCAAAGCCACATCATCAATTTTCAACCCTTTCTGACTTCATTTGATATTTTTCATGCATTTTTTGTTTTTTTAGCTAAATGACCCTGAAATTGAAAAGCAATTCAAATGAAGTCTGAAAAGGTTGAAACTAGGTATGGTATCATCATTTCACCCACATAGCATGTGCTAAAAAGTTGAGAGGGCTACGGCAAAAGCAGGATGCACTTCGCGTGCAAAACGGACAGACTCTTTCGAAGTATCGGGGTTTCGAACGGAAACTCATCGGTTACAAAAGGCATTTCATTTTCATGAACTTATTTGAACTCCAGGCTTTTTGTGTGTTAAAAATGAACCTTCCAAAGCCACATCATCAATTTTCAACCCTTTCTGACTTCATTTGATATTTTTCATGTATTTTCTATCTTTTAGCTAAATGACCCTGAAATTGAAAAGCACTTCGAATGATGTCTGAAAAGGTTGAAAGTAGGCATGGTATCATCATTTCACCCACATAGCATGTGCTAAAAAGTTTAGAGGGTTACGGCAAAAGCAGGATGCACTTTGCGTACAAAACGGACACACTCTTTCGAAGTATCGGGGTTTCGGACGGAAACTCATCGGTTAGAAAAGGCATTTTATTTTCTTGAACTTATTTGAACTCCAGGCTTTTTGTGTGTTCAAAATGCACCATTCAAAGCCACATCATCAAGTTTCAACCCTTTCTGACTTCATTTGATATTTTTCATGCATTTTTTGTTTTTTTAGCTAAATGACCCTGAAATTGAAAAGCAATTCAAATGAAGTCTGAAAAGGTTGAAACTAGGCATGGTATCATCATTTCACCGACATAGCATGTGCTAAAAAGTTGAGAGGGTTACGGCAAAAGCAGGATGCACTTCGCGTGCAAAACGGACACACTCTTTCGAAGTATCGGTGTTTCGAACGGAAACTCATCGGTTACAAAAGGCATTTCATTTTCATGAACTTATTTGAACTCCAGGCTTTTTGTGTGTTCAAAATGAACCATTCAAACCACATCATCAATTTTCAACCCTTTCTGACTTCATTTGATATTTTTCATGCATTTTCTGTCTTTTAGCTAAATGACCCCGAAATTGAAAAGCACTTCAAATGATGTCTGAAAAGGTTGAAAGTAGGCATGGTATCATCATTTCACCCACATAGCATGTGCTAAAAAGTTGAGAGGGTTACGGCAAAAGCAGGATGCACTTCGCGTACAAAACGGACACACTTTTTCGAAGTATCGGGGTTTCGGACGGAAACTCATCGGTTAGAAAAGGCATTTCACTTTCTTGAACTTATTTGAACTCCAGGCTTTTTGTGTGTTCAAAATGCACCATTCAAAGCCACATCATCAATTTTCAACCCTTTCCGACTTCATTTGATATTTTTCATGCATTTTCTGTTTTTTAGCTAAATGACCCTGAAATTAAAGGCACTTCAAATGATGTCTGAAAAGGTTGAAATTAGGCATGGTATCATCATTTCACCCACATAGCATGTGCTAAAAAGTTGAGACGGTTATGGAAAAAGCAGGATGCACTTCGCGTACAAAACGGACACACTCTTTCGAAGTATCGAGGTTTCACACGGAAACTCATCGGTTAGAAAAGGCATTTCATTTTCTTGAACTTATTTGAACTCTAGGCTTTTCGTGTGTTCAGAATGCACCATTCGAAGCCACATAATCAATTTTCAACCCTTTCTGACTTCCTTTGATATTTTCATGCATTTATTGATTTTTTTGACCTAAATGACCCTGAAATTGAAAAGCACTTCGAATGAAGTCTGAAAATGTTGAAAGTTGGCATGGTATCATCATTTCACCCACATAGCATGTGCTAAAATGTTGAGAGGGTTACGGCAAAAGCAGGATGCACTTTGCGTACAAAACGGACACCCTCTTTCGAAGTATCTCGGTTTCGGACGGAAACTCATCGGTTAGAAAAGGCATTTCACTTTCTTGAACTTATTTGAACTCCAGGCTTTTTGTGTGTTCAAAATGCACCATTCAAAATCACATCATCAATTTTCAACCCTTTCCGACTTCATTTGATATTTTTCATGCATTTTATGTTTTTAGCTAAATGACCCTGAAATTGCAAGGCACTTCAAATGATGTCTGAAAAGGTTGAAAGTAGGCATGGTATCATCATTTCACCCACATAGCATGTGCTAAAAAGTTGAGAGGGTTACGGCAAAAGCAGGATGCACTTCGCGTACAAAACGGACACACTCTTTCGAAGTATCGGGGTTCCGGACGGAAACTCATCGGTTAGAAAAGGCATTTCACTTTCTTGAACTTATTTGAACTCCAGGCTTTTTGTGTGTTCAAAATGCACCATTCAAAGCCACATCATCAATTTTCAACCCTTTCCGACTTCATTTGATATTTTTCATGCATTTTCTGTTTTTTAGCTAAATGACCCTGAAATTAAAGGCACTTCAAATGATGTCTGAAAAGGTTGAAATTAGGCATGGTATCATCATTTCACCCACATAGCATGTGCTAAAAAGTTGAGACGGTTATGGAAAAATTAGGATGCACTTCGCGTACAAAACGGACGCACTCTTTCGAAGTATCGAGGTTTCACACGGAAACTCATCGGTTAGAAAAGGCATTTCATTTTCTTGAACTTATTTGAACTCTAGGCTTTTCGTGTGTTCAGAATGCACCATTCGAAGCCACATAATCAATTTTCAACCCTTTCTGACTTCCTTTGATATTTTCATGCATTTATTGATTTTTTTGACCTAAATGACTCTGAAATTGAAAAGCACTTCGAATGAAGTCTGAAAATGTTGAAAGTTGGCATGGTATCATCATTTCACCCACATAGCATGTGCTAAAAAGTTGAGAGGGTTATGGCAAAAGCAGGATGCACTTTGCGTACAAAACGGACACACTCTTTCGAAGTATCGGGGTTTCGGACAGAAACTCATCGGTTAGAAAAGGCATTTCATTTTCTTGAACTTATTTGAACTCCAAGCTTTTAGTGTGTTCAAAATGCACCATTCAAAGCCACATCATCAATTTTCAACCCTTTCTGACTTCATTTGATATTTTTCATGCATTTTCTGTTTTTTAGCTAAATGACCCTGAAATTGAAAAGCAATTCAAATGAAGTCTGAAAAGGTTGAAACTAGGTATGGTATCATCATTTCACCCACATAGCATGTGCTAAAAAGTTGAGAGGGTTACGGCAAAAGCAGGATGCACTTCGCGTGCAAAACGGACAGACTCTTTCGAAGTATCGGGGTTTCGAACGGAAACTCATCGGTTACAAAAGGCATTTCATTTTCATGAACTTATTTGAACTCCAGGCTTTTTGTGTGTTCAAAATGAACCTTTCAAAGCCACATCATCAATTTTCAACCCTTTCTGACTTCATTTGATATTTTTCATGTATTTTCTGTCTTTTAGCTAAATGACCCTGAAATTGAAAAGCACTTCGAATGATGTCTGAAAAGGTTGAAAGTAGGCATGGTATCATCATTTCACCCACATAGCATGTGCTAAAAAGTTTAGAGGGTTACGGCAAAAGCAAGATGCACTTTGCGTACAAAACGGACACACTCTTTCGAACTATCGGGGTTTCGGACGGAAACTCATCGGTTAGAAAAGGCATTTTATTTTCTTGAACTTATTTGAACTCCAGGCTTTTTGTGTGTTCAAAATGCACCATTCAAAGCCACATCATCAATTTTCAACCCTTTCTGACTTCATTTCATATTTTTCATCCATTTTCTGTTTTTTTAGCTAAATGACCCTGAAAGTGAAAAGCAATTCAAATGAAGTCATAAAAGGTTGAAACTAGGCATGGTATCATCATTTCACCGACATAGCATGTGCTAAAAAGTTGAGAGGGTTACGGCAAAAGCAGGATGCACTTCGCGTGCAAAACGGACAGACTCTTTCGAAGTATCGGGGTTTCGAACGGAAACTCATCGGTTACAAAAGGCATTTCATTTTCATGAACTTATTTGAACTCCAGGCTTTTTGTGTGTTCAAAATGAACCTTTCAAAGCCACATCATCAATTTTCAACCCTTTCTGACTTCATTTGATATTTTTCATGTATTTTCTGTCTTTTAGCTAAATGACCCTAAAATTGAAAAGCACTTCGAATGATGTCTGAAAAGGTTGAAAGTAGGCATGGTATCATCATTTCACCCACATAGCATGTGCTAAAAAGTTTAGAGGGTTACGGCAAAAGCAGGATGCACTTTGCGTACAAAACGGACACACTCTTTCGAAGTATCGGGGTTTCGGACGGAAACTCATCGGTTAGAAAAGGCATTTTATTTTCTTGAACTTATTTGAACTCCAGGCTTTTTGTGTGTTCAAAATGCACCATTCAAAGCCACATCATCAATTTTCAACCCTTTCTGACTTCATTTGATATTTGTCATGCATTTTTTGTTTTTTTAGCTAAATGACCCTGAAATTGAAAAGCAATTCAAATGAAGTCTGAAAAGGTTGAAACTAGGCATGGTATCATCATTTCACCGACATAGCATGTGCTAAAAAGTTGAGAGGGTTACGGCAAAAGCAGGATGCACTTCACGTGCAAAACGGACACACTCTTTCGAAGTATCGGTGTTTCGAACGGAAACTCATCGGTTACAAAAGGCATTTCATTTTCATGAACTTATTTGAACTCCAGGCTTTTTGTGTGTTCAAAATGAACCATTCAAACCACATCATCAATTTTCAACCCTTTCTGACTTCATTTGATATTTTTCATGCATTTTCTCTCTTTTAGCTAAATGACCCCGAAATTGAAAAGCACTTCAAATGATGTCTGAAAAGGTTGAAAGTAGGCATGGTATCATCATTTCACCCACATAGCATGTGCTAAAAAGTTGAGAGGGTTACGGCAAAAGCAGGATGCACTTCGCGTACAAAACGGACACACTTTTTCGAAGTATCGGGGTTTCGGACGGAAACTCATCGGTTAGAAAAGGCATTTCACTTTCTTGAACTTATTTGAACTCCAGGCTTTTTGTGTGTTCAAAATGCACCATTCAAAGCCACATCATCAATTTTCAACCCTTTCCGACTTCATTTGATATTTTTCATGCATTTTCTGTTTTTTAGCTAAATGACCCTGAAATTAAAGGCACTTCAAATGATGTCTGAAAAGGTTGAAATTAGGCATGGTATCATCATTTCACCCACATAGCATGTGCTAAAAAGTTGAGACGGTTATGGAAAAAGCAGGATGCACTTCGCGTACAAAACGGACACACTCTTTCGAAGTATCGAGGTTTCACACGGAAACTCATCGGTTAGAAAAGGCATTTCATTTTCTTGAACTTATTTGAACTCTAGGCTTTTCGTGTGTTCAGAATGCACCATTCGAAGCCACATAATCAATTTTCAACCCTTTCTGACTTCCTTTGATATTTTCATGCATTTATTGATTTTTTTGACCTAAATGACCCTGAAATTGAAAAGCACTTCGAATGAAGTCTGAAAATGTTGAAAGTTGGCATGGTATCATCATTTCACCCACATAGCATGTGCTAAAAAGTTGAGAGGGTTACGGCAAAAGCAGGATGCACTTTGCGTACAAAACGGACACCCTCTTTCGAAGTATCTCGGTTTCGGACGGAAACTCATCGGTTAGAAAAGGCATTTCACTTTCTTGAACTTATTTGAACTCCAGGCTTTTTGTGTGTTCAAAATGCACCATTCAAAATCACATCATCAATTTTCAACCCTTTCCGACTTCATTTGATATTTTTCATGCATTTTATGTTTTTAGCTAAATGACCCTGAAATTGCAAGGCACTTCAAATGATGTCTGAAAAGGTTGACAGTAGGCATGGTATCATCATTTCACCCACATAGCATGTCCTAAAAACTGGAGAGGGTTATGGCAAAAGCAGGATGCACTTCGCGTACAAAACGAACACACTCTTTCGAAGTATCGAGGTTTCACACGGAAACTCATCGGTTAGAAAAGGCATTTCATTTTCTTGAACTTATTTGAACTCTAGGCTTTTCGTGTGTTCAGAATGCACCATTCGAAGCCACATAATCAATTTTCAACCCTTTCTGACTTCCTTTGATATTTTCATGCATTTACTGATTTTTTTGACCTAAGTGACCCTGAAATTGAAAAGCACTTCGAATGAAGTCTGAAAAAGTTGAAAGTTGTATGGTATCATCATTTCACCCACATAGCATGTGCTAAAAAGTTGAGAGGGTTACGGCAAAAGCAGGATGCACTTTGCGTACAAAACGGACACACTCTTTCGAAGTACCGGGGTTTCGGATAGAAACTCATCGGTTAGAAAAGGCATTTCATTTTCTTGAACTTATTTGAACTCCAAGCTTTTAGTGTGTTCAAAATGCACCATTCAAAGCCACATCATCAATTTTCAACCCTTTCTGACTTCATTTGATATTTTTCATGCATTTTCTGTTTTTTAGCTAAATGACCCTGAAATTGAAAAGCAATTCAAATGAAGTCTGAAAAGGTTGAAACTAGGCATGGTATCATCATTTCACCCACATAGCATGTGCTAAAAAGTTTAGAGGGTTACGGCAAAAGCAGGATGCACTTCGCGTACAAAACGGACACACTCTTTCGAAGTATCGTGGTTTCGGACGGAAACTCATCGGTTAGAAAAGGCATTTCATTTTCTTGAACTTATTTGAACTCCAGGCTTTTTGTGTGTTCAAAATGCACCATTCAAAGCCACATCATCAATTTTCAACCCTTTCTCACTTCGTTTGATATTTTTCATGCATTTTCTGTTTTTTAGCTAAATGACCCTGAAATTGGAAAGCAATTCAAATGAAGTCTGAAAAGGTTGAAACTAGGCATGGTATCATCATTTCACCCACATAGCATGTGCTAAAAAGTTGAGAGGGTTACGGCAAAAGCAGGATGCACTTCGCGTGCAAAACGGACAGACTCTTTCGAAGTATCGGGGTTTCGAACGGAAACTCATCGGTTACAAAAGGCATTTCATTTTCATGAACTTATTTGAACTCCAGGCTTTTTGTGTGTTCAAAATGAACCATTCAAACCACATCATCAATTTTCAACCCTTTCTGACTTCATTTGATATTTTTCATGCATTTTCTGTCTTTTAGCTAAATGACCCTGAAATTGAAAAGCACTTCAAATGATGTCTGAAAAGGTTGAAAGTAGGCATGGTATCATCATTTCACCTACATAGCATGTGCTAAAAAGTTGAGAGGGTTACGGCGAAAGCAGGATGCACTTCGCGTACAAAACGGACACACTCTTTCGAAGTATCGGGGTTTCGGACGGAAACTCATCGGTTAGAAAAGGCATTTCACTTTCTTGAACTTATTTGAACTCCAGGCTTTTTGTGTGTTCAAAATGCACCATTCAAAGCCACATCATCAATTTTCAACCCTTTCCGACTTCATTTGATATTTTTCATGCATTTTTTGTTTTTTAGCTAAATGACCCTGAAATTAAAGGCACTTCAAATGATGTCTGAAAAGGTTGAAATTAGGCATGGTATCATCATTTCACCCACATAGCATGTGCTAAAAACTTGAGATGGTTATGGAAAAAGCAGGATGCACTTCGCGTACAAAACGGACACACTCTTTCAAAGTATCGAGGTTTCACACGGAAACTCATCGGTTAGAAAAGGCATTTCATTTTCTTGAACTTATTTGAACTCTAGGCTTTTCGTGTGTTCAGAATGCACCATTCGAAGCCACATAATCAATTTTCAACCCTTTCTGACTTCCTTTGATATTTTCATGCATTTATTGATTTTTTTGAGCTAAATGACCCTGAAATTGAAAAGCACTTCGAATGAAGTCTGAAAATGTTGAAAGTTGGCATGGTATCATCATTTCACCGACATAGCATGTGCTAAAAAGTTGAGAGGGTTACGGCAAAAGCAGGATGCACTTCGCGTACAAAACGGACACCCTCTTTCGAAGTATCTGGGTTTCGGACGGAAACTCATCGGTTAGAAAAGGCATTTCACTTGCTTGAACTTATTTGAACTCCAGGCTTTTTGTGTGTTCAAAATGCACCATTCAAAATCACATCATCAGTTTCCAACCCTTTCCGACTTCATTTGATATTTTTCATGCATTTTATGTTTTTTAGCTAAATGACCCTGAAATTGAAAGGCACTTCAAATGATGTCTGAAAAGGTTGAAAGTAGGCATGGTATCATCATTTCACCCACATAGCATGTCCTAAAAAGTTGAGAGGGTTATGGCAAAAGCAGGATGCACTTCGCGTACAAAACGGACACACTCTTTCGAAGTATCGAGGTTTCGGACGGAAACTCATCGGTTAGAAAAGGCATTTCATTTTCTTGAACTTATTTGAACTCCAGGCTTTTCGTGTGTTCAGAATGCACCATTCGAAGCCACATAATCAATTTTCAACCCTTTCTGACTTCCTTTGATATTTTCATGCATTTATTGATTTTTTTTGACCTAAATGACCCTGAAATTGAAAAGCACTTCGAATGATGTCTGAAAATGTTGAAAGTTGGCATGGTATCATCATTTCACCCACATAGCATGTGCTAAAAAGTTCAGAGGGTTACGGTTAAAGCAGGATGCACTTCGAGTACAAAACGGACACACTCTTTTGAAGTATCGGGGTTTCGGACAGAAACTCATCGGTTAGAAAAGGCATTTCACTTTCTTGAACTTATATGAATTCCAGGCTTTTTGTGTGTTCAAAATGCACCATTCAAAGCCACATCATCAATTTTCAACCCTTTCCGACTTCATTTGATATTTTTCATGCATTTTCTGTTTTCTAGCTAAATGACCCTGAAATTGAAAGGCACTTCAAATGATGTGTGAAAAGGTTGAAAGTAGGCATGGTATCATCATTTCACCCACATAGCATGTGCTAAAAAGTTGAGAGGGTTATGGCAAAAGCAGGATGCACTTCGCGTACAAAACGGACACACTCTTTCGAAGTATCGAGGTTCCGGACGGAAACTCATCGGTTAGAAAAGGCATTTCATTTTCTTGAACTTATTTGAACTCCAGGCTTTTCGTGTGTTCAGAATGCACCATTCGAAGCCACATAA
Organism: Hordeum marinum; assembly: GCA_022496015.1. Classification (NCBI taxonomy): domain Eukaryota; kingdom Viridiplantae; phylum Streptophyta; class Magnoliopsida; order Poales; family Poaceae; genus Hordeum; species Hordeum marinum. The sequence goes on from CM039678.1 coordinate 557,090,236, forward strand.
TCAATTTTCAACCCTTTCTGACTTCCTTTGATATTTTCATGCATTTATTGATTTTTTTGACCTAAATGACCCTGAAATTGAAAAGCACTTCGAATGAAGTCTGAAAATGTTGAAAGTTGGCATGGTATCATCATTTCACCCACATAGCATGTGCTAAAAAGTTGAGAGGGTTACGGCAAAAGCAGGATGCACTTCGCGTACAAAACGGACACACTCTTTCGAAGTATCGGGGTTTCGGACGTAAACTCATCGGTTAGAAAAGGCATTTCATTTTCTTGAACTTATTTGAACTCCAAGATTTTAGTGTGCTCAAAATGCACCATTCAAAGCCACATCATCAATTTTCAACCCTTTCTGACTTCATTTGATATTTTTCATGCATTTTCTGTTTTTTAGCTAAATAACCCTGAAATTGAAAAGCAATTCAAATGAAGTCTGAAAAGGTTGAAACTAGGCATGGTATCATCATTTCACCCACATAGCATGTGCTAAAAAGTTGAGAGGGTTACGGCAAAAGCAGGATGCACTTCGCGTGCAAAACGGACAGACTCTTTCGAAGTATCGGGGTTTCGAACGGAAACTCATCGGTTACAAAAGGCATTTCATTTTCATGAACTTATTTGAACTCCAGGCTTTTTGTGTGTTCAAAATGCACCATTCAAAGCCAGATCATCAATTTTCAACCCTTTCTGACTTCATTCGATATTTTTCATGCATTTTCTGTGTTGAGCTAAATGACCCTGAAATTGAAAGGCACTTCAAATGATGTCTGAAAAGGTTGAAAGTAGGCATGGTATCATCATTTCACACACATAGCATGTGCTAAAAAGTTGAGAGGGTTACGGCAAAAGCAGGATGCACTTCGCGTACAAAACGGACAAACTCTTTCGAAGTATCGAGGTTTCGGACGGAAACTCATTGGCTAGAAAAGGCATTTTATTTTCTTGAACTTATTTGAACTCCAGGATTTTCGTGTGTTCAGAATGCACCATTCGAAGCCACATAATCAATTTTCAACCCTTTCTGACGTCATTTGATATTTTCATGCATTTATTGATTTTTTTGACCTAAATGACCCTGAAATTGAAAAGCACTCCAAATGAAGTCTGAAAATGTTGAAAGTTGGCATGGTATCATCATTTCACCCACATAGCATGTGGTAAAAAGTTGAGAGGGTTACGGAAAATGCAGGATGCACTTCGCGTGCAAAACAGACAATCTCTTTCTAAGTATCGAGGTTTCGGACGGAATCTCATCGGTTACAAAAGGCCTTTCATTTTCTTGAACTTATTTGAACACCACACTTTTTGTGTGTTCAAAATGCACCATTAAAACCACATCGTCAATTTTCAACCCTTTCTGACTTCATTTGATATTTTTCATGCATTTACTGTTTTTTGAGCTAAATGACCCTAAAATTGAAAAGTACATCAAATGAAGTCTGATAAGGTTCAAAGTTGGCATGGTATCATCATTTCACCCACATAGAATGTGATAATAAGTTGAGAGGGTTACAGAAAAAGAAGGATGCACTTCGCGTACAAAACAGACAGACTCTTTCGAAGTATCAAGGTTTCGGACGGAAACTCATCGGTTAGAGAAGGCATTTCATTTTCTTGAACTTATTTGAACTCCAGGCTTTTTGTGTGTTCAAAATGCACCATTAAAAGCCACATCATCAATTTTCAACCCTTTGTGACTTCATTTGATATTTTCCATGCATTTACTGTTTTTTGAGCTTAGTGACCCTGAAATTGAAAAGCACTTCAAATGAAGTCTGAAAAGGTTGAAAGTAGGCATGGTATCATCATTTCACCCACATAGCATCTGCTAAAAAGTTGAGAGGGTTACGACAAAAGCAGATGCACTTCGCGTGCAAAACGGATAGACTCTTTCGGAGTATCGGGGTTTCGAACGAAAATTCGTCGGTTAGAAAAGGCATTTCATTTTCTTAAACTTATTTGAACTCCAGGAATTTTGTGTCTTAAAAATGCACCATTCAAAGCCAAATCATCAATTTTCAACCCTTTCTGACTTCATTTGATATTTTTCATGCATTTACTGTTTTTCTCCAGCTAAATGACCCTGAAAATGAAGAGCACTTCAAATGAAGTCTGAAAAGGTTGAAAGTTGGCATGGTATCATCATTTCACCCACCTACATGTGCTAAAAAGTTGAGAGGGTTACGGCAAAAGCAGGATGCCCTTCGCGTGCGAAACGGACAGACTCTTTCGAAGTATCGGGGTTTCGAATGGAAACTCATCGGTTAGAAAAGGCATTTAATTTTCTTAAACTTATTTGAACTCCAGGATTTTTGTGTGTTAAAAATGCGCCATTCAAAGCCACATCATCAATTTTCAACCCTTTCTAACTTCATTTGATATTTTTCATGCATTTACTGTTTTTTTGAGGTAAATGACCCTAAAATTGAAAAGTACTTCAAATGAAGTCTGATAAGGTTCAAAGTTGGCATGGTATCATCATTTCACCCACATAGCATGTGATAAAAATTTGAGAGGGTTACGGAAAAAGCAGGATGCACTTTGCATACAAAACATACACACTCTTTCGAAGTATCACGGTTTCGGACGGAAACTCATCAGTTAGAGAAGGCATTTCATTTTCTTGAACTTATTTGAACTCCAGGCTTTTTGTGTGTTCAAAATGAACCATTGAAAGCCACATCGTCAATTTTCAACCCTTTCTGACTTCATTTGATATTTTCCATCCATTACTATTTCTTTAGCTTAATGTCCCTGAAATTGAAAAGCACTTTAAATGAAGTCTGAAAAGGTTGAAAGTAGGCATGGTATCATCATTTCACCCACATAGCATCTGCTAAAAAGTTGAGAGGGTTACGACAAAAGTAGGATGCACATCGCGTGCAAAGCAGACAGACTCTTTCGAAGTATTGGGGTTTCGAACGGAAACTCATTGGTTAGAAAAGGCATTTCATTTTCTTAAACTTATTTGAACTCCAGGATTTTTGTGTGTTCAAAATGCACCATTCAAAGCCACATCATCAATTTTCAACCCTTTCTGCCTTCATTTGATATTTTTCATGCATTTACTAATTTTTTCCAGCTAAATGACCCTGAAATTGAAAAGCACTTCAAATGAAGTCTGAAAAGGTTTAAAGTAGGCTTGGTATCATAATTTCACCGACATAGCATGTACAAAAAAGTTCAGAGGGTTACGGCAAAAGCAGGATGCACTTCGCGTGCAAGACGGACAAACTCTTTCGAAGTCTCGGGGTTTCGAACGGGAACTCATCGATTAGAAAAGGCATTTCATTTTCTTAAGCTTATTGGAACTCCAGGCTTTTTGTGTGTTCAAAATGCACCATTCAAAGCCACATCATCAATTTTCAACCCTTTCTGACTTCATTTGATATTTTTCATGCATTTACTGATTTTTTCCAGCTAAATGACCCTGAAATTGAAAAGCACTTCAAATGAAGTCTGAAAAGGTTTAAAGTAGGCATGGTATCATAATTTCACCGACATAGCATGTGCTAAAAAGTTGAGAGGGTTACGACAAAAGCAGGATGGACTTCGCGTGCAAGACAGACAAACTCTTTCGAAGTCTCGGGGTTTCGAACGGGAACTCATCGATTAGAAAAGGCATTTCATTTTCTTCAACTTATATGAACTCCAGGCTTTTTGTGTGTTCAAAATGCACCATTCAAACCCAAATCATCAATTTTCAACTCTTTCTGACTTCATTTGATATTTTTCATGCATTTAATGTTTTTTTTGACGTAAATGACCGTGAAATTCAAAAGCACTTCAAATCAAGTCTGAAAAGGTTGAAAGTTGGCATGGTATAATCATTTCACCCACATAGCATGTGCTAAAAGTTGAGAGGGGTACGGCAAAAGCAGACTGGACTTCGCGTACAAAACGGACACACTCTTTCGATGTATCGTGGTTTCGGACGGAAACTCATCGGTTAGAAAAGGCATTTCATTTTCATGAACTTATTGGAACTCCAGGCTTTTTGTGTGTTCAAAATGCACCATTCAAAGCCACATCATCAATTTTCAACCCTTTCTGACTTCATTTGATATTTTTCATGCATTTTCTGTTTTTTAGCTAAATGACCCTGAAATTGAAAAGCACATCAAATGATGTGTGAAAAGGTTGAAAGTAGGCATGGTATCATCATTTCACCCACATAGCATCTGCTAAAAAGTTGAGAGGGTTACGACAAAAGTAGGATGCACTTCGCGTGCAAAACAGACAGACTCTTTCGAAGTATTGGGGTTTCGAACGGAAACTCATCGGTTAGAAAAGGCATTTCATTTTCTTAAACTTATTTGAACTCCAGGATTTTTGTGTGTTCAAAATGCACCATTCAAAGCCACATCATCAATTTTCAACCCTTTCTGCCTTCATTTGATATTTTTCATGCATTTACTGATTTTTTCCAGCTAAATGACCCTGAAATTGAAAAGCACTTCAAATGAAGTCTGAAAAGGTTTAAAGTAGGCATGGTATCATAATTTCACCGACATAGCATGTGCAAAAAAGTTGAGAGGGTTACGGAAAAAGCAGGATGCACTTCGCGTGCAAGACGGACAAACTCTTTCGAAGTCTCGGGGTTTCGAACGGGAACTCATCGATTAGAAAAGGCATTTCATTTTCTTAAACTTATTGGAACTCCAGGCTTTTTGTGTGTTCAAAATGCACCATTCAAAGCCACATCATCAATTTTCAACCCTTTCTGACTTCATTTGATATTTTTCATGCATTTACTGATTTTTTCCAGCTTAATGACCCTGAAATTGAAAAGCACTTCAAATCAGGTCTGAAAAGGTTTAAAGTAGGCATGGTATCATAATTTCACCGACATAGCATGTGCAAAAAAGTTGAGAGGGTTACGACAAAAGCAGGATGCACTTCGCGTGCAAGACGGACAAACTCTTTCGAAGTATCACGGTTTCGCACGGAAACTCATCGGTTAGAGAAGGCATTTCATTTTCTTGAACTTATTTGAACTCCAGGATTTTTGTGTGTTCAAAATGCACCATTAAAAGCCACATCATCAATTTTCAACCCTTTCTGACTTCATTTGATATTTTTCATGCATTACTGTTTTTTTTAGCTTAATGACCCTGAAATTGAAAAGCACTTCATATGAAGTCGCAAAAGGTTGAAACTACGCATGGTATCATCATTTCACCCACATAGCACCTGCTAAAAAGTTGAGAGGGTTACGACAAAAGTAGGATGCACTTCGCGTGCAAAACAGACAGACTCTTTCGAAGTATCGGGGTTTCGAACGGAAACTCATCGGTTAGAAAAGGCATTTCATTTTCTTAAACTTAATTGAACTCCAGACTTTTTGTGTTTTCAAAATGCACCATCAAAAGCCACATCATCAATTTTCAACCCTTTCTAACTTCATTTGATATTTTTCATGCATTACTGTTTTTTTTAGCTTAATGACCCTGAAATTGAAAAGCACTTCAAATGAAGTCTGAAAAGGTTGAAAGTAGGCATGGTATCATCATTTTACCCACATAGCATGTGCTAAAAACTTGAGAGGGTTACGACAAAAGTACGATGCACTTTGCGTGCAAAACAGACAGACTCTTTCGAAGTATCGGGGTTTCGAACGGAAACTCATCGGTTAGAAAAGGCATTTCATTTTCCTAAACTTATTTGAACTCCAGGATATTTGTGTGTTAAAAATGCACCATTCAAAGCCACATCATCAATTTTCAACCATTTCTGACTTCATTTGATGTTTTTCGTGCACTCACTGATTTTTTGAGATAAATGACCCTAAAATTGAAAATTACTTCAAATGAAGTATGATAAGGTTCAAAGTTGGCATGGTATCATCATTTCCCCACATAGCATGTGATGAAAAGTTGAGAGGGTTACGGAAAAAGCAGGATGCACTTTGCATACAAAACATACAGACTCTTTCGAAGTATCACGGTTTCGCACGGAAACTCATCGGTTAGAGAAGGCATTTCATTTTCTTGAACTTATTTGAACTCCAGGCTTTTTGTGTGTTCAAAATGCACCATTAAAAGCCACATCATCAATTTTCACCCCTTTCTGACTTCATTTGATATTTTTCATGCATTTAATGTTTTTTTGAGCTAAATGACCCTGAAATTGAAAAGCACTTCATATGAAGTCTGAAAAGGTTGAAACTAGGCATGGTATCATCATTTCACCCACATAGCATGTGCTAAAAAGTTGAGAGGGTTACGGCGAAAGCAGGTTGCACTTCGCGTTCAAAACGGATAGACTCTCTCGAAGTATCGGTGTTTTGGACGGAAACTCATCGGTTAGAAAAGGCATTTCATTTTCTTAAACTTATTTGAACTCCAGACTTTTTGTGTTTCCAAAATGCACCATTAAAAGCCACATCATCAATTTTCAACCCTTTCTAACTTCATTTGATATTTTTCATGCATTACTGTTTTTTTTAGCTTAATGACCCTGAAATTGAAAAGCACTTCAAATGAAGTCTGAAAAGGTTGAAAGTAGGCATGGTATCATCATTTTACCCACATAGCATGTGCTAAAAACTTGAGAGGGTTACGACAAAAGTACGATGCACTTTGCGTGCAAAACAGACAGACTCTTTCGAAGTATCGGGGTTTCGAACGGAAACTCATCGGTTAGAAAAGGCATTTCATTTTCCTAAACTTATTTGAACTCCAGGATATTTGTGTGTTAAAAATGCACCATTCAAAGCCACATCATCAATTTTCAACCATTTCTGACTTCATTTGATGTTTTTCGTGCACTCACTGATTTTTTGAGATCAATGACCCTAAAATTGAAAATTACTTCAAATGAAGTATGATAAGGTTCAAAGTTGGCATGGTATCATCATTTCCCCACATAGCATGTGATGAAAAGTTGAGAGGGTTACGGAAAAAGCAGGATGCACTTTGCATACAAAACATACAGACTCTTTCGAAGTATCACGGTTTCGCACGGAAACTCATCGGTTAGAGAAGGCATTTCATTTTCTTGAACTTATTTGAACTCCAGGCTTTTTGTGTGTTCAAAATGCACCATTAAAAGCCACATCATCAATTTTCAACCCTTTCTGACTTCATTTGATATTTTTCATGCATTACTGTTTTTTTTAGCTTAATGACCCTGAAATTGAAAAGCACTTCATATGAAGTCGCAAAAGGTTGAAAGTACGCATGGTATCATCATTTCACCCACATAGCACCTGCTAAAAAGTTGAGAGGGTTACGACAAAAGTAGGATGCACTTCGCGTGCAAAACAGACAGACTCTTTCGAAGTATCGGGGTTTCGAACGGAAACTCATCGGTTAGAAAAGGCATTTCATTTTCTTAAACTTAATTGAACTCCAGGATTTTTGTGTGTTCAAAATGCACCATTCAAAGCCACATCATCAATTTTCAACCCTTTCTGCCTTCATTTGATATTTTTCATGCATTTACTGATTTTTCCAGCTAAATGACCCTGACATTGAAAACCACTTCAAATGAAGTCTGAAAAGGTTTAAAGTACGCATAGTATCATAGTTTCACCGACATAGCCTGTGCTAAAAAGTTGAGAGGGTTACGGCAAAAGCAGGATGCACTTCGCGTGCAAGACGGGCAAACTCTTTCGAAGTCTCGGGGTTTCGAACGGGAACTCATCGATTAGAAAAGGCATTTCATTTTCTTCAACTTATCTGAACTCCAGGCTTTTTGTGTGTTCAAAATGCACCATTCAAAGCCAAATCATCAATTTTCAAACCTTTCTGACTTCATTTGATATTTTTCATGCATTTAATGTTTTTTTTTGAGCTAAATGACCCTGAAATTCAAAAGCACTTCAAATGAAGTATGAAAAGGTTGAAAGTTGGCATAGTATCATCATTTCACCCACATAGCATGTGATCAAAAGTTGAGAGGGTTACGGAAAAAGCAGGATGCACTTCGCATACAAAACATACAGACTCTTTCGAAGTATCACGGTTTGAGACGGAAACTCATCGGTTAGAGAAGGCATTTCATTTTCTTGAACTTATTTGAACTCCAGGCTTTTTGTGTGTTCAAAATGCACCATTAAAAGCCACATCATAAAATTTCAACCCTTTCTGACTTCATTTGATATTTTTCATGCATTACTGTTTTTTTTAGCTTAATGACCCTGAAATTGAAAAGCACTTCAAATGAAGTCTGAAAAGGTTGAAAGTACGCATGGTATCATCATTTCACCCACATAGCATCTGCTAAAAAGTTGAGAGGGTTACGACAAAAGTAGGATGCACTTCGCGTGCAAAACAGACAGACTCTTTCGAAGTATCGGGGTTTCGAACGGAAACTCATCGGTTAGAAAAGGCATTTCATTTTCTTAAACTTAATTGAACTCCAGGATTTTTTGTGTGTTAAAAATGCACCATTCAAAGCCACATCATCAATTTTCAACCCTTTCTGCCTTCGTTTGATATTTTTCATGCATTTACTGATTTTTTCCAGCTAAATGACCCTGAAATTGAAAACCACTTCAAATGAAGTCTGAAAAGGTTTAAAGTTGGCATGGTATCATCATTTCACCGACATAGCATGTGCTAAAAAGTTGAGAGGGTTACGGCAAAAGCAGGATGCACTTCGCGTGCAAAACGGACAGACTCTTTCGAAGTATCGGGGTTTCGAACGGAAACTCATCGGTTACAAAAGGCATTTCATTTTCTTGAAATTATTTGAACTCCAAGCTTTTTGTGTGTTATAAATGCACCATTCAAAGGCACATCATTAATGTTCAACCCTTTCTGACTTCATTTGATATTTTTATGAATTTTCTGTTTTTTAGCTAAATTACCCTGAAATTGAAAAGCACTTCAAATAAAGTCTGAAAATGTTGAAACTAGGCATGGTATCATCATTTCACCCACATAGCATGTGCTAAAAAGTTGAGAGGGTTACGGCGAAAGCAGGTTGCACTTCGCGTTCAAAACAGATAGACTCTCGAAGTATCGGTGTTTTGGACGGAAACTCATCGGTTAGAAAAGGCATTTCATTTTCTTAAACTTAATTGAACTCCAGGATTTTTGTGTGTTCAAAATGCACCATTCAAAGCCACATCATCAATTTTCAGCCCTTTCTGCCTTCATTTGATATTTTTCATGCATTTACTGATATTTTCCAGCTAAATGACCCTGAAATTGAAAAGCACTTCAAATGAAGTCTGAAAAGGTTAAAAGTTGGCATGGTATCATCATTTAACCCACATAGCATGTGATGAAAAGTTGAGAGGGTTACAGAAAAAGCAGGACGCACTTCGCATACAAAACATACACACTCTTTCGAAGTATCACGGTTTGGACGGAAACTCATCGGTTTGAGAAGGCATTTCATTTTCTTGAACTTATTTGAACTCCAGGCTTTTTGTGTGTTCAAAATGCACGATTAAAAGCCACATCATCAATTTTCAACCCTTTCTGACTTCATTTGATATTTTTCATGCATTAATGTTTTTTTTAGCTTAATGACCCTGAAATTGAAAAGCACTTCAAATGAAGTCGGAAAAGGTTGAAAGTAGGCATGGTCTCATCATTTCACCCACATAGCATTTGATAAAAAGTTGAGAGGGTTACGACAAAAGTAGGATGCACTTCGCGTGCAAAACAGACAGAGTCTTTTGAAGTATCGGGGTTTCGAACGGAAACTCATCGGTTAGAAAAGGCATTTCATTTTCTTAAACTTATTTGAACTCCAGGATTTCTGTGTGTTAAAAATGCACCATTCAAAGCCATATCATCAATTTTCAACCCTTTCTGACTTCATTTGATATTTTTCATGCATTTACTGTTGTTTTGAGCCGAATGACCCTAAAATTGAAAAGTACTTCAAATGAAGTCTGATAAGGTTCGAAGTTGGCATGGTATCATCATTTCACCCACATAGCATGTGATAAAAAGTTGAGACGGTTATGGAGAAAGCAGGATGCTCTTCGCATACAAAACATCCAGACTCTTTCGAAGTATCACGGTTTCGTACGGAAACTCATCGGTTAGAGAAGTCATTTCATTTTCTTGAACTTATTTGAACTCCAGGCTTTTTGTGTGTTCAAAATGCACCATTAAAAGCCACATCATCAATTTTCAACCCTTTCTGACTTCATTTGATATTTTTCGTGCACTCACTGATTTTTTGAGCTAAATGACCCTAAAATTGAAAAGTACTTCAAATGAAGTATGATAAGGTTCAAAGTTGGCATGGTATCATCATTTCACCCACATAGCATGTGATGAAAAGTTGAGAGGGTTACGGAAAAAGCAGGATGCACTTCGCATACAAAACATCCAGACTCTTTCGAAGTATCACGGTTTCGGACGGAAACTCATCGGTTAGAGAAGTCATTTCATTTTCATGCAGTCTGATAAGGTTCAAAGTTGGCATGGTATCATCATTTCACCCACATAGCATGTGATAAAAAGTTGAGACGGTTATGGCAAAAGCAGGATGCTCTTCGCATACAAAACATCCAGACTCTTTCGAAGTATCATGGTTTCGGACGGAAACTCATCGGTTAGAGAAGTCATTTCATTTTCTTGAACTTATTTGAACTCCAGGCTTTTTGTGTGTTCAAAATGCACCATTAAAAGCCACATCATCAATTTTCAACCCTTTCTGACTTCATTTGATATTTTTCGTGCACTCACTGATTTTTTGAGCTAAATGACCCTGAAATTGAAAAGCACTTCAAATGAAGTCGGAAAAGGTTGAAAGTAGGCATGGTATCATCATTTCACCCACATAGCATCTGCTAAAAAGTTGAGAGGGTTACGACAAAAGTAGGATGCACTTCGCGTGCAAAACAGACAGACTCTTTCGAAGTATCGGGGTTTCGAACGGAAACTCATCGGTTAGAAAAGGCATTTCATTTTCTTAAACTTATTTGAACTCCAGGATTTCTGTGTGTTAAAAATGCACCATTCAAAGCCACATCATCAATTTTCAACCCTTTCTGACTTCATTTGATATTTTTCATGCATTTACTGTTTTTTGAGCTAAATGACCCTAAAATTGAAAAGTACTTCAAATGAAGTCTAATAAGGTTCGAAGTTGGCATGGTATCATCATTTCACCCACATAGCATGTGATAAAAAGTTGAGAGGGTTACGGAAAAAGCAGGATGCACTTCGCATACAAAACATCCAGACTCTTTCGAAGTATCACGGTTTCGGATGGAAACTCATCGGTTAGAGAAGGCATTTCATTTTCTTGAACTTATTTGAACTCCAGGCTTTTTGTGTGTTCAAAATGCACCATTAAAAGCCACATCATCAGTTTTCAACCCTTTCTGACTTCATTTGATATTTTTCATGCATTAATGTTTTTTTTAGCTTAATGACCCTGAAATTGAAAAGCACTTCAAATGAAGTCGGAAAAGGTTGAAAGTAGGCATGGTATCATCATTTCACCCACATAGCATCTGCTAAAAAGTTGAGAGCGTTACAACAAAAGTAGGATGCACTTCGCGTGCAAAACAGACAGACTCTTTCGAATTATCGGGGTTTCGAACGGAAACTCATTGCTTAGAAATGGCATTACATTTTCTTAAACTTATTTGAACTCCAGGATTTTTGTGTGTTAAAAATGCACCATTCAAAGCCACATCATCAATTTTCAACCCTTTCTGACTTCATTTGATATTTTTCATGCATTTATTGTTTTTTTGAGCTAAATGACCCTAAAATTGAAAAGTACTTCAAATGAAGTCTAATAAGGTTCGAAGTTGGCATGGTATCATCATTTCACCCACATAGCATGTGATAAAGAGTTGAGAGGGTTACGGAAAAAGCAGGATGCACTTCGCATACAAAACATCGAGACTCTTTCGAAGTATCACGGTTTCCGACGAAAACTCATCGATTAGAGAAGGCATTTCATTTTCTTGAACTTATTTGAACTCCAGGCTTTTTGTGTGTTCAAAATGCACCATTAAAAGCCACATCATCAATTTTCAACCCTTTCTGACTTCATTTGATATTTTTCATGCATTACTGTTTTTTTAGCTTAATGACCCTGAATTTGAAAAGCACTTCAAATGAAGTCTGAAAAGGTTGAAAGTAGGCATGGTATCATCATTTCACCCACATAGCATCTGCTAAAAAGTTGAGAGGGTTACGACAAAAGTAGGATGCACTTCGCGTGCAAAACAGACAGACTCTTTCGAAGTATCGGGGTTTCGAACGGAAACTCATCGGTTAGAAAAGGCATTTCATTTTCTTAAACTTAATTGAACTCCAGGATTTTTGTGTGTTAAAAATGCACCATTCAAAGCCACATCATCAATTTTCAACCCTTTCTGCCTTCGTTTGATATTTTTCATGCATTTACTGATTTTTTCCAGCTAAATGACCCTGAAATTGAAAAGCACTTCAAATGAAGTCTGAAAAGGTTAAAAGTTGGCATGGTATCATCATTTCACCCACATAGCATGTGATAAAAAGTTGAGAGGGTTACGACAAAAGCAGGATGCACTTTGCGTGCAAAACGGACAGACTCTTTCGAAGTATCGGGGTTTCGAACGGAAACTCATCGGTTACAAAAGGCATTTCATTTTCTTGAAATTATTTGAACTCCAAGCTTTTTGTGTGTTATAAATGCACCATTCAAAGGCACATCATTAATGTTCAACCCTTTCTGACTTCATTTGATATTTTTATGAATTTTCTGTTTTTTAGCTAAATTACCCTGAAATTGAAAAGCACTTCAAATGAAGTCTGAAAAGGTTGAAACTAGGCATGGTATCATCATTTCACCCACATAGCATGTGCTAAAAAGTTGAGAGGGTTACGGCGAAAGCAGGTTGCATTTCGCGTTCAAAACGGACAGACTCTTTCGAAGTATCGGTGTTTTGGACGGAAACTCATCGGTTAGAAAAGGCATTTCATTTTCTTAAACTTAATTGAACTCCAGGATTTTTGTGTGTTCAAAATGCACCATTCAAAGCCACATCACCAATTTTCAACCCTTTCCGCCTTCATTTGATATTTTTCATGCATTTACTGATATTTTCCAGCTAAATGACCCTGAAATTGAAAAGCACTTCAAATGAAGTCTGAAAAGGTTAAAAGTTGGCATGGTATCATCATTTCACCCACATAGCATGTGATGAAAAGTTGAGAGGGTTACAGAAAAAGCAGGACGCACTTCGCATACAAAACATACAGACTCTTTCGAAGTGTCACGGTTTCGGACGGAAACTCATCGGTTAGAGAAGGCATTTCATTTTCTTGAACTTATTTGAACTCCAGGCTTTTTGTGTGTTCAAAATGCACGATTAAAAGCCACATCATCAATTTTCAACCCTTTTTGACTTTATTTGAGATTTTTCATGCATTTTCTAGTTTTTAGCTAAATGACCCTGAAATTGAAAAGCACTTCGAATGATGTTTGAAAGGGTTTCTGTGTGTTAAAAATGCACCATTCAAAGCCACATCATCAATTTTCAACCCTTTCTGACTACATTTGATATTTTTCATGCATTTACTGTTTTTTTGAGCTAAATGACCCTAAAATTGAGAAGTACTTCAAATGAAGTCTAATAAGGTTCGAAGTTGGCATGGTATCATCATTTCACCCACATAGCATGTGATAAAAACTTGAGAGGGTTACAGAAAAAGCAGGTTGCACTTTGCAGACAAAACATCCAGACTCTTTCGAAGTATCACGGTTTTGGACGCAAACTCATCGGTTAGAGAAGGCATTTCATTTTCTTGGACTTATTTGAACTCCAGGCTTTTTGTGTGTTCAAAATGAACCATTAAAAGCCACGTCATAAATTTTCAACCCTTTCTGACTTCATTTGATATTTTTCATGCATTACTGTTTTTTTTCGCTTAATGACCCTGAAATTGAAAAGCACTTCAAATGAAGTCGGAAAAGGTTGAAAGTAGGCATGGTATCATCATTTCACCCACATAGCATCTGCTAAAAAGTTGAGAGGGTTACGACAAAAGTAGGATGCACTTCGCGTGCAAAACAGACAGACTCTTTCGAAGTATCGGGGTTTCGAACGGAAACTCATCGGTTAGAAAAGGCATTTCATTTTCTTAAACTTATTTGAACTCCAGGATTTCCGTGTGTTAAAAATGCACCATTCAAAGCCACATCATCAATTTTCAACCCTTTCTGACTTCATTTGATATTTTTCATGCATTTACTGTTTTTTGAGCTAAATGACCCTAAAATTGAAAAGTACTTCAAATGAAGTCTAATAAGGTTCGAAGTTGGCATGGTATCATCATTTCACCCACATAGCATGTGATAAAAAGTTGAGATGGTTACGGAAAAAGCAGGATGCAGTTCGCATACAAAACATCCAGACTCTTTCGAAGTATCACGGTTTCGGATGGAAACTCATCGGTTAGAGAAGGCATTTCATTTTCTTGAACTTATTTGAACTCCAGGCTTTTTGTGTGTTCAAAATGCACCATTAAAAGCCACATCATCAGTTTTCAACCCTTTCTGACTTCATTTGATATTTTTCATGCATTAATGTTTTTTTTAGCTTAATGACCCTGAAATTGAAAAGCACTTCAAATGAAGTCGGAAAAGGTTGAAAGTAGGCATGGTATCATCATTTCACCCACATAGCATCTGCTAAAAAGTTGAGAGCGTTACGACAAAAGTAGGATGCACTTCGCGTGCAAAACAGACAGACTCTTTCGAATTATCGGGGTTTCGAACGGAAACTCATCGCTTAGAAAAGGCATTACATTTTCATAAACTTATTTGAACTCCAGGATTTTTGTGTGTTAAAAATGCACCATTCAAAGCCACATCATCAATTTTCAACCCTTTCTGACTTCATTTGATATTTTTCATGCATTTATTGTTTTTTTGAGCTAAATGACCCTAAAATTGAAAAGTACTTCAAATGAAGTCTAATAAGGTTCGAAGTTGGCATGGTATCATCATTTCACCCACATAGCATGTGATAAAGAGTTGAGAGGGTTACGGAAAAAGCAGGATGCACTTCGCATACAAAACATCGAGACTCTTTCGAAGTATCACGGTTTCCGACGGAAACTCATCGATTAGAGAAGGCATTTCATTTTCTTGAAATTATTTGAACTCCAGGCTTTTTGTGTGTTCAAAATGCACCATTAAAAGCCACATCATCAATTTTCAACCCTTTCTGACTTCATTTGATATTTTTCATGCATTACTGTTTTTTTAGCTTAATGACCCTGAAATTGAAAAGCACTTCAAATGAAGTCTGAAAAGGTTGAAAGTAGGCATGGTATCATAATTTCACCCACATAGCATCTGCTAAAAAGTTGAGAGGGTTACGACAAAAGTAGGATGCACTTCGCGTGCAAAACAGACAGACTCTTTCGAAGTATCGGGGTTTCGAACGGAAACTCATCGGTTAGAAAAGGCATTTCATTTTCTTAAACTTAATTGAACTCCAGGATTTTTGTGTGTTAAAAATGCACCATTCAAAGCCACATCATCAATTTTCAACCCTTTCTGCCTTCGTTTGATATTTTTCATGCATTTACTGATTTTTTCCAGCTAAATGACCCTGAAATTGAAAAGCACTTCAAATGAAGTCTGAAAAGGTTAAAAGTTGGCATGGTATCATCATTTCACCCACATAGCATGTGCTAAAAAGTTGAGAGGGTTACGACAAAAGCAGGATGCACTTTGCGTGCAAAACGGACAGACTCTTTCGAAGTATCGGGGTTTCGAACGGAAACTCATCGGTTACAAAAGGCATTTCATTTTCTTGAAATTATTTGAACTCCAAGCTTTTTGTGGGTTATAAATGCACCATTCAAAGGCACGGCATTAATGTTCAACCCTTTCTGACTTCATTTGATATTTTTATGAATTTTCTGTTTTTTAGCTAAATTACCCTGAAATTGAAAAGCACTTCAAATGAAGTCGGAAAAGGGTGAAAGTAGGCATGGTATCATCATTTCACCCACATAGCATCTGCTAAAAAGTTGAGAGCGTTACGACAAAAGTAGGATGCACTTCGCGTGCAAAACAGACAGACTCTTTCAAATTATCGGGGTTTCGAACGGAAACTCATCGCTTAGAAAAGGCATTACATTTTCATAAACTTATTTGAACTCCAGGATTTTTGTGTGTTAAAAATGCACCATTCAAAGCCACATCATCAATTTTCAACCCTTTCTGACTTCATTTGATATTTTTCATGCATTTATTGTTTTTTTGAGCTAAATGACCCTAAAATTGAAAAGTACTTCAAATGAAGTCTAATAAGGTTCGAAGTTGGCATGGTATCATCATTTCACCCACATAGCATGTGATAAAGAGTTGAGAGGGTTACGGAAAAAGCAGGATGCACTTCGCATACAAAACATCGAGACTCTTTCGAAGTATCACGGTTTCCGACGGAAACTCATCGATTAGAGAAGGCATTTCATTTTCTTGAACTTATTTGAACTCCAGGCTTTTTGTGTGTTCAAAATGCACCATTAAAAGCCACATCATCAATTTTCAACCCTTTCTGACTTCATTTGATATTTTTCATGCATTACTGTTTTTTTAGCTTAATGACCCTGAAATTGAAAAGCACTTCAAATGAAGTCTGAAAAGGTTGAAAGTAGGCATGGTATCATAATTTCACCCACATAGCATCTGCTAAAAAGTTGAGAGGGTTACGACAAAAGTAGGATGCACTTCGCGTGCAAAACAGACAGACTCTTTCGAAGTATCGGGGTTTCGAACGGAAACTCATCGGTTAGAAAAGGCATTTCATTTTCTTAAACTTAATTGAACTCCAGGATTTTTGTGTGTTAAAAATGCACCATTCAAAGCCACATCATCAATTTTCAACCCTTTCTGCCTTCGTTTGATATTTTTCATGCATTTACTGATTTTTTCCAGCTAAATGACCCTGAAATTGAAAAGCACTTCAAATGAAGTCTGAAAAGGTTAAAAGTTGGCATGGTATCATCATTTCACCCACATAGCATGTGCTAAAAAGTTGAGAGGGTTACGACAAAAGCAGGATGCACTTTGCGTGCAAAACGGACAGACTCTTTCGAAGTATCGGGGTTTCGAACGGAAACTCATCGGTTACAAAAGGCATTTCATTTTCTTGAAATTATTTGAACTCCAAGCTTTTTGTGGGTTATAAATGCACCATTCAAAGGCACAGCATTAATGTTCAACCCTTTCTGACTTCATTTGATATTTTTATGAATTTTCTGTTTTTTAGCTAAATTACCCTGAAATTGAAAAGCACTTCAAATGAAGTCTGAAAAGGTTGAAACTAGGCATGGTATCATCATTTCACCCACATAGCATGTGCTAAAAAGTTGAGAGGGTTACGGCGAAAGAAGGTTGCACTTCGCGTTCAAAACGGACAGACTCTTTCGAAGTATCGGTGTTTTGGACGGAAACTCATCGGTTAGAAAAGGCATTTCATTTCCTTAAACTTAATTGAACTCCAGGATTTTTGTGTGTTCAAAATGCACCATTCAAAGCCACATCATCAATTTTCAACCCTTTCTTCCTTCATTTGATATTTTTCATGCATTTACTGATATTTTCCAGCTAAATGACCCTGAAATTGAAAAGCACTTCAAATGAAGTCTGAAAAGGTTAAAAGTTGGCATGGTATCATCATTTCACCCACATAGCATGTGATGAAAAGTTGAGAGGGTTACAGAAAAAGCAGGACGCACTTCGCATACAAAACATACAGACTCTTTCGAAGTATCACGGTTTAGGACGGAAACTCATCGGTTAGAGAAGGCATTTCATTTTCTTGAACTTATTTGAACTCCAGGCTTTTTTTGTGTTCAAAATGCACGATTAAAAGCCACATCATCAATTTTCAACCCTTTCTGACTTCATTTGATATTTTTCATGCATTAATGTTTTTTTTAGCTTAATGACCCTGAAATTGAAAAGCACTTCAAATGAAGTCGGAAAAGGTTGAAAGTAGGCATGGTATCATCATTTCACCCACATAGCATTTGATAAAAAGTTGAGAGGGTTACGACAAAAGTAAGATGCACTTCGCCTGCAAAACAGACAGACTCTTTCGAAGTATCGGGGTTTCGAACGGAAACTCATCGGTTAGAAAAGGCATTTCATTTTCTTAAACTTATTTGAACTCCAGGATTTCTGTGTGTTAAAAATGCACCATTCAAAGCCACATCATCAATTTTCAACCCTTTCTGACTACATTTGATATTTTTCATGCATTTACTGTTTTTTTGAGCTAAATGACCCTAAAATTGAAAAGTACTTCAAATGAAGTCTAATAAGGTTCGAAGTTGGCATGGTATCATCATTTCACCCACATAGCATGTGATAAAAACTTGAGAGGGTTACAGAAAAAGCAGGTTGCACTTCGCAAACAAAACATCCAGACTCTTTCGAAGTATCACGGTTTTGGACGGAAACTCATCGGTTAGAGAAGGCCTTTCATTTTCTTGAACTTATTTGAACTCCAGGCTTTTTGTGTGTTCAAAATGCACCATTAAAAGCCACGTCATCAATTTTCAACCCTTTCTGACTTCATTTGATATTTTTCATGCATTACTGTTTTTTTTCGCTTAATGACCCTGAAATTGAAAAGCACTTCAAATGAAGTCGGAAAAGGTTGAAAGTAGGCATGGTATCATCATTTCACCCACATAGCATCTGCTAAAAAGTTGAGAGGGTTACGAGAAAAGTAGGATGCACTTCGCGTGCAAAACAGACAGACTCTTTCGAAGTATTGGGGTTTCGAACGGAAACTCATCGGTTAGAAAAGGCATTTCATTTTCTTAAACTTATTTGAACTCCAGGATTTCTGTGTGTTAAAAATGCACCATTCAAAGCCACATCATCAATTTTCAACCCTTTCTGAGTTCATTTGATATTTTTCATGCATTTACTGTTTTTTGACCTAAATGACCCTAAAATTGAAAAGTACTTCAAATGAAGTCTAATAAGGTTCGAAGTAGGCATGGTATCATCATTTCACCCACATAGCATGTGATAAAAAGTTGAGAGGGTTACGGAAAAAGCAGGATGCACTTCGCATACAAAACATCCAGACTCTTTCGAAGTATCACGGTTTCGGATGGAAACTCATCGGTTAGAGAAGGCATTTCATTTTCTTGAACTTACTTGAACTCCAGGCTTTTTGTGTGTTCAAAATGCACCATTAAAAGCCACATCATCAGTTTTCAACCCTTTCTGACTTCATTTGATATTTTTCATGCATTAATGTTTTTTTTAGCTTAATGACCCTGAAATTGAAAAGCACTTCAAATGAAGTCGGAAAAGGTTGAAAGTAGGCATGGTATCATCATTTCACCCACATAGCATCTGCTAAAAAGTTGAGAGGGTTACGACAAAAGTAGGATGCACTTCGCGTGCAAAACAGACAGACTCTTTCGAATTATCGGGGTTTCGAACGGAAACTCATCGCTTAGAAAAGGCATTACATTTTCTTAAACTTATTTGAACTCCAGGATTTTTGTGTGTTAAAAATGCACCATTCAAAGCGACATCATCAATTTTCAACCCTTTCTGACTTCATTTGATATTTTTCATGCATTTATTGTTTTTTTGATCTAAATGACCCTAAAATTGAAAAGTACTTCAAATGAAGTCTAATAAGGTTCGAAGTTGGCATGGTATCATCATTTCACCCACATAGCATGTGATAAAGAGTTGAGAGGGTTACGGAAAAAGCAGGATGCACTTCGCATACAAAACATCGAGACTCTTTCGAAGTATCACGATTTCCGACGGAAACTCATCGATTAGAGAAGGCATTTCATTTTCTTGAACTTATTTGAACTCCAGGATTTTTGTGTGTTCAAAATGCACCATTAAAAGCCACATCATCAATTTTCAACCCTTTCTGACTTCATTTGATATTTTTCATGCATTACTGTTTTTTTAGCTTAATGACCCTGAAATTGAAAAGCACTTCAAATGAAGTCTGAAAAGGTTGAAAGTAGGCATGGTATCATCATTTCACCCACATAGCATCTGCTAAAAAGTTGAGAGGGTTACGACAAAAGTAGGATGCACTTCGCGTGCAAAACAGACAGACTCTTTCGAAGTATCGGGGTTTCGAACGGAAACTCATCGGTTAGGAAAGGCATTTCATTTTCTTAAACTTAATTGAACTCCAGGATTTTTGTGTGTTAAAGATGCACCATTCAAAGCCACATCATCAATTTTCAACCCTTTCTGCCTTCGTTTGATATTTTTCATGCATTTACTGATTTTTTCCAGCTAAATGACCCTGAAATTGAAAAGCACTTCAAATGAAGTCTGAAAAGGTTAAAAGTTGGCATGGTATCATAATTTCACCCACATAGCATGTGCTAAAAAGTTGAGAGGGTTACGAAAAAAGCAGGATGCACTTCGCGTGCAAAACGGACAGACTCTTTCGAAGTATCGGGGTTTCGAACGGAAACTCATCGGTTACAAAAGGCATTTCATTTTATTGAAATTCTTTGAACTCCAAGCTTTTTGTGTGTTATAAATGCACCATTCAAAGGCACATCATTAATGTTCAACCCTTTCTGACTTCATTTGATATTTTTTATGTATTTTCTGTTTTTTAGCTAAATTACCCTGAAATTGAAAAGCACTTCAAATGAAGTCTGAAAAGGTTGAAACTAGGTATGGTATCATCATTTCACTCACATAGCATGTGGAAAAAAGTTGAGAGGGTTACGGCGAAAGCAGGTTGCACTTCGCGTTCAAAACGGACAGACTCTTTCGAAGTATCGGTGTTTTGGACGGAAACTCATCGGTTAGAAAAGGCATTTCATTTTCTTAAACTTAATTGAACTCCAGGCTTTTTGTGTGTTCAAAATGCACCATTCAAAGCCACATCATCAATTTTCAACCCTTTCTGCCTTCATTTGATATTTTTCATGCATTTACTGATATTTTCCAGCTAAATGACCCTGAAATTTAAAAGCACTTCAAATGAAGTCTGAAAAGGTTAAAAGTTGGCATGGTATCATCATTTCACCCACATAGCATGTGATGAAAAGTTGAGAGGGTTAGAGAAAAAGCAGGACGCACTTCGCTTACAAAACATACAGACTCTTTCGAAGTATCACGGTTTCGGACGGAAACTCATCGGTTAGAGAAGGCATTTCATTTTCTTGAACTTATTTGAACTCCAGGCTTTTTGTGTGTTCAAAATGCACAATTAAAAGCCACATCATCCATTTTCAACCCTTTCTGACTTCATTTGATATTTTTCATGCATTACTTTTTTTAGCTTAATGACCCTGAAATTGAAAAGCACTTCAAATGAAGTCAGAAAAGGTTTAAAGTAGGCATGGTATCATCATTTCACCCACATAGCATTTGCTAAAAAGTTGAGAGGGTTACGACAAAAGTAGGATACACTTCGCCTGCAAAACAGACAGACTCTTTCGAAGTATCGGGGTTTCGAACGGAAACTCATCGGTTAGAAAAGGCATTTCATTTTCTTAAACTTATTTGAACTCCAGGATTTCTGTGTGTTAAAAATGCACCATTCAAAGCCACATCATCAATTTTCAACCCTTTCTGACTACATTTGATATTTTTCATGCATTTACTGTTTTTTTGAGCTAAATGACCCTAAAATTGAAAAGTACTTCAAATGAAGTCTAATAAGGTTCGAAGTTGGCATGGTATCATCATTTCACCCACATAGCATGTGATAAAAAGTTGAGAGGGTTATAGAAAAAGCAGGTTGCACTTCGCAAACAAAACATCCAGACTCTGTCGAAGTATCACGGTTTTGGACGGAAACTCATCGGTTAGAGAAGGCATTTCATTTTCATGAACTTATTTGAACTCCAGGCTTTTTGTGTGTTCAAAATGCGCCATTAAAAGCCACGTCATCAATTTTCAACCCTTTCTGACTTCATTTGATATTTTTCATGCATTTACTGTTTTTTGAGCTAAATGACCCTAAAATTGAAAAGTACTTCAAATGAAGTCTAATAAGGTTCGAAGTTGGCATGGTATCATCATTTCACCCACATAGCATGTGATAAAAAGTTGAGAGGGTTACGGAAAAAGCAGGATGCACTTCGCATACAAAACATCCAGACTCTTTCGAAGTATCACGGTTTCGGACGGAAACTCATCGGTTAGAGAAGGCATTTCATTTTCTTGAACTTATTTGAACTCCAGGCTTTTTGTGTGTTCAAAATGCACCATTAAAATCCACATCATCAGTTTTCAACCCTTTCTGACTTCATTTGATATTTTTCATGCATTAATGTTTTTTTTAGCTTAATGACCCTGAAATTTAAAAGCACTTCAAATGAAGTCGGAAAAGGTTGAAAGTAGGCATGGTATCATCATTTCACCCACATAGCATCTGCTAAAAAGTTGAGAGGGTTACGACAAAAGTAGGATGCACTTCGCGTGCAAAACAGACAGACTCTTTCGAAGTATCGGGGTTTCGAACGGAAACTCATCGGTTAGAAAAGGCATTTCATTTTCTTAAACTTAATTGAACTCCAGGATTTTTGTGTGTTAAAAATGCACCATTCAAAGCCACATCATCAATTTTCAACCCTTTCTGCCTTCGTTTGATATTTTTCATGCATTTACTGATTTTTTCCAGCTAAATGACCCTGAAATTGAAAAGCACTTCAAATGAAGTCTGAAAAGGTTAAAAGTTGGCATGGTATCATCATTTCACCCACATAGCATGTGCTAAAAAGTTGAGAGGGTTACGACAAAAGCAGGATGCACTTTGCGTGCAAAACGGCTCTTTCGAAGTATCGGGGTTTCGAACGGAAACTCATCGGTTACAAAAGGCATTTCATTTTCTTGAAATTATTTGAACTCCAAGCTTTTTGTGTGTTATAAATGCACCATTCAAAGGCACAACATTAATGTTCAACCCTTTCTGACTTCATTTGATATTTTTATGAATTTTCTGTTTTTTAGCTAAATTACCCTGAAATTGAAAAGCACTTCAAATGAAGTCTGAAAAGGTTGAAACTAGGCATGGTATCATCATTTCACCCACATAGCATGGGCTAAAAAGTTGAGAGGGTTACGGCGAAAGAAGGTTGCACTTCGCGTTCAAAACGGACAGACTCTTTCGAAGTATCGGTGTTTTGGACGGAAACTCATCGGTTAGAAAAGGCATTTCATTTTCTTGAACTTATTTGAACTCCAGGCTTTTTGTGTGTTAAAAATGCACCATTAAAAGCCACATCATCAATTTTCAACCCTTTCTGACTTCATTTGATATTTTTCATGCATTACTGTTGTTTTTAGCTTAATGACCCTGAAATTGAAAAGCACTTCAAATGAAGCCTGAAAAGGTTGAAAGTAGGCATGGTATCATCATTTCACCCACATAGCATCTGCTAAAAAGTTGAGAGGGTTACGACAAAAGTAGGATGCACTTCGCGTGCAAAACAGACAGACTCTTTGGAAGTATCGGGGTTTCGAACGGAAACTCATCGGTTAGAAAAGGCATTTCATTTTCTTAAACTTAATTGAACTCCAGGATTTTTGTGTGTTCAAAATGCACCATTCAAAGCCACATCATCAATTTTCAACCCTTTCTTCCTTCGTTTGATATTTTTCATGCATTTACTGATTTTTTCGAGCTAAATGACCCTGAAATTGAAAAGCACTTCAAATGAAGTCTGAAAAGGTAAAAAGTTGGCATGGTATCATCATTTCACCCACATAGCATGTGATGAAACGTTGAGAGGGTTACAGAAAAAGCAGGACGCACTTCGCATACAAAACATACAGACTCTTTCGAAGTATCACGGTTTAGGACGGAAACTCATCGGTTAGAGAAGGCATTTCATTTTCTTGAACTTATTTGAACTCCAGGCTTTTTTTGTGTTCAAAATGCACGATTAAAAGCCACATCATCAATTTTCAACCCTTTCTGACTTCATTTGATATTTTTCATGCATTAATGTTTTTTTTAGCTTAATGACCCTGAAATTGAAAAGCACTTCAAATGTAGTCGGAAAAGGTTGAAAGTAGGCATGGTATCATCATTTCACCCACATAGCATTTGATAAAAAGTTGAGAGGGTTACGACAAAAGTAAGATGCACTTCGCCTGCAAAACAGACAGACTCTTTCGAAGTATCGGGGTTTCGAACGGAAACTCATCGGTTAGAAAAGGCATTTCATTTTCTTAAACTTATTTGAACTCCAGGATTTCTGTGTGTTAAAAATGCACCATTCAAAGCCACATCATCAATTTTCAACCCTTTCTGACTACATTTGATATTTTTCATGCATTTACTGTTTTTTTGAGCTAAATGACCCTAAAATTGAAAAGTACTTCAAATGAAGTCTAATAAGGTTCGAAGTTGGCATGGTATCATCATTTCACCCACATAGCATGTGATAAAAACTTGAGAGGGTTACAGAAAAAGCAGGTTGCACTTCGCAAACAAAACATCCAGACTCTTTCGAAGTATCACGGTTTTGGACGGAAACTCATCGGTTAGAGAAGGCATTTCATTTTCTTGAACTTATTTGAACTCTAGGCTTTTTGTGTGTTCAAAATGCACCATTAAAAGCCACGTCATCAATTTTCAACCCTTTCTGACTTCAATTGATATTTTTCATGCATTACTGTTTTTTTTCGCTTAATGACCCTGAAATTGAAAAGCACTTCAAATGAAGTCGGAAAAGGTTGAAAGTAGGCATGGTATCATCATTTCACCCGCATAGCATCTGCTAAAAAGTTGAGAGGGTTACGACAAAAGTAGGATGCACTTCGCGTGCAAAACAGACAGACTCTTTCGAAGTATCGGGGTTTCGAACGGAAACTCATCGGTTAGAAAAGGCATTTCATTTTCTTAAACTTATTTGAACTCTAAAGGATTTCTGTGTGTTAAAAATGCACCATTCAAAGCCACATCATCAATTTTCAACCCTTTCTGACTTCATTTGATATTTTTCATGCATTTACTGTTTTTTGAGCTAAATGACCCTAAAATTGAAAAGTACTTCAAATGAAGTCTAATAAGGTTCGAAGTAGGCATGGTATCATCATTTCACCCACATAGCATGTGATAAAAAGTTGAGAGGGTTACGGAAAAAGCAGGATGCACTTCGCATACAAAACATCCAGACTCTTTCGAAGTATCACGGTTTCGGATGGAAACTCATCGGTTAGAGAAGGCATTTCATTTTCTTGAACTTATTTGAACTCCAGGCTTTTTGTGTGTTCAAAATGCACCATTAAAAGCCACATCATCAGTTTTCAACCCTTTCTGACTTCATTTGATATTTTTCATGCATTAATGTTTTTTTTAGCTTAATGACCCTGAAATTGAAAAGCACTTCAAATGAAGTCGGAAAAGGTTGAAAGTAGGCATGGTATCATCATTTCACCCACATAGCATCTGCTAAAAAGTTGAGAGGGTTACGACAAAAGTAGGATGCACTTCGCGTGCAAAACAGACAGACTCTTTCGAATTATCGGGGTTTCGAACGGAAACTCATCGCTTAGAAAAGGCATTACATTTTCTTAAACTTATTTGAACTCCAGGATTTTTGTGTGTTAAAAATGCACCATTCAAAGCCACATCATCAATTTTCAACCCTTTCTGACTTCATTTGATATTTTTCATGCATTTATTGTTTTTTGAGCTAAATGACCCTAAAATTGAAAAGTACTTCAAATGAAGTCTAATAAGGTTCGAAGTTGGCATGGTATCATCATTTCACCCACATAGCATGTGATAAAGAGTTGAGAGGGTTACGGAAAAAGCAGGATGCACTTCGCATACAAAACATCGAGACTCTTTCGAAGTATCACGGTTTCCGACGGAAACTCATCGATTAGAGAAGGCATTTCATTTTCTTGAACTTATTTGAACTCCAGGATTTTTGTGTGTTCAAAATGCACCATTAAAAGCCACATCATCAATTTTCAACCCTTTCTGACTTCATTTGATATTTTTCATGCATTACTGTTTGTTTAGCTTAATGACCCTGAAATTGAAAAGCACTTCAAATGAAGTCTGAAAAGGTTGAAAGTAGGCATGGTATCATCATTTCACCCACATAGCATCTGCTAAAAAGTTGAGAGGGTTACGACAAAAGTAGGATGCACTTCGCGTGCAAAACAGACAGACTCTTTCGAAGTATCGGGGTTTCGAACGGAAACTCATCGGTTAGAAAAGGCATTTCATTTTCTTAAACTTATTTGAACTCCAGGATTTCTGTGTGTTAAAAATGCACCATTCAAAGCCACATCATCAATTTTCAACCCTTTCTGACTACATTTGATATTTTTCATGCATTTACTGTTTTTTTGAGCTAAATGACCCTAAAATTGAAAAGTACTTCAAATGAAGTCTAATAAGGTTCGAAGTTGGCATGGTATCATCATTTCACCCACATAGCATGTGATAAAAAGTTGAGAGGGTTATAGAAAAAGCAGGTTGCACTTCGCGTGCAAAACGGACAGACTCTTTCGAAGTATCGGGGTTTCGAACGGAAACTCATCGGTTACAAAAGGCATTTCATTTTATTGAAATTCTTTGAACTCCAAGCTTTTTGTGTGTTATAAATGCACCATTCAAAGGCACATCATTAATGTTCAACCCTTTCTGACTTCATTTGATATTTTTTATGTATTTTCTGTTTTTTAGCTAAATTACCCTGAAATTGAAAAGCACTTCAAATGAAGTCTGAAAAGGTTGAAACTAGGTATGGTATCATCATTTCACTCACATAGCATGTGCAAAAAAGTTGAGAGGGTTACGGCGAAAGCAGGTTGCACTTCGCGTTCAAAACGGACAGACTCTTTCGAAGTATCGGTGTTTTGGACGGAAACTCATCGGTTAGAAAAGGCATTTCATTTTCTTAAACTTAATTGAACTCCAGGCTTTTTGTGTGTTCAAAATGCACCATTCAAAGCCACATCATCAATTTTCAACCCTTTCTGCCTTCATTTGATATTTTTCATGCATTTACTGATATTTTCCAGCTAAATGACCCTGAAATTTAAAAGCACTTCAAATGAAGTCTGAAAAGGTTAAAAGTTGGCATGGTATCATCATTTCACCCACATAGCATGGGATGAAAAGTTGAGAGGGTTACAGAAAAAGCAGGACGCACTTCGCTTACAAAACATACAGACTCTTTCGAAGTATCACGGTTTCGGACGGAAACTCATCGGTTAGAGAAGGCATTTCATTTTCTTGAACTTATTTGAACTCCAGGCTTTTTGTGTGTTCAAAATGCACGATTAAAAGCCACATCATCAATTTTCAACCCTTTCTGACTTCATTTGATATTTTTCATGCATTACTTTTTTTTAGCTTAATGACCCTGAAATTGAAAAGCACTTCAAATGAAGTCAGAAAAGGTTTAAAGTAGGCATGGTATCATCATTTCACCCACATAGCCTTTGCTAAAAAGTTGAGAGGGTTACGACAAAAGTAGGATACACTTCGCCTGCAAAACAGACAGACTCTTTCGAAGTATCGGGGTTTCGAACGGAAACTCATCGGTTAGAAAAGGCATTTCATTTTCTTAAACTTATTTGAACTCCAAGATTTCTGTGTGTTAAAAATGCACCATTCAAAGCCACATCATCAATTTTCAACCCTTTCTGACTACATTTGATATTTTTCATGCATTTACTGTTTTTTTGAGCTAAATGACCCTAAGATTGAAAAGTACTTCAAATGAAGTCTAATAAGGTTCGAAGTTGGCATGGTATCATCATTTCACCCACATAGCATGTGATAAAAAGTTGAGAGGGTTACGGAAAAAGCAGGATGCACTTCGCATACAAAACATCCAGACTCTTTCGAAGTATCACGGTTTCGGACGGAAACTCATCGGTTAGAGAAGGCATTTCATTTTCTTGAACTTATTTGAACTCCAGGCTTTTTGTGTGTTCAAAATGCACCATTAAAAGCCACATCATCAGTTTTCAACCCTTTCTGACTTCATTTGATATTTTTCATGCATTAATGTTTTTTTTAGCTTAATGACCCTGAAATTTAAAAGCACTTCAAATGAAGTCAGAAAAGGTTGAAAGTAGGCATGGTATCATCATTTCACCCACATAGCATCTGCTAAAAAGTTGAGAGGGTTACGACAAAAGTAGGATGCACTTCGCGTGCAAAACAGACAGACTCTTTCGAATTATCGGGGTTTCGAACGGAAACTCATCGCTTAGAAAAGGCATTACATTTTCTTAAACTTATTTGAACTCCAGGATTTTTGTGTGTTAAAAATGCACCATTCAAAGCCACATCATCAATTTTCAACCCTTTCTAACTTCATTTGATATTTTTCATGCATTTATTCTTTTTTTGAGCTAAATGACCCTAAAGTTGAAAAGTACTTCAAATGAAGTCTGATAAGGTTCGAAGTTGGCATGGTATCATCATTTCACCCACATAGCATGTGATAAAGAGTTGAGAGGGTTACGGAAAAAGAAGGATGCACTTCGCATACAAAACATCGAGACTCTTTCGAAGTATCACGGTTTCCGACGGAAACTCATCGGTTAGAGAAGGCATTTCATTTTCTTGAACTTATTTGAACTCCAGGCTTTTTGTGTGTTAAAAATGCACCATTAAAAGCCACATCATCAATTTTCAACCCTTTCTGACTTCATTTGATATTTTTCATGCATTACTGTTGTTTTTAGCTTAATGACCCTGAAATTGAAAAGCACTTCAAATGAAGCCTGAAAAGGTTGAAAGTAGGCATGGTATCATCATTTCACCCACATAGCATCTGCTAAAAAGTTGAGAGGGTTACGACAAAAGTAGGATGCACTTCGCGTGCAAAACAGACAGACTCTTTGGAAGTATCGGGGTTTCGAACGGAAACTCATCGGTTAGAAAAGGCATTTCATTTTCTTAAACTTAATTGAACTCCAGGATTTTTGTGTGTTAAAAATGCACCATTCAAAGCCACATCATCAATTTTTAACCCTTTCTGCCTTCGTTTGATATTTTTCATGCATTTACTGATTTTTTCCAGCTAAATGACCCTGAAATTGAAAAGCACTTCAAATGAAGTCTGAAAAGGTAAAAAGTTGGCATGGTATCATCATTTCACCCACATAGCATGTGATGAAAAGTTGAGAGGGTTACAGAAAAAGCAGGACGCACTTCGCATACAAAACATACAAACTCTTTCGAAGTATCACGGTTTCGGACGGAAACTCGTCGGTTAGAGAAGGCATTTCATTTTCTTGAACTTATTTGAACTCCAGGCTTTTTGTGTGTTCAAAATGCACGATTAAAAGCCACAACATCAATTTTCAACCCTTTCTGACTTCATTTGATATTTTTCATGCATTAATGTTTTTTTAGCTTAATGACCCTGAAATTGAAAAGCACTTGAAATGAAGTCGGAAAAGGTTGAAAGTAGGCATGGTATCATCATTTCACCCACATAGCATTTGATAAAAAGTTGAGAGGGTTACGACAAAAGTAGGATGCCCTTCGCCTGCAAAACAGACAGACTCTTTCGAAGTATCGGGGTTTCGAACGGAAACTCATCGGTTAGAAAAGGCATTTCATTTTCTTAAACTTATTTGAACTCCAGGATTTCTGTGTGTTAAAAATGCACCATTCAAAGCCACATCATCAATTTTCAACCCTTTCTGACTACATTTGATATTTTTCATGCATTTACTGTTTTTTTGAGCTAAATGACCCTAAAATTGAAAAGTACTTCAAATGAAGTCTAATAAGGTTCGAAGTTGGCATGGTATCATCATTTCACCCACATAGCATGTGATAAAAACTTGAGAGGGTTACAGAAAAAGCAGGTTGCACTTCGCAAACAAAATATCCAGACTCTTTCGAAGTATCACGGTTTTGGACGGAAACTCATCGGTTTGAGAAGGCATTTCATTTTCTTGAACTTGTTTGAACTCCAGACTTTTTGTGTGTTCAAAATGCACCATTAAAAGCCACGTCATCAATTTTCAACCCTTTCTGACTTCATTTGATATTTTTCATGCATTACTGTTTTTTTTCGCTTAGTGACCCTTAAATTGAAAAGCACATCAAATGAAGTCGGAAAAGGTTGAAAGTAGGCATGGTATCATCATTTCACCCACATAGCATCTGCTAAAAAGTTGAGAGGGTTACGACAAAAGTAGGTTGCACTTCGCAAACAAAACATCCAGACTCTTTCGAAGTATCACGGTTTCGGACGGAAACTCATCGGTTAGAGAAGGCATTTCATTTTCTTGAACTTATTTGAACTCCAGGCTTTTTGTGTGTTCAAAATGCACCATTAAAAGCCACATCATCAGTTTTCAACCCTTTCTGACTTCATTTGATATTTTTCATGCATTAATGTTTTTTTTAGCTTAATGACCCTGAAATTGAAAAGCACTTGAAATGAAGTCGGAAAAGGTTGAAAGTAGGCATGGTATCATCATTTCACCCACATAGCATCTGCTAAAAAGTTGAGAGGGTTACGACAAAAGTAGGATGCACTTCGCGTGCAAAACAGACAGACTCTTTCGAATTATCGGGGTTTCGAACGGAAACTCATCGCTTAGAAAAGGCATTACATTTTCTTAAACTTATTTGAACTCCAGGATTTTTGTGTGTTAAAATGCACCATTCAAAGCCACATCATCAATTTTCAACCGTTTCTGACTTCATTTGATATTTTTCATGCATTTATTGTTTTTTTGAGCTAAATGACCCTAGAGTTGAAAAGTACTTCAAATGAAGTCTAATAAGGTTCGAAGTTGGCATGGTATCAGCATTTCACCCACATAGCATGTGATAAAGAGTTGAGAGGGTTACGGAAAAAGCAGGATGCACTTCGCATACAAAACATCGAGACTCTTTCGAAGTATCACGGTTTCCGACGGAAACTCATCGGTTAGAGAAGGCATTTCATTTTCTTGAACTTATTTGAACTCCAGGCTTTTTGTGTGTTCAAAATGCACCATTAAAAGCCACATCATCAATTTTCAACCCTTTCTGACTTCATTTGATATTTTTCATGCATTACTGTTGTTTTTAGCTTAATGACCCTGAAATTGAAAAGCACTTCAAATGAAGCCTGAAAAGGTTGAAAGTAGGCATGGTATCGTCATTTCACCCACATAGCATCTGCTAAAAAGTTGAGAGGGTTACGACAAAAGTAGGATGCAGTTCGCGTGCAAAACAGACAGACTCTTTCGAAGTATCGGGGTTTCGAACGGAAACTCATCGGTTAGAAAAGGCATTTCATTTTCTTAAACTTAATTGAACTCCAGGATTTTTGTGTGTTAAAAATGCACCATTCAAAGCCACATCATCAATTTTCAACCCTTTCTGCCATCATTTGATATTTTTCATGCATTTACTGATTTTTTCCAGCTAAATGACACTGAAATTGAAAAGCACTTCAAATGAAGTCTGAAAAGGTTCAAAGTTGGCATGGTATCATCATTTCACCCACATAGCATGTGCTAAAAAGTTGAGAGGGTTACGACAAAAGCAGGATGCACTTCGCGTGCAAAACGGACAGACTCTTTCGAAGTATCGGGGTTTCGAACGGAAACTCATCGGTTACAAAAGGCATTTCATTATCTTGAAATTATTTGAACTCCAATCTTTTTGTGTGTTATAAATGCACCATTCAAAGGCACATCATTAATGTTCAACCCTTTCTGACTTCATTTGATATTTTTTATGTATTTTCTGTTTTTTAGCTAAATTACCCTGAAATTGAAAAGCACTTCAAATGAAGTCTGAAAAGGTTGAAACTAGGCATGGTATCATCATTTCACCCACATAGCATGTGCTAAAAAGTTGAGAGGGTTACGGCGAAAGCAGGTTGCACTTCGCGTTCAAAACGGACAGACTCTTTCGAAGTATCGGTGTTTTGGACGGAAACTCATCGGTTAGAAAAGGCATTTCATTTTCTTAAACTTAATTGAACTCCAGGCTTTTTGTGTGTTCAAAATGCACCATTCAAAGCCACATCATCAATTTTCAACCCTTTCTGCCTTCATTTGATATTTTTCATGCATTTACTGATATTTTCCAGCTAAATGACCCTGAAATTGAAAAGCACTTCAAATGAAGTCTGAAAAGGTTAAAAGTTGGCATGGTATCATCATTTCAACCACATAGCATGTGATGAAAAGTTGAGAGGGTTACAGAAAAAGCAGGACACACTTCGCATACAAAACATACAGACTCTTTCGAAGTATCACGGTTTCGGACGGAAACTCATCGGTTAGAGAAGGCATTTCATTTTCTTGAACTTATTTGAACTCAAGGCTTTTTGTGTGTTCAAAATGCACCATTAAAAGCCACATCATCAATTTTCAACCCTTTCTGACTTCATTTGATATTTTTCATGCATTACTGTTTTTTTTAGCTTAATGACCCTGAAATTGAAAAGCACTTCAAATGAAGCCTGAAAAGGTTGAAAGTAGGCATGGTATCATCATTTCACCCACCTAACATCTGCTAAAAAGTTGAGAGGGTTACGACAAAAGTAGGATGCACTTCGCGTGCAAAACAGACAGACTCTTTCGAAGTATCGGGGTTTCGAACGGAAACTCATCGGTTAGAAAAGGCATTTCATTTTCTTAAACTTAATTGAACTCCAGGATTTTTGTGTGTTAAAAATGCACCATTCAAAGCCACATCATCAATTTTCAACCCTTTCTGCCTTCGTTTGATATTTTTCATGCATTTACTGATTTTTTCCAGCTAAATGACCCTGAAATTGAAAAGCACTTCAAATGAAGTCTGAAAAGGTTAAAAGTTGGCATGGTATCATCATTTCACCCACATAGCATGTGCTAAAAAGTTGAGAAGGTTACGACAAAAGCAGGATGCACTTCGCGTGCAAAACGGACAGACTCTTTCAAAGTATCGGGGTTTCGAACGGAAACTCATCGGTTACAAAAGGCGTTTCATTATCTTGAAATTATTTGAACTCCAAGATTTTTGTGTGTTATAAATGCACCATTCAAAGGCACATCATTAATGTTCAACCCTTTCTAACTTCATTTGATATTTTTTATGTATTTTCTGTTTGTTAGCTCAATTACCCTGAAATTGAAAAGCACTTCAAATGAAGTCTGAAAAGGTTGAAACTAGGCATGGTATCATCATTTCACCCACATAGCATGTGCTAAAAAGTTGAGAGGGTTACGGCGAAAGCAGGTTGCACTTCGCGTTCAAAACGGACAGACTCTTTCGAAGTATCGGTGTTTTGGACGGAAACTCATCGGTTAGAAAAGGCATTTCATTTTCTTAACCTTAATTGAACTCCAGGCTTTTTGTGTGTTCAAAATGCACCATTCAAAGCCACATCATCAATTTTCAACCCTTTCTGCCTTCATTTGATATTTTTCATGCATTTACTGATATTTTCCAGCTAAATGACCCTGAAATTGAAAAGCACTTCAAATGAAGTCTGAAAAGGTTAAAAGTTGGCATGGTATCATCATTTCAACCACATAGCATGTGATGAAAAGTTGAGAGGGTTACAGAAAAAGCAGGACACACTTCGCATACAAAACATACAGACTCTTTCGAAGTATCACGGTTTCGGACGGAAACTCATCGGTTAGAGAAGGCATTTCATTTTCTTGAACTTATTTGAACTCAAGGCTTTTTGTGTGTTCAAAATGCACCATTAAAAGCCACATCATCAATTTTCAACCCTTTCTGACTTCATTTGATATTTTTCATGCATTACTGTTTTTTTTAGCTTAATGACCCTGAAATTGAAAAGCACTTCAAATGAAGCCTGAAAAGGTTGAAAGTAGGCATGGTATCATCATTTCACCCACATAACATCTGCTAAAAAGTTGAGAGGGTTACGACAAAAGTAGGATGCACTTCGCGTGCAAAACAGACAGACTCTTTCGAAGTATCGGGGTTTCGAACGGAAACTCATCGGTTAGAAAAGGCATTTCATTTTCTTAAACTTAATTGAACTCCAGGATTTTTGTGTGTTAAAAATGCACCATTCAAAGCCACATCATCTATTTTCAACCCTTTCTGCCTTCGTTTGATATTTTTCATGCATTTACTGATTTTTTCCAGCTAAATGACCCTGAAATTGAAAAGCACTTCAAATGAAGTCTGAAAAAGGTTAAAAGTTGGCATGGTATCATCATTTCACCCACATAGCATGTGCTAAAAAGTTGAGAGGGTTACGACAAAAGCAGGATGTACTTCGCGTGCAAAACGGAGAGACTCTTTCGAAGTATCGGGGTTTCGAACGGAAACTCATCGGTTACAAAAGGCATTTCATTATCTTGAAATTATTTGAACTCCAAGCTTTTTGTGTGTTATAAATGCACCATTCAAAGGCACATCATTAATGTTCAACCCGTTCTAACTTCATTTGATATTTTTTATGTATTTTCTTTTTTTTAGCTAAATTACCCTGAAAATGAAAAGCACTTCAAATGAAGTCTGAAAAGGTTGAAACTAGGCATGGTATCATCATTTCACCCACAAAGCATGTGCTAAAAAGTTGAGAGGGTTACGGCGAAAGCAGGTTGCACTTCGCGTTCAAAACGGACAGACTCTTTCCAAGTATCGGTGTTTTGGACGGAAACTCATCGGTTAGAAAAGGCATTTCATTTTCTTAAACTTAATTGAACTCCAGGCTTTTTGTGTGTTCAAAATGCACCATTCAAAGCCACATCATCAATTTTCAACCCTTTCTGCCTTCATTTGATATTTTTCATGCATTTACTGATATTTTCCAGCTAAATGACCCTGAAATTGAAAAGCACTTCAAATGAAGTCTGAAAAGGTTAAAAGTTGGCATGGTATCATCATTTCACCCACATAGCATGTGATGAAAAGTTGAGAGGGTTACAGAAAAAGCAGGACGCACTTCGCATACAAAACATACAGACTCTTTTGAAGTATCACGGTTTTGGACGGAAACTCATCGGTTAGAGAAGGCTTTCTGACTTCATTTGAAATTTTTCATGCATTAATGTTTTTTTTTAGCTTAATGACCCTGAAATTGAAAAGCACTTCAAATGAAGTCGGAAAAGGTTGAAAGTAGGCATGGTATCATCATTTCACCCACATAGCATCTGCTAAAAAGTTGAGAGGGTTACGACAAAAGTAGGATGCACTTCACGTGCAAAACAGACAGACTCTTTCGAATTATCGGGGTTTCGAACGGAAACTCATCGCTTAGAAAAGGCATTTCATTTTCTTAAACTTATTTGAACTCCAGGATTTTTGTGTGTTAAAAATGCACCATTCAAAGCCACATCATCAATTTTCAACCCTTTCTGACTTCATTTGATATTTTTCATGCATTTATTGTTTTTTTGAGCTAAATGACCCTAAAATTGAAAAGTACTTCAAATGAAGTCTGATAAGGTTCGAAGTTGGCATGGTATCATCATTTCACCCACATAGCATGTGATAAAGAGTTGAGAGGGTTACGGAAAAAGCAGGATGCACTTCGCATACAAAACATCGAGACTCTTTCGAAGTATCACGGTTTCCGACGGAAACTCATCGGTTAGAGAAGGCATTTCATTTTCTTGAACTTATTTGAACTCCAGGCTTTTTGTGTGTTCAAAATGCACCATTAAAAGCCACATCATCAATTTTCAACCCTTTCTGACTTCATTTGATATTTTTCATGCATTACTGTTGTTTTTAGCTTAATGACCCTGAAATTGAAAAGCACTTCAAATGAAGCCTGAAAAGGTTGAAAGTAGGCATGGTATCGTCATTTCACCCACATAGCATCTGCTAAAAAGTTGAGAGGGTTACGACAAAAGTAGGATGCAGTTCGCGTGCAAAACAGACAGACTCTTTCGAAGTATCGGGGTTTCGAACGGAAACTCATCGGTTAGAAAAGGCATTTCATTTTCTTAAACTTAATTGAACTCCAGGATTTTTGTGTGTTAAAAATGCACCATTCAAAGCCACATCATCAATTTTCAACCCTTTCTGCCTTCGTTTGATATTTTTCATGCATTTACTGATTTTTTCCAGCTAAATGACACTGAAATTGAAAAGCACTTCAAATGAAGTCTGAAAAGGTTAAAAGTTGGCATGGTATCATCATTTCACCCACATAGCATGTGCTAAAAAGTTGAGAGGGTTACGACAAAAGAAGGATGCACTTCGCATGCAAAACGGACAGACTCTTTCGAAGTATCGGGGTTTCGAACGGAAACTCATCGGTTACAAAAGGCATTTCATTATCTTGAAATTATTTGAACTCCAATCTTTTTGTGTGTTATAAATGCACCATTCAAAGGCGCATCATTAATGTTCAACCCTTTCTGACTTCATTTGATATTTTTTATGTATTTTCTGTTTTTTAGCTAAATTACCCTGAAATTGAAAAGCACTTCAAATGAAGTCTGAAAAGGTTGAAACTAGGCATGGTATCATAATTTCACCCACATAGCATGTGCTAAAAAGTTGAGAGGGTTACGACGAAAGCAGGTTGCACTTCGCGTTCAAAACGGACAGACTCTTTCGAAGTATCGGTGTTTTGGACGGAAACTCATCGGTTAGAAAAGGCATTTCATTTTCTTAAACTTAATTGAACTCCAGGCTTTTTGTGTGTTCAAAATGCACCATTCAAAGCCACATCATCAATTTTCAACCCTTTCTGCCTTCATTTGATATTTTTCATGCATTTACTGATATTTTCCAGCTAAATGACCCTGAAATTGAAAAGCACTTCAAATGAAGTCTGAAAAGGTTAAAAGTTGGCATGGTATCATCATTTCAACCACATAGCATGTGATGAAAAGTTGAGAGGCTTACAGAAAAAGCAGGACGCACTTCGCATACAAAACATACAGACTCTTTCGAAGTATCACGGTTTCGGACGGAAACTCATCGGTTAGAGAAGGCATTTCATTTTCTTGAACTTATTTGAACTCTAGGCTTTTTGTGTGTTCAAAATGCACCATTAAAAGCCACATCATCAATTTTCAACCCTTTCTGACTTCATTTGATATTTTTCATGCATTACAGTTGTTTTTAGCTTAATGACCCTGAAATTGAAAAGCACTTCAAATGAAGCCTGAAAAGGTTGAAAGTAGGCATGGTATCGTCATTTCACCCACATAGCATCTGCTAAAAAGTTGAGAGGGTTACGACAAAAGTAGGATGCACTTCGCGTGCAAAACAGACAGACTCTTTCGAAGTATCGGGGTTTCGAACGGAAACTCATCGGTTAGAAAAGGCATTTCATTTTCTTAAACTTAATTGAACTCCAAGATTTTTGTGTGTTAAAAATGCACCATTCAAAGCCACATCATCAATTTTCAACCCTTTCTGCCTTCGTTTGATATTTTTCATGCATTTACTGATTTTTTCCAGCTAAATGACCCTGAAATTGAAAAGCACTTCAAATGAAGTCTGAAAAGGTTAAAAGTTGGCATGGTATAATCATTTCACCCACATAGCATGTGCTAAAAAGTTGAGAGGGTTACGACAAAAGCAGGATGCACTTCGCGTGCAAAACGGACAGACTCTTTCAAAGTATCGGGGTTTCGAACGGAAACTCATCGGTTACAAAAGGCGTTTCATTATCTTGAAATTATTTGAACTCCAAGATTTTTGTGTGTTATAAATGCACCATTCAAAGGCACATCATTAATGTTCAACCCTTTCTAACTTCATTTGATATTTTTTATGTATTTTCTGTTTTTTAGCTCAATTACCCTGAAATTGAAAAGCACTTCAAATGAAGTTTGAAAAGGTTGAAACTAGGCATGGTATCATCATTTCACCCACATAGCATGTGCTAAAAAGTTGAGAGGGTTACGGCGAAAGCAGGTTGCACTTCGCGTTCAAAACGGACAGACTCTTTCGAAGTATCGGTGTTTTGGACGGAAACTCATCGGTTAGAAAAGGCATTTCATTTTCTTAAACTTAATTGAACTCCAGGCTTTTTGTGTGTTCAAAATGCACCATTCAAAGCCACATCATCAATTTTCAACCCTTTCTGCCTTCATTTGATATTTTTCATGCATTTACTGATATTTTCCAGCTAAATGACCCTGAAATTGAAAAGCACTTCAAATGAAGTCTGAAAAGGTTAAAAGTTGGCATGGTATCATCATTTCACCCACATAGCATGTGATGAAAAGTTGAGAGGGTTACAGAAAAAGAAGGACGCACTTCGCATACAAAACATACAGACTCTTTCGAAGTATCACGGTTTCGGACGAAAACTCATCGGTTAGAGAAGGCTTTCTGACTTCATTTGATATTTTTCATGCATTAATGTTTTTTTTAGCTTAATGACCCTGAAATTGAAAAGCACTTCAAATGATGTCGGAAAAGCTTGAAAGTAGGCATGGTATCATCATTTCACCCACATAGCATCTGCTAAAAAGTTGAGAGGGTTACGACAAAAGTAGGATGCACTTCACGTGCAAAACAGACAGACTCTTTCGAATTATCGAGGTTTCGAACGGAAACTCATCGCTTAGAAAAGGCATTTCATTTTCTTAAACTTATTTGAACTCCAGGATTTTTGTGTGTTAAAAATGCACCATTCAAAGCCACATCATCAATTTTCAACCCTTTCTGACTTCATTTGATATTTTTCATGCATTTACTGTTTTTTTGAGCTAAATGACCCTAAAATTGAAAAGTACTTCAAATGAAGTCTGATAAGGTTCAAAGTTGGCATGGTATCATCATTTCACCCACATAGCATGTGATAAAAAGTTGAGAGGGTTACGGAAAAAGTGGGATGCACTTCGCATACAA
Source organism: Hordeum marinum (assembly GCA_022496015.1). Classification (NCBI taxonomy): domain Eukaryota; kingdom Viridiplantae; phylum Streptophyta; class Magnoliopsida; order Poales; family Poaceae; genus Hordeum; species Hordeum marinum. The sequence continues at coordinate 557,128,939 of CM039678.1, forward strand.
AACATACAGACTCTTCCGAAGTATCACGGTTTCGGACGGAAACTCATCGGTTAGAGAAGGCATTTCATTTTCTTGAACTTATTTGAGCTCCAGGCTTTTTGTGTGTTCAAAATGCACCATTAAAAGCCACATCATCAATTTTCAACGCTTTCTGATTTCATTTGATATTTTTCATGCATTACTGTTTTTTTTAGCTTAATGACCCTGAAATTGAAAAGCACTTCAAATGAAGTCTGAAAAGGTTGAAAGTAGGCATGGTATCATCATTTCACCCACGCAGCATCTGCTAAAAAGTTGAGAGGGTTACGACAAAAGTAGGATGCACTTCGCGTGCAAAACAGACAGACTCTTCTGAAGTATCGGGGTTTCGAACGGAAACTCATCGGTTAGAAAAGGCATTTCATTTTCTTAAACTTGATTGAACTCCAGGATTTTTGTGTGTTAATAATGCACCATTCAAAGCCACATCATCAATTTTTAACCCTTTCTGCCTTCGTTTGATATTTTTCATGCATTTCCTGATTTTTTCCAGCTAAATGACCCTGAAATTGAAAAGCACTTCAAATGAAATCTGAAAAGGTTAAAAGTTGGCATGGTATCATCATTTCACCCACATAGCATGTGCTAAAAAGTTGAGAGGGTTACGACAAAAGCAGGATGCACTTCGCGTGCAAAACAGACAGACTCTTTTGAAGTATCGGGGTTTCGAACGGAAACTCATCGGTTACAAAAGGCATTTCATTTTCTTGAAATTATTTGAACTCCAAGCTTTTTGTGTGTTAGAAATGCACCATTCAAAGCCACGTCATTAATGTTCAACCCTTTCTGACTTCATTTGATATTTTTTATGTATTTTCTGTTTATTTAGCTAAATTACCCTGAAATTGAAAAGCACTTCAAATGAAATCTGAAAAGGTTGAAACTAGGCATGGTATCATCATTTCACCCACATAGCATGTGATAAAAAGTTGAGAGGGTTAAGGCAAAAGCAGGTTGCACTTCACGTTCAAAACGGACACACTCTTTCGAAGTATCGGTGTTTTGGACGGAAACTCATCGGTTAGAAAAGGCATTTCATTTTCTTAAACTTAATTGAACACCAGGCTTTTTGTGTGTTAAAAATGCACCATTCAAAGCCACATCATCAATTTTCAACCCTTTCTGCCTTCATTTGATATTTTTCATGCATTTACTGATATTTTCCAGCTAAATGACCCTGAAATTGAAAAGCACTGCAAATGTAGTCTGAAAAGGTTAAAAGTTGGCATGGTATCATCATTTCACCCACATAGCATGTGCTAAAAAGTTGAGAGGTTTACGACAAAATCAGGATGCACTTCGCGTGCAAAACGGACAGATTCTGTCGAAGTATCAGGGTTTCGAACGGAAACTCATCGGTTACAAAAGGCATTTCATTTTCGTGAAATTATTTGAACTCCAAGCTTTTTGTGTGTTAAAAATGCACCATTCAAAGCCACATCATTAATGTTCAACCCTTTTTGACTTCATTTGATATTTTTGATGTATTTTCTGTTTTTTTAGCTAAATTACCCTGAAATTGAAAAGCACTTCAAATGAAGTCTAAAAAGGTTGAAACTAGGCATGGTATCATCATTTCACCCACATAGCATGTGCTAAAAAGTTGAGAGGGTTACGGCAAAAGCAGGTTGCACTTCGCGTTCAAAACGGACACACTCTTTCGAAGTATCGGTGTTTTCGACGGAAACTCATCGGTTAGAAAAGGCATTTCATTTTCTTGAATTTATTTGAACTCCAGGCTTTTCTTGTGTCCAAAATGCACCATTCGAAGCCACATAATAAATTTTCCACCCTTTCTGCCTTCATTTGATATTTTCATGCATTTAATGATTTTTTTGACCTAAATGACCCTAAAATTGAAAAGTACTTCAAACGAAGTCTGAACAGGTTTAAAGTAGGCATGGTATCATCATTTCACCAACATAGCATGTGCTATAAAGTTGAGAGGGTTACGGCAAAAGCAGGATGCACTTCGCGTGCAAGACGGACAAACTCTTTCGAAGTCTCGGGGTTTCGAACGGGAACTCATCGATTAGAAAAGACATTTCATTTTCTTAAACTTATTGGAACTCCAGGATTTTTGTGTGTTCAAACTGCACCATTCAAAGCCACATCATCAATTTTCAACCCTTTCTGACTTCGTTTGATATTTTTCATGCATTTACTGATTTTGTCCAGCTAAATGACCCTGAAATTGAAAAGCACTTCAAATGAAGTATAAAAAGGTTGAAAGTTGGCATGGTATCATCATTTCACCCACATAGCATGTGCTAAAAAGTTGAGAGGGTTACGGCAAAAGCAGGATGCACTTCGCATGCAAAACGGACAGACACTTTTGAAGTATCGGGGTTTCGAACGGGAACTCATCGGTTACAAAAGGCATTTCATTTTCTTGAACTTATTTGAACTCCAAGCTTTTTGTGTGTTAAAAATGCACCATTCCAAGTCACTTCATCAATTTTCAACCCTTTCTGACTTCATTTGATATTTTTGATGCATTTACTGATTTTTTCCAGCTAAAGGACCCTGAAATTGAAAAGCACTTCAAATGAAGTATAAAAAGGTTGAAAGTTGGCATGGTATCATCATTTCACCCACATAGCATGTGCTAAAACGTTGAGAGGGTTACGGCAAAAGCAGGATGCACTTCACATGCAAAACGGACAGACTCTTTCGAAGTATGGGGGTTTCGAACGGAAACTCATCGGTTAGAAAAGGCATTTAATTTTCTTAAACTTATTTGAACTCCAGGATTTTTGTATGTTAAAAATGCACCATTCAAAGCCACATCATCAATTTTCAACCCTTTCTGACTTCATTTGATATTTTTCATGCATTTACTGATTTTGTCCAGCTAAATGACCCTGAAATTGAAAAGCACTTCAAATGAAGTCTAAAAAGGTTGAAAGTTGGCATGGTATCATCATTTCACCCACATAGCATGTGCTAAAAAGTTGAGAGGGTTACGGAAAAAGCAGGATGCACTTCGCATGCAAAACGGACAGACACTTTCGAAGTATCGGGGTTTCGAACGGGAACTCATCGGTTACAAAAGGCATTTCATTTTCTTGAACTTATTTGAACTCCAAGCTTTTTGTGTGTTAAAAATGCACCATTCCAGGCCACTTCATCAATTTTCAACCCTTTCTGACTTCATTTGATATTTTTCATGCATTTTCTGTTTTTTAAGCTAAATGACCCTGAAATTGAAAAGCACTTCAAATGATGTCGGAAAAGGTTGAAAGTAGGCATGGTATCATCATTTCACCCACATAGCATGTGCTAAAAAGTTGAGAGGGTTACGGCAAAAGCAGGATGTAGTTCGCGTACAAAACGGACACACTCTTTCGAAGTATCGGGGTTTCGGACGGAAACTCATCGGTTAGAAAAGGCGTTTCATTTTCTTGAATTTATTTGAACTCCAGGCTTTTAGTGTGTTCAAAATGCACCATTCGAAGCCACATAATCAATTTTCAACCCTTTCTGACTTCATTTGATATTTTCATGCATTTATTGATTTTTGTGACCTAAATGACCCTGAAATTGAAAAGCACTTCGAATGAAGTCTAAAAATGTTTAAAGTTGGCATGGTATCATCATTTCACCCACATAGCATGTCCTAAAAAGTTGAGAGGGTTCCGGCAAAAGCAGGATGCACTTCACGTCCAAAACAGACAGTCTCTTTCTAAGTATCGAGGTTTGGGACAGAAACTCATCGGTTACAAAAGGGCTTCCATTTTCTTCAACTTATTTGAACTCCAGGCTTTTTATGTGTTCAAAATGCACCATTAAAAATCACATCATCAATTTTCAACCCTTTCTGGCTTCATTTGATATATTTCATGCATTTATTGTTTTTTTGAGCTAAATGACCCTACAATTGAAAAGTACTTCAAATGAAGTCTGATAAGGTTCAAAGTTGGCATGGTATCATCATTTCACCCACATAGCATGTGATAAAAACTTGAGAGGGTTACGGAAAAAGCAGGATGCACTTCGCATACAAAACAGACAGACTCTGTCGAAGTATCACGGTTTCGGACGGAAACTCATCGGTTAGAGAAGGCATTTCATTTTCTTGAACTTATTTGAACTCCAGGCTTTTTGTGTGTTCAAAATGTGCCATTAAAAGCCACATCATCAATTTTCAACCCTTTCTGACTTCATTTCATATTTTTCATGCATTTACGGTTTTTTTTAGCTAAATGACCCTGAAATTGAAAAGCACTTCAAATGAAGTGTGAAAAGGTTGAAACTAGGCATGGTATCATCATTTCACCCACATAGCATGTGCTAAAAAGTTGAGAGGGTTACGGCAAAAGCAGGTTGCACTTCGCGTTCAAAACGGACACACTCTTTCGAAGTATCGGTGTTTTGGACGGAAACTCATCGGTTAGAAAAGGCATTTCATTTTCTTGAACTTATTTGAACTCCAGGCTTTTCGTGTGTTCAAAATGCACCATTCGAAGCCACATAATCAATTTTCCACCCTTTCTGCCTTCATTTGATATTTTCATGCATTTAATGATTTTTTTGAGCTAAAGGACCCTGAAATTGAAAAGAACTTCAAATGTAGTATGAACAGGTTTAAAGTAGGCATGGTATCATCATTTCACCAACATAGCATGTGCTATAAAGTGAGAGGGTTACGACAAAAGCAGGATGCACTTCGCGTGCAAGACGGACAAACTCTTTCGAAGTCTCGGGGTTTCGAACGGGAACTCATCGATTAGAAAAGGCATTTCATTTTCTTGAACTTATTTGAACTCCAGGATTTTCGTGTGTTCAAAATGCACCATTCGAAGCCACATAATCAATTTTCCACCCTTTCTGCCTTCATTTGATATTTTCATGCATTTAATGATTTTTTTAAGCTAAAGGACCCTGAAATTGAAAAGAACTTCAAATGAAGTATGAAAAGGTTGAAAGTTGGCATGGTATCATCATTTCACCCACATAGCATGTGCTAAAAAGTTGAGAGGGTTACGGCAAAAGAAGGATGCACTTCACGTGCAAAACGGAGAGACTCTTTCGAAGTATCGGGGTTTCGAACGGAAACTCATCGGTTAGAAAAGGCATTTCATTTTCTTGAACTTATTTGAACTCCAAGATTTTTCTGTGTTAAAAATGCACCATTCAAAGCCACATCGTCAATTTTCGACCCTTTCTGACTTCATTTGATATTTTTCATGCATTTTCTGTTTTTTTAGCTAAATGACCCTGAAATTGAAAAGCACTTCAAATGATGTCGGAAAATGTTGAAAGTAGGCATGGTATCATCATTTCACCCACATAGCATGTGCTAAAAAGTTGAGAGGGTTACGGCAAAAGCAGGATGTACTTCGCGTACAAAACGGACACACTCTTTCGAAGTATCGGGGTTTCGGACGGAAACTCATCGGTTAGAAAAGGCATTTCACTTTCTTGAACTTATTTGAACTCCAGGATTTTCGTGTGTTAAAAATGCACCATTCGAAGCCACATAATCAATTTTCCACCCTTTCTGCCTTCATTTGATATTTTCATGCATTTAATGATTTTTTTGACCTAAGTGACCCTAAAATTGCAAAGTACTTCAAACGAAGTCTGAACAGGTTTAAAGTAGGCATGGTATCATCATTTCACCAGCATAGCATGTGCTATAAAGTTGAGAGGGTTACGGCAAAAGCAGGATGCACTTCGCGTGCAAGACGGACAAACTCTTTCGAAGCCTCGGGGTTTCGAACGGGAACTCATCGATTAGAAAAGGCATTTCATTTTCTTAAACTTATTGGAACTCCAGGATTTTTGTGTGTTCAAACTGCACCATTCAAAGCCACATCATCAATTTTCAACCCTTTCTGACTTCATTTGATATTTTTCATGCATTTACTGATTTTTTTTCAGCTAAAGGACCCTGAAATTGAAAAGCACTTCAAATGAAGTATGAAAAGGTTGAAAGTTGGCATGGTATCATCATTTCACCCAGATAGCATGTGCTAAAAAGTTGAGAGGGTTACGACAAAAGCAGGAGGCACTTCGCGTGCAAAACGGACAGACTCTTTCGAAGTATCGGGGTTTCGAACGGAAACTCATCGGTTACAAAAGGCATTTCATTTTCTTGAACTTATTTGAACTCCAAGCTTTTTGTGTGTTAAAAATGCACCAATCAAAGCCACATCATTAATGTTCAACCCTTTCTGACTTCATTTCATATTTTTCATGCATTTACTGTTTTTTTAGCTAAATGACCCTGAAATTGAAAAGCACTTCAAATGAAGTCTGAAAAGGTTGAAACTAGGCATGGTATCATCATTTCACCCACATAGCATGTGCTAAAAAGTTGAGAGGGTTACGGCAAAAGCAGGATGCACTTCGCGTGCAAAACGGACAGACTCTTTCGAAGTATCGGGGTTTCGAACGGAAACTCATCGGTTACAAAAGGCATTTCATTTTCTTGAACTTATTTGAACTCCAGGCTTTTCGTGTGTTCAAAATGCACCATTCGAAGCCACAGAATCAATTTTCCACCCTTTCTGCCTTCATTTGATATTTTCATGCATTTAATGATTTTTTTGACCTAAATGACCCTAAAATTGAAAAGTACTTCGAACGAAGTCTGAACAGGTTTAAAGTAGGCATGGTATCATCATTTCAGCAACATAGCATGTGCTATAAAGTTGAGAGGGTTACGGCAAAAGCAGGATGCACTTCGCGTGCAAGACGGACAAACTCTTTCGAAGCCTCGGGGTTTTGAACAGGAACTCATCGATTAGAAAAGGCATTTCATTTTCTTAAAATTATTGGAACTCCAGGATTTTTGTGTGTTCAAACTTCACCATTCAAAGCCACATCATCAATTTTCAACCCTTTCTGACTTCATTTGATATTTTTCATGCATTTACTGATTTTTTTTAGCTAAAGGACCCTGAAATTGAAAAGCACTTCAAATGAAGTATGAAAAGGTTGAAAGTTGGCATGGTATCATCATTTCACCCACATAGCATGTGCTAAAAAGTTGAGAGGGTTACGACAAAAGCAGGATGCACTTCGCGTGCAAAACGGACAGACTCTTTCGAAGTATCGGGGTTTCGAACGGAAACTCATCGGTTACAGAAGGCATTTCATTTTCTTGAACTTATTTGAACTCCAAGCTTTTTGTGTGTTAAAAATGCACCATTCAAACCCACATCATTAATATTCAACCCTTTCTGACTTCATTTGATATTTTTTGTGTATTTTCTGTTTTTTTAGCTAAATTATCCTGAAATTGAAAAGCACTTCAAATGAAGTCTGAAAAGGTTGAAACTAGGCATGGTATCATCATTTCACCCACATAGCATGTGCTAAAAAGTTGAGAGGGTTACGACAAAAGCAGGTTGCACTTCGCGTTCAAAACGGACACACTCTTTCGAAGTATCGGTGTTTTGGACGGAAACTCATCGGTTAGAAAAGGCATTTCATTTTCTTGAACTTATTTGAACTCCAGGCTTTTCGTGTGTTCAAAATGCACCATTCAAAGCCACATAATCAATTTTCCACCCTTTCTGCCTTCATTTGATATTTTCATGCATTTAATGATTTTTTTGACCTAAATGACTCTAAAATTGAAAAGTACTTCAAACGAAGTCTGAACAGGTTTAGAGTAGGCATGGTATCATCATTTCACCAACATAGCGTGTGCTATAAAGTTGAGAGGGTTACGGCAAAAGCAGGATGCACTTCGCGTGCAAGATGCACAAACTCTTTCGAAGCCTCGGGGTTTGAACGGGAACTCATCGATTAGAAAAGGCATTTCATTTTCTTAAACTTATTGGAACTCCAGGATTTTTGTGTGTTCAAACTGCACCATTCAAAGCCACATCATCAATTTTCAACCCTTTCTGACTTCATTTGATATTTTTCATGCATTTACTGATTTTTTCCAGCTAAAGGACCCTGAAATTGAAAAGCACTTCAAATGAAGTATGAAAAGGTTGAAAGTTGGCATGGTATCATCATTTCACCCACATAGCATGTGCTATAAAGTTGAGAGGGTTACGGCAAAAGCAGGATGCACTTCACGTGCAAAACGGACAGACTCTTTCGAAGTATCGGGGTTTCGAACGGAAACTCATCGGTTAGAAAAGGCATTTGAGTTTCTTAAACTTATTTGAACTCCAGGATTTTTGTGTGTTAAAAATGCACCATTCAAAGCCACATCATCAATTTTCAACCCTTTCTGACTTCATTTGATATTTTTCATGCATTTACTGATTTTGTCCAGCTAAACGACCCTGAAATTGAAAAGCACTTCAAATGAAGTCTAAAAAGGTTGAAAGTTGGCATGGTATCATCATTTCACCCACATAGCATGTGCTAAAAAGTTGAGAGGGTTACGGCAAAAGCAGGATGTACTTCGCGTACAAAACGGACACACTCTTTCGAAGTATCGGGGTTTCGGACGGAAACTCATCGGTTAGAAAAGGCATTTCATTTTCTTGAATTTATTTGAACTCCAGGCTTTTAGTGTGTTCAAAATGCACCATTCGAAGCCACATAATCAATTTTAAACCCTTTCTGACTTCATTTGATATTTTCATGCATTTATTGATTTTTTTGACCTAAATGACCCTCAAATTGAAAAGCACTTCGAATGAAGTCTGAAAATGTTGAAAGTTGGCATGGTATCATCATTTCACCCACATAGCATGTGCTAAAAAGTTGAGAGGGTTACGGCAAAAGCAGGATGCACTTCACGTACAAAACAGACAGTCTTTTTCTAAGTATCGAGGTTTGTGACGGAAACTCATCGGTTACAAAAGGGCTTCCATTTTCTTCAACTTATTTGAACTCCAGGCTTTTTATGTGTTCAAAATGCACCATTAAAAACCAGATCATCAATTTTCAACCCTTTCTGACTTCATTTGATATTTTTCATCCATTTATTGTTTTTTTTAGCTAAATGACCCTACAATTGAAAAGTACTTCAAATGAAGTCTGATAAGGTTCAGGGTTGGCATGGTATCATCATTTCACCCACATAGCATGTGATAAAAACTTGAGAGGGTTACGGAAAAAGCAGGATGCACTTCGCATACAAAACAGACAAACTCATTCGAAGTATCACGGTTTCGGACGGAAACTCATCGGTTAGAGAAGGCATTTCATTTTCTTGAACTCCAGGCTTTTTGTGTGTTCAAAATGTGCCATTAAAAGCCACATCATCAATTTTCAACCCTTTCTGACTTCATTTCATATTTTTCATGCATTTACTGTTTTTTTTAGCTAAATGACCCTGAAATTCAAAAGCACTTCAAATGAAGTCTGAAAAGGTTGAAAGTAGGCATGGCATCATCATTTCACCCACATAGCATGTGCGGAAAAGTTGAGAGGGTTACGGCAAAAGCAGGATGCACTTCGTGTGCAAAACTGACAGACTCTTTCAAAGTATCAGGGTTTCGAACGGAAACTCATCGGTTAGAAAAGGCATTTCATTTTCTTAAACTTATTTGAACTCCAAGATTTTTGTGTGTTAAAAATGCACCATTCAAAGCCACATCGTCAATTTTCGACCCTTTCTGACTTCATTTGATATTTTTCATGCATTTTCTGTTTTTTTAGCTAAATGACCCTGAAATTGAAAAGCACTTCAAATGATGTCGGAAAATGTTGAAAGTAGGCATGGTATCATCATTTCACCCACATAGCATGTGCTAAAAAGTTGAGAGGGTTACGGCAAAAGCAGGATGTACTTCGCGTACAAAACGGACACACTCTTTCGAAGTATCGGGGTTTCGGACGGAAACTCATCGGTTAGAAAAGGCATTTCACTTTCTTGAACTTATTTGAACTCCAGGATTTTCGTGTGTTAAAAATGCACCATTCGAAGCCACATAATCAATTTTCCACCCTTTCTGCCTTCATTTGATATTTTCATGCATTTAATGATTTTTTTGACCTAAGTGACCCTAAAATTGCAAAGTACTTCAAACGAAGTCTGAACAGGTTTAAAGTAGGCATGGTATCATCATTTCACCCACATAGCATGTGCTAAAAAGTTGAGAGGGTTACGGCAAAAGCAGGATGCACTTCGCGTGCAAGACGGACAAACTCTTTCGAAGCCTCGGGGTTTCGAACGGGAACTCATCGATTAGAAAAGGCATTTCATTTTCTTAAACTTATTGGAACTCCAGGATTTTTGTGTGTTCAAACTGCACCATTCAAAGCCACATCATCAATTTTCAACCCTTTCTGACTTCATTTGATATTTTTCATGCATTTACTGATTTTTTTTCAGCTAAAGGACCCTGAAATTGAAAAGCACTTCAAATGAAGTATGAAAAGGTTGAAAGTTGGCATGGTATCATCATTTCACCCACATAGCATGTGCTAAAAAGTTGAGAGGGTTACGACAAAAGCAGGAGGCACTTCGCGTGCAAAACGGACAGACTCTTTCGAAGTATCGGGGTTTCGAACGGAAACTCATCGGTTACAAAAGGCATTTCATTTTCTTGAACTTATTTGAACTCCAAGCTTTTTGTGTGTTAAAAATGCACCATTCAAAGCCACATCATCAATTTTCAACCCTTTCTGACTTAATTTGATATTTTTTATGCATTTACTGATTTTTTCCAGCTAAATGACCCTGAAATTGAAAAGGACTTCAAATGATGTCTGAAAGGTTGAAACTAGGCATGGTATCATCATTTCACCCACATAGCATGTGCTAAAAAGTGGAGAGGGTTACGGCAAAAGCAGGTTGCACTTCGCGTTCAAAACGGACACACTCTTTCGAAGTATCGGTGTTTTCGACGGAAACTCATCGGTTAGAAAAGGCATTTCATTTTCTTGAACTTATTTGAACTCCAGGCTTTTCGTGTGTTTAAAATGCACCATTCGAAGCCACATAATCAATTTTCAACCCTTTCTACCTTCATTTGATATTTTCATGCATTTAATGATTTTTTTGACCTAAATAAACCTAAAATTGAAAAGTACTTCAAACGAAGTCTGAACAGGTTTAAAGTAGGCATGGTATCATCATTTCACCAACATTGCATGTGCTATAAAGTTGAGAGGGTTACGGCAAAAGCAGGATGCACTTCGCGTGCAAGACGGACAAACTCTTTCGAAGTCTCGGGGTTTCGAACGGGAACTCATTGATTAGAAAAGGCATTTCATTTTCTTAAACTTATTGGAAGTCCAGGATTTTTGTGTGTTAAAAATGCACCATTCAAAGCCACATCATCAATTTTCAACCCTTTCTGACTTCATTTGATATTTTTCATGCATTTACTGATTTTTTTCAGCTAAAGGACCCTGAAATTGAAAAGCACTCGAAATGAAGTATGAAAAGGTTGAAAGTTGGCATGGTATCATCATTTCACCCACATAGCATGTGCTAAAAAGTTGAGAGGGTTACGGCAAAAGCAGGATGCACTTCACGTGCAAAACGGACAGACTCTTTCGAAGTATCGGGGTTTCGAACGGAAACTCATCGGTTAGAAAAGGCATTTAATTTTCTTAAACTTATTTGAACTCCAAGATTTTTGTGTGTTAAAAATGCACCATTCAAAGCCACATCATCAATTTTCAACCCTTTCTGACTTCATTTGATATTTTTCATGCATTTACTGATTTTTTCCAGCTAAGTGACCCTGAAACTGAAAAGCACTTCAAATGAAGTCTAAAAAGGTTGAAAGTTGGCATGGTATCATCATTTCACCCACATAACATGTGCTAAAAAGTTGAGAGGGTTACGGCAAAAGCAGGATGCACTTCGCGTACAAAACGGACACACTCTTTGGAAGTATCGGGGTTTCGGATGGAAACTCATCGGTTAGAAAAGGCATTTCATTTTCTTGAACTTATTTGAACTCCAGGATTTTCGTGTGTTCAAAATGCACCATTCGAAGCCACATAATCAATTTTCAACCCTTTCTGACTTCATTTGATATTTTCACGGATTTATTGATTTTTTTGACCTAAATGACCCTGAAATTGAAAAGCACATCGTATGAAGTCTGAAAAAGTTGAAAGGTGGCATGGTATCATCATTTCACCCACATAGCATGTGCTAAAATGTTGAGAGGGTTACGGCAAAATCAGGATGCACTTCGCGTACAAAACAGACAGTCTCTTTCTAAGTATCGAGGTTTCGGACGGAAACTCATCGGTTACAAAAGGCCTTTCATTTTCTTGAACTTATTTGAACTCCACACTTTTTGTGTTCAAAATGCACCATTAAAGATCACATCATCAATTTTCAACCCTTTCTGACTTCATTTGATATTTTTCATGCATTTACTATTTTTTGAGCTAAATGACCCTACAATTGAAAAGTACTTGAAATGAAGTCTGATAAGGTTCAAACTTGGCTTGGTATCATCATTTCACCCACATAGCATGTGATAAGAAGTTGAGAGGGTTACGGAAAAAGCAGGATGCACTTCGCATACAAAACAGACAGACTCTTTCGAAGTATCACGGTTTCGGACGGAAACTCATCGGTTAGAGAAGGCATTTCATTTTCTTGAACTTATTTGAACTCCAGGATTTTTGTGTGTTCAAAATGAGCCATTCAAAGCCACATCATCAATTTTCAACCATTTCTGACTTCATTTGATATTTTTCATGCATTTACTGATTTTGTCCAGCTAAATGACCCTGAAACTGAAAAGCACTTCAAATGAAGTCTAAAAAGGTTGAAAGTTGGCATGGTATCATCATTTCACCCTCATAGCATGTGCTAAAGAAGGATGCACTTCGCATGCAAAACGGACAGACACTTTCGAAGTATCGGGGTTTCGAACGGGAACTTCTCGGTTACAAAAGGCATTTCATTTTCTTGAACTTATTTGAACTCCAGGATTTTTGTGTGTTAGAAATGCACCATTGAAATCCACATCATCAATTTTCAACCCTTTCTGACTTAATTTGATATTTTTCATGCATTTACTCATTTTTTCCAGCTAAATGACCCTAAAATTGAAAAGCACTTCAAATGAAGTCTGAAAAGGTTGAAAGTTGGCATGGTATCATCATTTCACTCACATAGCATGTGCTAAAAAGTTTATAGGGTTAAGGCAAAAGCATGATGCACTTCGCGTGCAAACCGGACAGACTCTTTCGAAGTATCGGGGTTTCGAACGGGAACTCGTCGGTTACAAAAGGCTTTTCATTTTCTTGAACTTATTTGAACTCCAAGCTTTTTGTGTGTTAAAAATGCACCATTCAAAGCCACATCGTCAATTTTCAACCCTTTCTGACTTCATTTGATATTTTTCATCCATTTTCTGTTTTTTTAGCTAAATGACCCTGAAATTGAAAAGCACTTCAAATGATGTCTGAAAAGGTTGAAAGTTGGCATGGTATCATCATTTCACCCACATAGCATGTGCTAAAAAGTTGAGAGGGTTACGGCAAAAGCAGGATGCACTTCACGTGCAAAACGGACAGACTCTTTCGAAGTATCGGGGTTTCGAACGGAAACTCATCGGTTAGAAAAGGCATTTAATTTTCTTAAACTTATTTGAACTCCAAGATTTTTGTGTGTTAAAAATGCACCATTCAAAGCCACATCATCAATTTTCAACCCTTTCTGACTTCATTTGATATTTTTCATGCATTTACTGATTTTGTCCAGCTAAATGACCCTGAAACTGAAAAGCACTTCAAATGAAGTCTAAAAAGGTTGAAAGTTGGCATGGTATCATCATTTCACCCTCATAGCATGTGCTAAAGAAGGATGCACTTCGCATGCAAAACGGACAGACACTTTCGAAGTATCGGGGTTTCGAACGGGAACTTATCGGTTACAAAAGGCATTTCATTTTCTTGAACTTATTTGAACTCCAGGATTTTTGTGTGTTAGAAATGCACCATTGAAATCCACATCATCAATTTTCAACCCTTTCTGACTTAATTTGATATTTTTCATGCATTTACTCATTTTTTCCAGCTAAATGACCCTAAAATTGAAAAGCACTTCAAATGAAGTCTGAAAAGGTTGAAAGTTGGCATGGTATCATCATTTCACTCACATAGCATGTGCTAAAAAGTTTATAGGGTTAAGGCAAAAGCATGATACACTTCGCGTGCAAACCGGACAGACTCTTTCGAAGTATCGGGGTTTCGAACGGGAACTCGTCGGTTACAAAAGGCTTTTCATTTTCTTGAACTTATTTGAACTCCAAGCTTTTTGTGTGTTAAAAATGCACCATTCAAAGCCACATCGTCAATTTTCAACCCTTTCTGACTTCATTTGATATTTTTCATGCATTTTCTGTTTTTTTAGCTAAATGACCCTGAAATTGAAAAGCACTTCAAATGATGTCTGAAAAGGTTGAAAGTAGGCATGGTCTCATCATTTCACCCACATAGCATGTGCTAAATAGTTGAGAGGGTTACGCCAAAAGCAGGATGCACTTCGCGTACAAAACGGACACACTCTTTGGAAGTATCGGGGTTTCGGACGGAAACTCATCGGTTAGAAAAGGCATTTCATTTTCTTGAACTTATTTGAACTCCAGGATTTTCGTGTGTTCAAAATGCACCATTCGAAGCCACATAATCAATTTTCAACCCTTTGTGACTTCATTTGATATTTTCACGGATTTATTGATTTTTTTGACCTAAATGACCCTGAAATTGAAAAGCACATCGAATGAAGTCTGAAAAAGTTGAAAGTTGGCATGGTATCATCATTTCACCCACATAGCTTGTGCTAAAAAGTTGAGAGGGTTACGGCAAAATCAGGATGCACTTCGCGTACAAAACAGACAGTCTCTTTCTAAGTATCGAGGTTTCGGACGGAAACTCATCGGTTACAAAAGGCCTTTCATTTTCTTGAACTTATTTGAACTCCACACTTTTTGTGTTCAAAATGCACCATTAAAGATCACATCATCAATTTTCAACCCTTTCTGACTTCATTTGATATTTTTCATGCATTTACTATTTTTTGAGCTAAATGACCCTACAATTGAAAAGTACTTGAAATGAAGTCTGATAAGGTTCAAACTTGGCATGGTATCATCATTTCACCCACATAGCATGTGATAAGAAGTTGAGAGGGTTACGGAAAAAGCAGGATGCACTTCGCATACAAAACAGACAGACTCTTTCGAAGTATCACGGTTTCGGACGGAAACTCATCGGTTAGAGAAGGCATTTCATTTTCTTGAACTTATTTGAACTCCAGGATTTTTGTGTGTTCAAAATGAGCCATTAAAAGCCACATCATCAATTTTCAACCCTTTCTGACTTCATTTGATAGTTTTCATGCATTTACTGTTTTTTTAGGCTAACTGACCCTGAAATTGAAAAGCACTTCAAATGAAGTCTGAAAAGGTTGAAAGTTGGCATGGTATGATCATTTCACCCACATAGCATGTGCTAAAAAGTTGAGAGGGTTACGGCAAAAGCAGGATGCACTTCGCGTGCAAAACGGACAAATTCTTTCGAAGTATCGGGGTTTCAAACGGAAAATCATCGGTTACAAAGGGCATTTCATTTTCTTGAACTTATTTGAACTCCAAGCTCTTTGTGTCTTAAAAATACACCATTCAAAGCCACATCATTAATGTTCAAACCTTTCTGACTTCATTTTATATTTTTTATGCATTTTCTGTTTTTTTAGCTAAATGACCTTGAAATTGAAAAGCACTTCAAATGAAGTCTGAAAAGGTTGAAAGTAGGCATGGTATCATCATTTCACCCACATAGCATGTGCTAAAAAGTTGAGAGGGTTACGACAAAAGAAGGATGAACTTCGCGTTCAAAATGGACAAACTCTTTCGAAGTATCGGGGTTTCAAACGAAAACTCATCGGTTAGAAAAGGCATTTCATTTTCTTAAACTTATTTGAACTCCAGGATTTTTGTGTGTTGAAAATGCACCATTCAAAGCCACATCATCAATTTCCAACCCTTTCTGACTTCATTCGATATTTTTCATGCATTTACTGATTTTTTCCAGCTAAATGACCCTGATTGAAAAGCACTTCAAAGGAAGTCTGAAAAGGTTCAAAGTTGGCATGGTATCATCATTTCACCCACATAGCATCTGCTAAAAAGTTCAGAGGGTTACGGCAAAAGCAGGATGCACTTCGCGCGCAAAACGGACAGACTCTTTCGAAGTATCGGGGTTTTGAACGGAAACTCATCGGTTACAAAAGGCATTTCATTTTCTTGAACTTATTTGAACTCCAAGCTTTTATGTGTTAAAAATGCACCATTCAAAGCCACATCATTAATGTTCAAACCGTTCTGACTTCATTTGATATTTTTTATGCATTTTTTGTTTTTTAGCTAAATGACCCTGAAATTGAAAAGCACTTCAAATGAAGTCTGAAAAGGTTGAAAGTAGGCATGGTATCATCATTTCACCCACATAGCATGTGCTAAAAAGTTGAGAGTGTTACGGCAAAAGCAGGATGCACTTCGCGTGCAAAACGGACAGACTCTTTCGAAGTATCGGGGTTTCGAACGGAAACTCATCGGTTACAAAAGGCATTTCATTTTCTTGAACTTATTTGAACTCCAAGCTTTTTGTGTGTTAAAAATGCTCCATTCAAAGCCACATCATTAATGTTCAAACCTTTCTGACTTCATTTGATATTTTTTATGCATTTTCTGTTTTTTTAGCTAAATGACCCTGAAATTGAAAAGCACTTCAAATGAAGTCTGAAAAGGTTGAAAGTAGGCATGGTATCTTCATTTCACCCACATAGCATGTGCTAAAAAGGTGAGAGGGTTACGGCAAAAGCAGGATGCACTTCGCGTGCAAAACGGACAGACTCTTTCGAAGTATCGGGGTTTCGAACGGAAACTCATCGGTTACAAAAGGCATTTCATTTTCATGAACTTATTTGAACCCCAGGCTTTTTGTGTGTTCAAAATGCACCATTCAAAGCCACATCATGAATTTTCAACCCTTTCTTGCTTCATTTGATATTTTTCATGCATTTTCTGTTTTTTAGCTAAATGACCTTGAAATTGAAAAACACTTCAAATGAAGTCTGAAAAGGTTGAAAGTAGGCATGGTATCATCATTTCACCCACATAGCATGTGCTAAAAAGTTGAGAGGGTTATGGCCAAAGCAGGATGCACTCTGCGTACAAAACGGACACACTCTTTCGAAGTATCGGGGTTTTGGACGGAAACTCATCGGTTAGAAAAGGCATTTCATTTTCTTGAACTTATTTGAACTCCAGGCTTTTCGTGTGTTCAAAATGCACCATTCCAAACCACATAATCAAATTTCAACCCTTTCTGACTTCATTTGATATTTTCATGCATTTATTGATTTTTTTGACCTAAATGACCCTGAAATTGAAAAGCACTTCAAATGAAGTCTGAACATGTTGAAAGTTGCCATGGTATCATCATTTCACCCACATAGCATGCGCTAAAAAGTTGAGAGGGTTACGGCAAAAGCAGGAAGCACTTCGCGTGCAAAACGGACAGACTCTTTTGAAGTATCGGGGTTTCGAACGGAAACTCATCGGTTAGAAAAGGCATTTCATTTTCTTGAACTTATTTGAACTCCAGGATTTTCGTGTGTTCAAAATGCACCATTCGAAGCCACATAATCAATTTTCAACCCTTTGTGACTTCATTTGATATTTTCACGGATTTATTGATTTTTTTGACCTAAATGACCCTGAAATTGAAAAGCACATCGAATGAAGTCTGAAAAAGTTGAAAGTTGGCATGGTATCATCATTTCACCCACATAGCTTGTGCTAAAAAGTTGAGAGGGTTACGGCAAAATCAGGATGCACTTCGCGTACAAAACAGACAGTCTCTTTCTAAGTATCGAGGTTTCGGACGGAAACTCATCGGTTACAAAAGGCCTTTCATTTTCTTGAACTTATTTGAGCTCCACACTTTTTGTGTTCAAAATGCACCATTAAAGATCACATCATCAATTTTCAACCCTTTCTGACTTCATTTGATATTTTTCATGCATTTACTATTTTTTGAGCTAAATGACCCTACAATTGAAAAGTACTTGAAATGAAGTCTGATAAGGTTCAAACTTGGCATGGTATCATCATTTCACCCACATAGCATGTGATAAGAAGTTGAGAGGGTTACGGAAAAAGCAGGATGCACTTCGCATACAAAACAGACAGACTCTTTCGAAGTATCACGGTTTCGGACGGAAACTCATCGGTTAGAGAAGGCATTTCATTTTCTTGAACTTATTTGAACTCCAGGATTTTTGTGTGTTCAAAATGAGCCATTAAAAGCCACATCATCAATTTTCAACCCTTTCTGACTTCATTTGATAGTTTTCATGCATTTACTGTTTTTTTAGGCTAACTGACCCTGAAATTGAAAAGCACTTCAAATGAAGTCTGAAAAGGTTGAAAGTTGGCATGGTATGATCATTTCACCCACATAGCATGTGCTAAAAAGTTGAGAGGGTTACGGCAAAAGCAGGATGCACTTCGCGTGCAAAACGGACAAATTCTTTCGAAGTATCGGGGTTTCAAACGGAAACTCATCGGTTACAAAGGGCATTTCATTTTCTTGAACTTATTTGAACTCCAAGCTCTTTGTGTCTTAAAAATACACCATTCAAAGCCACATCATTAATGTTCAAACCTTTCTGACTTCATTTTATATTTTTTATGCATTTTCTGTTTTTTTAGCTAAATGACCTTGAAATTGAAAAGCACTTCAAATGAAGTCTGAAAAGGTTGAAAGTAGGCATGGTATCATCATTTCACCCACATAGCATGTGCTAAAAAGTTGAGAGGGTTACGACAAAAGAAGGATGAACTTCGCGTTCAAAATGGACAAACTCTTTCGAAGTATCGGGGTTTCAAACGAAAACTCATCGGTTAGAAAAGGCATTTCATTTTCTTAAACTTATTTGAACTCCAGGATTTTTGTGTGTTGAAAATGCACCATTCAAAGCCACATCATCAATTTCCAACCCTTTCTGACTTCATTCGATATTTTTCATGCATTTACTGATTTTTTCCAGCTAAATGACCCTGATTGAAAAGCACTTCAAAGGAAGTCTGAAAAGGTTCAAAGTTGGCATGGTATCATCATTTCACCCACATAGCATCTGCTAAAAAGTTCAGAGGGTTACGGCAAAAGCAGGATGCACTTCGCGCGCAAAACGGACAGACTCTTTCGAAGTATCGGGGTTTTGAACGGAAACTCATCGGTTACAAAAGGCATTTCATTTTCTTGAACTTATTTGAACTCCAAGCTTTTATGTGTTAAAAATGCACCATTCAAAGCCACATCATTAATGTTCAAACCGTTCTGACTTCATTTGATATTTTTTATGCATTTTTTGTTTTTTTAGCTAAATGACCCTGAAATTGAAAAGCACTTCAAATGAAGTCTGAAAAGGTTGAAAGTAGGCATGGTATCATCATTTCACCCACATAGCATGTGCTAAAAAGTTGAGAGTGTTACGGCAAAAGCAGGATGCACTTCGCGTGCAAAACGGACAGACTCTTTCGAAGTATCGGGGTTTCGAACGGAAACTCATCGGTTACAAAAGGCATTTCATTTTCTTGAACTTATTTGAACTCCAAGCTTTTTGTGTGTTAAAAATGCTCCATTCAAAGCCACATCATTAATGTTCAAACCTTTCTGACTTCATTTGATATTTTTTATGCATTTTCTGTTTTTTTAGCTAAATGACCCTGAAATTGAAAAGCACTTCAAATGAAGTCTGAAAAGGTTGAAAGTAGGCATGGTATCTTCATTTCACCCACATAGCATGTGCTAAAAAGGTGAGAGGGTTACGGCAAAAGCAGGATGCACTTTGCGTGCAAAACGGACAGACTCTTTCGAAGTATCGGGGTTTCGAACGGAAACTCATCGGTTACAAAAGGCATTTCATTTTCATGAACTTATTTGAACCCCAGGCTTTTTGTGTGTTCAAAATGCACCATTCAAAGCCACATCATGAATTTTCAACCCTTTCTTGCTTCATTTGATATTTTTCATGCATTTTCTGTTTTTTAGCTAAATGACCTTGAAATTGAAAAACACTTCAAATGAAGTCTGAAAAGGTTGAAAGTAGGCATGGTATCATCATTTCACCCACATAGCATGTGCTAAAAAGTTGAGAGGGTTATGGCCAAAGCAGGATGCACTCTGCGTACAAAACGGACACACTCTTTCGAAGTATCGGGGTTTTGGACGGAAACTCATCGGTTAGAAAAGGCATTTCATTTTCTTGAACTTATTTCAACTCCAGGCTTTTCGTGTGTTCAAAATGCACCATTCCAAACCACATAATCAAATTTCAACCCTTTCTGACTTCATTTGATATTTTCATGCATTTATTGATTTTTTTGACCTAAATGACCCTGAAATTGAAAAGCACTTCAAATGAAGTCTGAACATGTTGAAAGTTGCCATGGTATCATCATTTCACCCACATAGCATGCGCTAAAAAGTTGAGAGGGTTACGGCAAAAGCAGGAAGCACTTCGCGTGCAAAACGGACAGACTCTTTTGAAGTATCGGGGTTTCGAACGGAAACTCATCGGTTACAAAAGGCATTTCATTTTCTTGTACTTATTTGAACTCCAAGATTTTTGTGTGTTAAAAATATACCATTCAAATCCACATCATTAATGTTCAACCCTTTCTGACTTCATTTGATATTTGTTATGCATTTTCTGTTTTTTTAGCTAAATGACCCTGAAATTGAAAAGCACTTCAAATGAAGTCTGAAAGGTTGAAAGTAGTCATGGTATCATCATTTCACCCACATAGCATGTGCTAAAAAGTTGAGAGGGTTACGGCAAAAGCAGGATGCACTCTGCGTACAAAATGGACACACTCTTTGGAAGTATCGGGGTTTTGGACGGAAACTCATCGGTTAGAAAAGCTATTTCATTTTCTTCAACTTATTTGAACACTAGGCTTTTCGTGTGTTCAAAATGCACCATTCGAAACCACATAATCAATTTTCAACCCTTTATGACTTCATTTGATATTTTCATGCATTTAATGATTTTTTTGACCTAAATGACCCTGAAATTGAAAAGTACTTCAAATGAAGTCTAAAAAGGTTTAAAGTAGGCACGGTATCATCATTTTGCCCACATAGCATGTGCTAAAAAGTTGAGAGGGTTACGGCAAAAGCAGGATCGGGGTTTCGAATGGGAACTCATCGATTAGAAAAGGCATTTCATTTTCTTAAACGTACTTGAACTGCAGGCTTTTTGTGTGTTCAAAATGCACCAATCAAAGCCACATCATCAATTTTCAACCCTTTCTAACTTCATTTGATATTTTTCATGCCTTACAGATTTTTTTTAGCTAACTGACCCTGAAATTGAAAAGCACTTCAAATGAAGTATGAAAAGGTTGAAAGTTGGCAGGGTATCATCATTTCACCCTCATACCATGGGCTAAAAAGTTGAGAGGGTTACGGCAAAAGCAGGATGCACTTCGCACGCAAAACGGACATACTCTTTCGATGTATCGGGGTTTCGAACGGAAACTCATCGGTTACAAAAGGCATTTCATTTTCTTGAACTTATTTGAACTCCAAGCTTTTTGTTTGTTAAAAATGCACCATTCGAAGCCACATAATCAATTTTCAACCCTTTGTGGCTTCATTTGATATTTTCATGCATTAATTGATTTTTTTTTTGACCTAAATGACCCTGAAATTGAAAAGCACTTCAAATGAAGTCTGAAAATGTTGAAAGTTGCCATGGTATCATCATTTCACCCACATAGCATGCGCTAAAAAGTTGAGAGGGTTACGGCAAAAGCAGGAAGCACTTCGCGTGCAAAACGGACAGACTCTTTCGATGTATCGGGGTTTCGAACGGAAACTCATCGGTTACAGAAGGCATTTCATTTTCTTGAACTTATTTGAACTCCAAGATTTTTGTGTGTTAAAAATGTACCATTCAAAGCCACATCATTAATGTTGAACCCTTTCTGACTTCATTTGATATTTTTTATGCATTTTCTGTTTTTTAGCTAAATGACCCTGAAATTGAAAAGCACTTCAATTGAAGTCTGAAAAGGTTGAAAGCAGGCATGGTATCCTCATTTCACCCACATAGCATGTGCTAAAAAGTTGAGAGGGTTACGGCAAAAGCAGGATGCACTTCGCGTACAAAACGGACACACTCTTTCGAAGTATCGGGGTTTTGGACGGAAACTCATCGGTTAGAAAAGGCATTTCATTTTCTTGAACTTATTTGATCTCCAGGCTTTTCGTGTGTTCAAAATGCACCATTCGAAACCACATAATCAATTTTCAACCCTTTATGACTTGATTTGATATTTTCATGCGTTTAATGATTTTTTGACCTAAATGACCCTGAAATTGAAAAGTACTTCAAGTGAAGTCTGAAAAGGTTTAAAGTAGGCACGGTATCATCATTTCGCCCACATAGCATGTGCTAAAAAGTTGAGAGGGTTACGGCAAAACCAGGATGCAGTTCGCGTGCAAGACGGACAAACTCTTTCGAAGTATCGGGGTTTCGAACGGGAAGTCGTCGATTAGAAAAGGCATTTCATTTTCTTAAACTTACTTGAACTCCAGGCTTTTTGTGTGTTCAAAATGCACCAATCAAAGCCACATCATCCATTTTCAACCCTTTCTAACTTCATTTGATATTTTTCATGCCTTACAGATTTTTTTAGCTAAATGACCCTGAAATTGAAAAGCGCTTCAAATGAAGTATGAAAAGGTTGAAAGTTGGCATGGTATCATCATTTCACCCTCATAGCATGTGCTAAAAAGTTGAGAGGGTTACGGCAAAAGCAGGATGCACTTCGCACGCAAAACGGACAGACTCTTTCGATGTATCGGGGTTTTGAACGGAAACTCATGGGTTACAAAAGGCATTTCATTTTCTTGAATTTTTTGAACTCAAAGCTATTTCTTTGTTAAAAATGCACCATTCGAAGCCACATAATCAATTTTCAACCCTTTCTGACTTCATTTGATATTTTCATGCATTTATTGATTTTTTTTGACCGAAATGACCCTGAAATTGAAAAGCACTTCAAATGAAGTCTGAAAATGTTGAAAGTTGCCATGGTATCATCATTTCACCCACATAGCATGCGCTAAAAAGTTGAGAGGGTTACGGCAAAAGCAGGAAGCACTTCGCGTGCAAAACGGACAGACTCTTTCGAAGTATCGGGGTTTCGAACGGAAACTCATCGGTTACAGAAGGCATTTCATTTTCTTGAACTTATTTGAACTCCAAGATTTTTGTGTGTTAAAAATGTACCATTCAAAGCCACATCATTAATGTTCAACCCTTTCTGACTTCATTTGATATTTTTTATGCATTTTCTGTTTTTTAGCTGAATGACCCTGAAATTGAAAAGCACTTCAAATGAAGTCTGAAAAGGTTGAAAGCAGGCATGGTATCATCATTTCACCCACATAGCATGTGCTAAAAAGTTGAGAGGGTTACGGCAAAAGCAGGATGCACTTCGCGTACAAAACGGACACACTCTTTCGAAGTATCGGGGTTTTGGACGGAAACTCATCGGTTAGAAAAGGCATTTCATTTTCTTGAACTTATTTGATCTCCAGGCTTTTCGTGTGTTCAAAATGCACCATTCGAAACCACATAATCAATTTTCAACCCTTTATGACTTGATTTGATATTTTCATGCATTTAATGATTTTTTTGACCTAAATGACCCTGAAATTGAAAAGTACTTCAAGTGAAGTCTGAAAAGGTTTAAAGTAGGCACGGTATCATCATTTCGCCCACATAGCATGTGCTAAAAAGTTGAGAGGGTTACGGCAAAACCAGGATGCAGTTCGCGTGCAAGACGGACAAACTCTTTCGAAGTATCGGGGTTTCGAACGGGAACTCGTCGATTAGAAAAGGCATTTCATTTTCTTAAACTTACTTGAACTCCAGGCTTTTTGTGTGTTCAAAATGCACCAATCAAAGCCACATCATCCATTTTCAACCCTTTCTAACTTCATTTGATATTTTTCATGCCTTACAGATTTTTTTAGCTAAATGACCCTGAAATTGAAAAGCGCTTCAAATGAAGTATGAAAAGGTTGAAAGTTGGCATGGTATCATCATTTCACCCTCATAGCATGTGCTAAAAAGTTGAGAGGGTTACGGCAAAAGCAGGATGCACTTCGCACGCAAAACGGACAGACTCTTTCGATGTATCGGGGTTTTGAACGGAAACTCATGGGTTACAAAAGGCATTTCATTTTCTTGAATTTTTTGAACTCAAAGCTATTTGTTTGTTAAAAATGCACCATTCGAAGCCACATAATCAATTTTCAACCCTTTCTGACTTCATTTGATATTTTCATGCATTTCTTGATTTTTTTTGACCGAAATGACCCTGAAATTGAAAAGCACTTCAAATGAAGTCTGAAAATGTTGAAAGTTGCCATGGTATCATCATTTCACCCACATAGCATGCGCTAAAAAGTTGAGAGGGTTACGGCAAAAGCAGGAAGCACTTCGCGTGCAAAACGGACAGACTCTTTCGAAGTATCGGGGTTTCGAACGGAAACTCATCGGTTACAGAAGGCATTTCATTTTCTTGAACTTATTTGAACTCCAAGATTTTTGTGTGTTAAAAATGTACCATTCAAAGCCACATCATTAATGTTCAACCCTTTCTGACTTCATTTGATATTTTTTATGCATTTTCTGTTTTTTAGCTGAATGACCCTGAAATTGAAAAGCACTTCAAATGAAGTCTGAAAAGGTTGAAAGCAGGCATGGTATCATCATTTCACCCACATAGCATGTGCTAAAAAGTTGAGAGGGTTACGGCAAAAGCAGGATGCACTTCGCGTACAAAACGGACACACTCTTTCGAAGTATCGGGGTTTTGGACGGAAACTCATCGGTTAGAAAAGGCATTTCATTTTCTTGAACTTATTTGATCTCCAGGCTTTTCGTGTGTTCAAAATGCACCATTCGAAACCACATAATCAATTTTCAACCCTTTATGACTTGATTTGATATTTTCATGCATTTAATGATTTTTTGACCTAAATGACCCTGAAATTGAAAAGTACTTCAAGTGAAGTCTGAAAAGGTTTAAAGTAGGCACGGTATCATCATTTCGCCCACATAGCATGTGCTAAAAAGTTGAGAGGGTTACGGCAAAACCAGGATGCAGTTCGCGTGCAAGACGGACAAACTCTTTCGAAGTATCGGGGTTTCGAACGGGAACTCGTCGATTAGAAAAGGCATTTCATTTTCTTAAACTTACTTGAACTCCAGGCTTTTTGTGTGTTCAAAATGCACCAATCAAAGCCACATCATCCATTTTCAACCCTTTCTAACTTCATTTGATATTTTTCATGCCTTACAGATTTTTTTAGCTAAATGACCCTGAAATTGAAAAGCGCTTCAAATGAAGTATGAAAAGGTTGAAAGTTGGCATGGTATCATCATTTCACCCTCATAGCATGTGCTAAAAAGTTGAGAGGGTTACGGCAAAAGCAGGATGCACTTCGCACGCAAAACGGACAGACTCTTTCGATGTATCGGGGTTTTGAACGGAAACTCATGGGTTACAAAAGGCATTTCATTTTCTTGAATTTTTTGAACTCAAAGCTATTTTTTTGTTAAAAATGCACCATTCGAAGCCACATAATCATTTTTCAACCCTTTCTGACTTCATTTGATATTTTCATGCATTTATTGATTTTTTTTGACCGAAGTGACCCTGAAATTGAAAAGCACTTCAAATGAAGTCTGAAAATGTTGAAAGTAGCCATGGTATCATCATTTCACCCACATAGCATGCGCTAGAAAGTTGAGAGGGTTACGGCAAAAGGAGGAAGCACTTCGCGTGCAAAACGGACAGACTCTTTCGAAGTATCGGGGTTTCGAACGGAAACTCATCGGTTACAGAAGGCATTTCATTTTCTTGAACTTATTTGAACTCCAAGATTTTTGTGTGTTAAAAATGTACCATTCAAAGCCACATCATTAATGTTCAACCCTTTCTGACTTCATTTGATATTTTTTATGCATTTTCTGTTTTTTAGCTGAATGACCCTCAAATTGAAAAGCACTTCAAATGAAGTCTGAAAAGGTTGAAAGTAGGCATGGTATCATCATTTCACCCACATAGCATGTGCTAAAAAGTTGAGAGGGTTACGGCAAAAGCAGGATGCACTTCGCGTACAAAACGGACACACTCTTTCGAAGTATCGGGGTTTTGGACGGAAACTCATCGGTTAGAAAAGGCATTTCATTTTCTTGAACTTATTTGATCTCCAGGCTTTTCGTGTGTTCAAAATGCACCATTCGAAACCACATAATCAATTTTCAACCCTTTATGACTTGATTTGATATTTTCATGCATTTAATGATTTTTTGACCTAAATGACCCTGAAATTGAAAAGTACTTCAAGTGAAGTCTGAAAAGGTTTAAAGTAGGCACGGTATCATCATTTCGCCCACATAGCATGTGCTAAAAAGTTGAGAGGGTTACGGCAAAACCAGGATGCAGTTCGCGTGCAAGACGGACAAACTCTTTCGAAGTATCGGGGTTTCGAACGGGAACTCGTCGATTAGAAAAGGCATTTCATTTTCTTAAACTTACTTGAACTCCAGGCTTTTTGTGTGTTCAAAATGCACCAATCAAAGCCACATCATCCATTTTCAACCCTTTCTAACTTCATTTGATATTTTTCATGCCTTACAGGTTTTTTTTAGCTAAATGACCCTGAAATTGAAAAGCGCTTCAAATGAAGTATGAAAAGGTTGAAAGTTGGCATGGTATCATCATTTCACCCTCATAGCATGTGCTAAAAAGTTGAGAGGGTTACGGCAAAAGCAGGATGCACTTCGCACGCAAAACGGACAGACTCTTTCGATGTATCGGGGTTTTGAACGGAAACTCATGGGTTACAAAAGGCATTTCATTTTCTTGAATTTTTTGAACTCAAAGCTATTTGTTTGTTAAAAATGCACCATTCGAAGCCACATAATCAATTTTCAACCCTTTCTCACTTCATGTGATATTTTCATGCATTTATTGATTTTTTTTGACCGAAATGACCCTGAAATTGAAAAGCACTTCAAATGAAGTCTGAAAATGTTGAAAGTTGCCATGGTATCATCATTTCACCCACATAGCATGCGCTAAAAAGTTGAGAGGGTTACGGCAAAAGCAGGAAGCACTTCGCGTGCAAAACGGACAGACTCTTTCGAAGTATCGGGGTTTCGAACGGAAACTCATCGGTTACAGAAGGCATTTCATTTTCTTGAACTTATTTGAACTCCAAGATTTTTGTGTGCTAAAAATGTACCATTCAAAGCCACATCATTAATGTTCAACCCTTTCTGACTTCATTTGATATTTTTTATGCATTTTCTGTTTTTTAGCTGAATGACCCTGAAATTGAAAAGCACTTCAAATGAAGTCTGAAAAGGTTGAAAGTAGGCATGGTATCATCATTTCACCCACATAGCATGTGCTAAAAAGTTGAGAGGGTTACGGCAAAAGCAGGATGCACTTCGCGTACAAAACGGACACACTCTTTCGAAGTATCGGGGTTTTGGACGGAAACTCATCGGTTAGAAAAGGCATTTCATTTTCTTGAACTTATTTGATCTCTAGGCTTTTCGTGTGTTCAAAATGCACCATTCGAAACCACATAATCAATTTTCAACCCTTTATGACTTGATTTGATATTTTCATGCATTTAATGATTTTTTTGACCTAAATGACCCTGAAATTGAAAAGTACTTCAAGTGAAGTCTGAAAAGGTTTAAAGTAGGCACGGTATCATCATTTCGCCCACATAGCATGTGCTAAAAAGTTGAGAGGGTTACGGCAAAACCAGGATGCAGTTCGCGTGCAAGACGGACAAACTCTTTCGAAGTATCGGGGTTTCGAACGGGAACTCGTCGATTAGAAAAGGCATTTCATTTTCTTAAACTTACTTGAACTCCAGGCTTTTTGTGTGTTCAAAATGCACCAATCAAAGCCACATCATCCATTTTCAACCCTTTCTAACTTCATTTGATATTTTTCATGCCTTACAGATTTTTTTAGCTAAATGACCCTGAAATTGAAAAGCGCTTCAAATGAAGTATGAAAAGGTTGAAAGTTGGCATGGTATCATCATTTCACCCTCATAGCATGTGCTAAAAAGTTGAGAGGGTTACGGCAAAAGCAGGATGCACTTCGCACGCAAAACGGACAGACTCTTTCGATGTATCGGGGTTTTGAACGGAAACTCATGGGTTACAAAAGGCATTTCATTTTCTTGAATTTTTTGAACTCAAAGCTATTTGTTTGTTAAAAATGCACCATTCGAAGCCACATAATCATTTTTCAACCCTTTCTGACTTCATTTGATATTTTCATGCATTTATTGATTTTTTTTGACCGAAGTGACCCTGAAATTGAAAAGCACTTCAAATGAAGTCTGAAAATGTTGAAAGTTGCCATGGTATCATCATTTCACCCACATAGCATGCGCTAAAAAGTTGAGAGGGTTACGGCAAAAGGAGGAAGCACTTCGCGTGCAAGACGGACAGACTCTTTCGAAGTATCGGGGTTTCGAACGGAAACTCATCGGTTACAGAAGGCATTTCATTTTCTTGAACTTATTTGAACTCCAAGATTTTTGTGTGTTAAAAATGTACCATTCAAAGCCACATCATTAATGTTCAACCCTTTCTGACTTCATTTGATATTTTTTATGCATTTTCTGTTTTTTAGCTGAATGACCCTGAAATTGAAAAGCACTTCAAATGAAGTCTGAAAAGGTTGAAAGTAGGCATGGTATCATCATTTCACCCACATAGCATGTGCTAAAAAGTTGAGAGGGTTACGGCAAAAGCAGGATGCACTTCGCGTACAAAACGGACACACTCTTTCGAAGTATCGGGGTTTTGGACGGAAACTCATCGGTTAGAAAAGGCATTTCATTTTCTTGAACTTATTTGATCTCCAGGCTTTTCGTGTGTTCAAAAAGCACCATTCGAAACCACATAATCAATTTTCCACCCTTTATGACTTGATTTGATATTTTCATGCATTTAATGATTTTTTTGACCTAAATGACCCTGAAATTGAAAAGTACTTCAAGTGAAGTCTGAAAAGGTTTAAAGTAGGCACGGTATCATCATTTCGCCCACATAGCATGTGCTAAAAAGTTGAGAGGGTTACGGCAAAACCAGGATGCAGTTCGCGTGCAAGACGGACAAACTCTTTCGAAGTATCGGGGTTTCGAACGGGAACTCGTCGATTAGAAAAGGCATTTCATTTTCTTAAACTTACTTGAACTCCAGGCTTTTTGTGTGTTCAAAATGCACCAATCAAAGCCACATCATCCATTTTCAACCCTTTTTAACTTCATTTGATATTTTTCATGCCTTACAGATTTTTTTAGCTAAATGACCCTGAAATTGAAAAGCGCTTCAAATGAAGTATGAAAAGGTTGAAAGTTGGCATGGTATCATCATTTCACCCTCATAGCATGTGCTAAAAAGTTGAGAGGGTTACGGCAAAAGCAGGATGCACTTCGCACGCAAAACGGACAGACTCTTTCGATGTATCGGGGTTTTGAACGGAAACTCATGGGTTACAAAAGGCATTTCATTTTATTGAATTTTTTGAACTCAAAGCTATTTGTTTGTTAAAAATGCACCATTCGAAGCCACATAATCAATTTTCAACCCTTTCTGACTTCATTTGATATTTTCATGCATTTATTGATTTTTTTGACCAAAGTGACCGTGAAATTGAAAAGCACTTCAAATGAAGTCTGAAAATGTTGAAAGTTGCCATGGTATCATCATTTCACCCACATAGCATGCGCTAAAAAGTTGAGAGGGTTACGGCAAAAGGAGGAAGCACTTCGCGTGCAAAACGGACAGACTCTTTCGAAGTATCGGGGTTTCGAACGGAAACTCATCGGTTACAGAAGGCATTTCATTTTCTTGAACTTATTTGAACTCCAAGATTTTTGTGTGTTAAAAATGTACCATTCAAAGCCACATCATTAATGTTCAACCCTTTCTGACTTCATTTGATATTTTTTATGCATTTTCTGTTTTTTAGCTGAATGACCCTGAAATTGAAAAGCACTTCAAATGAAGTCTGAAAAGGTTGAAAGTAGGCATGGTATCATCATTTCACCCACATAGCATGTGCTAAAAAGTTGAGAGGGTTACGGCAAAAGCAGGATGCACTTCGCGTACAAAACGGACACACTCTTTCGAAGTATCGGGGTTTTGGACGGAAACTCATCAGTTAGAAAAGGCATTTCATTTTCTTGAACTTATTTGATCTCCAGGCTTTTCGTGTGTTCAAAATGCACCATTCGAAACCACATAATCAATTTTCAACCCTTTATGACTTGATTTGATATTTTCATGCATTTAATGATTTTTTTGACCTAAATGACCCTGAAATTGAAAAGTACTTCAAGTGAAGTCTGAAAAGGTTTAAAGTAGGCACGGTATCATCATTTCGCCCACATAGCATGTGCTAAAAAGTTGAGAGGGTTACGGCAAAACCAGGATGCAGTTCGCGTGCAAGACGGACAAACTCTTTCGAAGTATCGGGGTTTCGAACGGGAACTCGTCGATTAGAAAAGGCATTTCATTTTCTTAAACTTACTTGAACTCCAGGGTTTTTGTGTGTTCAAAATGCACCAATCAAAGCCACATCATCCATTTTCAACCCTTTCTAACTTCATTTGATATTTTTCATGCCTTAGAGATTTTTTTAGCTAAATGACCCTGAAATTGAAAAGCGCTTCAAATGAAGTATGAAAAGGTTGAAAGTTGGCATGGTATCATCATTTCACCCTCATAGCATGTGCTAAAAAGTTGAGAGGGTTACGGCAAAAGCAGGATGCACTTCGCACGCAAAACGGACAGACTCTTTCGATGTATCGGGGTTTTGAACGGAAACTCATGGGTTACAAAAGGCATTTCATTTTCTTGAATTTTTTGAACTCAAAGCTATTTGTTTGTTAAAAATGCACCATTCGAAGCCACATAATCAATTTTCAACCCTTTCTGACTTCATTTGATATTTTCATGCATTTATCGAGTTTTTTTGACCGAAATGACCCTGAAATTGAAAAGCACTTCAAATGAAGTCTGAAAATGTTGAAAGTTGCCATGGTATCATCATTTCACCCACATAGCATGCGCTAAAAAGTTGAGAGGGTTACGGCAAAAGCAGGAAGCACTTCGCGTGCAAAACGGACAGACTCTTTCGAAGTATCGGGGTTTCGAACGGAAACTCATCGGTTATAGAAGGCATTTCATTTTCTTGAACTTATTTGAACTCCAAGATTTTTGTGTGTTGAAAATGTACCATTCAAAGCCACATCATTAATGTTCAACCCTTTCTGACTTCATTTGATATTTTTTATGCATTTTCTGTTTTTTAGCTGAATGACCCTGAAATTGAAAAGCACTTCAAATGAAGTCTGAAAAGGTTGAAAGTAGGCATGGTATCATCATTTCACCCACATAGCATGTGCTAAAAAGTTGAGAGGGTTACGGCAAAAGCAGGATGCACTTCGCGTACAAAACGGACACACTCTTTCGAAGTATCGGGGTTTTGGACGGAAACTCATCGGTTAGAAAAGGCATTTCATTTTCTTGAACTTATTTGATCTCCAGGCTTTTCATGTGTTCAAAATGCACCATTCGAAACCACATAATCAATTTTCAACCCTTTATGACTTGATTTGATATTTTCATGCATTTAATGATTTTTTTGACCTAAATGACCCTGAAATTGAAAAGTACTTCAAGTGAAGTCTGAAAAGGTTTAAAGTAGGCACGGTATCATCATTTCGCCCACATAGCATGTGCTAAAAAGTTGAGAGGGTTACAGCAAAACCAGGATGCAGTTCGCGTGCAAGACGGACAAACTCTTTCGAAGTATCGGGGTTTCGAACGGGAACTCGTCGATTAGAAAAGGCATTCATTTTCTTAAACTTACTTGAACTCCAGGCTTTTTGTGTGTTCAAAATGCACCAATCAAAGCCACATCATCCATTTTCAACCCTTTCTAACTTCATTTGATATTTTTCATGCCTTACAGATTTTTTTAGCTAAATGACCCTGAAATTGAAAAGCGCTTCAAATGAAGTATGAAAAGGTTGAAAGTTGGCATGGTATCATCATTTCACCCTCATAGCATGTGCTAAAAAGTTGAGAGGGTTACGGCAAAAGCAGGATGCACTTCGCACGCAAAACGGACAGACTCTTTCGATGTATCGGGGTTTTGAACGGAAACTCATGGGTTACAAAAGGCATTTCATTTTATTGAATTTTTTGAACTCAAAGCTATTTGTTTGTTAAAAATGCACCATTCGAAGCCACATAATCAATTTTCAACCCTTTCTGACTTCATTTGATATTTTCATGCATTTATTGATTTTTTTTTGACCGAAATGACCCTGAAATTGAAAAGCACTTCAAATGAAGTCTGAAAATGTTGAAAGTTGCCATGGTATCATCATTTCACCCACATAGCATGCGCTAAAAAGTTGAGAGGGTTCCGGCAAAAGCAGGAAGCACTTCGCGTGCAAAACGGACAGACTCTTTCGAAGTATCGGGGTTTCGAACGGAAACTCATCGGTTACAGAAGGCATTTCATTTTCTTGAACTTATTTGAACTCCAAGATTTTTGTGTGTTAAAAATGTACCATTCAAAGCCACATCATTAATGTTCAACCCTTTCTGACTTCATTTGATATTTTTTATGAATTTTCTGTTTTTTAGCTAAATGACCCTGAAATTGAAAAGCACTTCAAATGAAGTCTGAAAAGGTTGAAAGTAGGCATGGTATCATCATTTCACCCACATAGCATGTGCTAAAAAGTTGAGAGGGTTACGGCAAAAGCAGGATGCACTTCGCGTACAAAACGGACACACTCTTTCGAAGTATCGGGGTTTTGGACGGAAACTCATCGGTTAGAAAAGGCATTTCATTTTCTTGAACTTATTTGATCTCCAGGCTTTTCGTGTGTTCAAAATGCACCATTCGAAACCACATAATCAATTTTCAACCCTTTATGACTTGATTTGATATTTTCATGCATTTAATGATTTTTTTGACCTAAATGACCCTGAAATTGAAAAGTACTTCAAATGAAGTCTGAAAAGGTTTAAAGTAGGCACGGTATCATCATTTCGCCCACATAGCATGTGCTAAAAAGTTGAGAGGGTTACGGTAAAACCAGGATGTAGTTCGCGTGCAAGACGGACAAACTCTTTCGAAGTATCGGGGTTTCGAACGGGAACTCGTCGATTAGAAAAGGCATTTCATTTTCTTAAACTTACTTGAACTCCAGGCTTTTTGTGTGTTCAAAATGCACCAATCAAAGCCACATCATCAATTTTCAACCCTTTCTAACTTCATTTGATATTTTTCATGCCTTACAGATTTTTTAGCTAAATGACCCTGAAATTAAAAAGCACTTCAAATGAAGTATGAAAAGGTTGAAAGTTGGCATGGTATCATCATTTCACCCTCATATCATTTGCTAAAATGTTGAGAGGGTTACGGCAAAAGCAGGATGCACTTCGCACGCAAAACAGACAGACTCTTTCGATGTATCGGGGTTTTGAACGGAAACTCATGGGTTCCAAAAGGCATTTCATTTTCTTGAACTTATTTGAACTCAAAGCTTTTTGTTTGTTAAAAATGCACCATTCGAAGCCACATAATCAATTTTCAACCCTTTCTGACTTCATTTGATATTTTCATGCATTTATTGATTTTTTTGACCGAAATGACCCTGAAATTGAAAAGCACTTCAAATGAAGTCTGAAAATGTTGAAAGTTGCCATGGTATCATCATTTCACCCACATAGCATGCGCTAAAAAGTTGAGAGGGTTACGGCAAAAGCAGGATGCACTTCGCGTGCAAAACGGACAGACTCTTTCGAAGTATCGGGGTTTCGAACGGAAACTCATCGGTTACAGAAGGCATTTCATTTTCTTGAACTTATTTGAACTCCAAGATTTTTGTGTGTTAAAAATGTACCATTCAAAGCCACATCATTAATGTTCAACCCTTTCTGACTTCATTTGATATTTTTTATGCATTTTCTGTTTTTTAGCTAAATGACCCTGAAATTGAAAAGCACTTCAAATGAAGTCTGAAAAGGTTGAAAGTAGGCATGGTATCATCATTTCACCCACATAGCATGTGCTAAAAAGTTGAGAGGGTTACGGCAAAAGCAGGATGCACTTCGCGTACAAAACGGACACACTCTTTCGAAGTATCGGGGTTTTGGACGGAAACTCATCGGTTAGAAAAGGCATTTCATTTTCTTCAACTTATTTGATCTCCAGGCTTTTCGTGTGTTCAAAATGCACCATTCGAAACCACATAATCAATTTTCAACCCTTTATGACTTGATTTGATATTTTCATGCATTTAATGATTTTTTTGACCTAAATGACCCTGAAATTGAAAAGTACTTCAAATGAAGTCTGAAAAGGTTTAAACTAGGCACGGTATCATCATTTCGCCCACATAGCATGTGCTAAAAAGTTGAGAGGGTTACGGTAAAACCAGGATGCAGTTCGCGTGCAAGACGGACAAACTCTTTCGAAGTATCGGGGTTTCGAACGGGAACTCATCGATTAGAAAAGGCATTTCATTTTCTTAAACTTACTTGAACTCCAGGCTTTTTGTGTGTTCAAAATGCACCAATCAAAGCCACATCTTCAATTTTCAACCCTTTCTAACTTCATTTGATATTTTTCATGCCTTACAGATTTTTTTTAGCTAAATGACCCTAAAATTGAAAAGCACTTCAAATGAAGTATGAAAAGGTTGAAAGTTGGCATGGTATCATCATTTCACCCTCATAGCATGTGCTAAAAAGTTGAGAGGGTTACGGCAAAAGCAGGATGCACTTCGCACGCAAAACGGACACTCTTTCGATGTATCGGGGTTTCGAACGGAAACTCATGGGTTACAAAAGGCATTTCATTTTCTTGAACTTATTTGAACTCAAAGCTTTTTGTTTGTTAAAAATGCACCATTCGAAGCCACATAATCAATTTTCAACCCTTTCTGACTTCATTTGATATTTTCATGCATTTATTGATTTTTTTTGACCGAAATGACCCTGAAATTGAAAAGCACTTCAAATGAAGTCTGAAAATGTTGAAAGTTGCCATGGTATCATCATTTCACCCACATAGCATGCGCTAAAAACTTGAGAGGGTTACAGCAAAAGCAGGTAGCACTTCGCGTGCAAAATAGACAGACTCTTTCGAAGTATCGGGGTTTCGAACGGAAACTCATCGGTTACGGAAGGCATTTCATTTTGTTGAACTTATTTGAACTCCAAGATTTTTGTGTGTTAAAAATGTACCATTCAAAGCCACATCATTAATGTTCAACCCTTTCTGACTTCATTTGATATTTTTTATGCATTTTCTGTTTTTTAGCTAAATGACCCTGAAATTGAAAAGCAGTTCAAATGATGTCTGAAAAGGTTGAAAGTAGGCATGGTATCATCATTTCACCCACATAGCATGTGCTAAAAAGTTGAGAGGGTTACGGCAAAAGCAGGATGCACTCTGCATACAAAACGGACACACTCTTTCGAAGTATCGGGGTTTTGGACGGAAACTCATCGGTTAGAAAAGGCATTTCATTTTCTTGAACTTATTTGAACTCCAGGCTTTTCGTGTGTTCAAAATGCAACATTCGAAACCACATAATCAATTTTCAACCCTTTATGACTTGATTTGATATTTTCATGCATTTAATGATTTTTTTGACCTAAATGACCCTGAAATTGAAAAGTACTTCCAATGAAGTCTGAAAAGGTTTAAAGTAAGCACGGTATCATCATTTCGCCCACATAGCATGTGCTAAAAAGTTGAGAGGGTTACGGCAAAACCAGGATGCCCTTCGCGTGCAAGACGGACAAACTCTTTCGAAGTATCGGGGTTTCAAACGGGAACTCGTCGATTAGAAAAGGCATTTCATTTTCTTAAACTTACTTGAACTCCAGGCTTTTTGTGTGTTCAAAATGCACCAATCAAAGCCACATCATCAATTTTCAACCCTTTCTAACTTCATTTGATATTTTTCATGCCTTACAGATTTTTTAGCTAAATGACCCTGAAATTAAAAAGCACTTCAAATGAAGTATGAAAAGGTTGAAAGTTGGCATGGTATCATCATTTCACCCTCATAGCATGTGCTAAAAAGTTGAGAGGGTTACGGCAAAAGCAGGATGCACTTCGCACGCAAAACGGACAGACTCTTTCGATGTATCGGGGTTTCGAACGGAAACTCATGGGTTCCAAAAGGCATTTCATTTTCTTGAACTTATTTGAACTCAAAGCTTTTTGGTTGTTAAAAATGCACCATTCGAAGCCACATAATCAATTTTCAACCCTTTCTGACTTCATTTGATATTTTCATGCATTTATTGATTTTTTTTGACCGAAATGACCCTGAAATTGAAAAGCACTTCAAATGAAGTCTGAAAATGTTGAAAGTTGCCATGGTATCATCATTTCACCCACATAGCATGCGCTAAAAAGTTGAGAGGGTTACAGCAAAAGCAGGATGCACTTCGCGTGCAAAATAGACAGACTCTTTCGAAGTATCGGGGTTTCGAACGGAAACTCATCGGTTACAGAAGGCATTTCATTTTCTTGAACTTATTTGAACTCCAAGATTTTTGTGTGTTAAAAATGTACCATTCAAAGCCACATCATTAATGTTCAACCCTTTCTGACTTCATTTGATATTTTTTATGCATTTTCTGTTTTTTAGCTAAATGACCCTGAAATTGAAAAGCACTTCAAATGAAGTCTGAAAAGGTTGAAAGTAGGCATGGTATCATCATTTCACCCACATAGCATGTGCTAAAAAGTTGAGAGGGTTACGGCAAAAGCAGGATGCACTTCGCGTACAAAACGGACACACTCTTTCGAAGTATCGGGGTTTTGGACGGAAACTCATCGGTTAGAAAAGGCATTTCATTTTCTTCAACTTATTTGATCTCCAGGCTTTTCGTGTGTTCAAAATGCACCATTCGAAACCACATAATCAATTTTCAACCCTTTATGACTTGATTTGATATTTTCATGCATTTAATGATTTTTTTGACCTAAATGACCCTGAAATTGAAAAGTACTTCAAGTGAAGTCTGAAAAGGTTTAAACTAGGCACGGTATCATCATTTCGCCCACATAGCATGTGCTAAAAAGTTGAGAGGGTTACGGTAAAACCAGGATGCAGTTCGCGTGCAAGACGGACAAACTCTTTCGAAGTATCGGGGTTTCAAACGGGAACTCATCGATTAGAAAAGGCATTTCATTTTCTTAAACTTACTTGAACTCCAGGCTTTTTGTGTGTTCAAAATGCACCAATCAAAGCCACATCTTCAATTTTCAACCCTTTCTAACTTCATTTGATATTTTTCATGCCTTACAGATTTTTTTTAGCTAAATGACCCTAAAATTGAAAAGCACTTCAAATGAAGTATGAAAAGGTTGAAAGTTGGCATGGTATCATCATTTCACCCTCATAGCATGTGCTAAAAAGTTGAGAGGGTTACGGCAAAAGCAGGATGCACTTCGCACGCAAAACGGACAGACTCTTTCGATGTATCGGGGTTTCGAACGGAAACTCATGGGTTACAAAAGGCATTTCATTTTCTTGAACTTATTTGAACTCAAAGCTTTTTTTTTGTTAAAAATGCACCATTTGAAGCCACATAATCAATTTTCAACCCTTTCTGACTTCATTTGATATTTTCATGCATTTATTGATATTTTTTGACCGAAATGACCCTGAAATTGAAAAGCACTTCAAATGAAGTCTGAAAATGTTGAAAGTTGCCATGGTATCATCATTTCACCCACATAGCATGCGCTAAAAAGTTGAGAGGGTTACGGCAAAAGCAGGATGCACTTCGCGTGCAAAACGGACAGACTCTTTCGAAGTATCGGGGTTTCGAACGGAAACTCATCGGTTACAGAAGGCATTTCATTTTCTTGAACTTATTTGAACTCCAAGATTTTTGTGTGTTAAAAATGTACCATTCAAAGCCACATCATTAATGTTCAACCCTTTCTGACTTCATTTGATATTTTTTATGCATTTTCTGTTTTTTAGCTAAATGACCCTGAAATTGAAAAGCACTTCAAATGAAGTCTGAAAAGGTTGAAAGTAGGCATGGTATCATCATTTCACCCACATAGCATGTGCTAAAAAGTTGAGAGGGTTACGGCAAAAGCAGGATGCACTTCGCGTACAAAACGGACACACTCTTTCGAAGTATCGGGGTTTTGGACGGAAACTCATCGGTTAGAAAAGGCATTTCATTTTCTTGAACTTATTTGAACTCCAGGCTTTTCGTGTGTTCAAAATGCAACATTCGAAACCACATAATCAATTTTCAACCCTTTATGACTTGATTTGATATTTTCATGCATTTAATGATTTTTTTGACCTAAATGACCCTGAAATTGAAAAGTACTTCAAATGAAGTCTGAAAAGGTTTAAACTAGGCACGGTATCATCATTTCGCCCACATAGCATGTGCTAAAAAGTTGAGAGGGTTACGGTAAAACCAGGATGCAGTTCGCGTGCAAGACGGACAAACTCTTTCGAAGTATCGGGGTTTCGAACGGGAACTCATCGATTAGAAAAGGCATTTCATTTTCTTAAACTTACTTGAACTCCAGGCTTTTTGTGTGTTCAAAATGCACCAATCAAAGCCACATCTTCAATTTTCAACCCTTTCTAACTTCATTTGATATTTTTCATGCCTTACAGATTTTTTTTAGCTAAATGACCCTAAAATTGAAAAGCACTTCAAATGAAGTATGAAAAGGTTGAAAGTTGGCATGGTATCATCATTTCACCCTCATAGCATGTGCTAAAAAGTTGAGAGGGTTACGGCAAAAGCAGGATGCACTTCGCACGCAAAACGGACAGACTCTTTCGATGTATCGGGGTTTCGAACGGAAACTCATGGGTTACAAAAGGCATTTCATTTTCTTGAACTTATTTGAACTCAAAGCTTTTTGTTTGTTAAAAATGCACCATTCGAAGCCACATAATCAATTTTCAACCCTTTCTGACTTCATTTGATATTTTCATGCATTTATTGATTTTTTTTTGACCGAAATGACCCTGAAATTGAAAAGCACTTCAAATGAAGTCTGAAAATGTTGAAAGTTGCCATGGTATCATCATTTCACCCACATAGCATGCGCTAAAAAGTTGAGAGGGTTACAGCAAAAGCAGGTAGCACTTCGCGTGCAAAATAGACAGACTCTTTCGAAGTATCGGGGTTTCGAACGGAAACTCATCGGTTACAGAAGGCATTTCATTTTGTTGAACTTATTTGAACTCCAAGATTTTTGTGTGTTAAAAATGTACCATTCAAAGCCACATCATTAATGTTCAACCCTTTCTGACTTCATTTGATATTTTTTATGCATTTTCTGTTTTTTAGCTAAATGACCCTGAAATTGAAAAGCAGTTCAAATGATGTCTGAAAAGGTTGAAAGTAGGCATGGTATCATCATTTCACCCACATAGCATGTGCTAAAAAGTTGAGAGGGTTACGGCAAAAGCAGGATGCACTCTGCATACAAAACGGACACACTCTTTCGAAGTATCGGGGTTTTGGACGGAAACTCATCGGTTAGAAAAGGCATTTCATTTTCTTGAACTTATTTGAACTCCAGGCTTTTCGTGTGTTCAAAATGCAACATTCGAAACCACATAATCAATTTTCAACCCTTTATGACTTGATTTGATATTTTCATGCATTTAATGATTTTTTTGACCTAAATGACCCTGAAATTGAAAAGTACTTCCAATGAAGTCTGAAAAGGTTTAAAGTAGGCACGGTATCATCATTTCGCCCACATAGCATGTGCTAAAAAGTTGAGAGGGTTACGGCAAAACCAGGATGCACTTCGCGTGCAAGACGGACAAACTCTTTCGAAGTATCGGGGTTTCGAACGGGAACTCGTCGATTAGAAAAGGCATTTCATTTTCTTAAACTTACTTGAACTCCAGGCTTTTTGTGTGTTCAAAATGCACCAATCAAAGCCACATCATCAATTTTCAACCCTTTCTAACTTCATTTGATATTTTTCATGCCTTACAGATTTTTTTTAGCTAAATGACCCTGAAATTGAAAAGCACTTCAAATGAAGTATGAAAAGGTTGAAAGTTGGCATGGTATCATCATTTCACCCTCATAGCATGTGCTAAAAAGTTGAGAGGGTTACGGCAAAAGCAGGATGCACTTCGCACGCAAAACGGACAGACTCTTTCGATGTATCGGGGTTTTGAACGGAAACTCATGGGTTACAAAAGGCATTTCATTTTCTTGAACTTATTTGAACTCAAAGCTTTTTGTTTGTTAAAAATGCACCATTCGAAGCCACATAATCAATTTTCAACCCTTTCTGACTTCATTTGATATTTTCATGCATTTATTGATTTTTTTGACCGAAATGACCCTGAAATTGAAAAGCACTTCCAATGAAGTCTGAAAATGTTGAAAGTTGCCATGGTATCATCATTTCACCCACATAGCATGCGCTAAAAAGTTGAGAGGGTTACGGCAAAAGCAGGAAGCACTTCGCGTGCAAAATAGACAGACTCTTTCGAAGTATCGGGGTTTCGAACGGAAACTCATCGGTTACAGAAGGCATTTCATTTTCTTGAACTTATTTGAACTCCAAGATTTTTGTGTGTTAAAAATGTACCATTCAAAGCCATATCATTAATGTTCAACCCTTTCTGACTTCATTTGATATTTTTTATGCATTTTCCATTTTTTTAGCTAAATGACCCTGAAATTGAAAAGCACTTCAAATGAAGTCTGAGAAGGTTGAAAGTAGGCATGGTATCATGATTTCACCCACATAGCATGTGCTAAAAAGTTGAGAGGGTTACGGCAAAAGCAGGATGCACTCTGCGTACAAAACGGACACACTCTTTCGAAGTATCGGGGTTTTGGACGGAAACTCATCGGTTAGAAAAGGCATTTCATTTTCTTGAACTTATTTGAACTCCAGGCTTTTCATGTGTTCAAAATGGACCATTCAAAACCACATAATCAATTTTCAACCCTCTATGACTTCATTTGATATTTTCATGCATTTAATGATTTTTTTGACCTAAATGACCCTGAAATTGAAAAGTACTTCAAATGAAGTCTGAAAAGGTTTAAAGTAGGCACGGTATCAGCATTTCGCCCACATAGCATGTGCTAAAAAGTTGAGAGGGTTACGGCAAAAGCAGGATGCACTTCGCGTGCAAGACGGACAAACTCTTTCGAAGTATCGGGGTTTCGAACGGGAACTCATCCATTAGAAAAGGCATTTCATTTTCTTAAACTTACTTGAACTGCAGGCTTTTTGTGTGTTCAAAATGCACCAATCATAGCCACATCATCAATTTTCAACCCTTTCTAACTTCATTTTATATTTTTCATGCCTTATAGATTTTTTTCAGCTAAATGACCCTGAAATTGAAAAGCACTTCAAATGAAGTATGAAAAGGTTGAAAGTTGGCATGGTATCATCATTTCACCCTCATAGCATGTGCTAAAAAGTTGAGAGGGTTACGGCAAAAGCAGGATGCACTTCGCACGCAAAACGGACAGACTCTTTCGATGTATCGGGGTTTCGAACGGAAACTCATCGGTTACAAAAGGCATTTCATTTTCTTGAACTTATTTGGACTCCAAGCTTTTTGTTTGTTAAAAATGCACCATTTGAAGCCACATAATCGATTTTCAACCCTTTCTGACTTCATTTCATATTTTCATGCATTTATTGATTTTTCTTGACCTAAATGACCCTGAAATTGAAAAGCACTTCAAATGAAGTCTGAAAATGTTGAAAGTTGCCATGGTATCATCATTTCACCCGCATAGCATGCGCTAAAAAGTTGAGAGGGTTACGGCAAAAGCAAGAAGCACTGCGCGGCGCAAAACGGACAGACTCTTTCGAAGTATCGGGGTTTCGAACGGAAACTCATCGGTTACAGAAGGCATTTCATTTTCTTGAACTTATTTGAACTCCAAGCTTTTTGTGTGTTAAAAATGTATCATTTAAAGCCACATCTTTAATGTTCAACCCTTTCTGACTTCATTTGATATTTTTTATGCATTTTTTGTTTTTTTAGCTAAATGACCCTGAAATTGAAAACCACTTCAAATGAAGTCTGAAAAAGTTGAAAGTAGGCATGGTATCATCATTTCACCCACATAGCATGTGCTAAAAAGTTGACAGGGTTACGGCAAAAGCAGGATGCACTCTGCGTACAAAACGGACACACTCTTTCGAAGTATCGGGGTTTCGGACGGAAACTCATCAGTTAGAGAAGGCATTTCATTTTCTTGAACTTATTTGAACTCCAGGCTTTTTGTGTGTTAAAAATGCACCATTAAAAGCCACATCATGAATTTTCAACCCTTTCTGACTTCATTTGATATTTTTCATGCATTTATTGATTTTTTCCAGCTAAATGACCCTCAAATTGAAAAGCACTTCAAACGAAGTCTGAAAAGGTTGAAAGTTGGCATGGTATCATCATTTCACCCACATAGCAGGTGCTAAAAAGTTGAGAGGGTTACGGCAAAAGCAGGATGCACTTCGCGTGCAAAACGGACAGACTCTTTCGAAGTATCGGGGTTTCGAACGGAAACTCATCGGTTACAAAAGGAATTTCATTTTCTTGAACTTTTTTGAAGTCCAAGCTTTTTGTGTGTTAAAAATGCACCATTCAAAGCCACATTATTAATGTTCAAACCTTTCTGACTTCATTTTATATTTTTTATGCATTTTCTGTTTTGTTAGCTAAATGACCCTGAAATTGAAAAGCACTTCAAATGATGTCTGAAAAGGTTGAAAGTAGGCATGGTACCATCATTTCACCCACATAGCAGGTGCTAAAAAGTTGAGAGGGTTACGGCAAAAGCAGGATGCACTTCACGTACAAAACAGACACACTCTTTCGAAGTATCACGGTTTCGGACGGAAACTCATAGGTTAGAGAAGGCATTTCATTTTCTTGAACTTATTTGAACTCCCGGCTTTTTGTGTGTTCAAAATGCTCCATTAAAAGCCACATCATCAATTTTCAACCCTTTCTGACTTCATTTGAAACTTTTCATGCATTTACTGTTTTTTTAGCTAAATGACCCTGAAATTGAAAAGCACTTCAAATAAAGACTGAAAAGGTTGAAAGTAGGCATGGTATCATCATTTCACCAACATATCATGTGCTAAAAAGATGAGAGGGTTACGACAAAAGCAGGATGCACTTCGCGTGCAAGACGGACAAACTCTTTCGAAGTATCGGGGTTTCGAACGGGAACTCGTCGATTAGAAAAGGCATTTCATTTTCTTAAACTTACTTGAACTCCAGGCTTTTTGTGTGTTCAAAATGCACCAATCAAAGCCACATCATCAATTTTCAACCCTTTCTAACTTCATTTGATATTTTTCATGCCTTACAGATTTTTTTTAGCTAAATGACCCTGAAATTGAAAAGCACTTCAAATGAAGTATGAAAAGGTTGAAAGTTGGCATGGTATCATCATTTCACCCTCATAGCATGTGCTAAAAAGTTGAGAGGGTTACGGCAAAAGCAGGATGCACTTCGCACGCAAAACGGACAGACTCTTTCGATGTATCGGGGTTTTGAACGGAAACTCATGGGTTACAAAAGGCATTTCATTTTCTTGAACTTATTTGAACTCAAAGCTTTTTGTTTGTTAAAAATGCACCATTCGAAGCCAC
This sequence comes from Hordeum marinum, assembly GCA_022496015.1. Lineage (NCBI taxonomy): Eukaryota > Viridiplantae > Streptophyta > Magnoliopsida > Poales > Poaceae > Hordeum > Hordeum marinum. Next base: position 557,172,726 of record CM039678.1, read on the forward strand.
ATAATCAATTTTCAACCCTTTCTGACTTCATTTGATATTTTCATGCATTTATTGATTTTTTTGACCGAAATGACCCTGAAATTGAAAAGCACTTCAAATGAAGTCTGAAAATGTTGAAAGTTGCCATGGTATCATCATTTCACCCACATAGCATGCGCTAAAAAGTTGAGAGGGTTACGGCAAAAGCAGGAAGCACTTCGCGTGCAAAATAGACAGACTCTTTCGAAGTATCGGGGTTTCGAACGGAAACTCATCGGTTACAGAAGGCATTTCATTTTCTTGAACTTATTTGAACTCCAAGATTTTTGTGTGTTAAAAATGTACCATTCAAAGCCATATCATTAATGTTCAACCCTTTCTGACTTCATTTGATATTTTTTATGCATTTTCCATTTTTTTAGCTAAATGACCCTGAAATTGAAAAGCACTTCAAATGAAGTCTGAGAAGGTTGAAAGTAGGCATGGTATCATGATTTCACCCACATAGCATGTGCTAAAAAGTTGAGAGGGTTACGGCAAAAGCAGGATGCACTCTGCGTACAAAACGGACACACTCTTTCGAAGTATCGGGGTTTTGGACGGAAACTCATCGGTTAGAAAAGGCATTTCATTTTCTTGAACTTATTTGAACTCCAGGCTTTTCATGTGTTCAAAATGGACCATTCAAAACCACATAATCAATTTTCAACCCTCTATGACTTCATTTGATATTTTCATGCATTTAATGATTTTTTTGACCTAAATGACCCTGAAATTGAAAAGTACTTCAAATGAAGTCTGAAAAGGTTTAAAGTAGGCACGGTATCAGCATTTCGCCCACATAGCATGTGCTAAAAAGTTGAGAGGGTTACGGCAAAAGCAGGATGCACTTCGCGTGCAAGACGGACAAACTCTTTCGAAGTATCGGGGTTTCGAACGGGAACTCATCCATTAGAAAAGGCATTTCATTTTCTTAAACTTACTTGAACTGCAGGCTTTTTGTGTGTTCAAAATGCACCAATCATAGCCACATCATCAATTTTCAACCCTTTCTAACTTCATTTTATATTTTTCATGCCTTATAGATTTTTTTCAGCTAAATGACCCTGAAATTGAAAAGCACTTCAAATGAAGTATGAAAAGGTTGAAAGTTGGCATGGTATCATCATTTCACCCTCATAGCATGTGCTAAAAAGTTGAGAGGCTTACGGCAAAAGCAGGATGCACTTCGCACGCAAAACGGACAGACTCTTTCGATGTATCGGGGTTTCGAACAGAAACTCATCGGTTACAAAAGGCATTTCATTTTCTTGAACTTATTTGGACTCCAAGCTTTTTGTTTGTTAAAAATGCACCATTCGAAGCCACATAATCGATTTTCAACCCTTTCTGACTTCATTTCATATTTTCATGCATTTATTGATTTTTGTTGACCTAAATGACCCTGAAATTGAAAAGCACTTCAAATGAAGTCTGAAAATGTTGAAAGTTGCCATGGTATCATCATTTCACCCGCATAGCATGCGCTAAAAAGTTGAGAGGGTTACGGCAAAAGCAAGAAGCACTGCGCGTGCAAAACGGACAGACTCTTTCGAAGTATCGGGGTTTCGAACGGAAACTCATCGGTTACAGAAGGCATTTCATTTTCTTGAACTTATTTGAACTCCAAGCTTTTTGTGTGTTAAAAATGTATCATTTAAAGCCACATCATTAATGTTCAACCCTTTCTGACTTCATTTGATATTTTTTATGCATTTTTTGTTTTTTTAGCTAAATGACCCTGAAATTGAAAACCACTTCAAATGAAGTCTGAAAAAGTTGAAAGTAGGCATGGTATCATCATTTCACCCACATAGCATGTGCTAAAAAGTTGACAGGGTTACGGCAAAAGCAGGATGCACTCTGCGTACAAAACGGACACACTCTTTCGAAGTATCGGGGTTTCGGACGGAAACTCATCAGTTAGAGAAGGCATTTCATTTTCTAGAACTTATTTGAACTCCAGGCTTTTTGTGTGTTAAAAATGCACCATTAAAAGCCACATCATGAATTTTCAACCCTTTCTGACTTCATTTGATATTTTTCATGCATTTATTGATTTTTTCCAGCTAAATGACCCTCAAATTGAAAAGCACTTCAAACGAAGTCTGAAAAGGTTTAAAGTTGGCATGGTATCATCATTTCACCCACATAGCAGGTGCTAAAAAGTTGAGAGGGTTACGGCAAAAGCAGGATGCACTTCGCGTGCAAAACGGACAGACTCTTTCGAAGTATCGGGGTTTCGAACGGAAACTCATCGGTTACAAAAGGAATTTCATTTTCTTGAACTTTTTTGAAGTCCAAGCTTTTTGTGTGTTAAAAATGCACCATTCAAAGCCACATTATTAATGTTCAAACCTTTCTGACTTCATTTTATATTTTTTATGCATTTTCTGTTTTGTTAGCTAAATGACCCTGAAATTGAAAAGCACTTCAAATGATGTCTGAAAAGGTTGAAAGTAGGCATGGTACCATCATTTCACCCACATAGCATGTGCTAAAAAGTTGAGAGGGTTACGGCAAAAGCAGGATGCACTTCACGTACAAAACAGACACACTCTTTCGAAGTATCACGGTTTCGGACGGAAACTCATAGGTTAGAGAAGGCATTTCATTTTCTTGAACTTATTTGAACTCCCGGCTTTTTGTGTGTTCAAAATGCTCCATTAAAAGCGACATCATCAATTTTCAACCCTTTCTGACTTCATTTGAAACTTTTCATGCATTTACTGTTTTTTTAGCTAAATGACCCTGAAATTGAAAAGCACTTCAAATAAAGACTGAAAAGGTTGAAAGTAGGCATGGTATCATCATTTCACCAACATAGCATGTGATAAAAAGATGAGAGGGTTACGACAAAAGCAGGATGCACTTCGCGTGCAAAACGGACAGACTCTTTCGAAGTATCGGGGTTTCGGACGGAAACTCATCGGTTAGAAAAGGCATTTCATTTTCTTTACCTTATTTGAACTCCAAGCTTTTTGTGTGTTAAAAATGCACCATTCAAAGCCACATCATGAATTTTCAACCCTTTCTGACTTCATTTGATATTTTTCATGCATTTTTTGTTTTTTAGCTAAATGACACTGAAATTGAAAAGCACTGCAAACGGAGTCTGAAAGGTTGAAAGTAGGCATGGTATCATCATTTCACCCACATAGCATGTGATAAAAAGTTGAGAGGGTTATGGCAAAAGCAGGATGCACTTCGCGTAAAAAACGGACACACTCTTGAGAAGTATCGGGGTTTCGGACGGAAACTCATCGGTTAGAAAAGGCATTTCATTTTCTTCAACTTATTTGAACTCCAGGATTTTCTTGTGTTCAAAATGCACCATTCGAAGCCACATAATCAATTTTCAACCCTTTCTGTCTTCATTTGATATTTTCATGCATTGAATGATTTTTTTGACCTAAATGACCCTGAAGTTGAAAAGCACTTCAAATGAAGTCTGAAAATGTTGAAAGTTTCCATGGTATCATCATTTCACCCATATAGCATGTGCTAAAAAGTTGAGAGGGTTACGGCAAAAGGAGGATGCACTTCGCGTGCAAAATAGACAAACTCTTTCGAAGTATCGGGGTTTCAAACGGAAACTCATCGGTTACAAAAGGCATTTCATTTTCTTGAACTTATTTGAACTCCAAGGTTTTTGTGTGTAAAAAATGCACCATTCAAAGCCACATACTCAATGTTCAACCCTTTCTGACTTCATTTGATATTTTTCATGCATTTTCTGTTTTTTAGCTAAATGACCCTGAAATTGAAAAGCACTTCAAATGAAGTCTAAAAAGATCTAAGCCACATAATGAATTTTCAACCCTTTCTGACTTCATTTGTTATGTTTGATGCATGTAATGTTTTTTTGAGCTAAATGACCCTAAAATTGAAAAGCACTTCAAATGAAGTCTGAAAAGGTTGAAAGTTGGCATGGTATCATCATTTCATCCACATAGCATGTACTAAAAAGTTGAGAAGGTTACGGCAAAAGTAGAATGCACTTCACGTACAAAACGGACACACTCTTTCGATGTATCGGGTTTCGGAAGGGAACTCATCGGTTCGAAAAGGCATTTCATTTTCCTAAACTTATTTGAACTCCAGGCTTTTTGTGTGTTCAAAATGCACCATTAAAAGCCACATCATCAATTTTCACCCCTTTCTAACTTCATTTAATATTTTTCATGCATTAGTGATTTTTTTGAGCTAAATGACCATGAAATAGGAAAGCACTTCAAATGAAGTCTGAAAAGGTTGAAAGTTGGCATGGTATCATCATTTCACCCACATAGCATGTGCTAAAAAGTTTAGAGGGTTACGGCAAAAGCAGGATACATTCGCATACAAAACACACAGACTCTTTCGAAGTATCGGGGTTTCGGACGGAAACTCATCGGTTACAAAAGGTATTTCATTTTCTTGAACTTGTTTGAAATCCATGCTTTTTGTGTGTTCAAAATGCACCATTTAAAGCCACATCATCAATTTTCAACCCTTTCTGACTTCATTTGACATTTTTCATGCATTTAATTGTTTTTGAGCTAAATGACCCTGCAATTGAAAAGCACTTCAAATGAAGTCTGAAAAGGTTGAAAGTTGGCATGGTATCATCATTTCACCCACATAGCATGTGCTAACAAGTTGAGAAGGTTATGGCAAAAGTAGAACACACTTCGCGTGCAAAACGGACACACTCTTTCGATGTATCGGGGTTTTAGACGGAAACTCATCGGTTAGAAAAGGCATTTCATTTTCATGAACTTATTTGAACTCCAGGCTTTTTGTGTGTTCAAAATGCACCATTCAAAGCCACATCATCAATTTTCACCCCTTTGTGACTTCGTTTGATATTTTTCATCCATTTAATGATTTTTTTGAGCTAAATGACCCTGAAATTGAAAAGCACTTCAAATGAAGTCTGAGAAGGTTTAAAGTTGGCATGGTATCATCATTTCACCCACATAGCATGTGCTAAAAAGTTGAGAGCATTAAGGCAAAAGCAGGATGCACTTACCATACAAAATAGACAGACTCTTTCGAAGTATCGGGGTTTCGGATGGAAACTTGTCGGTTACAAAAGGTATTTTATTTTCTTGAACTTATTTGAACACCATGCTTTTTGTGTGTTCAAAATGCGCCATTTAAAGCCACATCATCAATTTTCAACCCTTTCTTACTTCATTTGGTATTTTCCATGCATTTACTGTTTTCTTCTCCTAAATGACCCTCAAATTGAAAAGTGCTTCAAATGAAGTCTAAAAAGGTTGAAAGTTGGCATGGTATCATCATTTCACCCACACAGCATGTGCTAAAAACTTGAGAGGGTTACGGAAAAAGCAGGATGCACTTCGTGTACAAAACGGACAGACTCTTTCGAAGTTTCGGGGTTTCGGACAGAAACTCATCGCTTAGAAAAGGCATTTCATTTTGTTGAACTTATTTGAACTCCAGGCTTTTCGTGTGTTCAAAAATCACCATTCCAAGCCACATCATCAATTTTCATCCCTATCTTACTTCATTTGATATTTTTCATGCATTTAATGATATTTTCAACCTAAATGACGCTGAAATTGAAAAGCACTTCAAATGAAGTCTGAAAATGTTGAAAGTTGGCATGGTATCATCATTTCACCCACATAGCAAGTGCTAAAAAGTTGAGAGGGTTACGGCAAAAGAAGGATGCACTTCGCGTACAAAACGGACAGTCTATTTCGAAGTATCGGGGTTTCAGACGGATACTCATCGGTTACAAAAGGCATTTCATTTTCTTCAACTTATCTGAACTCCAGGCTTTGTGTGTGTTCAAAATGCACCATTCAAAGCCACATCATGAATTTTCACCCCTTTCGGACTTCATTTGATATTTTTCATGAATTTAATGTTTTTTTGAGCTAAATGACCCTCAAATTGAAAAGCACTTCAAATGATGTCCGAAAAGTTGAAAGTTGGCATGGTATCATCATTTCATCCACATAGCATGTGCTAAAAAGTTGAGAAGGTTACGGGAAAAGTAGAATGCACTTCACGTACAAAACGGACACACTCTTTCGATGTATCGGGTTTCAGACGGAAACTCATCGGTTGGAAAAGGTATTTCATTTTGCTGAACTTATTCGACCTCCAGGCTTTTTGTGTGTTCAAAATGCACCATTAAAAGCCACATCATCAATTTTCACCCCTTTCTGACTTCATTTGATATTTTTCATGCGTTTAATGATTTTTTTAGCTAAGTGACCATGAAATTGACAAGCACATCAAATGATGTCTGAAAAGGTTGAAAGTTGGCATGGTGTCATCATTTCATCCACATAGCATGTGCTAAAAAGTTGACAGGGTTACAGCAAAAGTAGGATGCACTTCGCGTACAAAACTCCAGGCTTTTCGTGTGTTCAAAATGCACCATTCGAAGCCACATAATCAATTTTCAACCCATTCTGACTTCATTTGATATTTTCATGCATTTATTGATTTTTTTGACCTAAATGACCCTGAAATTGAAAAGCACTTCAAATGAAGTCTGAAAATGTTGAAAGTTGGCAATGTATCATCATTTCACCCACATAGCATGTGCTAAAAAGTTGAGAGCGTTAAGGCAAAAGCAGGATGCACTTACCATACAAAACAGACAGACTCTTTCGAAGTATCGGGGTTTCGGACGGAAACTCATCGGTTACAAAAGGTATTTTATTTTCTTGAACTTATTTGAACTCCAAGCTTTTCGTGTGTTCAAAATGCGCCATTCAAAGCCACATCATCAATTTTCAAGCCTTTCTGACTTCATTTGATATTTTCCATGCATTTACAATTTTTTCTGCTAAATGACCCTCAAATTGAAAAGTACTTCAACTGAACTCTGAAAAGGTTGAAAGTTGGCATGGTATCATCATTTCACCCACACAGCATGTGCTAAAAACTTGAGAGGGTTACGGCAAAAGCAGGATGCACTTCGCGTGCAACACGGACAGACTCTTTCGAAGTATCGGGGTTTCGAACGGAAACTCATCGGTTACAAAAGGCATTTCATTTTCTTGAACTTATTTGAACTCCAAGCTTTTTGTGTGTTAAAAATGCACCATCCAAAGCCACATCATTAATGTTCAACCCTTTCTGTCTTCATTTGATATTTCATGCATTGAATGATATTTTTAACCTAAATGACCCAGAAATTGAAAAGCACTTCAAATGAAGTCTGAAAATGTTGAAAGTTGGCATGGTATCATCATTTCACCCACATATCATGTGCTAAAAAGTTGAGAGGGTTATGGCAAAAGCAGGATGCACTTCGCGTGCAACACGGACACACTCTTTTGAAGTACAGGGGTTTCGAACGGAAACTCATCGGTTAGAAAAGGCATTTCATTTTCTTAAACTTATTTGAACTCCAGGATTTTTGTATGTTAAAAATGCACCATTCAAAGCCACATCATCAATTTTCAACCCTTTCTGACTTCATTTGATATTTTTCATGCATTTTCTGTGTTTTTAGCTCAATGACCCTGACATTGAAAACCACTTCAAATGTAGTCTGAAAGGGTTGACAGTTGGCATGGTATCAACATTTCACCCACATAGCATGGGCTACAAAGTTGAGAGGGTTACAGCAAAAGAAGGATGCACTTCGCGTGCAACACGGACAGACTCTTTCGAAGTATCAGGGTTTCGAACGGAAACTCATCGGTTACAAAAGGCATTTCATTTTCTTGAACTTATTTGAACTCCAAGCTTTTTGTGTGTTAAAAATGCACCATCCAAAGCCACATCATTAATGTTCAACCATTTGTGTCTTCATTTGATATTTCATGCATTGAATGATTTTTTGACCTAAATGACCCTGAAGTGGAAAAGCACTTCAAATGAAGTCTGAAAATGTTGAAAGTTGGCATGGTATCATCATTTCACCCACATAGCATGTGCTAAAAAGTTGAGAGGGTTACGGCAAAAGCAGGATGCACTTCGCGTGCAACACGGACAGACTCTTTCGAAGTATCGGGGTTTCGAACGAAAACTCATCGGTTACAAAAGGCATTTCATTTTCTTGAACTTATTTGAACTCCAAGCTTTTTGTGTGTTAAAAATGCACCATTCAAAGCCACATCATTAATGTTCAACCCTTTCTGACTTCATCTGATATTTTTTATGCATTTTATGTGTTTTTAGCTAAATGACCCTGAAATTGAAAAGCACTTCAAATGAAGTATGAAAAGAATGAAATTAGGCATGGTATCATCATTTCACCCACATAGCATGTGCTAAAAAGTTGAGAGGGTTACGGCAAAAGCAGGATGCACTTCGCGTACAAAACGGACACACTCTTTCGAAGTATCGGTGTTTTGGACGGAAACTCATCGGTTAGAAAAGGCATTTCATTTTCTTGAACTTATTTGAACTCCAGGTTTTTCGTGTGTTCAAAATGCACAATTCGAAGCCACATAATCCATTTCCAACCCTTTCTGACTTCATTTGATATTTTCATGCATTTAATGATTTTTTTGACCTAAATGACACTGAAATTGAAAAGTACTGCAAATGAAGTCTGAAAAGGTTTAAAGTAGGCATGGTATCATCATTTGACCCACACAGCATGTGCTAAAAGTTGAGAGGGTTACGGCAGAAGCAGGATGCTCTTCACGTGTAAGACGGACAAACTCTTTCGAAGTATCGGGGTTTCGAACGGCAACACATCGATTGGAAAAGGCATTTCATTTGCTTAAACTTTTTTGAACTCCAGGCTTTTTGTGTGTTCAAAATGCACCATTCAAAGCCACATCATCAATTTTCAACCCTTTCTGACTTCATTTGATATTTTTCATGCATTTACTGATTTTTTCCAGCTAAAAGACCCTGAAATTGAAAAGCACTTCAAATGAAGTAAGAAAAGGTTGAAATTTCGCATGGTATCATCATTTCACCCACATAGCATGTGCTAAAAAGTTGAGAGGGTTAGGGCAAAAGCAGGATGCACTTCGCGTGCAAAACGGACAGACTCTTTCGAAGTATCGGGGTTTTGAACGGAAACTCATCGGTTAGAAAAGGCATTTCATTTTCATGAACTTATTTGAACTCCAAGCTTTTTGTGTGTTCAAAATGCACCATTCAAAGCCACATCATCAATTTTCAACCCTTTCAGACTTGATTTGATATTTTCCATGCATCTACTTTTTTTTGAGCTAAATGACCCTGAAATTGAAAAGCACTTCAAATGAAATCTGAAAAGGTTGAAAGTTGGCATGATATCATAATTTCACCCACATAGAATGTGCTAAAAAGTTGAGAAGGTTACGACAAAAGCAGGATGCACTTCGCGTGCAAAACGGAGAGACTCTTTCGAAGTATCGAGGTTTCGGACGGAAACTCATCGGTTAGAAAAGGCATTTCATTTTCTTTACGTTATTTGAACTCCAAGCTTTTTGTGTGTTCAAAATGCACCATTCAAAGCCATATCATGAATTTTCAACCCTTTCTGACTTCATTTTATATTTTTCATGCATTTTCTGTTTTTTTAGCTAAATGACAGTGAAATTGAAAAGCACTGCAAACGAAGTCTGAAAAGGTTGAAAGTAGGCATGGTATGATCATTTCACCCACATAGCATGTGATAAAAAGTTGAGAGGGTTACGGCAAAAGCAGGATGCACTTCGCGTAAAAAACGGACACACTCTTCAGAAGTATCGGGGTTTCGGACGGAAACTAATCGGTTAGAAAAGGCATTTCATTTTCTTGAACCTATTTGAACTCCAGGCTTTTCGTGTGTTAAAATGCACCATTCGAAGCCACATAATCAATTTTCAACCCTTTCTGTCTTCATTTGATATTTTCATGCATTTAATGATTTTTTTGACCTAAATGACCCTGAAATTGAAAAGCACTTCAAATGAAGTCTGAAAATGTTGAAAGTTGGCATGGTATCATCATTTCACCCATATAGCATGTGCTAAAAAGTTGAGAGGGTTACCGCAAAAGGAGGATGCACTACGCGTGCAAAATGGACAAACTCTTTCGAAGTATCGGGGTTTCGAACGGAAACTCATCGGTTACAAAAGGCATTTCATTTTCTTGAACTTATTTGAACTCCAAGGTTTTTGTGTGTAAAAAATGCACCATTCAAAGCCACATCATAAATGTTCAACCCTTTCTGACTTCATTTGATATTTTTCATGCATTTTCTGTTTTTTTAGCTAAATGACCCTGAAATTGAAAAGCACTTCAAATGAAGTCTAAAAAGATCTAAGCCACGTAATGAATTTTCAACCCTTTCTGACTTCATTTGTTATTCTTGATGCATTTAATGTTTTTTTGAGCTAAATGACCCTGAAATTGAAAAGCACTTCAAATGAAGTCTGAAAAGGTTGAAAGTTGGCATGGTATCATCATTTCAACCACATAGCATGTACTAAAAAGTTGAGAAGGTTACGGCAAAAGTAGAATGCACTTCACGTACAAAACGGACACACTCTTTCGATGTATCGGGTTTCGGATAGAAACTCATCGGTTAGAAAAGGCATTTCATTTTCCTGAACTTATTCGAACTCCAGGCTTTTTGTGTGTTCAAAATGCACCATTCAAAGCCACATCATCAATTTTCACCCCTTTCTAACTTCATTAGATATTTTTCATGCATTTAATGATTTTTTTGAGCTAAATGACCATGAAATAGGAAAGCACTTCAAATGAAGTCTGCAAAGGTTGAAAGTTGGCATGGTATCATCATTTCACCCACATAGCATGTGCTAAAAAGTTGAGAGGGTTACGGCAAAAGTAGGATGCACTTCGCATACAAAACAGACAGACTCTTTCGCAGTACCGGGGTTTCGGACAGAAACTCATCGGTTACAAAAGGTATTTCATTTTCTTGAACTTATTTGAACTCCATGCTTTTTGTGTGTTCAAAATGCACCATTTAAAGCCACATCATCAATTTTCAACCCTTTCTGACTTCATTTGACATTTTTCATGCATTTACTATTTTTTTTGTGCTAAATGACCCTCAAATTGAAAAGTACTTCAAATGAAGTCTGAAAAGTTTGAAAGTTGGCATGGTATCATCATTTCACCCACATAGCATGTGCTAAAAACTTAAGAGGGTTACGGCAATAGCAGGATGCACTTTGCATACAAAACAGACAGACTCTTTCGAAGTATCGGGGTTTCGGACGGAAACTCATCGGTTACAAAAGGTATTTCATTTTCTTGAATTTTCATTTTCATTTTCATCCCTATCTGACTTCATTTGATATTTTTCATGCATTTAATGACTTTTTTAACCTAAATGACCCTGAAATTGAAAAGCACTTCAAATGAAGTCTGAAAGGTTGAAAGTTGGCATGGTATCATCATTTCAACCACATAGCATGTACTAAAAAGTTGAGAAGGTTACGGCAAAAGTAGAATGCACTTCACGTACAAAACGGACACACTCTTTCGATGTATCGGGTTTCGGACGGAAACTCATCGGTTACAAAAGGTATTTCATTTTCTTGAACTTATTTGAACTCCATGCTTTTTGTGTGTTCAAAATGCACCATTTAAAGCCACATCATCAATTTTGAACCCTTTCTGACTTCGTTTGACATTTTTCATGCATTTACTTTTTTTTGTGCTAAATGACCCTCAAATTGAAAAGTACTTCAAATGAAGTCTGCAAAGGTTGAAAGTTGGCATGGTATCATCATTTCACCCACATAGCATGTGCTAAAAAGTTGAGAGGGTTACGGCAAAAGCAGGATGCACTTCGCATACAAAACAGACAGACTCTTTCGCAGTATCGGGGTTTCGGACGGAAACTCATCGGTTACAAAAGGTATTTCATTTTCTTGAACTTATTTGAACTCCATGCTTTTTGTGTGTTCAAAATGCACCATTAAAAGCCACATCATCAATTTTCACCCCTTTCTAACTTCATTAGATATTTTTCATGCATTTAATGATTTTTTTCAGCTAAATGACCATGAAATAGGAAAGCACTTCAAATGAAGTCTGAAAAGGTTGAAAGTTGGCATGGTATCATCATTTCACCCACATAGCATGTGCTAAAAAGTTGAGAGGGTTACGGCAAAAGCAGGATGCACTTCGCATACAAAACAGACAGACTCTTTCGCAGTATCGGGGTTTCGGACGGAAACTCATCGGTTACAAAAGGTATTTCATTTTCTTGAACTTATTTGAACTCCATGCTTTTTGTGTGTTCAAAATGCACCATTTAAAGCCACATCATCAATTTTGAACCCTTTCTGACTTCATTTGACATTTTTCATGCATTTACTTTTTTTTTGTGCTAAATGACCCTCAAATTGAAAAGTACTTCAAATGAAGTCTGCAAATGTTGAAAGTTGGCATGGTATCATCATTTCACCCACATAGCATGTGCTAAAAAGTTGAGAGGGTTACGGCAAAAGCAGGATGCACTTCGCATACAAAACGGACAGACTCTTTCGCAGTATAGGGGTTTCGGACGAAAACTCATCGGTTACAAAAGGTATTTCATTTTCTTGAACTTATTTGAACTCCATGCTTTTTGTGTGTTCAAAATGCACCATTTAAAGCCACATCATCAATTTTCAACCCTTTCTGACTTCATTTGACATTTTTCATGCATTTACTATTTTTTTTGTGCTAAATGACCCTCAAATTGAAAAGTACTTCAAATGAAGTCTGAAAAGTTTGAAAGTTGGCATGGTATCATCATTTCACCCACATAGCATGTGCTAAAAACTTAAGAGGGTTACGGCAATAGCAGGATGCACTTCGCATACAAAACAGACAGACTCTTTCGAAGTATCGGGGTTTCGGACGGAAACTCATCGGTTACAAAAGGTATTTCATTTTCTTGAACTTATTTGAAATCCATGCTTTTTGTGTGCTCAAAATGCACCATTTAAAGCCACATCATCAATTTTCAACCCTTGCTGATTTCATTTGACATTTTTCATGCATTTACTGTTTTTTTGTGCTAAATGACCCTCAAATTGAAAAGTACTTCAAATGAAGTCTGAAAAGGTTGAAAGTTGGCATGGTCTCATCAATTCACCCACACAGCATGCGCTAAAAACTTGAGAGGGTTACGGCAAAACCAGGATGCACTTCGCGTACAAAACGTACAGTCTCTTTCGAAGTACCGGGGTTTCGGACGAAAACTCATCGGTTACAAAAGGCATGTCATTTTCATCAACTTATTTGAAGTCAAGGCTTTTTGTGTGTTCAAAATGCACCATTCAAATCCACATCATGAATTTTCAACCCTTTCTGACTTCATTTGATATTTTTCATGCATTTAATTTTTTTTGAGCTGGAAGACCCTGAAATTGAAAAGCACTTCAAATGATGTCTGAAAAGGTTGAAAGTTGGCATGGTATCATCATTTCACCCACATAGCATGTGCTAAAAAGTGGAGAAGGTTATGGCAAAAGTAGAATGCACTTCGCGTACAAAACGGGCACACTCTTTCGATGTATCGGGGTTTTAGACGGAAACTCATCGTTTAGAAAAGGCATTTCATTTTCACAAACTTACTTGAACTCCAGGATTTTTGTGTGTTCAAAATGCACCATTCAAAGCCACATCATCAATTTTCACCCCTTTCTGACTTCGTTTGATATTTTTCATCCATATAATGATTTTTTTGAGCTAAATGACCCTGAAATTGAAAAGCTCTTCAAATGATGTCTGAAAAGGTTGAAAGTTGGCATGGTATCATCATTTCACCCACATAGCATGTGCTAAAAAGTTGAGAGCGTTAAGGCAAAAGCAGGATGCATTTACCATACACAACTGACAGACTCTTCCGAAGTATCGGGGTTTCACATGGAAACTCATCGGTTACAAAAGGTTTTTTATTATCTTGAGCTTATTTGAACTCCATGCTTTTTGTGTGTTCAAAATGCGCCATTTAAAGCCACATCATAAATTTTCAACCCTTTCTTACTTCATTTCATATTTTCCATGCATTTACTGTTTTTTTGTGCTAAATGACCCTCAAATTGAAAAGTACTTCAAATCAAGTCTGAAAAGGATGAAAGTTGGCATGGTATCATCATTTCACCCACACAGCATGTGCTAAAAACTTGAGAAGGTTACGGAAAAAGCAGGATGCACTTCGTGTACAAAACGGACAGACCCTTTCGAAGTTTCGGGGTTTCGGACAGAAACTCATCGCTTAGAAAAGGCATTTCATTTTGTTGAACTTATTTGCACTCTAGGCTTTTCGTGTGTTCAAAATGCACCATTCAAAGCCACATCATCAATTTTCATCCCAATCTGACTTCATTTGATATTTTTCATGCATTTAATGACTTTTTTAACCTAAATGACCCTGAAATTGAAAAGCACTTCAAATGAAGTCTGAAAATGTTGAAAGTTGGCATGGTATTATCATTTCACCCACATAGCATGTGCTAAAAATTTGAGAGGGTTACGGCAAAAGCAGGATGCACTTCGCGTACAAAACGGACAGTCTATTTCGAAGTATCGGGGTTTCAGACGGAAACTCATCGGTTACAAAAGCATTTCATTTTCTTCAACTTATCTGAACTCCAGGCTTTTTGTGTGTTCAAAATGCACCATTCAAAGCCACATCATGAATTTTCACCTCTTTCTGACTTCATTTGATATTTTTCATGAATTTAATGTTTTTTTGAGCTAAATGACCGTGAAATTGGAAAGCTCTTCAAATGAAGTTTGAAAAGGTTGAAAGTTGGCATGGTATCATAATTTCATCCACATAGCATGTGCTAAAAATTTGAGAAGGTTACGGGAAAAGTAGAATGCACTTCACGTACAAAACGGACACACTCTTTCGATGTATCGGGTTTCAGACGGAAACTCATCGGTTGGAAAAGGTATTTCATTTTGCTGAACTTATTCGAACTCCAGGCTTTTTGTGTGTTCAAAATGCACCATTCAAAGCCACATCATCAATTTTCACCCCTTTCTGACTTCCATTGATATTTTTCATGCGTTTAATCATTTTTTTCAGCTAAATGACCATGAAATTGACAAGCACATCAAATGAAGTCTGAAAAGGTTGAAAATTGGCATGTTGTCATCATTTCACCCACATAGCATGTGTAAAAAGTTGAGAGGGTTACGGCAAAAGCACGACGCACTTCGCATACAAAACAGACACACTCTTTCGAAGTGTCGGTGTTTCGGACGGAAACTCATCGGTTACAAAAGGTATTTCATTTTCTTGATCTTGTTTGAACTCTAGTCTTTTTGTGTGTTCAAAATGCACCATTCAAAGCCACATCATCAATTTTCACCCCTTTCTGACTTCATTTGATATTTTTCATGCGTTTAATGATTTTTTTGAGCTAAATGACCCTCAAATTGAAAAGTACTTCAAATGAAGTCTGAAAAGTTTGAAAGTTGGCATGGTATCATCATTTCACCCACATAGCATGTGCTAAAAACTTAAGAGGGTTACGGCAATAGCAGGATGCACTTCGCATACAAAACAGACAGACTCTTTCGAAGTATCGGGGTTTCGGACGGAAACTCATCGGTTACAAAAGGTATTTCATTTTCTTGAACTTATTTGAAATCCATGCTTTTTGTGTGCTCAAAATGCACCATTTAAAGCCACATCATCAATTTTCAACCCTTGCTGATTTCATTTGACATTTTTCATGCATTTACTGTTTTTTTGTGCTAAATGACCCTCAAATTGAAAAGTACTTCAAATGAAGTCTGAAAAGGTTGAAAGTTGGCATGGTCTCATCAATTCACCCACACAGCATGCGCTAAAAACTTGAGAGGGTTACGGCAAAACCAGGATGCACTTCGCGTACAAAACGTACAGTCTCTTTCGAAGTACCGGGGTTTCGGACGAAAACTCATCGGTTACAAAAGGCATGTCATTTTCATCAACTTATTTGAAGTCAAGGCTTTTTGTGTGTTCAAAATGCACCATTCAAATCCACATCATGAATTTTCAACCCTTTCTGACTTCATTTGATATTTTTCATGCATTTAATTTTTTTTGAGCTGGAAGACCCTGAAATTGAAAAGCACTTCAAATGATGTCTGAAAAGGTTGAAAGTTGGCATGGTATCATCATTTCACCCACATAGCATGTGCTAAAAAGTGGAGAAGGTTATGGCAAAAGTAGAATGCACTTCGCGTACAAAACGGGCACACTCTTTCGATGTATCGGGGTTTTAGACGGAAACTCATCGTTTAGAAAAGGCATTTCATTTTCACAAACTTACTTGAACTCCAGGATTTTTGTGTGTTCAAAATGCACCATTCAAAGCCACATCATCAATTTTCACCCCTTTCTGACTTCGTTTGATATTTTTCATCCATATAATGATTTTTTTGAGCTAAATGACCCTGAAATTGAAAAGCTCTTCAAATGATGTCTGAAAAGGTTGAAAGTTGGCATGGTATCATCATTTCACCCACATAGCATGTGCTAAAAAGTTGAGAGCGTTAAGGCAAAAGCAGGATGCATTTACCATACACAACTGACAGACTCTTCCGAAGTATCGGGGTTTCACATGGAAACTCATCGGTTACAAA
This sequence comes from Hordeum marinum, assembly GCA_022496015.1. NCBI lineage: Eukaryota > Viridiplantae > Streptophyta > Magnoliopsida > Poales > Poaceae > Hordeum > Hordeum marinum. The sequence continues at coordinate 557,189,259 of CM039678.1, forward strand.
AGGTTTTTTATTATCTTGAGCTTATTTGAACTCCATGCTTTTTGTGTGTTCAAAATGCGCCATTTAAAGCCACATCATAAATTTTCAACCCTTTCTTACTTCATTTCATATTTTCCATGCATTTACTGTTTTTTTGTGCTAAATGACCCTCAAATTGAAAAGTACTTCAAATCAAGTCTGAAAAGGATGAAAGTTGGCATGGTATCATCATTTCACCCACACAGCATGTGCTAAAAACTTGAGAAGGTTACGGAAAAAGCAGGATGCACTTCGTGTACAAAACGGACAGACCCTTTCGAAGTTTCGGGGTTTCGGACAGAAACTCATCGCTTAGAAAAGGCATTTCATTTTGTTGAACTTATTTGCACTCTAGGCTTTTCGTGTGTTCAAAATGCACCATTCAAAGCCACATCATCAATTTTCATCCCAATCTGACTTCATTTGATATTTTTCATGCATTTAATGACTTTTTTAACCTAAATGACCCTGAAATTGAAAAGCACTTCAAATGAAGTCTGAAAATGTTGAAAGTTGGCATGGTATTATCATTTCACCCACATAGCATGTGCTAAAAATTTGAGAGGGTTACGGCAAAAGCAGGATGCACTTCGCGTACAAAACGGACAGTCTATTTCGAAGTATCGGGGTTTCAGACGGAAACTCATCGGTTACAAAAGCATTTCATTTTCTTCAACTTATCTGAACTCCAGGCTTTTTGTGTGTTCAAAATGCACCATTCAAAGCCACATCATGAATTTTCACCTCTTTCTGACTTCATTTGATATTTTTCATGAATTTAATGTTTTTTTGAGCTAAATGACCGTGAAATTGGAAAGCTCTTCAAATGAAGTTTGAAAAGGTTGAAAGTTGGCATGGTATCATAATTTCATCCACATAGCATGTGCTAAAAATTTGAGAAGGTTACGGGAAAAGTAGAATGCACTTCACGTACAAAACGGACACACTCTTTCGATGTATCGGGTTTCAGACGGAAACTCATCGGTTGGAAAAGGTATTTCATTTTGCTGAACTTATTCGAACTCCAGGCTTTTTGTGTGTTCAAAATGCACCATTCAAAGCCACATCATCAATTTTCACCCCTTTCTGACTTCCATTGATATTTTTCATGCGTTTAATCATTTTTTTCAGCTAAATGACCATGAAATTGACAAGCACATCAAATGAAGTCTGAAAAGGTTGAAAATTGGCATGTTGTCATCATTTCACCCACATAGCATGTGTAAAAAGTTGAGAGGGTTACGGCAAAAGCACGACGCACTTCGCATACAAAACAGACACACTCTTTCGAAGTGTCGGTGTTTCGGACGGAAACTCATCGGTTACAAAAGGTATTTCATTTTCTTGATCTTGTTTGAACTCTAGTCTTTTTGTGTGTTCAAAATGCACCATTCAAAGCCACATCATCAATTTTCACCCCTTTCTGACTTCATTTGATATTTTTCATGCGTTTAATGATTTTTTTGAGCTAAATGACCATGAAATTGACAAGCACTTCAAATGAAGTCTGAAAAGGTTGAAAGTTGGAATGGTATCATCATTTCACCCACATAGCATGTGCTAAAAAGTTAAGAGTGTTACGGCAAAAGCAGGATGCACTTCGCATAGAAAACAGACAGACTCTTTCGAAGTATCGGGTTTCGGACGGAAACTCATTGGTTACAAAAGGTATTTCATTTTCTTGAACTTATTTGAACTCCATGCTTTTTGTGTGTTCAAAATGCACCATTTAAAGCCACATCATCAATTTTCAACCCTTTCTGACTTCATTTGACATTTTTCATGCATTTACTGTTTTTTTTGTGTTAAATGACCTCAAATTGAAAAGTACTTCAAATGAAGTCTGAAAAGGATGAAAGTTGGCATGGTCTCATCAATTCACCCACACAGCATGCGCTAAAAACTTGAGAGGGTTACGGCAAAAGCAGGATGCACTTCGCGTACGAAACGGACAGTCTCTTTCAAAGTACCGGGGTTTCGGACGAAAACTCATCGGTTACAAAAGGCATTTCATTTTCATGAACTTATTTGAACTCAACGCTTTTCGTGTGTTCAAAATGCACCATTCAAATCGACATCATGAATTTTCAACCCTTTCTGACTTCATTTGATATTTTTCATGCATTTCATTTTTTTTGAGCTAAAAGACCGTGAAATTAAAAAGCACTTCAAATGAAGTCTGAAAAGGTTGAAAGTTGGCATGGTATCATCATTTCACCCACATAGCATGTGCTAAAAAGTTGAGAAGGTTATGGCAAAAGTAGAATGCACTTCGCGTACAAAACAGACACACTCTTTTGATGTCTCGGGGTTTTAGACGGAAACTCATCGGTTAGAAAAGGCATTTCATTTTCATGAACTTACTTGAACTCCAGGCTTTTCGTGTGTTCAAAATGCACCATTCAAAGCCACATCATCAATTTTCACCCCTTTCTAACTTCCTTTGATATTTTTCATCCATTTAATGATTTTTTTGAGCTAAATGACCCTGAAATTGAAAAGCACTTCAAATGAAGTCTGAAAAGGTTGAAAGTTGGCATGGTATCATCATTTCACCCACATAGCATGTGCTGAAAAGTTGAGAAGGTTACGGCAAAAGTAGAATGCACTTCACGTACAAAACAGACACACTCTTTCGATGTACGGGTTTCGGACGGAAACTCATCGGTTAGAAAAGGCATTTCATTTTCCTGAACTTATTTGAACTCCAGGCTTTTTGTGTGTTCAAAATGCGCCATTGTAAGCCACATCATCAATTTTCACCCCTCTTCTGACTTCATTTGATATTTTTCATGCATTTAATGATTTTTTTGAGCTAAATGACCATGAAATTGAAAAGCACTTCAAATGAAGTCCGAAAAGGTTGAAAGTTGGCATGGTATCATCATTTCACCCACATAGAATGTGCTAAAAGGTTGAGAAGGTTATGGCAAAAGCAGGATGCACTTCGCCTACAAAACATACAAACTCTTTTGATGTATCGGGTTTCGGACGGAAGCTCATCGGTTAGAAAAGGCATTTCATTTTCCTGAACTTATTTGAACTCCAGGCTTTTTGTGTGTTCAAAATGCTCCATTTAAAGCCACATCATCAATTTTCAACCCTTTCTGACCTCATTTGATATTTTTCATGCATTTAATGATTTGTTTGAGCTAAATGACAATGAAATTGGAAAGCACTTCAAATGAAGTCGTAAAAGGTTGAAAGTTGGCATGGTATCATCATTTCACCCACATAGTATGTGCTTAAAGGTTGAGAGGGTTACGGCAAAAGCAGGATGCACTTCGCATACAAAACAGACACACTCTTTCGAAGTATCGGGGTTTCAGACGGACACTCATCAGTTACAAAAGGTATTTCATTTTCTTGAACTTATTTGAACTCTATGCTTTTTTGTGTTCAAAATGCACCATTTAAAGCCACATCATCAATTTTCAACCCTTTCTGACTTCATTTGACATTTTTCGTGCATTTACTATTTTTTTGGTGCTAAATAACCCTCAAATTGAAAAGTACTTCAAATGAAGTCTGAAAAGGTTGAAAGGTGGCATGGTATCATCATTTCACCCACATAGCATGTGCTCAAAAGTTGAGAGGGTTACGGCAAAAGCAGAATGCACTTCGTGTACAAAACGGACACACTCTTTCGATGTATCGTGGTTTCGGACGGAAACTCATCGGTTAGAAAAGGCATTTCATTTTCATGAACTTATTTGAACTCTAGGCTTTTTGTGTGTTGAAAATGCACCATTCAAAGCCACATAATGAATTTTCAAACCATTCTGACTTCATTTGATATTTTTCATGCATTTAATGTTTTTTGAGCTAAATGACCCTGACATTGAAAAGCTCTTCGAATGAAGTCCGAAAATGTTGAAAGGTGGCATGGTATCACCATTTCACCCACATAGCATGTGCGAAAAAGTTAAGAAGGTTACGGTAAAACTACAATGCACTTCACGTACAAAACGGACACACTCTTTCGATGTATCGGGTTTCGGACGGAAACTCATCGGTTAGAAAAGGCATTTCATTTTCCTGAACTTATTTGAACTCCAGGCTTTTTGTGTGTTCGAAATGCACCGTTAAAATCCACATCATCAATTTTCACCCCTTTCTGACTTCATTTGATATTTTTCATGCCTTTAATTATTTTTTTGAGCTAAATGACCATGAAATTGGAAAGCACTTCAAATGAAGTTTGAAAAGGATGAAAGTTGGCATGGTATCATCATTTCACCCACATAGCATGTGCTAGAAAGTTGAGAGTGTTACGGCAAAAGCAGGATGCACTTCGCATACAAAACAGACAGACTGTGTCGAAGTATCGGGGTTTCAGACGGACACTCATCGGTTACAAAAGGTATTTCATTTTCTTGAACTTATTTGAACTCTATGCTTTTTTTGTGTTCAAAATGCACCATTTAAAGCCACATCATCAATTTTCAACCCTTTCTGACTTCATTTGACATTTTTCGTGCATTTACTTTTTTTTGTGCTAAATGACCCTCAAATTGAAAAGTACTTCAAATGAAGTCTGAAAAGGTTGAAAGTTGGCATGGTCTCATCAATTCACCCACACAGCATCCGCTAAAAACTTGAGAGGGTTACGGCAAAACCAGGATGCACTTCGCGTACAAAACGGACAGTCTCTTTCGAAGTACCGGGGTTTCGGACGGAAACTCATCGGTTACAAAAGGCATTTCATTTTCATCAAGTTATTTGAACTCTAGGCTTTTTGTGTGTTCAAAATGCACCATTCAAATCCACATCATGAATTGTCAACCCTTTCTGACTTCATTTGATATTTTTCATGGATTTAATTTTTTCGAGCTAAATGACCCTGAAATTGAAAGGCACTTCAAATGAAGTCTGAAAAGGTTGAAAGTTGGCATGGTATCATCATTTCACCCACATAGCATCTGCTAAAAAGTTGAGAAGGTTATGGCAAAAGTACAATGCACTTCGCGTACAAAACGGACACACTCTTTCGATGTATCGGGGTTTTAGACGGAAACTCATCGGTTAGAAAAGGCATTTCATTTCCATGAACTTACTTGAACTCCAGGCTTTTTGTGTGTTCAAAATGCACCATTCAAAGCCACATCATCAATTTTCACCCCTTTCTGACTTCGTTTGATATTTTTCATCCATTTAATGATTTTTTTGAGCTAAATGACCCTGAAATTGAAAAGCACTTCAAATGAAGTCTGAAAAGGTTGAAAGTTGGCATGGTATCATCATTTCACCCACATAGCATGTGCTGAAAACTTGAGAAGGTTACGGAAAAAGTAGAATGCACTTCACGTACAAAACGGACACTCTCTTTCGACGTATCGGGTTTCGGACGGAAACTCATCGGTTAGAAAAGGTATTTCATTTTCCAGAACTTATTTGAACTGCAGTTTTTTTGTGTGTTCAAAATGCACCATTATAAGCCACATCATCAATTTTCACCCCTTTTCTGGCTTCATTTGATATTTTTCATGCATTTAACGATTTTGTTGAGCTAAATGACCATGAAATTGAAAAGCACTTCAAATGAAGTCCGAAAAGGTTGAAAGTTGGCATGGTATCATCATTTCACCAACATAGAATGTGATAAAAAGTTGAGAGGGTTATGGCAAAAGCAGGATGCACTTCGCCTACAAAACATACATACTCTTTCGATGTATCGGGGTTTACGACGGAAACTCATCGGTTACAAAAGGTATTTTATTTTCTTGAACTTATTTGAACTCCATGCTTTTTGTGTGTTAAAAATGCACCATTTAAAGCCACATCATCAATTTTCAACCCTTTCTGACCTCATTTGATATTTTTCATGCATTTACTTTTTTTTGTGCTAAATGACCCTCAAATTGAAAAGTACTTCAAATGAAGTCTGAAAAGGTTGAAAGCTGGCATGGTATCATCATTTCACCCACATAGCATGTGCTCAAAAGTTGAGAGGGTTACGGCAAAAGCAGAATGCACTTCGTGTACAAAACGGACACACTCCTTCGATGTATCGTGGTTTCGGATGGAAACTCATCGGTTAGAAAAGGCATTTCATTTTCATGAACTTATTTGAACTCCAGGCTTTTTGTGTGTTGAAAATGCACCATTCAAAGCCACAGAATGAATTTTCAAACCTTTCTGACTTCATTTGATATTTTTCATGAATTTAATGATTTTTTAACCTAAATGACCCTGAAATTGAAAAGAATTTCAAATGAAGTCTGACAATGTTGAAAGTTGGCATGGTATCATCATTTCACCCACATACCATGTGCTAAAAAGTTGAGAAGGTTATGGCAAAAGTACAATGCACTTCGCGTACAAAACGGACACAATCTTTCGATGTATCGGGGTTTTAGACGGAAACTCATCGGTTAGAAAAGGCATTTCATTTTCATGAACTTACTTGAACTCCAGGCTTTTTGTGTGTTCAAAATGCACCATTCAAAGCCACATCATCAATTTTCACCCCTTTCTGACTTCGTTTGATATTTTTCATCCATTGAATGATTTTTTTGAGCTAAATGACCCTGAAATTGAAAAGCACTTCAAATGAAGTCTGAAAAGGTTGAAAGTTGGCATGGTATCATCATTTCACCCACATAGCATGTGCTAAAATGCTGAGCACGTTAAGGCAAAAGCAGGATGCACTTACCATACGAAACAGATAGATTCTTTCGAAGTATCGGGGTTTCGGATGGAAACTCATCAGTTACAAAAGGTATTTTATTTTCTTGAACTTATTTGAACTCCATGCATTTTGTGTGTTCAAAATGCGCCATTTAAAGCCACATCATCAATTTTCAACCCTTTCTTACTTCATTTGATATTTTCCATGCATTTACTGTTTTTTTGTGCTAAATGACCCTCAAATTGAAAAGTACTTCAAATGAAGCTGAAAACGTTGGAAGTTGGCATGGTATCATCATTTCACCCACACAGCATGCGCTAACAATTTGAGAGGGTTACGGAAAAAGCAGGAGGCACTTCGTGTACAAAACGGACAGACTCTTTCGAACTTTCGGGTTTTCGGACGGAAACTCATCGGTTAGAAAAGGCATTTCATTTTGTTGAACTTATTTGAACTCCAGGCTTTTCGTGTGTTCAAAATGCACCACTCAAAGCCACATCATCAGTTTTCATCCCTATTTGACTTCATTTGATATTTTTCATGCATTTAATGATTTTTTTAACCTAAATGACCCTGAAATTGAAAAGCACTTCAAATGAAGTCTAACAATGTTGAAAGTTGGCATGGTATCATCATTTCACCCACATAGCATTTGCTTAAAAGTTGAGAGGGTTACGGCAAAAGCAGGATGCACTTCGCGTACAAAACGGACAGTCTATTTTGAAGTATCGGGGTTTTAGACAGAAACTCATCGGTTACAAAAGGCATTTCATTTTCTTCAACTTGTCTGAACTCTAGGATTTTTGTGTGTTCAAAATGCACCATTAAAAGCCACATCATCAATTTTCACCCCTTTCTAACTTCATTTGATATTTTTCATGCATTTAATGATTTTTTTGAGCTAAATGATCATGAAATTGAAAAGCACTTCAAATGAAGTCTGAAAAGGTTGAAAGTTGGCATGGTATCATCATTTCACCCACATAGCATGTGCTAAAAAGTTGAGAGGGTTACGGCAAAAGCAGGATGCACTTCGCATACAAAACATACAGACTCTTTCGAAGTCTCGGGGTTTCGGACGGAAACTCATCGGTTACAAAAGGTATTTCATTTTCTTGAACTTGTTTGAACTCCATGCTTTTTGTGTGTTCAAAATGCACCATTTAAAGCCACATCATCAATTTTCAACCCTTTCTGACCTCATTTGATATTTTTCATGCATTTACTCTTTTTTTGTGCTAAATGGCCCACAAATTGAAAAGTACTTCGAATGAAGTCTGAAAAGGTTGAAAGTTGGCATGGTATCATCATTTCACCCACATAGCATGTGCTAAAAAGTTGAGAGGGTTACGGCAAAAGCAGAATGCACTTCGCGTACAAAACGGACACACTCTTTCGATGTATCGTGGTTTCGGACGGAAACTCATCGGTTAGAAAAGGCATTTCATTTTCATGAACTTATTTGAACTCCAGGCTTTTTGTGTGTTCAAAATGCACAATTCAAAGCCACATAATGAATTTTCAACCCTTTCTGACTTCATTTGATATTTTTCATGCATTTAATGATTTTTTTGATCTAAATGACCATGAAATTGAAAAGCACTTCAAATGAAGTCTGAAAATGTTGAAAGGTGGCATGGTATCATCATTTCACCCACATAGCATGTGCTAAAAACTTGAGAGGGGTACGGCAAAACCAGGATGCACTTCGCGTACAAAACAGACAGTCTCTTTCGAAGTACCGGGGCTACGGACGAAAACTCATCGGTTACAAAAGGCATTTCATTTTCATCAAGTTATTTGAACTCAAGGCTTTTTGTGTGTTCAAAATGCACCATTAAAATCCACATCATGAATTTTCAACCCTTTCTGACTTCATTTGATATTTTTCACGGATTTATTTTTTTTTGAGCTAAATGACCCTGAAATTGAAAAGCACTTCAAATGAAGTCTGAAAAGGTTGAAAGTTGGCATGGTGTCATCATTTCACCAACATATCATGTGCTAAAAAGTTGACAAGGTTATGGCAAAAGTAGAATGCACTTCGCATACAAAACGGAGACACTCTTTCCATGTATCGGGGTTTTAGACGGAAACTCATCGGTTAGAAAAAGGCATTTCATTTTCATGAACTTATTTGAACTCCAGGCTTTTTGTGTGTTCAAAATGCACCATTCAAAGCCACATCATCAATTTTCAACCCTTTCTGACTTCATTTCATATTTTTCATGCATTTAATGATTTTTTTGAGCTAAATGACAATGAAATTGAAAAGCACTTCAAATGAAGTCTGAAAAGGTTGAAAGTTGGCATGGTATCATCATTTCACCCACATAGCATGTACTAAAAAGTTGAGAAGGTTATGGCAAAAGTAGAATGCACTTCACGTACAAAACGGACACACTCTTTCCATGTATCGGGGTTTTAGACGGAAACTCATCGGTTAGAAAAGGCATTTCATTTTCAATAACTTATTTGAACTCCAGGCTTTTTGTGTGTTAAAAATGCACCATTCAAAGCCACATCATCAATTTTCACCCCTTTCTAACTTCGTTTGATATTTTTCATCCATTTAATGCTTTTTTGAGCTAAATGACCCTCAAATTGAATAGCTCTTCAAATGAAGTCTGAAAAGGTTGAAAGTTGGCATGGTATCATCATTTCACCCACATAGCATGTGCTAAAAAGTTGAGAAGGTTACGGCAAAAGTAGAATGCACTTCACGTACAAAACGGACACACTCTTTCGATGTATCGGGTTTCGGATGGAAACTCATCGGTTAGAAAAGGCATTTCATTTTGTTGAACTTATTTGAACTCCAAGCTTTTCGTGTGTTCAAAATGCACCATTCAAAGCCACATCATCAGTTTTCATCCCTATCTGACTTCATTTGATATTTTTCATGCATTTAATGATTTTTTTAACCTAAATGACCCTGAAATTGAAAAGCACTTCAAATGAAGTCTGACAATGTTGAAAGTTGGCATGGTATCATCATTTCACCCACATAGCATGTGCTAAAAAGTTGAGAGGGTTACGGCAAAAGCAGGATGCACTTCGCGTACAAAACGGACAGTCTATTTCGAAGTATTGGGGTTTCAGACGGAAACTCATCGGTTACAAAAGGCATTTCATTTTCGTCAACTTATCTGAACTCCAGGCTTTTTGTGTGTTCAAAATGCACCATTCAAAGCCACATCATCAATTTTCAACCCTTTCTGACTTCATTTGATATTTTTCATGCATCTAATGTTTTTTTTTGAGCTAAATGACCCTGAAATTGAAAAGCACTTCAAATGAAGTCTGAAAAGGTTGAAAGTTGGCATGGTATAATCATTTCACCCACATAGCATATGCTAAAAAGTTGAGAGGGTTACGGCAAAAGCAGAATGCACTTCGCGTACAAAACGGACACACTCTTTCGATGTATCGTGGTTTCGGACGGAAACTCATCGGTTAGAAAAGGCATTTCATTTTCTTGAACTTATTTGAACTCCATGCTTTTCGTGTATTCAAAATGCACCATTCAAAGCCACATCATCAGTTTTCATCCCTATCTGACTTCATTTGATATTTTTCATGCATTTAATGATTTTTTTAACCTAAATGACCCTGAAATTGAAAAGCACTTCAAATGAAGTCTGACAATGTTGAAAGTTGGCATGGTATCATCATTTCACCCACATAGCATGTGCTAAATAGTTGAGAGGGTTACGGCAAAAGCAGGATGCACTTCGCGTACAAAACGAACAGTCTATTTCGAAGTATCGGGGTTTTAGACGGAAACTCATCGGTTACAAAAGGCATTTCATTTTCTTCAACTTATTTGAACTCCGGGCTTTTTGTGTGTTCAAAATGCACCATTAAATGCCACATCATCAATTTTCACCCCTTTCTGACTTCATTTGATATTTTTCATGCATTTAATGAATTTTTTGAGCTAAATGACCATGAATGTGAAAAGCACTTCAACTGAAGTCTGAAAAGGTTGAAAGTTGGCATGGTATCATCATTTCACCCACATAGCATGTGCTAAAAAGTTGAGAGGGTTACGGCAAAAGCAGGATGCACTTCGCATACAAAACATACAGACTTTTTCGAAGTATCGGGGTTTCGGACGGAAACTCATCGGTTACAAAAGGTATTTCATTTTCTTGAACTTATTTGAACTCCATGCTTTTTGTGTGTTCAAAATGCACCATTTAAAGCCACATCATCTATTTTCAACCCTTTCTGACCTCATTTGATATTTTTCATGCATTTACTGTTTTTTTGGGCTAAATGACCCACAAATTGAAAAGTCCTTCGAATGAAGTCTGAAAAGGTTGAAAGTTGGCATGGTATCATCATTTCACCCACATAGCATGTGCTAAAAAGTTGAGAGGGTTACGGCAAAAGCAGAATGCACTTCGCGTACAAAACGGACACACTCTTTCGATGTATCGTGGTTTCGGACGGAAACTCATCGGTTAGAAAAGGCATTTCATTTTCATGAACTTATTTGAACTCCAGGCTTTTTGTGTGTTCAAAATGCACAATTCAAAGACACATAATGAATTTTCAACCCTTTCTGACTTCATTTGATATTTTTCATGCAATTAATGTTTTTTTGAGCTAAATGACCCCGAAATTGAAAAGCTCTGCAAATGAGGTCTGAAAAGAAGGAAAGTTTGCATGGTATCATCATTTCACCCACATAGCATGTGCTAAAAAATTGAGAAGGTTACGGAAAAAGTAGAATGCACTTCACGTACAAAACGGACACACTCTTTCGATGTATCGGGTTTCGGACGGAAACTCATCGGTTAGAAAAGGCATTTCATTTTCCTGAACTTATTTGAACTCCAGGCTTTTTGTTTGTTCAAAATGCACCATTAAAAGCCACATCATCAATGACCATGAAATTGAAAAGCACTTCAAATGAATTCTGAAAAGGTTGAAAGTTGGCATGGTATCATCATTTCACCCAAATAGCATTTGCTAAAAAGTTGAGAGGGTTACGGAAAAAGCAGGATGCACTTCGTGTACAAAACGGACAAACTCTTTCGAAGTTTCGGGGTTTCGAACGGAAACTCATCGGTTAGAAAAGGCATTTCATTTTGTTGAACTTATTTGAACTCCAGGCTTTTTGTGTGTTCAAAATGCACCATTCAAAGCCACATCATCAGTTTTCATCCCTATGTGACTTCATTTGATATTTTTCATGCATTTAATGATTTTTTTAACCTAAATGACCCTGAAATTGAAAAGCATTTCAAATGAAGTCTGACAATATTGAAAGTTGGCATGGTATCATCATTTCACCCACATAGCATGTGCTAAATAGTTGAGCGGGTTACGGCAAAAGCAGGATGCACTTCGCATACAAAACGGACAGTCTATTTCGAAGTATCGGGGTTTCAGACGGAAACTCATCGGTTACAAAAGGCATTTCATTTTCTTCAACTTATCTGAACTCCAGGCTTTTTGTGTGTTCAAAATGCACCATTCAAAGCCACATCATCAATTTTAAACCCTTTCTGACTTCATTTGATATTTTTGAAGCATTTAATGTTTTTTTGAGCTAAATGACCCTGAAATTCAAAAGCACTTCAAATGAAGTCTGAAAAGGTTGAAAGTTGGCATGGTATAATCATTTCACCCACATAGCATGTGCTAAAAAGTTGAGAGGGTTAGGGCAAAAGCAGAATGCACTTCGCGTAAAAAACGGACACACCCTTTCGATGTATCGTGGTTTCGGACGGAAACTCATCGGTTAGAAAAGGCATTTCATTTTCATGAACTTATTGGAACTCCAGGCTGTTTGTGTGTCCAAAATGCAGCATTCAAAACCTCATAATGAATTTTCAACCCTTTCTGACTTCATTTGATATTTTTCATGCATTACTGTTTTTTTGAGCTAAATGACCCTGAAATTGAAAAGCTCTTCAAATGAAGTCTGAAAAGGTTGAAAGTTGGCATGGTATCATCATTTCACCCACATAGCATGTGCCAAAAAGTTGAGAAGGTTACGGCAAAAGTAGAATGCACTTCACGTACAAAACGGACACACTCTTTCGATGTATCGGGTTTCGGACGGAAACTCATCGGTTAGAAAAGGCATTTCATTTTCCTGAACTTATTTGAAATCCAGGATTTTTGTGAGTTCAAAATGCACCATTAAAAGCCACATCATCAATTTTCACCCCTTTCTGACTTCATTTGATATTTTTCATGCATTTAATGATTTTTTTGAGCTAAATGACCATGAAATTGAAAAGCACTTCAACTGAAGTGTGAAAAGGTTGAAAGTTGGCATGATATCATAATTTCACCCACATAGTATGTGCTAAAAATTTGAGAGGGTTACGGCAAAAGCAGGATGCACTTCGCGTACAAAACATACAGACTCTTTCGAAGTATCGGGGTTTCGGACGGAAACTGATCGGTTACAAAAGATATTTCATTTTCTTGAACTTATTTGAACTCCATGCTTTTTGTGTGTTTAAAATGCACCATTTAAAGCCACATCATCAATTTTCAACCCTTTCTGACCTCATTTGATATTTTTCATGCATTTACTGTTTTTTTGTGCTAAATGACCCACAAATTGTAAAGTACTTCGAATGAAGTCTAAAAAGGTTGAAAGTTGGCATGGTATCATCATTTCACTCACATACCATGTGCTAAAAAGTTGAGAGGGTTACGGCAAAAGCAGAATGCACTTCGCGTACAAAACGGATACACTCTTTCGATGTATCGTGGTGTCGGACGGAAACTCGTCGGTTAGAAAAGGGATTTCATTTTCATGATCTTATTTGAACTCCAGGCTTTTGTGTGTTCAAAATGCACAATTCAAAGCCACATAATGAATTTTAAACCCTTTCTGACTTCATTTCATATTTTTCATGCATTTAATGTTTTTTTGAGCTAAATGACCCTGAAATTGAAAAGCTCTTCAAATGAGGTCTGAAAAGGTTGAAAGTTGTCATGGTATCATCATTTCACCCACATAGCATGTGCTAAAAAGTTGAGAAGGTTACGGAAAAAGTAGAATGCACTTCACGTACAAAACGGACACACTCTTTCGATGTATCGGGTTTCGGACGGAAACTCATCGGTTAGAAAACGCATTTCATTTTCCTGAACTTATTTGAACTCCAGGTTTTTTGTTTGTTCAAAATGCACCATTAAAAGCCACATCATCAATTTTCAACCCTTTCTGACTTCATATGATATTGTTCATGCATTTAATGATTTTTTTTGAGCAAAATGACCATGAAATTGAAAAGCACTTCAAATGAAGTCTGAAAAGGTTGAAAGTTGGCATGGTATCATCATTTCACCCACATAGCATTTGCTAAAAAGTTGAGAGGGTTACGGAAAAAGCAGGATGCACTTCGTGTACAAAACGGACAGACTCTTTCGAAGTTTTGGGGTTTCGGACGGAAACTCATCGGTTAGAAAAGGCATTTCATTTTGTTGAACTTATTTGAACTCTAGGCTTTTCGTGTGTTTAAAATGCACCATTCAAAGCCACATCATCAGTTTTCATCCCTATCTGACTTCATGTGATATTTTTCATTCATTTAATGAATTTTTTAACCTAAATGACCCTGAAATTGAAAAGCACTTCAAATGAAGTCTGACAATGTTGAAAGTTGGCATGGTATCATCATTTCACCCACATAGCATGTGCTAAAAAGTTAAGAGGGTTACGGCAAAAGTAGGATGCACTTCGCGTACAAAACGGACAGTCTATTTCGAAGTATTGGGGTTTCAGACGGAAACTCATCGGTTACAAAAGGCATTTCATTTTCGTCAACTTATCTGAACTCCAGGCTTTTTGTGTGTTCAAAATGCACCATTCAAAGCCACATCATCAATTTTCAACCCTTTCTGACTTCATTTGATATTTTTCATGCATCTAATGTTTTTTTTTGAGCTAAATGACCCTGAAATTGAAAAGCACTTCAAATGAAGTCTGAAAAGGTTGAAAGTTGGCATGGTATAATCATTTCACCCACATAGCATGTGTTAAAAAGTTGAGAGGGTTACGGCAAAAGCAGATTGCACTTCGCGTACAAAACGGACAGACTCTTTCGATGTATCGTGGTTTCGGACGGAAACTCATCGGTTAGAAAAGTCATTTCATTTTCATGAACTTATTGGAACTCCAGCCTTTTTGTGTGTCCAAAATGCACCATTCAAAGCCACATAATGAATTTTCAACCCTTTCTGACTTCATTTGATATTTTTCATGCATTTAATGTTTTTTTTGAGCTAAATGACCCTGAAATGGAAAAGCTCTTCAAATGAAGTCTGAAAAGGTTGAAAGTTGGCATGGTATCATCATTTCACCCACATAGCATGTGCTAAAAAGTTGAGAAGGTTACGGCAAAAGTAGAATGCACTTCACGTACAAAACGGACACACTCTTTCGATGTATCGGGTTTCGGACGGAAACTCATCGGTTAGAAAAGGCATTTCATTTTCCTGAACTTATTTGAACTCCAGGCTTCTTGTGTGTTAAAAATGCACCATTAAAAGCCACATCATCAATTTTCACCCCTTTCTGACTTCATTTGATATTTTTCATGCATTTAATGATTTTTTTGAGCTAAATGACCATGAAATTGAAAAGCACTTCAAATGAAGTCTGAAAAGGTTGAAGGTTGGTATGGTATCATCATTTCACCCACATAGCACGTGCTAAAAAGTTGAGAGGGTTACGGCAGAAGCAGGATGCACTTCGCATACAAAACATACAGACTCTTTCGAAGTATCGGGGTTTCGGACGGAAACTCATCGGTTACAAAAGGTATTTCATTTTCTTGAACTTATTTGAACTCCGTGCTTTTTGTGTGTTCAAAATGCACCATTTAAAGCCACATCATCAATTTTCAACCCTTTCTGACCTCATTTGATATTTTTCATGCATTTACTGTTTTTTTGTGCTAAATGACCCACAAATTGAAAAGTACTTCGAATGAAAATAGTTGAAGGTTGGCATGGTATCATCATTTCACCCACATAGCATGTGCTAAAAAGTTGAGAGGGTTACGGCAAAAGCAAAATGCACTTCGCGTAAAAAACGGACACACTCTTTCGATGTATCGTGGTTTCGGACGGAAACTCATCGGTTAGAAAAGGCATTTCATTTTCATGAACTTATTTGAACTCCAGGCTTTTTGTGTGTTCAAAATGCACAATCCAAAGCCACATAATGAATTTTCAACCCTTTCTGACTTCATTTGATATTTTTCATGCATTTAATGTTTTTTTGAGCTAAATGACCCTGAAATTGAAAAGCTCTTCAAATGAGGTCTGAAAAGGTTGAAAGTTGGCATGGTATCATCATTTCACCCACATAGCATGTGCTAAAAAGTTGAGAAGGTTACGGAAAAAGTAGAATGCACTTCACGTACAAAACGGACACACTCTTTCGATGTATCGGGTTTCGGCCGAAAACTCATCGGTTAGAAAAGGCATTTCATATTCCTGAACTTATTTGAACTCCAGGCTTTTTGTTTGTTCAAAATGCACCATTATAAGCCACATCATCAATTTTCAACCCTTTCTGACTTCATTTGATATTTTTCATGGATTTAATGATTTTTTTGAGCTAAATGACCATGAAATTGATAAGCACTTCAAATGAAGTCTGAAAAGGTTGAAAGTTGGCATGGTATCATCATTTCACCCACATAGCATTTGCTAAAAAGTTGAGAGGGTTACGGCAAAAGCAGGATGCACTTCGCATACAAAACAGACAGACTCTTTCGAAGTATCGGGGTTTCGGACGGAAACTCATTGGTTACAAAAGGTATTTCATTTTCATCAACTTATTTGAACTCAAGGCTTTTTGTGTGTTCAAAATGCACCATTTAAAGCCACATCATTAATTTTCAACCCTTTCTGACTTCGTTTGATATTTTTCATCCATTTAATGATTTGTTGAGCTAAATGACCCTGAAATTGAAAAGCACTTCAAATGAAGTCTGAAAAGGTTGAAAGTTGGCATGGAATCATCATTTCACCCACATAGCAAGTGCTAAAAAGTTGAGAGCATTAAGGCAAAAGAAGGATGCACTTACCATACAAAACAGACAGACTCTTTCGAAGTATCGGGGTTTCGGATGGAAACTCAACCGTTACAAAAGGTATTACATTTTCTTGAACTTATTTTGAACTCCATAATTTTTGTGCGTTCAAAATGTGCCATTTAAAGCCACATCATCAATTTTCACCCCTTTTCTGACTTCATTTGATATTTTTCATGCATTTAATGATTTTTTTGAGCTAAATGACCATGAAATTGAAAAGCACTTTAAATGAAGTATGAAAAGGTTGAAAGTTGGCATGGTATCATCATTTCACCCACACAGCATGTGCTAAAAACTTGAGAGGGTTACGGAAAAAGCAGGATGCACTTCGTGTACAAAACGGACAGACTCTTTCGAAGTTTCGGGGTTTCGGACAGAAACTCATCGGTTAGAAAAGGCATTTCATTTTGTTGAACTTATTTGAACTCCAGGCTTTTTGTGTGTTCAAAATGCACCATTAAAAGCCACATCATCAATTTTCACCCCTTTTCTGACTTCATTTGATATTTTTCATGCATTTAATAATTTTTTTGAGCTAAATGACCATGAAATTGAAAAGCACTTTAAATGAAGTCTGAAAAGGTTGAAAGTTGGCATGGTATCATCATTTCACCCACACAGCATGTGCTAAAAAGTTGAGAGGGTTACGGCAAAAGAAGAATGCACTTCGCGTACAAAACAGACACACTCTTTTGATGTATCGTGGTTTCGGATGGAAACTCATCGGTTAGAAAAGGCATTTCATTTTCATGAACTTATTGGAACTCCAGGCTTTTTGTGTGTTGAAAATGCACCATTCAAAGCCACATAATGAATTTTCATCCCTTTTTGACTTCATTTGATATTTTTCATGCATTTAATGTTTTTTTGAGCTAAATGACCCTGAAATTGAAAACCTCTTCAAATGAAGTCTGAAAAGGTTGAAAGTTGGCATGGTATCATCATTTCACCCGCATAGCATGTGCTAAAAAGTTGAGAGGGTTAGGGCAAAAGCAGGAAGCACTTCGCGTGTAAAACGGATAGACTCTTTCGAAGTATCGGGGTTTCTGATGGAAACTCATCGGTTACAAAAGGTATTACATTTTCTTGAACTTATTTTGAACTCCATGATTTTTGTGTGTTCAAATTGCGCCATTTAAAGCCACATCATCAATTTTCAACCCTTTCTTACTTAATTTGATATTTTCCATGTATTTACTGTTTTTTTGTGCTAAATGACCCTCAAATTGAAAAGTACTTCAAATGAAGTCTGAAAAGGTTGAAAGTTGGCATGGTATCATCATTTCACCCACACAGAATGTGCTAAAAACTTGAGAGGGTTACGGAAAAAGCAGCATGCACTTCATGTACAAAACGGACGGACTCTTTCGAAGTATCGGGGTTTCGGACGGAAACTCACCGGTTAGAAAAGGCATTTCATTTTGTTGAACTTATATAAACTCCAGGCTTTTCGTGTGTTCAAAATGCACCATTCAAAGCCACATCATCAATTTTCATCGCTATCTGACTTCATTTGATATTTTGCATGCATTTACTGATTTTTTTAACCTAAATGACCCTGAAATTGAAAAGCACTTCAAATGAAGTCCGAAAATGTTGAAAGTTGGCATGGTATCATTATTTCACCCACATAGCATGTGCTAAAAAGTTTAGAGGGTTACGGCAAAAGCAGGATGCACTTCGCGTACAAAACGGACAGTCTATTTCGAAGTATCGGGGTTTCAGATGGAAACTCATCGGTTACAAAAGGCATTTCATTTTCTTGAACTTATCTGAACTCCAGGCTTTTTGTGTGTTCAAAATGCACCATTCAAAGCCACATCATCAATTTTCACCCCTTTCTGACTTCATTTGATACTTTTCATGCACTTAATGATTTTTTTGAGCTAAATGACCCTGAAATTGAAAAGCACTTCAAATGAAGTCTGAAAAGGTTGAAAGCTGGCATGGTATCATCATTTCACCCACATAGCATTTGCTAAAAAGGTGAGAGGGTGACGACGAAAGCAGAATGCACTTCGCGTACAAAACGGACACACTCTTTTGATGTATCGTGGTTTCGGACGGAAACTCATCGGTTACAAAAGGCATTTCATTTTCATCATCTTATTGGAACTCCAGGCTTTTTGTGTGTTGAAAATGCACCTTTCAAAGCCACATAATGAATTTTCAACCATTTATGACTTCATTTGATATTTTTCATGCATTTAATGTTTTTTTTAGTTAAATGACTCTGAAATTGAAAAGCTCTTCAAATGAAGTCTGAAAAGGTTGAAAGTTGGCATGCTATCATCATTTCAACCGCACAGCATGTGCTAAAAAGTTGAGAGGGTTAGGGCAAAAGAAGGAAGCATTTCGCGTGCAAAACGGACAGACTCTTTCGAAGTATCGGGGTTTCGGATGGAAACTCATCGGTTACAAAAGGTATTACATTTTCTTTAACTTATTTTGAACTCCATGATTTTTGTGTGTTCAAAATGCGCCATTTAAAGCCACATCATCAATTTTCAACCCTTTCTTACTTCAGTTGATATTTTCCATGTATTTATAGTTTTTTTTGTGCTAAATGACCCTCAAATTGAAAAGTACTTCAAATGAAGTCTGAAAAGGTGGAAAGTTGGCATGGTATCATCATTTCACCCACACAGAATGTGCTAAAAACTTGAGAGGGTTACGGAAAAAGCAGCATGCACTTCGTGTACAAAACGGACAGACTCTTTCGAAATATCGGGGTTTCGGACGGAAACTCATCGGTTCGAAAAGGCATTTCATTTTGTTGAACTTATATAAACTTCAGGCTTTTCGTGTGTTCAAAATGCACCATTCAAAGCCACATCATCAATTTTCATCCCTATCTCACTTCATTTGATATTTTTCATGCATTTAATGATTTTTTTAACCTAAATGACCCTGAAATTGAAAAGCACTTCAAATGAAGTCTGAAAATGTTGAAAGTTGGCATGGTATCATTATTTCACCCACATAGCATGTGCTAAAAAGTTGAGAGGGTTACGGCAAAAGCAGGATGCACTTCGCCTACAAAACGGACAGTCTATTTCGAAGTATCGGGGTTTCGGACGGAAACTCATCGGTTACAAAAGGCATTTCATGTTCTTCAACTTATCTGAACTCCAGGCCTTTTGTGTGTTCAAAATGCACCATTCAAAGCCACATCATCAATTTTCACCCGTTTCTGACTTCATTTGATACTTTTCATGCAGTTAATGATTTTTTTGAGCTAAATGACCCTGAAATTGAAAAGCACTTCAAATGAAGTCTGAAAAGGTTGAAAGCTGGCATGGTATCATCATTTCACCCACATAGCATGTGCTAAAAAGGTGAGAGGGTTACGGAAAAGGCAGGATGCACTTCGCGTACAAAACGGACAGACTCTTTCGATGTATCGGGTTTAAGACGAAAACTCAATGGTTAGAAAAGGCATTTCATTTTCCTGAACTTATTTGAACTCCAGGCTTTTCATGTGTTCAAAATGCACCATTAAAAGCCACACCATCAATTTTCATCCCTTTTTGATTTCATTTGATATTTTCCATGCATTTAATGATATTTTTGAGCTAAATGACCCTGAAATTGAAAAGCTCTTCAAATGAAGTCTGAAAAGGTTGAAAGTTGGCGTGGTATCATCATTTCACCCGCATAGCATGTGGTAAAAAGTTGAGAGGGTTAGGGCAAAAGCAGGAAGCACTTCGCGTGTAAAACGGACAGACTTTTTCGAAGTATCGGGGTTTCGGACGGAAACTCATCGGTTACAAAAGGTATTTCATTTTCTTGAACTTATTTGAACTCCATGCTTTTTGTGTGTTCAAAATGCACCATTTAAAGTCACATCATCAATTTTCAACCCTTTCTGACTTCATTTGATATTTTTCATGCATTTACTGTTTTTTGTGCTAAATGACCCTCAAATTGAAAAGTACTTCAAATGAAGTCTGAAAAGGTTGAAAGTTGGAATGGTATCATCATTTCACCCACACAGCATGCGCTAAAAACTTGAGAGGGTTACGTCAAAGCAGGATGCACTTCGCGTACAAAACGGATAGTCCCTTTCGAAGTACCGGGGTTTCGGACGGAAACTCATCGGTTACAAAAGGCATTTCATTTTCATCAACTTATTTGAACTCAAGGCTTTTTGTGTGTAAAAAATGCATCATTCAAATCCACATCATGAATTTTCAACCCTTTCTCACTTCATTTTATATTTTTCATGCATTTAATTGTTTTTGAGCTAAATGACCCTGAAATTGAAAAGCACCTCAAATGAAGTCTGAAAAGGTTGAAAGTTGGCATGGTATCATCATTTCACCCACATAGCATGTGCTCAAAAGTTGAGAGCGTTAACGCAAAAGCAGGATGCACTTTGCATACAAAACAGACAGACTCTTTCGAAGTATCGGGGTTTCGGATGGAAACTCGTCGGTTACAATAGGTATTACATGTTCTTGAACTTATTTTGAACTCTAGGATTTTTGTGTGTTCAAAATGCACCATTTAAAGCCACATCATCAATTTTCAACCCTATCTTACTTAATTTGACATTTTCCATGTATTTACTGTTTTTTGGGTTAAATGACCCTCAAATTGAAAAGTACTTCAAATGAAGTCTGAAAAGGTTGAAAGTTGGCATGGTATCATCATTTCACCCACACAGCATGTGCTAAAACCTTGAGAGGGTTATGGAAAAAGCAGGATGCACTTCGTGTACAAAACGGACAGACTCTTTCGAAGTATCGGGGTTTCGGACGGAAACTCATCGGTTAGAGAAGGCATTTCATTTTGTTGAACTTTTATAAAGTCCAGGATTTTCGTGTGTTCAAAATGCACCATTCAAAGCCACGTCGTCAATTTTCAAGCTTTTCTGACTTCATTTGTTATTTTTCATGCAGTTATTGATTTTTTTGAGCTAAATGACCCTGAAATTGAAATGCACTACAAGTGAACTATGAAAAGGTTGAAAGTTGGCATGGTATCATCATTTCACCCACATAGCATGTGCTAAAAAGTTGAGAGGGTTACGGCAAAAGCAGGATGCACTTCGCATACAAAACATACAGACTCTTTCGAAGTATCGGGGTTTCGGACGGAAACTCATCGGTTACAAAAGGTATTTCATTTTCTTGAACTTATTTGAACTCCATGCTTTTTGTGTGTTCAAAATGCACCATTTAAAGTCACATCATCAATTTTCAACCCTTTCTGTCTTCATTTGATATTTTTCATGCATTTACTGTTTTTTGTGCTAAATGACCCTCAAATTGAAAAGTACTTCAAATGAAGTCTGAAAAGGTTGAAAGTTGGAATGGTATCATCATTTCACCCACACAGCATGCGCTAAAAACTTGAGAGGGTTACGTCAAAGCAGGATGCACTTCGCGTACAAAACGGATAGTCCCTTTCGAAGTACCGGGGTTTCGGACGGAAACTCATCGGTTACAAAAGGCATTTCATTTTCATCAACTTATTTGAACTCAAGGCTTTTTGTGTGTACAAAATGCATCATTCAAATCCGCATCATGAATTTTCAACCCTTTCTCACTTCATTTTATATTTTTCATGCATTTAATTGTTTTTGAGCTAAATGACCCTGAAATTGAAAAGCACCTCAAATGAAGTCTGAAAAGGTTGAAAGTTGGCATGGTATCATCATTTCACCCACATAGCATGTGCTCAAAAGTTGAGAGCGTTAAGGCAAAAGCAGGATGCACTTTGCATACAAAACAGACAGACTCTTTCGAAGTATCGGGGTTTCGGATGGAAACTCGTCGGTTACAATAGGTATTACATTTTCTTGAACTTATTTTGAACTCGAGGATTTTTGTGTGTTCAAAATGCGCCATTTAAAGCCACATCATCAATTTTCAACCCTATCTTACTTCATTTGATATTTTCCATGTATTTACTGTTTTTTGGGCTAAATGACCCTCAAATTGAAAAGTACTTCAAATGAAGTCTGAAAAGGTTGAAAGTTGGCATGGTATCATCATTTCACCCACACAGCATGTGCTAAAACCTTGAGAGGGTTATGGAAAAAGCAGGATGCACTTCGTGTACAAAACGGACAGACCCTTTCGAAGTATCGGGGTTTCGGACGGAAACTCATCGGTTAGAGAAGGCATTTCATTTTGTTGAACTTATATAAAGTCCAGGATTTTCGTGTGTTCAAAATGCACCATTCAAAGCCACGTCGTCAATTTTCAAGCTTTTCTGACTTCATTTGTTATTTTTCATGCAGTTATTGATTTTTTTGAGCTAAATGACCCTGAAATTGAAATGCACTACAAGTGAACTATGAAAAGGTTGAAAGTTAGCATGGTATCATCATTTCACCCACATAGCATGTGCTAAAAAGTTGAGAGGGTTACGGCAAAAGCAGGATGCACTTCGCATACAAAACATACAGACTCTTTCGAAGTATCGGGGTTTCGGACGGAAACTCATCGGTTACAAAAGGTATTTCATTTTCTTGAACTTACTTGAACTCCATGCTTTTTTTGTGTTCAAAATGCACCATTTAAAGCCACATCATCAATTTTCAACCCTTTCTCACCTCATTTGATATTTTTCATGCATTTACTGTTTTTTTGTGCTAAATGACCCACAAATTGAAAAGTACTTCGAATGAAAGAGGTTGAAGGTTGGCATGGTATCATCATTTCACCCACATAGCATGTGCTAAAGAGTTGAGAGGGTTACGGCAAAAGCAGAATGCACTTCGCGGAAAAAACGGACACACTCTTTCGATGTATCGTGGTTTCGGACGGAAACTCATCGGTTAGAAAAGGCATTTCATTTTCATGAACTTATTTGAACTCCAGGCTTTTTTTGTGTTCAAAATGCACAATTCAAAGCCACATAATGAATTTTCAACCCTTTCTGACTTCATTTGATATTTTTCATGCATTTAATGTTTTTTTGAGCTAAATGACCCTGAAATTGAAAAGCTCTTCAAATGAGGTCTGAAAAGGTTGAAAGTTGGCATGGTATCATCATTTCACCCACAGAGCATGTGCTAAAAAGTTCAGAAGGTTACGGCAAAAGTAGAATGCACTTCGCGTACAAAACGGACACACTCTTTCGATGTATCGGGGTATTAGACGGAAACTCATTGATTAGAAAAGGCATTTCATTGGTTACAAAAAGCATTTGATTTTCATCAACTTATTTGAACTCAAGGCTTTTTGTGTGTTCAAAATGCACATTTCAAATCCACATCATGAATTTTCATCCCTTTCTAACTTCATTTTATATTTTTCATGCATTTAACTTTTTTTGAGCTAAAAGACCCTGAAATTGTAAAGCACTTCAAATGAAGTCTGAAATGGTTGAAAGTTGGCATGGTATTATCATTTCACCCACATAGCATGTGCTAAAAAGTTGAGAAGGTTATGGCAAAAGTAGAATGCACTTCGCGTACAAAACGGACACACTCTTTCCATGTATCGGGGTTTCATCAGTGAGAAAAGGCATTTCATTTTTATGAACTTATTTGAACTCCAGGCTTTTTGTGTGTTCAAAATGCACCATTCAAAGCCACATCATCAATTTTCACCCCTTTCTTACTTCGTTTGATATTTTTTATCCATTTAATGATTTTTTGAGCTAAATGACCCTGAAATTGAAAAGCACTTCAAATGAAGTCTGAAAAGGTTGAAAGTTGGCATGGAATCATCAATTCACCCACATAGCAAGTGCTAAAAAGTTGAGAGCATTAAGGCAAAAGAAGGATGCACTTACCATACAAAACAGACAGACTCTTTCGAAGTATCGGGGTTTCGGATGGAAACTCATCGGTTACAAAAGGTATTACATTTTCTTGAACTTATTTTGAACTCCATGATTTTTGTGCATTCAAATGCGCCATTTAAAGCCACAGCATCTATTTTCACCTCTTTTCTGACTTCATTTGATATTTTTCATGCATTTAATGATTTTTTTGAGCTAAATGACCATGAAATTGAAAAGCACTTTAAATGAAGTCTGAAAAGGTTGAAAGTTGGCATGGTATCACCATTTCACCCACACAGCATGTGCTAAAAACTTGAGAGGGTTGCGGAAAAAGCAGGATGCACTTCGTGTACAAAACGGACAGACTCTTTCGAAGTATCGGGGTTTCGGACAAAAACTCATCGGTTAGAAAAGGCATTTCATTTTGTTGAACTTATATAAACTCCAGGGTTTTCGTGTGTTCAAAATGCACCATTCAAAGCCACATCATCAATTTTCATCCCTATCTGACTTCATTTGATATTTTTCATGCATTTAATGATTTTTTTAACCTAAATGACCCTGAAATTGAAAAGCACTTCAAATGAAGTCTGAAAATGTTGAAAGTTGGCATGGTATCATTATTTCACCCACGTAGCATGTGCTAAAAAGTTGAGAGGGTTACAGCAAAAGCAGGATGCACTTCGCGTACAAAACGGACAGTCTATTTCGAAGTATCGGGGTTTCGGATGGAAACTCATCGGTTACAAAAGGCATTTCATTTTCTTCAACTTATTTGAACTCCAGGCTTTTTGGGTGTTCAAAATGCACCATTCAAAGACACATCATCAATTTTCACCCCTTTCTGACTTCATTTGATACTTTTCATGCACTTAATGATTTTTTTGAGCTAAATGACCCTGAATTTGAAAAGCACTTCAAATGAAGTCTGAAGAGGTTGAAAGATGGCATGTTATCGTCATTTCACCCACATAGCATGTGCTAAAAAGTTGAGAGGGTTACGACAAAAGCAGAATGCACTTCGCGTACAAAACGGACACACTCTTTTGATGTATCGTGGTTTCGGACGGAAACTCATCGGTTACAAAAGGCATTTCATTTTCATCAACTTATTGGAACTCCAGGCTTTTTGTGTGTTGAAAATGCACCATTCAAAGCCACATAATGAATTTTCAACCCTTTCTGACTTCATTTGATATTTTTCATGCATTTAATGTTTTTTTGAGCTAAATGACCCTGAAATTGAAAAGCTCTTCAAATGAAGTCTGAAATGGTTGAAAGTTGGCATGGTATCATCATTTCACCCGCACAGCATGTGCTAAAAATTTGAGAGGGTTAGGGCAAAAGCAGGAAGCACTTCGCGTGCAAAACGGACAGACTCTTTCGAAGTATCGGGGTTTCGGATGGAAACTCATCGGTTACAAAAGGTATTACATTTTCTTGAACTTATTTTGAACTCCATGATTTTTGTGTGTTCAAAATGCGCCATTTAAAACCACATCATTAATTTTCAACCCTTTCTTACTTCAGTTGATATTTTCCATGTATTTACAGTTTTTTTGTGCTAAATGACCCTCAAATTGAAAAGTATTTCAAATGAAGTCTGAAAAGGTTGAAAGTTGGCATGGTATCATCATTTCACCCACATAGCATGTGCTAAAAAGTTGAGAAGGTTACGGCAAAAGTAGAATGCACTTCGCGTACACAACGGACACACTCTTTCGATGTATCGGGGTTTTAGACGGAAACTCATCGGTTAGAAAAGGCATTTCATTTTCCTGAACTTATTTGAACTCCAGGCTTTTTGTGTGTTCAAAATGCACCATTCAAAGCCACATCATCAATTTTCACCCCTTTCTGACTTCATTTGATACTTTTCATGCATTTAATGATTTTTTTGAGCTAAATGACCCTGAAATTGAAAAGCACTTCAAATGAAGTCTGAAAAGGTTGAAAGCTGGCATGGTAGCATCATTTCACCCACATAGCATGTGCTAAATAGTTGAGAGCGTTAAGGCAAAAGCAGGATGCACTTCACATACAAAACAGACAAACTCTTTCAAAGTATCGGGGTTTCGGACGGAAACTCATCGGTTACAAAAGGTATTTCATTTTCTTGAACTTATTTGAACTCCATGATTTTTATGTGTTCAAAATGCGCCATTTAAAGCCACATCATCAATTTTCAACCCTTTCTTACTTCATTTGATATTTTCCATGCATTTACTGTTGTTTTGTCCTAAATGACCCTCAAATTGAAAAGTACTTCAAATGAAGTCTGAAAAGGTTGAAAGTTGGCATGGTATCATAATTTCACCCACACAACATGTGCTAAAAACTTGAGAGGGTTGCAGCAAACGCAGGATGCACTTCATGTACAAAATGGACAGACTCTTTCGATGTATCGGGTTTTTGACGGAAACTCATCGGTTAGAAAAGGCATTTCATTTTCCTCAACTTAGTTGAACTCCACGCTTTTCGTGTGTTCAAAATGCACCATTAAAAGCCACATCATCAATTTTAACCCCTTTCTGACTTCATTTGATATTTTTCATGCATTTAATGATTTTTTTGAGCTAAATGACCCTGAAATTGAAAAGCACTTCAAATGAAGTCTGAAAAGGTTGAAAGCTGGCATGGTAGCATCATTTCACCCACATAGCATGTGCTAAAAAGTTGAAAGTATTAAGGCAAAAGTAGGATGCACTTCGCGTACAAAACGGACAGTCTATTTGGAAGTATCGGGGTTTCGGACGGAAACTCATCGGTTACAAAAGGCATTTCATTTTCTTCAACTTATCTGAACTCCAGGCTTTTTGTGTGTTCAAAATGCACCATTCAAAGCCACATCATCAATTTTCACCCCTTTCTGACTTCATTTGATACTTTTCATGCATTTAATGATTTTTTTGAGCTAAATGACCCTGAAATTGAAAAGCACTTCAAATGAAGTCTGAAAAGGTTGAAAGCCGGCATGGTATCATCATTTCACCCACATAGCATGTGCTAAATAGTTGAGAGCGTTAAGGCAAAAGCAGGATGCACTTCGCATACAAAACAGACAAACTCTTTCGAAGTATCGGGGTTTCGGACGGAAACTCATCGGTTAGAAAAGGTATTTCATTTTCTTGAACTTATTTGAACTCCATGCTTTTTGTGTGTTCAAAATGCGCCATTTAAAGCCACATCATCAATTTTCAACCCTTTCTTCCTTCATTTGATATTTTCCATGCATTTACTGTTTTTTTGTCCTAAATGACCCTAAAATTGAAAAGTACTTCAAATGAAGTCTCAAAAGGCTGAAAGTTGGCATGGTATCATCATTTCACCCACACAACATGTGCTAAAAACTTGAGAGGGTTACGCCAAACGCAGGATGCACTTCATGTACAAAACGGACAGACTCTTTCGATGTATCGGGTTTTGGACGGAAACTCA
This sequence comes from Hordeum marinum, assembly GCA_022496015.1. Taxonomy (NCBI): domain Eukaryota; kingdom Viridiplantae; phylum Streptophyta; class Magnoliopsida; order Poales; family Poaceae; genus Hordeum; species Hordeum marinum. Next base: position 557,217,174 of record CM039678.1, read on the forward strand.
TCGGTTAGAAAAGGCATTTCATTTCCTGAACTTAGTTGAACTCCAGGCTTTTCGTGTGTTCAAAATGCACCATTAAAAGCCACATCATCAATTTTCACCCCTTTCTGACTTCATTTGATATTTTTCATGCATTTAATGATTTTTTTGAGCTAAATGACCCTGAAATTGAAAAGCACTTCAAATGAAGTCTGAAAAGGTTGAAAGCTGGCATGGTAGCATCATTTCACCCATATAGCATGTGCTAAAAAGTCGAGAGCGTTAAGGCAAAAGCAGGATGCACTTCGCATACAAAACAGACAAACTCTTTCGAAGTATCGGGGTTTCCGACGGAAACTCATCGGTTACAAAAGGTATTTCATTTTCTTGAACTTATTTGAACTCCATGCTTTTTGTGTGTTCAAAATGCGCCATTTAAAGTCACATCATCAATTTTCAACCATTTCTGACTTCATTTGATATTTTTCATGCATTTACTGTTTTTTGTGCTAAATGACCCTCAAATTGAAATGTACTTCAAATGAAGTCTGAAAAGGTTGAAAGTTGGAATGGTATCATCATTTCACCCACACAGCATGCGCTAAAAACTTGAGAGGGTTACGTCAAAGCAGGATGCACTTCGCGTACAAAACGGATAGTCCCTTTCGAAGTACCGGGGTTTCGGACGGAAACTCATAGGTTACAAAAGGCATTTCATTTTCATCAACTTATTTGAACTCAAGGCTTTTTGTGTGTACAAAATGCATCATTCAAATCCACATCATGAATTTTCAACCCTTTCTCACTTCATTTTATATTTTTCATGCATTTAATTGTTTTTGAGCTAAATGATCCTGAAATTGAAAAGCACTTCAAATGAAGTCTGAAAAGGTTGAAAGTTGGCATGGTATCATCATTTCACCCACATAGCATGTGCTAAAAAGTTGAGAAGGTTACGGCAAAAGTAGAATGCACTTCGCGTACACAACGGACACACTCTTTCGATGTATCGGGGTTTTAGACGGAAACTCATCGGTTAGAAAAGGCATTTCATTTTCCTGAACTTATTTGAACTCCACGCTTTTTGTGTGTTCAAAATGCACCATTCAAAGCCACATCATCAATTTTCACCCCTTTCTGACTTCATTTGATACTTTTCATGCATTTAATGATTTTTTTGAGCTAAATGACCCTGAAATTGAAAAGCACTTCAAATGAAGTCTGAAAAGGTTGAAAGCTGGCATGGTAGCATCATTTCACCCACATAGCATGTGCTAAAGAGTTGAGAGCGTTAAGGCAAAAGCAGGATGCACTTCGCATACAAAACGGACACACTCTTTCGATGTATCGGGGTTTTAGACGGAAACTCATCGGTTAGAAAAGGAATTTATTTTCACGAACTTATTTGAACTCCGGGCTTTTTGTGTGTTCAAAATGCATCATTAAAAGCCACATCATCAATTTTCACCCCTTTCTGACTTCATTTGATATTTTTCATGCATTTAATGAATTTTTTTGAGCTAAATGACCCTGAAATTGAAAAGCACTTCAAATGAAGTCTGAAAAGGTTGAAAGCTGGCATGGTAGCATCATTTCACCCACATAGCATGTGCCAAAAAGTTGAGAGCGTTAAGGCAAAACCAGGATGCACTTCGCATACAAAACAGACAAACTCTTTCGAAGTATCGGGGTTTCGGACGGAAACTCATCGGTTACAAAAGGTATTTCATTTTCTTGAACTTATTTGAACTCCATGCTTTTTGTGTGTTCAAAATGCGCCATTTAAAGTCACATCATCAATTTTCAACCCTTTTTGACTTCATTTGATATTTTCCATGCATTTACTGTTTGTTGTGCTAAATGACCCTCAAATTGAAAAGTACTTCAAATTAAGTCTCAACAGGTTGAAAGTTGGAATGGTATCATCATTTCACCCACACAGCATGCGCTAAAAACTTGAGAGGGTTACGTCAAAGCAGGATGCACTTCGCGTACAAAACGGATAGTCCCTTTCGAAGTACCGGGGTTTCGGACGAAAACTCATCGGTTACAAAAGGCATTTCATTTTCATCAACTTATTTGAACTCAAGGCTTTTTGTGTGTACAAAATGCATCATTCAAATCCACATCATGAATTTTCAACCCTTTCTCACTTCGTTTTATATTTTTCATGCATTTAATTGTTTTTGAGCTAAATGACCCTGAAATAGAAAAGCACTTCAAATGAAGTCTGAAAGGTTGAAAGTTGGCATGGTATCATCATTTCACCCACATAGCATGTGCTAAATAGTTGAGAAGGTTACGGCAAAAGTAGAATGCACTTCGCGTACACAACGGACACACTCTTTCGATGTATCGGGGTTTTAGACGGAAACTCATCGGTTAGAAAAGGCATTTCATTTTCCTGCACTTATTTGAACTCCAGGCTTTTTGTGTGTTCAAAATACACCATTCAAAGCCACGTGATCAATTTTCACCCCTTTCTGACTTCATTTGATACTTTTCATGCATTTAATGATTTTTTTGAGCTAAATGACCCTGAAATTGAAAAGCACTTCAAATGAAGTCTGAAAAGGTTGAAAGCTAGCATGGTAGCATCATTTCACCCACATAGCATGTGCTAAAAAGTTGAGAGCGTTAAGGCAAAATCAGGATGCACTTCGCATACAAAACAGACAAACTCTTTCGAAGTATCGGGGTTTCGGACGGAAACTAATCGGTTACAAAAGGTATTTCATTTTCTTGAACTTATTTGAACTCCATGCTTTTTGTGTGTTCAAAATGCGCCATTTAAAGCCACATCATCAATTTTCAACCCTTTCTTACTTCATTTGATATTTTCCATGCATTTACTTTTTTTTGTCCTAAATGACCCTCAAATTGAAAAGTACTTCAAATGAAGTCTGAAAAGGTTGAAAGTTGGCATGGTATCATCATTTCACCCACACAACATGTGCTAAACACTTGAGAGGGTTACGGCAAACGCAGGATGCACTTCATGTACAAAAACGGACAGACTCTTTCGATGTATCGGGTTTTGGACGGAAACTCATCGGTTAGAAAAGGAATTTCATTTTCCTGAACTTGGTTGAACTCCAGGCTTTTCGTGTGTCCAAAATGCACCATTAGAAGCCACATCATCAATTTTCACCCCTTTCTGACTTCATTTGATATTTTTCATGCATTTAATGATATTTTTGAGCTAAATGACCATGAAATTGAAACGCACTTCAAATGAAGTCTGAAAAGGTTGAAAGTTGGCATGGTATCATCATTTCATCAACATAGGATGCGCTAAAAACATGAGAGGGTTACGGCAAAAGCAGGATGCACTTCGCGTACAAAACGGACACACTCTTTCGATGTATCGGGGTTTTAGACGGAAACTCATCGGTTAGAAAAGGCATTTCATTTTCATGAACTTATTTGAACTCCAGGCTTTTTGTGTGTTCAAAATGCACCATTAAAAGCCACATCATCAATTTGCACCCCTTTCTGACTTCATTTGATAATTTTCATGCATTTAATGATTTTTTTGAGCTAAATGACCCTGACATTGAAAAGCACTTCAAATGTAGTCTGAAAAGGTTGAAAGTTGGCATGGTATCATCATTTCACCCACATAGCATGTGCTAAAAAGTTGAGAAGGTTACGGCAAAAGTAGAATGCACTTCGCGTACAAAATGGACACACTCTTTCGAGGTATCGGGGTTTTAGACGGAAACTCATCGATTAGAAAAGGCATTTCATTGCTTACAAAAAGCATTTCATTTTCATCAACTTATTTGAACTCAAGGCTTTTTGTGTGTTCAAAATGCACCATTCAAATCCACATCATCAATTTTCAACCCTTTCTAACTTCATTTGATATTTTTCATGCATTTAATGTTTTTTTGAGCTAAATGACCCTGAAATTGAAAAGCTCTTCAAATGAAGTCTGAAAAGTTTGAAAGTTGGCATGGTATCATCATTTCACCCACATAGCATGTGCTAAAAAGTTGTGATGGTTACGGCAAAAGTAGAATGCATTTCACGTACAAAACGGACACACTCTTTCGATGTATTGGGTTTCGGACGAAAACTCATCGGTTAGAAAAGGCCTTTCATTTTCCTGAACTTAATTGAACTCATGGCTTTTTGTGTGTTCAAACTGCACCATTAAAAGCCACATCATCAATTTTCAACCCTTTCAGACTTCATTTGATAGTTTTCATGCATTTAATGATTTTTTGAGCTAAATGACCCTGAAATTGAAAAGCTCTTCAAATGAAGTCTGAAAAGTTTGAAAGTTGGCATGGTATCATCATTTCACCCACATAGCATGTGCTAAAAAGTTGTGATGGTTACGGCAAAAGTAGAATGCATTTCACGTACAAAACGGACACACTCTTTCGATGTATTGGGTTTCGGACGAAAACTCATCGGTTAGAAAAGGCCTTTCATTTTCCTGAACTTATTTGAACTCCAGGCTTTTTGTGTGTTCAAACTGCACCATTAAAAGCCACATCATCAATTTTCAACCCTTTCAGACTTCATTTGATAGTTTTCATGCATTTAATGATTTTTTTGAGCTAAATGACCATGAAATTGAAAAGCACTTCAAATGAAGTCTAAAAAGGTTGAAACTTGGCATGGTATCATCATTTCACCCACATAGCATGTGCTAAAAAGTTGAGAGGGTTACGGCAAAAGCAGGATGCACTTCGCATACAAAATAGACAGACTCTTTCGAAGTATCGGGTTTTCGGACGGAAACTCATCGGTTACAAAAGGTATTTCAATTTCTTGAACTTATTTGAACTCCATGCTATTTGTGTGTACAAAATGCACCATTTAAAGCCACATCATCAATTTTCAACCCTTTCTGACCTCATTGGATATTTTTCATGCATTTACTGTTTTTTTGTGCTAAATGACCCTCAAATTGAAAAGTACTTCAAATGAAGTCTGAAAAGGTTGAAAGTTGGCATGGTATCATCATTTCACCCACACAGCATGCGCTAAAAACATGAGAGGGTTACGGCAAAAGGAGGATGCACTTCGCGTACAAAACAAACAGTCTCTTTCGAAGTACCGGGGTTTCGGACGGAAACTCATTGGTTACAAAAAGCATTTCATTTTCATCAACTTATTTGAACTCAAGGATTTTTGTGTTCCCAAAATGCACCATTCAAATCCACATACTGAATTTTCAACCCTTTCTGACTTCATTTGATATTTTTCATGCATTTAATTTTTTTTTGAGCTAAATGACCCTGAAATTGAAAAGCACTCCAAATGAAGTCTGAAAAGGTTGAAAGTTGGCATGGTATCATCATTTCATCCAAATAGCATGTTCTAAAAAGTTGAGAAGGTTACGGCAAAAGTAGAATGCACTTCGCGTACAAAACGGACACACTCTTTCGATGTATCGAGGTTTTAGACGGAAACTCATCGGTTAGAAAAGGCATTTCATTTTCCTGAACTTATTTGAACTCCAGGCTTTTTGTGTGTTCAAAATGCACCTTTAAAAGGCACATCATCAATTTTCACCCCTTTCTGACTTCATTTGATAATTTTCATGCATTTAATGATTTTTTGAGCTAAATGACCCTAAAATTGAAAAGCACTTCAAATGAAGTCTGAAAAGGTTGAAAGTTGGCATGGTATCATTATTTCACCCACATAGCATGTTCTAAAAAGTTGAGAGCGTTAAGGCAAAAGAACGATGTACTTCGCATACAAAACAGACAAACTCTTTCGAAGTATCGGGGTTTCGGACGGAAACTCATCGGTTACAAAAGGTATTTCATTTTCTTGAACTTATTTGAACTCCATGCTTTTTGTGTGTTCAAAATGCGCCATTTAAAGCCACATCATCAATTTTCAACCCTTTCTTACTTCATTTGATATTTTCCATGCATTTACTTTTTTTTGTCCTAAATGACCCTCAAATTGAAAAGTACTTCAAATGAAGTCTGAAAAGGTTGAAAGTTGGCATGGTATCATCATTTCACCCACACAACATGTGCTAAACACTTGAGAGGGTTACGGCAAACGCAGGATGCACTTCATGTACAAAAACGGACAGACTCTTTCGATGTATCGGGTTTTGGACGGAAACTCATCGGTTAGAAAAGGAATTTCATTTTCCTGAACTTGGTTGAACTCCAGGCTTTTCGTGTGTCCAAAATGCACCATTAGAAGCCACATCATCAATTTTCACCCCTTTCTGACTTCATTTGATATTTTTCATGCATTTAATGATATTTTTGAGCTAAATGACCATGAAATTGAAACGCACTTCAAATGAAGTCTGAAAAGGTTGAAAGTTGGCATGGTATCATCATTTCATCAACATAGGATGCGCTAAAAACATGAGAGGGTTACGGCAAAAGCAGGATGCACTTCGCGTACAAAACGGACACAGTCTTTCGATGTATCGGGGTTTTAGACGGAAACTCATCGGTTAGAAAAGGCATTTCATTTTCATGAACTTATTTGAACTCCAGGCTTTTTGTGTGTTCAAAATGCACCATTAAAAGCCACATCATCAATTTGCACCCCTTTCTGACTTCATTTGATAATTTTCATGCATTTAATGATTTTTTTGAGCTAAATGACCCTGACATTGAAAAGCACTTCAAATGTAGTCTGAAAAGGTTGAAAGTTGGCATGGTATCATCATTTCACCCACATAGCATGTGCTAAAAAGTTGAGAAGGTTACGGCAAAAGTAGAATGCACTTCGCGTACAAAATGGACACACTCTTTCGAGGTATCGGGGTTTTAGACGGAAACTCATCGATTAGAAAAGGCATTTCATTGCTTACAAAAAGCATTTCATTTTCATCAACTTATTTGAACTCAAGGCTTTTTGTGTGTTCAAAATGCACCATTCAAATCCACATCATCAATTTTCAACCCTTTCTAACTTCATTTGATATTTTTCATGCATTTAATGTTTTTTTGAGCTAAATGACCCTGAAATTGAAAAGCTCTTCAAATGAAGTCTGAAAAGTTTGAAAGTTGGCATGGTATCATCATTTCACCCACATAGCATGTGCTAAAAAGTTGTGATGGTTACGGCAAAAGTAGAATGCATTTCACGTACAAAACGGACACACTCTTTCGATGTATTGGGTTTCGGACGAAAACTCATCGGTTAGAAAAGGCCTTTCATTTTCCTGAACTTAATTGAACTCATGGCTTTTTGTGTGTTCAAACTGCACCATTAAAAGCCACATCATCAATTTTCAACCCTTTCAGACTTCATTTGATAGTTTTCATGCATTTAATGATTTTTTGAGCTAAATGACCCTGAAATTGAAAAGCTCTTCAAATGAAGTCTGAAAAGTTTGAAAGTTGGCATGGTATCATCATTTCACCCACATAGCATGTGCTAAAAAGTTGTGATGGTTACGGCAAAAGTAGAATGCATTTCACGTACAAAACGGACACACTCTTTCGATGTATTGGGTTTCGGACGAAAACTCATCGGTTAGAAAAGGCCTTTCATTTTCCTGAACTTATTTGAACTCCAGGCTTTTTGTGTGTTCAAACTGCACCATTAAAAGCCACATCATCAATTTTCAACCCTTTCAGACTTCATTTGATAGTTTTCATGCATTTAATGATTTTTTTGAGCTAAATGACCATGAAATTGAAAAGCACTTCAAATGAAGTCTAAAAAGGTTGAAACTTGGCATGGTATCATCATTTCACCCACATAGCATGTGCTAAAAAGTTGAGAGGGTTACGGCAAAAGCAGGATGCACTTCGCATACAGAATAGACAGACTCTTTCGAAGTATCGGGTTTTCGGACGGAAACTCATCGGTTACAAAAGGTATTTCAATTTCTTGAACTTATTTGAACTCCATGCTATTTGTGTGTACAAAATGCACCATTTAAAGCCACATCATCAATTTTCAACCCTTTCTGACCTCATTGGATATTTTTCATGCATTTACTGTTTTTTTGTGCTAAATGACCCTCAAATTGAAAAGTACTTCAAATGAAGTCTGAAAAGGTTGAAAGTTGGCATGGTATCATCATTTCACCCACACAGCATGCGCTAAAAACATGAGAGGGTTACGGCAAAAGGAGGATGCACTTCGCGTACAAAACAAACAGTCTCTTTCGTAGTACCGGGGTTTCGGACGGAAACTCATTGGTTACAAAAAGCATTTCATTTTCATCAACTTATTTGAACTCAAGGATTTTTGTGTTCCCAAAATGCACCATTCAAATCCACATACTGAATTTTCAACCCTTTCTGACTTCATTTGATATTTTTCATGCATTTAATTTTTTTTTGAGCTAAATGACCCTGAAATTGAAAAGCACTTCAAATGAAGTCTGAAAAGGTTGAAAGTTGGCATGGTATCATCATTTCATCCAAATAGCATGTTCTAAAAAGTTGAGAAGGTTACGGCAAAAGTAGAATGCACTTCGCGTACAAAACGGACACACTCTTTCGATGTATCGAGGTTTTAGACGGAAACTCATCGGTTAGAAAAGGCATTTCATTTTCCTGAACTTATTTGAACTCCAGGCTTTTTGTGTGTTCAAAATGCACCTTTAAAAGGCACATCATCAATTTTCACCCCTTTCTGACTTCATTTGATAATTTTCATGCATTTAATGATTTTTTGAGCTAAATGACCCTAAAATTGAAAAGCACTTCAAATGAAGTCTGAAAAGGTTGAAAGTTGGCATGGTATCATTATTTCACCCACATAGCATGTTCTAAAAAGTTGAGAGCGTTAAGGCAAAAGAACGATGTACTTCGCATACAAAACAGACAAACTCTTTCGAAGTATCGGGGTTTCGGACGGAAACTCATCGGTTACAAAAGGTATTTCATTTTCTTGAACTTATTTGAACTCCATGCTTTTTGTGTGTTCAAAATGCACCATTCAAATCCACATCATGAATTTTCAACCCTTTCTAACTTCATTTGATATTTTTCATGCATTTAATGATTTTTTCCAGCTAAATGACCCTGAAATTGAAAAGCACTTCAAATGAAGTCTGAAATGGTTGAAAGTTGGCATGGTATCATCATTTCACCCACATAGCATGTGCAAAAAAGTTGAGAAGGTTATGGCAAAAGTAGAACGCACTTCATGTACAAAACGGACACACTCTTTCGATGTATCGGGATTTTAGACGGAAACTCATCGGTTAGAAAAGGCATTTCATTTTCATGAACTTATTTGAACTCCAGGATTTTTGTGTGTTCAAAATGCACCATTAAAAGCCACATCATCAATTTTCACCCCTTTCTGACTTCATTTGATAATTTTCATGCATTTAATGATTTTTTTGAGCTAAATGACCCTGACATTGAAAAGCACTTCAAATGTAGTCTGAAAAGGTTGAAAGTTGGCATGGTATCATCATTTCACCCACATAGCATGTGCTAAAAAGTTGAGAAGGTTACGGCAAAAGTAGAATGCACTTCACGTACAAAATGGACACACTCTTTCGAGGTATCGGGGTTTTAGACGGAAACTCATCGATTAGAAAAGGCATTTCATTGCTTACAAAAAGCATTTCATTTTCATCAACTTATTTGAACTCAAGGCTTTTTGTGTGTTCCAAATGCACCATTCAAATCCACATCATGAATTTTCAACCCTTTCTAACTTCATTTGATATTTTTCATGCATTTAATGTTTTTTTGAGCTAAATGACCCTGAAATTGAAAAGCTCTTCAAATGAAGTCTGAAAAGTTTGAAAGTTGGCATGGTATCATCATTTCACCCACATAGCATGTGCTAAAAAGTTGTGATGGTTACGGCAAAAGTAGAATGCATTTCACGTACAAAACGGACACACTCTTTCGATGTATTGGGTTTCGGACGAAAACTCATCGGTTTGAAAAGGCCTTTCATTTTCCTGAACTTATTTGAACTCCAGGATTTTTGTGTGTTCAAACTGCACCATTAAAAGCCACATCATCAATTTTCAACCCTTTCAGACTTCATTTGATAGTTTTCATGCATTTAATGATTTTTTTGAGCTAAATGACCATGAAATTGAAAAGCACTTCAAATGAAGTCTGAAAAGGTTGAAACTTGGCATGGTATCATCATTTCACCCACATAGCATGTGCTAAAAAGTTGAGAGGGTTACGGCAAAAGCAGGATGCACTTCGCATACAAAATAGACAGACTCTTTCGAAGTATCGAGTTTTCGGACGGAAACTCATCGGTTACAAAAGGTATTTCATTTTCTTGAACTTATCTGAACTCCATGCTATTTGTGTGTACAAAATGCACCATTTAAAGCCACATCATCAATTTTCAACCCTTCCTGACCTCATTGGATATTTTTCATGCATTTACTGTTTTTTTGTGCTAAATGACCCTCAAATTGAAAAGTACTTCAAATGAAGTCTGAAAAGGTTGAAAGTTGGCATGGTATCATCATTTCACCCACACAGCATGCGCTAAAAACATGAGAGGGTTACGGCAAAAGGAGGATGCACTTCGCGTACAAAACAAACAGTCTCTTTCGAAGTACCGCGGTTTCGGACGGAAACTCATTGGTTACAAAAAGCATTTCATTTTCATCAACTTATTTGAACTCAAGGATTTTTGTGTTCCCAAAATGCACCATTCAAATCCACATACTGAATTTTCAACCCTTTCTGACTTCATTTGATATTTTTCATGCATTTAATTTTTTTTTGAGCTAAATGACCCTGAAATTGAAAAGCACTTCAAATGAAGTCTGAAAAGGTTGAAAGTTGGCATGGTATCATCATTTCATCCAAATAGCATGTTCTAAAAAGTTGAGAAGGTTAGGGCAAAAGTAGAATGCACTTCGCGTACAAAACGGACACACTCTTTCGATGTATCGAGGTTTTAGACGGAAACTCATCGGTTAGAAAAGGCATTTCATTTTCCTGAACTTATTTGAACTCCAGGCTTTTTGTGTGTTCAAAATGCACCATTAAAAGGCACATCATCAATTTTCACCCCTTTCTGACTTCATTTGATAATGTTCATGCATTTAATGATTTTTTGAGCTAAATGACCCTAAAATTGAAAAGCACTTCAAATGAAGTCTGAAAAGGTTGAAAGTTGGCATGGTATCATCATTTCACCCACATAGCATGTTCTAAAAAGTTGAGAGCGTTAAGGCAAAAGAACGATGTACTTCGCATACAAAACAGACAAACTCTTTCGAAGTATCGGGGTTTCGGACGGAAACTCATCGGTTACAAAAGGTATTTCATTTTCTTGAACTTATTTGAACTCCATGCTTTTTGTGTGTTCAAAATGCACCATTCAAATCCACATCATGAATTTTCAACCCTTTCTAACTTCATTTGATATTTTTCATGCATTTAATGATTTTTTCCAGCTAAATGACCCTGAAATTGAAAAGCACTTCAAATGAAGTCTGAAATGGTTGAAAGTTGGCATGGTATCATCATTTCACCCACATAGCATGTGCAAAAAAGTTGAGAAGGTTATGGCAAAAGTAGAACGCACTTCGTGTACAAAACGGACACACTCTTTCGATGTATCGGGATTTTAGACGGAAACTCATCGGTTAGAAAAGGCATTTCATTTTCATGAACTTATTTGAACTCCAGGCTTTTTGTGTGTTCAAAATGCACCATTAAAAGCCACATCATCAATTTTCACCCCTTTCTGACTTCATTTGATAATTTTCATGCATTTAATGATTTTTTTGAGCTAAATGACCCTGACATTGAAAAGCACTTCAAATGTAGTCTGAAAAGGTTGAAAGTTGGCATGGTATCATCATTTCACCCACATAGCATGTGCTAAAAAGTTGAGAAGGTTACGGCAAAAGTAGAATGCACTTCGCGTACAAAATGGACACACTCTTTCGAGGTATCGGGGTTTTAGACGGAAACTCATCGATTAGAAAAGGCATTTCATTGCTTACAAAAAGCATTTCATTTTCATCAACTTATTTGAACTCAAGGCTTTTTGTGTGTTCAAAATGCACCATTCAAATCCACATCATGAATTTTCAACCCTTTCTAACTTCATTTGATATTTTTCATGCATTTAATGTTTTTTTGGGCTAAATGACCCTGAAATTGAAAAGCTCTTCAAATGAAGTCTGAAAAGTTTGAAAGTTGGCATGGTATCATCATTTCACCCACATAGCATGTGCTAAAAAGTTGTGATGGTTACGGCAAAAGTAGAATGCATTTCACGTACAAAACGGACACACTCTTTCGATGTATTGGGTTTCGGACGAAAACTCATCGGTTTGAAAAGGCCTTTCATTTTCCTGAACTTATTTGAACTCCAGGCTTTTTGTGTGTTCAAACTGCACCATTAAAAGCCACATCATCAATTTTCAACCCTTTCAGACTTCATTTGATAGTTTTCATGCATTTAATGATTTTTTGAGCTAAATGACCCTGAAATTGAAAAGCTCTTCAAATGAAGTCTGAAAAGTTTGAAAGTTGGAATGGTATCATCATTTCACCCACATAGCATGTGCTAAAAAGTTGTGATGGTTACGGCAAAAGTAGAATGCATTTCACGTACAAAACGGACACACTCTTTCGATGTATTGGGTTTCGGACGACAACTCATCGGTTAGAAAAGGCCTTTCATTTTCCTGAACTTATTTGAACTCCAGGCTTTTTGTGTGTTCAAACTGCACCATTAAAAGCCACATCATCAATTTTCAACCCTTTCAGACTTCATTTGATAGTTTTCATGCATTTAATGATTTTTTTGAGCTAAATGACCATGAAATTGAAAAGCACTTCAAATGAAGTCTAAAAAGGTTGAAACTTGGCATGGTATCATCATTTCACCCACATAGCATGTGCTAAAAAGTTGAGAGGGTTACGGCAAAAGCAGGATGCACTTCGCATACAAAATAGACAGCCTCTTTCGAAGTATCGGGTTTTCGGACGGAAACTCATCGGTTACAAAAGGTATTTCATTTTCTTGAACTTATTTGAACTCCATGCTATTTGTGTGTACAAAATGCACCATTTAAAGCCACATCATCAATTTTCAACCCTTCCTGACCTCATTGGATATTTTTCATGCATTTACTGTTTTTTTGTGCTAAATGACCCTCAAATTGAAAAGTACTTCAAATGAAGTCTGAAAAGGTTGAAAGTTGGCATGGTATCATCATTTCACCCACACAGCATGCGCTAAAAACATGAGAGGGTTACGGCAAAAGGAGGATGCACTTCGTGTACAAAACAAACAGTCTCTTTCGAAGTACCGGGGTTTCGGACGGAAACTCATTGGTTACAAAAAGTATTTCATTTTCATCAACTTATTTGAACTCAAGGATTTTTGTGTTCCCAAAATGCACCATTCAAATCCACATACTGAATTTTCAACCCTTTCTGACTTCATTTGATATTTTTCATGCATTTAATTTTTTTTTTGAGCTAAATGACCCTGAAATTGAAAAGCACTTCAAATGAAGTCTGAAAAGGTTGAAAGTTGGCATGGTATCATCATTTCATCCAAATAGCATGTTCTAAAAAGTTGAGAAGGTTAGGGTAAAAGTAGAATGCACTTCGCGTACAAAACGGACACACTCTTTCGATGTATCGAGGTTTTAGACGGAAACTCATCGGTTAGAAAAGGCATTTCATTTTCCTGAACTTATTTGAACTCCAGGCTTTTTGTGTGTTCAAAATGCACCATTAAAAGGCACATCATCAATTTTCACCCCTTTCTGACTTCATTTGATAATTTTCATGCATTTAATGATTTTTTGAGCTAAATGACCCTAAAATTGAAAAGCACTTCAAATGAAGTCTGAAAAGGTTGAAAGTTGGCATGGTATCATCATTTCACCCACATAGCATGTTCTAAAAAGTTGAGAGCGTTAAGGCAAAAGAACGATGTACTTCGCATACAAAACAGACAAACTCTTTCGAAGTATCGGGGTTTGGGACGGAAACTCATCGGTTACAAAAGGTATTTCATTTTCTTGAACTTATTTGAACTCCATGCTTTTTGTGTGTTCAAAATGCACCATTCAAATCCACATCACGAATTTTCAACCCTTTCTAACTTCATTTGATATTTTTCATGCATTTAATGATTTTTTCCAGCTAAATGACCCTGAAATTGAAAAGCACTTCAAATGAAGTCTGAAATGGTTGAAAGTTGGCATGGTATCATCATTTCACCCACATAGCATGTGCAAAAAAGTTGAGAAGGTTATGGCAAAAGTAGAACGCACTTCGTGTACAAAACGGACACACTCTTTCGATGTATCGGGATTTTAGACGGAAACTCATCGGTTAGAAAAGGCATTTCATTTTCATGAACTTATTTGAACTCCAGGCTTTTTGTGAGTTCAAAATGCACCATTCAAAGCCACATCATCAACTTTCACCCCTTTCTGACTTCGTTTGATATTTTTCATCCATTTAATGATTTTTTTTGACCTAAATGACCCTGAAATTGAAAAGCACTTCAAATGAAGTCTGAAAAGGTTGAAAGTTGGCATGGTATCATCATTTCACCCACATAGCATGTGCTAAAAAGTTGAGAGCGTTAAGGCAAAAGCAGGATGCACTTTGCATACAAAACAGACAGACTCTTTCGAAGTATCGGGGTTTCGGATGGAAACTCGTCGGTTACAAAAGGTATTACATTTTCTTGAACTTATTTTGAACTCCAGGATTTTTGTGTGTTCAAAATGCGCCATTTAAAGCCACATCATCAATTTTCAACCCTTTCTTACTTCATTTGATATTTTCCATGTATTTACTGTTTTTTTGGGCTAAATGACCCTCAAATTGAAAAGTACTTCAAATGAAGTCTGAAAAGGTTGAAAGTTGGCATGGTATCATCATTTCACCCACACAGCATGTGCTAAAAACTTGAGAGGGTTACGGAAAAAGCAGGATGCACTTCGTGTACAAAACGGACAGACTCTTTCGAAGTATCGGGGTTTCGGACGGAAACTCATCGGTTAGAGAAGGCATTTCATTTTGTTGAACTTATATAAAGTCCAGGATTTTCGTGTGTTCAAAATGCACCATTCAAAGCCACATCATCAATTTTCATACCTATCTGACTTCATTTGATATTTTTCATGCATTTAATGATTTTTTTAACCTAAATGACCCTGAAATTGAAAAGCACTTCAAATGAAGTTTGAAAATGTTGAAAGTTGGCATGGTATCATTTTTTTACCCACATAGCATGTGCTAAACAGTTGAGAGGGTTACGGCGAAAGCAGAATGCACTTCACGTGCAAATCGGACACACTCTTTCGATGTATCGTGGTTTCGGACGGAAACTCATCGGTTAGAAAAGGCATTTCGTTTTCATGATCTTATTTGAACTCCAGGCTTTTTGTGTGGTCAAACTGCACCATTCAAAGCCACATAATGAATTTTCAACCCTTTCTGACTTCATTTGATATTTTTCATGCATTTAATGTTTTTTTTGAGCTAAATGACCCTGAAATTGAAAAGCTCTTCAAATGAAGTCTGAAAAGTTTGAAAGTTGGCATGGTATCATCATTTCACCCACATAGCATGTGCTAAAAAGTTGTGATGGTTACGGCAAAAGTAGAATGCATTTCACGTACAAAACGGACACACTCTTTCGATGTATTGGGTTTCGGACGAAAACTCATCGGTTAGAAAAGGCCTTTCATTTTCCTGACTTATTTGAACTCCAGGCTTTTTGTGTGTTCAAACTGCACCATTAAAAGCCACATCATCAATTTTCAACCCTTTCAGACTTCATTTGATAGTTTTCATGCATTTAATGATTTTTTTGAGCTAAATGACCATGAAATTGAAAAGCACTTCAAATGAAGTCTAAAAAGGTTGAAACTTGGCATGGTATCATCATTTCACCCACATAGCATGTGCTAAAAAGGTGAGAGGGTTACGGCAAAAGCAGGATGCACTTCGCATACAAAACAGACAGACTCTTTCGAAGTATCGGGTTTTCGGACGGAAACTCATCGGTTACAAAAGGTATTTCATTTTCTTGAACTTATTTGAACTCCATGCTATTTGTGTGTACAAAATGCACCATTTAAAGCCACATCATCAATTTTCAACCCTTTCTGACCTCATTGGATATTTTTCATGCATTTACTGTTTTTTTGTGCTAAATGACCCTCAAATTGAAAAGTACTTCAAATGAAGTCTGAAAAGGTTGAAAGTTGGCATGGTATCATCATTTCACCCACACAGCATGCGCTAAAAACATGAGAGGGTTACGGCAAAAGCAGGATGCACTTCGCATACAAAACAAACAGTCTCTTTCGAAGTACCGGGGTTTCGGACGGAAACTCATTGGTTACAAAACGCATTTCATTTTCATCAACTTATTTGAACTCAAGGATTTTTGTGTTCTCAAAATGCACCATTCAAATCCACATACTGAATTTTCAACCCTTTCTGACTTCATTTGATATTTTTCATGCATTTAATTTTTTTTTGAGCTAAATGACCCTGAAATTGAAAAGCACTTCAAATGAAGTCTGAAAAGGTTGAAAGTTGGCATGGTATCATCATTTCATCCAAATAGCATGTTCTAAAAAGTTGAGAAGGTTAGGGCAAAAGTAGAATGCACTTCGCGTACAAAACGGACACACTCTTTCGATGTATCGAGGTTTTAGACGGAAACTCATCGGTTAGAAAAGGCATTTCATTTTCCTGAACTTATTTGAACTCCAGGCTTTTGGTGTGTTCAAAATGCACCATTAAAAGGCACATCATCAATTTTCACCCCTTTCTGACTTCATTTGATATTTTTCATGCATTTAATGATTTTTTGAGCTAAATGACCCTAAAATTGAAAAGCACTTCAAATGAAGTCTGAAAAGGTTGAAAGTTGGCATGGTATTATCATTTCACCCACATAGCATGTTCGAAAAAGTTGAGAGCGTTAAGGCAAAAGAACAATGTACTTCGCATACAAAATAGACAAACTCCTTCGAAGTATCGGGGTTTCGGACGGAAACTCATCGGTTACAAAAGGTATTTCATTTTCTTGAACTTATTTGAACTCCATGCTTTTTGTGTGTTCAAAATGCGCCATTTAAAGCCACATCATAAATTTTCAACCCTTTCTTACTTTATTTGATATTTTCCATGCATTTACTGTTTTCTTGTCCTAAATGACCCTCAAATTGAAAAGTACTTCAAATGAAGTCTGAAAAGGTTGAAAGTTGGCATGGTATCATCATTTCACCCACACAGCATGTACTAAAAAGATGAGAGGGTTACGGAAAAAGCAGGATGCACTTCGTGTACAAAACGGACAGACTCTTTCGAAGTATCGGGGTTTCGGACGGAAACTCATCGGTTAGAGAAGGCATTTCATTTTGTTGAACTTATATAAAGTCCAGGATTTTCGTGTGTTCAAACTGCACCATTCAAAGCCACATCATCAATTTTCAACCCTTTCAGACTTCATTTGATAGTTTTCATGCATTTAATGATTTTTTTGAGCTAAATGACCATGAAATTGAAAAGCACTTCAAATGAAGTCTAAAAAGGTTGAAACTTGGCATGGTATCATCATTTCACCCACATAGCATGTGCTAAAAAGTTGAGAGGGTTACGGCAAAAGCAGGATGCACTTCGCATACAAAACAGACATACCCTTTCGAAGTATCGGGGTTTCGCACGGAAACTCATCTGTTACGAAAGGTATTTCATTTTCTTGAACTTATTTGAACTCCATGCTATATGTGTGTATAAAATGCATCATTTAAAGCCACATCATCAATTTTCAACCCTTTCTGACCTCATTGGATATTTTTCATGCATTTACTGTTTTTTTGTGCTAAATGACCCTCAAATTGAAAAGTACTTCAAATGAAGTCTGAAAAGGTTGAAAGTTGGCATGGTATCATCATTTCACCCACACAGCATGCGCTAAAAACATGAGAGGGTTACGGCAAAAGCAGGATGCACTTCGCGTACAAAACAGACAGTCTCTTTGGAAGTACCGGGGTTTCGGACGGAAACTCATTGGTTACAAAAAGCATTTTATTTTCATCAACTTATTTGAACTCAAGGATTTTTGTGTTCTCAAAATGCACCATTGAAATCCACATACTGAATTTTCAACCCTTTCTGACTTCATTTGATATTTTTCATGCATTTAATTTTTTTTTGAGCTAAATGACCCTGAAATTGAAAAGCACTTCAAATGAAGTCTGAAAAGGTTGAAAGTTGACATGGTATCATCATTTCATCCAAATAGCATGTTCTAAAAAGTTGAGAAGGTTAGGGCAAAAGTAGAATGCACTTCGCGTACAAAACGGACACACTCTTTCGATGTATCGAGGTTTTAGACGGAAACTCATCGGTTAGAAAAGGCATTTCATTTTCCTGAACTTATTTGAACTCCAGGCTTTTTGTGTGTTCAAAATGCACCATTAAAAGGCACATCATCAATTTTCACCCCTTTCTGACTTCATTTGATAATTTTCATGCATTTAATGATTTTTTGAGCTAAATGACCCTAAAATTGAAAAGCACTTCAAATGAAGTCTGAAAAGGTTGAAAGTTGGCATGGTATCATCATTTCACCCACATAGCATGTTCTAAAAAGTTGAGAGCGTTAAGGCAAAAGAACGATGTACTTCGCATACAAAACAGACAAACTCTTTCGAAGTATCGGGGTTTCGGACGGAAACTCATCGGTTACAAAAGGTATTTCATTTTCTTGAACTTATTTGAACTCCATGCTTTTTGTGTGTTCAAAATGCGCCATTTAAAGCCACATCATAAATTTTCAACCCTTTCTTACTTTATTTGATATTTTCCATGCATTTACTGCTTTCTTGTCCTAAATGACCCTCAAATTGAAAAGTACTTCAAATGAAGTCTGAAAAGGTTGAAAGTTGGCATGGTATCATCATTTCACCCACACAGCATGTGCTAAAAAGATGAGAGGGTTACGGCAAAAGCAGGATGCACTTCGTGTACAAAACGGACAGACTCTTTCGAAGTATCGGGGTTTCGGACGGAAACTCATCGGTTAGAGAAGGCATTTCATTTTGTTGAACTTATATAAAGTCCAGGATTTTCGTGTGTTCAAAATGCACCATTCAAAGCCACATCATCAATTTTCATACCTATCTGACTTCATTTGATATTTTTCATGCATTTAATGATTTTTTTAACCTAAATGACCCTGAAATTGAAAAGCACTTCAAATGAAGTCTGAAAATGTTGAAAGTTGGCATGGTATCATTTTTTTACCCACATAGCATGTGCTAAACAGTTGAGAGGGTTACGGCAAAAGCAGGATGCACTTCGCGTACAAAACGGACTGTCTATTTCGAAGTATCGAGGTTTCGGACGGAAACTCATCGGTTACAAAAGGCATTTCATTTTCTTCAACTTATCTGAACTCCAGGCTTTATGTTTGTTCAAAATGCACCATTCAAAGCCACATCATCAATTTTCAACCATTTCTGACTTCATTTGATACTTTTCATGCATTTAATGTTTTTTTGAGCTAAATGACCATGAAATTCAAAAGCTCTTCAAATGAAGTCTGAAAAGGTTGAAAGTTGGCATGGTATCACCATTTCACCCACATAGCATGTGCTAAAAAGTTGAGAGGGTTACGGCAAAAGCAGAATGCACTTCACGTGCAAAACGGACACACTCTTCCGATGTATCGTGGTTTCGGACGGAAACTCATCGGTTAGAAAAGGCATTTCATTTTCATGATCTTATTTGAACTCCAGGCTTTTTGTGTGGTCAAAATGCACCATTCAAAGCCACATAATGAATTTTCAACCCTTTCTGACTTCATTTGATATTTTTCATGCATTTAATGTTTTTTTGAGCTAAATGACCCTGAAATTGAAAAGCTCTTCAAATGAAGTCTGTAAAGTTTGAAAGTTGGCATGGTATCATCATTTCACCCACATGGCATGTGCTAAAAAGTTGTGATAGTTACGGCAAAAGTAGAATGCATTTCACGTACAAAACGGACACACTCTTTCGATGTATTGGGTTTCGGACGAAAACTCATCGGTTAGAAAAGGCATTTCATTTTCCTGAACTTATTTGAACTCCAGGCTTTTTGTGTGTTCAAACTGCACCATTAAAAGCCATATCATCAATTTTCAACCCTTTCAGATTTCATTTGATAGTTTTCATGCATTTAATGATTTTTTGAGCTAATTGACCATGAAATTGAAAAGCACTTCAAATGAAGTCTAAAAAGGTTGAAACTTGGCATGGTATCATCATTTCACCCACATAGCATGTGCTAAAAAGTTGAGAGGGTTACGGCAAAAGCAGGATGCACTTCGCATACAAAACAGACAGACTCTTTCGAAGTATCGGGGTTTCGCACGGAAACTCATCGGTTACAAAAGGTATTTCATTTTCTTGAACTTATTTGAACTCCATGCTATTTGTGTGTACAAAATGCACCATTTAAAGCCACATCATCAATTTTCAACCCTTTCTGACCTCATTGGATATTTTTCATGCATTTACTGTTTTTTTGTGCTAAATGACCCTCAAATTGAAAAGTACTTCAAATGAAGTCTGAAAAGGTTGAAAGTTGGCATGGTATCATCATTTCACCCACACAGCATGCGCTAAAAACATGAGAGGGTTACGGCAAAAGCAGGATGCACTTCGCGTACAAAACAGACAGTCTCTTTCGAAGTACCGGGGTTTCGGACGGAAACTCATTGGTTACAAAAAGCATTTCATTTTCATCAACTTATTTGAACTCAAGTATTTTTGTGTTCTCAAAATGCACCATTCAAATCCACATACTGAATTTTCAACCCTTTCTGACTTCATTTGATATTTTTCATGCATTTAATTTTTTTTGAGCTAAATGATCCTGAAATTGAAAAGCACTTCAAATGAAGTCTGAAAAGGTTGAAAGTTGGCATGGTATCATCATTTCATCCACATAGAATGTTCTAAAAAGTTGAGAAGGTTAGGGCAAAAGTAGAATGCACTTCGTGTACAAAACGGACACACTCTTTCGATGTATCGAGGTTTTAGACGGAAACTCATCGGTTAGAAAAGGCATATCATTTTCATGAACTTATTTGAACTCCAGGCTTTTTGTGTGTTCAAAATGCACCATTAAAAGGCACATCATCAATTTTCACCCCTTTCTGACTTCATTTGATAATTTTCATGCATTTAATGATTTTTTGAGCTAAATGACCCTAAAATTGAAAAGCACTTCAAATGAAGTCTGAAAAGGTTGAAAGTTGGCATGGTATCATCATTTCACCCACATAGCATGTTCTAAAAAGTTGAGAGCGTTAAGGCAAAAGAACGATGTACTTCGCATACAAAACAGACAAACTCTTTCGAAGTATCGGGGTTTCGGACGGAAACTCATCGGTTACAAAAGGTATTTCATTTTCTTGAACTTATTTGAACTCCATGCTTTTTGTGTGTTCAAAATGCGCCATTTAAAGCCACATCATAAATTTTCAACCCTTTCTTACTTTATTTGATATTTTCCATGCATTTACTGTTTTCTTGTCCTAAATGACCCTCAAATTGAAAAGTACTTCAAATGAAGTCTGAAAAGGTTGAAAGTTGGCATGGTATCATCATTTCACCCACACAGCATGTGCTATAAAGATGAGAGGGTTACGGAAAAAGCAGGATGCACTTCATGCAAAAAACGGACAGACACTTTCGATGTATCGGGTTTCGGACGAAAACTCATCGGTTAGAAAAGGCATTTCATTTTCCTGAACTTATTTGAACTCCAGGCTTTTTGTGTGTTCAAACTGCACCATTAAAAGCCACATCATCAATTTTCAACCCTTTCAGACTTCATTTGATAGTTTTCATGCATTTAATGATTTTTTTGAGCTAAATGACCATGAAATTGAAAAGCACTTCAAATGAAGTCTAAAAAGGTTGAAACTTGGCATGGTATCATCATTTCACCCACATAGCATGTGCTAAAAAGTTGAGAGGGTTACGGCAAAAGCAGGATGCACTTCGCATACAAAGCAGACAGACTCTTTCGAAGTATCGGGGTTTCGGACGGAAACTCATCGGTTACAAAAGGTATTTCATTTTCTTGAACTTATTTGAACTCCATGCTATTTGTGTGTACAAAATGCACCATTTAAAGCCACATCATCAATTTTCAACCCACTCTGACCTCATTGGATATTTTTCATGCATTTACTGTTTTTTTCTGCTAAATGACCCTCAAATTGAAAAGTACTTCAAATGAAGTCTGAAAAGGTTGAAAGTTGGCATGGTATCATCATTTCACCCACACAGCATGCGGTAAAAACATGAGAGGGTTACGGCAAAAGCAGGATGCACTTCGCGTAGAAAACAGACAGTCTCTTTCGAAGTACCGGGGTTTCGTACGGAAACTCATTGGTTACAAAAAGCATTTCATTTTCATCAACTTATTTGAACTCAAGGATTTTTGTGTTCTCAAAATGCACCATTCAAATCCACATACTGAATTTTCAACCCTTTCTCACTTCATTTGATATTTTTCATGCATTTAATTTTTTTTGAGCTAAATGACCCTGAAATTGAAAAGCACTTCAAATGAAGTCTGAAAAGGTTGAAAGTTGGCATGGTATCATCATTTCATCCACATGGCATGTGCTAAAAAGTTGAGAAGGTTACGGAAAAAGTAGAGTGCACTTCGCGTACAAAACGGACACACTCTTTCGATGCATCGAGGTTTTAGACGGAAACTCATCGGTTAGAAAAGGCATTTCATTTTCATGAACTTATTTGAACTCCAGGCTTTTTGTGTGTTCAAAATGCACCATTAAAAGCCACATCATCAATTTTCACCCCTTGCTGACTTCATTTGATAATTTTCATGCATTTAATGATTTTTTTGAGCTAAATGACCCTGAAATTGAAAAGCACTTCAAATGAAGTCTGAAAAGGTTGAAAGTTGGCCTGGTGTCATCATTTCACCCACATAGCATGTTCTAAAAAGTTGAGAGCTTTAAGGCAAAAGAACGATGCACTTCGCATACAAAACAGACAAACTCTTTCGAAGTATCGGGGTTTCGGACGGAAACTCATCGGTTACAAAAGGTATTTCATTTTCTTGAACTTATTTGAACTCCATGCTTTTTGTGTGTTCAAAATGCGCCATTTAAAGCCACGTCATCAATTTTCAACCCTTTCTTACTTTATTTGATATTTTCCGTGCATTTACTGTTTTTTTGTCCTAAATGACCCTCAAATTGAAAACTACTTCAAATGAAGTCTGAAAAGGTTGAAAGTTGGCATGATATCATCATTTCACCCACACAGCATGTGCTTAAAACTTGAGAGGGTTACGGCAAAAGCAGGATGCACTTCGTGTACAAATCGGACAGACTCTTTCGATGTATCGGGTTTCGGACGGAAACTCATCGGTTAGAAAAGGCATTTCATTTTCCTGAACTTATTTGAACTCCAGGATTTTCGTGTGTTCAAAATGCACCATTAAAAGCCACATCATCAATTTTCACTCCTTTCTTACTTCATTTGATATTTTTCATGCATTTAATGATTTTTTTTTTGAACTAAATGACCATGAAATTGAAACGCACTTCAAATGAAGTTTGAAAAGCTTGAAAGTTGGCATGGTATCATGATTTCACCCACATTGCATGTGCTACAAAGTTGAGAGGGTTACGTCAAAAGTAAGATGCAGTTCGCATACAAAACAGACAGACTCTTTCGAAGTATCGGGGTTTCGGACCGAAACTCATCGGTTACAAAAGGTATTTCATTTTCCTGAATTTATTTGAACTCCATGCTTTTTGTGTGCTCAAAATGCACCATTTAAAGCCACATCATCAATTTTCAACCCTTTCTGACTTCATTTGATATTTTTCATGCATGTACTGTTTTTTTGTGCTAAATGACCCTCAAATTGAAAAGTACTTCAAATGAAGTCTGAAAAGGTTGAAAGTTGGCATGGTATCATCATTTCACCCACACAGCATGCGCTAAAAACTTGAGAGGGTTACGGCAAAAGCACGATGCACTTCGCACACAAAACGGACAGTCTCTTTCAAAGTACCGGGGTTTCGGACGGTAACTCATCGGTTACAAAAGGCATTTCATTTTCATCTACTTATTTGAACTCAAGGCTTTTGGTGTGTTCAAAATGCACCATTCAAATCCAAATCATGAATTTTCAACCCTTTCTGACTTCATTTTATATTTTTCATGCATTTAATTTTTTTTGAGCTAAATGACCCTGAAATTGAAAAGCACTTCAAATGAAGTCTGAAAAGGTTGAAAGTTGGCATGGTATCATCATTTCACCCACATAGCATGTGCTAAAAAGTTGAGAACATTACGGCAAAAGTAGAATGCACTTCGCGTACAAAACGGACACACTCTTTCGATGTATCGGGGTTTTAGACGGAAACTCATCGGTTAGAAAAGGCATTTCATTGGTTACAAAAAGAATTTCATTTTCATCAACTTATTTGAACTCAAGGCTTTTTGTGTGTTCAAAATGCACCATTCAAATCCACATCATGAATTTTCAACCCTTTCTGACTTCATTTGATATTTTTCATGCATTTAATGATTTTTTGCGCTAAATGACCCTGAAATTGAAAAGCACTTCAAATGAAGTCTGAAAACGTTGAAAGTTGGCATGGTATCATCATTTCACCCACATAGCATGTGCTAAAAAGTTGAGAGCGTTAAGGCAAAAGCAGGACGCACTTCGCATACAAAACAGACAAACTCTTTCGAAGTATTGGGGTTTCGGACGGAAACTCATCGGTTACAAAAGGTATTTTATTTTCTTGAACTTATTTGAACTCCATGCGTTTTTTGTGTTCAAAATGCGCCATTTAAATCCACATCATCAATTTTCAACCCATTCTTACTGCATTTGATATTTTCCATGCATTTACTGTTTTTTTTTGTCCTAAATGACTCTCAAATTGAAAAGTACTTCAAATGAAGTTTGAAAAGGTTCAAAGTTGGCATGGTATCATCATTTCACCCACACGGCAAAAGCAGGATGCACTTTGTGTACAAAACAGAGAGACTCTTTCGAAGTATCGGGGTTTCGGACAGAAACTCATCGGTTAGAAAAGGCATTTCATTTTGTTGAACTTATTTGAACTCCAGGCTTTTCGTGTGTTCAAAATGCACCGTTCAAAGCCACATCATCAATTTTCATCCCTTTCTGACTTCATTTGATATTTTTCATGCATTTAATGATTTTTTTAACCTAAATGACCCTGAAATTGAAAAGCACTTAAATGACGTCTGAAAAAGTTGAAAGTTGGCATGGTATCATCATTTCACCCACATAGCATGTGCCAAAAAGTTTAGATGGTTACGGCAAAAGCAGGATGCACTTCGCGTACCAAAAGGACAGTCTCTTTCGAAGTATCGAGGTTTCGGACGGAAACTCATCGGTTAAAAAAGGCATTTCATTTTCTTCAGCTTATTTGAACTCCAGGTTTTTTGTGTGTTCAAAATGCACCATTCAAAGCCAAATCATCAATTTTCAACCCTATCTGACTTCATTTGATATTTTTCATGCATTTACTGATTTTTTCTACCTAAATGACCCTGAAATTGAAAAGCACTTCAAATGAAGTCTGAAAAGGTTGAAAGTTGGCATGGTTTGTGCGTGCTTGTTGCCAACGATGACAACACACTTTTTTGTTGCATATTGTTCTCGGCCACAATCACAATTTAAGAAGAACCTGAATTGAAAAGCACTACAAATATATAATAGCTAGAGAGATATGTAATATATAATAATTCAGATATCCATTATAGAAAGTACTCGTCCAAGCGAACACTACTAGCTAGTCTGAATCAGAAGAATATCCGCCCCATGGTGGTGGTGGTGCGAGGTGACGCTGCCCATAGTTCATGGTTCGAATCTTGAAATACAACTCATATGCAACGTCTTCATCTTTTGCTGCATACTCAATGTTGATAGGCTAAAGTGGGGTCCTCTCCCACTCTCCGTGCTGCGCCCGGGGGAATTTGGTCTTCATATCTCCGTAATAGTCGTCGATCAAGGCGACTGCCATAGAAGCCATCGAAGTCCTCTCATACTGAAGCCTGAATATGTCTTGGATATCAATAAGGCAGCGAGCTGGTATCTCAATACCGAAGCTACGCCTCATCTTCAGCTTGTCATTACTTACATCAACACTAGCAAAATATATGCCGCTACATAGGAAGTCCATGAGTGCTGGGCAGTGCTTGTCACTACTACAACATCAACAAATTAAAATGGAACAAAATTTAAATACTGCTGCAACAAGTATATTTTGGCAGAATTATGATATGCAAATATATAAAGGAAAATTATTTCACTGCAACAAAAGAGGAAGACTCAGAGCTTTTGCTCCTGGGTTCATTTGAGCCCGATGAACAGTAATATCATAAAAAATCAAAATTATTTCACTACAACTTAAGAGAAATTGATCTTTGCCATAGGATTCAAAATAGAACATATATATTGCTATATCCTATATATATGCAATTTTCATATCATATGAATTGATAAAGAAACCCTAAATTAACTATATGACATATATGTTCTCCCACGTTTTGCAACAAGGAAAATTGTTATTGACTACAAACTCAAAAGAAATATTGACCTTTCCCATAGGATTCAAAATGGAACATATTTCTATCCTATGCAATTTTCGTAATAATCTAGAAATTATTAATTGATCAAAGAAAACCCTCAAAACTCACCTTTCCTATTGGAAGATCATTACAGGTTTCTTGAAACATAGCTGGATGACGGCAACATCTTCTTGCTTGGCCATGTAGTCGAGCTCAAGCCCTATGAACTTGTCTTTCTTATCTACCACTTCAAGCCATTTCTGCAAAAGGGAAAGAAAATGCGGCACCATGGCGTTGTCGTTCGTGTAGACGACATCGAGATTGGTCGTGCCATGTGCAAGCACCTCCCCATAGCGAGTGATTGGATTCATGGAAGAAGATATGGGGAAGAAGAGAGGAGATTGGAGGAGAAGAAGAGAAATGGGCGAAGTTACTGTAGCCCTTGCCGAGGAACCGTTGCCTCTTTCTCGGAGCGCGAAACATCGTGGGATGCGAACCGTTCAAACCTTTAGTCCCGGTTTGGGCCACCAACTGGGACTAAAGGGGCTTGCATCAGGTGAACAGTTACCCCCTTTGGTCCCGGTTCCAGCCACGAACAGGGACCAATGGTTGTGGGCTAGGAGGAAGGCACATTGGTCTTGGTTCGTGTCTGGAACCGGGACCAAAGGTGTCCTACGAACCGGGACCAATGACCCACGTGGCCCGCCCGGCCCCCTGGCCTCACGAACCGGGACTGTTGCACCCATCGGTCCCGGTTCATGACTGAACAGGGACTAATGGCATGGATCGCCTGAACCGATGCCCTGTTTTCTACTAGTGCCATAGGGTGCGCACACTTAACATTCAGTGGCATTTCGGTAGTATTGAGTTATGTATGGTGGTGACCGAAGGTTGTTTGAAGTCCCAAATGAGATCCCGGACGTCACTAGAAGCTCTGAAATGGTCCGGAGGTAAATATTGATATATAGGAAGCCCCATTTTGGTCACCAGAAAAATTTTGGTATTTCTGGTAGTGTACCGGGGGTGCCGGGAGGGTTCCGGGGGTTCATCGGGAGGGTCCACCCACTCCGGGGGGCACATGGGCCATAGGGGAGGAGCGCCATCCCTTAGTGACCTGGGTAAGCCAGCCCCTAAAGGTCCATGCGAAGAGGGGGCAAGGAGGGCAAGTGGGGAGTCCTCCTAGGACTCCACCTCCCTTGTGGGGGAGGAGGAGTCCGAGTGGGGGGAGGACTCTTCCTCCCTGGTTCGGCCGACCCTAGGGGAAACCCTATGGCACTAGCCCCTCCCCTCCCTCCTATATATATTGGAGGGGAGAGAGAGTAGCCGCACCCCAAGCCATGGTGCAGCCCTCTTTCCCCACATTAGATCGTCTCCTCCTTCTAGTTTTGGCTGTGCTTAGGCGAAGACCTGCCGGAATAGCTCCACGACCACCATCGCCACACCGTCACGCTGTCGGAGCTCTCATCTACCTCTCCGCTCCCTGTTGCTAGATCAAGAAGGCGGAGATCTTCTCTAGTTATACGTGTGCTGTACGTGGAGGTGCCATCCGTTCGGCGCTATATCGGGATGGATAGTGATTGGATCACGGGACGGCTAGCGATTTGGATCGCGAAGACATTCGACTACATCAACCACGTTTCTTAACACTTACCACTTACAGATCTACAAAGGTATGTAGATCCACTCACCCTCTCATAGATGCTCATCACCATGGATAGATCTTGTGTGTCACTAGAAGAAAACAACCCATTTGTCCCGGTTCTAGAGGCCCATTAGCCCCGGTTCTGGAACCAGGACTAAAGGGTCAGGACTAATGCCCAAAACTTTTAGTCCCGGTTCGCTTATGAACTGGGACAGAAGGGGCTCCACGTGGCCAGTACGGGGAGCCCTGGCAGGAGGACCTTTAGTCCCGTTTGGTAACACCAACCGGGACCAAAAGGCATCCACGCGTCAGCATCTGGCAGGAGCTGGGGTTTTTGTTTTGAAGGGGGGGGTTAGGGGTTTTGGAGGGTTAATTTAGGGGTTTCATATTGTGTTAGCTATCTAATAGAGAGAAGTGACCTCTCTTTCTTCGTGCTTGGTCGACGCTGCTAGCTACTATACATATAGAGAGAACTCAACGCGAGCTAATAAGCAAATGAAGGAAACCATTAATTACACAAGATCTAACAACTCATCATCATCATCTTAATCATACAAAGTTAAAGTCTCATAAAACAAAAAAATATCTAATGACATAATCCTCCTTCATATGACCTACTCATCCCTCCTAGGTAAAATGACATAAAAAAGAATAACACCTATGTATCCAACGGTCTCCAACTTGTGGCTTGCGATCCTTTTTTATTTGTCCTCATGCTTCAATTTAGAGCCGTCTTGGTGGTTTGTGCTCAGTCGAGTATGCAAAAGAGAACTCGGGATGGAAGGGGCTTTTAATAGTCATATTACCTTCGGGTTGCATCAACGATGGCACAACTTCATATGACAATTTCTGTTGAAGGACATAATAGTAGCCTAGTTAGCAATGTAATCAATATCATTTACGCAACAGTACTAGTGTACTTAATTAGCAACTCTTACCAAGATATTTTGGCGAATGTCATCTGCCCTCAACCTATGCACTAGTGTCCTATACAATGTATAAATTGGGCCAGTTCCCAAATTATACGGGAAGATGTCCCTACCAGCTAGGACACTAGTGCATCCTTCTCCTCCCAAGTTAGATTTTATCCATAAGTGTAGTGTGTTGTGTCGATTATATTCTGTTTTCACTTGAGGAAACGAAACAAGCTATAAATTAAAAATTAACAAATTTAGTACAGATGTACACCAAGTATTTTGATATATAGAATACAAATTACTTGACAAATATGCATGGTTGACAAACTCACGTGGAGGTAAAACAGGAAGCATATCGACATCCACCCAAATGTCGATGTTTCCTTCAATATGATCTTCAGGACAAAGATCAAAGGTTATTTCCATATCCGCCTGAAATCCATACGCCTTGCAAAGAGCTTCCCAACTTGAGAATCCTAATTCTATGTTATTAGGTGCATTCATTACTTTCACAAGAAATGTGTGACCATGATTAGTCCTCAGGTTGGCTATCCTCATCTCGAAACTCTCGTGCTCTTCGAAACCGAGTGTCTCCAAGAAATACCGTCTTGCATGACAGGGAATGAACTAGTCGAATTGTATAAAACATAAATTATGCATTGAAGGAAAGAAACAGAAGTCATGCTTAATTACGAAAAAATAGTTGTCATCATTGCGTACCGTACAAATATCAAACTCCTCGTAAAGCTTCATGGTGAAGAACTTGCCATCTTGCAGCCCAGGTTGGTCACAAAGACCCTTATCTTCACCGCAAAATTCACACGCTTGGATCCTATCATCTTCTGATGACGACGACATTTCCTGTGTTCAAGATTCAAGAATTACAGCATGCTTTGGATCCTAATGCGTGTGTGACTTTCGGTCCGTAGAGGCTTTCCATAAATAACTCTCATATCTCATGGTGTGTTGGTGCGCACTCTCTCACATTGATACGTTGGTGTATATATGTTGGTGGACACTCTCTCAGAGTAATAGTTCGACCGTTGGTGATGAACGCCCCACCTCTTCTCTTCCTGTGCATTATACCAACGAATATATCGCAAAGAAGAGAAGAATGATGAGGCGCCCCCCACGACAAAAGTCGGGATTCCTCCATCAAGAACACACATGAAAGTCACACAAGGAGCAACGATAGACCGAAAGTCACACACGCATTATACCGATAAAATAGCACTAATACATTTATAATGAACTCGAATATAATATCACTAGCTAATACATCATCTAGAATAATCTAGTTATTAATGCATCATCAAATATAAACTAATACATCTCGAATATTATCATATAAGATCTCTAATACAGATCAAATAATATCAAAGAATCTAAGTCACTAGTGGTTCCTGAGTCGTGGGTGGTGGACACCCAAAGATAAGGAACCATCACGGGATTATAACTCGGGCGAGACCCCTGAAGAATCTCCCAGGTATTGTTGAACCTGACGTCCAACGCCGCCATGTAGCGATGGACGTACTCGTCCTCCTCCCTGACATGGAGACCAACCACCTTCGCGGGGGCCCGCTCCTTCTGCACCGAAAGTGGCCCACGTGACCGCCACCAAAGATGCTCCGGGTCGACAACGAGACCTGAAATCCTCACCAAGGTTCGAGCCCCGGAAGGTAGCACCTCCTAGGGACAGCCTGGCAAAGCGCAGTCCCCGACATGGCGCCTATCAAGTAGGCTCTCGCGGACCACTCGACAACGAGGATGCTGGCCGGCCATCGTCAATGTCGAGACAAATTCCTACGAGAACATTTTCTTATTGTTTAATCACTAATTTTCCAAAAACCCAAGAATTTTTCTATAATGTAACATACACATACAAATTTTTCCTAGAATTCCTAATAAACTAAAACATAAAACAACTAAAACACAAAAAACATCATAAACAAACAAATCTATGGCTCGGGATGGGCTCAGGGTGGTGTCCCAAAATCTACATATACATCTACATATACATCTACATACATCTACATACATCTACATACATCTACATACATACATCTACATATACATCTACATACATGAACAAAAAAATCTATGAAAAAAAGGAAAGCTGGGGCGGCGGATCACAGCAGGGGCGGCAAGGGCTCAGGGAGGAGGGAGAGTGTGTGGGCTCGGGGGCGTTGACGGCGATGGCGATGGTGATGGAGGGGAAGGGGCGTGGCGAGGAGCGACAACAAGCGAGCTCGGTGGCGGCAACGGCAACGACGCGGTAGGGGCGCGGCGACGGTGGGGCAGGGGCACGGCGACGGCTTCGGGGCAGCCTGCCGGCATCGGCGTCGGTGGGGGCGATATGAAGAATGTTGAAATTCCCAAAGTGTCGGCTTATATAGAGAGAGCATTGGTCCCGATTGGTGGCACCAACTGGGACCAATGCCATCTTTAGTCCGGGTTGGTGCCACCAAATGGGAGCAAAGGTCCGTTTTCAGCAGCCCAAAGGGTAGGAAACAGGTAACTTTGGTCCCGGTTGGTGGAATCAACCAGGACCAAAGCGGCATTGGTCCCGGTTTGTGCCACCAACCGGGACCAAAGGGTTGTGCTGCCCGGGGCCACATTTTTAATCCCACCTTGCTAGCCGAGAGAGCTCGGGAGTGGTTTATAAGCGCTGATGCGCACACGCTCCGAAGCTCCTCTCAAATGCAGGCTTTTGGGTCTAATCTATCACTACCTGTGGGCTCATTGGGTCTTCTGCGGGCCCGAATCCTCGTCCAACAAGCTGGTTTGGTTTCTAGTCGTATTCATGGCATGGTGGCCCAGTAGTTGGCAATTTTGTTTTGTTTTTTGCTTTATTTATTTTATTTCGATCCTACTTACTATTTTTCAGTGATTCTTTTTGCTTTTAGGTCACAAAAAATAAAAACTTTCTTTTAGTGCCATTAGTTTTCAAAATTTGAATAGTTTAAATTCGAATTTTTTGAAATTTGTGTGAATCACTAGTTTGTCAATAACTTTACTAAAAAAATAGATTCTTGAGTGATTCTTTTTCCGACTATTTGGTAAGTTTAGGTTATTTTAAATGTCTGTTTTAATAAAAAACACATTTGCTTATTTTAGTTTTCTATTAAAGTTTCTAACAAAAAAATTCTTTCTGAAAATTCTTTTTGCTATTAATGTTTCGAACGAAAAATACTTTGATAATTTCAGTTGCATAAAAGCTTTTTAGTTTCAAAAATTCTAGAGGTTTATAAAAGCTTTTTAGTTGATTCGTCCTTTTGCTGTTATAGTTTTATAAAAGCTTTTTAGTTCATTCTTTGAGCTAAATGACCCTGAAATTAAAAGGCACTACAAATGAACTATGAAAGGTTGAAAGTTGCCATGGTATAATCATTTCAACCACATAGCATGTGCTAAAAAATTGAGAGGGTTATGGCAAAAACTGGATGCACTTCGTGTACGAAAATGGATAATCTCTTTCGAAGTACCAGAGTTTCGGACGAAAACTCATCTGTTACAAAGGGATTTCATTTTTTTGAAATTATTTGAGCTCCAAACATTTTGTTTGTTCAAAATGCACAATTCAAAGCCGCATAATCAATTATCAACCCTTTCTGGCTTCATTTGGTATTTTTCATGCATTTACTGATTTTTTGAGCTAAATGACCCTGAAATTGAAAAGCACTACAAATGAACTCTGAAAAGGTTGAAAGTTGGCATGGTATCATGATTTCACCCACATAGCATGTGCTAAAATTTTAGAGGGTTACGGCAAAAACTGGATGCACTTCTTGTACAAAACGGACAATCTCTTTCGAAGTATTAGGGTTTCGGACGAAAACTCATCTTTTATAATGGGATTTCATTTTTTTGAACTTATTTGAACTCCACACTTTTTGTGTGTTCAAAACGCACCATTCAAAGGCACATCATCAATTTTCAACCCTTTGGCTTCATTTGGTATTTTTCATGCATTTACTGATTTTTTTGAGCTAAATGACCCTGAAATTGAAAATCACTACAAATGAACTCTCAAAAGGTTGAAAGTTGGCATGGTATCATCATTTCACCCACAGAGCATGTGCTAAAAAGTTTAGAGGGTTATGGCAGGAACTGGATGCACTTCGTGTACAAAACGTACAATCTCTTTGAAAGTATCAGGGTTTTGAACGAAAACTCATCTGTTACAAAGGTATTTCATTTCTTCATATGTAACAATAGTGATATTCTTGATCAAAGGCATCATCATAATAGTCTTTACTTTTTCTTCACTTTTGTCCTTTGCTTATTGCGCCGCAACCATGAATAATCTTCATCGTTTAACCGGGTAATTGGGTCAACCTTGATTCTGAAGGGAGAAATTTCATGAAACTTTTCACAATCCCACGTTGTCTCTTTTTTCTGAAAGAACTATGTGGTGTTTTGGCCCATCATATGATGTATTCGCTTCCTTATCTTTTCTTTTTCTCAGTTTGGTAGACATGTCCTTCACATAGAAAACCTGTGCCACATCATTGGCTGGGATGAATGGTTCGTCTATGTACCCAAGATTGTTCAGTTCCATTGTTGTCATTCCGTACTATGGGTCTACCTGTACCCTGCCTCCTAAGAGATTGACCGATTTACACTGAAATAAAGGGACCTTAAAATCATGTCAATAGTCAAGTTCCCATATGTCCACTATGTAACCATAATTGTGTCGTTTCCCCTCTCTCTTCCTGCATCAAAGTGGACACCGCTGTTTTTGTTGGTGCTCTTTTGATCTTGGGCGATCGTGTAAAATATATTTGCATTTATCTTGTACCCTTTGTAAGTCAATACAGTCGAAGATGGTCCCTTGGCCAATGAGTACAGCTCATTAGAAACAGTGTTGTCACGCAAGAGACGTGTTTGCAACCAACTGCCGAAAGTCCTGATGTGTTCACATCATGTAATCCAGTCATCACACTACTCCGGGTGTTTGGAGCATAGAATATTCTTGTGTTCATCGACATACGGGGTCACCAAGGTGGAATTCTGTAGAACTGTGTAGTGTGCTTGATAGCAAGAATGCTCGTCCCTACATATTATTGAGTCCGCTCCTAGCGTGCCTTTTCCAGTCAGTCTCCCCTCATACCGCGATTGAGGGAGACCAATCTTCTTAAGGTCAGGAATGAAGTCAACACAAAGCCCAATGACATCCTCTGTTTGATGGCCCATGGAGATGCTTGCTTCTGGCCTAGCACGGTTACGAACATATTTCTTTAAGACTCCCATGAACCTGTCAAAGGGGAACATATTGTGTAGAAATACAGGGCCCAGAACGGCAATCTCGTCGACTAGATGAACTAGGACGTGCGTCATGATATTGAAGACGGACGGCGGGAACAGCAACTCGAAACTAACAAGACATTGCACCAAATCACTTCTTAACCTTGGCAGGATTTCTGGATCGATCACCTTCTGAGAGATTGCATTGAAAAATACACATAGCTTCACAATGGCTAATCGAACGTTTTTCGGTAGAAGCCCCCTCAATGCAACCGGCAGCAGTTGCGTCATAATCACGTGGCAGTCATAAGACTTTAGGTTCTGGAAAGTTTTCTCTGCCATATTTATTATTCCCTTTATATTCATCGAGAAACCAGGCGGGACCTTCATATTGAGCAGGCATTCAAAGAAGATTTCCTTCTCTTGTTTGGTAAGAGCGTAGCTGGCACGACCTTCATACTGCTTTGCATGCATGCCGTCTTTTTCATGCATACGTTGCTGTTCCTCCCGTGCCTCCGTGTATCTTTTGTCTTCCCATAAACTCCCAAGAAGCCTAGCAGGTTCACGCAAAGGTTCTTCATCACGTGCATCACGTCGATTGTAGAGCGGACCTCTAGGTCTTTCCAATAGGGTAGGTCCCAAAATATAGATCTCTTCTTCCACATGGGTGCGCGTTTGTCTGCGTCATTTGGAATAGATAGTCCGTCGGGACCCTTTCCAAATACTACCTGTAAATCATTGACCATATCAAGTATGTGATCACCAATACGGAGGGCGGACGTCTTCCGGTGATCTGCCTCACCTTTGAAATGCTTTCCTTTCTTTCGACATTGATGGTTGGTCAGAAGAAATCAACGATGCCCTAGGTACACATTCTTCCTGCATTTTTCCAAATATATATTGTCGGTGTCATCTAAACAGTGTGTGCATGCGTCGTATCCCTTATTTGTCTGTCCTGAAAGGTTACTTAGAGCAGGCCAATCGTTGATGGTTACAAACAGCAACGCATGTAGGTCAAGTTCCTCATGTTCTTTCTCATCCCACACACGTACACCTCTTCCATTCCATACTTGTAAAAGTTCATCAAGTAATGGCCTTAGGTACACATCAATGTCGTTGTCATGTTTCTTAGGTCCTTGGTTGAGCACTGGCAACATAATGAACTTCCGCTTCATGCACAACCAAGGAGGAAGGTTATACATACATACAGTCACAGGCCATGTGCTATGCTTGCTGCTCTAATGCCCAAAAGGATTAACGCCATCTGCACTTACAGTCACAGGCATACGTTCTAATGCTCGTACACACCGCGGTAGAGGATGCAGTCATTAGGGCATGCATGTATCTTCTGCACCTCCAATCCTAGAGGGCATACAACCTTCTTTGTTGCGTACGTACTGTCGGGAAATTCCTTATCCTTTGGACACTTCTTCTTCAATATTTTCAATAGCTTCTGAAATCCTTTGTCGGGTACACCATTCTCTGCCTTCCACTACAACAATTCCAGTGTGGTACCGAGCTTTGTGTTGCCATCTTCGTAATTGGAGTAGAACCCTTTTTTGTGATCCTCTAACATGCGATCGAAATTCAACTTCTCCTTTGCACTTTCGCATTGTCTCTTTGCATCAACAATGATCCGGCAAAGATCATCATCGGACACATCGTCTGGTTCCTCTTGATCTTCATGTTCCCCCATTGCAGCATAATCGTATTCAGGAGGCACATAGTTGTCATCATCCTCTTCTTCTTCGTATTCTTCCATCATAACCCCTCTTTCTCCATGCTTGATCCAAACATTATAGTGTGGCATAAAACCCTTCTCAAGCAGGTGGAAGTGTAGGGTTTTAGAGTTGGCGAAAGCCTTCGTATTCTCAAAGATAGTACATGGACAATGCATAAAACCATTCTGCTTGTTTGCCTCAACCACTTCGAGAAAATTATGCAGGCCCTTAATATACTCGGAGGTGCGCCGGTCATCGTACATCCATTGTCGGTTCATCTGCGTGCATTATATAATAAAGTGTATGAAAAACCATTACAACATATCATGAATGGAGAAGTGACCAAATTAATAGAAATTCATCATCACATTAAAGCCAAAGTACAATAGTGACCAAAATAAATACTTAAAGTCCATACATAGTTCTCATTATTTTAGAAAGAAGATACAAGTAAGAACTTTTTTCTTTTAGAAAGAAGATAAGAAGAAGAGGCTAACCACGATGGTGCCGGCATCGAGATGGGCGCGGGAAATCAACGGTGGTGAGGACAGGGACGGGATAGGACGGACCGCCAAACATAGACAAATCTTGAGGAAAATGGAGCTTGAACAAGGAGCTTCGAGAGGAGAAAGCTTAAGTGTGGCTCGGGAATTAACACCTCATGTATGTAGGAGGTGAGCTAGAGGACCACAAATCTCTCACATGGCTGGCCAAAAAACAGAGCAGTGCACTACTCTGCTCGCGGGCAGGGGGTATATATAATCCAACCTTTGGTCCCGGTTTTTGGCTGGAACCAGGACTAGAGGACACCATTTAGTCCCGGCTCTAGCCACAGACCGAGACCAATGGTTGTGGGCAAGGAGCGAGGCACATTGGTCCCGGTTCATGGCTAGAACCGGGACCATAGGGATCAGACGAACCGGGACCAATGGCCCACGAGGCCCCGCCAGCGCCCTGGCCTGGACCGATTCCCTGTTTTCTATTAGTGTGTACGTAGGAATTTTTTTGTTTTTCCTTCCCTCATGCTCACCAACAAAATGTCTCTCCTGAACGCAAGCACATACGCATAGTTGAAGTTGGCCTGTCACTTCTTGCAAATGCATGCATGCCACTAAAGTTTTGGTATGAAGCCTATTACTTCGACTCATCTCATCAATATTCTGCCTAGTCGAGTTATTAACTTTGAAACACCCACTAGATGACTCTTACATATCAAACCAAATTATATATGCCTCTGTCAGAGTTTTTGGTTGTGCGTGTTGGCCCAACCTACGACCTTACAATTCAAAAAAACTTTCCTTTAGGTCTAAACAATGTGTGTTCATTGGTTATAGTCCCCAACTCAAAGGCATAAAATGCCTAGATGCTTCTACTGGCAGGGTCTACATCTCTAGAGATGTTGTCTTTGATGAGTGTTGTCTTTGATGAGACAATTTTTCCATTAATAAAATTGCATCCCAAGGTCCTAGCACTCCTACACAAAGATATTCTTCTTCTCCCTAGTCATCTTACAGGCACTAGTAGAAACCAGGGCATCGGTTCGGGCGGGCCAGCCCATTAGTCCTGGTTCAGTCACGGACCAAGACCAATGGAGGCAACGGTCCCAGTTCGTGAGGCTAGGGGGCCGGGCGGGCCACGTGGGGCGATGGTCCCGGTTCGTCGGACCCCTTTGGTCCCGGTTCCAAACACAAATCGGGACCAACGTGCCTCGCTCCTGGCCTACACCCATTGGTTCCGGTTCGTGTCTGGAACCGGTACCAAAGGTGGTCCTTTCGTCCCGGTTCCAGCCACGAACCGGGACCAATGGGACGCCTATATATACCCCCTCGCCGGCGAGCAGAGCACTCCACACACTGCTCTATTTTTTTGCGGGCGAGGCAAGACCTTTGTGGTGCTCTAGCTCACCTCCTATGCACATGAGATGTTTAATGAAATTCCCAAGCCAAACTTAAGCTTTCTCCTCTCGAAGCTCTTTGTCCAAACTCCATTTCCATCAAGATTTGTCTAGGTTTGGCCGTCCGTCCTATCCTGTCCCCGTCCTGAAACCGCCGTCGATCGCCCGCGCATGGTGAGCCTCTTGATCTTACCTTCTTGCTAAAAGAAAATATACTTACTCATATGATTTTCTTACTTTTATTATTGTTTGTCATTATATAGGCCAATGGTTATGGTATCCGCCCACGTCGGCCCTCGTCCAGTGCTTGGTATCATTATGTTGTTGGATCAATTGGTACCTTAGTAGCAGTTATGATTGCATTTGTTGTTGCATTTAAATTCTTTACATAGTTTCGGTGTATGTTTTAATTAGATGCTCTAGAGACCTATATGTTGTTCAATAATGACAGCTATGTATGAACTGTACGTATTTATTTTGGTCATTATTGTACTTTGGCTTTAATGTGATGATGGATTTCTAATAATTTTGTCACTTCTCTATTCATGATACGTTGTAATATTTTTAATACACTTTATTATATAACACACATAGATGAACCGGCAATGGATGTACGGTGACCGACGCACCTCAGAGTATATTAAGGGCCTGCATAATTTTCTCGAAGCGGCTGAGACAAACAAGCAGAATGATTTTATGCCTTGTCCATGTACTGTCTGTGAGAATACAAAGTCTTTCTCCAACTCTAAAACCCTTCACTTCCACCTACTTCAGAAGGGTTTTATGCCACACTATAATGTTTGGACCAAGCACGGAGAAAGAAGGGTTATGATGGAAGACAACAAAGAAGAAGAGGATGACGACAACTACTCTCCCCCTGAATATTGTGATGCTGCAATGGGGAAAGCTAAAGATCAAGAGGAACCAAACGATGTGCCCGATGATGATCTTCGTCGGGTCATTGTTGATGCATAGAGATAATGGGAAAGTGCAAGGGAGAAGTTGAAGTTCGATCGCATGTTAGAGGAGCACAAAAAAGGGTTTTACCCAAATTGCGAAGATGACAACAAAAAGCTCGGTACCACACTGGAATTGTTGCAATGGAAGGCAGACAATGGTGTATCTGACAAGGGATTTAGTTTGCTACTGAAAATAATGACGAAGAAGCTTCCAAACGATAACAAATTGCCTGACAGTACGTACGCATCAAAGAAGGTTCTATGCCTCTAGGATTGGAGGTGCAGAAGATACATGCATGCCCTAATGACTGCATCCTCTACCGTGGTGAGTACGAGGAACGGAATGCATGCCCGGTATGTGGTCCATTACGGTATAAGATCAGAAGAGATGACCCTGGTGATGTTGAGGGCCAGCGCACCGGGAA
This sequence comes from Hordeum marinum, assembly GCA_022496015.1. NCBI lineage: Eukaryota > Viridiplantae > Streptophyta > Magnoliopsida > Poales > Poaceae > Hordeum > Hordeum marinum. The sequence goes on from CM039678.1 coordinate 557,256,519, forward strand.
GAGGGTTCCTGCCAAGGTGATGTGGTATGCTCCTATAATACCATGGTTCAAACGTCTGTTCAGAAACAAAAAGCCTGCCGAGTTGATGCAATGGCACAAAAAAGACCGTAAGAAATACGGCAAGTTGAGAGCACCCGCTGACGGGTCGCAGTGGAGAAAGATCGAGAGAAAGTGGAGCGACTTTACACGTGACCGGAGAAATGTATGGTTTGGTTTAAGTGCAGATGGCGTTAATCCTTTTGGGGAGCAGAGCAGCCAGCATAGCACATGGCCTGTGACTCTATGTATGTATAACCTTCCTCCTTGGTTGTGCATGAAGCGAAAGTTCATTATGATGCCAGTGCTCATCCAAGGCCCTAAGCAACCCGGCCATGACATTGATGTGTACCTAAGGCCATTAGTTGATGAACTTTTACAGCTATGGAATGCAAGAGGTGTACGTGTGTGGGATGAGAACGAACAGGAGGATTTTGACCTACATGTGTTGCTGTTTGTGGCCATCAACGATTGGCCTGCTCAGTAACCTTTCAGGATAGACAAACAAGGGATACCACGCATGCACACACTATTTAGATGACACCGACAGTATATATTTGGAAAAATGCAGGAAGAATGTGTACCTGGGGCATCGTCGATTTCTGCCAACCAACCATCAATGTCCAAAGAAAGGAAAGCATTTCAAAGGTGAGGCAGATCACTGGAAGAAGCCCACCCTCCGTACAGGTGATCACATACTTGATATGGTCAATGATTTACAAGTAATATTTGGAAAGGGTCCTGGCGGACTATCTGTTCCAAATGACGTTGACAAATGCGCACCCATGTGGAAGAAGAAATATATATTTCGGGACCTACCCTATTGGAAAGACCTAGAGGTCCGCTCTGCAATCGACGTGATGCACGTGATGAAGACCTTTGCATGAACCTGCTAAGCTTCTTGGGAGTTTATGGGAAGACAAACGATACACCGGAGGCACGGGAGGAATAGCAACGTGTGCATGAAAAAGATGGCATGCATCCAAAGCAGTCTGAAGGTCCTGCCAGTTACGCTCTTACCAAAGAAGAGAAGGAAATCTTCTTTGAATGCTTGCTTAGTATGAAGGTCCCGTCTGGTTTCTCGTCGAATATAAAGGGAATAATAAATATGGCAGAAAAAAAGTTCGAGAACCTAAAGTCTCATGACTGCCACATGATTATGACGCAACTGCTACCGGTTGCATTGACGGGGCTTCTACCGGAAAACGTTCGATTAGACATTGTGAAGCTATGCGCATTCCTCAATGCAATCTCTCAGAAGTTGATCGATCCAGAAAGCCTGCAAAGGTTAAGAAGTGATTTGGTGCAATGTCTTGTTAGTTTTGAGCTGGTGTTCCCACCGTCCTTCAATATCATGATGCACGTCCTAGTTCATATAGTCGACGAGATTGCCGTTTTGGGCACTGTATTTCTACACAATATGTTCCCCTTTGAGAGGTTCATGAGAGTCTTCAAGGAATAAGTTCGTAATTGTGCTAGGACAGAAGCAAGCATCTCCATGGGCCATCAAACAGAGGATGTCATTGGGTTTTGTGTTGACTTCATTCTTGACCTTACGAAGATTGGTCTCCCTCAATCACGGTATGAGGGGAGACTGACTGGAAAAGGCACGCTAGGAGCGGACTCAATAATATGTAGGGATGGGCATTCTTGGTCTCAAGCACACTACACAGTTCTACAGAATTCCACCTTGGTGACCCCCTATGTCGATGAACACAAGAATATTCTGCGCTCCAAACACCCGGAGCAGTGTGACGACTGGATTACATATGAACACATCACGACTTATGGCAGTTGGTTGCAAAGACGTCTCATGGGTGACAACACTGTTTTTGATGAGTTGTACTCGTTGGCTAGGGGACCATCTTTGACTGTATTGAATTACAAAGGGTACGAGATAAATGAAATACATTTTACACGATCGCCCAAGATGAAAAGAGCACCAACCAAAACAGCGGTGTCCGCTTTGATGCAGCAACCAAGAGGGGAAAGGACACATATTATGGTTACATAGTGGACATATGGGAACTTGACTATATATGGACATGATTTCAAGGTCCCTTTGTTTCAGTGCAAATAGGTCAATCTGTCAAGAGGCGGGGTACAGGAAGACCCACAGTACGGAATGATAACTTTGGATCTGAACAATCTTGGTTACAAAGACGAACCATTCGTCCTAGCCAATGATGTGGCACAGATTTTCTATGTGAAGGACATGTCTACCATACCGAGAAAAAGAAAAGATAAGGAAGCGAATACATCATACGATGAGCCAAAACGCCACATAGTTCTTTCAGGAAAAAGAGACATCATGGGATTCGAGGGCAAGGCACACATTTCTGAAGATTATGAAAAGTTTCATGAAATTCCTCCCTTCAAAGTCAAGGCTGACCCAAGCACCCTATTAAACGATGAAAATTGTCCATGCTTACGGCGCAATAAGCAAAGGACACACGCCAAGAAGAAGTGAAGACTTTCTCTCCATAACTATATCATTGGAGTGACATGTGAAGAAATTAAATGCCTTTTGTAACACATGAGTTTTCGCCTGAAACCCTAATACTTCGAAAGAGATTCTCCGTTTTGTACACGATGTGCATCCAGTTTTTGCCGTAACCCTCTCAACTTTTTATGACATGCTATGTGGGTGAAATGATGATACCATGCCAACTTTCAACCTTTTCAGAGTTCATTTGAAGTGCTTTTCAATTTCAGGGTCATTTAGCTCAAAAAAATCAGTAAGTGCATGAAAAATACCAAATGAAGTCAGAAAGGGTTGAAAATTGATGATGTGGCTTTGAATGGTGCATTTCGAACACACAAAAATTCTGGAGTTCAAAAAAATGAAATCCCTTCGTAACAGATGAGCTTTCGTTTGAAACCGTGATACTTCGAAATAGATTGTCCATTTTGTACACAAAGTGCATCCAGTATTTGCCGTACCCCACTCAACTTTGTAGCACATGCTACGTGGGTGAAATGATGATACCATGCCAACTTTCAACCTTTTCAGAGTTTGTTTGAAGTGCTTTTTAATTTCTTTCAAAACATCGTAGGAGTGGAGTTCAAAAAAGAATCAGCTAAAAAGCTTTTATAAACCTCTAGTATTTTTGAAACAATAATTATATAAAAATTATGCAACTAAAATTATCAAAGTATTTTTTGTTCAAAACATTAATAGCAAAAAGAATATAATGATAAAACACCCTGGAAATAAATAAAGCAAAAAATAAATAAAGCAAGAAACAAAACAAAATAATGGAAATTATGCACTTAAAATTATCAAAGTATCTATTTGTTAAAAAGAATGAACTAAAATAACAGAAGAAAAATACTGGAAAAAATTAAAACAATAAATAAAGCAAAAAACAAAAACAAAAAACAGTTTTTTAAATAAAAAAATGCCGCCTACTGGGCCAGCACGGCTTGAATACGACTAGAAACCCAATAGCTAGTTGGGCCAGGATTCAGGCCCGTAGAAGGACCAGTAGGCCCATAAGCAGAGGAGAGTGTAATTTGGCCCGTGAGCCTGCAGTTCAGAGGAGATCGAGAGTGTTGGCGCAACAGCGCTTATAAACCACTCTCGAGCCCTCTCGGCTAGCGAGGTGGGATTAAACATTTGTCCCCAGGCAGCACCACCTTTTGGTCCCGGTTGGTGGAACAAACCGGGACCAATGTCCCCCTTTAGTCCCGATTGTTGCCACCAACCGGGACCAATGCATCCCTTTAGTCCCGGTTTGTGGCACCAACCGGGACCAATGGTCTCTGCTTCCCGCTCTTTGGGCTGCCGAAAAGAGACCTTTGGTCCCGGTTGGTGCCACCAACCGGGACTAAAGGGGGCATTGGTCCCGGTTGGTGCCACCAACCGGGACCAATGCTCCATGTATATAAGCGACAGTTTTGATTTTTTCAGATTTCATCTAGCACTTGCCCCCGACGATGCCGAGCAAATCGACGCCACCAGGCTGCCCGAGCTCACCGTCGACGCCCTATGCCCTGATGCCCCCTGCCCCGACGCACCACCGTTCCCCGACGCGCCGCCCTGCCCCGATGCGCCGCCCCGTGCCCCGACGCGCCGCCCTGCCCCGACGCGTCGCCTCGTGCCCCGACGCGCCGCCCTACCCCGACGCGCCGCCCCTGCCCCGATGCCGACGCCGCTCCCCGACGCTGCCCCACGCCACAGCCCTGCCCCGACAACGCCGCCCCTCCTCCCGTTCGGTTCGGCCGGCCCCCTTTCCTCCCCTGTCCGATTTTTCTGATTTAATTTGATGATATATAGATGATAGATGATATATGATAGTTAGATGATGATGTTGATGATAGCTGATGATGTTGATGATAGATGATGTATGCTTTTTTTTGTTCATATAAATTTTTATAGCATTTTTGGTCCATGTATATATGTGTGCGTATATGGAAGGATGGATGGATGGATGTATATATATAAAAAATTATCATATGATATAAAATAATATCGTAGCTTCCTATTTTTTCCATGGATGTATGCTAAAGAAAATTATGAAAGAGTTTATGGGAGGTTTCTGTCAAAAGGTTCAATGATTTGTCAAGGCAAAAAATTGAACTAATTAAAGTATCCCATGTTTTTGTATATATGATATATGTTTTTTGTTGGCACCTAGATGTGTTGTCGAGGCCACCCCAAACCCTAGAAGCGTTGTCGAGGCCACCCCAAACCCTACAAGCGTTGTCGAGGCCACCCCAAACCCTAGAAGCGTTGTCGAGGCCACCCAAATATACCAAGTTAAATGAAGAAAACTCTGGTAACATAGATTTATCAAGTTAATTGTCATGTTGTAATATTTGCAGAAACGATGGATCCAAGATAAGAGAACAAGAACAGTTGTTGGGGGACATAATCCATGGCGGACGTGATGTCTTCTCGTATCTCAACGACATCGATGGTCTGGAAGAAGAGGGTTATGACGGCTCTGGTGATCGAACAATTGAGGAGGAAGGACATGATCATGATGGCTCCAGTGACCGAATGCCGGAGGAAGAAGGAGACCATGATGACGGCTCCGGTGGCCGATCGGAGGAGGGAGCTGTTGCAAAGTCCGGCGAGGTATATATATTAATTAAGCATGTGCTGACTCTAGCTAATTGATGCATTAATTGTTTTGGTATGTACATATATTAATTAACTCTTCTTTCTTCTATTATAGCCCTCTGGATCGAGCCAAACTTCGGTAACAAGACGAGGCCTGAAGAAGAGCTTGCGCAAGGATGAAAAGTTCACGATCACAACACTCGCGGACGATGACCATCCGATTGAACCCAAGCGGACCAAGAACACATTTTCTGCTCAGTGCGGAGCTATTGTTAGGGACAACATCCCGATCAGAATCGAGCAATGGAATAAGCCTAAGGACTGCGGCCCTGATGGTGATTATGTCACCGATAGACAGAAAGAAGATCTTTGGACCGTGCTGAAGGCAAATTTCACCCTACCGCAGAGGAGGATCCGAATAAGCCAGTTATAGAGCCACGGGTCAAGGCGTGTGCTCTTAAGAAGATGGCAGATCTATTCAGGAGGTGGAAGAATGAGTTGAAATCAAATTTTGTCGACAAAGGGAAGACTCCAGCATTTGTCGGCCGATATGAGAAGATAGGAGATTACTAGCCCACATTTGTGGCCCACAAGACATCGAAGAAGAGTAAGAAGATGTCAGAGACAAACAAGAACAATGCTGCAAAGAAGCAGTTTCACCATCACACGAGGTCAGGTGGCTACCTTAAAGCCCGGCCGTTGTGGGACAAAGCTGAGAATGACTTGCTTGCTAGAGGGGTCTGACCACAGACATATAACTGGCCAGACCGTTCAAGGACTTGGTTCTTCGGGGTTGGGGGAACTTTGGACCCTGAAACAGGGAAGTGCCATTGGACGGACGAACAACTTGCAATACCCATGAACAAGCTTCAAAACTATATCACCGCAGCGTAAGAAGGGACGTTCATTCCTGACAGAGAGAAGGACGAGCTGACTGAGGCCCTAGGGAATGTTGAGCACCCTGGACGAACACGAGGCACAGCAGGCTCCGTTCCGTGGAAGGTTGGGTTTCCCGACGCTGGCGGTTACTAAAAGCCGGGAGAGAAAGAGGAAAGCGGAGCTGAGCGAAATTCAGAAGCTCAATGCAAGACTACAAAAGATAGAGGAAGTTGAGAGCCAGCGAGCTGCCGGCCAACCATCTCAGCGACACGAAGCTACCCCAGAAGCTACTACCCCGCCATCTCAGCGGAGAAGCAGCGTCGCTTCCACGGAGCCCGTTTAGCCCGACTACACGTCTCCTAGCTACCCCATGGATACTATCACAGAGGCTCAACATTGCGAGCTTATGACAAAATGCCGGAACCTCACTTTCAAGGCGGCTGTCGGCTCTGTTGCACCTCCTCAACCCAACGGAACTTTTCACTGCCGTCCGATTCCACATGGCTATGCTGTTGTGATGGTGGATGAAGTAATGCCGGAATTTGAGGAGCTCAAGCTTGACCACTTTACAGGTGAAGGAGAGAATAAGCTGGTTCGTGCCCTGAGGAGTACATGTCTCTGGCAGAAGGAGTACATCAAGCTTCCAAAGTGGACGCCTCCGCCTCCTCCTTCTCCTCAGGTGAATTAGGGCACACCACCTCCTTCTCCGGCTCCTCCGGCGCGTGGGGCACTCCGCCTCCTCCTTCGCCTACTCCAGCACGTTAGAGCAGTACGTCTCCTCCTTAGCCTCGTCGGCAACGGTGGAAGACAAACACCGCCGATGTGGCTCCTCCGGCGCCTAGTAAGCAACGACGGAAGGGAGCCGCCGCCACTCCGGCGGCTAGCAGTACAAGCATAGGCAGCATGGGATACACATACGGTCCATCTCTCAAGCCTGTGGAAAAGTTACCATATGAGAGGACCGAGTCTGAAAACAAGGAGATAAGTCAGGCCGAAGTGAGGGACCATTTTGCAAAGAAAACTCCAGCTCTGAAGGAGAAGATAGATCCGGTGAAAGCGATGCACACTATCGATGCCCTGAAGTGACCACCACCGCCTCCGCCGGATTCCAACTATGAACGCTGTATTAAAAAGGCATATCAAGATGCGTGGCGGTCGGGAAGTACTTCCAGTGATGCAAAGTTAGCAAAACGAAGAAGTGGGCAAAAATTCTCCAGTTCGGCGAACGAGCGAACCAATCGTGCCCCCCACTTAAGGTTTCTGGCGATACCGTTGCTAATCAACCAGGGATGGTCCTCGCTATCAAACCTGGTGATTACCTGAGCGATGATGTATTGTTTGAGAAGTTGGAGGTGGACGAATTCAAATACCGGTACGAGCATGCTCTCGTCAAACCCGGTCGTCCTCCTCTAACAACGATGATGCGAAGATTCCATGAATGGTAGATGCAAAGTTGCCGCGAGTCTGTGATGGATTCTTTGGTACTGTTAGTTAAAGAGGAGTACGACCTCGTTGGAATTGATATGTTGAATATTGAATATGAGGAGATATGGCAGTTATACAATCAGAAGGCCATCGACAAAACAATCATGACTTGCTACTGTCTGTAAGTACTACTTCTATAATTAAGTCTCTCTATGTATATAGCTCAGCTCTTTCATTGCATGTATATATAATTATCCTCACTACTATATTATGCAGATTGAAGATCGTCGAATGCAGAAAGGCACAAATCTATGACATTGGGTTCATTAACCCAAATGTCATACATGAGCAAAATATACAACATTGGCCCACTAAAACCGAGGAGAACTTGCTACAATCGTTGCTTAAAAATCAAAACAAAGGGACAATACTCTTTCCTTATAACTTCAAGTGAGAGTTACTGTCTTGTGCATATTCGGTTTCCCTTATTACTCGAGGTTTATAGTAATGTAATTGATGAGTTATGCATGCGTGCGCAGTTTCCACTTTATTCTGCTAGAGATTCATCTTGAGCGGGGAGTAGTAATTGTCTTAGACTCGAAACAAAAAGATCTCCAGAATTATGCGGGCATGACTAAAATTCTCCAGAAGTAAGTTCAATCGATCATTATCGCATCATATCGGCAACTTTAATTTGTTCATTTCCTGATATCAAGTAATTATTTTCTTTGTCTCGCAGGGTTTGGAAAGAGGTCATAACAATTATTTCGGCACTGCCGAAGGAGCTGCGATTTACACACCCGAAAGTAAGTACTACTAGCTAGTTCCGCGCATCTCCCATTGATTCTAGTTTCATCAATACCATTTATCATGCTTGATTATCAGTTTGATTGAACTCTATTTCTCGTAAAGTGCTTGTGGCAGGAAGACGGGACTGATTTATGTGGATACTACGTTTGTGACTTCATCTACAACGCGACGGCCCCTAAGCGGGGCTACTCTACAATACAATTTCAAGTGCGTAAGAAATAATATTCACAATTTTATTTTATTACCATGTATATGTATTGACCCCCTTCTTCAAATTAGATGTGGCAGATGAGGGATGAACTCCTACCACATGATCGCATACGAGCAATTTAAGAAGAATTGGTGGGATTATTTCTTGACCACGTCATAAATAAAACCGGAGAATACCATCTGAAAGTTGACATTAGATGTTAGGAATTGTAAGAGATCTTATATTGTATATATGTAGCTTGTAGCGTCGGATATATATACGAAAACTTGTTATACGACCAATCTCTCGAAGAAAGAGAGGTCGATCACTTCTATCTCTATATGTTCATGACGATCTTTTGTACTTAATGGTTCCTTTATTTGCTTACTAGCTAGCGTGTCGAGTTCTCTCTATAGTAGATAGCGTCGACAAAGCATGGAGAAAGAGATGACACTTCTCTCTATTAATTAGCTAGCTAAAACAATATAAAACCCCTAAATTAACCGTCCAACCCCCCCCCCCCCCAAAACCCTCATCCCTTTCAAAAAAAAACCCAGCAACTGCTAGATGCTGACGCGTGAATGCCTTTTGGTCCCGGTTGGTGTTACCAACCGGAACTAAAGGTCCTCCTGCCCGGGCTCTCCGCAGAGGCCACATGGAGCCCCTTCTGTCCTGTTTTGTAAAAGAACAGGGACTAAAGGTTTTGGGCTTCAGTCCCGACACTTTAGTTCCGGTTCCGGAACCGGGACAAATGGACCTTACGAACCGGAACAAATGGGCATTTTTCTACTAGTGAGGCTCAGAAATAGAGGAAAATAATAGCACTGATCATATGTCTATTTCTCCTGGCCCTGTTTCTCAGTATCCTAATGGTGCAGATTATGCAGGAGGAACTTTTGTTGCAGAAATCGGCTCGGAAAACACTCAAAACAGGGCAAATCAGCCCTTATTTCATGCTACAGAACGGGACAACAGGCTGATTCGCCCCATTCTGCAGCCTCTTGATCCATGCAGATCCGCCGCCAACCCCACCTGGCTCCACCTCGGGACGCAACGCCTTTCCTGGACCGTGCAGGGCTGCGGCGACCCACTCCTCGCCTGACACGTGCGCGAGGACCCCGCAGTGATTGCCCACTCGCGCGTCGGATGGGCCCCCTACCCCTCGTGACGAGGTTGGTGTGGGCGTTGGCACACCGGCCTGGCTATCTGGCGCGGGGCCCATAACGGATGGTGACGACTCGTCCGCGGGCGTTGGCTCGTCTGTGTCGCCCGCTGGCTCGCCTTCTCGCACGGGTCCAGGGACATGCATGTAGGCTGCTTCGCCTGGTAACTCTAGCACGGGATTTTCTGGGCATCGCTGGTGCCTAGGCCTGAGCAGACGGACGCGGGATCTTCCGTATCAAGGCTGTTGCGTCTAATTCCACACGTGTTGGTACACGGCTGCAGAAAGGAAAAATGAAACCAGTAAATGATAAAAATGTTTTGAAGTTTGGACTAATATGTTCCCCAGGACAGCCCCGGTCCATACAAGAGTCTTTGGCATATCCGAATTGGAAGAGAGCCATGGAAGAAGAATACATGGCCTTAAAAAGGAATGAGACATGGCACTTGCTTCCACGAGGTCAAGGTAAAAATCTAATTGACTGTAAGTGGGTGTACAAATTAAAAGGAAATCAGATGGCATTATTGATAGGTATAAAGCTAGATTGGTAGTTAACGGTTTTAAACAAAGATATGGCGTTGATTATGAAGACACCTTTAGTCCAGCTGTTAAAGCTGCTACCATCAGTTTGGTCGTGTCTAATGTTAAAGCTGCTACCTAAGGCAGTTGGACATACAAAATGTGTTTTTACATGGTCTTCTGAAAGAAGAGGTGTATATGAAATAACTACCTGGGTTTGAAATCAAGAATGCACCATTTCATGTGTGCAAACTTGATAAGGATCTTTATGGTCTTAAATAGGCTCCTAAGCATGGTGCTCTCGTTTGAGCATGAAGTTGCAAAGCATTGGTTTTGTTCCTTCCAAGTTTGATACTTCATTATTTACTTTTCATAAGTCCAATATAACAATGTAACTGCTCATATATGTTGATGATATCATTATCACAAGTTCATCAGATGAAGAAGTGACAACACTCCTAAAGGCTCTAGGCTCAGAATTTTTCTTAAAGGATCCTGGAGACTTTAGTTTCTTCTTGGCTATTGTAGTCAAGAAATAGAAAGGTGCTTTAGTTGTTGAAAATATGAGAAAATTACTACAAGATTTAATCTGAATAAGCAGCAAATGGATCATGACAACAAAAGTATTGATTAAACTAATCATGCAGACTAGCATAGTTAACGAATAGAACGAATCTACGGCACAAACTAAACATAAGAATTCTAGTGTGATCTCAAACAGGAAAGACAAGATTGCATACGGTGCATCGGGATTAGAACCGCCAGTGTTGACATTGTCGTCCATGTCGTTGAGGAAGAGGTTGCCGAGGTCGGGGAAGAAGTCGTCGTCCGAGAAACCCTCGTTGCCAGCAGTCACGACGTGTGCACTCCCCAAAAACATGATCACCCCTCTCCCGTACAAGATCACAAGAGGCGGGGTTTCGAAGGCCTGCTGTCCCTTCTCACGGTGCACGCCGGAAGGAGGGATGGAGAAGACTTGGATGGCGACACAATAATGTAGAACGGTGCGAAACCATATATTGTGACGACGGTTAGGGTTGGTAGGGACCTCGCGTATATATATGCGCGGCAGTGGAGAGACGTGGGATAGACTCACGTTCGAGTCGGTTACAGCCCACGATTCGACGTCTCACATTGTGGCGCGTCAATTAAGGACTCTCCGTTCCTGACCGGCAAAAATAAGCACGTAGGTATGTGCTCGGCTCGGCTCAATCCCGCAACCCGAGGCGCATCGTGACGAGGCGAGGCGAGCGAGGAGGAGTGCACGAGGGCCTCTTCTCTTCTCACTCTCTTACAAGTGCTAGAAGATTTCACCTTATAAAAAGGTGTTGCTCCCTCTCCACTTGCGGTATGGGACTAAACTTTAGGCCCAACCACACTACTCAAACAGCCAACACACACGGACCATGAGAATTTCAGATTTTGGATGGGCTTTGGGGCAACTGACTTGTTGGAGAGAGTTGGTATGCAAAGTGGCAAGCCTTCACCAACTACTTTGTCTACCTCAGAGAAGCTCTCTCTACATGAAGGTGAGCCTCTTAGTGAACACTAGCAGGCATAGGCGCGGCGTGCCGCCGCGCCTGTGAGAGAGCCTGTGTGAGTGTTTGGTGTTATAAAATGGAGGAAGGAAGAAATTTGGGAGCAGTAACTTTTATTTATGAGGGGTTTCACATAATATACATAGAACATTTTTCATTATAGACAACTGAAACTCTATTTATTAAAATTCAGAATCTGAATTGCACCCTAGTGACATTGTTCAGGTGTACAATGTCTGAAAATAGTTCATTAGCTGTATTAGCATACAGAAAAATCTGAATGTGCACAACATAGGAAAAAACAGTTCAATTTTGTATACCTTGTCAGTTGTTGTTTCAATGCTTCATTTTCATGGCAATTGTGGCCAACGGATGGCCGAGTTGCAACTGGATTGTTGTCAACCTTTCTGTCTGGTGTTGGTATTGAAGCAGAAGATTGTGCAATATATGTCATTAATTGTTGATTGGCCATTTGAAGTAAAGCCAATGGTACATGCTTTGTGCTTGTACCTGAAAATAATAGAAGTTGGCATCCAGAGAGATCTGCTGTTCGGTGTCATTGTGTATATAATTTTTTGCCAGGAATCCTTCGTAGTTGTGGAGGTAGTCAATCCGTCCTTTGGCGTGAGCAGCAGCGCAATTGGTAGTTTTCCTAGTGATTAGATCACCTTGTGCTCCAAAGAAAGCAAACTCGGTTAGACAACAGTTTTTTGAGCAAGCGCTGTTCTCTACGATTGGTCCACTATTTTGTATTTTTCTCTGTCCCTATAAATTTTGAAGTACCAATTATAATGTTTCCTCATTAATCTTTTTATTGAAACTCTTTTTGCATTTTTTTTGGATTGATCCTTCTATTGTTCTGTCCTGAAAATAATAATCAAGCATGTTATATTGCAGAAGTCACCGTGGAAACAAGGTGGAAAATACAAAATTTAGGTTAAATACGCGAATCTACCTTGCAGTTCACCATAACAAAGATTAAACCAAACAATTCAGTGCGATCAGGACTGAACATCCATGAACAAATGAGCATGATTTTCTTGTCTTCAAATAACCATCAGAGTTCTGAACATCCAAAGGACATGCGTCAGTTACTTTAATGGATAGTGCGTAATTGTACACGGGCGAATGAAAACTCACATGATTTTCACTATGTCTATAAACAGTTGGACAAACAATGTAGCACAGTAGACCATGCTCATCGGATTCCTATTGGAACACCTTCTCATTTATATCTTTGAGTTTGATTTGCATTTTCTGTTCACACCCTAAAATATGAGCATGAAGACATGGAAATAATGATATTACTCTTGTCAAAAGTGAACGCACATTTCAAATATGCTTAAAGCTGGAAGTGTAGCAACGGGTAAAGCATTTGATTCAGAAATGTACGAGCAGCAAGAAAGTGAGGTGCCCAACATAGATATTAATGGCAGATATCGCCAGAGTATTTATATCAGAGAACGGAAGCTCATTGAGTTGGATCATCTCCTTGAACTTAAAATCACACAACAGCATGATTGATAAGCAAAACATGGTATGTAATACGACCGAGCACAAAATCTAACAGTAAATATTCCGGTTCCCAGGTAGAAACTTGAAAGTACGTTATAGGCTTATACTGCAGGCATCCATGAATCGCTCATGTCGTGCAAGAACAATCTTCGAGTACTTCATGTAATTTGGTATAGCCAATCAAGCCAAGGTTTTAAATTACCATTGTCATGCAACGACGCAGAAGGTAACTTCTTCGATTTCGTAGTAATGGCCAAATCCAGATAAAGCCGACTTCTCATCAAGAGGATACATAAGATTCTGGAAGGAAATCAAGTTTGCTCACAGTGAGTCATCATCATTGCTCTGGAACTGTTACAGAATAAGAGTTTGAGCCAAAATAAACTAATCACTATATACAATTTCCATGGGCAAAAATTATGTATTTTCCAAAGAAGGCACTGAAATTAAAGAGTGTAAGCTACGAAGAAACTTGTAGATTAGCTTTATGCCAATAAAATCAGCATGCTAGACAACACAAAGTAAGTAATGTCGCTGGTTGTATCTCTGTCCACACGGTCGTGGATCTGGACATGCGGCTATGCAGCAGCCCTCCAAGCACTATCCAACGGGTATCAGCGACTCAAAAGCAAGAAAACTTCCACAGTTAACGAACCAGGCATCCAGTGTTGTGGGACAAAAACAAATAGCAATTTTTCAGTCATCCCATCGTAGCATAGCAAAAACAAACAGCAGCGTTGAATATGTACTGAACGAAACAACTTTGCAGAGAAGCATTTTTACTGCTGAAATAAGCTACAGAGATAGGCAATTTTTCAGAGAAGCTTCTTTCCTGAAGCTTTAGCAGCTTTCATGTCATACTTTTCTTCAGATTTATGCGAAGATAAGCTACAGTTTTAGGCAAAGAATGAACCAAACATTGCATAGAAGCAGCTCAGGAACAAAACAACTGACTCTGCCAACATTCTCCAAGCTAATTCTGAAGGGGTGATCTACTGCTCTGTAATTGTCTCTCGCTCTAAATATTTGGTAGCGCTGAATTGTAAACACCGCCAATCATGGAATTTATTTTTAAACTTGGCCATTTTGTCCTTTGGTATTGATCCCTCTGCTGTACCGCCCGACCCAAATAAAGGAGTTTTGAAGTACTATACTTACTTTGTGGTCAACCATGAAAAAGTGCAGACCATACAATGTACTGTATCATTCTCCAAATTTCTTAGCAGTGGACCTTCCATGGGAGACAGTTTGATACTGACAGGATGTGTTATGCAATAGCAGCAATTATTATTAAGATATGGTACTGAAAATTAGATCAGTGAAACAAATCTGTGGCAGTTGATATCTAATTGATAAAAACAAAGAAGTAGAAGTAATACGATGGCATGATATCAATCAAGTTTGTTCGTCCATTCCAAAAAAAGGGGGGAAATGAAGGAATACTAATCGAGCGAGGTGTGTGTTTGTAATATGTGCTAAGTAATCTGCCCCATGTATCTAATTTTCTTAAGCAGGAGAATTGTCTTTGGTTCTTCATCTAGTCCTCTAGTGGTCTTCTTGCTACTTAGTAGTACTCTAATCTACCTCCCTGTTGTCTCTATTTCTTGAACTCAAGAATTTACTTTCCTTGTTTATCTAGATCCTCTTTTGTGAGAGATTATCTAGTTACTGGTTAGCAACCAATATTTCGCGATCGACATGTGTTTCCTGGTTCTCATTCAAACTGAAAACATGTGTTTTTGGTTTCTTTATTTTGTTCTAGCTGCCGATGAAATGTGGAAATTTGTCCTCTCTATTGACTTGAGAGTTACACCTAATTTTAAGAAGAGATGGGATCCCTACTCCTTAATTTTTCTCGACCAAATGAGGGGAACTATCTTGAGTGAAGGCTGCTCCTTGACTAATTTCTCTGCAAATAGGAAGATATTGAGAGAAACAATCAAATCAGTGCAACACACCTTAATCTCACACAGAGAGAGAGAGGGAGATTAAAACAGTACATGTGGTGGTCTTAAGATTGGCGAAGCTCCCGTATGTGCGGGAGGCAGAAGAACTGCAGCCAGATTTGGAGTGGTTGCCACCACGTTGGTCCTCGGTCATATACCGGCTCATCTCCTCAACTGCTTCAGGCTTTGCTGCCATAGCCACACCTTGCCCATCATCCATCAGGGGATATGAAAAGGAGTGGCAGGGAGAAGGCAGCAGCTTAGGGGGACGGGGCAGAGCTATTAGGATTAAACACGACTACTTGTTCGTGTCCGTTTTATACACGTGTGTATGCACGTGTCCGATTAGGTTTCCTAAACCATCACCGAGTAGGACTGCTAGTTGCTCATGTTAGCTAGTATATATACTCAAGATACCCCGGTGTAATTATACCAACGAAAAGAAAAGAGTGCAATAAAGCAAGGCTTGATACGAGCCTTTCGCGATCCATCGATTCGTGTGTTTCTGGAGTTCTCGCCCGAACAGTTCGTCATCAGAATCGATCTAATCTAGCTAGCTCTACCACGCTCATATACGTACGTTAACAATCTCTGCATGTGCTTGCACACTGTTCGTCGATCAAGGTGACTGCTAGCTTGCTTGCTAGCTTTGCAGGTACGTGCGTGTGCTGTTGCTCTGGTGTTTTGATCAGACGAATCAAAAGCCAACAAGAGCGTAGCAGAGACACCAGTTGCAGGTTGGGAACCGCAATCTGCGCGCCATCGTAGCATAGCAAAACCAAACAGCAGCGTTGAATATGTACTGAACGAAACAACTTTGCAGAGAAGCATTTTTACTGCTGAAATAAGCTACAGAGATAGGCAATTTTTCAGAGAAGCTTTAGCAGCTTTCATGTCATACTTTTCTTCAGATTTATGCGAAGATAAGCTACAGTTTTAGGCAAAGAATGAACCAAACATTGCATAGAAGCAGCTCAGGAACAAAACAACTGACTCTGCCAACATTCTCCAAGCTAATTCTGAAGGGGTGATCTACTGCTCTGTAATTGTCTCTCGCTCTAAATATTTGGTAGCGCTGAATTGTAAACACCGCCAATCATGGAATTTATTTTTAAACTTGGCCATTTTGTCCTTTGGTATTGATCCCTCTGCTGTACCTCCCGACCCAAATAAAGGAGTTTTGAAGTACTATCCTTACTTTGTGGTCAACCATGAAAAAGTGCAGACCATGACAATTGGTATCTAGAGCCTCGACGATCTATGATTCCAGGGCGAACAAGAACAGCGACAAGGTGAACAAGGGCGGCAAGTCAGCGACTAGTGGTGGCGGAACGGGCAGCGCCAACGTCCAGGCGCATCGCAACATCCCCATCCAGTACCCGATGCTCACCGACGCCAACTATGGCGTGTGGGCGGTGAAGATGAAGATTATTCTCCAAACTCTTCAAGTGTGGCACGCAATCACGGACGACGATGTCGACGAGGAGTGCGACGAATGTGCCATGGCCGCCATAGCCCAGTCTGTGCCGGATTCCGTGCTAATGACATTGGCGGAGTTCGAGACGGCAAGAGAGGCGTGGAACGCACTCAAGGAGATGAGGATCGGAGAAGATCGCGTCACCAAGGCTCGGGCACAAGTTCTGAAGCGCCAATTTCACAAGTTGCAGATGGAGGAAACTGAATCGGTGAACGACTATGCCATGCGTCTTACTACATTGGTGGGAGAGATCCGCGCGCTTGGTGCAAAGCTCGAGGAGACCGAGATTGTGGAGAAATTTTTCAGTTCGGTGATTGACAAATTCACGTACATCATCGGCACACTCGAGCAGCTTTACGACATCGACGACATGACCATAACAGAGGCGATCGGACGCCTACGGACGTGGGAAGAGAATACTCGTGGCTGTCAGAAAGGCAAAGGAGGAGGTAGTGACCAACTCATGTACTCACGCGCAGATTGGGAGGCCCCAAGTAGCAAAGGAAGACGTGACGGTGGCGAAAGTTCAAGCAACGCGAAGCGCGACGGACAAACCGGAAAAGGCAAGGGAAAAGGCAAGCCACAAGGTCGTGGTCAGGCAGACCAATCTAAAGGGCGGAAGCCACGGAACTTGAATTTATCCGAGGTCAAGTGCTATAACTGCAACGAGATGGGTCACTTTGCAAAGGATTGTCCGAAGCCTAACAAGCGGGAGATCAAGGAAAATTTGGCAAAGCAAGAAGGCGAAGGTCCAGGTCTTCTCATGGCCGAAGTTTGTGATCTCGCTGAAACGGTGGTTGTGAAACCAAGCCGAAAGGTGCTACTTCATGAGAAGAAAGTGACAGCGAAGCTACCGGGGTTCAAAACGTGTCGTGGTATCTTGACACGGGTGCCAGTAACCACATGACGGGGTGCAAAGAGAAATTCCTCGAGCTGGAATATGATGTTGAAGGCTCGGTCATGTTCGGTGATGGTTCAGCTGTGGAGATTTGCGGGCAAGGATCTGTCCTCTTCGAGGGTCTCACAGGCGAACATCGCATACTCACCGGAGTGTACTACATCCCACGGCTTCGCAACAACGTCATATCTATCGGGAAGCTTGACGAGAATGGATGCAAGGTGAATATCGAGAACGGAGTGATGACGATCTTTGTCAACCTCCGAAACATGCTGGCTCGTGTTAATCGCACACAGAACAGACTCCATATCCTCAACCTTGATCAATCTCAACCGGAGTGTTGGCTCGCCAAGAGTGATGATGTTTCGTGGTTATGGCATGCTAGATTTGGACACGTTAACTTCTACGCCTTGAAGAAGATGTCAAAGATGGATATGGTATCCGGGATGCCATTTATCGACCATGTTGATCGAGTATGTGACGGGTGCTTGGTTGAAAAACAGCACCGCAGGCCGTTCCCTGCTCAGTCTACCTATCGTGCAAGTGATGCACTCGAACTGCTCCATGGTGATCTATGTGGCCCCATCACCCCGGCAACTCACGCAGGAAAGAAGTACTTCTTTCTTGTGGTAGATGACTACTCGAGATATATGTGGGTCGTTCTCCTACGATCTACAAATGAGGCGTTTGAAGCGTTCAAGAAGCTAAAGGCTGCAACGGAGATGGAACACAAGTTGAAGGTTCGCGCTCTACGGACAGATCACGGCGGAGAGTTTACGTCGAACGAGTTGAATGACTACTGCGAGAAGATTGGCATAAAAAGGTTCCGCACGGCACCTTATACATTGCAGCAGAACGGGGTTGTTGAAAGGCGCAATCGAACCTTCGTTGACATGCCAAGGAGTTTACTCAAGAGCAAGAACCTGCCAGGGACTTTTTGGGGAGAAGCTGTCTCAACGGCGGTCTATCTTCTCAATCGGGCTCCAACGAAGACGGTGATTGGCAAGACTCCGTTTGAAGCAATTTACGGACGTAAGCCGAATGTTTCTCATCTACGGACGTTCGGGTGCGTGACGCATGTGAAGACGGCGGAGCCGCATCTCTCAAAGCTTGCCGATCGTAGCACCAAGATGGTGTTCATCGGATACGAGAGCAGTTCCGGCACCAAGGCAAACCGCTTCTATGATCCACAAGCCAAGCGTCTACGGATTTCACGTGACGTCGTGTTTGAACAAAACATAGCGTGGAATTGGAGCGCAGCAGCCAACGATGCTCCAAACGGTAACATATTCACAGTTGAGTTTCCTAATGATGATGCAGGGGAAGACGTCCAGGTGGTTGGCAAGACGCCCAACCAAGGTGACCACAATGGTAGTGATCATCATGGTGCCGACACTGACGACGGCGCACATGGGTCGCAAAGTGATAGCGACAACGACGTGCACGACACAGGCGGAGATCTTGGCGACGACATCGACAACGAGGCGCATAGTGACAACGACAATCAAGATGATGGTCACGGTCACAACGACTACATCGATGACACGAATATCGATGACACGCCCGAGACTCAGCCGTCTTCCTCAAGTGCATCAACACCGACACAATTTGTGTCGCCTCCTTCGCAAGCCACAACGGACTCCTCCGGGCCTCGTCGCTACAAGACCCTCAAGAAAGTCTATAAGTACACAAAGCCAGTTACGCTCGAGTACTCCGGACTATGTCTGCTCGGAGTTGAGGAGCCGTCGAACTTCGTAGAGGCAAGGAAAAGTTCTAGCTGGATGCACGCCATGGATGAGGAGATGAAGGCGATTGAGAGCAATGACACGTGGACTTTGGTAACCCGACCTCCGAACCAAAAAACCATAGATTTGAAGTGGGTTTACAAGTTAAAGAAGGACACACAGGGTGCTATTGTGAAGTACAAAGCAAGACTCGTTGCAAAGGGCTATGTACAACGTCAAGGAGTTGACTATGATGAGGTGTTTGCACCGGTTTCTCGACTCGAAACGGTGAGAGTGCTCCTAGCTTTGGCAGCACAAGAGGATTGGAAGGTTCATCATATGGATGTTAAATCCGCTTTCCTCAACGGTGATCTCACAGAAGAAGTGTACGTAGAACAACCCCTCGGCTACGAGAAGGAAGGTGAAGAAGAGAAAGTTTACAAGCTCAAGAAGGCACTTTATGGGTTGAAGCAAGCGCCAAGAGCTTGGAACTCAAAATTAGACCGAAGTTTGGTCTCGCTCGGGTTCAAGAGATGTCCCCTCGAGCACGCAGTCTATACAAAGAACTCCAAAGGCTCAAACCTGCTAGTGGGAGTTTATGTCAACGATCTGATTATCACCGGAGATAGCGTACAAGAAATTGAACGTTTCAAGGCGCAAATGAAAAACAAGTTTAGCATGAGCGATCTGGGATTACTCAGCTATTACTTGGGCATCGAAGTGAAGCAAAGCTCCGGTGAGATTTCCCTATGTCAATCGGCTTATGCGGTCAAGTTATCGGAAAAGTGTGGCATGTCAGATTGCTACGAGACACAAGTTCCAATGGACCAACGTCACAAGTTGAGCAAGCGTAGCTCAGATCCGCCGGTGGACACCACAATGTATCGAAGCGTTGTGGGCAGCCTAAGATACTTGGTGCGTACCCGACCTGACTTGGCTTATTCAGTCGGGATCTTGAGTCGTTTCATGGAGAATCCGACAACCGAACACATGAGCGCGGTCAATCAAATCTTGCGCTATGTGAAAGGCACTATTAATCTTGGCTGCACGTATAGAAAGGGAAAGGAAGGATTGATCCTTCGTGGATATTCAGATAGTGACATTGCAGGTGATGTGGATGACCGGAAGAGCACAACAGGCATGGTATTCTACCTTGGTCCGAATCCGATTAGCTGGAATTCTCAGAAGCAAAAGGTGGTGGCACTGTCTTCATGCGAGGCAGAATACATAGCGGCAAGCATGGCGGCTTGTCAAGCAGTGTGGCTGAGAAGACTCCTAGCTATTCTTACGAAGCGGGAGGTGCAGAAGGTGTCATTGAAGATCGACAACCAAGCTGCAATCTCATTGTGCAAAAATCCGGTTCATCACGAAAGGAGCAAGCACATAGATACTCGGTTCCACCACATCTGGGAGTGCATTGAGGAAGGAATGATCGAAAGTTCAACACGTCAACACGAAAGACCAGCTTGCCGATATTCTCACGAAGTCTTTCGGACGACAGAAATTCTTGAAGATGCCAGAAACGATCGGCGTCCAAACTGTAAAGTAAGGATGTCATGTTTAAGGGGGTGAATATTAGGATTAAACACGACTACTTGTTCGTGTCCGTTTTATACACGTGTGTATGCACGTGTCCGAGTAGGTTTCCTAAACCATCACGCTAGTTGGTCAGGTTAGCTAGTATATATACTCAAGATACCCGGTGTAATTATACCAACGAAAAGAAAAGAGTGCAATAAAGCAAGGCTCGATACGAGCCTTTGGCGATCCACCGATTCGTGTGTTTCTGGAGTTCTCGCCTAAATAGTTCGTCACCAGAATCGATCTAATCTAGCTAGCTCTACCACGCTCATATACGTACGTTAACAATCTCTGCATGTGCTTGCACACTGTTCGTCGATCAAGGTGACTGCTAGCTTGCTTGCTAGCTTTGCAGGTACGTGCGTGTGCTGTTGCTCTGGTGTTTTGATCAGACGAATCAAAAGCCAACAAGAGCGTAGCAGAGACACCAGTTGCAGGTTGGGAACCGCAATCTGCGCGCCGCCGGCTCCCATGGCCGGCGGGGAAGAACTGAGGTGGAGAGGCAGGGAGAGAGGCCGGATACTGAAAGAGCCCGGAGTGGACGAAGCGAAGGCCGACGGCGGAGAGCAGCCACGGATGGCAGGTGCGGCCGGCGAGGAACCTGTGCAGGCGGCGGGCAGCGGGCGGCCTTGTTCCCCTCTTTTTTCTCTCTCATTTCTCCTCGCTCTCTCTCGAAGAAGAATCGAGAAGAGGCGAGCGAGGCCAGCCGTAGATATTCGGCCCGAGCGGTAAATCTGTCAAAAAAAAAAGGTAGAAAAAAACAAGTAACTTAACAGGTATACGTGTCAATTGGAGGAATGAAATACGTCTCAATTTGTGAAAGCTCTTGCTCAACAGAGGGAAATCACGGCGTGAGGCATTGCTTAGTAGCTTAAATACTCTGTATAATGATGGTACTCAGCACAAAAGCATGATTGATGCTCTTCAATATTTGATTCTTACTAGACCAGATATATCCTTTGATGTAAACAATGTCTTTTTGTTTTTGCATGATCCTACCACCCTTTATTGGACTGCTGCCAAACGAATTCTGAGATATGTGAAGCATACAATTTGTGTTGCGCTAACATTCAGCACGTCAAGTTGTGTTGCGCTAACATTCAGCACGTCAGAGTCCAACCTTATTAGAGCATTCGCTGATGTTGACTGGGAAGGCAGTATTGATTACAGGAGGTCTACAGGTGGCTTTGCCATGTTTTTTGTCCCTAATCTTGTCTCATGCTGTGCTAAGAAGCAACAACAGTTTCCAAGTCTAGTACAGAAGCTGACTACAAAGCATTAGCCAATGATACTGCAGAGATTATCCGGCTTCAGTTTATGTTAAAGAAACTTAGAGTACCACAAGTGCAAGGCCCTTTCTTGTGGTGTCATAACCCTGGTGCCACCTATCTTTCTACAAATCTAGTTTTTCATGCTAGAACCAAACATATTGAGATAGACTTTCATTTTGTCGGAGAACGAGTTGCCAACACACATTGGGATGTTCGCTTTGTTCATTCAGATGATCAGATTGCAGACGGCTTCACCAAGGCACTACCCGGAGGAAGCTTTGAGAAACTCAGGCGTAATCTCAACTTAGCCAAGTTGTGATTAGGGGGGGTGTCGAAGATATTATTGTTAGGCCGCAGCGGCTGTTCCTAACGCGTCTAATATTATTGGTAGGTAGTTTAAGTTCCGTCGAGATTATCTCTATCCTGTCTACCTATCTCCTTGTATTCTAAGTTAATGTATGCGCACAAGGGATAAGCCCCGTCCTATCAATAAATACCGTGACCCTCTCTCGAGAGGGTAGTATGCTTCCATCACAAATTCTATACTACCTCCTAGTTTCTATTGATGGCAACTAGTATGCTAACTGAATTCTCCTAGCTCCCCCAGCTAAGCTCCAAATAGACAAATCACTCTTAATGGCAGCACATCTCTCAAGATCACGTACATGTGATCCCTATAGCTTTTCTGATAAAACAGCTGCTGCCATATCTGCCGATGTTGTCAATGCCCCAATGTCATCGTCGTGTCTTTTCCGCATCCTCTCGCTGTTGCAACAACTGCCTTCGACAAAGATCCCCTCTCGCACTTTACCAATCCACTTAATTACTAGAATTTGGAACATTGTGTGCTGCTAGAGTATGGGATGAAGCATTGAAAAATTATACTTAGAATCCGTCATCAAGCGGCCACCACGGAGCAAAGAGACGAGCACATCTACAACCATCATGGTCTGTCGTGACCTACTGACCTACAAGTCCCAGAGGGGAATTCCGTATGTACCCAAACTACTACACAGTATTGTCAACTCTAGAGAGTGTACTGTTGAGTCCATCATGAGGATATGACGGTGTATTATCAACTATAGAACCGTAAAGACGTACTATTTGATAAATCACAAGGATATGATTGTATATGAGGAATGACATCAGAAGTTCTGAATCTGGATTCCATAGCGAAGAAAGCGGCAATGGGGCTGAGCAGCGAACCTGCCAAGGAATCGCCGACATGCATGTTAGGGGAACGAGACTGGAAATTTTCTTGCTGGGTTCTTTAGACGCATCGCCTTCATGCTCCACTGCAAGCTCCATGTTGGTTCACGTAACAAGAACCTGTTAATTACCAACACATGGTGTTCTGCCAATTAACTAAATGTAGATGGACGAACAATTTTAGATATGAGATATTTGATTTTGATCTACACATGCTCAATTACTTAGTCTGCTTGCATAAGAGGCACCTCGAATACTAATTGGATATACAAATGTGATTTGATTTCATGTTAGGTATGCTCAACTATCTGTCATTCTCGCATATCCTTCACTGAGATGTAATGTATTAAAATGTATTTACAAAGCATACACAAGTTAGGCACACATTATTGCAGATTTTTTTCTAAAGAATCGTGTATAACACATCCACAAGTAGAGTCTGACAGCACAATATTCAGACCAAATCAACTTATGTACTTCATATCAGGTTTGGATCATAAATTCTTGTTGCTATTTGTCTTACGTAATTCGGAGTAAATTAGCTTATGGAATGAGATAATTGTGTGCTGTCCAGAAGTACATGGTTGAATTTTGTGTAACTGCTTTGCAAAATGAAGTGAAATAGAAAAAAATCTCCGCTCCACCAAAATAATATCATTGTTTTTTTGGCTCCAATTGAAACTCGAGAGAACTAACTGATGGAATATCATTTTCCAGTACCTCGTAATGTACTGTAAATATGATAATCATGCATTTCACTATCCATTTTTTAATAATCAATACAGATTAGAACAAAAGGGATTGTTATATGTAATGAACTTTAGTGTGTATGATTTAGTCAATAAGTATATTCAAATATAAGATGATCGTGTTTCAACATTTTATATAGATCGTCTTATATACAATGTGTTTCATCTTACAATATGCCATAAATCATGTATGAAACTAATGATTAGAAGAAAAATAATACTTGATTTTTTAGAGAGGGCATAAAAATATTACAGAAATATATTATGATGGAGCTACCTAGCTGAATATCCAAAGTTCAACTTTTCGTGCTATTATAAAGTACAATACCACGCGCAAAGCAACACATAAATTCATTTATTAATAACATGTCCTTAAAAATGGCATAAGAATATTTAATCCAGAAATTAAAGGCCTCTTTGGTTCAAATTAAAAGTTGAGGAGAACTATAGGATAGGTAATTCTCTTTTGTGGCACAATTATCAGTTTGGTTCAGAGGAATATAGGACCCCCTCCCCCCTCAAATTCAAATGAAAACAACATGAAGTTACAACCCACTACTCTCCACTTTATTTGAATCCATTTGCAGAAACAATAATATATCAAGGTATACAGTGACATAATACCATCTCAACTGTTCGCTTTCACATGGTTTGATTGTAGTTTAACCATGTTTATTAGGATTCGTGAGGTTTTCCTATTATTACCTTTTATTCTTGTGGACCAAAGACAACCCTAATAAATTTCTTTGCCAATGAGTTATATTTAGGAGTGGCAATCGTGCCCTCGCATTTGCGGACACACTTAATTTACAGACGATAATCTGAATATGTATGAAAAAAAATGACAAACTTGTTCGTGTTAGGTTCATCTCCTCCCATTCGAGCCCAACGGGTCGAACGGGCCCTTGCCTCGGGCCCTGATCGGGGGTGCCCAACTCTCTTCTGGTTGGTGGGCCCCTATCGCCAGCGCTATAAAGAGAAGTGGGGGCCGGACGCACAGATCACAAGGTTGACCGTGCACCACACATCCCACCTACACCCCAGTCCGATCTAGGGTTAGCACTAGGCCCATGGGAAGCTACACCACCATCGGTGCTCGCTCACCGCCACCATCTTGATCCACCATGTCCATCCCGTCAAGCTCACAGAGCCAAAGAGAAGGTAAACACCTCCTCCTCTCAACACTACCGCCAACACTGTGCGTACACGATCCAGAGAGCACATCAATGATATCAGAGCCGTTTTGGCATTGAAATTGCGGTAAAATAAAATAAAATCCCCTTCCTCCCCCCGAAGAACCCTAGAACAGAGAAAAAAAATGCCTCACCGAAGAAGGCCCTTGGGCCCGCCAGCAAAGAGTGCCACCGCACCGGCCGCATCATTCCTCTCGATCCTGATGAGCGTCAGCAAGCCGAGGCGTCGGGAAGAAGAACTCACCCCCAGAGAGGCAAAGGGCGCCGGTCCCCAAACCGTTCGACGGCGGCGTGCTCACCACAAGGGGAACGCGCCACTGGTGAAGGGGATGGCAACCGTCGTCGCCGCCGTTATCGTCTACATCGATGCCGAGGGGATGCAGGCGTACGAAGAAAGAAGGAGGAAAAAATAGGCTCGGGAGAGGGGAGGTAGGCATCGCTCAAGCGACTTGGTGGCTCTCGAAGCCGTCGCCGACGGACGGATGGAGACCCGTCGGTGGCCTGGAGCTGCTGCCGAGCGGAGAGAGAGCAGGGCGACGAACGACGCGAGCGGGGGTTGGGGGTGGACAAGGGTTTCCCCCATAGCGGCTTGCATCGGTTTTGACCGAGCGATGCATGCGTGTCCGTTGGATTCCGCCGACATGCATTGCACGGTTGGGGCAGTGATGGCTCTCCATAGGCCGGCAAGAGCGCGGCTGGGCCGGCTTTAGCCCAAAGCGGCACGCACGGCGCACGTCGGGCTTAGGCTGGCGGACGAGGCCGAGAGGATTGGGTGGCTGGGCCGGATTCGGCCAGAACAGGGCGCATAGGCCGCGTTTTTTGTTTTATTTGTTTTTTGTCCAGTTTTTGGTAAATTATATCTAGTTTCTTTTTCTATTCAAAATTATCCAATGAAATTTTTGTTTCAGAAAATAGAAAAGTAAAATAATTGCTACAGAAAAGAATAGTCATGAATTTTTTATTCATGTTTTTTCCGCTGCAAATAAATGTAAATGCTTTTTCAAAAGTAAATAAAACAAAAGTGAGAGTTAAATTTTAAAGAGCATTGCAAACTGATTGTCGATGGAATTAGCCTAACAATAGTACCACGGGTACGAACGAAGGGGCGAAGTCTAGCTACGGCGCAGGCATTCACTTGGATGTGTATGGGTTCAGGCCCCACCTGGAAGTGGTAAAAGCCCTACATCTCGAACCCGGAGGCTTTGGTGTTTTCTTATGGGAGTAAAGGATTACAAGAAGTCGCTACTCTTGCTCTGGCATCCGGGGGTGGCTTATATAGAGTGCGTCATCCCTGGCCGAACACCGTCATTAAAACTATTAATGCTAATCAATGTATGTTACAGGAACTGCTGAGTTAAGTGGGGTGTTATAGGTAACGCACAATTAACAACACCGTGAGTGTCGCTTCAAGTACCTCGGACGATGCGTCTCCTGAGTTGGTTGAACTTCTGCCCGTCCGAGTGAAGCCATGACACCTGAGCGAATCTTCATATGCATCCGAATGCACTTTTATCACAGAGGCTTTAATGATGTCAAGGGACCACAGATGGACTATGGATGTCAGTCTTGTGACCCTACCCATGGTAGACGACTTCATCAGTAGCCTCTGAATCCGTGAGGTTTTAGTCGTTGAGTGATCGACACTCAGGAAGCATCGATGACGCCTTGGAGGCGTCTAATAAACGGTCCGTGTCACTTCCCACTCGGCTTCAAACCATGAAGAATTGAGGATTAACATTCTCTAACGAAATGATTTAGCTTGAATATGTAGCACAGTCATATGAAATCGACACGTTTCCGGAAGAAACGGTCTGAATGCCTGATTATTCCATCTGAGTGCTTAACATGTGGACCACTCGGTTTGCAAAATGAGCCAACAAGTGCTTCGAAGCACGAGCTCGTTCTGTTTTAAGGCACGGAGAGATTCCTGCGCGCTCGAAATCACGAAGGACGCACAGACGTGAGATAGAATGGTAAAGTCGCGAAAATTGGGGGTAGTGGGCACGACGCCTGAATTTCCTCGCCGAGATATTCGCCACGTGTCCTCGTGGCTGTCAACAGTGGATCCGCGGATCTTGCTCCATTTATGGGTTGATGGCCAGAGATTTTGCCTGATTTTTGGTATAAAAGGGTACTATTGGGGATGAAATAGATCTCACCTTCTGCCTCTCCCTTCATCTTCTCCGATGCCCGCACGTGGCATTTCCATCGAGCTCCTGTCGTAGACCAGTCTCTTTCTCGCCGGAGATGATGCGAGGGCAACCGCGAAGGAATAGCAGGCGAAGAGGAGTTCGCGTGACTCCTCCTCAAGGGTCGGCGCGCCGGTGGGATGGACCCAAGGCGATTGGATGCCATCGCGGGTCACCGAGGCCCGGGTGCTTGAGCTGGAGAGCCAAGGGATCTTGTCGGCGGGGAGTTGGCAGTTGCCGGAGGCGAGCGAGGAGGAACCTTCGCCGCGGGGAACGAGCGCGTCCTCCTGGTAACTCACCTTGAGCGAGGTTTCTCTCTTCTGCCTCACCCGTTCTTTCGTTGATTCCTACATTTCTTCGGCGTTCAGCTCCATCACATCCCTCCCAATGCTATCATTTAGTTTTGTGCATTTGTTTCACTCTGCAAAAATTTCTTGGGTTGTCATCCCCATTGGGGTTTATTCAAACATCTTTTCACCTGCCAAGTGATGAATGTGAAGAAGCCCACTTGGTCCGAGGACAAAACAAATGTACCTCAGCTGTGTGGGTGTTTGGGAATCCAGCTGTGGATAAAGGTTTGCTTCCCAACAATGACGTTTCTAGATTCGGTGAAGGATTTGTAGGAAAGCTGGTTTTACTGCCAAGATGTTTCAGTCGGTGAAGGTCAATCGGGGCTTCCACCGTATAGTCTGAACGCATTCGGTCAATCCCCTGGCTGATTGTAACAAAAGACGAAAATACGGAGATAGACATCTTGGTGATAGCTCTGGTGGCCTTGGTGCACAAAGGTATCAATGGCCTAGATTTGCTGGAGGTTTTCTTCGAGAGGAGGTTTCAACTGCTGCAAGCTAGGGCTCACCCCATGTGGGAATACACCGGACTAGATGGCACCACCCAACCGCACCCGGATGAAATCAAAGCAGAAATGGTGGAAGCCAAGATCAAGGCGATCACCCCAGCACGCGACAACCCCAAAGGGAGCAGACTCGTGGCCCCACTTTCATCAGAAAATCCATCGAATGGGCTAACTCTCGAAGATCTATTGACCGAGTGATATTCATGGACTTGTTGTATTCCACTTGATTGACTTGGTCTTCGTTCGGCAGGCTTTCACGGAAATGAATAGTCAAGTGTCAGTTGTGGATCGAGGCCCTGTCGATGTAGTGAGTGACACCAATAACTCGGAGGACTCGGCTGAAATGGGGGAAAGAGAAGAAGACGACGACAAGAGTGATGATGAAGATGATGACTCGGACGATAGCTACGAAGTGGAATCCTCGCGCTCGGACGACCGAGTGCCCGAAGCACGCTTTAAGGCGCGCCAGGACCCGAGAGCTTGTGGTGGCGGCTCCAAGGGAGCAAACATCGTCAAGCCGACTGCAATCGCCCTCCCGACTCGTAGCTCCAAACGCAGTCCCCGTCCTGAAGATCAAGATTACTATTCCCGTGGCCTCAACATAAATATTTCCACTTCAGCATTTATTGCTTAAATTCAACCGAATGATGTAACATTCCGAATGCTTCCTTTGCAGTGCTGATACTTCAACTGCTTCGCTTGACCCCCAAATTTTGGAGAAGGAGCGGGCCGACGTCGACGTTGCGGCTTCGAAAGGTAAACTACGAATTCTATCCAACGCACGCCATGGTTTTCTTTTTTTATTATTCTCGAGTGCTTTATGAACACTTGTAGCCTCGCGTGAGGTGATAGACATCGAAGTGGATGATAAGGTTGACTCGCCGAACCCGTCTACCAACACGGATGTTGTGATGTAGGAGCCGTCAATAGCGAATGCCTTGGTGTCAGCACGGGGAACCAGCTCGGGTGCTGGAGTCGCACTCTGAACCGGTGCATCAACATCCTTGCCTACTACTCGTGTGACCAGCAGCTTTGTGCTACACCACGTCCCGGAGAATCAGGTGGTGCAAGCAAATAAAAGTTGATCCAACTGGGGGTGCTGAGCGAACGTCTGAAAACGACATATCATGTGAGTGCGGTGTTACAGAAGAACGTCCCAGTAAGTACTCTGGTAACTACCTTCCTCACTCGGAATTCGGATCTGAGTGTCTTTTGCTTTTAATCCCGAGTGGGTTCGCGTCTGGGCACACCCACTGGGTGTTTTTGGGTTCCAGTGGGGGCACGCTGAGCACACCCACTGGATATAGTCACTGAGACTGTCACCGACTGAAGCAGCCGGCGGTAGTCTAAAAGTGTAAATGAATTAGGTGGCCGATCCGTCGTTAACCTTGAAGAAAAGTTCTTGAGCTTGATCTTCTAGTGGGGGCGCACTGAGTGCACCGACCGGGTGTAGGCCCCGACACTACCGTCGACTGAAGCAGTCGGTGGGAGTCTTAAAGTCTGAGTCAAAGTTTGACTAATTTTTTGTCTTTGTTTCCTGTTTGCACAAGGTTTGTGAGCTCGGAAGCCACCACAACGCTATGGAGAAGGAGGCGCTGACCCTGCGCCTCGACCTTGAAGCCGAAAAAACCATGAACGCTAGATTGGAGCAGGAGAAAAAGGCACTCGAAGGTATATTCATCATGTCTGACTGCCACCACAAGTATTTTTCCTCCCTGTCCGACTGAATCTACTTCATCATATCTTCTTGGTGAAAATCGTAAAGTTGTCGAGAGGCTGAAGAATCCTATTTCTTTAGAAACTGTGAAGATGGCCCTCGAGAAGAAAAACACAGATCTGGCGGCTGCCTAGAAGGAGGCCAGTCGAAAGACGAAGGAGGCTGAGGAGAAGCACAAGACAGTCGAGAAGCTAGAGGAGGAGAAGAAAACTACGGAGGCTGATGTGAAGAAGTCCAGGGAGAAACTCGTTGAGGTGAAGAAATCACACGTTGGGTGGGAGGCCAAACTGAAGCACATCACTGCCAAGAAAACCGAGCTAGAGCAGTTCATCGAAGTATTCGACGATGCCGAGAGTGAAAATCTCAGAGGTAAACTTTCCTGTGTGACTCTTGTGAAGCCTTGTTTAGCCGAATGAAATTTGCTTGCTTCTGATTCTTTTCTTCATTCGACTGAACTCGGAATTCTGCGACGACGTTGCTGAGGAGACCGAGAAGATCGAGAATGAGCTGAAGCTGTCCCGAGAGCTGCTCAAGGATAGTGCTTCTATGGCCTTTCTCCGTTTGGATGAGCGTGTATGAAGTGGTTGCGTACATTAAGAGGCTCCGCACTGCCGTTTTGGACATTGAGAAAGATATCTTTCCTTATGAGGAACCTTCAAAGGATCTGGAATCTGTTCTCACCCGAGTGATGAATGTCCCGAGCCGGGTGAAAACCTGGAAGAAGTTAGCAGCCTGAACTGTAGCTGACATTGCTCTCTCACTCGTCCGTGTCCACTGCAAGGGGGTCGACGATAAGAAGATGAAGTCCCTAGAGGTTGCTAATAGGAAGCACGACAAACTTGAAGACTTCATGGAAATGTTCATGCAAGCTGCCACCCGAATAAAAGACAACATCGATCTGGACACCTCTTTTGAAGCGGTGGTTCTGCCTCGCCCCGAGTGACCGTCGGGCTAAAAAATTCTTTAAGCTTTTGCCTCAGAATGCCGAGTGGTAGTTGTACCCCTAAGACTTTGAACGAGCCTGAGGCTCCTCTCGTTCGTTCTTTTACTTGTATTTTCTCTTTGAGCGGTGCAATTTTTCTTTACCTCATCTCCGTTAGATCCTTTATTTCTGAGTGTTTTATACTTAGGCGATACGGAGTCAGATCTAAGTCCCTGACCTGGGCTAGATCCACACTCGAAGTAGTTCGTACTTAGACTGACTATGATGGTCCTGTTCATCTTGTCGTCCGACTGTGGAGACTATCCCACCCGGGGCGTATTTAACTTAGGAGACACGGGGTCGCAGCTAAGCCCCCGAGTGCAGGTGAAACCCTCACTTGGAGTTGTTCGTACTTAGACTGACAATGATGGTCATGTTCATCTTATCGTCCGAGCGAGAGTATCCCACTCGAAGCGTTTTTCACTTAGGCGACGCGAGGTCGTAGCTAAGCCCCCGAATGCGGGCGAAGCCCTCACTCCAAGTAGTTTATACTTCGACGAACAATGATGGTCATGTCCATCTTGTCGGACGAGTGTGGAGAATGTCCCACTTCAAGCATTTTTAACTTTGGCGACGCGGGGTCGTAGATAAGTCTCCAAGTGCGGACAAAGCCCTCACTCGGAGCATTTAGTACTAAAACAAACAGTGATAATCCTGTCCATATTGTCGTTTGATTGTGGAGAATGTCCCACTCGAAGCATTTTTTAACATAGTCGACACGGGGTCGCAGCTAAGCCCCCGAGTGCACGCGAAGCTCTCACTCGGAATTGTTTGTACTTAGACAGACAATGATGGTCATATTCATCTTGTCGTCTGAGCATGAGCATGGAGAGTATCCCACTCGAAGCGTTTTTAACTTAGGCGACGCAGGGTCGGAGCTAAACCTCCGAGTGTGGGCGAGGCCCTCACCCGGAGTAGTTCCTACTTAGACGAACAATGATGTTCCTGTCCATCTTTTCATCCGAGTGTTGAGAATGTCCTACTCGAAGCGTTTTTAACTTAGGCGATGGGTGTCGCAGCTAAGTCTCCGAGTGCGGACGAAGCCTTCACTCAGAGTACTTCGTATTTAGATGATCAGTGATGGTCTTGTGCATCTTGTAGTCCGAGTGTGGAGAATGTCCCACTCGATGCGTTTTTAGCATAGGTGACGCGGGGTCGCAGCTAAGCCCCCGAGTGCGGGAGAAGCCCTCACTTGGAGTAGCTCGTACATAGACGAACAATGATGGTCTTGTCCATATTGTCGTATGAGTGTGGAGAATGTCCCACTCGAAGCATTTTTAACATAGGTGACGCGGGGTCACAACTAAGCCCCCGAGTGCGGGCGAAGCCCTCACTAGTAGTTTTTCGTACTTAGACGGACAATGATGGTCATGTCCATCTTGTCATCTGAGTGTGGAGAGTATCCCAATCGGAGCATTTTTAACTTAGGTGATGCGGGGTCGTAGGTAAACCTACGAGTGTTGGCGAAGCCCTCACCCGGAGTAGTTCCTACCTAGACGAACAATGATGGTCATGTCCATCTTGTCGGACGAGTGTGGAGAATGTCCCACTTGAAGCATTTTTAACTTTGGCGACGCGGGGTCGTAGATAAGTCTCCAAGTGTGGACAAAGCCCTCACTCGGAGCAGTTAGTACTAAAACAAACAGTGACAATCCTGTCCATATTGTCGTTTGATTGTGGAGAATGTCCCACCCGAAGCATTTTTAACATAGTCGACACGGGGTCGCAGCTAAGCCCCCGAGTGCACGCGAAGCCCTCACTCGGAGTTGTTTGTACTTAGACAGACAATGATGGTCATATTCATCTTGTCGTCTGAGCATGGAGAGTATCCCACTCGAAGCGTTTTTAACTTAGGCGATGCAGGGTCGGAGCTAAACCTCCGATTGTGGGCGAGGCCCTCACCCGGAGTAGTTCCTACTTAGACGAACAATGATGTTCCTGTCCATCTTTTCATCCGAGTGTTGAGAATGTCCTACTCGAAGCGTTTTTAACATAGGCGATGGGGGGTCACAGCTAAGTCTCCGAGTGCGGACGAAGCCTTCACTCATAGTACTTCGTATTTAGACGATCAGTGATGGTCTTGTCCATCTTGTAGTCCGAGTGTGGAGAATGTCCCACTCGGTGCGTTTTTAGCATGGGCGACACGGGGTCGCAGCTAAGCCCCTGAGTGCGGGAGAAGCCCTCACTTGGAGTAGCTCGTACATAGACGAACAATGATGGTCTTGTCCATATTGTCGTACGAGTGTGGAGAATGTCCCACTCGAAGCATTTTTAACATAGGCGACGCGGGGTCATAGCTAAGCCCCCAAGTGTGGGCGAAGCCCTCACTAGTAGTTGTTTGTACTTAGACGGACAATGATGGTCATGTCCATCTTGTCATCTGAGTGTGGAGAGTATCCCAATCGGAGCATTTTTAACTTAGGTGATGCGGGGTCGTAGGTAAACCTACGAGTGTTGGCGAAGCCCTCACCCGGAGTAGTTCCTACCTAGACGAACAATGATGGTCCTGTCCATTTTGACGTCCAACTGTGGAGAATGTCCCACGCGAAGCGTTTTTCACTTAGGCGACGCGGGGTCGTAGCTAAGCCCCCGTATGCGGGCGCTCACTCGAAGTAGTTCGTTCTTAGACAAACAATGATGGTCATGTTCATCTTGTCGGACGAGTGTGGAGAATGTCCCACTCGAAGCATTTTTAACTTTGGCGACGCGGGGTCGTAGATAAGTCTCCAAGTGCAGACGAAGCCCTCACTCGGAGC
The DNA here is from genome assembly GCA_022496015.1 of Hordeum marinum. Classification (NCBI taxonomy): domain Eukaryota; kingdom Viridiplantae; phylum Streptophyta; class Magnoliopsida; order Poales; family Poaceae; genus Hordeum; species Hordeum marinum. The sequence continues at coordinate 557,290,209 of CM039678.1, forward strand.
AGTTAGTACTAAAACGAACAGTGATGGTCCTGTCCATCTTGTAGTCCGATTGTGGAGAATGTCCCACTCGAAGCATTTTTAACATAGTCGACACGGGGTCGCAGCTAAGCCCCCCGAGTGCACACGAAGCCCTCACTCGGAGTTGTTTGTACTTAGACAGACAACGATGGTCATATTCATCTTGTCGTCTGAGTGTGGAGAGTATCCCACTCGAAGCGTTTTTAACTTAGGCGACGCAGGGTCGTAGCTAAACCTCCGAGTGTGGGTGAAGCCCTCACCAGGAGTAGTTCCTACTTAGACGAACAATGACGTTCCCGTCCATCTTTTCATCCGAGTGTGGAGAATATCCCACTCAAAGCGTTTTTAACTTAGGTGATGGGGGGTCGCAGCTAAGTCTCCGAGTGTGGACGAAGCCTTCACTCAGAGTAGTTCGTACTTAGACGAACAGTGATGGTCCTGTCCATCTTGTCGTCCGAGTGTGGAGAATGTCCCACCCGAAGCGTTTTTAGCATAGGCAACACGGGGTCGCAGCTAAGCCCCCGTGTGCGGGCGAAGCCCGCACTCGGAATAGTTCGTACATAGACGAACAATGATGGTCTTGTCCATATTGTCGTACGAGTGTGGAGAATGTCCCACTCGAAGCATTTTTAACATAGGCGACACGGGGTCACAGCTATGCCCCCGAGTGCGGGCGAAGCCCTATTGTTCGTACTTAGACAGACTATGATGGTCATGTCCATCTTGTCATCCGAGTGTGGAGAGTATCCCAATCGGAGCATTTTTAATTTAGGTGATGCGGGGTCGTAGGTAAACCTCCGAGTGCGGGCGAAGCCCACACCCGGGGTAGTTCCTACCTAGACAAACAATGATGGTCCTCTCCATTTTGTCGTCCAACTTTGGAGAATGTCCCACTCGACGCGTTTTTCACTTAGGCGATGCGGGTCGCAGCTAAGACCCCGTTTGTGGGCGAAGCCCTCACTCGTAGTTCGTACTTAGACGAACAATGATGGTCATGTCCATCTTGTCGGACAAGTGTGGAGAATGTCTCACTCGAAGCATTTTTTAACTTTGGCGACGCGGGGTCGTAGATAAGTCTCCGAGTGCGGACGAAGCCCTCACTCGGAGCAGTTAGTACTAAAACGAACAGTGATGGTCCTGTCCATCTTGTCGTCCGATTGTGGAGAATGTCCCACTCGAAACATTTTTAACATAGTCGACATGGGGTCGTAGCTAAGCCCCCGAGTGCACGCGAAGCCCTCACTCGGAGTTGTTTGTACTTAGACAGACCAGGATGGTCATATTCATCTTGTGGTCTGAGCGTGGAGAGTATCCCACTCAAAGCATTTTTAACTTAGGCGGCCTAGGGTCGTAGCTAAACCTCCGAGTGTGGGCGAAGCCCTCACCCGGAGTAGTTCCTACTTAGACGAACAATGATGTTCCCGTCCATCTTTTCATCCGATCGTGGAGAATGTCGCACTCGAAGCGTTTTTAACTTAGGCGTTGGGGGGTCGCAGCTAACTCTCCGAGTGCGGACGAAGCCTTCACTTAGAGTAGTTCGTACTTAGACGAACAGTGATGGTCCCGTCCATCTTGTCGTCCGATCGTGGAGAATGTCCCACTCGAAGCGTTTTTAGCATAGGCGACACGGGGGCCCTCAAGTGCGGGTGAAGCCCTCACTAGAAGTTGTTCGTACTTAGACGGACAATGATGGTCATGTCCATCTTGTCATCCGAGTGTGGAGAGTATCCCAATCGGAGCATTTTTAACTTAGGTGATGCGGCGTCGTAGGTAAACCTCCGAGTGCGGGCGAAGCCCTCACCCGGAGTAGTTCCTACCTAGACGAACAATGATGGTCCTGTCCATTTTGTGGTCCAAGTGTGGAGAATTTCCCACTTGAAGAGTTTTTCACTTAGGCGACGCGGGCTGGCAGCTAAGCCCCAGAATGCGGGTGAAGCCCTCACTCGGACGAGCAATGATGGTCATGTCCATCTTGTCGGACGAGTGTGGAGAATGTCGCAGTCGGAGCATTTTTAACTTTGGCGACGCGGGGTCGTAGATAATTCTCCGAGTGGGAACGAAGCCCTCACTCGGAGCAGTTAGTACTAAAACGAACAATGATGGTCCTGCCCATCTTGTCATCCGATTGTGGAGAATGTCCCACTCGAAGCATTTTTAACATAGTCGACACGGGGTCGCAGCTAAGACCCCGAGTACACGCGAAGCCCTCACTCGGAGTTGTTTGTACTTAGACAGACAATGATGGTCATATTCATATTGTCATCTGAGCGTGGAGAGTATCCCACTCGAAGCATTTTTAACTTAGCCGATGGGGGGTCGCAGCTAAGTCTCCGAGTGCGGACGAAGCCTTCACTCACAATAGTTCATATTTAGACGATCAGTGATGGTCCTGTCCATCTTGTCGTCCGAGTGTGGAGAATGTCCCACTTGATGCGTTTTTAGCATAGGCGACACGGGGTCGCAGCTAAGCCCCCGAGTGTGGGTGAACCCCTCATTTGGAGTAGTTCGTACATAGACGAGCAATGATGGTCTTGTCCATATTGTCGTACGAGTGTGGAGAATGTCCCACTCGAAGCATTTTTAACATAGGCGACGCGGGGTCACAGCTAAGCGCCCGAGTGCGGGCCAAGCCCTCACTAGTAATTGTTCGTACTTAGACGGACAATGATGGTCATGTCCATCTTGTTATCTGAGTGTGGAGAGTATCCCAATCGGAGCATTTTTAACTTAGGTGATGCGGGGTCGTAGGTAAACCTCCGAGTGCGGGCGAAGCCCTCACCCGGAGTAGTTCCTACCTAGATGAACAATGATGGTCCTGTCCATTTTGTCGTCCAACTGTGGAGAATGTCCCACTCGAAGCGTTTTTCACAAAGGCGACGCGGGGTCGCACCTAAGCCCCCGTGTGCGGGCGCTCACTCGGAGTAGTTCGTACTTAGACAAACAATGATGGTCATGTTCATCTTGTCGGACGAGTGTGGAGAATGCCCCACTCGAAGCATTTTTAACTTTGGCGACGCGGGGTCGTAGATAAGTCTCCGAGTGTAGACGAAGCCCTCACTCGGAGCAGTTAGTACTAAAACGAACAGTGATGGTCCTGTCCATCTTGTCGTCCGATTGTGGAGAATGTCGCACTCGAAGCATTTTTAACATCGTCAACACAGGGTCGTAGCTAATCCCCCGAGTACATGCGAAGCCCTCACTCGGAGTTGGTTGTACTAAGACAGACAATGATGGTCATATTCATCTTGTCATATGAGCGTGGAGAGTATCCCACTCGAAGCATTTTTAACTTAGGCGATGGGGGGTCGCAGCTAAGTCTCCGAGTGCGGATGAAGCCTTCACTCAGAGTAGTTCGTACTTAGACGAACAGTGATGGTCCTGTCCATCTTGTCGTCCGATCGTGGAGAGTGTCCCACTCAACGCGTTTTTAGCATAGGCGACACGGGGTCGCAGCTAAGCACCCAAGTGCGGGTGAAGCCCTCACTAGAAGTTGTTCGTACTTAGACGGACAATGATGGTCATGTCCATCTTGTCATCCGAGTGTGGAGAGTATCCCAATCGGAGCATTTTTAACTTCGGTGATGCGGCATAGTAGGTAAACCTCCGAGTGTGGGCGAAGCCCTCACCCGGAGGAGTTCCTACCTAGACGAACAATGATGGTCCTGTCCATTGTGTCGTCCAAGTGTGGAGAATTTCACACTTGAAGAATTTTTCACTTAGGGGACGCGGGGTCGCAGCTAAGCCCCCGAATGCGGGTGAAGCCCTCACTCGGAGTAGTTCATACTTAGACGAACAATGATGGTCATGTCCATCTTGTCGGACGAGTGTGGAGAATGTCCCACTCGAAGCATTTTTAACTTTGGAGACGCGGGGTCGTAGATAATTCTCCGAGTACGAACGAAGACCTACCTTGGAGCAGTTAGTACTAAAACAAACAGTGATGGTCCTGCCCATCTTGTCATCCGATTGTGGAGAATGTCCCACTCGAAGCATTTTTAACATAGTCAACACGGGGTCGCAGCTAAGACCCCGAGTACTCGCGAAGCCCTCACTCGGAGTTGTTTGTACTTAGACAGACAATGATGGTCATATTCATATTGTCATCTGAGCGTGCAGAGTATCCCACTCGAAGTATTTTTAACTTAGGCGATGGGGGGTCGCAGCTAAGTCTCCGAGTGCAGACGAAGCCTTCACTCAGAGTAGTTCGTATTTAGATGATCAGTGATGGTCCTGTCCATCTTGTCGTCCGAGTGTGGAGAATGTCCCACTCGATGCGTTTTTAGCATAGGCAACACGGGGTCGCAGCTAAGCCCCCGAGTGCAGGTCAAGGCCTCATTTGGAGTAGTTCGTACATAGACGAGCAATGATGGTCTTGTCCATATTATCGTACGAGTGTGGAGAATGTCCCACTCGAAGCATTTTTAACATAGGCGACGCGGGGTCACAGCTAAGCGCCCGAGTGCGGGCGAAGCCCTCACTAGTAATTGTTCGTACTTAGACGGACAATGATGGTCATGTCCATCTTGTTATCTGAGCGTGGAGAGTATCCCACTCGAAGCATTTTTATCTTAGGTGATGCGGGGTCGTAGGTAAACCTCTGAGTGCGGGGCGAAGCCCTCACCCGGAGTAGTTCCTACTTAGACGAACAATGATGTTCCTGTCCATTTTGTCGTCCAACTGTGAAGAATGTCCCACTCGAAGCGTTTTTCACTTAGGCGACGCGGGGTCGCACCTAAGCCCCCATGTGCGGGCCCTCACTCAGAGTAGTTCGTACTTAGACAAACAATGATGGTCATGTTCATCTTGTCGGACGAGTGTGGAGAATGCCCCACTCGAAGCATTTTTAACTTTGGCAACGCGGGGTCGTAGATAAGTCTCCGAGTGCAGACGAAGCCCTCACTCAGAGCAGTTAGTACTAAAACGAACAGTGATGGTCCTGTCCATCTTGTCGTCCGATTGTGGAGAATGTCCCACTCGAAGCATTTTTAACATAGTCGACACGGGGTCGTAGCTAATCCCCCGAGTACACGCGAAGCCCTCACTCGGAGTTGGTTGTACTTAGACAGACAATGATGGTCATATTCATCTTGTCATCTGAGCGTGGAGAGTATCCCACTCGAAGCATTTTTAACTTAGGCGATGGGGGGTCGCAGCTAAGTCTCCGAGTGCGGATGAAGGCTTCACTCGGAGTAGTTTGTACTTAGACGAACAGTGATGGTCCTGTCCATCTTGTCGTCCGATCGTGGAGAGTGTCCCACTCAAAGCGTTTTTAGCATAGGCGACACGGGGTCGCAGCTAAGCACCCAAGTGCGGGCGAAGCACTCACTAGAAGTTGTTCGTACTTAGACGGACAATGATGGTCATGTCCATCTTGTCATCCGAGTGTGGAGAGTATCCCAATCGGAGCATTTTTAACTTAGGTGATGCGGCATAGTAGGTAAACCTCCGAGTGCGGGCGAAGCCCTCACCCGGAGTTGTTCCTACCTAGACGAACAATGATGGTCCTGTCCATTGTGTCGTCCAAGTGTGGAGAATTTCCCACTTGAAGAGTTTTTCACTTAGGCGACGCGGGGTCGCAGCTAAGCCCCCGAATGCGGCTGAAGCCCTCACTCGGAGTAGTTCGTACTTAGACGAACAATGATGGTCATGTCCATCTTGTCGGACGAGTGTGGAGAATGTCCCACTCGAAGCATTTTTAACTTTGGCGACGCGAGGTCATAGATAATTATCCGAGTGCGAACGAAGTCCTCACTCGGAGCAATTAGTACTAAAACGAACAGTGATGGTCCTGTCCATCTAGTCATCGGATTGTGGAGATTGTCCCACTCGAAGCATTTATAACATAGTCGACACGGGGTCGTAGCTAAGCCCCCGAGTACACGCGAAGCCCTCACTCGGAGTTGTTTGTACTTAGACAGACAATTATGGTCATATTCATCTTGTCATCTGAGCATGGAGAGTATCCCACTCGAATCGTTTTTAACTTAGCCGATGGGGGGTCGCAGCTAAGTCTCCAAGTGCGGACGAAGCCTTCACTCAGAGTAGTTCGTATTTAGACGATCAGTGATGGTCCTGTCCATCTTGTCGTCCGATCGTGGAGTGCAGGTGCAGCCCTCACTTGGAGTAGATCGTACATGGACAAACAATGATGGTCTTGTCCATATTGTCGTACGAGTGTGGAGAATGTCCCACTCGAAGCATTTTTAACATAGGCGACGCGGGGTCAGAGCTAAGCCCCCGAGTGCGGGCGAAGCCCTCACTAGTAGTTGTTCGTACTTAGACAAACAATGACGGTCATGTCCATCTTGTCATCTGAGTCTGGAGAGTATCCCAATTGGAGTATTTTTAACTTAGGTGATGCGGGGTCATAGGTAAACCTCCGAGTGCAGGCGAAGTCCTCACCCGGAGTAGTTCCTACCTAGACGAACAATGATGGTCCTGTCCATTTTGTCGTCCAACTGTGGAGAATGTCCCACTCAAAGCGGTTTTCACTTAGGCGACGCGGGGTCGTAGCTAAGCCCCCGTATGCAGGCGCTAACTCGGAGTAGTTCGTACTTAGAAAAATAATGATGGTCATGTTCATCTTGTCGGACGAGTGTGGAGAATGTCGCACTCGAAGCATTTTTAACTTTGGCGACGCGGGGTCGTAGATAAGTCTCCGAGTGCGGACGAAGCCCTCACTCGGAGCAGTTAGTACTAAAACGAACAGTGATGGTCCTATTCATCTTGTCGTCTGAACGTGGAGAGTATCCCACTCGAAGCGTTTTTAACTTAGGCGACGCAGGGTCGTAGCTAAACCTCCGAGTGTGGGCGAAGCCCTCACCCGGAGTAGTTCCTACTTAGACGAACAATGGTGTTCCTGTCAATCTTTTCATCCGAGTGTGGAGAATATCCCACTCGAAGCGTTTTTAACTTCGGTGATGGGGGGTCGCAGCTAAGTCTCCGAGTGTGGACGAAGCCTTCACTCAGAGTAGTTCGTCCTTAGTCGAACAGTGATGGTCCTTTCCATTTGTCGTCTGAGTGTGGAGAATGTCCCACCCGAAGCGTTTTCAGCATAGGCAACACGGGGTCGCAGCTAAGCCCCCGAGTGCAGGCGAAGCACTCACTTGAGGTAGTTCGTACATAGACGAACAATGATGGTCTTGTCCATATTGTCGTACGAGTGTGGAGAATGTCCCACCCGAAGCATTTTTAAGATAGGCGACGCGGGGTCACGGCTAAGCCCCCGACTGCGGACGAAGCCCTATTGTTCGTAGTTAGACGGACAATGATGGTCATGTCCATCTTGTCATCCGTGTGTGGAGAGTATCCCAATCGAAGCATTTTTAACTTAGGTGATGCGGGGTCGTAGGTAAACCTCCGAGTGCGGGCGAAGCCCCCACCCGGGGTAGTTCCTACCTAGACGAACAATGATGGTCCAGTCCATTTTGTCATCCAAGTGTGGAGAATGTCCCACTCGACGCGTTTTTCACTTAGGCGACGCGGGTCGCAGCTAACCCCCGTATGCGGGCGAAGCCCTCACTCGGAGTAGTTCGTACTTAGACGAACAATGATGGTCATGTCCATCTTGTCGGACAAGTGTGGAGAATGTCCCATTCGAAGCATTTTTAACTTTGGCGACGCGGGGTCGTAGATAAGTCTCCGAGTGCGGACGAAGCCCTCACTCGGAGCAGTTAGTACTAAAACGAACGGTGATGGTCCTGTCCATCTTGTCGTCTGATTGTGGAGAATGTCCCACTCGATTTTTTTTAACATAGTCGACACGGGGTCGCAGCTAAGCCTCCGAGTGCACGCGAAGCCCTCACTCGGAGTTGTTTGTACTTAGACAGACAATGATGGTCATATTTATCTTGTCGTCTGAGCATGGAGGGTATCCCACTCGAAGCATTTTTAACTTAGGCGACACAGGGTCGTAGCTAAACCTCCGAGTGTGGGCGAAGCCCTCACCCGGCGTAGTTTCTACTTAGACGAACAATGATGTTCCTGTCCATCTTTTCATCTGAGTGTGGAGAATGTCCCACTCGAAGCGTTTTTAACATAGGCGATGGGGGGTCGCAGCTAAGTCTCCGAGTGCGGACGAAGCCTTCACTCAGAGTAGTTCGTATTTACACGATCAGTGATGGTCCTGTCCATCTTGTCATCCAAGTGTGGAGAATGTCCCACTCGATGCGTTTTTAGCATAGGCGACACGGGGTCGCAGCTACGCCCCCGAGTGCGGTTGAAGCCCTCACTTGGAGTAATTCGTACATAGACGAACAATGATGGTCTTGTCCATATTGTCGTCCGAGTGTGAAGAGTATCCCAATAGGAGCATTTTTAATTTAGGTGATGCGGCATCGTAGGTAAACCTCCGAGTGCAGGCGAAGCTCTCACTACAAGTTTCTCGTACTTAGATGGACAATGATGGTCATGTCCATCTTGTCATCCGAGTGTGGAGAGTATCCTAATCGGAGCATTTTTAACTTAGGTGATGTAGGGTCGTAGGTAAACCTCCGAGTGCGGGCGAAGCCCTCACCCGGAGTAGTTCCTACCTAGACAAACAATGATGGTCGTGTCCATTTTGTCGTCCAACTGCGGAGAATGTCCCACTCGAAGCGTTTTTCACTCACGTGACGCGGGGTCGCAGCTAAGGTCCCGTACCCGGGCGAAGCCCTCACTCGGAGTAGTTCGTATTAGACGACCGATGATGGTCATGTCCATCTTGTCGGATGAGTGTGGAGAATGTCCCACTCGAAGCATTTTTAACTTTGGCGACGCGGGGTCGTAGATAAGTCTTCGAGTGGGGACGAAGCCCTCACTCGGAGCAGTTAGTACTAAAACGAACAGTGATGGTCCTGTCCATCTTGTCGTACGATTGTGGAGAATGTCCCACTCGAAGCATTTTTAACATAGTTGACACGGGGTCGCAGCTAAGCCCCTGAGTGCACGCGAAGCCCTCACTCGGAGTTGTTTGTACATAGAAAGACAATGATGGTCATACTCATCTTGTCGTCTGAGCGTGGAGAGTATCCCACTCGAAGCGTTTTTAACTTAAGCGACGCAGGGTGGTTGCTAAACCTCCGAGTGTGGGCGAAGCCCTCACCCAGAGTAGTTCCTACTTAGACGAACAATGTTGTTCTTGTCCATCTTTTCATCCGAGTGTGGAGAATATCCCACTCGAAGGGTTTTTAACTTAGGCGATGGGGGGTCGCAGCTAAGTCTCCGAGTGTGGTCGAAGCCTTCACTCAGAGTAGTTCGTACTTAGACGAACAGTGATGGTCCTGTCCATCTTGTCGTCCGAGTGTGGAGAATGTCCCACCCGAAGCGTTTTTGGCATAGGCAACACGGGGTCGCAGCTAAGCCCCCGAGTGCGGGCGAAGCCCTATTGTTCGTACTTAGACGGACAATGATGGTCATGTCCATCTTGTCATCCGAGTGAGGAGAGTATCCCAATCGGAGCATTTTTAACTTAGGTGATGCGGGGTCGTAGGTAAACCTCCGAGTGCGGGCGAAGCCCTCACCCGGGGTAGTTCCTACCTAGACGAACATTGATGGTCCTATCCATTTTGTCGTCCAACTGTGGAGAATGTCCCACTCGACGCGTTTTTCACTTAGGCGACGCGGGTCGCAGCTAAGCCCCCGTATGCGGGCGAAGCACTCACTCGGAGTAGTTCGTACTTAGATGAACAATGATGGTCATGTCCATCTTGTTGGACAAGTGTGGAGAATGTCCCACTCGAAGCATTTTTAACTTTGGCGACGCGGGGTCTTAGATAAGTCTCCGAGTGCGGACCAAGCCCTCACTCGGAGCAGTTAGTACTAAAACGAACAGTGATGGTCCTGTCCATCTTGTCGTCCGATTGTGGAGAATGTCCCACTCGAAGCATTTTTAACATAGTCGACACGGGGTCGCAGCTAAGCATGCGAGTGCACGCGAAGCCCTCACTCAGAGTTGTTTGTACTTAGACAGACCAGGATGGTCATATTCATCTTGTCGTCTGAGCGTGGAGAGTATCCCACTCGAAGCATTTTTAACTTAGGCGACGCAGGCTCGTAGCTAAACCTCCGAGTGTGGGCGAGGCCCTCACCCGGAGTAGTTCCTACTTAGACGAACAATTATGTTCCTGTCCATCTTTTCATCCGAGTGTGGAGAATCTCCCACTCGAAGCGTTTTTAACTTAGGCGATGGGGGGTCGCAGCTAAGTCTCCGAGTGCGAACGAAGCCTTCACTCAGAGTAGTTCGTATTTAGACGATCAGTGATGGTCCTGTCCATCTTGTCATCCGAGTATGGAGAATGTCCCACTCGATGCGTTTTTAGCATAGGCGACACGGGGTCGCAGCTAAGCCCCCGAGTGCGGGTGAAGCCCTCACTTGGAGTAGTTCGTACATAGACAAACACTGATGGTCTTGTCCATATTGTCGTACGAGTGTGGAGAATGTCCCACTTGAAGGATTTTTAACATAGGCGACGCGGGGTCACAGCTAAGCCCCCGAGTGCGGGCGAAGCCCTAACTAGTAGTTGTTCGTACTTAGACGGACAATGATGGTCATGTCCATCTTGTCACCTGAGTGTGGAGAGTATCCCAATCAGAGCATTTTTTAACTTAGGTGATGCGGGGTCATAGGTAAACCTCCGAGTGCGGGCGAAGCCCTCACCCGGAGTAGGTCCTACCTAGACGAACAATGATGGTCCTGTCCATCTTTTCATCTGAGAGTGGAGAATGTCCCACTCGAAGCATTTTTAACTTAGGCGATGGGGGGTGGCAGCTAAGTCTCCGAGTGAGGACAAAGCCTTCACTCAGAGTAGTTCGTATTTAGACGATCAGTGATGGTCGTGTCCATCTTGTCGTCCGAGTGTGGAGAATGTCCCACTCGATGCGTTTTAGCATAGGCGACACGGGGTCGCAGCTAAGCCCCCGAATGCGGCTGAAGCCCTCACTTGGAGTAGTTCGTACATAGACGAACAATGATGGTCTTGTCCATATTATCGTACGAGTGTGGAGAATGTCCCACTGGAAGCATTTCTAACATAGGCGACGTGGGGTCACAGCTAAGGCCCCGAGTGCGGGTGCAGCCCTCACTAGTAGTTGTTCGTACTTAGACGCACAATGATGGTCATGTCCATCTTGTCATCTGAGTGTGGAGAGTATCCCAATCCGAGCATTTTTAACTTAGGTGATGCGGGGTCGTAGGTAAACCTCCGAGTGCGGGCGAAGCCCTCACCCGGAGTAGTTCCTACCTAGACGAACAATGATGGTCCTGTCCATTTCGTCATCCAAATGTGGAGAATGTCCCGCTCGAAGCGTTTTTCACCTAGGCGACGCGGGGTCGCAGCTAAGCCCCCGTATGCGGGCACTCACTCGGAGTAGTTCGTACTTACACAAACAATGATGGTCATGTCCATCTTGTCGGACGAGTGTGAAGAATGTCCCACTTGAAGCATTTTTAACTTTGGTGACGCAGGGCCGTAGGTAAGTCTCCGAGTGCAGAAGAAGCCCTCACTCGGAGCAGTTAGTACTAAAGCGAATAGTGATGGTCCTGTCCATCTTGTCGTCCGATTATGGAGAATGTCCCACTCGAAGCATTTTTAACATAGTCGACACAGGGTCGCAGCTAAGCCCCCGAGTGCACACGAAGCCCTCACTCGGAGTTGTTTGTACTTAGACAGACAATGATGGTCATATTCATCTTCTCGTCTGAGCGTGGAGAGTATGCCACTCGAAGCGTTTTTAACTTAGGCGACGCAGGGTCGTAGCTAAACTTCCGAGTGTGGGCGAAGCCCTCACCTGGAGTAGTTCCTACTTAGACGAACAATGATGTTCCTGTCCATCTTTTCATCCTAGTGTGGAGAATATACCACTCGAAGCGTTTTTAACTTAGGTGATGGGGGGTCGTAGCTAAGTCTCCGAGTGTAGATGAAGCCTTCACTCAGAGTAGTTCGTACATAGACGAACAGTGATGGTCCTGTCCATCTTGTCGTCTGAGTGTGAAGAATGTCCCACCCGAAGCGTTTTTAGCATAGGCAACACGGGGTCGTAGCTAAGCCCCCGAGTGCGCGCGAAGCCCTCACTTGGAGTAGTTTGTACATAGACGAACAATGATGGTCTTGTCCATATTGTCGTACGAGTGTGGAGAATGTCCCACTCGAAGCATTTTTATCATAGGCGACGCGGGGTCACACCTAAGACAACGAGTGCGGGCGAAGCCCTATTGTTCGTACTTAGACGGACAATGATTGTCATGTCCATCTTGTCATCCGAGTGTTGAGAGTATCCCAATCGAAGCATTTTTTACTTAGGTGATGCGGGGTCGTAGGTAAACCTCTGAGTGCGGGCGAAGTCCTCACCCGGGGTAGTTCCTACCTAGACGAACAATGATGGTCCTATCCATTTTATATTCCAACTGTGGACAATGTCCCACTCGACGCGTTTTTCACTTAGGCGACGAGGGTCGCAGCTAAGCCCCCGTATGCGGGCGAAGCCCTCACTCGGAGTAGTTCGTACTTAGACGAACAATGATGGTCATGTCCATCTTGTCGGACAAGTGGGGAGAATGTCCCACTCGAAGCATTTTTAACATTGGCGATGCGGGGTCGTAGATAAGTCTCCGAGTGCGGAAGAAGCCCTCCCTAGGAGGAGTTAGTACTAAAACGAACAGTGATGGTCCTGTCCATCTTGTCGTCCGATTGTGGAGAATGTCCCACTCGAAGCATTTTTAACATAGTCGACACGGGGTCGCTGCTAAGCCCCCGAATGCGGGCGTAGCCCTCACTTGGAGTAGTTCGTACATGGACGAACAATGATGGTCTTGTCCATATTGTCGTACGAGTATGGAGAATGTGCCACTCGAAGCATTTTTAACATAGGCGACACGGGGTCACAGCTAAGCCCCTGAGTCCGGGCGAAGCCCTCACTAGAAGTTGTTCGTACTTAGACAGACCAGGATGGTCATATTCATCTCGTCGTCTGAGCGTGGAGAGTATCCCACTCGAAGCATTTTTAACTTAGGCGACGCAGGGTCGTAGCTAAACCTCCGAGTGTGGGCGAAGCCCTCACCCGGAGTAGTTCCTACTTAGACGAACAATGATGTTCCTGTCCATCTTTTCATCCGAGTGTGGAGAATGTCCCACTCGAAGTGTTTTTAACTTAGCCGATGGGGGGTCGCAGCTAAGTCTCCGAGTGCGGACGAAGCCTTCACTTAGAGTAGTTCGTACTTAGATGAACAGTGATGGTCCTATCCATCTTGTCGTTCGAGCGTGGAGAATGTCCCATTCGAAGCATTTTTAGCATAGGCGACACGGGGTTGCAGCTAAGCCCCCGAATGCGGGCGAAGCCCTCACTTGGAATAGTTCGTACATGGACAAACACTGATGGTCTTGTCGATATTGTCGTACGAGTATGGAGAATGTGCCACTCGAAGCATTTTTAACATAGGCGACACGGGGTCACAGCTAAGCCCCTGAGTCCGGGCGAAGCCCTCACTAGAAGTTGTTCGTACTTAGACGGACAATGATGGTCATGTCCATCTTGTCATCCGAGTGTGGAGAGTATCCCAATCGGAGCAGGTTTAACTTAGGTGATGCGTCGTCGTAGGTAAACCTCCGAGTGCGGGCGAAGCTCTCACTAGAAGTTGTTCGTACTTAGATGGACAATGATGGTCATGTCCATCTTGTCATCCGAGTTGGAGAGTATCCCAATCGGAGCATTTTTAACTTAGGTGATGCGGGGTCGTAGCTAAACCTCCGAGTGCGGGCGAAGCCCTCACCCGGAGTAGTTCCTACCTAGACAAACAATGATGGTCGTGTCCATTTTGTCGTCCAACTGCGGAGAATGTCCCACTCAAAGCGTTTTTCACTTAGGTGACGCGGTGTCGCAGCTAAGACCCGGTACCCGGGCGAAGCTCTCACTCGGAGTAGTTCGTACTTAGATGAACAATGATGGCCATGTCCATCTTGTCGGATGAGTGTGGAGAATGTCCCACTCGAAGCATTTTTATCTTTGGCGACGCGGGGTCGTAGATAAGTCTTCGAGTGCGGATGAAGCCCTCACTCGGAGCAGTTAGTACTAAAACGAACAGTGATGGTCCTGTCCATCTTGTCGTCCGATTGTGGAGAATGTCCCACTCGAAGCATTTTTAACATAGTTGACACGGGGTCGCAACTAAGCCCCCGAGTGCACGCGAAGCCCTCACTCGGAGTTGTTTGTACTTAGACAGACAATGATGGTCATATTCATCTTGTCGTCTGAGCGTGGAGAGTATCCCACTCGAATCGTTTTTAACTTAGGCGACACAGGGTCGTAGCTAATCCTTCGAGTGTGGGCGAAGACCTCACCCGGAGTAGTTCCTACTTAGACGAACAATGATGTTCTTGTCCATCTTTTCATCCGAGTGTGGAGAATGTCCCACTCAAAGCGTTTTTAACTTAGGCAATGGGGGGTCGCAGATAAGTCTCCGAGGGCGGACGAAACCTTCACTCAGAGTAGTTCGTACTTAGACGAACAGTGATGGTCCTGTCCATCTTGTCGTCCAATCGTGGAGAATGTCCCACTCGAAGCGTTTTTAGCATAGACGACACGGGGTCACAGCTAAGCCCCCAAGTGCGGGCGAAGCCCTCACTAGAAGTTGTTCGTACTTGGACGCACAATGATGGTCATGTCCATCTTGTCATCCGAGTGTGGAGAGTATCCCAATCGGAGCATTTTTAACTTAGGTGATGCGACGTCGTAGGTAAACCTCCGAGTGCGGGCGAAGCCATCACCCGGAGTAGTTCCTACCTAGACGAACAATGATGGTCCTGTCCATTTTTTCGTCCAAGTGTGGAGAATTTCCCACTTGAAGAGTTTTTCACTTAGGCGACGTGGGGTCGCAGCTAAGCCCCGAATGCGGGGGAAGCCCTCACTCGGAGTAGTTCGTACTTAGACGAACAATGATGGTCATGTCCATCTTGTCAGACGAGTGTGGAGAATATCCCACTCGAAGCGTTTTTAACATAGGTGATGGGGGGTCGCAGCTAAGTCTCCGAGTGTGGACGAAGCCTTCACTCAGAGTAGTTTGTACTTAGTCGAACAGTCATGGTCCTGTCCATCTTGTCGTCCGAGTGTGCAGAATGTCCCACCCGAAGCGTTTTAGCATAGGCAACACGGGGTCGCAGCTAAGCCCCCGAGTGCGGGCGAAGCCCTCACTTGGAGTAGTTCGTACATAGACGAACAGTGATGGTCTTGTCCATATTGTCGTACGTGTGTGGAGAATGTCCCACCCGAAGCATTTTTAATATAGGCGACACGGGGTCACAACTAAGCCCCCGAGTACGGGCGAAGCCCTACTGTTCGTACTTAGACGGACAATGATGGTCATGTCCATCTTGTCATCCGAGTGTGGAGAGTATCCCAATCGAAGAATTTTTAACTTAGGTGATGCAGGGTTGTAGGTAAACCTCCAAGTGCGGGCGAAGCCCCCACCCGGGGTAGTTCCTACCTAGACGAACAATGATGGTCATGTCCATTTTGTCGTCCAACTGTGGAGAATGTCCCACTCGACGCGTTTTTCACTTAGGCGACGCGGGTCGTAGCTAAGCCCCCGTATGTGGGCGAAGCCCTCACTCGGAGTAGTTCGTACTTAGACGAACAATGATGGCCATGTCCATCTTGTCGGACAAGTGTGGAGAATGTCCCACTCGAAGCATTTTTAACTTTGGTGATGTGGGGTCGTAGATAAGTCTCCGAGTGCCGACGAAGCCCTCACTCGGAGCAGTTAGTACTAAAACGAACAGTGATGGTCCTATCCATCTTATCGTCCGATTGTGGAGAATGTCCCACTTGATTTTTTAAACATAGTCGACACGGGGTCGCAGCTAAGCCTCCGAGTGCACGCGAAGCCCTCACTCGGAGTTGTTTGTACTTAGACAGACAATGATGGTCATATTCCTCTTGTCGTCTGAGCATGGAGAGTATCCCACTCGAAGCATTTTTAACTTAGGCGACGCAGGGTCGTAGCTAAACCTCCGAGTGTGGGTGAAGCCCTCACCCGGTATAGTTTCTATTTAGACGAACAATGATGTTCCTGTCCATCTTTTCATCCTGAGTGTGGAGAATGTCCCACTTGAAGCGTTTTTAACTTTGGCGATGGGGGGTCACAACTAAGTCTACGAGTGCGGACGAAGCCTTCACTCAGAGTAGTTCGTATTTAGACGATCAGTGATGGTCCTGTCCATCTTGTCATCTGAGTGTGGAGAATGTCCCACTTGACGCGTTTTTAGCATAGGCGACACGGGGTCGCAGCTAAGCCCCCGAGTGCGGGTGAAGCCCTCACTTGGAGTAGTTCGTACATAGACGAACAATGATGGTCTTGTCCATATTGTCGTCCGAGTGTGGGAGTATCCCAATCGGAGCATTTTTAAGTTAGGTGATGCGGCGTCGTAGGTAAACCTCCGAGTGCGGGCGAAGCTCTCACTACAAGTTGTTCGTACTTAGATGGACAATGATGGTCATGTCCATCTTGTCATCCGAGTGTGGAGAGTATCCCACTCGAAGCGTTTTTAACATAGGTGATGGGGGGTCGCAGCTAAGTCTCCGAGTGTGGACGAAGCCTTCACTCAGAGTAGTTTGTACTTAGTAGAACAGTGATGGTCCTGTCCATCTTGTCGTCCGAGTGTGGAGAATGTCCAACCCGAAGCGTTTTTAGCATAGGCAACACGGGGTCGCAGCTAAGCCCCCGAGTGCGGGCGAAGCCCTCACTTGGAGTAGTTCGTACATAGACGAACAGTGATGGTCTTGTCCATATTGTCGTACGTGTGTGGAGAATGTCCCACCCGAAGCATTTTTAAGATAGGCGACACGGGGTCACAGCTAAGCCCCCGACTACGGGCGAAGCCCTATTGTTCGTACTTAGACGGACAATGATGGTCATGTCCATCTTGTCATCCGAGTGTGGAGAGTATCCCAATCGAAGAATTTTTAACTTAGGTGATGCAGGGTTGTAGGTAAACCTCCAAGTGCGGGCGAAGCCCCCACCCGGGGTAGTTCCTACCTAGATGAACAATGATGGTCATGTCCATTTTGTCGTCCAACTGTGGAGAATGTCCCACTCGACGCGTTTTTCACTTAAGCGACGCGGGTCGTAGCTAAGCCCCCGTATGCGGGCGAAGCCCTCACTCGGAGTAGTTTGTACTTAGACGAACAATGATGGCCATGTCCATCTTGTCGGACAAGTGTGGAGAATGTCCCACTCGAAGCATTTTTAACTTTGGTGATGTGGGGTCGTAGATAAGTCTCCGAGTGCCGACGAAGCCCTCACTCGGAGCAGTTACTACTAAAACGAACAGTGATGGTCCTATCCATCTTGTCGTCCGATTGTGGAGAATGTCCCACTCGATTTTTTCTAACATAGTCGACACGGGGTCGCAGCTAAGCCTCCGAGTGCACGCGAAGCCCTCACTCGGAGTTGTTTGTACTTAGACAGACAATGAAGGTCATATTTCTCTTGTCGTCTGAGCATGGAGAGTATCCGACTCGAAGAATTTTTATCTTAGGCGACGCAGGGTCGTAGCTAAACCTCCGAGTGTGGGTGAAGCCCTCACCTGGTATAGTTTCTACTTAGACGAACAATGATGTTCCTGTCCATCTTTTCATCCTGAGTGTGGAGAATGTCCCACTTGAAGCGTTTTTAACTTAGGCGATGGGGGGTCACAGCTAAGTCTCCGAGTGCGTACGAAGCCTTCTCTCAGAGTAGTTCGTATTTAGACGATCAGTGATGGTCCTGTCCATCTTGTCATGTGAGTGTGGAGAATGTCCCACTTGACGCGTTTTTAGCATAGGCGACACGGGGTCGCAGCTAAGCCCCCGAGTGCGGGTGAAGCCCTCACTTGGAGTAGTTCGTACATAGACGAACAATGATGGTCTTGTCCATATTGTCGTCCGAGTGTGGAGAGTATCCCAATCGGAGCATTTTTAAGTTAGGTGATGCGGCGTCGTAGGTAAACCTCCGAGTGCGGAAGAAGCTCTCACTACAAGTTGTTCGTACTTAGATGGACAATGATGGTCATGTCCATCTTGTCATCCGAGTGTGGAGAGTATCCCAATAGGAGCATTTTTAACTTAGGTGATGCGGGGTCGTAGGTAAACCTCCGAGTGCGGGCGAAGCCCCCACCCGGAGTAGTTCGTACCTAGACAAACAATGATGGTTGTGTCCATTTTGTCATCCAACTGCAGAGAATGTCCCACTCGAAGCGTTTTTCACTTAGGTGACGCGGGGTCGCAGCTAAGCCCCCATACCCGGGCGAAGCCCTCACTCGGAGTAGTTCGTATTAGACGAACAATGATGTTCATGTCCATCTTGTCGGATGAGTGTGGAGAATGTCCCACTCGAAGCATTTTTAACTTTGGCGACGCGGGGTCGTAGATAAGTCTTCGAGTGCGGACGAAGCCCTCACTCGGAGCTGTTAGTACTAAAACGAACAGTGATGGTCCTGTCCATCTTGTCGTACGATTGTGGAGAATGTCCCACTCGAAGCATTTTTAACATAGTTGACACAGGGTCGCAGCTAAGCTCCTGAGTGCACGCGAAGCCCTCACTCGGAGTTGTTTGTACTTAGAAAGACAATGATGGTCATATTCGTCTTGTCGTCTGAGCGTGGAGAGTATCCCACTCGAAGCGTTTTTAACTTAGGCGACGCAGGGTCGTAGCTAAACCTCCGAGTGTGGGCGAAGCCCTCACCCGGAGTAGTTCCTACTTCGACGAACCATGATGTTCATGTCCATCTTTTCATCCGAGTGTGGAGAATATCCCACTCGAAGGGTTTTTAACTTAGGTGATGGAGGGTCGCAGCTAAGTGTCCGAGTGTGGACGGTGCCTTCACTCAGAGTAGTTCGTACTTAGACGAACAGTGATGGTCCTGTCCATCTTGTCGTCTGAGTGTGGAGAATGTCCCACCCGAAGCGTTTTTAGCATAGGCAACACGGGATCGCAGCTAAGCCCCCAAGTGCGGGCGAAGCCCTCACTTGGAGTAGTTCGTACATAGACGAACAATGATGGTCTTGTCCATATTGTCGTACGAGTGTGGAGAATGTCCCACTCGAAGCATTTTTAACATAGGCAACGTGGGGTCACACCTAAGCCCCCGAGTGCGGGCGAAGCCCTATTGTTCGTACTTAGACGGACAATGATGGTCATGTCCATTTTGTCATCCGAGTGTGGAGAGTATCCCAATCGGAGCATGTTTAACTTAGGTGATGCGGGGTCGTAGGTAAACCTCCGAGTGCGGGCGAAGCCCTCACCCGGGGTAGTTCCTACTTAGACGAACAATGATGGTCCTATCCATTTTGTCGTCCAACTGTGGAGAATGTCCCACTCGACGCGTTTTTCACTTAGGCGACGAGGGTCGCAGCTAAGCCCCCGTATGCGGGCGAAGCCCTCACTCGGAGTAGTTCGTACTTAGACAAACAATGATGGTCATGTCCATCTTGTTGGTCAAGTGTGGAGAATGTCCCCCTCGAAGCATTTTTAACATTGGCGACACGGGGTCGTAGATAAGTCTCCGAGTGCGGACGAAGCCCTCACTCGGAGGAGTTAGTACTAAAACGAACAGTGATGGTCCTGTCCATCTTGTCGTCCGATTGTGGAGAATGTCCCACTCGAAGCATTTTTAACATAGTCGACACGGGGTCGCAGCTAAGCCCCCGAGTGCACACGAAGCCCTCACTCGGAGTTGTTTGTACTTAGACAGACAATGATGGTCATATTCATCTTCTCATCTAAGCATGGAGAGTATCCCTCTCGAAGCGTTTTTAACTTAGGCGACGCAGGGTCGTAGCTAAACTTCCAAGTGTGGGCGAAGCCCTCACCTGGAGTAGTTCCTCCTTAGACGAACACTGATGTTCCTGTCCATCTTTTCATCCTAGTGTGGAGAATATCCCACTCGAAGCGTTTTTAAGTTAGGTGATGGGGGGTCGCAGCTAAGTCTCCGAGTGTTGACGAAGCCTTCACTCAGAGTAGTTCGTACTTAGACGAACAGTGATGGTCCTGTCCATCTTGTCGTCTGAGTGTGGAGAATGTCCCACCCGAAGTGTTTTTAGCATAGGCAACACGGGGTCGCAGCTAAGCCCCCGAGTGCGGGCAAAGCCCTCACTTGGAGTAGTTCGTACATAGACAAACAATGATGGTCTTGTCCATATTGTCGTACGAGTGTGGAGAATGTCCCACTCGAAGCATTTTTAACATAGGCAACGTGGGGTCACACCTAAGCCCCCGAGTGCGGGCGAAGCCCTATTGTTCGTACTTAGACGGACAATGATGGTCATGTCCATTTTGTCATCCGAGTGTGGAGAGTATCCCAATCGGAGCATTTTTAACTTAGGTGATGCGGGGTCGTAGGTAAACCTCCGAGTGCGGGCGAAGCCCTCACCCGGGGTAGTTCCTACTTAGACAAACAATGATGGTCCTATCCATTTTGTCGTCCAACTGTGGAGAATGTCCCACTCGACGCGTTTTTCACTTAGGCGACGAGGGTCGCAGCTAAGCCCCCGTATGCGGGCGAAGCCCTCACTCGGAGTAGTTCGTACTTAGACGAACAGTGATGGTCATGTCCATCTTGTCGGTCAAGTGTGGAGAATGTCCCCCTCGAAGCATTTTTTAACATTGGCGACGCGGGGTCGTAGATAAGTCTCCGAGTGCGGACAAAGCCCTGACTTGGAGGAGTTAGTACTAAAACGAACAGTGATGGTCCTGTCCATCTTGTCGTCCGATTGTGGAGAATGTCCCACTCGAAGCATTTTTAACATAGTCGACACGGGGTCGCAGCTAAGCACCCGAGTGCACGCGAAGCATTCACTCGGAGTTGTTTGTACTTAGACAGACCAGGATGGTCATATTCATCTTGTCGTCTGAGCGTGGAGAGTATCCCACTCGAAGCATTTTTAACTTAGGCGACGCAGGGCCGTAGCTAAACCTCCGAGTGTGGGCGAAGCCCTCACCCGGAGTAGTTCCTACTTAGACGAACAATGATGTTCCTGTCCATCTTTTCATCTGAGTGTGGAGAATGTCCCACTCGAAGCGTTTTTAACTTAGGCGATGGGGGGTCGCAGCTAAGTCTCCGAGTGCGGACGAAGCCTTCACTCAGAGTAGTTCGTACTTAGATGAACAGTGATGGTCCTGTCCATCTTGTCGGTCGAGCATGGAGAATGTCCCACTCGAAGCATTTTTAGCATAGGCGACACGGGGTCGCAGCTAAGCCCCCGAATGCGGGGGAAGCCCTCACTTGGAGTAGTTCGTACATGGACGAACAATGATGGTCTTGTCCATATTGTCGTACGAGTATGGAGAATGTGCCACTCGAAGCATTTTTAACATAGGCGACACGGGGTCACAGCTAAGCCCCTGAGTCCGGGCGAAGCCCTCACTAGAAGTTGTTCGTACTTAGATGGACAATGATGGTCATGTCATCCGAGTGTGGAGAGTACCCCAATCAGAGCATTTTTAACTTAGGTGATGCGGGGTCGTAGGTAAACCTCCGAGTGCGGGCGAAGCGCACACCCGGAGTAGTTCCTACCTAGACAAACAATGATGGTCGTGTCCATTTTGTCGTCCAACTGCAGAGAATGTCCCACTCGAAGCGTTTTTCACTTAGGTGACGCAGGGTCGCAGCTAAGCCCTCGTACCCGGGCGAAGCCCTCACTCGGAGTAGTTCGTACTTAGACGAACAATGATGGTCATGTCCATCTTGTAGGATGAGTGTGGAGAATGTTCCACTCGAAGCATTTTTAACTTTGGCGATGCGGGGTCGTAGATAACTCTCCGAGTGCGGACGAAGCCCTCACTCGGAGCAGTTAGTACTAAAACGAACAGTGATGGTCCTGTCCATCTTGTCGTCCGATTGTGGAGAATGTCCCACTCGAAGCATTTTTAACATAGTCAACACGGGGTCGCAGCTAAGCCCCCGAGTGCACACGAAGCCCTCACTCGGAATTGTTTGTAGTTAGACAGACAATGATGGTCATATTCATCTTGTCGTCTGAGCATGGATAGTATCCCACTCGAAGCGTTTTTAACTTAGGCGACGCAGGGTCGTAGCTAATCCTTCGAGTGTGGGCGAAGCCCTCACCCAGAGTAGTTCCTACTTAGACGAACAATGATGTTCCTGTCCATCTTTTGATCCGAGTGTGGAGAATGTCCCACTCGAAGCATTTTTAACTTAGGCGATGGGGGGTCGCAGCTAAGTCTCCGAGTGCGGACGAAGCCTTCACTCAGAGTAGTTCGTACTTAGACGAACAGTGATGGTCCTGTCCATCTTGTCGTCCGATCATGGAGAATGTCCCACTCGAAGTGTTTTTAGCATAGGCGACACGGGGTCGCAGCTAAGCCCCCAAGTGCCGGCGAAGCCCTCACTAGAAGTTGTTCATACTTAGACGGACAATGATGGTCATGTCCATCTTGTCATCCGAGTGTGGAGAGTATCCCAATCGGAGCATTTTTAACTTAGGTGATGCGGCATCGTAGGTAAACCTCCGAGTGCGGGCGAAGCTCTCACTAGAAGTTGTTCGTACTTAGATGGACAATGATGGTCATGTCCATCTTGTCATCCGAGTGTGGAGAGTATCCCAATCGGAGCATTTTTAACTTAGGTGATGCGGGGTCGTAGGTAAACCTCCGAGTGCGGGCGAAGCCCTCACCCGGAATAGTTCCTACCTAGACAAACAATGATGGTCGTGTCCATTTTGTCATCCAACTGCGGAGAATGTCCAACTCAAAGCGTTTTTCACTTAGGTGATGCGGTGTCGCAGCTAAGCCCCCGTACCCGGGCGAAGCCCTCACTTGGAGTAGTTCGTGCTTAGACGAACAATGATGGTCATGTCCATCTTGTCGGATGAGTGTGGAGAATGTCCCACTCGAAGCATTTTTAACTTTGGCGACGCGGGGTCGTAGATAAGTCTTCGAGTGCGGATTAAGCCCTCACTCGGAGCAGTTAGTACTAAAACGAACAGTGATGGTCCTGTCCATCTTGTCGTCCGATTGTGGAGAATGTCCCACTCGAAGCATTTTTAACATAGTTGACACGGGGTCGCAGCTAAGCCCCCGAGTGCACGCGAAGCCCTCACTCGGAGTTGTTTGTACTTAGACAGACAATGATGGTCATATTCATCTTGTCGTCTGAGCGTGGAGAGTATCCCACTCGAAGCGTTTTTAACATAGGCGACGCAGGGTCGTAGCTAATCCTTCGAGTGTGGGCGAAGCCCTCACCCGAAGTAGTTCCGACTTAGACGAACAATGATGTTCCTGTCCATCTTTTCATCCGAGTGTGGAGAATGTCCCACTCGAAGCGTTTTTAACTTAGGCAATGGGGGGTCGCAGCTAAGTCTCCGAGTGCGGACGAAGCCTTCACTCAGAGTAGTTCGTACTTAGACGAACAGTGATGGTCCTGTCCAGCTTGTCGTCCGATCGTGGAGAATGTGCCACTCAAAGCGTTTTTAGCATAGACGACACGGGGTCGCAGCTAAGCCCCCAAGTGCGGGCGAAGCCCTCACTAGAAGTTGTTCGTACTTAGACGCACAATGATGGTCATGTCCATCTTGTCATCCGAGTGTGGAGAGTATCCCAATCGGAGCATTTTTAACTTAGGTGATGCGGCATCTTAGGTAAACCTCCGAGTGTGGGCGAAGCTCTCACTAGAAGTTGTTCGTACTTAGATGGACAATGATGGTCATGTCCATCTTGTCATCCGAGTGTGGAGAGTATCCCAATCGGAGCATTTTTAACTTAGGTGATGCGGGGTCGTAGGTAAACCTCCGAGTGCGGGCGAAGCCCTCACCCGGAGTAGTTCCTACCTAGACAAACAATGATGGTCCTGTCCAACTGTGGAGAATGTCCTACTCGAAGCGTTTTTAACTTAGGCGATGGGGGGTCGCAGCTAAGTCTCCGAGTGCGGACGAAGCCTTCACTCAGAGTACTTCGTATTTAGACGATCAGTGATGGTCTTGTGCATCTTGTAGTCCGAGTGTGGAGAATGTCCCACTCGATGCGTTTTTAGCATAGGTGACGCGGGGTCGCAGCTAAGCCCCCGAGTGCGGGAGAAGCCCTCACCCGGAGTAGTTCCTACCTAGATGAACAATGATGGTCCTGTCCATTTTGTCATCCAAGTGTGGAGAATTTCCCACTTGAAGTGTTTTTCACTTAGGCGACGCGGGGTCGCAGCTAAGCCCCCGAATGCGGGTGAAGACCTCACTCGGAGTAGTTCGTACTTAGACGAACAATGATGGTCATGTCCATCTTGTCAGACGAGTGTGGAGAAAGTCCCACTCGAAGCATTTTGAACTTTGGCGACGCGTGGTCGTAGATAAGTCTCCGCGTGCGAACGAAGCCCTCACTCAGAGCAGTTAGTACTAAAACGAATAGTGATGGTCCTGTCCATCTTGTCATCCGATTGTTGAGAATGTCCCACTCGATGCATTTTTAACATAGTCGACACGGGGTCGCAGCTAAGCCCCCGAGTACATGCGAAGCCCTCACTCGGAGTTGTTTGTACTTATACAGACAATGATGGTCATATTCATCTTGTCATCTAAGCGTGGAGATTATCCCACTCGAAGCATTTTTCATTTAGGCGACGGAGGGTCGTAGCTAAACCTCTGCGTGTGGGTGAAGCCCTCACCGGGAGTAGTTCCTACTTTGACGAACAATGATGTTCCTGTGCATCTTTTCGTCCGAGTGTGGAGAATGTCCCACTCAAAGCGTTTTTAACTTACGCAATGGGGGGTCACAGCTAAGCCCCCGAATGCGGGCAAAGCCCTCACTCGGAGTAGTTCATAATTAGATGAACAATGATGGTCCTTTCCATCTTGGCGTCCGAGTGTGGAGAATGTCCCACTCGAAACATTCTTAACTTAGGCGACATGAGGTCGCAGCTAAGCCCCCGAGTGCGGGCTTCGGAGTAATTCGTATTAGGAAAAATCCAGTTTGCAGCTAAGTATTTTGCACCCACTCGGGGTGATAGGGGAAGTAAATTCACTGGAGTGAAAAAAAGTTACATTTCGAGAAAATATAATGAAACTTTATTTAACGAGATTACTCAGATTTACTATGGGAATAACATACAAAATCATTGTGTTTTTATGTGTAGAACTTCGGAAGCAGGTCCATGTTCCAAGTTCGAGGCTCCTCTACGCCATCCTTGATATTGTACAACCGATAGGCTCCATTGTGCAGGACTTTGGAAATCGTGAATGGCCCTTGCCATGGAGGTGCCAACTTATGGGGTTTCTGCTCATTGAGTCGAAGAACAAGATCTCCCTCCTGAAATGCTCGGCCCTTGACCTGTCTATCATGGTAACGTTTCAATCTTGTTGATAGAGCATAGATCTGATGAGATCCAGCTCTCTCGTCCTGCAAGAAGTGCAAACCGTCTTGACGTGTTTCTTGAGCTTTGACTTCATCGTATTGTTCAACTTGGGGGGTATTGTGTTGAAGATCGCACTGTTGGAAATATGACTTAGAGATAATAAATTAGTTATTACCATATTTCCTTGTTCATGATAATCGTTTATTATCCATGCCAAAATTGTATTGATCGGAAACTCAGATATATGTGTGGATACATAGACAACACCATGTCCCTAGTATGCCTCTGGTGGACTAGCTCGTTGATCAAAGATGGTTAAGGTTTCATAGCCATGGACATGAGATGTCATTTGATAACAGGATCACATCATTAGGAGAATGATGTGATGGACAAGACCCAAACTATAAGTGTAGCATATGATCGTGTCAGTTTATTGCTACAGTTTTCTGCATGTCAAGTATTTGTTCCGATGACCATGGGACCATGCAACTCACTGACACCGGAGGAGGACCTTGTGTGTATCAAACGTTGCAACGTAACTAGGTCACTATGAAGGTGCTCTACAGGTATCTCCAAGGGTGTCTGTTGGGTTGGCATGGATCAAGACTGAGATTTGTTAGTTCGTGTGACGGAGAGGTATCTTAGGGCCCACTCGGTAATACAACATCACAATAAGCCTTGCAAGCAATGTGACTAAGTGTTAGCCATGGGATCTTGTATTACGGAACTAGTTAAAGAGACTTGCCAGTAACGAGATTGAACTAGGTATGGAGATGCCGACGATCGAATCTCGGGCAAGTAACATACCGAAGAACAAAGGGAACAACATACGGGATTAACTAAATCCTTGACATAGAAGTTCAACCGATAAAGATTTCTGTAGAATATATAGGAACGAATATGGGCTTCCAGGTCCCGTTATTGGTTATTGACCGTAGAGGTGTCTCGGTCATGTCTGCATAGTTCTTCAACCCGCAGGGTCTGCACACTTAAGGTTCAGTGACGTTTCACTAGTATAGAGTTATGTATGGTGGTGACCGAAGGTTGTTCAGAGTCCTGGATGAGATCCCAGACATCACGAGGAGCTCCGGAATGGTCCGTAGGTAAATATTAATATATAGGAAGACCTGTTTTGGTCACCGGAAAAGTTTCGGGCTCATCGGTAGTGTACCGGGAGTGCCGGGAGGGTGCCGAGGGACCATCGGGAGAAGTGTCTCGACCAAAAGGACCTCATGGACTGTGGAAGGAGTCAAACCAGCCCCTGGTTCTGGACTAAGCCCCCACTAAGGCCCGTGCGGCTAGGGGTGGGAAAAACCCAAAAGGTGGAGAGGTGGAAAGAGTTTGCAAGTGGAAAGGAGGAATCCTACTCCTAATCGGATTAGAGTAGGACTCCTCCACATCCAATTTCGACCAAACCTTGAGGATTTGAGGCTGCCTCCTTTCCGCCCTCCCTCCTATATATACTAGAGGATTTAGATGGAAAAGCTAACCCTAATAGCCATGTGCTACCCTCTCTTCTAGATCGTAGTTTCTCCTCTAGATCGTTTCAGCGGTGCTTAGGTGAAGCCATGTTGGAATTGTTCCACCACCATCGCCGCCATGCCTTCGAGCTGTCGGAGAACTCATATACATCTCAAGAAGGCGGATATCAACATCAAGTTGTACGTGTGGTGAACGCGGAGGCGCCGTCCGTTCGGCGCTAGATTGGCAGGACCGTGATCATGACCAGGAGACGATTCATAATTTGATCGTGGGACGGATCATGATGTGATCGCAAGACGGATCGTGATTGGATCGCGAGACGGATCGTGAGGGGATCATGGGACGCTCGGCGATTTGGATCGCGAAGACGTTCGACTACATCAACCGCGTTTCTTAACGCTTCCCGCTTAGCGATCTACAAGGGTATGTGGATCCACTCTCCCCCTCTTAGATGCTCATCACCATGGATAGATCTTGCGTGTGTGTAGGAATTTTTTGTTTCCCATGAAATGTTCCCCAACAGTGGCATCTTGAGCTAGGTTTATGTGTAGATGAGATCTCGAGCAGAACACAAAGAGTTTGTGGGCGTTGACGCTTAGATTGCTTCCTCCCTTGGTCATGTTTTGGTTCAGAGGTATTGTGGGATGAAGCGGCCCGGACCAACCTTACTCGTACGCCTACGAGAGACCGGTTCCATTGACTAACGCGTAACTTCATTGCATAAAGATGGCTGGCGGGTGTCTGTTTCTCCTACTTTAGTTGGATCGGATTCGACAAAGGCGGTCCTTGAGAAGGTTGAAAAGCAATTTTTGTATCACCGTTGTGGTGTTGCGTAGGTGGGAATTGTTGTTCCTAGATACCCGTAGCAGCCACGTAAAACTTGCAACAATAATTAGAGGATGTATAACTTGTTTTTGCAGGGTATGTTGTGATGTGATATGGCCAATTACATGATGAGATATATGTGATGTATGAGATGATCATGTATTGTATAGAATATCACGACTTGCATGTCGATGAGTACGGCAACCGGCAGGAGCCATAGGGTTGTCTTTAATTATTGTATTACCTGTGTGTCAATCTTTAAGTGCTATGTAATTCTTTACTTTATCGCTAAGCGGTAGCAATAGTAGTAGAAGCATGGTGGGCGCGACAACCCCGATGGCGACACGTTTATGGAGATCAAGATGATGGAGATCATGGTGTCATTCCGGTGACGATGGAGATCATGCCGGTGATTTAAGAATTTGCTTGTGATGTTAATCCTTTTATGCACCTCGTTTTGCTTAGGACGACGGTAGCATTATAAGGTGATCCCTCACTTAAATTTCAAGATAAATTGTGCTATCCCCGGGTGTGCACCGTTGCAAAAGTTCGTCGTGTCAAGACACCACGTGATGATCAGGTGTGACAGACTCTATGTTCACATACAATGGGTGCATGCCAGTGTTGCACATGCGTAACACTCGGGTTAAACTTGATGAGCCTAGCATGTACAACCATGGGCTCCGAACACAACAGACCTAAAGGTCAAACATGAGTCATATAGTAGATATGATCAACATGATGATGTTTACCATTGAAACCACCTCAACTCACGTGATGATCGGACTTGAGTTGGTGAATTTGGATCATGTATCACTCGAATGACCGGAGGGATGTCAATTTTAGTGGGTGTCTTAAGTAATATGATTAATTGAACTCATTATCATGAACATAGTCAGTAGTGTCTTTGCAACTTATGTTGTACATTACTAGCTGACGCTGTAGCTCCCTTGAATTTTTATATGTTCCTAGAGAAATAGAGTTGAAAGATGATGGTAGCAATATTGCAGACTGGGTCCGTGATCTGAGGATTGTCCTCATTGGTCATTGCTGCACAGAAGGCTTTTGTCCTTAATGCACCGCTCGGTGCGCCACCCCCTCTAGCGTCATCTGTAGATGTTGTGAAGATCTGACAGGCACGTTGTGATGACTACTTGATAGTTTAGTGTCATTCATTACGGCTTAGAATTGAGGCTCCAAAACATTTTGAACGTCACGGAACGTATGAGATGTTCTAAGAGCTAAAATTGGGATCTCAGGCTCGTGCCCATGTTGTGAGATATGAGACCTCCAACAAGATTCTTTGCCAGCAAGATGAAGGAGAATAGCTCAATCGTTGAGCATGTGCTTAGATTGTCTAGGTGCTACAATCGCTTGAATCGAGTGGTAGTTGATTTTCCAGATAAGAAAGTGATTGATATATTTTTCCAAGTCACTGTCACTAACCTACTAGAGCTTCATGATGAACTATAAAATGCCAGGGATGGAAACGATTATCCCTGAGCTGTTAGCGATGTTTAACACCGCGAAGGTAGAAATCAAGAAGGAGCATCAAGTGTTGATGGTTAGTAAATCCACCAGTTTCAAGAAGGGCAAGGGCAAGGAGGGAAACTTCATGGATGGCAAGTCAGCTACTGCTCTAGTGAAGCAACCCAAAGTTGAACCCAAACCCGAGACTAAGTGCTTCTACTATGAGGAGAGCGGTCGCTGAAGTGGCACAACCCTAGATACTTGATAGATAAGAGGGCTAGCAACGTCGACAGAAGTATATTTGTATACATGTTATTCATCTCTACCTTGCTGGTACTCCTAGTAGCACCTGGGTATTCGATACTCGTTTGGTTGGTCAATGTTAGTAACTCAAAATAAAATCTACGGAATTAACGGAGACTAGCTAAGTGTGAGGTGACCGTGTGTTGGAAATTTTTCCAAGGTTGATGTGATCAACATCACACGCTCTCTCTACCTTTGAGATTAGTGACAAACCTAAATAAATGTTATTTGGTCTTTGCATTAAGCATGAACATGATTGGATCATGTTTATTGCAACACGATTATTCATTTAAGTTAGAGAATAATTGTTATTATCTTTACATGAATAATACCTTCAGTGGTCATGCACCCAGTGAGAATGGTTTGTTGAATCTTGATCGTAGTAATACACATGTTCATAACATTGATGCCAAAAGATACAAAGTTAATAATTATAGTACCACATACTTGTGGCACTGCCGCTAAATGTCATATTGGTATAAATCGCATGAAGACACTCCATGTTGATGGATCTTTGGACTCATTCGTTTTAGAATCGCTTGAGACGGACCATGCCTTTTGGGCAAGATGGCTACAGACCCCGTTTTCAGTATGACGGAGCGGGCTAGTAACTTTTTGGGAATGATTCATATTGATGTATACGGTCCAATGAGTGTTGTAGCGTGCGGTGGATATCGTTATTTTCTTACTTTCACTGGTGATTGGAGTAGATATAGTGTATATTTACTTAATCAAACACAAGTGTGAAGCGTTTGAAAATTACAAGCAGAATCAGAGTGAAGTTTGAGATCATCGTGATGAGAAGATAAAATGTCTACGATATGATTGTGGAGGTGAATATCTGAGTTACGAGTTTGGCATACCACTTTAGACGATGAGGAAGTTGTTTCACAGCTCACACCACCTGGAACACCATAGTGTGATGGTGTGTCTAAACGTCATAGTCGTGCTCTATTGATATGGTGCGTACTATGATCTCTCTTATCGTTTCCCACTATCGTGTTGGGGTTATGCATTAGAGACAATTACATTCACTTTAAATAGGGCACCATCTAAATCCATTGAGATGACACCATATGGTTTGGCGGAAACCTAAGCTGTCATTTCTTAGAGTTTGGGAATGCAACACTTATATCTGATAAGCTCAAACCCAATGCGGAAAAATGCATCTTCATAGAATACAGTAAGAATAGTTGGGTATACCTTTTATCTCAGATCCGAGTACAAAGTGTTTGTTGCTAAAACTGGGTCCTTTCTCGAGAAAGGGTTTCTCTCGAAAGAATTGAGTGGGCGGAAGATAGAACATGATGAGGTTGTTGAACCTTTGTTTCAACCAGAGAGTAGCGCAATGTAGAAAGTTATTTCTGTGGAACCTACGTTAGTTGAAGAGGAAGTTAATGATGATGATCATGAAGCTTCTGATCAAGTTACTATCGAACCTCGTAGGTCGACAAGGATGTGTACGGCTCCTGAGTGGTACGACAACGCTGTCTCAGAGGTCATGCTGTTGGATAACGATGAACCTAGGAGCTATGAAGAAGCAATGATGGGCCCGGATTCCACCAAATGGTTAGAGGCCAAGAATCCGAGAAAGGATCCATGTATGAAAACCAAGTATAGACTTTGGTAGACTAGCCCGTTGGATGGCAGGTCGTTGAGTACAAGTGAACCTTTAAGATGAAGACAGACACTAACGGTAAATGTCACCATTTATAAAGCTCGACTTATCGCAAAAGGGTTTCTGACAAGTTCAAGTAGTTGACTGCGATGAGACTTTCTTACTCGTAGCAATGCTGAAGTCTGTTGGAATTATGTTAGAAGTTGGTGCATTTTTCAATTATCAAATCTGAAAGATGGATGTCAAAACATCGTTTCCTTAACGGTTTACTTGAAGAAAGTGTAGGAGATATGCCCTAGAGGCAATAATAAATGTTATTGATTATCTCACTGTTCATAATTAGGTTTATGTTCCATGCTATAACTGCTATGGTTCTCGAGTCTACAATAACCACAAGGCTTGAAGGAAGACTCATATGCGCGTGTGGAATAATAAACGGTAAATTGTGTTCCTAGTCTGGCCTCTAAGACTGGCTCAAGTATTGCATGATGATCCTGTTTTCCTGATCATGGGCATGGCTATGCCGGCAATTTTGAGGGCACAATGTTAGAAGAACATTTGTGTTGAATTGACCCGAATTGATGTTATGCTATGAGATACATTCGTCATAAGTTAATGGTTAATAACTCAAAGGTTTTAATATTTGCATAATTCCTTAGACCATGAGAGTATCGAGTTTCTTCATGCTTGCTTCATGAACTTTGGGGTTTGTTAAACGTCATCCGTAAATGGGTGGCAATTATGGCGGCTTACGGGCTCATGGAAAAGTATGTCAAGTAACTTGATAGCTCAAGATTGGGATTTTCTCCTCCGACGATGGAGAGATATCTCTGGGCCCTCTCGGTGTTATGGCATCCATGATCGTCTGGCCAGACCCTTTGTGATTTGATCACGGGGATGCCTGAACACGGGAACGAGAAAAGAGAACAATACCGGTAACGAGGTAACTGGAATAGTGGACAAGTTGTTGATCCACGGGGATGCCATGTCTCACCTCAGGTATTTGTAACATATCGCGAAGCAACAGGAATAGCACACGGCAACTGGAGGTTCACTCGAATATTCATTCGTGTGGGTATAGGGGTCAATATGGGTGTCCACGGCTCCGATATTGATCATTGATCGGAAGGGGTTCCGGGTCATGTCTATGCTTCACCGAACCTATAGGGTTACACGCTTAAGGGTCATCTATCTGCTGAATGCTAGACACGGAGTCTGAGAGAAAATCACCAAAAAAGTTTCAGACACCGGAAAAGTTTTGGACAACAGAAAAGTTTCGCAGAGAGAACACCGGAACAGTTTCGGTAAAACTGAAAAGGTGTTTCAGGGGATACCATTAAGTCAAATTGGTTTTCGCACATGCCTGATAATTCTTGGAGGGTGCCAGAATCATTTTGGAAACTTCTGGGAATTTTCCGGAAGAAAAACCGGAAATGTTCCGGAGCTGCCGGAACCGCTTCAGATGCTTTTCGAAGATGAAAATCACTAATCTGGAATTGTTCCGGATCGCACTGAAAATTATTTTAGTGGGGTACTGGAAATGTTCTAAGCCCACATAAATATTTTCAGTTCGACCGGAGGCTGAAAAATGTCGTCGTGAATAGTGAAAGTGCTTTTTGGGAGAAAATATCTCGTGAATAGTGGAAACACTATTATGAATAGTGGGAAACACTATTGGGAGAAAATATCTCATGACTAGTGAAAACACTATTACGAAATAGTGCAAAACACTATTGTGAATAGTGGGAAACACTATTTATGAATAGTGGAATCACTATTATGAATAATGAAAATATCTGAGGGCATTTTGGTTTTTTTACCATAGTCTCTCACCCTATAAATAGGGGTGAGGAGGCAGCCGGAAAACTCACTCCTTCTCACATACAAGTGCCATTGCAATGATCTGGCTTCTTCTCTTCCTCCCAGGGAAATAGTTTCGTAGAGCCGAAAGGTTGTCTGGGTTCCGGCAGGAACTAGTTCTAGACGGCGAAGCCCTGCCGGATAGATGACACCGTATGTGTGCAACTCTGTAGAGAGATTGTAGTTTCGGTCTTAGTTCAAGAGTGCCTCTCGAAGGGCTGTCCGTGTGACCGTCCGAGTTTCGAAGGTCCTCCCGAAGGGCTCTCCGAGTGACAGTCAAAGTTTTGGAGGTCCTCCCGAAGGGCTGTCCGCGACACCGTCCGGGGGACTGTCTGACCGCCTCCCGGAGGGCTGTCCGAGGGGCAGATGAGGGTATACATCCTCGCGGTTGGGAGGTTGTAAATCCTAGCTACGGGGATCTGCACCGCTGATCGTCATCGACTCTACTTCCGCTGCACTACGAGTCAGTAACGAAAAGATCAAACCTTATATGAAGTCTTCATAGTGGTCCTGGGCTGGTGCGTAGGTCGGATTTTTTTTGTTTTCTGCTGCGTTACCCTTTAGTGGCATCAAGAGCCGTGCTATGTGTAGATGCGGATTGCGATCTAGAATACATAGAGATGTATGGGTGTTGCACAATATAATTAGGTAGTAGATGAGATCTATTACTGAAATTTATTTGTGCGGGTAGCAGATGAAATCTTGTTGCTTCCCTAGAATTTGCATAGTCCTGATCTTAATGGCATGGTGGAATCTCACAAAGTTCTGGCATTCCGCGATCCTTTCATGCTGCTCCTGAGTATGCCGATTGACAGATCAACGAAGTGCTAACAGTTCTTTGGGTTCCACCATAGTTGAGAAAGATGGATGCTTCGCAGACAAAAGGGAAATGCAGATGCGATTTGCACGGGGGTCATGCATGTGACGAAGTTTAGTATGGGTCTCAAGATTTTATTATCTCATGTTTCATACACCTCGCAATGTTAATCTAGCGACTTGGATTATCATGCGTGATGATGGACGTTGGTAGCTTCGGTTTGTTTTGAAACCTTAGAAGGCACGTAAAATAAGTTTTTGCATGAACCGATTAGAGGCATCTAACTTGATTTTGCAGGATGGTTTGCATGTGCATGTGATGTGGTATAGAAGTGCTCATATAAATTTGATTATGTATGAGATGACTATATGATGTAATTTGATTAACATGACCTGTGTGTCATGATTCGGCATTATAGTTGGAGCCATATGATTGCACTTTAATGACCTGCATGTGAACCTTATGTAATGCACTTATTTTATTTGCTATAAAGATAGCAATATTATCTGGTGCATTGACAAGGTGGTTGCAATCTTCGCGAAGGTGAACACCGACGCGAATGCCGAAAACGAAGAAATAAAATACTTCTCCGTCAGAAAGGGCTATACCATATCATGCTATCATTAATTGCCTGAGATGTTTATCCCTTATGATGCACCCTTTTGATTGCGCGGTAGGCACTTTTATTAGGTTGATCTCTCACAAAATATCAAGTAGTTAGTGTTCTCCCAAGTGTAGCACCGTCACGACATCTTTCCTTTGAGGGTATCACATGGATACATGGGTACGAACGATTGTACGGGTGTGAGGCAGGTGTGTTGAGACCTCGCAGCGTGATCACTTGGTTGTCTTGACATTCAGGCATGAAAGTCATGAGCTCGGAACACACGCATCGAAAGATGAACAAGAGTCACATAGAGATGTGATTGGCAAGTTGGCCTACCGATTACTATTCTCGTCACTTGAGATGGATACATCCTTGTCGTTGAATTGTAATATGGATCTTGAATCACTCACAATCAATTATGAGAGATATTGATTTGAGTGGGAGTGCACTGTAGAATTGAATTCTTTTAATTCTCAGTACAATTAATTTTGAACAATGTCTAATGTGATTTGCATAATAGTTGTAGAATAGTGGCTCGCGCTTCCACCTTCCCTATTAAAATTGAATAGCTGATAAATATCTGTTTAAAACTTTACGGTTGGTAACGTTACGTGAGGATTGTCCTCAAGAGTGCCGAGAAGGACTTTGTCCTATCACATGCTTTTGGTATTCTCCCGCTAATGCTATGGATCATGTGACTCTCGTCCTTCGATCCAAAATCTAGAAATCCTTTTCAGTCAAAGTGCGATATGTTTGCTTCCATGAGACCTGAACTTCGAAAGTTTGGATAGTTATGTGATATTCATGGAATCTGAAAATCATTTTCAGAGACAGACAAAGGCTAAAAGATATGAGATATCCAAAGCAATGTTTGTTTGCAAACTACTAGTAAAGAAGTTTACTATGCATTAGACTGATAAGAGAGGGATCCAGGAGAACGCCTGTCATATGATGAAAGGTGAATAAAACAACAACTGAAAGAGAAAGGAAGTGTCCTAAGGGTGTTAGTGAGACTTTCACGCCTAGGAAGTCCAGGGCTAATGCCACTCTTAAGTTGGATGCTTCTTTTGAGAGCAGGAGAAATACTGAAAAGTTAAACTGTTAGAAGTATAATGGCAAAAGGAAAGAAGACTGGAATATCCAGCTCATGTATGAATGTCATAGAAGTTTTCGATGTATAGAAGGCTGGTCAAAGATATAGTTCTTGGGAATTATGGTTAAACATGTTAATCACTAATTCTTGGGTATTGTGAGTTGGTCACAAAGATACCCGTTCAATTGCATTCTGTTGCAACTCGATGTAAGAACTACCATGGCCTGAAAGACTAACCAGGGATGAGGTTTAGATACACGCAGGGAACATAGTAAATGTTACTATGCCTTCCATCGGTGTATTCCCTATGTATTAAGTTTCATAATTCATTTTAGAGTTTCACACTCTAGCCCTTTGCATAAGGTATCTTGCAAGAAGGTTGTTCATAAGAGAACTTTTCATGTTCGGTGTTATGAATAACATAAGGGCCATACTTTCATTATGAATGAGACGTATGTTATGAATATTGATAATAATACATTACCTCTGGGTTTACTTTTATAATTCATTTTAGAGTTTCATACACTCTATCCCATTGCACAATGTTTGTTGCAAAAGAGTTGTTCATAAAAACAACAATTGTTGTTCAGTATTATGAATAAACACGAAGGGCCATGCTTCCATCCTAGATGGGATGTATGTTATGAATATTGATGGAAATATGATACACCCATAACGCTGGTGCTAAATGTCGCAAGACTAGAAGAATACCACATATGTGTGGCACTGCATTTGGTCACATTGGAGAAACCCGCATGGAAAATTCCATTATGATGGATTTTGAAGTCGTTTGATTTTGAATCATCTAACACTTGCGACTTTCCTCCAGAAGGTGAACTAACTAAAATAGCGTTCACAAGCCATAAGGAACGAGCAAAGAACTTATTGGTGATCATACATTTGATGGATGTAGTCCGATAAATGTTGTTGCAAACAGTGGATTTGTCTACCTTCAAAAATGACTCAAGTAGATATATGGATATTTACTTTATGAGACGTAAGTCTGGATCTTTTGAAATCATTCGAAAGGTTTTCAAAAATGAAGTAGAAGTTATTGTACCAAGAAAATTATGTTTCTGCAATTTGATTGCGGAAAGGAATATTTAAGTTACAAGTTTAGCGAATGTGTGATGAGTTGTGAAAAGAGTTTCATAACTTGCACCTCCCGGAACACCACTGCAAGTGGAAAGTCCGTGAAGATGTAATCAAACCATTTATGACATGGTAAGATCAAAGATGACATAAATAGATTTGCCATTACCCCTTTTATAGAGTGATGCTTTAGAGACTGCAGCTTTTACACTGAAAAGAGATCCATCAGGTCTGTTGAAATGACGCCATGGTATGGTATGCCCAACCATGTTATATCTTTTCTTAACATTTGGAATATGGGGCTTGTGTAAAAGGTTACAAACCTATTCCAAATCAGACAAGTGCTACTTTGTATGGTTATCCCAAGTCATTGGGTATTCCCCCACCACTACACCGAGGCAAAGGGTTTTGCCACAAAACGATATGCTTTTAAAGAGAATAGTTCTTACAAAAGGTGAGTGGGAGGACATTGCAACTCGACGAGATAACCAGTATCTTCGTCATTAGTTCAAAGGAAAGAAACCCTGGAATTGATTCCGTTGTTTC
This sequence comes from Hordeum marinum, assembly GCA_022496015.1. NCBI lineage: Eukaryota > Viridiplantae > Streptophyta > Magnoliopsida > Poales > Poaceae > Hordeum > Hordeum marinum. The sequence continues at coordinate 557,327,244 of CM039678.1, forward strand.
CTACTACGACTGACACGGAAGTCTCTACAATAAAATGTATGGACTTCGGTCGAACGTGCAGCTGAACATATCAGGTGCGCAAACGAGATATTGTTGTTAGACAACAGTATACCTACAATACACGAGGAAGCCTTGATGGGCCCTGACTCCGGGATTGGCTAAATGCCAATACAATCCGAGATAGTTTCCATATAAGTGATTCAAGATTAAAACCTTGATACACCTTTCAGAGGACTTAGAGTCTAAAGAATATTTGTGGAACTAAAAACTGATACGGATAAAAATTGTTTTATCCATAAACCTCGACTTGTTGAAATAACAAGTTCAAGGAGTTGACTACGATGAGGTTGTTTCACCGTAGCGAGGCTTAAGGTCGGTTCGGGTTGAACTAGCAATTAATACATATATCAATCATGAGATATGAAACATGGATGACAAAACGATTTCCATCTGATGGAAATGAAACCTAGGACTTGTATGTGATACATTCCACAGTAATTTGTCGATCCAGAGGATGCTAGTAAGTATTCAAACTTCAGAGTTCCAACAATGGACAGAAGAGAGCAAAATGGAGTTGGAATCTTCGTGGTTTGATGAAATGGTCAAAAGGGTTTTTTGATTCCATAAATGGGTAACGAAGATGCTTGTGATTCAAGAAAGTAAGTGGGAGCATAATAATATTTCTAAAAACATTGTGTGCATGACACATTGTTAATTGGAAATAAATTTCTTGACACGAATTAGGATTTCATTTAAAAATAGTTTTGCGATGAAGTGCTTAGGCTAAAGAGCCTCAGTATTAGGGATGATGATCTATGGAGATAGATTTACCTAATGGGGCTAAGCAATGAATACATATTGACAAGGTGCTAAAACCTTTTAGCATTTAAAACGCCAAGGAGTGATTCTTGCCGAAGTCACATGGAAAGAGTTTTTGCAAGACTCAGTGTCCCAAAACACTGACGAGTAAAATACATGATGGAGATTCCACACACTCTAGTGTTTGGATTAAATCATGTATTCCATGGTATGTAAAAACAACAAAATATGTCCGATACTCCCAAGTTGTTGCGAGTATAGATACCAAAGTGATCAAAGCACTGATAATGGGACAACAATGAAAGATGTCATTAAGTACTAGAGTAGTGTTGATGACATGTTTTCTCGCAAGCAGAGATTATGAAGTGCTCGTTGTAACTAATTACATCGATGCAGTCTCAATCAATGCTCCATGCGACTTTCGATTTAAGTTAAGGGTTTTGTCTAATACACAATATGGTGGCACGGTAGTTGGAAATTGTTCCAAACAAGATATTGTGGCAAATTCTGTAACAAAGGCTAAGTATGTTGACGCTTTGGAAGCGACAAAGAAGTTGTTGAATCATGTAGTTTATTCATGAACTTAGTATGGTTCCAAGATGGCTTTGGTCTATGAGACACTATTGTAGATAGTTGCTCCACAGCTCAGTCTAAGGAATAAGGTTTCGACCAATGATTCACACATATGCAAAGCCAAGTTCACACAAAAGATGGATTTTGTGATAGCGTGAAAACATGAGGATATGCAAAGTTACACACAGAGCTGAAGTTGTCAGATCCGTTGGACATCAGGCTATACCACAAGCAAAACATACTTTACACCAGTATGCCATAGGTGTAAAGTGCATTAGCATTGACTAGATTATTGACTCTAGTGCAAGTGGGAGTCTGTAGGAGATATGCCCTAGAGGCAATAATAAATATTATTGATTATCTCCTTGTTCATAATTAGGTTTATGTTCCATGCTATAACTGCTATGGTTCTCGAGTCTACAATAACCACGAGGCTTGAAGGAAGACTCATAAATGGAAAATTGTATTCCTAGTATGGCCTCTAAGACTGGCTAGACTATTGCATGATGATCCTGTTTTCCTGATCATGGGCATGGCTATGCCGGCAATTTTGAGGGCACAATGTTAGAAGAACATTTGTGTTGAATCAACCTGAATTGATGTTATGCTATGAGATACATTCGTCATAAGTTAATGGTTAATAACACAGAGAAGTTAATATTTGCATAATTCCATAGAGCATGAGAGTATCGAGTTTCTTCATGCTTGCTTCATGAACTTTGGTGTTTGTTAAACGTCATCCTTAAATGGGTGGCTATTACGGCGGCTTACGGGTTCATGGAAAAGTATGTCAAGTAACTTGATAGCTCAAGATTGGGATTTCCTCCTCCGACGATGGAGAGATATCTCTGGGCCCTCTCGGTGTTACGGCATCCATCATCGTATGGCCAGACCCTTTGTGATTTGATCACGGGGATGCCTAAACACGGGAACGAGAAAAGAGAACAATATCGGTAACGAGGTAACTGGCATAGTGGACAAGTTGTTGATCCACAGGGATGCCAACATGTCTCACCTTAGGTATTTGGAACATATCACAACGCAACAGGAATAGCACACGGCAACTGGAGGTTCACTCAAATATTCATTCGTGTGGGTATATGGGTCAATATGGGTGTCCACGGCTCCGATGTTGATCATTGATCGGAAGGGGTTCCGGTTCATGTCTATGCTTCACGGAACCTATACGGTCACATGCTTAAGGGTCATCTACCTGCTGAATACTAGACAGGGAGTCTGAGAGAAAATCACCGAAAAAGTTTCGGACACCGGAAAAGTATCGGACACCGGAAATGTTCCGCAGAGAGAACACCGGAACAGTTTCGGTAAAACTAAAAAGTTGTTTTAGGGGATACCATTAAGTCAAATTGGTTTCAGCACATGCTTGATAATTCTTGGAGGGTGCCATAATAATTCTAGAAACTTCTGGGAATTTTCCGGAAGAAAAACCGGAAATGTTCCGGAGCTGCCGGAACCGCTTCACATGCTTTTTGTAGATGCAAATCACTAATCCGGAATTGTTCCGGATCGCATGGAAAATTATTTTAGTGGGGTACTGGAAATGTTCTAAGCCCACATAAATATTTTCAGTTCGACCGGATGCTAAAAAATGTCGTCGTGAATAGTGAAAGTGCTTTTTGGGAGAAAAAAACTCGTGAATAGTGGAAACACTATTATGAATAGTGGGAAACACTATTGGGAGAAAATATCTCATGACTAGTGAAAACAATATTACGAAATAGTGGAAAACACTATTGTGAATAGTGGGAAACACTATTTATGAATAGTGGAATCACTATTATGAATAGTGAAAATATCTAAGGGCATTTTGGTGTTTTTACCATAGTCTCTCACCCTATAAATAGGGGTGACGAGGCAGCCAAAAAACTCACCCCTTCTCACATACAAGTGCCGTTGCAATGATCTGGCTTCTTCTCTTCCTCCTAGCGAAATAGTTTCATAGAGCCGAAAGGCTGTCTGGGTTCCGGCAGGAACTAGTTCTGGATGGCGAAGCCCTACCGGATAGATGACACCGTATGTGTGCAACTCTATAGAGAGATCATAGTTTCGGTCTTAGTTCGACAGTGCCTCCTGAAGGACTGTTTGTGTGACCATCCGAGTTTCGAAGGTCCTCCCGAAGGGCTGTCCGAGTGACAGTCAAAGTTTTGGAGGTCCTCCCGAAGGGCTGTCCGCGACACCGTTCGGGGGACTGGCTGACCGCCTCCCGGAGGTCTGTCCATGGGAAGATGAGGGTATACATCCTCACGGTTGGGAGGTTGTAAATCCTAGCTGTGGGGATCTGCACCGCCAATCGTCATCGACTCTACTTCCGCTGCGCTATGAGTCGGTAACAAAAACATCAAACCTTATATGCAGTCTTCATAGTGGTCTTGGGCTGGTGCATATGCTGGATTTTTTTTGTTTTCTGCTGCGTTACCCTTCAGAAAGGATGTATGTGATACAACCAGAAGGTGTTGTCACTCGTAAGGATTATAAAAGGTGTGCGAGCTCTAGCAATCCTTGTATGGGATGGAGCAAGCATCTCGGCAAGCATCTCGGAGTTGGCATATACGCTTTGATGAGGTGATCAAAGTTTTTTGAGTCTATACAAAGTTTATGAGAAACTTGTATTTACAATAAAGTGAGTGGGAGCACTATAGAATTTTTGATAAGCATATGTGGTTGACATATTATTGATCAAAAATGATGTAGAATTTCTGGAAAGCATAAACGGTTGTTTGAGAAGAGTTTTCAAAGGAAGACCTAGATCAAGCTACCTAATTGTTGAGCATCAAGATCTATAGAGATCGATCAAGATGCTTGATGAGAATTTCAATGAGTACATACCTTGACAAGATTTTGAAAGAGTTCAAAATGGATCAATCAGAGAAAGAGTTCTTGCCTGATTTGTAAGGTGTCAAGTTGAGTAAGATTCAAAGCTCGACCACGGCAGAAGAAAGAGAAAGAAAGAAGGTCGTCCCCTATGCTTTAGCCATAGGCTCTGTATGCCATGCTGTGTACCGCACCTGTGTGTGCCTTGCCATGAATCCATCAAGGCGTACAAGAGTGATCCAGGAGTGGATCACTGGACATCGGTCAAAATTATCCTTAGTAACTAAAAGACTAAGGAAATCTTTCTCGATTATGGAGGTGATAAAGAGTTCATCATACAGAGTTAGATCGATGCAAGCTTTAACACCAATCCGGATGACTGTTAGTAACAATCCGGATATGTATAGTGGAGCAGCCATTTGGAATAGCTCCAAGTGGAGTGTGGTAGCAGTGTCTACAGTAAGACATAGAGATTTGCAAAGTACACATGCATCTGAATGTCGCAGACCTGTTGACTAAAAGACCTCTCTCACATGCAAAGCAAGATCGAGCCCCAGAACTCATTGGGTGTTAGATTCATAACAATGCGAATCACATGGTAATGTGGACTAGATTATTGACTCTAGTGCAAGTGGGATACTGTTGGAAATATGCCCTAGAGGCAAAAATAAATTGGTTATTATCATATTTCCTTGTTCATGATAATCGTTTATTATCCATGCTATAATTGTATTGATCAGAAACTCAGATACATCTGTGGATACATAGACAACACCATGTCCCTAGTATGCCTCTAATAGACTAGTTCGTTGATCAACGATGGCTATGGTTTCCTAGTCATGGACATGAAATGTCATTTGGTAACGGGATCACATCATTAGGAGAATGATGTGATGGACAAGACCCAAACTACAAACATAGCATATGATCATGTTAGTTTATTGCTACTGTTTTCTGCATGTCAAGTATCTGTTCCTATGACCATGAGATCATGCAACTCACTGACACCGGAGGAGTACCTTGTGTGTATCAAATGTCGCAATGTAAGTGGCTGACGATAAAGATGCTCTACAGGTATCTCCGAGGGTGTCTGTTGGGTTGGCATGGATCAAGACTGGGATTTGTTACTTCGTGTGACGGAGAGGTATCTCAAGGCCCACTCGATAATACAACATCACAAAGCCTTGCAAGCAATGTGACTAAGTGTTAGCCACGGGATCTTGTATTATGGAATGAGTAAAGAGACTTGCCGGTAATGAGGTTGAACTAGGTATGGAGATGCCGACGATCGAATCTCGGGCAAGTAACATACCGACGAACAAAGGGAACAACATACGGGATTAACTGAATCCATGACATAGAGGTTTGACCGATAAAGATCTTCGTATAATATGCAGGAACCAATATGGGCATCCAGGTCCTGCTATTGGTTATTGACCGTAGAGTTGTCTTGGTCATGTCTACATAGTTCTCGAACTCGCAGGGTCTGCACACTTTAGGTTCGATGACGTTTCGGTAGTATAGAGTTTTGTATGATGGTGACAGAAGGTTGTTCAAAGTCGCGAATGAGATCCCGGACATCATGAGGAGCTCCAGAATTGTCCGGAGGTAAGGATTGATATAGGAAGTCCTGTTCCGGGCTCATCGATGGTGTACCGGGAGTGCCAGGAGGGTCTCGGGGGACCATCGGGAGGGGTATTTCGACCCAAGTGGCTACATGGGCTGTGGGACGAGGTATACTAGCCCTTAGTGGGATGTACTAAGCCGCCACTAAGGCCCATGCGGCTAGGGGTGGGAAAACCCAAAAGGTGGAGAGGAGAAAAGAGTTTCCAAGTGGAAAGGAGGAATCCTACTCCTAATAGGATTGGACTAGGACTCCTCCACCTCCAATTTTGACCAAACCTTGAGGGTTTGATGCTGCCTCCTCCCCTCCCTCCCTCCTATATATACTAGAGGATTTAGAGGGGAAAGCGAACCCTAATTGGCACGTGCTGCCCTCTTCTTCCTCTAGATCTGTTTCTCCTCTAGATTACTTCTGTGTTGCTTAGGCAAAGCCCAGCAGGATTAGTTCAGCACCACCCCCACCACGCCGTTGTGCTATAGGAGAACTCATCAACTTCCCTTCTCCCTCTTGTTGGATCAAGAACGCGGAGATCGTCATCGAGCTGTACGTGCGCTGAACGCGGAGGTGTCGTCCGTTCGACGCTAGATTGGAAGGACCGTGATCAAGATTGTGAGACGATTCATGATTGGATTGTGGAACGAATAGTGATGGGATCGCGGGACGGATCGTGATTGGATCGCGAGATGGATCATGATGGGATCGTGGGATGCTCGGAGATTTGGCTCGCGAAGACGCTCGACTACATCAACCGCGTTTCTTAATGCTTCCCGCTTAGCGATCTACAAGGGTATGTAGATCCACTCTCCCTCTCGGAGATGCTCATCACCATGGATAGATCTTGCGTGTGCGTAGAATTTTTTTTGTTTTCCATGTAACGTTCCTTGATAGTGGTATCAGAGCTAGGTCTATGTGTAGATGAGATCTCGAGTAGAACAAAAGGAGTTTGTGGGCGTTGATGCTTAGATTGCTTCCTCCCTTGGTAGTGTTTTGGTTCAGCAGTATTGTGGGATGAAGCGGCCGGACCAACCTTACTCGTACGCGTACGAGAGACCGGTTCCATCGACTGGCGTGTAACTTCGTTGCACGAAGATGGCTGGCAGGTGTCTGTTTCTCATACTTTAGTTGGATCGGATTTGACAAAGGCGGTCCTTGAGAAGGTTGAAAAGCAATTTATGTATCACCGTTGTGGTTTTGCGTAGGTAAGAATTGTTCTTGCTATATACCTGTAGCAGCCACATAAAACTTGCAACAACAATTAGACGATGTCTAACTTGTTTTTGCAGGGTATGTTGAGATGTCATATGCCAATTACATGATGAGATATATGTGATGTACGAGATGATCATGTATTGTCTAGAATATCATGACTTGCATGTCGATGAGTACGGTAACCGGCAGGAGTCATAGGGTTGTCTTTAATTATTGTATGACCTGCGTGTCAATCATTAAATGCTTTGTAATGCTTTACTTTATTGCTAAGCGGTAGCAATAGTAGTAGAAGCATGGTGGGCGCGACAACGCCGATGGCGACACGTTGATGGAGATCAAGATAATGAAGATCATGGAGTCATGCCAGTGACGATGGAGATCATGTCGGTGCTTTAAGGATGGAGATCAAAAGCACAAGTTCATGGCCATATCATGTCACCTACGATTTGCATGTGATGTTAATCCTTTATGCACCTTATTTTGCTTAGGACGATGGTAGCATTATAAGGTGATCCCTCACTAAAATTTCAAGATCAATTGTGTTATCCCCGAGTGTGCACCGTTGCGAAAGTTCATCGTGTCGAGACACCACGTGATGATCGGGTGTGATAGACTCTACGTTCACATACAACGGGTGGAAGCCAGTGTTGCACATGCAGAACACTCGGGTTAAACTTGACGAGCCTAGCATGTACAGACATGGCCTCGGAACACAAGAGACCGAAAGGTCAAACGTGAGTCATATAGTAGATATGATCAACATGATGATGTTCACCATTGAAACCACCTCAACTCACATGATGATCGGACTTGAGTTGATGAATTTGGATCATGTATCACTCGAATGACCGGAGGGATGTCAATTTGCGTGGGAGTACTTAAGTAATATGATTAATTGAACTCATTATCATGAACATAGTCATTAGTGTCTTTGCAAATTATGTTGTAGATTACTAGCTCACGCTATAGCTCCCTTATATTTTTATATGTTCCTAGATAAATAGAGTTGAAAGATGATGGTGGAAATATTGCGGACTGGGTCCGTGTTCTGAGGATTGTCCTCATTTTGCTGCACAGAAGGCTTATGTCCTTAATGCACCGCTCGATGCGCCACCCCCTCTAGCCTCGTCTATAGATGTTGTGAACATCTGGCATGCACGTTCCGATGACTAATTGATAGTTTAGTGTGTCATGCATTACGGCTTAGAGGTGAGGCTCCAAAATGTTTTGAACGTCACGGAATATATGAGATGTTTTAAGAGCTGAAATTGGGGTCTCACGCACATGCCTGTATTTTGAGATATGAGATCTCCAACAAGATTCTTTGCTGCAATATGAAGGAGAATAGCTCAATCGTTGAGCATGTGCTCGATTGTCTGGGTGATACAATCGCTTGAATTGAGTGGGAGTTGATCTTCCAGATAAGATAGTGATTGATATATTTCTCTGAGTCACTATCACTAAGCTACTAGAACTTCGTGATGAACTGTAATTATGCCAGGGATGAAATGATGATCCCTAAGCTGTTCGCGATGTTTGACACCGCGAAGGTAGAAATATAGAAGGAGCATCAAGTGTTGAACTATTGATGGTTAGTAAAACCACCAGTTTCGAGAAGGGCAAGGGGCAAGGAGGGAAACTTCACGGATGGCAAGTCAGTTGCTGCTCCACTGAAGCAACCTAAAGTTGAACCCAAACCTGAGGCTAAGTGCTTCTATTATGAGGAGAGCGGTCGCTGAAGCGGAACAACCCGAGATACTTGGTAGATAAGAAGCCTGGAAACGTCGACAGAAGTATATTTGATATACGTGTTATTGATGTGTACCTTGCTAGTAATCCTAGTAGCACCTGAGTATTGGATACTGGTTCGGTTGCTAAATGTTATTAACTTGAAATAAAAGCTACGGAATAAAGAGAGACTAGCTAAGTGTGAGGTGACGATGTGTGTTGGAAATGTTTCCAAGGTTGATGCGATCAACATCGCATGCTCTCTCTACCTTCGAGATTAGTGACAAACCTAAATAAATGTTATTTGGTGTTTGTGTTAAGCACGAACATGATTAGATCGTGTTTATTGCAATACGTTTATTTATTTAAGTGAGAGAATAATGGTTATTCTGTTTACATGAATAATACCTTCAATGGTCATGCACCCAATGACAATGGTTTGTTGAATCTTGATCGTAGTAATATACATGTTCCTAACATTGATGCCAAAAGATGTAAAGTTAATAATGATAGTACCACATACCTGTGGCACAGCCGCTAAATTTCATATTGGTATAAATCGCATGAAGAAACTCCATGTTGATGGATTGTTGGACTCATTCAGTTTCGAATCGGTTGAGACATGCGGACCATGCCTCTTGGGCAAGATGACTAAAGACCCCGTTTTCAGTATGATGGAGCGGGCTGGTAACTTATTGGAAATAATACAAGTTGATGTATGCGATCCTATGATTGTTGTAGCGTCTAGTGGATATTGTTATTTTTCTTACCTTCACCGATGATTTGAGTATATATGAGTATATTTTCTTAATGAAATACAAGTCTGAAACGTCTGAAAAGTTCAAACAAATTTAGAGTGAAGTTTAAGATCATTGTGGCAAGAAGATAAAAATGTCGACGATATGATCGTGGAGGTGAATATCTGAGTTATGAGTTGGGCATAGAACTTTAGACAATGTGAAAGTTGTTCCACAACTCACGTCACCTGGAACACCATAGTGTGATGGTGTGTCCGAACGTCGTAGTCGTGCTCTATTGGATATGGTGCGAATTATGATGTCTCTTATCGTTTTACCACTATCATTTTGGGGTTATGCATTAGAGACAACCACATTCACTTTAAATAGGGCACCATCTAAATCCGTTGAGATGACACCTTATGGTTTGGCAGAAACCTAAGTTGTCATTTCTTAGAGTTTGGGAATGCGACACTTATGTCTGATAAGCTCGAACCCAAAGCGGAAAAATGCATCTTCGTAAGATACCCTAAAAACAGTTGGGTATACCTTCTATCTCATATCCGATTACAAAGTGTTTGTTGCTAAAACTAGGTCCTTTCTCGAGAAAAAGTTTCTCTCGAAAGAATTGAGTGGGAGGAAGATAGAACTTGTTGAGGTTGTTAAACCTTTGTTTCAACCTGAGAGTAGCACAACACAGAAAGATGTTTCCGTGGAACCTATGTCAGTTCAAGAGGAAGTAAATGATGATGATCATGAAGCTTCGGATCAAGTTACTATCGAACCTCATAGGTCGACAAGGACGCGTACTGCTCCGGAGTGGTACTACAACCCTGTCTTGGAAGTCATGTTGTTGGACAACGATGAACCTACGAGCTATGGAGAAGCGATGATGGGTCCAGATTCCGACAAATGGTTAGAGGCCATGAAATCCAAGAAAGGATCCATGTATGAAAACCAAGTATAGACTTTGGTAGACTTGCTCGTTGTACGGCAGGTCCTCGAGTACAAATGGACCTTTAAGATGAAGACAAACGTTGATGGTAAATGTCACCATTTATTAATACCGACTTGTCACCAAGAATTTTCCGACAAGTTCAAGGAGTTGACTGCGATGAGACTTTCTCACTCGTAGCGATGCTAAAGTTTGTTGGAATTATGTTAGCAGTTGCGGCATTTTATCAATTATGAAATCTCGCAGATGGATGTCAAAACATCGTTTCCTTCATGGTTTACTTGAGGAAAGGTTGTGTGTGATACAACCAGAAGGTTTTGTCAGCCCTAAGATGCTAAAAGGTGTACGAGCTCCAGCAATCCTTCTATGGGCTGGAGCAAGCATCTCGGAGTTGGAATATACGCTCTGATGGGGTGATCAAAGTTTTTGAGTCTATACAAAGTTTATGAGAAACTTGTATTTACAATAAAGTGAGTGGGAGCACTATAGAATTTTTGATAAGCATATGTTGTTGACATATTATTGATCAAAAATGTTGTAGTATTTTTGGAAAGCATAAACGGTTGTTTGAAAAGATTTTTTCAAAGAAAGACCTGGATAAAGCTACATAATTGTTGAGCATCAAGATCTAGAGAGATAGATCAAGATGCTTGGTGAGAATTTCAATGAGTACATACCTTGACAAGATTTTAAAAGAGTTCAAAATGGACCAGTCAGAGAAAGAGTTCTTACCTGATTTGTAAGGTGTGAAGCTGAGTAAAACTCAAAGCGCAACCAAGGCAGAAGAAAGAGAAAGAACGAAGGTCATACCATATGCTTTAGCCATAGGCTCTATATAGTATGCCATGCTGTGTACCGCACCTGTGTGTGCCTTGTCCTTAGTCCGTCAAGGGGTACAAGAGTGATCTAGGAGTGGATCACTGGACAGCGGTCAAGATTATCCTTAGTAACTAAAAGACTAAGGAAACTTTTCTCGATTATGGAGGTGATAAAGAGTTTCTCGTAAAGATTTACATTGATGCAAGCTTTAACACTAATCCGGATGACTCTTAGTTGCAATCCGGATACGTATAGTGGGTGCAGCCATTTGGAATAGCTCCAAGTGGAGTGTGGTAGTAGCGTCTACAGTATGACATAGAGATTTGCAAAGTACACACGGATCTGAATGTTGTAGACCCGTTGACTAAAATACCTCTCTCACATGCAAAGAATGATCGAACCCCAGAACTCATTGGGTGTTAGATTCATAACAATACGAATCACATGGTGATGTGGACTAGATTATTGACTCTAGTGCAAGTGGGAGACTGTTGGAAATATGCCCAAGATGCAATAATAAATTTGTTATTATCATATTTCCTTGCTCATGATAATCATTTATTATCCATGCTAGAATTGTATTGATCGGAAACTCAGATACATGTGTGCATACATAGACAACACCATGTCCCTAGGATGCCTCTGATGGACTAGCTCGTTGATCAAAGATGGTTAAGGTTTCATATCCATGGAGATGAGATGTCATTTGATAATGGGATCACATCATTACGAGAGTGATGTGATGGACAAGACCCAAACTATAAATGTAGCATATGATCGAGTCAGTTTATTGCTATAGTTTTCTGCATGTCAAGTATCTGTTCCTACGACCATGAGATCATGCAACTCACTGACACTAGAGGAGTACCGTGTGTGTATCAAACATTTCAACGTAACTGGGTGACTATAAAGGGGATATACAGGTATCTCCAAGGATATCTGTTGGGTTGGCATGGATCAAGACTAGGATTTGTTACTCCGTGTGACAGAGAGGTATCTCAAGGCACACTCGGTAATAGAACATCACAATAAGCCTTGCAACCAATGTGACAGAGTATTAGCCACGGGATCTTGTATGAAGGAACAAGTTTAAGAGACTTGTCGGTAACGAGATTGAACTAGGTATGGAGATGCCGACGATCGAATCTCGGGCAAGTAACATACCGAACAACAAAGGGAAGAACATACGGGATTAACTAAATCCTTGTCATCGAGGTTCAACCAATAATGATCTTTGTAGAATATGTAGGAACTAATATGGGCATCCAGGTCCCGCTATTGGTTATTGACCGTAGAGGTGTCTCGGTCATGTCAACATAGTTCTCGAACCCGCAGGGTCTGCACACTTAAGGTTCAGTGACGTTTCGCTAGTATAGAGTTATGTATGGTGGTGACCTAAGGTTGTTCAGAGTCCTGGATGAGATCCTAGACATCACGAGGAGCTCCGGAATGGTCCGTAGGTAAAGATTAATATATAGGAAGACCTGTTTTGGCCACCGAAAAAGTTTCGGGCTCATCGGTAGTGTACCGGGAGTGCCGGGAGGGTGCCGGGGGAATATCGGGAGGGGTGTCTTGACCCAAAGGACCTCATGGGCTATGGGAGGAGTCAAACCAGCACTTGGTAGGCTGGACTAAGCCCCCACTAAGGCCCATGCGGCTAGGGGTGGGGAAAACCCAAAAGGTGGAGTGGTGGAAAGAGTTTCCAAGTGGAAAGGAGGAATCCTACTCCTAATAGGATTGGAGTAGGACTCCTCCACCTCCAATTTCGACCAATCCTTGAGGGTTTGAGGCTTCCTCCTATCCTACCTCCCTCCTATATATACTAGAGGATTTAGAGAGAAAAGCTAACCCTAATAGCCACGTGCTACCCTCTCCTCTAGATCGTAGTTTTTCCTCTAGATCGTTTCAGCGGTGCTTAGGCAAAGCCCTATTGGAATTGTTCCACCATCATCACCGCCATGCCATCGCGCTGCCGGAGAACTCATCTACCTCTCCAATCCCTCTTGTTGGATCAAGAAGGCGGAGATCATCATCGAGTTGTACGTGTGCTGAACGCGGAGGCATCGTCCGTTCGGCGCTAGATCGGAAGGACCGTGATCATGACCGCGACGATTCGTGATTTGATCATGGGACAGATCATGATGTGATCGCAGCAAAGATCATGATTGGATCGCGAGACGGATCGTGATGGGATCGGGGGACGCTCGGCGATTTGGATCGTGAAGATGTTCAACTACATCAACCGCGTTTCTTATCTCTTCCCGCTTAGCGATCTACAAGGGTATGTAGATCCACTCTCCCCCTCGTAGATGTGCATCACCATGGATAGATCTTGCGTGTGCGTTGGAAATTTATTGTTTCCCATGCAACGTTCCCCAACACACACGGCAGAACGGGCTCTAAACCATACACCATGAAGAAGGGAGTGTGTTGTGTATCCCATAAGATGGATGGGAGCTCTTTGCTCCCAACTCCTGCAGCGTACTTCAGGTCCCTCATAAGTCGGGGTTTTAGTCCCTGGAGGATCATCCTGTTGTCTCTTTCTACCTGCCCATTCGACTGTGGGTGAGCCACGGAGGAATAGTTAACCCGAGTGCCCTGGAAATAGGAGAACTCACGAAACTCGTCCGAATCAAAGTTCTTTCCATTATCTGTGATGATGTCATGCGACACACCAAACCTGGAGATGATTTGCTGAATGAAACAAACGAAAGTGCTTGCGTCCAAACTCTTGATGGGCTTCTCCTCAATCCACTTGGTAAACTTATCGACCGCTACAAGCAGGTGGGTGAATTCACTCATTCCAGTTCATAGTAGTCCGACCATATAAAGGCACCACATGGCGAAAGGCCAAGTGAGCGGGATTGTTGTTAACATGGACGCAAGCCTGTGGGATTTGTCATTATAGAATTGACACCCGACGCATAGATCGACTAGATTTCTGGCAGCTTGATTGGCTCGGGGTCAATAAAAACCCATTTGAAAAGCCTTGGAGACCAATGTCCCAGAGTGATGACCACAAATTTCCGTGTGAATCTTGTGTATGATCTTCAGCCCTTCCTCCGGGGAGATGCATTCGTGTGTGACTCATGTGCTGCTTTTCTTGTACAATTGATCTCCCATAACTTCAAATGATATGGATCGACGAACGATTCGGCGAGCCTCTTCTTCATCTTCTCGGAGTTCTTGTCGGAGCAAGTATCCCAAATAAGGTTGAGTCCACTCGGGAGTGATTACCAGCATTTCGTGGACTAAGTCGACCACAGCTGGGACGTCAACCTCAGTCGGATTTGACGGACCGACTACTTGTTTGGGCTCCTTTGTGAAAGGATCTTTTTGCAATTGTAGGAGCATGCAGATGTTCGAAGAATATGTCTTTGGGAACTGCCCGTCGAGTGGATCCATTTTTTTACAGATCATCTGCAGCCTGATTCTTTGCACGAGGAATGTGATGCAGCTCCAAACCTTCAAAATTCTTCTCCGGCTTTCTGACTGCATTGTAGTAGCCAGTCATAGCTGGACTCCGAATGTCCCAATCTTTCATCACTTGGTAGACAACAAGGTTTGAATCGCCGTAGACTATTCAATGACAAATGCCAAGTGATATGGTTATTCGGAGCCCATACAGGAGGGCTTCGTACTCGACCTCATTGTTTGATGAATTGAAGTGTATTTGGAGGACACAATTCAGCTGGTCACCTTTGGGAGAAACGAGTACAACGCCAGCCCCCGAGCCATTGAGCATCTTGGAGTTGCCTGCTCTTGCTCAATCCACTCGGCCATAAAATCAACCAACACTTGGATCTTGATTGCTTTCTTAGCTTGAAACTTGATCTCTAACGGAAGGAGTTCAATATCCCACTTTGCCACTTGGCCCACAACATCTCGACTATGCCAAATTTCCAACAAGGGGACGTTGCTGATGACCGTGACCGAGTGGTCTTGGAAGTAGTGAGCCACCTTTTTTATGACTAGGTAAATACCATAGACCGTCTTTTGATAATGCTGGTACCTTTGCTTGGAGGGGGTCAAGACTTCTGACTTCTGAGATATAATAAATGGGTCTTTGAACATTGAATATTTTTCCTGGCTCCTCGCGCTCTAATGGAAGGACGTGCTTACCACTTGGTTAGTAGGTGCGATGTACATGAGTAAAGGTTCCTCATTGTCCGGAGCAGATAACACCGGCTAGGTGGAAAGCAATGACTTGAGTTCTTCAAATGTCGCATGTGCTTCAGTAGTCCACTTGAACTTGTCAGCCTTTTTCATGAGTCAGTAAAGAGGCAGGGCCTTCTCATTGAGCCTTGAGATGAATTGGCTCAGGGCCGCAAGGCAACCTGTCAGCCTTTGCACGTCATGAAAGCGTTCCAGTTGCTTGATTCGGACTATGGCACCGATTTTGTCTGAATTGTCATCGATCCCACGTTCAGAGCGAATAAACCAAGAAACTTTCCTACAAGCACTCCGAATGTGTACTTGGCTGGATTCAACTTTATTCCGAAATGTCGTATGTTCGTGAAGGTCTCAACGAGGTCAGCCAAGAGGTCGAAACCTTTCCTAGACTTGACCACGATATCATCCATATAAGCCTCCACGTTCTGACTGATCTGCTTCTGCAAGCATTTCTAGATCATGCGCTCGAAAGTAGCGCCCGCATTTTTCAAGCCGAATGGCATAGTGACATAATAAACACCCGAATTGGGTGGTGAAGGCCATTTTTCTTTCATCAGGCCCGTACATTCGGATCTGGTGGTACCAGGAGTACGCATCCCGGAACGACAGGCGTTCACATCTGGCAGTAGAGTCCACTATCTGATCTATGCGTGGTAAAGGAAAATGATCTTTCGGGCATTCCCGATTGAGGTGTTTGTAATCAATACACATACGGAGTGATTTGTCCTTCTTAGACACCACATCAACATTCACGAGCCAGTCAGAGTGGTATACCTCGCGAATGAACTCGATAGCTAAGAGACGAGCTATTTCTTCACCAATCGCCATGCGCTTCTCGACGGAGGATCGACGCAAGTACTCTTTTACTAGCTTCCTTGGGATCGGTTCGGAGTCGGTGCTCAGCCATTCCCGTGGGAACCCCGGGCATGTCAAACGGCTTCCATGCAAAGATGTCCCAGTTCTCACGGAGGAACTAGATGAGCTTGGCTTCCGATTTCTCCCCGAGTGATGTGAAGATCTTCGTCGGTGTGGCACTCAGATCATTCGGGTGAACATGGACGTGTTTGGTATTGCCGGCTGACAGAGAAGCCGATTCGGAAGCTGGCCGTTTTGACCTAAGCAAGTCGGTCGTGTCCACCTCTTTCTTGTATCCTTCGAGCTCGACTACGAGCACCTGCTCGTTGATAGTTTTGGAGCCCTGCTAGAGGCACTCCTCGGCTATCTTTCGGTCACCGATGACAGTGATCACACCATTCGTCCCTGGCATCTTTAACTTGAGATACACTTACCCAAAATGGCATGATAAGCGCTGCGAAAATCCACCACCTTGAGTGTCAAACGCTCCTTTCGAAAGTTCTTTTCATTTTTGAACACGACGTCTAGAGAAATCTCTCCGAGTGACTCTGCCTTCTTCCCAGGGACAATACCATTGAAATGCATGTTGCTCTTTTTTAATTGGGACATCAGGATGCCCACTGCCTTGAGCGTGTCGGAGTAGGTTATTTTCAATCCGCTG
The DNA here is from genome assembly GCA_022496015.1 of Hordeum marinum. Classification (NCBI taxonomy): domain Eukaryota; kingdom Viridiplantae; phylum Streptophyta; class Magnoliopsida; order Poales; family Poaceae; genus Hordeum; species Hordeum marinum. The sequence goes on from CM039678.1 coordinate 557,344,229, forward strand.
CCACCGTCCATCAAGACTTTACGCAGTCGGACGCCTTTCGCAGCTGGTCGACAACTAGCACTTACCTGCCAAGGATGGCTATCTGAGACTGATGATCGGATTTATCAAAAGTAACCGGTGTCTCCGTCCAGTTGATGTATTTGGTGGCAGTCGGAACCGCCATGTTAACCTCCCAATTGACAACCTTCAACTGTCTCTTGCTCTCGACGTCAGCGAAGATCATGAGGACCTTCTCGACGTGTAAGTACTCGGGAGTACCCTCATCTTCCTCGGCATCATCTTTCTCATTCGGGAGCTCCATGCCCATCTCCTGCTTGAACAGGCGACATTTCTGAGTCGTTAGCTTCGGGACCACAATACTTCCTTCTTCATCCGTCTTGGTATGAATCTCGTGTTGGAAATATGCCCTAGAGGCAATAATAAATTAGTTATTATCATATTTCCTTGTTCATGATAATCGTTTATTATCCATGCTATAATTGTATTGATCGGAGACTTAGATGCATGTGTGGATACATAGAAAAAACCATGTCCCTAGTATGCCTCTAATAGACTAGCTCGTTAATCAAAAGATGGTTAAGGTTTCCTAGCCATGGACATGAGATGTCATTTGATAACGGGGTCACATGATTAGGAGAATGATGTGATGGACAAGACCCAAACTATAAACGTAGCATATGATCATGTCAGTTTATTGCTACTGTTTTCCGCATGTCAAGTATGTGTTCCTATGACCATGAGATCATGCAACTCACAGATATCGGAGGAGTGCCTTGTGTGTATCAAACGTCGCAACGTAACTGGGTGACTATAAAGGTGCTCTATAGGTATCTCCGATGGTGTCTGTTGAGTTGGCATGGATCGAGACTGGGATTTGTTACTCCGTGTGACGGAGAGGTATCTCGGGGCCCACTCGGTAATGCAACATCACAATAAGCCTTGCAAGCAATGTGACTAATTGTTAGTTGTGGGATCTTGTATTACGGAACGAGTAAAGAGACTTGCCGGTAACGAGGTTGAACTAGGTATGGAGATACCGACGATCGAATCTCGGGCAAGTAACATACCGAAGAACAAAGGGAACGTTATACGGGATTCACTGAATCCTTGACATAGAGGTTCGGCCGATAAAGATCTTCGTAGAATATGTAGGAACCAATGTGGACGTCCAGGTCCCGCCATTGGTTATTGACCGTAGAGGTGTCTCGGTCATGTCTACATAGTTCTCGAACCTGCAGGGTCTGCACACTTAAGGTTCGGTGACGTTTCGGTAGTGTAGAGTTATGTATGGTGGTAACCGAAGTTTGTTCGGAGTCCTGGATGAGATCCCGCACGTCACGAGGAGCTCCAGAATGGTCCGGAGGTAAAGATTCATATATAGGAAGTCCCGGTTTGGTTTCCTGAAAAGTTTCGGGCTCATCGGTAGTGTATCGAGAGTGCCGGTAGTGTATCGGGAGGCCTCCGGGAGGGGTATTTCGACCCCAAGAGGTCCATGGGCTGTGGGAGAATAATAACCAGCTCTTAGTGGGCTGGGAAAACAGCCACAAAGGCCCTTGGCACAGGAGAGAAAGTCCTAAAGCAAAAAGTGGAAAATCAGCCAATAGGAGGCAATCCTACTCCAACTAGGATTGGAGGTGAAGTAGGATTGCTTCCCACCTCCTATTTCGGCCGACCCAAAGGCCTTGGCTGCCTCTCCTCTCCTCTCCTCCTATATATACTAGTGGATTGGGTGGTTTTTGGACAGAATTTCCGGCCACGTGTTACCCGTTACACCGGTGCATAGTTTCTCCTCTAGATCGGTTTTCTGCAGCGCTTAGGCGAAGCCCTGCCGGAATTGCTCCACCACCATCACCGGAGCGCCGTCACGCTGCCAGTGAACTCTCTCTCCTCTTCACCTCCTCTCGCTGGATCGAGACGGTGGAGATCGTCATCAAGCTGCACGTGTGTTGAACGCTGAGGTGCCGTCCGTTCGGCGCTAGATCGGAAGAACCGTGATCGAGATCGCGAGACGGTTCGTGATGTGATCACGGAACGGATCGTGATGAGTTCGCGGGACAGATCGTGATCAAGATCGTGAGACGGATCATGATGAGTTCGCGGGACGGATCATGATGTGTTCGCGGGACGGTTCGTGATTGGATCGCGGGACGCTCGGCGATTTGGATCGCGAAGATGTTCGACTACACCAACCGCGTTTCTTAACGCTTCCCGCTTAGCGATCTACAAGGGTACGTAGATTCACTCTCCCTCTCCTAGATGCTCATCACCATGGATAGGTTTGCGTGTGCGTAGGAAATTTTTTGTTTCCCATGCGACGTTCCCCAACATCTCGCAAGGCTTATCTAGAGTGTCGGATTTCGAATCGGACTTCTTCTTGGGAGTCCACTCTCTCTTAGTTTTCTTTGACTTGGGCTTGCCTTGGCCCTGTCCTGGGATGGCCGCCATCTCTATCTTATCGGAGGCATCGGCCTTTCGCTTGTGCTGCTTTTTCTCAGCGTTGCCCCCCGATTTAGGGACGGCGCCAGCTCGTCGTGATGCTAGTTGATGCTAATTGGTACTGAAATGATGAACAAGACGTTGCCGAGGAAACCGGGGACCTTGCCAATGTGGCGGGAGCGGTCGTGGATGTTGTCCACCACAATGGTAGCATTGATGGTTCCGTGGAGCCGCAGATGCGCCATTGCTTGCTTGCTAGCTCCTTGGATCCCTATACGTAGGCTAAGGAGAATGGAGGATGTGGGCAAGCTGCTGTTTCACTAGCAAGGATTCATCATGATACAACGTTATTACTAGGCAGTTTTATAGCCGGTACGGTACAGGTCCGACAAGAAAGATGTTTTTGTTTTCCTTTTCTCCGGAAAGATGCTTCAACACATACGTGTAGACTGAGATCTGGAGGCTAAGACACTGTTCAGAGTACCACCATCTCCATGAAATCACGGGAGCTGCGGAGCCAGGAAACAGCCGCTCCGCTACTTTCAACGGTAACTCCACCCGCTTCGGGAGTGGAGTTGTGGAGTGGAGGTTCTCTAGCTTCAGATCGTAAGTTGGATCAGATCAGGGCGTAAGTTCATCGACTCTAGCTTCGGATCAGCAGCGTCCACAAGGATCGAGGTGCAGCTGTGGATCCTATTCAAATTGCCAATTGGCCATGTGATACGTAGTAGCGCCCAATTGGGCGACTAGTTTATATATAGCTTATCATGTGCCGGCCACTTGGCTAGTTGCCTCAATAGATTCTAGGCAGTGCGTTCACTGGATCCTATTCTAATTACAAATTGACCAATTTGGTGTTTCTGAGCAGTGTACTTAAGCTGCCCAGAATGAAAAATATCATATACCACTATTATACATTTCAGAATGCCTATTATTATAATTAGTATCTTAGATTGACTCATTTATTGTCATGCATGCCAACGTAGTACCCCTTCTATAGTGTCAAAAAATGTTTACATTTTAGAATAGATGGAGTACAATATTTCATAAGATATGATATTAAATTGTTTCTTCCCTAATTTAATTGTATGCTACCTCAGAAAATATATCTAATAGGGCTGGAGGCTAAGTTCATCGATTCTTGCTTCCGATTACAAGTGTCTGCAAGGATCGAGGAGCGGCTGTGGATCCTATTCAAATAACCTAGCGCCCAATAGTTCAAATGGATTAGACTATCCACAATGCAAGTAACATAGGTAGTGAAATAGATGTTCCCTAAACAAAAAATATGATGTGACAATTAAGTAATAACAAGAGAGACAAATTGAGTAACTTAGCATGTTACTGTAACATAACGCATATCAAGGTAAGATGAGTCTATGAGCTAATATATAAATGAAAGGTTTAATGTTACTACCACTATTTTATTGGAGATAGTAACTTAGACTAGTAACATATGCATGTTAGTACTGTATATTAATCCCCATTGTGGGTGATCTTATAGTTTAATCATGTGCCCCCAGCAATGGCTAGTTATCATGCGTGCTAAACAGATGTGGGCCTAAAGCATGCATGCGCCATCTTCACTTGACACTACTTTGGAAATTTTGAGGCTACATTGCTCTTCCATATGTGCCCAAAGGAAGAATTTGATTACCAACGAAACATTCAATTTCAAAAGTTCATACTTTAGAAAGTTACTACAATTATAGTTTTCAATGATGGGAACTCATGTACTAATTATTAGTTTATAGTTTAGGAATGGAAAAGTCTCTAGCATACAATATTTGGCCGTTACATTTTATACTCATAGGAAATCATTTGAAACATGCACCACATAAATATTATCAATGAAAATTGAATACTATTATTTACCTTAATGAGGGGTATATTTTGTTTCTAGTGAATATCTGCATACCTCATGTGATGTTCGGAATCTACTTGGCCAGATCCATTAATATGATGGGCATTTATTAATTCTCTTCGCATGTGATTGCTATCTCAAAAATTAAATAGTTTATCATGACTCTAGGTAGTCTAGTTTTGCTTCACATGTATTAATTGTTTGCCCTCATTGTTTATATCAATGTTTAAGCTTCAAATTTTTTTATTTTTTTTGAGAAATTTAAGCTTCAGATTTTTTAAACAAAAGGCAAATGCGGTGTGCTTTGTGATGGAATTAGTAAAGATTTCATAAATTTTGTACTTGAGAAATTTGGAACGTGGGATTGAAGGGCGTTGAAGCTAAGAGCATCTACAACCGGACATAGCAAATATGACCCCTCTAAACGCTCACGGACGCGCCCGATCACTCTATTTGTTTGTCCACACCGCCACTCTCCTCATTCTCTTCCTCATATGTCCGGTCACTTGCATGTGATTGGTGGAAAGGAAGAGAAAGAAAGAAAAAAAACTGAATAAAGAAAAAGAAAAGATGGTTCGGAGTGGGGTCACGTCCCGCGTGGCAGACTGACCGAACGCGCCCGGGCGCGTCCGCGAGTCCTCATATCCTCTCTATATTTCAGATGGCTACGAGGGTTCGCGGACAACCTGAACATAGGGATGATATGAGAGATCCAGTTGGGCCATTTTTTCTTTCTCTCTCCTGTCTGTTCACTGACAGGCATGTCCACGGATGTATGAGGGGTCTGTTGAGGCATTCAATTATACATGCTCTAAATGGTTGGCAGTGTCACTTTATGCTGGAGTCTGCGGTGTGCAACTACCAAGGTCTTGGCAGACCAAGTCGGAAAGTACGTACCTCTCTATACCCAGGAGCAAATGCTCCTGGTGTGAACAGTAAAATAAAAAAACAAATATAAAAAAATCTATTTTTTTGTGTGGCATACTTTCATAAATGTTTGTTGTGCATGCAAAATTTCATCACAATATCACATTGGGGAAAGTCATGTAAAAAAACAAAATCAGAGCTCCAAAATGCATAAAAAACATTTGTGAAAGTATGCCACAAAATAAATTCAGAATTTTTGAATGTTTTATATTTTTTTACTGTTCACCCCCACGAGCGTTGTAGAAACTCCATGTCCGACCAAGTCGTCCTACCTTGGCAGTGGCGCCAGTGAAGAATGGATCCAATCGCATTTTCTCTTTTCTGTTTGAGGTCCTTTATATAAGATTCTGGGAGCTGTTTGTAGTTTCTACCTTACCTTTTCTTCTTGCGAATAAATTCCTACTTTAGTTGGGGTCATGTTTGTGAGTTGTACTGCCCACCACTTTGAATAATTGCGGCACTGGGTCCTACTTGTCTTGTGATAAAAAAGAACGTGGGACTGGCAACTAGGCAAGTGGCACATCATTAACATACATCGTAGAGGTGCACGATGCTCAGACCTAACTTTGCGCTGACGATAGCTTAAAGAATAAATTAATGTACGCCTGTCTCATTAGGAAATCTGAAGCTTAAAATAAACATATTAATATAAACAGTGAACATAAACAATGCATGTGAAGCAAAACTAGACTATCCAGAGTCCTAACAAACTGGAGTATTTATTTTTTTCAGCTACTAATCACATGCCGGGCGAATGAATAAATAGCCATCACATGTGGGGTCATGATATGGCCGACTAAATTCCGATCCTGTAAAACTACATGAGTTATGCGGCTATTCATTAAATACATAATATATCGTGAGTAAGTGATATATTTCGGCTGTCATTCAAGGCCTGGAGGCGTCGTCCGCTCTCGGGCGACTCGGGGGCAAAACCCTAGGCGCCGCCGGTTCCCCGCCTCTCCGTCTCCTCCTCCCTCGCCGCCACCGGCAGCAGTCGTCGGGCTTGCCTGCCCGGTGGTAGGCGGCGGCGGGGGGGGGGAGGGGGGCTTCCCTGCTCACCCGCATCGGCCTCTGGGGAGCCCCCACCTCGCATCAGGCGCCGCCGCCTGCTTCCCCTACCCTGGTGGCCGTCGATGTCGCCCCTTTGCGGCGGCCGTCGGCGGCTGGCGTACACTAGTAGAAAACAAACCATTCGTCCCAAGCATTACTTCCGAACTGGTTACGAGGCGGTACTAAAGATGGTATTAGTCCCGATTCGTGCCGGCTCCAACGGCTAGGAGAAGGGCGACCTTTAGTACCGGCTTGTAAGGGATCTTTAGTACCGGTTCGTGTCACGAGCCGGTACTAAAGGGGCGTGGCAGTCTTTTGGTCAGACTTGGGCCCCGCGTGCCTCTTTAGTACCGGTTGGTGACACCAACCGGTACTAAAGGATTACCTTTAGTACCAGTTGGTGTCACCGGCTCCTTTAGTACCAGTTGGTGTCACCAACCGGTACTAAAGACTTGCTACATATATGCTTCATCCGCAACCGATCGAAGGGGCTCTCATTTCTCTGTTTTCTTCCCTGTTCTTCTTCTTGCTCGAAGCTCATCCTCCATTTTACCAAGGATTTGTCAAGATTTAAAGGCACCCCATCTATCCAAGTGTTCACAAAGGTTAGCAACTTTGCCCCTTCATCTCTCATTGCTAGATTAGCTTGTGGTACGCTCAAAGATATTTGATTTGTGGGTTTTATCTAGGTTTTGGAGGAGTGATCATTATGTGAGAGTTTATTTGATTTATATGCAATTTGAGCTTAAATTAACTTGTCAGGTTACATATGTGTAGGTGTGATTTATTTGGTGCCTTCCCATCCCCGTTCTAACCACTGTCGATCATCCGCACCGTCTCGTCACGGCACCGGCCACCTTTGTGAGCCTCTTGTTCTTCTTAAAACCTTTTTTTAAATTACTTGTATGATTTAGGTAGCTGCATGTACGATTTACTTACTTGTATTATTCTTAGTTATTCTATAGTGTCATGGTTATGGTATCCGCCCACGTCGGCCCTCGTCCAGTCTATGATTCAGATGTGGTATGTCGTTATCTTTTATAACTATTTGACACATCATCTAATGTCTATGACAATTAATTATGCCACAAAATTGACGTAGATGTTTTTATCTATAGGAAGTAGTTGAACCAGAAATTTCAACCGACTATGCAATTCTGTTCGAGAAATTAACACAAGCTGGAAAAAAATTGATCATTTGAAAAAAAATTAAAATGAACTGAAGATGAGAAGATGTGATTGGAGTTGCATGTTGTCGATAGCGTCGATGATCACAAGAACAAGATGACTGGAATGCGCTTGAAGCTTAGAAAGATTAGAAAATATGCCATTGATAAAGAGGCTTGGTATCATTATGCCGTTGGCTCAATTGTTACCTTAGTTGCGATTATGATCGCATTTGTTATTGCATTTACATGTTTTAGATAGTTGTATGTTGTTTTATGAGATGTATGTATGAACTATAAGTATCTATTATTTGCAGTAATAACATTTGGTCACTGCTAGCTCTAGTTTGGTTGTAATGTGATGATGAAGTTGTATTAATTTGATCACTTCAATGTTGTGTAGTGAACATGAGCCAACAATGGATGTACGATGACCGACTAAGTCCAGGGTTTCTTAATGGTCTGCATGATTTTATTCGTGTGGCTGAGGCAAACAAGCATAATTGTTTCATGTGTTGTCCATGTCGTGACTGTAAGAATGATAGGAATTATTCTACCTCAAAAACCTTTCACTACCACCTGTTGAAGTCCGGTTTCATGTCCGGCTATAGCTATTGGACCAATCACGAAGAAAGAGGGGTTATAATGGAAGACAATGACGAAGAAGAGGATGATGACAACTATCCTTTCGCCGATACAACAATGGGGAAAGCTGAAGAAGATGCATCAATGGGGGAAGCCGAAGAAGAGGCATCAGATGAGCCCGCTGATGATTTGGGTCGGGTCATTGCTGATGCAAAGAGAAACTGTGAAAGTGACAAGGAGAGGATGAAGTTGAAACACATGTTAGAGGATCACAAGAAATTATTGTATCCAAATTGTGAAGATGACCAGAAAAAGCTCGGTACCACGCTGGAATTGCTGCAATGGAAGGTGAAAGATGGTGTAACTGACAAGGGATTTCAAGAATTACTGATAATGATAAAGAAGATGCTTCCAAAGGATAATGAATTGCCTGAAAGTACGTACGAGGCAAAGAAGGTTGTGTGCCCTCTAGGATTAGAGGTGCAGAAAATACATGCATGCCCTAATGACTGCATCCTCTACCGCGATGAGGAGTATGAGAATTTGGATGCATGCCCGGTATGCGGTGCACTGCGCTATAAGATCCCCGCGATGACTATGGTGATGTGGAAGGAGAACGGTGCAATCCTCTCAATGCTTTAGAAGTTACCGTAACCCTCTCAACTCTTTAGAAGTTGCTATGTCGGTGAAATTATGATGTCATGCCAAGTTACAACCTTTTCAGAGTTCATTTGTACTGTTTTTCAAATTCAGGGTCATTTAGCTCAAAATAAATCATTAAATGCATGAAAAATATCAAATGAAGTCACAAAGAGTTGAAAATTAATAATATGCCTTTGAATGGTGCATATTGAATACACAAAAAGTATGGAGTAAAAATAAGTTATTAAAAATAAAATCCCTTTGTAATAGATGAGTTTTCGTCCGAAACCCTTATACTTCGAAAGAGATTGTCCAATTTCTACACGAAGTGCATCCAGTGTTTGCCGTAACCCTCTCAACTCTCTAGAAGTTGCTGTGTGGGTGAAATTATGATGTCATGCCAAGTTACAACCTTTTCAGAGTTCATTCGTACTGCTTTTCAAATTCAGGGTCATTTAGCTCAAAAGTAATCATTAAATGAATGAAAAATATCAAATGAAGTCAGAAAGGGTTGAAAATTGATGATGTGTCTTTGAATGGTGCATATTGAACACACAAAAAGTATGGATTTAAAATAAGTTCTTAAAAATGAAATCCCTTTGTAATAGATGAGTTTTCCTCCAAAACCCTCATACTTTGAAAGAGTTTGTCCAATTTGTACACGAAGTGCATCTAGTTTTTGCCGTAACCCTCTCAACTCTTTAGAAGTTGCTATATGTGGATGAAATTATGATGTCATGCCAAGTTCCAACCTTTTCAGAGTTCATTTGTACTGCTTTTCAAACTCGAGATATGATGTTTCAAATTCCATTTCATCAAATTGTCTTATACAGGTATTTAAGTTGTTCAAACATGCATGGAAATGGCATAAACAGAATCTTTATATTTTTCTAATATTTTTTCATATATTATTTATTTTCATTGAAGTCGTAGATTTTTTTCTATGATTTTCTAAAGTTTAGGGTTTTTTTTGAAAATAATAATTAATAATGAATTAAAAAACCTTTAGTACCGGTGCGAGCCACGCAACGATACTAAAGGTCCACCGCCCCGCGCATTTTTTTGGGGAACCTTTAGTACCGGTGCGTGGCTCGCACCGGTACTAAAGGTCCTCCACGTATAAATAGTGGAGGCCTCGTCCTGGGCCGAGCCACGCACCGGGAGAAGCTTATTTGCGCCGCCGCCATGCTGCGGAATCCCTTGTCCTCGTCGCCGGACCTCCTCGCCCTCCTCCCCGAGCCAGCTCCTCGTCGCCGTCCCCGAGCCCAGCCCGACGCCGTCGCCTCCGAGCCGTCCCCAAGCCCTGCCCGATGCCGTCGCCTCCGAGCCGTCCCCGAGCCCTACCCGACGCCGTCGTCGGACTTCCTCTCCCTCCTGCCTGAGCCCGCTCCTCGTTGCCGCCCTCGACACCGTCGCTGAGCCCTCCCCCAACGCATCGTCCCGCCGGCCCGCCCCGACAGGCCCTGACGATCCATCCCGCCGGTGAGCCCCGACGAGCCCTGCCAAAATGTACTATGATGCAAAAGCTGATTTTTAGGAATTTTAGGAATTTTAGGAATTTAACTTTGTATTAGATGCTGGAATTTTATGAATGTTAGATGGATAGATAGATATGTTGTGCCAAAGTTGTTAGATGGATTATTAGATTTTTAGATAGATATTTTGTGGCAAAGTTGTTAGATAGATATGTTGGATGGATAAATAGATGGATAGATAGAGATGTTAGATGGATAGATAGAGATGTTAGATGGATGTTTAGATTTTTTTGCATTAGAGTTTATTTTTTGCATTAGAGCTTCGGATAGATAGAGATGTTACATGGATGTTTAGATGGATGTATGTATATATAGAAAATGTTGTAATGATGATTTTTTTTATTTATAGAATTTTTATGTTCATAGAATTTTTTTGTCCATTTATCACTAGTAGAATGTCAATATGTAGTCCCGGTCAGGATGGGCCTTTACTACCGGTTCCACAACTGGTACTAAAGGGTCGGGACTAATGGTCCAGACCTTTAGTACCGGTTGGCCCACGGACCGGTACTAAAGGCCCACCACATGGCTGCCTGCGTGGGCTGGTGGTGGGGGACCTTTAGTACTAGTTGGTGATACCAACCACCAACCGATACTAAATGTTCTGTTTTTTTTTTGTTTTAGCTTTTAATTAGATTTTAGTTTTCCTCTCTATTTATTGTGTTTTCATTCATCTCAAATTTATTTTACGGTGCTACATACTGTAAACATTACACAAGTTGATGCATATATATATGTAACATAATATACAATATCTCAAACACAGTATATATACAAATAGAATTACACATCCATATATATTCTGAACTTATAAATTAAGACCCAAAACCCGGGTGGGACTAGCTAGCTAGCGCTCCGGATGAAATTTGAGTTTTCTACTACTGATTTGCTGGCATTATTGAGGCGGAGGTAAGGAATAGTGCTCTCCATTTACATCAATGACATGTTGAAGAAGAAATGCCACAAATTCCATTTGAAGTGCTACAAAGTGTTTCTCGGATGAGAACTTCGACATCATCTGCCAAACGTGGAGTTGCCTTTCACGTGCTCCTATGCGACGTATACGGCCTTCGGTCTAGATGCGAATGTTCTCGCAGAGGAAGTATCCACATAAATTTGTCCCCTGTGGCTGCTTCGCGCACTTTACAAAAGAATAGAATTCAATAAGATAATTAATAATGAAGCATGATAATGGTATTTAAAGTAGAATTAAAGAGATACGCAGACCTAATAGTACTACTTAATTACCTTCATCTTTTTCCACTTCAGCTTCGGTTTCCATTGACGATCGTGATGGGTTTTTTCTATCATATTTTTCCAAACACTACGTGGCAAAGAAAAAGAACGAAAGAGTTATTATAATTACTTTTGATACCAAGAAATAATGAAAGGAAGCGAGGTCAATAAAGATTGAAATTACCGTTCTATACAAGTCCACGTATGATTGTTCTAGTGTATCTAGTCAATCGTACACTTGAACAAGTTCATCCGCGAGGATAATATTTAGGACGATAATAAAGTGTTCCATAAAGTGCTCTTGGACTTCCTTGGGTATTACCTCCTTTGGCGGCAGGGTCTTGTTCGCAAAAAAGGCTTTCACTTGCCGATCGCTTTCAATTTTGGTTTCTTCTGGTTTCATGTTGTAAGGCAGCTCCCTTTTGGCCGGAGGCTCGGGTTTCTTCTTTGCTTTCTTCCAAAGAGGACTGTTGATGGCCTTCCTCTTTTGGGAGCCCTGCTGGCGGGGTGGAGTCGGCTCACGCGGCGGAGATCGATATCGACGATATGGACTCGCGTCGTGCTCCGACCCGAGGTTGGGTGGACTCGCGCTAGGATCCATATCGAAGTGGGACGCCTCTCGAGATGGGGAGGACTGCTGGCGAGGTGTGGCGGACTGCTGGTGAGGTGGGGAAGACTGTTGGCGCTGCGATGCCTCTGGCTAGGATCCCTCGTGCTGGACATCGATACTCGGAGGAGCCAGTGGCCTTAACGCCGAGTGTGGAAAGACGATGAAGTCCTTACTCCATAGAATGAGACCACGATCGGCTTCTCCCAGTGTGGACTCCCCCCACCTCCAGGGATGTGAAGCTGTAGTTAATCATATCCTGGCTCTATTGCGTCCACCGCGACAAGAGCATACCCAGCTGGAACCGGATTGAAATGACAGAGAACATCATGTGTATTTGGTAAAGCATAGCCCGTCGCGACCCACATGGGTATGTTCTTCATTTTCTGGATTAGCTCACAAGATGTCTTCTCGGTGATATCATCCATGGGGGTGTGACCCAGCGGTGCCCCCGTGGAACCCACACTGCTTTTCGGTAGTGTAGATGGGACGGGTTCCGATGCCTCTTGCCGCGGAGTTGCCCTTTGCTGGGTCAATACCTTTATCTGTAGTTGCTGCTGCTCGTACTTCTGTTCAAACTTTTAAAGTCGGTCTGCGTTCACCTTCTTTTTTCTCGAACGGCTTTTATAACTGTCCTTCCATCCCGCAAACCCTTCGTACCACGGAACAACGCCCACGCCTCGTGTTCGTCCTCCGTGTTCGGGATTCCCGAGGGCGCGTGTAAGCTTGTCGTTCTCTCTATCGGAGTGAAACCGTCCTTCTTGGGCAGCTTTTATTGCTTCAATCAACTCATCTAATGCATGCGTCATACTGGCCAGTGCAATAATCTTTCCTGATGTTGGGTCCAACTTTCCCCCATGCGCAAAAACCAATTCCTGCACCTCCGGGGCCAGTGGAAGGTTACTGGAGTGATCCCTTCAGCATGCATCTTATTCTTGAATGCATCCTACTTAGGAATGGCTGACTTGTATCCACCTGTCCCTAGTTTATGGTGATACTTTTTTTCGCCGCATTAATCTTATTCTTTACCGACTTCTCCATAGCAGCTTCCGATGTCTTGTACTCGATAAATGCGTTCCAGTGATTCCTTATCTTCTCGTATATTCCTCTGAATTCGGGCGCCTTCTTGCCTCTAGCATTGTACTCGGTCGATAATCTTTTCTTCCAAGTCTGGAACGTGACAGCCATCTAGAGAGCAAATTCCTTGACTTTGTCCCTTTGGCGCTCTGATAGAGAATCTGGTAGGATGAAATGCTCCATGAGATCTCGCCAAAGGGCATCTTTAATTCTTTTATCGACATAATTAACTCCTTGTTTTGGTTTGTTTGGCTGAATCCATTCTTGCATTGTGATCGGGACTCCGTCCCTAACAACCACTCCGCATTGACGCACAAATGTATTTGCATTGGCTTCAAGGTGAGTTGGTGCGCCATCATGTTTGAAAGCATCAAGATGGAGCTTTACATTGTCGTCCAATATTTTGGCACCGTCTCGTACCTTTCTACATGATTGGCTCGATCCGGAGGGCTTATAATTAAAAGAAGAAAGATTTGTTAAAATATGTATATATCAATTAATACACATGTAATGATCACCAGAGGCTCATATGTGTATATACCTCGTCGGATAATGTTAGTTGTTCCGGATTTTGGAACATAAGTTGTTCTTCCTCTGCCTCACATCCATCACCGTAATCCTTCAGATATTGTGAGCCGTCATCATCATGTGATTCACCCAGAAGTTCCGCCGGGTTTTCGGAGGAGCGTATCATGTCGAAGATGTCCTCTTCATGAGCTCTTCCGATACTGTCCACCGCTTAATAACTAATCGATAATAATATAGATAAAACAAATTAGTATTCATATTAGCATGCATTAAAGAAGAAAAATAACTGATAGATAATTAATAATGCATCATCAAATACATATATAGTAGTTCTTAGAAAAGATCTCATCTCATAATCTCGGATAATAGTTAATACATTGGCTAATCCATCAATCTAGCTAATACATTATAATAATACATATATGGTAGCTAATATATCGATCTAGCTAGAACCCTAGCGCCCGACGGATATCAAGGCGGGCGGTGGACAATCAAAGAGAAGGAACCATCATAGGAACATAGCTCCAGTGAGATCCCTGAAGAATCTGCCAGGTATTGTCGGACCTGACTTGCAAAGCTGCCATGTAGCGACGGACATGCTCGTTCTCCTTGCTGACATGGTACTGTACCACCTCCGCGGGGGACTCAAGCCTCTGAATCGTCCGTGGCCCATGCGGCCGTCATCATAGAACCTCCGGGTCGACGATGGGCTGGCTCCTCACCAAGCTGCACCGCCCAGAAGGCAGCACCCCCAGTACCAGCCCGGCGAAGCCCAGTCCCGAACAGGGCCCCTCGGCTCAAGCAAGTGACCTCCTTCGCCGACTCGACGACAAAGATGCGATATCGGCATCGTCGACGTCGAGAAGAAACACTTAATTATGAAAACAAATTAATTAAAACTTAGCAAAATTAACACTTAACACCTAACAAATGAAACGATTGGGGAATAACATCCGGGAATGTTTTCTCGAAGTCTGCATATGAACATTTTCTATATACATCGCTCCATCCCTCTATACATACATACATACACTAGTAGAAAACAGACCTTTCGTCCCAAACATTAGTCCCGGTCTGGTTACGAGCCGGTACTAAAGATGGTATTAGTCCCGGTTCGTGCCGACTCCAACGGCTAGGAGCAGGGTTGTCTTTAGTACCGGCTCGTAAGGGATCTTTAGTACCGGTTCGTGTCACGAGCCAGTACTAAAGGGGGCATGGCAGGTTTTGGGTCATACTTGGGCCCCGTGTGCCTCTTTAGTACCGATTGGTGACACCAACCGGTACTAAAGGGCTACCTTTAGAACCGGTTGGTGACATCAATTGGTAAATAGAGAGCACTATTCCTTACCGCCGCCTCAATAATGCCAGCAAATCAGTAGTGGAAAACTGAGATTTCATCCGGAGCACTAGCTAGCTAGTCCCGGCCGTGTTTTGGGCCTTAATTTATAAGTCCAGAATATATATGGATGTGTAATTTCATTTGTATATATACTGTGTATGAGATATTGTATATTATATTACATATATATATGCATCAACTTGTGTAATTTTTACAGTATGTAGCACCGTAAAATAAATTTGAAAAGAATGGAAAACACAATAAATAGAGAGGAAAACTAAAACCTAATTAAAAGCTAAAACAAAAAAACAGAACACTTAGTACCGGTTGGTATCACCAACTAGTACTAAAGGTCCTCCACCATCAGCCCACACATGCAGCCACGTGGTGAGCCTTTAGTACCGGTCTGTGGGCCAACCGGTACTAAAGGTCTGGACCTTTAATCCCGATCCTTTAGTATCGGTTGGAAAACCGGTACTAAAGGCCCATCCCGACCGGCACTACAGATCGACATTCTACTAGTGGTTGTCGGCCCGCGCCTGCCCTGGGTCGAGTCGCTCGGGACGGCTTCGCCCGTCAGATCCATCCACCTGGGCCCTAGGATCAGGGCCAACTCCTCCAACCTGGCGGCTGGTGTTCGCTACTGGGGTTCGCCGGATCCGCCCGGCTCTGGCCGGCGTGGCCATGCCTCGTCCTGCCCGGCTTGGGTTTTCGCGGTGTGGTGTTCCCTGGTGGCGGCAGTGTGGGTATTTCTCCATGTTTCGACGAGATGTGTGCGGTCGGTGGATGCCGGGGCGGCGGCCTCGGCGGTGTGGACGGCATTGCCACTTCGACGGGCGACGACCGTGGTTGTTGGTGGTCCGCGACTTCGGCCATGCGGGCGGTGAGGTCTCGATGGACGTCTACTACAGTGGGTCGGGGTGTCCCGTCACCGGGCGTGCCTGCTTCGACGATGTCCTACGCCTTCTCCGGCTGCGTGCGCTCCCCTGGCCAGGTCTTTGGCCGGGTGGATGGGATGGGGGTAGGACCAGGGGAAACCCTTGGCCGTTAGCGGAGGCCACGACAATGATGGCACCTTTGCTGGGCGTCGGTCCCCTTCTTGGAGGCCTTGTCGAGGTCCTCTCATGTTTTTCACTATGCTCTTCCTTTGGGCTAAAGTCTATTTCCCCTTGTGGGCGACGACATTGTACCCTCGTCGCGCTCCTTCTTGAAGGCGTCGCCCGAGGATCCCGGAAGCACGATGGACGCTTTGCGGTGTGTGTGATGTGTTTGGCGGCGGCAATGTTTGCGGCGTTTCATCTATTCTGTCGGCGGTCTTCGTCTTGTGGTAGCGCTCCTCCTGCTTGGAGATGGACTAGAGTAGGTGGTGGTCGTCATTTGGCGTCTTGGTGGTGTCGATTGCGGAGGAACCGGCCAAGGTTGGCATCTCAATCTGCTCTGAAGATGGACCAGTGAAAGATGGCGGCGACGACACATGTGAGTGTGTCGGACTGGATAGTGCCCCGGACCCGGTATGTGGCTCAGTCAGGGCCTCCGGCTTTAGATGTTAGACTTAGGTGAGAGGTCTGGGTATTTGGCCAAGCTTGCACCTCTACATCATATGGATAGGAGTAACGACAGATATTGCCAAGATGGCTGATTCAGGCATATTGTTGTACTACTTTGTATGGTCCTCGAGAATAATCAATAAAATGGCCATATGCATCTCCGAGATGCAGGTGCCGAGGGTCATCCTTCTTTTCTAAAAAAAATCATGAGTAAGTGAAAAATAAGAATATTTGAGTTTCCATTAACAATGTTTCTGTAGTAATGTTTCCTATGATCTCCGATTAGTGTAAAAATGTAACCGCAGTGAAATATGTACGTTAAAGAGTTTTCCTTATCTAAACTATAAACTATTTAACAAATAGTAAATGAGATCCCGTAATTTTAAAATATATCCATAGTGATTTCTCTAGTACGTATGAACTTTTATAATTCAATTTTTCAAAATCAAATTCTTCCGTGGTACATATGTAAGAGCACTCTCATACATCATGTAAAACTAGATGTACAGTGGTTTTAGGGTAACCTGGAAAAAAATTCGACGCTCATAGGTGTCCTACAAAATCAGTTTCTGCAAAGGTGGTTCAAGTATACATGCTCCTCTAGAAAATGCCCCCCCCCCCCCCCCCAAACCACCACCACCACCAATTGTTGATTACAAGCCTATAGTGGTTGTGACGGCGCCAAATCAGCTCCAAATGACTGATCTGACGGCGAACCAAATCGGTCTGGAACAGCCCGAACGTCCAAAATTCTCTAGCCCAGAACCAGATCTGGGGACAAGTCCGAACATCTGCCTCGCCCAGTATTAGTTGGAACATGTCTCCTTATAGTCCAGGTTGCCCACTCATATTTTTGTCCTCCCAATTCACCCGACGCACTGTCAGTCATAGCCCTCGATCCGGAAATGAGGGATGCCATTGAAGGGCCGGGGCTGTCCATGGAAACGTTCGGATGTGTCCATGGACATTTGATGATGTCCGTTTGGTGAAGCCCTAATATTCGGGGATTGGTGCTGGCTACAGTGGGTATAGTATGTAAATTGACAGTTTTCTTTTTAGTTGTGGAGGATATGCTAGAGTTGCTCTAAGACGTAGCATCAAGATGGGACATACTTTACACACTATTCATTGCAGCAGATGGGATTGAAGCAAGAACCAATTGACTTAACCACCAGCTGTCAATCACGAAAGTGTTGTCGTTGGACCTGTACCGGCTGTAAGTGCACAGCTTGGCAACACCTCGAAATGGCAAATTGGCAATTTGAATAGGATCCATACTGGATGCACTGCCTATAATCGATTGAGCCAACTAACCAAGTGGCACTGACACATGATTAATCTATAAAGCACATGGCCAATTGGGCGCTAGGTAATTTGAAGACTGCACCTCCTCGTGGACGCTGCTGATCTGATCGATCTGAAGCAAGAACGGATGAACTTAGCCTCCATCTCTCAATCTAACCGTACCGGCTATAAATGCACTGCCTAGCAACACCTTTGTGACACCATCCAAGTGAAGCAGCTTGCCCACCGGTCACCACCATCTCCTCCATTCCCCTTAGTGATCCAAGGAGCAAGCCATGGCGCAGCTGCGGCTCCACGGTACGATCAATGCTACCATCGTAGGGGCAGACAACATCCATGATCGCTCCCGCCACACCGGCATCGTCCCTAGTTTCCTCGGCAATGTACGTCACCTAGATGTCTCGATCTTTTCATTTTCATCAAAGTTTGTGTCGCTATAGTGTCACTATAGCTCTTGAAGAGTCCTCCCGTTAAAGTTGGGAAAATCCGTCGCTAAATGACATAGCTGCAATTTATAACTATATGGTCTACTTACACTCTGAATTATCAATCAACTTAACTAAAAGCCATCTCCGTATGTAGATTGTGCAAGGTGTCCAAGAGACGACGGGTTTGGGCAAGGGCCTGCCGCGAGTGTACGCGGCCATCTTCCTCGGCAATGCGTGTGTTGCCCGGACGCGGACCATCGCCGTCCCTGCAACCGGAAGTGCACGCTGGAATGAGCCGCTCCGCGCCTACTGCGCCCACCACGCCGCAGATGTTGTCATCTCCGTCATGATCGAGCAGCTCGGCCTCAATGACGACACGGTCCTCGGCCAGGCCTACCTGCCAGCTCTGGAGCTCCTCAACAGCGACGCCACAGTCGACCGCTGGTTCGACGTCCTTGGCGCCAACAGGAAGAAGCTCCGGGACGGGCCCAAGATACACGTGCAGATCAACTTCCGCGATGTCGCTGACCAAGGCCTGGCGTGGGGCGGCGGCGTCGGCGTCGCCGGCGCCGGGGTGCCCCACACCTTCTTCTCGCAGAGGACCGGGTGCAGGGTCACCCTGTACCAGGACGCGCACGCGTCTGAGGAGTTCGACCCCAAGATCCAGCTCGACGGCGGCGGGCTCTACAAGCCCGGGCACTGCTGGGAAGACCTGTACGACGCCATCAGCAACGCACGGCACCTGGTTTACATCACCGGCTGGTCGGTGTTCCCCCACATCACGCTGGTTCGGGACCGGGATGGCGTGCAGGAAACCATGGGCGAGCTCCTGAAGCGCAAGGCCAGTGAGGGCGTGCACGTGCTCCTACTGGTGTGGAACGACGTCTCCTCCATTGATGGCCTGTATGACGGCCTCTTGGACACGAGGGACGAGGTGACGGCAAACTACTTCCAGGGCAGCCGCGTGCAATGTTTCCTCTGCCCGAGGAACATGTACGTCAGAGGCTACATCTTCGACGCCAAGAGGCCTACGGACTCCATCTTCTACAGCCACCACCAGAAGGCAATCGTGGTCGACCAGGAGCTGCCTTCGTCGTCGGACGGGCGCCGCCAGATCGTCAGCTTCGTCGGCGGCCTCGACGTGAGCTATGGACGCTACGACACGCAGTCCCACTCCCTGTTCAGGACGCTGGGCACGGGGCAGGCACACAGCAAGGACTTCAACCAAGTCAACTTCAGGGACGAGGCCGCGACGCTGGACAAGGGCGGGCCCAGGGAGCCGTGGCACGACATCCACTCCAAGCTCGAGGGCCCCGTGGCATGGGACGTGCTCCACAACTTCGAGCAGCGGTGGAGGTTACAAGGCGGTGACAACGAGCACCTGGTCGACCTTGTAGCCATCGAGGGAAAGGTCGCGCCGTCCTCGTTGCCGGTGACGCTCCCCGGCGACCAGGAGGCGTGGAGTGTGCAGCTGTTCCGGTCCATCGACAACATGGCCACCGTGGGCTTCCCCGACTCCATGGAGGCTGCCTTCGAGGCCGGCCTCGTCCAGGACAAGCACCATGTGTTCGAGAGGAGCATCCAGGACGCCTACATCCACGCCATACGTGCCGCAAAGAGCTTCATCTACATCGAGAACCAGTACTTCATCGGCAGCTCCTTCCAGTGGAAGTCCGGCGTCGGCATAGATCCGGCGGCAGTGCAAGCGAACCAGACGATTCCCAGAGAGCTGTCCCTCAAGATCGTGAGGAAGATCGAGGCCGGTGAGCGCTTCGCGGTCTACGTCGTGGTGCCCATGTGGTCCGAAGGCTACCCTACGCATCGATACAGGCAGGCGATGCTTGACAACCAGAGGAGGACCATGTCCATGATGTACAACGACATCGCCGCCGCGTTGCAGGCCAAGAAGATAGACGCCGACCCCAGGGACTACCTCACCTTCTTCTGCTTAGGGAACCGGGAGGCGAAGAGTGAGGGTGAGCAGCAGCCCCCGAAACGCCCCAAGGACGGGACGGACTACGCCAGGGCGCAGAATGCACGCCGGTTCATGATCTACGTTCACTCCAAGATGATGATAGGTACGTAATATCTCTCTCGTTTTGCATTGCATTGCATTGCTTGATATATAGCTAACTAGTATGCACGCCGTCTCGTCGTCTTGGTCAGTTGACGACGAGTACATCATTGTCGGATCCGCCAACCTCAACGAGCGGTCCATGGCGGGGAACAGGGACACCGAGATCGCCGTTGGCGCGTACCAGCCGCACCGCATCAACACCGATACCGAGCTCGCTAGAGGGCAAGTCCATGGCTTCCGGATGTCGCTCTGGTACGAGCACCTCGGCAAGACGCACGACGACTTCCTCCGCCCGGGGAGCCTTGAATGCGCGCGGAGGGTCAACAAGATGGCCGATGAGTACTGGAACCTCTACGTCGGCGACGAGCTAACGGGGGACCTCCCAGGCCACCTGCTCACCTACCCCGTCGCCGTAAGCAAGGCCGGCACGACCTGGACGATACCGGGATTCGAAGTCTTCCCTGACACACAGGCTCGCGTGCTTGGTAAGCCAACTGGATGTGATGATTATTACATGAGCACATAGATGGAGCCAAGTTTGCTAGCTAGCTGCTCCTAGCTAGTACAGTAGTGGTGTTGATTAATCTTGGCACGTCAGCTTTCTTAGTTACTACTGTAGGATTAAGTTATTTTCCTAAAACCATCTTGGCACGCCACAGTTCATCCAGCTAGATTGTGCTCCTAGTGTCAAAAAAACTCTTATATTATGAGACGGAGGGGTACCATTCATCTTCAGCTGTTGATGCCTTGTTTTGTCCACGGAAAGAATGATATTTGATTGTTTACGATCAGGGTATGTACGTTTCCCAATAAAGTTGCATGTATAATTTGTCAAAGATATATACGCACAACGACACATATAGTTAATCTATCTCTTCAAATTTTGGCTCGCTTTCTATAAGATTGTGTTAGTTGATAATCTGGTCTTTAACTCCTCTTCACTTGAAACTAGAGAGGCATAGCTAAACCGAAACAGAAGGTAAAACCAAATCTATATTTGATCTGAGTACATGTAACTAACAGCTATTATGTACTAATTAAATTATAGATTCATTCACAATAAAATAATTAAGTAACACAGTGCATCAAACGAAAGGAGATGAGATGTACACATAGAAATATCTCAAAACTTTTTCTAGGCATCTCCTGAATTTAAAGGATGTATACAAGGAGGTTCTGGCTAAATCTGCCAAAAATAAGCATGGGTGGGAATCAAGCTCACTACCGCCAGGCAGAGGCGTAGCTAGGGTTTTGAGTGAGGGTGCTCCGATAGACACTGATTCTCTTCCACAAATACAACATACCAACATAGTACTAGTATGTATCTTATAGAAGCACATATCAATATTACTATGTAAGCATTTTAAAATTCATAAATAAATCTGAAAATATCCTTTAAATAAGTCATCACACCTTATTTCTCTGGGAAAGGGATTGAAAAGCGACGACCTTCTTCTCTGCAGAAAGGTTAGCTGAAAAGAGATGCAATGTTTCCCGTCCTCTCTTTTATGCAGCAATTCTGCAATTAAAATATGTAAAATTACCAATTCTACACAAAAACTTTCAGATATTCTGTGGCATCGAATTCCTGAGTTACAAGTATATGCATACCCGAACAACTAAATAGTTGAAGAAGCTCGGCATTCGGACAACCCATGGTGGTACGTTATTTGCTTTGCTGAAAGAGTTTGAACCCACAAGCCAGAATCTGATTGGCATACCCGTTATTCAGAGCATGTTTCTCCAATGTTTAAAAAGATTTAATTCTTCGGCTGCTATCTAAAGCTGGCTAGACGATTCTTTGGTACTACCTTGGCAATTGTGGATTTTCATTTCATGAGTCAAAGTCGTTGCCCCCAAGTAAGTTAAGCACCCATTAGCCTCAGATCTTGCGCTGGCCGCCAATTAACAAGGCGCTGGACTGTTTACTAAACTAACTAATCACACTTATGTGTTAGTAAAGCATGCCATTGAGCCACACTATAAACAACAATACTCGGCTTCAGATCTCGTGCTGGTGGTGTGGCGACCTTCAAGTCCCGTGCACATGACAACACTTGAGCATCCATCAGCGTACCATCGGGTTAAGCGAAACATGATACTTCCTGTCTCATCACTGTGGTTTGTTAGCAGACAGAAAGAGTTTACTTGTCGAAGCTGAGCAGTGGACGGAAGGAGTAAGCAAGTAGAGTCTTCAATGCAGATTGTGGCCTTATTACCCTGTTCTGCTACTGTGCTGCAGTAAGCTGCAACTATGAGCATGAGTACCATTACCAATTCACTGCAATAATATTGAGTAGGGTTCTGTGATCAGGTTCGTTGTGCAACCTACGTACCTAGCTTTCTGTGACCGATGTAGCTTAATTATCCACAATGCTGATCTAGATATGACCGTATGAGGTTTCCTTGTGTCTTGGTGTGTGAATAATCCACATGGCGTGACACTAGGGCTGCCTGTCGCCGGCACATGATGTGCAGGTCGTGGTTGCGTCTGCTCCCCCTTCTCCCCATTCCCTGTCCGTTTGCGTGCAGCGGCAACTTCGACGAAGTTCAAGGCGGGTGTGGGCTGTGGTTTCTGGGCGTCCCTTTGGATCAAAGCCGGCCGCTTTGCTGGTCTTGGGGATGTCTGAGTGGCGGGCGGCGGGAGGCGTGGCGTTCGTGGGCGGAACTTGCGTCTTAGGTGCCGGCGGGCAGCCTTGGCCACGCGGGTGGCTTGGTTGCTGGTGGTTGGTGAAGCTAGGATGCGACAGAGGGACGTGAACGCCGGGGTATATCATCTGTCCAACCTGTGCTCTGGCCGACGGTGGCGGCGTTAGTGCACGTCGTATCTTTCATGAAGGATACATCGCACCATTCCCACTCCTTCCGTCTTGTTCTAGGTAAAAACTTGATCTTCGGGATCGGGTGGTGGCGGCTACCTGTGGTCGTATCCTTCTGGGAGGCACCGTTTTGGAGTCCTAGCTTTGTTGTGGTCCGCCTCACCTCTCCGTTGTGGTTGGTCATGGTGGAGGTCCTCGTCGGCTCCAAACGGTCCTCCTCGCACATCTGTAATTGCTTGGTGTCGGTGGGGTGGTGTGTCGGTGCCCGGCACCTTTTTATCTTGCCTTGGGTGTGTGCGTCATGCGCGGTGGTGATGTGTGTCTGTATCGGTGTCTCGGTTGTTACGTGGTGATGGTTGCTTTATATATAAAGCGGGGAAACCCTTGTTTGTCAAAAATCCACATGTCGCTAATCCTAGAATTCCACATGAATGTCATCGTTTATGTCTATTCAAACAGTCCATCGATTTCGTCGAGAGATGAAACAATCCATTGATGATGACAGGTAAAACAGGAGGCAAAGTAATGCTAGTACCTTCCTTGATGCAATTTTTGCAAAACAAACCGGAATGGATGAAATTGATTTGTTGGTCCGTAGTATACCTAGGGTTCCTGGATGCAGTAGGCCAGTAGCCGAGCTCCCTGCGCTGCCCACCTGCGGGGGCAAAGGCGTCGTGGGTGAGGGCCCAGGTGAACACCCTGCCGCCGATAGGACAAGAAGACCCCGCCGCCGCAAGCGAAGAGTACAACCGAGGAGAAGCTCCTGCCGCCATGGCCGCGGGATTCGGATGGGGACGGAGACGGAGACCAGCCCGAGCTGGAGGAAAGGGTTGGGGGAGGAGGAGAAGGTGGGGTGCTCTCGCTCTCGCGTGAAGGGGGAGGGGAAACTTCCACCGCAGTGTCGCCGGAGCAGGAGGGGATGACGGAGACACACAGCCACACAGGTCCTCTCCTACCGTGGAAAAGCAACGTTTTTTTTTTTTCGTTTTTCCTATTCTTCACCTGGAAATTTATTTGGTTTATTTTAGGGGTTGAATTGATAAGTCGCACTACCAGAATAACTGCTTACGCCGACGGCCATCGTCGGCATAGATCCCTGTATGCCGATGGCTGGCGCAATGCCGTAGGCGTAGAAATGCCGTCGGCAAAGTGAGACCTAAGCCGACG
Organism: Hordeum marinum; assembly: GCA_022496015.1. Classification (NCBI taxonomy): domain Eukaryota; kingdom Viridiplantae; phylum Streptophyta; class Magnoliopsida; order Poales; family Poaceae; genus Hordeum; species Hordeum marinum. The sequence continues at coordinate 557,368,567 of CM039678.1, forward strand.
GGGCCATAGGCATATAAAAGCCGTCGGCATACCTTGCTCTATGCCGACCCAGGCCGTCGGTATAGGCGGACCGTCGGCTTAGAGATGACGTAGGCGATACGGGGGTGGGTGGTGGTTTGACGCCGTCATACATATGCCGACGGCCCTAACGGAGGCCGTCGGCTTTGGTATGTTCCACGTCACTGACCCGCGACGCGTGTCATGTCGTCGATCCGAGGCCTGCCGGTCGATCCGTGGGCAAACATATGCCGACGGCTTTCCCGTCGGCATAGCTTTGTTTTATCTGTTTTTTTACTTATTTTTGTATTTTAGTTTTTTTCTAAATTAAAATTTGATTAACTTAAATGTGCTTTATCTAAACATAAACATACATAATAAGTTATATATAGATTTTGTTGAATTTTTCATATATTATGTATATGTAGTTTGTATTTGTTTTCGGGTATGTTAGTAATGTGACCACATGTCACAAACAATTGATAATTACAATTAGTTTGATAAGTTCTATATGTTTTTATAAGCATCTTGAAAGTGCTAGATCCGCCGGTCAACTGTGACATGGTTAGATGGGACGATGTACTTGGGGGGTGTTGGGCTGGGCCCGGACCTTGTTCGGGAGTGTAGCTATGGGCTGGCCTATCACAAGCAGGTGAAAAGGTCCATCGGTCAAACCCCGCCCAGCGAAAGTCAAAGGCCTAGATCCACCGATCAATTGTGTCAGGATTGGACGGGACGGTGTACCTGGGGGGTACCTATGCCGCCAGGTCTTGTGCTGGCCCTGTTACACGTCTCGAAGCGTGGTGGCAGGTGCAAGCACCCGACACGTAGCTCCTGGGTGTGACCCCCCTCACGGACGTCGCTGTCGTCGTCGCACGAAGTGGGGAAACGGCTACATCGGGCAAACACAAAGGGAATCTTGCGGTAGCTATGGGTTGGACTATGACAACTAGGTGAAAACGTCCATCAGTCAAACTCCGTCTGGTGAAAGTCAAAGGCGTAGATCCGCCGCTCAACTGTGCCAGGGTTAGATGTGACGGTGTACTTGGGGGGTAGCTACGCCACCAGGTCTTGCGCCGGGCCCTCTTACAGGTCTGGAAGCGTGGTGGCAGGTGCAAGTAGGGACCATCGCCGGCCGCCACGTGGCACTCTATGCCGACTACCGGGCCATCAACATAGTTCGACACGTGGTCGTCCCTAGATGGGATGCTGTTGACGGCAGCGCTGCCGGTCGTCGTTTGCCATGGATCTATGCCGACGGCCGGGGCCGTCGGTATCGATGTACCGACACTATCGGCATAGCATCTATGCCTACGGCAACCTGGGGTACGCCGACATATATGGTGCCGATGTTGGGGAACGTTGCATGGGAAACAAAAAATTTCCTACGCACACGCAAGATCTATCCATGGTGATAAGCATTTATGAGAGGGAGAGTGGATCTACATACCCTTGTAGATCGCTAAGCGGGAAGCGTTAAGAAACGCGGTTAGTGTAGTCAAACATCTTCGCGATCAAAATCGCCGAGCGTCCCACGATCACATCATGATCCGTCCCGCGATCCAATCACGATCCGTCCCGCGAGCTCATCACGATCCGTCCCGCGATCTCATCAAGATCCGTCCCGCGAACTCATTGCGATCCGTCCCGCGATCTCATCACGAACCGTCTTGCGATCTTGATCACGGTCCTTCCGATCTAGCGCCGAACTGACGGCACCTCCGAGTTCAGCACACGTCCAGCTTGATGACGATCTCCACCCTCTTGATCCAGCAAGAGGAAGTGGAGAGGAAGAAGATTTCACCGGCAGCATGATGGTGCTCCGGCGATGGTGGTGGAGCAATCCGGCAGGGCTTCGCCTAAGCACTGCGGAAATCCGATCAAGAGGAGCACCGGTGGAACGGGTACCACGTGGCCGTAAAAACTAGTGCAAAACCCTAAAATCCATCGGTATATATAGGAGAAGAGGAGAGGAGGCTGGCGCAAGGGCCAAGGCTCCTATAGGAGTCGGCCGAACCAACTAGGGAGGAGTCCACCTCCACCACTGCTAGTAGGATTAGGACTCCTTCCCTAATTTGCCTTTTTGCCTTTTTCCACCTTTTTCCTTTTGGGTTTTCTTCTCCAGCCACATGGGCCTTGTGTGGGAGTTTCCACCAGCCCACTAAGGGCTGATATTCACTCTCCCACATCCCATGAAGCCTCTTGGGTCGAAATACCCCTCCCGGAGGTCTCCCGGTACACTACCAGCACTCCCGGTACACTACCGATGAGACCGAAACTTTTTTGGCGACCAAAACAGGACTTCCTATATATGAATCTTTACCTCCGGACCATTCCAGAGCTCCTCGTGACGTCCGGGATCTCATCCGGGACTCCGAACAACCTTCGGTCACCACCATGCATAACTCTATACTACCGAAACATCACCAGACCTTAAGTGTGCAGACCCTGCGGGTTCGAGAACTATGTAGACATGTCTGAGACACCTCTATGGTCAATAACCAATAGCGGGCCCTGGATGACCATATTGGTTCCTACATATTCTACGAAGATCTTTATCGGTCGAATATCTATAGGACATGTAGAACCATAGATGTTCGACCGATAAAGATCTTCGTAGAACATGTAGGGACCAATGTGGACATCGAGGTCCCGCCATTTGTCGCTAAGAACGGAACATTTCTTGAGAAAGAGTTTCTCTCGAAAGAATTGGGTGGGAGGAAAATAGAGCTTGATGAGGTTATTGAACCTTTACTTCAACTAGAAAGTAGCGCAGCACAGAAAGATGTTTCTGTGGAACCTACGACGGTAGAAGAGGAAGTTAATGATGATGATCATGAAGCTTCAGGTCAAGCTGCTATTGAACCTCGTAGGTCGACAAGGCCGCGTACTACCCCTGAGTGGTACGGCAACCGTGTCTTGGAGGTCATGTTGTTGGACAACAATGAACCTATGAGCTATGGAGGAGCAGTGATGGGCCTGAATTCCGAGAAATGGTTAGAGGCCATGAAATCCGAGATGGGATCCATGTATGAAAACAAAGTATGGACTTTGGAAGTATTACCTGAAGGGCAAAAGGCCATTCAGAACAAATGGATCTTTAAGAAGAAGACAGACGCAGACGGTAATGTCACCGTCTATAAAGCTCGACTTGTGGCAAAGGGTTTTTCACAAGTTCAAGGAGTTGACTATGATGAGACTTTCTCACCCGTAGCGATGCTTAAGTCTGTCAGAATCATGTTAGCAATAGCTGCTTAATTCGACTATGAAATTTGGGAGATGGATGTCAAAATAGCGTTCCTCAACGGTTTCCTTGAGGAAGAGTTGTATATGATGCAACCCGAAGGTTTTGTCGATCCAGAGAATGCTGACAAAGTTTGCAAACTCCAGCGATCCATTTATGGACTTGTGCAAGCATCTCGGAGTTGGAATAAGCGCTTTGATGAGGTGATCAAAGCGTTTGAGTTTATACAAGTTTACGGAGAAGCTTGTATTTACAAGAAAGTGAGTGGGAACTCTATAGCGTTTCTAGTATTATATGTAGATGACATATTGCTGATTGGAAACAATATAGAAATGCTGGAAAGCGTGAAGGAATATTTGAACAAGAGTTTTTCAATGAAGGACCTAGGAGAAGCTGCTTTCATATTAGGCATTAAGATCTATAGAGATAGATTGAGACGCTTAATAGCACTTTCACAGATCACATACCTTGATAAAGTTTTGAAGAAGTTCAAAATGGAACAGTCCAAGAAGGGGTTCTTGCCTGTGTTACAAGGTGTCAAGTTGAGTAAGACTCAATGCCTAGTAACTTCAGAAGATAGAGAAAAGATGAGTGTCATCCCCTATGTTTTAGCCATAGGCTCTGTCATGTATGCAATGCTGTGCACAAGACCCGATGTCAGCCTTGCCATAAGTATGGCCGGAAGGTTTCAAAGTGATCCTGGAATGGAGCACTGGCAAGCCGTCAAGAATATCTTTAAGTACCTGAAAAGGACTAAGGAAATGTTTCTCGTTTATTGAGCTGATGAAGAGCTCGTTGTAAAGGGTTGCGTCGATGCAAGCTTTGACACTGATCCAGACAACTCTAAGTCGCAAACCGGATACGTATTTATTCTTAACGGGGGAGCGGTAAGCTGGTGTAGTTCCAAGCAAAGCATGGTAGCTGATTCTATGTGCAAAGCGGAATACATCGTAGCCTCGGAGGCGGCGAAGGAAGGTGTCTAGATGAAGCAGTTCATGATAGATCTTGGAGTAGTGCCCAGTGCACTGAATCCAATGAACCTGTCCTGTGACAACACTGGTGCCATTGCTCTGGCCAAGGAACCAAGGTTTCACAAGAGGACCATACACATAAAGCGACGCTTCAACTCCATCCGCGATTACATCATGGAGAAAGACATAAATATTTGCAAAGTGCACATGGATCTAAATGTTGCAGACCCATTGACTAAACCTCTTCCAAGGGCTAAACATGATCAACACCAGAACTACATGGGTGTTCGATTCATTACAATGTAAATCACATAGTGATGTGAACTAGATTATTGACTCCAGTGCAAGTGGGAGACTGTTGGAAATATGCCCTAGAGGCAATAAATAAAGTGTTTATTATTGTATTTCCTTGTTCATGATAATCGTTTATTATCCATGCTATAATTGTATTAATTGGAAACATGGATACATGTGTGGATACATAGAAAAACACAATGTCCCTAGTATGCCTCTAGTGAACTAGCTCCTTGATCGAAATATGGTTAAGGTTTCCTAGCCATGGACATGAGATGTCATTTGATAACGGGATCACATCATTAGGAGAATGATGTGATGGACAAGAACCAAACTACAAACGAAGCTTATGATCGTGTTATTTTATTGCTACTATTTTCTGCATGTCAAGTATATGTTCCTATGACCATGAGATCATGCAACTCGCGGATATCGGAGGAGTACCTTGTGTGCATCAAACGTCACAACGTAACTGGGTGACTATAAAGGTGCTCTACAGGTGTCTCCGAGGGTGTTTGTTGAGTTGGCATGGATCAAGACTGGGATTTGTTACTCCGTGTGACGGAGAGGTATCTCAGGGCCCACTCGGTAATACAACATCACAATAAGCCTTGCAAGCAATGTGACTAAGTGTTAGTTATGTGATCTTGTATTACGGAATGAGTAAAGAGACTTGCCAGTAACGAGGTTGAACTAGGTATGGAGATACCAACGATCGAATCTCGGGCAAGTAACATACCGAAGAACAAAGGGAACATCATACGGGATTAACTCAATCCTTGACATAGAGGTTTGATAGGTAAAGATCTTCGTAGAATATGTAGGAAGCAATGTGGACATCCAGGTCCCGCCATTGGTTATTGACCGTAGAGGTGTCTCGGTCATGTCTACATAGTTCTCAAACCCGTAGGGTCTGCACACTTAAGGTTTGGTGACGTTTCGGTAGTATAGAGTTATGTATGGTGGTGACCGAAGTTTGTTCCGAGTCCCAGATAAGATCTCGGACGTCATGAGGAGCTCCGAAATGGTCCGAAGGTGGCATATATGGGAAGTCCCGTTTTGGTCATCGGAAAAGTTTCGGGCTCATCGGTAGTGTACCGGGAGTGCCGATAGTGTACCGGGAGGCCTCCGGGAGGGGTATTTCAACCCAAGAGGCTTCATGGGCTGTGGGAGAGTGAATATCAGCCCTTAGTGGGCTGGTGGAAACTCCCACAAAAGGCCCATGTGGCTGGAGGAAAAAAACCAATAGGAAAAGGTGGAAAAAAAGGCAAAAAGGAGCAATCCTAGTCCTACTAGGATTGGAGAAGGAGAGTGCTCCTCCACCTCCCGCTTTGGCCGAAGCCTCCAAGGCTTGGAGGCCAAGCTGCCTCTCCTCCTCCCTCCCTCCTATATATACTAGTGGATTTCTAGGGTTTTGCACTTGATTTTCAGCCACGTGCAAACCCTAATCTCTAGTGCAAAGTCCTCTAGATCGGTTTTCTGCAGTGCTTAGGCGAAGCCCTGCCGGAATTGCTCCACCACTATCGCCGGAGTGCCGTTAGGCTGCAAGAGAACTCTTCTTCCTCTCCACTCCTTCTTGCTAGATCAAGACGGTGGAGATCGTCATCAAGCTGTACGTATGCTGAACGCGGAGGTGCCATTCGTTCGGTGCTAGATCGGAAGGACCGTGATCAAGTTCGTGGGACGGATCGTGATCAAGTTCGTGGGACGGATCGTGATCGGATCGCGGGATGGATCATGATTGGATTGCGGTATGGATCATGATTGGATCTCGGGATGCACGGCGATTTGGATCGCGAAGATGTTCGACTACACCAACCGCGTTTCTTAACGCTTACCGCTTAGCGATCTACAAGGGTATGTAGATCCACTCTCCCTCTCATAGATGCTCATCACCATGGATAGATCTGCGTGTGCATAGGAAATTTTTTGTTTCCCATGCAACGTTCCCCAACACTCATGGTCATAGGAACATATACTTGACATGCAGAAAACAGTAGCAATAAACTAACACGATCATATGCTACGTTTATAGTTTGGGTCTTGTCCATCACATCGTTCTCCTAATGATGTGATTCCGTTATCAAATGACATCTCATGTCCATGGCTAGGAAACCTTAACCATCTTTGATCAACGAGCTAGTCCATTAGAGGCATACTAGGGACATGGTTTTGTCTATGTATCCACACATGCATCTAAGTCTCCGATCAATACAATTATAGCATGGATAATAAACGATCATCATGAACAAGGAAATATGATAATAACTAATTTATTATTGCCTCTAGGGCATATTTCCAACAACCGACAGTGCTACGCCAACGGGGGCCGTCGGCATAGGTCTATGCCGACGGGAATCGGGGCTATGCCGACGGCCATAGGACTTTATCCTGGTAGTGTCGGTACACACGATTTATTTTTATCATGACATTTTTTTGTCTTCATGATTTATTTTCACCTTCACCCACCATCACCACTCGTCCAACTAGGTTTTGCAACCTCAATTCGCCCGATACTCTTTGTTCTTTATTTCCTGAAAGATGTCAATTCAATTAAATCATGTAAATATTTGGTAATTAAGTTGACAATATATAAATCTTCATAAAAGGCAGAGAGAAGATTATTTGTAATAACTTGACAAAATAAATTGTATATTCTCAATAATAAATTGCCCATCCCACATATTTACCATTTATTAACAAATCACCAATCCCATACATTTGTCATGATGTTTTTCGGAGTCCGTAGATTATCCATTCACCGCACGTCCCCAATCAATGGAATCGATCACCCCATTCCATCGATTTGTTCACGTACAGAACACACCCACACAGGGGAGTGCTAGGGTCCCTTTTTTGGTAGGGGTGGAGCTGCTTAATTAGGCAGGTGGCTAGGGTTGAGGGGGTTTGTCCAATTTCGGATTGTTTGATCGCCTTCGGACGGTATGGATCGAAGGCGATATGGTGAGGCTTAGGTGGTTCTCGTGAATTGTATTGATAGGCTAGGTTTGCAGGAAAGTGGGAATACGGATAGCCTGGCAACAATATTTAAACACCAGAAAACGTCGGATATTTAACCGGCTGCCGCTATAGTTCATTGTTAGGGTATCAACTGGACTCCAAATGCGACGAAATTTGACAGGCAATGTACATGCAATATATTAAGACCACATGCTAACTTTTAATCCATTCCGAGAAATTTTTATACACACTTATAAATCATATTTTTATGATGTGGGCGCGGACGAGTGAGTTCGGTCTCAACATGGTCAACGACCACAATGGGGAGAACCGACAACTATGTACGAATGCAAGTTTTCAAAAAAATGATGGCAAAGGAGCGCCAATGCAGTGTGCATGATGCGATGATGAATGCAATAAACTAATAATTAATGTAGTGCCGACGACAAAAATGGAAGTCACTTGGAGCGCCAGTCTCGGCTGTTACAACTCTCCCCACTTACAATAGCTCTCGCCCTGAGATCTAGGAATGAGAAGAGAAAGAGTAAAAAGGTAAAAATAAGTTCCTTATTTGACAAACGAGTGAAACTCACGAACCTTGGGGGTTGTAAATAGGTGAAAAGAACACAAGGCGCAAGAGAATTGAAACCAACCTAGTTGAAACGAGATGGAGAAGGAATAAGGATGACATTATTTGGGTAGCACTCCGATAGAAAGAGAGGCAAAAGTTGATAAGATCAAAAGAGCTTGAAACGAGGACACACCACTCTGATTAAATGGATAAACAAGGAGAATAACATGATCTTAACAAAACAAGATAATGGATCAAAGAGAGCAACATCACAATGCATCTGGAACAAAACAATATAAGCTAAACCATTGAAAAGAAAGGAACGGCGAATAAACAACAACGAAAAGAATAAGCTTGTTGTGGACTTATGAAAAACGTCATAAAATTAGGAGGTGACAACCCGCCACAGCCAAAAACAATTGATTTGATTGAGATCAATGAAGAGATGAGAACTTCTTTCTCGAGATGAGAGGAACAAACATGAATCATTTACAAGAACCACAATAGCAACAATCCTTAATAGAGGTTGTAGGTGAAATGTAATCCAAGATAGCTCCAACTAAGAAAGGATGGGTTGAAGCAATCTCTTGAGTGAAAAGAAAATGGTGGTTTTACAATATCTCATTCTTGACTAATTTTCTTCAAAACTCCTCATGAAAAAAGAATGCTATAACAGCATCTGCAAAGATAGTGGAGAATGAATCGCACTTTGAAATGCAAGACTAAGAATACTTGAGCTCCTACAACAAGAATCGTGAAGAACTCTTTGAGAATGAATTAAATTGTTAATGAACCACCATGAAGAACCTCTTGGAAGAACTCCGAAAATGAAAGGATGATAGAAAAGAATTGAAGGTTGCAAGAGAACAAGATTGAATTCTTGCAAATATTTAGCTGGAGCTTCGTGGTGAGATACTTGAGAAAACTTGGAAATCCAAAAGTAAAAGATGAAACACCCGAAATAAAGATTTTGATATCATGAACAACTCCGGAAGATGGAATGAAAGCACCTTGAATAAAAAAGAATAAGACTTATGTTACGCTTACCCTTCATCAATTTAAATAGATGACAATTAACATATTTGGCAATCCTACTTATTCCTTGTTGAAAAAAGATTAAAGCAGAATAACATGAACTTGAAGAGGTCTTCAGCGAACACCGGTAGGAATTTACAAATGAATGAGGATATTTCGAATGACTGGGGATTCATTAGAACAAAGATAAGATGATCTTGCTAGAGAAAATTTTAACAAAGCACCAAAATAATTAAAGAAGAATGAAGACACAACAATTGAGATGAATTGGAGGACGGAAGCTGAAAGGTGAGGATGAAGAATCTACTAAAATGATGGCCTTCCAAGGATCAGGAAAGAAAAAAAGTCTAAAATCTCGGGATATGAATGAAGATAATCTCTCGCGATTTGAAAGCCATTTGAGAGGATAACATTAATCTTGAAACACGAATATTCCAGAGAAAGGGGAAAGATTTAAGGGAAACTCTTCTTCGGTCTTCAACATCGAGAATGATGAGGAGAACACTAAGAATTGATGAAACACTCTGGAAAAATTCATTCATACATCATCTTCAAGAAACTTGAGAAATTCTTCGGGAAAGATTAGAAGAGCCAGGTAAAATGTCGGGAAGAACCCGTGGGTTATGGGCCTACTAAAAAATAAACATCGTTGAAATGATTTCTTCAAAGACAAATCGCACCGATACAAATTGAAAACTTGATGAGGTGAGAGCACCAAAATAACTTGAAAGAACTTTGAACGAGAAAATCAAATCTTTTGGGATATCTTTTGGAGACCGGAGAAGAATAGAGTGAGATGAATAAACAAGAGAGTCTTGGCTAAGAATTTCCAACACGGGGAAGCATTTGACCCAAGGGAAGGGATATGATTAACACTTAGAGGTTGAATCGAATCCACCGAGGAAGAAAGCAGCAACAAAGAATGATGAACTTAGCATCTAATCATCTTCACAATAAATAAACGGATACAACAGGGAAGAAAAGAAAGCAGAAACATCCCCTGAATAGAAAGGCACTTGTATGAGAATTTAATCGTTGAAAAAAGGGCGGGTGCATGGGATAAAGAAGAAGGAAAATTTTGATGGATGAAATGAATATCATTGGGAAAACTAAGAATTGATCTTGAAAATGTTGAAAAGGATTGAATTATATTAAAGAGAAGCACAGAGTAGAAAAGACTTTGTTGGAAATATGCCCTTCAAGCAATAATAAGTTAGTTATTATCATATTAACTTGTTCATGATAATCATTTATTATCCATCCTATAATCGTAGCGATTGGAAACTCAGATACATGTGTGGATACATGTGTGTATACATGTGTGGATACATGTGTGGATACATAGACATGTGTGGATACATACATGCCCTAGTAAGCCTCTACTAAACCATATCGTTGATCAAAGATGGTTAAGGTTTCCTAGCCATAGACATGTGTTGTCACTTGATAACGACATCACATCATTAGGAGAATGATGTAATGGACAAGAACCAAAGTATAAACGTAGCATATGATCGTGTTAGTTTATTGCTATTGTTTTCTGCATTTCAAGATCTATTCCTTTGACCATGAGATCATGCAACTCACTAACACCGGAGTAATACCTTGTGTGTATTAAACGTCGCAATGTAACTAGGTGACTGTAAAGGTGCTCTACAGGTATCTCCGAGGGTGTCTGTTGAGTTGGCATGGATCAAGACTGGGATTTGTTACTCCGTGTGATGGAGAGGTATCTCAGGGCCCACTCAGTAATGCAACATCACAATAAGCCTTGCAAGCAATGTGACTAAGTGTTGGACATGAGATCTTGTATTATGGAATGAGCAAAGAGACTTTACGGTAACGAGGTTGAACTAGGTATGGAGATACCGACGATCAAATCTCGGGCAAGTAACATACCAAAGGACAAAGGGAACATCAGACGGGATTAACTGAATCCTTGACATAGAGCATCAACCGATAAAGATCTTCGTAGAATATGTAGGAACCAATATGGGCATATAGGTCCCGCTATTGGTTATTGACCGTAGAGGTGTCTCGGTCATGTCTACATAGTTCTCGAACCCGCAGGATCTGCACACTTAAGGTTCGGTGACGTTTTGGTATAGTCGAGTTATGTATGGTGGTGACCGAAGCTTGTCTGGAGTCCCGGATGAGATCCCGGACATCACGAGGAGCTCCAAAATGGTCCGAAGATAAAGTATGATATATCAAGATTGATATATAGGCTGCGGTGGAGATACCCAAAGGAGGAATAGGTGGAAAGTGTTTCCAAGTGGGGAGGAGGAATCCTACTCCTAGTAGGATTGGAGTAGGACTCCTCCACCTCCAATTTCGGCCAAACCTTGAGGGTTTGTGGCTGCCTCCTCCCCTCCATCCCTCCTATATATACTAGAGGATTTAGAGGGGAGAGCTAACCCTAATATCCACGTGCTACCCTCTCCTCTAGATCGTAGTTCCTCCTCTAGATCGTTTCAGCAGTGCTTAGGCGAAGCCCTGCTGGAATAGTTCCACCACCATCACCATCACGCCGTTGCGCTGCCGGAGAACTCAACTACCTCTTCTCCCCCTCTTGATGGATCAAGAAATCAGAGATTGTCATCAAGCTGTACGTGTGCTGAATGCGGAGGTGCCGTCCGTTCGGCGCTAAATCGGAAGGACCAGTATCAAGATCGCAAGACGATTCGTGAGTGGATCACGGGACGAATCATGATAGGATTGTGGGAGGGATCGTGATTGGATCGCGAGATGGATCGTGATGGGATCACGGGATGCTCGGCGATTTGGATCGTGAAGACGTTCGACTACATCAACCACGGTTCTTAATGCTTCTCGCTTAGCGATCTACAAGGGTATGTAGATCCACTCTCCCTCTTGTAGATGCTCATCAGCGTGGATAGATCTTGCATGCGCGTAGGAATTTTTTTGATTCCCATGCAACGTTCTCCAGCAGTGGCATCATGAGCTAGGTCTATGTGTAGATGAGATCACGAGTAGAGCACAAAGGAGTTTGTGGGCGTTGATGCTTAGATTGCTTCCTCCCTTGGTCGTGTTTTGGTTCAATGTTATTATGGGATGAAGCGGCCCGGACCAACCTTACTCGTACGCTTACGAGAGACCGGTTCCATCGACTGACGTGTAACTTTGTTGCAGCAAGATGGCTGGCGGGTTCTGTCTCTCCTACTTTAGTTGGATCAGTTTCGACAAAGGCGGTCCTTGAGAAGGTTAAAAAGCAATTTATGTATCACCGTTGTGGTTTTTGCATAGGTGAGAATTGTTCTTGCTAGATACCCGTAGTAGCCACATAAAATTTGCAACAACAATTAGAGGACGTCTAACTTGTATTTGCAGGGTATGTTGTGATGTGATATGGCCAATTACAGGATGAGATATATGTGTTGTATGATATGATCATGTATTGTATAGAATATCACGACTTGCATGTCGATTAGTACGACAACTGGTAGGATCCATAGGGTTGTCTTTAATTATTTTCGTCGTTTTGCTTTACTTTATCGCTATGAGTTAGCAATATTCGTGGAAGCAACAGTTGACACAACAACCTCAATGGTGACACGTTGATGGATATCTTGGTGCCATGCCGGCGATGATGGAGATCATGCCAGTGCTTTCAAGATGGAGATCAAAAGAACAAGTTGATGGCCATATCATGTAACTTATGATTTGCATGTGATGTTAATCCTTTTATGCACCCTGTTTTGCTTAGGACGACGGTAGCATTATAAGGTGATCCCTCACTTAAATTTCAAGATGAATTGTGTTCTCCCCGAGTGTGTACCATTGCGAAAGTTCGTGGTGTCGAGACACCATGTGATGATCGGGTGTGATAGACTCTACGTTCACATACAACGGGTGCATGCCAGTGTTGCACATGCAGAACACTCGGGTTAAACTTGACAAGCCTAGCATGTACAGACATGGCCTTGGAACACATGAGACCGAAAGGTCGAACATGAGTCATATAGTAGATATGATCAACATGAAGATGTTCAGCAGTGAAACCACCTCAACTCACGTGATGATCGGACTTGAGTCGGTGGATTTGGATCATGTGACACTCGAATGACCAGAGGGATGTCAATTTGAGTGGGAGTTTTTAAGTAATATGATTAACTAAACTCATTATCATGAACATAGTCAAAATGTCTTTGCAAATTTTGTTGTAGATTACTAGCTAGCGCTGTAGCTCCCTTGAATTTTTTATATGTTCCTAGAGAACTAGAGTTGAAATATGATGGTAGCAATATTGCGGACTTGGTCCGTGATCTGAGGATTGTCCTCCTTGTTGCATGGAAGGCTTATGTCCTTAATGCACCGCTCGGTGCGCCACCCCCTCTAGCATCGTCTGTCGATGTTGTGAATATTTGACAGGCACGTTCCGATGACTACATGACAAGTTCAGTGCATCATGCATTAGGGCTTAGAATTGAGGCTCCAAAACGTTTTGAACGTCACAGAACATGTAAGATTTCTAGGAGCTGAAATTGAGATCTCAAGCTCGTGCCCTTGTTTTGAGGTATGAGACCTCCAACAAGATTCTTTGCTTGCAAGATGAAGGAGAGTAGCTCAATCATTGAGCATGTGCTCAGATTGTCTAGGTGCTTCAATCGCTTGAATTGAGTGGGAGTTGATCTTCCGGATAAGATAGTGATTGATATGTTTCTCCAAGTCACTGTCACCAAGCTACTAGAGCTTCGTGATGAACTATGAACATACCAGGGATACAAATGATGATCTCTGAGCTATTCGCGATGTTTGACACCGCGAAGGTAGAAATCAAGAAGTAGCATCAAGTGTTGATGGTTAGTAAAAACCACTAATTTCGAGAAGGGCAAGAGCAACGAGGGAAACTTCATGGGCGGGAAGCCAGTTGCTGGTCCAGAGAAGGAACCCGAAGTTGAACCCAAACCTGAGACTAAGTGCTTCTGTTATGAGAGGACCGGTAGATGAAGTGGAACAACCCTAGTTACTTGGTAGATAAGAAGGTTGTCAACGTCGACAGAAGTATATTTGATATATGTGTTATTGATGTGTACCTTGATAATACTCCTAGTAGCGCCTGTGTATTAGATACCGGTTCTGTTGCTAAATTTTAGTAACTCGAAATAAAAGCTATGAAATAAACGGATGCACTAAGGGTGAGGTGACGATGAGTGTTGGAAGTGTTTCTATTGTTGATGTGATCACCATCGCATGCTCTCTCTACATTCGGGATTAGTGATAAACCTAAATAAATTTTATTTGGTGTTTGCGTTGGGCATGAACGTGATTAGATCGTGTTTATTCCAATACGGTTATTAATTTAAGTTAGAGAATAATGGTTATTCTATTTACATGAATAATGCCTTCGATGGTCATGCACGCAATTAGAGTGGTTTGTTGAATCTTGATCGTAGTAACACACATGTTCATAACATAGATGCCAAAAGATACAAAGTTACCAATGATAGTACCACATACTTGTGGCACTGCAACTAAATGTCATATTGGTGTAAAGCACATGAAGAAACTCCATGCTGATGCATCTTTGGACTCATTCGATTTTGAATCAGTTGAGACATGCAGACCATCCCTCTTTGGCAAAGTTAACAATGATAGTACCACATACAGTAGCAATAAACTGACACGATCATATGCTACGTTTGTAGTTTGGCTCTTGTCCATCACACCATTCTCCTAATTATGTGATCCCATTTATGAAATGACATCTTATGTCCATGGATAGGAAACCTTAACCATCTTTCATCAACGAGCTAGTCTAGTAGAGGCATACTAGGGACATGGTTTTGTCTATGTATCCACACATGCATCTAAGTCTCCGATCAATACAATTATAGCATGGATAATAAACAATTATCATGAACAAGGAAATATGATAATAACTAATTTATTATTGCCTCTAGGGCATATTTCCAACAGAAAAATGAAAACAGATAGGAAATATGAAAACGGAAACAGAAATTTGCAAAACGGAAATGGAAATGAATTTTTTTATGCGAAAACGGAAACAAAAACGAAACTGTGTTTTCTGGTGGAACGGATGTGGAAACGGAACTTTCTGCTTCCATGAATACGGAATTTCTGTTTCTACTATAGACCCATGGCTGCTTTGTTGCCCAACTACCAAACAACACACAATGGTACAATGAGCAGAATGAGCATGATGGATCATTTGAGGATCTTTTACTATCATACACACCCTATATGAAATAGTTATGTACTACTATAATACTACCCCATGTTGATAACACAACCATATCATTTTTTAGCCATGTTAACAATTCCATAATTTTGTTTTGTTTTTGTGTGTATTTCTCTATGATTCAAGGGTGTTGTAAGTTCTGTTCAACACAAAGTTTTGTTTCCGTGACCGCTGTGTACGCTCTATTTCTATTTCTGGTAGTATCTGTTTCTGTATTTGTTTCTGGGGTTTCTGTCTTCGTTTTTTGGTTCTACAAAAAAATATGGAAACAAATATGGTAGCAACCAGTTTTGTCCGTTTCCGCGCCGTTTTCATCCCTAACTACGTGAGACCTTCTCACCTGTAGCAATGCTAAAAGTTTGTTGGAATTATGTTAGCACTTGCTGCATTTTTTGATTATGAAATCTGGTAGATGAATGTCAAAATATCATTTCCTTAATGGATTACTTGAGGAAAGGTTTTATGTGATACACCCAGAAGGTTTTGTCAGTCCTAAGGATGCTAAAAGGTGTGCAAGCTCCAGTGATCCTTCTATGTGCTGGATCAAGCATCTTGGAGTTGGAATATGCACTTTGATGAGGTGATCAAAGTTTTTCAGTCTATACAAAGTTTATGAGAAACTTGTATTTACAATAAAGTGAGTGGCAGCACTATAGAATTTTTGATAAGCATATGTGGTTGACATATTATTGATCAAAAATGATGTAGAATTTATGCAAAGCATAAACGGTTGTTTGAAAAGAGGTTTTCAAAGGAAGAACTGGATAAATCTACCTAATTGTTGAGCATCAAGATCTATAGAGATAGATCAAGATGCTTGATGAGACTTTCAATATGTACATACCTTGACCAGATTTTTAAAGAGTTCAAAATGGATCAATCAAAGAAAGAGTTCTTGCCTGATTTGTAAGGTGTGAAGTTGAGTAAGACTCAAAGCTCGACCACGGTAGAAGAAAGAGAAAGGACGAAGGTCATCCCCTATGCTTTAGCCATAGGCTCTATATAGTATGCCATGCTGTGTATCACACCTGTGTGCCTTGCCATGAGTCTATCAAGGGGTACAAGAGTGGTCCAGGAGTGGATCACTGGACAATGGTCTAAATTATCCTTAGTAACAAGTGGACTAAGGAAATATTTCTCGATTATGGAGGTGATAAAGAGTTCGTCGTAAAAGGTTACGTCGATGCAAGCTTT
Organism: Hordeum marinum; assembly: GCA_022496015.1. Classification (NCBI taxonomy): domain Eukaryota; kingdom Viridiplantae; phylum Streptophyta; class Magnoliopsida; order Poales; family Poaceae; genus Hordeum; species Hordeum marinum. Next base: position 557,385,057 of record CM039678.1, read on the forward strand.
AATACCAATCTACATGACTCTGAGTAGCAATGCGGATACGTATAGTGGAGTAGCCATTTGGAATAATTCCAAATGGAGTGTGGTAGCAGTGTCTATAGTATGACATAGAGATTGGCAAAGTACACACAAATCTGAATGTCGCAGACCCGTTGACTAAAGACTTCTCTCACATGCAAAGCATGATCGAACCCCGGAACTCATTGGGTGTTAGATTCATAACAATGTGAATCACATGGTGATGTGAACTAGATTATTGACTCTAGTGCAAGTGGGACTCTGTTGGAAATATTCCCCAGAGGCAATAATAAATTGGTTATTATCATACTTCCTTGTTCATGATAATCGTTTATTATCCATACTATAATTGTATTGATTGGAAACTAAATACATGTGAGGGTATATAGACAACACTATGTCCCTAGTATGCCTCTAGCAGACTAGCTCATTGATCAAAGATGGTCAAGGTTTCCGAGCCATGGACATGAGATGTCATTTGATAAAGGGGTCACATCATTAGGAGAATGATGTGATGGACAAGAACCAAACTATAAACGTAGCATATGATCATGTCAGTTTATTGCTACAGTTTTCTGCATGTCAAGTATCTATTCCTATGACCATGCATGAGATCATGCAACTCACTGACAGCGGAGGAGTACCTTGTGTATATCAAACATCGCAACGTAACTAGGTGACTATAAAGGTGCTCTACAGGTATCTCCAAGGGTGTCTGTTGAGTGGACATGTATCAACACTAGGATTTGTTACTTCGTGTGATGAAGAGGTATCTCAGGGCCCACTCGGTAATACAACATCACAATAAGATTTGCATGCAATGTGACTAAGTGTTAGCCACATGATCTTGTATTACGGATCGAGTAAAGAGACTTGCCGGTAACGAGGTTGAACTAGGTATGGAGATACCGACGATCGAATCACAGGCAAGTAACATACCGAAGAACAAAGGGAACATCGTACGAGATTAAATGAATCCTTGACATAGAGAATCGACCGATAAAGATCTTCGTAGAATATGTAGGAACCAATATGGGCTCCTAGGTCCCAATATTGGTTATTTACCATAGAGGTGTCTTGGTCATGTCTACATAGTTCTCGAACCCGCAAGGTCTACACACTTAAGGTTCAGTGACGTTTTGATATAGTAGAGTTATGTATGGTGGTTACCGAAGATTATTTGGAGTCCTGGATAAGATCTCGGACGTCATGAGGAGATCCGAAATGGTCTGGAGGTAAAGATTGATATATAGGAAGTCCTGTTTTCGTCATCGGAAAAGTTTCGGGCTCATCGGTAGTGTACCGGGAGTGCCGAGAGGGTACCGGGGGACCATCGGGAGGGGTGTCTCGACCGAAGGGGCCACATGGGCTTTGGGAGGAGGCAAACCAGCCCCTGGTGGGCTGGCCGAAGCCCCCACCGAAGGCCCATGAGGTTGGGATGGAGAAACCAAAATAAGGAAGAGGTGGAAAGTGTTTCCAAGTGGAGAGGAGGAATCCTACTCCTAGTAGGATTGGAGTAGGACTCCTCCACCTCCAATTTCGGCCAAAACTTGATGGTTTGAGGATGCCTCCTCCCCTCCCACCCTCCTGTATATACTAGAGGATTTAGAGGGGAGAGCTAACCCTAATATCCACGTGCTACCCTCTCCTCTATATCTTAGTTTCTCCTCTAGATCGTTTCAGCGGTGCTTAGGCGAAGCTCTACTGGAATAGTTCCACCCTCATCGCCGTCATGTTGTTGCTCAGCCGGAGAACTCGTCTACCTCTTTGCCCCCTCTTGCTGGATCAAGAAGGCGGAGAACAACATCAAGTTGTACGTGTGCTGAACGCGGAGGTGTCTCCCGTTCGGCGTTAGATCGGAAGGACCTTGAGCAAGATCACGAGATGATTCGTGAGTGGATCGAGGGACGGATCGTGATGGGATCGCGGGACGGATCGTGATTGCATCGTGAGATGGATCGTGATGGGATCGCAGGATGCTCGGCGATTTGGATCGCGAAGACGTTCGACTACATCAACCGCGTTTCTTAATGCTTCTCGCTTAGCGATCTACAAGGGTATGTAGATCCACTCTCCCTCTCGTAGATGCTCATCGCCATGGATAGATCTTACGTGTGCGTAGGAAATTTTTTGTTTCCCATGCAACATTCTGCAGCAGTTGCATCATGAGCTAGGTCAATGTGTAGATGAGATCACGAGTAGAACGCAAAGGAGTTTGTGGGCGTTGATGCTGAGATTGCTTCCTCCCTTGGTCGTGTTTTGGTTCAGCGGTATTGTGGGATGAAGCGGCCCAGAAATTTTCCATTGAAGAGGAACGGGTGATGCAGCGAAGTAGATAAGTATTTCCCTTAGTTTTTGAGAACCAAGGTATCAATCCTATAGGAGGAACAAGCAACTCACCAATGGATACACCTACACAAACATTCAAACTCTTGCACCCAACGCTATAAAGGGGTTGTCAATCCCTTCACGGTTATTTCCAAGGATTAGATCTGAAAGAGATGGATGTTAATGAGTGCAAAAAGTACAAGATAAATAAATTGCAGGAAGGTATTTTGGTATTTTTGGTTTACAGATCTGAAAGTATATGATGGAAAATAGACCGAGGGGCCAAAGGTTTCACTAGAGGCTTCTCCCTTGAAGGAAAATATCATGATGGGTAAACAAATTACGGTCAAGAAATTGATAGAAAAGAGAATAATCATGTAGTTATCCAAGGCAATGATCATGCATATAGGCAGCACGTCCGTGTCAAGTAGACCGAAACGATTCTGCATCTACTACTATTACTCCACACATCAACTGACTCATGCGTGCATCTAGAGTATTAAGTCCATGAAGAGTAGAGTAACGCATTAAGAAAGATGACATTATGTAGAGGGATAAACTCAAGGAATATGATGAAAACCCCATCTTTTTACCCTTGATGGCAACAATAGAATACATGCTTCGCTAGCCCTAATATGTCACTGGGTGAGGACATCGCAAGATTGAACCCAAAACCAAGTACTTCTCCCATTGCAAGAATTACCAATCTAGTTGGCCAAACCAAACAAATAACTCCAAGTGACTTGCAAGGATATGAAATCATGCAAATAAAATTGATAGGAGATTCAAATAAGATTCATGGATAATATGAACATATACTCACAATTCATTAGATCTTGACAACCACGCCACAAAAGAGTATTACATCGAATAGATCTCCGTGAAGATCATGAAGAACATGGTATTGAAGATCAAAGAGAGAGAAGAAGCCATCTAGGTACTAGCTATGGACCCGTAGGTCTATGGTGGACTACTCATGCATCATCAGAGGGGCAATGGAGTTGATGTAGATTCCCTCCGTGATCGATTTCCCCTCTGGCAGATTACCGAAGAAGGACCCAAGACTGGATCTCTTGGGAACAGGGACTTCCGGTGGCGGAAAAGTATTTGCGTGGCTCTTTTTGATGTTGGGGGGATATTTGGGTATTTACAGGTAAATAATTAGGGTTAGGAGACCTGCCAGGGAGCGACAAGCCTACTAGGCGTGGCTAGGGGGGCACCTAGCAGGCTTGTGGTGCCCTGGATCCTCCCCTGCCGTGCACTCCAGGCTTGGATGACTTGTTTCCTTCCAAAAAATTCCTTCCAAAGGGTTTATTCAGTTTGGACTCCGTTTAATATCCCATATCTGCAAAACTCGAAAACATGGAAAAAACAGAAACTGGCACTTGGCTCTAGATTAATAGGTTAGTCCCAAAAATAATATAAAATAGCATATTAATGCATATAAAACATCGAAAACAGATAATATAATAGCATGCCATCATAAAAATTATAGATACATTGGAGACGTATCAGCACCCCCAAGCTTAATTCCTGCTCGTCCTCGAGTAGGTAAATGATAAAACAATTTTTTCAATGTGGAGTGCTACCTAACATATTTATCCAGGTAATATTATTAGTTGTGGCATGAATATTCAGAACCGTAAGACTCAAAACAAAAGCTTAGTATTGATATAGAAACAATAACATTTCAATCATGGTAGCAAAGCAATTGTATCTCTCCAAAATATAATGGCAAAAGAAAGTTATCCCTACAATATCATATGGTTTGGCTATGCTACATCTTCCCCACACAAAGTATTTATATCATGCACAACCCGGATGAAAAGTCAAGCAATTGTTTTCACACATTTATTTTCTCAAACTTTTCCTACTCTCACGCAATACATGAGCACGAGGCATGGATATATGACTATAGGTGGAATATAATATGGTGGAGGTTGTGAAGGGAAGGGAGAAGATATTCTCACATCAACTAGGCATATCAACGGGCTATAGAGATGCGCATCAATAGATATCAATGTGAGTGAGTAGGGATTGCCATGCAACAGATGCACTAGAGCTATAAGTGTATGGAAGCTCAAAAGGGAACTATGTGGATGTGCATCATGAAGAAAAACTCCACTAGCTATATGAAAGTGAAAAAATAGGAGACTCTCTATCTGGAAGATCATGGTGCTACTTTGAAGCACAAGTGTGGAAAAAGGTTGTAGCAATGTCCCTTCTCTCTTTTCTCTCATTTTTTTCATTTTTTCATTTTTTATGTGGGCATCTAAGGACTCTTTTCTTCATTTTTTATTGAGTCCAGAATCTCATTCCCCTTGTGAGGGAATCATAGCTTCCATCATCCTTTCCTCACATGAGACATGCTCTAATAATGAAAATCATGACACTTTTATTTACTTACAACTCAAAAGAAAATTATAACTCGATACCTATGATAAAATATGACTCTATATGCAATATGGAAGTGATGGTTCATGTCATAAAAGGAAACGGTGGAAGTTGCATGAGAATATATCTCGGAATGGCTATGGAAATGCCATAATAGGTAGGTATGGTGGCTGTTTTGAGCAATGTATATGGTGGCTGTTTCGAGGAAGGTATATGGTGGCTGTTTTAAGGAAGGTATATGGTGGCTGTTTTGAGGAAGGTATATGGTATACCGGTGAAAGTTGCGCGGTAATAGAGAGGCTAGCAAAGATGGAAGGGTGAGAGTGTGTGTAATCCATGCATGGACTCAACATTAGTCATAAAGAATTCACATACTTCTTGCAAAAGTCTACTAGTCATTGAAGCAAAGCATTAAATGCATGCTCCTAGGGGGAGTTTGGTAGGAATTAACCATCGCACTCCCCCGACCCTCACACAAAGGTGGACAATCTATAAACAAGTCATGCTCCGACTTCCTTACATAACGGCTCACCATACGTGCATGCTATGGGAATCACAAACCTTTACACAAGTATTTTTACCAAATCACAATTTGCCTCCTAACATGTCTCTTAACATTACCATCTTCATATCTCAAAACTGTATGCAATGTATCAAACTTCTCATAAATACTCAATGCACTTTATATGAAAGTTTTTATTATATCCCTTCTGGAAGCCCATCATATTAGGACTAAATTAATAACGTGGATCAATTACCATGCTGTTTTAGAAACTCCAAAAATAATATAAGTGAGGTACGAGAGTTGAAGTATTTCTCTAAAATGCAAACACCACTGTGCTCTAAAAGATATAAGTGAAGCACATAAAGAAAAATTGCCCAAATCAAAATATATAAGTGAAGCACATAGAGTATTCTAATAAATTCACGATTCAGCGTCTCTCTCTCAAAAGATGTGTGCAGCAAGGATGAGTGTGGAAAGCAAAGACTCATATCATACAAGACACTCCAAGCAAAACACATATCATGTGGTGAATAAAAATATAGCCTCAAGTAAATTTACCGATGGATTGAAGACGAAAGATGGGATGCCTTCCGGGGCATCCCCAAGCTTAGGCTCTTTGGCATCCTTGATATGACTTGGGGTGCCTTAGGCATCCCCAAGATTAGGCTCTTTGTCATCCTAGAATATTACTTGGGGAGACTTGGGCATCCACAAGCTTAGGCTCTTGCCACTCCTTATTCCATAGTCCATCAAATCTTTACCCAAAACTTGAAAACTTCACAACACAAAACATAACAGAAAACTCGTGAGATCCGTTAGTATAAGAAAGTAAATCACCACTTTAGGTACTGTTATGAACTCATTATTTATTTATATTGGTGTTATAAATATTTTAACCTAACTTATCCCTGGCTCATACCACATGATACAACTCCCACATTCCTCAAAATAGGCAAACAACTCAAAGAAAACAGAATCTGTCAAAAACAGAACAGTCTGTAGCAAACTGAAAAGTTCGTATACTTATGTAACTCAGTTTTTTTTGAAAAATTAGGAAATCCTGGGAAATTTATATATAAATCTTTTGTAAAAATATCAGATCAATTAGACGCTCTGAAAAAATTAGAAAATTCCTGGACTGAGCGCAAAAGTTTCTGTTTTTCAGCAAGATCAAACCAACAACTACCATAGATCACCCCAAAGGTTTTACTTGGATCAAACACAAAACCACAATTACTACAGAAGTAATAATGTGTGAAACACTCAAAAACAGAAGCAAAAACATAAAAGATAAGTAAAATTGGGTTTCCTCCCAACAAGCGCTATTGTTTAGCGCCCCTAGCTAGGCATAATGATTTCAATGATGCTCACATAAAAAGTAGTATTTGAAACATGCAAGAAAGCATCATGAATCTAATGACAAGCACATTTAAGTCTAACCCACTTCCTATGCATAGGGATTTTCTGAGCAAACAATTTACATTTAAGTTTAACCCACTTCCTATGCATAGGGATTTTGTGAGCAAACAATTTATGGGAACATGAGTCACTTAGCATTGGAAGGCAAAACAAGCATAACTTCAAAACTTTGAACACATAGTGTGGAAACTCGATATTATTGCAATTCCTACAAGGATATGTTCCTCCCTCATAATAAATTTCAATAGCATCATGAAGGAATCTCACAATATAGCTATCACATAAAGGATTCTTTTCATGATCTATTATAGCATATGTGTCATCACCAAAACTTGGGGAAGAAAAAATTTCATCTTCATCAAGCATAGCATCCCCAAGCTTGTGGTTTTGCATATAATTAGCATCATGGATATTCAGATAATTCATACTAACAACATGGCAATCATGCTTTTCATTCAAGGATATATCATGAATAACCTTATAATTTTCCTCTTTCAACACTTCATCAAAATTTTCATGATTTTCAAGCAAAACTTCATCGAGATAATCGAGTGCACTCAACTCACTAGCAATTGGTTCATCATAACTTGGTATTTTGAAAATATTATCAAGTGCATTAGGATCAATAGATTTTTAGCAAGCGAAGATGAAAGAAAATAGAAGGCACATGGCATCACAAGCAAACATAGCAACGAAACGGCGAACGGAAGAAGGGCGAATAGAAAGGCAAATCTTTTTGGTACTTTCTAAAAATAATTTTAGAAGTGGGGGAAAGGAAAACGAGAGGCAAATGGAAAATAATGTAAATGCAAGATTTGAGTTTGTGATGGGTACTTGGTAGGCTTGATGTGTATCCTCCCCAGCAGCGGCGCCAGAAATCCTTCTTGCTACCTCTTGAGCTTGCGTTGGTTTTCCCTTGAAGAGGAAAGGGTGATGTAGAGAAGTAGATAAGTATTTCCCGCAGTTGTTGAGAACCAAGGTATCAATCCAGTAGGAGGAATAAGCAAGTAACCAACGGATGCACCTACACAAACAATCAAACACTTCCACCCAACAGATAAAGGGGTTGTCAATCCCTTCACGGATGTTTGCAAGGATTAGATCTGAAAGAGATAGATGTAAACAAGTGCAGAAAGTAAAAGATAAAATAAATTGCATCAAGGTATTTTTCCTATTTTTGGTTTATAGATCTGAAAGTATATCATGGAAAATAAACCCGGGGGCCATAGGTTTCACTAGAGGATTCTCTCTTGAAGACAAATATCATGGTGGGTAAACAAATTAATGTCAAGCAATTGATAGAAAAGCGAATATTCATATAGTTATCCAAGGCAATGATCATGCATATAGGCATCACGTTTGTGTCAAGTAGACCGTAACGATTCTGCATCAACTACTATTACTCCACACATCGACCGACTCCTGCCTGCATCTAGAGTATTAAGTTCACGAAGAACAGAGTAACACATTAAGAAAGATGACATGATGTAGAGGGATAAACTCAAGCAATATGATGAAAACCCCATCTTGTTACCCTTGATGGAAACAATACAATACGTGCCTCGCTAGCCCTAGTATGTCACTTGGTGAGGACAACGCAAGATTGAACCCAAAACAAGGCATTTCTCCCATTTCAAGAATTACCAATCTAGTTGTGCAAACCAAACAAATAACTCGAAGAGACTTGCAAGGATATGAAATCATGCAAATAATAATTCAGAGGAGATTGAAATAAGATTCATGGATACTCTAAACAAAAACTCACAATTCATCAGATCTTGACAAACACACCACAAAAGAGTATTACATCGGATAGATCTCCATGAAGATCATGAACAACATGGTATTTAAGATCAAAGAGAGAGAAGAAGCCATCTAGGTACTAGCTATGGACCCGTAGGTCTATGGTGTACTACTCACACATCATTGGAGGGGCAATGGAGTTGATGTAGATGCCCTCCGTGATCAATTCCCCCTCCGGCAGATTACTGGAGAAGGTCCCAAGATTGGATCCCTTGGGAACGGAGGCTTCCGGAGGTGGAAAAGTATTTGTGTGGCTCTTTTTGATGTTGGTGGAATATTTGAGTATTTATAGGCCAAGAAATTGGGTCAGGAGTCCTGCCAGGTAGCGACAAGCCTGCTAGGCGCGACTAGGGGGGCCCCGTGCCTAGCAGGCTTGTGGCGCCCTGGCTCCTCCCCTGCCATGCGCTCCAATCTTGGATGACTTGTTTCCTTCCAAAAAAATTCCTTCCGAAGGTTTTATTCTGTTTGGACTCCGTTCAATATCCCATATCCGCAAAACTCAAAAACAAGGAAAAAAATAGAAACTGGCACTTGTCTCTAGATTAGTAGGTTGGTCCCCAAAATAATATAAAATAACACTTGTCTCTAGAAACTGACACTCATCATAGAAAATTATGGATACGTTGGAGACGTATCATACGCCAGGAAACCTAGTGTCTGGGGCCAAACGCTGAGGACCCTGGCGTCTGGTCCTGGAGTCCATGGAGGACTGTTTCCTTCACTACTTGCGAAAACCCTAGTAGTAGTGCGTGTTTTAGATGTATCAATAGCACGGGTGACCGCGCTACTGCTACAGCAATACCGCTCATTTTTAGCAGTAGCGCCTCTCAACCAGCGCTAGTGCTAACCGAGTTATCTGTAGCGCGCTTCTTTAACCCGCTCCACTGTTAAACTCACATATTACATTTTATATATCTGTGTTTTATTTAGACACGGTTACACATATTAACCCATGCCAACAATTACATTTAGATTAAAGTGCATGGATGCAAGTGATCATGGTGAATTAGAAGAAAATATGGTGTTGCCAATCGCAACATCATATTTTCCTCTAATTCAACATGATCACTTGCATCCATCCACCTTAATCAAATATATGTCATATAACTCATCATCATCCTACTCATCTAACAACTCATCATCGTCTTAATCATACCAAGTTAAAATCTCATAAAACAGAAAAACATGATAATAGTAATCATCCTAATCGATCATGCAAGTTAATATAAACCAGAAAAACTTCTCTCTCATAAGACCTAGTCTTCCCTCCTAGGTAAAATAACACAAAACAGAATAACACCTATGTGTGATGAAGCAAAGAGATCCAACGGTCTCCAACTTGTGGCTTGCGATCCTTCTTTATTTGTCCCCAATCTTCAATTTGGAGCCGTATCGATGGTTTGCGCTCAGTCAAGTATGAAAAAGAGATCTGGGGCCTCATAGGGCTTTTAATTGTCATATAACCTGCGCCATACATCAGCGAAGGCCCAACATCATTTGGCAATTTCTGTTGAAGAACACACTAATGGCCTAGTTAGCAATGTAATCAACACCATTTATGCAATAGTAGGGTACTTAATAATTCTTACCAAGATATTTCAACAAATGTCATCCGCCCTCAACATATGCAATAGTGGCATGTAATTTGTATAATTTGGGCCAGTTCCCAAATTATACAGAAAGTTTTCCCTACCAACAAGGACACAAATAAAAAGTTGATAAGAACATCCTTCTCCTCCCAAGTTAGATGTGATCCATAAGTGTAGTGTATTGTGTAAACTATTTTTCCTGTTTCACTCAAGGAAACGAAATAATTTGTAAACTATAAATTAATTTTTTTAGTATGGATGAACACCAACTATTTTTAAATACAAAATGCAAATTACTTAACAAATATGCATGGCTGACAAACTCACATGGAGGTAAAACAGGAAGCATATTGGCATCCACCCAAATGTCGATGTTACCTTCAATATGATCTTCAGAATGAAGATAGAAGGTTATTTCCATATCCTCCTGAAATCCATATGCCTTGCAAAGCGCTTCCCAATCTGAGCACCCTAATTCTGTGTTATTAACTACATTCATTACTTTGACCACAAACGTGTGACCTTGTTTAGTCCTCAGGTTAGCTCTCCTCGTCTCTATACTCTGGTGTTCCTCGAAACCGAGCCTCTCCAAGACATACCGTCTTGCATGGCAGGGGATGAACTAGTCGAATTCTATAAAAAAGAAATTACACGTTGAAGCAAAGAAACAAATGTCATGATTAATTACGAAAAACACGTGTCATTGTTGCGTACCATGGAAACAATGAAGGTCTCGTCAGGCTTGATGGTGAAGAAATTGTCGTCTCGCACGTGAGGCAATTGGTCGCACAAACCGTAATCTTCACCACAGAGTTCACACTTAGGGATCCTATCGTCATCAGACATTTCCTGTGTTCATGATTCAAAAATTCGGCATGCCCATTAGTAAAATAAGACATACTAAGCGTCTGAAATTTGCCGAAACGGAAATGAATCAACATTCCGGTGAAACATAAGCACTAGGAGGGGTTCCCTGCAATAACATACACACATGTCCAAATAAACCTAATTCAATATCGGTTGACTTTTGGTGTGTCAAGGCTTTCCTTAAATAACTCTCATATCTCATGGTGTGTTGGTGCACACTAATAAGGTGGTGTATATATGTTGGTGGACACTCTCTCACACTAATAGTTCAACTGTCGGTGATGGACGCACCTCCTCTCCTCTCCTTACGCATTATACCATGGTATATATCGCATGAAGAGAAGAGGGGGAAGCGCCCCCACGACAACAGTCGGGATTCCTCCATCAAGAACACACATAAAAGTCACACAAGGAGCAACGACAAACCGAAAGTCACACACGCATTATACCGATATAATATCACTAATACATTTATAATGAACTCAAATAAAATATCACTAATACATCATCTCAAATAATCCAGTTAATGCATAATCAAATATTAACTAAAACATCTCAAATATTATCATACAAGATCACTAATACAGATGGAAAATCTTAGAATCCAAAGTGGAGGACGTTGAACTCGGTTCACTAGCAGTTTCTGAGTCACTCGCGGTGGACACCCAAAGATAAGGAACCATCATCGGATCATAACTCAGGTGAGATCCCCGAAGAACCTACCAAGTATTGGAGAACCTGGCGTCTAACGCCACCATGTAGCGACGAACATGCTTGTCCTCCTCCTTGACACGATGACGTACCACCTCTACGGGCCCCCGCTCCCTCTGCACCAAAAGTGGCCCACGTGACAGCCACCAAAGAAGCTCCAGTTCAACGACGAGACCCGAATTTCTCACCAAGCTCCAAGACCGGGAAGGTAGCACCTGCTAGTGCCAGCTCGGAGGAGCCCAATCCCGGACATTGCGCCTTTCAAGGATGTCGCCGCCGACTCGATGACGAGGATGGGGGCCAGGCATCGTCGATGTCGAAACAAATTCCTATGAGAACATTTTCTTATCGTTTAATGTTTTGCTATTTAAAAAATTCTTAATTTCTTAAACTCATTATTGAGTCATTTTTGACTTGGTTTTCCGGAATGTTGTTTCCTAGCAAATCCCGGCACTCGATATGCCTACTTTCTAGCACAAGTCATGCCAAAATTTTGGCATGACCTTTGCTAAAAAGTGCACATATCGAGCGCTTGAATATCACCAGAACAGAAATGAATCAACATTCTGGCAAAACATAGGCCACTCGAATCATTTGCATATTACAGTAAGAAAAATATAGAAATTGAAGAAAATGCAATAAGGTTTTTCTTCACAATATTTGAAACTAAATTCAGCCTACCTAAATTTATGTCCTAATTTGAAACCTAGCTAAATTTATGTCCTAATTTTAAAACCTAGTTAATTTCATACTAATTAACTAGGTTCATACAACCTAGTCTATCCTAGCGTTCATACTAATTCATACTATGTACCTAATCTGTCCTACTCTTTTGTAGAGAGACAAATAGAGAACGAAGGGCAGAGAACTTACAAGGGGCTAGGGGAGACGTCGGCAGCAAGGTGGAGCTCGGGGGAGATGTCGGCGGTGATTTGAAGCTTGGGGGAGATGCCAGCGACGAGGTGGAGCTCGGGGGAGACGGCGCGCGCGCAGGCGGCGACGAACGGGCACGGGCGAGGGCAGATGGGTGCGGGTGGAGGAGCGGGTGATGATGGAGGGTGCATGGGTGGTGACAGATGGGGAGCGGGTAGTGACGGAGGGAGATGACGGTGTTGGATGAGAGGGATCGACTGGGGGAATGGAGATGGAGGAAAGAACTGGAGGAGGAAGCCCGCATGGGGGTTATGTCAAGATAGCAGTAGCACGTTTTAGGAAAAAGCGCTACTACTACCTGACGTAGCTATAGTGCATTTCTGGAACCAACGCTACGGCTAAACCTATCTTGGCGGAAATGGTGGGGCAATATTAGTAGTAGCGCTTTTTTTAATGCCACACTACTGCTAAGTAGTTAGTAGTAGCACCTTTTCTGGACGCTCGCTACAACTATGTAGCAGTAGCATCGCTTTTAGTCCTGCGCTATTGCTAAGGTTCTGTGTATAAGGTCTTCCCTATTAGTGCTTGCGTGCCAAACCGACTTTGAGGAGGATATTTCTCCAAGTTTCGACCCCAGGGATCAACATATAAATAGAGGGGCAGCGCTAGCATCAACAACACATCAAGATTTCCCCAAGACGTGTGCTAGCAACCCCGCCCCTCTAGATTATCCTCTGTCATAGTTTCATTGTGCTTGGCGAAGACCTATGGAGGTTGTTCTTCACCACCACTATCACCACGGCGTCGTGCTGCCGGCATTCATCTACTACTTCGCCCCTATTAATGGATCAAGAAGGGAAGGACGTCATCAAGCTGTACCTGTGTTGAACGCGGATGTGCCATCCGTTCTGCACTAGATCGTGATTGGATTGCGGGATGACTTGCGATTTGCATCGTGAAGACGATCGACTACATCAACCACGTTTCTTAACGCTTCCTCTTAGCTATATACAAGGGTATGTGGATCCAATCTCTCCGCTCATAGATACTCATCTCCTATATTGATCTTGGTGAAGCGTAGGAATTTTTTTGTTTCGCATGAGCTAGGTCTATGCGTAGATGAGATCACGAGTAGAACCCAAAGGAGTTTGTGGGCGTTGATGCTCATATTGCTTCCTCCCTTGTTCTTCTCTTTATTCAGTGGTACTGTGGGATGAAGTGGCCTGGACCAACCTTACTCGTCCACGTACGAGAGACCAGTTCCATCGGCTGACATTCGACTTTGTTGCATAAAGATGGTTGGCGGGTGTCTGTCTCTTTGACCTTAGTTGGATCGGATTCGACAAAGGCGGTCCTTGAGAAGGTTGAATATAAATTTGTGTATCACCGTTGTGGTTTTGAAAAATACACCGAACTTGTTCTAGGGAAGGTGGAGCTGGGTGGATACAGAGGGCACGCGGGCGGCGATAGGCGGGTGCGGGTGGAAGAACGGTCGGGAACGGAGGGTGCGTGGGCAGCGACGGACGGGGTGCAGGCAGGCAACGGAGGGCGACGGCAGCGTCGGAAGAGAGGGATCAAATGGGGGAATGATGATGGAGGAAAGAAGTGGAGGAGGAAGCCCGCGCGGGGGTTATGTCAAGATAGGAGTGGCGCATTTTAGGAAAAAGCGCTACTGCTACCTGACGTAGCTGTAGTGCATTTCAGGAATCAGTGCTATTGCTAAACCTAGCCTGGTGGCAACGGTGGAGCAATATTAGTAGTAGCGCTTTTTTAATGCCGCCCTACTGCTAAGTAGTTAGTAGTAGCACCTTTTCTGGACGCGCTCTACAGCTATGTAGCAGTAGCGTTGCTTTTTATCCAGTGCTACTGCTAAGGTTTTGTGTATAAGGTTTTCCCTAGTAGTGCTTGCGTGCCAAAGAAACTTTGTGGAGGCTCTTTCTCCTAGTTTCGACCCCAGGGCTCAACATATAAATATAGGGGCAACGCTAGCAACCACAACACATCAGGATTTCCCCAAGACTTGTGCTGGCAACCCCTCCCCTCTATATTATCCTCCGTTATAGTTTCAATTGTGCAGGGCGAAGCCCTTCATAGATTGTTCCTCACCACCACCGTCACCATGTCATCATGCTACGGAAATTCATCGACTACTTCGCCCCTCTTGCTGGATCAAGAAGGCGAGGACGTCATCAAGCTGTACGCGTGCTGAATGCGGACATGCCGTCCGTTCTATGCTAGATCATGATTGGATCGCGGGACGACTTGCGATTTGGGTCATGAAGACGTTCGACAACATCAACCGCGTTTCTTAACGCGTCCATTAGCGATCTACATGGGTATGTGGATGCGATCTCTCCTCTCGTAGATCCTCATCTCCTATATTGATCTTGGTGAAGCGTAGGAAATTGTTTGTTTCCCGTGCAACATTCCCTAACAGTGGCATCATGAGCTACGTGTATGCGTAGATGAGATCACGAGTAGAACACAAAGGAGTTTGTGGGCGTTGATGCTCAGATTGCTTCCTCCCTTGGTGTTCTCTTCATTTAGTGGTATTGTGGGATGAAGCGGCCCGGACCAACCTTACTCGTCCATGTACGAGAGACCGGTTCCATCGACTGACATTTGACTTTGTTGCATAAAGATGGCTGGCGGGTGTCTGTCTCTTCAACCTTAGTTGGATCGGATTCGACAAAGGCGGTCCTTTAGAAGGTTGAATAGCAATTTTTGTATCACCATTTTGGTTTTGAAAAATACACCGAACTTGTTCTAGACGAGGTGGAGATCGGTGGAGAGGGAGGGCGCGCGGGCGGCGACAGACGGGCGCGGGTGGAGGAACGGTCGGTGACGGAGGGCACGTGGGCGGTGACAGACGGGCCGCGGGCAGCGACGAAGGGCGACGACAGTGTCGGAGGAGAGGGATCGAATGGGGGAATGGAGATGGAGGAAAGAAGTGGGGGAGGAAGCCCGTGCGGTGGTTATGTCAAGATAGCAGTAGCGCATTTTAGGAAAAAGCCCTACTGCTACCTAATGTAGCTATAGTGCGTTTCATGAACCAGGGATATTGCTAAACCTAGCCTGGCGGCAACGGTGGGGCAATATTAGTAGTAGAACTTTTTAAATGCCAATCTACTGCAAAGTAGTTAGCAGTAGCACCTTTTCTGGACGCGCTCTACAACTATGTACCAGTAGCGTCGCTTCTTATCCAGTGCTACTGCTAAGGTTCTGTGTATATGGTTTTCCCTAGTAGTGCTTGCGTGCCAACCGACTTTGAGGAGGCTCCTTCTCCAAGTTACGACTCCAGGGCTCAACATATAAATAGAGGGGCAACACTAGCACCCACAAGACATCAAGATTTCCCAAGCCATGTGCCGGCAACCCCGCCCCTCTAGATTATCCTCCATCATAGTTTCCGGTGTGCTTGGCGAAGCCCTGTGGAGATTGTTCGTCACCACCACCATCACCATGTTTTCGCGCTGCCGGAATTCATCTACTACTTCGCCCCTCTTTCTGTATCAAGAAGGCGAGGACGTCATCATGGTGTACGTGTGTTAAACGTGGAGGTGTCGTCCGTTCGGACCTAGATCGTGATTGGATCATAGGACGGCTTGCGATTTGGATCGTGAAGCCGTTCGACTACATCAACCGCGTTTCTTAACGCTTCCGCTTAGCAATCTACATGGGTATGTGGATGCGATCTCTCATCTCGTAGATGCTCATCTCCTATATTGATCTTGGTGAAGCGTACGAATTTTTTTGTTTCCCATGCAACATTCCCCAACAGTGGCATCATTAGCTAGGTCTATGCGTAGATGAGATCACGAGTAGAACACAAAGGAGTTTGTGGGCGTTGATGCTCAGATTGCTTCCTTCCTTGGTCTGCTCTTGATTGAGCGGTATTGTGGGATGAAGCGGCCCGGACCAACCTTACTCGTCCATGTACGAGAGACCGGTCCCATTGACTGACATTTGACTTTTTTGCAGAAAGATGGCCTGCGGGTGTCTGTCTCTCCGACCTTAGTTTGATCGGATTCGACTAAGGCAGTCCTTTAGAAGGTTGAATAGCAATTTTTGTGTCACCGTTGGGGTTTTGAAAAATACACCAAACTTGTTCTAGACGAGGTGGAGCTCGGTGGAGACGGAGGGCGCGTGGGCGGCGACAGACGGGCGCGGGTGGAGGAACGGTCGGTGACGGAGGGTGCGTGGGCAGAGACAGACGGGGCGTGGGCAGGCGACAGAGGGCGATGGCAGTGTTGGAGGAGAGGGATCGAGTGTGGGAATGGAGATGGAGGAAAGAAGTGGAGGAGGAAGCCCGCGCGACAGTTATGTCAAGATAGCAGTAGCACATTTTAGGAAAAAGTGTACTGCTACCTGACATAGCTATAGCACGTTTCATGAACCAGTGATATTGCTAAACCTAACCTGGCGGCAATGGGGGGGCAATATTAGTAGTAGTGCTTTTTTAATGCCGATCTACTGCTAAGTAGTTAGCAGTAGCACCTTTTGTGGATGCGCTCTACAACTATGTACCAGTAGCGTTGCTTTTTATCCAGCGCTAGTGCTAAGGTTCTATGTATAAGGTTTTCCCTAGTAGTGCTTGCGTGCCAACCGACTTTGAGGAGGCTCTTTCTCCAAGTTTCGACCCCAGGGCTCAACATATAAATAGAGGGGCAACACTAGCACCCACAACACATCAAGATTTCCCCAAGCCATTTGCCGGCAACCCCGCCCCTCTAGATTATCCTCCTTCGTAGTTTCCATTGTGCTTGGCGAAGCCCTCCAGAGATTGTTCTTCACCACCACCATCACCACGTCTTTGTGCTGCCGGAATTCATCTACTACTTCGCCCCTCTCACTGGATCAAGAAGGCGAGGACGTCATCATGTTGTACATGTGTTGAACATGGAGGTGTCGTCCGTTCGGACCTAGATTGTGATTGGATGATGCGACGGCTTCCAATTTGGACTGTGAATCATTCAACTACATCAACCGCGTTTCTTAACGCTTCCGCTTACGATCTACAAGGGTATGTGTATCCGATCTCTCCTCTCGTAGATGCTCATCTCCTAGATTGATCTTGGTGAAGCATAGGAATTTTTTTGTTTCCCATGCAACGTTCCCCAACAGTGGCATCATGAGCTAGGTGTATGCGTAGATGAGATCACGAGTAAAACACAAAGGAGTTTGTGGGCGTTGATGCTCAGATTGATTCCTCCATTGGTCTTTTCTTGATTCAGCGGTATTGTGGGATGAAGTGGACCATACTAACCTTACGCGTCCACATACGAGAGACCGATTCCATCAACTGACATTTGACTTTGTTGCAGAAAGATGGCTGGTGGGTCTCTGTCTCTTCGACCTTAGCTGGATCGGATTCGACAAAGGCGGACCTTGAGAAGGTTGAATAGCAATTTCTGTATCACCTTGTGGTTTTGCGTAGGTAAGAATCGTTCTTGCTAGATACCCATAGCAGCCACGTAAAACATGCAACAACAATTAGAGGGCGTCTAACTTGTTTTTGCAGGGTGTGCTGTCATATGATATGGCCAATGACATGATGATATATAGGTGATGTATGAGATGATCATGTTTTGTATAGAATATCATGACTTGCATGTCGATGAGTACGACAACCAACATGAGCCATAGGGTTGTCTTTAATTATTGTATGACCTGCCTGTCAATCATTAAGCGCTATGTAATGCTTTACTTTATCGCTAAGTGGTAGCAATAGTAGTAGAAGCATGGTGGGCGCGATAACCCCGATGGTGACACAATGATGGAGATCATGGTGTTATGCCGGTGACGATGAAGATCATGCTGGTGCTTTGGAGCTGGAGATCAAAAGCACAAGTTCATGGCCATATCATGTCACTTATGATTTGCATGTCATGTTAATCATTTTATGCATCTTATTTTGCTGAGGACGACAGTAGCATTATAAGGTGATCCCTCACTAAAATTTGTAGATAAATTGTGTTCTCCCCAAGTGTGTGCCGTTGCGAAAGTTTGTCGTTTCGAAGCACCACGTGATGATCGGGTGTGATAGACTCTACGCTCACATACAACGGGTGCAAGCTAGTATTGCACTTGCGGAACATTCAGGTTATACCTGACGAGCCTAGGATGTACAGACATGGCCTCGGAACACAAGAGACCGAAAGTTTGAACATGAGTCATATAGTAGATATGATGAACATAGAGATGTTCACTATTGAAACCACCTCATCTCACGTGATGATCGGACTTGGGTTGGTCAATTTGGATCATGTATCTTTCGGCTGACCGGAGGCGTGTCAATTTGAGTGACTGTTTTTTAACTAATATGATTAACTAAACTCCTTATTATGAACATAGTCTAAAGTTGTCTTTGCAAAATTATGCTGTAGATCGATAGCTCGCGCCGTAGCTCCGCTGTGTTTTTGATACGTTCC
This sequence comes from Hordeum marinum, assembly GCA_022496015.1. Lineage (NCBI taxonomy): Eukaryota > Viridiplantae > Streptophyta > Magnoliopsida > Poales > Poaceae > Hordeum > Hordeum marinum. Next base: position 557,403,992 of record CM039678.1, read on the forward strand.
TAGAGAAAATAGAGTGGAAAGATGATGGTAGCAATTATGCGGACTAGGTCCGAGATCAGAGGATTGTCCTCAGTTGCTGCATAGAAGGCTTATGTCCTTAACGCACCGCTCGGTGTGCCATCCCCTCAAACGGCGAATGTGGATGTTGTGAATATCTGACAGGCATGTTCTTAAGACTACTTGATAGTTATGTGCGTCATGCACTACAGCTTAGAATTGAGGCTCCAAATATACTTTGAATGTCACTGAGCATATGTGATGGTCCAAGAGCTGAAATTGGATTTCAGGCTCGTGCCCGTGTTGAGAGGTATGAGACCTCCAACAAGATTCTTTGCCTGTAATATAAAGGAGAATAGCTCAACCGGTGAACATGTGCTTAGATTGTCTGGGTGCTACAATGATACGTTCATTTTGCATCATGCTTTTATATTGATGTTTATTGCATTATGGGCTGTTATTACATGTTATGGCACAATACTTATGCCTTCTCTCTCTTATTTTACAAGGTTTACATGAAGAGGGAGAAAGCCGGCAACTGGAATTCTAGGCTGGAATAGGAGCAAATATGAGAGACCTATTCTGCACAACTCAAAAAGTCCTAAAAAGATAGGGAGAATTATTCTGGAATATATATAAAATATTGGGCGAAACAAATACCAGAGGGTCCCACGAGGAGGTCACAAGCCTACCTGGCACGGCCTACCCCCTGGCCGCGCCCTTGTGGCTTGTGGGCACCCTGGCAGGCCTCTAGTGCCCATCTTCTTCTATATGAAGGGTTTTGACCTAAAAAAATCATAAGAGAGCTTTCAGAATGAAGCGCCACCGTCTCGAGGCGGAACTTGCGCAGAACCAATCTAGAGCTCGGGCGGAGCTGTTCTGCCGGGGAAACTTCCCTCCCCGAGGGGGAAATCGAAGCCATCGCCATCACCAACGATCCTCTCATCGAGAGGGGGTCAATATCCATCAACATCATCACCAGCACCATCTCCCCTCCAAATTCTAGTTCATCTCTTATATCCGATCTTTGTCTCAAACCTCAGAGTGGTACATGTGGGTTGCTAGTAGTGTTGATTACTCCTTGTAGTTCATGCTAGTTGGTTTACTTGGTGGAACATCATATGTTCAGATCCTTTATGATAATTAATACACCTCTATTTATGAACATGAAATTGTTTTGTGAGTAGTTACGTTTGTTCCCGAGGACATGGGGATAAATCTTGTTATAAGTAATCATGTGAATTTGGTATTCGTTTGATATTTTAATGAGACGTATGTTGTCTATCCTCTAGTGGTGTGATGTCTACTACACAACCTTCTTCTTGTAGAGCAAAGTTTTGTAGGACAATGGCAGTTTTTGCTCAAGTGGATGACCTAAGGTTTATCAATCTGTGGGAGGCGTAGGATGAAGATGGGCTCTTTCGAACAACCCTGCAACCAAATAACAAAGAGTCTCTTGTGTCCCCAACACACCCAATACAATGGCAAATTGCATAGGTGCACTAGTTCGGGGAAGAGATGGTGATACAAGTGCAATAAGGATGGTAGATATAGTTTTTTGTAATCTGAAATATAAAAACAGCAAGGTAACAAATAGTAAACGGCGAGCAAAACGTTGTATATATGCTTGGAAACAAGGCCTAGGGTGCATACTTTCACTCATGCAATTTCTCTCAACAATATTGACATAGTTGAATCATATATAAGTACCTCTCGTGCAACAAAGAGTTCACTCCAAAGTTACAAATAGCGGAGAACTAATGAAGAAATTATTGTAGGGTACAGAACCGCCTATAAGTGTCACAGACAGCCCTAGAATTCGTGCTAAAATAACACCTTAGGACACACATCAACCAAAACCCTAATGTTACCTCGATACCCCAATGTCACCTCGAGTACCCATGGTCTTGATTATACGATATGCATCACATAATTTCAGATTCATTATATTCAATCCAACAAAGAACTTCAAAGAGTGCCCCAAAGTTTCTATCGGAAAGTCAAGACGAAGACATGTGCGTACCCCTATGCATGGATTCCCAAGGTCACGGAACCCGCAAGTTGATCACCAAAACATACATCAAGTGTATCAATAGAACATCCCATTGTCACCACAGATATCCCCTCGCAAGACATACATCAAGTGTTCTCGAATCCTTAAAGACTAAATCTGATAAGTAAACTTCAAAGGGAAAACTCAATTCATCACAAGATAGAGAGGGGAAAACTCCCTATGATTCAATCTATATCAACAAAGCTCGCGGTACATAAAGATTGTGCCATCTCAAGAACATGAGAGAGAGAGAGAGAGAGAGAGATCAAACACATAGCTACTGGTACATACCCTCAGCCCTCAGGGTGAACTACTCCCTCTTCATCATGGAGAGCGTCGGGATGATGAAGATGACCTCCGGTGATGGTTTCCCCCTCTGGCAGGGTGCCGGAACGGGCTCCCGATTGATTTTTCGTGGCTCTGGAGGTTTGCGACGGCGTAACTCCCGATCTAAGTTCTGCGTTGGGGTTTCTGGAATATTTGTCGATTTATAGAGCTGAGAGGGAGGTTGGTGGACTCCCGAGGGGCCCACAAGCTTGGTGGTCACGGCTAGGGGGGTGGCCGCGCCCCTGAGGCTTGTGGCCTCATCAGGAACCTTCTGGCCCAATTCTGATGCTCCGTAGGTCTCTTCTAGTACAAAACAATCACCATAAAATTTTATTCCGTTTGCACTCCGTTTGATATTCCTTTTCTATAAAACTGAAAAAACAAGGAAAAAACACGAACTGGCACTGGGCTCTAGGTTAATAGGTTGGTCCCAAAAATAATATATAATTGTGGTAAAATGATTGTAAAACATCCAAGAATGATAATATAGCAGCATGAAACAAGCAAAAATTATAGGTACGTTGGAGACGTATCAACATCCCCAAGCTTAATTCCTGCTCGTCCTCGAGTAGGTAAATGATAAAAACAATTTTTTTGATGTCGAATGCTGCCTAACATATTTTTCCATGTAATATTCTTTGTTGTGGCATAAATATTCAGATCCGTAAGATTCAAAACAATAGTCTAATATTGACATAAAGTATTAATACTTCATGCACACCAACAAGGCAGTTGTGTCCTTTAGAAATAACATGGCCTTAGAAAGTTATCTCTACAAAACCATATGATATGGCTATGCTCCATCTTCCCCACACAAAGTATCTAAATCACGCATAACCCCGATGAACAAGTCCAGCAATTGTTTCATACTTTTGGTGTTCTCAAACCTTTTCAACTCTCATGCAATACATGAGTGTGATCAATGGATAAAGCATTATAGGTGGAATAGAATATGGAGGAGGTGCAAGGGGAAAAGGAGAATATAGTCTCACATCAACTAGGCGTATCAACGGGCTATGGAGATGCCCGTCAATAGATATCAATGTGAGTGAGTAGGGATTGCCATGCAAAAAAATGCACTTAGAGCTATAAGTGTATGAAAGCTCAAAAATAGAACGAAGTGGTTGTGCATAATGAATATCCACTAGTTATATGAAAGTGACAAAATAGGATACTCTCTATCATGAAGATCATGGTGCTACTTTGAAGCACAAGTGTGGAAAAAGGTAGTAGCAATCGTCCCTTCTCTCTTTCTCTCATTTTCCCCCTTTTTTATTTTTTTATTTTGGTGGGCTTCTTTGGCCTCTTTTTTGTGTTTGGGCTTTGCTGGCCTCTTTTATTTTTTTAAAGTCCGGATACTCGTCCCAACTTGTGAGGGAGTCATAGCCTCCATCATCCTTTTCTCTCACGTGACAGTGCTCTATTAATGAAAAATCATCACACTTTTATTTACTTATAACTCAAATAAAAAGAAATTACAAATCGATTCCTATGACAAAATATGACTCCATATGCAATATGAAGTGATGATGCAAGTCATAAAAAAACTACATGGTGGAAGTTGCATGGCAATATATCTCGGAATAGCTATGGAAATGCCATAATAGGTAGGTATGGTGGCTGTTTTGAGGAAGGATGGTTTGGTGTACCGGCGAAGTTTGTGCCGTCTTAGAGAGGCTAGCAAAGATGGAAGGGTGAGAGTGCCTATAATCCATGGACTCAACATTAGTCATAAAGAACTCACATACTTATTGAAAAAGTCTATTAGTTATCAAACAAATCATTAGACGCATGCTCCTAGGGGAGAGGTTGGTAGGAGTTAACCATCGCGCGCTCCCGACCCTCACACAAAGGTCGACAATCATTAAACAAATCATTCTCTGACTTCTCTATATAATGGTTAACCATACGTGCATGCTACGAGAATCACAAGCTTTAACAAAAGTATTTCTTCCAATTCACAGCTACTCACTAGCACGAATCTCATATTACCATCCCTATCATCTCAAAACTATATGCAAGGAATCAAACTTCTCATAGTTTTTAATGCACTTAATATGAAAGTTTTTATTATATCCCTCTTGGAAGACCATTATATTAGGACTAAATTCATAACCTAAACAAATTACCATGCTGTTTTAAGAAACTCTCAAAATAATACAAGTGATGAACGAGAGTTCAATAATTTCTATAAAATATTAAACCACCATGCTCTATAAAGATATAAGTGAAGCACTAGAGCAACATTGCCTCGCTCAAAAGATATAAGTGAAGATCAATAAGTAGTCAAACAATTAAGTAGCTATGTGAAGACTCTCTCTCCCTCAATAAATATTTTAAGATCTGAGTACTTTGTTCAAACAGAAAGCACAAGAAAAATAGCACTCCAAGAATAGCACGCATCGCGTGAACAGAAAAAAATAGGCTCAACATAGGCTAACCGATAATTCTTGATGAAGAGAGGTGGGATGCGTAGCATCCCCAAGATTAGATGCTTGAAAGTTATTGTAATATTTACTTTGGGTGCCTTTGGCATCCCAAGCTTGAGCTTTTATATCTCGTTCAATCCTCTCATACCACGGTTTCACCTATTCTCAAAAACTCCTTCCACACAAAACTCAAAAAGAACTCGTGAGATAGGTTAGTACACATAATAAAAAATCAACTCTTTATGTACTTCCAAGACAAGTTGCATAATAATTTTCAAACATTAGGCACTGTATAGTATCATTTTTACAATTTTATATATACCAATATAGGCTATGGAAACTATAGGATAAGTAGATAACAAAACTATGACAGCAATCTGCCGAAACAGAACAGTCTGTAGACATTTATGAAAATTGTGTACTATATAACTCAAAAAATTATTAAAATTTAGTACATGCTATAAAATTAATATGACAACGCTGTGTTAGAATTTCAGAAACTTTCCATGTCCAGTAAAATATGAAAATTCAAACACTACAGAAGAAGTTTATGTTTTTACACAGCACACATCAAATATGCAATTCAAGCCTCCTAAAGGAAATTATTGGAAACTTTTATTGAAAAACATGATTATAAATTACACCTAACATAAATTAACAAAACATAATGACGATCCAAGCAAAGCACATATTGTGTGACAAATAAAAATATATCTCCAAGTAAGATATACCAATAGTGTTGAAAACGAAAGGGGGATGCCTTCCGGGGCATCCCCAAGCTTAGGCGGTTGAGTCATACTTGGATATTATCTTGGGGTTTTCTAGGTCATCCCCAAGCTTAGGTTATTGTTAATCCTTATTCTCCTCATATCGGTGTCTCACCCAAAACTTGAAAACTTCAAGCAGACAAAACTTAACGGAATTTTGTGAGATGGGTTAGTGTAGTGAATATAGATCATTCACTTAGGTACTGTCAAGATAAGATTCATAATTGTTCCCACATGATACCTACTATATTAAATAATTACCACAATTTATATTACAAAATATAAGCTATAGGAACAATTGAAACAAGCAAACTATGTATGCAAAACAGAATCTGTCAAAAACAGAACAGTCTGTAAAGATCTGAATGATCACCAAACTTCCCTGATTTTGAAAATTCTGAAAAAATAGGAAAACTCTTGGAATTTTCATATAAGGTTTGTGTAAAAATTTCAGAATTTTTTAAGTATCCACTAAAATCAGATAATTCATATACTGGACGCAAAACTTTGTGTTTTTGCACAGAATCATACAAGCAAGTATCCACACTATCCCAAAGGCTTTACTTGGCCCTTTATTGAAATAAAAGACACAAAACATGATTGATAAAGTATCTTAATCATGTGAACACACAAAAACATAAAGTAAAAGTGTTGGGTTGTCTCCCAATAAGCGCTTTTCTTTAATGCCTTTTAGCTAGGCATGATGATTTCAATGACGCTCACATAGCAATAGTAATTGAACATGCAAAAGAGCATCATGAATCTCATGACAAGCACATTTAAGTCTAACGCACTTCCTATGCATAGGGATATTGTGAGCAAACAATTTATAGGAACAATAAGCATCTAGCATAGGAAGGCAAAACAAGCATAACTTCAAAACTTTGAACACATAGAGAGGAAACTTGATATTATTGCAACTCCTACAAGCATATGTTCCTCCCTCGTAGTAATTTTCAGTAGCATCATGAAGAAATTCCACAATATAAACAGCCCATAAATCATTATTTGTATGATGCACAAGCATACAAAATTTGTCACTCTCCACATAAGAAATTTTCTTATCATTCAAAATAGTGGGAGCAAACTCAACAAAATAACTATCATCACATACTTGATTGACATAACCACTTTGAATATTAAAATCATGATGAAAAGTTTCATGGTTACCATTACTCTTTATAGCATACGTCACCACAATAATCATCATAGATATGAGGCATGTCATAATCATAATTGTTTTGCTCATCAAAACATGGGGGGCTAAAAATGTCATCTTCATCAAACATAGCATTCCCAAGCTTGTGGCTTTGCATATCATTAGCATCATGAATATTCATAGAATTCATACTAAAAATATCACTATTATGATCATCACTCAAAGATTTAGCACCAAAAATTTTAGTAACTTCTTCTTCTAACACTTTAGCACAATTTTCCTTCCCATCATTTTCACGAATGACATGAAAAAGATGAACCATATGAGGCAACCTCAATTCCATTTTTTTGTAGTATTCTTTTATAAAACCAAACTAGTGAAAAACAACAAACTAAAAGATTTCATTGCAATATCTACATATATACCTTCAAGTACTCACCTTCGCGGCAACGGCGCCAGGAAAGAGCTTGATGTCTACTACACAACCTTCTTGTTGGAGACTCGTGTTGGGCCTCCAAGCGCAGAGTTTTGTAGGACAATGGCAATTTTACCTCAAGTGGATGACCTAAGGTTTATCGATCCATGGTAGGCGTAGGATGAATATGGGCTCTTTCGAACAACCCTGCAACCAAATAACAAAGAGTCTCTTGTGTCCCCAACACACCCAATACAATGGAAAATTGTATAGGTGCACTAGTTCGGCGAAGAGATGGTGATACAAGTGCAATGTGGACGGTAGATATAGTTTTTTTTAATCTGAAAATATAAAAAAGCTAGGTAAAATATAGTAAACAGTGAGCAAAACGTTGTATAAATTCTTGGGAACAAGGCCAACGGTCCATACTTTCACTCGTGCAATTTCTCTCAACAATATTAACATAGTTGAATCATATGTAAGTACCTCTCATGCGACAAAGAGTTCACTCCAAAGTTACAAATAGCGGAGAACTAATGAAGAAATTATTGTAGGGTACGGAATCACCTCAAAGTCATCTTTTCCGACCAATCTTATGAGCTATCCCTATAAGTGTCATAAACAGCCCTAGAGTTCGTACTACAATAACACCTTAAGACACACATCAACCAAAACCCTAATGTCACCTAGATACCCCAATGTCACCTCGAGTACCCGTGGGCTTTATTATACGATATGCATCACATAATTGCAGATTCGTTATATTCAATCCAACTCAAAGAACTTCAAAGATTGCCCCAAAGTGTCTACCAGAAAGTCAAGACGAAGACATGTGCCAACCCCTATGCGTAGATTCCCAAGGTCATGGAACCCGCAAGTTGATCACCCAAAAATACATCAAGTGTATCAATAGAACATCACATTGTCACCACACATATCCCATCGCAGGACATACATCAAGTGTTCTCGAATCCTTAAAGACTCAATCCAATAAGTAAACTTCAAAGGGAAAACTCAATTCATCACATGATAGAGAGGGGAAAACTCCATATGATTCAATCTATATCAACAAAGCTTGCGGTACATCAAACTCGTGCCATCTCAAGAACACGAGAGAGAGAGAGAGAGAGAGATCAAACACATAGCTACTAGTACATACCCTCATGCCCAAGGGTGAACTACTCCCTCCTCGTCATGGAGAGCGTCGGGATGATGAAGATGGCCTCCAGTGATGGTTTCCCCCTCCGGCAGGGTGCAGGAACGGGCTCCTGATTGGTTTTTTGTGGCTCTGGAGGTTTGTGGCAGCATAAATCCCAATCTAGGTTCTGCGTTGAGGTTTCTGGAATATTTGACGATTTATAGAGCTGAGAGGGAGGTCGGTGGACTCCCGAGGGGCCCACAAGCCTGGTGGCCGCGTCCAGAGGGTGGCTGCGCCCCTGAGGCTTGTGGCCTCCTTGGGAACCTTTTGGCCCAACTCTGATGCTCCGTAGGTCTCTCCGGTCAAAAAATCACCGTAAAGTTTTATTTCGTTTGGACTCTGTTTGATATTCCTTTTCTGTAAAACTCAAAAAGAAGGAAAAAAACAGGAACTGACACTAGACTCTAGGTTAATTTGTTATTCCCAAAAATATTACACAGTTGTGGTAAAATGATTGTAAAACATCCAAGAATGATAATATAGCAGCATGAAACAAGCAAAAATTATAGATACATTGGAGAGATATCATGGTGTCATGTGAGCGTCGACTACATGACACTTCACCATTATTTGGGCCTAGGGGAACGCATTGCGAAGTAATAAGTAGATGATGGGTTGCTAGAGTGACGGAAGCTTAAACCCTACTTTACGTGTTGCTTCGTAAGGGGCTGATTTGGATCCATATGTTTCATGCTATGGTTAGATATATCTTAAATCTTCTTTCATAGTTGCGGATTCTTGCGAGAGAGGTTAATCATAAGTGGGAGGTTTGTCCAAGTAAGGGTAGCACCCAAGCACCGGTCCTCCCACATATAAAATTATCAAAGTAACGAACGCGAGTCAAATGAGCACGATGAAAACTAGCTTGACAGAAATTCCCATGTGTCCTCGGGAGCGCTTCACTTTATATAAGAGTTTTTATAGGCTTGTCCTTTGCTACAAAAGGGATTGGGCTACCTATCTGCACCTTTGCTACATTTATTACTTGCTACCCATTACGAATTACCTTCTCACAAAACTATCTATTATCGATAATTTCAGTGCTTACAGAGAACACCTTACTAAAAACCGCTTGTGATTTCCTTCTGCTCCTTGTTGGGTTCGACAATCTTAATTATGTAAAGGACTACGATAGATACTGTATACTTGTGGGTCATCAAGACTCTTTTCTGGCGCCGTTGCTGGGAAGTGAAGCGCCTTTGGTAAGTGGAATCTGGTAAGGAAAAAATTTATATTGTATGCTGAAATTTACTGTCACTTGTTACTACGGGAAATAATCCTTTGAGGGGCTTGTTCGGGGTATCTTCACCTCGACCAGAAGGACAAAGAGTTGCTCCTCAACCTACTGAACCTACTGAAAATATTTATTATGAAATTCCTTCGAGCGTGATAGAGAATCTGCTACCTAATCCTTATGTAGGAGATGAAAACTACATCCCGATTTGCATCTAATGTATGTGGATGGAGTTTATTGATTATTTAAGCTTGCAGGTTTGCCCGAGGATGATGTCAAGAAGAAGGTCTTTCCTTTATCTTTGAAGGAGAAGGCATTGGCATGGTATAGGCTATGTGATGATACTGGATCATGTAACTACAACTGATTGAAATCGGAATTATATCCTATGCATATGGTTCATAGTGATCGGAATTATATCTATAGTGATCGGAATTATATCTATAAACAATCCAACATTATATCTCCGGTACTCCCAGAAATGTTGAAACCAGTATAATCAATACTATAACTCTGGTGGAGTACATTAGGGAGACTTATCAGAACGTTTCAGACTCCGAAAAGGTATAGGTGTGTGGTACTGTAGGCAAATTGACTCCAAAACTTTTCCAATAGAAACTATTCTCTGTTTTGGAATATTTAATAGATTAGGAAAATTTAAAGTAGTCCGAAAAGTGCATGAGGAGGGGACAAGCCTATAGGGTGCGGCCTACCCCTTGCCCGCGCCCCTGTGGCTTGTGGGCACCCCGTGCACCCTACGGACACCGTTTTCTTGTGGTACACTCCTTTTGGGTCGGTAAAAAATCATTATATAATCTCCCTAAGGTTTGGACCTTCTTATCACGACAATACCTCCTGTTTTCATTTTGAGCTATTTGTGCAGTAGATCTAGATCGCCATGACGTCCCCAACTGCTTCGAAGGACAAGTTCTTCGAGAAGGTCATCGACCCCTATCTTGCGGAGGTGCTGCGATACCCTCAAATCATTGAGATGCGTGAGGGGGTGCTGCACATCCGTGATGTTGAGGGGCCAAAGAAGACCGGAAGTGTGGAAACAAGGCTCGAAGCAATGGACCAACAGTCTTCAAGTGCCAAGGGATGGTGGAACGTGGAATCAATGCCAATCATACGATGACCGCGGAGTTTACTCATAAGAACACGCTGGACGCCAAGGACGTCGAGGAGGACATCTTCAAGATTTATGGGAAAATCGAACATCTCCCAGCCCAGATCTATGACCTACGAAATCAAAACTATTAGTATGAATATAGATTTAAGAGAGTGAGTTTGGCTGTAGGTTTGAAGATCCCGGAGACTCATCCATCTTGTTATGATGGGGAGCCTATTGACCGTGTCCTGGACTAGGGCTACTCACCACTTCATCTCCCGACCAGTGGGTCAGGCCGAGGACCCCCATGATGATTCATTAATGGGACACTTCAGGCAGCCCGTGATGCATACAAGGGATATTCCACAAGACTTGGTGCACAAGACAAGGACTCCTCTAAACCCTAGGCCTATGATGCATATATAAACCGAGGCCAGGCAAGTCAATATATGATTATATTCATTACTATAATCTCGTGGTAGATACCTGTACTATGTACTATCCGCATATCAATATAATCAAAAGCAAGACATAGGGTATTATCTCCTTGGGAGAGCCCGAACCTGGGTAAAATCCTGTGTCCATGTTAAAATCGCTCCAAGACGCCTAGCTTATGACCCCTACTACTAGATATGCCAGATTTGACATCGACATTGGTGCTTTCATTGAGAGAATGCTGGGTAGTCACCGCGGTGCGATGAGAATTCAGATCGGGTCCATCGTGATCTACGCGTCGGAACCGAGCTACAACGTCAACGTCGGCATCTTCATCGCCGGCTTGACTGGTCACCTTGGGTATGCCAAGGGCGGCGCTCCACATCGGATCATATAGATCGTACAAGTGTCTTCATGAACATCTACTCCAATCTCAACCAAGATCATGGAAGAATCCTCCACGGTGATCGGGGGCTCAATGCCAACATTGCCCTCGCGCGATCATGCAGTTTTTCTGGACGCCGTATTCGTGGTCGTCATCCCCGCCTCCTCGATTGTCGTTTTGATGATGGATTTGGTGGAATTGTGAGGAATTGAGTCTAGAACAACCCTACAAAATTTCGTCGCGCTCCGGCTAAGGAATCTCCGGCGATCTACAATCTACCGAAGCCGTCCCGAATCTGGACGAGTTTCGGGCGAGGAGTCCAGCGTCTAGCTCGGACGTTCGTCGGAAAATCCCACCGTACATCGACTAAATAATTCCTATACCTATCATCCCTCAAAATTTCAGCTCGATCTGACCGTCGAAACTCCGGTAAACATCCGTTAGTAGAAAAAATTTGGATCTATTTTCTGCGCGAAAAAGAATCCGCCCTGACTTCATCTTTTTCATGAATGGGTTGTCAGGCGTCCTTTTTGAAGGAAATTTTCTCATCATCTCTGTCATCCGACGAAGAGTTCCGCATCGCCAGGGCCGGATAATCATCAAGTGAACCTAGTCATCCGTGGGTTGTACGGTTCGGGCACTCCGTTGCTTCATCAAGCCAGCATCGACCTCGTCACAAATTCCGACCTGCGTCGGCATCGCCGCGCCGCTACTTTTTCAAGATGACGTCCACCACGCCGACCTGCTTTGACACGTCGCCTGGCATGGGGCTATAGCATTACCAGCCGACCATCTTCGACTCCTCATCTAGACAGGGGGCTTCGTCATCTCCTCATCAACACGCTCTAAAGACTTCGTCGTTACCAGCCGACCTGCTTCAACACCTCGGCTGGCATGAGACTTCGGCGTCACCAGCCGACCTGCATGAGACTTCAACGTCTGCTGATCACAGCTTTGCCATGTCAACTAGACCGAGAACTTCATGTCGCCACATCGACCGTGCAACGTCGCCACTTCGTCAAGGCGAACTCTTCGTTCAGGCACCTCTGCGCCCATGCCATATTCTTTTACTTATTTGCTTCACTTAAATTAACTAAGTAGAATATTTTTTAAATATATTATTATATTTCTTGGTTATTACTTTTGGCTTGCACTATTTTATGATTGCAGGAAATCGACTTCGACCGTCGTCACGCGGTTATCCCGGCGTCACCTTGCCGACCTACTCCACCACCTCGGCTGGACCAGGGGCTTCACCTCTCCACATCAGCTGAGACGTGACACTACTTCGGAGTGCCAAACGCCTCTTTCGGTCACCTCGGCACGGGCTTGTGGGTTGGGACCTCGGTCATGCCGAAGACTACACACCGGATCTGCCAAAGTTCGATGAGCATCCTCGTCCCGCCACAAGCCCGGATCGCGACATCGACACCGTGCACATTAACCAGCTAAGTCGCTTTCATGCTCAAAAACATTCATTTTTAAATTTGGTTCGGTCTGACCAAGCATTATACTTCTTCGACAAAAAGTTGTTCGTGAAAAAATTTCTTAGTTACAAACAAATTAAAATACCCCGTTTACTTGGGGGCTTCCTTTATGAAGCCATTCCTCTTCCATATGATTATTAATGTATCGCACCCTTCCTTGTTCGTGTTTACGCCAATATATGCATCATGTTGACTTAAGTGTTCCGCAAAGCTGGGTTGCCTTGCTCCTGTGATTACACCTACGTCCCCGATTGTTCGACTAGGGAGTAAAGGGAGCACCTTTGTGATTGTTATGACCAGGTCATCCGAATTTGTACCTCAGACAGGTGAAGTCGAAAGCTAGTGCTCTTACTATTTTCAATTATGGTCAGCCACAATGGAAGACAAGCATACATAAATCTATTGTACACCCCTCATGGTAATCATGAGAACCCAAAGAAAGGAACCATTGGCAGAACTATTTTCATTGAAGTTGCTTCTTACGTTAAATAGTAATATAGCATAAGTTCCTTGGTGTCGGTGTCAAAACCGGCGAATCTTGGGGAGGGGTTCCCGAACTGTGAGACTAGGATCCATGGTAACAGGAGACGAAGGGGCCACAAATTTACCCAGGTTCGGGCCCTCCTATGGAGGTAATACCCTATGTCCTACTTGATTGTATTGAAGTTATGGGGCGTTACAGAGTTGATCTACCTGGAGATCGAATAGCTAATGCTCTATGACTTGTCCTATCCCTATAGTCTAAAACACTCTCGAGGGAGTCCCATATTGGGGGGTCCTTGGATGGCCGCCCAATTGATCATGGGCCAGACTGTATGGGGTACTTACCGAACACAGAAAGATTTAATTGCCCAATATCAAAGATGGAAGCTTCGGGAAGCACGGCTTGCGCTCCACTTTTGACGTAGTAGATAGGCATGTTTATCTCTTCAGCATGTAACCGACCATGTGTAAAGCCTAGGCCTCTTCGGCACCTATATAAGCCGGAGGGTTTTAGGGGTAGAGGGACAACTCATCTAGGGTTAGCTATACGATCTCGAGGTAGACCAACTCTGTAACCCCTCACATCATCAATACAACCAAGCAGGACATAGGGTATTACCTCCATAGGAGGGCCCGAACCTGGGTAATTAAACTCGTGTCCCCTTTGTCTCCTGTTACCATCGACTCCAGTCTCACAGTTTGGGACCCCCTACCGAGATCCGCCGATTTTGACACTGACATTGGTGCTTTCATTGAGAGTTCCTCTATGAGCGAGATGGAATCGACGCCTCGCTTGATCGTCAAGGAAGAGGTCTGCAACATGGAAGTCTTCGTCCCCGGACAGATCTTCGCCTTCGGCAGTGTTGTGCTGCATGCTGATTCCGCTGGCCATCTAGGCCGCTTTGAGAACTTTTCCCCTGATTGAGAGGTCAAATTTGGAAACCTAGAGTTCTCCGTCGACTCTCGGGGTCACTTGACACTAATCGGGCTCGCAACTTCGCCTGTAGCCTTCGTGGACTCTGAGGCCTTAACCTCGAGCCTCTTCTTCGGACATGGCGATGGGGTCACCCATGGCGACGAACCAATCTCTTATCCTGGTCCGGCCGTTAAGCCAGATAACCAAGCACATGTTCTTTCCGAGCACTCCCCATGTCTGGACGTCATGTAGCTAAACTCCACGAATCCTGAATAGCTGGATCCGATCGGGCCCTCGGCGGTCGATGAGGCCTTGGAGAGATTCTCGTCGATGAAGATCACCGATGATCTGGCCCCGATCTATGCTCGGTTCGGTTACGGTGCAGATAGGGACAAAATTTTCACCCCGCCCACCACCCACTTGATAGCCATCGTCGAAGACTTAACCGACGTACTGGACTATGCCTCCGAGGAGGCAGAATACATGGATGAAGAGGACCATGCTCCCACCCCCGTTAACACCGGGAGTTGGACCGCCACATCTACATACGACGTCTACATGGTGGATACTCCTGCCACCAACGGCGATAACATAGCTCACAATAATGGCGAAATCGGGCGATGCACCATCAAGGCGCCGGAAATCGCATAAGCGATCCAAAAGAAAAAGGGAAGAAGATCTATTATCAACAACGGGAACGGTAATGCCCCTTCTGATCATGACAATCACGATATCCTCGAGCACCCGTGTGAGGGTCCAGAGGGGCCTGAGGACCAAAACAAACTCGGTAACGCCAGCAACCATGAATGCGATGAATACCTTCCCCCCGTCGAGGAGGGAGGTATACCGGGATCTGGAGGAAATTAGGCAGCGGCTCATAGCAACTGCTCGCAGCCTAAAGGCTAAGGAAGGGCAACTTAAAGCCGAAGAGGCGGACTTCAATGATCGATGGACGAAAATCCTCTCAACCGAGGAAGTATACGACATTGTTCTGTCAAACCATCCCAAAAGCTACCCTCGGAGAAGGCTGCAGCCTCCATTCGATGATGAACTTACTGATAGTCCATCTCCTCGCGGTCGGGACAGGACGACTGACAATGTTGGTTATATACCGGCAGTGCCCCGAAGACGGGGTAAGGAGCCATTAGAGCCCAATGACAGGTTTGACCTACAAGATGACCTGGATTATAGAGCAGGCCACACTAGATCCATCTATGGATCCAGAGAATCCTCGCCCGATAGATGCGGTGGATACAGAGCATGGTTCGACCAAAACAACAGAGTCCGGGAATGCAACCGGCCCCATATAGACGCCAAATACGAGCGGCACATAGCTCGGGTCAGAGGCGCCACTCACCCACTATGCTTCACAAATGAGGTATGCGGCATAAGTTCTAGAAGGGTTTAAACCCTTGAATATTAAACAGTACTACGGGACCACTTACCAAATTGTATGGATCAAGGCTTCCTCCTCCATATCCACATGGCGCAAGGATACAATCTCCATGCCATCAAATACCTCCCTCTGAAGCTTAAGGGGTCAGCTTGGCACTGGTTAAATAGCCTCCTCAAAAATTCCATTGGATGCTGGGAAGACCTGGAAGATGCGTTCCGCTCTAATTTCTAGGTGACCTATGTCCGCCCGCTGTGCTCTTCCGATCTCAGCAATGTCCTCCAAAAGCCCGGCGAGTCCGCCTGACAATTCTGGAATCGGTTCTTAACTAAAAAGAATAAAATCACCGACTGTCGGGATGCTGAGGCCATAGCCTCCTTGTGGCACAGTATTCGGGACGAATGGCTGGCCCACCAGCTTGGCCAGTATAAACCTCGGACCATGTCCGCCCTCACTACCCTCATGACCTGCTTCTGCGCGGGTGAAGATAACTGGCTGGCAAAATGCATCCATAATGCCGAAGCCCCGATGGCATCTGGAGCTGGGGATGCCAACTTGAAATCAAAGTGCAATAAGAATAAGCGCCAGCAGAATAATAGCGATGCCGATGACACGACTGTTAATGCCGGATTCCGCAACTCCCGACCTGCGTATCGAAAGAAGCCCCCTAAAGGCAATCGTGACGGACCTGCTCAGCTCAAGAAGATCATGGAAAGGCCTTGCCAAATCCATGGTACTTCGGAAAAGCCCGCCAACTAGATACACCGCAACTGCTAGGTGTTTAAACTGTTGGAAATATGCCCTAGAGGTAATAATAAAATGGTTATTATTGTATTTCCTAGTTCATGATAATTGTCTGTTGTTCATACTATGATTGTGTTAACCGGAAACCGTAATACATGTGTGAATACATAGACCACAAGGTGTCCCTAGCGAGCCTCTAGTTGGCTAGCTCGTTGATCAATAGATGGTCACGGTTTCGTGACCATGGACATTGGATGTCGTTGATAATGGGATCACATCATTAGGAGAATGATGTGATGGACAAGACCCAATCCTAAGCATAGCACAAGATCGTGTAGTTCGTTTGCTAAAGCTTTTCAATGGCAAGTGTCGTTTCCTTAGACCATGAGATTGTGTATCTCCCGGATACCGTAGGAATGCTTTGGGTGTGCCAAACGTCACAACGTAACTGGGTGGCTATAAAGGTACGCTACGGGTATCTCCGAAAGTGTCTGTTGGGTTGACACGAATCGAGACTGGGATTTGTCACTCCGTGTGACGGAGAGGTATCTCTGGGCCCACTCGCCCACTCGGTAAGACATCATCATTATGAGCTCAATGTGACTAAGGAGTTAGTCACGGGATGATGTATTACGGAACGAGTAAATAGACTTGCCGGTAACAAGATTGAACAAGGTATGGGGATACCGACGATCGAATCTCGGGCAAGTACCATACTGATAGACAAAGGGAATTGTATACGGGATTGATTGAATCCTTGACATCGTGGTTCATCCGAAGAGATCATCATGGAGTACGTGGGAGCCAACATGGGTATCCAGATCCTGCTGTTGGTTATTGACCGGAGAGGTGTCTCGGTCATGTCTACGTGTCTCCCGAACCCGTAGGGTCTACACATTTAAGGTTTGATGACGCTAGGGTTATAGGGAAATAGTGTACGTGGTTACCGAAGGTTGTTCGGATTCCCGTATGAGATCCCAGATGTCACGAGGAGTCCCGGAATGGTCCGGAGATGAAGATTGATCTATAGGAAGTGAAGTTTTGGATACCGGAAGTGTTCCGGGTGTCTCCGGTAGTGTACCGGGACCACCGGAAGGGTTCCGGGGGTCCACCAAGTGGGCCCACCTGCCCCGGAAGGTTCCATGGGCCAAGAGTGGGAGGGAGCCAGCCCCTAGGTGGGCTGGTGCCCCTCTCACCCCATCCCAAGGCGCAGCAAGGGTGGAGGGGGCAAACCCTAGGCTTAGATGGGCCTTAAGGCCCACCCTAGGGCGCCTCCACCTTTCCCTGCCCTCGCCGCCGGCTAGATGGGCTTCTGGAGGCTGCCGCCACCCCTAGGGTGGAACCCTAGGGCGCAGCACCTCTCCTCCCCTCCTCCTATATATAGTGGAGGTATTTGGGGCTGCACAACACACGAGTTCATCTCCTCCCGGGTGCAGCCCTATTCCTCCCTCTCCTCGTTCTCCGTAGTGCTTAGCGAAGCTCTGCCGGAGTACCACGCAGCTCCACCGCCACCACGCCGTCGTGTTGCCGGAGCTCTCCCTCAACCTCTCCTCCCTCCTTGCTGGATCAAGGCGTAGGAGACGTCACCGGGCTGCACGTGTGTTGAACGCGGAGGTGCCATCCGTTCGGCACTTGATCGGATCTACCGCGATCTGAATCGCTGCGAGTACGACTCCATCAACCGCGTTCTAGCAACGCTTCCGCTTAGCGATCTTCAAAGGTATGAAGATCCAATCTCTCCCCGCTCATTTGCTGGTTTCTCCATAGATAGATCTTGGTGACACGTAGGAAAATTTTGATTTACTACTACGTCTCCCAACAGTGGCATCATGAGCTAGGTCTATGCATAGAATCTATGCACAAGTAGAACACAAAGCAGTTGTGGGCGTCGATTTGGTTAATATGCTTGCCGTTACTAGTCTTATCTTGATTCGACGGTATTGTGGGATGAAGCGGCCCGGACCAACCTTACACGTACGCTTACGTGAGACCGGTTCCACCGCCTGACATGCACTAGTTGCATAAGGTGGCTAGCGGGTGTCTGTCTCTCCCACCTTAGTCGGATTGGATTCGATGAAAAGGGTCCTTATGAAGGGTAAATAGCAATTGGCATATCATGTTGTGGTTTTGGCGTAGGTAAGAAACGTTCTTGCTAGAATCCTATAGCAACCACGTAAAAACTTGCAACTACAAATTAGAGGACGTCTAACTTTTTTTTGCAGCATATGCCTTGTGATGTGATATGGCCAGAAGGATGTGATGTGATGCATTGTGATGTATGAGATTGATCATGTTCTTGTAATAGGGTTCATGACTTGCATGTCGATGACTATGACAACCAGCAGGAGCCATAGGAGTTGTCTTATATTATTGTATGACCTGCGTGTCAATCATAAACGCCATGTAATTACTTTACTTTATTGCTAAGCGTTAGCCATAGTAGAAGAAGTAATAGTTGGCGAGACAACTTCATGAAGACACAATGATGGAGATCATGATGATGGAGATCATGGTGTCATGCCAGTGACAATGATGATCATCGTGCCCCGAAGATGGAGATCATAGGAGCAAGATGATATTGGCCATATCATGTTTACATCTTATTTGCTTAGAACGACGGTAGTAAATAAGATGATCTCTCAATAAAATTTCAAGAGAAGCGTTCGCCCTAACTGTGCACCGTTGCTAAGGATCGTTGTTCCGAAGCACCACGTGATGATCGGGTGTGATAGGTTCTAACGTTCGCATACAACGGGTGTAAGCCAGATTTACACACCCGAAACACTTAGGTTGACTTGACGAGCCTAGTATGTACAGACATGGCCTCGGAACACGGAAGACCGAAAGGTCGAACATGAGTCGTATAGAAGATACGATCAACATGAAGATGTTCACCATGGATGACTAGTCCGTCTCACGTGATGATCGGACACGGGCTAGTTGACATGGATCATGTATCACTTGGATGACTAGAGAGATGTCTATCTAAGTGGGAGTTCATTGAATAATATGATTATGTGAACTTAATTATCATGAACTTAGTCTAAAATTGCCTTTAATATCTATATTGTAGATCCAATGGCCAACGCAAATGTCAACCTCAATTTCAACGCGTTCCTAGAGAAAACCAAGCTGAAAGATGATGGAAGCAACTATGCGGATTGGGTCCGTGGCTTGAGGATCATCCTCATAGCTTCCAAGAAACTGTATGTCCTTGATGCACCGCTAGGCGACCCACCCCTTCTCCCAGCAGAACAGGACGTTGCGAACGCTTGGCATTCTCGCTGCGATGATTACTCCCTTGTTCAGTGCGGCATGCTTTACAGTTTAGAACCGGGGCTCCAAAAGCGTTTTGAGCAACACGGAGCATATGAGATGTTCCAAGAGCTGAAACTGGTCTTTCAAGCTCATGCCCGGATCGAGAGATATGAAGTCTCCGACAAGTTCTTTAGTTGTAAGCTGGAGGAGAACAGTTCTGTCAGTGAGCACATCCTCAAGATGTCTGGGCTTCACAACCGCTTGACTCAGCTGGGAGTTAACATCCCGGATGACTTAGTCATTGACAGAATCCTCCAGTCGCTTCCACCTAGCTAGAAGAGCTTTGTGATGAACTACAACATGCAGGGGATGGAGAAGTCCATTCCTGAGTTGTACTCGATGCTGAAATCAGCAGAGGTCGAGATCAAAAAGGAGCATCAAGTGTTGATGGTAAACAAGACCACTAGTTTCAAGAAAGGCAAGGGTAAGAAGAACTTCAAGAAGGACGGCAAAGCTGTTGCCGCGCCCGGTAAGCAAGTTGCCGGGAAGAAGAAGAAAAAGAATGGACCCAAGCCTGAGACTGAGTGTTTCTATTGTAAGGGTACCAGTCACTGGAAGCGGAACTGCCCCAAGTACTTAGCGGATAAGAAGGACGGCAACATTAAAGGTATATGTGATATACATGTTATTGATGTGTACTTGACCAGCGCTCGTAGTAGCTCCTGGGTATTTGATACCGGTGCAGTTGCTCACATTTGTAACTCCAAGCAGGAGCTGCGGAATAAGCGGAGGCTGGCCAAGGACGAGGTGACGATGCGCGTCGGGAATGGTTCCAAGGTCGATGTGATCGCCGTCGGCACGCTACCTCTACATCTACCATCGGGATTAGTTTTAAACCTTAATAATTGTTATTTAGTACCAGCCTTGAGCATGAACATTGTATCTGGATCTCGCTTGATGCGAGATGGCTACTCATTTAAATCCGAGAATAATGGTTGTTCTATTTATATGAGAGAAATGTTTTATGCTCATGCCCCGCTGGTCAATGGTTTATTTTTGATGAATCTCGAACGTGATGTTACACATGTCCATAGTGTGAGTACCAAAAAGTGTAAAGTTGATAACGATAGTCCCACTTACATGTGGCACCGCCGTCTTGGCCATATTGGTGTCAAACGCATGAAGAAGCTCCATGCTTATGGAGTTTTGGAGTCACATGATTTCGAATCATTTGACACATGCGAACCATGCCTCATGGGCAAGATGACCAAGACTCCTTTCTCCGGAACAATGGAGCGAGCAACTGACTTGTTGGAGATAATACATACCAATGTATGCGGTCCAATGAGTGTCGAGGCTCGCAGTGGCTACCGTTATGTTCTCACCCTCACTGATGACTTGAGCAGATATGGGTATGTCTACTTAATGAAATACAAGTCTGAAACCTTTGAAAGGTTCAAGGAATTTCAGAGTGAGGTCGAGAATCAACGTGACAGGAAAATAAAATGCCTACGATCTGATCGTGGCGGAGAATATTTAAGTCACGAGTTTGGCACGCACCTTAGGAAATGTGGAATTGTTTCACAGCTCACGCCACCCGGCACACCTCAGCGAAATGGTGTGTCTGAACGTCGTAATCGCACTCTATTGGATATGGTGCGATCTATGATGTCTCTTACGGACTTACCGCTAACATTTTGGGGATATGCATTAGAGACTGCCGCATTCAATTTAAATAGGGCACCGTCTAAATCCGTTGAGACGACACCGTATGAATTATGGTTTGGAAAGAAACCTAAGATGTCGTTTCTAAGAGTTTGGGGATGCGATGCTTATGTGAAGAAACTTCAACCTGAGAAGCTCGAACCCAAAGCGGAAAAGTGCGTCTTCATAGGATATCCCAAAGAGACTATTGGGTATACCTTCTACCTACGATCCGAGGGCAAAGTCTTTGTTGCCAAGAATGGATCCTTTCTCGAGAAACAGTTTCTCTCGAAAGAAGTAAGTGGGAGGAAAATAGAACTTGATGAGGTAATTTTACCTCCACTCGAACCGGAGAGTAGCGCAGCACAGGAAGTTGTTTCTGTGGAGCCTACATCGGCTAGAGAGGATGTTAATGATGATGATCATGAAGCTTCAGATCAAGTCACTATTCGAAGGTCCACTAGGACACGTTCCGCACCAGAGTGGTACGGCAATCCTGTCCTAGAGATCATGTTGTTGGACAACGGTGAACCTTCGAACTATGAAGAAGCGATGGCGGGCCCGGATTCCGACAAATGGCTTGAGGCCATGAAATCCGAGATAGGATCCATGTATGAGAACAAAGTATGGACTTTGGTGGACTTGCCTGATGATAAGCGAGCCATTGAAAACAAATGGATCTTTAAGAAGAAGACTGATGCGGACGGTAATGTGACCGCCTATAAGGCTCGGCTTGTCGCTAAGGGTTATCGACAAGTTCAAGGAGTTGACTACGATGAGACTTTCTCACCCGTAGCGATGCTAAAGTCAGTCCGAATCATGTTAGCAGTTGCCGCATTTTATGATTATGAGATCTGGCAAATGGACGTCAAAACGGCATTCCTTAATGGCTTCCTCAAGGAAGAACTGTATATGATGCAGCCGGAAGGTTTTGTCGATCCTAAAGATGCTAACAAGGTATGCAAGCTCCAGCGCTCCATCTATGGGCTGGTGCAAGCATCTCGGAGTTGGAACATTCGCTTTAATGAGGTGATTAAAGCGTTTGGGTTTGTACAGGTTTATGGAGAACCCTGTATTTACAAGAAAGTGAGTGGGAGCTCTATAGCATTTCTTATACTATATGTGGATGACATGCTGATAATGGGAAATAATATAGAACTCTTGGAAAGTATAAAGGCCTACTTGAATAAGTGTTTTTCAATGAAGGACCTTGGAGAAGCTGCTTACATATTAGGTATTAAGATCTATAGAGATAGATCGAAACGCCTCATTGGTCTTTCACAAAGCACATACCTTGAAAAGATATTGAAGAAGTTCAACATGGATCAGTCCAAGAAGGGGTTCTTGCCTGTGTTGCAAGGTGTGAGATTAAGTACGACTCAATGCCCGACCACGGCAAAGGATAGAGAAGAGATGAGTGTCATCCCCTATGCTTCAGCCATAGGTTCTATCATGTATGCCATGCTGTGTACCAGGCCTGATGTGAACCTTGCCATAAGTTTGGTAGGGAGGTACCAAAGTGATCCCGGAGCGGAACACTGGACAGCGGTCAAGAATATCCTGAAGTACCTGAAAAGGACAAAGGACATGTTTCTCGTTTATGGAGGTGCCGAAGAGCTCGTCGTAAAGGGTTACGTCGATGCTAGCTTCGACACAGATCCGGACGACTCCAAGTCGCAAACCGGATACGTGTATATTTTGAATGGAGGGGCAGTGAGCTGGAGCAGCAGCAAGCAAAGCGTCGTGGCAGCATCTACATGTGAAGCGGAGTACATAGCTGTTTCGGAAGCAGCAAAGGAGGGAGTCTGGATGAAGGAGTTCATCACCGACCTAGGAGTGATTCCAAATGCGTCGGGCCCGATGACTCTACTCTGTGACAACACTGGAGCTATTGCCCTTGCGAAGGAGCCCAGGTTTCACAAGAAGACAAGACACATCAAGCGCCGCTTCAACTCCATCCGTGATTACATTCAGGAAGGAGACATAGATATTTGTAAAGTGCATACGGATCTGAATGTCCCAGATCCGTTGACTAATCCTCTCTCACGAGAAAAACATGATCAACACCAGAATGCTATGGGTGTTCGATTCATCACAATGTAACTAGATTATTGACTCTAATGCAAGTGGGACTCTGTTGGAAATATGCCCTAGAGGTAATAATAAAATGGTTATTATTGTATTTCCTAGTTCATGATAATTGTCTGTTGTTCATGCTATAATTGTGTTAACCGGAAACCGTAATACATGTGTGAATACATAGACCACAACGTGTCCCTAGTGAGCCTCTAGTTGGCTAGCTCGTTGATCAATAGATGGTCATGGTTTCATGACCATGGACATTGGATGTCGTTGATAACAGGATCACATCATTAGGAGAATGATGTGATGGACAAGACCCAATCCTAAGCATAGCACAAGATCGTGTAGTTCGTTTGCTAAAGCTTTTCATTGTCAAGTGTCGTTTCCTTAGACCATGAGATTGCCTAACTCCCGGATACCGTAGGAATGCTTTGGGTGTGCCAAACGTCACAACGTAACTGGGTGGCTATAAAGGTACGCTACGGGTATCTCCGAAAGTGCCTGTTGGGTTGACACGAATCGAGACTGGGATTTGTCACTCCGTGTGACGGAGAGGTATCTCTGGGCCCACTCGGTAAGACATCATCATTATGAGCTCAATGTGACTAAGGATTTAGTCACGGGATGATGTATTACGGAACGAGTAAAGAGAATTGCCGGTAACGAGATTGAACAAGGTATGGGGATACCGATGATCGAATCTCGGGCAAGTACCATACCGATAGACAAAGGGAATTGTATACGGGATTGATTGAATCCTTGACATCGTGGTTCATCCGATGAGATCATCGTGGAGTACGTGGGAGCCAACATGGGTATCCAGTTCTCGCTGTTGGTTATTGACCGGAGAGGTGTCTCAGTCATGTCTACGTGTCTCCCGAACCCGTAGGGTCTACACTTTTAAGGTTCGATGACGCCAGGGTTATAGGGAAATAGTGTACGTGGTTACCGAAGGTTGTTCGGAGTCCCGGATGAGATCCCAGACGTCACGAGGAGTCCCGGAATGGTCCGGAGATGAGGATTGATATATAGGAAGTGAGGTTTTGGATACCGGAAGTGTTCCGGGTGTCTCCGGTAGTGTACCGGGACCACCGCAAGGGTTCCGGGGGTCCACCAAGTGGGCCCACCTGCCCCGGAAGGTTCCATGGGCCAAGAGTGGGAGGGAGCCAGCCCCTAGGTGGGCTGGTGCGCCTCTCACCCCAGCCCAAGGCGCAGCAAGGGTGGAGGGGGCAAACCCTAGGCTTAGATGGGCGTTAAGGCCCACCCTAGGGCGCCTCCACCTCTCCCTGCCCTGGCCGCCGGCCAGATGGGCTTCTGGAGGCTGCCGCCACCCCTGGGGTGGAACCCTAGGGCGCAGCACCTCTCCTCCCCTCCTCCTATATATAGTGGAGGTATTTGGGGCTGCACAACACACGAGTTCATCTCCTCCCGGGTGCATCCCTATTCCTCCCTCTCCTCGTTCTCCGTAGTGCTTAGCGAAGCTGTGCCGGAGTACCACGCAGCTCCACCGCCACCACGCCATCGTGTTGCTGGAGCTCTCCCTCAACCTCTCCTCCCTCCTTGCTGGATCAAGGCGTAGGAGACGTCACCGGGCTGCACGTGTGTTGAACGCGGAGGTGTCATCCGTTTGGCACTTGATCGGATCTACCGCGATCAGAATCGCTGCGAGTACGACTCCATCAACCGCGTTCTAGCAACGCTTCCGCTTAGCGATCTTCAAAGGTATGAAGATCCAATCTCTCCCCGCTCGTTTTCTGGTTTCTCCATAGATAGATCTTGGTGACACGTAGGAAAATTTTGATTTACTACTACGTCTCCCAACATAAACAGGCCGGCAAGATACCGCCCGAAGACCAACGCAAAAGCTCTCGCAGCGATGACGAAGATGAGCCTCGGGGTCCACTTGGTGTCGGACAGAACAAATTCCCTCCTAAAGTAAAAACGGTGAACATGATATACGCCACCCACATACCAAAGAAGGAGAGGATGCATGCCCTCCAGGAAGTTTACGCTGTCGAACCCATAGCCCCGAACTACAACCCATGGTTGGCATACCAGATCACCTTTGATTGGAGTGATCATCCGACCAGTATCCATCATGGGGGTTCGGCGGCCCTCGTCCTAGACCCCATTATAGATGGGTATCACCTCACAAAGGTCCTAATGGACGGAGGAAGTAGCCTTAAACTGATTTACTCATACATGGTGAAAAAGATGGGCATTGATCCGACAAGGATCAAACCCAGTAGCACTACCTTCAAAGGAGTGATCCCGAGAGTCGAGGCCCTTTGAATGGGCTTGGTAACTCTGGAAGTCGTATTTGGCTCACCCGATAACTTTCGCAGTGAAGACTTGATCTTCGATATCGTGCCCTTCCGAAGCGGCTATCACGAGCTATGCATACCTCAAGCTCAAGATGCTGGGCCCCAAGGGGGTCATTACTGTCAACAGCAAGTCCAAGCGCTCCCTTAGAACGGAGGAACATGTACTGGCCCTAGCGGCCAAATTCAGCTACAAAGAATATTGGCAAGTTCCGACATCCGCCATAAAGGCACATAAGGCTGGGAAGCGAGTTCGGCTTCAGACCAAAAAGGGACTCACCCCCACCGCACAATTTTAGGACCAGCAAGGTACGTGGCGAGGAGGCACAAATTCGCACTTGAGATTCCATGGGAAGCGGTGGGGAAATAGAGATGGGTGTTTGGCTGGCCCGACCTACTACCATCAATACGTCTTCGGACAAGATACAGGCGATCCAAAAAGAGCCTGCCTGGAGCGTAAAGCACACCTACAATGCGGTGGGGGTGATTTTATTTCTTATTTTCTTCCACATACCTATAAACAGTTGCTTCGGTAATCCGAGTTATAAGAGTTGTTGAGAAAATGACAAATTGCGTGGCACAAGTTTGCCTCATTTGTCCTGTTTTCAGTGCATATTTTTCTCCTTTCTCCCTCTTCTCGTGAATCTGTTCGTTATCATCGGAGGTAACCGGCTAATGGACCGGGGGCTCGAGGTCAAACACAAATCGCCTTATCTATCATGTGTTCCATGACTTGGTGTTCGCTCTATATGCATTGGTTGCGAACTATGTCTTTAGTCAATAAGTTGGGTTGCCCGGCTCCTGTGCTTGCCCCTTTATGTTCCGCTCGTTCGGCTAAAAGGGCAAAGGGAGCAACCCTCCGATTGTGCTTCCGGATAGTCTGTTCAAGCACCTCAGGGGAGAAAGCCGAAAACGGACTATCATAGTATGCGCGATCCGATCTGTGACACCCAAGCCGAAAACGGACTATCATAGTATAAGACACCCCATGTAGTATCTACGTGGGGGCTGACGCCGACGACTCGCATCTTTCAGTATTAAACAACCACATAGGAGTTATAAAGGAGTGCAAAACCATATAAGAGCAGATACTTATATCATTAGAAAATTATCACAAAGTCTTTAGACACGTTACAAGATCATTAAAATAATTTTTCACCCGAACACTGAGACGCTATCACCCGAGCACTCTCTATCACTCCATCGAAGTATAGCTCCGGGTGTCGATGCTCCTTCCCACGTGGCGGCGGGTCGGTGGCGACCTTCATCGGATTCAGCCCCGGCCAGTGCAATTTAGCCTTGTCAAGGGCCATCCGTACTGCTTCGATGCAGGAGGATCGCTTGACGGCGTCGAGGCAAGGCGTGGTAGCGATCAGTCTCTGCACCAGGCCGAAGTAGATGCCTGGTTGCGGCTCGCTGAGCCATAAGAAGACGCAGAGGTCCTTCATGGACGGCTCCGCCATCCGTTGCAGCCCCATCTGCTATTTCATCTGGTCCACCAGAAGAGTCTCGCTGGGGGGATCCGAAGTAAGCCCAGAACATCCAAGCTTCATCTTCCTCTCCCCTTGAGGCAAACAGCCGATTGGCGTCCGTGACGCTCTTCTAGAGATCGTCGGACGCGCTTGAGGATCGCCACACCCGGGTAAGCAACTCGAATATGCTATCCCTGAATACGCACTTTAATGACTATGACTTACCATCGGCTATTTCCTTGGCCTGGCGCACTTGCTCCTCGTAAAACCGTCTGTCCATCCGCTCCTTCTGGAGGTCGGCTTTCATGGTGGATAGTTCGACCGATCTCGTTTTGTTCTTATGCTCCAAGGCCTTGCATCTCTTGCTAGCATCCTTGAGCTCCTATTGGACCTCTACCACAAGAGCTTCATGCTTGCCACTAGTGGCCCACATGGCAGGAAGGGCGATAGCCGTTTCCTTGGCAGCCGCCCTCTCGGCAGCCGTCGCCTCCTTCGCACGCTGGAGCTCGGCCTTGAGCCCCTCCACCTCCTTCGCTAAGGCTGCGCATGCAGTACACATAGATAAAGAAATTGCATTGACAGTATTCGGACCATAAAACACAGGCAAAGGCATTCAGATTCTGTCTCAACGTACCTTGAGCCTCGTCGAGCCTACGGTTGAGGGATGCAGCTAAATCTATGGAGCGCTTCAGCTTCTGATTTAGCTCCTCTAGCTCGACGCCATTTGTGGCTGCCGCTAAGGCTGAAGCCTGCATTACACAATTAATACATTACATGAGCTCTACTTTCCCATATTGCAGACAATCCGATTATATGTTAGGACACTTAAGGTGCCTCCAGAGTGGTTCGGGTTCAGATGTGACCCCTACGTGAGATTGTTCGCCTCACCTAGGGCTCAGGGGCTGCCATTTATACAATGCGGATAAATAAAATCCTTGCAAAGTAAACACATCGGATGACTTACCTGAAAACCTACAAGAAGACCTTTGAAGGCCTCCTTCAGTTTGTTGTCAATGGACTAAATGCTCTGTAGGACTGCACCCATAAGGGTGCGGTGATCCTCCGGGATGGAGGCGCTGACAGAGCCTCCTCCATTGCCGACGACCTATTGGTCGGTGGTACTCGAGATGACCGGACTTCCCGATCACCCAATGGAAGTTGGACTGGTGCCTCCGGAGGGATAGTGCACTCTGGAGATGTTCTCGGAGAGGACTGTGCTCCCTCTCGTCCGGCCTCCTTGTTGTCCGGGTGGGGTGTTGCCCCCCGGTTTTCAGTAGCCGAGGTGTTTTCCTCGGCCACGGAACGGTCTCCCTCGCCTCCAATGTCTTCCTCCATAGAAGTTGGCTGGGACGACACCTCCATGCCATCCTTCGTGGCGCCTGGAGTGGTGGGGTGCAAGGCATCCCCGCTCCTGCCAGTTCGGTAGGCGGGGTCTCCCCGTCCGATATCACCTCGGTGGGGAAAACGCGTGGGGGGCTGCAAGGCCAGAAACCTAGAAATTAGCAAACTCTAAATCTATTTGTAAAGAACATGAGGGACTTCGGATCCTAACCTTGTTGGGGGGAGGGGCTTGACCCGAGGGCTCCTTTGTGGAACCTCCTCGAGGTCTTCAAACGCGGAGCTCGAGTATGAGCTATCATCGGATAGGACCACCCACATCTATCGCACCTTGTTCGGGGCGGGTGAAGCGACCTGTTCCGGTGCGTCCGAAGACGCCACTCTCTTCCTAGCACGAGGGGGATTGCCCCACTCGCACTCGGCCTTAGCCTCCTCCTCCTCCTGCTCTTCTTTTTCCTCCTCAGCCTCCTCCTAATTTGAGGAGGCGGGTGTATATTTGGATTTTGCATCAGGCTGGTTCTTGATGTGGAGACCAACCTGGCCTAGTTTCTTCTTCTTCTCCTTCGTGGGAGCCTCGTAAGGCTTCACCACGAGCATCTTGGCTAACAGCCCGATCCTCTCATCTTCATGCTGAGGCGCCGGACTATTGATATTGACGGCTTTCTTCAGCCATCTTAGCTTGGACAGATCAACAAAGAGGTTATAGGAATCTTCTGGGTAAGCCGATCAAGCCAGGGTGTGATGTACCTCGCACTCGGGCTTGGTAGTGTGCAAACCCTTGTTCTCCTCCTCGGATGGCCAGGTCTTCATGGATTTGAAGAGCGCCTTCCACAACTTCTCCCGCATACTGCGGAAGAGTTTTCGGACTCTGGACTCAGCCTTGAGTACTCGAGCACACATGGGAGTGTCCGGGCACTGGCAGGGGACGATGCGTCTTCGGAGCATCACCTGGACCACATCGGTCAACTTGGTTCCCTCCTCGACCAAGGAGCGGATCCGCTTCTACAGATCAGTCACCTCCTTGCACGATCCCCAGACAAGGCCTTTGTCAAGCCATGAGGCCAGTCTGGGGGAGGACCGGATCTGATTGCGGCGGCAGGGAGGTGACCCTCTTATTGGGGTCGGTGACGTAGAACCACTCTTTTTGCCACCCTTTGATGGTGTCGATGAGGGTGCCCGATGGCCACCCGACAGGGGTGAGCTTGCCGATGACTGCCCCGCCGCAATCCCCGTGCTTGCCATCGACGCACTTGGGCTTGATGTTGAAGACCTGCAGCCAGAGCCCGAAGTGTGGCTCAATGTGCAGGAAGGCCTCGCAGACGAGGAGGAATGCTGATATGTGCATGATGGAATTCGGCGGGAGGTCATGGAAGTCGAGGCTGTAGAAGAACTTCAGCCCATTGACAAAGGGGTGGAGTGGGAAGCTCAACCCCCTGATGAAGTGGGGGATGAACTATTGGAAATATGCCCGAGAGGCAATAATAAATTCGTTATTATTGTATTTCCTGGCTTATGATAATCGTTTATTATCCATGCTATAATTGTATTGATAGGAAACTCAGATACATGTGTGGATACATAGACAAAACCATGTCCCTAGTATGCCTCTAATAGACTAGCTCGTTGATCAAAGATGGTTAAGGTTTCCTAGCCATGGACATGATATGTCATTTGATAACGGTATCACATCATTAGGAGAATGGTGTCATGGACAAGACCCAAACTAAAAACATAGCATATGATCATGTCAATTTATTGCTACTGTTTTCTGCATGTCAAGTATCTGTTCCTATGACCATGAGATCATGCAACTCACTGACACTACAGGAGTGCCTTGTGTGTATCAAATGTCGCAGCGTAACTGGGTGACTATAAAGGTACCCTATAGGTATCGCCAAGGGTGTCTGTTCGGTAGGCATGGATCAAGACTGGGATTTGTTACTCCGTGTGACGGAGAGGTATCTTAGGGCCCACTTGGTAATACAACATCACAACAAGCCTTGCAAGCAATGTGACTAAGTGTTAGTCATGAGATCTTGTATTATAGAACGAGTAAAGAGACTTGTCAGTAACGAGGTTGAACTAGGTATGAAGATACCGACGTTCGAATCTCGGGCAAGTAACATACCGAAGAACAAAGGGAACATCATACGGGATTAACTGAATCCTTGACATAGAGGTTCGACCGATAAAGATCTTCGTAGAATATGTAGGAACCAATATGGGCATCCAGGTCCCGCTATTGGTTATTGACCGTAGAGGTGTCTCGGTCATGTCTACATAGTTCTCGAACTCGCAGGGTCTGCACACTTAAGGTTCGTTGACGTTTTGGTAGTATAGAGCTATGTATGGTGGTTTTTCAGAGTTTTCCACAGGTGACGTTTCGAACCCGCGGGTGGCGTTTTGAGGGTTTTGAGACACAGAAAAACAGCCACGTGTTGCCTCTCCTCTAGATTGTAGTTTCTCCTCTAGATCCGTTTTTAGTGGTGCTTAGGCGAAGCCCTGCTGGAATAGCTCCACCACCATCGCCACAACGCTGTTGCGCTGTGGTAGAACTCATCTACCTCTCTGCTCCCTCTTGCTGGATCAAGAAGGCGGAGATCTTCATCAAGCTGTACGTGTGTTGAACGCGGAGGTGTCGTCCGTTCGGCGCTAGATCAGAAGGACCGTGATCAAGATCGTGAGACGGATCGTGATGAGAACGTGGGACGGATCATGATGAGTTCGCAGGACGGATCATGATGAGATCGCGGGACGCTCGGCGATTTGGATCGCGAAGACACCAACCACGTTTCTTAACGCTTCCCGATTAGCGATCTAGAAGTGTATGTAGATCCAATCTTGCTCTCGTAGATGCTCATCACCATGATTAGATCTTGCATGTGCGTAGGAATTTTTTTGTTTCCCATGCAATGTTCCCCAACAGTGGTATCAGAGCTAGGTCTATGTGTAGACGAGATCTTGAGTAGAACAAAAAGAGTTTGTTTGCGTTGATGCTTAGATTGCTTCCTCCCTTGGTCGAGTTTTGGCTCAGCGGTATTGTGGGATGAAACGGCTTAGACCAACCTTACTCGTACGCTTACGAGAGACCGGTTCCATCGACTGACGTGTAACCTTGTTGCACAAAGATGGCTGGCGGTGTCTGTTTCTCCTACTTTAGTTGGATCGGATTCGACAAAGGCAGTCCTTGAGAAGGTTGAAAATAAAATTATGTATCACTGTTGTGGTTTATGCGTAGGTTAGAATTGTTCTTGCCAGATACCCGTAGCAGCCACGTAAAACATGCAGCAACAATTAGAGGACGTCTAAATTGTTTTGGCAGGGTATGTTGTGATGTGATATGGCCAGTTACATGACGAGATATATGTGATGTATGAGATGATCATGTGTTGTATAGAATATCATGACTTGCATGTCGATGAGTACGGCAACCGGAAGGAGCCATAGGATTGTCTTTAATTATTGTATGACAAGCGTGTCAATCATGAAGTGCTATGTCGCTAAACGGTAGCAATATTAGTAGAAGCATGGTGGGCGCGACAACCCCGATGACGACACGTTGATGGAGATCATAGTGTCATGCTAGTGATGAGGGAGATCATGCCGGTGCTTTCATGATGGAGATCAAAAGTGCAAGTTCATGGCCATATCATGTCACTTATGATTTGCCTGTAATGTTAATCCTTTTATGCACCTTGTTTTGCTTAGGACGACGGTAGCATTATAAGGTGATCCCTCACTTAATTTAAAGATAAATTGTGTTCTCCCCGAGTGTGCACTGTTGCGAAAGTTCATCGTGTCGAGACACCACGTGATGATCGGGTCTGATAGACTCTACGTTCACATACAAAGGGTGCAAGACATTGTTGCACATGCAGAACACTCGGCATAAACATGACGATCCTAGCATGTATAGACATGGCGTTGGAACACAAGAGACCAAAAGGTCGAACATGAGTCATATAGAAGATATGATCAACATGATGATGTTCACCATTAGAACCACCTGAACTCACGTGATGATCGGACTTGAGTTGGTGAATTTGGATCATGTATCACTAGAATGACCGGACGGATGTCAATTTGAGTGGGAGTTCTTAAGTAATATGATTAATTGAACTCATTATCATGAACATAGTTAGTAGTGTCTTTGCAAATTATGTTTTAGATTACTAGCTCATGCTGTAGCTCCCTTGAATTTTTTTATGTTCCTAGAGAAATAGAGTTGAAAGATGATGGTAGCAATATTGCCGACTTGGTCCGTGATCTGAGGATTGTCCTCATTGCTGCACAGAAGGCTTATGTCCTTAATGCACTACTCGGTGCGCCACCCCCTCTAGCATCGTCTGTAGATGTTGTGAATATCTGACAGGAACATTCTGATGACTACTTGATAGTTTAGTGGGTCATGCATTACGGCTTATAATTGAGGCTCCGAAACGTTTTGAACGTCACCGAACATATGAGATGTTTTGAGAGCTGAAATTGGGATCTCAGGCTCATGCCCATGTTGTGAGATATGAGATCTCCAACAAGATTCTTTGTTTGGAAGATGAAGGAGAATACCTCAATCATTGAGCATGTCCTCAAATTATCTGGCTGCTACAATCGCTTGAATCGAGTGGGAGTTGATCTTCCAGATAATATAGTGATTGATATAGTTGTCCAAGGCAGTGTCACTAAGCTACTAGAACTTGGTGATGAACTATAAAATGCTAGGGATGGAAATGATGATCCCTGAGCTGTTCGTGATGTTTGACACCGCGAAGGTAGAAATCAAGAAGGAGTATCAAGTGTTGATGGTTAGTAAAACCACTAGTTTCGAGAAGGGGAAGGGCAAAGAGGGAAACTTCATGGATGGCAAGTTAGTTGCTGCTCCAGTGAAGCAACCCAAAGTTGAACCCAAACCCGAGACTAAGTGCTTCTGTTATGAGCAGAACGGTCGCTGATGTGGAACAACCCTAGATACTTGGTAGATAAGAAGGCTGGAAACGTCGACATAAGTATATTTGATATACGTGTTATTGATGTGTACCTTGCTAGTGCTCCTAGTATCACCTAGGTATTGGATACCAGTTCAGTTGCTAAATGTTAGTAACTCGAAGTAAAATCTACGGAATAAACGAAGACTAGCTATGTGTGAGGTGACGATGTGTTGGAAATGTTTCCAAGGTTGATGTGATCAACATCGCAGGCTCTCTCAACCTTCGGATTAGTGACGAACCTAAATAAATGTTATTTGGTGTTTGCGTTGAGCATGAACGTGATTAGATCTTGTTTATTGCAACGGTTATTCATTTAAGTCAGATAATAATGGTTATTCTGTTTACATGAATGATACCTTCAATGGTCCTGCACCCAATGAGAATGGTTTGTTGAATCCGTATCGTACTAATACACATGTTCATAACATTGATGCCAAAAGATACAAAGTTAATAATGATAGTACCACATACTTGTGGCATTGCTGCTAAATTTCATGTTGGTATAAAGCGCATGAAGAAACTCCATGTTGATGGATCTTTGGAATCATTCGATTTTGAATCGGTTGAGACATGTGAACGATGCCTCTTGGGCAAGATGTCTAAGGACCCCGTTTTCCGGTTTGACGGAGCGGGCAAGTGATTTACTGGAAATGATACATGTTGATGTATGCAATCCAATGAGTCTTGTAGCGTGCGGTGGATATCGTTCTTTTCTTAGCTTCACTGATGATTTGAGTACATATAGTGTATATTTACATCATGAAACACAAGTCTGAATCATTTGAAAGATTCAAGCAAATTCACAATGAAGTTTAAGATCATCGTGACAAGAAGATAAAAATGTCTCCGATATGATCGTGGAGGTGAATATCTGAGTTACGAGTTTGGCACACAACTTTAGACAATGTGAAAGTTGTTTCACAACACACGCCACCTGGAACACCATAGTGTGATGGTGTGTCCGAATGTCATAGTCAAACTCTATTACATATGGTGCGTGCTGTGATGTCTCTTATTGTTTTGCTACTATAATTTTGGGGTTATGCATTAGAGACAACTACATTCACTTTAAATAGGGCACCATCTAAATCTGTTGGGATGACACCGTGTGAATTAGGGTTTGATAGAAACCTAAGCCGTCATTTCTTAATGTTAGGGGCTGCGACGCTTGTGTGGAAAATGTTTTCACCTAATGAGCTCGAACCCAAAGCGGACAAATGCATCTTCATAGAATACCTTAAGAACTATTGGGTGAACCTTCTATATTAGATCCAAGCATAAAATGTTTGTTTTTAATATTGGATCATTTCTCGAGAAAGAGTTTCTCTCGAAAGAATTGAGTGGGAGGAAGATAGAACTTGATGAGGTTGTTGAACCTTTGTTCAACCAGAGAGTAGCGCAGCGCAGGAAGATGTTTCTGTGGAGCCTACGTTAGTTGAAGAGGAAGTTAAAGATGATGATGATGAAGCTTCGGATCAAGTTACTATCAAACCTCGTAGGTCGACAAGGATGTGTATTGCTCCTGAGCAGTACGACAACCCGTCTTGGAGGTCATGTTGTTGGACAACGATGAACCTACGAGCTGTGGAGCAGCAATGATGGGCCCGGATTCCGACAAATGGTTAGAGGCCATGAAATTCGAGAAAGGATCCATGTATGAAAACCAAGTATAGACTTTGGTAGACTTGCTCGTTGGACGGCAGGTCGTCGAGTTCAAATGGACCTTTGAGATGATGACAGACGCTGATGGTAAATCTCACCATTTATAGAGCTTGATTTGTCGCAAAGAAGTTTCCAACAAGTTCAAGGAGTTGACTACGATGAGACTTTCTCACCCATAGCAATGCTAAAGTCTATTGGAATTATGTTAGCAATTGCTGCATTTTTCAATTATGAAATCAGGCAGATGAATGTCAAAACATTGTTTCCTTCCTTAAGGAAAGGTTGTATGAGATACAACCAGAAGGTTTTGTCTGTCCTAAGGATGCTAAAAGGTGTGCAAGCTTCAGTGATCTTTCTATGAACTGAAGAAAGCATCTCGTAGTTGGAATATAAACTTTGATGAGGGGATCAAAGTTTTTGAGTTTATACAAAGTTTATGAGAAACTTGTATTTACAATAAAGTGAGTGGGAGCACTATAGAGTTTCTGGTAAGCATATGTGGATGACATATTGTTGATCGGAAATGATGTAGAATTTCTGGAAAGCATAAACGGTTGTTTGAAAAGAGTTTTTCAAAGGAAGTCCTGGACAAAACTACCTAATTGTTGAGCATCAAGATCTATAGAGATAGGTCAAGATGCTTGATGAGACTTTCAATGAGTACATACCTTGACAAGATTTTGAAAGAAGCTCAAAATGGATCAGTCATTGAGAATGGTTCTCGCCTACTTTGTAAGGTTTGAAGTTGAGTGAGACTCAAAGCTTGACCACGGCAGGAGAAAGAGAAAGGACGAACGCCGTGCCCGATGCCTTAGCCATAGTCTTTGTATAATATGCCATGCCGTGTGCCGCACCTGTGTGTGCCTTGCCATGAGTCCGTCAAGGGGTACAAGAGTGATCCAGGAGTGGATAACTGGACAGTGGTTAAGATTATCCTTAGTGACTAAAAGACTGAGGAAATGTTTCTCGATTATGGAGGTGATAAAGAGTTCGTCGTAAAGAGTTACGTCGATGCAAGCTTTAACACAAATCGAGATGACTCTTAGTAGCAATCCGGATACGTATAGTGGAGCAGCCATTTGGAATAGCTCCAAGTGGAGTGTGGTAGTAGTATTTATAGTTTAACATAGAGATTTGCAAAGTACACACGGATCTGAATGTCACAGACCCGTTGACTAAAATACCTCTCTCACATGCAAAGCATGATTGAGCCCCAGAACTCATTGGGTGTTAGATTCATAACAATGCGGATCACATGGTGATGTGAACTAGATTATTCACTCTAGTGCAAGTGGGAGAATGTTGGAAATATGCCCTAGAGGCAATAATAAATTGGTTATTAACATATTTCCTTGCTTATGATAATTATTTACTATCCATGCTATAATTGTATTGATCGGAAACTCAGATACATGTGTGGATGCATAGACAAAACCATGTCCCTAGTATGCCTCTAATAGACTAGCTCATTGATCAAAGATGGTTAAGGTTGTTGGGAGACGTAGTAGTAAATCAAAATTTTCCTACGTTCACCAAGATCTATCTATGGAGAAACCAGCAACGAGAGGGGAGAGATTGCATCTTCATACCTTTGAAGATCGCTAAGCGGAAGCGTTACAAGAACGCGGTTGAAGGAGTCGTACTCGCAGCGATTCAGATCGCGGTAGATCCGATCAAGTGCCGAACGGACGGCACCTCCGCGTTCAACACACGTGCAGCCCGGTGACGTCTCCAACACCTTGATCCAGCAAGGAGGAAGGAGAGGTTGGGGAAGGGCTCCAACAGCAGCACGACGGCGTGGTGGTGGTGGAGTAGCAAGGTATTCCGACAGGGCTTCGCCTAAGCGCTGCGGAGGAGGAAGAAGAGAGGTAGGGCTTCGCCGTGAGAGAGAGAGATCAAATCCTGTCTCAAAACATCCAAAACCTCAAGTATATATAGGAGGAGGGACGTGGAGGGCTGGCTTGGCCTCTACTCCAAAGAGGAGATGGCCGGCTGAATTAAAGGGAGAGTCCACCTCCCACAAGGGAGGTGGATCTCCTCCTTTTAAATCCTTTTTGCCTTATCTCCTTATCTCCAGCCGCATGGGCCTTTAGCAAAAGTCTTGCCCAGCCCAATAAGGGCTGGCACACTTTATCTAACAGCCCATGTGGTCCTTTGGTCGTCACACCCCTCCCGGGGGTCCTCCGGCACCCTCCCGGCACTCCCGGTACACTACCGATGAGCCCGAAAACTTTCCGGTGACCAAAACTGGACTTCCTATATATCAATCTTTACCTCCGGACCATTCCGGAGCTCCTCGTGACGTCCGGGATCTCATCCGGGACTCCGAACAACCTTCGGTAATCACGTATACCTTTTCCCTATAAACCTAGCGTCATCGAACCTTAAGTGTGTAGACCCTACGGGTTCGGGAGACACGTAGACATGACCGAGACACCTCTCCGGCCAATAACCAACAGCGGGATCTGGATACCCATGTTGGCTCCCACGTACTCCACGATGATCTCATCGGATGAACCACGATGTCAGGGATTCAATCAATCCCGTATACAATTCCCTTTGTCTATCGGTATGGTACTTGCCCGAGATTCTATCGTCGGTATCGCCATACCTTGTTCAATCTCGTTACCGGCAAGTCTCTTTACTCGTTCCGTAACACATCATCCCGTGGCTAACTCCTTAGTCACATTGAGCTCATTATGATGATGTCTTACCGAGTGGGCCCAGAGATACCTCTCCGTCACACGGAGTGACAAATCCCAGTCTTGATTCGTGTCAACCCAACAGACACTTTCGGAGATACCCGTAGCGTACCTTTATAGCCACCCAGTTACGTTGTGACGTTTGGCACACCCAAAGCATTCCTACGGTATCCGGGAGTTACACAATCTCATGGTCTAAGGAAGTGATACTTGACATTGAAAAGCTTTAGCAAACGAACTACACGATCTTGTGCTATGCTTAGGACTGGGTCTTGTCCATCACATCATTCACCTAATGATGTGATCCCGTTATCAACGACATCCAATGTCCATGGTCATGAAACCGTGACCATCTATTGATCAACGAGCTAGCCAACTAGAGGCTCACTAGGGACATGTGATGGTCTATGTATTCACACATGTATTACGGTTTCTGGTTAACACAATTGTAGCCTGAATAATAGACAATTATCATGAATTAGGAAATACAATAATAACCATTTTATTATTGCCTCTAGGGCATATTTCCAACAGTCTCCCACTTGCACTAGAGTCAATAATCTAGTTACATTGTGATGAATCGAACACCCATAGCGTTCTGGTGTTGATCATGTTTTGCTCGTGAGAGAGGTTTAGTCAACGGATCTGCGACATTCAGATCCGTATGCACTTTACAAATATCTATGTCTCCCTCCTGAATGTAATCACGGATGGAGTTGAAGCGGCGCTTGATGTGTCTTGTCTTCTTGTGAAACCTGGGCTCCTTCGCAAGGGCAATAGCTCCAGTGTTGTCACAGAGTAGAGTCATCGGGCCCGACGCATTTGGAATCACTCCTAGGTCGGTGATGAACTCCTTCATCCAGACTCCCTCCTTTGCTGCTTCCGAAGCAGCTATGTACTCCGCTTCACATGTAAATGCCGCCACGACGCTTTGCTTGCTGCTACTCCAGCTGACTGCCCCTCCATTCAAAATATACACGTATCCGGTTTGCGACTTAGAGTCGTCCGGATCTGTGTCGAAGCTAGCGTCGACGTAACCCTTTACGACGAGCTCTTCGGCACCTCCATATATGAGAAACATGTCCTTTGTCCTTTTCAGGTACTTCAGGATATTCTTGACCGCTGTCCAG
Source organism: Hordeum marinum (assembly GCA_022496015.1). Taxonomy (NCBI): domain Eukaryota; kingdom Viridiplantae; phylum Streptophyta; class Magnoliopsida; order Poales; family Poaceae; genus Hordeum; species Hordeum marinum. The sequence goes on from CM039678.1 coordinate 557,443,176, forward strand.
TGTTCCGCTCCGGGATCACTTTGGTACCTCCCTACCAAACTTATGGCAAGGTTCACATCAGGTCTGGTACACAACATGGCATACATGATAGAGCCTATGGCTGAAGCATAGGGGATGACACTCATCTCTTCTCTATCCTTTGCCGTGGTCGGGCATTGAGTCGTACTCAATCTCACACCTTGCAACACAGGCAAGAACCCCTTCTTGGACTGATGCATATTGAACTTCTTCAATATCTTTTCAAGGTATGTGCTTTGTGAAAGACCAATGAGGCGTTTCGATCTATCTCTATAGATCTTAATACCTAATATGTAAGCAGCTTCTCCAAGGTCCTTCATTGAAAAACACTTATTCAAGTAGGCCTTGATACTTTCCAAGAGTTCTATATTATTTCCCATTATCAGCATGTCATCAACATACAATATAAGAAATGCTATAGAGCTCCCACTCACTTTCTTGTAAATACAAGGTTCTCCATAAACCTGTACAAACCCAAACGCTTTAATCACCTCATTAAAGCGAATGTTCCAACTCCGAGATGCTTGCACCAGCCCATAGATGGAGCGCTGGAGCTTGCATACCTTGTTAGCATCTTTAGGATCGACAAAACCTTCCGGCTGCATCATATACAGTTCTTCCTTGAGGAAGCCATTAAGGAATGCCGTTTTGACGTCCATTTGCCAGATCTCATAATCATAAAATGTGGCAACTGCTAACATGATTCGGACTGACTTTAGCATCGCTACGGGTGAGAAAGTCTCATCGTACTCAACTCCTTGAACTTGTCGATAACCCTTAGCGACAAGCCGAGCTTTATAGGCGGTGACATTACCGTCCGCGTCAGTCTTCTTATTTAAAGATCCATTTGTTTTCAATGGCTCGCTTATCATTAGGCAAGTCCACCAAAGTCCATACTTTGTTCTCATACATGGATCCTATCTCGGATTTCATGGCCTCAAGCCATTTGTTGGAATCCGGGCCCGTCATCGCTTCTTCATAGTTCGAAGGTTCACCGTTGTCCAACAACATGATCTCTAGGACAGGATTGCCGTACCACTCTGGTGCGGAACGTGTCCTGGTGGACCTTCGAATAGCAACTTGATCTGAAGTTTCATGATCATCATCATTAACTTCCTCTCTAGCCGGTGTAGGCTCCACAGAAACAACTTCCTGTGCTGCGCTACTCTCCGGTTCGAGTGGAGGTACAATTTCCTCATCAAGTTCTATTTTCCTCCCACTTACTTCTTTCGAGAGAAACTCTTTCTCGAGAAAGGATCCATTCTTGGCAACAAAGACTTTGCCTTCGGATCGTAGGTAGAAGGTATACCCAATAGTCTCCTTGGGATATCCTATGAAGACGCACTTTTCCGCTTTGGGTTCGAGCTTCTCAGGTTGAAGTTTCTTCACATAAGCATCGCATCCCCAAACTTTTAGAAACGACAGCTTAGGTTTCTTTCCAAACCATAATTCATACGGTGTCGTCTCTACGGATTTAGACGGTGCCCTATTTAAAGTGAATGCGGCAGTCTCTAATGCATATCCCCAAAATGATAGCGGTAAGTCGGTAAGAGACATCATAGATCGCACCATATCCAATAGAGTGCGATTACGACGTTCAGACACACCATTTCGCTGGGGTGTGCCGGGCGGCGTGAGTTGTGAAACAATTCCACATTTCCTAAGGTGCGTGCCAAACTCGTGACTTAAATATTCTCCGCCACGATCAGATCGTAGGCATTTTATTTTCCTGTCACGTTGATTCTCGACCTCACTCTGAAATTCCTTGAACCTTTCAAAAGTTTCAGACTTGTGTTTCATTAAGTAGACATAACCATATCTACTCAAGTCATCAGTGAGGGTGAGAACATAACGGTAGCCACCGCGAGCCTCGACGCTCATTGGACCGCATACATCGGTATGTATTATTTCCAACAAGTCAGTTGCTCGCTCCATTGTTCCGGAGAACGGAGTCTTGGTCATCTTGCCCATGAGGCATGGTTCGCATGTGTCAAATGATTCGAAATCAAGTGACTCCAAAATTCCATCAGCATGGAGCTTCTTCATGCGTTTGACACCAATATGGCCAAGACGGCAGTGCCACATGTAAGTGGGACTATCGTTATCAACTTTACACTTTTTGGTACTCACACTATGGACATGTGTAACATCACGTTCGAGATTCATCAAAAATAAACCATTGACCAGCGGGGCATGAGCATAAAACATTTCTCTCATATAAATAGAACAACCATTATTCTCGGATTTAAATGAGTAGCCATCTCGCATCAAGCGAGATCCAGATACAATGTTCATGCTCAAAGCTGGTACTAAATAACAATTATTAAGGTTTAAAACTAATCCCGAAGGTAGATGTAGAGGTAACGTGCCGACGGCGATCACATCGACCTTGGAACCATTCCCGACACGCATCGTCACCTCATCCTTGGCCAGCCTCCGCTTATTCCGCAGCTCCTGCTTGGAGTTACAAATGTGAGCAACTACACCGGTATCAAATACCCAGGAGCTACTACGAGCGCTGGTCAAGTACACATCAATAACAAGTATATCACATATACCTTTAATGTTGCCGTCCTTCTTATCCGCTAAATACTTGGGGCAGTTCCGCTTCCAGTGACCGGTACCCTTGCAATAAAAGCACTCAGTCTCAGGCTTGGGTCCATTTTTCTTCTTCTTCCCGGCAACTTGCTTACCGGGCGCGGCAACAGCTTTGCCGTCCTTCTTGAAGTTCTTCTTACCCTTGCCTTTCTTGAAACTAGTGGTCTTATTCACCATCAACACTTGATGCTCCTTTTTGATCTCGACCTCCGCTGATTTCAGCATCGAGTACAACTCAGGAATGGACTTCTCCATACCTTGCATGTTGTAGTTCATCACAAAGCTCTTGAAGCTAGGTGGAAGCGACTGGAGGATTCTGTCAATGACCGAGTCATCCGGGATATTAACCCCCAGCTGAGTCAAGCGGCTGTGTAGCCCAGACATCTTGAGGATGTGCTCACTGACAGAACTATGCTCCTCCATCTTACAGCTGAAGAACTTGTCGGAGACATCATATCTCTCGACCCGGGCATGAGCTTGAAAAACCAGTTTCAGCTCCTGGAACATCTCATATGCTCCGTGTTGCTCAAAACGCTTTTGGAGCCCCGGTTCTAGACTGTAAAGCATGCCGCATTGAACAAGGGAGTAATCATCGCAGCGTGATTGCCAAGTGTTCATAACATCTTGTTCCGCTGGGAGAACGGGTGCGTCACCTAGCGGTGCATCTAGGACATACAATCTCTTGGAAGCTATGAGGATGATCCTCAAGCTACGGACCCAGTCCGCATAGTTGCTTCCATCATCTTTCAGCTTGGTTTTCTCTAGGAACGCGTTGAAATTGAGGGTGACATTCGCGTTGGCCATTGGATCTACATCATAGATTGTAAAGACAATTTTAGACTAAGTTCATGATAATTAAGTTCACTTAATCAAATTAATGAACTCCCACTTAGACAGACATCTCTCTAGTCTTCCAAGTGATACATGATCCATGTCAACTAGCCCGTGTCCGATCATCACGTGAGACGGACTAGTCATCCATGGTGAACATCTTCATGTTGATCGTATCTTCTATACGACTCATGTTCGACCTTTCGGTCTTCCGTGTTCCGAGGCCATGTCTGTACATGCTAGGCTCGTCAAGTCAACCTAAGTGTTTCGCGTGTGTAAATCTGGCTTACACCCATTGTATGCGAACGTTAGAACCTATAACACCCGATCATCACGTGGTGCTTCGGAACAACGATCCTTAGCAACGGTGCACAGTTAGGGTGAACACTTCTCTTGAAATTTTATTGAGAGATCATCTTATTTACTACCGTCGTTCTAAGCAAATAAGATGTAAACATGATAAACATCACATGCAATCAATATAGTGACATGATATGGCCAATATCATTTTGCTCCTATGATCTCCATCTTCGGGGCACCATGATCATCACTGTCACCGGCACGACACCATGATCTCCATCATCATGATCTCCATCATTGTGTCTTCATGAAGTTGTCTCGCCAACTATTACTTCTACTACTATGGTTAACGCTTAGCAATAAAGTAAAGTAATTACATGGCGTTTATGATTGACACGCAGGTCATACAATAAATAAGACAACTCCTATGGCTCCTGCCGGTTGTCATAATCATCGACATGCAAGTCGTGAATCCTATTACAAGAACATGATCAATTCATACATCACAATGCATCACATTACATCCTTTGGCCATATCACATCACAAGGCACATGCTGCAAAAACAAGTTAGACGTCCTCTAATTTGTAGTTGCAAGTTTTTACGTGGCTGCTATAGGTTACTAGCAAGAACGTTTCTTACCTACGTCAACACCACAACGTGATTTGCCAATTGCTATTTACCCTTCATAAGGACCCTTTTCATCGAATCCGATCCGACTAAGGTAGGAGAGACAGACACCCGCTAGCCACCTTATGCATCTAGTGCATGTCAGGCGGTGGAACCGGTCTCACGTAAGCGTACGTGTAAAGTTGGTCCGGGCCGCTTCATCCCACAATACCGCCGAATCAAGATAAGACTAGTAGCGGCAAGCAAATTAACAAACTCGACGCCCACAACTGCTTTGTGTTCTACACGTGCATAGATTCTACGCATAGACCTAGCTCATGATGCCACTGTTGGGAGACGTAGTAGTAAATCAAAATTTTCCTACGTTCACCAAGATCTATCTATGGAGAAACCAGCAACGAGAGGGGAGAGATTGCATCTTCATACCTTTGAAGATCGCTAAGCGGAAGCGTTACAAGAACGCGGTTGATGGAGTCGTACTCGCAGCGATTCAGATCGCGGTAGATCCGATCAAGTGCCGAACGGACGGCACCTCCGCGTTCAACACACGTGCAGCCCGGTGACGTCTCCAACACCTTGATCCAGCAAGGAGGAAGGAGAGGTTGGGGAAGGGCTCCAACAGCAGCACGACGGCGTGGTGGTGGTGGAGTAGCAAGGTATTCCGACAGGGCTTCGCCTAAGCGCTGCGGAGGAGGAAGAAGAGAGGTAGGGCTTCGCCGTGAGAGAGAGAGATCAAATCCTGTCTCAAAACATCCAAAACCTCAAGTATATATAGGATGAGGGACGTGGAGGGCTGGCTTGGCCTCTACTCCAAAGAGGAGATGGCCGGCTGAATTAAAGGGAGAGTCCACCTCCCACAAGGGAGGTGGATCTCCTCCTTTTAAATCCTTTTTGCCTTATCTCCTTATCTCCAGCCGCATGGGCCTTTAGCAAAAGTCTTGCCCAGACCAATAAGGGCTGGCACACTTTATCTAACAGCCCATGTGGTCCTTTGGTCGTCACACCCCTCCCGGGGGTCCTCCGGCACCCTCCCGGCACTCCCGGTACACTACCGATGAGCCCGAAAACTTTCCGGTGACCAAAACTGGACTTCCTATATATCAATCTTTACCTCCGGACCATTCCGGAGCTCCTCGTGACGTCCGGGATCTCATCCGGGACTCCGAACAACCTTCGGTAATCACGTATACCTTTTCCCTATAAACCTAGCGTCATCGAACCTTAAGTGTGTAGACCCTACGGGTTCGGGAGACACGTAGACATGACCGAGACACCTCTCCGGCCAATAACCAACAGCGGGATCTGGATACCCATGTTGGCTCCCACGTACTCCACGATGATCTCATCGGATGAACCACGATGTCAGGGATTCAATCAATCCCGTATACAATTCCCTTTGTCTATCGGTATGGTACTTGCCCGAGATTCGATCGTCGGTATCGCCATACCTTGTTCAATCTCGTTACCGGCAAGTCTCTTTACTCGTTCCGTAACACATCATCCCGTGGCTAACTCCTTAGTCACATTGAGCTCATTATGATGATGTCTTACCGAGTGGGCCCAGAGATACCTCTCCGTCACACGGAGTGACAAATCCCAGTCTTGATTCGTGTCAACCCAACAGACACTTTCGGAGATACCCGTAGCGTACCTTTATAGCCACCCAGTTACGTTGTGACGTTTGGCACACCCAAAGCATTCCTACGGTATCCGGGAGTTACACAATCTCATGGTCTAAGGAAATGATACTTGACATTGAAAAGCTTTAGCAAACGAACTACACGATCTTGTGCTATGCTTAGGATTGGGTCTTGTCCATCACATCATTCTCCTAATGATGTGATCCCGTTATCAACGACATCCAATGTCCATGGTCATGAAACCGTGACCATCTATTGATCAACGAGCTAGCCAACTAGAGGCTCACTAGGGACATGTGATGGTCTATGTATTCACACATGTATTACGGTTTCTGGTTAACACAATTGTAGCATGAATAATAGACAATTATCATGAACTAGGAAATACAATAATAACCATTTTATTATTGCCTCTAGGGCATATTTCCAACAAAGGTTTCCTAGCCAAGGACATGAGATGTAATTTGATAACGGGATCACATCATTAGGAGAATGGTGTGATGGACAAGACCCAAACTACAAACGTAGCATATGACCGTGTCAGCTTATTGCTACTGTTTTTTGCATGTCGAGTATCTGTTCCTATGACCATGAGATCATGCAGCTCACTAACACCGAAGGAGTGCCTTGTGTGTATCAAACGTCGCAATGTAACTGGGTGACTATAAAGGTACTCTATAGGTATCTCCGAGGGTGTCTGGTGGGTTGGCATGGATCAAGGATTTGTTACTCCGTGTGACGGAGAGGTATCTCAGGGCCCACTCTGTAACACAAGATCAAAACAAGCCTTGTAAGCAATGTGACTAAGTGTTAGTCATAGGATCTTGTATTATGGAACGAGTAAAGAAACTTGTCGGTAACAAGATTGAACTAGGTATGGAGATACCGACGATCGAATCTCGGGCAAGTAACATACCGAAGAACAAAGGGAACATCATACGGGATTAACTAAATCCTTGACATAGAGGTTCGACCGATAAAGATCTTCACAGAATATGTAGGAACCAATATGGGCATACAGGTCCCACTACGGGTTATGGACTGTAGAGGTGTCTCGGTCATGTCTACATATTTCTTGAACCCGCGGGGTCTGCACACTAAAGGTCCGTTGATGTTTCGGTAGTATAGAGTTAGGTATGGTTGTGACCGAAGGTTCTTCGGAGTCCCGGATGAGATCCCGGACGTCACGAGGAGCTCCGGAATGGTTCGGAGGTAAAGATTGATATATAGGAAGTCATATTTTGGTCGCCTGAATAGTTTCGGGTTCATCGGTAGTGTACCGGGAGTGCCGGTAGTGTGGGCTGTGGGAGGGTGAATACCAGCCCTTAGTGGGCTGGTGGAAGTCCCACACAAGGCCCATGCAGCTGGGAAGAAAATTCTAAGGAGAAAAAGGTGGAAAAAGTCAAAAAGGCTAAATAAGGAAGGTTTCCTAGTCCTACTAGGATTGGAGGAGGATACTTCCTCTCCTCCTTGTGCAAGAGGCCAAAGGGCTGGCCCTTGTGCACCAGCCTCCCCCTCTCTCCTCCTATATATAGTAGAGGTTTTGAGGGTTTTGAGACACAAAAAACAGCCACGTGCTGCTTCTCCTCTAGATCGTACTTTCTCCTCTAGATCGGTTGTTCAGCGGTGCTTAGGCAAAGCCTTCCTGGAATAGCTCCACCAACATCGCCGCAATGCCTTCGCGCTGTCGGAGAACTCATCTACCTCTCCACTCCCTCTTGCTGGATCAAGAAGGTGGAGATCGTCATCAAGTTGTACGTGTGCTGAACACGGAGGTGCCGTCCGTTCGGCGCTAGATCGGAAGGACCATGATCAAGATCGCGAGACGGATCGTGATGAGATCGCGGGATGGGTCGTGATGAGATCGCGGGACGGATCGTGATGAGTTCGCTGGATGGGTTGTGATTAGATCGTGGGATGGATCGTGATGAGATCGCGGGATGGTCGGAGATTTGTATCGCGAGGACATTCGACTACACCAATCGCGTTTCTTAACGCTTCCCGCTTAGCGATCTACAAGGGTATGTAGATCCACTCTCCCTCTCGTAGATGCTCATCACCATGAATAGATCTTGCATGTGTATAGGAAAAAATTTGTTTCACATGCAACGTTCCCCAACATGAGCACCACCCTTTCCCCTGGCTTGGGGGTGGGGATCACTTGGCCCTCCTCCGCTGCGTGGTGAGGGATGTTGGCGGGGAGGTAGCCGACCTTATTTAGGCCGAGTATGTCCTGGTTGGTGACCGTGGAAGCTTCCCATTGGCCATTGGAGCCCGCCATTTCTGAGCTTGGAGGTAGGGTCGGAGAAACCTAGATTTGTGCTCTAGGGGCGCAAGGGAATAGGAGGTGGAGAAGTCGAATGGAGAGCGTGAAAAGCCTTTGGGGTTTTCTTTCTCTTTTTATGAGGCCTATCGATTTTGACTCCCTCTGCTTCCCGAGATGTGCGAGTCGTTGCATGCGCCTGATTAAGTATATCCCATATAAAACAGGGCACAATCAGTATATTGATAGATCGTGATGATTAAAAGGGCCTAGAATCGTCTATCGAGCCTATGCAACTGGCCTAGCGTTCGTGGTGGGCCATAGCCTAACGTTATTTACCCCCTAACGTTTGGCCTTTAAGGCCAATCAATTTGCTGTATTTGGATGTGCCACTCTGCGGAAAACCGCTTATCATCGGAGGCCAAACTATGGTTCGGTAGGAAGGAACTCACCTCGCAAGCCGAAGACTCTGTTCACGAAGCAATGGGACCTGAAGACCCTGGGCGTTGGAAGCAAGTTCGGGGGCTACTGAGGGAGTCCCGGATTGGGAGGTCCTCGGATGGCCGCTAGTTGAACATGGGCCGGACTGTATAGCCTATTACCGGACACAAGAAGATGTGAAGGCCCAGTCTCCAAGATGGAAGCTTCGGGAAGCACGGCTTGCGCTCCACGTTTGGCATAGTAGATAGGCATGTTTATCTGTTCGGCATGTAACCGACCATTGATGTCTACTACGCAACTTTATTCTTGTAGACACGTGTTGGGCCTCCAAGCGCAGAGTTTTGTAGGACAGTAGCAATTCTCCCTCAATTGGATGACCTAAGGTTTATCAATCCACGAGAGGTGTAGGATGAAGATGGTCTCTCTCAATCGACCCTGCAACCAAATACATGAAATCCCTTGTGTCCCCAACACACCCAATACAATGGCAAATTGTATAGGTGCACTAGATTGGCAAAGTGTAATATGGATGGTAGAAATATATTTTTATAATCCGAATTAATAAAAACAGCACGGTAGCAAATAACAAAAGTGAGCAAAAATGATATTGCAATGATTGAAAATGAGGCCTAGGGTCCGTACTTTCGCTAGTGCAATCTATCAGCAATGCTAACATAGTTGGATCATATAACCATCCCTCAACGTGTAACGAAGAATCACTCCAAAGTTCCTATCTAGCGGAGAAAATAAGAAGAAATGTTTTTTAGGGTAAGAAACCACCTCAAAGCTATTCTTTCTGTTCAATCTATCCTAGAGTTCATACTACAATAATAGAAGCTATTATTTCCGATCGATCTAATCAAGAGTTCATACTAAAACAACACCAAATAATTTCAGATTCATAATACTCAATCCAAAACAAATAACTTCAAGGAGTTCCCCAAGATTTCTACCGGGCAAACAAAGACAAGAACGTGCATCAACCCATATGCATAGATTACCAAAATGTCACCACGGGAATCCGCAAGTTTAATACCAAAATACATATCAAGTGAATCAAGACGATACCCCATTGTCACCATGAGTATTCAATTGCAAGACACATATCAAGTGTTCTCAAATCCATTAAAGTATTCAATCCGATAACAATGAAATCTCATAGGAAAAACTCAATTCATCACAAGAAGAGTATAGAGGGGAGAAACATCACATGATCCATGTATGTTAACAAAGCCCATGATATATCAAGATCGTGTCATCTCAATATCACGAGAGAGATAGAGAGATTAAACACATAGCTACTGGTACAAACCCTCAACCCCGAGGGTGGACTACTCCCTCCTCATCGTGGTGGCTGCCAGGATGATGAACATGGCCACCAGTGATGATCTCCCCTCCGACAGTGTGCCGGAACGGGCTCCAGATTGGTTTTCGGTGGCTACAGAGGCTTGCGGTGGCGGAACTTCCGATCTAGGGCTACCCTGAAGGGTTTCGGAATATTTGGGAATTTATAGTGCAAAGAGGGATACGAGAGGCCACCAAGGTGGGTACAACCCACCTGGGCGCACCAGGGGGCCCTGGCATCCCCTGGTGGGTTGTGCCCCCCTCGTGGCACCCCCAGGTGTAGATCTGGCCCATTGGGTTCCTTCTGGTCCAAAAAAATCTCCAAAAAGTTTCATGGTGTTTGGACTCTGTTTGATATTGATTTCCTGCGATGTAAAAAACAAGCAAAAAATAGCAACTAGCACTGGGCACTGGGTCAATTGGTTAGTCCCAAAAAATGATATAAAGTTGCTATAAAATGATTGTAAAACATCCAAGAATGATAAAATAACAACATGAATAGTTCATAAATTATAGATACGTTGGAGACGTATCAACCATGTGTAAACCCTAGGCCTCCTCGGCACCTATATAAGCCGAAGGGTTTGAGGGGTAGAGGGAGAACTCTTCTAGGGTTAGCTATACGATCTCGAGGTAGATCAACTCTGTCACCACTCACATCATCAATACAACCAAGCAGGACATACGTTATTACCTCCATAGGAGGGACCAAACCAGTGTAAACTCGTGTCCCCTTTGTCTCCTGTTACCGTTGATTCCAGTCTCATAGTTTGGGACCCCCTACCCGAGATCTGCCGGTTTTGACACCGACACCTCCAGCTTATGTAGTCATCAGGGGTCCCTAGGTTTTACACATGGTCGGTCAGATGCCGAAAAGATAAACATGCCTATCTACAGCTGTTAAATTGGACAACATGCCTTGGCTCCTTGAAGATTTTGCCCTGGCGAAGGGGCCCTTGATCACCTAATGGTCACTTTGCGGCCCATACAGTCCAGCCTGTGGGAAACAGGTCGGCTACCCAAGGACCCCTTAATCCAGGACTCCCTCACCTGGGCTTGCTTTGCTGTTATAGCCTAATGGCCTGATTGCCTGGTTATTCGAAACACCTCCGATATCCTTGGATGGCATAGTAGATAACAATTTTCGGCCCTTGGCCGAAGTTGGAGAAGCGGACGGTCGGTTAAGATGCGTTTAAAGTTCGAGTGAACACATATATGATATAAGTACTTCAGTACATACAATCATTACACATAAAATTCTTTTACCTAAGTCACTTGGGGCTCTTAAATTCGCATGAGTCATTTTATAATAAATGTTTTCTTCTGACTCGTTGCAAAGTTTTTTTCTACCACTCCTTTCTCGACTCGAGTGCTTGGTCAATAGCAGGGTAGCCTAGTTTCTCTTTAAAGCTGCTCGCCTGAGAAACTGGCATGAGAAACACTCCGCCTTTGGGATAGGGAGGTTGAAGACGAAGGCTTACCCACCTGAAGTCCATAGATTGGATGTGTCATGTTAAAGCATGACGGAAGCAGAATTTTAAGACCAATTTCGTATTGGCACCAAAAACTTGATTCAATTGAGACATACAGTTTTCAAATAAGTTTTTTGGTTTTTTGTTCTTATAACTTCTTTAAACCTATTTTATGTTTTCCTTTCAGGAAGCGGGACATCCTCTTGGTTGAGGTGTTCGGCGTGATGGTCTTGCTCGAAAACTCTTTTCCTAAGTACGGTTCGGCATCTTTCTTGCCGAACTTCAACTCGGCGTTGTCAAAATGTACATGATGGTTGAACTAGTTCCCGAGGATATACGGCCCTAGGGTCGGCCATTTTGCCCAACCCAAGTCTCGGGGGCTACTGCATTAACAATTCATTGCAGAAAATTTCAGTGCAATACAGTTCCCGAGGAGATTATAATCATTGGGTTGGTCGGCCGCACCCAACCTAAGTCCCGAGGTCTGTGCACATCTCTTTTGTGTTCCGAAGTAGGCTGCCGAGCTAGGAGTTGATCCTCAGGCCAATTTTGTGAATAGTCCTGAGTCTCCGGGGCTACTGGCATCAACGGTTTTATGTCATCCTTCATGTGCATCTCGGGTTTTAGACCGACAAACACCTTGAGGGCTACTGATACGTTTCCAACATATCTGTAACTATTGATTTTTCCATGCTATTATATTATCTGTTTTGGATGTTTTATATGCATTAATATGATATTTTATATTATTTTTGGGACTAACCTATTAATCTAGAGCCTACTGCCAGTTTCTGTTTTTTCCTTGTTTTTGAGTTCCGCAGATAAGGAATATTAAACGGAGTCCAATGGAATAAAACAATGATTTTTTTTGGAAAATATGGAAGCTACAAGACTTGAGAACTAAGGCAGAGGAGCTGCCACGGGGCCACAAGCCCGCTTGCCGTGGCCAGGCGGCCACCCATGCCGGGCAGGCTTGTGGCCCGCTGGAAACTCCCCTAACCCTAATATTCGGCCAATAAATACCCAAATATTCCATCATTATCAGAACGAGCCACGAAAGCACTTTTCCGCCGCCAGAAGCCTCCGTTCCTGAGAAATCCAATTTTGGAGCCTTTCCAGGTAATCTGTCGGAGGGGGATTCGATCACGGAGGGCATCTACATCAACTCCATTGCCCCTCCGATGATCCGTGAGTAGTTCACCACAGACCTATGGGTCCATAGCTAGTAGCTAGTTGGCTTCTTCTCTCTCTTTGCTTCTCAATACCATGTTCTTCATGATCTTCATGTAGATCTATCCGATGTAATACTCTTTTGCGGTGTGTTTGTCGAGATCCGATGAATTGAGGGTTTATGATCAGATTATCCATGAATATTATTTGAGTCTTTCCTGTATTATTGTATGCATGGTTTCATATCTTTGCAAGAATCTTCGAGTTATTGGTTTGGTTTGGCCAACTAGATTGGTAATTCTTGCAATAGGAGAAGTGCTTAGTTTTGGGTTCAAACTTGTGGTGTCCTCACCCAGTGACAAAGAAGGGGTAGCGAGGCACGTATTGTATTGTTTCCATAAAGGGTATAAATATGAGGTTTTCATCATATCGCTTGAGTTTACCCCTCTACTTCATGAACTTAGTACCCTACAGGAAGGAGTCGGTTGATGTGTGGAGTAATAGTAGTAGATGCAGAATCGTTTCGGTTTACTTTTCACGGACGTGATGCCTATATGCATAATCATTGCCTTGGATATCTTCATAACTATTCGCTTTTCTATCAATTGCTTGATAGTAATTTGTTCACCCACCGTAATACTAGCCATCATGAGAGAAGCCATCTAGTGAAACCTTTTGCCCCTGGGTCTATTTTCTATATTATATTTTCAGATCTAAAACCAAAAACACCAAAAATACTTACTGCATTGTTTTTACTTTTAGGTTTACTTTCTGTTCAAGAATCTTGTTATATCTATCTCTACTAGATCTCATCCTTGCAAATAACCATGAAGGGATTGACAACCCCTTTATAGCGTTCGATGCAAGAGTTTGATTCATTGTGCAGGTATATCTATTGGTGGCTCGCATGTATCTCCTACTGGATTGATACCTTGGTTCTCAAAAACTGAGGGAAATGCTTATCTACTTTGCTGCATGAAACCGTTCCTCTTCACGTGAAATCAACACATCCTCGAGAAGGAGCAAGAAGGATTTCTGGCGCCGTTGCCGGGGAGATACATAGCAAGTCAAGAATACGAAGTACCCATCACAAACTCATTTCTTGCATTTACATTATTTTCCATTTGCCTCTCTTTTTCTTCTCCCCCACTTCTAAACCGATTTTCCAAAAAGATTTGCCTTTTTATTCGCCGTTCTTTCATTTGCCTTTTGTTTGCTTGTGTTGCCATGTGCCTTCTATTTGCTTGCATCTTCGCTTGCTAAAAATCTATTGATATGGATCCTCATCCACTTGCTAATATTTTCAAAAGGACAAACTATGATGAACCCATTGCTAGTGAGTTGAGTGCCCTTGATTATTTCTATGGATTTTGTTTGAAAATCATGAATCTGGAAATTCTGATAAAGTGTTGAAAGAAGAAAAATTATAAAGTGATTCAGGATATCTCCTTGAATGAAAAGCATGACTGCAATGATATTGTTATAAATTTTCTTAGTGTCAATTATGTTAATGATATGCAAAACTACAAGCTTGAGGATGCTATATTTGATGAGTTTGTCATGACCACGACTTATTGCAATGATCATGACTGGGGTTATAATTCTTCTTATGATCTTGATAATTTATTTAATGCTCATGATGAATATGATATTGAAAGTGGGTTTGGAAGAGTGTCAACTTTAGGCATTATTGATACCACCATTTTTGAGAGTGTTCAATCTTAAGAAATTTTTGGTAAAAGTGGGTTTGGAGAGGTCATGACTTTAGTTAATGATAATCCTAGTATTTTGGAAGAGTATGAACTTTGCATGCATGTGGATCATGAAGAAAAAGTTTTATATGATATTTATATTGTTAAATTCCTTCATGATTCTAATGAAATTTATTATCAGGGATGAACATATGCTTGTAGGAATTGCAATAATATCAAGTTTCCTCTCTATGTGTTCAATGTTTTGAAATTATCCTTGTTTTGCCTTCCTATGCTAGTAAATTCTTGTTCCCATAAATTGTTTGCTCAGAAAATCCCTATGCATAGGAAGTGGGTTAGACTTAAACGTGTTTGTAATGCTATTCATGATGTTCTTTTGCATATCTCAACTACTACTTTTTATGTGAACATCATTGTAATCATTTTGCCTAGCTAGGGGCGTTAAACAATAGCGCTTGTTGGGAGGCAACCCAATTTTCTTTTTCTTTTTGCCTTTTGCTTCTGTTTTGGTGTGTTTGGCACATTATTAATTCCATAGTAATTATGATTTTGTGTTTGGAACTTTTGATTAGTGTTTGAGCCAAGTAAAACCTTTGGGGTGATATATGGTAGTTGTTGATTTGATCTTGCTAGAAAGCAGAAACTTTTGCGCTCGGTCCAAGATATTTCTAAATTTTTCGGAGCGTCAAATTGATCTGAAATTTTTACACAGGATTGATATACAAATTTCCTTGGTTGTCCTGAGTATTTAGATCTTTTAGCTCCAGAAGTATTAAAAGCTTATAGATTGCTATAAACTGTTTTGTTTTTGACAGATTCTGTTTTCTTTGTGTTGATTGCTTATTTTGATGTATCTATGGGTCATATCGGGGTGTATGAGTCATGGAGAAGTTAGAATACAGTAGGTATTACACAAATAATGAGTTCACAACAGTACCTAAAGTGGTGATTTATTTTTCTTATACTAACGGATCTCATGAGTTTTCTGTTGAGTTTTGTGTTGTGAAGTTTTCAAGTTTTGGGTGAAGATTTGATGGACTATGGAATAAAGAGTGGCAAGAGTCTAAGCTTGGGGATGCCCATGGAACCCCAAGTAATATTAAAGTATACCAAAGAACCTAAGCTTGGGGATGCCCCGGAAGACATCCCCTCTTTCGTCTTTAATCCATCAGTAAATTTTCTTGAGGCTATATTTTTATTCACCACATGATATGTGTTTTGCTTGGAGCGTCTTGTATGATATGAGTATTTGCTTGTTAGTTTGCCACAATCATCCTTTCTAGACACATCTTTAGAGAGACACACGCTTAATCCTGAATTTGTTAGAATACTCTATATGCTTCACTTATATCTTATGAGCTAGGCAATGTTGCTATAGTACTTCACTTGTATCTTTTTAGAGCATGGTTGTGTTATATTTTGTATAAATTATTGAACTCTTGTTCCCCACTTATATTATTTTGAGAGTTTATTAAAACAGCATGGTAATTTGTTTAGGCTATGAACTTAGTAATAATATAATGGCATCCAAGAGGGATATAATAAAAACTTTCATATTAAGTGCATTAACAACTATAAGAAGTTGGATTCCTTGCATATAGTTTTGAGATAATAGGGGTGGTAATATGAGAGTCATGCTAGTGAGTAGTTTTGAAATGAAGAGATACATGTGTTAAAGCTTGTGATTCCCGTAGCATGCATGCATGGTGAACCACTATGTAGCGACGTCGGAGCATGACTTGTCTAATGATTGTCGACCTTTGTGTGAGGGTCGGGAGCGCGCGATGGTTAACTCCTACCAACCTCTCCCCTAGGAGCATGCGTCTAATGCTTTGTTTGATTACTAATAGACTTTTGTAATAAGTATGTGAGTTCTTCATGACTAATGTGAGTCCATGGATTATACGCACTCTCACCCTTCCATCTTTTCTAGCCTCTGTAGTACCGCGCATGTTTTGCCGGTACATGAAACCCTCCGTACTCAAAACAGCCACCATATATTCCTCAAAAAAGCCACCATATATTCCTCAAAACAGCCACCATACCTACCTATTATGGCATTTCCATAGCCATTTCGAGATATATTGCCATGCAACTTCCACCATGTAGTTTTTCTATGACTTGCATCATCACTTCATATTGCATATAGACTTTTATCTTGTCATAGGAATCGAGTTGTAATTTATTTTTCTTTGAGTTATAAGTAAATAAAAGTGTGATGATTTTTTATTAATATAGCATTGTCCCATGAGAGAAAAGGATGACGGAGGCTATGACTCCCTCACAAGTTGGGAAGAGTATCCAAACATTACAAAAAATAAAAGAGGCCAGCGAAGCATAAACACAAAAAGGCCAAGCAATCCCACTAAAAAATATAAAAACTGAGAGAAAGAGAGAAGGGACAATTGCTACTATCTTTTTCCACACTTGTGCTACAAAGTAGCACCATGATCTTCATTATAGAGAGTCTCCTATTTTATCACTTTCATATAACAAGTGGATATTCATTTTGCACGACAACTTAGTTTTTTGTTTGAGCTTCCATACACTTATAGCTCTAAGTGCATTTGTTGCATGGCAATCCCTACTCACTCACATTGATATCTATTGATGGGCATCTCCATAGCCCGTTGATACGCCTAGTTGATGTGAGACTATCTTCTCCTTTATCCTTGCACCCCCACCATATTGTATTCCACCTCTAATGCTATATCCATGGCTCACGCTCATGTATTGCATGAGAGTTGAAAAGGTTTGAGAACCCCAAACATGTGAAACAATTGCTTGACTTGCACATCGGGGTTGTGCATGATTTAGATACTTTGTGTGGGGAAGTGGAGCATAGCCAGGCAATATGATTTTGTATGGATGACTTTCTAAGGCCATGTTATTTGGAAAGGACACCACTACCTTGTTGGTGTACTCGAAGTATTATAGTTTTCATGTCAATATTAGACTATTGTTTTGAATCTAACGGATCTGAATATTCATGCCACAGTAAAGAATATTACATGGATAAATATGTTGGGTAGCATTCCACATCAAAAATTCTGTTTTTATCATTTACCTACTCGAGGATGAGCAAGAATTAAGGTGATACGTCTCCAACGTATCTATAATTTTTGATTGTTCCATGCTATTATATTATCTGTTTTGGATGTTTTATATGCATTAATATGCCATGTTATATTATTTTGGGGAGTAACCTATTAATCTAGAGCCTACTGCTAGTTTCTATTTTTTCCTTGTTTTTGAGTTTCGTAGATAAGGAATATTAAACGGAGTCCAAATGGAATAAAATCTCTAGAATGATTTTTTCTAGAAAATATGGAAGCCACGAGACTTGAGAACGAAGGTAGAGGACCTGCTATGGGGCCACAAGCCTGCTTGCCGCGGCGAGGGGGGCACCAGCGCCGGGCAGGCTTGTGGGCCATTGGCAACTCCCCTATCCCTAATATTCGGCCTATAAATACCCAAATATTTCATCATTATCAGACCGAGCCACAAAAATACTTTTCCCCCCCGGAGGGGGATTCGATCACCGGGGCCATCTACATCAACTCCATTGCCCCTCGGATGATGCGTGAGTAGTTCACCACAGACCTACGGGTCCATATCTAGTAGCTAGATGGATTCTTCTCTCTCTTTGCTTCTCAATACCATGTTCTTCATGATCTTCATGGAGATATATCCCATGTAATACTCTTTTGCAGTGTGTTTGTCGAGATCCGATGAATTGTTGGTTTATGTTCAGATTATCCATGAATATTATTTGAGTTTTTCATGAATTCTTATATGCATGATTTCATATCTTTGCAAGTCTCCTCGAGTTATTGGTTTAGTTTGGCCAACTAGATTGGTAATTCTTGCAATAGGAGAAGAATTGCGATCTCCTCACCTAGTGACAAAGTAGGGGTAGCGAGGCACATATTGTATTGTTGCCATCAAGGGTAAAAAGATGTGGTTTTCATCATATTGCTTGAGTTTATCCCTCTACATCATGTCATCTTAATTAATGCGTAACTTTGTTCTTCATGAACTTAATACTCTAGATGCAGACAGGAGTCGGTCGATGTGTGGAGTAATAGTAGTAGATGAAGAATCGTTTCAGTCTACTTGTCCCGGACGTGATGCCTATATGCATAACCATTGCCTTGGATATCTTCATAACTATTCGCTTTTCTATCAAATTCTCGACAGTAATTTGTTCACCCACCGTAATACTTGCCATCATGAGAGAAGCCATCTAGTGAAAGCTACGGCCCCTTGGTCTATTCTCCGTATTATATTTTCAGACCTAAAACCAAAAACACCAAAAATACTTTCTGCATTGTTTTTTTACTTTTAGATTTACTTTCCATTCAAGCATCCTATTATATCTATCTCTACTACTTCTCATCATTGCAAATAACCGTGAAGGGATTGACAACCCCTTTATAGCGTTGGGTGCAGGAGTTTGATTCCTTGTGCAGGTATATCTATTGGTGGCTCTCTTGTATCTCCTATAGGATTGATACCTTGGTTCTAAATGTTTTAGGGAAATACTTATCTACTTTGTTGCATCAAACCATTCCTCTTCACGGAAAACCAACACATGCTCGAGAAGTAGCAGCTGCTGGCTATATATCTCGGCAGAGAATAAATTGCACAAATCGAAAATATCCACAAAGAATCAACCCACGATCGGGGTGGTAAACCACCTCGAAAGCAGTTCGCAATAAAGCTCAGGCGCAAGTGGCTGGTTCCATAGAGAGTATTTCCGAAATTAAGCTCGGATGAATTCCTTCAATTTTTTAAGGTCCAAGGAAGTTTATGATACCTCGGACGCTGGCCATCGTTACAGCCCAGATGCAGTCCGACGTTGGAGCTCCGAAGCTGTCAGGCATAAAGCTCGGATTCGAATGGTTCGTTCAATAGAAGACTATTCCGGAATTTAAGCTCATATGGACTCATTCAAATTTTCAGAGGCCAAGGTAATCTATTATACCTCAGATGTCGATCATCGTCGGTGCTCTGCTGCAAAATACACCTCGGATGCAGTGTTGGAGATCGGCGAATAGTGTTGGAGCTCGGCTAGGAACAGACGCCTCAGATGTAGGTCGGCGTTGGAGCTCAGACCCTAGGTGTGGTGTAAAAAATTACAAGGCATTGATAAAGAGCGATAACTTAAAGGGGCTCCTCGGATTCCCAACATGTAAACTCTTCAGATTCAACTCGACGATCCTCAAGATCGGACATGGGAAGATTTCTTGAACTAGTTTTCAAGACTGACGATCGAAGATGAAGAATTATTCAAAAGAACCGAGGAGCATCCTCAACTTGAAGACCGGTTCAGGGGCTACTAAGGGTGTCCTGCACTAGGGGGTAGTCACCACGTCGTCTCCTGACCAGTGGGTCGGGCAGCGGACCCCCATGATGATTCACTAATGGGCCACTTTGGGCAGCCCATGATGCATATAAGGGAGATTCCACAAGAGTTGGCGCACAAGACTAGGACTCCTCTAAACCCTAGGCCTACGGTTTATATATAAATCAGGCCAGGCTAGTCAATAGATGATCATATTCATTACTACAATCTCGTGGTAGATACCTATGCTATGTACTATCCCCATATCAATACAAAAAAAAGAAGGACGTGTGGTATTATCTCCTTGGGAGATCCCAAACCTAGGTAAAATCCTGTGTCTATGTTACCATCGCTCCAAGATGCCTAGCTTAGGACGCCTACTACGAGGTATGCCATATTTGACACCAACACCTATGCATTCGAAGACGGAGGACAAGCCTCCAACCTCATCAACAACTCCAACATCACCACCTCCGAAGAAGGACATCTAAACACATGGGTATGGGCACTCCCCTTGGCTTGTGCCAAGCTTGGGGGAGGTGCCCCGGTATCGTATCACCATCAAATCTTTTACTTTTCTTGTTTTTTATAGTTTTATCCTTTTGGTTTTACCTTGATCTAGTTGAATAAAGTTTTAGTATCATCTAGCTTTCAGTTTTGCTTTATGTTCCCCTTATGTAAGCGAGTCCGAGAGTTATATAATAAAAAGTGTTTTGATGTGAGGGCTTTGCTTGTTGCTATGATGTTGAAAAAAAAATAAGAAGTAATAAAGAAGAATAGAACAAAAGCAAAGAGTATATATGATGATCTTATGGGGAGTGATAACTTCACATATAAGAAGTATGTCGATTGAAATTTGTTGGGAGTTGACAAACATAGTGATTGGTCATTGGTGCAACTAAAAGGAACTAATAAAGAAAGAGAGGTTCACATATAAATATATTATCTTGGACATATTTTATGATTGTGAGCACTCATTAAAATATTATATGCTAATAAGTTGATGTTGGACAAGGAAGACAACATAATGGGTTATGTTTGCTTATTTCCAAACAGAAGTTATATGGTTATAGATCCTCCAACATGTAGTGCTTGCTTCCACCTCATACTAGCCAAAACTTCCGCACCAAGTAGAGATACTACTTGTACATCCAAACACCTTAAACCCAATTTTTCCATGAGAGTCAACCATACCTACCTATGGATTGATTAAGTTCCATCAAGTAAGTTGTCATCGGTGAAAAAAGCAATAAGAATTGCTCCTAAATATTTATGACCTTTTATTGTAAGGGAAAATAAGCGTTGTACGAACTTGTGATGGTAAAGAAATAAAAGCGAAAGACTGCATAATAAAGGTTGCTATCACGAAGGGCAATACAACACGGCATCCCTTTGCATTAAGGGTTTGCACATCTAGAAAAAACCGCAAGACAACCTCTACTTCCCTCTATGAAGGGCCTATCTATTACTTTTACTTCATAAGTACCTACCTTTATGCAAGAGTCATGGTGATCTTCACCACTTCCTATATTTGGCCTTTCTTTCTTAGCAAGCATTATGTGTTGGGGAATGATCTAGACACATATATCCACTTGGATGTGGGTGATCATGAGTTATTTCTTTTGACATTACCGTGGAGGTAAATAGTTGGGAGGCAAAACTATAAGCCCCTATATTTGTTTGTGTCCAATCGAAGCTTTGACCTCATGTGTACCACGTGAGTGTTCGCAATTATGAATACCTAAAAGATGATTGAGTATGTGGATTTTCTTTACAAGCTCTTATATTGACTCTTTCCGATGTTATGAAGAATTGCAAATCGCTTTAATGACTGAGAGCATAGTTTTTTGGTTCTCATTAGAGTTTTTGGTTCATACTTTATCTTGTGAATGAATTTTTACTCTGGTATAAGAAATTATATATCAATAAGTATTTCGTTTCTAAAGATGATCATGATGCCCTCATGTCTGTATTTTATGTTATCGACACCTCTCTCTCTAAACATGTGGACACATTTATCGATCTTGGCTGTCGCTTGAGAACAACCGAGGTCTTA
Source organism: Hordeum marinum (assembly GCA_022496015.1). NCBI lineage: Eukaryota > Viridiplantae > Streptophyta > Magnoliopsida > Poales > Poaceae > Hordeum > Hordeum marinum. Next base: position 557,464,997 of record CM039678.1, read on the forward strand.
GCTTGGGGGAGTTGATACGTCCATTTTGCATCATGCTTTTATATTGATATTTATTGCATTATGGGATGTTATTGCATGTTATGGTACAATACTTATGCCTTTTCTCTCTAATTTTACAAGGTTTACCTGAAGAGGGAGTATGTCAACAACTAGAATTCTGAACTTGAAAATAGAAAATATGAGAGACCTATTCTGCAAAACTCCAAAAGTCTTGAAAAGTTACGAAGAATTATTTTGGAATATATAAATAATATCGGGCAAAACAAATACCAGAGGGGACCCACCAGGAGGTGACAAGCCTTCTGGGTGCGGCCTACCCCTCTGGTCGCGCCCTTGTGGCTTGTGGGCCCCCTGTGAGGCCTACGATGTCCATCTTCTGCTATATGAAGGGTTTTGACCTTAGAAAATCATAAGAGAGCTTTCTGGACAAAGCAGCTCCGTCTCTAGGCGGAACTTGGGCAAAACCAATCTAGAGCTCGGGCGGAGCTATTCTGACGGGGAAACTTCCCTCCCGGAGGGGGATATCGAAGCCATCGTCATCACCAACGATCCCCTCATGGAGAGGGGGTAAATATCCATCAAAATCTTTGCCTGTACCATCTCCTCTCCAAACCCTAGTTCATCTCTTGTATCCGGTCTTTGTGTCAAACCTCAGATTGGTTCCTCTGGGTTGCTAGTAGTGTTGATTACTCATTGTAGTTGATTCTAGTTGGTTTACTTGGTGCAATATCTTATGTTCAGATCCTTTATGATAATTATTGCTCCTATGATTATGAACATGTTTTGTGAGTAGTTACGTTTGTTCCCGAGGACATGGGTTAAGTCTTGTTATAAGTACTGATGCGAATTTGGTATTCGTAAGATATTTTGATGAGATGTATGTTGTCTATCCTCTAGTGGTGTCATGTGAACGTCGAGTACATGACACTTCAACATTATTTGTTTATGCATTGGGAAGTAATAAGTATATGATCGGTTGCTAGAGTGATAGAAGGTTAAACCCTAGTTTATGCGTTTCTTCGTAAGGGGCTGATTTGGATACATATGTTTCATGCTATGGTTAGACTTATCTTAATTCTTCTTTCGTAGTTGCGGATGCTTGCGAGAGAGGTTAATCATAAGTGGGAGATTTGTCCAAGTAAGGGCAGCTCCCAAGCACTGTTCCACCCACATATCAAATTATCAAAGTAACGAACACGAATCAAATGAGCGTGATGAAAATTAGCTTGACAGAAATTCCCATGTGTCCTTAGGAGAGCTTCACATTTATTACTTGGTACCTGTTACAAATTACCTTATCACAAAACTATCTGTTACCAATAATTTCAGTGCTTGCAGAGAATACCTTAATGAAAACCGCTTGTCATTTCCTTCTGCTCCTCGGTGGGTTCAACACTCTTACTTATCAAAAGGACTACGATAGATCCCATATACTTGTGGGTCATCATACAATCCCTTGAATCGAGTGGGAGTGAAAATTCCAGATAAGATAGTGATTGGTATAATTCTCCAAGTCACTGCTATAAAGCTACTAGAGCTTCGTGATGAACTATAAATATGCCAGGGATGGAAAAGATGATCCTTGAGCTAGTCACGATATTTGACACCACGAAGGTAGAAATCAAGAAGGAGCATGAAGTGTTCATGGTTAGTAAAACCACAAGTTTCGAGAAGGGAAAGGGCAAGAAGTGAAACTTCATGAACGGTGTCGGTGTCAAAACCGACGGATCTCGGGTAGGGGGTCCCAAACTGTGAGACTAGAATTGATGGTAACAGGAGATGAAGGGAACACAGATTTACCCAGGTTCAGGCCCTCCTATGGAGGTAGTACCCTACGTCCTTCTTGGTAGTATTGATGGTATGGGGGTTACAAAGTTGATCTACCTAGATATCGAATAGCTAACCCTAGATGAGTTGTTCTCTCCCTATAGCCTGAAGCCCTCCAGCTTATATAGACCCTAAGGGTACCTAGGTTTTATACATGGTCGATTACATGCCGAAGACATAAACATGCCTATTCACTACATCAAACCTGGAGCACAAGCCATACTTCCCGAAGGTTTTATATTGGAGATATGGTCTTCAATTAGTCCGGTGTTCGGTAAGTGGCCCATATAGTCCGGCCCATAGAAATAGATCAGCCTCCCGAGGACCCCCTAATCCAGGACTCCCTCGGTAGCCCCCGAACTTGCCTCCAATGCCAAGGGTCTCAGCTTCCATTGCTTCACACGACCAGAGTCTTTGGCTTGCGAGGTGAGTTCTTCCCGCCGAACTTAGTTCGTCCTCTGGTGACAAGTAGCCTTCCGAATAGGGGCGCGTCCGAACACTATGAATAGGTCGGCCATGAAGGCCAAACACCAAGGGGCAAGATGACGTATACTGACAACCTCTCTGACGAAAGGTCACAACCCACCACGACTGCTCAGTTACAAAAGCTCAATTTGCGGTTCAAGGCAGTTTTAATCAACACGATATACTGACATGATGATCGTGCCCCATTTTACACGGGATATGTTTAATCATGTGCATGCAACGGCTCGCATGTCTCGGGTAGTGGAGAGATTCATGGCGCAGCGAGGGGAGTCCAAATTGTTAAGCCTCATAAAAGGGGAAGAAAACCCCAAATCCTATTCACGCTCCCCATTTGCCTTCTCCGCCTTACATTCCTCCGTGCCTCCAAAGCATAGATCAAGATCTTCTGCCTCCCACCTCCAAGCTCATCAATGGCGGGTTCTGGCTCAAATGGCCAGTGGGAGGACTCCACAGTCACCGATTAGGACGTTCAGGACCTCAAGAAGGCCGGATACCTCCCCGCGGATATCCCTCACCGCGCGCCGGAGGAGGGCCAAGTGATCCCCACCCCCAAGCCGGGCGAAAGGGTGGTCTTCACCCCCACTTCATTAGGGGGTTGATCTTTCCACTCCACCCCTTCGTCAGGGGGATGATCTTTTTCTACGGCTTCGACTTCCACAACCTCCCGCCAAACTCTTTCATGCATATATCGGCATTCATCCTCGTCTGCGAGGCTTTCCTGCGGGTCGAGCCACACTTTGGGCTTTGGCTCCAAGTGTTCAACGTCAAGCCCAAGTGCGTCAGCGGCAAGGACGCCGATTGTAGCGGGGCTGTCATCGGCAAGTTCACCCGCGTCATGTGGTCGTCGGGCACCTTCATCGACACCATCAAGGTGTGACAGAAGGAGTGGTTCTACATCACCGAGCTTAAAGAAGAAGGTGAGCATCCCCTGTTGCATTCAAGTCTGGTCCCATCACCGAGCAAGGAGGTGAGTGACCTGCAGAAGCGCATCGGCTCCCTGATCGAGATGGACAACAAGTTGACCGACGTGGTCCAGGTCATGATCCGAAGATGCATCCTCCCCTACCGGCACCAGGATACTCCCTTGTGGGATCATTCGTTCGACGCTGCGCCCACGATTCTGAAGATTTTACGCACTTTGCGGGAGAAGCTGTGGAAAGCGTTCTTCAAGTCGTAGACGAGCTGGCCATCCAAGCCCGCCTCCGAGGTACGGTATCAACTACGCTTGGTTGACTTTATTTTCCATACAAAGGACTTATAACACCTTTTCCGATCACCCATTTTGGTCATGTCTCAAGAAGGCTATGAATATCAACAGTCCGACACCTCAGCCTGAAGACGCTAGGTCCGAGATGTTAGCGGCGATGCTCGTGGTGAGGCCGTACAAGGCCCCCGAGAAGGACAATAAGAGGAAACTAGGATGGGGCGTCCTTCGCATCAGGGGGCAAGCAATTCCCCCTCGCAAGAAAGAGGGCGGTTTCATTGGACGGTTCAAAGGAGGTACCCCCTCCCGCCCCGAAGAGAGCATGTCGGGCGTAGGTGGTCTTGTCCGATGATAGCTTAGATTTAGACACTGAGTCCAATGACGCCAAGGTGGTTCCACGAAGGAACCTTAGGGTCAAGCCCCATGCCTGAAGGTTAGGATCCGAAGACCCCTTGTTCGTCCTTTAACAGGTTGAGAGTTTTATTAACATGCAGGTTCTTATCGATTTTATAGTCCCCCGCGCATCCTGCCCACCGATCAAATATCGAGTGGGGAGACCCCACCTGTCGAACTAGCGCAGAGCGGGAATGCCTCGCATCCCTCCACTTCGGGCGCCGGGAAGGACACCATGGAGGTGTCATCCCACCGTGCTCCTATGGAGCCGAGCACCGGCGGTGGGGGATGATATAATGGCCGAGGGGAACACCTCGGTCGCCGAAGACCGGGGGGAGATACCCTGTCCGGATACTGAGTAAGCCGGACGAGTGGCCACTCATTCTCCCCCGAGGGCATCTCCGGAGCGCACCATGTCTCCCGAGGTACTAGTTCAAACCCCTGTTGGTGATCGGGCTACCTGATCACCACCAGCGCCACCGGCCAATAGGTGGTCGGTCATGGAGGAGGCTCTATCGAGCGCCTCTATCCCCGAAGGGCACCACACCCTTAAGGGTGCGGTGTTACAGAGCAGTCCGTCCATCGACAACGAACTGAAGGAGGCCTTTAAAGGTCTTCTTACGAGTTGTCAAGCAAGTGACATGATGCTCTTATTTGCTAAGTTTTTATTTATTTTTATTATTATATACATGGCAGCCCCCAAGCCCTAGGTGACTTTTAAAAAACTTACCTAGGGGTCAATCATAGGTCTGATTCCGGACTAGATACACATTATGTGTCCAGAATGTTAGATTAGCCCCCTAAGAAGGTTGAAAATATGATCGAATTGACTATAGTTTGGAAGTATAGACCCCATGTAACACGTCAACTGTATGTATAATGCAGGTTTCGTCATCGGCGGCAGCAATAAATGGTGCCGAGCTGGACGAACTGAATCCGAAGCTTAAACGCTCCGAATATGAAGTTGATGCCCTCAACAGAAGATTCGACGAAAGGGGTGTTTAATGCTTACGCAGCCTCGACGAAAGGGGTGGAGAGGCTCAAGGCCAAGATTCAACAAGTGAAGGACCAAGCAGCCGTCAAGATGGCGGTGGCCAAAGAAGCGGCTACCGCCCTTTCCGCTCTGCGAGCTACCAGCGACAATCATGAAGCTCGTGTGGCGGAGGTCCAGCAGGAGCTCAAGGATGCCAGCCAAAAGTGCGAGGCCCTTGAGCAGAAGGGTAAGGAGAGTGTAGTAGAGCCGTCCACCCTGAAGAACGATCTTCAGAAGGAGCAGGTGGACAGGCGGTTCTATGTGGAGCAGGTCCACCAAGCGAAGGACATAATGGATGGTAACCGTACTTACTATAGTGTGTCTTTGTGGATAGCAAATTCAAATTGCTTACCTAGGTGTGGCGTTTCTCAGGCGCCTCCTCTGATCTCCCGAAGAGTGTGGCGGATGCCAATCAGCTGTTCGCCTTGAGCGAAGAAGGAGACGAAGCTCGTCTGTTTCGGGCACAGTTCGGAGCCCCCTACCGCTCTCCTCTTCTGGTGGAGCAGCTGAACAGCTGATAGAGCTGCACCGGATGGTGGAGCCGGCCATGAAGGACCTCTGCATGCTCCTATGGCCCAGCGAGCCGCTACTAGGCAGCTACGTACCTTGGCCCGGTGTAGAAGTTAGTTGCCACTTCGCCCCGCCTCGACACCGTGAAGCACTCTTCCTGCATCAAGGGAGTCCGGATGTGTCTTGCCAAGGCCAAGGTGCACTGGCCGGGGCTGGATCCGATGAAGGTAGCCACTGCCCCGCCGCCTCTCTCGAAGGAGCATTGACGCCCCAAGCTATACTTCGCCGGAGTGATGGAAGATTCTCGGGTGATAGCTTCTCAGTGTTCGGGCGATAATGTGTTCGAATAAATTGTAATGCGTCCCAAGACTTTTCAAAGCTTTAATGTTATAAGTTATAATGCTTCTATGTCTTTGCATTCCTTTATAACTCCTGTGTGGCCGTTTGAAACTAAAAGATGCGAGTCGTCAACTTCAGTCCCCTACATGGGGTGTCACTCCGAATGCACTATATTCCTTAGCTGAGTGATCGCAACCCGAAGGTGGTAGAGTGTGGCGGCCTAGGCAATCAGACTATCGTGCCTTATTTCGTTCACTTAGCCGTAGGGGTGCGAAAAGGACTACGGGGGGCTAAAGACTAGCTCCCGGAGTGTTGTGATGAACCGCGACTAAGGCTAGTATCACATGGTTTGCATGTATAGCAAACCCTTCGCACAACGCGGAATATCCTCTGATGAGATGGAAACATAACACTTCAAGCTCGGATTCACAGACTGGCTCTCGCATACTGTGAGGTGCTTGACTAGACTATCTAGAAACACAATCGCAGGGGTTCTCCCTTTGGCCCTTTAGCCAAACGAGCAAAACGTAAAGCGGCAAGCATAGGAGCCAGGCAACCCAACTATTGACCCAAGACATAGTTCGGAACTGATGCATATAAAGTGAACTCCAAGCCGAACACACAATAAATTGTACGTAAGGCGATTTGGTTTGTATGCTCGAGGACCCAGTGTATTATCCGGTTGCATCGCAATATACCAAACATGTTCATGAGAAGAGGGAGAAAAGGGAAAATATGTGCCAAAAAGGATAGACGAGACATACATGAAAATGCTATATTTCCCAATAAGTCTTATTACTCGTAGTGTCGAAGCAACTTCTTACAGGTATGTGAAGAAAGAGATTATAGGAGGGGTTGTAGGAGGGGTCTTCAATTGGTGGCCTTACGTCCTCGATGCACCCTGTTGCTAGTTTACTCCTGATATTTGGTTGTTCAGTGAACAGATTTTGCGGACAAGGTACTGAAAATTTGCCGAATTAAGGTTTACGCCCTTGGTGGGTCCTTCAATGGTCCCTGCATTGTGTCCGAAGACGTATTGAATGTTAATAGTACGGTCTAGCCTGCCCCCACCTTTGTTTCCCCACCGCTGCTAATGGAATTTTGAGTGCAAAGTTGTGTCTTCTTGGCACATACTTCGCTGGTCCTAGGGGTGTGCGATGGGGAGCGAGTCCCTATTTGAGGGGAGAGGAACGCTCTGGGAGTTCGGCCTGCCGTTGAGCTCGCTTCCCGACCTTGCGTGCCTTTATGGCGGATGTCAGAACTTGCCGATCATCTTTGTAGCTAAATCCGGCCGCCAGGGCCAACACATGTTCCTTAGTTCGTAAAGATCGCTCCATATTGCCGTTAACAGTGATGACCCCTTTGGGGCCAGGCATCTTGAGCTTGAGGTATGTGTAATGCGGGACGACATTGAAATGAGCGAACGATGTCCGGCCAAGCAGGGCATGATAGCCGCTGCGGAAGGCCACAAGGTTGAAGATCAAGTCTTCGCTGTCAAAGTTATCGGACGAGCCGAACATAAATTCCAGGGTTACGGAGCCCGTACATCGGGCTTCAATGCCTCGAATCACTCCTTTGAAGGTAGTGTTGCTGGGTTTGATCCTTGATGGATCTATGCCCATCTTTTTCACCGTGTCTGAGTAAATCAGATTCAGGCTACTTCCTCTGTCCATCAGGACCTTTGTGAGGTGGTATCCATCTATAATGGGAACTAAGACGACGTCCACGGAACCTCTGTGATGGATACTGGTAGGGTGATCATGCCGAACAAAAGTGATCGGGTATGCCGACCATGGGTTATACTTCGGGGCTACAGGCTCTACAGCGTAGACCTCCCGAAGGGCGCGCTTCGTTTCCTTCTTAGGTATATGGGTGGTGTATATCATGTTCACCGTTTTGACTTCTAAAGGAAATTTCTTTTGTCCGCCACCCATCAGACCCCGAGGCTCATCCTCATCCTCACTGCGTGAGCTCTTGCCTTGGTCTTCGGGTGGAAGCTTGCCGACCTACTTAAACACCCAGCAATTACGGGGTGTGTGATTCGTGGGCTTCTCCTGAGTCCTATGGATTTGGCAAGGCTTTCCCATGATCTTCTCCAGCGGGGTGGGTCCGTCACAATTGCCTTTAGGAGGCTTCTTCCGCTGCCTAGGACAGGAATTGCGGAAACCGGCATTGACGGCCGTATCATCAACTTCACTGTTATTGTGCCGACGCTTGTTTTCTTGCGCTTGGGCTTCCTGTTGCCATCCCGGACCTCGGTGGTTCCGATCTCTTCAGTGTTGTGGCTGCATGTTGCTAGCCAATTGTATTCACCCACGCAAAAGCCAGTCATCAGGGAAGTAAGGGCGGACATGGTCCTGAAAGAGGCTATTGCCTCGGGATCCGGGCAGTCGACAATTTTGTTCTTTTTTGTCAAGAACCGATTCCAGAATTGTCGTGCAGATTCTCCGGACTTCTTAATGATGTTACTTAGGTCAGAGGAGTACGGCGTTCGAACATAGGTTCCCTGGAAGCTAGAGCGGAACACATTCCCCAGGTCTTCCCAGCATCCAATGAAGTTTTCGGGGAGGCTGTTGAGCCTGTGCTGAGCTAGCCCCTTGAGTTTAAGGGGGAGGGATTTGATGGCATGGAGATCATCTCCTCGAGCCATGTGGATGTGGAGGAGGAAGTCCTTGATCCATACGGTTGTGTCAGTTGTCCCATCGTACTGTTCTGCATTGTAGGTTATATCATCCATGGGGGAGTAACCCAGCGGTGCCCCAGTGGAACCCACACTACTTTTCTGCATTGTAGATGGGACGGGTTCTTCCCCTGCCTCCTGCTTCGGAGTTTCCCTTTTCTGGGTCAGTACCTATATCTACAGCTGCTGCTGCTCGTACTTCTGTTCCAACTTCGAAAATCGGTCTGCTTCCACCTTCTTTTTTCTCGAATGGCTTTATAACTGTCCTGCCATCCCGCAAACCCCTCGTACCACGGAACAACGCCCATGCCTCGTGTTCATCCTCCATGTTCGACATTCCCGAGGGCACGTGTAAGCTCGTCATTCTCTCTATTGGGGTGAAACCGTCCTTCTTGGGCATCTTTTATTGCTTGAGTCAACTCATCTGATGCATGCTTCAGACTGGCCAGTCCAATAATCTTCCCTGTGGCTGGGTCCAACTTTCCCCCATGCACAAAAAACCAATTCCTGCACCTCTTGGGCCAGTTGAAGGTTACTGGAGTGATCCCTTAAGCAAACATCTTATTCTCTAATGCATCCCACTTAGGAATGGCTGACTTGTATCCACCTGTCCCTAGCTTATGGTGATACTTTTTTTTCTCAGCATTTATCTTATTCTTTGTCGACTTCTCCATAGCAGCTATCGATGTCTTGTACTCGATAAATGTGTCCCAGTGTTCCCTTACCTTCTCGTATATTCCTTTGAATTCGAGCGCCTTCTTGCCTCTAGCGTTGTACTTGGTCCATAAACTTTTCTTCCAAGTCTGGAACGTGCCGGCCATCTGATGGAGAGCAAACTGCTTGACTTTGTTCCTTTGACGCTCCGAGAGAGAATCTGGTAGGGTGAAATGCTCCATGAGCTCTCGCTAAAGGGCATCTTTAATTCTTGTATCGACATAATTCACTCCTGGTTTTGGTTCCTTTGGCTGAATCCATTCATGCATTGTGATCGGGACTCTGTCTCTAACAACCACTCCGCATTGACGCACAAATGTCTTGGCATTGGCTTCAGGGTGAGTCGGTTTGCCATTATGTTTGAAAGCATCAAGATTGAGCTTTACGTTGTCGTCCAATATTTTGGCAGCGCCTCGTACATTTCTACTAGATTGGCTCGATCCGGAGGGCTGATAATTAAAATAAGAAAGATTTGTTAATATATATATATATATACACAAATCAATTAATACACATGTAATGATCACTAGAGGCTAATGGATGTGTATATACCTGGCCGAACATTCTTGGTTGTTCTGGATTTTGGAACATAAGTTGTTCTTCCTCGGTCTCACATCCATCACCATGATTGTTCAGATATTGTGAGCCATCATCATGATCATGTGATTCACCTCGAAGGTCCGCTGGGTTTTCGGAGGAGCGTATCATGTCGAAGATGTCCTCTTCATGAGCTCTACCGGTATTGTCCATAGTTTAATAACTAGTCCATAATAATATAGATAAAACAAATTAGTATTTAAATTAGCATGCATTCAAGAAGCAAAATAACTGATAGTTAATTAATAATGCATCATCAAATACATATATAGTATAGTTCTTAGAATAGATCTCATCTACATAATCTTGGATAATTTTCAATACATCGGCTAATCTCCATCGATCTAGATAATACAACATAATAGTAGCTAGCTAATATATCAATCTAGATAGAACCCTAGTGCCCGACAGATATCGGGGCGGGCGGTGGACACCCAAAGAGAAGGAACCATCATAGGAACATAGCTGCAGTGAGATCCGTGAAGAATCTGCCAGGTATTGTCGGCCTTGGCCTCCAAAGCTGCCATGTAGCGACGGACGACACCCCCGACACCCGACCCCGACCACGACACAACACCCCTATTTAGTTAGTTAGTTAGTTAGGTAGTCAGGTTATTAGGATATGTGTTAGTTTATGTTTAGTTTTGGTTTAATTTAGTTTATTTTTAGTTTAGTTTTAGGTTTAATTTAGTTGGATCCTAATGCGTGTGTGACTTTCGGTCTGTCGTCGATCCTAACTAAAAATAAACTAAATTAACCCAAAACTAAACATAAACTAACACATATCCTAATAACCTGACTACCTAACTAACTAACTAACTAAATAGGGGTGTTGTGTCGTGGTCGGGGTCGGGTGTCGGGGGTGTCGTGGTCGAGCGCAACGGTGGTGAGGGCGACGGCGGCGGTGGTGAGGGTGACGGCGGCGCAACTGAGGTGACGGCGGTGGTGGTGCGACGGCGGCGGTGGTGACGGCGACGGCAATGGCACGATGATGGTGCGACGGCGGCGAGGCCGACGACGGCGAGAGTGACGACAGCGAGGGCGACGGCGGCAAGGGCGATTTCGGCAGCCTGGCGGCGGAAGTTGAGCTCTCCCGGTGCGTTTCTCGGCCCGGGACGACGAAGTCCTCCTTTTATACCAGACAGACCTTTAGTACCAGTGTGTAGCACGCACCGGTACTAAAGGGTCTTTAGTCCCCGTGCTAGCCACGCACCGGTACTAAAGGTCCTCCCAACAGATCGCTTGGGCGGTGGACCTTTAGTACCGATGCATGGCATGCACGGGTACTAAATGGTCTTTAGTACCAGTGCTAGCCACGCACCGGTACTAAAGGTCCTCCCAACAGAGCGCGGGGGCGGTGGACCTTTAGTACCGGTGCGTGGCACGCACCCGTACTAAAGGGTCTTTAGTACCAGTGCTAGTCACGCACAGGTACTAAAGGTCTTGCCAAAAGAGCACGGGGGCTGTGGACCTTTAGTACCGGTGTGTGGCTAGCATCGGTACTAAAAGTTTTTTTTAATTAAATATTAGTTATTATTTTCAGAAAACCCCGTAAACTTAGAAAATCATAGAAAAAACGTAGGACTCCGATGGAAATAAATAATATATGAAAAAATATCAGAAAAATATAAAGAATCTGTTTATGGCATTTCCATGCATGTTTGAACAACTTCAACTGTTGTATAAGATAATTTGATTAAATATGACATTTGAAATATTCATATCTCGAGTTTGAAAAGCAGTACAAATGAACTCTGAAAAGGTTATAACTTGGCATGACATCATAATTTCACCCACATAGCAACTTCTAGAGAGTTGACTGGGTTACGGCAAAAACTGGATGCACTTTGTGTACAAATTGGACAATCTCATAAGAAGTATGAGGGTTTCGGACAAACACTCATCTATTACAAAGGGATTTCATTTTTAATAACTGATTTTAACTCCATACTTTTTGTGTGTTCAATATGCACCATTCAAAGGCACATCATCAATTTTCAACCCTTTCTGACTTCATTTGATATTTTTCATGCATTTAATGATTTATTTTGAGCTAAATGACCCTGAATTTGAAAAGCAGTAGAAATGAACTCTGAAAAGGTTGTAACTTGGCATGACATCATAATTTCACCCACATAGCAACTTCTAGAGAGTTGAGAGGATTACGGCAAAAACTGGATGCACTTCTTGTACAAACTGTAAAAAAGATATACCATTCTAGCTAGGAAATGCATGCATGTCCTTCACATAAATATATAGAAAGTGATGACGGTAAAGCCGGTCACATCCCAGAGTGTGATCTCGCGGTGTAAGAATTTTTCTGCGTGTTTGTCCCTTTCTTATGATTGCGCCAGAACCATGGATAATCTTCATCATTTAATAGGATGCTTGGGTGAGTCTTCACTCTGAAGGGAGGGATTTCATGAAACTTTTCATAATCTTCGGACATGTCTATGTTGTCCTTCACTCCCACAATGTTTCTTTTCCCTAAAAGAACTATGTGGCGCTTTGGCTCATCGTATGATGTATTCGCTTCCTTATCTTTTTTTCTCCTCGGTTTGCTAGACATGTCCTTCACATAGAAAACCTGAGCCACATCATTGGCTAGGACGAATGAGTCATCTGTGTATCCAAGATTGTTGAGATCCATTGTTGTCATTCCGTACTGCGGGTCTACCTGTACCCCGCCTCCAGTATATTTGACCCATTTGCACCGAAACAAAGGGACCTTAAGATCAAGTCCATAGTCAAGTTCCCATATCTTCTCTATGGAACCATAATATGTGTCTTCAAAGTTGGTTGCATCATAGCGGACACCACTGTTTTGGTTGGTGCTCTTCTTATCATGGGCGATCGTGTAAAATGTATTCCCATTTATCTCGTACCCTTTGAAAGTCCTTACAGTCGAACTTGGTGTCTTGGCCAACCAATACAGTTCATCTAGAACATCGTTGTCATTGATGAGCTTTGTTTGCAACCAACTAGCAAAAGTCTCCATGTGTTTACGTTCAATCCAGGGGTCAGACTGCTTCGGGTTCTTGGACCGTACAATATCGTTGTGTTCCTCCATATATGGAGTCACCAAGGTGGAATTTTGTAGAACCATGTAGTGTGCTTGAGTGAAAGAATGCCTGTCCATATTTATTGCTTCTTTCTTCCCTAATGTACCTTCTCCATCCAGTCTCCCCTCATGCCGCGATTCAGGAAGACCAATCGGCTTAATGTCAGGAAAAAGTCAACACAAAACTCAATAACCTCCTCTGTTCCATATCCCTTGGCGATGCTTCCTGCTGGCCTAGCACGGTTATGAACATATTTCTTTAAGACTCCCATGAACCTCTCAAAGGGGAACATATTGTGTAGAAATACAGGACCCAAAATGTTAATCTCTTCGACTAGGTGCACTAGAACGTGCGTCATAATATTGAAGAAGGATGGAGGGAACACCAACTCGAAACTGACAAGACATTGGACCAGGTCGTTCTGTAACCTTGGTAGGATTTCTGGACCGATTACCTTCTGAGAAATTGCATTGAGGAATGTGCATATCTTCACAATGGGTAATCGAACATTTTCCGGTAGAAGCCCCCTAAGTGCAACCGGAAGTAATTGCGTCATAATCACGTGGCAGTCATGAGACTTTAGATTTTGAAAAAATTTCTCTGCCATATTTATTATTCCCTTTATGTTCGACGAGAAGCCAGATGGGACATTGATACTGAGCAGGCATTCAAAAAAGATTTCCTTCTCTTCTTTCGTAAGAGCGTAGCTGGCAGGACCTTGATACTGCTTTGGAGGCATGTCGTCTTTTCATTAATTCTTTGCTTGTCCTCCGGTGCCTATGGTGTATCTTTTGTCTTTCCATACACGCCCAAGTAGCCTAGAAGGTTCACACAAAGATTCTTCATCACATGCATCACGTCGATTGCGTTGCGGACCTCTAGGACTTTCAATATTCAAGTTCCCAAAATATAGATTTCTTCTTCCACATGGGTGCATGTCCGTTGGCGTCATTCGGAACAGATTGTCCGCCAGGACCCTTTCCAAAGATTACCTGTAAATAATTGACCATATCAAATATATATTCACCAGTACGGAGGCCAGGCTTCTTCCGGTTATCTGGCTCACCTTTGAAATGGTTGCCTGCCTTTCTTAAGATATGCTTGATCGGTAGAAATCGACGATGTCCCAGGTACACATTCTTCTTACATTTATCCAAATATATACTTTCAGTATCATGTAAACAGTGCGTGCATGCATTGTATCCCTTGTTTGTATGTCCTGAAAGGTTACTAAGAGCAGGCCAATCATTGATGGTTACAAACAGCAATGCTCGTTGGTCAATTTCCTTCTGTGTGTGCGCATCCCACACACGCACACCTGTTTTTTCCCACAACTGTAGAAGTTCATCAACTAGTGGCCTTAGGTTTACATCAATGTCATTGTCGGGTTGCTTAGGGCCTTGAATGAGCACTGGCATCATAATGAACTTCCGCTTCATGCACAACCAAGGAGGAAGGTTGTAGATACATAGAGTCACGGGCCAGGTGATGTGACTGGAGCTCTGCTCGCCAAAAGGATTCATGCCATCTGTACTAAGACCAAACCATAAGTTCGTTGCGTCAGCTGCAAAGTCCTTGAACTCCCTCTCGATTTTTCTCCACTGCGACCCATCAGCGGGTGCTCTCAACATCCCGTTTTTCTTACGTTCTTTTTTGTGCCATCGCAACAACTTGGCATGCTCTTTGTTTTGGAACAAATGTTTGAACCGTGGTATTATAGGAGCATACCACATCACCTTGGCAGGAACCCTCTTCCTGTGGCGTTCGCCCTCCGCATCACCAGGGTCATCGCGGGGGATCTTATAGCGTAGTGCACCGCATACCGGGCATGCATCCAAATTCTCGTACTCCTCGCCACGGTAGAGGATGCAGTCATTAGGGCATGCATGTATCTTCTACACCTCTAATCCTAGAGGGCAGACAACCTTCTTTGCTTCGTACGTACTTTAAGGCAATTCGTTATCCTTTGGAAGCATCTTCTTTATCATTATCAGCAATTCTTGAAATCCCATGTCAGTTACACCATTCTTCGCCTTCCATTGCAGCAATTCCAGCGTGGTACCCAGCTTTTTCTGGTCATCTTCACAATTTGGATACAATAATTTCTTGATCCTCTAACATGCGTTTCAACTTCATCCTCTCCTTATCATTTTTGCAGTTTCTCTTTGCATCAGCAATGACCTGACCCAAATCATCAGCGGGCTCATCTGATGCCTCTTCTTCAGCTTCCCCCATTGATGCCTCTTGTTCAGCTTCCCCCATTGTTGTATCAGCAAAAGGATAGTTGTCATCATCCTCTTCTTCTTCATTGTCTTCCATTATAACCCCTCTTTCTCCATGCTTGGTCCAACAGTTGTAGCCGGACATGAAACCGGACTTCAGCAGGTGGTAGTGAAGGGTTTTTGAGTTAGAGTAATTCCTATCATTCTTACAGTCACGACATGGACAACACATGAAACCATTCTGCTTATTTGTCTCAGCCACACGAATAATATCATGCAGGCCATTAAGTAACCCTGGACTTAGTCGGTCATCATACATCCATTGCCGGCTCATGTTCACTACACAACATCGAAGTGACCAAATTAATACAACTTCATCATCACATTACAACCAAAAGTAGAGCAAGCAGTGACCAAATGTTATTACTGCAAATAATGGATACTTATAGTTCATACATATACATCTCATAAAACAACACCAACTATCTAAAACATGTGAATAGAACAACAAATGCGATCATAATCGCAACTAAAGTAACAATTGAGCCAACAGCATAATGATACCAAGCCTCTTTATCAATGGCATATTTTCTAATCTTTCTAAGCTTCAAGCGCATTCCAACCATCTTGTTCTTGTGACCATCGACGATATCGGCAACATGCTACTCCAATCCCATCTTCTCATCTTCAGTTCTTTTCAATTTTTCTTTCAAATGATCACTTTCTTTTTCGGCTTGTGCTAATTTCTCGAGCAGAATTGCATAGTCGGTTGGAATTTCTGGTTCAACTACTGCCTATAGATAAAAAAATCTATGTCAATTTGGTGGCATAATTAATTGTCATAGACATTAGATGATGTGTGAAATAGTTATAAAAGATAATTAATGACATACCACATCTGAATCATAGACTGGACGAGGGCCGACGTGGGCGGATACCATAACCATTACACTATAGAATAACTAACAACAATACAAGTAAGTAAATCGTACACGCAACTATCTAAATCATACAAGTAATTTTTTTTAAATATTTTAAGAAGAACAAGAGGCTCACCAAGGTGGCCGGTGCCGCGATGAGACGGTGCGAACGATGGACGGGGGTTAGGACGGCCGGGGATGGTGGGAAGGCACACCAAATAAACCACACCTACACATATGCAACCTAACAAGTTAATTTGAGCTCAAATTGCATATAAATAAAATAAACTCCCACAAATCACAAATCACATATCTTTGAGCATACCACAAGCTAATCTAGCAAGAGATGAAGGAGCAAAGTTGCTAACCTTTATGAACACTTGGATAGATGGGGTGCCTTTAAATCTTGACAAATCCTTGGTAAAATGGAGGATGAGCTTCGAGCAAGAAGAAGAACATGGGAAGGCACACCAAATAAACCTCACCTACACATATGAACCTAACAAGTTAATTTGAGCTCAAATTGGATATAAATCAAATAAACTCCCACAAATCACATATCACATATCTTTGAGCATACCACAAGCTAATCTAGCAAGAGATAAAGGAGCAAAGTTGCTAACCTTTATGAACACTTGGATAGATGGGGTGCCTTTAAATCTTGACAAATCCTTGGCCAAATGGAGGATGAGCTTCGAGCAAGAAGAAGAACAGGGGAGAAAATAGAGCTCTTTCGGAAGTCCTTAGTAACGGCTGGTGTCACCAGCCGGTACTAAAGGTGCAAGCGGAGCCCATGTCTGACCAAAACCCTGCCATGCCCCCTTTAGTACCGGCTCATGAGATGAACCGGTACTAAAGGTCCCTCACGAGCCGGTACTAAAGGTCGCCCTGCTCCTAGCCGTTGTAGACGGCACGAACCGGGACTAATACCAACTTTTGTACCGGTTCGTGACCAGACCGGGACTAAAGCTCGGGACGAAAGGTCTGTTTTCTACTAGTGGTATGAGAACCGAGTATGGACTTTGGTAGACTTGCCCGTTGAACGGCAGGCCGTTGAGTACAAATGGACCTTTAATAAGAAGACATATGATGACGGTAAATGTCGCCATTTATAATGCTCGACTTGTCGCAAAGAAGTTTCCAACAAGTTCACGGATTTGGTTCAACAAGCAGCATGGGGGACTTGGTTCCTCGGGCATGCGGGAACTTTGGACCCATAAAGAGGGAAATGTGTTTTCATGAAAGCTCAACTTCAGAAACCCATCAATAAGATTCAGGCAGCAATCAAGGAAGTGGAGGAAGGGACGTTCCATCCCGACAGAGAGAAGGACGTGTTGTCGCCCTGGGGAATCTTGAACACCTTGTCGAACTAGAGACACGTCAGGCATCGTTAAGTGGAAGTATGGGTTTCCGGACAACACTTATTATAGAAGCCGACCGAGAAAGAAGAAAGATGAAGCAAACTGGATGCATAAGATGGAAGAAAATTAGTGTTGCTAGAGGGAAGTCACCGAGCTATTACCGGCCCACCATCTCAGCAGCACAAAGATCCTTCATTGGATACTGCCAACAAAGCTACCCCACCATCTCATCGGATAAGTAGTGTGCCTTTCACAGAGCTCATTCAGCCTGATATCATGGCTACTCGCTACCCCGTGGATGGTATCACGGAGAGGGATTATTGTGAGCTAATTGTGAAATACCATAACCTAACTTTGAAGGTGGCAGTCGGCTATGTATTACCTCTTGCACCCGTTGGAACTTTCCATTGCAATAAGATTCCAGATGGCTATGCTCTTGTCGGGCTGGATGAAGTTTCCAACGGATTTGAGGATCTGAACCTTGAGTACCCTACAGGTGAAGGGGGGACTCGTTTGACAAATTACCTAAGGACTAAAATTCTATGAAGAAAGGAAAGCATCGCACTTCCAAACTAGAGGCCGCCTCAAGAGACTCAGCCGGGGGAGGCCCCTCAGCAGAATCCTCCTCCGCCTCAGCTCATGTCTCCAGCGTGTCAGCGGAATCTGCCTCCTCCGCCGCGCAGCTAACTCTGTCGCCTCAACAATAGCGTAAAAGAGCCGCCACCGCTCTGGCGACTAGCAGAAGCACAACAATGAAGAAATCCAGAGCAGTCCCAAGCGCCAAGAAGGCTCCTACCAAGTTACCCTACGATAGGACTGATGAATAAAACGATGATATCATGGCTGCCGATGTGAAACACCAGCTGTTGGGGAACGTTGCATGGGAAACAAAAAAATTCCTACACACACACAAACCTATCCATGGTGAAGAGCATCTACGAGAGGGAGAGTGGATCTACATACCCTTGTAGATCGCTAAGCGGGAAGCGTTAAGAAACGCGGTTGGTGTAGTCGTACTTCTTCGCGATCCAAATCGCCGAGCGTCCCGCGATCCACTCACGAACTGTCCCGCGATCGAATCATGAACCGTCCCGCGATCTTGTCATGTTCCGTCCCGCGATCCAATCACGAACGTCCCGTGTCCTTGATCACGATCCTTCCGATGTAGTACCGAACAGACGGCACCTCCGCGTTCAGCACACGTGTAGCTTGATGACGATCTCCACTATCTTGATCCAGCAAGAGGAGGTGGAGAGGTAGAAGAGGTCGCCGGCAGCATGACGGCTCTCCGGTGATGGTGGTGGAGCAATTCCGGCAGGGCTTCGCCTAAGCACTGCGGAACTACGATCTAGAGGAGAAACTATGCACCGGTGGATTGGGTAGCACGTGGCCGGAAATTCTGTCCAAAAACCACCCACCCCACCTGTATATAAAGGAGGAAGGAGGAGGCAGCCTTGGCGCAAGGCCAAGGCCTCTAGGAGTCAGCCGAAGTGGAGGGGAGCAACCCTACTCCACCTCCAATCCTAGTTGGAGTAGGATTGCTCCCTATTGGCTGATTTTTCCTCTTTTTCCTTTAGGAATTTCTTCCCCTGCGCCATGGGCCTTTGTGGCTGTTTCCCCAGCCCACTAAGGGCTGGTTATTATTCTCCCACAGCCCATGGACCTCTTGGGGTCGAAACACCTCTCCCGGAGGCCTCCCGGTACACTACCGATGAGCCCGAAACTTTTCCGGCGACCAAACTGGGACTTCTTATATATGAATCTTTACCTCCAGACCATTCCGGAGCTCCTCGTGACATCTAGGATCTCATCCGGGACTCTGAACAATCTTTGGTCACCACCATACATAACTCTATACTACCGAAACGTCACCAAACATTAAGTGTGCAGACCCTACGGGTTCGAGAACTATGCAGACATGACCGAGACACCCCTACGGTCAATAACAAATGGCAGGACCTGGACGTCCACATTGGTTCCTACATATTCTATGAAGATCTTTATCGGTCAAACCTCTATGTCAAGGATTCAGTTAATCCCGTATAACGTTCCCTTTGTTCTTCGGTATGTTACTTGCCCGAGATTCGATCGTCGGTATCCAATACCTAGTTCAACCTCGTTACCAGCAAGTCTCTTTACTCGTTCCGTAATACAAGATCCCGTGACTAACACTTAGTCACATTGCTTGCAAGGCTAGTGTCTGATCTTGCATTACCGAGTGGGCCCTGAGATACCTCTCCGTCACATGGAGTAACAAATCCCAGTCTTGATCCATGCCAACTCAACAGACACCATCGGAGATACCTGTAGAGCACCTTTATAGTCACCCAGTTATGTTGCAACGTTTGATACACACAAGGCACTCCTCCGATATCTGTGAGTTTCGTGATCTCATGGTCATAGGAACATATACTTGACATGCAGAAAACAATAGCAATAAACTGAAACGATCATATGCTACGTTTGTAGTTTGGGTCTTGTCCATCACATCATTCTCCTAATGATGTGATCCCGTCATCAAATGACATCACATGTCAATGGCTAGGAAACCCTGACCATCTTTGATCAACGAGCTAGTTCACTAGAGGCATACTAGGGACACAGTGTTGTCTATTTACCCACACATGCAATGTGTTTCCAAACAATGCAATTATAGCATGGATAAGAAATGATTATAATGAACAAGGAAATATAATAATAAACACTTTATATATTGCCTCTAGGGCATATTTCCAACAGTCTCCCACTTGCACTAGAGTCAATAATCTAGTTCACATCACTATGTGATTTACATGGTAATGAATCGAACACCCATACAATTCTGGTGTTGATCATGTTTAGCCCTTGGAAGAGGTTTAGTCAATGGGTCTGCAACATTCAGATCTGTGTGCACTTTGCAAATATTTATGTCCTTCTCCTCGATGTAGAACCGGATGGAGTTGAAGCGTCGCTTTATGTGTCTGGTCCTCTTGTGAAACCTTGGTTCCTTGGCTAGAGCAATGGCACCAGTGTTGGCACAGAACAGGTTTATTGGATTCAGTGCACTAGGCACCACTCCAAGATCTGTCATGAACTTCTTCATCCGGACACCTTCCTTCGCTGCCTCCAAGGCTGCGATGTACTCCGCTTCGCACGTAGAATCAGCTACCACGCTTTTCTTGGAACTGCACCAGCTTACCACTCCCCCGTTAAGAATAAATACGTATCCGGTTTGCATCTTAGAGTCGTCTGGATCAGTGTCAAAGCTTGCATCGACGTAACCCTTTACGACGAGCTCTTCATCACCTCCATAGTCCTGTTAAGGTACTTAAGGATATTCTTGACCGCTTGCCAGTGCTCCATTCCAGGATCACTTTGAAACCTTCCAGCCATACTTATGGCAAGGCTGACATCGGGTCTTGTGCACAACATTGCATACATGATAGAGCCTATGGCTGAAGCATAGGGGATGACGCTCATCTTTTCTTTATCTTCTGCATTCACTGGGCATTGAGCCTTACTCAACTTCAGACCTTGTAACAGAGGCAAGAACCCCTTCTTGGCCTATTCCATTTTGAACTTCTTCAAAACTTTATCAAGGTATGTGCTCTGTGAAAGTGCTATTAAGCATCTCGATCTATCTCTATAGATCTTAATGCCTAATATGAATGCATCTTCTCCTAGGCCTTTCATTGAAAAACTCTTATTCAAATATTCCTTCACGCTTTCCAGCATTTCTATTTGATTTCCGATCAGCAATATGCCATCCACATATAACACTAGAAACACTATAGAGCTCCCACTAACTTTCTTGTAAATACAAGCTTCTCCATAAACTTGTATAAACCCAAACGCTTTGATCACCTCATCAAAGCGCTTATTCCAACTCCGAGATGCTTGCACCAGTCCATAAATCGATCGCTGGAGTTTGCAAACTTTGTCAGCATTCTGTGGATCGACAAAACCTTCGGGTTGCATCATATACAACTCTTCCTCAAGGAAACCGTTGAGGAACACCGTTTTGACATCCATCTGCCAAATTTCATAGTAGAAATAAGCAGCTATTGCCAACATTATTCTGACAAACTTAAGCATCGCTACGGGTGAGGAAGTCTCATCGTAGTCAACTCCTTGAACTTGTGAAAAACCCTTTGCCACAAGTCGAGCTTTATAGACGGTGACATTACCGTCCGCGTCCGTCTTCTTCTTATAGATCCATTTGTTCTGAATGGCCTTTCGCCCTTCAGGTAGTACTTCCAAAGTCCATATTTTGTTTTCATACATGGATCCCATCTCGGATTTCATGGCCTCTAACCATTTCTCGGAATCCGGGCCCATCACTGCTCCTCCATAGCTCATAGGTTCATTGTTTTCTAACAACATGACCTCCAAGACAGGGTTGCCGTACCACTCGGGAGTAGTACGCGCCCTTCTCGACCTATCAGGTTCAATAGAAGCTTGATCTGAAGCTTCATGATCATCATCATTAACTTCCTCTTCTACTGTCGTAGGTTCCACAGAAACATCTTTCTGCGCGGCACTACTCTGGTTGAAGTAAAGGTTCAATAACCTCATCAAGCTCTAGTTTCCTCCCACTCAATTGTTTCGAGAGAAACTCTTTCTCAAGAAATGTTCCGTTCTTAGCGAGAAACACTTTGCCTTCGGATCTGAGATAGAAGGTATACCCGACTGTCTCTTTCGGTTATCCTATGAGGACGCATTTCTCCGCTTTGGGTTCCAGCTTTTCAGGCTGAAGCTTTTTGACATAAGCATCACATCCCCAAACTTTAAGAAACGACAACTTTGCCTTTTGCCAAACCACAGTTCATATGGCGTCGTCTCAACGGATTTTGATGGTGCCCTATTTAAAGTGAATGCAGCTGTCTCTAATGCATAACCCCAAAACGATAGTGGCAAATCGGCAAGAGACATCATAGAACGCACCATATCTAATAAGGTTCAATTATGACGTTCAGACACACCATTACGCTGTGGTGTTCCGGGAGGTGTCAACAATTCCACATTGTCTTAAGTGACTGCCAAACTCATAACTCAGATATTCACCTCCTCGATCAGATCGCAGAAATTTAATCTTCTTGTTACGATGATTCTCAACTTCACTCTGAAATTGCTTGAACTTTTCAAATGTTTCAGACTTGTGTTTCATCAAGTAAATATACCCATATCTACTTAAGTCATCAGTGAAGGTGATAAAGTAACGATATCCACCGCGCGCTGCAACATTCATTGGACCGCACACATCAGTATGTATGATTTCCAATAAGTCACTTGCCCATTCCATTGTTCCTGAGAACGGAGTTTTAGTCATCTTGCCCATGAGGCATGGTTCACATGTGTCAAGTGATTCAAAATCAAGTGACTCCAAAAGTCCATCAGCATGGAGCTTCCTCATGCGTTTTACACCAATATGACCTAAACGGTAGTGCCACAAGAAAGTGGTACTATCATTAACTACTCTACATCTTTTGGCATCAATGTTATGAACATGTGTGTCATCACTATCAACATTCAATATGAATAAACCCCTAACATTGGGTGCATGACCATAAAAGATATTACTCATGTAAATAGAACAACCTTTATTCTCTGATTTAAATGAGTAACCGTCTCGCAATAAACAAGATCCAGATATAATGTTCATGCTTAACGCAGGCACTAAATAACAATTATTCAGGTTCATCACTAATCCTGATGGTAATCGAAGAGAGAGCGTGCCGACGGCGATCACATCAACCTTGGAACCATTTCCCACGCGCATCGTCACTTCGTCCTTTGCCAGTCTTCGTTTATTCCGTAGTTCCTGTTTTGAGTTGCAAATGTGAGCAACCGAACCGGTATCAAATACCAGACACTACTACGAGAACTAGTAAGGTACACATCAATAACGTGTATATCATATATACCTTGTTTGTCGTTGGCCGCCTTCTTGTCAGCCAGGTACTTGGGGCAGTTCCGCTTCCAGTGACCAGTTCCCTTGAAATGAAAGCACTCAGTTTCTGGCTTAGGTCCATGCTTAGGCTTCTTTGTAGGAGTAGCAACTACTTTGCCATCCTTCTTGGTTTTAGCCTTCTTGCCTTTGCCCTTGCCATTTTTCTTGAAACTAGTGGTTTTATTAACCATCAACACTTGATGTTCTTTCTGGATTTCAGACTCAGCGACTTTCATCATCGCAAATAGCTCGGATGATGACTTGTTCATCCCGTGCATGTTATAGTTCATCACAAAACTCTTGTAACTAGGTGGCAGAGATTGAAGAAATCTATCAATGATCGCCTCTTGTTGAAGGGCAATTCCCAACTCAGCTAGACGGTTTGAATATCCAGACATTCTGAGTATATGCTCACTGATAGACCCGTTCTCCTCCATCTTGCAAGCATAGAATTTATCGGAGGTCTCATACCTCTCGATCCGGGCATTCTTCTGAAAGATAAACTTCAACTCCTAGAACATCTCATAATGTCCATGACGTTCAAAATGTCTTTGATGTCCCGGTTCTAAGCCATACAATATTGCACACTGAACTATTGAGTAGTCTCCAGCACGAGCCTCCCAAGCGTTCTTAACGTCTTCGGAGGTCATGTCTTCTGGTTGGTCACCAAGCGATGCATCAAGGACATATTGTTTTTGGGAAGCCGTGAGGATAATCCTCAGATTACGGCCCAATTAACAAAGTTACTTCCGTCATCTTTCAACTTAGCTTTCTCTAGGAACGCATTAAAATTCAGGGGTGCTACTGTGCGAGCCATTGATCTACAACATAAATATGCAAAGGTTACTTAGACTATTGTTCAAGATAATGAGTTTAGTTAATCAAATTACTAAAGCTGCCACTCAAATTGACATCCCTAAGGTCATCTGAGTGTCACATGATCCAAATTCACCAACTCAAGTCCGATCATCACGTGAGTTAAGCTGGTCTCAATGGTGAACATCATTATGTTGATCATATCTACTATATGACTCATGTTCGACCTTTCGGTCTCTTGTGTTCCGAGGCCATGTCTGTACATGCTAGGCTCGTCAAGTTTAACCCGAGTGTTCAGCACGTGCAAATCTGGCTTGCACCCGTTGTATGTGAACGTAGAGTCTATCACACCCAATCATCACGTGGTGGCTCGACACGATGAACTTTCGCAACGATGCACACTCGGGGAGAACACAGTTCATCTTGAAATTCAAGTGAGGGATAACCTTATAATGCTACCGCCGTACTAAGCAAAACAAGGTGCATAAATGGATTAACATCTCATGCAATTCATAAGTGACATGATATGGCCATGAACTTGTGTTTAAGATCTCCATCTTCGAAACACCGGCATGATCTCCATTGTCACCGGCACAACACCATGATCTCCATCAATGTGTTGCCACTGGGGTTGTGGCGCCAGCCCTGCTTCTACTTCTATTGCTACCGCTTAGCGATAAAGTAAAGCATTACATAGGGCTTAATGATTGACATGCAGGTCATACAATAATTTAAGACAACCCTATGGCTCCTGCCGGTTGCCGTATTCATCGACGTGCAAGTCGTGAAATTCTATACATCACATGATCATCTCATACATCACATATATCTCATCATGCAATTGGCCATATCACATCACAACATACCCTGCAAAAACAAGTTAGACGTCCTCTAATTGTTGTTGCATGTTTTACGTGGCTGCTACGGGTATCTAGCAAGAATGATTCTCACCTACGCATAAACCACACCGGTGATACGTAGATTGCTTTTCAACCTTCTGAAGGACCGCCTTTGTCAGATCCGATCCAACTAAAGCGAGACAAACTGTCACCCGCAAGCCATCTAAGCAACACAGTTGCGTCGAGGGAACCGGTCTCTCGTAAGCGTACGAGTAATGTTGGTCTGGGTCGTTTTATCTCACAATCCCGCTAAACCAAAATCCGACCAAGGGAGGAAGCAATCTAAGCATCAACGCCCACAGACCTTTTGTGTTCTACTCGAGATCTCATCGAACCATCAACCTAGCTCATGATGCCACTGTTGGGGAACGTTGCATGGGAAACAAAAAATTTCCTACGCACGCGCAAACCTATCCATGGTGATGAGCATCTACGAGAGGGAGAGTGGATCTACATACCCTTGTAGATAGCTAAGTGGGAAGCGTTAAGAAACGCGGTTGGTGTAGTCGTACTTCTTCACGATCGAAATCGCCGAGCGTCCCGCGATCCAATCACGAACTGTCCCGCGATCCAATCACGAACCGTCCCGCGATCTTGTCACGTTCCGTCCCGCGATCCAATCACGAACGTCCCGTGGCCTTGATCACGATCCTTCCGATCTAGTACTGAACGGACGGCACCTCCCCGTTCAGCACACGTGCAGCTTGATGATGATCTCCACCGTCTTGATCCATCAATAGGAGGTGGAGAGGTAGAAGAGTTCGCCGGCAGCGTGACGGCGCTCCGGCGATGATGGTGGAGCAATTCCGGCAGGGCTTCGCCTAAGCACTGCGGAACTACGATCTAGAGGAGAAACTATGCACCGGTGGATTGGGTAGCACGTGGCCGGAAATTCTGTCCAAAAACCACCCACCCCACCTGTATATAAAGGAGGAAGGAGGAGGCAGCCTTCGCGCAATGCCAAGGCCTCTAGGAGTCAGCCGAAGTGGAGGGGAGCAACCCTACTCCACCTCCAATCCTAGTTGGAGTAGGATTGCTCCCTATTGGCTGATTTTTCCTCTTTTTCCTTTAGGAATTTCTTCCCCTACGCCATGGGCCTTTGTGGCTGTTTCCCCAGCCCACTAAGGGCTGGTTATTATTCTCCCACAGCCCATGGACCTCTTGGGGTCGAAATACCTCTCCCGGAGGCCTCCCGGTACACTACCGACACTCCTGGTACACTACCGATGAGCCCGAAACTTTTCCGGCGACCAAACTGGGACTTCTTATATATGAATCTTTACCTCCGGACCATTTCGGAGCTCCTCGTGATATCTGGGATCTCATACGGGACTCCGAAAAATCTTCAGTCACCACCATACATAACTTTACACTACCGAACCGTCACCAACCCTTAAGTGTGCAGACCCTGCGGGTTCGAGAACTATGTAGACATGACCGAGACACCTCTACGGTCAAGAACCTATGGCGGGACCTGGATGTCCACATTGGTTCCTACATATTCTACGAAGATCTTTATTAGTCGAACCTCTATGTCAAGGATTTAGTTAATCCCGTATAACGTTCCCTTTTATCTTCGGTATGTTACTTGCCCGAGATTCGATCGTCGGTATCCAATACCTAGTTGAACCTTGTTACCGACAAGTCTCTTTACACATTCCGTAATACAAGATCCCGTGACTAACACTTAGTCACATTGCTTGCAAGGCTAGTGTGTGATCTTGCATTACCGAGTGGGCCCTGAGATACCTCTCCGTCACACGGAGTAACAAATCCCAGTCTTGATCCATGCCAACTCAACAGACACCATCGGAGATACCTGTAGAGCACCTTTATAGTCACCCAGTTGCGTTGCGACGTTTGATACACACAAGGCACTCCTCCGATATCAGTGAGTTGCATGATCTCATGGTCATAGGAACATATACTTGACATGCAGAAAACAATAGCAATAAACTGACACGATCATATGCTATGTTTGTAGTTTGGGTCTTGTCCATCACATCATTCTCCTAATGATGTGATCCCATCATCAAATGACATCACATGTCAATGGCTAGGAAACCCTGACCATCTTTGATCAATGAGCTAGTTCACTAGAGGCATACTAGGGACACAGTGTTGTCTATTTACCCACACATGCAATGTGTTTCCAATCAATGCAATTATAGCATGGATAATAAACGATTATAATGAACAAGGAAATATAATAATAAACACTTTATATATTGCCTCTAGGGCATATTTCCAACACCAGCTTGCAGCGCAACGTCCACCTCCAGAGGAGAAAGTAGATTCGGTAAAAGCGAAGCAATTGTTGGATGCCCTTAGGCGACCACCACCGCCTCCGCCGCAATCATACTATGACCGCTGTATTGCAAAGACATTTGATCAAGTGAAGAATTCGGGAAGCTTAATTAGCAGTGGTGCAAAACCAATTCCCTAGCTCGGTGAACAAGAAAAGAACCTTCGCTGAAGGTGTTTACCGATATCGCTAATGATCTGGAGATAGCGGCTGGTGGTCTTGCTATCACTCTTCGTGATTACTCAGACGATTCGGTACGGTTTGAAAAGGCTGAGGTAGTAGCAAGATACGAGCATGGGAAGCCTCTCGTCAGAAGTGAGGAGCTCCCCCATCTACCAATGATGATGCGACAGTTGCATGAATGGTACTTGAAAACATGCGAGGACAGGACCGACAATATCTTCGTGTTAATAAAAGATGAGCACTTCTTCTATGGAGACAAGGCGTTGTTCATTGAATTTGAAGAATTTTTCCAGTTATACAATCAAGCTGTCCTCAACAAAACTATCGTCAGTTGCTATTGTCTATAAGTATTTTTTTGGTAATTAAGTCTCTAGCTCAGCTCGTTCATTGCATTTATAATTATCCTCATACACTATATTATGCAGATTGAAGATCCTCGAATGCAAAAACCTACAAATCTATGACATTGGGTTCATTAACCCAGATACCATAAATGAACATACGATAAAAGAATTTCCTACCGATACAGAGAAAAACATGCTAAAGGAGTTACTTGGACAACAAAACAGAAGGGAAATACTATTTTCTTACAACTTCAAGTGAGTGTTACTATCTTGTGCACATTTAGTTTCACTTACTTGAGGTTAAGTGCAATTAATGAGTTATGCGCACAAAGTTTCCACTTTATTCTGCTAGCCATTCGGCTCGGAAAGGGACAAGTAATTGTCTTGGACTAAAGACGTAAAGACCCTAAGGAGTGGGCGAACATGAGTCAAATAATTCAGAACTAAGTTCAATCATTATCGCACCAAATCAACAACTTCTATTCATTTCCTGATATCAAGTAATCATTTTCTTTGCCGGCCAGGGTTTGGAAAAAGTTCACCAAACAGGTTAGCGGTGAATGCTAGAAAAAGGAGATGCGATTTTTATAACCCAAAGTAAGTACTACTCTTGTACCGCGCATATCTCATTGATTGTAGTTTCAATACCGTTCTCATGCTTGATTATCATTTCGATTGAACTCTATCCTCGAAAGTGATTATGGCAGGCACCTGGGTCTAATTAATGTGCATACTACGTTTGCGAGTTCATTCGTCACTCAACCTTTGAGCGGGGTATATATTTAGAACAATTTGAAGTACATAAACAATATTCACATTTTTATTTTATTACCATAAATTGGGTTAAGTTTAATTCCTATATATATTGACCCCTGCTTTAAATTAGATCTAGCGGAAGCGGGACGAAGTCGTACCAACTGATCGCATACGAGCAATTCAAGAGGAATTGACGGGATTATTTGTTAACCATATAATACCTGAAGACGGAGAATACCATCAGGATTTCCGATGCAATCTTGGTAATTAAATATTAGGGATCATAAGAGTTGTTATATTTTATATATGCATGATTGTGTACTATATGTAGCGTCGAATTTATATACGATGTTCATGACGATGTTGTGTAATTGATGGTTCCTTCGTGGCTATATTTAGTAGCTAGCATCGAGTTGAATGGAAAACAAAAAATAAAAAGGAAACCCTAAATGTAAAAGAATTGAAGAGTAAACACAAAAAGAAAAGGGGAAACACAATATGTAGCAGCGGACACGTGGAGCACCTTTAGTCCCGGTTCGTAACAGGACCGGGCCTAAAAGTGGAGGGCATTAGTCCCGGCCATTTAGTCCTGGTTGTAGAACTGGGACTAAAGGGCCTCTCGAACCAGAACTAATGGCTTGTTTTCTACAAGTGGCAAGTGATATGCCTCCATCGTATCCACTTTTCCAAATTCTTTTTCACTTGTTTTGGACTCTAATTTGCATGATTTGAATGGAACTAACCCAGACTGACGCTGTTTTCAGCAAAATAGCCTTGGTGTTATTTTTATGCAGAAATAAAATTTCTCGGATTGACCTGAAAATTTACGGAGATTATTTTTGGAATTAATAAAAAATACTAGCAAACGAATCAACTAGAGGGGGGCCCACAGGTCACAAGCCCAAAGGGCGCGACCACCCCCCTGGCCACGCCTAGCAGGCTTGTGGGCCCCTTGGAGCTCCGCCGACCTCAATTCAAACTCTATATATTCCTATTCATGGAGGAAAAAATAAAGGGGAAAGGTTCATCGCGTTTCACGATACAGATCCGCCACCACCTCCTATTCTTCCTCGGGAGGCCAGATCTGGATTCTGTTTTGGGCTCCGAAGAGGGGAAATTGACGCCATCGCCATCACCAACCATCCTTCTTCACCAATTCCATGATGCTCTCTACCGTTCGTGAGTAATACCATCGTAGGCTTGCTGGACGGTGATGGGTTGGATGAGATTTATCATGTAATCGACTTAGTTTTGTTAGGGTTTGATCCCTAGTATCCACTATGTTCTGAGATTGATGTTGCTATGACTTTGATATGCTTAATGCTTGTCACAAGGGCCCGAGTGCCATGATTTCAGATCTGAACCTATTATTTTTTCATGAATATATATGTGTTCTTGATCCTATATTGCAAGTTGTAGACACCTATTATGAGTTATGATCTACATCCCCCAGGGTGACAATAACTGGGATTCTTTCTGGTGATTACCGTAGTTTGAGGACTTCATGTATTCACTAAGTGCTAATGCTTTGGTCCGGTTCTCTATTAAAAGGAGGACTTAATATCCCTTAGTTTCCATTAGGTCCCTGCTGCCACGGGAGGGTAGGACAAAAGATGTCATGCAAGTTCTTTTCCATAAGCACGTATGACTATATACGGAATGCATGCCTACATTACATTGATGAATTGGAGCTAGTTCTATGTCACCCTATGTTATAACTGTTGCATGATGACTGCCATCCGACATATTTATCCATCACTGATCCATTGCCTACGAGCTTTTCACATATTGATCTTTGCTAAGTTACTTTTCTTTTGCTACTACTACAATCACTACAAAACTATTACTGTCACTTTTGCCATTGTTACCGTTACTTTCATACTACTTTTCTACTAAATACTTTGCTGCAAATATCAAGTCTTTCAGGTGTGGTTGAATTGACAACTCACCTGCTAACACTTGAGAATATTCTTTGGCTCCCCTTGTGTCGAATCAATAAATTTGGGTTGAATACTCTACCCTCGAAAACTGTTGCAATCCCCTATACTTGTGGGTTATCAAGATCTTTTTCTGGCGCCATTGCCATGGATGATTGCTCTATTCTCTGAGTCACTCGGGATTTATATCTGTTGATCACTATGAAGAATCTGAAAGTTCCAATAACAAAGGTCTATCCCTCTACTACGAGGGGAGGTAAGGAACTGCCATCTAGCTCGGCACTTGATTAACCTGCTGTTATGAGTAAATTTGCGACACCACCACCTCCTAATAATTCCGATATGTCGCAAGTAATTTATGATGCCACTTCTTCTATGCATGATGCTTATGATGATACTTTTCTTGATAATACTGTGCCACTTGGTGAATTTCTTGATGAACAAATTGCTAGAGTCAATGCTGAAAATGATGATATCTCTGAAACTAATGAAATTATTGAAACTGAACAATATGAGACACCTGCTAGACCTAGCTCTCGTAGATATTAATTGCCTAATATAGCTAAGGGTTATGTTATGGAAGGAGAGGTAGCTAGGGACTTTCTTGCTTGTAAGCATAGAGGTGATCTTAAGAAATTGCTATGCAAGTGGAAGGAAAAATCTTTGAATGCGAGAATCCAAAATGATCCTAAGTTTGCTACTTCACCTATCTCTGTTAATGATAAGGATTATGAATTCTCTGTCAATCCTGAGTTAATTACTTTGGTTGAATCTGATCCTTTCTATGGTTATGAGTCTGAAACTGTTGTGGCACGTCTTACTAAACTGAATGATATAGCCACCCTATTTACTCATGAGGAAAAAATTGTTATTACTATATTCTTAAGTTGTTTCCTTTCTAATTAAAGGGTGATGCTAAGATATGGTTTAATTCTCTTGCTCCTGGTTGCGTGTGTAGTCCCCGGGATAGGATATATTACTTCCATGAAAAATATTTTACTGTCCCTCAGAAACAAGCTGCCTTGCAGGAAATATTTAATTTTGTGCAAATTGAAGAAGAGAGTCTCCCACAAGCTTGGGGGAGGCCTCTCCAATTACTTAATACTTTGCCTCATCACCCTCTCAAGAAAAATGAAATACTTGATATCTTTTATGATGGACTAACCGATGCTTCTAGGGACCATCTAGATAGTTGTGCTGGTTGTGTTTTCAGGGAACGAACTATTGAACAAGCTAAACTACTATTGAATAATATATTGAGCAATGATAATGATTGGACCATTTCGAACTACCTCCAAAGCCAACTCTGACGAAAAGAGGTATTCTATTTCTCAGTGTTGAAGATATGCAAGAGCCAAAGAAATCTATGAAAGAAAAAGGTATTAAAGCTGAAGATGTTAAGAATCTACCACCTATTGAAGAAATACATGGTCTTGATAACCCGGCACAGGTAGTAGAGGTAAATTCTCTCCGTAGATTTGATGAAGGTGATATTCCTTATAATAAGTCTGCTAGCCAATGCTTGGATGAGTTTGATAACTTTGTTATTAAGCAAGAAAATTTTAATGCTTATGCTAGTAGAAAATTGAAACATAATGCTTACATGCTTGATCGCTTAGGTGATTATATGAGTAGAACTCTTCATGATCTTAAGCTTATTAGTAAACATGCTTCCATGGTAACTACTCGAGTACAACAAGTACTTAAGGCACATGATGATTTGCTTAATGAGATGAATAGTAAGAACAATGATCATTCTGTCAGAGTTGTGACTAGAGGTGGTAAAATGACTCAAGAACCTTTGTATGCTGAGGGCCATCCTAAGAGAATTGAGCAAGATTCTCAGGGAATTAATACTGATGCACCTAGTCATTCCAGTAATAAGAGGAAAAATAATGATGATAGGACTTTGCATGCTGCTAGTGAACCTTTTATAGATACACCTGAAAACCCAAATGATATTTTTTTTCTGATGCTGAGACACAATCTGGTTATGAACATGAGCCTAGTGATAATATTAATGATGATGCTCACGCTGATGCTCATCCTAGTAATGATGTAGAGATTGAACCTGTTGTTGATCTTGATAACCCACAACCTAAAAATAAAAAATATGACAAAAGACAATTTGTTGCTAGGAAGCATGGTAAATAAAGAGAACCATGGGTTCAGAAACCCATGCCCTTTCCTCCTAAACCATAAAAGAAAAGTTATGATGAGGATTTTGAGCATTTTGTTGAAATGCTTAGACCTGTCTTTTTGCGTATACGCTTGATTGATATTCTGAAAATGTCTCCTTATGCTAAGTACATGAAAGATATTGTGACAAATAAAAGAAAGATACCAGAAGCTGATATTTACACCATGCTTTCTAATTATACTTTTAAGGGTCGAGTACCAAAGAAATTAGGAGATCCAGCAATACCAACTATACCATGCTCTATTAAAGGGAATTATGTTAAAACTGCTTAATGTGACTATGGGGCCGCTGTTAGTGTTATGCCTTTCTCTTTATATCATAGACTTGATTTGAATAGGTTGACACATACTGAAATCTCTTTGCAAATGGCTGATAAATAAAATGCTTTACCAATCATTATTTGTGAGGATGTACCTGTCGTAGTTGCAAATGGTTACTATCCTAACATTTTTTGTTATTCTTGATATTCCCGAGGATGACAGTATGTCGATCATCCTTGGTAGACCCTTTTTGAATACTGCAGGGTCTGTTATTGATTGCAACAAGGGCAATGTGACTTTTCATGTTAATGGTAATGAGCATATGATACACTTTCCAAAGAAACAACCTCAAGTTCATAGTATCAACTCCATTAAAAAAATTCAACGATTATTATTGCAGACTTTGAATTCCCTCTCCCTTATTGTTGGGTATGATATACTTATTGTTGGGTATATGCATATCCATATTGAGGTAACTTAGTGTTATTCGAAAATTCTCTAGTTTCATGTTACTCGAAAGAAGTGTGTTAATAAGACTTGATCAACCTTTTTGGTCCATTCCTTTTGATGACTATGAGATGGTTGAATTTAGAAAGCACAACTTTGTGTACCCAACTTTTACTTTCTGTTAGTTAGATTAAATAAAGTAAAAATGCTATTATTTTTCTTTTTTTTGAGTTTTCCGTGCAATAGAAAAATGACCAAAAAATAAAAAGTTCTTCAAATGCCCTAAAAATGTAGTATGATTTTTTCTGGAATATTTAACAATATCAGGCACTGAGTACATACCAGGGGGCTGCACCAGTCGTTCACAACCCCACAAGGCGCAGCCACCCCCTGGCCGTGCCTAGGTGGCTTGTGGGTCCCACGTCGGCCCCCTTCACTTATTCCCGCACCCATCCACTTCGTCTTCCTCGAGAAAAAATCCCACCATTGCTCGAACCAATGTTCTTGCTCATTTTGTTGCCATTTTCGATCTCCTTGTGCAAACGTCCATTTGCAAAACTATTTTAGGAGATTTTTCTTCGGTATGTGACTCCTCGAATGGTCCAATTAGTTTTTGTTTTAGTTCTTTATATATTGCAAAGTTTTGCTACTATGGTGACCTTGTTCTTGAGCTTGCATGTCAAATATGTATGGTCTGAAGTAGTTTGGATGCATGATATATGATCTAGGCATTTATGGGAGTAGCTGCTATAAGTTTTGTTGACTTTTGTTCACCTTTATTTTGAGTCACTAAAAATTTCAGAATTTTTCAGAACAAGAAATGATGTGGAGATTGTTAAGAGGCTCTTCAAGCCGGGGCACTCAAGAAGATGAAAAGGAGATGAAGAAGAAGTCCAAGTAGAATCTTCCTCGCGTTGCAGAAGTTCGACCATGTGAATGGCCAAGTAATGCATTCTTGAGGGCGGCCGGAATTTATGAAGATTTCTATTATTTGGCCGAGAATGCAGGCATCACCGACTTCCACAACAATAAGTGTGACCAGTACCTCTTACTCAATAATAACTTTGTGCACAACTTTCATTTTTAGTATAGGGAAAACCCTCGTACGACAGAATTTCACTTATATCATGTGGCTAAGAAAATGAACCTTTTACATTTTTTTGCAAATTTTTCAAAATACCCTATGAGGGCAGCATTAGGGAACCACATGCTAGAGACATGGAATATTTTATTGCCTCAGTCACGGTAGAAGAAGAGAGAGGGGTGTTAAAGGCAAGAGTAGCCGGTTTACATTTCCCGGTTCTACGCTATTATTCATTATTTGTGGGGAGATGTTTAATTGGTCATGGGGAGAGTGGAGGCCTTAGTGCTCCCGACCTCGCCATTCTGCACCACGCTCTACTTGCTGATAGAACTTTTAGTCTGGGCGCTATGGTGGCCCAACGGTCGAACTTAAACAGTTCAAAGGAGCCCATATTCGGAGGTATCTATGCATCTCGTCTAGCCAAATGCTTTAACATACCCATTAGGCTTGACGAGTAAGAGGGAATGCTGCTACGCGCGAAATGTTTAGACTATGAAAGTATGGTAACGCATGATGTCATTAGGAAGAGTAGTGATAGGAGGTTGCTTTACAACTTAGTGTTTAGTCAAGGTACTTGTGAGATTATTGTCCTACCCGCTTCTTCCTTGTTCGATATTCATTCCGGCAGGTACACAATTATGCTCGAAGACATTTAAAGATATTGGGGTCTGTCATAACCCCCAGCACCTGAACGGGCACCAGCCCTTGATCAGTATCCGGAGCCAGTTTTCTAGTGGGATCCACAGGAGTTCGTCAACCAATGGGACCCTAGGGACCCTCCGGAGTATCTAGGAGAGGGTTATTTCCATCCATGCGCTACCTCTTGAGCGTGCGTTGGTTTTCCCTTCAAGAGGAAAGGGTGGTAAAGCAAAGTAGATAAGTATTTCCCTCCGTTGTTGAGAACCAAGTTATCAATCTAGTAGGAGGAACAAGCAAGTCACCAATGGATGCACCAACACAAATAATCAAACTCTTGCACCCAACACTATAAAGGGGTTGTCAATCCCTTCACGATTATTTGCAAGGATTAGATCCAATAGAGATAGATGTAAACGAGAACGGAAAGTAAAAGGTAAACAAATTGAAGCAAAGTATTTGGTATTTTTGGTTTATGGATCTGAAAGTTCATTATGGAAAGCAGACCCTGGTGCCATAGGTTTCACTAGAGGCTTCTCTCTCGAAGGAAAATGTCATGGTGGGTAAAGAAATTACTATCAAGAAATTGATAGAAAAGCAAATAATCATGTAGTTATGTAAGGCAATAATCATGCATATGGGAATCACGTCCCTATCAAGTAGACTGAAACGATTCTGCATCTACTACTATTACTCCACACATCGACCGACTCCTGCCTACATCTAGAGTATTAAGTTCATGAAGAATAGAGTAACGCATTAAGAAAGATGACATGATGTAGAGGGATAAACTCAAGCAATATGATGAAAACCCCATCTTGTTACCCTTGTTGGAAACAATACAATACGTGCCTCGCCACCCCTACTATGTCACTGGGTGAGGACAGCGCAAGACTGAACCCAAAACCAAGCACTTCTCCCACTGCAAGAATTATAAATCTAGTTCGCCCAACCAAACCCATAACTCGAAGAGACTTACAAGGATATGAAATCATGCAAATCAGAATTCATGGGAGATTCAAATAATATTCATGGATAATCTGAACATAAACTCACAATTCATCGGATATTAACAAACACACCACAAAAGAGGGTTACATCGGATAGATCTCCAATAATATCATGAAGAACATGTTATTGACGATCAAAGAGAGAGAAGAAGCCATCTAGCTACTAGCTATGGACCCGTAGGTCTGTGGTGGACTACTCACGCATCATCGGAGGGGCAATGGAGTTAATGTAGATGCCCTCTGTGATCAAAAAACCCTCCAGTAGATTACCACAAAAGTCTCCAAGATTGGATCTCTCAGGAATGTAGGCTTCTAGCGGCGGAAAAGTATTTGCATGGCTCGTTCAAATGTTGGGGGAATATTTGGGAATTTATAGGCTAAACATTAGGGTTAGAAGACCTGTCAAGAGATGACAAGCCTGCTAGGCGCGGCCAGGGGGGCGCGCCTAGTAGGCTTGTAGCTCCCTGGCAGGCTTCGTGCCATGCACTCCAAGCCTGGTTGATTTGTTTCCTTCTAGAAAAAAAATCCGAAGGTTTTATTCAGTTTGGACTCCATTTAATATTCCATATGTGCAAAACTCAAAAACAAGGAAAAAACTGAAACTGGCACTAGGCTCTAGATTAATAGGTTAGTCCTAAAAATAATATAAAATAGCATATTAATGCATATAAAACATCCAAAACAGATAACATAATAGCATGCCATCATAAAAAATTATACATACGTTGGAGACATATCAGGATCCCCAAGCTTAATTCCTGCTCGTCCTCAAGTAGGTAAATGATAAAAACAATTTTTTTGATGTGGAGTGCTACCTAACATATTTATCCATGTAATATTCTTTATTGTGCCATGAATATTCAGATCCGTAAGACCCAAAACAAAAGCTTAATATTGATATTAAAAAATAACGTTTCAAGCATACTAGCAAAGCTATTGTATCTCTTCAAAATATAATGGCAAAAGAAAGTTATCCGTACAATATCATATGGTCTGGCTATGCTCCATCTTCCCCATACAAAGTATTTATATCATGCACAACCCCGATGAAAAGTCAAGCAATTGTTTTCACACCTTTATTTTCTCAAACTTTATCAACTCTCACGCAATACATGAGCGTGATCCATGGATATAGCACTATAGGTGGAAGAGAATATGGTGGATGTTGTCAAGGAAAGGGAGAAGATAGTCTCACATCAACTAGGCGTACTGACGGGCTATGGAGATGCCCATTAATAGATATCAATATGAGTGAGTAGGGATTGCCATGCAACAGATGCACTAGAGCTTAGAGTGTATGAAATCTCAAAAAGGAACTAAGTGGACATGCATCATGAAGTAAAATTCCACTAGTTATATGAAAGTGACAAAATAGGAGACTCTATATCATGAAGATCATGGTGCTACTTTGAAGCACAAGTGTGGAGAAAGGTAGTCGCAATGTCCCTTCTCTCTTTTCTCTCATTTTTTGGTGGGCATCTAGGGCCTCTTTTAATATATTTTTATTTGGGCTTCGTTGCCCTCTTTTATGTCTTTAATAAAGTCCAGAATCTCATCCCCACTTATGAGGGAATCATAGCTTCCATAATCCTTTCCTCACATGGGACATGCTCTAGTAATGATAATCATCACACCTTTATTTACTTACAACTCAAAAGAAAATTACAACCCTATACCTATGACAAAATATGACTCTATATGCAATACGGAAGTAATGGCGCATGTCATAAAAGGAAAGAGTGGAAGTTACATGGAAATATAATAGCTAGGTATGGTGGTGTTTTAAGGAAAGATATATGGTGCCTGTTTTAAGGAAGGTATATGGTGGCTGTTTTGAGGAAGGTGTTTGTTGTACCGGCGAAAGTTGCGCGGTACTAGAGAAGCTACCAAAGGTGGAAGGGTGAGTGTGCGTATAATCCATGGACTCAACATTAGTCATAAAGAAATCACATACTTATTGCAAAAGTCTATTAGTCATTGAAGCAAAGTATTAAACGCATGATCCTAGGGGAGAGGTTGGTAGGAGTTTACCATCGCACGCTCCTGACCCTCACACAAAGGTCGACAATCAATGAGCAAGTCATGCTCCGACTTCCTTACATAATGGTTCACCATACGTGCATGCTAAGGGAATCACAAACCTTTACACAAGTATTTTTACCAAATCACAATTACTTGCTAACATGAATCTTAACGTTACCATCTTTATATCTCAAAACTTTATGCAAGGAATGTCGAGTGGCTCTCATATGCATCATTGTTTATCTTTTAGAGAGCCCATATTACCCTGCCTTCTCCTTTGAGTTATTGTTTGAAGATTCTGGCTTAGTCCAATGCACGTGCACTCTTATTATTATTCACATCGTTTGGTCGTGCAACTGAAGGGCAATAATGACGATATATGATGAAAAGATTGAGATGGAGAAAAGCTGGTACAAACTGACCTATTTTGCTTTTGAAAATATGATTGGCTCATCATTCTGAATTCAATTCATTATGGGTGAAACATATTTGCAATGATAATTAGAGATTATAGTTACTCATGTCATGCTTAATTAGCTAAGAGTGGATAATGGTTTGTCTTGAGTACCAACATGCATATTAAGATGGTTATGATGTAGTATGATTGGTTGGTATCCTCCTCTGAATGATTCAAGTGGCTTCACTTGCACATGTTCATGCATGTAGTTGAAACAAAATCAACATAGACACCACGATATTTATGTTCATGGTGATTTATATCCTACTCATGCTTGCATTCAATGTTGGTTAATCTCAAAGCATGTTGATGACTGTTGTCGCTCTCTAGTTGTTCGCTCCCCAATCTTTTGCTAGCCTTCACATTTACTAAGCGGGAATAATGCTTGTGCATCCACTTCGTTAAACCCAAGGTTGTTCCATCTGAGTCGACAATACCTACCTATATGCGGTTTTCACCTGTCGTTCCAAGTAAATTTGCATGTGCCAAATTCTAAACCTTCAAATAATATTCTATTTTGTATGCCCAAAATGCTCATGTAGCGACTGGGGGCAGTCAGTATCTTCCATGCTAGGTGGGTTATTCTCATGATATGTGTTGATTCACTATCATTCATGAGAAAGTAGCTGGTATGCGGGATTCCCAGTTCCATGCTCAAAATCAAATAAAAACATAATAAAACAAAACTTCCCCAGGATTGTTGTTTGTGTGGGCGGTAGCCGTGGATTCGGCTCATCATGGAGTGTGATTGATTGGTGGAGGGAGTAAAAATTTATCATTATGTTTGGGAACCGCCTATAATGTATCTAGCATGGAATATGGTGAAATGTCTTGGTCTTTATGATGACAATGAACGCATTCCACTCAAAATTGTTATGCATCCATGTTTTAAAAGCTCGAGCTCTAGCACCTCTGCAAATCAATGCTTACCTCTATGAAGGGCCTATCTATTTACTTTATTGTTGAGTGATAACCCACTAGTGTAGGGGATCAATTGTAGCCTTTATCGATAAGTAAGAGTGTCGAACCCAATGAGGAGCTAAAGTTAGAAAAAATATTACCTCAAGTTCTATCGACCACCGATACAACTCTATGAACGCTTAATGTTCGCTTTACCTAGAACACGTATGAAACTAGAAGTACTTTGTAGTTGTGATAGGATAGGTTTGCAAGATAATAAAGAGCACGTAAATAAAAACTAGGGGATGCTAAGATAGAGAAACAACTAAGTTAGTTTAACGAGCGTGGAAAAGTGGTGGTAGGAGTTGCGGAATTGTCCCTAGACAATCGATAACTAGACCAGTAATCATTATTGCAAATTTATACGAGGGAGAGATATAATCTAACATACTTTCTCTACTTGGATCATATGCACTTATGATTAGAACTCTAGAAATAATCCGCAACTACTAAAGATCATTAAGGTAAAACCCAACCATAGCTTTATAAGGTATCAAGTCCTCTTTACTCCCGTATGCAACAACCCACCTGCTCGGGTTTATGCTTCTGTCACTCAAGCAACCCACCATAGGAAAATCATGAACACATTGCAACACCCTACAGTGAGGATCCCTCATGCTTGCGCAACACATAGGGCACCATAGGACAGCACCAATAACAAAACATGCAACTCAAACCAATCATGATCATCAATCAACCAATAGGACAACCAACATCTACTCAGACATCATAGGATGGCAACACATCATTGGATAATAATATGAAGCATCAAGCACCATGTTCAAGTAGATGGTACAACGGGTTGCGGGAGAGTGGACCGCTATAGATAGATGGGGGAAGGTGATGGAGGTGTTGGTGAAGATGGCAGAGTTGTTGGAGTAGATTGTCGTCACGATGATGGACCCGGCGGCGTTCCCGTGCCACCGGGAGAGAGGGGGTGAGAGCCCCCCTCCTTCTTCGTCTTCCTTAACCTTCCCCCTAGATGGGAGAAAGGTTTCCCCTCTGGTCCATGTCCTCCATGGCGGCGGAGGGGCAAAAGCCCCACCCAGATTGGATCTCTCTCTCTCTCTCTCTGT
Organism: Hordeum marinum; assembly: GCA_022496015.1. Classification (NCBI taxonomy): domain Eukaryota; kingdom Viridiplantae; phylum Streptophyta; class Magnoliopsida; order Poales; family Poaceae; genus Hordeum; species Hordeum marinum. The sequence goes on from CM039678.1 coordinate 557,505,666, forward strand.
TTCCTTCTGTTTCTGCGCTCCCATATTCTATTCTTTCATCGTTCCTTATATTCCTGGATATCCGTAACTCCGATCGGGCTAAAATTTTAAAGGGGGGTCTTTATCGAAAAATTAGCTTTCTTGCGTCCAAAGGAAAGCTCCAATCGACCTAAGGGGTGGCCACAAGCCCTCAGTCCCAAAAATAGTATAAAAAGTTGCCAAAAGTATGTCAAAGTGGTAGAATATTGGCATGAAACAATCAAAAATTGTAGATACGATGGAGACGTATCAGCATCCCCAAGACTAATTCCTGCTCGTCCTCAAGTAGGTAAATGATAAAAAAGATAATTTTTTATGCGGAATGCTACCTAGCATAATCTTGCTCATATAATCTAATCATGGCATGAATATTAAGACACGAATGATTCAAAGCAATAGTCTATATCGACATAAAAACAGTAATACTTCGAGCACACCAACAAGGCAATTGTGTCCTTTAGAAATAACATGGTCTTAGAAAGTTATCCCTACAAAATCATATGGTCTATCTATGCTCCATCTTCCCCACACAAAGTATCTAAATCATGCACAACCCCGATGACAAGTCAAGCAATTGTTTCACACTTTTTATGTTCTCAAACCTTTTCAACTCTCATGAAATACATGAGCATGATCCATGGATATAGCATTATAAGTGGAATAGAATATGGTGGAGGTGATGAGGAAAAAGGAGAAGATAGTCTCACATCAACTAGGCGTATCAACGGGCTATGGAGATTCCCATCAATAGATATCAATGTGAGTGAGTAGGGATTGTCATGCAACGGGTGCACTAGAGATATAAGTGTATGAAAGCTCAAATAGAAAAATAAGTGGTCGTGCAAATGACGAAAATTCCACTAGCTATATGAAAGTGACAAAATAGGAGACTCTCTATCATGAAGATCATGGTGCTACTTTGAAGCGCAAGTGTGGAAAAAGATAGTAGCATTTGTCCCTTCTCTCTTTCTCTCATTTTTTTTATTTTGGTGGGCATCTTTGGCCTCTTTTTTATTTCGGATTCGCTGGCCTCTTTTATTTTTTTGTAAAGTGCGGAGACTCTACCCAACTGCCATCATCGTTTTCTCACACAGGACAATGCTCTAATAATGAAAATCATCACACTTTTCTTTACCTACAACTCGATACCTAGAACAAAAATATGACTCTATATGAATACTTCTGGTAGGATACCGGGATGTGCAACGATCTAGCCTAGCAAATGACATCAAAAAACGGACAAGCCATGAAAACATCATGCAAGCTGTCTTACGATCATGCAAAGCAATATGAAAATGATGGTGCATGTCATACTAAACGAAACGGTGGAAGTTGCATGTAAATCTATCTCGGAATGGATATGGAAATGTCATAATAGGTAGGTATGTTGGCTGTTTTAAGTAAAATATATGGTGGCTATTTTGAGAAAGGTGGGTTTGATGCACCAGCGAAAGTTGCGTGGTACTATAGAGGCTAGCAAAGGTGGAAGGGTGAGAGTGCGTATAATCCATGCACTCAACATTAGTCATAAATAACTCACATAATTATTGCAAAAGTCTATTATTTATCAAACAAATCATTAAACGCATGCTCCTAGGGGAGAGGTTGGTAGGAGTTAACCATCGTGCGCTCCCAACCCTCACACAAAGGTTGACAATCATTAAACAAATCATGCTCCGAATTCGCTACATAACGGTTCACCATACGTGCATCCTACGGGAATCACAAACCCTAAGATAAGTATTTCTCCAATTCACAATTACTCACTAGCATGAATCTCATATTAACATCTTTATATCACAAAACTATTGCAAGGAATCAAATATATCATATTCAGTGATCTACAAGTTTTATGTAGGATTTTATGACTAACCATGTGAATGACCAACTCATGTTAACTCTCTAAATAGGTATAAGTGAAGCATGAGAGTTTAATTCTTTCTAAGAAAATATATGCCCACACTCTAACAAATATAAGTGAAGCAAAAGAGCATTCTACAAATGGCGGCAATCAAAACTTCAAATGATATAAGTGAAGCACATGAAGCATTTTACAAAGCCACACTCAAAAGATATAAGTGAGGTGCAAAGACCCTTCTATAACTCAAGCAAGGACTTTCTCAGACCATCATGGTGCATTATAAACATAAAAATAAAAAGCACATGATGCTCCAAGATTTACGTATATCATGTGACGAATAAAAATATAGCTCCAAGTAAAATTACCGATGGTTATTAGAAGAAAGAGGGGCTGCCTTCCGGGGCATCCCCAAGCTTAGTTTTTTGGGAGTACTTGAATATTACCTTGGGGTTCCTCGGGCATCCGCAAGCTTAGTGTCTTTCCACTCCTTATTCCTTCATCCATCGTGATCTATCCCAAAACTTGAAAACTTCAATCACACAAAACATAACAAAACCCTCGTGAGATCCGTTAGTATAATAAAGGAAATCACAACTTTATGTACTATTGCCAACCAATTCATATTTTATTTTTGGATTTTATCTACTGTATTATAATTTTTCCAGGGCTTATACCACCGATACAATCGTTAGTTTCATCAAAACGAGCAAAACAATGCATCAAAAAAGAGAAACTGTCGTAAACAGGACAGCCTGTAGGAATCGGAACATTCACCATACTTCTATAACTCTAAAACTTCTGAAAACTTATGAAAAGATAAAAAATTTGCATAGCAGTACTATGTAAATATTTCAGAAACTTTTGACATTCCAATAAAAAATGTAAATCCACGCACTACAGCCAAAGTTTCTGCTTTTGCACTGCACACACGAAACAAGCAATCTAATCGTCCTAAAGGAAAATATTGGCACATTATTTTTTACAATAAAATGTATTTATACATGGGGATAATTATTTTTGTTGAAAAGTTTATGTAATTAAGATTTGCAAAGTTTCCATCGGCATGAACAAAGTTCAAGGAGCTCCCCCACTTCAACGGTGCTCGTCCTTCTTACTTTCACTTTTCTTTCTGAAAAAGTTTTAAGTTCCCCACTTTATTTTTTTGTTTGTAAACTATATAAAAGCACACAACATAATGAAATGACACTCTAAAATTTTCGGGTTGTCTCCCTGGCAGCTCTTTCTTTGAAGCCATTAAGCTAGGTATAAAGTGCTCATGTAATGGATCCACCCGGATCCCAGGGTATATCAAAGCCAATTTTAATTATCAATGATTTGTAATTTAGTAGTGAGAACAAAGTGATATATATCATGTGACAACAAAGTCTAACTCTCTTCCTATGCATTGACATATTACACAAGAACAAATGACGCACACAAAGTAAAGGCCAAATCATAGCTTCCATAGTTTCTTGCAATTTTATTGTATCGGAAACATAGAGAGGTGGAGATGTAGTTCCTCTCATAATAATTGCAAGTAGGATCAGCAAGCACATGCATATTATATTTTTTTAAATCATCATGTGCAATAGGAAAACGCAACCCATCAATATAATCCTTAATAAGTGAAAACTTCTCCGATATAGTCTAGTTTGGAGAATTCAAAAAGATAATAGGACTATCATGTGTGGGTGCAATAGCAACAATTTCATGCTTAACATAAGGAACTATAGCAAGTTCATCTCCATAAGCATCATTCATATTGGCATCATTTCCACAAGCATAGCAAGCATCAAGTTCATCAAAAAGGGATATTTCGAACGAATCCAATGGATAATAGCAATTAGCATAGCATTCATCCTTCGGTAAGCACGAAGGGAAATTTAACAATGTATGAGTTGAAGAGTTACTCTCATTAGAAGGCGGGCATGAGTAGCTAATCCGCTCTTCCTCCTTTTGTTCTTCGTTCTCCTCCACACCTTTTTCATCTAATGAGCTTATAGTGTCATCATTTTCTTCTCCCATAGTTTCCTGTAAAATATTAATCTCTTCCAAGGCAGCAGACATTCTCTCAATAAATGCATCAATATCGGAATTATATTGATAATTCTCATAGCAATATTTAAGTATAGCAAAATTTTCAGGTCTATAAACAACATCATAATAATTTTCACACTTCTCAAACAAAGATTCAATTTCATAAGCACCCTTAAAAGCAACGAATTCTTCTATTCGGTCCACATCATAGTAATCATAAATACCATTAGCATAAGAAGACAAGGTTTCATTATCATTAAATTTACATTAAAAAGGAAGGTGTGGAGCCTTCATCCTAGAGCAACAAGTATAATCATATCTCTGGCATAAATTCCAAGCATACCATTTCAACATATGAATTTGATCACATAACAATTTCCCTTTTCGAGTCAAGCGATAATCCCTAAAGTATTCACGTTGATCCAATGTGTCTCCCATTATATAATTGAATGGGGTTTTCTTAGGATTATTAAAGTAGTGCATAATATTTTCCACATAACGAGCCTCGAGGGTTTTAGGAGGTTCCCCATCTCCATGAGTAGCAAGTACACCTAAATTTTTTGTATTTCATGTTCCATATCCATAACTAAAGATAGAGAACAACTTAGAACAGAAAATAAAATCTACTTGGTGATAAAGCAAACAAGCATACATGAGAATATTCACCCCACGCTATTGCTCCTCGGAACGGCGCCAGAAAAAGGTCTTGATAACCCAAAGGTGTAGGGGATCAATTGTAGCCTTTCTCAATAAGTAATAGTGTCGAACCCAATGAGGAGATAAAGGTAGAACAAATATCCCCTCAAGTTCTGTCGACCATCGATACAACTCTACGCATGCTTAACATTGACTTTACCTAGAACACGTATGAAACTAGAAGTACTTTGTAGGTCTGATAGGATACGTTTGCAAGATAGTAAAGAGCACGTAAATAAAAACTAGGGGATGCTAAGATAGAGAAACAACTAAGTTAGTTTGACGAGGGTGGAAAAGTGGTGGTAGGAGTTGCGGAATTGTCCCTAGGCAATCAATAACTAGACCGGTAATCATTATTGCACTTTTATATGAGGGAGAGGCATAAGCTAACATACTTTCTCTACTTGGATCATATGCACTTATTATTGGAACTCTAGCAAGCATCCGCAACTAATAAAGATCATTAAGGTAAAACTGAACCATAGCATTATAAGGTATCAAGTCCTCTTTACTCCCATATGCAACAACCCACCTACTCGGGTTTATGCTTCTGCCACTCAAGCAACCCACCATAGGCAAATCATGAACACATTGCAACACCCTACAACGAGGATCCCTCACGCTTGCGCGACACAGCGGGCACCATAGGAAAGTACCAATAACAAAACATGCAACTCAAACCAATCATGATCATCAATCAACCAATAGGACAACCAACATCTACTCAGACATCATACGATGGCAACACATCATTGGATAATAATATGAAGCATAAAGCACCATCTTCAATTGGAGGATACAATGGGTTGCGGGAGAGTGGACCGCTGTAGATAGAAGGGGGAAGGTGATGGAGGTGTTAGTGAAGGTTGCGGAGTTGTTGGAGTAGATTGTCGTCATGATGATGGCCCGGCGGCATTCAGGTGCCACCTAGAGAGAAGGGGAGAGAGCCCCCTCCTCGTTCTTCTTCCTTGAACTTCCCCCTAGATGAGAGAAGGGTTTCCCCTCTGGTCCATGGCCTCCATGGCGGAGGAGGGGAGAGAGCCCCTTCGAGATTGGAACTCTCTCTCTGTTTCCTTCTGTTTCTACGCTCCCAGATTCTGACCTTTCACCGTTTACCCAAAAATTAGCTTTCTTGCGGACGAAGGACAGCTCCAACCGACCTAAGGGGTGGTCACAAGCCCTCAGGGCGCACCGTACCCCCCAGGGCACGCCCTTGTAACTGGTGGCCCCCTCAGGCACCGCCTTATGTTGATTCCACTTCCCAAAATTCACATATATTCCAAAAAAATCTCAATAAGTTTTATCCCGTTTGGACTTCGTTTGATATGGATTTTCTATGAAACAAAAAACATGCAACAAATAGAAACTAGCACTAGGCACTGGATCAATATGTTAGTCCCAAAAATAGTATAAAAAGTTGCCAAAAGTATATGAAAGTTTTAGAATATTGGCATGAAACAATCAAAAAATGTAGATATGACGGAGATGTATTATTGAGTCGTCATCTTCCTATAAAAAAGGCACAAGTTAGAGAGCACCACCACCATTTGTATGCCTTGCTATTAATTGATATTGACTATGAGTGTGACTGGATCTCTTTTACCATGAATTACAATGTCTAGTCAGTCCTTGTTCTTCAGGGGTGTTGTGCATTTATGTTTTGCGGTCTCGGAAAGGGTTAGCGAGATACCATTTTATCATATTGTATCATGATTGTTTTGATAAAAGTGTTGTCATCTGAGAGTTATTATTATTGCTCACTAGTTGGCTATGCTATTGATATGAGTAAATGTGAGACCTAAATGTTATTGTGAACGTGATTAATCTATAATGTTTGCTGAAATTCTAAACATCAGTCACACATATTTGCAGCAACAAGATCAAATGGAGTTTGTAAAAGTTTTTCTTTATAACTTTCAGTTTATCAATTGAATTGCTTGAGGACAAGCAATCGGTTAAGCTTGGGGGAGTTGATACGTCTCCATTGTATCCACCTTTCCAAACACTTTTGCCCTAGTTTTGGACTCTAATTTGCATGATTTGAATGGAACTAACCGGGACTGACGGTATTTTTAGCAGAATTGCCTTGGTGTTATTCTTGTGTAGAAATAAAAGTTCTCGGATTGACCAAAAAATTTATGGAGATTATTTTTGGGATTAATAAAAAATACCGGCGAAAGAATCAACCGGAGGGGGCCACCCACAGGTCACAAGCCCACAAGGCACGACCACCCCCTGGTCGCGCCTAGCAGGCTTGTGGGCCACCTGGAGATCCACCGACCTCAATTCCAACTCTATATATTCCTATTTGGAGAGAAAAAAATAAAGGAGAATACTTCATCGCGTTTCACAATACGGAGCCGGCGCCGACTCCTGTTCTTCCTCTGGAGGCCAGATCTGGAGTCCATTTTGGGCTCCGAAGAGGGGAAATCGACGCCATCGTCATCACAAACAATCCTTAATCACCAATTCCATGATACTCTCCATTGTTCATGAGTAATCCCATCGTAGGCTTAATGTATGGTGATGGCTTGGATGAGCTTTATCATGTAATCGAGTTAGTTTTGTTAGGGTTTGATCAGTAGTATCCACTATGTTTTGAGATTGATGTTGCTATGACTTTGCTATGCTTAATGCTTGTCACTAGGGCCCGAGTGCCATGATTTCAGATCGGAACCTATTACGTTTTCATTAATATATTTGTGTTCTTGATCCCATCTTGGAAGTTGGTGACACCTATTACGAGTTATGATCCGCCCACCCAGGGTGACAATAACTAGGATTCATTCCGGTGATTACCGTAGTTTGAGGTGTTCATGTATTCATTAAGTGCTAATGCTTTGGTCTGGTTCTCTATTAAAAGGAGGCCTGATATCCCTTAGTTTCCATTAGGACCCCGCTACCACGGGAGGGTAGGACAAAAGATGTCATGAAAGTTCTTTTCCATAAGCACGTATGACTATATATGGAATACATGCCTACATTACATTGATGAATTGGAGCTACTTCTGTGTCACCCTATGTTATAACTGTTGAATGATGATTGCTATCCGACATAATTATCCATCACTGATCCATTGCCTACGAGCTTTTCTCATATTGATCTTTACAAGTTACTTTTCCGTTGCTACAGTTACAATCACTACAAAACTGTTACTATCACTTTTGCCATCGACCATTACTTCCATACAACTTTGCTCCTAAATACTTTGCTGCAGATATTAAGTCTTTCAGGTGTGGTTGAATTGACAACTCAGCTTCTAACACTCAAGAATATTCTTTTGCTCCCCTTGTGTCGAATCAATAAATTTGGGTTGAATAATCTACCCTCAAAAACTATTGTGATCCCCTATACTTGTGGGTTATCGATAAGTCATCTTGCCCATGAGGCATGGTCTGTATGTCTCAACCGATTCAAAATCAAGTGAGTCCAGAGATCCATCGGCATGGAGTTTCTTAATGCGCTTTATACCAATATGACCTTAGCGATAGTGCCACAAGTATGTGGTACTATCATTATAACTTTGGATCTTTTTGGCATCAATATTATGAACATGTATATCACTCCGATCGAGATTCAATAAACCGATCACATTGGGTGCATGACCATTGAAGGTATTATTCATGTAAAGAGTATAACCATTTTTCTTGGACTTAAATGAATAACCGTATTGGGATAAACATGATCTAATCATGTTCATGCTCTAAGCAAACACAAGTAACAATTATTCAGGTTTAACACTAATACCGAAGGTAGAGGCAGCGTGCGATGGTGATCACATCAACCTTGGAAACACTTCCAACACACATTGGCACCTCGCCCTAGCTGGTCTTTGTTTATTCCGTAGCTTTTTTTTCAAGTTACTAACATTAGCAACTGAACCGATATCTAATACTCAGGTGGTGCTAGGAGTACTAGTAAGGTACACAAAAATAACGCATATATCAAATATTCTTCTGATGACATTGTCAGCCTTCTTATCTACCAAGTATCTTGGGCAGTTCCACTTCAGTGGCCGTTCTCCTCATAATAGAAGCACTTATTATCGAGTTTGGGTTCAACCTTGGGTTTCTTCACTAGAGCAGCAACTGGCTTGCCATTCATGAAGTTTCCCTTCTTACCCTTTTCGAAACTAGTGGTTTTACTAACCATCAACATTAGATGCTCCTTCTTGATTTCTACCTTCGCGGTGTCAAACATCGCGAATAGCTCAGAGATCATCTTTTCCTGCCCTGGCATGTTTACAATTCATCACGAAGCTCTAGTAGCTTTGGGGCAACGACTTGGAGAACTATATCAATCACTATATTATCTAGAAAATCAACTCCCACTTGATCCAAGCAATTGTATCACCTAGACTATCTGAGCACACACTCACTAATTGAGCTATTCTCCTTCATCGTGCAGGAAAAGAATCTTGTTGGAAGTCTCATACCTCTCAACACGGACACGAGCCTGAAATCCCATTTTCAGCTCTTGGAACATCTCATCTGCTCAGTGATGTTCAAAACGTCTTTGAAGCCTCAATCCTAAGACGTAAAGCATGACACACTGAACTATCAAGTAGTCATAAAAATCGTGCATGTATGATGCTGTCAACACCAACAGACGATGCTTGAGGGGTTGGCGCACCGAGCGGTGCATCAAGGACATAAGCCTTCTATGAAGCAATGAGGACAATCCTCACTTTATGGACCCAGTCTGGATAATTGCTACTACCATCTTTCAACTTTGTTTTTATCTAGGAACGTATCAAAACATAGGGGGGCTATAGCGCGAGATATTGATCTACAACATAATTTATAAAGACAACTTAGACTATGCTCATGATAATGAGTTCAATTAATCATATTACTTAAGAACTCCCACTCAAATAAACACCCCTCAGGTTGTCTAAGTGTGACATGATCCTAACCCACCAACCCAAGTCCGATCATCACGTGAGATGAGGATGTTTCAATGGTGAACATCTCCATGTTGATCATATCTACCATATGACTCATGTTCGACCTTTCGGTCTCTTGTGTTCCGAGGACATGTCTGTACATGCTAGGGTCGTCAAGTTTAACCCAACTGTTCTGCATGTACAAAACTGGCTTACCCTCGTTGTATGCGAATGTAGAGTCTATCACACTCGATCATCACGTGGTGCTATGGAACGATGATCCTTCACAATGGTGCACAATTGGGGAGAACATAATTTTTATCTTGAAATATTAGTGAGGGGTCATCTTATAATGCTACCATCATCCTAAGCAAAATAAGACACATAAAAGGATTAACATCACATGCAAATCATATAAGTGACATGATATGGCCATCATCATCTTGTGCTTTTGATATCCATCTCCAAAGCATCAACTTGATCTCGATCGTCACCAGCATGACACCATGATCTCCATCATTGTGTCGTCACGAGGTTGTCGCACCAACCATTGCTTCTACAACTATTGCTAATGCATAGAGATAAAGTAAAAGCAAGTACATGGCATTTAGTGATTGACACATAAGTCATGAAATAAATCAAAGACAACCCAATGGCTCCTGCCGGTTGTCATACTCATCGACATACAAGTCGTGAGAACTATTACAAAACATGATCATATCATACATCAACATATATCGAATCACGTCTTCGACATATCACAACACAACATGCCCTGGAAAAACAAGTTAGACTTCCTCTACTTTGGTGTTGCGAGTTTTACGTGGCTGTTATGGGCAACTAGCAAGAACCGTTATTACCTACGCAAAGCCACAATGGTGATATTCAAGTTGCCTTTTAACCTTATACAAGGACCACCTCTGCCGAATCCAATTCAACTAAAGGCGGAGAGAGACACACGCGCCAGCCAGCTTTATGCAACAAGTTGCATGTCAATTGATGGAAACGGTCTCTCGTACGTGCACGAGTAAAGTTGGTCCGAGCCACTTCATACGAAAATACCGCTGAATCATGATAAGACTAAGGAGGTAAGCAATATTAACATCAACGCTCGCAAACACTTTTGTGTTCTACTCGCGCACGTTATCAGTGCATAGACCTAGCTCATGATGCCATTGTTGGGGAACATTGCATGGGAAACAATTTATTTCCTACGAACACCCAAGATCTATTTGTGGAGATCAACAGCTACTAGAGGGAGATTTGATCTACATACCCTTGTAGATTGCTATGCGAGAAGTGTTAAGAAACGTGGTTGATGTAGTCAAACATCTTTGCAATCCAAATTGCAATCCGTCCTGCGATCCAATCACGTTCTGTCCCGATCTAGCGCTTAACGGACGACACCTCCGTGTTCAGCACACATACATCTTGATGACATCTCCGCCTCCTCGATCCAACAAGCGAGGTCGAAGTAGTAAATGAGTTCTTAGGCAACACGATGGCGTGGTGGCAGAGGTGGTGGTGCTATCAGGGCAGGGCTACGTCTAGCGCTACAGAAACCGCGAACGGAGGAGAAAACGATCTAGAAAGAGAGAGGGTCACCAAGGGCTTCATGTGTGCTCTTTCGGCGCCCCTCCCCTCTATATCTAGGTAGAGGGGCATGGAGATCAGCCCCTCCAAGACCTACAGCACACCCAAGGGGGAGGACATGGACTCCTAGTCAAATTCCCTCCCTTTCCATAAACAGGTGGACTTTCCACCTCTCCCAAGCCACATGGTCCTTGAAGGACTTGTGCGCATGGGCCAATAAGGCCAGGGTGTCTCCCCTCAGCCCATGCAAACCCTTAGGACGTCGTGGAACCCTTGGTGGACTTCCGGACTCCTCCGGAATTTTCCAGAACCTTCTAGAAGCTTCCTGGTACAATACCAAAAAAACCCGAAACTTTTCTGGTAGCCCAAATATGACTTCCCATATATAAATATTTACCTCTGGACTATTACGGAACTCCTCGTGACATCCAAGATATCATCCGGGACTCCGAACAACCTTCGTTCAACAACATACATAACTTAACAATACCAAATCGTCACTGAACGGTAACTGTGCAGACCCTGCGGGTTCGAGAACTATGTAGACATGACTGAGACAACTCTACGGTCAATAACCAATAGCGGGACCTATATGCCCATATTGGTTCCTACATATTCTATGGAGATCTTTATCGGTCGAACCACAATGTCAAGGATTCAGACAATCCCGTATGCAGTTCACTTTGTCCATCGGTATTTTACTTGCCCGAGATTCGATTGTCGGTATCTCCATACCTAGTGCAATCTTGTTACTGGAAAGTCTGTCTACTTGTTCCGTAACACAAGTTACCGTGACTAACTCCTTAGTCACATTGCTTGCAAGCTTCTTGTGATGTTGAGTTACCGATTGGGCCCAGAGATACCTATCCATTATACGGAGTGAAAATACCCAGTCTCGACCCACACCAACCGAATAGAAACCCTCGGAGATACCTGTAGAGCACCATTATTGTCAGCCAGTTACGTTGTGACGGTTGATACACACAAGGCATTCCTACAGTGTTAGGGAGTTGCGTGATCTCATGGTCGTAGGAACACATACTTGATATGGATAAAGAAGTAGCAATAAACTAACATGATCATATGCTATGCTTACGGTTGGGTCTTGTGTTGGGGAACATAGTAATAATTCAAAAAAATCCTACGTGTCACCAAGATCAATCTAGGAGATGCTAGCAACAAGAGAGAGGGAGTGCATCTTCATACCCTTGAAGATCGCTAAGCGGGATCGTTGCGAAGAACGCGGTTGATGGAGTCATACTCGCGGCGATTCAAATTGTGAAAGATCCGATCCAAGCGCTGAACGGACGGCGCCTCCGCGTTCAACACACGTACAGCCCGGGGATGTCTCCTCCTTCTTGGCACAGCAAGGGGGAGCATAAGTTGAGGGAGATCTCCGGCAGCACGATGACATGGTGGCGGTGGAGCTCGAGGTTCTCCGGCAAAGCTTCGCTAAGCACTACGGAGGAGGAGGTGTACGAGGAGGAGGGCTGCGCCAAGGAGAAGGGTGCAGCTGCCCTACCATCCCCCACTATTTATAGGCCTGGGGGAGAGGGTGCCGCCCCCCTAGATCCAATCTAGGGTGGGGCGGCGGCCAAGGGGGGGAACTTGCCCCCCAAGTTTGGTGGGGGCACCACCACACACCTAGGGTTGACAACCCTAGGCGCCTTGGGACCTATGGGGAGGTGCACCAGCCCACTAAGGGGCTGGTCCCACCCAACTACAGCCCATTAGGTCCTTCGTGCAGGTGGACCCTCCTAGTGGACCCTGGAAAGCCATTCGGTGGTTCCAGTGCAATACCGATAAGCCCCAAAACTTTTCCGGTGACTGAAACTGGACTTCCCATATATAAATCTTCACCTCCGGACCATTACGGAACTCCTCATGACATCCGGGATCTCATCCGGGACTCCGAGCAACTTTTGGTAACCACATACAATTCCCATTACAAGTCTAGCGTCACCGAACCTTAGGTGTGTAGACCCTACGGGTTCGGGAACCATGCAGTCATGACCGAGAAACCTCTCTGGCCAATAACTAATAGCGGGATCTTGGTACCCATATTGGCTACCACATGTTGCATGATGATATCATCAGATTAATCACGATGTCGGGGATTCAGTTAATCTCGTATACAATTCCCTTTGACCATCGGTATGTTACTTGCCCGAGATTCGATCGTCGGTATCCCTATACCTTGTTCAATCTCGTTACCGGCAAGTCTCTTTACTCGTTCTATAACACATGATCTCGTGACTAACTCCTTAGCCACATTGAGCTCATTATGACGATGTATTACCGAGTGGGCCCAGAGATACCTCTCCGTCACATGGAGTGACATATCCCAGTCTCGATTCGTGCCAACCCAACAGACACTTTCGGAGACATCTGTAGTGCACCTTTATAGTCACCCAGTTAGACGTTTGATACACCCAAAGCATTCCTACAATATCTGGGAGTTGCAAAATCTCATGGTCTAAGAAAATGATACTTGACATTAGAAAAGGTCTAGTAGACGAACTACACGATCTTGTGTTATGCTTAGGATTAGGTCTTGTCCATCACATCATTCTCCTAATGATGTGATCCCGTTATTAACGACATCCAATGTCCATGGTCACGAAAACATGACAATCTATTGATCAATGACGTAGTCAACTAGAGGCTCACTAGGGGCATGGTCTGGTCTATGTATTCACACATGTATTACGGTTTCCGGTTAATACAATTATCGCATGAACAATATACAATTATCATGAACAAGGAAATATAATAATAACCATTTTATTATTGCCTCTAGGGCATATTTTCAACAGTCTCCCACTTGCACTAGAGTCAATAATCTAGTTACACTGTGATGAATCGAACACCCATAGAGTTTTGGTGGTGATCATGTTTCGCTCGTGAAAGAGGTTTAGTCAACAGATCTACGACATTCAGGTCCGTATGAACTTTATAAATATCGATATCTCCACCCTGAATTTAACCACGAATGGAATTGAAGTGGCGCTTGATGTGCTTGGTCTTCTTGTGAAACCTAGGCTGCTTGGCAATGGCAATATCTCAAGTGTTGTCACAGAAGAGAGTCATCAGGGCCGACGCATTCGTGATCACTCCTAGGTCGGTGATGAACTCCTTCATATAGACTCCTTCCTGTGCTGCTTCTGAAGCTGTTATGTACTCCGCTTGACATGTAGATGCCGCCATGACGCTTTGCTTGCAACTGCACCAGCTGACTTCCCCACCATTCAAAATATACACGTATCCAGTTTGTGACTTGGAGTCATCCAGATCTGTGTCGAAGCTAGAATCAACGTAACCCTTTAGTACGATCTCTTCGGCACCTCCATAAATGAGAAACATATCCTTGACCGCTGTCGGGTGTTCCATTCCAGGATCACTTTGGTACTTGCCTACCAATCTTATGGAAAGGTTCACATCAAGTCTGGTACACAGCATGGCATACATAATAGAGCCTATGGCTGAGGCATAGGGATGACACTCATCTTTTCTTTATCTTCTGCCGAGGTCGGGCATTGAGTTATGCTCAATCTCATACCTTGCAATACAGGCAAGAACCCCTTCTTGGACTGATCCATATTGTACATCAATATCTTGTCAAGGTATGTGCTTTGTGAAAGACCAATGAGGCATCTTGATCTATCTCTATAGATCTTAATGCCTAATATGTAAGCAACTTCTCCAAGGTCCTTCATTTAAAAACACTTATACAAGTAGGCTTTTATGCTTTTCAAAAGTTCTATATCATTTCCCATCAACAATATGCCATCCACGTATTTAATGAGAAATGCTACAGAGCTCGCACTTACTTTCTTGTAAATACAAGGTTCTCCATAAGTCTGTATAAACCCAAATGCTTTGATCACCTCATCAAAGCAAATGTTCCAACTCCGAGATGCTTGCACCAGCCCATAGATGGAGCGCTGGAGCTTGCATACCTTGTCAGCATTCTTAGGATGGACAAAACCTTCCGGCTGCATCATATACAATTCTTCCTTAAGGAGACCGTTAAGGAATGTTGTTTTGACGTCCATTTGCCATATCTCATAATCATAAAGTGCGGCAACTTCTAACATGATTCGGACAGACTTCAGCATCGCTACGGTTGAGAAAGTCTCATCGCAGTCAACTCGTTAAACTTGTCGATAACCCTTAGCGAGAAGACGAGACTTATAGACGGTCACATTACCATCCGCGTCAGTCTTCTTCTTAAAGATCCTTTTTTTATATGGCTTGCTGATCATCGGGAAAGTCCACCAAAGTCCATACTTTGTTCTCATACATCGATCCTATCTCGGATTTCATGGCTTCAAGCCATTTGTTGGAATCTGGGCCCACCATGGCCTCTTCATAGTTCAAAGGTTCACCGTTGTCTAACAACATGATTTCCAGGACATGGTTGCCGTACCACTCTGGTGCGGAACATGTCCTCCTGGACCTATGAAGTTCAGTAGTAACTTGATCCGAAGTTTCATGATCATCATCATTAACTTCCTCTCTAGTCGGTGCAAGCACCACAGAAATATTTTCCTGCGCTTCGCTACATCTCGGCTCGAGAGGGCACTACTTGGAAAAACCTTATAGGTAGGACACTATTAGTAGCGCTAGAAAATAACAACCGCTGCTGGTAATAAGCTGTACCGCTATCTTGTGGAAGCACTACAAGTAAATGCTTAGCAGTAGCGCTGGAAACATAATGAACACTAGTGCTAAGCGGGACCCGACGAGCCCACCGCCACTATTTCTAGTAGTAGCGCTCCCGGGAAAAAAGCGCTACTGATAAAGTCGTATCGGTAGCGCGCTTTTACTAAAAGCGCTACAGCCAATGTACCCTACCATCTTCCCTCGCCCGCATTGCTCACTCTCCCTCCTCTCACTCACTGATCCGCCCCCTCTCACTCCCTCCGACCACCGCCCCCTCGCACTCACTCCGCCGCGCGCCGTTGTCGCCGTTGCCCACCGTCGCCCCCAAGGTCCCTCCCTCCCTCCTCCTCCCCCCTCCCCCCTCCTCCCCCTCCTCCTCCCTCCTCCCTCCGGCGGCCCCCTCTTCCTCCCTCCTCCTCCTTGTCGTCCTCCCTCCTGCTCTCTCCTCCTCCTCCCTCCTCGTCCCTCCTCCCACCTCCTCCTCCTCCTCCTTTCTATAATACAAATTTTTGTATTAATAGAATTTTGTAATACAAATTTTAGGTACAGAAATGTATTATGCTATATGATATTTTTTTAGTAAATGTAGGTTTTTGAATACAATAGATTTCGTTCGATGTCGGTATCAAATAAAATATGGAAATGCCCATGTCGATAATTGGAACTAGGGTTTATGAGGATATATAGATAGATGGATGGATGGACAGATGTTAGGGCTAGAACTATGATATTTTTATTAAATGTATAGGTCTTTTCAATTTTTAGGGTTAGAACAAGGTATTTTTAGTAAATGTTAGGGCTAGAACTAGGATGATTTAGACATAGGGTTTCACTAAGTCCTAAGATGAGGATAATATTTTTTTGTTTATATTTTGTTTTTGCAGAAATCAAGGAGCCCCTGCATCATCCCCGCCGTCGTCCCCGTCACCGACCACCTCTGACCTCGAGGTGAGACCAGCCAAATCCCCATGTCGATGATGATGTAGACATTTTGATAGTTGTAGTAGAGTAGTAGCTACATGAGTAGCTATGAAAGTTTTCATGGAATATGTGATATGTAGTGTTCTGTAGTACTAGTGCTTGCCCAAGTGGCCTATGTTTGCAAGGAACACCTCACAGTGGTCTATGTTTTGCCGGAGTGTTGATTCATTTCTGTTCCGGTAAATTTCAAGCGCTCGATATGT
The DNA here is from genome assembly GCA_022496015.1 of Hordeum marinum. NCBI lineage: Eukaryota > Viridiplantae > Streptophyta > Magnoliopsida > Poales > Poaceae > Hordeum > Hordeum marinum. Next base: position 557,522,606 of record CM039678.1, read on the forward strand.
CCTATTTTAGCAAAGGTCATGCCGGATTTTTTTCATGAATTCTGGCATGACTTGGGCTAGAATATGTAGGAAATATCGAGTGACCCAGATTTTCTAGAAAGAGAATTAAATGACATTTTGAGTTGACTATAAGTCTGTCAGGGCTCCATACATGACAGTCAAGAAATCATTGAGGGAGAGTCTCCACCATATATGAGAGAAGAAGAATGCCGACTGTTGTCGTCGGGGTCGCTTCTCCTTCTTCTCCTTGTGCTAGACTTTGTTATGCACTAGGGGAAGAAGGAGTCGCGACCATCATCAACGGTCGAAAAATCAGTGAGGGAGTGTCCACCATATATGAGAGAGGAAGGAGAATCCCGACAAACCGATAGTCAACCCGTGATGAATAATAATGATCTAATTTAGTTTTTGTAGTACATGTATTTAAGTTTAGAAGTTTATTAATTTTGTTTGCAAAATTAAGCATTTGTTCTCGACGTCGACGATGCCTCGACCGCATCCTCATCGTCAAATCGGCGGAGGAGGCCTGCTTGATTATAGGGGCCATGTCCAGGACTGGGCTCCGCCGGGCTGGTACTGCGAGGTCCTACCTTGTGGGGTGCGCAACTTGGTGAGGACACAACCTGTCGTCCACCCGGAGGTTATTTGGTGGTGGTCGCGTGAGCCACTTTCGGTGCAGAGGGAACCTGCCCCCATGGAGGTGATACGTCGCCGTGTTAGGGAGGAGGACCAGCACCTCCGACGCTATATGGATGCGTTGGACGCCAGGTTCTCCAATAATTGGCAGGTTCTTCAGGGATCTCACCCGAGCTATGATCCTGTGATGGTTCCTTCCCTTTGGGTGTCCACTGCCCGTGCCGATACCCGTCATTCGCTATGGTTCTAATTGTATTAGTGATTTATTAGTGATACTATTCGATGATGTACGGACGCAAGAGATGATTTAGTTTTCCTTATTGAATGCGTGCTAATTTGAATACTAATTTGTTTTATGATTTAGTTTTGCTTATTGAATGCACGTATGTTTGATATATGGAATGGGTTGACTTTAGGTCTGTTTTGGCTCCTTGTGTTTCTTTAAGTGAGGGAGAGTGTCCACCATATATATATATATATATATGAGAGAGAGAGAGGAAGAATCCCAACTGTTGTTGTGGGGGTCACTTCTCCTTCATTCCACTGTGCTAGAAATTTTGGTGTAATGCACTCTGGGACGAATGGAGGAGCCACCATCACCGACTATCGCAATATCATAGGAAGTGCCCACCATATACGTGAGATGAGAGTTTAGGAAGGAAAGACTCGACAGACCTAAAGTCAACCCCTTGCATATGGAGTAATAGTGAGCTATGTGTTGATCAGTTTTCTCGTAGTTTCCTTCGAGCGATTTTAAATGTTTCAACTATGAACATAGGAAATGTCTAACGATGAAAGGGAATTCGCTATGTGCGAATACTGCGAAGACGAGCGTGGCCTACGTGACAAGCCTTTCCTAGCTTATTTTCATTCTTCACAAAATGTACGGAAGATGGTAGACAGAACCTACTACTACATTGATGAAGCTGAATTAACATATAAGGAGAAAAATCATCTTACCACATTTCTTATTCATCTTGAGAATTACAATAGCTATTATCAAACTCCTGCACATTATGGTCAATACGTGCCACTAGTGCACGTGGTGAACTATGGTAACATCCATGGAGATTAAATGGTAAGATTTTAATTCTACTATTACAACATCCGTGCATATTTTGCATAAATTCTTCTAAAACTAAACTACATTGCTAACTACAAAGTTATTACTATGTTTTTCAATAGAAAATCCCGAAGGATTGTGTGCCTCATCTGATGTTTCCGAGAGGTCTTGTTGTTGTTACGAGCTTAGGGCCACCACAGCCATGTCAGCCTACGCATCACTCCTGTCCATACCGGATTTCTAAAACCGATGGAGTCAAGAAAATCAAAGATTGGCAAAAAATGTATGGTCAATCGTAGAGAGTTACTTGGAAGCAACATTGTGCGCAGGCCAAGAATGGGAGACAGGATGATCTCCGTTCTCCATAATGGAGAGTCAGGGCCTATCTTCTTTTATGATATTGTACCTAAGAGAGGGTAGAGTAGGTCCTATGAGAGAGTACTAGGTCCTAGGTACAATGTGTTATTATGTGCTACGATGTGTTAGAGTTGATGATGATGAGGAGGAGGAGTTGTAATTATGACTAGTGACCAACTTGTTATATGATGTCTCATTGACGAAAATAATGGTGATGAGGATTTTTTATATGACAATGATGTATTATGATGATCTGATGAAACTACTATATAGACCCTGTATAAATACGTAGAGGGTGTAAATATGTGAAAGCAGGAATACCAGCAGTAGCGTTGGAAATCATCTAATAGCATCGCTGGATTAGCAGCAGCGCTTCGTTGGTCCAAGCGCTACAGATAGTTAGCAGTAGCGCTTTCCAGGCAAGCGCTACTATTAACAACACATAGTAGTAGTTCTTGCCAGGCCAACGCTACTGCTAAAACTTAGCTGTAGCGCGATAGCAGTAGCGCTGGACCCAGCGCTACTAATATGCATATTTTGAGCGCTACTACTAGGGTTTTCCCTAGTAGTGGGGGTACAATTACCTCGTCAAGCTCTACTTTCCTCCCACTTACTTCTTTCGAGAGAAACTCTTTCTCTAGAAAGGATCCATTCTTGGCAACAAAGATCTTGCCTTTGGATCTGAGATAGAAGGTATATCCAATAGTTTCCTTAGGGTATCCTATGAAGACGCACTTTTCCGAATTGGGTTCGAGCTTTTCAGGTTGAAGTTTCATGACATAAGCATCGCATCCTCAAACTTTTAGAAATGACAGCTTAGGTTTCTTCCCAAACCATAATTGATATGGTGTCGTCTCAATGGATTTAGACATTGCCCTATTTCAAGTGAATGCGGCACTCTCTAATGCATATCCCCAAAATGATAGCAGTAAATCAGTACGAGACATCATAGATCACACCATATCCAATAGAGTGTGATTACGACGTTTGGACACACCATTACGCTGATGTGTGCCAGGCGGCATGAGTTGTGAAAAAATTTCACATTCCCTTAAGAGCGTGCCAATCTCGTGACTCAAATATTCTCCTCCATGATCGGATCGTAAGAACTTTATTTTCTTGTCACGTTGATTCTCTACCTCACTATGAAATTCCTTGAACTTTTCAAAGGTCTAGGACTTGTGTTTCATTAAGTATACATACCCACATCTGCTTAAGTCATCAATGAGGGTGAGAACATAACGATAGCCACCGCGAGCCTCAACGCTCACTAGACTGCATACACCGGTATGTATTATTTCCAACAAGCTGGTTACTCGCTCCATTGTTCCAGAGAACGGAGACTTATTCATCTTGCCCATGAGGCATGATTCGCACGTGTCAAATGATTCATAATCAAGAGATTCCGAAAGTCCATCTGCATGGCGTTTCTTCATGCGTTTGACACCAATATGACCAAGGCGGCAGTGCCACAAGTATGTGGGACTATCATTATCATCCTTACATTGTTTGGTATTCACACTATGAATATGTGTAATATCACATTTGAGATTCAATAAAAATTAATAATTGTCCAGCGGGGCATGACCATAAAACATATCTCTCTCAAAAATAGAACAACCATTATTCTCGGATTTAAATGAGTAGCCATCTCACATCAAACGAGATCCAGATACGATGCTCATGCTCAAAGCTGGGACTAAATAACAATTATTGAGGTTTAAAACTAATCTCAATGTTAGATGTAGAGATAGCGTGTCGATGGCGATCACATCAACCTTGGAACCATTCTCGACATGCATCGTCACCTTGTCCTTCGCCAGTCTACACTTATTCCGCAGCTCCTGTTTTGAGTTACAAATGTGAGCAACCGCACCGGTATCAAATACCCAGGAGCTACTATGAGTGCTGGTAAGGTACACATCAATAACATGTATATCATATATACCTCTGACGTTGCCGGCCTTCTTATCCGCTAAGTACTTGCGATAGTTCCACTTCCAGTGACCGGTTCCCTTGCAATAAAAGCACTCAATCTCAGGCTTGGGTCCATTCTTGGGCTTCTTCCCAGCAACTGATTTACCGGGCGTGGCAACTGCTTTGCCTTCCTTCTTGAAGTTCTTCTTACCCTTGCCTTTCTTGTAACTGGTGGTCTTATTCACCATCAACCCTTTAATGTTCCTTTTTGATCTCCACCTCCGCCAATTTCAGCATCGAATATAACTCAGGAATGGACGTCTCAATCCCTTGCATATTGAAGTTCATCACAAACCTCTTGTAGCTAGGTGGAAGCGACAGGAGGATTATGTCAATAACCGGGTCATCCGGAAGATTAACTCCCAGCTGCGACAAGCGGTTGTATAACCTAGACATTTTGAGTAGGTACTCGCTGACAAAACTATTTTCCTCCATCTTACAACTGAAGAACTTGTTGGATACTTCATATCTCTCGACCCGGGCATGAGCTTGGAAAACCATTCTCAGCTCTTGGAACATCTCATATGCCCCGTGTTGCTCAAAATGCTTTTGGAGCCCCGGTTCTAAGCTGTAAAGGATGCTGCATTGAACCAGGGAGTAATCATTACAACGCGACTGCCAGGCGTTCATAACGTCTTGAGTTGTTGGGAAAATGGGTGCGACACCTAGCGGTTCATCAAGGACATATAGTTTCTTGGAAGCTATGAGGATGATCCTCAAGTTACGGACCCAGTCCGTATAGTTGATTCCATTGTCTTTCAGCTTGGTTTTCTATAGGAACGCGTTGAAGTTGAGGGCAATATTATCGTTGGCCATTGGATCTACAAGATAGATTGTAAAGACAATTTTAGACTAAGTTCATGATAATTAAGTTCCTCTAATCAAATTATTTAATGAAATCCCACTAAGATAGGCATCCCTCTAGTCATCTAAGTGATACATGATCCATATCGAGTAGGTCGTGTCCGATCATCACATGAGACGGACTAGTCATCTATGGTGAACATCTCCATGTTGATCACATCTAGTATACAGCTCATGTTCGATCTTTCGGTCTCTCTTGCTCCGAGGCCATGTTTGTACATGCTAGGCTCGTCAAGTCAACCTAAGTGTTTCACGTGTGTAAATCTGGCTTACACCAGTTGTATACGAACGTTAGAATCTATAAGACCCGATCATCACATGGTGCTTCAAAACAATGATCCTTCGTAATGGTGCACACTTAGGGGGAACACATTTCTTGAAATTTTAGTGAGGGATCATCTTATTTATGCTACCACCGTTCTAAGCAAATAAGATGTAAAAACATGATAAAAATCACATTCAAATCATAAAGTGACATGATATGGCCAATATCATCTTGCACCATTGATCTCCATCTTTGGGGTGTGGCATGATCACCATCATCACCGGCATGACACCATGATCTCCATCATCATTATATCCATCATCGTGTCTTCATGAAGTTGTCTCGCTAACTATTACTTCTACTACTACGGCTAAAGGTTAGCAATAAAGTAAAGTATTTACATGGCGTTTTTTATTGACACGCAGGTCATACAATAAATTAAGACAACTCCTATGGCTCCTGTCGGTTGGCATACTCATCGCCATGCACGTCATGATTCCTATTACAAGAACATGATCAATCTCATACATCACATATATTTCATCACATCCTTTTGGCCATATCACATGACATAGCATACCCCGCAAAAACAAGTTAGACGTACTCTAATTATCGTTGCAAGTTTTACGTGGCTACCATGGGTTTCTAGCAAGACCATTTCTTACCTATGAAATTTCCACAAAAATGATATGCCAATTGCTATTTAGCCTTCATAAGGACTCTTTTCATTGAATCCGATTCGACTAAAGTGGGAGAGACACACACCCGCTAGGCACCTTATGCAACAAGTGCATGTCAGGCGGTGGAACGAGTCTCACCTAAGCGTACGTGTAAAGTCGGTCCGGGCCGATTCATCCCACAATGCCGCCGAATCAAGATAGGACGAAACAGCAAGAAAATTGACCAAATCATCGCTCATAACTGCTTGTGTTCTACTCATGCATAGAATCTACGCATAGACCTAGCTTTGATACCACTATTGGGGAATGTAGTAATAATTCAAAAAAAATCCTACGTGTCACCAAGAACAATCTAGGAGATGCTAGAAATGAGAGAGAGGGAGTGCATCTTCATACCGTTGAAGATCTCTAGGAGGTAGCATTGCAAAGAACGCGGTTGATGGAGTCGTAATCGCGGCGATTCAAATCGCGGAAGATCCGATCCAAGCATCGAACGGATGGCGCCTCCGCGTTCGACACACATACAGCCCGGGGACTTCTCCTCCTTCTTGATCCAGCAAGGGGGAGGAGAATTTGAGGGAGAGCTCCCGTAGCGCGATGACATGGTGGCCGTGGAGCTCGAGGTTCTCTGGCAGAGCATCGCTAAGCACTATGGAGGAGGAGGAGGTCTACGAGGGGGGAGGGCTGCACCAGGGGAAGGGTGCGGATGCCCTCCCACCCCCCCACTATTTATAGGCCAGGGGCAGAGGGGTCGGCCCCCCTAGATCCAATCTAGGGTGGTTGCGACGGCCAAGGGGGGAACTTGCCCCCCATGTTTGGTGGGGTGCCCTCACACCCCTAGGGTAGGCTGCCCTAGGCGCCTTGGGCCCTAGGGGAAGCGCACCAGCCCACTAAGGGGCTGGTTCCCATCGAAGTACAACCCATTAGGTCCTCCCACTACTAGAAAAAGGACTGTTAGTGGCGACTATTTTTGCCATTAATGGCGCACTATAGGTGCGCTACTATTACCATGCCACTAGTAACAAATACTAATGGCGCACCTCTGGTGCGCCATTAGTATTGCAGGTAACAGTGGCGCACCTTGTAGTGTGCCATTACTATTGCTACAGGTGCGCCACTGGTAACTTTTTATTGAATTTTTTAGATTTTTTTTTAATTTTGAAGGCGGGAAAATAGTAGTGGCGCACCGTCTAACCCCTCGGAGGCCACCGGCGACAACAGAGAGGACGGCACGGAGGCGCTCAATTCTCTCATGCGGGGAGGAAGAAGGGGAGGGGAAAATGAGATGGCGGCGGCGCGAGGAGAAGTGCAGAACCCTAGGGAAGGGCATGTACGCCGAGGCCTTTTAAAGGAGGGCCAGACGGCGCTCCTCGACGTCCGTGAACGCGGGCGCTCGCTCACTCTCTTTGAAGCTAACGGAGGAAGGGGACGGCGAGCAGGTGTCTGTCAAGCACGGGGACTAGGCTGCGGCTACGCTAGCTGGGCCGGTGCGAGGAAGAAGGCCCAGCTCCAGCACTCTCTCACAGGAGAAACAAAATAGGATTTTGCCTTTTAATTAAACGCAAAGACAAGAAAAATCCTCAACAGAAAAAGAAGGGGGGTTATTCCCAAAATAGAATATATTTTCTAACTCACTAAAATGCAGGCTATTTAAATAAAATGGTTAGGGCATTTTAGATCTAACAAATATTTACCTAATTTAAAACTAGACATTTTGCAAAATTATTTGAGAGGGGAAAACTCCACTCGTAATAGCACAATTAAGTTTTGAAATCCTATTACACAATTTGGAAAATGATCAACAATATTTCAGAAGGAAAATAACAAGGAATTATTTGACAAATAGGAAATTTAAATAGAATAAGAGAGAGAGGAAAAGATTGGAAAGGGGAGGAACTAGAGCATCACCCCAACAAGCACACATCCATTAATCACATCACACCTCACATGACAACAATTCACAAACACAACCAAGGAAACAATAATTATGCAATTGACATGATGAGCATGATGACATGATGCATGATGCATGAGATCGAAATGGCAATGAGCAAAATCATGAAAATAGTAGTGGTGCACCGTCTGACCCCCACTGTGCGGCATTGCTATTTTTGAATTTTGAATTTGGATCTCGATCTGGCTCATTTTTTTGGCTTGTTTTTTTGCTCGTTTTTTTGCTTGAATTTTTTTCAAATTTCGTTCTCGACCTAGATCTGGTATGTTCTTTGTGCCGGCGGAGCTCCACAAGTGGCCGGAAGTAGAGGAGGAGGCAGGATAGACCGTGAGGAGGAGAGGAGGGAGGAGAGACCATGAGGATCAGGAGAGGAGGGACGAGGAGGTTGCCGGAGAGGAGGAGGAGGACCGTGAGCAGGAGAGGAAGGAGGAGCACCGTGAGGACAAGAGGAGGGAGGAGGATGTCGCCGAAGGAGGAGCACTGTGAGGAGGAGAGGAGGGAGGAGGAGGAGGACCGTTAGCAGGAGAGGAAAGAGGAGCACCGTGAGGAGGAGAGAAGGGAGGAGGAGGTCACCGGAGGAGGATCACCATGAGGAGGAGGTCACCGGAGGAGGAGCACCGTGAGGAGGAGGAGGTCGCCGGAGAGTTGGAGATGGAGTGGAGGAGAGGAGGAGATGGAGTGGAGGAGAGGAGGAGAAGAATGAAGGGGTAAGTGGCTGGCCGGCCCTTTTTAACTTCTGTCCCAACTTTGCAGTGGCGCACCATGCACTGGTGCGGCATTGCTATTTTTTTGAAATGTGAAGGCAGTAAAATAGTAGTGGTGCACTATTCACTGATGCACCATTGCTAAATTTTTTTATCGAATTTTTTTGAATTGTAAGGCGGGAAAATAGTAGTGGCGCATTATTCATAAGGTGCGCCATTGCTAACTTGTTTTTATTTTTCTATTTTTTTGAATTTTGAATGCGGAAAAATAGCAGTGGCGCACCATGCACTAGTGCGCCATTGCTAATTTATTTATTTATTGCATTTTTTTGATTTTTTTGCCTCCAGATCTTAAAAGCATTGTAACCTTTTGCAAAAACAGGGCGGCCTTTTGCAAAAAAATTCAAAATTCATGTTTGTTAATTTTCCTAACAACTGGAACACATAACACATGGGCATCTATTTTTTCGAAATTTTTTTTGAATCTTTTATCATTTTCCTTTATTTTTTAAAAAACCTAAAAGGCAATCCACGGGGGGGGGGGGGGTGTTTGTGTGTGTGAGACATTAGTAATGGCGCACCCTCCATCGTGCGCCATTGCTAACCCTAGAAATGGCGCACCGGGGAGGGTACGCCATTACTAACCTCATACATACACGCAGGCACACCCCCACCAGACATAGCAATGGCGCACCACACCTAGGTTTGCCAGTACCTAGGTGTGGTGCGCCATTGCTATGTCTGGTGGGGGGGATCGACCAAAAAAATAGCAATGGCGCAGTGCTCATGTGGTGCACCATTAGTAAAAAATAGCAATGGTGCACTGCTCATGTGGTGCGCCATTAGTAAAAAAATAGCAATGGCGCATCATGGTGCGCCACTAGTAGAGATATTGGGGATAAGCCTTTTTCTAGTAGTGTCCGGGGTGGGTGGCCGTCCCGGTGGACCCCCGGAACCCTTTTGGTGGTCCCGGTGCAATACCGATAAACCCTGAAACTTTTCCGGTGACTGAAATTGGACTTCCCATATACTCCCTTGATACATCTCCAATGTATCTACTTTTCCAAACTCTTTTGCCCTTGTTTTTGACACTAATTTGCATGATTTGAATGGAACTAACCCGGACTGACGTTATTTTTAGCAGAATTGCCTTGTTGTTATTTTTGTGCAGAAATAAAAGTTCTTGGATTGACGTGAAAATTTATGGAGGATATTTTTGGAATTAATAAAAAATATGTCACGCCCAAGAGTCGCGCCTATCCATATTTAGGTGCGGGGGCCTCGACAGGGATAGAGGCGCATCTAGTCGTTCCCAAGTACAGTATCATCACATACATTTATGAAGAGAGGAGTATATGAGTTGGCTTACACTCACCACATGCTAAATTATAATTCCACATAGTTTATTCAAACATCGTTCTAAAGACAGGGTACGACTACGGACGAAAACAAACGAGAAAAAGAGAAGCAATGAAACTATCCTTCTAGCCCCAAAGATCACGATTAAGGCCACTCTACTCGTCTGGATAAGTGACGTACATCTTGCCATGCTCCTCGTCATACTCCCACAAGAGCTGCGTCACATCATCTGGCATGATCTCATCTGCACCTGCACCTATATTTGTTGTAGTAATCTATGAGCCAAGGGGACTCAGCAATCTCGCGACCGGGTATCATGACTATTCAAGCTTATTGGGTTGGATTGGTGTAAGTGTTTAGTTTGCAGCAGCACTAAGCATTTATGGTGGCTAATCTTACAAAAACATGAATCTAAATATGTGGTCTACGATAAACAATCGAGAACTATCATGATCGCTAAGTGATCCTGAACACCTACTTACGTCAAACATAACCCCATCATGTTCTCTCTTGGATCATGTTCACGAGTAGAGACGATCACGGTTACTCACACAGTTAGTGCATTTTATTGGAGTTTACTTCAAGTTAACTATAATCGGGTGTTAAAGAAATAGCCAAGTTGCCACATAACCGTGGGCATGGCTTTTCGAAAGAGTTAACCCTATAGGGGTGCTCCAACTAGTCCATCATAAATTAACCACACTCCGCGGGAATAACCTCGACCACGGATCTTGTGATCATCCTAGGCAACTCCAAAGGAATTCCGACACCTCGAGATAGCCCGAAGAAAATCAGAGTTCTTCACGCAAGCCACTCGAGAAAGGTAAGTCAAGTCCAGCAAGACCACCCGACGTGCCGATGAACCCAATAAGTCGTGTATCACGTTCTCAGGACACGACCGAATAAGCTAGTGTACGGTGGCCTGATAGAAATCTCCTGAGTTGCCCCGGTTGGCCCCGCACATTGCTCTAGTTTGGACCAACACTCATGAGGAGCATTGGCCCGGGTTGTTGATTAATTATCCACGGGGTTGCAAAGCCCTATGCAGTTTTATTAAGTTGTTTAAGCAAATATTATCAATGTTGGTCTTGCTAGACAAGTTTTAATCTCAACCTAATAATCAAGGGGGTCCCCATTGTTGGAAATATGCCCTAGAGGCAATATGTATAAAGTGTTTATTATTATATTTCCTTGTTCATGATAACCATTTATTATCCATGCTATAATTGTAGTGATTGGAAACACATTGCATGTGTGGGTAAATAGACAACACAATGTCCCTAGTATGCCTCTAGTGAACTAGCTCGTTGATCAAAGGATGGTTAAGGTTTCCTAGCCATGGACATGAGATGTCATTTGATAACGGGATCACATCATTGGGAGAATGATGTGATGGACAAGACCCAAACTACAAACGTAGCATATGATCGTGTCAGTTTATTGCTATTGTTTTCTGCATGTCAATGTATATGTTCCTATGACCATGAGATCATGCAACTCACGGATATCAGAGGAGTGCCTTGTGTGTATCTGGATGACTATAAAGGTGCTCTATAGGTATCTCCGATGGTGTCTGTTGAGTTGGCATGGATCGAGACTGGGATTTGTTACTCCGTGTGACGGAGAGGTATCTCGGGGCCCACTCGGTAATGCAACATCACAACAAGCCTTGCAAGCAATGTGACTAATATGTTAGCCACGGGATCTTGCATTATGGAACAAGTAAAGAGACTTGCCGGTAACGAGGTTGAACTAGGTATGAAGATACCGACGATCGATCTCGGGCAAGTAACATACCGAAGAACAGAGGGAACGTTATACGAGATTAACTGAATCCTTGACATAGAGGTTCGACCGATGAAGATCTTCGTAGAATATGTAGGAACCAATGTGGACGTCTAGGTCCCGCCATTGGTTATTGACCGGAGAGGTGTCTCGGTCATGTCTACATAGTTCTCGAACCCGCAGGGTCTGCACACTTAAGGTTTGTTGATGTTTCGGTAGTATAGAGTTATGTATGGTGGTGACCGAAGGTTGTTCGGAGTCCCGGATGAGATCCTGGACGTCACGAGGAGCTCCGGAATGGTTCGGAGGTAAAGATTCATATATAGGAAGTCCCAGTTTGGTTTCCGGAAAAGTTTCGGGCTCATCGGTAGTGTACCGGGAGTGCCGGTAGTGTACCGGGAGGCCTCCGGGAGGGGTATTTCGACCCCAAGAGGTCCATGGGCTGTGGGATAATAATAACCATCCCTTAGTGGGCTGGAAAAACATCCACAAAGGCCCATGGCGCAGGGCTTCGTCACGAGGAGCTCCGGAATGGTCCGGAGGTAAAGATTCATATATAGGAAGTCCCAGTTTGGTCGCCGGAAAAGTTTTGGGCTCATCGGTAGTGTATCGGGAGTGCCGGTAGTGTACCGGGGGACCTCCGGGAGGGGTATTTCGACCCCAAGAGGTCCATGGGCTGTTGGAGAATAATAACCAGCCCTTAGTGGGTTGGGGAAATAGCCACCAAGGCCCATGGCGCAGGGAGAGGAAGTCCTAAAGAGAAAAGGGAAAAATCAGCCAATAGGAAGCAATCCTACTCCATCTAGGATTGGAGTAGGAGTAGGATTGCTCCCACCTTGGCCGGCCAACTTCCCTAAGGGGCCTTGTGCGCCAGCCCCTCTTCCCCTCCTCTCCTCCTATATATATTGGTGGATAGCTAGGGTTTTCACACAACTTACGCCCAGGTGCTACCCGTTTCACCGGTGCTCCTCTAGATCGGATTTCTGCAGCGCTTAGGCGAAGCCCTGCCGGAATTGCTCCACCACCACCATCACTGGAGCGCCGTCATGCTGCCAGTGAACTCTCTCTCCTCTCCACCCCCTCTTGCTGGATCAAGATGGTGGAGATCATCATCAAGCTGCACGTGTGCTGAACGCGGAGGTGCCGTCCGTTCGGTACTAGATTGAAAGAATCGTCACCAAGGTCACGAGACGTTCGTGATTGGATCACGGGACGGATCGTGACGAGATCGCGGGACGGTTCATGATTGGATCATGGGACGGTTCGTGATTAGTTCGCGGGACGGTTCGTGATTGGATCGCGGGACGCTCGGCGATTTGAATCGCGAAGAAGTTCGACTACACCAACCGCGTTTCTTAACGCTTCCCGCTTAGCGATCTACAAGGGTACGTAGATCCACTCTCCCTCTCGTAGATGCTCATCACCATGGATAGGTTTGCGTGTGCGTAGGAAAATTTTTGTTTCCCATGCGACGTTCCCCAACACCCATAACAACCCCGAGCATGTTAGGAGCGCAAAGTATGGAAACATAACACCAGCAACAAGAAACTATGGCGGTTAAAGTGGAACAAAACACCGAGAAAAAGGCCAAGCCTTCCACCATACCAAGATATATATGTGCATTAAGTAAATAGCATTTAATATTGTGATATGTCAGATATCCATGTTATCACATGGAAACAACCTGCACCTGCAACTAAGAACGCTATAAGACGGACTGAGCAATGGTAACTTAGCCAAACAAGGTTTGCTAGGATGTGGAGGGGTTAGGGGGTATCATGGCAATGTAGGAGGCTTGACATTCAAGTGGTAGGTAACGCATATGTGACGATAAGAACGAGACATCTAGCAAAGCAAAAATAGCGTCGGGATCCGGGTATGATCATCTTGCCTGTTGGTTCTTCAAAGGGACAAAGAGCAGGGTCATCGTAGTGGTACTCTCCTGGATCCTCGTACTCATGTTCAACACTTGCGTTTACCCAAGATAAACAGCTGCAATAAACAACCAACCAAGGTGCAATGCACAAACAAGATGATGCATGATTCATTTGCAATATTTAGCATGGCAATCCTAAACTAGTCATGTTTCTCCTGCAATAGTTAAGTTTTTTACAATTCTGGACAAAACCTTATGTTAAGTTGTCTGAGCATGCATGGTCATGGAAAATATGGGTGCTTCATGCAAAATCAAAGCAAATGCATATGTAGAACATAGGGAATGGAGTAACGGGTCTCACACTACGCTTACCGCAACTTACGAAGGCAAAATACAAGCCAATGAAGGCCATGGGCTATTCCTTGGCATTCCAAGGTAGCCGTTGGTTAGGCAATAAAAACCAACCACAATGGAGCCACAAATCAGGCAAAACCATGGAGCATAGCTCCCACAAGTCACAAAACACTAACACACACAATCTGCCCCCAAACAGCAACAAAGCAAATTTCACAGCAAATATCTAGAGCTACAGGATGTTTCCATCAAACAAAGCATGAATAGAAACAACATAACATTCTTATCAAATCACCCAACTACACAAACTGGAAAGGAAGCACATATCAATAAGCATGAAGCTCACAAGTTGGCAAGATGAAACAAATTCTAGGGACTTGGAGAAAATCACAGTTTTCTGGAATCCGAGTTAAGCTGATAGCAAGTTGACAGCAAAAACTAATGTGATAGAGACCCACCTCATGGAATGGAAATTAACAGTATGTTAGAGGGCAACATCTACTTCAAAACACTAGCACTAAGCTTCAGCTAAAACACATCATATCACTTGAAGCATCAACTCATCATGGCATAAAAATATTAACAGATTCTCAGACTTAGAAATATTTAGGATGTCAAAATCAACAACATTTTGATAGCCACTTTGGAATAGACAGGTTCCCACTTATATGCAAGACTATCATGTCAAAATAAAATACCATGGCATTCTACTCATGAAATACCACCACTTCCATGTTGACACAAAGATCATAGCAAGCATGGATTAATTACAACTAAAATGACAAAATGGCACTTTGGAACAAAATGACACTTTGTCAAACTTGCTCAAATGAACAAAAAAAACTAGCACCAATGGATTCATAGGGAAATTCTACCCCAAAATCATATATCATACCCATATACTTGCATGGAACAACATAGCACAACACTAACTCGAAAAATACCCTACATTCCCATAAGTGTAAACTTACTAAAAATGCTCATAGACAAAAATGCACATGTCCAAATTTAGTAATTAACCAGAAAAGGAAATAATCTATTTAACACAATAAAACACTAAAAACAAAATAAAACAATTAATAGATAGGAGGGGCCCACCTGGCATAGACACCAGGGCCCCTCTATGGATGACAAGTGGGGCCAGGGCCCACTTGTCATACACACACTACACACATACACAACCTACACACACACTCACATAGCCACACCAGATCCCTGTAGCCACAACAGATCCACTCACTACTCACACACACGCAGGCATACACACAACTGCAGAAGCACACGAGATCTGGGTGTAGCCACACCAGATCCACAACACCACACACCACAACATCCAATGCAATACAAGAAAAAAAGGGTGCTAATGAGCCCACGGGGTTTCGAACCCACGACCTCACTTCAATCGCCCGGGTCGACTGACCAATGCGCTACGCGCTCGATACTGACCAAACGGGGGGGTCTGTACCTAATCTACTAACACCCCCAGGAGATCACTGACGAAACTGAAACAAATGACAGCGGCGACAACACGGCGGCAACGACGAATTCTGAGGACACAGGGGCTCTCCGGCGATGCGGACAGGCTAAGGGGGAAGCGGGAAGCTTGGAGGACCCGTTGCCCTACTCATCCTGCAACGAAGGGGATGGAGGCGACGGTCTCAAGGCCATGCCTTGCCCGACCGGCAGCAACAGAGAGCACTATGGAGAACCTACACACTACGCACGGCAACAGGAAGGGGATGCGGCGGCTCGCCGAGGGGGGGACAACGACGGATTGGCTCACAGACAAGAGGAGGAAGAAGGACGACGACGACGCGGGCGCTGTGGATCTTGACAGAGCGGAGGAAGAAGAAGGCGCGACGACGCCCGACGATGCGTAGGCTCCCCGGCCCTCCTAGCACCGGGAATCGAACACGGGCGGCACCAGGGCACTCCTCGCCATCTTGGACACCGTGGAGGCCACCGGCGACAACAAAGAGGATGGCACGGAGGCGCTCAATTCTCTCACGCGAGGAGGAAGAAGGAGAGGGGAAAATGAGATGGTGGCAGCACCAGGAGAAGCGCGGAACCCTAGGGAAGGGCATGCACGCCGAGGCCTTTTAAAGGAGGGCCAGACGGCGCTCCTCGACGTCCGTGAACGCAGGCACTTGCTCACTCTCTTTGAAGCTAACGGAGTAAGGGGACGACGAGCTGGTGTCTGTCAGGCGCGGGGACTGGGCTGCGGCTACGCTAGCTGGGCCCGTGCGAGGAAAAAGGCCCAGCTCCAGCACTCTCTCACAGGAGAAACAAAATAAGATTTTTCCTTTTAATTAAAAGCACAGACAAGAAAAATCCTCAATAGAAAAAGAAGGGGGGTTATTACCAAAATAGAATATATTTTCTAACTCACTAAAATGCAGGCTATTTAAATAAAATGGTTAGGGCATTTTAGATCTAACAAATATTTTCCTAATTTAAAACTAGACATTTTGCAAAATTATTTGAGAGGGGAAAACTCACTCATAACAGCAGGATTAATATTTGAAATCCTATTACACAATTTTGAAGATGATCAACAATATTTAAGAACGACAATAACAAGCAATTATTTGACAAATAGGAAATTTGAATAGAATAAGAGAGAGAGGAAAAGATTGGAAAGGGGAGGAACTAGAGCATCACCCCAACAAGCACACATCCATTAACCACATCACACCTCACATGACAACACTTCACAAACACAACCAAGGCAACAATATTTATGCAATTGACATGATGAGCATGATGACATGATGCATGATGCATGAGATGGAAATGGCAATGAGCAAAATCATATCCTTCAAACACATAGCACATAGAGGTTCACAAGAATTACATGACCAAAAATGGCAAGGGGAGCACTTGGGCTGTTACAACTCTCCCACACTACAAGAGGATCTCGACCCGAGATCTAGGAACGGAAGAACTCTGGATATTCGAAACGGAGAAGATCCTCACATTCCCAAGTAGCTTCTTTATCAGAATGATGATACCACTTCACCTTGAGAAACTTGATTGATTTGTTGCGAGTCTTACGCTCAGTTTCATCGAGAATAGCGACTGGATGCTCATGATAAGATAGGTCTTCTTGGAGATCAATGTCTTGGAGGTCAATGGTACACTCGGGAGTCTTGAAGCACCTCCGGAGTTGAGAGACATGGAAGATATCGTGCACATTTGTGAAGTTCGGAGGAAGCTCTAGTTGATATGCAAGTTCACCTCTCTTGCCAACAACTCTGAAAGGACCCACAAAGCGAGGAGCTAGCTTCCCTTTAATTCCAAACCGCTGAGTGCCCTTCATGGGAGAGACTCTGAGATAGACTAGATCATCAACTTGAAAGGAGACATCTCGATGTTTGTTATCGTAATAACTCTTCTGTCGGGATTGAGCTGCTTTGAGGTTCTCAGGAATGACACGACACATCTCTTCTGCTTCGGTGATCATGTCATTGCCCAAAATTTGACGCTCACCAGTTTCAGACCAATTGACCGGGGTACGACACTTCCTGCCATAGAGAGTCTAGAAAGGGTCTAGCCGGAACTAGCCTGAAAGTTGTTGTTGTATGAAAATTCAGCATATGGAAGGCAGTCTTATCATTTCATGCCGAATGAAATCACATAGGCTCTGAGCATGTCCTCAAGGACTTGATTAAGTCTCTCAACTTGACCACTTGTCTGCGGATGGAATGCAGCGCTGAAATGGATCTTGGTACCCATAGCAGTCTGGAAGGACTCCCAAAACATGGAAGTGAAGAGGCTTCCACGGTCAGATGAGATGAGCTGAGGAATACCATGCAAAGAAAGTATCCTTGATGTATACAACTCTGCTAGCTGAGCTGCCAAGATAGATTCTTTGACCGAAAGGAAATGATCAACTTCGTCAGCTTGTCAATAACCACAAAGATGGCATCATTGCCCCTCTTGGACTTGGGAAACCCAGTGACGAAATCCATATCCACATGATCGAATTTCCACTCTGGAATAGGCAAAGGCTGAAGGAGACCTGCTGGACGTTGATGTTCTGCCTTCACTCTGTGACAAACATCAAACTCGTTCACGAACTGAGCAATTACACGTTTCATGCGAGTCCACTAGAAGGTTTTCTTGAGATCCTAATACATCCTGGAGCTGCTTGGATGAATGGATAGAAGATAATTGTGTGCTTCATCCGTGATAACCTTCCTAAGATCACCTATTGGAATCACTAGACGGTCCTCCAAGAACAAGGTATCTTTTTCATCAACGCGAAAGCACTTATACTTCGGAATGCCCTTGGCCACACCTTTCTTCACTTTCTTCACCATTGCATCAAGAAGTTGAGCTTGGTGAACCTGATCTTCCAAAGTCGGAGAGACTTGAAGATTGGCAATAAATCCTTGCGGGGTCATTTGAAGGTTGAGCTTGCGGAAGGCTTCACAAAGCTCGGCTTGAAGAGGCTTCAGGATGGGACTATTGCAGTACACTTTTCGGCTAAGTGCATCTGCAATGGCATTTGCTTTTCCAAGAGTATACTCAATGCTTGGATTGAAGTCCTCAAGCATTTCCACGCAACGAGACTGCCAAAGATTGAGATTGGGTTGAGTGAAAATGTACTTACAGCTCTTGTTATCGGTGTACACCTCAACTGGTCTATCCAACAACAAATGCCTCCAAGTCATCAGAGCATGCACAAGTGCCGCTAACTCGAGATCATGAGTGGGGTAGTTCTCTCGGTAGGCTTCAACTAACACAAGGTAAAAGCAACTATCTTCTCATCTTGCATGAGAACACCACCAAGGCCTTGGATAAAAGCATCACAAAAAACTTGGAAAGGCTTTGATTGCTCGGGAGGAACAAGAACTAGAGCTGAAGTCAGTCTCTGCTTGAGCGTATTGAATGCAGCATCACACTCAGGAGACCAAACATACTTGACATTCTTCTGGAGGAGATTAGACAGAGGCTTAGCAATTTGAGAGAAGTTCTCCACGAATCTTCTGCAATCACTTGCAAGCCCGAGGAAGCTATGAAGTTACTTCACATTCTGAGGAGGCTCCCACTTCAAGATTGCATCAACTTTCTCGGGGTTCACTTTAATGCCCTCAGCAGAGATCACATGCCCAAGTTACACCACTTCATTGAGCCAAAACTCACACTTGGAAAACTTTGCATAGAATCGATGCTCTCTTAACTTGTCAATCACAAGCCGGAGATGCTCTGCATGCTCTTCTTCAGTCTCCGAGAACACGAGGATATCATCTAGATAGACCAAGATGAACTCATTCTTGAAAGGAGAGAATATGAAGTTCATCATCCTTGAGAAGGTTGGAGGAGCATTGGCAAGACCAAACGTCATGACGGTGTACTCATAAGAGCCAAAACTCGTCCTGAAAGCGGTCTTTGGAATATCTTCTTTGCGAATGCGAATCTGATGATAGCCCATGCGAGGATCAAGCTTTGAGAAAACCTTGGCACATTTCAATTGTTCAAACAACTCATTGATGTTGGGAAGTAGGTACTTGTTTCTGATTGTCTTCTTATTCAATGGACGGCAATCGACACAAAGTCGGTCCGTGCCATCCTTCTTCTTGACAAACAAAACACCACAACCCCATGGAGAAGAACTTGGTCTGATCAGACCCAGATGTTCTTGTTCATCTAGCTGTTTCTTCATCTCTTTCAGCTCTTCAGGGCCAAGTTTATAAGGACGCTTGCAAACCGGTTCAGTTTCGGGCTCGAGGTCAATCACAAACTCGACTGGCCGGTGCGGAGGCATTCCTGACAATTCTTCTGGAAAGACATCTTCATACTCACAAACCACCAGAATTTGAGAAATAGCCAAGATTAAACCCTTCTCATTAAGAGCAAAGAGACGGATTGTGTCATCGCGAACTGCGAAAATAACCACATCTTCTGAAGGATGAGTCAAATTGACTTCTTCGGCTTGACAATCAACATGCACCTTGTTCATAGCCAGAAAGTCCATGCACAGAATGAGATC
Organism: Hordeum marinum; assembly: GCA_022496015.1. Classification (NCBI taxonomy): domain Eukaryota; kingdom Viridiplantae; phylum Streptophyta; class Magnoliopsida; order Poales; family Poaceae; genus Hordeum; species Hordeum marinum. Next base: position 557,542,475 of record CM039678.1, read on the forward strand.
AATATCGGAATTGCCAAGAACACAAGGAGAAGCCAAGAAATAATAGTTGTCCATCTTGATAGACACATCCGGAACGCACACATTGGAATTCATTTGCAAACCAGGAGAAAGAACATTTAATGCCCTAGCGGTCTTCAACGTCACGAAATCATGCTTAGCAACAAAAGGCCTAGATATGAATGACTGCGAGATTACCCATGATCACTTGAGAAGAATCCTCTGTCTCTGTTGCGTTCACCATGTTCACCCTTGCTGACCTGGGATTATGCTTCACCATAGAATTGTCGGGAGGTCTGACTGGAGGAGGAGGCAGAAGACGCCGCTGGTATCAGAGCCTGTACCGACCTAGGAGCCCCCTTGATTGATATAACTTGTCCGAGTCGAGCCTAGTGAAAAACTATTTTGAGTCTAGTTATATATCGGAGAGTAGGATTCTTTTTACTCCTCTTCTATGCTCTGGTGAGGACTTACGACTTAGGAATTTGGATTCTATCCCCTTCTCACTCAAAAATAATTTAGGATCATGTGGGTATTTTGGAAACTATATGATGCCAATGTGACAGAGTTCTGTACTTGGTGCCTCCTGTTATCGAGGAGTAGAGCTCTAAGGGATTCTTGGCACATCGCTATCGTTCATTTTCCTTAGTATCTCGGGACGGAGGATGTTCGAAATTGCTTCAATACTAGTAGTGGCGAGAGGAGTCTCGCATCCCCAGTACTGATGTAGAGTGTTCGGATATGTACTGCCATTCTTAGTATCGTTGTGCTTTTGAGGGTCCGAGGTAGATGAGTTTCTGAGACCTCTGGTTATGTGTTGAAGGATGGATACAGTTGGGGTGTAGGGCTTGTTAGTTGCACGAGATATTTTCCTCCTTGTATCCCCAACACCCGATTGCATAACCAAGAAAGTTTCGGGAGTTCTCAGGTGGGAGTTCAAGTCGTTACCTAGGTTATCTTCAAATGGATCATGATATGAGGTTGGGTTCGACATCTAGTGGATTCGTTTGTTCACGGTCTTTCTTACAGTGGTCTCATTGTTTCTTAAAGAGTCCTTGTAGCTTGCTACGACACGGGGACACATCGTATGTCGTGTGTAGTGCCTTGCACATGATGGCTAGTATAAGATCGAGCCTGTGCGAACCTTAGCACAAAAATATCGAGCAAAATCTCTGTTATGCATTTGTTCTGGCTTCTTTCATGAGCCCCATCCTTTGTTTTATTTTGAATATGGTAATTCGAGTTGCTTCGATGTCAAGTGCTGATTTCATATCTTTCCTAAGTGTTCAAATATGTCTGTGGGATTCCTAATTCTTTTGCTAAACCGGAGTTGTCATATCAATTCTTTTTATCCGGTGTGCTTATCTTCAAGATAATTCTATCATCTCCAATATTTGCAAGATCAATCCTCTCTTTCCCGGAGTTCATTTCATCTGTCCCAAGTTTTCTTTGTTTTCCCAACCCTCCCGCCCTTTCTCTTCAGTGATTAAATTCTCTTCCAAGTGCCTTTCTCTTCATCAATTCTGCCGCTATCATTTCTTCATATTGTATCCGGTGATTTCTTGTGGATATTCCCAGGAGTTTCAATTTCAAGATCTATCCCCATATTCCTAGTTCTTGTCGTTATTCTTCTCCGGTGGATTCAATTCAAGCTCTCGGTGTTCATCATATCCTTTCTCATTCGTTCAATGGTTTCCATGTTGGAATTTCTTTTCCAAGCCTCTCTTATTAATTCATCCCTCTATATTCTATCCGGAGTGCTGAAGATATCTCAAAAGATTCATGTTTTCTTTCAGTCCTTCTAAGTTATTTTGACATTCTCACCTCTTCAAATTTTCATTTCTATCGGTGCAATCTCTCTTACTAAGCAATTGTTTCAACGGTGATTTCTTTGAGTGGGCTCATAACCCACAGGTTTTTCCCCGGGATCTTACGTGGCTCTTCTATTTTTTTCCGGAGATGTTCTCAAGTTCTTCTCAATATGATGTAAGAAATTTTTTCATCATTCATATTCCTTCTCCATGATTGCTTTGAATTATTTTCATTATTGGCTCAACCTTTTCTTTATTAATTGTTCCGGAGTGCCTCAGTGATTCATGGTGTTGTTTCTCGTCATCATTCTTAGCATTGAAGACCGAAGGAGAGATTCTCTTAAATAGTTGTTTGTTCTCCCAAAGATTCATGGTTTCAGCTTGTTGCTATCATCTAAAATGGTTTTTGATCATGAGTAATTCCATCCTTATCTATCTGGTGCATGTCAGAGTTGTTCTCATTTCTCGATCCTCCGAAGGCCATCATTTCAGAAGATTCCTCATTCTGAGCTTTCAGCTTTCGTTCTCAAATTCTTCTCAATTTTTGTCTCTTCATTCGTATCTTAATCATTCCAGTGCCTTGTGAAGTTTTACATTAGGTGGATCGTGATCTCTTCGTCCCCATGTATCTTCGTTCAATCATAGTATCCTCATTCGTTGTGAATTCATACTGGTATTCTTGTTCAAGACTTCTTCAAGTTTGTGATCTATCTCTCTTTCTCTTCAATTCTTTGCAATGAGAATAGTGGTGTGCAAAATCCGTTGCTTGTCATCACTTTAACTTGATGAAGGATAAGCATAACATAATTCTCATTCTTGTTGGTCAAGCTGATCTCAATCCTTCTTTCGGAGTTGTTCATGATATCTAATTCTCGATTCTAGTGGTTCTTCTTTTCTTCGCCGGAGTTCAAGTTGCTCAAATATTTGTTTTTGAAGCTTCATCTATTTCATGGAAAGGCTTCCATCTTAATTTTCCAAATCTTCATTCTTTGATCATCTTAATTTTCCAAACCTTCATGCTTCTTCATGATGGGTTGTTAAGGATGTAATTATTCTCAAAGTGTTCTTCAAGATTCTTGTTGGAGGTTCTCATGTGTTCTTTATCTTGGATTTCTAAGTTCAATTGCTTCTCCATTGTCTTTTGAGATGGTGTTATTAAATTTATGATTATGAGGAGTCTCGAAGGGAAATTGTCAAGAATAAGATAAGTAAACCCATCTTGTCTTCTCGGAGTATCTTGGATTGGATTTCACCTAAAACATTTCCTAAGGATTGTTGCTATCATGGTGTCATAAATGATTCAAGTTTTCTCCTCCTCTTGGTGAAAGAAGTTTTGCATATCTTCTTGATCTCAAGCAATCAATTGTTTCTTTTCTGGCCGGTTGTCACCTCATAATTTTGAGATATTTTTCATAAGCCCACAACATGCTATTCTTTTCGTTGTCGATTCTCCATCAACTCCGTTCGCCCTATGCTTCTCAAGTTCAATGGTGGTAGAAGTTGTTATTTTCTTACTCGTTCTTTTCCTTCCATCAATCGAGTTTCTATTCTCTTGTTACGGAGGCCTTGTGATGTTACTTTCTTCAATCTATCATCTTGCCTTGTCAAGATCATGTGCCTTCTCGCTTATCCATATGATCAGAGTATTGTGTTTTCCTTTCAAGTTCTCCCATCTTATTAAATTTTGTCCCTCTATCCTACCGAAGTGCTGCCGAAATTTCTTGTGAATTCTTCCTTGTTCCTCATGTCATTATTAACTCGTTGAAACCTTCAATGTTCATTGGTTTCACTCATTTGTTAGAGAAGCAACTAAGTTTTACCTCTTGATCTTCTCTCCCCCTTCTCATTCTAGATCTCGGGATGAGATCCTCGTGTAGTGGAGGAGAGTTCTAATAGCCCGGAACCGACGCTCCATAAGATTCCCCTTTTAATTCCATTCTCGTCTGTGTTTCGTTTGGTTGTTGCATTCATCATCGCATCATTCGCATCATATGCATTGCATCATCACTCGTTTATGAAAACTTACATTCGTTCGTAGTTGCCGATTCTCTCTGTTCTTGTCGTTGCCCATTTCAAGACTAGCACACATGCACGTGCCCGTGACATCGATAAAAATATTGTTTTAAGGCGCACATAAAACTTTCTCGGATTGGGTCGAAACCTGGCGCGCGGTCTTATTGTAGTGTAGGTAGACCGCCTGCCAAATTTCATCACATTCCGAGTTCGTTTGATACCCCATCGGTCAGTCATAGCAATGCGTCATCGGGTTATTCATCAGATGTTTTTCGGTGTTTTAAAAACCTCGTGTCATGGGCCACAAACTTCCCTCTCACCTCCTCATAGCCCATATATGCAGCTGCCGCAGCCCACCTAGCCCCCCCTCCGCTTCCGGGCCGTGTGATCGAGATCGAACGGTCTGAACACGGACAAAAACTACTAATCCTAGCCCCCTTGCCTATTTAAACAACCCCCCTTCCTAAATTGGCTAACCCAAACCCTCTGCCTCATTTTCCATGCCCCACCATCTCCCCACCGCCACTTGGCCCTCCCTTCCTCCCATAAGCCGCTGAAGCCCGCGAAGCCCGGAGCAGGCCCATTCGGGCCCGGGTCACGCCGCCACCGTCCGCGAGCGCCCGAGCCCCAGCTCCTCCCGCTCGATCCCGCAGCTCCTTCTGTCGCCGCCAGGCCCCGCGCCTCCTACTGCTACCCACCGTCCCCGCCGGAGCGATCCGTTGCTGGCGAACCCCTGCCGCCCCTTGCCCGTGCTCGTCCCTCTCCTTCCCTCCTCCGTCTCTCACCTCGCTCTCTCTCTCCCCTGCAGGAACCCTCCATGGCCGTCGTCCGCCAGGCCTCCTCCGCGGCTAGATCCAGCGCCCCACGGCCGGATCCGCTGGCGACTGTCCCCTCCGATAGCGCCGCTCACCTCTGGCCGCCCTGCCTCGCCATGGTCGCCTCTCACCCCTGATCCGTCAGGAGCGAGGAGGAGGATGACTCCCTACGCGCCAGCGCCCGTGGTGGGCCGCAACCGCCGCCCGAGCTTGTCATGCCCAAGCTGCGCACCTATCCATATTTAGGCACGGGGGCCTCGATAGGGATCAAGGCGCATCTAGTCATTCGCAAGTACAGTATCATCACATACATTTATGAAGAGAGGAGTATATGAGTTGGCTTACACTCGCCACATGCTAAAGTACAATTCCACACAGTTTATTCAAACAACATTCCAAAGATAGGGTCCGACTATGAAAAAAAAACGAGAAAAAGAGATGCAATGAAATTGTCTTGCTAACCCCAAAGATCATGACCAAGGCAACTCTACTCGTCTGGATAAGTGACGTACAACCTGCCACGCTCCTCATCATACTCCCACTGGAGCTGCATCACATCATCTGGCATGATCTCATCTACACCTGGACCTGTATTTTTTGTACTAATCTGTGAGCCACGGGGACTCAGCAATCTCGCGACCGGGTACCGAGACTATTCAAGATTATTGGGTTGGATGGGGGTAAGTGTTTAGTTTGCAGCAGCACTAAGCATTTATGGTGGCTAATCTTACGAGAACATGAGTGTAAATATGTGTTCTACGATAAACGATCGAGAACTAGCATGATCTCTAAGTGATCCTGAACACCTACTTACGTCAAACATAACCCCACCATGTTCTCTCTCGGATCATGTTCACGAGCAGAGACGATCACGGTTACTCACACAGTTAGTGTATTTTATTGGAGTTTACTTCAGGTTAACTATAATCGGGTGTTAAACCAATATCCAAGTTGCCACATAACTGTGGGCATGGCTTCTCGAAAGATTTAACCCTACAGGGGTGCTCCAACTAGTGCATCATAAATTAACCATACTCCGCGGGAATAACCTCGACCACGGATCTTGTGATCATCCTAGGCAACTCCAAAGGAATTCCGACACCTCGAGATAGCCCGAAGAAAATCAGAGTTCTTCACGCAAGCCACTCGAGAAAGGTAAGTCAAGTCCAGCAAGACCACCCGACGTGTCGATGAACCCAATAAGAGTTGTGTATCACGTTCTCAGGACATGACCGAATAAGCTAGTGTACGGTGGCCTGATAGAAATCTCCTGAGTTGCCCCGGTTGGCCCCGCACATTGCTCTAGTTTGGACCAACACTCATGAGGAGCATTGGCCCGGGTTGTTGATTAATTATCCACGGGGTTGCAAAGCCCTATGCAGTTTTATTAAGTTGTTTAAGAAAATATTATCAATGTTGGTCTTGCTAGACAAGTTTTAATCTCAACCTAATAATCAAGAGGAAATATTCACATTGCTCTAGTGTGACGGAGAGGTATCTCCGGGCTCACTCGGTAATACAACATCACAATGAGCCTTGCAAGAAATGTGACTAATTGTTAGTTGCGGGATCTTGTATTACGGAACGAGTAAAGAGACTTGCCAGTAACGAGGTTGAACTAGGTATGGAGATACCGACGATCGAATCTCGGGCAGGTAACATACCGAAGAACAAAGGGAACATCGTACGGGATTAACTGAATCCTTGACATAGAGGTTCGACCGATAAAGATCTTCATAGAATATGTAGGAACCAATGTGGACGTCCAGTTCCCGCCATTGGTTATTGACTGTAGAGGTGTGTCGGTCATGTCTACATAGTTCTCGAACCCGCAGGGTCTGCACACTTAAGGTTCGGTGACGTTTCGGTAGTGTAGAGTTATGTATGGTGGTGACCAAAGTTTGTTCGGAGTCCCGGATGAGATCCCGGATGTCACGAGGAGCTCCGGAATGGTCCGGAGGTAAATATTCATATATAGGAAGTCCCAGTTTGGTTTCCGAAAAAGTTTCGGGCTCATCGGTAGTGTACCGGGAGTGCCGGTAGTGTACCGGGAGTGCCGGTAGTGTATCGGGAGGCCTCCGGGAGGGGTATTTCGACCCCAAGAGGTCCATGGGCTGTGGGATAATAATAACCAGCACTTAGTGGGCTGGAAAAACAGCCACAAAGGCCCATGGCGCAGGAGAGAAAGTCCTAAAGCAAAAAGTGGAAAATCAGCCAATAGGAGGCAATCCTACTCCAACTGGGATTGGAGGTGAAGTAGGATTGCTTCCCACCTCCTATTTCGGCCGACCCAAAGGCCTTGGCTGCCTCTCCTCTCCTCTCCTCCTATATATACTAGTGGATTGGGTGGTTTTTGGACAGAATTTCCGGCCACGTGCTACCCGTTGCACCGGTGCACCGTTTCTCCTCTAGATCGGTTTTCCGCAGCGCTTAGGCGAAGCCCTGCCGGAATCACTCCACCACCATCATCGGAGCGCCGTCACGCTGCCGGTGAACTCTCTCTCCTCTCCACCTCCTCTCGCTGGATCGAGACGGTGGAGATCGTCATCAAGCTGCACGTGTGCTGAACGCGGAGGTGCCGTCCGTTTGGCGCTAGATCGGAAGGACCATGATCGAGATCGCGAGACGGTTCGTGATGAGATCGCGGAACGGATCGTGATGAGTTTGCGGGACAGATCGTGATCAAGATCATGAGACGGATCGTGATGAGATCGCGGGATGGATCATGATGAGTTCGCGGGACGGATCGTGATGAGATCGCGGGACGCTCGGTGATTTGGATCGCGAAGATGTTCGACTACACCAACCGCGTTTCTTGACGCTTCCCGCTTAGCGATCTACAAGGGTATGTAGATCCACTCTCCCTCTCGTAGATGCTCATCACCATGGATAGGTTTGCGTGTGCGTAGGAAAATTTTTGTTTCCCATGCGACGTTCCCCAACAGTGGTATCAGAGCTAGGTTGATGGTTCGATGAGATCTCGAGTAGAACACAAAAGGTTTGTGGGCATTGATGCTTAGATTGCTTCCTCCCTTGGTCGGATTTTGGTTCAGTGGGATTGTGAGATGAAGCGGCCCGGACCAGCATTACTCGTACGCTTACGAGAGACCGGTTCCCTCGATGCAACTTGTTGCTTAGATGGCTTGCGGGTGAGAGTTTCTCTCACTTTAGTTGGATCGGATCCGACAAAGGCGGTCCTTGAGAAGGTTGAAAAGCAATCTATGTATCACCGTTGTGGTTTATGCGTAGGTGAGAATCGTTCTTGCTAGATACCCATAGCAGCCACGTAAAACTTGCAACAACAATTAGAGGACGTCTAACTTGTTTTTGCAGGGTATGTTGTGATATGATATGGCCAATTACATGATGTGATATATGTAATGTATGAGATGATCATGTGATGTATAGATTATCACGACTTGCATGTCGATGAGTACGGCAACCGGCAGGAGCCATAGGGTTGTCTTTAATTATTGTATGACCTGCGTGTCAATCATTAAGCTCTATGTAATGCTTTACTTTATCGCTACGGTAGCAATAGTAGTAGAAGCATGCAGGGCGTGACAACCCCGATGGCGACACGTTGATGGAGATCAAGATGATGGAGATCATGGTGTCATGCCGGTCACGATGGAGATCATGCCGGTGCTTTCTAGATGGAGATCAAAAGCACAAGTTCATGGCCATATCATGTCACTTATGATTTGCATGTGATGTTAATCCTTTTTATGCACCTTGTTTTGCTTAGGACGACGGTAGCATTATAAGGTGATCCCTCACTTAATTTCAAGATAAATTGTGTTCTCCCCGAGTGTGCACCGTTGCGAAAGTTCGTCGTGTTGAGACACCACGTGATGATCGGGTGTGATAGACTGTACGTTCACATACAACGGGTGCAAGCCAGATTTGCACGTGCAGAACACTCGGGTTAAACTTGACGAACCTAGCATGTACAGACATGGCCTCGGAACACAAGAGACCGAAAGGTCGAACATGAGTCATATAGTAGATATGATCAACATGATGATGTTCACCATTGCAGCCACCTCAACTCACGTGATGATTGGACTTGAGTTGGTGAATTTGGATCATGTATCACTCGAATGATCGGAGGGATGTCAACTTGAGTGGGAGTTCTTAAGTAATATGATTAATTGAACTCATTATCATGAACATAGTCAAAGTGTCTTTGCAAATTATGTTGTAGATTACTAGCTCGCGTTGTAGCTCCCTTAAATTTATATATGTTCCTAGAGAAATAGAGTTGAAAGATGTTGGTAGCAATATTGCGGACTGGGTCCGTGATCTGAGGATTGTCCTCATTGCTGCACAGAAAGCTTATGTCCTTAATGCACCGCTCGGTGCGCCACCCCCTCTAGCATCGTCTATAGATGTTGTGAACATCTAACAGGCACGTTTCGATGACTACTTGATAGTTTAGTGCGTCATGCATTACGGCTTAGAATTGAGGCTCGGAAACGTTTTGAACGTCATGGAACATATGAGATGTTCTAGGAGCAGAGATTGTGATCTCAAGCTCGTGCCTGTGTTGCGAGATATGAGATCTCCAACAAGATTCTTTGCCTGTAAGATGAAGGAGAATAGCTCAATTGTTGAGCATGTACTCAGATTGTCTGGGTACTACAATCGCTTGAATCAAGTGGGAGTTGATTTTCCAGATAAGATAGTGATTGATATAGTTCTCCAAGTCACTGTCACTAAGCTACTAGAACTTGGTGATGAACTATAAAATGCCAGGGAAAGAAATGTTGATCCCTGAGATATTTGGTGTTTTGCGTTGAGCATGAACATGATTAGATCATGTTTGTTGCAATACGGTTATTTATTTAAGTCAAAGAATAATAGTTATGTTGTTTACATGAATAATACCTTCATTGGTCATGCACCCAGAGAGAATGGTTTGTTGAAATCTTGATCGTAGTAATACACTTGTTCATAACATTGATGTCAAAAGATACAAAGTTACATAATGATAGTACCACATACTTGTGGCACTGCCGCAAAATGTCATATTGGTATAAAGCGCATGGAGAAACTCCATGGTGATGGATATTTGGACTCATTCGATTTCGAATCGGTTGAGACATGCGAACCATGCCTCTTGGGCAAGATGACCAAAGGACCCCGTTGGATGGAGCGGGCAAGTGATTCATTGGAAATGATACATGTTGATGTATGCAATCTAGTGAGTTTTGTAGCGTGTAGTGGATATCGTTATTTTCTTACCTTCACTGATGATTTGAGTAAATATAGTGTATATTTACTTAATGAAACACAAGTCTGAATCGTTTGAAAGGTTCAAGCAAATGCAGAGTGAAGTTTAAGATCATCGTGACAAGAAGATAAAAATAACTGCGATATGATCGTGGAGGTGAATATCTGAGTTACGAGTTTGGCATACAACTTAAGACAATGTGAAATTTGTTTCACAACTAACGCCACCTAGAACACCATAGTGTGATGGTGTGTTCGAACATCATAGTCATGCTCTATTGATATGGTGCATACTGTGATGTCTCTTATCGTTTTACTACTATAATTTTTGGGGTTATGCATTAGAGACAACTACATTCACTTTAAATAGGGCATCATCTAAATCCGTTGAGATGACACCGTGTGAATTATGGTTTGATAGAAACCTAAGCTGTCATTTCTTAATATTTGGGGCTGTGACACTTGTGTGGAAAATGTTTTCACCTAATGAGGTCGAACCCAAGGCGGACAAATGCATCTTCATAGAATACCCGAAGATCAGTTGGGTGAACCTTCAATCTCAGATCCTAGTGCAAAGTGTTTGTTGTTTAAACGGATCCTTTCTCGAGGAAATGTTTCTCGCGAAAGAATTGAGTGGGAGGAAGATAGAACTGGATGAGGTTGTTAAACCTTTGTTCAACCAGAGAGTAGCGCAGCGCAGAAAGATGTTTCTGTGAAGCCTACGTTAGTTGAAGAGGAAGTTAATGAGGATGATCATGAAGCTTCAGGATCAAGTTACTATTGAACTTCGTAGGTCGACAAGGATGTGTACTGCTCCTAAGTGGTACGACAACTCTGTCTTGGAGATCATGTTGTTGGACAACGATGAACCTACGAGCTATGGAGAAGCGATGATGGGCCCGGATTCCGACAAATGGTTGGAGGCCATGAAATCCGAGATAGGATCCATGTATGGAAACCAAGTGTAGACTTTGGTAGACTTGCTCGTTGGACGGCAGGTCATTGAGTACAAATGGATCTTTAAAATGAAGACAGACACTAATGGTGAATGTCACTATTTGTAAAGCTCGACTTGTTGCAAAGATGTTGGTGACAAGTTCAAGGAGTTGACTACGATGAGACTTTCTCACTCGTAGTGGTGCTAAAGTCTGTTGGAATTATGTTAGCAGTTGCTGTGTTTTCAATTATGAAATCTGGCAGATGGATGTCAAAACATCGTTTCCTTAACTGTTTACTTGAGGAAAGGTTGTATGTGATACAACCGGATGGTTTTGTTAGTCCTAAGGATGCTAAAAGGTGTGCAAGCTTTAGTGATCCTTCTATGGACTGAAGCAAGCATCTCGGAGTTGGAATATACGCTTTGATGAGGTGATCAAAGTTTTAATGTTTATACAAGGTTTACGAGAAACTTGTATTTACAATAAAGTGAGTGGGAGCACTATAGAATTTCTGATAAGTATATGTGGATGACATATTGTTGATCGGAAATAATGTAGGATTTCTGGGAAGCATAAATGGTTGTTTGAAAAGTGATTTTTCAAAGGAAGACCTGGATAAAGCTACCTAATTGTTGAGCATCAAGATCTATAGAGATAGATCAAGATACCTGATGAGACTTTCAATGAGCACGTACCTTGACAAGATTTTGAAAGAGTTCAAAATGGATCAGTCAGAGAAAGAGTTCTCGCCTGATTTGTAAGGTATAAATTGAGTATGACTCAATGCCCAGTGACTGCACAAGATAGAAAAAGGATGAGTGTCATCACCTATGCTTCAGCCATAGGCTCTATCATGTATGCAATGCTGTGCACAAGACCCGATGTCAGCCTTGCCATAAGTATGGCTGGAAGGTTTCAAAGTGATCCTGGAATGGAGCACTGGACAGCGGTCAAGATTGTCCTTAGTAACTAAAAGACTAAGGAGATGTTTCTCGATTATGGAGGTGATAAAGAGTTCGCCAGAAAGAGTTACGTCGATGCAAGCTTTAACACCAATCAGGATGACTCGTAGTAGCAATCTGGATACGTATAGTGGAGCAGCCATTTGGAATAGTACCAAGTGGAGTGTGGTAGCAGTGTTTTCGGTTTGACATAGGAATTTGCAAAGTACACACGGATCTGAATATCGCAGACCCGTTGACTATAAGACCTCTCTCACATGCAAAGCATTATCGAGCCCCAGAACTCATTGGGTGTTAGATTCATAACAATGCAAATCACATGGTGAAACTAGATTATTGACTCCAGTGCAAGTGGGAGACTGTTGGAAATATGCCCTAGAGGCAATAATAAATTAGTTATTATCATATTTCCTTGTTCATGATAATCGTTTATTATCCACGCTATAATTGTATTGATCGGAGACTTAAATGCATGTGTGGATACATAGACAAAACCATGTCCCTAGTATGCCTCTAGTAGACTAGCTCGTTGATCAAAAGATGGTTAAGGTTTCCTAGCCATGGACATGAGATGTCATTTGATAACGGGATCACATCATTAGGAGAATGATGTGGTGCACAAGACCCAAACTACAAACATAGCATATGATCGTGTCAGTTTATTGTTACTGTTTTCTGCATGTCAAGTATATGTTCCTATGACCATGAGATCATGCAACTCACGGATATCGGAGGAGTGCCTTGTGTGTATCAAACGTCGCAACGTAACTGGGTGACTATAAAGGTGCTCTACAGGTATCTTCGAGGGTGTCTGTTGAGTTGGCATGGATCGAGAAGTGGGATTTGTTACTCCGTGTGACGGAGAGGTATCTCAGGGCCCACTCGGTAATACAACATCACAATGAGCCTTGCAAGCAATGTGACTAATTGTTAGTTGCGGGATCTTGTATTACGAAACGAGTAAAGAGACTTGCCAGTAACGAGGTTGAACTAGGTATGGAGATACCAACGATCGAGTCTCGGGCAAGTAACATACCGAAGAACAAAGGGAACATCGTACGGGATTAACTGAATCCTTGACATAGAGGTTCGACCGATAAAGATCTTTGTAGAATATGTAGGAACCAATGTGGACGTCCAGGTCCCGCCATTGGTTATTGACCGTAGAGGTGTCTCGGTCATGTCTACATAGTTCTCGAACCCGCAGGGTCTGCACACTTAAGGTTCGGTGACGTTTCGGTAGTGTAGAGTTATGTATGGTGGTGACCGAAGTTTGTTCGGAGTCCCGGATGAGATCCCGGACGTCACGAGGAGCTCCGGAATGGTCCGGAGGTAAAGCTTCATATATAGGAAGTCCCAGTTTGGTTTCCGGAAAAGTTTCGGGCTCATCGTTAGTGTACCGGGAGTGCCGGTAGTGTACCGGGAGTGCCGGTAGTGTACCGGGAGGCCTCCGGGAGGGGTATTTCGACCCCAAGAGGTCCATGGGCTGTGGGATAATAATAACCAGCCCTTAGTGGGATGGACAAAGAGCCACAAAGGACCATGGCGCAGGAGAGAAAGTCCTAAAGCAAAAAGTGGAAAATCAGCCAATAGGAGGCAATCCTACTCCAACTAGGAGTGGAGGTGAAGTAGGATTGCTTCCCACCTCCTATTTCGGCCGACCCAAAGGCCTTGGCTGCCTCTCCTCTCCTCTCCTCCTATATATACTAGTGGATTGGGTGGTTTTATGACAGAATTTCCGGCCACGTGCTACCCGTTACACCGGTGCACAGTTTCTCCTCTAGATCGGTTTTACGCAGCGCTTAGGCGAAGCCCTGCCGGAATCACTCCACCACCATCACCGGAGCGCCATCACGCTGCCGGTGAACTCTCTCTCCTCTCCACCTCCTCTCGCTGGATCGAGACGGTGGAGATCGTCATCAAGCTGCACGTGTGCTGAACACGGAGGTGCCGTCCGTTCGGCGCTAGATCGGAAGGACCGTGATCGAGATCGCGAGACGGTTCGTGATGAGATCGTGGAACGGATCGTGATGAGTTCGCGGGACAGATCGTGATCAAGATCGTGAGACGGATCATGATGAGATCGCGGGATGGATCATGATGAGTTCGCGGGACGGATCGTGATGAGATCGCGGGACGCTCGGTGATTTGGATCGCGAAGATGTTCGACTACACCAACCGCGTTTCTTGACGCTTCCCGCTTAGCGATCTAAAAGGGTATGTAGATCCACTCTCCCTCTCGTAGATTCTCATCACCATGGATAGGTTTGCGTGTGCGTAGGAAAATTTTTGTTTCCCATGCGACGTTCCCCAACACCGACATGTCGACGAACCCGATAAGAGCCATGTATCTCGTTCTCAAGCCACGATCGGATAAGCTAGTGTACCGTGGCTTGATAGAAATCTCCCGAGTTGCCCCGGGTTGGCCCCGCATAGTGCTCTAGTTTGGATCAACACTCATGAGGAGCACTGGCCCGGGTTGTTGATTAATTATCCACGGGGTTGCAAATCCCTATGGAGTTTTATTAAGTTGTTTAAGAAAATAGTACCAATGTTGGGTCTTGCCAAACAAGTTTTAATCTCAACCGAATAATCAAGGGGTCCCCATAACAACCCCGAGCATGTTAGAAGCGCAAAGTATGGAAACATAACACCAGTAACAAGAAACTATGGTGGTAAAAGTGGAACAAAACACCGAGAAAAAGGCCAAGCCTTCCACCATACCAAGATATATATGTGCATTAAATTAAATAGCAGTTAATATTTTGATATGCCAGATATCAATGTTATCACATGGAAACAACCTGCACCTGCAACCAAGAACGCTATAAGAGGGGCTAAGCAGCGGTAACTTAGCCAAACAAGGTTTGGTAGGATGTGGAGGGCTTAGAGGCTATCATGGCAATGTAGGAGGCTTGACATTCAAGTGGTAGGTAACGCATATGTGACGATAAGAGAGAGACATCTAGCAAAGCAAAAATCGTGTCGGGATCTAGGTACGATCATCTTGCCTGTTGGTTCTTCCAAGGGACAAAGAGCGGGGTCCTCGTATTGGTACTCTCCTGGATCCTTGTACTCAGGATCAACACTCGCATCTACCCAACAGAAGCAGCAGCAATAAACAACCAACCAAGGTGCAATGCACAAACAAGATGATCCATGATTCATTTGAAGTATTTAGCATGGCAATCCTAAACTAGTCATGTTTCTCATGCAATAGTTAAGTTGTTTACAATTCTGGATATAACGTTATGTTAAGTTGTTTGAACCTGCATTATCATGGAAAATATGTGTGCTTCATGAAAAATAGATGCAAATGCATATGTAGAACGTAGGAAACGGAGTAACGGATCTCACGCTATGCTCACGGCAAGTTACGACGGCAAAATACAAGAAAATGAAGATCATGGGCTATTCGTTGGTATTCCAAGGTAGCCACTGGTTAGGCAATGAAAAACCAGCCACAATAGAGCCAAATATCAAGCAAAACCATGGAGCATAGCTCCCACAAGTCACAAAACACTAACACACACAATCTGACCCCAAACAGCAACAAAGCTACTTTCACAGCAAATATTTAGAGCTACAGGTTGTTTCCAACATCAAACAAAGCATGAACAGAAACTACATAACATGCTTATCAAATCACCCAACTACACAAACTGGAAAGGAAGCACATATCAATAAGCATGAAGCTCACAAGTTGGCATGATAAAACAGATTCTAGGGACTTAGAGAAACAGATTCTATGGACTTAGAGTTAAGCTGATAGCAAGTTGACACCAGAAACTAATGTGATAGAGACAACCTCATGACATCAAAATTAACAGGATGTTAGAGGGCAACATCTACTTCAAAACACTAGCACTGAGCTTGAGCTAAAACACGTCATATCACTTGGTAGCATCCACTCATCATGGCATAAAAATATTAACAGATTCTCAGACTTCGAAATATTTAGCATGTTGAAATCAGCAACATTTTAATAGCCACTTTGGACCATGGTTCCCACTTATATGCAAGACTATAATGTCAAAAGGAAATACCATGGCATTCTACTCATGAAATACTACCACTTCCATGTTGACACAAAGATCATAGCAAGTATGGATTAATTACAACTAAAATGACAAAATGGCACTTTGGAACAAAATGACATTTTGTCAAACTTGCTCAAATGACAAAACAAATAGCACCAATGGATTCATTTGGAAATTCTACCCCAAAATCATATATCATACCCATATACTTGCATGGAACAACATAGCACAACACTAGCTCAAAAAATACTCTACATTCCATAAGTGAAAACTTACTAAAAATCCACATGTCCAAATTTAGTAATTAACCAGAAAAGGAAATAATCTATTTAACACAATAAAACACTAAAAACAAAATAAAACAATTAATAGATAGGAGGGGGGGCCACCTGGCATAGACACCAGGGCCCCTCTTTGGATGACAAGTGGGGTCGGGGCCCACTTGTCATACACACACTACACACATACACAGCCTACACACACACACTCACATAGCCACATCAGATCCCTGTAGCCACAGCAGATCCACTCACTACTCACACACATGCAGGCACACACACACACAACTACACAAGCACACCGGATCCGGGTGTAGCCACAACGGATCCAGAACACCACACACGACAACATCCAATGCAAAACAAGAAAAAAAAGGGGGGGCGATGAGCCCGCGGGGTTTCAAACCCATGATCTCACTGCTATCGCCCGGGTCGACTGACCACTGCGCTACGCGCTCGATATTGACCAAAGGGGGGGTTCCGCACCTAATCTACTAACACGCCCAGGAGATCACTGACAAAACTGAAACAAATGACAGCGGCAACAACATGGCGGCGACGACAAATTCCGGCGACACAGGTGCTCTCTAGCGACGCGAACTCGCTAAGGGGGAAGCGGGAAGCTTGGAGGACCCATTCCCCTACTCGTCTTGAGATGAAGGGGAAGGAGGCGACGGCCTCAAGGGCCATGCCTTGCCCGGTCGATGGCGACAACAAGCACTACGATGAACCTACATACGACAACAGGAAGGGTACGCGGTGGCTCACCGAGGGGGGGGGCGATGACGGATCGGCTCATAGAGAAGAGGAGGAAGAAGGACGACGACGACGCGGGCGCTGTGGATCTTGACAAAGCGGAGGAAGAAGAACGTGCGGCGATGCCCGATGATGTGGAGGCTCCCTGGCCCTCCTAGCATCGGGAATCGAACGCGAGCGGCACCAGGGCACTCCTCCCCATCTTGGACACCGCGGAGGCCACCGTCGACGATGGAGAGGACGGCACGCAGGCATTGCAGACTCTGCTCACTCTGAATCCGAACACGGACGCTCAATTCTCTCACGCAGGGAGGAAGAAGGAGAGGGGAAAACGAGATGGTGGTGGCGTGAGGAGAAGCGCAGAACCCTAGGGAAGGGTACGCATGCCGAGGCCTTTTAAAGGAGGGCCAGACGGTGCTCCTCGATGTCCGTGAACGCGGGCACTCGCTCACTCTCTCCGAAGCTGACGGAGAAAGGGGATGGTGAGGAGGTGTTCGTCGGGCGCGGGGACTGGGCTGCGGCTATGCTAGCTGGGCCGACACGAGGAAAAAGGCTCTCTCTCTCATAGGATAAACAAAAGAGGATTTTTCCTTTTAATTAAAAGCACAGACAAAAAAAATCGTCAACAGAAAAAGAAGGGGGGCTATTCCCAAAATAGAATATATTTTCTAACTCACAAAAATGCAGGCTATTTAAATAAAATGGTTAGGGCATTTTAGATCTAACAAATATTTACCTAATGTAAAACTAGACATGTTGCAAAATTATTTGAAAGGGGAAAACTCCACTCATAACAGCAGGATTAATTTTTGAAATCCTATTACACAATTTGGAAGATGATGAACAATATTAAGAAGGAAAATAACAAGCAATTATTTGACAAATAGGAAATTTGAATAGAATAATAGAGAGAGGAAAAGCTTGGAAAGGGGAGGAACTAGAGCATCACCCCAACAAGCACACGTCCATTAACCACATCACACCTCACATGACAACACTTCACAAACACAACCAAGGCAACAATATTTATGCAATTGACATGATGAGCATGATGGCATGATGCACGATGCATGAGATGGAAATGGCAATGAGAAAAATCATGTCCTTCAAACACATGGCACATAGAGGTTCACAAGAATTACATGACCAAAAATGGCAAGGGGAGCACTTGGGCTGTTACAAAATACTAGCGCAAGAATTAACCAGAGGGGGTCCACCTGCAGGCCACAAGCCTGCTAGGCGCGGCCACCCCCCTGGTCGCGTCGAGCAGGCTTCTGGGGCTCTCGTCGCTCCTCCGACCTCCTCTCCAGCTTCATATAACCCTATTTGTCGAGAAAAAAATCAAGGAGAAGAGTTCATCGCGTTTCACGATATGGAGCCGCCACCATCGCCTATTCTTCCTCGGGAGACCAGATCTGGAGTCTGTTTTGGGCTCCGGAGAGAGGAAATCGACCCTTCGTCATCACCAACCATCCTCCATCACCAATTCCATGATGCTCCCCACAGTTCATGAGTATCTCATAGTAGGCTTTCTGGACGGTGATGGGTTGGATGAGATTTGTCATGTAATCGAGTTAGTTGGTTAGGGTTTGATCCCTAGTATCCACTATGTTGTGAGATTGATGTTGCTATGACTTTGCTATGCTTAATGCTTGTCACTAGGGCCCGAGTGCCATGATTTCAGATCTGAAACTACTATTTTTTCATGAATATGTGTGTGTTCTTGATCCTATCTTGCAAGTTGTAGACACCTATTACGAGTTATGATCCGCATCCCCCAGGGTGACAATAATTGGGATTCTTTTTGGTGATTATTGTAGTTTGGGGAGTTCGTGTATTCACTAAGTGCTAATTCTTTGGTCCGGTTCTCTATTAAAAGGAGGCCTTAATATCCCTTAGTTTCCAATAGCACCCCGCTTCCACGGGAGGGTAGGACAAAAGATGTCATGCAAGTTCTTTTCCATAAGCATGTATGACTATATATGGAATACATGCCTACATAACATTGATGAATCTGACCTAGTTCTGTGTCACCCTAAGTTATAACTATTGCATGATGAATGCCATCCGACATAATTATCCATCACTCATCCATTGCCTACGAGCTTTTCATATATTGATTTTCGCTTAGTTACTTTTCCGTTGCTACTGTTACAATCACTACAAAACTGCTACTATCACTTTGCCACCGTTACCGTTACTACCATATTACTTTGCTACTAAATACTTTGTTGCGGATATTAAATCTTTCAGGTGTGGTCAAATTGACAACTCAGCTGCTAATACTCGACAATATTATTTGGCTCCCCTTGTGTCGAATCAATAAATTTGGGTTGAATACTCTACCCTTGAAAACTGTTGCGATCCCCTATACTTGTGGGTTATCAAGACCTTTTTCTGGCGCCGTTGCCAGGGAGCATAGCTTTATTCTCCGAGTCACTTGGGATATATATATATATATACTGATCACTATGAAGAATATGAAAGATCCAAAAAACAAGATCTATCCCTCTACTACGAGGGGAGGTAAGGAACTGCCATCTAGCTCTGCACTTGATTCACCTTCTGTTGTGAGTAAGTTTACGACACCACCACATGCTAGTAATTCTGATATGTCGCAAGTAATTGATGATACTACTTATGCTATGCATGATGCTTATGATAATACTTTGCTTGATGATACTATGCCACTGGGTGAATTTCTTGATGAACAAATTGCAAGAGCCAATGCTAAAACTGATAATATTTCTGAATCTGATGAAATTATTGAAACTGGACACTATGATTCACCTGCTAGACCTAGCTCTCCTAGATATGAATTGCCTGATATACCTGAGGGTTATGTTATGGAAGGAAAGGTAGCTAGGGACTTTCTTGCTTGTCAGGATAGAGATGATCTTAAGAAATTGCTTCGCAAGTGGAAGGAAAAATCTCTGAATGCTAGAATGCAGTATGATCCTAATTTTGCTACTTCACCTATCTTTGTTACTAGTAAGGATTATGAATTCTCTATTGATCTTGCTTGAATCCGATCCTTTCCATGGTTATGAATGTGAAACTGTTGTGGCACATCTTACCAAGTTGAATCATATAGCCACCCTATTTACTCATGAGGAAAAAATTCTCTATTACTATATTCTTAAGTTGTTTCCTATCTCATTAAAGGGTGATGCTAAGAAATGATTTAATTCTCTTGCTCCTGGTTGTGTGCGTAGTCCCAAGGACATGGTTTATTACTTCTCTGAAAAATATTTTCTTCCCGATAAGAAACAAGCTTCCTTGCAGGTAATATTTAACTTTGTGCAAATTGAAGAGGAGATTCTCCCACAAGCTTGGGGGAGGCTTCTCCAATTACTTAATGTTTTTCCTGATCATCCTCTTAAGAAAAATGAAATAATTGATATCTTTTATAATGGACTAACCGATGCTTCTAAGGACTACCTAGATAGTTGTGCTGGTTGTGTTTTGAGGGAACGAACTGTTGAACAAGATGAATTACTATTGAATAACATATTGAGCAATGATAATGACTGGACTATTCCCAAACCACCTCCAAAGCCAACTCCGAAGAAAAGAGGTATTCTATTCCTTAGTCCTGAAGATATGCAAGAGGCAAAGAAATCTATGAAAGAAAAGGGTATAAAAGCTGAAGATGTTAAGAATTTACCACCTATTGAAGAAATACATGGTCTTGATAACCCAACACAGATAGTAAAGGTAAATTCTCTTTGCAGATTTGATGAAAGCGATATTCCTTACAATAAATCTGCTAGCCAATGCTTGGATGAGTTTGATAATTTTGTTGTTAAGCAAGAAAGTTTCAATGCCTATGTTTGTAGACAATTGAAACATAATGCTTATATGCTTGATCGCTTGGGTGATTATTTGAGTAGAGCTGTCAATGATCTTAAGCTTATTAGTAAACATGCTTCCGTGGTAACCACTCAAGTAGAAAATTTACTTAAGGCTTAAAATGATTTGCTTAATGAGATGAATAGTAAAGACAATGATCATTCTATTAAAGTTGTGACTAGAGGTGGTAGAATGACTCAGGAATCTTTGTATCCCGAGGGCCATCCTAGGAGAATTGAACAAGATTCTAAGAGAGTTAATACTGATGCACCTATTCCTTCCAATAAGAGTAGAAAACAAAATGATGATAGTACTTTGCATGCTGCTAGTGAACCTATTATAGATACGTCTGAGAATCCTAATGATATTTGTATTTTTGATGCTGAGAAAACAATCTAGTGATGAACATGATCCTAGTGATAACATTAATAATGATGTTCATGCTGATGCTCAACCTACTAATGATAATGATGTGGAGATTGAACCTGCTGATGATCTTGATAACCCACAACCTAAGAATAAAATATATGATAAAAGAGACTTCATTGCTAGGAAACATGGTAGAAAAAGAGAACTATGGGTTTAAAAACCCATGCCCTTTCCTCCCAAACCATCCAAGAAAAAGGATGATGAGGACTTTGAGCACTTTGCTGAAATGCTTAGACCTGTCTTTTTACGTATGCGCTTGACTGATATTTTGAAAATGTCTCCCTATGCTAAGTATATGAAAGATATTGTGATAAATAAAAGAAAGATACCGAAAGCTGAGATTTCCACCATGCTTGCTAATTATACTTTTAAAGTTGGCATGCCTAAAAAACTAGGAGATCCCGGAGTACCTACTATACCATGCTCTATTAAAGGAAATTATGTTAAAACTGCTTTATGTGATCTTGGAGCTGGTGTTAGTGTTATGCCTTCCTCTTTACACCATAGACTTGATTTGAATAAGTTGCGCCTACTGAAATCTCTTTGTAAATGGCTGGTAAATCAACTGCTCTACCTATCGGTATTTGTGAGGATGTACCTGTTGTAGTTGCCAATGCTACTATCTTGACGGACTTTATTATTCTTGATATTCCGGAGGACGACAGTATGTCGATCATCCTTGGTAGACCCTTTTTGAATACTGCAGGGACTGTTATTGATTGCAACAAGGGCAATGTCACTTTCCATATTAATGGTAATGAGCATACGATACACTTTCCGAAGAAACAACCTCAAGTTCATAGTATCAACTCTATTGAAAAAATTCCAACAATTATTATTGAAGACTTTGAGTTCCCTCTTCCTACTATTAAGAAGAAATATGATATACTAATTGTTGGCGAAATGCATATCCCCATTGAGGTAACTTAATGTTATTCGAAAATTCTTCGGTTTCATGTTATTCGAAATAAGTTTGTTAATAAGACTTGATCAACCTTATTGATGAATTCCTTTTCATAAGCGTGAGATGGACGAATCTAGAAAGCGCAACTTTCTGCACCTAACTTTTACTTTCTGTTACCTAGATGAAATCTATTATATATAAAAAGTGCTTGAAGGGTTAATCAAAAGAAAGATAAATAAGCTCAAAATTACGACCATAATTAGAAACATTTGATCGTTGATTTGGTGGACTCAAAACTGAAAAGACATAATTAATGGTTTAGATCTAAGACCTCTCCAACAACAACAACAAAAAAAAACTGCAGCTATCCTTAGCATGAATGTTGCAGCTGTCCTTAGCCTGTAAGTGCATCTCAATTCTACACAAAACTTAAAAGACGTCATCTCAAAAAAAAAAAAACTGCAGCTATCCTCAGCATGTCCGCTGGAGCTATCCTTAGCCTGTACGTGCGGCTAAATTCTATCTACGAAAGTCATGTACACGGCCATCATTAGCACATCCATTAAAAAATAAAGGGAGGAAAAAGAAAAACAAACTAAGTCTAATAAATAACAAACTACATAAAGTTTTGTCCAGATTGAAAATGAAATAGGTTTACACAGCCATCATTACCAGATGCATTAAAAAATAGAGGGAGGAAAAAAGAAAAGCAAACTAAGTCTAAATAAACAAACTACATAAATTGTTGTCCAGATTGAAAATGAAATAGGATCACGTACAAGCCCTGTTCACTTTGGACACTGCGATTTAATAAAAAAAGATAACTAAGCTATAAATTATTATTATAAATAGAAGCATCCGGTCATTGATAAGTACGTTATTGCTGGATTAGATCTAAGACTACTTTATCTCAACAAGAAAATAAAACTGCAACTATTCGGGGGCCACGGTAGCAGGGAAGTAATTGGAGGTGGCGTTGGACGGTGAGGCCGACGAACTTCGAGGCAGCGACGGCTGGCGCGGGCCACGGGGAATATTGGGGCCGCGACGCCGTTCCAGGAGGAGATTACGTGCAGTTAAAAATATTATTACATGATAACCTTCCTTTATAAGCAAAAAAATTGCAGGGATCCACCAACCTCCTCGATCTTGGCCGCAAGGTTTTTGTCCCCCGAGTAAGCACATCTGGAGCTTTGGATCATGCGGTAGTAGATGTATATGGAGGGCAGAAACTGTTGTAATATTATGGTGATGGTGCTGCCAACGGTTACGCGCCTTCTAGGTGTAAGGCGGATGCCATTTGATTAGGTTCCTCGCATGTCTTTAAAACAGTACATATATACCCACAACTCTAAGAGAAACAACTGTGAAAATAGTTTTACATATTGCAACCAATAGTGAAAACATTTGGGCATTTTTATATTTTATATGTAGAATGCAATCAAACAATTTTTCTTATTTAGTTGTTAAATCTTAATATATCTTTCGGAGTTTGTTGAAAAGCAGTAGGTGTAGGGGGGGCTAACACTGCAATGCCGGTCCCAAGACCAGAAACAAGTGGCGGCAGTGTGAACAAATTAACACTATGACTTTGTATGTGACATTCATAACTTACCATCATCATATTGTAACTTGACCATAAGGCAGTGGAGTGAATATCTAGAGCAGCCAGACATAAAATGGAATGTTAGTCTCTAAAAAACTACCTTAATTAATTTATTAATACAATAGTATGGTGACAATTTTTTTAGAGGAAATGAGACATGCAGCTCAAAATATTAAACCTATCTCTTCCTAAACATGTCCTTACACATGGAGAACTATACATAATATTCTGAATAGTTGCAATGAAGGGAAGAACTAGGGATAATAGTATATAAATAAATATTCTAAAGGCATGGGAAAATACGTTTAGTATAGTTATGATTCAACAAGATGTTGTCACTAACCTTTTATTAGACGAGAATAAGTACATGAAAAATGTGTATACAACAAACTATCTTCAGACTAATAACTAAAATGTCAATGCTAACATGATACGACATGATGGACAACATTTTATGGAAACAACTCATTCATACCTAACATCAACACTCAATATTATTAGATATGTGAGGCTCATTACATAGTTGATAGCTTGATATTATTAGGGGTTCAGGGACAATTGCCAATATTGATCGCAAACACAATAAAGTGGACATGCATAAAAACATATTTTCACTACCTTAATTAGATCGGTTCGATAGTAGAAAGACAAGAAAATGATAAGATGGGGGAAATATGACATGAATAGATAAGGGGAAAACATATGAAAGACAAAACTAAGTCTGTGAAAGTATCATATTTTGAATGTGATCACATTTATGTTATCATTATAAAAAATTATAAAATTCTAGCCCGCACATCGAGCGGGCCACTACTCTAGTTAAGTAAAAATGCTATTATTTTTTTGTTTTCTGAGTTTTCCGTGCAATAGAAAAATGACCTAAAAATAAAAGTTCCCAGAATCCCCTAAAAATTTAGTATGATTTTTTCTGGAATACTTAAGAATTTTTGGCACTGAGAATGCCTCAGGGGGCTGCACCAGTGGGCCACAAGCCTGCAGGGCGCGGCCACCCCCTGGTCGCGCCCTTGGGGCTTATGGGTCCCACGTGGTCCCCCTCCACTTATTCCAGCACCCATTCACTTCATCTTCTCCCGGAAAAAATCCCACCATTGCTCAAACCTGTGTTCTAGCTCATCTTGCAGCCATTTTTGATCTCCTTGCTCAAAGCTCCATTTGTATAACTGTTTTAGGGGATTGCTCATCGGTATGTGACTCCTCCAATGGTCCAATTAGTTTTTATTCTAGTGCCTTATATATTGCAATTTTTTGCTGTTATGGTGACCTTGTTCTTGAGCTTGCATGTCAAATTTGTATGGTTCCAAGTAGTTTTGATGCATGATGTAGTCTCTAGGCACTTGAGGGAGTAGTTACTATGAGTTTAGTTGAGTTTTGTTCACCTTTATTTCCGTTCACTAAAAATTTCAAAAACTTTTCAGAGAAAGAAAGATGTTTAGGAGAATGTACCAAGGGGGTTCCTTGAGCAAGAAAGCCCCGAGACTCACGTTACGTGAGCCCGATCTTGAACCACCGAGGGAAGCTCGAGTACTGCCTTGTGAATGGTCGTCATATCAACTCATGGAAAACGCCGGATTGAAGGAAGAGTTTTATGCGTACATAAGGAATGCTGGCCTTGAGGACTTCATTACAGATCGATGCAAACAATATTATGTTCTCACTGATTCTTTCGTGCGAAGGTTTGAGTTTTCATCTAGGCGTAATTCTCATTCTGTTCTATTTGATCTTTATGATAAGACCTATACCATGGACCTAGAAGATTTTAATGATGCATGCAAAATTCCACGGTGGGGTAGTCGAAGCGATCCTCATAAAAATGAATATAATGATTTTCTTGCTAGCATCACGGTGGGAGAAACTAGAATCATTACAGAAGCCACCTTGGGAGCATTCACTTTCCGGCTATACATTATTTCGCTCTCTTTATAGGTAGATGTATTAACGGTAAAGTTGAGCATAGCCACCTTTGTGCGCCTGATCTGAGCATCCTTAAGAGTGTGGTAATGGTAGATAGACGATATAACTTGGGGGCTATTATTGCCAGGAGGTTACATCATAATGCTAAGGATGGAGATTTTGTGTAGCTAAGTATCTTGGGGTATCCATAAGAGGGAATGGCATTGAGTTATCCCCTGTTTTCCTTGATTATGAGGCTCTTGTGCGCTTTCAGATTCTTGAAAGAAATAAACAATCCCTCAAGTACCGACTAATTTTTGACAGACAACGTGTTGTCCGTGTTAGCCTTCCTGCTCTTGCCTTCTTTAACTTTCAGAAAAAGCAGAGATATTTTATAACCAGAGAGGAGGCAAATGAGTACGAGCGAAATGCAGAAACCGCTTGCCTTCACGCTGCAGTGGTACAGGCAGTAGCCGCAGGACCCCAGCACAACCCCAACTTTGACTTCGGATATTATCCAGGCCAGCCGTGGCCCTATACCAACTTAGGCCAAAAGCCTAAGATTGGGGGAGCATGTATTTCTCACTGACATTACATTCATATTCACACACTTATTTCAGTTGTCGGTGTTCATACTTTTTCATTGTACTATCCATGGTAGTTTAATTCTTGTTTTGCTTTCTTCTTGTGTGTTTAATAAACTTTGAGGAAAATACCAAAAAATTAGTTCTAGCTTTATTTCCTAGTTGCTTAGTTGTAGCATTAAAGAGAAAACCCGAAAAGATTTCTTGTTCTTCTTTTTGCTTGTTGGGAGCTTTCCCGTGTAAATAACTTTCATTTCTTTTCTTTGGGTCGTAAGGAGAAGACAACGATGACATGTTGAGTGGCTTTCATATGCACTATTGTTTATATTACAAAGAGCCCATATTGCCTTGTCTTCTCCTTTGGTTTTATTGTTTGCAGATTCGAGCTTGGTCCAATGCACGCGCACTCTTATTATTATTCCCATTATTCGGTTGTGCAAGTAAAAGGCAATAATGACGATATTTGACGAAAAGATTAAGATGGAGAAAAGCTGGTATGAACTCGACCTATCTTGCTTTTGTAAATATGATTAGCTCATCGTTCCGACTTTAGCACATTATGGGTTGAACATGTTTGCAATGACAATTAGAGATTATAGTTATTTATGCCATGCTTAATTAGCTAAGAGTGGATAATGGTTCGTCTTGTGTGCCAACATGCGCATTAAAATGGTGATGATATACTATGACAGAGTGGTATCCTCCTCTAGATGACTCAAGTGGCTTGACGTGGCACATGTTCACGCATGTAGTTGAAACAAATCAACATAGCCTCCACGATATTTATGTTGATAGTGAATTATATCCTACTCATGCTTACATTCAATGTTGGTTAATCTCAAAGCATGTTGATGATTGTGTCCCTGTCTAGTTGGTCGCTCGCCAGTCTTTTGCTAGCCTTCACTTGTACTAACCGGGAATACTGCTTGTGCATCCATCTAAATAAACCCAAAGTTGTTCCATATGAGTCCATCATATCTAGCTATATGTGGTATTTACCTATTGTTCCAAGTAAATTTGCATGTGCTAAACTTTAAACCTCCAAATAAACTTTCTATTTTGTATGCCCAAATCGCTCATGTGGTGACTAGGGGCTGTCAGTATCTTCCATGCTAGGTGGGTTATTCTCACGATATGTGTTGATTCGCTATCATTCACGAGAAAGTGATTGGTAATCGGGATGCCAGTTCCATGCTCGAAATAAAAAGAAAAATATAATTAAACAAAATTCCCCTAGGACTGTGTTTGTATGGACGGTACCCGTGAATTCGCCCTGCAATGGAGTATGACTGATTGGTGGAGTGGAGTAAAAACTTTACCATTCTGTTTGGGAACCGCATATAATGTATCTAGCATGGAAGATATTGAAAACCTCTTGGCCGTTATGTGAGCAAAGAAAGCATACCACTCCAAAATCATTACCTATCTCTGTTTTAAAAGCTTGAGCTCTGGCACCTCTGCAAATCAATGCTTTCCTCTTCGAAGGGTCTTTCCATTTACTTTATTGTTGAGTCATCATCCTCTTATAAAAGGCACCGGTTAGAGAGCACTATTGTCATTTGTATGCCTTGCTATTAATTGATGTTGAGTGTGAGCATGACTGGATCTCTCTCACCATGAATTACAATATTTAGGCAGTCCTTGTTCTCGAGAGGTGTTCTGCATTTATGTTTTGCGGTTTCAAAAAGGGCTAGAAAGATACCATTATGTCATATTGTATCATGATTGTTTTGATAAAATTGTTGTCATCCCAGACTTGTTATTATTGCTTGCTAGTTGGTTATGCCATTGACATGAGTAAATGTGAGACCTAAATGTTATTGTGAATGTGGTTAGTTTATAATCTTTGCTGAAAATCCAACATAAGTTAGACATATTTACAACAGCAAGATCAAGTAGAGTTTGTAAAAGTTTTTTCTTTATCACTTTCAGTTTATCAACCGAATTGCTTGATGACAAACAAAGGCTTAAGCTTGCGGGAGTTGATACGTCTCCAACGTATCTACTTTTCCAAACTCTTTTGTCCTTGTTTTGGACTCTAATTTGCATGATTTGAATGGAACTAATCCGGACTGATGTTGTTTTCAGCAGAATTGCCTTGGTGTTATTTTTGCGCGGAAATAAAAGTTCTCGGATCGTCCTGAAAATTTACGGAGAATATTTTTGGAATTAAAAAATACTGGCACAAGAATTAACCAGAGGGCACCTGCAGGCCACAAGCCTGCTAGGCGCGGCCACCCCCCCTGGCCGCGCCGAGCAAGCTTGTGGGGCCCTCGTGGCTCCTTCGGCCTCCTCTCCAGCTCCATATAACCCTATTTGTCGAGGAAAAAAATCAAGAAGAAGATTTCATCGCATCTCACGATACAGAGCCGCCGCCATCGCCTGTTCTTCCTCGGGAGACCAGATCTGGAGTCCGTTTTGGTCTCCGGAGAGGGGAAATCGATGCCTTCGTCATCACCAACCATCCTTCATCACCAATTCCATGATGCTCCCCATCGTTCATGAGTTAGTTTGGTTAGGGTTTGATCCGTAGTATCCACTATGTTCTGAAATTGATGTTGCTATGACTTTGCTATCCTTAATGCTTGTCACTAGGGCCTGAGTGTGATGATTTTAGATCTGAACCTATTATATTTTCATGAATATATGTGTGTTCTTGATCCTATCTTGCAAGTTGTAGACACCTATTACATGTTATGATCCCCATCCCCCACGGTTACAATAAGTGTGATTCTTTTCGGTGATTACCGTAGTTTGAGGAGTTCATGTATTCACTAAGTGTTGATGTTTTGGTACGGTTATCTATTGAAAGGAGGCCTTAATATCTCTTAGTTTTCAATAGGACCCCGCTGCCACGGGAGGGTAGGACAAAAGATATCATGCAAGTTCTTTTCCATAAGCACGTATGACTATATATGGAATACATGCGTACATGAATTGGAGCTAGTTCTGTGTCATCCTATATTATAACTGTTGCATGATGAGTGTCATCCGACATAATTATCCATCACTGATTCATTGCCTAGAGCTTTTCATATATTGATCTTCGCTCAGTTTCTTTTCCGTTGCTACTGTTACAATCACTACAAAACTACTACTATCACTTTTGCCACCGTTAGCGTTACTACCATATTACTTTGCTACTGAATATTTTGCTGCAGATATTAAGTCTTTCATGTGTTGTTGAATTGACCACTCAGCTGCTAATACTCGGGAATATTCTTTGGCTCCCCTTGTGTCGAAATAATAAATTTGAGTTGAATACTCTACTCTCGAAAATTGTTTCGATCCCCTACACTTGTGGGTGTTATCACCCCTCCGTCCGGAAAAGCCTCCTGCTCTGGTCGTGCGCGGAAAGAACTAGCACAACACGCCGGTGGCAGGCACCATCGAGCCCAGCGCGCTGCTTCCCGCCTGTGCCGCAACCTACCTGAGCCTTTGCTGCAATCTGCAGTGCCCCTGCCCACCTGCGTCGCCACTACGCCGCCCGCACGGAGGTGAGCTGCGCCGCCGCCCACACGGAGGCGACTGCTCCTTCGCGGCGACCAACTGGACGTGCGCCTCCACCACAGCTTACGGCACCTCCCTCCTCGCCCTGCTCGCGTCCCCGGCCGGTGCGGCCCGCACCCTCACCCTTTGCCCGGTTCCTCGCGCCCGTGGCCACCGGTGCGAGATTTAGGCAAGTCTCGGCTGCCACTTCCTTCTACGGCCGCCGCGATCCCCTGCAGCCTCTGATGCTTCTGTTGCTGATGGGCAACGACACCACGCCCTGATCGAGTCCTCACCGTCTGATGCTGCTGATGTTTCTCCTTTGTGTCATCTGAATCCTTTGCCTCGCATCTCTGTTGAAAAGGTGAATTTTTGGTACAAGTTGAAGTAGAAATGTGCAGTAGAAATTGAATTGGCCAGTGCTATACCTTCACAATAGTAGAAATTTAATTTGATTCGCCTGGAATTGTTCAGGTTTAGGTTCAACTGAAAATGTAACTGCACTAGTTGGAAATTCTCTTGTGTGTGCTTGCTAGCTATCATGATGAGGAAAGAGCACTAAAGGCATGAGTCTAGACTGCCTGAATTAAGCATGCCATTAATATTGGAGTAGTCATTACAAGATGTGCAAGATCATTACAATACGTTCTTTTTCTCTCAAATCAATACTCAGACTTGTAAAGAGACCAAGGAGTATTTCTTGTTATACATAAATAAAGGGAGCAGACCAAGGAGTAGGATTAATTCAAGACTTTGATTAGTTACCTCTCAAGAAAACATACAATAATCTTTCTTCAATTGACAATGGAAACTCCAGTAGCTTTAGAAAAAAATTGAGCATGGCATCTACATGTTACAAAAAAAATGAGCATCAGGATAAAAAAATGATCTTGGACTCACTGGTGAAAACAAAATTTCAGGAAATAAGATCTTGGACGCACCGTCAGCACCCGCCGTCGGCCCCAGCACTCGACGACGGCCAACCTACTCCGGCCACACGGAGGTCCGAAGATAATCATGTTTGTCAGAATCTTAATAAACTAAATAGCAAAATCTTACTCACATTATTTTACACTAAATAGCAGAATCTTACTACACTAAATTGATTTGAACTCTTAACAAAAATTCAGTGATGTTCCTTGTACACAAAATAAACCAAAGAATGCTCATTGTACAATCAATTTAACTTGAGGTTACATATTTATTCTTATGCTCTTGCTCGGCATCATCATTCTTTAGAGCACAATCTTATACAGTAAGCAGGTCTCATCATTCTTCAGTTATAATTCAGTACAAAATATAGTATGGCATCATACAAACGAGTACTGAATTTTGATGAATGAATTCGGAGCACAGTAAACTGAATCAATGTCAGTACTCCGCACTTAACTTAGTCAGAACAAAACTTGTTTGCTAACTGAATTTAGTCGGTACTCCTCACTTAATAATTTGAGAGTATATATAGATAGCCCAAGCATGGATTTATCTAACTGAATATTGTAACAATGTCTGTTGTACTAACTCATGATCATCCCACTTGTTTCATCAGACCAGACAGTCCCTTGTGCAAATTAACAAACACTTTTTGAGCAACATTTGGTAGGTAAGTTTTTTATGTTCCTTTTTTGCGTGTAAAGGGATGCATACATGCATCTGCAGTCATGTTAAGTAATCGACGTCGCAATCGGGTGTCGGTAAAAACCGAAACTTGTCCCTGTTAAGCTCTAATGAGCATAAGAAGCTGCTACTAGTAGTAAAACATGTTTGAGTAGACAATCTCTTTATTAAACTTCACTTGAAGAAAGACCATACTCTGAACTAGACTGATGAACACATCTATCCACATACATACACTAAGATAAAAGGAAATTCACGGTATTAACCATCGGGGATCGGTAGACATCCAGAGGCAAAGCTTTACTCACAATACTAATGCGACTCAATAGCCTTCCTACTCAGAATCAGAAGCGAGGTGAGGCAGCTGTGTCCGTCTGCCATTGGAGGCAGAGCTTAGTCACAATTCCCTTTGTCTATCGGTATGATACTTGTCCGAGATTCGATTCTCGGTATCCCTATACCTTGTTCAATCTCGTTACCGGCAAGTCTATTTACTCGTTTCGTAACACATCATCCCGTGGTTAACTCCTTAGTCACATTGAGCTCATTATGATGATGTCTTATCGAGTGGGCCCACAGATACCTCTCCGTCACACGGAGTGACAAATCCCAGTCTCGATTCGTGCCAACCCAACAGACACTTTCGGAGATACCCGTAGTGCACCTTTATAGCCACCCAGTTACGTTGTGACGTTTGGCACACCCAAAGCATTCCTACGGTATCCGGGAGTTGCACAATCTCATGGTCTAAGGAAACGATACTTGACATTGGAAAGCTTTAGCAGACGAACTACACGATCTTGTGCTATACTTAGGATTGGATCTTGTCTATCACATCATTCTCCTAATGATGTGATCTCGTTATCAACGACATCCAATGTCCATGGTCATGAAACCAAGACCATCTATTGATCAACGAGCTAGTCAACTAGAGACTCACTACGGACATGTTGTGGTCTATGTATTCACACATGTATTACGGTTTCCGGTTAACACAATTATAGAATAACAATAGACAATTATCATGAACTAGGAAATACAATAATAACCATTTTATTATTGTCTCTGGCGCATATTTCCAACAATAGGTTGATCAATTTAGCAAGAAAATTTTCTATACGTTGTAATGTGCTATTATCGATGGTATAGCATGCTATTTTTTTGACTGGTTCTTACGCATTCATATTGGGGGCTTCAAGCGCCAGTTACTGTGTATCCTATATAGTATTTCGTACATAAGAAATTTATCATGCTCCCATATTTATCTCGACATCACACATGCAACATTGTAAATATTTATTTATTTGTCTATCCTATATAAATTAATATTCTGATACTTTGTTTATGTCAACCAGCAAAACAACCCGTGCGTTGCAACGGGAAAAAAAATGATAATATCCAATGGCCACGACCATATTTTGCTCCAGCACCGAGATGCACTGTCACTCTCATTTTATTGAAATCGTGAACAACTTTTGAAAATCATCATCATTTTAATATCTCACGAACATAACTGAAATCATGAACATTTCTCAAATTCACGATTTGTTTTCTAAAATCAGGCATTTTTTGTATTCATGAACATTTTATGCTATTTGCATTTATTTTTTTTAAATGTGAACATTTAAAAACACATTGAATCGGCGAACGTATCTAGATTCGACGAACATATTTTCCAAATTTGGTGGAATAATTTACGAAATTGATGATTTTTTTCTGAAATGCACGATCTTCTTTGAATGAGCGAATATTTTTCGAATCAATATACTTAAATTTATGAAAATTTTCTTAAGTTTTAGGAAAATTTGCATGTAATGAAAAGTTCAATTTGATTAACATTTATTAATATTTGAAATTTTAAAAAAATCTGAACGTTTTTCGATATCCGAAATATGTGTGTATTTTTTTTGAACATTACATAAATATAGAAACATTTTTTTAAACTGCAAACATTGTCTGAATCCACAAACGTTTATGAATTATTATATTATATGTTAAAATTCTCAATTTTTTAATTTTGGAAACTTTTTAATTTCCAAATTATTTAAAGTAGAAAAAACAATGACAGAACAAAAAGACGGAAAAAAACAGGTTGCTCAGACATGGCCAAGCCCAAACACGTGCGTTTTCTCTTCTCCTAGTGCCTACAGTGCAGTATAGGTTTCTACTGCATGGGCCGGTCTAACCCGAGATTATTCTGTGTCAAACGTTTTATTATTATTTATAGGTGACATTGGTGGATAATATTTTGCAAATTTAGATGCTATTTCGATGACGTACATGTAGAAGTAGTCCTTCCTTTATTACTATTAAGGTAAAAATATGCGGTGCCCCATCTCAGCATATATTTCATGTGCATGCAACGATAATAGATTCTGTTACTAGCATACACAACCCACGAGAGAATTTACAATTATGCATGACAGAAGATATTCCGTTTACTCGGAAGAGACTAAGGCCAACTCCAACGCACGACTCTAGATGATCCGACCGTGTTCGTTTGAAGCTAAACGGACATAAAACACGATCCAATGTGCAGAGGTAAACATACATTTGTCCGTTTTTTGTTCGCTTTCGACCCATTCCTGGTCTAAACTTAGGTTGAGTTTGTTTCAAAACAGACACTTGCAGACTGGCGCGACATGTGTCCTTGTCCTTTTCTGGCCATCCCGTCGGGGACACAGTCGCCCCTTTTCTCTTCTCCCCTTCCCCTCCCCTCCTGCCAAAGACGTCCCCTGACCCCTGCCATAACCGGTGCCACCAAATTCTCAGCCGCCTTGCTGTCTAGCCCAACCGACCATAGCATGCTTGTCGGCGGCTATCTGCTAGATCTGTGGCAGCAGGAGTGGGCACACCCGACCGCCGGATTTGGCGCAACCGCCTGCTGGTGATCGCGCCTTGCCATGAATTGGCCGGGTAGCGGATCGCACAACCCTTGTAGTGACTCCGCACCGCATGCAGGTATTGAATTTTCCTCTATCAGCTCGGATATATCCCGTCAGTGGTTCGCCGGCAAAGACATGGTTGGTCATCATCCAGGCTCGACGCTGGGCCCAGTGGCTCGTCGGCTCACCGTTGCTGCTCATAAAGTGTGACGAATGCCCGCTTTAGTTTGTGTGTCACGTTTCTATCACACCAGAACATCCCGGATGGGTGTTCTTCAAGTGCAAAAAAGATGGCGTATGTGCTTAAATTGGTAGCTCTTCAATGTAATTTCGATAGCTCATATTTTGCTCAAATTTGTGTGTACGCTAAATACAAGTTTTGGTATTACAAAGAAGAATACATCGATCGATTGATACCATGAAATTTGGTAGATGTTCATGCATTCCTTGCTAGAATTGAGGCTAAAAATGAGACTAGAAAAGAGATTAGAGGGTAAGCAGCGTCTACTTTTTTTGAATCGAAAAAGAAAGAAGCGTGTAAGGCTGCAACCTAGAGAATCAGTAGATCAGCAATTGAAGACATAAAAAAGATATTAATCCAATTAGTCAAGAAGTTATTAAAGTTGGATATCTTTTACTATATTGAATTGTACTTCTTGTTTTATTTGGTCTTACTTTTCTAACTAAGAATTGATGAATGTATTCCAATCTATCAAAATGTTGGTGTTAAAATATAAAAAATGCGGGCATAAAAATTGTATAGATGCGGGCACCAGCCGGTCGTGGTGCATCAGATGCGTCCGCGTGTTGGATGCACGGCCGCCCAATTACCTTACGCAAATAGATAAAATACAAACAAAACGGACTTTTTTTGCAGTCGTTCGTTAAAATTGACCTAAGCAAAGGGTGGAGCACCTCTTGCATCCGCACTCGTCGCTGACAAAAAGAACATTCATCTTTTCCCGTGGTGCTACGGTAGTGCGGCAACTGGTGAGCCGATCTACATGACCTCTGGTCCAGCTTGCCTTCGCGGCTCTCCGGGCTTCTCTCGGGCTAAGTTTCTGCCGCCGTGTGTCGTCAAGACAGCGAGCGCGAAGCTCTGTTCCGGCCGAGGTAGGCATGCCACGGCTGGGGGTTAGGGAGGGCAATCCTCCTGAACTACATCCGAGGCCTCGCTTTGGTTGGGACACGCGCTAGGTTATGGTTCCATTGAGGATGGTCATAATGAGAGTATCATAGATAGTATCATGCGTGTCAACTAGACAATTTGGATGATGTAACATAAAATTAAGTGAAGAAAGAGGAGATTGATTATCATATCATAATAAATATTGTGTTGCTATGTGTTATGCATAACAATAAATAAAGTACTAACATATGATACTATACATTAAGAAAATAGTATCATACACTAGTATCATATGTCTGATACTATTATATAATACTTCTCGTTATAACCAGCCTAAAGGCGCATCCCAATCGCCTGTGAGCGTCGTTCCTTTGCCCAGTACCACCTCAGGCACCCCGCCTCGGATTGCTCTCTTTCCATTGGGAGTCCGGTCAGGCCTTTGCATGAGGCTGCTCCAGTCCGCGGCGCAAAGACAAATTTTCCTGTTCCCCAAAGATTTCACCTTTGGGAATAATACATCAGCTTATTAGGTGAGCACCTCCATGTTTACGTATGAATACTATTGTTGATATTCTTCTATGTGTTCGATAATTCGAATTCAGTTCGAAGGCGTAGCGGCCGAGGATGGCCAGACTCCCAGTGTATGGGGCACCTTTGCCTCTTTGTCAGCCTACAGGTCGATAGCTCTCTCTGTTGATTATAGAGTCTCATTTTGGAGGGACGTTGATAACCATTATGTATACTGATTTTCATTGTCTAACATCTGTTCATCCATGCCGCCCCACATATTTAGTTCAGTTTTTTTTTCTTTTGATCAAAACCTGCGTTTTTGGCAGAAAGAATCACTAGTTATTATTTTTATGGCGTAGGGAATATTACTTATCAATCATGCATTTTAATTGTGGCAAGCTAATTATAAATATTTCTGGTGATTTTCTTTTATTACAATTGATTTATTTATCAAGCCCCATATTTATTTACTCTGTTATCGTGGCATGATGTATTGTCCTTTTGCATACCTCATGTCTACCCATATGCTTTTATCGGTGTTACGTTGTTACGTTGCTATTTCTCCTCCAATACTTCCTTGAACAAATAATTAGGAGCAGATATATGATGACCAGGTATTTTGTCTTGGTAGGTATCTGTAGATCTGTCAATTTGAGCTGCAATATTGCAAACTAACCTTCGTGTTTGTATATTTTATCAGCAGGTTGTTACAACTAAGAGTAAAACCAACCAGAATGGTAAATATTTGAACTTTTTTGCACACGTTCAGCTACCCCTGTATTTATAATGTTGCCGATTCTTCGAAGTCTCAGATCAATTTTCAAAAAAGATCTCTCAAACTTCATGTGTCATTTTGTTGTAGCTGATGAGCAGACAAGTGTGATCACCTTATCCTATGATAGTTCTGAAGTCTACTATATGGTAAAATAAAGTTAACCTGTACTGAGAGATATATGCCTTAGCACCTAGCCTAATTAATTATATACACCATTATACCTTCTACTCCCAATTTATATTTCTAATTTTAGTTTTGATCAAGAAAGATTGTTTAGTCATCCAATATATTAACAACTTGTTGTCCAAAATTGGTCGCAAAACTAAATGTTTTGTGTATGCTGCATTGTAATTACATGCACGCCATCTTTTTCTGTAGTTTGCTCTTGCAATAATAATGTGAGAGGTAGGGAACATCCTAGGTTGGGACACATCGATAGCTCCTCAACGTTGCATGCGACATGCTTCAATCCCCTCTCGATACCAGGTTCTCCCTGATTCCTCCAATCCCAGTCTTACTCTTCTATGTCGCTTCTTTGTTGTTAGATTACTATCATACATTTGATCTGTCGATTACTTATGTTATGCATTCCTTGAGCGTTCACATGCACGAAGGCACGCATGCACGCAGAGTCAATTTTTGTCACATATGTGTATTAGTATATTTTTTTCATGTCTTAATATAGTAGCTAGATTATTGTGTAGGCCATTTTATTGTGACAGTTTTATGGTTGATTAGCATACAAAACACGATAAAGACACCATTATTCTATTAGTAGATCATAGGTTTATAATGACTCATTTTTGTTCATCCTGACCCTTGTCAGCCCTTTACATACGGTTTGGCATTTGGACATAGTCTTGCTGATGTGTGTGATTGTAGGCTTTTCTTTGTCTGGTGGCTATTTTTGTGTGTGTATTTTTACCTACGTTCATTTGTGTTCAATAAGATTTAGTTAATCTCCTGGTGTTAACCTCGCAGATGTTAACAGTGCATCTTGATTCCATATGGTTTTCAACATGCTTATTTGGCTATTTAACAGTTGTTGCACTTATACTTTTGCAACTATGTAACCACAAGGGTGCATGATTCATGCATACATTTGAACGAGAACATTTTTACAGTAAACCCCGGAGTATTTTATAATAGTTATCTGGAGCATCCTCTGGCGTATTTTGTAATATCATCTATGGCATATATAAATTTCAATCATAACCTGCATCTGAAATCTATCATATCATTCATTAGCATATGTAACTTGAACCATTACATGTATATGAATTATATCATATTATTAATGCAAATTGTATCTTTGGCTCTTTGCTATGTCGATGTTACTACGAAATCGACGACAAATTCTCGCAGCAACATGCGGGGATCATCTAGTTTTACAAACGGTTGCACACACCCCTCCTGTGCTGGGCTGACCCATATAGCTTTTTTTCTTTCTGTTTTTCAATCTGCAAAAACAACTCGCTAAGTGTATCGAACCTGCAACCTCCAGACTCAATAGATGCACCAAATATCCAGATGTGTTTTTTTGCTTTTTTTTGCTTTTCTTCTCTTCTTTCTTATTTTCTTTTTTCCCTTTTCCTTTTTCTCTCTTCTCTTTTTTGTTTTTTCAATGAAGTTCTTTAAAAATCATTAAAAAAATTCAAATCGATGAATTATTTCCATAAAATTGATACTTTTTCAAACAATTTGCTGATTTTTTTCGAATTGATGATCTTTATTTCAAATTGATGAACTTTTCCAAATTCAATGAATTGTTTCATATGAATTAACATTTTTGAAATTTGATTTTTTTAAATTCGTGAACATTTTGTAAATCATGATATCTTTTGTATTTGTGGTTTTTCCCCCCTCAAAAGTCAATAGTTGAGCCATGTACATGGTCCAGACCCACGAGGCATGGCACGTGAGGAAGCTTTTTGGTGCTGAACGCGCCAAATAGGAGTTCTCATGGTTCTTCGCTCGGCGGATCGGTGTACCATTGCCCTTGACTGCTTGAACGTTGACTTTTGAACCAAACTATCAACGTGATGAAAAAAGTAAAATAGGAAAAAGTCGATACTTTATTTTTCAAAAATCATGGATTTCGAAAGAGTTCACCAATTTTATTCTATTTTGTAATTTTTAAAAGTTAAAAAAATTGAGGAAAACCTCATGAAATTAAAAATATCAAAATTTTCGAAAATATTAAATATTTAATAATATAAGATTAAACAGAAAATCACGGATTTGGAAAAAATTCACGGATCTGAAAATCGTTCACTAAATTTAGAATGTTCATGAATTTGAAAAATATCTTGAATTTGAAAACAATTCGCGTAGTTAAAATAAATGAAAACGAAAAAGGTAAACATGAAAGTAGAAAAAGAAAAATAGATAAACACTGAACAATGACATTTGACAGACAAAAGCGGAGAAACCACCCCCAAAAACCTAGAGGGAAAGGTCTCCCAAAGAACGGAGGTTTGTTTTGGGCCTGACTATTATGCATCGTTTACAAAACAGATTACTAAACTGAGAAAAGTTCATGGACTTAAAATAGAATATTGAATTAAAGAAATGCAAAATTAAAAAGAAAGGCATGTGTAGGAGCCGGATACTAATAGGCCTACTCCAAAAGCCTTCCACAGAAATTGCACTGCCAAGTTTGATGCATATCAGCCCGAGGAGCATAGCATGTGGTCATGCATCAAGTGAGCTGTCTTGCAAGCCAAGATAAGACATTCCGCCATCGCCATGTAATTTAGCAATGAATTTTCAGCTTGTATATTTGCCCATGAATTTCTAACCTTAAATGTTGAGGCTCATATTCCAACAAAGTATGCTTTATCCTTAGGGTTCGGCCGTCATGTTTGGTTAGGCAACCCCGTAACCTTGTATCCATCGCTGTAAACATTGAGATGCCATAATAAAGCTTAATGAGATTCTAAAAAAATTGATTTATCAATAATCTTATAACTCATCTCCTTCTGATTTCGCAATAGGGGACTATCACACGGTTGATAATAGATTAATAATACGCTAAGCCAAGTTTACTTAGCCATATACATGGCTACAATGATATTAATTTTTGATGGGGTTCAGCTTCAACCACTACGGGTACTGCCTCATTGGACTGAAAATACGTGCAACAACTTATGCTGTCAGCCCAGGCCGTATACCCAAGCTGCGTGCAGTGAGTCTTTTCGTGCCCCATGCCATACAATGAGCCTCTTTTGCATTTATTTTATGGCCCTGGGGTTCATTCCGCCATTTCATCGATGGTAAAAAGGAAGATAAATAAATAATTTAACTGAATAAACATAATTTCATTTGTCAACCACAAAATTAGAATGACATTATTTTTAGTGGACCATACTTTGAACCCATTTGCATTACATCAAATTGAAAATAATAATATCATAATTAAACTTAAATAAAACTTGTCAAGCGACATACGAGCTGCAAATTAGGTCACAAACAATAACTCACAAATGCTTTAAAGCATCTAATTGGGTGTTCCAACATACATCTACATCAATTTCGAGTTATGTCTATCCAACCAAATAAGCCCCTGTTTGGAAGATGGCTGAGTAAAACATAGGAATATAATCTAGCGCATGAATGGAAAAGGATCACACTTGCAAAACAAAGGAACGAAAAAACCATAGGAAAACATAGTAATGTGTGTTTGGTTGGTTGCAAGAAATGTAGTAGTGCGTACTCAGTTTCATGAATACTAACAGGCGGAGGCACGGGGGCACGCCGTGCCCGTCGTAAAGCCCATGTGTGTAGCTGTGTTGTTTTTCTTAGAAGAAAAGAAGGTTGTGGGTAAGTGGATGACAATTGACAATATGGAAGCCAATTTGTAACTTAGATAAATACAGAAACATACCAAAAATCAGTTCATCCATGGTTAGAAACACATAGCCACTTGGGAGGTCGCAACCGCCATCGCTCCTAGCCTTCATCTATGCTACTCCCTCCCTCGCCGTCTTCGGAGGAGGACGACGGGCTAAGCCTCGTGTCAGACGGTGGTGGCGAGGATGTGTGATGCCTCAACTTGGGGCCTACAACCCGTCATCATCTAGATCCAAGGTACCAGAGCCACCATCTCCTCTCCGGTCGGTTGTGTTGACCCTTCGATGGCTTCTCGCATTCGTCACTGCCATGGGAAGGCCACAGATGGATCCAACATGGATGCTACGGCTAGGCGGGCGGTGGAGCCACAAACTGGTCTACGTTGGTCAATTTTCGGTAAAGTCGGCCCCTTGGCCGACGGGTCTTGGCAGCTCTATCTCCGTAGAGATTGTAATCAGTGTTAATGTGCTCTGTCGTTGGTTTTTGTCCATGTGGTGACCACTCTGGCCTGCGGTGGTGGCCTCGCCAAGAATTGAGGGGCCATCGAAAGGTCTTTGTGAGGGTTCATATTTCCAGGTCTGGTGGTTGCCTCGGCGGTGAGATGCAATCTATGGTCGACGACTTGACGCTGAGGATATGATTGTGCAACGATGACAATCGGTTTTCTAGCCCAATGCATGGAGATGCTATGTCGCAGAGAAATGATGGCAAAAACACATGATTGGGATTGCAGTGCAGTGACTATTTCTTTATACATGATATTTTTTTCATGAATTTCTATTGCATCCTGTCACCCTTAGTCATAAAAAATAGCATGGATGAGAAATGAAATTAGAGATGCATTATCAATCGAAATCAAGCCTAATTCTCACAGCCTAAATGGTACTAACCTGGATACTCAAGGACATAATTTTCTTTGATTTGCTGAACCTATGGTGTCCTTTGGGAAAAGTTGCTAGGTATCACATTGTAATGAACCTACCTTTATATAAAAGGTAGAATTAGGAAAAAAAATCCTATGCTTTGTATTACTCACAAGGTCATAGGGGCAGTGTGTGTATGTGCGTTCACATGGTTTACAAAACCGATCATATGTGTTGTACTGTGTGTTGGCACTAGTGATCGCATTTTTGTGAATTTATTTAACTATGTGGTGATATTCATTTAGTGGCGGGCGATGTTTATGTCGCCTATGAAGACGTTTGTTATGACTTCGTCAGTCTCAAGATATTGTATCGGTTCAGTATCTCCAAAGTTTTTGGGTAGAACACACATGTATGCGTTCTTAGGGCTGCGTGTAAGTACATATATGTGAGCTTCTGCATTTTACTGTGTTAAATAACGCTAACAACCACTAAAGGAAAAAACCTAGTATTGACCTAAATAAAAAACCAACACATGTCATCTCATATGCGTTTGTGGAACTTGAAAGTGCGTTATATC
This sequence comes from Hordeum marinum, assembly GCA_022496015.1. NCBI lineage: Eukaryota > Viridiplantae > Streptophyta > Magnoliopsida > Poales > Poaceae > Hordeum > Hordeum marinum. The sequence goes on from CM039678.1 coordinate 557,584,306, forward strand.
GACTAGAGGGGGGTGAATAGGCGATTTTTACAAATTCATCACTTGAGGAATTTCAACTTTGAGGAATTTGAAATGTGAGGAATAACTAGCAGCGGAATAAGTACTCAAGTGCATGAGGAACATAGTGACAGCATAGTCTTCATGATGAAATGAAACATGCACAAATAGAGAGTAGCGTGATACAGGATAAGCAGTGATGAACAAGGTAACTTGAAGAATTTGAGATGAGGAATTTGTGAAAGTCTTCAGTCAAATTCTTCAAACAGTAACAATCAATTTCATCAACAGTTATATGAGGATTAAAGGGTTGAAGAAATAGAATCAGATAGCTCGATGAAGACAATGCTTTGATGACCCAGTTCCAACTGTTGTGATAGTTGTACGTCTGGTTTGGAGCAGCCTGGTATTTAAACCAGAGGACACACAGTCCCAAGACACATAGTCCTTACCGTATTCTCCTTGAGCTAAGGTCACACAGTCCTCGCCCAACACTCGTGGTAAGTCTTCAGGGTAGACTTCCAAAACCCTCACAAACTGGTCACCCGGTGATCCACAATTTACTGTTGGATGCTCTAGACCAAGGTCACTTCATGGTCCCCAATTGACTGCAGGAGCACTAGACCATGACGCCTATCCGTCTGGAGGATGCACAGTCCTCAAAGGTAACAAGCATCAGTTCCACACAAGGATTTCTTCAGTGATGCTCAATCACTTTGGGTTTTGTGGTTTGATTGTAGGTTTTTCCTCACTGATGATTTATTCTCAAAAGACCTCGGAGGATGGGTTGCTCTCAAATGACAAGTGTTAGTTCTATCTCTCAGAGCAGCCAACCGACTAGTGGTTGTGAGGGGTGGCTATTTATAGCCAGGATGCAACCTGACATGATAAGACATAAATGCCCCCAATGATATGACCGTTATGTGGATAAGAATGATTGGGGACAGCTGGCGCTAAGCACAGCAATGGTCGGAATTTCGAACTATGAAAGTCCTCAGCTTATCATGTTCCTCACTTGTGGGCAATTCGCACTAAAGAAATCCTAACTCCTCAGTCATATCAATTTCCTCAGAGGCCAGAAGAACTTCGTCTCTGTCACTGAAGAACTTGTCTGAACCGTAAGAGATTTCCAAAGGCTTCACTCGAAGGATTGAATGGGTTGAGGATTTTGGAGTTGAGCATCAGTTGCAAATTTTCCTTAGTATTACCTCGACCCCCTTTAACAGTACGGTGTTTCCTGTGACTCAAATAAACGAAACGAAACTATGAAAACAAAAGTCTTCACGCTTCATATTCCTCGTTCATATCTTCAAGGTCACACCAACTTCTTCATTTTCAAGGTCTTCACAAAGTCTTCACCAAAGTCTTCAGAAAGTCTTCAGCAAAGTCTTCACTTGAAGACATACATTTTTAGGGGTCGATAATCTCCGAATATATCAAACTCCTCATCGACTTATAGAGCCTGTGTACACTCACAAACGCATTAGTACCTTAACCTATAAGTCTTCAATACACCAAAATCACTAAGGGGCACTAGATGCACTAACAATCTCCCCTTTTTGGTGATTGATGACAAATAGGTTAAGTTTTCAACGGGGATAAACATGTGAAGTGAAAGTACAGATTTTGAGGAATTTGATTGAAAGATATAGGAGAACTCCCCCTGAAGATGTGCATATTTGAGGAATTTGCTTTGAACTGCAAATGCACATGGCAGGTTCAAACATGGAGAACTCCCCCTATATCTTGTAATTCATACATGCATTTGAATATATGATATGAAGAATTTGAAATGCGTGAGGAAAATGGTGTCTGACGAAATTCAGCATGCATGCATTAAGGTATTTGAGGAAATAAACATGCGAGGAAATAGTTCAAAAGTGTCAGACCACCATCGGGCTTAAGTTTACTGTTAGAAATATGCCCTAGAGGCAATAATAAATTAGTTATTATCATATTTCCTTGTTCATGATAATCGTTTATTATCCATGCTATAAATTGTATTGATCGGAGACTTAGATGCATGTGTGGATACATAGACAAAACCATGTCCCTACTATGCCTCTAATGGACTAGCTCGTTGATCAAAGATGGTTAAGGTTTCCTAGCCATTGACATGAGATGTCATTTGATAACGGGATCACATCATTAGGAGAATGATGGGATGGACAAGACCCAAAGTACAAACGTAGCATATGATCGTGTCAGTTTAATGCTATTGTTTTCTCCATGTCAAGTATCTGTTCCTATGACCATGAGATCATGCAACTCACTGACACCGGAGGAGTGCCTTGTGTGTATCAAACGTCGCAACGTAACTGGGTGACTATAAAGATACTCTATAGGTATCTCCGAGGGTGTCTGTTGAGTTGGCATGGATCAAGACTGTGATTTATTTCTCCGTGTGACGGAAAGGTATCTCAGGGCCCACTCAGTAATACAACATCACAACAAGCCTTGCAAGCAATGTGACTAAGTGTTAGTCACGGGATATTGTATTACGGAACGAGTAAAGAGACTTGCCAGTAACGAGGTTGAACTAGGTATGGAGATACCGACGATCGAATCTCGGGCAAGTAACATACCGAAGAACGAAGGGAACGTTATACGGGATTGACTGAATCCTTGACATAGAGGTTCGACCGATAAAGATCTTCGTAGAATATGTAGGAACCAATATGGTCATCCAGGGCCCGCTATTGGTTATTGACTGTAGAGGTGTCTCGGTCATGTCTACATAGTTCTCGAACCCGCAGGGTCTGCACACTTAAGGTTTGGTGACGTTTCGGTAGTATAGAGCTATATATGGTGGTGACCGAAGGTTGTTCAGAGTCCCGGATGAGATCCAGGACATCACGAGGAGCTCCGGAATGGTCTGGAGGTAACGATTGATATATAGGAAGTCCCATTTTGGTCGCCGGAAAAGTTTCGGGCTAATCGGTAATGTACCTAGAGTGCCGGTAGTGTACCGAGAGACCACCGGGAGAGGTATTTCGACCCAAGAGGCTTAATGGGCTGTGGGAGAGTAAATACCAGCCTTTTGTGGGCTGGTGGAAGTCCCACACAAGGCCCATGCGGCTGGGAGAAAAAGCCCAAAGGGAAAAAGGTGGAAAAAGGCCAAAAAAAGGAGGAATCCTAGTCCTACTAGGATTGGAGGAGGAGTCCTCCTCTCCTCCCCACTTTGGTCGACCCAAGGGCTGGATTTTTGGCAGCCAAGACTCCTCCTCCTCTACTCCTATATATACTAGAGGATTTTAGGGTTTTGGCACAGAATTTTCAGCCATGTGCTACCCGTTCCTCTACTGCATAGTTTCTCCTTTAGATCGGTTTTCTGTAGTGCTTAGGCAAAGCCCTGCCGGAATTGCTCCACCACTATCACCGGAGCACCATCACGCTGCCGGTGAACTCTTCTCCCTCTCCACTTCCTCTTGCTGGATCAAGATGGTGGAGATCGTCATCAAGCTGCACGTGTGCTGAGCGCGGAGGTGCCGTCCGTTCGGCGCTAGATCAGAAGGACCGTGAACAAGATCGCGAGACCGTTCGTGATGTGTTCACGGGACGGATCGTGATGAAATCGTGGGACGGATCGTGATGAGATTGCGGGACGGATCGTGATGAGATCGCGATACGGATCGTGATGAGTTCGCGGGACGGATCGTGATTGGATCGCGGGACGGATCGTGATGTGATCGCGGGACGCTCGGCGATTTGGATCGTGAAGATGTTCGACTACACCAACCGCGTTTCTTAACGCTTCCCTCTTAGCGATCTACAAGGGTATGTAGATCCACTCTCCCTCTCGTAGATTCTCATCACCATGGATAAATCTTCGTGTGCGTAGGAAATTTTTTGTTTCCCATGCAACGTTCCCCGACATTTACAACTCAATCAGCGAAAGTTTCGAAAGAGCGAGAGTTGTAACTTAAACAAAAATTATCCCATTTATAGAGACCTGCTTGAAGACTAACTCAAATTTTCTCCCCCTTTGTCATCGAAGACCAAAAGGGAAGAAAAAGTGATGACTAACGCCCCTTTGAAGAATTTCATCGTGTTGGTGAGGAAGGAGCGCCAGCGTTGTCGGGGTGGTTTGTCAATGCAGGGCCTGCAGCAGTGTCGTCAATATCTTCATCGTCATCACGCTCACGAGATGAAGAATATGAGCTTGCTACCATCAGAGGAACTTGAACTTTCCGTAATTTCTTCACTGTCTGGAAGGTACACATGTTCAGAGTCTTCTGGGATTTCTTTAGTTTGTGCAGGTGACTGAGGAATCAACATTAGAGGAGTTGCCATTGGTGAATTAGGATGTGCAGATTCCCAATATTCATCATTGACGACTGGAGTGGTGTCACCAATGTCAACATCTTCATAAATGTCTTGTACGCCAGCTTCCTCAGCAGTTACTAGAAGCTGGAGCGATGATACCTTGGGGGTTAATGCAGTGTCATCGATGACAATTTCCTCGTCAAGAGGCTCTGAGGAAGCAGCCGAATGATTTTCTTTTTCTTCAGGGATGACATACTCCGTCCTGAATGGCACAATAGCATAGGCTGGTGCTGAGGAAATTGGAGTTGCATCAATTGGAGTTGCGGAGGAACTTGATGAAGTTTTCAACTTCTTCAACACAGGGGCATCAGAAGTTGACACTTTTCTCTTGAGTGGATTTTCCTCAGCAGTAGTGGTTTCTTCAAGAACGAATGATGCAGCCACCCTGGGAGGTTCAGTTTCTTCAAGCACAGCAGATTCTTCAGCTGGCCTATCAGATTCTTCAGGTACAACAGAAGTACCTGGTGGCGTAGCAGTTTCTTCAGGCACAACATTGGAGGTTGCCCTGGCATGTTCATTAGTGGTTTGAGTTTCCTCAGCAACACTAGCAGTTGCTTTTGGTGCAGAAGCATTTCCTTCAGCAGTTTTACCAGGCTGAGCATTTTCATCAGCTGCCTGAGGAGTTTCATCTGCAGTCTGAGCAATTTCTTCAGATTGAGGCTTTTGTGGTTGCGATCGAGCTGCAACCCTGGTGTTGTGATCCTTTACAGCTTCTTGAGCAGCCCTGACGAGTCTGACCTTGGTGTCCTTCCATTCAGCATCATATTTCTGTTGATCCAAAGAGAGAGTGTGAATTTCAGACTGAACTGTGACGAGTTGATTTGGGGTCAACTTCATCACATTTTCACGCAGAAACTTTTCTTTGTGATTCCTCTTCCTCTTAGCTCTCAGAGCTTGCTCTCTCTTCCATTGTTCTTCAGAGATGAAGTGGGTGAGGACATGATCCACTTCAGGAGGCAGGTTTAGTGAAGAAAGTGGGGTGCTTGGGTCTTCATGCCATATATCGATGAAGTTGAGGATCATCTTGGGATCCAACATGAGAGGAACAGAGCTGCCCTTCGCTCTAGCAGCCCTGTGCTGACTTTGTCTGATGATTTCTACCAATTCCTCATCATCGGCTTCATCATCATCACTATCATCATCCTCAGAACGTGAGGGTATGGTCATTACAGCCTTAGTTGTGTGAGGACTTGGTCTTTGACCTCGTCCAGCAGTTTTCTTCAGCCTCAGTGCAGAGGGGCTGGTTGAAGACTTTGTTGTGTTGGAGGAGCTAGCAGTGATCTTTGGGACTATGGTGAAACCCTCAGTCCTCTTGCATGTAGCTAGATGCACTAGTGTTGAGGATCTTGTAACTGTTGCAGAAGACTGAGCAGCGAGAGTTTCAGGTGCTGAGGCCTTTGACCTTGAGGAATCTGCTGTGAAGGTCTTGATGTTGAAAAACCTATCTTCAAGGCAGATTTCTTCATGATTTTCTTCAGAGCACTTGCAGAAGCTCTGGCAGAGGCAGCAGCAACAGAATCTTCATTGACTTTCTTCACTGCTTCTTTGGCTTTCCTAGCCGGCTTGGTTTGCTGCTTCTTCCATAGATGAGGAAAGTCCTCACCAGTCTTTAGGCTTGTGGGATCAGCAATTTTATTCTGAGCTAGAGGAGGCCTGCTGCAAGGTAGTTTCACTACAAATTTCATCATGTACTTTGGGGTTACATAACGATATTCTTTCCATTCTCTTGCCCATCTCCTCTCAAGCTTTTGCAAACGGATCTTTCTCTGCTTGGTCGTCTCTTTTCCATGTGTTTCTTCATCAGGTGTGCAATATTCATCATACACATCCTCTGGAATTTCAAAGGCAGTGTGCACATTTGGTTTCTTTCCTCCTTTCTGCGGTTTCTTTCCGTTAGTCATTTTCTTCACTTGAGGAATATGAACTCTTGAAGATTCTGAAGAGGTACACATTTTTTCTTCAAGAAGCGCTGCAAATGAGTTAAGTTGATGAGAATCTAGTGATTCATCAGCGGACATGTTGTACCTGTGAACAAAGTATAGGTGCGAGGAATTTGAAGAGGTCATATGCATTCTCAGAAATTTTGAAGAAAAATTAGGTGTGAGGAATTTGACCATGGATGTCTTGAGGAATTTTACTAAGTGTTCTTTGTCTCAGGTTCCTGAGTTGTACAAATTTTGAGGATTTGCACGATTGAGGAATCTTGAAGAAAATCATTACTTAGAGAAAATCATCAAGTATGAGGAGATGTAAGGGGATGTCTTGAGGAATTTTACTAAGTGTTCTTTGTCTCAGGTTCCTCAGTTGTACAAATTTTGAGGATTTGCACAATTGAGGAATCTTGAAGAAAATCATTACTTAGAGAAAATCACCAAGTATGAGGAGATGTAAGGTGCTTTTAAAATAAGGTTCATGTAGAACAAACACCTTTTGAGGAATATGAAGAGCATTTGAGGATCAAACAAGGGCAGTAAAAGTAAATTTTATTTACCCTGGTGAAGAACACGACGACCTTAGAGATGAGATTGGGAAGTTCGTGCGTTCAGATCTCCCATGCCCTAGCTTGGCAGAGGGAGACAGCTACAGCGGCGGCAGGATGAGGATTTCCGCGGCCGGTGCCAGTACGGCGACGACGAGGTTGAGGCAGTGAAGCTCTTCCTCACCGGCGACGATGACTTTAGCGGCAGCTCTAGGTTGGAGCTCGGGAGAGGGATGAGATGCGGAGTAACCGAGCACAGTTGATGGGAAGGGGGCATTTATAGAGGAAGTGAAAACTGATCCGCCCGAAGATTTTGGACAGGATTGCCCCTAACCCTTGATCTCCACGTGACAGGTGTCACCCACGTACCTAGCGGTGGCGATAGTGGGGGGTCATGGGTTATCTAGGCACGGGAATAGGAACAGTTTGACCGGGAACCGCCGAAAATTTTGTTAGTGAAGAATTCAAAGTTTTCGTTCACAAATTCTTCAGTTGTCAAGGACACAGTGAAGACTTTGAACGAGTTTCAAAGTAGAATGCATATGAAGAATTTGTGAACAGACTTGGTTGAGTTTAGCATAGAGGAGAGAAAGGGTCCGATCACATTCACTTAGATGAAAATCAACTTAAGAATTAGCAATAAGTGAATGTTGTTGAGGACATTGAAAACTCAAATATAAATATATATGTATAGTCAATGAAGAACATGAGTTTCAAAGTTTGAAGAATTTGAAAAGTTGAGGAATTTGAAAAACTTGAGACATTTGCAAATAATGAAATGCTCAATTTTTAAGAATTTCAACTTTTGGTTGGTGCCGTAGCCCACCATATAAGAATGACGATTTCGGACACCGCATACAACTGTCGTAGGGTTCTGAGAATCAAATTCTTCGTTAATTTCTTCACACTTAGAGACTTATTCTTCATTGATTGAAGAAAAACATTACTTCGTGTGTTGCACATCTAAGTCATCAATTTTGCATAAGTGTTAGGTTGTGTGTTCTTCATCAAAGAACATTCGAAGATTCTAAGATATTTATCTCACACCACAACTTGTAAAATCTCTTTTCATCCAAGGGCTTTGTGAAGATATCGGCCAGTTGTTCTTCAGTGGGAATGTCGTTGATGGAGATGTCGCCCTTGAGTACATGGTCTCGAAGAAAGTGATGATCAATCTGGATGTGCTTGGTCTTGGAGTGCTGAACTGGGTTCTATGCAATCTTGATGGCACTCTCGTTGTCATAGTAGAGAGGCACATTCTTCAACTTGATGTCGTAGTCCTTGAGGGTTTGCTTCCTCCATAGTAACTGAGCACAACACGAGCCAGCAGCAATGTACTCAGCTTCTGTAGTAGAGAGTGAAACGCAGTTCTGCTTCTTCGAGAACCAACAGACTAAGGATAGTCCAAGAAAATGACATGTGCCTGAGGTTGACTTGCGATCCACACGATCTCCAGCATAGTCAGCATCAGAGTATCCGATGAGGTGAAGATTTGAGCCCTTGGGATACCACAATCCAAGTGTTGGTGTGTGAGGTAAGTATCGAAGAATATGTTTCACAACCTTATGGTGTGATTCCTTCGGTGTTGCTTGGAATCGAGCACACATGCAAACACTTAGCATTATATCAGGCCTAGATGCACATAGGTACAATAAGGAGCCAATCATGGAGCGGTATACCTTCTGATCGAAATCTTTACCATTTTCATCAGTGCAGAGGTGGCCCTTTGAAGGCATTGGAGTTTTGACGCCTTTGCAATCTTGCATGTCGAATTTCCTAAGAACATCTTTGAGGTATTTCTCTTGTGAGATGAAGATGCCATTGTCTTTCTGACGAATTTGAAGACCTAGGAAGAATTTCAACTCTACCATCATAGACATTTGATATTCTTCACTCATCATATAGGCAAATTCATCACTGTAATGTTTGTTAGTACAGCCAAAGATAATATCATCAACATATATTTGGCATATGAACAGTTCATTGTCATAGGATTTTGTGAAAAGAGTAGGGTCGAGTGAACAGGGTTTGAAGCCTTTGTTCATGATGAATTCCTTCAGAGTGTCGTACCACGCCCGAGGGGCCTGCTTGAGGCGATAGAGGGCTTTGTTTGGTTTGAAGACTTTGTCAGGATGCTTAGGGTCTTCAAAACCTGGGGGTTGAGCAACATATACTTCTTCCTCAAGCTTACCATTGAGGAATGCACTTTTCACATCCATTTCATATAAGATGATATTATGATGGTTAGCGCAAGCAAGTAATATGTGAATAGCCTCAAGTCTAGCAACAGGTGCTAACGTTTCATCAAAGCCAATTCCTTCAAAATGTGTGTAGCCTTGAGCTACAGATCGAGCCTTATTCCTCACCACAAGGCCATTTTCATCTTGCTTGTTGCGGTAGATCCACTTGGTACCCATGATGTTATGCTTGCGAGGATCTGGTTGCTTGACAAGTTCCCACACGTTGTTGAGCTTGAACTGATGCAATTCCTCTTGCATAGCTTGAATTCACTTGGGCTCCTTGAATGCTTCATCAACTTTGCTGGGCTCTATGATAGAGACAAAGGCAAAGTGCCCACAAAAGTTAGTTAGATGTGAAGCTTTTGAATGCGTGAGAGGACCTGGTGCGTTGATGTCATCGATGATTTTATCAATCTGCACTTCATTTGCTACTCTTGGATGAGCAGGTTGATGAGGCTGAGGATTTTCATCAGCGCCATTTTCTTCAGGTATATCAGCATGAGAGTCTTCATTTGTTGGAATGATTTCCTCAGTGGGTATGACATCTTCTGTTGCCTTCAGCTTGATGGATTCCTCAGGAGACTGTTCATCTAACACAGAAGGCAGGTGCTCTCTTTGCGAGCCATTAGTTTCATCGAACCGCACATCTACAATTTCAACCACCTTGGGATGGTAGGTCTTGAAGACTTTGTAGGTGTGCGAGTCCTTTCCATAACCAAGCATAAAACCTTCATGTGCTTTCGGGTGCAAACTTACAACTGTGGTGAGGATCTCTGATCCAGCATTTTGCACCGAAGACTTTGAGATAACTTACATTGGGTTTCTTGCCTCTCATGAGCTCATATGAAGTTTTCTTGAAGAATTTGTGAAGATATACCCTGTCGATGATGTGGCATGCAATATCAATTGCTTCAGGCCAGAAGCGACGAGGGGTTTTGTATTCGTCAAGCATGGTGCGAGCCATCTCAACAAGTGTCCTGTTTTTGCGCTTCACGATGCCATTCTGCTCAGGAGTATAAGGGGAAGATAACTCATGAGTAATACCAAGTTCATCAAGATATTCATCAAGATTAGTGTTCTTGAACTCAGTCCCATTATCACTCCTGATATGCTTGATCTTGACGCCAAAGTTGGTGGAGGCCCTTGAAGCAAATCGTCTGAAGATGTCCTATACTTCATTTTTGTATAGAATAATATGCACCCATGTGTAACGAGAGTAATCATCAACAATGACAAAGTCATACAAACTTGATGCATTTGTTAGTATGGAGTAATGAGTGGGGCCAAATAGATCCATGTGAAGCAATTCAAAGGGTCGAGTTGTGGTCATGATTGTCTTCGAGGGATGCTTGGATCTGGTCATCTTCCCAGATTCACATGCACCGCAGAGGTGGTCCTTGAGGAATTTGACACCCTCGATGCCAATGATATGCTTTTTCTTCACGAGTGTGTGCAAGTTCCTCAAGCCCGCATGTCCAAGTCGTCGATGCCACAACCAGCCTTCTAAGGACTTAGCAAGTAAGCATGTGGCAGGCTGAGGACCTGTAGAGAAATCAACAATATACAAGTCTCCTCTCCTAAAGCCTTCGAAGACTTTGGAATTGTCAGATTCCATGATGACAACACAACGATATTTTCCAAATATGACAACCATATCAAGATCACAAAGCATTGAGACGGACATAAGGTTGAACCTAAGGGATTCAATAAGCATCACCTTATCCATGGTTCGGTCCTTTGAGATAGCAACCTTACCAAGTCCCAATACCTTGCTTTTTTCCTTTGTCTGCACATGTGATATGCTTTAGAGGAGATGGAGTGAGTGGCAAATTCATCAGTAGATTCTTGTCACCCGTCATGTGGTTTGTGCATCCACTATCGAGAACCCACTGAGTGGCTTTTAGAGTCTCATCCTGCAGATGAATTAGTACAACTTACGAACTCATATGCTTCACAGTGAAGAATATGACATCAATTTCATCAGACATAATTTCATCACACAAGATAGTAAGCAAGTAGAGTGAGGACATGAGAAATGAAGAATTCATTTCATCATGGTTAGCTTGCGTCCTTTCAAGCAGTTCCTCAGGTCTCCAGCAAAATCATCAGATGTTCAAATTCATCTGGAGACCTGATCCTGCATAAGATGTCAGTTTGTTTTCTTCACCACCCACATCTGGAGGGGTGGCAAAGAATTCATCATTCTGCGAGTACCATATGAGAAGGGAGGCATAGAAGCAAGTGTGTTTTGTTTCACAGGGCGAGGGTTAGAGTATTCAAATGAATAAGCAGAGAAATTCTTCGAGGACTTATGAACATAATGGTTTGAACAATAATGCACATATTCATAACTCTTACGTTTTCCCTACAAAACAGAGGCATTAGCACGAGAATGATGATTTTGACCATTTGAGGAATTTGGTCCAAGTGAGGACTTTGGTCCATATGAGGAATTTGATCTGGGGTTCCTATTCTTAATGAGTGGTGTCGTGAGGACATTCACTTGAAGATTTTGTAGGTAGCTCTTGGGAACCCAGATTTTCTTCGTAGTAGAACCGTTCCTGCAATTAGTTCCAACATATCTAGCAAATACTTCACTTTTCTTATTTTTGAAGAATCTGTAATTGGAGTCAAGTGACTCATCAGAGGAATATGAAGTTTCACAAGTAAAGCCAGAGAAATTGGATGGATCTAAAGGAGATCCTTTTGCAGCAACCCATGAGGTTTTGGGGTACTGCTCAGATGTCCAGTAGGACCCATCAGCATTGAGTTTCCTCACAAAGGCAATACCCTCTTTCCTAGGGTTCCTGTTCAGTATCTGCTTTTTGAGGACATCGCAAAGGGTTTGATGCCCTTTGAGACTTTTGTACATGCCTGTCATATACAATTCCTTCAACCCTGCATTGTCAACAGTGATAATAGTGGTATCCTCAGATGAGGAATTTAAGACCACGGGAATAGTTGAAGAAATTGCAGCAAGAGAAGCATTTGAAACAAGGTGGATTAGTAGTTTCACGTTCAATGAATTTCAAACAAGGTGGAATGAAATCTCCCTGAGCGGTACTGATCTGTTGAGCCAGTAAGGAATCATTTTCCCTTTGAAGATCCTCATGAGACACCCTCAGTTTCTCAAGATCTTGCTTTCCTTGAAGAACTTCATAAGAAAGCTTCTCATGATCAGCTAAGAGGTCATTATGATGACTTTGAAGGTTATCATACTTTGTCTGAAGACTTTTTAGATCAACACACAGAGTTTGAGTCCGATCCACTTCATGGTTTAACAGTTCATCGCTTTTGTCTAGCATTTTATGAAGCTTTTCAAGTGCACTTTGTTGCTTAGTGGCAATTTTAACAAGTTTAGCATAGCTAGGTTTCACATATTCATCAGATTCACCTTCACTTGATTCAGATGAGGAATGATGTTTGTGTACCTTTGAGCCTTTTGCCATGAAGCAATAAGTGGGAGCATGATCATCGTTGTTGACGTCAGAGTCGTTGGAGTAGTCAAATTCTTCATCGTTAAAGATGGACTTGCTGATGAAAGCAGTAGCGAGAGCAAGGCTAGCGACACTAGATTCTGATTCCTCCTCAGATTCTTCCTCTTCTTCATATTCTTCATATTCTTCCTTAGAATCCATTTCCTTGCCGATGAATGCTCGAGCCTTTCTGGAACCATTCTTCTTATGCTTTGAGGACTTTGAAGATGAGGACTTTGCAGATGAAGACTTTGAAGATTTTTCTTTTTCTTCGAGTCATCAGAACTGTCATCCTTGTATTTCTTCTTCTTTGACTCTTTTTCCCAGAGAGGACAGTCAGAGATAAAGTGACCAGGCTTCTTGCAACGATGACTGGTTCTTTTCTTGTAATCTTCTGAGGAATCTGTTTTCCTCAAGCCACTTTTTGATGACTTTCTAAATCCACCTCTTCTTGAGAACTTCTGGAATTTCCTCACAAGCATTGCTAGTTCCTGACTTAGTTTTTCAGGATCACCAAGTCTGCTGTCCGAGTCTTCTTCTTCAGATGAGGAAATTGCTTTTTCCTTCAGAGCACGAGATCTTCCATAGCATGGCCCGTAGAGGTCTCTCTTTTCAGCTTGTTGGAATTCATGAGTATTGAGTCTCTCAAGAATATCAACAGGATCAAGAGCTTTATAATCTCCATGTTCTTGGATCATCAAAGCCAGAGTATCAAATGAGGAATCGAGAGATCGTAGCAGTTTCTTCACCACTTCATGGTCAGTGATATCAGTGGCACCCAGTGCTTGAAGTTCACTGGATATATCAGTGAGGCGATCAAATGTTTGTTGAACATTTTCATTGTCAAGTCTCTTGATGCGGTTGAAGAGATTGCGAAGAACATCAACACGAGAGTCACGTTGAGCGGGAACACCTTCGTTGACTTTGGACGGCCTATCCAGATAAGCTTAGCAGACTCCAAAGCACTCACTCTGCCATACTGACCTTTGCTCAGATGGCCACAGATGATATTCTTCGCTTGAGAATCGAGTTGCTTGAATCTCTTCACATCAGCAGTAGTAACAGTGGGAGTGACAGAGGGCATACAATTTTTCCACAACGTACCAGAGATTGTTGTCAACAGCTTCAAGGTGTATACGCATCTTGTTCTTCTAGTAGGGGTAGTCTGTCCCATCGAAGGTAGGACATCCCGCAGAAACCTTGATCATACCTACAATCGACATAACTAGAACTCCAGGTGGTTAAACCAAAATCACACAGAGCGAGGGAGTAACTGCTCTGATACCAATTGAAAGTGCGTTATATCGACTAGAGGGGGGGTGAATAGGCGATTTTTACAAATTCATCACTTGAGGAATTTCAACTTTGAGGAATTTGAAATGTGATGAATAACTAGGAGCGGAATAAGTACTCAAGTGCATGAGGAACATAGTGACAGTATAGTCTTCATGATGAAATGAAACATGCACAAATAGAGAGTAGCGTGATACAGGATATGCAGTGATGAACAAGGTAACTTGAAGAATTTGAGGTGAGGAATTTGTGAAAGTCTTCAGTCAAATTCTTCAAACAGTAACAATCAATTTCATCAACAGGTATAGGAGGAATAGAGGGGTTGAGGAAATAGAACCAGATAGCTCGATGAAGACAGTGGTTTGATGACCCAGTTCCAACTACTGTGACAGTCGTACATCTGGTTTGGAGCGGCCTGATATTTAAACCAGAGGACACACAGTCCCAGGACACACAGTCCTTACCGTATTCTCCTTGACCTAAGGTCACACAGTCCTCGCCCAACACTCATGGTAAGTCTTCAGGGTAGACTTCCAAAACCCTCACAAACTGGTCACCCGGCGATCCACAATTTACTGCTGGATGCTCTAGACCAAGGTCACTTCGTGGTCCCCAATTGACTGCCGGAGCACTAGACCATGACACCTAACCGTCGGGAGGATGCACAGTCCTCAAAGGTAACAAGCGTTGGTTCCACATAGGAATTTCTTCAGTGATGCTCAATCACTTTGGGTTTTGTGGTTTGATTGTAGGTTTTTCCTCACTGATGATTTTCTCTCAAAAGACCTCGGAGGATGGGTTGCTCTCAAATGACAAGTGTCGGTTCTTTTTCTTGGAGCAGCCAACCGACTAGTGGTTGTGGGGGGGTGGCTATTTATAGTCAGGATGCAACCTGACATGATAAGACATAAGTGCCCCCAATGATATGACCGTTATGTGGATAAGAATGATTGGGGACAGCAGGCGCTAAGCACAGCAACGGTCGGAATTTCGAACGATGAAAGTCCTCAGCTTATCATGTTCCTCACTTCTAGGCAATTCGCACTGGAAAAATCCTAACTCCTCAGTCAGATCAATTTCCTCAGAGACCAGAAGAACTTCGTCTGTGTCACTGAAGAACTTATCTGAACCGTAAGAGATTTCCAAATGTTTCACTCGAAGGATTTTATGGGTTGAGGATTTTGGAGTTGAGCATCAGTTGGAAAATTTCCTTAGTATTACCTTGGCCCCCTTTAACAGTACAGTGTTTCCTGTGACTCAAATAAAGGAAACGAAACTACGAAAATAAAAGTCTTCATGCTTCATATTCCTCGTTCATATCTTCAAGGTCACACTAACTTATCCATTTTTAAGGTCTTCACAAAGTCTTCACCAAAGTCTTCAAAAAGTCTTCACTTGAAGACATACATTTTTAGGGGTCGATAATCTCCGAATATATCAAACTCCTCATCGACTTATAGAGCCTGTGTACACTCACAAACGCATTAGTACCTTAACCTATAAGTGTTCAATACACCAAAATCACTAAGGGGCACTAGATGCACTAACAGAACTAAACATATGTGATATATTGTGTTGGTACCGGTGCTCACATTTTCCTGAGTATATTTCAAACACTCTGGTGATATTTTTCAGTGACAGGAGATGTTCCTGTCGACTACAAAAACTGTACTGTTGCATATGGATTTACCAAGGCATTGCCTACATGGAGTTTTGAAGTTGCGATTAAGGGAGGCTATTAAACACATTGTAACGTGACAACTCTAGATTTTTAGGCGCAGGCTGTCGTATTTATCTTGATGTAACCGCAACTAGCTTATCCTCTCCTCTCTTTTGATCTCCAAGCCTGTAATCTCAACAACTTGTATGTGCTATCCGGGATGGTGCGCCCATGCCTATAAACATGTAGTGCGTCCCTTCCATCGAGGCAAGATACTTAAGCCAATATTCAAACTTTTTCATTGTCATGATGCGTTAGAATCTGAACTATTGGCCATTAAAGAGGGGCGTCTTACTTGAATTACAATGGGGCCAAAGGCAAATTATCATGGAATCAGACCGTTTGGAGGCAGTAAATCTTATTCAAAAAAGAGAGAGATGGACAGATCACAACGTAGGTTTACTGTTAATGAGATCAAATTGCTCATGGAACAAAGAAATTCTTACTCACATTAGACGTAGTCGAAATAATGCTTGCCACTTCTTGGTTTATAATAGAACTTCTGGGCGCACTATGGTGTGGCTATGCTCAGGACCAAACGAACTCGTCACCTGACGTAATTCTGGTAGCGATGGTACATGAGTAATACAAAGTAATCTCTCCCAAAAACAAAACAAGTAATGCAATTGATGTATCTTGGATTTTCATGGGTTCAGAAGTTCAGTACTGCCAGCAGGAGGCCGTCCATATCCAGAGCACACCAGATCATGGGATGAGCATTGTCAACTTAGAGATGAGATGTTATCCGGCACGACTCCTCGCCTCAACGGATATGCATGTCTCTCAAAAATCGGTCATGTGGAATTGTCGATCAAGTCAGTCACGGTCATCCACCTCGCCGAGGAATCAGGTGCAGCTTTCTTCCCACTTGCTACCAACCATGCATCGTCGTAAACCAAGCAGCTCCTTAGTAAAACTGTGTGCCCAAACCATGTGCAGGTACAAGGTTAACGTTGAGTAGGACAAGAAAACACGTGAGCTACTCTACGTCGAAGTTTAAATATGCTACCCCTCCCTTGAACTATTGTCTACAGTATAATGTATTCCATCCGTCTTCAAATAAGTGTCGCTGATTTAAGACATCTTTAATCGATCCCCAAATGGTTGAAGAGAAGTAAATTTCGGTTTTACTCCTTCAGTCGGCATCAAGCCAAACTCCTAATAAAGTGTACATAGGAGTAAAAAATTAACTCCTCAGCTTGGTGGGCGCCTGAATATACTTCTCTGTCGAGCGGTGGACTAAAAATATTTCTCTTCCCTTCGTCCGCTCCCACCCCACCCCCACGCTGCATCTACTCTGTCGGTGACAACCCACCACCACCGACGCTCTGGAGGACCCGACGCTGTCCGCACCCATTCAGATTTGGGCCTCTCTCATCGTCGACAACGTCTAAATCGGCATATCTACGTGCCTCGCTGCCACCGCCATGGGTTTGGGATGGATTTGACGAATACCGACTAGCGCGGCCCCTGCAACGACTTTGCACCACAACTCGGTATGACCTCCTCTCCTAGGCGCTTGGATCTTTGTCGTCGACTGGCCACCGACACAATTACGCACGGCGGCCATCAGCCGTGCTTGGTACTAGCCCAATAGCTGGTTGGCTTCCCGTTGCCGGTCATCATGTGTGACCACTGCGCACGGCAGGTGTTGCGCTGAGTTTTTACCATGTCGCAACATGCTGGATGGGTGTTCTTCAAGTGCGAAAAAGATGAGAAGTATGCTTGTTTGTCTGGTTGTTCTTCGGATTCATCGCAGTTTATAACTTATTGTTTGCTAAAACTTGTGTGTAGGATGGACGCAAGTTTTGGCAACGGGAAGAAGAGTATATCAATCTATTCACAGCACAAAATTTGCTAGATGTTCATGCACTACTTGCTAGAGTTGAGACCAGAGATGAGTATAAAGGCAATGCAATGTCCAACCTTATGGAGGCAAAGAGGAATGACGTGTGCAAGCTCAAGAAGCCGGTAAAGAACTGCAACACTCTGGGTGACGAAGATATAGCGAAAATATTATTCCAACTAGTTGGAGTAATTATGAAAATTGGATTTCTATTCGACTATCTAAATGTGGCTCTAGTTTTTTTTGGATTGGTTCTCTTAGCGAAGAATTGGCGAATTGTGTACTCTAGCGTATCTAGATGTCATTCAATAAAATTAAAAAGTAATCAATTTTATTTCGGTGGCTGAAAATGACATGAATTTTACAAAACAAAAAACTACTGATCTAAATTTAGGAGTGCAGTTAGGTCCCACCAAAACTACCTCGACGGTTTATTCCCTATTTTTGTTACTGAATCGGCTACAGAAACCTTTGATATATAGTTGTACTAAATCAGTGACCCGTATCTTAGAACTGATGGAGCTTATGGGATGCAAAAAACGCTTCAATTTGCGGCGTAATCTAGGAGTGCAGAAAATCCATCTCGAGATGGATTGCAAAGAGGTTATATGCACTAGTAGAAAACAGGCCTCCCGTTTCAACCTTTATGTTGTTCCAACTGCTAGTCCCGGTTCATTTGAGACCTATAGTCCTGGGGCCCTTTAGTCCCGGTTTGTGATATATACCGGGACTATAGGTGGACCTTTAGTCCCGGTTCGTATAACGAACCGGGACTAAAGATTTCCCTATATAAGTCCTTCGTCCAGCCCGACTCCATTTCTCTATTTTCTCCATTCGAATTCCCTTCTCTGTTCTTCCCCTAGCTCAAGCTCCTCCCTCCATTTTTGTCAAGATTTGAGGCACCCCAATCCATCCAAGTGTCCATAAAGGTTAGCAAATTTGTCCTTTCATCTCTTATTGCTAGATCAGCTCGTGCAATGCTTTATAAGTATTGTGATTTGTGGGTTTTAGTTTGGGTGTAATTATGTGGTAGTGTTTTTGATTTATATGCAATTTGAGTTCAAATTAACTCCTTAGTTTGCATATGTGTAGGTGTGATTTACTTAGTGTTCCTTCCCGTCCCCGTTCTAACCACCGTCGATTGCCCACACCGTCCCGTCGCCGGCAACACCTTGGTGAGCCTCTTCTTTTGTTCTTATGTTTTTTATTAAAAAATCGTATTTGTATGATTTATATAGTTACTTGCATAATTTTCTTACTTGTATGATTTTTGTTATATATAGTGCCATGCTTATGATATCCGTGTGCGTCGGCCCTCGTCCGGTTTTCGATTCGGATGTGGTATATTCTCTTTTATAACTATTTATTGCATTTCGTGTTAATGCCAATTATGTCCATCAAGTTGACATAGTTATTTTTATCTAGGAGGTAGTTAAACTGGAAATGCCAACCAACCCTATTGTCGAGAAGTTAAATTTAGTTGAAAAAGAAAACAAGGATTTGAAAGGAAAATTGAAAAGTGTTGAAGAAGAGAAGATGAAATTGGAGTTGTACGTTGCCAATGCCGTTGATGATCACAAGATCAAGATGGATGCAATGCGTTCGAAGATTATAAAGATTAGAAAATATATCATTAATAAAGAGACTTGGTATCATTATGTTGTTGGATCAATTGCTACCTTAGTTGCGATTTTAATCGCATTTGTTGTTGCATTTAAATGTTTTATCTAGATAGTTGTATGTTGTTTTATCAGAAAATAAGTGTGTATGAACTTTATGTATGAACTTGTATTAATATAATTTGGTCTTTTAGGTGTTGCGTAATGAAGATGAACCGGCAATGGATGTACGATGACTGACGCTCTCCCCAGTTCATTAATGGCGTGCAGAGTTTTTTGCGTGCAGCTGAGGCAAACAAGCGGGAAGGTTTTATGTGTTGTCCATGTGGTGTGTGTAAGAATGATAAGACTTACTCTAGCTCAAAACAGATTCACGTCCAACTGTTTACGTTCGGTTTCATGTCTGGCTATAATTGTTAGACCAAGCACGGAGAAAGAGGGGTTCTAGCGAAAGAAAATGAAGAAAAATAGGATGACGACAACTATCCAGGGTGTCCTGAATATGATGCAATGGGGGAAGAGAATGAAGAAAAAGAAGCCGAGGCATCACATGGGCTCGCTAATGATCTTGGTCGGGCCATTGCCGATGCAAAGAGAAACTGCGAAAGTGAAACGGAGAAGTTGAAGTTGCAGTGCATGTTAGAGGATCACAAAAAAGGGTTGTACCCAAATTGCGAAGATGACAACACAAAGCTCGGTACCACAATGGAATTGCTGAAATGGAAGGCAGAGAATGATGTATCTGACAAGGGATTTTAAAACTTTCTGAAAATAATGAACAATCAGCTTCCAAATGACAACGAATTGCCCGCGAGTACATACGAAGCAAAGAAGGTTGTCTGCCCTCTATGATTGGAGGTGCAGAAGATACATGCATGCCATAATGACTGCATCCTCTACCGTAGTGAGTACGAGAATTTGAATGCACGCCCGGTATGCAATGCATTGCGATATATGATCGGTCGCGATGACCCTGGTGATGATGTTCAGGGCGAGCGCCCCAGGAAGAGGGTTCCTACCAAGGTGATGTGGTCTGCTCCTATAATACCACGGTTGAAATGTTTGTTCCAAAACAAAGAGCATGCCAAGTCATTGCGATGGCGCAAAGAAGACCGTAAGAAAAACAAAAAGTTGAAAATACCCGCTGATGGGTCGAAGTGGAGAAAAAATCGAGAGAGAGTGGCCGGACTTTGCAGATGACCCAAGGACCTTATGGTTTGGTTTAAGTGAAGATGGCACTAATCCATTGGGGAGCAGAGCAGCAAGCATAGCACATGGCTTGTAACTCTATGTATCTATAACCTTCCTCCTTGGTTGTGCATGAAGTGGAAGTTCATTGTGATGTCAGTGGTCATCCAAGGCCCTAAGCAACCCGGCAACGACATTGATGTGTACCTAAGGTCATTAGTTGATGAACTTTTACAGTTGTGGAATAAAAAAGGTGTATGTGTGTGGGATGAGCACAAACAACAGGAATTTGACCTATGAGCGTTGCTATTTGTAACCATCAATGATTGGCATGCTCTTAGTAACCTTTCAGGATAGACAAACAAGGGATACCATGCATGCAAGCACTATTTAGATGAGACTGAAAGAATATATTTGGACAAATGCAAGAAGAATGTGTACCTGGGACATCGTCAATTTCTTCTAACCAAGCATGCCTTAAGAAAGAAATGCAAGCATTTCAAAGGTGAGGCAGATCACTGGAAGAAGCCCGTCCTCCGTACTGGTGATGACATACTTGATATGGTCAAGGATTTACAAGTAATATTTGGAAAGGATCCTGGCGGACAATCTTTTTCGACTGATGCTGAGGGACATGCACTCATGTGGAAGAAGAAATCTACATTTTGGGAGCTAGAATATTGGAAAGTCCTAGAGGTCCGCTCTGCAATCAACGTGATGCACGTGACGAAGAATCTTTGCATGAACCTGCTAGGCTTCCTGGACGTTTATGAGAAGACAAAAGATACACCAGAGGCACAGGAGGACCAGTAATGTGTGCACGAAAACGACGACATGCATCCAAAGCAGTATCAAGGTCCTACCAGCTATGCTCTTACCAAAGCAAAGAAGGAAATCTTCTTTGAATGCCTACTTAGTATGAAGGTCCCGTATGGCTTCTCGTCGAATATAAAATAAATATGGCAGAGAAAAAAATTCCAGAACCTAAAGTCTCATGACTGCCACGTGATCATGACGCAATTGCTTCCGGTTGCGTTGACGGGGATTTTACTAGAAAATGTTTGATTAGCCCTTGTGAAGCTATGTTCATTCCTCAATGCAATTTCTCAGAAGGTAATCGATCCGGAAATCCTACCAAGCTTACAGTTTCGAGTTGGTGTTCTCACCATCCTTCTTAAATATTATGACGCATGTCCTAGTTCACCTAGTCGAAGAGATTGTCATTCTAGGTCCTGTATTTCTACACAATATGTTCCCCTTTGAGAGGTTCAAGAGAGTCTTAAAGAAATATTTCCGTACCTGTGCTAGGCCATAAGGAAGCATCTCCAAGGGCCATGAAACAGAGGAGGTTATTGAGTTTTGTGTTGACTTTATTCCTGACATTAAGCCGATTGGTATTCCTTAATCGCGGCATGAGGGGAGACTGCAGGGAAAAGGCACGCTTGGACCAAAATCAATAATATGCAGGGATAGGCATTCTTGGGCACAAGCACACTACACAGTTCTAGAGAATTCTACCTTGGTCACCCCGTATATTGAGAAACACATGGATATTATACGCTCGAAGAACCCGGAGAAGTCTGACCCCTAGATTCAACATACACACATTGGGGTTTTCAGCGGTTGGTTGCGAACACTTCTCATGAATGACGACAATGTTGAAGATGACTTGTACTTGTTGTCCAAGAGACCATCTTCGACTATATTGACTTTCCAAGGGTACGAGATAAATGGGAATACATTTTACATGATCGCTCAAGATAAAAAGAGCACCAACCAAAACAGTGGTGTCCGCTTTGACGGTGCGGCAAACACCAAGGGAAAGGACACATATTATGGTTAAATAGAGGATATATGGGAACTTGACTATGGAGGTGATTTGAAGGTCCCTTTGTTCTGGTGCAAATGGGCCAATCTGACTGGAGGAGGGGTAATGATAGACCCGCGGTGTGGAATGACAATAGTGTATCTCAACAATCTTGGGAACACAGACGAACCATTCATTCTAGCCAATGATGTGGCACAAGTTTTCTATGTGAATGACATGTCTACCAAACCGAGAAAAAGGAAATATAAGAAAGCGGATACATCATACGATGAGACAAAGCGCCACATAGTTCTTTCTGAAGGACAAGACAGACATGTCAAACGATTATGAAAAGTTTCATGAAATTCCTCCCTTCGCAGTGAAGACTCACCCAAGCATCCTGTTAAATGATGAAGACTGTCCATTGTTACGGCACAATAATCAAGGTACACGCGGGAAGAAAAAATTTTATACCCCAAGATCCCACTCTGGGATGTGATTGGCTACACTGTCATCACTTTTCTTCTCTAGTGAGTAGCCGAGATGGTCCAATTTTGTACACGAAGTGCATCCAGTTTTTGTTGTAACATTGTCAACTTTTTAGCACATGCTATGTGGGTGACATGATGATACCATGCCAAGTTTCAACCTTTTCAGAGTTCATTTGTGGTGCTTTTTAATTTCAGGGCCATTTAGCTCAAAACAATTCATTAAATGAATGAAAAATAGAGAATGAAGTTAGAAAGGGTTAAAACTGGAGGATGGGTCTTAGAATGGTTCATATTGAATGCACAAAAAGTCTGGAGTTGAAATAAGTTAAAAAATGAAATGCTTTTGTAACATATGAGTTTTCGTCCGAAACCTCCATACTTCGAAGGAGATGGTCCAGTTTGTACACGAAGTGCATCCAGTTTTTCCCGTAACCCTATCAACTTTTTATCACTTGTTATGTGGGTAAATGATGATACCATGCCAAGTTTCATCCTTTTCAGAGTTCATTAATAGTGATTTTGATTAAAACAAATGAAGGTATAAAACTAAAAAGACTTAAAGAGAATCTGGTTTTGATTAAAACGCCTATTTAAAATTTCCTAAACATTCCAAAATTTAATATAATGATAAAACATACTAATATTAAACAACAGCGAAAACAATCACTCAAAAAACTATTTTTAAACTAAAGTTATTCAAAAACGAGTGATTCACAAAAATTTCAAAAGAATTCAAATTTAAGCTATTTAAATTTGAAAACTACTAGCACTAAGTGAAAGTTTGTAATTGTTTTGAACTAAAGCAAAAAAATTATTGAAAAATTATAAATATTCTAACAGTTATTCCAAATATAAAAAGAGAAAAATAGACATTTAGTACCGGTTGTTATCACCAACCGGGACTAAAGGTCCCTTCGCACGCGAATTTGGGCCGCCGAAAAGGCCTCTTTAGGCCCTGTTGGTATCACCAACCGGGACTAAAGGGAGGACCTTTCATCCCGGTTGGTATCTTCAACCAGGACTAAAGGTCCTTCCTATATACCCCCGCCTTCTTCCTCCCCCAAATCACTCTGTCTTCACCTGATTCGACGAAGCCACCAGGCTGCCCCGCCCGTGCCCTCGATCGATGTCACCGTCCGATTGCTCCTCCATGCGCTGTCGTCGCTCCTCCATGCGCCACCGCGGCTGCCATATCCCACTTCCGATCGCTCTACCAACGCACCGCCGCCGCTCTCCTCCTCCACGCACCGCCGCCGCTCCTACACACGCCACCACAGATGCCTGAGCCCATGCCGACACCGCTCCTCCCCTCATCCGGCGTCCTCCTCCATCTCCGGCGCCGCTCCTCTATCTCTGGCATCCTCCTCCAAGTCTGACGCCGCTCCTCCGTCTCCTGCATCCTCCTCGCCTCCCTCCGCCCCGACGATCCCGACCGGTGAGCTCTCCTCCTCTCCCTTAGTATGTAGATGCTTAGTATGTACATGTATGTTCATTTTTTTAATTTTTAGATGCTTAATGAAATTTGTAGTTGATTTTAATTTAGGATTAAGCGGTAGTTAATTTACTTAATTTATTTATTTTAGTTGTTTTATTGTTTATTTTTTAATGAAGTATCATCGGTCGTCGGTGACGCGATATCGTCGGTGAGGGAGAGTACCCCTCGACGCTCGTCGGTGAGGGAGAGTCCCCGACGAGATCGATGATTTTACATTAGGGAGATATATGATGTTTAAATTTTTAAATGTTTAGTTGCATAGCGTAGCGTTTGAGTCTATGATGCCCGCCCAGCATCCTCGTCCTCGACTTGGTAGCAACAGCCTACTTGAGAGGCGCCATGTCTGGGAATAGGCTATGTCGGGCTGGCACTCGGAAGTGCTGCCTTTCAGGGCACGGAGCTTGGTGAGGAATGAGGGTCCCGTCATCGACCCAGAGGTTATTTGGTGTCGGTCGCGAGGACCACTGTCGGTGTAGTGTGAGCCGGCCCCTGCGGAGGTGGTACGTCGTCGTGTCAAGGAGGAGGACGAGCACATCCGATGCTACATGGCTGTGTTGAACGCTAGGTTCTCCGATACTTGGTAGGTTCTTCAGGGATCACACCCAAGCTATGATCATGTCATAGTTCCTTAGCTTTTGGTGTCCACCTCCTGCGCCGCGAGACGTTAACTAGATCTGTATTAGTGATATTATATTCGATGATGTATTAGTAATACTATTCAATGATGTATTAGTGATATATATGATCGTATTGTTGCATTGCCTTGTATTTATTTGCATATCTCCGGTTCTTCTTTTTGAATGCATTCTAATTGTTTTATATTTGTTCTTGATTAGTTAAGCTATGGACGGTAGAGACAGAGACTGTGATCAAGAGAATGCCATGTACAACCTGATAAGCCCCGGAAACGAAGAGAATGAAATAGATGATGGCTCCGAATACCTTAACCCATCCGGTGAGGGAATGGAGGAAGAACAACCAAGAGACGAAGGCGAACCAGCTGACACTGACGATGGCGAAGAAAGTTTTGTCCATTTAACAGAGTCCGGCAAGGTATTAATTTCCCTCTGGTGATCACCAGATGTGCTGATTGATATGTATATATTAGCAAATCTTTCTTCCTTTTAGCCCTCCGGATCGAGCAAATCTTCTACAAGGGTTAAACGTGGCCCGACAAAAAAGTTGAAACAAGGCATAAAGTTTAAAATCGATCAAATTAGAGCAGATGGCGAACAATTGCTCCTAAAGAGAATGCGGACAAATTTATATGACAATGTGGATTTATCGTTAGGGACCAAATCCCGATCATCGTTCAAGAATGGAATGAACCAAAAGATACCCAAGCCGTTTCTTTTGTCAGCGAAAGAGAAAAAAATCTGCTTTGGGAGACACTCATGAAACATTTCACCCTACGAGAGGGTCTCACAAATGTATAACGGGAGAAAGTGAAGAAGTGTTCTCTTAAGAAGATGGCCACACAATTCCAGTCTTGGAAGAAAAGATTATGGAAAAGTTGCGTCAAAGACGGAAGGAAGACTCAAGAATTCAAAGGAGAATATGTGAAGTTAGCAGATGACTGGGACGGATTTGTGAAGTTCAAGGAATCACAAGTGGCCAGGGAACGGTCGATAATAAACAAGATAAATGTTGACAAAAAAACATGGCACCATCGTCTAGGCCTAGGCAGCTACAAGTCTGGGTTGCCTAACTGGGATGAATCTAAGAGAAACATGAAGGTTGCAGGGGTCACTCCAGTAACAGAGACTTGGCCCGAGAGGTGTAGGACTTGGTTTTATGCACAAGGGGGAAACATGGACCCAAAGACAGGGGAGGTTCTTGAACAGGCAAGTCTTAAAGAAGCCACAGATGAGTTACTTAAAGCAATAGCAAAAGCTCCAGCGGGTGTGTATGGGCCCGAGAGAGAGAAGGACGAGCTTTCGCGCGCCCTCAAGAATCCTGAACACCCGAGATGAACACGAGGCAAAGGCATGGTTCCGTGGCTTCTGGGGTTTGCGGATTGGAACGACAGCTACAAAAGTCATGAAAGAAAGAAGAAGCATGAAGTAGATAGGATTGAGGACTTGGAACGCAAATATAGCATGCAGCAGGAGCAAATCAACAAACTTAGCCAGCAAGGCGCGTCTTAGCAGTAACAGCAACCAGATCCAGCATTGGATGGTACCATTCCATCATCTATGCCAAAAACCAACGTGGGTTCCACGGGGGTCCCGTCCGATGATGCACTGCTAGCTCGCTACCCCGTCGATGATATCCTAGAGTCGACACCTTGTGAGCTACACATGAAACTCAAGAACATATCCATGAAGGTGGCTCATGGCTTTGCTTTACCGGATGCACATAAAACACTCCTCCACGGCAATCCGATTCCACCTGGCTATGCTCGTGTCGGGGTGGATCAAGTTCTGTCGGGATATGATACACTAGAGCTTGATCACACACGAGGTCAAGGGGAGCTGAAACTAGGAGAAGCCATACGTGGTATCATTGTGTGGAAAAAGGAATGCATTGTGTTTGCAAACTCGGTGCCAAGGCCACCGACTCCTCTCCAAGTCCGTCGCGTCAGCAGACTCCAACCCTCCGCGAGGGGGAGCACAGGGTGAGTCCGCCATATCCATCTCCGCCACTCCACCCAAATCCATCCCACCCCGAGACGGAGCGCATGCCCAGTCCACGATATCAAGCTCCGCCACGTCAGCACAGTCCATCCCACCCCGAGACGGAGCCTAGCACGATTTGTCCGTGATATCGATATCCGGCGTCTCCAGAGCGGAGGAGAACCCGAGCCTTCTGCCAAAAGGAAGTTAGCTTACGATATGACTGATGAGGAACTCGATGTACAAGTGGCTAGCGAATCGCAGGCCCATTTTGCACCGAAACCGCCCCCGCCGCCAAAGAAGAAAGTACCCAACAAGGTCGTACAACACTTTATTTATGCAGATAAACCGGCAGAGAAAAGGCCGGTATCAGACTATGAACGATGTATTACCAAGTCCTATGAATCCCACAAAAGACAGAAGTCGAGCGGTAGCAGTACATGCAGGGAAACTGTTCCCCAGCTCGGTGAACAGGCAGTCTAATCGATCAGCCCGCTCAAGGTGAGTGCCAATAACATGGTAATAACCGACGCTGATGGAGAGAATGCTAGATTGCTCGGTATCACTGTTGAACAACTCCTAGAGATCGAGGAATTTCCACCACTGGTTCCGAAGAAAATAAAATGGCAATATGTCCCCGGGAAACCTCTGGTTAGTCCCGACGACGAGAAGCTTCTAACAACGCAAATGTATAAATTCCATGACTAGTACATGAGAGAAGCAAAGGACGGGCGAGAGAGCCTCATGGTGAAAGTCGAGAGAGAGCATTACATCCATGAAACAGATTTGTGGATTGAAAATGAAGAATTTTTTCAGTTATTCAAACAAAAAGCACTCGACAAATCTATCGTTAGTTGCTATTATCTGTAATTGAATTATTTCTATAATTTAAGTCTCTAGCTCAGTTCGTTCATTGCGTGTTAATATTATTTTGTGTGGTATTATGCAGAATCAAGATTTTTGAATTGAAAAGAGTTGGAGTCTATGGCATTGGGTTCATTGACCCAAATACCGTTAATGAAGAAGTGTTGAGAAGGAACCCTAAAGACACGGAGAAAATGCTTTTATGGTTTTTGAAGGCCCTAAAGTACAAACCAGAAACACTTTTACCTTGGAACTTCCAATGAGTGTTACTGTCTTGTACTACAAATTATACTTTTGCTTATATATATACTCGATGGTTCAGTGTAGTTGATGATTTATGCATGCCCGTTTATACAAATCGTGTGCGCAACTACCACTCGATCCTTCTAATCATTAGAGTTGACGATGAAATTGTTAAAGTACTGGACTCGCTATGTAAAGACCCTAAAGATTACATAAGCTTGCATTCGTTGTTCGAAAGGTAATTTCAATCATTAACACAGAATGTCGGCTTCTTTATTAGTTCATTTCCTGATATCAAGTAATTAATAACTCATTTATTCATTTTGTTTGCCGGGCAGGGTTTGGAAATGTTTCATCAAAGAGGTCACCGATGAATGGAAACCAGAATTGAGATGGCGAAAGCCCAAGGTAATTAAGTAGTACTAGTTACATCTGCGCATCTCTTTAATTCTAGTTTCAATACTATTGTTATGCTTCATTATTACATGATTGAATTCTATTCTCGTAAAGTGCATGAGGCAGGCATATGGGACTAATCTATGTGCATAATACATTTACGATAACATTCGTTTTATGGCCGAAATCAGCAAGGCTGCAAAAGATCTTTGGGTACGTAAACATCATTCATATTTTTTTATCATGATCTAATACATATACACACAACTAACATGCATATTCATATTGATGCGAGATAAGCTCATACCAAGGGACCGCATACGAGCAATTCAAGAAGAAATTGCGTGATTTTTGCTCCAACAGGTCATATCTCTCGATAGAGAATACCATTACACGATCTGCAAATGATCTGCAAGAGAAATTGTATATATATATATATATATATGTGTGTGTGTGTGTGTGTGTGTGTGTGTGTGTGTGTGTGTGTGTGTGTGTGTGTGTATGCATGTGGTCGTACAAGAAATTCTATGATATATGATAGCTTGTATGAGAAATTTTATGATATATGGTCGGTTCTATGAGAAATTCTATTATGTATGCATAACATGTACAATATGTACTAGCGTAAAATATGTTTGAAATGAAAAAGAATTAAATGGAAAACACACACAAAAAAACAATAAACCCTAAACCACTAAACCCCTAAACCCTAAACCCTTTAGTCCCGGTTGGTGTTACCAACCGGCACCAAAGGTTCCCATGCCCTGGCGGGTCAATAGCTCATGTGTGACATCTTTGAGATGTAATCGAACGGGTGCGACGTAATCGAAGAAAATTGCTTTTGTGCGACATCTTTGAAGCAAACTATAGTTGCAATGCGACATGGCTCTGTTTAACCATCAAATGCAAAACTAAGGGGGTTACCCATTTGAGTTATGACACGCGGGACCCACTAGTTATCAACATCAACATGGGACCAACCACTTACTCGCATGCGTGCGGGGCCCACAACTTATCCACATAAGCATGGTCGTACTCATACCCCAGCGTGCCCCGACCCGAGCCAGCCATGAGCCCGAGCCAGCCCATCCTCCCATTGCTTGCCCTTCCCCTTTCCTTTCCTCACCTTCTTGTTTCTCTTTTCCGGCAACTAAGCGCGCTGCCGGCGAGTAATGTCTAGCTCGACATCAACCTCCAGCCAATGGACGCGGTACGGTCCAGTGTCGTTGACAAGATGCCCTGATTGCCCGCACATGGAGTCTCTGAAACATTTGACTTGTGTGAAGGAAGAAAATGGCAACCATGGGCGCAAGTTCGTGAAATGCTTGAGCAAGCCACAACTGGGGCAGGTTAGATCTGTGATTTTCACCGTCGTATGGTCTAATTTCTCCCGATTTATTTCTTTTTTCGTTGAATTTGGGCGGTGGATCTAGGGTTCAGGCGCCGCCTACCCCCGTTTTTCAGGTTCTGAAGAAATGTAGGTATTTCGAGTGGCTCAATGAGTACGTTGAGTGTTTGAAATTGGAGCCATCGATCCAAGAGCTCAATTTTGGGGGATGCTGATGAAGGAAGAACTTGACCTGTTGAAGCAGGAGAGGAAAAAAAAATTGGTTGCACTAATGTCATCTTATTTGGTGAACTTGTTAAATTAGGTGAATTTGTAACCTAATTGGTTGAATTTGCTGAATTCTATCTTTGTGAACTTGGTTGATTTGATGATTTAAATGGTAGAAATTATGTTTCTGACTTTGGTTAACTGAATAGTTATTTGAATGACTGAATGTCAATAGTTAACTGAATGTCAATATCCACACGCATAAAAATTCAGTTAACTGTTAACATTCAACATTCAGATAACTGAAATTGAATTCAGTTAGCTGTCCACACTGAAAATTCAGTTAACAGAATTGAACATTCTACTACCTCCTACTTTTGGTAAGTGGTCCAGCACGGTACAGTCTATGCACATGCAGAAACAAACAATGCAAGTAAACAGGACACCAAAAGAGGAACAAGACATAGCATTTTAGGCATGAGTAGAACACCTAATTACAAAAAATACTTCTAACTGAGATGTTGATATATAACAACATACCTAACTTATATGCTACCATATACCAGCATACCTAACTACAGAACATACTGATTTGCTAACTTATATGTTGTGATACAACAACATACCTAATCCCCTGTGACATTGAACTCCTTCTTTAGTCCATCTTGAGCATCTTTAGGCGCTCGGAGCAGTGCACTGCATGAGGGATGGTCCTCCCCCCTTCTTCTTCTGCTTGCTTGTCCCTTCTTCTGTCATCACCTCCTTAAGTTCTTGCTTCACGACGATTGGCGGATCTGCAACATCCAGAAGGTTCTCCACGACAATTGGCAGTTCCTTGTCACCCTGCACAGCGGCGACTGCCTGTCCCACCATCTCCACCTCAGGCACCTTTGGCTCGTCGTCAGAGAGGACGACCACCTCCTCCACATCCTCGTCATACGACTCCTCGTCAGAATCACGGCCCGAGAACACCGGGTTTGAGTCGATCCCAGTACGCTGCATTGACTGGTGCTGGGACAGCAATCACGGCGTTGGCGACGTGCTCGGCCCTCGACGCAACGCGCGCAGGATCCGGTTGGGCCGCCGGTTGGGTGGATGAGCGGTACATCCACCAACGTGAGCGCTCGCGAGGGTCAGGGGACATCTGCGCCTCCCGCATTGCCCACGGGAGGACTGTGGCGGGAGGGATGCTAATGCCGTCTGGGAATGCACGCAGCTTTTCCCCCTCCGTCATCACCTTGACGAGGCCATGGGCATGGTTCCTCGTCATCTGCACGACTGGGAACCAGCGTGCTGTCTCCTTGTAGTTCGCGCGTAGCTCTTGGCTGTCGCCGGCGAGCTCCTCGATGGCCTTCTGCCAGCCGATGCTCGCGTCCATGGCGACGGTGGTGGATTATATATAGGCGAGGGTTTTTGGACAGAGGAGTGGGGAGTGCAGAGTGTTAGTGGGAAGAGCGAGCGGTGGGAGAACACGTCTTAACTACAACTGGAAATACAAACGCCAACGAGTAGTGCAACGCACGGTTGCCCCCCCACTGTACGCAGCGCACGGTTGCGTCTTAACTGCAATCTCTGAAGTATTCAATATGTAGGAAAGAATTACTAATCAAAGCAAATCACTAGTTCTATCTCACTGGCATTGCACCGTCTGCATCTACCTACAGGTCAAGGGTTCGAGCCCCAGGCCAAACATTTTTTTTATTTGTATTATATCATATGTTCACTGTCACCTCTGCCACTGTTTATGCAACATAATAGTAAGAAAATATTCATTTTATAGCATATCAACTTAATGCCACTGTTTGACACCAAAATATGCAATGCAAGCCATTGTTTTTCTAGCATTGCCATGCCAGTCATTATGTTACATCATATTATATACATAGATCAACCCAAGCATGGGTGGGCCGGATTTAATTAAGCCCAAAAACACATAGCATGCCTATTCAATCTACGCGGACCGTTGCTTCAGAATGCTGCCAAAAAAGGTGCTAAAAAAACGAGCCAATGAAAGCGCAGCCCGTGGATCGCTGACGTAGCCCTACTGTCTGATCCATACCGTCCATTCACGGCGATCCAATGGTCCGGACTGGTGCGAGTTTTTGTTGGGGTTTTGAGGGGTTTTGAGAGGTTTTCAAGGGTTAGAGTTGAGCATAAATAATTCAAAAAAAAATTGTGCCAATCATTTTTGTATGTGACTAAGTTGCGAGGAAAAATAAGAAACTTGGACTATGGAGTTTTTCATGAAAAAGCCTTCACAAACTTGCCTACAACGAACGAGGTTGTTAGGTTTTCAAGGGTTAGGATTGAGAATAACTAATTCAAAAAAATCAGAACAATAGAAAACTTGTGCCAATCATCGTTCTATGTGAATAACTCGATAGGAAAAATAAGAAACCTGGACTATGGAGTTGTTCATGAAAAAACCTTCACAAAGATGGCTATCAAGAACGAGGTTATAGGGCTTTCAAGAGAAGTGAGCTAGGGTTTAGTGTTACGTATGTCATATTTTATCGAAACGCTCCCATATCAGGATGGACTCTTGTATATACACATTAGATGTCAAGTTTCCTTGTAACACCAATAGCACATACCAAATAACTTCAAATTTGAATTTTAGCTCAAATTTGAATTTTGGCTCGAATTTGATTTTTTTTCAAACTTCCTTGTATTAGTAACACATAGATCAACTAGATAGAACATCAAGCACATATATCAACTGACCAATATCAACTAGATAGAAAAAACAAAAACTAGATAGAACACATTAATATCGTAGCATAAGTAGTAGGATTGCAAGAGCTAGATAGTACGTACCACATTACAGCTAAGATAGATAAACCCAACCACTGGTTTTCCAATATTTTGATTTTTTTTTTAATTTTTTATGCTCATTTCAAACTTGGTCAAACCTAAGTTTGACCAACATTTAAACAAGTTTCAAACGGGAAAAATGAAAAACCAAGCCTGGATCCTTCTTAGTCACTCCAAAATGAATCTTTTGTGAGGTTTCTGAAAGTTTCAAGTTCAAAACCCAAAACCATTTGTCTTCACACA
Source organism: Hordeum marinum (assembly GCA_022496015.1). Classification (NCBI taxonomy): domain Eukaryota; kingdom Viridiplantae; phylum Streptophyta; class Magnoliopsida; order Poales; family Poaceae; genus Hordeum; species Hordeum marinum. Next base: position 557,617,013 of record CM039678.1, read on the forward strand.
TGAGTTTGAAATTAGCTCCAAAGGTAGGGTAAAAAACGCATTTCTAAGCAACTTTTTTTGTCCACCATGTCTAAAACAGCCAAATCAATTTGAGTTGTTAGTATATGACAAAGTAAGAACATGTGCACTGGTTTTCCAATATTTTGTTTTTTTTTGGAATTTTGTAAGCTCATTTCCAACTTGGTCAAACCTAAGTTTGACCAACATTTAAACAAGTTTCAAAACTGAAAATGAATTTGACAAGTGGTGTTGGGCGTGTAACATGATGTATAGGGTACTGATGTGTTGACAATTCCATTTAAATGAATGGCATTGCAAAAGATTTGCAAATTAAAACTCCATGTATGAATTTCAAGTGAACCATATATGCATTTGCCTATATTCCTCCACTTTAAAGTGGTTTGTCATGAAAAAAATTGCATATTCAGAATCCTTAAATTTTTCTGATCATTCTACATATCAAAAGATATTGAATTTTTCTGATCATTCTACCTATATAATTCAGTAAATAGAAAAGCTTTATTCATGCAGACGTGGTGGGCTGACCGGTCAATCTGACCTGTGTGCCAGGGACGTCAGTATCACTAGTCAAATCCTACCCTTTTCTTATCCGGTCAAATGTGTCGTACCATAGGTATTTACACATCCAGATTTGCGCCACCTTCGTCGCCGGCGACCACCAATACCAAGCAATCCAGCCCCGCCGCCGCAGATCAAGCGCCGCGTGTGCGACGATCATGAGGCGCGGATCTTCCAGCTCGCGCGGCGGCCATTCCGGCGATGGAAACCGCTCCGACAAGGATCGGAATGGGGCGAAGCGGCCGACGCACGACTCTGACCCCGAACGGGCGACCCGGGTTGCTTCCGGCGCTTCTTAGAAGCGCGACGCGCACTAGTACATGAACTGGGGGCTCGCAACGCCGCATGCGTTCGCTCGGCGCGAGGTGGACGAGTACGATCGCCAGATGGCGGCGGCGGTCCAAGGTGACCGCCTGGTAGCTCCTGTGGCGCGGGTGGCGCGGGGAGCTCCGCCATTGCACGTGCACCGCTGCCGCCTCCGAAGAGGACGGGCTTGGCACCTAGCCCCGGGCGCCTCGGTTTTCTGCCGGGAGACTACGTCGACGACGGCGACCTTGACGGCTTCCTTGCCGAGATTATGAAGTGCACCAAGGACAAGCCGCAGCAGCTCGTCGCGCGCCGGCAGATGGAAGAGGAGCTCGACGAGTTTTTCTTCCACCAAGCCATCAAGAAATCCTGCGCCAAGAGGGGGTGGTGCACCTCCGACTCCGACTCGGACTAAGCGGCGCCGCCGCCTCGTCGGGGCCGCCCCCCTGGGGCTCAGGTGAGCCCAATTTTGAAGATCTAACTAGGGGTAGGGGCTGCAGGATACTCACATAAATTTATGTAATCGAACTACTCCGTGTGGCTTTTAATTCGACGAGCCCTCCATTAGAACTACGGGTACTACTCCGTGTGTAATCGAACCAAATTATCTGCTATGTGTGCTAAAATCTATCTATGTTGTTTGAATTCGGTCGATTTCGGTTGAATGCTTGTAAATATGCTTGTCTGAATCGGAGCTCGCCGGCGTTGCCGTGCTTCGTCGCCGGAGAAGAAGAGGGAGGATGCACACACAGGGGAAAACGGTTCAACCGTAGTCGCCGCCATCTGAGTCCCACGCCGACATGGATAAGCTATGGGTCCCGCCTGGCTCCACCTAATCTTGACAGAGATTGTGCTTAAGGGTCATGTCTTGTGAGTGATGTCGCTTTGCAGCCAATTCGTAGGAAAAAAAGTCGCATAGGAGCTATTGACCTTGCCCTGGCGCGCGCTACCGGCCACGTGACCAGCGTTTAGTCCCGGCTCGTAACCAACCGGGACTATAGACTTGGACCCTTTAGTCTCTATACTTTAGTTCCGGTTGGGGAACCAGGACTAAAGGCCCTTCCTAACCGGGACTAATGGCCTGTTTTCTGCTAATGATGCATGATTAATAATCCTAATAAAAACCTTTACACGATCGAGAATACCATTACACGATCCACAGATGATTTGCAAATTGTACGAGAAATTGTATACACCAAATTGTATATATATATATATATGTGTGTATGCATGTGGTCGTACGAGAAATTCTATAAATATGATTGCTTGTACGAGAAATTTTATGATATATGATTGGTTCTACGAGAAATTCTATTATATATACATAACTTGTAGAATATGTAGTAGCGTAAAATATGTTTGAAATGAAAAAAATTAATGGAAAACACAAAATAAAAAGGAAAATAAACAATAAACCCTAAACCACTAAACACCTAAACCCCAAAAGCCCTAAACCTTTAGTCCCGGTTGGTGTTACCAACCGGGACCTTTGGTCCCCATGCCTTGGCACGCGCTGCCGACCACGTGTCCAGGGTTTCGTCCTGGATCGTAGCCAACCGAGACTAAAGGCTTGGACCCTTTAGTCTTATACTTTAGCCCCGGTTTGGAAACCGGGACTAAAAACCCTTCCCAACCAAGACTAATGACCTGTTTTTTATTAATGATGCATGATTAATAATCTCAATAAAAACCTTTCTGCTGCAAGCTTAATTGTGAAGGACATCAAAACGAAGATGCATGGGTGGCAAGGTTGCAGAGTTACCTGGAAAAGAACGTCTGCTAATCCAGCTGCACATATCCTTGCTAAGTTAGCTGTTGGTGAGGAATGTAGTCAAATGGCTAGATATGCCTTCTGAATGTATCTTGCAGGTAATATCAATGTACTTCCTCCTTCTCAAAATAAATATCTTAAGCTTAGGATAATTTTATATTAAAATCAATATAAAATTGAGACGGTTATTTTAGGACGAGGACTATGTATTTTACACTAAAAGACAAAGAATTGAGGATTACCTAAAAAATGAACTGGGGAAGGGAGTACTAGCCAGCAGGCAATACATACTTTTGATTTCTTCGAATAAATAAATAGACGCCCAACGAGCCAAATTCCCATAGTTATCCCGACGAAGGAGTTCATTGTGCCCACTCCGGCTCCGGAGTACCCAAGAACAAGAAGAGGAGCAAGGAGGAAGAGAACACATCGATCCAAACGAACGCCGCGATCGAGACGATTAAGAGATAAAATGGCGTCGGCCTGCTTCTTCGCCCGTTGCGTCTCCGCCCCGGCGCACCTCCTCGCCCACCCCACGCCCCTCGCCGTCACCTCCTGCAGGTAATTCTGAATCATTTCGGTTCCGATCTGCCGCCGTCTCTGGCCGCCAGTCTCGTCAACCGTTTCATTGCTTCACGCCCTGTCTCAAATCTGGCCTGCAGGCTGCGGCGGCTTGAAGCAGCGGGAGCCAGGCCGGTGTACGCCGCCGGGAGGATGCTCGGCTCCGTCAGGTGAGTCTGGGTGATCGATCGGGTGGAACTGGTCGAATGACGAGGTTTTATCCGTCTATTTACACGCTTGTTCCTTCTTCTCGCTCCAGATACGTGACCGGGGCGGCGTTGGGCGCCAAGGAAAAGGATGCGGAGGCGGCCGCGGTGCCGCCGTCGGTGCCGGTGCGCGTCGCCTACGAGCTGAAGCTGGCCAGCCACCGCTACCTCGACGTCAGGTACGCATATTACCAGTATATATTACCAACTCACCAACAACACACCAATCACCATCTTAATCATCTGCATATGCACTCTCTACTCTGTACTTTCAACTGGTAGAAAAATATTTCAGTTCGCAGTAAACTGTACAAAAAGTAATGAAAAGATGCCGATTCCTTGGATAAAACGGAAATGGGTCGTTCGATCAGTTTTGCTGCTCTCTTGACTCTGCAGAACCGAGGGCGAGTTCGGCGGTGGCCATCCGACAGGGGCGGTGAACATCCCCTACATGCACAGCACCGGCTCAGGTAGTAATCAAACTCACCGTTGTCCATTGAAGCTAGCTCCCTCTTGTGACCAAGAAAAAGATAAAAAATATATGAGATCGATGCTGGCAAGATCAATTTTAGTTAATCATCTGGTCCAATGCAACATCTGGTAGTTGTTGTTGGTCAGTTGGTCCACAGTGGTTTATAAGAATATCAACATCGATGGAGTGCACATGAATGCACGTGAATTGCGATGGAGTGCCTTTTTCCACCATCAACTTGCAACATTTATTTAAACCTAATACCCAAGTGGCGTCTGTAGCTCTTGGCACCACGGACGGCCGGCCGGATAAACATATTGTTGCTTTGGATCATTATATCTGGAGCATTTTACGGACGCTGATGAATAATTATCTAATGTTAACAATACCTGTTTACAGATGAAGTTTTTTCATTTGTTTTTATCACTGGATATATTTCAACGAATACCCAAGTCGTTTCAGAGTGATTCGTTCATGTCCTTCCTGATAAAGTTTACCTTGTCTGCTCTGCTCTGATTGAATTTATTTTCCGTCGAAGGGATGGCGAAGAACTCGCACTTTCTCGAGCAAGTGTCGATGATCTTCCGGAGGGACGACGAGTTCATCATCGTAAGTCCGTCAACGATCGAAAACACACTCCATTCTTTTATTCTCTTTTCAGTCATGTCCTCCTTAAATTCACGAAACTTCACATGTAAATTTCAGGGGTGCCAGAGTGGTAGGAGGTCTCTCTTGGCAGCGACTGAACTATGTAGCGCTGTAAGCACATCAATGGGACATCTATCACATCATTGCTATTGTTTCACAAGCTCCACCTTCTGATGCATGTTATGTATCCTTTTCCAGGGTTTCACTGCCGTGACCGACATCGCCGGAGGGTTTTCCGCTTGGAGGGAGAACGGACTGCCGGTTAACCAGTGATGTTGCTGACTTCTCTGAATGTTTGTGAAACATTATAATCTGTCTAGCGGATGCTCTGCTGTGAGGATGTAACCTGGTATGGTCGTCTTGATCTCGGATTCACGACACCATGATAGTGCACCGAATAAATTAATGGAGCGCATGAGCCTTTTCAGTTTTTCCTTCCGATGCCTTATGCAAATTGTGTAAAACCTACTCAGATCATTATAAACAGATCTGAAAATTTTTAAACTCTGCTCCGCTGACAGCTCACGGGGACAGAGTTCACAATATGGGCACTCCAAACTGAAAATAGCAATATACAACTCAAAACATGACACTGGATGAAGTTCATCAACGGCCCTTCCCAAAAGGAAAGAACACTGTTCCTTCAGAAATGGAAACGAGGCCGAACAAGCAAAGCACAAACTTGTGTGCTTTGCGACCTGTCAACCGGCATAAACAAAAATATGTCCTATTCTAGGAAGAGAAGCATAGTCACGGCACTCAATGAGACCAAGATATTTTAAGCAATTTTAGAATATCAATAATGCTAGACGATTATTTAACCATTATAGACGAAAATAAATCATAAAATTAGAAAAGCATCAAAGCACCCTCTCATACAATGCTACTCCCTTCGTATCATAATATAAGAATGTTTTTTATAATACATTAGTATTAAAAACGCTCTTATATTATGAGACAGAGGGAGTAGACGCTAATGCAGGTTCGAAAAGCTCGATGCGTTTTTTTTTTGCCAATGCCACACCCCGGCATTGTTTTTCTTTTTTACTCAGAGTGGGATTGTGTAGTTTGCTATCCTGCGGTAACGGCACTGTGCAAGGGAAGCATCTAGTCAGCGTTGTTGGCACCAGATAGCGATCCTGGCGCTCACGCGTGGATGGTCGTGGGCCGGCCTAGACAGCCCGCCAGTTGACATGGAAAAAAGAAAAAAGAAAATGCAAAAACAAATAAAACCGTAAATTCAAAAAAAATTATGGATTAAAAAAAATCACGAACTCAAAAACGTTGGCAAATTTGAAAAAACAACTCATCAAATTGAAACAAATCATTGACTTTGATAAAAAGTTCACTGAATTTGATAAAAAGATCATCGAATTTTCAAAAAGGTTCATCAAATTTAAAAAATTCATCGAATTTTAAAACAATTGTCTAATTTTAAAAAAGTTCATTGGATTTGAGAAACATTCATCGAATTAAAAAATTTCATAGATAAATGGAAAAAGTTCAACGAAAAAGAAAACAATTCATCGATTTGAAGAAAAATTAATTGAGATAACAAAAACATCACAAAAAAGATCCAACAAAAAATGATTTTTTTTCCTTTTCTTTTAGTCAGACCTTTTGTATTGGTCGTGTGCATCTTAGCTATGCAAAGGCCGGGTGGTACTCGTTATGTTTTGTGTCGGCTTGATGCTACATTCTAGTTAATAAAAGCGCTCTTTATTGGAAAATAACATGGCAAGCCTCGGTTCATCTTTTGTCTGAGAATTGTCGTGCTTAAAAACAAAATTTGCCATTCTCACGTTAGTATAAATTGTCATGGACAATGTTTGATTTGCCATGCCTAAAATCTGACATTAGATTTTGAGAAACGTTTATGTCCGGTAGAACTGCCTGGAACTGCGCCGGACGTGCATCGAGCATGCGATCCTTTTGTGATCAGCGTCACACTATGTGCCACGTCACCTTTCAGTGGTCCCACAAATTGTTCGTTCTCTTCCTTTATATTTTTCTCTCTCTTACGCATGCGTATGATAATATGCAGCTTTTATTTCACCATTTGGGGGCCGTTTTGGCATTGAAACATGCAAAACAACACATCCATATGTTGTATGCTGAAATAGGGGTTATTTGACATTGCTGCCAAGCTGAGGGGGCTATCTGAGAGACAGTTTATTTAGGCCTTTCCACCAAGCTCGGGAATAGACAGAGAGTTGAGTTTTTCTGTTCCTGTGATAGCTCTAGAGTTTGGAGAGAAGTGAGACCATTTGATCTACAAATCCAACCCAAAACTGAGTGCTAAATTTGGGGATTTAGAGCCTGCCCTCCTTGTTGGCTTCCACCTTGTATCGCATTCATCTCTATAGTGGAAGATTGCTCGCTTCCATGTAAATCCTTTTGTCTTCCCTTGATTTGGTGTTTCTCTTGTCATTTTGGTTGCTGCTCAAGTGCTTGCTTGTTATTGGTGCTTATTGGTCAAGTTTGGAATGGTTTCTTTGTGTTGACATTTGGAGGCATGGCATACATGAGTTCCTTGATATGTGGATGATTATGTTGGGGATTGTTGTTCTAGTGAGCTTCTCTTGCAAGTATATTGACGTGCCAAACATTAGATAACTTGATGCTTGTGGATTTCATGATATGGTTCAGATTTCCTACATGCACATAAGGTGATTGCTGAAATACTTGTGAAGAACTAGCTTAGTATTTTGGTCACTTCCACTTCCCCTATATGCTCACAATGTGCGTGCTTAGGGAGGAACTAGCTTAGTATTTTGTCTTCCTCTTGTTGATCCTCTCTCATCCTTTTTTCTTCTTAGCGGCTACGCGCTGCAATCTTTCCCTTTCCCGGCAAACTGCAATGCGCACAACAAGTACCTTTTTCTTTCTCTTTGGTCTCCCTCACCTCCGGCACACACATGGATGCAATGGCATGGGGGATGTTAGGCCGATGCCCGCGACATGCTATAACAACGATGTCCGGTTACTGGGAACAGCGGTGGCAGGACACTACGACCACACGCTGCAACTACGGCAGTTGCATCCCGAAGAACCCGCAGGCGCCGACGTGTTGCATGGAATGTTGTAATGTGGGCTATCACGGAGTTGCAACCGGCACTCACCGGAGCTGCAACCGGTGTCGCCATTGCTACATTCAGTGTCATTTTTTGCTGGAACTAGAGAAGCAGGTGTTGCACCCGGTACGCAGCGGAGCTACAACCGTCAACGCCAAATGCTATGCCCGATATCGTTTCTTGCTGGAACCAAAAAAATCAGGTGCTTTGATCCGCGTGTGGAGGAGGTTCAATCAGCAATGCAAAATGCTAAGACGGCCAACGGGAGAAGCTACAACCGGCTTATCAAAAAGCTTCAACCAGAGACGGGGTTAGCTTGAGGTCGGCCACCACATAGCCTCGAAAAGGTACAACCGGCGGCGAGGAAGTTTCAACTGGCTTTCGGAAAAGCTTCAACCGGAGAACAACAAGCTGAAGATGGCGAGCGGCGAGCTGGCGACGACCAAAGCTATGTGGCGGTGCATGGGATGCTGCGACGAGGGCACGCTATGGCGACTGCTGGTGGTGATGTTGGACCCCCACCCGACGGTTGTAGTCTAAATCAAGATCATTGCATGTTAGGATAGTGGTGCTTTTCTGTTTAGAATAAGAGCATGCATGAGGCCGATGTGACGTGCCCATGCAGCTAGGTAGTGGGGCAGTGCATCATGCACGCACCCGGTCATGTTTCCTTTGTTCACCCTCGGACGTGGTAAACGCTATGGAACGCGGTCGTGGGATGGCGCTGTAAGTGCGGATCGTAGCGAGCCATCCGGGAGAGTAGTTAGGCTCTAAGCTTTGTAATCATATAAGGAAGGTAATGAGAAAAACAGAAAACGCTGCGATAGTTTTGGCAGCACAAAATCTAACTCTCATTCGTTAGTTCCTCCCTCTCTCAGCAATATATTCTTCGTGATCGAGCTAGTTCGGCAACGACAATTGGCATCAGAGCAGTGGTGTTCGATCCACTCTCCGGTGGCCGGCGGTGTCCGATCCGCGGCAAACAATGTCAGACACAAGCTGTCCACATGTTCGTCCAGCCGATGAATGTCTCCAAACATAATGCCCCAGGGGGTGACGATCAACACGTCGCTGTCATCCGATCTAGGAGGCCCATCAACGCCTCCAACGAGGGCTACGATGCCCACGGGCGCCGCCGTCAATGGTATCCTCCTCCAGATCTGATGTTTCCCCTAGAAACAACGCAGCGAGAGACGCCCCCACCATCGCCTCCAACGAAGAAAATGACACCCACGGGCGCCGCCGACGATGGTGGCATCCTCACCCACTTCAGCTGCTAGGCCACCATATCCTTCTCCACTTGATCCGCCACTTGGAAGTCACCGCGAGGCAACACCCACCAACCAGATCCCTTTGGACCGACGTTGAAGAAAAACAAAGGTAGAGGAGATCACATCGCTGCATGGTCGGCGCCATGGCCACACACATGTCGTCCTCAGGCGCCCGCTCAAGATCCACCATCATAGCCATGCCTCCAAGCCGCAAAGGAAGCGACGCCCCGTCGCCGCCATCATCCCCCCGCACGGGCTTTTCCCAGCCGGGATCCGGCGATGATGGGAGAGGACGCGGAGGGGAGAGGAGGTGGAGGGGATCTGGAGGGATCTGGACAGGGAGGGTGAGGGGAGGCGGACGAGAGGCCTGGTGAGATCTGGATGGGAGGGAGGGGAGATGGAGGCAGACTACGTACTACGTGAGAGCTATCTACTCGCTTTCGGAGATGTCGACAATCTTCTTGCCCTACGGCGGGTCAATGTGCAGAAGCCGCATGTCCGGCCCCTCCGGTGCCGATGATGCGCCCCCCTGCTGCGGTGCTGCCCCTTAGCTGCTACTTCCTCGGCCTCGATTTTAGCCTCCAACTCATCGAAGAGGGCGTCCGCCTCCATGTGCCTCTGCCGGATGAAAAGGCCGTTGGCCTCCACCTCGAACTCATCCTTGATGGAATCTAGGATGGCCTGCTGCTAAGCCATATCTTCCGATTGGGCGATGGAAAATTCTATGTCTGCCTCCACCATGGTTACCCCGGGAGCCTCCTGCTCTGGCTCCTCCTCCTCCATTGCCTCCTGCTCCTCCTCATCTGGTAGCTCCTCCTCCTCCACCTCCTCCTCTGTGTCCGGTGAGTCCGAAGGGAGACCCGCATTGATGCGGGTGGCGCAATGAGCGTGGTACTCCTCCTTGATTTGCCGGTGTTGCTCCGATGTTAGCTGCGCGTAGGTGCTGAAGAGCCGGCAGACCATCCCGATGAAGAGGGAACAGCGGAAGGAGGCGGAAAGGATCGGGTGGCGGTGGAGAGAGGGAGGAGGCGGATGTGTTAGGGCTGGGGGTGTCGGCCAGCTTAAATAGCCAACCCCGACCTCGGGCTGGGAGGTAGAGTGGCGCCACGTGGCGTTCACACTGCGACGATAGTCGAGGCACCTGTCGGACCTTCAGGTTTCTCGACGAGTCCGCGTGAGGCCACGCCGTCAGCTTGACGTGGAGGGTGTGCCTGGGCGTGCCTGGGCTCCTTTATACCTGCCCCATATTTGGGTTGGATATGAGGGGTGCTGGTCAGTCCGGCCGTTTGAGGCCGGTTTGAGGGGGTCGTATGAGTCAATTTTTTGTGACCGAACAGTGACCGCGCGGCATGCCCGGGCATTTGAGGAAGGCATGAAGGGTCCGACTGTAGATGCTCTTAAGAGGTCAGGGCGGAAATGAGTAGTGCGCTAAGGAACGAGGGACACTCAATCAGAGGTAAAATCTTATCTTTGTTTGAATTTTATCGAATCCAGCTGACATCTCCTTTGTCTTAGGGTGACGAGGAAATGAGCCGTGTGGATAATGTCGAGGCAATTTCCATTTGTTTCGACTCAAAATCTCTGCCCCCATTAAAGATGAGGTGGGTTATTCAGAAAGTCAGCTTCTCTCACCCGGATGCTCATCTGGATCCACACTTTGTTTTGAAGAAAACCCAGCACTAGTCTAGGCGTCAAACCCGTAGCCGGAGCGGTAACTAACCTTGTTGACGGCCTACCTAAAAAATTAACCTCCCGCAAACGACCAGCCAAGGTATTTTAGTACCTCCACTCTTCAAGGATGCTCTTGGCTTGAAATGTCAATCTATAACTCTTATGTTTTTGATTAACCAGCAGTCGCCACCTTCATCGGGCGACTCAACTCCATCAAAACTAGCACCCTTTGTTATCAAACCTGGGTGAGTTCCTCCTTGCTATTTTGTTTGTTTTTTGAACAGGCTATTATGTCTCATACTGAATTCGTCACTTCATGCAGGGCCAAAGCCAAGAAATGGAAAACTGACGCGACTTCTAGTGATCCCGAAGCCGAGATTTCTGTTCTGGCGTCTTCTAGAACCAATGTTTTAAATAACGGGCTATGGCAAATAACGACGGACCTTCAAATAGTCTATAGCGGAGCTATAGCGGGCTATAGCAGGCTATAGCATGTTTTTTGTATATGAGACCATTTAGCGCCCCCCGCTGAAAAGGATATAACAATGCTATAGCGAGGCTATAACGGGCTATTTAAAACTATGCGTAAAACTCATATTGATCAATCTGAAGATCATCAGGAGGTTCAGGACGACTTGCCTCCTTCAACTGAGCTAGCCAGTGTTGACATCGTGGATGCTGTGGCGACTCAGACATCCGATCGTGATCCGCCTGCTCCTCAAGTGGCGACTAAAGATGCCCCTAGGTTATGATTACCGGGGCGGGTCATACTACCCCTGAGGTCTCCAAGGTGTTCGCGAAAACCATTACCAAGAATGAATAGGTGCCATCATAGAAGGATAGATCAAATGGATTTTCCCTTCAGCGTTGAAAAACTTCACGCCGGCTATCTAGATCGCCTAGCGACGAGCCAAGAAATAGAGATCGGCCTTGTGAGCATGATGAAGAATAAATATGAGATGTAGTCCTTCTTTGTTTACCATATATATCTATGTAACGCCTAAGGGTCGGCTCATCTTCTTTAATATGAGTCAAATCTTTACAATTGATTTAATCCTTAACCTGTAGCCCCCAAAAGCCAACTCATCTCTTTGAGATGAATTGGGTCTTGTGTGACTTGATACGTTTCTAATGTATCTATAATTTTTAATTATTCCATTCTATTATATTATCTGTTTTGGATGTTTTATATGTATTAATATGCTATTTTATATTATTTTCGGGACTAAACTATTAATCTAGAGCCTAGTGCTAGTTTCTATTTTTCCTTGTTTTTGAGTATTGCGGATAAGGAATATTAAACAGAGTCCAAATCGAATAAAATCTTCGAAACAATTTTTCTTGGACCAGAAGCAACCCAGAAGACTTGGAGATGAAGGCAGGGGAGTCACTGTGTGGTGACAAGCCACAGGGGCACGCCCTAAGGGGGGTGCCCCTGGCTTGTGGGCCCACAACAGCCCCCTAACCCTAGGGGGGTGCCCCTGGCTTTTGGCCCCATAGCGGGCCCACCCATGCCGTCAGGCTCTCCGAATCTCGCGCGCACTCCGTCGCTGTCGCCGTCCCCAGCCGCCGTCCACCGTCGCCCCCGTCGCCCCCATTGCCGCCCCGCCGCCCCCTTCGCCGCCCCTCCCCCGTCACCCCCCGCCGCCCCGTCACCGTCGCCTCTCCATCGCCGCCCCGCCCCCGTCTTCACCCCGTCGCCGCCCTGTCGCCTCCGCGTCGCCGCCCCCGCCCCCGCTGTGAGCCACCGCCGCCCCTGCTCTGTGGATTTATGTTTTATTAATGAATGTTTATGTTTATGTTTATGTTTATGTTTATGTTTTGTGTTTATGTTTATGTTTTTGTTTATGTTTTTGTTTATTTTTATGTTTATGTTTATGTTTATGTTTATGTTTATATGATGAATGTTTATGTTTTAGTTGTTTTATGTTTTATTTAATTATTAGGAGTCTTAGGAAAAATTAGTACGTGTATGTTAGATTACAGAAAATTTTTGGGTTTGTGAAAAATTAGTGATTAAACGATAAGAAAACGTTCTCATAGGAATTTGTCTCAACGTCGACAATGCCCGTCCCGCATCCTCGTCTTCGAGTAGTCCGCGAGAGCCTGCTTGATAGGCGCCATGTCCGGGACTGGGCTTCGTCGGGCTGGCACTGGGAGGTGCTACCTTCCCGGGCTCGGAGGTTGGTGAGGAATCTAGGTCTCGTCGTCGACCCGGACCTTTTGTGGTGGCGGTCATGCGGGCCACTTCGGTGCGGAAGGAGCGGGCCCCGCGGAGGTGGTACGTCGTCGTGTCAGGGAGGAGGACGAGCACGTCCGTCGCTACATGGCGGCGTTGGACGCCGGTTCGACAATACCCGGCAGACCCTTCAGGGATCTCACTCGATTTATGATCCCGTGATGGTTCCTTATCTTTGGGTGTCCACCGCCGGCTTCTTAGAGACCGCTAGTGAACCGAGTTCACCGTCCACCACTTTGGATTCTAGGATATTCGATCTGTATTAGTGATCTTATATGATAATATTCGAGATGTATTAGTTAATATTTGATGATGCATTAACTGTATTATTCGGGATGATGTATTAGTGATATTATATTCGAGGTCATTATAAATATTAATGTATTTGTGATATTTTATCGGTATAATGCGTGTGTGACTTTCGGTCTGTCGTTGCTCCTTGTGTGACTTTCATGTGTGATCTTGATGGAGGAATCCCGACTGTTGTCGTGAGGGGCGCCTCGTCTTTCTTCTCTTCTTTGTGATGATATACTCGTCGATATAATGCGCAAGAAGAGAAGAGGCGGGGCGTCCATCACCGACGGATGAACTATTAATTTGAGAGAGTGTCCACCAACATATATACACCACCGTATGAATGTGAGAGAGTGTGCACCAACACACCATGAGATATGAGAGTTATTTAAGGAAAGCCTCGACAAACCAAAAGTCACACATGCATTAGGATCCAAAGCGTGCCATAATTCTTGAATTATGAACACAGGAAATGTCGTCGTCATCAGACGACGATGGGATCCAAGCGTGTGAATTATGCGGTGAAGATAAGGGTCTTTGTGACCAGTTTGGGCTGCGAGACGGCAGGTACTTCACCATGAAGCTTTACGAGGACTTTGATATTTCTACGGTATGCAACGATGATAACTGTTTTTTCGTAATTAAGCATGACTTCTGTTTCTTTCCTTCAACGCATAATTTTTGTTTTATACAATTCGACTAGTTCGTCCCCTGTCATGCAAGACAGTATTTCTTGGAGAGGCTCGGTTTCGAAGAGCACGAGAGTTTCGAGACGAATACAGCCAACTTGAGGACTAAACATGTGTTGGGGAACGTTGCATGGGAAACAAAAAATTTCCTACGCACACGAAGATCTATCCATGGTGATGAGCATCTACGAGAAGGAGAGTGGATCTACATACCCTTGTAGATCGCTAAGCGGGAACCGTTAAAAAACACGGTTGGTGTAGTCGAACGTCTTCGCGATCCAAATCACCATGCGTCCCGCGATCCAATCACGATCCGTCCCGCGATCCAATCACGATCCGTCCCGCGATCCGACCACAATCCGTCCCACGAACTTGATCACGATCCGTCACACGAACTTGATCACGATCCTTCCGATCTAGCACCGAACGAACGGCACCTCCGCGTTTAGCACACGTACAGCTTGATGACGATCTCCACCGTCTTGATCCAGCAAGAAGGAGTAGAGAGGAAGAAGAGTTCTCCGGCAGCCTGACGGTGCTCCAGCGATGGTGGTGGAGCAATTCCGGCAGGGCTTCGCCTAAGCACTGCAGAAAACCGATCTAGAGGAGAAACTATGCACTGGAGGAACGGGTAGCACGTGGCTGTAAATCTAGTGCAAAAACCCTCAATACCACCAGTATATATAGGAGGAGAGGAGGAGAGGAGGCAGCTTGGCCTCCAAGCCTCCTAGGCTTCGGCCGAACTAGGAGAGGAGGAGTTCACCTCCTCCATTCCTAGTAAGATTAGGATTCATCCTTTTTTTTCCTTTTTTCCTTTTTCCACCTTTTTCCTTTTGGGTTTTCTTCTCCAGCCACATGGGCCTTGTGTGGGAGTTTCCACCATCCCACTAAGGGCTGATATTCACTCTCCCACAGCCCATGAAGCCTCTTGGGTCGAAATACCCCTTCCGGAGGTCTCCCGGTACACTACCGGTACTCCCGGTACAGTACCGATAAGCCCGGAACTTTTCCGGCGACCAAAACAGGACTTCCTATATATGAATCTTTACCTCCGGACCATTCCGGAGCTCCTCGTGACGTCCAGGATCTCATCCGGGACTCCGAACAAACTTCGGTCACCACCATACATAACTCTATACTACCGAAACGTGACCAAACCTTAAGTGTGCAGACCCTGCGGGTTCGAGAACTATGTAGACATGATCGAGACACCTCTACGGTCAATAACCAATGGCGGGACCTGGATGTCCACATTGGTTCCTACAGATTCTATGAAGATCTTTATCGGTCGAACCTCTATGTCAAGGATTCTGTTAATCTCGTATGATGTTCCCTTTGTTCTTCGGTATGTTACTTGCCCGAGATTCGATCGTCGGTATCTCCATACCTAGTTCAACCTCTTTAGTGACAAGTCTCTTTACTCGTTCCGTAATACAAGATCCCGTGACTAACACTTAGTCACATTGCTTGCAAGGCTTATTGTGATGTTGTATTACCGAGTGGGCCCTGAGATACCTCTCCGTCACACGGAGTAACAAATCCCAGTCTTGATCCATGCCAACTCAACAGACACCCTCGGAGACACCTGTAGAGCACCTTTATAGTCACCCAGTTACGTTGTGATGTTTGATACACACAAGGTACTCCTCCGATATCTGTGAATTGCATGATCTCATGGTCATAGGAACATATACTTGATATGCAGAAAACAGTAGCAATAAACTGACACGATCATAAGCTACGTTTGTCGTTTGGGTCTTGTCCATCACATCATTCTCCTAATGATGTGATCCCGTTATCAAATGACATCTCATGTCCATGGCTAGGAAACCTTAACCATCTTTCAATCAACGAGCTAGTTCACTAGAGGCATACTAGGGACATTGTGTTTGTCTATGTATCCACACATGTATCCATGTTTCCAATTAATACAATTATAGCATGGATAATAAACGATTATCATGAACAAGGAAATACAATAATAAACACTTTATTTATTTCCTCTAGGGCACATTTCCAACAGTCTCCCACTTGCACTAGAGTCAATAATCTAGTTGACATCACTATGTGATTTAAATTGTAATGAATCGAACACCCATGCAGTTCTGTTGTTGATCATATTTAGCCCTTGGAAGAGGTTTAGTCAACGGATCTGCAACATTCAGATCCGTGTGCACATTGCAAATATTTATGTCTTTCTCCAAGATGGAGTTGAAGCGTCGCTTTACGTGTCTGGTCCTCTTGTGAAACCTTGGTTCCTTAGCCAAAGCAATGGCACCAGTGTTGTCACAAAATAGGTTCATTGGATTCAGTGCACTGGGCACTACTCCAAGATCTGTCATGAACTGCTTCATCCAGACACCTTCCTTCGCCGCCTTCGTGGCTGCGATGTATTCCGCTTCGCACGTAGAATCAGCTACCACGCTTTGCTTGGAACTGCACCATCTTACCGCTCCCCCGTTAAGAATAAATACGTATCCGGTTTGCGACTTAGAGTCATCCGGATCAGTGTCAAAGCTTGCATCGACGTAACCCTTTACAACGAGCTCTTCATCACCTCCATAAATGCGAAACATTTCCTTAGTCCTTTTCAGGTACTTAAGGATATTCTTGACCGCTTGCCAGTGCTCCATTCCAGGATCACTTTGAAACCTTCCGGCCATACTTATGGCAAGGCTGACATCTAGTCTTGTGCACAACATTGCATACATGATAGAGCCTATGACTGAAGCATAGGGGATGACACTCATCTTTTCTTGGCCAGATGCAGTTACTGGGCATTGAGTCTTACTCAACTTCACACCTCGTAATATAGGCAAGAACCCCTGGACTGTTCCATTTTGAACTTCTTCAAAACATTATCAAGGTATGTGCTTTGTGAAAGTGCTATTAAGCGTCTCGATTTATCTCTATAGATCTTCATGCCTAATATGAAAGCAGCTTCTCCTAGGTCCTTCATTGAAAAACTCTTGTTCAAATATTCCTTCACACTTTCCAGCATTTCTATATTGTTTCCAATTAGCAATATGTCATCCACATATAATACTAGAAACGCTATAGAGCTCCCACTCACTTTCTTGTAAATACAAGCTTCTCCGTAAACTTGTATAAACTCAAACGCTTTGATCACCTCATCAAAGCGCTTATTCCAACTCCGAGATGCTTGCACTAGTCCATAAATGGATCGCTGGAGTTTGCAAACTTTGTCAGCATTCTCTGGATTGACAAAACCTTCGGGTTGCATCATATACAACTCTTCCTCAAGGAACCCGTTGAGGAACGCTGTTTTTACATCCATCTGCCAAATTTCATAGTCGAAATAGGCAGCTATTGCTAACATGATTCTGACGGACTTAAGCATCGCTACGGGTGAGAAAGTCTCATCGTAGTCAACTCCTTGAACTTGTGAAAAACCCTTTGCCACAAGTTAAGCTTTATAGACGGTGACATTACCGTCCGTGTCTGTTTTCTTCTTAAAGATCCATTTGTTCTGAATGGCCTTTCGCCCTTCAGGTAATACTTCCAAAGTCCATACTTTGTTTTCATACATCGATCCCATCTCGGATTTCATGGCCTCTAACCATTTCTCGGAATCCGGGCCCATCACGGCTCCTCCATAGCTCGTAGGTTCATTGTTGTCCAACAACATGACCTCCAAGACAGGGTTGTCGTACCACTCAGGGGTAGTACGCGGCCTTGTCGACCTACGAGGTTCAATAGCTGCTTGATCCAAAGCTTCATGATCATCATCATTAACTTCCTCTTCTACCGTCGTAGGTTCCACAGAAACATCTTTCTGCGCTGCGCTACTTTCTGGTTGAAGTAAAGGTTCAATAACCTCATCAAGCTCTATTTTCCTCCCACTCAATTCTTTCGAGAGAAACTCTTTCTCAAGAAATGTTCCGTTTTTTGCGATAAACACTTTGCCTTCGGATCTGAGATAGAAGGTATACCCGACTGTCTCTTTCGGGTCTCCTATCAAGACACATTTCTCCGCTTTGGGTTCCAGCTTTTCAGGCTGAAGCTTTTTGACATAAGCATCACATCCCCAAACTTTAAGAAACGACAACTTTGGCTTCTTGCCAAACCACAGTTCATATGGCGTCGTCTCAACAGATTTTGATGGTGCCCTATTTAAAGTGAATGCAGTTGTCTCTAATGCATAACCCGAAAACGATAGTGGCAAATCAGCAAGAGACATCATAGAACGCACCATATCTAATAAGGTTCGATTACGACGTTCGGACACACCATTACGCTGTGGTGTTCCGGGCGGTGTCAACTGTGAAACAATTCCACACTGTCTTAAGTGACTGCCAAACTCATAACTCAGATATTCACCTCCTCGATCAGATCGCAGGAACTTAATCTTCTTGTTACGACGATTCTTAACTTCACTCTGAAATTGCTTGAACTTTTCAAATGTTTCAGACTTGTGTTTCATTAAGTAAATATACACATATCTACTTAAGTCATCAGTGAAGATGAGAAAATAACGATATCCACCATGCGCTGTAACATTCATTGGACCGCAAACATCAGTGTGTATGATTTCCAATAAGTCACTCGCCCGTTCCATTGTTCCAGAGAACGGCGTTTTAGTCATCTTGCCCATGAGGCATGGTTCACATGTGTCAAGTGATTCAAAATCAAGTGACTCCAAAAGTCCATCAGCATGGAGCTTCCTCATGCATTTTACACCAATATGACCTAAACGGCAGTGCCACAAGAAAGTGGTACTATCATTATCAATTCTAATCTTTTGGCATCAATGTTATGAACATGTGTGTCATCACTATCAAGATTGAATATGAATAAACCCCTAACATTGGGTGCATGACCATAAAAGATATTACTCATATAAATAGAACAACCTTTATTCTCTGATTTAAATGAGTAACCGTCTCGCAATAAACAAGATCCAGATATAATGTTCATGCTTAACGCAAGCACTAACTAACAATTATTCAGGTTCATCACTAATCCCGATGGTAATTGAAGAGAGAGCGTGCCGACGGCGTTCACATCAACCTTGGAACCATTTCCCGCACGCATCGTCACTTTGTCCTTTGCCAGCCTTCGTTTATTCTGTAGTTCCTGCTTTGAGTTGCAAATGTGAGCAACCGAACCGGTATGAAATACCCAGGCACTACTACGAGAGCTAGTAAGGTACACATCAATAACATGTATATCATATATACCTTGTTTGTCGTTGGCCGCCTTCTTGTCAGCCAGGTACTTGGGGTAGTTCCGCTTCCAGTGACGAGTTCCTTTGCAATGAAAGCACTCAGTTTCTGGCTTGGGTCCATGCTTGGGCTTCTTTGCAGGATTAGCAACTGCTTTGCCATCCTTCTTGGTTTTACCCTTCTTGCCCTTGCCCTTGACTTTGCCATTTTTCTTGAAACTAGTGGTTTTATTGACCATCAACACTTGATGGTCTTTCTGGATTTCAGACTCAGCGACTTTTAGCATCGCAAACAGCTCGGCGACTAACTTGTTCATCCCGTGCACGTTATAGTTCATCACAAAGCTCTGTCAGTGATCGCCTCTGGCGGAAGGGCAATTCCCAACTCCGCTAGACGAGTTGAATACCCAGGCATTCTGAGTATATGTTCACTGATAGACCCGTTCTCCTCCATCTTGCAAGCATAGAACTTATCGGAGGTTTCATACCTCTCAATCCGGGCGTTCTTCTGAAAGATAAACTTCAACTCTTGGAACATCTCGTATGCTCCATGACGTTCAAAACGTCTTTGAAGTCCCAGTTCTAAGCCATACAATATTGCACACTGAATTATTGAGTAATCTCCAGTACGTGCTTCCCAAGCGTTCTTAACGTCTTCGGAGGTCATGTCTTCTGGTTGGTCACCAAGCGGTGCATCAAGGACATATGATTTCTGGGAAGCCGTGAGGATAATCCTCAGATTATAGGCCCAGTCAACAAAGTTACTTCCATCATCTTTCAGTTCAGCTTTCTCTAGGAACACATTAAAATTCAGGGGTGCTACTACGCGAGCCATTGATCTACAACATAAATATGCAAAGTTCACTTAGATTATTGTTCAAGATAATGAGTTTAGTTAATCAAATTACTAAAGCTCCAACTCAAATTGACATCCCTCAGGTCATCTGAGTGTCACATGATCCAAATCCACCAACTCAAGTCCGATCATCACGTGAGTTGAGGTGGCTTCAATGGTGAACATCATTATGTTGATCATATCTACTATATGACTCATGTTCGATCTTTCGGTCTCTTGTGTTCTGAGGCCATGTATGTACATGCTAGGCTCGTCAAGTTTAAACCGAGTGTTCTGTGCGTGCAACACTAGCTTGCACCCGTTGTATGTGAACGTAGAGTCTATCACACCCGATCATCATGTGGTGTCTCAACACGACGAACTTTCGCAACGGTGCACACTCGGGGAGAACACAATTTTATCTTGAAATTTAAGTGAGGGATCACCTTATAATGCTACCATCATACTAAGCATAACAAGGTGCATAAAAGGATTAACATCACATGCAATTTATAAGTGACATGATATGGCCATGAACTTGCGCTTTAGATCTCCATCTTGAAAGCACCGGCATGATCTTCATCGTCACCGGCACGACACCATGATCTTCATCATCTTGATCTCCATCAACGTGTCGCCATCGAGGTTGTCACGCCCTGCATGCTTCTACTACTATTGCTACCGTTTAGCGATAAATTAAAGCATTACATAGCGCTTAATGATTGACACGCAGGTCATACAATAATTAAAGACAACCCTATGGCTCCTTCCGGTTGCCGTACTCATCGACATGCAAGTCGTGAAATTCTATACATCACATGATCATCTCATACATCACATATATCACATCATGTAATTGGCCATATCACATCACAACATACCCTGCAAAAACAAGTTAGATGCCCTCTAATTGTTGTTGCATGTTTTACGTGGCTACTACGGGTTTCTAGCAAGAACGATTCTCACCTATGCATAAACCACAACGGTGATACATAATTTGCTTTTCAAACTTCTCAAGGACCGCCTTTGTCAAATCCGATCCAACTAAAGTGAGAGAAACTGCCACCCGCAAGCCATCTAGGCAACAAGTTGCGTCGAGGGAACCGGTCTCTCATAAGCGTACGAGTAATGTTGGTCCGGGCCGCTTCATCTCACAATACCGCTGAACCAAAATCCGACCAAGGGAGGAAGCAATCTAAGCATCAACGCCCGGAAACCTTTTGTGTTCTACTCGAGATCTCATCTACACATAGACCTAGCTCTGATACCACTGTTGGGGAAAGTTGCATGGGAAACAAAAAATTTCCTACGCATACGAAGATCTATCCATGGTGATGAGCATCTAAGAGAGGGAGAGTGGATCTACATACCCTTGTAGATCGCTAAGCGGGAAGCATTAAGAAATGCGGTTGGTGTAGTCGAACGTCTTCACGATCCAAATCGCCGTGCGTCCGGGAATCCAATCACGATCCGTCCCGCGATCCAATCACGATCCGTCTCACGAACTTGATCACGATCCTTCTGATCTAGCACCGAACGGACGGCACCTCCGCGTTCAGCACACGTACAGCTTGATGACGATCTCCACCGTCTTGATCTAGCAAGAAGGAGTGGAGAGGAAGAAGAGTTCTCTGGAAGCCTGATGGTGCTCCAGCGATGGTGGTGGAGCAATTCCGGCAGGGCTTCGCCTAAGCACTGCAGAAAACCGATCTAGAGGAGAAACTATGCACTGGAGGAACGAGTAGCACGTGGCTGAAAATCTAGTGCAAAAACCCTCAATACCACCAGTATATATAGGAGGAGAGGAGGAGAGGAGGCAGCTTGGCCTCCAAGCCTCCTAGGCTTCGGCCGAACTAGGAGAGGAGGAGTCCACCTCCTCCACTCCTAGTAACATTAGGATTCATCCTTTTTTTTCCTTTTTGCCTTTTTCCACCTTTTTCCTTTTGGGTTTTCTTCTCCAGCCACATGGGCCTTGTGTGAGAGTTTCCACCAGCCCACTAAGGGCTGATATTCACTCTCCCACAGCCCATGAAGCCTCTTGGGTCGAAATACCCCTCCCGGAGGGTCTCCCGGTACACTACAGGTACTCCCGGTACACTACCGATAAGCCCGGAACTTTTCCGGCGATCAAAACAAGACTTACTATATATGAACCTTTACCTCCGGACCATTTCGGAGCTCCTCGTGACGTCCAGGATCTCATCCGGGACTCCGAACAAACTTCGGTCACCACCATACATAACTCTATACTACCGAAACGTCACCAAACCTTAAGTGTGCAGACCCTACGGGTTCGAGAACTATGTAGAAATGACCGAGACACCTCTACGGTCAATAACCAATGGTGGGACTTGGATGTCCACATTGGTTCCTACAAATTCTGTGAAGATCTTTATCGGTCGAACTTCTATGTCAAGGATTCAATTAATCCCGTATGATGTTCCCTTTGCTCTTCGGTATGTTACTTGCCCGAGATTCGATCGTCGGTATCTCCATACCTAGTTCAACCTCGTTACCGGCAAGTCTCTTTACTCGTTCCGTAATACAAGATCCCGTGACTAACACTTAGTCACATTGCTTACAAGGCTTATTGTGATGTTGTATTACCGAGTGGGCCCTGAGATACCTCTTCGTCACACGGAGTAACAAATCCCAGTCTTGATCCATGTCAATTCAACAGACACCCTCGGAGATACCTGTAGAGCACCTTTATAGTCACCCAGTTACGTTGTGACGTTTGATACACACAAGGCACTCCTCTGATGTCCGTGAGTTGCATGATCTCATGGTCATAGGAACATATACTTGACATGCAGAAAACAGTAGCAACAAACTGACACGATCATATGCTACGTTTGTAGTTTGGGTCTTGTCCATCACATCATTCTCCTAATGATGTGATCCCGTTATCAAATGACATCTCATGTCCATGGCTAGGAAGCCTTAACCATCTTTGATGAACGATCTAGTCTATTAGAGGCATACTAGGGACATGGTTTTGTCTATGTATCCACACATGCATCTAAGTCTCCGATCAATACAATTTATAGCATGGATAATAAAGGATTATCATGAACAAGGAAATATGATAATAACTAATTTATTATTGACTCTAGGGCATATTTCCAACAGTCTCCCACTTGCACTAGAGTCAATAATCAAGTTCACATCACCATGTGATTCGCATTGTTATGAATCTAACACCCAATGAGTTCTGGGGCTCGGTCATGCTTTGCGTGTGAGAGAGGTCTTATAGTCAACGGGTCTGCGACATTCAGATTCGTGTGTACTTTGCAAATTTCTATGTCAAACCGTAAACACTGCTACCACACTCCACTTGGTACTATTCCAAATGGCTGCTCCACTATACGTATCCAGATTGCTACTACGAGTCATCCGGATTGGTGTTAAAGCTTGCATCGACGTAACTCTTTACGACAAACTCTTTATCACCTCCATAATCGAGAAACATCTCCTTAGTCTTTCAGTTACTAAGGATAATCTTGACCGCTATCCAGTGCTCCATTCCAGGATCACTTTGAAACCTTCTGGCCATACTTATGGCAAGGCTGACATCGGGTTTTGTGCACAGCATTGCATACATGATAGAGCCTATGGCTGAAGCATAGGGGATGACACTCATCTTTTCTCTATCTTCTGCAGTCACTGGGCATTTAGTCTTACTCAACTTTATACCTTACAAATCAGGCGAGAACTCTTTCTCTGACTGATCCATTTTGAACTCTTTCAAAATCTTGTTAAGGTATGTGCTCATTGAAAGTCTCATCAAGTATCTTGATCTATCTCTATAGATCTTGATGCTCAACAATTAGGTAGCTTTATCCAGGTCTTCCTTTGAAAAACTCTTTTCAAACACCCGTTTATGCTCTCCAGAATTTCTACATCATTTCCGAATAGCAATATGTCATCCACATATACTTATCAGAAACTCTATAGTGCTCCCACTCACTTTATTGCAAATACAAGTTTCTCGTAAACTTTTTATAGACTCAAAAACTTTGATCACCTCATCAAAGTGTATATTCCAACTCCGAGATGCTTGCTTCAGTTCATAGAAGAATCACTGAAGCTCGGACATCTTTTAGCATCCTTAGGACTGACAAAACCTTCTAGTTGTATCTCATACAACCTTTCCTTAAGGAAGGAAACGATGTTTTGGCATCCATCTGCCAGATTTCATAATTGAAAAAATGCAGCAACTGCTAACATAATTCCAACAGACTTCAGCATCGCTACGAGTGAGAAAGTCTCATCGCAGTCAACTCTTTGAACTTGTCGTAAAGTACTTTGCAACAAGTCAAGCTTTACAAATGGTAACATTTACCATCAACGGTTGTCTTCATTTTAAAGATCCATTTGTACTTAACGACCTGCCGTCCAACGAGCAAGTCCACCAAAGTCTATACTTAGTTTTCATACATGGATCCTTTCTCGGATTTCATGGCCTCTAACCATTTGTTGGTTTCCAGGCTCATCATCGCTTCTCCATAGTTCGTAGGTTCATCGTTGTCCAACAACATGACCTCCAAGACAGGGTTGTCGTACCGCTCAGTAGCAATACACATCCTTGTCAAGCTACGAAGTTCGATAGTAACTTGATCCGAAGCTTCATGATCATCATCATTAACTTCCTCTTCAACTAATGTAGTCTTCACAGAAACATCTTTCTGCGCTGCGCCACTTTCTGGTTGAAGTGAAGGTTCAATAACCTCATCAAGTTCTATTTTCCTCGTAGGTCCATAGTAACTTGATCCGAAGCTATATGATCATCATCATTAACTTCCTCTTCAACTTACGTAGGCTTTACAGAAACATCTTTTTGCGCTGCGCTACTTTCTGGTTGAAGCAGAGGTTTAACAACCTCATCAAGTTCTATCCTCCTCCCACTCAATTCTTTCAAGAGAAACCCTTTCTCGAGAAAGGACCCAGTTTTAGCAACAAACATTTTATGCTTGGATCTGAGATAGAAGGTTCACCCAACTGTTCTTAGGGTATTCTATGAAGACGCAATTGTTCGCTTTGGGTTCGAGCTCATTAGGTGAAAACATTTTCCACACAAGCGTCGTAGCCCCAAGCATTAAGAAATGACAGCTTAGGTTTCTATCAAACAAAAATTCACACGGTGTCATCTCAATGGATTTAGATGGTGCCTTATTTAAAGTGAATGTAGTTGTCTCTAATGCATAACCCCAAAATTATAGTAACAAAACGATAAGAGACATCACAGTATGCACCATATCCAATAGAGCACGACTATGATGTTCGGACACACCATCACACTATGGTGTTCCAGGTGGCGTGAGTTGTGAAAACAATTCTCACATTGTCTAAAGTTGTAAGCCAAACTCGTAACTCAGATATTCACCTCTACGATCATATCGCAAACATTTTTATCTTCTTGTCACGATGATCTTAAAACTTCACTCTGAATTTGCTTGAACCTTTCAAACGATTCAGACTTGTGTTTCATCAAGTAAATATACACTATATCTACTCAAATCATACGTGAAGGTAAGAAAATAACGATATTCACCGCACGCTACAAGACTCATTGGATTGCATACATCATCATGTATCATTTCCAATAAATCACTTGCCCGCTTCATCAAAACAGAAAACGGGGTCCTTAGTCATCTTGACCAAGAGGCATGGTTCGCATGTCCCAACCAATTCGAAATCGAATGAGTCAAAGATCCATCAGCATGGAGTTTCTTCATGCGCTTTATACCAATATGAAATTTAGCGGCAGTGCCACAAGCATGTGGTACTATCATTATTAACTTTGTATCTTTTTGGCATTAATGTTATGAACAAGTGTATTACTACGATCAAGTTTCAACAAACCATTCTTACTGGGTGCATGACCGTTGAAGGTATTATTCATATAAATAGAATAACCATTATTCTCTAATTTAAATGAATAACCATGTTGCAATGAACATGATCTAATCACGTTGATGCTCAACGCAAAAACACCAAATAACATTTATTTAGGTTCGTCACTAATCTCGAAGGTAGAGAGAGCATGCGATGTTGATCACATCAACCTTGGAAACATTTCCAACACACAACGTCACCTCACACTTAGCTAGTTCTCCGTTTATTTCGAGTCATTAACATTTAGCAACCGAACCGGTATCCAATACCCAGGTGCTACTAGGAGTACTAGCAAGGTACACATCAATAACACGTATATCAAATATACTTCTGTTGACATTGCCAGCCTTCTTATCTACCAAGTATCTAGGGTTGTTCCACTTCAGCGACTGCTCTCCTCCTCATCGAAGCACTTAGTCTCGGGTTGGAGTTTAACTTTGGGTTGCTTCACTGGAGCAGCAACTGACTTGCTATCCATGAAGTTTCCCTCCTTGCTCTTGCCCTTCTTGAAACTTAGTGGTTTTAACTAACCATCAACACTTTGACGCTCCTTCTCGATTTCTACCTTCGCGGTGTCAAACATCGCGAACAGCTCAGGGATCATTATCTCTATCCCTAGCATTCTATAGTTCATCACCAAGTTCTAGTAGCTTAGTGACAGTGACTTGGAGAACTATATCAATCACTATCTTATCTGGAAGATCAACTCCCACTCGATTCAAGTGATTGTAGCACCCAGACAATCTGAGCACATGCTCAATGATTGAGCTATTCTCGTTCATCTTGCAGGCAAAGAATCTTGTCGGAGATCTCATATCTCGCAACACGGGCACGAACCTGAGATCCTAATTTCAGCTCTTAGAACATCTCATATGTTCTGTGATGTTCAAAAACGTTTTGAAGCCTCAATTCTAAGCCGTAATGCATGACGCACTAAACTATCAATTAGTCATCAACACATACCTGTCAGATGTTCACAACATCTAGAAACGACGCTAGAGGGGTTGGCGCACCGAGCGGTGCATTAAGGACATAAGCCTTCTGTGTAGCAACGAGGACAATCCTCAGATCACGGATCCAATCCGCAATCATGCAACCATCATCTTTCAACTCTATTTCTCTAGGAACATATAAAAATTCAAGGGAGCTACAGCGCGAGCAAGTAATCTACAACATAATTTGCAAAGACACTACTGACTATGTTCATGATAATGAGTTCAATTAATCATCACTGTTGTAACCTATTTCTCGGTCGGTCTCATCATCACTATCAATCATATCATCTTCGTTGTCTGACGGAGGTGGAGGATCTTCCTTGTCGTCAGCGTCTTCGTTTAACTTTTGTAGCATAAGTATGTCACTTTCATTGACAATGGTCTCACCATCATTCCGTGCATCGTCCTCATTTGGATCCACATCATCATCAGCTAATGGTCTAGAGTCATCGTTTCTAACCACATCATCATTAGGTTTCTCTTGATAGAACACTCCCTCGTATGTCATGGGGTTAATGTTGCAGTAATCATCTTCATTCGGGTCCGGTAGCTTACCATGTGGTGACAGCTTGAACACAACTTCCCAACTCTTTCGGTACTCTTTCTGGCATGGGTAAGGCAGATAATAAACTTGTGTAGCTTGGGTGGCCGCAATGAAGAGATCGGCTCTTGCATAGACGGTTGATGGTTTAACTTTGACCAAACCAATAGAAGGCGTATGTCTCTGCCCCTCCCACGGATCGAACAATCGGCATTTGAACACAGGCAGATTTAGGGTTTCGCGCCCTTTGCAGAATTTAATCTCGTATATATTTTGTACCCTTCCGTAGTAGCCTACTGAATTTTGACCAGGGGTGTACACTCCAATATTTATAGTTTTGGGATCAGGACGGCTGTTCTGGTGCTCCTCTCTATGGAAGTGATACCCATTCACATCATACTTTTTACATGTCATGACAGCAGGGTCAAAACCCATGGAAACCCATCTCAATTCGTCATCCATAGATATTTTCGGATTATTTCCCTACAAGTATAATTGAAAGTGTTGGGTGCATTAGTTCGGTTAACTAATAAATGTTGAACTAGGTATTTAATAGGGGAATGTAGAAAATTACTTTCTCCATGAACCAAGCAACAATTTTTTTACGTCCAGGGTTTCCATGACGGAGAAGAGTAAGTGCCTCCGCCTCAGTAGGAGGATTAATTCCCATCCATTCCTCTTGAAGGAAATCACTAAAAGAAGAAAAGAGGTGTTAGACCGGGAATAAGTGAACATAGAACATGATGTTGTGGAAGACATAAAGGAATTGTGTAGTGGTATTACCTCGTCCACGCTTCCTCAACTTCCTTGATGTTGTGCAAGATATAGAACATGAGGTCCTCCCACTCTTGTCGTGGCATGTTATAAGATTTCGAGGCCCAGCCCTGCCACCTTGCACGTTGAATAGATGGAGCTTGGGTTGATACTTGGGCTCTTCTATATTGTATCGAGGCACCTTGTTATGCAGATGGGGAATGTGGTCTGGATAGTATGATGTCCTCAGGTCTGACACCTCCTCTAGGATAACTGCCTCAGCTATGGAAGCTTCAATCTTAGCTTTGTTTCCAGATTTCTATCGGAGATGCTTGTTCTGTCTCTCAGGGCCATACTGCCAATGATTCTGCACAGGCCCCCCCAACAATACCTCTTTCGCGAGGTGCAGAATGAGATGTGTCATCAGAGTGAAGAAGCCTGGCGGAAAGATCTTCTCTAGCTTGACTATCAACTTCGGTGCCTTCTTATGCAATTGTTCAATCACATCTTTACTTACTTCTTCAGCACAAAGCGTGCGGAAGAAATGGCTTAGCTCGACAAGCACTCGCCAGACATGCTCGGGGACATAGCCTCGAACCATCACCGGCATTATCCGCTCAATCCATACATGATATTCATGACTCTTGAGCCCGGTCACTTTGCCCGTTGAAAGATTGACTCCCTTACTTATATTCGATGCATAACCATTAGTGAACTTCACTATGTGTTTGAGCCACTTAAGTACCTCTGTCTTTTCAGGCTTTTTAAGAATGAAGTCAGCATCTGGCTTGAACCAGTTTATTCGACCGCCTGTGGGAGGCTTCATGTTTAGTCGTGGTCTATCACAAATTTTCTGTTGATCGGCTCTAGCTTTAACGTTATCCTTCGTCTTATCATGATTGTTGAGGATCATGTGGAAAAGAGACTCTGCGACATTCTAATCCCACCCGAAGATGTGTAGATTGAGTACATTCACCATTCTACCCCGTTCCGAGACAAAATTTCGGCAGCACCTCCCCGCTATTCTCCAGATACACGTCTCGGCAAATAGCCGAGAGAATGTGCTCCGGAGAACAACGGGGAGGCGCCACCGAAATCTTGTCTCGGAACGGGGTAGGGCATGGAGAACGTACCCAATTACACATCCTCGGGCTATCCGTGGAAAACACTGGACAATCCAAAAGAGTTGCGGTGATAAATATGCAATTGAATGCATATTTATCGATGCAACCCTTTCGGACGGGAGACGCCTAGGTTACGGGACTTGACGTGAAAATAAAATCTAGTGACATAAAAAAAGCACATGAGGAGGTGGTGGATTTGTAGCTCACCCTCGGCTGTAGAGGAAGTAGTCGAACAACAGAGGACGATCGGGGAACAACACCTCCGACGTTGACGATCACTCCAGAGAGATGCAACACCACGAAGCCTGTAAATTCCAACAAGTGAAAAAAATAGGTCATCACATCTCCTATAGCAATCTTTGATGACAAAATGATAGCATCCATCCATCCAAAAAACCACTCATCAGAGACAACCGCTTCCGACGAGGGTCACTCCGGGGAGACCCGACACAATATCTATTTTTAGCAACACCATCAACATTTTTAGCATGTTAGATCATCCATCCATCTATCACAAATCCATCGAACAAAATTTCATCCATCCATCTATCACAAATCAATCTAACAAATTCATCAATCCATCCATCTATCACAAATCCATCTAACAAAACTTACCAACATTCATCAACCCATCCATCTACCAATATTCATCAATCCATCTAACAA
This sequence comes from Hordeum marinum, assembly GCA_022496015.1. Classification (NCBI taxonomy): domain Eukaryota; kingdom Viridiplantae; phylum Streptophyta; class Magnoliopsida; order Poales; family Poaceae; genus Hordeum; species Hordeum marinum. The sequence continues at coordinate 557,646,791 of CM039678.1, forward strand.
AATTTACCCATGCATCCATGCACATACCAAACATAAACATAATGCAAAAAAATGAAGAAAAAAACTCATCGAGGGCGTTTTGGGCGCCGGTGCAGCGACCATGCAGGGAGGCCGGGGGCGGAGCTGAGGAAGGGTGGACGGGGGCCGGGGCCGCTGCTGCAGCAGAGGAGGGTCGGCCGGCGAGGGCGGGCGGCGGCGGGGCGGTGCGGGGCGCCGGGGCGCGGCGGGGCGGCGAGGCGCGACGGGGCGGTGCGGGGCGGCGGGGCGCTGCGGGTCGGGCGGCGGGGCGGTGCGGGGCGGCGGGGCGCGGCGGGTCGGGCGGCGGGACGGTGCGAGGCGGCAGGGCACGGCGGGCGGGGACGAGGGCAGCCGGCGGCGACAGCAAGCGGCGGCGGCGGTCATGGTCGAGAGAGAGAGAGAGGGAGATTGGGGTCGGGTCGGTGAGAGACGAAACGAGTGGTGGAGAAGGAACGGCCGAGTGGATAAGGGGGCACTATGCCGACGGTTTGGCCGTCGGCATAGCATGGGTTCCCACGTGTCAAGGACGGCTGCCCGAGTGGATAAGGCGCACTATGCCGACGGTTTGGCCGTCGGCATAGCATGGGGTCCCACGTGTCAGGGGCAGTTGCCCCAGTGGATAAGGGGGCACTATGCCGACGGTTTGGCCGTCGGCATAGCATGGGTCCCACGTGTCAAGGGCAGCTGTCCGAGTTGATAAGGGGGCACTATGCCGACGGTTTGGCCGTCGGCATAGCATGGGTCCCATGTGTCAGGGGCAGCTGCCGGAGTGGATAAGGGGGCACTATGGCGATGGTTTGGCCGTCGGCATAGCATGGGTCCCACGTGTCAGGGGTTGCTGCTCGAGTGGATAAGGGGCACTTGCACATGCCACGGAGGCGCGTGTCGGGTGCTTGCACATGCCACCACGCTTCCAGACGTGTAAGACGACCCAGCGCAAGACTTGATGGCGTAGCTACCCCCTCAAGTACACTGTCCCGTCTAACCCTATCACAGTTGACCGACGGATCTACGCCTTTGACTTTCACCGGACGGGGTTTGACCGATGGACCTTTTCACCTGGTTGTCATAGGCCAGCCAATAGCTACACCCCCGAACACGGTCGGGCCCCAATCCACCATAAGATTCCCTTTGTGTTTGCCCGATGTGGCCGTTTCCCCTCCGTGAGACGGCATCAGTAACGTCTGTGAGGGGGGTCACACCGTGGAGGTGCATGTAGGGTGCTTGCACATGCCACCACGCTTCCAGACGTGTAAGAGGGCCTAGCGCAAGATTTGGAGGCATAGCTACCCCGCCCCCCAGTACACCGTCTCGTCTAACCGTGTCACAGTTGACCGACGGATCTAGGCCTTTGACTTTCGCCGGACGGGGTTTGACTGATGGATCTTTTCACCTAGTTGTGATAGTCCAGCCCATAGGCACACTTCCGATTAAGGTCCGGCCCCAACACACTGCAAAATTCTCTTTATGTCTGCCAAACATGGTCGTTTCCCTCCTCCATGCGACGATGACAGTGACGTCCGTGAGGGGGGTCACACTACGGAGCCGCATGCCTGGTGCTTGCAGCTGCCACCATGCTTCCAGACCTATAAGACGGCCCAGCGCAAGACCTGGTGGCGTAGCTACCCCCCCCCCCCCCACCCTAAGTACACCGTCCCGTCTAACCCTATCATAGTTGACCAACGGATCTACGCCTTTGACTTTCACCGGACGGGGTTTGATCGATGGACCTTTTCACCTGGTTGTCATAGGCCAGCAAATAGCTACACCCCCGAACACGGTCCGGCCCCAATCCACCACAAGATTCCCTTTGTGTTTGCCCGATGTGGCCGTTTCCCCTCCGTGAGACGGCATTAGTAACGTCTGTGAGGGGGGTCACACCACGGAGGCGCGTGTCGGGTGCTTGCACATGCCACCACGCTTCCAGACGTGTAAGAGGGCCTAGCGCAAGATCTGGAGGCATAGCTACCCCCCCCCCCCAAGTACACCGTCCCGTCTAACCATGCCACAGTTGACCGGCGGATCTAGGCATTTGACTTTCGCCGGACGGGGTTTGACTGATGAATCTTTTCACCTAGTTGTGATAGTCCAGCCCATAGGCACACTTCCGATTAAGGTCCGGCCCCAACACACTGCAAAATTCTCTTTATGTCTGCCAAACATGGTCGTTTCCCTCCTCCATGCGACGATGACAGTGACGTCCGTGAGGGGGGTCACACTACGGAGCCGCATGCCTGGTGCTTGCAGCTGCCACCATGCTTCCAGACCTATAAGACGGCCCAGCGCAAGACCTGGTGGCATAGCTACCCCCCCCCCAAGTACACCGTCCCGTCTAACCCTATCACAGTTGACCAACGGATCTACGCCTTTGACTTTCACCGGACGGGGTTTGATCAATGGACCTTTTCACCTGGTTGTCATAGACCAGCCAATAGCTACACCCCCGTACATGGTCCGGCCCCAACCCACCACAAGATTCCCTTTGTGTTTGCCTGATGTGGCCGTTTCCCTTGAGTGAGACGGCATCAACGACGTCTGTGAGGGGGGTCACACCATGGAGGCACATGTCGGGTGCTTGCACATGCCACCACGCTTCCAGACGTGTAAGAGGGCCTAGCGCAAGACCTGGACGCATAGCTACCCCGCCCAAGTACACCGTCCCGTCTAACCGTGTCACAGTTGACCGGTGAATCTAGGCCTTTGACTTTCGCCGGACGGGGTTTGACTGATGGATCTTTTCACCTAGTTGTGATAGTCCAGCTCATAGGCACACTTCCGATTAAGGTCCAGCCCCAACACACTGCAAAATTCTCTCCGTGTCTGCCAAACGTGGTCGTTTCCCTCCTCCGTGCGACGGAGGCAGTGACGTCCGTAAGGGGGGTCACACTACGGAGCCGCGTGCCTGGTGCTTGCAGCTGCCACCATGCTTCCAGACCTATAAGACGGCCCAGCGCAAGACCTGGTGGCATAGCTACCCCCCCCCCAAGTACACCGTCCCGTCTAACCCTATCACAGTTGACCAACGGATCTATGCCTTTGAATTTCACCGGACGGGGTTTAATCGATGGACCTTTTCACCTGGTTGTCATAGGCCAGCCAATAGCTACACCCCCGAACACGGTCCGTCCCCAATCCGCCACAAGATTCCCTTTGTGATAGGCCAGCCCATAGCTACACTTCCGAACAAGGTCCGGGCCTAGCCCAAGACCCCCCAAGTACATCGTCTCGTCTAACCATGACACGGTTGACTGGTGGATCTAGCACTTTCAAGATGCTTATAAAAAACATATAGAACTTATCAAACTAATTGTAATTATCAATTGTTTGTGATTTTAATAAAGTATAGGAACCTATATGCAAAGGAACATGTGGCCACATTACTAACATACTCGAAAACAAATACAAACTACATATACATAATATATGAAAAATCTACACAAATCTATATATAATTTATTATATATGTTTATGTTTAGATAAGGCACATTTAAGTTAATAAAATTTTAATTTAGAAAAAACTAAAATATAAAACTAAGTAAAAAAACAAATAAAAGAAAGATATGCCGACGGCAAGGCCGTCAACATAGGTTTGCCCACGGATCGACCGTAGGCCTTGGATCGATGACGTGGCACGCATCGCGGATCGATGACGTGGACAAAACCTATGCTGATGGCCACCGTGAAAGCCATCGGCATAGGTATGACGGCGTCAGACTCCCGTCGAACGAAGGCTCGTCGGGCCCACATCTATGCCGACGGCCCTTATATGCCGACGACCACTGTAGGCATACATTACGATATGCCGACGGCCTGAATACGCCGATAGCCACCGTAGGCATATCTCCAGGCATGCCGACGGCTTTGCCTAGGCCGTCGGCATACCTCCCTCTATGCCGACAGGGGCCGTCGGCATAGATTAGGCCGTCGGCCTTAGCTGTTATTCTGGTAGTGAAGCTATCCATGAAGACATCTTTCAATCTCGTGTGACAGTAAATGTGTTCATTACAAGCTATTTATCTGAACTCCATGCATTGAATGCATCGATGCCGATACCGGAGACTAACAGGGCTCAAAGACTAGTCCAATGGCAACCACAATTCATGTGGCATCTGACTAGAAGGTGGTGCTGGAAGATATCCAGAAGGAAAATGCGTCAAGCTACGGAGCAATCATTCATGAGATCATAGATCATTCTTTGTCTTTTGATTTTTGTACCTTTAGTCATGAGTACAGGAGCTCAAATTTTAAGGCTCACAATTTAGCAAAACATGCACTCTCTCTAACGGGTGGCCGTCATGTCTGGCTAGGCCACCCGAGAGACCTTTCTTTCGTCCCTGTAAACATTATGACGAACTAAATAAAAGTTTCACGATATTGCTAGAATCAAATTGAGTGGTTTTGCTCCAAAAATAATAACAATTGAATGGTACCCCTTGTGGCCGCCCCTCAAAGGTCACTTTGAGTTAGGCTGCGGGTGCATCACTTGACGTGCAGAGGCATTAGTCCCAAAAAACATTGGGGGTAGCATAATTCTGAAACCCATAAGAATCTCGCAACCAACTCATGTTTCTGGCACATGGATAACAAGGTTTCACGCATCCTTGTCCATTGCTACTTTTTTGGTGATAATTCAGCCCTTTTGATCTTTCTTTACGAACTTCTCCTATGTCAAGTTAGGTCTACCCCGACCTCTTTGGACATTTTAACACGCTTTAGTCGTCCGTTGAGCACCGGAACTTCTGGGTCCTACAATGAATATGCCCAAACTATCTCAGACGATTTGGGATAAAATTCTCTTCAGTCGGTGCTACCCCAAGTCAATCTCGTATATCATCATTCTAGACCCGGCCCTTCAATGTATGGCCACACATCCATCTCAAAATGCATATCTCCGCCACGCGTAACTGCTTGAGCACGTCACCTTTTAATCGGCCAACACTCAACACCATACAACATTGCAGACCGAGTATGGGAGTGTTGCGTGCCCAAATTCGCGCGGTGCGTGCCCGCGGCGGCAAGATGGGAGCGGCTGGATGCGTAGCCGTCCGGCGGCTCGTGCACGCGCGTGCTCATACCTGCGCGGTGAGATGGAGGCGGACCCTGAGGCGGAGCGGCCGCGCACGTCGGCCGTCGTGGGATGCTGCCGGAGGACGCGGGCTCTCCCCTTCCCTTGCCCGGCGGGCGCCCCTGGCGTGTTGAGGCCGGATCTGGCAAGCCGTGTAGAACGGATCTAGCGGCTCGCGGTATGGAGGCGGCTCGGCCAGAGACATGGTCGGCGTGGCTGTGGGCCACAAGTTGTGCGAGAGGAGGTGTGGGAGATGAATGGTACCCTGCTCGGTGTTGCATCCTCGTGACGATGGTTTGGAAAGCTCGACGATGCTGCAGGTGGGGAGACGAGATGACGATGACTAATGGGAGAATAATGGCACCATGACGGTTGTTGCATCCTTCGGCGGGAGACGAATGGCCGGTAGGCGTTGCATCCTCGAGGAGATGAATGGTGCCCTGCTTAATTGGTTGCATCCTTCCGGTGGAAGAAGAATGGCACCGCTATGGGGGTTGCATCCTCCATCCACTGGGCGATGCGGATGCAAGGATTAAAGCATGCCCAGCTTTTCAGGGATGTGTGGTTAGCCGTGGAGGCAGGGATAGTGGTTTGATGTGTAGGCTGGTCGGATCGTAGGCTCGAACTGTGTAGGTGAGACGGCCGACGAAAGTCATACTCCGGTTGTGGCCGGAATAGTCGATGGCGGCGCCTTCTGACGTCGCCCCCTCGTTGGAGGTATCGATATAGCTGCTTCCACCTTGCCTTTTCTGTTGTGTTGCGAGGAAAATCTTGATCTAGTTTAGATCGGACGATTCATCCTGGAATTACTTTTTTCACTTGGGGCCTTTTCTTTACTCGGAGTACAACGGTTTGGGCCAAGTTAGCAGGGCCAATTCACCACCGCCCTACACTGTAGCTCCACCCGTGGATATCACCAACATAAGCTATCTCGTAGCAGGTGGCAGTTCCTAGACCCATACACGACCGACCAACCCGAAGGACCAGACGAACAGAGTGCACATCGAAACAGGCTAGTACGTGGTCCCGGATGCAGGGACGTGTGATGAGATGTGAACCGATACGTGGCCAGATGATCTCCTCCTTATCCGAAACCAACCTAGAATGCACTGGAATGGATATGTCCTCGACGAGTCGATGGAGTCCGTCACAGTCACCCGAAACGTCGGATGGATCCTAGTCCAATGTCCTCGACGAGGCGAGGGCCGGTGCGGCGTCCCAGCTGCCAACCGTCGTCATGAACCAAGCATAAATATGTCTTCCCATGCGAAGTGCATGAGCCAAGGCTACCACATTTCTCCAAGAAATCAACACGAGGCACATGGCTTAGTCCGCACCACGGCTATATATTAGCTCCGACTAAGCGCTCCGGAGTCCCCAAGAACGAAGAGGAGCGACGAGGATCGGAGATCGAAACCAACCTAGACTGCGAGCAATGGCGTCCGAGTGCTCTTTTGCCCGAGGCGTCTCCCTCCCTGCGCACCGGCCGGCCCTCGTCTTCATCACCACCTGCAGCAGGTAAGTCCCCGATCGCTCTGGCCTTACCATTTCGATACTCGTCTTCTTCAATCTCGCTCTGCGCGCTCTGTGTTTGACTGCAGGCTGCGGCACGGTGTCGTGCGCGCGGTAGCCCATCGTCGGGTCATGGCGGCGGCGAGGCTGGTCACGGTGGGCGCTGGCAGGAGAAGGCTCGGCTCACCCAGGTACGGTCCCAGAGCCTGGACAGCACGAGCGATCCATCATGTCCATGTCTATTCATCGAGTGTCAACCGACAAAATCTCACACATTTGGTCCTTCTTTTCCAGATACGGCAGCGCCAGTGCGGCGGCGGCGTTGCGCGCGGATGGGGCGGAGGTGGCCGTACCGCCGTCAGTGCCGGTGCGCGTCGCCCACGAGCTGCAGCTCGCCGGCCACCGCTATCTCGACGTCAGGTAGCGTACACAATCAACACACAAACCACATAACTGATCAGCACCTGCATGCTCTGGCACACTTCTGTGTAGTACTCTGTTCTGTCAACTTGGCCGAGGGGAAAATTCCGTCCAAAAAAGAAAAATGACAGAAAAATTGAGCTCATAGCGAACTGGCATAATTCCAGAACTGTCATCTGCTTCTGAGAGTAACAATGTACTAACATCTGATGGTGAGTTTTGCTGCTTGTGTAGAACGGAGGGTGAGTTCGCCGGCGGGCATCCGGCGGGGGCGGTGAACGTGCCCTACATGTACAGCACCGGCTCAGGTGATTCATCAAACCCACTACACTCGTTAACAGCTCTCCACCTCCAGTATTTTTCGTACTGTAATATTCTTCGCTTCGATCTCTAAAATGGCGAAGAACTCTGCACTTTAGATACATAGAATGTAATTTAGAGTTGCAGACAAGGCAGCTAGACTAATCCTGAAAGCAAGGAAGGTGTGTAGCTTCCAGTTTTCGAAAGAGGGCAAGGGAACTGTAACTTGCCAACGTAATTTACGGTAGAGCGTTTTTTCATATATTATTTTCTTTCTCAAAAGTACGGTATGTTTCTCCTCTCAAATTTCACAAGTTCTCAAAATATGCCCCCCTTTCAAGAAAAATTCATGTTTTCAAAAAATGTTCCCGTTTCAGAAGATGTTCACGTTTTCATTTTTTCTAAGTTTCAGAAAATGTTCGCATTTCAAAATATGTACACAAGTTTCGAAAAACCGTTCATGTTTTCAAGTTTTGTTCGGGTGATTCAAAAAATAAAAAACTGTTCACAAATTACTGTTCAAAAAATTTTCATTTTCAATTTTAGTGTTCTTTCTTCCCTTTCTTTTCAGTTTTTTGTTAAATCGTTGTATTTGATTATTTTGTTGTCAAGGATTTTTTTAAAATGTAATTTTCGAAAAATGTTCAGAATTTCATTTTTTTCCATAAGTTGAAAGAATGTTCATGTTTCCAAATTCTGTTCGGAAATTTCAAAAAATATTCTTGTTTCAAAAAAATGTTCTCAAATTTAAAAATTTGTTCATGTTTTATTTTTTCTGATCTTTCGGAAAATTTCCCCGTTTGAATAATTCTTACAATTTATCAAGAAATGTTTGTGTTCGGTAGATTCAAAAACTGTTCTCATTTTAAAATATTTTTCTCAAATTTCAAATATTGTTCATGTTTTAAAATTTTGTTCGGGCGTTTCAAAAAATGTTCCCATTTGAATAGCTGTTAGCATATGGTAATAAATATTTGTGTTCGGAAGATTCAAAAAATGTTCCCAAATTTCAAACTTTATTCGTGTTTAAATATTTTGTTCAGGTGTTTTGAAAATTGAACCTATTTATATAATTCTTAGCATTTTTCAATAAATCTTTGTGTTCGGAAGATTCAAAATATGTTCTCAAATTAAAAAATGGTTCATGTTTAAAATGTTTGTTCTCGTGTATCGAAAAATGTTCCCATTTGAATATCTGTTAGCGTTTGTGAATAAATATTTGTTTTCAGAATATTCAAAATATGTTCTCATTATTCTAAATTGTTCTCAGGTTTTTTTATAAAATTCATGTGTTAAATTTTGTTCGTGTGTTTAGAAAAAAGTTCTTGTCTGAATAATTATTTGGAACAAATGTTAATAACACAAAATTTATTGAAAAATGGTAACAATTATTATACTATAACATAAAGAGATAAACATTTTAAAAATATGGATCTACGAAAAATAGAAAATCTTTCAAGTTACAACAAGTGGCACGTATGTAGTGCTGTCACTTGTCACAACCTGAGAAGGTGAGAGTGATTTTTACAAAAGAATATTTTTCAATTAGTGATTTCGCGTATAGGAGCTCCCGTCGTTTGCCCTCTTGGCTCTTGGGCATAAGTGCATGAGTGCCTTCAGGTCCGGGCCTCTTGGCTGTTGGGCTTCTACCTTCTGTACGAGATGGGCCTCCTTTTCTACAGGCTTTTTTTTATTTGCAGCCGTAAGTCGGGGCCTTTAGATTGGCTGGGCCCCTGGCCGGCCCTCCACAGATATGCACATCACTAAAGAGATGCCACATACGAGCATCATGCTCAAATGATATTCTTGACTGTGGGCGTTAACAAAATTAGCACCAAATATTTACATGTGCTTTCTCACGGACGGGGTGGCAAGGATTTCGGCGCTAATAATTGTAAAAGTTTAAACATGTTTAATCATCTCTTCCGGTTATCTCCCAACTTCTTGACGTACATGCATGGCCTATATCGCATTTTCTTATCATGTCAGCAACGTGTTGGCAGACACACATGACCAATGTGGGAACCAAACTGAAATCTTTGCCTAATAATAAAACACGGATTGTTTCTGATCATCCATCATTCAAGTTACCCATAAAATTATCGATAATTTACCATCATGTAAAAAAAGACGGTTCACACATAGGGATGGCAATAGATACCTATTACCTACGTACCCTGCGGGTAAAAACCCTATTAGGGTAAGGGTATGTAACAAAATTTTACCCATGGTATATAAATCAGAAAATCTGAAACCCATCAGGTAGAGCGGGTACGGGTATGGGATCATATAACCCATACCCACATACCCATGTACCCGTATAAAATCTATGTAAACTGAAAATTATCTCTACAATCTACACTATGTGAAGAACTTGTGAACTAAAAATGTATGTCTATGTGTTGTTGTTTATGACTATATGATGTTGTTTATATGTATATGTTGTTGTTATAATCTATTTTTGTAAACTATATTATATGACGCAGTTTATGACTATAAGTTGTTCAGATTGATGCTTTGTAAATATGGGTAATTTTACCCACAGGTATCCGTCTATCCTGTCGTGTAATGGGTATGGAAAAAAATTGTACCCGTTGACGGGTATGGTACGGGTGATGGGTAAGCTTAGGCCGGATGGATAATATGGGGAGGCTTCACCCACATCCATATCCTGCGAGTGCCATCCCTATTCACACCTGAACATCCCTGACTGGGCCGGCCCATGAAATAGATTTTCTATACTGTGCTCTGCATGCAGGGAGAAGACACAGCGCTTCTGCTCGGGCCGGCCCATGTCATGGTGTCCTTGATTTTTCTTTTTTTCATTTTCCTTTTTAAATTATTTTATTTTAATTTAAATAATTTGAGAATTCAAAAAGTTCTGTAAAAATTAAAAAATAAATGATAATTTAGTTATAAATGTTCAACAACTCATAAAAGTCGGTGGCTTCAGAAAATGTTCACTATTTAAACAAGATCTGCATATAACAAAAATGTCTTTAATTTTGCAAACAAATATTCCAGAAATCAAAAAAAGTTCATGATTTTTGTAAAAATTCGGGTATTAAAAATATTAATGAAATTGAACAAATATTTGCCAATCCAAAAAATGTTCATGACTTGATTTTTTTCTTTCTAACACTGTTCTTTTGTTAAAAAATACTTTATTAATTCATAAAATGTCCACTTATTCAAAAAATGATCATCCCTTTCAAAAATGTTCATAAATTTGGAATTTTTTTTGCCAATTCTGGAAATGTTTGCCGATTCAAGATAAATGGTTTAAGAAATGTTCACAAGTTAAAACAAATATTTGCAAATAGAATAAAATGTTCATCATTTTGGAATTTTTTTTAAATCTGTAGACTTGTTCGTGAATTTGAAAATTTACGATTTCAAATATGTCCATGAGTTATTTTTTTCATGACTTCACAAAAATAAGAACGATAATGTATCTTGATGATGTAGCAAAATATGCTCGTTGCAATTGTAGACTATATTTTTTTTCGTTACAACGCACGAACTGTTTTACTAGTAAAGTAGTAGTGTAATGCAGAATTACAGATAAAATGGCTACTGGATGAATGGCCCCAAGCAAAAGCAAAGAACACCATTCCTTCGGAGAAAGAGGATGGAATTGTAATTGAACAAATCACATGTATCCTTTTGAGGTACTACCTCCGTCCGGGTTTTTTAGGCCTCTTTGTATTTTGTGTCAAACTTTGACCATTTATAGACTAATAAAATATAAAATATATGCTATGAAACATTACAATGTTGAATTTGTATTTGAAAGAGCTTTCTATAATATAATGTTTATGACATTTAATTTACATTTTATTAGTTAATAAAAATCAAATTTTATCCCAAAACAAGAGAGTGCCTAATAAACCGGACGGAGGGAGTATGTCTTTACAGTTTTCCTATAAAAGGGCAACTGTAGCTTGAGTTTTTCTGCCTGTTTAACTGCCTATTTTTTGTTCTACAGCTACCGTAGCTTCAGGTCAACAGTCTTGCAGGTGCAGGTGCAGGTGCGGTGCAGGCTGGCCACAAACTGTGCTGTTACCGAGGCTGACAACGTTGGCAGGTGTGTATGCGGTGACCGTGTCTGTTTGCATGGGCGTCGAGCTTTCTGTTGCATGCATGCGCGTGTCACTAGACGTCGACCTACATCTAGGCTCCTGCGTGTCCAAGCACCCAAACGTGTCGCACTGCATGCCGGGACACGCGCCGTCGCGTTGGCGCAGTGCCTTCCTACAAGTAGCGGTACTCCTACGACCACATGCCATCATCCTCTACTGCAGTGCTCCGAGTGTATTGTCCAAACACTGTATACATGTGCATGTTCGATGCGTGCGGACGCCGGACGGTAGGTCTTCTTCTTAATACTTGAGCTGACTGACTACTTCGTGTCTCCGTGTGTGTATGTTCATGGCTTCCTTAAAGCATACCGTAATAAACAGAACTTCTATGTGTTTTTTTTTTCAGGCAGCTCCACGTACACCCTGCTCCACGAGAGGAGATGTGGTTCGATCACCTTGAGGCTGCGGCAGGCTACCAGTACAGTGTATGTTTTCGCCAGATGATCTTCAACGATTTTGCGTCCTGATGGTAAAAATCGATCTCAAGCAACATTTATGTGACATTATCTCTGTGCGTGAACATCAAACATTTTTTTACGAAACATGCGTGTGTGTGTGCCTAGTCTCACATCCGTATCTACTGGCACGGTCGGACCTATGTTATTCCAGACGTTGTGGCTGGACACCGGATTGAAATCCAGCTTACGATTATGCATAGTACGTAGTTTGGGTTTGGACATTGGGAATATTTAAAGCTGGAAACTGGTTGAAACACGTCAGGGATAGAAAGAGAAACACGCGGCGAGCACTAAGCACACGTGCGGCCCATCAGGGATAGAGTTGAGATTGCATTGGGAACAAATTAGTACAGAGTTGAGATTATACTCGATGGTCTTTCCTTTCGCCGAGAAAGGAAATGTACATGTCGATTCAAGCTGAGCAAAATATATCTGAGCATCTCTGTCGGGATAAATCGGGGAGCACTTGCGATTATGTTAACTTGCAAACAATGCTAAATTTAGAAAAAAAAAGTCAGCACGCATAAGAACTTCTAAATGGTAAACTTCAGAATTAGCAACTGGAGATGTGTTCTTTTGACGTAGATGCACGTGTCCATCCATCCGCGCCACTCGGTAAAACTCCGCAGCACCATGCTGTCGTGATTCGCCGTCGGCCTTGCGGTACATGCAACATCACTCATTCTCTTGTCTCCTCCAGTCATCACTTGCTTCAAAACGATGCCCCAGGAGGAAGAAGCGATACTGCGAACGGCATCATCATTCGATCCGGAAGACCCAAATCTAGGGTTTCCTATAGAGCATCCTGATCCCGATGACACAAACTGCAATGACGATGCCTCAACAAGGGAACGACATCAAAGACGTCGCCATCATCCGCCATGACCATAGTCGAAACGATTTTCATCGGCAGTTGTGCCACCAGGTGTGTGCCGCTGACGTCGTTGGTCCCTTCAACCGGAGCAACTCCAAAATGATGCCTCGAAGAGGGACTACCACGCAAAAGCTCCGGCATCGCTCGATCCCAAGGAGATCTAGAGTTTCCCCCACAGTTGTCCGCGCTGTCATGGACCAAACAAGGATAGAATCCTGGCGGATCTGCCTAGCTGCCCACGTGTCATACCCGCCATCACGCCGTGCAATCCAGGGACCGAGGCCCAGACCTTTGTGACTGCGATGCACCAGAACTTGAAGCCGCCTGCCGCGAAGGAACAAAATCGTCGAAGAGCCGTCACCACCCATCGTGATGTCTCGCCCGACGCCAAGCTCCATACTGGGAGCGTCGGCCCACGCCAGCCCCACCCGAGCGGGAGGACCCCAAGTCCCCGTCGCCACCGCCGACAGCAAGGTTTTGCCTTGTCGTGCCTTTGGACGGCGGCGAGGAAAGAGGAGAAGGAGAGGGGGAGTCCGGACGACCGGATCCGGGGACCTCCCGGCCGCCACGCGGGAGGCGACTCGGGAGGAGGTTTCCATTTCGTGAGTCAGGTTTCCGTCTCGTGAGTCCTGAGACATGTATTGAACGATATAGACATGTATTTTAAATGTAATGCCCGAGTTCGACAGCCATGGTGGATGCTCTACGTACGAGAGATGCATGCAAGCCAGCAAGCAGGCAGCACACACTGGAAAGTTGGATATGAAGTACCCTACAACTAATGTAAGCCATGTGATACTGAGCATGGTGGAAAAGAACGGCCAAAATGTACGCTCAGTGTAAAGAGATATGCAGAATTCTTTTTTTGATTTTTAGCATGGCTGAGAAGGAGATTCATCTAGCGACTGAAGTAATCAATCAGTTGGCAAGTGTGAAAGCAATAGAGAAAGGAAGAGTGAGCTTTGTCGAATGGAATCATCCAACATAATATGCATATAGTGTGATTTCATTTAACAGAGCTGGATATTAAGATTTACTAAACAATTCTACTACCTCGTGTATCGAATTGACCAATTAGGGCATTCCACATAAACCCGAATAGAACGCACATTCGAAGACAACGTGAAATCCTGCAGTGTATGATGTGCATTTGCAAATATCATGCATCACATCTCTTGGAGAAATTGTTGCAAATGTTGACTCGGAGAGAAGAACTTGCGACAAGTGTGCCTAAGAATGAGAAACAAGTACGTATTTGATTTAAAAAGGTGACCAGACTTAGCAGATTACATTGATGGGCGTCAAGAGAATGATAGAAATCATCTTTGAGAAGGTTCGGTTCTGGAGCTCATGTCCAACTACTTTCGGGTACTTCCAATATTATTGTTCTACTTGCAAAATTGTTTGTGTGGTAAATTATTTTTCAGGTTTCTTAGCATGTAGTAATTTTTTTTTTGGTACCTGTTGTAAGGGTTCATTCAGTAGTCATTAACAAAAAGGACCTGAAGAAATATCCCACAAAAATGAACCTGAAGAAATTGAAGAAACAGTTGCAGCTGAAGCAAAAAAAGTTGCTGTTGCAAGATGAAGAACACATGCAAATGACCCAAGGAAACGATCGATTGCATTAATCAGTTCCGAACACAAACACAACACGATTTAAGGAACGGTTCAAAAAGCAACCACCAATCTTGCCCAGCTTTAAGGTGGCAAGAAATCAGTACTTTTTCCTTGTTTGGACTGAAAGGCTATGAAGTTTTCTGGAAACGAAAATTTTGCCTTTCTCCAAGAAAATAATTTAGGAAGAAATGGTTTTGGATTCAAAACACTAGAAGTAAGAATAACGAGAGGTGCAAAACAGATTTAAGTTCAAGCAAAAAACTAGCAGAAAAACTAGCAGGTGCAGTAATTAAGGAAGCATATATATAACACAGAAGGCAAACAATTTAACCCAAATTTAACGATCGATTTCATTCAGTTCCGATGACCACCTTGGCCGGCAACAAACACTCACACTCGATATGACCAACGACCACGTGACAGTAACATTCTGTTTTGCCTAAGGTGATCGATTAAATCCACCACCAGCTCAACTGACAGACTCACACTAAAAGAGTTTCACTCTCCTAACTAACTTTATTTAGTTCTGCCTAAGGCAACCGGCCAATGCGCGATGAATATCCCTTTAGTTGGGGGCGAAGAAGATCTCGGAGTCAAGCCTCTTGGACCGGAAGAGCTTCTCCATCTCCGGAGTCGTGTTGAACGACGCCTCCAGCACCTCCGGAGATATCGCCTTCCACACTGATGTCTTCCCTGCCAGGTGGCTGAATATTGGGCTGCAATAACACACGCAAAACGTATCATAAGAAATAGTTTTCGGAGAAGCATATTAGAATGTTGAGTATTGCTTTCAGTAGCTCCTTACTTGGGGGTTGTGATGATGGAGAACCACTCCATGCCAGAGGCGTCGGCGATCTTGGACACCACATGGAAGCGGGGCACGATGAAGAGGCTGCCGCCCTCGATGCGGGTCTCCAGGACGCGCTTGCCGTCGGGGCCGACGACCTGCACGCGCCCGCTGCCACGCACGATGTAGGTCACCTGGTACGCAGAGTCGCACGAGAAGCCAGGGGAGCACATGGAGTGGGCATCGATCCTGACCAGGTCGGCGCCGAGCCCGACCTCCTTTACCAGCGGCAGGTTAGCCGTGTTGAGCACAACCACGCGGCCGCCATTGGGGATGTCCACGTCGAGTTTGGCCTCCAGGCAGTTGAGCGTCATGTCCTTACGGTCCTCGGCGACAGGCTCGGGGAGCTTCTGCCCGGCCGCGAGCTTGACGATGCCCGAGGCCGGCTGGCTGGAGACGAGCTTAGCGGCGTCGTCCTGCTTGAGGTCCCAGGCACGGCCAACAAACTCCGTGGAGAAGCCGGTGAAGATGCCGCTGGCGCCCGTGAGCTGGAAGTTGGTGAACTGGCCGGGCCTGTGGCCCTTGGAGGTATCGCCTAGGAAGAGGACGACGAGCTCGGTGGCGGACCCCGGGGTGTTGTGCCACCAGGTGACCACGCCGAAGGGGAGCGCAAGAGCGTCGCCCTCCTTGACCGCAACCACCTTCTCCTTGGTGGCCTCGGGCAGGACGATGCCGCAGGTTCCCTTGCCTGTCAATCATTCATGGAACCATGGATCAAAATAAGCAGCAGTATAAACTATTCATCGATATATTGCAACGAAATTCCCAAAACAACAGTACGTGTTAAGAAGGTCTGAGCAAAACCGACATGCATGAGAAAGATTTGATAAAGATGAACGAGACGAGTGTTCACAACAACTTATATACACGTAGAGATTTAAGCAAAACGATAACGGGAACAAGTGAGTAAATAAACGTAATAATAATTGCTCTGTTATTGTTGATCCGAAATAAGTTGGATCTGATGGACACTTAACCTGACGAAACTAAAAAAAAAAAACCTAACACGATTATAGAACTGATCACATCGTGTGTGTATTCGGCAGACAATTCAAGAGAGGTGCGATTCAATCACAATCTACGTTAGCATTTTCTGATCCAAACAGATCCGATTAATACGCTAGCATCTACCAACCAAAATTGATTCAGACCCAAACAGAGACCAGACTTTAACACCTCGGATCCTTCGGACTCGGCATCCCACGGGAGAAGATTGGGGGTCGGTCAGCGATCAAGATCGATCGGTTGCATATACGTACGTACCTTGGAGGACGTAGGCGACCTTTGCGGAGTCAGAGTAGCTGGGGAGGGACATGCCGCCGGCAGCAAGCGAGAGCTTTGCTGCGCCGATGGAAGCGACGCCGAGCATGGGCAGGTCGGCCGGGCTCCACTCATAGTAGGCGCCGCCGTCGCCACCGTACGCCTTGGTCGGCTGCCTCGGGGTGAGATCCACCGCCATTGCGAGAAAAGGAGCTACGATCGACCGGAACACACTGTGCCAGGAGCGGGAGCAGGAGACGGGGTGGATTGAGGCGTTGGGGGATCGATAGGGCGCCGCATATTTATAGGCAAGGAAGGCTGCTGACGCTCACGGATAGGATCACCGGCGTATTAGTAGGGTGGATTAGGATTAGTTGTTGGCGTGACTAAAGTCGTTTGATCTTTTCCTTGGAGGAAGGGCAAAGACACTGTTGTACACATAGTATAGGCATATAGTACTATATAGTATAAATATTAGATTTTTACTAAGAATATTCGATTACTTTTCGGAGAAATTACTTCACCCTTTTAGAGGAAAAAATGTTGCATGAGTGAAAAATGGGCAATACAAATGGGCCATCCAAATGAGTGCAAAAAACATGAGTGAAAAATGGGCCATCCAAATTTATGTACTCCCTTCACTCCATAATATAAAAGTCTTTTTAACACTACATGTGTTCAGAGGGAGTACCAAATTTGCACGAGATCTTGTGTTTCCATGTTGGGAAAAAAAGTGGCTTGTCCTTTTGTATTAAGAAATTCTTAATAAAAACAAGGCCTTAAACATGAGAAATAGATTGACACGGAGAATACATACAAATTGCAAAAACAATACAAAAAGTATTGTGAAGGAATAGAACAACGCAAAAATTAACTTAATAAAACAAATTTGTATATCAACTTCATTAGTTCAACCCCTTAAAAAACCACACACCACTCCCAGTAAATAATATGAAATTGATATCTCCCTGATCACATGTTTTTGTATATCAACTTCATTAGTTCAACCCCTTAAAAAACCTACATTAACTTAAACAAACACAAATAAACGTGTGCATATATGTGGAAGAAGGGGTTGAACCAGTTAGTGAATTCCAAAGAAAGCTGAACCCGGAAATGAAGGTGGTAAGAAAAGAAATAGTTCGCCTACTTGATGCAAGTACTCTATATACCATGTCGAAAGTAAGTTGGCGAGCCATGTTCATCGTGTACCCAAAAAGGGAGATTTACTATTGTACCAAATATGCATAATGAACTTATCCTCACTCGAACGATTGTAGGGTACAACACGTGGCTAAAGCGGAACCGAATCATATAATGCGCTATTTATTTTGGAATATTCGGGGCTGTGGATACGTAGGGTGTTGTACGCAGCTTAGAGAGTACATGGCGAAAGAACACGTCGATGTAGTGGCGTTGCAAGAGACGATTAAGGCCGACTTCACTTTCAGAGATTTACTTGCCATTGATCCTCTCGAACGTTTTTATTGGCAATGGGTACCTTCCGTTGGCCACTCGGGTGGCCTTCTAATGGGTTATAATCGCGATGCCTGTGATGTTATTGTTTGGGAATGCGGTTTGTTTTTCATTGATGCGACTGTTAGACACCGAGTGTCCGGTTTATCTTGGGTGGTTGTGTGCGTGTACGGCCCTGCGGATCATGCGAGATCAGCTGAGTTTCTTTCGGAGCTCATCGATTTGGTCGGGGTCATACGGGCGATCGACCTCCTCCTGATCATGGGCGGTGAATTTAAATTGATCCGCTCGGGGGCGAACAAGAACAACGACAATGTGGACTGTGCTAGGGTGTCCATGTTCAACAACGCGATTGCGTCGGCATCGTTACGGGAAGCCGCTCGCACAAGTGTAAGGTTTACTTGGTCGAATAAACAGCTGCGGCATGTACGCAATGTCCTTGACCGGGTTTTCTTTTCACCTGAATGGGAAATGCTTTTTCCACTGTGTTCCTTGGTGGCGGAGACGCGAATTGGCTCAGACCATCTCCCCCTCTTTTTTTCGTCCGGAGAGGAATGATTCGACATAGTAGTAGGTTCTACTTCGAAACAACATGGTTCGAAGAGAGGGCTTCGGACCCATGGTCAAGGAGCGGTGGTCGCACATCGTAGCACAGGTAGGTTACCAACGGGGCCGGGCGGCGGCAAAGATTCGTGCATATCTCCGCCGTTGGGGGGCCAACCACAGTAGCGAATCGACGAAAGAGCGAGCTAGAATTGTAGATGAGATCGCTGCGTTGGATGTTCAAGACGATGCAAGACCCTTCTCCGAAAGTGAATGGGCTCACAGATATGAACCTGAAAAACAAGTACCCGCTATTCTGAGAGAAGAAGAGGAGTACTGGCGCCGCAGTGGCGGCGTCAAATGGGTGACCAAGGGAGATGCGAATACCAGCTACTTCCACGCTTGCGCGAATGGTCGGAAGAGTAAATGGTCTATTTCGTGGCTCGCATCCTAGTGACCAGAAACGAGATTGAGAGCCACATTTACGAGTTTTTCATCGGTCTTTTGCGGACGGCCAAGGAAAAAATCTTGCACCTACGGGAGGATTTGTGGGATCCGTCCGAGCGGGTGACGCAGGCAGAGAACAACGGGTTGGCCCTGTCCTTCCATCTAGAGGAGATCGACAAGGCGCTGGCTGATGTGAAGTCAGACACGGTGCCGGAACCCGATGGCTAGCCTGTCGACTTCTTTAAGAAGTTTTGGCCATGTCTTAAGCATGTCTTAAGCTGGCTGATAGTGAATGGCTTTGCGCTAGGTACGGTAGACCTATCCTGTCTGAACTACGGTGCTATCGGACTTATTCCGAAGGTTAAGGGCACGGACAATATTAAGATGTTTAGGCCTATTACGCTTATAATTGTCCCTTTCAAGCTCTATGCGAAGGCGTACGCCACTCGTTTAGCGCTCATTGCTCAATGATTGATCGGCAAAAGCTATTCTGGAGGATCCTATTGTGGTCCTTGAGATTGTGCATGAGCTTAAGGTCACCAAAGGGAAGGGGGTGCTTCTTAAGCTTGATTTTGCGAAAGCCTACGATGGAGTGAACCAGGAGTTCGTTCAAGAGGTGCTCCTCCAAAAGGGCTTTGAGGCAGGCTCTTTACACCGTATCATGCACATGGTCAGCTGTGGACAGATAGCGGTGACGATTAACTATTAGGTTGGCAAGTTCTTCCGCAACAGAAGGGGCCTACGTCAAGGAGATCCTACTGATCTCGCCGCTTATTTCTAATTTTGATGGAGACGCCTTGTCGGCTATGCTGGCCAAGGCCCGAGAGGCAGCGCACATAAGAGGGTTAGTGCCCCACCTAATCCCGGGGGGGGGGGGGGGTGACTTGTTGGAAATATGCCCTAGAGGCAATAATAAATTAGTTATTATCATATTTCCTTGTTCATGATAATCGTTTATTATCCATGCTATAATTGTGTTGATCAGAAACTCAGATACATGTGTGGATACATAGACAACACCATGTCCCTAGTATGCCCCTACTAGACTAGCTCATTGATCAAAAGATGGTTAAGGTTTCCTAGCCATGGACATGAGATGTCATTTGATAACGGTATCACATCATTAGGAGAATGATGTGATGAACAAGACCCAAACTACAAACGTAGCATATGATCGTGTCAGTTTATTGCTACTGTTTTCTACATGTCAAGTATATGCTCCTATGACCATGAGATCATGCAACTCACAGACATCGGAGGAGTGTCTTGTGTGTATCAAACGTCGCAACGTAACTGGGTGGCTATAAAGGTGTTCTACAGGTATCGGCGAGGGTGTCTGTTGAGTTGGCATGGATCAAGACCGGAATTTCTTACTCCATGTGACGGAGAGGTATCTCAGGACCCACTTGGTAATACAACATCACAATAAGCCTTGCAAGCAATGTGACTAAGTGTTAGTCACGTGATCTTGTATTACGGAACGAGTAAAGAGACTTGCCGGTAACGAGGTTGAACTAGGTATGGAGATACCGACGATCGAATCTCGGGCAAGTAACATACCAAAACAAAGGGAACATCATATGGGATTAACTGAATCCTTTACATAGAGGTTCGACCGATAAAGATCTTCGTAGAATATGTAGGAACCAATATGGGCATCCAGGTCCCGCTATTGGTTATTGACCGTAGAGGTGTCTCGGTCATGTCTACATAGTTCTCGAACCCGCAGGGTCTGCACACTTAAGGTTTGGTGATGTTTCGGTAGTATAGAGTTATGTATGATGGTGACCGAAGGTTGTTCGGAGTCCCGGATGAGATACCGGACGTCACAACGAGCTCCGGAATGGTCCGGAGGTAAGGATTCATATATAGGAAGTCCTATTTTGGTCGCCGGAAAAGTTTCGGGCTCATCGGTAGTGTACTGGGAGTGCTGGTAGTGTACCGGGAGACCATCGGGAGGGGTATTTCGACCCGAGGCTACATGGGCTGTGGGAGAGTAAATACCAGCCCTTATTGGGCTGGTGGAAATCCCACACAAGGCCCATGAGGCTGGGAAGAAAAGCCCAAAGAGAAAAAGGTGGAAAAAGGCAAAAAAATAGGGTGAATCCTAGTCCTACTAGGATTGGAGGTGGATTCCACCTCTCCCACTTGATTTGGCCGACCCAATTGCTGGTCCTTTGAGGGCCAAGCCTCCTCCTCTCTTCCTCTTATATATACTAGAGGTCTTAGGGTTTTTTGGCACCAGATTTTAGCCACGTGCTACCCGTTCCTCCAGTGCATAGTTTCTCCTCTAGATCGGATTTCTACAGTGCTTAGGCGAAGCCCTGCCGAAATAGCTCCACCACCATCGCCAGAGCGCCGTCACGCTGCCGGAGAACTCTTCTACCTATTCGCTCCCTCTTGCTGGATCAAGAAGGCAGAGATCGTCATCAAGCTATACGTGTGCTGAACGCGAAGGTGCCGTCCGTTCAGCGCTAGATCGGAAGAACCGTGATCAAGACCGTGAGACGGATCGTTGTGAGATCGCGGAACGAATCGTGATGAGTTCACGGGATAGATTGTGATCAAGATCGTGAGACGGATCGTGATGAGATCGCGGGACGGATCGTGATGAGATCGCGGGACGCTCGGCGATTTGGATCGCGAAGACGTTCGACTACACCAACCGCTTAGAGATCTACAAGGGTATGTAGATCCACTCTCCCTCTCGTAGATGCTCATCACCATGGATAGATCTGCGTGTGCGTAGGAAATTTTTTGTTTCCCATGCATCGTTCCCCATTAGTGGCCTCATGATCTAGGTCTATGTGTAGATGAGATCTCGAGTAGAACACAAAAGGTTTGTGGGCGTTGATGCTTAGATTGCTTCCTCTCTTGGTCGGATTTTGGTTCAACGGTATTGTGAGATGAAGCGGCCCGGACCAACATTACTCGTCCGCTTACGAGAGACCGGTTCCCTCAACCGCAACTTGTTGCATAGATGGATTGCGGGTGACAGTTTCTCTCACTTTAGTTGGATCGGATTCGACAAAGGCGGTCCTTGAGAAGGTTGAAAAGCAACTAGTGTATCACCGCTGTGGTTTTTGCATAGATGAGAATTGTTCTTGCTAGATACCCGTAGCAGCCACGAAAACATGCAAGTGCAACAACAATTAGAGGACGTCTAACTTGTTTTTGCAGGGTATGTTGTGATATGATATGGCCAATTACATGATGTGATATATGTGATGTATGAGATGATCATGTGATGTATAGATTATCACGACTTGCATGTCGTTGAGTACGGCAACCGGCAGGAGCCATAGGGTTGTCTTTAATTATTGTATGGCCTGCGTGTCAATCATTAAGCGCTATGTAATGCTTTACTTTATCGCTATGGTAGCAATAGTATTAGAAGCATGTTGGGCGCGACAAACCCCGATGGCGAAACATTGATGGAGATCAAGATGATGGAGATCATGGTGTCGTGCCGGTGATGATGGAGATCATGCCGGTGCTTTCATGATGGAGATCAAAAGTACAAGTTCATGGCCATATCATGTCACTTATGATTTGCATGTGATGTTAATCCTTTTATGCACCTTGTTTTGCTTAGGACGACGATAGCATTATAAGGTGATCCCTCACTTAATTTCAAGATAAATTGTGTTCTCCCCGAGTGTGCACCGTTGCGAAAGTTCGTCGTGTTGAGACACCACGTGATGATCGGGTGTGATAGACTCTACGGGTGCAAGCCAGTGTTGCACATGCAGAACACTCGGGTTAAACTTGATGAGCCTAGCATGTACAGACATGGCCTCGGAACAGAAGAGACCGAAAGGTCGAACATGAGTCATATAGTAGATATGATCAACATAATGATGTTCACCATTGAAGCCACCTCAACTCACGTGATGATCTGACTTGAGTTGGTGAATTTGGATCATTTGTCACTCAGATGACCTGAGGAATGTCAATTTGAGTGGGAGTTCTTAGGTAATATGATTAATTGAACTCATTATCATGAACATAGTCAAAGTGTCTTTGCAAATTATGTTGTAGATTACTAGCTCACGATGTAGCTTCCTTGTATTTTTATATGTTCCTAAAGAAATAGAGTTGAAAGATAATGGTAGCAATATTGCGGACTAGGTCCGTGATCTGAGGATTGTCCTCATTGCTGCATAGAAGGCTTATGTCCTTAATGCACCGCTGGGTGCGCCAACCCCTCTAGCGTCGTCTGTAGATGTTGTGAACATCTGACATGCACGTTCTGATGACTACTTGATAGTTTAGTGCATCATGCATTATGGCTTAGAATTGAGGCTCCAAAACATTTTGAACATCACGGAACATATAAGATGTTTATAAGAGCTGAAATTAGGATCTCAGGCTCGTGCCCGTGTTGCGAGATATGAGATATCCAACAAGATTCTTTGCCCGCAAGATGAAAGATAATAGCTCAATCGTTGAGCATGTGCTCAGATTGTCTGGGTGCTACAATCACTTGAACCAAGTGGGAGTTGATCTTCCAGATAAGACAGTGATTGATATAGTTCTCCAAGTCACTGTCACTAAGCTACTAGAACTTGGTGATGAACTATAAAATGCCAGGGACAGAAATAATGATCCTTGAGCTGTTCGCGATGTTTGACACCGCGAAGGTAGAAATCAAGAAGGAGCATCAAGTGTTGATGGTTAGTAAAACCACTAGTTTCGAGAAGGGAAAGGGCAAGGAGGAAACCTTCATGGATGGCAAGTCAGTTGCTGTTCCAGTGAAGCAACCTAGAGTTGAACCCAAACCCGAGACTAAGTGCTTCGATTATGAAGAGAGGGGTCGCTGAAGTGGAACAACCCTAGATACTTGGTAGATAAGAAGGCTGGCAACGTCGACATAAATATATTTGATATACGTGTGATTGATGTGTACCTTGCTAGTACTCCTAGTAGCACCTGGGTATCGAATATCGGTTCAGTTGCTAAATGTTAGTAACTCGAAGTAAAAGCTACGGAATAAACGGAGAACTAACTAAGGGTGAGGTGACAATGTGTGTTGGAAATGTTTCCAAGGTTGATGTGATCAACATCGCACGCTCTCTCTACCTTTGGGACTAGTGACGAACCTAAATAAATGTTATTTGGTGTTTTGCGTTGAGCATGAACGTGATTAGATCGTGTTTATTGCAACATGATTATTCATTTAAGTTAGAGAATAATGGTTATTCTATTTACATGAATAATACCTTCAAATGGTCATGCACCTAGTGAGAATGGTTTGTTGGATCTTGATCGTAGTAATACACATGTTTTTGATGCCAAAAGATACAAAGTTAATAATGATAGTACCACATACTTGTGGCACTACCGCTAAATGTCATATTGGTATAAAGCGCATGAAGAAACTCCATGCTGATGGATCTTTGGACTCATTCGATTTCGAATCGGTTGAGACATGCCAACCATGCCTTTTGGGCAAGATGACTAAGGACCCCGTTTTTCAGATTGATGGAGCGGGCAAGTGGTTTATTGAAAATGATACATGTTGATGTATGCAATCCAATGAGTCTTGTAA
Source organism: Hordeum marinum (assembly GCA_022496015.1). Lineage (NCBI taxonomy): Eukaryota > Viridiplantae > Streptophyta > Magnoliopsida > Poales > Poaceae > Hordeum > Hordeum marinum. The sequence goes on from CM039678.1 coordinate 557,671,324, forward strand.
CGTGCGGTGGATGTCGTTATTTTCTTACCTTCACTGATGATTTGAGTAGATATAGTGGATATTTACTTAATGAAACACAAGTCTGTATCGTTTGAAAGGTTCAAGCGGATTCAGAGTGAAGTTTAAAGATCATCATGACAAGAAGATAAAGATGTCTACGATATGATCGTGGAGGTGAATATCTGAGTTAAGAGTTTGGCATACAACTTTGGACAATGTGAAAGTCGTTTCACAACTCACGCCACCTTGAACACCATAGTGTGATGGTGTGCCCGAACGTCATAGGCGTGCTCTTTTGGATATGGTGATTTCTATGATGTCTCTTATCGATTTTCTACTATAGTTTTGGGGTTATGCATTAGAGACAACTACATTCACTTTAAACAGGGCACCATCTAAATCCGTTGAGATGACACTGTGTGAATTATGGTTTGATAGAAACCTAAGCTGTCATTTCTTGATGTCGGGGGTTGCGACGCTTGTGTGGAAAAAATGTTTTCACCTAATAAGCTCGAACCCAAAGCGAACAAATGCATCTTCATAGAATACCCTAAGAACAGTTGGGTATACCTTCTATCTCAGATCCAAGTGCAAAGTGTTTGTTGCTAAAAATGGGTCCTTTCTCGAGAAAGAGTTTCTCTCGAAAGAATTGAGTGGGAGAAAGATAGAACTTGATGAGGTTGTTAGCGCATCACAGGAAGATGTTCCTGTGAAGCCTACGTTAGTTGAAGAGGAAGTTAATGATGATGATCATCAAGCTTCAGGATCAAGTTACTATCGAACTTCGTAGGTCGACAAGGATGTGTACTGCTCCTGAGCGGTACGACAACCCTGTCTTGGAGGTCATATTGTTGGACAACGATGAACCTACGAGCTATGGAGAAGCGATGATGGGCCAGGATTCTGACAAATGGTTAGAGGCCATGAAATCCGAGAAAAGGATCCATGTATGAAACCCAAGTATAGACTTTGGTAGACTTGCTCGTTGGACGGCAGGTCGTTGAGTACAAATGGATCTTTAAAATGAATACAGACGCTAATGGTAAATGTCACCATTTGTAAAGCTCAACTTGTTGCAAAGAAGTTTGTGACAAGTTCAAGGAGTTGAATGCGATGAGACTTTCTCACTCGTAGCGATGCTAAAGTCTGTTGGAATTATGTTAGCAGTTGCTGCATTTTTCAATTTTGAAATCTGGCAGATGGATGTCAAAACATCGTTGCCTTAACGGTTTAATTGAGGAAACATTGTATGTGATACAACCAGAAAGTTTTGTCAGTCCTAAGGATGCTAACAGGTGAGCAAGCTTCAGTGATCTTTGTATGGACTGAAGCAAGCATCTCGGAGTTGGAATATACACTTTGCTGAGGTGATCAAAGTTTTTGAAATTTATACAAAGTTTACGAGAAACTTGTATTTACAATAAAGTGAGTGGGAGCACTATAGAATTTGTGATAAGTATGTGTGGATGACATATTGTTGATAGGAAATAATGTAGAATTTCTGGAAAGCATAAACGGTTGTTTGAAAAGTGTTTTTCAAAGGAAGACCTGGATAAAGCGACCTAATTGTTAAGCATCAAGATCTATAGAGATAGACCAAGATGCTTGATGAGACTTTCAATGAGTACATACCTTGACAAGATTTTGAAAGAGTTCAAAATGGATCAGTCAGAGAAAGAGTTCTCACCTGATTTGTAAGGTGTGAAGTTGAGTGAGACTCAAACCTCGACCACGACAGAAGAAAGAGAAAGGACGAACGTCGTCCCCTATGCCTTAGCCATAGGCTCCGTACAGTATGTCATGCTGTGTACCGCACATGTGTGTGCCTTACCATGAGTCCGTCAAGGGGTACAAGAGTGACCCAGGAGTGGATCACTGGACAGCGGTCAAGATTATCCTTAGTAACTCAAAGACTAAGGAGATGTTTCTCGATTATGGAGGTGGTAAAGAGTTCGTCGTAAAGAGTTACGTCGATGCAAGCTTTAACACCAATCCAGATGACTCGTAGTAGCAATCTGGATATGTATAGTGGAGCAGCCATTTGGAATAGTACCAAGTGGAGTGTGGTAGCAGTGTTTACAGTTTGACATAGAGATTTGCAAAGTACACACGGATCTGAATGTCGCAGACCCGTTGACTATAAGACCTCTCTCACATGCAAAGCATGATCGAGCCCCAGAACTCATTGGGTGTTAGATTCATAACAATGCGAATCACATAGTGATGTGAACTAGATTATTGACTCTAGTGCAAGTGGGAGATTGTTGGAAATATGCCCTAGAGGCAATAATAAATTAGTTATTATCATATTTCCTTGTTCATGATAATCGTTTATTATCCATGCTATAATTGTGTTGATCGGAAACTCCGATACATGTGTGGATAAATAGACAACACCATGTCCCTAGTATGCCTCTAGTAGACTAGCTCATTTATCAAAAGATGGTTAAGGTTTCCTAGCCATGGACATGAGATGTCATTTGATAACAGGATCACATCATTAGGAGAATGATGTGATGGACAAGACCCAAACTACAAATGTAGCATATGATCGTGTCAATTTATTGCTACTGTTTTCTGCATGTCAAGTATATGTTCCTATGACCATGAGATCATGCAACTCAGAGACATCGGAGGAGTGCCTTGTGTGTATCAAACGTTGCAACGTAACTGGGTGGCTATAAAGGTGCTCTACAGGTATCTCCGAGGGTGTCTGTTGAGTTGGCATGGATCAAGACTGGGATTTGTTACTCCGTGTGACGGAGAGGTATCTCAGGGCCCACTCGGTAATACAACATCACAATAAGCCTTGCAAGCAATGTGACTAAGTGTTAGTCACGGGATCCTATTTTACGGAACGAGTAAAGAGACTTGCCGGTAACGAGGTTGAACTATGTATGGAGATACCGACGATCGAATCTCGGGCAAGTAACATACCGAAGAACAAAGGGAACATCATACTGGATTAACTGAATCCTTGACACCGTGCTCGAGGTTCTTTTGGGAAGAAATGAGCATCAAACAGAAGTGTCACCTCCTCAAATAGGCGGTGGTGTATAGGCCAAAAAAATCGGAGGCTTGGGGATATCCAATTCCAAGCTTATGAATGTAGCCCTCCTCACCAAGTGGTGGTGGTGCTTAGCCCAAAACGAGTCGGGACTCTGGGCGGAGCTCCGCCGGGCCAAATACTTCCTGGATGGAAATCTGTTTAAAGCAAAACCTTCGGGATCGGCCTTTTGGAACGGAATCCAGGCGGTTCGCCTGTCGTTTTTGGTAGGGGGGGGGGGAGTTTTGATGTTAACAACGACATGTCCACTCAATACTGGCTAGATAACTGGTTCAAGGATAGACCGCTCTGGCAATCCTACTCGATGCTCTATCAATTAGCCATGGACACCAACGTGATGGTTGGAGATGCCCTTAGAAGCTCACCGCCGGTGATTCACTTTATTCGCCCCTATCTACGATGCAAGAGTTGAGTTGGGATGAGTTGTTAGATTAAGTAGGTAATAGACATCTTAGCCTTGGGGCTGATTCAGTCACTTGGGGACTGGCCTCGTCCAAAAATTCTCGATGAAACCACTATACTCCAAGATGACTCAGGGAAACAACTTGGACATAGCTAGGGGCTATGGAAGGCGGGCCTGCCTCTCAAGATTAAGATCTGCTTGCGGCAAATGTTTAGAAACCATCTCCCGACGACTAATAATGTAGCTAAGCGTAACAGCCCATCTAATGGTTTGTGCATTGTGTGTGGTGACCATGAGGATGCGAATCATGTTTTCTTTCAGTGCGCCTTAGCTAAGTTTGCGTTGAGTGCTGTGAGAGACATGTTCCACCAGATTTCTTAGCCTTGTTACAAACCCACAGGGGGCCTAGTGCAATGATGGTGTGGCATTGCGTAGGGGCGCTGTTCTGGTCATTCTGGACGATCCTGAACAAAATTACTATTGAGAAAAATTCCCATCTCACCCAGCTAGTGTTATTTTCAAATGCCACTTTTTCCTTTAGATGTGGACACGGTTGGGAAAGCAGTGAGATGCTGAGCGCATCGGAGCAACTGTGGAGAAGATCCGAAACACCCTTTCGACAGCTCGACATTCTTCGTAGCAGATCTTCACTTTTGGAGTATTTGTATGGCGTCGGGAGGCAGGACGTGGTGCTTCAGTGCCTTTATGTTATGTACCTCGCCTTTTGTATTTTGAACTTAGCCCGATGATGCCCAATGCTGTTATGGGTGATTGTACTTTGTGGTTTGTAAGATTTGTAACCTTTATGGATGCTGCCTAGTGGCTTTATTAATTTAAAGCAGGACGCTTCTAGCATATCCATTCCAAAAAAAGGGTACAAATGTGCATTGATTATATGTGACTGAAGGAGACACACGAAGATCATTACCATTTGTCATTGATTGATCAAATGTTGTAAAGATTATCCAAGCATAGTCACTTCTATTACCTTGACGGATATTGGGGAGTCTCACACATTGCAGGATAACCTGATGACCAAGATAAAACTACTTTTACTTGTCCTCTCTTTATGTATTCTTATCACCATATGCCGTTTAGCATATGCAATACACACACGAGCTACCTTTCAAAGATGCATGCATGCTATTTTTTTATTATATTGAAGAGGTCATGGAAGTAACTATGGATGATTTTTCTTTTTATGAGACTTATTTACGATCTCGATAAATTTTTGCAGAGGTGTGAAGACACCAATCTTGTTCTAAACTGCGGGAAAAGTCACTTCATCGTCAACGAAGGTATTGTGTTGGGACATTAGATATCGGAAAAACGTATTGAGGTGGATAATGCCAAAAAATGCCAGAGAAAAACCCCCTTATGCCAGGGACATAAAAGAATAAGGAGTTTTCTCGGGCATACTTTTTTCTATAGATGTTTTCTTAAAGATTTCTCTAGTGACGGCATTTGAATAACTTATTGTGGGAAAATGTACCATTCATTTTCAAGAACAAATGCAAGACCTCCTTTGAGGAACTGAAGAAGGTGTTACTCAATACACCCATCATTACTCAATACACTCGTCGTTACTCAATGCACCCATCATTATGCCACAAAATTGGTACCAACCTTTTGAAATTGTATGTGAGATAGATGACAACAAAGTAAGTGCATTGTTACACTAGTAGAAAATGGACCTTTCGTCCACACCTTTAGTCCTGGTTAGGTTTGGAACCGGGACCAATGCTGGCATTAGTACCAGTTCCAACGGCTTGGAGTGGATGGGGGTTGTCTCAAATCTAGTCCCGATTCATGGGAGGCATCTAGTACCGGTTGGTGATACCAACCGAGACTAAAGGTTGTGCCAAGGTTGCAGCAGGCTAGGTACCCTGCGATCCCCTTTAGTCCCGGTTGGTATCATGAACCGGGACTACATACATACCTTTAGTCCCGGGTGGTGATACCAACTGGGACTAAAGATATCCTATATATAGCTCCTTCCAGCCCGAGCCCAAGCTAGGTTCTTTCTGTCCTATCTATTCCCCTTCCCCTTACTCGAGCTCATCATCCATTGTTTCCAAGTTTTGTCAAGATTGGAGGCACCCCCATCGTTCTCAAAGGTTAGCAACTTCATCATTTCATCTGTCATTGCTAGTTTAGCTCGTTCAATGCTCTATAAGTATATATAGTGATTTGTGGGTTTTGTTTGCGAGTAATTATGTGGGAGTTTATTTGATTTGTATGCAATATGAGCTCAAATTAACTTGTATAATGATCTTCCTTATATGATTGTTTGTTATATATAGTTCCATGGTTTTGATATCCGTCCCCGTCGGCCCTCGTCCGGTTTATGATTCGAATGTGGTATGTTATCTTTTATAACTATTTTGTTTCATTTCGTGTTTATGACAATTATACCCATCAAATTGACATAGATATTTTTATTGGAGGTATGTGAACCGGAATTTGCAACCGACCCTATTGTGGAGAAGTTAAATTTAGTTGAAAAAGATAACTATTATTTGAAAGAAAAATTGAAAAGAATTGAAGAAGAGAAGATGAAATTGGAGTCTTATGTTGCCGATGTCGTCGATGATTACAAGATCAGAAAGGATGTAATGTGCTTGAATATTAGAAAGATTAGAAATATGCGATCAATTATTACCTTAGTTAGATTTTGATCACATTTGTTGTTGCATTTAAATGCTTTAGCTAGATAGTTGTATGTTGTTTTATGAGAATAAGTGTGTATGAACTTTATGTATGAACCTGTATTAATTTGGTCACTTCGATGTTATGCAATGAAGATGAGCTGTCAATGGATGTACGATGAGCTACATGTGAAATTGAAGAACATATCCATGAAAGTGGTGGTCGGCTTCGTTTTACCGAATGCACCTGAAGAAACCATCCATGTCGATCCGATTCCAGGTGGCTATGCTCGTGACAGGGTGGATGAAGTTCTGTCGGGATATGTCTCACTCGACCTTGACTCCCCTAGAGGTGAAGGAGAGCATACACTGGGAGTTTTCATACATTATATTATTCTATGGAGAAAGGAATGCATCACGTTTCCAAAATACCAAAACATATATACTATTTCCTTACAATTTGAAGTGAGTGTTACTGTTTTGAAATGCAAATTATGTTTTGCTTACTCGATGTTTAGTGTAGTTGAGTTATGCATGCCTGCTTATATAAACATGTGCGCAGGTTCCATTGAATCCTGCTGTACATTAAAGTTGACGCTGTACATTAAAGTTGACGCTGAAATTGTTGTAATCTTAGACTCACTAGGTAAAGACCAAGAAGATTATAGAAGCTTGTATTTGATGCTCGATAGGTAATTTCCATCAGTGTCGGCCGCTTTCATTCATTTCCTGATATCAACCAATTAATAACTCATTTATTCATTTTGTTTGCCCGGCAGGGTTTGAAAACGGTTCACCAAAGAGGTTGTTGGTGATTGGAAAACAAAGCTGACATGGCGACAGGGCAATGTAATTAAGTAGTACCAGCTAGGTCCGCGCACCTCTTTAATTCAAGTATCAATACCATTATCATGCTTGATTGTTATCTTATTGAATTTTATTCCCGCATAGTGCATGAAATAAGGAAATGGGACGAATTTATGTGCATACTACATTTGCGAGAACATTCGCATGAAGACCGAATGATGCAAGCGGAGAATATATATACACACAACTAATATATTCATATTAATCTCCTTGTTTAAATATGCAACAGATACGGGATATGTCCTACTAGAGAACTGCCTAAAAGCAATTTAAGAGGAAATTGTGGCATTTTTGTAGGAGGTCATAGACCCAAGCAGAGAATACCATTATGACTAATGCCTGCATGTAATGATCTACAAACTGTAGGAGAAATTGTATATACCAAATTGTATATATATGTGTATGCAAGCATGGTCGTATGAGAAATTATATGATATATATATGTTCATATCAGAAATTATATTATATATGCATAACGTGTACGATATGTAGTAGCGTAAAATATGTTTGAAATGAAAAAGAATTGAATTGAAAATACAAAATGAAAAGCAAAAATAAACCATAAACCATAGACCTCTAACCCCCCCACACAAAATCACCACCCTTTAGTCCCGGTTGGTCACCAACCGGGGCTAAGGTCCTCCAGCCCTCGGCGCACATAGGCGGCCACGTGGAGGGCTTTAGTCCCACATCATGGCCAACTAGGACTAAAGGGTAGGAAGCTTTAGTCCCGATTTATTAGTCTCGGTTGGTGAACCGCGACTAAAGGCCTCCACCAACCGAGATTAAATCTCGTTTCTCCACTAGTGTTAGGACAACAAAAAGGTAACAAGTTTAATATTATTCATCATGCTAGTCATACTCTTACGGAAGCTCAAAGATACTATGCTAATAATGATGGCGAAATGTTCGCACTAAGTTTTGCTTGCGTAGAGTTCAGGCCTTACATCACCGACACCAGGGTTTTATTCTACGCGGATCGCCAAACAATAAAGGAGGTCCTTTTATTAAAGATACAAAACCTTATTGGACGAGGTAGCACTAGTAGAAAATAGGGCGTTGTTCAAGGCCAGGCCAGCCCATTAGTCCCGGTTCACTCACGAACCGGGACCCATGGGGGCAACGGTCCCAGTTCGTGATGCAAGTTGGCCGGTCGGGCCACGTGGGGTATTGGTCCCGGTTCGTAGGACCCCTTTGGTCCTGGTACCAGACACCAACCGGGACCAATGGGCCTCACTCCTGGCCGAAAACCATTGCTCCCGGTTTGTGGATGGAATAGGGAACAATTTGGTTCCTTTAGTCCTGGTTCCATCCACGAACCGGGACCAATGCGATGTCTATATATACCCCCTCGCCAGCAAGCAGTGCACTCCACATTGCTCTGTTTTTCTGGCCGGCGAGGGGAGAGCTTTGTGGTGCTCTAGGGCACCTCCTATGCACATGAGGTGTTTGATGAAATGCCCAAGCCACACTTAAGCTTTCTCCTCTCGAAGATCCTTGTCCAAGCTTCATTTTCCTTAAGATTTGTCTAGGTTTGGCGGTCCATCCTGTCCCGTCCCTGTCATCACCGCCGTCGATCACCGCGCCCATCTCGGTGTCGGCACTACCGTGGTCAGACTCTTCTTCTTATCTTCTTTCTAAAAGGAAAAAGTTTTTACTAGTATGATTTAGATAGATACTTGTGTAATTTTCTTACTTTTTTATTGTTTGTTATTATATAGTGCGATGGTTTTCGTATCCGCCTCCGTCGGCCCTTGTTCTGTCTATGATTCTGATGTGGTATAGATTATGTTTTATAACTATTTGTTTTATTTAGTGTTTATGAAAATTATGCCAACCAAAGTGACATAAATTTTTTAATCCAGGAGGAGGTATTTGAACCAGTAATTCCACCCCACATAGCAACTCTTGTCGAGAAGTTAAATTTGGTTGAAAAAGAAATCAATGACTTGAAAAAAATTACAAAGAGTTGAAGAGGAGAAGATGAAGTTGGAGTTGCATGTTGCCGATGTCGTCGACGATCACAAGACCAAGATAGATGCAATGCGCTTTTAGATTAGAAAGATTAGAAAATACGCCATTCATACTGAGGCTTGGTATCATTATGTCATTGGATCAATTGGTACCTTAGTAGCGGTTATGATCGCATTTGTTGTTGCATTTAATTTTTTTTACATAATTTCGATGTATGTTTTAATTAGATGCTCTAGAAAGCTATATGTTGTTCAATAATGAGAACTATGTATGTACCGTATGTATTTATTTTGGTCACTATTATACTTTGGCTTTAATGTGATGATGAATTTCTATTAATTTGGTCACTTCTCTATTTATGATATGTTGTAATGGTTTTTAATACGGTTTAGTATATAACATGCTATGTGGGTGAAATGATGATACCATGCTAACTTTCAACCTTTCAGAGTTCATTTGACGTGCTATTCAATTTCAGGGTTATTTAGCTCAAAAAATCTGTAAGTGCATGAAAAATAACAAATGAAGTCAGAAAGTTTTTAAAATTGATGATGTGACTTTGAATGGTTCATTTTGAACAGACAAAAAGTATGGTGTTCAAATAAGTTCAAAAAATGAAATCCCTTTGTAACAGATGCGTTTCCGTCCGAAACCGTGATACTTCGAAAGAGATTGTACATTTTATACACGAAGTCCATCCAGTTTTGTTGTAACCCTCTCAACTTTTTATAACATGCTATGTGGGTGAAATTATGATACCATGCCAACTTTCAACCTTTTCAGAGTTCATTTGAAGTGCTTTGCAATTTCAGGGTTATTTAGCTCAGAAAAATCAGTAAGTGCATGAAAAATACCAAATGAAGTCAGAAAGGGTTGAAAAAGTGATGATGTGGCTTTTAATGGTGCATTTTGAACATACAAAAAGTATGGAGTTCAAATAAGTTCAAAAAATGAAATCCCTTTGTAACAGATGAGTTTTCGTCCGAAACCGTGATACCTCGAAAGAGATTGTCCATTTTGTACACGAAGTGCATCTAGTTATTGCCATAACCCGATCAAGTTTTTATAACATGCTAGGTGGGTGAAATGATGATACCATGCCAACATTCAACCTTTTCAAAGTTTATTTGAAGTGCTTTTCAATTTCAGGGTTATTTTGCTCAAAAAAATCAGTAAGTGCATGAAAAATACCAAATGAAGTCAGAAAGTTTTGAAAATTGATGATGTGGCTTTGAATGGTGTATTTGAAAACACAAAAAAGAATGGAGTTCAAATAAGTTCATAAAATGAAATCCCTTTGTAACAGATGAGTTTTCGTCCGAAACCATGATACTTCGGAAAAGATTGTCCATTTTGTACACGAAGTGCATCCAGTTTTTGCCGTAACCCTCTCAACTTTTTAGCTCATGGTATGTTGGTGAAATGAGGATACCATGCCAACTATCAACCTTTTCAGAGTTCATTTGAAGTGCTTTTCAATTTCAGGGTTATTTACCTCAAAAAGCCAATAAGTGCATGAAAAATACCAAATGAAGTCAGAAAGTTTTAAAAATTGATGATGTGGCTTTGAATGGTGCATTTTGAACACACAAAAACTATGGAGTTCAAATAAGTTTTAAAAAATGAAATCCCTTTTAATAGATGAGTTTTCGTCCGAAACCATGATACTTCGAAAGAGATTGTCCATTTTATACATGAAGTGCATCCAGTTTTTGCCGTAACCCTCTCAACTTTTTATCTCATGCTTTGTGGGTGAAATGAGTATACGATGCCAACTATCAACCTTTTAAGAGTTCATTTGAAGTGCTTTTTGATTTCAGGGTTATTTAGGTCAAAAAAATCAGCAAGTGCATGAAAAATACCAAATGAATTCAGAAAGTTTTGAAAATTGGTGATGTGGATTTGAATGGTGCATTTTGAACACACAAAAAGTATGGAGTTCAAATAAGTTCAAACAAATGAAATCCCTTTGTAACAGATGAGTTTTCATCCGAAACCGTGATACTTCGAAACAGATTGTCCATTTTGTACACGAAGTGTATCTAGTTTTTGCCGTAACCCTCTCAACTTTTTAGCTCATGCTATCTGGGTGAAATGATAATACCATGCCATCTTTCTACCTTTTCAGAGTTCGTTTGCCGTAAGTATTTTTTATTCAAAACATTAATAGAAAAAAGAATATAATGATAAAACACAGTAGAAATAAATAAAGCAAAAAATAAATAAAACAAAAAATAAAATAACAATAATGGAAATTATGCAACTAAATTATCAAAGTATTTTTTGTTCAAAACATTAATAGCAAAAAGAATATAATGATAAAACACACTCGAAATAAATAAAGCAAAAAATAAAACAGAAAAAATAAAGCAAAAAATAAAATAGAAAAAATAAAGCAAAAAACAATGGTGAGGTTAGGAGGACTGCTCATGGCGAGGTGGGGAGGACTGCTGGCGAGGTGGGACGCCTCTCGAGGTGGGGACGACTTTGGGGGAGCTCGAGGTGGGGAGGACTGCTGGCGAGATGACTGCTGGCGAGGTGGGGAGGACTGCTGGCGAGGTGGGGAGGACTGCTGGCGCTGCGATGCCTCTGGCTAGGATCCCTTGTGCTGGACATCGATACTCGGAGGAGCCGGTGGCCTTAGCGCAGAGTGTGGAAAGACGATGTAGTCCTTACTCCACAGAATGAGACCACGGCCGACTTCTGCCAGTGTGGACTCCCCCTCACATCTAGGGATGTTAAGCAATAGTTCATCATATCCTAGCTCTATTACGTCCACCGCGACACGAGCATACCCAGCCGGAACCGGATTGCAATGCCAGAGAACATCAGGTGTATTTGGTAAAGCATAGCCCGTCGCGACCCGCACGGGTATGTTCTTCATTTTATGGATTAGCTCACAAGATGTCTTCTCGGTGATATCATCCACGGGGGTGTGACCCAGCAGTGCCCCCGTGGAACCCACACTGCTTTTCGGCAGTGTAGATGGGACAGGTTCTCCTGCCTCCCGCTGCGGAGTTTCCCTTTGCTGGGTCAGTACTTGTATCTGCAGCTTCTGCTGCTCGTACTTCTGTTCCAACTTTGAAAGTCGATCTTCTTCCACCTTCTTTTTTCTCGAACGGCTTTGATAACTGTCCTGCCATCCCACAAACCCCTCATACCACGGAACAACGCCCACGCCTCGTGTTCGTCCTCCATGTTCGGCATTCCCGAGGGCGCGTGTACGCTCGTCGTTCTCTCTATCGGGGTGAAACCGTCCTTCTTGGGCATCTTTTATTTCTTGAATCAACTCATCTGATGCATGCTTCAATCTGGCTAGTGCAATTCCCTGTTGCTGGGTCCAACTTTCCCCCATGCGCAAAAAACCAATTCCTGCACCTCTTGGGCCAGTTGAAGGTTACTGGAGTGATCCCTTCAGCAAGCATCTTATTCTCTAATGCATCCCACTTAGGAATGGCTGACTTGTATCCACCTGTCGCTAGTTTATGGTGATACTTTTTTTCTCAGCATTTATCTTATTCTTTGCCAACTTCTCCATAGCAGCTATCGATGTCTTGTACTCGATAAATGCGTCCTAGTGATTCCTTACCTTCTCGTATATTCCTTTGAATTCGGGCGCCATCTTGCCTTTAGCATTGTACTCGGTCCATAATCTGTTCTTCCAAGTCTGGAACACGCCGGCCATCTTATGGAGAGCAAACTCCTTGACTTTTTTCCTTTGACATTCCGAGAGAGAATCTGGTAGGGTGAAATGCTCCATGAGCTCTCGCCAAAGGGCATCTTTAATTCTTGTATCAACATAATTCACTCCTGGTTTTGGTTTGTTTGGCTGAATCCATTCATGCATTGTGATCGGGACTCCGTCCCTAACAACCACTCCGCATTGACGCACAAATGTCTTGGCATTGGCTTCAGGGTGATTTGGTTTGCCATTAGGTTTGAAAGCATCAAGATTGAGGTTTACGTTGCCGTCCAATATTTTGGCACCGCCTCGTACATTTCTACTAGATTGGCTCGATCCGGAGGGTTGATAATTAAAATAAGAAAGATTTGTTAATATATATATATACAAATCAATTAATACACATGTAATGATCACCAGAGGCTAATATGTGTATATACCTCGCCGAACATTGTTGGTTGTTCCGGATTTCGGAACATAAGTTGTTCTTCCTCGGCCTCACATGCATCACCGTAATCGTTCAGATATTGTGAGCCATCATCATCATGTGATTCACCTCGAAGGTCCGCTGGGTTTTCGGAGGAGCGTATCATGTCGAAGATGTCCTCTTCATGAGCTCTACCGGTATTGTCCATAGCTTAATAACTAGTCCATAATAATATAGATAAAACAAATTAGTATTCAAATTAGTATCCATTCAAGAAGCAAAATAACTGATAGTTAATTAATAATGCATCATCGAATACATATATAGTAGTTCTTAGAAAAGATCTCATCTCATAATCTTGGATAATTTTCAACACGTCGGCTAATCCATCGATCTAGCTAATACATCATAATAATACATATATAGTAGCTAATATATCGATCTAGCTAGAACCCTAGCGCCTGGCGGATATCGGGGCAGGTGGTGGACACCCAAAGAGAAGGAACCATCACAGGAACATAGCTCCTGTGAGATCCCTGAAGAATCTGCCAGGTATTTTCGGACCTGGCCTCCAAAGCTGCCATGTAGCGACGAACGTGCTCGTTCTCCTTGCTAACATGGTACTGTACCACCTCCGCGGGGGACTCAAGCCTCTGAATCGTCCGTGGCCCATACGGCCACCACCACAGAACCTCCGGGTCAACAACGGCCTGGATCCTGACAGGGCCCCTCGGCTCAAGCAAGTGACCTCCTCCGGCGACTCGACGATGAGGATGCGGGATCGGCATCGTCGATGTCGAGAAGTAACACTTAATTATGAAAACAAATTAAATAAAACTTAGCAAAATTAACACTTAGCAAAATTAACACTTAGCATCTAGCAAAATCAAGAGTGACGACACACTTTGGATCCTAATGCGTGTGTGACTATCGGTCTGTCGATGCTTTCCTTAAATAAATCTCATATCTCATGGTGTGTTGGTGTGCTCTCTCTAACACTGATATGGTGGTGTATATATGTTGGTGGACACTATCTCACAGTAATAGTTCGACCGCCGGTGATGGACGCCTCTCCTCTCCTCTTCTCGCGCAATATATCAACGAGTATATCGCAGAGAAGAGAAAAAAGAAGAGGCGCCCCCACGACACCAGTCGGGATTCTTCCATCGAGAACACACATGAAAGTCACACAAGGAGCAATGACAGACCGAAAGTCACACACGCATTAGGATCCAAACTAAATTGAACCTAAAACTAAACTAAAGTAAACCTAAACTGAACCTAAACTAACACATACCCTAATAACCTAAGAACCTAACTAACTAAATAACTAACTAAACTAACCTGATAACTTAACTAACTAACAATGTTAACATCTATTCATCATCATCATCATCATACATCCATCTCTACACTTAGCAAAATTAGCATCTACACTAGTCCGACGATCATTGGGGGGTGATCATCGTGTGCATATACAGAGGGGAGAGGGCCAAGGAGATCTCACCTAGACACCTGACAAGGAGGTGGCATCGGCGACAGGCTCGGGGCGGCGGCGAGGGGCGGCGTTAGGAGAGGCGAGGGGCATGGGCGGCGATGGTGCAACGGCGGCGAGGGGCGTGGGCGGCGGTGGTGGTGTGACGACAGCAAGGGCGACGGCAAGGGTGCGGGGGGCTAATTTTGGCAGCATGGCGGCACAAATTTGAGCTCTCCCGGTGCGTGGCTCGGCCCGGGACGAGGAAGTTCCTATTTATAACACGCACCCCTTTAGTACCAGTGCGTGGCTCGCACCGGTACTAAAGACCATTTAGTACCGGTGCCAATCACGCACCGGTACTAAAGGTCCTCCCGAAAAACACGCGGAGCGGTGGACCTTTAGTAGCGTTGCGTGGCTCGCACCCGTACAAAAGTTTTTTTTAATTCATTATTAGTTATTATTTTCAAAAAAACCCTAAACTTTAAAAAATCGTAGAAAAAAACTATGACTCCAATGGAAATAAATAATATACGAAAAAAATTCATAAAAATATAAAGAATATATTTAAGGCGTTTCCATGCATTTTTGAACAACTTAAACTGCTGTATAAGACAATTTGATTACATGGCATTTGAAATGTCATATCTCGAGTTTGAAAAGCAGTACAAATGAACTCTGAAAAGGTTGTAACTTGGCATGACCTCATAATTTCACCCACATAGCAACTTCTAAAGAGTTGAGAGGGTTACGGCAAAAACTGGATGCACTTCATGTACAAATTGGACAATCTCATAAGAAGGATGAGGGTTTCGCACGAAAACTCATCTATTACAAAGGGATTTCATTTTTAATAACTTATTTTAACTCCATACTTTTTGTGTGTTCAATATGCACCATTCAAAGGCACATCATCAATTTTCAACCATTTCTGACTTCATTTGATATTTCTCATGCATTTAATGATTTATTTTGAGCTAAATGACCCTGAATTTGAAAAGCAGTACAAATGAACTCTGAAAAGGCTGTAACTTGGCATGACATCATAATTTCACCCGCATAGCAACTTGTAAAGAGTTGAGAGGGTTACGGCAAAAACTGGATGCATTTCGTGTACAAATTGGACAATCTGATAAGAAGCATGAGGCTTTCGGACGAAAACTCATCTATTGCAAAGGGATTTCATTTTTAATAACTTATTTTAACTCCATACTTTTTGTGTGTTCAGTATGCACCATTCAAAGGCACATCGTCAATTTTCAACCCTTTCTGACTTCATTTGATATTTCTCATGCATTTAATGATTTATTTTGAGCTAAATTACCCTGAGTTTGAAACGCAGTACAACTGAACTCTGAAAAAGTTGTAACTTGGCATGACCTCATAATTTCACCCACATAGCAACTTCTAAAGAGTTGAGAGGGTTATGGCAAAAACTGGATGCACTTCGTGTACAAATTGGACAATCTCATAAGAAGCATGAGGGTTTCGGACGAAAACTCATCTATTACAAAGGGATTTCATTTTTAATAACTTATTTTAACTCCATACTTTTTGTGTGTTCAATATGCACCATTCGAAGGAACATAATCAATTGTCAACCCTTTCTGACTTCATTTGATATTTCTCATGCATTTAATGATTTATTTTGAGCTAAATGACCCTGAGTTTGAAAAGCAGTACAAATGAACTTTGAAAAAGTTGTAACTTGGCATGACATCATAATTTCACCCACATAGCAACTTCTAAATAGTTGAGAGGGTTACAAAAAAAACTGGATGCACTTTGTGTACAAATTAAACAATCTCATATGAAGCATGAGGGTTTCGGACGAAAACTCATCTATTACAAAGGGATTTCATTTTTAATAACTTATTTTAACTCCATACTTTTTGTGTGTTCAATATGCACCATTCACAGGCACATCATCAATTTTCAACCCTTTCTGACTTCATTTGATATTTCTCATGCATTTAATGATTTATTTTGAGCTAAATGACCCTGAATTTGAAAAGTATTAAAAATGAACTATGAAAAGGTTGTAACTTGGCATGACAACATAATTTCACCCATATAGCAACTTCTAAAGAGTTGAGAGGGTTATGGCAAAAATTGGATGCACATCGTGTACAAATTGGACAATCTCTTTCGAAGCATGTGTGTTTCGGACGAAAACTCATCTATTACAAAGGGATTTAATTTTTCATAACTTATTTTAACTCCATACTTATTGTGTGCTCAATATGCACAATTCAAACACACATCATCAATTTTCAACCCTTTCTGACTTCATTTGATATTTCTCATGCATTTGATGATTTATTTTGAGCTAAATGACCCTGAATCTGAAAAGCGGTACAAATGAACTATGAAAAGGTTGTAACTTGGCATGACATCATAATTTCACCCACATAGCAACTTCAAAGGAGTTGAGAGGGTTACTACAAAAACTGGATGCGCTTCGTGTACAAATTGGACAATCTCTTTCGAAGCATGTGGGTTTCGGACGAAAACTCATATATTACAAAGGGATTTCATTTTTAATAACTTATTTTAACTACATAATTTTTGTATGTTCAATACGCACCATTCAAAGGCACATCATCAATTTTCAACCCTTTCTAACTTCATTTGATATTTCTCATGCATTTAATGATTTATTTTGAGCTAAATGACCCTGAGTTTGAAAAGCAGTGCAAATGAACTCTAAAAAGGTTGTAACTTGGCATGACATCATAATTTCACCCGCATAGCAACTTCTAAAGAGTTGAGAGGGTTACGGCAAAAACTCGATGCACTTCGTGTACAAATTGGACAATCTCATAAGAAGCTTGTGGGTTTCGGACGAAAACTCATCTATTACAAAGGGATTTCATATTATTAACTTATTTTAACTAGATAATTTTTGTGTGTTCAATATTCACCATTCAAAGGCACATCATCAATTTTCAACCCTTTCTCACTTCATTTGATGTTTCTCATGCATCTAATTATTTAGTTTGAGCTAAATGACCCTGAATTTGAAAAGTAGTACAAATGAACTATGAAAAGGTTGTAACTTGGCATGACATCATAATTTCACCCACATAGCAACTTCTAAAGAGTTGAGAGGATTACGGCAAAAACTGGATGCACTTCGTCTACAAATTGCACAATCTCATAAGAAGCGTGAGGGTTTCGGACGAAAAGTCATCTATTACAAAGGGATTTCATTTTTAATAACTTATTTTAACTCCATACTTTTTGTGTGTTCAATATGCACCATTCAAAGGCACATCATCAATTTTCAACCCTTTCTGACTTCATTTGATATTGCTCATGCATTTAATGGTTTATTTTGAGCTAAATGACCATGAATTTGAAAAGCAGTACAAATGAACTCTCAAAAGATTGTAACTTGGCATGACATGATAATTTCACCCGCATAGCAACTTCTAAAGAGTTGAGAGGGTTTCGGCAAAAACTGGATGCACTTTGGGAACAAATTGGACAATCTCTTTCGAAGCATGTGGGTTTCGGACGAAAATTCATCTATTAAAAATGGATTTCATATTATTAACTTATTTTAACTCCATACTTTTTGTGTGTTCAATATGCACCATTCAAAGGCACATCATCCATTTTCAACCCTTTCTCACTTCATTTGATATTTCGCATGCATTTAATGATTTATTTTGAGCTAAATGACCCTGAATTTGAAAAGCAGTACAAATGAACTATGAAAAGGTTGTAACTTGGCATGACATCATAGTTTTACCCACATAGCAACTTCTAAAAAGTTGAGAGGGTTACGGCAAAAACTGGTTGCACTTCGTGTACAAATTGCACAATCTCATAAGAAGCGTGAGGGTTTCGGACGAAAACTCATCTATTACAAAGGGATTTCATTTTTAATAACTTATTTTAACTCCATACTTTTTGTGTGTTCAATATGCACCATTCAAAGGCACATCATCAATTTTCAACGCTTTCTGACTTCATTTGATATTTCTCATGCATTTAATGATTTATTTTGACATAAATGACCCTGAATTTGAAAAGCAGTACAAATGAACTGTGAAAAGGTGGTAACTTTGCATGACATCATAATTTCACCCGCATAGCCACTTCTATAGAGTTGAGAGGGTTACGGCAAAAACTAGATGCACTTCGTGTAGAAATTGGACAATCACTTTCGAAGCATGTGGGCTTCGGACGAAAACTCATCTATTACAAAGGGATTTCATTTTTAATAACTTATTTTAACTCCATACTTTTTTTGCGTTCAATATGCACCATTCAAAGACACATCATCAATTTTCAACCCTCTCTGACTTCATTTGATATTTCTCATTCATTTAATGATTTATTTTGAGCTAAATGACCCTGAATTCTAAAAGCAGTACAAGTGAACTATGAAAAGGTTGTAACTTGGCATGACATCATAATTTCACCCACATAGCCACGTTTAAAGAGTAGAGAGGATTACGGCAAAAACTGGATGCACTTCGTGTACAAATTGCACAATCTCATAAGAAGTGTGAGGGTTTCGGACGAAAAGTCATCTATTACAAAGGGTTTTCATTTTTAATAACTTATTTTAACTCCATACTTTTTGTGTGTTCAATATGCACCATTCAAAGGCACATCATCAATTTTCAACGCTTTCTAACTTCATTTGATATTTCTCATGCATTTAATGATTTATTTTGAGCTAAATGACCCTGAATTTGAAAAGCAGTACAAATGAACTCTGAAAAGGTTGTAACTTGGCACGACATCATAATTTCACCCGAATAGCCACTTCTAAAGAGTTGAGAGGGTTACGGCAAAAACTGGATGCACTTCGTGTACAAATTAGACAATCTCTTTCCAAGCATGTGGGTTTTGGACGAAAACTCATCTATTACAAAGGGATTTCATTTTATTAACTTATTTTAACTCCATAATTTTTGTGTGTTCAATATGCACCATTCAAAGGCACATCATCAATTTTCAACCCTTTCTGACTTCATTTGGTATTTCTCATGCATTTAATTATTTATTTTGAGCTAAATGACCCTGGATTTGAAAAGAAGTACAAATGAACTCTGAAAAGGTTGTAACTTGGCATGACATCATAATTTCACCCGCATAGCAACTTCTAAAGAGTTGAGAGGCTTACGGCAAAAACTGGATGCACTTCGTGTACAAATTGGACAATCTCCTTCGAAGCATGTGGGTTTCAGACGAAACTCATCTATAACAAAGGGATTTCATTTTATTAACTTATTTGAACTCCATAATTTTGGTGTGTTCAATATGCACCATTCAAAGGCACATCATCAATTTTCAACCCTTTCTCATTTCATTTGATATTTCGCAGGCATTTAATGATTTATTTTGAGCTAAATGACCGTGAATTTGAAAAGCAGTACAAATGAACTCTGAAAAGGTTGTAACTTGGCATGACATCATAATTTCACCGGCATAGCCACTTCTAAAGAGTTGAGAGGGTTACGGCAAAAACTGGATGCACTTCGTGTAGAAATTGGACAATCTCTTTCGAAGCATGTGGGTTTCGGACGAAAACTCATCTATTACAAAGGGATTTCATTTTTAATAACTTATTTTAACTCCATAGTTTTTGTGTGGTCAATATGCACCATTCAAAGGCACATCATCAATTTTCAACCCTTTCTGACTTCATTTGATATTTCTCATGCATTTAATGATTTAGTTTGAGCTAAATGACCCTGAATTTGAAAAGCAGTACAAGTGAACTATGAAAAGGTTGTAACTTGCCATGACATCATAGTTTCACCCACATAGCAACGTTTAAAGAGTTGAGAGGATTACGGCAAAAACTGGAAGCACTTCGTGTACAAATTGCACAATCTCATAAGAAGTGTGAGGGTTTCGGACGAAAAGTCATCTATTACAAAGGGTTTTCATTTTTAATAACTTATTTTAACTCCATACTTTTTGTGTGTTCAATATGCACCATTCAAAGGCACATCATCAATTTTCAATGCTTTCTAACTTCATTTGATATTTCTCATGCATTTAATGATTTATTTTGAGCTAAATGACCCTGAATTTGAAAAGCAGTACAAATGAACTCTGAAAAGGTTGTAACTTGGCATGACATCATAATTTCACCCGCATAGCCACTTCTAAAGAGTTGAGAGGGTTACGGCAAAAACTGGATGCACTTCATGTACAAATTGGACAATCTCTTTTGAACCATGTGGGTTTCAGACGAAAACTCATCTATTACAAAGGGATTTCATTTTTAATAACTTATTTTAACTCCATAATTTTTGTGTGTTCAATATGCACCATTCAAAGGCACATCATCAATTTTCAACCCTTTCGGACTTCATTTGATATTTCTCATGCATTTAATGATTTATTTTGAGCTAAATGACCCTGAATTTGAAAAGCAGTACAAATGAACTATGAAAAGGTTGTAACTTGGCATGACATCATAATTTCACCCACATAGCAACTTTTAAAGAGTTGAGAGGATTACGGCAAAAACTGGATGCACTTCGTGTACAAATTGCACAATCTCATAAGAAGCGCGAGGGTTTCGGATGAAAACTCATCTATTACAAAGGGATTTCATTTTCAATAACTTATTTTAACTCCATACTTTTTGTGTGTTCAATATGCACCATTCAAAGGCACATCATCAATTTTCAACGCTTTCTGACTTCATTTGATATTTCTCATGCATTTAATGATTTATTTTGAGCTAAATGACCCTGAATTTTAAAAGCAGCACAAATGAACTCTGAAAAGGTTGTAACTTGGCATGACATCATAATTTCACCCGCATAGCCACTTCTAAAGAGTTGAGAGGGTTACGGCAAAAACTGGATGCACTTCGTGTACAAATTGGACAATCTCTTTCGAAGCATGTGGGTTTCGGACGAAAACTCATCTATTACAAAGGGATTTCATTTTATTAACTTATTTTAACTCCATAATTTTTGTGTGTTCAATATGCACCATTCAAAGGCACATCATCAATTTTCAACCCTTCTGACTTCATTTGGTATTTCTCATGCATTTAATTATTTATTTTGAGCTAAATGACCCTGAATTTGAAAAGCAATACAAATGAACTCTGAAAAGGTTGTAACTTGGCATGACATCATAATTTCACCCGCATAGCAACTTCTAAAGAGTTGAGAGGGTTACGGCAAAAACTGGATGCACTTCGTGTACAAATTGGACAATCTCTTTCGAAGCATGTGGGTTTCGGACGAAAACTCATCTATTACAAAGGGATTTCATTTTATTAACTTATTTTAACTCCATAATTTTGGTGTGTTCAATATGCACCATTCAAAGGCACATCATCAATTTTCAACCCTTTCTCATTTCATTTGATATTTCGCATGCATTTAATGATTTATTTTGAGCTAAATGACCGTGAATTTGAAAAGCAGTACAAATGAACTCTGAAAAGGTTGTAACTTGGCATGACATCATAATTTCACCGGCATAGCCACTTCTAAAGAGTTGAGAGGGTTACGGCAAAAACTGGATGCATTTCGTGTAGAAATTGGATAATCTCTTTCGAAGCATGTGGGTTTCGGACGAAAACTCATCTATTACAAAGGGATTTCATTTTTAATAACTTATTTTAACTCCATAATTTTTGTGTGGTCAATATGCACCATTCAAAGGCACATCATCAATTTTCAACCCTTTCTGACTTCATTTGATATTTCTCATGCATTTAATGATTTAGTTTGAGCTAAATGACCTTGAATTTGAAAAGCAGTACAAGTGAACTATGAAAAGGTTGTAACTTGGCATGACATCATAGTTTCACCCACATAGGAACTTTTAAAGAGTTGAGAGGATTACGGCAAAAACTGGATGCACTTCGTGTACAAATTGCACAATCTCATAAGAAGTGTGAGGGTTTCGGACGAAAACTCATCACAAAGGGATTTCATTTTTAATAACTTATTTTAACTCCATACTTTTTGTGTGTTCAATATGCACCATTCAAAGGCACATCATCAATTTTCAACGCTTTCTGACTTCATTTGATATTTCTCATGCATTTAATGATTTATTTTGACATAAATGACCCTAAATTTGAAAAGCAGTACAAATGAACTCTGAAAAGGTTGTAACTTGGCATGACATCATAATTTCACCCGCATAGCCACTTCTAAAGAGTTGAGAGGTTTACGGCAAAAACTGGATGCACTCTGTGTACAAATTGGACAATCTCTTTCGAAGCATGTGGGTTTGAGACGAAAACACATCTATTACAAAGGGATTTCATTTTTAATAACTTATTTTAACTCCATAATTTTTGTGTGTTCAATATGCACCATTCAATTGCACATCTTCAATTTTCAACCCTTTCTGACTTCATTTGATATTTCTCATGCATTTAATGATTTATTTTGAGCTAAATGACCCTGAATTTGAAAAGCAGTACAAATGAACTATGAAAAGGTTGTAACTTGGCATGACATCATAGTTTGACCCACATAGCAACTTCTAAAGAGTTGAGAGGATTGGCAAAAACTGGATGCACTTCGTGTACAAATTGCACAATCTCATAAGAAGCGTGAGGGTTTCGGATGAAAACTCATCTATTACAAAGGGATTTCACTTTTAATAACTTATTTTAACTCCATACATTTTGTGTGTTCAATATGCACCATTCAAAGGCACATCATCAATTTTCAACGCTTTCTGACTTCATTTGATATTTCTCATGCATTTAATGATTTATTTTGAGCTAAATGACCCTGAATTTGAAAAGCAGCACAAATGAACTCTGAAAAGGCTGTAACTTGGCATGACATCATAATTTCACCCGCATAGACACTTCTAAAGAGTTGAGAGGGTTACGGCAAAAACTGGATGCACTTCGTGTACAAATTGGACAATCTGATAAGAAGCATGAGGCTTTCGGACGAAAAGTCATCTATTGCAAAGGGATTTCATTTTTAATAACTTATTTTAACTCCATACTTTTTGTGTGTTCAGTATGCACCATTCAAAGGCACATCGTCAATTTTCAACCCTTTCTGACTTCATTTGATATTTCTCATGCATTTAATGATTTATTTTGAGCTAAATTACCCTGAGTTTGAAACGCAGTACAACTGAACTCTGAAAAAGTTGTAACTTGGCATGACCTCATAATTTCACCCACATAGCAACTTCTAAAGAGTTGAGAGGGTTATGGCAAAAACTGGATGCACTTCGTGTACAAATTGGACAATCTCATAAGAAGCATGAGGGTTTCGGACGAAAACTCATCTATTACAAAGGGATTTCATTTTTAATAACTTATTTTAACTCCATACTTTTTGTGTGTTCAATATGCACCATTCGAAGGAACATAATTAATTGTCAACCCTTTCTGACTTCATTTGATATTTCTCATGCATTTAATGATTTATTTTGAGCTAAATGACCCTGAGTTTGAAAAGCAGTACAAATGAACTTTGAAAAAGTTGTAACTTGGCATGACGTCATAATTTCACCCACATAGCAACTTCTAAATAGTTGAGAGGGTTACAAAAAAAACTGGATGCACTTCGTGTACAAATTAAACAATCTCATATGAAGCATGAGGGTTTCGGACGAAAACTCATCTATTACAAAGGGATTTCATTTTTAATAACTTATTTTAACTCCATACTTTTTGTGTGTTCAATATGCACCATTCACAGGCACATCATCAATTTTCAACCCTTTCTGACTTCATTTGATATTTCTCATGCATTTAATGATTTATTTTGAGCTAAATGACCCTGAATTTGAAAAGTATTAAAAATGAACTATGAAAAGGTTGTAACTTGGCATGACAACATAATTTCACCCATATAGCAACTTCTAAAGAGTTGAGAGGGTTATGGCAAAAATTGGATGCACATCGTGTACAAATTGGACAATCTCTTTCGAAGCATGTGTGTTTTGGACGAAAACTCATCTATTACAAAGGGATTTCATTTTTCATAACTTATTTTAACTGCATACTTATTGTGTGTTCAATATGCACAATTCAAACACACATCATCAATTTTCAACCCTTTCTGACTTCATTTGATATTTCTCATGCATTTGATGATTTATTTTGAGCTAAATGACCCTGAATCTGAAAAGCGGTACAAATGAACTATGAAAAGGTTGTAACTTGGCATGACATCATAATTTCACCCACATAGCAACTTCAAAGGAGTTGAGAGGGTTACTACAAAAACTGGATGCTCTTCGTGTACAAATTGGACAATCTCTTTCGAAGCATGTGGGTTTCGGACGAAAACTCATATATTACAAAGGGATTTCATTTTTAATAACTTATTTTAACTCCATAATTTTTGTATGTTCAATACGCACCATTCAAAGGCACATTATCAATTTTCAACCCTTTCTAACTTCATTTGATATTTCTCATGCATTTAATGATTTATTTTGAGCTAAATGACCCTGAGTTTGAAAAGCAGTGCAAATGAACTCTAAAAAGGTTGTAACTTGGCATGACATCATAATTTCACCCGCATAGCAACTGCTAAAGAGTTGAGAGGGTTACGGCAAAAACTCGATGCACTTCGTGTACAAATTGGACAATCTCATAAGAAGCTTGTGGGTTTCGGACGAAAACTCATCTATTACAAAGGGATTTCATATTATTAACTTATTTTAACTACATAATTTTTGTGTGTTCAATATTCACCATTCAAAGGCACATCATCAATTTTCAACCCTTTCTCACTTCATTTGATGTTTCTCATTCATCTAATTATTTAGTTTGAGCTAAATGACCCTGAATTTGAAAAGTAGTACAAATGAACTATGAAAAGGTTGTAACTTGGCATGACATCATAATTTCACCCACATAGCAACTTCTAAAGAGTTGAGAGGATTACGGCAAAAACTGGATGCACTTCGTCTACAAATTGCACAATCTCATAAGAAGCGTGAGGGTTTCGGACAAAAAGTCATCTATTACAAAGGGATTTCATTTTTAATAGCTTATTTTAACTCCATACTTTTTGTGTGTTCAATATGCACCATTCAAAGGCACATCATCAATTTTCAACCCTTTCTCACTTCATTTGATATTGCTCATGCATTTAATGGTTTATTTTGAGCTAAATGACCCTGAATTTGAAAAGCAGTACAAATGAACTCTCAAAAGGTTGTAACTTGGCATGACATGATAATTTCACCCGCATAGCAACTTCTAAAGAGTTGAGAGGGTTTCGGCAAAAACTGGATGCACTTTGGGTACAAATTGGACAATCTCTTTCGAAGCATGTGGGTTTCGGACGAAAATTCACCTATTAAAAATGGATTTCATATTATTAACTTATTTTAACTCCATACTTTTTGTGTGTTCAATATGCACCATTCAAAGGCACATCATCCATTTTCAACCCTTTCTCACTTCATTTGATATTTCGCATGCATTTAATGATTTATTTTGAGCTAAATGACCCTGAATTTGAAAAGCAGTACAAATGAACTATGAAAAGGTTGTAACTTGGCATGACATCATAGTTTTACCCACATAGCAACTTCTAAAGAGTTGAGAGGGTTACGGCAAAAACTGGTTGCACTTCGTGTACAAATTGCACAATCTCATAAGAAGCGTGAGGGTTTCGGACGAAAACTCATCTATTACAAAGGGATTTCATTTTTAATAACTTATTTTAACTCCATACTTTTTGTGTGTTCAATATGCACCATTCAAAGGCACATCATCAATTTTCAACGCTTTCTGACTTCATTTGTTATTTCTCATGCATTTAATGATTTATTTTGACATAAATGACCCTGAATTTGAAAAGCAGTACAAATGAACTGTGAAAAGGTGGTAACTTTGCATGACATCATAATTTCACCCGCATAGCCACTTCTATAGAGTTGAGAGGGTTACGGCAAAAACTAGATGCACTTCGTGTAGAACTTGGACAAACACTTTCGAAGCATGTGGGCTTCGGACGAAAACTCATCTATTACAAAGGGATTTCATTTTTAATAACTTATTTTAACTCCATACTTTTTGTGCGTTCAATATGCACCATTCAAAGACACATCATCAATTTTCAACCCTCTCTGACTTCATTTGATATTTCTCATTCATTTAATGATTTATTTTGAGCTAAATGACCCTGAATTCTAAAAGCAGTACAAGTGAACTATGAAAAGGTTGTAACTTGGGATGACATCATAATTTCACCCACATAGCAACGTTTAAAGAGTAGAGAGGATTACGGCAAAAACTGGATGCACTTCGTGCACAAATTGCACAATCTCATAAGAAGTGTGAGGGTTTCGGACGAAAAGTCATCTATTACAAAGGGTTTTCATTTTTAATAACTTATTTTAACTCCATACTTTTTGTGTGTTCAATATGCACCATTCAAAGGCACATCATCAATTTTCAACGCTTTCTAACTTCATTTGATATTTCTCATGCATTTAATGATTTATTTTGAGCTAAATGACCCTGAATTTGAAAAGCAGTACAAATGAACTCTGAAAAGGTTGTAACTTGGCACGACATCATAATTTCACCCGAATAGCCACTTCTAAAGAGTTGAGAGGGTTACGGCAAAAACTGGATGCACTTCGTGTACAAATTAGACAATCTCTTTCCAAGCATGCGGGTTTTGGACGAAAACTCATCTATTACAAAGGGATTTCATTTTATTAACTTATTTTAACTCCATAATTTTTGTGTGTTCAATATGCACCATTCAAAGGCACATCATCAATTTTCAACCCTTTCTGACTTCATTTGGTATTTCTCATGCATTTAATTATTTATTTGAGCTAAATGACCCTGGATTTGAAAAGAAGTACAAATGAACTCTGAAAAGGTTGTAACTTGGCATGACATCATAATTTCACCCGCATAGCAACTTATAAAGAGTTGAGAGGCTTACGGCAAAAACTGGATGCACTTCGTGTACAAATTGGACAATCTCTTTCGAAGCATGTGGGTTTCGGACGAAACTCATCTATAACAAAGGGATTTCATTTTATTAACTTATTTGAACTCCATAATTTTGGTGTGTTCAATATGCACCATTCAAAGGCACATCATCAATTTTCAACCCTTTCTCATTTCATTTGATATTTCGCAGGCATTTAATGATTTATTTTGAGCTAAATGACCGTGAATTTGAAAAGCAGTACAAATGAACTCTGAAAAGGTTCTAACTTGGCATGACATCATAATTTCACCGGCATAGCCACTTCTAAAGAGTTGAGAGGGTTACGGCAAAAACTGGATGCACTCTGTGTACAAATTGGACAATCTCTTTCGAAGCATGTGGGTTTGAGACGAAAACTCATCTATTACAAAGGGATTTCATTTTTAATAACTTATTTTAACTCCATAATTTTTGTGTGTTCAATATGCACCATTCAATTGCACATCTTCAATTTTCAACCCTTTCTGACTTCATTTGATATTTCTCATGCATTTAATGATTTATTTTGAGCTAAATGACCCTGAATTTGAAAAGCAGTACAAATGAACTATGAAAAGGTTGTAACTTGGCACGACATCATAATTTCACCCGAATAGCCACTTCTACAGAGTTGAGAGGGTTACGGCAAAAACTGGATGCACTTCGTGTACAAATTAGACAATCTCTTTCCAAGCATGTGGGTTTTGGACGAAAACTCATCTATTACAAAGGGATTTCATTTTATTAACTTATTTTAACTCCATAATTTTTGTGTGTTCAATATGCACCATTCAAAGGCACATCATCAATTTTCAACCCTTTCTGACTTCATTTGGTATTTCTCATGCATTTAATTATTTATTTGAGCTAAATGACCCTGGAGTTGAAAAGAAGTACAAATGAACTCTGAAAAGGTTGTAACTTGGCATGACATCATAATTTCACCCGCATAGCAACTTCTAAAGAGTTGAGAGGCTTACGGCAAAAACTGGATGCACTTCGTGTACAAATTGGACAATCTCTTTCGAAGCATGTGGGTTTCGGACGAAACTCATCTATAACAAAGGGATTTCATTTTATTAACTTATTTGAACTCCATAATTTTGGTGTGTTCAATATGCACCATTCAAAGGCACATCATCAATTTTCAACCCTTTCTCATTTCATTTGATATTTCGCAGGCATTTAATGATTTATTTTGAGCTAAATGACCGTGAATTTGAAAAGCAGTACAAATGAACTCTGAAAAGGTTGTAACTTGGCATGACATCATAATTTCAACGGCATAGCCACTTCTAAAGAGTTGAGAGGGTTACGGCAAAAACTGGATGCACTCTGTGTACAAATTGCACAATCTCATAAGAAGCGTGAGGGTTTCGGATGAAAACTCATCTATTACAAAGGGATTTCACTTTTAATAACTTATTTTAACTCCATACATTTTGTGTGTTCAATATGCACCATTCAAAGGCACATCATCAATTTTCAACGCTTTCTGACTTCATTTGATATTTCTCATGCATTTAATGATTTATTTTGAGCTAAATGACCCTGAATTTGAAAAGCAGCACAAATGAACTCTGAAAAGGTTGTAACTTGGCATGACATCATAATTTCACCCGCATAGACACTTCTAAAGAGTTGAGAGGGTTACGGCAAAAACTGGATGCACTTCGTGTACAAATTGGACAATCTGATAAGAAGCATGAGGCTTTCGGACGAAAACTCATCTATTGCAAAGGGATTTCATTTTTAATAACTTATTTTAACTCCATACTTTTTGTGTGTTCAGTATGCACCATTCAAAGGCACATCGTCAATTTTCAACCCTTTCTGACTTCATTTGATATTTCTCATGCATTTAATGATTTATTTTGAGCTAAATTACCCTGAGTTTGAAACGCAGTACAACTGAACTCTGAAAAAGTTGTAACTTGGCATGACCTCATAATTTCACCCACATAGCAACTTCTAAAGAGTTGAGAGGGTTATGGCAAAAACTGGATGCACTTCGTGTACAAATTGGACAATCTCATAAGAAGCATGAGGGTTTCGGACGAAAACTCATCTATTACAAAGGGATTTCATTTTTAATAACTTATTTTAACTCCATACTTTTTGTGTGTTCAATATGCACCATTCGAAGGAACATAATTAATTGTCAACCCTTTCTGACTTCATTTGATATTTCTCATGCATTTAATGATTTATTTTGAGCTAAATGACCCTGAGTTTGAAAAGCAGTACAAATGAACTTTGAAAAAGTTGTAACTTGGCATGACATCATAATTTCACCCACATAGCAACTTCTAAATAGTTGAGAGGGTTACAAAAAAAACTGGATGCACTTCGTGTACAAATTAAACAATCTCATATGAAGCATGAGGGTTTCGGACGAAAACTCATCTATTACAAAGGGATTTCATTTTTAATAACTTATTTTAACTCCATACTTTTTGTGTGTTCAATATGCACCATTCACAGGCACATCATCAATTTTCAACCCTTTCTGACTTCATTTGATATTTCTCATGCATTTAATGATTTATTTTGAGCTAAATGACCCTGAATTTGAAAAGTATTAAAAATGAACTATGAAAAGGTTGTAACTTGGCATGACAACATAATTTCACCCACATAGCAACTTCTAAAGAGTTGAGAGGGTTATGGCAAAAATTGGATGCACATCGTGTACAAATTGGACAATCTCTTTCGAAGCATGTGTGTTCCGGACGAAAACTCATCTATTACAAAGGGATTTCATTTTTCATAACTTATTTTAACTGCATACTTATTGTGTGTTCAATATGCACAATTCAAACACACATCATCAATTTTCAACCCTTTCTGACTTCATTTGATATTTCTCATGCATTTGATGATTTATTTTGAGCTAAATGACCCTGAATCTGAAAAGCGGTACAAATGAACTATGAAAAGGTTGTAACTTGGCATGACATCATAATTTCACCCACATAGCAACTTCAAAGGAGTTGAGAGGGTTACTACAAAAACTGGATGCGCTTCGTGTACAAATTGGACAATCTCTTTCGAAGCATGTGGGTTTCGGACGAAAACTCATATATTACAAAGGGATTTCATTTTTAATAACTTATTTTAACTCCATAATTTTTGTATGTTCAATACGCACCATTCAAAGGCACATTATCAATTTTCAACCCTTTCTAACTTCATTTGATATTTCTCATGCATTTAATGATTTATTTTGAGCTAAATGACCCTGAGTTTGAAAAGCAGTGCAAATGAACTCTAAAAAGGTTGTAACTTGGCATGACATCATAATTTCACCCGCATAGCAACTTCTAAAGAGTTGAGAGGGTTACGGCAAAAACTCGATGCACTTCGTGTACAAATTGGACAATCTCATAAGAAGCTTGTGGGTTTCGGACGAAAACTCATCTATTACTAAGGGATTTCATATTATTAACTTATTTTAACTACATAAGTTTTGTGTGTTCAATATTCACCATTCAAAGGCACATCATCAATTTTCAACCCTTTCTCACTTCATTTGATGTTTCTCATGCATCTAATTATTTAGTTTGAGCTAAATGACCCTGAATTTGAAAAGTAGTACAAATGAACTATGAAAAGGTTGTAACTTGGCATGACATCATAATTTCACCCACATAGCAACTTCTAAAGAGTTGAGAGGATTACGGCAAAAACTGGATGCACTTCGTCTACAAATTGCACAATCTCATAAGAAGCGTGAGGGTTTCGGACAAAAAGTCATCTATTACAAAGGGATTTCATTTTTAATAACTTATTTTAACTCCATACTTTTTGTGTGTTCAATATGCACCATTCAAAGGCACATCATCAATTTTCAACCCTTTCTCACTTCATTTGATATTGCTCATGCATTTAATGGTTTATTTTGAGCTAAATGACCCTGAATTTGAAAAGCAGTACAAATGAACTCTCAAAAGGTTGTAACTTGGCATGACATGATAATTTCACCCGCATAGCAACTTCTAAAGAGTTGAGAGGGTTTCGGCAAAAACTGGATGCACTTTGGGTACAAATTGGACAATCTCTTTCGAAGCATGTGGGTTTCGGACGAAAATTCACCTATTAAAAATGGATTTCATATTATTAACTTATTTTAACTCCATACTTTTTGTGTGTTCAATATGCACCATTCAAAGGCACATCATCCATTTTCAACCCTTTCTCACTTCATTTGATATTTCGCATGCATTTAATGATTTATTTTGAGCTAAATGACCCTGAATTTGAAAAGCAGTACAAATGAACTATGAAAAGGTTGTAACTTGGCATGACATCATAGTTTTACCCACATAGCAACTTCTAAAGAGTTGAGAGGGTTACGGCAAAAACTGGTTGCACTTCGTGTACAAATTGCATAATCTCATAAGAAGCGTGAGGGTTTCGGACGAAAACTCATCTATTACAAAGGGATTTCATTTTTAATAACTTATTTTAACTCCATACTTTTTGTGTGTTCAATATGCACCATTCAAAGGCACATCATCAATTTTCAACGCTTTCTGACTTCATTTGTTATTTCTCATGCATTTAATGATTTATTTTGACATAAATGACCCTGAATTTGAAAAGCAGTACAAATGAACTGTGAAAAGGTGGTAACTTTGCATGACATCATAATTTCACCCGCATAGCCACTTCTATAGAGTTGAGAGGGTTACGGCAAAAACTAGATTCACTTCGTGTAGAAATTGGACAAACACTTTCGAAGCATGTGGGCTTCGGACGAAAACTCATCTATTACAAAGGGATTTCATTTTTAATAACTTATTTTAACTCCATACTTTTTGTGCGTTCAATATGCACCATTCAAAGACACATCATCAATTTTCATCCCTCTCTGACTTCATTTGATATTTCTCATTCATTTAATGATTTATTTTGAGCTAAATGACCCTGAATTCTAAAAGCAGTACAAGTGAACTATGAAAAGGTTGTAACTTGGGATGACATCATAATTTCACCCACATAGCAACGTTTAAAGATTAGAGAGGATTACGGCAAAAACTGGATGCACTTCGTGCACAAATTGCACAATCTCATAAGAAGTGTGAGGGTTTCGGACGAAAAGTCATCTATTACAAAGGGTTTTCATTTTTAATAACTTATTTTAACTCCATACTTTTTGTGTGTTCAATATGCACCATTCAAAGGCACATCATCAATTTTCAACGCTTTCTAACTTCATTTGATATTTCTCATGCATTTAATGATTTATTTTGAGCTAAATGACCCTGAATTTGAAAAGCAGTACAAATGAACTCTGAAAAGGTTGTAACTTGGCACGACATCATAATTTCACCCGAATAGCCACTTCAAAAGAGTTGAGAGGGTTACGGCAAAAACTGGATGCACTTCGTGTACAAATTAGACAATCTCTTTCCAAGCATGTGGGTTTTGGACGAAAACTCATCTATTACAAAGGGATTTCATTTTATTAACTTATTTTAACTCCATAATTTGTGTGTGTTCAATATGCACCATTCAAAGGCACATCATCAATTTTCAACCCTTTCTGACTTCATTTGGTATTTCTCATGCATTTAATTATTTATTTGAGCTAAATGACCCTGGATTTGAAAAGAAGTACAAATGAACTCTGAAAAGGTTGTAACTTGGCATGACATCATAATTTCACCCGCATAGCAACTTCTAAAGAGTTGAGAGGCTTACGGCAAAAACTGGATGCACTTCGTGTACAAATTGGACAATCTCTTTCGAAGCATGTGGGTTTCGGACGAACCTCATCTATAACAAAGGGATTTCATTTTATTAACTTATTTGAACTCCATAATTTTGGTGTGTTCAATATGCACCATTCAAAGGCACATCATCAATTTTCAACCCTTTCTCATTTCATTTGATATTTCGCAGGCATTTAATGATTTATTTTGAGCTAAATGATCGTGAATTTGAAAAGCAGTACAAATGAACTCTGAAAAGGTTGTAACTTGGCATGACATCATAATTTCACCGGCATAGCCACTTCTAAAGAGTTGAGAGGGTTACGGCAAAAACTGGATGCACTCTGTGTACAAATTGGACAATCTCTTTCGAAGCATGTGGGTTTGAGACGAAAACTCATCTATTACAAAGGGATTTCATTTTTAATAACTTATTTTAACTCCATAATTTTTGTGTGTTCAATATGCACCATTCAATTGCACATCTTCAATTTTCAACCCTTTCTGACTTCATTTGATATTTCTCATGCATTTAATGATTTATTTTGAGCTAAATGACCCTGAATTTGAAAAGCAGTACAAATGAACTATGAAAAGGTTGTAACTTGGCATGACATCATAGTTTGACCCACATAGCAACTTCTAAAGAGTTGAGAGGATTGGCAAAAACTGGATGCACTTCGTGTACAAATTGCACAATCTCATAAGAAGCGTGAGGGTTTCGGATGAAAACTCATCTATTACAAAGGGATTTCACTTTTAATAACTTATTTTAACTCCATACATTTTGTGTGTTCAATATGCACCATTCAAAGGCACATCATCAATTTTCAACGCTTTCTGACTTCATTTGATATTTCTCATGCATTTAATGATTTATTTTGAGCTAAATGACCCTGAATTTGAAAAGCAGCACAAATGAACTCTGAAAAGGCTGTAACTTGGCATGACATCATAATTTCACCCGCATAGACACTTCTAAAGAGTTGAGAGGGTTACGGCAAAAACTGGATGCACTTCGTGTACAAATTGGACAATCTGATAAGAAGCATGAGGCTTTCGGACGAAAACTCATCTATTGCAAAGGGATTTCATTTTTAATAACTTATTTTAACTCCATACTTTTGTGTGTTCAGTATGCACCATTCAAAGGCACATCGTCAATTTTCAACCCTTTCTGACTTCATTTGATATTTCTCATGCATTTAATGATTTATTTTGAGCTAAATTACCCTGAGTTTGAAACGCAGTACAACTGAACTCTGAAAAAGTTGTAACTTGGCATGACCTCATAATTTCACCCACATAGCAACTTCTAAAGAGTTGAGAGGGTTATGGCAAAAACTGGATGCACTTCGTGTACAAATTGGACAATCTCATAAGAAGCATGAGGGTTTCGGACGAAAACTCATCTATTACAAAGGGATTTCATTTTTAATAACTTATTTTAACTCCATACTTTTTGTGTGTTCAATATGCACCATTCGAAGGAACATAATTAATTGTCAACCCTTTCTGACTTCATTTGATATTTCTCATGCATTTAATGATTTATTTTGAGCTAAATGACCCTGAGTTTGAAAAGCAGTACAAATGAACTTTGAAAAAGTTGTAACTTGGCATGACATCATAATTTCACCCACATAGCAACTTCTAAATAGTTGAGAGGGTTACAAAAAAAACTGGATGCACTTCGTGTACAAATTAAACAATCTCATATGAAGCATGAGGGTTTCGGACGAAAACTCATCTATTACAAAGGGATTTCATTTTTAATAACTTATTTTAACTCCATACTTTTTGTGTGTTCAATATGCACCATTCACAGGCACATCATCAATTTTCAACCCTTTCTGACTTCATTTGATATTTCTCATGCATTTAATGATTTATTTTGAGCTAAATGACCCTGAATTTGAAAAGTATTAAAAATGAACTATGAAAAGGTTGTAACTTGGCATGACAACATAATTTCACCCACATAGCAACTTCTAAAGAGTTGAGAGGGTTATGGCAAAAATTGGATGCACATCGTGTACAAATTGGACAATCTCTTTCGAAGCATGTGTGTTTCGGACGAAAACTCATCTATTACAAAGGGATTTCATTTTTCATAACTTATTTTAACTCCATAATTTTTGTGTGTTCAATATGCACCATTCAATTGCACATCTTCAATTTTCAACCCTTTCTGACTTCATTTGATATTTCTCATGCATTTAATGATTTATTTTGAGCTAAATGACCCTGAATTTGAAAAGCAGTACAAATGAACTATGAAAAGGTTGTAACTTGGCATGACATCATAGTTTGACCCACATAGCAACTTCTAAAGAGTTGAGAGGATTGGCAAAAACTGGATGCACTTCGTGTACAAATTGCACAATCTCATAAGAAGTGTGAGGGTTTCGGACGAAAAGTCATCTATTACAAAGGGTTTTCATTTTTAATAACTTATTTTAACTCCATACTTTTTGTGTGTTCAATATGCACCATTCAAAGGCACATCATCAATTTTCAACGCTTTCTAACTTCATTTGATATTTCTCATGCATTTAATGATTTATTTTGAGCTAAATGACCCTGAATTTGAAAAGCAGTACAAATGAACTCTGAAAAGGTTGTAACTTGGCACGACATCATAATTTCACCCGAATAGCCACTTCTAAAGAGTTGAGAGGGTTACGGCAAAAACTGGATGCACTTCGTGTACAAATTAGACAATCTCTTTCCAAGCATGTGGGTTTTGGACGAAAACTCATCTATTACAAAGGGATTTCATTTTATTAACTTATTTTAACTCCATAATTTTTGTGTGTTCAATATGCACCATTCAAAGGCACATCATCAATTTTCAACCCTTTCTGACTTCATTTGGTATTTCTCATGCATTTAATTATTTATTTGAGCTAAATGACCCTGGATTTGAAAAGAAGTACAAATGAACTCTGAAAAGGTTGTAACTTGGCATGACATCATAATTTCACCCGCATAGCAACTTCTAAAGAGTTGAGAGGCTTACGGCAAAAACTGGATGCACTTCGTGTACAAATTGGACAATCTCTTTCGAAGCATGTGGGTTTCGGACGAACCTCATCTATAACAAAGGGATTTCATTTTATTAACTTATTTGAACTCCATAATTTTGGTGTGTTCAATATGCACCATTCAAAGGCACATCATCAATTTTCAACCCTTTCTCATTTCATTTGATATTTCGCAGGCATTTAATGATTTATTTTGAGCTAAATGATCGTGAATTTGAAAAGCAGTACAAATGAACTCTGAAAAGGTTGTAACTTGGCATGACATCATAATTTCACCGGCATAGCCACTTCTAAAGAGTTGAGAGGGTTACGGCAAAAACTGGATGCACTCTGTGTACAAATTGGACAATCTCTTTCGAAGCATGTGGGTTTGAGACGAAAACTCATCTATTACAAAGGGATTTCATTTTTAATAACTTATTTTAACTCCATAATTTTTGTGTGTTCAATATGCACCATTCAATTGCACATCTTCAATTTTCAACCCTTTCTGACTTCATTTGATATTTCTCATGCATTTAATGATTTATTTTGAGCTAAATGACCCTGAATTTGAAAAGCAGTACAAATGAACTATGAAAAGGTTGTAACTTGGCATGACATCATAGTTTGACCCACATAGCAACTTTTAAAGAGTTGAGAGGATTGGCAAAAACTGGATGCACTTCGTGTACAAATTGCACAATCTCATAAGAAGCGTGAGGGTTTCGGATGAAAACTCATCTATTACAAAGGGATTTCACTTTTAATAACTTATTTTAACTCCATACATTTTGTGTGTTCAATATGCACCATTCAAAGGCACATCATCAATTTTCAACGCTTTCTGACTTCATTTGATATTTCTCATGCATTTAATGATTTATTTTGAGCTAAATGACCCTGAATTTGAAAAGCAGCACAAATGAACTCTGAAAAGGCTGTAACTTGGCATGACATCATAATTTCACCCGCATAGACACTTCTAAAGAGTTGAGAGGGTTACGGCAAAAACTGGATGCACTTCGTGTACAAATTGGACAATCTGATAAGAAGCATGAGGCTTTCGGACGAAAACTCATCTATTGCAAAGGGATTTCATTTTTAATAACTTATTTTAACTCCATACTTTTTGTGTGTTCAGTATGCACCATTCAAAGGCACATCGTCAATTTTCAACCCTTTCTGACTTCATTTGATATTTCTCATGCATTTAATGATTTATTTTGAGCTAAATTACCCTGAGTTTGAAACGCAGTACAACTGAACTCTGAAAAAGTTGTAACTTGGCATGACCTCATAATTTCACCCACATAGCAACTTCTAAAGAGTTGAGAGGGTTATGGCAAAAACTGGATGCACTTCGTGTACAAATTGGACAATCTCATAAGAAGCATGAGGGTTTCGGACGAAAACTCATCTATTACAAAGGGATTTCATTTTTAATAACTTATTTTAACTCCATACTTTTTGTGTGTTCAATATGCACCATTCGAAGGAACATAATTAATTGTCAACCCTTTCTGACTTCATTTGATATTTCTCATGCATTTAATGATTTATTTTGAGCTAAATGACCCTGAGTTTGAAAAGCAGTACAAATGAACTTTGAAAAAGTTGTAACTTGGCATGACATCATAATTTCACCCACATAGCAACTTCTAAATAGTTGAGAGGGTTACAAAAAAAACTGGATGCACTTCGTGTACAAATTAAACAATCTCATATGAAGCATGAGGGTTTCGGACGAAAACTCATCTATTACAAAGGGATTTCATTTTTCATAACTTATTTTAACTCCATAATTTTTGTGTGTTCAATATGCACCATTCAATTGCACATCTTCAATTTTCAACCCTTTCTGACTTCATTTGATATTTCTCATGCATTTAATGATTTATTTTGAGCTAAATGACCCTGAATTTGAAAAGCAGTACAAATGAACTATGAAAAGGTTGTAACTTGGCATGACATCATAGTTTGACCCACATAGCAACTTCTAAAGAGTTGAGAGGATTGGCAAAAACTGGATGCACTTCGTGTACAAATTGCACAATCTCATAAGAAGTGTGAGGGTTTCGGACGAAAAGTCATCTATTACAAAGGGTTTTCATTTTTAATAACTTATTTTAACTCCATACTTTTTGTGTGTTCAATATGCACCATTCAAAGGCACATCATCAATTTTCAACGCTTTCTAACTTCATTTGATATTTCTCATGCATTTAATGATTTATTTTGAGCTAAATGACCCTGAATTTGAAAAGCAGTACAAATGAACTCTGAAAAGGTTGTAACTTGGCACGACATCATAATTTCACCCGAATAGCCACTTCTAAAGAGTTGAGAGGGTTACGGCAAAAACTGGATGCACTTCGTGTACAAATTAGACAATCTCTTTCCAAGCATGTGGGTTTTGGACGAAAACTCATCTATTACAAAGGGATTTCATTTTATTAACTTATTTTAACTCCATAATTTTTGTGTGTTCAATATGCACCATTCAAAGGCACATCATCAATTTTCAACCCTTTCTGACTTCATTTGGTATTTCTCATGCATTTAATTATTTATTTGAGCTAAATGACCCTGGATTTGAAAAGAAGTACAAATGAACTCTGAAAAGGTTGTAACTTGGCATGACATCATAATTTCACCCGCATAGCAACTTCTAAAGAGTTGAGAGGCTTACGGCAAAAACTGGATGCACTTCGTGTACAAATTGGACAATCTCTTTCGAAGCATGTGGGTTTCGGACGAACCTCATCTATAACAAAGGGATTTCATTTTATTAACTTATTTGAACTCCATAATTTTGGTGTGTTCAATATGCACCATTCAAAGGCACATCATCAATTTTCAACCCTTTCTCATTTCATTTGATATTTCGCAGGCATTTAATGATTTATTTTGAGCTAAATGATCGTGAATTTGAAAAGCAGTACAAATGAACTCTGAAAAGGTTGTAACTTGGCATGACATCATAATTTCACCGGCATAGCCACTTCTAAAGAGTTGAGAGGGTTACGGCAAAAACTGGATGCACTCTGTGTACAAATTGGACAATCTCTTTCGAAGCATGTGGGTTTGAGACGAAAACTCATCTATTACAAAGGGATTTCATTTTTAATAACTTATTTTAACTCCATAATTTTTGTGTGTTCAATATGCACCATTCAATTGCACATCTTCAATTTTCAACCCTTTCTGACTTCATTTGATATTTCTCATGCATTTAATGATTTATTTTGAGCTAAATGACCCTGAATTTGAAAAGCAGTACAAATGAACTATGAAAAGGTTGTAACTTGGCATGACATCATAGTTTGACCCACATAGCAACTTTTAAAGAGTTGAGAGGATTGGCAAAAACTGGATGCACTTCGTGTACAAATTGCACAATCTCATAAGAAGCGTGAGGGTTTCGGATGAAAACTCATCTATTACAAAGGGATTTCACTTTTAATAACTTATTTTAACTCCATACATTTTGTGTGTTCAATATGCACCATTCAAAGGCACATCATCAATTTTCAACGCTTTCTGACTTCATTTGATATTTCTCATGCATTTAATGATTTATTTTGAGCTAAATGACCCTGAATTTGAAAAGCAGCACAAATGAACTCTGAAAAGGCTGTAACTTGGCATGACATCATAATTTCACCCGCATAGACACTTCTAAAGAGTTGAGAGGGTTACGGCAAAAACTGGATGCACTTCGTGTACAAATTGGACAATCTGATAAGAAGCATGAGGCTTTCGGACGAAAACTCATCTATTGCAAAGGGATTTCATTTTTAATAACTTATTTTAACTCCATACTTTTTGTGTGTTCAGTATGCACCATTCAAAGGCACATCGTCAATTTTCAACCCTTTCTGACTTCATTTGATATTTCTCATGCATTTAATGATTTATTTTGAGCTAAATTACCCTGAGTTTGAAACGCAGTACAACTGAACTCTGAAAAAGTTGTAACTTGGCATGACCTCATAATTTCACCCACATAGCAACTTCTAAAGAGTTGAGAGGGTTATGGCAAAAACTGGATGCACTTCGTGTACAAATTGGACAATCTCATAAGAAGCATGAGGGTTTCGGACGAAAACTCATCTATTACAAAGGGATTTCATTTTTAATAACTTATTTTAACTCCATACTTTTTGTGTGTTCAATATGCACCATTCGAAGGAACATAATTAATTGTCAACCCTTTCTGACTTCATTTGATATTTCTCATGCATTTAATGATTTATTTTGAGCTAAATGACCCTGAGTTTGAAAAGCAGTACAAATGAACTTTGAAAAAGTTGTAACTTGGCATGACATCATAATTTCACCCACATAGCAACTTCTAAATAGTTGAGAGGGTTACAAAAAAAACTGGATGCACTTCGTGTACAAATTAAACAATCTCATATGAAGCATGAGGGTTTCGGACGAAAACTCATCTATTACAAAGGGATTTCATTTTTCATAACTTATTTTAACTCCATAATTTTTGTGTGTTCAATATGCACCATTCACAGGCACATCATCAATTTTCAACCCTTTCTGACTTCATTTGATATTTCTCATGCATTTAATGATTTATTTTGAGCTAAATGACCCTGAATTTGAAAAGTATTAAAAATGAACTATGAAAAGGTTGTAACTTGGCATGACAACATAATTTCACCCACATAGCAACTTCTAAAGAGTTGAGAGGGTTATGGCAAAAATTGGATGCACATCGTGTACAAATTGGACAATCTCTTTCGAAGCATGTGTGTTTCGGACGAAAACTCATCTATTACAAAGGGATTTCGTTTTTCATAACTTATTTTAACTGCATACTTATTGTGTGTTCAATATGCACAATTCAAACACACATCATCAATTTTCAACCCTTTCTGACTTCATTTGATATTTCTCATGCATTTGATGATTTATTTTGAGCTAAATGACCCTGAATCTGAAAAGCGGTACAAATGAACTATGAAAAGGTTGTAACTTGGCATGACATCATAATTTCACCCACATAGCAACTTCAAAGGAGTTGAGAGGGTTACTACAAAAACTGGATGCGCTTCGTGTACAAATTGGACAATCTCTTTCGAAGCATGTGGGTTTCGGACGAAAACTCATATATTACAAAGGGATTTCATTTTTAATAACTTATTTTAACTCCATAATTTTTGTATGTTCAATACGCACCATTCAAAGGCACATTATCAATTTTCAACCCTTTCTAACTTCATTTGATATTTCTCATGCATTTAATGATTTATTTTGAGCTAAATGACCCTGAGTTTGAAAAGCAGTGCAAATGAACTCTAAGAAGGTTGTAACTTGGCATGACATCATAATTTCACCCGCATAGCAACTTCTAAAGAGTTGAGAGGGTTACGGCAAAAACTCGATGCACTTCGTGTACAAATTGGACAATCTCATAAGAAGCTTGTGGGTTTCGGACGAAAACTCATCTATTACAAAGGGATTTCATATTATTAACTTATTTTAACTACATAATTTTTGTGTGTTCAATATTCACCATTCAAAGGCACATCATCAATTTTCAACCCTTTCTCACTTCATTTGATGTTTCTCATGCATCTAATTATTTAGTTTGAGCTAAATGACCCTGAATTTGAAAAGTAGTACAAATGAACTATGAAAAGGTTGTAACTTGGCATGACATCATAATTTCACCCACATAGCAACTTCTAAAGAGTTGAGAGGATTACGGCAAAAACTGGATGCACTTCGTCTACAAATTGCACAATCTCATAAGAAGCGTGAGGGTTTCGGACAAAAAGTCATCTATTACAAAGGGATTTATTTTTAATAACTTATTTTAACTCCATACTTTTTGTGTGTTCAATATGCACCATTCAAAGGCACATCATCAATTTTCAACCCTTTCTGACTTCATTTGATATTGCTCATGCATTTAATGGTTTATTTTGAGCTAAATGACCCTGAATTTGAAAAGAAGTACAAATGAACTCTCAAAAGGTTGTAACTTGGCATGACATGATAATTTCACCCGCATAGCAACTTCTAAAGAGTTGAGATGGTTTCGGCAAAAACTGGATGCACTTTGGGTACAAATTGGACAATCTCTTTCGAAGCATGTGGGTTTCGGACGAAAATTCACCTATTAAAAATGGATTTCATATTATTAACTTATTTTAACTCCATACTTTTTGTGTGTTCAATATGCACCATTCAAAGGCACATCATCCATTTTCAACCCTTTCTCACTTCATTTGATATTTCGCATGCATTTAATGATTTATTTTGAGCTAAATGACCCTGAATTTGAAAAGCAGTACAAATGAACTATGAAAAGGTTGTAACTTGGCATGACATCATAGTTTTACCCACATAGCAACTTCTAAAGAGTTGAGAGGGTTACGGCAAAAACTGGTTGCACTTCGTGTACAAATTGCACAATCTCATAAGAAGCGTGAGGGTTTCGGACGAAAACTCATCTATTACAAAGGGATTTCATTTTTAATAACTTATTTTAACTCCATACTTTTTGTGTGTTCAATATGCACCATTCAAAGGCACATCATCAATTTTCAACGCTTTCTGACTTCATTTGTTATTTCTCATGCATTTAATGATTTATTTTGACATAAATGACCCTGAATTTGAAAAGCAGTACAAATGAACTGTGAAAAGGTGGTAACTTTGCATGACATCATAATTTCACCCGCATAGCCACTTCTATAGAGTTGAGAGGGTTACGGCAAAAACTAGATGCACTTCGTGTAGAAATTGGACAATCACTTTCGAAGCATGTGGGTTTGAGACGAAAACTCATCTATTACAAAGGGATTTCATTTTTAATAACTTATTTTAACTCCATAATTTTTGTGTGTTCAATATGCACCATTCAATTGCACATCTTCAATTTTCAACCATTTCTGACTTCATTTGATATTTCTCATGCATTTAATGATTTATTTTGAGCTAAATGACCCTGAATTTGAAAAGCAGTACAAATGAACTATGAAAAGGTTGTAACTTGGCATGACATCATAGTTTGACCCACATAGCAACTTCTAAAGAGTTGAGAGGATTGGCAAAAACTGGATGCACTTCGTGTACAAATTGCACAATCTCATAAGAAGCGTGAGGGTTTCGGATGAAAACACATCTATTACAAAGGGATTTCACTTTTAATAACTTATTTTAACTCCATACATTTTGTGTGTTCAATATGCACCATTCAAAGGCACATCATCAATTTTCAACGCTTTCTGACTTCATTTGATATTTCTCATGCATTTAATGATTTATTTTGAGCTAAATGACCCTGAATTTGAAAAGCAGCACAAATGAACTCTGAAAAAGCTGTAACTTGGCATGACATCATAATTTCACCCGCATAGACACTTCTAAAGAGTTGAGAGGGTTACGGCAAAAACTGGATGCACTTCGTGTACAAATTGGACAATCTGATAAGAAGCATGAGGCTTTCGGACGAAAACTCATCTATTGCAAAGGGATTTCATTTTTAATAACTTATTTTAACTCCATACTTTTTGTGTGTTCAGTATGCACCATTCAAAGGCACATCGTCAATTTTCAACCCTTTCTGACTTCATTTGATATTTCTCATGCATTTAATGATTTATTTTGAGCTAAATTACCCTGAGTTTGAAACGCAGTACAACTGAACTCTGAAAAAGTTGTAACTTGGCATGACCTCATAATTTCACCCACATAGCAACTTCTAAAGAGTTGAGAGGGTTATGGCAAAAACTGGATGCACTTCGTGTACAAATTGGACAATCTCATAAGAAGCATGAGGGTTTCGGACGAAAACTCATCTATTACAAAGGGATTTCATTTTTAATAAATTATTTTAACTCCATACTTTTTGTGTGTTCAATATGCACCATTCGAAGGAACATAATTAATTGTCAACCCTTTCTGACTTCATTTGATATTTCTCATGCATTTAATGATTTATTTTGAGCTAAATGACCCTGAGTTTGAAAAGCAGTACAAATGAACTTTGAAAAAGTTGTAACTTGGCATGACATCATAATTTCACCCACATAGCAACTTCTAAATAGTTGAGAGGGTTACAAAAAAACTGGATGCACTTCGTGTACAAATTAAACAATCTCATATGAAGCATGAGGGTTTCGGACGAAAACTCATCTATTACAAAGGGATTTCATTTTTAATAACTTATTTTAACTCCATACTTTTTGTGTGTTCAATATGCACCATTCACAGGCACATCATCAATTTTCAACCCTTTCTGACTTCATTTGATATTTCTCATGCATTTAATGATTTATTTTGAGCTAAATGACCCTGAATTTGAAAAGTATTAAAAATGAACTATGAAAAGGTTGTAACTTGGCATGACAACATAATTTCACCCACATAGCAACTTCTAAAGAGTTGAGAGGGTTATGGCAAAAATTGGATGCACATCGTGTACAAATTGGACAATCTCTTTCGAAGCATGTGTGTTTCGGACGAAAACTCATCTATTACAAAGGGATTTCGTTTTTCATAACTTATTTTAACTGCATACTTATTGTGTGTTCAATATGCACAATTCAAACACACATCATCAATTTTCAACCCTTTCTGACTTCATTTGATAT
Organism: Hordeum marinum; assembly: GCA_022496015.1. Lineage (NCBI taxonomy): Eukaryota > Viridiplantae > Streptophyta > Magnoliopsida > Poales > Poaceae > Hordeum > Hordeum marinum. The sequence continues at coordinate 557,716,165 of CM039678.1, forward strand.
TTCTCATGCATTTGATGATTTATTTTGAGCTAAATGACCCTGAATCTGAAAAGCGGTACAAATGAACTATGAAAAGGTTGTAACTTGGCATGACATCATAATTTCACCCACATAGCAACTTCAAAGGAGTTGAGAGGGTTACTACAAAAACTGGATGCGCTTCGTGTACAAATTGGACAATCTCTTTCGAAGCATGTGGGTTTCGGACGAAAACTCATATATTACAAAGGGATTTCATTTTTAATAACTTATTTTAACTCCATAATTTTTGTATGTTCAATACGCACCATTCAAAGGCACATTATCAATTTTCAACCCTTTCTAACTTCATTTGATATTTCTCATGCATTTAATGATTTATTTTGAGCTAAATGACCCTGAGTTTGAAAAGCAGTGCAAATGAACTCTAAAAAGGTTGTAACTTGGCATGACATCGTAATTTCACCCGCATAGCAACTTCTAAAGAGTTGAGAGGGTTACGGCAAAAACTCGATGCACTTCGTGTACAAATTGGACAATCTCATAAGAAGCTTGTGGGTTTCGGACGAAAACTCATCTATTACAAAGGGATTTCATATTATTAACTTATTTTAACTACATAATTTTTGTGTGTTCAATATTCACCATTCAAAGGCACATCATCAATTTTCAACCCTTTCTCACTTCATTTGATGTTTCTCATGCATCTAATTATTTAGTTTGAGCTAAATGACCCTGAATTTGAAAAGTAGTACAAATGAACTATGAAAAGGTTGTAACTTGGCATGACATCATAATTTCACCCACATAGCAACTTCTAAAGAGTTGAGAGGATTACGGCAAAAACTGGATGCACTTCGTCTACAAATTGCACAATCTCATAAGAAGCGTGAGGGTTTCGGACAAAAAGTCATCTATTACAAAGGGATTTATTTTTAATAACTTATTTTAACTCCATACTTTTTGTGTGTTCAATATGCACCATTCAAAGGCACATCATCAATTTTCAACCCTTTCTGACTTCATTTGATATTGCTCATGCATTTAATGGTTTATTTTGAGCTAAATGACCCTGAATTTGAAAAGAAGTACAAATGAACTCTCAAAAGGTTGTAACTTGGCATGACATGATAATTTCACCCGCATAGCAACTTCTAAAGAGTTGAGAGGGTTTCGGCAAAAACTGGATGCACTTTGGGTACAAATTGGACAATCTCTTTCGAAGCATGTGGGTTTCGGACGAAAATTCACCTATTAAAAATGGATTTCATATTATTAACTTATTTTAACTCCATACTTTTTGTGTGTTCAATATGCACCATTCAAAGGCACATCATCCATTTTCAACCCTTTCTCACTTCATTTGATATTTCGCATGCATTTAATGATTTATTTTGAGCTAAATGACCCTGAATTTGAAAAGCAGTACAAATGAACTATGAAAAGGTTGTAACTTGGCATGACATCATAGTTTTACCCACATAGCAACTTCTAAAGAGTTGAGAGGGTTACGGCAAAAACTGGTTGCACTTCGTGTACAAATTGCACAATCTCATAAGAAGCGTGAGGGTTTCGGACGAAAACTCATCTATTACAAAGGGATTTCATTTTTAATAACTTATTTTAACTCCATACTTTTTGTGTGTTCAATATGCACCATTCAAAGGCACATCATCAATTTTCAACGCTTTCTGACTTCATTTGTTATTTCTCATGCATTTAATGATTTATTTTGACATAAATGACCCTGAATTTGAAAAGCAGTACAAATGAACTGTGAAAAGGTGGTAACTTTGCATGACATCATAATTTCACCCGCATAGCCACTTCTATAGAGTTGAGAGGGTTACGGCAAAAACTAGATGCACTTCGTGTAGAAATTGGACAATCACTTTCGAAGCATGTGGGCTTCGGACGAAAACTCATCTATTACAAAGGGATTTCATTTTTAATAACTTATTTTAACTCCGTACTTTTTGTGCGTTCAATATGCACCATTCAAAGACACATCATCAATTTTCAACCCTCTCTGACTTCATTTGATATTTCTCATTCATTTAATGATTTATTTTGAGCTAAATGACCCTGAATTCTAAAAGCAGTACAAGTGAACTATGAAAAGGTTGTAACTTGGCATGACATCATAATTTCACCCACATAGCAACGTTTAAAGAGTAGAGAGGATTACGGCAAAAACTGGATGCACTTCGTGTACAAATTGCACAATCTCATAAGAAGTGTGAGGGTTTCGGACGAAGAGTCATCTATTACAAAGGGTTTTCATTTTTAATAACTTATTTTAACTCCATACTTTTTGTGTGTTCAATATGCACCATTCAAAGGCACATCATCAATTTTCAACGCTTTCTAACTTCATTTGATATTTCTCATGCATTTAATGATTTATTTTGAGCTAAATGACCCTGAATTTGAAAAGCAGTACAAATGAACTCTGAAAAGGTTGTAACTTGGCACGACATCATAATTTCACCCGAATAGCCACTTCTAAAGAGTTGAGAGGGTTACGGCAAAAACTGGATGCACTTCGTGTACAAATTAGACAATCTCTTTCCAAGCATGTGGGTTTTGGACGAAAACTCATCTATTACAAAGGGATTTCATTTTATTAACTTATTTTAACTCCATAATTTTTGTGTGTTCAATATGCACCATTCAAAGGCACATCATCAATTTTCAACCCTTTCTGACTTCATTTGGTATTTCTCATGCATTTAATTATTTATTTTGAGCTAAATGACCCTGGATTTGAAAAGAAGTACAAATGAACTCTGAAAAGGTTGTAACTTGGCATGACATCATAATTTCACCCGCATAGCAACTTCTAAAGAGTTGAGTGGCTTACGGCAAAAACTGGATGCACTTCGTGTACAAATTGGACAATCTCTTTCGAAGCATGTGGGTTTCGGACGAAACTCATCTATAACAAAGGGATTTCATTTTATTAACTTATTTGAACTCCATAATTTTGGTGTGTTCAATATGCACCATTCAAAGGCACATCATCAATTTTCAACCCTTTCTCATTTCATTTGATATTTCGCAGGCATTTAATGATTTATTTTGAGCTAAATGACCGTGAATTTGAAAAGCAGTACAAATGAACTCTGAAAAGGTTGTAACTTGGCATGACATCATAATTTCACCGGCATAGCCACTTCTAAAGAGTTGAGAGGGTTACGGCAAAAACTGGATGCACTTCGTGTAGAAATTGGACAATCTCTTTCGAAGCATGTGGGTTTCGGACGAAAACTCATCTATTACAAAGGGATTTCATTTTATTAACTTATTTTAACTCCATAATTTTTGTGTGTTCAATATGCACCATTCAAAGGCACATCATCAATTTTCAACCCTTTCTGACTTCATTTGGTATTTCTCATGCATTTAATTATTTATTTTGAGCTAAATGACCCTGGATTTGAAAAGAAGTACAAATGAACTCTGAAAAGGTTGTAACTTGGCATGACATCATAATTTCACCCGCATAGCAACTTCTAAAGAGTTGAGAGGCTTACGGCAAAAACTGGATGCACTTCGTGTACAAATTGGACAATCTCTTTCGAAGCATGTGGGTTTCGGACGAAACTCATCTATAACAAAGGGATTTCATTTTATTAACTTATTTGAACTCCATAATTTTGGTGTGTTCAATATGCACCATTCAAAGGCACATCATCAATTTTCAACCCTTTCTCATTTCATTTGATATTTCGCAGGCATTTAATGATTTATTTTGAGCTAAATGACCGTGAATTTGAAAAGCAGTACAAATGAACTCTGAAAAGGTTGTAACTTGGCATGACATCATAATTTCACCAGCATAGCCACTTCTAAAGAGTTGAGAGGGTTACGGCAAAAACTGGATGCACTTCGTGTAGAAATTGGACAATCTCTTTGGAAGCATGTGGGTTTCGGACGAAAACTCATCTATTACAAAGGGATTTCATTTTTAATAACTTATTTTAACTCCATAGTTGTTGTGTGGTCAATATGCACCATTCAAAGGCACATCATCAATTTTCAACCCTTTCTGACTTCATTTGATATTTCTCATGCATTTAATGATTTAGTTTGAGCTAAATGACCCTGAATTTGAAAAGCAGCACAAGTGAACTATGAAAAGGTTTTAACTTGCCATGACATCATAGTTTCACCCACATAGCAACGTTTAAAGAGTTGAGAGGATTACGACAAAAACTGGATGCACTTCGTGTACAAATTGCACAATCTCATAAGAAGTGTGAGGGTTTCGGACGAAAAGTCATCTATTACAAAGGGTTTTCATTTTTAATAACTTATTTTAACTCCATACTTTTTGTGTGTTCAATATGCACCATTCAAAGGCACATCATCAATTTTCAACGCTTTCTAACTTCATTTGATATTTCTCATGCATTTAATGATTTATTTTTAGCTAAATGCCCCTGAATTTGAAAAGCAGTACAAATGAACTCTGAAAAGGTTGTAACTTGGCATGACATCATAATTTCACCCGCATAGCCACTTCTAAAGAGTTGAGAGGGTTACGGCAAAAACTGGATGCACTTCATGTACAAATTGGACAATCTCTTTTGAACCATGTGGGTTTCAGACGAAAACTCATCTTTACAAAGGGATTTCATTTTTAATAACTTATTTTAACTCCATAATTTTTGTGTGTTCAATATGCACCATTCAAAGGCACATCATCAATTTTCAACCCTTTCGGATTTCATTTGATATTTCTCATGCATTTAATGATTTATTTTGAGCTAAATGACCCTGAATTTGAAAAGCAGTACAAATGAACTATGAAAAGGTTGTAACTTGGCATGACATCATAATTTCACCCACATAGCAACTTTTAAAGAGTTGAGAGGATTACGGCAAAAACTGGATGCACTTCGTGTACAAATTGCACAATCTCATAAGAAGCGCGAGGGTTTCGGATGAAAACTCATCTATTACAAAGGGATTTCATTTTCAATAACTTATTTTAACTCCATACTTTTTGCGTGTTCAATATGCACCATTCAAAGGCACATCATCAATTTTCAACGCTTTCTGACTTCATTTGATATTTCTCATGCATTTAATGATTTATTTTGAGCTAAATGACCCTGAATTTGAAAAGCAGCACAAATGAACTCTAAAAAGGTTGTAACTTGGCATGACATCATAATTTCACCCGCATAGCCACTTCTAAAGAGTTGAGAGGGTTACGGCAAAAACTGGATGCACTTCGTGTACAAATTGGACAATCTCTTTCGAAGCATGTGGGTTTCGGACGAAAACTCAGCTATTACAAAGGGATTTCATTTTATTAACTTATTTTAAATCCATAATTTTTGTGTGTTCAATATGCACCATTCAAAGGCACATCATCAATTTTCAACCCTTTCTGACTTCATTTGGTATTTCTCATGCATTTAATTATTTATTTTGAGCTAAATGACCCTGAATTTGAAAAGCAATACAAATGAACTCTGAAAAGGTTGTAACTTGGCATGACATCATAATTTCACCCGCATAGCAACTTCTAAAGAGTTGAGAGGGTTAGGGCAAAAACTGGATGCACTTCGTGTACAAATTGGACAATCTCTTTCGAAGCATGTGGGTTTCGGAAGAAAACTCATCTATTACAAAGGGATTTCATTTTATTAACTTATTTTAACTCCATAATTTTGGTGTGTTCAATATGCACCATTCAAAGGCACATCATCAATTTTCAACCCTTTCTCATTTCATTTGATATTTCGCATGCATTTAATGACTTATTTTGAGCTAAATGACCGTGAATTTGAAAAGCAGTACAAATGAACTCTGAAAAGGTTGTAACTTGGCATGACATCATAATTTCACCGGCATAGCCACTTCTAAAGAGTTGAGAGGGTTACGGCAAAAACTGGATGCATTTCGTGTAGAAATTGGACAATCTCTTTCGAAGCATGTGGGTTTCGGACGAAAACTCATCTATTACAAAGGGATTTCATTTTTAATAACTTATTTTAACTCCATAATTTTTGTGTGGTCAATATGCAGCATTCAAAGGCACATCATCAATTTTCAACCCTTTCTGACTTCATTTGATATTTCTCATGCATTTAATGATTTAGTTTGAGCTAAATGACCCTGAATTTGAAAAGCAGTACAAGTGAACTATGAAAAGGTTGTAACTTGGCATGACATCATAGTTTCACCCACATAGCAACTTTTAAAGAGTTGAGAGGATTACGGCAAAAACTGGATGCACTTCGTGTACAAATTGCACAATCTCATAAGAAGTGTGAGGGTTTCGGACGAAAACTCATCACAAAGGGATTTCATTTTTAATAACTTATTTTAACTCCATACTTTTTGTGTGTTCAATATGCACCATTCAAAGGCACATCATCAATTTTCAACGCTTTCTGACTTCATTTGATATTTCTCATGCATTTAATGATTTATTTTGACATAAATGACCCTGAATTTGAAAAGCAGTACAAATGAACTCTGAAAAGGTTGTAACTTGGCATGACATCATAATTTCACCCGCATAGCCACTTCTAAAGAGTTGAGAGGTTTACGGCAAAAACTGGATGCACTCTGTGTACAAATTGGACAATCTCTTTCGAAGCATGTGGGTTTGAGACGAAAACTCATCTATTACAAAGGGATTTCATTTTTAATAACTTATTTTAACTCCATAATTTTTGTGTGTTCAATATGCACCATTCAATTGCACATCTTCAATTTTCAACCCTTTCTGACTTCATTTGATATTTCTCATGCATTTAATGATTTATTTTGAGCTAAATGACCCTGAATTTGAAAAGCAGTACAAATGAACTACGAAAAGGTTGTAACTTGGCATGACATCATAGTTTTACCCACATAGCAACTTCTAAAGAGTTGAGAGGATTGGCAAAAACTGGATGCACTTCGTGTACAAATTGCACAATCTCATAAGAAGCGTGAGGGTTTCGGATGAGAACTCATCTATTACAAAGGGATTTCACTTTTAATAACCCTTTTTTAACTCCATACATTTTGTGTGTTCAATATGCACCATTCAAAGGCACATCATCAATTTTCAACGCTTTCTGACTTCATTTGATATTTCTCATGCATTTAATGATTTATTTTGAGCTAAATGACCCTGAATTTGAAAAGCAGCACAAATGAACTCTGAAAAGGTTGTAACTTGGCATGACATCATAATTTCACCCGCATAGACACTTCTAAAGAGTTGAGAGGGTTACGGCAAAAACTGGATGCACTTCGTGTACAAATTGGACAATCTCTTTCGAAGCATGTGGGTTTGAGACGAAAACTCATCTATTAAAAAGGGATTTCATTTTTAATAACTTATTTTAACACCATAATTTTTGTGTGTTCAATATGCACCATTCAATGGCACATCTTCAATTTTCAACCCTTTCTAACTTCATTTGATATTTCTCATGCATTTAATGATTTATTTTGAGCTAAATGACCCTGAATTTGAAAAGTAGTACAAATGAACTATGAAAAGGTTGTAACTTGGCATGACATCATAGTTTTACCCACATAGCAACTTCTAAAGAGTTGAGAGGATTGGCAAAAACTGGATGCACTTTGTGTACAAATTGCACAATCTCATAAGAAGCGTGAGGGTTTCGGATGAAAACTCATCTATTACAAAGGGATTTCATTTTTAATAACTTATTTTAACTCCATACTTTTTGTGTGTTCAATATGCACCATTCAAAGGCACATCATCAATTTTCAACGCTTTCTGACTTCATTTGATATTTCTCATGCATTTAATGATTTATTTTGAGCTAAATGACCCTGAATTTGAAAAGCAGCACAAATGAACTCTGGAAAGGTTGTAACTTGGCATGACATCATAATTTCACCCGCATAGCCACTTCTAAAGAGTTGAGAGGGTTACGGCAAAAACTGGATGCACTTCGTGTACAAATTGGACAATCTCTTTCGAAGCATGTGGGTTTCGGACGAAAACTCATCTATTACAAAGGGATTTCATTTTATTAACTTATTTTAACTCCATAATTTTGGTGTGTTCAATATGCACCATCCAAAGGCACATCATCTATTTTCAACCCTTTCTCATTTCATTTGATATTTCGCATGCATTTAATGATTTATTTTGAGCTAAATGACCGTGAATTTGAAAAGCAGTACAAATGAACTCTGTAAAGGTTGTAACTTGGCATGACATCACAATTTCACCGGCATAGCCACTTCTAAAGAGTTGAGAGGGTTACGGCAAGAACTGGATGCACTTCGTGTAGAAATTGGACAATCTCTTTCCAAGCAAGTGGGTTTCGGACGATAACTCATCTATTACAAAGGGATTTCATTTTTAATAACTTATTTTAACTCCATAATTTTTGTGTGGTCAATATGCACCATTCAAAGGCACATCATCAATTTTCAACCCTTTCTGACTTCATTTGATATTTCTCATGCATTTAATGATTTAGTTTGAGCTAAATGACCCTGAATTTGAAAAGCAGTACAAGTGAACTATGAAAAGGTTATAACTTGGCATGACATCATAGTTTCACCCACATAGCAACTTTTAAAGAGTTGAGAGGATTACGGCAAAAACTGGATGCACTTCGTGTACAAATTGCACAATCTCATAAGAAGTGTGAGGGTTTCGGACGAAAACTCATCACAAAGGGATTTCATTTTTAATAACTTATTTTAACTCCATACTTTTTGTGTGTTCAATATGCACCATTCAAAGGCACATCATCAATTTTCAACGCTTTCTGACTTCATTTGATATTTCTCATGCATTTAATGATTTATTTTGACATAAATGACCCTGAATTTGAAAAGCAGTACAAATGAACTCTGAAAAGGTTGTAACTTGGCATGACATCATAATTTCACCCGCATAGCCACTTCTAAAGAGTTGAGAGGTTTACGGCAAAAACTGGATGCACTCTGTGTACAAATTGGACAATCTCTTTCGAAGCATGTGGGTTTGAGACGAAAACTCATCTATTACAAAGGGATTTCATTTTTAATAACTTATTTTAACTCCATAATTTTTGTGTGTTCAATATGCACCATTCAAAGGCACATCTTCAATTTTCAACCCTTTCTGACTTCATTTGATATTTCTCATGCATTTAATGATTTATTTTGAGCTAAATGACCCTGAATTTGAAAAGCAGTACAAATGAACTATGAAAAGGTTGTAACTTGGCATGACATCATAGTTTTACCCACATAGCAACTTCTAAAGAGTTGAGAGGATTGGCAAAAACTGGATGCACTTCGTGTACAAATTGCACAATCTCATAAGAAGCGTGAGGGTTTCGGATGAGAACTCATCTATTACAAAGGGATTTCACTTTTAATAACCCTTTTTTAACTCCATACATTTTGTGTGTTCAATATGCACCATTCAAAGGCACATCATCAATTTTCAACGCTTTCTGACTTCATTTGATATTTCTCATGCATTTAATGATTTATTTTGAGCTAAATGACCCTGAATTTGAAAAGCAGCACAAATGAACTCTGAAAAGGTTGTAACTTGGCATGACATCATAATTTCACCCGCATAGACACTTCTAAAGAGTTGAGAGGGTTACGGCAAAAACTGGATGCACTTCGTGTACAAATTGGACAATCTCTTTCGAAGCATGTGGGTTTCAGACGAAAACTCATCTATTAAAAAGGGATTTCATTTTTAATAACTTATTTTAACACCATAATTTTTGTGTGTTCAATATGCACCATTCAATGGCACATCTTCAATTTTCAACCCTTTCTAACTTCATTTGATATTTCTCATGCATTTAATGATTTATTTTGAGCTAAATGACCCTGAATTTGAAAAGCAGTACAAATGAACTATGAAAAGGTTGTAACTTGGCATGACATCATAATTTCACCGGCATAGCCACTTCTAAAGAGTTGAGAGGGTTACGGCAAGAACTGGATGCACTTCGTGTAGAAATTGGACAATCTCTTTCCAAGCAAGTGGGTTTCGGACGAAAACTCATCTATTACAAAGGGATTTCATTTTTAATAACTTATTTTAACTCCATAATTTTTGTGTGGTCAATATGCACCATTCAAAGGCACATCATCAATTTTCAACCCTTTCTGACTTCATTTGATATTTCTCATGCATTTAATGATTTAGTTTGAGCTAAATGACCCTGAATTTGAAAAGCAGTACAAGTGAACTATGAAAAGGTTATAACTTGGCATGACATCATAGTTTCACCCACATAGCAACTTTTAAAGAGTTGAGAGGATTACGGCAAAAACTGGATGCACTTCGTGTACAAATTGCACAATCTCATAAGAAGTGTGAGGGTTTCGGACGAAAACTCATCACAAAGGGATTTCATTTTTAATAACTTATTTTAACTCCATACTTTTTGTGTGTTCAATATGCACCATTCAAAGGCACATCATCAATTTTCAACGCTTTCTGACTTCATTTGATATTTCTCATGCATTTAATGATTTATTTTGACATAAATGACCCTGAATTTGAAAAGCAGTACAAATGAACTCTGAAAAGGTTGTAACTTGGCATGACATCATAATTTCACCCGCATAGCCACTTCTAAAGAGTTGAGAGGTTTACGGCAAAAACTGGATGCACTCTGTGTACAAATTGGACAATCTCTTTCGAAGCATGTGGGTTTGAGACGAAAACTCATCTATTACAAAGGGATTTCATTTTTAATAACTTATTTTAACTCCATAATTTTTGTGTGTTCAATATGCACCATTCAAAGGCACATCTTCAATTTTCAACCCTTTCTGACTTCATTTGATATTTCTCATGCATTTAATGATTTATTTTGAGCTAAATGACCCTGAATTTGAAAAGCAGTACAAATGAACTATGAAAAGGTTGTAACTTGGCATGACATCATAGTTTTACCCACATAGCAACTTCTAAAGAGTTGAGAGGATTGGCAAAAACTGGATGCACTTCGTGTACAAATTGCACAATCTCATAAGAAGCGTGAGGGTTTCGGATGAGAACTCATCTATTACAAAGGGATTTCACTTTTAATAACCCTTTTTTAACTCCATACATTTTGTGTGTTCAATATGCACCATTCAAAGGCACATCATCAATTTTCAACGCTTTCTGACTTCATTTGATATTTCTCATGCATTTAATGATTTATTTTGAGCTAAATGACCCTGAATTTGAAAAGCAGCACAAATGAACTCTGAAAAGGTTGTAACTTGGCATGACATCATAATTTCACCCGCATAGACACTTCTAAAGAGTTGAGAGGGTTACCGCAAAAACTGGATGCACTTCGTGTACAAATTGGACAATCTCTTTCGAAGCATGTGGGTTTGAGACGAAAACTCATCTATTAAAAAGGGATTTCATTTTTAATAACTTATTTTAACACCATAATTTTTGTGTGTTCAATATGCACCATTCAATGGCACATCTTCAATTTTCAACCCTTTCTAACTTCATTTGATATTTCTCATGCATTTAATGATTTATTTTGAGCTAAATGACCCTGAATTTGAAAAGCAGTACAAATGAACTATGAAAAGGTTGTAACTTGGCATGACATCATAGTTTTACCCACATAGCAACTTCTAAAGAGTTGAGAGGATTGGCAAAAAGTGGATGCACTTTGTGTACAAATTGCACAATCTCATAAGAAGCGTGAGGGTTTCGGATGAAAACTCATCTATTACAAAGGGATTTCATTTTTAATAACTTATTTTAACTCCATACTTTTTGTGTGTTCAATATGCACCATTCAAAGGCACATCATCAATTTTCAACGCTTTCTGACTTCATTTGATATTTCTCATGCATTTAATGATTTATTTTGAGCTAAATGACCCTGAATTTGAAAAGCAGCACAAATGAACTCTGGAAAGGTTGTAACTTGGCATGACATCATAATTTCACCCGCATAGCCACTTCTAAAGAGTTGAGAGGGTTACGGCAAAAACTGGATGCACTTCGTGTACAAATTGGACAATCTCTTTCGAAGCATGTGGGTTTCGGACGAAAACTCATCTATTACAAAGGGATTTCATTTTATTAACTTATTTTAACTCCATAATTTTGGTGTGTTCAATATGCACCATCCAAAGGCACATCATCTATTTTCAACCCTTTCTCATTTCATTTGATATTTCGCATGCATTTAATTATTTATTTTGAGCTAAATGACCGTGAATTTGAAAAGCAGTACAAATGAACTCTGTAAAGGTTGTAACTTGGCATGACATCACAATTTCACCGGCATAGCCACTTCTAAAGAGTTGAGAGGGTTACGGCAAGAACTGGATGCACTTCGTGTAGAAATTGGACAATCTCTTTCCAAGCAAGTGGGTTTCGGACGAAAACTCATCTATTACAAAGGCATTTCATTTTTAATAACTTATTTTAACTCCATAATTTTTGTGTGGTCAATATGCACCATTCAAAGGCACATCATCAATTTTCAACCCTTTCTGACTTCATTTGATATTTCTCATGCATTTAATGATTTATTTTGAGCTAAATGACCCTGAATTTGAAAAGCAGTACAAGTGAACTATGAAAAGATTGTAACTTGGCATGACATCATAGTTTCACCCACATAGCAACTTTTAAAGAGTTGAGAGGATTACGGCAAAAACTGGATGCACTTCGTGTACAAATTACACAATCTCATAAGAAGTGTGAGGGTTTCGGATGAAAACTCATCTATTACAAAGGGATTTCATTTTTAATAACTTATTTTAACTCCATACTTTTTGTGTGTTCAATATGCACCATTCAAAGGCACATCATCAATTTTCAACGCTTTTTGACTTCATTTGATATTTCTCATGCATTTAATGATTTATTTTGACATAAATGACCCTGAATTTGAAAAGCAGTACAAATGAACTCTCAAAAGGTTGTAACTTGGCATGACATCATAATTTCACCCGCATAGCCACATCTAAAGAGTTGAGAGGTTTACGGCAAAAACAGGATGCACTTCGTGTACAAATTGGACAATCTCTTTCGAACCATGTGGGTTTCGGACGAAAACTCATCTATTACAAAGGGATTTCATTTCATTAACTTATTTTAACTCCATAATTTTGGTGTGTTCAATATGGACCATTCAAGGGCACATCAACAATTTTCAACCCTTTCTTACTTCATTTGATATTTCGCATGCATTTAATGATTTATTTTGAGCTAAATGACCGTGAATTTGAAAAGCAGTACAAATGAACTCTGAAAAGGTTGTAACTTGGCATGACATCATAATTTCACCCCCATAGCCACTTCTAAAGAGTTGAGAGGGTTACGGCAAAAACTGGATGCACTTCGTCTAGAAATTGGACAATCTCTTTCGAAGCATGTGGGTTTCGGACGAAAACTCCTCTATTACAAAGGGATTTCATTTTTAATAACTTATGTTAACTCCATAATTTTTGTGTGTTCAATATGCACCATTCAAAGGCACATCATCTATTTTCATCCTTTTCTGTCTTCATTTGATATTTCTCAGGCATTTAATGATTTATTTTGAGCTAAATGACCCTGAATTTGAAAAGCAGTACAAATGAACTCTGAAAAGGTTGTAACTTGGTATGACATCATAATTACACCCGCATAGCAACTTCTAAAGAGTTCACACGGTTACGGCAAAAACTGGATGCACTTCGTGTACAAATTGGACAATCTCTTCCGAAGCATGTGGGTTTCGGACGAAAACTCATCTATTACAAAGGGATTTCATTTTTAATAACTTATTTTAACTCCATACTTTTTGTGTGTTCAATATGCACCATTCAAAGTCACATCATCAATTTTCAACCCTTTCTGACTTCATTTGATATTTCTCATGCATTTAATGATTTATTTTGAGCTAAATGACCCTGAATTTGAAAAGCAGTACAAATGAACTCTGAAAAGGTTGTAACTTGGCATGACATCAAAATTTCACCCGCATAGCAACTTCTAAAGAGTTGAGAGGGTTACGACAAAAACTGGATGCACTTCGTATACAAATTGGACAATCTCTTTCGAACCATGTGGGTTTCGGACGAAAACTCATCTATTACAAAGGGATTTCATTGTATTAACTTATTTTAACTCCATCATTTTGGTGTGTTCAATATGCACCATTCAAAGGCACATCATCAATTTTTAACGCTTTCTGTCTTCATTTGATATTTCTCAGGCATTTAATGATTTATTTTGAGCTAAATGACCCTGAATTTGAAAAGCAGTACAAATGAACTATGAAAAGGTTGTAACTTGGCATGACATCATAGTTTTACCCACATAGCAACTTCTAAAGAGTTGAGAGGATTGGCAAAAAGTGGATGCACTTTGTGTACAAATTGCACAATCTCATAAGAAGCGTGAGGGTTTCGGATGAAAACTCATCTATTACAAAGGGATTTCATTTTTAATAACTTATTTTAACTCCATACTTTTTGTGTGTTCAATATGCACCATTCAAAGGCACATCATCAATTTTCAACGCTTTCTGACTTCATTTGATATTTCTCATGCATTTAATGATTTATTTTGAGCTAAATGACCCTGAATTTGAAAAGCAGCACAAATGAACTCTGGAAAGGTTGTAACTTGGCATGACATCATAATTTCACCCGCATAGCCACTTCTAAAGAGTTGAGAGGGTTACGGCAAAAACTGGATGCACTTCGTGTACAAATTGGACAATCTCTTTCGAAGCATGTGGGTTTCGGACGAAAACTCATCTATTACAAAGGGATTTCATTTTATTAACTTATTTTAACTCCATAATTTTGGTGTGTTCAATATGCACCATCCAAAGGCACATCATCTATTTTCAACCCTTTCTCATTTCATTTGATATTTCGCATGCATTTAATTATTTATTTTGAGCTAAATGACCGTGAATTTGAAAAGCAGTACAAATGAACTCTGTAAAGGTTGTAACTTGGCATGACATCACAATTTCACCGGCATAGCCACTTCTAAAGAGTTGAGAGGGTTACGGCAAGAACTGGATGCACTTCGTGTAGAAATTGGACAATCTCTTTCCAAGCAAGTGGGTTTCGGACGAAAACTCATCTATTACAAAGGCATTTCATTTTTAATAACTTATTTTAACTCCATAATTTTTGTGTGGTCAATATGCACCATTCAAAGGCACATCATCAATTTTCAACCCTTTCTGACTTCATTTGATATTTCTCATGCATTTAATGATTTATTTTGAGCTAAATGACCCTGAATTTGAAAAGCAGTACAAGTGAACTATGAAAAGATTGTAACTTGGCATGACATCATAGTTTCACCCACATAGCAACTTTTAAAGAGTTGAGAGGATTACGGCAAAAACTGGATGCACTTCGTGTACAAATTACACAATCTCATAAGAAGTGTGAGGGTTTCGGATGAAAACTCATCTATTACAAAGGGATTTCATTTTTAATAACTTATTTTAACTCCATACTTTTTGTGTGTTCAATATGCACCATTCAAAGGCACATCATCAATTTTCAACGCTTTCTGACTTCATTTGATATTTCTCATGCATTTAATGATTTATTTTGACATAAATGACCCTGAATTTGAAAAGCAGTACAAATGAACTCTCAAAAGGTTGTAACTTGGCATGACATCATAATTTCACCCGCATAGCCACATCTAAAGAGTTGAGAGGTTTACGGCAAAAACAGGATGCACTTCGTGTACAAATTGGACAATCTCTTTCGAACCATGTGGGTTTCGGACGAAAACTCATCTATTACAAAGGGATTTCATTTCATTAACTTATTTTAACTCCATAATTTTGGTGTGTTCAATATGGACCATTCAAGGGCACATCAACAATTTTCAACCCTTTCTTACTTCATTTGATATTTCGCATGCATTTAATGATTTATTTTGAGCTAAATGACCGTGAATTTGAAAAGCAGTACAAATGAACTCTGAAAAGGTTGTAACTTGGCATGACATCATAATTTCACCCCCATAGCCACTTCTAAAGAGTTGAGAGGGTTACGGCAAAAACTGGATGCACTTCGTCTAGAAATTGGACAATCTCTTTCGAAGCATGTGGGTTTCGGACGAAAACTCCTCTATTACAAAGGGATTTCATTTTTAATAACTTATGTTAACTCCATAATTTTTGTGTGTTCAATATGCACCATTCAAAGGCACATCATCTATTTTCATCCTTTTCTGTCTTCATTTGATATTTCTCAGGCATTTAATGATTTATTTTGAGCTAAATGACCCTGAATTTGAAAAGCAGTACAAATGAACTCTGAAAAGGTTGTAACTTGGTATGACATCATAATTACACCCGCATAGCAACTTCTAAAGAGTTCACACGGTTACGGCAAAAACTGGATGCACTTCGTGTACAAATTGGACAATCTCTTCCGAAGCATGTGGGTTTCGGACGAAAACTCATCTATTACAAAGGGATTTCATTTTTAATAACTTATTTTAACTCCATACTTTTTGTGTGTTCAATATGCACCATTCAAAGTCACATCATCAATTTTCAACCCTTTCTGACTTCATTTGATATTTCTCATGCATTTAATGATTTATTTTGAGCTAAATGACCCTGAATTTGAAAAGCAGTACAAATGAACTCTGAAAAGGTTGTAACTTGGCATGACATCATAATTTCACCCGCATAGCAACTTCTAAAGAGTTGAGAGGGTTACGACAAAAACTGGATGCACTTCGTATACAAATTGGACAATCTCTTTCGAACCATGTGGGTTTCGGACGAAAACTCATCTATTACAAAGGGATTTCATTGTATTAACTTATTTTAACTCCATCATTTTGGTGTGTTCAATATGCACCATTCAAAGGCACATCATCAATTTTTAACGCTTTCTGTCTTCATTTGATATTTCTCAGGCATTTAATGATTTATTTTGAGCTAAATGACCCTGAATTTGAAAAGCAGTACAAATGAACTCTGAAAAGGATGTAACTTGGTATGACATCATAATTTCACCCGCATAGCAACTTCTAAAGAGTTGACACGGTTACGGCAAAAACTGGATGCACTTCGTGTACAAATTGGACAATCTCTTCCGAAGCATGTGGGTTTCGGACGAAAACTCATCTATTACAAAGGGATTTCATTTTATTAACTTATTTTAACTCCATCATTTTGGTGTGTTCAATATGCACCATTCAAAGGCACATCATCAATTTTCAACGCTTTCTGACTTCATTTGATATTTCTCATGCGTTTAATGATTTATTTTGAGCTAAATGACCTTGAATTTGAAAAGCAGCACAAATGAACTCTGAAAAGGTTGTAACTTGGCATGACATCATAATTTCACCCGCATAGTCACTTCTAAAGAGTTGAGAGGGTTTCGAGAAAAACTGGATGCAATTCGTGTACAAATTGGACAATCTCTTTCGAACCATGTGGGTTTCGGACGAACACTCATCTATTACAAAGGGATTTCATTTTATTAATTTATTTTAACTCCATAATTTTGGTGTGTTCAATATGCACCATTCAAAGGCACATCATAAATTTTCAACCCTTTCTCATTTCATTTGATATTTCGCATGCATTTAATGATTTATTTTGAGCTAAATGACCGTGAATTTGAAAAGCAGTACAAATGAACTCTGAAAAGGTTGTAACTTGGCATGACATCATAATTTCACCCGCATAGCCACTTCTAAAGAGTTGAGAGGGTTACGGCAAAAACTGGATGCACTTCGTGTAGAAATTGGACAATCTCTTTCGAAGCATGTGGGTTTCGGACGAAAACTCATCTATTACAAAGGGATTTCATTTTTAATAACTTATTTTAACTCCATAAATTTTGTGTGTTCAATATGCACCATTAAAAGGTAGATCATCAATTTTCAACCCTTTCTGACTTCATTTGATATTTCTCATGCATTTAATGATTTATTTTGAGCTAAATGACCCTGCATTTGAAAAGCAGTACAAATGAACTCTGAAAAGGTTGTAACTTGGCATGACATCATAATTTCACCCACATCGGAACTTCTAAAGAGTTGAGAGGGTGACGACAAAAACTGGATGCACTTCGTATACAAATTGGACAATCTCTTTCGAACCATGTGGGTTTCGGACAAAAACTCATCTATTACAAAGGGATTTCATTTTATTAACTTATTTTAACTCCATCATTTTGGTGTGTTCAATATGTACCATTCAAAGGCACATCATCAATTTTCAACGCTTTCTGACTTAATTTGATATTTCTCATGCGTTTAATGATTTATTTTGAGCTAAATGACCCTGAATTTGAAAAGCAGCACAAATGAACTCTAAAAAGGTTGTAACTTGGCATGACATCATAATTTGACCCGCATAGTCACTTCTAAAGAGTTGAGAGGGTTACGACAAAAACTGGATGCACTTCGTGTACAAATTGGACAATCTCTTTCGAACCATGTGGGTTTCGGATGAAAACTCATCTATTACAAAGGGATTTCATTTCATTAAGTTATTTTAACTCCATAATTTTTGTGTGTTCAATATGGACCATTCAAGGGCACATCATCAATTTTCAACCCTTTCTCACTTCATTTGATATTTCGCATGCATTTAATGATTTATTTTGACCTAAATGACCGTGAATTTGAAATGCAGTACAAATGAACTCTGAATAGGTTGTAACTTGGCATGACATCATATTTTCACCCCCATAGCCACTTGTAAAGAGTTGAGAGGGTTACGGCAAAAACTGGATGCACTTCGTGTAGAAATTGGACAATCTCTTTCGAAGCATGTGGGTTTCGGACGAAAACTCCTCTATTACAAAGGGATTTCATTTTTAATAAGTTATGTTAACTCCATAATTTTTGTGTGTTCAATATGCACCATTCAAAGGCACATCATCTATTTTCAACCCTTTCTGTCTTCATTTGATATTTCTCAGGCATTTAATGATTTATTTTGAGCTAAATGACCCTGAATTTGAAAAGCAGTACAAATGAACTCTGAAAAGGTTGTAACTTGGTATGACATCATAATTTCACCCGCATAGCAACTTCTAAAGAGTTGACACGGTTACGGCAAAAACTGGATGCACTTCGTGTACAAATTGGACAATCTCTTCCGAAGCATGTGGGTTTCGGACGAAAACTCATCTATTACAAAGGGATTTCATTTTTAATAACTTATTTTAACTCCATAATTTTTGTGTTTGCAATATGCACCATTCAAAGGCACATCATCAATTTTCAACCCTTTCTGACTTCATTTGATATTTCTCATGCATTTAATGATTTATTTTGAGCTAAATGACCCTGAATTTGAAAAGCAGTAAAAATGAACTATTAAAAGGTTGTCACTTGGCATGACATCATAATTTCACCCACATAGCAACTTCTAAAGAGTTGAGAGGGTTACGGCAAAAACGGGATGCACTTCGTGTACAAATTGGACAATCTCTTCCGAAGCATGTGCGTTTCGGACGAATACTCATCTATTACAAAGGGTTTTCATTTTTAATAACTTATTTTAACTCCATAATTTTTGTGTGTTCAATATGCACCATTCAAAGTCAGATCATTGATTTTCAACCCTTTCTCACTTCATTTGATATTTCTCATGCATTTAATGATTTATTTTGAGCTAAATGACCCTGAGTTTGAAAAGCAGTACAAATGAACTCTGAAAAAGTTGTAACTTGGCATGACATCATAATTTCACCCACATAGCAACTTCTAAAGAGTTGAGAGGGTTAGGGCAAAAACTGGATGCACTTCGTGTACAAATTGGACAATCTCATAAGAAGCATGAGTGTTTCAGCCGAAAACTCATCTATTACAAAGGAATTTCATTTTTAATAACTTATTTTAACTCCATACTTTTTGTGTGTTCAATATGCACCATTAAAAGGCACATCATCAATTTTCAACCCTTTCTGACTTCATTTGATATTTCTCATGCATTTAATGATTTATTTTGAGCTAAATGACCCTGAGTTTGAAAAGCAGTACAAATGAACTTTGAAAAAGTTGTAACTTGGCATGACATCATAATTTCACCCGCATAGCAACTTCTAAAGAGTTGACACGGTTACGGCAAAAACTGGATGCACTTCGTGTACAAATTGGACAATCTCTTCCGAAGCATGTGGGTTTCGAACGAAAACTCATCTATTACAAAGGGATTTCATTTTATTAACTTATTTTAACTCCATCATTTTGGTGTGTTCAATATGCACCATTCAAAGGCACATCATCAATTTTCAACGCTTTCTGACTTCATTTGATATTTCTCATGCGTTTAATGATTTATTTTGAGCTAAATGACCTTGAATTTGAAAAGCAGCACAAATGAACTCTGAAAAGGTTGTAACTTGGCATGACATCATAATTTCACCCGCATAGTCACTTCTAAAGAGTTGAGAGGGTTTCGAGAAAAACTGGATGCAATTCGTGTACAAATTGGACAATCTCTTTCGAACCATGTGGGTTTCGGACGAAAACTCATCTATTACAAAGGGATTTCATTTTATTAATTTATTTTAACTCCATAATTTTGGTGTGTTCAATATGCACCATTCAAAGGCACATCATAAATTTTCAACCCTTTCTCATTTCATTTGATATTTCGCATGCATTTAATGATTTATTTTGAGCTAAATGACCGTGAATTTGAAAAGCAGTACAAATGAACTCTGAAAAGGTTGTAACTTGGCATGACATCATAATTTCACCCGCATAGCCACTTCTAAAGAGTTGAGAGGGTTACGGCAAAAACTGGATGCACTTCGTGTAGAAATTGGACAATCTCTTTCGAAGCATGTGGGTTTCGGACGAAAACTCATCTATTACAAAGGGATTTCATTTTTAATAACTTATTTTAACTCCATACTTTTTGTGTGTTCAATATGCACCATTAAAAGGTAGATCATCAATTTTCAACCCTTTCTGACTTCATTTGATATTTCTCATGTATTTAATGATTTATTTTGAGCTAAATGACCCTGAATTTGAAAAGCAGTACAAATGAACTCTGAAAAGGTTGTAACTTGGCATGACATCATAATTTCACCCACATCGGAACTTCTAAAGAGTTGAGAGGGTGACGACAAAAACTGGATGCACTTCGTATACAAATTGGACAATCTCTTTCGAACCATGTGGGTTTCGGACAAAAACTCATCTATTACAAAGGGATTTCATTTTATTAACTTATTTTAACTCCATCATTTTGGTGTGTTCAATATGTACCATTCAAAGGCACATCATCAATTTTCAACGCTTTCTGACTTAATTTGATATTTCTCATGCGTTTAATGATTTATTTTGAGCTAAATGACCCTGAATTTGAAAAGCAGCACAAATGAACTCTAAAAAGGTTGTAACTTGGCATGACATCATAATTTGACCCGCATAGTCACTTCTAAAGAGTTGAGAGGGTTACGACAAAAACTGGATGCACTTCGTGTACAAATTGGACAATCTCTTTCGAACCATGTGGGTTTCGGATGAAAACTCATCTATTACAAAGGGATTTCATTTCATTAAGTTATTTTAACTCCATAATTTTTGTGTGTTCAATATGGACCATTCAAGGGCACATCATTAATTTTCAACCCTTTCTCACTTCATTTGATATTTCGCATGCATTTAATGATTTATTTTGAGCTAAATGACCGTGAATTTGAAATGCAGTACAAATGAACTCTGAATAGGTTGTAACTTGGCATGACATCATATTTTCACCCCCATAGCCACTTGTAAAGAGTTGAGAGGGTTACGGCAAAAACTGGATGCACTTCGTGTAGAAATTGGACAATCTCTTTCGAAGCATGTGGGTTCCGGACGAAAACTCCTCTATTACAAAGGGATTTCATTTTTAATAAGTTATGTTAACTCCATAATTTTTGTGTGTTCAATATGCACCATTCAAAGGCACATCATCTATTTTCAACCCTTTCTGTCTTCATTTGATATTTCTCAGGCATTTAATGATTTGTTTTGAGCTAAATGACCCTGAATTTGAAAAGCAGTAGAAATGAACTCTGAAAAGGTTGTAACTTGGTATGACATCATAATTTCACCCGCATAGCAACTTCTAAAGAGTTGACACGGTTACGGCAAAAACTGGATGCACTTCGTGTACAAATTGGACAATCTCTTCCGAAGCATGTGGGTTTCGGACGAAAACTCATCTATTACAAAGGGATTTCATTTTTAATAACTTATTTTAACTCCATAATTTTTGTGTTTGCAATATGCACCATTCAAAGGCACATCATCAATTTTCAACCCTTTCTGACTTCATTTGATATTTCTCATGCATTTAATGATTTATTTTGAGCTAAATGACCCTGAATTTGAAAAGCAGTAAAAATGAACTATTAAAAGGTTGTCACTTGGCATGACATCATAATTTCACCCACATAGCAACTTCTAAAGAGTTGAGAGGGTTACGGCAAAAACGGGATGCACTTCGTGTACAAATTGGACAATCTCTTTCGAAGCATGTGCGTTTCGGACGAAAACTCATCTATTACAAAGGGTTTTCATTTTTAATAACTTATTTTAACTCCATAATTTTTGTGTGTTCAATATGCACCATTCAAAGTCAGATCATCGATTTTCAACCCTTTCTCACTTCATTTGATATTTCTCATGCATTTAATGATTTATTTTGAGCTAAATGACCCTGAGTTTGAAAAGCAGTACAAATGAACTCTGAAAAAGTTGTAACTTGGCATGACATCATAATTTCACCCACATAGCAACTTCTAAAGAGTTGAGAGGGTTAGGGCAAAAACTGGATGCACTTCGTGTACAAATTGGACAATCTCATAAGAAGCATGAGTGTTTCAGCCGAAAACTCATCTATTACAAAGGAATTTCATTTTTAATAACTTATTTTAACTCCATACTTTTTGTGTGTTCAATATGCACCATTAAAAGGCACATCATCAATTTTCAACCCTTTCTGACTTCATTTGATATTTCTCATGCATTTAATGATTTATTTTGAGGTAAATGACCCTGAGTTTGAAAAGCAGTACAAATGAACTTTGAAAAAGTTGTAACTTGGCATGACATCATAATTTCACCCGCATAGCAACTTCTAAAGAGTTGACACGGTTACGGCAAAAACTGGATGCACTTCGTGTACAAATTGGACAATCTCTTCCGAAGCATGTGGGTTTCGAACGAAAACTCATCTATTACAAAGGGATTTCATTTTATTAACTTATTTTAACTCCATCATTTTGGTGTGTTCAATATGCACCATTCAAAGGCACATCATCAATTTTCAACGCTTTCTGACTTCATTTGATATTTCTCATGCGTTTAATGATTTATTTTGAGCTAAATGACCTTGAATTTGAAAAGCAGCACAAATGAACTCTGAAAAGGTTGTAACTTGGCATGACATCATAATTTCACCCGCATAGTCACTTCTAAAGAGTTGAGAGGGTTTCGACAAAAACTGGATGCAATTCGTGTACAAATTGGACAATCTCTTTCTAACCATGTGGGTTTCGGACGAAAACTCATCTATTACAAAGGGATTTCATTTTATTAATTTATTTTAACTCCATAATTTTGGTGTGTTCAATATGCACCATTCAAAGGCACATCATGAATTTTCAACCCTTTCTCATTTCATTTGATATTTCGCATGCATTTAATGATTTATTTTGAGCTAAATGACCGTGAATTTGAAAAGCAGTACAAATGAACTCTGAAAAGGTTGTAACCTGGCATGACATCATAATTTCACCCGCATAGCCACTTCTAAAGAGTTGAGAGGGTTACGGCAAAAACTGGATGCACTTCGTGTAGAAATTGGACAATCTCTTTCGAAGCATGTGGGTTTCGGACGAAAACTCATCTATTACAAAGGGATTTCATTTTTAATAACTTATTTTAACTCCATACTTTTTGTGTGTTCAATATGCACCATTCAAAGGCACAATATCAATTTTCAACCCTTTCTGACTTCATTTGATATTTCTCATGCATTTAATGATTTATTTTGAGCTAAATGACCCTGAATTTGAAAAGCAGTACAAATGAACTCTGAAAAGGTTGTAACTTGGCATGACATCATAATTTCACCCACATCGGAACTTCTAAAGAGTTGAGAGGGTTACGACAAAAACTGGATGCACTTCGTGTACAAATTGCACAATCTCATACGAAGCATGAGGGTTTCGGACGAAAACTCATTTATTACACAGGGAGTTCATTTTTAATAACTTATTTTAACTCCGTACTTTTTGTGTGTTCAATATTCACCATTCAAAGGCACATCATCAATTTTCAGCGCTTTCTGACTTCATTTTATATTTCTCATGCATTTAATGATTTATTTTGAGCTAAATGACCCTGAATTTGAAAAGCGGTACAAATGAACTCTGAAAACGTTGTAACTTGGCATGATATCATAATTTCACCCGCATAGCCACTTCTAAAGAGTTGAGAGGGTTACGGCCAAAACTGTATGCACTTCTTGTACAAATTGGACAATCGCTTTCGAAGCATGTGGGATTCGGACGAAAACTCATCTATCACAAAGGGATTTCATCTCTTTCGAAGAATGTGGGTTCCGGACGAAAACTCATCTATTACAAAGGGATTTCATTTTTAATAACTTGTTTCAACTCCATACTTTTTGTGTTTTCAATATGCACCATTCAAAGGCACATCATCAATTTTCAACCCTTTCTGACTTCATTTGATATTTCTCATGCATTTAATGATTTATTTTGAGATAAATGACCCTGAGTTTGAAAAGCAGTACAAATGAACTCTAAAAATGTTGTAACTTGGCATGACATCATCATTTCACTAGCATAGACACTTCTAAAGTGTTGAGAGGGTTACGGCAAAAACTGGATGCACTTCGTGTACAAATTGCACAATCTCATACGAAGCATGAGGGTTTCGGACGAAAACTCATCTATTACAAAGGGATTTCATTTTTAATAACTTATTTTAACTCCATACTTTTTGTGTGTTCAATATGCACCATTCAAAGGCACATCATCAATTTTCAACCCTTTCTGACTTCATTTGATATTTCTCATGCATTTAATGATTTATTTTGAGCTAAATGACCCTGAGTTTGAAAAGCAGTACAAATGAACTCTGAAAACGTTGTAACTTGGCATGACATCATAATTTCACCCACATAGCAACTTCTAAAGAGTTGAGAGGGTTACGGCAAAAACGGGATGCACTTCGTGTACAAATTGGACAATCTCTTTCGAAGCATGTGCGTTTCGGACGAAAACTCATCTATTACAAAGGGTTTTCATTTTTAATAACTTATTTTAACTCCATAATTTTTGTGTGTTCAAT
Organism: Hordeum marinum; assembly: GCA_022496015.1. NCBI lineage: Eukaryota > Viridiplantae > Streptophyta > Magnoliopsida > Poales > Poaceae > Hordeum > Hordeum marinum. The sequence continues at coordinate 557,741,465 of CM039678.1, forward strand.
ATGCACCATTCAAAGTCAGATCATCGATTTTCAACCCTTTCTCACTTCATTTGATATTTCTCATGCATTTAATGATTTATTTTGAGCTAAATGACCCTGAGTTTGAAAAGCAGTACAAATGAACTCTGAAAAAGTTGTAACTTGGCATGACATCATAATTTCACCCACATAGCAACTTCTAAAGAGTTGAGAGGGTTAGGGCAAAAACTGGATGCACTTCGTGTACAAATTGGACAATCTCATAAGAAGCATGAGTGTTTCAGCCGAAAACTCATCTATTACAAAGGGATTTCATTTTTAATAACTTATTTTAACTCCATACTTTTTGTGTGTTCAATATGCACCATTAAAAGGCACATCATCAATTTTCAACCCTTTCTGACTTCATTTGATATTTCTCATGCGTTTAATGATTTATTTTGAGCTAAATGACCCTGAGTTTGAAAAGCAGTACAAATGAACTTTGAAAAAGTTGTAACTTGGCATGACATCATAATTTCACCCGCATAGCAACTTCTAAAGAGTTGAGACGGTTACGGCAAAAACTGGATGCACTTCGTATACAAATTGGACAATCTCTTCCGAAGCATGTGGGTTTCGAACGAAAACTCATCTATTACAAAGGGATTTCATTTTATTAACTTATTTTAACTCCATCATTTTGGTGTGTTCAATATGCACCATTCAAAGGCACATCATCAATTTTCAACACTTTCTGACTTCATTTGATATTTCTCATGCGTTTAATGATTTATTTTGAGCTAAATGACCTTGAATTTGAAAAGCAGCACAAATGAACTCTGAAAAGGTTGTAACTTGGCATGACATCATAATTTCACCCGCATAGTCACTTCTAAAGAGTTGAGAGGGTTTCGACAAAAACTGGATGCAATTCGTGTACAAATTGGACAATCTCTTTCTAACCATGTGGGTTTCGGACGAAAACTCATCTATTACAAAGGGATTTCATTTTATTAATTTATTTTAACTCCATAATTTTGGTGTGTTCAATATGCACCATTCAAAGGCACATCATAAATTTTCAACCCTTTCTCATTTCATTTGATATTTCACATGCATTTAATGATTTATTTTGAGCTAAATGACCGTGAATTTGAAAAGCAGTACAAATGAACTCTGAAAAGGTTGTTACCTGGCATGACATCATAATTTCACCCGCATATCCACTTCTAAAGAGTTGAGAGGGTTACGGCAAAAACTGGATGCACTTCGTGTAGAAATTGGACAATCTCTTTCGCAGCATGTGGGTTTCGGACGAAAACTCATCTATTACAAAGGGATTTCATTTTTAATAACTTATTTTAACTCCATACTTTTTGTGTGTTCAATATGCACCATTCAAAGGCACATCATCAATTTTCAACCCTTTCTGACTTCATTTGATATTTCTCATGCATTTAATGATTTATTTTGAGCTAAATGACCCTGAATTTGAAAAGCAGTACAAATGAACTCTGAAAAGGTTGTAACTTGGCATGACATCATAATTTCACCCACATCGGAACTTCTAAAGAGTTGAGAGGGTTACGACAAAAACTGGATGCACTTCGTGTACAAATTGCACAATCTCATACGAAGCATGAGGGTTTCGGACGAAAACTCATTTATTACACAGGGAGTTCATTTTTAATAACTTATTTTAACTCCGTACTTTTTGTGTGTTCAATATTCACCATTCAAAGGCACATCATCAATTTTCAGCGCTTTCTGACTTCATTTTATATTTCTCATGCATTTAATGATTTATTTTGAGCTAAATGACCCTGAATTTGAAAAGCGGTACAAATGAACTCTGAAAACGTTGTAACTTGGCATGATATCATAATTTCACCCGCATAGCCACTTCTAAAGAGTTGAGAGGGTTACGGCCAAAACTGTATGCACTTCTTGTACAAATTGGACAATCGCTTTCGAAGCATGTGGGATTCGGACGAAAACTCATCTATCACAAAGGGATTTCATCTCTTTCGAAGAATGTGGGTTCCGGACGAAAACTCATCTATTACAAAGGGATTTCATTTTTAATAACTTGTTTCAACTCCATACTTTTTGTGTTTTCAATATGCACCATTCAAAGGCACATCATCAATTTTCAACCCTTTCTGACTTCATTTGATATTTCTCATGCATTTAATGATTTATTTTGAGATAAATGACCCTGAGTTTGAAAAGCAGTACAAATGAACTCTAAAAATGTTGTAACTTGGCATGACATCATCATTTCACTAGCATAGACACTTCTAAAGTGTTGAGAGGGTTACGGCAAAAACTGGATGCACTTCGTGTACAAATTGCACAATCTCATACGAAGCATGAGGGTTTCGGACGAAAACTCATCTATTACAAAGGGATTTCATTTTTAATAACTTATTTTAACTCCATACTTTTTGTGTGTTCAATATGCACCATTCAAAGGCACATCATCAATTTTCAACCCTTTCTGACTTCATTTGATATTTCTCATGCATTTAATGATTTATTTTGAGCTAAATGACCCTGAGTTTGAAAAGCAGTACAAATGAACTCTGAAAACGTTGTAACTTGGCATGACATCATAATTTCACCCACATAGCAACTTCTAAAGAGTTGAGAGGGTTACGGCAAAAACGGGATGCACTTCGTGTACAAATTGGACAATCTCTTTCGAAGCATGTGCGTTTCGGACGAAAACTCATCTATTACAAAGGGTTTTCATTTTTAATAACTTATTTTAACTCCATAATTTTTGTGTGTTCAATATGCACCATTCAAAGTCAGATCATCGATTTTCAACCCTTTCTCACTTCATTTGATATTTCTCATGCATTTAATGATTTATTTTGAGCTAAATGACCCTGAGTTTGAAAAGCAGTACAAATGAACTCTGAAAAAGTTGTAACTTGGCATGACATCATAATTTCACCCACATAGCATCTTCTAAAGAGTTGAGAGGGTTAGGGCAAAAACTGGATGCACTTCGTGTACAAATTGGACAATCTCATAAGAAGCATGAGTGTTTCAGCCGAAAACTCATCTATTACAAAGGGATTTCATTTTTAATAACTTATTTTAACTCCATACTTTTTGTGTGTTCAATATGCACCATTAAAAGGCACATCATCAATTTTCAACCCTTTCTGACTTCATTTGATATTTCTCATGCGTTTAATGATTTATTTTGAGCTAAATGACCCTGAGTTTGAAAAGCAGTACAAATGAACTTTGAAAAAGTTGTAACTTGGCATGACATCATAATTTCACCCGCATAGCAACTTCTAAAGAGTTGAGACGGTTACGGAAAAAACTGGATGCACTTCGTATACAAATTGGACAATCTCTTCCGAAGCATGTGGGTTTCGAACGAAAACTCATCTATTACAAAGGGATTTCATTTTATTAACTTATTTTAACTCCATCATTTTGGTGTGTTCAATATGCACCATTCAAAGGCACATCATCAATTTTCAACACTTTCTGACTTCATTTGATATTTCTCATGCGTTTAATGATTTATTTTGAGCTAAATGACCTTGAATTTGAAAAGCAGCACAAATGAACTCTGAAAAGGTTGTTACCTGGCATGACATCATAATTTCACCCGCATATCCACTTCTAAAGAGTTGAGAGGGTTACGGCAAAAACTGGATGCACTTCGTGTAGAAATTGGACAATCTCTTTCGAAGCATGTGGGTTTCGGACGAAAACTCATCTATTACAAAGGGATTTCATTTTTAATAACTTATTTTAACTCCATACTTTTTGTGTGTTCAATATGCACCATTCAAAGGCACATCATCAATTTTCAACCCTTTCTGACTTCATTTGATATTTCTCATGCATTTAATGATTTATTTTGAGCTAAATGACCCTGAATTTGAAAAGCAGTACAAATGAACTCTGAAAAGGTTGTAACTTGGCATGACATCATAATTTCACCCACATCGGAACTTCTAAAGAGTTGAGACGGTTACGACAAAAACTGGATGCACTTCGTGTACAAATTGCACAATCTCATACGAAGCATGAGGGTTTCGGACGAAAACTCATCTATTACAAAGGGAGTTCATTTTTAATAACTTATTTTAACTCCGTACTTTTTGTGTGTTCAATATGCACCATTCAAAGGCACATCATCAATTTTCAGCGCTTTCTGACTTCATTTTATATTTCTCATGCATTTAATGATTTATTTTGAGCTAAATGACCCTGAATTTTAAAAGCGGTACAAATGAACTCTGAAAACGTTGTAACTTGGCATGATATCATAATTTCACCCGCATAGCCACTTCTAAAGAGTTGAGAGGGTTACGGCAAAAACTGTATGCACTTCTTGTACAAATTGGACAATCGCTTTCGAAGCATGTGGGATTCGGACGAAAACTCATCTATCACAAAGGGATTTCATCTCTTTCGAAGAATGTGGGTTCCGGACAAAAACTCATCTATTACAAAGGGATTTCATTTTTAATAACTTGTTTCAACTCCATACTTTTTGTGTTTTCAATATGCACCATTCAAAGGCACATCATCAATTTTCAACCCTTTCTGACTTCATTTGATATTTCTCATGCATTTAATGATTTATTTTGAGATAAATGACCCTGAGTTTGAAAAGCAGTACAAATGAACTCTAAAAATGTTGTAACTTGGCATGACATCATCATTTCACTAGCATAGACACTTCTAAAGATTTGAGAGGGTTACGGCAAAAACTGGATGCACTTCGTGTACAAATTGCACAATCTCATACGAAGCATGAGGGTTTCGGACGAAAACTCATCTATTACAAAGGGATTTCATTTTTAATAACTTATTTTAACTCCATACTTTTTGTGTGTTCAATATGCACCATTCAAAGGCACATCATCAATTTTCAACCCTTTCTGACTTCATTTGATATTTCTCATGCATTTAATGATTTATTTTGAGCTAAATGACCCTGAGTTTGAAAAGCAGTACAAATGAACTCTGAAAACGTTGTAACTTGGCATGACATCATAATTTCACCCACATAGCAACTTCTAAAGAGTTGAGAGGGTTACGGCAAAAACTGGATGCACTTCGTGTACAAATTGCACAATCTCATACGAAGCATGAGGGTTTCGGACGAAAACTCATCTATTACAAAGGGAGTTCATTTTTAATAACTTATTTTAACTCCGTACTTTTTGTGTGTTCAATATGCACCAGTCAAAGGCACATCATCAATTTTCAGCGCTTTCTGACTTCATTTTATATTTCTCATGCATTTAATGATTTATTTTGAGCTAAATGACCCTGAATTTGAAAAGCGGTACAAATGAACTCTGAAAACGTTGTAACTTGGCATGATATCATAATTTCACCCGCATAGCCACTTCTAAAGAGTTGAGAGGGTTACGGCAAAAACTGTATGCACTTCTTGTACAAATTGGACAATCGCTTTCGAAGCATGTGGGATTCGGACGAAAACTCATCTATCACAAAGGGATTTCATCTCTTTCGAAGAATGTGGGTTCCGGACGAAAACTCATCTATTACAAAGGGATTTCATTTTTAATAACTTGTTTCAACTCCATACTTTTTGTGTTTTCAATATGCACCATTCAAAGGCACATCATCAATTTTCAACCCTTTCTGACTTCATTTGATATTTCTCATGCATTTAATGATTTATTTTGAGATAAATGACCCTGAGTTTGAAAAGCAGTACAAATGAACTCTAAAAATGTTGTAACTTGGCATGACATCATCATTTCACTAGCATAGACACTTCTAAAGAGTTGAGAGGGTTACGGCAAAAACTGGATGTACTTCGTGTACAAATTGGATAATCTCAGCAGAAGCATGAGGGTTTCGGACAAAAACTCATCTATTACAAAGGGATTTGATTTTTAATAACTTATTTTAACTCCATACTTTTGGTGTGTTCAATATGCACCATTCAAAGGCACATCATCAATTTTCAACGCTTTCTGACTTCATTCGATAGTTCTCATGCGTTTAATGATTTATTTTGAGCTAAATGACCTTGAATTTGAAAAGCAGCACAAACGAACTCTGAAAAGGTTGTAACTTGGCATGACATCATAATTTCACCCGCATAGTCACTTCTAAAGAGTTGAGAGGGTTTCGACAAAAACTGGATGCACTTCGTGTACAAATTCGACAATCTCTTTCGAACCATGTGGGTTTCGGACGAAAACTCATCTAGTACAAAGGGATTTCATTTCATTAACTTATTTTAACTCCATAATTTTGGTGTGTTCAATATGGACCATTCAAGGGCTCATCATCAATTTTCAACCCTTTCTCACTTCATTTGATATTTCGCATGCATTTAATGATTTATTTTGAGCTAAATGACCGTGAATTTGAAAAGCAGTACAAATGAACTCTTAAAAGGTTGTAACTTGGCATGACATCATAATTTCACCCCCATAGCCACTTCTAAAGAGTTGAGAGGGTTACGGCAAAAACTGGATGCACTTCGTGTAGAAATTGGACAATCTCTTTCGAAGCATGTGGGTTTCGGACGAAAACTCCTCTATTACAAAGGGATTTCATTTTTAATAACTTATGTTAACTCCATAATTTTTGTGTGTAAAATATGCACCATTCAAAGGCACATCATCTATTTTCCACCCTTTCTGTCTTCATTTGATATTTCTCAGGCATTTAATGATTTATTTTGAGCTAAATGACCCTCAATTTGAAAAGCAGTACAAATGAACTCTGAAAAGGTTGTAACTTGGTATGACATCATAATTTCACCCGCATAGCAACTTCTAAAGAGTTGACATGGTTACGGCAAAAACTGGATGCACTTCGTGTACAAATTGGACAATCTCTTCCGAAGCATGTGGGTTTCGGACGAAAACTCATCTATTACAAAGGGATTTCATTTTTAATAACTTATTTTAACTCCATAATTTTTTTGTTTGCAATATGCACCATTCAAAGGCACATCATCAATTTTCAACCCTTTCTGGCTTCATTTGATATTTCTCATGCATTTAATGATTTATTTTGAGATAAATGACCCTGAGTTTGAAAAGCAGTACAAATGAACTCTAAAAATGTTGTAACTTGGCATGACATCATCGTTTCACTAGCATAGACACTTCTAAAGTGTTGAGAGGGTTACGGCAAAAACTGGATGCACTTCGTGTACAAATTGCACAATCTCATACGAAGCATGAGGGTTTCGGACGAAAACTCATCTATTACAAAGGGATTTCATTTTTAATAACTTATTTTAACTCCATACTTTTTGTGTGTTCAATATGCACCATTCAAAGGCACATCATCAATTTTCAACCCTTTCTGACTTCATTTGATATTTCTCATGCATTTAATGATTTATTTTGAGCTAAATGACCCTGAGTTTGAAAAGCAGTACAAATGAACTCTGAAAACGTTGTAACTTGGCATGACATCATAATTTCACCCACATAGCAACTTCTAAAGAGTTGAGAGGGTTACGGCAAAAACGGGATGCACTTCGTGTACAAATTGGACAATCTCTTTCGAAGCATGTGCGTTTCGGACGAAAACTCATCTATTACAAAGGGTTTTCATTTTCAATAACTTATTTTAACTCCATAATTTTTGTGTGTTCAATATGCACCATTCAAAGTCAGATCATCGATTTTCAACCCTTTCTCACTTCATTTGATATTTCTCATGCATTTAATGATTTATTTTGAGCTAAATGACCCTGAGTTTGAAAAGCAGTACAAATGAACTCTGAAAAAGTTGTAACTTGGCATGACATCATAATTTCACCCACATAGCAACTTCTAAAGAGTTGAGAGGGTTAGGGCAAAAACTGGATGCACTTCGTGTACAAATTGGACAATCTCATAAGAAGCATGAGTGTTTCAGCCGAAAACTCATCTATTACAAAGGGATTTCATTTTTAATAACTTATTTTAACTCCATACTTTTTGTGTGTTCAATATGCACCATTAAAAGGCACATCATCAATTTTCAACCCTTTCTGACTTCATTTGATATTTCTCATGCGTTTAATGATTTATTTTGAGCTAAATGACCCTGAGTTTGAAAAGCAGTACAAATGAACTTTGAAAAAGTTGTAACTTGGCATGACATCATAATTTCACCCGCATAGCAACTTCTAAAGAGTTGAGACGGTTACGGCAAAAACTGGATGCACTTCGTATACAAATTGGACAATCTCTTCCGAAGCATGTGGGTTTCGAACGAAAACTCATCTATTACAAAGGGATTTCATTTTATTAACTTATTTTAACTCCATCATTTTGGTGTGTTCAATATGCACCATTCAAAGGCACATCATCAATTTTCAACACTTTCTGACTTCATTTGATATTTCTCATGCGTTTAATGATTTATTTTGAGCTAAATGACCTTGAATTTGAAAAGCAGCACAAATGAACTCTGAAAAGGTTGTAACTTGGCATGACATCATAATTTCACCCGCATAGTCACTTCTAAAGAGTTGAGAGGGTTTCGACAAAAACTGGATGCAATTCGTGTACAAATTGGACAATCTCTTTCTAACCATGTGGGTTTCGGACGAAAACTCATCTATTACAAAGGGATTTCATTTTATTAATTTATTTTAACTCCATAATTTTGGTGTGTTCAATATGCACCATTCAAAGGCACATCATAAATTTTCAACCCTTTCTCATTTCATTTGATATTTCACATGCATTTAATGATTTATTTTGAGCTAAATGACCGTGAATTTGAAAAGCAGTACAAATGAACTCTGAAAAGGTTGTTACCTGGCATGACATCATAATTTCACCCGCATAGCCACTTCTAAAGAGTTGAGAGGGTTACGGCAAAAACTGGATGCACTTCGTGTAGAAATTGGACAATCTCTTTCGAAGCATGTGGGTTTCGGACGAAAACTCATCTATTACAAAGGGATTTCATTTTTAATAACTTATTTTAACTCCATACTTTTTGTGTGTTCAATATGCACCATTCAAAGGCACATCATCAATTTTCAACCCTTTCTGACTTCATTTGATATTTCTCATGCATTTAATGATTTATTTTGAGCTAAATGACCCTGAATTTGAAAAGCAGTACAAATGAACTCTGAAAAGGTTGTAACTTGGCATGACATCATAATTTCACCCACATCGGAACTTCTAAAGAGTTGAGAGGGTTACGACAAAAACTGGATGCACTTCGTGTACAAATTGCACAATCTCATACGAAGCATGAGGGTTTCGGACGAAAACTCATCTATTACAAAGGGAGTTCATTTTTAATAACTTATTTTAACTCCGTACTTTTTGTGTGTTCAATATGCACCATTCAAAGGCACATCATCAATTTTCAGCGCTTTCTGACTTCATTTTATATTTCTCATGCATTTAATGATTTATTTTGAGCTAAATGACCCTGAATTTTAAAAGCGGTACAAATGAACTCTGAAAACGTTGTAACTTGGCATGATATCATAATTTCACCCGCATAGCCACTTCTAAAGAGTTGAGAGGGTTACGGCAAAAACTGTATGCACTTCTTGTACAAATTGGACAATCGCTTTCGAAGCATGTGGGATTCGGACGAAAACTCATCTATCACAAAGGGATTTCATCTCTTTCGAAGAATGTGGGTTCCGGACAAAAACTCATCTATTACAAAGGGATTTCATTTTTAATAACTTGTTTCAACTCCATACTTTTTGTGTTTTCAATATGCACCATTCAAAGGCACATCATCAATTTTCAACCCTTTCTGACTTCATTTGATATTTCTCATGCATTTAATGATTTATTTTGAGATAAATGACCCTGAGTTTGAAAAGCAGTACAAATGAACTCTAAAAATGTTGTAACTTGGCATGACATCATCATTTCACTAGCATAGACACTTCTAAAGATTTGAGAGGGTTACGGCAAAAACTGGATGCACTTCGTGTACAAATTGCACAATCTCATACGAAGCATGAGGGTTTCGGACGAAAACTCATCTATTACAAAGGGATTTCATTTTTAATAACTTATTTTAACTCCATACTTTTTGTGTGTTCAATATGCACCATTCAAAGGCACATCATCAATTTTCAACCCTTTCTGACTTCATTTGATATTTCTCATGCATTTAATGATTTATTTTGAGCTAAATGACCCTGAGTTTGAAAAGCTGTACAAATGAACTCTGAAAACGTTGTAACTTGGCATGACATCATAATTTCACCCACATAGCAACTTCTAAAGAGTTGAGAGGGTTACGGCAAAAACTGGATGCACTTCGTGTACAAATTGCACAATCTCATACGAAGCATGAGGGTTTCGGACGAAAACTCATCTATTACAAAGGGAGTTCATTTTTAATAACTTATTTTAACTCCGTACTTTTTGTGTGTTCAATATGCACCATTCAAAGGCACATCAACAATTTTCAGCGCTTTCTGACTTCATTTTATATTTCTCATGCATTTAATGATTTATTTTGAGCTAAATGACCCTGAATTTGAAAAGCGGTACAAATGAACTCTGAAAACGTTGTAACTTGGCATGATATCATAATTTCACCCTCATAGCCACTTCTAAAGAGTTGAGAGGGTTACGGCAAAAACTGTATGCACTTCTTGTACAAATTGGACAATCGCTTTCGAAGCATGTGGGATTCGGACGAAAACTCATCTATCACAAAGGGATTTCATCTCTTTCGAAGAATGTGGGTTCCGGACGAAAACTCATCTATTACAAAGGGATTTCATTTTTAATAACTTGTTTCAACTCCATACTTTTTGTGTTTTCAATATGCACCATTCAAAGCACATCATCAATTTTCAACCCTTTCTGACTTCATTTGATATTTCTCATGCATTTAATGATTTATTTTGAGATAAATGACCCTGAGTTTGAAAAGCAGTACAAATGAACTCTAAAAATGTTGTAACTTGGCATGACATCATCATTTCACTAGCATAGACACTTCTAAAGAGTTGAGAGGGTTACGGCAAAAACTGGATGTACTTCGTGTACAAATTGGATAATCTCAGCAGAAGCATGAGGGTTTCGGACAAAAACTCATCTATTACAAAGGGATTTGATTTTTAATAACTTATTTTCACTCCATACTTTTGGTGTGTTCAATATGCACCATTCAAAGGCACATCATCAATTTTCAACGCTTTCTGACTTCATTCGATAGTTCTCATGCGTTTAATGATTTATTTTGAGCTAAATGACCTTGAATTTGAAAAGCAGCACAAACGAACTCTGAAAAGGTTGTAACTTGGCATGACATCATAATTTCACCCGCATAGTCACTTCTAAAGAGTTGAGAGGGTTTCGACAAAAACTGGATGCACTTCGTGTACAAATTCGACAATCTCTTTCGAACCATGTGGGTTTCGGACGAAAACTCATCTAGTACAAAGGGATTTCATTTCATTAACTTATTTTAACTCCATAATTTTGGTGTGTTCAATATGGACCATTCAAGGGCACATCATCAATTTTCAACCCTTTCTCACTTCATTTGATATTTCGCACGCATTTAATGATTTATTTTGAGCTAAATGACCGTGAATTTGAAAAGCAGTACAAATGAACTCTTAAAAGGTTGTAACTTGGCATGACATCATAATTTCACCCCCATAGCCACTTCTAAAGAGTTGAGAGGGTTACGGCAAAAACTGGATGCACTTCGTGTAGAAATTGGACAATCTCTTTCGAAGCATGTGGGTTTCGGACGAAAACTCCTCTATTACAAAGGGATTTCATTTTTAATAACTTATGTTAACTCCATAATTTTTGTGTGTTCAATATGCACCATTCAAAGGCACATCATCTATTTTCCACCCTTTCTGTCTTCATTTGATATTTCTCAGGCATTTAATGATTTATTTTGAGCTAAATGACCCTCAATTTGAAAAGCAGTACAAATGAACTCTGAAAAGGTTGTAACTTGGTATGACATCATAATTTCACCCGCATAGCAACTTCTAAAGAGTTGACATGGTTACGGCAAAAACTGGATGCACTTCGTGTACAAATTGGACAATCTCTTCCGAAGCATGTGGGTTTCGGACGAAAACTCATCTATTACAAAGGGATTTCATTTTTAATAACTTATTTTAACTCCATAATTTTTTTGTTTGCAATATGCACCATTCAAAGGCACATCATCAATTTTCAACCCTTTCTGGCTTCATTTGATATTTCTCATGCATTTAATGATTTATTTTGAGCTAAATGACCCTGAATTTGAAAAGCAGTAAAAATGAACTATTAAAAGGTTGTCACTTGGCATGACATCATAATTTCACCCGCATAGCAACTTCTAAAGAGTTGAGAGGCTTACGGCAAAAACCGGATGCACTTCGTGTACAAATTGGACAATCTCTCTCGAAGCATGTGCGTTTCGGACGAAAACTCATCTATTACAAAGGGATTTCATTTTATTAACTTATTTTAACTCCATAATTTTGGTGTGTTCAATATGCACCATTCAAAGGCACATCATAAATTTTCAACCCTTTCTCATTTCATTTGATATTTCGCATGCATTTAATGATTTATTTTGAGCTAAATGACCGTGAATTTGAAAAGCAGTACAAATGAACTCTGAAAAGGTTGTAACCTGGCATCACATCATAATTTCACCCGCATAGCCAGTTCTAAAGAGTTGAGAGGGTTACGGCAAAAACTGGATGCACTTCGTGTAGAAATTGGACAATCTCTTTCGAAGCATGTGGGTTTCGGACGAAAACTCATCTATTACAAAGGGATTTTATTTTTAATAACTTATTTTAACTCCATACTTTTTGTGTGTTCAATATGCACCGTTCAAAGGCACATCATCAATTTTCAACCCTTTCTGACTTCATTTGATATTTCTCATGCATTTAATGATTTATTTTGAGCTAAATGACCCAGAATTTGAAAAGCAGTACAAATGAACTCTGAAAAGGTTGTAACTTGGCATGACATCATAATTTCACCCACATCGGAACTTCTAAAGAGTTGAGAGGGTTACGACAAAAACTGGATGCACTTCGTATACAAATTGGACAATCTCTTTCGAACCATGTGGGTTTCGGACGAAAACTCATCTATTACAAAGGGATTTCATTTTATTAACTTGTTTTAACTGCATCATTTTGGTGTGTTCAATATGCACCATTCAAAGGCACATCATCAATTTTCAACGCTTTCTGACTTCATTCGATATTTCTCATGCGTTTAATGATTTATTTTGAGCTAAATGACCTTGAATTTGAAAAGCAGCACAAACGAACTCTGAAAAGGTTGTAACTTGGCATGACATCATAATTTCACCCGCATAGTCACTTCTAAAGAGTTGAGAGGGTTTCGACAAAAACTGGATGCACTTCGTGTACAAATTGGACAATCTCTTTCGAACCATGTGGGTTTCGGACGAAAACTCATCTAGTACAAAGGGATTTCATTTCATTAACTTATTTTAACTCCATAATTTTGGTGTGTTCAATATGGACCATTCAAGGGCACATCATCAATTTTCAACCCTTTCTCACTTCATTTGATATTTCGCATGCATTTAATGATTTATTTTGAGCTAAATGACCGTGAATTTGGAAAGCAGTACAAATGAACTCTGAAAAGGTTGTAACTTGGCATGACATCATAATTTCACCCCCATAGCCACTTCTAAAGAGTTGAGAGAGTTACGGCGAAAACTGGATGCACTTCGTGTAGAAATTGGACAATCTCTTTCGAAGCATGTGGGTTTCGGACGAAAACTCCTCTATTACAAAGGGATTTCATTTTTAATAACTTATGTTAACTCCATAATTTTTGTGTGTTCAATATGCACCATTCAAAGGCACATCATCTATTTTCAACCCTTTCTGTCTTCATTTGATATTTCTCAGGCATTTAATGATTTATTTTGAGCTAAATGACCCTCAATTTGAAAAGCAGTACAAATGAACTCTGAAAAGGTTGTAACTTGGTATGACATCATAATTTCACCCGCATAGCAACTTCTAAAGAGTTGACATGGTTACGGCAAAAACTGGATGCACTTCGTGTACAAATTGGACAATCTCTTCCGAAGCATGTGGGTTTCGGACGAAAACTCATCTATTACAAAGGGATTTCATTTTTAATAACTTATTTTAACTCCATAATTTTTTTGTTTGCAATATGCACCATTCAAAGGCACATCATCAATCTTCAACCCTTTCTGGCTTCATTTGATATTTCTCATGCATTTAATGATTTATTTTGAGCTAAATGACCCTGAATTTGAAAAGCAGTAAAAATGAACTATTAAAAGGTTGTCACTTGGCATGACATCATAATTTCACCCGCATAGCAACTTCTAAAGAGTTGAGAGGGTTACGGCAAAAACCGGATGCACTTCGTGTACAAATTGGACAATCTCTTTCGAAGCATGTGCGTTTCGGACGAAAACTCATCTATTACAAAGGGATTTCATTTTATTAACTTATTTTAACTCCATAATTTTGGTGTGTTCAATATGCACCATTCAAAGGCACATCATAAATTTTCAACCCTTTCTCACTTCATTTGATATTTCGCATGCATTTAATGATTTATTTTGAGCTAAATGACCCTGAATTTGAAAAGCAGTACAAATGAACTATGAAAAGGTTGTAACTTGGCATGACATCATAATTTCACCCACATAGCAACTTCTAAAGAGTTGAGAGGGTTAGGGCAAAAACTGGATGCACTTCGTGTACAAATTGGACAATCTCATAAGAAGCATGAATGTTTCGGCCGAAAACTCATCTATTACAAAGGGATTTCATTTTTAATAACTTATTTTAACTCCATACTTTTTGTGTGTTCAATATGCACCATTAAAAGGCACATCATCAATTTTCTACCCTTTCTCACTTCATTTGATTTTTATCATGCATTTAATGATTTATTTTGAGCTAAATGACCCTGAGTTTGAAAAGCAGTACAAATGAACTCTGAAAAGGTTGTAACTTGGCATGACATCATAATTTCACCCACATAGCAACTGCTAAAGAGTTGAGAGGGTTACGGCAAAAACTGGATGCACTTCGTGTACAAATTGGACATCTAATAAGAAGCATGAGGCTTTCGGACGAAAACTCATCTTTTACAAAGGGATTTCATTTTTAATAACTTATTTTAAGTCCGTTCTTTTTGTGTGTTCAGTATGCACCATTCAAAGGCACATCGTCAATTTTCAACCCTTTCTGACTTCATTTCACATTTCTCATGCATTTAATGATTTATTTTGAGCTAAATGACCCTGAGTTTGAAAAGCAGTACAAATGAACTCTGAAAAAGTTGTAACTTGGCATGACATCATAATTTCACCCACATAGCAACTACTAAAGAGTTGAGAGGGTTAGGGCAAAAACTGGATGCACTTCGTGTACAAATTGGACAATCTCATAAGAAGCATGAGTGTTTCGGCCGAAAACTCATCTATTACAAAGGGATTTCATTTTTAATAACTTATTTTAACTCCATACTTTTTGTGTGTTAAATATGCACCATTCAAAGGCACATCTTCAATTTTCAACCCTTTCTGACTTCATTTGATATTTCTCATGCATTTAATGATTCATGTTGAGCTAAATGACCCTGAGTTCGAAAAGCAGTACAAATGAACTCTGAAAACGTTGTAACTTGGCATGACATCATAATTTCACCCACATAGCAACTTGTAAAGAGTTGAGAGGGTTACGGCAAAAACTGGATGCACTTCGTGTACAAATTGCACAATCTCATACGAAGCATGAGGGTTTCGGACGAAAACTCATCTATTACAAAGGGAGTTCATTTTTAATAACTTATTTTAACTCCGTACTTTTTGTGTGTTCACTATGCACCATTCAAAGGCACATCATCAATTTTCAGCGCTTTCTGACTTCATTTTATATTTCTCATGCATTTAATGATTTATTTTGAGCTAAATGACCCTGAATTTGAAAAGCGGTACAACTGAACTCTGAAAACGTTGTAACTTGGCATGATATCATAATTTCACCCGCATAGCCACTTCTAAAGATTTGAGAGGGTTACGGCAAAAACTGTATGCACTTCTTGTACAAATTGGACAATCGCTTTCGAAGCATGTGGGATTCGGACGAAAACTCATCTATCACAAAGGGATTTCATTTTTTTTACTTATTTTAACTCCATAATTTTTGTGTGTTCAATATGCACCATTCAAAGGCACATTATCAAATTTCAGCCCTTTCTGACTTCATTTGGTATTTCTCATGCATTTAATTATTTATTTTGAGCTAAATGACCCTGAATTTGAAAAGCAGTACAAATGAACTCTGAAAAGGTTGTAACTTGGCATGACATCATTATTTCACCCACATAGCCACTTCTAAAGAGTTGAGAGGGTTACGACAAAAATTGGATGCACTTCGTATACAAATTGGACAATCTCTTTCGAAGAATGTGGGTTTCGGACGAAAACTCATCTATTATAAAGGGATTTCATTTTTAATTACTTATGATAACTGCATAATTTTTGTGTGTTCAATATGCACCATTAGAAGGCACATCACCTATTTTCAACCCTTTCTGACTTCATTTGATATTTCTCGTGCATTTAATGATTTATTTTGAGCTCAATGACCCTGAATTTGAAAAGCAGTACAAATGAACTCTGAAAAGGTTTTGACTTGGCATGCCATCATAATTTCACCCACATAGCAACTTCTAAAGAGTTGAGAGGGTTACGACAAAAACTGGATGCACTTCGTGTACAAATTGGACAATCTGTTTCGAAGCATGTGGCTTTCGGACAGAAACTCATCTATTACAAAGGGATTTCATTTTTAATAACTTATTTTAACTCCATAATTTTTGTGCGTTCAATATGAACCATTCAAAGGCACATCATAAATAATCAGCCCTTTCTGACTTCACTTGGTATTTCTCATGCATTTTATGATTTATTTTGAGCTAAACGACCATGAATTTGAAAAGCAGTACAAATGAACTCTGAAAAGGTTGTAACTTGGCATGACATCATAATTTCACCCACATAGCAACTTCTAAAGAGTTGAGAGGGTTATGACAAAAACTGGATGCACTTCATATACAAATTGGACAATCTCTTTCGAAGAATGTGGGTTTCGGACGAAAACTCATCTATTACAAAGGGATTTCATTTTTCATAACTTATGTTAACTTCATAATTTTTGTGTGTTCAATATGCACCATTCAAAGGCACATCATCTATTTTCAACCCTTTCTGACTTCATTTGATATTTCTCGTGCATTTAATGATTTATTTTGAGCTAAATGACCCTAAATTTGAAAAGCAGTACAAATGAACTTTGAAAAGGTTCTAACTTGGCATGACATCATAATTTCACCCACATAGCAACTTCTAAAGAGTTGAGAGGATTACGGAAAAAACTGGATGCACTTCGTGTACAAATTGCACAATCTCATAAGAAGCGTGAGGGTTTCGGACGAAAACTCATCTATTACAAAGGGATTTCATTTTTAATAACTTATTTTAACTCCATACTTTCTGTGTGCTCAATATGCACCATTCAAAGGCACATCATCAATTTTCAACGCTTTCTCACTTCATTTGATATTTCTCATGCATTTAATGATTTATTTGAGCTAAATGACCCTAAATTTGAAAAGCAGTACAAATGAACTCCGAAAAGGTTGTAACTTGGCATGACATCATAATTTCACACACATAGCCACTTCTAAAGAGTTGAGAGGGTTACGGCAAAAACTGGATGCACTTCGTGTACAAATTGGACAATCTCTTTCGAAGCATGTGGGTTTCGGAAGAAAACTCATCTACAAAGGGATTTCAATTTATTAACTTATTTTAACTCCATAATTTTTGTGTGCTCAATATGCACCATTCTGAGGCACATCATCAATTTCCAGCCCTTTCTGACTTCATTAGGTATTTCTCCTGCATTTAATTATTTATTTTGAGCTAAATGACCCAGAATTTGAAAAGCAGTACAAATGAACTCTGAAAAGGTTGTAACTTGGCATGACATCATAATTTCACCCGCATAGCAAATTCTAAAGAGTTGAGAGGGTTACGGAAAAAACTGGATGCACTTCGTGTACAAATTGGACAATCTCTTTCGAAGCATGTGGGATTCGGACGAAAACTTATCTATTACAAAGGGATTTCATTTTTAATAACTTATTTTAACTCCATAATATTTGTGTGTTCCATATGCACCATTCAAAGGTACATCATCAATTTTCAACCCTTTCTGACTTCATTTCACATTTCTCATGCATTTAATGATTTATTTTGAGCTAAATGACCCTGAATTTGAAAAGAAGTACAAGTGAACTATGAAAAGGTTGTAACTTGGCATGACATCATAATTTCACCCAGATAGCAACTTCTAAAGAGTTGAGAGGATTAAGGCAAAAACTGGATGCACTTCGTGTACAGATTGCACAATCTCATAAGAAGCGTGAGCGTTTCGGACGAAAACTCATCTATTAGAAAGGGATTTCATTTTTAATAACTTATCTTAACTCCATACATTTTGTGTGTTGAATATGCACCATTCAAAGGCACATCACCGATTTTCAACGCTTTCTGAGTTCATTTGATATTTCTGATGCATTTAATTATTTATTTGGAGCTAAATGACCCTGAATTTGCAAAGCAGTACAAATGAACTCTGAAAAGGTTGTAACTTGGCATGACATCATAATTTCACCCGCATAGCCACTTCTAAAGAGTTGAGAGGGTTACAACAAAAACTGAATGCACTTCGTGTACAAATTGGACAATCTCTTCCGAAGCATGTGGGTTTCGGACGTAAAGTTATCTATTACAAAGGGATTTCATTTTTAATAACTTATTTTAACTTCATCATTTTTGTATGTTCAATATGCACCATTCAAAGGCACATCATCAATTTTCAACCCTTTCTGACTTCATTTGATATTTCTCATGCATTTAATGATTTATTTTGAGCTAAATGACCCTGAATTTGAGAAGCAATACACATGAACTATGAAAAGGTTGTAACTTGGCATGACATCATAATTTCACCCACATAGCAACTTCTAAAGAGTTCAGTGGATTACGGAAAAAACTGGATGCACTTCCTGTACAAATTGCACAATCTCATAATAAGCGTGAGGGTTTCGGACGAAAACTCATCTATTACAAAGGGATTTCATTTTTAATAACTTATTTTAACTCCATACTTTTTGTGTGCTCAATATGCACCATTCAAAGGCACATCATCAATTTTCAATGCTTTCTCACATCATTTGATATTTCTCATGCATTTAATGATTTATATTGAGCTAAATGACCCCGAATTTGAAAAGCAGTACAAATGAACTCTGAAAAGGTTGTAACTTGGCATGACATCATAATTTCACCCACATAGCAACTTCTAAAGAGTTGAGAGGGTTACGGCAAAAACTGGATGCACTTCGTGTATAAATTGGGCAATCTCTTTCGAAGCATGTGGGTTTCGGACGAAAACTCATCTATTACAAAGGGATTTCATTTTTAATAACTTATTTTAAGTCCGTTCTTTTTGTGTGTTCAGTATGCACCATTCAAAGGCACATCGTCAATTTTCAACCCTTTCTGACTTCATTTCACATTTCTCATGCATTTAATGATTTATTTTGAGCTAAATGACCCTGAGTTTGAAAAGCAGTACAAATGAACTCTGAAAAAGTTGTAACTTGGCATGACATCATAATTTCACCCACATAGCAACTACTAAAGAGTTGAGAGGGTTAGGGCAAAAACTGGATGCACTTCGTGTACAAATTGGACAATCTCATAAGAAGCATGAGTGTTTCGGCCGAAAACTCATCTATTACAAAGGGATTTCATTTTTAATAACTTATTTTAACTCCATACTTTTTGTGTGTTAAATATGCACCATTCAAAGGCACATCTTCAATTTTCAACCCTTTCTGACTTCATTTGATATTTCTCATGCATTTAATGATTCATGTTGAGCTAAATGACCCTGAGTTCGAAAAGCAGTACAAATGAACTCTGAAAACGTTGTAACTTGGCATGACATCATAATTTCACCCACATAGCAACTTGTAAAGAGTTGAGAGGGTTACGGCAAAAACTGGATGCACTTCGTGTACAAATTGCACAATCTCATACGAAGCATGAGGGTTTCGGACGAAAACTCATCTATTACAAAGGGAGTTCATTTTTAATAACTTATTTTAACTCCGTACTTTTTGTGTGTTCACTATGCACCATTCAAAGGCACATCATCAATTTTCAGCGCTTTCTGACTTCATTTTATATTTCTCATGCATTTAATGATTTATTTTGAGCTAAATGACCCTGAATTTGAAAAGCGGTACAACTGAACTCTGAAAACGTTGTAACTTGGCATGATATCATAATTTCACCCGCATAGCCACTTCTAAAGATTTGAGAGGGTTACGGCAAAAACTGTATGCACTTCTTGTACAAATTGGACAATCGCTTTCGAAGCATGTGGGATTCGGACGAAAACTCATCTATCACAAAGGGATTTCATTTTTTTTACTTATTTTAACTCCATAATTTTTGTGTGTTCAATATGCACCATTCAAAGGCACATTATCAAATTTCAGCCCTTTCTGACTTCATTTGGTATTTCTCATGCATTTAATTATTTATTTTGAGCTAAATGACCCTGAATTTGAAAAGCAGTACAAATGAACTCTGAAAAGGTTGTAACTTGGCATGACATCATTATTTCACCCACATAGCCACTTCTAAAGAGTTGAGAGGGTTACGACAAAAATTGGATGCACTTCGTATACAAATTGGACAATCTCTTTCGAAGAATGTGGGTTTCGGACGAAAACTCATCTATTATAAAGGGATTTCATTTTTAATTACTTATGATAACTGCATAATTTTTGTGTGTTCAATATGCACCATTAGAAGGCACATCACCTATTTTCAACCCTTTCTGACTTCATTTGATATTTCTCGTGCATTTAATGATTTATTTTGAGCTCAATGACCCTGAATTTGAAAAGCAGTACAAATGAACTCTGAAAAGGTTTTGACTTGGCATGCCATCATAATTTCACCCACATAGCAACTTCTAAAGAGTTGAGAGGGTTACGACAAAAACTGGATGCACTTCGTGTACAAATTGGACAATCTGTTTCGAAGCATGTGGGTTTCGGACAGAAACTCATCTATTACAAAGGGATTTCATTTTTAATAACTTATTTTAACTCCATAATTTTTGTGCGTTCAATATGAACCATTCAAAGGCACATCATAAATAATCAGCCCTTTCTGACTTCACTTGGTATTTCTCATGCATTTTATGATTTATTTTGAGCTAAACGACCATGAATTTGAAAAGCAGTACAAATGAACTCTGAAAAGGTTGTAACTTGGCATGACATCATAATTTCACCCACATAGCAACTTCTAAAGAGTTGAGAGGGTTATGACAAAAACTGGATGCACTTCATATACAAATTGGACAATCTCTTTCGAAGAATGTGGGTTTCGGACGAAAACTCATCTATTACAAAGGGATTTCATTTTTCATAACTTATGTTAACTTCATAATTTTTGTGTGTTCAATATGCACCATTCAAAGGCACATCATCTATTTTCAACCCTTTCTGACTTCATTTGATATTTCTCGTGCATTTAATGATTTATTTTGAGCTAAATGACCCTAAATTTGAAAAGCAGTACAAATGAACTTTGAAAAGGTTCTAACTTGGCATGACATCATAATTTCACCCACATAGCAACTTCTAAAGAGTTGAGAGGATTACGGAAAAAACTGGATGCACTTCGTGTACAAATTGCACAATCTCATAAGAAGCGTGAGGGTTTCGGACGAAAACTCATCTATTACAAAGGGATTTCATTTTTAATAACTTATTTTAACTCCATACTTTCTGTGTGCTCAATATGCACCATTCAAAGGCACATCATCAATTTTCAACGCTTTCTCACTTCATTTGATATTTCTCATGCATTTAATGATTTATTTGAGCTAAATGACCCTAAATTTGAAAAGCAGTACAAATGAACTCCGAAAAGGTTGTAACTTGGCATGACATCATAATTTCACACACATAGCCACTTCTAAAGAGTTGAGAGGGTTACGGCAAAAACTGGATGCACTTCGTATACAAATTGGACAATCTCTTTCGAAGCATGTGGGTTTCGGAAGAAAACTCATCTATTACAAAGGGATTTCATTTTATTAACTTATTTTAACTCCATAATTTTTGTGTGCTCAATATGCACCATTCTGAGGCACATCATCAATTTCCAGCCCTTTCTGACTTCATTAGGTATTTCTCCTGCATTTAATTATTTATTTTGAGCTAAATGACCCAGAATTTGAAAAGCAGTACAAATGAACTCTGAAAAGGTTGTAACTTGGCATGACATCATAATTTCACCCGCATAGCAAATTCTAAAGAGTTGAGAGGGTTACGGAAAAAACTGGATGCACTTCGTGTACAAATTGGACAATCTCTTTCGAAGCATGTGGGATTCGGACGAAAACTTATCTATTACAAAGGGATTTCATTTTTAATAACTTATTTTAACTCCATAATATTTGTGTGTTCCATATGCACCATTCAAAGGTACATCATCAATTTTCAACCCTTTCTGACTTCATTTCACATTTCTCATGCATTTAATGATTTATTTTGAGCTAAATGACCCTGAATTTGAAAAGAAGTACAAGTGAACTATGAAAAGGTTGTAACTTGGCATGACATCATAATTTCACCCAGATAGCAACTTCTAAAGAGTTGAGAGGATTAAGGCAAAAACTGGATGCACTTCGTGTACAGATTGCACAATCTCATAAGAAGCGTGAGCGTTTCGGACGAAAACTCATCTATTAGAAAGGGATTTCATTTTTAATAACTTATCTTAACTCCATACATTTTGTGTGTTGAATATGCACCATTCAAAGGCACATCACCGATTTTCAACGCTTTCTGAGTTCATTTGATATTTCTGATGCATTTAATTATTTATTTGGAGCTAAATGACCCTGAATTTGCAAAGCAGTACAAATGAACTCTGAAAAGGTTGTAACTTGGCATGACATCATAATTTCACCCGCATAGCCACTTCTAAAGAGTTGAGAGGGTTACAACAAAAACTGAATGCACTTCGTGTACAAATTGGACAATCTCTTCCGAAGCATGTGGGTTTCGGACGTAAAGTTATCTATTACAAAGGGATTTCATTTTTAATAACTTATTTTAACTTCATCATTTTTGTATGTTCAATATGCACCATTCAAAGGCACATCATCAATTTTCAACCCTTTCTGACTTCATTTGATATTTCTCATGCATTTAATGATTTATTTTGAGCTAAATGACCCTGAATTTGAGAAGCAATACACATGAACTATGAAAAGGTTGTAACTTGGCATGACATCATAATTTCACCCACATAGCAACTTCTAAAGAGTTCAGTGGATTACGGAAAAAACTGGATGCACTTCCTGTACAAATTGCACAATCTCATAATAAGCGTGAGGGTTTCGGACGAAAACTCATCTATTACAAAGGGATTTCATTTTTAATAACTTATTTTAACTCCATACTTTTTGTGTGCTCAATATGCACCATTCAAAGGCACATCATCAATTTTCAATGCTTTCTCACATCATTTGATATTTCTCATGCATTTAATGATTTATATTGAGCTAAATGACCCCGAATTTGAAAAGCAGTACAAATGAACTCTGAAAAGGTTGTAACTTGGCATGACATCATAATTTCACCCACATAGCAACTTCTAAAGAGTTGAGAGGGTTACGGCAAAAACTGGATGCACTTCGTGTATAAATTGGGCAATCTCTTTCGAAGCATGTGGGTTTCGGACGAAAACTCATCTATTACAAAGGGATTTCATTTTTAATAACTTATTTTAACCCCATAATTTTTGTGTGTCCAATATGCACCATTCAGAGGCACATCATCAATTTTCAGCCCTTTCTGACTTCATTTGGTATTTCTCATGCATTTAATTATTTATTTTGAGCTAAATGACCCTGAATTTGAAAAGCAGTACAAATGAACTCTGAAAAGGTTGTAACTTGGCATGACATTATAATTTCGACCGCATAGCAACTTCTAAAGAGTTGAGAGGGTTACGTCAAAAACTGGATGCACTTCGTGTACAAATTGCACAATCTCTTTCGAAGCATGTGGGTTTCGGACGAAAACTCATCTATTACAAAGGGATTTCATTTTATTAACTTATTTTAACTCCATAATTTTTGTGTGTTCTGTATGCACCATTCAAAGGCACATCATCAATTTTCAACCCTTTCTCACTTCATTTGATATTTCGCTTGCATTTAATGATTTATTTTGAGCTAAATGATCCTGAATTTGAAAAGCAGTACAAATGAACTCTGAAAAGGTTGTAACTTGGCATGTCATCATAATTTCACCCACATAGCAATTTCTAAAGAGTTGAGATGGTTAAGGGAAAAACTGGATGCACTTCGTGTAGAAATTGGACAATCTCTTTCCAAGCATGTGGGTTTCGGACGAAAACTCATCTATTACAAAGGGATTTCATTTTTAATAACTTATTTTAACTCCATAATTTTTGTGTGTTCAATATGCACCATTCAACGGCACATCATCAATTTTCAACCCTTTCTGACTTCATTTGATATTTCTCATGCATTTAATGATTTATTTTGAGCTAAATGACCCTAAATTTGAAAAGCAGTACAAATGAACTCTGAAAAGGTTGTAACTTGGCATGACATCATAATTTCACCCGCATAGCAACTTCTAAAGAGTTGAGAGGGTTACGGCAAAAACTGGATGCACTTCGTGTACAAATTGGACAATCTCTTTCGAAGCATGTGGGTTTCGGACGAAAACTCATCTATTACAAAGGGATTTCATTTTATTAACTTATTTTAACTCCATAATTTTTGTGTGTTCAATATGCACCATTCAAAGGAATATCATCAATTTTCAACCCTTTCTCACTTCATTTGATATTTTGCATGCATTTAATGATTTATTTTGAGCTAAATGACCATGAATTTGAAAAGCAGTACAAATGAACTCTGAAAAGGTTGTAACTTGGCATGACATCATAATTTCACCCAGATAGCAACTTCAAAATAGTTGAGAGGGTTACAGCAAAAACTGGATGCACTTCGTGTAGAAATTGGACAATCTCTTTCGAAGCATGTGGGTTTCGGACGAAAACTCATCTATTACGAAGGGATTTCATTTTTTTAACTTCTTTTAACTCCATAATTTTTGTGTGTTCAATATGCACCATTCAAAGGCACATCATCAAATTTCAGCCCTTTCTGACTTCATTTGGTATTTCTCATGCATTTAATTATTTATTTTGAGCTAAATGACCCTGAATTTGAAAACCAGTACAAATGAACTCTGAAAAGGTTGTAACTTGGCATGACATCATAATTTCACCCGCATAGCAATTTCTAAAGAGTTGAGAGGGTTACGGCAAAAACTGGATGCACTTCGTGTACAAATTGGACAATCTCTTTCGAAGCATGTGGGTTTCGGACGAAAACTCATCTATTACAAAGGGACTTCATTTTATTAACTTATTTTAACTCCATAATTTTTGTGTGTTCAATATGCACCATTCAAAGGAATATCATCAATTTTGAACGCTTTCTCACTTCATTTGATATTTCGCATGCATTTAATGATTTATTTTGAGCTAAATGACCGTGAATTTGAAAAGTAGTACAAATGAACTCTAAAAAGGTTGTAACTTGGCTTCACATCATAATTTCACCCACATAGCAACTTCAAAATAGTTGAGAGGGTTACAGCAAAAACTGGATGCACTTCGTGTAGAAATTGGACAATCTCTTTCGAAGCATGTGCGTTTCGGACGAAAACTCATCTATTACAAAGGGATTTCATTTTATTAACTTATTTTAACTCCATAATTTTTGTGTGTTCAATATGCACCATTCAAAGGCACATCATAAATTTTCAACCCTTTCTCACTTCATTTGATATTTCGCATGCATTTAATGATTTATTTTGAGCTAAATGACCCTGAATTTGAAAAGCAGTACAAATGAACTATGAAAAGGTTGTAACTTGGCATGACATCATAATTTCACCCACATAGCAACTTCTAAAGAGTTGAGAGGGTTAGGGCAAAAACTGGATGCACTTCGTGTACAAATTGGACAATCTCATAAGAAGCATGAATGTTTCGGCCGAAAACTCATCTATTACAAAGGGATTTCATTTTTAATAACTTATTTTAACTCCATACTTTTTGTGTGTTCAATATGCACCATTAAAAGGCACATCATCAATTTTCTACCCTTTCTCACTTCATTTGATTTTTATCATGCATTTAATGATTTATTTTGAGCTAAATGACCCTGAGTTTGAAAAGCAGTACAAATGAACTCTGAAAAGGTTGTAACTTGGCATGACATCATAATTTCACCCACATAGCAACTGCTAAAGAGTTGAGAGGGTTACGGCAAAAAATGGATGCACTTCGTGTACAAATTGGACATCTGATAAGAAGCATGAGGCTTTCGGACGAAAACTCATCTTTTACAAAGGGATTTCATTTTTAATAACTTATTTTAAGTCCGTTCTTTTTGTGTGTTCAGTATGCACCATTCAAAGGCACATCGTCAATTTTCAACCCTTTCTGACTTCATTTCACATTTCTCATGCATTTAATGATTTATTTTGAGCTAAATGACCCTGAGTTTGAAAAGCAGTACAAATGAACTCTGAAAAAGTTGTAACTTGGCATGACATCATAATTTCACCCACATAGCAACTACTAAAGAGTTGAGAGGGTTAGGGAAAAAACTGGATGCACTTCGTGTACAAATTGGACAATCTCATAAGAAGCATGAGTGTTTCGGCCGAAAACTCATCTATTACAAAGGGATTTCATTTTTAATAACTTATTTTAACTCCATACTTTTTGTGTGTTAAATATGCACCATTCAAAGGCACATCATCAATTTTCAACCCTTTCTGACTTCATTTGATATTTCTCATGCATTTAATGATTCATGTTGAGCTAAATGACCCTGAGTTCGAAAAGCAGTACAAATGAACTCTGAAAACGTTGTAACTTGGCATGACATCATAATTTCACCCACATAGCAACTTGTAAAGAGTTGAGAGGGTTACGGCAAAAACTGGATGCACTTCGTGTACAAATTGCACAATCTCATACGAAGCATGAGGGTTTCGGACGAAAACTCATCTATTACAAACGGAGTTCATTTTTAATAACTTATTTTAACTCCGTACTTTTTGTGTGTTCAATATGCACCATTCAAAGGCACATCATCAATTTTCAGCGCTTTCTGACTTCATTTTATATTTCTCATGCATTTAATGATTTATTTTGTGCTAAATGACCCTAAATTTGAAAAGCGGTACAACTGAACTCTGAAAACGTTGTAACTTGGCATGATATCATAATTTCACCCGCATAGCCACTTCTAAAGATTTGAGAGGGTTACGGCAAAAACTGTATGCACTTCTTGTACAAATTGGACAATCGCTTTCGAAGCATGTGGGATTCGGACGAAAACTCATCTATCACAAAGGGATTTCATCTCTTTCGAAGAATGTGGGTTCCGGACGAAAACTCATCTATTACAAAGGGATTTCATTTTTAATAACTTGTTTCAACTCCATACTTTTTGTGTTTTCAATATGCACCATTCAAAGGCACATCATCAATTTTCAACCCTTTCTGACTTCATTTGATATTTCTCATGCATTTAATGATTTATTTTGAGATAAATGACCCTGAGTTTGAAAAGCAGTACAAATGAACTCTAAAAATGTTGTAACTTGGCATGACATCATCATTTCACTAGCATAGACACTTCTAAAGAGTTGAGAGGGTTACGGCAAAAACTGGATGTACTTCGTGTACAAATTGGATAATCTCAGGAGAAGCATGAGGGTTTCGGACAAAAACTCATCTATTACAAAGGGATTTGATTTTTAATAACTTATTTGAACTCCATACTTTTTGTGTGTTCAATATGCACCATTCAAAGGCACATCATCAATTTTCAACCCTTTGTGACTTCATTTGATATTTCTCATGCATTTAATGATTTATTTTCAGCTAAATGACCCTGAATTTGAAAACCAGTACAAATGAACTCTGAAAAGGTTGTAACTTGGCATGACATCATAATTTCACCCACATAGCAACTTCTAAAGAGTTCAGAGGATTACGGAAAAAACTGGATGCACTTCGTGTACAAATTGCACAATCTCATAAGAAGCGTGAGGGTTTCGGACGAAAAGTTATCTATTACAAAGGGATTTCATTTTTAATAACTTATGTTAACTTCATAATTTTTGTGTGTTCAATATGCACCATTCAAAGGCACATCATCTATTTTCAACCCTTTCTGACTTCATTTGATATTTCTCGTGCATTTAATGATTTATTTTGAGCTAAATGACCCTGAATTTGAAAAGCAGTACAAATGAACTCTGAAAAGGTTCTAACTTGGCATGACATCATAATTTCACCCACATAGCAACTTCTAAAGAGTTGAGAGGATTACGGAAAAAACTGGATGCACTTCGTGTACAAATTGGACAATCTCTTTCGAAGGATGTGGGTTTCGGACGAAAACTCATCTATTACAAAGGGATTTCATTTTATTAACTTATTTTAACTCCATAATTTTTGTGTGTTGAATATGCACCATTCAAAGGAATATCATCAATTTTCAACCCTTTCTCACTTCATTTGATATTTCGCATGCATTTAATGATTTATTTTGAGCTAAATGACCGTGAATTTGAAAAGCAGTACAAATGAACTCTGAAAAGGTTGTAACTTGGCATGACATCATAATTTCACCCATATAGCAACTTCAAAATAGTTGAGAGGGTTACGGAAAAACTGGATGCACTTCGTGTAGAAATTGGACAATCTCTTTCGAACCATGTGGGTTCCGGACGAAAACTCATCTATTACAAAAGGATTTCATTTTTAATAACTTATTTTAACTCCTTAATTTTTGTGTGTTCAATATGCACCATTCAAAGGCACATCATCAATTTTCAACACTTTCTGACTTCATTTGATATTTCTCATGCATTTAATGATTTATTTTGAGCTAAATGATCCTGAATTTGAAAAGCAGTACAAATGAACTCTGAAAAGGTTGTAACTTGGCATGACATCATAATTTCACCCGCATAGCCACTTCTAAAGAGTTGAGAGGGTTACGGCAAAAACTGGATGCACTTCGTGTACAAATTGGGCAATCTCTTTCGAAGCATGTGGGTTTCGGACGAAAACTCATCTATTACGAAGGGATTTCATTTTTTTTACTTATTTTAACTCCATAATTTTTGTGTGTTCAATATGCACCATTCAAAGGCACATTATCAAATTTCAGCCCTTTCTGACTTCATTTGGTATTTCTCATGCATTTAATTATTTATTTTGAGCTAAATGACCCTGAATTTGAAAAGCAGTACAAATGAACTCTGAAAAGGTTGTAACTTGGCATGACATCATTATTTCACCCACATATCCACTTCTAAAGAGTTGAGAGGGTTACGACAAAAATTGGATGCACTTCGTATACAAATTGGACAATCTCTTTCGAAGAATGTGGGTTTCGGACGAAAACTCATCTATTACAAAGGGATTTCATTTTTAATTACTTATGATAACTGCATAATTTTTGTGTGTTCAATATGCACCATTAGAAGGCACATCACCTATTTTCAACCCTTTCTGACTTCATATGATATTTCTCGTGCATTTAATGATTTATTTTGAGCTCAATGACCCTGAATTTGAAAAGCAGTACAACTGAACTCTGAAAAGGTTTTGACTTGGCATGCCATCATAATTTCACCCACATAGCAACTTCTAAAGAGTTGAGAGGGTTACGACAAAAACTGGATGCACTTCGTGTACAAATTGGACAATGTGTTTCGAAGCATGTGGGTTTCGGACAAAAACTCATCTATTACAAAGGGATTTCATTTTTAATAACTTATTTTAACTCCATAATTTTTTTGCGTTCAATATGAACCATTCAAAGGCACATCATAAATAATCAGCCCTTTCTGACTTCACTTGGTATTTCTCATGCATTTTATGATTTATTTTGAGCTAAACGACCATGAATTTGAAAAGCAGTACAAATGAACTCTGAAAAGGTTGTAACTTGGCATGACATCATAATTTCACCCACATAGCAACTTCTAAAGAGTTGAGAGGGTTATGACAAAAACTGGATGCACTTCATATACAAATTGGACAATCTCTTTCGAAGAATGTGGGTTTCGGACGAAAACTCATCTATTACAAAGGGATTTCATTTTTCATAACTTATGTTAACTTCATAATTTTTGTGTGTTCAATATGCACCATTCAAAGGCACATCATCTATTTTCAACCCTTTCTGACTTCATTTGATATTTCTCGTGCATTTAATGATTTATTTTGAGCTAAATGACCCTAAATTTGAAAAGCAGTACAAATGAACTTTGAAAAGGTTCTAACTTGGCATGACATCATAATTTCACCCACATAGCAACTTCTAAAGAGTTGAGAGGATTACGGAAAAAACTGGATGCACTTCGTGTACAAATTGCACAATCTCATAAGAAGCGTGAGGGTTTCGGACGAAAACTCATCTATTACAAAGGGATTTCATTTTTAATAACTTATTTTAACTCCATACTTTTTGTGTGCTCAATATGCACCATTCAAAGGCACATCATCAATTTTCAACGCTTTCTCACTTCATTTGATATTTCTCATGCATTTAATGATTTATTTGAGCTAAATGACCCTAAATTTGAAAAGAAGTACAAATGAACTCCGAAAAGGTTGTAACTTGGCATGACATCATAATTTCACACACATAGCCACTTCTAAAGAGTTGAGAGGGTTACGGCAAAAACTGGATGCACTTCGTGTACAAATTGGACAATCTCTTTCGAAGCATGTGGGTTTCGGAAGAAAACTCATCTATTACAAAGGGATTTCATTTTATTAACTTATTTTAACTCCATAATTTTTGTGTGCTCAATATGCACCATTCAGAGGCACATCATCAATTTCCAGCCCTTTCTGACTTCATTAGGTATTTCTCCTGCATTTAATTATTTATTTTGAGCTAAATGACCCAGAATTTGAAAAGCAGTACAAATGAACTCTGGAAAGGTTGTAACTTGGCATGACATCATAATTTCACCCGCATAGCAAATTCTAAAGAGTTGAGAGGGTTACGGAAAAAACTGGATGCACTTCGTGTACAAATTGGACAATCTCTTTCGAAGCATGTGGGATTCGGACGAAAACTTATCTATTACAAAGGGATTTCATTTTTAATAACTTATTTTAACTCCATAATATTTGTGTGTTCCATATGCACCATTCAAAGGTACATCATCAATTTTCAACCCTTTCTGACTTCATTTCACATTTCTCATGCATTTAATGATTTATTTTGAGCTAAATGACCCTGAATTTGAAAAGCAGTACAAGTGAACTATGAAAAGGTTGTAACTTGGCATGACATCATAATTTCACCCAGATAGCAACTTCTAAAGAGTTGAGAGGATTAAGGCAAAAACTGGATGCACTTCGTGTACAGATTGCACAATCTCATAAGAAGCGTGAGCGTTTCGGACGAAAACTCATCTATTAGAAAGGGATTTCATTTTTAATAACTTATCTTAACTCCATACATTTTGTGTGTTGAATATGCACCATTCAAAGGCACATCACCGATTTTCAACGCTTTCTGAGTTCATTTGATATTTCTGATGCATTTAATTATTTATTTGGAG
Organism: Hordeum marinum; assembly: GCA_022496015.1. NCBI lineage: Eukaryota > Viridiplantae > Streptophyta > Magnoliopsida > Poales > Poaceae > Hordeum > Hordeum marinum. The sequence continues at coordinate 557,773,294 of CM039678.1, forward strand.
CTAAATGACCCTGAATTTGCAAAGCAGTACAAATGAACTCTGAAAAGGTTGTAACTTGGCATGACATCATAATTTCACCCGCATAGCCACTTCTAAAGAGTTGAGAGGGTTACAACAAAAACTGAATGCACTTCGTGTACAAATTGGACAATCTCTTCCGAAGCATGTGGGTTTCGGACGTAAAGTTATCTATTACAAAGGGATTTCATTTTTAATAACTTATTTTAACTTCATCATTTTTGTATGTTCAATATGCACCATTCAAAGGCACATCATCAATTTTCAACCCTTTCTGACTTCATTTGATATTTCTCATGCATTTAATGATTTATTTTGAGCTAAATGACCCTGAATTTGAAAAGCAATACACATGAACTATGAAAAGGTTGTAACTTGGCATGACATCATAATTTCACCCACATAGCAACTTCTAAAGAGTTCAGTGGATTACGGAAAAAACTGGATGCACTTCCTGTACAAATTGCACAATCTCATAATAAGCGTGAGGGTTTCAGACGAAAACTCATCTATTACAAAGGGATTTCATTTTTAATAACTTATTTTAACTCCATACTTTTTGTGTGCTCAATATGCACCATTCAAAGGCACATCATCAATTTTCAATGCTTTCTCACATCATTTGATATTTCTCATGCATTTAATGATTTATATTGAGCTAAATGACCCCGAATTTGAAAAGCAGTACAAATGAACTCTGAAAAGGTTGTAACTTGGCATGACATCATAATTTCACCCACATAGCAACTTCTAAAGAGTTGAGAGGGTTACGGCAAAAACTGGATGCACTTCGTGTATAAATTGGGCAATCTCTTTCGAAGCATGTGGGTTTCGGACGAAAACTCATCTATTACAAAGGGATTTCATTTTTAATAACTTATTTTAACCCCATAATTTTTGTGTGTCCAATATGCACCATTCAGAGGCACATCATCAATTTTCAGCCCTTTCTGACTTCATTTGGTATTTCTCATGCATTTAATTATTTATTTTGAGCTAAATGACCCTGAATTTGAAAAGCAGTACAAATGAACTCTGAAAAGGTTGTAACTTGGCATGACATTATAATTTCAACCGCATAGCAACTTCTAAAGAGTTGAGAGGGTTACGTCAAAAACTGGATGCACTTCGTGTACAAATTGCACAATCTCTTTCGAAGCATGTGGGTATCGGACGAAAACTCATCTATTACAAAGGGATTTCATTTTATTAACTTATTTTAACTCCATAATTTTTGTGTGTTCTATATGCACCATTCAAAGGCACATCATCAATTTTCAACCCTTTCTCACTTCATTTGATATTTCGCTTGCATTTAATGATTTATTTTGAGCTAAATGATCCTGAATTTGAAAAGCAGTACAAATGAACTCTGAAAAGGTTGTAACTTGGCATGTCATCATAATTTCACCCACATAGCAATTTCTAAAGAGTTGAGATGGTTAAGGGAAAAACTGGATGCACTTCGTGTAGAAATTGGACAATCTCTTTCCAAGCATGTGGGTTTCGGACGAAAACTCATCTATTACAAAGGGATTTCATTTTTAATAACTTATTTTAACTCCATAATTTTTGTGTGTTCAATATGCACCATTCAACGGCACATCATCAATTTTCAACCCTTTCTGACTTCATTTGATATTTCTCATGCATTTAATGATTTATTTTGAGCTAAATGACCCTAAATTTGAAAAGCAGTACAAATGAACTCTGAAAAGGTTGTAACTTGGCATGACATCATAATTTCACCCGCATAGCAACTTCTAAAGAGTTGAGAGGGTTACGGCAAAAACTGGATGCACTTCGTGTACAAATTGGACAATCTCTTTCGAAGCATGTGGGTTTCGGACGAAAACTCATCTATTACAAAGGGATTTCATTTTATTAACTTATTTTAACTCCATAATTTTTGTGTGTTCAATATGCACCATTCAAAGGAATATCATCAATTTTCAACCCTTTCTCACTTCATTTGATATTTCGCATGCATTTAATGATTTATTTTGAGCTAAATGACCATGAATTTGAAAAGCAGTACAAATGAACTCTGAAAAGGTTGTAACTTGGCATGACATCATAATTTCACCCAGATAGCAACTTCAAAATAGTTGAGAGGGTTACAGCAAAAACTGGATGCACTTCGTGTAGAAATTGGACAATCTCTTTCGAAGCATGTGGGTTTCGGACGAAAACTCATCTATTACGAAGGGATTTCATTTTTTTAACATATTTTAACTCCATAATTTTTGTGTGTTCAATATGCACCATTCAAAGGCACATCATCAAATTTCAGCCCTTTCTGACTTCATTTGGTATTTCTCATGCATTTAATTATTTATTTTGAGCTAAATGACCCTGAATTTGAAAAGCAGTACAAATGAACTCTGAAAAGGTTGTAACTTGGCATGACATCATAATTTCACCCGCATAGCAATTTCTAAAGAGTTGAGAGGGTTACGGCAAAAACTGGATGCACTTCGTGTACAAATTGGACAATCTCTTTCGAAGCATGTGGGTTTCGGACGAAAACTCATCTATTACAAAGGGACTTCATTTTATTAACTTATTTTAACTCCATAATTTTTGTGTGTTCAATATGCACCATTCAAAGGAATATCATCAATTTTCAACGCTTTCTCACTTCATTTGATATTTCGCATGCATTTAATGATTTATTTTGAGCTAAATGACCGTGAATTTGAAAAGTAGTACAAATGAACTCTAAAAAGGTTGTAACTTGGCATGACATCATAATTTCACCCACATAGCAACTTCAAAATAGTTGAGAGGGTTACAGCAAAAACTGGATGCACTTCGTGTAGAAATTGGACAATCTCTTTCGAACCATGTGGGTTTCGGACGAAAACTCATCTACTACGAAGGGATTTCATTTTTTAACTTATTTTAACTCCATAATTTTTGTGTGTTCAATATGCACCATTCAAAGGCACATTATCAAATTTCAGCCCTTTCTGACTTCATTTGGTATTTCTCATGCATTTAATTATTTATTTTGAGCTAAATGACCCTGAATTTGAAAAGCAGTAAAAATGAACTCTGAAAAGGTTGTAAGTTGGCATGACATCATAATTTCACCCACATAGCAACTTCTAAAGAGTTGAGGGCGTTACGACAAAAATTGGATGCACTTCGTATACAAATTGGACAATCTCTTTCGAAGAATGTGGGTTTCGGACGAAAACTCATCTATTACAAAGGGATTTCATTTTTAATAACTTATGTTAACTGCATAGTTTTTGTGTGTTCAATATACACCATTCAAAGGCACATCATCTATTTTCAACCCTTTCTGACTTCATTTGATATTTCTCCTGCATTTAATGATTTATTTTGAGCTCAATGACCCTGAATTTGAAAAGCAGTACAAATGAACTCTGAAAAGGTTCTGACTTTGCATGACATCATAGTTTCACACACATAGCAACTTCTAAAGAATTCAGAGGGTTATGGCAAAAACTGGATGCACTTCATGTACAAATTGGACAATCTCTTTCAAAGCATGTGGGTTTCGGACGAAAACTCATCTATTACAAAGGGATTTCATTTTTAATAACTTGTTTCAACTCCATACTTTTTGTGTTTTCAATATGCACCATTCAAAGGCACATCATCAATTTTCAACCCTTTCTGACTTCATTTGATATTTCTCATGCATTTAATGATTTATTTTGAGATAAATGACCCTGAGTTTGAAAAGCAGTACAAATGAACTCTAAAAATGTTGTAACTTGGCATGACATCATCATTTCACTAGCATAGACACTTCTAAAGTGTTGAGAGGGTTACGGCAAAAACTGGATGCACTTCGTGTACAAATTGCACAATCTCATACGAAGCATGAGGGTTTCGGACGAAAACTCATCTATTACAAAGGGATTTCATTTTTAATAACTTATTTTAACTCCATACTTTTTGTGTGTTCAATATGCACCATTCAAAGGCACATCATCAATTTTCAACCCTTTCTGACTTCATTTGATATTTCTCATGCATTTAATGATTTATTTTGAGCTAAATGACCCTGAGTTTGAAAAGCAGTACAAATGAACTCTGAAAACGTTGTAACTTGGCATGACATCATAATTTCACCCACATAGCAACTTCTAAAGAGTTGAGAGGGTTACGGCAAAAACGGGATGCACTTCGTGTACAAATTGGACAATCTCTTTCGAAGCATGTGCGTTTCGGACGAAAACTCATCTATTACAAAGGGTTTTCATTTTTAATAACTTATTTTAACTCCATAATTTTTGTGTGTTCAATATGCACCATTCAAAGTCAGATCATCGATTTTCAACCCTTTCCCACTTCATTTGATATTTCTCATGCATTTAATGATTTATTTTGAGCTAAATGACCCTGAGTTTGAAAAGCAGTACAAATGAACTCTGAAAAAGTTGTAACTTGGCATGACATCATAATATCACCCACATAGCAACTTCTAAAGAGTTGAGAGGGTTAGGGCAAAAACTGGATGCACTTCGTGTACAAATTGGACAATCTCATAAGAAGCATGAGTGTTTCAGCCGAAAACTCATCTATTACAAAGGGATTTCATTTTTAATAACTTATTTTAACTCCATACTTTTTGTGTGTTCAATATGCACCATTAAAAGGCACATCATCAATTTTCAACCCTTTCTGACTTCATTTGATATTTCTCATGCATTTAATGATTTATTTTGAGCTAAATGACCCTGAGTTTGAAAAGCAGTACAAATGAACTTTGAAAAATGTGTAACTTGGCATGACATCATAATTTCACCCGCATAGCAACTTCTAAAGAGTTGACACGGTTACGGCAAAAACTGGATGCACTTCGTGTACAAATTGGACAATCTCTTCCGAAGCATGTGGGTTTCGAACGAAAACTCATCTATTACAAAGGGATTTCATTTTATTAACTTATTTTAACTCCATCATTTTGGTGTGTTCAATATGCACCATTCAAAGGCACATCATCAATTTTCAACGCTTTCTGACTTCATTTGATATTTCTCATGCGTTTAATGATTTATTTTGAGCTAAATGACCTTGAATTTGAAAAGCAGCACAAATGAACTCTGAAAAGGTTGTAACTTGGCATGACATCATAATTTCACCCGCATAGTCACTTCTAAAGAGTTGAGAGGGTTTCGACAAAAACTGGATGCAATTCGTGTACAAATTGGACAATCTCTTTCTAACCATGTGGGTTTCGGACGAAAACTCATCTATTACAAAGGGATTTCATTTTATTAATTTATTTTAACTCCATAATTTTGGTGTGTTCAATATGCACCATTCAAAGGCACATCATAAATTTTCAACCCTTTCTCATTTCATTTGATATTTCACATGCATTTAATGATTTATTTTGAGCTAAATGACCGTGAATTTGAAAAGCAGTACAAATGAACTCTGAAAAGGTTGTAACCTGGCATGACATCACAATTTCACCCGCATAGCCACTTCTAAAGAGTTGAGAGGGTTACGGCAAAAACTGGATGCACTTCGTGTAGAAATTGGACAATCTCTTTCGAAGCATGTGGGTTTCGGACGAAAACTCATCTATTACAAAGGGATTTCATTTTTAATAACTTATTTTAACTCCATACTTTTTGTGTGTTCAATATGCACCATTCAAAGGCACATCATCAATTTTCAACCCTTTCTGACTTCATTTGATATTTCTCATGCATTTAATGATTTATTTTGAGCTAAATGACCCTGAATTTGAAAAGCAGTACAAATGAACTCTGAAAAGGTTGTAACTTGGCATGACATCATAATTTCACCCACATCGGAACTTCTAAAGAGTTGAGAGGGTTACGACAAAAACTGGATGCACTTCGTGTACAAATTGCACAATCTCATACGAAGCATGAGGGTTTCGGACGAAAACTCATCTATTACAAAGGGAGTTCATTTTTAATAACTTATTTTAACTCCGTACTTTTTGTGTGTTCAATATGCACCATTCAAAGGCACATCATCAATTTTCAGCGCTTTCTGACTTCATTTTATATTTCTCATGCATTTAATGATTTATTTTGAGCTAAATGACCCTGAATTTTAAAAGCGGTACAAATGAACTCTGAAAACGTTGTAACTTGGCATGATATCATAATTTCACCCGCATAGCCACTTCTAAAGAGTTGAGAGGGTTACGGCAAAAACTGTATGCACTTCTTGTACAAATTGGACAATCGCTTTCGAAGCATGTGGGATTCGGACGAAAACTCATCTATCACAAGGGGATTTCATCTCTTTCGAAGAATGTGGGTTCCGGACGAAAACTCATCTATTACAAAGGGATTTCATTTTTAATAACTTGTTTCAACTCCATACTTTTTGTGTTTTCAATATGCACCATTCAAAGGCACATCATCAATTTTCAACCCTTTCTGACTTCATTTGATATTTCTCATGCATTTAATGATTTATTTTGAGATAAATGACCCTGAGTTTGAAAAGCAGTACAAATGAACTCTAAAAATGTTGTAACTTGGCATGACATCATCATTTCACTAGCATAGACACTTCTAAAGATTTGAGAGGGTTACGGCAAAAACTGGATGCACTTCGTGTACAAATTGCACAATCTCATACGAAGCATGAGGGTTTCGGACGAAAACTCATCTATTACAAAGGGATTTCATTTTTAATAACTTATTTTAACTCCATACTTTTTGTGTGTTCAATATGCACCATTCAAAGGCACATCATCAATTTTCAACCCTTTCTGACTTCATTTGATATTTCTCATGCATTTAATGATTTATTTTGAGCTAAATGACCCTGAGTTTGAAAAGCAGTACAAATGAACTCTGAAAACGTTGTAACTTGGCATGACATCATAATTTCACCCACATAGCAACTTCTAAAGAGTTGAGAGGGTTACGGCAAAAACTGGATGCACTTCGTGTACAAATTGCACAATCTCATACGAAGCATGAGGGTTTCGGACGAAAACTCATCTATTACAAAGGGAGTTCATTTTTAATAACTTATTTTAACTCCGTACTTTTTGTGTGTTCAATATGCACCATTCAAAGGCACATCATCAATTTTCAGCGCTTTCTGACTTCATTTTATATTTCTCATGCATTTAATGATTTATTTTGAGCTAAATGACCCTGAATTTGAAAAGCGGTACAAATGAACTCTGAAAACGTTGTAACTTGGCATGATATCATAATTTCACCCGCATAGCCACTTCTAAAGAGTTGAGAGGGTTACGGCAAAAACTGTATGCACTTCTTGTACAAATTGGACAATCGCTTTCGAAGCATGTGGGATTCGGACGAAAACTCATCTATCACAAAGGGATTTCATCTCTTTCGAAGAATGTGGGTTCCGGACGAAAACTCATCTATTACAAAGGGATTTCATTTTTAATAACTTGTTTCAACTCCATACTTTTTGTGTTTTCAATATGCACCATTCAAAGGCACATCATCAATTTTCAACCCTTTCTGACTTCATTTGATATTTCTCATGCATTTAATGATTTATTTTGAGATAAATGACCCTGAGTTTGAAAAGCAGTACAAATGAACTCTAAAAATGTTGTAACTTGGCATGACATCATCATTTCACTTGCATAGACACTTCTAAAGAGTTGAGTGGGTTACGGCAAAAACTGGATGTACTTCGTGTACAAATTGGATAATCTCAGCAGAAGCATGAGGGTTTCGGACAAAAACTCATCTATTACAAAGGGATTTGATTTTTAATAACTTATTTTAACTCCATACTTTTGGTGTGTTCAATATGCACCATTCAAAGGCACATCATCAATTTTCAACGCTTTCTGACTTCATTCGATAGTTCTCATGCGTTTAATGATTTATTTTGAGCTAAATGACCTTGAATTTGAAAAGCAGCACAAACGAACTCTGAAAAGGTTGTAACTTGGCATGAAATCATAATTTCACCCGCATAGTCATTTCTAAAGAGTTGAGAGGGTTTCGACAAAAACTGGATGCACTTCGTGTACAAATTGGACAATCTCTTTCGAACCATGTGGGTTTCGGACGAAAACTCATCTAGTACAAAGGGATTTCATTTCATTAACTTATTTTAACTCCATAATTTTGGTGTGTTCAATATGGACCATTCAAGGGCACATCATCAATTTTCAACCCTTTCTCACTTCATTTGATATTTCGCATGCATTTAATGATTTATTTTGAGCTAAATGACCGTGAATTTGAAAAGCAGTACAAATGAACTCTTAAAAGGTTGTAACTTGGCATGCCATCATAATTTCACCCCCATAGCCACTTCTAAAGAGTTGAGAGGGTTACGGCAAAAACTGGATGCACTTCGTGTAGAAATTGGACAATCTCTTTCGAAGCATGTGGGTTTCGGACGAAAACTCCTCTATTACAAAGGGATTTCATTTTTAATAACTTATGTTAACTCCATAATTTTTGTGTGTTCAATATGCACCATTCAAAGGCACATCATCTATTTTCCACCCTTTCTGTCTTCATTTGATATTTCTCAGGCATTTAATGATTTATTTTGAGCTAAATGACCCTCAATTTGAAAAGCAGTACAAATGAACTCTGAAAAGGTTGTAACTTGGTATGACATCATAATTTCACCCGCATAGCAACTTCTAAAGAGTTGACATGGTTACGGCAAAAACTGGATGCACTTCGTGTACAAATTGGACAATCTCTTCCGAAGCATGTGGGTTTCGGACGAAAACTCATCTATTACAAAGGGATTTCATTTTTAATAACTTATTTTAACTCCATAATTTTTTTGTTTGCAATATGCACCATTCAAAGGCACATCATCAATTTTCAACCCTTTCTGGCTTCATTTGATATTTCTCATGCATTTAATGATTTATTTTGAGCTAAATGACCCTGAATTTGAAAAGCAGTAAAAATGAACTATTAAAAGGTTGTCACTTGGCATGACATCATAATTTCACCCGCATAGCAACTTCTAAAGAGTTGAGAGGCTTACGGCAAAAACCGGATGCACTTCGTGTACAAATTGGACAATCTCTCTCGAAGCATGTGCGTTTCGGACGAAAACTCATCTATTACAAAGGGATTTCATTTTATTAACTTATTTTAACTCCATAATTTTGGTGTGTTCAATATGCACCATTCAAAGGCACATCATAAATTTTCAACCCTTTCTCATTTCATTTGATATTTCGCATGCATTTAATGATTTATTTTGAGCTAAATGACCGTGAATTTGAAAAGCAGTACAAATGAACTCTGAAAAGGTTGTAACCTGGCATCACATCATAATTTCACCCGCATAGCCAGTTCTAAAGAGTTGAGAGGGTTACGGCAAAAACTGGATGCACTTCGTGTAGAAATTGGACAATCTCTTTCGAAGCATGTGGGTTTCGGACGAAAACTCATCTATTACAAAGGGATTTGATTTTTAATAACTTATTTTAACTCCATACTTTTTGTGTGTTCAATATGCACCATTCAAAGGCACATCATCAATTTTCAACCCTTTCTGACTTCATTTGATATTTCTCATGCATTTAATGATTTATTTTGAGCTAAATGACCCTGAATTTGAAAAGCAGTACAAATGAACTCTGAAAAGGTTGTAACTTGGCATGACATCATAATTTCACCCACATCGGAACTTCTAAAGAGTTGAGAGGGTTACGACAAAAACTGGATGCACTTCGTATACAAATTGGACAATCTCTTTCGAACCATGTGGGTTTCGGACGAAAACTCATCTATTACAAAGGGATTTCATTTTATTAACTTATTTTAACTACATCATTTTGGTGTGTTCAATATGCACCATTCAAAGGCACATCATCAATTTTCAACGCTTTCTGACTTCATTCGATATTTCTCATGCGTTTAATGATTTATTTTGAGCTAAATGACCTTGAATTTGAAAAGCAGCACAAACGAACTCTGAAAAGGTTGTAACTTGGCATGACATCATAATTTCACCCGCATAGTCACTTCTAAAGAGTTGAGAGGGTTTCGACAAAAACTGGATGCACTTCGTGTACAAATTGGACAATCTCTTTCGAACCATGTGGGTTTCGGACGAAAACTCATCTAGTACAAAGGGATTTCATTTCATTAACTTATTTTAACTCCATAATTTTGGTGTGTTCAATATGGACCATTCAAGGGCACATCATCAATTTTCAACCCTTTCTCACTTCATTTGATATTTCGCATGCATTTAATGATTTATTTTGAGCTAAATGACCGTGAATTTGGAAAGCAGTACAAATGAACTCTGAAAAGGTTGTAACTTGGCATGACATCATAATTTCACCCCCATAGCCACTTCTAAAGAGTTGAGAGGGTTACGGCGAAAACTGGATGCACTTCGTGTAGAAATTGGACAATCTCTTTCGAAGCATGTGGGTTTCGGACGAAAACTCCTCTATTACAAAGGGATTTCATTTTTAATAACTTATGTTAACTCCATAATTTTTGTGTGTTCAATATGCACCATTCAAAGGCACATCATCTATTTTCAACCCTTTCTGTCTTCATTTGATATTTCTCAGGCATTTAATGATTTATTTTGAGCTAAATGACCCTCAATTTGAAAAGCAGTACAAATGAACTCTGAAAAGGTTGTAACTTGGTATGACATCATAATTTCACCCGCATAGCAACTTCTAAAGAGTTGACATGGTTACGGCAAAAACTGGACGCACTTCGTGTACAAATTGGACAATCTCTTCCGAAGCATGTGGGTTTCGGACGAAAACTCATCTATTACAAAGGGATTTCATTTTTAATAACTTATTTTAACTCCATAATTTTTTTGTTTGCAATATGCACCATTCAAAGGCACATCATCAATCTTCAACCCTTTCTGGCTTCATTTGATATTTCTCATGCATTTAATGATTTATTTTGAGCTAAATGACCCTAAATTTGAAAAGCAGTAAAAATGAACTATTAAAAGGTTGTCACTTGGCATGACATCATAATTTCACCCGCATAGCAACTTCTAAAGAGTTGAGAGGGTTACGGCAAAAACCGGATGCACTTCGTGTACAAATTGGACAATCTCTTTCGAAGCATGTGCGTTTCGGACGAAAACTCATCTATTACAAAGGGATTTCATTTTATTAACTTATTTTAACTCCATAATTTTGGTGTGTTCAATATGCACCATTCAAAGGCACATCATAAATTTTCAACCCTTTCTCACTTCATTTGATATTTCGCATGCATTTAATGATTTATTTTGAGCTAAATGACCCTGAATTTGAAAAGCAGTACAAATGAACTATGAAAAGGTTGTAACTTGGCATGACATCATAATTTCACCCACATAGCAACTTCTAAAGAGTTGAGAGGGTTAGGGCAAAAACTGGATGCACTTCGTGTACAAATTGGACAATCTCATAAGAGGCATGAATGTTTCGGCCGAAAACTCATCTATTACAAAGGGATTTCATTTTTAATAACTTATTTTAACTCCATACTTTTTGTGTGTTCAATATGCACCATTAAAAGGCACATCATCAATTTTCTACCCTTTCTCACTTCATTTGATTTTTATCATGCATTTAATGATTTATTTTGAGCTAAATGACCCTGAGTTTGAAAAGCAGTACAAATGAACTCTGAAAAGGTTGTAACTTGGCATGACATCATAATTTCACCCACATAGCAACTGCTAAAGAGTTGAGAGGGTTACGGCAAAAACTGGATGCACTTCGTGTACAAATTGGACATCTGATAAGAAGCATGAGGCTTTCGGACGAAAACTCATCTTTTACAAAGGGATTTCATTTTTAATAACTTATTTTAAGTCCGTTCTTTTTGTGTGTTCAGTATGCACCATTCAAAGGCACATCGTCAATTTTCAACCCTTTCTGACTTCATTTCACATTTCTCATGCATTTAATGATTTATTTTGAGCTAAATGACCCTGAGTTTGAAAAGCAGTACAAATGAACTCTGAAAAAGTTGTAACTTGGCATGACATCATAATTTCACCCACATAGCAACTACTAAAGAGTTGAGAGGGTTAGGGCAAAAACTGGATGCACTTCGTGTACAAATTGGACAATCTCATAAGAAGCATGAGTGTTTCGGCCGAAAACTCATCTATTACAAAGGGATTTCATTTTTAATAACTTATTTTAACTCCATACTTTTTGTGTGTTAAATATGCACCATTCAAAGGCACATCTTCAATTTTCAACCCTTTCTGACTTCATTTGATATTTCTCATGCATTTAATGATTCATGTTGAGCTAAATGACCCTGAGTTCGAAAAGCAGTACAAATGAACTCTGAAAACGTTGTAACTTGGCATGACATCATAATTTCACCCACACAGCAACTTGTAAAGAGTTGAGAGGGTTACGGCAAAAACTGGATGCACTTCGTGTACAAATTGCACAATCTCATACGAAGCATGAGGGTTTCGGACGAAAACTCATCTATTATAAAGGGAATTCATTTTTAATAACTTATTTTAACTCCGTACTTTTTGTGTGTTCAATATGCACCATTCAAAGGCACATCATCAATTTTCAGCGCTTTCTGACTTCATTTTATATTTCTCATGCATTTAATGATTTATTTTGAGCTAAATGACCCTGAATTTGAAAAGCGGTACAACTGAAATCTGAAAACGTTGTAACTTGGCATGATATCATAATTTCACCCGCATAGCCACTTCTAAAGATTTGAGAGGGTTACGGCAAAAACTGTATGCACTTCTTGTACAAATTGGACAATCGCTTTCGAAGCATGTGGGATTCGGACGAAAACTCATCTATCACAAAGGGATTTCATCTCTTTCGAAGAATGTGGGTTCCGGACGAAAACTCATCTATTACAAAGGGATTTCATTTTTAATAACTTGTTTCAACTCCATACTTTTTGTGTTTTCAATATGCACCATTCAAAGGCACATCATCAATTTTCAACCCTTTCTGACTTCATTTGATATTTCTCATGCATTTAATGATTTATTTTGAGATAAATGACCCTGAGTTTGAAAAGCAGTACAAATGAACTCTAAAAATGTTGTAACTTGGCATGACATCATCATTTCACTAGCATAGACACTTCTAAAGAGTTGAGAGGGTTACGGCAAAAACTGGATGTACTTCGTGTACAAATTGGATAATCTCAGCAGAAGCATGAGGGTTTCGGACAAAAACTCATCTATTACAAAGGGATTTGATTTTTCATAACTTATTTGAACTCCATACTTTTTGTGTGTTCAATATGCACCATTCAAAGACACATCATCAATTTTCAACCCTTTCTGACTTCATTTGATATTTCTCATGCATTTAATGATTTATTTTCAGCTAAATGACCCTGAATTTGAAAACCAGTACAAATGAACTCTGAAAAGGTTGTAACTTGGCATGACATCATAATTTCACCCACATAGCAACTTCTAAAGAGTTCAGAGGATTACGGAAAAAACTGGATGCACTTCGTGTACAAATTGCACAATCTCATAAGAAGCGTGAGGGTTTCGGACGAAAAGTTATCTATTACAAAGGGATTTCATTTTTAATAACTTATGTTAACTTCATAATTTTTGTGTGTTCAATATGCACCATTCAAAGGCACATCATCTATTTTCAACCCTTTCTGACTTCATTTGATATTTCTCGTGCATTTAATGATTTATTTTGAGCTAAATGACCCTGAATTTGAAAAGCAGTACAAATGAACTCTGAAAAGGTTCTAACTTGGCATGACATCATAATTTCACCCACATAGCAACTTCTAAAGAGTTGAGAGGATTACGGAAAAAACTGGATGCACTTCGTGTACAAATTGGACATTCTCTTTCGAAGGATGTGGGTTTCGGACGAAAACTCATCTATTACAAAGGGATTTCATTTTATTAACTTATTTTAACTCCATAATTTTTGTGTGTTGAATATGCACCATTCAAAGGAATATCATCAATTTTCAACCCTTTCTCACTTCATTTGATATTTCGCATGCATTTAATGATTTATTTTGAGCTAAATGACCGTGAATTTGAAAAGCAGTACAAATGAACTCTGAAAAGGTTGTAACTTGGCATGACATCATAATTTCACCCATATAGCAACTTCAAAATAGTTGAGAGGGTTACGGAAAAACTGGATGCACTTCGTGTAGAAATTGGACAATCTCTTTCGAACCATGTGGGTTCCGGACGAAAACTCATCTATTACAAAAGGATTTCATTTTTAATAACTTATTTTAACTCCTTAATTTTTGTGTGTTCAATATGCACCATTCAAAGGCACATCATCAATTTTCAACACTTTCTGACTTCATTTGATATTTCTCATGCATTTAATGATTTATTTTGAGCTAAATGATCCTGAATTTGAAAAGCAGTACAAATGAACTCTGAAAAGGTTGTAACTTGGCATGACATCATAATTTCACCCGCATAGCCACTTCTAAAGAGTTGAGAGGGTTACGGCAAAAACTGGATGCACTTCGTGTACAAATTGGGCAATGTCTTTCGAAGCATGTGGGTTTCGGACGAAAACTCATCTATTACGAAGGGATTTCATTTTTTTTACTTATTTTAACTCCGTAATTTTTGTGTGTTCAATATGCACCATTCAAAGGCACATTATCAAATTTCAGCCCTTTCTGACTTCATTTGGTATTTCTCATGCATTTAATTATTTATTTTGAGCTAAATGACCCTGAATTTGAAAAGCAGTACAAATGAACTCTGAAAAGGTTGTAACTTGGCATGACATCATTATTTCACCCACATAGCCACTTCTAAAGAGTTGAGAGGGTTACGACAAAAATTGGATGCACTTCGTATACAAATTGGACAATCTCTTTCGAAGAATGTGGGTTTCGGACGAAAACTCATCTATTACAAAGGGATTTCATTTTTAATTACTTATGATAACTGCATAATTTTTGTGTGTTCAATATGCACCATTAGAAGGCACATCACCTATTTTCAACCCTTTCTGACTTCATTTGATATTTCTCGTGCATTTAATGATTTATTTTGAGCTCAATGACCCTGAATTTGAAAAGCAGTACAAATGAACTCTGAAAAGGTTTTGACTTGGCATGCCATCATAATTTCACCCACATAGCAACTTCTAAAGAGTTGAGAGGGTTACGACAAAAACTGGATGCACTTCGTGTACAAATTGGACAATCTGTTTCGAAGCATGTGGGTTTCGGACAAAAACTCATCTATTACAAAGGGATTTCATTTTTAATAACTTATTTTAACTCCATAATTTTTGTGCGTTCAATATGAACCATTCAAAGGCACATCATAAATAATCAGCCCTTTCTGACTTCACTTGGTATTTCTCATGCATTTTATGATTTATTTTGAGCTAAACGACCATGAATTTGAAAAGCAGTACAAATGAACTCTGAAAAGGTTGTAACTTGGCATGACATCATAATTTCACCCACATAGCAACTTCTAAAGAGTTGAGAGGGTTATGACAAAAACTGGATGCACTTCATATACAAATTGGACAATCTCTTTCGAAGAATGTGGGTTTCGGACGAAAACTCATCTATTACAAAGGGATTTCATTTTTCATAACTTATGTTAACTTCATAATTTTTGTGTGTTCAATATGCACCATTCAAAGGCACATCATCTATTTTCAACCCTTTCTGACTTCATTTGATATTTCTCGTGCATTTAATGATTTATTTTGAGCTAAATGACCCTAAATTTTAAAAGCAGTACAAATGAACTTTGAAAAGGTTCTAACTTGGCATGACATCATAATTTCACCCACATAGCAACTTCTAAAGAGTTGAGAGGATTACAGAAAAAAATGGATGCACTTCGTGTACAAATTGCACAATCTCATAAGAAGCGTGAGGGTTTCGGACGAAAACTCATCTATTACAAAGGGATTTCATTTTTAATAACTTATTTTAACTCCATACTTTTTGTGTGCTCAATATCCACCATTCAAAGGCACATCATCAATTTTCAACGCTTTCTCACTTCATTTGATATTTCTCATGCATTTAATGATTTATTTGAGCTAAATGACCCTAAATTTGAAAAGCAGTACAAATGAACTCCGAAAAGGTTGTAACTTGGCATGACATCATAATTTCACACACATAGCCACTTCTAAAGAGTTGAGAGGGTTACGGCAAAAACTGGATGCACTTCGTGTACAAATTGGACAATCTCTTTCGAAGCATGTGGGTTTCGGAAGAAAACTCATCTATTACAAAGGGATTTCATTTTATTAACTTATTTTAACTCCATAATTTTGGTGTGCTCAATATGCACCATTCAGAGGCACATCATCAATTTCCAGCCCTTTCTGACTTCATTAGGTATTTCTCCTGCATTTAATTATTTATTTTGAGCTAAATGACCCAGAATTTGAAAAGCAGTACAAATGAACTCTGAAAAGGTTGTAACTTGGCATGACATCATAATTTCACCCGCATAGCAAATTCTAAAGAGTTGAGAGGGTTACGGAAAAAACTGGATGCACTTCGTGTACAAATTGGACAATCTCTTTCGAAGCATGTGGGATTCGGACGAAAACTTATCTATTACAAAGGGATTTCATTTTTAATAACTTATTTTAACTCCATAATATTTGTGTGTTCCATATGCACCATTCAAAGGTACATCATCAATTTTCAACCCTTTCTGACTTCATTTCACATTTCTCATGCATTTAATGATTTATTTTGAGCTAAATGACCCTGAATTTGAAAAGCAGTACAAGTGAACTATGAAAAGGTTGTAACTTGGCATGACATCATAATTTCACCCAGATAGCAACTTCTAAAGAGTTGAGAGGATTAAGGCAAACACTGGATGCACTTCGTGTACAGATTGCACAATCTCATAAGAAGCGTGAGCGTTTCGGACGAAAACTCATCTATTAGAAAGGGATTTCATTTTTAATAACTTATCTTAACTCCATACATTTTGTGTGTTGAATATGCACCATTCAAAGGCACATCACCGATTTTCAACGCTTTCTGAGTTCATTTGATATTTCTGATGCATTTAATTATTTATTTGGAGCTAAATGACCCTGAATTTGCAAAGCAGTACAAATGAACTCTGAAAAGGTTGTAACTTGGCATGACATCATAATTTCACCCGCATAGCCACTTCTAAAGAGTTGAGAGGGTTACAACAAAAACTGAATGCACTTCGTGTACAAATTGGACAATCTCTTCCGAAGCATGTGGGTTTCGGACGTAAAGTTATCTATTACAAAGGGATTTCATTTTTAATAACTTATTTTAACTTCATCATTTTTGTATGTTCAATATGCACCATTCAAAGGCACATCATCAATTTTCAACCCTTTCTGACTTCATTTGATATTTCTCATGCATTTAATGATTTATTTTGAGCTAAATGACCCTGAATTTGAAAAGCAATACACATGAACTATGAAAAGGTTGTAACTTGGCATGACATCATAATTTCACCCACATAGCAACTTCTAAAGAGTTCAGTGGATTACGGAAAAAACTGGATGCACTTCCTGTACAAATTGCACAATCTCATAATAAGCGTGAGGGTTTCGGATGAAAACTCATCTATTACAAAGGGATTTCATTTTTAATAACTTATTTTAACTCCATACTTTTTGTGTGCTCAATATGCACCATTCAAAGGCACATCATCAATTTTCAATGCTTTCTCACATCATTTGATATTTCTCATGCATTTAATGATTTATATTGAGCTAAATGACCCCGAATTTGAAAAGCAGTACAAATGAAATCTGAAAAGGTTGTAACTTGGCATGACATCATAATTTCACCCACATAGCAACTTCTAAAGAGTTGAGAGGGTTACGGCAAAAACTGGATGCACTTCGTGTATAAATTGGGCAATCTCTTTCGAAGCATGTGGGTTTCGGACGAAAACTCATCTATTACAAAGGGATTTCATTTTTAATAACTTATTTTAACCCCATAATTTTTGTGTGTCCAATATGCACCATTCAGAGGCACATCATAATTTTTCTGCCCTTTCTGACTTCATTTGGTATTTCTCATGCATTTAATTATTTATTTTGAGCTAAATGACCCTGAATTTGAAAAGCAGTACAAATGAACTCTGAAAAGGTTGTAACTTGGCATGACATTATAATTTCAACCGCATAGCAACTTCTAAAGAGTTGAGAGGGTTACGTCAAAAACTGGATGCACTTCGTGTACAAATTGCACAATCTCTTTCGAAGCATGTGGGTTTCGGACGAAAACTCATCTATTACAAAGGGATTTCATTTTATTAACTTATTTTAACTCCATAATTTTTGTGTGTTCTGTATGCACCATTCAAAGGCACATCATCAATTTTCAACCCTTTCTCACTTCATTTGATATTTCGCTTGCATTTAATGATTTATTTTGAGCTAAATGAGCCTGAATTTGAAAAGCAGTACAAATGAACTCTGAAAAGGTTGTAACTTGGCATGTCATCATAATTTCACCCACATAGCAATTTCTAAAGAGTTGAGATGGTTAAGGGAAAAACTGGATGCACTTCGTGTAGAAATTGGACAATCTCTTTCCAAGCATGTGGGTTTCGGACGAAAACTCATCTATTACAAAGGGATTTCATTTTTAATAACTTATTTTAACTCCATAATTTTTGTGTGTTCAATATGCACCATTCAACGGCACATCATCAATTTTCAACCCTTTCTGACTTCATTTGATATTTCTCATGCATTTAATGATTTATTTTGAGCTAAATGACCCTAAATTTGAAAAGCAGTACAAATGAACTCTGAAAAGGTTGTAACTTGGCATGACATCATAATTTCACCCGCATAGCAACTTCTAAAGAGTTGAGAGGGTTACGGCAAAAACTGGATGCACTTCGTGTACAAATTGGACAATCTCTTTCGAAGCATGTGGGTTTCGGACGAAAACTCATCTATTACAAAGGGATTTCATTTTATTAACTTATTTTAACTCCATAATTTTTGTGTGTTCAATATGCACCATTCAAAGGAATATCATCAATTTTCAACCCTTTCTCACTTCATTTGATATTTCGCATGCATTTAATGATTTATTTTGAGCTAAATGACCATGAATTTGAAAAGCAGTACAAATGAACTCTGAAAAGGTTGTAACTTGGCATGACATCATAATTTCACCCAGATAGCAACTTCAAAATAGTTGAGAGGGTTACAGCAAAAACTGGATGCACTTCGTGTAGAAATTGGACAATCTCTTTCGAAGCATGTGGGTTTCGGACGAAAACTCATCTATTACGAAGGGATTTCATTTTTTTAACTTATTTTAACTCCATAATTTTTGTGTGTTCAATATGCACCATTCAAAGGCACATCATCAAATTTCAGCCCTTTCTGACTTCATTTGGTATTTCTCATGCATTTAATTATTTATTTTGAGCTAAATGACCCTGAATTTGAAAAGCAGTACAAATGAACTCTGAAAAGGTTGTAACTTGGCATGACATCATAATTTCACCCGCATAGCAATTTCTAAAGAGTTGAGAGGGTTACGGCAAAAACTGGATGCACTTCGTGTACAAATTGGACAATCTCTTTCGAAGCATGTGGGTTTCGGACGAAAACTCATCTATTACAAAGGGACTTCATTTTATTAACTTATTTTAACTCCATAATTTTTGTGTGTTCAATATGCACCATTCAAAGGAATATCATCAATTTTGAACGCTTTCTCACTTCATTTGATATTTCGCATGCATTTAATGATTTATTTTGAGCTAAATGACCGTGAATTTGAAAAGTAGTACAAATGAACTCTAAAAAGGTTGTAACTTGGCTTGACATCATAATTTCACCCACATAGCAACTTCAAAATAGTTGAGAGGGTTACAGCAAAAACTGGATGCACTTCGTGTAGAAATTGGACAATCTCTTTCGAAGCATGTGCGTTTCGGACGAAAACTCATCTATTACAAAGGGATTTCATTTTATTAACTTATTTTAACTCCATAATTTTTGTGTGTTCAATATGCACCATTCAAAGGCACATCATAAATTTTCAACCCTTTCTCACTTCATTTGATATTTCGCATGCATTTAATGATTTATTTTGAGCTAAATGACCCTGAATTTGAAAAGCAGTACAAATGAACTATGAAAAGGTTGTAACTTGGCATGACATCATAATTTCACCCACATAGCAACTTCTAAAGAGTTGAGAGGGTTAGGGCAAAAACTGGATGCACTTCGTGTACAAATTGGACAATCTCATAAGAAGCATGAATGTTTCGGCCGAAAACTCATCTATTACAAAGGGATTTCATTTTTAATAACTTATTTTAACTCCATACTTTTTGTGTGTTCAATATGCACCATTAAAAGGCACATCATAAATTTTCTACCCTTTCTCACTTCATTTGATTTTTATCATGCATTTAATGATTTATTTTGAGCTAAATGACCCTGAGTTTGAAAAGCAGTACAAATGAACTCTGAAAAGGTTGTAACTTGGCATGACATCATAATTTCACCCACATAGCAACTGCTAAAGAGTTGAGAGGGTTACGGCAAAAACTGGATGCACTTCGTGTACAAATTGGACATCTGATAAGAAGCATGAGGCTTTCGGACGAAAACTCATCTTTTACAAAGGGATTTCATTTTTAATAACTTATTTTAAGTCCGTTCTTTTTGTGTGTTCAGTATGCACCATTCAAAGGCACATCGTCAATTTTCAACCCTTTCTGACTTCATTTCACATTTCTCATGCATTTAATGATTTATTTTGAGCTAAATGACCCTGAGTTTGAAAAGCAGTACAAATGAACTCTGAAAAAGTTGTAACTTGGCATGACATCATAATTTCACCCACATAGCAACTACTAAAGAGTTGAGAGGGTTAGGGCAAAAACTGGATGCACTTCGTGTACAAATTGGACAATCTCATAAGAAGCATGAGTGTTTCGGCCGAAAACTCATCTATTACAAAGGGATTTCATTTTTAATAACTTATTTTAACTCCATACTTTTTGTGTGTTAAATATGCACCATTCAAAGGCACATCATCAATTTTCAACCCTTTCTGACTTCATTTGATATTTCTCATGCATTTAATGATTCATGTTGAGCTAAATGACCCTGAGTTCGAAAAGCAGTACAAATGAACTCTGAAAACGTTGTAACTTGGCATGACATCATAATTTCACCCACATAGCAACTTGTAAAGAGTTGAGAGGGTTATGGCAAAAACTGGATGCACTTCGTGTACAAATTGCACAATCTCATACGAAGCATGAGGGTTTCGGACGAAAACTCATCTATTACAAACGGAGTTCATTTTTAATAACTTATTTTAACTCCGTACTTTTTGTGTGTTCAATATGCACCATTCAAAGGCACATCATCAATTTTCAGCGCTTTCTGACTTCATTTTATATTTCTCATGCATTTAATGATTTATTTTGAGCTAAATGACCCTAAATTTGAAAAGCGGTACAACTGAACTCTGAAAACGTTGTAACTTGGCATGATATCATAATTTCACCCGCATAGCCACTTCTAAAGATTTGAGAGGGTTACGGCAAAAACTGTATGCACTTCTTGTACAAATTGGACAATCGCTTTCGAAGCATGTGGGATTCGGACGAAAACTCATCTATCACAAAGGGATTTCATCTCTTTCGAAGAATGTGGGTTCCGGACGAAAACTCATCTATTACAAAGGGATTTCATTTTTAATAACTTGTTTCAACTCCATACTTTTTGTGTTTTCAATATGCACCATTCAAAGGCACATCATCAATTTTCAACCCTTTCTAACTTCATTTGATATTTCTCATGCATTTAATGATTTATTTTGAGATAAATGACCCTGAGTTTGAAAAGCAGTACAAATGAACTCTAAAAATGTTGTAACTTGGCATGACATCATCATTTCACTAGCATAGACACTTCTAAAGAGTTGAGAGGGTTACGGCAAAAACTGGATGTACTTCGTGTACAAATTGGATAATCTCACGAGAAGCATGAGGGTTTCGGACAAAAACTCATCTATTACAAAGGGATTTGATTTTTAATAACTTGTTTCAACTCCATACTTTTTGTGTGTTCAATATGCACCATTCAAAGGCACATCATCAATTTTCAACCCTTTCTGACTTCATTTGATATTTCTCATGCATTTAATGATTTATTTTCAGCTAAATGACCCTGAATTTGAAAACCAGTACAAATGAACTCTGAAAAGGTTGTAACTTGGCATGACATCATAATTTCACCCACATAGCAACTTCTAAAGAGTTCAGAGGATTACGGAAAAAACTGGATGCACTTCGTGTACAAATTGCACAATCTCATAAGAAGCGTGAGGGTTTCGGACGAAAAGTTATCTATTACAAAGGGATTTCATTTTTGATAACTTATGTTAACTTCATAATTTTTGTGTGTTCAATATGCACCATTCAAAGGCACATCATCTATTTTCAACCCTTTCTGACTTCATTTGATATTTCTCGTGCATTTAATGATTTATTTTGAGCTAAATGACCCTGAATTTGAAAAGCAGTACAAATGAACTCTGAAAAGGTTCTAACTTGGCATGACATCATAATTTCACCCACATAGCAACTTCTAAAGAGTTGAGAGGATTACGGAAAAAACTGGATGCACTTCGTGTACAAATTGGACAATCTCTTTCGAAGGATGTGGGTTTCGGACGAAAACTCATCTATTACAAAGGGATTTCATTTTATTAACTTATTTTAACTCCATAATTTTTGTGTGTTGAATATGCACCATTCAAAGGAATATCATCAATTTTCAACCCTTTCTCACTTCATTTGATATTTCGCATGCATTTAATGATTTATTTTGAGCTA
The DNA here is from genome assembly GCA_022496015.1 of Hordeum marinum. Taxonomy (NCBI): domain Eukaryota; kingdom Viridiplantae; phylum Streptophyta; class Magnoliopsida; order Poales; family Poaceae; genus Hordeum; species Hordeum marinum. Next base: position 557,796,145 of record CM039678.1, read on the forward strand.
AATGACCGTGAATTTGAAAAGCAGTACAAATGAACTCTGAAAAGGTTGTAACTTGGCATGACATCATAATTTCACCCATATAGCAACTTCAAAATAGTTGAGAGGGTTATGGAAAAACTGGATGCACTTCGTGTAGAAATTGGACAATCTCTTTCGAACCATGTGGGTTCCGGACGAAAACTCATCTATTACAAAAGGATTTCATTTTTAATAACTTATTTTAACTCCTTAATTTTTGTGTGTTCAATATGCACCATTCAAAGGCACATCACCAATTTTCAACACTTTCTGACTTCATTTGATATTTCTCATGCATTTAATGATTTATTTTGAGCTAAATGATCCTGAATTTGAAAAGCAGTACAAATGAACTCTGAAAAGGTTGTAACTTGGCATGACATCATAATTTCACCCGCATAGCCACTTCTAAAGAGTTGAGAGGGTTACGGCAAAAACTGGATGCACTTCGTGTACAAATTGGGCAATCTCTTTCGAAGCATGTGGGTTTCGGACGAAAACTCATCTATTACGAAGGGATTTCATTTTTTTTACTTATTTTAACTCCATACTTTTTGTGTGTTCAATATGCACCATTCAAAGGCACATCATCAATTTTCAACCCTTTCTGACTTCATTTGATATTTCTCATGCATTTAATGATTTATTTTCAGCTAAATGACCCTGAATTTGAAAACCAGTACAAATGAACTCTGAAAAGGTTGTAACTTGGCATGACATCATAATTTCACCCACATAGCAACTTCTAAAGAGTTCAGAGGATTACGGAAAAAACTGGATGCACTTCGTGTACAAATTGCACAATCTCATAACAAGCGTGAGGGTTTCGGACAAAAACTCATCTATTACAAAGGGATTTGATTTTTAATAACTTATTTTAACTCCATACTTTTTGTGTGTTCAATATGCACCATTCAAAGGCACATTATCAAATTTCAGCCCTTTCTGACTTCATTTGGTATTTCTCATGCATTTAATTATTTATTTTGAGCTAAATGACCCTGAATTTGAAAAGCAGTACAAATGAACTCTGAAAAGGTTGTAACTTGGCATGACATCATTATTTCACCCACATAGCCACTTCTAAAGAGTTGAGAGGGTTACGACAAAAATTGGATGCACTTCGTATACAAATTGGACAATCTCTTTCGAAGAATGTGGGTTTCGGACGAAAACTCATCTATTACAAAGGGATTTCATTTTTAATTACTTATGATAACTGGATAATTTTTGTGTGTTTAATATGCACCATTAGAAGGCACATCACCTATTTTCAACCCTTTCTGACTTCATATGATATTTCTCGTGCATTAATGATTTATTTTGAGCTCAATGACCCTGAATTTGAAAAGCAGTACAAATGAACTCTGAAAAGGTTTTGACTTGGCATGCCATCATAATTTCACCCACATAGCAACTTCTAAAGAGTTGAGAGGGTTACGACAAAAACTGGATGCACTTCGTGTACAAATTGGACAATCTGTTTCGAAGCATGTGGGTTTCGGACAAAAACTCATCTATTACAAAGGGATTTCATTTTTAATAACTTATTTTAACTCCATAATTTTTGTGCGTTCAATATGAACCATTCAAAGGCACATCATAAATAATCAGCCCTTTCTGACTTCACTTGGTATTTCTCATGCATTTTATGATTTATTTTGAGCTAAACGACCATGAATTTGAAAAGCAGTACAAATGAACTCTGAAAAGGTTGTAACTTGGCATGACATCATAATTTCACCCACATAGCAACTTCTAAAGAGTTGAGAGGGTTATGACAAAAACTGGATGCACTTCATATACAAATTGGACAATCTCTTTCGAAGAATGTGGGTTTCGGACGAAAACTCATCTATTACAAAGGGATTTCATTTTTCATAACTTATGTTAACTTCATAATTTTTGTGTGTTCAATATGCACCATTCAAAGGCACATCATCTATTTTCAACCCTTTCTGACTTCATTTGATATTTCTCGTGCATTTAATGATTTATTTTGAGCTAAATGACCCTAAATTTGAAAAGCAGTACAAATGAACTTTGAAAAGGTTCTAACTTGGCATGACATCATAATTTCACCCACATAGCAACTTCTAAAGAGTTGAGAGGATTACGGAAAAAACTGGATGCACTTCGTGTACAAATTGCACAATCTCATAAGAAGCGTGAGGGTTTCGGACGAAAACTCATCTATTACAAAGGGATTTCATTTTTAATAACTTATTTTAACTCCATACTTTTTGTGTGCTCAATATGCACCATTCAAAGGCACATCATCAATTTTCAACGCTTTCTCACTTCATTTGATATTTCTCATGCATTTAATGATTTATTTGAGCTAAATGACCCTAAATTTGAAAAGAAGTACAAATGAACTCCGAAAAGGTTGTAACTTGGCATGACATCATAATTTCACACACATAGCCACTTCTAAAGAGTTGAGAGGGTTACGGCAAAAACTGGATGCACTTCGTGTACAAATTGGACAATCTCTTTCGAAGCATGTGGGTTTCGGAAGAAAACTCATCTATTACAAAGGGATTTCATTTTATTAACTTATTTTAACTCCATAATTTTTGTGTGCTCAATATGCACCATTCAGAGGCACATCATCAATTTCCAGCCCTTTCTGACTTCATTAGGTATTTCTCCTGCATTTAATTATTTATTTTGAGCTAAATGACCCAGAATTTGAAAAGCAGTACAAATGAACTCTGAAAAGGTTGTAACTTGGCATGACATCATAATTTCACCCGCATAGCAAATTCTAAAGAGTTGAGAGGGTTACGGAAAAAACTGGATGCACTTCGTGTACAAATTGGACAATCTCTTTCGAAGCATGTGGGATTCGGACGAAAACTTATCTATTACAAAGGGATTTCATTTTTAATAACTTATTTTAACTCCATAATATTTGTGTGTTCCATATGCACCATTCAAAGGTACATCATCAATTTTCAACCCTTTCTGACTTCATTTCACATTTCTCATGCATTTAATGATTTATTTTGAGCTAAATGACCCTGAATTTGAAAAGCAGTACAAGTGAACTATGAAAAGGTTGTAACTTGGCATGACATCATAATTTCACCCAGATAGCAACTTCTAAAGAGTTGAGAGGATTAAGGCAAAAACTGGATGCACTTCGTGTACAGATTGCACAATCTCATAAGAAGCGTGAGCGTTTCGGACGAAAACTCATCTATTAGAAAGGGATTTCATTTTTAATAACTTATCTTAACTCCATACATTTTGTGTGTTGAATATGCACCATTCAAAGGCACATCACCGATTTTCAACGCTTTCTGAGTTCATTTGATATTTCTGATGCATTTAATTATTTATTTGGAGCTAAATGACCCTGAATTTGCAAAGCAGTACAAATGAACTCTGAAAAGGTTGTAACTTGGCATGACATCATAATTTCACCCGCATAGCCACTTCTAAAGAGTTGAGAGGGTTACAACAAAAACTGAATGCACTTCGTGTACAAATTGGACAATCTCTTCCGAAGCATGTGGGTTTCGGACGTAAAGTTATCTATTACAAAGGGATTTCATTTTTAATAACTTATTTTAACTTCATCATTTTTGTATGTTCAATATGCACCATTCAAAGGCACATCATCAATTTTCAACCCTTTCTGACTTCATTTGATATTTCTCATGCATTTAATGATTTATTTTGAGCTAAATGACCCTGAATTTGAAAAGCAATACACATGAACTATGAAAAGGTTGTAACTTGGCATGACATCATAATTTCACCCACATAGCAACTTCTAAAGAGTTCAGTGGATTACGGAAAAAACTGGATGCACTTCCTGTACAAATTGCACAATCTCATAATAAGCGTGAGGGTTTCGGACGAAAACTCATCTATTACAAAGGGATTTCATTTTTAATAACTTATTTTAACTCCATACTTTTTGTGTGCTCAATATGCACCATTCAAAGGCACATCATCAATTTTCAATGCTTTCTCACATCATTTGATATTTCTCATGCATTTAATGATTTATATTGAGCTAAATGACCCCCAATTTGAAAAGCAGTACAAATGAACTCTGAAAAGGTTGTAACTTGGCATGACATCATAATTTCACCCACATAGCAACTTCTAAAGAGTTGAGAGGGTTACGGCAAAAACTGGATGCACTTCGTGTATAAATTGGGCAATCTCTTTCGAAGCATGTGGGTTTCGGACGAAAACTCATCTATTACAAAGGGATTTCATTTTTAATAACTTATTTTAACCCCATAATTTTTGTGTGTCCAATATGCACCATTCAGAGGCACATCATCAATTTTCAGCCCTTTCTGACTTCATTTGGTATTTCTCATGCATTTAATTATTTATTTTGAGCTAAATGACCCTGAATTTGAAAAGCAGTACAAATGAACTCTGAAAAGGTTGTAACTTGGCATGACATTATAATTTCAACCGCATAGCAACTTCTAAAGAGTTGAGAGGGTTACGTCAAAAACTGGATGCACTTCGTGTACAAATTGCACAATCTCTTTCGAAGCATGTGGGTTTCGGACGAAAACTCATCTATTACAAAGGGATTTCATTTTATTAACTTATTTTAACTCCATAATTTTTGTGTGTTCTATATGCACCATTCAAAGGCACATCATCAATTTTCAACCCTTTCTCACTTCATTTGATATTTCGCTTGCATTTAATGATTTATTTTGAGCTAAATGATCCTGAATTTGAAAAGCAGTACAAATGAACTCTGAAAAGGTTGTAACTTGGCATGTCATCATAATTTCACCCACATAGCAATTTCTAAAGAGTTGAGATGGTTAAGGGAAAAACTGGATGCACTTCGTGTAGAAATTGGACAATCTCTTTCCAAGCATGTGGGTTTCGGACGAAAACTCATCTATTACAAAGGGATTTCATTTTTAATAACTTATTTTAACTCCATAATTTTTGTGTGTTCAATATGCACCATTCAACGGCACATCATCAATTTTCAACCCTTTCTGACTTCATTTGATATTTCTCATGCATTTAATGATTTATTTTGAGCTAAATGACCCTAAATTTGAAAAGCAGTACAAATGAACTCTGAAAAGGTTGTAACTTGGCATGACATCATAATTTCACCCGCATAGCAACTTCTAAAGAGTTGAGAGGGTTACGGCAAAAACTGGATGCACTTCGTGTACAAATTGGACAATCTCTTTCGAAGCATGTGGGTTTCGGACGAAAACTCATCTATTACAAAGGGATTTCATTTTATTAACTTATTTTAACTCCATAATTTTTGTGTGTTCAATATGCACCATTCAAAGGAATATCATCAATTTTCAACCCTTTCTCACTTCATTTGATATTTCGCATGCATTTAATGATTTATTTTGAGCTAAATGACCATGAATTTGAAAAGCAGTACAAATGAACTCTGAAAAGGTTGTAACTTGGCATGACATCATAATTTCACCCAGATAGCAACTTCAAAATAGTTGAGAGGGTTACAGCAAAAACTGGATGCACTTCGTGTAGAAATTGGACAATCTCTTTCGAAGCATGTGGGTTTCGGACGAAAACTCATCTATTACGAAGGGATTTCATTTTTTTAACTTATTTTAACTCCATAATTTTTGTGTGTTCAATATGCACCATTCAAAGGCACATCATCAAATTTCAGCCCTTTCTGACTTCATTTGGTATTTCTCATGCATTTAATTATTTATTTTGAGCTAAATGACCCTGAATTTGAAAAGCAGTACAAATGAACTCTGAAAAGGTTGTAACTTGGCATGACATCATAATTTCACCCGCATAGCAATTTCTAAAGAGTTGAGAGGGTTACGGCAAAAACTGGATGCACTTCGTGTACAAATTGGACAATCTCTTTCGAAGCATGTGGGTTTCGGATGAAAACTCATCTATTACAAAGGGACTTCATTTTATTAACTTATTTTAACTCCATAATTTTTGTGTGTTCAATATGCACCATTCAAAGGAATATCATCAATTTTCAACACTTTCTCACTTCATTTGATATTTCGCATGCATTTAATGATTTATTTTGAGCTAAATGACCGTGAATTTGAAAAGTAGTACAAATGAACTCTAAAAAGGTTGTAACTTGGCATGACATCATAATTTCACCCACATAGCAACTTCAAAATAGTTGAGAGGGTTACAGCAAAAACTGGATGCACTTCGTGTAGAAATTGGACAATCTCTTTCGAACCATGTGGGTTTCGGACGAAAACTCATCTACTACGAAGGGATTTCATTTTTTAACTTATTTTAACTCCATAATTTTTGTGTGTTCAATATGCACCATTCAAAGGCACATTATCAAATTTCAGCCCTTTCTGACTTCATTTGGTATTTCTCATGCATTTAATTATTTATTTTGAGCTAAATGACCCTGAATTTGAAAAGCAGTAAAAATGAACTCTGAAAAGGTTGTAAGTTGGCATGACATCATAATTTGACCCACATAGCAACTTCTAAAGAGTTGAGGGCGTTACGACAAAAATTGGATGCACTTCGTATACAAATTGGACAATCTCTTTCGAAGAATGTGGGTTTCGGACGAAAACTCATCTATTACAAAGGGATTTCATTTTTAATAACTTATGTTAACTGCATAGTTTTTGTGTGTTCAATATACACCATTCAAAGGCACATCATCTATTTTCAACCCTTTCTGACTTCATTTGATATTTCTCGTGCATTTAATGATTTATTTTGAGCTCAATGACCCTGAATTTGAAAAGCAGTACAAATGAACTCTGAAAAGGTTCTGACTTTGCATGACATCATAGTTTCACACACATAGCAACTTCTAAAGAATTCAGAGGGTTATGGCAAAAACTGGATGCACTTCATGTACAAATTGGACAATCTCTTTCGAAGCATGTGGGTTTCGGACGAAAACTCATCTATTACAAAGGGATTTCATTATTAATAACTTATTTTAACTCCATAATTTTTTTGTGTTCAATATGCACCATTCAATGTCACATCATCAATTTTCAACCCTTTCTGACTTCATTTGATATTTCTCATGCATTTAATGATTTATTTATAGCTAAATGACCCTGAATTTGAAAAGCAGTACAAATGCACTCTGAAAAGGTTGTAACTTGGCATGACATCATAATTTCACCCACATAGCAACTTCTAAAGAGTTGAGAGGGATACGACAAAAACTGGATGCACTTCGTATACAAATTGGACAATCTCTTTCGAAGCATGTGGGTTTCAGACGAAAACTCATCTATTACAAAGGGATTTCATTTTCAATAACCTATGTTAACTTCGTAATTTTTGTGTGTTCAATATGCACCATTCAAAGGCACATCATCTATTTTCAACCTTTTCTGACTTCATTTGATATTTCTCAGGCATTTAATGATTTATTTTGAGCTAAATGACCCTGAATTTGAAAAGCAGTACAAATGAACTCTGAAAAGGTTGTAACCTGGCATGACCTCATAATTTCACCCGCATAGCAACTTCTAAAGAGTTGAGAGGGTTACGGCAAAAACTGGATGCACTTCGTGTACAAATTGCACAGTCTCTTTCAAAGCATGTGGGTTTCGGACGAAAACTCATCTATTACAAAGGGATTTCATTTTTAATTACTTATGATAACTGCATAATTTTTGTGTGTTCAATATGCACCATTAGAAGGCACATCACCTATTTTCAACCCTTTCTGACTTCATTTGATATTTCTCGTGCATTTAATGATTTATTTTGAGCTCAATGACCCTGAATTTGAAAAGTAGTACAAATGAACTCTGAAAAGGTTTTGACTTGGCATGCCATCATAATTTCATCCACATAGCAACTTCTAAAGAGTTGAGAGGGTTACGACAAAAACTGGATGCACTTCGTGTACAAATTGGACAATCTGTTTCGAAGCATGTGGGTTTCGGACAAAAACTCAACTATTACAAAGGGATTTCATTTTTAATAACTTATTTTAACTCCATAATTTTTGTGCGTTCAATATGAACCATTCAAAGGCACATCATAAATAATCAGCCCTTTCTGACTTCACTTGGTATTTCTCATGCATTTTATGATTTATTTTGAGCTAAACGACCATGAATTTGAAAAGCAGTACAAATGAACTCTGAAAAGGTTGTAACTTGGCATGACATCATAATTTCACCCACATAGCAACTTCTAAAGAGTTGAGAGGGTTATGACAAAAACTGGATGCACTTCATATACAAATTGGACAATCTCTTTCGAAGAATGTGGGTTTCGGACGAAAACTCATCTATTACAAAGGGATTTCATTTTTCATAACTTATGTTAACTTCATAATTTTTGTGTGTTCAATATGCACCATTCAAAGGCACATCATCTATTTTCAACCCTTTCTGACTTCATTTGATATTTCTCGTGCATTTAATGATTTATTTTGAGCTAAATGACCCTAAATTTGAAAAGCAGTACAAATGAACTTTGAAAAGGTTCTAACTTGGCATGACATCATAATTTCACCCACATAGCAACTTCTAAAGAGTTGAGAGGATTACGGAAAAAACTGGATGCACTTCGTGTACAAATTGCACAATCTCATAAGAAGCGTGAGGGTTTCGGACGAAAACTCATCTATTACAAAGGGATTTCATTTTTAATAACTTATTTTAACTCCATACTTTTTGTGTGCTCAATATGCACCATTCAAAGGCACATCATCAATTTTCAACGCTTTCTCACTTCATTTGATATTTCTCATGCATTTAATGATTTATTTGAGCTAAATGACCCTAAATTTGAAAAGCAGTACAAATGAACTCCGAAAAGGTTGTAACTTGGCATGACATCATAATTTCACACACATAGCCACTTCTAAAGAGTTGAGAGGGTTACGGCAAAAACTGGATGCACTTCGTGTACAAATTGGACAATCTCTTTCGAAGCATGTGGGTTTCGGAAGAAAACTCATCTATTACAAAGGGATTTCATTTTATTAACTTATTTTAACTCCATAATTTTTGTGTGCTCAATATGCACCATTCAGAGGCACATCATCAATTTCCAGCCCTTTCTGACTTCATTAGGTATTTCTCCTGCATTTAATTATTTATTTTGAGCTAAATGACCCAGAATTTGAAAAGCAGTACAAATGAACTCTGAAAAGGTTGTAACTTGGCATGACATCATAATTTCACCCGCATAGCAAATTCTAAAGAGTTGAGAGGGTTACGGAAAAAACTGGATGCACTTCGTGTACAAATTGGACAATCTCTTTCAAAGCATGTGGGTTTCGGACGAAAACTTATCTATTACAAAGGGATTTCATTTTTAATAACTTATTTTAACTCCATAATATTTGTGTGTTCCATATGCACCATTCAAAGGTATATCATCAATTTTCAACCCTTTCTGACTTCATTTCACATTTCTCATGCATTTAATAATTTATTTTGAGCTAAATGACCCTGAATTTGAAAAGCAGTACAAGTGAACTATGAAAAGGTTGTAACTTGGCATGACATCATAATTTCACCCAGATAGCAACTTCTAAAGAGTTGAGAGGATTAAGGCAAAAACAGGATGCACTTCGTGTACAGATTGCACAATCTCATAAGAAGCGTGAGCGTTCCGGACGAAAACTCATCTATTAGAAAGGGATTTCATTTTTAATAACTTATCTTAACTCCATACATTTTGTGTGTTGAATATGCACCATTCAAAGGCACATCACCGATTTTCAACGCTTTCTGAGTTCATTTGATATTTCTGATGCATTTAATTATTTATTTGGAGCTAAATGACCCTGAATTTGCAAAGCAGTACAAATGAACTCTGAAAAGGTTGTAACTTGGCATGACATCATAATTTCACCCGCATAGCCACTTCTAAAGAGTTGAGAGGGTTACAACAAAAACTGAATGCACTTCGTGTACAAATTGGACAATCTCTTCCGAAGCATGTGGGTTTCGGACGTAAAGTTATCTATTACAAAGAGATTTCATTTTTAATAACTTATTTTAACTTCATCATTTTTGTATGTTCAATATGCACCATTCAAAGGCACATCATCAATTTTCAACCCTTTCTGACTTCATTTGATATTTCTCATGCATTTAATGATTTATTTTGAGCTAAATGACCCTGAATTTGAAAAGCAATACACATGAACTATGAAAAGGTTGTAACTTGGCATGACATCATAATTTCACCCACATAGCAACTTCTAAAGAGTTCAGTGGATTACGGAAAAAACTGGATGCACTTCCTGTACAAATTGCACAATCTCATAATAAGCGTGAGGGTTTCGGACGAAAACTCATCTATTACAAAGGGATTTCATTTTTAATAACTTATTTTAACTCCATACTTTTTGTGTGCTCAATATGCACCATTCAAAGGCACATCATCAATTTTCAATGCTTTCTCACATCATTTGATATTTCTCATGCATTTAATGATTTATATTGAGCTAAATGACCCCGAATTTGAAAAGCAGTACAAATGAACTCTGAAAAGGTTGTAACTTGGCATGACATCATAATTTCACCCACATAGCAACTTCTAAAGAGTTGAGAGGGTTACGGCAAAAACTGGATGCACTTCGTGTATAAATTGGGCAATCTCTTTCGAAGCATGTGGGTTTCAGACGAAAACTCATCTATTACAAAGGGATTTCATTTTTAATAACTTATTTTAACCCCATAATTTTTGTGTGTTCAATATGCACCATTCAGAGGCACATCATCAATTTTTAGCCCTTTCTGACTTCATTTGGTATTTCTCATGCATTTAATTATTTATTTTGAGCTAAATGACCCTGAATTTGAAAAGCAGTACAAATGAACTCTGAAAAGGTTGTAACTTGGCATGACATTATAATTTCAACCGCATAGCAACTTCTAAAGAGTTGAGAGGGTTACGTCAAAAACTGGATGCACTTCGTGTACAAATTGCACAATCTCTTTCGAAGCATGTGGGTTTCGGACGAAAACTCATCTATTACAAAGGGATTTCATTTTATTAACTTATTTTAACTCCATAATTTTTGTGTGTTCTATATGCACCATTCAAAGGCACATCATCAATTTTCAACCCTTTCTCACTTCATTTGATATTTCGCTTGCATTTAATGATTTATTTTGAGCTAAATGATCCTGAATTTGAAAAGCAGTACAAATGAACTCTGAAAAGGTTGTAACTTGGCATGTCATCATAATTTCACCCACATTGCAATTTCTAAAGAGTTGAGATGGTTAAGGGAAAAACTGGATGCACTTCGTGTAGAAATTGGACAATCTCTTTCCAAGCATGTGGGTTTCGGACGAAAACTCATCTATTACAAAAGGATTTCATTTTTAATAACTTATTTTAACTCCATAATTTTTGTGTGTTCAATATGCACCATTCAACGGCACATCATCAATTTTCAACCCTTTCTGACTTCATTTGATATTTCTCATGCATTTAATGATTTATTTTGAGCTAAATGACCCTAAATTTGAAAAGCAGTACAAATGAACTCTGAAAAGGTTGTAACATGGCATGACATCATAATTTCACCCGCATAGCAACTTCTAAAGAGTTGAGAGGGTTACGGCAAAAACTGGATGCACTTCGTGTACAAATTGGACAATCTCTTTCGAAGCATGTGGGTTTCGGACGAAAACTCATCGATTACAAAGGGATTTCATTTTATTAACTTATTTTAACTCCATAATTTTTGTGTGTTCAATATGCACCATTCAAAGGAATATCATCAATTTTCAACCCTTTCTCACTTCATTTGATATTTCGCATGCATTTAATGATTTATTTTGAGCTAAATGACCATGAATTTGAAAAGCAGTACAAATGAACTCTGAAAAGGTTGTAACTTGGCATGACATCATAATTTCACCCAGATAGCAACTTCAAAATAGTTGAGAGGGTTACAGCAAAAACTGGATGCACTTCGTGTAGAAATTGGACAATCTCTTTCGAAGCATGTGGGTTTCGGACGAAAACTCATCTATTACGAAGGGATTTCATTTTTTTAACTTATTTTAACTCCATAATTTTTGTGTGTTCAAGATGCACCATTCAAAGGCACATCATCAAATTTCAGCCCTTTCTGACTTCATTTGGTATTTCTCATGCATTTAATTATTTATTTTGAGCTAAATGACCCTGAATTTGAAAAGCAGTACAAATGAACTCTGAAAAGGTTGTAACTTGGCATGACATCATAATTTCACCCGCATGGCAATTTCTAAAGAGTTGAGAGGGTTACGGCAAAAACTGGATGCACTTCGTGTACAAATTGGACAATCTCTTTCGAAGCATGTGGGTTTCGGACGAAAACTCATCTATTACAAAGGGACTTCATTTTATTAACTTATTTTAACTCCATAATTTTTGTGTGTTCAATATGCACCATTCAAAGGAATATCATCAATTTTCAACGCTTTCTCACTTCATTTGATATTTCGCATGCATTTAATGATTTATTTTGAGCTAAATGACCGTGAATTTGAAAAGTAGTACAAATGAACTCTAAAAAGGTTGTAACTTGGCATGACATCATAATTTCACCCACATAGCAACTTCAAAATAGTTGAGAGGGTTACAGCAAAAACTGGATGCACTTCGTGTAGAAATTGGACAATCTCTTTCGAAGCATGTGGGTTTCGGACGAAAACTCATCTACTACGAAGGGATTTCATTTTTTAACTTATTTTAACTCCATAATTTTTGTGTGTTCAATATGCACCATTCAAAGGCACATTATCAAATTTCAGCCCTTTCTGACTTCATTTGGTATTTCTCATGCATTTAATTATTTATTTTGAGCTAAATGACCCTGAATTTGAAAAGCAGTAAAAATGAACTCTGAAAAGGTTGTAAGTTGGCATGACATCATAATTTGACCCACATAGCAACTTCTAAAGAGTTGAGGGCGTTACGACAAAAATTGGATGCACTTCATATACAAATTGGACAATCTCTTTCGAAGAATGTGGGTTTCGGACGAAAACTCTTCTATTACAAAGGGATTTCATTTTTAATAACTTATGTTAACTGCATAGTTTTTGTGTGTTCAATATACACCATTCAAAGGCACATCATCTATTTTCAACCCTTTCTGACTTCATTTGATATTTCTCGTGCATTTAATGATTTATTTTGAGCTCAATGACCCTGAATTTGAAAAGCAGTACAAATGAACTCTGAAAAGGTTCTGACTTGGCATGACATCATAGTTTCACACACATAGCAACTTCTAAAGAATTCAAAGGGTTATGGCAAAAACTGGATGCACTTCATGTACAAATTGGACAATCTCTTTCGAAGCATGTGGGTTTCGGACGAAAACTCATCTATTACAAAGGGATTTCATTATTAATAACTTATTTTAACTCCATAATTTTTTTGTGTTCAATATGCACCATTCAATGTCACATCATCAATTTTCAACCCTTTCTGACTTCATTTGATATTTCTCATGCATTTAATGATTTATTTATAGCTAAATGACCCTGAATTTGAAAAGCAGTACAAATGCACTCTGAAAAGGTTGTAACTTGGCATGACATCATAATTTCACCCACATAGCAACTTCTAAAGACTTGAGAGGGATACGACAAAAACTGGATGCACTTCGTATACAAATTGGACAATCTCTTTCGAAGCATGTGGGTTTCGGACGAAAACTCATCTATTACAAAGGGATTTCATTTTCAATAACCTATGTTAACTTCGTAATTTTTGTGTGTTCAATATGCACGATTCAAAGGCACATCATCTATTTTCAACCTTTTCTGACTTCATTTGATATTTCTCAGGCATTTAATGATTTATTTTGAGCTAAATGACCCTGAATTTGAAAAGCAGTACAAATGAACTCTGAAAAGGTTGTAACCTGGCATGACCTCATAATTTCACCCGCATAGCAACTTCTAAAGAGTTGAGAGGGTTACGGCAAAAACTGGATGCACTTCGTGTACAAATTGCACAGTCTCTTTCGAAGCAGGTGGGTTTCGGACGAAAACTCATCTATTACAAAGGGATTTCATTTTATTAACTTATTTTAACTCCATAATTTTTGTGTGTTCTATATGCACCTTTCAAAGGCACATCATCAATTTTCAACCCTTTCTCACTTCATTTGATATTGCACATGCATTTAATGATTTATTTTGAGCTAAATGACCCTGAATTTGAAAAGCAGTAAAAATGAACTCTGAAAAGGTTGTAACTTGGCATGACATCATAATTTCACCCAAATAGCAATTTCTAAAGAGTTGAGAGGGTTACGGCAAAAACTGAATTCACTTCGTGTAGAAATTGGACAATCTCTTTCGAAGCATGTGGGTTTCGGACGTAAAGTTATCGATTACAAAGCGGTTTCATTTTTAATAACTTATTTTAACTCCATAATTTTTGTGTGTTCAATATGCACCATTCAAAGGCACAACATCAATTTTCAACCCTTTCTGACTTCATTTGATATTTCTCATGCATTTAGTGATTTATTTTGAGCTAAATGACCCTGAATTTGAAAAGCAGTACAAATGAACTATGAAAAGGTTGTAACTTGGCATGCCATCATAATTTCACCCACATAGCAACTTCTAAAGAGTTGAGAGGATTACGGAAAAAACTGGATGCACTTTGTGTACAAATTGCACAATCTCATAAGAAGCGTGAGGGTTTCGGACGAAAACTCATCTATTACAAAGGGATTTCATTTTTAATAACTTATTTGAACTCCATACTTTTTGTGTGCTCAATATGCACCATTCAAAGGCACATCATCAATTTTCAATGCTTTCTCACTTCATTTGATATTTCTCATGCATTTAATGATTTATTTTGAGCTAAATGACACTGAATTTGAAAAGCAGTACAAATCAACTCTGAAAAGGTTGTAACTTGGCATGACATCATAATTTCACCCGCATAGCCACTTCTAAAGAGTTGAGAGGGTTACGGCAAAAACTCGATGCACTTCGTGTACAAATTGGGCAATCTCTTTCGAAGCATGTGGGTTTCGGACGAAAACTCATCTATTACAAAGGGATTTCATTTTTAATAACTTATTTTAACTCCATATTTTTTGTGTGTTCAATATGCACCATTCAGAGGCACATCATCAATTTTCAGCCCTTTCTAACTTCATTTGGTATTTCTCATGCACTTAATTATTTATTTTGAGCTAAATGACCCTGAATTTGAAATGCAGTACAAATGAACTCTGAAAAGGTTGTAACTTGGCATGACATAATAATTTCAACCGCATAGCAACTTCTAAAGAGTTGAGAGGGTTACGTCAAAAACTGGATGCACTTCGTGTACAAATTGTACAATCTCTTTCGAAGCATGTGCGTTTCGGACGAAAACTCATCTATTACAAAGGGATTTCATTTTTAATAACTTATTTTAACTCCATAATTTTTGTGCGTCCAATATGCACCATTGAGAGGCACATCATCAATTTTCAGCCCTTTCTGACTTCATTTGGTATTTCTCATGCATTTAATTATTTATTTTGAGCTAAATGACCCTGAATTTGAAAAGCAGTACAAATGAACTCTTAAAAGGTTGTAACTTGGCATGACATCATAATTTCACACACATAGCAACTTGTAAAGAATTGAGAGGGTTACGGCAAAAACTGGATGCACTTCGTGTACAAATTGGACAATCTCTTTCGAAGCATGTGGGTTTCGGACGAAAACTCACCTATTACAAAGGGATTTCATTTTTAATACCTTATTTTAATTCCATAATATTTGTGTGTTCAATATGCACCATTCAAAGGCACATCATCAATTTTCAACCCTTTCTGACTTCATTTGATATTTCTCATGCATTTAATGATTTATTTTGAGCTAAATGACCTTGAATTTGAAAAGCAGCACAAATGAACTCTGAAAAGGTTGTAACTTGGCATGACATCATAATTTCACCCGCATAGTCACTTCTAAAGAGTTGAGAGGGTTTCGACAAAAACTGGATGCAATTCGTGTACAAATTGGACAATCTCTTTCTAACCATGTGGGTTTCGGACGAAAACTCATCTATTACAAAGGGATTTCATTTTATTAATTTATTTTAACTCCATAATTTTGGTGTGTTCAATATGCACCATTCAAAGGCACATCATAAATTTTCAACCCTTTCTCATTTCATTTGATATTTCACATGCATTTAATGATTTATTTTTTGCTAAATGACCGTGAATTTGAAAAGCAGTATAAATGAACTCTGAAAAGGTTGTAACTTGGCATGACATCATAATTTCACTCGCATAGCAAGTTGTAAAGATTTAAGAGGGTTACGGCAAAAACTGGATGCACTTCGTGTACAAATTGGATAATCTCATCTATTACAAAGGGAGTTCATTTTTAATAACGTATTTTAACTCCATACTTTTTGTGTGTTCAATATGCACCATTCAAAGGCACATCATCAATTTTCAAACCTTTCTGACTTCATTTGATATTTCTCATGCATTTAATGATTTATTTTGAGCTAAATGACCCGGAATTTGAAAAGCAGTACAAATGAACTATGAAAAGGTTGTAACTTGGCATGACATCATAATTTCACCCACATAGCAACTTCTAAGGAGTTGAAAGGGTTGCGACAAAAACTGGATGCGCTTCGTATACAAATTGGACAATCTCTTTCGATGCATGTGGGATTCAGACGAAAACTTATGAATTACAAAGGGATTTCATTTTTAATAACTTATGTTAACTCCATAATTTTTGTGTGTTCAATATGCACCATTCAAAGGCACATCATCTATTTTCAACCCTTTCTGACTTCATTTTATATTTATCATGCATTTAATGATTTATTTCAAGCTAAATGACCCTGAATTTGAAAAGCAGTACAAATAAACTCTGAAAAGATTCTAACTTGGCATGACATCATAATTTCACCCACATAGCAACTTCTAAAGAGTTGAGAGGGTTACGGCAAAAACTGGATGCACTTCGTGTACAAATTGGACAATCTCATAAGAAGCATGAGGGTTTGGACGAAAACTCATCTATTACAAAGGGATTTCATTTTTAATAACTTATGTTAACTCCGTAATTTTTGTGTGTTAAATATGCACCATTCAAAGGCACATCATCTATTTTCAACCCTTTTGGACTTCATTTGATATTTCTCATGCATTTAATGATTTATTTTGAGCTAAATGACCCTGAATTTGAAAAGAAGTACAAATCAACTCTGAAAAGGTTCTAACTTGGCATGACATCATAATTTCACCCACATAGCAACTTCTAAAGAATTGACAGGGTTGCGGCAAAAACTGGATGCACTTCGTGTACAAATTGGATAATCTCTTTCGAAGCATGTGGGTTTCGGACGAAAACTCATCTATTATAAAGGGTTTTCATTTTCAATAACTTATTTTAACTCCATAATTTTTGAGTGTTCAATATGCACCATTCAATGTCACATCATCAATTTTCAACCCTTTCTGACTTCATTTGATATTTCTCAAGCATTTAATAATTTATTTTGAGCTAAATGACCCTGAGTTTGAAAAGTAGTAGAAATGAAGTCTGAAATGGTTGTAACTTGGCAGGACATCATAATTTCACCCGCATAGCCACTTCTAAAGAGTTGAGAGGGGTACGGTAAAAACTGGATCCACTTCGTGTACAAATTGGACAATCTCATAAGAAGCATGAGGGTTCCGGACGAAAACTCATCTATTACAAAGGGATTTCATTTATAATAACTTATTTTAATCCAGACTTTTTGTGTGTTCAATATGCACCATTCAAAGGCACATCATCAATTTTCAACCCTTTCTGACTTCATTTGATATTTCTCGTGCATTTAATGATTTATTTTGTGCTAAATGACCTGGAATTTGAAAAGCACTACAAATGAACTATGAAAAGGTTGTAACTTGGCATGACATCATAATTTCACCCACATAGCAACTTCAAAAGAGTTGAGAGGGTTACGACAAAAACTGGATGCGCTTCGTATACAAATTGGACAATCTCTTTCGAAGCATGTGGGATACGGACGAAAACTTATGTATTACAAAGGGATTTCATTTTTAATAACTTATGTTAACTCCATAATTTTTGTGTGTTCAATATGCACCATTCAAAGGCACATCATCTATTTTCAACCCTTTCTAACTTCATTTGATATTTCTCATGCATTTAATGATTTATTTCGAGCTAAATGACCCTGAATTTGAAAAGCAGTACAAATGAACTATGAAAAGGTTGTAACTTGCCATGACATCACAATTTCACCCACATAGCAACTTCTAAAGAGTTGGGAGGATTACGACAAAAACTGGATGCACTTCGTGTACAAATTGCACAATGTCGTAAGAAGCGTGAGGGTTTCTGACGAAAACTCATCTATTACAAATGGATTTCATTTTTAATAACTTAGTTTAACTCCATACTTTTTGTGTGTTCAATATGCATAAATTCAACGGCACATCATCAATTTTCAACCCTTTCTGACTTCATTTTATATTTCTCATGCATTTAATGATTTATTTTGAGCTAAATGACCCTGAATTTGAAAAGCAGTACAAATGAACTCTGAAAAAGTTGTAACTTGGCATTACATCATAATTTCACCCACATAGCAACTTCTAAGGAGTTTAGAGGGTTACGACAAAAACTGGATGCACTCGTGTACAAATTGGACAATCTCTTTCGAACCATGTGGGTTTCGGACGAAAACTCATCTATTACAGAGGGATTTAATTTTTAATAACTTATTTTAACTCCATAATTTTTGTGTGTTCAATATACACCTTCAAAGGCACATCATCAATTTTCAACCCTTTCTCACTTCATTTGATAATTCTCATTTATTTAATGATTTATTTTGAGGTAAATGACCCTGAATTTGAAAAGCAGTACAAATGAACTCTGAAAAGGTTGTAACCTGGCATGACATCATAATTTCACCCGCATAGCAACTTCTAAAGAGTTGAGAGGGTTACGGCAAAAACTGGATGCACTTCGTGTACAAATTGGACAATCTGATAAGTAGCATGAGGGTTTCGGTCGAAAACTCATCTATTACAAAGGGATTTCATTTTTAATAACTTATTTTAACTCCATACATTTTGTGTGTTCAATATGCACCATTCAAAGGCAGATCATCAATTTTCAACCCTTTTTGACGTCATTTGATATTTCTCATGCATTTAATGATTTATTTTGAGCTAAATAACCCTTGGTTTGAAAAGCAGTACAAATGAACTCTGAAAAGGTTGTGACTTGGCATGACATCATCATTTCACTCGCATAGCAACTTCTAAAGAGTTGAGAGGGTTATGGCAAAAACTGGATGCACTTCGTGTACAAATTGGATAATCTCATGAGAAGCATGAGGGTTTCGGACAAAAACTCATCTACTACAAAGGGATTTCATTTTTAATAACTTATGTTAACTCCATACTTTTTGTGTGTTCAATATGCACCATTCAAAGTCACATCATCAATTTTCAACCCTTTCTAACTTCATTTGATATTTCTCATGCATTTAATGATTTATTTTGAGATAAATGACCCTGAGTTTGAAAAGCAGTACAAATGAACTCTGAAAAGGTTGTAACTTGGCATGACATCATAATTTCACTCGCATAGCAACTACTAAAGAGTTGAGAGGGTTACGACAAAAACTGGATGCACTTCGTGTACAAATTGGATAATCTCATCAGAAGCATGAGGGTTTCGGACAAAAATTCATCTATTACAAAGGGATTTCATTTTTAATAACTTATGTTAACTCCATAATTTTTGTGTGTTCAATATACACCTTCAAAGGCACATCATCAATTTTCAACCCTTTCTGACTTCATTTGATATTTCTCATGCATTTAATCATTTCTTTTGAGCTAAATGACCCGGTATTTGAAAAGCAGTACAAATGAACTATGAAAAGGTTGTAACTTGGAATGAGATCATAATTTCACCCACATAGCAACTTCAAAAGAGTTGAGAGGGTTACGACAAAAACTGGATGCGCTTCGTATACAAATTGGACAATCTCTCTCGAAGGATCTGGGATTCGGACGAAAACTTATGTATTACAAAGGGATTTCATTTTTAATTACTTATGTTAACTACATAATATTTGTGTGTTCAATATGCACCATTCAAAGGCACATAATCTATTTTTAACCCTTTCTGACTTCATTTGATATTTCTCATGCATTTAAGGATTTATTTCGAGCTAAATGACCCTGAATTTTAAAAGCAGTACAAATGAACTATGAAAAGGTTGTAACTTGGCATGACATCATAATTTGACCCACATAGCAACTTCTAAAGAGTTGAGAGGATTACGATAAAAACTGGATGCACTTCGTGTACAAATTGCACAATCTCATAAGAAGCGTGAGGGTTTCGGACGAAAACTCATCTATTACAAAGGGATTTCATTTTCAATAACTTATTTTAACTCCATACTTTTTGTGTGTTAAATATGCACCATTCAAAGGCACATCATCAATTTTCAACCCTTTCTGACTTCATTTGATATTTCTCATGCATTCAATGATTTATTTTGAGCTAAATGACCCTGATTTTGAAAAGCAGTACAAATGAACTCTGAAAAGGTTGTAACTTGGCATGACATCATAATTTCACCCACATAGCAACTTCTAAGGAGTTGAGAGGGTTACGACAAAAACTGGATGCACTTCGTGTACAAATTGGACAATCTCTTTCGAAGCATGTGGGTTTCGGACGAAAACTTATGTATTACAAAGGGATTTCATTTTTAATAACTTATGTTAACTCCATACTTTTTGTGTGTTCAATATGCACCATTCAAAGGCACATCATCAATTTTCAACCCTTCCTCACTTCATTTGATATTTCTCATGCATTTAATTATTTATTTTGAGATAAATGACCCTGAGTTTGAAAAGCAGTACAAATGAACTCTGAAAAGGTTGTAACTTGGCATGACATCATCATTTCACTCGCATAGCAACTTCTAAGGAGTTGAGAGGGTTACGACAAAAACTAGATGCACTTCGTGTACAAATTGGACAATCTCTTTCGAAGCATGTGGGTTTCGGACGAAAACTTATGTATTACAAAGGGATTTCATTTTTAATAACTTATGTTAACTCCATAATTTTTTTGTGTTCAATATGCACCATTCAAAGGCACATGATCTATTTTCAACCCTTTCTGACTTCATTTGATATTTCTCATGCATTTAATGATTTATTTTGAGCTAAATGACCCTGAATTTGAAAAGCAGTACAAATGAACTCTGAAAAGGTTGTAACTTGGCATGACATCATAATTTGACCCACATAGCAACTTCTAAAGAGTTGAGAGGATTACGATAAAAACTGGATGCACTTCGTGTACAAATTGCACAATCTCATAAGAAGCGTGAGGGTTTCGGACGAAAACTCATCTATTACAAAGGGATTTCATTTTCAATAACTTATTTTAACTCCATACTTTTTGTGTGTTAAATATGCACCATTAAAAGGCACATCATCAATTTTCAACCCTTTCTGACTTCATTTGATATTTCTCATGCATTTAATGATTTATTTTGAGCTAAATGACCCTGAATTTGAAAAGCAGTACAAATGAACTCTGAAAAGGTTGTAACTTGGCATGACATCATCATTTCACTGACATAGCAACTTCCAAGGAGTTGAGAGGGTTACGACAAAAACTGGATGCACTTCGTGTACAAATTGGACAATCTCTTTCGAAGCATGTGGGTTTCGGACGAAAACTTATGTATTACAAAGGGATTTCATTTTTAATAACTTATGTTAACTCCATACTTTTTGTGTGTTCAATATGCACCATTCAAAGGCACATCATCAATTTTCAACCCTTTCTGACTTCATTTGATATTTCTCATGCATTTAATGATTTATTTTGAGATAAATGACCCTGAGTTTGAAAAGCAGTACAAATGAACTCTGAAAAGATTGTAACTTGGCATGACATCATCATTTCACTCGCATAACAACTTCTAAGGAGTTGAGAGGGTTACGACAAAAACTGGATGCACTTCGTGTACAAATTGGACAATCTCTTTCGAAGCATGTGGGTTCCGGACGAAAACTTATGTATTACAAAGGGATTTCATTTTTAATAACTTATGTTAACTCCATAATTTTTTTGTGTTCAATATGCACCATTCAAAGGCACATCATCTATTTTCAACCCTTTCTGACTTCATTTGATATTTATCATGCATTTAATGATTTATTTCGAGCTAAATGACCCTGAATTTGAAAAGCAGTACAAATAAACTCTGAAAACGTTCTAACTTGGCATGACATCATAATTTGACCCACATAGCAACTTCTAAAGAGTTGAGAGGGTTACGACAAAAACTGGATGCACTTCGTGTACAAATTGGACAATCTCATAAGAAGCATGAGGGTTTGGACGAAAACTCATCTATTACAAAGGGATTTCATTTGTAATAACTTATAATAATTCCGTAATTTTTGTGTGTTCAATATGCACCATGCAAAGGCACATCATCTATTTTCAACCCTTTCGGACTTAATTTGATATTTCTCATGCATTTAATGATTTATTTTGAGCTAAATGACCCTGAATTTGAAAAGCAGTACAAATGAACTCTGAAAAGGTTCTAACTTGGCATGACATCATAATTTCACCCACATAGCAACTTCTAAAGAATTGAGAGGGTTACGGCAAAAACTGGATGCACTTCGTGTACAAATTGGATAATCCCTTTCGAAGTATGTGGGTTTAGGATGAAAACTCATCTATTATAAAGGGATTTCATTTTCAATAAATTATTTTAACTCCATAATTTTTGAGTTTTCAATATGCACCATTCAATGTCACATCATCAATTTTCAACCCTTTCTGACTTCATTTGATATTTCTCAAGCATTTAATGATTTATTTTGAGCTAAATGACCCTGAGTTTGAAAAGCAGTACAAATGAAGTCTGAAAAGGTTGTAACTTGGCACGACATCATAATTTCACCCGCATAGCCACTTCTAAAGAATTGCGAGGGTTACGGTAAAAACTGGATCCACTTCGTGTACAAATTGGACAATCTCATAAGAAGCATGAGGGTTCCGGACGAAAACTCATCTATTACAAAGGGATTTCATTTATAATAACTTATTTTAATCCATACTTTTTGTGTGTTCAATATTCACCATTCAAAGGCACATCATCAATTTTCAACCCTTTCTGACTTCATTTGATATTTCTCATGCATTTATTGATTTATTTTGAGCTAAATGACCTGGAATTTGAAAAGCAGTACCATTTAACAATGAAAAGGTTGTAACTTGGCATGACATCATAATTTCACCCACATAGCAACTTCAAAAGAGTTGAGAGGGTTAGGACAAAAACTGGATGCACTTCGTGTACAAATTGGACAATCTCTTTCGAAGCATGTGGGTTTCGGACGAAAACTTATGTATTACAAAGGGATTTCATTTTTAATAACTTATGTTAACTCCATACTTTTTGTGTGTTCAATATGCACCATTCAAAGGCACATCATCAATTTTGAACCCTTTCTGACTTCATTTGATATTTCTCATGTATTTAATTATTTATTTTGAGATAAATAAACCCTGAGTTTGAAAAGCAGTACAAATGAACTCTGAAAAGGTTGTAACTTGGCATGACATCATCATTTCACTCGCATAGCAACTTCTAAGGAGTTGAGAGGGTTACGACAAAAACTGGATGCACTTCGTGTACAAATTGGACAATCTCTTTCGAAGCATGTGGGTTTCGGACGAAAACTTATGTATTACAAAGGGATTTCATTTTTAATAACTTATGTTAACTCCATAATTTTTTTGTGTTCAATATGCACCATTCAAAGGCACATGATCTATTTTCAACCCTTTCTGACTTCATTTGATATTTCTCATGCATTTAATGATTTATTTTGAGCTAAATGACCCTGAATTTGAAAAGCAGTACAAATGAACTCTGAAAAGGTTGTAACTTGGCATGACATCATAATTTGACCCACATAGCAACTTCTAAAGAGTTGAGAGGATTACGATAAAAACTGGATGCACTTCGTGTACAAATTGCACAATCTCATAAGAAGCGTGAGGGTTTCGGACGAAAACTCATATATTACAAAGGGATTTCATTTTCAATAACTTATTTTAACTCCATACTTTTTGTGTGTTAAATATGCACCATTCAAAGGTACATCATCAATTTTCAACCCTTTCTGACTTCATTTGATATTTCTCATGCATTTAATGATTTATTTTGAGCTAAATGACCCTGAATTGGAAAAGCAGTACAAATGAACTCTGAAAAGGTTGTAACTTGGCATGACATCATAATTTCACCCACATAGCAACGTCGAAGGAGTTGAGAGGGTTACGACAAAAACTGGATGCACTTCGTGTACAAATTGGACAATCTCTTTCGAAGCATGTGGGTTTCGGACGAAAACTTATGTATTACAAAGGGATTTCATTTTTAATAACTTATGTTAACTCCATACTTTTTGTGTGTTCAATATGCACCATTCAAAGGCACATCATCAATTTTCAACCCTTTCTGACTTCATTTGATATTTCTCATGCATTTAATGATTTATTTTGAGATAAATGACCCTGAGTTTGAAAAGCAGTACAAATGAACTAAGAAAAGGTTGTAACTTGGCATGACATCATCATTTCACTCGCATAACAACTTCTAAGGAGTTGAGAGGGTTACGACAAAAACTGGATGCACTTCGTGTACAAATTGGACAATCTCTTTCGAAGCATGTGGGTTTCGGACGAAAACTTATGTATTACAAAGGGATTTCATTTTTAATAACTTATGTTAACTCCATAATTTTTTTGTGTTCAATATGCACCATTCAAAGGCACATGATCTATTTTCAACCCTTTCTGACTTCATTTGATATTTCTCATGCATTTAATGATTTATTTTGAGCTAAATGACCCTGAATTTGAAAAGCAGTACAAATGAACTCTGAAAAGGTTGTAACTTGGCATGACATCATAATTTGACCCACATAGCAACTTCTAAAGAGTTGAGAGGATTACGATAAAAACTGGATGCACTTCGTGTACAAATTGCACAATCTCATAAGAAGCGTGAGGGTTTCGGACGAAAACTCATATATTACAAAGGGATTTCATTTTCAATAACTTATTTTAACTCCATACTTTTTGTGTGTTAAATATGCACCATTCAAAGGTACATCATCAATTTTCAACCCTTTCTGACTTCATTTGATATTTCTCATGCATTTAATGATTTATTTTGAGCTAAATGACCCTGAATTGGAAAAGCAGTACAAATGAACTCTGAAAAGGTTGTAACTTGGCATGACATCATAATTTCACCCACATAGCAACGTCGAAGGAGTTGAGAGGGTTACGACAAAAACTGGATGCACTTCGTGTACAAATTGGACAATCTCTTTCGAAGCATGTGGGTTTCGGACGAAAACTTATGTATTACAAAGGGATTTCATTTTTAATAACTTATGTTAACTCCATACTTTTTGTGTGTTCAATATGCACCATTCAAAGGCACATCATCAATTTTCAACCCTTTCTGACTTCATTTGATATTTCTCATGCATTTAATGATTTATTTTGAGATAAATGACCCTGAGTTTGAAAAGCAGTACAAATGAACTAAGAAAAGGTTGTAACTTGGCATGACATCATCATTTCACTCGCATAACAACTTCTAAGGAGTTGAGAGGGTTACGACAAAAACTGGATGCACTTCGTGTACAAATTGGACAATCTCTTTCGAAGCATGTGGGTTTCGGACGAAAACTTATGTATTACAAAGGGATTTCATTTTTAATAACTTATGTCAACTCCATAATTTTTTTGTGTTCAATATGCACCATTCAAAGGCACATCATCTATTTTCAACCCTTTCTGACTTCATTTGATATTTATCATGCATTGAATGATTTATTTCGAGCTAAAAGACCCTGAATTTGAAAAGCAGTACAAATAAACTCTGAAAAGGTTCTAACTTGGCATGACATCATAATTTGACCCACATAGCAACTTCTAAAGAGTTGAGAGGGTTACGGCAAAAACTGGATGCACTTCGTGTACAAATTGGACAATCTCATAAGAAGCATGAGGGTTTGGACGAAAACTCATCTATTACAAAGGGATTTCGTTTTTAATAACTTATGTTAATTCCGTAATTTTTGTGTGTTCAATATGCACCATTCAAAGGCACATCATCTATTTTCAACCCTTTCGGACTTAATTTGATATTTCTCATGCATTTAATGATTTATTTTGAGCTAAATGACCCTGAATTTGAAAAGCAGTACAAATGAACTCTGAAAATGTTCTAACTTGGCATGACATCATAATTTCACCCACATAGCAACTTCTAAAGAATTGAGAGGGTTACGGCAAAAACTGGATGCACTTCGCGTACAAATTGGATAATCCCTTTCGAAGTATGTGGGTCTAGGATGAAAACTCATCTATTATAAAGGGATTTCATTTTCAATAACTTATTTTAACCCCATAATTTTTGAGTTTTCAATATGCACCATTCAATGTCACATCATCAATTTTCAACCCTTTCTGACTTCATTTGATATTTCTCAAGCATTGAATGATTTATTTTGAGCTAAATGACCCTGAGTTTGAAAAGCAGTACAAATGAAGTCTGAAAAGGTTGTAACTTGGCATGACATCATAATTTCACCCGCATAGCCACTTCTAAAGAATTGCGATGGTTACGGTAAAAACTGGATCCACTTCGTGTACAAATTGGACAATCTCATAAGAAGCATGAGGGTTCCGGACGAAAACTCATCTATTACAAAGGGATTTCATTTATAATAACTTATTTTAATCCATACTTTTTGTGTGTTCAATATTCACCATTCAAAGGCACAGCATCAATTTTCAACCCTTTCTGACTTCATTTGATATTTCTCATGCATTTAATTATTTATTTTGAGATAAATGACCCTGAGTTTGAAAAGCAGTACAAATGAACTCTGAAAAGGTTGTAACTTGGCATGACATCATCATTTCACTCGCATAGCAACTTCTAAGGAGTTCAGAGGGTTACGACAAAAACTGGATGCACTTCGTGTACAAATTGGACAATCTCTTTCGAAGCATGTGGGTTTCGGACGAAAACTTATGTATTACAAAGGGATTTCATTTTTAATAACTTATGTTAACTCCATAATTTTTTTGTGTTCAATATGCACCATTCAAAGGCACATGATCTATTTTCAACCCTTTCTGACTTCATTTGATATTTCTCATGCATTTAATGATTTATTTTGAGCTAAATGACCCTGAATTTGAAAAGCAGTACAAATGAACTCTGAAAAGGTTGTAACTTGGCATGACATCATAATTTGACCCACATAGCAACTTCTAAAGAGTTGAGAGGATTACGATAAAAACTGGATGCACTTCGTGTACAAATTGCACAATCTCATAAGAAGCGTGAGGGTTTCGGACGAAAACTCATATATTACAAAGGGATTTCATTTTCAATAACTTATTTTAACTCCATACTTTTTGTGTGTTAAATATGCACCATTCAAAGGTACATCATCAATTTTCAACCCTTTCTGACTTCATTTGATATTTCTCATGCATTTAATGATTTATTTTGAGCTAAATGACCCTGAATTTGAAAAGCAGTACAAATGAACTCTGAAAAGGTTGTAACTTGGCATGACATCATAATTTCACCCGCATAGCAACGTCGAAGGAGTTGAGAGGGTTACGACAAAAACTGGATGCACTTCGTGTACAAATTGGACAATCTCTTTCGAAGCATGTGGGTTTCGGACGAAAACTTATGTATTACAAAGGGATTTCATTTTTAATAACTTATGTTAACTCCATACTTTTTGTGTGTTCAATATGCACCATTCAAAGGCACATCATCAATTTTCAACCCTTTCTGACTTCATTTGATATTTCTCATGCATTTAATGATTTATTTTGAGATAAATGACCCTGAGTTTGAAAAGCAGTACAAATGAACTCTGAAAAGGTTGTAACTTGGCATGACATGATCATTTCACTCGCATAACAACTTCTAAGGAGTTGAGAGGGTTACGACAAAAACTGGATGCACTTCGTGTACAAATTGGACAATCTCTTTCGAAGCATGTGGGTTTCGGACGAAAACTTATGTATTACAAAGGGATTTCATTTTTAATAACTTATGTCAACTCCATAATTTTTTTGTGTTCAATATGCACCATTCAAAGGCACATCATCTATTTTCAACCCTTTCTGACTTCATTTGATATTTATCATGCATTTAATGATTTATTTCGAGCTAAATGACCCTGAATTTGAAAAGCAGTACAAATAAACTCTGAAAAGGTTCTAACTTGGCATGACATCATAATTTGACCCACATAGCAACTTCTAAAGAGTTGAGAGGGTTACGGCAAAAACTGGATGCACTTCGTGTACAAATTGGACAATCTCATAAGAAGCATGAGGGTTTGGACGAAAACTCATCTATTACAAAGGGATTTCGTTTTTAATAACTTATGTTAATTCCGTAATTTTTGTGTGTTCAATATGCACCATTCAAAGGCACATCATCTATTTTCAACCCTTTCGGACTTAATTTGATATTTCTCATGCATTTAATGATTTATTTTTAGCTAAATGACCCTGAATTTGAAAAGCAGTACAAATGAACTCTGAAAATGTTCTAACTTGGCATGACATCATAATTTCACCCACATAGCAACTTCTAAAGAATTGAGAGGGTTACGGCAAAAACTGGATGCACTTCGCGTACAAATTGGATAATCCCTTTCGAAGTATGTGGGTTTAGGATGAAAACTCATCTATTATAAAGGGATTTCATTTTCAATAACTTATTTTAACTCCATAATTTTTGAGTTTTCAATATGCACCATTCAATGTCACATCATCAATTTTCAACCCTTTCTGACTTCATTTGATATTTCTCAAGCATTGAATGATTTATTTTGAGGTAAATGACCCTGAGTTTGAAAAGCAGTACAAATGAAGTCTGAAAAGGTTGTAACTTGGCATGACATCATAATTTCACCCGCATAGCCACTTCTAAAGAATTGCGATGGTTACGGTAAAAACTGGATCCACTTCGTGTACAAATTGGACAATCTCATAAGAAGCATGAGGGTTCCGGACGAAAACTCATCTATTACAAAGGGATTTCATTTATAATAACTTATTTTAATCCATACTTTTTGTGTGTTCAATATTCACCATTCAAAGGCACAGCATCAATTTTCAACCCTTTCTGACTTCATTTGATATTTCTCATGCATTTAATTATTTATTTTGAGATAAATGACCCTGAGTTTGAAAAGCAGTACAAATGAACTCTGAAAAGGTTGTAACTTGGCATGACATCATCATTTCACTCGCATAGCAACTTCTAAGGAGTTGAGAGGGTTACGACAAAAACTGGATGCACTTCGTGTACAAATTGGACAATCTCTTTCGAAGCATGTGGGTTTCGGACGAAAACTTATGTATTACAAAGGGATTTCATTTTTAATAACTTATGTTAACTCCATAATTTTTTTGTGTTCAATATGCACCATTCAAAGGCACATGATCTATTTTCAACCCTTTCTGACTTCATTTGATATTTCTCATGCATTTAATGATTTATTTTGAGCTAAATGACCCTGAATTTGAAAAGCAGTACAAATGAACTCTGAAAAGGTTGTAACTTGGCATGACATCATAATTTGACCCACATAGCAACTTCTAAAGAGTTGAGAGGATTACGATAAAAACTGGATGCACTTCGTGTACAAATTGCACAATCTCATAAGAAGCGTGAGGGTTTCGGACGAAAACTCATATATTACAAAGGGATTTCATTTTCAATAACTTATTTTAACTCCATACTTTTTGTGTGTTAAATATGCACCATTCAAAGGTACATCATCAATTTTCAACCCTTTCTGACTTCATTTGATATTTCTCATGCATTTAATGATTTATTTTGAGCTAAATGACCCTGAATTGGAAAAGCAGTACAAATGAACTCTGAAAAGGTTGTAACTTGGCATGACATCATAATTTCACCCACATAGCAACGTCGAAGGAGTTGAGAGGGTTACGACAAAAACTGGATGCACTTCGTGTACAAATTGGACAATCTCTTTCGAAGCATGTGGGTTTCGGACGAAAACTTATGTATTACAAAGGGATTTCATTTTTAATAACTTATGTTAACTCCATACTTTTTGTGTGTTCAATATGCACCATTCAAAGGCACATCATCAATTTTCAACCCTTTCTGACTTAATTTGATATTTCTCATGCATTTAATGATTTATTTTGAGATAAATGACCCTGAGTTTGAAAAGCAGTACAAATGAACTAAGAAAAGGTTGTAACTTGGCATGACATCATCATTTCACTCGCATAACAACTTCTAAGGAGTTGAGAGGGTTACGACAAAAACTGGATGCACTTCGTGTACAAATTGGACAATCTCTTTCGAAGCATGTGGGTTTCGGACGAAAACTTATGTATTACAAAGGGATTTCATTTTTAATAACTTATGTCAACTCCATAATTTTTTTGTGTTCAATATGCACCATTCAAAGGCACATCATCTATTTTCAACCCTTTCTGACTTCATTTGATATTTATCATGCATTGAATGATTTATTTCGAGCTAAAAGACCCTGAATTTGAAAAGCAGTACAAATAAACTCTGAAAAGGTTCTAACTTGGCATGACATCATAATTTGACCCACATAGCAACTTCTAAAGAGTTGAGAGGGTTACGGCAAAAACTGGATGCACTTCGTGTACAAATTGGACAATCTCATAAGAAGCATGAGGGTTTGGACGAAAACTCATCTATTACAAAGGGATTTCGTTTTTAATAACTTATGTTAATTCCGTAATTTTTGTGTGTTCAATATGCACCATTCAAAGGCACATCATCTATTTTCAACCCTTTCGGACTTAATTTGATATTTCTCATGCATTTAATGATTTATTTTGAGCTAAATGACCCTGAATTTGAAAAGCAGTACAAATGAACTCTGAAAATGTTCTAACTTGGCATGACATCATAATTTCACCCACATAGCAACTTCTAAAGAATTGAGAGGGTTACGGCAAAAACTGGATGCACTTCGCGTACAAATTGGATAATCCCTTTCGAAGTATGTGGGTCTAGGATGAAAACTCATCTATTATAAAGGGATTTCATTTTCAATAACTTATTTTAACCCCATAATTTTTGAGTTTTCAATATGCACCATTCAATGTCACATCATCAATTTTCAACCCTTTCTGACTTCATTTGATATTTCTCAAGCATTGAATGATTTATTTTGAGCTAAATGACCCTGAGTTTGAAAAGCAGTACAAATGAAGTCTGAAAAGGTTGTAACTTGGCATGACATCATAATTTCACCCGCATAGCCACTTCTAAAGAATTGCGATGGTTACGGTAAAAACTGGATCCACTTCGTGTACAAATTGGACAATCTCATAAGAAGCATGAGGGTTCCGGACGAAAACTCATCTATTACAAAGGGATTTCATTTATAATAACTTATTTTAATCCATACTTTTTGTGTGTTCAATATTCACCATTCAAAGGCACAGCATCAATTTTCAACCCTTTCTGACTTCATTTGATATTTCTCATGCATTTAATTATTTATTTTGAGATAAATGACCCTGAGTTTGAAAAGCAGTACAAATGAACTCTGAAAAGGTTGTAACTTGGCATGACATCATCATTTCACTCGCATAGCAACTTCTAAGGAGTTGAGAGGGTTACGACAAAAACTGGATGCACTTCGTGTACAAATTGGACAATCTCTTTCGAAGCATGTGGGTTTCGGACGAAAACTTATGTATTACAAAGGGATTTCATTTTTAATAACTTATGTTAACTCCATAATTTTTTGTGTTCAATATGCACCATTCAAAGGCACATGATCTATTTTCAACCCTTTCTGACTTCATTTGATATTTCTCATGCATTTAATGATTTATTTTGAGCTAAATGACCCTGAATTTGAAAAGCAGTACAAATGAACTCTGAAAAGGTTGTAACTTGGCATGACATCATAATTTGACCCACATAGCAACTTCTAAAGAGTTGAGAGGATTACGATAAAAACTGGATGCACTTCGTGTACAAATTGCACAATCTCATAAGAAGCGTGAGGGTTTCGGACGAAAACTCATATATTACAAAGGGATTTCATTTTCAATAACTTATTTTAACTCCATACTTTTTGTGTGTTAAATATGCACCATTCAAAGGTACATCATCAATTTTCAACCCTTTCTGACTTCATTTGATATTTCTCATGCATTTAATGATTTATTTTGAGCTAAATGACCCTGAATTTGAAAAGCAGTACAAATGAACTCTGAAAAGGTTGTAACTTGGCATGACATCATAATTTCACCCGCGTAGCAACGTCGAAGGAGTTGAGAGGGTTACGACAAAAACTGGATGCACTTCGTGTACAAATTGGACAATCTCTTTCGAAGCATGTGGGTTTCGGACGAAAACTTATGTATTACAAAGGGATTTCATTTTTAATAACTTATGTTAACTCCATACTTTTTGTGTGTTCAATATGCACCATTCAAAGGCACATCATCAATTTTCAACCCTTTCTGACTTCATTTGATATTTCTCATGCATTTAATGATTTATTTTGAGATAAATGACCCTGAGTTTGAAAAGCAGTACAAATGAACTCTGAAAAGGTTGTAACTTGGCATGACATGATCATTTCACTCGCATAACAACTTCTAAGGAGTTGAGAGGGTTACGACAAAAACTGGATGCACTTCGTGTACAAATTGGACAATCTCTTTCGAAGCATGTGGGTTTCGGACGAAAACTTATGTATTACAAAGGGATTTCATTTTTAATAACTTATGTCAACTCCATAATTTTTTTGTGTTCAATATGCACCATTCAAAGGCACATCATCTATTTTCAACCCTTTCTGACTTCATTTGATATTTATCATGCATTTAATGATTTATTTCGAGCTAAATGACCCTGAATTTGAAAAGCAGTACAAATAAACTCTGAAAAGGTTCTAACTTGGCATGACATCATAATTTGACCCACATAGCAACTTCTAAAGAGTTGAGAGGGTTACGGCAAAAACTGGATGCACTTCGTGTACAAATTGGACAATCTCATAAGAAGCATGAGGGTTTGGACGAAAACTCATCTATTACAAAGGGATTTCGTTTTAATAACTTATGTTAATTCCGTAATTTTTGTGTGTTCAATATGCACCATTCAAAGGCACATCATCTATTTTCAACCCTTTCGGACTTAATTTGATATTTCTCATGCATTTAATGATTTATTTTGAGCTAAATGACCCTGAATTTGAAAAGCAGTACAAATGAACTCTGAAAATGTTCTAACTTGGCATGACATCATAATTTCACCCACATAGCAACTTCTAAAGAATTGAGAGGGTTACGGCAAAAACTGGATGCACTTCGCGTACAAATTGGATAATCCCTTTCGAAGTATGTGGGTTTAGGATGAAAACTCATCTATTATAAAGGGATTTCATTTTCAATAACTTATTTTAACTCCATAATTTTTGAGTTTTCAATATGCACCATTCAATGTCACATCATCAATTTTCAACCCTTTCTGACTTCATTTGATATTTCTCAAGCATTGAATGATTTATTTTGAGCTAAATGACCCTGAGTTTGAAAAGCAGTACAAATGAAGTCTGAAAAGGTTGTAACTTGGCATGACATCATAATTTCACCCGCATAGCCACTTCTAAAGAATTGCGAGGGTTACGGTAAAAACTGGATCCACTTCGTGTACAAATTGGACAATCTCATAAGAAGCATGAGGGTTCCGGACGAAAACTCATCTATTACAAAGGGATTTCATTTATAATAACTTATTTTAATCCATACTTTTTGTGTGTTCAATATTCACCATTCAAAGGCACATCATCAATTTTCAACCCTTTCTGACTTCATTTGATATTTCTCATGCATTTAATTATTTATTTTGAGATAAATGACCCTGAGTTTGAAAAGCAGTACAAATGAACTCTGAAAAGGTTGTAACTTGGCATGACATCATCATTTCACTCGCATAGCAACTTCTAAGGAGTTGAGAGGGTTACGAAAAAAACTGGATGCACTTCGTGTACAAATTGGACAATCTCTTTCGAAGCATGTGGGTTTCGGACGAAACCTTATGTATTACAAAG
The DNA here is from genome assembly GCA_022496015.1 of Hordeum marinum. Taxonomy (NCBI): domain Eukaryota; kingdom Viridiplantae; phylum Streptophyta; class Magnoliopsida; order Poales; family Poaceae; genus Hordeum; species Hordeum marinum. The sequence continues at coordinate 557,830,412 of CM039678.1, forward strand.
GGATTTCATTTTTAATAACTTATGTTAACTCCATAATTTTTTTGTGTTCAATATGCACCATTCAAAGGCACATGATCTATTTTCAACCCTTTCTGACTTCATTTGATATTTCTCATGCATTTAATGATTTATTTTGAGCTAAATGACCCTGAATTTGAAAAGCAGTACAAATGAACTCTGAAAAGGTTGTAACTTGGCATGACATCATAATTTGACCCACATAGCAACTTCTAAAGAGTTGAGAGGATTATGATAAAAACTGGATGCACTTCGTGTACAAATTGCACAATCTCATAAGAAGCGTGAGGGTTTCGGACGAAAACTCATCTATTACAAAGGGATTTCATTTTCAATAACTTATGTTAACTCCATACTTTTTGTGTGTTAAATATGCACTATTCAAAGGCACATCATCAATTTTCAACCCTTTCTGACTTCATTTGATATTTCTCATGCATTTAATGATTTATTTTGAGCTAAATGACCCTGAATTTGAAAAGCAGTACAAATGAACTCTGAAAAGGTTGTAACTTGGCATGACATCATAATTTCACCCACATAGCAACTTCGAAGGAGTTGAGAGGGTTACGACAAAAACTGGATGCACTTCGTGTACAAATTGGACAATCTCTTTCCAAGCATGTGGGTTTCGGACGAAAACTTATGTATTACAAAGGGATTTCATTTTTAATAACTTATGTTAACTCCATACTTTTTGTGTGTTCAATATGCACCATTCAAAGGCACATCATCAATTTTCAACCCTTTCTGACTTCATTTGATATTTCTCATGCATTTAATGATTTATTTGGAGATAAATGACCCTGAGGTTGAAAAGCAGTACAAATGAACTCTGAAAAGGTTGTAACTTGGCATGACATCATCATTTCACTCGCATAACAACTTCTAACGAGTTGAGAGGGTTACGACAAAAACTGGATGCACTTCGTGTACAAATTGGACAATCTCTTTCGAAGCATGTGGGTTTCGGACGAAAACTTATGTATTACAAAGGGATTTCATTTTTAATAACTTATGTTAACTCCATAATTTTTTTGTGTTCAATATGCACCATTCAAAGGCACATCATCTATTTTCAACCCTTTGTGACTTCATTTGATATTTATCATGCATTTAATGATTTATTTCGAGCTAAATGACCCTGAATTTGAAAAGCAGTACAAATAAACTCTGAAAAGGTTCTAACTTGGCATGACATCATAATTTGACCCACATAGCAACTTCTAAAGAGTTGAGAGGGTTACGGCAAAAACTGGATGCACTTCGTGTACAAATTGGACAATCTCATAAGAAGCATGAGGGTTTGGACGAAAACTCATCTATTACAAAGGGATTTCGTTTTTAATAACTTATGTTAATTCCGTAATTTTTGTGTGTTCAATATGCACCATTCAAAGGCACATCATCTATTTTCAACCCTTTCGGACTTAATTTGATATTTCTCATGCATTTAATGATTTATTTTGAGCTAAATGACCCTGAATTTGAAAAGCAGTACAAATGAACTCTGAAAATGTTCTAACTTGGCATGACATCATAATTTCACCCACATAGCAACTTCTAAAGAATTGAGAGGGTTACGGCAAAAACTGGATGCACTTCGCGTACAAATTGGATAATCCCTTTCGAAGTATGTGGGTTTAGGATGAAAACTCATCTATTATAAAGGGATTTCATTTTCAATAACTTATTTTAACTCCATAATTTTTGAGTTTTCAATATGCACCATTCAATGTCACATCATCAATTTTCAACCCTTTCTGAGTTCATTTGATATTTCTCAAGCATTGAATGATTTATTTTGAGCTAAATGACCCTGAGTTTGAAAAGCAGTACAAATGAAGTCTGAAAAGGTTGTAACTTGGCATGACATCATAATTTCACCCGCATAGCCACTTCTAAAGAATTGCGATGGTTACGGTAAAAACTGGATCCACTTCGTGTACAAATTGGACAATCTCATAAGAAGCATGAGGGTTCCGGACGAAAACTCATCTATTACAAAGGGATTTCATTTATAATAACTTATTTTAATCCATACTTTTTGTGTGTTCAATATTCACCATTCAAAGGCACATCATCAATTTTCAACCCTTTCTGACTTCATTTGATATTTCTCATGCATTTAATTATTTATTTTGAGATAAATGACCCTGAGTTTGAAAAGCAGTACAAATGAAATCTGAAAAGGTTGTAACTTGGAATGACATCATCATTTCACTCGCATAGCAACTTCTAAGGAGTTGAGAGGGTTACGACAAAAACTGGATGCACTTCGTGTACAAATTGGACAATCTCTTTCGAAGCATGTGGGTTTCGGACGAAAACTTATGTATTACAAAGGGATTTCATTTTAATAACTTATGTTAACTCCATAATTTTTTTGTGTTCAATATGCACCATTCAAAGGCACATGATCTATTTTCAACCCTTTCTGACTTCATTTGATATTTCTCATGCATTTAATGATTTATTTTGAGCTAAATGACCCTGAATTTGAAAAGCAGTACAAATGAACTCTGAAAAGGTTGTAACTTGGCATGACATCATAATTTGACCCACATAGCAACTTCTAAAGAGTTGAGAGGATTACGATAAAAACTGGATGCACTTCGTGTACAAATTGCACAATCTCATAAGAAGCGTGAGGGTTTCGGACGAAAACTCATCTATTACAAAGGGATTTCATTTTCAATAACTTATTTTAACTCCATAATTTTTGAGTTTTCAATATGCACCATTCAATGTCACATCATCAATTTTCAACCCTTTCTGAGTTCATTTGATATTTCTCAAGCATTGAATGATTTATTTTGAGCTAAATGACCCTGAGTTTGAAAAGCAGTACAAATGAAGTCTGAAAAGGTTGTAACTTGGCATGACATCATAATTTCACCCGCATAGCCACTTCTAAAGAATTGCGATGGTTACGGTAAAAACTGGATCCACTTCGTGTACAAATTGGACAATCTCATAAGAAGCATGAGGGTTCCGGACGAAAACTCATCTATTACAAAGGGATTTCATTTATAATAACTTATTTTAATCCATACTTTTTGTGTGTTCAATATTCACCATTCAAAGGCACATCATCAATTTTCAACCCTTTCTGACTTCATTTGATATTTCTCATGCATTTAATTATTTATTTTGAGATAAATGACCCTGAGTTTGAAAAGCAGTACAAATGAAATCTGAAAAGGTTGTAACTTGGAATGACATCATCATTTCACTCGCATAGCAACTTCTAAGGAGTTGAGAGGGTTACGACAAAAACTGGATGCACTTCGTGTACAAATTGGACAATCTCTTTCGAAGCATGTGGGTTTCGGACGAAAACTTATGTATTACAAAGGGATTTCATTTTTAATAACTTATGTTAACTCCATAATTTTTTTGTGTTCAATATGCACCATTCAAAGGCACATGATCTATTTTCAACCCTTTCTGACTTCATTTGATATTTCTCATGCATTTAATGATTTATTTTGAGCTAAATGACCCTGAATTTGAAAAGCAGTACAAATGAACTCTGAAAAGGTTGTAACTTGGCATGACATCATAATTTGACCCACATAGCAACTTCTAAAGAGTTGAGAGGATTACGATAAAAACTGGATGCACTTCGTGTACAAATTGCACAATCTCATAAGAAGCGTGAGGGTTTCGGACGAAAACTCATCTATTACAAAGGGATTTCATTTTCAATAACTTATTTTAACTCCATACTTTTTGTGTGTTAAATATGCACTATTCAAAGGCACATCATCAATTTTCAACCCTTTCTGACTTCATTTGATATTTCTCATGCATTTAATGATTTATTTTGAGCTAAATGACCCTGAATTTGAAAAGCAGTACAAATGAGCTCTGAAAAGGTTGTAACTTGGCATGACATCATAATTTCACCCACATAGCAACTTCGAAGGAGTTGAGAGGGTTACGACAAAAACTGGATGCACTTCGTGTACAAATTGGACAATCTCATAAGAAGCATGAGGGTTCCGGACGAAAACTCATCTATTACAAAGGGATTTCATTTATAATAACTTATTTTAATCCATACTTTTTGTGTGTTCAATATTCACCATTCAAAGGCACATCATCAATTTTCAACCCTTTCTGACTTCATTTGCTATTTCTCATGCATTTAATTATTTATTTTGAGATAAATGACCCTGAGTTTGAAAAGCAGTACAAATGAACTCTGAAAAGGTTGTAACTTGGAATGACATCATCATTTCACTCGCATAGCAACTTCTAAGGAGTTGAGAGGGTTACGACAAAAACTGGATGCACTTCGTGTACAAATTGGACAATCTCTTTCGAAGCATGTGGGTTTCGGACGAAAACTTATGTATTACAAAGGGATTTCATTTTTAATAACTTATGTTAACTCCATAATTTTTTTGTGTTCAATATGCACCATTCAAAGGCACATGATCTATTTTCAACCCTTTCTGACTTCATTTGATATTTCTCATGCATTTAATGATTTATTTTGAGCTAAATGACCCTGAATTTGAAAAGCAGTACAAATGAACTCTGAAAAGGTTGTAACTTGGCATGACATCATAATTTGACCCACATAGCAACTTCTAAAGAGTTGAGAGGATTACGATAAAAGCTGGATGCACTTCGTGTACAAATTGCACAATCTCATAAGAAGCGTGAGGGTTTCGGACGAAAACTCATCTATTACAAAGGGATTTCATTTTCAATAACTTATTTTAACTCCATACTTTTTGTGTGTTAAATATGCACTATTCAAAGGCACATCATCAATTTTCAACCCTTTCTGACTTCATTTGATATTTCTCATGCATTTAATGATTTATTTTGAGCTAAATGACCCTGAATTTGAAAAGCAGTACAAATGAACTCTGAAAAGGTTGTAACTTGGCATGACATCATAATTTCACCCACATAGCAACTTCGAAGGAGTTGAGAGGGTTACGACAAAAACTGGATGCACTTCGTGTACAAATTGGACAATCTCTTTCGAAGCATGTGGGTTTCGGACGAAAACTTATGTATTACAAAGGGATTTCATTTTTAATAACTTATGTTAACTCCATACTTTTTGTGTGTTCAATATGCACCATTCAAAGGCACATCATCAATTTTCAACCCTTTCTCACTTCATTTCATATTTCTCATGCATTTAATGATTTATTTTGAGATAAATGACCCTGAGTTTGAAAAGCAGTACAAATGAACTCTGAAAAGGTTGTAACTTGGCATGACATCATCATTTCACTCGCATAACAACTTCTAAGGAGTTGAGAGGGTTACGACAAAAACTGGATGCACTTCGTGTACAAATTGGACAATCTCTTTCGAAGCATGTGGGTTTCGGACGAAAACTTATGTATTACAAAGGGATTTCATTTTTAATAACTTATGTTAACTCCATAATTTTTTTGTGTTCAATATGCACCATTCAAAGGCACATCATCTATTTTCAACCCTTTCTGACTTCATTTGATATTTATCATGCATTTAATGATTTATTTCGAGCTAAATGACCCTGAATTTGAAAAGCAGTACAAATAAACTCTGAAAAGGTTCTAACTTGGCATGACATCATAATTTGACCCACATAGCAACTTCTAAAGAGTTGAGAGGGTTACGGCAAAAACTGGATGCACTTCGTGTACAAATTGGACAATCTCATAAGAAGCATGACGGTTTGGACGAAAACTCATCTATTACAAAGTGATTTCGTTTTTAATAACTTATGTTAATTCCGTAATTTTTGTGTGTTCAATATGCACCATTCAAAGATACATCATCTATTTTCAACCCTTTCGGACTTAATTTGATATGTCTCATGCATTTAATGATTTATTTTGAGCTAAATGACCCTGAATTTGAAAAGCAGTACAAATGAACTCTGAAAATGTTCTAACTTGGCATGACATCATAATTTCACCCACATAGCAACTTCTAAAGAATTGAGAGGGTTACGGCAAAAACTCGATGCACTTCGCGTCCAAATTGGATAATCCCTTTCGAAGTATGTGGGTTTAGGATGAAAACTCATCTATTATAAAGGGATTTCATTTTCAATAACTTATTTTAACTCCATAATTTTTGAGTTTTCAATATGCACCATTCAATGTCACATCATCAATTTTCAACCCTTTCTGACTTCATTTGATATTTCTCAAGCATTGAATGATTTATTTTGAGCTAAATGACCCTGAGTTTGAAAAGCAGTACAAATGAAGTCTGAAAAGGTTGTAACTTGGCATGACAACATAATTTCACCCGCATAGCCACTTCTAAAGAATTGCGAGGGTTACGGTAAAAACTTGATCCACTTCGTGTACAAATTGGACAATCTCATAAGAAGCATGAGGGTTCCGGACGAAAACTCATCTATTACAAAGGGATTTCATTTATAATAACTTATTTTAATCCATACTTTTTGTGTGTTCAATATTCACCATTCAAAGGCACATCATCAATTTTCAACCCTTTCTGACTTCATTTGATATTTCTCATGCATTTATTGATTTATTTTGAGCTAAATGAACTGGAATTTGAAAAGCAGTACAAATTAACAATGAAAAGGTTATAACTTGGCATGACATCATAATTTCACCCACATAGCAACTTCAAAAGAGTTGAGAGGGTTACGGCAAAAACTGGATCCACTTCGTGTACGAATTGGACAATCTCATAAGAAACATGAGGGTTCCGGACGAAAACTCATCTATTACAAAGGGATTTCATTTATAATAACTTATTTTAATCCATACTTTTTGTGAATTTAATATGCACCATTCAAAGGCACATCATCAATTTTCAACCCTTTATTACTTCATTTGATATTTCTCATGCATTTAATGATTTATTTTGAGCTAAATGACCTGAGTTTGAAAAGCAGTACAAATGAACTATGAAAAGGTTGTAACTTGGCATGACATCATAATTTCACCCACATAGCAACTTCTAAAGAGTTGGGAGGGTTACGACAAAAACTGGATGCGCTTCGTATACAAATTGGACAATCTCTTTCGAAGCATGTGGGATTCGGACGAAAACTTATGTATTACAAAGGGATTTCATTTTTAATAACCTATGTTAACTCCATAATTTTTGTGTGTTCAATATGCACCATTCAAAGGCACATCATCTATTTTCAACCCTTTCTGACTTCATTTGATATTTCTCATGCATTTAATGGTTTATTTCGAGCTAAATGACCCCGAATTTGAAAAGCAGTACAAATGAACTATGAAAAGGTTGTAACTTGGCATGACATCATAATTTCACCCACATAGCAACTTCTATAGAGTTGGGAGGATTACGACAAAAGCTGGATGCACTTCGTGTACAAATTGCACAATCTCATAAGAAGCATGAGGGTTCGGACGAAAACTCATCTATTACAAAGGGATTTCATTTTTAATAACTTATTTTAACTCCATACTTTTTGTGTGTTCAATATGCACCATTCAAAGGCACATCATCAATTTTCAACCCTTTCTGACTTCATTTGATATTTCTCATGCATTTAATGATTTATTTTGAGCTAAATGACCCTGAATTTGAAAAGCAGTACAAATGAACTCTGAAAAAATTGTAACTTGGCATGACATCATAATTTCACCCACATAGCAACTTCTAAGGAGTTGAGAGGGTTACGACAAAAACTGGATGCACTTCGTGTACAAATTGGACAATCTCTTTCGAAGCATGTGGGTTTCGGACGAAAACTCATATATTACAAAGGGATTTCATTTTTAATAACTTATTTTAACTCCATAATTTTTGTGTGTTCAATATACACCTTCAAAGGCACATCATCATGTTTCAACCCTTTCTGACTTCATTTGATATTTCTCATGCATTTTATGATTTATTTTGAGGTAAATGACCCTGAATTTGAAAAGTAGTACAAGTGAACTCTGAAAAGGTTGTAACCTGGCATGACATCATAATTTCACCCGCATAGCAACTTCTAAAGAGTTGAGAGGGTTACGGCAAAAACTGGATGCACTTCGTGTACAAATTGGACAATCTGATAAGAAGCATGAGGATTTCGGACGAAAACTCATCTATTACAAAGGGATTTCATTTTTAATAACTTATTTTAACTCCACACTTTTTGTGTGTTCAATATGCACCATTCAAAGGCACATCATCAATTTTCCACCCTTTTTGACGTCATTTGATATTTCTCATGCATTTAATGATTTATTTTGAGCTAAATGACCCTTAGTTTGAAAAGCAGTACAAATGAACTCTGAAAAGGTTGTGACTTGGCATGACATCATAATTTCACCCACATAGCAACTTCTAAAGCGTTGAGAGGGTTAGGACAAAAACTGGATGCACTTTGTGTACAAATTGGACAATCTCTTTCGACGCATGTGGGTTTCGGACGAAAACTCACCTATTACAAAAGGATTTCATTTTTAATAACTTATTTTAACTCCATAATATTTCTGTGTTCAATATACACCATTCAAAGGCACATCATCAATTTTCAACCCTTTCTGACTTCATTTGATATTTCTCATGCATTTAATGATTTATTTTGAGATAAATGACCCTGAGTTTGAAAAGCAGTACAAATGAACTCTGAAAAGGTTGTAACTTGGCATGACATCATCATTTCACTCGCATCGCAACTTCTAAAGAGTTGAGAGGGTTACGGCAAAAACTGGATACACTTCGTGTACAAATTGGATAATCTCATCAGAAGCATGAGGGTTTCGGAGAAAAACTCATCTATTACAAAGGGATTTCATTTTTAATAACTTATTTTAACTCCATACTTTTTGTGTGTTCAATATGCACCATTCAAAGGCACATCATCAATTTTCAACCCTTTCTGACTTCATTTTGATATTTCTCATGCATTTAATGATTTATTTTGAGATAAATGACCCTGATTTTGAAAAGCAGTACAAATGAACACTTAAAAGGTTGTAACTTGGCATGACATCATCATTTCACTCGCATAGCAACTTCTAAAGAGTTGAGAGGGTTACGACAAAAACTAGATGCACTTCGTGTACAAATTGGATAATCTCATCAGAAGCATGAGGGTTTCGGACAAAAACTCATCTATTACAAAGGGATTTCATTTTTAATAACTTATTTTAACTCCATACTTTTTGTGTGTTCAATATGCACCATTCAAAGGCACATCATCAATTTTCAACCCTTTCTGACTTCATTTGATATTTCTCATGCATTTAATGATTTATTTTGAGATAAATGACCCTGAGTTGGAAAACCAGTAGAAATGAACTCTGAAAAGGTTGTAACTTGGCATGACATCATCATTTCACTCGCATAGCAACTTCTAAACAGTTGAGAGGGTTACGGCAAAAACTGGATGCACTTCGTGTACAAATTGGATAATCTCAGCAGAAGCATGAGGGTTTCGGACAAAAACTCATCTATTACAAAGGGATTTCATTTTTAATAACTTATTTTAACTCCATACTTTTTGTGTCTTCAATATGCACCATTCAAAGGCACATTATCAATTTTCAACCCTTTCTGACTTCATTTGATATTTCTCATGCATTTAATGATTTATTTTGAGATAAATGACCCTGAGTTTGAAAAGTAGTACAAATGAACTCTGAAAAGGTTGTAACTTGGCATGACATCATAATTTCACTCGCATAGTAACTTCTAAAGAGTTGAGAAGGTTACGACAAAAACTGGATGCACTTCGTGTACAAATTGGATAATCTCATAAGAAGCATGAGGGTTTGGACGAAAACTCATCTATTACAAAGGGATTTCATTTTTAATAACTTATGTTAATTCCGTAATTTTTGTGTGTTCAATATGCACCATTCAAAGGCACATCATCTATTTTCAACCCTTTCGGACTTAATTTAATATTTCTCATGCATTTAATGATTTATTTTGAGCTAAATGACCCTGAATTTGAAAAGCAGTACAAATGAACTCTGAAAAGGTTCTAACTTGGCATGACATCATAATTTCACCCACATAGCAACTTCTAAAGAATTGAGAGGGTTACGGCAAAAACTGGATGCACTTCGTGTACAAATTGGATAATCCCTTTCGAAGTATGTGGGTTTAGGATGAAAACTCATCTATTATAAAGGGATTTCATTTTCAATAACTTATTTTAACTCCATAATTTTTGAGTTTTCAATATGCACCATTCAATGTCACATAATCAATTTTCAACCCTTTCTGACTTCATTTGATATTTCTCAAGCATTTAATGATTTATTTTGAGCTAAATGACCCTAAGTTTGAAAAGCAGTACAAATGAAGTCTGAAAAGGTTGTAACTGGGCATGGCATCATAATTTCACCCGCATAGCCACTTCTAAAGAATTGCGAGGGTTACGGTAAAAACTGGATCCACTTCGTGTACAAATTGGACAATCTCATAAGAAGCATGAGGGTTCCGGACGAAAACTCATCTATTACAAAGGGATTTCATTTATAATAACTTATTTTAATCCATACTTTTTGTGTGTTCAATATTCACCATTCAAAGGCACATCATCAATTTTCAACCCTTTCTGACTTCATTTGATATTTCTCATGCATTTATTGATTTATTTTGAGCTAAATGACCTGGAATTTGAAAAGCAGTACAAATTAACAATGAAAAGGTTGTAACTTGGCATGACATCATAATTTCACCCACATAGCAACTTCAAAAGAGTTGAGAGGGTTACGGCAAAAACTGGATCCACTTCGTGTACGAATTGGACAATCTCATAAGAAGCATGAGGGTTCCGGACGAAAACTCATCTATTACAAAGGGATTTCATTTATAATAACTTATTTTAATCCATACTTTTTGTGAATTTAATATGCACCATTCAAAGGCACATCATCAATTTTCAACCCTTTCTGACTTCATTTGATATTTCTCATGCATTTAATGATTTATTTTGAGCTAAATGACCTGAGTTTGAAAAGCAGTACAAATGAACTATGAAATGGTTGTAACTTGGCATGACATCATAATTTCACCCACATAGCAACTTCTAAAGAGTTGGGAGGGTTACGACAAAAACTGGATGCGCTTCGTATACAAATTGGACAATCTCTTTCGAAGCATGTGGGATTCGGACGAAAACTTATGTATTACAAAGGGATTTCATTTTTAATAACCTATGTTAACTCCATAATTTTTGTGTGTTCAATATGCACCATTCAAAGGCACATCATCTATTTTCAACCCTTTCTGACTTCATTTGATATTTCTCATGCATTTAATGATTTATTTCGAGCTAAATGACCCTGAATTTGAAAAGCAGTACAAATGAACTATGAAAAGGTTGTAACTTGGCATGACATCATAATTTCACCCACATAGCAACTTCTATAGAGTTGGGAGGATTACGACAAAAGCTGGATGCACTTCGTGTACAAATTGCACAATCTCATAAGAAGCATGAGGGTTCGGACGAAAACTCATCTATTACAAAGGGATTTCATTTTTAATAACTTATTTTAACTCCATACTTTTTGTGTGTTAAATATGCACCATTCAAAGGCACATCATCAATTTTCAACCCTTTCTGACTTCATTTGATATTTGTCATGCATTTAATGATTTATTTATAGCTAAATGACCCTGAATTTGAAAAGTAGTACAAATGAACTCTGAAAAATTTGTAACTTGGCATGACATCATAATTTCACCCACATAGCAACTTCTAAGGAGTTGAGAGGGTTATGACAAAAACTGGATGCACTTCGTGTACAAATTGGACAATCTCTTTCGAAGCATGTGGGTTTCGGACGAAAACTCATCTATTACAAAGGGATTTCATTTTTAATAACTTATTTTTATTCCATAATTTTTGTGTGTTCAATATACACCTTCAAAGGTACATCATCAATTTTCAACCCTTTCTGACTTCATTTGATATTTCTCATGCATTTAATGATTTATTTTGAGGTAAATGACCCTGAATTTGAAAAGTAGTACAAGTGAACTCTGAAAAGGTTGTAACCTAGCATGACATCATAATTTCACCCGCATAGCAACTTCTAAAGAGTTGAGAGGTTTACGGCGAAAACTGGATGCACTTCGTGTACAAATTGGACAATCTGATAAGAAGCATGAGGGTTTCGGACGAAAACTCATCTATTACAAAGGGATTTCATTTTTAATAACTTATTTTCACTCCATACTTTTTGTGTGTTCAATATGCACCATTCAAAGGCACATCATCAATTTTCCACCCTTTTTGACGTCATTTGATATTTCTCATGCATTTAATGATTTATTTTGAGCTAAATGACCCTTAGTTTGAAAATCAGTACAAATGAACTCTGAAAAGGTTGTGACTTGGCATGACATCATAATTTCACCCACATAGCAACTTCTAAAGCATTGAGAGGGTTAGGACAAAAACTGGATGCACTTTGTGTACAAATTGGACAATCTCTTTCGACGCATGTGGGTTTCGGACGAAAACTCACCTATTACAAAAGGATTTCATTTTTAATAACTTATTTTAACTCCATAATATTTGTGTGTTCAATATACACCATTCAAAGGAACATCATCAATTTTCAACCCTTTCTGACTTCATTTGATATTTCTCATGCATTTAATGATTTATTTTGAGATAAATGACCCTGAGTTTGAAAAGCAGTACAAATGAACTCTGAAAAGGTTGTAACTTGGCATGACATCATCATTTCACTCGCATAGCAACTTCTAAAGAGTTGAGAGGGTTACGGCAAAAACTGGATGCACTTCGTGTACAAATTGGATAATCTCATCAGAAGCATGAGGGTTTCGGAGAAAAACACATCTATTACAAAGGGATTTCATTTTTAATAACTTATTCTAACTCCATACTTTTTGTGTGTTCAATATGCACCATTCAAAGGCACATCATCAATTTTCAACCCTTTCTGACTTCATTTTGATATTTCTCATGCATTTAATGATTTATTTTGAGATAAATGACCCTGAGTTTGAAAAGCAGTACAAATGAACACTGAGAAGGTTGTAACTTGGCATGACATCATCATTTCACTCGCATAGCAACTTCTAAAGAATTGAGAGGGTTACGACAAAAACTGGATGCACTTCGTGTACAAATTGGATAATCTCATCAGAAGCATGAGGGTTTCGGACAAAAACTCATCTATTACAAAGGGATTTCATTTTTAATAACTTATTTTAACTCCATACTTTTTGTGTGTTCAATATGCACCATTCAAAGGCACATCATCAATTTTCAACCCTTTCTGACTTCATTTGATATTTCTCATGCATTTAATGATTTATTTTGAGATAAATGACCCTGAGTTGGAAAACCAGTACAAATGAACTCTGAAAATGTTGTAACTTGGCATGACATCATCATTTCACTCGCATAGCAACTTCTAAACAGTTGAGAGGGTTACGGCAAAAACTGGATGCACTTCGTGTACAAATTGGATAATCTCAGCAGAAGCATGAGGGTTTCGGACAAAAACTCATCTATTACAAAGGGATTTCATTTTTAATAACTTATTTTAACTCCATACTTTTTGTGTCTTCAATATGCACCATTCAAAGGCACATCATCAATTTTCAACCCTTTCTGACTTCATTTGATATTTCTCATGCATTTAATGATTTATTTTTAGATAAATGACCCTGAGTTTGAAAAGCAGTACAAATGAACTCTGAAAAGGTTGTAACTTGGCATAACATCATAATTTCACTCGCATAGCAACTTCTAAAGAGTTGAGAGGGTTACGCTAAAAACTAGATGCACTTCGTGTACAAATTGGACAATTTGATAAGAAGCATGAGGGTTTCGGACGAAAACTCATCTACTACGAAGGGATTTCATTTTTAATAACTTATTTTAACTCCATACTTTTTGTGTGTTCAATATGCACCATTCAAAGGCACATCATCAATTATCCACCCTTTTTGACGTCATTTGATATTTCTCATGCATTTAATGATTTATTTTGAGATAAATGACCCTTAGTTTGAAAAGAAGTACAAATGAACTCTGAAAAGGTTGTGACTTGGCATGACATCGTAATTTCACCCACATAGCAACTTCTAAAGCGTTGAGAGGGTTAGGACAAAAACTGGATGCACTTTGTGTACAAATTGGACAATCTCTTTCAACGCATGTGGGTTTCGGACGAAAACTCACCTATTACAAAGGGATTTCATTTTTAATAACTTATTTTAACTCCATAATATTTGTGTGTTCACTATACACCATTCAAAGGCACATCATCAATTTTCAACCCTTTCTGACTTCATTTGATATTTCTCATGCATTTAATGATTTATTTTGAGATAAATGACCCTGAGTTTGAAAAGCAGTACAAATGAACTCTGAAGAGGTTGTAACTTGGCATGACATCATCATTTCACTCACATAGCAACTTCTAAAGAGTTGAGAGGGTTACGACAAATACTGGATGCACTTCGTGTACAAATTGGATAATCTCATCAGAAGCGTGAGGGTTTCGGAGAAAAACTCATCTATTACAAAGGGATTTCATTTTTAATAACTTATTTTAACTCCATACTTTTTGTGTGTTCAATATGCACCATTCAAAGGCACATCATCAATTTTCAACCCTTTCTGACTTCATTTTGATATTTCTCATGCATTTAATGATTTATTTTGAGATAAATGACCCTGAGTTTGAAAAGCAGTACAAATGAACACTGAAAAGGTTGTAACTTGGCATGACATCATCATTTCACTCGCATAGCAACTTCTAAAGAGTTGAGAGGGTTACGACAAAAACTGGATGCACTTCGTGTACAAATTGGATAATCTCATCAGAAGCATGAGGGTTTCGGACAAAAACTCATCTATTACCAAGGGATTTCATTTTTAATAACTTATTTTAACTCCATACTTTTTGTGTGTTCAATATACACCATTCAATGGCACATCATCAATTTTCAAACCTTTCTGACTTCATTTGATATTTCTCATGCATTTAATGATTTATTTTGAGCTAAATGACCCGGAATTTGAAAATCAGTACAAATGAACTATGAAAAGGTTGTAACTTGGCATGACATCATAATTTCACCCAGTTAGCAACTTCAAAAGAGTTGAGAGGGTTATGACAAAAACTGGATGCGCTTCGTATACAAATTGGACAAGCTCTTTCGAAGCATGTGGGATTCGGACGAAAACTTATGTATTACAAAGGGATTTCATTTTTAATAACTTATGTTAACTACATGATTTTTGTGTGTTCAATATGCACCATTCAAAGGCGCATCATCTATTTTCAACCCTTTCTGACTTCATTTGATATTTCTAATGCATTTAATGATTTATTTTGAGCTGAATGACCCTGAATTTGAAAAGCAGTACAAATGAACTCTGAAAAGGTTGTAACCTGGGATGACATCATAATTTCACCCGCATAGAAACTTCTAAAGAGTTGAGAGGGTTACGGCCAAAACTAGATGCACTTCGTGTACAAATTGGACAATTTGATAAGAAGCATGAGGGTTTCGGACGAAAACTCATCTACTACGAAGGGATTTCATTTTTAATAACTTATTTTAACTCCATACTTTTTGTGTGTTCAATATGCACCATTCAAAGGCACATCATCAATTGTCCACCCTTTTTGACGTCATTTGATATTTCTCATGCATTTAATGATTTATTTTGAGATAAATGACCCTTAGTTTGAAAAGCAGTACAAGTGAACTCTGAAAAGGTTGTGACTTGGCATGACATCGTAATTTCACCCACATAGCAACTTCTAAAGCGTTGAGAGGGTTAGGACAAAAACTGGATGCACTTTGTGTACAAATTGGACAATCTCTTTCGACGCATGTGGGTTTCGGACGAAAACTCACCTATTACAAAGGGATTTCATTTTTAATAACTTATTTTAACTCCATAATATTTGTGTGTTCAATATACACCATTCAAAGGCACATCATCAATTTTCAACCCTTTCTGACTTCATTTGACATTTCTCATGCATTTAATGATTTATTTTGAGATAAATGACCCTGAGTTTGAAAAGCAGTACAAATGAACTCTTAAAAGGTTGTAACTTGGCATGACATCATCATTTCACTCGCATAGCAACTTCTAAAGAGTTGAGAGGGTTACGGCAAAAACTGGATGCACTTCGTGTACAAATTGGATAATCTCATCAGAAGCATGAGGGTTTCGGAGAAAAACTCATCTATTACAAAGGGATTTCATTTTTAATAACTTATTTTAACTCCATACTTTTTGTTTGTTCAATATGCACCATTCAAAGGCACATCATCAATTTTCAACCCTTTCTGACTTCATTTTGATATTTCTCATGCATTTAATGATTTATTTTGAGATAAATGACCCTGAGTTTGAAAAGCAGTACAAATGAACACTGAAAAGGTTGTAACTTGGCATGACATCACCATTTCACTCGCATAGCAACTTCTAAAGAGTTGAGAGGGTTACGACAAAAACTGGATGCACTTCATGTACAAATTGGATAATCTCATCAGAAGAATGAGGGTTTCGGACAAAAACTCATCTATTACAAAGGGATTTCGTTTTTAATAACTTATTTTAACGCCATACTTTTTGTGTGTTCAATATGCACCATTCAAAGGCACATCATCAATTTTCAACCCTTTCTGACTTCATTTGATATTTCTCATGCATTTAATAATTTATTTTGAGATAAATGACCCTGAGTTGGAAAACCAGTACAAATGAACTCTGAAAAGGTTGTAACTTGGCATGACATCACCATTTCACTCGCATAGCAACTTCTAAACAGTTGAGAGGGTTACGGCAAAAACTGGATGCACTTCGTGTACAAATTGGATAATCTCAGTAGAAGCATGAGGGTTTCAGACAAAAACTCATCTATTACAAAGGGATTTCATTTTTAATAACTTATTTTAACTCCATACTTTTTGTGTGTTCAATATACACCATTCAATGGCACATCATCAATTTTCAAACCTTTCTGACTTCATTTGATATTTCTCATGCATTTAATGATTTATTTTGAGCTAAATGACCCGGAATTAGAAAATCAGTACAAATGAACTATGAAAAGGTTGTAACTTGGCATGACATCATAATTTCACCCAGTTAGCAACTTCAAAAGAGTTGAGAGGGTTATGACAAAAACTGGATGCGCTTCTTATACAAATTGGACAAGCTCTTTCGAAGCATGTGGGATTCGGACGAAAACTTATGTATTACAAAGGGATTTCATTTTTAATAACTTATGTTAACTACATGATTTTTGTGTGTTCAATATGCACCATTCAAAGGCACATCATCTATTTTCAACCCTTTCTGACTTCATTTGATATTTCTCATGCATTTAATGATTTATTTCGAGCTAAATGACCCTGAATTTGGAAAGCAGTACAAATGAACTATGAAAAGGTTGTAACTTGGCATGGCATCATAATTTCACCCACATAGCAACTTCTAAAGAGTTGGGAGGATTACGACAAAAGCTGGATGCACTTCGTGTACAAATTGCACAATATCATAAGAAGCATGAGGGTTTTGGACGAAAACTCATCTATTACAAAGGGATTTCATTTTTAATAACTTATTTTAAGTCCATACTTTTTGTGTGTTCAATATGCACCATTCAAAGGCACATCATCAATTTTCAACCCTTTCTGACTTCATTTTGATATTTCTCATGCATTTAATGATTTATTTTGAGATAAATGACCCTGAGTTTGAAAAGCAGTACAAATGAACACTGAAAAGGTTGTAACTTGGCATGACATCATCATTTCACTCGCATAGCAACTTCTAAAGAGTTGAGAGGGTTACGACAAAAACTGGATGCACTTCGT
The DNA here is from genome assembly GCA_022496015.1 of Hordeum marinum. Classification (NCBI taxonomy): domain Eukaryota; kingdom Viridiplantae; phylum Streptophyta; class Magnoliopsida; order Poales; family Poaceae; genus Hordeum; species Hordeum marinum. The sequence goes on from CM039678.1 coordinate 557,848,250, forward strand.
GTACAAATTGGATAATCTCATCAGAAGCATGAGGGTTTCGGACAAAAACTCATCTATTACAAAGGGATTTCATTTTTAATAACTTATTTTAACTCCATACTTTTTGTGTGTTCAATATGCACCATTCAAAGGCACATCATCAATTTTCAACCCTTTCTGACTTCATTTGATATTTCTCATGCATTTAATAATTTATTTTGAGATAAATGACCCTGAGTTGGAAAACCAGTACAAATGAACTCTGAAAAGGTTGTAACTTGGCATGACATCACCATTTCACTCGCATAGCAACTTCTAAACAGTTGAGAGGGTTACGGCAAAAACTGGATGCACTTCGTGTACAAATTGGATAATCTCAGGAGAAGCATGAGGGTTTCGGACAAACACTCATCTATTACAAAGGGATTTCATTTTTAATAACTTATTTTAACTCCATACTTTTTGTGTCTTCAATATGCACCATTCAAAGGCATCATCAATTTTCAACCCTTTTTGACTTCATTTGATATTTCTCATGCATTTAATGATTTATTTTGAGATAAATGACCCTGAGTTTGAAAAGCAGTACAAATGAACTCTGAAAAGGTTGTAACTTGGCATGACATCATAATTTCACTCGCATAGCAACTTCTAAAGAGTTGAGAAGGTTACGACAAAAACTGGATGCACTTCGTGTACAAATTGGATAATCTCATCAGAAGCATGAGGGTTTCGGACAAAAACTCATCTATTACAAAGGGATATCATTTTTAATAACTTATTTTAACTCCATACTTTTTGTGTGTTCAATATACACCATTCAATGGCACATCATCAATTTTCAAACCTTTCTGACTTCATTTGATATTTCTCATGCATTTAATGATTTATTTTGAGCTAAATGACCCGGAATTTGAAAATCAGTACAAATGAACTATGAAAAGGTTGTAACTTGGCATGACATCATAATTTCACCCAGTTAGCAACTTCAAAAGAGTTGAGAGGGTTATGACAAAAACTGGATGCGCTTCCTATACAAATTGGACAAGCTCTTTCGAAGTATGTGGGATTCGGACGAAAACTTATGTATTACAAAGGGATTTCATTTTTAATAACTTATGTTAACTACATGATTTTTGTGTGTTCAATATGCACCATTCAAAGGCACATCATCTATTTTCAACCCTTTCTGACTTCATTTGATATTTCTCATGCATTTAATGATTTATTTCGAGCTAAATGACCCTGAATTTGAAAAGCAGTACAAATGAACTCTGAAAAGGTTGTAACCTGGGATGACATCATAATTTCACCCGCATAGCAACTTCTAAAGAGTTGAGAGGGTTACGGCAAAAACTAGATGCACTTCGTGTACAAATTGGACAATTTGATAAGAAGCATGAGGGTTTCGGACGAAAACTCATCTACTACGAAGGGATTTCATTTTTAATAACTTATTTTAACTCCATACTTTTTGTGTGTTCAATATGCACCATTCAAAGGCACATCATCAATTGTCCACCCTTTTTGACGTCATTTGATATTTCTCATGCATTTAATGATTTATTTTGAGATAAATGACCCTTAGTTTGAAAAGCAGTACAAATGAACTCTGAAAAGGTTGTGACTTGGCATGACATCGTAATTTCACCCACATAGCAACTTCTAAAGCGTTGAGAGGGTTAGGACAAAAACTGGATGCACTTTGTGTACAAATTGGACAATCTCTTTCGACACATGTGGGTTTCGGACGAAAACTCACCTATTACAAAGGGATTTCATTTTTAATAACTTATTTTAACTCCATAATATTTGTGTGTTCAATATACACCATTCAAAGGCACATCATCAATTTTCAACCCTTTCTGACTTCATTTGATATTTCTCATGCATTTAATGATTTATTTTGAGATAAATGACCCTGAGTTTGAAAAGCAGTACAAATGAACTCTGAAAAGGTTGTAACTTGGCATGACATCATCATTTCACTCGCATAGCAACTTCTAAAGAGTTGAGAGGGTTACGGCAAAAACTGGATGCACTTCGTGTACAAATTGGATAATCTCATCAGAAGCATGAGGGTTTCGGAGAAAAACTCATCTATTACAAAGGGATTTCATTTTTAATAACTTATTTTAACTCCATACTTTTTGTGTGTTCAATATGCACCATTCAAAGGCACATCATCAATTTTCAACCCTTTCTGACTTCATTTTGATATTTCTCATGCATTTAATGATTTATTTTGAGATAAATGACCCTGAGTTTGAAAAGCAGTACAAATGAACACTGAAAAGGTTGTAACTTGGCATCACATCATCATTTCACTCGCATAGCAACTTCTAAAGAGTTGAGAGGGTTACGACAAAAACTGGATGCACTTCATGTACAAATTGGATAATCTCATCAGAAGCATGAGGGTTTCGGACAAAAACTCATCTATTACAAAGGGATTTCATTTTTAATAACTTATTTCAACTCCATACTTTTTGTGTGTTCAATATGCACCATTCAAAGGCACATCATCAATTTTCAACCCTTTCTGACTTCATTTGATATTTCTCATGCATTTAATGATTTATTTTGAGATAAATGACCCTGAGTTTGAAAAGCAGTACAAATGAACTCTGAAAAGGTTGTAACTTCTCATGACATCATCATTTCACTCACATAGCAACTTCTAAAGAGTTGAGAGGGTTACGGCAAAAACTGGATGTACTTCGTGTACAAATTGGATAATCTCAGCAGAAGCATGAGGGTTTCGGACAAAAACTCATCTATTACAAAGGGATTTCATTTTTAATAACTTATTTTAACTCCATAGTTTTTGTGTGTTCAATATGCACCATTCAAAGGCACATCATCAATTTTCAACCCTTTTTGACTTCATTTGATATTTCTCATGCATTTAATGATTTATTCTGAGCTAAATGACCCTTAGTTTGAAAAGCAGTACAAATGAACTCTGAAAAGGTTGTCACTTGGCATGACATCATAATTTCACCCACATAGCAACTTCTAAAGCGTTCAGAGGGTTAGGACAAAAACTGGATGCACTTTGTGTACAAATTGGACAATCTCTTTCGACGCATGTGGGTTTCGGACGAAAACTCACCTATTACAAAGGGATTTCATTTTTAATAACTTATTTTAACTCCATAATATTTGTGTGTTCAATATGCACCATTCAAAGGCACATCATCAATTTTGAACCCTTTCTGACTTCATTTGATATTTCTCATGCATTTAATGATTTATTTTGAGATAAATGACCCTGAGTTTGAAAAGCAGTAAAAATGAACTCTGAAAAGGTTGTAACTTGGCATGACATCATCATTTCACTCGCATAGCAACTTCTAAAGAGTTGAGAGGGTTACGACAAAAACTGGATGCACTTCGTGTACAAATTGGATAATCTCATCAAAAGCATGAGGGTTTCGGACATAAACTCATCTATTACAAAGGGATTTCATTTTTAATAACTTATTTTAACTCCATACTTTTTGTGTGTTAAATATGCACCATTCAAAGGCACATCATCAATTTTCAACCCTTTCTGACTTCATTTGATATTTCTCATGCATTTAATGATTTATTTTGAGATAAATGACCCTGAGTTTGAAAAGCAATTCAAATGAACTCTGAAAAGGTTGTGACTTGGCATGACATCATAATTTCACCCACATAGCAACTTCTAAAGCGTTGAGAGGGTTAGGACAAAAACTGGATGCACTTTGTGTACAAATTGGACAATCTCTTTCGACGCATGTGGGTTTCGGACGAAAACTCACCTATTACAAAGGGATTTCATTTTTAATAACTTATTTTAACTCCATAATATTTGTGTGTTCAATATGCACCATTCAAAGGCACATCATCAATTTTGAACCCTTTCTGACTTCATTTGATATTTCTCATGCATTTAATGATTTATTTTGAGATAAATGACCCTGAGTTTGAAAAGCAGTACAAATGAACTCTGAAAAGGTTGTAACTTGGCATGACATCATCATTTCACTCGCATAGCTACTTCTAAAGAGTTGAGAGGGTTACGACAAAAACTGGATGCACTTCGTGTACAAATTGGATAATCTCATCAGAAGCATGAGGGTTTCGGACGAAAACTCATCTATTACAAAGGGATTTCATTTTTAATAACTTATTTTAACTCCATACTTTTTGTGTGTTAAATATGCACCATTCCAAGGAACATCATCAATTTTCAACCCTTTCTGACTTCATTTGATATTTCTCATGCATTTAATGATTTATTTTGAGATAAATGACCCTGAGTTTGAAAAGTAGTACAAATGAACTCTGAAAAGGTTGTAACTTGGCATGACATCATCATTTCACTCGCATAGCAACTTCTAAAGAGTTGAGAGGGTTACGACAAAAACTGGATGCACTTCGTGTACAAATTGGATAATCTGATCAGAAGCATGAGGGTTTCGGACAAAAACTCATCTATTACAAAGGGATTTCATTTTTAATAACTTATTTCAACTCCATACTTTTTGTGTGTTCAATATGCACCATTCAAAGGCACATCATCAATTTTCAACCCTTTCTCACTTCATTTGATATTTCTCATGCATTTAATGATTTATTTTGAGATAAATGACCCTGAGTTTGAAAAGCAGTACAAATGAACTCTGAAAAGGTTGTAACTTGGCATGACATCATCATTTCACTCGCATAGCAACTTCTAAAGAGTTGAGAGGGTTACGGCAAAAACTGGATGGACTTCGTGTACAAATTGGATAATCTCAGCAGAAGCAAGAGGGTTTCGGACAAAAACTCATCTATTACAAAGGGATTTCATTTTTAATAACTTATTTTAACTGCATACTTTTTGTGTGTTCAATATGCACCATTCAAAGGCACATCATCAATTTTCAACCCTTTCTGACTTCAGTTGATATTTCTCATGCATTTAATGATTTATTTTGAGCTAAATGACCCTTAGTTTGAAAAGCAGTACAAATGAACTCTGAAAAGGTGGTGACTTGGCATGACATCATAATTTCACCCACATAGCAACTTCTAAAGCGTTGAGAGGGTTAGGACAAAAACTGGATGCACTTTGTGTACAAATTGGACAATCTCTTTCGACGCATGTGGGTTTCAGACGAAAACTCGCCTATTACAAAGGGATTTCATTTTTAATAACTTATTTTAACTCCATAATATTTGTGTGTTCAATATGCACCATTCAAAGGCACATCATCAATTTTGAACCCTTTCTTACTTCATTTGATATTTCTCATGCATTTAATGATTTATTTTGATGTAAATGACCCTGAGTTTGAAAAGCAGTACAAATGAACTCTGAAAAGGTTGTAACTTGGCATGACATCATCATTTCACTCGCATAGCAACTTCTAAAGAGTTGAGAGGGTTACGGCAAAAACTGGATGCACTTCGTGTACAAATTGGATAATCTCATCAGAAGCATGAGGGTTTCGGACAAAAACTCATCTATTACAAAGGGATTTCATTTTTAATAACTTATTTTAACTCCATACTTTTTGTGTGTTGAATATGCACCATTCCAAGGCACATCATCAATTTTCAACCCTTTCTGACTTCATTTGATATTTCTCATGCATTTAATGATTTATTTTGAGATAAATGACCCTGAGTTTGAAAAGCAGTACAAATGAACTCTGAAAAGGTTGTAACTTGGCATGACATCATCATTTCACTCGCATAGAAACTTCTAAAGAGTTGAGAGGGTTACGACAAAAACTGGATGCACTTCGTGTACAAATTGGATAATCTCATCAGAAGCATGAGGGTTTCGGACAAAAACTCATCTATTACAAAGGGATTTCATTTTTAATAACTTATTTTAACTCCATACTTTTTGTGTGTTAAATATGCACCATTCCAAGGAACATCATCAATTTTCAACCCTTTCTGACTTCATTTGATATTTCTCATGCATTTAATGATTTATTTTGAGATAAATGACCCTGAGTTTGAAAAGGAGTACAAATGAACTCTGAAAAGGTTGTAACTTGGCATGACATCATCATTTCACTCACATAGCAACTTCTAAAGAGTTGAGAGGGTTACGACAAAAACTGGATGCACTTCGTGTACAAATTGGATAATCTCATCAGAAGCATGAGGGTTTCGGACAAAAACTCATCTATTACAAAGGGATTTCATTTTTAATAACTTATTTCAACTCCATACTTTTTGTGTGTTCAATATGCACCATTCAAAGGCACATCATCAATTTTCAACCCTTTCTGACTTCATTTGATATTGCTCACGCATTTAATGATTTATTTTGAGATAAATGACCCTGAGTTTGAAAAGCAGTACAAATGAACTCTGAAAAGGTTGTAACTTGGCATGACATCATCATTTCACTCGCATAGCAACTTCTAAAGAGTTGAGAGGGTTACGGCAAAAACTGGATGGACTTCGTGTACAAATTGGATAATCTCAGTAGAAGCATGGGGTTTCGGACAAAAACTCATCTATTACAAAGGGATTTCATTTTTAATAACTTATTTTAACTGCATACTTTTTGTGTGTTCAATATGCACCATTCAAAGGCACATCATCAATTTTCAACCCTTTCTGACTTCATTTGATATTTCTCATGCATTTAATGATTTATTTTGAGCTAAATGACCCTTAGTTTGAAAAGCAGTACAAATGAACTCTGAAAAGGTTGTGACTTGGCATGACATCATCATTTCACTCGCATAGCAACTTCTAAAGAGTTGAGAGGGTTATGACAAAAACTGGATGCACTTCGTGTACAAATTGGATAATCTCATCAGAAGCATGAGGGTTTCGGACAAAAACTCATCTATTACAAAGGGATTTCATTTTTAATAACTTATTTTAACTCCATAATATTTGTGTGTTCAATATGCACCATTCAAAGGCACATCATCAATTTTGAACCCTTTCTGACTTCATTTGATATTTCTCATGCATTTAATGATTTATTTTGAGATAAATGACCCTGAGTTTGAAAAGCAGTACAAATGAACTCTGAAAAGGTTGTAACTTGGCATGACATCATCATTTCACTCGCATAGCAACTTCTAAAGAGTTGAGAGGGTTACGGCAAAAACTGGATGCACTTCGTGTACAAATTGGATAATCTCATCAGAAGCATGAGGGTTTCGGACAAAAACTCATCTATTACAAAGGGATTTCATTTTTAATAACTTATTTTAACTCCATACTTTTTGTGTGTTGAATATGCACCATTCCAAGGCACATCATCAATTTTCAACCCTTTCTGACTTCATTTGATATTTCTCATGCATTTAATGATTTATTTTGAGATAAATGACCCTGAGTTTGAAAAGCAGTACAAATGAACTCTGAAAAGGTTGTAACTTGGCATGACATCATCATTTCACTCGCATAGCAACTTCTAAAGAGTTGAGAGGGTTACGACAAAAACTGGATGCACTTCGTGTACAAATTGGATAATCTCATCAGAAGCATGAGGGTTTCGGACAAAAACTCATCTATTACAAAGGGATTTCATTTTTAATAACTTATTTCAACTCCATACTTTTTGTGTGTTCAATATGCACCATTCAAAGGCACATCATCAATTTTCAACCCTTTCTGACTTCATTTGATATTTCTCATGCATTTAATGATTTATTTTGAGATAAATGACCCTGAGTTTGAAAAGGAGTACAAATGAACTCTGAAAAGGTTGTAACTTGGCATGACATCATCATTTCACTCGCATAGCAACTTCTAAAGAGTTGAGAGGGTTACGGCAAAAACTGGATGCACTTCGTGTACAAATTGGATAATCTCAGCAGAAGCATGAGGGTTTCGGACAAAAACTCATCTATTACAAACGGATTTCATTTTTAATAACTTATTTCAACTCCATACTTTTTGTGTGTTCAATATGCACCATTCAAAGGCACATCATCAATTTTCAACCCTTTCTGACTTCATTTGATATTTCTCATGCATTTAATGATTTATTTTGAGATAAATGACCCTGAGTTTGAAAACCAGTACAAATGAGCTCTGAAAAGGTTGTAACTTGGCATGACATCATCATTTCACTCGCATAGCAACTTCTAAAGAGTTGAGAGGGTTACGGCAAAAACTGGATGCACTTCGTGTGCAAATTGGATAATCACATCAGAAGCATGAGGGTTTCGGACAAAAACTCATCTATTACAAAGGGATTTCATTTTTAATAACTTATTTTAACTGCATACTTTTTGTGTGTTCAATATGCACCATTCAAAGGCACATCATCAATTTTCAACCCTTTCTGACTTCATTTGATATTTCTCATCCATTTAATGATTTATTTTGAGATAAATGACCCTGAGTTTCAAAAGCAGTACAAATTAACTCTGAAAAGGTTGTAACTTGGCATGACATCATCATTTCACTCGCATAGCAACTTCTAAAGAGTTGAGAGGGTTACGACAAAAACTGGATGCACTTCGTGTACAAATTGGATAATCTCATCAGAAGCATGAGGGTTTCGGACAAAAACTCATCTATTACAAAGGGATTTCTTTTTTAATACCTTATTTTAACTCCATACTTTTTGTGTGTTCAATATGCACCATTCAAAGGCACATCATCAATTTTCAACCCTTTCTGACTTCATTTGATATTTCTCATGCATTTAATGATTTATTTTGAGCTAAATGACCCTTAGTTTGAAAAGCAGTACAAATGAACTCTGAAAAGGTTGTGACTTGGCATGACATCATAATTTCACCCACATAGCAACTTCTAAAGCGTTGAGAGGGTTAGGACAAAAACTGGATGCACTTTGTGTACAAATTGGACAATCTCTTTCGACGCATGTGGGTTTCGGACGAAAACTCGCCTATTACAAAGGGATTTCATTTTTCATAACTTATTTTAACCTCATAATATTTGTGTGTTCAATATGCACCATTCAAAGGCACATCATCAATTTTCAACCCTTTGTGACTTCATTTGATATTTCTCATGCATTTAATGATTTATTTTGAGATAAATGACCCTGAGTTTGGAAACCAGTACAAATGAGCTCTGAAAAGGTTGTAACTTGGCATGACATCATCATTTCACTCGCATAGCAACTTCTAAAGAGTTGAGAGGGTTACGGCAAAAACTGGATGCACTTCGTGTACAGATTGGATAATCACATCAGAAGCATGAGGGTTTCGGACAAAAACTCATCTATTACAAAGGGATTTCATTTTTAATAACTTATTTTAACTCCATACTTTTTGTGTGTTAAATATGCACCATTCAAAGGCACATCATCAATTTTCAACCCTTTCTGACTTCATTTGATATTTCTCATGCATTTAATGATTTATTTTGAGATAAATGACCCTGAGTTTGAAAAGCAGTACAAATGAACTCTGAAAAGGTTGTAACTTGGCATGACATCATCATTTCACTCGCATAGCAACTTCTAAAGAGTTGAGAGGGTTACGACAAAAACTGGATGCACTTCGTGTACAAATTGGATAATCTCATCAGAAGCATGAGGGTTTCGGACAAAAACTCATCTATTACAAAGGGATTTCATTTTTAATAACTTATTTCAACTCCATACTTTTTGTGTGTTCAATATGCACCATTCAAAGGCACATCATCAATTTTCAACCCTTTGTGACTTCATTTGATATTTCTCATGCATTTAATGATTTATTTTGAGATAAATGACCCTGAGTTTGAAAACCAGTACAAATGAGCTCTGAAAAGGTTGTAACTTGGCATGACATCATCATTTCACTCGCATAGCATCTTCTAAAGAGTTGAGAGGGTTACGGCAAAAACTGGATGCACTTCGTGTACAAATTGGATAATCACATCAGAAGCATGAGGGTTTCGGACAAAAACTCATCTATTACAAAGGGATTTCATTTTTAATAACTTATTTTAACTCCATACTTTTTATGTGTTAAATATGCAGCATTCAAAGGCACATCATAAATTTTCAACCCTTTCTGACTTCATTTGATATTTCTCATGCATTTAATGATTTATTTTGAGATAAATGACCCTGAGTTTGAAAAGCAGTACAAATGAACTCTGAAAAGGTTGTAACTTGGCATGACATCATCATTTCACTCGCATAGCAACTTCTAAAGAGTTGAGAGGGTTACGACAAAAACTGGATGCACTTCGTGTACAAATTGGATAATCTCATCAGAAGCATGAGGGTTTCAGACAAAAACTCATCTATTACAAAGGGATTTCTTTTTTAATACCTTATTTTAACTCCATACTTTTTGTGTGTTCAATATGCACCATTCAAAGGCACATCATCAATTTTCAACCCTTTCTGACTTCATTTGATATTTCTCATGCATTTAATGATTTATTTTGAGCTAAATGACCCTTAGTTTGAAAAGCAGTACAAATGAACTCTGAAAAGGTTGTGACTTGGCATGACATCATAATTTCACCCACATAGCAACTTCTAAAGCGTTGAGAGGGTTAGGACAAAAACTGGATGCACTTTGTGTACAAGTTGGACAATCTCTTTCGACGCATGTGGGTTTCGGACGAAAACTCGCCTATTACAAAGGGATTTCATTTTTAATAACTTATTTTAACTCCATAATATTTGTGTGTTCAATATGCACCATTAAAAGGCGCAACATCAATTTTGAACCCTTTCTGACTTCATTTGATATTTCTCATGCATTTAATGATTTATTTTGAGATAAATGACCCTGAGTTTGAAAACCAGTACAAATGAGCTCTGAAAAGGTTGTAACTTGGCATGACATCATCATTTCACTCGCATAGCAACTTCTAAAGAGTTTAGAGGGTTACGGCCAAAACTGGATGCACTTCGTGTACAGATTGGATAATCACATCAGAAGCATGAGGGTTTCGGACAAAAACTCATCTATTACAAAGGGATTTCATTTTTAATAACTTATTTTAACTCCATACTTTTTTTGTGTTAAATATGCACCATTCAAAGGCACATCATCAATTTTCAACCCTTTCTGACTTCATTTGATATTTCTCATGCATTTAATGATTTATTTTGAGATAAATGACCCTGAGTTTCAAAAGCAGTACAAATGAACTCTGAAAAGGTTGTAACTTGGCATGACATCATCATTTCACTCGCATAGCAACTTCTAAAGAGTTGAGAGGGTTACGACAAAAACTGGATGCACTTCGTGTACAAATTGGATAATCTCATCAGAAGCATGAGGGTTTCGGACAAAAACTCATCTATTACAAAGGGATTTCATTTTTAATAACTTATTTCAACTCCATACTTTTTGTGTGTTCACTATGCACCATTCAAAGGCACATCATCAATTTTCAACCCTTTGTGACTTCATTTGATATTTCTCATGCATTTAATGATTTATTTTGAGATAAATGACCCTGAGTTTGGAAAGCAGTACAAATGAACTCTGAAAAGGTTGTAACTTGGCATGATATCATCATTTCACTCGCATAGCAACTTCTAAAGAGTTGAGAGGGTTACGACAAAAACTAGATGCACTTCGTGTACAAATTGGATAATCTCATCAGAAGCATGAGGGTTTCGGACAAAAACTCATCTATTAGAAATGGATTTCATTTTTAATAACTTATTTCAACTCCATACTTTTTGTGTGTTCAATATGCACCATTCAAAGGCACATCATCAATTTTCAACCCTTTCTGACTTCATTTGATATTTCTCATGCATTTAATGATTTATTTTGAGATAAATCACCCTGAGTTTGAAAAGCAGTACAAATGAACTCTGAAAAGGTTGTAACTTGGGACGACATCATCATTTCACTCGCATAGCAACTTCTAAAGAGTTGAGAGGGTTACGGCAAAAGCTGGATGCACTTCGTGTACAAATTGGATAATCTCAGCAGAAGCATGAGGGTTTCGGACAAAAACTCATCTATTACAAAGGGATTTCTTTTTTAATACCTTATTTTAACTCCATACTTTTTGTGTGTTCAATATGCACCATTCAAAGGCACATCATCAATTTTCAACCCTTTCTGACTTCATTTGATATTTCTCATGCATTTAATGATTTATTTTGAGCTAAATGACCTTAGTTTGAAAAGCAGTACAAATGAACTCTGAAAAGGTTGTGACTTGGCATGACATCATAATTTCACCCACATAGCAACTTCTAAAGCGTTGAGAGGGTTAGGACAAAAACTGGATGCACTTTGTGTACAAATTGGACAATCTCTTTCGACGCATGTGGGTTTCGGACAAAAACTCGCCTATTACAAAGGGATTTCATTTTTAATAACTTATTTTAACTCCATAATATTTGTGTGTTCAATATGCACCATTCAAAGGCACATCATCAATTTTCAACCCTTTCTGACTTCATTTGATATTTCTCATGCATTTAATGATTTATTTTGAGATAAATGACCCTGAGTATGAAAAGCAGTACAAATGAACTCTGAAAAGGTTGTAACTTGGCATGACATCATCATTTCACTCGCATAGCAACTTCTAAAGAGTTGAGAGGGTTACGACAAAAACTAGATGCACTTCGTGTACAAATTGGATAATCTCATCAGAAGCATGAGGGTTTCGGACAAAAACTCATCTATTACAAAGGGATTTCTTTTTTAATACCTTATTTTAACTCCATACTTTTTGTGTGTTCAATATGCACCATTCAAAGGCACATCATCAATTTTCAACCCTTTCTGACTTCATTTGATATTTCTCATGCATTTAATGATTTATTTTGAGCTAAATGACCCTTAGTTTGAAAAGCAGTACAAATGAACTCTGAAAAGGTTGTGACTTGGCATGACATCATAATTTCACCCACATAGCAACTTCTAAAGCGTTGAGAGGGTTAGGACAAAAACTGGATGCACTTTGTGTACAAGTTGGACAATCTCTTTCGACGCATGTGGGTTTCGGACGAAAACTCGCCTATTACAAAGGGATTTCATTTTTAATAACTTATTTTAACTCCATAATATTTGTGTGTTCAATATGCACCATTAAAAGGCGCAACATCAATTTTGAACCCTTTCTGACTTCATTTGATATTTCTCATGCATTTAATGATTTATTTTGAGATAAATGACCCTGAGTTTGAAAACCAGTACAAATGAGCTCTGAAAAGGTTGTAACTTGGCATGACATCATCATTTCACTCGCATAGCAACTTCTAAAGAGTTGAGAGGGTTACGGCAAAAACTGGATGCACTTCGTGTACAGATTGGATAATCACATCAGAAGCATGAGGGTTTCGGACAAAAACTCATCTATTACAAAGGGATTTCATTTTTAATAACTTATTTTAACTCCATACTTTTTTTGTGTTAAATATGCACCATTCAAAGGCACATCATCAATTTTCAACCCTTTCTGACTTCATTTGATATTTCTCATGCATTTAATGATTTATTTTGAGATAAATGACCCTGAGTTTGAAAAGCAGTACAAATGAACTCTGAAAAGGTTGTAACTTGGCATGACATCATCATTTCACTCGCATAGCAACTTCTAAAGAGTTGAGAGGGTTACGACAAAAACTGGATGCACTTCGTGTACAAATTGGATAATCTCATCAGAAGCATGAGGGTTTCGGACAAAAACTCATCTATTACAAAGGGATTTCATTTTTAATAACTTATTTCAACTCCATACTTTTTGTGTGTTCAATATGCACCATTCAAAGGCACATCATCAATTTTCAACCCTTTGTGACTTCATTTGATATTTCTCATGCATTTAATGATTTATTTTGAGATAAATGACCCTGAGTTTGGAAAGCAGTACAAATGAACTCTGAAAAGGTTGTAACTTGGCATGACATCATCATTTCACTCGCATAGCAACTTCTAAAGAGTTGAGAGGGTTACGACAAAAACTAGATGCACTTCGTGTACAAATTGGATAATCTCATCAGAAGCATGAGGGTTTCGGACAAAAACTCATCTATTACAAATGGATTTCATTTTTAATAACTTATTTCAACTCCATACTTTTTGTGTGTTCAATATGCACCATTCAAAGGCACATCATCAATTTTCAACCCTTTCTGACTTCATTTGATATTTCTCATACATTTAATGATTTATTTTGAGATAAATCACCCTGAGTTTGAAAAGCAGTACAAATGAACTCTGAAAAGGTTGTAACTTGGCACGACATCATCATTTCACTCGCATAGCAACTTCTAAAGAGTTGAGAGGGTTACGGCAAAAGCTGGATGCACTTCGTGTACAAATTGGATAATCTCAGCAGAAGCATGAGGGTTTCGGACAAAAACTCATCTATTACAAAGGGATTTCTTTTTTAATACCTTATTTCAACTCCATACTTTTTGTGTGTTCAATATGCACCATTCAAAGGCACATCATCAATTTTCAACCCTTTCTGACTTCATTTGATATTTCTCATGCATTTAATGATTTATTTTGAGCTAAATGACCTTAGTTTGAAAAGCAGTACAAATGAACTCTGAAAAGGTTGTGACTTGGCATGACATCATAATTTCACCCACATAGCAACTTCTAAAGCGTTGAGAGGGTTAGGACAAAAACTGGATGCACTTTGTGTACAAATTGGACAATCTCTTTCGACGCATGTGGGTTTCGGACAAAAACTCGCCTATTACAAAGGGATTTCATTTTTAATAACTTATTTTAACTCCATAATATTTGTGTGTTCAATATGCACCATTCAAAGGCACATCATCAATTTTCAACCCTTTCTGACTTCATTTGATATTTCTCATGCATTTAATGATTTATTTTGAGATAAATGACCCTGAGTTTGAAAAGCAGTACAAATGAACTCTGAAAAGGTTGTAACTTGGCATGACATCATCATTTCACTCGCATAGCAACTTCTAAAGAGTTGAGAGGGTTACGACAAAAACTGGATGCACTTCGTGTACAAATTGGATAATCTCATCAGAAGCATGAGGGTTTCGGACAAAAACTCATCTATTACAAAGGGATTTCTTTTTTAATACCTTATTTTAACTCCATACTTTTTGTGTGTTCAATATGCACCATTCAAAGGCACATCATCAATTTTCAACCCTTTCTGACTTCATTTGATATTTCTCATGCATTTAATGATTTATTTTGAGCTAAATGACCCTTAGTTTGAAAAGCAGTACAAATGAACTCTGAAAAGGTTGTGACTTGGCATGACATCATAATTTCACCCACATAGCAACTTCTAAAGCGTTGAGAGGGTTAGGACAAAAACTGGATGCACTTTGTGTACTAATTGGACAATCTCTTTCGACGCATGTGGGTTTCGGACGAAAACTCGCCTATTACAAAGGGATTTCATTTTTAATAACTTATTTTAACTCCATAATATTTGTGTGTTCAATATGCACCATTAAAAGGCGCAACATCAATTTTGAACCCTTTCTGACTTCATTTGATATTTCTCATGCATTTAATGATTTATTTTGAGATAAATGACCCTGCGTTTGAAAACCAGTACAAATGAGCTCTGAAAAGGTTGTAACTTGGCATGACATCATCATTTCACTCGCATAGCAACTTCTAAAGAGTTGAGAGGGTTACGGCAAAAACTGGATGCACTTCGTGTACAGATTGGATAATCACATCAGAAGCATGAGGGTTTCGGACAAAAACTCATCTATTACAAAGGGATTTCATTTTTAATAACTTATTTTAACTCCATACTTTTTTTGTGTTAAATATGCACCATTCAAAGGCACATCATCAATTTTCAACCCTTTCTGACTTCATTTGATATTTCTCATGCATTTAATGATTTATTTTGAGATAAATGACCCTGAGTTTGAAAAGCAGTACAAATGAACTCTGAAAAGGTTGTAACTTGGCATGACATCATCATTTCACTCGCATAGCAACTTCTAAAGAGTTGAGAGGGTTACGACAAAAAATGGATGCACTTCGTGTACAAATTGGATAATCTCATCAGAAGCATGAGGGTTTCGGACAAAAACTCATCTATTACAAAGGGATTTCATTTTTAATAACTTATTTCAACTCCATACTTTTTGTGTGTTTAATATGCACCATTCAAAGGCACATCATCGATTTTCAACCCTTTGTGACTTCATTTGATATTTCTCATGCATTTAATGATTTATTTTGAGATAAATGACCCTGAGTTTGGAAAGCAGTACAAATGAACTCTGAAAAGGTTGTAACTTGGCATGACATCATCATTTCACTCGCATAGCAACTTCTAAAGAGTTGAGAGCGTTACGACAAAAACTAGATGCACTTCGTGTACAAATTGGATAATCTCATCAGAAGCCTGAGGGTTTCGGACAAAAACTCATCTATTACAAATGGATTTCATTTTTAATAACTTATTTCAACTCCATACTTTTTGTGTGTTCAATATGCACCATTCAAAGGCACATCATCAATTTTCAACCCTTTCTGACTTCATTTGATATTTCTCATGCATTTAATGATTTATTTTGAGATAAATCACCCTGAGTTTGAAAAGCAGTACAAATGAACTCTGAAAAGGTTGTAACTTGGCATGACATCATCATTTCACTCGCATAGCAACTTCTAAAGAGTTGAGAGGGTTACGGAAAAAACTGGATGCACTTCGTGTACAAATTGGATAATCTCAGGAGAAGCATGAGGGTTTCGGACAAAAACTCATCTATTACAAAGGGATTTCTTTTTTAATACCTTATTTTAACTCCATACTTTTTGTGTGTTCAATATGCACCATTCAAAGGCACATCATCAATTTTCAACCCTTTCTGACTTCATTTGATATTTCTCATGCATTTAATGATTTATTTTGAGCTAAATGACATTAGTTTGAAAAGCAGTACAAATGAACTCTGAAAAGGTTGTGACTTGGCGTGACATCATAATTTCACCCACATAGCAACTTCTAAAGCGTTGAGAGGGTTACGACAAAAACTGGATGCACTTTGTGTACAAATTGGACAATCTCTTTCGACGCATGTGGGTTTCGGACAAAAACTCGCCTATTACAAAGGGATTTCATTTTTAATAACTTATTTTAACTCCATAATATTTGTGTGTTCAATATGCACCATTCAAAGGCACATCATCAATTTTCAACCCTTTCTGACTTCATTTGATATTTCTCATGCATTTAATGATTTATTTTGAGATAAATGACCCTGAGTTTGAAAAGCAGTACAAATGAACTCTGAAAAGGTTGTAACTTGGCATGACATCATCATTTCACTCGCATAGCAACTTCTAAAGAGTTGAGAGGGTTACGACAAAAACTGGATGCACTTCGTGTACAAATTGGATAATCTCATCAGAAGCATGAGGGTTTCGGACAAAAACTCATCTATTACAAAGGGATTTCTTTTTTAATACCTTATTTTAACTCCATACTTTTTGTGTGTTCAATATGCACCATTCAAAGGCACATCATCAATTTTCAACCCTTTCTGACTTCATTTGATATTTCTCATGCATTTAATGATTTATTTTGAGCTAAATGACCCTTAGTTTGAAAAGCAGTACAAATGAACTCTGAAAAGGTTGTGACTTGGCATGACATCATAATTTCACCCACATAGCAACTTCTAAAGCGTTGAGAGGGTTAGGACAAAAACTGGATGCACTTTGTGTACAAATTGGACAATCTCTTTCGACGCATGTGGGTTTCGGACGAAAACTCGCCTATTACAAAGGGATTTCATTTTTAATAACTTATTTTAACTCCATAATATTTGTGTGTTCAATATGCACCATTCAAAGGCACAACATCAATTTTGAACCCTTTCTGACTTCATTTGATATTTCTCATGCATTTAATGATTTATTTTGAGATAAATGACCCTGAGTTTGAAAACCAGTACAAATGAGCTCTGAAAAGGTTGTAACTTGGCATGACATCATCATTTCACTCGCATAGCAACTTCTAAAGAGTTGAGAGGGTTACGGCAAAAACTGGATGCACTTCGTGTACAAATTGGATAATCACATCAGAAGCATGACGGTTTCGGACAAAAACTCATCTATTACAAAGGGATTTCATTTTTAATAACTTATTTTAACTCCATACTTTTTGTGTGTTAAATATGCACCATTCAAAGGCACATCATCAATTTTCAACCCTTTCTGACTTCATTTGATATTTCTCATGCATTTAATGATTTATTTTGAGATAAATGACCCTGAGTTTGAAAAGCAGTACAAATGAACTCTGAAAAGGTTGTAACTTGGCATGACATCATCATTTCACTCGCATAGCAACTTCTAAAGAGTTGAGAGGGTTACGACAAAAACTGGATGCACTTCGTGTACAAATTGGATAATCTCATCAGAAGCATGAGGGTTTCGGACAAAAACTCATCTATTACAAAGGGATTTCATTTTTAATAACTTATTTCAACTCCATACTTTTTGTGTGTTCAATATGCACCATTCAAAGGCACATCATCAATTTTCAACCCTTTCTGACTTCATTTGATATTTCTCATGCATTTAATGATTTATTTTGAGATAAATGACCCTGAGTTTGGAAAGCAGTACAAATGAACTCTGAAAAGGTTGTAACTTGGCATGACATCATCATTTCACTCGCATAGCAACTTCTAAAGAGTTGAGAGGGTTACGACAAAAACTAGATGCACTTCGTGTACAAATTGGATAATCTCATCAGAAGCATGAGGGTTTCGGACAAAAACTCATCTATTACAAATGGATTTCATTTTTAATAACTTATTTCAACTCCATACTTTTTGTGTGTTCAATATGCACCATTCAAAGGCACATCATCAATTTTCAACCCTTTCTGACTTCATTTGATATTTCTCATGCATTTAATGATTTATTTTGAGATAAATCACCCTGAGTTTGAAAAGCAGTACAAATGAACTCTGAAAAGGTTGTAACTTGGCATGACATCATCATTTCACTCGCATAGCAACTTCTAAAGAGTTGAGAGGGTTACGGCAAAAACTGGATGCACTTCGTGTACAAATTGGATAATCTCAGCAGAAGCATGAGGGTTTCGGACAAAAACTCATCTATTACAAAGGGATTTCTTTTTCAATACCTTATTTTAACTCCATACTTTTTGTGTTTTCAATATGCACCATTCAAAGGCACATCATCAATTTTCAACCCTTTCTGACTTCATTTGATATTTCTCATGCATTTAATGATTTATTTTGAGCTAAATGACCTTAGTTTGAAAAGCAGTACAAATGAACTCTGAAAAGGTTGTGACTTGGCCTGACATCATAATTTCACCCACATAGCAAGTTCTAAAGCGTTGAGAGGGTTAGGACAAAAACTAGATGCACTTTGTGTACAAATTGGACAATCTCTTTCGACGCATGTGGGTTTCGGACAAAAACTCGCCTATTACAAAGGCATTTCATTTTTAATAACTTATTTTAACTCCATAATATTTGTGTGTTCAATATGCACCATTCAAAGGCATATCATCAATTTTGAACCCTTTCTGACTTCATTTGATATTTCTCATGCATTTAATGATTTATTTTGAGATAAATGACCCTGAGTTTGAAAAGCAGTACAAATGAACACTGAAAAGGTTGTAACTTGGCATGACATCATCATTTCACTCGCATAGCAACTTCTAAAGAGTTGAGAGGGTTACGGCAAAAACTGGATGCACTTCCTGTACAAATTGGATAATCTCATCAGAAGCTTGAGGGTTTCGGACAAAAACTCATCTATTACAAAGGGATTTCATTTTTAATAACTTATTTTAACTCCATACTTTTTGTGTGTTAAATATGCACCATTCAAAGGCACATCATCAATTTTCAACCCTTTCTGACTTCATTTGATATTTCTCATGCATTTAATGATTTATTTTGAGATAAATGACCCTGAGTTTGAAAAGCAGTACAAATGAACTCTGAAAAGGTTGTAACTTGGCATGACATCATCATTTCACTCGCATAGCAACTTCTAAAGAGTTGAGAGGGTTACGACAAAAACTGGATGCACTTCGTGTACAAATTGGATAATCTCATCAGAAGCATGAGGGTTTCGGACAAAAACTCATCCATTACAAAGGGATTTCATTTTTAATAACTTATTTTAACTCCATACTTTTTGTGTGTTCAATATGCACCATTCAAAGGCACATCATCAATTTTCAACCCTTTCTGACTTCATTCGATATTTCTCATGCATTTAATGATTTATTTTGAGCTAAATGACCCTTAGTTTGAAAAGCAGTACAAATGAATTCTGAAAAGGTTGTGACTTGGCATGACATCATAATTTCACCCACATAACATCTTCTGAAGCGTTGAGAGGGTTAGGACAAAAACTGGATGCACTTTTTGTACAAATTGGACAATCTCTTTCGACGCATGTGGGTTTCGGACGAAAACTCGCCTATTACAAAGGGATTTCATTTTTAATAACTTATTTTAACTCCATAATATTTGTGTGTTCAATATGCACCATTCAAAGGCACATCATCAATTTTGCACCCTTTCTGACTTCATTTGATATTTCTCATGCATTTAATGATTTTTTTTTGAGATAAATGACCCTGAGTTTGAAAACCAGTACAAATGAGCTCTGAAAAGGTTGTAACTTGGCATGACATCATCATTTCACTCGCATAGCAACTTCTAAAGAGTTGAGAGGGTTACGGCAAAAACTGGATGCACTTCGTGTACAAATTGGATAATCACATCAGAAGCATGAGGGTTTCGGACAAAAACTCATCTATTACAAATGGATTTCATTTTTAATAACTTATTTTAACTCCATACTTTTTGTGTGTTCAATATGCACCATTCAAAGGCACATCATCAATTTTCAACCCTTTCTGACTTCATTTGATATTTCTCATGCATTTAATGATTTATTTTGAGCTAAATGACCTTAGTTTGAAAAGCAGTACAAATGAACTCTGAAAAGGTTGTGACTTGGCATGACATCATCATTTCACTCGCATAGCAACTTCTAAAGAGTTGAGAGGGTTACAACAAAAACTAGATGCACTTCGTGTACAAATTGGATAATCTCATTAGAAGCATGAGGGTTTCGGACAAAAACTCATCTATTACAAATGTATTTCATTTTTAATAACTTATTTCAACTCCATACTTTTTGTGTGTTCAATATGCACCATTCAAAGGCACATCATCAATTTTCAACCCTTTCTGACTTCATTTGATATTTCTCATGCATTTAATGATTTATTTTGAGCTAAATGACCTTAGTTTGAAAAGCAGTACAAATGAACTCTGAAAAGGTTGTGACTTGGCATGACATCATAATTTCACCCACATAGCAACTTCTAAAGCGTTGAGAGGGTTAGGACAAAAACTGGATGCACTTTGTGTACAAATTGGACAATCTCTTTCGACGCATGTGGGTTTCGGACGAAAACTCGCCTATTACAAAGGGATTTCATTTTTAATAACTTATTTTAACTCCATAATATTTGTGTGTTCAATATGCACCATTCAAAGGCACATCATCAATTTTGAACCCTTTCTGACTTCATTTGATATTTCTCATGCATTTAATGATTTATTTTGAGATAAATGACCCTGAGTTTGAAAAGCAGTACAAATGAACATTGAAAAGGTTGTAACTTGGCATGACATCATCATTTCACTCGCATAGCAACTTCTAAAGAGTTGAGAGGGTTACGGCAAAAACTGGATGCACTTCGTGTACAAATTGGATAATCTCATCAGAAGCTTGAGGGTTTCGGACAGAAACTCATCTATTACAAAGGGATTTCATTTTTAATAACTTATTTTAACTCCATACTTTTTGTGTGTTAAATATGCACCATTCAAAGGCACATCATCAATTTTCAACCCTTTCTGACTTCATTTGATATTCTCATGCATTTAATGATTTATTTTGAGATAAATGACCCTGAGTTTGAAAAGCAGTACAAATGAACTCTGAAAAGGTTGTAAATTGGCATGACATCATCATTTCACTCGCATAGCAACTTCTAAAGAGTTGAGAGGGCTACGACAAAAACTGGATGCACTTCGTGTACAAATTGCACAATCTCATCAGAAGCGTGAGGGTTTCGGACAAAAACTCATCCATTACAAAGGGATTTCATTTTTAATAACTTAATTTAACTCCATACTTTTTGTGTGTTCAATATGCACCATTCAAAGGCACATCATCAATTTTCAACCCTTTCTGACTTCATTTGATATTTCTCATGCATTTAATGAATTATTTTGAGCTAAATGACCCTTAGTTTGAAAAGCAATACAAATGAACTCTGAAAAGGTTGTGACTTGGCATGACATCATAATTTCACCCACATAGCAACTTCTAAAGCGTTGAGAGGGTTAGGACAAAAACTGTATCCACTTTGTGTACAAATTGGACAATCTCTTTCGACGCATGTGGGTTTCGGACGAAAACTCGCCTACTACAAAGGGATTTCATTTTTAATAACTTATTTTAACTCCATAATATTTGTGTGTTCAATATGCACCATTCAAAGGCACATCATCAATTTTCAACCCTTTCTGACTTCATTTGATATTTCTCATGCATTTAATGATTTATTTTGAGATAAATGACCCTGAGTTTGAAAACCAGTACAAATGAGCTCTGAAATGGTTGTAACTTGGCATGACATCATCATTTCACTCGCATAGCAACTTCTAAAGAGTTGAGAGGGTTACGGAAAAAATTGGATGCACTTCGTGTACAAATTGGATAATCACATCAGAAGCATGAGGGTTTCGGACAAAAAATCATCTATTACAAAGGGATTTCATTTTTAATAACTTATTTTAACTCCATACGTTTTGTGTGTTAAATATGCACCATTCAAAGGCACATCATCAATTTTCAACCCTTTCTGACTTCATTTGATATTTCTCATGCATTTAATGATTTATTTTGAGATAAATGACCCTGAGTTTGAAAAGCAGTACAAATGAACTCTGAAAAGGTTGTAACTTGGCATGACATCATCATTTCACTCGCATAGCAACTTCTAAAGAGTTGAGAGGGTTACGGCAAAAACTGGATGCACTTCGTGTACAAATTGGATAATCTCAGCAGAAGCATGAGGGTTTCGGACAAAAACTCATCTATTACAAAGGGATTTCTTTTTTAATAACTTATTTTAACTCCATACTTTTTGTGTGTTCAATATGCACCATTCAAAGGCACATCATCAAATTTCAACCCTTTCTGACTTCATTTGATATTTCTCATGCATTTAATGATTTATTTTGAGCTAAATGACCCGGAATTTGAAAATCAGTACAAATGAACTATGTAAAGGTTGTAACTTGGCATGACATCATAATTTCACCCACATAGCAACTTCAAAAGAGTTGAGAGGGTTATGACAAAAACTGGATGCACTTCGTATACAAATTGGACAATCTCTTTCGAAGCATGTGGGATTCGAACGAAAACTTATGTATTACAAAGGGATTTCATTTTTAATAACTGATGTTAACTACATGATTTTTGTGTGTTCAATATGCACCATTCAAAGGCACATCATCTATTTTCAACCCTTTCTGACTTCATTTGATATTTCTCATGCATTTAATGATTTATTTCGAGCTAAATGACCCTGAATTTGAAAAGCAGTACAAATGAACTATCAAAAGGTTGTAACTTGGCATGGCATCATAATTTGACCCACATAGCAACTTCTAAAGAGTTGAGAGGATTACGATAAAAACTGGATGCACTTCGTGTACAAATTGCACAATCTCATCAGTAGCGTGAGGGTTTCGGACGAAAACTCATCTATTACAAATGGATTTCATTTTTAATAACTTATTTTAACTCCATACTTTTTGTGTGTTCAATATGCACCATTCAAAGGCACATCATCAATTTTCAACCCTTTCTGACTTCATTTGATATTTCTCATGCATTTAATGATTTATTTTGAGCTAAATGACCCTGAATTTGAAAAGCAGTACAAATGAACTCTGAAAAGGTTGTAACTTGGCATGACATCATCATTTCGCCCACATAGCAACTTCTAAGGAGTTTAGAGGGTTACGACAAAAACTGGATGCACTTCGTGTACAAATTGGACAATCTCTTTCAAAGCATGTGGGTTTCGGACGAAAACTCATCTATTACAAAGGGATTTCATTTTTCATAACTTATTTTAACTCCATACTTTTTGTGTGTTCAATATGCACCATTCAAAGGCACATCATGAATTTTCAACCCTTTTTTACGTCATTTGATATTTCTCATGCATTTAATGATTTATTTTGAGCTAAATGACCCTTAGTTTGAAAAGCAGTACAAATGAACTCTGAAAAGCTTGTGACTTGGCATGACATCATAATTTCACCCACATAGGAACTTCTAAAGCGTTGAGAGGGTTAGGACAAAAACTGGATGCACTTCGTGTACAAATTGGACAATCTCTTTCGAAGCATGTGGGTTTCGGACGAAAACTCACATATTACAAAGGGATTTCATTTTTAATAACTTTTTTTAACTCCAGAATATTTGTGTGTTCAATATGCACCATTTAAAGGCACATCATCAATTTTCAACCCTTTCTGACTTCATTTGATATTTCTCATTCATTTAATGATTTATTTTGAGCTAAATGACCCTGAGTTTGAAAAGTAGTACAAATGAACTATGAAAAGGTTGTAACTTGGCATGACATCATAATTTCACTCGCATAGCAACTTGTAAAGATTTAAGAGGGTGAAGGCAAAAACTAGATGCACTTCGTGTACAAATTATAAAGGGATTTCATTTTCAATAACTTATTTTAACTCCATAATTTTTGAGTGTTGAATATGCACCATTCAATGTCACATCATCAATTTTCAACCCTTTCTCACTTCATTTGATATTTCTCAAGCAATTAATGATTTATTTTGAGCTAAATGACCCTGAGTTTGAAAAGCAGTGCAAATGAACTCTGAAAAGGTTGTAACTTGGCATGACAACATAATTTCACCCGCATAGCAACTTCTAAAGAGTTGAGTGGGTTACGGCAAAAACTGGATGCACTTCGTGTACAAATTGGACAATCTAATAAGAAGCATGAGGGTTTCGGACGAAAACTCATCTATCACATAGGGATTTCATTTTTAATAACTTAATTTAACTCCATAATTTTTGTGTGTTCAATATGCACCATTCAAAGGCACATCATCTATTTTCAACCCTTTCGGACTTCATTTGATATTTCTCATGCATTTAATGATTTATTTTGAGCTAAATGACCCTGAATTTGAAAAGAAGTACAAATGAACTATGAAAATGTTGTAACTTGGCATTACATCATAATTTCACACACATAGCAACTTCTAAAGAGTTGAGAGGGTTACGGCAAAAACTGGATGCACTTCGTGTCCAAATTGGACAATCTGTTTCGAAGCATGTGGGTTTCGGACGAAAACTCATCTATTACAAAGGGATTTCATTTTTAATAACTTATTTTAACTCCATAATTTTGGTTTGTTCAATATGCACCATTCAAAGGCACATCATCAATTTTCAAGCCTTTCTGACTTCATTTGATATTTCTCGTGCATTTAATGATTTATTTTGAGCTAAATGACCCTGAATTTGAAAAGAAGTACAACTGAACTCTGAAAAGGTTGTAACTTGACATGACAACATAATTTTGCCCACATAGCAACTTCTAAAGAGTTGAGAGGGTTACGGCAAAAACTGGATGCACTTCGTGTACAAATTGGACAATCTCATAAGAAGCATGAGGGTTTCGGACGAATACTCATCTATTACAAAGGGATTTCATTTTTAATAACTTAGTTTAACTCCATACTTTTTGTGTGTTCAATATGCACCATTCAAAGGAACAGCATCAATTTTCAACCCTTTTTGACGTCATTTGATATTTCTCATGCATTTAATGATTTATTTTGAGCTAAATGACCCTTAGTTTGAAAACCAGTACAAATGAACTCTGAAAAGGTTGTGACTTGGCATGACATCATAATTTCACCCACATAGCAACTTCTAAAGTGTTGAGAGGGTTAGGACAAAAACTGGATGCACTTCGTGTACAAATTGGACAATCTCTTTCGAAGCATGTGGGTTTCGGACGAAAACTCATCTATTACAAAGGGATTTCATTCTTAATAACTTATTTTAACTCCATAATATTTGTGTGTTCAATATGCACCATTCAATGGCACATCATCAATTTTCAACCGTTTCTGACATCATTTGATATTTCTCATGCATTTAATGATTTATTTTGAGCTAAATGACCCTGAATTTCAAAAGCAGTACAAATGAACTCTGAAAAGGTTGTAACCTGGCATGACATCATAATTTCACCCGCATAGCAACTTCTAAAGAGTTGAGAGGCTTACGGCAAAAACTGGAGGCACTTCGTGTACAAATTGGACAATCTGACAAGAAGCATGAGGGTTTCGGACGAAAACTCATCTATTACAAAGGGATTTCATTTTTAATAACTTATTTTAACTCCATACTTTTTGTGTGTTCAATATGCACCATTCAAAGGCACATCATCAATTTTCAACCCTTTTTGACGTCATTTGATATTTCTCATGCATTTAATGATTTATTTTGAGCTAAATGACCCTTAGTTTGAAAACCAGTACAAATGAACTCTGAAAAGGTTGTGACTTGGCATGACATCATAATTTCACCCACATAGCAACTTCTAAAGCGTTGAGAGGGTTAGGACTAAAACTGGATGCACTTCGTGTACAAATTGGACAATCACTTTCGAAGCATGTGGGTTTCGGACGAAAACTCATCTATTACAAAGGGATTTCACTCTTAATAAATTATTTTAACTCCATAGTATTTGTGTGTTCAATATGCACCATTCAATGGCACATCATAAATTTTCAACCGTTTCTGACTTCATTAGATATTTCTCATGCATTTAATGATTTATTTTGAGCTAAATGACCCTGAATTTGAAAAGCAGTACAAATGAACTCTGAAAAGGTTGTAACATGGCATGACATCATAATTTTGCCCACATAGCAAATTCTAAAGAGTTGAGAGGGTTACGGCAAAAATTGGATGCACTTCGTGTACAAATTGCACAATCTCATAAGAAGCATGAGGGTTTCGGACGAAAACTCATATATCACATAGGGATTTCATTTTTAATAACTTAATTGAACTCCATAATTTTTGTGTGTTCAATATGCACCATTCATAGGCACATCATCAATTTTCAACCCTTTCTGACTTTATTTGATATTTCTCATGCATTTAATGATTTATTTTGAGCTAAATGACCCTGAATTTGAAAAGCAGTACAAATGAACTATGAAAAGGTTGTAACTTGGCATTACATCATAATTTCACACACATAGCAACTTCTAAAGAGTTGAGAGGGTTATGGCAAAAACTGGATGCACTTCGTGTCCAAATTGGACAATCTGTTTCGAAGCATGTGGGTTTCGGACGAAAACTCATCTATTACAAAGGGATTTCATTTTTAATAACTTATTTTAACTCCATAATTTTTGTTTGTTCAATATGCACCATTCAAAGGCACATCATTAATTTTCAACCCTTTTTGACTTCATTTGATATTTCTCATGCATTTAATGATTTATTTTGAGCTAAATGACTCTGAATTTGAAAAGCAGTACAAATGAACTCTGAAAAGGTTGTAACTTGGCATGAAAACATAATTTAACACACATAGCAACTTCTAAAGAGTTGAGAGGGTTACGGCAAAAACTGGATGCACTTCGTGTACAAATTGGACAATCTGATAAGAAGCATGAGGGTTTCAGACGAAAACTCATCAATTACAAAGGGATTTCATTTTTAATAACTTATGTTAACTCCATAATTTTTGTGTATTCAATATGCACCATTCAAAGGCACATCATCTATTTTCAACCCTTTCTGCCTTCATTTGATATTTCTCATGCATTTAATGATTTATTTTGAGCTAAACGACCCTGAATATGAAAAGCAGTGCAAATGAACTCTGAAAAGGTTGTAACCTGGCATGACATCATAATTTCACCCGCATAGCAACATCTAAAGAGTTGAGAGGGTTACGGCAAAAACTGGATGCACTTCGTGTACAAATTGGACAATCTGATAAGAAGCATGAGGGTTTCGGACGAAAACTCAACTATTACAAATGGATTTCATTTTTAATAAGTTATTTTAACTCCATACTTTTTGTGTGTTCAATATGCACCATTCAAACTCACATCATCAATTTTCAACCCTTTCTGACGTCATTTGATATTTCTCATCCATTTAATGATTTATTTTGAGCTAAATGACCCTTAGTTTGAAAAGCAGTACAAATGAACTCTGAAAAGGTTGTGACTTGGCATGACATCATAATTTCACCCACATAGCAAGTTCTAAAGCGTTGAGAGGGTTAGGACAAAAACTGGATGCACTTCGTGTGCAAATTGGACAATCTCTTTCGAAGCATGTGGGTTTCGGACGAAAACTCATCTATTACAAAGGGATTTCATTTTTAATAACTTTTTTTAACTCCATACTTTTTGTGTATTCAATATGCACAATTCAAAGGCACATCATCAATTTTCAACCCTTTTTGAAGTCATTTGATATTTCTCATGCATTTAATGATTTATTTTGAGCTAAATGACCCCTAGTTTGAAAAGGAGTACAAATGAACTCTGAAAAGCTTGTGACTTGGCATGACATCATAATTTCACCCACATAGCAACCTGTAAAGCGTTGAGAGGGTTAGGACAAAAACTGGATGCACTTCGTGTACAAATTGGACAATCTCTTTCGAAGCATGTGGGTTTCGGACGAAAACTCACCTATTACAAAAGGATTTCATTTTTAGTAACTTTTTTAACTCCACAATATTTGTGTGTTCAATATGCACCATTCAAAGGCACATCATCAATTTTCAACCCTTTTTGACGTCATTTGATATTTCTCATGCATTTAATGATTTATTTTGAGCTAATTGACCCTGAGTTTGAAAAGCAGTACAAATGAACTCTGAAAAGGTTGTAACCTGGCATGACATCATAATTTCACTCGCATAGCAACTTGTAAAGATTTAAGAGGGTTACGGCAAAAAGTTGATGCACTTCGTGTACAAATTGGATAATCTCATCAGAAGCATGAGGGTTTCGGACAAAAACTCATCTATTAAAAAGGGATTTCATTTTTAATAACTTATTTTAACACCATACTTTTTGTGTGTTCAATATGCACCATTCAAAGGCACATAATAAATTTTCAAACCTTTCTGACTTCATTTGATATTTCTCATGCATTTAATGATTTATTTTGAGCTAAATGACCCGGAATTTGAAAAGCAGTACAAATGAACTATGAAAAGGTTGTAACTTGGCATGACATCATAATTCAACCACATAGCGACTTCTAAAGAGTTGAGAGGGTTACGACAAAAACTGGATGCGCTTCGTATACAAATTGGACAATCTCTTTCGAAGCATGTGGGATTCGGACGAAAACTTATGTATTACAAAGGGATTTCATTTTTAATAACTTATGTTAACTTCATAATTTTTGTGTGTTCAATATGCACCATTCAAAGGCATATCATATATTTTCAACCCTTTCTGACTTCATTTGATATTTCTCATGCATTTAATGATTTATTTTGAGCTAAATGACCCTGAATTTATAAAGCAGTACAAATGAACTCTGAAAAGGTTCTAACTTGGCATGACATCATAATTTCCCCCACATAGCAAATTATAAAGAGTTGAGAGGGTTACGGCAAAAACTGGATGCACTTTGTGTACAAATTGGACAATCTCATAAGAAGCATGAGGGTTTGGACGAAAACTCATCTATTACAAAGGGATTTCATTTTCAATAACATATGTTAACTCCGTAATTTTTGTGTGTTCAATTTGCACTATTCAATGGCACATCATCTATTTTCAACCCTTGCTGACTTCATTTGATATTTCTCAGGCATTTAATGATTTATTTTGAGCTAAATGACCCTGAGTTTGAAAACCAGTACAAATGAACTCTGAAAAGTTTGTAACTTGGCATGACATCATAATTTCACTCGCATAGCAACTTGTAAAGATTTAAGAGGGTTACGGCAAAAACTGGATGCACTTCGTGTACAAATTGGATAATCTCATCAAAAGCATGAGGGTTTCGGACAAAAACTGATCTATTACAAAGGGATTTCATTTTTAATAACTTATTTTAACTCCATAATTTTTGTGTGTTCAATATGCACCATTCAAAGGCACATCATCAATTTTCAACCCTTTCTCACTTCATTTGATATTTCTCACGCATTTAATGATTTATTTTGAGCTAAATGACCCTGAATTTGAAAAGCAGTACAAATGAACTCTGAAAACGTTGTAACTTGGCATGACAACATAATTTAACACACATAGCAACTTCTAAAGAGTTGGGAGGGTTACGACAAAAACTGGATGCATTTCGTATACAAATTGGACAATCTATTTCGAAGCATGTGGGTCTCGGATGAAAACTCATCTATTACAAAGGGATTTCGTTTTTAATAAATTATGTTAACTCCATAATTTTTGTGTGTTCAATATGCACCATTCAAAGGCACATCATCTATTTTCAACCCTTTCTGCATTCATTTGATATTTCTCATGCATTCAATGATTTATTTTGAGGTAAATGACCCTTAGTTTGAAAAGCAGTACAAATGAACTCTGAAAAGGTTGTAACCTGGCATGACATCATAATTTCACCCGCATAGCAACTTCTAAAGAGTATAAGGGTTTCTGACAAAAACTCATCTATTACAAATGGATTTCATTTTTAATAACTTATTTTAACTCCATACTTTTTGTGTGTTCAATACGCACCATTCAAAGGCACATCATATATTTTCAACCCTTTCTGACTTCATTTGATATTTCTCATGGATTTAATGATTTATTTTGAGCTAAATGACCCTGAATATATAGAGCAGTACAAATGAACTCTGAAAAGGTTGTAACTTGGCATGACATCATAATTTCACTCGCATAGCAACTTGTAAAGATTTAAGAGGGTTATGGCAAAAACTGGATGCACTTCGTGTAGAAATTGGATAATCTCATCAGAAGCATGAGGGTTTTGGACAAAAACTCATCTATTACAAAGGGATTTCATTGTTAATAACTTATTTTAACTCCATAATTTTTGTGTGTTCAATATGCACCATTCAAAGGCACATCATCAATTTTCAACCCTTTCTGACTTCATTTGATATTTCTCATGCATTTAATGATTTATTTTGAGCTAATTGACCTTGAGTTTGAAAAGCAGTACAAATTAAATCTGAAAAGGTTGTAACTTGGCATGACATCATAATTTCACTCGCATAGCAACTTGTAAAGATTTAAGAGGGTTACGGCAAAAACTGGATGCACTTCGTGTAGAAATTGGATAATCTCATCAGAAGCATGAGGGTTTCGAACAAAAACTCATCTATTACAAATGGATTTCATTTTTAATAACTTATTTTAACTCCATACTTTTTGTGTGTTCAATATGCACCATTCAAAGGCACATCATCAATTTTCAAACCTTTCCGACTTCATTTGATATTTCTCATGCATTTAATGATTTATTTTGAGCTAAATGACCCGGAATTTGAAAAGCAGAAAAAATGAACTATGAAAAGGTTGTAACTTGGCACGACATCATAATTTCAACCACATACCAACTTCTAAAGAGTTGAGAGGGTTACGACAAAAACTGAATGCGCTTCGTATACAAATTGGACAATCTCTTTCGAAGCATGTGGGATTCGGACGAAAACTTATGTATTACAATGGGATTTCATTTTTAATAACTTATGTTAACTTCATAATTTTTGTGTGTTCAATATGCACCATTCAAAGGCACATCATATATTTTCAACCCTTTCTGACTTCATTTGATATTTCTCATGCATTTAATGATTTATTTTGAGCTAAATGACCCTGAATTTGAAAAGCAGTACAAATGAACTTTGAAAAGGTTGTAACTTGGCATGACATCATAATTTCACTCTGGATGCACTTCGTGTACAAATTGGATAATCTCATCAGAAGCATGAGGGTTTGGACGAAAACTCATCTATTACAAAGGGATTTCCTTTTTTACAAACTTATGTTAACTCCGTAATTTTTGTGTGTTCAATATGCACCATTCAAAGGCACATCATCAATTGTCAACCCGTTCTGACTTCATTTGATATTTCTCATGCATTTAGTGATTTATTTGAGCTAAATGACCCTAAATTTGAAAAGCAGTACAAATGAACTCTGAAAAGGTTGTAACTTGGCATGACATCATAATTTTACACACATAGCAACTTCTAAAGAGTGGAGAGGGTTACAGAAAAACTGGATGCACTTCGTGTACAAATTGGACAATCTCTTTCGAAGCATGTGGGTTTCGGACGAAAACTCATCTATTACAAAGGGATTTCATTCTTAATAACTTATTTTAACTCCATACTTTTTGTGTGTTCAATATGCACTATTCAAAGGCACATCATCAATTTTCAATCCTTTCTGACTTCAATTGATATTTCTCATGGATTTAGTGATTTATTTTGAGCTAAATGACCCTGAATTTGAAAAGCAGTACAAATGAACTTTGAAAAGGTTGTAACTTGGCATGACATCAGAATTTCACTCTGGATGCACTTCGTGTACAAATTGGATAATCTCATCAGAAGCATGAGGGTTTCGGACGAAAACTCATCTATTACAAAGGGATTTCATTTTTAATAACTTATTTTAACTCCATACTTTTTGTGTGTTCAATATGCACCATCCAAAGGCACATCATCTATTTTCAACCCTTTCTGACTTCATTTGATATTTCTCATGCATTTAATGAATTATTTTTAGCTAAATGACCCTCAATTTGAAAAGCAGTACAAATGAACTCTGAAAAGGTTCTAACTTTGCATGACATCACAATTTCACCCACATAGCAAGTTCTAAAGAGTTGAGACGGTTACGGCAAAAACTAGAGGCACTTCATGTAAAAATTGGACAATCTCATAAGAAGCATGAGGGTTTGGACGAAAACTCATCTATTACAAAGGGATTTCATTTTTAATAACGTATGTTAACTCCATAATTTTTGTGTGTTCAATATGCACCATTCAAAGGCACATCATCTATTTTCAACCCTTTCTGAATTCATTTGATATTTCTCATGCATTTGATGATTTATTTTGAGCTAAATGACCCTGAATTTGAAAAGCAGTACAAATGAACTCTGAAAAGGTTCTAACTTGGCATGACATCATAATTTCACGCACATAGCAACTTCTAAAGAGTTGTGAGGGTTACGTCAAAAACTGGATGCACTTCATGTATAAATTGGACAATCTGTTTCGAAGCATGTGGGTTTCGGACGAAAACTCATCTATTAAAAAAGGATTTCATTTTTAATAACTTATTTGAACTCCATAATTTTTGAGTGTTCAATATGCACCATTCAAAGGCACATCATTAATTTTCAACCCTTTCTGACTTAATTTGATATTTCTCATGCATTTAATGATTTATTTTGAACTAAATGACCCCTAGTTTGAAAAGCAGTACAAATGAGCTCTGAAAAGCTTGTGACTTGGCATGACATCATAATTTCACCCACATAGCAACCTGTAAAGCGTTGAGAGGGTTAGGACAAAAACTGGATGCACTTCGTGTACAAATTGGACAATCTCTTTCGAAGCATGTGGGTTTCGGACGAAAACTCACCTATTACAAAAGGATTTCATTTTTAGTAACTTTTTTAACTCCACAATATTTGTGTGTTCAATATGCACCATTCAAAGGCACATCATCAATTTTCAACCCTTTTTGACGTCATTTGATATTTCTCATGCATTTAATGATTTATTTTGAGCTAATTGACCCTGAGTTTGAAAAGCAGTACAAATGAACTCTGAAAAGGTTGTAACTTGGCATGACATCATAATTTCACTCGCATAGCAACTTGTAAAGATTTAAGAGGAATACGGCAAAAAGTTGATGCACTTCGTGTACAAATTGGATAATCTCATCAGAAGCATGAGGGTTTCGGACAAAAACTCATCTATTAAAAAGGGATTTCATTTTTAATAACTTATTTTAACACCATACTTTTTGTGTGTTCAATATGCACCATTCAAAGGCACATAATAAATTTTCAAACCTTTCTGACTTCATTTGATATTTCTCATGCATTTAATGATTTATTTTGAGCTAAATGACCCGGAATTTGAAAAGCAGTACAAATGAACTATGAAAAGGTTGTAACTTGGCATGACATCATAATTCAACCACATAGCGACTTCTAAAGAGTTGAGAGGGTTACGACAAAAACTGGATGCGCTTCGTATACAAATTGGACAATCTCTTTCGAAGCATGTGGGATTCGGACGAAAACTTATGTATTACAAAGGGATTTCATTTTTAATAACTTATGTTAACTTCATAATTTTTGTGTGTTCAATATGCACCATTCAAAGGCATATCATATATTTTCAACCCTTTCTGACTTCATTTGATATTTCTCATGCATTTAATGATTTATTTTGAGCTAAATGACCCTGAATTTATAAAGCAGTACAAATGAACTCTGAAAAGGTTCTAACTTGGCATGACATCATAATTTCCCCCACATAGCAAATTATAAAGAGTTGAGAGGGTTACGGCAAAAACTGGATGCACTTTGTGTACAAATTGGACAATCTCATAAGAAGCATGAGGGTTTGGACGAAAACTCATCTATTACAAAGGGATTTCATTTTCAATAACATATGTTAACTCCGTAATTTTTGTGTGTTCAATTTGCACCATTCAATGGCACATCATCTATTTTCAACCCTTTCTGACTTCATTTGATATTTCTCAGGCATTTAATGATTTATTTTGAGCTAAATGACCCTGAGTTTGAAAACCAGTACAAATGAACTCTGAAAAGTTTGTAACTTGGCATGACATCATAATTTCACTCGCATAGCAACTTGTAAAGATTTAAGAGGGTTACGGCAAAAACTGGATGCACTTCGTGTACAAATTGGATAATCTCATCAAAAGCATGAGGGTTTCGGACAAAAACTGATCTATTACAAAGGGATTTCATTTTTAATAACTTATTTTAACTCCATAATTTTTGTGTGTTCAATATGCACCATTCAAAGGCACATCATCAATTTTCAACCCTTTCTCACTTCATTTGATATTTCTCATGCATTTAATGATTTATTTTGAGCTAAATGACCCTGAATTTGAAAAGCAGTACAAATGAACTCTGAAAACGTTGTAACTTGGCATGACAACATAATTTAACACACATAGCAACTTCTAAAGAGTTGGGAGGGTTACGACAAAAACTGGATGCATTTCGTATACAAATTGGACAATCTATTTCGAAGCATGTGGGTCTCGGATGAAAACTCATCTATTACAAAGGGATTTAGTTTTTAATAAATTATGTTAACTCCATAATTTTTGTGTGTTCAATATGCACCATTCAAAGGCACATCATCTATTTTCAACCCTTTCTGCATTCATTTGATATTTCTCATGCATTCAATGATTTATTTTGAGGTAAATGACCCTTAGTTTGAAAAGCAGTACAAATGAACTCTGAAAAGGTTGTAACCTGGCATGACATCATAATTTCAACCGCATAGCAACTTCTAAAGAGTATAAGGGTTTCTGACAAAAACTCATCTATTACAAATGGATTTCATTTTTAATAACTTATTTTAACTCCATACTTTTTGTGTGTTCAATACGCACCATTCAAAGGCACATCATATATTTTCAACCCTTTCTGACTTCATTTGATATTTCTCATGGATTTAATGATTTATTTTGAGCTAAATGACCCTGAATATATAGAGCAGTACAAATGAACTCTGAAAAGGTTGTAACTTGGCATGACATCATAATTTCACTCGCATAGCAACTTGTAAAGATTTAAGAGGGTTATGGCAAAAACTGGATGCACTTCGTGTAGAAATTGGATAATCTCATCAGAAGCATGAGGGTTTTGGACAAAAACTCATCTATTACAAAGGGATTTCATTTTTAATAACTTATTTTAACTCCATAATTTTTGTGTGTTCAATATGCACCATTCAAAGGCACATCATCAATTTTCAACCCTTTCTGACTTCATTTGATATTTCTCATGCATTTAATGATTTATTTTGAGCTAATTGACCTTGAGTTTGAAAAGCAGTACAAATTAAATCTGAAAAGGTTGTAACTTGGCATGACATCATAATTTCACTCGCATAGCAACTTGTAAAGATTTAAGAGGGTTACGGCAAAAACTGGATGCACTTCGTGTAGAAATTGGATAATCTCATCAGAAGCATGAGGGTTTCGAACAAAAACTCATCTATTACAAATGGATTTCATTTTTAATAACTTATTTTAACTCCATACTTTTTGTGTGTTCAATATGCCCCATTCAAAGGCACATCATCAATTTTCAAACCTTTCCGACTTCATTTGATATTTCTCATGCATTTAATGATTTATTTTGAGCTAAATGACCCGGAATTTGAAAAGCAGAAAAAATGAACTATGAAAAGGTTGTAACTTGGCACGACATCATAATTTCAACCACATACCAACTTCTAAAGAGTTGAGAGGGTTACGACAAAAACTGAATGCGCTTCGTATACAAATTGGACAATCTCTTTCGAAGCATGTGGGATTCGGACGAAAACTTATGTATTACAATGGGATTTCATTTTTAATAACTTATGTTAACTTCATAATTTTTGTGTGTTCAATATGCACCATTCAAAGGCACATCATATATTTTCAACCCTTTCTGACTTCATTTGATATTTCTCATGCATTTAATGATTTATTTTGAGCTAAATGACCCTGAATTTGAAAAGCAGTACAAATGAACTTTGAAAAGGTTGTAACTTGGCATGACATCATAATTTCACTCTGGATGCACTTCGTGTACAAATTGGATAATCTCATCAGAAGCATGAGGGTTTGGACGAAAACTCATCTATTACAAAGGGATTTCCTTTTTTACAAACTTATGTTAACTCCGTAATTTTTGTGTGTTCAATATGCACCATTCAAAGGCACATCATCAATTGTCAACCCGTTCTGACTTCATTTGATATTTCTCATGCATTTAGTGATTTATTTGAGCTAAATGACCCTAAATTTCAAAAGCAGTACAAATGTACTCTGAAAAGGTTGTAACTTGGCATGACATCATAATTTTACACACATAGCAACTTCTAAAGAGTGGAGAGGGTTACGGAAAAACTGGATGCACTTCGTGTACAAATTGGACAATCTCTTTCGAAGCATGTGGGTTTCGGACGAAAACTCATCTATTACAAAGGGATTTCATTCTTAATAACTTATTTTAACTCCATACTTTTTGTGTGTTCAATATGCACTATTCAAAGGCACATCATCAATTTTCAATCCTTTCTGACTTCAATTGATATTTCTCATGGATTTAGTGATTTATTTTGAGCTAAATGACCCTGAATTTGAAAAGCAGTACAAATGAACTTTGAAAAGGTTGTAACTTGGCATGACATCATAATTTCACTCTGGATGCACTTCGTGTACAAATTGGATAATCTCATCAGAAGCATGAGGGTTTCGGACGAAAACTCATCTATTACAAAGGGATTTCATTTTTAATAACTTATTTTAACTCCATACTTTTTGTGTGTTCAATATGCACCATTCAAAGGCACATCATCTATTTTCAACCCTTTCTGACTTCATTTGATATTTCTCATGCATTTAATGAATTATTTTTAGCTAAATGACCCTCAATTTGAAAAGCAGTACAAATGAACTCTGAAAAGGTTCTAACTTTGCATGACATCACAATTTCACCCACATAGCAAGTTCTAAAGAGTTGAGACGGTTACGGCAAAAACTAGAGGCACTTCATGTAAAAATTGGACAATCTCATAAGAAGCATGAGGGTTTGGACGAAAACTCATCTATTACAAAGGGATTTCATTTTTAATAACGTATGTTAACTCCATAATTTTTGTGTGTTCAATATGCACCATTCAAAGGCACATCATCTATTTTCAACCCTTTCTGAATTCATTTGATATTTCTCATGCATTTGATGATTTATTTTGAGCTAAATGACCCTGAATTTGAAAAGCAGTACAAATGAACTCTGAAAAGGTTCTAACTTGGCATGACATCATAATTTCACGCACATAGCAACTTCTAAAGAGTTGTGAGGGTTACGTCAAAAACTGGATGCACTTCATGTATAAATTGGACAATCTGTTTCGAAGCATGTGGGTTTCGGACGAAAACTCATCTATTAAAAAAGGATTTCATTTTTAATAACTTATTTGAACTCCATAATTTTTGAGTGTTCAATATGCACTATTCAAAGGCACATCATTAATTTTCAACCCTTTCTGACTTAATTTGATATTTCTCATGCATTTAATGATTTATTTGAGCTAAATGACCCTAAATTTGAAAAGCAGTACAAATGAACTATGAAAACGTTCTAACTTGGCATGACGTCATAATTTCACCCACATAGCAACTTCTAAAGAGTTGAGAGTGTTACGACAAAAACTGGATGCGCTTCGTATACAAATGGGACAATCTCTTTCGAAGCATGTGGGTTTCGGACGAAAACTTATGTAATACAAAGGGATTTCATTTTTAATAACTTATGTTAACTCCATAATTTTTGTGTGTTCAATACGCACCATTCAAAGGCACATCATCTATTTTCAACCCTTTCTGACTTCATTTGATATATCTCATGCATTTAATGAATTATTTTTAGCTAAATGACCCTGAATTTGAAAAGCAGTACAAATGAACTCTGAAAAGGTTCTAACTTTGCATGACATCACAATTTCACCCCCATAGCAAGTTCTAAAGAGTTGAGACGGTTACGGCAAAAACTAGAGGCACTTCATGTAAAAATTGGACAATCTCATAAGAAGCATGAGGGTTTGGACGAAAACTCATCTATTACAAAGGGATTTCATTTTTAATAACTTATGTTAACTCAATAATTTTTGTGTGTCCAATATGCACCATTCAAAGGCACATCATTAATTTTCAACCCTTTCTGACTTAATTTGATATTTCTCATGCATTTAATGATTTATTTGAGCTAAATGACCTTAAATTTGAAAAGCAGTACAAATGAACTCTGAAAAGGTTGTAACTTGGCATGACATCATAATTTAACACACATAGCAACTTCTAAAGAGTTGAGAGGGTTACGGCAAAAGCTGGATGCACTTCGTGTACAAATTGGACAATCTCTTTCAAAGCATGTGGGTTTCGGACGAAAGCTCATCTATTATAAAGGGATTTAATTTTTAATAACTTATTTTAACTCCATAATTTTTTTGTGTTCAATATGCACCAATCAAAGGCACATCATCAATTTTCAACCCTTTCTAACTTCATTTGATATTTCTCATGCATTTAATGATTTATTTTGCGCTAAATGACCCTGAATTTAAAAAGCAGTACAAATGAACTCTGAAAGGTTGTAACTTGGCATGACATCATAATTTCACCCACATAGCAACTTCTAAAGAGTTGAGAGGGTTACGGCAAAAACTGGATGCACTTCGTGTCCAAATTGGACAATCTATTTCGAAGCATGTGGGTTGCGGACGAAAACTCATCTATTACAAAGGGATTTAATTTTTAACAACTTATTTTAACTCCATAATTTTTTTGTGTTCAATATGCACCATTCAAAGGCACATCATCAATTTTCAACCCTTTCTGACATCATTTGATATTTCTCATGCATTTATTGATTTGTTTTGAGCTAAATGACCCTGAGTTTGAAAATCAGTACAAATGAACTCTGAAAAGGTTGTAACTTGGCGTGACATCATAATTTCACCCGCATAGCAACTTCTAAAGAGTTGAGAGGGTTACGGTAAAAACTCGATCCACTTCGTGTATAAATTGGACAATCTCATAAGAAGCATGAGGGTTTCGGACGAAAGCTCATCTATTAGAAAGGAATTTCATTTATAATAACTTATTTTAAGTCCATACTTTTTGTGTGTTCAATATGCACCATTCAAAGGCACATCATCAATTTTCAACCCTTTTTTACTTCATTTGATATTTCTCATGCATTTAATGATTTATTTTGAGCTAAATGACCCTGAATTTGAAAAGCAGTACAAACGAACTCTGAAAAGGTTATAACTTATCATGACAACATAATTTCACCCACATAGCAAGTTCTAAAGAGTTGAGAGGGTTATAGCAAAAACTGGATGCACTTCGTGTACAAATTGCACAATCTC
Organism: Hordeum marinum; assembly: GCA_022496015.1. Taxonomy (NCBI): domain Eukaryota; kingdom Viridiplantae; phylum Streptophyta; class Magnoliopsida; order Poales; family Poaceae; genus Hordeum; species Hordeum marinum. The sequence goes on from CM039678.1 coordinate 557,888,462, forward strand.
ATAAGAAGCATGAGGGTTTCGGACGAAAACTCATCTATCACAAAGGGATTTCATTTTTAATAACTTATTTGAACTCCATAATTTTTGTGTGTTCAATATGCACCATTCAAAGGCACATCATCAATTTTCAACCCTTTTTGACTTCATTTGATATTTCTGATGCATTTAATGATTTATTTTGAGCTGAATGACCCTGAATTTGAAAAGCAGTACAAATGAACTCTGAAAAGGTTGTAACTTGGCATGACATCATAATTTCACCCACATAGCAACTTCTAAAGTGTTGAGAGGGTAACAACTAAAACTGGATGCACTTCGTGTACAAATTGGACAATCTCTTTCGAAGCATGTGGGTTTCGGACGAAAACTCATCTATTACAAAGGGATTTCATTTTTAATAACTTATTTTAACTCCATAATATTTGTGTGTTAAATATGCACCATTCAAAGGCACATCATCAATTTTCAACCCTTTCTGACTTCATTTGATATTTCTCATGCATTTAATGATTTATTTTGAGCTCAATGACCCTGAGTTTGAAAAGAAGTACAAATGAACTCTGTAAAGGTTGTAACTTGGCATGACATCATAATTTCACTCGCATAGCAACTTGTAAAGATTTAAGAGGGTTACGGCAAAAACTGGATGCACTTCGTGTACAAATTGGATAATCTCATAAGAAGCATGAAGGTTTCGGACAAAAACTCATCTATTACAAAGGGATTTCATTTTTAGTAACTTATTTTAACTCCATACTTTTTGTGTGTTCAGTATGCACCATTCAAAGGCACATCATCAATTTTCAACCCTTTCTGACTTCATTTGATATTTCTCATGCATTTAATGATTTATTTTGAGCTAAATGACCCTGAATTTGAAAAGCAGTACAAATGAACTATGAAAACGTTGTAACTTGGCATGACGTCATAATTTAACCCACATAGCAACTTCTAAAGAGTTGAGAGTGTTACGACAAAAACTGGATGCGCTTCGTATACAAATGGGACAATCTCTTTCGAAGCATGTGGGTTTCGGACGAAAACTTATGTAATACAAAGGGATTTCATTTTTAATAACTTATGTTAACTCCATAATTTTTGTGTGTTCAATATGCACCATTCAAAGGCACATCATCTATTTTCAACCCTTTCTGACTTCATTTGATATTTCTCATGCATTTACTGAATTATTTTTAGCTAAATGACCCTGAATTTGAAAAGCAGTACAAATGAACTCTGAAAGGGTTCTAACTTTGCATGACATCACAATTTCACCCACATAGCAAGTTCTAAAGAGTTGAGACGGTTACGGCAAAAACTAGAGGCACTTCATGTAAAAATTGGACAATCTCATAAGAAGCATGAGGGTTTGGACGAAAACTCATCTATTACAAAGGGATTTCATTTTTAATAACTTATGTTAACTCCATAATTTTTGTGTGTTCAATATGCACCATTCAAAGGCACATCATCTATTTTCAACCCTTTCTGACTTGATTTGATATTTCTCATGCATTTAATGATTTATTTTGAGCTAAATGACCCTGAATATGAAAAGCAGTACAAATGAACTCTGAAAAGGTTCTAACTTGGCATGACATCATAATTTCACGCACATAGCAACTTCTAAAGACTTGAGAGGGTTACGGCAAAAACTGGATGCACTTCATGTATAAATTGGACAATCTGTTTCGAAGCATGTGGGTTTCGGACGAAAACTCATCTATTAAAAAAGGATTTCATTTTTAATAACTTATTTGAACTCCATAATTTTTGAGTGTTCAATATGCACCATTCAAAGGCACATCATTAATTTTCAACCCTTTCTGACTTAATTTGATATTTCTCATGCATTTAATGATTTATTTGAGCTAAATGACCCTAAATTTGAAAAGCAGTACAAATGAACTATGAAAACGTTGTAACTTGGCATGACGTCATAATTTCACCCACATAGCAACTTCTAAAGAGTTGAGAGTGTTACGACAAAAACTGGATGCGCTTCGTATACAAATGGGACAATCTCTTTCGAAGCATGTGGGTTTCGGACGAAAACTTATGTAATACAAAGGGATTTCATTTTTAATAACTTATGTTAACTCCATAATTTTTGTGTGTTCAATATGCACCATTCAAAGGCACATCATCTATTTTCAACCCTTTCTGACTTCATTTGACATATCTCATGCATTTAATGAATTATTTTTAGCTAAATGACCCTGAATTTGAAAAGCAGTACAAATGAACTCTGAAAAGGTTCTAACTTTGCATGACATCACAATTTCACCCACATAGCAAGTTCTAAAGAGTTGAGACGGTTACGGCAAAAACTAGAGGCACTTCATGTAAAAATTGGACAATCTCATAAGAAGCATGAGGGTTTGGACGAAAACTCATCTATTACAAAGGGATTTCATTTTTAATAACTTATGTTAACTCAATAATTTTTGTGTGTCCAATATGCACCATTCAAAGCCACATCATCTATTTTCAACCCTTTCTGACTTCATTTGATATTTCTCATGCATTTAATGATTTATTTTGAGCTCAATGACCCTGAATTTGAAAAGCAGTACAAATGAACTCTGAAAAGGTTCTAACTTGGCATGACATCATAATTTCACGCACATAGCAACTTCTAAAGAGTTGAGAGGGTTACGGCAAAAACTGGATGCACTTCATGTATAAATTGGACAATCTGTTTCGAAGCATGTGGGTTTCGGACGAAAACTCATCTATTAAAAAAGGATTTCATTTTTAATAACTTATTTGAACTCCATAATTTTTGAGTGTTCAATATGCACCATTCAAAGGCACATCATTAATTTTCAACCCTTTCTGACTTAATTTGATATTTCTCATGCATTTAATGATTTATTTGAGCTAAATGACCCTAAATTTGAAAAGCAGTACAAATGAACTATGAAAACGTTGTAACTTGGCATGACGTCATAATTTCACCCACATAGCAACTTCTAAAGAGTTGAGAGTGTTACGACAAAAACTGGATGCGCTTCGTATACAAATGGGACAATCTCTTTCGAAGCATGTGGGTTTCGGACGAAAACTTATGTAATACAAAGGGATTTCATTTTTAATAACTTATGTTAACTCCATAATTTTTGTGTGTTCAATACGCACCATTCAAAGGCACATCATCTATTTTCAACCCTTTCTGACTTCATTTGACATATCTCATGCATTTAATGAATTATTTTTAGCTAAATGACCCTGAATTTGAAAAGCAGTACAAATGAACTCTGAAAAGGTTCTAACTTTGCATGACATCACAATTTCACCCACATAGCAAGTTCTAAAGAGTTGAGACGGTTACGGCAAAAACTAGAGGCACTTCATGTAAAAATTGGACAATCTCATAAGAAGCATGAGGGTTTGGACGAAAACTCATCTATTACAAAGGGATTTCATTTTTAATAACTTATGTTAACTCAATAATTTTTGTGTGTTCAATATGCACCATTCAAAGCCACATCATCTATTTTCAACCCTTTCTGACTTCATTTGATATTTCTCATGCATTTAATGATTTATTTTGAGCTCAATGACCCTGAATTTGAAAAGCAGTACAAATGAACTCTGAAAAGGTTCTAACTTGGCATGACATCATAATTTCACGCACATAGCAACTTCTAAAGAGTTGAGAGGGTTACGGCAAAAAACTGGATGCACTTCATGTATAAATTGGACAATCTGTTTCGAAGCATGTGGGTTTCAGACGAAAACTCATCTATTAAAAAAGGATTTCATTTTTAATAACTTATTTGAACTCCATAATTTTTGAGTGTTCAATATGCACCATTCAAAGGCACATCATTAATTTTCAACCCTTTCTGACTTAATTTGATATTTCTCATGCATTTAATGATTTATTTGAGCTAAATGACCCTAAATTTGAAAAGCAGTACAAATGAACTATGAAAACGTTGTAACTTGGCATGACGTCATAATTTCACCCACATAGCAACTTCTAAAGAGTTGAGAGTGTTACGACAAAAACTGGATGCGCTTCGTATACAAATGGGACAATCTCTTTCGAAGCATGTGGGTTTCGGACGAAAACTTATGTAATACAAAGGGATTTCATTTTTAATAACTTATGTTAACTCCATCATTTTTGTGTGTTCAATACGCACCATTCAAAGGCACATCATCTATTTTCAACCCTTTCTGACTTCATTTGACATATCTCATGCATTTAATGAATTATTTTTAGCTAAATGACCCTGAATTTGAAAAGCAGTACAAATGAACTCTGAAAAGGTTCTAACTTTGCATGACATCACAATTTCACCCACATAGCAAGTTCTAAAGAGTTGAGACGGTTACGGCAAAAACTAGAGGCACTTCATGTAAAAATTGGACAATCTCATAAGAAGCATGAGGGTTTGGACGAAAACTCATCTATTACAAAGGGATTTCATTTTTAATAACTTATGTTAACTCAATAATTTTTGTGTGTCCAATATGCACCATTCAAAGGCACATCATCTATTTTCAACCCTTGCTGACTTCATTTGATATTTCTCATGCATTTAATGATTTATTTTGAGCTAAATGACCCTGAATTTGAAAAGCAGTACAAATGAACTCTGAAAAGGTTCTAACTTGGCATGACATCATAACTTCACCCACATAGCAACTTCTAAAGAGTTGAGAGGGTTACGGCAAAAACTGGATGCACTTCATGTATAAATTGGACAATCTGTTTCGAAGCATGTGGGTTTCGGACGAAAACTCATCTATTAAAAAAGGATTTCATTTTTAATAACTTATTTGAACTCCATAATTTTTGAGTGTTCAATATGCACCATTCAAAGGCACATCATTAATTTTCAACCCTTTCTGACTTAATTTGATATTTCTCATGCATTTAATGATTTATTTGAGCTAAATGACCCTAAATTTGAAAAGCAGTACAAATGAACTATGAAAACGTTGTAACTTGGCATGACGTCATAATTTCACCCACATAGCAACTTCTAAAGAGTTGAGAGTGTTACGACCAAAACTGGATGCGCTTCGTATACAAATGGGACAATCTCTTTCGAAGCATGTGGGTTTCGGACGAAAACTTATGTAATACAAAGGGATTTCATTTTTAATAACTTATGTTAACTCCATAATTTTTGTGTGTTCAATATGCACCATTCAAAGGCACATCATCTATTTTCAACCCTTTCTGACTTCATTTGACATATCTCATGCATTTAATGAATTATTTTTAGCTAAATGACCCTGAATTTGAAAAGCAGTACAAATGAACTCTGAAAAGGTTCTAACTTTGCATGACATCACAATTTCACCCACATAGCAAGTTCTAAAGAGTTGAGACGGTTACGGCAAAAACTAGAGGCACTTCATGTAAAAATTGGACAATCTCATAAGAAGCATGAGGGTTTGGACGAAAACTCATCTATTACAAAGGGATTTCATTTTTAATAACTTATGTTAACTCAATAATTTTTGTGTGTTCAATATGCACCATTCAAAGCCACATCATCTATTTTCAACCCTTTCTGACTTCATTTGATATTTCTCATGCATTTAATGATTTATTTTGAGCTAAATGACCCTGAATTTGAAAAGCAGTACAAATGAACTCTGAAAAGGTTCTAACTTGGCATGACATCATAATTTCACGCACATAGCAACTTCTAAAGAGTTGAGAGGGTTACGGCAAAAACTGGATGCACTTCATGTATAAATTGGACAATCTGTTTCGAAGCATGTGGGTTTCGGACGAAAACTCATCTATTAAAAAAGGATTTCATTTTTAATAACTTATTTGAACTCCATAATTTTTGAGTGTTCAATATGCACCATTCAAAGGCACATCATTAATTTTCAACCCTTTCTGACTTAATTTGATATTTCTCATGCATTTAATGATTTATTTGAGCTAAATGACCCTAAATTTGAAAAGCAGTACAAATGAACTATGAAAACGTTGTAACTTGGCATGACGTCATAATTTCACCCACATAGCAACTTCTAAAGAGTTGAGAGTGTTACGACAAAAACTGGATGCGCTTCGTATACAAATGGGACAATCTCTTTCGAAGCATGTGGGTTTCGGACGAAAACTTATGTAATACAAAGGGATTTCATTTTTAATAACTTATGTTAACTCCATCATTTTTGTGTGTTCAATACGCACCATTCAAAGGCACATCATCTATTTTCAACCCTTTCTGACTTCATTTGACATATCTCATGCATTTAATGAATTATTTTTAGCTAAATGACCCTGAATTTGAAAAGCAGTACAAATGAACTCTGAAAAGGTTCTAACTTTGCATGACATCACAATTTCACCCACATAGCAAGTTCTAAAGAGTTGAGACGGTTACGGCAAAAACTAGAGGCACTTCATGTAAAAATTGGACAATCTCATAAGAAGCATGAGGGTTTGGACGAAAACTCATCTATTACAAAGGGATTTCATTTTTAATAACTTATGTTAACTCAATAATTTTTGTGTGTCCAATATGCACCATTCAAAGGCACATCATCTATTTTCAACCCTTTCTGACTTCATTTGATATTTCTCATGCATTTAATGATTTATTTTGAGCTAAATGACCCTGAATTTGAAAAGCAGTACAAATGAACTCTGAAAAGGTTCTAACTTGGCATGACATCATAACTTCACCCACATAGCAACTTCTAAAGAGTTGAGAGGGTTACGGCAAAAACTGGATGCACTTCATGTATAAATTGGACAATCTGTTTCGAAGCATGTGGGTTTCGGACGAAAACTCATCTATTAAAAAAGGATTTCATTTTTAATAACTTATTTGAACTCCATAATTTTTGAGTGTTCAATATGCACCATTCAAAGGCACATCATTAATTTTCAACCCTTTCTGACTTAATTTGATATTTCTCATGCATTTAATGATTTATTTGAGCTAAATGACCCTAAATTTGAAAAGCAGTACAAATGAACTATGAAAACGTTGTAACTTGGCATGACGTCATAATTTCACCCACATAGCAACTTCTAAAGAGTTGAGAGTGTTACGACAAAAACTGGATGCGCTTCGTATACAAATGGGACAATCTCTTTCGAAGCATGTGGGTTTCAGACGAAAACTTATGTAATACAAAGGGATTTCATTTTTAATAACTTATGTTAACTCCATCATTTTTGTGTGTTCAATACGCACCATTCAAAGGCACATCATCTATTTTCAACCCTTTCTGACTTCATTTGACATATCTCATGCATTTAATGAATTATTTTTAGCTAAATGACCCTGAATTTGAAAAGCAGTACAAATGAACTCTGAAAAGGTTCTAACTTTGCATGACATCACAATTTCACCCACATAGCAAGTTCTAAAGAGTTGAGACGGTTACGGCAAAAACTAGAGGCACTTCATGTAAAAATTGGACAATCTCATAAGAAGCATGAGGGTTTGGACGAAAACTCATCTATTACAAAGGGATTTCATTTTTAATAACTTATGTTAACTCAATAATTTTTGTGTGTCCAATATGCACCATTCAAAGGCACATCATCTATTTTCAACCCTTTCTGACTTCATTTGATATTTCTCATGCATTTAATGATTTATTTTGAGCTAAATGACCCTGAATTTCAAAAGCAGTACAAATGAACTCTGAAAAGGTTCTAACTTGGCATGACATCATAACTTCACCCACATAGCAACTTCTAAAGAGTTGAGAGGGTTACGGCAAAAACTAGATGCACTTCATGTATAAATTGGACAATCTGTTTCGAAGCATGTGGGTTTCGGACGAAAACTCATCTATTAAAAAAGGATTTCATTTTTAATAACTTATTTGAACTCCATAATTTTTGAGTGTTCAATATGCACCATTCAAAGGCACATCATTAATTTTCAACCCTTTCTGACTTAATTTGATATTTCTCATGCATTTAATGATTTATTTGAGCTAAATGACCCTAAATTTGAAAAGCAGTACAAATGAACTATGAAAACGTTGTAACTTGGCATGACGTCATAATTTCACCCACATAGCAACTTCTAAAGAGTTGAGAGTGTTACGACAAAAACTGGATGCGCTTCGTATACAAATGGGACAATCTCTTTCGAAGCATGTGGGTTTCGGACGAAAACTTATGTAATACAAAGGGATTTCATTTTTAATAACTTATGTTAACTCCATCATTTTTGTGTGTTCAATACGCACCATTCAAAGGCACATCATCTATTTTCAACCCTTTCTGACTTCATTTGATATATCTCATGCATTTAATGAATTATTTTTAGCTAAATGACCCTGAATTTGAAAAGCAGTACAAATGAACTCTGAAAAGGTTCTAACTTTGCATGACATCACAATTTCACCCACATAGCAAGTTCTAAAGAGTTGAGATGGTTACGGCAAAAACTAGAGGCACTTCATGTAAAAATTGGACAATCTCATAAGAAGCATGAGGGTTTGGACGAAAACTCATCTATTACAAAGGGATTTCATTTTTAATAACTTATGTTAACTCAATAATTTTTGTGTGTCCAATATGCACCATTCAAAGGCACATCATCTATTTTCAACCCTTTCTGACTTCATTTGATATTTCTCATGCATTTAATGATTTATTTTGAGCTAAATGACCCTGTATTTGAAAAGCAGTACAAATGAACTCTAAAAAGGTTCTAACTTGGCATGACATCATAACTTTACCCACATAGCAACTTCTAAAGAGTTGAGAGGGTTACGGCAAAAACTGGATGCACTTCGTGTACAAATTGGACAATCTCTTTCGAAGCATGTGGGTTTCGGACGAAAACTCATCTATTACAAAGGGATTTCATTTTTAATAACTTATTTTAACTCCATAATATTTGTGTGTTAAATATGCACCATTCAAAGGCACATCATCAATTCTCAACTCTTTCTAACTTCATTTGATATTTCTCATGCATTTAATGATTTAGTTTGAGCTAAATGACCCTGAATTTGAAAAGCAGTACAAATGAACTCTGAGAGGTTGTAACTTGGCATGACATCATAAATTCACCCACATAGCAACTTCTAAAGAGTTGAGAGTGTTACGGCAAAAACTGGATGCACTTCGTGTACAAATTGCACAATCTCATAAGAAGCATGAGGGTTTCGGACGAAAACTCATCTATCACAAAGGGATTACATTTTTAATAACTTATTTTAACTCCATAATTTTTGTGTGTTCAATATGCACCATTCAAAGGCACATCATCAATTTTCAACCCTTTCTGACTTCATTTGATATTTCTCATGCATTTAATGATTTATTTTGAGCTAAATGACCCTGAATTTGAAAACCAGTACAAATGAACTCTGAAAATGTTCTAACCTGGCATAACATCATAATTTCACCCACATAGCAACTTCTAAAGAGTTGAGAGGGTTACGGCAAAAACTGGATGCACTTCGTGTCCAAATTGGACAATCTATTTCGAAGCATGTGGGTTGCGGACGAAAACTCATCTATTACAAAGGGATTTAATTTTTAATAACTTATTTTAACTCCATAATTTTTGTGTGTTCAATATGCACCATTCAAAGGCACAACATCAATTTTCAACCCTTTCTGACATCATTCGATATTTCTCATGCATTTAATGATTTATTTTGAGCTAAATGACCCTGAGTTTGAAAATCAGTACAAATGAACTCTGAAAAGGTTGTAACTTGGCGTGACATCATAATTTCACCCGCATAGCAACTTCTAAAGAGTGGAGAGGGTTACGGTAAAAACTGGATCCACTTCGTGTATAAATTGGACAATCTCATAAGAAGCATGAGGGTTTCGGACGAAAGCTCATCTATTAGAAAGGGATTTCATTTATAATAACTTATTTTAAGTCCATACTTTTTGTGTGTTCAATATGCACCATTCAAAGGCACATCATCAATTTTCAACCCTTTTTTACTTCATTTGATATTTCTCATGCATTTAATGATTTATTTTGAGTTAAATGACCCTGAATTTGAAAAGCAGTACAAACGAACTCTGAAAAGGTTGTAACTTATCATGACATCATAATTTCACCCACATAGCAAGTTCTAAAGAGTTGAGAGGGTTATAGCAAAAACTGGATGCACTTCGTCTACAAATTGCACAATCTCATAAGAAGCATGAGGGTTTCGGACGAAAACTCATCTATCACAAAGGGATTTCATTTTTAATAACTTATTTGAACTCCATAATTTTTGTGTGTTCAATATGCACCATTCAAAGGCACATCATCAATTTTCAACCCTTTTTGACTTCATTTGATATTTCTGATGCATTTAATGATTTATTTTGAGCTAAATGACCCTGAATTTGAAAAGCAGTACAAATGAACTCTGAAAAGGTTGTAACTTGGCATGACATCATAATTTCACCCACATAGCAACTTCTAAAGAGTAGAGAGGGTTATAGCAAAAACTGGATGCACTTCGTGTACAAATTGCACAATCTCATAAGAAGCATGAGGGTTCCGGACGAAAACTCATCTATCACAAAGGGATTTCATTTTTAATAAATTATTTTAACTCCATACTTTTTGTGTGTTCAATATGCACCATTCAAAGGCACATCATCAATTTTCAACCCTTTCTGACTTCATTTGATATTTCTCATGCATTTAATGATTTATTTTGAGCTAAATGACTCTGAATTTGAAAAGCAGTACAAATGCACTCTGAAAAGGTTCTAACTTGGCATGACATCATAATTTCACCCACATAGCAACTTCTAAAGAGTTGAGAGGGTTACGGCAAAAACTGGATGCACTTCGTGTATAAATTGGACAATCTGTTTCGAAGCATCTGGGTTTCGGACGGAAACTCATGTATTAAAAAAGGATTTCATTTTTAATAACTTATTTTAACTCCATAATTTTTGAGTGTTCAATGTGCCCATTCAAAGGCACATCATTAATTTTCAACCCTTTCTGACTTCATTTGATATTTCTCATGCATTTAATGATTTATTTGAGCTAACTGACCCTAAATTAGAAAAGAAGTACAAATGAGCTCTGAAAAGGTTGTAACTTGGCATGACATCATAATTTCAGACACATAGCAACTTCTAAAGAGTTGAGAGGGTTACGGCAAAAACTGGATGCACTTCGTGTCCAAATTGGACAATCTGTTTCGAAGCATGTGGGTTTCGGACGAAAACTCATGTATTAGAAAGCGATTTCATTTTTAATAACTTATTTTAACTCCATAATTTTTGTGTGTTCAATATGCACCATTCAAAGGCACATCATCAATTTTCAACCCTTTCTGACTTCATTTGATATTTCTCATGCATTTAATGATTTATTTTGAGCTAAATGACCCTGAATTTGAAAAGCAGTACAAATGAACTATGAAAAGGTTGTAACTTGGCATGACATCATAATTTCACCCGCATAGAAACTTCTAAAGAGTTGAGAGGGTTACGACAAAAACTGGATGCAGTTCGTGTACAAATTGGACAATCTATTAAGAAGCATGAGGGTTTCGGACGAATACTCATCTATTACAAAGGGATTTAATTTTTAATAACTTATTTTAACTCCATACTTTTTGTGTGTTCAATATGCACCATTCGAAGGCACATCATCAATTTTCAACCCTTTCTAACTTCATTTGATATTTCTCATGCATTTAGTGATTTATTTTGACCTAAATGACCCTGAGTTTGAAAAGCAGTACAAATGAACTATGAAAAGGTTGATACTTGGCATGACATCATAATCTCACCCGCATAGCAACTTCTAAAGAGTTGAGAGGGTTATAGCAAAAACTGGATGCACTTCGTGTACAAATTGCACAATCTCATAAGAAGCATGAGGGTTCCGGACGAAAACTCATCTATCACAAAGGGATTTCATTTTTAATAACTTATTTTAACTCCATACTTTTTATGTGTTCAATATGCACCATTCAAAGGCACATCATCAATTTTCAACCCATTCTGACTTCATTTGATATTTCTCATGCATTTAATGATTTATTTTGAGCTAAATGACCCTGAATTTGAAAAGCAGTACAAATGAACTCTGAAAAGGTTCTAACTTGGCATGACATCATAATTTCACCCACATAGCAACTTCTAAAGAGTTGAGAGGGTTACGGCAAAAACTGGACGCACTTCGTGTATAAATTGGACAATCTGTTTCGAAGCATCTGGGTTTTGGACGGAAACTCATCTATTAAAAAAGGAGTTGATTTTTAATAACTTATTTTAACTCCATAATTTTTGATTGTTCAATGTGCCCATTCAAAGGCACATCATTACTTTTCAACCCTTTCTGACATCATTTGATATTTCTCATGCATTTAATGATTTATTTTGAGCTAAATGACCCTAAATTAGAAAAGAAGTACAAATGAACTCTGAAAAGGTTGTAACTTGGCATGACATCATAATTTCAGACACATAGCAACTTCTAAAGACTTGAGAGGGTTACGGCAAAAACTGGATGCACTTCGTGTCCAAATTGGACAATCTGTTTCGAAGCATGTGGGTTTCGAACGAAAACTCATCTATTACAAAGCGATTTCATTTTTAATAACTTATATTAACTCCATAATTTTTGTGTGTTCAATATGGACCATTCAAAGGCACATCATCAATTTTCAACCCTTTCCGACTTCATTTGATATTTCTCATGCATTTAATGATTTATTTTGAGCTAAATGACCCTGAATTTGAAAAGCAGTACAAATGAACTATGAAAAGGTTGTAACTTGGCATGACATCATAATTTCACCCGCATAGCAACTTCTAAAGAGTTGAGAGGGTTACGGCAAAAACTGGATGCACTTCGTGTACAAATTGGACAATCTAATAAGAAACATGAGGGTTTCGGACGAAAACTCATCTATTACAAAGGGATTTAATTTTTAATAACTTATTTTAACTCCATACTTTTTGTGTGTTGAATATGCACCATTCGAAGGCACATCATCAATTTTCAACCCTTTCTAACTTCATTTGATATTTCTCATGCATTTAATGATTTATTTTGAGCTAAATGACCCTGAATTTGAAAAGCAGTACAAATGAACTCTGAAAGGTTGTAACTTGGCATGACATCATAATTTAACCCACATAGCAACTTCTAAAGAGTTGAGAGGGTTACGGCAAAAACTGGATGCACTTCGTGTACAAATTGCACAATCTCATAAGAAGCAGGAGGGTTTCGGACGAAAACTCATCTATCACAAAGGGATTTCATTTTTAATAACTTATTTTAACTCCATAATTTTTGTGTGTTCGATATGCACCATTAAAAGGCACATCATCAATTTTCAACCCTTTCTGACTTCATTTGATATTTGTCATGCATTTAATGATTTATTTTGAGCTAAATGACCCTGAATTTGAAAAGCAGTACAAATGAACTCTGAAAAGGTTGTAACTTGGCATGACATCATAATTTCACCCACATGGCAACTTCTAAAGAGTTGAGAGGGTTACGGCAAAAACTGGATGCACTTTGTGTATAAATTGGACAATCTGTTTCGAAGCATTTGGGTATCGGACGAAAACTCATCTATTAAAAAATGATTTCATTTTTAATAACTTATTCTAACTCCATAAGTTTTGAGTGTTCAATATGCACCATTCGAAGGCACGTCATTAATTTTCAACCCTTTCTGACTTCATTTGATATTTCTCATGCATGTTATGATTTATTTTGAGCTAAATGACCCTGAATTTGAAAAGCAGTACAAATGAACTATGAAAAGGTTGTAACTTGGCATGACATCATAATTTCACCCACATAGCAACTTCTAAAGAGTTGAGAGGGTTACGGCAAAAACTGGATGCACTTCGTGTACAAATTGCACAATCTCATAAGAAGCATGAGGGTTTCGGACGAAAACTCATCTATCACAAAGGGATTTCATTTTTAATAACTTATTTTAACTCCATAATTTTTTTGTGTTCAATATGCACCATTCAAAGGCACATCATCAATTTTCAACCCTTTCTGACTTCAATTGATATTTCCCATGCATTTAATGATTTATTTTGAGCTAAATGACCCTGAGTTTGAAAAGCAGTGCAAATGAACTCTGAAAAGGTTGTAACTTTGCATGATATCATAATTTCACCCTCATAGCAACTTCTAAAGAGTTGAGAGGGTTATAGCAAAAACTGGATGCACTTCGTGTACAAATTGCACAATCTCATAAGAAGCATGAGGGTTCCGGACAAAAACTCATCTATCACAAAGGGATTTCATTTTTAATAACTTATTTTAATGCCATAAATTTTGTGTGTTCAATATGCACCATTCAAAGGCACATCATCAATTTTCAACCCTTTCTGACTTCATTTGATATTTCTCATGCATTTAATGATTTATTTTGAGCTAAATGACCCTGAATTTGAAAAGCAGTACAAATGAACTCTGAAAAGGTTCTAACTTGGCATGAAATCATAATTTCACCCACATAGCAACTTCTAAAGAGTTGAGAGGGTTACGGCAAAAACTGGATGCACTTCGTGTATAAATTGGACCATCTGTTTCGAAGCATCTGGGTTTCGGACGGAAACTCATCTATTAAAGAAGGATTTCATTTTTAATAACTTATTTTAACTCCATAATTTTTGAGTGTTCAATATGCACCATTCAAAGGCACGTCATTAATTTTCAACCCTTTCTGACTTCATTTGATATTTCTCATGCATTAATTGATTTATTTGAGCTAAATGACCCTAAATTAGAAAAGCAGTACAAATGAACTCTGAAAAGGTTGTAACTTGGCATGACATCATAATTTCACCCACATAGCAACTTCTAAAGAGTTGAGAGGGTTATAGCAAAAACTGGATGCACTTCGTGTACAAATTGCACAATCTCATAAGAAGCATGAAGGTTTCGGACGAAAACTCATCTATCACAAAGGGATTTCATTTTTAATAACTTATTTTAACTCCATAATTTTTGTGTTTTCAATATGCACCATTCAAAGGTACATCATCAATTTTCAACCCATTCTGACTTCATTTGATATTTCTCATGCATTTAATGATTTATTTTGAGCTAAATGACCCTGAATTTGAAAAGCAGTTCAAATAAACTCTGAAAAGGTTCTAACTTGGCATGACATCATAATTTCACCCACATAGCAACTTCTAAAGAGTTGAGAGGGTTACGACAAAAACTGGATGCACTTCGTGTATAAATTGGACGATCTGTTTCGAAGCATCTGGGTTTCGGACGGAAATTCATTTATTAAAAAAGGATTTCATTTTTAAAAACTTATTTTAACTCCATAATTTTTGAGTGTTCAATATGCACCATTCAAAGGCACATGAATAATTTTCAACCCTTTCTGACTTCATTAGATATTTCTCATGCATTTAATGATTTATTTGAGCTAAATGACCCTAAATTAGAAAAGCAGTACAAATGAACTCTGAAAAGGTTGTAACTTGGCATGACATCATAATTTCAGACACATAGTAACTTCTAAAGAGTTGAGAGGGTTACGGCAAAAATTGGATGCACTTCGTGTCCAAATTGGACAATCTGTTTCGAAGCATGTGGGTTTCGGACGAAAACTCATCTATTACAAAGCGATTTCATTTTTAATAACTTATTTTAACTCCATAATTTTTGTGTGTTCAATATGCACCATTCAAAGGCACATCATCAATTTTCAACCCTTTCTGACTTCATTTGATGTTTGTCATGCATTTAAAGATTTATTTTGAGCTAAATGACCCTGAATTTGAAAAGCAGTGCAAATGAACTATGAAAAGGTTGTAACTTGGCATGACATCATAATTTCACCCGCATAGCAACTTCTAAAGAGTTGAGAGGGTTACGGCAAAAACTGGATGCACTTCGTGTACAAATTGTACAATCTAATAAGAAGCATGAGGGTTTCGGACGAAAACTCATATATTACAAAGGGATTTAATTTTTAATAACTTAATTTAACTCCATACATTTTGTGTGTTCAATATGCACCATTCGAAGGCACATCATCAATTTTCAACCCTTTCTAATTTCATTTGATATTTCTCATGCATTTAATGATTTATTTTGAGCTAAATGACCCTGAATTTGAAAAGGAGTACAAATGAACTCTGAAAGGTTGTAACTTGTCATGACATCATAATTTCACCCACATAGCAACTTCTAAAGAGTTGAGAGGGTTACGGCAAAAACTTGATGCACTTCGTGTACAAATTGCACAATCTCATAAGAAGCATGAGGGTTTCGGACGAAAACTCATCTATCACAAAGGGATTTCATTTTTAATAACTTATTTTAACTCCATAATTTTTTTGTGTTCAATATGCACCATTCAAAGGCACATCATCAATTTTCAACCCTTTCTGACTTCATTTGATATTTCTCATGCATTTAATTATTTAGTTTGAGCTAAATGACCCTGAATTTGAAAATCAGTACAAATGAACTCTGAAAAGGTTCTAACTTGGCATGACATCATAATTGCACCCACATGGCAACTTTTAAAGAGTTGAGAGGGTTATGGCAAAAACTGGATGCACTTTGTGTATAAATTGGACAATCTGTTTCGAGGCATGTGGGTTTCGGACGAAAACTCATCTATTAAAAAAGGATTTAATTTTTAATAACTTATTTTAACTCCATAATTTTTGAGTGTTCAATATGCACCATTCGAAGGCACATCATTAATTTTAACCCATTCTGACTTCATTTGATATTTCTCATGCACTTAATGATTTATTTTGAGCTAAATGACCCCGAATTTGAAAAGCATTACAAATGAACTATGAAAAGGTTGTAACTTGGCATGACATCATAATTTCACCCACATAGCAACTTCTAAAGAGTTGAGAGGGTTACGGCAAAAACTGGATGCACTTCGTGTACAAATTGCACAATCTCATAAGAAGCATGAGGGTTTCGGAAGAAAACTCATCTATCACAAAGGGATTTCATTTTTAATAACTTATTTTAACTCCATAATTTTTTGTGTTCAATATGCACCATTCAAAGGCACATCATCAATTTTCAACCCTTTCTGACTTCAATTGATATTTCTCATGCATTTAATGATTTATTTTGAGCTAAATGACCCTGAGTTTGAAAAGCAGTGCAAATGAACTCTGAAAAGGTTTTAACTTGGCATGAGATCATAATTTCACCCGCATAGCAACTTCTAAAGAGTTGAGAGGGTTACGGTAAAAACTGGATACACTTCGTGTACGAATTGGACAATCTCATAGGAAGCTTGAGGGTTTCGGACGAAAGCTGATCTATTACAAAGGGATTTCATTTATAATAACTTATTTTAAGTCCATACTTTTTGTGTGTTCAGTATGCACCATTCAAAGGCACATCATCAATTTTCAACCCTTTCTGACTTCATTTGATATTTCTCATGCATTTAATGATTTATTTTCACCTAAATGACCCTGAATTCGAAAAGCAGTACAAATGAACTCTGAAAAGGTTGTAACTTGGCATGACATCATAATTTCACCCACATAGGAACTTCTAAAGAGTTGAGAGGGTTACGGCAAAAACTGGATGCACTTTGTGTACAAATTGCACAATCTCATAAGAAGCATGAGGGTTTCGGACGAAAACTGATCTATCACAAAGGGATTTCATTTTTAATAAATTATTTTAACTCCATCATTTGTGTGTGTTCAATATGCACCATTCAAAGGCACATAATCAATTTTCAACCCTTTCTGACTTCATTTGATATTTCTAATGCATTTAATGATTTATTTTGAGCTAAATGACCCTGAATTTGAAAAGCAGTACAAATGAACTATGAAAAGGTTGTAACTTCGCATCACATCATAATTTCACCCACATAGCAACTTCTAAAGAGTTGAGAGGGTTACAGCAAAAACTGGATGCACTTCGTGTCCAAATTGGACAATCTGTTTCGAAGCATGTGGGTTTCGGACGAAAACTCATCTATCACAAAGGGATTTCATTTTTAATAACTTATTTTAACTCCATAATTTTTGTGTGTTCAATATGCACCATTCAAAGGCACATCATCAATTTTCAACCCTTTCTGACTTCAATTGATATTTCTCATGCATCTAATGATTTATTTTGAGCTAAATGACCCTGAATTTGAACAGCAGTACAAATGAACTATGAAAAGGTTGTAACTTGGCATGACATCATAATTTCACCCACATAGCAACTTCTAAAGAGTTGAGAGGGTTACAGCAAAAACTGGATGCACTTCGTGTCCAAATTGGACAATCTATTTCGAAGCATGTGGGTTTCGGACGAAAACTCATCTATTACAAAGGGATTTCATTTTTAATAACTTATTTTAACTCCATAATTTTTGTGTGTTCAATATTCACCATTGAAAGGCACATCATCAATTTTGAACCCTTTCTGACTTCATTTGATATTTCTCATGCATTTAATGATTTATTTTGAGCGAAATGACCCTGAATTTGAAAAGCAGTACAAATGAACTCTGAAAAGGTTGTAACTTGGCATGACATCATAATTTCACACACATAGCAACTTCTAAAGATTTGAGAGGGTTACGGGAAAAACAGGATGCACTTCGTGTACAATTTGGACAATCTCTTTCGAAGCATGTGGGTTTCGGAGGAAAACTCATGTATTACAAATGGACTTCATTTTTAATAACTTATTTTAACTCCATAATTTTTGTGCGTTCAATATGCACCATTCGGAGGCACATCATCAATTTTCATCCCTTTCTGACTTCATTTGGTATTTCTCATGCATTTAATTATTTATTTTGAGCTAAATGACCCTGTATTTGAAAAGCAGTACAAATGAACTCTGAAAGGTTGTAACTTGGCATGACATCATAATTTCACCCACATAGCAAGTTCTAAAGAGTTGCGAGGGTTACGGCAAAAACTCGATGCACTTTGTGTACAAATTGCACAATCTCATAAGAAGCATGAGGGTTTCGGACGAAAACTCATCTATCACAAAGGGATTTCATTTTTAATAACTTATTTTAACTCCATCATTTTTGTGTGTTCAATATGCACCATTCAAAGGCACATCATCAATTTTCAACCCTTTCTGACTTCATTTGATATTTCTCATGCATTTAATGATTTATTTTGAGCTAAATGACCCTGAATTTGAAAAGCAGTACAAATGAACTATGAAAAGGTTGTAAATTGGCATGACATCATAATTTCACCCACATAGCAACTTCTAAAGAGTTGAGAGGGTTACGGCAAAAACTGGATGCACTTCGTGTCCAAATTGGACAATATGTTTCGAAGCATGTGGGTTTCGGACGAAAACTCATCTATTACAAAGGGATATGATTTTTATTAACTTATTTTAACTCCATAATTTATGTGTGTTCAATATGCACCATTCAAAGGCACATCATCAATTTTCAACCCTTTCTAACTTCATTTGATATTTCTCATGCATTTAATGATTTATTTTGAGCTAAATGACCCTGAGTTTGAAAAGTAGTACAAACGAACTGTGAAAAAGTTGTAACTTGGCGTGACATCATAATTTCACCCGCATAGCAACTTCTAAAGAGTTGAGAGGGTCACGGTAAAAACTGGATCCACTTCGTGTACAAATTGGATAATCTCATAAAAAGCATGAGCGTTTCGGACGAAAGCTGATCTATTACAAAGGGATTTCATTTATAATAACTAATGTTAACTCCATGCTTTTTGTGTGTTCAATATGCACCATTCAAAGGAATATCATCAATTTTCAACCCTTTCGGACTTCATTTGATATTTCTCATGCATTTAATGATTTATTTTCACCAAAATGACCCTGAATTTGAAAAGCAGTACAAATGAACTCTGAAAAGGTTGTAACTTGGCATGACATCATAATTTCACCCACATAGGAACTTCTAAAGAGTTGAGAGGGTTACAGCAAAAACTCG
The DNA here is from genome assembly GCA_022496015.1 of Hordeum marinum. Classification (NCBI taxonomy): domain Eukaryota; kingdom Viridiplantae; phylum Streptophyta; class Magnoliopsida; order Poales; family Poaceae; genus Hordeum; species Hordeum marinum. The sequence goes on from CM039678.1 coordinate 557,908,349, forward strand.
ATGCACTTCGTGTACAAATTGCACAATCTCATAAGAAGCATGAGGGTTTTGGACGAAAACTCATCTATCACAAAGGGATTTCATTTTTAATAACTTATTTTGACTCCATCATTTTTGTGTGTTCAATATGCACCATTCAAAGGCACATCATCAATTTTCAACCGTTTCTGACTTCATTTGATATTTCTCATGCATTTAATGATTTATTTTGAGCTAAATGACCCTGAATTTGCAAAGCAGTACAAATGAGCTATGAAAAGGTTGTAACTTGGCATGACATCATAATTTCACCCACATAGCAACTTCTAAAGAGTTGAGAGGGTTACGGCAAAAACTGGATGCAGTTCGTGTACAAATTGGACAATCTAATAAGAAGCATGAGGGTTTCAGACGAAAACTCATCTATTACAAAGGGATTTCATTTTTAATAACTTATTTTAACTCCATACTTTTTGTGTGTTCAATATGCACCATTCGAAGGCACATCATCAATTTTCAACCCTTTCTAACTTCGTTTGATATTTCTCATGCATTTAATGATTTATTTTGAGCTAAATGACCCTGAATTTGAAAAGCAGTACAAATGAACTCTGAAAGGTTGTAACTTGGCATGACATCATAATTTCACCCACATAGCAACTTCTAAAGAGTTGAGAGGGTTACGGCAAAAACTGGATGCACTTCGTGTACAAATTGCACAATCTCATAAGAAGCATGGGGGTTTCGGACGAAAACTCATCTATCACAAAGGGATTTCATTTTTAATAACTTATTTTAACTCCATAATTTTTGTGTGTTCAATATGCACCATTGAAAGGCACATCATCCATTTTCAACCCTTTCTGACTTCATTTGATATTTCTCATGCATTTAATGATTTATTTTGAGCGAAATGACCGTGAATATGAAAAGTAGTACAAATGAACTCTGAAAAGGTTGTAACTTGGCATGACTACATAATTTAACACACATAGCAACTTCTAAACAGTTGGGAGGGTTACGACAAAAACTGGATGCACTACGTATACAAATTGGACGATCTATTTCGAAGCATGTGGGTTTCGGACGAAAACTCATCTATTACAAAGGGATTTCATTTTTAATAACTTATGTTAACACCATAATTTTTGTGTGTTCAATATCCACCATTCAAAGGCACATCATCTATTTTCAACCCTTTCTGCCTTCAGTTGATATTTCTCATGCATTTAATGATTTATTTTTAGCTAAATGACCCTGAATTTTAAAAGAAGTACAAATGAACTATGAAAAGGTTCTAACTTGGCATGACATCATAATTTCACCCACATAGCAACTTCTAAAGAGTTGAGAGGGTTACGGCAAAAACTGGATGCACTTTGTTTACAAATTGGACAATCTGTTTCGAAGCATGTGGGTTTCGGACGAAAACTCATCTATTACAAAGGGATTTCATTTGTAATAACTTATTTTAACTCCATAATTTTTGTGTGTTCAATATGCACCATTCGGAGGCACATCATCAATTTTCATCCCTTTCTGACTTCATTTGGTATTTCTCATGCATTTAATTATTTATTTTGAGCTAAATGACCCTGTATTTGAAAAGCAGTACAAATGAACTCTGAAAGGTTGTAACTTGGCATGACATCATAATTTCACCCACATAGCAAGTTCTAAAGAGTTGCGAGGGTTACGGCAAAAACTCGATGCACTTTGTGTACAAATTGCACAATCTCATAAGAAGCATGAGGGTTTCGGACGAAAACTCATCTATCACAAAGGGATTTCATTTTTAATAACTTATTTTAACTCCATCATTTTTGTGTGTTCAATATGCACCATTCAAAGGCACATCATCAATTTTCAACCCTTTCTGACTTCATTTGATATTTCTCATGCATTTAATGATTTATTTTGAGCTAAATGACCCTGAATTTGAAAAGCAGTACAAATGAACTATGAAAAGGTTGTAAATTGGCATGACATCATAATTTCACCCACATAGCAACTTCTAAAGAGTTGAGAGGGTTACGGCAAAAACTGGATGCACTTCGTGTCCAAATTGGACAATATGTTTCGAAGCATGTGGGTTTCGGACGAAAACTCATCTATTACAAAGGGATATGATTTTTATTAACTTATTTTAACTCCATAATTTATGTGTGTTCAATATGCACCATTCAAAGGCACATCATCAATTTTCAACCCTTTCTAACTTCATTTGATATTTCTCATGCATTTAATGATTTATTTTGAGCTAAATGACCCTGAGTTTGAAAAGTAGTACAAACGAACTGTGAAAAAGTTGTAACTTGGCGTGACATCATAATTTCACCCGCATAGCAACTTCTAAAGAGTTGAGAGGGTCACGGTAAAAACTGGATCCACTTCGTGTACAAATTGGATAATCTCATAAAAAGCATGAGCGTTTCGGACGAAAGCTGATCTATTACAAAGGGATTTCATTTATAATAACTAATGTTAACTCCATGCTTTTTGTGTGTTCAATATGCACCATTCAAAGGAATATCATCAATTTTCAACCCTTTCGGACTTCATTTGATATTTCTCATGCATTTAATGATTTATTTTCACCAAAATGACCCTGAATTTGAAAAGCAGTACAAATGAACTCTGAAAAGGTTGTAACTTGGCATGACATCATAATTTCACCCACATAGGAACTTCTAAAGAGTTGAGAGGGTTACAGCAAAAACTCGATGCACTTCGTGTACAAATTGCACAATCTCATAAGAAGCATGAGGGTTTTGGACGAAAACTCATCTATCACAAAGGGATTTCATTTTTAATAACTTATTTTGACTCCATCATTTTTGTGTGTTCAATATGCACCATTCAAAGGCACATCATCAATTTTCAACCGTTTCTGACTTCATTTGATATTTCTCATGCATTTAATGATTTATTTTGAGCTAAATGACCCTGAATTTGCAAAGCAGTACAAATGAGCTATGAAAAGGTTGTAACTTGGCATGACATCATAATTTCACCCACATAGCAACTTCTAAAGAGTTGAGAGGGTTACGGCAAAAACTGGATGCAGTTCGTGTACAAATTGGACAATCTAATAAGAAGCATGAGGGTTTCAGACGAAAACTCATCTATTACAAAGGGATTTCATTTTTAATAACTTATTTTAACTCCATACTTTTTGTGTGTTCAATATGCACCATTCGAAGGCACATCATCAATTTTCAACCCTTTCTAACTTCGTTTGATATTTCTCATGCATTTAATGATTTATTTTGAGCTAAATGACCCTGAATTTGAAAAGCAGTACAAATGAACTCTGAAAGGTTGTAACTTGGCATGACATCATAATTTCACCCACATAGCAACTTCTAAAGAGTTGAGAGGGTTACGGCAAAAAACTGGATGCACTTCGTGTACAAATTGCACAATCTCATAAGAAGCATGGGGGTTTCGGACGAAAACTCATCTATCACAAAGGGATTTCATTTTTAATAACTTATTTTAACTCCATAATTTTTGTGTGTTCAATATGCACCATTGAAAGGCACATCATCCATTTTCAACCCTTTCTGACTTCATTTGATATTTCTCATGCATTTAATGATTTATTTTGAGCGAAATGACCGTGAATATGAAAAGTAGTACAAATGAACTCTGAAAAGGTTGTAACTTGGCATGACTACATAATTTAACACACATAGCAACTTCTAAACAGTTGGGAGGGTTACGACAAAAACTGGATGCACTACGTATACAAATTGGACGATCTATTTCGAAGCATGTGGGTTTCGGACGAAAACTCATCTATTACAAAGGGATTTCATTTTTAATAACTTATGTTAACACCATAATTTTTGTGTGTTCAATATCCACCATTCAAAGGCACATCATCAATTTTCAACCCTTTCTGCCTTCAGTTGATATTTCTCATGCATTTAATGATTTATTTTTAGCTAAATGACCCTGAATTTTAAAAGAAGTACAAATGAACTATGAAAAGGTTCTAACTTGGCATGACATCATAATTTCACCCACATAGCAACTTCTAAAGAGTTGAGAGGGTTACGGCAAAAACTGGATGCACTTTGTTTACAAATTGGACAATCTGTTTCGAAGCATGTGGGTTTCGGACGAAAACTCATCTATTACAAAGGGATTTCATTTGTAATAACTTATTTTAACTCCATAATTTTTGTGTGTTCAATATGCACCATTCAAAGGCACATCATCTATTTTCAACCCTTTCTGCCTTCATTTGATATTTCTCATGCATTTAATGATTTATTTTGAGCTAAATGACCCTGAATTTGAAAAGCAGTACAAATGAACTCTGAAAAGGTTGTAACTTGGCATGACATCATAATTTCAGACACATAGCAATTTCTAAAGATTTGAGAGGGTTACGGCAAAAACAGGATGCACTTCGTGTACAATTTGGACAATCTCTTTCGAAGCATGTGGGTTTCGGACGAAAACTCATCTATTACATATGGACTTCATTTTTAATAACTTATTTTAACTCCATAATTTTTTTGTGTTCAATATGCACCATTCAAAGGCACATCATCAATTTTCAACCCTTTTTGACTTCATTTGATATTTATCATGCATTTAACGATTTATTTTAAGCTAAATGACCTTGAGTTTGAAAAGCAATACAAATGAACTCTGAAAAGGTTGTAACTTGGCATGACATCATAATTTCACCCACATAGCAACTTCTAAAGAGTTGAGAGGGTCACTGTAAAAACTGGATCCACTGCGTGTACAAATTGGACAATCTCATAAAAAGCATGAGGGTTTCGGACGAAAGCTGATCTATTACAAAGGGATTTCATTTATAATAACTTATGTTAACTCCATACTTTTTGTGTGTTCAATATGCACCATTCAAAGGCACATGATCAATTTTAAACCCTTTCGGACTTCATTTGATATTTCTCATGCATTTAATGATTTATTTTCACCTAAATGACCGTAAGTTTGAAAAGCGGTACAAATGAACTCTGAAAAACGTTGTAACTTGGCATGACATCAGAATTTCACCCACATAGCAACTTCTAAAGAGTTCAGAGGGTTAAGGCAAAAACTGGATGCATTTCGTGTACAAATTGGAAAATTTCATAAGAAGCATGAGGGTTTCGAACGAAAACTCATCTATTACAAAGGGATTTAATATTTAATAACTTATTTTAACTCCATACTTTTTGTCTGTTCAATGTGCACCATTCAAAGGCACATCATCAATTTTCAACCCTTTCTGACTTCATTTGATATTTCTCATGCATTTAATGATTTATTTTGAGCTAAATGACCCTGAATTTTAAAAGGAGTACAAATGAACTATGAAAATGTTGTAACTTCGCATGACATCATAATTTCACCGACATAGCAACTTCTAAAGAGTTGAGAGGGTTATGGCAAAAACTGGATGCACTTTCTGTACAAATTGCACAATCTCATAAGAAGCCTGAGGGTTTCGGACGAAAACTCATCTATTACAAAGGGGTTTCATTTTTAATAACTTATTTTAACTCCATACTTTTTGGGTGTTCAATATGCACCATTCAAAGGCACATCATCAATTTTAAACCCGTTCTGTCTTCATTTGATAATTCTCATGCATTTAATGATTTATTTTGAGCTAAATCACCCTGAATTTGAAAAGTAGTACAAATGAACTCTGAAAAGGTTGTAACTTGTCATGACATCATAATTTCACCCACATAGCAACTTCTAAAGAGTTGAGAGGTTTACGACAAAAACTAGATGCACTTCGTGTACAAATTGGACAATTTCTTTCGAGGCATGTGGGTTTTGGACGAAAACTCATCTATTACAAAGGGATTTCATTTTTAATAACTTATGTTAACTCCATAATTTTTGTGTGTTCAATACGCACCATTCTAAGGCACATCATCAATTTTCAACCCTTTCTCACTTCATTTGATATTTCTGATGCATTTAATGATTTATTTTGAGCTAAATGACCCTGAATTTGAAAAGCAGTAGAAATGAACTCTGAAAAGGTTGTTACTTGGCATGCAATCATAATTTCACCCGCATAGCAACTTCTAAAGAGTAGAGACGGTTACCGCATAAACTGGATGCACTTCGTGTACAAATTGGACAATCTGATAAGAAGCATGAGGGTTTCGGACCAAAACTTATCTATTACAAAGGGATTTCATTTTTAATAACTTATTTTAACTCCATACTTTTTGTGTGTTCAATATGCACCATTCAAAGGCACATCATCAATTTTCATCCCTTTCGTACTTCATTTGATATTTCTCATGCATTTAATGATTTATTTTCACGTAAATGACCCTGAGTTTGAAAAGCAGTACAAATGAACTCTAAAAAGGTTGTAACTTGGCATGACATTAGAATTTCACCCACATAACAACTTCTAAAGAGTTTAGAGGGTTAAGGCAAAAACTGGATGCACTTCGTGTACAAATTGGACAATCTCATAAGAAGCATGAGGGTTTCGGACGAAGACTCATCAATTACAAAGGGATTTCATTTTTAATAACTTATTTTAACTCCATAATTGTTTTGTGTTCAATATGCACCATACTAAAGCACATCATCAATTTTCAACCCTTTCTCACTTCATTTGATATTTCTCATGCATTTAAGGATTTATTTTGAGCTAAATGACCCTGAGTTTGAAAAGCAGTACCAATGAACTCTGAAAAGGTTGTAACTTGGCATGACATTAGAATTTCACCCGTATAGCAACTTCTAAAGAGTTGAGAGGGTTACGGCAAAAACTGGATGCACTTTGTGTACAAATTGCACAATCTCATAAGAAGCAGGAGGGTTTCGGACGAAAACTCATCTATTACAAAGGGATTCCATTTTTGATAACTTATTTTAACTCCATACTTTTTGTGTGTTCAATATGCACCATTCAAAGGCACATCATCAATTTTCAACCCTTTCTCACTTCATTTGATATTTCTCATGCATTTAATGATTTATTTTGAGCTAAATGACCCTGAATTTGAAAAGCAGTACAAATGAACTCTGAAAAGGTTGTAACTTGGCATGACATCATAATTTCACCCACATAGCAACTTCTAAAGAGTTGAGAGGGTTACAACAAAAACTGGATGCACTTCGTGTACAAATTGGACAATCTCTTTCGAGGCATGTGGGTTTCGGACGAAAACTCATCTATTACAAAGGGATTTCATTTTGAATAACTTATGTTAACTCCATAATTCTTGTGTGTTCAATATGCACCATTCAAAGGCACATCATCAATTTTCAACCCTTTCTAACTTCATTTGATATTTCTCATGCATTTAATGACGTATTTTGAGCTAAATGACCCTGAATTTGAAAAGCAGTACAAATGAACTCTGAAAATGTTGTAACTTGGAATGACATCATAATTTCACCCACATAGCAACTTCTAAAGGGTTGAGAGGGTTACGGCAAAAACTGGATGCACTTCGTGTACAAATTGGAGAATCTCTTTCAAAGCATTTGGGTTTCGGACGAAAACTCATCTATTACAAAGGGATTACATTTTTAATAACTTATTTTAACTCCATAATTTTTTTGTGTTCAATATGCACCATTCAAAGGTACATCATCAATTTTCAACCCTTTCTGTCTTCAATTGTTATTTCTCATGCATTTAATGATTTATTTTGAGCTGGATGACCCTGAATTTGAAAAGCAGTACAAATGAACTCTGAAAAGGTTGTAACTTGGCATGACAGCATAATTTCAAACACATAGCAACTTCTAAAGACTTGAGAGGGTTATGGCAAAAACTGGATGCACTTCATGTAAAAATTGGACAATCTCTTTCAAAGCATGTGGGTTTCGGATGAAAACTCATCTATTACAAAGGGATTTCATTTTTAATAACTTATTTTAACTCCATAATTGTTTTGTGTTCAATATGCACCATACTAAAGCACATCATCAATTTTCAACCCTTTCTCACTTCATTTGATATTTCTCATGCATTTAATGATTTATTTTGAGCTAAATGACCTTGAGTTTGAAAAGCAGTACCAATGAACTCTGAAAAGGTTGTAACTTGGCATGACATTATAATTTCACCCGTATAGCAACTTCTAAAGAGTTGAGAGGGTTATCGCAAAAACTGGATGCACTTCGTGTACAAATTGGACAATCTGATCAGAAGCATGACGGTTTCGGACGAAAACTCATCTATTGGAAAGGGATTTCATTTTTAATAACTTATTTTAACTCCATACTTTTTGTGTGTTCAATATGCACCATACAAAAGCACATCATCAATTTTCAACCCTTTCTCACTTCATTTGATATTTCGCATGCATTTAATGATTTATTTTGAGCTAAATGATCCTGAATTTGAAAAGCAGTACAAATGAACTCTCAAAAGGTTGTAACTTGGCATGACATCATAATTTCACCCACATAGCAACTTCTAAAGAGTTGTGAGGGTTACGGCAAAAACTGGATGCACTTCGTGTACAAATTGGAAAATCTCTGTCGAAGCATGTGGGTTTCGGACGAAAACTCATCATTAAAAAGGGACTTCATTTGTAATAACTTGTGTTAACTCCATAATTTTTGTGTGTTCAATATGCACCATTCAAAGGCACATCATCAATTTTCAACCCTTTCTCACTTCATTTGATATATCTCATGCATTTAATGATTTATTTTGAGCTAAATGACCCGGAATTTGAAAAGCAGTACAAATGAACTCTGAAAAGGTTGTAACTTGGCATGACGTCATAATTTCACCCGCATAGCAACCTCGAAACAGTTGAGAGGGTTACGTCAAAAACTGGATGCACTTCGTCTACAAATTGGACAATCTGATAAGTAGCATGAGGGTTTCGGACGAAAACTCATCTATTACAAAGGGATTTCATTTTGAATAACTTACGTTAACTCCATAATTCTTGTGTGTTCAATATGCACCCTTCAAAGGCACATCATCAATTTTCAACCCTTTCTAACTTCATTTGATATTTCTCATGCATTTAATGACGTATTTTCAGCTAAATGACCCTGAATTTGAAAAGCAGTACAAATGAACTCTGAAAATGTTGTAACTTGGCATGACATCATAATTTCACCCACATAGCAACTTCTAAAGGGTTGAGAGGGTTACGGCAAAAACTGGATGCACTTCGTGTACAAATTGGAGAATCTCTTTCAAAGCATTTGGGTTTCGGACGAAAACTCATCTATTACAAAGGGATTACATTTTTAATAACTTATTTTAACTCCATAATTTTTTTGTGTTCAATATGCACCATTCAAAGGTACATCATCAATTTTCAACCCTTTCTGTCTTCATTTGTTATTTCTCAAGCATTTAATGATTTATTTTGAGCTAGATGACCCTGAATTTGAAAAGCAGTACAAATGAACTCTGAAAAGGTTGTAACTTGGCATGACAGCATAATTTCAAACACATAGCAACTTCTAAAGACTTGAGAGGGTTATGGCAAAAACTGGATGCACTTCATGTACAAATTGGACAATCTCTTTCAAAGCATGTGGGTTTCGGATGAAAACTCATCTATTACAAAGGGATTTCATTTTTAATAACTTATTTTAACTCCATAATTGTTTTGTGTTCAATATGCACCATACTAAAGCACATCATCAATTTTCAACCCTTTCTCACTTCATTTGATATTTCTCATGCATTTAATGATTTATTTTGAGCTAAATGACCCTGAGTTTGAAAAGCTGTACCAATGAACTCTGAAAAGGTTGTAACTTGGCATGACATTATAATTTCACCCGTATAGCAACTTCTAAAGAGTTGAGAGGGTTATCGCAAAAACTGGATGCACTTCGTGTACAAATTGGACAATCTGATCAGAAGCATGACGGTTTCGGACGAAAACTCATCTATTGGAAAGGGATTTCATTTTTAATAACTTATTTTAACTCCATACTTTTTGTGTGTTCAATATGCACCATACAAAAGCACATCATCAATTTTCAACCCTTTCTCACTTCATTTGATATTTCGCCTGCATTTAATGATTTATTTTGAGCTAAATGATCCTGAATATGAAAAGCAGTACAAATGAACTCTCAAAAGGTTGTAACTTGGCATGACATCATAATTTCACCCACATAGCAACTTCTAAAGAGTTGTGAGGGTTACGGCAAAAACTGGATGCACTTCGTGTACAAATTGGAAATTCTCTTTCGAAGCATGTGGGTTTCGGACGAAAACTCATCATTAAAAAGGGATTTCATTTTTAATAACTTGTGTTAACTCCATAATTTTTGTGTGTTCAATATGCACCATTCAAAGGCACATCATCAATTTTCAACCCTTTCTCACTTCATGTGATATATCTCATGCATTTAATGATTTATTTTCACCTAAATGACCCTAAGTTTGAAAAGCGGTACAAATGAACTCTGAAAAAGGTTGTAACTTGGCATGACATCAGAATTTCACCCACATAGCAACTTCTAAAGAGTTCAGAGGGTTAAGGCAAAAACTGGATGCATTTCGTGTACAAATTGGAAAATTTCATAAGAAGCATGAGGGTTTCGGACGAAAACTCATCTATTACAAAGGGATTTAATATTTAATAACTTATTTTAACTCCATACTTTTTGTCTGTTCAATATGCACCATTCAAAGGCACATCATCAATTTTCAACCCTTTCTGACTTCATTTGATATTTCTCATGCATTTAATGATTTATTTTGAGCTAAATGACCCTGAATTTTAAAAGCAGTACAAATGAACTATGAAAATGTTGTAACTTCGCATGACATCATAATTTCACCGACATAGCAACTTCTAAAGAGTTGAGAGGGTTATGGCAAAAACTGGATGCACTTTGTGTACAAATTGCACAATCTCATAAGAAGCCTGAGGGTTTCGGACGAAAACTCATCTATTACAAAGGGTTTTATTTTTAATAACTTATTTTAACTCCATACTTTTTGTGTGTTCAATATGCACCATTCAAAGGCACATCATCAATTTTAAAACCTTTCTGTCTTCATTTGATAATTCTCATGCATTTAATGATTTATTTTGAGCTAAATCACCCTGAATTTGAAAAGTAGTACAAATGAACTCTGAAAAGGTTGTAACTTGTCATGACATCATAATTTCACCCACATAGCAACTTCTAAAGAGTTGAGAGGTTTACGACAAAAACTAGATGCACTTCGGGTACAAATTGGACAATTTCTTTCGAGGCATGTGGGTTTTGGACGAAAACTCATCTATTACAAAGGGATTTCATTTTTAATAACTTATGTTAACTCCATAATTTTTGTGTGTTCAATACGCACCATTCTAAGGCACATCATCAATTTTCAACCCTTTCTCACTTCATTTGATATTTCTCATGCATTTAATGATTTATTTTGAGCTAAATGACCCTGAATTTGAAAAGCAATAGAAATGAACTCTGAAAAGGTTGTTACTTGGCATGCCATCATAATTTCACCCGCATAGCAACTTCTAAAGAGTAGAGACGGTTACCGCATAAACTGGGTGCACTTCGTGTACAAATTGGACAATCTGATAAGAAGCATGAGGGTTTCGGACCAAAACTCATCTATTACAAAGGGATTTCATTTTGAATAACTTATTTTAACTCCATACTTTTTGTGTGTTCAATATGCACCATTCAAAGGCACATCATCAATTTTCATCCCTTTCGTACTTCATTTGATATTTCTCATGCATTTAATGATTTATTTTCACGTAAATGACCCTGAGTTTGAAAAGCAGTACAAATGAACTCTAAAAAGGTTGTAACTTGGCATGACATTAGAATTTCACCCACATAACAACTTCTAAAGAGTTTAGAGGGTTAAGGCAAAAACTGGATGCACTTCGTGTACAAATTGGACAATCTCATAAGAAGCATGAGGGTTTCGGACGAAGACTCATCTATTACAAAGGGATTTCATTTTTAATAACTTATTTTAACTCCATAATTGTTTTGTGTTCAATATGCACCATACTAAAGCACATCATCAATTTTCAACCCTTTCTCACTTCATTTGATATTTCTCATGCATTTAAGGATTTATTTTGAGGTAAATGACCCTGAGTTTGAAAAGCAGTACCAATGAACTCTGAAAAGGTTGTAACTTGGCATGACATTAGAATTTCACCCGTATAGCAACTTCTAAAGAGTTGAGAGGGTTACGGCAAAAACTGGATGCACTTTGTGTACAAATTGCACAATCTCATAAGAAGCAGGAGGGTTTCGGACGAAAACTCATCTATTACAAAGGGATTTCATTTTTGATAACTTATTTTAACTCCATACTTTTTGTGTGTTCAATATGCACCATTCAAAGGCACATCATCAATTTTCAACCCTTTCTCACTTCATTTGATATTTCTCATGCATTTAATGATTTATTTTGAGCTAAATGACCCTGAATTTGAAAAGCAGTACAAATGAACTCTGAAAAGGTTGTAACTTGGCATGACATCATAATTTCACCCACATAGCAACTTCTAAAGAGTTGAGAGGGTTACAACAAAAACTGGATGCACTTCGTGTACAAATTGGACAATCTCTTTCGAGGCATGTGGGTTTCGGACGAAAACTCATCTATTACAAAGGGATTTCATTTTGAATAACTTATGTTAACTCCATAATTCTTGTGTGTTCAATATGCACCATTCAAAGGCACATCATGAATTTTCAACCCTTTCTAACTTCATTTTGATATTTCTCATGCATTTAATGACGTATTTTGAGCTAAATGACCCTGAATTTGAAAAGCAGTACAAATGAACTCTGAAAATGTTGTAACTTGGCATGACATCATAATTTCACCCACATCGCAACTTCTAAAGGGTTGAGAGGGTTACGGCAAAAACTGGATGCACTTCGTGTACGAATTGGAGAATCTCTTTCAAAGCATTTGGGTTTCGGACGAAAACTCATCTATTACAAAGGGATTACATTTTTAATAACTTATTTTAACTCCATAATTTTTTTGTGTTAAATATGCACCATTCAAAGGTACATCATCAATTTTCAACCCTTTCTGTCTTCATTTGTTATTTCTCATGCATTTAATGATTTATTTTGAGCTAGATGACCCAGAATTTGAAAAGCAGGACAAATGAACTCTGAAAAGGTTGTAACTTGGCATGACAGCATAATTTCAAACACATAGCAACTTCTAAAGACTTGAGAGGGTTATGGCAAAAACTGGATGCACTTCATGTACAAATTGGACAATCTCTTTCAAAGCATGTGGGTTTCGGATGAAAACTCATCTATTACAAAGGGATTTCATTTTTAATAACTTATTTTAACTCCATAATTGTTTTGTGTTCAATATGCACCATACTAAAGCACATCATCAATTTTCAACCCTTTCTCACTTCATTTGATATTTCTCATGCATTTAATGATTTATTTTGAGCTAAATGACCTTGAGTTTGAAAAGCAGTACCAATGAACTCTGAAAAGGTTATAACTTGGCATGACATTATAATTTCACCCGTATAGCAACTTCTAAAGAGTTGAGAGGGTTATCGCAAAAACTGGATGCACTTCGTGTACAAATTGGACAATCTGATCCGAAGCATGACGGTTTCGGACGAAAACTCATCTATTGGAAAGGGATTTCATTTTTAATAACTTATTTTAACTCCATACTTTTTGTGTGTTCAATATGCACCATACAAAAGCACATCATCAATTTTCAACCCTTTCTCACTTCATTTGATATTTCGCCTGCATTTAATGATTTATTTTGAGCTAAATGATCCTGAATATGAAAAGCAGTACAAATGAACTCTCAAAAGGTTGTAACTTGGCATGACATCATAATTTCACCCACATAGCAACTTCTAAAGAGTTGTGAGGGTTACGGCAAAAACTGGATGCACTTCGTGTACAAATTGGAAAATCTCATTCGAAGCATGTGGGTTTCGGACGAAAACTCATCATTAAAAAGGGATTTCATTTTTAATAACTTATGTTAACTCCATAATTTTTGTGTGTTCAATATGCACCATTCAAAGGCACATCATCAATTTTCAACCCTTTCTGACTTCATTTGATATTTCTCATGCATTTAATGATTTATTTTGAGCTAAATGACCCGGAATTTGAAAAGCAGTACAAATGAACTATGAAAAGGTTGTAACTTCGCATGACATCATAATTTCACCGACATAGCAACTTCTAAAGAGTTGAGAGGGTTATGGCAAAAACTGGATGCACTTTCTCTACAAATTGCACAATCTCATAAGAAGCCTGAGGGTTTCGGACGAAAACTCATCTATTACAAAGGGATTTCATTTTTAATAACTTATTTTAACTCCATACTTTTTGTGTGTTCAATCTGCACCATTCAAAGGCACATCATCAATTTTCAACCCTTTCTGTCTTCATTTGATAATTCTCATGCATTTAATGATTTATTTTGAGCTAAATGACCCTGAATTTGAAAAGTAGTACAAATGAAATCTGAAAAGGTTGTAACTTGTCATGACATCATAATTTCACCCACATAGCAACTTCTAAAGAGTTTAGAGGGTTACGACAAAAACTAGATGCACTTCGTGTACAAATTGGACAATTTCTTTCGAGGCATGTGGGTTTTGGACGAAAACTCATCTATTACAAAGGGATTTCATTTTTAATAACTTATGTTAACTCCATAATTTTTGTGTGTTCAATACGCACCATTCTAAGGCACATCATCAATTTTCAACCCTTTCTCACTTCATTTGATATTTCTCATGCATTTAATGATTTATTTTGAGCTAAATGACCCTGAATTTGAAAAGCAGTAGAAATGAACTCTGAAAAGGTTGTTACTTGGCATGCCATCATAATTTCACCCGCATAGCAACTTCTAAAGAGTAGAGAGGGTTACCGCATAAACTGGATGCACTTCGTGTACAAATTGGACAATCTGATAAGAAGCATGAGGGTTTCGGACCAAAACTCATCTATTACAAAGGGATTTCATTTTTAATAACTTATTTTAACTCCATACTTTTTGTGTGTTCAATATGCACCATTCAAAGGCACATCATCAATTTTCATCCCTTTCGTACTTCATTTGATATTTCTCATGCATTTAATGATTTATTTTCACCTAAATGACCCTGAGTTTGAAAAGCAGTACAAATGAACTCTAAAAAGGTTGTAACTTGGCATGACATTAGAATTTCACCCACATAACAACTTCTAAAGAGTTTAGAGGGTTAAGGCAAAAACTGGATGCACTTCGTGTACAAATTGGACAAACTCATAAGAAGCATGAGGGTTTCGGACGAAGACTCATCTATTACAAAGGGATTTCATTTTTAATAACTTATTTTAACTCCATAATTGTTTTGTGTTCAATATGCACCATACTAAAGCACATCATCAATTTTCAACCCTTTCTCACTTCATTTGATATTTCTCATGCATTTAATGATTTATTTTGAGCTAAATGACCCTGAGTTTGAAAAGCAGTACCAATGAACTCTGAAAAGGTTGTAACTTGGCATGACATTATAATTTCACCCGTGTAGCAACTTCTAAAGAGTTGAGAGGGTTATCGCAAAAACTGGATGCACTTCGTGTACAAATTGGACAATCTGATAAGAAGCATGACGGTTTCGGACGAAAACTCATCTATTGGAAAGGGATTTCATTTTTAATAACTTATTTTAACTCCATACTTTTTGTGTGTTCAATATGCACCATTCAAAGGCACATCATCAATTTTCAACCCTTTCTGTCTTCATTTGATAATTCTCATGCATTTAATGATTTATTTTGAGCTAAATGACCCTGAATTTGAAAAGTAGTACAAATGAAATCTGAAAAGGTTGTAACTTGTCATGACATCATAATTTCACCCACATAGCAACTTCTAAAGAGTTGAGAGGGTTACGACAAAAACTAGATGCACTTCGTGTACAAATTGGACAATTTCTTTCGAGGCATGTGGGTTTTGGACGAAAACTCATCTATTACAAAGGGATTTCATTTTTAATAACTTATGTTAACTCCATAATTTTTGTGTGTTCAATACGCACCATTCTAAGGCACATCATCAATTTTCAACCCTTTCTCACTTAATTTGATATTTCTCATGCATTTAATGATTTATTTTGAGCTAAATGACCCTGAATTTGAAAAGCAGTAGAAATGAACTCTGAAAAGGTTGTTACTTGGCATGCCATCATAATTTCACCCGCATAGCAACTTCTAAATAGTAGAGAGGGTTACCGCATAAACTGGATGCACTTCGTGCACAAATTGGACAATCTGATAGGAAAAATGAGGGTTTCGGACCAAAACTCATCTATTACAAAGGGATTTCATTTTTAATAACTTATTTTAACTCCATACTTTTTGTGTGTTCAATATGCACGATTCAAAGGCACATCATCAATTTTCATCCCTTTCGTACTTCATTTGATATTTCTCATGCATTTAATGATTTATTTTCACCTAAATGACCCTGAGTTTGAAAAGCAGTACAAATGAACTCTAAAAAGGTTGTAACTTGGCATGACATTAGAATTTCACCCACATAACAACTTCTAAAGAGTTTAGAGGGTTAAGGCAAAAACTGGATGCACTTCGTGTACAAATTGGACAAACTCATAAGAAGCATGAGGGTTTCGGACGAAGACTCATCTATTACAAAGGGATTTCATTTTTAATAACTTATTTTAACTCCATAATTGTTTTGTGTTCAATATGCACCATACTAAAGCACATCATCAATTTTCAACCCTTTCTCACTTCATTTGATATTTCTCATGCATTTAATGATTTATTTTGAGCTAAATGACCCTGAGTTTGAAAAGCAGTACCAATGAACTCTGAAAAGGTTGTAACTTGGCATGACATTATAATTTCACCCGTATAGCAACTTCTAAAGAGTTGAGAGGGTTACGGCAAAAACTGGATGCACTTTGTGTACAAATTGCACAATATCATAAGAAGCAGGAGGGTTTCGGACGAAAACTCATCATTAAAAAGGGATTTCATTTTCAATAACTTGTGTTAACTCCATAATTTTTGTGTGTTCAATATGCACCATTCAAAGGCACATCATCAATTTTCAACCCTTTCTCACTTGATTTGATATATCTCATGCATTTAATGATTTATTTTGAGCTAAATGACCCGGAATTTGAAAAGCAGTACAAATGAACTCTGAAAAGGTTGTAACTTGGCATGACGTCATAATTTCACCCACATAGAAACTTCTAAAGAGTTGAGAGGGTTACGGCAAAAACTGGATGCACTTCGTATACAAATTGGACAATCTCTTTCGAAGCATGTGGGTTTCGGACGAAAACTCATCTATTACAAACGAATTTCAATTTTAATAACTTATGTGATACCATAATTTTTGTGTGTTCAATATGCACCATCCAAATGCACATCACCTATTTTCAACCCTTTCTGACTTCATTTGATATTTCGCATGCATTTAATGATTTATTTTGAGCTAAATGATCCTGAATTTGAAAAGCAGTACAAATGAAAACTGAAAAGGTTGTAACTTGGCATGACATCATAATTTCACCCACATAGCAACTTCTAAAGAGTTGTGAGGGTTACGGCAAAAACTGGATGCACTTCGTGTACAAATTGGACAATCTCTTTCGAAGCATGTGGGTTTCGGACGAAAACTCATCATTAAAAAGGGATTTCATTCTTAATAACTTGTGTTAACTCCATAATTTTTGTGTGTTCAATATGCACCATTCAAAGGCACATCATAAATTTTCAACCCTTTCTCACTTCATTTGATATTTCTCATGCATTTAATGATTTATTTTGAGCTAAATGACCCTGAATTTGAAAAGCAGTACAAATGAACTCTGAAAAGGTTGTAACTTGGCATGACTTCATAATTTCACCCGCATAGCAACTTCGAAAGAGTTGAGAGGGTTACGGCAAAAACTGGATGCACTTCGTCTACAAATTGGACAATCTGATAAGTAGCATGAGGGTTCCGGACGAAAACTCATCTATTACAAAGGGATTTCATTTTTAATAACTTATGTTAACTCCATAATTTTTGTGTGTTCAATATGCACCATTCAAAGGCACATCATCAATTTTCAACCCTTTCTGACTTCATTTGATATTTCTCATGCATTTAATGATTTATTTTGAGCTAAATGACCCTGAATCTGAAAAGCAGTACAAATGAACTCTCAAAAGGTTGTAACTTGGCATGACATCATAATTTCACCCACATAGAAACTTCTAAAGAGTTGAGAGGGTTACGACAAAAATTGGATGCCCTTCGTATACAAATTGGACAATCTCGTTCGAAGCATGTGGGTTTCGGACGAAAACTCATCTATTACAAACGAATTTCATTTTTGCTAACTTATGTGAACTCCATAATTTTTGTGTGTTCAATATGCACCATCCAAATGCACATCATCTATTTTCAACCCTTTCTGACGTCATTTGATATTTCTCATGCATTTAATGATTTATTTTGAGCTAAATGACCCCGAATTTGAAAAGCAGTACAAATGAACTCTGAAAAGGTCGTAACTTGGCATGACATCATAATTTCACCCACATAGCAACTTCTAAAGAGTTGAGAGGGTTACGGCAAAAACTGGATGCACTTCGTGAACAAATTGGACAATCTGTTTCGAAGCATGTGGGTTTCGGACGAAAACTCATCTATTACAAAAGGATTTCATTTTGACAACTTATTTTAACTCCATAATTTTTGTGTGTTCAATATTCACCATTCAAAGGCACATCATAAATTTTCAACCCTTTCTAACTTCATTTGATATTTCTCATGCATTTAATGATTTATTTGAGCTAAATCACCCTAAATTTGAAAAGCAGTACAAATGAACTCTGAAAGGTTCTAACTTGGCATGACATCAGAATTTCACACACATAGCAACTTCTAAAGAGTTGAGAGGGTTACGGCAAAAACTGGATGCACTTCATATACAAATTGGACAGTCTCTTTCGAAGCATGTGGGTTTCAGACGAAAACTCATCTACTACAAAGGAATTTCATTTTTAATAACTTATGTTAACTCCATAATTTTTTTGTGTTCAATATGCACCATTGAAAGGCACATCATCTATTTTCAACCCTTTAGGACGTCATTTGATATTTCTCATCCATTTGATGATTTATTTTCAGCTAAATGACCCTGAATTTGAAAAGCAGTACAAATGAACTCTGAAAGGTTCTAACTTGGCATGACATCAGAATTTCACACACATAGCAACTACTAAAGAGTTGAGAGGGTTACGGCAAAAACTGGATGCACTTCGTGTACAAATTGGACAATCTCTTTCGAACCATGTGGGTTTCGGACGAAAACTCATCTATTACAAAGGGATTTCATTTTTAATAACTTATTTTAACTCCATAATTTTTGCGTGTTCAATATGCACCATTCAAAGGCACATCATCAATTTTCAACCCTTTCTGACGTCATTTGATATTTCTCATCCATTTAATGATTTATTTTTAGCTAAATGACCCTGAATTTGAAAAGCAGTACAAATGAACTCTCAAAAGGTCGTAACTTGGCATGACAGCATAATTTCAAACACATAGCAACTTCTAAAGACTTGAGAGGGTTACGGCAAAAACTGGATGCACTTCATGTACAAATTGGACAATCTCTTTCAAAGCATGTGGGTTTCGGATGAAAACTCATCTATTACAAAGGGATTTCATTTTTAATAACTTATTTTAACTCCATAATTGTTTTGTGTTCAATATGCACCATACTAAAGCACATCATCAATTTTCAACCCTTTCTCACTTCATTTGATATTTCTCATGCATTTAATGATTTATTTTGAGCTAAATGACCCTGAGTTTGAAAAGCAGTACCAATGAACTCTGAAAAGGTTGTAACTTGGCATGACATTATAATTTCACCCGTATAGCAACTTCTAAAGAGTTGAGAGGGTTACGGCAAAAACTGGATGCACTTTGTGTACAAATTGCACAATCTCATGAGAAGCAGGAGGGTTTCGGACGAAAACTCATCATTAAAAAGGGATTTCATTTTCAATAACTTGTGTTAACTCCATAATTTTTGTGTGTTCAATATGCACCATTCAAAGGCACATCATCAATTTTCAACCCTTTCTCACTTGGTTTGATATATCTCATGCATTTAATGATTTATTTTGAGCTAAATGACCCGGAATTTGAAAAGCAGTACAAATGAACTCTGAAAAGGTTGTAACTTGGCATGACGTCATAATTTCACCCACATAGAAACTTCTAAAGAGTTGAGAGGGTTACGGCAAAAACTGGATGCACTTCGTATACAAATTGGACAATCTCTTTCGAAGCATGTGGGTTTCGGACGAAAACTCATCTATTACAAACGAATTTCATTTTTAATAACTTATGTGATACCATAATTTTTGTGTGTTCAATATGCACCATCCAAATGCACATCACCTATTTTCAACCCTTTCTGACTTCATTTGATATTTCGCATGCATTTAATGATTTATTTTGAGGTAAATGATCCTGAATTTGAAAAGCAGTACAAATGAACTCTGAAAAGGTTGTAACTTGGCATGACATCATAATTTCACCCACATAGCAACTTCTAAAGAGTTGTGAGGGTTACGGCAAAAACTGGATGCACTTCGTGTACAAATTGGACAATCTCTTTCGAAGCATGTGGGTTTCGGACGAAAACTCATCATTAAAAAGGGATTTCATTTTTAATAACTTGTGTTAACTCCATAATTTTTGTGTGTTCAATATGCACCATTCAAAGGCACATCATCAATTTTCAACCCTTTCTCACTTCATTTGATATTTCTCATGCATTTAATGATTTATTTTGAGCTAAATGACCCTGAATTTGAAAAGCAGTACAAATGAACTCTGAAAAGGTTGTAACTTGGCATGACGTCATAATTTCACCCGCATAGCAACTTCGAAAGAGTTGAGAGGGTTACGGCAAAAACTGGATGCACTTCGTCTACAAATTGGACAATCTGATAAGTAGCATGAGGGTTCCGGACGAAAACTCATCTATTACAAAGGGATTTCATTTTTAATAACTTATGTTAACTCCATAATTTTTGTGTGTTCAATATGCACCATTCAAAGGCACATCATCAATTTTCAACCCTTTCTGACTTTATTTGATATTTCTCATGCATTTAATGATTTATTTTGAGCTAAATGACCCTGAATCTGAAAAGCAGTACAAATGAACTCTCAAAAGGTTGTAACTTGGCATGACATCATAATTTCACCCACATAGAAACTTCTAAAGAGTTGAGAGGGTTACGACAAAAATTGGATGCCCTTCGTATACAAATTGGACAATCTCTTTCGAAGCATGTGGGTTTCGGACGAAAACTCATCTATTACAAACGAATTTCATTTTTGCTAACTTATGTGAACTCCATAATTTTTGTGTGTTCAATATGCACCATCCAAATGCACATCATCTATTTTCAACCCTTTCTGACGTCATTTGATATTTCTCAGGCATTTAATGATTTATTTTGAGCTAAATGACCCCGAATTTGAAAAGCAGTACAAATGAACTCTGAAAAGGTCGTAACTTGGCATGACATCATAATTTCATCCACATAGCAACTTCTAAAGAGTTGAGAGGGTTACGGCAAAAACTGGATGCACTTCGTGAACAAATTGGACAATCTGTTTCGAAGCATGTGGGTTTCGGACGAAAACTCATCTATTACAAAAGGATTTCATTTTAACAACTTATTTTAACTCCATAATTTTTGTGTGTTCAATATTCACCATTCAAAGGCACATCATAAATTTTCAACCCTTTCTAACTTCATTTGATATTTCTCATGCATTTAATGATTTATTTGAGCTAAATCACCCTAAATTTGAAAAGCAGTACAAATGAACTCTGAAAGGTTCTAACTTGGCATGACATCAAAATTTCACACACATAGCAACTTCTAAAGAGTTGAGAGGGTTACGGCAAAAACTGGATGCACTTCATATACAAATTGGACAGTCTCTTTCGAAGCATGTGGGTTTCAGACGAAAACTCATCTACTACAAAGGAATTTCATTTTTAATAACTTATGTTAACTCCATAATTTTTTTGTGTTCAATATGCACCATTCAAAGGCACATCATCTATTTTCAACCCTTTCTGACGTCATTTGATATTTCTCATCCATTTGATGATTTATTTTCAGCTAAATGACCCTGAATTTGAAAAGCAGTACAAATGAACTCTGATAAGGTTCTAACTTGGCATGACATCAGAATTTCACACACATAGCAACTACTAAAGAGTTGAGAGGGTTACGGCAAAAACTGGATGCACTTCGTGTACAAATTGGACAATCTCTTTCGAACCATGTGGGTTTCGGACGAAAACTCATCTATTACAAAGGGATTTCATTTTTAATAACTTATTTTAACTCCATAATTTTTGCGTGTTCAATATGCACCATTCGAAGGCACATCATCAATTTTCAACCCTTTCTGACGTCATTTGATATTTCTAATCCATTTAATGATTTATTTTTAGCTAAATGACCCTGAATTTGAAAAGCAGTACAAATGAACTCTCAAAAGGTCGTAACTTGGCATGACAGCATAATTTCAAACACATAGCAACCTCTAAAGACTTGAGAGGGTTACGGCAAAAACTGGATGCACTTCATGTACAAATTGGACAATCTCTTTCAAAGCATGTGGGTTTCGGATGAAAACTCATCTATTACAAAGGGATTTCATTTTTAATAACTTATTTTAACTCCATAATTGTTTTGTGTTCAATATGCACCATACTAAAGCACATCATCAATTTTCAACCCTTTCTCACTTCATTTGATATTTCTCATGCATTTAATGATTTATTTTGAGCTAAATGACCCTGAGTTTGAAAAGCAGTACCAATGAACTCTGAAAAGGTTGTAACTTGGCATGACATTATAATTTCACCCGTATAGCAACTTCTAAAGAGTTGAGAGGGTTATCGCAAAAACTGGATGCACTTCGTGTACAAATTGGACAATCTGATAAGAAGCATGACGGTTTCGGACGAAAACTCATCTATTGGAAAGGGATTTCATTTTTAATAACTTATTTTAACTCCATACTTTTTGTGTGTTCAATATGCACCATACAAAAGCACATCATCAATTTTCAACCCTTTCTGACTTCATTTGATATTTCGCATGCATTTAATGATTTATTTTGAGCTAAATGATCCTGAATTTGAAAAGCAGTACAAATGAACTCTGAAAAGGTTGTAACTTGGCATGACATCATAATTTCACCCACATAGCAACTTCTAAAGAGTTGTGAGGGTTACGGCAAAAACTGGATGCACTTCGTGTACAAATTGGACAATCTCTTTCGAAGCATGTGGGTTTCGGACGAAAACTCATCATTAAAAAGGGATTTCATTTTTAATAACTTGTGTTAACTCCATAATTTTTGTGTGTTCAATATGCACCATTCAAAGGCACATCATCAATTTTCAACCCTTTCTCACTTCATTTGATATTTCTCATGCATTTAATGATTTATTTTGAGCTAAATGACCCTGAATTTGAAAAGCAGTACAAATGAACTCTGAAAAGGTTGTAACTTGGCATGACGTCATAATTTCACCCGCATAGCAACTTCGAAAGAGTTGAGAGGGTTACGGCAAAAACTGGATGCACTTCGTCTACAAATTGGACAATCTGATAAGTAGCATGAGGGTTCCGGACGAAAACTCATCTATTACAAAGGGATTTCATTTTTAATAACTTATGTTAACTCCATAATTTTTGTGTGTTCAATATGCACCATTGAAAGGCACATCATCAATTTTCAACCCTTTCTGACTTCATTTGATATTTCTCATGCATTTAATGATTTATTTTGAGCTAAATGACCCTGAATCTGAAAAGCAGTACAAATGAACTCTCAAAAGGTTGTAACTTGGCATGACATCATAATTTCACCCACATAGAAACTTCTAAAGAGTTGAGAGGGTTACGACAAAAATTGGATGCCCTTCGTATACAAATTGGACAATCTCTTTCGAAGCATGTGGGTTTCGGACGAAAACTCATCTATTACAAACGAATTTCATTTTTGCTAACTTATGTGAACTCCATAATTTTTGTGTGTTCAATATGCACCATCCAAATGCACATCATCTATTTTCAACCCTTTCTGACGTCATTTGATATTTCTCATGCATTTAATGATTTATTTTGAGCTAAATGACCCCGAATTTGAAAAGCAGTACAAATGAACTCTGAAAAGGTCGTAACTTGGCATGACATCATAATTTCACCCACATAGCAACTTCTAAAGAGTTGAGAGGGTTACGGCAAAAACTGGATGCACTTCGTGAACAAATTGGACAATCTGTTTCGAAGCATGTGGGTTTCGGACGAAAACTCATCTATTACAAAAGGATTTCATTTTAACAACTTATTTTAACTCCATAATTTTTGTGTGTTCAATATTCACCATTCAAAGGCACATCATAAATTTTCAACCCTTTCTAACTTCATTTGATATTTCTCATGCATTTAATGATTTATTTGAGCTAAATCACCCTAAATTTGAAAAGCAGTACAAATGAACTCTGAAAGGTTCTAACTTGGCATGACATCAGAATTTCACACACATAGCAACTTCTAAAGAGTTGAGAGGGTTACGGCAAAAACTGGATGCACTTCATATACAAATTGGACAGTCTCTTTCGAAGCATGTGGGTTTCAGACGAAAACTCATCTACTACAAAGGAATTTCATTTTTAATAACTTATGTTAACTCCATAATTTTTTTGTGTTCAATATGCACCATTCAAAGGCACATCATCTATTTTCAACCCTTTCTGATGTCATTTGATATTTCTCATCCATTTGATGATTTATTTTGAGCTAAATGACCCTGAATTTGAAAAGCAGTACAAATGAACTCTGAAAGGTTCTAACTTGGCTTGACATCAGAATTTCACACACATAGCAACTACTAAAGAGTTGAGAGGGTTACGGCAAAAACTGGATGCACTTCGTGTACAAATTGGACAATCTCTTTCGAACCATGTGGGTTTCGGATGAAAACTCATCTATTACAAAGGGATTTCATTTTTAATAACTTATTTTAACTCCATAATTTTTGCGTGTTCAATATGCACCATTCAAAGGCACATCATCAATTTTCAACCCTTTCTGACGTCATTTGATATTTCTCATCCATTTAATGATTTATTTTTAGCTAAATGACCGTGAATTTGAAAAGCAGTACAAATGAACTCTCAAAAGGTCGTAACTTGGCATGACAGCATAATTTCAAACACATAGCAACTTCTAAAGACTTGAGAGGGTTACGGCAAAAACTGGATGCACTTCATGTACAAATTGGACAATCTCTTTCAAAGCATGTGGGTTTCGGATGAAAACTCATCTATTACAAAGGGATTTCATTTTTAATAACTTATTTTAACTCCATAATTGTTTTGTGTTCAATATGCACCATACTAAAGCACATCATCAATTTTCAACCCTTTCTCACTTCATTTGATATTTCTCATGCATTTAATGATTTATTTTGAGCTAAATGACCGTGAGTTTGAAAAGCAGTACCAATGAACTCTGAAAAGGTTGTAACTTGGCATGACATTATAATTTCACCCGTATAGCAACTTCTAAAGAGTTGAGAGGGTTATCGCAAACACTGGATGCACTTCGTGTACAAATTGGACAATCTGATAAGAAGCATGACGGTTTCGGACGAAAACTCATCTATTGGAAAGGGATTTCATTTTTAATAACTTATTTTAACTCCGTAGTTTTTGTGTGTTCAATATGCACCATACAAAAGCACATCATCAATTTTCAACCCTTTCTCACTTCATTTGATATTTCGCATGCATTTAATGATTTATTTTGAGCTAAATGATACTGAATTTGAAAAGCAGTACAAATGAACTCTCAAAAGGTTGTAACTTGGCATGACATCATAATTTCACCCACATAGCAACTTCTAAAGAGTTGTGAGGGTTACGGCAAAAACTGGATGCACTTCGTGTACAAATTGGACAATCTCTTTCGAAGCATGTGGGTTTCGGACGAAAACTCATCATTAAAAAGGGATTTCATTTTTAATAACTTGTGTTAACTCCATAATTTTTGTGTGTTCAATATGCACCATTCAAAGGCACATCATCAATTTTCAACCCTTTCTCACTTCATTTGATATTTCTCATGCATTTAATGATTTATTTTGAGCTAAATGACCCTGAATTTAAAAAGCAGTACAAATGAACTCTGAAAAGGTTGTAACTTGGCATGACGTCATAATTTCACCCGCATAGCAACCTCGAAAGAGTTGAGAGGGTTACGGCAAAAACTGGATGCACTTCGTCTACAAATTGGACAATCTGATAAGTAGCATGAGGGTTTCGGACGAAAACTCATCTATTACAAAGGGATTTCATTTTTAATAACTTATGTTAACTCCATAATTTTTGTCTGTTCAATATGCACCATTCAAAGGCACATCATCAATTTTCAACCCTTTCTGACTTCATTTGATATTTCTCATGCATTTAATGATTTATTTTGAGGTAAATGACCCTGAATTTGAAAAGCAGTACAAATGAACTCTCAAAAGGTTGTAACTTGGCATGACATCATAATTTCACCCACATAGAAACTTCTAAAGAGTTGAGAGGGTTACGACAAAAACTGGATGCACTTCGTATACGAATTTGACAATCTCTTTCGAAGCATGTGTGTTTCGAACGAAAACTCATCTATTACAAACGAATTTCATTTTTGATAACTTATGTGAACTCCATAATTTTTGTGTGTTCAATATTCACCATCCAAATGCACATCACCTATTTTCAACCCTTTCTGACTTCATTTGATATTTCGCATGCATTTAATGATTTATTTTGAGCTAAATGATCCTGAATTTTAAAAGCAGTACAAATGAACTCTGAAAAGGTTGTAACTTTGCATGACATCATAATTTCACCCACATAGCAACTTCTAAAGAGTTGTGAGGGTTACGGCAAAAACTGGATGCACTTTGTGTACAAATTGGACAATCTCTTTCGAAGCATGTGGGTTTCGGACGAAAACTCATCATTAAAAAGGGATTTCATTTTTAATAACTTGTGTTAACTCCATAATTTTTGTGTGTTCAATATGCACCATTCAAAGGCACATCATCTATTTTCAACCCTTTCTCACTTCATTTGATATTTCTCATGCATTTAATGATTTATTTTGAGCTAAATGACCCTGAATTTGAAAAGTAGTACAAATGAACTCTGAAAAGGTTGTAACTTGGCATGACGTCATAATTTCACCCGCATAGCAACTTCGAAATAGTTGAGAGGGTTACGGCAAAAACTGGATGCACTTCGTCTACAAATTGGACAATCTGATAAGTAGCATGAGGATTCCGGACGAAAACTCATCTATTACAAAGGGATTTCATTTTTAATAACTTATGTTAACTCCATAATTTTTGTGTGTTTAATATGCACCATTCAAAGGCACATCATCAATTTTCAACCCTTTCTGACTTCATTTGATATTTCTCATGCATTTAATGATTTATTTTGAGCTAAATGACCCTGAATTTGAAAAGCAGTACAAATGAACTCTCAAAAGGTTGTAACTTGGCATGACATCATAATTTCACCCACATAGAAACTTCTAAAGAGTTGAGAGGGTTACGACAAAAATTGGATGCACTTCGTATACAAATTGGACAATCTCTTTCGAAGCATGTGGGTTTCGGACGAAAACTCATCTATTACAAACGAATTTAATTTTTAATAACTTATGTTAACTCCATAATTTTTGTGTGTTCAATATGCACCATCCAAATGCACATCATCTATTTTCAACCCTTTCTGACGTGATTTGATATTTCTCATGCATTTAATGATTTATTTTGAGCTAAATGACCCTGAATTTGAAAAGCAGTACAAATGAACTCTGAAAAGGTTCTAACTTGGCATGACATCATAATTTCACCCACATAGCAACTTCTAAAGAGTTGAGAGGGTTACGGCAAAAACTGGATGCACTTCGTGAACAAATTGGACAATCTGTTTCGAAGCATGTGGGTTTCGGACGAAAACTCATCTATTACAAAAGGATTTCATTTTAACAACTTATTTTAACTCCATAATTTTTGTGTGTTCAATATTCACCATTCAAAGGCACATCATAAATTTTCAACCCTTTCTAACTTCATTTGATATTTCTCATGCATTTAATGATTTATTTGAGCTAAATCACCCTAAATTTGAAAAGCAGTACAAATGAACTCTGAAAGGTTCTAACTTGGCATGACATCAGAATTTCACACACATAGCAACTTCTAAAGGGTTGAGAGGGTTACGGCAAAAACTGGATGCACTTCATATACAAATTGGACAGTCTCTTTTGAAGCATGTGGGTTTCAGACGAAAACTCATCTACTACAAAGGAATTTCATTTTTAATAACTTATGTTAACTCCATAATTTGTTTGTGTTCAATATGCACCATTAAAAGGCACATAATCTATTTTCAACTCTTTCTGACGTCATTTCATATTTCTCATCCATTTGATGATTTATTTTGAGCTAAATGACCCTGAATTTGAAAAGCAGTACAAATGAACTCTGAAAGGTTCTAACTTGGCATGACATCAGAATTTCACACACATAGCAACTACTAAAGAGTTGAGAGGGTTACGGCAAAAACTGGATGCACTTCGTGTACAAATTGGACAATCTCTTTCGAACCATGTGGGTTTCGGACGAAAACTCATCTATTACAAAGGGATTTCATTTTTAATAACTTATTTTAACTCCATAATTTTTGTGTGTTCAATATGCACCATTCAAAGGCACATCATCAATTTTCAACCCTTTGTGACGTCATTTGATATTTCTTGTCCATTTAATGATTTATTTTTAGCTAAATGACCCTGAATTTGAAAAGCAGTACAAATGAACTCTCAAAAGGTTGTAACTTGGCATGACATCATAATTTCACCCACATAGCAACTTCTTAAGAGTTGTGAGGGTTACGGCAAAAACTGGATGCACTTCGTGTACAAATTGGAAAATCTCTTTCGAAGCATGTGGGTTTCGGACGAAAACTCATCATTAAAAAGGGATTTCATTTTTAATAACTTGTGTTAACTCCATAATTTTTGTGTGTTCAATATGCACCATTCAAAGGCACATCATCAATTTTCAACCCTTTCTCACTTCATTTCATATTTCTCATGCATTTAATGATTTATTTTGAGCTAAATGACCCGGAATTTGAAAAGCAGTACAAATGAACTCTGAAAAGGTTGTAACTTGGCATGACGTCATAATTTCACCTGTATAGCAACCTCGAAAGAGTTGAGAGGGTTACGGCAAAAACTGGATGCACTTCGTCTACAAATTGGACAATCTGATAAGTAGCATGAGGGTTTCGGACGAAAAGTCATCTATTACAAAGGGATTTCATTTTTAATAACTCATGTTAACTCCATAGTTTTTGTCTGTTCAATATGCACCATTCAAAGGCACATCATCAATTTTCAACCCTTTCTGACTTCATTTGATATTTCTCATGCATTTAATGATTTATTTTGAGCTAAATGACCCTGAATTTGAAAAGCAGTACAAATGAACTCTCAAAAGGTTGTAACTTGGCATGACATCATAATTTCACCCACATAGAAACTTCTAAAGAGTTGAGAGGGTTACGACAAAAACTGGATGCACTTCGTATACAAATTGGACAATCTCTTTCGAAGCATGTGGGTTTCGGACGAAAACTCATCTATTACAAACGAATTTCATTTTTGATAACTTATGTGAACTCCATACTTTTTGTGTGTTCAATATGCACCATACAAAAGCACATCATCAATTTTCAACCCTTTCTGACTTCATTTGATATTTCGCATGCATTTAATGATTTATTTTGAGCTAAATGATCCTGAATTTGAAAAGCAGTACAAATGAACTCTGAAAAGGTTGTAACTTGGCATGACATCATAATTTCACCCACATAGCAACTTCTAAAGAGTTGTGAGGGTTACGGCAAAAACTGGATGCACTTCGTGTACAAATTGGACAATCTCTTTCGAAGCATGTGGGTTTCGGACGAAAACTCATCATTAAAAAGGGATTTCGTTTTTAATACCTTGTGTTAACTCCATCATTTTGTGTGTTCAATATGCACCATTCAAAGGCACATCATCAATTTTCAACCCTTTCTCACTTCATTTGATATTTCTCATGCATTTAATGATTTATTTTTAGCTAAATGACCCTGAATTTGAAAAGCAGTACAAATGAACTCTGAAAAGGTTGTAACTTGGCATGACAGCATAATTTCAAACACATAGCAACTTCTAAAGACTTGAGAGGGTTACGGCAAAAACTGGATGCACTTCGTCTACAAATTGGACAATCTGATAAGTAGCATGAGGGTTCCGGACGAAAACTCATCTATTACAAAGGGATTTCATTTTTAATAACTTCTGTTAACTCCATAATTTTTGTGTGTTCAATATGCACCATTCAAAGGCACATCATCAATTTTCAACCCTTTCTGACTTCATTTGATATTTCTCATGCATTTAATGATTTATTTTGAGCTAAATGACCCTGAATTTGAAAAGCAGTACAAATGAACTCTCAAAAGGTTGTAACTTGGCATGACATCATAATTTCACCCACATAGAAACTTCTAAAGAGTTGAGAGGGTTACGACAAAAATTGGATGCACTTCGTATACAAATTGGACAATCTCTTTCGAAGCATGTGGGTTTCGGACGAAAACTCATCTATTACAAACGAATTTAATTTTTAATAACTTATGTTAACTCCATAATTTTTGTGTGTTCAATATGCACCATCAAAATGCACATCATCTATTTTCAACCCTTTCTGACGTCATTTGATATTTCTCATGCATTTAATGATTTATTTTGAGCTAAATGACCCTGAATTTGAAAAGTAGTACAAATGAACTCTGAAAAGGTTCTAACTTGGCATGACATCATAATTTCACCCACATAGCAACTTCTAAAGAGTTGAGAGGGTTACGGCAAAAACTGGATGCACTTCGTGAACAAATTGGACAATCTGTTTCGAAGCATGTGGGTTTCGGACGAAAACTCATCTATTACAAAATTATTTCATTTTAACAACTTATTTTAACTCCATAATTTTTGTGTGTTCAATATTCACCATTCAAAGGCACATCATAAATTTTCAACCCTTTCTAACTTCATTTGATATTTGTCATGCATTTAATGATTTATTTGAGCTAAATCACCCTAAATTTGAAAAGCAGTACAAATGAACTCTGAAAGGTTCTAACTTGGCATGACATCAGAATTTCACACACATAGCAACTTTTAAAGAGTTGAGAGGGTTACGGCAAAAACTGGATGCACTTCATATACAAATTGGACAGTCTCTTTCGAAGCATGTGGGTTTCAGACGAAAACTCATCTACTACAAAGGAATTTCATTTTTAAGAACTTATGTTAACTCCATAATTTTTTTGTGTTCAATATGCACCATTCAAAGGCACATCATCTATTTTCAACCCTTTCTGACGTCATTTGATATTTCTCATCCATTTGATTATTTATTTTGAGCTAAATGACCCTGAATTTGAAAAGCAGTACAAATGAACTCTGAAAGGTTCTAACTTGGCATGACATCAGAATTTCACACACATAGCAACTACTAAAGAGTTGAGAGGGTTACGGCAAAAACTGGATGCACTTCGTGTACAAATTGGACAATCTCTTTCGAACCATGTGGGTTTCGGACGAAAACTCATCTATTACAAAGGGATTTCATTTTTAATAACTTATTTTAACTCCATAATTTTTGTGTGTTCAATATGCACCATTCAAAGGCACATCATCAATTTTCAACCCTTTTTGACGTCATTTGATATTTCTCGTCCATTTAATGATTTATTTTTCGCTAAATGACCCTGAATTTGAAAAGCAGTACAAATGAACTCTCAAAAGGTTGTAACTTGGCATGCCATCATAATTTCACCCACATAGCAACTTCTTAAGAGTTGAGAGGGTTACGACAAAAACAGGATGCACTTCGTATACAAATTGGACAATCTCTTTCGAAGCATGTGGGTTTCAGACGAAAACTCATCTACCACAAAGGAATTTCATTTTTAATAACTTATTTTAACTCCATAATTTTTTTGTGTTCAATATGCACCATTCAAAGGCACATCATCTATTTTCAACCCTTTCTGACGTCATTTGATATTTCTCATCCATTTAATGATTTACGCTAAATGACCCTGAATTTGAAAAGCAGTACAAATGAACTCTGAAAGGTTGTAACTTGGCATGACATCATAATTTCACACACATAGCAACTTCTAAAGAGTTGAGAGGGTTACGGCAAAAACTGGATGCACTTCGTGTACAAATTGGACAATCTCTTTCGAACCATGTGCGTTTCGGACGAAAACTCATCTATTACAAAGGGATTTCATTTTTAAGAACTTATTTTAACTCCATAATTTTTTTGTATTGAATATGCACCATTCAAAGGCACATCATCAATTTTCAACCCTTTCTGACTTCATTTCATATTTCGCATGCATTTAATGATTCATTTTGAGCTAAATGACCCTGAGTTTGAAAAGCAGTACAAGTGAACTCTGAAAAGGTTGTAACTTGGCATGACATCATAATTTCACCCGCATAACAACTTCTAAAGAGTTGAGAGGGTTACGGCAAAAACTGGATGCACTTCGTGTACAAATTGGAATATCTGATAAGAAGCATGAGGGTTTCGGACGAAAACTCATCTATTATAACGTGATTACATTTTTAATAACTTATTTTAACTCCATACTTTTTGTGTGTTCAATATGCACCATACAAAAGCAGATCATCAATTTTCAACCCTTTCTCATTTCATTTGATATTTCACATGCATTTAATTATTTATTTTTAGCTAAATGACCCTGAATTTGAAAAGCAGTACAAATGAACTCTGAAATGGTTGTAACTTGGCATGACATCATAATTTCACCCACATAGCAACTTCTAAAGAGTTGTGAGGGTTGCGGACAATCAATTGGACAAATTATGCGGTAAATAATTGGAAAATAATTATGCGGAAAAAACTGGATGAATTTCGTGTACAAATTGGACAATCTCTTTCGAAGCATGTGGGTTTCGGACGAAAACTAATCATTATAAAGTGATTTCATTTTTAATAACTTATGTTAACTCCATAATTTTTGTGTGTTCAATACGCACCATTCAAAGGCACACCATCAATTTCCAACCCTTTCTCACTTCATTTGATATTTCTCATGCATTCAATGATTTATTTTGAGCTAAATGACCTTGAATTTGAAAAGCAGTACAAATGAACTCTGAAAAGGTTGTAACTTGGCATGACATCATAATTTCACCCGCATAGCAACTTCTAAAGAGTTGAGAGGGTTACGGCAAAAACTTGATGCACTTCGTGTACAAACTGGACAATCTCATAAGTAGCATGAGGGTTTCGGACGAAAACTCATCTATTACAAAGGGATTTCATTTTGAATAATTATTTTAACTCCATACTTTTTGTGTGTTCAATATGCACCATTCAAAGGCACATCATCAATTTTCAACCCTTTTTGACTTCATTTGATATTTCTCATGTATTTAATGTTTTATTTTCAGCTAAATGACCCTGAGTTTGAAAAGCAGTACAAATGAACTCTGAAAAGGTTGTTACTTTGCATGACATCATAATTTCACCCACATAGCAACTTCTAAAGAGTTGAGAGGGTTACGGCAAAAACTGGATGCACTTCGTGTACAAACTGGACAATCTCTTTCGAAGCATGTGGGTTTCGGACGAAAACTCATCTATTACAAAGGGATTTCATTTTTAATAACTTATTTTAACTCCATAATTTTTGTGTGTTCAATATGCACCATTCAAAGGCACATCATCAATTTTCAACCCTTTCTGACTTCATTTGATATTTCTCATGCATTTAATGATTTATTTTGAGCTAAATGACCCTGAATTTGAAAAGCGGTACAAATGAACTCTCAAAAGGTTGTAACTTGGCATGATATTATAATTTCACCCACATAGCAACTTTTGAAGAGTTGAGAGGGTTACGACAAAAACTGGATGCACTTCGTATACAAATTGGACAATCTCCTTCGAAGCATGTGGGTTTCAGATGAAAACTCATCTACTACAAAGGAATTTCATTTTTAATAACTTATGTTAACTCCATAATTTTTTTGTGTTCAATATGCACCATTCAAAGGCACATCATCTATTTTCAACCCTTTTTGCCTTCATTTGATATTTCTCATGCATTTAATGATTTATTTTGAGCTAAATGACCCTGAATTTGAAAAGCAGTACAAATGAACACTGAAAGGTTCTAACTTTGCATGACATCAGAATTTCACACACATAGCGACTTCTAAAGAGTTGAGAGGGTTACAGCAAAAACTGGATGACTTCGTGTACAAATTGGACAATCTCTTTCGAAGCATGTGGGTTTCGGACGAAAACTCATCTATTACAAAAGGATTTCATTTTAATAACTTATTTTAACTCCATAATTTTTGTGTGTTCAATATTCACCATTCAAAGGCACATCATCAATTTTCAACCCTTTCTGACTTCATTTGATATTTGTCATGCATTTAATGATTTATTTGTGCTAAATGACCTTAAATTTGAAAAGCAGTACAAATCAACTCTGAAAAGGTTGTAACTTGGCATGACCTCAGAATTTCACACACATAGCAACTTCTACAGAGTTGAGAGGGTTACGGCAAATACTGGATGCACTTCGTATACAAATTGGACAATCTCTTTCGAAGCATGTGGGTTTCAGACGAAAACTCATCTACTACAAAGGAATTTCATTTTTAATAACTTAGGTTAACTCCATAATTTTTTTGTGTTCAATATGCACCATTCAAAGGCACATCATCTATTTTCAACCCTTTTTGACGTCATTTGATATTTCTCATGCATTTAATGATTTATTTTGAGCTAAATGACCCTGAATTTGAAAAGCATTACAAATGAATTCTGAAAGGTTCTAACTTGGCATGACATCATAATTTCACACACATAGCAACTTCTAAAGAGTTGAGAGGGTTACGGCAAAACCTGGATGACTTCGTGTACAAATTGGACAATCTCTTTCGAAGCATGTGGGTTTCGGACGAAAACTCATCTATTACAAAAGGATTTCATTTTAATAACTTATTTTAACTCCACAATTTTTGTGTGTTCAATATTCACCATTCAAAGGCACGTCATCTATTTTCAACCCTTTCTGACGTCATTTGATATTTCTCATCCATTTGACGATTTATTTTGAGCTAAATGAGCCTGAATTTGAAAAGCAGTACAAATGAACTCTGAAAGGTTCTAACTTGGCATGACATCAGAATTTCACACACATAGAAACTACTAAAGAGTTGAGAGGGTTACGGCAAAAACTGGATGCACTTCATGTACAAATTGGACAATCTCTTTCGAACCATGTGGGTTTGGGACAAAAACTCATCTATTACAAAGGGATTTCATTTTTAATAACTTATTTTAACTCCATAATTTTTGTGTGCTCAATATGCACCATTCAAAGGCACATCATCAATTTTCAACCCTTTCTGACGTCATTTGATATTTCTCGTCCATTTAATGATTTATTTTTAGCTAAATGACCCTGAATTTGAAAAGCAGTACAAATGAACTCTCAAAAGGTTGTAACTTGGCATGACATCATAATTTCACCCACATAGCAACTTCTTAAGAGTTGAGAGGGTTACGACAAAAACAGGATGCACTTCGTATACAAATTGGACAATCTCTTTCGAAGCATGTGGGTTTCAGACGAAAACTCATCTACCACAAAGGAATTTCATTTTTCATAACTTATTTTAACTCCATAATTTTTTTGTGTTCAATATGCACCATTCCAAGGCACATCCTCTATTTTCAACCCTTTCTGACGTCATTTGATATTTCTCATCCATTTAATGATTTATTTTGAGCTAAATGACCCTGAATTTGAAAAGCAGTACAAATGAACTCTGAAAGGTTGTAACTTGGCATGACAGCATAATTTCACACACATAGCAACTTCTAAAGAGTTGAGAGGGTTACGGCAAAAACTGGATGCACTTCGTGTACAAATTGGACAATCTCTTTCGAACCATGTGCGTTTCGGACGAAAACTCATCTATTACAAAGGGATTTCATTTTTAAGAACTTATTTTAACTTCATAATTTTTTTGTGTTGAATATGCACCATTCAAAGGCACATCATCAATTTTCAACCATTTCTGACTTCATTTGATATTTCTCATGCATTTAATGATTGTTTGAAAAGCAGTACAAGTGAACTTTGAAAAGGTTGTAACTTGGCATGACATCATAATTTCACCCGCACAACAACTTCTAAAGAGTTGAGAGGGTTACGGCAAAAACTGGATGCACTTCGTGTACAAATTGGAATATCTGATAAGAAGCATGAGGGTTTCGGACGAAAACTCATCTATTATAACGTGATTACATTTTTAATAACTTATTTTAACTCCATACTTTTTGTGTGTTCAATATGCACCATACAAAAGCAGATCATCAATTTTCAAACCTTTCTCATTTCATTTAATATTTCGCATGCATTTAATTATTTATTTTGAGCTAAATGACCCTGAATTTGAAAAGCAGTACAAATGAACTCTGAAATGGTTGTAACTTGGCATGACAACATAATTTCACCCACATAGCAACTTCTAAAGAGTTGTGAGGGTTGCGGCAAAAACTGGATGAATTTTGTGTGCAAATTGGACAATCTCTTTCGAAGCATGTGTGTTTCGGACGAAACTAATCATTATAAAGGGATTTCATTTTTAATAACTTATATTAACTCCATATTTTTTGTGTGTTCAATACGCACCATTCAAAGGCACACCATCAATTTCCAACCCTTTCTCACTTCATTTGATATTTCTCATGCATTCAATGATTTATTTTGAGCTAAATGACCTTGAATTTGAAAAGCAGTACAAATGAACTCTGAAAAGGTTGTAACTTGGCATGACATCATAATTTCACCCGCATAGGAACTTCTAAAGAGTTGAGAGGGTTACGGCAAAAAATCGATGCACTTCGTGTACAAACTGGACAATCTCATAAGTAGCATGAGGGTTTCGTACGAAAACTCATCTATTACAAAGGGATTTCATTTTGAATAATTATTTTAACTCCATACTTTTTGTGTGTTCAATATGCACCATTCAAAGGCACATCATCAATTTTCAACCCTTTTTGACTTCATTTGATATTTCTCATGTATTTAATGTTTTATTTTCAGCTAAATGACCCTGAGTTTGAAAAGCAGTACAAATGAACTCTGAAAAGGTTGTTACTTTGCATGACATCATAATTTCACCCACATAGCAACTTCTAAAGAGTTGAGAGGGTTACGACAAAAACTGGATGCACTTCGTGTACAAACTGGACAATCTCTTTCGAAGCATGTGGGTTTCGGACGAAAACTCATCTATTACAACGGGATTTCATTTTTAATAACTTATTTTAACTCCATAATTTTTGTGTGTTCAATATGCACCATTCAAAGGCACATCATCAATTTTCAACCCTTTCTGACTTCATTTGATATTTCTCATGCATTTAATGATTTATTTTGAGCTAAATGACCCTGAATTTGAAAAGCGGTACAAATGAACTCTCAAAAGGTTGTAACTTGGCATGATATTATAATTTCACCCACATAGCAACTTTTGAAGAGTTGAGAGGGTTACGACAAAAACTGGATGCACTTCGTATACAAATTGGACAATCTCTTTCGAAGCATGTGGGTTTCAGATGAAAACTCACCATTCAAAGGCACATCATCAATTGTCAACCCTTTCTGACTTCATTTGATATTTGTCATGCATTTAATGATTTATTTGTGCGAAATGACCTTAAATTTGAAAAGCAGTACAAATCAACTCTGAAAAGGTTGTAACTTGGCATGACCTCAGAATTTCACACACATAGCAACTTCTAAAGAGTTGAGAGGGTTACGGCAAATACTGGATGCACTTCGTATACAAATTGGACAATCTCTTTCGAAGCATGTGGGTTTCAGACGAAAACTCATCTACTACAAAGGAATTTCATTTTTAATAACTTAGGTTAACTCCATAATTTTTTTGTGTTCAATATGCACCATTCAAAGGCACATCATCTATTTTCAACCCTTTTTGACGTCATTTGATATTTCTCATGCATTTAATGATTTATTTTGAGCTAAATGACCCTGAATTTGAAAAGCATTACAAATGAATTCTGAAAGGTTCTAACTTGGCATGACATCATAATTTCACACACATAGCAACTTCTAAAGAGTTGAGAGGGTTACGGCAAAACCTGGATGACTTCGTGTACAAATTGGACAATCTCTTTCGAAGCATGTGGGTTTCGGACGAAAACTCATCTATTACAAAAGGATTTCATTTTAATAACTTATTTTAACTCCACAATTTTTGTGTGTTCAATATTCACCATTCAAAGGCACATCATCTATTTTCAACCCTTTCTGACGTCATTTGATATTTCTCATCCATTTGACGATTTATTTTGAGCTAAATGACCCTGAATTTGAAAAGCAGTACAAATGAACTCTGAAAGGTTCTAACTTGGCATGACATCAGAATTTCACACACATAGAAACTACTAAAGAGTTGAGAGGGTTACGGCAAAAACTGGATGCACTTCGTGTACAAATTGGACAATCTCTTTCGAACCATGTGGGTTTCGGACGAAAACTCATCTATTACAAAGGGATTTCATTTTTAATAACTTATTTTAACTCCATAATTTTTGTGTGCTCAATATGCACCATTCAAAGGCACATCATCAATTTTCAACCCTTTCTGACGTCATTTGATATTTCTCGTCCATTTAATGATTTATTTTTAGCTAAATGACCCTGAATTGGAAAAGCAGTACAAATGAACTCTCAAAAGGTTGTAACTTGGCATGACATCATAATTTCACCCACATAGCAACTTCTTAAGAGTTGAGAGGGTTACGACAAAAACAGGATGCACTTCGTATACAAATTGGACAATCTCTTTCGAAGCATGTGGGTTTCAGACGAAAACTCATCTACCACAAAGGAATTTCATTTTTCATAACTTATTTTAACTCCATAATTTTTTTGTGTTCAATCTGCACCATTGAAAGGCACATCATCTATTTTCAACCCTTTCTGACTTCATTTGATATTTCTCATGTATTTAATGATTTATTTTGAGCTAAATGACCCTGAATTTGAAAAGCGGTACAAATGAACTCTCAAAAGGTTGTAACTTGGCATGATATTATAATTTCACCCACATAGCAACTTTTGAAGAGTTGAGAGGGTTACGACAAAAACTGGATGCACTTCGTCTACAAATTGGACAATCTCCTTCGAAGCATGTGGGTTTCAGATGAAAACTCATCTACTACAAAGGAATTTCATTTTTAATAACTTATGTTAACTCCATAATTTTTTTGTGTTCAATATGCACCATTCAAAGGCACATCATCTATTTTCAACCCTTTTTGCCTTCATTTGATATTTCTCATGCATTTAATGATTTATTTTGAGCTAAATGACCCTGAATTTGAAAAGCACTACAAATGAACACTGAAAGGTTCTAACTTTGCATGACATCAGAATTTCACACACATAGCGACTTCTAAAGAGTTGAGAGGGTTACGGCAAAAACTGGATGACTTCGTGTACAAATTGGACAATCTCTTTCGAAGCATGTGGGTTTCGGACGAAAACTCATCTATTACAAAAGGATTTCATTTTAATAACTTATTTTAACTCCATAATTTTTGTGTGTTCAATATTCACCATTCAAAGGCACATCATCAATTGTCAACCCTTTCTGACTTCATTTGATATTTGTCATGCATTTAATGATTTATTTGTGCGAAATGACCTTAAATTTGAAAAGCAGTACAAATCAACTCTGAAAAGGTTGTAACTTGGCATGACCTCAGAATTTCACACACATAGCAACTTCTAAAGAGTTGAGAGGGTTACGGCAAATACTGGATGCACTTCGTATACAAATTGGACAATCTCTTTCGAAGCATGTGGGTTTCAGACGAAAACTCATCTACTACAAAGGAATTTCATTTTTAATAACTTAGGTTAACTCCATAATTTTTTTGTGTTCAATATGCACCATTCAAAGGCACATCATCTATTTTCAACCCTTTTTGACGTCATTTGATATTTCTCATGCATTTAATGATTTATTTTGAGCTAAATGACCCTGAATTTGAAAAGCATTACAAATGAATTCTGAAAGGTTCTAACTTGGCATGACATCATAATTTCACACACATAGCAACTTCTAAAGAGTTGAGAGGGTTACGGCAAAACCTGGATGACTTCGTGTACAAATTGGACAATCTCTTTCGAAGCATGTGGGTTTCGGACGAAAACTCATCTATTACAAAAGGATTTCATTTTAATAACTTATTTTAACTCCACAATTTTTGTGTGTTCAATATTCACCATTCAAAGGCACATCATCTATTTTCAACCCTTTCTGACGTCATTTGATATTTCTCATCCATTTGACGATTTATTTTGAGCTAAATGACCCTGAATTTGAAAAGCAGTACAAATGAACTCTGAAAGGTTCTAACTTGGCATGACATCAGAATTTCACACACATAGAAACTACTAAAGAGTTGAGAGGGTTACGGCAAAAACTGGATGCACTTCGTGTACAAATTGGACAATCTCTTTCGAACCATGTGGGTTTCGGACGAAAACTCATCTATTACAAAGGGATTTCATTTTTAATAACTTATTTTAACTCCATAATTTTTGTGTGCTCAATATGCACCATTCAAAGGCACATCATCAATTTTCAACCCTTTCTGACGTCATTTGATATTTCTCGTCCATTTAATGATTTATTTTTAGCTAAATGACCCTGAATTGGAAAAGCAGTACAAATGAACTCTCAAAAGGCTGTAACTTGGCATGACATCATAATTTCACCCACATAGCAACTTCTTAAGAGTTGAGAGGGTTACGACAAAAACAGGATGCACTTCGTATACAAATTGGACAATCTCTTTCGAAGCATGTGGGTTTCAGACGAAAACTCATCTACCACAAAGGAATTTCATTTTTCATAACTTATTTTAACTCCATAATTTTTCTGTGTTCAATATGCACCATTCAAAGGCACATCCTCTATTTTCAACCCTTTCTGACGTCATTTGATATTTCTCATCCATTTAATGATTTATTTTGAGCTAAATGACCCTGAATTTGAAAAGCAGTACAAATGAACTCTGAAAGGTTGTAACTTGGCATGACATCATAATTTCACACACATAGCAACTTCTAAAGAGTTGAGAGGGTTACGGCAAAAACTGGATGCACTTCGTGTATAAATTGGATAATCTCTTTCGAACCATGTGCGTTTCGGACGAAAACTCATCTATTACAAAGGGATTTCATTTTTAAGAACTTATTTTAACTCCATCATTTTTTTGTGTTGAATATGCACCATTCAAAGGCACATCATCAATTTTCAACCCTTTCTGACTTCATTTGATATTTCTCATGCATTTAATGATTCATTTTGAGCTAAATGACCCTGAGTTTGAAAAGCAGTACAAGTGAACTCTGAAAAGGTTGTAACTTGGCATGACATCATAATTTCACCCGCACAACAACTTCTAAAGAGTTGAGAGGGTTACGGCAAAAACTGGATGCACTTCGTGTATAAATTGGAATATCTGATAAGAAGCATGAGGGTTTCGGACAAAAACTCATCTATTATAACGTGATTACATTTTTAATAACTTATTTTAACTCCATAATTTTTGTGTGTTCCATATGCACCATACAAAAGCAGATCATCAATTTTCAAACCTTTCTCATTTCATTTGATATTTCGCATGCATTTAATTATTTATTTTGAGCTAAATGACCCTGAATTTGAAAAGCAGTACAAATGAACTCTGAAATGGTTGTAACTTGGCATGACAACATAATTTCACCCACATAGCAACTTCTAAAGAGTTGTGAGGGTTGCGGCAAAAACTGGATGAATTTTGTGTACAAATTGGACAATCTCTTTCGAAGCATGTGGGTTTTGGACGAAAACTAATCATTATAAAGGGAATTCATTTTTAATAACTTATATTAACTCCATAATTTTTGTGTGTTCAATACGCACCATTCAAAGGCACACCATCAATTTCCAACCCTTTCTCACTTCATTTGATATTTCTCATGCATTCAATGATTTATTTTGAGCTAAATGACCTTGAATTTGAAAAGCAGTACAAATGAACTCTGAAAAGGTTGTAACTTGGCATGACATCATAATTTCACCCGCATAGCAACTTCTAAAGAGTTGAGAGGCTTACGGCAAAAACTCGATGCACTTCCTGTACAAACTGGACAATCTCATAAGTAGCATGAGGGTTTCGGACGAAAACTCATCTATTACATAGGGATTTCATTTTGAATAATTATTTTAACTCCATACTTTTTGTGTGTTCAATATGCACCATTCAAAGGCACATCATCAATTTTCAACCCTTTTTGACTTCATTTGATATTTCTCATGTATTTCATGTTTTGTTTTCAGCTAAATGACCCTGAGTTTGAAAAGCAGTACAAATGAACTCTGAAAAGGTTGTTACTTTGCATGACATCATAATTTCACCCACATAGCAACTTCTAAAGAGTTGAGAGGGTTACGACAAAAACTGGATGCACTTCGTGTACAAACTGGACAATCTCTTTCGAAGCATGTGGGTTTCGGACGAAAACTCATCTATTACAAAGGGATTTCATTTTTAATAACTTATTTTAACTCCATAATTTTTGTGTGTTCAATATGCACCATTCAAAGGCACATCATGAATTTTCAACCCTTTCTGACTTCATTTGATATTTCTCATGCATTTAATGATTTATTTTGAGCTAAATGACCCTGAATTTGAAAAGCGGTACAAATGAACTCTCAAAAGGTTGTAACTTGGCATGATATTATAATTTCACCCACATAGCAACTTTTGAAGAGTTGAGAGGGTTACGACAAAAACTGGATGCACTTCGTATACAAATTGGACAATCTCTTTCGAAGCATGTGGGTTTCAGATGAAAACTCATCTACTACAAAGGAATTTCATTTTTAATAACTTATGTTAACTCCATAATTTTTTTGTGTTCAATATGCACCATTCAAAGGCACATCATCTATTTTCAACCCTTTTTGCCTTCATTTGATATTTCTCATGCATTTAATGATTTATTTTGAGCTAAATGACCCTGAATTTGAAAAGCTGTACAAATGAACACTGAAAGGTTCTAACTTTGCATGACATCAGAATTTCACACACATAGCAACTTCTAAAGAGTTGAGAGGGTTACGGCAAAAACTGGATGACTTCGTGTACAAATTGGACAATCTCTTTCGAAGCATGTGGGTTTCGGACGAAAACTCATCTATTACAAAAGGATTTCATTTTAATAACTTATTTTAACTCCATAATTTTTGTGTGTTCAATATTCACCATTCAAAGGCAGATCATCAATTTTCAACCCTTTCTGACTTCATTTGATATTTGTCATGCATTTAATGATTTATTTGTGCTAAATGACCTTAAATTTGAAAAGCAGTACAAATCAACTCTGAAAAGGTTGTAACTTGGCATGACCTTAGAATTTCACACACATAGAAACTTCTAAAGAGTTGCGAGGGTTACGGCAAATACTGGAAGCACTTCGTGTACAAATTGGACAATCTCTTTCGAGGCATGTGCGTTTCGGACGAAAACTCATCTATTACAAAGGGATTTCATTTTTAATAACTTATGTTAACTCCATAATTTTTTTGTGTTCAATATGCACCATTCAAAGGCACATCATCAATTTTCAACCCTTTCTGACTTCATTTGATATTTGTCATGCATTTAATGATTTATTTGTGCTAAATGACCTTAAATTTGAAAAGCAGTACAAATCAACTCTGAAAAGGTTGTAACTTGGCATGACCTCAGAATTTCACACACATAGCAACTTCTAAAGAGTTGAGAGGGTTACGGCAAATACTGGATGCACTTCGTATACAAATTGGACAATCTCTTTCGAAGCATGTGGGTTTCAGACGAAAACTTATCTACTACAAAGGAATTTCATTTTTAATAACTTATGTTAACTCCATAATTTTTTTGTGTTCAATATGCACCATTGAAAGGCACATCATCTATTTTCAACCCTTTCTGACGTCATTTGATATTTCTCATGCATTTAATGATTTATTTTGAGCTAAATGACCCTGCATTTGAAAAGCATTACAAATGAACTCTGAAAG
Organism: Hordeum marinum; assembly: GCA_022496015.1. Classification (NCBI taxonomy): domain Eukaryota; kingdom Viridiplantae; phylum Streptophyta; class Magnoliopsida; order Poales; family Poaceae; genus Hordeum; species Hordeum marinum. The sequence continues at coordinate 557,952,770 of CM039678.1, forward strand.
GTTCTAACTGGGCATGACATCATAATTTCACACACATAGCAACTTCTAAAGAGTTGAGAGGGTTACGGCAAAACCTGGATGACTTCGTGTACAAATTGGACAATCTCTTTCGAAGCATGTGGGTTTCGGACGAAAACTCATCTATTACAAAAAGATTTCATTTTAATAACTTATTTTAACTCCACAATTTTTGTGTGTTCAATATTCACCATTCAAAGGCACATCATCAATTTTCAACCCTTTCTCACTTCATTTGATATTTGTCATGCATTTAATGATTTATTTGTGCTAAATGACCTTAAATTTGAAAAGCAGTACAAATGAACTCTGAATAGGTTGTAACTTGGCATGACCTCAGAATTTCACACACATAGCAACTTCTAAAGAGTTGAGAGGGTTACGGCAAAAACTGGAAGCACTTCGTGTGCAAATTGGACAATCTCTTTCGAAGCATGTGCGTTTCGGACGAAAACTCATCTAATACAAAGGGATTTCATTTTTAATTACTTATTTTAACTCCATAATTTTTTTGTGTTCAATATGCACCATTCAAAGGCACATCATCAATTTTCAACCCTTTCTAACTTCATTTGATATTTCTCATGCATTTAATGATTCATTTTGAGCTAAATGACCCTGAGTTTGAAAAGCAGTACAAATGAACTATGAAAAGGTTGTAACTTGGCATGACATCATAATTTCACCCACATAGCAACTTCTAAAGAGTTGAGAGGGTTGCGGCAAAAACTGGCTGCACTTCGTGTACAAATTGGACAATCTGTTTCGAAGCATGAGGGTTTCGCACGAAAACTCATCTATTACAATGGCATTCAATATTTAATAACTTATTTTAACTCCATACTTTTTGTGTGTTCAATATGCACCATTAAAAGGCACATCATCAATTTTCAACCCTTTCTGACTTCATTTGATATTTCTCATGCATTTAATGATTTATTTTGAGCTAAATGACCCTCAATTTGAAAAGTAGTACAAATGAACTATGAAAAGGTTGTAACTTGGCATGACATCATCATTTCACCCACATAGCCACTTCTAAAGAGTTGAGAGGGTTACGGCAAAAACTGGATGCACTTCGTGTACAAATTGCACAATCTCATAAGAAGCATGAGGGCTTCGGACGGAAACTTATGTATTACAAAGGGATTTCATTTTTAATAACTTATTTTAACTCCGTAATTTTTTTGTGTTCAATATGCACCATTCAAAGGCGCATCATCAAATTTCAACCCTTTCTCACTTCATTTGATATTCTCATGCATTTAATGATTTATTTTGAGCTAAATGACCCTAAGTTTCAAAAGAAGTACAAATGAACTCTGAAAAGGTTGTAACTTGGCATGACATCATAATTTCACCCGCATAGCAACTTCTAAAGAGTTGAGATGGTTAAGGCAAAAACTGGATGCACTTCGTGTACAAATTGGACAATCTGATAAGAAGCACGAGGGTTTCGGACGAAAACTCATCTATTACAACGTGATTTCATTTTTAATAACTTATTTTAACTCCATACTTTTTGTGTGTTCAATATGCAACATACAAAAGCACATCATCAATTTTAAACCCTTTTTGACTTCATTTGATATTTCTCATGCATTTAATGATTTAGTTTGAGCTAAATGACCCTGAGGTTGAAAAGCAGTACAAATGAACTCTGAAAAGGTTGTAACTTGGCATGAAATCATAATTTCGCCCCCCATAACAACTTCTAAAGAGTTGAGAGGGTTACGGTAAAAACTGGATCCACTTCGTGTACAAATTGGACAATCTCATAGGAAGCATGAGGGTTTCGAACGAAAAATTATCTATTACAAAGGGATTTCATTTATAATAACTTACTTTAAGTCCATACCTTTTGTGTGTTCAATATCCACCATTCAAAGGCACATCATCAATTTTCAATCCTTTCTGACTTCATTTAATATTTCTCATGGATTTAATGATTTACTTTCAGCTAAATGACCCTGAGTTTGAAAAGAAGTACAAATGAACTCTGAAAAGGTTGTAACTTGGCATGACATCAGAATTTCACCCGCATAGCAACTTCTAAAGAGTGGAGAGGGTTACGGCAAAAACTGGATACACTTCGTGTACAAATTGGACAATCTCATTAGAAGCATGAGGGTTTCGGACGAAAACTCATCTATTACAAAGGGATTCAATATTTAATAACTTATTTTAACTCCATACTTTTTGTGTGTTCAATATGCACCATTCAAAGGCACATCATCAATTTTCAACCCTTTCTGACTTCATTTGATATTTCTCATCATTTAATGATTTATTTTGAGCTAAATGACCCTCAATTTGAAAAGTAGTACAAATGAACTATGAAAAGGTTGTAACTTGGCATGACATCATCATTTCACCCACATAGCCACTTCTAAAGAGTTGAGAGGGTTACGGCAAAAACTGGATGCACTTCGTGTACAAATTGCACAATCTCATAAGAAGCATGAGGGCTTCGGACGGAAACTTATGTATTACAAAGGGATTTCATTTTTAATAACTTATTTTAACTCCATACGTTTTGTGTGTTCAATATGCACCATTCAAAGGCACATCATCAATTTTCAACCCTTTTTGACTTCATTTGATATTTCTCATGAATTGAATGATTTATTTTGAGTTAAGTGACCCTGAGTTTGAAAAGCTGTACAAATAAATTCTGAACAGGTTGTAACTTTGCATGACATCATAATTTCACCCACATAGCAACTAATAAAGAGTTGAGAGGGTTAGGGCAAAAACTGGATGCACTTCGTGTACAAATTGGACAATCTCTTCCGAAGCATGTGGGTTTCGGACGAAAACTCATCTATTACAAAGGGATTTCATTTTTAATAACTTATTTTAACTCCATAATTTTTGTGCGTTCCATATGCACCATTCAAAGGCACATCATCAATTTTCAACCCTTTCTAACTTCATTTGATATTTCTCATGCATTTAATGATTTATTTTGAGCTAAATGACCCTGAGTTTGAAAAGCAGTACAAATGAACTCTGAAAAGGTTGTAACTTGGCATGAAATCATAAGATCGCCCCCATAACAACTTCTAAAGAGTTGAGAGGGTTACGGCAAAAACTGGATGCACTTCATGTACAAATTGGACAATCTCATAAGAAGCATGAGGGTTTCGGACGAAAAATCATCTATTACAAAGGGATTTCATTTTTAATAACTGATTTTAACTCCATACTTTTTGTGTGTTCAATATGCACCATTCAAAGGCATATAATCAATTTTCAACTCTTTCTGACTTCGTTTGATATTTCTCATGCATTTAATGATTTATTTTGAGCTAAATGACCCTGAATTTGAAAAGCAGTACAAATGAACTATGAAAAGGTTGTAACTTGGCATGACATCATAATTTCACCCACATAGCAACTTCTAAAGAGTTTAGAGGGTTACGGCAAAAATTGGATGCACTTCGTGTACAAATTGCACAATCTCATAAGAAGCATGAGGGTTTCGGACGAAAACTCATCTATTACAAAGGGATTTCATTTTTCATAACTTATTTTAACTCCACAATTTTTGTGTGTTCAATATGCACCATTCAAAGGCACATCATCAATTTTCAAATATTTCTGACTTCATTTGATATTTCTCATGCATTTAATGATTTATTTTGAGCTAAATGACACTGAATTTGAAAAGCAGTACAAATGAACTCTCAAAAGGTTGTAACTTGGCATGACATCATAATTTCACCCACGTAGCAACTTCTGAAGAGTTGAGAGGGTTACGACAAAAACTGGATGCACTTCGTATACATATTGGACAATCTCTTTCGAAGCTTGTGGGTTTCGGACGAAAACTCATCTATTACAAAGGAATTTCTTTTTTAATAACTTATGTTAACTTCATAATTTTTGTGTGTTCAATATGCACCATTCAAAGGCACATCATCTATTTTCAACACTTTCTGACGTCATTTGATATTTCTCATGCATTTAATGATTTATTTTGAGCTAAATGACCCTGCATTTGAAAAGCAGTACAAATGAACTCTGAAAAGGTTCTAACTTGGCATGACATCATAATTTCACCCTCATAGCACCTTCTCAAGCGTTGAGAGGGTTACGACAAAAACTGGATGCACTTCGTGTACAAATTGGACAATCTCTTACGAAGCATGTGGGTTTCGGACGAAAACTCATCTATTACAAAGGGATTTCATTTTTAATGACTTTTTTTAGCTCCATAATTTTTTTGTGTTCAATATGCACCATTCAAAGGCACATCATCAATTTTCAACCCTTTCTGACTTCATTTGATATTTCTCATGCTTTTAATGATTTATTTTGAGCTAAATGACCCTGAATTTGAAAAGCTGTACAAATGAACTATGAAAAGATTGTAACTTGGCATGACATCATAATTTCACCCACATTGCAACTTCTAAAGAGTTGAGAGGGTTACGGCAAAAACTGGATGCACTTCATGTACAAATTGCAAAATCTCATAAGAAGCATGAGGGTTTCGGACGAAAACTCATCTATTACAAAGGGATTTCATTTTTAATAACTTATTTTAACTCCATACTTTTTGCGTGTTCAATATGCACCATTCAAAGGCACATCATCAATTTTCAACCCTTTCTGAATTCATTTGATATTTCTCATGCATTTAATGATTTATTTTGAGCTAAATGACCCTGAATTTGAAAAGGAGTACAAATGAACTTTGAAAAGGTTGAAACTTGGCATGACATCATAATTTCACCCACATAGAAACTTCTAAAGAGTTGAGAGGGTTACGACAAAAACTGGATGCACTTCGTGTACCAATTGGACAATCTCTTTCGAAGCATGTGGGTTTCGGACGAAAACTCATCTATTACAAAGGAATTTCATTTTGAATAACTTATGTTACCTCCATAATTTTTTTGTGTTCAATATGCACCATTCAAAGGCACATCACCAATTTTCAACCCCTTCTGATTTCATTTGATATTTCTCATGCATTTAATGATTTATTTTGAGCTCAATGACCCTGAATTTGAAAAGCAGTACAAATGAATTCTGAAAAGGTGCTAACTTGGCAGGATATCATAATTTCACCCACATAGCACCTTGTAAAGAATTGAGAGGGTTACGACAAAAACTGGATGCACTTCGTGTACAAATTCGATCTTCTCTTTCGAAGCATGTGGGTATCGGACGAAAAGCCATCTATTACAAAAGGATTTCATTTTTAATAACTTATTTTAACTCCATAATTTTTGTGTGTTCAATATGCACCATACAAAAGCAGATCATCAATATGCACCATAACTTATTTTAATTATTTATTTTGAGCTAAATGACCCTGAATTTGAAAAGCAGTACAAATGAACTCTGAAATGGTTGTAACTTGGCATGACAACATAATTTCACCCACATAGCAACTTCTAAAGAGTTGTGAGGGTTGCGGCAAAAACTGGATGAATTTTGTGTGCAAATTGGACAATCTCTTTCGAAGCATGTGTGTTTCGGACGAAACTAATCATTATAAAGGGATTTCATTTTTAATAACTTATATTAACTCCATATTTTTTGTGTGTTCAATACGCACCATTCAAAGGCACACCATCAATTTCCAACCCTTTCTCACTTCATTTGATATTTCTCATGCATTCAATGATTTATTTTGAGCTAAATGACCTTGAATTTGAAAAGCAGTACAAATGAACTCTGAAAAGGTTGTAACTTGGCATGACATCATAATTTCACCCGCATAGGAACTTCTAAAGAGTTGAGAGGGTTACGGCAAAAAATCGATGCACTTCGTGTACAAACTGGACAATCTCATAAGTAGCATGAGGGTTTCGGACGAAAACTCATCTATTACAAAGGGATTTCATTTTGAATAATTATTTTAACTCCATACTTTTTGTGTGTTCAATATGCACCATTCAAAGGCACATCATCAATTTTCAACCCTTTTTGACTTCATTTGATATTTCTCATGTATTTAATGTTTTATTTTCAGCTAAATGACCCTGAGTTTGAAAAGCAGTACAAATGAACTCTGAAAAGGTTGTTACTTTGCATGACATCATAATTTCACCCACATAGCAACTTCTAAAGAGTTGAGAGGGTTACGACAAAAACTGGATGCACTTCGTGTACAAACTGGACAATCTCTTTCGAAGCATGTGGGTTTCGGACGAAAACTCATCTATTACAACGGGATTTCATTTTTAATAACTTATTTTAACTCCATAATTTTTGTGTGTTCAATATGCACCATTCAAAGGCACATCATCAATTTTCAACCCTTTCTGACTTCATTTGATATTTCTCATGCATTTAATGATTTATTTTGAGCTAAATGACCCTGAATTTGAAAAGCGGTACAAATGAACTCTCAAAAGGTTGTAACTTGGCATGATATTATAATTTCACCCACATAGCAACTTTTGAAGAGTTGAGAGGGTTACGACAAAAACTGGATGCACTTCGTATACAAATTGGACAATCTCTTTCGAAGCATGTGGGTTTCAGATGAAAACTCACCATTCAAAGGCACATCATCAATTGTCAACCCTTTCTGACTTCATTTGATATTTGTCATGCATTTAATGATTTATTTGTGCGAAATGACCTTAAATTTGAAAAGCAGTACAAATCAACTCTGAAAAGGTTGTAACTTGGCATGACCTCAGAATTTCACACACATAGCAACTTCTAAAGAGTTGAGAGGGTTACGGCAAATACTGGATGCACTTCGTATACAAATTGGACAATCTCTTTCGAAGCATGTGGGTTTCAGACGAAAACTCATCTACTACAAAGGAATTTCATTTTTAATAACTTAGGTTAACTCCATAATTTTTTTGTGTTCAATATGCACCATTCAAAGGCACATCATCTATTTTCAACCCTTTTTGACGTCATTTGATATTTCTCATGCATTTAATGATTTATTTTGAGCTAAATGACCCTGAATTTGAAAAGCATTACAAATGAATTCTGAAAGGTTCTAACTTGGCATGACATCATAATTTCACACACATAGCAACTTCTAAAGAGTTGAGAGGGTTACGGCAAAACCTGGATGACTTCGTGTACAAATTGGACAATCTCTTTCGAAGCATGTGGGTTTCGGACGAAAACTCATCTATTACAAAAGGATTTCATTTTAATAACTTATTTTAACTCCACAATTTTTGTGTGTTCAATATTCACCATTCAAAGGCACATCATCTATTTTCAACCCTTTCTGACGTCATTTGATATTTCTCATCCATTTGACGATTTATTTTGAGCTAAATGACCCTGAATTTGAAAAGCAGTACAAATGAACTCTGAAAGGTTCTAACTTGGCATGACATCAGAATTTCACACACATAGAAACTACTAAAGAGTTGAGAGGGTTACGGCAAAAACTGGATGCACTTCGTGTACAAATTGGACAATCTCTTTCGAACCATGTGGGTTTCGGACGAAAACTCATCTATTACAAAGGGATTTCATTTTTAATAACTTATTTTAACTCCATAATTTTTGTGTGCTCAATATGCACCATTCAAAGGCACATCATCAATTTTCAACCCTTTCTGACGTCATTTGATATTTCTCGTCCATTTAATGATTTATTTTTAGCTAAATGACCCTGAATTGGAAAAGCAGTACAAATGAACTCTCAAAAGGTTGTAACTTGGCATGACATCATAATTTCACCCACATAGCAACTTCTTAAGAGTTGAGAGGGTTACGACAAAAACAGGATGCACTTCGTATACAAATTGGACAATCTCTTTCGAAGCATGTGGGTTTCAGACGAAAACTCATCTACCACAAAGGAATTTCATTTTTCATAACTTATTTTAACTCCATAATTTTTTTGTGTTCAATCTGCACCATTGAAAGGCACATCATCTATTTTCAACCCTTTCTGACTTCATTTGATATTTCTCATGTATTTAATGATTTATTTTGAGCTAAATGACCCTGAATTTGAAAAGCGGTACAAATGAACTCTCAAAAGGTTGTAACTTGGCATGATATTATAATTTCACCCACATAGCAACTTTTGAAGAGTTGAGAGGGTTACGACAAAAACTGGATGCACTTCGTCTACAAATTGGACAATCTCCTTCGAAGCATGTGGGTTTCAGATGAAAACTCATCTACTACAAAGGAATTTCATTTTTAATAACTTATGTTAACTCCATAATTTTTTTGTGTTCAATATGCACCATTCAAAGGCACATCATCTATTTTCAACCCTTTTTGCCTTCATTTGATATTTCTCATGCATTTAATGATTTATTTTGAGCTAAATGACCCTGAATTTGAAAAGCACTACAAATGAACACTGAAAGGTTCTAACTTTGCATGACATCAGAATTTCACACACATAGCGACTTCTAAAGAGTTGAGAGGGTTACGGCAAAAACTGGATGACTTCGTGTACAAATTGGACAATCTCTTTCGAAGCATGTGGGTTTCGGACGAAAACTCATCTATTACAAAAGGATTTCATTTTAATAACTTATTTTAACTCCATAATTTTTGTGTGTTCAATATTCACCATTCAAAGGCACATCATCAATTGTCAACCCTTTCTGACTTCATTTGATATTTGTCATGCATTTAATGATTTATTTGTGCGAAATGACCTTAAATTTGAAAAGCAGTACAAATCAACTCTGAAAAGGTTGTAACTTGGCATGACCTCAGAATTTCACACACATAGCAACTTCTAAAGAGTTGAGAGGGTTACGGCAAATACTGGATGCACTTCGTATACAAATTGGACAATCTCTTTCGAAGCATGTGGGTTTCAGACGAAAACTCATCTACTACAAAGGAATTTCATTTTTAATAACTTAGGTTAACTCCATAATTTTTTTGTGTTCAATATGCACCATTCAAAGGCACATCATCTATTTTCAACCCTTTTTGACGTCATTTGATATTTCTCATGCATTTAATGATTTATTTTGAGCTAAATGACCCTGAATTTGAAAAGCATTACAAATGAATTCTGAAAGGTTCTAACTTGGCATGACATCATAATTTCACACACATAGCAACTTCTAAAGAGTTGAGAGGGTTACGGCAAAACCTGGATGACTTCGTGTACAAATTGGACAATCTCTTTCGAAGCATGTGGGTTTCGGACGAAAACTCATCTATTACAAAAGGATTTCATTTTAATAACTTATTTTAACTCCACAATTTTTGTGTGTTCAATATTCACCATTCAAAGGCACATCATCTATTTTCAACCCTTTCTGACGTCATTTGATATTTCTCATCCATTTGACGATTTATTTTGAGCTAAATGACCCTGAATTTGAAAAGCAGTACAAATGAACTCTGAAAGGTTCTAACTTGGCATGACATCAGAATTTCACACACATAGAAACTACTAAAGAGTTGAGAGGGTTACGGCAAAAACTGGATGCACTTCGTGTACAAATTGGACAATCTCTTTCGAACCATGTGGGTTTCGGACGAAAACTCATCTATTACAAAGGGATTTCATTTTTAATAACTTATTTTAACTCCATAATTTTTGTGTGCTCAATATGCACCATTCAAAGGCACATCATCAATTTTCAACCCTTTCTGACGTCATTTGATATTTCTCGTCCATTTAATGATTTATTTTTAGCTAAATGACCCTGAATTGGAAAAGCAGTACAAATGAACTCTCAAAAGGTTGTAACTTGGCATGACATCATAATTTCACCCACATAGCAACTTCTTAAGAGTTGAGAGGGTTACGACAAAAACAGGATGCACTTCGTATACAAATTGGACAATCTCTTTCGAAGCATGTGGGTTTCAGACGAAAACTCATCTACCACAAAGGAATTTCATTTTTCATAACTTATTTTAACTCCATAATTTTTCTGTGTTCAATATGCACCATTCAAAGGCACATCCGCTATTTTCAACCCTTTCTGACGTCATTTGATATTTCTCATCCATTTAATGATTTATTTTGAGCTAAATGACCCTGAATTTGAAAAGCAGTACAAATGAACTCTGAAAGGTTGTAACTTGGCATGACATCATAATTTCACACACATAGCAACTTCTAAAGAGTTGAGAGGGTTACGGCAAAAACTGGATGCACTTCGTGTATAAATTGGATAACTCTTTCGAACCATGTGCGTTTCGGACGAAAACTCATCTATTACAAAGGGATTTCATTTTTAAGAACTTATTTTAACTCCATCATTTTTTTGTGTTGAATATGCACCATTCAAAGGCACATCATCAATTTTCAACCCTTTCTGACTTCATTTGATATTTCTCATGCATTTAATGATTCATTTTGAGCTAAATGACCCTGAGTTTGAAAAGCAGTACAAGTGAACTCTGAAAAGGTTGTAACTTGGCATGACATCATAATTTCACCCGCACAACAACTTCTAAAGAGTTGAGAGGGTTACGGCAAAAACTGGATGCACTTCGTGTATAAATTGGAATATCTGATAAGAAGCATGAGGGTTTCGGACAAAAACTCATCTATTATAACGTGATTACATTTTTAATAACTTATTTTAACTCCATAATTTTTGTGTGTTCCATATGCACCATACAAAAGCAGATCATCAATTTTCAAACCTTTCTCATTTCATTTGATATTTCGCATGCATTTAATTATTTATTTTGAGCTAAATGACCCTGAATTTGAAAAGCAGTACAAATGAACTCTGAAATGGTTGTAACTTGGCATGACAACATAATTTCACCCACATAGCAACTTCTAAAGAGTTGTGAGGGTTGCGGCAAAAACTGGATGAATTTTGTGTACAAATTGGACAATCTCTTTCGAAGCATGTGGGTTTTGGACGAAAACTAATCATTATAAAGGGAATTCATTTTTAATAACTTATATTAACTCCATAATTTTTGTGTGTTCAATACGCACCATTCAAAGGCACACCATCAATTTCCAACCCTTTCTCACTTCATTTGATATTTCTCATGCATTCAATGATTTATTTTGAGCTAAATGACCTTGAATTTGAAAAGCAGTACAAATGAACTCTGAAAAGGTTGTAACTTGGCATGACATCATAATTTCACCCGCATAGCAACTTCTAAAGAGTTGAGAGGGTTACGGCAAAAACTCGATGCACTTCCTGTACAAACTGGACAATCTCATAAGTAGCATGAGGGTTTCGGACGAAAACTCATCTATTACATAGGGATTTCATTTTGAATAATTATTTTAACTCCATACTTTTTGTGTGTTCAATATGCACCATTCAAAGGCACATCATCAATTTTCAACCCTTTTTGACTTCATTTGATATTTCTCATGTATTTCATGTTTTGTTTTCAGCTAAATGACCCTGAGTTTGAAAAGCAGTACAAATGAACTCTGAAAAGGTTGTTACTTTGCATGACATCATAATTTCACCCACATAGCAACTTCTAAAGAGTTGAGAGGGTTACGACAAAAACTGGATGCACTTCGTGTACAAACTGGACAATCTCTTTCGAAGCATGTGGGTTTCGGACGAAAACTCATCTATTACAAAGGGATTTCATTTTTAATAACTTATTTTAACTCCATAATTTTTGTGTGTTCAATATGCACCATTCAAAGGCACATCATGAATTTTCAACCCTTTCTGACTTCATTTGATATTTCTCATGCATTTAATGATTTATTTTGAGCTAAATGACCCTGAATTTGAAAAGCGGTACAAATGAACTCTCAAAAGGTTGTAACTTGGCATGATATTATAATTTCACCCACATAGCAACTTTTGAAGAGTTGAGAGGGTTACGACAAAAACTGGATGCACTTCGTATACAAATTGGACAATCTCTTTCGAAGCATGTGGGTTTCAGATGAAAACTCATCTACTACAAAGGAATTTCATTTTTAATAACTTATGTTAACTCCATAATTTTTTTGTGTTCAATATGCACCATTCAAAGGCACATCATCTATTTTCAACCCTTTTTGCCTTCATTTGATATTTCTCATGCATTTAATGATTTATTTTGAGCTAAATGACCCTGAATTTGAAAAGCTGTACAAATGAACACTGAAAGGTTCTAACTTTGCATGACATCAGAATTTCACACACATAGCAACTTCTAAAGAGTTGAGAGGGTTACGGCAAAAACTGGATGACTTCGTGTACAAATTGGACAATCTCTTTCGAAGCATGTGGGTTTCGGACGAAAACTCATCTATTACAAAAGGATTTCATTTTAATAACTTATTTTAACTCCATAATTTTTGTGTGTTCAATATTCACCATTCAAAGGCAGATCATCAATTTTCAACCCTTTCTGACTTCATTTGATATTTGTCATGCATTTAATGATTTATTTGTGCTAAATGACCTTAAATTTGAAAAGCAGTACAAATCAACTCTGAAAAGGTTGTAACTTGGCATGACCTTAGAATTTCACACACATAGAAACTTCTAAAGAGTTGCGAGGGTTACGGCAAATACTGGAAGCACTTCGTGTACAAATTGGACAATCTCTTTCGAGGCATGTGCGTTTCGGACGAAAACTCATCTATTACAAAGGGATTTCATTTTTAATAACTTATGTTAACTCCATAATTTTTTTGTGTTCAATATGCACCATTCAAAGGCACATCATCAATTTTCAACCCTTTCTGACTTCATTTGATATTTGTCATGCATTTAATGATTTATTTGTGCTAAATGACCTTAAATTTGAAAAGCAGTACAAATCAACTCTGAAAAGGTTGTAACTTGGCATGACCTCAGAATTTCACACACATAGCAACTTCTAAAGAGTTGAGAGGGTTACGGCAAATACTGGATGCACTTCGTATACAAATTGGACAATCTCTTTCGAAGCATGTGGGTTTCAGACGAAAACTTATCTACTACAAAGGAATTTCATTTTAATAACTTATGTTAACTCCATAATTTTTTTGTGTTCAATATGCACCATTGAAAGGCACATCATCTATTTTCAACCCTTTCTGACGTCATTTGATATTTCTCATGCATTTAATGATTTATTTTGAGCTAAATGACCCTGCATTTGAAAAGCATTACAAATGAACTCTGAAAGGTTCTAACTGGGCATGACATCATAATTTCACACACATAGCAACTTCTAAAGAGTTGAGAGGGTTACGGCAAAAACTGGATGACTTCGTGTACAAATTGGACAATCTCTTTCGAAGCATGTGGGTTTCGGACGAAAACTCATCTATTACAAAAAGATTTCATTTTAATAACTTATTTTAACTCCACAATTTTTGTGTGTTCAATATTCACCATTCAAAGGCACATCATCAATTTTCAACCCTTTCTCACTTCATTTGATATTTGTCATGCATTTACTGATTTATTTGTGCTAAATGACCTTAAATTTGAAAAGCAGTACAAATGAACTCTGAATAGGTTGTAACTTGGCATGACCTCAGAATTTCACACACATAGCAACTTCTAAAGAGTTGAGAGGGTTACGGCAAAAACTGGAAGCACTTCGTGTGCAAATTGGACAATCTCTTTCGAAGCATGTGCGTTTCGGACGAAAACTCATCTAATACAAAGGGATTTAATTTTTAATTACTTATTTTAACTCCATAATTTTTTTGTGTTCAATATGCACCATTCAAAGGCACATCATCAATTTTCAACCCTTTCTAACTTCATTTGATATTTCTCATGCATTTAATGATTCATTTTGAGCTAAATGACCCTGAGTTTGAAAAGCAGTACAAATGAACTATGAAAAGGTTGTAACTTGGCATGACATCATAATTTCACCCACATAGCAACTTCTAAAGAGTTGAGAGGGTTGCGGCAAAAACTGGCTGCACTTCGTGTACAAATTGGACAATCTGTTTCGAAGCATGAGGGTTTCGCACGAAAACTCATCTATTACAATGGCATTCAATATTTAATAACTTATTTTAACTCCATACTTTTTGTGTGTTCAATATGCACCATTAAAAGGCACATCATCAATTTTCAACCCTTTCTGACTTCATTTGATATTTCTCATGCATTTAATGATTTATTTTGAGCTAAATGACCCTCAATTTGAAAAGTAGTACAAATGAACTATGAAAAGGTTGTAACTTGGCATGACATCATCATTTCACCCACATAGCCACTTCTAAAGAGTTGAGAGGGTTACGGCAAAAACTGGATGCACTTCGTGTACAAATTGCACAATCTCATAAGAAGCATGAGGGCTTCGGACGGAAACTTATGTATTACAAAGGGATTTCATTTTTAATAACTTATTTTAACTCCGTAATTTTTTTGTGTTCAATATGCACCATTCAAAGGCGCATCATCAAATTTCAACCCTTTCTCACTTCATTTGATATTCTCATGCATTTAATGATTTATTTTGAGCTAAATGACCCTAAGTTTCAAAAGAAGTACAAATGAACTCTGAAAAGGTTGTAACTTGGCATGACATCATAATTTCACCCGCATAGCAACTTCTAAAGAGTTGAGATGGTTAAGGCAAAAACTGGATGCACTTCGTGTACAAATTGGACAATCTGATAAGAAGCACGAGGGTTTCGGACGAAAACTCATCTATTACAACGTGATTTCATTTTTAATAACTTATTTTAACTCCATACTTTTTGTGTGTTCAATATGCAACATACAAAAGCACATCATCAATTTTAAACCCTTTTTGACTTCATTTGATATTTCTCATGCATTTAATGATTTAGTTTGAGCTAAATGACCCTGAGGTTGAAAAGCAGTACAAATGAACTCTGAAAAGGTTGTAACTTGGCATGAAATCATAATTTCGCCCCCCATAACAACTTCTAAAGAGTTGAGAGGGTTACGGTAAAAACTGGATCCACTTCGTGTACAAATTGGACAATCTCATAGGAAGCATGAGGGTTTCGAACGAAAAATTATCTATTACAAAGGGATTTCATTTATAATAACTTACTTTAAGTCCATACCTTTTGTGTGTTCAATATCCACCATTCAAAGGCACATCATCAATTTTCAATCCTTTCTGACTTCATTTAATATTTCTCATGGATTTAATGATTTACTTTCAGCTAAATGACCCTGAGTTTGAAAAGAAGTACAAATGAACTCTGAAAAGGTTGTAACTTGGCATGACATCAGAATTTCACCCGCATAGCAACTTCTAAAGAGTGGAGAGGGTTACGGCAAAAACTGGATACACTTCGTGTACAAATTGGACAATCTCATTAGAAGCATGAGGGTTTCGGACGAAAACTCATCTATTACAAAGGGATTCAATATTTAATAACTTATTTTAACTCCATACTTTTTGTGTGTTCAATATGCACCATTCAAAGGCACATCATCAATTTTCAACCCTTTCTGACTTCATTTGATATTTCTCATCATTTAATGATTTATTTTGAGCTAAATGACCCTCAATTTGAAAAGTAGTACAAATGAACTATGAAAAGGTTGTAACTTGGCATGACATCATCATTTCACCCACATAGCCACTTCTAAAGAGTTGAGAGGGTTACGGCAAAAACTGGATGCACTTCGTGTACAAATTGCACAATCTCATAAGAAGCATGAGGGCTTCGGACGGAAACTTATGTATTACAAAGGGATTTCATTTTTAATAACTTATTTTAACTCCATACGTTTTGTGTGTTCAATATGCACCATTCAAAGGCACATCATCAATTTTCAACCCTTTTTGACTTCATTTGATATTTCTCATGAATTGAATGATTTATTTTGAGTTAAGTGACCCTGAGTTTGAAAAGCTGTACAAATAAATTCTGAACAGGTTGTAACTTTGCATGACATCATAATTTCACCCACATAGCAACTAATAAAGAGTTGAGAGGGTTAGGGCAAAAACTGGATGCACTTCGTGTACAAATTGGACAATCTCTTCCGAAGCATGTGGGTTTCGGACGAAAACTCATCTATTACAAAGGGATTTCATTTTTAATAACTTATTTTAACTCCATAATTTTTGTGCGTTCCATATGCACCATTCAAAGGCACATCATCAATTTTCAACCCTTTCTAACTTCATTTGATATTTCTCATGCATTTAATGATTTATTTTGAGCTAAATGACCCTGAGTTTGAAAAGCAGTACAAATGAACTCTGAAAAGGTTGTAACTTGGCATGAAATCATAAGTTCGCCCCCATAACAACTTCTAAAGAGTTGAGAGGGTTACGGCAAAAACTGGATGCACTTCATGTACAAATTGGACAATCTCATAAGAAGCATGAGGGTTTCGGACGAAAAATCATCTATTACAAAGGGATTTCATTTTTAATAACTGATTTTAACTCCATACTTTTTGTGTGTTCAATATGCACCATTCAAAGGCATATAATCAATTTTCAACTCTTTCTGACTTCGTTTGATATTTCTCATGCATTTAATGATTTATTTTGAGCTAAATGACCCTGAATTTGAAAAGCAGTACAAATGAACTATGAAAAGGTTGTAACTTGGCATGACATCATAATTTCACCCACATAGCAACTTCTAAAGAGTTTAGAGGGTTACGGCAAAAATTGGATGCACTTCGTGTACAAATTGCACAATCTCATAAGAAGCATGAGGGTTTCGGACGAAAACTCATCTATTACAAAGGGATTTCATTTTTCATAACTTATTTTAACTCCACAATTTTTGTGTGTTCAATATGCACCATTCAAAGGCACATCATCAATTTTCAAATATTTCTGACTTCATTTGATATTTCTCATGCATTTAATGATTTATTTTGAGCTAAATGACACTGAATTTGAAAAGCAGTACAAATGAACTCTCAAAAGGTTGTAACTTGGCATGACATCATAATTTCACCCACGTAGCAACTTCTAAAGAGTTGAGAGGGTTACGACAAAAACTGGATGCACTTCGTATACATATTGGACAATCTCTTTCGAAGCTTGTGGGTTTCGGACGAAAACTCATCTATTACAAAGGAATTTCTTTTTTAATAACTTATGTTAACTTCATAATTTTTGTGTGTTCAATATGCACCATTCAAAGGCACATCATCTATTTTCAACACTTTCTGACGTCATTTGATATTTCTCATGCATTTAATGATTTATTTTGAGCTAAATGACCCTGCATTTGAAAAGCAGTACAAATGAACTCTGAAAAGGTTCTAACTTGGCATGACATCATAATTTCACCCTCATAGCACCTTCTCAAGCGTTGAGAGGGTTACGACAAAAACTGGATGCACTTCGTGTACAAATTGGACAATCTCTTACGAAGCATGTGGGTTTCGGACGAAAACTCATCTATTACAAAGGGATTTCATTTTTAATGACTTTTTTTAGCTCCATAATTTTTTTGTGTTCAATATGCACCATTCAAAGGCACATCATCAATTTTCAACCCTTTCTGACTTCATTTGATATTTCTCATGCTTTTAATGATTTATTTTGAGCTAAATGACCCTGAATTTGAAAAGCTGTACAAATGAACTATGAAAAGATTGTAACTTGGCATGACATCATAATTTCACCCACATTGCAACTTCTAAAGAGTTGAGAGGGTTACGGCAAAAACTGGATGCACTTCATGTACAAATTGCAAAATCTCATAAGAAGCATGAGGGTTTCGGACGAAAACTCATCTATTACAAAGGGATTTCATTTTTAATAACTTATTTTAACTCCATACTTTTTGCGTGTTCAATATGCACCATTCAAAGGCACATCATCAATTTTCAACCCTTTCTGAATTCATTTGATATTTCTCATGCATTTAATGATTTATTTTGAGCTAAATGACCCTGAATTTGAAAAGGAGTACAAATGAACTTTGAAAAGGTTGAAACTTGGCATGACATCATAATTTCACCCACATAGAAACTTCTAAAGAGTTGAGAGGGTTACGACAAAAACTGGATGCACTTCGTGTACCAATTGGACAATCTCTTTCGAAGCATGTGGGTTTCGGACGAAAACTCATCTATTACAAAGGAATTTCATTTTGAATAACTTATGTTACCTCCATAATTTTTTTGTGTTCAATATGCACCATTCAAAGGCACATCACCAATTTTCAACCCCTTCTGATTTCATTTGATATTTCTCATGCATTTAATGATTTATTTTGAGCTCAATGACCCTGAATTTGAAAAGCAGTACAAATGAATTCTGAAAAGGTGCTAACTTGGCAGGATATCATAATTTCACCCACATAGCACCTTGTAAAGAATTGAGAGGGTTACGACAAAAACTGGATGCACTTCGTGTACAAATTCGATCTTCTCTTTCGAAGCATGTGGGTATCGGACGAAAAGCCATCTATTACAAAAGGATTTCATTTTTAATAACTTATTTTAACTCCATAATTTTTGTGTGTTCAATATTCACTATTCAAAGGCACATCATCAATTTTCAATCCTTTCTGACTTCATTTGATATTTCTCATGCGTTTAATGATTTATTTGAGCTAAATGACCCTAAATTTGAAAAGCAGTACAAATGAACTCTGAAAAGGTTGTAACTTGGCATGAGATCACAATTTCACACACATAGCAACTTCTAAAGACTTGAGAGGGTGACGCCAAAAACTGGATGCACTTCGTGTACAAATTGGACAATCTCTTTCGTAGCATGTGGGTTTCACACGAAAACTCATCTATTACAAAGGGATTTCATTTTTCATAACTTTTTTGAACTCCATAATTTTTTTGTGTTCAATATGCACCATTCAAAGACACATCATCAATTTTCAACCCTTTCTGACTTCATTTGATATTTCTCATGCATTTAATGATTTATTTTGAGCTAAATGACCCTGAATTTGAAAAGCAGTACAAATGAACTATCAAAAGGTTGTAACTTGGCATGACATCATAATTTCACCCACATTGCAACTTCTAAAGAGTTGAGAGGGTTACGGCAAAAACTAGATGCACTTCATGTACAAATTGCAAAATCTCATAAGAAGCATGAGGGTTTCGAACGAAAACTCATCTTTTACAAAGGGATTTCATTTTTAATAACTTATTTTAACTCCATATTTTTTGTGTGTTCAATATGCACCATTCAAAGGCACATCATCAATTTTCAACCCTTTCTGAATTCATTTGATATTTCTCATGCATTTAATGATTTATTTTGAGCTAAATGACCCTGAATTTGAAAAGGAGTACAAATGAACTCTGAAAAGGTTGTAACTTGGCATGACATCATAATTTCACCCACATAGAAACTTCTAAAGAGTTGAGAGGGTTACGACAAAAACTGGATGCACTTCATGTACCAATTGGACAATCTCTTTCGAAGCATGTGGGTTTCGGACGAAAACTCATCTATTACAAAGGGATTTCATTTTTCATAACTTATTTTAACTCCACAATTTTTGTGTGTTCAATATGCACCATTCAAAGGCACATCATCAATTTTCAAATATTTCTGACTTCATTTGATATTTCTCATGCATTTAATGATTTATTTTGAGCTAAATGACACTGAATTTGAAAAGCAGTACAAATGAACTCTCAAAAGGTTGTAACTTGGCATGACATCATAATTTCACCCACGTAGCAACTTCTAAAGAGTTGAGAGGGTTACGACAAAAACTGGATGCACTTCGTATACATATTGGACAATCTCTCTCGAAGCTTGTGGGTTTCGGACGAAAACTCATCTATTACAAAGGAATTTCTTTTTTAATAACTTATGTTAACTTCATAATTTTTGTGTGTTCAATATGCACCATTCAAAGGCACATCATCTATTTTCAACACTTTCTGACGTCATTTGATATTTCTCATGCATTTAATGATTTATTTTGAGCTAAATGACCCTGCATTTGAAAAGCAGTACAAATGAACTCTGAAAAGGTTCTAACTTGGCATGACATCATAATTTCACCCTCATAGCACCTTCTCAAGCGTTGAGAGGGTTACGACAAAAACTGGATGCACTTCGTGTACAAATTGGACAATCTCTTACGAAGCATGTGGGTTTCGGACGAAAACTCATCTATTACAAAGGGATTTCATTTTTAATGACTTTTTTTAGCTCCATAATTTTTTTGTGTTCAATATGCACCATTCAAAGGCACATCATCAATTTTCAACCCTTTCTGACTTCATTTGATATTTCTCATGCATTTAATGATTTATTTTGAGCTAAATGACCCTGAATTTGAAAAGCTGTACAAATGAACTATGAAAAGATTGTAACTTGGCATGACATCATAATTTCACCCACATTGCAACTTCTAAAGAGTTGAGAGGGTTACGGCAAAAATTGGATGCACTTCATGTACAAATTGCAAAATCTCATAAGAAGCATGAGGGTTTCGGACGAAAACTCATCTATTACAAAGGGATTTCATTTTTAATAACTTATTTTAACTCGATACTTTTTGTGTGTTCAATATGCACCATTCAAAGGCACATCATCAATTTTCAACCCTTTCTGAATTCATTTGATATTTCTCATGCATTTAATGATTTATTTTGAGCTAAATGACCCTGAATTTGAAAAGGAGTACAAATGAACTTTGAAAAGGTTGAAACTTGGCATGACATCATAATTTCACCCACATAGAAACTTCTAAAGAGTTGAGAGGGTTACGACAAAAACTGGATGCACTTCGTGTACCAATTGGACAATCTCTTTCGAAGCATGTGGGTTTCGGACGAAAACTCATCTATTACAAAGGAATTTCATTTTGAATAACTTATGTTACCTCCATAATTTTTTTGTGTTCAATATGCACCATTCAAAGGCACATCACCAATTTTCAACCCCTTCTGACTTCATTTGATATTTCTCATGCATTTAATGATTTATTTTGAGCTCAATGACCCTGAATTTGAAAAGCAGTACAAATGAATTCTGAAAAGGTGCTAACTTGGCAGGATATCATAATTTCACCCACATAGCACCTTGTAAAGAATTGAGAGGGTTACGACAAAAACTGGATGCACTTCGTGTACAAATTCGATCTTCTCTTTCGAAGCATGTGGGTATCGGACGAAAAGCCATCTATTACAAAAGGATTTCATTTTTAATAACTTATTTTAACTCCATAATTTTTGTGTGTTCAATATTCACTATTCAAAGGCACATCATCAATTTTCAATCCTTTCTGACTTCATTTGATATTTCTCATGCGTTTAATGATTTATTTGAGCTAAATGACCCTAAATTTGAAAAGCAGTACAAATGAACTCTGAAAAGGTTGTAACTTGGCATGAGATCACAATTTCACACACATAGCAACTTCTAAAGACTTGAGAGGGTGACGGCAAAAACTGGATGCACTTCGTGTACAAATTGGACAATCTCTTTCGTAGCATGTGGGTTTCAGACGAAAACTCATCTATTACAAAGGGATTTCATTTTTCATAACTTTTTTTAACTCCATAATTTTTTTGTGTTCAATATGCACCATTCAAAGACACATCATCAATTTTCAACCCTTTCTGACTTCATTTGATATTTCTCATGCATTTAATGATTTATTTTGAGCTAAATGACCCTGAATTTGAAAAGCAGTACAAATGAACTATCAAAAGGTTCTAACTTGGCATGACATCATAATTTCACCCACATTGCAACTTCTAAAGAGTTTAGAGGGTTACGGCAAAAACTAGATGCACTTCATGTACAAATTGCAAAATCTCATAAGAAGCATGAGGGTTTCGGACGAAAACTCATCTTTTACAAAGGGATTTCATTTTTAATAACTTATTTTAACTCCATACTTTTTGTGTGTTCAATATGCACCATTCAAACGCACATCATCAATTTTCAACCCTTTCTGAATTCATTTGATATTTCTCATGCATTTAATGATTTATTTTGAGCTAAATGACCCTGAATTTGAAAAGGAGTACAAATGAACTCTGAAAAGGTTGTAACTTGGCATGACATCATAATTTCACCCACATAGAAACTTCTAAAGAGTTGAGAGGGTTACGACAAAAACTGGATGCACTTCATGTACCAATTGGACAATCTCTTTCGAAGCATGTGGGTTTCGGACGAAAACTCATCTATTACAAAGGGATTTCATTTTTCATAACTTATTTTAACTCCACAATTTTTGTGTGTTCAATATGCACCATTCAAAGGCACATCATCAATTTTCAAATATTTCTGACTTCATTTGATATTTCTCATGCATTTAATGATTTATTTTGAGCTAAATGACACTGAATTTGAAAAGCAGTACAAATGAACTCTCAAAAGGTTGTAACTTGGCATGACATCATAATTTCACCCACGTAGCAACTTCTAAAGAGTTCAGAGGGTTACGACAAAAACTGGATGCACTTCGTATACATATTGGACAATCTCTCTCGAAGCTTGTGGGTTTCGGACGAAAACTCATCTATTACAAAGGAATTTCTTTTTTAATAACTTATGTTAACTTCATAATTTTTGTGTGTTCAATATGCACCATTCAAAGGCACATCATCTATTTTCAACACTTTCTGACGTCATTTGATATTTCTCATGCATTTAATGATTTATTTTGAGCTAAATGACCCTGCATTTGAAAAGCAGTACAAATGAACTCTGAAAAGGTTCTAACTTGGCATGACATCATAATTTCACCCTCATAGCACCTTCTCAAGCGTTGAGAGGGTTACGACAAAAACTGGATGCACTTCGTGTACAAATTGGACAATCTCTTACAAAGCATGTGGGTTTCGGACGAAAACTCATCTATTACAAAGGGATTTCATTTTTAATGACTTTTTTTAGCTCCATAATTTTTTTGTGTTCAATATGCACCATTCAAAGGCACATCATCAATTTTCAACCCTTTCTGACTTCATTTGATATTTCTCATGCATTTAATGATTTATTTTGAGCTAAATGACCCTGAATTTGAAAAGCTGTACAAATGAACTATGAAAAGATTGTAACTTGGCATGACATCATAATTTCACCCACATTGCAACTTCTAAAGAGTTGAGAGGGTTACGGCAAAAATTGGATGCACTTCATGTACAAATTGCAAAATCTCATAAGAAGCATGAGGGTTTCGGACGAAAACTCATCTATTACAAAGTTATTTCATTTTTAATAACTTATTGTAACTCGATACTTTTTGCGTGTTCAATATGCACCATTCAAAGGCACATCATCAATTTTCAACCCTTTCTGAATTCATTTGATATTTCTCATGCATTTAATGATTTATTTTGAGCTAAATGACCCTGAATTTGAAAAGGAGTACAAATGAACTTTGAAAAGGTTGAAACTTGGCATGACATCATAATTTCACCCACATAGAAACTTCTAAAGAGTTGAGAGGGTTACGACAAAAACTGGATGCACTTCGTGTACCAATTGGACAATCTCTTTCGAAGCATGTGGGTTTCGGACGAAAACTCATCTATTACAAAGGAATTTCATTTTGAATAACTTATGTTACCTCCATAATTTTTTTGTGTTCAATATGCACCATTCAAAGGCACATCACCAATTTTCAACCCCTTCTGACTTCATTTGATATTTCTCATGCATTTAATGATTTATTTTGAGCTCAATGACCCTGAATTTGAAAAGCAGTACAAATGAATTCTGAAAAGGTGCTAACTTGGCAGGATATCATAATTTCACCCACATAGCACCTTGTAAAGAATTGAGAGGGTTACGACAAAAACTGGATGCACTTCGTGTACAAATTCGATCTTCTCTTTCGAAGCATGTGGGTATCGGACGAAAAGCCATCCATTACAAAAGGATTTCATTTTTAATAACTTATTTTAACTCCATAATTTTTCTGTGTTCAATATTCACTATTCAAAGGCACATCATCAATTTTCAATCCTTTCTGACTTCATTTGATATTTCTCATGCGTTTAATGATTTATTTGAGCTAAATGACCCTAAATTTGAAAAGCAGTACAAATGAACTCTGAAAAGGTTGTAACTTGGCATGAGATCACAATTTCACACACATAGCAACTTCTAAAGACTTGAGAGGGTGACGGCAAAAACTGGATGCACTTCGTGTACAAATTGGACAATCTCTTTCGTAGCATGTGGGTTTCAGACGAAAACTCATCTATTACAAAGGGATTTCATTTTTCATAACTTTTTTTAACTCCATAATTTTTTTGTGTTCAATATGCACCATTCAAAGACACATCATCAATTTTCAACCCTTTCTGACTTCATTTGATATTTCTCATGCATTTAATGATTTATTTTGAGCTAAATGACCCTGAATTTGAAAAGCAGTACAAATGAACTATCAAAAGGTTGTAACTTGGCATGACATCATAATTTCACCCACATTGCAACTTCTAAAGAGTTGAGAGGGTTACGGCAAAAACTAGATGCACTTCATGTACAAATTGCAAAATCTCATAAGAAGCATGAGGGTTTCGGACGAAAACTCCTCTATTACAAAGGGATTTCATTTTTAATAACTTATTTTAACTCCATACTTTTCGTGTGTTCAGTATGCACCATTCAAAGGCATATCATCAATTTTCAACCCTTTCTGACTTCATTTGATATTTCTCATGCATTTAATGATTTATTTTGAGCTAAATGACCCTGAATTTGAAAAGCAGTACAAATGAACTATGAAAAGGTTGTAACTTGGCATGACATCATAATTTCACCCACATAGCAACTTCTAAAGAGTTTAGAGGGTTACGGCAAAAACTGGATGCACTTCGTGTACAAATTGCACAATCTCATAAGAAGCATGAGGGTTTCGGATGAAAACTCATCTATTACAAAGGGATTTCATTTTTCATAACTTATTTTAACGCCACAATTTTTGTGTGTTCAATATGCACCATTCAAAGGCACATCATCAATTTTCAAATATTTCTGACTTCATTTGATATTTCTCATGCATTTAATGATTTATTTTGAGCTAAATGACTGTGAATTTGAAAAGCAGTACAAATGAACTCTCAAAAGGTTGTAACTTGGCATGACATCATAATGTCACCCACATAGAAACTTCTAAAGAGTTGAGAGGGTTACGACAAAAACTAGATGCACTTCATGTACCAATTGGACAATATCTTTCGAAGCATGTGGGTTTTGGACGAAAACTCATCTATTACAAAGGAATTTCATTTTTAATAACTTATGTTAACTCCATAATTTTTTTGTGTTCAATATGCACCATTCAAAGGCACATCACCAATTTTCAACACCTTCTGACTTCATTTGATATTTCTCATGCATTTAATGATTCATTTTGAGCTAAATGACCCTGAATTTGAAAAGAAGTACAAATGAATTCTGAAAAGGTGCTAACTTGGCATGACATCATAATTTCACCCACATAGCACCTTCGAAAGAGTTGAGAGGGTTACGGCGAAAACTGGATGCACTTCGTGTACAAATTCGATAATCTCTTTCGAAGCATGTGGGTATCGGACGAAAAGCCATCTATTACAAAAGGATTTCATTTTTAATAACTTATTTTAACTCCATAATTTTTGTGGGTTCAATATTCACTATTCAAAGGCACATCATCAATTTTCAATCCTTTGTGACTTCATTTGATATTTCTCATGCATTTAATGATTTATTTGAGCTAAATGACCCTAAATTTGAAAAGCAGTACAAATGAACTCTGAAAAGGTTGTAACTTGGCATGAGATCACAATTTCACACACATAGCAACTTCTAAAGACTTCAGAGGGTTATGGCAAAAACTGGATGCACGTCGTGTACAAATTGGACAATCTCTTTCAAAGCATGTGGGTTTCGGACGAAAACTCATCTATTACAAAGGGATTTCATTTTTATTAACTTTTTTAACTCCATAATTTTTTTTTGTTCAATATGCACCACTCAAAGGCACATCATCAATTTTCAACCCTTTCTGACTTCATTTGATATTTCTCATGCATTTAATGATTTATTTTGAGCTAAATGACCCTGAATTTGAAAAGCAGTACAAGTGAACTATGAAAAGGTTGTAACTTGGCATGACATCATAATTTCACCCACATTGCAACTTCTAAAGAGTTGAGAGGGTTACGGCAAAAACTAGATGCACTTCATGTACAAATTGCAAAATCTCATAAGAAGCATGAGGGTTTCGGACGAAAACTCCTCTATTACAAAGGGATTTCATTTTTAATAACTTATTTTAACTCCATACTTTTCGTGTGTTCAGTATGCACCATTCAAAGGCATATCATCAATTTTCAACCCTTTCTGACTTCATTTGATATTTCTCATGCATTTAATGATTTATTTTGAGCTAAATGACCCTGAATTTGAAAAGCAGTACAAATGAACTATGAAAAGGTTGTAACTTGGCATGACATCATAATTTCACCCACGTAGCAACTTCTAAAGAGTTGAGAGGGTTACGACAAAAATTGGATGCACTTCGTATACATATTGGACAATCTCTTTTGAAGCTTGTGGGTTTCGGACGAAAACTCATCTATTACAAAGGGATTTCATTTTCAATAACTTATGTTAACTCCATACTTTTTGTGTGTTAAATATGCACTATTCAAAGGCACATCATCAATTTTCAACCCTTTCTGACTTCATTTGATATTTCTCATGCATTTAATGATTTATTTTGAGCTAAATGACCCTGCATTTGAAAAGCAGTACAAATGAACTCTGAAAAGGTTCTAACTTGGCATGACATCATAATTTCACCCTCATAGCACCTTCTAAAGCGTTGAGAGGGTTACGGCAAAAACTGGATCCACTTCGTGTACAAATTGGACAATCTCTTACGAAGCATGTGTGTTTCGGACGAAAACTCATCTATTACAAAGGGATTTCATTTTTAATGACTTTTTTTAGCTCCATAATTTTTGTGTGTTCAATATGCACCATTCAAAGGCACATCATCAATTTTCAACCCTTTCTGACTTCATTTGATATTTCTCATGCATTTAATGATTTATTTTGAGCTAAATGCCCTGAATTTCAAAAGCAGTACAAATGAACTCTGAAAATGTTGAAACTTGGCATGATATCATAATTTCACCCACATAGCAACTGCTAAAGAGTTGAGAGGGTTACGACAAAAACTAGATGTACTTCGTGTACAAATTCGACAATCTCTTTGGAAGCATGTGGGTTTCGGACGAAAACTCATCTATTACAAAGGGTTTTCATTTTTAATAACTTTTTTTAACTCCATAATTTTTTGTGTTCTATATGCACCATTCAAAGGCACATCATCAATTTTCAACCCTTTCTGACTTCATTTGATATTTCTCATGCATTTAATGATTTCTTTTGAGATAAATGACCCTGAATTTGAAAAGTAGTACAAATAAACACTAAAAAGGTTGTAACTTGGCATGACATCATAATTTCACCCGCACAGCAACTTCTAATGAGTTGAGAGGGTTACGGCAAAAACTGGATGCACTTCGTGTACAAATTGGACAATTTGATAAGAAGCATGAGGGTTCCGGACAAAAACTCATCTATTACAAAGGGTTTCATTTTTAATAACTTATTTTAACTCCATACTTTTTGTGTGTTAAATATGCACCATTCAAAGGCACATCATCAATTTTCAACCCTTTTTGACTTTATTTTATATTTCTCATGCGTTTACTGATTTATTTTGAGCTAAATGACCCTGAGTTTGAAAGGCAGTACAAATGAACTCTGAAAAGGTTGTAACTTGGCATGACATCATAATTTCGTGCACATAGCAACTTCTAAAGAGTTGAGAGGGTTACGGCAAAACCTGGATGCACTTCGTGTACAAATTGGACAATCTCTTTCGAAGCATGTGGGTTTCGGACGAAAACTCATCTATGACAAAGGGATTTCATTTTTAATAACTTATTTTAACTCCACAATTTTAGTGTGTTCAATATGCACCATTCAAAGGCACATCATCAATTTTCAACCCTTTTTGACTTCATTTTATATTTCTCATGCGTTTACTGATTTATTTTGAGCTAAATGCCACTGAATTTGAAAAGCAGTACAAATGAACTCTCAAAAGGTTGTAACTTGGAATGACATCATAATTTCACCCACGTAGCAACTTCTAAAGAGTTGAGAGGGTTATGACAAAAACCTGGATGCACTTCGTATACATATTGGGGAACTTCGCATGGGAAACAAAAATTTTCCTACGCACACGCAAACCTATCCATGGTGATGAGCATCTACGAGAGGGAGAGTGGATCTACGTACCCTTGTAGATCGCTAAGCGGGAAGCGTTAAGAAACGCGGTTGGTGTAGTCGAACATCTTCGCGATCCAAATCGCCGAGCGTCCCGCGATCTCATCACGATCCGTCCCGCGATCCAATCACGATCCGTCCCGTGAACTCATCACGATCCGTCCCGCGATCTCATCACGATCCGTCTCACGATCTTGATCACGATCTGTCCTATGAACTCATCACGATCCGTTCCGCGATCTCATCACGAACCGTCTCGCGATCTCGATCACGGTCCTTCCGATCTAGCGCCGAACGGACGGCACCTCCGCGTTCAGCACACGTGCAGCTTGATGACGATCTCCACCATCTTGATCCAGCAAGAGGAGGTGGAGAGGAGAGAGAGTTCACCGGCAGCGTGACGGCGCTCCGGTGATGGTGGTGGAGTGATTCCGGCAGGGCTTCGCCTAAGCGCTGCGGAAAACCGATCTAGAGGAGAAACTGTGCACCGGTGAAACGGGTAGCACGTGGCCGGAAATTCTGTCCAAAAACCACCCAATCCACTAGTATATATAGGAGGAGAGGAGAGGAGAGGCAGCCAAGGCCTTTGGGTCGGCCGAAATAGGAGGTGGGAAGAAATCCTACTTCACCTCCAATCCTAGTTGGAGTAGGATTGCCTCCTATTGGCTGATTTTCCACTTTTTGCTTTAGGACTTTCTCTCCTGCGCCATGGGCCTTTGTGGCTGTTTTCCCAGCCCAATAAGGGCTGGTTATTATTCTCCCACAGCCCATGGACCTCTTGGGGTCGAAGTACCCCTCCCGGAGGTCCTCCGGTACACTACCGGCACTCCCGGTACAATACCGATACTCCCGGTACACTACCGATGAGCCCGAAACTTTTCCGGAAACCAAACTGGGACTTCCTATATATGAATCTTTACCTCCGGACCATTCCGGAGCTCCTCGTGACGTCCGGGATCTCATCCGGGACTCCGAACAACCTTCGGTCACCACCATACATAACTCTACACTACCGAAACGTCACCGAACCTTAAGTGTGCAGACCCTGCGGGTTCGAGAACTATGTAGACATGACCGAGACACCTTTACGATCAATAACCAATGGCGGGACCTGGACGTCCACATTGGTTCCTACATATTCTACGAAGATCTTTATCGGTCGAACCTCTATGTCAAGGATTCAGTTAATCCCGTATAACGTTCCCTTTGTTCTTCGGTATGTTACTTGCCCGAGATTCGATCGTCGGTATCTCCATACCTAGTTCAACCTCGTTACTGGCAAGTCTCTTTACTCGTTCCGTAATACAAGATCCCGTGACTAACACTTAGCCACATTGCTTGCAAGGCTTGTTGTGATGTTGTATTACCGAGTGGGCCCTGAGATACCTCTCCGTCACACGGAGTAACAAATCCCAGTCTCGATCCATGCCAACTCAACAGACACCATCGGAGATACCTGTAGAGCACCTTTATAGTCACCCAGTTACGTTGCGACGTTTGATACACACAAGGCACTCCTCCGATATCCGTGAGTTGCATGATCTCATGGTCACAGGAACATATACTTGACATGCAGAAAACAGTAGCAATAAACTGACACGATCATATGCTATGTTTGTAGTTTGGGTCTTATCCATCACATCATTCTCCTAATGATGTGATCCCGTTATCAAATGACATCTCATGTCCATGGCTAGGAAACCTTAACCATCCTTTGATCAACGAGCTAGTCCATTAGAGGCATACTAGGGACATGGTTTTGTCTATGTATCCACACATGCATTTAAGTCTCCGATCAATACAATTATAGCATGGATAATAAACGATTATCATGAACAAGGAAATATGATTATAACTAATTTATTATTGCCTCTAGGGCATATTTCCAACAGTCTCCCACTTGCACTAGAGTCAATAATCTAGTTCACATCACCATGTGATTCGCATTGTTATGAATCTAACACCCAATGAGTTCTGGGGCTCGATCATGCTTTGCATGTGAGAGAGGTCTTATAGTCAACGGGTCTGCGATATTCAGATCCGTGTGTACTTTGCAAATCTCTATGTCAAACCGTAAACACTGCTACCACACTCCACTTGGTACTATTTCCAAATGGCTGCTCCACTATACGTATCGAGATTGCTACTACTAGTCATCCGGATAGGTGTTAAAGCTTGCATCGACGTAACTCTTTACGACGAACTCTTTGTCACCTCCATAATCAAGAAACATTTCCTTAGTCCTCTGGTTACTAAGGATAATTCCGACCGCTGTCCAGTGATCCACTCCTGGACCACTCTTGTACCCCTTGACAAACTCATGGCAAGGCACACATAGGTGCGGTACACAGCATGGCATAATATAGAGCCTATGGCTAAGGCATAGGGGACGACGTTCGTCCTTTCTCTTTCTTCTGCCATTGTCGAGCTTTGAGTCTCACTCAACTTCACACCTTACAAATCAGACGAGAACTATTTCTCTGGCTGATCCATTTTGAACTCTTTCAAAATCTTTGTCAAGGTATGTACTCATTGAAAGTCTCATCAAGTCATCTTGATCTATCTCTATAGATCTTGATGCTCAACAATTTGGTAGCTTTATCCAGGTCTTCCTTTGAAAATCACTTTCCAAACAACCATTTATGGCTTCCAGAAATCCTACATTATTTCCGATCAACAATATGTCATCCACATATACTTATCAGAAATTCTATAGTGCTCCCACTCACTTTGTTGCAAATACAAGTTTCTCGTAAACTTTGTATAAACTCAAAAACTTTGATCAACTCATCAAAGCGTATATTCCAAATCCGAGATGCTTGCTTCAGTCCAAGGAAGGATCACCGAAGCTTGCACACCTTTTAGCATCCTTAGGACTGACAAAACCTTCTGGTTGTATCACATACAACCTTTCCTCAAGTAAACCGTTAAGGAAACGATGTTTTGACATCCATCTGCCAGATTTCATAATTGAAAACACAGCAACTGCTAACATAATTCCAACAGACTTTAGCACCACTACGAGTGAGAAAGTCTCATCATAGTCAACTCCTTGAACTTGTCACAAACATCTTTGCAACAAGTCGAGCTTTACAAATAGTGACATTCACCATCAGTGTCTGTCTTCATTTTAAAGATCCATTTGTACTCAACGACCTGCCATCCAACGAGCAAGTCTACCAAAGTCTACACTTGGTTTTCATACATGGATCCTATCTCGGATTTCATGGCCTCCAACCATTTTTCGGAATCCGGGCCCATCATCGCTTCTCCATAGCTCGTAGGTTCATCATTGTCCAACAACATGACCTCCAAGACAGAGTTGTCATACCGCTCAGGAGCAGTACACATCCTTGTCGACCTACGAAGTTCGATAGTAACTTGATCCTGAAGCTTCATGATCATCATCATTAACTTCCTCTTCAACTAACGTAGGCTTCACAGAAACATCTTTCTGCGCTGCGCTACTCTCTGGTTGAACAAAGGTTTAATAACCTCATCAAGTTCTATCTTCCTCCCACTCAATTCTTTCGAGAGAAACTTTTTCTCGAGAAAGGACCCAGTTCTAGCAACAAACACTTTGCACTCGGATCTGAGATAGAAGGCATACCCATCTGTTCTTAGGGTATTCTATGAAGATACATTTGTCCGCTTTGGGTTCTAGCTTATTATGTGAAAACATTTTCCACACAAGCATCGCAGCCCCAAACATTAAGAAATGACAGCTTAGGTTTCTGTCAAACCATAATTCACACGGTGTCATCTCAACGGATTTAGATGGTGCCCTATTTAAAGTGAATGTAGTTGTCTCTAATGCATAACCCCAAAAATTATAGTAGTAAAATGATAAGAGACATCACAGTATGCACTATATCAATAGAGCATGACTATGATGTTCGGACACACCATCACAGCATGGTGTTCCAGGTGGCGTTTAGTTGTGAAACAAATTTCACGTTGTCTTAAGTTGTATGCCAAACTCGTAACTCAGATATTCACCTCCACGATCATATCGCGGTCTTTTTTATCTTCTTGTCACGATGATCTTTAAACTTCACTCTGTATTTGCTTGAACCTTTCAAACGATTCAGACTTGTGTTTCATTAAGTAAATATACACTATATCTACTCAAATCATCAGTGAAGGTAAGAAAATAACGATATCCACTGCACGCTACAAGACTCATTAGATTGCATACATCAACATGTATCATTTCCAATGAATCACTTGCCTGCTCCATCCAACGGGGTCCTTTAGTCATCTTGCCCAAGAGGCATGGTTCGCATGTCTCAACCGATTCGAAATCGATGAGTCCAAATATCCATCAGCATGGAGTTTCTACATGCGCTTTATACCAATATGACATTTAGCGGCAGTGCCACAAGTATGTGGTACTATCATTATTAACTTTGTATCTTTTGACATCAATGTTATGAACATGTGTACTACTACGATCAAGATTTCAACAAACCATTCTCACTTGGTGCATGACCATTGAAGGTATTATTCATGTAACCAGAATAAATTTTATTCTCTGACTTAAATGAATAATCGTATTGCAACAAACATGATCTAATCATGTTCATGCTCAACGCAAAACACCAAATAACATTTATTTAGGTTCGTTACTAATCCTGAAGGTAGAGAGAGCGTGCGATGTTGATCACATCAACCTTGGAAACATTTCCAACACACATCGTCACCTCACCCTTAGCTAGTTCTCCGTTTATTCCGTAGCTTTTATTTCGAGTTACTAACATTTAGCAACCGAACCGGTATCCAATACCTAGGTGCTACTAGGAGTACTAGCAAGGTACACATCAATAACTCGTATATCAAATATACTTCTGTCGATGTTGCCAGCCTTCTTATCTACCAAGTATCTAGGGTTGTTCCGCTTCAGCGACCTCTCACCTCATAATAGAAGCACTTAGTCTCGGGTTTGAGTTCAACTTTGGGTTGCTTCACTGGAGCGGCAACTGACTTGCTATCCATGAAGTTTCCCTCCTTGCTCTTGCCCTTTTCGAAACTAGTGGTTTGCTTAACCATCAACACTTGACGCTCCTTTTTGATTTCTACCTTCGCGGTGTCAAACATCGCGAACAGCTCAGGGATCAATACTTCTATCCCTGGTGTATTATAGTTCATCACTAAGTTCTAGTAGCTTTAGTGACAGTGACTTGGAGAACTATATCAATCACTATCTTATCTGGAAGATCAACTCCCACTTGATTCAAGCGATTGTAGTACCCAGACAATCTGAGTACATGCTCAACGATTGAGCTATTCTCCTTCATCTTACAAGCAAAGAATCTTGTTGGAGATCTCATATCTCGCAACAAAGGCACGAGCTTGAGATCACAATCTCTGCTCCTAGAACATCTCATATGTTCCGTGACGTTCAAAACGTTTTGAAGCCTCAATTCTAAGCCGTAATGCATGACGCACTAAACTATCAAGTAGTCATCGAAACGTGCCTGTTAGATGTTCACAACATCTATAGACGACGCTAGAGGGGGTGGCGCACCGAGCGGTGCATTAAGGACATAAGCCTTCTGTGCAGCAGTGAGGACAATCCTCAGATCACGGACCCAGTCCGCAATTTTGCTACCAACATCTTTCAATTCTATTTCTCTAGGAACATATAAAAATACAAGGGAGCTACAGCGCGAGCTAGTAATCTACAACATAATTTGCAAAGACACTTTGACTATGTTCATGATAATGAGTTCAATTAATCATATTACTTAAGAACTCCCACTCAAATTGACATCCCTCCGATCATTCGAGTGATACATGATCCAAATTCACCAACTCAAGTCCGATCATCACGTGAGTTGAGGTGGCTGCAATGGTGAACATCATTATGTTGATCATATCTACTATATGACTCATGTTCGACCTTTCGGTCTCTCGTGTTCCGAGGCCATGTCTGTACATGCTAGGCTCGTCAAGTTTAACCCGAGTGTTCTGCGCGTGCAAATCTGGCTTGCACCCGTTGTATGTGAACGTAGAGTCTATCACACCCGATCATCACGTGGTGTCTCAACACGACGAACTTTCGCAACGGTGCACACTCGGGGAGAACACAGTTCATCTTGAAATTCAAGTGAGGGATCACCTTATAATGCTACCGCCGTACTAAGCAAAACAAGGTGCATAAAAGGATTAACATCTCATGCAATTCATAAGTGACATGATATGGCCATGAACTTGTGTTTAAGATCTCCATCTTCGAAACACCGGCATGATCTCCATCGTCACCGGCACAACACCATGATCTCCGTCATCTTGATCTCCATCAATGTGTTGCCATTGGGGTTGTCACGCCCTGCATGCTTCTACTACTATTGCTACCGTAGCGATAAAGTAAAGCATTACATAGCGCTTAATGATTGACACGCAGGTCATACAATAATTAAAGACAACCCTATGGCTCCTGCCGGTTGCCGTACTCATCGACATGCAAGTCGTGATAATCTATACATCACATGATCATCTCATACATCACATATATCTCATCATGTAATTGGCCATATCACATCACAACATACCCTGCAAAAACAAGTTAGACGTCCTCTAATTGTTGTTGCATATTTTACGTGGCTGCTATGGGTATCTAGCAAGAACGATTCTCACCTACGCATAAACCACAACGGTGATACACTAGTTTGCTTTTCAACCTTCTCAAGGACCGCCTTCGTCGAATCCGATCCAACTAAAGTGAGAGAAACTGTCACCCGCAAGCCATCTAGGCAACAAGTTGCGTCGAGGGAACCGGTCTCTCGTAAGCGTACGAGTAATGTTGGTCTGGGCCGCTTCATCTCACAATCCCGCTGAACCAAAATACGACCAAGGGAGGAAGCAATCTAAGCATCAACGCCCACAAACCTTTTGTGTTCTACTCGAGATCTCATCGAACCATCAACCTAGCTCTGATACCACTGTTGGGGAACTTCGCATGGGAAACAAAAATTTTCCTACGCACACGCAAACCTATCCATGGTGATGAGCATCTACGAGAGGGAGAGTGGATCTACGTACCCTTGTAGATCGCTAAGCGGGAAGCGTTAAGAAACGCGGTTGGTGTAGTCGAACATCTTCGCGATCCAAATCGCCGAGCGTCCCGCGATCTCATCACGATCCGTCCCGCGATCCAATCACGATCCGTCCCGTGAACTCATCACGATCCGTCCCGCGATCTCATCACGATCCGTCTCACGATCTTGATCACGATCTGTCCTATGAACTCATCACGATCCGTTCCGCGATCTCATCACGAACCGTCTCGCGATCTCGATCACGGTCCTTCCGATCTAGCGCCGAACGGACGGCACCTCCGCGTTCAGCACACGTGCAGCTTGATGACGATCTCCACCATCTTGATCCAGCAAGAGGAGGTGGAGAGGAGAGAGAGTTCACCGGCAGCGTGACGGCGCTCCGGTGATGGTGGTGGAGTGATTCCGGCAGGGCTTCGCCTAAGCGCTGCGGAAAACCGATCTAGAGGAGAAACTGTGCACCGGTGAAACGGGTAGCACGTGGCCGGAAATTCTGTCCAAAAACCACCCAATCCACTAGTATATATAGGAGGAGAGGAGAGGAGAGGCAGCCAAGGCCTTTGGGTCGGCCGAAATAGGAGGTGGGAAGAAATCCTACTTCACCTCCAATCCTAGTTGGAGTAGGATTGCCTCCTATTGGCTGATTTTCCACTTTTTGCTTTAGGACTTTCTCTCCTGCGCCATGGGCCTTTGTGGCTGTTTTCCCAGCCCAATAAGGGCTGGTTATTATTCTCCCACAGCCCATGGACCTCTTGGGGTCGAAGTACCCCTCCCGGAGGTCCTCCGGTACACTACCGGCACTCCCGGTACAATACCGATACTCCCGGTACACTACCGATGAGCCCGAAACTTTTCCGGAAACCAAACTGGGACTTCCTATATATGAATCTTTACCTCCGGACCATTCCGGAGCTCCTCGTGACGTCCGGGATCTCATCCGGGACTCCGAACAACCTTCGGTCACCACCATACATAACTCTACACTACCGAAACGTCACCGAACCTTAAGTGTGCAGACCCTGCGGGTTCGAGAACTATGTAGACATGACCGAGACACCTTTACGATCAATAACCAATGGCGGGACCTGGACGTCCACATTGGTTCCTACATATTCTACGAAGATCTTTATCGGTCGAACCTCTATGTCAAGGATTCAGTTAATCCCGTATAACGTTCCCTTTGTTCTTCGGTATGTTACTTGCCCGAGATTCGATCGTCGGTATCTCCATACCTAGTTCAACCTCGTTACTGGCAAGTCTCTTTACTCGTTCCGTAATACAAGATCCCGTGACTAACACTTAGCCACATTGCTTGCAAGGCTTGTTGTGATGTTGTATTACCGAGTGGGCCCTGAGATACCTCTCCGTCACACGGAGTAACAAATCCCAGTCTCGATCCATGCCAACTCAACAGACACCATCGGAGATACCTGTAGAGCACCTTTATAGTCACCCAGTTACGTTGCGACGTTTGATACACACAAGGCACTCCTCCGATATCCGTGAGTTGCATGATCTCATGGTCACAGGAACATATACTTGACATGCAGAAAACAGTAGCAATAAACTGACACGATCATATGCTATGTTTGTAGTTTGGGTCTTATCCATCACATCATTCTCCTAATGATGTGATCCCGTTATCAAATGACATCTCATGTCCATGGCTAGGAAACCTTAACCATCCTTTGATCAACGAGCTAGTCCATTAGAGGCATACTAGGGACATGGTTTTGTCTATGTATCCACACATGCATTTAAGTCTCCGATCAATACAATTATAGCATGGATAATAAACGATTATCATGAACAAGGAAATATGATTATAACTAATTTATTATTGCCTCTAGGGCATATTTCCAACAAATTTCACCCACGTAGCAACTTCTAAAGAGTTGAGAGGGTTATGACAAAAACCTGGATGCACTTCGTATACATATTGGACAATCTCTTTCGAAGCTTGTGGGTTTCGGACGAAAACTCATCTATTACAAAGGAATTTCTTTTTTAATAACTTATGTTAACTTCATAATTTTTGAGTGTTCAATATGCACCATTCAAAGACACATCATCTATTTTCAACACTTTCTAACGTCATTTGATATTTCTCGTGCATTTAATGATTTATTTTGAGCGAAATGACCCTGCATTCGAAAAGCAGTACAAATGAACTCTGAAAAGGTTCTAACTTGGCATGACATCATAATTTCACCCTCATAGCACCTTCTAAAGCGTTGAGAGGGTTACGGCAAAAACTGGATGCACTTCGTGTACAAATTGGACAATCTCTTACGAAGCATGTGGGTTTCGGACGAAGACTCATCTATTACAAAGGGATTTCATTTTTAATGACTTCTTTTAGCTCCATAATTTTTTTGTGTTCAATATGCACCGTTCAAAGGCACATCATCAATTTTCAACCCTTTTTGACTTCATTTGATATTTTCTCATGCATTTAATGATTTATTTTGAGCTAAATGCCCTTAATTTCAAAAGCAGTACAAATGAACTCTGAAAACATTGTAACTTGGCATGATATCATAATTTCACCCACATAGCAACTGCTAAAGAGTTGAGAGGGTGACGACAAAAACTGGATGTACTTCGTGTACAAATTCGACAATCTCTTTGGAAGCATGTGGGTTTCGGACGAAAACTCATCTATTACAAAGGGATTTCATTTTTAATAACTTTTTTTAACTCCATAATTTTTTGTGTTCAATATGCACCATTCAAAGGCACATCATCAATTTTCAACCCTTTCTGACTTCATTTGATATTTCTCATGCATTTAATGATTTATTTTGAGCTAAATGACCCTGAATTTGAAAAGCAGTAATAAAACTGAAAAGGTTGTAACTTGGCATGACATCATAATTTCACCCGCATAGCAACTTCTAATGAGTTGAGAGGGTTACGGCAAAAACTGGATGCACTTCGTGTACAAATTGGACAATTTGATAAGAAGCATGAGGGTTTCGGACAAAAACTCATCTATTACAAAGGGTTTCATTTTTAATAACTTATTTTAACTCCATACTTTTTGTGTGTTCAATATGCACCATTCAAAGGCACATCATCAATTTTCAACCCTTTTTGACTTCATTTTATATTTCTCATGCGTTTACTGATTTATTTTGAACTAAATGACCCTGAGTTTGAAAGGCAGTACAAATGAACTCTGAAAAGGTTGTAACTTGGCATGACATCATAATTTCGTGCACATAGCAACTTCTAAAGAGTTGAGAGGGTTACGGCAAAACCTGGATGCACTTCGTGTACAAATTGGACAATCTCTTTCGAAGCATGTGGGTTTCGGACGAAAACTCATCTATGACAAAGGGATTTCATTTTTAATAACTTATTTTAACTCCACAATTTTAGTGTGTTCAATATGCACCATTCAAAGGCACATCATCAATTTTCAACCCTTTTTGACTTCATTTTATATTTCTCATGTGTTTACTGATTTATTTTGAGCTAAATGCCACTGAATTTGAAAAGCAGTACAAATGAACTCTCAAAAGGTTGTAACTTGGCATGACATCATAATTTCACCCACGTAGCAACTTCTAAAGAGTTGAGAGGGTTACGACAAAAACTGGATGCACTTCGTATACATATTGGACAATCTCTTTCGAAGCTTGTGGGTTTCGGACGAAAACTCATCTATTACAAAGGAATTTCTTTTTTAATAACTTATGTTAACTTCATAATTTTTGAGTGTTCAATATGCACCATTCAAAGACACATCATCTATTTTCAACACTTTCTGACGTCATTTGATATTTCTCGTGCATTTAATGATTTATTTTGAGCGAAATGACCCTGCATTTGAAAAGCAGTACAAATGAACTCTGAAAAGCTTCTAACTTGGCATGACATCATAATTTCACCCTCATAGCACCTTCTAAAGCGTTGAGAGGGTTACGGCAAAAACTGGATGCACTTCATGTACAAATTGGACAATCTCTTACGAAGCATGTGGGTTCCGGACGAAAACTCATCTATTACAAAGGGATTTCATTTTTAATGACTTCTTTTAGCTCCATAATTTTTTTGTGTTCAATATGCACCGTTCAAAGGCACATCATCAATTTTCAACCCTTTTTGACTTCATTTGATATTTCTCATGCATTTAATGATTTATTTTGAGCTAAATGCCCTGAATTTCAAAAGCAGTACAAATGAACTCTGAAAACGTTGTAACTCGGCATGATATCATAATTTCACCCACATAGCAACTCCTAAAGAGTTGAGAGGGTTACGACAAAAACTGGATGTACTTCGTGTACAAATTCGACAATCTCTTTGGAAGCATGTGGGTTTCGGACGAAAACTCATCTATTACAAAGGGATTTCATTTTTAATAACTTTTTTTAACTCCATAATTTTTTGTGTTCAATATGCACCATTCAAAGGCACATCATCAATTTTCAACCCTTTCTGACTTCATTTGATATTTCTCATGCATTTAATGATTTATTTTGAGCTAAATGACCCTGAATTTGAAAAGCAGTAATAAACACTGAAAAGGTTGTAACTTGGCATGACATCATAATTTCACCCGCACAGCAACTTCTAATGAGTTGAGAGGGTTACGGCAAAAACTGGATGCACTTCGTGTACAAATTGGACAATTTGATAAGAAGCATGAGGGTTTCGGACAAAAAATCATTTATTACAAAGGGTTTCATTTTTAATAACTTATTTTAACTCCATACTTTTTGTGTGTTAAATATGCACCATTCAAAGGCACATCATCAATTTTCAACCCTTTTTGACTTCATTTTATATTTCTCATGCGTTTACTGATTTATTTTGAGCTAAATGACCCTGAGTTTGAAAGGCAGTACAAATGAACTCTGAAAAGGTTGTAACTTGGCATGACATCATAATTTCGTGCACATAGCAACTTCTAAAGAGTTGAGAGGGTTACGGCAAAACCTGGATGCACTTCGTGTACAAATTGGACAATCTCTTTCGAAGCATGTGGGTTTCGGACGAAAACTCATCTATGACAAAGGGATTTCATTTTTAATAACTTATTTTAACTCCACAATTTTAGTGTGTTCAATATGCACCATTCAAAGGCACATCATCAATTTTCAACCCTTTTTGACTTCATTTTATATTTCTCATGCGTTTACTGATTTATTTTGAGCTAAATGCCACTGAATTTGAAAAGCAGTACAAATGAACTCTCAAAAGGTTGTAACTTGGAATGACATCATAATTTCACCCACGTAGCAACTTCTAAAGAGTTGAGAGGGTTATGACAAAAACCTGGATGCACTTCGTATACATATTGGACAATCTCTTTCGAAGCTTGTGGGTTTCGGACGAAAACTCATCTATTACAAAGGAATTTCTTTTTTAATAACTTATGTTAACTTCATAATTTTTGAGTGTTCAATATGCACCATTCAAAGACACATCATCTATTTTCAACACTTTCTAACGTCATTTGATATTTCTCGTGCATTTAATGATTTATTTTGAGCGAAATGACCCTGCATTCGAAAAGCAGTACAAATGAACTCTGAAAAGGTTCTAACTTGGCATGACATCATAATTTCACCCTCATAGCACCTTCTAAAGCGTTGAGAGGGTTACGGCAAAAACTGGATGCACTTCGTGTACAAATTGGACAATCTCTTACGAAGCATGTGGGTTTCGGACGAAAACTCATCTATTACAAAGGGATTTCATTTTTAACGACTTCTTTTAGCTCCATAATTTTTTTGTGTTCAATATGCACCGTTCAAAGGCACATCATCAATTTTCAACCCTTTTTGACTTCATTTGATATTTTCTCATGCATTTAATGATTTATTTTGAGCTAAATGCCCTTAAT
The DNA here is from genome assembly GCA_022496015.1 of Hordeum marinum. Classification (NCBI taxonomy): domain Eukaryota; kingdom Viridiplantae; phylum Streptophyta; class Magnoliopsida; order Poales; family Poaceae; genus Hordeum; species Hordeum marinum. The sequence continues at coordinate 557,993,786 of CM039678.1, forward strand.
TTCAAAAGCAGTACAAATGAACTCTGAAAACATTGTAACTTGGCATGATATCATAATTTCACCCACATAGCAACTGCTAAAGAGTTGAGAGGGTGACGACAAAAACTGGATGTACTTCGTGTACAAATTCGACAATCTCTTTGGAAGCATGTGGGTTTCGGACGAAAACTCATCTATTACAAAGGGATTTCATTTTTAATAACTTTTTTTAACTCCATAATTTTTTGTGTTCAATATGCACCATTCAAAGGCACATCATCAATTTTCAACCCTTTCTGACTTCATTTGATATTTCTCATGCATTTAATGATTTATTTTGAGCTAAATGACCCTGAATTTGAAAAGCAGTAATAAAACTGAAAAGGTTGTAACTTGGCATGACATCATAATTTCACCCGCATAGCAACTTCTAATGAGTTGAGAAGGTTACGGCAAAAACTGGATGCACTTCGTGTACAAATTGGAAAATTTGATAAGAAGCATGAGGGTTTCGGACAAAAACTCATCTATTACAAAGGGTTTCATTTTTAATAACTTATTTTAACTCCATACTTTTTGTGTGTTCAATATGCACCATTCAAAGGCACATCATCAATTTTCAACCCTTTTTGACTTCATTTTATATTTCTCATGCGTTTACTGATTTATTTTGAACTAAATGACCCTGAGTTTGAAAGGCAGTACAAATGAACTCTGAAAAGGTTGTAACTTGGCATGACATCATAATTTCGTGCACATAGCAACTTCTAAAGAGTTGAGAGGGTTACGGCAAAACCTGGATGCACTTCGTGTACAAATTGGACAATCTCTTTCGAATCATGTGGGTTTCGGACGAAAACTCATCTATGACAAAGGGATTTCATTTTTAATAACTTATTTTAACTCCACAATTTTAGTGTGTTCAATATGCACCATTCAAAGGCACATCATCAATTTTCAACCCTTTTTGACTTCATTTTATATTTCTCATGTGTTTACTGATTTATTTTGAGCTAAATGCCACTGAATTTGAAAAGCAGTACAAATGAACTCTCAAAAGGTTGTAACTTGGCATGACATCATAATTTCACCCACGTAGCAACTTCTAAAGAGTTGAGAGGGTTACGACAAAAACTGGATGCACTTCGTATACATATTGGACAATCTCTTTCGAAGCTTGTGGGTTTCGGACGAAAACTCATCTATTACAAAGGAATTTCTTTTTTAATAACTTATGTTAACTTCATAATTTTTGAGTGTTCAATATGCACCATTCAAAGACACATCATCTATTTTCAACACTTTCTGACGTCATTTGATATTTCTCGTGCATTTAATGATTTATTTTGAGCGAAATGACCCTGCATTTGAAAAGCAGTACAAATGAACTCTGAAAAGCTTCTAACTTGGCATGACATCATAATTTCACCCTCATAGCACCTTCTAAAGCGTTGAGAGGGTTACGGCAAAAACTGGATGCACTTCATGTACAAATTGGACAATCTCTTACGAAGCATGTGGGTTCCGGACGAAAACTCATCTATTACAAAGGGATTTCATTTTTAATGACTTCTTTTAGCTCCATAATTTTTTTGTGTTCAATATGCACCGTTCAAAGGCACATCATCAATTTTCAACCCTTTTTGACTTCATTTGATATTTCTCATGCATTTAATGATTTATTTTGAGCTAAATGCCCTGAATTTCAAAAGCAGTACAAATGAACTCTGAAAACGTTGTAACTCGGCATGATATCATAATTTCACCCACATAGCAACTGCTAAAGAGTTGAGAGGGTTACGACAAAAACTGGATGTACTTCGTGTACAAATTCGACAATCTCTTTGGAAGCATGTGGGTTTCGGACGAAAACTCATCTATTACAAAGGGATTTCATTTTTAATAACTTTTTTTAACTCCATAATTTTTTGTGTTCAATATGCACCATTCAAAGGCACATCATCAATTTTCAACCCTTTCTGACTTCATTTGATATTTCTCATGCATTTAATGATTTATTTTGAGCTAAATGACCCTGAATTTGAAAAGCAGTAATAAACACTGAAAAGGTTGTAACTTGGCATGACATCATAATTTCACCCGCACAGCAACTTCTAATGAGTTGAGAGGGTTACGGCAAAAACTGGATGCACTTCGTGTACAAATTGGACAATTTGATAAGAAGCATGAGGGTTTCGGACAAAAACTCATCTATTACAAAGGGTTTCATTTTTAATAACTTATTTTAACTCCATAAGTTTTTTGTGTTCAATATGCACCATTCAAAGGCACATCATCAATTTTCAACCCTTTTTGGACTTCATTTTATATTTCTCATGCGTTTACTAATATTTTGAGCTAAATGACCCTGAGTTTGAAAGGCAGTACAAATGAACTCTGAAAAGGTTGTAACTTGGCATGACATCATAATTTCACCCACATAGCAACTTCTAAAGAGTTGAGAGGGTTACGGCAAAACCTGGATGCACTTCGTGTACAAATTGGACAATCTCTTTCGAAGCATGTGGGTTTCGGACGAAAACTCATCTATTACAAAGGGATTTCATTTTAATAACTTATTTTAACTCCACAATTTTTGTGTGTTCAATATGCACCATTCAAACGCACATCATCAATTTTCAACCATTTCTGACTTGATTTGATATTTCTCATGCATTTAATGATTTATTTTTAGCTAAATGACACTGAATTTGAAAAGCAGTACAAATGAACTCTCAAAAGGTTGTAACTTGTCATGACATCATAATTTCACCCACGTAGCAACTTCTAAAGAGTTGAGAGGGTTACGACAAAAACTGGATGCACTTCGTATACATATTGGACAATCTCTTTTGAAGCTTGTGGGTTTCGGACGAAAACTCATCTATTACAAAGGAATTTCTTTTTTAATAACTTACGTTAACTTCATAATTTTTGTGTGTTCAATATGCACCATTCAAAGGCACATCATCTATTTTCAACACTTCCTGACGTCATTTGATATTTCTCACGCATTTAATGATTTATTTTGAGCTAAATGACCCTGAATTTGAAATGCAGTACAAATGAACTATGAAAAGGTTGTAACTTGGCATGACATCATAATTTCACCCGCACAGCAACTTCTAATGAGTTGAGAGGGTTACGGCAAAAACTGGATGCACTTCGTGTACAAATTGGACAATTTGATAAGAAGCATGAGGGTTTCGGACAAAAACTCATCTATTACAAAGGGTTTCATTTTTAATAACTTATTTTAACTCCATAAGTTTTTTGTGTTCAATATGCACCATTCAAAGGCACATCATCAATTTTCAACCCTTTTTGGACTTCATTTTATATTTCTCATGCGTTTACTAATATTTTGAGCTAAATGACCCTGAGTTTGAAAGGCAGTACAAATGAACTCTGAAAAGGTTGTAACTTGGCATGACATCATAATTTCACCCACATAGCAACTTCTAAAGAGTTGAGAGGGTTACGGCAAAACCTGGATGCACTTCGTGTACAAATTGGACAATCTCTTTCGAAGCATGTGGGTTTCGGACGAAAACTCATCTATTACAAAGGGATTTCATTTTAATAACTTATTTTAACTCCACAATTTTTGTGTGTTCAATATGCACCATTCAAACGCACATCATCAATTTTCAACCATTTCTGACTTGATTTGATATTTCTCATGCATTTAATGATTTATTTTTAGCTAAATGACACTGAATTTGAAAAGCAGTACAAATGAACTCTCAAAAGGTTGTAACTTGTCATGACATCATAATTTCACCCACGTAGCAACTTCTAAAGAGTTGAGAGGGTTACGACAAAAACTGGATGCACTTCGTATACATATTGGACAATCTCTTTTGAAGCTTGTGGGTTTCGGACGAAAACTCATCTATTACAAAGGAATTTCTTTTTTAATAACTTACGTTAACTTCATAATTTTTGTGTGTTCAATATGCACCATTCAAAGGCACATCATCTATTTTCAACACTTCCTGACGTCATTTGATATTTCTCACGCATTTAATGATTTATTTTGAGCTAAATGACCCTAAATTTGAAATGCAGTACAAATGAACTATGAAAAGGTTGTAACTTGGCATGACATCATAATTTCACCCACATTGCAACTTCTAAAGAGTTGAGAGGGTTACGACAAAAACTGGATGCACTTCGTGTACCAATAGGACAATCTCTTTCGAAGCATGTGGGTTTCGGACGAAAACTCATCTATTACAAAGGAATTTCATTTTTAATAACTTATGTTAACTCCATAATATTTTTGTGTTCAATATGCACCATTCAAAGGCACATCACCAATTTTCAACCCCTTCTGACTTCATTTGATATTTCTCATGCATTTAATGATTTATTTTTAGCTAAATGACCCTGAATTTGAAAAGCAGTACAAATGAATTCTGAAAAGGTGCTAACTTGGCATGACATCATAATTTCACCCACATAGCACCTTCTAAAGAGTTGAAAGGGTTACGACAAAAACTGGATGCACTTCATGTACAAATTCGATAATCTCTTCCGAAGCATGTGGGTATCGGACGAAAAGCCATCTATTACAAAAGGATTTCATTTTATATTTCTCATGCGTTTACTAATATTTTGAGCTAAATGACCCTGAGTTTGAAAGGCAGTACAAATGAACTCTGAAAAGGTTGTAACTTGGCATGACATCATAATTTCACCCACATAGCAACTTCTAAAGAGTTGAGAGGGTTACGGCAAAACCTGGATGCACTTCGTGTACAAATTGGACAATCTCTTTCGAAGCATGTGGGTTTCGGACGAAAACTCATCTATTACAAAGGAATTTCATTTTTAATAACTTATGTTAACTCCATAATTTTTGTGTGTTCAATATTCACTATTCAAAGGCACATCATCAATTTTCAATCCTTTCTGAATTCATTTGATATTTCTCATGCATTTAATGATTTATTTGAGCTAAATGACCCTAAATTTGAAAAGCAGTACAAATGAACTCTGAAAAGGTTGTAACTTGGCATGATATCACAATTTCACACACATAGCAACTTCTAAAGACTTGAGAGGATTACGGCAAAAACTGGATGCACATCGTGTACAAATTTGGACAATCTCTTTCGAAGCATGTGGGTTTCGGACGAAAACTTATCTATTACAAAGGGATTTCATTTTTAATAACTTTTTTAACTCCATAATTATTTTGTGTTCAATATGCACCATTCAAAGGCACATCATCAATTTTCAACCCTTTCTGACTTCATTTGATATTTCTCATGCATTTAATGATTTATTTTGAGCTAAATGACCCTGAATTTGAAAAGTAGTACAAATGAACTATGAAAAGGTTGTAACTTGGCATGACATCATAATTTCACCCACATTGCAACTTCTAAAGAGTTGAGAGGGTTACGGCAAAAACTGGATGCACTTCATGTATAAATTGCAAAATCTCATAAGAAGCATGAGGGTTCCGGATGAAAACTCATCTATTACAAAGGGATTTCATTTTTAATAACTTATTTTAACTCCATACTTTTTGTGTGTTCAATATGCACCATTCAAAGGCACATCATCAATTTTCAACCCTTTCTGACTTCATTTGATATTTCTCATGCATTTAATGATTTATTTTGAGCTAAATCACCCTGATTTTGAAAAGGAGTACAAATGAACTCTGAAAAGGTTGTAACTTGGCATGACATCATAATTTCACCCACATAGCAACTTCTAAAGAGTTGAGAGGGTTACGACAAAAACTGGATGCACTTCGTGTACAAATTGGAAAATCTCTTTCCAAGCATGTGGGTTTCGGACGAAAACTCATCTATTACAAAGGGATTTCATTTTTAATAACTTATGTTAACTCCATAATTTTTTTTCTGTTCAATATGCACAATTCAAAGGCACATCACCAATTTTCAACCCCTTCTGACTTCATTTGATATTTCTCATGCATTTAATGATATATTTTGAGCTAAATGACGCTGAATTTGAAAAGCAGTAGAAATAAACTCTGAAAAGGTTGTAACTTGGCATGACATCATAATTTCACCCGCACAGCAACTTCTAATGAGTTGAGAGGGTTACGGCAAAAACTGGAGGCACTTCGTGTACAAATTGGACAATTTGATAAGAAGCATGAAGGTTTCGTAAAAAACTCATCTATTACAAAGGGTTTCATTTTTAATAACTTATTTTAACTCCATACTTTTTGTGTGTTCCATATTCACCATTCAAAGGCACATCATCAATTTTGAACCCTTTTTGACTTCATTCTATATTTCTCATGTGTTTACTGATTTATTTTGAGCTAAATGACCCTGAGTTTGAAAGGCAGTACAAATGAACTCTGAAAAGGTTGTAACTTGGCATGACATCATAATTTCACCCACAAAGCAACTTCTAAAGGGTTGAGAGGGTTATGGCAAAAACTGGATGCACTTCGTGTACAAATTGGACAATCTCTTTCGAAGTATGTGGGTTTCGGACGAAAACTCATCTATTACAAAGGGATTCCATTTTTAATAACTTATGTTAACTCCATAATTTTTTGTGTGTTCAATATGCACCATTCAAAGGCACATCACCAATTTTCAACCCCTTCTGACTTCATTTGATATTTCTCATGCATTTAATGATTTATTTTGAGCTAAATGACCCTGAGTTTGAAAAGCAGTACAAATGAACTATGAAAAGGTTATAACTTGGCATGACATCATAATTTCACCCACATAGCAACTTCTAAAGAGTTTAGAGGGTTATGGCAAAAACTGGATGCACTTCGTGTACAAATTGCCCAATCTCATAAGAAGCATGAGGGTTTCGGACGAAAACTCATCTATTACAAAGGGATTTCATTTTTAATAACTTAGTTTAACTCCATACTTTTTGTGTGTTCAATATGCACCATTCAAAGGGACATAATCAATTTTCAACCCTTTCTGACTTCATTTGATATTTCTCACGCATTTAATGATTTATTTTGAGCTAAATGACCCTGAATTTCAAAAGCAGTACAAATGAACTCTGAAAACGTTGTAACTTGGCATGATATCATAATTTCACCCACATAGCAACATCTAAAGAGTTGAGAGGGTTACGACAAAAACTAGATGCACTTTGTGTACAAATTCGACAATCTCTTTGGAAGCATGTGGGTTTCGGACGAAAACTCATCTATTACAAAGGGATTTCATTTTGAATAACTTTTTTTAACTCCATAATTTTTTTGTGTTCAATATGCACCATTTAAAGGCACATCATCAATTTTCAACCCTTTCTGACTTCATTTGATATTTCTCATGCATTTAATGATTTATTTTGAGCTAAATGACCCTGAATTTGAAAAGCAGTACAAATAAACTCTGAAAAGGTTGTAACTTGGCATGACATCATAATTTCAGCCGCACAGCAACTTCTAATGAGTTGAGAGGGTTACGGCAAAAACTGGTTGCACTTCGTGTACAAATTGGACAATTTGATAAGAAGCATGAGGGTTTCGGAACAAAACTCATCTATTACAAAGGGTTTCATTTTTAATTACTTATTTTAACTCCATACTTTTTGTGTGTTCAATATGCACCATTCAAAGGCACATCATCAATTTTCAACCCTTTTTGAATTCATTTTATATTTCTCATGCGTTTACTGATTTATTTTGAGCTAAATGACCCTGAGTTTGAAAGGCAGTACAAATGAACTCTGAAAAGGTTCTAACTTGGCATGACATCATAATTTCACCCACATAGCACCCTCTAAAGGGTTGAGAGGGTTACGGCAAAAACTGGATGCACTTCGTGTACAAATTGGACAATCTCTTTCGAAGCATGTGGGTTTCGGACGAAAACTCATCTATTACAAAGGGATTTCATTTTTAATAACTTATGGTAACTCCATAATTTTTTTGTGTTCAATATGCACCATTCAAAGGCACATCACCAATTTTCAACCCCTTCTGACTTCATTTGATATTTCTCATGCATTTAATGATTTATTTTGAGCTAAATGACCCTGAATTTGAAAAGCAGTACAAATGAATTCTGAAAAGGTTCTAACTTGGCATGACATCATAATTTCAACCACATAGCACCTTCTAAAGAGTGGAGAGGGTTACGGCAAAAACTGGATGCACATCGTGTACAAATTCGATAATCTCTTTCGAAGCATGTGGGTATCGGACGAAAAGCCATCTATTACAAAAGGATTTCATTTTTAATAACTTATTTGAACTCCATAATTTTTGTGTGTTCAATATTCACTATTCAAAGGCACATCATCAATTTTCAATCATTTCTGACTTCATTTGATATTTCTCATGCATTTAATGATTTATTTGAGCTAAATGACCCTAAATTTAAAAAGCAGTACAAATGAACTCTGAAAAGGTTGTAACTTGGCATGAGATCACAATTTCACACACATACAAACTTCTAAAGACTTGAGAGGGTTACGGCAAAAACTGGATGCACTTCGTGTACAAATTGGACAATCTCTTTCGAAGCACGTGGGTTTCGGACGAAAACTCATCTATTACAAAGGGATTTCATTTTTAATAACTTTTTTTAACTCCATAATTTTTTTGTCTTCAATATGCACCATTCAAAGGCACATCATGAATTTCGAACCCTTTCTGACTTCATTTGATATTTCTCATGCATTTAATGATTTATTTTGAGCTAAATGACCCTGAATTTGAAAAGCAGTACAAATGAACTATGAAAAGGTTGTAACTTGGCATGACATCATAATTTCACCCACATTGCGACTTCTAAAGAGTTGAGAGGGTTACGGCAAAAACTGGATGCACTTCATGTACAAATTGCAAAATCTCATAAGAAGCATGAGGGTTTCGGACGAAAACTCATCTATTACAAAGGGATTTCATTTTTAATAACTTATTTTAACTCCATACTTTTTGTGTGTTCAATATGCACCATTCAAAGGCACATCATCAATTTTCATCCCTTTCTGACTTCATTTGATATTTCACATCCATTTAATGATTTATTTTGAGCTAAAAAACCCTGAATTTGAAAAGGAGTACAAATGAACTCTGAAAAGGTTCTAACTTGGCATGACATCATAATTTCACCCACATAGAAACTTCTAAAGAGTTTAGGGGGATACGACAAAAACTGGATGCACTTCGTGTACTAATTGGACAATCTCTTTCGAAGCATGTGCGTTTCAGACGAAAACTCATCTATTACAAAGGGATTTCATTTTTAATAACTTATGGTAACTCCATAATTTTTTTGTGTTCAATATGCACCATTCAAAGGCACATCACCAATTTTCAACCCCTTCTGACTTCATTTGATATTTCTCATGCATTTACTGATTTATTTTGAGCTAAACGACCCTGAATTTGAAAAGCAGTACAAATGAATTCTGAAAAGGTTCTAACTTGGCATGACATCATAATTTCACCCACCTAGCACCGTCTAAAGAGTTGAGAGGGTTACGGCAAAAACTGGATGCACTTCGTGTACAAATTCGATAATCTCTTTCGAAGGATGTGGGTATCGGACGAAAAGCCATCTATTACAAAAGGATTTCATTTTTAATAACTTATTTTAACTCCATAATTTTTGTGTGTTCAATATTCACTATTCAAAGACACATCATCAATTTTCAATCCTTTCTGACTTCATTTGTTATTTCTCATGCATTTAATGATTTATTTGAGCTAAATGACCCTAAATTTAAAAAGCAGTACAAATGAACTCTGAAAAGGTTGTAACTTGGCATGAGATCACAATTTCACACACATAGAAACTTCTAAAGACTTGAGTGGGTTACGGCAAAAACTGGATGCACTTCATGTACAAATTGGACAATCTCTTTCAAAGCATGTGGGTTTCGGACGAAAACTCCTCTATTACAAAGGGATTTCATTTTTAATAACTTGTTTTAACTCCATACTTTTTGTGTGTTCAATATGCACCATTAAAAGGCAGATCATCCATTTTAAACCCTTTCTGACTTCATTTGATATTTCTCATGCATTTAATGATTTATTTTGAGCTAAATGACCCTGAATTTGAAAAGCAGTACAAATGAACTATGAAAAGGTTGTAACTTGGCATGACATCATAATTTCACCCACATAGAAACTTCTAAAGAGTTGACAGGGTTACGACAAAAACTGGATGCACTTCGTGTGCTAATTGGACAATCTCTTTCGAAGCATGTGGGTTTCAGACGAAAACTCAGCTATTACAAAGGGATTTCATTTTTAATAACTTATGTTAACTCCATAATTTTTTTGCGTTCAATATGCACCATTCGAAGGCACATCACCAATTTTCAATCCCTTATGACTTCATTTGATATTTCTCATGCATTTAATGATTTATTTTGAGCTAAATGACCCTGAATATGAAAAGCAGTACAAACGAATTCTGAAAAGGTTCTAACTTGGCATGACATCATAATTTCACCCACATAGCACCTTCTAAAGAGTTGAGAGGGTTACGGCAAAAACTGGATGCACTTCGTGTACAAATTCGATAATCTCTTTCGAAGCATGTGGGTATCGGACGAAAAGCCATCTATTACAAAAGGATTTCATTTTTAATAACTTATTTTAACTCCATAATTTTTGTGTGTTCTGTATTCACTATTCAAAGGCACATCATCAATTTTCAATTCTTTCTGACTTCATTTGATATTTCTCATGCATTTAATGATTTATTTGAGCTAAATGACCCTAAATTTGAAAAGCAGTACAAATGAACTCTGAAAAGGTTGTAACTTGGCATGAGATCACAATTTCACACACATAGCAACTTCTAAAGACTTGAGAGGGTTACGGCAACAACTGGATGCACTTCGTGTACAAATTGGACAATCTCTTTCGAAGCATGTGGGTTTTGGACGAAATTTCATCTATTACGAAGGGATTTCATTTTTAATAACTTTTTTTAACTCCATAATTTTTTTGTGTTCAATATGCACCATTCAAAGGCACATCATGAATTTTCAACCCTTTCTGACTTCATTTGATACTTCTCATGCATTTAATGATTTATTTTGAGCGAAATGACCCTGAATTTGAAAAGCAGTACAAATGAACTATGAAAAGGTTGTAACTTGGCATGACATCATAATTTCACCCACATTCCAACTTCTAAAGAGTTGAGAGGGTTACGGCAAAAACTGGATGCACTTCATGTACAAATTGCAAAATCTCATAAGAAGCATGAGGGTTTCGGACGAAAACTCATCTATTACAAAGGGATTTCATTTTTAATAACTTATTTTAACTCCATACTTTTTGTGTGTTCAATATGCACCATTCAAAGGCACATCATATATTTTCAACCCTTTCTGACTTCATTTGATATTTCTTATGCATTTAATGATTTATTTTGAGCTAAATGACCCTGAATTTGAAAAGGAGTAGAAACGAACTCTGACAAGGTTGTAACTTGGCATGACATCATAATTTCACCCACATAGCAACTTCTAAAGAGTTGAGAGGGTTACGACAAAAACTGGATGCACTTCGTGTGCTAATTGGACAATCTCTTTCGAAGCAAAATCTCATAAGAAGCATGAGGGTTTCGGACGAAAACTCATCTATTACAAAGGGATTTCATTTTTAATAACTTATGTTAACTCCATAATTTTTTTGTGTTCAATATGCACCATCCAAAGGCACATCACCAATTTTCAGCCCCTTCTGACTTCATTTGTATTTCTCATGCATTTAATGATTTCTTTTGAGCTAAATGACCCTGAATTTGAAAAGCAGTACAAATGAACTATGAAAAGGTTGTAACTTGGCATGACATCGTATTTCACCCACATTGCAACTTCTAAAGAGTTGAGAGGGTTACGGCAAAAACTGGATGCACTTCATGTACAAATTGGACAATCTCTTTCGAAGCATGTGGGTTTCGGACGAAAACTCATCTATTACAAAGGGATTTCATTTGAATAACTTATTTTAACTCCATACTTTTTGTGTGTTCAATATGCACCATTCAAAGGCAAACTATCAATTTTCAACCCTTTCTGACTTCATTTGATATTTCTCATGCATATAATGATTTATTTTGAGCTAAATGACCCTGAAGTGGAAAAGGAGTACAAATGAACTCTGAAAAGGTTGTAACTTGGCATGACATCATAATTTCACCCACATAGAAACTTCTAAAGAGTTGAGAGGGTTACGACAAAAACTGGATGCACTTCGTGTGCTAATTGGACAATCTCTTTCGAAGCATGTGGGTTTCAGACGAAAACTCAGCTATTACAAAGGGATTTCATTTTTAGTAACTTATGTTAACTCCATAATTTTTGTGTGTTCAATATGCAGCATTCAAAGGCACATCATCAATTTTCAACCCTTTCTGACTTCATTTGATATTTCTCATGCAATTAATGATTTCTTTTGAGCTAAATCACCCTGAATTTGAAAAGCAGTACAAATAAACTCTGAAAAGGTTGTAACTTGGCATGACATCATAATTTCACCCGCATAGCAACTTCTAATGAGTTGAGGGGTTACGGCAAAAACTGGATGCACTTCGTGTACAAGTTGGACAATTTGATAAGAAGCATGAGGGTTTCGGACAAAAACTCATCTATTACAAAGGGTTTCATTTTTAATAACTTATTTTAACTCCATACTTTTTGTGTGTTCCATATGCACCATTCAAAGGCACATCATCAATTTTCAATCCTTTTTGACTTCATTTTATATTTCTCATGCGTTTACTGATTTATTTTGAGCTAAATGACCCTGAGTTTGAAAGGCAGTACAAATGAACTCTGAAAAGGTTGTAACTTGGCATGACATCATAATTTCACCCACATAGCAACTTCTAAAGAGTTGAGAGGGTTACGGCAAAAACTGGATGCACTTCGTGTACAAATTGGACAATCTCTTACGAAGCATGTGGGTTTCAGACGAAAACTCATCTATTACAAAGGGATTTCATTTTTAATAACTTATGTTAACTCCATAATATTTTTGTGTTCAATACGCACCATTCAAAGGCACATCACCAATTTTCAACCCCTTCTGACTTCATTTGATATTTCTCATGCATTTAGTGATTTATTTTGAGCTAAATGACCCTGAATTTGAAAAGCAGTACAAACGAATTCTGAAAAGGTTCTAACTTGGCATGACATCATATTTTCACCCACATAGCACCTTCTAAAGAGTTGAGAGGGTTACGGCAAAAACTGGATGCACTTCGTGTACAAATTCGATAATCTCTTTCGAAGCATGTGGGTATCGGACGAAAAGCCATCTATTACAAAAGGATTTCATTTTTAATAACTTATTTTAACTCCATAATTTTTGTGTGTTCAATATTCACTATTCAAAGGCACATCATCAATTTTCAATCCTTTCTGACTTCATTTGATATTTCTCATGCATTTAATGATTTATTTGAGCTAAATGACTCTAAATTTGAAAAGCAGTACAAATGAACTCTGAAAAGGTTGTAACTTGGCATGAGATCACAATTTCACACACATAGCAACTTCTAAATACTTGAGAGGGTTACGGCAAAAACTGGATGCACTTCGTGTACAAATTGGACAATCTCTTTCGAAGCATGTGGGTTTCGGACGAAAACTCATATATTACAAAGGGATTTCATTTTTAATAACTTTTTTAACTCCATAATTTTTGGTGTTCAATATGCACCATTGAAAGGCACATCATCAATTTTCAGCCCTTTCTGACTTCATTTGATATTTCTCATGCATTTAATGATTTATTTTGAGCTAAATGACCCTGAATTTGAAAAGCAGTACAAATGAACTATGAAAAGGTTGTAACTTGGCAAGACATCATAATTTCACCCACATAGCAACTTCTAAAGAGTTGAGAGGGTTACGGCAAAAACTGGATGCACTTCGTGTACAAATTGGACAATCTCTTTCGAAGCATGTGGGTTTCAGACGAAAACTCATCTATTACAAAGTGATTTCATTTTTAATAAGTTATGTAAACTCCATAATTTTTTTGTGTTCAATATGCACAATTCAAAGGCACATCACCAATTTTCAACCCCTTCTGACTTCATTTGATATTTCTCATGCATTTAATGATTTTTTTTGAGCTAAATGACCCTGAATTTGAAAAGCAGTACAAATGAATTCTGAAAAGGTTCTAACTTGGCATGACATCATAATTTCACCCACATAGCAACTTCTAAAGAGTTGAGAGGGTTACGGCAAAAACTGGAGGCACTTCGTGTACAAATTCGATAATCTCTTTCGAAGCATGTGGGTATCGGACGAAAAGCCATCTATTACAAAAGGATTTCATTTTTAATAACTTATTTTAACTCCATAATTTTTGTGTGTTCAATATTCACTATTCAAAGGCACATCATCAATTTTCAATCCTTTCTGACTTCATTTGATATTACTCATGCATTTAATGATTTATTTGAGCTAAATGACACTAAATTTGAAAAGCAGTACAAATGAACTCTGAAAAGGTTGTAACTTGGCATGAGATCACAATTTCACACACATAGCAACTTCTAAATACTTGAGAGGGTTACGGCAAAAACTGGATGCACTTCGTGTACAAATTGGACAATCTCTTTCGAAGCATCTGGGTTTCGGACGAAAACTCATCTATTACAAAGGGATTTCATTTTTAATAACTTTTTTTAACTCCATAATTTTTTTGTGTTCAATATGCACCATTCAAAGGCACATCATCAATTTTCAACCCTTTCTGACTTCATTTGATATTTCTCATGCATTTAATGATTTATTTTGAGCTAAATGACCCTGAATTTGAAAAGCAGTACAAATGAACTATGAAAAGGTTGTAACCTTGCAAGACATCATAATTTCACCCACATTGCAACTTCTAAAGAGTTTAGAGGGTTACGGCAAAAAATGGATGCACTTCATGTACAAATTGCAAAATCTCATAAGAAGCATGCGGGTTTCGGACGAAAACTCATCTATTACAAAGGGATTTCATTTTAAATAACTTATTTTAACTCCATACTTTTTGTGTGTTCAATATGCACCATTCAAAGGCACATCATCAATTTTCAACCCTTTCTGACTTCATTTGATATTTCTCATGCATTTAATGATTTATTTTGAGCTAAATGACCCTGAATTTGAAAAGGAGTACAAATGAACTCTAAAAAGGTTGTAACTTAGCATGACATCATAATTTCACCCACATAGCAACTTCTAAAGAGTTGAGAGGGTTACGACAAAAACTGGATGCACTTCGTGTACAAATTGGACAATCTCTATCGAAGCATGTGGGTTTCGGATGAAAACTCATCTATTACAAAGGGATTTCATTTTTAATAACTTATGTTAACTTCATAATTTATTTGTGTTCAATATGCACCATTCAAAGGCACATCACCAATTTTCAACCCCTTATGTCTTCATTTGATATTTCTCATGCATTTAATGATTTATTTTGAGCTAAATGACCCTGAATTTGAAAAGCAGTACAAATAAACTCTGAAAAGGTTGTAACTTGGCATGACATCATAAATTCACCCACATAGCAACTTCTAAAGAGTTGAGAGGGTTACGACAAAAACTGGATGCACTTCGTGTACAAATTGGACAATCTCTATCGAAGCATGTGGGTTTCAGACGAAAACTCATCTATTACAAAGGGATTTCATTTTTAATAACTTATGTTAACTTCATAATTTATTTGTGTTCAATATGCACCATTCAAAGGCACATCACCAATTTTCCACCCCATCTGTCTTCATTTGATATTTCTCATGCATTTAATGATTTATTTTGAGCTAAATGACCCTGAATTTGAAAAGCAGTACAAATGAACTCTGAAAAGGATGTAACTTGGCATGAGATCACAATTTCACACACATAGCAACTTCTAAAGACTTGAGAGGGTTACGGCAAAAACTGGATGCACTTCGTGTACAAATTGGACAATCTCTTTCGAAGCATGTGGGTTTCGGACGAAAACTCATCTATTACAAAGGGATTTCATTTTTAATAACTTTTTTTAACTCCATAATTTTTTTGTGTTCAATATGAACCATTCAAAGGCACATCATCAATTTTCAACCCTTTCTGACTTAATTTGATATTTCTCATGCATTTAATGATTTATTCTGAGATAAATGACCCTGAATTTGAAAAGCAGTACAAATAAACTCTGAAAAGGTTCTAACTTGGCATGACATCATAATTTCACCCACATAGCAACTTCTAAAGAGTTGAGAGGGTTACGACAAAAACTGGATGCACTTCGTGTACAAATTGGACAATCTCTATCGAAGCATGTGGGTTTCGGACGAAAACTCATCTATTACAAAGGGATTTCATTTTTAATAACTTATGTTAACTTCATAATTTATTTGTGTTCAATATACACCATTCAAAGGCACATCACCAATTTTCAACCCCTTCTGTCTTCATTTGATATTTCTCATGCATTTAATGATTTATTTTGAGCTAAATGACCCTGAATTTGAAAAGCAGTACAAATGAACTCTGAAAAGGATGTAACTTGGCATGAGATCACAATTTCACACACATAGCAACTTCTAAAGACTTGAGAGGGTTACGGCAAAAACTGGATGCACTTCGTGTACAAATTGGACAATCTCTTTCGAAGCATGTGGGTTTCGGACGAAAACTCATCTATTACAAAGGGATTTCATTTTTAATAACTTTTTTTAACTCCATAATTTTTTTGTGTTCAATATGAACCATTCAAAGGCACATCATCAATTTTCAACCCTTTCTGACTTCATTTGATATTTCTCATGCATTTAATGATTTATTCTGAGATAAATGACCCTGAATTTGAAAAGCAGTACAAATGAACTATGAAAAGGTTGTAACTTGGCATGACATCATAATTTCACCCACATTGCAACTTCTAAAGAGTTGAGCGGGTTACGGCAAAAACTGGATGCACTTCATGTACAAATTGCAAAATCTGATAAGAAGCATGAGGGTTTCGGACGAAAACTCATCTATTACAAAGGGATTTCATTTTTAATAACTTATTTTAACTCCATACTTTTTGTGTGTTCAATATGCACCATTCAAAGGCACATCATCAATTTTCAACCCTTTCTGACTTCATTTGATATTTCTCATGCATTTAATGATTTATTTTGAGCTAAATGACCCTGAATTTGAAAAGGAGTACAAATGAACTCTGAAAAGGTTGTAACTTGGCATGACATCATAATTTCACCCACATAGCAACTTCTAAAGAGTTGAGAGGGTCACGACAAAAACTGGATGCACTTCGTGTACAAATTGTACAATCTCTTTCGAAGCATGTGGGTTTCGGACGAAAACTCATCTATTAGAAAGGGATTTCATTTTTAATATCTTATGTTAACTCCAGAATTTTTGTGTGTTCAATATGCACCATTCAAAGGCACATCACCAATTTTCAACCCCTTCTGACTTCATTTGATATTTCTCATCCATTTAATGATTTATTTTGAGCTAAATGACCCTGGATTTGAAAAGTAGTACAAATGAACTCTGAAAAGGTTCTAACTTGGCATGACACCATAATTTCACCCACCTAGCACCTTCTAAACAGTTGAGAGGGTTACGGCAAAAACTGGATGCACTTCGTGTACAAATTCGACAATCTCTTTCGAAGCATGTGGGTTTCAGACGAAAACTCATCTATTACAAAGGGATTTCATTTTTATTAACTTATGTTAACTCCATAATTTTTTTGTGTTCAATATGCACCATTCAAAGGCACATCATCAATTTTCAACGCTTTCTGACTTCATTTGATATTTCTCATGCATTTAATGATTTACTTTGAGCTAAATGACCCTGAATTTGAAAAGCAGTACAAATGATCTATGAAAAGGTTGTAACTTGGCATGACATCATAATTTCACCCACATTGCAACTTCTAAAGAGTTGAGAGGGTTACGGCAAAAACGGGATGCACTTCATGTACAAATTGCAAAATCTCATAAGAAGCATGAGGGTTCTTAGGAAAACTCATCTATTACAAAGGGATTTCATTATTAATAACTTATTTTAACTCCATACTTTTTGTGTGTTCAATATGCACCATTCAAAGGCACATCATCAATTTTCAACCCTTTCTGACTTCATTTGATATTTCTCATGCATTTAGTGATTTATTTTGAGCTAAATGACCCTGAATTTGAAAAGGAGTAGAAATGAACTCTGAAAAGGTTGTAACTTGGCATGACATCATAATTTTCACCCACACAGCAACTTCTAACGAGTTGAGAGGGTTACGACAAAAACTGGATGGACTTCGTGTACAAATTGGACAATCTCTTTCGAAGCATGTGGGTTTCGGACGAAAACTCATCTATTACAAAGGGATTTCATTTTTAATAACTTATGTTAACTCCATAATTTTTTTGTGTTCAATATGCACCATTCAAAGGCACATCACCAATTTTCAACCCCTTCTGAATTCATTTGATATTTCTCATGCATTTAATGATTTATTTGGAGCTAAATGACCCTGAATTTGAAAAGTAGTACAAATGAACTCTGAAAAGGTTCTAACTTGGCATGACATCATAATTTCACCCACCTAGCACCTTCTAAAGAGTTGAGAGGGTTGCGGCAAAAACTGGATGCACTTCGTGTACAAATTCGAAAATCTCTTTCGAAGCATGTGGGTTTCGGAATAAAACTCATCTATTACAAACGGATTTCATTTTTAATAACTTATGTTAAGTCCATAATTTTTGTGTGTTCAATATGCAGCATTCAAAGGCGCATCATCAATTTTCAACCCTTTCTGACTTCATTTGATATTTCTCATGCATTTAATGATTTATTTTCAGCTAAATGACCCTGAATTTGAACAGCAGTACAAATAAACTCTGAAAAGGTTGTAACTTGGCATGACATCATAATTTCACCCGCATAGCAACTTCTAATGAGTTGAGAGGGTTACGGCAAAAACTGGATGCACTTCGTGTACAAATTGGACAATTTGATAAGAAGCATGAGGGTTTCGGACAAAAACTCATCTATTAGAAAGGGTTTCATTTTTAATAACTTATTTTAACTCCATACTTTTTGTGTGTTCAATATGCACCATTCAAAGGCACATCATCAATTTTCAACCCTTTCTTACTTCATTTGATATTTCTCATGCATTTAATGATTTATTTTGAGCTAAATGACCCTGAATTTGAAAAGCAGTACAAATGAACTCTGAAAAGGTTGTAACTTGGCATGACATCATAATTTTCACCCACACAGCAACTTCTAACGAGTTGAGAGGGTTACGACAAAAACTGGTTGGACTTCGTGTACAAATTGGACAATCTCTTTCGAAGCATGTGGGTTTCGGACGAAAACTCATCTATTACAAAGGGATTTCATTTTTAATAACTTATGTTAACTCCATAATTTTTGTGTGGTCAATATGCACCATTCAAAGGCACATCACCAATTTTCAACCCCTTCTGAATTCATTTGATATTTCTCATGCATTTAATGATTTATTTGGAGCTAAATGACCCTGAATTTGAAAAGTAGTACAAATGAACTCTGAAAAGGTTCTAACTTGGCATGACATCATAATTTCACCCACCTAGCACCTTCTAAAGAGTTGAGAGGGTTGCGGCAAAAACTGGATGCACTTCGTGTACAAATTCGACAATCTCTTTCGAAGCATGTGGGTTTCGGAATAAAACTCATCTATTACAAACAGATTTCATTTTTAATAACTTATGTTAAGTCCATAATTTTTGTGTGTTCAATATGCAGCATTCAAAGGCGCATCATCAATTTTCAACCCTTTCTGACTTCATTTGATATTTCTCATGCATTTAATGATTTATTTTCAGCTAAATGACACTGAATTTGAATAGCAGTACAAATAAACTCTGAAAAGGTTGTAACTTGGCATGACATCATAATTTCGCCCGCATAGCAACTTCTAATGAGTTGAGAGGGTTACGGCAAAAACTGGATGCACTTCGTGTACAAATTGGACAATTTGATAAGAAGCATGAGGGTTTCGGACAAAAACTCATCTATTAGAAAGGGTTTCATTTTTAATAACTTTTTTTAACTCCATAATTTTTTTGTGTTCAATATGCACCATTCAAAGGCACATCATCAATTTTCAACCCTTTCTGACTTCATTTGATATTTCTCATGCATTTAATGATTTATTTTGAGCTAAATGACCCTGAATTTGAAAAGCAGTACAAATGAACTATGAAAAGGTTGTAACCTTGCAAGACATCATAATTTCACCCACATTGCAACTTCTAAAGAGTTTAGAGGGTTACGGCAAAAAATGGATGCACTTCATGTACAAATTGCAAAATCTCATAAGAAGCATGCGGGTTTCGGACGAAAACTCATCTATTACAAAGGGATTTCATTTTAAATAACTTATTTTAACTCCATACTTTTTGTGTGTTCAATATGCACCATTCAAAGGCACATCATCAATTTTCAACCCTTTCTGACTTCATTTGATATTTCTCATGCATTTAATGATTTATTTTGAGCTAAATGACCCTGAATTTGAAAAGTAGTACAAATGAACTCTGAAAAGGTTCTAACTTAGCATGACATCATAATTTCACCCACATAGCAACTTCTAAAGAGTTGAGAGGGTTACGACAAAAACTGGATGCACTTCGTGTACAAATTGGACAATCTCTATCGAAGCATGTGGGTTTCGGATGAAAACTCATCTATTACAAAGGGATTTCATTTTTAATAACTTATGTTAACTTCATAATTTATTTGTGTTCAATATGCACCATTCAAAGGGACATCACCAATTTTCAACCCCTTCTGTCTTCATTTGATATTTCTCATGCATTTAATGATTTATTTTGAGCTAAATGACCCTGAATTTGAAAAGCAGTACAAATAAACTCTGAAAAGGTTGTAACTTGGCATGACATCATAATTTCACCCACATAGCAACTTCTAAAGAGTTGAGAGGGTTACGACAAATACTGGATGCACTTCGTGTACAAATTGGACAATCTCTATCGAAGCATGTGGGTTTCGGACGAAAACTCATCTATTACAAAGGGATTTCATTTTAATAACTTATTTTAACTCCATACTTTTTGTGTGTTCAATATGCACCATTCAAAGGCACACTATCAATTTTCAACCCTTTCTGACTTCATTTGATATTTCTCATGCATTTAATGATTTATTTTGAGCTAAATGACCCTGAATTGGAAAAGGAGTACAAATGAACTCTGAAAAGGTTGTAACTTGGCATGACATCATAATTTCACCCACATAGAAACTTCTAAAGAGTTGAGAGGGTTACGACAAAAACTGGATGCACTTCGTGTGCTAATTGGACAATCTCTTTCGAAGCATGTGGGTTTCAGACGAAAACTCAGCTATTACAAAGGGATTTCATTTTTAATAACTTATGTTAACTCCATAATTTTTGTGTGTTCAATATGCAGCATTCAAAGGCACATCATCAATTTTCAACCCTTTCTGACTTCATTTGATATTTCTCATGCAATTAATGATTTCTTTTGAGCTAAATCACCCTGAATTTGAAAAGCAGTACAAATAAACTCTGAAAAGGTTGTAACTTGGCATGACATCATAATTTCACCCGCATAGCAACTTCTAATGAGTTGAGGGGTTACGGCAAAAACTGGATGCACTTCGTGTACAAATTGGACAATTTGATAAGAAGCATGAGGGTTTCGGACAAAAACTCATCTATTACAAAGGGTTTCATTTTTAATAACTTATTTTAACTCCATACTTTTTGTGTGTTCCATATGCACCATTCAAAGGCACATCATCAATTTTCAACCCTTTTTGACTTCATTTTATATTTCTCATGCGTTTACTGATTTATTTTGAGCTAAATGACCCTGAGTTTGAAAGGCAGTACAAATGAACTCTGAAAAGGTTGTAACTTGGCATGACATCATAATTTCACCCACATAGCAACTTCTAAAGAGTTGAGAGGGTTACGGCAAAAACTGGATGCACTTCGTGTACAAATTGGACAATCTCTTACGAAGCATGTGGGTTTCAGACGAAAACTCATCTATTACAAAGGGATTTCATTTTTAATAACTTATGTTAACTCCATAATATTTTTGTGTTCAATACGCACCATTCAAAGGCACATCACCAATTTTCAACCCCTTCTGACTTCATTTGATATTTCTCATGCATTTAGTGATTTATTTTGAGCTAAATGACCCTGAATTTGAAAAGCAGTACAAACGAATTCTGAAAAGGTTCTAACTTGGCATGACATCATATTTTCACCCACATAGCACCTTCTAAAGAGTTGAGAGGGTTACGGCAAAAACTGGATGCACTTCGTGTACAAATTCGATAATCTCTTTCGAAGCATGTGGGTATCGGACGAAAAGCCATCTATTACAAAAGGATTTCATTTTTAATAACTTATTTTAACTCCATAATTTTTGTGTGTTCAATATTCACTATGCAAAGGCACATCATCAATTTTCAATCCTTTCTGACTTCATTTGATATTTCTCATGCATTTAATGATTTATTTGAGCTAAATGACTCTAAATTTGGAAAGCAGTACAAATGAACTCTGAAAAGGTTGTAACTTTGCATGAGATAACAATTTCACACACATAGCAACTTCTAAATACTTGAGAGGGTTACGGCAAAAACTGGATGCACTTCGTGTACAAATTGGACAATCTCTTTCGAAGCATGTGGGTTTCGGACGAAAACTCATATATTACACAGGGATTTCATTTTTAATAACTTTTTTAACTCCATAATTTTTGGTGTTCAATATGCACCATTGAAAGGCACATCATCAATTTTCAGCCCTTTCTGACTTCATTTGATATTTCTCATGCATTTAATGATTTATTTTGAGCTAAATGACCCTGAATTTGAAAAGCAGTACAAATGAACTATGAAAAGGTTGTAACTTGGCAAGACATCATAATTTCACCCACATAGCAACTTCTAAAGAGTTGAGAGGGTTACGGCAAAAACTGGATGCACTTCGTGTACAAATTGGACAATCTCTTTCGAAGCATGTGGGTTTCAGACGAAAACTCATCTATTACAAAGGGATTTCATTTTTAATAAGTTATGTTAACTCCATAATTTTTTTGTGTTCAATATGTACAATTCAAAGGCACATCACCAATTTTCAACCCCTTCTGACTTCATTTGATATTTCTCATGCATTTAATGATTTTTTTTGAGCTAAATGACCCTGAATTTGAAAAGCAGTACAAATGAATTCTGAAAAGGTTCTAACTTGGCATGACATCATAATTTCACCCACATAGCAACTTCTAAAGAGTTGAGAGGGTTACGGCAAAAACTGGAGGCACTTCGTGTACAAATTCGATAATCTCTTTCGAAGCATGTGGGTATCGGACGAAAAGCCATCTATTACAAAAGGATTTCATTTTTAATAACTTATTTTAACTCCATAATTTTTGTGTTTTCAATATTCACTATTCAAAGGCACATCATCAATTTTCAATCCTTTCTGACTTCATTTGATATTACTCATGCATTTAATGATTTATTTGAGCTAAATGACACTAAATTTGAAAAGCAGTACAAATGAACTCTGAAAAGGTTGTAACTTGGCATGAGATCACAATTTCACACACATAGCAACTTCTAAATACTTGAGAGGGTTACGGCAAAAACTGGATGCACTTCGTGTACAAATTGGACAATCTCTTTCGAAGCATCTGGGTTTCGGACGAAAACTCATCTATTACAAAGGGATTTCATTTTTAATAACTTTTTTTAACTCCATAATTTTTTTGTGTTCAATATGCACCATTCAAAGGCACATCATCAATTTTCAACCCTTTCTGACTTCATTTGATATTTCTCATGCATTTAATGATTTATTTTGAGCTAAATGACCCTGAATTTGAAAAGCAGTACAAATGAACTATGAAAAGGTTGTAACTTGGCAAGACATCATAATTTCACCCACATTGCAACTTCTAAAGAGTTTAGAGGGTTACGGCAAAAAATGGATGCACTTCATGTACAAATTGCAAAATCTCATAAGAAGCATGCGGGTTTCGGACGAAAACTCATCTATTACAAAGGGATTTCATTTTAAATAACTTATTTTAACTCCATACTTTTTGTGTGTTCAATATGCACCATTCAAAGGCACATCATCAATTTTCAACCCTTTCTGACTTCATTTGATATTTCTCATGCATTTAATGATTTATTTTGAGCTAAATGACCCTGAATTTGAAAAGGAGTACAAATGAACTCTAAAAAGGTTGTAACTTAGCATGACATCATAATTTCACCCACATAGCAACTTCTAAAGAGTTGAGAGGGTTACGACAAAAACTGGATGCACTTCGTGTACAAATTGGACAATCTCTATCGAAGCATGTGGGTTTCGGATGAAAACTCATCTATTACAAATGGATTTCATTTTTAATAACTTATGTTAACTTCATAATTTATTTGTGTTCAATATGCACCATTCAAAGGCACATCACCAATTTTCAACCCCTTCTGTCTTCATTTGATATTTCTCATGCATTTAATGATTTATTTTGAGCTAAATGACCCTGAATTTGAAAAGCAGTACAAATAAACTCTGAAAAGGTTGTAACTTGGCATGACATCATAATTTCACCCACATAGCAACTTCTAAAGAGTTGAGAGGGTTACGACAAAAACTGGATGCACTTCGTGTACAAATTGGACAATCTCTATCGAAGCATGTGGGTTTCAGACGAAAACTCATCTATTACAAAGGGATTTCATTTTTAATAACTTATGTTAACTTCATAATTTATTTGTGTTCAATATGCACCATTCAAAGGCACATCACCAATTTTCCACCCCATCTGTCTTCATTTGATATTTCTCATGCATTTAATGATTTATTTTGAGCTAAATGACCCTGAATTTGAAAAGCAGTACAAATGAACTCTGAAAAGGATGTAACTTGGCATGAGATCACAATTTCACACACATAGCAACTTCTAAAGACTTGAGAGGGTTACGGCAAAAACTGGATGCACTTCGTGTACAAATTGGACAATCTCTTTCGAAGCATGTGGGTTTCGGACGAAAACTCATCTATTACAAAGGGATTTCATTTTTAATAACTTTTTTTAACTCCATAATTTTTTTGTGTTCAATATGAACCATTCAAAGGCACATCATCAATTTTCAACCCTTTCTGACTTAATTTGATATTTCTCATGCATTTAATGATTTATTCTGAGATAAATGACCCTGAATTTGAAAAGCAGTACAAATAAACTCTAAAAAGGTTCTAACTTGGCATGACATCATAATTTCACCCACATAGCAACTTCTAAAGAGTTGAGAGGGTTACGACAAAAACTGGATGCACTTCGTGTACAAATTGGACAATCTCTATCGAAGCATGTGGGTTTCGGACGAAAACTCATCTATTACAAAGGGATTTCATTTTTAATAACTTATGTTAACTTCATAATTTATTTGTGTTCAATATGCACCATTCAAAGGCACATCACCAATTTTCAACCCCTTCTGTCTTCATTTGATATTTCTCATGCATTTAATGATTTATTTTGAGCTAAATGACCCTGAATTTGAAAAGCAGTACAAATGAACTCTGAAAAGGATGTAACTTGGCATGAGATCACAATTTCACACACATAGCAACTTCTAAAGACTTGAGAGGGTTACGGCAAAAACTGGATGCACTTCGTGTACAAATTGGACAATCTCTTTGGAAGCATGTGGGTTTCGGACGAAAACTCATCTATTACAAAGCGATTTCATTTTTAATAACTTTTTTTAACTCCATAATTTTTTTGTGTTCAATATGAACCATTCAAAGGCACATCATCAATTTTCAACCCTTTCTGACTTCATTTGATATTTCTCATGCATTTAATGATTTATTCTGAGATAAATGACCCTGAATTTGAAAAGCAGTACAAATGAACTATGAAAAGGTTGTAACTTGGCATGACATCATAATTTCACCCACATTGCAACTTCTAAAGAGTTGAGCGGGTTACGGCAAAAACTGGATGCACTTCATGTACAAATTGCAAAATCTGATAAGAAGCATGAGGGTTTCGGACGAAAACTCATCTATTACAAAGGGATTTCATTTTTAATAACTTATTTTAACTCCATACTTTTTGTGTGTTCAATATGCACCATTCAAAGGCACATCATCAATTTTCAACCCTTTCTGACTTCATTTGATATTTCTCATGCATTTAATGATTTATTTTGAGCTAAATGACCCTGAATTTGAAAAGGAGTACAAATGAACTCTGAAAAGGTTGTAACTTGGCATGACATCATAATTTCACCCACATAGCAACTTCTAAAGAGTTGAGAGGGTTACGACAAAAACTGGATGCACTTCGTGTACAAATTGTACAATCTCTTTCGAAGCATGTGGGTTTCGGACGAAAACTCATCTATTAGAAAGGGATTTCATTTTTAATAACTTATGTTAACTCCAGAATTTTTGTGTGTTCAATATGCACCATTCAAAGGCACATCACCAATTTTCAACCCCTTCTGACTTCATTTGATATTTCTCATCCATTTAATGATTTATTTTGAGCTAAATGACCCTGGATTTGAAAAGTAGTACAAATGAACTCTGAAAAGGTTCTAACTTGGCATGACACCATAATTTCACCCACCTAGCACCTTCTAAACAGTTGAGAGGGTTACGGCAAAAACTGGATGCACTTCGTGTACAAATTCGACAATCTCTTTCGAAGCATGTGGGTTTCAGACGAAAACTCATCTATTACAAAGGGATTTCATTTTTATTAACTTATGTTAACTCCATAATTTTTTTGTGTTCAATATGCACCATTCAAAGGCACATCATCAATTTTCAACGCTTTCTGACTTCATTTGATATTTCTCATGCATTTTATGATTTACTTTGAGCTAAATGACCCTGAATTTGAAAAGCAGTACAAATGAACTATGAAAAGGTTGTAACTTGGCATGACATCATAATTTCACCCACATTGCAACTTCTAAAGAGTTGAGAGGGTTACGGCAAAAACTGGATGCACTTCATGTACAAATTGCAAAATCTCATAAGAAGCATCAGGGTTCTTAGGAAAACTCATCTATTACAAAGGGATTTCATTATTAATAACTTATTTTAACTCCATACTTTTTGTGTGTTCAATATCCACCATTCAAAGGCACATCATCAATTTTCAACCCTTTCTGACTTCATTTGATATTTCTCATGCATTTAGTGATTTATTTTGAGCTAAATGACCCTGAATTTGAAAAGGAGTAGAAATGAACTCTGAAAAGGTTGTAACTTGGCATGACATCATAATTTTCACCCACACAGCAACTTCTAACGAGTTGAGAGGGTTACGACAAAAACTGGATGGACTTCGTGTACAAATTGGACAATCTCTTTCGAAGCATGTGGGTTTCGGACGAAAACTCATCTATTACAAAGGGATTTCATTTTTAATAACTTATGTTAACTCCATAATTTTTTTGTGTTCAATATGCCCCATTCAAAGGCACATCACCAATTTTCAACCCCTTCTGAATTCATTTGATATTTCTCATGCATTTAATGATTTATTTGGAGCTAAATGACCCTGAATTTGAAAAGCAGTACAAATGAACTCTGAAAAGGTTGTAACTTGGCATGACATCATAATTTTCACCCACACAGCAACTTCTAACGAGTTGAGAGGGTTACGACAAAAACTGGTTGGACTTCGTGTACAAATTGGACAATCTCTTTCGAAGCATGTGGGTTTCGGATGAAAACTCATCTATAACAAAGGGATTTCATTTTTAATAACTTATGTTAACTCCATAATTTTTGTGTGTTCAATATGCACCATTCAAAGGCACATCACCAATTTTCAACCCCTTCTGAATTCATTTGATATTTCTCATGCATTTAATGATTTATTTGGAGCTAAATGACCCTGAATTTGAAAAGTAGTACAAATGAACTCTGAAAAGGTTCTAACTTGGCATGACATCATAATTTCACCCACCTAGCACCTTCTAAAGAGTTGAGAGGGTTACGGCAAAAACTGGATGCACTTCGTGTACAAATTCGACAATCTCTTTCGAAGCATGTGGGTTTCAGACGAAAACTCATCTATTACAAAGGGATTTCATTTTTATTAACTTATGTTAACTCCATAATTTTTTTGTGTTCAATATGCACCATTCAAAGGCGCATCATCAATTTTCAACGCTTTCTGACTTCATTTGATATTTCTCATGCATTTTATGATTTACTTTGAGCTAAATGACCCTGAATTTGAAAAGCAGTACAAATGAACTATGAAAAGGTTGTAACTTGGCATGACATCATAATTTCACCCACATTGCAACTTCTAAAGAGTTGAGAGGGTTACGGCAAAAACTGGATGCACTTCATGTACAAATTGCAAAATCTCATAAGAAGCATCAGGGTTCTTAGGAAAACTCATCTATTACAAAGGGATTTCATTATTAATAACTTATTTTAACTCCATACTTTTTGTGTGTTCAATATCCACCATTCAAAGGCACATCATCAATTTTCAACCCTTTCTGACTTCATTTGATATTTCTCATGCATTTAGTGATTTATTTTGAGCTAAATGACCCTGAATTTGAAAAGGAGTAGAAATGAACTCTGAAAAGGTTGTAACTTGGCATGACATCATAATTTTCACCCACACAGCAACTTCTAACGAGTTGAGAGGGTTACGACAAAAACTGGATGGACTTCGTGTACAAATTGGACAATCTCTTTCGAAGCATGTGGGTTTCGGACGAAAACTCATCTATTACAAAGGGATTTCATTTTTAATAACTTATGTTAACTCCATAATTTTTTTGTGTTCAATATGCACCATTCAAAGGCACATCACCAATTTTCAACCCCTTCTGAATTCATTTGATATTTCTCATGCATTTAATGATTTATTTGGAGCTAAATGACCCTGAATTTGAAAAGCAGTACAAATGAACTCTGAAAAGGTTGTAACTTGGCATGACATCATAATTTTCACCCACACAGCAACTTCTAACGAGTTGAGAGGGTTACGACAAAAACTGGTTGGACTTCGTGTACAAATTGGACAATCTCTTTCGAAGCATGTGGGTTTCGGATGAAAACTCATCTATTACAAAGGGATTTCATTTTTAATAACTTATGTTAACTCCATAATTTTTGTGTGTTCAATATGC
This sequence comes from Hordeum marinum, assembly GCA_022496015.1. Taxonomy (NCBI): domain Eukaryota; kingdom Viridiplantae; phylum Streptophyta; class Magnoliopsida; order Poales; family Poaceae; genus Hordeum; species Hordeum marinum. Next base: position 558,022,979 of record CM039678.1, read on the forward strand.
ACCATTCAAAGGCACATCACCAATTTTCAACCCCTTCTGAATTCATTTCATATTTCTCATGCATTTAATGATTTATTTGGAGCTAAATGACCCTGAATTTGAAAAGTAGTACAAATGAACTCTGAAAAGGTTCTAACTTGGCATGACATCATAATTTCACCCACCTAGCACCTTCTAAAGAGTTGAGAGGGTTGCGGCAAAAACTGGATGCACTTCGTGTACAAATTCGACAATCTCTTTCGAAGCATGTGGGTTTCGGAATAAAACTTATCTATTACAAACGGATTTCATTTTTAATAACTTATGTTAAGTCCATAATTTTTGTGTGTTCAATATGCAGCATTCAAAGGCGCATCATCAATTTTCAACCCTTTCTGACTTCATTTGATATTTCTCATGCATTTAATGATTTATTTTCAGCTAAATGACACTGAATTTGAACAGCAGTACAAATAAACTCTGAAAAGGTTGTAACTTGGCATGACATCATAATTTCACCCGCATAGCAACTTCTAATGAGTTGAGAGGGTTACGGCAAAAACTGGATGCACTTCGTGTACAAATTGGACAATTTGATAAGAAGCATGAGGGTTTCGGACAAAAACTCATCTATTAGAAAGGGTTTCATTTTTAATAACTTATTTTAACTCCATACTTTTTGTGTGTTCAATATGCACCATTCAAAGGCACATCATCAATTTTCAACCCTTTCTTACTTCATTTGATATTTCTCATGCATTTAATGATTTATTTGGAGCTAAATGACCCTGAATTTGAAAAGCAGTACAAATGAACTCTGAAAAGGTTGTAACTTGGCATGACATCATAATTTTCACCCACACAGCAACTTCTAACGAGTTGAGAGGGTTACGACAAAAACTGGATGCACTTCGTGTACAAATTCGACAATCTCTTTCGAAGCATGTGGGTTTCGGAATAAAACTTATCTATTACAAACGGATTTCATTTTTAATAACTTATGTTAAGTCCATAATTTTTGTGTGTTCAATATGCAGCATTCAAAGGCGCATCATCAATTTTCAACCCTTTCTGACTTCATTTGATATTTCTCATGCATTTAATGATTTATTTTCAGCTAAATGACCCTGAATTTGAACATCAGTACAAATAAACTCTGAAAAGGTTGTAACTTGGCATGACATCATAATTTCACCCGCATAGCAACTTCTAATGAGTTGAGAGGGTTACGGCAAAAACTGGATGCACTTCGTGTACAAATTGGACAATTTGATAAGAAGCATGAGGGTTTCGGACAAAAACTCATCTATTAGAAAGGGTTTCATTTTTAATAACTTATTTTAACTCCATACTTTTTGTGTGTTCAATATGCACCATTCAAAGGCACATCATCAATTTTCAACCCTTTCTTACTTCATTTGATATTTCTCATGCATTTAATGATTTATTTTGAGCTAAATGACCCTGAATTTGAAAAGCAGTACAAATGAACTCTGAAAAGGTTGTAACTTGGCATGACATCATAATTTTCACCCACACAGCAACTTCTAACGAGTTGAGAGGGTTACGACAAAAACTGGTTGGACTTCGTGTACAAATTGGACAATCTCTTTCGAAGCATGTGGGTTTTGGACGAAAACTCATCTATTACAAAGGGATTTCATTTTTAATAACTTATGTTAACTCCATAATTTTTTTGTGTTCAATATGCACCATTCAAAGGCACATCACCAATTTTCAACCCCTTCTGAATTCATTTGATATTTCTCATGCATTTAATGATTTATTTGGAGCTAAATGACCCTGAATTTGAAAAGTAGTACAAATGAACTCTGAAAAGGTTCTAACTTGGCATGACATCATAATTTCACCCACCTAGCACCTTCTAAAGAGTTGAGAGGGTTGCGGCAAAAACTGGATGCACTTCGTGTACAAATTCGACAATCTCTTTCGAAGCATGTGGGTTTCGGACGAAAACTCATCTATTACAACCGGATTTCATTTTTAATAACTTATGTTAAGTCCATAATTTTTGTGTGTTCAATATGCAGCATTCAAAGGCGCATCATCAATTTTCAACCCTTTCTGACTTCATTTGATATTTCTCATGCATTTAATGATTTATTTTCAGCTAAATGACCCTGAATTTGAAAAGCAGTACAAATAAACTCTGAAAAGGTTGTAACTTGGCATGACATCATAATTTCACCCGCAAAGCAACTTCTAATGAGTTGAGAGGGTTACGGCAAAAACTGGATGCACTTCGTGTACAAATTGGACAATTTGATAAGAAGCATGAGGGTTTCGGACAAAAACTCATCTATTACAAAGGGTTTCATTTTTAATAACTTATTTTAACTCCATACTTTTTGTGTGTTCCATATGCACCATTCAAAGGCACATCATCAATTTTCAACCCTTTTTGACTTCATTTTATATTTCTCATGCGTTTACTGATTTATTTTGAGCTAAATCACCCTGAGTTTGAAAGGCACTACAAGTGAACTCTGAAAAGGTTGTAACTTGGCATGACATCATAATTTCACCCACATAGAAACTTCTAAAGATTTGAGAGGGTTACGGCAAAAACTGGATGCACTTCGTGTACAAATTGGACAATCTCTTTCGAAGCATGTGGGTTTCGAACGAAAACTCATCTATTACAAAGGCATTTCATTTTTAATAACTTATGTTAACTCCATAATTTTTTTGTCTTCAATATGCACCATTCAAAGGCACATCACCAATTTTCAACCCCTTCTGACTTCATTTGATATTTCTCATGCATTTAATGATTTATTTTGAGCTAAATGACCCTGAATTTGAAAAGTAGTACAAATGAACTCTGAAAAGGTTCTAACTTGGCATGACATCATCATTTCACCCACCTAGCACCTTCTAAAGAGTTGAGAGGGTTGCGGCAAAAACTGGATGCACTTCGTGTACAAATTCGACAATCTCTTTCGAAGCATGTGGGTTTCGGACGAAAACTCATCTATTACAAACGGATTTCATTTTTAATAACTTATGTTAACTCCATAATTTTTGTGTGTTCAATATGCAGCATTCAAAGGCGCATCATCAATTTTCAACCCTTTCTGACTTCATTTGATATTTCTCATGCATTTAATGATTTATTTTGAGATAAATGACCCTGAATTTGAAAAGTAGTACAAATAAACTCTGAAAAGGTTGTAACCTGGCATGACATCATAATTTCACCCGCATAGCAACTTCTAATGAGTTGAGAGGGTTACGGCAAAAACTGGATGCACTTCGTGTACAAATTGGACAATTTGATAAGAAGCATGAGGGTTTCGGACAAAAACTCATCTATTAGAAAGGGTTTCATTTTTAATAACTTATTTTAACTCAATACTTTTTGTGTGTTCCATATGCACCATTCAAAGGCACATCATCAATTTTCAACCCTTTTTGACTTCATTTTATATTTCTCATGCGTTTACTGACTTATTTTGAGCTAAATCACCCTGAGTTTGACAGGCACTACAAATGGACTCTGAAAAGGTTGTAACTTGGCATGACATCATAATTTCACCCACATAGCAACTTCTAAAGAGTTGAGAGGGTTACGGTAAAAACTGGATGCACTTCGTGTACAAATTGGACAATCTCTTTCGAAGCACGTGGGTTTCGGACGAAAACTCATCTATTACAAAGGGATTTCATTTTTAATAACTTATGTTAACTCCATAATTTTCTTGTGTTCAATATGCACCATTCAAAGGCACATCACCAATTTTCAACCCCTTCAGACTTCATTTGATATTTCTCATGCATTTAATGTTTTATTTTGAGCTAAATGACCCTGGATTTGAAAAGCAGTACAAATGAATTCTGAGAAGGTTCTAACTTGGCATGACATCATAATTTCACCCACACAGCACCTTCTAAAGAGTTGAGAGGGTTACGGCAAAAACTGGATGCACTTCGTGTACAAATTCGATAATCTCTTCCGAAGCATGTGGGTTTCGGACGAAAAGCCATCTATTACAAAAAGGATTTCATGTTTAATAACTTATTTTAACTCCATAATTTTTGTGTGTTCAATATTCACTATTCAAAGGCACATCATCAATTTTCAATCCTTTCTGACTTCATTTGATATTTCTCCTGCATTTAATGATTTATTTTGAGCTAAATGACCCTGAATTTGAAAAGGAGTACAAATGAACTCTGAAAAGGTTGTAACTTGGCATGACATCATAATTTCACCCACATAGCAACTTCTAAAGAGTTGAGAGGGTTACGACAAAAACTGGATGCACTTCGTGTACAAATTGGACAATCTCTTTCGAAGCATGTGGGTTTCGGACGAAAGCTCATCCATTACAAAGGGATTTCATTTTTAATAACTTATGTTAACTCCATAATTTTCTTGTGTTCAATATGCACCATTCAAAGGCACATCACCAATTTTCAACCCCTTCAGACTTCATTTGATATTTCTCATGCATTTAATGTTTTATTTTGAGCTAAATGACCCTGGATTTGAAAAGCAGTACAAATGAATTCTGAGAAGGTTCTAACTTGGCATGACATCATAATTTCACCCACACAGCACCTTCTAAAGAGTTGAGAGGGTTACGGCAAAAACTGGATGCACTTCGTGTACAAATTCGATAATCTCTTCCGAAGCATGTGGGTTTCGGACGAAAAGCCATCTATTACAAAAAGGATTTCATGTTTAATAACTTATTTTAACTCCATAATTTTTGTGTGTTCAATATTCACTATTCAAAGGCACATCATCAATTTTCAATCCTTTCTGACTTCATTTGATATTTCTCCTGCATTTAATGATTTATTTTGAGCTAAATGACCCTGAATTTGAAAAGGAGTACAAATGAACTCTGAAAAGGTTGTAACTTGGCATGACATCATAATTTCACCCACATAGCAACTTCTAAAGAGTTGAGAGGGTTACGACAAAAACTGGATGCACTTCGTGTACAAATTGGACAATCTCTTTCGAAGCATGTGGGTTTCGGACGAAAGCTCATCCATTACAAAGGGATTTCATTTTTAATAACTTATGTTAACTCCATAATTTTTTTGTGTTCAATATACACCATTCAAGGCCACATCACCAATTTTCAACCCCTTCTGACTTCATTTGATATTTCTCATGCATTTAATGATTTATTTTGAGCTAAATGACCCTGGATTTGAAAAGCAGTAGAAATGAATTCTGAAAAGGTTCTAACTTGGCATGACATCATAATTTTACCCACATAGCACCTTCTAAAGAGTTGAGAGGGTTACGGCAAAAATTGGATGCACTTCGTGTACAAATTCGATAATCTCTTTCGAAGCATGTGGGTTTCGGACGGAAAGCCATCTATTACAAAAGGATTTCATGTTTAATAACTTATTTTAACTCCATAATTTTTGTGTGTTCAATATTCACTATTCAAAGGCACATCATCAATTTTCAATCCTTTCTGACTTCATTTGATATTTCTCATGCATTTAATGATTTATTTTGAGCTAAATGACCCTGAATTTGAAAAGGAGTACAAATGAACTCTGAAAAGGTTGTAACATGGCATGATATGATAATTTCACCCACATATAAACTTCTAAAGAGTTGAGAGGGTTACGTCAAAAACTGGATGCACTTCGTTTACAAATTGGACAATCTCTTTCGAAGCATGTGGGTTTCGGACGAAAACTCATCTATTACAAAGGGATTTCATTTTTAATAACTTATGTTAACTCCATAATTTTTTTGTGTTCAATATACACCATTCAAGGCCACATCACCAATTTTCAACCCCTTCTGACTTCATTTGATATTTCTCATGCATTTAATGATTTATTTTGAGCTAAATGACCCTGGATTTGAAAAGCAGTAGAAATGAATTCTGAAAAGGTTCTAACTTGGCTGACATCATAATTTCACCCACATAGCACCTTCTAAAGAGTTGAGAGGGTTACCGCAAAAATTGGATGCACTTCGTGTACAAATTCGATAATCTCTTTCGAAGCATGTGGGTTTCGGACGAAAAGCCATCTATTACAAAAGGATTTCATGTTTGATAACTTATTTTAACTCCATAATTTTTGTGTGTTCAATATTCACTATTCAAAGGCACATCATCAATTTTCAATCCTTTCTGACTTCATTTGATATTTCTCATGCAGTTAATGATTTATTTTGAGCTAAATGACCCTGAATTTGAAAAGGAGTACAAATGAACTCTGAAAAGGTTGTAACTTGGCATGACATGATAATTTCACCCACATATCAACTTCTAAAGAGTTGAGAGGGTTACGACAAAAACTGGATGCACTTCGTTTACAAATTGGACAATCTCTTTCGAAGCATGTGGGTTTCGGACGAAAACTCATCTAGTACAAAGGGATTTCATTTTTAATAACTTATGTTAACTCCATAATTTTTTTGTGTTCAATATGCACCATTCAAAGGCACATCACCAATTTTCAACCCCTTCTGACTTCATTTGATATTTCTCATGCATTTAATGATTTATTATGAGCTAAATGACCCTGAATTTGAAAAGCAGTACAAATGAACTCTGAAAAGGTTCTAACTTGGCATGACATCATAATTTCACCCACCTAGCACCTTCTAAAGAGTTGAGAGGGTTACGGAAAAAACTGGATGCACTTCCTGTACAAATTCGACAATCTCTTTCGAAGCATGTGGGTTTCAGACGAAAACTCATCTATTACAAAGGGATTTCATTTTTAATAACTTATGTTAACTCCATAATTTTTTTTTGTTCATTATGCACCATTCAAAGGTACATCATCAATTTTCAACCCTTTCTGACTTCATTTGATATTTCTCATGCATTTAATGATTTATTTTGAGCTAAATGACCCTGAATTTGAAAAGCAGTACAAATGAACTATGAAAAGGTTGTAACTTGGCATGACATGATAATTTCACCCACATTGCAACTACTAAAGAGTTGAGAGGGTTACGGCAAAAACTGGATGCACTTCATGTACAAATTGCAAAATCTCATAAGAAGCATGAGGGTTTTGGACGAAAACTCATCTATTACAAAGGGATTTCATTTTTAATAACTTATTTTAACTCCATACTTTTTGTGTGTTCAATATGCACCATTCAAAGGCACATCATCAATTTTCAACCCTTTGTGACTTCATTTGATATTTCTCATGCATTTAATGATTTATTTTGAGCTAAATGATCTTGAATTTGAAAAGGAGTACAAATGAACTCTGAAAAGGTTGTAACTTGGCATGACATCATAATTTCACCCACATAGCAACTTCTAAAGAGTTGAGAGGGTTACGACAAAAACTGGATGCACTTCGTGTACAAATTTGACAATCTCTTTCGAAGCATGTGGGTTTCGGACGAAAAACTCATCTATTACAAAGGGATTTCATTTTTAATAACTTATGTTAACTCCATAATTTTTTTGTGTTCAATATGCACCATTCAAAGGCACATCACCAATTTTCAAACCCTTCTGACTTCATTTGAAATTTCTCATGCATTTAATGATTTATTTTCAGCTAAATGACCCTGAATTTGAAAAGCAGTACAAATTAACTCTGAAAAGGTTCTAACTTGGCATGAAATCATAATTTCACCCACCTAGCACCTTCTAAAGAGTTGAGAGGGTTACGGCAAAAACTGGATGCACTTCGTGTACAAATTCGACAATTTCTTTCGAAGCATGTGGGTTTCGGACGAAAACTCATCTATTACAAACGGATTTCATTTTTAATAACTTATGTTAACTCCATAATTTTTGTGTGTTCAATATGCAGCATTCAAAGGCGCATCATCAATTTTCAACCCTTTCTGACTTCATTTGATATTTCTCATGCATTTAATGATTTATTTTGAGCTAAATGACCCTGAATTTGAAAAGCAGTACAAATAAAATCTGAAAAGGTTGTAACTTGGCATGACATCATAATTTCACCCGCATATCAACTTCTAATGAGTTGAGAGGGTTACGGCAAAAACTGGATGCACTTCGTGTACAAATTGGACAATTTGATAAGAAGCATGAGGGTTTCGGACAAAAACTCATCTATTAGAAAGGGTTTCATTTTTAATAACTTATTTTAACTCCATACTTTTTGTGTGTTCCATATGCACCATTCAAAGGCACATCATCAATTTTCAACCCTTTTTTACTTCATTTTATATTGCTCATGCGTTTACTGATTTATTTTGAGCTAAATGACCCTGAGTTTGAAAGGCAGTACAAATGAACTCTGAAAAGGTTGTAACATGGCATGACATCATAATTTGACCCACATAGCAACTTCTAAAGAGTTGAGAGGGTTACGACAAAAACTAGATGCACTTCGTGTACAAATTGGACAATCTCTTTCGAAGCATGTGGGTTTCGGACGAAAACTCATCTATTACAAAGGCATTTCATTTTTAATAACTTATGTTAACTCCATAATTTTTGTGTGTTCAATATGCACCATTCAAAGGCACATCACCAATTTTCAACCCCTTCTGACTTCATTTGATATTTCTCATGCATTTAATGATTTATTTTGAGCTAAATGACCCTGGATTTGAAAAGCAGTAGAAATGAATTCTGAAAAGGTTCTAACTTGGCATGACATCATAATTTCACCCACATAGCACCTTCTAAAGAGTTGAGAGGGTTACGGCAAAAACTGGATGCACTTCGTGTACAAATTCGATAATCTCTTTCGAAGCATGTGGGTTTCGGACGAAAAGCCATCTATTACAAAAGGATTTCACTTTAATAATTTATTTTAACTCCATAATTTTTGTGTGTTCAATATTCACTATTCAAAGCCACATCATCAATTTTCAATCCTTTCTGACTTCATTTGATATTTCTCATGCATTTAATGATTTATTTTGAGCTAAATGACCCTGAATTTGAAAAGGAGTCCAAATGAACTCTGAAAAGGTTGTAACTTGGCATGACATGATAATTTCACCCACATAGCAACTTCTAAAGAGTTGAGAGGGTTACGACAAAAACTAGATGCACTTCGTGTACAAATTGGACAATCTCCTTCGAAGCATGTGGGTTACGGACGAAAACTCATCTAGTACAAAGGGATTTCATTTTTAATAACTTATGTTAACTCCATAATTTTTTTGTCTTCAATATGCACCATTCAAAGGCACATCACCAATTTTCAACCCCTTCTGACTTCATTTGATATTTCTCATGCATTTAATGATTTATTATGAGCTAAATGACCCTGAATTTGAAAAGCAGTACAAATTAACTCTGAAAAGGTTCTAACTTGGCATGACATCATAATTTCACCCACCTAGCACCTTCTAAAGAGTGGAGAGGGTTACGGCAAAAACTGGATGCACTTCGTGTACAAATTCGACAATCTCTTTCGAAGCATGTGGGTTTCAAACGAAAACTCATCTATTACAAAGGGATTTCATTTTTAATAACTTCTGTTAACTCCATAATTTTTTTGTGTTCATTATGCACCATTCAAAGGCACATCATCAATTTTCAACCCTTTCTGACTTCATTTGATATTTCTCATGCATTTAATGATTTATTTTGAGCTAAATGACCCTGAATTTGAAAAGCAGTACAAATGAACTATGAAAAGGTTGTAACTTGGCATGACATCATAATTTCACCAACATTGCAACTTCTAAAGAGTTGAGAGGGTTACAGCAAAAAATGTATCCACTTCATGTACAAATTGCAAAATCTCATAAGAAGCATGAGGGTTTTGGACGAAAACTCATCTATTAGAAAGGGATTTCATTTTTAATAACTTATTTTAACTCCATACTTTTTGTGTGTTCAATATGCACCATTCAAAGGCACATCATCAATTTTCAACCCTTTCTGACTTCATTTGATATTTCTCATGCATTTAATTATTTATTTTGAGCTAAATGACCTTGAATTTGAAAAGGAGTACAAACGAACTCTGAAAAGGTTGTAACTTGGCATGACATCATAATTTCACCCACATAGCAACTTCTAAAGAGTTGAGAGGGTTACGACAAAAACTGGACGCACTTCATGTACAACTTTGACAATCTCTTTCGAAGCATGTGGGTTTCGGACGAAAACTCATCTATTACAAAGGGATTTCATTTTTAATAACTTATTTTAACTCCATACTTTTTGTGTGTTCAATATGCACCATTCAAAGGCACATCATCAATTTTCAACCCTTTCTGACTTCATTTGATATTTCTCATGCATTTAATGATTTATTTTGAGCTAAATGACCCTGAATTTGAAAAGGAGTACAAATGAACTCTAAAAAGGTTGTAACTTGGCATGACATCATAATTTCACCCACATAGCAACTTCTAAAGAGTTGAGAGGGTTACGACAAAAACTGGATGCACTTCGTGTACAAATTGGACAATCTCTTTCAAAGTATGTGGGTTTCAGACGAAAACTCATCTATTACAAAGGGATTTCATTTTTAATAACTTTTTTTAACTCCATAATTTTTTTGTGTTCCATATGCACCATTCAAAGGCACCTCATCAATTTTCAACCCTTTCTGACTTCATTTGATATTTCTCATGCATTTAATGATTTTTTTGAGCTAAATGACCCTGAATTTGAAAAGCAGTACAAATGAATTCTGAAAAGGTTCTAACTTGTCATGACATCATAATTTCACCCACATAGCACCTTCTAAAGAGTTGAGAGGGTTACGGCAAAAACGGGATGCACTTCGTGTACAAATTCGATAATCTCTTTCGAAGCATGTGGGTTTCGGACGAAAAGCCATCTATTACAGAAGGATTTCATTTTTAATAACTTATTTTAACTCCATAGTTTTTGTGTGTTCAATATTCACTATTCAAAGGCACATCATCAATTTTCAAACCTTTCTGACTTCATTTGATATTTCTCATGCATTTAATGATTTATTTGAGCTAAATGACCCTAAATTTGAAAAGCAGTACAAATGAACTCTGAAAAGCTTGTAACTTGGCATGAGATCACAATTTCACACACATAGCAACTTCTAAAGACTTGAGAGGGTTACGGCAAAAACTGGATGCACTTCGTGTACAAATTGGACAATCTCTTCCGAAGCATGTTGGTTTCGGACGAAAACTCATCTATTACAAAGGGATTTCATTTTTAATAACTTTTTTTAACTCAATAATTTTTTTGTGTTCAATATGCACCATTCAAAGGCACCTCATCAATTTTCAACCCTTTCTGACTTCATTTGATATTTCTCATGCATTTAATGATTTATTTTGAGCTAAATGACCCTGAATTTGAAAAGCAGTACAAATGAACTATGAAAAGGTTGTAACTTGGCATGACATCATAATTTCACCCACATTGCAACTTCTAAAGAGTTGAGAGGGTTACGGCAAAAACTGGATGCACTTCATGTACAAATTGCAAAATCTCATAAGAAGCATGAGGGTTTCGGACGAAAACTCATCTATTACAAAGGGATTTCATTTTTAAAAACTCATGTTAACACCATAGTTTTTTGTGTTCAATATGCACCATTCAAAGGCACATCACCAATTTTCAACGCCTTCTGACTTCATCTGATATTTCTCATGCATTTAATGATTTATTTTGAGCTAAATGACCCTGAATTTGAAAAGGAGTACAAATGAACTCTAAAAAGGTTGTAACTTGGCATGACATCATAATTTAACCCACATAGCAACTTCTAACGAGTTGAGAGGGTTACGACAAAAACTGGATGCACTTCGTGTACAAATTGGATAATCTCTTTCGAAGCATGTGGGTTCCGGACGAAAACTCATCTATTACAAAGGGATTTCATTTTTAATAACTAATGCTAACTCCATAATTTTTTGTGTTCAATATGCACCATTCAAAGGCACATCACCAATTTTCAACCCCTTCTGACCTCATTTGATATTTCTCATGCATTTAATGATTTATTTTGAGCTAAATGACCCTGAATTTGAAAAGCAGTACAAATGAACTCTGAAAAGGTTCTAACTTGGCATGACATCATAATTTCACCCACCTAGCACCTTCTAAAGAGTTGAGAGGGTTACGGCAAAAACTGGATGCAGTTCGTGTACAAATTCGACAATCTCTTTCGGAGCATGTGGGTTTCGGACGAAAACTCATCTATTACAAATGGATTTCATTTTTAATAACTTATGTTCACTCCATAATTTTTGTGTGTTCAATATGCAGCATTCAAAGTCGCATCATCAATTTTCAACCCTTTCTGACTTCATTTGATATTTCTGATGCATTTAATGATTTATTTTAAGCTAAATGACCCTGAATTTGAAAAGCAGTACAAATAAACTCTGAAAAGGTTGTAACTTGGCATGACATCATAATTTCACCCGCATAGCAACTTGTAATGAGTTGAGAGGGTTACGGCAAAAACTGGATGCACTTCGTGTACGAATTCGATAATCTCTTTCGAAGCATGTGGGTTTCGGACGAAAACTCATCTATTACAAAGGGATTTCATTTTTAATAACTTTTTTTAACACCATAATTTTTTTGTGTTCCATATGCACCATTCAAAGGCACCTCATCAATTTTCAACCCTTCCTGACTTCATTTGATATTTCTCATGCATTTAATGATTTATTTTGAGCTAAATGACCCTGAATTTGAAAAGCAATACAAATGAACTATGAAAAGGTTGTAACTTGGCATGACATCATAATTTCACCCACATTGCAACTTCTAAAGAGTTGAGAGGGTTACGGCAAAAACTGGATGCACTTCATGTACAAATTGCAAAATCTCATAAGAAGCATGAGGGTTTCGGACGAAAACTCATCTATTACAAAGGGATTTCATTTTTAAAAACTTATGTTAACACCATAGTTTTTTTGTGTTCAATATGCACCATTCAAAGGCACATCACCAATTTTCAACGCCTTCTGACTTCATTTGATATTTCTCATGCATTTAATGATTTATTTTGAGCTAAATGACCCTGAATTTGAAAAGGAGTACAAATGAACTCTAAAACGGTTGTAACTTGGCATGACATCATAATTTAGCCCACATAGCAACTTCTAACGAGTTGAGAGGGTTACGACAAAAACTGGATGCACTTCGTGTACAAATTGGATAATCTCTTTCGAAGCATGTGGGTTCCGGACGAAAACTCATCTATTACAAAGGGATTTCATTTTTAATAACTAATGTTAACTCCATAATTTTTGTGTGTTTAATATGCACCATTCAAAGGCACATCACCAATTTTCAACCCCTTCTGACCTCATTTGATATTTCTCATGCATTTAATGATTTATTTTGAGCTAAATGACCCTGAATTTGAAAAGCAGTACAAATGAACTCTGAAAAGGTTCTAACATGGCATGACATCATAATTTCACCCACCTAGCACCTTCTAAAGAGTTGAGAGGGTTACGGCAAAAACTGGATGCACTTCGTGTACAAATTCGACAATCTCTTTCGGAGCATGTGGGTTTCGGACGAAAACTCATCTATTACAAATGGATTTCATTTTTAATAACTTATGTTAACTCCATAATTTTTGTGTGTTCAATATGCAGCATTCAAAGCCGCATCATCAATTTTCAACCCTTTCTGACTTCATTTGATATTTCTGATGCATTTAATGATTTATTTTGAGCTAAATGACCCTGAATTTGAAAAGCAGTACAAATAAACTCTGAAAAGGTTGTAACTTGGCATGACATCATAATTTCACCCGAATAGCAACTTGTAATGAGTTGAGAGGGTTACGGCAAAAACTGGATGCACTTCGTGTACAAATTGGACAATTTGATAAGAAGCATGAGGGTTTCGGACAAAAACTCATCTATTAGAAAGGGTTTCATTTTTAATAACTTATTTTAACTCCATACTTTTTGTGTGTTCCATATGCACCATTCAAAGGCACATCATCAATTTTCAACCCTTTTTGACTTCATTTTATATTTCTCATGCGTTTACTGATTTATTTTGAGCTAAATGATCCTGAGTTTGGAAGGCAGTACAAATGAACTCTGAAAAGGTTGTAACTTGGCATGACATCATAATTTCACCCACATAGCAACTTCTTATGAGTTGAGAGGGTTACGATAAACCTGGATGCACGTCGTGTAGAAATTGGACAATCTCTTTCGAAGCATGTGGGTTTCGGACGAAAACTCATCTATTACCAAGGTATTTCATTTTTAATAACTTATGTTAACTCCATAATTTTTTTGTGTTCAATATGCACCATTAAAAGGCACATCACCAATTTTCAACCCCTTCTGACTTCATTTGATATTTCTCATGCATTTAATGATTTTTTTTGAGCTAAATGACCCTGAATTTGAAAAGCAGTACAAATGAATTCTGAAAAGGTTCTAACTTGGCATGACATCATAATTTCACCCACATAGCACCTTCTAAAGAGTTGAGAGGGTTACTGCAAAAACGGGATGCACTTCGTGTACAAATTCGATAATCTCTTTCGAAGCATGTGGGTTTCGGACGAAAAGCCATCTATTACAGAAGGATTTCATTTTTAATAACTTATATTAACTCCATAGTTTTTGTGTGTTCAATGTTCTCTATTCAAAGGCACATCATCAATTTTCAAACCTTTCTGACTTCATTTGATATTTCTCATGCATTTAATGATTTATTTGAGCTAAATGACCCTAAATTTGAAAAGCAGTACAAATGAACTCTGAAAAGGTTGTAACTTGGCATGAGATCACAATTTCACACACATAGCAACTTCTAAAGACTTGAGAGGGTTACGGCAAACACTGGATGCATTTCGTGTACAAATTGGACAATCTCTTTCGAAGCATGTGGGTTTCGGACGAAAACTCATCTATTACAAAGGGATTTCATTTTTAATAACTTTTTTTAACTCAATAATTTTTTTGTGTTCAATATGCACCATTCAAAGGCACCTCATCAATTTTCAACCCTTTCTGACTTCATTTGATATTTCTCATGCATTTAATGATTTATTTTGAGCTAAATGACCCTAAATTTGAAAAGCAGTAAAAATGAACTATGAAAAGGTTGTAACTTGGCATGACATCATAATTTCACCCACATTGCAACTTCTAAAGAGTTCACAGGGTTATGGCAAAAACTAGATGCACTTCATGTACAAATTGCAAAATATCATAAGAAGCATGTGGGTTTCGGACGAAAAGCCATCTATTACAAAAGGATTTCATTTTTAATAACTTATGTTAACACCATAGTTTTTTGTGTTCAATATGCACCATTCAAAAGCACATCACCAATTTCCAACCCTTTCTGAGTTCATTTGATATTTCTCATGCATTTAATGATTTATTTTGAGCTAAATGACCCTGAATTTGAAAAGGAGTACAAATGAACTCTAAAAAGGTTGTAACTTGGCATGACATCATAATTTCACCCACATAGCAACTTCTAAAGAGTTGAGACGGTGCCGACAAAAACTGGATGCACTTCGTGTACAAATTGGACAATCTCTTTCGAAGCATGTGGGTTTCGGACGAAAACTCGTCTATTACAAAGGGATTTCATTTTTAATAACTTATGTTAACTCCATAATTTTTTTGTGTTCAATATGCACCATTCAAAGGCACATCACCAATTTTCAACCCCTTCTGACTTCATTTGATATTTCTCATGCATTTAATGATTTATTTTGAGCTAAATGACCCTGAATTTGAAAAGCAGTACAAATGAACTCTGAAAAGGTTCTAACTTGGCATGACATCATAATTTCACCCACCTAGCACCTTCTAAAGAGTTGAGAGGGTTACGGCAAAAATTGGATGCACTTCGTGTACAAATTCGACAATCTGTTTCGAAGCATGTGGGCGTCGGACGAAAACTCATCTATTACAAACGGATTTCATTTTTAATAACTTATGTTAACTCCATAATTTTTGTGTGTTCAATATGCAGCATTCAAAGTTGCATCATCAATTTTCAACCCTTTCTGACTTCATTTGATATTTCTGATGCATTTAATGATTTATTTTGAGCTAAATGACCCTGAATTTGAAAAGCAGTACAAATAAACTCTGAAAAGGTTGTAACTTGGCATGACATCATAATTTCACCCGAATAGCAACTTGTAATGAGTTGAGAGGGTTACGGCAAAAACTGGATGCACTTCGTGTACAAATTGGACAATTTGATAAGAAGCATGAGGGTTTCGGACAAAAACTCATCTATTAGAAAGGGTTTCATTTTTAATAACTTATTTTAACTCCATACTTTTTGTGTGTTCCATATGCACCATTCAAAGGCACATCATCAATTTTCAACCCTTTTTGACTTCATTTTATATTTCTCATGCGTTTACTGATTTATTTTGAGCTAAATGATCCTGAGTTTGAAAGGCAGTACAAATGAACTCTGAAAAGGTTGTAACTTGGCAAGACATCATAATTTCACCCACATAGCATCTTCTAAAGAGTTGAGAGGGTTACGGTAAAAACTGGATGCACGTCGTGTAGAAATTGGACAATCTCTTTCGAAGCATGTGGGTTTCGGACGAAAACTCATCTATTACCAAGGTATTTCAGTTTTAATAACTTATGTTAACTCCATAATTTTTTTGTGTTCAATATGCACCATTAAAAGGCACATCACCAATTTTCAACCCCTTCTGACTTCATTTGATATTTCTCATGCATTTAATGATTTTTTTTGAGCTAAATGACCTTGAATTTGAAAAGCAGTACAAATGAATTCTGAAAAGGTTCTAACTTGGCATGACATCATAATTTCACCCACATAGCACCTTCTAAAGAGTTGAGAGGGTTACGGCAAAAACGGGATGCACTTCGTGTACAAATTCGATAATCTCTTTCGAAGCATGTGGGTTTCGGACGAAAAGCCATCTATTACAGAAGGATTTCATTTTTAATAACTTATATTAACTCCATAGTTTTTGTGTGTTCAATATTCACTATTCAAAGGCACATCATCAATTTTCAAACCTTTCTGACTTCATTTGATATTTCTCATGCATTTAATGATTTATTTGAGCTAAATGACCCTAAATTTGAAAACCAGTACAAATGAACTCTGAAAAGGTTTTAACTTGGCATGAGATCACAATTTCACACACATAGCAACTTCTAAAGACTTGAGAGGGTTACGGCAAACACTGGATGCATTTCATGTACAAATTGGACAATCTCTTTCGAAGCATGTGGGTTTCGGACGAAAACTCATCTATTACCAAGGTATTTCATTTTTAATAACTTATGTTAACTCCATAATTTTTTTGTGTTCAATATGCACCATTAAAAGGCACATCACCAATTTTCAACCCCTTCTGACTTCATTTGATATTTCTCATGCATTTAATGATTTTTTTGAGCTAAATGACCCTGAATTTGAAAAGCAGTACAAATGAATTCTGAAAAGGTTCTAACTTGGCATGACATCATAATTTCACCCACATAGCACCTTCTAAAGAGTTGAGAGGGTTACTGCAAAAACGGGATGCACTTCGTGTACAAATTCGATAATCTCTTTCGAAGCATGTGGGTTTCGGACGAAAAGCCATCTATTACAGAAGGATTTCATTTTTAATAACTTATATTAACTCCATAGTTTTTGTGTGTTCAATATTCTCTATTCAAAGGCACATCATCAATTTTCAAACCTTTCTGACTTCATTTGATATTTCTCATGCATTTAATGATTTATTTGAGCTAAATGACCCTAAATTTGAAAAGCAGTACAAATGAACTCTGAAAAGGTTGTAACTTGGCATGAGATCACAATTTCACACACATAGCAACTTCTAAAGACTTGAGAGGGTTACGGCAAACACTGGATGCATTTCGTGTACAAATTGGACAATCTCTTTCGAAGCATGTGGGTTTCGGACGAAAACTCATCTATTACAAAGGGATTTCATTTTTAATAACTTTTTTTAACTCAATAATTTTTTTGTGTTCAATATGCACCATTCAAAGGCACCTCATCAATTTTCAACCCTTTCTGACTTCATTTGATATTTCTCATGCATTTAATGATTTATTTTGAGCTAAATGACCCTAAATTTGAAAAGCAGTAAAAATGAACTATGAAAAGGTTGTAACTTGGCATGACATCAAAATTTCACCCACATTGCAACTTCTAAAGAGTTCAGAGGGTTATGGCAAAAACTAGATGCACTTCATGTACAAATTGCAAAATATCATAAGAAGCATGTGGGTTTCGGACGAAAAGCCATCTGTTACAAAAGGATTTCATTTTTAATAACTTATGTTAACACCATAGTTTTTTGTGTTCAATATGCACCATTCAAAAGCACATCACCAATTTCCAACCCTTTCTGAGTTCATTTGATATTTCTCATGCATTTAATGATTTATTTTGAGCTAAATGACCCTGAATTTGAAAAGGAGTACAAATGAACTCTAAAAAGGTTGTAACTTGGCATGACATCATAATTTCACCCACATAGCAACTTCTAAAGAGTTGAGACGGTGCCGACAAAAACTGGATGCACTTCGTGTACAAATTGGACAATCTCTTTCGAAGCATGTGGGTTTCGGACGAAAACTCGTCTATTACAAAGGGATTTCATTTTTAATAACTTATGTTAACTCCATAATTTTTTTGTGTTCAATATGCACCATTCAAAGGCACATCACCAATTTTCAACCCCTTCTGACTTCATTTGATATTTCTCATGCATTTAATGATTTATTTTGAGCTAAATGACCCTGAATTTGAAAAGCAGTACAAATGAACTCGGAAAAGGTTCTAACTTGGCATGACATCATAATTTCACCCACCTAGCACCTTCTAAAGAGTTGAGAGGGTTACGGCAAAAATTGGATGCACTTCGTGTACAAATTCGACAATCTGTTTCGAAGCATGTGGGTGTCGGACGAAAACTCATCTATTACAAACGGATTTCATTTTTAATAACTTATGTTAACTCCATAATTTTTGTGTGTTCAATATGCAGCATTCAAAGATGCATCATCAATTTTCAACCCTTTCTGACTTCATTTGATATTTCTGATGCATTTAATGATTTATTTTGAGCTAAATGACCCTGAATTTGAAAAGCAGTACAAATAAACTCTGAAAAGGTTGTAACTTGGCATGACATCATAATTTCACCCGAATAGCAACTTGTAATGAGTTGAGAGGGTTACGGCAAAAACTGGATGCACTTCGTGTACAAATTGGACAATTTGATAAGAAGCATGAGGGTTTCGGACAAAAACTCATCTATTAGAAAGGGTTTCATTTTTAATAACTTATTTTAACTCCATACTTTTTGTGTGTTCCATATGCACCATTCAAAGGCACATCATCAATTTTCAACCCTTTTTGACTTCATTTTATATTTCTCATGCGTTTACTGATTTATTTTGAGCTAAATGATCCTGAGTTTGAAAGGCACTACAAATGAACTCTGAAAAGGTTGTAACTTGGCAAGACATCATAATTTGAACCACATAGAAACTTCTAAAGAGTTGAGAGGGTTACGGTAAAAACTGGATGCACGTCGTGTAGAAATTGGACAATCTCTTTCGAAGCATGTGGGTTTCGGACGAAAACTCATCTATTACCAAGGTATTTCAGTTTTAATAACTTATGTTAACTCCATAATTTTTTTGTGTTCAATATGCACCATTAAAAGGCACATCACCAATTTTCAACCCCTTCTGACTTCATTTGATATTTCTCATGCATTTAATGATTTTTTTTGAGCTAAATGACCTTGAATTTGAAAAGCAGTACAAATGAATTCTGAAAAGGTTCTAACTTGGCATGACATCATAATTTCACCCACATAGCACCTTCTAAAGAGTTGAGAGGGTTACGGCAAAAACGGGATGCACTTCGTGTACAAATTCGATAATCTCTTTCGAAGCATGTGGGTTTCGGACGAAAAGCCATCTATTACAGAAGGATTTCATTTTTAATAACTTATATTAACTCCATAGTTTTTGTGTGTTCAATATTCACTATTCAAAGGCACATCATCAATTTTCAAACCTTTCTGACTTCATTTGATATTTCTCATGCATTTAATGATTTATTTGAGCTAAATGACCCTAAATTTGAAAACCAGTACAAATGAACTCTGAAAAGGTTTTAACTTGGCATGAGATCACAATTTCACACACATAGCAACTTCTAAAGACTTGAGAGGGTTACGGCAAAAACTGGATGCATTTCGTGTACAAATTGGACAATCTCTTTCGAAGCATGTGGGTTTCGGACGAAAACTCATCTATTACAAAGGGATTTCATTTTTAATAACTTTCTTTAACTCAATAATTTTTTTGTGTTCAATATGCACCATTCAAAGGCACCTCATCAATTTTCAACCCTTTCTGACTTCATTTGATATTTCTCATGCATTTAATGATTTATTTTGAGCTAAATGACCCTAAATTTGAAAAGCAGTACAAATGAACTATGAAAAGGTTGTAACTTGGCATGACATCATAATTTCACCCACATTGCAACTTCTAAAGAGTTCAGAGGGTTACGGCAAAAACTAGATGCACTTCATGTACAAATTGCAAAATATCATAAGAAGCATGTGGGTTTCGGACGAAAAGCCATCTATTACAAAAGGATTTCATTTTTAATAACTTATGTTAACACCATAGTTTTTTGTGTTCAATATGCACCATTCAAAGGCACATCACCAATTTTCAACCCTTTCTGACTTCATTTGATATTTCTCATGCATTTAATGATATTTTTTGAGCTAAATGACCCTGAATTTGAAAAGGAGTACAAATGAACTCTAAAAAGGTTGTAACTTGGCATGACATCATAATTTCACCCACATAGAAACTTCTAAAGAGTTGAGAGGGTGCCGACAAAAACTGGATGCACTTCGTGTACAAATTGGACAATCTCTTTCGAAGCATGTGGGTTTCGGACGAAAACTCATCTATTACAAAGGGATTTCATTTTTAATAACTTATGTTAACTCCATAACTTTTTTGAGTTCAATATGCACCATTCAAAGGCACATCACCAATTTTCAACCCCTTCTGACTTCATTTGATATTTCTCATGCATTTAGTGATTTATTTTGAGCTAAATGACCCTGAATTTGAAAAGCAGTACAAATGAACTCTGAAAAGGTTCTAACTTGGCATGACATAATAATTTCACCCACCTAGCACCTTCTAAAGAGTTGAGAGGGTTACGGCAAAAATTGGATGCACTTCGTGTACAAATTCGACAATCTGTTTCGAAGCATGTGGGTGTCGGATGAAAACTCATCTATTACAAACGGATTTCATTTTTAATAACTTATGTTAACTCCATAATTTTTGTGTGTTCAATATGCAGCATTCAAAGGTGCATCATCAATTTTCAACCCTTTCTGACTTCATTTGATATTTCTGATGCATTTAATGATTTATTTTGAGCTAAATGACCCTGAATTTGAAAAGCAGTAGAAATAAACTCTGAAAAGGTTGTAACTTGGCATGACATCATAATTTCACCCGCATAGCAACTTGTAATGAGTTGAGAGGGTTACGGCAAAAACTGGATGCACTTTGTGTACAAATTGGACAATTTGATAAGAAGCATGAGGGTTTCGGACAAAAACTCATCTATTAGAAAGGGTTTCATTTTTAATAACTTATTTTAACTCCATACTTTTTGTGTGTTCCATATGCACCATTCAAAGGAACATCATCAATTTTCAACCCTTTTTGACTTCATTTTATATTTCTCATGCGTTTACCGATTTATTTTGAGCTAAATGATCCTGAGTTTGAAAGGCAGTACAAATGAACTCTGAAAAGGTTGTAACTTGGCATGACATCATAATTTCACCCACATAGCAACTTCTAAAGAGTTGAGAGGGTTACGGTAAAAACTGGATGCACTTCGTGTACAAATTGGACAATCTCTTTCGAAGCATGTGGGTTTCGGACGAAAACTCATCTATTACCAAGGGATTTCATTTTTAATAACTTATGTTAACTCCATAATTTTTTTGTGTTCAATACGCACCATTCAAAGGCACATCACCAATTTTCAACCCCTTCTGACTTCATTTTATATTTCTCATGCATTTAATGATTTATTTTGAGCTAAATGACCATGAATTTGAAAAGCAGGACAAATGAATTCTGAAAAGGTTCTAACTTGGCATGACATCACAATTTCACCCACATAGCAACTTCTAAAGAGTTGAGAGGGTGACGACAAAAACTGGATGCACTTCGTGTACAAATTGGACAATCTCTTTTGAAGCATGTGGGTTTCGGACGAAAACTCATCTATTACAAAGGGATTTCATTTTTAATTTCTTATGTTAAGTCCATATTTTTTTTGTGTTCAATATGCACCATTCAAAGTCACATCACCAATTTTCAACCCGTTCTGACTTCATTTGATATTTCTCATGCATTTAATGATTTATTTTGAGCTAAATGACCCTGAATTTGAAAAGCAGTACAAATGAACTCTGAAAAGGTTCTAACTTGGCATGACATCATAATTTCACCCACATAGCAACTTCTAAAGAGTTGAGAGGGTGACGACAAAAACTGGATGCACTTCGTGTACAAATTGGACAATCTCTTTTGAAGCATGGGGGTTTCGGACGAAAACTCATCTATTACAAAGGGATTTAATTTTTAATTTCTTATGTTAACTCCATATTTTTTTTGTGTTCAATATGCACCATTCAAAGTCACATCACCAATTTTCAACCCGTTCTGACTTCATTTGATATTTCTCATGCATTTAATGATTTATTTTGAGCTAAATGACCCTGAATTTGAAAAGCAGTACAAATGAACTCTGAAAAGGTTCTAACTTGGCATGACATCATAGTTTCACCCACCCAGCACCTTCTAAAGAGTTGAGAGGGTTACGGCAAAAACTGGATGCACTTCGTGTACAAATTCGACAATCTCTTCCGAAGCATGTGGGTTTCGGACGAAAACTCATCTATTACAAATGGATATCATTTTTAATAACTTATGTTAACTCCATAATTTTGTGTGTTCAATATGCAGCATTCAAAGGCGCATCTTCAATTTTGAACCCTTTCCGACTTCATTTGATATTTCTCATGCATTTAATGATTTATTTTGAGCTAAATGACCCTGAATTTGAAAAGCAGTACAAGTAAACTCTGAAAAGGTTGTAACTTGGCATGACATCATAATTTCACCCGCATAGCAACTTGTAATGAGTTGAGAGGGTTACGGCAAAAACTGGATGCACTTCGTGTACAAATTGGACAATTTGATAAGAAGCATGAGGGTTTCGGACAAAAACTCATCTATTAGAAAGGGTTTCATTTTTAATAACTTATTTTAACTCCATACTTTTTGTGTGTTCCATATGCACCATTCAAAGGCACATCATCAATTTTCAACCCTTTTTGACTTCATTTTATATTTCTCATGCGTTTACCGATTTATTTTGAGCTAAATGATCCTGAGTTTGAAAGGAAGTACAAATGAACTCTGAAAATGTTGTAACTTGGCATGACATCATAATTTCACCCACATAGCAACTTCTAAAGAGTTGAGAGGGTTACGGTAAAAACTGGATGCACTTCGTGTACAAATTGGACAATCTCTTTCGAAGCATGTGAGTTTCGGACGAAAACTCATCTATTACCAAGGGATTTCATTTTTAATAACTTATGTTAACTCCATAATTTTTTTGTGTTCAATATGCACTATTCAAAGGCACATCACCAATTTTCAACCCCTTCTGACTTCATTTTATATTTCTCATGCATTTAATGATTTATTTTGAGCTAAATGACCCTGAATTTGAAAAGCAGTACAAATGAATTCTGAAAATGTTCTAACTTGGCATGACATCATAATTTCACCCACATAGCAACTTCTAAAGAGTTGAGAGGGTGACGACAAAAACTGGATGCACTTCATGTACAAATTGGACAATCTCTTTCGAAGCATGTGGGTTTCGGACGAAAACTCATCTATTACAAAGGGATTTCATTTTTAATTTCTTATGTTAAGTCCATATTTTTTTTGTGTTCAATATGCACCATTCAAAGTCACATCACCAATTTTCAACCCGTTCTGACTTCATTTGATATTTCTCATGCATTTAATGATTTATTTTGAGCTAAATGACCCTGAATTTGAAAAGCAGTACAAATGAACTCTGAAAAGGTTCTAACTTGGCATGACATCATAGTTTCACCCACCCAGCACCTTCTAAAGAGTTGAGAGGGTTACGGCAAAAACTGGATGCACTTCGTGTACAAATTCGACAATCTCTTCCGAAGCATGTGGGTTTCGGACGAAAACTCATCTATTACAAATGGATATCATTTTTAATAACTTATGTTAACTCCATAATTTTTGTGTGTTCAATATGCAGCATTCAAAGGCGCATCATCAATTTTCAACCCTTTCCGACTTCATTTGATATTTCTCATGCATTTAATGATTTATTTTCAGCTAAATGACCCTGAATTTGAAAAGCAGTACAAGTAAACTCTGAAAAGGTTGTAACTTGGCATGACATCATAATTTCACCCGCATAGCAACTTGTAATGAGTTGAGAGGGTTACGGCAAAAACTGGATGCACTTCGTGTACAAATTGGACAATTTGATAAGAAGCATGAGGGTTTCGGACAAAAACTCATCTATTAGAAAGGGTTTCATTTTTAATAACTTATTTTAACTCCATACTTTTTGTGTGTTCCATATGCACCATTCAAAGGCACATCATCAATTTTCAACCCTTTTTGACTTCATTTTATATTTCTCATGCGTTTACCGATTTATTTTGAGCTAAATGATCCTGAGTTTGAAAGGAAGTACAAATGAACTCTGAAAATGTTGTAACTTGGCATGACATCATAATTTCACCCACATAGCAACTTCTAAAGAGTTGAGAGGGTTACGGTAAAAACTGGATGCACTTCGTGTACAAATTGGACAATCTCTTTCGAAGCATGTGGGTTTCGGACGAAAACTCATCTATTACCCAGGGATTTCATTTTTAATAACTTATGTTAACTCCATAATTTTTTTGTGTTCAATATGCACTATTCAAAGGCACATCACCAATTTTCAACCCCTTCTGACTTCATTTTATATTTCTCATGCATTTAATGATTTATTTTGAGCTAAATGACCCTGAATTTGAAAAGCAGTACAAATGAATTCTGAAAATGTTCTAACTTGGCATGACATCATAATTTCACCCACATAGCAACTTCTAAAGAGTTGAGAGGGTGACGACAAAAACTGGATGCACTTCGTGTACAAATTGGACAATCTCTTTCGAAGCATGTGGGTTTCGGACGGAAACTCATCTATTACAAAGGGATTTCATTTTTAATTTCTTATGTTAAGTCCATATTTTTTTTGTGTTCAATATGCACCATTCAAAGTCACATCACCAATTTTCAACCCGTTCTGACTTCATTTGATATTTCTCATGCATTTAATGATTTATTTTGAGCTAAATGACCCTGAATTTGAAAAGCAGTACAAATGAACTCTGAAAAGGTTCTAACTTGGCATGACATCATAATTTCACCCACATAGCAACTTCTAAAGAGTTGAGAGGGTGACGACAAAAACTGGATGCACTTCGTGTACAAATTGGACAATCTCTTTTGAAGCATGTGGGTTTCGGACGAAAACTCATCTATTACAAACGGATTTAATTTTTAATTTCTTATGTTAACTCCATATTTTTTTTGTGTTCAATATGCACCATTCAAAGTCACATCACCAATTTTCAACCCGTTCTGACTTCATTTGATATTTCTCATGCATTTAATGATTTATTTTGAGCTAAATGACCCTGAATTTGAAAAGCAGTACAAATGAACTCTGAAAAGGTTCTAACTTGGCATGACATCATAATTTCACCCACCCAGCACCTTCTAAAGAGTTGAGAGGGTTACGGCAAAAACTGGATGCACTTCGTGTACAAATTCGACAATCTCTTCCGAAGCATGTGGGTTTCGGACGAAAACTCATCTATTACAAATGGATATCATTTTTAATAACTTATGTTAACTCCATAATTTTTGTGTGTTCAATATGCAGCATTCAAAGGCGCATCATCAATTTTCAACCCTTTCCGACTTCATTTGATATTTCTCATGCATTTAATGATTTATTTTGAGCTAAATGACCCTGAATTTGAAAAGCAGTACAAGTAAACTCTGAAAAGGTTGTAACTTGGCATGACATCATAATTTCACCCGCATAGCAACTTGTAATGAGTTGAGAGGGTTACGGCAAAAACTGGATGCACTTCGTGTACAAATTGGACAATTTGATAAGAAGCATGAGGGTTTCGGACAAAAACTCATCTATTAGAAAGGGTTTCATTTTTAATAACTTATTTTAACTCCATACTTTTTGTGTGTTCCATATGCACCATTCAAAGGCACATCATCAATTTTCAACCCTTTTTGACTTCATTTTATATTTCTCATGCGTTTACCGATTTATTTTGAGCTAAATGATCCTGAGTTTGAAAGGAAGTACAAATGAACTCTGAAAATGTTGTAACTTGGCATGACATCATAATTTCACCCACATAGCAACTTCTAAAGAGTTGAGAGGGTTACGGTAAAAACTGGATGCACTTCGTGTACAAATTGGACAATCTCTTTCGAAGCATGTGGGTTTCGGACGAAAACTCATCTATTACCAAGGGATTTCATTTTTAATAACTTATGTTAACTCCATAATTTTTTTGTGTCCAATATGCACTATTCAAAGGCACATCACCAATTTTCAACCCCTTCTGACTTCATTTTATATTTCTCATGCATTTAATGATTTATTTTGAGCTAAATGACCCTGAATTTTAAAAGCAGTACAAATGAATTCTGAAAATGTTCTAACTTGGCATGACATCATAATTTCACCCACATAGCAACTTCTAAAGAGTTGAGAGGGTGACGACAAAAACTGGATGCACTTCGTGTACAAATTGGACAATCTCTTTCGAAGCATGTGGGTTTCGGACGAAAACTCATCTATTACAAAGGGATTTCATTTTTAATAACTTACGTTAACTCCATAATTTTTTTGTGTTCAATATGCACCATTCAAAGGCACATCACCAATTTTCAACCCGTTCTAACTTCATTTGATATTTCTCATGCATTTAATGATTTATTTTGAGCTAAATGACCCTGAATTTGAAAAGCAGTACAAATGAACTCTGAAAAGGTTCTAACTTGGCATGACATCATAATTTCACCCACCTAGCACCTTCTAAAGAGTTGAGAGGGTTACGGCAAAAACTGGATGCACTTCGTGTACAAATTCGACAATCTCTTTCGAAGCATGTGGGTTTCGGACGAAAACTCATCTATTACAAACGGATTTCATTTTTAATAACTGATGTTAACTCCATAATTTTTGTGTGTTCAATATGCAGCATTCAAAGGCGCATCATCAATTTTCAACCCTTTCTGACTTCATTTGATATTTCTGATGCATTTAATGATTTATTTTGAGCTAAATGACCCTGAATTTGAAAAGCAGTACAAATAAACTCTGAAAAGGTTGTAACTTGGCATGACATCATAATTTCACCCGCATAGCAACTTGTAATGAGTTGAGAGGGTTACGGCAAAAACTGGATGCACTTCGTGTACAAATTGGACAATTTGATAAGAAGCATGAGGGTTTCGGACAAAAACTCATCTATTAGAAAGGGTTTCATTTTTAATAACTTATTTTAACTCCATACTTTTTGTGTGTTCCATATGCACCATTCAAAGGCACATCATCAATTTTCAACCCTTTTTGACTACATTTTATATTTCTCATGCGTTTACCGATTTATTTTGAGCTAAATGATCCTGAGTTTGAAAGGCAGTACAAATGAACTCTGAAAAGGTTGTAACTTGGCATGGCATCATAATTTCACCCACATAGCAACGTCTAAAGAGTTGAGAGGGTTACGGTAAAAACTGGATGCACTTCGTGTACAAATTGGACAATCTCTTTCGAATCATGTGGGTTTCGGACGAAAACTCATCTATTACCAAAGGATTTGATTTTTAATAACTTATGTTAACTCCATAATTTTTTTGTGTTCAATCTTCACCATTCAAAGGCACATCACCAATTTTCAACCCCTTCTGACATCATTTTATATTTCTCATGCATTTAATGATTTATTTTGAGCTAAATGACCCTGAATTTGAAATGCAGTACAAATGAATTCTGAAAAGGTTCTAACTTGGCATGACATCATAATTTCACCTACCTAGCACCTTCTAAAGAGTTGAGAGGGTTACGGCAGAAACTGGATGCACTTCGTGTACAAATTCGATAATCTCTTTCGAAGCATGTGGGTTTCGGACGAAAAGCCATCTATTCCAAAAGGATTTCATTTTTAATAACTTATTTTAACTCCATAATTTTTGTGTGTTCAATATTCACTATTCAAAGGCACATCATCAATTTTCAATCCAAACTGACTTCATTTGATATTTCTCATGCATTTAATGATTTATTTGAGCTAAATGACCCTAAATTTGAAAAGCAGTACAAATGAACTCTGAAAAGGTTGTAACTTGGCATGAGATCACAATTTCACACACATAGCAACTTCTACAGACTTGAGAGGGTTACGGCAAAAACTGGATTCACTTCGTGTACAAATTGGACAATCTCTTTCGAAGCATGTGGGTTCCGGACGAAAACTCATCTATTACAAAGGGATTTCATTTTTAATAACTTTTTTTAACTCAATAATTTTTTTGTGTTCAATATGCAGCATTCAAAGGCACCTCATCAATTTTCAACCCTTTTTGACTTCATTTGATATTTCTCATGCATTTAATGATTTATTTTGAGCTAAATGACCCCAAATTTGAAAAGCAGTACAAATGAACTATGAAAAGGTTGTAACTTGGCATGACATCATAATTTCACCCACATTGCAACTTATAAAGAGTTGAGAGGGTTACGGCAAAAACTGGATGCACTTCATGTACAAATTGCAAAATCTCATAAGAAGCATGTGGGTTTCGGACGAAAAGCCATCTATTACAAAAGGATTTCATTTTTAATAACTTATGTTAACACCATAGTTTTTTTGTGTTCAATATGCACCATTCAAAGGCACATCACCAATTTTCAACCCTTTCTGACTTCATTTGATCTTTCTCATGCATTCAATGATTTATTTTGAGCTAAATGACCTTGAATTTGAAAAGGAGTATAAATGAACTCTAAAAAGGTTGTAACTTCGCATGACATCATAATATAACCCACATAGCAACTTCTAAAGAGTTGAGAGGGTTACGACAAAAACTGGATACACTTTGTGTACAAATTGGACAATATCTTTCGAAGCATGTGGGTTTCGGACGAAAACTCGTCTATTACAAAGGGATTTCATTTTTAATAACTTTTTTAACTCCATAATTTTTTTGTGTTCAATATGCACCATTCAAAGGCACCTCATCAATTTTCATCCCTTTCTGACTTCATTTGATATTTCTCATGCATTTAATGATTTATTTTGAGCTAAATGACCCTGAATTTGAAAAGCAGTACAAACGAACTCTGAAAAGGTTCCAACTTGGCATGACATCATAATTTCACCCACCTAGCACCTTCTAAAGAGTTGAGAGGGTTATGGCAAAAATTGGATGCACTTCGTGTACAAATTCGACAATCTCTTTCGAAGCATGTGGGTTTGGGACGAAAACTCATCTATTACAAAGGGATTTCATTTTTAATAACTTATGTTAACTGCATAATTTTTGTGTGTTCAATATTCAGCATTCAAAGGCACATCATCAATTTTCAACCCTTTCTGACTTCATTTGATATTTCTCACGCATTTAATGATTTATTTTGAGCTAAATGACCCTAAATTTGAAAAGCAGTACAAATAAACTCTGAAAAGGTTGTAACTTGGCATGACATCATAATTTCACCCGCATAGCAACTTCTAATGAGTTGAGAGGGTTACGGCAAAAACTGGATGCACTTCGTGTACAAATTGGACAATTTGATAAGAAGCATGAGGGTTTCGGACAAAAACTCATCTATTACAAAGGGTTTCATTTTTAATAACTTATTTTAACTCCATACTTTTTGTGTGTTCCATATGCACCATTCAAAGGCACATCATCAATTTTCAACCCTTTTGACTTCATTTTATATTTCTCATGCGTTTACTGATTTATTTTGAGCTAAATGACCCTGAGTTTGAAAGGCAGTACAAATGAACTCTGAAAAGGTTGTAACTTGGCATGACATGATAATTTCACCCACATAGCAACTTCTATAAGTGTTGATAGGGTTACGGCAAAAACTGGATGCACTTCGTGTACAAATTGGACAATCTCTTTCGAAGCATGTGGGTTTCGGACGAAAACTCATCTATTACAAAGGGATTTCATTTTTAATAACTTATGGTAACTCCATAATTTTTTTGTGTTCCATATGCACCATTCAAAGGTTGTAACTAGGCATGACATCATAATTTCACCCGCGTAGCAACTTCTACATGTTGAGAGGGTTACGGCAAACACTGGATGCACTACGTGTACAAATTGGACAATCTGATAAGAAGCATGAGGGTTTCGGACGAAAACTCATCTATTACAAAGGGATTTCATTTTTAATAACTTATGTTAACTCCATAATTTTTTTGTGTTCAATATGCACCATTCAAAGGCACATCACGAATTTGCAACCCCTTCTGACTTCAATTGATATTTCTCATGCATTTAATGATTTATTTTGAGCTAAATGACCCTGAATTTGAAAAGCAATACAAATGAATTCTGAAAAGGTTCTAACTTGGCATGACATCATAATTTCACCCACATAGCACCTTCTAAAGAGTTGAGAGGGTTACGGCAAAAACTGGATGCGCTTCATGTACAAATTGCAAAATCTCATATGAAGCATGAGGGTTTCGGACGAAAACTCATCTATTACAAAGGGATTTCATTTTTAATAACTTATATTAACTACATAATTTTTTTCTGTTCAATATGCACCATTCGAAGGCACATCACCAATTTTCAACCCCTTCTGACCTCATTTGATATTTCTCAGGCATTTAATGATTTATTTTGAGCTAAATGACCCTGAATTTGAAAAGCAGTACAAACGAACTCTGAAAAGGTTCTAACTTGGCATGACATCATAATTTCACCCACCTAGCACCTTCTAAAGAGTTGAGAGGGTAATGGCAAAAATTGGATGCACTTCGTGTACAAATTCGACAATCTCTTTCGAAGCATGTGCGTTTGGGACGAAAACTCATCTATTACAAAGGGATTTCATTTTTAATAACTTATGATAACTCCATAATTTTTGTGTGTTCAATATGCAGCATTCAAAGGCACATCATCAATTTTCAACCCTTTCTGACTTCATTTGATATTTCTCATGCGTTTAATGATTTATTTTGAGCTAAATGACCCTGAATTTTAAAAGCAGTACAAATGAACTCTGAAAAGGTTGTAACTTGGCATGAGATCACAAGTTCACTCACATAGCAACTTCTAAAGACTTGAGAGGGTTACGGCAAAAACTGGATGCACTTCGTGTACAAATTGGACAATCTCTTTCGAAGCATGTGGGTTTCGGACGAAAACTCATCTATTACAAAGGGATTTCATTTTTAATAACTTTTGTAACTCCATAACTTTTTTGTGTTCAGTATGCACCATTCAAAGGCACCTCATCAATTTCCAACCCTTTCTGACTTCATTTGATATTTCTCATGCATTTAATGATTTATTTTGAGCTAAATGACCCTGAATTTGAAAAGCAGTACAAATGAACTATGAAAAGGTTGTAACTTGGCATGACATCATAATTTCACCCACATTGCAACTTCTAAAGAGTTGAGAGGGTTACGGCAAAACTGGATGCACTTCATGTACAAATTGCAAAATCTCATAAGAAGCATGAGGGTTTCGCACGAAAACTCATCTATTACAAAGGGATTTCATTTTTAATAACTTATGTTAACTCCATAATTTTTTTGTGTTAAATATGCACCATTCAAAGGCACATCACCAATTTTCAACCCCTTCTGACTTCATTTGATATTTCTCATGCATTTAATGATTTATTTTGAGCTAAATGACCCTGAATTTGAAAAGCAGTACAAATGAACTCTGAAAAGGTTCTAACTTGGCATGACATCATAATTTCACCCACCTAGCACCTTCTAAAGAGTTGAGAGGATTATGGCAAAAATTGGATGCACTTCGGGTACAAATTCGACAATATCTTTCGAAGCATGTGGGTTTCGGACGAAAACTCATCTATTACAAAGGGATTTCATTTATAATAACTTATGTTAACTCCATAATTTTTGTGTGTTCAATATGCAGCATTCAAAGGCACATCATCAATTTTCAACCCTTTCTGACTGCATTTGATATTTCTCATGCGTTTAATGATTTATTTTGAGCTAAATGACCCTGAATTTGAAAAGCAGTACAAATAAACTCTAAAAAGGTTGTAACTTGGCATGACATCATATTTTTACCCGCATAGCAACTTCTAATGAGTTGAAAGGGTTACGACAAAAACTGGATGCACTTCGTGTACAAATTGGAAAATTTGATAAGAAGCATGAGGGTTTCAGACAAAAACTCATCTATTACAAAGGGTTTCATTTTGAATAACTTATTTTAACTCCATACTTTTTGTGTGTTCCATATGCACCATTCAAAGGCACATCATCAAAGGCACATCATCAATTTATATTTCTCATGCATTTACTGATTTATTTTGAGCTAAATGACCCTGAGTTTGAAAGCAAGTACAAATGAACTCTGAAAAGGTTCTAACTTGGCATGACATCATAATTTCACCCACATAGCAACTTCTAAAGAGTTGAGAGGGTTACGGCAAAAACTGGATGCACTTTGTGTACAAATTGGACAATCTCTTTCGAAGCATGTGGGTTTTGGACGAAAACTCATCTATTACAAAGGAATTTCATTTTTAATAACTTATGTTAACTTCATAATTTTTGTGTGTTCAATATGCACCATTCAAAGGCACATCTTCTATTTTCAACACTTTCTGACGTCATTTGATATTTCTCATGCATTTAATGATTTATTTTGAGCTAAATGACCCTGAATTTGAAAAGCAGTACAAATGAACTCTGAAAAGGTTGTAACTTGGCACGACATCATAATTTCACCCACATAGCACCTTCTAAAGAGTTGAGAGGGTTACGGAAAAAACTGGATGCACTTCGTGTACAAATTGGACAATCTGTATCGAAGCATGTGGGTTTCGAACGAAAACTCATCTATTACAAAGGGATTTCATGTTTAATAACTTATTTTAACTCCATAATTTTTTTGTGTTCAATATGCACCATTCAAAGTCACATCATCAATTTTCAACCCTTTGTGACTTCATTTGATATTTCTCATGCATTCAATGATTTATTTTGAGGTAAATGACCATGAGTTTGAAAAGCAGTACACATGAACTCTGAAAAGGTTGTAACTTGGCATGACATCATAAGTTCACCCACATAGCAACTTCTAGAGAGTTGACAGGGTTACGGCAAAAACATGATGCTCTTCCTGTACGAATTGGACAATCTGTTTCAAAGCATGTGGGTTTCGTACGAAAAGCCATCTATTACAAAAGGATTTCATTTTTAATAACTTATTTTCACTCCATAATTTTTGTGTGTTCCATATTCACTATTCAAAGGCACATCATCAATTTTAAACCCTTTCTGACTTCATTTGATATTTCTTATGCATTTAATGATTAATTTGAGCTAAATGACCCCAAATTTGAAAAGCAGTACAAATGAACTCTGAAAAGGTTGTAACTTGGCATGAGATCACAATTTCACACACATAACAACTTCTAAAGACCTGAGAGGGTTACGGCAAAAACTGGATGCACTTCGTGTACAAATTGGACAATCTCTTTCGAAGCATGTGGGTTTCAGATGAAAACTCATCTATTACAAAGGGATTTCATTTTTAATAACTTTTTTAACTCTATAATTTTTTTGTGTTCAATATGCACCATTCAAAGGCACATTATCAATTTTCAACCCTTTCGGACTGCATTTGATATTTTTCATGCATTTAATGATTTATTTTGAGCTAAATGACCCTGAGTTTGAAAAGCAGTACAAATGAACTATGAAAAGGTTGTAACTTGGCATGACATCATAATTTCACCCACATAGCAACATCTAAAGAGTTGAGAGGGTTACGGCAAAAACTAGATGCACTTCGTCTACAAATTGGACAATCTCATAAGAAGCATGAGGGTTTCGAACGAAAACTCATCTATTACAAAGGGATTTCATTTTTAATAACATATGTTAACTCGATACTTTGTGTGTGTTCAATATGCACCATTCAAAGGCACATCATCAATTTTCAACCCTTTCTGACTTCATTTGATATTTCTCATGCATTTAATGATTTATTTTGAGCTAAATGACCCTGAATTTGAAAAGCAGTACAAATGAACTCTGAAAAGGTTGTAACTTGGCATGACATCATAATTTCACCCACATAGCACCTTCTAAAGAGTTGAGAGGGTTACGGAAAAAACTGGATGCACTTCGTGTACAAATTGGACAATCTGTATCGAAGCATGTGGGTTTCGAACGAAAACTCATCTATTACAAAGGGATTTCATGTTTAATAACTTATTTTAACTCCATAATTTTTTTGTGTTCAATATGCACCATTCAAAGTCACATCATCAATTTTCAACCCTTTGTGACTTCATTTGATATTTCTCATGCATTCAATGATTTATTTTGAGCTAAATGACCATGAGTTTGAAAAGCAGTACACATGAACTCTGAAAAGGTTGTAACTTGGCATGACGTCATAAGTTCACCCACATAGCAACTTCTAGAGAGTTGACAGGGTTACGGCAAAAACATGATGCTCTCCCTGTACGAATTGGACAATCTGTTTCAAAGCATGTGGGTTTCGTACGAAAAGCCATCTATTACAAAAGGATTTCATTTTTAATAACTTATTTTCACTCCATAATTTTTGTGTGTTCCATATTCACTATTCAAAGGCACATCATCAATTTTCAACCCTTTCTGACTTCATTTGATATTTCTTATGCATTTAATGATTAATTTGAGCTAAATGACCCCAAATTTGAAAAGCAGTACAAATGAACTCTGAAAAGGTTGTAACTTGGCATGAGATCACAATTTCACACACATAACAACTTCTAAAGACCTGAGAGGGTTACGGCAAAAACTGGATGCACTTCGTGTACAAATTGGACAATCTCTTTCGAAGCATGTGGGTTTCAGACGAAAACTCATCTATTACAAAGGGATTTCATTTTTAATAACTTTTTTAACTCTATAATTTTTTTGTGTTCAATATGCACCATTCAAAGGCACATTATCAATTTTCAACCCTTTCGGACTGCATTTGATATTTCTCATGCATTTAATGATTTATTTTGAGCTAAATGACCCTGAGTTTGAAAAGCAGTACAAATGAACTATGAAAAGGTTGTAACTTGGCATGACATCATAATTTCACCCACATAGCAACATCTAAAGAGTTGAGAGGGTTACGGCAAAAACTAGATGCACTTCGTCTACAAATTGGACAATCTCATAAGAAGCATGAGGGTTTCGAACGAAAACTCATCTATTACAAAGGGATTTCATTTTTAATAACATATGTTAACTCGATACTTTGTGTGTGTTCAATATGCACCATTCAAAGGCACATCATCAATTTTCAACCCTTTCTGACTTCATTTGATATTTCTCATGCATTTAATGATTTATTTTGAGCTAAATGACCCTGAATTTGAAAAGCAGTACAAATGAACTCTGAAAAGGTTGTAACTTGGCATGACATAATAATTTCACCCACATAGCACCTTCTAAAGAGTTGAGAGGGTTACGGAAAAAACTGGATGCACTTCGTGTACAAATTGGACAATCTGTATCGAAGCATGTGGGTTTCGAACGAAAACTCATCTATTACAAAGGGATTTCATGTTTAATAACTTATTTTAACTCCATAATTTTTTTGTGTTCAATATGCACCATTCAAAGTCACATCATCAATTTTCAACCCTTTGTGACTTCATTTGATATTTCTCATGCATTCAATGATTTATTTTTAGCTAAATGACCATGAGTTTGAAAAGCAGTACACATGAACTCTGAAAAGGTTGTAAATTGGCATGACATCATAAGTTCACCCACATAGCAACTTCTAGAGAGTTGACAGGGTTACGGCAAAAACATGATGCTCTTCCTGTACGAATTGGACAATCTGTTTCAAAGCATGTGGGTTTCGTACGAAAAGCCATCTATTACAAAAGGATTTCATTTTTAATAACTTATTTTCACTCCATAATTTTTGTGTGTTCCATATTCACTATTCAAAGGCACATCATCAATTTTCAACCCTTTCTGACTTCATTTGATATTTCTTATGCATTTAATGATTAATTTGAGCTAAATGACCCCAAATTTGAAAAGCAGTACAAATTAACTCTGAAAAGGTTGTAACTTGGCATGAGATCACAATTTCACACACATAACAACTTCTAAAGACCTAAGAATGTTACGGCAAAAACTGGATGCACTTCGTGTACAAATTGGACAATCTCTTTCGAAGCATGTGGGTTTCAGACGAAAACTCATCTATTACAAAGGGATTTCATTTTTAATAACTTTTTTAACTCTATAATTTTTTTGTGTTCAATATGCACCATCCAAAGGCACATTATCAATTTTCAACCCTTTCGGACTGCATTTGATATTTCTCATGCATTTAATGATTTATTTTGAGCTAAATGACCCTGAGTTTGAAAAGCAGTACAAATGAACTATGAAAAGGTTGTAACTTGGCATGACATCATAATTTCACCCACATAGCAACATCTAAAGAGTTGAGAGGGTTACGGCAAAAACTAGATGCAGTTCGTCTACAAATTGGACAATCTCATAAGAAGCATGAGGGTTTCGAACGAAAACTCATCTATTACAAAGGGATTTCATTTTTAATAACATATGTTAACTCGATACTTTGTGTGTGTTCAATATGCACCATTCAAAGGCACATCATCAATTTTCAACCCTTTCTGACTTCATTTGATATTTCTCATGCATTTAATGATTTATTTTGAGCTAAATGACCCTGAATTTGAAAAGCAGTACAAATGAACTCTGAAAAGGTTGTAACTTGGCATGACATAATAATTTCACCCACATAGCACCTTCTAAAGAGTTGAGAGGGTTACGGAAAAAACTGGATGCACTTCGTGTACAAATTGGACAATCTGTATCGAAGCATGTGGGTTTCGAACGAAAACTCATCTATTACAAAGGGATTTCATGTTTAATAACTTATTTTAACTCCATAATTTTTTTCTGTTCAATATGCACCATTCAAAGTCACATCATCAATTTTCAACCCTTTGTGACTTCATTTGATATTTCTCATGCATTCAATGATTTATTTTTAGCTAAATGACCATGAGTTTGAAAAGCAGTACACATGAACTCTGAAAAGGTTGTAACTTGGCATGACATCATAAGTTCACCCACATAGCAACTTCTAGAGAGTTGACAGGGTTACGGCAAAAACATGATGCTCTTCCTGTACGAATTGGACAATCTGTTTCAAAGCATGTGGGTTTCGTACGAAAAGCCATCTATTACAAAAGGATTTCATTTTTAATAACTTATTTTCACTCCATAATTTTTGTGTGTTCCATATTCACTATTCAAAGGCACATCATCAATTTTCAACCCTTTCTGACTTCATTTGATATTTCTTATGCATTTAATGATTAATTTGAGCTAAATGACCCCAAATTTGAAAAGCAGTACAGATGAACTCTGAAAAGGTTGTAACTAGGCATGAGATCACAATTTCACACACATAACAACTTCTAAAGACCTGAGAGGGTTACGGCAAAAACTGGATGCACTTCGTGTACAAATTGGACAATCTCTTTCGAAGCATGTGGGTTTCAGACGAAAACTCATCTATTACAAAGGGATTTCATTTTTAATAACTTTTTTAACTCTATAATTTTTTTGTGTTCAATATGCACCATTCAAAGGCACATTATCAATTTTCAACCCTTTCGGACTGCATTTGATATTTCTCATGCATTTAATGATTTATTTTGAGCTAAATGACCCTGAGTTTGAAAAGCAGTACAAATGAACTATGAAAAGGTTGTAACTTGGCATGACATCATAATTTCACCCACATAGCAACATCTAAAGAGTTGAGAGGGTTACGGCAAAAACTTGATGCACTTCGTCTACAAATTGGACAATCTCATAAGAAGCATGAGGGTTTCGAACGAAAACTCATCTATTACAAAGGGATTTCATTTTTAATAACATATGTTAACTCAATACTTTGTGTGTGTTCAATATGCACCATTCAAAGGCACATCATCAATTTTCAACCCTTTCTGACTTCATTTGATATTTCTCATGCATTTAATGATTTATTTTGAGCTAAATGACCCTGAATTTGAAAAGCAGTACAAATGAACTCTGAAAAGGTTGTAACTTGGCATGACATCATAGTTTCAGCCACATAGCAACATCTAAAGAGTTGAGAGGGTTACGGCAAAAACTGGATGCACTTCGTGTACAAATTGGACAATCTCATAAGAAGCATGAGGGTTTCGGACGAAAACTCATCTATTACAAAGGGATTTCATTTTTAATAACTTATTTGAACTCCATACTTTTTGTGTATTCAATACGCACCATTCAAAGGCACATCATCAATTTTCAACATTTTGTGACTTCATTTGATATTTCTCATGCATTTAATGATTTATTTTTAGCTAAATGTACCTGAGTTTGAAAAGCAGTACAAATGAACTCTGAAAAGGTTGTAACTTGGCATGACATCGTAATTTCACCCACATAGCAACTTCTAAAGAGTTGAGAGGGTTACGACAAAAACTGGATGCACTTCGTGTACAAATTGGACAATCTCATCAGAAGCATGAGGGTTTTGGACGAAAACTCATCTATTAAACAGGGATTTCATTTTTAATATGTTGTTTTAACTCCATACTTTTTGTGTGTTCAATATGCACCATTCAAAGGCACATCATCCATTTTCAACCCTTTTTGACTTCATTTGATATTTCTCATTCATTTAATGATTTATTTTGAGCTAAATGACCCTGAGTTTGAAAAGCAGTACAAATCAACTCTGAAAAGGTTGTAACTTGGCATGACTTCGTAATTTCACCAACATAGCAACTTCTAAAGAGTTGAGAGGGTTACGGCAAAACTGGATGCACTTCTGGTACAAATTGGACAATCTCATAAGAAGCATGAGGGTTTCGGACGAATACTCATCTATTACAAAGGGATTTCATTTTTAATAACATATGTTAACTCGACACTTTGTGTGTGTTCAATATGCACCACTCAAAGGCACATCATCAATTTTCAACCCTTTCATACTTCATTTGATATTTCTCATGCATTTAATGATTTATTTTGAGCTAAATGACCCTGAGTTTGAAAAGCAATAAAAATGAACTCTGAAAAGGTTGTAACTTGGCATGAAATCATAATTTCACCCACATAGCAACTTCTAAAGAGTTGAGAGGGTTACGGCAAAAAGTGGATGCACTTCGTGTACAAATTGGACAATGTCAACAGAAGCATGAGGGTTTTGGACGAAAATTCATGTATTACAAAGGGATTTCATTTTTAATAACTTATTTTAACTCGATACTTTGTGTGTGTTCAATATGCACCATTCAAAGACACATCAACAATTTTCAACCCTTTCTAATTTCAATTGATATTTCTCATGCATTTAATGATTTATATTGAGCTAAATGACCCTGAGTTTGAAAAGCAATACAAATGAACTCTGAAAAGGTTGTAACTTGGCATGACATCATAATTTCACCCACATAGCAACTTCTAAAGAGTTGAGAGGGTTACGGCAAAAACTGGATGCACTTCGTGTACAAATTGGACAATCTCATAAGAAGCATGAGGGTTTTGGACGAAAACTCATCTATTACAAAGGGATTTCATTTTTAAAAACTTATTTTAACTCCATACTTTTTGTGTGTTCAATATGCACCATTCAAAGAAACATTGTCAATTTTCAACCCTTTCTGACTTCATTTGATATTTCTTATGCATTTAATGATTTATTTTGAGATAAATGACCCTGAGTTTGAAAAGCAGTACAAATGAACTCTGAAAAGGTTGTAACTTGGCATGACATCATAATTTCACCCGCATAGCAACTTCTAAAGAGTTGAGAGGGTTACGGCAAACACTGGATGCACTTCATGTACAAATTGGACAATCTCATAAGAAGCATGAGGGTTTCGGACGAAAACTCATCTATTACAAAGGGATTTCATTTTTAATAACTTATTTTAAGTCCATAATTTTTGTGTGTTCAATATGCACCATTCAAAGGCACATCATCAATTTTCAACGCTTTCGGACTTCATCTGATATTTCTCATGCATTTAATGATTTATTTTGAGCTAAATGGCCCTGAGTTTGAAAAGCAGTACAAATGAACTCTGAAAAGGTTGTAACTTGGCATGACATCATAATTTCACCCGCATAGCAACATCTAAAGAGTTGAGAGGGTTACGACAAACACTGGATGCACTACGTGTACAAATTGGACAATCTTATAAGAAGCATGAGGGTTTCGAACGAAAACTCATCTATTACAAAGGGATTTCATTGTAATAACTTATTTTAACTCTATACTTTTTGTGTGTTCAATATGCACCATTCAAAGGAACATCATCAATTTTCAACCCTGTCTGACTTCATTTGCTATTTCTCATGCGTTTAATGATTTATTATGAGCTAAATGACCCTGAGTTTGAAAAGCTGTACAAATGAACTCTGAAAAGGTTGGAACTTGGCATGACACCATAATTTTACCCACATAGCAACTTCTAAAGAGATGAGAGGGTTACGGCAAAAACTGGATGCACTTCGTGTACAAATTGGACAATCTGTTTCGAAGCATGTGGATTTCGGACGAAAACTCATCTATTACAACGGGATTTCATTTTTAATAACTTATTTTAACTCCATACTTTTTGTGTATTCAATACGCACCATTCAAAGGCACATCATCAATTTTCAACCCTTTCTGACTTCATTTGATATTTCTCATGCATTTAATGATTTATTTTTAGCTAAATGTACCTGAGTTTGAAAAGCAGTACAAATGAACTCTGAAAAGGTTGTAACTTGGCATGACATCATAATTTCACCCACATAGCAACTTCTAAAGAGTTGAGAGGGTTATGACAAAAACTGGATGCACTTCGTGTACAAATTGGACAATCTCATCAGAAGCATGAGGGTTTTGGACGAAAACTCATCTATTACAAAGGGATTTCATTTTTAATATCTTGTTTTAACTCCATACTTTTTGTGTGTTCAATATGCACCATTCAAAGGCACATCATCCATTTTCAACCCTTCTTGACTTCATTTGATATTTCTCATTCATTTAATGATTTATTTTGAGCTAAATGACCCTGAGTTTGAAAAGAAGTACAAATCAACTCTGAAAAGGTTGTAACTTGGCATGACATCGTAATTTCACCCACATAGCAACTTCTAAAGAGTTGAGAGGGTTACGGCAAAACTGGATGCACTTCTGGTACAAATTGGACAATCTCATAAGAAGCATGAGGGTTTCGGATGAATACTCATCTATTACAAAGGGATTTCATTTTTAATAACATATGTTAACTCGACATTTTGTGTGTGTTCAATATGCACCACTCAAAGGCACATCATCAATTTTCAACCCTTTCATACTTCATTTGATATTTCTCATGCATTTAATGATTTATTTTGAGCTAAATGACCCTGAGTTTGAAAAGCAATAAAAATGAACTCTGAAAAGGTTGTAACTTGGCATGACATCATAATTTCACCCACATAGCAACTTCTAAAGATTTGAAAGGGTTACGGCAAAAAGTGGATGCACTTCGTGTGCAAATTGGACAATCTCATGAGAAGCATGAGGGTTTTGGACGAAAATTCATGTATTACAAAGGGAGTTCATTTTTAATAACTTATTTTAACTCGATACTTTGTGTGTGTTCAATATGCACCATTCAAAGACACATCAACAATTTTCAACCCTTTCTGATTTCATTTGATATTTCTCATGCATTTAATGATTTATTTTGAGCTAAATGACCCTGAGTTTGAAAAGCAATACAAATGAACTCTGAAAAGGTTGTAACTTGGCATGACATCATAATTTCACCCACATAGCAACTTCTAAAGAGTTGAGAGGGTTACGGCAAAAACTGGATGCACTTCGTGTACAAATTGGACAATCTCATAAGAAGCATGAGGGTTTTGGACGAAAACTCATCTATTACAAAGGGATTTCATTTTTAATAACTTATTTTAACTCCATAATTTTTGTGTGTTCAATATGCACCATTCAAAGACACATCAACAATTTTCAACCCTTTCTGACTTCATTTGATATTTCTTATGCATTTAATGATTTATTTTGAGATAAATGACCCTGAGTTTGAAAAGCAGTACAAATGAACTCTGAAAAGGTTGTAACTTGGCATGACATCATAATTTCACCCGCATAGCAACTTCTAAAGAGTTCAGAGGGTTACGGCAAAAACTGGATGCACTTCATGTACAAATTGGACAATCATAAGAAGCATGATGGTTTCGGACGAAAACTCATCTATTACAAA
Source organism: Hordeum marinum (assembly GCA_022496015.1). Lineage (NCBI taxonomy): Eukaryota > Viridiplantae > Streptophyta > Magnoliopsida > Poales > Poaceae > Hordeum > Hordeum marinum. Next base: position 558,065,677 of record CM039678.1, read on the forward strand.
GGGATTTCATTTTTAATAACTTATTTTAACTCCATAATTTTTGTGTGTTCAATATGCACCATTCAAAGGCACATCATCAATTTTCAACGCTTTCGGACTTCATCTGATATTTCTCATGCATTTAATGATTTATTTTGAGCTAAATGACCCTGAGTTTGAAAAGCAGTACAAATGAACTCTGAAAAGGTTGTAACTTGGCATGACATCATAATTTCACCCGCATAGCAACTTCTAAAGAGTTGAGAGGGTTATGACAAAAACTGGATGCACTTCGTGTACAAATTGGACAATCTCATAAGAAGCATGAGGGTTTCGGACGAAAACTCATCTATTACAAAGGGATTTCATTTTTAATAACTTATTTTAACTCCATACTTTATGTGTGTTCAATATGCACCATTCAAAGGCACATTGTCAATTTTCAACCCTTTCTGACTTCATTTGTTATTTCTCATGCATTTGATGATTTATTTTGAGCTAAATGATCCTAAATTTGAAGATCAGTACAAATGAACTATGAAAAGGTTGTAACTTGGCATGACATCATAATTTCACCCTCATAGGAACTTCTAAAGAGTTGAGAGGGTTACGGCAAAAAGTGGATGCACTTCGTGTACAAATTGGACAATCTTATAAGAAGCATGAGGGTTTCGAACGAAAACTCATCTATTACAAATTGATTTCATTGTAATAACTTATTTTAACTCTATACTTTTTGTGTGTTCAATATGCACCATTCAAAGGCACATCATCAATTTTCAACCCTATCTGACTTCATTTGCTATTTCTCATGCATTTAATGATTTATTATGAGCTAAATGACCCTGAGTTTGAAAAGCAGTACAAATGAACTCTGAAAAGGTTGGAACTTGGCATGACACCATAATTTCACCCACATAGCAACTTCTAAAGAGATGAGAGGGTTACGGCAAAAACTGGATGCACTTCGTGTACAAATTGGACAATCTGTTTCGAAGCATGTGGATTTCGGACGAAAACTCATCTATTACAACGGGATTTCATTTTTAATAACTTATTTTAACTCCATACTTTCTGTGTGTTCAATATTCACCACTAAAAGGCACATCATCAATTTTTAACCCTGTCTGACTTCATTTGATATTTCTCATGCATTTAATGATTTATTTTTAGCTAAATGTACCTGAGTTTGAAAAGCAGTACAAATGAACTCTGAAAAGGTTGAAACTTGGCATGACATCATAATTTCACCCACATAGTATCTTCTAAAGAGTTGAGAGGGTTACGGTAAAAACTGGATGCACTTCGTCTACAAATTAGATAATCTGTTTTGAAGCATGTGGGTTTTGGACGAAAACTCATCTATTACAAAAGGATTTCATTTTTAATAACTTATTTTAACTCCATAATTTTTGTTTGTTCAATATGCGCCATTCAAAGGGACATCATCAATTTTCAACCTTTTCTGACTTCATTTGATATTTCTCATGCATTTAATGATTTATTTTGAGCTAAAAGACCCTCAATTTGAAAAGCAGTAAAAATGAACTCTGAAAAGGTTGTAACTTGGCATGACATCATAATTTCACCCACATAGCAACTTCTAAAGGGTTGAGAGGGTTACGGAAAAAACTGGATGCACTTCGTGTACAAATTGGACAATCTGTTTCGAAGCAAGTGGGATTCCGACGAAAACTCATCTATGACAAAGGGATTTCATTTTTAATAACTTATTTTAACTCCATACTTTTTGTGTGTTCAATATGCACCACTCAAAGGCACAACATCAATTTTCAACCCTTTCTGACTTCATTAGATATTTCTCATGCATTTAATGATTTATTTTGAGCTAAATGACCCTGAGTTTGAAAAGCAATACAAATGAACTCTGAAAAGGTTGTAACTTGGCATGACAACAAAATTTCACCCACATGGCAACTTCTACAGAGTTGAGAGGGTTACGGCAAAAACTTGATGCTCTTCGTGTACAAATTGGACAATCTGTTTCGAAGCATGTGGGTTTCGGACGAAAAGCCATCTATTACAAAAGGATTTCATTTTTCATAACTTATTTTAACTCCATTATTTTTGTGTGTTCAATATTCACTATTCAAAGGCACATCATCAATTTTCAACCCTTTCTGACTTCATTTGATATTTCTCATGCATTTAATGATTTATTTGAGCTAAATGACCCTAAATTTGAAAAGCAGCACAAATGAACTCTGAAAAGGTTGTAAGTTGGCACGACATCAAAATTTCACCGACATGGCAACTTCTACAGAGTTGAGAGGGTTATGGCAAAAACTTGATGCTCTTCGTGTACAAATTGGACAATCTGTTTCGAAGCATGTGGGTTTCGGACGAAAAGCCATCTATTACAAAAGAATTTCATTTTTAATAACTTATTTTAACTCCATAATTTTTGTGTGTTCAATATTCACTATTCAAAGGCACATCATCAATTTTCAACCCTTTCTGACTTCATTTGATATTTCTCATGCATTTAATGATTTATTTGAGCTAAGTGACCCTAAATTTGAAAAGCAGTACAAATGAACTCTGAAAAGGTTGTAACTTGGGATGACATCACAATTTCACACACATAGCAACTTCTAAAGACTTGAGAGGGTTACGACAAAAACTGGATGCACTTCGTGTACAAATTGGACAATCTCATAAGAAGCATGAGGGTTTCGGACGAAAACTCATCTATTACAAAGGGATTTCATTTTAATAACTTGTTTCAACTCCATACTTTTTGTGTGTTCAATATGCACCATTCAATGGCACATCATCCATTTTCAACCCTTTCTGACTTCATTTGATATTTCTCATGCATTTAATGATTTATTTTGAGCTAAATGACCCTGAATTTGAAAAGCAGTACAAATGAACTATGAAAAGGTTGTAACTTGGCATGACATCCTAGTTTCACCCACATAGCAACTTCTAAAGAGTTGATAGGGTTACGACAAAAACTGGATGCACTTCGTGTACAAATTGGACAATCTCATAAGAAGCATGAGGGTTTCGGACGAAAACTCATCTATTACAAAGGGATTTCATTTTAATAACTTGTTTCAACTCCATACTTTTTGTGTGTTCAATATGCACCATTCAATGGCACATCATCCATTTTCAACCCTTTCTGACTTCATTTGATATTTCTCATGCATTTAATGATTTATTTTGAGCTAAATGACCCTGAATTTGAAAAGCAGTACAAATGAACTCTGAAAAGGTTGTAACTTGGGATGACATCACAATTTCACACACATAGCAACTTCTAAAGACTTGAGAGGGTTACGACAAAAACTGGATGCACTTCGTGTACAAATTGGACAATCTCATAAGAAGCATGAGGGTTTCGGACGAAAACTCATCTATTACAAAGGGATTTCATTTTAATAACTTGGTTCAACTCCATACTTTTTGTGTGTTCAATATGCACTATTCAAAGGCACATCATCAATTTTCAACCCTTTCTGACTTCATTTGATATTTCTCATGCATTTAATGATTTATTTGAGCTAAGTGACCCTAAATTTGAAAAGCAGTACAAATGAACTCTGAAAAGGTTGTAACTTGGGATGACATCACAATTTCACACACATAGCAACTTCTAAAGACTTGAGAGGGTTAGGACAAAAACTGGATGCACTTCGTGTACAAATTGGACAATCTCATAAGAAGCATGAGGGTTTCGGACGAAAACTCATCTATTACAAAGGGATTTCATTTTAATAACTTGTTTCAACTCCATACTTTTAGTGTGTTTAATATGCACCATTCAATGGCACATCATCAATTTTCAACCCTTTCTGACTTCATTTGATATTTCTCATGCATTTAATGATTTATTTGAGCTAAGTGACCCTAAATTTGAAAAGCAGTACAAATGAACTCTGAAAAGGTTGTAACTTGGGATGACATCACAATTTCACACACATAGCAACTTCTAAAGACTTGAGAGGGTTACGACAAAAACTGGATGCACTTCGTGTACAAATTGGACAATCTCATAAGAAGCATGAGGGTTTCGGACGAAAACTCATCTATTACAAAGGGATTTCATTTTAATAACTTGTTTCAACTCCATACTTTTTGTGTGTTCAATATGCACCATTCAATGGCACATCATCCATTTTCAACCCTTTCTGACTTCATTTGATATTTCTCATGCATTTAATGATTTATTTTGAGCTAAATGACCCTGAATTTGAAAAGCAGTACAAATGAACTATGAAAAGGTTGTAACTTGGCATGACATCATAGTTTCACCCACATAGCAACTTCTAAAGAGTTGATAGGGTTACGACAAAAACTGGATGCACTTCGTGTACAAATTGGACAATCTCATAAGAAGCATGAGGGTTTCGGACGAAAACTCATCTATTACAAAGGGATTTCATTTTAATAACTTGTTTCAACTCCATACTTTTTGTGTGTTCAATATGCACCATTCAATGGCACATCATCCATTTTCAACCCTTTCTGACTTCATTTGATATTTCTCATGCATTTAATGATTTATTTTGAGCTAAATGACCCTGAATTTGAAAAGCAGTACAAATGAACTCTGAAAAGGTTGTAACTTGGGATGACATCACAATTTCACACACATAGCAACTTCTAAAGACTTGAGAGGGTTACGACAAAAACTGGATGCACTTCGTGTACAAATTGGACAATCTCATAAGAAGCATGAGGGTTTCGGACGAAAACTCATCTATTACAAAGGGATTTCATTTTAATAACTTGTTTCAACTCCATACTTTTTGTGTGTTCAATATGCACTATTCAAAGGCACATCATCAATTTTCAACCCTTTCTGACTTCATTTGATATTTCTCATGCATTTAATGATTTATTTGAGCTAAGTGACCCTAAATTTGAAAAGCAGTACAAATGAACTCTGAAAAGGTTGTAACTCGGGATGACATCACAATTTCACACACATAGCAACTTCTAAAGACTTGAGAGGGTTACGACAAAAACTGGATGCACTTCGTGTACAAATTGGACAATCTCATAAGAAGCATGAGGGTTTCGGACGAAAACTCATCTATTACAAAGGGATTTCATTTTAATAACTTGTTTCAACTCCATACTTTTTGTGTGTTCAATATGCACCATTCAATGGCACATCATCCATTTTCAACCCTTTCTGACTTCATTTGATATTTCTCATGCATTTAATGATTTATTTTGAGCTAAAAGACCCTCAATTTGAAAAGCAGTAAAAATGAACTCTGAAAAGGTTGTAACTTGGCATGACATCATAATTTCACCCACATAGCAACTTCTAAAGGGTTGAGAGGGTTACGGAAAAAACTGGATGCACTTCGTGTACAAATTGGACAATTTGTTTCGAAGCAAGTGGGTTTCCGACGAAAACTCATCTATGACAAAGGGATTTCATTTTTAATAACTTATTTTAACTCCATACTTTTTGTGTGTTCAATATGCACCACTCAAAGGCACAACATCAATTTTCAACCCTTTCTGACTTCATTAGATATTTCTCATGCATTTAATGATTTATTTTGAGCTAAATGACCCTGAGTTTGAAAAGCAATACAAATGAACTCTGAAAAGGTTGTAACTTGGCATGACATCAAAATTTCACCCACATGGCAACTTCTACAGAGTTGAGAGGGTTACGGCAAAAACTTGATGCTCTTCGTGTACAAATTGGACAATCTGTTTCGAAGCATGTGGGTTTCGGACGAAAAGCCATCTATTACAAAAGGATTTCATTTTTCATAACTTATTTTAACTCCATTATTTTTGTGTGTTCAATATTCACTATTCAAAGGCACATCATCAATTTTCAACCCTTTCTGACTTCATTTGATATTTCTCATGCATTTAATGATTTATTTGAGCTAAATGACCCTAAATTTGAAAAGCAGCACAAATGAACTCTGAAAAGGTTGTAAGTTGGCATGACATCAAAATTTCACCGACATGGCAACTTCTACAGAGTTGAGAGGGTTATGGCAAAAACTTGATGCTCTTCGTGTACAAATTGGACAATCTGTTTCGAAGCATGTGGGTTTCGGACGAAAAGCCATCTATTACAAAAGAATTTCATTTTTAATAACTTATTTTAACTCCATAATTTTTGTGTGTTCAATATTCACTATTCAAAGGCACATCATCAATTTTCAACCCTTTCTGACTTCATTTGATATTTCTCATGCATTTAATGATTTATTTGAGCTAAGTGACCCTAAATTTGAAAAGCAGTACAAATGAACTCTGAAAAGGTTGTAACTTGGGATGACATCACAATTTCACACACATAGCAACTTCTAAAGACTTGAGAGGGTTACGACAAAAACTGGATGCACTTCGTGTACAAATTGGACAATCTCATAAGAAGCATGAGGGTTTCGGACGAAAACTCATCTATTACAAAGGGATTTCATTTTAATAACTTGTTTCAACTCCATACTTTTTGTGTGTTCAATATGCACCATTCAATGGCACATCATCCATTTTCAACCCTTTCTGACTTCATTTGATATTTCTCATGCATTTAATGATTTATTTTGAGCTAAATGACCCTGAATTTGAAAAGCAGTACAAATGAACTATGAAAAGGTTGTAACTTGGCATGACATCATAGTTTCACCCACATAGCAACTTCTAAAGAGTTGATAGGGTTACGACAAAAACTGGATGCACTTCGTGTACAAATTGGACAATCTCATAAGAAGCATGAGGGTTTCGGACGAAAACTCATCTATTACAAAGGGATTTCATTTTAATAACTTGTTTCAACTCCATACTTTTTGTGTGTTCAATATGCACCATTCAATGGCACATCATCCATTTTCAACCCTTTCTGACTTCATTTGATATTTCTCATGCATTTAATGATTTATTTTGAGCTAAATGACCCTGAATTTGAAAAGCAGTACAAATGAACTCTGAAAAGGTTGTAACTTGGGATGACATCACAATTTCACACACATAGCAACTTCTAAAGACTTGAGAGGGTTACGACAAAAACTGGATGCACTTCGTGTACAAATTGGACAATCTCATAAGAAGCATGAGGGTTTCGGACGAAAACTCATCTATTACAAAGGGATTTCATTTTAATAACTTGTTTCAACTCCATACTTTTTGTGTGTTCAATATGCACTATTCAAAGGCACATCATCAATTTTCAACCCTTTCTGACTTCATTTGATATTTCTCATGCATTTAATGATTTATTTGAGCTAAGTGACCCTAAATTTGAAAAGCAGTACAAATGAACTCTGAAAAGGTTGTAACTCGGGATGACATCACAATTTCACACACATAGCAACTTCTAAAGACTTGAGAGGGTTACGACAAAAACTGGATGCACTTCGTGTACAAATTGGACAATCTCATAAGAAGCATGAGGGTTTCGGACGAAAACTCATCTATTACAAAGGGATTTCATTTTAATAACTTGTTTCAACTCCATACTTTTTGTGTGTTCAATATGCACCATTCAATGGCACATCATCCATTTTCAACCCTTTCTGACTTCATTTGATATTTCTCATGCATTTAATGATTTATTTTGAGCTAAAAGACCCTCAATTTGAAAAGCAGTAAAAATGAACTCTGAAAAGGTTGTAACTTGGCATGACATCATAATTTCACCCACATAGCAACTTCTAAAGGGTTGAGAGGGTTACGGAAAAAACTGGATGCACTTCGTGTACAAATTGGACAATTTGTTTCGAAGCAAGTGGGTTTCCGACGAAAACTCATCTATGACAAAGGGATTTCATTTTTAATAACTTATTTTAACTCCATACTTTTTGTGTGTTCAATATGCACCACTCAAAGGCACAACATCAATTTTCAACCCTTTCTGACTTCATTAGATATTTCTCATGCATTTAATGATTTATTTTGAGCTAAATGACCCTGAGTTTGAAAAGCAATACAAATGAACTCTGAAAAGGTTGTAACTTGGCATGACATCAAAATTTCACCCACATGGCAACTTCTACAGAGTTGAGAGGGTTACGGCAAAAACTTGATGCTCTTCGTGTACAAATTGGACAATCTGTTTCGAAGCATGTGGGTTTCGGACGAAAAGCCATCTATTACAAAAGGATTTCATTTTTCATAACTTATTTTAACTCCATTATTTTTGTGTGTTCAATATTCACTATTCAAAGGCACATCATCAATTTTCAACCCTTTCTGACTTCATTTGATATTTCTCATGCATTTAATGATTTATTTGAGCTAAATGACCCTAAATTTGAAAAGCAGCACAAATGAACTCTGAAAAGGTTGTAAGTTGGCATGACATCAAAATTTCACCGACATGGCAACTTCTACAGAGTTGAGAGGGTTATGGCAAAAACTTGATGCTCTTCGTGTACAAATTGGACAATCTGTTTCGAAGCATGTGGGTTTCGGACGAAAAGCCATCTATTACAAAAGAATTTCATTTTTAATAACTTATTTTAACTCCATAATTTTTGTGTGTTCAATATTCACTATTCAAAGGCACATCATCAATTTTCAACCCTTTCTGACTTCATTTGATATTTCTCATGCATTTAATGATTTATTTGAGCTAAGTGACCCTAAATTTGAAAAGCAGTACAAATGAACTCTGAAAAGGTTGTAACTTGGGATGACATCACAATTTCACACACATAGCAACTACTAAAGACTTGAGAGGGTTACGACAAAAACTGGATGCACTTCGTGTACAAATTGGACAATCTCATAAGAAGCATGAGGGTTTCGGACGAAAACTCATCTATTACAAAGGGATTTCATTTTAATAACTTGTTTCAACTCCATACTTTTTGTGTGTTCAATATGCACCATTCAATGGCACATCATCCATTTTCAACCCTTTCTGACTTCATTTGATATTTCTCATGCATTTAATGATTTATTTTGAGCTAAAAGACCCTCAATTTGAAAAGCAGTAAAAATGAACTCTGAAAAGGTTGTAACTTGGCATGACATCATAATTTCACCCACATAGCAACTTCTAAAGGGTTGAGAGGGTTACGGAAAAAACTGGATGCACTTCGTGTACAAATTGGACAATCTGTTTCGAAGCAAGTGGGTTTCCGACGAAAACTCATCTATGACAAAGGGATTTCATTTTTAATAACTTATTTTAACTCCATACTTTTTGTGTGTTCAATATGCTCCACTCAAAGGCACAACATCAATTTTCAACCCTTTCTGACTTCATTAGATATTTCTCATGCATTTAATGATTTATTTTGAGCTAAATGACCCTGAGTTTGAAAAGCAATACAAATGAACTCTAAAAAGGTTGTAACTTGGCATGACATCAAAATTTCACCCACATGGCAACTTCTACAGAGTTGAGAGGGTTACGGCAAAAACTTGATGCTCTTCGTGTACAAATTGGACAATCTGTTTCGAAGCATGTGGGTTTCGGACGAAAAGCCATCTATTACAAAAGGATTTCATTTTTCATAACTTATTTTAACTCCATTATTTTTGTGTGTTCAATATTCACTATTCAAAGGCACATCATCAATTTTCAACCCTTTCTGACTTCATTTGATATTTCTCATGCATTTAATGATTTATTTGAGCTAAATGACCCTAAATTTGAAAAGCAGCACAAATGAACTCTGAAAAGGTTGTAAGTTGGCATGACATCAAAATTTCACTGACATGGCAACTTCTACAGAGTTGAGAGGGTTATGGCAAAAACTTGATGCTCTTCGTGTACAAATTGGACAATCTGTTTCGAAGCATGTGGGTTTCGGACGAAAAGCCATCTATTACAAAAGAATTTCATTTTTAATAACTTATTTTAACTCCATAATTTTTGTGTGTTCAATATTCACTATTCAAAGGCACATCATCAATTTTCAACCCTTTCTGACTTCATTTGATATTTCTCATGCATTTAATGATTTATTTGAGCTAAGTGACCCTAAATTTGAAAAGCAGTACAAATGAACTCTGAAAAGGTTGTAACTTGATATGACATCACAATTTCACACACATAGCAACTTCTAAAGACTTGAGAGGGTTACGACAAAAACTGGATGCACTTCGTGTACAAATTGTACAATCTCATAAGAAGCATGAGGGTTTCGGACGAAAACTCATCTATTACAAAGGGATTTCATTTTAATAACTTGTTTCAACTCCATACTTTTTGTGTGTTCAATATGCACCATTCAATGGCACATCATCCATTTTCAACCCTTTCTGACTTCATTTGATATTTCTCATGCATTTAATGATTTATTTTGAGCTAAATGACCCTGAATTTGAAAAGCAGTACAAATGAACTATGAAAAGGTTGTAACTTGGCATGACATCATAGTTTCACCCACATAGCAACTTCTAAAGAGTTGATAGGGTTACGGCAAAAACCGGATGCACTTCGTGTACAAATTGGACAATCTCATAAGAAGCATGAGGGTTTCGGACGAAAACTCATCTATTACAAAGGGATTTCATTTTTAATAACATATTTGAACTCCATACTTTTTGTGTGTTCAATATGCACCATTCAAAGGCACATCATCAATTTTCAACCCTTTCTGACTTCATTTGATATTTCTCATGCATTTAATGATTTATTTTGAACTAAATGTACCTGAGTTCGAAAAGCAGTACAAAAGAACTCTGAAAAGGTTGTAACTTGGCATGACATCATAATTTCACCCGCATAGCAACTTCTAAACAGTTGAGAGGGTTACGACAAAAACTGGATGCACTTCGTGTACGAATTGGACAATCTCATCAGAAGCATGAGGGTTTTGGACAAAAACTCATCTATTACAAAGGGATTTCATTTTTAATAACTTGTTTTAACTCCATACTTTTTGTGTGTTCAATATGCACCATTCAAAGGCACTTCATCCATTTTCAACCCTTTCTGACTTCATTTGATATTTCTCATGCATTTAATGATTTATTTTGAGCTAAAAGACCCTCAATTTGAAAAGCAGTAAAAATGAACTCTGAAAAGGTTGTAACTTGGCATGACATCATAATTTCACCCACATAGCAACTTCTAAAGGGTTGAGAGGGTTACGGAAAAAACTGGATGCACTTCGTGTACAAATTGGACAATCTGTTTCGAAGCAAGTGGGTTTCCGACGAAAACTCATCTATGACAAAGGGATTTCATTTTTAATAACTTATTTTAACTCCATACTTTTTGTGTGTTCAATATGCTCCACTCAAAGGCACAACATCAATTTTCAACCCTTTCTGACTTCATTAGATATTTCTCATGCATTTAATGATTTATTTTGAGCTAAATGACCCTGAGTTTGAAAAGCAATACAAATGAACTCTAAAAAGGTTGTAACTTGGCATGACATCAAAATTTCACCCACATGGCAACTTCTACAGAGTTGAGAGGGTTACGGCAAAAACTTGATGCTCTTCGTGTACAAATTGGACAATCTGTTTCGAAGCATGTGGGTTTCGGACGAAAAGCCATCTATTACAAAAGGATTTCATTTTTCATAACTTATTTTAACTCCATTATTTTTGTGTGTTCAATATTCACTATTCAAAGGCACATCATCAATTTTCAACCCTTTCTGACTTCATTTGATATTTCTCATGCATTTAATGATTTATTTGAGCTAAATGACCCTAAATTTGAAAAGCAGCACAAATGAACTCTGAAAAGGTTGTAAGTTGGCATGACATCAAAATTTCACTGACATGGCAACTTCTACAGAGTTGAGAGGGTTATGGCAAAAACTTGATGCTCCTCGTGTACAAATTGGACAATCTGTTTCGAAGCATGTGGGTTTCGGACGAAAAGCCATCTATTACAAAAGAATTTCATTTTTAATAACTTATTTTAACTCCATAATTTTTGTGTGTTCAATATTCACTATTCAAAGGCACATCATCAATTTTCAACCCTTTCTGACTTCATTTGATATTTCTCATGCATTTAATGATTTATTTGAGCTAAGTGACCCTAAATTTGAAAAGCAGTACAAATGAACTCTGAAAAGGTTGTAACTTGATATGACATCACAATTTCACACACATAGCAACTTCTAAAGACTTGAGAGGGTTACGACAAAAACTGGATGCACTTCGTGTACAAATTGTACAATCTCATAAGAAGCATGAGGGTTTCGGACGAAAACTCATCTATTACAAAGGGATTTCATTTTAATAACTTGTTTCAACTCCATACTTTTTGTGTGTTCAATATGCACCATTCAATGGCACATCATCCATTTTCAACCCTTTCTGACTTCATTTGATATTTCTCATGCATTTAATGATTTATTTTGAGCTAAATGACCCTGAATTTGAAAAGCAGTACAAATGAACTATGAAAAGGTTGTAACTTGGCATGACATCATAGTTTCACCCACATAGCAACTTCTAAAGAGTTGATAGGGTTACGGCAAAAACCGGATGCACTTCGTGTACAAATTGGACAATCTCATAAGAAGCATGAGGGTTTCGGACGAAAACTCATCTATTACAAAGGGATTTCATTTTTAATAACATATTTGAACTCCATACTTTTTGTGTGTTCAATATGCACCATTCAAAGGCACATCATCAATTTTCAACCCTTTCTGACTTCATTTGATATTTCTCATGCATTTAATGATTTATTTTGAACTAAATGTACCTGAGTTCGAAAAGCAGTACAAAAGAACTCTGAAAAGGTTGTAACTTGGCATGACATCATAATTTCACCCGCATAGCAACTTCTAAACAGTTGAGAGGGTTACGACAAAAACTGGATGCACTTCGTGTACGAATTGGACAATCTCATCAGAAGCATGAGGGTTTTGGACAAAAACTCATCTATTACAAAGGGATTTCATTTTTAATAACTTGTTTTAACTCCATACTTTTTGTGTGTTCAATATGCACCATTCAAAGGCACTTCATCCATTTTCAACCCTTTCTGACTTCATTTGATATTTCTCATGCATTTAATGATTTATTTTGAGCTAAATGACCCTGAGTTTGAAAAGCAGTACAAATCAACTCTGAAAAGGTTGTAACATGGCATGACATCATAATTTTACCCACATAGCAACTTCTAAAGAGTTGAGAGGGTTACGGCAAAAACTGGATGCACTTCGTGTACAAATTGGACAATCTCATAAGAAGCATGAGGGTTTCGAACGAAAACTCATCTATTACAAAGGGTTTTCATTTTTCATAACATATGTTAACTCGATACTTTGTGTGTGTTCAATATGCACCATTCGAAGGCACATCATCAATTTTCAACCCTTTCTGACTTCATTTGATATTTCTCATGCATTTAATGATTTATTTTGAGCTAAATGACCCTGAGTTTGAAAAGCAATACGAATGAACTCTGAAAAGGTTGTAACTTGGCATGACGTCATAATTTCATGCACATAGCAACATCTAAAGAGTTGAGAGGGTTACGGCAAACACTGGATGCACTTCGTGTACAAATTGGACAATCTCATAAGAAGCATGAGGGTTTTGGACGAAAACTCATCTATTACAAATGGATTTCATTTTTAATAACTTATTTTAACTCCATACTTTTTGTGTGTTCAATATGCACCATTCAAGGACACATCATCAATTTTCAACCCTTTCTGACTTTATTTGATATTTCTTATGCATTTAATGATTTATTTTGAGATAAATGACCCTGAGTTTGAAAAGCAGTACAAATGAACTCTGAAAAGGTTGTAACTTGGCATGACATCATAATTTCACCCGCATATCAACTTCTAAAGAGTTGAGAGGGTTACGGCAAAAACTGGATGCACTTCATGTACAAATTGGACAATCTCATAAGAAGCATGAGGGTTTCGGACGAAAACTCATCTATTACAAAGGGATTTCATTTTTAATAACTTATTTTAACTCCATAATTATTGTGTGTTCAATATGCACCATTCAAAGGTACATCATCAATTTTCAACCCTTTCTGACTTCATTTGATATTTCTCATGCATTTAATGATTTATTTTGAGCTAAATGATCCTGAATTTGAAAAGCAGTACAAATGAACTCTGAAAAGGTTGTAACTTGACATGACATCATAATTTCACCCACATAGAAACTTCTAATGAGTTGAGAGGGTTATGGCAAAAACTAGATGCACTTCGTGTACAAATTGGACAATCTCTTTCGAAGCTTGTGGGTTTCGGACAAAAACTCATCTATTACAAAGGGATTTCATTTTTCATAACTTATTTGAACTCCACACTTTTTGTGTGTTCAATATGCACCATTCAAAGGCACATCATCAATTTTCAACCCTTTCTAACTTCATTTAATATGGTTCATGCAATTAATGATTTATTTTGACCTAAATGACCCTGAATTTGCAAAGCAGTACAAATGAACTCTGAAAAGGTTGTAACTTGGCATGACATCATCATTTCACCCACATAGCAACTTCTAAAGAGTTGAGACGGTTATGACAAAAACTCGATGCACTTCGTTTACAAATTGGACAATCTCATAAGAAGCATGTGGGTTTCGGACGAAAACTTATCTACTACAAAGGGATTTCATTTTTAATAACTTGTTTTAACTCCATAATTTTTGTGTGTTTAATATGCACCATTCAATGGCACATCATCCATTTTCAACCCTTTCTGACTTCATTTGATATTTCTCATGCATTTAATGATTTATTTTGAGCTAAATGACCCTGAGTTTGAAACCAGTACAAATGAACTCTGAAAAGGTTGTAACTTGGCATGACATCATAATTTCACCCGCATAGCAACTTCTAAAGAGTTGAGAGGGTTACGACAAAAACTGGATGCACTTCGTGTACAAATTGGACAATCTCATCAGAAGCATGAGGGTTTCGGACGAAAACTCATCTATTACAAAGGGATTTCATTTTTAATAACATATGTTAACTGGATACTTTGTGTGTGTTCAATATGCACCATTCAAAGGCACATTATCAGTTTTCAACCCTTTCTGACTTCATTTGATATTTCTCATGCATTTAATGATTTATTTTGAGCTAAATGACCCTTAGTTTGAAAAGGAATACAAATTAACTCTGAAAAGGTTGTAACCTGGCATGACATCATAATTTCACCCACATAGCAACTTCTAAAGAGTTGAGAGGGTTACGACAAAAACTGGATGCACTTCGTGTACAAATTGGACAATCTCATAAGAAGCATGAGGGTTTCGGACGAAAACTCATCTATTACAAAGGGATTTCATTTTTAATAACTTGTTTTAACTCCATACTTCTTGTGTGTTCAATATGCACCATTCAAAGGCACATCATCCATTTTCAACCCTTTCTGACTTCATTTGATATTTCTCATGCATTTAATGATTTATTTTGAGCTAAATGACCCTGAATTTGAAAAGCAGTACAAATAAATTCTGAAAAGGTTGTAACTTGGCATGACATCATAGTTTCACCCACATAGCAACTTCTAAAGAGTTGAGAGGGTTACGGCAAAAACTGGATGCACTTCGCGTACAAATTGTACAATCTCATAAGAAGCATGAGGGTTTCGGACGAAAACTCATCTATTACAAAGGGATTTCATTTTTAATAACTTATTTGAACTCCATACTTTTTGTGTGTTCAGTATGCACCATTCAAGGGAACATCATCAATTTTCAACCCTTTCTGACTTCATTTGATATTTCTCATGCATTTAATGATTTATTTTTAGCTAAATGTACCTGAGTTTGAAAAGCAGTACAAATGAACTCTGAAAAGGTTGTAACTTGGCATGACATCATAATTTCACCCGCATAGCAACTTCAAAAGAGTTGAGAGGGTTACGACAAAAACTGGATGCACTTCGTGACAAATTGGACAACTCATGAGAAGCGTGAGGGTTTTGGACGAAAACTCATCTATTACAAAGGGATTTCATTTTTAATAACTTGTTTTAACTTCATACTTTTTGTGTGTTCAATATGCACCATTCAAAGGCACATCATCCATTTTCAACCCTTTCTGACTTCATTTGATATTTCTCATGCATTTAATGATTTATTTTGAGCTAAATGACCCTGAGTTTGAAAAGCAGTACAAATCAACTCTGAAAAGGTTGTAACTTGGCATGACATCATAATTTCACCCACATAGCAACTTCTAAAGAGTTGAGAGGGTTACGGCAAAAACTGGATGCACTTCGCGTACAAATTGGACAATCTCATAAGAAGCATGAGGGTTTCGGACGAAAACTCATCTATTACAAAGGGATTTCATTTTTAATAACTTATTTGAACTCCATACTTTTTGTGTGTTCAGTATGCACCATTCAAGGGAACATCATCAATTTTCAACCCTTTCTGACTTCATTTGATATTTCTCATGCATTTAATGATTTATTTTTAGCTAAATGTACCTGAGTTTGAAAAGTAGTACAAATGAACTCTGAAAAGGTTGTAACTTGGCATGACATCATAATTTCACCCGCATAGCAACTTCTAAAGAGTTAGGAGGGTTACGACAAAAACTGGATGCACTTCGTGACAAATTGGACAACTCATGAGAAGCGTGAGGGTTTTGGACGAAAACTCATCTATTACAAAGGGATTTCATTTTTAATAACTTGTTTTAACTCCATACTTTTTGTGTGTTCAATATGCACCATTCAAAGGCACATCATCCATTTTCAACCCTTTGTGACTTCATTTGATATTTCTCATGCATTTATTGATTTATTTTGAGCTAAATGACCCTGAGTTTGAAAAGCAGTACAAATCAACTCTGAAAAGGTTGTAACTTGGCATGACATCATAATTTCACCCACATAGCAACTTCTAAAGAGTTGAGAGGGTTACGGCAAAAACTGGATGCACTTCGTGTACAAATTGGACAATCTCATAAGAAGCATGAGGGTTTCGGACGAATACTCATCTATTACAAAGGGATTTCATTTTTAATAACATATTTTAACTCGATACTTTGTGTGTGTTCAATATGCACCATTCAAAGGCACATCATCAATTTTCAACCCTTTCTGACTTCATTTGATATTTCTCATGCATTTAATGATTTATTTTGAGCTATATGACCCTGAGTTTTAAAAGCAATACAAATGAACTCCGAAAAGGTTGTAACTTGGCATGATATCATAATTTCACCCACATAGCAACTTCTAAAGAGTTGAGAGGGTTACGGCAAAAACTGGATGCACTTCGTGTACAAATTGGACAATCTCATAAGAAGAATGAGGGTTTTGGACGAAAACTCATCTATTACAAAGGGATTTCATTTTTAATAACTTGTTTTAACTCCATACTTTTTGTGTGTTCAATATGCACCATTCAAAGGCACATCATCCATTTTCAACCCTTTGTGACTTCATTTGATATTTCTCATGCATTTAATGATTTATTTTGAGCTAAATGACCCTGAGTTTGAAAAGCAGTACAAATCAACTCTGAAAAGGTTGTAACTTGGCATGACATCATAATTTCACCCACATAGCAACTTCTAAAGAGTTGAGAGGGTTACGGCAAAAACTGGATGCACTTCGTGTACAAATTGGACAATCTCATAAGAAGCATGAGGGTTTCGGACGAATACTCATCTATTACAAAGGGATTTCATTTTTAATAACATATTTTAACTCGATACTTTGTGTGTGTTCAATATGCACCATTCAAAGGCACATCATCAATTTTCAACCCTTTCTGACTTCATTTGATATTTCTCATGCATTTAATGATTTATTTTGAGCTATATGACCCTGAGTTTTAAAAGCAATACAAATGAACTCCGAAAAGGTTGTAACTTGGCATGATATCATAATTTCACCCACATAGCAACTTCTAAAGAGTTGAGAGGGTTACGGCAAAAACTGGATGCACTTCGTGTACAAATTGGACAATCTCATAAGAAGAATGAGGGTTTTGGACGAAAACTCATCTATTACAAAGGGATTTCATTTTTAATAACTTGTTTTAACTCCATACTTTTTGTGTGTTCAATATGCACCATTCGAAGACACATCATAAAATTTCAACCCTTTCTGACTTCAGTTGATATTTCTTATGCATTTAATGATTTATTTTCACATAAATGAGCCTGAGTTTGAAAAGCAGTACAAATGAACTCTGAAAAGGTTGTAACTTAGCATGACACCATAATTTCACCCGCATAGCAACTTCTAAAGAGTTGAGAGGGTTACTGCAAAAACTGGATGCGCTTCAAGTACAAATTGGACAATCTCATAAGAAGCATGAGGGTTTCGGACGAAAACTCATCTATTACAAAGGGATTTCATTTTTAATAACTTAATTTAACTCCATAATTTTTGTGTGTTCAATATGCACCATTCAAAGGCACATCATCAATTTTCAACGCTTTCAGACTTCATCTGATATTTCTCATGCATTTAATGATTTATTTTGAGCTAAATGACCCCGAGTATGAAAAGCAGTACAAATGAACTCTGAAAAGGTTGTAACTTGGCATGACATCATAATTTCACCCGCATAGCAACTTCTAAAGAGTTGAGAGGGTTACGACAAAAACTGGATGCACTTCGTGTACAAATTGGACAATCTCATAAGAAGCATGAGGGTTTCGGACGAAAACTCATCTATTACAAAGGGATTTCATTTTTAATAACTTATTTTAACTCCATACTTTATGTGTGTTCAATATGCACCATTCAAAGGCACATCGTCAATTTTCAACCCTTTCTGACTTCATTTGTTATTTCTCATGCATTTAATGATTTATTTTGAGTTAAATGACCCTAAATTTGAAAAGCAGTACAAATGAACTATGAAAAGGTTGTAACTTGGCAGGACATCATAATTTCACCCACATAGCAACTTCTAAAGAGTTGAGAGGGTTACGGCAAAAACTGGATGCACTTCGTGTACAAATTGGACAATCTTATACGAAGCATGAGGGTTTCGAACGAAAACTCATCTATTACAAAGGGATTTCATTGTAATAAATTATTTTAACTCTATACTTTTTGTGTGTTCAATATGCACCATTCAAAGGCACATCATCAATTTTCAACCCTGTCTGACTTCATTTGCTATTTCTCATGCATTTAATGATTTATTATGAGCTAAATGACCCTGAGTTTGAAAAGCAGTACAAATGAACTCTGAAAAGGTTGGAACTTGGCATGACATCATAATTTCACCCTCATAGCAACTTCTAAAGAGTTGAGAGGGTTACGGCAAAAACTGGATGCACTTCGTGTACAAATTGGACAATTTGATCAGAAGCATGAGGGTTTCGGACGAAAACTCATGTATTACAAAGGGATTTCATTTTTAATAACTTATTTGAACTCCATACTTTTTGTGTGTTCAATATGCACCATTCAAGGGAATTATCATCAATTTTCAACCCTTTCTGACTTCATTCGATATTTCTCATGCATTTAATGATTTATTTTTAGTAAATGTACCTGAGTTTGAAAAGCAGTACAAATGAACTCTGAAAAGGTTGTAACTTGGCATGACATCATAATTTCAACCGCATAGCAACTTCTAAAGAGTTGAGAGGGTTACGACAAAAACTGGATGCACTTCCTGTACAAATTGGACAACTCATCAGAAGCATGAGGGTTTTGGACGAAAACTCATCTATTACAAAGGGATTTCAGTTTTAATAACTTGTTTTAACTCCATACTTTTTGTGTGTTCAATATGCACCATTCAAAGGCACATCATCCATTTTCAACCCTTTTTGACTTCATTTGATATTTCTCATGCATTTAATGATTTATTTTGAGCTAAATGACCCTGAGTTTGAAAAGCAGTACAAATCAACTCGGAAAAGGTTGTAACTTGGCATGACATCATAATTTCACCCACATAGCAACTTCTAAAGAGTTGAGAGGGTTACGGCAAAAACTGGATGCACTTCGTGTACAAATTGGACAATCTCATAAGAAGCATGAGGGTTTCGGACGAATACTCATCTATTACAAAGGGATTTCATTTTTAATAACATATTTTAACTCGATACTTTGTGTGTGTTCAATATGAACCATTCAAAGGCACATCATCAATTTTCAACCCTTTCTGACTTCATTTGATATTTCTCATGCATTTAATGATTTATTTTGAGCTATATGACCCTGATTTTGAAAAGCAATACAAATGAACTCCGAAAAGGTTGTAACTTGGCATGATATCATAATTTCACCCACATAGCAACTTCTAAAGAGTTGAGAGGGTTACGGCAAAAGCTGGATGTACTTCGTGTACAAATTGGACAATCTCATCAGAAGCATGAGGGTTTCGGACGAAAACTCATCTATTACAAAGTGATTTCATTTTTAATAACTTTTTTTAACTCCATACTTTTTGTGTGTTCAATATGCACCATTCAAAGACACATCATCAATTTTCAACGCTTTCGGACTTCATCTGATATTTCTCATGCATTTAATGATTTATTTTGAGCTAAATGACCCCGAGTTTGAAAAGCAGTACAAATGAACTCTGAAAAGGTTGTAACTTGGCATGACATCATAATTTCACCCGCATAGCAACTTCTAAAGAGTTGAGAGGGTTACTGCAAAAATTGGATGCGCTTCAAGTACAAATTGGACAATCTCATAAGAAGCATGAGGGTTTCGGACGAAAACTCATCTATTACAAAGGGATTTCATTTTTAATAACTTAATTTAACTCCATAATTTTTGTGTGTTCAATATGCACCATTCAAAGGCACATCATCAATTTTCAACGCTTTCGGACTTCATCTGATATTTCTCATGCATTTAATGATTTATTTTGAGCTAAATGACCCCGAGTTTGAAAAGCAGTACAAATGAACTCTGAAAAGGTTGTAACTTGGCATGACATCATAATTTCACCCACATAGCAACTTCTAAAGAGTTGAGAGGGTTACGGCAAAAATTGGATGCACTTCGTGTACAAATTGGACAATCTCATAAGAAGCATGAGGGTTTCGGACGAATACTCATCTATTACAAAGGGATTTCATTTTTAATAACATATTTTAACTCGATACTTTGTGTGTGTTCAATATGCACCATTCAAAGGCACATCATCA
This sequence comes from Hordeum marinum, assembly GCA_022496015.1. Classification (NCBI taxonomy): domain Eukaryota; kingdom Viridiplantae; phylum Streptophyta; class Magnoliopsida; order Poales; family Poaceae; genus Hordeum; species Hordeum marinum. Next base: position 558,086,675 of record CM039678.1, read on the forward strand.
ATTTTCAACCCTTTCTGACTTCATTTGATATTTCTCATGCATTTAATGATTTATTTTCACATAAATGAGCCTGAGTTTGAAAAGCAGTACAAATGAACTCTGAAAAGGTTGTAACTTAGCATGACACCATAATTTCACCCGCATAGCAACTTCTAAAGAGTTGAGAGGGTTACTGCAAAAACTGGATGCGCTTCAAGTACAAATTGGACAATCTCATAAGAAGCATGAGGGTTTCGGACGAAAACTCATCTATTACAAAGGGATTTCATTTTTAATAACTTAATTTAACTCCATAATTTTTGTGTGTTCAATATGCACCATTCAAAGGCACATCATCAATTTTCAACGCTTTCAGACTTCATCTGATATTTCTCATGCATTTAATGATTTATTTTGAGCTAAATGACCCCGAGTATGAAAAGCAGTACAAATGAACTCTGAAAAGGTTGTAACTTGGCATGACATCATAATTTCACCCGCATAGCAACTTCTAAAGAGTTGAGAGGGTTACGACAAAAACTGGATGCACTTCGTGTACAAATTGGACAATCTCATAAGAAGCATGAGGGTTTCGGACGAAAACTCATCTATTACAAAGGGATTTCATTTTTAATAACTTATTTTAACTCCATACTTTATGTGTGTTCAATATGCACCATTCAAAGGCACATCGTCAATTTTCAACCCTTTCTGACTTCATTTGTTATTTCTCATGCATTTAATGATTTATTTTTAGTTAAATGACCCTAAATTTGAAAAGCAGTACAAATGAACTATGAAAAGGTTGTAACTTGGCAGGACATCATAATTTCACCCACATAGCAACTTCTAAAGAGTTGAGAGGGTTACGGCAAAAACTGGATGCACTTCGTGTACAAATTGGACAATCTTATACGAAGCATGAGGGTTTCGAACGAAAACTCATCTATTACAAAGGGATTTCATTGTAATAAATTATTTTAACTCTATACTTTTTGTGTGTTCAATATGCACCATTCAAAGGCACATCATCAATTTTCAACCCTGTCTGACTTCATTTGCTATTTCTCATGCATTTAATGATTTATTATGAGCTAAATGACCCTGAGTTTGAAAAGCAGTACAAATGAACTCTGAAAAGGTTGGAACTTGGCATGACATCATAATTTCACCCTCATAGAAACTTCTAAAGAGTTGAGAGGGTTACGGCAAAAACTGGATGCACTTCGTGTACAAATTGGACAATTTGATCAGAAGCATGAGGGTTTCGGACGAAAACTCATGTATTACAAAGGGATTTCATTTTTAATAACTTATTTGAACTCCATACTTTTTATGTGTTCAATATGCACCATTCAAGGGAATTATCATCAATTTTCAACCCTTTCTGACTTCATTCGATATTTCTCATGCATTTAATGATTTATTTTTAGTAAATGTACCTGAGTTTGAAAAGCAGTACAAATGAACTCTGAAAAGGTTGTAACTTGGCATGACATCATAATTTCAACCGCATAGCAACTTCTAAAGAGTTGAGAGGGTTACGACAAAAACTGGATGCACTTCCTGTACAAATTGGACAACTCATCAGAAGCATGAGGGTTTTGGACGAAAACTCATCTATTACAAAGGGATTTCATTTTTAATAACTTGTTTTAACTCCATACTTTTTGTGTGTTCAATATGCACCATTCAAAGGCACATCATCCATTTTCAACCCTTTTTGACTTCATTTGATATTTCTCATGCATTTAATGATTTATTTTGAGCTAAATGACCCTGAGTTTGAAAAGCAGTACAAATCAACTCGGAAAAGGTTGTAACTTGGCATGACATCATAATTTCACCCACATAGCAACTTCTAAAGAGTTGAGAGGGTTACGGCAAAAACTGGATGCACTTCGTGTACAAATTGGACAATCTCATAAGAAGCATGAGGGTTTCGGACGAATACTCATCTATTACAAAGGGATTTCATTTTTAATAACATATTTTAACTCGATACTTTGTGTGTGTTCAATATGAACCATTCAAAGGCACATCATCAATTTTCAACCCTTTCTGACTTCATTTGATATTTCTCATGCATTTAATGATTTATTTTGAGCTATATGACCCTGATTTTGAAAAGCAATACAAATGAACTCCGAAAAGGTTGTAACTTGGCATGATATCATAATTTCACCCACATAGCAACTTCTAAAGAGTTGAGAGGGTTACGGCAAAAACTGGATGCACTTCGTGTACAAATTGGACAATCTCATCAGAAGCATGAGGGTTTCGGACGAAAACTCATCTATTACAAAGTGATTTCATTTTTAATAACTTATTTTAACTCCATACTTTTTGTGTGTTCAATATGCACCATTCAAAGACACATCATCAATTTTCAACGCTTTCGGACTTCATCTGATATTTCTCATGCATTTAATGATTTATTTTGAGCTAAATGACCCCGAGTTTGAAAAGCAGTACAAATGAACTCTGAAAAGGTTGTAACTTGGCATGACATCATAATTTCACCCGCATAGCAACTTCTAAAGAGTTGAGAGGGTTACTGCAAAAACTGGATGCGCTTCAAGTACAAATTGGACAATCTCATAAGAAGCATGAGGGTTTCGGACGAAAACTCATCTATTACAAAGGGATTTCATTTTTAATAACTTAATTTAACTCCATAATTTTTGTGTGTTCAATATGCACCATTCAAAGGCACATCATCAATTTTCAACGCTTTCGGACTTCATCTGATATTTCTCATGCATTTAATGATTTATTTTGAGCTAAATGACCCCGAGTTTGAAAAGCAGTACAAATGAACTCTGAAAAGGTTGTAACTTGGCATGACATCATAATTTCACCCGCATAGCAACTTCTAAAGAGTTGAGAGGGTTACGACAAAAACTGGATGCACTTCATGTACAAATTGGACAATCTCATAAGAAGCATGAGGGTTTCGGACGAAAACTCATCTATTACAAAGGCATTTCATTTTTAATAACTTATTTTAACTCCATACTTTATGTGTGTTCAATATGCACCCTTCAAAGGCACATCGTCAATTTTCAACCCTTTCTGACTTCATTTGTTATTTCTCATGCATTTAATGATTTATTTTGAGCTAAATGACCCTAAATTTGAAAAGCAGTACAAATGAACTATGAAAAGGTTGTAACTTGGCATGACATCATAATTTCACCCACATAGCAATTTCTAAAGAGTTGAGAGGGTTACGGCAAAAACTGGATGCACTTCGTGTACAAATTGGACAATCTTATACGAAGCATGAGGGTTTCGAACGAAAACTCATCTAATACAAAGGGATTTCATTGTAATAACTTATTTTAACTCTATACTTTTTGTGTGTTCAATATGCACCACTCAAAGGCACATCATCAATTTTCAACCCTGTCTGACTTCATTTGCTATTTCTCATGCATTTAATGATTTATTATGAGCTAAATGACCCTAAGTTTTAAAAGCAGTACAAATGAACTCTGAAAAGGTTGGAACATGACATGACATCATAATTTCACCCACATTGCAACTTCTAAAGAGATGAGAGGGTTACGGCAAAAACTGGATGCACTTCGTGTACAAATTAGACAATCTGTTTCGAAGCATGTGGATTTCGGACAAAAACTCATCTATTACAAAGGGATTTCATTTTTAATAAGTTATTTTAACTCCATACTTTTTGTGTGTTCAATATTCACCATTAAAAGGCACATCATCAATTTTCAACCCTTTCTAACTTCATTTGATATTTCACATGCATTTAATGATTTATTTTGAGCTAAATGACCCTGAGTTTGAAAAGCAGAACAAATGAACTCTGAAAAGGTTGAAACTTGGCATGACATCATAATTTCAGCCACATAGTATCTTCTAATGAGTTGAGAGGGTTACGGTAAAAACTGGATGCACTTCGTGTACAAATTGGATAATCTGTTTTGAAGCATGTGGGTTTTGGACGAAAACTCATCTATTACAAAAGGATTTCATTTTTAATAACTTATTTTAACTCCATAATTTTGGTTTGTTCAATATGCGCCATTCAAAGGCACATCATCAATTTTCAACCTTTTCTGACTTCATTTGATATTTCTCATGCATTTAATGATTTATTTTGAGCTAAATGACCCCGAGTTTGAAAAGCAGTACAAATGAACTCTGAAAAGGTTGTAACTTGGCATGACATCATAATTTCACCCGCATAGCAACTTCTAAAGAGTTGAGAGGGTTACTACAAAAACTGGATGCACTTCGTGTACAAATTGGACAATCTCATAAGAACCATGAGGGTTTCGGACGAAAACTCATCTATTACAAAGGGATTTCATTTTTAATAACTTATTTTAACTCCATACTTTATGTGTGTTCAATATGCACCATTCAAAGGCACATCGTCAATTTTCAACCCTTTCTGACTTCATTTGTTATTTCTCATGCATTTAATGATTTATTTTGAGTTAAATGACCCTAAATTTGAAAAGCAGTACAAATGAACCATGAAAAGGTTGTAACTTGGCAGGACATCATAATTTCACCCACATAGCAACTTCTAAAGAGTTGAGAGGGTTACGGCAAAAACTGGATGCACTTCGTGTACAAATTGGACAATCTTATACGAAGCATGAGGGTTTCGAACGAAAACTCATCTATTACAAAGGGATTTCATTGTAATAAATTATTTTAACTCTATACTTTTTGTGTGTTCAATATGCACCATTCAAAGGCACATCATCAATTTTCAACCCTGTCTGACTTCATTTGCTATTTCTCATGCATTTAATGATTTATTATGAGCTAAATGACCCTGAGTTTGAAAAGCAGTACAAATGAACTCTGAAAAGGTTGGAACTTGGCATGACATCATAATTTCACCCACATAGCAACTTCTAAAGGGTTGGGAGGGTTACGGCAAAAACTGGATGCACTTCCTGTACAAATTGGACAATCTGTTTCGAAGCATGTGGGTTTCCGACGAAAACTCATCTATTACAAAGGGATTTCATTTTTAATAACATATTTTAACTCGATACTTTGTGTGTGTTCAATATGAACCATTCAAAGGCACATCATCAATTTTCAACCCTTTCTGACTTCGTTTGATATTTCTCATGCATTTATTGATTTATTTTGAGCTATATGACCCTGAGTTTGAAAAGCAATACAAATGAACTCCGAAAAGGTTGTAACTTGGCATGATATCATAATTTCACCCACATAGCAACTTCTAAAGAGTTGAGAGGGTTACGGCCAAAACTGGATGCACTTCGTGTACAAATTGGACAATCTCATAAGAAGCATGAGGGTTTCGGACGAAAACTCATATATTACAAAGTGATTTCATTTTTAATAACTTATTTTAACTCCATACTTTTTGTGTGTTCAATATGCACCATTCAAACACACATCATCAATTTTCAACGCTTTCGGACTTCATCTGATATTTCTCATGCATTTAATGATTTATTTTGAGCTAAATGACCCCGAGTTTGAAAAGCAGTACAAATGAACTCTGAAAAGGTTGTAACTTGGCATGACATCATAATTTCACCCGCATAGCAACTTCTAAAGAGTTGAGAGGGTTACTGCAAAAACTGGATGCGCTTCAAGTACAAATTGGACAATCTCATAAGAAGCATGAGGGTTTCGGACGAAAACTCATCTATTACAAAGGGATTTCATTTTTAATAACTTAATTTAACTCCATAATTTTTGTGTGTTCAATATGCACCATTCAAAGGCACATCATCAATTTTCAACGCTTTCGGACTTCATCTGATATTTCTCATGCATTTAATGATTTATTTTGAGCTAAATGACCCCGAGTTTGAAAAGCAGTACAAATGAACTCTGAAAAGGTTGTAACTTGGCATGACATCATAATTTCACCCGCATAGCAACTTCTAAAGAGTTCAGAGGGTTACGACAAAAACTGGATGCACTTCATGTACAAATTGGACAATCTCATAAGAAGCATGAGGGTTTCGGACGAAAACTCATCTATTACAAAGGGATTTCATTTTTAATAACTTATTTTAACTCCATACTTTTTGTGTGTTCAATATGGACCACTCAAAGGCACAACATCAATTTTCAACCCTTTCTGACTTCATTTGATATTTCTCATGCATTTAATGATTTATTTTGAGCTAAATGACCATGAGTTTGAAAAGCAGTACAAATGAACTCTGAAAAGGTTGTAACTTGGCATGACATCAAAATTTAACCCACATGGCAACTTCTAAAGAGTTGAGAGGGTTACGGCAAAAACTTGATGCTCTTCGTGTACAAATTGGACAATCTGTTTCGAAGCATGTGGGTTTCGGACGAAAAGCCATCTATTACAAAATGATTTCATTTTTAATAACTTATTTTAACTCCATACTTTTTGTGTGTTCAATATGCACCACTCAAAGGCACAACATCAATTTTCAACCCTTTCTGACTTCATTTGATATTTCTCATGCATTTAATGATTTATTTTGAGCTAAATGACCCTGAGTTTGAAAAGCACTACAAATGAACTCCGAAAAGGTTGTAACTTGGCATGATATCGTAATTTCACCCACATAGCAACTTATAAAGACTTGAGAGGGTTACGGCAAAAACTGGATGCACTTCGTGTACAAATTGGACAATCTCATAAGAAGCATGAGGGTCTTGGACGAAAACTCATCTATTACAAAGGGATTTCATTTTTAATAACTTATTTTAACTCCATACTTTTTGTGTGTTCAATATGCACCATTCAAAGACACATCAAAAAATTTCAACCCTTTCTGACTTCAGTTGATATTTCTTATGCATTTAATAATTTATTTTGAGATAAATGACCCTGAGTTTGAAAAGCAGTACAACTGAACTCTGAAAAGGTTGTAACTTGGCATGACATCATAATTTCAGTCGCATAGCAACCTCTAAAGAGTTGAGAGGGTTACGGCAAGAACTGGATGCGCTTCAGGTACAAATTGGACAATCTCATAAGAAGCACGAGGGTTTCGGACGAAAACTCATCTATTACAAAGGGATTTCATTTTTAATAACTTATTTTAACTCCATACTTTATGTGTGTTCAATATGCACCACTCAAAGGCACATCGTCAATTTTCAACCCTTTCTGACTTCATTTGTTATTTCTCATGCATTTAATGATTTATTTTGAGCTAAATGACCCTAAATTCGAAAAGCAGTACAAATGAACTATGAAAAGGTTGTAACTTGGCAAGACATCATAATTTCACCCACATTGCAACTTCTAAAGAGATGAGAGGGTTACGGCAAAAACTGGATGCACTTCGTGTACAAATTAGACAATCTGTTTCGAAGCATGTGGATTTCGGACGAAAACTCATCTATTACAAAGGGATTTCATTTTTAATAACTTATTTTTACTCCATACTTTTTGTGTGTTCAATATTCACCATTAAAAGGCACATCATAAATTTTCAACCCTTTCTAACTTCATTTGATATTTCACATGCATTTAATGATTTATTTTGAGCTAAATTTGAAAAGCAGTACAAATGAACTCTGAAAAGGTTGAAACTTGGCCTGGCATCATAATTTCACCCACATAGTATCTTCTAAAGAGTTGAGAGGGTTACGGTAAAAACTGGATGCACTTCGTGTACGAATTGGATAATCTGTTTTGAAGCATGTGGGTTTTGGACGAAAACTCATCTATTACAAAAGGATTTCATTTTTAATAACTTATTTTAACTCCATAATTTTTGTTTGTTCAATATGCGCCATTCAAAGGCACATCAGCAATTTTCAACCTTTTCTGACTTCATTTGATATTTCTCATGCATTTAATGATTTATTTTGAGCTAAAAGACCCTCAATTTGAAAAGCAGTACAAATGAACTCTGAAAAGGTTGTAACTTGGCATGACATCATAATTTCACCCACATAGCAACTTCTAAAGGGTTGAGAGGGTTACGGCAAAAACTGGATGCACTTCCTGTACAAATTGGACAATCTGTTTCGAAGCATGTGGGTTTCCGACGAAAACTCATCTATTACAAAGGGATTTCATTTTTAATAACTTATTTTAACTCCATACTTTTTGTGTGTTCAATATGGACTACTCAAAGGCACAACATCAATTTTCAACCCTTTCTGACTTCATTTGATATTTCTCATGCATTTAATGATTTATTTTGAGCTAAATGACCATGAGTTTGAAAAGCAGTACAAATGAACTCTGAAAAGGTTGTAACTTGGCATGACATCAAAATTTAACCCACATGGCAACTTCTACAGAGTTGAGAGGGTTACGGCAAAAACTTGATGCTCTTCGTGTACAAATTGGACAATCTGTTTCGAAGCATGTGGGTTTCGGACGAAAAGCCATCTATTACAAAAGGATTTCATTTTTAATAACTTATTTTAACTCCATACTTTTTGTGTGTTCAATATGCACCACTCAAAGGCACAACATCAATTTTCAACCCTTTCTGACTTCATTTGATATTTCTCATGCATTTAATGATCTATTTTGAGCTAAATGACGCTGAGTTTGAAAAGCACTACAAATGAACTCCGAAAAGGTTGTAACTTGGCATGATATCATAATTTCACCCACATAGCAACTTCTAAAGACTTGAGAGGGTTACGGCAAAAACTGGATGCACTTCGTGTACAAATTGGACAATCTCATAAGAAGCATGAGGGTCTTGGACGAAAACTCATCTATTACAAAGGGATTTCATTTTTAATAACTTATTTTAACTCCATACTTTTTGTGTGTTCAATATGCACCATTCAAAGACACATCAAAAAATTTCAACCCTTTCTGACTTCAGTTGATATTTCTTATGCATTTAATAATTTATTTTGACATAAATGACCCTGAGTTTGAAAAGCAGTACAACTGAACTCTGAAAAGGTTGTAACTTGGCATGACATCATAATTTCAGTCGCATAGCAACCTCTAAAGAGTTGAGAGGGTTACGGCAAGAACTGGATGCGCTTCAGGTACAAATTGGACAATCTCATAAGAAGCACGAGGGTTTCGGACGAAAACTCATCTATTACAAAGGGATTTCATTTTTAATAACTTATTTTAACTCCATACTTTATGTGTGTTCAATATGCACCACTCAAAGGCACATCGTCAATTTTCAACCCTTTCTGACTTCATTTGTTATTTCTCATGCATTTAATGATTTATTTTGAGCTAAATGACCCTAAATTCGAAAAGCAGTACAAATGAACTATGAAAAGGTTGTAACTTGGCAAGACATCATAATTTCACCCACATTGCAACTTCTAAAGAGATGAGAGGGTTACGGCAAAAACTGGATGCACTTCGTGTACAAATTAGACAATCTGTTTCGAAGCATGTGGATTTCGGACGAAAACTCATCTATTACAAAGGGATTTCATTTTTAATAACTTATTTTTACTCCATACTTTTTGTGTGTTCAATATTCACCATTAAAAGGCACATCATAAATTTTCAACCCTTTCTAACTTCATTTGATATTTCACATGCATTTAATGATTTATTTTGAGCTAAATTTGAAAAGCAGTACAAATGAACTCTGAAAAGGTTGAAACTTGGCCTGGCATCATAATTTCACCCACATAGTATCTTCTAAAGAGTTGAGAGGGTTACGGTAAAAACTGGATGCACTTCGTGTACGAATTGGATAATCTGTTTTGAAGCATGTGGGTTTTGGACGAAAACTCATCTATTACAAAAGGATTTCATTTTTAATAACTTATTTTAACTCCATAATTTTTGTTTGTTCAATATGCGCCATTCAAAGGCACATCAGCAATTTTCAACCTTTTCTGACTTCATTTGATATTTCTCATGCATTTAATGATTTATTTTGAGCTAAAAGACCCTCAATTTGAAAAGCAGTACAAATGAACTCTGAAAAGGTTGTAACTTGGCATGACATCATAATTTCACCCACATAGCAACTTCTAAAGGGTTGAGAGGGTTACGGCAAAAACTGGATGCACTTCCTGTACAAATTGGACAATCTGTTTCGAAGCATGTGGGTTTCCGACGAAAACTCATCTATTACAAAGGGATTTCATTTTTAATAACTTATTTTAACTCCATACTTTTTGTGTGTTCAATATGGACTACTCAAAGGCACAACATCAATTTTCAACCCTTTCTGACTTCATTTGATATTTCTCATGCATTTAATGATTTATTTTGAGCTAAATGACCATGAGTTTGAAAAGCAGTACAAATGAACTCTGAAAAGGTTGTAACTTGGCATGACATCAAAATTTAACCCACATGGCAACTTCTACAGAGTTGAGAGGGTTACGGCAAAAACTTGATGCTCTTCGTGTACAAATTGGACAATCTGTTTCGAAGCATGTGGGTTTCGGACGAAAAGCCATCTATTACAAAAGGATTTCATTTTTAATAACTTATTTTAACTCCATACTTTTTGTGTGTTCAATATGCACCACTCAAAGGCACAACATCAATTTTCAACCCTTTCTGACTTCATTTGATATTTCTCATGCATTTAATGATCTATTTTGAGCTAAATGACGCTGAGTTTGAAAAGCACTACAAATGAACTCCGAAAAGGTTGTAACTTGGCATGATATCATAATTTCACCCACATAGCAACTTCTAAAGACTTGAGAGGGTTACGGCAAAAACTGGATGCACTTCGTGTACAAATTGGACAATCTCATAAGAAGCATGAGGGTCTTGGACGAAAACTCATCTATTACAAAGGGATTTCATTTTTAATAACTTATTTTAACTCCATACTTTTTGTGTGTTCAATATGCACCATTCAAAGACACATCAAAAAATTTCAACCCTTTCTGACTTCAGTTGATATTTCTTATGCATTTAATAATTTATTTTGACATAAATGACCCTGAGTTTGAAAAGCAGTACAACTGAACTCTGAAAAGGTTGTAACTTGGCATGACATCATAATTTCAGTCGCATAGCAACCTCTAAAGAGTTGAGAGGGTTACGGCAAGAACTGGATGCGCTTCAGGTACAAATTGGACAATCTCATAAGAAGCACGAGGGTTTCGGACGAAAACTCATCTATTACAAAGGGATTTCATTTTTAATAACTTATTTTAACTCCATACTTTATGTGTGTTCAATATGCACCACTCAAAGGCACATCGTCAATTTTCAACCCTTTCTGACTTCATTTGTTATTTCTCATGCATTTAATGATTTATTTTGAGCTAAATGACCCTAAATTCGAAAAGCAGTACAAATGAACTATGAAAAGGTTGTAACTTGGCAAGACATCATAATTTCACCCACATTGCAACTTCTAAAGAGATGAGAGGGTTACGGCAAAAACTGGATGCACTTCGTGTACAAATTAGACAATCTGTTTCGAAGCATGTGGATTTCGGACGAAAACTCATCTATTACAAAGGGATTTCATTTTTAATAACTTATTTTTACTCCATACTTTTTGTGTGTTCAATATTCACCATTAAAAGGCACATCATAAATTTTCAACCCTTTCTAACTTCATTTGATATTTCACATGCATTTAATGATTTATTTTGAGCTAAATTTGAAAAGCAGTACAAATGAACTCTGAAAAGGTTGAAACTTGGCCTGGCATCATAATTTCACCCACATAGTATCTTCTAAAGAGTTGAGAGGGTTACGGTAAAAACTGGATGCACTTCGTGTACGAATTGGATAATCTGTTTTGAAGCATGTGGGTTTTGGACGAAAACTCATCTATTACAAAAGGATTTCATTTTTAATAACTTATTTTAACTCCATAATTTTTGTTTGTTCAATATGCGCCATTCAAAGGCACATCAGCAATTTTCAACCTTTTCTGACTTCATTTGATATTTCTCATGCATTTAATGATTTATTTTGAGCTAAAAGACCCTCAATTTGAAAAGCAGTACAAATGAACTCTGAAAAGGTTGTAACTTGGCATGACATCATAATTTCACCCACATAGCAACTTCTAAAGGGTTGAGAGGGTTACGGCAAAAACTGGATGCACTTCCTGTACAAATTGGACAATCTGTTTCGAAGCATGTGGGTTTCCGACGAAAACTCATCTATTACAAAGGGATTTCATTTTTAATAACTTATTTTAACTCCATACTTTTTGTGTGTTCAATATGGACTACTCAAAGGCACAACATCAATTTTCAACCCTTTCTGACTTCATTTGATATTTCTCATGCATTTAATGATTTATTTTGAGCTAAATGACCATGAGTTTGAAAAGCAGTACAAATGAACTCTGAAAAGGTTGTAACTTGGCATGACATCAAAATTTAACCCACATGGCAACTTCTACAGAGTTGAGAGGGTTACGGCAAAAACTTGATGCTCTTCGTGTACAAATTGGACAATCTGTTTCGAAGCATGTGGGTTTCGGACGAAAAGCCATCTATTACAAAAGGATTTCATTTTTAATAACTTATTTTAACTCCATACTTTTTGTGTGTTCAATATGCACCACTCAAAGGCACAACATCAATTTTCAACCCTTTCTGACTTCATTTGATATTTCTCATGCATTTAATGATCTATTTTGAGCTAAATGACGCTGAGTTTGAAAAGCACTACAAATGAACTCCGAAAAGGTTGTAACTTGGCATGATATCATAATTTCACCCACATAGCAACTTCTAAAGACTTGAGAGGGTTACGGCAAAAACTGGATGCACTTCGTGTACAAATTGGACAATCTCATAAGAAGCATGAGGGTCTTGGACGAAAACTCATCTATTACAAAGGGATTTCATTTTTAATAACTTATTTTAACTCCATACTTTTTGTGTGTTCAATATGCACCATTCAAAGACACATCAAAAAATTTCAACCCTTTCTGACTTCAGTTGATATTTCTTATGCATTTAATAATTTATTTTGACATAAATGACCCTGAGTTTGAAAAGCAGTACAACTGAACTCTGAAAAGGTTGTAACTTGGCATGACATCATAATTTCAGTCGCATAGCAACCTCTAAAGAGTTGAGAGGGTTACGGCAAGAACTGGATGCGCTTCAGGTACAAATTGGACAATCTCATAAGAAGCACGAGGGTTTCGGACGAAAACTCATCTATTACAAAGGGATTTCATTTTTAATAACTTATTTTAACTCCATACTTTATGTGTGTTCAATATGCACCACTCAAAGGCACATCGTCAATTTTCAACCCTTTCTGACTTCATTTGTTATTTCTCATGCATTTAATGATTTATTTTGAGCTAAATGACCCTAAATTCGAAAAGCAGTACAAATGAACTATGAAAAGGTTGTAACTTGGCAAGACATCATAATTTCACCCACATTGCAACTTCTAAAGAGATGAGAGGGTTACGGCAAAAACTGGATGCACTTCGTGTACAAATTAGACAATCTGTTTCGAAGCATGTGGATTTCGGACGAAAACTCATCTATTACAAAGGGATTTCATTTTTAATAACTTATTTTTACTCCATACTTTTTGTGTGTTCAATATTCACCATTAAAAGGCACATCATAAATTTTCAACCCTTTCTAACTTCATTTGATATTTCACATGCATTTAATGATTTATTTTGAGCTAAATTTGAAAAGCAGTACAAATGAACTCTGAAAAGGTTGAAACTTGGCCTGGCATCATAATTTCACCCACATAGTATCTTCTAAAGAGTTGAGAGGGTTACGGTAAAAACTGGATGCACTTCGTGTACGAATTGGATAATCTGTTTTGAAGCATGTGGGTTTTGGACGAAAACTCATCTATTACAAAAGGATTTCATTTTTAATAACTTATTTTAACTCCATAATTTTTGTTTGTTCAATATGCGCCATTCAAAGGCACATCAGCAATTTTCAACCTTTTCTGACTTCATTTGATATTTCTCATGCATTTAATGATTTATTTTGAGCTAAAAGACCCTCAATTTGAAAAGCAGTACAAATGAACTCTGAAAAGGTTGTAACTTGGCATGACATCATAATTTCACCCACATAGCAACTTCTAAAGGGTTGAGAGGGTTACGGCAAAAACTGGATGCACTTCCTGTACAAATTGGACAATCTGTTTCGAAGCATGTGGGTTTCCGACGAAAACTCATCTATTACAAAGGGATTTCATTTTTAATAACTTATTTTAACTCCATACTTTTTGTGTGTTCAATATGGACTACTCAAAGGCACAACATCAATTTTCAACCCTTTCTGACTTCATTTGATATTTCTCATGCATTTAATGATTTATTTTGAGCTAAATGACCATGAGTTTGAAAAGCAGTACAAATGAACTCTGAAAAGGTTGTAACTTGGCATGACATCAAAATTTAACCCACATGGCAACTTCTACAGAGTTGAGAGGGTTACGGCAAAAACTTGATGCTCTTCGTGTACAAATTGGACAATCTGTTTCGAAGCATGTGGGTTTCGGACGAAAAGCCATCTATTACAAAAGGATTTCATTTTTAATAACTTATTTTAACTCCATACTTTTTGTGTGTTCAATATGCACCACTCAAAGGCACAACATCAATTTTCAACCCTTTCTGACTTCATTTGATATTTCTCATGCATTTAATGATCTATTTTGAGCTAAATGACGCTGAGTTTGAAAAGCACTACAAATGAACTCCGAAAAGGTTGTAACTTGGCATGATATCATAATTTCACCCACATAGCAACTTCTAAAGACTTGAGAGGGTTACGGCAAAAACTGGATGCACTTCGTGTACAAATTGGACAATCTCATAAGAAGCATGAGGGTCTTGGACGAAAACTCATCTATTACAAAGGGATTTCATTTTTAATAACTTATTTTAACTCCATACTTTTTGTGTGTTCAATATGCACCATTCAAAGACACATCAAAAAATTTCAACCCTTTCTGACTTCAGTTGATATTTCTTATGCATTTAATAATTTATTTTGACATAAATGACCCTGAGTTTGAAAAGCAGTACAACTGAACTCTGAAAAGGTTGTAACTTGGCATGACATCATAATTTCAGTCGCATAGCAACCTCTAAAGAGTTGAGAGGGTTACGGCAAAAACTGGATGCGCTTCAGGTACAAATTGGACAATCTCATAAGAAGCACGAGGGTTTCGGAAGAAAACTCATCTATTACAAAGGGATTTCATTTTTAATAACTTATTTTAACTCCATACTTTATGTGTGTTCAATATGCACCACTCAAAGGCACATCGTCAATTTTCAACCCTTTCTGACTTCATTTGTTATTTCTCATGCATTTAATGATTTATTTTGAGCTAAATGACCCTAAATTCGAAAAGCAGTACAAATGAACTATGAAAAGGTTGAAACTTGGCATGACATCATAATTTCACCCACATTGCAACTTCTAAAGAGATGAGAGGGTTACGGCAAAAACTGGATGCACTTCGTGTACAAATTAGACAATCTGTTTCGAAGCATGTGGATTTCGGACGAAAACTCATCTATTACAAAGGGATTTCATTTTTAATAACTTATTTTTACTCCATACTTATTGTGTGTTCAATATTCACCATTAAAAGGCACATCATCAATTTTCAACCCTTTCTAACTTCATTTGATATTTCACATGCATTTAATGATTTATTTTGAGCTAAATTTGAAAAGCAGTACAAATGAACTCTGAAAAGGTTGAAACTTGGCATGGCATCATAATTTCACCCACATAGTATCTTCTAAAGAGTTGAGAGGGTTACGGTAAAAACTGGATGCACTTCGTGTACGAATTGGATAATCTGTTTTGAAGCATGTGGGTTTTGGACGAAAACTCATCTATTACAAAAGGATTTCATTTTTAATAACTTATTTTAACTCCATAATTTTTGTTTGTTCAATATGCGCCATTCAAAGGCACATCAGCAATTTTCAACCTTTTCTGACTTCATTTGATATTTCTCATGCATTTAATGATTTATTTTGAGCTAAAAGACCTTCAATTTGAAAAGCAATACAAATGAACTCTGAAAAGGTTGTAACTTGGCATGACATCATAATTTCACCCACATAGCAACTTCTAAAGGGTTGAGAGGGTTACGGCAAAAACTGGATGCACTTCCTGTACAAATTGGACAATCTGTTTCGAAGCATGTGGGTTTTCGACGAAAACTCATCTATTACAAAGGGATTTCATTTTTAATAACTTATTTTAACTCCATACTTTTTGTGTGTTCAATATGCACCACTCAAAGGCACAACATCAATTTTCAACCCTTTTTTGACTTCATTTGATATTTCTCATGAATTTAATGATTTATTTTGAGCTAAATGACCATGAGTTTGAAAAGCAGTACAAATGAACTCTGAAAAGGTTGTAACTTTGCATGACATCAAAATTTCACCCACATGGCAACTTCTACAGAGTTGAGAGGGTTACGGCAAAAACTTGATGTTGTTCGTGTACAAATTGGACAATCTGTTTCGAAGCATGTGGGTTTCGGACGAAAAGCCATCTATTACAAAAGGATTTCATTTTTAATAACTTATTTTAACTCCATAATTTTTGTGTGTTCAATATTCACTATTCAAAGGCACATCATCAATTTTCAACCCTTTGTGACTTCATTTGATATTTCTCATGCATTTAATGATTTATTTGAGCTAAATGACCCTAAATTTGAAAAGCAGTACAAATGAACTCTGAAATGGTTGTATCTTGGCATGACATCAAAATTTCACCCACATGGCAACTTCTACAGAGTTGAGAGGGTTACGGCAAAAACTGGATGCACTTCGTGTACAAATTGGACAATCTCACAAGAAGCATGAGGGTTTCGGACGAAAACTCATCTATTACAAAGGGATTTCATTTTTAATAACTTATTTGAACTCCATACTTTTTGTGTGTTCAATATGCACCATTCAAGGGCACATCATCAATTTTCAACCCTTTCTGACTTCATTTGATATTTCTCATGCATTTAATTATTTATTTTTAGCTAAATGTACCTGAGTTTGAAAAGCAGTACAAATGAACTATGAAAAGGTTGTAACTTGGCATGACAACATAATTTCACCCGCATAGCAACTTCTAAAGAGTTGAGAGGGTTACGACAAAAACTGGATGCACTTCGTGTAAAAATTGGACAATCTCATCAGAAGCATGAGGGTTTTGGACCAAAACTCATCTATTACAAAGGGATTTCATTTTTAATAACTTGTTTTAACTCCATACTTTTTGTGTGTTCAATATGCACCATTCAAAGGCACATCATCCATTTTCAACCCTTTCTGACTTCATTTGATATTTCTCATGCATTTAATGATTTATTTTGAGCTAAATGACCCTGAGTTTGAAAAGCAGTACAAATCAACTCTCAAAAGGTTGTAACTTGGCATGACATCATAATTTCACCCACATAGCAACTTCTAAAGAATTGAGAGGGTTACTGCAAAAACTAGATGCACTTCGTGTACAAATTGGACAATCTCATAAGAAGCATGAGGGTTTCGGAAGAATACTCATCTATTACAAAGGGATTTCTTTTTTAATAACATATGTTAACTCGATACTTTGTGTGTGTTCAATATGCACCATTCAAAGGCAAATCATCAATTTTCAACCCTTTCTGACTTCATTTGTTATTTCTCATGCATTTAATGATTTATTTTGAGCTAAATGACCCTGAGTTTGAAAAGCATTACAAATGAACTCCGAAAAGGTTGTAACTTGGCATGATATCATAATTTCACCCACATAGCAACTTCTACAGAGTTGAGAGGGTTACGGCAAAAACTGGATGCACTTCGTGTACAAATTGGACAATCTCATAAGAAGCATGAGGGTTTTGGACGAAAACTCATCTGTTACAAAGGGATTTCATTTTTAATAACTTATTTTAACTCCATACTTTTTGTGTGTTCAATATTCCCCATTAAAAGGCACATCATCAATTTTCAACCCTTTCTAACTTCATTTGATATTTCACATGCATTTAATGATTTATTTTGAGATAAATGACCCTGAGTTTGAAAAGCAGTACAAATGAACTCCGAAAAGGTTGAAACTTGGCATGACATCACAATTTCACCCGCATAGCAACTACTAATGAGTTGAGAGGGTTACGACAAAAACTGGATGCGCTTCGCGTACAAATTGGACAATCTCATAAGAAGCATGAGGGTTTCGGACAAAAATTCATCTATTACAAAGGGAATTCATTTTTAATAACTTATTTTAACTCCATACTTTATGTGTGTTCAATAGGCACCATTCAAAGGCACATCGTCAATTTTCAACCCTTTCTGACTTCATTTGTTATTTCTCATGCATTTAATGATTTATTTTGAGCTAAATGACCCTAAATTTGAAAAGCAGTACAAATGAACTATGAAAAGGTTGTAACTTGGCATGACATCATAATTTCAGCCACATAGCAACTTCTAAAGAGTTGAGAAGGTTACGGCAAAAAGTGGATGCACTTCGTGTACAAATTGGACAATCTTATACGAAGCATAAGGGTTTCGAACGAAAACTCATCTATTACAAAGGGATTTCATTGTAATAACTGATTTTAACTCTATACTTTTTGTGTGTTCAATATGCACCATTCAAAGGCACATCATCAATTTTCAACCCTGTCTGACTTCATTTGTTATTTCTCATGCATTTAATGATTTATTATGAGCTAAATGACCCTGAGTTTGAAAAGGAGTACAAATGAACTCCGAAAAGGTTGGAACTTGGCATGACATCATAATTTCACCCACATTGCAACTTCTAAATAGATGAGAGGGTTACGGCAAAAACTGGATGCACTTTGTGTACAAATTAGACAATCTGTTTCGAAGCATGTGGATTCCGGACGAAAACTCATCTATTACAAAGGGATTTCATTTTTAATAACTTATTTTAACTCCATACTTTATGTGTGTTCAATAGGCACCATTCAAAGGCACATCGTCAATTTTCAACCCTTTCTGACTTCATTTGTTATTTCTCATGCATTTAATGATTTATTTTGAGCTAAATGACCCTAAATTTGAAAAGCAGTACAAATGAACTATGAAAAGGTTGTAACTTGGCATGACATCATAATTTCAGCCACATAGCAACTTCTAAAGAGTTGAGAAGGTTACGGCAAAAAGTGGATGCACTTCGTGTACAAATTGGACAATCTTATACGAAGCATAAGGGTTTCGAACGAAAACTCATCTATTACAAAGGGATTTCATTGTAATAACTGATTTTAACTCTATACTTTTTGTGTGCTCAATATGCACCATTCAAAGGCACATCATCAATTTTCAACCCTGTCTGACTTCATTTGATATTTCACATGCATTTAATGATTTATTTTGAGCTAAATGACCCTGAGTTTGAAAAGCAGTACAAATGAACTCTGAAAAGGTTGAAACTTGGCATGACATCATAATTTCACCCACATAGTATCTTCTAAAGAGTTGAGAGGGTTACGGTAAAAAC
Organism: Hordeum marinum; assembly: GCA_022496015.1. Classification (NCBI taxonomy): domain Eukaryota; kingdom Viridiplantae; phylum Streptophyta; class Magnoliopsida; order Poales; family Poaceae; genus Hordeum; species Hordeum marinum. Next base: position 558,106,067 of record CM039678.1, read on the forward strand.
TGGATGCACTTCGTGTACAAATTGGATAATCTCTTTTGAAGCATCTGGGTTTTGGACGAAAACTCATCTATTACAAAAGGATTTCATTTTTAATAACTTATTTTAACTCCATAATTTTTGTTTGTTCAATATGCGCCATTCAAAGGCACATCATCAATTTTCAACCTTTTCTGACTTCATTTGATATTTCTCATGCATTTAATGATTTATTTTGAGCTAAAAGGGATTTCATTTTTAATAACTTATTTTAACTCCATACTTTTTGTGTGTTCAATATGCACCACTCAACGGCACAACATCAATTTTCAACCCTTTTTGACTTCATTTGATATTTCTCATGCATTTAATGATTTATTTTGAGCTAAATGACCATGAGTTTGAAAAGCAGAACAAATGAACTCTAAAAAGGTTGTAACTTGGCATAACATCAAAATTTCACCCACATGGCAACTTCTACACAGTTGAGAGGGTTACGGCAAAAACTTGATGCTCTTCGTGTACAAATTGGACAATCTGTTTCGAAGCATGTGGGTTTCGGACGAAAAGCCATCTATTACAAAAGGATTTCATTTTTAATAACTTATTTTAACTCCATAATTTTTGTGTCTGCAATATTCACTATTCAAAGGCACATCATCAATTTTCAACTCTTTCTGACTTCATTTGATATTTCTCATGCATTTAATGATTTATTTGAGCTAAATGACCCTAAATTTGAAAAGCAGTACAAATGAATTCTGAAAAGGTTGTAACTTGGCATGACATCAAAATTTCACCCACATGGCAACTTCTACAGAGTTGAGAGGGTTACGGCAAAAACTTGATGCTCTTCATGTACAAATTGGACAATCTATTTCGAAGCATGTGGGTTTCGGACGAAAAGCCATCTATTACAAAAGGATTTCATTTTTCATAACTTATTTTAACTCCATAATTTTTGTGTATTCAATATTCACTATTCAAAGGCACATCATCAATTTTCAACCCTTTCTGACTTCATTTGATATTTGTCATGCATTTAATGATTTATTTGAGCTAAATGACCCTAAATTTGAAAAGCAGTACAAAAGAACTCTAAAAAGGTTGGAACTTGGCATGACATCACAATTTCACCCACATAGCAACTTCTAAAGAGATGAGAGGGTTACGGCAAAAACTGGATGCACTTCGTGTACAAATTGGACAATCTGTTTCGAAGTATGTGGATTTCAGACGAAAACTCATCTATTACAAAGGGATTTCATTTTTAATAACTTATTTTAACTCCATAATTTTTGTGTGTTCAATATTCACCATTAAAAGGCACATCATCAATTTTCAACCCTTTCTGACTTCATTTGATATTTCTCATGCATTTAATAACTTATTTTAACTACATAATTTTTGTTTGTTCAATATGCGTCATTCAAAGGCACATCATCAATTTTCAACCTTTTCTGACTTCATTTGATATTTCTCATGCATTTAATGATTTGTTTTGACCTAAAAGGGATTTCATTTTTAATAACTTATTTTAACTCCATACTTTTTGTGTGTTCAATATGCACCACTCAACGGCACAACATCAATTTTCAACCCTTTTTGACTTCATTTGATATTTCTCATGCATTTAATGATTTATTTTGAGCTAAATGACCATGAGTTTGAAAAGCAGTACAAATGAACTCTAAAAAGGTTGTAACTTGGCATGACATCAAAATTTCACCGACATGGCAACTTCTACACAGTTGAGAGGGTTACGGCAAAAACTTGATGCTCTTCGTGTACAAATTGGACAATCTGTTTCGAAGCATGAGGGTTTCGGACGAAAAGCCATCTATTACAAAAGGATTTCATTTTTCATAACTTATTTTAACTCCATAATTTTTGTGTGTGCAATCTTCACTATTCAAAGGCACATCATCAATTTTCAACCCTTTGTGACTTCATTTGATATTTCTCATGCATTTAATGATTTATTTGAGCTAAATGACCCTAAATTTGAAAAGCAGTACAAATGAATTCTGAAAAGGTTGTAACTTGGCATGACATCAAAATTTCACCCACATGGCAAGTTCTACAGAGTTGAGAGGGTTACGGCAAAAACTTGATGCTCTTCATGTACAAATTGGACAATCTATTTCGAAGCATGTGGGTTTCGGACGAAAAGCCATCTATTACAAAAGGATTTCATTTTTCATAACTTATTTTAACTCCATAATTTTTGTGTATTCAATATTCACTATTCAAAGGCACATCATCAATTTTCAACCCTTTCTGACTTCATTTGATATTTGTCATGCATTTAATGATTTATTTGAGCTAAATGACCCTAAATATAAAAAGCAGTACAAAAGAACTCTAAAAAGGTTGGAACTTGGCATGACATCACAATTTCACCCACATAGCAACTTCTAAAGAGATGAGAGGGTTACGGCAAAAACTGGATGCACTTCCTGTACAAATTGGACAATCTGTTTCGAAGCATGTGGATTTCGGACGCAAACTCATCTATTACAAAGGGATTTCATTTTTAATAACTTATTTTAACTCCATACTTTTTGTGTGTTCAATATTCACCATTAAAAGGCACATCATCAATTTTCAACCCTTTCTGACTTCATTTGCTATTTCTCATGCATTTAATGATTTATAATGAGCTAAATGACCCTGAGTTTGAAAAGCAGTACAAATGAACTCTGAAAAGGTTGGAACTTGGCATGACATCATAATTTCACCCACATAGCAACTTCTAAAGAGATGAGAGGGTTACGGCAAAAACTGGATGCACTTCGTGTACAAATTGGACAATCTGTTTCGAAGCATGTGGATTTCGGACGAAAACTCATCTATTACAAAGGGATTTCATTTTTAATAACTTATTTTAACTACATAATTTTTGTTTGTTCAATATGCGTCATTCAAAGGCACATCATCAATTTTCAACCTTTTCTGACTTCATTTGATATTTCTCATGCATTTAATGATTTATTTTGAGCTAAAAGACCCTCAATTTGAAAAGCAGTACAAATGAACTCTGAAAAGGTTGTAACTTGGCATGACATCATAATTTCACCCACATAGCAACTTCTAAAGGGTTGAGAGGGTTACGGCAAAAACTGGATGCACTTCCTGTACAAATTGGACAATCTGTTTCGAAGCATGTGGGTTTCCGATGAAAACACATCTATTACAAAGGGATTTCATTTTTAATAACTTATTTTAACTCCATACTTTTTGTGTGTTCAATATGCACCACTCAAAGGCACAACATCAATTTTCAACCCTTTTTTACTTCATTTGATATTTCTCATGCATTTAATGATTTGTTTTGAGCTAAATGACCATGAGTTTGAAAAGCAGTACAAATGAAATCTGGAAAGGTTGTAACTTGTCATGACATCAAAATTTCACCCACATGGGAACTTCTACAGAGTTGAGAGGGTTACGGAAAAAACTTGATGCTCTTCGTGTACAAATTGGACAATCTGTTTCGAAGCATGTGGGTTTCGGACGAAAAGCCATCTATTACAAAAGGATTTCATTTTTAATAACTTATTTTAACTCCATAATTTTTGTGTGTTCAATATTCACTATTCAAAGGCACATCATCAATTTTCAACCCTTTCTGACTTCATTTGATATTTCTCATGCATTTAATGATTTATTTGAGCTAAATGACCCTAAATTTGAAAAGCAGTACAAATGAACTCTGAAAAGGTTGTAACTTGGCATGACATATAAATTTCACCCACATGGCAACTTCGACAGAGTTGAGAGGGTTACGGCAAAAACTTGATGCTCTTCGTGTACAAATTGGACAATCTATTTCGAAGCATGTGGGTTTCGGACGAAAAGCCATCTATTACAAAAGGATTTCATTTTTCATAACTTATTTTAACTCCATTATTTTTGTGTGTTCAATATTCACTATTCAAAGGCACATCATCAATTTTCAACCCTTTCTGACTTCATTTGATATTTGTCATGCATTTAATGATTTATTTGAGCTAAATGACCCTAAATTTGAAAAGCAGTACAAATGAACTATGAAAAGGTTGTAACTTGGCATGACATCACAATTTCACACACATAGCAACTTCTAAAGACTTGAGAGGGTTACGACAAAAACTGGATGCACTTCGTGTACAAATTGGACAATCTCATAAGAAGCATGAGGGTTTCGGACGAAAACTCATCTATTACAAAGGGATTTCATTTTAATAATTTATTTTAACTCCATAATTTTTGTGTGTTCAATATGCACCATTCAAAGGCACATCATCCATTTTCAACCCTTTCTGACTTCATTTGATATTTCTCATGCATTTAATGATTTATTTTGAGCTAAATGACCCTGAGTTTGAAAAGCAGTACAAATGAACTGTGAAAAGGTTGTAACTTGGCATGACATCATAGTTTCACCCACATAGCAACTTCTGAAGAGTTGAGAGGGTTACGGCAAAAACTGGATGCACTTCATGTACAAATTGGACAATCTCATAAGAAGCATGAGGGTTTCGGACGAAAACTCATCTATTACAAAGGGATTTCATTTTTAATAACTTATTTTAACTCCATACTTTATGTGTGTTCAATATGCACCATTCAAAGTCACATCGTCAATTTTCAACCCTTTCTGACTTCATTTGTTGTTTCTCATGCATTTAATGATTTATTTTGAGCTAAATGACCCTAAATTTGAAGAGCAGTACAAATGAACTATGAAAAGGTTGTAACTTGGCATGACATCATAATTTCACCCACATAGCAACTTCTTGAGAGTTGAGAGGGTTACGGCAAAAAGTGGATGCACTTCGTGTACAAATTGGACAATCTTATAAGAAGCATGAGGGTTTCGAACGAAAACTCATCTATTAGAAAGGGATTTCATTGTAATAACTTATTTTAACTCGATACTTTTTGTGTGTTCAATATGCACCATTCAAAGGCATATCATCAATTTTCAACCCTGTTTGACTTCATTTGCTATTTCTCATGCATTTAATGATTTATTATGAGCTAAATGACCCTGAGTTTGAAAAGTAGTACAAATGAACTCTGAAAAGGTTCGAACTTGGCATGACATCATAATTTCAACCACATAGCAACTTCTAAAGAGATGAGAGGGTTACGGCAAAAACTGGATGCACTTCGTGTACAAATTGGACAATCTGTTTCGAAGCATGTGGATTTCGGACGAAAACTCATCTATTACAAAGGGATTTCATTTTTAATAACTTATTTTAACTCCATACTTTTTGTTTGTTCAATATTCACCATTAAAAGGCACATCATCAATTTTCAACCCTTTCTGACTTCATTTGCTATTTCTCATGGATTTAATGATTTATTATGAGCTAAATGACCCTGAGTTTGAAAAGCAGCACAAATGAACTCTGAAAAGGTTGGAACTTGGCATGACATCATAATTTCACCCACATAGCAACTTCTAAAGAGATGAGAGGGTTACGGCAAAAACTGGATGCACTTCGTGTACAAATTGGACAATCTGTTTCGAAGCATGTGGATTTCGGACGAAAACTCATCTATTACAAAGGGATTTCATTTTTAATAACTTATTTTAACTCGATACTTTTTGTCTGTTCAATATTCACCATTAAAAGGCACATCATCAATTTTCAACCCTTTCTGACTTCATTTGATATTTCTCATGCATTTAACGATTTATTGTGAGCTAAATGACCCTGAGTTTGAAAAGCAGTACAAATGAACTGTGAAAAGGTTGAAACTTGGCATGTATCTGCTAAAGAGTTGAGAGGGTTACGGTAAAAACTGGATGCACTTCGTGTACAAATTGGATAATCTGTTTTGAAGCATGTGGGTTTTGGACGAAAACTCGTCTATTACAAGAGGATTTCATTTTTAATAACTTATTTTAACTCCATAATTTTTGTTTGTTCAATATGCGCCATTCAAAGGCACATCGTCAATTTTCAACCCTGTCTGACTTCATTTGCTATTTCTCATGCATTTAATGATTTATTATGAGCTAAATGACCCTGAGTTTGAAAAGCAGTACAAATGAACTCTGAAAAGGTTCGAACTTGGCATGACATCATAATTTCAACCACATAGCAACTTCTAAAGAGATGAGAGGGTTACGGCAAAAACTGGATGCACTTCGTGTACAAAGTGGACAATCTGTTTCGAAGCATGTGGATTTCGGACGAAAACTCATCTATTACAAAGGGATTTCATTTTTAATAACTTATTTTAACTCCATACTTTTTGTTTGTTCAATATTCACCATTAAAAGGCACATCATCAATTTTCAACCCTTTCGGACTTCATTTGCTATTTCTCATGGATTTAATGATTTATTATGAGCTAAATGACCCTGAGTTTGAAAAGCAGTACAAATGAACTCTGAAAAGGTTGGAACTTGGCATGACATCATAATTTCACCCACATAGCAACTTCTAAAGAGATGAGAGGGTTACGGCAAAAACTGGATGCACTTCGTGTACAAATTGGACAATCTGTTTCGAAGCATGTGGATTTCGGACGAAAACTCATCTATTACAAAGGGATTTCATTTTTAATAACTTATTTTAACTCGATACTTTTCGTCTGTTCAGTATTCACCATTAAAAGGCACATCATCAATTTTCAACCCTTTCTGACTTCATTTGATATTTCTCATGCATTTAACGATTTATTGTGAGCTAAATGACCCTGAGTTTGAAAAGCAGTACAAATGAACTGTGAAAAGGTTGAAACTTGGCATGTATCTGCTAAAGAGTTGAGAGGGTTACGGTAAAAACTGGATGCACTTCGTGTACAAATTGGATAATCTGTTTTGAAGCATGTGGGTTTTGGACGAAAACTCGTCTATTACAAGAGGATTTCATTTTTAATAACTTATTTTAACTCCATAATTTTTGTTTGTTCAATATGCGCCATTCAAAGGCACATCGTCAATTTTCAACCCTGTCTGACTTCATTTGCTATTTCTCATGCATTTAATGATTTATTATGAGCTAAATGACCCTGAGTTTGAAAAGCAGTACAAATGAACTCTGAAAAGGTTCGAACTTGGCATGACATCATAATTTCAACCACATAGCAACTTCTAAAGAGATGAGAGGGTTACGGCAAAAACTGGATGCACTTCGTGTACAAATTGGACAATCTGTTTCGAAGCATGTGGATTTCGGACGAAAACTCATCTATTACAAAGGGATTTCATTTTTAATAACTTATTTTAACTCCATACTTTTTGTGTGTTCAATATTCACCATTAAAAGGCACATCATCAATTTTCAACCCTTTCTGACTTCATTTGCTATTTCTCATGCATTTAATGATTTATTATGAGCTAAATGACCCTGAGTTTGAAAAGCACTACAAATGAACTCTGAAAAGGTTGGAACTTGGCATGACATCATAATTTCACCCACATAGCAACTTCTAAAGAGATGAGAGGGTTACGGCAAAAACTGGATGCACTTCGTGTACAAATTGGACAATCTGTTTCGAAGCATGTGGATTTCGGACGAAAATTCACCTAGTACAAAGGGATTTCATTTTTAATAACTTATTTTAACTCGATACTTTCTGTCTGTTCAATATTCACCATTAAAAGGCACATCATCAATTTTCAACCCTTTCTGACTTCATTTGATATTTCTCATGCATTTAACGATTTATTGTGAGCTAAATGACCCTGAGTTTGAAAAGCAGTACAAATGAACTGTGAAAAGGTTGAAACTTGGCATGTATCTGCTAAAGAGTTGAGAGGGTTACGGTAAAAACTGGATGCACTTCGTGTACAAATTGGATAATCTGTTTTGAAGCATGTGGGTTTTGGACGAAAACTCGTCTATTACAAGAGGATTTCATTTCTAATAACTTATTTTAACTCCATAATTTTTGTTTGTTCAATATGCGCCATTCAAAGGCACATCGTCAATTTTCAACCTTTTCTGACTTCATTTGATATTTCTCATGCACTTAATGATTTATTTTGAGCTAAAAGACCCTCAATTTGAAAAGCAGTACAAATGAACTCTGAAAAGGTTGTAACTTGGCATGACATCAGCATTTCACCCACATAGCAACTTCTAAAGGGTTGAGAGGGTTACGGCAAAAACTGGATGCACTTCGTGTACAAATTGGACAATCTCTTTCGAAGCATGTGGGTTTCCGACGAAAACTCATCTATTACAAAGAGATTTCATTTTTAATAACTTATTTTAACTCCATACTTTTTGTGTGTTCAATATGCACCACTCAAAGGCACAACATCAATTTTCAACCCTTTCTGACTTCATTTGATATTTGTCATGCATTTAATGATTTATTTTGAGCGAAATGACCATGAGTTTGAAAAGCAGTACAAATGAACTCTGAAAAGGTTGTAACTTGGCATGACATCAAAATTTCACCCACATGGCAACTTCTACAGAGTTGAGAGGGTTACGGCAAAAATTGGATGCACTTCGTGTACAAATTGGACAATCTCATAAGAAGCATGAGGGTTTCGGACGAAAACTCATCTATTACAAAGGGATTTCATTTTTAATAACTTATTTGAACTCCATACTTTTTGTGTGTTCAATATGCACCATTCAAAGGCACATCATCAATTTTCAACCCTTTCTGACTTCATTTGATATTTCTCATGCATTTAATGATTTATTTTTAGCTAAATGTACCTGAGTTTGAAAACCAGTACAAATGAACTCTGAAAAGGTTGTAACTTGGCATGACATCATAATTTCACCCGCATAGCAACTTCTAAAGAGTTGAGAGGGTTACGACAAAAACTGGATGCACTTCGTGTACAAATTGGACAATCTCATAAGAAGCTTGAGGGTTTTGGACGAAAACTCATCTATTACAAAGGGATTTCATTTTTAATAACTTGTTTTAACTCCATACTTTTTGTGTGTTCAATATGCACCATTCGAAGGCACATCATCCATTTTCAACCCTTTCTGACTTCATTTGATATTTCTCATGCATTTAATGATTTATTTTGAGCTAAATGACCCTGACTTTGAAAAGCAGTACAAATCAACTCTGAAAAGGTTGTAACTTGGCATGACATCGTAATTTCACCCACATAGCAACTTCTAAAGAGTTGAGAGGGTTATGGCAAAAACTGGATGCACTTCGTGTACAAATTGGACAATCTCATAAGAAGCATGAGGGTTTCGGACGAAAACTCATCTATTACAAAGGGATTTCATTTTTAATAACATATGTTAACTCGATACTTTGTGTGTGTTCAATATGCACCATTCAAAGGCACATCATCAATTTTCAACCCTTTCTGACTTCATTTGATATTTCTCATGCATTTAATGATTTATTTTGAGCTAAATGACCCTGAGTTTGAAAAGCAATACAAATGAACTCTGAAAAGGTTGTAACTTGGCATGACATCATAATTTCCCCCGCATAGCAACTTCTAAAGAGTTGAGAGGGTTACGTCAAAAACTGGATGCACTTCATGTACAAATTGGACAATCTCATAAGAAGCACGAGGGTTTCGGACGAAAACTCATCTATTACAAAGGGATTTCATTTTTAATAACTTATTGTAACTCCATAATTTTTGTGTGTTCAATATGCACCATTCAAAGGCACATCATCAATTTACAACCCTTTCTGACTTCATTTGATATTTCTCAGGCATTTAATGATTTATTTTGAGCTAAATGACCCTGAATTTGAAAAGCAGTACAAATGAACTCTGAAAAGGTTGTAACTTGGCATGACATCATAATTTCACCCACATAGCAACTTCTAAAGGGTTGAGAGGGTTATGGCAAAAACTAGATGCACTTCGTGTACAAATTGGACAATCTCTTTCGAAGCTTGTGGGTTTCGGACAAAAACTCATCTATTACAAAAAGATTTCATTTTTAATAACTGATATGAATTCCACACTTTCTGTGTGTTCAATATGCACCATTCAATGGCACATCATCCATTTTCAACCCTTTCTAACTTAATTTAATATGGTTCATGCAATTAATGATTTATTTTGAGCTAAATGACCCTGAATTTGCAAAGTAGTACAAATGAACTCTGAAAAGCTTGTAACTTGGCATGACATCATCATTTCACCCACATAGCAACTTCTAAAGAGTTGAGAGGGTTATGACAAAAACTGGATGCACTTCGTGTACAAATTGGACAATCTCATAAGAAGCATGTGGGTTTCGGACGAAAACTCATCTACTACAAAGGGATTTCATTTTTAATAACTTGTTTTAACTCCATAATTTTTGTGTGTTTAATATGCACCATTCAACGGCACATCATCCATTTTCAACCCTTTCTGACTTCATTTGATATTTCTCATGCATTTAATGATTTATTTTGAGCTAAATGACCCTGAGTTTGAAAACCAGTACAAATGAACTCTGAAAAGGTTGTAACTTCGCATGACATCATAATTTCACCCGCATAGCAACTTCTAAAGAGTTGAGAGGGTTACGACAAAAACTGGATGCACTTCGTGTACAAATTGGACAATCTCATAAGAAGCATGAGGGTTTTGGACGAAAACTCATCTATTACAAAGGGATTTCATTTTTAATTACTTGTTTTAACTCCATACTTTTTGTGTGTTCAATATGCACCATTGAAAGGCACATCATCCATTTTCAACCCTTTCTGACTTCATTTGACATTTCTCATGCATTGAATGATTTATTTTGAGCTAAATGACCCTGAGTTTGAAAAGCAGTACAAATCAACTCTGAAAAGGTTGTAACTTGGCATGACATCATAATTTCACCCACATAGCAACTTCTAAAGAGTTGAGAGGGTTACGGCAAAAACTGGATGCACTTCGTGTACAAATTGGACAATCTCATAAGAAGCATGAGGGTTTTGGACAACAACTCATCTATTACAAAGGGATTTCATTTTTAATAACTTATTTTAACTCCATACTTTTTGTGTGTTCAATATGCACCATTCAAAGACACATCATCAATTTTCAACCCTTTCTGACTCCATTTGATATTTCTTATGCATTTAATGATTTATTTTGAGATAAATGACCCTGAGTTTGAAAAGCAATACAAATGAACTCTGAAAAGGTTGTAACTTGGCATGACATCATAATTTCACCCGCATAGCAACTTCTAAAGAGTTGAGAGGGTTACGTCAAAAACTGGATGCACTTCGTGTACAAATTGGACAATCTCATAAGAAGCATGTGGGTTTCGGACGAAAACTCATCTCCTACAAAGGGATTTCATTTTTAATAACTTGTTTTAACTCCATAATTTTTGTGTGTTTAATATGCACCATTCAACGACACATCATCCATTTTCAACCCTTTCTGACTTCATTTGATATTTCTCATGCATTTAATGATTTATTTTGAGCTAAATGACCCTGAGTTTGAAAAGCAATACAAATGAACTCTGAAAAGGTTGTAACTTGAGATGACATCATAATTTCACCCACATAGCAACTTCTAAAGAGTTGAGCGGGTTACGGCAAAAACTAGATGCACTTCGTGTACAAATTGGACAATCTCATAAGAAGCATGACGGTTTCGGACGAAAACTCATCTATTACAAAGGGATTTCATTTTTAATAACTTGTTTTAACTCCATACTTTTTGTGTGTTCAATATGTACCATTCAAAGGCACATCATCCATTTCCAACCCTTTCTGACTTCATTTGATATTTCTCATGCATTTAATGATTTATTTTGAGCTAAGTGACCCTGAATTTGAAAAGCAGTACAAATGAACTCTGAAAAGGTTGTAACTTGGCATGACATCATAGTTTCACCCACATAGCAACTTCTAAAGAGTTGAGAGGGTTACGGCAAAAACTGGATGCACTTCGTGTACAAATTGGACAATCTCATAAGAAGCATGAGGGTTTCGGACGAAAACTCATCTATTACAAAGGGATTTCATTTTTAATAACTTATTTGAACTCCATACTTTTTGTGTGTTCAATATGCACCATTCAAAGGCACATCATCAATTTTCGACCCTTTCTGACTTCATTTGATATTTCTCATGCATTTAATGATTTATTTTTAGCTAAATGTACCTGAGTTTGAAAAGCAGTACAAATGAACTCTGAAAAGGTTGTAACTTGGCATGACATCATAATTTCACCCGCATAGCAACTTCTAAAGAGTTGAGAGGGTTACGACAAAAACTGGATGCACTTCGTGTACAAATTGGACAATCTCATAAGAAGCATGAGGGTTTTGGACGAAAACTCATCTATTACAAAGGGATTTCATTTTTAATAACATATGTTAACTCGATACTTTGTGTGTGTTCAATATGCACCATTCAAAGGCACATCATCCATTTTCAACCCTTTCTGACTTCATTTGATATTTCTCATGCATTTAATGATTTATTTTGAGCAAAATGACCCTGAGTTTGAAAAGCAGTACAAATCAACTCTGAAAATGTTGTAACTTGGCATGACATCATAATTGCACCCACATAGCAACTTCTAAAGAGTTGAGAGGGTTACGGCAAAAATTGGATGCACTTCGTGTACAAATTGGACAATCTCATAAGAAGCATGAGGGTTTCGGACGAATACTCATCTATTACAAAGGGATTTCATTTTTAATAACAGATGTTAACTCGATATTTTGTGTGTGTTCAATATGCACCATTCAAAGGCACATCATCAATTTTCAACCCTTTCTGACGTCATTTGATATTTCTCATGCATTTAATGATTTATTTTGAGCTAAGTGACCCTGAGTTTGAAAAGCAATACAAATGAACTCTGAAAAGGTTGTAACTTGGCATGACATCATAATTTCACCCACATAGCAAGTTCTAAAGAGTTGAGAGGGTTACGGCAAAAACTGGATGCACTTCGTGTACAAATTGGACAATCTCATAAGAAGCATGAGGGTTTTGGACGAAAGCTCATCTATTACAAAGGGATTTCATTTTTAATAACATATGTTAACTCGATACTTTGTGTGTGTTCAATATGCACCATTCAAAGAGACATCAACAATTTTCAACCCTTTCTGACTTCATTTGATATATCTTATGCATTTAATGATTTATTTTGAGATAAATGACCCTGAGTTTGAAAAGCAGTACAAATGAACTCTGAAAAGGTTGTAACTTGGCATGACATCATAATTTCACCCGCATAGCAACTTCTATAGAGTTGAGAGGGTTACGGCAAAAACTGGATGCACTTCATGTACAAATTGGACAATCTCATAAGAAGCATGAGGGTTCCGGACGAAAACTCATCTATTACAAAGGGATTTCATTTTTAATAACTTAATTTAACTCCATAATTTTTGTGTGTTCAATATGCACCATTCAAAGGGACATCATCAATTTTCAACGCTTTCGGACTTCATCTGATATTTCTCATGCATTTAATGATTTATTTTGAGCTAAATGACCCTGAGTTTGGAAAGCAGTACAAATGAACTCTGAAAAGTTTGTAACTTGGCATGACATCATAATTTCACCCGCATAGCAACTTCTAAAGAGTTGAGAGGGTTACGACAAAAACTGGATGCACTTCGTGTACAAATTGGACAATCTCATAAGAAGCATGAGGGTTTCGGACGAAAACTCATCTATTATAAAGGGATTTCATTTTTAATAACTTATTTTAACTCCATACTTTATGTGTGTTCAATATGCACCATCCAAAGGCACATCGTCAATTTTCAACCCTTTCTGACTTCATTTGTTATTTGTCATGCATTTAATGATTTATTTTGAGCTGAATGACCCTAAATTTGAAAAGCTGTACAAATGAACTATGAAAAGGTTGTAACTTGGCATGACATCATAATTTCACCCACATAGCAAATTCTAAAGAGTTGAGAGGGTTACGGCAAAAAGTGGATGCACTTCGTGTACAAATTGGACAATCTTATAAGAAGCATGCGGGTTTCGAACGAAAACTCATCTATTACAAAGGGATTTCATTGTAATAACTTATTTTAACTCTATACTTTTTGTGTGTTCAATATGCACCATTCAAAGGCACATCATCAATTTTCAACCCTGTCTGACTTCATTTTCTATTTCTCATGCATTTAATGATTTATTATGAGCTAAATGACCCTGAGTTTGAAAAGCAGTACAAATGAACTCTGAAAAGGTTGGAACTTGGCATGACATCATAATTGCACCCACATAGCAACTTCTAAAGAGTTGAGAGGGTTACGGCAAAAACTGGATGCACTTCGTGTACAAATTGGACAATCTGTTTCGAAGCATGTGGATTTCGGACGAAAACTCATCTATTACAAAGGGATTTCATTTTTAATAACTTATTTTAACTCCATACTTTTTGTGTGTTCAATATTCACCATTAAAAGGCACATCATCAATTTTCAACCCTTTCTGACTTCATTTGATATTCCTCATGCATTTAATGATTTATTTCGAGCTAAATGACTCTAAGTTTGAAAAGCAGTACAAATGAACTCTGAAAAGGTTGAAACTTGGCATGACATCATAATTTCACCCACATACTATCTTCTAAAGAGTTGAGAGGGTTATGGTAAAAACTGGATGCACTTCGTGTACAAATTGGATAATCTGTTTTGAAGCATGTGGGTTTTGGACGAAAACTCATCTATTACAAAAGGATTTCATTTTTAATAACTTATTTTAAATCCATAATTTTTTTTTGTTCAATATGCGCCATTGAAAGGCACATCATCAATTTTCAACCTTTTCTGACTTCATTTGATATTTCTCATGCATCTAATGATTTATTTTGAGCTAAAAGACCCTCAATTTGAGAAGCAGTACAAATGAACTCTGAAAAGGTTGTAACTTGGCATGACATCATAATTTCACCCACATAGCAACTTCTAAAGGGTTGAGAGGGTTACGGCAAAAACTGGATGCACTTCCTGTACAAATTGGACAATCTGTTTCGAAGCATGTGGGTTTCCGACGAAAACACATCTATTACAAAGGGATTTCATTTTTAATAACTTATTTTAACTCCATACTTTTTGTGTGTTCAATATGCACCACTCAAAGGGACATCATCAATTTTCAACGCTTTCGGACTTCATCTGATATTTCTCATGCATTTAATGATTTATTTTGAGCTAAATGACCATGAGTTTGAAAAGCAGTACAAATGAACTCTGAAAATTTTGTAACTTGGCATGACATCATAATTTCACCCGCATAGCAACTTGGAAAGAGTTGAGAGGGTTACAACAAAAACTGGATGCACTTCGTGTACAAATTGGACAATCTCATAAGAAGCATGAGGGTTTCGGACGAAAACTCATCTATTATAAAGGGATTTCATTTTTAATAACTTATTTTAACTCCATACTTTATGTGTGTTCAATATTCACCATTCAAAGGCACTTCATCCATTTTCAACCATTTCTGACTTCATCTGATATTCCTGATGCATTTAATGATTTATTTTGACCTAAATGACCCTGAGTTTGAAAAGCAGTACAAATGAACTCTGAAAAGGTTGAAACTTGGCATGACATCATAATTTCACCCGCATAGCAAGTTCTAAAGAGTTGAGAGGGTTATGACAAAAACTGGATGCACTTCGTGTACAAATTGGACAATCTCATAAGAAGCATGAGGGTTTCGGACGAAAACTCATCTATTACAAAGGGATTTCATTTTTAATAACTTATTTTAACTCCATACTTTATGTGTGTTCAATATGCACCATCCAAAGGCACATCGTCAATTTTCAACCCTTTCTCACTTCATTTGTTATTTGTCATGCATTTAATGATTTATTTTGAGCTGAATGACCCTAAATTTGAAAAGCAGTACAAATGAACTATGAAAAGGTTGTAACTTGGCATGACATCATAATTTCACCCACATAGAAAATTCTAAAGAGTTGAGAGGGTTACGGCAAAAAGTGGATGCACTTCGTGTACAAATTGGACAATCTTATCAGAAGCATGCGGGTTTCGAACGAAAACTCATCTATTACAAAGGGATTTCATTGTAATAACTTATTTTAACTCTATACTTTTTGTGTGTTCAATATGCACCATTCAAAGGCACATCATCAATTTTCAACCCTGTCTCACTTCATTTTCTATTTCTCATACATTTAATGATTTATTATGAGCTAAATGACCCTGAGTTTGAAAAGCAGTACAAATGAACTCTGAAAAGGTTGGAACTTGGCATGACATCATAATTGCACCCACATAGCAACTTCTAAAGAGTTGAGAGGGTTACGGCAAAAACTGGATGCACTTCGTGTACAAATTGGACAATCTGTTTCGAAGCATGTGGATTTCGGACGAAAACTCTTCTATTACAAAGGGATTTCGTTTTTAATAACTTATTTTAACTCCATACTTTTTGTGTGTTCAATATTCACCATTAAAAGGCACATCATCAATTTTCAACCCTTTCTGACTTCATTTGATATTCCTCATGCATTTAATGATTTATTTCGAGCTAAATGACTCTAAGTTTGAAAAGCAGTACAAATGAACTCTGAAAAGGTTGAAACTTGGCATGACATCATAATTTCACCCACATAGTATCTTCTAAAGAGTTGAGAGGGTTACGGTAAAAACTGGATGCACTTCGTGTACAAATTGGATAATCTGTTTTGAAGCATGTGGGTTTTGGACGAAAACTCATCTCTTACAAAAGGATTTCATTTTTAATAACTTATTTTAAATCCATAATTTTTGTTTGTTCAATATGCGCCATTCAAAGGCACATCATCAATTTTCAACCTTTTCTGACTTCATTTGATATTTCTCATGCATTTAATGATTTATTTTGAGCTAAAAGACCCTCAATTTGAGAAGCAGTACAAATGAACTCTGAAAAGGTTGTAACTTGGCATGACATCATAATTTCACCCACATAGCAACTTCTAAAGGGTTGAGAGGGTTACGGCAAAAACTGGATGCACTTCGTGTACAAATTGGACAATCTGTTTCGAAGCATGTGGGTTTCCGACGAAAACACATCTATTACAAAGGGATTTCATTGTTAATAACTTATTTTAACTCCATACTTTTTGTGTGTTCAATATGCACCAATCAAAGGCACAACATCAATTTTCAACCCTTTTTGACTTCATCTGATATTTCTCATGCATTTAATGATTTATTTTGAGCTAAATGACCATGAGTTTGAAAAGCAGTACAAATGAACTCTGAAAAGTTTGTAACTTGGCATGACATCATAATTTCACCCGCATAGCAACTTGTAAAGAGTTGAGAGGGTTACGACAAAAACTGGATGCACTTCGTGTACAAATTGGACAATCTCATAAGAAGCATGAGGGTTTCGGACGAAAACTCATCTATTACAAAGGGATTTCATTTTTAATAACTTATTTTAACTCCATACTTTATGTGTGTTCAATATGCACCATTCAAAGGCACATCGTCAATTTTCAACCCTTTCTGACTTCATTTGTTATTTCTCATGCATTTAATGATTTATTTTGAGCTGAATGACCCTAAATTTGAAAAGCAGTACAAATGAACTATGAAAAGGTTGTAACTTGGCATGACATCATAATTTCACCCACATAGCAAATTCTAAAGAGTTGAAAGGGTTACGACAAAAAGTGGATGCACTTCGTGTACAAATTGGACAATCTTATAAGAAGCATGCGGGTTTCGAACGAAAACTCATCTATTACAAAGGGATTTCATTGTAATAACTTATTTTAACTCTATACTTTTTGTGTGTTCAGTATGCACCATTCAAAGGCACATCATCAATTTTCAACCCTGTCTGACTTCATTTTCTATTTCTCATGCATTTAATGATTTATTATGAGCTAAATGACCCTGAGTTCGAAAAGCAGTACAAATGAACTCTGAAAAGGTTGGAACTTGGCATGACATCATAATTGCACCCACATAGCAACTTCTAAAGAGTTGAGAGGGTTACGGCAAAAACTGGATGCACTTCGTGTACAAATTGGACAATCTGTTTCGAAGCATGTGGATTTCGGACGAAAACTCATCTATTACAAAGGGATTTCATTTTTAATAACTTATTTTAACTCCATACTTTTTGTGTGTTCAATATTCACCATTAAAAGGCACATCATCAATTTTCAACCCTTTCTGACTTCATTTGATATTCCTGATGCATTAATGATTTATTTTGAGCTAAATGACCCTAAGTTTGAAAAGCAGTACAAATGAACTCTGAAAAGGTTGAAACTTGGCATGACATCATAATTTCACCCACATAGTATCTTCTAAAGAGTTGAGAGGGTTACGGTAAAAACTGGATGCACTTCGTGTACAAATTGGATAATCTGTTTTGAAGCATGTGGGTTTTGGACGAAAACTCATCTATTACAAAAGGATTTCATTTTTAATAACTTATTTTAAATCCATAATTTTTGTTTGTTCAATATGCGCCATTGAAAGGCACATCATCAATTTTCAACCTTTTCTGACTTCATTTGATATTTCTCATGCATTTAATGATTTACTTTGAGCTAAAAGACCCTCAATTTGAGAAGCAGTACAAATGAACTCTGAAAAGGTTGTAACTTGGCATGACATCATAATTTCACCCACATAGCAACTTCTAAAGGGTTGAGAGGGTTACGGCAAAAACTGGATGCACTTCCTATACAAATTGGACAATCTGTTTCGAAGCATGTGGGTTTCCGACGAAAACACATCTATTACAAAGGGATTTCATTTTTAATAACTTATTTTAACTCCATACTTTTTGTGTGTTCAATATGCACCACTCAAAGGCACAACATCAATTTTCAACCCTTTTTGACTTCATCTGATATTTCTCATGCATTTAATGATTTATTTTGAGCTAAATGACCATGAGTTTGAAAAGCAGTACAAATGAACTCTGAAAAGTTTGTAACTTGGCATGACATCATAATTTCACCCGCATAGCAACTTCTAAAGAGTTGAGAGGGTTACGACAAAAACTGGATGCACTTCGTGTACAAATTGGACAATCTCATAAGAAGCATGAGGGTTTCGGACGAAAACTCATCTATTACAAAGGGATTTCATTTTAAATAACTTATTTTAACTCCATACTTTATGTGTGTTCAATATGCACCATTCAAAGGCACATCGTCAATTTTCAACGCTTTCTGACTTCATTTGTTATTTGTCATGCATTTAATGATTTATTTTGAGCTGAATGACCCTAAATTTGAAAAGCAGTACAAATGAACTATGAAAAGGTTGTAACTTGGCATGACATCATAATTTCACCCACATAGCAAATTCTAAAGAGTTGAGAGGGTTACGGCAAAAAGTGGATGCACTTCGTGTACAAATTGGACAATCTTATAAGAAGCATGCGGGTTTCGAACGAAAACTCATCTATTACAAAGGGATTTCATTGTAATAACTTATTTTAACTCTATACTTTTTGTGTGTTCAATATGCACCATTCAAAGGCACATCATCAATTTTCAACCCTGTCTGACTTCATTTTCTATTTCTCATGCATTTAATGATTTATTATGAGCTAAATGACCCTGAGTTTGAAAAGCAGTACAAATGAAATCTGAAAAGGTTGGAACTTGGCATGACATCATAATTGCACCCACATAGCAACTTCTAAAGAGTTGAGAGGGTTACGGCAAAAACTGGATGCACTTCGTGTACAAATTGGACAATCTGTTTCGAAGCATGTGGATTTCGGACGAAAACTCATCTATTATAAAGGGATTTCATTTTTAATAACTTTTTTTAACTCCATACTTTTTGTGTGTTCAATATTCACCATTAAAAGGCACATCATCAATTTTCAACCCTTTCTGACTTCATTTGATATTCCTCATGCATTTAATGATTTATTTTGAGCTAAATGACCCTAAGTTTGAAAAGCAGTACAAATGAACTCTGAAAAGGTTGAAACTTGGCATGACATCATAATTTCACCCACATAGTATCGTCTAAAGAGTTGAGAGAGTTACGGTAAAAACTGGATGCACTTCGTGTACAAATTGGATAATCTATTTTGAAGCATGTGGGTTTTGGACGAAAACTCATCTATTACAAAAGGATTTCATTTTTAATAACTTATTTTAAATCCATAATTTTTGTTTGTTCAATATGCGCCATTCAAAGGCACATCATCAATTTTCAACCTTTTCTGACTTCATTTGATATTTCTCATGCATTTAATGATTTATTTTGAGCTAAAAGACCCTCAATTTGAGAAGCAGTACAAATGAACTCTGAAAAGGTTGTAACTTGGCATGACATCATAATTTCACCCACATAGCAACTTCTAAAGGGTTGAGAGGGTTACGGCAAAAACTGGATGCACTTCCTGTACAAATTGGACAATCTGTTTCGAAGCATGTGGGTTTCCGACGAAAACACATCTATTACAAAGGGATTTCATTTTTAATAACTTATTTTAACTCCATACTTTTTGTGTGTTCAATATGCACCAGTCAAAGGCACAACATCAATTTTCAACCCTTTTTGACTTCATTTGATATTTCTCCTGCATTTAATGATTTATTTTGAGCTAAATGACCATGAGTTTGAAAAGCAGTACAAATGAACTCTGAAAAGGTTGTAACTTGGCATGACATCAAAATTTCACCCACATGGCAACTTCTACAGAGTTGAGAGGGTTACGGCAAAAACTTGATGCTCTTCGTGTACAAATTGGACAATCTTTTTCAAAGCATGTGGGTTTCGGACGAAAAGCCATCTATTACAAAAGGATTTCATTTTTCATAACTTATTTTAACTCCATAATTTTTGTGTGTTCAATATTCACTATTCAAAGGCACATCATCAATTTTCAACCATTTCTGACTTCATTTGATATTTGTCATGCACTTAATGATTTATTTGAGCTAAATGACCCTAAATTTGAAAAGCAGTACAAATGAACTCTGAAAAGGTTGTAACTTGGCATGACATCATAATTTCACCCGCATAGCAACTTGTAAAGAGTTGAGAGGGTTACGAAAAAAACTGGATGCACTTCGTGTACAAATTGGACAATCTCATAAGAAGCATGAGGGTTTCGGACGAAAACTCATCTATTACAAAGGGATTTCATTTTTAATAACTTATTTTAACTCCATACTTTATGTGTGTTCAATATGCACCATTCAAAGGCACATCGTCAATTTTCAACCCTTTCTGACTTCATTTGTTATTTCTCATGCATTTAATGATTTATTTTGAGCTGAATGACCCTAAATTTGAAAAGCAGTACAAATGAACTATGAAAAGGTTGTAACTTGGCATGACATCATAATTTCACCCACATAGCAAATTCTAAAGAGTTGAGAGGGTTACGACAAAAAGTGGATGCACTTCGTGTACAAATTGGACAATCTTATAAGAAGCATGCGGGTTTCGAACGAAAACTCATCTATTACAAAGGGATTTCATTGTAATAACTTATTTTAACTCTATACTTTTTGTGTGTTCAGTATGCACCATTCAAAGGCACATCATCAATTTTCAACCCTGTCTGACTTCATTTTCTATTTCTCATGCATTTAATGATTTATTATGAGCTAAATGACCCTGAGTTTGAAAAGCAGTACAAATGAACTCTGAAAAGGTTGGAACTTGGCATGACATCATAATTGCACCCACATAGCAACTTCTAAAGAGTTGAGAGGGTTACGGCAAAAACTGGATGCACTTCGTGTACAAATTGGACAATCTGTTTCGAAGCATGTGGATTTCGGACGAAAACTCATCTATTACAAAGGGATTTCATTTTTAATAACTTATTTTAACTCCATACTTTTTGTGTGTTCAATATTCACCATTAAAAGGCACATCATCAATTTTCAACCCTTTCTGAATTCATTTGATATTCCTGATGCATTTAATGATTTATTTTGAGCTAAATGACCCTAAGTTTGAAAAGCAGTACAAATGAACTCTGAAAAGGTTGAAACTTGGCATGACATCATAATTTCACCCACATAGTATCTTCTAAAGATTTGAGAGGGTTACGGTAAAAACTGGATGCACTTCGTGTACAAATTGGATAATCTGTTTTGAAGCATGTGGGTTTTGGACGAAAACTCATCTATTACAAAAGGATTTCATTTTTAATAACTTATTTTAAATCCATAATTTTTGTTTGTTCAATATGCGCCATTGAAAGGCACATCATCAATTTTCAACCTTTTCTGACTTCATTTGATATTTCTCATGCATTTAATGATTTATTTTGAGCTAAAAGACCCTCAATTTGAGAAGCAGTACAAATGAACTCTGAAAAGGTTGTAACTTGGCATGACATCATAATTTCACCCACATAGCAACTTCTAAAGGGTTGAGAGGGTTACGGCAAAAACTGGATGCACTTCCTATACAAATTGGACAATCTGTTTCGAAGCATGTGGGTTTCCGACGAAAACACATCTATTACAAAGGGATTTCATTTTTAATAACTTATTTTAACTCCATACTTTTTGTGTGTTCAATATGCACCACTCAAAGGCACAACATCAATTTTCAACCCTTTTTGACTTCATCTGATATTTCTCATGCATTTAATGATTTATTTGGAGCTAAATGACCATGAGTTTGAAAAGCAGTACAAATGAACTCTGAAAAGTTTGTAACTTGGCATGACATCATAATATCACCCGCATAGCAACTTCTAAAGAGTTGAGAGGGTTACGACAAAAACTGGATGCACTTCGTGTACAAATTGGACAATCTCATAAGAAGCATGAGGGTTTCGGACGAAAACTCATCTATTACAAAGGGATTTCATTTTTAATAACTTATTTTAACTCCATACTTTATGTGTGTTCAATATGCACCATTCAAAGGCACATCGTCAATTTTCAACGCTTTCTGACTTCATTTGTTATTTGTCATGCATTTAATGATTTATTTTGAGCTGAATGACCCTAAATTTGAAAAGCAGTACAAATGAACTATGAAAAGGTTGTAACTTGGCATGACATCATAATTTCACCCACATAGCAAATTCTAAAGAGTTGAGAGGGTTACGGCAAAAAGTGGATGCACTTCGTGTACAAATTGGACAATCTTATAAGAAGCATGCGGGTTTCGAACGAAAACTCATCTATTACAAAGGGATTTCATTGTAATAACTTATTTTAACTCTATACTTTTTGTGTGTTCAATATGCACCATTCAAAGGCACATCATCAATTTTCAACCCTGTCTGACTTCATTTTCTATTTCTCATGCATTTAATGATTTATTATGAGCTAAATGACCCTGAGTTTGAAAAGCAGTACAAATGAACTCTGAAAAGGTTGGAACTTGGCATGACATCATAATTGCACCCACATAGCAACTTCTAAAGAGTTGAGAGGGTTACGGCAAAAACTGGATGCACTCCGTGTACAAATTGGACAATCTGTTTCGAAGCATGTGGATTTCGGACGAAAACTCATCTATTACAAAGGGATTTCATTTTTAATAACTTATTTTAACTCCATACTTTTTGTGTGTTCAATATTCACCATTAAAAGGCACATCATCAATTTTCAACCCTTTCTGACTTCATTTGATATTCCTCATGCATTTAATGATTTATTTTGAGCTAAATGACCCTAAGTTTGAAAAGCAGTACAAATGAACTCTGAAAAGGTTGAAACTTGGCATGACATCATAATTTCACCCACATAGTATCTTCTAAAGAGTTGAGAGGGTTACGGTAAAAACTGGATGCACTTCGTGTACAAATTGGATAATCTATTTTGAAGCATGTGGGTTTTGGACGAAAACTCATCTATTACAAAAGGATTTCATTTTTAATAACTTATTTTAAATCCATAATTTTTGTTTGTTCAATATGCGCCATTCAAAGGCACATCATCAATTTTCAACCTTTTCTGACTTCATTTGATATTTCTCATGCATTTAATGATTTATTTTGAGCTAAAAGACCCTCAATTTGAGAAGCAGTACAAATGAACTCTGAAAAGGTTGTAACTTGGCATGACATCATAATTTCACCCACATAGCAACTTCTAAAGGGTTGAGAGGGTTACGGCAAAAACTGGATGCACTTCCTGTACAAATTGGACAATCTGTTTCGAAGCATGTGGGTTTCCGACGAAAACACATCTATTACAAAGGGATTTCATTTTTAATAACTTATTTTAACTCCATACTTTTTGTGTGTTCAATATGCACCAGTCAAAGGCACAACATCAATTTTCAACCCTTTTTGACTTCATTTGATATTTCTCCTGCATTTAATGATTTATTTTGAGCTAAATGACCATGAGTTTGAAAAGCAGTACAAATGAACTCTGAAAAGGTTGTAACTTGGCATGACATCAAAATTTCACCCACATGGCAACTTCTACAGAGTTGAGAGGGTTACGGCAAAAACTTGATGCTCTTCGTGTACAAATTGGACAATCTTTTTCAAAGCATGTGGGTTTCGGACGAAAAGCCATCTATTACAAAAGGATTTCATTTTTCATAACTTATTTTAACTCCATAATTTTTGTGTGTTCAATATTCACTATTCAAAGGCACATCATCAATTCTCAACCATTTCTCACTTCATTTGATATTTGTCATGCACTTAATGATTTATTTGAGCTAAATGACCCTAAATTTGAAAAGCAGTACAAATGAACTCTGAAAAGGTTGTAACTTGGCATGACATCACAATTTCACACACATAGCAACTTCTAAAGACTTGAGAGGGTTACGGCAAAAACTGGATGCACTTCGTGTACAAATTGGACAATCTCATAAGAAGCATGAGGGTTTCGGACGAAAACTCATCTATTACAAAGGGATTTCATCTTTAATAACTTGGTTTAACTCCATACTTTTTGTGTGTTCAATATGCACCATTCAATCCATTTTCAACCCTTTCTGACTTCATTTGATATTTCTCATGCATTTAATGATTTATTTTGAGCTAAATGACCCAGAATTTGAAAAGCAGTACAAATGAACTCTGAAAAGGTTGTAACTTGGCATGACATCATAGTTTCACCCACATAGCAACTTCTAAAGAGTTGAGAGGGTTACGGCAAAAACTGGATGCACTTCGTGTACAAATTGGACAATCTCATAAGAAGCATGAGGGTTTCGGACGAAAACTCATCTATTACAAAGGGATTTCATTTTTAATAACTTATTTGAACTCCATAGTTTTTGTGTGTTCAATATGCACCATTCAAAGGCACATCATCAATTTTCAATCCTTTCAGACTTCATTTGATATTTCTCATGCATTTAATGATTTATTTTTAGCTAAATGTACCTGAGTTTGAAAAGCAGTACAAATGAACTCTGAAAACATTGTAACTTGGCATGACATCATAATTTCACCCGCATAGCAACTTCTAAAGAGTTGAGAGGGTTACGACAAAACTGGATGCACTTCGTGTACAAATTGGAGAATCTCATCAGAAGCATGAGGGTTTTGGACGAAAACTCATCTATTACAAAGGGATTTCATTTTTAATAACTTGTTTTAACTCCATACTTTTTGTGTGTTCAATATGCACCATTCAAAGGCACATCATCCATTTTCAACCCTTTCTGACTTCATTTTATATTTCTCATGCATTTAATGATTTATTTTGAGCTAAATGACCCTGAGTTTGAAAAGCAGTACAAATCAACTCTGAAAAGGTTGTAACTTGGCATGACATCATAATTTCACCCACATAGCAACTTCTAAAGAGTTGAGAGGTTTATGGCAAAAACTGGATGTACTTCGTGTACAAATTGGACAATCTCATAAGAGGCATGAGGGTTTCGGACGAAAACTCATCTATTACAAAGGGATTTCATTTTTAATAACATATGTTAACTCGATACTTTGTGTGTGTTCAATATGCACCATTCAAAGGCACATCATCAATTTTCAACCCTTTCTGACTTCATTTGATATTTCTCATGCATTTAATGATTTATTTTGAGCTAAATGACCCTGAGTTTGAAAAGGAATACAAATGAACTCTGAAAAGGTTGTAACTTGGCATGACATCATAATTTCACACACATAGCAACTTCTAAAGAGTTGATAGGGTTACGTCAAAAACTTGATGCACTTCGTGTACAAATTGAACAATCTCATAAGAAGCATGAGGGTTTTGGACGAAAACTCATCTATTACAAAGGGATTTCATTTTAAATAACTTATTTTAACTCCATACTTTTTGTGTGTTCAATATGCACCATTCGAAGACACATCATCAATTTTCAACCCTTTCTGACTTCATTTGATATTTCTTATGCATTTAATGATTTATTTTGAGATAAATGACCCTGAGTTTGAAAAGCGGTACAAATGAACACTAAAAAGGTCGTAACTTGGCATGACATCATAATTTCACCCGCATAGCAACTTCTAAAGAGTTGAGAGGGTTACGGCAAAAACTGGATGCACTTCATGTACAAATTGAACAATCTCATAGGAAGCATGAAGGTTTCAGACGAAAACTCATCTATTACAAAGGGATTTCATTTTTAATAACTTATTTTAACTCCATAATTTTTGTGTGTTCAATATGCACCATTCAAAGGCACATCATCAATTTTCAACGCTTTCGGACTTCATGTGATATTTCTCATGCATTTAATGATTTATTTTGAGCTCAATGACCCTGAGTTTGAAAAGCAGTACAAATGAACTCTGAAAAGGTTGTAACTTGGCATGACATCATAATTTCACCCGCATAGCAACTTCTAAAGAGTTGAGAGGGTTACGGCAAAAACTGGATGCACTTCATGTACAAATTGGACAATCTCATAAGAAGCATGAGGGTTTCGGACGAAAACTCATCTATTACAAAGGGATTTCATTTTTAATAACTTATTTTAACTCCATAATTTTTGTGTGTTCAATATGCGCCATTCAAAGGCACATCATAAATTTTCAACCTTTTCTGACTTTATTTCATATCTCTCATGCATTTAATGATTTATTTTGAGCTAAAAGACCCTCAATTTGAAAAGCAGTACATATGAACTCTGAAAAGGTTGTAACTTGGCATGACATCATAATTTCACCCACATAGCAACTTCTAAAGGGTTGAGAGGGTTACGGCAAAAACTGGATGCACTTCCTATACAAATTGGACAATCTGTTTCGAAGCATGTGGGTTTCCTACGAAAACTCATCTATTACAAAGGGATTTCAATTTTAATAACTTATTTTAACTCCATACTTTTTGTGTGTTCAGTATGCAGCACTCAAAGGCACAACATCAATTTTCAACCCTTTCTGACTTCATTTGATATTTCTCATGCATTTAATGATTTATTTTGAGCTAAATGACCATGAGTTTGAAAAGCAGTACAAATGAACTCTGAAAAACTTGTAACTTGGCATGACATCAAAATTTCACCCACATGGCAACTTCTACAGAGTTGAGAGGGTTACGGCAAAAACTTAATGCTCTTCGTGTACAAATTGGACAATGTGTTTCGAAGCATGTGGGTTTCGGACGAAAAGCCATCTATTACAAAAGGATTTCGTTTTCAATAACTTATTGTAACTCCATAATTTTTGAGTGTTCAATATTCACTATTCAAAGGGACATCATCAATTTTCAACCATTTCTGACTTCATTTGGTTTTTCTCATGCATTTAATGATTTATTTGAGCTAAATGACCCTAAATTTGAAAAGTAGTACAAATGAACTCTGAAAAGGTTGTAACTTGGCATGACATCACAATTTCACACACATAGCAACTTCTAAAGACTTGAGATGGTTAAGGCAAAAACTGGATGCACTTCGTGTACAAATTGGACAATCTGATAAGAAGCACGAGGGTTTCGGACGAAAACTCATCTATTACAACGTGATTTCATTTTTAATAACTTATTTTAACTCCATACTTTTTGTGTGTTCAATATGCAACATACAAAAGCACATCATCAATTTTAAACCCTTTTTGACTTCATTTGATATTTCTCATGCATTTAATGATTTAGTTTGAGCTAAATGACCCTGAGGTTGAAAAGCAGTACAAATGAACTCTGAAAAGGTTGTAACCTGGCATGACATCATAGTTTCACCCACATAGCAACTTCTAAAGAGTTGAGAGGGTTACGGCAAAAACTGGATGCACTTCGTGTACAAATTGGACAATCTCATAAGAAGCATGAGGGTTTCGGACGAAAACTCATCTATTACAAAGGGATTTCATTTTTAATAACTTATTTGAACTCCATAGTTTTTGTGTGTTCAATATGCACCATTCAAAGGCACATCATCAATTTTCAATCCTTTCAGACTTCATTTGATATTTCTCATGCATTTAATGATTTATTTTTAGCTAAATGTACCTGAGTTTGAAAAGCAGTACAAATGAACTCTGAAAACATTGTAACTTGGCATGACATCATAATTTCACCCGCATAGCAACTTCTAAAGAGTTGAGAGGGTTACGACAAAACTGGATGCACTTCGTCTACAAATTGGAGAATCTCATCAGAAGCATGAGGGTTTTGGACGAAAACTCATCTATTACAAAGGGATTTCATTTTTAATAACTTGTTTTAACTCCATACTTTTTGTGTGTTCAATATGCACCATTCAAAGGCACATCATCCATTTTCAACCCTTTCTGACTTCATTTTATATTTCTCATGCATTTAATGATTTATTTTGAGCTAAATGACCCTGAGTTTGAAAAGCAGTACAAATCAACTCTGAAAAGGTTGTAACTTGGCATGACATCATAATTTCACCCACATAGCAACTTCTAAAGAGTTGAGAGGTTTATGGCAAAAACTGGATGTACTTCGTGTACAAATTGGACAATCTCACAAGAGGCATGAGGGTTTCGGACGAAAACTCATCTATTACAAAGGGATTTCATTTTTAATAACATATGTTAACTCGATACTTTGTGTGTGTTCAATATGCACCATTCAAAGGCACATCATCAATTTTCAACCCTTTCTGACTTCATTTGATATTTCTCATGCATTTAATGATTTATTTTGAGCTAAATGACCCTGAGTTTGAAAAGGAATACAAATGAACTCTGAAAAGGTTGTAACTTGGCATGACATCATAATTTCACACACATAGCAACTTCTAAAGAGTTGATAGGGTTACGTCAAAAACTTGATGCACTTCGTGTACAAATTGAACAATCTCATAATAAGCATGAGGGTTTTGGACGAAAACTCATCTATTACAAAGGGATTTCATTTTAAATAACTTATTTTAACTCCATACTTTTTGTGTGTTCAATATGCACCATTCGAAGACACATCATCAATTTTCAACCCTTTCTGACTTCATTTGATATTTCTTATGCATTTAATGATTTATTTTGAGATAAATGACCCTGAGTTTGAAAAGCGGTACAAATGAACACTAAAAAGGTCGTAACTTGGCATGACATCATAATTTCACCCGCATAGCAACTTCTAAAGAGTTGAGAGGGTTACGGCAAAAACTGGATGCACTTCATGTACAAATTGAACAATCTCATAGGAAGCATGAAGGTTTCAGACGAAAACTCATCTATTACAAAGGGATTTCATTTTTAATAACTTATTTTAACTCCATAATTTTTGTGTGTTCAATATGCACCATTCAAAGGCACATCATCAATTTTCAACGCTTTCGGACTTCATGTGATATTTCTCATGCATTTAATGATTTATTTTGAGCTCAATGACCCTGAGTTTGAAAAGCAGTACAAATGAACTCTGAAAAGGTTGTAACTTGGCATGACATCATAATTTCACCCGCATAGCAACTTCTAAAGAGTTGAGAGGGTTACGGCAAAAACTGGATGCACTTCATGTACAAATTGGACAATCTCATAAGAAGCATGAGGGTTTCGGACGAAAACTCATCTATTACAAAGGGATTTCATTTTTAATAACTTATTTTAACTCCATAATTTTTGTGTGTTCAATATGCGCCATTCAAAGGCACATCATAAATTTTCAACCTTTTCTGACTTTATTTCATATCTCTCATGCATTTAATGATTTATTTTGAGCTAAAAGACCCTCAATTTGAAAAGCAGTACAAATGAACTCTGAAAAGGTTGTAACTTGGCATGACATCATAATTTCACCCACATAGCAACTTCTAAAGGGTTGAGAGGGTTACGGCAAAAACTGGATGCACTTCCTATACAAATTGGACAATCTGTTTCGAAGCATGTGGGTTTCCTACGAAAACTCATCTATTACAAAGGGATTTCAATTTTAATAACTTATTTTAACTCCATACTTTTTGTGTGTTCAGTATGCAGCACTCAAAGGCACAACATCAATTTTCAACCCTTTCTGACTTCATTTGATATTTCTCATGCATTTAATGATTTATTTTGAGCTAAATGACCATGAGTTTGAAAAGCAGTACAAATGAACTCTGAAAAACTTGTAACTTGGCATGACATCAAAATTTCACCCACATGGCAACTTCTACAGAGTTGAGAGGGTTACGGCAAAAACTTAATGCTCTTCGTGTACAAATTGGACAATGTGTTTCGAAGCATGTGGGTTTCGGACGAAAAGCCATCTATTACAAAAGGATTTCGTTTTCAATAACTTATTGTAACTCCATAATTTTTGAGTGTTCAATATTCACTATTCAAAGGCACATCATCAATTTTCAACCATTTCTGACTTCATTTGATTTTTCTCATGCATTTAATGATTTATTTGAGCTAAATGACCCTAAATTTGAAAAGTAGTACAAATGAACTCTGAAAAGGTTGTAACTTGGCATGACATCACAATTTCACACACATAGCAACTTCTAAAGACTTGAGAGGGTTACGGCAAAAACTGGATGCACTTCGTGTACAAATTGGACAATCTCTTTCTAAGCATGTGGGTTTCGGACGAAAACTCATCTATTACAAAGTGATTTCATTTTTAAAAACTTTTTTTAACTCCATAATTTTTGTGTGTTCAATATGCACCAGTCAAAGGCACAACATCAATTTTCAACCCTTTTTGACTTCATTTGATATTTCTCCTGCATTTAATGATTTATTTTGAGCTAAATGACCATGAGTTTGAAAAGCAGTACAAATGAACTCTGAAAAGGTTGTAACTTGGCATGACATCATAGTTTCACCCACATAGCAACTTCTAAAGAGTTGAGAGGGTTACGGCAAAAACTGGATGCACTTCGTGTACAAATTGGACAATCTCATAAGAAGCATGAGGGTTTCGGACGAAAACTCATCTATTACAAAGGGATTTCATTTTTAATAACTTATTTGAACTCCATAGTTTTTGTGTGTTCAATATGCACCATTCAAAGGCACATCATCAATTTTCAATCCTTTCAGACTTCATTTGATATTTCTCATGCATTTAATGATTTATTTTTAGCTAAATGTACCTGAGTTTGAAAAGCAGTACAAATGAACTCTGAAAACATTGTAACTTGGCATGACATCATAATTTCACCCGCATAGCAACTTCTAAAGAGTTGAGAGGGTTACGACAAAACTGGATGCACTTCGTGTACAAATTGGAGAATCTCATCAGAAGCATGAGGGTTTTGGACGAAAACTCATCTATTACAAAGGGATTTCATTTTTAATAACTTGTTTTAACTCCATACTTTTTGTGTGTTCAATATGCACCATTCAAAGGCACATCATCCATTTTCAACCCTTTCTGACTTCATTTTATATTTCTCATGCATTTAATGATTTATTTTGAGCTAAATGACCCTGAGTTTGAAAAGCAGTACAAATCAACTCTGAAAAGGTTGTAACTTGGCATGACATCATAATTTCACCCACATAGCAACTTCTAAAGAGTTGAGAGGTTTATGGCAAAAACTGGATGTACTTCGTGTACAAATTGGACAATCTCATAAGAGGCATGAGGGTTTCGGACGAAAACTCATCTATTACAAAGGGATTTCATTTTTAATAACATATGTTAACTCGATACTTTGTGTGTGTTCAATATGCACCATTCAAAGGCACATCATCAATTTTCAACCCTTTCTGACTTCATTTGATATTTCTCATGCATTTAATGATTTATTTTGAGCTAAATGACCCTGAGTTTGAAAAGGAATACAAATGAACTCTGAAAAGGTTGTAACTTGGCATGACATCATAATTTCACACACATAGCAACTTCTAAAGAGTTGATAGGGTTACGTCAAAAACTTGATGCACTTCGTGTACAAATTGAACAATCTCATAAGAAGCATGAGGGTTTTGGACGAAAACTCATCTATTACAAAGGGATTTCATTTTAAATAACTTATTTTAACTCCATACTTTTTGTGTGTTCAATATGCACCATTCGAAGACACATCATCAATTTTCAACCCTTTCTGACTTCATTTGATATTTCTTATGCATTTAATGATTTATTTTGAGATAAATGACCCTGAGTTTGAAAAGCAGTACAAATGAACACTAAAAAGGTCGTAACTTGGCATGACATCATAATTTCACCCGCATAGCAACTTCTAAAGAGTTGAGAGGGTTACGGCAAAAACTGGATGCACTTCATGTACAAATTGAACAATCTCATAGGAAGCATGAAGGTTTCAGACGAAAACTCATCTATTACAAAGGGATTTCATTTTTAATAACTTATTTTAACTCCATAATTTTTGTGTGTTCAATATGCACCATTCAAAGGCACATCATCAATTTTCAACGCTTTCGGACTTCATGTGATATTTCTCATGCATTTAATGATTTATTTTGAGCTCAATGACCCTGAGTTTGAAAAGCAGTACAAATGAACTCTGAAAAGGTTGTAACTTGGCATGACATCATAATTTCACCCGCATAGCAACTTCTAAAGAGTTGAGAGGGTTACGGCAAAAACTGGATGCACTTCATGTACAAATTGGACAATCTCATAAGAAGCATGAGGGTTTCGGACGAAAACTCATCTATTACAAAGGGATTTCATTTTTAATAACTTATTTTAACTCCATAATTTTTGTGTGTTCAATATGCGCCATTCAAAGGCACATCATAAATTTTCAACCTTTTCTGACTTTATTTCATATCTCTCATGCATTTAATGATTTATTTTGAGCTAAAAGACCCTCAATTTGAAAAGCAGTACAAATGAACTCTGAAAAGGTTGTAACTTGGCATGACATCATAATTTCACCCACATAGCAACTTCTAAAGGGTTGAGAGGGTTACGGCAAAAACTGGATGCACTTCCTATACAAATTGGACAATCTGTTTCGAAGCATGTGGGTTTCCTACGAAAACTCATCTATTACAAAGGGATTTCAATTTTAATAACTTATTTTAACTCCATACTTTTTGTGTGTTCAGTATGCAGCACTCAAAGGCACAACATCAATTTTCAACCCTTTCTGACTTCATTTGATATTTCTCATGCATTTAATGATTTATTTTGAGCTAAATGACCATGAGTTTGAAAAGCAGTACAAATGAACTCTGAAAAACTTGTAACTTGGCATGACATCAAAATTTCACCCACATGGCAACTTCTACAGAGTTGAGAGGGTTACGGCAAAAACTTAATGCTCTTCGTGTACAAATTGGACAATGTGTTTCGAAGCATGTGGGTTTCGGACGAAAAGCCATCTATTACAAAAGGATTTCGTTTTCAATAACTTATTGTAACTCCATAATTTTTGAGTGTTCAATATTCACTATTCAAAGGCACATCATCAATTTTCAACCATTTCTGACTTCATTTGATTTTTCTCATGCATTTAATGATTTATTTGAGCTAAATGACCCTAAATTTGAAAAGTAGTACAAATGAACTCTGAAAAGGTTGTAACTTGGCATGACATCACAATTTCACACACATAGCAACTTCTAAAGACTTGAGAGGGTTACGGCAAAAACTGGATGCACTTCGTGTACAAATTGGACAATCTCTTTCTAAGCATGTGGGTTTCGGACGAAAACTCATCTATTACAAAGTGATTTCATTTTTAAAAACTTTTTTTAACTCCATAATTTTTGTGTGTTCAATATGCGCCATTCAAAGGCACATCATCAATTTTCAACCTTTTCTGACTTTATTTCATATCTCTCATGCATTTAATGATTTATTTTGAGCTAAAAGACCCTCAATTTGAAAAGCAGTACAAATGAACTCTGAAAAGGTTGTAACTTGGCATGACATCATAATTTCACCCACATAGCAACTTCTAAAGGGTTGAGAGGGTTACGGCAAAAACTGGATGCACTTCCTGTACAAATTGGACAATCTGTTTCCAAGCATGTGGGTTTCCGACGAAAACTCATCAATTACAAAGGGATTTCATTTTTAATAACTTGTTTTAACTCCATCCTTTTTGTGTGTTCAATATGCACCATTCAAAGGCACATCATCCATTTTCAACCCTTTCTGACTTCATTTGATATTTCTCATGCATTTAATGATTTATTTTGAGCTAAATGACCCTGAATTTGAAAAGCAGTACAAATGAACTCTGAAAAGGTTGTAACTTGGCATGACATCATAGTTTCACCCACATAGCAACTTCTAAAGAGTTGAGAGGGTTACGGCAAAAACTGGATGCACTTCGTGTACAAATTGGACAATCTCATAAGAAGCATGAGGGTTTCGGACGAAAACTCATCTATTACAAAGGGATTTCATTTTTAATAACTTATTTGAACTCCATACTTTTTGTGTGTTCAATATGCACCATTCAAAGGCACATCATCAATTTTCAACCCTTTCAGACTTCATTTGATATTTCTCATGCATTTAATGATTTATTTTTAGCTAAATGTACCTGAGTTTGAAAAGCAGTACAAATGAACTCTGAAAACGTTGTAACTTGGCATGACATCATTATTTCACCCGCATAGCAACTTCTAAAGAGTTGAGAGGGTTACGACAAAAACTGGATGCACTTCGTGTACAAATTGGACAATCTCATCAGAAGCATGAGGGTTTTGGACGAAAACTCATCTATTACAAAGGGATTTCATTTTTAATAACTTGTTTTAATTCCATACGTTTTGTGTGTTTAATAT
The DNA here is from genome assembly GCA_022496015.1 of Hordeum marinum. Taxonomy (NCBI): domain Eukaryota; kingdom Viridiplantae; phylum Streptophyta; class Magnoliopsida; order Poales; family Poaceae; genus Hordeum; species Hordeum marinum. The sequence continues at coordinate 558,140,972 of CM039678.1, forward strand.
GCACCATTCAAAGGCACATCATCCATTTTCAACCCTTTCTGACTTCATTTGATATTTCTCATGCATTTAATGATTTATTTTGAGCTAAATGACCCTGAGTTTGAAAAGCAGTACAAATCAACTCTGAAAAGGTTGTAACTTGGCATGACATCATAATTTCACCCACATAGTAACTTCTAAAGAGTTGAGAGGGTTACGGCAAAAACAGGATGCACTTCGTGTACAAATTGGATAATCTCATAAGAAGCATGAGGGTTTTGGACGAAAACTCATCTATTACAAAGGGATTTCATTTTTAATAACATATGTTAACTCGACACTTTGTGTGTGTTCAATATGCACATCTCAAAGGCACATCATCAATTTTCAACCTTTTCTGACTTTATTTCATATCTCTCATGCATTTAATGATTTATTTTGAGCTAAAAGACCCTCAATTTGAAAAGGAGTACAAATGAACTCTGAAAAGGTTGTAACTTGGCATGACATCATAATTTCACCCACATAGCAACTTCTAAAGGGTTGAGAGGGTTACGGCAAAAACTGGATGCACTTCCTATACAAATTGGACAATCTGTTTCGAAGCATGTGGGTTTCCTACGAAAACTCATCTATTACAAAGGGATTTCATTTTTAATAACTTATTTTAACTCCATACTTTTTGTGTGTTCAATATGCAGCACTCAAAGGCACAACATCTATTTTCAACCCTTTCTGACTTCATTTGATATTCCTCATGGATTTAATGATTTATTTTGAGCTAAATGACCCTAAGTTTGAAAAGAAGTACAAATGAACTCTGAAAAGGTTCAGACTTGGCATGACATCATAATTTCACCCACATAGTATCTTCTAAAGAGTTGAGAGGGTTACGGTAAAAACTCGATGCACTTCGTGTACAAATTGGATAATCTATTTTGAAGCATGTGGGTTTTGGACGAAAACTCATCTATTACAAAAGGATTTCATTTTTAATAACTTATTTTAAATCCATAATTTTTGTTTGTTCAATATGCGCCATTCAAAGGCAGATCATTAATTTTCAACCTTTTCTGACTTCATTTGATATTTCTCATGCATTTAATGATTTATTTTGAGCTAAAAGACCCTCAATTTGAGAAGCAGTACAAATGAACTCTGAAAAGGTTGTAACTTGGCATGACATCATAATTTCACCCACATAGCAACTTCTAAAGGGTTGAGAGGGTTACGGCAAAAACTGGATGCACTTCCTGTACAAATTGGACAATCTGTTTCGAAGCATGTGGGTTTCCGACGAAAACACATCTATTACAAAGGGATTTCATTTTTAATAACTTATTTTAACTCCATACTTTTTGTGTGTTCAATATGCACCAGTCAAAGGCACAACATCAATTTTCAACCCTTTTTGACTTCATTTGATATTTCTCATGCATTTAATGATTTATTTTGAGCTAAATGACCATGAGTTTGAAAAGCAGTACAAATGAACTCTGAAAAGGTTGTAACTTGGCATGACATCAAAATTTCACCCACATGGCAACTTCTACAGAGTTGAGAGGGTTACGGCAAAAACTTGATGCTCTTCGTGTACAAATTGGACAATCTTTTTCAAAGGATGTGGGTTTCGGACGAAAAGCCATCTATTACAAAAGGATTTCATTTTTCATAACTTATTTTAACTCCATAATTTTTGTGTGTTCAATATTCACTATTCAAAGGCACATCATCAATTTTCAACCATTTCTGACTTCATTTGATATTTGTCATGCACTTAATGATTTATTTGAGCTAAATGACCCTAAATTTGAAAGCAGTACAAATGAACTCTGAAAAGGTTGTAACTTGGCATGACATCACAATTTCACACATAGCAACTTCTAAAGACTTGAGAGGGTTACGGCAAAAACTGGATGCACTTCGTGTACAAATTGGACAATCTCTTTCTAAGCATGTGGGTTTCGGACGAAAACTCATCTATTACAAAGTGATTTCATTTTTAAAAACTTTTTTTAACTCCATAATTTTTGTGTGTTCAATATGCGCCATTCAAAGGCACATCATCAATTTTCAACCTTTTCTGACTTTATTTCATATCTCTGATGCATTTAATGATTTATTTTGAGCTAAAAGACCCTCAATTTGAAAAGCAGTACAAATGAAGTCTGAAAAGGTTGTAACTTGGCATGACATCATAATTTCACCCACATAGCAACTTCTAAAGGGTTGAGAGGGTTACGGCAAAAACTGGATGCACTTCCTGTACAAATTGGACAATCTGTTTCCAAGCATGTGGGTTTCCGACGAAAACTCATCCATTACAAAGGGATTTCATTTTTAATAACTTGTTTTAACTCCATACTTTTTGTGTGTTCAATATGCACCATTCAAAGGCACATCATCCATTTTCAACCCTTTCTGACTTCATTTGATATTTCTCATGCATTTAATGATTTATTTTGAGCTAAATGACCCTGAATTTGAAAAGCAGTACAAATGAACTCTGAAAAGGTTGTAACTTGGCATGACATCATAGTTTCACCCACATAGCAACTTCTAAAGAGTTGAGAGGGTTACGGCAAAAACTGGATGCACTTCGTGTACAAATTGGACAATCTCATAAGAAGCATGAGGGTTTCGGACGAAAACTCATCTATTACAAAGGGATTTCATTTTTAATAACTTATTTGAACTCCATACTTTTTGTGTGTTCAATATGCACCATTCAAAGGCACATCATCAATTTTCAACCCTTTCAGACTTCATTTGATATTTCTCATGCATTTAATGATTTATTTTTAGCTAAATGTACCTGAGTTTGAAAAGCAGTACAAATGAACTCTGAAAACGTTGTAACTTGGCATGACATCATTATTTCACCCGCATAGCAACTTCTAAAGAGTTGAGAGGGTTACGACAAAAACTGGATGCACTTCGTGTACAAATTGGACAATCTCATCAGAAGCATGAGGGTTTTGGACGAAAACTCATCTATTACAAAGGGATTTCATTTTTAATAACTTGTTTTAACTCCATACGTTTTGTGTGTTCAATATGCACCATTCAAAGGCACATCATCCATTTTCAACCCTTTCTGACTTCATTTGATATTTCTCATGCATTTAATGATTTATTTTGAGCTAAATGACCCTGAGTTTGAAAAGCAGTACAAATCAACTCTGAAAAGGTTGTAACATGGCATGACATCATAATTTCACCCACATAGTAACTTCTAAAGAGTTGAGAGGGTTACGGCAAAAACTGGATGCACTTCGTGTACAAATTGGATAATCTCATAAGAAGCATGAGGGTTTTGGACGAAAACTCATCTATTACAAAGGGATTTCATTTTTAATAACATATGTTAACTCGACACTTTGTGTGTGTTCAATATGCACATCTCAAAGGCACATCATCAATTTTCAACCTTTTCTGACTTTATTTCATATCTCTCATGCATTTAATGATTTATTTTGAGCTAAAAGACCCTCAATTTGAAAAGCAGTACAAATGAACTCTGAAAAGGTTGTAACTTGGCATGACATCATAATTTCACCCACATAGCAACTTCTAAAGGGTTGAGAGGGTTACGGCAAAAACTGGATGCACTTCCTATACAAATTGGACAATCTGTTTCGAAGCATGTGGGTTTCCTACGAAAACTCATCTATTACAAAGGGATTTCATTTTTAATAACTTATTTTAACTCCATACTTTTTGTGTGTTCAATATGCAGCACTCAAAGGCACAACATCTATTTTCAACCCTTTCTGACTTCATTTGATATTCCTCATGGATTTAATGATTTATTTTGAGCTAAATGACCCTAAGTTTGAAAAGCAGTACAAATGAACTCTGAAAAGGTTCAAACTTGGCATGACATCATAATTTCACCCACATAGTATCTTCTAAAGAGTTGAGAGGGTTACGGTAAAAACTGGATGCACTTCGTGTACAAATTGGATAATCTATTTTGAAGCATGTGGGTTTTGGACGAAAACTCATCTATTACAAAAGAATTTCATTTTTAATAACTTATTTTAAATCCATAATTTTTGTTTGTTCAATATGCGCCATTCAAAGGCAGATCATTAATTTTCAACCTTTTCTGACTTCATTTGATATTTCTCATGCATTTAATGATTTATTTTGAGCTAAAAGACCCTCAATTTGAGAAGCAGTACAAATGAACTCTGAAAAGGTTGTAACTTGGCATGACATCATAATTTCACCCACATAGCAACTTCTAAAGGGTTGAGAGGGTTACGGCAAAAACTGGATGCACTTCCTGTACAAATTGGACAATCTGTTTCGAAGCATGTGGGTTTCCGACGAAAACACATCTATTACAAAGGGATTTCATTTTTAATAACTTATTTTAACTCCATACTTTTTGTGTGTTCAATATGCACCAGTCAAAGGCACAACATCAATTTTCAACCCTTTTTGACTTCATTTGATATTTCTCATGCATTTAATGATTTATTTTGAGCTAAATGACCATGAGTTTGAAAAGCAGTACAAATGAACTCTGAAAAGGTTGTAACTTGGCATGACATCAAAATTTCACCCACATGGCAACTTCTACAGAGTTGAGAGGGTTACGGCAAAAACTTGATGCTCTTCGTGTACAAATTGGACAATCTTTTTCAAAGCATGTGGGTTTCGGACGAAAAGCCATCTATTACAAAAGGATTTCATTTTTCATAACTTATTTTAACTCCATAATTTTTGTGTGTTCAATATTCACTATTCAAAGGCACATCATCAATTTTCAACCATTTCTGACTTCATTTGATATTTGTCATGCACTTAATGATTTATTTGAGCTAAATGACCCTAAATTTGAAAGCAGTACAAATGAACTCTGAAAAGGTTGTAACTTGGCATGACATCACAATTTCACACATAGCAACTTCTAAAGACTTGAGAGGGTTACGGCAAAAACTGGATGCACTTCGTGTACAAATTGGACAATCTCTTTCTAAGCATGTGGGTTTCGGACGAAAACTCATCTATTACAAAGTGATTTCATTTTTAAAAACTTTTTTTAACTCCATAATTTTTGTGTGTTCAATATGCGCCATTCAAAGGCACATCATCAATTTTCAACCTTTTCTGACTTTATTTCATATCTCTCATGCATTTAATGATTTATTTTGAGCTAAAAGACCCTCAATTTGAAAAGCAGTACAAATGAACTCTGAAAAGGTTGTAACTTGGCATGACATCATAATTTCACCCACATAGCAACTTCTAAAGGGTTGAGAGGGTTACGGCAAAAACTGGATGCACTTCCTGTACAAATTGGACAATCTGTTTCCAAGCATGTGGGTTTCCGACGAAAACTCATCCATTACAAAGGGATTTCATTTTTAATAACTTGTTTTAACTCCATACTTTTTGTGTGTTCAATATGCACCATTCAAAGGCACATCATCCATTTTCAACCCTTTCTGACTTCATTTGATATTTCTCATGCATTTAATGATTTATTTTGAGCTAAATGACCCTGAATTTGAAAAGCAGTACAAATGAACTCTGAAAAGGTTGTAACTTGGCATGACATCATAGTTTCACCCACATAGCAACTTCTAAAGAGTTGAGAGGGTTACGGCAAAAACTGGATGCACTTCGTGTACAAATTGGACAATCTCATAAGAAGCATGAGGGTTTCGGACGAAAACTCATCTATTACAAAGGGATTTCATTTTTAATAACTTATTTGAACTCCATACTTTTTGTGTGTTCAATATGCACCATTCAAAGGCACATCATCAATTTTCAACCCTTTCAGACTTCATTTGATATTTCTCATGCATTTAATGATTTATTTTTAGCTAAATGTACCTGAGTTTGAAAAGCAGTACAAATGAACTCTGAAAACGTTGTAACTTGGCATGACATCATTATTTCACCCGCATAGCAACTTCTAAAGAGTTGAGAGGGTTACGACAAAAACTGGATGCACTTCGTGTACAAATTGGACAATCTCATCAGAAGCATGAGGGTTTTGGACGAAAACTCATCTATTACAAAGGGATTTCATTTTTAATAACTTGTTTTAACTCCATACGTTTTGTGTGTTCAATATGCACCATTCAAAGGCACATCATCCATTTTCAACCCTTTCTGACTTCATTTGATATTTCTCATGCATTTAATGATTTATTTTGAGCTAAATGACCCTGAGTTTGAAAAGCAGTACAAATCAACTCTGAAAAGGTTGTAACTTGGCATGACATCATAATTTCACCCACATAGTAACTTCTAAAGAGTTGAGAGGGTTACGGCAAAAACTGGATGCACTTCGTGTACAAATTGGATAATCTCATAAGAAGCATGAGGGTTTTGGACGAAAACTCATCTATTACAAAGGGATTTCATTTTTAATAACATATGTTAACTCGACACTTTGTGTGTGTTCAATATGCACATCTCAAAGGCACATCATCAATTTTCAACCTTTTCTGACTTTATTTCATATCTCTAATGCATTTAATGATTTATTTTGAGCTAAAAGACCCTCAATTTGAAAAGCAGTACAAATGAACTCTGAAAAGGTTGTAACTTGGCATGACATCATAATTTCACCCACATAGCAACTTCTAAAGGGTTGAGAGGGTTACGGCAAAAACTGGATGCACTTCCTATACAAATTGGACAATCTGTTTCGAAGCATGTGGGTTTCCTACGAAAACTCATCTATTACAAAGGGATTTCATTTTTAATAACTTATTTTAACTCCATACTTTTTGTGTGTTCAATATGCAGCACTCAAAGGCACAACATCTATTTTCAACCCTTTCTGACTTCATTTGATATTCCTCATGGATTTAATGATTTATTTTGAGCTAAATGACCCTAAGTTTGAAAAGCAGTACAAATGAACTCTGAAAAGGTTCAAACTTGGCATGACATCATAATTTCACCCACATAGTATCTTCTAAAGAGTTGAGAGGGTTACGGTAAAAACTGGATGCACTTCGTGTACAAATTGGATAATCTATTTTGAAGCATGTGGGTTTTGGACGAAAACTCATCTATTACAAAAGAATTTCATTTTTAATAACTTATTTTAAATCCATAATTTTTGTTTGTTCAATATGCGCCATTCAAAGGCAGATCATTAATTTTCAACCTTTTCTGACTTCATTTGATATTTCTCATGCATTTAATGATTTATTTTGAGCTAAAAGACCCTCAATTTGAGAAGCAGTACAAATGAACTCTGAAAAGGTTGTAACTTGGCATGACATCATAATTTCACCCACATAGCAACTTCTAAAGGGTTGAGAGGGTTACGGCAAAAACTGGATGCACTTCCTGTACAAATTGGACAATCTGTTTCGAAGCATGTGGGTTTCCGACGAAAACACATCTATTACAAAGGGATTTCATTTTTAATAACTTATTTTAACTCCATACTTTTTGTGTGTTCAATATGCACCAGTCAAAGGCACAACATCAATTTTCAACCCTTTTTGACTTCATTTGATATTTCTCATGCATTTAATGATTTATTTTGAGCTAAATGACCATGAGTTTGAAAAGCAGTACAAATGAACTCTGAAAAGGTTGTAACTTGGCATGACATCAAAATTTCACCCACATGGCAACTTCTACAGAGTTGAGAGGGTTACGGCAAAAACTTGATGCTCTTCGTGTACAAATTGGACAATCTTTTTCAAAGCATGTGGGTTTCGGACGAAAAGCCATCTATTACAAAAGGATTTCATTTTTCATAACTTATTTTAACTCCATAATTTTTGTGTGTTCAATATTCACTATTCAAAGGCACATCATCAATTTTCAACCATTTCTGACTTCATTTGATATTTGTCATGCACTTAATGATTTATTTGAGCTAAATGACCCTAAATTTGAAAGCAGTACAAATGAACTCTGAAAAGGTTGTAACTTGGCATGACATCGCAATTTCACACATAGCAACTTCTAAAGACTTGAGAGGGTTACGACAAAAACTGGATGCACTTCGTGTACAAATTGGACAATCTCTTTCTAAGCATGTGGGTTTCGGACGAAAACTCATCTATTACAAAGTGATTTCATTTTTAAAAACTTTTTTTAACTCCATAATTTTTGTGTGTTCAATATGCGCCATTCAAAGGCACATCATCAATTTTCAACCTTTTCTGACTTTATTTCATATCTCTCATGCATTTAATGATTTATTTTGAGCTAAAAGACCCTCAATTTGAAAAGCAGTACAAATGAACTCTGAAAAGGTTGTAACTTGGCATGACATCATAATTTCACCCACATAGCAACTTCTAAAGGGTTGAGAGGGTTACGGCAAAAACTGGATGCACTTCCTGTACAAATTGGACAATCTGTTTCCAAGCATGTGGGTTTCCGACGAAAACTCATCCATTACAAAGGGATTTCATTTTTAATAACTTGTTTTAACTCCATACTTTTTGTGTGTTCAATATGCACCATTCAAAGGCACATCATCCATTTTCAACCCTTTCTGACTTCATTTGATATTTCTCATGCATTTAATGATTTATTTTAAGCTAAATGACCCTGAATTTGAAAAGCAGTACAAATGAACTCTGAAAAGGTTGTAACTTGGCATGACATCATAGTTTCACCCACATAGCAACTTCTAAAGAGTTGAGAGGGTTACGGCAAAAACTGGATGCACTTCGTGTACAAATTGGACAATCTCATAAGAAGCATGAGGGTTTCGGACGAAAACTCATCTATTACAAAGGGATTTCATTTTTAATAACTTATTTGAACTCCATACTTTTTGTGTGTTCAATATGCAGCATTCAAAGGCACATCATCAATTTTCAACCCTTTCAGACTTCATTTGATATTTCTCATGCATTTAATGATTTATTTTTAGCTAAATGTACCTGAGTTTGAAAAGCAGTACAAATGAACTCTGAAAACGTTGTAACTTGGCATGACATCATTATTTCACCCGCATAGCAACTTCTAAAGAGTTGAGAGGGTTACGACAAAAACTGGATGCACTTCGTGTACAAATTGGACAATCTCATCAGAAGCATGAGGGTTTTGGACGAAAACTCATCTATTACAAAGGGATTTCATTTTTAATAACTTGTTTTAACTCCATACGTTTTGTGTGTTCAATATGCACCATTCAAAGGCACATCATCCATTTTCAACCCTTTCTGACTTCATTTGATATTTCTCATGCATTTAATGATTTATTTTGAGCTAAATGACCCTGAGTTTGAAAAGCAGTACAAATCAACTCTGAAAAGGTTGTAACTTGGCATGACATCATAATTTCACCCACATAGTAACTTCTAAAGAGTTGAGAGGGTTACGGCAAAAACTGGATGCACTTCGTGTACAAATTGGACAATCTCATAAGAAGCATGAGGGTTTTGGACGAAAACTCATCTATTACAAAGGGATTTCATTTTTAATAACATATGTTAACTCGATACTTTGTGTGTGTTCAATATGCACATCTCAAAGGCACATCATCAATTTTCAACCTTTTCTGACTTTATTTCATATCTCTCATGCATTTAATGATTTATTTTGAGCTAAAAGACCCTCAATTTGAAAAGCAGTACAAATGAACTCTGAAAAGGTTGTAACTTGGCATGACATCATAATTTCACCCACATAGCAACTTCTAAAGGGTTGAGAGGGTTACGGCAAAAACTGGATGCACTTCCTATACAAATTGGACAATCTGTTTTGAAGCATGTGGGTTTCCTACGAAAACTCGTCTATTACAAAGGGATTTCATTTTTAATAACTTATTTTAACTCCATACTTTTTGTGTGTTCAATATGCAGCACTCAAAGGCACAACATCTATTTTCAACCCTTTCTGACTTCATTTGATATTTCTCATGCATTTAATGATTTATTTTGAGCTAAATGACCCTGAATTTGAAAAGCAGTACAAATGAACTCTGAAAAGGTTGTAACTTGGCATGACATCATAGTTTCACCCACATAGCAACTTCTAAAGAGTTGAGTGGGTTACGGCAAAAACTGGATGCACTTCGTGTACAAATTGGACAATCTCATAAGAAGCATGAGGGTTTCGGACGAAAACTCATCTATTACAAAGGGATTTCATTTTTAATAACTTATTTGAACTCCATACTTTTTGTGTGTTCAATATGCACCATTCAAAGGCACATCATCAATTTTCAACCCTTTCAGACTTCATTAGATATTTCTCATGCATTTAATGATTTATTTTTAGCTAAATGTACCTGAGTTTGAAAAGCAGTACAAATGAACTCTGAAAACGTTGTAACTTGGCATGACATCATTATTTCACCCGCATAGCAACTTCTAAAGAGTTGAGAGGGTTACGACAAAAACTGGATGCACTTCGTGTACAAATTGGACAATCTCATCAGAAGCATGAGGGTTTTGGACGAAAACTCATCTATTACAAAGGGATTTCATTTTTAATAACTTGTTTTAACTCCATACGTTTTGTGTGTTCAATATGCACCATTCAAAGGCACATCATCCATTTTCAACCCTTTCTGACTTCATTTGATATTTCTCATGCATTTAATGATTTATTTTGAGCTAAATGACCCTAAGTTTGAAAAGCAGTACAAATCAACTCTGAAAAGGTTGAAACTTGGCATGACATCATAATTTCACCCACATAGTAACTTCTAAAGAGTTGAGAGGGTTACGGCAAAAACTGGATGCACTTCGTGTACAAATTGGACAATCTCATAAGAAGCATGAGGGTTTTGGACGAAAACTCATCTATTACAAAGGGATTTCATTTTTAATAACATATGTTAACTCGATACTTTGTGTGTGTTCAATATGCACATCTCAAAGGCACATCATCAATTTTCAACCTTTTCTGACTTTATTTCATATCTCTCATGCATTTAATGATTTATTTTGAGCTAAAAGACCCTCCATTTGAAAAGCAGTACAAATGAACTCTGAAAAGGTTGTAACTTGGCATGACATCATAATTTCACCCACATAGCAACTTCTAAAGGGTTGAGAGGGTTACGGCAAAAACTGGATGAACTTCCTATACAAATTGGACAATCTGTTTCGAAGCATGTGGGTTTCCTACGAAAACTCGTCTATTACAAAGGGATTTCATTTTTAATAACTTATTTTAACTCCATACTTTTTGTGTGTTCAATATGCAGCACTCAAAGGCACAACATCTATTTTCAACCCTTTCTGACTTCATTTGATATTTCTCATGCATTTAATGATTTATTTTGAGCTAAATGACCATGAGTTTGAAAAGCAGTACAAATGAACTCTGAAAAACTTGTAACTTGGCATGACATCAAAATTTCACCCACATGGCAACTTCTACAGAGTTGAGAGGGTTACGGCAAAAACTTGATGCTCTTCGTGTACAAATTGGACAATCTGTTTCGAAGCATGTGGGTTTCGGACGAAAAGCCATCTATTACAAAAGGATTTCGTTTTTAATAACTTATTGTAACTCCATAATTTTTGTGTGTTCAATATTCACTATTCAAAGGCACATCATCAATTTTCAACCATTTCTGACTTCATTTGATATTTCTCATGCATTTAATGATTTATTTTGAGCTAAATGACCCTGAATTTGAAAAGCAGTACAAATGAACTCTGAAAAGGTTGTAACTTGGCATGACATCATAGTTTCACCCACATAGCAACTTCTAAAGAGTTGAGAGGGTTACGGCAAAAACTGGATGCACTTCGTGTACAAATTGGACAATCTCATAAGAAGCATGAGGGTTTCGGACGAAAACTCATCTATTACAAAGGGATTTCATTTTTAATAACTTATTTGAACTCCATACTTTTTGTGTGTTCAATATGCACCATTCAAAGGCACATCATCAATTTTCAACCCTTTCAGACTTCATTTGATATTTCTCATGCATTTAATGATTTATTTTTAGCTAAATGTACCTGAGTTTGAAAAGCAGTACAAATGAACTCTGAAAACGTTGTAACTCGGCATGACATCATTATTTCACCCGCATAGCAACTTCTAAAGAGTTGAGAGGGTTACGACAAAAACTGGATGCACTTCGTGTACAAATTGGACAATCTCATCAGAAGCATGAGGGTTTTGGACGAAAACTCATCTATTACAAAGGGATTTCATTTTTAATAACTTGTTTTAACTCCATACGTTTTGTGTGTTCAATATGCACCATTCAAAGGCACATCATCCATTTTCAACCCTTTCTGACTTCATTTGATATTTCTCATGCATTTAATGATTTATTTTGAGCTAAATGACCCTAAGTTTGAAAAGCAGTACAAATCAACTCTGAAAAGGTTGAAACTTGGCATGACATCATAATTTCACCCACATAGTAACTTCTAAAGAGTTGAGAGGGTTACGGCAAAAACTGGATGCACTTCGTGTACAAATTGGACAATCTCATAAGAAGCATGAGGGTTTTGGACGAAAACTCATCTATTACAAAGGGATTTCATTTTTAATAACATATGTTAACTCGATACTTTGTGTGTGTTCAATATGCACATCTCAAAGGCACATCATCAATTTTCAACCTTTTCTGACTTTATTTCATATCTCTCATGCATTTAATGATTTATTTTGAGCTAAAAGACCCTCCATTTGAAAAGCAGTACAAATGAACTCTGAAAAGGTTGTAACTTGGCATGACATCATAATTTCACCCACATAGCAACTTCTAAAGGGTTGAGAGGGTTACGGCAAAAACTGGATGCACTTCCTATACAAATTGGACAATCTGTTTCGAAGCATGTGGGTTTCCTACGAAAACTCGTCTATTACAAAGGGATTTCATTTTTAATAACTTATTTTAACTCCATACTTTTTGTGTGTTCAATATGCAGCACTCAAAGGCACAACATCTATTTTCAACCCTTTCTGACTTCATTTGATATTTCTCATGCATTTAATGATTTATTTTGAGCTAAATGACCATGAGTTTGAAAAGCAGTACAAATGAACTCTGAAAAACTTGTAACTTGGCATGACATCAAAATTTCACCCACATGGCAACTTCTACAGAGTTGAGAGGGTTACGGCAAAAACTTGATGCTCTTCGTGTACAAATTGGACAATCTGTTTCGAAGCATGTGGGTTTCGGACGAAAAGCCATCTATTACAAAAGGATTTCGTTTTTAATACCTTATTGTAACTCCATAATTTTTGTGTGTTCAATATTCACTATTCAAAGGCACATCATCAATTTTCAACCATTTCTGACTTCATTTGATATTTCTCATGCATTTAATGATTTATTTGAGCTAAATGACCCTAAATTTGAAAAGCAGTACAAATGAACTATGAAAAGGTTGTAACTTGGCATGACATCACAATTTCACACACATAGCAACTTCTAAAGACTTGAGAGGGTTACGGCAAAAACTGGATGCACTTCGTGTACAAATTGGACAATCTCTTTCTAAGCATGTGGGTTTCGGACGAAAACTCATCTATTACAAAGTGATTTCATTTTTAAAAACTTTTTTTAACTCCATAATTTTTGTGTGTTCAATATGCGCCATTCAAAGGCACATCATCAATTTTCAACCTTTTCTGACTTTATTTCATATCTCTCATGCATTTAATGATTTATTTTGAGCTAAAAGACCCTCAATTTGAAAAGCAGTACAAATGAACTCTGAAAAGGTTGTAACTTGGCATGACATCATAATTTCACCCACATAGCAACTTCTAAAGGGTTGAGAGGGTTACGGCAAAAACTGGATGCACTTCCTGTACAAATTGGACAATCTGTTTCAAAGCATGTGGGTTTCCGACGAAAACTCATCCATTACAAAGGGATTTCATTTTTAATAACTTGTTTTAACTCCATACTTTTTGTGTGTTCAATATGCACCATTCGAAGGCACATCATCCATTTTCAATCCTTTCTGACTTCATTTGATATTTCTCATGCATTTAATGGTTTATTTTGAGCTAAATGACCCTGAATTTGAAAAGCAGTACAAATGAACTCTGAAAAGGTTGTAACTTGGCATGACATCATAGTTTCACCCACATAGCAACTTCTAAAGAGTTGAGAGGGTTACGGCAAAAACTGGATGCACTTCGTGTACAAATTGGACAATCTCATAAGAAGCATGAGGGTTTCGGACGAAAACTCATCTATTACAAAGGGATTTCATTTTTAATAACTTATTTGAACTCCATACTTTTTGTGTGTTCAATATGCACCATTCAAAGGCACATCATCAATTTTCAACCCTTTCAGACTTCATTTGATATTTCTCATGCATTTAATGATTTATTTTTAGCTAAATGTACCTGAGTTTGAAAAGCAGTACAAATGAACTCTGAAAACGTCGTAACTTGGCATGACATCATTATTTCACCCGCATAGCAACTTCTAAAGAGTTGAGAGGGTTACGACAAAAACTGGATGCACTTCGTGTACAAATTGGACAATCTCATCAGAAGCATGAGGGTTTTGGACGAAAACTCATCGTTTACAAAGGGATTTCATTTTTAATAACTTGTTTTAACTCCATACGTTTTGTGTGTTCAATATGCACCATTCAAAGGCACATCATCCATTTTCAACCCTTTCTGACTTCATTTGATATTTCTCATGCATTTAATGATTTATTTTGAGCTAAAAGACCCTGAGTTTGAAAAGCAGTACAAATGAACTCTGAAAAGGTTGTAACTTGGCATGACATCATAATTTCACCCACATAGCAACTTCTAAAGGGTTGAGAGGGTTACGGCAAAAATTGGATGCACTTCCTGCACAAATTGGACAATCTGTTTCGAAGCATGTGGGTTTCCGACGAAAACTCATCTATTACAAAGGGATTTCACTTTTAATAACTTATTTTAACTCCATACTTTTTGTGTGTTCAATATGCACCACTCAAAGCCACAACATCAATTTTCAACCCTTTCTGACTTCATTTGATATTTCTCATGCATTTAATGATTTATTTTGAGCTAAATGACCATGAGTTTGAAAAGCAGTACAAATGAACTCTGAAAAACTTGTAACTTGGCATGACATCAAAATTTCACCCACATGGCAACTTCTACAGAGTTGAGAGGGTTACGGCGAAAACTTGATGCTCTTCGTGTACAAATTGGACAATCTGTTTCGAAGCATGTGGGTTTCGGACGAAAAGCCATCTATTACAAAAGGATTTCGTTTTTAATAACTTATTGTAACTCCATAATTTTTGTGTGTTCAATATGCACCATTAAAAGGCACATCATCAATTTTCAACCCTTTCTGACTTCATTCGATATTTCTCATGCATTTAATGATTTATTTTGAGCTAAATGACCCTGAATTTGAAAAGCAGTACAAATGAACTATGAAAAGGTTGTAACTTTGCATGGCATCATAATTTCACACACATTACAACTTCTAAAGAGTTGAGAGGGTTACGGCGAAAACTGGATGCACTTCATGTACAAATTGCAAAATCTCATAAGAAGCATGAGGGTTTCGGACTAAAACTCATCTATTACAAAGGGATTTCATTTTTAATAACATATGTTAACTCAATACTTTGTGTGTGTTCAATATGCACCATTCAAAGGCACATCATCAATTTTCAACCCTTTGTGACTTCATTTGATATTTCTGATGCATTTAATGATTTATTTTGAGCTAAATGATCCTGAGTTTGAAAAGCAATACAAATGAACTCTGAAAAGGTTGTAACTTGGCATGACATCATAATTTCACCCACATAGCAACTTCTAAAGAGTTGAGAGGGTTACGGCAAAAACTAGATGCACTTCGTGTACAAATTGCACAATCTCATAAGCATGAGGGTTTCGGACGAAAATTCATCTATTACAAAGGGATTTCATTTTTAATAACTTGTTTTAACTCCATACTTTTTGTGTGTTCAATATGCACCATTCAAAGGCACATCATCCATTTTCAACCATTTCTGACTTCATTTGATATTTCTCATGCATTTAATGATTTATTTTGAGCTAAATGACCCTGAATTTGAAAAGTAGTACAAATGAACACTCTAAAAAGGTTGTAACTTGGCATGACATCATAATTTGACCCACGTAGAAACTTCTAAAGAGTTGAGAGGGTTATGGCAAAAACTGGATGCACTTCGTGTACAAATAGGACAATCTCTTTCGAAGCTTGTGGGTTTCGGACAAAAACTCATCTATTACAAAGGGATTTCATTTTTAATAAATTATTTGAACTCCATACGTTTTTTGTGTTCAATATGCACCATTCAAAGGCACATCATCAATTTTCAACCCTTTCTGACTTCATTTGATATTTATCATGCATGTAATGATTTATTTTTTGCTAAATGTACCTGATTTTGAAAAGCAGTACAAATGAACTCTGAAAAGGTTGTAACTTGGCATGACATCATAATTTCACCCGCATAGCAACTTCTAAAGAGTTGAGACGGTTACGGCAAAAACTGGATGCACTTCGTGTACAAATTGGACAATCTCATAAGAAGCATGAGGGTTTTGGACGAAAACTCATCTATTACAAAGGGATTTCATTTTTAATAACTTATTTTAACTCCATACCTTTTGTCTGTTCAATATGGACCATTCAAAGACACATCATGAATTTTCAACCCTTTCTGACTTCATTTGATATTTCTTATGCATTGAATGATTTATTTTGAGCATTATGACCCTGAGTTTGAAAACCAGTACAACTGAACTCTGAAAAGGTTCTAACTTGGCATGACATCATAATTTCACCTTCATAGCAACTTCTAAAGAGTTGAGAGGGTTACGGCAAAAAGTGGATGCACTTTGTGTACAAATTGGACAATCTCATAAGAAGCATGAGGGTTTTGGACGAAAACTCATCTATTACAAAGGGATTTCATTTTTAATATCTTGTTTTAACTCCATACGTTTTGTGTGTTCAATATGCACCATTCAAAGGCACATCATCCATTTTCAACCCTTTCTGACTTCATTTGATATTTCTCATGCATTTAATGATTTATTTTGAGCTAAATGACCCTAAGTTTGAAAAGCAGTACAAATCAACTCTGAAAAGGTTGTAACTTGGCATGACATCATAATTTCACCCACATAGTAACTTCTAAAGAGTTGAGAGGGTTACGGCAAAAACTGGATGCACTTCGTGTACAAATTGGACAATCTCATAAGAAGCATGAGGGTTTTGGACGAAAACTCATCTATTACAAAGGGATTTCATTTTTAATAACATATGTTAACTCGATACTTTGTGTGTGCTCAATATGCACATCTCAAAGTCACATCATCAATTTTCAACCTTTTCTGACTTTATTTCATATCTCTCATGCATTTAATGATTTATTTTGAGCTAAAAGACCCTCCATTTGAAAAGCAGTACAAATGAACTCTGAAAAGGTTGTAACTTGGCATGACATCATAATTTCACCCACATAGCAACTTCTAAAGGGTTGAGAGGGTTACGGCAAAAACTGGATGCACTTCCTATACAAATTGGACAATCTGTTTCGAAGCATGTGGGTTTCCTACGAAAACTCGTCTATTACAAAGGGATTTCATTTTTAATAACTTATTTTAACTCCATACTTTTTGTGTGTTCAATATGCAGCACTCAAAGGCACAACATCTATTTTCAACCCTTTCTGACTTCATTTGATATTTCTCATGCATTTAATGATTTATTTTGAGCTAAATGACCATGAGTTTCAAAAAGCAGTACAAATGAACTCTGAAAAACTTGTAACTTGGCATGACATCAAAATTTCACCCACATGGCAACTTCTACAGAGTTGAGAGGGTTACGGCAAAAACTTGATGCTCTTCGTGTACAAATTGGACAATCTGTTTCGAAGCATGTGGGTTTCGGACGAAAAGCCATCTATTACAAAAGGATTTCATTTTTAATAACTTATTGTAACTCCATAATTTTTGTGTGTTCAATATTCACTATTCAAAGGCACATCATCAATTTTCAACCATTTCTGACTTCATTTGATATTTCTCATGCATTTAATGATTTATTTGAGCTAAATGACCCTAAATTTGAAAAGCAGTACAAATGAACTATGAAAAGGTTGTAACTTGGCATGACATCACAATTTCACACACATAGCAACTTCTAAAGACTTGAGAGGGTTACGGCAAAAACTGGATGCACTTCGTGTACAAATTGGACAATCTCTTTCTAAGCATGTGGGTTTCGGACGAAAACTCATCTATTACAAAGTGATTTCATTTTTAAAAAATTTTTTTAACTCCATAATTTTTGTGTGTTCAATATGCGCCATTCAAAGGCACATCATCAATTTTCAACCTTTTCTGACTTTATTTCATATCTCTCATGCATTTAATGATTTATTTTGAGCTAAAAGACCCTCAATTTGAAAAGCAGTACAAATGAACTCTGAAAAGGTTGTAACTTGGCATGACATCATAATTTCACCCACATAGCAACTTCTAAAGGGTTGAGAGGGTTACGGCAAAAACTGGATGCACTTCCTGTACAAATTGGACAATCTGTTTCCAAGCATGTGGGTTTCCGACGAAAACTCATCCATTACAAAGGGATTTCATTTTTAATAACTTGTTTTAACTCCATACTTTTTGTGTGTTCAATATGCACCATTCGAAGGCACATCATCCATTTTCAATCCTTTCTGACTTCATTTGATATTTCTCATGCATTTAATGATTTATTTTGAGCTAAATGACCCTGAATTTGAAAAGCAGTACAAATGAACTCTGAAAAGGTTGTAACTTGGCATGACATCATAGTTTCACCCACATAGCAACTTCTAAAGAGTTGAGAGGGTTACGGCAAAAACTGGATGCACTTTGTGTACAAATTGGACAATCTCATAAGAAGCATGAGGGTTTCGGACGAAAACTCATCTATTACAAAGGGATTTCATTTTTAATAACTTATTTGAACTCCATACTTTTTGTGTGTTCAATATGCACCATTCAAAGGCACATCATCAATTTTCAACCCTTTCAGACTTCATTTGATATTTCTCATGCATTTAATGATTTATTTTTAGCTAAATGTACCTGAGTTTGAAAAGCAGTACAAATGAACTCTGAAAACGTCGTAACTTGGCATGACATCATTATTTCACCCGCATAGCAACTTCTAAAGAGTTGAGAGGGTTACGACAAAAACTGGATGCACTTCGTGTACAAATTGGACAATCTCATCAGAAGCATGAGGGTTTTGGACGAAAACTCATCGTTTACAAAGGGATTTCATTTTTAATAACTTGTTTTAACTCCATACGTTTTGTGTGTTCAATATGCACCATTCAAAGGCACATCATCCATTTTCAACCCTTTCTGACTTCATTTGATATTTCTCATGCATTTAATGATTTATTTTGAGCTAAAAGACCCTGAGTTTGAAAAGCAGTACAAATGAACTCTGAAAAGGTTGTAACTTGGCATGACATCATAATTTCACCCACATAGCAACTTCTAAAGGGTTGAGAGGGTTACGGCAAAAATTGGATGCACTTCCTGTACAAATTGGACAATCTGTTTCGAAGCATGTGGGTTTCCGACGAAAACTCATCTATTACAAAGGGATTTCACTTTTAATAACTTATTTTAACTCCATACTTTTTGTGTGTTCAATATGCACCACTCAAAGCCACAACATCAATTTTCAACCCTTTCTGACTTCATTTGATATTTCTCATGCATTTAATGATTTATTTTGAGCTAAATGACCATGAGTTTGAAAAGCAGTACAAATGAACTCTGAAAAACTTGTAACTTGGCATGACATCAAAATTTCACCCACATGGCAACTTCTACAGAGTTGAGAGGGTTACGGCGAAAACTTGATGCTCTTCGTGTACAAATTGGACAATCTGTTTCGAAGCATGTGGGTTTCGGACGAAAAGCCATCTATTACAAAAGGATTTCGTTTTTAATAACTTATTGTAACTCCATAATTTTTGTGTGTTCAATATGCACCATTAAAAGGCACATCATCAATTTTCAACCCTTTCTGACTTCATTTGATATTTCTCATGCATTTAATGATTTATTTTGAGCTAAATGACCCTGAATTTGAAAAGCAGTACAAATGAACTATGAAAAGGTTGTAACTTGGCATGGCATCATAATTTCACACACATTACAACTTCTAAAGAGTTGAGAGGGTTACGGCGAAAACTGGATGCACTTCATGTACAAATTGCAAAATCTCATAAGAAGCATGAGGGTTTCGGACGAAAACTCATCTATTACAAAGGGATTTCATTTTTAA
The DNA here is from genome assembly GCA_022496015.1 of Hordeum marinum. Lineage (NCBI taxonomy): Eukaryota > Viridiplantae > Streptophyta > Magnoliopsida > Poales > Poaceae > Hordeum > Hordeum marinum. The sequence continues at coordinate 558,161,199 of CM039678.1, forward strand.
TAACATATGTTAACTCAATACTTTGTGTGTGTTCAATATGCACCATTCAAAGGCACATCATCAATTTTCAACCCTTTGTGACTTCATTTGATATTTCTGATGCATTTAATGATTTATTTTGAGCTAAATGATCCTGAGTTTGAAAAGCAATACAAATGAACTCTGAAAAGGTTGTAACTTGGCATGACACCATAATTTCACCCACATAGCAACTTCTAAAGAGTTGAGAGGGTTACGGCAAAAACTAGATGCACTTCGTGTACAAATTGCACAATCTCATAAGCATGAGGGTTTCGGACGAAAATTCATCTATTACAAAGGGATTTCATTTTTAATAACTTGTTTTAACTCCATACTTTTTGTGTGTTCAATATGCACCATTCAAAGGCACATCATCCATTTTCAACCATTTCTGACTTCATTTGATATTTCTCATGCATTTAATGATTTATTTTGAGCTAAATGACCCTGAATTTGAAAAGTAGTACAAATGAACACTCTAAAAAGGTTGTAACTTGGCATGACATCATAATTTGACCCACGTAGAAACTTCTAAAGAGTTGAGAGGGTTATGGCAAAAACTGGATGCACTTCGTGTACAAATAGGACAATCTCTTTCGAAGCTTGTGGGTTTCGGACAAAAACTCATCTATTACAAAGGGATTTCATTTTTAATAAATTATTTGAACTCCATACGTTTTTTGTGTTCAATATGCACCATTCAAAGGCACATCATCAATTTTCAACCCTTTCTGACTTCATTTGATATTTATCATGCATGTAATGATTTATTTTTTGCTAAATGTACCTGATTTTGAAAAGCAGTACAAATGAACTCTGAAAAGGTTGTAACTTGGCATGACATCATAATTTCACCCGCATAGCAACTTCTAAAGAGTTGAGACGGTTACGGCAAAAACTGGATGCACTTCGTGTACAAATTGGACAATCTCATAAGAAGCATGAGGGTTTTGGACGAAAACTCATCTATTACAAAGGGATTTCATTTTTAATAACTTATTTTAACTCCATACCTTTTGTGTGTTCAATATGGACCATTCAAAGACACATCATGAATTTTCAACCCTTTCTGAACTTCATTTGATATTTCTTATGCATTTAATGATTTATTTTGAGCATTATGACCCTGAGTTTGAAAACCAGTACAAATGAACTCTGAAAAGGTTCTAACTTGGCATGACATCATAATTTCACCTTCATAGCAACTTCTAAAGAGTTGAGAGGGTTACGGCAAAAAGTGGATGCACTTTGTGTACAAATTGGACAATCTCATAAGAAGCATGAGGGTTTTGGACGAAAACTCATCTATTACAAAGGGATTTCATTTTTAATATCTTATTTTAACTCCCTACTTTTTGTGTGTTCAATATGCACCATTCAAAGACACATCATCTATTTTCAACCCTTTCTGACTTCATTTGATATTTCTTATGCATTTAATGATTTATTTTGAGCTAAATGGCCCTGACATTGAAAAGCAGTACAAATGAACTCTGAAAAGGTTGTAACTTGGCATGACATCATAATTTCACCCGCATAGCAACTTCTAAAGAGTTGAGACGGTTATGGCAAAAACTGGATGCACTTCGTGTAGAAATTGGACAATCTCATAAGAAGCATTAGGGTTTTGGAGGAAAACTCATCTATTACAAAGGGATTTATTTTTAATAACTTATTTTAACTCCATAATTTTTGTGTGTTCAATATGCACCATTGAAAGGCACATCATCAATTTTCAACGCTTTCGGACTTCATCTGATATTTCTCATGCATTTAATGATTTATTTTGAGCTAAATGACCCTGAGTTTGAAAAGCAGTACAAATGAACTCTGAAAAGGTTGTAACTTGGCATGACATCATAATTTCACCCACATAGCAACTTCTAAAGAGTTGAGAGGGTTATGGCAAAAACTGGATGCACTTCATGTACAAATTGGACAATCTCTTTCGAAGCTTGTGGGTTTCGGACAAAAACTCATCTATTACAAAGGGATTTCATTTTTAATAACTTATTTTAACTCCGTATTTTTGTGTGTTCAATATGCACCATTCAAAGGCACATCATCAATTTTCAACCCTTTCTGACTTCATTTGATATTTCTAATGCATTTAATGATTTATTTTTTGCTAAATGTACCTGAGTTTGAAAAGCAGTACAAATGAACTCTGAAAAGGTTCTAACTTGGCATGACATCATAATTTCACCTTCATAGCAACTTCTAAAGAGTTGAGAGGGTTACGGCAAAAAGTGGATGCACTTTGTGTACAAATTGGACAATCTCATAAGAAGCATGAGGGTTTTGGACGAAAACTCATCTATTACAAAGGGATTTCATTTTTAATATCTTATTTTAACTCCATAATTTTTGTGTGTTCAATATGCACCATTCAAAGACACATCATCTATTTTCAACCCTTTCTGACTTCATTTGATATTTCTTATGCATTTAATGATTTATTTTGAGCTAAATGGCCCTGACTTTGAAAAGCAGTACAAATGAACTCTGAAAAGGTTGTAACTTGGCATGACATCATAATTTCACCCACATAGCAACTTCTAAAGAGTTGAGAGGGTTATGGCAAAAACTGGATGAACTTCATGTACAAATTGGACAATCTCTTTCGAAGCTTGTGGGTTTCGGACAAAAACTCATCTATTACAAAGGGATTTCATTTTTAATAACTTATTTTAACTCCATATTTTTGTGTGTTCAATATGCACCATTCAAAGGCACATCATCAATTTTCAACCCTTTATGACTTCATTTGATATTTCTAATGCATTTAATGATTTATTTTTTGCTAAATGTACCTGAGTTTGAAAAGCAGTACAAATGAACTCTGAAAAGGTTCTAACTTGGCATGACATCATAATTTCACCTTCATAGCAACTTCTAAAGAGTTGAGAGGGTTACGGCAAAAAGTGGATGCACTTTGTGTACAAATTGGACAATCTCATCAGAAGCATGAGGGTTTTGGACGAAAACTCATCTATTACAAAGGGATTTCATTTTTAATATGTTATTTTAACTCCATACTTTTTGTGTGTTCAATATGCACCATTCAAAGACACATCATCTATTTTCAACCATTTCTGACTTCATTTGATATTTCTTATGCATTTAATGATTTATTTTGAGCTAAATGGCCCTGACTTTGAAAAGCAGTACAAATGAACTCTGAAAAGGTTGTAACTTGGCATGACATCATAATTTCACCCGCATAGCAACTTCTAAAGAGGTGAGACCGTTATGGCAAAAACTGGATGCACTTCGTGTACAAATTGGACAATCTCATAAGAAGCATGAGGGTTTTGGACGAAAACTCATCTATTACAAAGGGATTTATTTTTAATAACTTATTTTAACTCCATAATTTTTGTGTGTTCAATATGCACCATTGAAAGGCACATCATCAATTTTCAACGCTTTCGGACTTCATCTGATATTTCTCATGCATTTAATGATTTATTTTGAGCTAAATGACCCTGAGTTTGAAAAGCAGTACAAATGAACTCTGAAAAGGTTGTAACTTGGCATGACATCATAATTTCACCCACATAGCAACTTCTAAAGAGTTGAGAGGGTTATGGCAAAAACTGGATGCACTTCATGTACAAATTGGACAATCTCTTTCGAAGCTTGTGGGTTTCGGACAAAAACTCATCTATTACAAAGGGATTTCATTTTTAATAACTTATTTTAACTCCATATTTTTGTGTGTTCAATATGCACCATTCAAAGGCACATCATCAATTTTCAACCCTTTCTGACTTCATTTGATATTTCTAATGCATTTAATGATTTATTTTTTGCTAAATGTACCTGAGTTTGAAAAGCAGTACAAATGAACTCTGAAAAGGTTCTAACTTGGCATGACATCATAATTTCACCTTCATAGCAACTTCTAAAGAGTTGAGAGGGTTACGGCAAAAAGTGGATGCACTTTGTGTACAAATTGGACAATCTCATAAGAAGCATGAGGGTTTTGGACGAAAACTCATCTATTACAAATGGATTTCATTTCTAATATCTTATTTTAACTCCATACTTTTTGTGTGTTCAATATGCACCATTCAAAGACACATCATCTATTTTCAACCCTTTCTGACTTCATTTGATATTTCTTATGCATTTAATGATTTATTTTGAGCTAAATGGCCCTGACTTTGAAAAGTAGTACAAATGAACTCTGAAAAGGTTGTAACTTGGCATGACATCATAATTTCACCTGCATAGCAACTTCTAAAGAGTTGAGACGGTTATGGCAAAAACTGGATGCACATCGTGTACAAATTGGACAATCTCATAAGAAGCATGAGGGTTTTGGACGAAAACTCATCTATTACAAAGGGATTTATTTTTAATAACTTATTTTAACTCCATAATTTTTGTGTGTTCAATATGCACCATTGAAAGGCAGATCATCAATTTTCAACGCTTTCGGACTTCATTTGATATTTCTCATGCATTTAATGATTTATTTTGAGCTAAATGACCCTGAGTTTGAAAAGCAGTACAAATGAACTCTGAAAAGGTTGTAACTTGGCATGACATCATAATTTCACCCGCATAGCAACTTCTAAAGAGTTGAGAGGGTTACGACAAAAACTGGATGCACTTCGTGTACAAATTGGACAATCTCATAAGAAGCATGAGTGTTTCGGACGAAAACTCATCTATTACAAAGGGATTTCATTTTTAATAACTTATTTTAACTCCATACTTTATGTGTCTTCAATATGCACCATTCAAAGGCACATCGTCAATTTTCAGCCCTTTCTGACTTCATTTGTTATTTCTCATGCATTTGATGATTTATTTTGAGCAAAATAACCCTGAATTTGAAAAGCAGTACAAATGAACTATGAAAAGGTTGTAACTTGGCATGACATCATAGTTTCACCCACATAGCAACTTCTAAACAGTGGAGAGGGTTACGGCGAAAACCGGATGAACTTCGTGTACAAATTGGACAATCTGTTTCGAAGCATGTGGATTTCGGACGAAAAATCATCTATTACAAAGGGATTTCATTTTTAATAGCTTATTTTAACTCCATACTTTTTGTGTGTTCAATATTCACCATTAAAAGGCACATCATCAATTTTCAACCCTTTCTGACTTCATTTGATATTTCTCATGCATTTAATGATTTATTTTGAGCTAAATGACCCTGAGTTTGAAAAGCAGTACAAATGAACTCTAAAAAGGTTGAAACTTTGCATGACATCATAATTTCAACCATATAGTATCTTCTAAAGAGTTGAGAGGGTTACGGCAAAAACTCGATGCACTTCGTGTACAAATTGGATAATCTGTTTCGAAGCATGTGGGTTTTGGACGAAAACTCATCTATTACAAAAGGATTTCATTTTTAATAACTTATTTTAACTCCACAATTTTTGTTTGTTCAATATGCGCCATTCAAAGGCACATCATCAATTTTCAACCTTTTCTGACTTCATTTCATATTTCTCATGCATTTAATGATTTATTTTGATCTAAATGACCCTGAATTTGAAAAGGAGTACAAATGAACTCTGAAAAGGTTGTAACTTGGCATGACATCATAATGTCACCCACATAGCAACTTCTAAAGAGTTGAGAGGGTTACGACAAAAACTGGACGCACTTCATGTACAAATTCGACAATCTCTTTCGAAGCATGTTGGTTTCGGACGAAAACTCGTCTATTACAAAGGGATTTCATTTTTGATAACTTATTTTAACTCCATAATTTTTGTGTGTTCAATATGCACCATTCAAAGGCACATCATCAATTTTCAAGCCTGTCTGACTTCATTCGATATTTCTGATGCATTTAATGAATTATTTTGACCTAAATGACCCTGAATTTGAAAACCAGTACAAATGAACTCTGAAATGGTTGTAACTTGGCATGGCATCATAATTTCACCCGCATAGCAACATCTAAAGAGTTGAGAGGGTTACGGCAAAAACTGGATGCACTTCGTGTACAAATTGGACAATCTCATAAGAAGCATGAGGGTTTTGGACGAAAACTCATCTATTACAAAGGGATTTATTTTTAATAACTTATTTTAACTCCATAATTTTTGTGTGTTCAATATGCACCATTGAAAGGTACATCATCAATTTTCAACGCTTTCGGACTTCATTTGATATTTCTGATGCATTTAATGATTTATTTTGAGCTAAATGACCCTGAGTTTGAAAAGCAGTACAAATGAACTCTGAAAAGGTTGTAACTTGGCGTGACATCATAATTTCACCCGCATAGCAACTTCTAAAGAGATGAGAGGGTTACGACAAAAACTGGATGCACTTCGTGTACAAATTGGACAATCTCATAAGAAGCATGAGTGTTTCGGACGAAAACTCATCTATTACAAAGGGATTTCATTTTTAATAACTTATTTTAACTCCATACTTTATGTGTGTTCAATATGCACCATTCAAAGGCACATCGTCAATTTTCAACCCTTTCTGACTTCATTTGTTATTTCTCATGCATTTAATGATTTATTTTGAGCTAAATAACCCTGAATTTGAAAAGCAGTATAAATGAACTATGAAAAGGTTGTAACTTGGCATGACATCATAGTTTCACCCACATAGCAACTTCTAAACAGTTGAGAGGGTTACGGCAAAAACAGGATGCACTTGGTGTACAAATTGGACAATCTCTTTCGAAGCATGTGGATTTCGGACGAAAACTCATCTAATACAAAGGTATTTCATTTTTAATAACTTATTTTAACTCCATACTTTTTGTGTGTTCAATATGTGCCATTGAAAGGCACATCATCAATTTTCAACCCTTTCTGACTTCATTTGATATTTCTCATGCATTTAACGATTTATTTTGACCTAAATGACCCTGAGTTTGAAAAGCAGTACAAATGAACTCAGGAAACGTTCTAACTTGGCATGACATCATAATTTCACCCACATAGAAACTTCTAAAGAGTTGAGAGTGTTACCGCATATACTAGATGCACTTCGTGTACAAATTGGACAATCTGTTTCGAAGCATATGGGTTTCAGACGAAAACTCATCTATTACAAAAGGATTTCATTTTAAATAACTTATTTTGACTCCATACTTTTTGTGTGTTCAATAAACACCATTCAAAGGCACATCATCCATTTTCAACCCTTTCTGACTTCATTTGATATTTCTCATGCATTTAATGATTTATTTTGAGCTAAATGACCCTGAGTTTGAAAAGCACTACAAATGAACTCTGAAAAGGTTGTAACTTGGCATTACATCATAATTTCACCAGCATAGCAACTTCTAACGAGTTGAGAGGGTTATGGAAAAAACTGGATGCACTTCGTGTACAAATTGGACAATCTCATAAGAAGCATGAGAGTTTCGGACGAAAACTCATCTATTACAAAGGGATTTCATTTTAATGACTTATTTTAACTCCATACTTTTTGTGATTTCAATATGCACCATTCAAAGGCACATCATCAATTTTCAACCCTTTCTGACTTCATTTGATATTTCGCATGCATTTAATGATTTATTTTCAGCTAAATGACCCTGAATTTTCAAAGCAGTACAAATGAACTATGAAATGGTTGTAACTTGGCATGACATCATAATTTCACCCGCATAGCAACTTCCAAAGAGTTGAGAGGGTTACGGAAAAAACTAGATGCACTTCGTGTACAAATTGGACAATCTATTTCGAAGCATATGGGTTTCGGACGAAAACTCATCTATTACAAAAGGATTTCATTTTAAATAACTTATTTTCACTCCATAATTTTTGTGTGTTCAGTATGCACCATTCAAAGGCACATCATCCATTTTCAACCCTTTCTCACTTCATTTGATATTTCTCATGCATTTAATGATTTATTTTGAGCTAAATGACCCTGAGTTTGAAAAGTAGTACAAATGAACTCTGAAAAGGTTGTAACTTGGCATTACATCATAATTTCACCCGCATAGCAACTTCTAACGAGTTGAGAGGTTTATGGCAAAAACTGGATGCACTTCATGTACAAATTGGACAATCTCATAAGAAGCATGAGAGTTTCGGACGAAAACTCATCTATTACAAAGGGATTTCATTTTTAATGACTTATTTTAACTTCATACTTTTTGTGTGTTCAATATGCACCATTCAAAGGCACATCATCAATTTTCAACCCTTTCTAACTTCATTTGATATTTCGCATGCATTTAATGATTTATTTTCAGCTAAATGACCCTGAATTTGAAAAGCAGTAGAAATGAACTATGAAAAGGTTGTAACTTGGCATGACATCATAATTTCACCCACATAGCAACTTCTAAAGAGTTGAGAGGGTTACGGCAAAAACTGGATGCACTTCGTGTACAAATTGGACAATCTCTTTCGAAGCATGTGGGTTTTGGACAAAAACTCATCTATTACAAAGGGATTTCATTTTAATAACTTATTTTAACTCCATAATTTTTGTGTGTTCAATATGCACCATTCAAAGGCACATTATCCATTTTCAACCCTTTCTGACTTCATTTGATATTTCTCTTGCATTTAATGATTTATTTTGAGCTAAATGACACTGAATTTGAAAAGCAGTACAAATGAAGTCTGAAAAGTTTGTAACTAGGCATGACATAATAATTTCACCCGCGTGGCAACTTCTAAAGAGTTGAGAGGGTTACGGCAAAAACTGGATGCACTTCGTGTACAAATTGGACAATCTGATAAGACGCATGAGGGTTCCGGACGAAAACTCATCTATTGCAAAGGGATTTCATTTTTAATAACTTATTTTAACTCCATTCTTTTCGTGTGTTCAATATGCACCATTCAAAGGAACATCATCCATTTTCAACACTTTGTGACTTCATTTGATATTTTTCTGTCATTTAATGATTTATTTTGAGCCAAGTGACCCTGAATTTGAAAAGCAGCACAAATGAACTCTGAAAAGGTTGTAACTTGGCATGACATCATAATTTCACCCACATAGCAACTTCTAAAGAGTTGAGAGGGTTACGGCAAAAACTGGATGCACTTCGTGTACAAATTGGACAATCTCTTTCGAAGCATGTGGCTTTTGGACGAAAACTCATCTATAACAAAGGGATTTCATTTTAATAACTTATTTTAACTCCATAATTTTTGTGTGTTCAATATGCACCATTCAAAGGCACATCATCCATTTTCAACCCTTTCTGACTTCATTTGATATTTCTCATGCATTTAATGATTTATTTTCAGCTAAACGACACTGAATTTGAAAAGAAGTACAAATGAACTCTGAAAAGGTTGTAACTAGGCATGACATCATAATTTCACCAGCATAGCAACTTCTAGAGAGTTGAGAGGGTTACGACAAAAACTGGATGCACTTCGTGTACAAATTGGACAATCTGATAAGAAGCTTGAGGGTTTAGGATGAAAACTCATCTATTACAAAGGGATTTCATTTTTAATAACTTAGTTTAACTCCATACTTTTTGTGTGTTCAATATGCACCATTCAAAGGCACATCACCCATTTTCAACCCTTTCTGACTTCATGTGATATTTCTCTCGCATTTAATGATTTATTTTGAGCTAAATGGCCCTGAATTTGAAAAGCACTACAAATGAACTCTGAAAAGGTTGTAACTTGGCATAACATCATAATTTCACCCACATAGCAACTTCTAAAGAGTTGAGAGGGTTACGGCAAAAACTGGATGCACTTCGTGTACAAATTGGACAATCTGATAAGAAGCACGAGGGTTTAGGACCAAAACTCATCTATTACAAAGGGATTTCATTTTTAATAACGTAGTTTAACACCATACTTTTTTTGTGTTCAATATGCACCATTCAAAGGCACATCATCCATTTTCAACCCTTTCTGACTTCATTTGATATTTCTCATGCATTTAATAAATTTTTTTTGAGCTAACTGGCCCTGAATTTGAAAAGCAGTACAAATTAACTCTCGAAATTTTGTAACTTAGCATGGCATCATAATTTCACCCGCATAGCAGCTAGGTTGATGGTTCGATGAGATCTCGAGTAGAACACAAAAGGTTTGTGGGCGTTGATGCTTAGATTGCTTCCTCCCTTGGTCGTATTTTGGTTCAGCGGGATTGTGAGATGAAGCGGCCCGGACCAACATTACTCGTACGCTTACGAGAGACCGGTTCCCTCGACGCAACTTGTTGCCTAGATGGCTTGCGGGTGACAGTTTCTCTCACTTTAGTTGGATCGGATTCGACAAAGGCGGTCCTTGAGAAGGTTGAAAAGCAAACTAGTGTATCACCGTTGTGGTTTATGCGTAGGTGAGAATCATTCTTGCTAGATACCCATAGCAGCCACGTAAAATATGCAACAACAATTAGAGGACGTCTAACTTGTTTTTGCAGGGTATGTTGTGATGTGATATGGCCAATTACATGATGAGATATATGTGATGTATGAGATGATCATGTGATGTATAGATTATCACGACTTGCATGTCGATGAGTACGGCAACCGGCAGGAGCCATAGGGTTGTCTTTAATTATTGTATGACCTGCGTGTCAATCATTAAGCGCTATGTAATGCTTTACTTTATCGCTATGGTAGCAATAGTAGTAGAAGCATGCAGGGCATGACAACCCCAATGGCAACACATTGATGGAGATCAAGATGATGGAGATCATGGTGTTGTGCCGGTGACGATGGAGATCATGCCGGTGTTTCGAAGATGGAGATCTTAAACACAAGTTCACGGCCATATCATGTCACTTATGAATTGCATGTGATGTTAATCTTTTTATGCACCTTGTTTTGCTTAGGACGACGGTAGCATTATAAGGTGATCCCTCACTTAATTTCAAGATAAATTGTGTTCTCCCCGAGTGTGCACCGTTGCGAATGGTCGTCGTGTTGAGACACCACCTGATGATCGGGTGTGATAGACTCTACGTTCACATACAACGGGTGCAAGCCAGATTTGCACGCGCAGAACACTCGGGTTAAACTTGACGAGCCTAGCATGTACAGACATGGCCTCGGAACATGAGAGACCGAAAGGTCGAACATGAGTCATATAGTAGATATGATCAACATAATGATGTTCACCATTGCAGCCACCTCAACTCACGTGATGATCGGACTTGAGTTGGTGAATTTGGATCATGTATCACTCGAATGATCGGAGGGATGTCAATTTGAGTGGGAGTTCTTAAGTAATATGATTAATTGAACTCATATCATGAACATAGTCAAAGTGTCTTTGCAAATTATGTTGTAGATTACTAGCTCGCGCTGTAGCTCCCTTGTATTTTTATATGTTCCTAGAGAAATAGAATTGAAAGATGTTGGTAGCAAAATTGCGGACTGGGTCCGTGATCTGAGGATTGTCCTCATTGCTGCACAGAAGGCTTATATCCTTAATGCACCGCTCGGTGCGCCACCCCCTCTAGGGTCGTCTATAGATGTTGTGAACATCTAACAGGCACGTTTCGATGACTACTTGATAGTTTAGTGCATCATGCATTACGGCTTAGAATTGAGGCTCCAAAACGTTTTGAACGTCACGGAACATATGAGATGTTCTAGGAGCAGAGATTGTGATCCCAGGCTCGTGCCTTTGTTGCGAGATATGAGATCTCCAACAAGATTCTTTGCTTGTAAGATGAAGGAGAATAGCTCAATCGTTGAGCATGTACTCAGATTGTCTGGGTACTACAATCGCTTGAATCAAGTGGGAGTTGATCTTCCAGATAAGATAGTGATTGATATAGTTCTCCAAGTCACTGTCACTAAAGCTACTCGAACTTAGTGATGAACTATAACACACCAGGGATAGAAGTATTGATCCCTGAGCTGTTCGCGATGTTTGACGCCGCGAAGGTAGAAATCAAGAAGGAGCGTCAAGTGTTGATGGTTAATCAAACCACTAGTTTCGAAAAGGGCAAGAGCAAGGAGGGAAACTTCATGGATAGCAAGTCAGTTGCTACTCCAGTGAAGCAACCCAAAGTTGAACTCAAACCCGAGACTAAGTGCTTCTATTATGAGGTGAGAGGTCGCTGAAGCGGAACAACCCTAGATACTTGGTAGATAAGAAGGCTGGCAACATCGACCGAAGTATATTTGATATACGAGTTATTGATGTGTACCTTGCTAGTACTCTTAGTAGCACCTGGGTATTGGATACCGGTTCGGTTGCTAAATGTTAGTAACTCGAAATAAAAGCTACGGAATAAACGGAGAACTAGCTAAGGGTGAGGTGACGATATGTGTTGGAAGTGTTTCCAAGGTTGATGTGATCAACATCGCACGCTCTCTCTACCTTCAGGATTAGTGACGAACCTAAATAAATGTTATTTGGTGTTTTGCGTTGAGCATGAACATGATTAGATCATGTTTATTGCAATACGGTTATTCATTTAAGTTAGAGAATAATGGTTATTCTGTTTACATGAATAATACCTTCAATGGTCATGCACCCAGTGAGAATGGTTTGTTGAAATCTTGATCCTAGTATTACACATGTTCATAACATTGATGTCAAAAGACACAAAGTTAATAATGATAGTACCACATACTTGTGGCACTGCCGCTAAATGTCATATTGGTATAAAGCGCATGTAGAAACTCCATGCTGATGGATATTTGGACTCATCGATTTTGAATTGGTTGAGACATGCGAACCATGCCTCTTGGGCAAGATGACTAAAGGACCCCGTTGGATGGAGCGGGCAAGTGATTCATTGGAAATGATACATGTTGATGTATGCAATCTAGTGAGTCTTGTAGCGTGCAGTGGATATCGTTATTTTCTTACCTTCACTGATGATTTGAGTAGATATAGTGTATATTTACTTAATGAAACACAAGTCTGAATCGTTTGAAAGGTTCAAGAAAATTCAGAGTGAAGTTTAAAGATCATCGTGACAAGAAGATAAAAATGACCGCGATATGATCGTGGAGGTGAATATCTGAGTTACGAGTTTGGCATACAACTTAAGACAACATGAAATTTGTTTCACAACTAACGCCACCTGGAACACCATGGTGTGATGGTGTGTCCGAACATCATAGTCATGCTCTATTGATATAGTGCATACTGTGATGTCTCTTATCGTTTTACTACTATAATTTTTGGGGTTATGCATTAGAGACAACTACATTCACTTTAAATAGGGCATCATCTAAATCCGTTGAGATGACACCGTGTGAATTATGGTTTGATAGAAACCTAAGCTGTCATTTCTTAATGTTTGGGGCTGCGATGCTTGTGTGGAAAATGTTTTCACATAATAAGCTAGAACCCAAAGCGGACAAATGTATCTTCATAGAATACCCTAAGAACAGATGGGTATGCCTTCTATCTCAGATCCGAGTGCAAAGTGTTTGTTGCTAGAACTGGGTCCTTTCTCGAGAAAAAGTTTCTCTCGAAAGAATTGAGTGGGAGGAAGATAGAACTTGATGAGGTTGTTAAACCTTTGTTCAACCAGAGAGTAGCGCAGCGCAGAAAGATGTTACTGTGAAGCCTACGTTAGTTGAAGAGGAAGTTAATGATGATGATCATGAAGCTTCAGGATCAAGTTACTATCAAACTTCGTAGGTCGACAAGGATGTGTACTGCTCCTAAGTGGTACGACAACTCTGTCTTGGAGGTCATGTTGTTGGACAACGATGAACCTACGAGCTATGGAGAAGCGATGATGGGCCCGGATTCCGACAAATGGTTGGAGGCCATGAAATCCGAGATAGGATCCATGTATTAAAACCAAGTGTAGACTTTGGTAGACTTGCTCGTTGGACGGCAGGTCGTTGAGTACCAATGGATCTGTAAAATGAAGACAGACATTGATGGTGAATGTCACTATTTGTAAAGCTCGACTTGTTGCAAAGATGTTTGTGACAAGTTCAAGGAGTTGACTACGATGAGACTTTCTCACTCGTAGCGATGCTAAAAGTCTGTCGGAATTATGTTAGCAGTTGCTGTGTTTTCAATTATGAAATCTGGCAGATGGATGTCAAAACATCGTTTCCTTAATGGTTTACTTGAGGAAAGGTTGTATGTGATACAACCAGAAGGTTTTGTCAGGCCTAAGGATGCTAAAAGGTGTGCAAGCTTCGGTGATCCTTCCATGGACTGAAGCAAGCATCTCGGAGTTGGAATATACGCTTTGATGAGGTGATCAAAGTTTTGATGTTTATACAAAGTTTATGAGAAACTTGTATTTGCAATAAAGTGAGTGGGAGCACTATAGAATTTCTGATAAGTATATGTGGATGACATATTGTTGTTCAGAAATAATGTAGAGTTTCTAGAAAGCATAAAACGGTTATTTGGAAAGTGATTTTCAAAGGAAGACCTGGATAAAGCTACCTAATTGTTGAGCATCAAAATCTATAGAGATAGATCAAGATGCTTGATGAGACTTTCAATGAGTGCATACCTTCACAAGATTTTGAAAGAGTTCAAAATGGATCAGCCAGAGAAATAGTTCTCGTCTGATTTGTAAGGTGTGAAGTTGAGTGAGACTCAAAGCTCGACAACGGTAGAAGAAAGAGAAAGGACGAACGTCGTCCCCTATGCCTTAGCCATAGGCTCTATATTATGCCATGCTGTGTACCGCACCTATGTGTGCCTTGCCATGAGTCTGTCAAGGGGTACAAGAGTGGTCCAGGAGTGAATCACTGGACAGCGGTCGGAATTATCCTTAGTAACCAGAGGACTAAGGAAATGTTTCTTGATTATGGAGGTGATAAAGAGTTCGTCGTAAAGAGTTACGTCGATGCAAGCTTTAACACCTATCCGGATGACTAGTAGTAGCAATCTGGATACGTATAGTGGAGCAGCCATTTGGAAATAGTACCAAGTGGAGTGTGGTAGCAGTGTTTACGGTTTGACATAGAGATATGCAAAGTACACACAGATCTGAATATCGCAGACCAGTTGACTATAAGACCTCTCTCACATGCAAAGCATGATCGAGCCCCAGAACTCATTGGGTGTTAGATTCATAACAATGCGAATCACATGGTGATGTGAACTAGATTATTGACTCTAGTGCAAGTGGGAGACTGTTGGAAATATGCCCTAGAGGCAATAATAAATTAGTTATTATCATATTTCCTTGTTCATGATAATCGTTTATTATCCATGCTATAATTGTATTGATCGGATACTTAAATGCATGTGTGGATACATAGACAAAACCATGTCCCTAGTATGCCTCTAATGGACTAGCTCGTTGATCAAAGGATGGTTAAGGTTTCATAGCCATGGACATGAGATGTCATTTGATAACGGGATCACATCATTAGGAGAATGATGTGATGGATAAGACCCAAACTACAAACATAGCATATGATCGTGTCAGTTTATTGCTACTGTTTTCTGCATGTCAAGTATATGTTCCTATGACCATGAGATCATGCAACTCACGGATATCGGAGGAGTGCCTTGTGTGTATCAAACGTCGCAACGTAACTGGGTGACTATAAAGGTGCTCTACAGGTATCTCCGATGGTGTCTGTTGAGTTGGCATGGATCGAGACTGGGATTTGTTACTCCGTGTAACGGAGAGGTATCTCGGGGCCCACTCGGTAATGCAACATCACAATAAGCCTTGCAAGCAATGTGACTAATTGTTAGTTGCGGGATCTTGTATTACGGAACGAGTAAAGAGACTTGCCGGTAACGAGGTTGAACTAGGTATGGAGATACCGACGATCGAATCTCGGGCAAGTAACATACCGAAGAACAAAGGGAACGATATACGGGATTAACTGAATCCTTGACATAGAGGTTCGACTGATAAAGATCTTCGTAGAATATGTAGGAACCAATGTGGACGTCCAGGTCCCGCCATTGGTTATTGACCGTAGAGGTGTCTCGGTCATGTCTACATAGTTCTCGAACCCGCAGGGTCTGCACACTTAAGGTTCGGTGACGTTTCGGTAGTGTAGAGTTATGTATGGTGGTGACCGAAGGTTGTTCGGAGTCCCGGATGAGATCCCGGACATCATGAGGAGCTCCGGAATGTTCCGTAGGTAAAGATTCATATATAGGAAGTCCCAGTTTGGTTTCCGGAAAAGTTTTGGGCTCATCGGTAGTGTACCGGGAGTATCGGTAGTGTATCGGGAGTGCCGGTAGTGTACCGGGAGAACTCCGGGAGGGGTACTTCGACCCCAAGAGGTCCATGGGATGTGGGACAATAATAACCAGCCCTTAGTGGGCTGGGAAAACAGCCACAAAGGCCCATGGCGCAGGAGAGAAAGTCCTAAATCAAAAAGTGGAAAATCAACCAATAGGAGGCAATCCTACTCCAACTAGGATTGGAGGTGAAGTAGGATTGCTCCCACCTCCTATTTCGGCAGACCCAAAGGCCTTGGCTGCCTCTCCTCTCCTCTCCTCCTATATATACTAGTGGATTGGGTGGTTTTTGGACAGAATTTCCGGCCACGTGCTACCCGTTTCACCGGTGCACAGTTTCTCCTCTAGATCGGTTTTCTGCAGCGCTTAGGCGAAGCCCTGCCGGAATCACTCCACCACCATCACCGGAGCGCCGTCACGCTGCCGGTGAACTCTCTCTCCTCTCCACCTCCTCTCGCTGGATCGAGACGGTGGAGATCATCATCAAGCTGCACGTGTGCTGAACGCGGAGGTGCCGTCCGTTCGGCGCTAGATCGGAAGGACCGTGATCAAGATCGTGAGACAGATCGTGATGAGATCGCGAGACGGATCGTGATGAGTTCATGGGACGGATCGTGATTGGATCGCGGGACGGATCGTGATGAGATCGCGGGACGCTCGGCAATTTGGATCGCGAAGATGTTCGACTACACCAACCGCGTTTCTTAACGCTTCCCGCTTAGCGATCTACAAGGGTATGTAGATCCACTCTCCCTCTCGTAGATGCTCATTACCATGGATAGGTTTGCGTGTGCGTAGGAATTTTTTTGTTTCCCATGCGACTTTCCCCAACAGCATTTAATGATTTATTTTGAGCTAAACGACACTGAATTTGAAAAGCAGTACAAATGCACTCTGAAAAGGTTGTAACTAGGCATGACATCATAATTTCACCCGCATAGCAACTTCTAATGAGTTGAGAGGGTTACGACAAAAACTGGATGGACTTCGTGTACAAATTGGACAATCTGATAAGAAGCTTGAGGGTTTACGATGAAAACTCATCTATTACAAAGGGATTTCATTTTTAATAACTTAGTTTAACTCCATACTTGTTGTGTGTTCAATATGCACCATTCAAAGGCACATCATCACTTTTCAACCCTTTCTGACTTCATTTGATATTTCTCACGCATTTAATGATTTATTTTGAGCTAAATGGCCCTGAATTTGAAATGCAGTACAAATGAACTCTAAAAAGGTTGTAACTTGGCATAACATCATAATTTCACCCACATAGCAACTTCTAAAGAGTTGAGAGGGTTACGGCAAAAACTGGATGCACTTCGTGTACAAATTGGACAATCTGATAAGAAGCATGAGGGTTTAAGACGAAAACTCATCTATTACAAAGGGATTTCATTTTTAATAACTTAGTTTAACACCATACTTTTTTTGTGTTCAATATGCACCATTCAAAGGCACAACAGCCATTTTCAACCCTTTCTGACTTCATTTGATATTTCTCATGCATTTAATAAAAAAATTTGAGCTAACTGGCCTTGAATTTGAAAAGCAGTACAAATGAACTCTGAAAATTTTGTAACTTAGCATGGCATCATAATTTCAACCACATAGCAACTTCTTAAGACTGGTGAGGGTTACGGCAAAAACTGGATGCACTTCGTGTACAAATTGGACAATCTCTTTCGAAGCCTGTGGGTTTCGAACAAAAACTCATCTATTATAAAGGGATTTTATTTTTAATAACTTAGTTTAACTCCATAATTTTTGTGTGTTCAATATGCACCATTCAAAGGCACATCATCAATCTTCAACCATTTTCTGACTTCATTTGATATTTTTCAGGCCTTTAATGATTTAGTTTGAGCCAAGTGACCCTGAATTTGAAAAGCAACACAAATGAACTCTGAAAAGGTTGTAACTTGGCATGACATCATCATTTCACCCGCATAGCAACTTCTAAAGAGTTGAGAGGGTTACGGCAAAAACTGGATGCACTTCGTGTACAAATTGGACAATCTCTTTCGAAGCATGTGGGTTTTGGACGAAAACTCATCTATTACAAAGGGATTTCATTTTAATAACTTATTTTAACTCCATAATTTTTGTGTGTTCAATATGCACCATTCAAAGGCACATCATCCATTTTCAACCCTTTCTGACTTCATTTGAAATTTCTCATGCATTTAATGATTTATTTTGAGCTAAATGACCCTGAATTTGAAAAGCAGTACAAATGAACTCTGAAAAGGTTGTAACTAGGCATGACATCATAATTTCACCCGCATAGCAACTTCTAAAGAGTTGACAGGGTTACGGCAAAAACTGGATGCACTTCGTGTACAAATTGGACAATCTGATAAGAAGCACGAGGGTTTTGGACGAAAACTCATCTATTGCAAAGGGATTTCATTTTTAATAACTTATGTTAACTCCATACTTTTTGTGTGTTAAATATGCACCATTCAAAGGCACATCATCCATTTCCAACCCTTTCTGACTTCATTTAATATTTCTCATGCATCTAATGATTTATTTTGAGCTAAATGGCCCTGAATTTGAAAAGCAGTGCAAATGAACTCTGAAAAGGTTGTAAATTGGCATGACATTATAATTTCACCCACATAGCAACTTCTAAAGAGTTGAGAGGGTTACGGCAAAAACTGGATGCACTTCGTGTACAAATTGGACAATCTCTTTCGAAGCATGTGGCTTTTGGACGAAAACTCATCTATTACAAAGGGATTTCATTTTAATAACTTATTTTAGCTCCATAATTTTTGTGTGTTCAATATGCACCATTCAAAGGCACATCATCAATTTTCAACCCTTTCTGACTTCATTTGATATTTCTCATGCATTTAATGATTTTTTTTGAGCTAAACGACACTGAATTTTAAAAGCAGTACAAATGAACTCTGAAAAGGTTGTAACTAGGCATGAAATCATAATTTCACCCGCATAGCAACTTCTAAAGAGATGAGAGGGTTACGACAAAAACTGGATGGACTTCGTGTACAAATTGGACAATCTGATAAGAAGCTTGAGGGCTTAGGATGAAAACTCATCTATTACAAAGGGATTTCATTTTTAATAACTTAGTTTAACTCCATACTTTTTTTGTGTTCAATATGCACCATTCGAAGGCAAATCATCAATTTTCAACCCTTTCTGACTTCATTTGATATTCCTCACGCATTTAATGATTTATTTTCAACTAAATGGCCCTGAATTTGATAAGCAGTACAAATGAACTCTGAAAAGGTTGTAACTTGGCATAACATCATAATTTCACCCACATTGCAACTTCTAAAGAGTTGAGAGGGTTACGGCAAAAACTGGATGCACTTCGTGTACAAATTGGACAATCTGATAAGAAGCATCAGGGTTTAAGACGAAAACTCATCTATTACAAAGGGATTTCATTTTTAATAACTTAGTTTAACACCATACTTTTTTTGTGTTCAATATGCAACATTCAAAGGCACAACATCCATTTTCAACCCTTTCTGACTTCATTTGATATTTCTCATGCATTTAATAATTTTTTTTGAGCTAACTGGCCCTGAATTTGATAAGCAGTACAAATGAACTCTGAAAAGGTTGTAACTTGGCATGACATCATCATTTCACCCACATAGCAACTTCTAAAGAGTTGAGAGGGTTACGACAAAACTGGATGCACTTCGTGTACAAATTGGACAATCTCTTTCGAAGCATATGGGTTTTGGACGAAAACTCATCTACTACAAAGGGATTTCATTTTAATAACTTATTTGAACTCCATAATTTTTGTGTGTTCAATATGCACCATTCAAAGGCACATCATCAGTCTTCAACCCTTTCTGACTTCATTTGATATTTCTCATGCATTTAATGATTTATTTTGAGCTAAATGACCCTCAATTTGAAAAGCAGTACAAATGAACTCTGAAAATGTTGTAACTTGGCATGACATCATAATTTCACCCACATAGCAACTTTTAAAGAGTTGAGAGGGTCACGGCAAAAACTGGATGCACTTCGTGTACAAATTGGGCAATCTGTTTCGAAGCATGTGGGTTTCGGACGAAAACTCATCTATAACAAAGGGATTTCATTTTAATATCTTATTTTAACTCCATAATTTTTGTGTGTAAAATATGCACCTTTCAAAGGCACATCATCAATTTTCAACCCTTTCTCACATCATTTGATATTTCTCATGCATTTAATGATTTATTTTGAGCTAAATGACCCTAAATTTGAAAAGCAGTACAAGTGAATTCTGAAAAGGTTGTAACCTGGCATGAAATCATAATTTCACCAACATAGAAACTTCTAAAGAGTTGAGAGGGTTACGGCAAAAACTGGATGCACTTTGTGTTCAAATTGGACAATCTGTTTCGAAGATTGTGGGTTTCGCAAGAAAACTCATAATTTTCTTGTGTTCAATATGCACCATTCCAAGGTACATCATCAATTTTCAACCCTTTCTGACTTCATTTGATATTTCTCATGCATTTAATGATTTATTTTGAGCTAAATGACCCTGAATTTGAAAAGCAGTACAAATGAACTCTGAAAAGGTTGTAACTTGGCATGACATCATAATTTCACCCACATAGCAACTTCTAAAGAGTTGAGAGGGTTACGGCAAAACATGGATGCACCTCGTGTATAAATTGGACAATCTCTTTCGAAGCATGTGGGTTTAGACGAAAACTCATCTATTACAAAGTGATTTAACTTTTCAAAACTTATTTTCACTCCATAATTTTTGTGTGTTCAATATGCACCATTCAAAGGCACATCATCAATTTTCAACCCTTTCTGACTTCATTTGATATTTCTCATGCATTTAATGATTTATTTTGAGATAAATGACACTGAATTTCAAAATCAGTACAAATGTACTCTGAAAAGGTTGTAACTAGGCATGATATCATAATTTCACCCGCATAGCAACTTCTAAAGAGTTGAGAGGGTTACGGCAAAAACTGGATGCACTTCGTGTCCCAATTGGACAATCTGATAAGAAGCATGAGGGTTTCAAACGAAAACTCATCTGTTACTAAAGGATTTCATTTTTAATAACTTATTTTAACTCCATACTTTTTTTGTGTTCAATATGCACCATTCAAAGGCACATCATCCATTTTCAACCCTTTCTGACTTCATTTGATATTTCTCATGCATTTAATGATTTATTTGGAGCTAAATGGCCCTGAATGTGAAAAGCAGTACAAATGAACTCTGAAAAGGTTGTAACTTGGCATGACATCATCATTTCACCCACATAGCAACTTCTAAAGAGTTGAGAGGGTTACGACAAAACTGGATGCACTTCGTGTACAAATTGGACAATCTCTTTCGAAGCATATGGGTTTTGGACGAAAACTCATCTACTACAAAGGGATTTCATTTTAATAACTTATTTGAACTCCATAATTTTTGTGTGTTCAATATGCACCATTCAAAGGCACATCATCAGTTTTCAACCCTTTCTGACTTCATTTGATATTTCTCATGAATTAAATGATTTATTTTGAGCTAAATGACCCTAAGTTTGAAAAGCAGTACAAATGAACTCTGAAAAGGTTGTAATTTGGCATTACATCATATTTTCACCTGCATAGCAACTTGTAACGAGTTGAGAGGGTTATGGCAAAAACTGGATGCACTTCATGTACAAATTGGACAATCTCATAAGAAGCATGAGGGTTTCGGACGAAAACTCATCTATTACAAAGGGATTTCATTTTTAATAACTTATTTTAACTCCATACTTTTTGTGTGTTCTATATGCACCATTCAAAGGCACATCATCCATTTTCAACCCTTTCTGACTTTATTTGATATTTCTCACGCATTTAATGATTTATTTGAGCTAAATGGCCCTGAATTTGAAAAGCAGTACAAATGAACTCTGAAAAGGTTGTAACTTGGCATGACATCATAATTTCACCCACATAGCAACTTCTAAAGAGTTGAGAGAGTTACGGCAAAAACTGGATGCACTTCGTGTACAAATTGGACAATCTATTTAACTTTTAATAACTTATTTTCACTCCATAATTTTTGTGTGTTCAATATGCGCCATTCAAAGGCACATCATCAATTTTCAACTCTTTCTGACTTCATTTGATATTTTTCATGCATTTAATGATTTATTTTGAGCTAAATGACACTGAATTTGAAAAGCAGTACAAATGAACTCTGAAAAGGTTGTAACTAGGCATGGCATCATAATTTCACCCGCATACCAACTTCTAAAGAGTTGAGAGGGTTACAGCAAAAACTGTATGCACTTCGTGTACAAATTGGACAATCTAATAAGAAGCGTGAGGGTTTCGGACAAAAACTCATCTATTACAAAGGGATTTCATTTTTAATAACTTATTTTAACTCCATACATTTTGTGTATTCAATATGCACCATTCAAAGGCACATCATCCATTTTCAACCCTTTCTGACATCATTTGATATTTCTCATGCATTTATTTTGAGCTAACTGGCCCTGAATTGGAAAAGTTGTACAAATGAACTCTGAAAATTTCGTAACTTAGCATGACATCATAATTACAACCACATAGCAACTTCTCAAGAGTTGTCAGGCTCACGACAAAAACTAGATGCACTTCGTGTACAAATTGGATAATCTCTTTCGAAGCATGTGGGTTTCGAACGAAAACTCATCTATTATAAAGCGATTTCATTTTTAATAACTTATGTGAACTCCATAATTTTTGTGTGTTCAATATGGACCATTCAAAGGCACATCATCAATTTTCAACCCTTTCTGAGTTCATTTGATATTTCTCATGAATTTAATGATTTATTTTGAGCTAAATGACCCTAAGTTTGAAAAGCAGTACAAATGAACTCTGAAAAGGTTGTAACTTGGCATTACATCATAATTTCACCTGCATAGCAACTTGTAACGAGTCAAGAGGGTTATGGCAAAAACGGGATGCACTTCATGTACAAATTGGACAATCTCATAAGAAGCATGAGGGTTTCGGACGAAAACTCATCTATTACAAAGGGATTTCATTTTTAATAACTTATTTTAACTCCATACTTTTGGTGTGTTCAATATGCACCATTCAAAGGCACATCATTCATTTTTAACCCTTTCTGACTTTATTTGATATTTCTCACGCATTTAATGATTTATTTGAGCTAAATGGCCCTGAATTTGAAAAGCAGTACAAATGAACTCTAAAAAGGTTGTAACTTGGCATGACATCATAATTTCACCCACATAGCAACTTCTAAAGAGTTGAGAGGGTTACGGCAAAAACTGGATGCACTTCGTGTACAAATTGGACAATCTGTTTCGAAGAATGTGGGATTCGGAAGAAAACTCATCTATTACAAAGGGATTTCATTTCAATAACTTATTTTAACTCCATAATTTTCTTGTGTTCAATATGCACCATTCAAAGGCACATCATCAATATTCAACCCTTTCTGACTTCATTTGATATTTCTAATGCATTTAATGATTTATTTTGAGCTAAATGACCCTGAATTTGAAAAGCAGTACAAATGAACTCTGAAAAGGTTGTAACTTGGCATGACATCATAATTTCACCCACATAGCAACTTCTAAAGAGTTGAGAGGGTTACGGCAAAACATGGATGCACTTCGTGTACAAATTGGACAATCTCTTTCGAAGCATGTGGGTTTAGACGAAAACTCATCTATTACAAAGGGATTTAACTTTTGATAACTTATTTTCACTCCATAGTTTTTTTGTGTTCAATATGCACCATTCAAAGGCACATCATCCATTTTCAACCCTTTCTGAGTTCATTTGATATTTCTCATGCATTTAATGATTTATTTTGAGCTAAATGGCCCTGAATTTGAAAAGCAGTACAAATGAACTCTGAAAAGGTTGTAACTTGGCATGACATCATAATTTCACCCACATAGCAACTTCTAAAGAGTTGAGAGGGTTACGGCAAAAACTGGATGCACTTCGTGTACAAATTGGACAATCTCTTTCGAAGCATATGGGTTTTGGACGAAAAGTCATCTACTACAAAGGCATTTCATTTTAATAACTTATTTTAACTCCATAGATTTTGTGTGTTCAATATGCACCATTCAAAGGCACCTCATCAATTTTCAACCCTTTCTGACTTCATTCGATATTTCTCATGCATTTAATGATTTATTTTGAGCTAAATGACACTGAGTCTGAAAAGCAGTACAAATGAACTCTGAAAAGGTTGTAACCTGGCATTACATCATAATTTGACCCGCATAGCAACTTGTAACGAGTTGACAGGGTTATGGCAAAATTTGGATGCACTTCGTGTACAAATTGGACAATCTCATAAGAAGCATGAGTGTTTTGGACGAAAACTCATCTACTACAAAGGGATTTCATTTTAATAATTTATTTTAACTCCATAATTTTTGTGTGTTCAATATGCACCATTCAAAGGCAGATCATCAATTTTCTACCTTTTCTGACTTCATTTGATATTTCTCATGCATTTAATGATTTATTTTGAGCTAAATTACACTGAATTTGAAAAGCAGTACAAATGAACTATGAAATGGTTGTAACTAGGCATGACATCATAATTTCACCCACATAGCAACTTGTAAAGAGTTGAGAGGGTTACCGCAAAAATTGTATGCACTTCGTGTACAAATTGGACAATCTGATAAGAAGCATGAGGGTTTCGGACGAAAACTCATCTACTATAAAGGGATTTCATCTTTAATAACTTATTTTAACTCCATACTTTTTGTGTGTTCAACATGCACCATTCAAAGGCACATCATCCATTTTCAACCCTTTCTGACTTCATTTGATATTTCTCATGCATTTAATGATTTATTTCGAGCTAAATGGCCCTGAATTTGAAAAGCAGTACAAATGAACTCTGAAAATTTTGTAACTTAGCATCACATCATAATTTCAACAACATAGCAACTTCTAAAGAGTTGTGAGGGTTACAGCAAAAAATGGATGCACTTCGTGTACAAATTGGACAACTCTTTCGAAGCATGTGGGTTTCGGACGAAAACTCATCTATTACAAAGAGATTTCATTTTATTAACTTATTTTAACTCCATAATTTTTGTGTGTTCAATATGCACCATTCAAAGGCACATCATCAATTTTCAACCCTTTCTGACTTCATTTTATATTTCTCAAGCATTTAATGATTTATTTTGAGCTAAATGGCCCCAAATTTGAAAAGCAGTACAAATGAACTCTGAAAATTTTGTAACTTACCATGACATCATAATTTCAACCACATAGAAACTTCTAAAGAGTTGTGAGGGTTACGACAAAAACTGGATGCACTTCGTGTACAAATTGGACAATCTCTTTCGAAGCATGTGGGTTTCGGACGAAAACACATCTATTACAAAGGAATTTCATTTTTCATAACTCATTTTAACTCCATAATTTTTGTGTGTTCAATATGCACCATTCGAAGGCACATCATCAATTTTCAACCCTTTCTGACTTCATTTGATATTTCTCATGCATTTAATGATTTATTTTGAGCTAAATGACCCTAAATTTGAAAAGCAGTACAAACAAACTCTGAAAAGGTTGTAACTTGGCACGACATCATAATTTCACCCACATAGAAACTTTCAAAGAGTTGAGAGGGTTAGGGCAAAAACTGGATGCACTTCGTGTACAAATTGGAAAATCTCTTTCCAAGCGTGTGGGTTTCCGACGAAAACTCATCTATTATAAAGCGATTTCATTTTTAATAACTTATTTTAACTCCATAATTTTTGTGTGTTCAGTATGCACCATTCAAAGGCACATCATCCATTTTCAACCCTTTCTGACTTCATTTGATATTTCACATGCATTTAATGATTTATTTTGAGCTAAATGACCCTGAATTTGAAAAGCAGTACAAATGAACTCTGAAAAGGTTGTAACTTGGCATGACATCATAATTTCACCCGCATAGCAACTTCTAAAGAGTTGAGAGGATTACGGCAAAAACTGGATGCACTTCGTGTACAAATTGGACAATCTCTTTCGAAGCATGTGGGTTTAGACGAAAACTCATCTATTACAAAGGGATTTAACTTTTACTAAGTTATTTTCACTCCATAATTTTTGTGTGTTCAATATGCACCATTCAAAGGCACATCATCAATTTTCAACCCTTTCTGACTTCATTTGATATTTCTCATGCATTTAATGATTTATTTTGAGCTAAATGACACTCAAAAGCAGTACAAATGAACTCTGAAAAGGTTGTAACTAGGCATGATATCCTAATTTCACCCGCATAGCAACTTCTAAAGAGTTCAGAGGGTTACGGCAAAAATTGGATGCACTTCGTGTACCAATTGGACAATCTGATAAGAAGCATGAGTGTTTTGGACGAAAACTCATCTACTACAAAGGGATTTCATTTTAATAATTTATTTTAACTCCATAATTTTTGTGTGTTCAATATGCACCATTCAAAGGCACATCATCAATTTTCTACCCTTTCTGACTTCATTTGATATTTCTCATGCATTTAATGATTTATTTTGAGCTAAATGACACTGAATTTGAAAAGCAGTACAAATGAACTATGAAATGGTTGTAACTAGGCATGACATCATAATTTCACCCACATAGCAACTTGTAAAGAGTTGAGAGGGTTACCGCAAAAATTGTATGCACTTCGTGTACAAATTGGACAATCTGATAAGAAGCATGAGGGTTTCGGACGAAAACTCATCTACTATAAAGGGATTTCATCTTTAATAACTTATTTTAACTCCATACTTTTTGTGTGTTCAACATGCACCATTCAAAGGCACACCATCCATTTTCAACCCTTTCTGACTTCATTTGATATTTCTCATGCATTTAATGATTTATTTCGAGCTAAATGGCCCTGAATTTGAAAAGCAGTACAAATGAACTCTGAAAATTTTGTAACTTAGCATCACATCATAATTTCAACAACATAGCAACTTCTAAAGAGTTGTGAGGGTTACAGCAAAAAATGGATGCACTTCGTGTACAAATTGGACAACTCTTTCGAAGCATGTGGGTTTCGGACGAAAACTCATCTATTACAAAGGGATTTCATTTTAATAACTTATTTTAACTCCATACTTTTTGTGTGTTCAACATGCACCATTCAAAGGCACACCATCCATTTTCAACCCTTTCTGACTTTATTTGATATTTCTCACGCATTTAATGATTTATTTTGACCCAAATGGCCCTGAATTTGAAAAGCAGTACAAATGAACTCTGAAAAGGTTGTAACTTGGCATGACATCATAATTTCACCCACATAGCAACTTCTAAAGAGTTGAGAGGGTTACGGCAAAAACTGGATGCACTTCGTGTACAAATTGGACAATCTCTTTCGAAGCATGTGGGTTTAGACGAAAACTCATCTATTACAAAGGGATTTAACTTTTACTAAGTTATTTTCACTCCATAATTTTTGTGTGTTCAATATGCACCATTCAAAGGCACATCATCAATTTTCAACCCTTTCTGACTTCATTTGATATTTCTCATGCATTTAATGATTTATTTTGAGCTAAATGACACTCAAAAGCAGTACAAATGAACTCTGAAAAGGTTGTAACTAGGCATGATGTCCTAATTTCACCCGCATAGCAACTTCTAAAGAGTTCAGAGGGTTACGGCAAAAACTGGATGCACTTCGTGTACCAATTAGACAATCTGATAAGAAGCATGAGTGTTTTGGACGAAAACTCATCTACTACAAAGGGATTTCATTTTAATAATTTATTTTAACTCCATAATTTTTGTGTGTTCAATATGCACCATTCAAAGGCAGATCATCAATTTTCTACCCTTTCTGACTTCATTTGATATTTCTCATGCATTTAATGATTTATTTTGAGCTAAATTACACTGAATTTGAAAAGCAGTACAAATGAACTATGAAATGGTTGTAACTAGGCATGACATCATAATTTCACCCACATAGCAACTTGTAAAGAGTTGAGAGGGTTACCGCAAAAATTGTATGCACTTCGTGTACAAATTGGACAATCTGATAAGAAGCATGAGGGTTTCGGACGAAAACTCATCTACTATAAAGGGATTTCATCTTTAATAACTTATTTTAACTCCATACTTTTTGTGTGTTCAACATGCACCATTCAAAGGCACATCATCCATTTTCAACCCTTTCTGACTTCATTTGATATTTCTCATGCATTTAATGATTTATTTCGAGCTAAATGGCCCTGAATTTGAAAAGCAGTACAAATGAACTCTGAAAATTTTGTAACTTAGCATCACATCATAATTTCAACAACATAGCAACTTCTAAAGAGTTGTGAGGGTTACAGCAAAAAATGGTGCACTTCGTGTACAAATTGGACAACTCTTTCGAAGCATGTGGGTTTCGGACGAAAACTCATCTATTACAAAGAGATTTCATTTTATTAACTTATTTTAACTCCATAATTTTTGTGTGTTCAATATGCACCATTCAAAGGCACATCATCAATTTTCAACCCTTTCTGACTTCATTTTATATTTCTCAAGCATTTAATGATTTATTTTGAGCTAAATGGCCCCAAATTTGAAAAGCAGTACAAATGAACTCTGAAAATTTTGTAACTTAGCATGACATCATAATTTCAACCACATAGAAACTTCTAAAGAGTTGTGAGGGTTACGACAAAAACTGGATGCACTTCGTGTACAAATTGGACAATCTCTTTCGAAGCATGTGGGTTTCGGACGAAAACACATCTATTACAAAGGAATTTCATTTTTCATAACTCATTTTAACTCCATAATTTTTGTGTGTTCAATATGCACCATTCGAAGGCACATCATCAATTTTCAACCCTTTCTGACTTCATTTGATATTTCTCATGCATTTAATGATTTATTTTGAGCTAAATGACCCTAAATTTGAAAAGCAGTACAAACAAACTCTGAAAAGGTTGTAACTTGGCACGACATCATAATTTCACCCACATAGAAACTTTCAAAGAGTTGAGAGGGTTAGGGCAAAAACTGGATGCACTTCGTGTACAAATTGGAAAATCTCTTTCCAAGCGTGTGGGTTTCCGACGAAAACTCATCTATTATAAAGCGATTTCATTTTTAATAACTTATTTTAACTCCATAATTTTTGTGTGTTCAGTATGCACCATTCAAAGGCACATCATCCATTTTCAACCCTTTCTGACTTCATTTGATATTTCACATGCATTTAATGATTTATTTTGAGCTAAATGACCCTGAATTTGAAAAGCAGTACAAATGAACTCTGAAAAGGTTGTAACTTGGCATGACATCATAATTTCACCCGCATAGCAACTTCTAAAGAGTTGAGAGGATTACGGCAAAAACTGGATGCACTTCGTGTACAAATTGGACAATCTCTTTCGAAGCATGTGGGTTTAGACGAAAACTCATCTATTACAAAGGGATTTAACTTTTACTAAGTTATTTTCACTCCATAATTTTTGTGTGTTCAATATGCACCATTCAAAGGCACATCATCAATTTTCAACCCTTTCTGACTTCATTTGATATTTCTCATGCATTTAATGATTTATTTTGAGCTAAATGACACTCAAAAGCAGTACAAATGAACTCTGAAAAGGTTGTAACTAGGCATGATATCCTAATTTCACCCGCATAGCAACTTCTAAAGAGTTCAGAGGGTTACGGCAAAAATTGGATGCACTTCGTGTACCAATTGGACAATCTGATAAGAAGCATGAGTGTTTTGGACGAAAACTCATCTACTACAAAGGGATTTCATTTTAATAATTTATTTTAACTCCATAATTTTTGTGTGTTCAATATGCACCATTCAAAGGCACATCATCAATTTTCTACCCTTTCTGACTTCATTTGATATTTCTCATGCATTTAATGATTTATTTTGAGCTAAATGACACTGAATTTGAAAAGCAGTACAAATGAACTATGAAATGGTTGTAACTAGGCATGACATCATAATTTCACCCACATAGCAACTTGTAAAGAGTTGAGAGGGTTACCGCAAAAATTGTATGCACTTCGTGTACAAATTGGACAATCTGATAAGAAGCATGAGGGTTTCGGACGAAAACTCATCTACTATAAAGGGATTTCATCTTTAATAACTTATTTTAACTCCATACTTTTTGTGTGTTCAACATGCACCATTCAAAGGCACACCATCCATTTTCAACCCTTTCTGACTTCATTTGATATTTCTCATGCATTTAATGATTTATTTCGAGCTAAATGGCCCTGAATTTGAAAAGCAGTACAAATGAACTCTGAAAATTTTGTAACTTAGCATCACATCATAATTTCAACAACATAGCAACTTCTAAAGAGTTGTGAGGGTTACAGCAAAAAATGGATGCACTTCGTGTACAAATTGGACAACTCTTTCGAAGCATGTGGGTTTCGGACGAAAACTCATCTATTACAAAGGGATTTCATTTTAATAACTTATTTTAACTCCATACTTTTTGTGTGTTCAACATGCACCATTCAAAGGCACACCATCCATTTTCAACCCTTTCTGACTTTATTTGATATTTCTCACGCATTTAATGATTTATTTTGACCCAAATGGCCCTGAATTTGAAAAGCAGTACAAATGAACTCTGAAAAGGTTGTAACTTGGCATGACATCATAATTTCACCCACATAGCAACTTCTAAAGAGTTGAGAGGGTTACGGCAAAAACTGGATGCACTTCGTGTACAAATTGGACAATCTCTTTCGAAGCATGTGGGTTTAGACGAAAACTCATCTATTACAAAGGGATTTAACTTTTACTAAGTTATTTTCACTCCATAATTTTTGTGTGTTCAATATGCACCATTCAAAGGCACATCATCAATTTTCAACCCTTTCTGACTTCATTTGATATTTCTCATGCATTTAATGATTTATTTTGAGCTAAATGACACTCAAAAGCAGTACAAATGAACTCTGAAAAGGTTGTAACTAGGCATGATGTCCTAATTTCACCCGCATAGCAACTTCTAAAGAGTTCAGAGGGTTACGGCAAAAACTGGATGCACTTCGTGTACCAATTAGACAATCTGATAAGAAGCATGAGTGTTTTGGACGAAAACTCATCTACTACAAAGGGATTTCATTTTAATAATTTATTTTAACTCCATAATTTTTGTGTGTTCAATATGCACCATTCAAAGGCAGATCATCAATTTTCTACCCTTTCTGACTTCATTTGATATTTCTCATGCATTTAATGATTTATTTTGAGCTAAATTACACTGAATTTGAAAAGCAGTACAAATGAACTATGAAATGGTTGTAACTAGGCATGACATCATAATTTCACCCACATAGCAACTTGTAAAGAGTTGAGAGGGTTACCGCAAAAATTGTATGCACTTCGTGTACAAATTGGACAATCTGATAAGAAGCATGAGGGTTTCGGACGAAAACTCATCT
The DNA here is from genome assembly GCA_022496015.1 of Hordeum marinum. Taxonomy (NCBI): domain Eukaryota; kingdom Viridiplantae; phylum Streptophyta; class Magnoliopsida; order Poales; family Poaceae; genus Hordeum; species Hordeum marinum. The sequence goes on from CM039678.1 coordinate 558,192,742, forward strand.
ACTATAAAGGGATTTCATCTTTAATAACTTATTTTAACTCCATACTTTTTGTGTGTTCAACATGCACCATTCAAAGGCACATCATCCATTTTCAACCCTTTCTGACTTCATTTGATATTTCTCATGCATTTAATGATTTATTTCGAGCTAAATGGCCCTGAATTTGAAAAGCAGTACAAATGAACTCTGAAAATTTTGTAACTTAGCATCACATCATAATTTCAACAACATAGCAACTTCTAAAGAGTTGTGAGGGTTACAGCAAAAAATGGTGCACTTCGTGTACAAATTGGACAACTCTTTCGAAGCATGTGGGTTTCGGACGAAAACTCATCTATTACAAAGAGATTTCATTTTATTAACTTATTTTAACTCCATAATTTTTGTGTGTTCAATATGCACCATTCAAAGGCACATCATCAATTTTCAACCCTTTCTGACTTCATTTTATATTTCTCAAGCATTTAATGATTTATTTTGAGCTAAATGGCCCCAAATTTGAAAAGCAGTACAAATGAACTCTGAAAATTTTGTAACTTAGCATGACATCATAATTTCAACCACATAGAAACTTCTAAAGAGTTGTGAGGGTTACGACAAAAACTGGATGCACTTCGTGTACAAATTGGACAATCTCTTTCGAAGCATGTGGGTTTCGGACGAAAACACATCTATTACAAAGGAATTTCATTTTTCATAACTCATTTTAACTCCATAATTTTTGTGTGTTCAATATGCACCATTCGAAGGCACATCATCAATTTTCAACCCTTTCTGACTTCATTTGATATTTCTCATGCATTTAATGATTTATTTTGAGCTAAATGACCCTAAATTTGAAAAGCAGTACAAACAAACTCTGAAAAGGTTGTAACTTGGCACGACATCATAATTTCACCCACATAGAAACTTTCAAAGAGTTGAGAGGGTTAGGGCAAAAACTGGATGCACTTCGTGTACAAATTGGAAAATCTCTTTCCAAGCGTGTGGGTTTCCGACGAAAACTCATCTATTATAAAGCGATTTCATTTTTAATAACTTATTTTAACTCCATAATTTTTGTGTGTTCAGTATGCACCATTCAAAGGCACATCATCCATTTTCAACCCTTTCTGACTTCATTTGATATTTCACATGCATTTAATGATTTATTTTGAGCTAAATGACCCTGAATTTGAAAAGCAGTACAAATGAACTCTGAAAAGGTTGTAACTTGGCATGACATCATAATTTCACCCGCATAGCAACTTCTAAAGAGTTGAGAGGATTACGGCAAAAACTGGATGCACTTCGTGTACAAATTGGACAATCTCTTTCGAAGCATGTGGGTTTAGACGAAAACTCATCTATTACAAAGGGATTTAACTTTTACTAAGTTATTTTCACTCCATAATTTTTGTGTGTTCAATATGCACCATTCAAAGGCACATCATCAATTTTCAACCCTTTCTGACTTCATTTGATATTTCTCATGCATTTAATGATTTATTTTGAGCTAAATGACACTCAAAAGCAGTACAAATGAACTCTGAAAAGGTTGTAACTAGGCATGATATCCTAATTTCACCCGCATAGCAACTTCTAAAGAGTTCAGAGGGTTACGGCAAAAATTGGATGCACTTCGTGTACCAATTGGACAATCTGATAAGAAGCATGAGTGTTTTGGACGAAAACTCATCTACTACAAAGGGATTTCATTTTAATAATTTATTTTAACTCCATAATTTTTGTGTGTTCAATATGCACCATTCAAAGGCACATCATCAATTTTCTACCCTTTCTGACTTCATTTGATATTTCTCATGCATTTAATGATTTATTTTGAGCTAAATGACACTGAATTTGAAAAGCAGTACAAATGAACTATGAAATGGTTGTAACTAGGCATGACATCATAATTTCACCCACATAGCAACTTGTAAAGAGTTGAGAGGGTTACCGCAAAAATTGTATGCACTTCGTGTACAAATTGGACAATCTGATAAGAAGCATGAGGGTTTCGGACGAAAACTCATCTACTATAAAGGGATTTCATCTTTAATAACTTATTTTAACTCCATACTTTTTGTGTGTTCAACATGCACCATTCAAAGGCACACCATCCATTTTCAACCCTTTCTGACTTCATTTGATATTTCTCATGCATTTAATGATTTATTTCGAGCTAAATGGCCCTGAATTTGAAAAGCAGTACAAATGAACTCTGAAAATTTTGTAACTTAGCATCACATCATAATTTCAACAACATAGCAACTTCTAAAGAGTTGTGAGGGTTACAGCAAAAAATGGATGCACTTCGTGTACAAATTGGACAACTCTTTCGAAGCATGTGGGTTTCGGACGAAAACTCATCTATTACAAAGGGATTTCATTTTAATAACTTATTTTAACTCCATACTTTTTGTGTGTTCAACATGCACCATTCAAAGGCACACCATCCATTTTCAACCCTTTCTGACTTTATTTGATATTTCTCACGCATTTAATGATTTATTTTGACCCAAATGGCCCTGAATTTGAAAAGCAGTACAAATGAACTCTGAAAAGGTTGTAACTTGGCATGACATCATAATTTCACCCACATAGCAACTTCTAAAGAGTTGAGAGGGTTACGGCAAAAACTGGATGCACTTCGTGTACAAATTGGACAATCTCTTTCGAAGCATGTGGGTTTAGACGAAAACTCATCTATTACAAAGGGATTTAACTTTTACTAAGTTATTTTCACTCCATAATTTTTGTGTGTTCAATATGCACCATTCAAAGGCACATCATCAATTTTCAACCCTTTCTGACTTCATTTGATATTTCTCATGCATTTAATGATTTATTTTGAGCTAAATGACACTCAAAAGCAGTACAAATGAACTCTGAAAAGGTTGTAACTAGGCATGATGTCCTAATTTCACCCGCATAGCAACTTCTAAAGAGTTCAGAGGGTTACGGCAAAAACTGGATGCACTTCGTGTACCAATTAGACAATCTGATAAGAAGCATGAGTGTTTTGGACGAAAACTCATCTACTACAAAGGGATTTCATTTTAATAATTTATTTTAACTCCATAATTTTTGTGTGTTCAATATGCACCATTCAAAGGCAGATCATCAATTTTCTACCCTTTCTGACTTCATTTGATATTTCTCATGCATTTAATGATTTATTTGAGCTAAATTACACTGAATTTGAAAAGCAGTACAAATGAACTATGAAATGGTTGTAACTAGGCATGACATCATAATTTCACCCACATAGCAACTTGTAAAGAGTTGAGAGGGTTACCGCAAAAATTGTATGCACTTCGTGTACAAATTGGACAATCTGATAAGAAGCATGAGGGTTTCGGACGAAAACTCATCTACTATAAAGGGATTTCATCTTTAATAACTTATTTTAACTCCATACTTTTTGTGTGTTCAACATGCACCATTCAAAGGCACATCATCCATTTTCAACCCTTTCTGACTTCATTTGATATTTCTCATGCATTTAATGATTTATTTCGAGCTAAATGGCCCTGAATTTGAAAAGCAGTACAAATGAACTCTGAAAATTTTGTAACTTAGCATCACATCATAATTTCAACAACATAGCAACTTCTAAAGAGTTGTGAGGGTTACAGCAAAAAATGGTGCACTTCGTGTACAAATTGGACAACTCTTTCGAAGCATGTGGGTTTCGGACGAAAACTCATCTATTACAAAGAGATTTCATTTTATTAACTTATTTTAACTCCATAATTTTTGTGTGTTCAATATGCACCATTCAAAGGCACATCATCAATTTTCAACCCTTTCTGACTTCATTTTATATTTCTCAAGCATTTAATGATTTATTTTGAGCTAAATGGCCCCAAATTTGAAAAGCAGTACAAATGAACTCTGAAAATTTTGTAACTTAGCATGACATCATAATTTCAACCACATAGAAACTTCTAAAGAGTTGTGAGGGTTACGACAAAAACTGGATGCACTTCGTGTACAAATTGGACAATCTCTTTCGAAGCATGTGGGTTTCGGACGAAAACACATCTATTACAAAGGAATTTCATTTTTCATAACTCATTTTAACTCCATAATTTTTGTGTGTTCAATATGCACCATTCGAAGGCACATCATCAATTTTCAACCCTTTCTGACTTCATTTGATATTTCTCATGCATTTAATGATTTATTTTGAGCTAAATGACCCTAAATTTGAAAAGCAGTACAAACAAACTCTGAAAAGGTTGTAACTTGGCACGACATCATAATTTCACCCACATAGAAACTTTCAAAGAGTTGAGAGGGTTAGGGCAAAAACTGGATGCACTTCGTGTACAAATTGGAAAATCTCTTTCCAAGCGTGTGGGTTTCCGACGAAAACTCATCTATTATAAAGCGATTTCATTTTTAATAACTTATTTTAACTCCATAATTTTTGTGTGTTCAGTATGCACCATTCAAAGGCACATCATCCATTTTCAACCCTTTCTGACTTCATTTGATATTTCACATGCATTTAATGATTTATTTTGAGCTAAATGACCCTGAATTTGAAAAGCAGTACAAATGAACTCTGAAAAGGTTGTAACTTGGCATGACATCATAATTTCGCCCGCATAGCAACTTCTAAAGAGTTGAGAGGATTACGGCAAAAACTGGATGCACTTCGTGTACAAATTGGACAATCTCTTTCGAAGCATGTGGGTTTAGACGAAAACTCATCTATTACAAAGGGATTTAACTTTTACTAAGTTATTTTCACTCCATAATTTTTGTGTGTTCAATATGCACCATTCAAAGGCACATCATCAATTTTCAACCCTTTCTGACTTCATTTGATATTTCTCATGCATTTAATGATTTATTTTGAGCTAAATGACACTCAAAAGCAGTACAAATGAACTCTGAAAAGGTTGTAACTAGGCATGATATCCTAATTTCACCCGCATAGCAACTTCTAAAGAGTTCAGAGGGTTACGGCAAAAATTGGATGCACTTCGTGTACCAATTGGACAATCTGATAAGAAGCATGAGTGTTTTGGACGAAAACTCATCTACTACAAAGGGATTTCATTTTAATAATTTATTTTAACTCCATAATTTTTGTGTGTTCAATATGCACCATTCAAAGGCACATCATCAATTTTCTACCCTTTCTGACTTCATTTGATATTTCTCATGCATTTAATGATTTATTTTGAGCTAAATGACACTGAATTTGAAAAGCAGTACAAATGAACTATGAAATGGTTGTAACTAGGCATGACATCATAATTTCACCCACATAGCAACTTGTAAAGAGTTGAGAGGGTTACCGCAAAAATTGTATGCACTTTGTGTACAAATTGGACAATCTGATAAGAAGCATGAGGGTTTCGGACGAAAACTCATCTACTATAAAGGGATTTCATCTTTAATAACTTATTTTAACTCCATACTTTTTGTGTGTTCAACATGCACCATTCAAAGGCACACCATCCATTTTCAACCCTTTCTGACTTCATTTGATATTTCTCATGCATTTAATGATTTATTTCGAGCTAAATGGCCCTGAATTTGAAAAGCAGTACAAATGAACTCTGAAAATTTTGTAACTTAGCATCACATCATAATTTCAACAACATAGCAACTTCTAAAGAGTTGTGAGGGTTACAGCAAAAAATGGATGCACTTCGTGTACAAATTGGACAACTCTTTCGAAGCATGTGGGTTTCGGACGAAAACTCATCTATTACAAAGAGATTTCATTTTATTAACTTATTTTAACTCCATAATTTTTGTGTGTTCAATATGCACCATTCAAAGGCACATCATCAATTTTCAACCCTTTCTGACTTCATTTTATATTTCTCAAGCATTTAATGATTTATTTTGAGCTAAATGGCCCCGAATTTGAAAAGCAGTACAAATGAACTCTGAAAATTTTGTAACTTAGCATGACATCATAATTTCAACCACATAGAAACTTCTAAAGAGTTGTGAGGGTTACGACAAAAACTGGATGCACTTCGTGTACAAATTGGACAATCTCTTTCGAAGCATGTGGGTTTCGGACGAAAACACATCTATTACAAAGGAATTTCATTTTTCATAACTCATTTTAACTCCATAATTTTTGTGTGTTCAATATGCACCATTCGAAGGCACATCATCAATTTTCAACCCTTTCTGACTTCATTTGATATTTCTCATGCATTTAATGATTTATTTTGAGCTAAATGACCGTAAATTTGAAAAGCAGTACAAACAAACTCTGAAAAGGTTGTAACTTGGCATGACATCATAATTTCACCTACATAGCAACTTCTAAAGAGTTGAGAGGGTTACGACAAAAACTGGATGCACTTCGTGTACAAATTGGACATTCTCTTTCGAAGCATGTGGGTTTTGGACGAAAACTCATCTATTACAAAGAGATTCCATTTTATTAACTTATTTGAACTCCATAATTTTTGTGTGTTCAATATGCACCATTCAAAGGCACATCATCAATTTTCAACCCTTTATGACTTCATTTGATATTTCTCAGGCATTTAATGATTTATTTTCAGGTAAATGACACTGAATTTGAAAAGCAGTACAAATGAACTATGAAAAGATTGTAACTAGGCATGAAATAATAATTTCACCCACATAGCAACTTCTAAAGAGTTGAGAGGGTTACGACAAAAACTGGATCCACTTCGTGCACAAATTGGACAATCTGATAAGAAGCATGAGGGTTTCGGACGAAAACTCATGTACTATAAAGGGATTTCATTTTTAATAACTTATTTTAACTCCATGCTTTTTGTGTGTTCAACATGCACCATTCAAAGGCACATCATCCATTTTCAACCCTTTCTGACTTCATTTGATATTTCTCAAGCATTTAATGATTTATTTTGAGCTAAATGGCCCTCAATTTGAAAAGCAGTACAAATGAACTCTGAAAATTTTGTAACTTAGAATGACATCATAATTTCAACCACATAGCAAATTCTAAAGAGTTGTGAGGGTTATGACAAAAACTGGATGCACTTCGTGTACAAATTGGACAATCTCTTTCGAAGCATGTGGGTTTCAGACGAAATCACATCTATTACAAAGGGATTTCATTTTTCATAACTTATTTTAACTCCATAATTTTTGTGTGTTCAAAATGCACCATTCGAAGGCACATCATCAATTTTCAACCCTTTCTGACTTCATTTCATATTTCTCATGCATTTAATGATTTATTTCGGGCTAAATGGCCCTGAATTTGAAAAGCAGTACAAATGAACTCTGAAAATGGTGTAACAAGGCATGACATCATAATTTCACCTACATAGCAACTTCTAAAGAGTTGAGAGGGTTACGACAAAAACTGGATGCACTTCGTGTACAAATTGGACAATCTCTTTCGAAGCATGTGGGTTTCGGACGAAAACTCATCTATTACAAAGAGATTGCATTTTATTAACTTATTTTAACTCCATAATTTTTGTGTGTTCAATATGCACCATTCAAGGGCACATCATCAATTTTCAACCCTTTATGACTTCGTTTGATATTTCACATGCATTTAATGATTTATTTCGAGCTAAATGACCCTGAATTTCAAAAGCAGTACAAACAAGCTCTGAAAAGGTTGTAACTTGGCATGACATCATAATTTCACCCACATAGAAACTTCTAAAGAGTTGTGAGGTTTACGGCAAAAACTGGATGCACTTCGTGTACAAATTGGACAATCTCTTTCCAAGCATGTGGGTTTCCGACGAAAACTCATCTATTATAAAGAGATTTCATTTTTAATAACTTATTTAAACTCGATAATTTTTGTATTTGTCAATATGCACCATTCAAAGGCAGAACATCAATTTTCAACCCTTTCAGACTTCATTTGATATTTCACATGCATTTAATGATTTATTTTGAGCTAAATGACCCTGAATTTGAAAAGCAGTACAAATGAACTGTGAAAAGGTTGTAATTTGGCATGACATCATAATTTCACCAGCATAGCAACTTCTAAAGAGTTGAGAGGGTTACGGGAAAAATGGATGCACTTCATGTACAAATTGGACAATCTGATAAGAAGCATGAGGGATTCGGACGAAAACTCATCTATTATAAAGGGATTTCATTTTTAACAACTTATTTTAACTCCATACATTTGTGTGTTCAATATGCACCATTCAAAGGCACATCATCCATTTTCAACCTTTTCTGACTTCATTTGATATTTCTCAAGCATTTAATGATTTATTTTGAGCTAAATGGCCCTGAATTTGAAAAGCAGTACAAATGAACTCTGAAAATTTCGTAACTTAGCATGACATCATAATGTCAACCACAGAGCAACTTGTAAAGAGTTGTGAGGGTTACGACAAAAACTGTATGCACTTCGTGTACAAATTGGACAATCTCTTTCGAAGCATGTGGGTTTCGGACGAAAACACATCTATTACAAAGGGATTTCATTTTTCATAACTTATCTTAACTCCATAATTTTTGTGTGTTCAATATGCACCATTCGAAGGCACATCATCAATTTTCAACCCTTTCTGAATTCATTTGATATTTCTCATGCATTTAATGATTTATTTTGAGCTAAATGGCCCTGAATTTGAAAAGCTGTACAAATGAACTCTCAAAATGGTGTAACAAGGCATGACATCATAATTTCACATACATAGCAACTTCTAAAGAGTTGAGAGGGTTACGACAAAAACTTGATGCACTTCGTGTACAAATTGGACAATCTCTTTCGAAGCATGTGGGTTTCGGACGAAAACTCATCTATTACATAGGGATTTCATTTTATTAACTTATTTTAACTCCATAATTTGTGTGTGTTCAATATGCACCATTCAAAGGCACATCATCAATTTTCAACCCTTTCTGACTTCATTTGATATTTCACATGCATTTAATGATTTATTTTGAGCTAAATCACCCTGAATTTGAAAAGCAGTACAAACAAACACTGAAAAGGTTGTAACTTGGCATGACATCATAATTTCACCCACATAGCAACTTCTAGAGAGTTGAGAGGGTTACGGCAAAAACTGGATGCACTTCGTGTACAAATTGGACAATCTCTTTCGAAGCATGTGGGTTTTGGACGAAAACTCATCTATTACAAAGGGATTTCATTTAAATAACTTATTTTAACTCCATACTTTTTGTGTGTTCAATATGCACCATTCAAAGGCACATCATCCATTTTCAACCTTTTCTGACTTCATTTGATATTTCTCAAGCATTTAATGATTTATTTTGAGCTAAATGGCCCTGAATTTGAAAAGCAGTACAAATGAACTCTGAAATTTTCGTAACTTAGCATGACATCATAATGTCAACCACAGAGCAACTTGTAAAGAGTTGTGAGGTTAAGACAAAAACTGTATGCACTTCGTGTACAAATTGGACAATCTCTTTCGAAGCATGTGGGTTTCGGACGAAAACACATCTATTACAAAGGGATTTCATTTTTCATAACTTATTTTAACTCCATAATTTTTGTGTGTTCAATATGCACCATTCGAAGGCACATCATCAATTTTCAACCCTTTCTGACTTCATTTGATATTTCTCATGCATTTAATGATTTATTTTGAGCTAAATGGCCCTGAATTTGAAAAGCTGTACAAATGAACTCTCAAAATGGTGTAACAAGGCATGACATCATAATTTCACATACATAGCAACTTCTAAAGAGTTGAGAGGGTTACGACAAAAACTTGATGCACTTCGTGTACAAATTGGACAATCTCTTTCGAAGCATGTGGGTTTCGGACGAAAACTCATCTATTACATAGGGATTTCATTTTATTAACTTATTTTAACTCCATAATTTGTGTGTGTTCAATATGCACCATTCAAAGGCACATCATCAATTTTCAACCCTTTCTGACTTCATTTGATATTTCACATGCATTTAATGATATATTTTGAGCTAAATGACCCTGAATTTGAAAAGCAGTACAAACAAACTCTGAAAAGGTTGTAACTTGGCATGACATCATAATTTCACCCACATAGCAACTTCTAGAGAGTTGAGAGGGTTACGGCAAAAACTGGATGCATTTCGTGTACAAATTGGACAATCTCTTTCGAAGCATGTGGGTTTTGGACGAAAACTCATCTATTACAAAGGGATTTCATTTAAATAACTTATTTTAACTCCATAATTTTTTGTGTTCAATATGCACCAGTCAAAGGCACATCATCAATTTTCAACCCTTTCTGACTTCATTTGATATTTCTCATGCATTTAATGATTTATTTTGAGCTAAATGACACTGTATTTGAAAAGCAGTACAAATGAACTCTGAAAAGGTTGTAACTAGGCATGACATCATAATTTCACCCGCATAGCAACTTCTAAAGAGTTGAGAGGGTTACGGCAAAAACTGGATGCAATTCGTGTACAAATTGGACAATCTGATAAGAACCATGAGGGTTTCGGACGAAAACTCATCTATTACAAAGGGATTTCATTTTTAATAACTTATTTTCTTCCATTTTTTTGTGTTTTCAATATGCACCATTCAAAGGCACATCATCCATTTTCAACCCTTTCTGACTTCATTTGATATTTCTCAAGCATTTAATGATTTATTTTGAGCTAACTGGCCCTGAATTTGAAAAGCAGTACAAATGAACTCTGAAAATGTTGTAACTTGGCATGACATCATAATTTCACCCGCATAGCAACTTCTAAAGAGTTGAGAGGGTCACGGCAAAAACTGGATGCACTTCGTGTACAAATTGGACAATCTGTTTCGAAGCATGTGGGTTTCGTACAAAAACTCATCTATTACAAAGGGATTTCATTTTAATAACTTATTTTAACTCCTTAATTTTTGTGTGTTCAATATGCACCATTCAAAGGCACATCATCAATTTTCAACCCTTTCTGAGATCATTTGATATTTCTCATGCATGTAATGATTTATTTTGAGCTAAATGACAATAAATTTGAAAAGCAGTACAAATGAACTCTGAAAAGGTTGTAACCTGGCATGACATCATAATTTCACCCACATAGAAACTTCTAAAGAGTTGAGAGGGTTACGGCAAAAACTGGATGCACTTTGTGTACAAATTGGACAATCTGTTTCGAAGAATGTGGGTTTCGGAAGAAAACTCATCTATTACAAAGGGATTCCATTTTAATAACTTATTTTAGCTCCATAATTTTCTTGTGTTCAATATGCACCATTCAAAGGCACATCATAAATTTTCAACCCTTTCTGACTTCATTTGATATTTCTCATACATTTAATGATTTATTTTGAGCTAACTGACCCAGAATTTGAAAAGCAGTACAAATGAACTCTGAAAAGGTTGCAACTTGGCGTGACATCATAATTTCACCCACATAGCAACTTCTAAAGAGTTGAGAGAGTTACGGCAAAAACTGGATGCACTTCATGTATAAATTGGACAATCTCTTTCGAAGGATGTGGGTTTAGACGAAAACTCATCTATTACAAACGGATTTAACTTTTAATAACTTATGTTCACAACATAATTTTTGTGTGTTCAATATGCACCATTCAAAGGCGCATCATCAATTTTCAACCCTTTCTGACTTCATTTGATATTTCTCATGCATTTAATAATTTATTTTGAGCAAAATGACACTGAACTTTGAAAAGCAGTACAAATGAACTCTGAAAAGGTTGTAACTAGGCATGATATCATAATTTCACCCGCATAGCAACTTCTAAAGAGTTGAGAGGGTTACGGCAAAAACTGGATGCACTTCAGGTACCAATTGGACAATCTCATAAGAAGCATGAGGGTTTCGGACGAAAATTCATCTATTACAAAGGGATTTCATTTTTAATAACTTATTTTATCTCCATACATTTTGTGTGTTCAATATGCACCATTCAAAGGCACATCATCCATTTTCAACCCTTTCTGACTTCATTTGATATTTCTCAAGCATTTAATTATTTATTTTGAGCTAACTGGCCCTGAATTTGGAAAGCAGTAGAAATGAACTCTGAATTTTTTTAACCTAGCATGACATCATAATTTCAACCACACAGCAACTTATTAAGAGTTGTGAGGGTTACGGCAAAAACTGGATGCACTTCGTGTACAACTTGGACAATCTCTTTCGAAGCATGTGGGTTTTGGACGAAAACTCATCTATTATAAAGGGATTTTATTTTTAATAACTTATTTTAACTCCATAATTTTTGTGTGTTCAATATGCACCATTCAAAGGCACATCATCAATTTTCAACCCTTTCTGACTTCATTTGACATTTCTCAAGCGTTTAATGATTTATTTTGAGCTAAATGACCCTAAATTTGAAAAGTAGTACAAATGAACTCTAAAAATGTTGTAACTTGGCATGACATCATAATTTCACCCGCATAGCAACTTCTAAAGAGTTGAGAGGGTCACGGCAAAAACTGGATGCACTTCGTGTACAAATTGGACAATCTGTTTCGAAGCATGTGGGTTTAGGACAAAAACTCATCTATTACACAGGGATTTCATTTTAATAACTTATTTTAACTCCTTAATTTTTGTGTGTTCAGTATGCACCATTCAAAGGCACATCATCAATTTTCAACCCTTTCTGAGATCATTTGATATTTCTCATGCATTTAATGATTTATTTTGAGCTAAATGACAATAAATTTGAAAAGCAGTACAAATGAACTCTGAAAAGGTTGTAACCTGGCATGACATCATAATTTCACCCACGTAGAAACTTCTAAAGAGTTGAGAGGGTTACGGCAAAAACTGGATGCACTTTGTGTACAAATTGGACAATCTGTTTCGAAGAATGTGGGTTTCGTTAGAAAACTCATCTATTACAAAGGGATTCCATTTTAATAACTTATTTTACCTCCATAATTTTCTTGTGTTCAATATGCACCATTCAAAGGCACATCATCCATTTTCAACCCTTTCTGACATCATTTGATATTTCTCATGCATTTAATGATTTATTTTGAGCTAAATGGCCCTGAATTGGAAAAGCAGTACAAATGAACTCTGAAAAGGTTGTAACTTGGCGTGACATCATAATTTCACCCACATAGCAACTTCTAAAGAGTTGAGAGAGTTACGGCAAAAACTGGATGCACTTCATGTATAAATTGGACAATCTCCTTCGAAGGATGTGGGTTTAGACGAAAACTCATCTATTACAAAGGGATTTAACTTTTAATAACTTATGTTCACTCCATAATTTTTGTGTGTTCAATATGCACCATTCAAAGGCACATCATCAATTTTCAACCCTTTCTGACTTCATTTGATATTTCTCATGCATTTAATAATTTATTTTGAGCTAAATGACACTGAACTTTGAAAAGCAGTACAAATGAACTCTGAAAAGGTTGTAACTAGGCATGATATCATAATTTCACCCGCATAGCAACTTCTAAAGAGTTGAGAGGGTTACGGCAAAAACTAGATGCACTTCAGGTACCAATTGGACAATCTCATAAGAAGCATGAGGGTTTCGGACGAAAATTCATCTATTACAAAGGGATTTCATTTTTAATAACTTATTTTATCTCCATACTTTTGTGTGTTCAATATGCACCATTCAAAGGCACATCATCCATTTTCAACCCTTTCTGACTTCATTTGATATTTCTCAAGCATTTAATTATTTATTTTGAGCTAACTGGCCCTGAATTTGAAAAGCAGTACAAATGAACTCTGAATTTTTTTAACCTAGCATGACATCATAATTTCAACCAGATAGCAACTTATTAAGAGTTGTGGGGGTTACGGCAAAAACTGGATGCACTTCGTGTACAACTTGGACAATCTCTTTCGAAGCATGTGGGTTTCGTACGAAAACTCATCTATTATAAAGGGATTTTACTTTTAATAACTTATTTTAACTCCATAATTTTTGTGTGTTCAATATGCACCATTCAAAGGCACATCATCAATTTTCAACCCTTTCTGACTTCATTTGACATTTCTCAAGCATTTAATAATTTATTTTGAGCTAAATGACCCTAAATTTGAAAAGCAGTACAAATGAACTCTAAAAATGTTGTAACTTGGCATGACATCATAATTTCACCCGCATAGCAACTTCTAAAGAGTTGAGAGGGTCACGGCAAAAACTGGATGCACTTCGTGTACAAATTGGACAATCTGTTTCGAAGCATGTGGGTTTAGGACAAAAACTCATCTATTACAGAGGGATTTCATTTTAATAACTTATTTTAACTCCTTAATTTTTGTGTGTTCAATATGCACCATTCAAAGGCACATCATCAATTTTCAACCCTTTCTGAGATCATTTGATATTTCTCATGCATTTAATGATTTATTTTGAGCTAAATGACAATACATTTGAAAAGCAGTACAAATGAACTCTGAAAAGTTTGTAACCTGGCATGACATCATAATTTCACCCACATAGAAACTTCTAAAGAGTTGAGAGGGTTACGGCAAAAACTGGATGCACTTTGTGTACAAATTGGACAATCTGTTTCGAAGAATGTGGGTTTCGGAAGAAAACTCATCTATTACAAAGGGATTTCATTTTAATAACTTATTTTAGCTCCATAATTTTCTTTTGTTCAATATGCACCATTCAAAGGCACATCATCAATTTTCAACCCTTTCTGACTTCATTTGATATTTCTCATACATTTAATGATTTATTTTGAGCTAAATGACCCAGAATTTGAAAAGCAGTACAAATGAACTCTGAAAAGGTTGTAACTTGGCGTGACATCATAATTTCACCCACATAGCAACTTCTAAAGAGTTGAGAGGGTTACGGCAAAAACTGGATGCACTTCATGTATAAATTGGACAATCTCTTTCGAAGCATGTGTGTTTAGACGAAAACTCATCTATTACAAAGGGATTTAACTTTTAATAACTTGTGTTCACTCCATAATTTTTGTGTGTTCAATATGCACCATTCAAAGGCACATCATCAATTTTCAACCCTTTCTGACTTCATTTGATATCTCTCATGCATTTAATGATTTTATTTTGAGCTAAATGACACCGAACTTTGAAAAGCAGTACAAATGAACTCTGAAAAGGTTGTAACTAGGCATGATATCATAATTTCACCCGCATAGCAACTTCTAAAGAGTTGAGAGGGTTATGGCAAAAACTGGATGCACTTCAGGTACCAATTGGACAATCTGATAAGAAGCATGAGGGTTTCGGACGAAAACTCATCTATTACAAGGGGATTTCATTTTTAATAACTTATTTTATCTCCATACTTTTTGTGTGTTCAATATGCACCATTCAAAGGCACATCATCCATTTTCAACCCTTTCTGACTTCATTTGATATTTCTCAAGCATTTAATTATTTATTTTGAGCTAACTGGCCCTGAATTTGAAAAGCAGTACAAATAAACTCTGAATTTTTTTTAACCTAGCATGACATCATAATTTCAACCACATAGCAACTTCTTAAGAGTTGTGAGGGTTACGGCAAAAACTGGATGCACTTCGTGTACAACTTGGACAATCTCTTTCGAAGCATGTGGGTTTCGGACGAAAACTCATCTATTATAAAGGGATTTTATTTCTAATAACTTATTTTAACTCCATAATTTTTGTGTGTTCAATCTGCACCATTCAAAGGCACATCATCAATTTTCAAACCTTTCTGACTTCATTTGATATTTCTCACGCATTTAATGATTTCTTTTGAGCTAAATGACCCTAAATTTGAAAAGCAGTACAAATGAACTCTGAGAATGTTGTAATTTCGCATGACATCATAATTTCACCCACATAGCAACTTCTAAAGAGTTGAGAGGGTCATGGCAAAAACTGGATGCATTTCGTGTACAAATTGGACAATCTGTTTCGAAGCATGTGGTTTCGGACGAAAACTCATCTATTACAAAGGGATTTCATTTTAATAACTTATGTTAACTGCTTAATTTTTGTGTGTTCAATATGCACCATTCAAAGGCACATCATCAATTTTCAACCCTTTCTGAGATCATTTGATATTTCTCATGCATTTAATGATTTATTTTGAGCTAAATGACAATAAATTTGAAAAGCAGTACAAATGAACTCTGAAAAGGTTGTAACCTGGCATGACATCATAATTTCACCCACATAGAAACTTCTAAAGAGTTGAGAGGGTTACGGCAAAAACTGGATGCACTTTGTGTACAAATTGGACAATCTGTTTCGAAGAATGTGGGTTTCGGAAGAAAACTCATCTATTACAAAGGGATTCCATTTTAATAACTTATTTTAGCTCCATAATTTTCTTGTGTTCAATATGCACCATTCAAAGGCACATCATCCATTTTCAACCCTTTCTGGCATCATTTGATATTTCTCATGCATTTAATGATTTATTTTGAGCTAACTGGCCCTGAATTGGAAAAGCAGTACAAATGAACTCTGAAAAGGTTGTAACTTGGTGTGACATCATAATTTCACCCACTTAGCAACTTCTAAAGAGTTGAGAGAGTTACGGCAAAAACTGGATGCACTTCATGTATAAATTGGACAATCTCTTTCGAAGGATGTGGGTTTAGACGAAAACTCATCTATTACAAAGGGATTTAACTTTTAATAACTTATGTTCACTCCATAATTTTTGTGTGTTCAATATGCATCATTCAAAGGCACATCATCAATTTTCAACCCTTTCTGACTTCATTTGATATTTCTCATGCATTTAATAATTTAGTTTGAGCTAAATGACACTGAACTTTAAAAAGCAGTACAAATGAACTCTGAAAAGGTTGTAACTAGGCATGATATCATAATTTCACCCGCATAGCAACTTCTAAAGAGTTGAGAGGGTTACGGCAAAAACTGGATGCACTTCAGGTACCAATTGGACAATCTCATAAGAAGCATGAGGGTTTCGGACGAAAATTCATCTATTACAAAGGGATTTCATTTTTAATAACTTATTTTATCTCCATACTTTTTGTGTGTTCAATATGCACCATTCAAAGGCACATCATCCATTTTCAACCCTTTCTGACTTCATTTGATATTTCACAAGCATTTAATTATTTATTTTGAGCTAACTGGCCCTGAATTTGAAAAGCAGTACAAATGAACTCTGAATTTTTTTTAACCTAGCATGACATCATAATTTCAACCACATAGCAACTTATTAAGAGTTGTGAGGGTTACGGCAAAAACTGGATGCACTTCGTGTACAACTTGGACAATCTCTTTCGAAGCATGTGGGTTTCGGACGAAAACTCATCTATTATAAAGGGATTTTATTTCTAATAACTTATTTTAACTCCATAATTTTTGTGTGTTCAATCTGCACCATTCAAAGGCACATCATCAATTTTCAAACCTTTCTGACTTCATTTGATATTTCTCATGCATTTAATGATTTCTTTTGAGCTAAATGACCCTAAATTTGAAAAGCAGTACAAATGAACTCTGAGAATGTTGTAACTTCGCATGACATCATAATTTCACCCACATAGCAACTTCTAAAGAGTTGAGAGGGTCACGGCAAAAACTGGATGCATTTCGTGTACAAATTGGACAATCTGTTTCGAAGCATGTGGGTTTCGGACGAAAACTCATCTATTACAAAGGGATTTCATTTTATTAACTTATGTTAACTCCTTAATTTTTGTGTGTTCAATATGCACCATTCAAAGGCACATCATCAATTTTCAACCCTTTCTGAGATCATTTGATATTTCTCATGCATTTAATGATTTATTTTGAGCTAAATGACAATAAATTTGAAAAGCAGTACAAATGAACTCTGAAAAGGTTGTAACCTGGCATGACATCATAATTTCACCCACATAGAAACTTCTAAAGAGTTGAGAGGGTTACGGCAAAAACTGGATGCACTTTGTGTACAAATTGGACAATCTGTTTTGAAGAATGTGGGTTTCGGAAGAAAACTCATCTATTACAAAGGGATTCCATTTTAATAACTTATTTTAGCTCCATAATTTTCTTGTGTTCAATATGCACCATTCAAAGGCACATCATCCATTTTCAACCCTTTCTGACATCATTTGATATTTCTCATGCATTTAATGATTTATTTTGAGCTAACTAGCCATGAATTGGAAAAGCAGTACAAATGAACTCTCAAAAGGTTGTAACTTGGCGTGACATCATAATTTCACCCACATAGCAACTTCTAAAGAGTTGAGAGAGTTACGGCAAAAACTGGATGCACTTCATGTATAAATTGGACAATCTCTTTCGAAGGATGTGGGTTTAGACGAAAACTCATCTATTACAAAGGGATTTAACTTTTAATAACTTATGTTCACTCCATAATTTTTGTGTGTTCAATATGCATCATTCAAAGGCACATCATCAATTTTCGTTTATTACAAAGGTTTTCGTCTATTACAAAGGGATTTCATTTTAATAACTTATTTTAACTTCATAATTTTTGTGTGTTCAATATGCACCATTCAAAGGCACATCATCAATTTTCAACCCTTTCTGACATCATTTGATATTTCTCATGCATTTAATGATTTATTTTGAGCTAAATGACACTGAATTTGAAAAGCAGTACAAATGAACTCTGAAAAGGTTGTAACTTGGCATGACATCATAATTTCACCCACATAGCAACTTCTAAAGAGTTCAGAGGGTTACGGCAAAAACTGGATGCACTTCGTGTACAAATTGCACAATCTCTTTCGAAGCATGTGGGTTTAGACGAAAACTCATCTATTACAAAGGAATTTAACTTTTAATAACTTATATTCACTCCATAATTTTTGTGTGTTCAATATGCACCATTCAAAGGCACATCATCAATTTTCAACCCTTTCTGACTTCATTTGATATTTCTCATGCATTTAATGATTTATTTTGATCTAAATGACACTGAATTTGAAAAGCAGTACAAATGAAGTCTGAAAAGGTTGTAACTGGGCATGATATCATAATTTCACCCGCATAGCAACTTCTAAATAGTTGAGAGGGTTACGGCAAAAACTGGATGCACTTCGTGTACCAATTGGACAATCTGATAAGAAGCATGAGGGTTTCGGACGAAAACTCATCTATTAGAAAGGGATTTCATTTTTAATAACTTATTTTAACTCCATACTTTTTTTGTGTTCAATATGCACCATTCAAAGGCACATCATCTATTTTCAACCCTTTCTGACTTCATTTGATATTTCTCATGCATTTAGTGATTTATTTTTAGCTAAATGGCCCTGAATTTGAAAAGCAGTACAAATGAACTCTGAAAAGGTTGTAACCTGGCATGACATCATAATTTCACCCACATAGAAACTTCTAAAGAGTTGAGAGGGTTACGGCAAAAACTGGATGCACTTTGTGTACAAATTGGACAATCTGTTTCGAAGAATGTGGGTTTCGGAAGAAAACTCATCTATTACAAAGGGATTTCATTTTAATAACTTATTTTAACTCCATAATTTTGGTGTGTTCAATATGCATCATTCAAAGGCACATCATCAATTTTCAACCCTTTCTGACTTCATTTGATATTTCTCATGCATTTAATGATTTATTTTGAGCTAAATGACCCTGAATTTGAAAAGCAGTACAAATGAACTCTGAAAAGGTTGTAACTTGGCATGACATCATAATTTCAACCACATAGCAACTTCTAAAGAGTTGAGAGGGTTACGGCAAAAACTGGATGCACTTCATCTACAAATTGGACAATCTCTTTCGAAGCATGTGGATTTAGAGGAAAACTGATCTATTACAAAGGGATTTAACTTTTAATAACTTATTTTCACTCCATAATTTTTGTGTGTTCAATATGCACCATTCAAAGGCACATCATCAATTTTCTACCCTTTCTGACTTCATTTGATATTTCACATGCATTTAATGATTTATTTTGAGCTAAATGATCCTAAATTTGAAAAGCAGTAGAAATGAACTCTGAAAATGTTGTAACTTGGCATGACGTCATAATTTCACCCGCATAGAAACTTCTAAAGAGTTGAGAGGGTTACGGCAAAAACTGGATGCACTTTGTGTACAAATTGGACAATCTGTTTCGAAGAATGTGGGTTTCGGATGAAAACTCATCTATTACAAAGGGATTTCATTTTAATAACTTATTTTAACTCCATAATTTTCTTGTGTTCAATATGCATCATTCAAACGCACATCATCAATTTTCAACCCTTTCTGACTTCATTTGATATTTCTCATGCATTTAATGATTTATTTTGAGGTAAATGACCCTGAATTTGAAAAGCAGTACAAATAAACTCTGAAAAGGTTGTAACTTGGCATCACATCATAATTTCAAGCACATAGCAACTTCTAAAGAGTTGAGAGGGTTACGGCAAAAACTGGATGCACTTCGTGTACAAATTGGACAATCTCTTTCGAAGCATGTGGGTTTAGACGAAAACTGATCTATTACAAATGGATTTAACTTTTAATAACTTATTTTCACTCCATAATTTTAGTGTGTTCAATATGCACCATTCAAAGGCACATCATCAATTTTCAACCCTTTCTGACTTCATTTGATATTTCTCATGCATTTAATGATTTATTTTGAGCTAAATGACACTGAATTTGAACAGCAGTACAAATGAACTCATAAAAGGTTGTAACTAGGCATGATATCATAATTTCACCCGCATAGAAACTTCTGTACCAATTGGACAATCTTATAAGATGCATGAGGGTTTCGGACGAAAACTCATCTAGTACAAAGGGATTTCATTTTTAATAAGTTATTTTAACTCCATACTTTTTGTGTGTTCAATATGCACCATTCAAAGCCACATCATCCATTTTCAACCCTTTCTGACTTCATTTGATATCTCTCATGCATTTAATGATTTAGTTTTAGCTGAATGGCCCTGAATTTGAAAAGCAGTACAAATGAACTCTGAAAAGGTTGTAACTTGGCATGACATCATAATTTCACCCACGTAGCAACTTCTAAAGAGTTGAGAGGGTTACGGCCAAAACTGGATGCACTTCGTGTACAAATTGGACAATCTCTTTCGAAGCATGTGGGTTTTGGACGAAAACTCATCTACTGCAAAGGGATTTCATTTTAATAACTTATTTTAACTCCATAATTTTTGTATGTTCAATATGCACCATTCAAAGGCACATCATCAATTTTTTACCCTTTCTGACTTCATTTGATATTTCTCATGCATTTAATGATTTATTTTGAGCTAAATGACACTGAATTTGAAAAGCAATACAAATGAACTCTGAAAAGGTTGTAACTAGGCATGACATCACAATTTCACCCGCATAGCAACTTCTAAAGAGTTGAGAGGGTTACGGAAAAACTGGATGCACTTCGTGTACAAATTGGATAATCTGATAAGAAGCATGAGGGTTTCGGATGAAAACTCATCTATTAAAAAGGGATTTCATTTTTAATAACTAATTTTAACTCCATACTTCTTGTGTGTTCAATATGCACCATTCAAAGGCACATCATCCATTTTCAACCCTTTCTGACTTCATTTGATATTTCTCATGCATTTAATGATTTATTTTGAGCTAACTGACCCTGAATTGGAAAAGCTGTACCAATGAACTCTGAATTAATTTTAACTTAGCATGACATCATAATTTCAACCACATAGCAACTTTTTAAGAGTTGTGAGGGTTACGGCAAAAACTAGATGCACTTCGTGTACAAATTGGACAATCTCTTTCGAAGCATGTGGGTTTAGACGAAAACTCATCTATTACAAAGGGATTTAACTTTTAATAACTTATTTTCACTCCATAATTTTTGTGTGTTCAATATGCACCATTCAAAGGCACATCATCAATTTTCAACCCTTCCTGACTTCATTTGATATTTCTCATGCATTTAATGATTTCTTTTGAGCTAAATGACACTGATTTGAATAGCAGTACAAATGAACTCTGAAAAGGTTGTAACTAGGCATGACATCACAATTTCACCCGCATAGCAACTTCTAAAGAGTTGAGAGGGTTACGGCAAAAACTGGATGCACTTCGTGTACAAATTGGATAATCTGATAAGAAGCATGAGGGTTTCGGACGAAAACTCATCTATTACAAAGGGATTTCATTTTTAATAACTAATTTTAACTGCACACTTCTTGTGTGTTCAATATGCAACATTCAAAGGCACATCATCCATTTTCAACCCTTTCTGACTTCATTTGATATTTCTCATGCATTTAATGATTTATTTTGAGCTAACTGACCCTGAATTGGAAAAGCTGTACCAATGAACTCTGAATTTCTTTTAACTTAGCATGACATCATAATTTCAACCACATAGCAACTTTTTAAGAGTTGTGAGGGTTACGGCAAAAACTAGATGCACTTCGTGTACAAATTGGACAATCTCTTTCGAAGCATGTGGGTTTCGGACGAAAACTCATCTATTATAAAGGGATTTCATGTTTATAACTTATTTTAAGTCCATAATTTTTGTGTGTTCAATATGCACCATTCAAAGGCACATCATCAATTTTCAAACCTTTCTGACTTCATTTGATATTTCTCATGCATTTAATGATTTCTTTTGAGCTAAATGACCCTAAATTTGAAAAGCAGTACAAATGAACTCTGAGAATGTTGTAACTTCGCATGACATCATAATTTCACCCACATAGCAACTTCTAAAGAGTTGAGAGGGTCACGGCAAAAACTGGATGCATTTCGTGTACAAATTGGACAATCTGTTTCGAAGCATGTGGGTTTCGGACGAAAACTCATCTATTACAAAGGGATTTCATTTTAATAACTTATGTTAACTCCTTAATTTTTGTGTGTTCAATATGCACCATTCAAAGGCACATCATCAATTTTCAACCCTTTCTGAGATCATTTGATATTTCTCATGCATTTAATGATTTATTTTGAGCTAAATGACAATAAATTTGAAAAGCAGTACAAATGTGTTGGGGAACGTCGCATGGGAAACAAAAAATTTCCTACGCACACGCAAACCTATCCATGGTGATGAGCATCTACGAGAGGGAGAGTGGATCTACGTACCCTTGTAGATCGCTAAGCGGGAAGCGTTAAGAAACGCGGTTGGTGTAGTCGAACTTCTTCGCGATCCAAATCGCCGAGCGTCCCGCGATCCAATCACGAACCGTCCCACGATCTCGTCACGATCCGTCCCACGATCCAATCACGAACGTCTCGTGGCCTTGATCACGATCCTTCCGATCTAGTACCGAACGGACGGCACCTCCGCGTTCAGCACACGTGCAGCTTGATGACGATCTCCACCGTCTTGATCCAGCAAGAGGGGTGGAGAGGAGAGAGAGTTCACCGGCAGCGTGACGGCGCTCCGGTGATGGTGGTGGAGCAATTCCGGCAGGGCTTCGCCTAAGCACTGCGGAACTACGATCTAGAGGAGAAACTATGCACCGGTGGAACGGGTAGCACGTGGCCGGAAATTCTGTCCAAAAACCACCCAATCCACTAGTATATATAGGAGGAGAGGAGAGGAGAGGCAGCCAAGGCCTTTGGGTCGGCCGAAATAGGAGGTGGGAGCAATCCTACTTCACCTCCAATCCTAGTTGGAGTAGGATTGCCTCCTATTGGCTGATTTTCCACTTTTTGCTTTAGGACTTTCTCTCCTGCGCCATGGGCCTTTGTGGCTGTTTTCCCAGCCCACTAAGGGCTGGTTATTATTCTCCCACAGCCCATGTACCTCTTGGGGTCGAAATACCCCTCCCGGAGGTCCTCCGGTACACTACCGGCACTCTCGGTACAATACCGATACTCCCGGTACACTACCGATGAGCCCGAAACTTTTCCGGAAACCAAACTGGGACTTCCTATATATGAATCTTTACCTCCGGACCATTCCGGAGCTCCTCGTGACGTCCGGGATCTCATCCGGGACTCCGAACAACCTTCGGTCACCACCATACATAACTCTACACTACCGAAACGTCACCGAACCTTAAGTGTGCAGACCCTGCGGGTTCGAGAACTATGTAGACATGACCGAGACACCTCTACGGTCAATAACCAATGGTGGGACCTGGACGTCCACATTGGTTCCTACATATTCTACGAAGATCTTTATCGGTCGAACCTCTATGTCAAGGATTCAGTTAATCCCGTATAACGTCCCCTTTGTTCTTCGGTATGTTACTTGCCCGAGATTCGATCGTCGGTATCTCCATACCTAGTTCAACCTCGTTACTGGCAAGTCTCTTTACTCGTTCCGTAATACAAGATCCCGTGACTAACACTTAGCCACATTGCTTGCAAGGCTTGTTGTGATGTTGTATTACCGAGTGGGCCCTGAGATACCTCTCCGTCACACGGAGTAACAAATCCCAGTCTCGATCCATGCCAACTCAACAAACACCATCGGAGATACCTGTAGAGCACCTTTATAGTCACCCAGTTACGTTGCGACGTTTGATACACACAAGGCACTCCTCTGATATCCGTGAGTTGCATGATCTCATGGTCATAGGAACATATACTTGACATGCAGAAAACAGTAGCAATAAACTGACACGATCATATGCTATGTTTGTAGTTTGGGTCTTATCCATCACATCATTCTCCTAATGATGTGATCCCGTTATCAAATGACATCTCATGTCCATGGCTAGGAAACCTTAACCATCCTTTGATCAACGAGCTAGTCCATTAGAGGCATACTAGGGACATGGTTTTGTCTATGTATCCACACATGCATTTAAGTCTCCGATCAATATAGTTATAGCATGGATAATAAACGATTATCATGAACAAGGAAATATGATAATAACTAATTTATTATTGCCTCTAGGGCATATTTCCAATAGTCTCCCACTTGCACTAGAGTCAATAATCTAGTTCACATCACTATGTGATTTACATGGTAATGAATCGAACACCCATACAGTTCTGGTGTTGATCATGTTTAGCCCTTGGAAGAGGTTTAGTCAACGGGTCTGCAACATTCAGATCTGTGTGCACTTTGCAAATATTTATGTCCTTCTCCTCGATGTAGAACCGGATGGAGTTGAAGCGTCGCTTTATGTGTCTGGTCCTCTTGTGAAACCTTGGTTCCTTGGCTAGAGCAATGGCACCAGTGTTGTCACAGAACAGATTTATTGGATTCAGTGCACTAGGCACTACTCCAAGATCTGTCATGAACTGCTTCATCCAGACACCTTCCTTCGCTGCCTCCGAGGCTGCGATGTACTCCGCTTCGCACGTAGAATCAGCTACCACGCTTTGCTTGGAACTGCACCAGCTTACCGCTCCCCCGTTAAGAATAAATACGTATCCGGTTTGCGATTTAGAATCGTCCGGATCAGTGTCAAAGCTTGCATCGACGTAACCCTTTACGACGAGCTCTTCATCACCTCCATAAATGAGAAACATGTCCTTAGTCCTGTTAAGGTACTTAAGGATATTCTTGACCGCTTGCCAGTGCTCCATTCCAGGATCACTTTGAAACCTTCCAGCCATACTTATGGCAAGGCTGACATCAGGTCTTGTGCACAGCATTGCATACATGATAGAGCCTATGGCTGAAGCATAGGGGATGACGCTCATCTTTTCTTTATCTTCTGCAGTCACTGGGCATTGAGTCTTACTCAACTTCACACCTTGCAACACAGGCAAGAACCCCTTCTTGGCCTGTTCCATTTTGAACTTCTTCAAAACTTTATCAAGGTATGTGCTCTGTGAAAGTGCTATTAAGCGTCTCGACCTATCTCTATAGATCTTAATGCCTAATATGAAAGCAGCTTCTCCTAGGTCCTTCATTGAAAAACTCTTATTCAAATATTCCTTCACGCTTTCCAGCATTTCTATATCGTTTCCGATCAGCAATATGTCATCCACATATAACACTAGAAACGCTATAGAGCTCCCACTCACTTTCTTGTAAATACAAGCTTCTCCATAAACTTGTATAAACCCAAACGCTTTGATCACCTCATCAAAGCGTTTATTCCAACTCCGAGATGCTTGCACCAGTCCATAAATGGATCGCTGGAGTTTGCAAACTTTGTCAGCATTCTCTGGATCGACAAAACCTTCGGGTTGCATCATATACAACTCTTCCTCAAGGAAACCGTTGAGGAACGCCGTTTTGACGTCCATCTGCCAAATTTCATAGTCGAAATAAGCAGCTATTGCCAACATGATTCTGACAGACTTAAGCATCGCTACGGGTGAGAAAGTCTCATCGTAGTCAACTCCTTGAACTTGTGAAAAACCCTTTGCCACAAGTCGAGCTTTATGGACGGTGACATTACCATCCGCGTCCGTCTTCTTCTTATAGATCCATTTGTTCTGAATGGCCTTTCGCCCTTCAGGTAGTACTTCCAAAGTCCATACTTTGTTTTCATACATGGATCCCATCTCAGATTGCATGGCCTCTAACCATTTCTCGGAATCCGGGCCCATCACTGCTCCTCCATAGCTCGTAGGTTCATTGTTGTCCAACAACATGACCTCTAAGACAGGGTTGCCGTACCACTCGGGAGTAGTACGCGTCCTTGTCGACCTACGAGGTTCAATAGCAGCTTGATCCGGAGCTTCATGATCATCATCATTAACTTCCTCTTCTACCGTTGTAGGTTCCACAGAAACATCTTTCTGTGCTGCGCTACTCTCTGGTTGAAGTAAAGGTTCAATAACCTCATCAAGCTCTATTTTCCTCCCACTCAATTCTTTCGAGAGAAACTCTTTCTCAAGAAATGTTCCGTTCTTAGCGACAAACACTTTGCCCTCGGATCTGAGATAGAAGGTATACCCGACTGTCTCTTTCGGGTATCCTATGAAGACGCACTTTTCCGCTTTGGGTTCCAGCTTTTCAGGCTGAAGCTTTTTGACATAAGCATCACATCCCCAAACTTTAAGAAACGACAACTTCGGCTTTTTGCCAAACCACAGTTCATATGGCGTCGTCTCAACGGATTTTGATGGTGCCCTATTTAAAGTGAATGCAGCTGTCTCTAATGCATAACCCCAAAACGATAGTGGCAAATCGGCAAGAGACATCATAGAACGCACCATATCCAATAAGGTCCGATTACGACGTTCAGACACACCATTACGCTGTGGTGTCCCGGGCGGTGTCAACTGTGAAACAATTCCACACTGTCTTAAGTGATTGCCAAACTCATAACTCAGATATTCACCTCCTCGATCAGATCGAAGAAATTTAATCTTCTTGTTACGATGATTCTCAACTTCACTCTGAAATTGCTTGAACTTTTCAAATGTTTCAGACTTGTGCTTCATCAAGTAAATATACCCATATCTACTCAAGTCATCAGTGAAGGTGAGAAAATAACGATAACCACCGCGCGCTTCGACATTCATTGGACCGCACACATCAGTATGTATGATTTCCAATAAGTCACTCGCCCGTTCCATTGTTCCAGAGAACGGCGTTTTGGTCATCTTGCCCATAAGGCATGGTTCACATGTGTCAAGTGATTCAAAATCAAGTGACTCCAAAAGTCCATCAGCATGGAGCTTCCTCATGCGTTTTACACCAATATGACCTAAACGGCAGTGCCACAAGAAAGTGGTACTATCATTAACTACTCTACATCTTTTGGCATCAATGTTATGAACATGTGTGTCATCACTATCAAGATTCAATATGAATAAACCCCTAACATTGGGTGCATGACCATAAAAGATATTACTCATATAAATAGAACAACCTTTATTTTCTGATTTAAATGAGTAACCGTCTCGCAATAAACAAGATCCAGATATAATGTTCATGCTTAACGCAGGCACTAAATAACAATTATTTAGGTTCATCACTAATCCTGATGGTAATCGAAGAGAGAGCGTGCCGACGGCGATCACATCAACCTTGGAACCATTTCCCA
The DNA here is from genome assembly GCA_022496015.1 of Hordeum marinum. NCBI lineage: Eukaryota > Viridiplantae > Streptophyta > Magnoliopsida > Poales > Poaceae > Hordeum > Hordeum marinum. The sequence continues at coordinate 558,220,497 of CM039678.1, forward strand.
CGCGCATCGTCACTTCGTCCTTTGCCAGTCTTCGTTTATTCCGTAGTTCCTGTTTTGAGTTGCAAATGTGAGCAACCGAACCGGTATCAAATACCCAGGCACTACTACGAGAACTAGTAAGGTACACATCAATAACATGTATATCATATATACCTTGTTTGTCGTTGGCCGCCTTCTTGCCAGCCAGGTACTTGGGGCAGTTCCGCTTCCAATGACCAGTTCCTTTGCAATGAAAGCACTCAGTTTCTGGCTTAGGTCCATGCTTAGGCTTCTTTGTAGGAGTAGCAACTGCTTTGCCATCCTTCTTGGTTTTACCCTTCTTGCCTTTGCCTTTGCCGTTTTTCTTGAAACTAGTGGTTTTATTGACCATCAACACTTGATGTTCTTTCTGGATTTCAGACTCAGCGACTTTCAACATCGCAAACAGCTCGGCGACTGACTTGTTCATCCCGTGCATGTTATAGTTCATCACAAAGCTCTTGTAACTAGGTGGCAGCGATTGAAGAACTCTATCAGTGATCGCCTCCGGCGGAAGGGTAATTCCCAACTCCGCTAGACGGTTTGAGTACCCAGACATTCTGAGTATGTGCTCACTAATAGACCCATTCTCCTCCATCTTGCAAGCATAGAATTTATCGGAGGTCTCATACCTCTCGATCCGGGCATTCTTTTGAAAGATAAACTTCAACTCCTGGAACATCTCATATGCCCCATGACGTTCAAAACGTCTTTGAAGTCCCGGTTCTAAGCCATACAATATTGCACACTGAACTATTGAGTAGTCTCCAGCACGAGCCTCCCAAGCGTTCTTAACGTCTTCGGAGGTCATGTCTTCTGGCTGGTCACCAAGCGGTGCATCAAGGACATATGACTTCTGGGAAGCCGTGAGGATAATCCTCAGATTACGGGCCCAGTCAACAAAGTTACTTCCATCATCTTTCAATTTAGCTTTCTCTAGGAACGCATTAAAATTCAGGGGTGCTACTGCGCGAGCCATTGATCTACAACATAAATATGCAAAGGTTACTTAGACTATTGTTCAAGATAATGAGTTTAGTTAATCAAATTACTAAAGCTCCCACTCAAATTGACATCCCTCGGGTCATCTGAGTGTCACATGATCCAAATTCACCAACTCAAGTCCGATCATCACGTGAGTTAAGGTGGCTTCAATGGTGAACATCATTATGTTGATCATATCTACTATATGACTCATGTTCGACCTTTCGGTCTCTTGTGTTCCGAGGCCATGTCTGTACATGCTAGGCTCGTCAAGTTTAACCCGAGTGTTCTGCACGTGCAAATCTGGCTTGCACCCGTTGTATGTGAACGTAGAGTCTATCACACCCGATCATCACGTGGTGTCTCGACACGACGAACTTTCGCAACGGTGCACACTCGGGGAGAACACAGTTCATCTTGAAATTTAAGTGAGGGATCACCTTATAATGCTACCGTCGTACTAAGCAAAACAAGGTGCATAAAAGGATTAACATCTCATGCAATTCATAAGTGACATGATATGGCTATCAACTTGTGTTTAAGATCTCCATCTTCGAAACACCGGCATGATCTCCATCGTCACCGGCATGACACCATGATCTCCATCATCTTGATCTCCATCAACGTGTCGCCATCGGGGTTGTCACGCCCTGCATTCTTCTACTACTATTGCTACCGTAGCGATAAAGTAAAGCATTACATAGCGCTTAATGATTGACACGCAGGTCATACAATAATTAAAGACAACCCTATGGCTCCTGCCGGTTGCCGTAATCACCGACATGCAAGTCGTGATAATCTATACATCACATGATCATCTCATACATCACATATATCTCATCATGTAATTGGCCATATCATATCACAACATACCCTGCAAAAACAAGTTAGACGTCCTCTAATTGTTGTTGCATGTTTTACGTGGCTGCTACGGGTATCTAGCAAGAACGATTCTCACCTACGTATAAACCACAACGGTGATACATAGATTGCTTTTCAACCTTCTCAAGGACCGCCTTTGTCGGATCCGATCCAACTAAAGTGAGAGAAACTGTCACCCGCAAGCCATCTAAGCAACAAGTTGCGTCGAGGGAACCGGTCTCTCGTAAGCGTACGAGTAATGTTGGTCCGGGCCGCTTCATCTCACAATCCCGCTGAACCAAAATCCAACCAAGGGAGGAAGCAATCTAAGCATCAACGCCCACAAACCTTTTGTGTTCTACTCGAGATCTCATCGAACCATCAACCTAGCTCATGATGCCACTGTTGGGGAACGTCGCATGGGAAACAAAAAATTTCCTACGCACACGCAAACCTATCCATGGTGATGAGCATCTACGAGAGGGAGAGTGGATCTACGTACCCTTGTAGATCGCTAAGCGGGAAGCGTTAAGAAACGCGGTTGGTGTAGTCGAACTTCTTCGCGATCCAAATCGCCGAGCGTCCCGCGATCCAATCACGAACCGTCCCACGATCTCGTCACGATCCGTCCCACGATCCAATCACGAACGTCTCGTGGCCTTGATCACGATCCTTCCGATCTAGTACCGAACGGACGGCACCTCCGCGTTCAGCACACGTGCAGCTTGATGACGATCTCCACCGTCTTGATCCAGCAAGAGGGGTGGAGAGGAGAGAGAGTTCACCGGCAGCGTGACGGCGCTCCGGTGATGGTGGTGGAGCAATTCCGGCAGGGCTTCGCCTAAGCACTGCGGAACTACGATCTAGAGGAGAAACTATGCACCGGTGGAACGGGTAGCACGTGGCCGGAAATTCTGTCCAAAAACCACCCAATCCACTAGTATATATAGGAGGAGAGGAGAGGAGAGGCAGCCAAGGCCTTTGGGTCGGCCGAAATAGGAGGTGGGAGCAATCCTACTTCACCTCCAATCCTAGTTGGAGTAGGATTGCCTCCTATTGGCTGATTTTCCACTTTTTGCTTTAGGACTTTCTCTCCTGCGCCATGGGCCTTTGTGGCTGTTTTCCCAGCCCACTAAGGGCTGGTTATTATTCTCCCACAGCCCATGTACCTCTTGGGGTCGAAATACCCCTCCCGGAGGTCCTCCGGTACACTACCGGCACTCTCGGTACAATACCGATACTCCCGGTACACTACCGATGAGCCCGAAACTTTTCCGGAAACCAAACTGGGACTTCCTATATATGAATCTTTACCTCCGGACCATTCCGGAGCTCCTCGTGACGTCCGGGATCTCATCCGGGACTCCGAACAACCTTCGGTCACCACCATACATAACTCTACACTACCGAAACGTCACCGAACCTTAAGTGTGCAGACCCTGCGGGTTCGAGAACTATGTAGACATGACCGAGACACCTCTACGGTCAATAACCAATGGTGGGACCTGGACGTCCACATTGGTTCCTACATATTCTACGAAGATCTTTATCGGTCGAACCTCTATGTCAAGGATTCAGTTAATCCCGTATAACGTCCCCTTTGTTCTTCGGTATGTTACTTGCCCGAGATTCGATCGTCGGTATCTCCATACCTAGTTCAACCTCGTTACTGGCAAGTCTCTTTACTCGTTCCGTAATACAAGATCCCGTGACTAACACTTAGCCACATTGCTTGCAAGGCTTGTTGTGATGTTGTATTACCGAGTGGGCCCTGAGATACCTCTCCGTCACACGGAGTAACAAATCCCAGTCTCGATCCATGCCAACTCAACAAACACCATCGGAGATACCTGTAGAGCACCTTTATAGTCACCCAGTTACGTTGCGACGTTTGATACACACAAGGCACTCCTCTGATATCCGTGAGTTGCATGATCTCATGGTCATAGGAACATATACTTGACATGCAGAAAACAGTAGCAATAAACTGACACGATCATATGCTATGTTTGTAGTTTGGGTCTTATCCATCACATCATTCTCCTAATGATGTGATCCCGTTATCAAATGACATCTCATGTCCATGGCTAGGAAACCTTAACCATCCTTTGATCAACGAGCTAGTCCATTAGAGGCATACTAGGGACATGGTTTTGTCTATGTATCCACACATGCATTTAAGTCTCCGATCAATATAGTTATAGCATGGATAATAAACGATTATCATGAACAAGGAAATATGATAATAACTAATTTATTATTGCCTCTAGGGCATATTTCCAATAAAATGAACTCTGAAAAGGTTGTAACCTGGCATGACATCATAATTTCACCCACATAGAAACTTCTAAAGAGTTGAGAGGGTTACGGCAAAAACTGGATGCACTTTGTGTACAAATTGGACAATCTGTTTTGAAGAATGTGGGTTTCGGAAGAAAACTCATCTATTACAAAGGGATTCCATTTTAATAACTTATTTTAGCTCCATAATTTTCTTGTGTTCAATATGCACCATTCAAAGGCACATCATCCATTTTCAACCCTTTCTGACATCATTTGATATTTCTCATGCATTTAATGATTTATTTTGAGCTAACTGGCCCTGAATTGGAAAAGCAGTACAAATGAACTCTCAAAAGGTTGTAACTTGGCGTGACATCATAATTTCACCCACATAGCAACTTCTAAAGAGTTGAGAGAGTTACGGCAAAAACTGGATGCACTTCATGTATAAATTGGACAATCTCTTTCGAAGGATGTGGGTTTAGACGAAAACTCATCTATTACAAAGAGATTTAACTTTTAATAACTTATGTTCACTCCATAATTTTTGTGTGTTCAATATGCATCATTCAAAGGCACATCATCAATTTTCGTTTATTACAAAGGTTTTCGTCTATTACAAAGGCATTTCATTTTAATAACTTATTTTAACTTCATAATTTTTGTGTGTTCAATATGCACCATTCAAAGGCACATCATCAATTTTCAACCCTTTCTGACATCATTTGATATTTCTCATGCATTTAATGATTTATTTTGAGCTAAATGACACTGAATTTGAAAAGCAGTACAAATGAACTCTGAAAAGGTTGTAACTTGGCATGACATCATAATTTCACCCACATAGCAACTTCTAAAGAGTTCAGAGGGTTACGGCAAAAACTGGATGCACTTCGTGTACAAATTGCACAATCTCTTTCGAAGCATGTGGGTTTAGACGAAAACTCATCTATTACAAAGGAATTTAACTTTTAATAACTTATATTCACTCCATAATTTTTGTGTGTTCAATATGCACCATTCAAAGGCACATCATCAATTTTCAACCCTTTCTGACTTCATTTGATATTTCTCATGCATTTAATGATTTATTTTGATCTAAATGACACTGAATTTGAAAAGCAGTACAAATGAAGTCTGAAAAGGTTGTAACTGGGCATGATATCATAATTTCACCCGCATAGCAACTTCTAAATAGTTGAGAGGGTTACGGCAAAAACTGGATGCACTTCGTGTACCAATTGGACAATCTGATAAGAAGCATGAGGGTTTCGGACGAAAACTCATCTATTACAAAGGGATTTCATTTTTAATAACTTATTTTCACTCCATACTTTTTTTGTGTTCAATATGCACCATTCAAAGGCACATCATCTATTTTCAACCCTTTCTGACTTCATTTGATATTTCTCATGCATTTAGTGATTTATTTTTAGCTAAATGGCCCTGAATTTGAAAAGCAGTACAAATGAACTCTGAAAAGGTTGTAACCTGGCATGACATCATAATTTCACCCACATAGAAACTTCTAAAGAGTTGAGAGGGTTACGGCAAAAACTGGATGCACTTTGTGTACAAATTGGACAATCTGTTTCGAAGAATGTGGGTTTCGGAAGAAAACTCATCTATTACAAAGGGATTTCATTTTAATAACTTATTTTAACTCCATAATTTTTGTGTGTTCAATATGCATCATTCAAAGGCACATCATCAAGTTTCAACCCTTTCTGACTTCATTTGATATTTCTCATGCATTTAATGATTTATTTTGAGCTAAATGACCCTGAATTTGAAAAGCAGTACAAATGAACTCTGAAAAGGTTGTAACTTGGCATGACATCATAATTTCAACCACATAGCAACTTCTAAAGAGTTGAGAGGGTTACGGCAAAAACTGGATGCACTTCGTCTACAAATTGGACAATCTCTTTCGAAGCATGTGGGTTTAGAGGAAAACTGATCTATTACAAAGGGATTTAACTTTTAGTAACTTATTTTCACTCCATAATTTTTGTGTGTTCAATATGCACCATTCAAAGGCACATCATCAATTTTCTACCCTTTCTGACTTCATTTGATATTTCACATGCATTTAATGATTTATTTTGAGCTAAATGATCCTAAATTTGAAAAGCAGTACAAATGAACTCTGAAAATGTTGTAACTTGGCATGACGTCATAATTTCACCCGCATAGAAACTTCTAAAGAGTTGAGAGGGTTACGGCAAAAACTGGATGCACTTTGTGTACAAATTGGACAATCTGTTTCGAAGAATGTGGGTTTCGGATGAAAACTCATCTATTACAAAGGGATTTCATTTTAACAACTTATTTTAACTCCATAATTTTCTTGTGTTCAATATGCATCATTCAAACGCACATCATCAATTTTCAACCCTTTCTGACTTCATTTGATATTTCTCATGCATTTAATGATTTATTTTGAGGTAAATGACCCTGAATTTGAAAAGCAGTACAAATAAACTCTGAAAAGGTTGTAACTTGGCATCACATCATAATTTCAAGCACATAGCAACTTCTAAAGAGTTGAGAGGGTTACGGCAAAAACTGGATGCACTTCGTGTACAAATTGGACAATCTCTTTCGAAGCATGTGGGTTTAGACGAAAACTGATCTATTACAAATGGATTTAACTTTTAATAACTTATTTTCACTCCATAATTTTAGTGTGTTCAATATGCACCATTCAAAGGCACATCATCAATTTTCAACCCTTTCTGACTTCATTTGATATTTCTCATGCATTTAATGATTTATTTTGAGCTAAATGACACTGAATTTGAACAGCAGTACAAATGAACTCATAAAAGGTTGTAACTAGGCATGATATCATAATTTCACCCGCATAGAAACTTCTAAATAGTTGAGAGGGTTACGGCAAAAACTGGATGCACTTTGTGTACCAATTGGACAATCTTATAAGATGCATGAGGGTTTCGGACGAAAACTCATCTAGTACAAAGGGATTTCATTTTTAATAAGTTATTTTAATTCCATACTTTTTGTGTGTTCAATATGCACCATTCAAAGCCACATCATCCATTTTCAACCCTTTCTGACTTCATTTGATATCTCTCATGCATTTAATGATTTAGTTTTAGCTGAATGGCCCTGAATTTGAAAAGCAGTACAAATGAACTCTGAAAAGGTTGTAACTTGGCATGACATCATAATTTCACCCACGTAGCAACTTCTAAAGAGTTGAGAGGGTTACGGCCAAAACTGGATGCACTTCGTGTACAAATTGGACAATCTCTTTCGAAGCATGTGGGTTTTGGACGAAAACTCATCTACTGCAAAGGGATTTCATTTTAATAACTTATTTTAACTCCATAATTTTTGTATGTTCAATATGCACCATTCAAAGGCACATCATCAATTTTTTACCCTTTCTGACTTCATTTGATATTTCTCATGCATTTAATGATTTATTTTGAGCTAAATGACACTGAATTTGAAAAGCAATACAAATGAACTCTGAAAAGGTTGTAACTAGGCATGACATCACAATTTCACCCGCATAGCAACTTCTAAAGAGTTGAGAGGGTTACGGAAAAACTGGATGCACTTCGTGTACAAATTGGATAATCTGATAAGAAGCATGAGGGTTTCGGATGAAAACTCATCTATTAAAAAGGGATTTCATTTTTAATAACTAATTTTAACTCCATACTTCTTGTGTGTTCAATATGCACCATTCAAAGGCACATCATCCATTTTCAACCCTTTCTGACTTCATTTGATATTTCTCATGCATTTAATGATTTATTTTGAGCTAACTGACCCTGAATTGGAAAAGCTGTACCAATGAACTCTGAATTTTTTTTAACTTAGCATGACATCATAATTTCAACCACATAGCAACTTTTTAAGAGTTGTGAGGGTTACGGCAAAAACTAGATGCACTTCGTGTACAAATTGGACAATCTCTTTCGAAGCATGTGGGTTTAGACGAAAACTCATCTATTACAAAGGGATTTAACTTTTAATAACTTATTTTCACTCCATAATTTTTGTGTGTTCAATATGCACCATTCAAAGGCACATCATCAATTTTCAACCCTTTCTGACTTCATTTGATATTTCTCATGCATTTAATGATTTCTTTTGAGCTAAATGACACTGATTTGAACAGCAGTACAAATGAACTCTGAAAAGGTTGTAACTAGGCATGACATCACAATTTCACCCGCATAGCAACTTCTAAAGAGTTGAGAGGGTTACGGCAAAAACTGGATGCACTTCGTGTACAAATTGGATAATCTGATAAGAAGCATGAGGGTTTCGGACGAAAACTCATCTATTACAAAGGGATTTCATTTTTAATAACTAATTTTAACTGCACACTTCTTGTGTGTTCAATATGCAACATTCAAAGGCACATCATCCATTTTCAACCCTTTCTGACTTCATTTGATATTTCTCATGCATTTAATGATTTATTTTGAGCTAACTGACCCTGAATTGGAAAAGCTGTACCAATGAACTCTGAATTTCTTTTAACTTAGCATGACATCATAATTTCAACCACATAGCAACTTTTTAAGAGTTGTGAGGGTTACGGCAAAAACTAGATGCACTTCGTGTACAAATTGGACAATCTCTTTCGAAGCATGTGGGTTTCGGACGAAAACTCATCTATTATAAAGGGATTTCATGTTTATCACTTATTTTAAGTCCATAATTTTTGTGTGTTCAATATGCACCATTCAAAGGCACATCATCAATTTTCAACCCTTTCTGACTTCATTTGATATTTCTCATGCATTTAATGATTTATTTTGAGCTAAATGACCCTGAATTTGAAAAGCAGTACAAATGAACTATGAAAATGTTGTAACTTGGCCTGACATCATAATTTCACCCACATAGCAACTTCTAAAGATTTGAGATGGTCACGGCAAAACCTGGATGCACTTCGTGTACAAATTGGACAATCTGTTTCGAAGCATGTGGGTTTTGGACGAAAACTCATCTATTAGAAAGGGATTTCATTTTAATAACTTATTTTATCTCCATAATTTTTGTGTGTTCAATATGCACTATTAAAGGGACATCATCAATTTTCAACCCTTTCTGACTTCATTTGACATTTCTCATGCATTTAATGATTTATTTTGAGCTAAATGACCCTGATTTGGAAAAGCAGTACAAATGAACTCTAAAAAGGTTGTAACTTGGCATGACATCATAATGTCACCCACATAGCAACTTCTAAAGAGTTGAGAGGGTTACGGGAAAAACTGGATGCACTTCGTGTACAAATTGGACAATCATTTTCGTAGCATGTGGGTTTTGGACGAAAACTCATCTACTTCAAAGGGATTTCATTTTAATAACTTGTTTTAACTCCATAATTTTTGTGTGTTCAATATGCACCATTCAAAGGCACATCATCAATTTTCTACCCTTTCTGACTTCATTTGATATTTCTCATGCATTTAATGATTTATTTTGAGCTAAATGACACTGAATTTGAAAAGCAGTACAAATGAACTCTGAAAAGGTTGTAACTAGGAATGACATCATAATTTCACCCGCATAGCAACTTCTGAAGAGTTGAGAGGGTTACGGGAAAAACTGGATGGACTTCGTGTACAAATTGGACAATCTGACAGGAAGCATGAGGGTTTCGGAGGAAAACTCATCTATTACAAAGGAATTTGATATTTAACTAATTATTTTAACTCCATACTTTTTGTGTGTTCAATATGCACCATTCAAAGGCACATCATCCATTTTCAACCCTTTCTGACTTCATTTGATATTTCTCAAGCATTTAATGATTTATTTTGAGCTAACTGGCCCTGAATTTGAAAAGCAGTACAAATGAACTCTGAAAATTTTGTAACTTAGCATGACATCATAATTTCAACAACATAGCAACTTCTAAAGAGTTGTGAGGGTTACAGCAAAAACTGGATGCACTTCGTGTACAAATTGGACAACTCTTTCGAAGCATGTGGGTTTTGAACGAAACCTCATCTATTATAAAGGGATTTCATTTTTAATAACTTATTTTAACTCCATAATTTCGGTGTGTTCAATATGCACCATTCAAAGGCACATCATCAATTGTCAACCCTTTCTAACTTCATTTGATATTTGTCATGCATTTAATGATTTATTTTGAGCTAAATGACCCTGAATTTGGAAAGCAGTACAAATGAACTCCGAAAAGGTTGTACCTTGGCATGACAACATAATTTCACCCACATAGCAACTTCTAAAGATTTGAGATGGTCACGACAAAAACTTGATGCACTTCGTGTACAAATTGGACAATCTATTTCGAAGCATGTGGGTTTTGGACGAAAACTCATCTATTACAAAGGGATTTCGGTTTAATAACTTATTTTAACTCCATAATTTTTGTGTGTTCAATATGCACCATTCAAAGGCACATCATCAATTTTCAGCCCTTTCTAACTTCATTTGATATTTCTTATGCATTTAATGATTTATTTTGAGCTAAATGACCCTGAATTTGAGAAGCAGTACAAATGAACTCTGAAAAGGTTGTAACTTGGCATGACATCATAATTTCACCCACATAGCAACTTCTAAAGAGTTGAAAGGGTTACGGAAAAAACTGGATGCACTTCGTGTACAAATTGGACAATCTCTTTCGAAGCATGTGGGTTTCGGACGAAAACTCATCTATTAAAAAGGGATTTAAATTTTATTAACTTATTTTCACTCCATAATTTTGTGTGTTCAATATGCACTATTCAAAAGAACATCATCAATTTTCAACCCTTTCTGTCTTCATTTGATATTTCTCAAGCATCTAATGATTTATTTTCAGCTACATGACACTGAATTTGAAAAGCAATACAAATGAACTCTGAAAAGGTTGTAACTAGGCATGACATCATAATTTCACCCGCATAGCAACTTCTAAAGAGTTGAGAGGGTTACGGCAAAAACTGGATGCACTTCGTGTACAAATTGGACAATCTGATAAGAAGCATGAGTGTTTCGGACGAAAACTCATCTATTACAAAGGGATTTGATATTTAATAAATTATTTTAACTCCATACTTTTTGCGTGTTCAATATGAACCATTCAAAGGCACATCATCCATTTTCAACCATTTCTGACTTAATTTGATATTTCTCAAGCATTTAATGATTTATTTTGAGCTAAATGGCCCTGAATTTGAAAAGCAGTACAAATGAACTCTGAAAATTTTATAACTTAGCATGACATCATAATTTCACCCGCATAGCAACTTCTAAAGAGTTGTGAGGGTTACAGCAAAAAATGGATGCACTTCGTGTACAAATTGGACAACTCTTTCGAAGCATGTGGGTTTCGAACGAAACCTCATCTATTATAAAGGGATTTCATTTTTAATAACTTATTTTAACTCCATAATTTCGGTGTGTTCAATATGCACCATTCAAAGGCACATCATCAATTTTCAACCCTTTCTAACTTCATTTGATATTTCTCATGCATTTAATGATTTATTTTGAGCTAAATGACCCTGAATTTGAAAAGCAGTACAAATGAACTCTGAAAATGGTGTAACTTGGCATGACATCATAATTTCACCCACATAGCAACTTCTAAAGAGTTGAGAGGGTCACGGCAAAAACTGGATGCACTTCGTGTACAAATTGGACAATCCGTTTCGAAGCATGTGGGCTTTGGACGAAAACTCATCTATTACAAAGGGATTTCGGTTTAATAACTTATTTTAACTCCATAATTTCAGTGTGTTCAATATGCACCATTCAAAGGCACATCATCAATTTTCAACCCTTTCTGACTTCATTTGATATTTCTCATGCATTTAATGATTTATTTTGAGCTAAATGACCCTGAAGTTGAAAAGCAGTACAAATGAACTCTGAAAAGGTTGTAACTTGGCATGACATCATAATTTCACGCACATAGCAACTTCAAAAGAGTTGAGAGGGTTACGGAAAAAACTGGATGCACTTCGTGTGCAAATTGGACAATCTCTTTCGAAGCATGTGGGTTTCGGACGAAAACTCATCTATTACAAAGGGATTTAAATTTTATTATCTTATTTTCACTCCATAATTTTTGTGTGTTCAATATGAACTATTCAAAAGATCATCATCAATTTTCAACCCTTTCTGACTTCATTTGATATTTCTCATACATTTAATGATTTATTTTCAGCTAAATGACACTGAATTTGAAAAGCAGTACAAATGAACTCTGAAAAGGTTGTAACTAGGGATGACATCATCATTTCACCCGCATAGCAACTTTTAAAGAGTTGAGAGGGTTACGGCAAAAACTGGATGCACTTCGTGTACAAATTGGACAATCTGATAAGAAGCATGTGGGTTTCGGACGAAAACTCATCTATTACAAAGGGATTTCATTTTGAATAACTTATTTTAACTCCATAATTTTTGTGTGTTCAATATGCACCATTCAAAGGCACATCATCCATTTTCAAACCTTTCTGACTTCATTTGATATTTCTCAAGCATTTAATGATTTATTTTGAGCTAAATGGCCTTGAATTTGAAAAGCAGTACAAATGAACTCTGAAAATTTTGTAACTTAGCATGACATCATAATTTCAACCACATAGCAACTTCTAAAGAGTTGTGAGGGTTACGAAAAAAACTGGATGCACTTCGTGTACAAATTGGACAACTCTTTCGAAGCATGTGGGTTTCGGACGAAAACTCATCTATTATAAAGGTATTTCATTTTTAATAACTTATTTTAATTCCATAATTTTTGTGTGTTCAATATGCACCATTCAACGGCACATCATCCATTTTCAACCCTTTCTGACTTCATTTGATATTTCTCAAGCATTTAATGATTTATTTTGAGCTAAATGGCCCTGAATTTTAAAAGCAGTACAAATGAACTCTGAAAAGGTTGTAACTTGGCATGACATGATAATTTCACCCACATAGCAACTTCTAAAGAGTTGAGAGGGTGACGGAAAAAACTGGATGCACTTCGTGTACAAATTGGACAATCTCTTTCGAAGCATGTGTGTTTCGGACGAAAACTCATCTATTACAAAGGGATTTAAATTTCATTATCTTATTTTCACTCCATAATTTTTGTGTGTTCAATATGCACTATTCAAAAACACATCATCAATTTTCAACCCTTTCTATCTTCGTTTGATATTTCTCATACAATTAATTATTTATTTTCAGCTAAATGACACTAAATTTGAAAAGCAGTACAAATGAACTCTGAAAAGATTGTAACTAGGCATGACATCATAGTTTCACCCGCATAGCAACTTCTAAAGAGTTGAGAGGGTTACGACAAAAACTGGATGCACTTTGTGTAAAAATTGGACAATCTGTTTCGAAGAATGTTTGTTTCGGACGAAAACTCATCTATTACAAAGGGATTTCATTTTAATAACTTATTTTAACTCCATAATTTTTGTGTGTTCAATATGCACCATTCGAAGGCACATCATCAATTTTCAACCCTTACTGACTTCATTTGATATTTCTCATGCATTTAATGATTTATTTTGAGCTAAATGACACTTAATTTGAAAAGCAGTACAAATGAACTCTGAAAAGGTTGTAACTAGGCATGACATCATAATTTCACCCGCATAGCAACTTCTAAAGAGTTGAGAAGGTTACGGCAAAAACTGGATGCACTTCGTGTACAAATTTGACAATCTGATAAGAAGCATGAGGGCTTCGGACGAAAACTCATCTATTATAAAGGGATTTCATTTGTAATAACTTATTTGAACTCCATAATTTTTGTGTGTTCAATATGCACCATTCAAAGGCACATCATCCATTTTCAGCCCTTTCTGACGTCATTTGATATTTCTCAAGCATTTAATGATTTATTTTGACCTAAATGGCCCTGAATTTGAAAAGCAGTACAAATGAACTCTGAAAAGGTTGTAACTTGGCATGCCATCATAATTTCACCCACATAGAAACTTCTAAAGAGTTGAGAGGGTTACGACAAAAAATGGATGCACTTTGTGTAAAAATTGGACAATCTGTTTCGAAGAATGTGGGTTTCGGACGAAAACTCATCTATTACAAAGGGATTTCATTTTAATAACTTATTTTAACTCCATAATTTTTGTGTGTTCAATATGCACCATTCGAAGGCACATCATCAATTTTCAACCCTTACTGACTTCATTTGATATTTCTCATGCATTTAATGATTTATTTTGAGCTAAATGGCCCTGACTTTGAAAAGCAGTACAAATGAACTCTCAAAATGGTGTAACAAGGCATGACATCATAATTTCACCTACATAGCAACTTCCAAAGAGTTGAGAGGGTTACGACAAAACCTGGATGCACTTCGTGTACAAATTGGACAATCTCTTTCGAAGCATGTGGGTTTCAGACGAAAACTCATCTATTACAAAGGGATTTCATTTCATTAACTTATTTTAACTCCATAATTTTTGGGTGCTCAATATGCACCATTCAAAGGGACATCAACAATTTTCAACCCTTTCTGACTTCATTTGATATTTCTCATGCACGTAATGATTTATTTTGTGCTAAATGACCCTAAATTTGAAAAGCAGTACAAATGAACTCTGAAAAGGTTGTAACTTGGCATGACATCAGAATTTCACCCACATAGAAACTTCTAAAGAGTTGAGAGGGATACGACAAAAACTAGATGCACTTTGTGTAAAAATTGGACAATCTGTTTCGAAGAATGTGGGTTTCGGACAAAAACTCATCTATTACAATGGGATTTCATTTTAATAACTTATTCTAACTCCATAATTTTTGTGTGTTCAATATGCACTATTAAAGGGATATCATCAATTTTCAACCCTTTCTAACTTCATTTGATATTTCTCATGCATTGAATTATTTATTTTGAGCTAAATGACCCTGAATTTGAAAAGCAGTACAAATGAACTCTGAAAAGGTTGTAACTTGGCATGACATCATAATTTTACCCACATAGCAACTTCTAAAGAGTTGAGAGGGTGACGGTAAAAACTGGATGCACTTCGTGTACAAATTGGACAACTCTTTCGAAGCATGGGGGTTTCGGACGAAAACTCATCTATTATAAAGGGATTTCATTTTTAATAACTTATTTGAACTCCATAATTTTTGTGTGTTCAATATGCACCATTCAAAGGCACATCATCCATTTTCAGCCCTTTTTGACTTCATTTGATATTTCTCAAGCATTTAATGATTTATTTTGACCTAAATTTCTCATTCATTTTAATAACTTATTTTAACTCCATAATTTTTTTGTGTTCAATATGCACCATTCGAAGGCACATCATCAATTTTCAACCCTTACTGACTTCATTTGATATTTCTCATGCATTTAATGATTTATTTTGAGCTAAATGACACTGAATTTGAAAAGCAGTACAAATGAACCCTGAAAAGGTTGTAACTAGGCATGACATCATAATTTCACCCGCATATCAATTTCTAAAGAGTTGAGAGGGTTACGGCAAAAACTGGATGCACTTCGTGTACAAATTTGACAATCTGATAAGAAGCATCAGGGTTTCGGACGAAAACTCATCTATTATAAAGGGATTTCATTTGTAATAACTTACTTGAACTCCATAATTTTTGTGTGTTCAATATGCACCATTCAAAGGCACATCATCCATTTTCAGCCCTTTCTGACTTCATTTGATATTTCTCAAGCATTTAATGATTTATTTTGACCTAAATGGCCCTGAATTTGAAAAGCAGTACAAATGAACTCTGAAAAGGTTGTAACTTGGCATGACATCATAATTTCACCCACATAGAAACTTCTAAAGAGTTGAGAGGGTTACGACATAAAATGGATGCACTTTGTGTAAAAATTGGACAATCTGTTTCGAAGAATGTGGGTTTCGGACGAAAACTCATCTATTACAAAGGGATTTCATTTTAATAACTTATTTTAACTCCATAATTTTTGTGTGTTCAATATGCACCATTCGAAGGCACATCATCAATTTTCAACCCTTACTGACTTCATTTGATATTTCTCATGCATTTAATGATTTATTTTGAGCTAAATGGCCCTGAATTTGAAAAGCAGTACAAATGAACTCTCAATATGGTGTAACAAGGCATGACATCATAATTTCACCTACATAGCAACTTCCAAAGAGTTGAGAGGGTTACGACAAAACCTGGATGCACTTCGTGTACAAATTGGACAATCTCTTTCGAAGCATGTGGGTTTTAGACGAAAACTCATCTATTACAAAGGGATTTCATTTCATTAACTTATTTCAACTCCATAATTTTTGGGTGCTCAATATGCACCATTCAAAGGGACATCAACAATTTTCAACCCTTTCTGACATCATTTGATATTTCTCATGCACGTAATGATTTATTTTGTGCTAAATGACCCTAAATTTGAAAAGCAGTACAAATGAACTCTGAAAAGGTTGTAACTTGGCATGACATCATAATTTCACCCACATAGAAACTTCTAAAGAGTTGAGAGGGTTACGACAAAAACTAGATGCACTTTGTGTAAAAATTGGACAATCTGTTTCGAAGAATGTGGGTTTCGGACGAAAACTCATCTATTACAATGGGATTTCATTTTAATAACTTATTTTAACTCCATAATTTTTGTGTGTTCAATATGCACTATTAAAGGGACATCATCAATTTTCAACCCTTTCTGACTTCATTTGATATTTCTCATGCATTTAATTATTTATTTTGAGCTAAATGACCCTGAATTTGAAAAGCAGTACAAACGAACTCTGAAAAGGTTGTAACTTGGCATGACATCATAATTTTACCCACATAGCAACTTCTAAAGAGTTGAGAGGGTGACGGTAAAAACTGGATGCACTTCGTGTACAAATTGGACAACTCTTTCGAAGCATGAGGGTTTCGGACGAAAACTCATCTATTATAAAGGGATTTCATTTTTAATAACTTATTTGAACTCCATAATTTTTGTGTGTTCAATATGCACCATTCACAGGCACATCATCCATTTTCAGCCCTTTCTGACTTCATTTGATATTTCTCAAGCATTTAATGATTTATTTTGACCTAAATGGCCCTGAATTTTAAAAGCAGTACAAATGAACTCTGACAAGGTTGTAACATGGCATGACATCATAATTTCACCCACATAGAAACTTCTAAAGAGTTGAGAGGGTTACGACAAAAACTGGATGCACTTTGTGTAAAAATTGGACAATCTTCTTCGAAGAATGTGGGTTTCGGATGAAAACTCATCTATTACAAAGGGATTTCATTTTAATAACTTATTTTCACTCCATAATTTTTGTGTGTTCAATATGCACCATTCGAAGGCACATCATAAATTTTCAACCCTTACTGACTTCATTTGATATTTGTCATGCATTTAATGATTTATTTTGAGCTAAATGGCCCTGAATTTGAAAAGCAGTACAAATGAACTCTCAAAATGGTGTAACAAGGCCTGACATCATGATTTCACCTACATAGCAACTTCTAAAGAGTTGAGAGGGTTACTACAAAACCTGGATGCACTTCGTGTACAAATTGGACAATCTCTTTCGAAGCATGTGGGTTTCAGACGAAAACTCATCTATTACAAAGGGATTTCATTTTATTAACTTATTTTAACTCCATAATTTTTGGCTGCTCAATATGCACCATTCAAAGGGACATCAACAATTTTCAACCCTTTCTGACTTCATTTGATATTTCTCATGCATTTAATGATTTATTTTGAGCTAAACGACCCTAAATTTGAAAAGCAGTACAAATGAACTCTGAAGAAGGTTGTAACTTGGCATGACATCATAATTTCACCCACATAGACACTTCTAAAGAGTTGACTGGGTTACCACCAAAACTAGATGCACTTTGTGTAAAAATTGGACAATCTGTTTTGAAGAATGTGGGTTTCGGACGAAAACTCATCTATTACAATGGGATTTCATTTTAATAACTTATTTATCTCCATAATTTTTGTGTGTTCAATATGCACTATTAAAGGGACATCATCAATTTTCAACCCTTTCTGACTTCATTTGATATTTCTCATGCATTTAATTATTTATTTTGAGCTAAATGACCCTGAATTTGAAAAGCAGTACAAATGAACTCTGAAAAGGTTGTAACTTGGCATGACATCATAATTTCACCCACATAGCAACTTCTAAAGAGTTGAGAGGGTGATGGAAAAAAATGGATGCACTTCGTGTACAAATTGGACAACTCTTTCGAAGCATGAGGGTTTCGGACGAAAACTCATCTATTATAAAGGGATTTCATTTTTAATAACTTATTTGAACTCCATAATTTTTGTGTGTTCAATATGCACCATTCAAAGGCACATCATCCATTTTCAGCCCTTTCTGACTTCATTTGATATTTCTCAAGCATTTAATGATTTATTTTGACCTAAATGGCCCTGAATTTTAAAAGCAGTACAAATGAACTCTGAAAAGGTTGTAACTTGGCATGACATCATAATTTCACCCACATAGAAACTTCTAAAGAGTTGAGAGGGTTACGACAAAAACTGGATGCACTTTGTGTAAAAATTGGACAATCTGCTTCGAAGAATGTGGGTTTCGGACGAAAACTCATCTATCACAAAGGGATTTCATTTTAATAACTTATTTTCACTCCATAATTTTTTTGTGTTCAATATGCACCATTCGAAGGCACATCATAAATTTTCAACCCTTACTGACTTCATTTGATATTTATCATGCATTTAATGATTTATTTTGAGCTAAATGGCCCTGAATTTGAAAAGAAGTACAAATGAACTCTCAAAATGGTGTAACAAGGCATGACATCATAATTTCACCTACATAGCAACTTCTAAAGAGTTGAGAGGGTTACGACCAAAACTAGATGCACTTTGTGTAAAAATTGGACAATCTGTTTCGAACAATGTGGGTTTCGGACGAAAACTCATCTATTACAATGGGATTTCATTTTAATAACTTATTTGAACTCCATAATTTTTGTGTGTTCAATATGCACTATTAAAGGGACATCATCAATTTTCAACCCTTTCTGACTTCATTTGATATTTCTCATGCATTTAATTATTTATTTTGAGCTAAATGACGCTGAATTTGAAAAGCAGTACAAATGAACTCTGAAAAGGTTGTAACTTGGCATGACATCATAATTTCACCCACATAGCAACTTCTAAAGAGTTGAGAGGGTGACGGAAAAAACTAGATGCACTTCGTGTACAAATTGGACAATCTCTTTCGAACAATGTGGGTT
The DNA here is from genome assembly GCA_022496015.1 of Hordeum marinum. Taxonomy (NCBI): domain Eukaryota; kingdom Viridiplantae; phylum Streptophyta; class Magnoliopsida; order Poales; family Poaceae; genus Hordeum; species Hordeum marinum. The sequence goes on from CM039678.1 coordinate 558,239,880, forward strand.
TCGGACGAAAACTCATCTATTACAAAGTGATTTCATTTTTAATAACTTTTTTTAACTCCATAATTTTTGTGTGTTCAATATGCGCCATTCAAAGGCACATCATCAATTTTCAACCTTTTCTGACTTTATTTCATATCTCTCATGCATTTAATGATTTATTTTGAGCTAAAAGACCCTCAATTTGAAAAGCAGTACAAATGAACTCTGAAAAGGTTGTAAGTTGGCATGACATCATAATTTCACCCACATAGCAACTTCTAAAGGGTTGAGAGGGTTACGGCAAAAACTGGATGCACTTCCTGTACAAATTGGACAATCTGTTTCGAAGCATGTGGGTTTCCGACAAAAACTCATCTATTAAAAGGGATTTCATTTTTAATAACTTGTTTTAACTCCATACTTTTTGTGTGTTCAATATGCACCATTCAAAGGCACATCATCCATTTTCAACCCTTTCTGACTTCATTTGATATTTCTCATGCATTTAATGATTTATTTTGAGCTAAATGACCCTGAATTTGAAAAGCAGTACAAATGAACTCTGAAAAGGTTGTAACTTGGCATGACATCATAGTTTCACCCACATAGCAACTTCTAAAGAGTTGACAGGGTTTCGGCAAAAACTGGATGCACTTCGTGTACAAATTGGACAATCTCATAAGAAGCATGAGGGTTTCGGACGAAAACTCATCTATTACAAAGGGATTTCATTTTTAATAACTTATTTGAACTCCATACTTTTTTGTGTTCAATATGCACCATTCAAAGGCACATCATCAATTTTCAACCCTTTCAGACTTCATTTGATATTTCTCATGCATTTAATGATTTCTTTTTAGCTAAATGTACCTGAGTTTGAAAAGCAGTACAAATGAACTCTGAAAATGTTGTAACTTGGCATGACACCATAATTTCACCCGCATAGCAACTTCTAAAGCGTTGAGAGGGTTATGACAAAAACTGGATGCACTTCGTGAACAAATTGGACAATCTCATCAGAAGCATGAGGGTTTTGGACGAAAACTCATCTATTACAAAGGGATTTCATTTTTAATAACTTGTTTTACCTCCATACTTTTTGTGTGTTCAATATGCACCATTCAAAGGCACATCATCCATTTTCAACCCTTTCTGACTTCATTTGATATTTCTCATGCATTTAATGATTTATTTTGAGCTAAATGACCTTGAGTTTGAGAAGCAGTACAAATGAACTCTGAAAAGGTTGTAACTTGGCATGACATCATAATTTCACCCGCATAGCAACTTCTAAAGAGTTGAGAGGGTTACGGCAAAAACTGGATGCACTTCATGTACAAATTGGACAATCTCATAGGAAGCATGAAGGTTTCGGACGAAAACTCATCTATTACAAAGGGATTTCATTTTTAATAACTTATTTTAACTATATAATTTTTGTCTGTTCAATATGCACCATTCAAAGGCACATCATCAATTTTCAACGCTTTCGGACATCATGTGATATTTCTCATGCATTTAATGATTTATTTTGTGCTAAAAGACCCTGAGTTTGAAAAGCAGTACAAATGAACTCTGAAAAGGTTGTAACTTGGCATGACATCATAATTTCACCCACATAGCAACTTCTAAAGGGTTGAGAGGGTTACGGCAAAAACTGGATGCACTTCGTGTACAAATTGGACAATCTGTTTCGAAGCATGTGGGTTTCCGACGAAAACTCATCTATTACAAAGGGATTTCACTTTTAATAACTTATTTTAACTCCATACTTTTTGTGTGTTCAATATGCACCACTCAAAAGCACAACATCAATTTTCAACCCTTTCTGACTTCATTTGATATTTCTCATGCATTTAATGATTTATTTTGAGCTAAATGACCATGATTTTGAAAAGCAGTACAAATGAACTCTGAAAAACTTGTAACTTGGCATGACATCAAAATTTCACCCACATGGCAACTTCTACAGAGTTGAGAGGGTTACGGCAAAAACTTGATGCTCTTCGTGTACAAATTGGACAATCTCTTTCGAAGCATGTGGGTTTCGGACGAAAACTCATCTATTACAAAGTGATTTCATTTTTAATAACTTTTTTTAACTCCATAATTTTTTTGTGTTCAATATGCACCATTAAAAGGCACATCATCAATTTTCAACCCTTTCTGACTTCATTTGATATTTCTCATGCATTTAATGATTTATTTTGAGCTAAATGACCCTGAATTTGAAAAGCAGTACAAATGAACTATGAAAAGGTTGTAACTTGGCATGGCATCATAATTTCACACACATTGCAACTTCTAAAGAGTTGAGAGGGTTACGGCGAAAACTGGATGCACTTCATGTACAAATTGCAAAATCTCATAAGAAGCATGAGGGTTTCGGACGAAAACTCATCTATTACAAAGGGATTTCATTTTTAATAACATATGTTAACTCGATACTTTGTGTGTGTTCAATATGCACCATTCAAAGGCACATCATCAATTTTCAACCCTTTCTGACTTCATTTGATATTTCTCATGCATTTAATGATTTATTTTGAGCTAAATGACCCTGAGTTTGAAAAGCAATACAAATGAACTCTGAAAAGGTTGTAACTTGGCATGACATCATAATTTCACCCACATAGCAACTTCTAAAGAGTTGAGAGGGTTGCGGCAAAAACTAGATGCACTTCGTGTACAAATTGGACAATCTCATAAGAAGCATGAGGGTTTCGGACGAAAACTCATCTATTACAAAGGGATTTCATTTTTAATAACTTGTTTTAACTCCATACTTTTTGTGTGTTCAATATGCACCATTCAAAGGCACTTCATCCATTTTCAACCATTTCTGACTTCATCTGATATTTCTCATGCATTTAATGATTTATTTTGACCTAAATGACCCTGAGTTTGAAAAGCAGTACAAATGAACTCTGAAAAGGTTGTAACTTGGCATGACATCATAATTTCACCCGCATAGCAAGTTCTAAAGAGTTGAGAGGGTTATGACAAAAACTGGATGCACTTCGTGTACAAATTGGACAATCTCATAAGAAGCACGAGCATTTCGGACGAAAACTCATCTATTACAAAGGGATTTCATTTTTAATAACTTATTTTAACTCCATACTTTATGTGTGTTCAATATGCACCATTCAAAGGCACATCGTCAATTTTCAACCCTTTCTGACTTCATTTGTTATTTCTCATGCATTTAATGATTTATTTCGAGCTAAATGACCCTGAATTTGAAAAGCAGTACAAATGAACTATGAAAAGGTTGTAACTTGGCATGACATCATAATTTCACCCACATAGCAACTTCTAAAGAGTTGAGAGGGTTACGGAAAAAACTAGATGCACTTCGTGTACAAATTGGACAATCTCTTTCGAACAATGTGGGTTTCGGACGAAAACTCATCTATTACAAAGTGATTTCATTTTTAATAACTTTTTTTAACTCCATAATTTTTGTGTGTTCAATATGCGCCATTCAAAGGCACATCATCAATTTTCAACCTTTTCTGACTTTATTTCATATCTCTCATGCATTTAATGATTTATTTTGAGCTAAAAGACCCTCAATTTGAAAAGCAGTACAAATGAACTCTGAAAAGGTTGTAAGTTGGCATGACATCATAATTTCACCCACATAGCAACTTCTAAAGGGTTGAGAGGGTTACGGCAAAAACTGGATGCACTTCGTGTACAAATTGGACAATCTGTTTCGAAGCATGTGGGTTTCCGACAAAAACTCATCTATTAAAAGGGATTTCATTTTTAATAACTTGTTTTAACTCCATACTTTTTGTGTGTTCAATATGCACCATTCAAAGGCACATCATCCATTTTCAACCCTTTCTGACTTCATTTGATATTTCTCATGCATTTAATGATTTATTTTGAGCTAAATGACCCTGAATTTGAAAAGCAGTACAAATGAACTCTGAAAAGGTTGTAACTTGGCATGACATCATAGTTTCACCCACATAGCAACTTCTAAAGAGTTGACAGGGTTTCGGCAAAAACTGGATGCACTTCGTGTACAAATTGGACAATCTCATAAGAAGCATGAGGGTTTCGGACGAAAACTCATCTATTACAAAGGGATTTCATTTTTAATAACTTATTTGAACTCCATACTTTTTTGTGTTCAATATGCACCATTCAAAGGCACATCATCAATTTTCAACCCTTTCAGACTTCATTTGATATTTCTCATGCATTTAATGATTTCTTTTTAGCTAAATGTACCTGAGTTTGAAAAGCAGTACAAATGAACTCTGAAAATGTTGTAACTTGGCATGACACCATAATTTCACCCGCATAGCAACTTCTAAAGCGTTGAGAGGGTTATGACAAAAACTGGATGCACTTCGTGAACAAATTGGACAATCTCATCAGAAGCATGAGGGTTTTGGACGAAAACTCATCTATTACAAAGGGATTTCATTTTTAATAACTTGTTTTACCTCCATACTTTTTGTGTGTTCAATATGCACCATTCAAAGGCACATCATCCATTTTCAACCCTTTCTGACTTCATTTGATATTTCTCATGCATTTAATGATTTATTTTGAGCTAAATGACCTTGAGTTTGAGAAGCAGTACAAATGAACTCTGAAAAGGTTGTAACTTGGCATGACATCATAATTTCACCCGCATAGCAACTTCTAAAGAGTTGAGAGGGTTACGGCAAAAACTGGATGCACTTCATGTACAAATTGGACAATCTCATAGGAAGCATGAAGGTTTCGGACGAAAACTCATCTATTACAAAGGGATTTCATTTTTAATAACTTATTTTAACTATATAATTTTTGTCTGTTCAATATGCACCATTCAAAGGCACATCATCAATTTTCAACGCTTTCGGACATCATGTGATATTTCTCATGCATTTAATGATTTATTTTGTGCTAAAAGACCCTGAGTTTGAAAAGCAGTACAAATGAACTCTGAAAAGGTTGTAACTTGGCATGACATCATAATTTCACCCACATAGCAACTTCTAAAGGGTTGAGAGGGTTACGGCAAAAACTGGATGCACTTCGTGTACAAATTGGACAATCTGTTTCGAAGCATGTGGGTTTCCGACGAAAACTCATCTATTACAAAGGGATTTCACTTTTAATAACTTATTTTAACTCCATACTTTTTGTGTGTTCAATATGCACCACTCAAAAGCACAACATCAATTTTCAACCCTTTCTGACTTCATTTGATATTTCTCATGCATTTAATGATTTATTTTGAGCTAAATGACCATGATTTTGAAAAGCAGTACAAATGAACTCTGAAAAACTTGTAACTTGGCATGACATCAAAATTTCACCCACATGGCAACTTCTACAGAGTTGAGAGGGTTACGGCAAAAACTTGATGCTCTTCGTGTACAAATTGGACAATCTCTTTCGAAGCATGTGGGTTTCGGACGAAAACTCATCTATTACAAAGTGATTTCATTTTTAATAACTTTTTTTAACTCCATAATTTTTTTGTGTTCAATATGCACCATTAAAAGGCACATCATCAATTTTCAACCCTTTCTGACTTCATTTGATATTTCTCATGCATTTAATGATTTATTTTGAGCTAAATGACCCTGAATTTGAAAAGCAGTACAAATGAACTATGAAAAGGTTGTAACTTGGCATGGCATCATAATTTCACACACATTGCAACTTCTAAAGAGTTGAGAGGGTTACGGCGAAAACTGGATGCACTTCATGTACAAATTGCAAAATCTCATAAGAAGCATGAGGGTTTCGGACGAAAACTCATCTATTACAAAGGGATTTCATTTTTAATAACATATGTTAACTCGATACTTTGTGTGTGTTCAATATGCACCATTCAAAGGCACATCATCAATTTTCAACCCTTTCTGACTTCATTTGATATTTCTCATGCATTTAATGATTTATTTTGAGCTAAATGACCCTGAGTTTGAAAAGCAATACAAATGAACTCTGAAAAGGTTGTAACTTGGCATGACATCATAATTTCACCCACATAGCAACTTCTAAAGAGTTGAGAGGGTTGCGGCAAAAACTAGATGCACTTCGTGTACAAATTGGACAATCTCATAAGAAGCATGAGGGTTTCGGACGAAAACTCATCTATTACAAAGGGATTTCATTTTTAATAACTTGTTTTAACTCCATACTTTTTGTGTGTTCAATATGCACCATTCAAAGGCACTTCATCCATTTTCAACCATTTCTGACTTCATCTGATATTTCTCATGCATTTAATGATTTATTTTGACCTAAATGACCCTGAGTTTGAAAAGCAGTACAAATGAACTCTGAAAAGGTTGTAACTTGGCATGACATCATAATTTCACCCGCATAGCAAGTTCTAAAGAGTTGAGAGGGTTATGACAAAAACTGGATGCACTTCGTGTACAAATTGGACAATCTCATAAGAAGCACGAGCATTTCGGACGAAAACTCATCTATTACAAAGGGATTTCATTTTTAATAACTTATTTTAACTCCATACTTTATGTGTGTTCAATATGCACCATTCAAAGGCACATCGTCAATTTTCAACCCTTTCTGACTTCATTTGTTATTTCTCATGCATTTAATGATTTATTTCGAGCTAAATGACCCTGAATTTGAAAAGCAGTACAAATGAACTATGAAAAGGTTGTAACTTGGCATGACATCATAATTTCACCCACATAGCAACTTCTAAAGAGTTGAGAGGGTTACGGCAAAAACTGGATGCACTTCGTGTACAAATTGGACAATCTTATAAGAAGCATGAGGGTTTCGGACGAAAACTCATCTATTATAGAGGGATTTTATTGTAATAACTTATTTTAACTTTATACTTTTTGTGTGTTCAATATGCACCATTCAAAGGCACATCATCAATTTTCAACCCTTTCTGACTTCATTTGATATTTCTAATGCATTTAATGATTTATTATGAGCTAAATGACCCTGAATTTGAAAAGCAGTACAAATGAACTCTGAAAAGGTTGTAACTTGGCATGACATCATAATTTCACCCGCATAGCAACTTCTAAAGAGTTGAGAGGGTAACGGCAAAAACTCGATGCACCTCGTGTACAAATTGGATAATCTGTTTCGAAGCATGTGGGTTTCGGACGAAAACTCATCTATTACAAAAGGATTTCATTTTTAATAACTTATTTTAACTCCACAATTTTTGTTTGTTCAATATGCGCCATTCAAAGGCACATCATCAATTTTCAACCTTTTCTGACTTCATTTGATATTTCTCATGCATTTAATGATTTATGTTGAGCTAAATGACCCTGAATTTGAAAAGGAGTACAAATGAACTCTGAAAAGGTTGTAACTTGGCATGACATCATAATGTCACCCACATAGCAACTTCTAAAGAGTTGAGAGGGTTACGACAAAAACTGGATGCACTTCGTGTACAAATTCGATAATCTCTTTCGAAGCATGTTGGTTTCGGACGAAAACTCGTCTATTACAAAGGGATTTCATTTTTGATAACTTATTTTAACTCCATAATTTTTGTGTGTTCAATATCCACCATTCAAAGGCACATCATCATTTTTCAAGCCTGTCTGACTTCATTCGATATTTCTAATGCATTTAATGAATTATTTTGAGCTAAATGACCCTGAATTTGAAAACCAGTACAAATGAACTCTGAAAAGGTTGTAACTTGGCATGGCATCATAATTTCACCCGCATAGCAACATCTAAAGAGTTGAGAGGGTTACGGCAAAAACTGGATGCACTTCGTGTACAAATTGGACAATCTCATAAGAAGCATGAGGGTTTCGGACGAAAACTTATCTATTACAAAGGGATTTCATTTTTAATAACATATGTTAACTCGATACTTTGTGTGTGTTCAAAATGCACCATTCAAAGGCACATCATCAATTTTCAACCCTTTCTAACTTCATTTGATATGGTTCATGCATTTAATGATTTCTTTTGAGCTAAATGACCCTGAATTTACAAAGCAGTACAAATGAACTCTGAAAAGGTTGTAACTTGGCATGACATCATCATTTCACCCACATAGCAACTTCTAAAGAGTTAAGAGGGTTACGAAAAAAACTGGATGCACTTCGTGTACAAATTGCACAATCTGTTTCGAAGCATGTGGGTTTCGGACGAAAACTCATCTATTACAAAAGGATTTCATTTTTAATAACTTATTTTAACTCCACAATTTTTGTTTGTTCAATATGCGCCATTCAAAGGCACATCGTCAATTTTCAACCTTTTCTGACTTCATTTGATATTTCTCATGCATTTAATGATTTATTTTGAGCTAAAAGACCCTGAATTTGAAAAGCAGTACAAATGAACTCTGAAATGGTTGTAACTTGGCATGACATCATAATTTCTACCACATAGCAACTTCTAAGGGTTTGAGAGCGTTACGGCAAAAACTGGATGCACTTCCTGTACAAATTGGACAAACTGTTTCGAAGCATGTGGGTTTCGGACGAAAACTCATCTGTTACAAAGGGATTTCATTTTTAATAACTTATTTTAACTCCATAAATTTTGTCTGTTCAATATGCACCATTCAAAGGCACATCATCAATTTTCAACGCTTTTAGACTTCATCTGATATTTTTCATGCATTTAATGATTTATTTTGATCTAAATGACCCTGAGTTTGAAAAGCAGTACAAATGAACTCTGAAAAGGTTATAACTTGGCATGACATCATAATTTCAACCGCATAGCAAGTTCTAAAGAGTTGAGAGGGTTATGACAAAAACTGGATGCACTTCGTGTACAAATTGGACAATCTCATAAGAAGCATGAGGGTTTCGGCGAAAACTCATCTATTACAAAGGGATTTCATTTTTAATAACTTATTTTAACTCCATACTTTATGTGTGTTCAATACACACCATTCAAAGGCACATCGTCAATTTTCAACCCTTTCTGACTTCATTTGTTATTTCTCCTGCATTTAATGATCTATTTCGAGCTAAATGACCCTGAATTTGAAAAGCAGTACAAATGAACTATGAAAAGGTTGTAACTTGGCATGACATCATAATTTCACCCACATAGCAACTTCTAAAGAGTTCAGAGGGTTACGGCAAAAACTGGATGCACTTCGTGTACAAATTGGACAATCTTATAAGAAGCATGAGGGTATTACAGAGGGATTTCATTGTAATAACTTATTTTAACTTTATACTTTTTGTGTGTTCAATATGCACCATTCAAAGGCACATCATCAATTTTCAACCCTTTCTGACTTCATTTGATATTTCTAATGCATTTAATGATTTATTATGAGCTAAATGACCCTGAATTTGAAAAGCAGTACAAATGAACTCAGAAAAGGTTGTAACATGGCATGACATCATAATTTCACCCGCACAGCAACTTCTAAAGAGTTGAGAGGGTTACGGCAAAAACTCGACGCACTTCGTGTACAAATTGGATAATCTGTTTCGAAGCATGTGGGTTTCGGACGAAAACTCATCTATTACAAAAGGATTTCATTTTTAATAACTTATTTTAACTCCACAATTTTTGTTTGTTCAATATGCGCCATTCAAAGGCACATCATCAATTTTCAACCTTTTCTGACTTCATTTGATATTTCTCATGCATTTAATGATTTATTTTGAGCTAAATGACCCTGAATTTGAAAAGGAGTACAAATGAACTCTGAAAAGGTTGTAACTTGGCATGACATCATAATGTCACCCACATATCAACTTCTAAAGAGTTGAGAGGGTTACGACAAAAACTGGATGCACTTCATGTACAAATTCGACAATCTCTTTCGAAGCATGTTGGTTTCGGACAAAAACTCGTCTATTACAAAGGGATTTCATTTTTGATAACTTATTTTAACTCCATAATTTTTGTGTGTTCAATATGCACCATTCAAAGGCACATCATCAATTTTCAAGCCTGTCTGACTTCATTCGATATTTCTAATGCATTTAATGAATTATTTTGAGCTAAATGACCCTGAATTTGAAAACCAGTACAAATGAACTCTGAAAAGGTTGTAACTTGGCATGGCATCATAATTTCACCCGCATAGCAACATCTAAAGAGTTGAGAGGGTTACGGCAAAAACTGGATGCACTTCGTGTACAAATTGGACAATCTTATAAGAAGCATGAGGGTTTCGGACGAAAACTTATCTATTACAAAGGGATTTCATTTTTAATAACATATGTTAACTCGATACTTTGTGTGTGTTCAAAATGCACCATTCATAAGCACATCATCAATTTTCAACCCTTTCTAACTTCATTTGATATGGTGCATGCATTTAATGATTTCTTTTGAGCTAAATGACCCTGAATTTACAAAGCAGTACAAATGAACTCTGAAAAGGTTGTAACTTGGCATGACATCATCATTTCACCCACATAGCAACTTCTAAAGAGTTGAGAGGGTTACGACAAAAACTGGATGCACTTCGTGTACAAATTGGACAATCTGTTTCGAAGCATGTGGGTTTCGGACGAAAACTCATCTATTACAAAGGGATTTCATTTTTAATAACTTATTTTAACTCCACAATTTTTGTTTTTTCAATATGCGCCATTCAAAGGCACATCATCAATTTTCAACCTTTTCTGACTTCATTTGATATTTCTCATGCATTTAATGATTTATTTTGAGCTAAAAGACCCTGAATTTGAAAAGCAGTACAAATGAACTCTGAAATGGTTGTAACTTGGCATGACATCATAATTTCACCCACATAGCAACTTCTAAAGGGTTGAGAGCGTTACGGCAAAAACTGGATGCACTTCCTGTACAAATTGGACAAACTGTTTCGAAGCATGTGGGTTTCGGACGAAAACTCATCTATTACAAAGGGATTTCATTTTTAATAACTTATTTTAACTCCATAAATTTTGTCTGTTCAATATGCACCATTCAAAGGCACATCATCAATTTTCAACGCTTTCGGACTTCATCTGATATTTCTCATGCATTTAATGATTTATTTTGATCTAAATGACCCTGAGTTTGAAAAGCAGTACAAATGAACTCTGAAAAGGTTGTAACTTGGCATGACATCATAATTTCACCCGCATAGCAAGTTCTAAAGAGTTGAGAGGGTTATGACAAAAACTGGATGCACTTCGTGTACAAATTGGACAATCTCATAAGAAGCATGAGGGTTTCGGACGAAAACTCATCTATTACAAATGGATTTCATTTTTAATAACTTATTTTAACTCCATACTTTATGTGTGTTCAATACACACCATTCAAAGGTACATCGTCAATTTTCAACCCTTTCTGACTTCATTTGTTATTTCTCATGCATTTAATGATTTATTTCGAGCTAAATGACCCTGAATTTGAAAACCAGTACAAATGAACTCTGAAAAGGTTGTAACTTGGCATGGCATCATAATTTCACCCGCATAGCAACATCTAAAGAGTTGAGAGGGTTACGGCAAAAACTGGATGCACTTCGTGTACAAATTGGACAATCTCATAAGAAGCATGAGGGTTTCGGACGAAAACTTATCTATTACAAAGGGATTTCATTTTTAATAACATATGTTAACTCGATACTTTGTGTGTGTTCAAAATGCACCATTCAAAAGCACATCATCAATTTTCAACCCTTTCTAACTTCATTTGATATGGTTCATGCATTTAATGATTTCTTTTGAGCTAAATGACCCTGAATTTACAAAGCAGTACAAATGAACTCTGAAAAGGTTGTAACTTGGCATGACATCATCATTTCACCCACATAGCAACTTCTAAAGAGTTGAGAGGGTTACGACAAAAACTGGATGCACTTCGTGTACAAATTGGACAATCTGTTTCGAAGCATGTGGGTTCCGGACGAAAACTCATCTATTACAAAGGGATTTCATTTTTAATAACTTATTTTAACTCCACAATTTTTGTTTTTTCAATATGCGCCATTCAAAGGCACATCATCAATTTTCAACCTTTTCTGACTTCATTTGATATTTCTCATGCATTTAATGATTTATTTTGAGCTAAAAGACCCTGAATTTGAAAAGCAGTACAAATGAACTCTGAAATGGTTGTAACTTGGCATGACATCATAATTTCACCCACATAGCAACTTCTAAAGGGTTGAGAGCGTTACGGCAAAAACTGGATGCACTTCCTGTACAAATTGGACAAACTGTTTCGAAGCATGTGGGTTTCGGACGAAAACTCATCTATTACAAAGGGATTTCATTTTTAATAACTTATTTTAACTCCATAAATTTTGTCTGTTCAATATGCACCATTCAAAGGCACATCATCAATTTTCAACGCTTTCGGACTTCATCTGATATTTCTCATGCATTTAATGATTTATTTTGATCTAAATGACCCTGAGTTTGAAAAGCAGTACAAATGAACTCTGAAAAGGTTGTAACTTGGCATGACATCATAATTTCACCCGCATAGCAAGTTCTAAAGAGTTGAGAGGGTTATGACAAAAACTGGATGCACTTCGTGTACAAATTGGACAATCTCATAAGAAGCATGAGGGTTTCGGACGAAAACTCATCTATTACAAATGGATTTCATTTTTAATAACTTATTTTAACTCCATACTTTATGTGTGTTCAATACACACCATTCAAAGGTACATCGTCAATTTTCAACCCTTTCTGACTTCATTTGTTATTTCTCATGCATTTAATGATTTATTTCGAGCTAAATGACCCTGAATTTGAAAACCAGTACAAATGAACTCTGAAAAGGTTGTAACTTGGCATGGCATCATAATTTCACCCGCATAGCAACATCTAAAGAGTTGAGAGGGTTACGGCAAAAACTGGATGCACTTCGTGTACAAATTGGACAATCTCATAAGAAGCATGAGGGTTTCGGACGAAAACTTATCTATTACAAAGGGATTTCATTTTTAATAACATATGTTAACTCGATACTTTGTGTGTGTTCAAAATGCACCATTCAAAAGCACATCATCAATTTTCAACCCTTTCTAACTTCATTTGATATGGTTCATGCATTTAATGATTTCTTTTGAGCTAAATGACCCTGAATTTACAAAGCAGTACAAATGAACTCTGAAAAGGTTGTAACTTGGCATGACATCATCATTTCACCCACATAGCAACTTCTAAAGAGTTGAGAGGGTTACGACAAAAACTGGATGCACTTCGTGTACAAATTGGACAATCTGTTTCGAAGCATGTGGGTTTCGGACGAAAACTCATCTATTACAAAGGGATTTCATTTTTAATAACTTATTTTAACTCCACAATTTTTGTTTTTTCAATATGCGCCATTCAAAGGCACATCATCAATTTTCAACCTTTTCTCACTTCATTTGATATTTCTCATGCATTTAATGATTTATTTTGAGCTAAAAGACCCTGAATTTGAAAAGCAGTACAAATGAACTCTGAAATGGTTGTAACTTGGCATGACATCATAATTTCACCCACATAGCAACTTCTAAAGGGTTGAGAGCGTTACGGCAAAAACTGGATGCACTTCCTGTACAAATTGGACAAACTGTTTCGAAGCATGTGGGTTTCGGACGAAAACTCATCTATTACAAAGGGATTTCATTTTTAATAACTTATTTTAACTCCATAAATTTTGTCTGTTCAATATGCACCATTCAAAGGCACATCATCAATTTTCAACGCTTTCGGACTTCATCTGATATTTCTCATGCATTTAATGATTTATTTTGATCTAAATGACCCTGAGTTTGAAAAGCAGTACAAATGAACTCTGAAAAGGTTGTAACTTGGCATGACATCATAATTTCACCCGCATAGCAAGTTCTAAAGAGTTGAGAGGGTTATGACAAAAACTGGATGCACTTCGTGTACAAATTGGACAATCTCATAAGAAGCATGAGGGTTTCGGACGAAAACTCATCTATTACAAATGGATTTCATTTTTAATAACTTATTTTAACTCCATACTTTATGTGTGTTCAATACACACCATTCAAAGGTACATCGTCAATTTTCAACCCTTTCTGACTTCATTTGTTATTTCTCATGCATTTAATGATTTATTTCGAGCTAAATGACCCTGAATTTGAAAACCAGTACAAATGAACTCTGAAAAGGTTGTAACTTGGCATGGCATCATAATTTCACCCGCATAGCAACATCTAAAGAGTTGAGAGGGTTACGGCAAAAACTGGATGCACTTCGTGTACAAATTGGACAATCTCATAAGAAGCATGAGGGTTTCGGACGAAAACTTATCTATTACAAAGGGATTTCATTTTTAATAACATATGTTAACTCGATACTTTGTGTGTGTTCAAAATGCACCATTCAAAAGCACATCATCAATTTTCAACCCTTTCTAACTTCATTTGATATGGTTCATGCATTTAATGATTTCTTTTGAGCTAAATGACCCTGAATTTACAAAGCAGTACAAATGAACTCTGAAAAGGTTGTAACTTGGCATGACATCATCATTTCACCCACATAGCAACTTCTAAAGAGTTGAGAGGGTTACGACAAAAACTGGATGCACTTCGTGTACAAATTGGACAATCTGTTTCGAAGCATGTGGGTTTCGGACGAAAACTCATCTATTACAAAAGGATTTCATTTTTAATAACTTATTTTAACTCCACAATTTTTGTTTTTTCAATATGCGCCATTCAAAGGCACATCATCAATTTTCAACCTTTTCTCACTTCATTTGATATTTCTCATGCATTTAATGATTTATTTTGAGCTAAAAGACCCTGAATTTGAAAAGCAGTACAAATGAACTCTGATCTGGTTGTAACTTGGCATGACATCATAATTTCACCCACATAGCAACTTCTAAAGGGTTGAGAGCGTTACGGCAAAAACTGGATGCACTTCCTGTACAAATTGGACAAACTGTTTCGAAGCATGTGGGTTTCGGACGAAAACTCATCTATTACAAAGGGATTTCATTTTTAATAACTTATTTTAACTCCATAAATTTTGTCTGTTCAATATGCACCATTCAAAGGCACATCATCAATTTTCAACGCTTTCGGACTTCATCTGATATTTCTCATGCATTTAATGATTTATTTTGATCTAAATGACCCTGAGTTTGAAAAGCAGTACAAATGAACTCTGAAAAGGTTGTAACTTGGCATGACATCATAATTTCACCCGCATAGCAAGTTCTAAAGAGTTGAGAGGGTTATGACAAAAACTGGATGCACTTCGTGTACAAATTGGACAATCTCATAAGAAGCATGAGGGTTTCGGACGAAAACTCATCTATTACAAAGGGATTTCATTTTTAATAACTTATTTTAACTCCATACTTTATGTGTGTTCAATACACACCATTCAAAGGCACATCGTCAATTTTCAACCCTTTCTGACTTCATTTGTTATTTCTCATGCATTTAATGATTTATTTCGAGCTAAATGACCCTGAATTTGAAAAGCAGTACAAATGAACTATGAAAAGGTTGTAACTTGGCATGACATCATAATTTCACCCACATAGCAACTTCTAAAGAGTTGAGAGGGTTACGGCAAAAACTGGATGCACTTCGTGTACAAATTGGACAATCTTATAAGAAGCATGAGGGTTTCGGACGAAAACTCATCTATTACAGAGGGATTTCATTGTAATAACTTATTTTAACTTTATACTTTTTGTGTGTTCAATATGCACCATTCAAAGGCACATCATCAATTTTCAACCCTTTCTGACTTCATTTGATATTTCTAATGCATTTAATGATTTATTATGAGCTAAATGACCCTGAATTTGAAAAGCAGTACAAATGAACTCTGAAAAGGTTGTAACTTGGCATGACATCATAATTTCACCCGCATAGCAACTTCTAAAGAGTTGAGAGGGTTACGGCAAAAACTCGACGCACTTCGTGTACAAACTGGATAATCTGTTTCGAAGCATGTGGGTTTCGGACGAAAACTCATCTATTACAAAAGGATTTCATTTTTAATAACTTATTTTAACTCCACAATTTTTGTTTGTTCAATATGCGCCATTCAAAGGCACATCATCAATTTTCAACCTTTTCTGACTTCATTTGATATTTCTCATGCATTTAATGATTTATTTTGAGCTAAATGACCCCGAATTTGAAAAGGAGTACAAATGAACTCCGAAAAGGTTGTAACTTGGCATGACATCATAATGTCACCCACATAGCAACTTCTAAAGAGTCAAGAGGGTTACGGCAAAAACTGGATGCACTTCCTGTACAAATTGGACAAACTGTTTCGAAGCATGTGGGTTTCGGACGAAAACTCGTCTATTACAAAGGGATTTCATTTTTGATAACTTATTTTAACTCCATAATTTTTGTGTGTTCAATATGCACCATTCAAAGGCACATCATCAATTTTCAAGCCTGTCTGACTTCATTCGATATTTCTAATGCATTTAATGATTTATTTTCATCTAAATGACCCTGAATTTGAAAAGCAGTACAAATGAACTCTGAAAAGGTTGTAACTTGGCATGACATCATAATTTCACCCGCATAGCAAGTTCTAAAGAGTTGAGAGGGTTATGACAAAAACTGGATGCACTTCGTGTACAAATTGGACAATCTCATAAGAAGCATGAGGGTTTCGGACGAAAACTCATCTATTACAAAGGGATTTCATTTTTAATAACTTATTTTTACTCCATACTTTATGTGTGTTCAATACACACCATTCAAAGGTACATCGTCAATTTTCAACCCTTTCTGACTTCATTTGTTATTTCTCATGCATTTAATGATTTATTTTGAGCTAAATGACCCTGAATTTGAAAACCAGTACAAATGAACTCTGAAAAGGTTGTAACTTGGCATGGCATCATAATTTCACCCGCATAGCAACATCTAAAGAGTTGAGAGGGTTACGGCAAAAACTGGATGCACTTCGTGTACAAATTGGACAATCTCATAAGAAGCATGAGGGTTTCGGACGAAAACTGATCTATTACAAAGGGATTTCATTTTTAATAACATATGTTAACTCGATACTTTGTGTGTGTTCAAAATGCACCATTCAAAAGCACATCATCAATTTTCAACCCTTTCTAACTTCATTTGATATGGTTCATGCATTTAATGATTTCTTTTGAGCTAAATGACCCTGAATTTACAAAGCAGTACAAATGAACTCTGAAAAGGTTGTAACTTGGCATGACATCATCATTTCACCCACATAGCAACTTCTAAAGAGTTGAGAGGGTTACGACAAAAACTGGATGCACTTCGTGTACAAATTGGACAATCTGTTTCGAAGCATGTGGGTTTCGGACGAAAACTCATCTATTACAAAAGGATTTCATTTTTTAATAACTTATTTTAACTCCACAATTTTTGTTTTTTCAATATGCGCCATTCAAAGGCACATCATCAATTTTCAACCTTTTCTGACTTCATTTGATATTTCTCATGCATTTAATGATTTATTTTGAGCTAAAAGACCCTGAATTTGAAAAGCAGTACAGATGAACTCTGAAATGGTTGTAACTTGGCATGACATCATAATTTCACCCACATAGCAACTTCTAAAGGGTTGAGAGCGTTACGGCAAAAACTGGATGCACTTCCTGTACAAATTGGACAAACTGTTTCGAAGGATGTGGGTTTCGGACGAAAACTCATCTATTACAAAGGGATTTCATTTTTAATAACTTATTTTAACTCCATAAATTTTGTCTGTTCAATATGCACCATTCAAAGGCACATCATCAATTTTCAACGCTTTCGGACTTCATCTGATATTTCTCATGCATTTAATGATTTATTTTGATCTAAATGACCCTGAGTTTGAAAAGCAGTACAAATGAACTCTGAAAAGGTTGTAACTTGGCATGACATCATAATTTCACCCGCATAGCAAGTTCTAAAGAGTTGAGAGGGTTATGACAAAAACTGGATGCACTTCGTGTACAAATTGGACAATCTCATAAGAAGCATGAGGGTTTCGGACGAAAACTCATCTATTACAAAGGGATTTCATTTTTAATAACTTATTTTAACTCCATACTTTATGTGTGTTCAATACACACCATTCAAAGGCACATCGTCAATTTTCAACCCTTTCTGACTTCATTTGTTATTTCTCATGCATTTAATGATTTATTTCGAGCTAAATGACCCTGAATTTGAAAAGCAGTACAAATGAACTATGAAAAGGTTGTAACTTGGCATGACATCATAATTTCACCCACATAGCAACTTCTAAAGAGTTGAGAGGGTTACGGCAAAAACTGGATGCACTTCGTGTACAAATTGGACAATCTTATAAGAAGCATGAGGGTTTCGGACGAAAACTCATCTATTACAGAGGGATTTCATTGTAATAACTTATTTTAACTTTATACTTTTTGTGTGTTCAATATGCACCATTCAAAGGCACATCATCAATTTTCAACCCTTTCTGACTTCATTTGATATTTCTAATGCATTTAATGATTTATTATGAGCTAAATGACCCTGAATTTGAAAAGCAGCACAAATGAACTCTGAAAAGGTTGTAACTTGGCATGACATCATAATTTCACCCGCATAGCAACTTCTAAAGAGTTGAGAGGATTACGGCAAAAACTCGACGCACTTCGTGTACAAATTGGATAATTTGTTTCGAAGCATGTGGGTTTCGGACGAAAACTCATCTATTACAAAAGAATTTCAGTTTTAATAACTTATTTTAACTCCACAATTTTTGTTTGTTCAATATGCGCCATTCAAAGGCACATCATCAATTTTCAACCTTTTCTGACTTCATTTGATATTTCTCATGCATTTAATGATTTATTTTGAGCTAAATGACCCTGAATTTGAAAAGGAGTACAAATGAACTCTGAAAAGGTTGTAACTTGGCATGACATCATAATGTCACCCACATAGCAACATCTAAAGAGTTGAGAGGGTTACGGCAAAAACTGGATGCACTTCGTGTACAAATTGGACAATCTCATAAGGAGCATGAGGGTTTCGGACGAAAACTCGTCTATTACAAAGGGATTTCATTTTTGATAACTTATTTTAACTCCATAATTTTTGTGTGTTCAATATGCACCATTCAAAAGCACATCATCAATTTTCAACCCTTTCTAACTTCATTTGATATGGTTCATGCATTTAATGATTTCTTTTGAGCTAAATGAACCTGAATTTACAAAGCAGTACAAATGAACTCTGAAAAGGTTGTAACTTGGCATGACATCATCATTTCACCCACATAGCAACTTCTAAAGAGTTGAGAGGGTTACGACAAAAACTGGATGCACTTCGTGTACAAATTGGACAATCTGTTTCGAAGCATGTGGGTTTCGGACGAAAACTCATCTATTACAAAAGGATTTCATTTTTAATAACTTATTTTAACTCCACAATTTTTGTTTTTTCAATATGCGCCATTCAAAGGCACATCATCAATTTTCAACCTTTTCTGACTTCATTTGATATTTCTCATGCATTTAATGATTTATTTTGAGCTAAAAGACCCTGAATTTGAAAAGCAGTACAGATGAACTCTGAAATGGTTGTAACTTGGCATGACATCATAATTTCACCCACATAGCAACTTCTAAAGGGTTGAGAGCGTTACGGCAAAAACTGGATGCACTTCCTGTACAAATTGGACAAACTGTTTCGAAGCATGTGGGTTTCGGACAAAAACTCATCTATTACAAAGGGATTTCATTTTTAATAACTTATTTTAACTCCATAAATTTTGTCTGTTCAATATGCACCATTCAAAGGCACATCATCAATTTTCAACGCTTTCGGACTTCATCTGATATTTCTCATGCATTTAATGATTTATTTTGATCTAAATGACCCTGAGTTTGAAAAGCAGTACAAATGAACTCTGAAAAGGTTGTAACTTGGCATGACATCATAATTTCACCCGCATAGCAAGTTCTAAAGAGTTGAGAGGGTTATGACAAAAACTGGATGCACTTCGTGTACAAATTGGACAATCTCATAAGAAGCATGAGGGTTTCGGACGAAAACTCATCTATTACAAAGGGATTTCATTTTTAATAACTTATTTTAACTCCATACTTTATGTGTGTTCAATACACACCATTCAAAGGCACATCGTCAATTTTCAACCCTTTCTGACTTCATTTGTTATTTCTCATGCATTTAATGATTTATTTCGAGCTAAATGACCCTGAATTTGAAAAGCAGTACAAATGAACTATGAAAAGGTTGTAACTTGGCATGACATCATAATTTCACCCACATAGCAACTTCTAAAGAGTTGAGAGGGTTACGGCAAAAACTGGATGCACTTCGTGTACAAATTGGACAATCTTATAAGAAGCATGAGGGTTTCGGACGAAAACTCATCTATTACAGAGGGATTTCATTGTAATAACTTATTTTAACTTTATACTTTTTGTGTGTTCAATATGCACCATTCAAAGGCACATCATCAATTTTCAACCCTTTCTGACTTCATTTGATATTTCTAATGCATTTAATGATTTATTATGAGCTAAATGACCCTGAATTTGAAAAGCAGTACAAATGAACTCTGAAAAGGTTGTAACTTGGCATGACATCATAATTTCACCCGCATAGCAACTTCTAAAGAGTTGAGAGGGTTACGGCAAAAACTCGACGCACTTCGTGTACAAACTGGATAATCTGTTTCGAAGCATGTGGGTTTCGGACGAAAACTCATCTATTACAAAAGGATTTCATTTTTAATAACTTATTTTAACTCCACAATTTTTGTTTGTTCAATATGCGCCATTCAAAGGCACATCATCAATTTTCAACCTTTTCTGACTTCATTTGATATTTCTCATGCATTTAATGATTTATTTTGAGCTAAATGACCCCGAATTTGAAAAGGAGTACAAATGAACTCCGAAAAGGTTGTAACTTGGCATGACATCATAATGTCACCCACATAGCAACTTCTAAAGAGTCAAGAGGGTTACGGCAAAAACTGGATGCACTTCCTGTACAAATTGGACAAACTGTTTCGAAGCATGTGGGTTTCGGACGAAAACTCATCTATTACAAAGGGATTTCATTTTTGATAACTTATTTTAACTCCATAATTTTTGTGTGTTCAATATGCACCATTCAAAGGCACATCATCAATTTTCAAGCCTGTCTGACTTCATTCGATATTTCTAATGCATTTAATGATTTATTTTCATCTAAATGACCCTGAATTTGAAAAGCAGTACAAATGAACTCTGAAAAGGTTGTAACTTGGCATGACATCATAATTTCACCCGCATAGCAAGTTCTAAAGAGTTGAGAGGGTTATGACAAAAATTGGATGCACTTCGTGTACAAATTGGACAATCTCATAAGAAGCATGAGGGTTTCGGACGAAAACTCATCTATTACAAAGGGATTTCATTTTTAATAACTTATTTTTACTCCATACTTTATGTGTGTTCAATACACACCATTCAAAGGTACATCGTCAATTTTCAACCCTTTCTGACTTCATTTGTTATTTCTCATGCATTTAATGATTTATTTTGAGCTAAATGACCCTGAATTTGAAAACCAGTACAAATGAACTCTGAAAAGGTTGTAACTTGGCATGGCATCATAATTTCACCCGCATACCAACATCTAAAGAGTTGAGAGGGTTACGGCAAAAACTGGATGCACTTCGTGTACAAATTGGACAATCTCATAAGAAGCATGAGGGTTTCGGACGAAAACTGATCTATTACAAAGGGATTTCATTTTTAATAACATATGTTAACTCGATACTTTGTGTGTGTTCAAAATGCACCATTCAAAAGCACATCATCAATTTTCAACCCTTTCTAACTTCATTTGATATGGTTCATGCATTTAATGATTTCTTTTGAGCTAAATGACCCTGAATTTACAAAGCAGTACAAATGAACTCTGAAAAGGTTGTAACTTGGCATGACATCATCATTTCACCCACATAGCAACTTCTAAAGAGTTGAGAGGGTTACGACAAAAACTGGATGCACTTCGTGTACAAATTGGACAATCTGTTTCGAAGCATGTGGGTTTCGGACGAAAACTCATCTATTACAAAAGGATTTCATTTTTTAATAACTTATTTTAACTCCACAATTTTTGTTTTTTCAATATGCGCCATTCAAAGGCACATCATCAATTTTCAACCTTTTCTGACTTCATTTGATATTTCTCATGCATTTAATGATTTATTTTGAGCTAAAAGACCCTGAATTTGAAAAGCAGTACAGATGAACTCTGAAATGGTTGTAACTTGGCATGACATCATAATTTCACCCACATAGCAACTTCTAAAGGGTTGAGAGCGTTACGGCAAAAACTGGATGCACTTCCTGTACAAATTGGACAAACTGTTTCGAAGGATGTGGGTTTCGGACGAAAACTCATCTATTACAAAGGGATTTCATTTTTAATAACTTATTTTAACTCCATAAATTTTGTCTGTTCAATATGCACCATTCAAAGGCACATCATCAATTTTCAACGCTTTCGGACTTCATCTGATATTTCTCATGCATTTAATGATTTATTTTGATCTAAATGACCCTGAGTTTGAAAAGCAGTACAAATGAACTCTGAAAAGGTTGTAACTTGGCATGACATCATAATTTCACCCGCATAGCAAGTTCTAAAGAGTTGAGAGGGTTATGACAAAAACTGGATGCACTTCGTGTACAAATTGGACAATCTCATAAGAAGCATGAGGGTTTCGGACGAAAACTCATCTATTACAAAGGGATTTCATTTTTAATAACTTATTTTAACTCCATACTTTATGTGTGTTCAATACACACCATTCAAAGGCACATCGTCAATTTTCAACCCTTTCTGACTTCATTTGTTATTTCTCATGCATTTAATGATTTATTTCGAGCTAAATGACCCTGAATTTGAAAAGCAGTACAAATGAACTATGAAAAGGTTGTAACTTGGCATGACATCATAATTTCACCCACATAGCAACTTCTAAAGAGTTGAGAGGGTTACGGCAAAAACTGGATGCACTTCGTGTACAAATTGGACAATCTTATAAGAAGCATGAGGGTTTCGGACGAAAACTCATCTATTACAGAGGGATTTCATTGTAATAACTTATTTTAACTTTATACTTTTTGTGTGTTCAATATGCACCATTCAAAGGCACATCATCAATTTTCAACCCTTTCTGACTTCATTTGATATTTCTAATGCATTTAATGATTTATTATGAGCTAAATGACCCTGAATTTGAAAAGCAGCACAAATGAACTCTGAAAAGGTTGTAACTTGGCATGACATCATAATTTCACCCGCATAGCAACTTCTAAAGAGTTGAGAGGGTTACGGCAAAAACTCGACGCACTTCGTGTACAAATTGGATAATTTGTTTCGAAGCATGTGGGTTTCGGACGAAAACTCATCTATTACAAAAGAATTTCAGTTTTAATAACTTATTTTAACTCCACAATTTTTGTTTGTTCAATATGCGCCATTCAAAGGCACATCATCAATTTTCAACCTTTTCTGACTTCATTTGATATTTCTCATGCATTTAATGATTTATTTTGAGCTAAATGACCCTGAATTTGAAAAGGAGTACAAATGAACTCTGAAAAGGTTGTAACTTGGCATGACATCATAATGTCACCCACATAGCAACATCTAAAGAGTTGAGAGGGTTACGGCAAAAACTGGATGCACTTCGTGTACAAATTGGACAATCTCATAAGGAGCATGAGGGTTTCGGACGAAAACTCGTCTATTACAAAGGGATTTCATTTTTGATAACTTATTTTAACTCCATAATTTTTGTGTGTTCAATATGCACCATTCAAAAGCACATCATCAATTTTCAACCCTTTCTAACTTCATTTGATATGGTTCATGCATTTAATGATTTCTTTTGAGCTAAATGAACCTGAATTTACAAAGCAGTACAAATGAACTCTGAAAAGGTTGTAACTTGGCATGACATCATCATTTCACCCACATAGCAACTTCTAAAGAGTTGAGAGGGTTACGCCAAAAACTGGATGCACTTCGTGTACAAATTGGACAATCTGTTTCGAAGCATGTGGGTTTCGGACGAAAACTCATCTATTACAAAAGGATTTCATTTTTAATAACTTATTTTAACTCCACAATTTTTGTTTTTTCAATATGCGCCATTCAAAGGCACATCATCAATTTTCAACCTTTTCTGACTTCATTTGATATTTCTCATGCATTTAATGATTTATTTTGAGCTAAAAGACCCTGAATTTGAAAAGCAGTACAGATGAACTCTGAAATGGTTGTAACTTGGCATGACATCATAATTTCACCCACATAGCAACTTCTAAAGGGTTGAGAGCGTTACGGCAAAAACTGGATGCACTTCCTGTACAAATTGGACAAACTGTTTCGAAGCATGTGGGTTTCGGACAAAAACTCATCTATTACAAAGGGATTTCATTTTTAATAACTTATTTTAACTCCATAAATTTTGTCTGTTCAATATGCACCATTCAAAGGCACATCATCAATTTTCAACGCTTTCGGACTTCATCTGATATTTCTCATGCATTTAATGATTTATTTTGATCTAGATGACCCTGAGTTTGAAAAGCAGTACAAATGAACTCTGAAAAGGTTGTAACTTGGCATGACATCATAATTTCACCCGCATAGCAAGTTCTAAAGAGTTGAGAGGGTTATGACAAAAACTGGATGCACTTCGTGTACAAATTGGACAATCTCATAAGAAGCATGAGGGTTTCGGACGAAAACTCATCTATTACAAAGGGATTTCATTTTTAATAACTTATTTTAACTCCATACTTTATGTGTGTTCAATACACACCATTCAAAGGCACATCGTCAATTTTCAACCCTTTCTGACTTCATTTGTTATTTCTCATGCATTTAATGATTTATTTCGAGCTAAATGACCCTGAATTTGAAAAGCAGTACAAATGAACTATGAAAAGGTTGTAACTTGGCATGACATCATAATTTCACCCACATAGCAACTTCTAAAGAGTTGAGAGGGTTACGGCAAAAACTGGATGCACTTCGTGTACAAATTGGACAATCTTATAAGAAGCATGAGGGTTTCGGACGAAAACTCATCTATTATAGAGGGATTTCATTGTAATAACTTATTTTAACTTTATACTTTTTGTGTGTTCAATATGCACCATTCAAAGGCACATCATCAATTTTCAACCCTTTCTGACTTCATTTGATATTTCTAATGCATTTAATGATTTATTATGAGCTAAATGACCCTGAATTTGAAAAGCAGTACAAATGAACTCTGAAAAGGTTGTAACTTGGCATGACATCATAATTTCACCCGCATAGCAACTTCTAAAGAGTTGAGAGGGTTACGGCAAAAACTCGACGCACTTCGTGTACAAATTGGATAATCTGTTTCGAAGCATGTGGGTTTCGGACGAAAACTCATCTATTACAAAAGGATTTCATTTTTAATAACTTATTTTAACTCCACAATTTTTGTTTGTTCAATATGCGCCATTCAAAGGCACATCATCAATTTTCAACCTTTTCTGACTTCATTTGATATTTCTCATGCATTTAATGATTTATTTTGAGCTAAATGACCCTGAATTTGAAAAGGAGTACAAATGAACTCTGAAAAGGTTGTAACTTGGCATGACATCATAATGTCACCCACATAGCAACTTCTAAAGAGTTGAGAGGGTTACGACAAAAACTGGATGCACTTCGTGTACAAATTCGACAATCTCTTTCGAAGCATGTTGGTTTCGGACGAAAACTCGTCTATTACAAAGGGATTTCATTTTTGATAACTTATTTTAACTCCATAATTTTTGTGTGTTCAATATGCACCATTCAAAGGCACATCATCAATTTTCAAGCCTGTCTGACTTCATTCGATATTTCTAATGCATTTAATGAATTATTTTGAGCTAAATGACCCTGACTTTGAAAACCAGTACAAATGAACTCTGAAAAGGTTGTAACTTGGCATGGCCTCATAATTTCACCCGCATAGCAACATCTAAAGAGTTGAGAGGGTTACGGCAAAAACTGGATGCACTTCGTGTACAAATTGGACAATCTCATAAGAAGCATGAGGGTTTCGGACGAAAACTTATATATTACAAAAGGATTTCATTTTTAATAACATATGTTAACTCGATACTTTGTGTGTGTTCAAAATGCACCATTCAAAAGCACATCATCAATTTTCAACCCTTTCTAACTTCATTTGATATGGTTCATGCATTTAATGATTTCTTTTGAGCTAAATGACCCTGAATTTACAAAGCAGTACAAATGAACTATGAAAAGGTTGTAACTTGGCATGACATCATCATTTCACGCACATAGCAACTTCTAAAGAGTTGAGAGGGTTACGACAAAAACTGGATGCACTTCGTGTACAAATTGGACAATCTGTTCCGAAGCATGTGGGTTTCGGACGAAAACTCATCTATTACAAAAGGATTTCATTTTTAATAACTTATTTTAACTCCACAATTTTTGTTTTTTCAATATGCGCCATTCAAAGGCACATCATCAATTTTCAACCTTTTCTGACTTCATTTGATATTTCTCATGCATTTAATGATTTATTTTGAGCTAAAAGACCCTGAATTTGAAAAGCAGTACAAATGAACTCTGAAATGGTTGTAACTTGGCATGACATCATAATTTCACCCACATAGCAACTTCTAAAGGGTTGAGAGCGTTACGGCAAAAACTGGATGCACTTCCTGTACAAATTGGACAAACTGTTTCGAAGCATGTGGGTTTCGGACGAAAACTCATCTATTACAAAGGGATTTCATTTTTAATAACTTATTTTAACTCCATAAATTTTGTCTGTTCAATATGCACCATTCAAAGGCACATCATCAATTTTCAACGCTTTCGGACTTCATCTGATATTTCTCATGCATTTAATGATTTATTTTGATCTAAATGACCCTGAGTTTGAAAAGCAGTACAAATGAACTCTGAAAAGGTTGTAACTTGGCATGACATCATAATTTCACCCGCATAGCAAGTTCTAAAGAGTTGAGAGGGTTATGACAAAAACTGGATGCACTTCGTGTACAAATTGGACAATCTCATAAGAAGCATGAGGGTTTCGGACGAAAACTCATCTATTACAAAGGGATTTCATTTTTAATAACTTATTTTAACTCCATACTTTATGTGTGTTCAATACACACCATTCGAAGGCACATCGTCAATTTTCAACCCTTTCTGACTTCATTTGTTATTTCTCATGCATTTAATGATTTATTTCGAGCTAAATGACCCTGAATTTGAAAACCAGTACAAATGAACTCTGAAAAGGTTGTAACTTGGCATGGCCTCATAATTTCACCCGCATAGCAACATCTAAAGAGTTGAGAGGGATACGGCAAAAACTGGATGCACTTCGTGTACAAATTGGACAATCTCATAAGAAGCATGAGGGTTTCGGACGAAAACTTATCTATTACAAAGGGATTTCATTTTTAATAACATATGTTAACTCGATACTTTTTGTGTGTTCAATATGCACCATTCAAAGGCACATCATCAATTTTCAACCCTTTCTGACTTCATTTGATATGGTTAATGCATTTAATGATTTCTTTTGAGCTAAATGACCCTGAATTTACAAAGCAGTACAAATGAACTATGAAAAGGTTGTAACTTGGCATGACATCATCATTTCACCCACATAGCAACTTCTAAAGAGTTGAGAGGGTTACGACAAAAACTGGATGCACTTCGTGTACAAATTGGACAATCTGTGTCGAAGCATGTGGGTTTCGGACGAAAACTCATCTATTACAAAAGGATTTCATTTTTAATAACTTATTTTAACTCCACAATTTTTGTTTTTTCAATATGCGCCATTCAAAGGCACATCATCAATTTTCAACCTTTTCTGACTTCATTTGATATTTCTCATGCATTTAATGATTTATTTTGAGCTAAAAGACCCTGAATTTGAAAAGCAGTACAAATGAACTCTGAAATGGTTGTAACTTGGCATGACATCATAATTTCACCCACATAGCAACTTCTAAAGGGTTGAGAGCGTTACGGCAAAAACTGGATGCACTTCCTGTACAAATTGGACAAACTGTTTCGAAGCATGTGGGTTTCGGACGAAAACTCATCTATTACAAAGGGATTTCATTTTTAATAACTTATTTTAACTCCATAAATTTTGTCTGTTCAATATGCACCATTCAAAGGCACATCATCAATTTTCAACGCTTTCGGACTTCATCTGATATTTCTCATGCATTTAATGATTTATTTTGATCTAAATGACCCTGAGTTTGAAAAGCAGTACAAATGAACTCTGAAAAGGTTGTAACTTGGCATGACATCATAATTTCACCCGCATAGAAAGTTCTAGAGAGTTTAGAGGGTTATGACAAAAACTGGATGCACTTCGTGTACAAATTGGACAATCTCATAAGAAGCATGAGGGTTTCGGACGAAAACTCATCTATTACAAAGGGATTTCATTTTTAATAACTTATTTTAACTCCATACTTTATGTGTGTTCAATACACATCATTCAAAGGCACATCGTCAATTTTCAACCCTTTCTGACTTCATTTGTTATTTCTCATGCATTTAATGATTTATTTCGAGCTAAATGACCCTGAATTTGAAAAGCAGTACAAATGAACTATGAAAAGGTTGTAACTTGGCATGACATCATAATTTCACCCACATAGCAACTTCTAAAGAGTTGAGAGGGTTACGGCAAAAACTGGATGCACTTCGTGTACAAATTGGACAATCTTATAAGAAGCATGAGGGTTCCGGACGAAAACTCATCTATTACAGAGGGATTTCATTGTAATAACTTATTTTAACTTTATACTTTTTGTGTGTTCAATATGCACCATTCAAAGGCACATCATCAATTTTCAACCCTTTCTGACTTCATTTGATATTTCTAATGCATTTAATGATTTATTATGAGCTAAATGACCCTGAATTTGAAAAGGAGTACAAATGAACTCTGAAAAGGTTGTAACTTGGCATGACATCATAATTTCACCCGCATTGCAACTTCTAAAGAGTTGAGAGGGTTACGGCAAAAACTCGACGCACTTCGTGTACAAATTGGATAATCCGTTTCGAAGCATGTGGGTTTCGGACGAAAACTCATCTATTAAAAAAGGATTTCATTTTTAATAACTTATTTTAACTCCACAATTTTTGTTTGTTCAATATGCGCCATTCAAAGGCACATCATGAAGTTTCAACCTTTTCTTACTTCATTTGATATTTCTCATGCATTTAATGATTTATTTTGAGCTAAATGACCCTGAATTTGAAAAGGAGTACAAATGAACTCTGAAAAGGTTGTAACTTGGCATGACATCATAATGTCACCCACATAGCAACTTCTAAAGAGTTGAGAGGGTTACGACAAAAACTGGATGCACTTCGTGTACAAATTCGACAATCTCTTTCGAAGCATGTTGGTTTCGGACGAAAACTCGTCTATTACAAAGGGATTTCATTTTTGATAACTTATTTTAACTCCATAATTTTTGTGTGTTCAATATGCACCATTCAAAGGCACATCATCAATTTTCAAGCCTGTCTGATTTCATTCGATATTTCCAATGCATTTAATGAATTATTTTGAGCTAAATGACCCTGAATTTGAAAACCAGTACAAATGAACTCTGAAAAGGTTGTAACTTGGCATGGCCTCATAATTTCACCCGCATAGCAACATCTAAAGAGTTGAGAGGGTTACGGCAAAAACTGGATGCACTTCGTGTACAAATTGGACAATCTCATAAGAAGCATGAGGGTTTCGGACGAAAACTTATCTATTACAAAGGGATTTCATTTTTAATAACATATGTTAACTCGATACTTTGTGTGTGTTCAAAATGCACCATTCAAAAGCACATCATCAATTTTCAACCCTTTCTAACTTCATTTGATATGGTTCATGCATTTAATGATTTCTTTTGAGCTAAATGACCCTGAATTTACAAAGCAGTACAAATGAACTATGAAAAGGTTGTAACTTGGCATGACATCATCATTTCACCCACATAGCAACTTCTAAAGAGTTGAGAGGGTTACGACAAAAACTGGATGCACTTCGTGTACAAATTGGACAATCTGTTTCGAAGCATGTGGGTTTCGGACGAAAACTCATCTATTACAAAAGGATTTCATTTTTAATAACTTATTTTAACTCCACAATTTTTGTTTTTTCAATATGCGCCATTCAAAGGCACATCATCAATTTTCAACCTTTTCTGACTTCATTTGATATTTCTCATGCATTTAATGATTTATTTTGAGCTAAAAGACCCTGAATTTGAAAAGCAGTACAAATGAACTCTGAAATGGTTGTAACTTGGCATGACATCATAATTTCACCCACATAGCAACTTCTAAAGGGTTGAGAGCGTTACGCCAAAAACTGGATGCACTTCCTGTACAAATTGGACAAACTGTTTCGAAGCATGTGGGTTTCGGACGAAAACTCATCTATTACAAAGGGATTTCATTTTTAATAACTTATTTTAACTCCATAAATTTTGTCTGTTCAATATGCACCATTCAAAGGCACATCATCAATTTTCAACGCTTTCGGACTTCATCTGATATTTCTCATGCATTTAATGATTTATTTTGACCTAAATGACCCTGAGTTTGAAAAGCAGTACAAATGAACTCTGAAAAGGTTGTAAGTTGAAATGACATCATAATTTCACCCGCATAGCAAGTTCTAAAGAGTTGAGAGGGTTATGACAAAAACTGGATGCACTTCGTGTACAAATTGGACAATCTCATAAGAAGCATGAGGGTTTCGGATGAAAACTCATCTATTACAAAGCGATTTCATTTTTAATAACTTATTTTAACTCCATACTTTATGTGTGTTCAATATGCACCATTCAAAGGCACATCGTCAATTTTCAACCCTTTCTGACTTCATTTGTTATTTCTCATGTATTTAATGATTTATTTCGAGCTAAATGACCCTGAATTTGAAAAGCAGTACAAATGAACTATGAAAAGGTTGTAACTTGGCATGACATCATAATTTCACCCACATAGCAACTTCTACAGAGTTGAGAGGGTTACGGCAAAAACAGGATGCACTTCGTGTACAAATTGGACAATCTTATAAGAAGCATGAGGGTTTCGGACGAAAACTCATCTATTACAGAGGGATTTCATTGTAATAACTTATTTTAACTTTATACTTTTTGTGTGTTCAATATGCACCATTCAAAGGCACATCATCAACTTTCAACCCTTTCTGACTTCATTTGATATTTCTAATGCATTTAATGATTTATTATGAGCTAAATGACCCTGAATTTGAAAAGAAGTACAAATGAACTCTGAAAAGGTTGTAACTTGGCATGACATCATAATTTCACCCGCATAGCAACTTCTAAAGAGTTGAGAGGGTTACGGCAAGAACTCGATCCACTTCGTGTACAAATTGGATAATTTGTTTCGAAGCATGTGGGTTTCGGACGAAAACTCATCTATTACAAAAGGATTTCATTTTTAATAACTTATTTTAACTCCACAATTTTTGTTTGTTCAATATGCGCCATTCAAAGGCACATCATCAATTTTAAACCTTTTCTGACTTCATTTGATATTTCTCATGCATTTAATGATTTATTTTGAGCTAACTGACCCTGAATTTGAAAAGGAGTACAAATGAACTCTGAAAAGGTTGTAACTTGGCATGACATCATAATGTCACCCACATAGCAACTTCTAAAGAGTTGAGAGGGTTACGACAAAAACTGGATGCACTTCGAGTACAAATTCGACAATCTCTTTCGAAGCATGTTGGTTTCGGACGAAAACTCGTCTATTACAAAGGGATTTCATTTTTGATAACTTATTTTAACTCCATAATTTTTGTGTGTTCAATATGCACCATTCAAAGGCACATCATCAATTTTCAAGCCTGTCTGACTTCATTCGATATTTCTAATGCATTTAATGAATTATTTTGAGCTAAATGACCCTGAATCTGAAAACCAGTACAAATGAACTCTGAAAAGGTTGTAACTTGGCATGGCATCATAATTTCACCCGCATAGCAACATCTAAAGAGTTGAGAGGGTTACGCCAAAAACTGGATGCACTTGGTGTACAAATTGGACAATCTCATAAGAAGCATGAGGGTTTCGGACGAAAACTTATCTATTACAAATGGATTTCATTTTTAATAACATATGCTAACTCGATACTTTGTGTGTGTTCAAAATGCACCATTCAAAGGCACATGATCAATTTTGAACCCTTTCTAACTTCATTTGATATGGTTCATGCGTTTAATGATTTCTTTTGAGCTAAATGACCCTGAATTTACAAAGCAGTACAAATGAACTCTGAAAAGGTTATAACTTGGCATGACATCATCATTTCACCCACATAGCAACTTCTAAAGAGTTGAGAGGGTTACGACAAAAACTGGATGCACTTCGTGTACAAATTGGACAATCTGTTTCGAAGCATGTGGGTTTCGGACGAAAACTCATCTATTACAAAAGGATTTCATTTTTAATAACTTATTTTAAATCCACAATTTTTGTTTGTTCGATATGCGCCATTCAAAGGCACATCATCAATTTTCAACCTTTTCTGACTTCATTTGATATTTCTCATGCATTTAATGATTTATTTTGAGCTAAAAGGCCCTGAATTTGAAAAGCAGTACAAATGAACTTTGAAATGGTTGTAACTTGGCATGACATCATAATTTCACCCACATAGCAACTTCTAAAGGGTTGAGATCATTACGGCAAAAACTGGATGCACTTCCTGTACAAATTGGACAAACTGTTTCGAAGCATGTTGGTTTTGGACGAAAACTCATCTATTACAAAGGGATTTCATTTTTAATAACTTATTTTAACTCCATACTTTTTTTGTGTTCAATATGCACCATTCAAAGGCACAACATCAATTTTCAACCCCTTCTGACTTCATTTGATATTTCTCATGCATTTAATGATTTATTTTGAGCTAAATGACCATGAGTTTGAAAAGTAGTACAAATGAACTCTGAAAAGGTTGTAACTTGGCATGCCATCATAATTTCACCCACATAGCAACTTCTAAAGAGTTGAGAGGGTTACGGCAAAAACTTGATGCTCTTCGTGTACAAATTGGACAATCTGTTTCGAAGCATGTGGGTTTCGGACGAAAAGCCATCTATTACAAAAGGATTTCATTTTTAATAAATTATTTTAAATCCACTTGTGTGTTCAATATTCACTATTCAAAGGCACATCATCAATTTTCGACCCTTTCTGACTTCATTTGATATTTCTCATGCATTTAATGGTTTATTTGAGCTAAATGACCCTAGATTTGAAAAGCAGTACAAATGAAATCTGAAAAGGTTGTAACTTGGCATGACATCACAATTTCACACACATAGCAACTTCTAAAGACTTGTGAGGGTTACGACGACAACTGGATGCACTTCGTGTACAAATTGGACATCTCTTTCGGAACATGTGGGTTTCAGACGAAAACTCATCTATTACAAAGGGATTTCATTTTTAGTAAAAACTTTTAACTCCATAATTTTTTTGTGTTCAATATGCACCATTCAAAGGCACATCATCAATTTTCAACCCTTTCTGACTTCATTTGATATTTCTCATGCATTTAATGATTTATTTTGAGCTAAATGACCCTGAATTTGAAGAGCAGTACAAATGAACTATGACAAGGTTGTAACTTGCCATGACATCATAATTTCACCCACATTTCCACTTCCAAAGAGTTGAGAGGGTTACGGCGAAAACTGGGTGTACTTCATGTACAAATTGCAAAATCTCATAAGAAGCATGAGGGTTTCGGATGAAAACTCATCTATTACGAAGGGATTTCATTTTTAATAACTTATTTTAACGCCATACTTATTGTGTGTTCAATATGCACCATTCAATGGCACATTATAAATTTTCAACCCTTTTTGACTTCATTTGATATTTCTCATGCATTTAATGATTTATTTTGAGCTAAATGACCCTGAATTTGAAAAGGAGGACAAATGAACTCTGAAAAGGTTGTAACTTGGCATGACATCATAATGTCACCCACATAGCAACTTCTAAAGAGTTGAGAGTGTTACGACAAAAACTGGATGCACTTCGTGTACAAATTGGACATCTCTTTCGGAGCATGTGGGTTTCAGACGAAAACTCATCTATTACAAAGGGATTTCGTTTTTAGTTAACTCCATAATTTTTTTGTGTTCAATATGCACCATTCAAAGGCACATCATCAATTTTCAACCCTTTCTGACTTCATTTGATATTTCTCATGCATTTAATGATTTATTTTTAGCTAAATGACCCTGAATTTGAAAAGCAGTACAAATGAACTATGACAAGGTTGTAACTTGCCATGACATCATAATTTCACCCACATTGCAACTTCTAAAGAGTTGAGAGGGTTACGGCGAAAACTGGATGTACTTCATGTACAAATTGCAAAATCTCATAAGAAGCATGAGGGTTTCGGACGAAAACTCATCTATTACGAAGGGATTTCATTTTTAATAACTTATTTTAACTCCATACTTCTTGTGTGTTCAATATGCACCATTCAATGGCACATTATAAATTTTCAACCCTTTCTGACTTCATTTGATATTTCTCATGCATTTAATGATTTATTTTGAGCTAAATGACCCTGAATTTGAAAAGGAGTACAAATGAACTATGAAAAGGTTGTAACTTGGCATGACATCATAATGTCAACCACATAGCAACTTCTAAAGAGTTGAGAGTGTTACGATAAAAACTGGATGCACTTCGTGTACAAATTGGACAATCTCTTTCGAAGCATGTGGGTTTCGGATGAAAACTCATCTATTACAAAGGGATTTCATTTTTAATAACTTATGTTAACTCCATAATTTTTGTGTGTTCAATATGCACCATTCAAAGGCACATCATCAATTTTCAACCCCTTCTGACTTCATTTGATATTTCTCATGCATTTAATGATTTATTTTGAGCTAAATGACCCTGAATTTGAAAAGCAGTACATATGAACTCTGAAAAGGTTGTAACTTGGCATGACATCATAATTTCGCCCACATAGCAACTTCAAAGGAGTTGAGAGGGTTACGACAAAAACTGGATGCACTTCGTGTACAAATTCGACAATCTCTTTCGAAGCATGTTGGTTTCGGACGAAAACTCGTCTATTACAAAGGGATTTCATTTTTGATAACTTATTTTAACTCCATAATTTTTGTGTGTTCAATATGCACCATTCAAAGGCACATCATCAATTTTCAAGCCTGTCTGACTTCATTCGATATTTGTAATGCATTTAATGAATTATTTTGAGCTAAATGACCCTGAATTTGAAAACCAGTACAAATGAACTCTGAAAAGGTTGTAACTTGGCATGGCATCATAATTTCACCCGCATAGCAACATCTAAAGAGTTGAGAGGGTTACGGCAAAAACTGGATGCACTTCGTGTACAAATTGGACAATCTCATAAGAAGCATGAGGGTTTCGGACGAAAACTTATCTATTACAAATGGATTTCATTTTAAATAACATATGCTAACTCGATACTTTGTGTGTGTTCAAAATGCACCATTCAAAGGCACATCATCAATTTTGAAACCTTTCTAACTTCAATTGATATGGTTCATGCGTTTAATGATTTCTTTTGAGCTAAATGACCCTGAATTTACAAAGCAGTACAAATGAACTCTGAAAAGGTTATAACTTGGCATGACATCATCATTTCACCCACATAGCAACTTCTAAAGAGTTGAGAGGGTTACGACAAAAACTGGATGCACTTCGTGTACAAATTGGACAATCTGTTTCGAAGCATGTGGGTTTCGGACGAAAACTCATCTATTACAAAAGGATTTCATTTTTAATAACTAATTTTAAATCCACAATTTTTGTTTGTTCAATATGCGCCATTCAAAGGCACATCATCAATTTTCAACCTTTTCTGACTTCATTTGATATTTCTCATGCATTTAATGATTTATTTTGAGCTAAAAGGCCCTGAATTTGAAAAGCAGTACAAATGAACTCTGAAATGGTTGTAAGTTGGCATGACATCATAATTTCACCCACATAGCAACTTCTAAAGGGTTGAGATCATTACGGCAAAAACTGGATGCACTTCCTGTACAAATTGGACAAACTGTTTCGAAGCATGTGGGTTTCGGACGAAAACTCATCTATTACAAAAGGATTTCATTTTTAATAACTAATTTTAAATCCACAATTTTTGTTTGTTCAATATGCGCCATTCAAAGGCACATCATCAATTTTCAACCTTTTCTGACTTCATTTGATATTTCTCATGCATTTAATGATTTATTTTGAGCTAAAAGGCCCTGAATTTGAAAAGCAGTACAAATGAACTCTGAAATGGTTGTAAGTTGGCATGACATCATAATTTCACCCACATAGCAACTTCTAAAGGGTTGAGATCATTACGGCAAAAACTGGATGCACTTCCTGTACAAATTGGACAAACTGTTTCTAAGCATGTGGGTTTCGGACGAAAACTCATCTATTACAAAGGGATTTCATTTTTAATAACTTATTTTAACTCCATACTTTTTTTGGGTTCAATATGCACCATTCAAAGGCACAACATCAATTTTCAACCCTTTCTGACTTCATTTGATATTTCTCATGCATTTAATGATTTATTTTGAGCTAAAAGGCCCTGAATTTGAAAAGCAGTACAAATGAACTTTGAAATGGTTGTAACTTGGCATGACATCATAATTTCACCCACATAGCAACTTCTAAAGGGTTGAGATCATTACGGCAAAAACTGGATGCACTTCCTGTACAAATTGGACAAACTGTTTCGAAGCATGTTGGTTTTGGACGAAAACTCATCTATTACAAAGGGATTTCATTTTTAATAACTTATTTTAACTCCATACTTTTTGTTTGTTCGATATGCGCCATTCAAAGGCACATCATCAATTTTCAACCTTTTCTGACTTCATTTGATATTTCTCATGCATTTAATGATTTATTTTGAGCTAAAAGGCCCTGAATTTGAAAAGCAGTACAAATGAACTTTGAAATGGTTGTAACTTGGCATGACATCATAATTTCACCCACATAGCAACTTCTAAAGGGTTGAGATCATTACGGCAAAAACTGGATGCACTTCCTGTACAAATTGGACAAACTGTTTCGAAGCATGTTGGTTTTGGACGAAAACTCATCTATTACAAAGGGATTTCATTTTTAATAACTTATTTTAACTCCATACTTTTTTTGTGTTCAATATGCACCATTCAAAGGCACAACATCAATTTTCAACCCCTTCTGACTTCATTTGATATTTCTCATGCATTTAATGATTTATTTTGAGCTAAATGACCATGAGTTTGAAAAGTAGTACAAATGAACTCTGAAAAGGTTGTAACTTGGCATGCCATCATAATTTCACCCACATAGCAACTTCTAAAGAGTTGAGAGGGTTACGGCAAAAACTTGATGCTCTTCGTGTACAAATTGGACAATCTGTTTCGAAGCATGTGGGTTACGGACGAAAAGCCATCTATTACAAAAGGATTTCATTTTTAATAAATTATTTTAAATCCACTTGTGTGTTCAATAGTCACTATTCAAAGGCACATCATCAATTTTCGACCCTTTCTGACTTCATTTGATATTTCTCATGCATTTAATGGTTTATTTGAGCTAAATGACCCTAGATTTGAAAAGCAGTACAAATGAAATCTGAAAAGGTTGTAACTTGGCATGACATCACAATTTCACACACATAGCAACTTCTAAAGACTTGTGAGGGTTACGACAAAAACTGGATGCACTTCGTGTACAAATTGGACATCTGTTTCGGAACATGTGGGTTTCAGACGAAAACTCATCTATTACAAAGGGATTTCATTTTTAGTTAACTCCATAATTTTTTTGTGTTCAATATGCACCATTCAAAGGCACATCATCAGTTTTCAACCCTTTCTTACGGCAAAAACTGGATGCACTTTGTGTACAAATTGGACAGTCTCTTTTGAAGCATGAGGGTTTCGGACAATCAATTTTCAACCCTTTCTGACTTCAATTGATATTTCTCGTGCATTTAATTATTTATTTTGAGCTAAGTGACCCTGAATTTGAAAAGCAGTACAAATGAATTCTCAAAAGGTTGTAACTTGGCATGACATCATAATTTCACCCACATAGAAACTTTAAAGAGTTGAGAGGGTTACGGCAAAACTGCAGTTTGTGTACAAATCGGACAATTTCTTTCGAAGCAGGTGGGTTTCGGACGAAAACTCATCTATTACAAAGGCATTTCATTTTATTAACTTATTTTAACTCCATAATTTTTGTGTGTTCAATATGCACCATTCAAAGGCACATCATCAATTTTCAACCCTTTCTCACTTCATTTGATATTTCTCATGCATTTAATGATTTATTTTGAGCTAAATGACCCTGAATTTGAAAAGCAGTACAAATGATCTCCAAAAATGTTGTAACTTGGCATGACATGAGAATTTCACCCACATAGCAACTTCTAAAGAGTTGAGAGGGTTACGGAAAAAGCGGGATGCACTTCGTGTAAAAATTAGACAATCTCTTTCGAAGCATGTGGGTTTCGGACGAAAACTCATCTATTACAAAGGGATTTCATTTTTGATAACTTATTTTAACTCCATACTTTTTGTGTGTTCAATATTCACCATTCAACGTCACGTAATCATTTTTTAACCCTTTCTGACTTCATTTGATATTTTTAATGCATTTAATGATTTATTTTGAGCTAAATGACCCTGAATTTCAAAAGCAGTACAAATGAACTCTCAAAAGGTTTTAACCTCGCATGACATCATAATTTCACCCACATAGCAACTTCTAAAGAGTTGAGGGGCTTATGGCAAAAACTCGATGCACTTTGTGTACAAATTGGACAGTCTCTTTCGAAGCATGAGGGTTTCGGACAATCAATTTTCAACCCTTTCTGACTTCATTTGATATTTCTCGTGCATTTAATTATTTATTTTGAGCTAAATGACCTTGAATTTGAAAAGCAGTACAAATGAAATCTGAAAAGGTTGTAACTTGGCATGACATTAGAATTTCACCCACATAGCAACTTCTAAAGAGTTGAGAGGGTTACGGCAAAAACTGGATGCACTTCGTGTACAAATTGGACAATCTGTTTCGAAGCATGTGGGTTTCGGACGAAAACTCATCTATTACAAAGGGATTTCATTTTAATTACTTTTTTTAACTCCATTATTTCTGTGTGTTCAATATGCACCATTCAGAGGCACATCATCAATTTTCAACCCCTTTTGACTTCATTTGATATTTCTCATGCATTTAATTATTTATTTTGAGCTAAGTGACCCTGAATTTGAAAAGCGGTAAAAATGAACTCTCAAAAGGTTCTAACTTGGCATGACATCATAATTTCACCCACATAGCAACTTCTAAAGAGTTGAGAGGGTTACGACAAAAACTGGATGCACTTCGTGTACAAATTGGACAATCTCTTTCGAAGCATGTGGGCTTCGGACGAAAACTCATCTATTACAAAGGGATTTCATTTTATTAACTTATTTTAACTCCATAATTTTTGTGTGTTCAATAGGCACCATTCAAAGGCACATCATCAATTTTCAACCCTTTCTGACTTCATTTGATATTTCTAACGCATTTAATGATTTATTTTGAGCTAAATGACCCTGAATTTCAAAAGGAGTACAAATGATCTCTAAAAATGTTCTAACTTGGCATGACATCAGAATTTCACCCACATAGCAACTTCTAAAGAGTTGAGAGGGTTACGGAAAAAGCTAGATGCGCTTCGTCTAAAAATTAGACAATCTCTTTCGAAGCATGTGGGTTTCGGACGAGAACTCATCTATTACAAAGGGATTTCATTTTGATAACTTATTTTAACTCCATACTTTTTGTGTGTTCAATATTCACCATTCATAGTCACGTAATCATTTTTCAACCCTTTCTGACTTCATTTGATATTTCTAATGCATTTAATGATTTATTTTGAGCTAAATGACCCTGAATTTCAAAAGCAGTACAAATGAACTCTCAAAAGGTTTTAACCTGGCATGACATCATAATTTCACCCACATAGCAACTTCTAAAGAGTTGAGGGGCTTACGGCAAAAACTGGATGCACTTTGTGTACAAATTGGACAGTCTCTTTTGAAGCATGAGGGTTTCGGACAATAAATTTTCAACCCTTTCTGACTTCATTTGATATTTCTCGTGCATTTAATTATTTATTTTGAGCTAAGTGACCCTGAATTTGAAAAGCAGTACAAATGAACTCTCAAAAGGTTGTAACTTGGCATGACATCATAATTTCACCCACATAGCAACTTTAAAGAGTTGAGAGGGTTACGGCAAAACTGCACTTTGTGTACAAATTGGACAATTTCTTTCGAAGCATGTGGGTTTCGGACGAAAACTCATCTATTACAAAGGCATTTCATTTTATTAACTTATTTTAACTCCATAATTTTTGTGTGTTCAATATGCACCATTCAAAGGCACATCATCAATTTTCAACCCTTTCTCACTTCATTTGATATTTCTCATGCATTTAATGATTTATTTTGAGCTAAATGACCCTGAATTTGAAAAGCAGTACAAATGATCTCTAAAAATGTTGTAACTTGGCATGACATCAGAATTTCACCCACATAGCAACTTCTAAAGAGTTGAGAGGATTACTTAAAAAGCTGGATGCACTTCGTGTAAAAATTAGACAATCTCTTTCGAAGCATGTGGGTTTCGGACGAAAACTCATCTATTACAAAGGAATTTCATTTTTGATAACTTATTTTAACTCCATACTTTTTGTGTGTTCAATATTCACCATTCAAAGTCACGTAATCATATTTCAACCCTTTCTCACTTCATTTGATATTTTTAATGCATTTAATGATTTATTTTGAGCTAAATGACCCTGAATTTCAAAAGCAGTACAAATTAACTCTCAAAAGGTTTTAACCTCGCATGACATCATAATTTCACCCACATAGCAACTTCTAAAGAGTTGAGGGGCTTACGGCAAAAACTCGATGCACTTTGTGTACAAATTGGACAGTCTCTTTCGAAGCATGAGGGTTTCGGACAATCAATTTTCAACCCTTTCTGACTTCATTTGATATTTCTCGTGCATTTAATTATTTATTTTGAGCTAAGTGACCCTGAATTTGAAAAGCAGTACAAATGAACTGTCAAAAGGTTGTAACTTGGCATGACATCATAATTTCATCCACATAGCAACTTTAAAGAGTTGAATGGGTTACGGCAAAACTGCACTTTGTGTACAAATTGGACAATTTCTTTCGAAGCATGTGGGTTTCGGACGAAAACTCATCTATTACAAAGGCATTTCATTTTATTAACTTATTTTAACTCCATAATTTTTGTGTGTTCAATATGCACCATTCAAAGGCACATCATCAATTTTCAACCCTTTCTCACTTCATTTGATATTTCTCATGCATTTAATGATTTATTTTGAGCTAAATGACCCTGAATTTGAAAAGCAGTACAAATGATCTCTAAAAATGTTGTAACTTGGCATGACATCAGAATTTCACCCACATAGCAACTTCTAAAGAGTTGAGAGGATAACTTAAAAAGCTGGATGCACTTCGTGTAAAAATTAGACAATCTCTTTCGAAGCATGTGGGTTTCGGACGAAAACTCATCTATTACAAAGGAATTTCATTTTTGATAACTTATTTTAACGCCATACTTTTTGTGTGTTCAACATTCACCATTCAAAGTCACGTAATCATATTTCAACCCTTTCTGACTTCATTTGATATTTTTAATGCATTTAATGATTTATTTTGAGCTAAATGACCCTGAATTTCAAAAGCAGTACAAATTAACTCTCAAAAGGTTTTAACCTCGCATGACATCATAATTTCACCCACATAGCAACTTCTAAAGAGTTGAGGGGCTTACAGCAAAAACTCGATGCACTTTGTGTACAAATTGGACAGTCTCTTTCGAAGCATGAGGGTTTCGGACAATCAATTTTCAACCCTTTCTGACTTCATTTGATATTTCTCGTGCATTTAATTATTTATTTTGAGCTAAGTGACCCTGAATTTGAAAAGCAGTACAAATGAAGTCTCAAAAGGTTGTAACTTGGCATGACATCATAATTACACACACATAGCAACTTCTAAAGAGTTGAGAGGGTTACGGTAAAAACTGGATGCACTTCGTGTACAAATTGGACAATCTCTTTCGAAGCATGAGGGTTTCGGACAATCAATTTTCAACCCTTTCTGACTTCATTTGATATTTCTCGTGCATTTAATTATTTATTTTGAGCTAAGTGACCCTGAATTTGAAAAGCAGTACAAATGAACTCTCAAAAGGTTGTAACTTGGCATGACATCATAATTTCACCCACATAGCAACTTTAAAGAGTTGAGAGGGTTACGGCAAAACTGCACTTTGTGTACAAATTGGACAATTTCTTTCGAAGCATGTGGGTTTCGGACGAAAACTCATCTATTACAAAGGCATTTCATTTTATTAACTTATTTTAACTCCATAATTTTTGTGTGTTCAATATGCACCATTCAAAGGCACATCATCAATTTTCAACCCTTTCTGACTTTATTTGATATTTCGCATGCATTTAACGATTTATTTTGAGCTAAATGACCTCGAATTTGAAAAGCGGTACCGATGAACTCTAAAAAGGTTGTAACTTGGTGTGAGATCATAATTTCACCCACATAGAAACTTCTAAAGAGTTGAGAGGGTTACGGCAAAAACTGGATGCACTTCCTGTACAAATTGGACAATCTCTTTCGAACCATGTGGGTTTCACACGAAAACTCATCTATTACAAAGGGATTTCATTTTTGATAACTTATTTTAACTCCATACTTTTTGTGTGTTCAATATTCACCATTCAAAGTCCCGTAATCATTTTTCAACCCTTTCTGACTTCATTTGATATTTCGAATGCATTTAATGATTTATTTTGAGCTAAATGACCCTGAATTTCGAAAGCAGTACAAATGAACTCTCAAAAGGTTTTAACCTGGCATGACATCATAATTTCACCCACATAGCAACTTCTAAAGAGTTGAAGGGCTTACGGCAAAAACTGGATGCACTTTGTGTACAAATTGGACAATCTCTTTCAAAGCATGAGGGTTTAGGACAATCAATTTTCAACCCTTTCTGACTTCATTTGATATTTCTCGTGCATTTAATTATTTATTTTGAGCTAAGTGACCCTGAATTTGAAAAGCAGTACAAACGAACTCTCAAAAGGTTGTGACTTGGCATGACATCATAATTTCACCCACATAGCAACTTCTAAAGAGTTGAGAGGGTTACGGCAAAAACTCGATGCACTTCGTGTACAAATTGGACAATATATTTCGAAGCATGTGTGTTTTGGACGAAAACTCATCTATTACAAAGGGATTTCGTTTTAATAACTTTTTTAACTCCATTATTTCTATGTGTTTAATATGCACCATTCAAAGGCACATCATAAATTTTCAACCCTTTCTGACTTCATTTGATATTTCTCATGCATTTAATTATTTATTTTGAGCTAAGTGACCCTGAATTTGAAAAGCAGTACAAATGAACTCTCAAAATGTTGTAACTTGGCATGACCTCATAATTTCACCCACATCACAACTTCTAAAGCGTTGAGAGGGTTACGACAAAAACTGGATGCACTTCGTGTACAAATTGGACAATCTCTTTCGAAGCATGTGGGTTTCGGACGAAAACTCATCTATTACAAAGAGATTTAACTTAATTAACTTATTTTAACTCCATAATTTTTGTGTGTTCAATATGCACCATTTAAAGGCACATCAGCAATTTTCAACCCTTTCTGACTTCATTTGATATTTCGCATGCATTTAATGATTTATTTTGAGCTAAATGACCTTGAATTTGAAAAGCAGTACAAATGAACTCTGAAAAGGTTGTAACTTGGCATGACATCAGAATTTCAACCACATTGCAACTTCTAAAGAGATGAGAGGGTTACGGCAAAAACTGGATGCACTTCGTGTACAAATTGGACAATCTGTTTCGAAGCATCTGGGTTTCGGACGAAAACTCATCTATTACAAAGGCATTTCATTTTAATAACTTTTTAACTCCATTATTTCTGTGTGTTCAATATGCACCATTCAAAGGCACATCATCAATTTTCAACCCTTTCTGACTTCATTTGATATTTCTCATGCATTTAATTATTTATTTTGAGCTAAGTGAGCCTGAATTTGAAAAGTGGTACAAATGAAC
The DNA here is from genome assembly GCA_022496015.1 of Hordeum marinum. Lineage (NCBI taxonomy): Eukaryota > Viridiplantae > Streptophyta > Magnoliopsida > Poales > Poaceae > Hordeum > Hordeum marinum. The sequence goes on from CM039678.1 coordinate 558,284,124, forward strand.
TCTGAAAAGGTTGTAACTTGGCATGACATCATAATTTCACCCACATAGCAACTTCTAAAGAGTTGAGAGGGTTACGCCAAAAACTGGATGCACTTCGTGTACAAATTGGACAATCTTTTTCGAAGCATGTGGGTTTCGGACGAAAACTCATCTATTACAAAGGGATTTCATTTTATTAACCTATTTTAACTCCATAATTTTTGTGTGTTCAATAGGCACCATTCAGAGGCAGATCATCAATTTTCAACCCTTTCTGACTTCATTTGATATTTCTCATGCATTTAATGATTTATTTTGAGCTAAATGACCTTGAATTTGAAAAGCAATACAAATGAACTCTGAAAAGCTTGTAACTTGGCATGACATCATAATTTCACCCACATAGAAATTTCTAAAGAGTTGAGAGGGTTACGGCAAAAACTGGATGCACTTCGTGTACAAATTGGACAATATGTTTCGAAGCATGTGGGTTTCGGACGAAAACTCATCTATTACAAAGGGATTTCATTTGAATAACTCTTTTTAACTCCATTCTTTCTATGTGTTCAATATGCACCATTCAAAGGCACATCATCAATTTTCAACCCTTTCTGACTTCATTTGATATTTCTCATGCATTTAATGATTTATTTTGAGCTAAATGACCTTGAATTTGAAAAGAAGTACAAATGAACTCTAAAAAGGTTGTAACTTGGCATGACATCAGAATTTCACCCACATAGCAACTTCTAAAGAGTTGAGAGGGTTACGGCAAAAACTGGATGCACTTCGTGTACAAATTGGACAATCTGTTTCGAAGCATGTGGGTTTCGGACGAAAACTCATCTATTACAAAGGGATTTCATTTTAATAACTTTTTTTAACTCCATTACTTCTGTGTGTTCAATATGCACCATTCAGAGGCACATCATCAATTTTCAACCCCTTTTGACTTCATTTGATATTTCTCATGCATTTAATTATTTATTTTGAGCTAAGTGACCCTGAATTTGAAAAGCGGTAAAAATGAACTCTCAAAAGGTTCTAACTTGGCATGACATCATAATTTCACCCACATAGCAACTTCTAAAGAGTTGAGAGGGTTACGGCAAAAACTGGATGCACTTCGTGTAAAAATTAGACAATCTCTTTCGAAGCATGTGGGTTTCGGACGAAAACTCATCTATTACAAAGGGATTTCATTTTGATAACTTATTTTAACTCCATACTTTTTGTGTGTTCAATATTCACCATTCAAAGTCACGTAATCATTTTTCAACCCTTTCTGACTTCATTTGATATTTCTAATGCATTTAATGATTTATTTTGAGCTAAATGACCCTGAATTTCAAAAGCAGTACAAATGAACTCTCAAAAGGTTTTAACCTGGCATGACATCATAATTTCACCCACATAGCAACTTCTAAAGAGTTGAGGGGCTTACGGCAAAAACTGGATGCACTTTGTGTACAAATTGGACAGTCTCTTTTGAAGCATGAGGGTTTCGGACAATCAATTTTCAACCCTTTCTGACTTCATTTGATATTTCTTGTGCACTTAATTATTTATTTTGAGCTAAGTGACCCTGAATTTGAAAAGCAGTACAAATGAATTCTCAAAAGGTTGTAACTTGGCATGACATCATAATTTCACCCACATAGAAACTTTAAAGAGTTGAGAGGGTTACGGCAAAACTGCAGTTTGTGTACAAATTGGACAATTTCTTTCGAAGCAGGTGGGTTTCGGACGAAAACTCATCTATTACAAAGGCATTTCATTTTATTAACTTATTTTAACTCCATAATTTTTGTGTGTTCAATATGCACCATTCAAAGGCACATCATCAATTTTCAACCCTTTCTGACTTTATTTGATATTTCGCATGCATTTAACGATTTATTTTGAGCTAAATGACCTCGAATTTGAAAAGCGGTACAGATGAACTCTAAAAAGGTTGTAACTTGGTGTGAGATCATAATTTCACCCACATAGAAACTTCTAAAGAGTTGAGAGGGTTACGGCAAAAACTGGATGCACTTCCTGTACAAATTGGACAATCTCTTCCGAACCATGTGGGTTTCACACGAAAACTCATCTATTACAAAGGGATTTCATTTTTGATAACTTATTTTAACTCCATACTTTTTGTGTGTTCAATATTCACCATTCAAAGTCCCGTAATCATTTTTCAACCCTTTCTGACTTCATTTGATATTTCGAATGCATTTAATGATTTATTTTGAGCTAAATGACCCTGAATTTCGAAAGCAGTACAAATGAACTCTCAAAAGGTTTTAACCTGGCATGACATCATAATTTCACCCACATAGCAACTTCTAAAGAGTTGAAGGGCTTACGGAAAAAACTGGATGCACTTTGTGTACAAATTGGACAATCTCTTTCAAAGCATGAGGGTTTAGGACAATCAATTTTCAACCCTTTGTGACTTCATTTGATATTTCTCATGCATTTAATTATTTATTTTGAGCTAAGTGACCCTGAATTTGAAAAGCAGTACAAATGAACTCTCAAAATGTTGTAACTTGGCATGACCTCATAATTTCACCCACATCACAACTTCTAAAGCGTTGAGAGGGTTACGACAAAAACTGGATGCACTTCGTGTACAAATTGGACAATCTCTTTCGAAGCATGTGGGTTTCGGACGAAAACTCATCTATTACAAAGAGATTTAACTTAATTAACTTATTTTAACTCCATAATTTTTGTGTGTTCAATATGCACCATTTAAAGGCACATCAGAAATTTTCAACCCTTTCTGACTTCATTTGATATTTCTCGTGCATTTAATTATTTATTTTGAGCTAAATGACCTTGAATTTGAAAAGCAGTACAAATGAAATCTGAAAAGGTTGTAACTTGGCATGACATTAGAATTTCACCCACATAGCAACTTCTAAAGAGTTGAGAGGGTTACGGCAAAAACTGGATGCACTTCGTGTACAAATTGGACAATCTGTTTCGAAGCATGTGGGTTTCGGACGAAAACTCATCTATTACAAAGGGATTTCATTTTAATAACTTTTTTTAACTCCATTACTTCTGTGTGTTCAATATGCACCATTCAGAGGCACATCATCAATTTTCAACCCCTTTTGACTTCATTTGATATTTCTCATGCATTTAATTATTTATTTTGAGCTAAGTGACCCTGAATTTGAAAAGCGGTAAAAATGAACTCTCAAAAGGTTCTAACTTGGCATGACATCATAATTTCACCCACATAGCAACTTCTAAAGAGTTGAGAGGGTTACGAAAAAACTGGATGCACTTCGTGTACAAATTGGACAATCTCTTTCGAAGCATGTGGGCTTCGGACGAAAACTCATCTATTACAAAGGGATTTCATTTTATTAACTTATTTTAACTCCATAATTTTTGTGTGTTCAATAGGCACCATTCAAAGGCACATCATCAATTTTCAACCCTTTCTGACTTCATTTGATATTTCTCATGCATTTAATGATTTATTTTGAGCTAAATGACCCTGAATTTGAAAAGGAGTACAAATGATCTCTGAAAATGTTCTAACTTGGCATGACATCAGAATTTCACCCACATAGCAACTTCTAAAGAGTTGAGAGGGTTACGGAAAAAGCTAGATGCACTTCGTCTAAAAATTAGACAATCTCTTTCGAAGCATGTGGGTTTCGGACGAGAACTCATCTATTACAAAGGGATTTCATTTTGATAACTTATTTTAACTCCATACTTTTTGTGTGTTCAATATTCACCATTCAAAGTCACGTAATCATTTTTCAACCCTTTCTGACTTCATTTGATATTTCTAATGCATTTAATGATTTATTTTGAGCTAAATGACCCTGAATTTCAAAAGCAGTACAAATGAACTCTCAAAAGGTTTTAACCTGGCATGACATCATAATTTCACCCACATAGCAACTTCTAAAGAGTTGAGGGGCTTACGGCAAAAACTGGATGCACTTTGTGTACAAATTGGACAGTCTCTTTTGAAGCATGAGGGTTTCGGACAATAAATTTTCAACCCTTTCTGACTTCATTTGATATTTCTCGTGCATTTAATTATTTATTTTTAGCTAAGTGACCCTGAATTTGAAAAGCAGTACAAATGAACTCTCAAAAGGTTGTAACTTGGCATGACATCATAATTTCACCCACATAGCAACTTTAAAGAGTTGAGAGGGTTACGGCAAAACTGCACTTTGTGTACAAATTGGACAATTTCTTTCGAAGCATGTGGGTTTCGGACGAAAACTCATCTATTACAAAGGCATTTCATTTTATTAACTTATTTTAACTCCATAATTTTTGTGTGTTCAATATGCACCATTCAAAGGCACATCATCAATTTTCAACCCTTTCTCACTTCATTTGATATTTCTCATGCATTTAATGATTTAGTTTGAGCTAAATGACCCTGAATTTGAAAAGCAGTACAAATGATCTCTAAAAATGTTGTAACTTGGCATGACATCAGAATTTCACCCACATAGCAACTTCTAAAGAGTTGAGAGGATTACTTAAAAAGCTGGATGCACTTCGTGTAAAAATTAGACAATCTCTTTCGAAGCATGTGTGTTTCGGACGAAAACTCATCTATTACAAAGGAATTTCATTTTTGATAAGTTATTTTAACTCCATACTTTTTGTGTGTTCAATATTCACCATTCAAAGTCACGTAATCATATTTCAACCCTTTCTGACTTCATTTGATATTTTTAATGCATTTAATGATTTATTTTGAGCTAAATGACCCTGAATTTCAAAAGCAGTACAAATTAATTCTCAAAAGGTTTTAACCTCGCATGACATCATAATTTCACCCACATAGCAACTTCTAAAGAGTTGAGGGGCTTACGGCAAAAACTCGATGCACTTTGTGTACAAATTGGACAGTCTCTTTCGAAGCATGAGGGTTTCGGACAAACAATTTTCAACCCTTTCTGACTTCATTTGATATTTCTCGTGCATTTAATTATTTATTTTGAGCTAAGTGACCCTGAATTTGAAAAGCAGTACAAATGAACTGTCAAAAGGTTGTAACTTGGCATGACATCATAATTTCACCCACATAGCAACTTTAAAGAGTTGAATGGGTTACGGCAAAACTGCACTTTGTGTACAAATTGGACAATTTCTTTCGAAGCATGTGGGTTTCGGACGAAAACTCATCTATTACAAAGGCATTTCATTTTATTAACTTATTTTAACTCCATAATTTTTGTGTGTTCAATATGCACCATTCAAAGGCACATCATCAATTTTCAACCCTTTCTCACTTCATTTGATATTTCTCATGCATTTAATGATTTATTTTGAGCTAAATGACCCTGAATTTGAAAAGCAGTACAAATGATCTCTAAAAATGTCGTAACTTGGCATGACATCAGAATTTCACCCACATAGCAACTTCTAAAGAGTTGAGAGGATAACTTAAAAAGCTGGATGCACTTCGTGTAAAAATTAGACAATCTCTTTCGAAGCATGTGGGTTTCGGACGAAAACTCATCTATTACAAAGGAATTTCATTTTTGATAACTTATTTTAACTCCATACTTTTTGTGTGTTCAACATTGACAATTCAAAGTCACGTAATCATATTTCAACCCTTTCTGACTTCATTTGATATTTTTAATGCATTTAATGATTTATTTTGAGCTAAATGACCCTGAATTTCAAAAGCAGTACAAATTAACTCTCAAAAGGTTTTAACCTCGCATGACATCATAATTTCACCCACATAGCAACTTCTAAAGAGTTGAGGGGCTTACAGCAAAAACTCGATGCACTTTGTGTACAAATTGGACAGTCTCTTTCGAAGCATGAGGGTTTCGGACAATCAATTTTCAACCCTTTCTGACTTCATTTGATATTTCTCGTGCATTTAATTATTTATTTTGAGCTAAGTGACCCTGAATTTGAAAAGCAGTACAAATGAAGTCTCAAAAGGTTGTAACTTGGCATGACATCATAATTTCACACACATAGCAACTTCTAAAGAGTTGAGAGGGTTACGGTAAAAACTGGATGCACTTCGTGTACAAATTGGACAATCTCTTTCGAAGCATGAGGGTTTCGGACAATCAATTTTCAACCCTTTCTGACTTCATTTGATATTTCTCGTGCATTTAATTATTTATTTTGAGCTGAGTGACCCTGAATTTGAAAAGCAGTACAAATGAACTCTCAAAAGGTTGTAACTTGGCATGACATCATAATTTCACCCACATAGCAACTTTAAAGAGTTGAGAGGGTTACGGCAAAACTGCACTTTGTGTACAAATTGGACAATTTCTTTCGAAGCATGTGGGTTTCGGACGAAAACTCATCTATTACAAAGGCATTTCATTTTATTAACTTATTTTAACTCCATAATTTTTGTGTGTTCAATATGCACCATTCAAAGGCACATCATCAATTTTCAACCCTTTCTGACTTTATTTGATATTTCGCATGCATTTAACGATTTATTTTGAGCTAAATGACCTCGAATTTGAAAAGCGGTACAGATGAACTCTAAAAAGGTTGTAACTTGGTGTGAGATCATAATTTCACCCACATAGAAACTTCTAAAGAGTTGAGAGGGTTACGGCAAAAACTGGATGCACTTCCTGTACAAATTGGACAATCTCTTTCGAACCATGTGGGTTTCACACGAAAACTCATCTATTACAAAGGGATTTCATTTTTGATAACTTATTTTAACTCCATACTTTTTGTGTGTTCAATATTCACCATTCAAAGTCCCGTAATCATTTTTCAACCCTTTCTGACTTCATTTGATATTTCGAATGCATTTAATGATTTATTTTGAGCTAAATGACCCTGAATTTTGAAAGCAGTACAAATGAACTCTCAAAAGGTTTTAACCTGGCATGACATCATAATTTCACCCACATAGCAACTTCTAAAGAGTTGAAGGGCTTACGGCAAAAACTGGACGCACTTTGTGTACAAATTGGACAATCTCTTTCAAAGCATGAGGGTTTAGGACAATCAATTTTCAACCCTTTCTGACTTCATTTGATATTTCTCGTGCATTTAATTATTTATTTTGAGCTAAGTGACCCTGAATTTGAAAAGCAGTACAAATGAACTCTCAAAAGGTTGTGACTTGGCATGACATCATAATTTCACCCACATAGCAACTTCTAAAGAGTTGAGAGGGTTACGACAAAAACTCGATGCACTTCGTGTACAAATTGGACAATATATTTCGAAGCATGTGTGTTTTGGACGAAAACTCATCTATTACAAAGGGATTTCATTTTAATAACTTTTTTAACTCCATTATTTCTATGTGTTTAATATGCACCATTCAAAGGCACATCATAAATTTTCAACCCTTTCTGACTTCATTTGATATTTCTCATGCATTTAATTATTTATTTTGAGCTAAGTGACCCTGAATTTGAAAAGCAGTACAAATGAACTCTCAAAATGTTGTAACTTGGCATGACCTCATAATTTCACCCACATCACAACTTCTAAAGCGTTGAGAGGGTTACGACAAAAACTGGATGCACTTCGTGTACAAATTGGACAATCTCTTTCGAAGCATGTGGGTTTCGGACGAAAACTCATCTATTACAAAGAGATTTAACTTAATTAACTTATTTTAACTCCATAATTTTTGTGTGTTCAATATGCACCATTTAAAGGCACATCAGCAATTTTCAACCCTTTCTGACTTCATTTGATATTTCGCATGCATTTAATGATTTATTTTGAGCTAAATGACCTTGAATTTGAAAAGCAGTACAAATGTGTTGGAAATATGCCCTAGAGGCAATAATAAAATGGTTATTATTGTATTTCCTTGTTCATGATAATTGTCTATTGTTCATGCTATAATTGTGTTAACCGGAAACCATAATACATGTGTGAATACATAGACCACAACATGTCCCTAGTGAGCCTCTAGTTGACTAGCTCGTTGATCAATAGATGGTCACGGTTTCATGGCCATGGACATTGGATGTCGTTGATAACGGGATCACATCATTAGGAGAATGATGTGATGGACAAGACCCAATCCTAAGCATAGCACTAGATCGTGTAGTTCATTTGCTAAAGCTTTTCAATGTCAAGTATCGTTTCCTTAGACCATGAGATTGTGCAACTCCCGGATACCTTAGGAATGCTTTGGGTGTGCCAAACGTCACAACGTAACTGGGTGGCTATAAAGTTGCACTACGGGTATCTCCGAAGGTATCTGTTGGGTTGGCACGAATCGAGACTGGGATTTGTCACTCCGTGTGACGGAGAGGTATCTCTGGGCCCACTCGGTAAGACATCATCATAATGAGCTCAATGTGACTAAGGAGTTAGCCACGGGATGATGTATTACGGAACGAGTAAAGAGACTTGCCAGTAACGAGATTGAACAAGGTATGGGGATACCGACGATCGAATCTCGGGCAAGTATCATACTGATAGACAAAGGGAATTGAATACGGGATTGATTGAATCCCCGACATCGTGGTTCATCCGATGAGATCATCGTGGAGTACGTGGGAGCCAACATGGGTATCCAGATCCCGCTGTTGGTTATTGGCCGGAGAAGTGTCTCGGTCATGTCTACATGTCTCCCGAACCCGTAGGGTCTACACACTTAAGGTTCGATGACGCTAGGGTTATAGGGAAAAGGTATACGTGATTACCGAAGGTTGTTCGGAGTCCCGGATGAGATCTCGGACGTCACGAGGAGCTCCGGAATGGTCCAGAGGTAAAGATTGATATATAGGAAGTCCAGTTTTGGTCACCGCAAAGTTTTCGGGCTCATCGGTAGTGTACCGGGAGTGCCGGGAGGGTGCCGGATGACCCCCGGGAGGGGTGTGACGACCAAAGGACCACATGGGCTGTTAGATAAAGTGTGCCAGCCCTTATTGGGCTGGGCAAGACTTTTGCTAAAGGCCCATGCGGCTGGAGATAAGGAGATAAGGCAAAAAGGATTTAAAAGGAGGAGATCCACCTCCCTTGTGGGAGGTGGACTCTCCCTTTAATTCGGCCGGCCATCTCCTCTTTGGAGTAGAGGCCAAGCCAGCCCTCCACGTCCCTCCTCCTATATATACTTGAGGTTTTGGATGTTTTGAGACAGGATTTGATCTCTCTCTCTCACGGCGAAGCCCTACCTCTCTTCTTCCTCCTCCGCAGCGCTTAGGCGAAGCCCTGTCGGAATACCTTGCTACTCCACCACCACCACGCCGTCGTGCTGCTGTTGGAGCCCTTCCCCAACCTCTCCTTCCTCCTTGCTGGATCAAGGTGTTGGAGACGTCACCGGGCTGCACGTGTGTTGAACGCGGAGGTGCCGTCCGTTCGGCACTTGATCGGATCTACCGCGATCTGAATCGCTGCGAGTACGACTCCATCAACCGCGTTCTTGTAACGCTTCCGCTTAGCGATCTTCAAAGGTATGAAGATGCAATCTCTCCCCTCTCGTTGCTGGTTTCTCCATAGATAGATCTTGGTGAACGTAGGAAAATTTTGATTTACTACTACGTCTCCCTACAGTGGCATCATGAGCTAGGTCTATGCGTAGAATCTATGCACGAGTAGAACACAAAGCAGTTGTGGGCGTCGAGTTTGTTAATTTGCTTGCCGCTACTAGTCTTATCTTGATTCGGCGGTATTGTGGGATGAAGCGGCCCGGACCAACTTTACACGTACGCTTACGTGAGACCGGTTCCACCGCCTGACATGCACTAGATGCATAAGGTGGCTAGCGGGTGTCTGTCTCTCCTACCTTAGTCGGATCGGATTCGATGAAAAGGGTCCTTATGAAGGGTAAATAGCAATTGGCAAATCACGTTGTGGTGTTGACGTAGGTAAGAAACGTTCTTGCTAGTAACCTATAGCAGCCACGTAAAAACTTGCAACTACAAATTAGAGGACGTCTAACTTGTTTTTGCAGCATGTGCCTTGTGATGTGATATGGCCAAAAGGATGTGATGTGATGCATTGTGATGTATGAGATTGATCATGTTCTTGTAATAGGGTTCACGACTTGCATGTCGATGACTATGACAACCGGCAGGAGCCATAGGAGTTGTCTTATATTATTGTATGACCTGCGTGTCAATCATAAACGCCATGTAATTACTTTACTTTATTGCTAAACGTTAGCTGTAGTAGTAGAAGTAATAGTTGGCGAGACAACTTCATGAAGACACAATGATGGAGATCATGATGATGGAGATCATGGTGTCGTGCCGGTGACAGTAATGATCATGGTGCCCCGAAGATGGAGATCGAAGGAGCAAGATGATATTGGCCATATCATGTCACTATATTGATTGCATGTGATGTTTATCATGTTTACATCTTATTTGCATAGAACGACGGTAGTAAATAAGATGATCTCTCAATAAAATTTCAAGAAAGGTGTTCACCCTAACTGTGCACCGTTGCTAAGGATCGTCGTTCCGAAGCACCACGTGATGATCGGGTGTGATAGGTTCTAACGTTCGCATACAACGGGTGTAAGCCAGATTTACACATGCGAAACACTTAGGTTGACTTGACGAGCCTAGCATGTACAGACATGGCCTCGGAACACGGAAGACCGAAAGGTCGAACATGAGTCGTATAGAAGATACGATCAACATAGAGATGTTCACCATGGATGACTAGTCCGTCTCACGTGATGATCGGACACGGGCTAGTTAACATGGATCATGTATCACTTGGAAGACTAGAGAGATGTCTATCTAAGTGGGAGTTCATTAATAATTTGATTAAGTGAACTTAATTATCATGAACTTAGTCTAAAAATGTCCTTGCAAATTATGTCGTAGATAGCTCGCGCTGTAGCTCCACAGTTTTATTGATACAATCCTAGAGAAAAGTAAGTTGAAAGTTGATGGTAGCAATAATGCGGACAGGGTCCGTGATCTGAGGATTGTCCTCATTGCTGCACAGAAAGCTTATGTTTTTGATGTACTGCTAACTGCACCACTCCCTCAAGTGTTGTCTGTAGATGTTGTGAACATATGACAGGCACTTTTTGATGACTACGTGATAGTTCAGTGCGTCATGCATTACGGCTTAGAATTGAGGCTTCAAAATGTTTTGAACGTCACAGAACATATGAGATGTTCTAGGAGCTGAGATTGTGATCTCAAGCTCGTGCCTATGTTGAGAGGTATGAGACCTCCAACAAGATTCTTTGCCTGCAAGATAAAGGAGAATAGCTTAATCGGTGAGCGTGTTCTCAGATTGTCTGGGTGCTACAATCACTTGAATCAAGTGGGAGTTAATCTTCCAGATGAGATAGTGATTAATGCAGTTCTCCAAGTCACTGCCACCAAGCTACTAGAGCTTCATGATGAACTATAACATGCCAGGGATGGATAAGATGATCCCTGAGTTGTTCGTGATGTTTGACACCACGAAGGTAGAAATCAATAAGGAGCATCAAGTGTTGATGGTTAAGTGAAAACCACTAGTTTCAAAAGGGGCAAGGGCAAGAAGGGAAAAACTTCAGGAATGGCAAGCCAATTGTTGCTCTAGTGAAGAAACCCAAGGTTGAGCCCGAACCCGAGACTAAGTGCTTCTGTTATGAGGAGAATGTTCGCTGAAGCGGAAAAACCCTAGATGATTGGTAGATAAGAAGGCTGGTAATGTCAATGGAAGTATATTTGATATACGTGTTAGTGATGTGTACCTTGCTGGTACTCGTAGTAGCACCTGGGTATTGGATACCGGTTCGGTTGCTAAGTGTTAGCAACTCGAAAGAAAAGCTACGGAGTAAATGGAGACTGGCTAGGTGAAAGGTGACGATGTGTGTTGGAAGTATTTCCAAGATTGATGTGATCACCATCGCACGCTCTCTCTACCTTCAGGATTTGTGATAAACCTAAATAAATGTTATTTGGTGTTTGCGTTGAGCATGAACGTGATTAGATCATGATTAGTGCGATACGGTTATTCATATAAGTTAGAGAATAATGGTTATTCTGTTTACATGGATAATGCCTTCAATGGTCATGCACCCACTCGGAATGGTTTATTGAATCATGATCGTAGTAGTACACATATTCATAACATTGGTACCAAAAGATATAAAGTTAATAATGATAGTACCACATACTTGTGGCACTGCCGCTAAATGTCATATTGGTATAAATCGCATGAAGAAACTCCATGATGATGGATTTTTGACTCACTCGATTTCGAATCGGTTGAGACATGCGAGCCATGCCTCTTGGGCAAGATGACTGAGACCCCGTCATCCAATATGATGGAGCGGGCAAGTGGCTTATTGGAAATAATACATGTTGATGTATGTGGTCCAATGAGTGTTGAAACACACAGTGGATATCGTTGTTTTTCTTTACCTTCACTGATGATTTGAGTAAATTTGGGGATATTTACTTAATGAAACACGAATCTGAAATGTTTGAAAGGTTCAAGGAGTTTCAGAGTGAAGTTAAAGATCATCGTGACAAGAAGATAAATGTCTATGATATGATCATGGAGGTGAATATCTAAGTTACGAGTTTGGTATGCAATTTTAGACAATGTGGAAATTGTTTCACAGCTCACGCCTCCTGGAACACCATAGTGTGATGGTGTGTTCGAACGTCGTAGTCGTGCTCTATTGGATATAGTGAGTACTATGATGTCTCTTATCGTTTTACCACTATCGTTATGGGGTTATGCATTAAAGACAAATCCATTCACTTTAACAGGGCACCATCTAAGTCTGTTGAGATGACACCGTGAGAATTATGGTTTGATAGAAGCCTAAGCTGTCATTTCTTAATGTTTGGGGCTGCGACGCTTATGTGAAAATGGGTTTTTCACCTAGCGAGCTCGAACCCAAAGTAGACAAATGCATCTTCATAGAATACCCTAATGAGACATTGGGTATACCTTCTATCTCAGATCCAAGCGCAAAATGTATTTGTAGCTAAGAACGGGTCCTTTCTTGAGAAAGAGTTTCTCTCGAAAGAATTGAGTGGGAGGAAGATAGAACTTGATAAGGTTGTTGAACCTTTGTTTCATCCAGAGAATAGCGCAACACAGAAAGATGTTTCTGTAGAGCCTACTCAGTTGAAAAGGAAGTTAATGATGATGATCATGAAGCTTCGGATCAAGTCACTATCGAACCTCGTAGGTCGACAAGGACGCGTACTGCTCCTGAGTAGTACGACAACCCTGTCTTGGAAATCATGTTGTTGGACAACGATGAACCTACGAACTATGGAGAAGCGATGGTGGGCCCGGATTCCAACAAATGGCTAGGAGCCATGAAATCCGAGAAAGGATCCATGTATGAAAACCAAGTATGGACTTTGGTAGACTTGCCTGTTGAATGGCGGGTCATTGAGTACAAATGGACCTTTGAGATAAACATAGACGCTAATGGTGAAATGTCACCGTTTATAAAGCTCGACTTGTCGCAAAGAAGTTTCCGCCAAGTTCAAGGAGTTGACTGCAATGAGATTGTCTCATCTGTAGCGATGCTAAAAGTCTATTAAAATTTTGTTAGCAGTTGCTGCATTTTTCGATTATGAAATCTGGTAGATGGATGACAAAACAAGGTTTCCGTAATGGTTTCTGTGAGGAAGAGTTGTATGTGATACAACCAGAAGGTTTTGTCAATCCTAAGGATGCTAATAATATGCAAACTCCAGCGATCCTTCTATGGACTGGAGCAAGCATCTCGGAGTTGGAATATATGCTTTGATGAGGTGATCAAAGTGTTTAAGTTTATACAATGTTTATGAGAAACTTGTATTTGCAAGAAAGTGAGTGGGAGCACTATGGAATTTCTTATAAGAATATGTAGTTGACATATTATTGATCGGAAATGATGTAGAATTTCTGGAAGAGCATGAAGGGTTGTTTGAAAAGTTTTTTTTTCAAAGGAAGACCCAGATAAAGCTACTATTTTATTAAGCATCAAGATCTATAGGGATAGATCTATTCGCTTGATAAGTTTTTTCGACGAAGACATACCTTGACAAGTTTTTGAAGGAGTTCAAAATAGATGGGTCAAAGAAGGAGTTCTTGACTGTATTGTAAGGTGTGAAATTGAGTAAGACTCAATACCCGACCACGGTAGAAGATAAAGAAGAGATGAGTGTCATCTCCTATGCTTTAGCCATAGGCTCTATATAGTATGCCATGCTGTGTGCCGCACCTGTGTGTGCCTTGCCATGAGTCTGTCAAGGGGTACAAGAGTAATCCAAGAGTGGATCACTAGACAGCGGTCAAAGTTAGCCTTAGTAACTTGAGAACTAAGGAAATATTTCTCGATTATGGAGGTGATAAAGAGTTCATCGTAAAGTGTTACGATGATGCAAGCTTTAAAACCAATCCGGATGACTCTTAGTAGAAATCCAGCTACGTATAGTGGAGCAGCCATTTGGAATAGCTCCAAGTGGAGCGTGGGAGCAGTATCTACAAATATGAAATGGAAAGTTTGCAAAGGTACACACGGATCTGAATGTCGCAGACCCGCTGACTAAAAACCTCTTTCACAAGCAGAACATGAACAAACCCCAGAACTTATTGGGTGTTAATCACATGATGATATGATCACATGGTGATGTAAGTGTTAATCACATGGTGATGTGAACTAGATTATTGACTCTAGTGCAAGTGGGAGACTGTTGGAAATATGCCCTAGAGGCAATAATAAAATGGTTATTATTGTATTTCCTTGTTCATGATAATTGTCTATTGTTCATGCTATAATTGTGTTAACCGGAAACCATAATACATGTGTGAATACATAGACCACAACATGTCCCTAGTGAGCCTCTAGTTGACTAGCTCGTTGATCAATAGATGGTCACGGTTTCATGGCCATGGACATTGGATGTCGTTGATAACGGGATCACATCATTAGGAGAATGATGTGATGGACAAGACCCAATCCTAAGCATAGCACTAGATCGTGTAGTTCATTTGCTAAAGCTTTTCAATGTCAAGTATCGTTTCCTTAGACCATGAGATTGTGCAACTCCCGGATACCTTAGGAATGCTTTGGGTGTGCCAAACGTCACAACGTAACTGGGTGGCTATAAAGTTGCACTACGGGTATCTCCGAAGGTATCTGTTGGGTTGGCACGAATCGAGACTGGGATTTGTCACTCCGTGTGACGGAGAGGTATCTCTGGGCCCACTCGGTAAGACATCATCATAATGAGCTCAATGTGACTAAGGAGTTAGCCACGGGATGATGTATTACGGAACGAGTAAAGAGACTTGCCAGTAACGAGATTGAACAAGGTATGGGGATACCGACGATCGAATCTCGGGCAAGTATCATACCGATAGACAAAGGGAATTGAATACGGGATTGATTGAATCCCCGACATCGTGGTTCATCCGATGAGATCATCGTGGAGTACGTGGGAGCCAACATGGGTATCCAGATCCCGCTGTTGGTTATTGGCCGGAGAAGTGTCTCGGTCATGTCTACGTGTCTCCCGAACCCGTAGGGTCTACACACTTAAGGTTCGATGACGCTAGGGTTATAGGGAAAAGGTATACGTGATTACCGAAGGTTGTTCGGAGTCCCGGATGAGATCCCGGACGTCACGAGGAGCTCCGGAATGGTCCGGAGGTAAAGATTGATATATAGGAAGTCCAGTTTTGGTCACCGGAAAGTTTTCGGGCTCATCGGTAGTGTACCGGGAGTGCCGGGAGGGTGCCGGATGACCCCCGGGAGGGGTGTGACGACCAAAGGACCACATGGGCTGTTAGATAAAGTGTGCCAGCCCTTATTGGGCTGGGCAAGACTTTTGCTAAAGGCCCATGCGGCTGGAGATAAGGAGATAAGGCAAAAAGGATTTAAAAGGAGGAGATCCACCTCCCTTGTGGGAGGTGGACTCTCCCTTTAATTCGGCCGGCCATCTCCTCTTTGGAGTAGAGGCCAAGCCAGACCTCCACGTCCCTCCTCCTATATATACTTGAGGTTTTGGATGTTTTGAGACAGGATTTGATCTCTCTCTCTCACGGCGAAGCCCTACCTCTCTTCTTCCTCCTCCGCAGCGCTTAGGCGAAGCCCTGTCGGAATACCTTGCTACTCCACCACCACCACGCCGTCGTGCTGCTGTTCGAGCCCTTCCCCAACCTCTCCTTCCTCCTTGCTGGATCAAGGTGTTGGAGACGTCACCGGGCTGCACGTGTGTTGAACGCGGAGGTGCCGTCCGTTCGGCACTTGATCGGATCTACCGCGATCTGAATCGCTGCGAGTACGACTCCATCAACCGCGTTCTTGTAACGCTTCCGCTTAGCGATCTTCAAAGGTATGAAGATGCAATCTCTCCCCTCTCGTTGCTGGTTTCTCCATAGATAGATCTTGGTGAACGTAGGAAAATTTTGATTTACTACTACGTCTCCCTACAAAATGAACTCTGAAAAGGTTTTAACTTGGCATGACATCAGAATTTCAACCACATTGCAACTTCTAAAGAGATGAGAGGGTTACGGCAAAAACTGGATGCACTTCGTGTACAAATTGGACAATCTGTTTCGAAGCATCTGGGTTTCGGACGAAAACTCATCGATTACAAAGGCATTTCATTTTAATAACTTTTTTAATTCCATTATTTCTGTGTGTTCAATATGCACCATTCAAAGGCACATCATCAATTTTCAACCCTTTCTGACTTCATTTGGTATTTCTCATGCATTTAATTATTTAATTTGAGCTAAGTGAGCCTGAATTTGAAAAGTGGTACAAATGAACTCTGAAAAGGTTGTAACTTGGCATGACATCATAATTTCACCCACATAGCAACTTCTAAAGAGTTGAGAGGGTTACGCCAAAAACTGGATGCACTTCGTGTACAAATTGGACAATCTTTTTCGAAGCATGTGGGTTTCGGACGAAAACTCATCTATTACAAAGGGATTTCATTTTATTAACCTATTTTAACTCCATAATTTTTGTGTGTTCAATAGGCACCATTCAGAGGCACATCATCAATTTTCAACCCTTTCTGACTTCATTTGATATTTCTCATGCATTTAATGATTTATTTTTAGCTAAATGACCTTGAATTTGAAAAGCAATACAAATGAACTCTGAAAAGCTTGTAACTTGGCATGACATCATAATTTCACCCACATAGAAATTTCTAAAGAGTTGAGAGGGTTACGGCAAAAACTAGATGCACTTCGTGTACAAATTGGACAATATGTTTCGAAGCATGTGGGTTTCGGACGAAAACTCATCTATTACAAAGAGATTTAACTTAATTAACTGATTTTAACTCCATACTTTTTGTGTGTTCAATATGCACCATTCAAAGGCACATCATCAATTTTCAACCCTTTCTGACTTCATTTGACATTTCTCATGCATTTAATGATTTATTTTGAGCTAAATGACCTTGAATTTGAAAAGAAGTACAAATGAACTCTAAAAAGGTTGTAACTTGGCATGACATCAGAATTTCACCCACATAGCAACTTCTAAAGAGTTGAGAGGGTTACGGCAAAAACTGGATGCACTTCGTGTACAAATTGGACAATCTGTTTCGAAGCATGTGGGTTTCGGACGAAAACTCATCTATTACAAAGGGATTTCATTTTAATAACTTGTTTAAATCCATTATTTCTATGTGTTCAATATGCACCATTCAAAGGCACATCATCAATTTTCAACCCTTTCTGACTTCATTTGATATTTCTCATGCATTTAATTATTTATTTTGAGCTAAGTGACCCTGAATTTGAAAAGCGGTACAAATGAACTCTCAAAAGGTTGTAACTTGGCATGACATCATAATTTCACCCACATAGCAACTTCTAAAGAGTTGAGAGGGTTACGGCAAAAACTGGATGCACTTTGTGTACAAATTGGACAATCTCTTTCGAAGCATGTGGGTTTCGGACGAAAACTCATCTATTACAAAGGGATTTCATTTTATTAACTTATTTTAACTCCATAATTTTAGTTTGTTCAATATGCACCAGTCAAAGGCACATCATCAATTTTCAACCCTTTCTGACTTCATTTGATATTTCGCATGCATTTGATGATTTATTTTGAGCTAAATGACCTTGAATTTGAAAAGCGGTACAAATGAACTCTGAAAAGGTTGTAACTTGGCATGACATCAGAATTTCTGCCACATAGCAACTTCTAAAGCGTTGAGAGGGTTACGGCAAAAACTGGATGCACTTCGTGTACAAGTTGGACAATCTGTTTCGAAGCATGTGCGTTTCGGACGAAAACTCATCTATTACAAAGGGATTTCATTTGAATAACTTTTTTAACTCCATTATTTTTGTGTGTTAAATATGCACCATTCAAAGGCTCATCATCAATTTTCAACCCTTTCTCACTTCATTTGATATTTCTCAAGCATTTAATTATTTATTTTGAGCTAAGTGACCCTGAATTTAAAAAGCGGTACAAATGAACTCTCAAAAGGTTGTAACTTGGCATGACATCATAATTTCACCCACATAGCAACTTCTAAAGAGTTGAGAGGGTTACGGCAAAAAGTGGATGCACTTTGTGTACAAATTGGACAATCTCTTTCGAAGCATGTGGGTTTCGGACGAAAACTCATCTATTGCAAACGGATTTCATTTTATTAACATATTTTAACTCCATAATTTTTGTGTGTTCAATAGGCACCATTCAGAGGCACATTATCAATTTTCAACCCTTTCTGACTTGATTTGATGTTTCTCGTGCATTTAATGATTTATTTTGAGCTAAATGACCCTGAATTTGAAAAGTGGTACAAATGATCTCTAAAAATGTTGTAACTTGGCATGACATCAGAATTTCACCCACATAGCAACTTCTAAAGAGTTGAGAGGGTTACGGAAAAAACTGGATGCACTTCGTGTAAAAATTAGACAATCTCTTTCGAAGCATGTGGGTTTCAGACGAAAACTCATCTATTACAATTGGATTTCATTTTTGATAACTTATTTTAACTCCATACGTTTTGTGAGTTCAATATTCACCATTCAACGTCACGTAATCATTTTTCAACCCTTTCTAACTTTATTTGATATTTCTCATGCATTTAATGATTTATTTTGAGCTAAATGACCCTGAATTTCAAAAGCAGTACAAATGAACTCTCAAAAGGTTTTAACCTGGCATGACATCATAATTTCACCCACATAGCAACTTCTAAAGAGTTGAGGGGCTTACGGCAAAAACTGGATGCACTTTGTGTACAAATTGGACAATCTCTTTCGAAGCATGAGGGTTTCGGACAATCAATTTTCAACCCTTTCTGACTTCATTTGATATTTCTCGTGCATTTAATTATTTATATTGAGCTAAGTGACCCTGAATTTGAAAAGCAGTACAAATGAACTCTAAAAAGGTTGTAACTTGGCATGACATCATAATTTCACCCACATAGCAACTTCTAAAGAGTTGAGAGGGTTACGGCAAAAACATGATGCACTTCGTGTACAAATTGGACAATCTCTTTTGAAGCATGTGGGTTTCGGACAAAAACTCATCTATTACAAAGGCATTTCATTTTATTAACTTATTTTAACTCCATAATTTTTGTGTGTTCAATATGCACCATTCAAAGGCACATCATCAATTTTCAACCCTTTCTGACTTCATTTGATATTTCACATGCATTTAATGATTTATTTTGAGCTAAATGACCTTGAATTTGAAAAGCAATACAAATGAACTCTGAAAAGGTTGTAACTTGGCATGAGATCATAATTTCACCCACATAGAAATTTCTAAAGAGTTGAGAGGGTTACGGCAAAAACTCGATGCACTTCGTGTACAAATTGGACAATATGTTTCGAAGCATGTGGGTTTCGGATGAAAACCCATCTATTACAAAGGGATTTCATTTGAATAACTCTTTTTAACTCCATTCTTTCTATGTGTTCAATATGCACCATTCAAAGGCACATCATCAATTTTCAACCCTTTCTGACTTCATTTGATATTTCTCATGTATTTAATGATTTATTTTGAGCTAAATGACCTTGAATTTGAAAAGAAGTACAAATGAACTCTAAAAAGGTTGTAACTTGGCCTGACATCAGAATTTCACCCACATAGCAACTTCTAAAGAGTTGAGAGGGTTACGGCAAAAACTGGATGCACTTCGTGTACAAATTGGACAATCTGTTTCGAAGTGTGTGGGTTTCGGACGAAAACACATCTATTACAAAGGGATTTCATTTTAATAACTTGTTTAACTCCATTATTTCTATGTGTTCAATATGCACCATTCAAAGGCACATCATCAATTTTCAACCCTTTCTGACTTCATTTGATATTTCTCATGCATTTAATTATTTATTTTGAGCAAAGTGACCCTGAATTTGAAAAGCGGTACAGATGAACTCTCAAAAGGTTGTAACTTGGCATGACATCATAATTTCACCCACATAGCAACTTCTAAAGAGTTGAGAGGGTTACGGCAAAAACTGGATGCACTTCGTGTACAAAGTGGACAATCTCTTTCGAAGCATGTGGGTTTCGGACGAAAACTCATCTATTACAAAGGGATTTTATTTTATTAACTTATTTTAACTCCATAATTTTTGTGTGTTCAATATGCACCATTCAAAGGCACATCATCAATTTTCAACCCTTTCTGACTTCATTTGATATTTCGCATGCATTTGATGATTTATTTTGAGCTAAATGGCCTTGAATTTGAAAAGCGGTACAAATGAACTCTGAAAAGGTTGTAACTTGGCATGACATCAGAATTTCTGCCACATAGCAACTTCTAAAGCGTTGAGAGGGTTACGGCAAAAACTGGATGCACTTCGTGTACAAATTGGACAATCTGTTTCGAAGCATGTGCGTTTCGGACGAAAACTCATCTATTACAAAGGGATTTCATTTGAATAACTTTTTTAACTCCATTATTTTTGTGTGTTAAATATGCACCATTCAAAGGCTCATCATCAATTTTCAACCCTTTCTCACTTCATTTGATATTTCTCATGCATTTAATTATTTATTTTGAGCTAAGTGACCCTGAATTTAAAAAGCGGTACAAATGAACTCTCAAAAGGTTGTAACTTGGCATGACATCATAATTTCACCCACATAGCAACTTCTAAAGAGTTGAGAGGGTTACGGCAAAAAGTGGATGCACTTTGTGTACAAATTGGACAATCTCTTTCGAAGCATGTGGGTTTCGGACGAAAACTCATCTATTACAAACGGATTTCATTTTATTAACATATTTTAACTCCATAATTTTTGTGTGTTCAATAGGCACCATTAAGAGGCACATTATCAATTTTCAACCCTTTCTGACTTCATTTGATGTTTCTCATGCATTTAATGATTTATTTTGAGCTAAATGACCCTGAATTTGAAAAGTGGTACAAATGATCTCTAAAAATGTTGTAACTTGGCATGACATCAGAATTTCACCCACATAGCAACTTCTAAAGAGTTGAGAGGGTTACGGAAAAAACTGGATGCACTTCATGTAAAAATTAGACAATCTCTTTCGAAGCATGTGGGTTTCAGACGAAAACTCATCTATTACAATTGGATTTCATTTTTGATAACTTATTTTAACTCCATACGTTTTGTGAGTTCAATATTCACCATTCAAAGTCACGTAATCATTTTTCAAACCTTTCTAACTTCATTTGATATTTCTCGTGCATTTAATTATTTATTTTGAGCTAAGTGACCCTGAATTTGAAAAGCACTACAAATGAACTCTCAAAAGGTTGTAACTTGGCATGACATCATAATTTCACCCACATAGCAACTTCTAAAGAGTTGAGAGGGTTACGGCAAAAACTGGATGCACTTCGTGTACAAATTGGACAATCTCTTTTGCAGCATGTGGGTTTCGGACAAAAACTCATCTATTACAAAGGCATTTCATTTTATTAACTTATTTTAACTCCATAATTTTTGTGTGTTCAATATGCACCATTCAAAGGCACATCATCAATTTTCAACCCTTTATGACTTCATTTGATATTTCGCATGCATTTAATGATTTATTTTGAGCTAAATGACCTTGAATTTGAAAAGCAATACAAATGAACTCTGAAAAGGTTGTAACTTGGTATGAGATCATAATTTCACCCACATAGAAACTTCTAAAGAGTTGAGGGGGTTACGGCAAAAACTGGGTGCACTTCGTGTACAAATTGGAAAATCTGTTTCGAAGCATGTGGGTTTCGGACGAAAACTCATCTATTACAAAGGGATTTCATTTGAATAACTCTTTTTAACTCCATTCTTTCTATGTGTTCAATATGCACCATTCAAAGGCACATCATCAATTTTCAACCCTTTCTGACTTCATTTGATATTTCTCATGCATTTAATTATTTATTTTGAGCTAAGTGACCCTGAATTTGAAAAGCAGTACAAATGAACTCTCAAAAAGTTGTAACTTGGCATGACATCATAATTTGACGCACATAGCAACTTCTAAAGAATTGAGAGGGTTACGGCAAAAACTGGATGCACTTCGTGTACAAATTGGACAATCTCTTTCGAAGCATGTGGGTTTCGGACGAAAACTCATCTATTACAAAGGGATTTCATTTTTAATAACTTATTTTACCTCCATACTTTTTGTGTGTTCAATAGGCACCATTCAAAGGCACATCATCAATTTTCAACCCTTTCTAACTTCATTTGATATTTCTAATACATTTAATGATTTATTTTGAGCTAAATGACCCTGTATTCTAAAAACAGTACAAATGAACTCTGAAAAGGTTGTAACTTGGCATGACATCATAATTCACCCAAATAGCAACTTCTAAAGAGTTGAGAGGGTTACGGCAAAAACTGGATGCACTTCGTGTACAAATTGGACAATCTCATAAGAAGCTTGAGGGTTTCGGACGAAAACTCATCTATTACAAAGGGATTTCATTTTTAATAACTTATTTTAATTTGTGTGTTCAATATGCACCATTCAAAGGCACATCATCAATTTTCAACCCTTTCTAACTTCATTTGATATTTCTCATGCATTTAATCATTTATTTTGAGCTAATTGGCCCTGAATTTGAAAAGGACTACAAATGAACTCTGAAAAGGTTGTAACTTGGCATGACATCATAATTTCAAACACATAGCAACTTCTAAAGAGTTGTGAGGGTTACGGCAAAAACTAGATGCACTTCGTGTACAAATTGGACAATCTCTTTCGAAGCATGTCGGTTTCGGACAAAAACTCATCTATTACAAAAGGATTTCATTTTTAATAACTTATTTTAACTCCATAATTTTTGTGTGTTGAATGTGCACCATTCAAAGGCACATCATCAATTTTCAACCCTTTCTGACTTCATTTGATATTTCCCATGCATTTAATGATTTATTTTGAGCTAAATGACCCTGAATTTGAAAAGTAGTACAAATGAAATCTGAAAATGTTGTAACTTGGCATGACATCATAATTTCACTCACATAGAAACTTCTAAAGAGTTGAGAGGGTTATGGCAAAAACTAGATCCACTTTGTGTACAAATGGGACAATCTGTTTTGAAGCATGTGGGTTTCGGAAGAAAACTCATCTATTACAAAAGGATTTCATTTTTTACAACTTACTTTAACTCCATAATTTTTTGGTGTTCAATATGCACCATTCAAAGGAACATCATGAATTTTCAACCCTTTCTGACTTCATTTTATATTTCTGATGCATTTAATGATTTTTTTTTCCAGCTAAATGACCCTGAATTTGAAAAGAAGTACAAATGAACTCTGAAAAGGTTGTAACTTGGCACGACATCATAATTTCACCCACATAGCAACTTCTAAAGAGTTGAGAGGGTTACGTAAAAAACTGGATGCACTTCGTGTACAAATTGGACAATCTCTTTCGAAGCATGTGGGTTTCGGACGAAAACTCATCTATTACAAAGGGATTTCATTTTATTAACTTATTTTAACTCCATAAGTTTTGTGTGTTCAATAGGCACCATTCAAAGGCACATCATCAATTTTCAACCCTTTCTGACTTAATTTGATATTTCTCATGCATTTAATGATTTATTTTGAACTAAATGGCCCTGAATTTGAAAAGCAGTACAAATGATCTCTAAATATGTTGTTACTTGGGATGACATCAGAATTTCACCCACATAGCAACTTCTAAAGAGTTGAGAGGGCTACGGAAAAAACTGGATGCACTTCGTGTAAAAATTGGACAATCTCTTTCGAAGCATGTGGGTTTCGGACGAAAACACATCCATTACAAAGGGATTTCATTTTTGATAACTTATTTTAACTCCATACGTTTTGTGAGTTCAATATTCACCATTCAAAGTCACGTAATCATTTTTCAACCCTTTCTGACTTCATTTGATATTTCTCATGCATTTAATGATTTATTTTGAGCTAAATGACCTTGAATTTGAAAAGCAGTACAAATGAACTTTGAAAAGGTTGTAACTTGGCATGACATCATAATTCACCCACATAGCAACTTCTAAAGAGTTGAGAGGGTTACGGCAGAAACTGGATGCACTTCGTGTACAAATTGGACAATCTCATCAGAAGCTTGAGGGTTTCGGACGAAAACTCATCTATTACAAAGGGATTTCATTTTTAATAACTTATTTTAATTTGTGTGTTCAATATGCACCATTCAAAGGCACATCATCAATTTTCAACCCTTTCTAACTTCATTTGATATTTCTCATGCATTTAATCATTTCTTTTGAGCTAATTGGCCCTGAATTTGAAAAGCAGTACAAATGAACTCTGAAAAGGTTGTAACTTGGCATGACATCATAATTTCACACACATAGCAACTTATAAAGGGTTGTGAGGGTTACGGCAAAAACTGGATGCACTTCGTGTACAAATTGGACAATCCCTTTCGAAGCATGTGGGTTTCGGACCAAAACTCATCTATTACAAAAGGATTTCATTTTTAATAACTTATTTTAACTCCATAATTTTTGTGTGTTCAATATGCACCATTCAAAGGCACATCATCAATTTTCAACCCTTTCTGACTTCATTTGATATTTCTCATGCATTTAATCATTTATTTTGAGCTAATTGGCCCTGAATTTGAAAAGGACTACAAATGAACTCTGAAAAGGTTGTAACTTGGCATGACATCATAATTTCAAACACATAGCAACTTCTAAAGAGTTGTGAGGGTTACGGCAAAAACTGGATGCACTTCGTGTACAAATTGGACAATCTCTTTCGAAGCATGTGGGTTTCGGACAAAAACTCATCTATTACAAAAGGATTTCATTTTTAATAACTTATTTTAACTCCATAATTTTTGTGTGTTGAATGTGCACCATTCAAAGGCACATCATCAATTTTCAACCCTTTCTGACTTCATTTGATATTTCCCATGCATTTAATGATTTATTTTGAGCTAAATGACCCTGAATTTGAAAAGCAGTACAAATGAAATCTGAAAATGTTGTAACTTGGCATGACATCATAATTTCACCCACATAGAAACTTCTAAAGAGTTGAGAGGGTTATGGCAAAAACTAGATCCACTTTGTGTACAAATGGGACAATCTGTTTTGAAGCATGTGGGTTTCGGAAGAAAACTCATCTATTACAAAAGGATTTCCTTTTTTACAACTTACTTTAACTCCATAATTTTTTGGTGTTCAATATGCACCATTCAAAGGAACATCATGAATTTTCAACCCTTTCTGACTTCATTTTATATTTCTGATGCATTTAATGATTTTTTTTCCAGCTAAATGACCCTGAATTTGAAAAGAAGTACAAATGAACTCTGAAAAGGTTGTAACTTGGCATGACATCATAATTTCACCCACATAGCAACTTCTAAAGAGTTGAGAGGGTTACGTAAAAAACCGGATGCACTTCGTGTACAAATTGGACAATCTCTTTCGAAGCATGTGGGTTTCGGACGAAAACTCATCTATTACAAAGGGATTTCATTTTATTAACTTATTTTAACTCCATAAGTTTTGTGTGTTCAATAGGCACCATTCAAAGGCACATCATCAATTTTCAACCCTTTCTGACTTCATTTGATATTTCTCATGCATTTAATGATTTATTTTGAACTAAATGACCCTGAATTTGAAAAGCAGTACAAATGATCTCTAAATATGTTGTTACTTGGGATGACATCAGAATTTCACCCACATAGCAACTTCTAAAGAGTTGAGAGGGCTACGGAAAAAACTGGATGCACTTCGTGTAAAAATTGGACAATCTCTTTCGAAGCATGTGGGTTTCCGACGAAAACACATCCATTACAAAGGGATTTCATTTTTGATAACTTATTTTAACTCCATACGTTTTGTGAGTTCAATATTCACCATTCAAAGTCACGTAATCATTTTTCAACCCTTTCTGACTTCATTTGATATTTCTCATGCATTTAATGATTTATTTTGAGCTAAATGACCTTGAATTTGAAAAGAAGTACAAATGAACTTTGAAAAGGTTGTAACTTGGCATGACATCATAATTCACCCACATAGCAACTTCTAAAGAGTTGAGAGGGTTACGGCAAAAACTGGATGCACTTCGTGTACAAATTGGACAATCTCATAAGAAGCTTGAGGGTTTCGGACGAAAACTCATCTATTACAAAGGGATTTCATTTTTAATAACTTATTTTAATTTGTGTGTTCAATATGCACCATTCAAAGGCACATCATCAATTTTCAACCCTTTCTAACTTCATTTGATATTTCTCATGCATTTAATCATTTCTTTTGAGCTAATTGGCCCTGAATTTGAAAAGCAGTACAAATGAACTCTGAAAAGGTTGTAACTTGGCATGACATCATAATTTCACACACATAGCAACTTATAAAGGGTTGTGAGGGTTACGGCAAAAACTGGATGCACTTCGTGTACAAATTGGACAATCTCTTTCGAAGCATGTGGGTTTCGGACAAAAACTCATCTATTACAAAAGGATTTCATTTTTAATAACTTATTTTAACTCCATAATTTTTGTGTGTTCAATATGCACCATTCAAAGGCACATCATAAATTTTCAACCTTTCTGACTTCATTTGATATTTCCCATGCATTTAATGATTTATTTTGAGCTAAATGACCCTGAATTTGAAAAGCAGTACAAATGAAATCTGAAAATGTTGTAACTTGGCATGACATAATAATTTCACCCACATAGAAACTTCTAAAGAGTTGAGAGGATTATGGCAAAAACTAGATCCACTTTGTGTACAAATGGGACAATCTGTTTCGAAGTATGTGGCTTTCGGAAGAAAACTCATCTATTACAAAAGGATTTTATTTTTTATAACTTAATTTAACTCCATAATTTTTTTGTGTTCAATATGCACCATTGAAAGGAACATCAGGAATTTTTAACCCTTTCTGACTTCATTTTGTATTTCTCATGCATCTAATGATTTATTTTCAGCTAAATGACCCTGATTTGAAAAGCAGTACAAATGAACTCTGAAAAGGTTGTAACTTGGCACGACATCATAATTTCACCCACATAGCAACTTCTAAAGAGTTGAGAGGGTTACGTATAAAACTGGATGCACTTCGTGTACAAATTGGACAATCTCTTTCGAAGCATGTGGGTTTCGGACGAAAACTCATCTATTACAAAGGGATTTCATTTTATTAACTTATTTTAACTCCATAAGTTTTGTGTGTTCAATAGGCACCATTCAAAGGAACATCATCAATTTTCAACCCTTTCTGACTTCATTTGATATTTCTCATGCATTTAATGATTTATTTTGAACTAAATGACCCTGAATTTGAAAAGCAGTACAAATGATCTCTAAATATGTTGTTACTTGGGATGACATCAGAATTTCACCCACATAGCAACTTATAAAGAGTTGAGAGGGCTACGGAAAAAACTGGATGCACTTCGTGTAAAAATTGGACAATCTCTTTCGAAGCATGTGGGTTTCCGACGAAAACACATCCATTACAAAGGGATTTCATTTTTGATAACTTATTTTAACTCCATACGTTTTGTGAGTTCAATATTCACCATTCAAAGTCACGTAATCATTTTTCAACCCTTTCTTACTTCATTTGATATTTCTTATGCATTTAATGATTTATTTTGAGCTAAATGACCTTGAATTTGAAAAGTAGTACAAATGAACTCTGAAAAGGTTGTAACTTGGCATGACATCATATTTCACCCACATAGCAACTTCTAAAGAGTTGAGAGGGTTACGGCAAAACTGGATGCACTTCGTGTACAAATTGGACAATCTCATAAGAAGCTTGAGGGTTTCGGACGAAAACTCATCTATTACAAAGGGATTTCATTTTTAATAACTTATTTTAATTTGTGTGTTCAATATGCACCATTCAAAGGCACATCATCAATTTTCAACCCTTTCTAACTTCATTTGATATTTCTCATGCATTTAATCATTTCTTTTGAGCTAATTGGCCCTGAATTTGAAACGCAGTACAAATGAACTCTGAAAAGGTTGTAACTTGGCATGACATCATAATTTCACCCACATAGCAACTTATAAAGGGTTGTGAGGGTTACGGCAAAAACTGGATGCACTTCGTGTACAAATTGGACAATCACTTTCGAAGCATGTGGGTTTCGCTCAAAAACTCATCTATTACCAAAGGATTTCATTTTTAAAAACTTATTTTAACTCCATAATTTTTGTGTGTTCAATATGCACCATTCAAAGGCACATCATCAATTTTCAACCCTTTCTGACTTCATTTGATATTTCCCATGCATTGAATGATTTATTTTGAGCTAAATGACCTTGAATTTGAAAAGCAGTACAAATGAAATCTGAAAATGTTGTAACTTGGCATGACATCATAATTTCACCCACATAGAAACTTCTAAAGAGTTGAGAGGGTTATGGCAAAAACTAGATCCACTTTGTGTACAAATGGGACAATCTGTTTCGAAGTATGTGGCTTTCGGAAGAAAACTCATCTATTACAAAAGGATTTTATTTTTTATAACTTAATTTAACTCCATAATTTTTTTGTGTTCAATATGCACCATTGAAAGGAACATCATGAATTTTTAACCCTTTCTGACTTCATTTTATATTTCTCATGCATCTAATGATTTATTTTCAGCTAAATGACCCTGATTTGAAAAGCAGTACAAATGAACTCTGAAAAGGTTGTAACTTGGCACGACATCATAATTTCACCCACATAGCAACTTCTAAAGAGTTGAGAGGGTTACGTATAAAACTGGATGCACTTCGTGTACAAATTGGACAATCTCTTTCGAAGCATGTGGGTTTCGGACGAAAAGTCATCAATTACAAAGGGATTTCATTTTATTAACTTATTTTAACTCCATAAGTTTTGTGTGTTCAATAGGCACCATTCAAAGGCACATCATCAATTTTCAACCCTTTCTGACTTCATTTGATATTTCTCATGCATTTAATGATTTATTTTGAACTAAATGACCCTGAATTTGAAAAGCAGTACAAATGATCTCTAAATATGTTGTTACTTGGGATGACATCAGAATTTCACCCACATAGCAACTTCTAAAGAGTTGAGAGGGCTACGGAAAAAACTGGATGCACTTCGTGTAAAAATTGGACAATCTCTTTCGAAGCATGTGGCTTTCGGACGAAAACACATCCATTACAAAGGGATTACATTTTTGATAACTTATTTTAACTCCATACGTTTTGTGAGTTCAATATTCACCATTCAAAGTCACGTAATCATTTTTCGACCCTTTCTGACTTCATTTGATATTTCTCATGCATTTAATGATTTATTTTGAGCTAAATGACCTTGAATTTGAAAAGCAGTACAAATGAACTTTGAAAAGGTTGTAACTTGGCATGACCTCATAATTCACCCACATAGCAACTTCTAAAGAGTTGAGAGGGTTACGGCAAAAACTGGATGCACTTCGTGTACAAATTGGACAATCTCATAAGAAGCTTGAGGGTTTCGGACGAAAACTCATCTATTACAAAGGGATTTCATTTTTAATAACTTATTTTAATTTGTGTGTTCAATATGCACCATTCAAAGGCACATCATCAATTTTCAACCCTTTCTAACTTCATTTGATATTTCTCATGCATTTAATCATTTCTTTTGAGCTAATTGGCCCTGAATTTGAAACGCAGTACAAATGAACTCTGAAAAGGTTGTAACTTGGCATGACATCATAATTTCACACACATAGCAACTTATAAAGGGTTGTGAGGGTTACGGCAAAAACTGGATGCACTTCGTGTACAAATTGGACAATCTCTTTCGAAGCATGTGGGTTTCGGACAAAAACTCATCTATTACAAAAGGATTTCATTTTTAATAACTTATTTTAACTCCATAATTTTTGTGTGTTCAATATGCACCATTCAAAGGCACATCATAAATTTTCAACCTTTCTGACTTCATTTGATATTTCCCATGCATTTAATGATTTATTTTGAGCTAAATGACCCTGAATTTGAAAAGCAGTACAAATGAAATCTGAAAATGTTGTAACTTGGCATGACATAATAATTTCACCCATATAGAAACTTCTAAAGAGTTGAGAGGATTATGGCAAAAACTAGATCCACTTTGTGTACAAATGGGACAATTTGTTTCGAAATATGTGGCTTTCGGAAGAAAACTCATCTATTACAAAAGGATTTTATTTTTTATAACTTAATTTAACTCCATAATTTTTTTGTGTTCAATATGCACCATTGAAAGGAACATCATGAATTTTTAACCCTTTCTGACTTCATTTTGTATTTCTCATGCATCTAATGATTTATTTTCAGCTAAATGACCCTGATTTGAAAAGCAGTACAAATGAACTCTGAAAAGGTTGTAACTTGGCACGACATCATAATTTCACCCACATAGCAACTTCTAAAGAGTTGAGAGGGTTACGTATAAAACTGGATGCACTTCGTGTACAAATTGGACAATCTCTTTCGAAGCATGTGGGTTTCGGACGAAAACTCATCTATTACAAAGGGATTTCATTTTATTAACTTATTTTAACTCCATAAGTTTTGTGTGTTCAATAGGCACCATTCAAAGGAACATCATCAATTTTCAACCCTTTCTGACTTCATTTGATATTTCTCATGCATTTAATGATTTATTTTGAACTAAATGACCCTGAATTTGAAAAGCAGTACAAATGATCTCTAAATATGTTATTACTTGGGATGACATCAGAATTTCACCCACATAGCAACTTATAAAGAGTTGAGAGGGCTACGGAAAAAACTGGATGCACTTCGTGTAAAAATTGGACAATCTCTTTCGAAGCATGTGGGTTTCCGACGAAAACACATCCATTACAAAGGGATTTCATTTTTGATAACTTATTTTAACTCCATACGTTTTGTGAGTTCAATATTCACCATTCAAAGTCACGTAATCATTTTTCAACCCTTTCTTACTTCATTTGATATTTCTTATGCATTTAATGATTTATTTTGAGCTAAATGACCCTGAATTTGAAAAGTAGTACAAATGAACTCTGAAAAGGTTGTAACTTGGCATGACATCATAATTCACCCACATAGCAACTTCTAAAGAGTTGAGAGGGTTACGGCAAAAACTGGATGCACTTCGTGTACAAATTGGACAATCTCATAAGAAGCTTGAGGGTTTCGGACGAAAACTCATCTATTACAAAGGGATTTCATTTTTAATAACTTATTTTAATTTGTGTGTTCAATATGCACCATTCAAAGGCACATCATCAATTTTCAACCCTTTCTAACTTCATTTGATATTTCTCATGCATTTAATCATTTCTTTTGAGCTAATTGGCCCTGAATTTGAAACGCAGTACAAATGAACTCTGAAAAGGTTGTAACTTGGCATGACATCATAATTTCACCCACATAGCAACTTATAAAGGGTTGTGAGGGTTACGGCAAAAACTGGATGCACTTCGTGTACAAATTGGACAATCACTTTCGAAGCATGTGGGTTTCGCTCAAAAACTCATCTATTACAAAAGGATTTCATTTTTAAAAACTTATTTTAACTCCATAATTTTTGTGTGTTCAATATGCACCATTAAAAGGCACATCATCAATTTTCAACCCTTTCTGACTTCATTTGATATTTCCCATGCATTGAATGATTTATTTTGAGCTAAATGACCCTGAATTTGAAAAGCAGTACAAATGAAATCTGAAAATATTGTAACTTGGTATGACATCATAATTTCACCCACATAGAAACTTCTAAAGAGTTGAGAGGGTTATGGCAAAAACTAGATCCACTTTGTGTACAAATGGGACAATCTGTTTCGAAGTATGTGGCTTTCGGAAGAAAACTCATCTATTAGAGAAGGATTTCATTTTTTATAACTTACTTTAACTCCATAATTTTTTTGTGTTCAATATGCACCATTCAAAGGAACATCATGAATTTTCAACCCTTTCTAACTTCATTTTATATTTCTCATGCATTTAATGATTTATTTTCAGCTAAATGACCCTGAATATGAAAAGAAGTACAAATGAACTCTGAAAAGGTTGTAACTTGGCACAACATCATAATTTCACCCACATAGCAACTTCTAAAGAGTTGACAGGGTTACGTAAAAAACTGGATACACTTCGTGTACAAATTGGACAATCTCTTTCGAAGCATGTGGGTTTCGGACGAAAACTCATCTATTACAAAGGGATTTTATTTTATTAAATTATTTTAACTCCATAAGTTTTGTGTGTTCAATAGGCACCATTCAAAGGCACATCATCAATTTTCAACCCTTTGTGACTTCATTTGATATTTCTCATGCATTTAATGATTTATTTTGAACTAAATGACCCTGAATTTGAAAAGCAGTACAAATGATCTCTAATTATGTTGTTACTTGGGATGACATCAGAATTTCACCCACATAGCAACTTCTAAAGAGTTGAGAGGGTTACAGCAAAATCTGGATGCACTTCGTGTACAAATTGGACAATCTCTTTCGATGTATGTGGCTTTCGGAAGAAAACTCATCTATTACAAAAGGATTTCATTTTTTATAACTTACTTTAACTCCATAATTTTTTTGTGTTCAATATGCACCATTCAAAGGCACGTCATGAATTTTCAACCCTTTCTAACTTCATTTGACATTTCTCATGCATTTAATTATTTATTTTGAGCTAAGTGACCCTGAGTTTGTAAAGCAGTACAAATGAACTCTCAAAATGTTGTAACTTGGCACGACATCATAATTTCACCCACATAGCAACTTCTAAAGAGTTGAGAGGGTTATGGCAAAAACTGGATGCACTACGTGTAAAAATTGGACAATCTCTTTCGAAGCATGTGGGTTCCGGACGAAAACTCATCTATTACAAAGGGATTTCATTTTAATAACTTTTTTTAACTCCATTATTTCTATGTGTTCAATATGCACCATTCAAAGGCACATCATCAATTTTCAACCCTTTCTGACTTCATTTGATATTTCTCATGCATTTAATTATATATTTTGAGCTAAGTGACCCTGAATTTGAAAAGCGGTACAAATGAACTCTCAAAAGGTTGTAACTTGGCATGACATCATAATTTCACCCACATAGCAACTTCTAAAGAGTTGACAGGGTTACGGCAAAAACTGGATGCACTTCGTGTAAACTTTGGACAATCTCTTTCGAAGCATGTGGGTTTCGGATGAAAACTCATCATTTACAAAGGGATTTCATTTTTAATAACTTATTTTAACTCCATACTTTTTGGGTGTTCAATATGCACCATTCAAAGTCACATAATCGTTTTTCAACCCTTTCTGACTTCATTTGATATTTCTAATGCATTTAATGATTTATTTTGAGCTAAATGACCCTGAATTCCAAAAGCAGTAAAAATGAACTCTGAAAACGTTGTAACTTGGCATGACATCATAATTCACCCACATAGCAACTTCTAAAGACTTGAGAGGGTTACGGCAACAACTGGATGCACTTCGTGAACAAATTGGACAATCTTTTTCGAAACATGTGGGTTTCGGACGAAAACTCATCTATTACAAAGGCATTTCGTTTTATTAACTTATTTTAACTCCATAATTTTTGTGTGTTCAATATGCACCATTCAAAGGCACATCATCAATTTTCATCCCTTTCTGACTTCATTTGATATTTCGCATGCATTTAATGATTTATTTTGAGCTAAATGACCTTGAATTTGAAAAGCAATACAAATGAACTCTGAGAAGGTTGTAACATGGCATGAGATCATAATTTCACCCACATAGAAACTTCTAAAGAGTTGAGAGTGTTACGGCAAAAATTGGATGCACTTCGTGTACAAATTGGACAATCTATTTCGAAGCATGTGGGATTCGGACGAAAACTCATCTATTACAAAGGGATTTCATTTTAAAAACTCTTTTTAACTCCATTATTTCTATGTGTTCAATATGCACCATTCAAAGGCACATCATCAATTTTCAACCCTTTCTGACCTCATTTGATATTTCTCATGCATTTAATTATATATTTTGAGCTAAGTGACCCTGAATTTGAAAAGCAGTAGAAATGAACTCTCAAAAGGTTGTAACTTGGCATGACATCATAATTTCACCCACATAGCAACTTCTAAAGAGTTGAGAGGGTTACGGAAAAAACTGGATCCACTTCGTGTAAAAATTGGACAATCTCTTTCGAAGCATGTGGGTTTCGGACGAAAACTCATCTATTACAAAGGGATTTCATTTTTAATAACTTATTTTAACTCCATACTTTTTGTGTGTTCAATAGGCACTATTCAAATGCACATCAGCAATTTTCAACCCTTTCTAACTTCATTTGATATTTCGCTTACATTTAATGATTTATTTTGAGCTAAATGACCCTGAATTCTAAAAACAGTAAAAATGAACTCTCAAAAGGTTGTAACTTGGCATGACATCATAATTCAACCACATAGCAACTTCTAAAGAGTTGAGAGGGTTACGGCAAAAACTGGATGCACTTCGTGTACAAATTGGACAATCTCAAAAGAAGCTTGAGGGTTTCGGACGAATACTCATCTATTACAAAGGGATTTCATTTTTAATAACTTATTTTAATTTGTGTGTTCAATATGCACCATTCAAAGGCACATCATCAATTTTCAACCCTTTCTAACTTCATTTGATATTTCTCATGCATTTAATGATTTATTTTGAGCTAATTGGCCCTGAATTTGAAAAGCAGTACAAATGAACTCTGAAAAGGTTGTAACTTTGCATGACATCATAATTTCACCCACAAAGCAACTTCTAAAGAGTTGTGAGGGTTACGGCAAAAACTGGATGCACTTCGTGTACAAATTGGACAATCCCTTTCGAAGCATGTGGGTTTCGGACAAAAACTCATCTATTACAAAAGGATTTCATTTTTAATAACTTATTTTAACTCCATAATTTTTGTGTGTTCAATATGCACCATTCAAAGGCACATCATCAATTTTCAACCCTTTTTGACTTCATTTGATATTTCCCATGCATTTAATGATTTATTTTGTGCTAAATGACCCTGAATTTGAAAAGCAGTACAAATGAAATCTGAAAATCTTGTAACTTGCCATGACATCATAATTTCACCCACATCGAAACTTCTAAAGAGTTGAGAGAGTTATGGCAAAAACTAGATCCACTTTGTATACAAATGGGACAATCTGTTTCGAAGCATGTGGGTTTCAGAAGAAAACTCATCTATTACAAAAGGATTTCATTTTTTATAACTTACTTTAACTCCATAATTTTTTTGTGTTCAATATGCACCATTCAAAGGAACATCATGAATTTTCAACCCTTTCTGACTTCATTTGATATTTCTCGTGCATTGAATGATTTATTTTTAGCTAAATGACCCTAAATTTGAAAAGCAGTACAAATGAACTCTGAAAAGGTTGTAACTTGGCATGACATCATAATTTCACCCACATAGCAACTTCTAAAGAGTTGACAGGGTTACGTAAAGAACTGGATGCACTTCGTGTACAAATTGGACAATCTCTTTCGAAGCATATGGGTTTGGGACGAAAACTCATCTATTACAAAGGGATTTCATTTTATTAACTTATTTTAACTCCATAATTTTTGTGTGTACAATATGCACCATTCAAAGGCACATCATCAATTTTCAACCCTTTCTGACTTCATTTGATATTTTGCATGCATGTAATGATTTATTTTGAGCTAAATGACCCTGAATTTGAAAAGCAGTACAAATGAACTCTGAAAAGGTTGTAACTTGGCATGAGATCATAAGTTCACCCACATAGAAACTTCTAAGGAATTGACAGGGTTACGGCAAAAACTGGATGCACTTCGTGTACAAATTGGACAATCTGTTTCGAAGCATGTGGGTTTCGGACGAAAACTCATCTATTACAAAGGGATTTCATTTTAATAACTTATTTTAACTCCATAATTTTTGTGTGTACAATACGCACCATTCATAGGCACATCATCAATTTTCAACCCTTTCTGACTTCATTTGATATTTCTCATGCATTTAATGATTTATATTGAGCTAAATGACCCTGAATTTGAAAAGCAGTACAAATGAACCCTCAAAAGGTTGTGACTTGGCATGACATCATAATTTCACCCACATAAAAAATTCTAAAGAGTTGAGAGGGTTACGGGAAAAACTGGATGCACTTCGTGTACAAATTGGACAATCTCTTTCGAAGCATGTCGGTTTCGGACGAAAACTCATCTATTACAAAGGGATTTCATATTTCATAACTTATTTCAAATCCATACTTTTTGTGTGTTCATTAGGCAACATTGAAAGGCACATCATCAATTTTCAACCCTTTCTAACATCATTTGATATTTCTCATACCTTTAATGATTTATTTTGAGCTAAATGACCCTGAATTCCAAAAGCAGTAAAAATGAACTCTGAAAAGGTTGTAACTTTGCATGACATCATAATTTCACCCACAAAGCAACTTCTAAAGAGTTGTGAGGGTTACGGCAAAAACTGGATGCACTTCGTGTACAAATTGGACAATCTCTTTCGAAGCATGTGGGTTTCGGAAAAAACTCATCTATTACAAAAGGATTTCATTTTTAATAACTTATTTTAACTCCATAATTTTTGTGTGTTCAATATGCACCATTCAAAGGCACATCATCAATTTTCAACCCTTTTTGACTTCATTTGATATTTCCCATGCATTTAATGATTTATTTTGTGCTAAATGACCCTGAATTTGAAAAGCAGTACAAATGAAATCTGAAAATCTTGTAACTTGCCATGACATCATAATTTCACCCACATCGAAACTTCTAAAGAGTTGAGAGAGTTATGGCAAAAACTAGATCCACTTTGTATACAAATGGGACAATCTGTTTCGAAGCATGTGGGTTTCAGAAGAAAACTCATCTATTACAAAAGGATTTCATTTTTTATAACTTACTTTAACTCCATAATTTTTTTGTGTTCAATATGCACCATTCAAAGGAACATCATGAATTTTCAACCCTTTCTGACTTCATTTGATATTTCTCGTGCATTTAATGATTTATTTTTAGCTAAATGACCCTAAATTTGAAAAGCAGTACAAATGAACTCTGAAAAGGTTGTAACTTGGCATGACATCATAATTTCACCCACATAGCAACTTCTAAAGAGTTGACAGGGTTACGTAAAGAACTGGATGCACTTCGTGTACAAATTGGACAATCTCTTTCGAAGCATATGGGTTTGGGACGAAAACTCATCTATTACAAAGGGATTTCATTTTATTAACTTATTTTAACTCCATAATTTTTGTGTGTACAATATGCACCATTCAAAGGCACATCATCAATTTTCAACCCTTTGTGACTTCATTTGATATTTTGCATGCATGTAATGATTTATTTTGAGCTCAATGACCCTGAATTTGAAAAGCAGTACAAATGAACTCTGAAAAGGTTGTAACTTGGCATGAGATCATAAGTTCACCCACATCGAAACTTCTAAGGAATTGACAGGGTTACGGCAAAAACTGGATGCACTTCGTGTACAAATTGGACAATCTGTTTCGAAGCATGTGGGTTTCGGACGAAAACTCATCTATTACAAAGGGATTTCATTTTAATAACTTATTTTAACTCCATAATTTTTGTGTGTACAATACGCACCATTCATAGGCACATCATCAATTTTCAACCCTTTCTGACTTCATTTGATATTTCTCATGCATTTAATGATTTATATTGAGCTAAATGACCCTGAATTTGAAAAGCAGTACAAATGAACTCTCAAAAGGTTGTGACTTGGCATGACATCATAATTTCACCCACATAAAAAATTCTAAAGAGTTGAGAGGGTTACGGGAAAAACTGGATGCACTTCGTGTACAAATTGGACAATCTCTTTCGAAGCATGTCGGTTTCGGACGAAAACTCATCTATTACAAAGGGATTTCATATTTCATAACTTATTTTAAATCCATACTTTTTGTGTGTTCATTAGGCAACATTGAAAGGCACATCATCAATTTTCAACCCTTTCTAACATCATTTGATATTTCTCATACCTTTAATGATTTATTTTGAGCTAAATGACCCTGAATTCCAAAAGCAGTAAAAATGAACTCTGAAAAGGTTGTAACTTGGCATGACATCATAATTCACCCACATAGCAACTTCTAAAGAGTTGAGAGCGTTACGGCAAAAATTGGATGCACTTCGTGTACAAAGTGGACAATCTCATAAGAAGCATCAGGGTTTCGGACGAAAACTCATCTATTACAAAGGGATTTCATTTTATTAACTTATTTTAACTCCATAATTTTTGTGTGTTCAATATGCACCATTCAAAGGCACATCATCAATTTTCAACCCTTTCTGACTTCATTTGATATTTCGCATGCATGTAATGATTTATTTTGAGCTAAATGACCCTGAATTTGAAAAGAAGTACAAATGAACTCTGAAAAGGTTGTAACTTGGCATGAGATCATAATTTCACCCACATAGAAACTTCTAAGGAATTGACAGGGTTACGGCAAAAAGTGGATGCACTTCGTGTACAAATTGGACAATCTGTTTCGAAGCATGTGGGTTTCGGACGAAAACTCATCTATTACAAAGGGATTGCATTTTAATAACTTATTTTAACTCCATAATTTTTGTCTGTACAATACGCACCATTTCTGACTTCATTTGATATTTCTCATGCACTTAATGATTTATATTGAGCTAAATGACCCGGAATTTGAAAAGCTGTACAAATGAACTCTGAAAAGGTTGTAACTTGGAATGACATCATAATTTCACCCTCATAGCAACTTCTAAAGAGTTGAGAGGGTTACGACAAAAACTGGATGCACTTCATGTACAAATTGGACAATCTCTTTCGAAGCATGTGGGTTTCGGACGAAAACTCATCTATTACAAAGAGATTTCATTTTTAATAACTTATTTTAACTCCATAATTTTTGTGTGCTCAATATGCACCATTCAAAGGGACATCATGAATTTTCAACCCTTTCTGACTTCATTTGATATTTCTCGTGCATTTAATTATTTATTTTTAGCTAAATGACCCTAAATTTGAAAAGCAGTACAAATGAACTCTGAAAAGGTTGTAACTTGGCATGACATCATAATTTCACCCACATAGCAACTTCTAAAGAGTTGACAGGGTTACGTAAAGAACTGGATGCACTTCGTGTACAAATTGGACAATCTCTTTCGAAGCATATGGGTTTGGGACGAAAACTCATCTATTACAAAGGGATTTCATTTTATTAACTTATTTTAACTCCATAATTTTTGTGTGTACAATATGCACCATTCAAAGGCACATCATCAATTTTCAACCCTTTCTGACTTCATTTGATATTTTGCATGCATGTAATGATTTATTTTGAGCTAAATGACCCTGAATTTGAAAAGCAGTACAAATGAACTCTGAAAAGTTTGTAACTTGGCATGAGATCATAAGTTCACCCACATAGAAACTTCTAAGGAATTGACAGGGTTACGGCAAAAACTGGATGCACTTCGTGTACAAATTGGACAATCTGTTTCGAAGCATGTGGGTTTCGGACGAAAACTCATCTATTACAAAGGGATTTCATTTTAATAACTTATTTTAACTCCATAATTTTTGTGTGTACAATACGCACCATTCATAGGCACATCATCAATTTTCAACCCTTTCTGACTTCATTTGATATTTCTCATGCATTTAATGATTTATATTGAGCTAAATGACCCTGAATTTGAAAAGCAGTACAAATGAACCCTCAAAAGGTTGTGACTTGGCATGACATCATAATTTCACCCACATAAAAAATTCTAAAGAGTTGAGAGGGTTACGGGAAAAACTGGATGCACTTCGTGTACAAATTGGACAATCTCTTTCGAAGCATGTCGGTTTCGGACGAAAACTCATCTATTACAAAGGGATTTCATATTTCATAACTTATTTCAAATCCATACTTTTTGTGTGTTCATTAGGCAACATTGAAAGGCACATCATCAATTTTCAACCCTTTCTAACATCATTTGATATTTCTCATACCTTTAATGATTTATTTTGAGCTAAATGACCCTGAATTCCAAAAGCAGTAAAAATGAACTCTGAAAAGGTTG
Source organism: Hordeum marinum (assembly GCA_022496015.1). Classification (NCBI taxonomy): domain Eukaryota; kingdom Viridiplantae; phylum Streptophyta; class Magnoliopsida; order Poales; family Poaceae; genus Hordeum; species Hordeum marinum. The sequence continues at coordinate 558,324,584 of CM039678.1, forward strand.
TAACTTTGCATGACATCATAATTTCACCCACAAAGCAACTTCTAAAGAGTTGTGAGGGTTACGGCAAAAACTGGATGCACTTCGTGTACAAATTGGACAATCTCTTTCGAAGCATGTGGGTTTCGGAAAAAACTCATCTATTACAAAAGGATTTCATTTTTAATAACTTATTTTAACTCCATAATTTTTGTGTGTTCAATATGCACCATTCAAAGGCACATCATCAATTTTCAACCCTTTTTGACTTCATTTGATATTTCCCATGCATTTAATGATTTATTTTGTGCTAAATGACCCTGAATTTGAAAAGCAGTACAAATGAAATCTGAAAATCTTGTAACTTGCCATGACATCATAATTTCACCCACATCGAAACTTCTAAAGAGTTGAGAGAGTTATGGCAAAAACTAGATCCACTTTGTATACAAATGGGCAATCTGTTTCGAAGCATGTGGGTTTCAGAAGAAAACTCATCTATTACAAAAGGATTTCATTTTTTATAACTTACTTTAACTCCATAATTTTTTTGTGTTCAGTATGCACCATTCAAAGGAACATCATGAATTTTCAACCCTTTCTGACTTCATTTGATATTTCTCGTGCATTTAATGATTAATTTTTAGCTAAATGACCCTAAATTTGAAAAGCAGTACAAATGAACTCTGAAAAGGTTGTAACTTGGCATGACATCATAATTTCACCCACATAGCAACTTCTAAAGAGTTGACAGGGTTACGTAAAGAACTGGATGCACTTCGTGTACAAATTGGACAATCTCTTTCGAAGCATATGGGTTTGGGACGAAAACTCATCTATTACAAAGGGATTTCATTTAATTAACTTATTTTAACTCCATAATTTTTGTGTGTACAATATGCACCATTCAAAGGCACATCATCAATTTTCAACCCTTTCTGACTTCATTTGATATTTTGCATGCATGTAATGATTTATTTTGAGCTAAATGACCCTGAATTTGAAAAGCAGTACAAATGAACTCTGAAAAGGTTGTAACTTGGCATGAGATCATAAGTTCACCCACATAGAAACTTCTAAGGAATTGACAAGGTTACGGCAAAAACTGGATGCACTTCGTGTACAAATTGGACAATCTGTTTCGAAGCATGTGGGTTTCGGACGAAAACTCATCTATTACAAAGGGATTTCATTTTAATAACTTATTTTAACTCCATAATTTTTGTGTGTACAATACGCACCATTCATAGGCACATCATCAATTTTCAACCCTTTCTGACTTCATTTGATATTTCTCATGCATTTAATGATTTATATTGAGCTAAATGACCCTGAATTTGAAAAGCAGTACAAATGAACTCTCAAAAGGTTGTGACTTGGCATGACATCATAATTTCACCCACATAAAAAATTCTAAAGAGTTGAGAGGGTTACGGGAAAAACTGGATGCACTTCGTGTACAAATTGGACAATCTCTTTCGAAGCATGTCGGTTTCGGACGAAAACTCATCTATTACAAAGGGATTTCATATTTCATAACTTATTTTAAATCCATACTTTTTGTGTGTTCATTAGGCAACATTGAAAGGCACATCATCAATTTTCAACCCTTTCTAACATCATTTGATATTTCTCATACCTTTAATGATTTATTTTGAGCTAAATGATCCTGAATTCCAAAAGCAGTAAAAATGAACTCTGAAAAGGTTGTAACTTGGCATGACATCATAATTCACCCACATAGCAACTTCTAAAGAGTTCAGAGCGTTACGGCAAAAATTGGATGCACTTCGTGTACAAAGTGGACAATCTCATAAGAAGCATCAGGGTTTCGGACGAAAACTCATCTATTACAAAGGGATTTCATTTTATTAACTTATTTTAACTCCATAATTTTTGTGTGTTCAATATGCACCATTCAAAGGCACATCATCAATTTTCAACCCTTTCTGACTTCATTTGATATTTCGCATGCATGTAATGATTTATTTTGAGCTAAATGACCCTGAATTTGAAAAGAAGTACAAATGAACTCTGAAAAGGTTGTAACTTGGCATGAGATCATAATTTCACCCACATAGAAACTTCTAAGGAATTGACAGGGTTACGGCAAAAAGTGGATGCACTTCGTGTACAAATTGGACAATCTGTTTCGAAGCATGTGGGTTTCGGACGAAAACTCATCTATTACAAAGGGATTGCATTTTAATAACTTATTTTAACTCCATAATTTTTGTCTGTACAATACGCACCATTTCTGACTTCATTTGATATTTCTCATGCATTTAATGATTTATATTGAGCTAAATGACCCGGAATTTGAAAAGCTGTACAAATGAACTCTGAAAAGGTTGTAACTTGGAATGACATCATAATTTCACCCTCATAGCAACTTCTAAAGAGTTGAGAGGGTTACGACAAAAACTGGATGCACTTCATGTACAAATTGGACAATCTCTTTCGAAGCATGTGGGTTTCGGACGAAAACTCATCTATTACAAAGAGATTTCATTTTTAATAACTTATTTTAACTCCATAATTTTTGTGTGCTCAATATGCACCATTCAAAGGGACATCATCAATTTTCAACCCTTTCTGACTTCATTTGATATTTCGCATGCATGTAATGATTTATTTTCAGCTAAATGACCCTGAATTTGAAAAGCAGTACAAATGAACTCTGAAAAGGTTGTAACTTTGCATGACATCATGATTTCACCCAGATAGCAACTTCTAAAGAGTTGAGAGGGTTACGTCAAAAACTGGATGCACTTCGTTTACAAATTGGACAATATGTTTCGAAGCATGTGGGTTTCGGACGAAAACTCATCTATTACAAAGGGATTTCATTTTAATAACTTATTTTAACTCCATAATGTTTGTGTGTTCTATATGCACGATTCAAAGGCACATCATCCATTTTCAACCCTTTCTGACTTCATTTGATATTTCTCATGCATTTAATGATTTATATTGAGCTAAATGACCCTGAATTTGAAAAGCAGTACAAATGAACTCTGAAAAGGTTGTAACTTGGAATGACATCATAATTTAACCCACATAGCAACTTCTAAAGACTTGAGAGGGTTACGACAAAAACTGGATGCACTTCGTGTACAAATTGGACAATCTCTTTCGAGGCATGTGGGTTTCGGACGAAAACTCATCTATTACAAAGAGATTTCATTTTTAATAACTTATTTTAACTCCATAATTTTTGTGTGTTCAATATGCACCATTCAAAGGGACATCATCCATTTTCAACCCTTTCTGACTTCATTTGATATTTCCCATGCATTTAATGATTTATTTTGAGCTAAATGACCCTGAATTTGAAAAGCAGTACAAATGAACTCTGAAATGGGTGTAACTTGGAATGACATCATAATTTCACTCACATAGCAACTTCTAAAGAGTTGAGAGGGTTACGGCAAAAACTGGATGCACCTCGTGTACAAATTGGACAATCTCTTTCGAAGCATGTGCGTTACGGACGAAAACTCATCTATTACGAAGGGATTTCATTTTTAATAACTTATTTTAACTCCATAATTTTTGTGTGTTCAATAGGCACCACTAAAAGGTACATCATCAATTTTCAACCCTTTCTAATTTCATTTGATATTTCTCATACATTTCATGATTTATTTTGAGCTAAATGACCCTAAATTCTAATGGCACTATAACTGAACTCTGAAAACGTTGTTACTTGGCATGACATCATAATTCACCCACATAGAAACTTCTAAAGAGTTGAGAGGGTTACGACAAAAACTGGATGCACTTCGTGTACAAATTGGACAATCTCATAAGAAGCATGAGGGTTTCGGACGAAAACTCATCTATTACAAAGGGATTTCATTTTTAATAACTTATTTTCACTCCATACTTTTTGTGTGTTCAATATGCACCATTGAAAGGCACATCATCAATTTTCAACCCTTTCTAACTTCATTTGGTATTTCTCATGCATTTAATGATTTATTTTGAGCTAATTGGCCCTGAATTTGAAAAGCAGTACAAATGAACTCTGAAAAGGTTGTGACTTGGCATTACATCATAATTTCACCCACATAGCAACTTCTAAAGAGTGGAGAGGGTTACGGCAGAAACTGGATGCACTTCGTGTAAAAATTGAACAATCTCTTTCGAAGCATGTGGGTTTCGAACGAAAATTCATCTATTACAAAGGGATTTCAGTTTAATAACTTATTTTAACTCCATAATTTTTGTGTGTTCTATATGCACCATTCGAAGGCACATCATCAATTTTCAACCCTTTCTAACTTCATTTGATATTTCTCATGCATTTAATTATTTATTTTGAGCTAATTGGCCATGAATTTGAAAAGCAGTCCAAATGAACTCTGAAAAGGTTGTGACTTGGCATTACATCATAATTTCACCCACATAGCAACTTCTAAAGAGTGGAGAGGGTTACGGCAAAAACTGGACGCACTTCGTGTAAAAATTGGACAATCTCTTTCGAAGCATGTGGGTTTCGGACGAAAACTCATCTATTACAAAGGGATTTCATTTTTAATAACTTATTTTAACTCCATACTTTTTGTGTGTTCAATAGGCACCATTCAAAGGCACATCATCAATTTTCAACCCTTTCTAACTTCATTTGATATTTCTCATACATTTAATGATTTATTTTGAGCTAAATGACCCTGAATTCTAAAAGCATTAAAAATGAACTCTAAAAAGGTTGTAACTTGGCATGACATCATAATTCACCCACATATGAACTTCTAAAGAGTTGAGAGGGTTACGGCAAAAACTGGATGCACTTCGTGTAGAAATTGGACAATCTCATAAGAAGCACGAGGGTTTCGGACGAAAACTCATCTATTACGAAGGGATTTCATTTTATTAACGTATTTTAACTCCATAATTTTTGTGTGTTCAATATGCACCATTCAAAGGCACATCATCAATTTTCAACCTGTTGTGACTTCATTTGATATTTTGCATGCATTTAATGATTTATTTTGAGCTAAATGACCCTGAATTTGGAAAGAAGTACAAATGAACTCTGAAAAGGTTGTAACTTGGCATGACATCATGATTTCACCCACATAGCAACTTCTAAAGAGTTGAGAGGGTTACGGCAAAAACTTGATGCACTTCGTGTACAAATTGGACAATCTGTTTCGAAGCATGTGGGTTTCGGACGAAAACTCATCTATTACAAAGGGATTTCATTTTCCTAACTTATTTTAACTCCATAATTTTTCGTTTTCAATATGCACCATTCAAAGGCACATCATCCATTTTCAACCCTTTGTGACTTCATTTGATATTTCTCATGCATTTAATGATTTATTTTGAGCTAAATGACCCTGAAGTTGAAAAGCAGTACAAATGAACTCTGAAAATGTTGTAACTTGGAATGACATCATAATTTCACCCACATAGCAACTTCTAAAGAGTTGAGAGGGTTACGGCAAAAACTGGATGCACTTTGTGTACAAATTGGACAATCTCATAAGAAGCATGAGGGTTTCGGACGAAAACTCATCTATTACAAAGGGATTTCATTTTTAATAACTTATTTTAACTCCATAATTTTTTTGTGTTCAATATGCACCATTCAAAGGCACATCATCAATTTTCAACCCTTTCTAACTTCATTTGGTATTTCGCATGGATTTAATGATTTATTTTGAGCTAATTGGCCCTGAATTTGAAAAGCAATACAAATGAACTCTAAAAAGGTTGTGACTTGGCATTACATCATAATTTCACCCACATAGCAACTTCTAAAGAGTGGACAGGGTTACAGCAAAAACTGGATGCACTTCGGGTAAAAATTGGACAATCTCTTTCGAAGCATGTGGGTTTCGGACGAAAACTCATCTATTCCAAAGGGATTTCATTTTAATGAATTATTTTAACTCCATAATTTTTGTGTGTTCGATATGCACCATTCAAAGGCACATCATCAATTTTCAACCCTTTCTAACTTCATTTGATATTTCTCATGCATTTAATGATTTATTTTGAGCTAATTGGGCATGAATTTGAAAAGCAGTACAAATGAACTCTAAAAAGGTTGTGACTTGGCATTACATCATAATTTCACCCACATAGCAACTTCTGAAGAGTGGAGAGGGTTACGGCAAAAACTGGATGCACTTCGTGTAAAACTTGGACAATCTCTTTCGAAGCATGTGGGTTTCGGACGAAAACTCATCTATTACAAAGGGATTTCATTTTTAATAACTTATTTTAAGTCCATACTTTTTGTGTGTACAATAGGCACCATTCAAAGGCACATCATGAATTTTCAACCCTTTCTAACTTCATTTGATATTTCTCATATATTTAATGATTTATTTTGAGCTAAATGACCCTGAATTCTAAAAGCAGTAAAAATGAACTCTAAAAAGGTTGTAACTGTTGGGCAACGTCGCATGGGAAACAAAAATTTTCCTACGCACACGCAAACCTATCCATGGTGATGAGAATCTATGAGAGGGGGAGTGGATCTACATACCCTTGTAGATCGCTAAGCGGGAAGTGTTAAGAAACGCGGTTGGTGTAGTCGAACATCTTCGCGATCCAAATCGCCGAGCGTCCCGCGATCTCATCACGATCCGTCCCGCGAACTCATCATGATCCATCCCGTGATCTCATCACGATCCGTCTCACGATCTTGATCACGATCTGTCCAGCGAACTTATCACGATCCGTTCCGCGATCTCATCACGAACCGTCTCGCGATCTCGATCACGGTCCTTCCGATCTAGCGCCGAACGGACGGCACCTCCGCGTTTAGCACACGTGCAGCTTGATGACGATCTCCACCGTCTCGATCCAGAGAGAGGAGGTGGAGAGGATAGAGAGTTCACCGGCAGCGTGACGGCGCTCCGGTGATGGTGGTGGAGTGATTCCGGCAGGGCTTCGCCTAAGCGCTGCGGAAAACCGATCTAGAGGAGAAACTGTGCACCGGTGTAACGGGTAGCACGTGGCCGGAAATTCTGTCCAAAAACCACCCAATCCACTAGTATATATAGGAGGAGAGGAGAGGAGAGGCAGCCAAGGCCTTTGGGTCGGACGAAATAGGAGGTGGGAGCAATCCTACTTCACCTCCAATCCTAGTTGGAGTAGGATTGCCTCCTATTGGCTGATTTTCCACTTTTTGCTTTAGGACTTTCTCTCCTGCGCCATGGGCCTTTGTGGCTGTTTTCCCAGCCCACTAAGGGCTGGTTATTATTCTCCCACAGCCCATGGACCTCTTGGGGTCGAAATACCCCTCCCGGAGGTCCCCCGGTACACTACCGGCACTCCCGGTACACTACCGATACTCTCGGTACACTACCAATGAGCCCGAAACATTTCCGGCGACCAAACTGGCACATCCTATATATGAATCTTTACCTCCGGACCATTCCGGATCTCCTCGTGACGTCCGGGATCTCATCCGGGACTCCGAACAACCTTCGGTCACCACCATACATAACTCTACACTACCGAAACGTCACCGAACCTTAAGTGTGCAGACCCTGCGGGTTCGAGAACTATGTAGACATGACCGAGACACCTCTACAGTCAATAACCAATGGCGGGACCTGGACGTCCACATTGGTTCCTACATATTCTACGAAGATCTTTATCGGTCGAACCTCTATGTCAAGGATTCAGTTAATCCCGTATAACGTTCCCTTTGTTCTTCGGTATGTTACTTGCCCGAGATTCGATCGTCAGTATCTCCATACCTAATTCAACCTCGTTACTGGAAAGTCTCTTTACTCGTTCCGTAATACAAGATCCCATGACTAACACTTAGCCGCATTGCTTGCAAGGCTTGTTGTGATGTTGTATTACCGAGTGGGCCCTGAGATACCTCTCCGTCACACGGAGTAACAAATCCCTGTCTCGATCCATGCCAACTCAACAAACACCATCGGAGATACCTGTAGAGCACCTTTATAGTCACCCAGTTACGTTGCGATGTTTGATACACACAAGGCACTCCTCCGATATCCGTGAGTTGCATGATCTCATGGTCATAGGAACATATACTTGACATGCAGAAAACAGTAGCAATAAACTGACACGATCATATGCTATGTTTGTAGTTTGGGTCTTATCCATCACATCATTCTCCTAATGATGTGATCCCATTATCAAATGACATCTCATGTCCATGGCTAGGAAACCTTAACCATCCTGTAATCAACGAGCTAGTCCATTAGAGGCATACTAGGGACATGGTTTGGTCTATGTATCCACACATGCATTTAAGTCTCCGATCAATACAATTATAGCATGGATAATAAACGATTATCATGAACAAGGAAATATGATAATAACTAATTTATTATTGCCTCTAGGGCATATTTCCAACAGTCTCCCACTTGCACTAGAGTCAATAATCTAGTTCACATCACCATGTGATTCGCATTGTTATGAATCTAACACCCAATGAGTTCTGGAGCTTGATCATGCTTTGCATGTGAGAGAGGTCTTATAGTCAACGGGTCTACGATATTCAGATCCGTGTGTAGTTTGCAAATCTCTATGTCAAACCGTAAACACTGCTACCACACTCCACTTGGTACTATTTCCAAATGGCTGCTCCACTATACGTATCCAGATTGCTACTACTAGTCATCCGGATAGGTGTTAAAGCTTGCATTGACGTAACTCCTTACGACAAACTCTTTGTCACCTCCATAATCAAGAAACATTTCTTAGTCCTCTGGTTGCTAAGGATAATTCCGACCGCTGTCCAGTGATCCACTCCTGGACCACTTGTACCCCTTGACAGACTCATGGCAAGGCACACACAGGTGCGGTACATAGCATGGCATAGTATACAGAGCCTATGGCTAAGGCATAGGGGACGACGTTCGTCCTTTCTCTTCCTTTTGCCGTGGTCGAGCTTTGAGTCTCACTCAACTTCACACCTTACAAATCAGGCGAGAACTCTTTCTCTGACTGATCCATTTTGAACTCTTTCAAAATCTTTGTCAAGGTATGTACTCATTGTAAGTCTCATCAAGTCATCTTGATCTATCTCTATAGATCTTGATGCTCAACAATTTGGTAGCTTTATCCAGGTCTTCCTTTGAAAATCACTTTCCAAATAACCATTTTATGCTTTCCAGAAACTCTACATTATTTCTGAACAACAATATGTCATCCACATATACTTATCAGAAATTCTATAGTGCTCCCACTCACTTTATTGCAAATACAAGTTTCTCGTAAACTTTGTATAAACATCAAAATTTGATCACCTCATCAAAGCGTATATTCCAACTCCGAGATGCTTGCTTCATTCCATGGAAGGATCACCGAAGCTTGCACACCTTTTAGCATCCTTAGGCCTGACAAAACCTTCTGGTTGTATCACATACAACCTTTCCTCAAGTAAACCGTTAAGGAAATGATGTTTTGACATCCATCTGCCAGATTTCATAATTGAAAACACAGCAACTGCTAACATAATTCCAATAGACTTTAGCACCACTACGAGTGAGAAAGTCTCATCGTAGTCAACTCCTTGAACTTGTCACAAACATCTTTGCAACAAGTCAAGCTTTACAAATAGTGACATTCACCATCAATGTCTGTCTTCATTTTAAAGATCCATTTGTACTCAACGACCTGCCGTCCAACGAGCAAGTCTACCAAAGTCTACACTTGGTTTTCATACATGGATCCTATCTCGGATTTCATGGCCTCCAACCATTTGTCGGAATCCGGGCCCATCATCACTTCTCCATAGCTCGTAGGTTCATCGTTGTCCAACAACATGATCTCCAAGACAGAGTTGTCGTACCACTTAGGAGCAGTACACATCCTTGTCGACCTACGAAGTTCGATAGTAACTTGATCCTGAAGCTTCATGATCATCATCATTAACTTCCTCTTCAACTAACGTAGGCTTCACAGAAACATCTTTCTGCGCTGCGCTACTCTCTGGTTGAACAAAGGTTTAACAACCTCATCAAGTTCTATCTTCCTCCCACTCAATTCTTTCGCGAGAAACATTTCCTCGAGAAAGGATCCGTTTAAACAACAAACACTTTGCACTAGGATCTGAGATTGAAGGTTTACCCAACTGATCTTAGGGTATTCTATGAAGATGCATTTGTCCGCCTTGGGTTCGACCTCATTAGGTGAAAACATTTTCCACACAAGTGTCACAGCCCCAAATATTAAGACATGACAGCTTAGGTTTCTATCAAACCATAATTCACACGGTGTCATCTCAACGGATTTAGATGATGCCCTATTTAAAGTGAATGTAGTTGTCTCTAATGCATAACCCCAAAAATTATAGTAGTAAAACGATAAGAGACATCACAGTATGCACCATATCAATAGAGCATGACTATGATGTTCGGACACACCATCACACTATGGTGTTCCAGGTGGCGTTAGTTGTGAAACAAATTTCACATTGTCTTAAGTTGTTTGCCAAACTCGTAACTCAGATATTCACCTCCACGATCATATTGCAGTTGTTTTTATCTTCTTGTCACGATGATCTTAAACTTCACTCTGAATTTGCTTGAACCTTTCAAACGATTCAGACTTTTGTTTCATTAAGTAAATATACACTATATCTACTCAAAACATCAGTGAAGGTAAGAAAATAACGATATCCACTGCACGCTACAAGACTCACTAGATTGCATACATCAACATGTATCATTTTCAATGAATCACTTGCCCGCTCCATCCAACGGGGTCCTTTAGTCATCTTTACCAAGAGGCATGGTTCGCATGTCTCAACCGATTCGAAATCGAATGAGTCCAAATATCCATCAACATGGAGTTTCTACATGCGCTTTATACCAATATGACATTTAGCGGCAGTGCCACAAGTATGTGGTACTATCATTATTAACTTTGTGTCTTTTGACATCAATGTTATGAACATGTGTAATACTACGATCAAGATTTCAACAAACCATTCTCACTAGGTGCATGACCATTGAAGGTATTATTCATGTAAACAGAATAACCATTATTCTCTAACTTAAATGAATAACCGTATTGCAATAAACATGATCTAATCATGTTCATGCTCAACGCAAAACACCAAATAACATTTATTTAGGTTCGTCACTAATCCTGAAGGTAGAGAGAGCGTGCGATGTTGATCAAATCAACCTTGGAAACACTTCCAACACATATCGTCACCTCACCCTTAGCTAGTTCTCCGTCTATTCCGTAGCTTTTATTTCGAGTTACTAACATTTAGCAACCGAACCGGTATCCAATACCCATGTGCTACTAAGAGTACTAGCAAGGTACACATCAATAACTCGTATATCAAATATACTTGTGTCGATGTTGCCAGCCTTCTTATCTACCAAGTATCTAGGGTTGTTCCGCTTCAGCGACCGCTCACCTCATAACAGAAGCACTTAGTCTCGGGTTTGAGTTCAACTTTGGGTTGCTTCACTGGAGCAGGAACTGACTTGCTATCCATGAAGTTTCCCTCCTTGCTCTTGCCCTTCTCGGAACTAGTGGTTTGATTAACCATCAACACTTGACGCTCCTTCTTGATTTCTACCTTCGCGGTGTCAAACATCGCGAATAGCTCAGGGATCAACATTTATTTCCCTGGCATTTTATAGTTCATCACCAAGTTCTAGTAGCTCAATGACAGTGACTTGGAGAACTACATCAATCACTATCTTATCTGGAAGATCAACTCCCACTTGATTCAAGCGATTGTAGTACCCAGACAATCTGAGTACATGCTCAACGATTGAGCTATTCTCCTTCATCTTACAGGCAAAGAATCTTGTTGGAGATCTCATATCTCGCAACACAGGCACGAGCCTGAGATCACAATCTCTGCTCCTAGAACATCTCATATGTTCCGTGACGTTCAAAACGTTTCCGAGCCTCAATTCTAAGACGTAATGCATGACGCACTAAACTATCAAATAGTCATCGAAACTTGCCTGTCAGATGTTCACAACATCTGTAGACGACGCTAGAGGGGGTGGCGCACCGAGCGGTGCATTAAGGACATAAGCCTTCTGTGCAGCAATGAGGACAATCCTCAGATCACGGACCCAGTCCGCAATATTGCTACCAACATCTTTCAACTCTATTTCTCTAGGAACATATATAAATTTAAGGGAGCTACAGCGCGAGCGAGTAATCTACAACATAATTTGCAAAGACACTTTGACTATGTTCATGATAATGAGTTCAATTAATCATATTACTTAAGAACTCCCACTCAAGTTGACATCCCTCCGATCATTCGAGTGATACATGATCCAAATTCACCAACTCAAGTCCGATCATCACGTGAGTTGAGGTGGCTGCAATGGTGAACATCATCATGTTGATCATATCTACTATGTGACTCATGTTCGACCTTTCGGTCTCTTGTGTTTCGAGGCCATGTCTGTACATGCTAGGCTCGTCATGTTTCACCCGAGTGTTCTGCACGTGCAAATCTGGCTTGCACCCGTTGTATGTGAACGTAGAGTCTATCACACCCGATCATCACGTGGTGTCTCAACACGACGAACTTTTGCAACGGTGCACACTCGGGGAGAACACAATTTATCTTGAAATTAAGTGAGGGATCACCTTATAATGCTACCGTCGTCCTAAGGAAAACAAGGTGCATAAAAAGGATTAAGATCACATGCAAATCATAAGTGACATGATATGGCCATGAACTTGTGCTTTTGATCTCCATCTAGAAAGCACCGGCATGATCTCCATTGTCACAGGCATGACACCATGATCTCCACCATCTTGATCTCCATCAACGTGTCGCCATCGGGGTTGTCACGACCTGCATGCTTCTACTACTATTGCTACCATAGCGATAAAGTAAAGCATTACATAGCGCTTAATGATTGACACGCAGGTCATACAATAATTAAAGACAACCCTATGGCTCCTGCCGGTTGCCGTACTCATCGACATGCAAGTCGTGATAATCTATACATCACATGATCATATCATACATCACATATATCACATCATGTAATTGGCCATATCATATCATAACATACCCTGGAAAAACAAGTTAGACGTCCTCTAATTGTTGTTGCAAGTTTTACGTGGCTGCTACGGGTATCTAGCAAGAACGATTCTCACCTACGCATAAACCACAACGGTTATACATAGATTGCTTTTCAACCTTCTCAAGGACCACCTTTGTCGATTCCGATCCAACTAAAGTGAGAGAAACTGTCACCCGCAAGCCATCTAAGCAACAAGTTGCACCGAGGGAACCGGTCTCTCGTAAGCGTACGATTAATGTTGGTCCGGGCCGCTTCATCTCACAATCCTGCTGAACCAAAATCCGACCAAGGGAGGAACCAATCTAAGCATCAACGCCCACAAACCTTTTGTGTTCTACTCGAGATCTCATCGAACCATCAACCTAGATCATGATGCCACTGTTGGGGAACGTCGCATGGGAAACAAAAATTTTCCTATGCACACGCAAACCTATCCATGGTGATGAGCATCTACGAGAGGGAGAGTGGATCTACATACCCTGTAGATCGCTAAGCGGGAAGCGTTAAGAAACGCGGTTGGTGTAGTCGAACATCTTCGCGATCCAAATCGCCGAGCGTCCCGCGATCTCATCACGATCTGTCCCGTGAACTCATCATGATCCATCCCGCGATCTCATCACGATCTGTCTCACGATCTTGATCACGATCTGTCCCGCGAACTCATCACGATCCGTTCCGCGATCTCATCACGAACCGTCTTGCAATCTCGATCACGGTCCTTCCGATCTAGCGCCGAACGGACGGCACCTCCGCGTTCAGCACACGTGCATCTTGATGACGATCTCCACCGTCTAGATCCAGCGAGAGGAGGTGGAGAGGAGAGAGAGTTCACCGGCAGCATGACGGCGCTCCGGTGATGGTGGTGGAGTGATTCCGGCAGGGCTTCGCCTAAGCGCTGCGGAAAACCGATCTAGAGGAGAAACTGTGCACCGGTGTAACGGGTAGCACGTGGCCGGAAATTCTGTCCAAAAACCACCCAATCCACTAGTATATATAGGAGGAGAGGATAGGAGAGGCATACAAGGCCTTTGGGTCGGCCGAAATAGGAGGTGGGTGTTGGGGAACGTCGCATGGGAAACAAAAATTTTCCTACGCACACGCAAACCTATCCATGGTGATGAGCATCTACGAGAGGGAGAGTGGATCTACATACCCTTGTAGATCGCTAAGCGGGAAGCGTTAAGAAACGCGGTTGGTGTAGTCGAACATCTTCGCGATCCAAATCGCCGAGCGTCCCGCGATCTCATCACGATCCGTCCCGCGATCCAATCACGATACGTCCCGTGAACTCATCACGATCCGTCCCGCGATCTCATCACGATCCGTCTCACGATCTTGATCACGATCTGTCCCGCGAACTCATCACGATCCGTTCCACGATCTCATCACGAACCGTCTCGCGATCTCGATCACGGTCCTTCCGATCTAGCGCCGAACGGACGGCACCTCCGCGTTCAGCACACGTGCAGCTTGATGACGATCTCCACCGTCTTGATCCAGCAAGAGGAGGTGGATAGGAGAGAGAGTTCACCGGCAGCGTGACGGCGCTCCGGTGATGGTGGTGGAGCAATTCCGGCAGGGCTTCGCCTAAGCGCTGCGGAAAACCGATCTAGAGGAGAAACTGTGCACCGGTGAAACGGGTAGCACGTGGCCGGAAATTCTGTCCAAAAACCACCCAATCCACTAGTATATATAGGAGGAGAGGAGAGGAGAGGCAGCCAAGGCCTTTGGGTCGGCCGAAATAGGAGGTGGGAAGAAATCCTACTTCACCTCCAATCCTAGTTGGAGTAGGATTGCCTCCTATTGGCTGATTTTCCACTTTTTGCTTTAGGACTTTCTCTCCTGCGCCATGGGCCTTTGTGGCTGTTTTCCCAGCCCACTAAGGGCTGGTTATTATTCTCCCACAGCCCATGGACCTCTTGGGGTCGAAATACCCCTCCCGGAGGCCTCCCGGTACACTACCGGCACTCCCGGTACACTACCGGCACTCCCGGTACACTACCGATGAGCCCGAAACTTTTCCGGAAACCAAACTGGGACTTCCTATATATGAATCTTTACCTCCGGACCATTCCGGAGCTCCTCGTGATGTCCGGGATCTCATCCGGGACTCCGAACAAACTTCGGTCACCACCATACATAACTCTACACTACCGAAACGTCACCGAACCTTAAGTGTGCAGACCCTGCGGGTTCGAGAACTATGTAGACATGACCGAGACACCTCTACGGTCAATAACCAATGGCGGGACCTGGACATCCACATTGGTTCCTACATATTCTACGAAGATCTTTTTCGGTCGAACCTCTATGTCAAGGATTTAGTTAATCCCGTATAACGTCCCCTTTGTTCTTCGGTATGTTACTTGCCCGAGATTCGATCGTCGGTATCTCCATACCTAGTTCAACCTCGTTACTGGCAAGTCTCTTTACTCGTTCCGTAATACAAGATCCCGTGACTAACACTTAGCCACATTGCTTGCAAGGCTTGTTGTGATGTTGTATTACCGAGTGGGCCCTGAGATACCTCTCCGTCACACGGAGTAACAAATCCCAGTCTCGATCCATGCCAACTCAACAAACACCATCGGAGATACCTGTAGAGCACCTTTATAGTCACCCAGTTACGTTGCGACGTTTGATACACACAAGGCACTCCTCCGATATCCGTGAGTTGCATGATCTCATGGTCATAGGAACATATACTTGACATGCAGAAAACAGTAGCAATAAACTGACACGATCATATGCTATGTTTGTAGTTTGGGTCTTATCCATCACATCATTCTCCTAATGATGTGATCCCGTTATCAAATGACATCTCATGTCCATGGCTAGGAAACCTTAACCATCCTTTGATCAACGAGCTAGTCCATTAGAGGCATACTAGGGACATGGTTTTGTCTATGTATCCACACATGCATTTAAGTCTCCGATCAATACAATTATAGCATGGATAATAAACGATTATCATGAACAAGGAAATATGATAATAACTAATTTATTATTGCCTCTAGGGCATATTTCCAACAGTCTCCCACTTGCACTAGAGTCAATAATCTAGTTCACATCACCATGTGATTCGCATTGTTATGAATCTAACACCCAATGAGTTTTGGGGCTCGATCATGCTTTGCATGTGAGAGAGGTCTTATAGTCAACGGGTCTGCGATATTCAGATCCGTGTGTACTTTGCAAATCTCTATGTCAAACCGTAAACACTGCTACCACACTCCACTTGGTACTATTTCCAAATGGCTGCTCCACTATACGTATCCAGATTGCTACTACTAGTCATCTGGATAGGTGTTAAAGCTTGCATCGACGTAACTCTTTACGACGAACTCTTTATCACCTCCATAATCAAGAAACATTTCCTTAGTCCTCTGGTTACTAAGGATAATTCCGACCGCTGTCCAGTGATCCACTCCTGGACCACTCTTGTACCCCCTGACAGACTCGTGGCAAGGCACACATAGGTGCGGTACACAGCATGGCATAATATAGAGCCTATGGCTAAGGCATAGGGGACGACATTCATCCTTTCTCTTTCTTCTGCCGTTGTCGAGCTTTGAGTCTCACTCAACTTCACACCTTACAAATCAGACGAGAACTATTTCTCTGGCTGATCCATTTTGAACTCTTTCAAAATCTTGTCAAGGTATGCACTCATTGAAAGTCTCATCAAGCATCTTGATCTATCTCTATAGATTTTGATGCTCAACAATTAGGTAGCTTTATCCAGGTCTTCATTTGAAAAACACTTTTCAAACAACCTTTTATGCCTTCCAGAAATTCTACATTATTTCCGATCAACAATATGTCAACCACATATACTTATCAGAAACTCTATAGTGCTCCCATTCACTTTATTGCAAATACAAGTTTCTCGTAAACTTTGTATAAACTACAAAAACTTTGATCACCTCATCAAAGTGTATATTCCAACTCCGAGATGCTTGCTTCAGTCCATAGAAGGATCACTGAAGCTCTCTCATCTTTTAGCATCCTTAGGACTGACAAAACCTTCTGGTTGTATCACATACAACCTTTCCTTAAGTAAACCGTTAAGGAAACGACGTTTTGACATCCATCTGCCAGATTTCGTAATTGAAAATGCAGCAACTGCTAACATAATTCCAACAGACTTTTAGCATCGCTACGAGTGAGAAAGCCTCCTCGCAGTCAACTCCTTGAACTTGTCACAAACAACTTTGCAACAAGTCGAGCTTTACAAATGGTGACATTCACCATCAGTGTCTGTCTTCATTCTAAAGGTCCATTTGTACTCAACGACCTGCCGTCTAACGAGCAAGTCTACCAAAGTCTATACTTGGTTTTCATAAATGGATCCTATCTCGGATTTCATGGTCTCTAACCATTTGTCGGAATCCGGGCCCATCATCGCTTCTCCATAGCTCGTAGGTTCATCGCTGTCCAACAACATGACCTCGAAGACAGGGTTGTCGTACCGCTTAGGAGCAGTACACATCCTTGTCGACCCACGAAGTTCGATAGTAACTTGATCCTGAAGCTTCATGATCATCATCATTAACTTCCTCTTCAACTAACGTAGGCTTCACAGAAACATCTTTCTGCGCTGCGCTACTCTCTGGTTGAACAAAGGTTTAACAACCTCATCAAGTTCTATCTTCCTCCCACTCAATTCTTTCGAGAGAAACCTTTCCTCGAGAAAGGATCCGTTTTAGTAACAACCACTTTGCACTCGGATCTGAGATAGAAGGTTCACCCAACTGATCTTAGGGTATTCTATGAAGATGCATTTGTCCGCCTTGGGTTCGACCTCATTAGGTGAAAACATTTTTCACACAAGTGCCGCAGCCCCAAGTATTAAGAAACGACAGCTTAGGTTTCTATCAAACCATAATTCATATGGTGTCATCTCAACGGATTTAGATGGTGCCCTATTTAAAGTGAATGTAGTTGTCTCTAATGCATAACCCCAAAATTATAGTAGTAAAACGACAAGAGACATCATAGCACGCACCATGTCCAATAGAGCATAACTATGATGTTCGGACACACCATCACACTATGGTGTTCCAGGTGGCGTTTAGTTGTGAAACAACTTTCACATTGTCTTAAGTTGTATGCCAAACTCGTGACTCAGATATTCACCTCCACGATCATATCGCAGTCATTTTTATCTTCTTGTCACGATGATCTTTAAACTTCACTCTGAATTTGCTTGAACCTTTCAAACGATTCAGACTTGTGTTTCATTAAGTAAATATACACTATATCTACTCAAATCATCAGTGAAGGTAAGAAAATAACGATATCCACTGCACACTACAAGACTCACTAGATTGCATACATCAACATGTATCATTTCCAATGAATCACTTGCCCGCTCCATCCAACGGGGTCCTTTAGTCATCTTGCCCAAGAGGCATGGTTCGCATGTCTCAACCGATTCGAAATCGAATGAGTCCAAATATCCATCAGCATGGAGTTTCTACATGCGCTTTATACCAATATGACATTTAGCGGCAGTGCCACAAGTATGTGGTACTATCATTATTAACTTTGTATCTTTTGACATCAATGTTATGAACATGTGTAATACTACGATCAAGATTTCAACAAACCATTCTCACTGGGTGCATGACCATTGAAGGTATTATTCATGTAAACAGAATAACCATTATTCTCTAACTTAAATGAATAACCGTATTGCAATAAACATGATCTAATCATGTTCATGCTCAACGCAAAACACCAAATAACATTTATTTAGGTTCGTCACTAATCCTGAAGGTAGAGAGAGCGTGCGATGTTGATCACATCAACCTTGGAAACACTTCCAACACATATCGTCACCTCACCCTTAGCTAGTTCTCCGTTTATTCCGTAGCTTTTATTTCGAGTTACTAACATTTAGCAACCGAACCGGTATCCAATACCCAGGTGCTACTAAGAGTACTAGCAAGGTACACATTAGTAACTCGTATATCAAATATACTTCTATCAATGTTGCCAGCCTTCTTATCTACCAAGTATCTAGGGTTGTTCCGCTTCAGCGACCTCTCGCCTCATAATAGAAGCACTTAGTCTCGGGTTTGAGTTCAACTTTGGGTTGCTTCACTGGAGCAGCAACTGACTTGCTATCCATGAAGTTTCCCTCCTTGATCTTGCCCTTTTCGAAACTAGTGGTTTGATTAACCATCAACACTTGACGCTCCTTCTTGATTTCTACCTTCGCGGTGTCAAACATCGCGAACAGCTCAGGGATCAATACTTCTATCCCTGGTGTATTATAGTTCATCACTTAAGTTCTAGTAGCTTTAGTGACAGTGACTTGGAGAACTATATCAATCACTATCTTATCTGGAAGATCAACTCCCACTTGATTCAAGCGATTGTAGTACCCAGACAATCTGAGTACATGCTCAACGATTGAGCTATTCTCCTTCATCTTACAGGCAAAGAATCTTGTTGGAGATCTCATATCTCGCAACACAGGCACGAGCCTGAGATCACAATCTCTGCCCCTAGAACATCTCATATGTTCCGTGACGTTCAAAACGTTTCGGAGCCTCAATTCTAAGCCGTAATGCATGACGCACAAAACTATCAAGTAGTCATCGAAACGTGCCTGTCAGATGTTCACAACATCTATAGACGACGCTAGAGGGGGTGGCGCACCGAGCGGTGCATTAAGGACATAAGCCTTCTGTGCAGCAATGAGGACAATCCTCAGATCACGGACCCAGTCCGCAATATTGCTACCAACATCTTTCAATTCTATTTCTCTAGGAACATATAAAAATACAAGGGAGCCACAACGCGAGCTAGTAATCTACAACATAATTTGCAAAGACACTTTGACTATGTTCATGATAATGAGTTCAATTAATCATATTATTTAAGAACTCCCACTCAAATTGACATCCCTCCGATCATTCGAGTGATACATGATCCAAATTCACCAACTCAAGTCCGATCATCACGTGAGTTGAGGTGGCTGCAATGGTGAACATCATTATGTTGATCATATCTACTATATGACTCATGTTCGACCTTTCGGTCTCTCGTGTTCCGAGGCCATGTCTGTACATGCTAGGCTCGTCAAGTTTAACCCGAGTGTTCTGCGCGTGCAAATCTGGCTTGCACCCGTTGTATGTGAACGTAGAGTCTATCACACCCGATCATCACGTGGTGTCTCAACACGACGAACTTTCGCAACGGTGCACACTCGGGGAGAACACAGTTCATCTTGAAATTCAAGTGAGGGATCACCTTATAATGCTACCGCCGTACTAAGCAAAACAAGGTGCATAAAAGGATTAACATCTCATGCAATTCATAAGTGACATGATATGGCCATGAACTTGTGTTTAAGATCTCCATCTTCGAAACACCGGCATGATCTCCATCGTCACCGGCACAACACCATGATCTCCATCATCTTGATCTCCATCAATGTGTTGCCATTGGGGTTGTGGCGCCAGCCCTGCTTCTACTTCTATTGCTACTGCTTAGCGATAAAGTAAAGCATTACATAGCGCTTAATGATTGACACGCAGGTCATACAATAATTAAAGACAACCCTATGGCTCCTGCCGGTTGCCGTACTCAACGACATGCAAGTCGTGAAATTCTATACATCACATGATCATCTCATACATCACATATATCTCATCATGTAATTGGCCATATCACATCACAACATACCCTGCAAAAACAAGTTAGACGTCCTCTAATTGTTGTTGCATGTTTTACGTGGCTGCTATGGGTATCTAGCAAGAACGATTCTCACCTACGCATAAACCACAACGGTGATACACTAGTTTGCTTTTCAACCTTCTCAAGGACCGCCTTTGTCGAATCCGATCCAACTAAAGTGAGAGAAACTGTCACCCGCAAGCCATCTAGGCAACAAGTTGCGTCGAGGGAACCGGTCTCTCGTAAGCGTACGAGTAATGTTGGTCCGGGCCGCTTCATCTCACAATCCCGCTGAACCAAAATACGACCAAGGGAGGAAGCAATCTAAGCATCAACGCCCACAAACCTTTTGTGTTCTACTCGAGATCTCATCGAACCATCAACCTAGCTCATGATGCCACTGTTGGGGAACGTCGCATGGGAAACAAAAATTTTCCTACGCACACGCAAACCTATCCATGGTGATGAGCATCTACGAGAGGGAGAGTGGATCTACATACCCTTGTAGATCGCTAAGCGGGAAGCGTTAAGAAACGCGGTTGGTGTAGTCGAACATCTTCGCGATCCAAATCGCCGAGCGTCCCGCGATCTCATCACGATCCGTCCCGCGATCCAATCACGATACGTCCCGTGAACTCATCACGATCCGTCCCGCGATCTCATCACGATCCGTCTCACGATCTTGATCACGATCTGTCCCGCGAACTCATCACGATCCGTTCCACGATCTCATCACGAACCGTCTCGCGATCTCGATCACGGTCCTTCCGATCTAGCGCCGAACGGACGGCACCTCCGCGTTCAGCACACGTGCAGCTTGATGACGATCTCCACCGTCTTGATCCAGCAAGAGGAGGTGGATAGGAGAGAGAGTTCACCGGCAGCGTGACGGCGCTCCGGTGATGGTGGTGGAGCAATTCCGGCAGGGCTTCGCCTAAGCGCTGCGGAAAACCGATCTAGAGGAGAAACTGTGCACCGGTGAAACGGGTAGCACGTGGCCGGAAATTCTGTCCAAAAACCACCCAATCCACTAGTATATATAGGAGGAGAGGAGAGGAGAGGCAGCCAAGGCCTTTGGGTCGGCCGAAATAGGAGGTGGGAAGAAATCCTACTTCACCTCCAATCCTAGTTGGAGTAGGATTGCCTCCTATTGGCTGATTTTCCACTTTTTGCTTTAGGACTTTCTCTCCTGCGCCATGGGCCTTTGTGGCTGTTTTCCCAGCCCACTAAGGGCTGGTTATTATTCTCCCACAGCCCATGGACCTCTTGGGGTCGAAATACCCCTCCCGGAGGCCTCCCGGTACACTACCGGCACTCCCGGTACACTACCGGCACTCCCGGTACACTACCGATGAGCCCGAAACTTTTCCGGAAACCAAACTGGGACTTCCTATATATGAATCTTTACCTCCGGACCATTCCGGAGCTCCTCGTGATGTCCGGGATCTCATCCGGGACTCCGAACAAACTTCGGTCACCACCATACATAACTCTACACTACCGAAACGTCACCGAACCTTAAGTGTGCAGACCCTGCGGGTTCGAGAACTATGTAGACATGACCGAGACACCTCTACGGTCAATAACCAATGGCGGGACCTGGACATCCACATTGGTTCCTACATATTCTACGAAGATCTTTTTCGGTCGAACCTCTATGTCAAGGATTTAGTTAATCCCGTATAACGTCCCCTTTGTTCTTCGGTATGTTACTTGCCCGAGATTCGATCGTCGGTATCTCCATACCTAGTTCAACCTCGTTACTGGCAAGTCTCTTTACTCGTTCCGTAATACAAGATCCCGTGACTAACACTTAGCCACATTGCTTGCAAGGCTTGTTGTGATGTTGTATTACCGAGTGGGCCCTGAGATACCTCTCCGTCACACGGAGTAACAAATCCCAGTCTCGATCCATGCCAACTCAACAAACACCATCGGAGATACCTGTAGAGCACCTTTATAGTCACCCAGTTACGTTGCGACGTTTGATACACACAAGGCACTCCTCCGATATCCGTGAGTTGCATGATCTCATGGTCATAGGAACATATACTTGACATGCAGAAAACAGTAGCAATAAACTGACACGATCATATGCTATGTTTGTAGTTTGGGTCTTATCCATCACATCATTCTCCTAATGATGTGATCCCGTTATCAAATGACATCTCATGTCCATGGCTAGGAAACCTTAACCATCCTTTGATCAACGAGCTAGTCCATTAGAGGCATACTAGGGACATGGTTTTGTCTATGTATCCACACATGCATTTAAGTCTCCGATCAATACAATTATAGCATGGATAATAAACGATTATCATGAACAAGGAAATATGATAATAACTAATTTATTATTGCCTCTAGGGCATATTTCCAACAGTGGGAGCAATCCTACTTCACCTCCAATCCTAGTTGGAGTAGCATTGCCTCCTATTGGCTGATTTTCCACTTTTTGCTTTAGGACTTTCTCTCCTGTGCCATGGGCCTTTGTGGCTGCTTTCCCAGCCCACTTAGGGCTGGTTATTATTCTCCCACAGCCCATGGACCTCTTGGGGTCGAAATACCCCTCCCGGAGGTCCCCCGGTACACTACCGGCACTCCCGGTACACTACCGATACTCCCGGTACACTACCAATGAGCCCGAAACTTTTCCGGCGACCAAACTGGCACATCCTATATATGAATCTTTACCTCCGGACCATTCCGGAGATCCTCGTGACGTCCGGGATCTCATCCGGGACTCCGAACAACCTTCGGTCACCACCATACATAACTCCACACTACCGAAACGTCACCGAACCTTAAGTGTGCAGACCCTCCGGGTTCGAGAACTATGTAGACATGACCGAGACACATCTACGATCAATAACCAATGGCGGGACCTAGACGTCCACATTGGTTCCTACATATTCTACGAAGATCTTTATCGGTCGAACCTCTATGTCAAGGATTCAGTTAATCCCGTATAACGTTCCCTTTGTTCTTCGGTATGTTACTTGCCCGAGATTCGATCGTCAGTATCTCCATACCTAATTCAACCTCGTTACTGGCAAGTCTCTTTACTCGTTCCGTAATACAAGATCCCATGACTAACACTTAGCCACATTGCTTGCAAGGCTTGTTGTGATGTTGTATTACCGAGTGGGCCCTGAGATACCTCTCCGTCACACGGAGTAACAAATCCCAGTCTCGATCCATGCCAACTCAACAAACACCATCGGAGATACCTGTAGAGCACCTTTATAGTCACCCAGTTATGTTGTGATGTTTGATACACACAAGGCACTCCTCCGATATCCGTGAGTTGCATGATCTCATGGTTATAGGAACATATACTTGACATGCAGAAAACAGTAGCAATAAACTGACACGATCATATGCTATGTTTGTAGTTTGGGTCTTATCCATCACATCATTCTCCTAATGATGTGATCCCATTATCAAATGACATCTCATGTCCATGGCTAGGAAACCTTAACCATCCTTTGATCAACGAGCTAGTCCATTAGAGGCATACTAGGGACATGGTTTTGTCTATGTATCCACACATGCATTTAAGTCTCTGATCAATACAATTATAGCATGGATAATAAACGATTATCATGAACAAGGAAATATGATAATAACTAATTTATTATTGCCTCTAGGGCATATTTCCAACAGTAACTTGGTATGACATCATAATTCACCCACATAGCAACTTCTAAAGAGTTGAGAGGGGTACGGCAAAAATTGGATGCACTTCGTGTACAAATTGGACAATCTCATAAGAAGCATGAGGGTTTCGGACGAAAACTCATCTATTACAAAGGGAATTCATTTTATTAACTTATTTTAACTCCATAATTTTTTTGTGTTCAATATGCACCATTCAAAGGCACATCATCAATTTTCAACCCGTTCTGACTTCATTTGATATTTCGCATGCATTTAATAATTTATTTTGAGCTAAATGACCCTGAATTTGGAAAGCAGTACAAATGAACTCTGAAAAGGTTGTAACTTGGCACGACATCATGATTTCACCCACATAGCAACTTCTAAAGAGTTGAGAGGGTTATGGCAAAAACTGGATGCACTTCCTGTAAAAATTGGACAATCTCTTTTGAAGCATGTGGGTTTCGGACGAAAACTCATCTATTACAAAGGGATTTCATTTTTAATAACTTATTTTAACTCCATACTTTTTGTGTGTTCAATAGGCACCATTCAAAGGCACATCATCAATTTTCAACCCGTTCTGACTTCATTTGATTTTTCGCATGCATTTAATGATTTATTTTGAGCTAAATGACCCTGAATTTGGAAAGCAGTACAAATGAACTCTGAAATGGTTGTAACTTGGCATGACATCATGATTTCACCCACATACCAACTTCTAAAGAATTGAGAGGGTTACGACAAAAACTAGATGCACTTCGTGTACAAATAGGACAATCTCTTTCGAAGCATGTGGGTTTCGGACGAAAACTCATCTATTAAAAAGGGATTTCATTTTTAATAACTTATTTTAACTCCATACTTTTTTTGTGTTCAATAGGCACCATTCAAAGGCACATCATCAATTTTCAACCCTTTCTGACTTCAATTGATATTTCGCATGCATTTAATGATTTCTTTTGAGCTAAATGACCCTGAATTTGAAAATCAGTACAAATGAACTCTGAAAAGGTTGTAACTTGGCATGACATCATAATTTCACCCACATAGAAACTTCTAAAGAGTTGAGAGGGTTACAGCAAAAACTGGATGCACTTCGTGTACAAATTGGACAATCTGTTTCGAAGCATGTGGGTTTCGGACGAAAACTCATCTATTACAAAGGGATTTCATTTTAATAACTTATTTTAACTCCATAATTTTTGTGGGTTCTATATGCACCATTCAAAGGCACATCATCCATTTTCAACCCTTCTGACTTCATTTGATATTTCTCATGCATCTAATGATTTATTTTGAGCTAAATGACCCTGAATTTGAAAAGCCGTACAAATGAACTCTGAAAAGGTTGTAACTTGGCATGACATCATAATTCACCCACATAGCAACTTCTAAATAGTTGAGAGGGTTACGACAAAAACTGCATGCACTTCGTGTAGAAATTGGACAATCTCATAAGAAGCAATAAGGGATTCGGACGAACACTCATCTATTACAAACGGATTTCATTTTATTAACTTATTTTAACTCCATAATTTTTGTGTGTTCAATATGCACCATTCAAAGGCACATCATCAATTTTCAACCCTTTCTGACTACATTTGATATTTCGCATGCATTTAATGATTTATTTTGAGCTAAATGACCCTGAATTTGAAAAGCAATACAAATGAACTCTGAAAAGGTTAACTTCGCATGACATAATAATTTCACCCACATAGAAATTTCAAAAGATTTGAGAGGGTTACGGCAAAAACTGGATGCACTTCGTGTACAAATTGGACAATCTGTTTCGAAGCATGTGGGTTTCGGACGAAAACTCATCTATTACAAAGGGACTTCATTTTAATACCTTATTTTAACTCCATAATTTTTGTGTATTCAATATGCACCATTAAAGGCACATCATCCATTTTCAACCCTTTCTGACTTCATTTGATATTTCTCATGAATTTAATGATTTATTTTGAGCTAAATGACCCTGAATTTCAAAAGCAGTACAAACGAACTCTGAAAAGGTTGTAACTTGGAATGACATCATAATTCACCAGCATAGCAACTTCTAAAGAGTTGAGAGGGTTACGGCAAAAACTGGATGCACTTCGTCTAGAAATTGGACAATCTCATAAGAAGGAATGAGGGTTTCGGACGAAAACTCATCTATTACAAATGGATGTCATTTTATTAACTTATTTTAACTCCATAATTTTTGTGTGTTCAATATGCACCATTCAAAGGCACATCACCAATTTTCAACCCTTTCTGACTTCATTTGATATTTCGCATGTATTTAATGATTTATTTTGAGCTAAATGACCCTGAATTTTAAAAGCAATACAAATGAACTCTGAAAAGGTTGTAACTTGGCATGACATCATAATTTCACCCACATAGAAACTTCTAAAGAGTTGAGAGGGTTACAGCAAAAACTGGATGCACTTCGGGTACAAATTGGACAATCTGTTTCGAAGCATGTGGGTTTCGGACGAAAACTCATCTATTACAAAGGGATTTCATTTTAATAACTTATTTTAACTCCATAATTTTTGTGTATTCAATATGCACCATTCAAAGGCACATCATCCATTTTCAACCCTTTCTGACTTCATTTGATATTTCTCATGCATTTAATTATTTATTTTGAGCTAAATGACCCTGAATTTGAAAAGTGGTAAAAATGAACTCTCAAAAGGTTGTAACTTGGCATGACATAATAATTCACCCACATAGCAACTTCTAAAGAGTTGAGATGGTTACGGCAAAAACTGGATGCACTTCGTGTACAAATTGGACAATCTCATAAGAAGCATGAGGGTTTCGGACGAAAACTCAACTATTACAAAGGGATTTCATTTTTAATAACTTATTTTAACTCCATACTTTTTGTGTGTTCAATATGCACCATTGAAAGGCACATCATCAATTTTCAACCCTTTCTAACTTCATTTGATATTTCTCATGCATTTAATGATTTATGTTGAGCTAATTGGCCCTGACTTTGAAAAGTAGTACAAATGAACTCTGAAAAGGTTGTGACTTGGCATGACATCATCATTTCACCCACATAGAGACTTCTAAAGAGCTGTGAGGGTTACGGCAAAAACTAGATGCACTTCGTGTACAAATTGGACAATCTCTTTCGAAGCATGTGGGTTTCCGACGAAAACTCATCTATTATAAAGTGATTTCATTTTTAATAACTTATTTTAACTCCATAATTTTTGTGTGTACAATATGCACCATGCAAAGGCACATCATCAATTTTCAACCCTTTCTGAATTCATTTGATATTTCTCATGCATTTAATGATTTATTTTGAGCTAAATGACCCTGAATTTGAAAAGCAGTACAAATGGCCTCTGAAAATGTTGTAACTTGGCATGACATCATAATTTCACCCACATAGAAACTTCTAAAGAGTTCAGAGGGTTATGCCAAAAACTAGATCCACTTTGTGTACAAATGGGAGAATCTGTTTCGAAGCATGTGGGTTTTGGAAGAAAACTCATCTATTACAAAAGGATTTCATTTTTTATAACTTACTTTAACTCCATAATTTTTTGGTGTTCAATATGCACCATTCAAAGGAACATCATGAATTTTCAACCCTTTCTGACTTCATTTGATATTTCTCATGCATTTAATGATTTGTTTTCAGCTAAATGACCCTGAATTTGAAAAGCAGTACAAATGAACTCTGAAAAGGTTGTAACTTGGCACGACATCATAATTTCACCCATATAGCAACTTCTAAAGAGTTGAGAGGGTTACGTAAAAAACTGGATGGACTTCGTGTACAAATTGGACAATCTCTTTCGAAGCATGTGGGTTTCGGACGAAAACTCATCTATTACAAAGGGATTCCATTTAATAACTTATTTTAACTCCATAAATTTTGTGTGTTTAATACGCACCATTCGTAGGCACATCATCAATTTTCAACCCTTTCTGACTTCATTTGATATTTCTCATGCATTTAATGATTTATTTTGAGCTAAATGACCCTGAATTGAAAAGCGGTACAAATGAACTCTCAAAAGGTTCTAACTTGGCATGACATCATAATTTCACCCACATAGCAAATTCTAAAGAGTTGAGAGGGTTACGGCAAAAACTGGATGCACTTCGTGTACAAATTGGACAATCTCTTTCGAAGCATGAGGGTTTCAGACGAAAACTCATCTATTACAAAGGGATTTCATTTTTAATAACTTATTTTAACTCCATACTTCTTGTGTGTTCAGTAGACACCATTCAAAGGCACATCATCAATTTTCAACCCTTTCTAACTTCATTTGATATTTTTCATACATCTAATGATTTATTTTGAGCTAAAAGACCCTGAATTCTAAAAGCAGTAAAACTGAACTCTGAAAAGGTTGTAACTTGGCATGACATCATAATTCACCCACATAGCAACTTCTAAAGAGTTGAGAGGGTTACGGCAAAAATTGGATGCACTTCGTGGACAAAGTGGACAATCTCATAAGAAGCATGAGGATTTCGGACGAAAACTCATCTATTACAAAGGGATTTCATTTTATTAACTTATTTTAACTCCATAAATTTTGTGTGTTGAATACGCACCATTCATAGGCACATCATCAATTTTCAACCCTTTCTGACTTCATTTGATATTTCTCATGCATTTAATGATTAATTTTGAGCTAAATGACCCTGAATTTGAAAAGCGGTACAAATGAACTCTCAAAAGGTTGTAACTTGGCATGACATCATAATTTCACCCACATAGCAAATTCTAAAGAGTTGAGAGGGTTACGGAAAAAACTGGATGCACTTCGTGTACAAATTGGACACTCTCTTTCGAAGCATGTTGGTTTCGGACGAAAACTCATCTATTACAAAGGGATTTCATTTTTAATAACTTATTTTAACTCCATACTTTTTGTGTGTTCAATAGGCACGATTCAAAGGCACATCATCAATTTTCAACCCTTTCTAACTTCATTTGATATTTCTCATACATTTAATGATTTATTTTGAGCTAAATGACCCTGAATTCTAAAAGCAGTAAAACTGAACTCTGAAAAGGTTGTATCTTGGCATGACATCATAATTCACCCACATAGCAACTTCTAAAGAGTTGAGAGGGTTACGGCAAAAATTGGATGCACTTCGTGTACAAAGTGGACAATCTCATAAGAAGCCTGAGGGTTTCGGACGAAAACTCATCTATTACAAAGGGATTTCATTTTATTAACTTATTTTAACTCCATAATTTTTGTGTGTTCAGTATGCACCATTCAAAGGCACATCATCAATTTTCAACCGTTTCTGACTTCATTTGATATTTCGCATGCATGTAATGACTTATTTTGAGCTAAATGACCTTGAATTTGAAAAGCAGTACAAATGAACTCTTAAAAGGTTGTAACTTGGCATTACATCATGATTTCACCCACATAGCAACTTCTAAAGAGTTGAGAGGGTTATGGCAAAAACTGGATGCACTTTGTTTACAAATTGGACAATCTGTTTCGAAGCATGTGGGTTTCGCACGAAAACTCATCTATTACAAAGGGATTTCACTTTAATAACTTATTTTAACTCCATAATTTTTGTGTGTTCTATATGCACCATTCAAAGACACATCATCCATTTTCAACCCTTTCTGACTTCATTTGATATTTCTCATGCATCTAATGATTTATTTTGAGCTAAATGACCCTGAATTTGAAAAGCAGTACAAATGAACTCTGAAAAGGTTGTAACTTGGCATTACATCATGATTTCACCCACATAGCAACTTCTAAAGAGTTGAGATGGTTACGGCAAAAACAGGATGCACTTCGTGTACAAATTGGACAATCTCGTAAAAAGCATGAGGGTTTCGGACGAAAACTCATCTATTACAAAGGGATTTCATTTTTAATAACTTATTTTAACTCCATACTTTTCGTGTGTTCAATATGCACCATTGAAAGGCACATCATCAATTTTCAACCCTTTCTAACTTCATTTGATATTTGTCATGCATTTAATGATTTATTTTGAGCTAATTGGCCCTGAATTTGAAAAGTAGTACAAATGAACTCTGAAAAGGTTGTGACTTGGCATGACATCATAATTTCACCCACATAGAGACTTCTAAAGAGCTGTGAGGGTTACGGCAAAAACTAGATGCACTTCGTGTACAAATTGGACAATCTATTTCGAAGCATGTGGGTTTCCGACGAAAACTCATCTATTATAAAGGGATTTCATTTTTAATAACTTATTTTAACTCCATAATTTTTGTGTGTACTATATGCACCATGGAAAGGCACATCATCAATTTTCAACCCCTTCTGAATTCATTTGATATTTCTCATGCATTTAATGATTTATTTTGAGCTAAATGACCCTGAATTTGAAAAGCAGTACAAATGGCCTCTGAAAATGTTGTAACTTGGCATGACATCAGAATTTCACCCACATAGCAACTTCTAAAGAGTTGAGAGGGTTACGACAATAACTGGATGCACTTTGTGTACAAATTGGACAATCTCTTTCGAAGCATGTGGGTTTCGGACAAAAACTCATCTATTACAAAGGGATTTCATTTTTAATAACTTATTTTAACTCTACACTTTTTGTGTGTTCAATATGCACCATTCAAAGTCGCATCATCAATTTTCAACCATTTCTGACTTCATTTGATATTTCTCATGCATTTAATGATTTGTTTTGAGCTAAATGACCCTGAATTTGAAAAGTAGTACAAATGATCTCTGAAAAATGTTGTAACTTGGCATGCCATCATAATTTCACCCACATAGAAACTTCTAAAGAGTTGAGAGGGTTATGGCAAAAACTAGATCCACTTTGTGTACAAATGGGACAATCTGTTTCGAAGCATGCGGGTTTCGGAAGATAACTCATCTATTACAAAAGGATTTCATTTTTTATAAGTTACTTTAACTCCATAATTTTTTTGTGTTCAATATGCACCATTCAAAGGAACATCATAAATTTTCAACCCTTTCTGACTTCATTTGATATTTCTCATGCATTTAATGATTTATTTTCAGCTAAATGACCCTGAATTTGAAAAGCAGTACAAATGAACTCTGAAAAGGTTGTAACTTGGCATGACATCATAATTTCACCCATATAGCAACTTCTAAAGAGTTGAGAGGGTTACATAAAAAACTCGATGCACTTCGTGTACAAATTGGACAATCTCTTTCGAAGCATGTGGGTTTCGGAAGAAAACTCATCTATTACAAAGGGATTTCATTTAATAACTTATTTTAACTCCATAAATTTTGTGTGTTGAATACGCACCATTCATAGGCACATCATCAATTTTCAACTCTTTCTGACTTCATTTGATATTTCTCATGCATTTAATGATTTATTTTGTGCTAAATGACCCTGAATTTGAAAAGCGGTACAAATGAACTCTCAAAAGGTTGTAACTTGGCATGACATCATAATTTCACCCACATAGCAAATTCTAAAGAGTTGAGAGGGTTACGGCAAAAACTGGATGCACTTCGTGTTCAAATTGGACAATCTCTTTCGAAGCATGAGGGTTTCGGACAAAAACTCATCTATTACAAAGGGATTTCATTTTTAATAACTTATTTTAACTCCATACTTTTTGTGTGTTCAGTAGGAACCATTCAAAGGCACATCATCAATTTTCAACCCTTTCTAACTTCATTTGATATTTCTCATACATCTAATGATTTATTTTGAGCTAAGTGACCCTGAATTCTAAAAGCTGTAAAACTGAACTCTGAAAAGGTTGTAAGTTGGCATGACATCATAATTCACCCACATAGCAACTTCTGAAGAGGTGAGAGGGTTACGGCAAAAATTGGATGCACTTCGTGTACAAAGTGGACAATCTCATAAGAAGCATGAGGGTTTCGGACGAAAACTCATCTATTACAAAGGGATTTCATTTTATTAACTTATTTTAACTCCATAAATTTTGTGTGTTGAATACGCACCATTGATAGGCACATCTTCAATTTTCAACCCTTTCTGACTTCATTTGATATTTCTCATGCATTTAATGATTTATTTTGAGCTAAATGACCCTGAATTTGAAAAGCGGTACAAATGAACTCTCAAAAGGTTGTAACTTGGCATGACATCATAATTTCACCCACATAGCAAATTCTAAAGAGTTGAGAGGGTTACGGCAAAAACTGGATGCACTTCGTGTACAAATTGGACACTCTCTTTCGGAGCATGTTGGTTTCGGACGAAAACTCATCTATTACAAAGGGATTTCATTTTTAATAACTTGTTTTAACTCCATACTTTTTGTGTGTTCAATAGGCACCATTCAAAGGCACATCATCAATTTTCAACCCTTTCTAACTTCATTTGATATTTCTCATACATTTAATGATTTATTTTGAGCTAAATGACCCTGAATTCTAAAAGCAGCAAAACTGAACTCTGAAAAGGTTGTAACTTGGCATGACATCATAATTCACCCACATAGCAACTTCTAAAGAGTTGAGAGGGTTACGGCAAAAATTGGATGCACTTCGTGTACAAAGTGGACAATCTCATAAGAAGCATGAGGGTTTCGGACGAAAACTCATCTATTACAAAGGGATTTCACTTTATTAACTTATTTTAACTCCATAATTTTTGTGTGTTCAATATGCACCATTCAAAGGCACATCATCAATTTTCAACCCTTTCTAACTTCATTTGATATTTCGCATGCATGTAATGACTTATTTTGACCTAAATGACCTTGAATTTGAAAAGCAGTACAAATGAACTCTGAAAAGGTTGTAACTTGGCATTACATCATGATTTCACCCACATAGCAACTAATAAAGAGTTGAGAGGGTTACGGCAAAAACTGGATGCACTTCGTTTACAAATTGGACAATCTGTTTCGAAGCATGTGGGTTTCAGGATGAAAACTCATCTATTACAAAGGGATTTCATTTTAATATCTTATTTTAACTCCATAATTTTTGTGTGTTCTATATCCACCATTAAAAGGCACATCATCCATTTTCAGCCCTTTCTGACTTCATTTGATATTTCTCATGCATTTAATTATTTATTTTGAGCTAAATGACCCTGAATTTGAAAAGCAGTACAAATGAAATCTGAAAATGTTGTAACCTGGAATGACATCATAATTTCACCCACATAGCAACTTCTAAAGAGTTGAGAGGGTTACGACAAAAATTGGATTCACTTCGTGTACAAATTGGACAATCTCTTTCGAAGCATGTGGGTTTCGGACGAAAACTCATCTATTACAAAGGGATTTCATTTTTAATAACTTATTTTAACTCCATACTTTTTGTGTGTTCAATAGGCACCATTCAAAGGCACATCATCAATTTTCAACACTTTCTAACTTCATTTGATATTTCTCATACATTTAATGATTTATTTTGAGCTAAATGACCCTGAATTCTAAAAGCAGTAAAAATGAACTCTGAAAAGGTTGTAACTTTGCATGACATCATAATTCACCCACATAGCAACTTCTAAAGAGTTGAGAGGGTTACGGCAAAAACTGGATGCACTTCGTGTACAAATTGGACAATCTAAGAAGAAGCAATGAGGGTTTCGGACGAAAACTCATCTATTACAAAGGGATTTCATTTTAATAACTTATTTTAACTCCATAATTTTTGTGTTTTCAATATGCACCATTCAAAGGCACATCATCAATTTTCAACCCTTTCTGACTTCATTTGATATTTCGCATGCATTTAATGATTTCTTTTGAGCTAAATGACCCTGAATTTGAAAACCAGTACAAATGAACTCTGAAAAGGTTGTAACTTGGCATGACATCATGATTTCAACCACATAGAAACTTCTAAAGAGTTGAGAGGGTTACAGCAAAAACTGGATGCGCTTCGTGTACAAATTGGACAATCTGTTTCGAAGCATGTGGGTTTCGGACGAAAACTCATCTATTACAAAGGGAATTCATTTTAATAACTTATTTTAACTCCATAACTTTTGTGTGTTTAATATGCACCATTCAAAGGCACATCATCCATTTTCAACCCTTTCTGACTTCATTTGATATTTCCCATGCATTTAATGATTTATTTTGAGCTAAATGACCCTGAATTTGAAAAGCAGTACAAATGAACTCTGAAATGGGTGTAACTTGGCATGACATCATGATTTCACCCACATAGCCACTTCTATAGAGTTGAGAGGGTTACGGCAAAAACTGGATGCACTTCGTTTACAAATTGGACAATCTCTTTCGAAGCATGTGGGTTTCGCATGAAAACTCATCTATTACAAAGGGATTTCATTTTAATAATTTATTTTAACTCCATAACTTTTGTGTGTTCAATATGCACCATTCAAAGGCACAACATCCATTTTCAACTCTTTCTGACTTCATTTGATATTTCTCATGCATTTAATGATTTATTTTGAGCTAAATGACCCTGAATTTGAAAAGCAGTACAAATGAACTCTGGAATGGGTGTAACTTGGAATGACATCATAATTTCACTCACATAGCAACTTCTAAAGAGTTGAGAGGGTTACGGCAAAAACTGGCTGCACCTCGTGTACAAATTGGACAATCTCTTTCGAAGCATGTGTGTTACGGACGAAAACTCATCTATTACAAAGGGATTTCATTTTTAATAACTTATAGTAACTCCATACTTTTTGTGTGTTCAATCGGCACCATAAAAGGTACATCATCAATTTTTAACCCTTTCTAACTTCATTTGATATTTCTCAGACATTTAATGATTTATTTTGAGCTAAATGACCCTAAATGCTAAAAGCACTAAAAATGAACTCTGAAAAGGTTGTAGCTTGGCATGACATCATAATTCACCCACATAGCAACTTCTAAAATGTTGATAGGGTTATGGCAAAAACTGGATGCACTTCGTGTACAAATTGGACAATCTCATAAGAAACATGAGGGTTTCGGATGAAAACTCATCTATAACAAAGGGATTTCATTTTATTAACATATTTTAACTCCATAATTTTTGTGTGTTCAATATGCACCATTCAAAGGCACATCATCAATTTTCAACCCTTTCTGACTTCATTTGATATTTCGCATGCATTTAATGATTTCTTTTGAGCTAAATGACCCTGAATTTCAAAAGCAGTACAAATGATCTCTGAAAACTTTGTAACTTGGCATGACATCATAATTTCACCCACATAGAAACTTCTAAAGAGTTGAGAGGGTTATGGCAAAAACTAGATCCACTTTGTGTACAAATGGGACAATCTGTTTCGAAGCATGTGGGTTTGAGAAGAAAACTCATCTATTACAAAAGGATTTCATTTTTTATAACTTACTTTAACTCCATAATTTTTGTGTGTTCAATATGCACCATTCAAAGGAACATCATGAATTTTCAACCCTTTCTGACTTCATTTGATATTTCTCATGCATTTAATGATTTATTTTCAGCTAAATGACCCTGAATTTGAAAAGCATTACAAATGAACTCTGAAAAGGTTGTAACTTGGCACGACATCATAATTTCACCCAGATAGCAACTTCTAAAGAGTTGATAGGGTTACGTAAAAAACTGGATGCACTTCGTGTACAAATTGGACAATCTCTGTCGAAGCATGTGGGTTTCGGACGAAAACTCATCTATTACAAAGGGATTGCATTTTATTAACTTATTTTAACTCCATAACTTTTGTGTGTACAATATGCACCATTCAAAGGCACATCATCAATTTTCAACCCTTTCTGACTTCATTTGATATTTTGCATGCATTTAATGATTTATTTTGAGCTAAATGACCCTGAATTTGAAAAGCAGTACAAATGAACTCTGAAAAGGTTCTAACTTGGCATGAGATCATAATTTCACCCACATATAAACTTCTAAAGAGTTGACAGGGTTACGGCAAAAACTGGATGCACTTCGTGTACAAATTGGACAATCTGTTTCGAAGCATGTGGGTTTCGGCGAAAACTCATCTATTACAAAGGGATTTCATTTAATAACTTATTTTAACTCCATAAATTTTGTATGTTCAATACGCACCATTCATAGGCACATCATCAATTTTCAACCCTTTCTGACTTCATTTGATATTTCTCATGCATTTAATGATTTATTTTGAGCTAAATGACGCTGAATTTGAAAAGCGGTACAAATGAACTCTCAAAAGGTTGTAACTTGGCATGACAGCATAATTTCACCCACATTGCAAATTCTAAAAGAGTTGAGAGGGTTACGGGAAAATATGGCTACACTTCGTGTACAAATTGGACAATCTGTTTCGAAGCATGTGGGTTTCGGACGAAAACTCATCTATTACAAAGGGATTTCATTTTTAATAACTTATTTTAACTCCATAATTTTTGTGTGTTCAATAGGCACCATTCAAAGGCACATCATCAATTTTCAACCCTTTCTAACTTCATTTGATATTTCTCATACATTTAATGATTTATTTTGAGCTAAATGACCCTGAATTCTAAAAGCAGTAAAACTGAACTCTGAAAAGGTTGTAACTTGGCATGACATCATAATTCACCCACATAGCAACTTCTAAAGAGTTGAGAGGGTTACGGCAAAAATTGGATACACTTCGTGTACAAAGTGGACAATCTCATACGAAGCATGAGGGTTTCGGACGAAAACTCATCTATTACAAAGGGATTTCATTTTATTAACTTATTTTAACTCCATAATTTTTGTGTGTTCAATATGCACCATTCAAAGGCACATCATCAATTTTCAACCCTTTCTGACTTCATTTGATATTAGGCATGCATGTAATGATTTATTTTGAGCTAAATGACCCTGAATTTGAAAAGCAGTACAAATGAACTCTGAAAAGGTTGTAACTTGGCAGGACATCATGATTTCACCCACATAGCAACTTCTAAAGAGTTGAGCGGGTTACGGCAAAAACTAGATGCACTTCGTTTACAAATTGGACAATTTGTTTCTAAGCATGTTGGTTTCGGACGAAAACTCATCTATTACAAAGGGATTTCATTTTAATAACTTATTTTAACTCCATAATTTTTGTGTGTTCTATATGCACCATTAAAAGGCACGTCATCCATTTTCAACCCTTTCTGACTTCATTTGATATTTCTCATGCATTTAATTATTTATTTTGAGCTAAATGACCCTGAATTTGAAAAGCAATACAAATGAAATCTGAAAATGTTGTAACCTGGAATGACATCATAATTTCACCCACATAGCAACTTCTAAAGAGTTGAGAGGGTTACGACAAAAACTGGATGCACTTCGTGTACAAATTGGACAATCTCTTTCGAAGCATGTGGGTTTCGGACGAAAACTCATCTATTACAAAGGGATTTCATTTTTAATAACTTATTTTAACTCCATACTTTTCGTGTGTTTAATAGGCACCATTCAAAGGCACATCATCAATTTTCAACCCTTTCTGACTTCATTTGATATTTCTCATGCATTTAATGATTTATTTTGAGCTAAATGACCCTGAATTTGGAAAACAGTACAAATGAACTCTGAAAAGGTTGTAACTTGGCATGACATCACGATTTCACCCACATAGCAACTTGTAAAGAATTGAGAGGGTTACGACAAAAACTGGATGCACTTCGTGTACAAATTGGACAATCTCTTTCGAAGCATGTGGGTTTCGGACGAAAACTCATATATTACAAAGGGATTTCATTTTTAATACCTTATTTTAACTCCACACTTTTTGTGTGTTCAGTAGGCACCATTCAAAGGCACATCATCAATTTTCAACCCTTTCTGACTTCAATTGATATTTCGCATGCATTTAATGATTTCTTTTGAGCTAAATGACCCTGAATTTGAAAAGCAGTACAAATGAACTCTGAAAAGGTTGTAACTTGGCATGACATCATAATTTCACCCACATAGAAACTTCTAAAGAGTTGAGAGGGTTACGGCAAAAACTAGATGCACTTCGTGTACAAATTGGACAATCTGTTTCGAAGCATGTGGGTTTCGGACGAAAACTCATCTATTACAAAGGGATTTCATTTTAATAACTTATTTTAACTCCATAAGTTTTGTGTGTTCAATATGCACCATTCAAAGGCACATCATCCATTTTCAACCCTTTCTGACTTCATTTGATATTTCTCATGCATTTAATGATTTATTTTGAGCTAAATGACCCTGAATTTGAAAAGCAGTACAAATGAACTCTGAAATGGGTGTAACTTGGAATGACATCATAATTTCACTCACATAGCAACTTCTAAAGAGTTGAGAGGGTTACGGCAAAAACTGGATGCACCTCGTGTACAAATTGGACAATCTCTTTCGAAGCATGTGCGTTACGGACGAAAGCTCATCTATTACAAAGGGATTTCATTTTTAATAACTTATTGTAACTCCATACTTTTTGTGTGTTCAATAGGCACCATTCAAAGGTACATCATCAATTTTCAACCCTTTCTAACTTCATTTGATATTTCTCATACATTTAATGATTTATTTTGAGCTAAATGACCCTAAATTCTAAAAGCACTAAAAATGAACTCTGAAAAGGTTGTAACTTGGCATGACATCATCATTCACCCACATAGCAACTTCTAAAGAGTTGAGAGGGTTACGGCAAAAACTGGATGCATTTCGTGTACAAATTGGACAATCTCATAAGAAGCATGAGGGTTTCGGACGAAAACTCATCTATTACAAAGGGATTTCATTTTTAATAACTTATTTTAACTCCATACTTTTTGTGTGTTCAATATGCACCATTCAAAGGCACATCATCAATTTTCAACCCTTTCTAACTTCATTTGGTATTTCACATGCATTTAATGATTTATTTTGAGCTAATTGGCCCTGAATTTGAAAAGCAGTACAACTAAACTCTCAAAAGGTTGTGACTTGGCATTACATCATAATTTCCCCCACATAG
Source organism: Hordeum marinum (assembly GCA_022496015.1). Lineage (NCBI taxonomy): Eukaryota > Viridiplantae > Streptophyta > Magnoliopsida > Poales > Poaceae > Hordeum > Hordeum marinum. The sequence goes on from CM039678.1 coordinate 558,363,811, forward strand.
CAACTTCTAAAGAGTGGAGAGGGTTACAGCAAAAACTGGATGCACTTCGTGTAAAAATTGGACAATCTCTTTCGAAGCATGTGGGTTCCGGACGAAAACTCATCTATTACAAAGGGATTTCATTTAATAACTTATTTTAACTCCATAATTTTTGTGTGTTCTATATGCACCATTCAAAGGCACATCATCATTTTTCAACCCTTTCTAACTTCATTTGATATTTCTCATGCATTTAATGATTTATTTTGAGCTAATTGGCCATGAATTTGAAAAGCAGTACAAATGAACTCTGAAAAGGTTTCGACTTGGCATTACATCATAATTTCACCCACATAGCAACTTCTAAAGAGTGGAGAGGGTTACAGCAAAAGCTGGATCGACTTCGTGTAAAAATTGGACAATCTCTTTCGAAGCATGTGGGTTTCAGACGAAAACTCATCTATTACAAAGGGATTTCATTTTTAATAACTTATTTTAACTCCATAATTTTTGTGTGTTCCATAGGCACCATTCAAAGGCACATCATCAATTTTCAACCCTTTCTAACTTCATTTGATATTTCTCATACATTTAATGATTTATTTTGAGCTAAATGACCCTGAATTCTAAAAGCAGTAAAACTGAACTCTGAAAAGGTTGTAACTTGGCATGACATCATAATTCACCCACATAGCAACTTCTAAAGAGTTGAGAGGGTTACGGCAAAAACTGGATGCACTTCGTGTACAAATTGGACAATCTCATAAGAAGCAATGAGGGGTTCGGACGAAAACTCATCTATTACAAAGGGATTTCAGTTTATTAACATATTTTAACTCCATAATTTTTGTGTGTTCAATATGCACCATTCAAAGGCACATCATCAATTTTCAACCCTTTCTGACTTCAGTTGATATTTCGCATGCATTTAATGATTTCTTTTGAGCTAAATGACCCTGAATTTGAAAACCAGTACAAATGAACTCTGAAAAGGTTGTAACTTGGCATGACATCATGATTTCAACCACATAGAAACTTCTAAAGAGTTGAGAGGGTTACAGCAAAAACTGGATGCACTTCGTGTACAAATTGGACAATCTGTTTCGAAGCATGTGGGTTTCGGACGAAAACTCATCTATTACAAAGGGAATTCATTTTAATAACTTATTTTAACTCCATAACTTTTGTGTGTTTAATATGCACCATTCAAAGGCACATCATCCATTTTCAACCCTTTCTGACTTCATTTGATATTTCCCATGCATTTAATGATTTATTTTGAGCTAAATCACCCTGAATTTGAAAAGCAGTACAAATGAACTCTGAAATGGGTGTAACTTGGCATGACATCATGATTTCACCCACATAGCAACTTCTATAGAGTTGAGAGGGTTACGGCAAAAACTAGATGCACTTCGTTTACAAATTGGACAATCTGTTTCGAAGCATGTGGGTTTCGCATGAAAACTCATCTATTACAAAGGGATTTCATTTTAATAATTTATTTTAACTCCATAACTTTTGTGTGTTCAATATGCACCATTCAAAGGCACAACATCCATTTTCAACTCTTTCTGACTTCATTTGATATTTCTCATGCATTTAATGATTTATTTTGAGCTAAATGACCCTGAATTCTAAAAGCAGTAAAACTGAACTCTAAAAAGGTTGTAACTTGGCATGACATCATAATTCACCCACATAGCAACTTCTAAAGAGTTGAGAGGGTTACGGCAAAAATTGGATACACTTCGTGTACAAAGTGGACAATCTCATAAGAAGCATGAGGGTTTCGGACGAAAACTCATCTATTACAAAGGGATTTCATTTTATTAACTTATTTTAACTCTATAATTTTTGTGTGTTCAATATGCACCATTCAAAGGCACATCATCAATTTTCAACCCTTTCTGACTTCATTTTATATTACGCATGCATGTAATGATTTATTTTGAGCTAAATGACCCTGAATTTGAAAAGCAGTACAAATGAACTCTGAAAAGGTTGTAACTTGGCAGGACATCATGATTTCACCCACATAGCAACTTCTAAAGAGTTGAGAGGGTTACGGCAAAAACTGGATGCACTTCGTTTACAAATTGGACAATTTGTTTCTAAGCATGTTGGTTTCGGACGAAAACTCATCTATTACAAAGGGATTTCATTTTAATAACTTATTTTAACTCCATAATTTTTGTGTGTTCTATATCCACCATTAAAAGGCACATCATCCATTTTCAACCCTTTCTGACTTCATTTGATATTTCTCATGCATTTAATTATTTATTTTGAGCTAAATGACCCTGAATTTGAAAAGCAGTACAAATGAAATCTGAAAATGTTGTAACCTGGAATGACATCATAATTTCACCCACATAGCAACTTCAAAAGAGTTGAGAGGGTTACGACAAAAACTGGATGCACTTCGTGTACAAATTGGACAATCTCTTTCGAAGCATGTGGGTTTCGGACGAAAACTCATCTATTACAAAGGGATTTCATTTTTAATAACTTATTTTAACTCCATACTTTTTGTGTGTTCAATAGGCACCATTCAAAGGCACATCATAAATTTTCAACCCCTCTGACTTCATTTGATATTTCGCATGCATTTAATGATTTATTTTGAGCTAAATGACCCTGAATTTGGAAAGCAGTACAAATGAACTCTGAAAAGGTTGTAACTTGGCATGACATCACGATTTCACCCACATAGCAACTTGTAAAGAATTGAGAGGGCTACGACAAAAACTGGATGCACTTCGTGTACAAATTGGACAATCTCTTTCGAAGCATGTGGGTTTCGGACGAAAACTCATCTATTAAAAAGGGATTTCATTTTTAATACCTTATTTTAACTCCACACTTTTTGTGTGTTCAATAGGCACCATTCAAAGGCACATCATCAATTTTCAACCCTTTCTGACTTCAATTGATATTTCGCATGCATTTAATGATTTCTTTTGAGCTAAATGACCCTGAATTTGAAAAGCAGTACAAATGAACTCTGAAAAGGTTGTAACTTGGCATGACATCATAATTTCACCCACATAGAAACTTCTAAAGAGTGGAGAGGGTTACGGCAAAAACTAGATGCACTTCGTGTACAAATTGGACAATCTGTTTCGAAGCATGTGGGTTTCAGACGAAAACTCATCTATTACAAAGGGATTTCACTTTAATAACTTATTTTAACTCCATAACTTTTGTGTGTTCAATATGCACCATTCAAAGGCACATCATCCATTTTCAACCCTTTCTGACTTCATTTGATATTTCTCATGCATTTAATGATTTACTTTGAGCTAAATGACCCTGAATTTGAAAAGCAGTACAAATGAACTCTGAAATGGGTGTAACTTGGAATGACATCATTTCACTCACATAGCAACTTCTAAAGAGTTGAGAGGGTTACGGCAAAAACTGGATGCACCTCGTGTACAAATTGGACAATCTCTTTCGAAGCATGTGCGTTACGGACGAAAGCTCATCTATTACAAAGGGATTTCATTTTTAATAAGTTATTGTAACTCCATACTTTTTCTGTGTTCAATAGGCACCATCCAAAGGTACATCATCAATTTTCAACCCTTTCTAACTTCATTTGATATTTCTCATACATTTAATGATTTATTTTGAGCTAAATGACCCTAAATTCTAAAAGCACTAAAAATGAATTCTGAAAAGGTTGTAACTTGGCATGACATCATAATTCACCCACATAGCAACTTCTAAAGAGTTGAGAGGGTTACGGCAAAAACTGGATGCATTTCGTGTACAAATTGGACAATCTCATAAGAAGCATGAGGGTTTCGGACGAAAACTCATCTATTACAAAGGGATTTCATTTTTAATAACTTATTTTAACTCCATACTTTTTGTGTGTTCAATATGCACCATTCAAAGGCACATCATCAATTTTCAACCCTTTCTAACTTCATTTGGTATTTCACATGCATTTAATGATTTATTTTGAGCTAATTGGCCATGAATTTGAAAAGCAGTACAAATGAACTCTGAAAAGGTTTCGACTTGGCATTACATCATAATTTCACCCACATAGCAACTTCTAAAGAGTGGAGAGGGTTACAGCAAAAGCTGGATCGACTTCGTGTAAAAATTGGACAATCTGTTTCGAAGCATGTGGGTTTCGGACGAAAACTCATCTATTACAAAGGGATTTCTCTTTAATAACTTATTTTAACTCCATAACTTTTGTGTGTTCAATATGCACCATTCAAAGGCACATCATCCATTTTCAACCCTTTCTGACTTCATTTGATATTTCTCATGCATTTAATGATTTATTTTGAGCTAAATGACCCTGAATTTGAAAAGCAGTACAAATGAACTCTGAAATGGGTGTAACTTGGAATGACATCATTTCACTCACATAGCAACTTCTAAAGAGTTGAGAGGGTTACGGCAAAAACTGGATGCACCTCGTGTACAAATTGGACAATCTCTTTCGAAGCATGTGCGTTACGGACGAAAGCTCATCTATTACAAAGGGATTTCATTTTTAATAACTTATTGTAACTCCATACTTTTTCTGTGTTCAATAGGCACCATCCAAAGGTACATCATCAATTTTCAACCCTTTCTAACTTCATTTGATATTTCTCATACATTTAATGATTTATTTTGAGCTAAATGACCCTAAATTCTAAAAGCACTAAAAATGAACTCTGAAAAGGTTGTAACTTGGCATGACATCATAATTCACCCACATAGCAACTTCTAAAGAGTTGAGAGGGTTACGGCAAAAACTGGATGCATTTCGTGTACAAATTGGACAATCTCATAAGAAGCATGAGGGTTTCGGACGAAAACTCATCTATTACAAAGGGATTTCATTTTTAATAACTTTTTTTAACTCCATAGTTTTTGTGTGTTCAATATGCACCATTCAAAGGCACATCATCAATTTTCAACCCTTTCTAACTTCATTTGGTATTTCACATGCATTTAATGATTTATTTTGAGCTAATTGGCCATGAATTTGAAAAGCAGTACAAATGAACTCTGAAAAGGTTTCGACTTGGCATTACATCATAATTTCACCCACATAGCAACTTCTAAAGAGTGGAGAGGGTTACAGCAAAAGCTGGATCGACTTCGTGTAAAAATTGGACAATCTCTTTCGAAGCATGTGGGTTTCAGACGAAAACTCATCTATTACAAAGGGATTTCATTTTTAATAACTTATTTTAACTCCATAATTTTTGTGTGTTCAATAGGCACCATTCAAAGGCACATCATCAATTTTCAACCCTTTCTAACTTCATTTGATATTTCTCATACATTTAATGATTTATTTTGAGCTAAATGACCCTGAATTCTAAAAGCAGTAAAACTGAACCCTGAAAAGGTTGTAACTTGGCATGACATCATAATTCACCCACATAGCAACTTCTAAAGAGTTGAGAGGGTTATGGCAAAAATTGGATACACTTCGTGTACAAAGTGGACAATCTCACAAGAAGCATGAGGGTTTCGGACGAAAACTCATCTATTACAAAGGGATTTCATTTTATTAACTTATTTTAACTCCATAATTTTTGTGTGTTCAATATGCACCATTCAAAGGCACATCATCAATTTTCAACCCTTTCTGACTTCATTTGATATTACGCATGCATGTAATGATTTATTTTGAGCTAAATGACCCTGAATTTGAAAAGCAGTACAAATGAACTCTGAAAAGGTTGTAACTTGGCAGGACATCATGATTTCACCCACATAGCAACTTCTAAAGAGTTGAGAGGGTTACGGCAAAAACTGGATGCACTTCTTTACAAATTGGACAATTTGTTTCTAAGCATGTTGGTTTCGGACGAAAACTCATCTATTACAAAGGGATTTCATTTTAATAACTTATTTTAACTCCATAATTTTTGTGTGTTCTATATCCACCATTAAAAGGCACATCATCCATTTTCAACCCTTTCTGACTTCATTTGATATTTCTCATGCATTTAATTATTTATTTTGAGCTAAATGACCCTAAATTCTAAAAGCACTAAAAATGAACTCTGAAAAGGTTGTAACTTGGCATGACATCATAATTCACCCACATAGCAACTTCTAAAGAGTTGAGAGGGTTACGGCAAAAACTGGATGCATTTCGTGTACAAATTGGACAATCTCATAAGAAGCATGAGGGTTTCGGACGAAAACTCATCTATTACAAAGGGATTTCATTTTTAATAACTTATTTTAACTCCATACTTTTTGTGTGTTCAATATGCACCATTCAAAGGCACATCATCAATTTTCAACCCTTTCTAACTTCATTTGGTATTTCACATGCATTTAATGATTTATTTTGAGCTAATTGGCCCTGAATTTGAAAAGCAGTACAACTAAACTCTGAAAAGGTTGTGACTTGGCATTACATCATAATTTCACCCACATAGCAACTTCTAAAGAGTGGAGAGGGTTACGGCAAAAACTGGATGGACTTCGTGTAAAAATTGGACAATCTCTTTCGAAGCATGTGGGTTCCGGACGAAAACTCATCTATTACAAAGCGATTTCATTTAATAACTTATTTTAACTCCATAATTTTTGTGTGTTCTATATGCACCATTCAAAGGCACATCATCATTTTTCAACCCTTTCTAACTTCATTTGATATTTCTCATGCATTTAATGATTTATTTTGAGCTAATTGGCCATGAATTTGAAAAGCAGTACAAATGAACTCTGAAAAGGTTTCGACTTGGCATTACATCATAATTTCACCCACATAGCAACTTCTAAAGAGTAGAGAGGGTTACAGCAAAAGCTGGATCGACTTCGTGTAAAAATTGGACAATCTCTTTCGAAGCATGTGGGTTTCAGACGAAAACTCATCTATTACAAAGGGATTTCATTTTATTAACTTATTTTAACTCCATAATTTTTGTGTGTTCAATATGCACCATTCAAAGGCACATCATCAAGTTTCAACCCTTTCTGACTTCATTTGATATTACGCATGCATGTAATGATTTATTTTGAGCTAACTGACCTTGAATTTGAAAAGCAGTACAAATGAACTCTGAAAAGGTTGTAACTTGGCAGGACATCATGATTTCACCCACATAGCAACTTCTAAACAGTTGACAGGGTTACGTAAAGAACTGGATGCACTTCGTGTACAAATTGGACAATCTCTTTCGAAGCATATGGGTTTGGGACGAAAACTCATCTATTACAAAGGGATTTCATTTTATTAACTTATTTGAACTCCATAATTTTTGTGTGTACAATATGCACCATTCAAAGGCACATCATACATTTTCAACCCTTTCTGACTTCATTTGATATTTCTCATGCATTTAATGATTTATTTTGAGCTAAATGACCCTGAATTTGAAAAGCAGTACAAATGAACTCTGAAATGGGTGTAACTTGGAATGACATCATAATTTCACTCACATAGCAACTTCTAAAGAGTTGAGAGGGTTACGGCAAAAACTGGATGAACCTCGCGTACAAATTGGACAATCTCTTTCGAAGCATGTGCGTTACGGACGAAAGCTCATCTATTACAAAGGGATTTCATTTTTAATTACTTATTGTAACTCCATACTTTTTGTGTGTTCAGTATGCACAATTCAAAGGCACATCATCAATTTTCAACCCTTTCTGACTTCATTTGATATTACGCATGCATGTAATGATTTATTTTGAGCTAAATGACCCTGAATTTGAAAAGCAGTACAAATGAACTCTGAAAAGGCTGTAACTTGGTAGGACATCATGATTTCACCCACATAGCAACTTCTAAAGAGTTGAGAGGGTTACGGCAAAAACTGGATGCACTTCGTTTACAAATTGGACAATTTGTTTCTAAGCATGTTGGTTTCGGACGAAAACTCATCTATTACAAAGGGATTTCATTTTAATAACTTATTTTAACTCCATAATTTTTGTGTGTTCTATATGCACCATTGAAAGGCACATCATCCATTTTCAACCCTTTCTGACTTCATTTGATATTTCTCATGCATTTAATTATTTATTTTGAGCTAAATGACCCTGAATTTGAAAAGCAGTACAAATGAAATCTGAAAATGTTGTAACCTGGAATGACATCATAATTTCACCCACATAGCAACTTCTAAAGAGTTGAGAGGGTTACGACAAAAACTGGATGCACTTCGTGTACAAATTGGACAATCTCTTTCGAAGCATGTGGGTTTCGGACGAAAACTCATCTATTACAAAGGGATTTCATTTTTAATAACTTATTTTAACTCCATACTTTTTGTGTGTTCAATAGGCACCATTCAAAGGCACATCATCAATTTTCAACCCGTTCTGACTTCATTTGATATTTCGCATGCATTTAATGATTTATTTTGAGCTAAATGACCCTGAATTTGGAAAGTAGTAGAAATGAACTCTGAAAAGGTTGTAACTTGGCATGACATCACGATTTCACCCACATAGCAACTTGTAAAGAATTGAGAGGGTTACGACAAAAACTGGATGCACTTCGTGTACAAATTGGACAATCTCTTTCGAAGCATGTGGGTTTCGGACGAAAACTCATCTATTACAAAGGGATTTCATTTTTAATACCTTATTTTAACTCCACACTTTTTGTGTGTTCAATAGGCACCATTCAAAGGCACATCATCAATTTTCAACCCTTTCTGACTTCAATTGATATTTCGCATGCATTTAATGATTTCTTTTGAGCTAAATGATCCTGAATTTGAAAAGCAGTACAAATGAACTCTGAAAACGTTGTAACTTGGCATGACATCATAATTTCACCCACATAGAAACTTCTAAAGAGTTGAGAGGGTTACGGCAAAAACTGGATGCACTTCGTGTACAAATTGGACAATTTGTTTCGAAGCCTGTGGGTTTCGGACGAAAACTCATCTATTACAAAGGGATTTCATTTTAATAGCTTATTTTAACTCCATAACTTTTGTGTGTTCAATATGCACCATTCAAAGGCACATCATCCATTTTCAACCCTTTCTGACTTAATTTGATATTTCTCATGCATTTAATGATTTATTTTGAGCTAAATGACCCTGAATTTGAAAAGCAGTACAAATGACCTCTGAAATGGGTGTAACTTGGAATGACATCATAATTTCACTCACATAGCAACTTCTAAAGAGTTGAGAGGGTTACGGCAAAAACTGGATGCACCTCGTGTACAAATTGGACAATCTCTTTCGAAGCATGTGCATTACGGACGAAAGCTCATCTATTACAAAGGGATTTAATTTTTAATAACTTATTGTAACTCCATACTTTTTGTGTGTTCAATAGGCACCATTCAAAGGTACATCATCAATTTTCAACCCTTTCTAACTTCATTTGATATTTCTCATACATTTAATGATTTATTTTGAGCTAAATGACCCTAAATTCTAAAAGCACTAAAATTGAACTTTGAAAAGGTTGTAACTTGGCATGACATCATAATTCACCCACATAGCAACTTCTAAAGAGTTGAGAGGGTTACGGCAAAAACTGGATGCATTTCGTGTACAAATTGGACAATCTCATAAGAAGCATGAGGGTTTCGGACGAAAAATCATCTATTACAAAGGGATTTCATTTTTAATAACTTATTTTAACTCCATACTTTTTGTGTGTTCAATATGCACCATTGAAAGGCACATCATCAATTTTCAACCCTTTCTAACTTCATTTGGTATTTCACATGCATTTAATGATTTATTTTGAGCTAATTGGCCCTGAATTTGAAAAGCTGTACAACTAAACTCTGAAAAGGTTGTGACTTGGCATTACATCATAATTTCACCCACATAGCAACTTCTAAAGAGTGGAGAGGGTTACGGCAAAAACTGGATGCACCTCGTGTACAAATTTGACACGCAAAAACTGGATGCACCTCGTGTACAAATTGGACAATCTCTTTCGAAGCATGTGGGTTACGGACGAAAACTCATCTATTACAAAGGGATTTCATTTTTAAAAACTTATTTTAACTCCATAATTTTTGTATGTTCAATAGGCACCATTCATAGGTACATCATCAATTTTCAACCCTTTCTAACTTCATTTGATATTTCTCATACATTTAATGATTTATTTTGAGCTACATGACCCTGAATTTGAAAAGCAGTACAAATGACCTCTGAAAATATTGTAACTTGGCATGACATCAGAATTTCACCCACATAGCACTTTTAAAGAGTTGAGAGCGTTACGGCAAAAACTGGATGCACCTCGTGTAAAAATTGGACAATCTCTTTCGAAGCATGTGGGTTACGGACGAAAACTCATCTATTACAAAGGGATTTCATTTTTAATAACTTATTTTAACTCCACACTTTTTGTATGTTCAATAGGCACCATTCAAAGGTACATCATCAATTTTCAACCCTTTCTAACTTCATTTGATATTTCTCATACATTTAATGATTTATTTTGAGCTAAATGACCCTGAATTCTAAAAGCTGTAAAAATGAACTCTCAAAAGGTTGTAACTTGGCATGACATCATAATTCACCCACATAGCAACTTCCAAAGAGTTGAGAGGGTTACGGCAAAAACTGGATGCACTTCGTGTACAAATTTGACAATCTCATAAGAAGCATGAGGGTTTCGGACGAAAACTCATCTATTACAAAGGGATTTCGTTTTTAATAACTTATTTTAACTCCATACTTTTTGTGTGTTCAATATGCACCATTCAAAGGCACATCATCCATTTTCAACCCTTTCTGACTTCATTTGATATTTCTCATGCATTTAATGATTTATTTTGAGCTAAATGACCCTGAATTTGAAAAGCAGTACAAATGACCTCTGAAAATGCTGTAACTTGGCATGACATCAGAATGTCACCCACATAGCCACTTCTAAAGAGTTGAGAGGGTTACGGCAAAAACTGGATGCACCTCGTGTACAAATTGGACAATCTCTTTCGAAGCATGTGGGTTACGGACGAAAACTCATCTATTACAAAGGGATTTCATTTTTAATAACTTATTCTAACTCCATACTTTTTGTATGTTCAATAGGCACCATTCAAAGGTACATCATCAATTTTCAACACTTTCTAACTTCATTTGATATTTCTCATAGATTTAATGATTTATTTTGAGCTAAACAACCCTAAATTCTAAAAGCTATAAAAATGAACTCTCAAAAGGTTGTAACTTGGCATGACATCATAATTCACCCACATAGCAACTTCTAAAGAGTTGAGAGGGTTACGGCAAAAACTGGATGCACTTCGTGTACAAATTGGACAATCTCATAAGAAGCATGAGGGTTTCGGACGAAAACTCAACTATGGCAAAGGGATTTCGTTTTTAATAACTTATTTTAACTCCATACTTTTTGTGTGTTCAATATGCACCATTCAAAGGCACATCATCCATTTTCAACCCTTTCTGACTTCATTTGATATTTCTCATGCATTTAATGATTTATTTTGAGCTAAATGACCCTGAATTTGAAAAGCAGTACAAATGACCTCTGAAAATGTTGTAACTTGGCATGACATCAGAATTTCACCCACATAGCCACTTCTAAAGAGTTGAGAGGGTTACGGCAAAAACTGGATGCACCTCGTGTACAAATTGGACAATCTCTTTCGAAGCATGTGGGTTACGGACGAAAACTCATCTATTACAAAGGGATTTCATTTTTAATAACTTATTCTAACTCCATACTTTTTGTATGTTCAATAGGCACCATTCAAAGGTACATCATCAATTTTCAACACTTTCTAACTTCATTTGATATTTCTCATACATTTAATGATTTATTTTGAGCTAAACGACCCTGAATTCTAAAAGCTATAAAAATGAACTCTCAAAAGGTTGTAACTTGGCATGACATCATAATTCACCCACATAGCAACTTCTAAAGAGTTGAGAGGGTTACGGCAAAAACTGGATGCACTTCGTGTACAAATTGGACAATCTCATAAGAAGCATGAGGGTTTCGGACGAAAACTCAACTATGGCAAAGGGATTTCGTTTTTAATAACTTATTTTAACTCCATACTTTTTGTGTGTTCAATATGCACCATTCAAAGGCACATCATCCATTTTCAACCCTTTCTGACTTCATTTGATATTTCTCATGCATTTAATGATTTATTTTGAGCTAAATGACCCTGAATTTGAAAAGCAGTACAAATGACCTCTGAAAATGTTGTAACTTGGCATGACATCAGAATTTCACCCACATAGCCACTTCTAAAGAGTTGAGAGGGTTACGGCAAAAACTGGATGCACCTCGTGTACAAATTGGACAATCTCTTTCGAAGCATGTGGGTTACGGACGAAAACTCATCTATTACAAAGGGATTTCATTTTTAATAACTTATTCTAACTCCATACTTTTTGTATGTTCAATAGGCACCATTCAAAGGTACATCATCAATTTTCAACACTTTCTAACTTCATTTGATATTTCTCATACATTTAATGATTTATTTTGAGCTAAACGACCCTGAATTCTAAAAGCTATAAAAATGAACTCTTAAAAGGTTGTAACTTGGCATGACATCATGGTTTCACCCACATAACAACTTCTAAAGAGTTCAGAGGGTTACGGCAAAAACTGGATGCACTTCGTTCAGAAATTGGACAATTTGTTTCGAAGCATGTGGGTTACGGACGAAAACTCATCTATTACAAAGGGATTTCATTTTAATAACTTATTTTAACTCCATAATTTTTCGTGTTCAATACGCACCATTCAAAGGCACATCATCCATTTTCAACCCTCTCTGACTTCATTTGATATTTCTCATGCATTTAATGATTTATTTTGAGCTAAATGACCCTGAATTTGGAAAGCAGTACAAATGAACTCTGAAAATGTGGTAACTTGGATTGACATCATAATTTCACCCACATAGCAACTTCTAAAGAGTTGAGAGCGTTACGGCAAAAACTGGATGCACCTCGTGTAAAAATTGGACAATCTCTTTCGAAGCATGTGGGTTACGGACGAAAACTCATCTATTACAAAGGGATTTCATTTTTAATAACTTATTTTAACTCCACACTTTTTGTATGTTCAATAGGCACCATTCAAAGGTACATCATCAATTTTCAACCCTTTCTAACTTCATTTGATATTTCTCATACATTTAATGATTTATTTTGAGCTAAATGACCCTGAATTCTAAAAGCTGTAAAAATGAACTCTCAAAAGGTTGTAACTTGGCATGACATCATAATTCACCCACATAGCAACTTCAAAAGAGTTGAGAGGGTTACGACAAAAACTGGATGCACTTCGTGTACAAATTTGACAATCTCATAAGAAGCATCAGGGTTTCGGACGAAAACTCATCTATTACAAAGGGATTTCGTTTTTAATAACTTATTTTAACTCCATACTTTTTGTGTGTTCAATATGCACCATTCAAAGGCAAATCATCCATTTTCAACCCTTTCTGACTTCATTTGATATTTCTCATGCATTTAATGATTTATTTTGAGCTAAATGACCCTGAATTTGAAAAGCAGTACAAATGACCTCTGAAAATGTTGTAACTTGGCATGACATCAGAATTTCACCCACATAGCCACTTCTAAAGAGTTGAGAGGGTTACGGCAAAAACTGGATGCACCTCGTGTACAAATTGGACAATCTCTTTCGAAGCATGTGGGTTACGGACGAAAACTCATCTATTACAAAGGGATTTCATTTTTAATAACTTATTCTAACTCCATACTTTTTGTATGTTCAATAGGCACCATTCAAAGGTACATCATCAATTTTCAACACTTCCTAACTTCATTTGATATTTCTCATACATTTAATGATTTATTTTGAGCTAAACGACCCTGAATTCTAAAAGCTATAAAAATGAACTCTCAAAAGGTTGTAACTTGGCATGACATCATAATTCACCCACATAGCAACTTCTAAAGAGTTGAGAGGGTTACGGCAAAAACTGGATGCACTTCGTGTACAAATTGGACAATCTCATAAGAAGCATGAGGGTTTCGGACGAAAACTCAACTATGGCAAAGGGATTTCGTTTTTAATAACTTATTTTAACTCCATACTTTTTGTGTGTTCAATATGCACCATTCAAAGGCACATCATCCATTTTCAACCCTTTCTGACTTCATTTGATATTTCTCATGCATTTAATGATTTATTTTGAGCTAAATGACCCTGAATTTGAAAAGCAGTACAAATGACCTCTGAAAAGGTTGTAACTTGGCATGACATCATGGTTTCACCCACATAACAACTTCTAAAGAGTTCAGAGGGTTACGGCAAAAACTGGATGCACTTCGTTCAGAAATTCGACAATTTGTTTCGAAGCATGTGGGTTACGGACGAAAACTCATCTATTACAAAGGGATTTCATTTTAATAACTTATTTTAACTCCATAATTTTTCGTGTTCAATACGCACCATTCAAAGGCACATCATCTATTTTCAACCCTCTCTGACTTCATTTGATATTTCTCATGCATTTAATGATTTATTTTGAGCTAAATGACCCTGAATTTGGAAAGCAGTACAAATGAACTCTGAAAATGTGGTAACTTGGAATGACATCATAATTTCACCCACATAGCAACTTCTAAAGAGTTGAGAGGGTTACGGCAAAATCTGGATGCACTTCATGTACAAATTGGACAATCTCTTTCGAAGCATGTGGGTTTCGGACGAAAACTCATCTATTACAAAGGGATTTCATTTTTAATAACTTATTTTAACTCCATACTTTTTGTGTGTTCAATAGGCACCATTAAAAGGCACATCATCAATTTTCAACCCTTTCTAACTTCATTTGATATTTCTCATACATTTAATGATTGATTTTGAGCTAATTGGCCCTGAATTTGAAAAGCGGTACAACTAAACTCTGAAAAGGTTGTGACTTGGCATTACATCATAATTTCACCCACATATTAACTTCTAAAGAGTGGAGAGGGTTACGGCAAAAACTGGATGCACTTCGTGTAAAAATTGGACAATCTCTTTCGAAGCATGTGGGTTTCGGACGAAAACTCATCTATTACAAAGGGATTTCATTTTAATAACTTCTTTTAACTCCATAATTTTTGTGTGTTCTATATGCACCATTCAAAGGCACATCATCATTTTTCAACCCTTTCTAACTTCATTTGATATTTCTCATGCATTTAATGATTTATTTTGAGCTAATCGGCCATGAATTTGAAAAGCAGTACAACTGAACTCTGGAAAGGTTTCGACTTGGCATTACATCATAATTTCACCCACACAACAACTTCTAAAGAGTGGAGAGGGTTACAGCAAAAACTGGATGGACTTCGTGTAAAAATTGGACAATCTCTTTCGAAGCATGTGGGTTTCAGACGAAAACTCATCTATTACAAAGGGATTTCATTTTAATAACTTATTTTAACTCCATACATTATGTGTGGTCAATAGGCACCATTCAAAGGCACATCATCAATTCTCAACCCTTTCTCACTTCATTTGATATTTCTCTTACATTTAATGATTTATTTTGAGCTAAATGACCCTGAATTCTAAGAGCAGTAAAAATGAACTCTGAAAGGTTGTAAGTTGGCATGACATCATAATTTCACCCACATAGCAACTTCTAAAGAGTTGAGAGGGTTACGGCAAAAACTGGATGCACTTCGTGTACAAATTGGACAATCTCTTTCGAAGCATGTGGGTTTCGGACGAAAACTTATCTATTACAAAGGGATTTCATTTTTAATAACTTATTTTAACTCCATACTTTTTGTGTGTTCAACATGCACCATTCAAAGGCATATCATCAATTTTCAACCCTTTCTAACTTCATTTGGTATTTCACATGCATTTAATGATTTATTTTGAGCTAATTGGCCCTGAATTTGAAAAGCAGTACAACTAAACTCTGAAAAGGTTGTGACTTGGCATTACATCATAATTTCACCCATATATTAACTTCTAAAGAGTGGAGAGGGTTACGGCAAAAACTGGATGAACTTCGTGTAAAAATTGGACAATCTCTTTCGAAGCATGTGGGTTTCAGACGAAAACTCATCTATTACAAAGGGATTTCATTTTAATAACTTCTTTTAACTCCATAATTTTTGTGTGTTCTATATGCACCATTCAAAGGCACATCATCATTTTTCAACCCTTTCTAACTTCATTTGATATTTCTCATACATTTAATGATTTATTTTGAGCTAAATGACCCTGAATTCTAAGAGCAATAAAAATGAACTCTGAAAGGTTGTAACTTGGCATGACATCATAATTCACCCACATAGCAATTTCTAAAAAGTTGAGAGGGTTACGGCAAAAACTGGATGCACTTCGTGTAGAAATTGGACAATCTCATAAGAAGCAATGAGGGTTTCGGACGAAAACTCATCTATTACAAATGGATTTCGTTTTATTAACTTATTTTAACTCCATACTTTTTGTGTGTTCAATATGCACCATTCAAAGGCACATCATCAATTTTCAACCCTTTCTGACTTCATTTGATATTTCACATGCATTTAATGATTTATTTTGAGCTAAATGACCCTGAATTTGAAAAGCAACACAAATGAACTCTGAAAAGGTTGTAACTTGGCATGACATCATAATTTCACCCACATAGAAACTTCTAAAGAGTTGAGAGGGTTACGGCAAAAACTGGATGCACTTCGTGTACAAATTAGACAATCTGTTTCGAAGCATGTGGGTTTCGGACGAGAACTCATCTATTAGAAAGGGATTTAATTTTAATAACATATTTTAACTCCATAATTTCTGTGTATTCAATATGCACCATTCAAAGGCACATCATCCATTTTCAACCCTTTGTGACTTCATTTGATATTTCTCATACATTTAATGATTTATTTTGAGCTAAATGATCCTGAATTCTAAAATCTGTAAAAATGAACTCTCAAAAGGTTGTAACTTGGCATGACATCACAATTCACCCACATAGCAACTTCTAAAGAGTTGAGAGGGTTACGGCAAAAACTGGATGCACTTCGTGTACAAATTGGACAATCTTATAAGAAGCATGTGGGTTTCAGACGAAAACTCATCTATTACACGGGGATTTCATTTTTAATAACTTATTTTAACTCCATACTTTTTGTGTGTTCAATATGCACCATTCAAAGGCACATCATCCATTTTCAACCCTTTCTGACTTCATTTGATATTTCTCATGCATTTAATGATTTATTTTGAGCTAAATGACCCTGAATTTGAAAAGCAGTACAAATGACCTCTGAAAATGTTGTAACTTGGCATGACATCAGAATTTCACCCACATAGCAACTTTTAAAGAGTTGAGAGCGTTACGGCAAAAACTGGATGCACCTCGTGTAAAAATTGGACAATCTCTTTCGAAGCATGTGGGTTACGGACCCAAACTCATCTATTACAAAGGGATTTCATTTTTAATAACTTATTTTAACTCCATACTTTTTGTATGTTCAATAGGCACCATTCAAAGGTACATCATCAATTTTCAACCCTTTCTAACTTCATTTGATATTTCTCATACATTTAATGATTTATTTTCAGCTAAATGACCCTGAATTCTAAAACTCGTAAAAATGAACTCTCAAAAGGTTATAACTTGGCATGACATCATAATTCACCCACATAGCAACTTCTAAAGAGTTGAGAGGGTTACGGCAAAAACTGGATGTACTTCGTGTACAAATTTGACAATCTCATAAGAAGCATGAGGGTTTCAGACGAAAACTCATCTATTACAAAGGGATTTCATTTTTAATAACTTATTTTAACTCCATACTTTTTGTGTGTTCAATATGCACCATTCAAAGGCACATCATCAATTTTCAGCCCTTTCTAACTTCATTTGATATTTCTCATACATTTAATGATTTATTTTGAGCTAAATGACCCTGAATTCTAAAAGCTGTAAAAATGAACTCTCAAAAGGTTGTAACTTGGCATGACATCATAATTCACCCACATAGCAACATCTAAAGAGTTGAGAGGGTTTCGGCAAAAACTGGATGCACCTCGTGTACAAATTTGACACGCAAAAACTGGATGCACCTCGTGTACAAATTGGACAATCTCTTTCGAAGCATGTGGGTTACGGACGAAAACTCATCTATTACAAAGGGATTTCATTTTTAAAAACTTTTTAACTTTATACTTTTTGTATGTTCAATAGGCACCATTCATAGGTACATCATCAATTTTCAACCCTTTCTAACTTCATTTGATATTTTTCATACATTTAATGATTTATTTTGAGCTAAATGACCCTGAATTTGAAAAGCAGTACAAATGACCTCTAAAAATGTTGTAACTTGGCATGACATCAGAATTTCACCCACATAGCAACTTTTAAAGAGTTGAGAGCGTTACGGCAAAAACTGGATGCACCTCGTGTAAAAATTGGACAATCTCTTTCGAAGCATGTGGGTTACGGACCAAAACTCATCTATTACAAAGGGATTTAATTTTTAATAACTTATTTTAACTCCATACTTTTTGTATGTTCAATAGGCACCATTCAAAGGTACATCATCAATTTTCAACCATTTCTAACTTCATTTGATATTTCTCATACATTTAATGATTTATTTTGAGCTAAATGACCCTGAATTCTAAAAGCTGTAAAAATGAACTCTCAAAAGGTTGTAACTTGGCATGACATCATAATTCACCCACATAGCAACTTCTAAAGAGTTGAGAGGGTTACGGCAAAAACTGGATGCACTTCGTGTACAAATTTGACAATCTCATAAGAAGCATGAGGGTTTCGGACGAAAACTCATCTATTACAAAGGGATTTCGTTTTTAATAACTTATTTTAACTCCATACTTTTTGTGTGTTCAATATGCACCATTCAAAGGCACATCATCCATTTTCAACCCTTTCTGACTTCATTTGATATTTCTCATGCATTTAATGATCTATTTTGAGCTAAATGAGCCTGAATTTGAAAAGCAGTACAAATGACCTCTGAAAATGTTGTAACTTGGCATGACATCAGAATTTCACCCACATAGCCACTTCTAAAGAGTTGAGAGGGGTACGGGAAAAACTGGATGCACCTCGTGTACAAATTGGACAATCTCTTTCGAAGCATGTGGGTTACGGACGAAAACTCATCTATTACAAAGGGATTTCATTTTTAATAACTTATTTTAACTCCATACTTTTTGTATGTTCAATAGGCACCATTCAAAGGTACATCATCAATTTTCAACACTTTCTGACTTCATTTGATATTTCTCATACATTTAATGATTTATTTTGAGCTAAACGACCCTGAATTCTAAAAGCTGTAAAAATGAACTCTCAAAAGGTTGTAACTTGGCATGACATCATAATTCACCCACATAGCAACTTCTAAAGAGTTGAGAGGGTTTCGGCAAAAACTGGATGCACTTCGTGTACAAATTGGACAATCTCATAAGAAGCATGAGGGTTTCGGACGAAAACTCATCTATTACAAAGGGATTTCGTTTTTAATAACTTATTTTAACTCCATACTTTTTGTGTGTTCAATATGCACCATTCAAAGGCACATCATCCATTTTCAACCCTTTCTGACTTCATTTGATATTTCTCATGCATTTAATGATTTATTTTGAGCTAAATGACCCTGAATTTGAAAAGCAGTACAAATGACCTCTGAAAATGTTGTAACTTGGCATGACATCAGAATTTCACCCACATAACAACTTCTAAAGAGTTGAGAGGGTTACGGCAAAAACTGGATGCACCTCGTGTACAAATTGGACAATCTCTTTCGAAGCATGTGGGTTACGGACGAAAACTCATCTATTACAAAGGGATTTCATTTTTAATAAGTTATTTTAACTCCATACTTTTTGTATGTTCAATAGGCACCATTCAAAGGTACATCATCAATTTTCAACCCTTTCTAACTTCATTTGATATTTCTCATACATTTAATGATTTATTTTGAGCTAAATGACCTTGAATTATACAAGCTGTAAAAATGAACTCTCAAAAGGATGTAACTTGGCATGACATCATAATTCACCCACATAGCAACTTCTAAAGATTTGAGAGGGTTACGGCAAAAACTGGATGCACTTCCTGTACAAATTGGACAATCTCATAAGAAGCATGAGGGTTTCGGACGAAAACTCATCTATTACAAAGGGATTTCATTTTTAATAACTTATTTTAACTCCATCTTTTTCTGTGTTCAATATGCACCATTCAAAGGCACATCATCAATTTTCAACCCTTTCTAACTTCGTTTGGTATTTCACATGCATTTAATGATTAATTTTGAGCTAATTGGCCCTGAATTTGAAAAGCAGTACAACTGAACTCTGAAAAGGTTGTGACTTGGCATTACATCATAATTTCACCCACATAGCAACTTCTAAGGAGTGGAGAGGGTTACGGCAAAAACTGGATGCACTTCGTGTAAAAATTGGACAATCTCTTTCGAAGCATGTGGGTTTCGGACGAAAACTCATCTATTACAAACGGATTTCATTTTAATAACTTATTTTAACTCAATAATTTTTGTGTGTTCTATATGCACCATTCAAAGGCACATCATCTTTTTCAACCCTTTCTAAATTCATTTGATATTTCTCATGCATTTAATGATTTATTTTGAGCTAATTGGCCATGAATTTGAAAAGCAGTACAAATGAACTCTGAAAAGGTTGTGACTTGGCATTACATCATAATTTCACCCACATAGCAACTTCTAAAGAGTGGAGAGGGTTACGGCAAAAACTGGATGGACTTCGTGTAAAAATTGGACAATCTCTTTCGAAGCATGTGGGTTTCGGACGAAAACTCATCTATTACAAAGGGATTTCATTTTTAATAACTTATTTTAACTCCATACATTTTGTGTGGTCAATAGGCACCATTCAAAGGCACATCATCAATTTTCAACCCTTTCTAACTTCATTTGATATTTCTCATACATTTAATGATTTATTTTGAGCTAAATGACCCTGAATTCTAAAAGGAGTAAAAATGAACTCTGAAAAGGTTGTAACTTGGCATGACATCATAATTCACCCACATAGCAACTTCTAAAGAGTTGAGAGGGTTACGGCAAAAACTGGATGCACTTCGTGTACAAATTGGACAATCTCATAAGAAGCATGAGGGTTTCGGACGAAAACTCATCTATTACAAAGGGATTTCATTTTATTAACTTATTTTAACTCCATAATTTTTGTGTGTTCAATATGCACCATTCAAAGGCACATCATCAATTTTCAACCCGTTCTGACTTCATTTCATATTTCGCATGCATTTAATGATTTATTTTGAGCTAAATGACCCTGAATTTGGAAAGCAGTACAAATGAACTCTGAAAAGGTTGTAACTTGGCATGACATCATGATTTCACCCACATAGCAACTTCTAAAGAGTTGAGAGGGTTACGGCAAAAACTGGTTGCACTTCGTTTACAAATTGGACAATCTGTTTCGAAGCATGTGGGTTTCGGACGAAAACTCATCTATTACAAAGGGATTTCATTTTAATAACTTATTTTAACTCCATAACTTTTGTGTGTTCAATATGCACCATTCAAAGGCACATCATCCATTTTCAACCCTTTCTGACTTCATTTCATATTTCGCATGCATTTAATGATTTATTTTGAGCTAAATGACCCTGAATTTGAAAAGCAATACAAATGAACTCTGAAAAGGTTGTAACTTGGCATGACATCATAATTTCACCCACATAGAAACTTCTAAAGAGTTGAGAGGGTTACGGCAAAAACTGGATGCACTTCGTGTACAAATTGGACAATGTGTTTCGAAGCATGTGGGTTTCGGACGAAAACTCATCTATTACAACGGGATTTCATTTTAATAACATATTTTAACTCCATAATTTTTTTGTATTCAATATGCACCATTCAAAGGCACATCATCCATTTTCAACCCTTTGTGACTTCATTTGATATTTCTCATGCATTTAATGATTTATTTTGAGCTAAATGACCCTGAATTTGAAAAGTAGTACAAATGAACTCTCAAAAGGTTGTAACTTGGAATTACATCATAATTCACCCACATAGAAACTTCTAGAGAGTTTAGAGGGTTACGACAAAAACTGGATGCACTTCTTGTAGAAATTGGACAATCTCATGAGAAGCAATGAGGGTTTCGGACGAAAACTCATCTATTACAAACGGATGTCATTTTATTAACTTATTTAAACTCCATAATTTTTGTGTGTTCAATATGCACCATTCAAAGGCACATCATCAATTTTCAACCCTTTCTGACTTCATTTGATATTTCCCATGCATTTAATGATTTATTTTGAGCTAAATGACCCTGAATTTGAAAAGCAATACAAATGAACTCTGAAAAGGTTGTAACTTGGCGTGACATCATAATTTCACCCACATAGAAACTTCTAAAGAGTTGAGAGGGTTACGGCAAAAGCTGGATGCTCTTCGTGTACAAATTGGACAATCTGTTTCGAAGCGTGTGGGTTTCGGACGAAAACTCATCTATTACAAAGGGATTTCATTTTAATAACTTATTTTAACTCCATATTTTTTGTGTATTCAATATGCACCATTCAGAGGCACATCAATCATTTTCAACCCTTTCTTACTTCATTTGATATTTCTCATGCATTTAATGATTTATTCTGAGCTAAATGACCCTGAATTTGAAAAGCAGTACAAATGAACTCTAAAAAGGTTGTAACTTGGAATGACATCAGAATTTCACCCACATAACAACTTCTAAAGAGTTGAGAGGGTTACGGCAAAAACTGGATGCACCTCGTGTACAAATTGGACAATCTCTTTCGAAGCATGTGGGTTACGGACGAAAACTCATCTATTACAAAGGGATTTCATTTTTAATAACTTATTTTAACTCCATACTTTTTGTATGTTCAATAGGCACCATTCAAAGGTACATCATCAATTTTCAACCCTTTGTAACTTCATTTGATATTTCTCGTACATTTAATGATTTATTTTGAGCTAAATGACCCTGAATTATAAAAGCTGTAAAAATGAACTCTCAAAAGGTTGTAACTTGGCATGACATCATAATTCACCCACATAGCAACTTCTAAAGAGTTGAGAGGGTTACGGCAAAAACTGGATGCACTTCCTGTACAAATTGGACAATCTCATAAGAAGCATGAGGGTTTCGGACGAAAACTCATCTATTACAAAGGGATTTCATTTTTACTAACTTATTTTCACTCCATACTTTTTGTGTGTTCAATATGCACCGTTCAAAGGCACATCATCAATTTTCAACCCTTTCTAACTTCATTTGGTATTTCACATGCATTTAATGATTTATTTTGAGCTAATTGGCCCTGAATTTGAAAAGCAGTACAACTGAACTCTGAAAAGGTTGTGACTTGGCATTACATCATAATTTCACCCACATAGCAACTTCTAAGGAGTGGAGAGGGTTACGGCAAAAACTGGAAGCACTTCGTGTAAAAATTGGACAATCTCTTTCGAAGCATGTGGGTTTCGGACGAAAACTCATCTATTACAAAGGGATTTCATTTTAATAACTTATTTTAACTCAATAATTTTTGTGTGTTCTATATGCACCATTCAAAGGCACATCATCATTTTTCAACCCTTTCTAACTTCATTTGATATTTCTCATGCATTTAATGATTTATTTTGAGCTAATTGGCCATGAATTTGAAAAGCAGTACAAATGAACTCTGAAAAGGTTGTGACTTGGCATTACATCATAATTTCACCCACATAGCAACTTCTAAAGAGTGGAGAGGGTTACGGCAAAAACTAGATGGACTTCGTGTAAAAATTGGACAATCTCTTTTGAAGCATGTGGGTTTCGGACGAAAACTCATCTATTACAAAGGGATTTCATTTTTAATAACTTATTTTAACTCCATACATTTTGTGTGGTCAATAGGCACCATTCAAAGGCACATCATCAATTTTCAACCCTTTCTAACTTCATTTGATATTTCTCATACATTTAATGATTTATTTTGAGCTAAATGACCCTGAATTCTAAAAGCAGTAAAAATGAACTCTGAGAAGGTTGTAACTTGGCATGACATCATAATTCACCCACATAGCAACTTCTAAAGAGTTGAGAGGGTTACGGAAAAAACTGGATGCACTTCGTGTACAAATTGGACAATCTCATAAGAAGCATGAGGGTTTCGGACGAGAACTCATCTATTACAAAGGGATTTCATTTTATTAACTTATTTTAACTCCATAATTTCTGTGTGCTCAATATGCACCATTCAAAGGCAGATCATCAATTTTCAACCCGTTCTGGCTTCAATTGATATTTCGCATGCATTTAATGATTTATTTTGAGCTAAATGACCCTGAATTTGGAAAGCAGTACAAATGAACTCTGAAAAGGTTGTAACTTGGCATGACATCATGATTTCACCCACATAGCAACTTCTAAAGAGTTGAGAGGGTTACGGCAAAAACTGGATGCACTTCGTTTACAAATTGGACAATCTGTTTCGAAGCATGTGGGTTTCGGACGAAAACTCATCTATTACAAAGGGATTTCATTTTAATAACTTATTTTAACTCCATAACTTTTGTGTGTTCAATATGCACCATTCAAAGGCACATCATCCATTTTCAACCCTTTCTGACTTCGTTTGATATTTCGCATGCATTTAATGATTTATTTTGAGCTAAATGACCCTGAATTTGAAAAGCAATACAAATGAACTCTGAAAAAGTTGTAACTTGGCATGACATCATAATTTCACCCACATAGAAACTTCTAAAGAGTTGAGAGGGTTACGGCAAAAACTGGATGCACTTCGTGTACAAATTGGACAATGTGTTTCGAAGGATGTGGGTTTCGGACGAAAACTCATCTATTACAACGGGATTTCATTTTAATAACATATTTGAACTCCATAATTTTTTTGTATTCAATATGCACCATTCAAAGGCACATCATCCATTTTCAACCCTTTCGGACGTCATTTGATATTTCTCACGCATTTAATGATTTATTTTGAGCTAAATGACCCTGAATTTGAAAAGTAGTACAAATGACCTCTGAAAAGGTTGTAACTTGGAATTACATCATAATTCACCCACATAGCAACTTCTAAAGAGTTTAGAGGGTTACGGCAAAAACTGGATGCACTTCGTGTAGAAATTGGACAATCTCATGAGAAGCAATGAGGGTTTCGGACGAAAACTCATCTATTACAAACGGATGTCATTTTATTAACTTATTTAAACTCCATAATTTTTGTGTCTTCAATATGCACCATTCAAAGGCACATCATCAATTTTCAACCCTTTCTGACTTCATTTGATATTTCCCATGCATTTAATGATTTATTTTGAGCTAAATGACCCTGAATTTGAAAAGCAATACAAATGAACTCTGAAAAGGTTGTAACTTGGCATGACATCATAATTTCACCCACATAGAAACTTCTAAAGAGTTGAGAGGGTTACGGCCAAAACTGGATGCACTTCGTGTACAAATTGGACAATCTGTTTCGAAGCGTGTGGGTTTCGGACGAAAACTCATCTATTACAAAGGTATTTCATTTTAATAACTTATTTTAACTCCATAATTTTTGTGTATTCAATATGCACCATTCAGAGGCACATCAATCATTTTCAACCCTTTCGGACTTCATTTGATATTTCTCATGCATTTAATGATTTATTCTGAGCTAAATGACCCTGAATTTGAAAAGCAGTACAAATGAACTGTAAAAAGGTTGTAACTTGGAATGACATCAGAATTTCACCCACGTAACAACTTCTAAAGAGTTGAGAGGGTTACGGCAAAAACTGGATGCACCTCGTGTACAAATTGGACAATCTCTTTCGAAGCATGTGGGTTACGGACGAAAACTCATCTATTACAAAGGGATTTCATTTTTAATAACTTATTTTAACTCCGTACTTTTTGTATGTTCAATAGGCACCATTCAAAGGTACATCATCAATTTTCAACCCTTTGTAACTTCATTTGATATTTCTCATACATTTAATGATTTATTTTGAGCTAAATGACCCGGAATTATAAAAGCTGTAAAAATGAACTCTCAAAAGGTTGTAACTTGGCATGACATCATAATTCACCCACATAGCAACTTCTAAAGAGTTGAGAGGGTTACGGCAAAAACTGGATGCACTTCCTGTACAAATTGGACAATCTCATAAGAAGCATGAGGGTTTCGGACGAAAACTCATCTATTACAAAGGGATTTCATTTTTAATAACTTATTTTCACTCCATACTTTTTTTTGTTCAATATGCACCGTTCAAAGGCACATCATCAATTTTCAACCCTTTCTAACTTCATATGGTATTTCACATGCATTTAATGATTTATTTTGAGCTAATTGGCCCTGAATTTGAAAAGCAGTACAACTGAACTCTGAAAAGGTTGTGACTTGGCATTACATCATAATTTCACCCACATAGCCACTTCTAAGGAGTGGAGAGGGTTACGGCAAAAACTGGATGCACTTCGTGTAAAAATTGGACAATCTCTTTCGAAGCATGTGGGTTTCGGACGAAAACTCATCTATTACAAAGGGATTTCATTTTAATAACTTATTTTAACTCAATAATTTTTGTGTGTTCTATATGCACCATTCAAAGGCACATCATCATTTTTCATCCCTTTCTAACTTCATTTGATATTTCTCATGCATTTAATGATTTATTTTGAGCTAATTGGCCATGAATTTGAAAAGCAGTACAAATGAACTCTGAAAAGGTTGTGACTTGGCATTACATCATAATTTCACCCACATAGCAACTTCTAAAGAGTGGAGAGGGTTACGGCAAAAACTAGATGGACTTCGTGTAAAAATTGGACAATCTCTTTCGAAGCATGTGGGTTTCGGACGAAAACTCATCTATTACAAAGGGATTTCATTTTTAATAACTTATTTTAACTCCATACATTTTGTGTGGTCAATAGGCACCATTGAAAGGCACATCATCAATTTTCAACCCTTTCTAACTTCATTTGATATTTCTCATACATTTAATGATTTATTTTGAGCTAAATGACCCTGAATTCTAAAAGCAGTAAAAATGAACTCTGAAAAGGTTGTAACTTGGCATGACATCATAATTCACCCACATAGCAACTTCTAAAGAGTTGAGAGGGTTACGGCAAAAACTGGATGGACTTCGTGTAAAAATTGGACAATCTCTTTCGAAGCATGTGGGTTTCGGACGAAAACTCATCTATTACAAATGGATTTCATTTTTAATAACTTATTTTAACTCCATACATTTTGTGTGGTCAATAGGCACCATTCAAAGGCACATCATCAATTTTCAACCCTTTCTAACTTCATTTGATATTTCTCATACATTTAATGATTTATTTTGAGCTAAATGACCCTGAATTCTAAAAGCAGTAAAAATGCACTCTGAAAAGGTTGTAACTTGGCATGACATCATAATTCACCCACATAGAAACTTCTAAAGAGTTGAGAGGGTTACGGCAAAAACTGGATGCACTTCGTGTACAAATTGGACAATCTCATAAGAAGCAATGAGGGTTTCGGACGAAAACTCATCTATTACAAATGGATTTCGTTTTATTAACTTATTTTAACTCAATAATTTTTGTGTGTTCAATATGCACCATTCATAGGCACATCATCAATTTTCAACCCTTTTTGACTTCATTTGATATTAAGCATGCATTTAATGATTTATTTTGAGCTAAATGACCCTGAATTTGAAAAGCAGTACAAATGAACTCTGAAAAGGTTTTAACTTGGAATTACATCGTAATTTCAACCACATAGAAACTTCTAAAGAGTTGAGAGGCTACAGCAAAAACCGGATGCACTTCGTGTACAAATTGGACAATCTGTTTCGAAGCATGTGGGTTTCGGACGAAAACTCATCTATTACAAAGGGATTTCATTTTAATAACTTATTTTAACTCCATAACTTTTGTGTGTTCAATATGCACCATTCAAAGGCACATCATCCATTTTCAACCCTTTCTGACTTCATTTGATATTTCGCATGCATTTAATGATTTATTTTGAGCTAAATGACCCTGAATTTGAAAAGCAATACAAATGAACTCTGAAAAGGTTGTAACTTGGCATGACATCATAATTTCACCCACATAGAAACTTCTAAAGAGTTGAGAGGGTTACGGAAAAACTGGATGCACTTCCTGTACAAATTGGACAATGTGTTTCGAAGCATGTGGGTTTCGGACGAAAACTCATCTATTACAACGGGATTTCATTTTAATAACATATTTTAACTCCATAATTTTTTTGTATTCAATATGCACCATTCAAAGGCACATCATCCATTTTCAACCCTTTCTGACTTCATTTGATATTTCTCATGCATTTAATGATTTATTTTGAGCTAAATGACCCTGAATTTGAAAAGTAGTACAAATGAACTCTGAAAAGGTTGTAACTTGGAATTACATCATAATTCACCCACATAGCAACTTCTAAAGAGTTTAGAGGGTTACGGCAAAAACTGGATGCACTTCGTGTAGAAATTGGACAATCTCATGAGAAGCAATGAGGGTTTCGGACGAAAACTCATCTATTACAAACGGATGTCATTTTATTAACTTATTTAAACCCCATAATTTTTGTGCATTCAATATGCACCATTCAAAGGCACATCATTAATTTTCAACCCTTTCTGACTTCATTTGATATTTCCCATGCATTTAATGATTTATTTTGAGCTAAATGACCCTGAATTTGAAAAGAAATACAAATGAACTCTGAAAAGGTTGTAACTTGGCATGACATCATAACTTCACCCACATAGAAACTTCTAAAGAGTTGAGAGGGTTACGGCAAAAACTGGATGCACTTCGTGTACAAATTGGACAATCTGTTTCGAAGCATGTGGGTTTCGGACGAAAACTCATCTATTACAAAGGGATTTCATTTTAATAACTTATTTTAACTCCATAATTTTGGTGTATTCAATATGCACCATTCAGAGGCACATCAATCATTTTCAACCCTTTCTGACTTCATTTGATATTTCTCGTGCATTTAATGATTTATTTTGAGCTAAATGACCTTGAATTTGAAAAACAGTACAAATGAACTCTAAAAAGGTTGTAACTTGGAATGACATCATAATTTCACCCACATAGCAACTTGTAAAGAGTTGAGAGGGTTACGGCAAGAACTGTATGCACCTCGTGTACAACTTGGACAATCTCTTTCGAAGCGTGTGAGTTACGGACGAAAACTCATCTATTACAAAGGGATTTCATTTTTAATAACTTATTTTAACTCCATACTTTTTGTATGCTCAATAGGCACCATTCAAAGGTACCTCATCAATTTTCAACCCTTTCTAACTTAATTTGATATTTCTCATACATTTAATGATTTATTTTGAGCTAAATGACCCTGAATTCTAAAAGCTGTAAAAATGAACTCTGAAAAGGTTGTAACTTGGCATGACATCATAATTCACCCACATAGCAACTTCTAAAGAGTTGAGAGGGTTACGGCAAAAACTGGATGCACTTCGTGTACAAAATTGGACAATCTCATAAGAAGCAATGAGGGTTTCGGACGAAAACTCATCTATTACAAAGGGATTTCATTTTAATAACTTATTTCAACTCCATAATTTTGGTGTATTCAATATGCACCATTCAGAGGCACATCAATCATTTTCAACCCTTTCTGACTTCATTTGATATTTCTCGTGCATTTAATGATTTATTCTGAGCTAAATGACCCTGAATTTGAAAAGCAGTACAAATGAACTCTAAAAAGGTTGTAACTTGGAATGACATCAGAATTTCACCCACATAACAACTTCTAAAGAGTTGAGAGGGTTACGGCAAAAACTGGATGCACCTCGTGTACAAATTGGACAATCTCTTTCGAAGCATGTGGGTTACGGACGAAAACTCATCTATTACAAAGGGATTTCATTTTTAATAACTTATTTTAACTCCGTACTTTTTGTATGTTCAATAGGCACCATTCAAAGGTACATCATCAATTTTCAACCCTTTGTAACTTCATTTGATATTTCTCATACATTTAATGATTTATTTTGAGCTAAATGACCCGGAATTATAAAAGCTGTAAAAATGAACTCTCAAAAGGTTGTAACTTGGCATGACATCATAATTCACCCACATAGCAACTTCTAAAGAGTTGAGAGGGTTACGGCAAAAACTGGATGCACTTCCTGTACAAATTGGACAATCTCATAAGAAGCATGAGGGTTTCGGACGAAAACTCATCTATTACAAAGGGATTTCATTTTTAATAACTTATTTTCGCTCCATACTTTTTTTGTGTTCAATATGCACCGTTCAAAGGCACATCATCAATTTTCAACCCTTTCTAACTTCATTTGGTATTTCACATGCATTTAATGATTTATTTTGAGCTAATTGGCCCTGAATTTGAAAAGCAGTACAACTGAACTCTGAAAAGGTTGTGACTTGGCATTACGTCATAATTTCACCCACATAGCAACTTCTAAGGAGTGGAGAGGGTTACGGCAAAAACTGGATGCACTTCGTGTAAAAATTGGACAATCTCTTTCGAAGCATGTGGGTTTCGGACGAAAACTCATCTATTACAAAGGGATTTCATTTTAATAACTTATTTTAACTCAATAATTTTTGTGTGTTCTATATGCACCATTCAAAGGCACATCATCATTTTTCAACCCTTTCTAACTTCATTTGATATTTCTCATGCATTTAATGATTTATTTTGAGCTAATTGGCCATGAATTTGAAAAGCAGTACAAATGAACTCTGAAAAGGTTGTGACTTGGCATTACATCATAATTTCACCCACATAGCAACTTCTAAAGAGTGGAGAGGGTTACGGCAAAAACTAGATGGACTTCGTGTAAAAATTGGACAATCTCTTTCGAAGCATGTGGGTTTCGGACGAAAACTCATCTATTACAAAGGGATTTCATTTTTAATAACTTATTTTAACTCCATACATTTTGTGTGGTCAATAGGCACCATTGAAAGGCACATCATCAATTTTCAACCCTTTCTAACTTCATTTGATATTTCTCATACATTTAATGATTTATTTTGAGCTAAATGACCCTGAATTCTAAAAGCAGTAAAAATGAACTCTGAAAAGGTTGTAACTTGGCATGACATCATAATTCACCCACATAGCAACTTCTAAAGAGTTGAGAGGGTTACGGCAAAAACTGGATGGACTTCGTGTAAAAATTGGACAATCTCTTTCGAAGCATGTGGGTTTCGGACGAAAACTCATCTATTACAAATAGATTTCATTTTTAATAACTTATTTTAACTCCGTACATTTTGTGTGGTCAATAGGCACCATTCAAAGGCACATCATCAATTTTCAACCCTTTCTAACTTCATTTGATATTTCTCATATATTTAATGATTTATTTTGAGCTAAATGACCCTGAATTCTAAAAGCAGTAAAAATGAACTCTGAAAAGGTTGTAACTTGGCATGACATCATAATTCACCCACATAGAAACTTCTAAAGAGTTGAGAGGGTTACGGCAAAAACTGGATGCACTTCGTGTACAAATTGGACAATCTCATAAGAAGCATGAGGGTTTGGGACGAAAACTCATCTATTACAAAGGGATTTCATTTTAATAACTTATTTTAACTCCATAATTTTTGTGTGTTCAATATGCACCATTCAAAGGCACATCATCAATTTTCAACCCGTTCTGACTTCATTTGATATTTCGCATGCATTTAATGATTTATTTTGAGCTAAATGACCCTGAATTTGGAAAGCAGTACAAATGAACTCTGAAAAGGTTGTAACTTGGCATGACATCATGATTTCACCCACATAGCAACTTCTAAAGAGTTGAGAGGGTTACGGCAAAAACTGGATGCACTTCGTTTACAAATTGGACAATCTCTTTCGAAGCATGTGGGTTTCGGACGAAAACTCATCTATTACAAAGGGATTTCATTTTAATAACTTATTTTAACTCCATAATTTTATGTGTTCAATATCTACCATTCAAAGGCACATCATCCATTTTCAACCCTTTCTGACTTCATTTGATATTTCTCATGCATTTAATGATTTATTTTCAGCTAAATGACCCTGAATTTGAAAAGCAGTACAAATGAACTCTGAAAATGTTGTAACTTGGAATGACATCATAATTTCACCCACATAGCAACTTCTAAAGAGTTGAGAGGGTTACGGCAAAAACTGGATGCACTTCGTGTACAAATTGGACAATCTCTTTCGAAGCATGTGGGTTTCGGACGAAAACTCATCTATTACAAAGGGATTTCATTTTTAATAACTTATTTTAACTCCATACTTTTTGTGTGTTCAATAGGCACCATTAAATGGCACATCATCAATTTTGAACCCTATATAACTTCATTTGATATTTCTCATACATTTCATGATTTCTTTTGAGCTAAAGGACCCTGAATTCTAAGAGCAGTAAAAATGAACTCTGAAAGGTTGTAACTTGGCATGACATCATAATTCACCCACATAGCTACTTCTAAAGAGTTGAGAGGGTTACGACAAAAACTGGATGCACTTCGTGTAGAAATTGGACAATCTCATAAGAAGCAATGAGGGTTTCGGACGAAAACTCATCTATTACAAATGGATTTCGTTTTATTAACTTATTTTAACTCAATAATTTTTGTGTGTTCAATATGCACCATTCATAGGCAAATCATCAATTTTCAACCCTTTCTGACTTCATTTGATATTTCGCATGCATTTAATGATTTATTTTGAGCTAAATGACCCTGAATTTGAAAAGCAGTACAAATGAACTCTGAAAAGGTTTTAACTTGGAATTACATCGTAATTTCAACCACATAGAAACTTCTAAAGAGTTGAGAGGCTACAGCAAAAACCGGATGCACTTCGTGTACAAATTGGACAATCTGTTTCGAAGCATGTGGGTTTCGGACGAAAACTCATCTATTACAAAGGGATTTCATTTTAATAACTTATTTTAACTCCATAACTTTTGTGTGTTCAATATGCACCATTCAAAGGCACATCATCCATTTTCAACCCTTTCTGACTTCATTTGATATTTCGCATGCATTTAATGATTTATTTTGAGCTAAATGACCCTGAATTTGAAAAGCAATACAAATGAACTCTGAAAAGGTTGTAACTTGGCATGACATCATAATTTCACCCACATAGAAACTTCTAAAGAGTTGAGAGGGTTACGGCAAAAACTGGATGCACTTCCTGTACAAATTGGACAATGTGTTTCGAAGCATGTGGGTTTCGGACAAAAACTCATCTATTACAACGGGATTTCATTTTAATAACATATTTTAACTCCATAATTTTTTTGTATTCAATATGCACCATTCAAAGGCACATCATCCATTTTCAACCCTTTCTGACTTCATTTGATATTTCTCATGCATTTAATGATTTATTTTGAGCTAAATGACCCTGAATTTGAAAAGTAGTACAAATGAACTCTGAAAAGGTTGTAACTTGGAATTACATCATAATTCACCCACATAGCAACTTCTAAAGAGTTTAGAGGGTTACGGCAAAAACTGGATGCACTTCGTGTAGAAATTGGACAATCTCATGAGAAGCAATGAGGGTTTCGGACGAAAACTCATCTATTACAAACGGATGTCATTTTATTAACTTATTTAAACTCCATAATTTTTGTGCATACAATATGCACCATTCAAAGGCACATCATTAATTTTCAACCCTTTCTGACTTCATTTGATATTTCCCATGCATTTAATGATTTATTTTGAGCTAAATGACCCTGAATTTGAAAAGCAATACAAATGAACTCTGAAAAGGTTGTAACTTGGCATGACATCATAATTTCACCCACATAGAAACTTCTAAAGAGTTGAGAGGGTTACGGCAAAAACTGGATGCACTTCGTGTACAAATTGGACAATCTGTTTCGAAGCGTGTGGGTTTCGGACGAAAACTCATCTATTACAAAGGGATTTCATTTTAATAACTTATTTTAACTCCATAATTTTGGTGTATTCAATATGCACCATTCAGAGGCACATCAATCATTTTCAACCCTTTCTGACTTCATTTGATATTTCTCGTGCATTTAATGATTTATTTTGAGCTAAATGACCCTGAATTTGAAAAGCAGTACAAATGAACTCTAAAAAGGTTGTAACTTGGAATGACATCATAATTTCACCCACATAGCAACTTGTAAAGAGTTGAGAGGGTTACGGCAAGAACTGTATGCACCTCGTGTACAAATTGGACAATCTCTTTCGAAGCGTGTGAGTTACGGACGAAAACTCATCTATTACAAAGGGATTTCATTTTTAATAACTTATTTTAACTCCATACTTTTTGTATGCTCAATAGGCACCATTCAAAGGTACATCATCAATTTTCAACCCTTTCTAACTTAATTTGATATTTCTCATACATTTAATGATTTATTTTGAGCTAAATGACCCTGAATTCTAAAAGCTGTAAAAATGAACTCTGAAAAGGTTGTAACTTGGCATGACATCATAATTCACCCACATAGCAACTTCTAAAGAGTTGAGAGGGTTACGGCAAAAACTGGATGCACTTCGTGTAGAAATTGGACAATCTCATTAGAAGCAATGAGGGTGTCGGACGAAAACTCATCTATTACAAATGGATTTCGTTTTATTAACTTATTTTAACTCAATAATTTTTGTGTGTTCAATATGCACCATTCATAGGCACATCATCAATTTTCAACCCTTTCTGACTTCATTTGATATTTCGCATGCATTTAATGATTTATTTTGAGCTAAATGACCCTGAATTTGAAAAGCAGTACAAATGAACTCTGAAAAGGTTTTAACTTGGAATTACATCATAATTTCAACGACATAGAAACTTCTAAAGAGTTGAGAGGCTACAGCAAAAACTGGATGCACTTCGTGTACAAATTGGACAATCTGTTTCGAAGCATGTGGGTTTCGGACGAAAACTCATCTATTACAAAGGGATTTCATTTTAATAACTTATTTTAACTCCATAACTTTTGTGTGTTCAATATGCACCATTCAAAGGCACATCATCCATTTTCAACCCTTTCTGACATCATTTGATATTTCGCATGCATTTAAGTATTTATTTTGAGCTAAATGACCCTGAATTTGAAAAGCAATACAAATGAACTCTGAAAAGGTTGTAACTTGGCATGACATCATAATTTCACCCACATAGAAACTTCTAAAGAGTTGAGAGGGTTACGGCAAAAACTGGATGCACTTCCTGTACAAATTGGACAATGTGTTTGGAAGCATGTGGGTTTCGGACGAAAACTCATCTATTACAACGGGATTTCATTTTAATAACATATTTTAACTCCATATTTTTTTTGTATTCAATATGCACCATTCAAAGGCACATCATCCATTTTCAACCCTTTCTGACTTCATTTGATATATCTCAGGCATTTAATGATTTATTTTGAGCTAAATGACCCTGAATTTGAAAAGTAGTACAAATGAACTCTGAAAAGGTTGTAACTTGGAATTACATCATAATTCACCCACATAGCAACTTCTAAAGAGTTTAGAGGGTTACGGCAAAAATTGGATGCACTTCGTGTAGAAATTGGACAATCTCATGAGAAGCAATGAGGGTTTCGGACGAAAACTCATCTATTACAAACGGATGTCATTTTATTAACTTATTTAAACTCCATAATTTTTGTGCGTTCAATATGCACCATTCAAAGGCACATCATCAATTTTCAACCCTTTCTGACTTCATTTGATATTTCCCATGCATTTAATGATTTATTTTGAGCTAAATGACCCTGAATTTGAAAAGCAATACAAATGAACTCTGAAAAGTTTATAACTTGGCATGACATCATAATTTCACCCACATAGAAACTTCTAAAGAGTTGAGAGGGTTACGGCAAAAACTGGATGCACTTCGTGTACAAATTGGACAATCTGTTTCGAAGCGTGTGGGTTTCGGACGAAAACTCATCTATGACAAAGGGATTTCATTTTAATAACTTATTTTAACTCCATAATTTTTGTGTATTCAATATGCACCATTCAGAGGCACATCAATCATTTTCAACCCTTTCTGACTTCATTTGATATTTCTCGTGCATTTAATGATTTATTTTGAGCTAAATGACCCTGAATTTGAAAAGCATTGCAAATGAACTCTAAAAAGGTTGTAACTTGGAATGACATCATAATTTCACCCACATAGCAACTTGTAAAGAGTTGAGAGGGTTACGGCAAAAACTGGATGCACCTCGTGTACAAATTGGACAATCTCTTTCGAAGCGTGTGGGTTAGGGACGAAAACTCATCTATTACAAAGGGATTTCATTTTTAATAACTTATTTTAACTCCATACTTTTTGTATGCTCAATAGGCACCATTCAAAGGTACATCATCAATTTTCAACCCTTTCTAACTTAATTTGATATTTCTCATACATTTAATGATTTATTTTGAGCTAAATGACCTTGAATTCTAAAAGCTGTAAAAATGAACTCTGAAAAGGTTGTAACTTGGCATCACATCATAATTCACCCACATAGAAACTTCTAAAGAGTTGAGAGAGTTACGGCAAAAACCGGATGCACTTCGTGTACAAATTGGACAATTTCATAAGAAGCATGAGGGTTTCGGACGAAAACTCATCTATTACAAAGGGATTTCATTTTTAATAACTTATTTTAACTCCATACTTTTTGTGTGTTCAATATGCACCATTCAAAGGCACATGATCAATTTTTAACCCTTTCTAACTTCATTTGATATTTCTCATGCATTTAATGATTTATTTTGAGCTAATTGGCCCTGAATTTGAAAAGAAGTACAAATGAACTGTGAAAAGGTTGTGACTTGGCATGACATCATAATTTCACCCACATAGAAACTTCCAACGAGTTGTGAGGGTTACGGCAAAAACTGGATGCACTTCGTGTACAAATTGGACAATCTCTTTCGAAGCATGTGGGTTTCCGACGAAAACTCATCTATTATAAAGGGATTTCTTTTTTAATAACTCATTTTAACTCCATAATTTTTGTGTGTACAATATGCACTATTCAAAGGCACATCATCAATTTTCAACCCTTTTGGACTTCATTTGATATTTCTCATGCATTTAATGATTTATTTTGAGCTAAATGACCCTGAATTTGAAAAGCAGTACAAATGAACTCTAAAAAGGTTGTAACTTGGAATGACATCATAATTTCACCCACATAGCAACTTGTAAAGAGTTGAGAGGGTTACGGCAAGAACTGTATGCACCTCGTGTACAAATTGGACAATCTCTTTCGAAGCGTGTGGGTTACGGACGAAAACTCATCTATTACAAAGGGATTCCATTTTTAATAACTTATTTTAACTCCATACTTTTTGTATGCTCAATAGGCACCATTCAAAGGTACATCATCAATTTTCAACCCTTTCTAACTTAATTTGATATTTCTCATACATTTAATGATTTATTTTGAGCTAAATGACCCTGAATTCTGAAAGCTGTAAAAATGAACTCTGAAAAGGTTGTAACTTGGCATGACATCATAATTCACCCACATAGCAACTTCTAAAGAGTTGAGAGGGTTACGGCAAAAACTGGATGCACTTCGTGTAGAAATTGGACAATCTCATAAGAAGCAATGAGGGTTTCGGACGAAAACTCATCTGTTACAAATGGATTTTGTTTTATTAACTTATTTTAACTCAATAATTTTTGTGTGTTCAATATGCACCATTCATAGGCACATCATCAATTTTCAACCCTTTCTGACTTCATTTGATATTTCGCATGCATTTAATGATTTATTTTGAGCTAAATGACCCTGAATTTGAAAGGCAGTACAAATGAACTCTGAAAAGGTTTAAACTTGGAATTACATCATAATTTCAACGACATAGAAACTTCTAAAGATTTGAGAGGCTACAGCAAAAACTGGATGCACTTCGTGTACAAATTGGACAATCTATTTCGAAGCATGTGGGTTTCGGACGAAAACTCATCTATTACAAAGGGATTTCATTTTAATATCTTATTTTAACTCCATAACTTTTGTGTGTTCAATATGCACCATTCAAAGGCACATCATCCATTTTCAACCCTTTCTGACTTCATTTGATATTTCGCATGCATTTAAGTATTTATTTTGAGCTAAATGACCCTGAATTTGAAAAGCAATACAAATGAACTCTGAAAAGGTTGTAACTTGGCATGACATCATAATTTCACCCACATAGAAACTTCTAAAGAGTTGAGAGGGTTACGGCAAAAACTGGATGCACTTCGTGTACAAATTGGACAATCTGTTTCGAAGCGTGTGGGTTTCGGACGAAAACTCATCTATGACAAAGGGATTTCATTTTAATAACTTATTTTAACTCCATAATTTTTGTGTATTCAATATGCACCATTCAGAGGCACATCAATCATTTTCAACCCTTTCTGACTTCATTTGATATTTCTCGTGCATTTAATGATTTATTTTGAGCTAAATGACCCTGAATTTGAAAAGCATTACAAATGAACTCTAAAAAGGTTGTAACTTGGAATGACATCATAATTTCACCCACATAGCAACTTGTAAAGAGTTGAGAGGGTTACGGCAAAAACTGGATGCACCTCGTGTACAAATTGGACAATCTCTTTCGAAGCGTGTGGGTTACGGACGAGAACTCATCTATTACAAAGGGATTTCATTTTTAATAACTTATTTTAACTCCATACTTTTTGTATGCTCAATAGGCACCATTCAAAGGTACATCATCAATTTTCAACCCTTTCTAACTTAATTTGATATTTCTCATACATTTAATGATTTATTTTGAGCTAAATGACCCTGAATTCTAAAAGCTGTAAAAATGAACTCTGAAAAGGTTGTAACTTGGCATCACATCATAATTCACCCACATAGCAACTTCTAAAGAGTTGAGAGGGTTACGGCAAAAACCGGATGCACTTCGTGTACAAATTGGACAATCTCATAAGAAGCATGAGGGTTTCGGACGAAAACTCATCTATTACAAAGGGATTTCATTTTTAATAACTTATTTTAACTCCATACTTTTTGTGTGTTCAATATGCACCATTCAAAGGCACATGATTAATTTTTAACCCTTTCTAACTTCATTTGATATTTCTCATGCATTTAATGATTTATTTTGAGCTAATTGGCCCTGAATTTGAAAAGAAGTACAAATGAACTGTGAAAAGGTTGTGACTTGGCATGACATCATAATTTCACCCACATAGAAACTTCCAAAGAGTTGTGAGGGTTACGGCAAAAACTGGATGCACTTCGTGTACAAATTGGACAATCTCTTTCGAAGCATGTGGGTTTCCGACGAAAACTCATCTATTATAAAGGGATTTCTTTTTTAATAACTCATTTTAACTCCATTATTTTTGTGTGTACAATATGCACCATTCAAAGGCACATCATCAATTTTCAACCCTTTCTGACTTCATTTGATATTTCTCATGCATTTAATGATTTATTTTGAGCTAAATGACCCTGAATTTGAAAAGCAGTACAAATGAACTCTAAAAAGGTTGTAACTTGGAATGACATCATAATTTCACCCACATAGCAACTTGTAAAGAGTTGAGAGGGTTACGGCAAGAACTGTATGCACCTCGTGTACAAATTGGACAATCTCTTTCGAAGCGTGTGGGTTACGGACGAAAACTCATCTATTACAAAGGGATTTCATTTTTAATAACTTATTTTAACTCCATACTTTTTGTATGCTCAATAGGCACCATTCAAAGGTACATCATCAATTTTCAACCCTTTCTAACTTAATTTGATATTTCTCATACATTTAA
Source organism: Hordeum marinum (assembly GCA_022496015.1). Classification (NCBI taxonomy): domain Eukaryota; kingdom Viridiplantae; phylum Streptophyta; class Magnoliopsida; order Poales; family Poaceae; genus Hordeum; species Hordeum marinum. The sequence continues at coordinate 558,403,559 of CM039678.1, forward strand.
TGATTTATTTTGAGCTAAATGACCCTGAATTCTAAAAGCTGTAAAAATGAACTCTGAAAAGGTTGTAACTTGGCATGACATCATAATTCACCCACATAGCAACTTCTAAAGAGTTGAGAGGGTTACGGCAAAAACTGGATGCACTTCGTGTAGAAATTGGACAATCTCATAAGAAGCAATGAGGGTTTCGGACGAAAACTCATCTATTACAAATGGATTTCGTTTTATTAACTTATTTTAACTCAATAATTTTTGTGTGTTCAATATGCACCATTCATAGGCACATCATCAATTTTCAACCCTTTCTGACTTCATTTGATATTTCGCATGCATTTAATGATTTATTTTGAGCTAAATGACCCTGAATTTGAAAGGCAGTACAAATGAACTCTGAAAAGGTTTAAACTTGGAATTACATCATAATTTCAACCACATAGAAACTTCTAAAGATTTGAGAGGCTACAGCAAAAACTGGATGCACTTCGTGTACAAATTGGACAATCTGTTTCGAAGCATGTGGGTTTCGGACGAAAACTCATCTATTACAAAGGGATTTCATTTTAATATCTTATTTTAACTCCATAACTTTTGTGTGTTCAATATGCACCATTCAAAGGCACATCATCCATTTTCAACCCTTTCTGACTTCATTTGATATTTCGCATGCATTTAAGTATTTATTTTGAGCTAAATGACCCTGAATTTGAAAAGCAATACAAATGAACTCTGAAAAGGTTGTAACTTGGCATGACATCATAATTTCACCCACATAGAAACTTCTAAAGAGTTGAGAGGGTTACGGCAAAAACTGGATGCACTTCGTGTACAAATTGGACAATCTGTTTCGAAGCGTGTGGGTTTCGGACGAAAACTCATCTATGACAAAGGGATTTCATTTTAATAACTTATTTTAACTCCATAATTTTTGTGTATTCAATATGCACCATTCAGAGGCACATCAATCATTTTCAACCCTTTCTGACTTCATTTGATATTTCTCGTGCATTTAATGATTTATTTTGAGCTAAATGACCCTGAATTTGAAAAGCATTACAAATGAACTCTAAAAAGGTTGTAACTTGGAATGACATCATAATTTCACCCACATAGCAACTTGTAAAGAGTTGAGAGGGTTACGGCAAAAACTGGATGCACCTCGTGTACAAATTGGACAATCTCTTTCGAAGCGTGTGGGTTACGGACGAGAACTCATCTATTACAAAGGGATTTCATTTTTAATAACTTATTTTAACTCCATACTTTTTGTATGCTCAATAGGCACCATTCAAAGGTACATCATCAATTTTCAACCCTTTCTAACTTAATTTGATATTTCTCATACATTTAATGATTTATTTTGAGCTAAATGACCATGAATTCTAAAAGCTGTAAAAATGAACTCTGAAAAGGTTGTAACTTGGCATCACATCATAATTCACCCACATAGCAACTTCTAAAGAGTTGAGAGGGTTACGGCAAAAACCGGATGCACTTCGTGTACAAATTGGACAATCTCATAAGAAGCATGAGGGTTTCGGACGAAAACTCATCTATTACAAAGGGATTTCATTTTTAATAACTTATTTTAACTCCATACTTTTTGTGTGTTCAATATGCACCATTCAAAGGCACATGATTAATTTTTAACCCTTTCTAACTTCATTTGATATTTCTCATGCATTTAATGATTTATTTTGAGCTAATTGGCCCTGAATTTGAAAAGAAGTACAAATGAACTGTGAAAAGGTTGTGACTTGGCATGACATCATAATTTCACCCACATAGAAACTTCCAAAGAGTTGTGAGGGTTACGGCAAAAACTGGATGCACTTCGTGTACAAATTGGACAATCTCTTTCGAAGCATGTGGGTTTCCGACGAAAACTCATCTATTATAAAGGGATTTCTTTTTTAATAACTCATTTTAACTCCATTATTTTTGTGTGTACAATATGCACCATTCAAAGGCACATCATCAATTTTCAACCCTTTCTGACTTCATTTGATATTTCTCATGCATTTAATGATTTATTTTGAGCTAAATGACCCTGAATTTGAAAAGCAGTACAAATGAACTCTAAAAAGGTTGTAACTTGGAATGACATCATAATTTCACCCACATAGCAACTTGTAAAGAGTTGAGAGGGTTACGGCAAGAACTGTATGCACCTCGTGTACAAATTGGACAATCTCTTTCGAAGCGTGTGGGTTACGGACGAAAACTCATCTATTACAAAGGGATTTCATTTTTAATAACTTATTTTAACTCCATATTTTTTGTATGCTCAATAGGCACCATTCAAAGGTACATCATCAATTTTCAACCCTTTCTAACTTAATTTGATATTTCTCATACATTTAATGATTTATTTTGAGCTAAATGACCCTGAATTCTAAAAGCTGTAAAAATGAACTCTGAAAAGGTTGTAACTTGGCATGACATCATAATTCACCCACATAGCAACTTCTAAAGAGTTGAGAGGGTTACGGCAAAAACTGGATGCACTTCGTGTAGAAATTGGACAATCTCATAAGAAGCAATGAGGGTTTCGGACGAAAACTCATCTATTACAAATGGATTTCGTTTTATTAACTTATTTTAACTCAATAATTTTTGTGTGTTCAATATGCACCATTCATAGGCACATCATCAATTTTCAACCCTTTCTGACTTCATTTGATATTTCTTATGCATTTAATGATTTATTTTGAGCTAAATGACCCTGAATTTGAAAAGCAGTACAAATGAACTCTGAAAAGGTTTTAACTTGGAATTACATCATAATTTCAACCACATAGAAACTTCTAAAGAGTTGAGAGGCTACAGCAAAAACTGGATGCACTTCGTGTACAAATTGGACAATCTGTTTCGAAGCATGTGGGTTTCGGACAAAAACTCATCTATTACAAAGGGATTTCATTTTAATAACTTATTTTAACTCCATAACTTTTGTGTGTTCAATATGCACCATTCAAAGGCACATCATCCATTTTCAACCCTTTCTGACTTCATCTGATATTTCGCATGCATTTAAGTATTTATTTTGAGCTAAATGACCCTGAATTTGAAAAGCAATACAAATGAACTCTGAAAAGGTTGTAACTTTGCATGACATCATAATTTCACCCACATAGAAACTTCTAAAGAGTTGAGAGGGTTACGGCAAAAACTGGATGCACTTCCTGTACAAATTGGACAATGTGTTTGGAAGAATGTGGGTTTCGGACGAAAACTCATCTATTACAACGGGATTTCATTTTAATAACATATTTTAACTCCATAATTTTTTTGTATTCAATATGCACCATTCAAAGGCACATCATCCATTTTCAACCCTTTCTGACTTCATTTGATATTTCTCATGCATTTAATGATTTATTTGGAGCTAAATGACCCTGAATTTGAAAAGTAGTACAAATGAACTCTGAAAAGGTTGTAACTTGGAATTACATCATAATTCACCCACATAGCAACTTCTACAGAGTTTAGAGGGTTACGGCAAAAACTGGATGCACTTCGTGTAGAAATTGGACAATCTCATGAGAAGCAATGAGGGTTTCGGACGAAAACTCATCTATTACAAACGGATGTCATTTTATTAACTTATTTAAACTCCATAATTTTTGTGCGTTCAATATGCACCATTCAAAGGCACATCATCAATTTTCAACCCTTTTTGACTTCATTTGATATTTCCCATGCATTTAATGATTTATTTTGAGCTAAATGACCCTGAATTTGAAAAGCAATACAAATGAACTCTGAAAAGGTTGTAACTTGGCATGACATCATAATTTCACCCACGTAGAAACTTCTAAAGAGTTGAGAGGGTTACGGCAAAAACTGGATGCACTTCGTGTACAAATTGGACAATCTGTTTCGAAGCGTGTGGGTTTCGGACGAAAACTCATCTATTACAAAGGGATTTCATTTTAATAACTTATTTTAACTCCATAATTTTTGTGTATTCAATATGCACCATTCAGATGCACATCAATCATTTTCAACCCTTTCTGACTTCATTTGATATTTCTCATGCATTTAATGATTTATTTTGAGCTAAATGACCCTGAATTTGAAAAGCAGTAGAAATGAACTCTAAAAAGGTTGTAACTTGGAATGACATCATAATTTCACCCACATAGCAACTTGTAAAGAGTTGAGAGGGTTACGGCAAAAACTGGATGCACCTCGTGTACAAATTGGACAATCTCTTTCGAAGCGTGTGGGTTACGGACGAAAACTCATCTATTACAAAGGGATTTCATTTTTAATAACTTATTTTAACTCCATACTTTTTGTATGCTCAATAGGCACCATTCAAAGGTACATCATCAATTTTCAACCCTTTCTAACTTAATTTGATATTTCTCATACATTTAATGATTTATTTTGAGCTAAATGACCCTGAATTCTAAAAGCTGTAAAAATGAACTCTGAAAAGGTTGTAACTTGGCATGACATCATAATTCACCCACATAGCAACTTCTAAAGAGTTGAGAGGGTTACGGCAAAAACCGGATGCACTTCGTGTACAAATTCGACAATCTCATAAGAAGCATGAGGGTTTCGGACGAAAACTCATCTATTACAAAGGGATTTCATTTTTAATAACTTATTTTAACTCCATACTTTTTGTGTGTTCAATATGCACCATTCAAAGGCACATGATCAATTTTTAACCCTTTCTCACTTCATTTGATATTTCTCATGCATTTAATGATTTATTTTGAGCTAATTGGCCCTGAATTTGAAAAGAAGTACAAATGAACTGTGAAAAGGTTGTGACTTGGCATGACATCATAATTTCACCCACATAGAAACTTCCAAAGAGTTGTGAGGGTTACGGCAAAAACTGGATGCACTTCGTGTACAAATTGGACAATCTGTTTCGAAGCGTGTGGGTTTCGGACAAAAACTCATCTATTACAAAGGGATTACATTTTAATAACTTATTTTAACTCCATAATTTTTGTGTATTCAATATGCACCATTCAGAGGCACATCAATCATTTTCAACCCTTTCTGACTTCATTTGATATTTCTCGTGCATTTAATGATTTATTTTGAGCTAAATGACCCTGAATTTGAAAAGCAGTACAAATGAACTCTAAAAAGGTTGTAACTTGGAATGACATCATAATTTCACCCACATAGCAACTTGTAAAGAGTTGAGAGGGTTACGGCAAAAACTGGATGCACCTCGTGTACAAATTGGACAATCTCTTTCGAAGCGTGTGGGTTACGGACGAAAACTCATCTATTACAAAGGGATTTCATTTTTAATAACTTATTTTAACTCCATACTTTTTGTATGCTCAATAGGCACCATTCAAAGGTACATCCTCAATTTTCAACCCTTTCTAACTTAATTTGATATTTCTCATACATTTAATGATTTATTTTGAGCTGAATGACCCTGAATTCTAAAAGCTGTAAAAATGAACTCTGAAAAGGTTGTAACTTGGCATGACATCATAATTCACCCACATTGCAACTTCTAAAGAGTTGAGAGGGTTACGGCAAAAACCGGATGCACTTCGTGTACAAATTGGACAATCTCATAAGAAGCATGAGGGTTTCGGACGAAAACTCATCTATTACAAAGGGATTTCATTTTTAATAACTTATTTTAACTCCATACTTTTTGTGTGTTCAATATGCACCATTAAAAGGCACATGATCAATTTTTAACTCTTTCTAACTTCATTTGATATTTCTCATGCATTTAATGATTTATTTTGAGCTAATTGGCCTTGAATTTGAAAAGAAGTACAAATGAACTGTGAAAAGGTTGTGACTTGGCATGACATCATAATTTCACCCACATAGAAACTTCCAAAGAGTTGTGAGGGTTACGGCAAAAACTGGATGCACTTCGTGTACAAATTGGACAATCTCTTTCGAAGCATGTGGGTTTCCGACGAAAACTCATCTATTATAAAGGGATTTCTTTTTTAATAACTTATTTTAACTCCATAATTTTTTTGTGTACAATATGCACCATTCAAAGGCACATCATCAATTTTCAACCCTTTCTGACTTCATTTGATATTTCTCATGCATTTAATGATTTATTTTGAGCTAAATGACCCTGAATTTGAAAAGCAGTACCAATGAACTATAAAAAGGTTGTAAATTGGAATGACATCATAATTTCACCCACATACAACTTGTAAAGAGTTGAGAGGGTTACGGCAAGAACTGTATGCACTTCGTGTACAAATTGGACAATCTGTTTCGAAGCGTGTGGGTTTCGGACGAAAACTCATCTATTACAAAGGGATTTCATTTTAATAACTTATTTTAACTCCATAATTTTTGTGTATTCAATATGCACCATTTAGAGGCACATCAATCATTTTCAACCCTTTCTGACTTCATTTGATATTTCTCGTGCATTTAATGATTTATTTTGAGCTAAATGACCCTGAATTTGAAAAGCAGTACAAATGAACTCTAAAAAGGTTGTAACTTGGAATGACATCATAATTTCACCCACATAGCAACTTGTAAAGAGTTGAGAGGGTTACGGCAAGAACTGTATGCACCTCGTGTACAAATTGGACAATCTCTTTCGAAGCGTGTGGGTTACGGACGAAAACTCATCTATTACAAAGGGATTTCATTTTTAATAACTTATTTTAACTCCATACTTTTTGTGTGTTCAATATGCACCATTCAAAGGCACATGATCAATTTTTAACCCTTTCTAACTTCATTTGATATTTCTCATGCATTTAATGATTTATTTTGAGCTAATTGGCCTTGAATTTGAAAAGAAGTACAAATGAACTTTGAAAAGGTTGTGACTTGGCATGACATCATAATTTCACCCACATAGAAACTTCCAAAGAGTTGTGAGGGTTACGGCAAAAACTGGATGCACTTCGTGTACAAATTGGACAATCTCTTTCGAAGCATGTGGGTTTCCGACGAAAACTCATCTATTATAAAGGGATTTCTTTTTTAATAACTCATTTTAACTCCATAATTTTTGTGTGTACAATATGCACTATTCAAAGGCACATCATCAATTTTCAACCCTTTTTGACTTCATTTGATATTTCTCATGCATTTAATGATTTATTTTGAGCTAAATGACCCTGAATTTGAAAAGCAGTACAAATGAACTCTAAAAAGGTTGTACCTTGGAATGACATCATAATTTCACCCACATAGCAACTTGTAAAGAGTTGAGAGGGTTACGGCAAGAACTGTATGCACCTCGTGTACAAATTGGACAATCTCTTTCGAAGCGTGTGGGTTACGGACGAAAACTCATCTATTACAACGGGATTCCATTTTTAATAACTTATTTTAACTCCATACTTTTTGTATGCTCAATAGGCACCATTCAAAGGTACATCATCAATTTTCAACCCTTTCTAACTTAATTTGATATTTCTCATACATTTAATGATTTATTTTGAGCTAAATGACCCTGAATTCTAAAAGCTGTAAAAATGAACTCTGGAAAGGTTGTAACTTGGCATGACATCATAATTCACCCACATAGCAACTTCTAAAGAGTTGAGAGGGATACGGCAAAAACTGGATGCACTTCGTGTAGAAATTGGACAATCTCATAAGAAGCAATGAGGGTTTCGGACGAAAACTCATCTATTACAAATGGATTTCGTTTTATTAACTTATTTTAACTCAATAATTTTTGTGTGTTCAATATGCACCATTCATAGGCACATCATCAATTTTCAACCCTTTCTGACTTCATTTGATATTTCGCATGCATTTAATGATTTATTTTGAGCTAAATGACCCTGAATTTGAAAGGCAGTACAAATGAACTCTGAAAAGGTTTAAACTTGGAATTACATCATAATTTCAATGACATAGAAACTTCTAAAGATTTGAGAGGCTACAGCAAAAACTGGATGCACTTCGTGTACAAATTGGACAATCTGTTTCGAAGCATGTGGGTTTCGGACGAAAACTCATCTATTACAAAGGGATTTCATTTTAATATCTTATTTTAACTCCATAACTTTTGTGTGTTCAATATGCACCATTCAAAGGCACATCATCCATTTTCAACCCTTTCTGACTTCATTTGATATTTCGCATGCATTTAAGTATTTATTTTGAGCTAAATGATCCTGAATTTGAAAAGCAATACAAATGAACTCTGAAAAGGTTGTAACTTGGCATGACATCATAATTTCACCCACATAGAAACTTCTAAAGAGTTGAGAGGGTTACGGCAAAAACTGGATGCACTTCGTGTACAAATTGGACAATCTGTTTCGAAGCGTGTGGGTTTCGGACGAAAACTCATCTATGACAAAGGGATTTCATTTTAATAACTTATTTTAACTCCATAATTTTTGTGTATTCAATATGCACCATTCAGAGGCACATCAATCATTTTCAACCCTTTCTGACTTCATTTGATATTTCTCGTGCATTTAATGATTTATTTTGAGCTAAATGACCCTGAATTTGAAAAGCAGTACAAATGAACTCTAAAAAGGTTGTAACTTGGAATGACATCATAATTTCACCCACATAGCAACTTGGAAAGAGTTGAGAGTGTTACGGCAAAAACTGGATGCACCTCGTGTACAAATTGGACAATCTCTTTCGAAGCGTGTGGGTTACGGACGAAAACTCATCTATTACAAAGGGATTTCATTTTTAATAACTTATTTTAACTCCATACTTTTTGTATGCTCAATAGGCACCATTCAAAGGTACATCATCAATTTTCAACCCTTTCTAACTTAATTTGATATTTCTCATACATTTAATGATTTATTTTGAGCTAAATGACCCTGAATTCTAAAAGCTGTAAAAATGAACTCTGAAAAGGTTGTAACTTGGCATCACATCATAATTCACCCACATAGCAACTTCTAAAGAGTTGAGAGGGTTACGGCAAAAACCGGATGCACTTCGTGTACAAATTGGACAATCTCATAAGAAGCATGAGGGTTTCGGACGAAAACTCATCTATTACAAAGGGATTTCATTTTTAATAACTTATTTTAACTCCATACTTTTTGTGTGTTCAATATGCACCATTCAAAGGCACATGATCAATTTTTAACCCTTTCTAACTTCATTTGATATTTCTCATGCATTTAATGATTTATTTTGAGCTAATTGGCCCTGAATTTGAAAAGAAGTACAAATGAACTGTGAAAAGGTTGTGACTTGGCATGACATCATAATTTCACCCACATAGAAACTTCCAAAGAGTTGTGAGGGTTACGGCAAAAACTGGATGCACTTCGTGTACAAATTGGACAATCTCTTTCGAAGCATGTGGGTTTCCGACGAAAACTCATCTATTATAAAGGGATTTCTTTTTTAATAACTCATTTTAACTCCATAATTTTTGTGTGTACAATATGCACCATTCAAAGGCACATCATCAATTTTCAACCCTTTCTGACTTCATTTGATATTTCTCATGCATTTAATGATTTATTTTGAGCTAAATGACCCTGAATTTGAAAAGCAGTACAAATGAACTCTAAAAAGGTTGCAACTTGGAATGACATCATAATTTCACCCACATAGCAACTTGTAAAGAGTTGAGAGGGTTACGGCAAGAACTGTATGCACCTCGTGTACAAATTGGACAATCTCTTTCGAAGCGTGTGGGTTACGGACGAAAACTCATCTATTACAAAGGGATTTCATTTTTAATAACTTATTTTAACTCCATACTTTTTGTATGCTCAATAGGCACCATTCAAAGGTACATCATCAATTTTCAACCCTTTCTAACTTAATTTGATATTTCTCATACATTTAATGATTTATTTTGAGCTAAATGACCCTGAATTCTAAAAGCTGTAAAAATGAACTCTGAAAAGGTTGTAACTTGGCATGACATCATAATTCACCCACATAGCAACTTCTAAAGAGTTGAGAGGGTTACGGCAAAAACTGGATGCACTTCGTGTAGAAATTGGACAATCTCATAAGAAGCAATGAGGGTTTCGGACGAAAACTCATCTATTACAAATGGATTTCGTTTTATTAACTTATTTTAACTCAATAATTTTTGTGTGTTCAATATGCACCATTCATAGGCACATCATCAATTTTCAACCCTTTCTGACTTCATTTGATATTTCTTATGCATTTAATGATTTATTTTGAGCTAAATGACCCTGAATTTGAAAAGCAGTACAAATGAACTCTGAAAAGGTTTTAACTTGGAATTACATCATAATTTCAACCACATAGAAACTTCTAAAGAGTTGAGAGGCTACAGCAAAAACTGGATGCACTTCGTGTACAAATTGGACAATCTGTTTCGAAGCATGTGGGTTTCGGACAAAAACTCATCTATTACAAAGCGATTTCATTTTAATAACTTATTTTAACTCCATAACTTTTGTGTGTTCAATATGCACCATTCAAAGGCACATCATCCATTTTCAACCCTTTCTGACTTCATTTGATATTTCGCATGCATTTAAGTATTTATTTTGAGCTAAATGACCCTGAATTTGAAAAGCAATACAAATGAACTCTGAAAAGGTTGTAACTTTGCATGACATCATAATTTCACCCACATAGAAACTTCTAAAGAGTTGAGAGGGTTACGGCAAAAACTGGATGCACTTCCTGTACAAATTGGACAATGTGTTTGGAAGCATGTGGGTTTCGGACGAAAACTCATCTATTACAACGGGATTTCATTTTAATAACATATTTTAACTCCATAATTTTTTTGTATTCAATATGCACCATTCAAAGGCACATCATCCATTTTCAACCCTTTCTGACTTCATTTGATATTTCTCATGCATTTAATGATTTATTTTGAGCTAAATGACCCTGAATTTGAAAAGTAGTACAAATGAACTCTGAAAAGGTTGTAACTTGGAATTACATCATAATTCACCCACATAGCAACTTCTACAGAGTTTAGAGGTTTACGGCAAAAACTGGATGCACTTCGTGTAGAAATTGGACAATCTCATGAGAAGCAATGAGGGTTTCGGACGAAAACTCATCTATTACAAAGGGATTTCATTTTTAATAACTTATTTTAACTCCATACTTTTTGTGTGTTCAATATGCACCATTCAAAGGCACATGATCAATTTTTAACCCTTTCTAACTTCATTTGATATTTCTCATGCATTTAATGATTTATTTTGAGCTAATTGGCCTTGAATTTGAAAAGAAGTACAAATGAACTGTGAAAAGGTTGTGACTTGGCATGACATCATAATTTCACCCACATAGAAACTTCCAAAGAGTTGTGAGGGTTACGGCAAAAACTGGATGCACTTCGTGTACAAATTGGACAATCTCTTTCGAAGCATGTGGGTTTCCGACGAAAACTCATCTATTATAAAGGGATTTCTTTTTTAATAACTCATTTTAACTCCATAATTTTTGTGTGTACAATATGCACTATTCAAAGGCACATCATCAATTTTCAACCCTTTTTGACTTCATTTGATATTTCTCATGCATTTAATGATTTATTTTGAGCTAAATGACCCTGAATTTGAAAAGCAGTACAAATGAACTCTAAAAAGGTTGTAACTTGGAATGACATCATAATTTCACCCACATAGCAACTTGTAAAGAGTTGAGAGGGTTACGGCAAGAACTGTATGCACCTCGTGTACAAATTGGACAATCTCTTTCGAAGCGTGTGGGTTACGGACGAAAACTCATCTATTACAAAGGGATTCCATTTTTAATAACTTATTTTAACTCCATACTTTTTGTATGCTCAATAGGCACCATTCAAAGGTACATCATCAATTTTCAACCCTTTCTAACTTAATTTGATATTTCTCATACATTTAATGATTTATTTTGAGCTAAATGACCCTGAATTCTAAAAGCTGTAAAAATGAACTCTGAAAAGGTCGTAACTTGGCATGACGTCATAATTCACCCACATAGCAACTTCTAAAGAGTTGAGAGGGTTACGGCAAAAACTGGATGCACTTCGTGTAGAAATTGGACAATCTCATAAGAAGCAATGAGGGTTTCGGACGAAAACTCATCTATTACAAATGGATTTCGTTTTATTAACTTATTTTAACTCAATAATTTTTGTGTGCTCAATATGCACCATTCATAGGCACATCATCAATTTTCAACCCTTTCTGACTTCATTTGATATTTCGCATGCATTTAATGATTTATTTTGAGCTAAATGACCCTGAATTTGAAAGGCAGTACAAATGAACTCTGAAAAGGTTTAAACTTGGAATTACATCATAATTTCAACGACATAGAAACTTCTAAAGATTTGAGAGGCTACAGCAAAAACTAGATGCACTTCGTGTACAAATTGGACAATCTGTTTCGAAGCATGTGGGTTTCGGACGAAAACTCATCTATTACAAAGGGATTTCATTTTAATATCTTATTTTAACTCCATAACTTTTGTGTGTTCAATATGCACCATTCAAAGGCACATCATCCATTTTCAACCCTTTCTGACTTCATTTGATATTTCGCATGCATTTAAGTATTTATTTTGAGCTAAATGACCCTGAATTTGAAAAGCAATACAAATGAACTCTGAAAAGGTTGTAACTTGGCATGACATCATAATTTCACCCACATAGAAACTTCTAAAGAGTTCAGAGGGTTACGGCAAAAACTGGATGCACTTCGTGTACAAATTGGACAATCTGTTTCGAAGCGTGTGGGTTTCGGACGAAAACTCATCTATGACAAAGGGATTTCATTTTAATAACTTATTTTAACTCCATAATTTCTGTGTATTCAATATGCGCCATTCAGAGGCACATCAATCATTTTCAACCCTTTCTGACTTGATTTGATATTTCTCGTGCATTTAATGATTTATTTTGAGCTAAATGACCCTGAATTTGAAAAGCAGTACAAATGAATTCTAAAAAGGTTGTAACTTGGAATGACATCATAATTTCACCCACATAGCAACTTGTAAAGAGTTGAGAGGGTTACGGCAAAAACTGGATGCACCTCGTGTACAAATTGGACAATCTCTTTCGAAGCGTGTGGGTTACGGACGAAAACTCATCTATTACAAAGGGATTTCATTTTTAATAACTTATTTTAACTCCATACTTTTTGTATGCTCAATAGGCACCATTCAAAGGTACATCATCAATTTTCAACCCTTTCTAACTTAATTTGATATTTCTCATACATGTAATGATTTATTTTGAGCTAAATGACCCTGAATTCTAAAAGCTGTAAAAATGAACTCTGAAAAGGTTGTAACTTGGCATCACATCATAATTCACCCACATAGCAACTTCTAAAGAGTTGAGAGGTTTACGGCAAAAACCGGATGCACTTCGTGTACAAATTGGACAATCTCATAAGAAGCATGAGGGTTTCGGACGAAAACTCATCTATTACAAAGGGATTTCATTTTTAATAACTTATTTTAACTCCATACTTTTTGTGTGTTCAATATGCACCATTCAAAGGCACATGATCAATTTTTAACCCTTTCTAACTTCATTTGATATTTCTCATGCATTTAATGATTTATTTTGAGCTAATTGGCCCTGAATTTGAAAAGAAGTACAAATGAACTGTGAAAAGGTTGTGACTTGGCATGACATCATAATTTCACCCACATAGAAACTTCCAAAGAGTTGTGAGGGTTACGGCAAAAACTGGATGCACTTCGTGTACAAATTGGACAATCTCTTTCGAAGCATGTGGGTTTCCGACGAAAACTCATCTATTATAAAGGGATTTCTTTTTTAATAACTCATTTTAACTCCATAATTTTTGTGTGTACAATATGCACCATTCAAAGGCACATCATCAATTTTCAACCCTTTCTGACTTCATTTGATATTTCTCATGCATTTAATGATTTATTTTGAGCTAAATGACCCTGAATTTGAAAAGCAGTACAAATGAACTCTAAAAAGGTTGTAACTTGGAATGACATCATAATTTCACCCACATAGCAACTTGTAAAGAGTTGAGAGGGTTACGGCAAGAACTGTATGCACCTCGTGTACAAATTGGACAATCTCTTTCGAAGCGTGTGGGTTACGGACGAAAACTCATCTATTACAAAGGGATTTCATTTTTAATAACTTATTTTAACTCCATACTTTTTGTATGCTCAATAGGCACCATTCAAAGGTACATCATCAATTTTCAACCCTTTCTAACTTAATTTGATATTTCTCATACATTTAATGATTTATTTTGAGCTAAATGACCCTGAATTCTAAAAGCTATAAAAATGAACTCTGAAAAGGTTGTAACTTGGCATGACATCATAATTCACCCACATAGCAACTTCTAAAGAGTTGAGAGGGTTACGGCAAAAACTGGATGCACTTCGTGTAGAAATTGGACAATCTCATAAGAAGCAATGAGGGTTTCGGACGAAAACTCATCTATTACAAATGGATTTCGTTTTATTAACTTATTTTAACTCAATAATTTTTGTGTGTTCAATATGCACCATTCATAGGCACATCATCAATTTTCAACCCTTTCTGACTTCATTTGATATTTCTTATGCATTTAATGATTTATTTTGAGCTAAATGACCCTGAATTTGAAAAGCAGTACAAATGAACTCTGAAAAGGTTTTAACTTGGAATTACATCATAATTTCAACCACATAGAAACTTCTAAAGAGTTGAGAGGCTACAGCAAAAACTGGATGCACTTCGTGTACAAATTGGACAATCTGTTTCGAAGCATGTGGGTTTCGGACAAAAACTCATCTATTACAAAGGGATTTCATTTTAATAACTTATTTTAACTCCATAACTTTTGTGTGTTCAATATGCACCATTCAAAGGCACATCATCCATTTTCAACCCTTTCTGACTTCATTTGATATTTCGCATGCATTTAAGTATTTATTTTGAGCTAAATGACCCTGAATTTGAAAAGCAATACAAATGAACTCTGAAAAGGTTGTAACTTTGCATGACATCATAATTTCACCCACATAGAAACTTCTAAAGAGTTGAGAGGGTTACGGCAAAAACTGGATGCACTTCCTGTACAAATTGGACAATGTGTTTGGAAGCATGTGGGTTTCGGACGAAAACTCATCTATTACAACGGGATTTCATTTTAATAACATATTTTAACTCCATAATTTTTTTGTATTCAATATGCACCATTCAAAGGCACATCATCCATTTTCAACCCTTTCTGACTTCATTTGATATTTCTCATGCATTTAATGATTTATTTTGAGCTAAATGACCCTGAATTTGAAAAGTAGTACAAATGAACTCTGAAAAGGTTGTAACTTGGAATTACATCATAATTCACCCACATAGCAACTTCTACAGAGTTTAGAGGGTTACGGCAAAAACTGGATGCACTTCGTGTAGAAATTGGACAATCTCATGAGAAGCAATGAGGGTTTCGGACGAAAACTCATCTATTACAAACGGATGTCATTTTATTAACTTATTTAAACTCCATAATTTTTGTGCGTTCAATATGCACCATTCAAAGGCACATCATCAATTTTCAACCCTTTCTGACTTCATTTGATATTTCCCATGCATTTAATGATTTATTTTGAGCTAAATGACCCTGAATTTGAAAAGCAATACAAATGAACTCTGAAAAGGTTGTAACTTGGCATGACATCATAATTTCACCCACGTAGAAACTTCTAAAGAGTTGAGAGGGTTACGGCAAAAACTGGATGCACCTCGTGTACAAATTGGACAATCTCTTTCGAAGCGTGTGAGTTACGGACGAAAACTCATCTATTACAAAGGGATTTCATTTTTAATAACTTATTTTAACTCCATACTTTTTGTATGCTCAATAGGCACCATTCAAAGGTACATCATCAATTTTCAACCCTTTCTAACTTAATTTGATATTTCTCATACATTTAATGATTTATTTTGAGCTAAATGACCCTGAATTCTAAAAGCTGTAAAAATGAACTCTGAAAAGGTTTTAACTTGGCATGACATCATAATTGACCCACATAGCAACTTCTAAAGAGTTGAGAGGGTTACGGCAAAAACTGGATGCACTTCGTGTAGAAATTGGACAATCTCATTAGAAGCAATGAGGGTGTCGGACGAAAACTCATCTATTACAAATGGATTTCGTTTTATTAACTTATTTTAACTCAATAATTTTTGTGTGTTCAATATGCACCATTCATAGGCACATCATCAATTTTCAACCCTTTCTAACTTCATTTGATATTTCGCATGCATTTAATGATTTATTTTGAGCTAAATGACCCTGAATTCTAAAAGCTGTAAAAATGAACTCTGAAAAGGTTGTAACTTGGCATGACATCATAATTTCACCCACATAGAAACTTCCAAAGAGTTGTGAGGGTTACGGCAAAAACTGGATGCACTTCGTGTACAAATTGGACAATCTGTTTCGAAGCGTGTGGGTTTTGGACGAAAACTCATCTATTACAAAGGGATTTCATTTTAATAACTTATTTTAACTCCATAATTTTTGTGTATTCAATATGCACCATTCAGAGGCACATCAATCATTTTCAACCCTTTCTGACTTCATTTGATATTTCTCGTGCATTTAATGATTTATGTTGAGCTAAATGACCCTGAATTTGAAAAGCAGTACAAATGAACTCTAAAAAGGTTGTAACTTGGAATGACATCATAATTTCACCCACATAGCAACTTGTAAAGAGTTGAGAGGGTTACGGCAAGAACTGTATGCACCTCGTGTACAAATTGGACAATCTCTTTCGAAGCGTGTGAGTTACGGACGAAAACTCATCTATTACAAAGGGATTTCATTTTTAATAACTTATTTTAACTCCATACTTTTTGTATGCTCAATAGGCACCATTCAAAGGTACATCCTCAATTTTCAACCCTTTCTAACTTAATTTGATATTTCTCATACATTTAATGATTTATTTTGAGCTGAATGACCCTGAATTCTAAAAGCTGTAAAAATGAACTCTGAAAAGGTTGTAACTTGGCATGACATCCTAATTCACCCACATAGCAACTTCTAAAGATTTGAGAGGGTTACGGCAAAAACCGGATGCACTTCGTGTACAAATTGGACAATCTCATAAGAAGCATGAGGGTTTCGGACGAAAACTCATCTATTACAAAGGGATTTCATTTTTAATAACTTATTTTAACTCCATACTTTTTGTGTGTTCAATATGCACCATTCAAAGGCACATGATCAATTTTTAACTCTTTCTAACTTCATTTGATATTTCTCATGCATTTAATGATTTATTTTGAGCTAATTGGCCTTGAATTTGAAAAGAAGTACAAATGAACTGTGAAAAGGTTGTGACTTGGCATGACATCATAATTTCACCCACATAGAAACTTCCAAAGAGTTGTGAGGGTTACGGCAAAAACTGGATGCACTTCGTGTACAAATTGGACAATCTCTTTCGAAGCATGTGGGTTTCCGACGAAAACTCATCTATTATAAAGGGATTTCTTTTTTAATAACTTATTTTAACTCCATAATTTTTGTGTGTACAATATGCACCATTCAAAGGCACATCATCAATTTTCAACCCTTTCTGACTTCATTTGATATTTCTCATGCAATTAATGATTTATTTTGAGCTAAATGACCCTGAATTTGAAAAGCAGTACCAATGAACTATAAAAAGGTTGTAACTTGGAATGACATCATAATTTCACCCACATAGCAACTTGTAAAGAGTTGAGAGGGTTACGGCAAGAACTGTATGCACTTCGTGTACAAATTGGACAATCTGTTTCGAAGCGTGTGGGTTTCGGACGAAAACTCATCTATTACAAAGGGATTTCATTTTAATAACTTATTTGAACTCCATAATTTTTGTGTATTCAATATGCACCATTCAGAGGCACATCAATCATTTTCAACCCTTTCTGACTTCATTTGATATTTCTCGTGCATTTAATGATTTATTTTGAGCTAAATGACCCTGAATTTGAAAAGCAATACAAATGAACTCTGAAAAGGTTGTAACTTGGCATGACATCATAATTTCACCCACATAGAAACTTCTAAAGAGTTGAGAGGGTTACGGCAAAAACTGGATGCACTTCGTGTACAAATTGGACAATCTGTTTCGAAGCGTGTGGGTTTCGGACGAAAACTCATCTATTACAAAGGGATTTAATTTTAATAACTTATTTTAACTCAATAATTTTTGTGTGTTCAATATGCACCATTCATAGGCACATCATCAATTTTCAACCCTTTCTAACTTCATTTGATATTTCGCATGCATTTAATGATTTATTTTGAGCTAAATGACCCTGAATTCTAAAAGCTGTAAAAATGAACTCTGAAAAGGTTGTAACTTGGCATGACATCATAATTTCACCCACATAGAAACTTCCAAAGAGTTGTGAGGGTTACGGCAAAAACTGGATGCACTTCGTGTACAAATTGGACAATCTGTTTCGAAGCGTGTGGGTTTTGGACGAAAACTCATCTATTACAAAGGGATTTCATTTTAATAACTTATTTTAACTCCATAATTTTTGTGTATTCAATATGCACCATTCAGAGGCACATCAATCATTTTCAACCCTTTCTGACTTCATTTGATATTTCTCGTGCATTTAATGATTTATTTTGAGCTAAATGACCCTGAATTTGAAAAGCAGTACAAATGAACTCTAAAAAGGTTGTAACTTGGAATGACATCATAATTTTACCCACATAGCAACTTGTAAAGAGTTGAGAGGGTTACGGCAAGAACTGTATGCACCTCGTGTACAAATTGGACAATCTCTTTCGAAGCGTGTGAGTTACGGACGAAAACTCATCTATTACAAAGGGATTTCATTTTTAATAACTTATTTTAACTCCATACTTTTTGTATGCTCAATAGGCACCATTCAAAGGTACATCCTCAATTTTCAACCCTTTCTAACTTAATTTGATATTTCTCATACATTTAATGATTTATTTTGAGCTGAATGACCCTGAATTCTAAAAGCTGTAAAAATGAACTCTGAAAAGGTTGTAACTTGGCATGACATCATAATTCACCCACATAGCAACTTCTAAAGATTTGAGAGGGTTACGGCAAAAACCGGATGCACTTCGTGTACAAATTGGACAATCTCATAAGAAGCATGAGGGTTTCGGACGAAAACTCATCTATTACAAAGGGATTTCATTTTTAATAACTTATTTTAACTCCATACTTTTTGTGTGTTCAATATGCACCATTCAAAGGCACATGATCAATTTTTAACTCTTTCTAACTTCATTTGATATTTCTCATGCATTTAATGATTTATTTTGAGCTAATTGGCCTTGAATTTGAAAAGAAGTACAAATGAACTGTGAAAAGGTTGTGACTTGGCATGACATCATAATTTCACCCACATAGAAACTTCCAAAGAGTTGTGAGGGTTACGGCAAAAACTGGATGCACTTCGTGTACAAATTGGACAATCTCTTTCGAAGCATGTGGGTTTCCGACGAAAACTCATCTATTATAAAGGGATTTCTTTTTTAATAACTTATTTTAACTCCATAATTTTTGTGTGTACAATATGCACCATTCAAAGGCACATCATCAATTTTCAACCCTTTCTGACTTCATTTGATATTTCTCATGCATTTAATGATTTATTTTGAGCTAAATGACCCTGAATTTGAAAAGCAGTACCAATGAACTATAAAAAGGTTGTAACTTGGAATGACATCATAATTTCACCCACATAGCAACTTGTAAAGAGTTGAGAGGGTTACGGCAAGAACTGTATGCACTTCGTGTACAAATTGGACAATCTGTTTCGAAGCGTGTGGGTTTCGGACGAAAACTCATCTATTACAAAGGGATTTCATTTTAATAACTTATTTGAACTCCATAATTTTTGTGTATTCAATATGCACCATTCAGAGGCACATCAATCATTTTCAACCCTTTCTGACTTCATTTGATATTTCTCGTGCATTTAATGATTTATTTTGAGCTAAATGACCCTGAATTTGAAAAGCAGTACAAATGAACTCTAAAAAGGTTGTAACTTGGAATGACATCATAATTTCACCCACATAGCAACTTGTAAAGAGTTGAGAGGGTTACGGCAAAAACTGGATGCACCTCGTGTACAAATTGGACAATCTCTCTCGAAGCGTGTGGGTTACGAACGAAAACTCATCTATTACAAAGGGATTTCATTTTTAATAACTTATTTTAACTCCATACTTTTTGTATGCTCAATAGGCACCATTCAAAGGTACATCCGCAATTTTCAACCCTTTCTAACTTAATTTGATATTTCTCATACATTTAATGATTTATTTTGAGCTGAATGACCCTGAATTCTAAAAGCTGTAAAAATGAACTCTGAAAAGGTTGTAACTTGGCATGACATCATAATTCACCCACATAGCAACTTCTAAAGATTTGAGAGGGTTACGGCAAAAACCGGATGCACTTCGTGTACAAATTGGACAATCTCATAAGAAGCATGAGGGTTTCGGACGAAAACTCATCTATTACAAAGGGATTTCATTTTTAATAACTTATTTTAACTCCATACTTTTTGTGTGTTCAATATGCACCATTCAAAGGCACATGATCAATTTTTAACCCTTTCTAACTTCATTTGATATTTCTCATGCATTTAATGATTTATTTTGAGCTAATTGGCCCTGAATTTGAAAAGAAGTACAAATGAACTGTGAAAAGGTTGTGACTTGGCATGACATCATAATTTCACCCACATAGAAACTTCCAAAGAGTTGTGAGGGTTACGGCAAAAACTGGATGCACTTCGTGTACAAATTGGACAATCTGTTTCGAAGCGTGTGGGTTTCGGACGAAAACTCATCTATTACAAAGGGATTTCATTTTAATAACTTATTTTAACTCCATAATTTTTGTGTATTCAATATGCACCATTCAGAGGCACATCAATCATTTTCAACCCTTTCTGACTTCATTTGATATTTCTCGTGCATTTAATGATTTATTTTGAGCTAAATGACCCTGAATTTGAAAAGCAGTACAAATGAACTCTAAAAAGGTTGTAACTTGGAATGACATCATAATTTCACCCACATAGCAACTTGTAAAGAGTTGAGAGGGTTACGGCAAAAACTGGATGCACCTCGTGTACAAATTGGACAATCTCTTTCGAAGCGTGTGGGTTACGGACGAAAACTCATCTATTACAAAGGGATTTCATTTTTAATAACTTATTTTAACTCCATACTTTTTGTATGCTCAATAGGCACCATTCAAAGGTACATCCTCAATTTTCAACCCTTTCTAACTTAATTTGATATTTCTCATACATTTAATGATTTATTTTGAGCTGAATGACCCTGAATTCTAAAAGCTGCAAAAATGAACTCTGAAAAGGTTGTAACTTGGCATGACATCATAATTCACCCACATAGCAACTTCTAAAGATTTGAGAGGGTTATGGCAAAAACCGGATGCACTTCGTGTACAAATTGGACAATCTCATAAGAAGCATGAGGGTTTCGGACGAAAACTCATCTATTACAAAGGGATTTCATTTTTAATAACTTATTTTAACTCCATACTTTTTGTGTGTTCAATATGCACCATTCAAAGGCACATGATCAATTTTTAACCCTTTCTAACTTCATTTGATATTTCTCATGCATTTAATGATTTATTTTGAGCTAATTGGCCTTGAATTTGAAAAGAAGTACAAATGAACTGTGAAAAGGTTGTGACTTGGCATGACATCATAATTTCACCCACATAGAAACTTCCAAAGAGTTGTGAGGGTTACGGCAAAAACTGGATGCACTTCGTGTACAAATTGGACAATCTCTTTCGAAGCATGTGGGTTTCCGACGAAAACTCATCTATTATAAAGGGATTTCTTTTTTAATAACTTATTTTAACTCCATAATTTTTGTGTGTACAATATGCACCATTCAAAGGCACATCATCAATTTTCAACCCTTTCTGACTTCATTTGATATTTCTCATGCATTTAATGATTTATTTTGAGCTAAATGACCCTGAATTTGAAAAGCAGTACCAATGAACTGTAAAAAGGTTGTAACTTGGAATGACATCATAATTTCACCCACATAGCAACTTGTAAAGAGTTGAGAGGGTTACGGCAAGAACTGTATGCACTTCGTGTACAAATTGGACAATCTGTTTCGAAGCGTGTGGGTTTCGGACGAAAACTCATCTATTACAAAGGGATTTCATTTTAATAACTTATTTTAACTCCATAATTTTTGTGTATTCAATATGCTCCATTCAGAGGCACATCAATCATTTTCAACCCTTTCTGACTTCATTTGATATTTCTCGTGCATTTAATGATTTATTTTGAGCTAAATGACCCTGAATTTGAAAAGCAGTACAAATGAACTCTAAAAAGGTTGTAACTTGGAATGACATCATAATTTCACCCACATAGCAACTTGTAAAGAGTTGAGAGGGTTACGGCAAAAACTGGATGTACCTCGTGTACAAATTGGACAATCTCTTTCGAAGCGTGTGGGTTACGGACGAAAACTCATCTATTACAAAGGGATTTCATTTTTAATAACTTATTTTAACTCCATACTTTTTGTATGCTCAATAGGCACCATTCAAAGGTACATCCTCAATTTTCAACCCTTTCTAACTTAATTTGATATTTCTCATACATTTAATGATTTATTTTGAGCTAAATGACCCTGAATTCTAAAAGCTGTAAAAATGAACTCTGAAAAGGTTGTAACTTGGCATGACATCATAATTCACCCACATAGCAACTTCTAAAGAGTTGAGAGGGTTACGGCAAAAACCGGATGCACTTCGTGTACAAATTGGACAATCTCATAAGAAGCATGAGGGTTTCGGACGAAAACTCATCTATTACAAAGGGATTTCATTTTTAATAACTTATTTTAACTCCATACTTTTTGTGTGTTCAATATGCACAATTCAAAGGCACATGATCAATTTTTAACCCTTTCTAACTTCATTTGATATTTCTCATGCATTTAATGATTTATTTTGAGCTAATTGGCCCTGAATTTGAAAAGAAGTACAAATGAACTGTGAAAAGGTTGTGACTTGGCATGACATCATAATTTCACCCACATAGAAACTTCCAAAGAGTTGTGAGGGTTACGGCAAAAACTGGATGCACTTCGTGTACAAATTGGACAATCTGTTTCGAAGCGTGTGGGTTTCGGACGAAAACTCATCTATTACAAAGGGATTTCATTTTAATAACTTATTTTAACTCCATAATTTTTGTGTATTCAATATGCACCATTCAGAGGCACATCAATCATTTTCAACCCTTTCTGACTTCATTTGATATTTCTCGTGCATTTAATGATTTATTTTGAGCTAAATGACCCTGAATTTGAAAAGCAGTACAAATGAACTCTAAAAAGGTTGTAACTTGGAATGACATCATAATTTCACCCACATAGCAACTTGTAAAGAGTTGAGAGGGTTACGGCAAAAACTGGATGCACCTCGTGTACAAATTGGACAATCTCTTTCGAAGCGTGTGGGTTACGGACGAAAACTCATCTATTACAAAGGGATTTCATTTTTAATAACTTATTTTAACTCCATACTTTTTGTATGCTCAATAGGCACCATTCACGGGTACATCCTCAATTTTCAACCCTTTCTAACTTAATTTGATATTTCTCATACATTTAATGATTTATTTTGAGCTGAATGACCCTGAATTCTAAAAGCTGTAAAAATGAACTCTGAAAAGGTTGTAACTTGGCATGACATCATAATTCACCCACATCGCAACTTCTAAAGATTTGAGAGGGTTACGGCAAAAACCGGATGCACTTCGTGTACAAATTGGACAATCTCATAAGAAGCATGAGGGTTTCGGACGAAAACTCATCTATTACAAAGGGATTTCATTTTTAATAACTTATTTTAACTCCATACCTTTTGTGTGTTCAATATGCACCATTCAAAGGCACATGATCAATTTTTAACCCTTTCTAACTTCATTTGATATTTCTCATGCATTTAATGATTTATTTTGAGCTAATTGGCCTTGAATTTGAAAAGAAGTACAAATGAAGTGTGAAAAGGTTGTGACTTGGCATGACATCATAATTTCACCCACATAGAAACTTCCAAAGAGTTGTGAGGGTTACGGCAAAAATTGGATGCACTTCGTGTACAAATTGGACAATCTCTTTCGAAGCATGTGGGTTTCCGACGAAAACTCATCTATTATAAAGGGATTTCTTTTTTAATAACTTATTTTAACTCCATAATTTTTGTGTGTACAATATGCACCATTCAAAGGCACATCATCAATTTTCAACCCTTTCTGACTTCATTTGATATTTCTCATGCATTTAATGATTTATTTTGAGCTAAATGACCCTGAATTTGAAAAGCAGTACCAATGAACTATAAAAAGGTTGTAACTTGGAATGACATCATAATTTCACCCACATAGCAACTTGTAAAGAGTTGAGAGGGTTACGGCAAGAACTGTATGCACCTCGTGTACAAATTGGACAATCTCTTTCGAAGCGTGTGGGTTACGGACGAAAACTCATCTATTACAAAGGGATTTCATTTTTAATAACTTATTTTAACTCCATACTTTTTGTATGCTCAATAGGCACCATTCAAAGGTACATCGTCAATTTTCAACCCTTTCTAACTTAATTTGATATTTCTCATACATTTAATGATTTATTTTGAGCTAAATGACCCTGAATTCTAAAAGCTGTAAAAATGAACTCTGAAAAGGTTGTAACTTGGCATGACATCATAATTCACCCACATAGCAACTTCTAAAGAGTTGAGAGGGTTACGGCAAAAACTGGATGCACTTCGTGTAGAAATTGGACAATCTCATAAGAAGCAATGAGGGTTTCGGACGAAAACTCATCTATTACAAATGGATTTCGTTTTATTAACTTATTTTAACTCAATAATTTTTGTGTGTTCAATATGCACCATTCATAGGCACATCATCAATTTTCAACCCTTTCTGACTTCATTTGATATTTCGCATGCATTTAATGATTTATTTTGAGCTAAATGACCCTGAATTTGAAAAGCAGTACAAATGAACTCTGAAAAGGTTTTAACTTGGAATTACATCATAATTTCAACCACATAGAAACTTCTAAAGAGTTGAGAGGCTACAGCAAAAACTGGATGCACTTCGTGTACAAATTGGACAATCTGTTTCGAAGCATGTAGGTTTCGGACGAAAACTCATCTATTACAAAGGGATTTCATTTTAATAACTTATTTTAACTCCATAACTTTTGTGTGTTCAATATGCACCATTCAAAGGCACATCATCCATTTTCAACCCTTTCTGACTTCATTTGATATTTCGCATGCATTTAAGTATTTATTTTGAGCTAAATGACCCTGAATTTGAAAAGCAATACAAATGAACTCTGAAAAGGTTGCAACTTGGCATGACATCATAATTTCACCCACATAGAAACTTCTAAAGAGTTGAGAGGGTTACGGCAAAAACTGGATGCACTTCCTGTACAAATTGGACAATGTGTTTGGAAGCACGTGGGTTTCGGACGAAAACTCATCTATTACAACGGGATTTCATTTTAATAACATATTTTAACTCCATAATTTTTTTGTATTCAATATGCACCATTCAAAGGCACATCATCCATTTTCAACCCTTTCTGACTTCATTTGATATTTCTCATGCATTTAATGATTTATTTTGAGCTAAATGACCCTGAATTTGAAAAGTAATACAAATGAACTCTGAAAAGGTTGTAACTTGGAATTACATCATAATTCACCCACATAGCAACTTCTACAGAGTTTAGATGGTTACGGCAAAAATTGGATGCACTTCGTGTAGAAATTGGACAATCTCATGAGAAGCAATGAGGGTTTCGGACGAAAACTCATCTATTACAAACGGATGTCATTTTATTAACTTATTTAAACTCCATAAGTTTTGTGCGTTCAATATGCACCATTCAAAGGCACATCATCAATTTTCAACCCTTTAGGACTTCATTTGATATTTCCCATGCATTTAATGATTTATTTTGAGCTAAATGACCCTGAATTTGAAAAGCAATACAAATGAACTCTGAAAAGGTTGTAACTTGGCATGACATCATAATTTCACCCACATAGAAACTTCTAAAGAGTTGAGAGGGTTACGGCAAAAACTGGATGCACTTCGTGTACAAATTGGACAATCTGTTTCGAAGCGTGTGGGTTTCGGACGAAAACTCATCTATTACAAAGGGATTTAATTTTAATAACTTATTTTAACTCCATAATTTTTGTGTATTCAATATGCACCATTCAGAGGCACATCAATCATTTTCAACCCTTTGTGACTTCATTTGATATTTCTCGTGCATTTAATGATTTATTTTGAGCTAAATGACCCTGAATTTGAAAAGCAGTACAAATGAACTCTAAAAAGGTTGTAACTTGGAATGACATCATAATTTCACCCACATAGCAACTTGTAAAGAGTTGAGAGGGTTACGGCAAAAACTGGATGTACCTCGTGTACAAATTGGACAATCTCTTTCGAAGCGTGTGGGTTACGGACGAAAACTCATCTATTACAAAGGGATTTCATTTTTAATAACTTATTTTAACTCCATACTTTTTGTATGCTCAATAGGCACCATTCAAAGGTACATCCTCAATTTTCAACCCTTTCTAACTTAATTTGATATTTCTCATACATTTAATGATTTATTTTGAGCTAAATGACCCTGAATTCTAAAAGTTGTAAAAATGAACTCTGAAAAGGTTGTAACTTGGCATGACATCATAATTCACCCACATAGCAACTTCTAAAGAGTTGAGAGGGTTACGGCAAAAATCGGATGCACTTCGTGTACAAATTGGACAATCTCATAAGAAGCATGAGGGTTTTGGACGAAAACTCATCTATTACAAAGGGATTTCATTTTTAATAACTTATTTTAACTCCATAATTTTTGTGTGTTCAATATGCACCATTCAAAGGCACATGATCAATTTTTAACCCTTTCTAACTTCATTTGATATTTCTCATGCATTTAATGATTTATTTTGAGCTAATTGGCCCTGAATTTGAAAAGAAGTATAAATGAACTGTGAAAAGGTTGTGACTTGGCATGACATCATAATTTCACCCACATAGAAACTTCCAAAGAGTTGTGAGGGTTACGGCAAAAAATGGATGCACTTCGTGTACAAATTGGACAATCTCTTTCGAAGCATGTGGGTTTCCGACGAAAACTCATCTATTATAAAGGGATTTCATTTTTAATAACTTATTTTAACTCCATAATTTTTGTGTGTACAATATGCACCATTCAATGGAACATCATCAATTTTCAACCCTTTCTGACTTCATTTGATATTTCTCATGCATTTAATGATTTATTTTGAGCTAAATGACCCTGAATTTGAAAAGCAGTACAAATGACCTCTGAAAATGTTGTAACTTGGCATGACATCAGAATTTCACCCACATAGCAACTTCTAAAGAGTTGAGAGGGTTACGGCAATAACTGGATGCACTTTGTGTACAAATTGGACAATCTCTTTCTAAGCATGTGGGTTTCGGACGAAAACTCATCTATTACAAAGGGATTTTATTTTTAATAACTTATTTTAACTCTATACTTTTTGTGTGTTCAATATGCACCATTCAAAGTCACATCATCAATTTTCAACCGTTTCTGACTTCATTTGATATTTCGCATGCATTTAAGTATTTATTTTGAGCTAAATGACCCTGAATTTGAAAAGCAATACAAATGAACTCTGAAAAGGTTGCAACTTGGCATGACATCATAATTTCACCCACATAGAAACTTCTAAAGAGTTGAGAGGGTTACGGCAAAAACTGGATGCACTTCCTGTACAAATTGGACAATGTGTTTGGAAGCACGTGGGTTTCGGACGAAAACTCATCTATTACAACGGGATTTCATTTTAATAACATATTTTAACTCCATAATTTTTTTGTATTCAATATGCACCATTCAAAGGCACATCATCCATTTTCAACCCTTTCTGACTTCATTTGATATTTCTCATGCATTTAATGATTTATTTTGAGCTAAATGACCCTGAATTTGAAAAGTAGTACAAATGAACTCTGAAAAGGTTGTAACTTGGAATTACATCATAATTCACCCACATAGCAACTTCTACAGAGTTTAGAGGGTTACGGCAAAAATTGGATGCACTTCGTGTAGAAATTGGACAATCTCATGAGAAGCAATGAGGGTTTCGGACGAAAACTCATCTATTACAAACGGATGTCATTTTATTAACTTATTTAAACTCCATAAGTTTTGTGCGTTCAATATGCACCATTCAAAGGCACATCATCAATTTTCAACCCTTTAGGACTTCATTTGATATTTCCCATGCATTTAATGATTTATTTTGAGCTAAATGACCCTGAATTTGAAAAGCAATACAAATGAACTCTGAAAAGGTTGTAACTTGGCATGACATCATAATTTCACCCACATAGAAACTTCTAAAGAGTTGAGAGGGTTACGGCAAAAACTGGATGCACTTCGTGTACAAATTGGACAATCTGTTTCGAAGCGTGTGGGTTTCGGACGAAAACTCATCTATTACAAAGGGATTTAATTTTAATAACTTATTTTAACTCCATAATTTTTGTGTATTCAATATGCACCATTCAGAGGCACATCAATCATTTTCAACCCTTTGTGACTTCATTTGATATTTCTCGTGCATTTAATGATTTATTTTGAGCTAAATGACCCTGAATTTGAAAAGCAGTACAAATGAACTCTAAAAAGGTTGTAACTTGGAATGACATCATAATTTCACCCACATAGCAACTTGTAAAGAGTTGAGAGGGTTACGGCAAAAACTGGATGTACCTCGTGTACAAATTGGACAATCTCTTTCGAAGCGTGTGGGTTACGGACGAAAACTCATCTATTACAAAGGGATTTCATTTTTAATAACTTATTTTAACTCCATACTTTTTGTATGCTCAATAGGCACCATTCAAAGGTACATCCTCAATTTTCAACCCTTTCTAACTTAATTTGATATTTCTCATACATTTAATGATTTATTTTGAGCTAAATGACCCTGAATTCTAAAAGTTGTAAAAATGAACTCTGAAAAGGTTGTAACTTGGCATGACATCATAATTCACCCACATAGCAACTTCTAAAGAGTTGAGAGGGTTACGGCAAAAATCGGATGCACTTCGTGTACAAATTGGACAATCTCATAAGAAGCATGAGGGTTTTGGACGAAAACTCATCTATTACAAAGGGATTTCATTTTTAATAACTTATTTTAACTCCATAATTTTTGTGTGTTCAATATGCACCATTCAAAGGCACATGATCAATTTTTAACCCTTTCTAACTTCATTTGATATTTCTCATGCATTTAATGATTTATTTTGAGCTAATTGGCCCTGAATTTGAAAAGAAGTATAAATGAACTGTGAAAAGGTTGTGACTTGGCATGACATCATAATTTCACCCACATAGAAACTTCCAAAGAGTTGTGAGGGTTACGGCAAAAAATGGATGCACTTCGTGTACAAATTGGACAATCTCTTTCGAAGCATGTGGGTTTCCGACGAAAACTCATCTATTATAAAGGGATTTCATTTTTAATAACTTATTTTAACTCCATAATTTTTGTGTGTACAATATGCACCATTCAATGGAACATCATCAATTTTCAACCCTTTCTGACTTCATTTGATATTTCTCATGCATTTAATGATTTATTTTGAGCTAAATGACCCTGAATTTGAAAAGCAGTACAAATGACCTCTGAAAATGTTGTAACTTGGCATGACATCAGAATTTCACCCACATAGCAACTTCTAAAGAGTTGAGAGGGTTACGGCAATAACTGGATGCACTTTGTGTACAAATTGGACAATCTCTTTCTAAGCATGTGGGTTTCGGACGAAAACTCATCTATTACAAAGGGATTTTATTTTTAATAACTTATTTTAACTCTATACTTTTTGTGTGTTCAATATGCACCATTCAAAGTCACATCATCAATTTTCAACCGTTTCTGACTTCATTTGATATTTCGCATGCATTTAAGTATTTATTTTGAGCTAAATGACCCTGAATTTGAAAAGCAATACAAATGAACTCTGAAAAGGTTGCAACTTGGCATGACATCATAATTTCACCCACATAGAAACTTCTAAAGAGTTGAGAGGGTTACGGCAAAAACTGGATGCACTTCCTGTACAAATTGGACAATGTGTTTGGAAGCACGTGGGTTTCGGACGAAAACTCATCTATTACAACGGGATTTCATTTTAATAACATATTTTAACTCCATAATTTTTTTGTATTCAATATGCACCATTCAAAGGCACATCATCCATTTTCAACCCTTTCTGACTTCATTTGATATTTCTCATGCATTTAATGATTTATTTTGAGCTAAATGACCCTGAATTTGAAAAGTAGTACAAATGAACTCTGAAAAGGTTGTAACTTGGAATTACATCATAATTCACCCACATAGCAACTTCTACAGAGTTTAGAGGGTTACGGCAAAAATTGGATGCACTTCGTGTAGAAATTGGACAATCTCATGAGAAGCAATGAGGGTTTCGGACGAAAACTCATCTATTACAAACGGATGTCATTTTATTAACTTATTTAAACTCCATAAGTTTTGTGCGTTCAATATGCACCATTCAAAGGCACATCATCAATTTTCAACCCTTTAGGACTTCATTTGATATTTCCCATGCATTTAATGATTTATTTTGAGCTAAATGACCCTGAATTTGAAAAGCAATACAAATGAACTCTGAAAAGGTTGTAACTTGGCATGACATCATAATTTCACCCACATAGAAACTTCTAAAGAGTTGAGAGGGTTACGGCAAAAACTGGATGCACTTCGTGTACAAATTGGACAATCTGTTTCGAAGCGTGTGGGTTTCGGACGAAAACTCATCTATTACACAGGGATTTAATTTTAATAACTTATTTTAACTCCATAATTTTTGTGTATTCAATATGCACCATTCAGAGGCACATCAATCATTTTCAACCCTTTGTGACTTCATTTGATATTTCTCGTGCATTTAATGATTTATTTTGAGCTAAATGACCCTGAATTTGAAAAGCAGTACAAATGAACTCTAAAAAGGTTGTAACTTGGAATGACATCATAATTTCACCCACATAGCAACTTGTAAAGAGTTGAGAGGGTTACGGCAAAAACTGGATGTACCTCGTGTACAAATTGGACAATCTCTTTCGAAGCGTGTGGGTTACGGACGAAAACTCATCTATTACAAAGGGATTTCATTTTTAATAACTTATTTTAACTCCATACTTTTTGTATGCTCAATAGGCACCATTCAAAGGTACATCCTCAATTTTCAACCCTTTCTAACTTAATTTGATATTTCTCATACATTTAATGATTTATTTTGAGCTAAATGACCCTGAATTCTAAAAGTTGTAAAAATGAACTCTGAAAAGGTTGTAACTTGGCATGACATCATAATTCACCCACATAGCAACTTCTAAAGAGTTGAGAGGGTTACGGCAAAAATCGGATGCACTTCGTGTACAAATTGGACAATCTCATAAGAAGCATGAGGGTTTTGGACGAAAACTCATCTATTACAAAGGGATTTCATTTTTAATAACTTATTTTAACTCCATAATTTTTGTGTGTTCAATATGCACCATTCAAAGGCACATGATCAATTTTTAACCCTTTCTAACTTCATTTGATATTTCTCATGCATTTAATGATTTATTTTGAGCTAATTGGCCCTGAATTTGAAAAGAAGTATAAATGAACTGTGAAAAGGTTGTGACTTGGCATGACATCATAATTTCACCCACATAGAAACTTCCAAAGAGTTGTGAGGGTTACGGCAAAAAATGGATGCACTTCGTGTACAAATTGGACAATCTCTTTCGAAGCATGTGGGTTTCCGACGAAAACTCATCTATTATAAAGGGATTTCATTTTTAATAACTTATTTTAACTCCATAATTTTTGTGTGTACAATATGCACCATTCAATGGAACATCATCAATTTTCAACCCTTTCTGACTTCATTTGATATTTCTCATGCATTTAATGATTTATTTTGAGCTAAATGACCCTGAATTTGAAAAGCAGTACAAATGACCTCTGAAAATGTTGTAACTTGGCATGACATCAGAATTTCACCCACATAGCAACTTCTAAAGAGTTGAGAGGGTTACGGCAATAACTGGATGCACTTTGTGTACAAATTGGACAATCTCTTTCTAAGCATGTGGGTTTCGGACGAAAACTCATCTATTACAAAGGGATTTTATTTTTAATAACTTATTTTAACTCTATACTTTTTGTGTGTTCAATATGCACCATTCAAAGTCACATCATCAATTTTCAACCGTTTCTGACTTCATTTGATATTTCTCATGCATTTAATGATTTATTTTGAGCTAAATGACCCTGAATTTGAAAAGCAGTACAAATGATCTCTGAAAATGTTGTAACTTGGCATGACATGAGAATTGCACCCACATAGAAACTTATAAAGAGTTGAGAGGGTTACGGCAAAAATTGGATGCACTTCGTGTACAAATTGGACAATCTCTTTCTAAGCATGTGGGTTTCGGACGAAAACTCATCTATTACTAAGGGATTTTATTTTTAATAACTTATTTTAACTCTATACTTTTTGTGTGTTCAATATGCACCATTCAAAGTCATATCATCAATTTTCAACCCATTCTGACTTCATTTGATATTTCTCATGCATTTAATTATTTATTTTGAGCTAAATGACCTTGAATTTGAAAATTAGTACAAATGAACTCTCAAAAGGTTGTAACTTGGCATGACATCATAATTTCACCCACATAGCAACTTCTAAAGAGTTGAAAGGGTTACGGCAAAAACTGGATGCACTTCGTGTACAAATTGGACAATCTCTTTCGAAGCATGAGGGTTTCGGACAATCAATTTTCAACCCTTTCTGACTTCATTTGATATTAGCAAAAAGAATTTTTTGTGTGAAACTTTAAGAGCAAACTAAAATAACAAAATCTGTTTTTGATTTAAACAACCATTTAATGTAACCTAAAAAATACCAAATTGAATACAATGTTAAAACAAAGTAATATTAAATAGTCGGAAAAATAGTAAAGAAATAACATAAAAAATAGCAAAAGTGAAAATAGATGCACTTACACTGAAATTCAACCTAAATTGAAAGTGCTAGTTAGGCACGTAACTAGCATTTTGAATTTAGGTCGAGTTTCATGTATAAGGGCATCTATTTTCACTATGAGCGGAGCTCGACAGGTCAAGTGCATCGGGGCTTATAAACAGGTGCGGTCTCGCCTCGACTAGCGAGATGGGACTAAACATTTGACACCTGCTACGTGGAAGTCTTTAGTACCGGCTGGTGACACCAGCTGGTACTGAAGGTTGCCCTTTAGTACCGGCTGGTGTCACAAGCCGGTACTAAAGGTGCACGCGGGGCCCAAGTCTGACCAAAAGCCTGCCATTCCCCTTTAGTACTGGCTCATTACACGAACCGGTACTAAAGGTCCCTCACGAGCCAGTACTAAAGGTCGCCCTGCTCCTAGCCATTGGAGCCGGCACGAACCGGGACTAATACCGTCTTTAGTACTGGCTCGTGACCAGACCGGGACTAATGCTCGGGATGAAAGGTCTGTTTTCTGCTAGTGCGTCGTCGTCCCCGTCCCCGTCCCCGCCCCTGTCACCTCCCTGTCGCCGCCCCGAGCTAGCCATCATCGTCTCCGCCCCCGTTGCCGCTCCGAGCCCTCCGTCGTCATCGTCGTCCCCCGTCACCTCCCCGTCGCCGCCTCGCCCCAGTCCCGTCGCTGCCCCGTTACCTCCCCATCGCCGCCCCGCCCCCGTCCCGCCATCGCCGCCCCCGTCGCTGCCTCGAGCCCGCCATCATCGTCGACGTCCCCGTATATGCCCCCTCCCCGATAACTTCGACATGAGGGGGGTCCGATATACCCCCTCTCCGATAAATTTTAATAACATGCTTTCTGGGTGAAATGATGATACCATGCCAAATTTCTGTTGGGGAACGTTGCATGGGAAACAAAAAAATTCCTATGCACACGCAGATCTATCCATGGTGATGAGAATCTACGAGAGGGAGAGTGGATCTGCATACCCTTGTAGATCGCTAAGCGGGAAGCGTTAAGAAACGCGGTTGGTGTAGTTGAACATCTTCGCGATCCAAATCGCCGAGCGTCCCATAATCTCATCACTATCCTTCCCGCGATCCAATCACGGTCCGTTCCGCGAACTCATCACGATCCATCCCGCGATCTCATCACGACCCGTCTCATGATCTTGATCATGGTCCTTCCGATCTAGCACCGAACGGACGGCACCTCCGCGTTCAGCACACGGACACCTCGATGATGATCTCCGCCTTCTTGATCCAGAAAGAGGGAGAGGAGAGGTAGGAGAGTTCTCCAGCAGCATGATGGCGCTCCGGCGATGGTGGTGGAGCTATTCTGGCAGGGCTTCGCCTAAGCACTGCAGAAATCCGATCTAGTGGAGAAACTATGCACCGGTGGAACGGGTAGCACGTGGCTAAAAATTCCATGCAAAGTCCCTAAAACCTCCAGTATATATAAGACGAAGAGAGGAGGAGGATTGGCCCAAGGGCCAAGCCTCTAGGAGTTAGCCGAACCAGGTGGAGGAGGTGCAATCGACCTCCAATCCTACTAGGACTAGGATTCACCCTATTTTTGCCTTTTTCCACTTTTTCTCTTTGGGCTTTTTCTCCCTAGCCGCATGGACTTTGTGTGGTACTTCCACCAGCCCACTAAGGGCTGGTATTTACTCTCCCACAGCCCATGTTGCCTCTTGGGTCGAAATATCCCTCCCGATGGTCTCCGGTACACTACCGACACTCCCGGTACACTACCGATGAGCCCGAAACTTTTCCAGCGACCAAAATAGGACTTCCTATATATCTATCTTTAACTCCGGACCATTACGGAGCTTGTCGTGATGTCCGGGATCTCATCCGGGACTCCAAACAACCTTCGGTCACCATCATGCATAACTCTATACTACCGAAACGTCACCAAACCTTAAGTGTGCAGACCCTGTAGGTTCGAGAACTATGTAGACATGACCGAGACACCTCTACGATCAATAACCAATAGCGGGACCTGGATGCCCATCTTGGTTCCTACATATTCTACGAAGATCTTTATCGGTCGAACCTCTATGTCAATGATATAGTTAATCCCTTATGATGTTCCCTTTGTTCTTCGGTATGTTACTTGCCCGAGATTCGATCGTCGGTATCTCCATACCTAATTCAAACTCGTTACCGGCAAGTCTCTTTACTCGTTCCGTAATACAAGATCCCATGACTAACACTTAGTCATATTGCTTGCAAGGCTTATTGTGATGTTGTATTACCGAGTGGGACCTGAGATACCTCTCCGTCACACGGAGTATCAAATCCCAGTCTTGATCCATGCCAACCCAACAGACACCCTCGGAGATACCTGTAGAGCACCTTTATAGTCACCCAGTTATGTTGCAACATTTGATACACACAAGGAACTCCTCCGGTGTCCGTGAGTTGCATGATCTCATGGTCATAGGAACATATACTTGACATGCAGAAAATAGTAGCAATAAACTGACGCGATCATATGCTACATTTGTAGTTTGGGTCTTGTCCATCACATCATTCTCGTAATGATGTGATCACGTTATCAAATGACATCTGATGTCCATGGCTAGGAAACCTTAACCGTCTTTTGATCAACGAGCTAGTCTATTAGAGGCATACTAGGGACATGGTTTTGTCTATGTATCCACACATGGATCTAAGTTTCCGATCAATACAATTATAGCATGGATAATAAACGATTATCATGAACAAGGAAATATGATAATAACTAATTTATTATTGCCTCTAGGGCATATTACCAATAGGCTCCCACTTGCACTAGAGTCAATAATCTAGTTCACATCACTATGTGATTCGCATTGTTATGAATCTAACACCCAATGAGTTCTGGGGCTCGATCATGCTTTGCATGTGAGAGAGGTCTTATAGTCAACGAGTCTGTGACATTCAAATCCGTGTGTACTTTGCAAATCTCTATGTCAAACCGTAAACACTACTACCACACTCAACCTGGTACTATTCCAAATGGCTGCTGCACTATACGTATCCAGATTGCTACTACGAGTCATCCGGATTGGTGTTAAAGCTTGCATTGACGTAACTCTTTACGACGAATTCTTTATCACCTCCATAATTGAGAAACATCTCCTTAGTCTTTTAGTTACTAAGGATAATCTTGACCGCTATCTAGTGATCCACTCCCGGATCACTCTTGTACCCCTTGACAGACTCATGGCAAGGCACACACAGGTGCGGTACACAGCATGGCATAATATAGAGCCTATGTCTAAGGCATAGGGGACGATGTTCATCCTTTCTCTTTCTTCTGCCGTTGTCGAGCTTTGAGTCTCACTGAACTTCACACCTTACAAATCAAGGGAGAACTCTTTCTCTGACCGATCCATTTTGAACTTTTTCAAAATCTTGTCAATCCATGTATTCATTGAAAGTCTCATCAAGCATCTTGATCTATATCTATTGATCTTGATGCTCAACAATTAGGTAGATTAATCCAGGTCTTCCTTTGAAAAACTCTTTTCAAACAACCCTTCATGCTTTTCAGAAATTCTATACTATTTCCGATCAACAATATGTCAATCACATACGTGTTGGAAATATGCCCTAGAGGCAATAAATAAAGTACTTATTATTATATTTCCTTGTTCATGATAATCTTTTATTATCCATGCTATAATTGTATTGATTGGAAACACATTACATGTGTGGGTAATACACAACACTATGTCCCTAGTATGCCTCTAGTGAACTAGCTCGTCGATCAAAGATGGTCAAGGTTTCCTAGCCATTGACATGTGATGTCATTTGATAACGGGATCACATCATTAGAAGAATATTGTGATGGACAAGACCCAAACTACAAACGTATCATATGATCGTGTCAGTTTATTGCTACTGTTTTCTGCATGCCAAGTGTTTGTTCCAAGATCATGTAACTCACGGACATCGGAGGAGTGCCTTGTGTGTATCAAACGTCGCAATGTAACTGGGTGACTATAAAGGTGCTCTATAGGTATCTCCGAGGGTGTCCGTTGAGTTGGCATGGATCAAGACTGGGATTTGTTACTCCGTGTGACTGAGAGGTATCTCAGGGCCCACTCGGTAATACAACATCACAATGAGCCTTGCAAGCAATGTGACTAAGTGTCAGTCATGGGATCTTTTATTACGAAACGAGTAAAGAGACTTGCCGGTAACGAGGTTGAACTAGGTATAGAGATACCGAGGATCGAATCTCGGGCAAGTAACATACCGAAGAACAAAGGGAACATCATACAGGATTAACTGAGTCCTTGACATAGAGGTTCGACCGATAAAGATCTTCGTAGAATATGTAGGAACCAATATGGGCATCTAGGTCCCGCTATTGGTTATTGACCATAGAGGTGTCTCGGTCATGTCTACATAGTTCTCGAACCCGCAAGGTCTGCACACTTACAGTTTGGTGACGTTTCGGTAGTATAGAGTTATGTATGGTGGTGACCTAAGGTTGTTCGGAGTCCCATATGACATCCAGGACGTCACGAGGAGCTCCTGAATGGTCCAGAGGTAAATATTGATATATAGGAAGTCCTATTTTGGTCGCCAGAAAAGTTTCCGACTCATCGGTAGTGTACCGGGAGTGCCATTAGTTTACCGGGAGACCATCGGGAGGGGTATTTCAAACCAAGAGGCAACATGGGCTGTGGGAGAGTGAATACCAGCCCTTTGTGGG
This sequence comes from Hordeum marinum, assembly GCA_022496015.1. Lineage (NCBI taxonomy): Eukaryota > Viridiplantae > Streptophyta > Magnoliopsida > Poales > Poaceae > Hordeum > Hordeum marinum. The sequence goes on from CM039678.1 coordinate 558,441,395, forward strand.
CTGCCAGAAGTCCCACACAAAGCCCATGCGGCTAGGGAGAAAAAGCCCAAAGAGAAAAAGTGGAAAAAGGCAAAAAAAATAGGGTGAATCCTAGTCCTACTAGGATTGGAGGCAGATTCCACCTCCTCCACCTGGTTCGGCCGACTCCTAGAGGCTTGGCCCAAGGGCCAAGCCTCCTCCTCTCTTCCTCTTATATATACTGGAGGTTTGAGGGGTTTTGCACAGAATTTTCAGCCACATGCTACCCGTTTCTCTAGTTCATAGTTTCTCCTCTAGATCAGTTTTCTGCAGTGCTTAGGCGAAGCCCTGCCGGAATAGCTCCACCACCATCACCGGAGCGCTGTCACGCTGCCCGAGAACTCTTCTTCTTCTCCGCTCCCTCTAGTTGGATCAAGACGGCGGAGATCGTCATCAAGCCGTACGTGTCCTGAACGCGGAGGTGCCGTTCATTTGGCGCTAGATCGAAAGGACCGTTATTGAGTTCGTAGGACGAATCGTGATCAAGTTCGCGGGATGGATCGTGATTGGATCACGGGACAGATCGTGACTGGATCACGGGATGCTCAGCAATTTGGATCGCGAAGACATTCAACTACACCAACCGCGTTTCTTAACGCTTCCCACTTAGCGATCTACAGGGGTACGTAGATCCACTCTCCCTCTCGTAGATGCTCATCACCATGTATAGATTTGCGTGTTCGTAGGAATATTTTTGTTTCCCATGCAACGTTCCCCAATAGTGGCATCATGAGCTAGGTCTATGTGTAGATGATATCTCGAGGAGAACACAAAAGGTTTGTGGGCGTTGATGCTTAGATTGCTTCCTCCCTTGGTCGGATTTTGGTTCAGCGGTATTGTGAGATGAAGCGGCCCGGACCAACATTACTCGTACGCTTACAAGAGACCGGTTCCCTGGACCACAACTTGTTGCATAGATGGCTTGTGGGTGCTAGTTTCTCTCACTTTAGTTGGATCGGATTCGACAAAGGCGTTCCTTGAGAAGGTTGAAAAGCAACTAGTGTATCACCGTTGTGGTTTGTGTGTCGATGAGAATTGTTCTTGCTAGATACCCGTAGCATCCACGTAAAACATGCAACAACAATTAGAGGACATCTAACTTGTTTTTGCAGGGTATGTTGTGATGTGATATGGCCAATTACATGTTGGGGAACGTTGCATGGGAAACAAAAAAAATCCTACGCACACGCACGATCTATCCATGGTGATGAGCATCTACGAGAGGGAGAGTGGATCTACATACCCTTGTAGATTGCTAAGTGGGAAGCGTTAAGAAACGCGGTTGGTGTAGTCGAATGTCTTCGCGATCCAAATCACCGAGCGTCCCACGATCTCATCACGATCCGTCCCACGATCCAATCACGATCCGTCCCGCGAACTCATCACGATCCGTCCCGCGAACTCATCACGATCCGTCCCGCGATCTCATCACGATCCGTCTCGCAATCTTGATCACGGTCCTTCCGATCTAGCGGCGAACGGACGACACCTCCGCGCTCAGCACACGTACAGCTCGATGATTATCTCCGCCTTCTTGATCCAAGAAGAGGGAGCGGAGAGATAGAAGATTTCTTCGGCAGCATGACGGTGCCGCGGCGATGGTGGTGGTGCAATTCTCGCAGGGCTTTGCCTAACGACCGCTGAAAACCGATCTCGAGGAGAAACTGCGATCTAGAGGATAGGTAGCACGTGGCTTTTAGGGTTAGCTTTTCCCTCTAAATCCTCTAGTATATATAGGAGGGAGGGAGGGGAGGAGGAAGCCTCAAACCCTCAAGCTCTGGCCGAAATTGGAGGTGGAGGAGTCCTACTCTAATCCTATTAGGATTAGGACTCCTTCCTTATTTAGACTTTTTACCTTTTTCCAACCTTTTCTCCTTGGGCTTTTCTTCCCAGCCGCATGGGCCCTTTGTGGGACTTCAACCAGCCTAATAAGGGATGGTATTTATCCTCCCACAGCCCATGTAGCCTCTTGGGTCGAAATACCCCTCCCGATGGTCCCTCGGTACACTACCGGCACTCCCGGTACACTACCGATGAGCCCGAAACTTTTCCGACGACCAAAACAGGACTTCCTATATATGAATCTTTACCTCCGGCCCATTCCGGAGATATTCATGACGTCCGGAATCTCATCCAGGACTCCGAAAAACATTCGGTCATCACCATACATAACTCTATACTACCGAAACGTCACCAAACCTTAAGCGTGCAAACCCTGCGGGTTCGAGAACTATGTAGACATGACCGAGACACCTCTACGGCCAATAACCAATAGCAGGACCTAGATGACCATATTGGTTCCTACATATTCTACGAAGATCTTTATCGGTCGAACCTCTATGTCAAGGATTCAGTTAATCCCGTATGATGTTCCCTTTGTTCTTCGGTATGTTACTTGCCCGAGATTCGATCGTCGGTATCTCCATACCTAGTTCAATCTTGTTACCAGCAAGTCTATTTACTCGTTCCGTAATACAAGATCCCGTGACCAACACTTAGTCACATTGCTTGCAAGGCTCATTGTGATGTTGTATTACCGAGTGGGCCCTGAGATACCTCTCCGTCACACGGAGTAACAAATCCCAGTCTTGATCTATGCCAACTCAACAGACACCATCGGAGATACCTGTAGAGCACCTTTATAGTCACCCAGTTATGTTGCGATGTTTGATACACACAAGTCACTCCTCCGATGTCCATGAGTTGCATGATCTCATGGTCATAGGAACACATACTTGACATGCAGAAAACAGTAGCAATAAACTTACACGATCATATGCTACGTTTGTACTTTGGGTCTTGTCCATCACATCATTCTCATAATGATGTGATCCCGTTATCAAATGACATCTCATGTCCATGGCTCGGAAACTTTAACCATCTTTTGATCAACGAGCTAGTCTGTTAGAGGCATACTAGGGACATTGTGTTGTCTATGTATCCACACATGTATCTGAGTTTTTGATCAACACAATTATAGCATGGATAATAAACGATTATCATGAACAAGGAAATATGATAATAACTAATTTATTATTGCCTCTAGGGCATATTTCCAACAGTCTCCCACTTGCACAAGAGTCAATAATCTAGTTCACATCACCATGTGATTCGCATTGTTATGAATCTAACACCCAATGAGTTCTGGGGCTCGATCATGCTTTGCATGTCAGAGAGGTCTTATAGTCAACGGGTCTGCAAAATTCAGATCCGTGTGTACTTTGCAAATCTCTATGTCAAACCGTAAACACTGCTACCACACTCCACTTCATACTATTCCAAATGGCTCCACTATACGTATCCAGATTGCTACTATGAGTCATCCGGATTTGTCTTAAAGCCTGCATCGACGTGACTCTTTACGACGAACTCTTTATCACCTCCATAATTGAGAAACATCAACTTAGTCTTTTAGTTACTAAGGATAATCTTGACCGTTGTCCAGTGATCCACTCCTGGGTCACTCTTGTACCCCTTGACAGACTCATGGCAAGGCACACACAAGTGCGGTACACAACATGGCATAATATAGAGCCTATGGCTAAAGCATAGGGGACGACATTCGTCCTTACTCTTTCTTCTGCCGTTGTCGAGCTTTGAGTCTCACTCAACTTCACACCTTACAGATCAGGCGAGAACTCTTTCTCTGACTGGTCCATTTTGAACTCTTCCAAAAATCTTGTCAAGGTATGTACTCATTGAAAGTCTCATCAAGCATATTGATCTATCTCTATAGATCTTGATGCTCAACAATTAGGTAGCTTTATCCAGGTCTTCCTTTGAAAATCACTTTCCAAACAACCGTTTGTGCTTTCTACAAATTCTACATTATTTCTGATCAACAATATGTCATCCACATATACTTATCAGAAATTCTATAGTGCTCCCACTCACTTTATTGTAAATACAAGTTTCTCATAAACTTTGTATAGACTCAAAAAACTTTGATCACCTCATCAAAGTGTATATTCCAACTCCGAGATGCTTGCTTCAGTCCATAGAAGGAGAACTAAAGCTTGCACAACTTTTAGCATCCTTAGGACTGACAAAACCTTCTGGTTGTATCACATACAACCTTTCCTCAAGTAAACCGTTAAGGAAACGATGTTTTGACATCCATCTGCCAGATTTCATAATTGAAAAATGCAGCAACTGCTAACATAATTCCAACAGACTTTAGCATCGCTACGAGTGAGAAAGTCTCATTGCAGTCAACTCCTTGAACTTGTTACAAACATCTTTGCAACAAGTGGAGCTTTACAAATGGTGACATTTACCATCAGAGGCTGTCTTCATCTCAAAGGTCCATTTGTACTCGACGACCTGCCGTCCAACGAGCAAGTCTACCAAAGTCTATACTTGGTTTTCATACATGGATCCTTTCTCGGATTTCATGGCCTCCAACTATTTGTCAGAATTCGGGCCCATCATTGCTTCTTTATAGCTCGTAGGTTCATCGTTGTCAAACAACATGACCTCCAACACAGGGTTGTCGTACCGCTCAGGAGCAGTACACATCCTTGTCGACCTACGAGGTTCGATAGTAACCTGATCCTGAAGCTTCATGATCATCATCATTAACTTCCTCTTCAACTAACGTAGGCTTCACAAAAACATATTCCTGCGCTGCACTACTCTCTGGTTGAACAAAGGTTCAAAAACCTCATCAAGTTCTATCTTCCTCCCACTCAATTCTTTCGAGAGAAACTCTTTCTCGAGAAATGACCCGTTTTTAGCAGCAAACACTTTGCACTTGGATCTGAGATAGAAGGTATAACCAACTGTTCTTAGGGTATTCTATGAAGATGCATTTGTCCGCTTTGGGTTCGAGCTTATTAGGTGAAAACATTTTTCACACAAGCGTCGTAGTCCCAAACATTAAGAAATGACAGCTTAGGTTTCTATCAAACCATAATTCACACAGTGTCATCTCAACAGATTTAGATGGTGCCCTATCTTAAAGTGAATGTAGTTGTCTCTAATGCATAACCCTAAAACCATAGTGGTAAAACGATAAGAGACATCATAATTCGCACCATATCTAATAGAGCACGACTATGATGTTCGGACACACCATTACACTATGAAGTTCCAGGTGGCGTGAGTTGTGAAACGACTTTCACATTGTCTAAAGTTGTATGCCAAACTCGTAACTCAGATATTCACCTCCACGATCATATCGCAGACATTTTTTATCTTCTTGTCACGATGATCTTAAACTTCACTCTGAATTTGCTTGAACCTTCCGAACGATTCAGACTTGTGTTTCTTTAAGTAAATATACACTATATCTACTCAAATCATCAGTGAAGGTAAGAAAATAACGATATCCACCGCACGCTACAAAACTCATTGGATTGCATACATCAACATGTATCATTTCAAATGAACCACTTGCCTGCTCCATCAATCTGGAAAATGGGGTCCTTAATCATCTTGCCCAAGAGGCATTGTTCGCATGTCTCAACCGATTTGAAATCGAATGAGTCCAAAGATCCATCAGCATGGAGTTTCTTCATGCGCTTTATACCAATATGACATTTAGCGTCAGTGCCACAAGTATGTGGTACTATCATTATTAACCTTGTATCTTTTGGCATCAATGTTATGAACATGTGTATTACTACGATCAAGATTTCAACAAACCATTCTCACTGGGCGAATGACCATTGAAGGTATTATTCATGTAAACAGAATAACCATTATGCTCTAACTTAAATGAATAACCGTGTTTGCAATAAACACGATCTAATCGCGTTCATGCTCAACGCAAAACACCTAATAACATTTATTTAGGTTTGTCACTAATCCCGAAGGTAGATAGGGCATGCGATGTTGATCACATCAACCTTGGAAACATTTCCAACACATCGTCACCTCACCCTTTGCTAGTCCTCCGTTTATTCCGTAGCTTTTATTTCGAGTTACTAACATTTAGCAACCGAACCGGTATCTAATACCTAGGTGCTACTAGGAATACTAGCAAGGTACATCAATAACACATATATCAAATATACTTATGTCGACGTTGCCAGCCTTCTTATCTACCAAGTATCTAGGGTTGTCCCACTTCAGCGACCGTTCTCCTAAAAATCAAAGCACTTAGTGTCGGGTTTGGGTTCAACTTCGGGTTGCTTCACTCGAGCAGCAACTGACTTGCCATCCATGAAGTTTCCCTCCCTACCCTTGCCCTTCTCAAAACTTAGTGGTTTTACTAACAATCAACACTTGACGCTCCTTCTTGATTTCTACCTTCACGGTGTCAAACATCGCGAACAGCTCAGGGATCAATAATTCTATCCCTGGCATTTTATAGTTCATCAACAAGTTCTAGTATCTTAGTGACAGTGACTTGGAGAACTAGATCAATCACTATCTTATCTGGAAGATGAACTCCCACTCGATTCAAGCGATTGTAGCACCCAGACAATCTGAGCACATGCTCCACGATTGAGCTATTCTCCTTCATCTTGCAGGCAAAGAATCTTGTTGGAGATCTTATATCTCGCAACACGGGCACGAGCCTGAGATCCTAATTTCAGCTCTTAGAACATCTCATCTGTTCCGTGATGTTTCAAAACGTTTTGGAGCCTCAATTCTAAGCCGTAATGCATGACGCACTAAACTATCAAGTAGTCATCAGAACGTGCCTGTCAGATGTTCACAACATCTACAAATGACGCTAGATGGGTTGGCGCACTGAGCGGTGCAGTAAGGACATAAGCCTTCTGTGCAGCAGTGAGGACAATCCTCAGATCACGGATCCAGTCCGCAATATTACTACCATCATCTTTCAACTCTATTTCTCTAGGAACATATAAAAATTCAAGGGAGCTATAGCGTGAGCTAGTAATCTACAACATAATTTTGCAAAGACACTACAGACTATGTTCATGATAATGAGTTCAATTAATCATATTACTTAAGAACTCCCACTCAAATTGACATCCCTCCGGTCATTCGAGTGATACTTGATCCAAATTCACCAACTCAAGTCCGATCATCATGTGAGTTGAGGTGGTTCAATGGTGGACATCATCATGTTGATCATATCTACTATATGGCTCATGTTCGACCTTTTGGTCTCTTGTGTTCCGAGGCCATGTCTGTACATGCTAGGCTCGTCAAGTTTAACCCGAGTGTTCTACATATGCAACACTGGCTTGCACCCGTTGTATGTGAACATAGAGTCTATCACACCTGATCATCATGTGGTGTCTCGACACGACGAACTTTCAGAACGATGCACACTCGGGGAGAACAGAATTTATCTTGAAATTAAGTGAGGGGTCACCTTATAATGCTACCATTGTCCTAAGCAAAACAAGGTGCATAATTGGATTAACATCACATGCAAATCATAAGTGACATGATATGGCCATGAACTTGTGCTTCTGATCTCCATCAGAAAGCACTGGCATGATCTCCATCGTCACCGGCACGACACCATGATCTCCATCATCTTGATCACCATCAACTTGTCGCCATCGGGGTTGTCGCGCCCAACATGCTTCTACTACTATTGCTACCGTAGCGATAAACTAGAGCATTACATAGCGCTTAATGATTGACACATAGGTCATACAATAATTAAAGACAACCCTATGGCTCCTGCCGGTTGTCGTACTCATCGACATGCAAGTCACGATAATCTATACATCACATGATCATCTCATACATCACATATATGACATCATGTAATTGGCCATATCACATCACAACATACCCTGCAAAAACAAGTTAGACGTCCTCTAATTGTTGTTGCATGTTTTACGTGGCTGCTACGGGTATCTAGCAAGAACAATTCTCATCTACGCAAAAACTACAACGGTGATACACTAGTTGCTTTTCAACCTTCTCAAGGACCGCCTTTCTCGAATCCGATCCAACTAAAGTGAGAGAAACTGGCACCCGCAAGCCATCTATGCAACAAGTTGCGGTCGAGGGAACCGGTCTCTCATCAGCGTATGAGTAATGTTGGTTCGGGCCGCTTCATCTCACAATACCGCTGAACCAAAATCCGACCAAGGGAGGAAGCAATCTAAGCATCAACGCCCACAAACCTTTTGTGTTCGACTCGAGATCTCATCTACACATAGACCTAGCTCATGATGCCACCGTCGGGGAACGTTGCATGGGAAACAAAAATTGTCCTACGCACACGCAGATCTATCCATGTTGATGAGCATCTACGAGAGGGAGAGTGGATCTACATACCCTTGTAGATCGCTAAGCGGGAAGCGTTAAGAAACGCGGTTGGTGTAGTTCAACGTCTTCGTGATCCAAATCACCGAGCGTCCCGCAATCTCATCACGATCCGCCCCGCGATCCAATCACAATCCGTCCCGCGAACTCATCATGATCCGTCCCGTGATCTCATGACGACCCGTCTCACAATCTTGATCACGGTCCTTCTGATCTAGCGCCGAACGGACGGCACCTCCGCGTTCAGCACACGTACAGCTCGATGACGATCTCCGCCTTCTCGATACAGAAAGAGGGAGCAGAGAGGTAGGAGAGTTCTCTGGCATCATGATGGCGCTCCGACGATGGTGGTGGAGCTATTCCGGCAGGACTTCGCCTAAGCACTGTAGAAATCCGATCTAGAGGAGGAACTATGCACTGGAGGAACGGGCAGCACGTGGCTGAAAATTCTGTGCAAAAACCCTAAAACCTTTAGTATGCATAAGAGGAAGAGAGGAGCAGGCTTGTCCCAAGGTCCAAGCCTCTAGGAGTCGGCCGAACCAGGTGGAGGAGGTGGAATCCACCTCCAATCCTAGTAGGACTAGGATTCACCCTATTTTTGCCTTTTTCCACTTTTTCTCTTTGGGCTTTTTCTCCCTAGCCGCATGGGCTCTGTGTGGGACTTCCACCAGCCAAATAAGGGCTGGTATTCACTCTCCCAAAGCCCATGTTCCCTCTTGGGTCGAAATACCCCTCCCGATGGTCTCTCGATACACCACCGATGAGCCCGAAACTTTTTCGGCGACCAAAATAGGACTTCCTATATATAAATCTTTACCTGCGGACCATTCCGGAGCTCCTCGTGACGTCCGGGATCTCATCCGGGAGTCCAAACAACATCTGGTCACCACCATGCATAACTCTATACTACCGAAACGTCACCAAACCATAAGTGTGCAGACCTTGCGGGTTCGAGAACGATGTAGACATGACCGAGACACCTCTATGGTCAATAACCAATAGCGGGACCTGGATGCCCATATTGGTTCCTACATATTCTACGAAGATCTTTATCGGTTGAACCTCTATGTCAAGGATTCAGTTAATCCCATATGATGTTCCCTTTGTTCTTCGGTATGTTACTTGCCCGAGATTCGATCGTCGGTATATCCATACCTAGTTCAACCTCTTTACCGGCAAGTCTCTTTACTCGTTCCGTAATACAAGATCCCATGACTAACACTTAGTCATATTGCTTGCAAGGCTTATCGTGATGTTGTATTATCGAGTGGGCCCTGAGATACCTCTCCGTCACACGGAGTAACAAATCCCAGTCTTGATCCATGCCAACCCAACAGACACCCTCGGAGATAACTTTAGAGCACCTTTATAGTCACCCAGTTATGTTGCGAGTTTGATACACACAAGGCACTCCTCCGATGTCTGTGAGTTACATGATCTCATGGTTATAGGAACATATACTTGACATGTAGAAAACAGGGTTATTTTATTCAAAAAATCAGTAAGTGCATGAAAAATACCAAATGAAGTGAGAAAGTTTTGAAAATTGATGATGTGTCTTTGAATGGTGCATTTTGAAGACACAAAAATTGTGGAGTTCAAATAAGTTCAAAAAAATGAAATCCTTTTCTAACAGATGAGTTTTCGTCGGAAACCATGATACCTCGAATGAGATTGTCCATTTTGTACACGAAGTGCATCTAGTTTTTGTCATAACCCCGATCAAATTTTTATAACATACTAGGTGAGTGAAATGATGCTACCATGCCAACTTTCAACCTTTTCAGAGTTCATTTATAGTGCTTTTCAATTTCATGGTTCTTTAGCTCAAAAAAATCAGTAGGTGCATGAAAAATACCAAATGAAGTCAGAAAGTTTTGAAAATTGATGATGTGGCTTTGAATGGTGTATTTTGACAACACAAAAATTATGGATTTCAAATAACTTCAAAAAAATGAAATCCCTTTGTAACAGATGAGTTTTCGTCCGAAACCCTGATACTTCGGAAAAGATTCTCCATTTTGTACATGAAGTGCATCCAGTTTTTGCCGTAACCCTCTCAACTTTTTAGCTCATGGTATGTGGGTGAAATGAGGATACCATGCCAACTACCAACCTTTTCAGAGTTCATTTGAAGTGCTTTCCAATTTCAGTGTTATTTAGCTGAAAAAGTCAATAAGTGCATGAAAAATACCAAATGAAGTCAGAAAGTTTTGAAAATTGATGATGTGGCTTTGAATGGTGCATTTTGAACACACAAAAAGTATGGAGTTCAAATAAGTTCAAATATGAAATCCCTTTGTAACAGATGAGTTTTCGTCCGAAAGCGTGATTCGAAATAGATTGTCCATTTTGTACACGAAGTGCATCCAGTTTTTGTCCTAACCCTCTCAAATTTTTAGCTCATGCTATGTGGGTGAAATGATGATACCATGACAACTTTAAACCTTTTCAGAGTTCATTTGAAGTGATTTTCAATTTTAGGGTTATTTAGCTCAAAAAAATCAGTAAGTGCATGAAAAATACCAACGGAAGTCAGAAAGTTTTGAAAATTGATGATGTGACTTTGAATGATGGATTTTGAACACAGAAAAAGTATGGTGTTCAAATAAGTGCAAAAAATGAAATCCCTTTGTAACAGATGAGTTTTCGTCCGAAACTTTGATACTTCGAAAGAGATTGTCCATTTTGTACACGAAGTGCATCCAGTTTTTTCCGTAACCCTCTCAACTTTTCAGCTCATGCTATGTGGGTGAATTGAGCATACCATGCCAACTATCAACCTTTTCAGAGTTCATTTGCCGTAAGTATTTTTCGTTCCAAACATTAATAGCAAAAAGAATAAAATGATAAAACACGGTAGAAAACAATAAAGAAAAAATAAAACAAAATAAAAATAAAAATAATGGAAATTATGCAACTAAAATTATCAAAGTATTTTTCGTTCAAAACAGTAATAGCAAAAACAATATAATGATAAAACACACTCGAAATAAATAAAGAAAAAAAGCAAAAAAAGCAAAAAAACAAAACAAAAAATAATGGAAATTATGCAACTAAAATTATCAAAGTAGTTTTTGTTCAAAACATTAATAGCAAAAAGAACATAATGATAAAACACACTAAGCCACCATAAAGTATTTTTTGTCAAGAACTTTTAATATGCAAAAAAATAACATACAAAAATGCCCACATACTAAGCCACCATGGCCTGCATACGACTAGTAACCCAAGATACATGGGCCAGGACGCAGGCCCACGGAGCAAGTTGGCCCAAATGGGCAGAGACAGTTAGGCATGCAATGCCTGTGGTAGAGAGGAGCTCGAGACGGTAGGAGCAGCCAAGCTTATAAACCAGTACGACCGCTCCTCGCTCGGCGAGGTGGGACTAAACTCCCACCGTGCCAGGAACAGGGCTTTAGTCCTGGTTGGTGTCACCAACTAGGACCAAAGGTTCCTGTTTCCCGCCCTTTGGGCTGATGAAAAGGGACCTATTGTCACGGTTGGTGGCATTGACCGGGAGTAATACCCACCTTTAGTCCCGGTTGGTGCCACCAACCGGACCAAAGGTCTCTGCCTCCCGCCCATTGGGCTGACAAAACGAGACCTTTGGTCCCGGTTGGTGGCACCAACCGGGATTAAAGGTGGCCATTGGTCCCGGTTGGCGCCACCAACCGAGACCAATGCTTCTTCTATATAATCAAACACTTAGAAATTTCCGTTTCCATCGTTACTTCGTCAAGCCCGCCGTCCTCGTCCCCGTCGTCGCCTGCTGTCCCGAGCCCGCCTTCGTCGTCCCCGTCCCCGTCGCCGTCCCTATCGCCTCCCCGTCGCTGCCCCGAGCCCGCCGTCATCGTCGCCGCCCCCGTCGCCTCCCCGAGCCCGTCGTCATCGTCGCCGTCCGCCGTCGCCGCCCATTCCCTGTTGCCGCCCCGCCCCCGTCCCATCGCCGGCCTGTTGCCTCCATGTTGCTGCCCTAAGCCTGTCGTCATCGTCGCTGCCCCCCGTCGCCGCCTCGAGCCCGCCGTCGTCGTCGACGTCCCGGTCGCCGCCCACGTTGATGTCCCCGTCGCCGCCCACGTCGCCGCCTCATCCCCGTCGCCTCCCCGTATCCGCCCCGCCCCGTCCCGTCGCCTCCCCGTCACCTTCCCGTCGCCACCCCGTCGCCGCCCCCCTCCCAATGAGCCCCCCCTTTCCCATGGTCCGATGCTCGGATACGGCGACACGGATACGACGACATGCATACGGGGATATGGGATACGTCATTTTCCAAAAATAGCCCATCGGGGGCACGACAAGTATATATTAAGATAAAAGAAAATATGTCATGAGTTAAAGAAGGAAAAATAGCGGGAAAGAGATCGCCCCTCCCCGATAACTTCGACATGAGGGGGGGGGGTCGATATACATTTTTTTCCATGTATGTATGTTGTTGTCATTGAGTTAAAAAAGAAAAATAATGAAAATATGTCATGAGTTAATGAAAATATAGAATATATGTATGTGGCTATGTATTTATAGATGGATAGCATTTTTTTTCCATGTATATATGTCGTTGTCGATATACCCCCTCCCCGATAACTTCAACATGAGGGGGTTCGATATACTCCCTCCCCGATAACTTCGATATGAGGTGGGGTCGATATACCCCCCTCCCCGATAACTTCAACATGAGGGGGGGTCGATATACCCCCTCCCCGGTTACATTATTTTTCTAAGTTACTAAGGTAAAATGTTCATATAGATAGATTTATCAAGAAAGCCCCCATTATGGATGTGCACAAGTTGATCCAATTTTTTCTGATCCCATCTACATATATATTCTTCTATATGTCTTGTTGTAGGTCAAAGTATTGAAGAAATCCATGGCTTCATCATCAGGAGGAAGTAACTGGCATATGATGTTACGAAGCTCTTCAAAGTTGTTTTGGAATGGAGTTCCAGATAGAGTAATCCGCTTTTTGTTACGAATTTTAGCAACGGCCTTCCAAATAGTGATATTCAGAACACTCTTGCTGAACTTCGTACCAAAAAGCTAATTATCCTATCCGGGACTCCGTTTGAAAACAATTTTGGAGGGCTTCGTACCATTATGCGCCTGTTACTTCCGGCTAATGATAAAGCCATGGTTTTCTTGAATACTTTGACACTAGACAATGTTACATATAGAAGGGTAGATGAGATCAGGAAAAATACGGACCATTTTGTCACTTCCAGAATGGCGCCATTTTGTTAAATCCCTAAAAGGTTAAGACAATCCCGGCCCTCTGGCCCGACCAAACCCTAGAACCGTTGAGGGCCACCCCTAACCATGGAAGCGTTGGCGAGGCCACCCCAAATCATCGAGAAGTATATTAATTGCCATGTTTTAATATTTGCAGAAACAATGGATCAAAGAGACTTGGAACAAGAACAATTGTTGGGGGACATAATCCGAAGCAATAATCCTAATGTTTTCTTGTCGTATCTAAATGACACTGATGGTCTTGAAGGAGAGGAAGGACATGATCATGATGGCTCGGGTGACCGAATGCCGGAGGAAGAAGGAGACCATGTTGACGGCTCCGGTGACCGAACAGAGGTGGGAGATGTTGCAAAGTCGGGAGAGGTATATATATTAATTAAGCATGTGCTGACTAGCTAATTAATGCATTAACTGTTTTGGTATGTACATATATTAACTCTTATTTCTTCTTTTATATAGCCCTACGGTCCAAGCCAAACTTCGGTAATGAGATGATGCCCAAAGAGAAGGTTGAAAAAGGAAGAAAGGTTCACAATCATAGCACTCGCGGACGATGGCCTACCGATTGAACCAAAGCGGACCAAGGACACATTTGTTGCTCAGTGCGGAGGTATTGTTAGGGACAACATCCCGATCAGCATCAAGCGATTGAATAAGCCTAAGGACAACACCCATGATGGTGATTATGTCACAGATAGATAGAAAGATGATCTTTGGACCGCTCTGAAGGCCAATTTCACCTTACCGCCAAAGGAGGATCCGAATAAGCCAGTTATAGAGCCACTGGTCAAGGCGTGTGCTCTTAAGAAGATGGCAGATCTTTTCAGGAGATGGAAGAATGAGTTGAAATCAAAGTTTGTCGACAAAGGGAAGACTCCAGAATTCATCGTCCGATTTGAGAAGATAAGAGATCACTAGCCCGCATTTGTGGCCTACAAGACATTGCAGAAGAGTAAGAAAATGTCTAAGAAAAACAAGATCAATGTTGCAAAGAAGGAGTATCACCATCACACGGGGTCAGGTGGCTACCTCAAAGCCTAGTTGTTGTGGGACAAAGCTGAGAATGACATGCTTGCTAAAGGGGTCCAACCACAAACATATACCTTGCCAGACCATTCAAGGACTTGGTTCTTCAGGGTTGGGGGAACTTTGGACCCTGAAACAGGGAAGTGTCTTTGGATGAACGAGCAACTTGCAATACCCATCACGAAGCTTCAGAAGTATATCACCACAGCGCAGGAAGGGACATTCATTCCCGACAGAGAGAAAGACAAGCTGACCGAGGCCCTAGGGAATGCTGAGCACCCAGGACGAACACGAGGCACACCAGGCTCCGTTCCGTGGAAGGTTGGGTTTCCCGATGCAGGCGGTTACAGAAGCCGGAAGAGAAAGAAGAAAGCAGAGCTGAGCGAAATGCAGAAGCTCAATGCAAGACTAGAAAAGATAGAGGAAGCTGAGTGCCAGCGAGCTGCCGGCCAACCATTTGAGCGGCACAAAGCTACCCCAGAAGGTACCCCGTCATCTCGGCAGAGAAGCAGCATGGCCTCCACGAAGCTCGTTCACCCTGACTTCACGGCTCCTCGCTACCCCGTGGATACTATCACGCAGGTTCAAAATTGTGAGCTTTGGATGAAATTCCGGAACCTCACTTTCAAGGTGGCTCTCGGCTCTGTTGCACCACCTCAACCCAACGGAACTTTTCGCTGCCGTCCGATTCCACATCGCTATGCTGTTGTGATGGTGGAAGAAGTAATAGAGGTATTTGATGATCTCTAGCTTGACCACCTTACTGGTAAAGGGGAGTAGAAGCTGGTTAATGCTCTGAGGAGTACATGCCTATGGCCGAAGGATTACATCAAGCTTCCAAACTGGACGCCTCTATCTCCTCCTACTCCTCCGGCGCATTGTTGGGGAACGTTGCATGGGAAACAAAAAAATTCCTATGCACATGCAAGATCTATCCACGGTGATGAGCATCTATGAGAGGGAGAGTGGATCTACATACCCTTGTAGATCGCCAAGCGGGAAGCGTTTAGAAATGCGGTTGGTGTAGTTGAACGTCTTCGTGATCCAAATCACCGAGCATCCCGCGATCTCATCACGATCCGTCCCGCGATCCAATCACGATCCATCCCGCGAAATCATCATGATCCGTCCCGCGATCTCATCACGATCTGTCTCGCGATCTTGATCACGGTCCTTCCGATCTAGCGCCGAATAGGCGGCACCTCCGCGTTCAGCACACATGCAGCTTGATGACGATCTCCGCATTATTGATCAAGCAAGAGGGAGAGTAGAGGTAGAAGAGTTCTCCAAAAGCGTGACGGCACTCCGGCGATGGTGGTGGAACTATTCCGTCAGGGCTTCGCCTAAGCACTGCAGAAAACCGATCTAGAGGAGAAACTATGCACTAGAGGAACGGGCAACACGTAGCTAAAAAAACAGTGCCAAAAACCCTAAAACCTCTAGTATATATAAGAGGAAGAGAGGAGGAGGCTTGGCCCTCAAGGGACCAGCCCTTGGGTCGGCCGAATCGAGGAGGAGAGGAGGACTCCTCCTCCAATCCTAGTAGGACTAGGATTCCTCCCTATTTTGCCTTTTTCCACCTTTTTCTCTTTGGGTTTTCTCTCCCAACCGCATGGGCCTTGTGTGGAACTTCCACCAGCCCACTAAGGTTTGGTATATACTATCCCACAGCCCATGTAGCCTGTTGGGTTTAAATACCCCTCCCGATGGTCTCCCGTCACACTACCGGCACTCCCGGTACACTACGGATGAGCCCGAAACTTTTCCGGCGACCAAAATAGGACTTCCTATATATCAATCATTACCTCCGGACCATTCCGGAGCTCCTCATGACGTCTGGGATGTCATCCGGGACTCCGAACAACCTTCGGTAACCACCATGCATAACTCTATACTACCGACACGTTACCAAACCTTAAGTGTGCAGACCCTACGGGTTCGAGAACTATGTAGACATGACCGAGACACCCCTACGGTCAATAACCAATAGCGGGACCTGGATGCCCATATTGGTTCCTACATATTCTAGGAAGATCTTTATCGTTCGAACCTCTATGTCAAGGATTTAGTTAATCCCATAGATGTTCCCTTTGTTCTTCGGTATGTTACTTGCCCGAGATTCGATCGTCGGTATCTCCATACCTAGTTCAACCTCGTTACCGGCAACTCTCTTTACTCGTTCCGTAATACAAGATCCCGTGACTAACACTTAGTCACATTGCTTGCAAGGCTTATTGTGATGTTGTATTACCGAATGGGCCCTTAAATACCTCTCTGTCACATGGAGTAACAAATCCCAGTCTTGATCCATGCCAACACAACAGTCACCATCAGAGATACCTGTAGAGCACCTTTATAGTCACCCAGTTACGTTGCGACATTTGATACACCCAAGGCACTCCTCCTGTTTTTGTGAATTGCATGATCTCATGGTCATATGAACATATACTTGACATGTAGAAAACAGTAGCAATAAACTGACACGATCATATGCTACGTTTGTAGTTTGGGTCTTGTCCATCACATCATTCTCCTAATGATGTGATCCCGTTATCAAATGACATCACATGTCCATGGCTAGGAAACCTTGACCATCTTTGATCAACGAGCTAGTTCACTAGAGGCATACTAGGGACAAAGTGTTGTCTATTTATCCACACATGTAATGTGTTTCCAATCAATACAATTATAGCATGGATAATAAACGATTATCATGAACAAGGAAATATGATAATAACTAATTTATTATTGCCTCTAGGGCATATTTCCAACACACGTCAGGTCACTCTGCCTCCTCCTCCTCCTCCTCTCACGAGTGACCAAGGAACTCCGCCTCCTTCTCCGGCTCCTCCAACTCGTGACGGCACTCCGCCTCCTCCTTCGCCTACTTCGGCGCGTTGGAGCAGTCCACCTCCTCCTCCGCCTCGTCGGCAACAGTGAAAGACATACGTCGCCGCTCCGGCTCCTTCGACGCGTCGGAGCACTCCGCCTCCTTCTCCGCCTCGTTAGCAAGGACGGAAGAGAGATGACGTCGCTCCAGCGGCTAGCAGTACAAGCAGAGGCTGGAGGCAATTCAGATACGGTCCATCTCTCAAGCCTGTGGAAAAGTTACCATATGAGAGGACCGAGCAGGAAACCAAGCATATATGTTGTGCCCAAGTGAGGGACCATTTTGCAAAGAAAACTCCACCTCCAAAGGAGAAGCTAGATCCGATGGAAGTGAAGCGCACTATCGATGCCCTGAAGAGACCACCACCGCCTCCGCCGGATTCCAACTATGTCCGCTGTCTTAAAAAGACATATCAAGATGCACGGCGGTTGGGTACTTCAAGTGATGCAAGGTTAGCAAAACGAAGAAGCAGGAAAAAATTCCCCAGCTCGGCGAACAGGAGAACCAATCGTGCCCCCCGCTCAAGGTGTCTAGCGATATCACCGCTGATCATTCGGGGATGGTGCCTAGTACCAATCCTGTTGATTACATGAGCGATGATGTACTATTTGAGCCGTTGGAGGTGGATGAATTGAGATACCGGTACGGGCAACCTCTAGTCAAATCTGATCCTCCTCCTCTAACAACGATGATGTGAAAATTCGATGATTGGTTTCTGGAGACCTGCCGCAAATCTGGGAAGGATACTGTGACGATGAGAATTAAAGAGGAGCACGACCTCGTTGGAATGGAGCAGTTGTCTGTTGAATTTGAAGAGTATTCCAGTTATACAATCAAAAGGCCATCGACAAAACAATCGTGACTTGCTACTATCTGTAAGTACTACTTTTGTAATTAAGTCTCTATATATATAATTATCCTCACTATATTATGCAGATTGAAGATCGTCGAATGCAGAAAGATACAAATCTATGACATTGGGTTCATTAACCCAAATATCATACATGAGTATACGGTTAAAAAGAATGCCACGGAAACCGAGGACAACTTGCTATAATCGTTGCATGCAAATCAAAACAAAGAGACAATACTCTTTCCTTACAACTTCAAGTGAGTGTTACTGTCTTGTGCATATTCGGTTTTCCTTATTACTCGAGGTTATAGTAATGTAATTGGTGAGTTATACATGCGTGCGCAGCTTCCACTTTATTCTGCTAGAGATTAAGGTTGAGCGGGGAGTAGTAACCGTCTTAGACTCGAAACGAAAAGATCCCCAGGATTATGCGGACATGACTGAAATGCTCCAGAAGTAATTTCAATCGATCATTATCGCATCATATCGGCAAGTTTGTTCATTTCCTGATATCAAGTAATTATTTTCTTTGTCTGGCAGGGTTTGGAAAGAGTTCACCGCAATTGTTCCGGCACTACCGAGGGAGCTGCGATTTACACACCCGAAAGTAAGTAGTACTAACTACTTCCGCGCATCTCCCATTGATTCTAGTTTCATCAATACCATTTATCATGCTTGATTATCAATTTGATTGAACTCTATTTCTTGTAAAGTGCTTGTGGTAGGAAACCGGGAATGATTTTTGTGGATACTACGTTTGCGAGTTCATGTACAACGCGACGACCCTAAGCGGGGCTAGTCTGAAAAACAATATGAAGTGCGTAAGCAATAATATTCACAATTTTATTTTATTACAATGATTTCTGTTGAGTTTCATTCATATATATGTATTGACCCCCTTCTTAAAAAATGATGTCGCGGATGTTGGATGAACTCCTACCACATGATCGCATACGAGTAATTCAAGAAGAATTGGCGGGATTCTTTCTTGACCACGTCATAAATAAAGCCAGAGAATACCATCTAGAATATGACATTAGATGTTAAGGATTGAAAGAGATCTTATATTGTATGTATGTAGCTAGTAGCGTCGGATAGATATACGAAAACTTGTTGTACGGCCAATCTCTCGGAGAAAGAGAGGTCGATCACTTCTCTCTCTATATGTTCATGACGATCTTCTATACTTAATGGTTCCTTCATTTGCTTACTAGCTAGCGTGTCGACTTCTCTATATAGTAGTTAGCGTCGACCAAGCACGGAGAAAGAGAGGACACTTTGCTCTATTAATTAGCTAGTTAACACAATATAAAATCCCTAAATTAACCCTCCAAAACCCCACAAACCCCCCCTTTAAAAAAACTCGAGCAACTGCCAGATGCTGACGCGTGGATGCCTTTTGGTCCCGGTTGGTGTTACCAACTGGGACTAAAGGTCCTCCTGCCTGGGCTCACCGCATAGGCCACGTGGAGCCCCTTCCATCCCGGTTTGTAAGCGAATCGGGACTAAAGTTTGGTGCTTTAGTACTGAATCTTTTGTCCCGGTTCCAGAACCGGGACTAACAGGCCTCTGGGACCGGGACAAATGGGACGTTTTCTACTAGTGTAGCCTATTTTTTGGCAGGAATTTGATAATAAGATACTAGACCGCCAAGAGATCAACGTGGCTTTGACGAACGTTTGCATGTTGGGAAAATAGTCTAAATTCTAAAGAATGATAATATGTACCCTATATGAAATAGTGGCGACCACCCATACATTCGGGGATACTGAACCTCCCATTATTGGATTAGAAGAACCATCCATGAAGCTGAGACTAAGAGAAGAAAGTGATTTATTTGATTACTAAACATTTGCATCCCAGTAAACTCCAAAACATGTCTTCATTGCTTTGTCACCGAAGGTAGAAGAAACTGGGTATGAAGATGTTCAGCAAAAACAAGGAACCCAAAAGGTGGAAATTCGCGCAGTTTCTTCCAAATACCTTAAGCAATGCTTTATTCATTTTCGTTTCATTTTTTGTAAGGATTTTTTCCATTTTTTTGAGTCATATGGGCCCCCATACGTTCGACTCCGGTCGTACGAAATAGCGTCATTGACTCTGGTTGGTTAGGTGATTCGGGCGATAGATCAAGTTACCCCCAAATGGCCGTACACAAGGTCGCCGATCACTCTGTCACGCGGAGCTCAAGTTTGTTCTTTAAAAAAACCTAGAATGATGGAAGAAGATAAATGAGCATTGACATGGTCGTCTAGAACACCATCAAAAACTCTGTAAAGAAATAATTCGACCAAATGGATCCATGCAACCACTCGTACGACCGAACACGATCATATGGAAGGCTGTCAATCATGATTTCTTTCCAATCCTTGACAGGATTTTGCCCGAATTTGTCTGGCTTGTTTCCGATTCTCTTTAACTTCCTTATCTCGTTAAAACCTGCACCCTTAACCTCTTACATACACATCCCTTGCCCCCCTTCTTCCTCGACGCTAAAAAATCAATCTACCCCAATTCTCTTTGAGTTTAGAAGTGGAGGGAGCAATGGCTTGTTTGTGGGAGGACATGCAAACCTCTGCCAATAGAAGGATGATATGGAGCAAGAAGGCTACCACTCTCTAGCAAGCAAGAAGGGGAGGACTCATTTTGTTAGTGATTGGCACCCCTCATTTGAGGATGAACCTAAGGGAAAGAGCCCTTCGACGTGGAGAGTGATGAATAGGAGAAAAGCCGGAAGCAACCCCCATCACATCACTCAAGTTCATCGCCATAAGGAACCAGTTCAAGTTTGTAAAGGATACTCTCATCATCATAGGTATGTAATGTTTTAGCAAATGTACTATCCATGAAACATTGGGAGAGTCTGAAGAGGTCGACCCCAAGGCATGCAAGGTGCACACTATTGCGCACATCTTGGTGGGAGGATGCAAGAGGTACGCTTCATCAACCCTGCATCATCTACTGGAATTCAGGTTTAAGGTGTTACGGGATCACTAGAAGTGTATGTCTCGAGGGGGGCGAATAGACTATTTGCAAGAATTTAGAACTACCTCAAGCATATATCAAGTGTTGGCAGTTTTTAGCATACATAGCAAATCTAGAACACCCTACACATGCAAGTCATCGAGTATAGCAGCGGAAAGTAAAGACATTGCACGTGGAAGTAAGGAGTAGAGATAGAGATATCAAACGCATGAGGGACACAATATTTTTCCCATGGTTCCGATAGGTGGCGCTATCGTACATCTACGTTTATGGAGTCTTCAACCCACGGAGGGTAACTGTCGCGAGAGTCAATGGAGGGCTCTACCCACAGAGGGTTCCACGAATAAGCAACCTTGACTATACAATGATGGCCTACATCACAGAAGACTAGCCTAACTTGAGGTAGATCTTCTGAAAGCACATTTGCTCCCTTGGTGGTTTTGGTAATTAATAACAACATATAAGTCATTGAACTAATGTTTGCACCAAGTATATTTCAAGAAATGTTCAATGATAGGATTGGCAAAAGGAGATTGTGGACATACCCCAAGATGCAAGGAAATAGGTTGGCCAAGCTTCAAGCAAGAGGACTCTACATTTTATATTTGTGAGAAATTACTTTGAGTCCATAGGAAAGCCAATACTATTAAAAGGGGGTAAGGTTGTGTTGGTGAACAATATGCTCAAACGTGCACAAGTGATAGTCGCCAAAAACATCCACCAACTCTCCCACCAAAGTCTGTTCTATACCTAACACTCAAAGTCGGTGCAACCAACTTCCCCATACCGGTGCCACCGATTCCAGAACCTAGACACACTGAAGCCAAACCTTAGCCACTTCGGTTCAACCGATTCCATACCGGTGCCACCGAGTTTAGGTTGCCAACTTTCTGTTACGCAAATTCACATTTTCGGTCCCACCAAGAATGTTGGATCGGCCTCACCGAGATTGGAAATCTGACCGTTGGTCACTTATCGGTGCAACCGAGTTTCCTATATCGGCTTTACCGAGATTCAAAAGTTGCCACCTTTTGACCACTTTGGTACCATCGATATTAACACATCGGTGTTACCGAGTTGGTCATTTTGTGTGTAACGGTTGGATTATTTGGGATGCTAATAAATACCCCTTCACCACCACCTACTCGAAAGAGAAGCACTCAGAACTAGTCCATACCTATCCTATTAGATTTTCTGAGAGAGAACCACCTACCCTTGTGCTGAGGCCAAGATCTTCCACTCCAATCATATGGATCTTGATTTCTAGCCTCCCCAAGTAACTTTCCACCAATCCCATCTCTTTCACCATGCCAACTCTATGAGAGAGTGATTGGGTGCTGAGGAGTCTATCATCTTGAAGCACAAGAGCAAGGAGTTCATCGCCCTTACCGAGCCTATTACCTTTTGGAGGGTGGTGCCTCCTAGATTGGTTAGGTGTCGCTTGGGAGCCTCCTACTTCGTGTTGTGGAGTGAACCAAGAAGTTTGTAAGGGCAAGGAGATCGCCTACTTCGTGAAGATCTACCCATAGTGAGGCTAGTCCTTCGTGGACGGAAGCCGTTATGGAATAATCAAGGTTGCTACTTCGTGGACCCTTTTGGGTGGAGCCCTCCATGGACTCTCACGACTGTTACCCTCCGTGGGTTGAAGACTCCATAAATGTGGATGTACGATAGCACCACCTATCGGAACCACGGGAAAATTCATCGTGTCTACAACTGCGTTTGATCTTCCTACCCTATCCCTTCTATACATGCTTGTTGTTACTTTCCGCTGCTATATACTCTTAGACTTGCATGTGTAGGGTGTACTTGACTTACCATGAAATGCTAAAAACTGTCAACCCTAAAGAGTGATAGGCAAAACTTTTAATTTTGCCAAGTAGTCTAATCACCCCCCCCCCCTCTAGACATTCCCCTCTAGACATAATTTCGGTCTGACATTTTTATGAAGTCGGCGATCTCCTTTCCCTTACAAACTTCTTGGTTCACTCAAAAACATGAAGTAGGAGGCTACCAAGCGACACCTAACCAATCTAGGAGGCACCACCCTCCAAAAGGTAAAAGGCTCGATTGTGTCGATGAACTCCTTTCTCTTGTGCTTCAAGATGATAGACTCCTCAACACACATTCACTCTCTCACAGATTTTGCTTGGTGGAAGAGATTGATTGGGTGGAAAGCAACTTGGGGAGGCTAGAGATCAAGATTCATATGGTAGGAATGGAATGGCATGATCTCAACACATGAGTAGGTGGCTCTCTCTCAGAAAATCAGTAGGTATGAGTGGGGAACTGTTCTGAGTGCCTCTCTTGCGAGTGAGTGGTGGTGGAGGGGTATATATAGGTATCCCCAAAAATCCAACCGTTACACACAAAATGACCAACTTGGTGACACCGATGTGTTAATCTCGATGGTACCGAAGTGACCAAAAGGTGGCAACTTTTGAATCTGGGTGAGACCGATATAGGAAACTCGGTTGCACCGATAAGGTGACGACGGTCAGATTGCCCAGTCTCTGTGACACCGATCCAACAATCTCAGTGGGGCCAATATTGTGAATTTGCTTAACAGAAAGTTGGCAACCTAATCTCCGTGGCACCGAAGAAGAATCGGTTGGACCGAAGTGTCTAGGTTTTGCTGAGTCTGTCTAGGTTCTGGAATCAGTGGCACCGAGTGGAAAGTGTTGGTTGCACCGATTTTGAATA
Source organism: Hordeum marinum (assembly GCA_022496015.1). Classification (NCBI taxonomy): domain Eukaryota; kingdom Viridiplantae; phylum Streptophyta; class Magnoliopsida; order Poales; family Poaceae; genus Hordeum; species Hordeum marinum. The sequence continues at coordinate 558,465,320 of CM039678.1, forward strand.
TTTGGCTTTGGACATACTTTTGTGGAAGAGCTTGTGGGTGTATGTGATGACTCTCGCTTGTGCACGTATGAGCATTTTGTTCACCAACAAAACCATACCCCCTTTTATAGTATTGGCTTTCCTATTGACTCAAGGTGATTTCTCACAAAGGATAAAATGTAGAGTCCTTTGCTTGAGGCTTTGCCAATCTATTTCCTTGCATCTTGGGGTGTTCTCCACACTCCTTTTGCCAACCCATCACTCTCTGTGGACTTTATCTGAAATACACTCCCCCAAACATATTATGTAAATTTAATGTTTTCCTCTCCCCCAAACATATTCTCACCACTCAGCTTTGTATATTTATCCCCCTTTGGCATTAATTTCCAAAAAGGTCATACACAGGGTAGGATACAAGGATCATTGACTAAGAAAGATCCTTGAGAACAAGGTCAGATACAAATATCATTCTATGACCCATTGAAAATAATTTCTCTCCCTTTGGATAAACTGAGAATTTGCAGAACTTCTCCTCCTTTGAGATAGGGATCCTTGAATGTATTTCTCCCCTTCAGTTTTTTTTAATAATAAGGGATCATTGAAGTAACAAGGACATCACTAGAAAGACACCAATTGAAAAATCACTAAAGAAAAACAGCCTTAGAGAAGAAACACTAGTAGAAAATAGGGCTTTCGTCATAGCTCGATCTACACATTAGTCCTAGTTGCATTACAAACCGGGACTAATGTGAGCATTAGTACCGGTTCGAGAAGCTAAGGCGCCGGTCGGGCATCAGTCCCGGTTCAAATGGGACCTTTAGTCCCGGTTGGAGAAACCAACTAGGACTAAAGGGGATGATACGCTTTAGAACCAGGACTAAAGGGGTTGGGGCTTTAGTCCCGGTTGGTGTCTCCAACCTGTAATAAAGGCTACACCTTTATTCCCAGTTGGAGATACCAACCGGGACTAAAGGTTTTTGAATGTTTTTTTGTTTTTTCTATTTGTTTTCTGTTTTAACTTGCTTATATCTTTTAGAATATTTGATGTTTCTGAGTGATTCTTTGTTGCATTAGATTCAAAATTTTGTCTAGTTTGTGTTTAGGGAATTATTTTTCAAATTTGAATGGTTTAAATTTGAATTTGTTCAAATTTGCTTCAAACCCTAGATTGTGAATAACTTGAGTTTAAAAATAGTTTTCAATTTAATTCTTTTTAATCCTAGGCACATGTTAGATGGTGCATGTTGAACGCACAAAAAGTTTGGAGTTGAAATAAGTTCAAAAAATGAAATGCCTTCATAACTGATGATTTTTCATCCAAAACCTTGATACTTCAAAAGGGATTGTCCAGTTGGTACACGAAGTGCATCTAGTTTTTACCGTAACCCTCTCAACTTTTTAGCACATGCTATGTGGGTAAAATAATGATACCATGCCAAGTTTCAACCTTTTCAGAGTTCATTTGTAGAGCTTTTCAATTTCAGGGTCATTTAGCTCAAAAAATTAATAAATGCATGAACATAGCGAATGAAGTGGGAAAAGGTTGAAAATTGATGATGTGGCTTTGAATGGTGCATTTTGAACGCACAAAAACTCTGGAGTTTAAATAAGTTTTAAAAAACGAAATGCCTTTGTAACACATGAGTTTTCGTCCAAAACCATTATACTTCAAAACAGATTGTCTAGTTTGTACACGAAGTGCATCCAGTTTTTACCGTAACCCTCTCAACTTGTTAGAACATGCTATGTGGGTGAAATGATGATACCATGCGAAGTTTCAACCTTTTTAGAGTTCATTTGTAGTGCTTTTCAATTTTAGGGTCATTTAGCTCAAAAAATTTAATAAATGTATGAAAATAACGAATGAAGTGGAAAAGGGTTGAAAATTGATAATGTGGTTTTGGATGGTGCATGTTGAACGCACAAAAAGTCTGGAGTTGAAACAAGATTCAAAAAAGTGTTATGAAAAAGTAAAACAGCTATGATTTTTTTTAAATAAATGATGTCATATCTGGATTCCTCATGTTTTTCTGATAATAATGGATATATTATTTGTTGAATTTCGATTTACAGATTTAAAGAAATTAATTATGCCATATTAAATGAATAAATTGCAAAAAATGAATAAAATAATAGTATTACTTCTTTTTATTTCATTGAAATTCAATATTATTGTTAATCATTTACTGTTGTTTATTTTAATAATTTTTTGGCCTTTCAAAAATTAAATCATGTTACATCAATACCCAAGGGTTAATAGGATTGATAACTTACTATTGTCAAGAAAACAGCAAGTGCAGACTTGGAAACTAGGGGTGATCGAACTCAAAAGTTAAGCGCGCTCGGGTTGGAGCAGTGAGAGGATGGGTGACCGGCCGGAAAGTTAGACGATTTGGAATGAGGCGTGATTATAGATTAAATTGTCAAATAATTACAGAGCAGTAAGGAGGGGTGATTAGAGATTAAATTGTCAAATAATTCAAAGATTTGAAAATCAGCAGAAAAAAAGAAAAAGAAAATTAAAAATTTAAAAATTTAAAAATTTCTAAAAATTAAAATTAAATTTATTTAAAAAATACCTTTAGTACCGGTTGGTAACACCAACCGGGACTAAAGGTCCCGCTCTAGAAAGCTACCATGTGGAGCCCCTTTAGTCCCGGTTTGTAATCCAACCGGAACTAAAAGTGGAGGCCTTTAGTCCCGACCCTTTAGTCCCGGTTCTACAACCGGGACTAAAGGCCCTTACGAACCGGGACAAAAGGCCCGTTTTCTACTAGTGAAATAAAATCGGTGATTCCGGGACAAATAAATCAGTGGAACCGAGATGAAGTTTTGCAGCTCATCTGCTAAATCGGTAGAACCGAGATATTTGTATCGGCGGCTCCGAGACAGAAACGGAAACTTGGCAATGAGATTTTGACATCGGAGACTTCTCATCCTCTCCCAAAAACACAGTGTCAAAAGAAATTTTGCAAAGAAAATGCGAAAGTTTTTACAAAAGGGTATCAACAAGAGAATATTTGAGTGGTTCCAGGAATTTTTGCAATCAGAGATTGAACCAACCAAAAACATAACTATATGATGGGCGGTGACTAGATCACCTATATTAGAGTATATTAACTTAGGAGCCAAGCAAGAATACTTGATCATAAGTCATACTCTATGTTAAGCTCAAAATGGGGTTACCATTTTCGATTAAGCATTTTAATGTCTTCATATCACTTGAGTTGCTTTTGCACATTACTTGGAGTAAAACCTTTTCAAGGATATGAGTACATACCTATGAGTGATGTTGATGACATAGCTTGTAGGAGAACTTGTTTAGGATGCTCGAAGTTGATGAAGTTCATCTTGAGTTGGGATCAATCCTTCTCATTTGAGTACACTTGTCACCTACAAAGGTTAGTCATGAAAGGAAAAAACATGATATATCCAAATAACATGATACCAATTTGTGTCTTAATACCAAATGAGAAAAATATGTCAAGGATATTTTTTTGTTGTATTCTTCCTTTCATCATCAAAGCGAGGTTGTGGATACTTGGTCATGACAAGATTGTTTAAGATATGAGTTGTTGGCTATCTTGTGGAGTGTTGTTCTTCCAATTACCTACAAAAGGGTTAGATGCAAGCCAAGGGAGCATAGAATTCCAAGATATATGATATTCAAGGTAATAGCATGGAATGGACATTGAAGCTCTTCCCTTCGCATGCATCCAAGTGATCTTAGCTCAAGTTTAAAGTATCAATGATGTTCAACTCACTCCTCAAATGACAAAACACTTTTTAATCAAGTGGCTTAGTAAAGATATCGGCCAATTTCTTGTTAGTACGGACATGCTTAAGATTAATATCTCCTTTGGAAACAAGATCACTAATGAAATGATGTCGAACTTGAATATGCTTGGTTCGAGAATGTTGCACATGATTATTACCAATATTAATAATACTCTCATTTTCACAAAGTAATGGCACATTTTTAACATAGATTCCATAATCTTTAAGTATTTGTGTCAGCCATAACAATTGCACACAACATGATCCAGCAACAATATATTCAGCTTCAGCGGTAGATAGAGATACCGAGTTTTGTTTCTTGGAGGATCAAGACACAAGAGATCTACCAAGAAATTGACAAGTACCAGAGGTGGATTTTCTTTTAACCCTGTCACCGATATAGTCCAGTCGAAGTAGCCAACAAGATTAAAATAAGATCCCTTGGGATACCAAATGCCAAAGTTTGTTGTATGAATTAAGTATCTCACAATACGTTTCACAACCTTAAGATGACATTCTTGATGTGCAGCTCGATATCTAGCACACATGCAAACACTAAGCATAATTCCAGGATGGGAAGCACATAGATAAAGCTATGAACCAATCATTGATCGATAAAACTTTTGATCAACCGGTTCACCCTCCTTAGTGAGATCATTGTGACCACTAGTGGGCATGGGAGTTTTCTTACCATTGCACTCCTGCATGTTGAACTCCTTGATTAACTCCTTGGTGTACTTAGTTTGAGAGATGAAAGTTCCTTCTCTTGACTGCTTAATTTGCAAACCAAGAAAGAATTCCAGCGCACACATCATAGACATCTCATACTTTTCTGACATCAACCTTCCAAGCTTCTTGCTAAATTGTGGGTTAGTAGATCCAAAGATAATATCATCCACATAAACTTGGCACACAAATAATTCAGCATTAACCCTCCTTGTGAATAAGGTTGCGTCAATTTTACCAATTTCAAATCATTTTTCAATAAGAAACTTCGTTAGGCATTTATACCAAGTGCGAGAAGCCTGCTTAAGTCCATATAAAGCTTTGCGAAGTTTATAAACATGGTCTGGTTTCATAGGATTTACAAAACCAGGTGGTTGCTTAACATAGACCTCTTCTTCAATCTCACCATTTAAGAAAGAACTTTTAATGTCTATTTGATAAAGAGTGATATCATGGTGATTAGTATAGGCAAGAAGAATTCGAATAGCTTCTAATCTAGCAAAAGGGGTGTAGGTCTCACCGTAGTCCATACGTTCGACTTGCATATATCCTTGGTCTACGAGACGTGCCTTGTTGCGTATGACTTGACCTTCTTCATCTTCCTTGTTTCGAAACACCCATTTGGTTCCGATGATTTTTTTCTCATCCTCGGGCTTCTCCACGAGTGTCCACACTTCGTTCCTTTCGAAGTTCTGAATCTCTTCATGCATAGAGTTCATCCAATCCGCGTCTTCAAGAGCTTGTTCTAACTTAAAGGGTTCAATGTTTGAGATGAAAGAATAATGCTCGCAAAAGTTAGCTAGACAAGTTTTAGAGCAAGTGATTCTGCCGGTTTGTATGTCACGAAAAAATTGGTTTAGGGGATGGTTCTTGGTCACTTGTGCTCGAACTCGGGTCAGCTTTCGATTGTTGGATGGTGGAGCTTCCTCTTCATCATCATCTCCTTCGTCTTTGTTGTTTTTGAAGGTGTCATTCCTGAGGAGGTGGTGAAGGAGGTTGTGGTGGATCTTCATAATGCACTTCCTCCTCTTTATCATCTCGTCGTGTACCGCTTGTGGATGCCTCCATGTCATGTTGTGGTTCACCTTGACGTGAAGTAGGGCCTTCACTTGAGTTGATGAAGTACTTTCCTTCACCTCAATGGGACGAATCTTGCCAGTAGACAAGTCTTGGATAGCTTCCGAAGAGTCCTTATACATCATTTGGCAATTGTTCGACTTGCGAACCATTAAATTCATCAAACTTCACATCTACCATCTCTTGAACTTTTCAAGTGAAGTTTTTGTAGACACGGTAAGTGTGAGAGTTCGATCCATTACCAAGTAGGAATCCTTCATGAGATTTAGGGGGAAATTTAGTACGACGATGCTTATCAAGAAAGTAGCACCTTGAGCCGAATACCAGAAAGTATCCAACTTGGGGTTTGTTATCGGTGATAAGCTCGTATGACGTTTTACCGAGAAGCTTGTGCAAGCAAAGTAGGTTTTTGGCATGACATGTTGTTTCCACGGCTTCTACCAAAAAGTGTTTTGGCATCTTGTATTCGTCAACCATCGTTCTTGCCATCTCAATGAGCGTCCGGTTTTTCCTCTCAAGAAATCCATTTTCTCGAGGTGTGTACATAGCGGAGAACTCATGTGAGACACCTTCTTCACCAAGAAAGGTATCAACATTGGTGTTCTGGAACTCCAATCCGTTTTCGCGCTGAACTTTCTTGATCTTCACTTCAAACTGATTTTGTGCTTTGCGAGCGAAGTTCTTGAAGATCTTTTGTACCTACGACTTATCATCAAGAAAGAATACCCACGTAAATCTGGAAAAATCATCAACTATAACTAGACCATAAGAGTTTCCATCGAGACTCTCCTAAGCATTGGGACCAAACAGATCCATATGGACTAACTCGAGTGGTCTCCTAGTAGTCATGATATTCTTGACCGGATGACTTCCACCTACTCGGTTTCCTGCTTGACAAGTGCTACAGAGTCTATCTTTGTCAAAGATAACATCCTTAACACCTAGAATGTGATCGCCCTTGATAATCTTATCTAGATTGCGCATGCCTACATGTCCAAGCCTTCTATGCCACAGCCAACCTTTATATGATTTTGCAATGAGACAAGTACGAGGTTGGGCCTTTTTACTAAAATCAACAATGTATAGATCACCTTTACGAATACCGTGAAAGTCAATTTTATGATTATCAAAACGAAACACATGGCACTCTACTTTAGTAAATAGCACATTGAAACCAAAGTCTGCTAGTCTAGATACGGAAAGAAGATTATAGCCAAGGGATTCAACAAGCATTACATTTTGAATTGAGTTATCATGTGACATGGCGACCTTACCAAGGCCAAGTAACTTACGCTTAGAGTTATCTCCAAAGGTCACGTACCTCCGAGGACCTTCATTAGGCGTGATCTCTTGGAACATGTCTTTATCACGAGTCATGTGATCCGTGCATCCACTGTCGAGAATCCACTCTTTTCCGCTGGACATGTAACCCTTGAAATTCGCCATTAGACTTAGATTCCTCATGATCTTTTCATGCTCGGCGTCGAACAACACATCTTCATCATATTAGCCATGTTCTTCATTCTCATCATTTGGTGGAATCTCCTCATCATAGAAACCAATAGACTCACTAGAATCATAACCATGACAATGTTCAAGTTTATGAATGCGAATGGCTTCAATAATAATGTTGTTGATTGTTGTGACATCTCCTTTAGCACGCCGATCACGAAGCTCAAATAGGCATTTATCAAAGTTTGGATCACTAGGCTTCATTTTCTAAAAAGCAATAGTTTTATGAAGAATTTCATCAAGATTACCTAATGAAATATTTGGATATCGTTTCTCCAAAACCGTCCACAAAGTATGAGCACATGCAAAGTTCTTCAATTGAGAAAGCACGAATCTTCGTAAACCTCTAACAATAAGATTGGCAGCTCTTAGGTTACCAAGCATGTTAATTTCCTCTTTGTGTGTGGGATGCAATTCATCAATGGGGAGAACATGGGGGTTCTCAATGTATCCTCTCAAATGGAATTTATCAAATAGATGAATCATGGCATTCCTCCATCGACTATTGTACTCACCATCAAGAATGGGCACTCTACAATGCAAACTCTCCACACTAGACACATCCATCTTCCTCCATGGTGTTGAAACTGAAGCAATGGAGACAAATGCTCTGATACCAATTGTAGGATCACTAGAAGTGTATGTCTAGAGGGGGTGAATGGACTATTTGCAGGAATTTAAAATTACCTCAAGCATAGATCAAGTGTTGGCAGTTTTTAGCACACATAGCAAATCTAGAACACCCTACATATGCAAGTCATCGAGTATAGCAGTGGAAAGTAAAGACATTGCACATGGAAGTAAGGAGTAGAGATAGAGAGAGCAAACGCATGAGGCACACAAGATTTTTCCGTGGTTCCGATAGGTGGCGCTATCGTACACCCACGTTTATGGAGTCTTCACCAACGAAAGGTAACGGTCGCGAGAGTCCACGGAGGGCTCTACCCACAGAAGGTTCCACGAAGAAGCAACCTTGACTATACCATGATGGCCTATATCCACAGAGGACTAGCCTAACTCGAGGTAGATCTTCACAAAGTAGGTGCTCTCCTTGCCCTTACAAACTTCTTGGTTCACTTCACAGCACGAAGTAGGAGGCTCCCAAGTGACACCTAACCAATCTAGGAGTCACTACCCTCTAAAAGGTAAAAGGCTCGATTGTGTCGATGAACTCCTCGCTCTTGTGCTTCAAGATGATAGACTCATCAACACACAATCACTCTCTCAAAGATTTGGCTTGGTGGAACAGATTGATTGGGTGGAAAGCAACTTGGGGGGGCTAGAGATCAAGATTCGTATGGTAGGAATGGAATGGCATGATCTCAACACATGAGTAGGTGTCTCTCTCTCAGGAAATCAATAGGTATGAGTGGGGAACTGTTCTGAGTGCTTCTCTTGCGAGTGAGTGGTGGTGGAGGGGTATATATAGGCATCCCCAAAAATCCAGCCGTTACACATAAAATGACCAATTCGGTGACACCGATGTGTTAATGTCGGTGGTACCGAAGTGACCAGAAGGTGGCAACTTTTGGATCTTGGTGAGACCAATATAGGATACTCGGTTGCACCGATAAGGTGACCAACGGTCAGATAGCCCAGTCTTGGTGACACCGCTCCATCAATCTCGGTGGGACCGATATTGTGAATTTGCATAACAAAAAGTTGGCAACCTAAACTCGGTGACACCGAAGCAGAATCGGTTGCACCAAAGTGACTAGGATTTGGCTGAGTCTGTCTAGGTTCTGGAATCAGTGGCACCGAGTGGAAAGTGTTGGTTGCACCGATTTTGAATATTTGGCTTTGGACAGACTTTTGTGGAAGATCTTGTGGGTGTATGTGGTGACTATCACTTGTGCACGTATGAGCATTTTGTTCACCAACAAAACCTTACCCCCTTTTAATAGTATTGGATTTTCTATGGACTCAAAGTGATTTCTCAAAAAGATAAAATATAGAGTCCTTTGCTTGAGGCTTTGCCAATCCATTCCCTTGCATCTTGGGGTATTCTCCAAACACCTTTTTCCAACCCATCACTCTCTACGGACTTTATATGAAATACACTAGGTAAAAGTATTAGTGCAAGAGACAATGTATGTTGTCATAAATTATCAAAACCACCAAGGGATCATGTTGTGCTTTCAGGTGTAAACCCTAAAGCTATAAATAAAGTTTTAACTAAGCAAATCAGAGAGTTGGAGGTGGCCCTTGCCGCCAAGCCTCGTGACGCACTAAGTACAAGATGAAATGATTCGCTCGTATCATTCTCACATCACAGACTTGGAGGTCACCAACAAGCTTCTTATCGACGCACTCACCGGCTTCACGAAAACCCCATCAGAGAAAAACACGTGTACCAAAAAAAAGGACATCAAATGAATCGAATCGTCTTAGCATGTTATGCTTGAGGGGGGGTGTTAAGGCCCTTTGTATCCCCTACTACTCTCTTAGTTTTGTTTTGATACAAAATTTCTTTTTACTTTCGTTTGAATAAATGAGGACAGTCATGCTTTCTTGATAGAGGAAGAAATTTTGTCGAGTGAGTGATAGATAGTTTAAATGCATGTTCTATTATGAAATAAATGAGGACAAACCGCTATAGATGAACATAAAAGGGGACTTCGGATTCCTGAAAACACTTTAGTCATATTGGTTTCATGTCTCCCATCTGCAACTCTCATTATTTTCTTTTATTGTAATATTTACTCTTACGCTTGTTGAACTCTTTTCATTATAATACCATTGCTTTGTATTAATCACAACTTGCAGACACAATATTTAGACCGTTCAAGGGACAAAACATAGGTTCATGTGTTCCCTATGGAATCGATACACTTACTTCGAAAAAACTACAACTAAACCCTGTGCACTTGCAGGCAATCACCCGGCCTACTACCGCGATGCGCATTTGGCATCGGATACCATGGCCCGAGAGCGGGAGTCACCACCAGAATCACCTACTCCGCGGTATCGGAGGATGCGGCCACGCGCCTTGGCAATCGCACGCGGATATGGCCCCATGTTGGCGAGGACGGCCTTGATACGCGTGTGTCGGTTGTGCGACGGGAGCGACGCCGGCACGCCCTTTACATGGCGGATGCGCTGGGGGACGCCGACTCGTCCTTCGTGCGTCAAAGGAGCTAGGGGGACACCGCTTCATGCTTCACGCGGTGGGAACGCTGGCTTGACATTCACTGCTAGAGATGATTGACCAGCGGAGGGGATGGTGGCCCCTCCTTCACGCTCGCCTCTGAAGCTGGCACTAGGCCCAGCTGACCGTGTGAACAGTCCATCATAATGTTCATCTGACAGAGGAATGCTTTGTCTGTCTGAGCGGTCTTCGAGAGGAGACGGGGCCGCTGCTGGTCATTCCTATCGCTGAAGTAGATGACTATCTCTTCCTTGCCGGAGGAGCCCGACACTGTGGTTGCAGATGAACCCAGTGTGTGAGAGCGGTAACGCCACGATCCTGCTGCGGAGGAACTTCCACCGGCGCGGAGAATCAGGACATCGGCATCGCCTCTTGGAGAAAGAGGAGGAAGGGATCGCTAATTGGGAGGAGCACGGTGCGATGCTTGGGAGGGGAAATGTTAATCTGGTTGTCGCTGGCACAAGGCTTAAATATCCGAAGTCAAGCCATGTAAAGAGGCAGTCAAGCCGCTTTAATGCGGTGCAGTGGCCAGAGTTGGTTCCTCGGGTGGAAGCGTCCGCTTAGCAGCAATGCCTCAGAGGTCGCGTCCATTCGTATCGCCTTCCCATCCGGTTAACTCATGGGCACCAATGTCGGCCGCTACATGCTCTGGGCCGGAATGAATGCGATGTGGCGCTTGGGATTGAAACCGCGGGAGGGACGGGTATGAGGTTTTGGTGGGACAGGGCGGTCAGACGCGAGTTTGGGAGCGGTTCGGACGCTCGCAAAGCCCCGTCCCCTCACGTTTGTCTCCGATTTACGTGTGAAAGTACATTCAGATCGCCCGTCGGATCGATACATATGTCTGTGTTGGATGGTTTCTACGGTCCGGATAGCGCAATGCTGACGGACGCTGGGGTTTGCGGGTCGGAGAGACCCTTTGTGGCATGTAGCCAGCAGACTTAGCAAGGTGAACAAACAGACGCGAGAGCGCAAAATGGACCGTGCGGCACACCTACAAGTTGAACTCGCGGTGCCTGCGCAGGAAAATGAAAAGGACGAAAACAGTGGCCCCTCAACCTGGGCATGTGGTTCGCTGATGAGGCGGCCGGCGACATGCATGTTTACATCCGACTGTTTGCAAGGAATTTCCATATTTGGGTGGATGAAATCCCAGAACTTGTAAATTCTGCCGAGCTATGTTAATGGAATAGCAGGTAACCCAGAGTTAATGGAATATAAATGTTCCATGCAAATTCTGCAGGGTTATATGTTATTATTGCCACTTAACCAAAGTTCATTACTGCTTATTATTAAACGGTAGAGCCAAATCCCGTGGTGCTCCCGTGGTTTTTACGTCCGAGATCGATTCCAACAAAAAGGTCGTGATCGACTTGGGCTGGTCACTCAAATCCATCTATCGTGGGTGGTTCGGATACGAGTCGTGTACGTATCGATCTGCATGCGATGCTATTCGTGTAGGTCGCGTCTCTTGTAGGAACGTACGTCCTTGGTGAGCCTTTCTTTTAGCTGTTCGGGAGCCAATATAAATCACAATCCAAACTTAGATTGATCACCGCGCGAGAGTTTCGACAAGAGTTCGATCAATCGAGACCCACATATCTCATGTACGTTCGTACTACTCCCCGACCTAAATTCCCCGTCGTGATGAGGACCATGGCGTCGGCGGCGCTGCTGCTGCTGCTGGCGGCGGCGGTGGCGGCGACGGCAGCCACGAGCAACACATCTGACAGCGTGCACAAGGAGAGGAGCGAGGAGGAGACGCGCCGGATCTTCGTGGAGTTGAAGGCCGAGCTCCGCAAGACCTACAGCTCCGTCGCCGAGGAGGAGGGCGTGTACGACATGTTCAAGCACCGCCTCCGCCACGTCGACCGGTGGTGGCACGAGCATGGCTACTCCGCCTGGTCCTGGGACAGGGAGAGGAGCGAGGAGGAGACCCGGCGGATCTTCGTCGAGTGGAAGGCCAAAGACGACATTATCTACAGCTCCATCGACCACGAGGAGCACCGGTACGGCATATTCAAGGACGCCCTCCGTGGAGTCGATTGGAACAACGCCCGCTACGCCATGGGTGTCGGCACTAACCTCCAGGGCATCAGTGTGTTCGCCGACCTCACCGAGGAGGAGGCCAGCATCGTTTGCTGTGGGTTCATCCCGGAGGGCTTCCAGCCATCGCCGGCCGAGTCAAGGAGGGTGGCCGAGATCATGGAGCGGATGCAGCTAGTATATGCTGATTGACATCAGAGATATCATTTACTATAGTCTATCTATTTCTATATATGCAAGGTCACAACGTGAAATTTTTGCATACAGAAAACTCGACCCATGACATGATTGTTTTACTCGATGTAATATTGGTTTCTTGTTGGTCCCATTTATCTTATCACTCAAATTTAGTGTTGCCTGATTGTAAAACATTTGATTAGAGTTAAAAGCAAAAGTACACGACGAATTATAGCAACATCTGGATTATATAATTAGGTTTGCCTTCCGTGTGCCCTCGCGCCCAGGTGCCGGCGACGTCAATGAATCAAGGCAGTGGAAAAACCTTACGTGAATATCAACGTAATTCAACGCTTTCTTTGGACGTGGAAGGTACTCACGTTAATATCAACGCCCTCCTAATGGGGCGAACTAAATTGGGTCCTTGAGACGTGCCTCCTCGAAGCCACAACAGGAAGATTCGTCCTTGTATACAGAAAACTCTAAAGAAATAAATAAGACCCATGACATGATTTTTTTACTTGATGTAATATTGGTTAATGGAAATTTACTAGATTGGTTTCTTGTTGGTACCGTGCAATGTTTTTATCATGCACGACAAAAGTAGAAAATTAACATAAATCGTGCTTGTTATAGATAAAAAATTTAGAAACTTGCATCAAGAAATCACTTGCTACCTTTAAATTAGGGCACTGCTCTTCGCCGACTGAAACTTTCGGCCAGCCGTACGCGAGCCGCCCGATCCGTCAAATCGAATCTGGTTTGACCGTGAGATCTGTTCATACAGCAAAAATCATCGATTGAAGCAAAAATAAATAGTGATGTAGCAAATTTCGGTCACGGATGCAGCAAAAATATGGTTGTAGCAAAAAATATCAACGTGGTCATAGCAAAAAAATGACGCTGATGATGCATGATAGCAAAACAAAAATGTGGGTTGTAAAAAAACAATCCGGTGAACTCGGGTTGCAACTCTGACGAACGTATATGCAGCTTTTTTAGTGAATGGTTATAGCAAAAAATATTACCAGTTGTAGCAAAAATTAACATCGGTTGTAGCAAAAATCAGACGTCATTTGTAGCGAAAAAATGCGCCGAACTCAGGTTACAACCAAACGTAGATACAACTTTTTTAATGAACAAATTATAGCAAATAGAAAACGCTTGTAGCAAATTTAAACGCAGGTTACAAAAAATTTGGACGAAAAATGTTACGTGACTGGGCCAGCCACTATGCGGGACCCGCACGCGACCGGCCAAACGGTTCGGCCGGCGCGCCGGCTCCAAACGTTTCCTTTTAAATTATCACGTTGATAGGATATGTGTTACCTGATTGTAAAATATTTGACTAGAGTTAAAAGCACAAGTCTCAGGTTGAACCACTAAGGACTCGTTTGGTTCACACATGTCTTTTTGATGTGTTTGCATACTTGTCTTCGTTGGGTCTGGCTGAGATAATACATGTTAAAAAACAGCATCTACATATAGTTTGGTTGCCTCCATTATCCTATTTGCATGAGGGGACCAATATGCTAGCAAGTTGTTTGGTTGCCTGTGTTGGTATTGTTAGACAAACAACACGTTGTTTGGTTGCAACCAGTTAAAGATGTGATCACCACTTCTGACTAGTCGTGACATTACCACACACTAACAACATTGTCTTTCCCTAGCTTGGAAACGAATGGCAGTTTATTCTAGCTACTAGAAAATGACAATACAAATTATTAATTGCCAATACGGCTGAATAGTCATAAGTTCGATGATGCTAACTAGGTGAAAGTTCTTCTTCTTCTAGGTGAAAGTTCTTCTTCTTCTTCTTCTTCTTCTTCTTCTTCTTCTTCTTCTTCTTCTTCTTCTTCTTCTTCTTCTTCTCCTCCTCCTTCCTCTCCTTCTCCTTGTTCTCCTTCTCCGTCGACACTTATTATTATTCTTGACTTCTTGTTATTTTAGTTCTTTTCTCGTTCGGCTTAGATCTCTCGTGTCTAGGGGGCTTCTTCCTCCCTTCTCATCTTCTCTCTTTGTCTTCTTCTTCTCTTCTTCTCCTTCTCCTTCTCCTTCTTCTCTTCTTCTCCTTCTTCTCCTCCTTCTTCTCCTTCTTCTCCTTCTTCTTCTTCTTCTTCTTCAGATCTTGGTCTGACCTCTATTATCCCAAATTTCCTGAGCCCACTCCATCCTTTTGGTCTTTCATGCTTCGTTGTCAAACGCCTCCACACCATCCACGGAGTTGATCGCCTCATCAAAAGTCACATCATCCTCCTCCGATACATGCTCATCAGTTCCCCATTGCAGGATTCAGTTATGAATGATGCAACATGAAAGAACAAGCTTGACCTGGGTAGATTACGGGTGGAATGTCTTCTAGTCCAAGATCTCCAACCTATTCTTCAGAGCTCCAAAATGCCCTTTGAACAGTCATTCTAAGGCGGCAGTGTGTGAGATTGAACAGCTCCCGTGGGGTCCTAATACAGTTCCTACGAGAGAACTCGTTCAGATTGTATCTGGTTTTCCTGAAGGGTGAAAGAACACGACGCCGATAAGCACAGCCATCATCTCCTAGGTATAAATTACCATCTGGCATGCATGTTGACTATTCGAGGGTCTAGGCGGTAGAGAACATCTCCTAGGTAGAACTTACCAGGTCCAGGCGGTAGCGTGCATCTCCTAGGTAGGACCAGGGGACCGCTCGATCCAGTCCAGTCTGGTCGGCTGAGAGTGGCTCGGTCAGGGAACATACATGCCTAGATCGTGTCCACCCTGAGTAACATGCATCCTCATACAATCCGAACTAGGTATATTGGTGTCTGTTGGCACTGTCCCGACGTCGCAGCGATCCGCCGTGTGCTTTCCAGCGAAACGACGAACGACGAACCAGGCTGGAGACACACGTAGCAAAGCTAAGCACCCAAGCTAGCAGCTGGATGGATAGTTCATGGACGTAGGAACTAGTACATGCATGCACGTACGTATCAGCATGGCACCGGCGAGACGCACACACGAGAAATCGTAAGTTGATGGATGGCTGAACAGGACCGTGTCGGACCTATCGTAATATTGTATTGCTTTTGATCTGAGTTTACAAGGGGGCTTGTACAGATATATATACTACCTATCCTATCTAGTACAAGCCGAGTCGGCCACAAGTCCAAGTCCGTGCCGGACTGGTTTTACCTAATTGTGATTATTCCTAACAATCACCCCCTAAACACGATGTCCTCACTTTACAGCTTGGACGCCGATCCTTCTCCGCATCTCCGTGAACTTCTGCCGTCCTAAAGACTTGGTCAGGATATCTGCAAGCTGGTCGTCGGTGCAAACATAGTTGACTTCAATCTGGCCTTCTTGCACGCATTGTCGTATGTAGTGATACCTTATGTCGATGTGCTTGGTCCTGTCATGATGCACTGGATTCTTACACAGGGCAATCACAGACTTGTGGTCAACATTGAGCACCACTCTTTCTGGTTCCTTATCTATGAGGTCACCGAGTAGCCTTTCTAGCCATACACCTTGACCCGCCGCGGTTGCAGCTGCTATATACTCTGCTTCACAGGATGATAATGCAACCACCTTTTGCTTTTGTGATAGCCAAGTCACTATACTCCTGCCCAAGAAATATGCCAGACCCGAGGTACTTTTATGGTCATCCACATCTCCTGTCAGGTCGCTATCACTATAGCCAAGTAGTTCCACCACCTCCTTCTTCTCCTCTCTCAAATAGACACAACCGAAGTTTGTTGTCCCTTTGATGTACCTGAGTATATGTTTGACAGCTGCCCAATGTTCAGTCGTGGGTGCCTCCATGAAGTGACTCACTATACCAACGGAATAGGCCAAGTCTGGTCGTGTATTCACAAGATACCTTAGGCACGACCACATTTCTATAATCCGTTGCATCAACCGCGGGAGCTTCACTCCTTTTGCTAAGTTTAAGCCGAGGCTCCATTGGAGCATAAGTTGGTTTGCAATCCTCCATGCTACAGCTTTCAAGTATCTTCTTTGCATATGCCTCTTGGCATAGTGTGATTCCCTCCGGCTTTTGTTGTACCTCGATCCCAAGGTAGTAAGTCAAGAGCCCGAGATCACTCATCTTGAACAGCTCCTTCATTTGTAGCTTGAATCTTGCAATCTCCTCTTCGTTTGCTCCAGTTATCAAGAGATCATCAACATAGATGCCCACTAAGAGACGATCCTTGCCTTTAACTCTCTTGTACATAGCATGCTCGAGTGGAATTCTCTCAAAACCAAGAGAAATCAATGTACGATCAAGCTTGATGTTCCATGCCCGAGGAGCTTGATGTAGCCCGTACAACGCCTTGTGTAGCTTCAATACCTTGTGTTCTTCTCCGTCTTTGATGTACCCCGGTGGTTGCTTCACGTATACTTCTTCTTCCAACTCCCCGTTCAAAAACGCAGATTTTACATCCATGTGATGTAGCCTCCAGGATTCTTGAGCCGCGAGAGCTATAACTAGCCTCACCGATTCCATCCTTGTGACTGGAGCAAACACTTCCTCGAAGTCCACAGCTTGCTCTTGCAAGAATCCTTTAGCTACGAGCCGAGCTTTATGCTTGACCAAGTTCCCATCGGCATCCTTCTTGACTTTGTACACCCACTTGAGCCCTATGGATTTGTGACCGTTGGGAAGATCTGCGAGCTCCCATACTTTGTTGTCTCGTATCGATCCCAATTCTTCATCCATAGCACGACGCCAACACTCCTCAGTATTTGCTTCTTCAAATTTTGTCGGTTCTTCGACGCTAAGCAAACATTGTCGTCCTCTTCTTATAATCTTCACACGATTTATAGTACGAAGTGCTTCCTCCGGATATAAATCCATTACTGGTCGAAGACGGACTGGTGTTGACGGACGTTCCCTTGTCTCCTGTTCTGTCGAAGACGAGGAATTTTCATCTTGCGGAGTTGCCAAACTCCTGTTTTCTAGCGATCCAGGCTCTCCTGTACTATGTACAGTTGCATGTTCATTGTGTGAATTAGCCAACGTCTGGGATCCTTCATGTGCATGCAGTTTTGGATCTTCTGGAGTGCATGTTACGTGCTCTCCTGGAGTGTGAGCAGCGGTTGTACCCTCTGGCACTTTTGTTGGTCTCATATTCGTTGTAAACAACATGAAAAATGTCATCGGAAGTCGGGTATACCGGTTCGGAGGAGTTCCAATTCCATGACCTTTCTTCTTCAAAGACCACATCATGCGTCACAACCACCTTATTGGTCGAGGGGTTGCACACACGGCAAGCCTTCGTGCCCGCTTCATAGCCAACCAATATCATTGGAGTACTCCGATCCGCCAACTTGCTTGTATGCGCGGCCACCGTCTTCACATGCGCCACACACCCGAACGTGCGAAGATGATCACCTGCAGGCTTGTGTCCGTACCATGCTTCGTACGGGGTCATCCCAACCACACTCTTGGTTGGAGCCCGGTTCAACAGATAAACAGCCGTATTGACCGCCTCACCCCAAAACTTGCCCGGCATCCCCTTGCTCTTCATCATGCTTGGTGCCATCGCCACCACGGTTTGATTCCTCCGCTCCACAACACCGTTCTGCTGCGGTGAATATGGTGCCGTAAGATACCGCTTGATCCCATGTGCTTCGCAAAAATCCGTGAATTCACGAGACTTGAACTCACCCCCCCCCCCCCGATCGGTGCGGAGGGCCTTCAGCTTGGCTTCGGATTCTACCTCGGCCTCCATCTTTACTTTCCTGAAGGCTTGCAAAGCTTGGTCCTTCATCTTCAACAACACAATCCACATGTATCTACTGAAGTCGTCGACGATGAGCAAGAAGTATTTGTTCCCGACTGGGGTAGCCGGTGTAATGGGTCCGCACAAGTCTCCATGGACCAACTCAAGAGCTTTACTTGCTCTAAAGTTTCCCTCTCTCGGGAACGAGGCCCACCTTTGTTTCCCAATAAGGCAACCGTCGCACACCTGCTCAACATGATCGATGCACGGTAGACCACATACCATCTCCTTTTGTCCAAGTTGTCGAAGAGCCTGGAAATTTAGATGACCGTAATGGCGTGCCACTTCCATGCCGAGTCCTCCATGCTTGACAAGAGACATACTGGATCCACACGATCCAAGTTGAGGATGTAGAGTCTGTTGGGCGACCTCTGCACCTTCATGATCAACATCCTCTGACGGTCATACCCCCATAGATAGCCATCTTCGAGCACAATCTTGCAACCATGCTCCTCGAGCTGGCCAAGGCTAATAATGTTGCTCTTTAGCTTGGGAATATAGTACACATCCATGAGTACCTTGTGACCGCCATTCTTCAGCTCAAACAGGACAGTGCCTCGCCCTATGATGTCAACGGTCCGCTCGTCACCGAATCGAACCGTGCCTCCAACCGAGAGATTTAGCTCAGAAAATTGGTCCTTGTCGCCGGTCATGTGGTTGCTTGCTCCTGTGTCGAGGTACCACACGTGCCTTGCCGTGTTCATCCTCTTCTTATCGTGAAGGTAAACCTTCTCTTCGTCGAGCGTGACAACCTCGGTAGCCGGCGCCTTCGGAGCTGGACCGTCCTCGTCCATAAGCTCGCATACTTCGACCATGAGCATCATATCGCTATCATCGCCTCCCTTGGCCATGAGAGCTCTCTCCTTCGGCGGATTCTTGCAATCAGACTTGAAGTGACCGAGGATTCCACAATTGTGACACCTTACTTTTTTTATGTCAAATTTTCTCCTTGGTTTTCTAGCCCTTTCTTCCTGTCCAGCGAGGTCCTTTTTCACCGGGCCTTGCTTCTCCTTTGCTTTACTGCCGCTCGTGGATCCACCTTGCTTTCCTTTCGACAAGGCCATCCATTCCGACATTGTAAGCATGAGATGCTCACTCTCTTTCGAATCGCCGAAGCTGAGACGAATTCTCTCGTCGTGGGCCTTGAACCTTCCGACGAGATCCTCAACCGTGAGAGTCTTTAGGTCGAGACATTGTTCGATCGACGTGACGATCTGGATGTAGCGTGCCGGCGCGGCACGCAAAAATCGTCGGACGATCAACTTCTTCTAGGGTTGAACCATAGCCGCGTATGCTGTTGATGAGGGTCTTGAGACGTGCGGCAAACTGATCAACCGTCTCACTTTCCTCCATCTTCAGGCACTCGTAGCTTCTCATCAGGGACTGAAGGTGTGCTTCCTTGACACAGTCATGACCCTGGTGCAGGATCTTGATGGTCTCCCATGCCTCCTTCGCCGATTTCTTTCCGACGAGGTGCTGCAACACATCCTTCGGCATGGCGGAGTAGATCGCCGTTAACGCCCGGCGATCCGTCCGGTACTTTGCCGCTCCCTTCGCGTACTCTGCGCCGCCGTCCTCGACAGCTTCCCAGAGCTCAGCGCCCTCCATCGCGACCTCCATGTTCATCGCCCATAGTGCGTAGTCCTCTTAATCCAGCCGGGGGAATTGCGACACCCTCACCATCGGCATCGGTGCTCCTGCTCCCGCTTCCGCCACAACGATCTCCTTGCTCTGGCTCGACATGATCCTTCGATTACTTTCCGAAAATCACGTCAATAAACCAAGCTCTGATACCAATTGTTGACACTGTCCCGACGTCGCAGCAATCCGTCGTGTGCTTTCCGGCGAAACGACGAACGACGAACCAGGCTGGAGACACACGTAGCAAAGATAAGCACCCAAGCTAGCAGCTGGATGGATAGTTCATGGACGTAGGAACTAGTACATGCATGCACGTACGTATCAGCACGACACCGGCGAGACGCACACACGAGAAATCGTAAGTTGATGGATGGCTGAACAGGACCGTGTCGGACCTGTCGTAATATTGTATTGCTTTTGATCTGAGTTTACAGGGGGGCTTGTACAGATATATATACTACCTATCCTATCTAGTACAAGCCGAGTCGGCCACAAGTCCAAGTCCGTGCCGAACTGGTTTTACCTAATCGTGATTATTCCTAACAGTGTCAAGCCATAGTATGAAATCTAAAAAAAGACGATGGCAGCAATGGCGTCGGAGTGCTCTTTTGCCTATGGCATTTCCCTCCGTGTACGTCGGTCGTTCTCACCTTCGTGAACATTTTAAATATATTTCACAACTTTTTAAAATTCATTTTTTTATTTTTTGAAGAATTTTATACATACTCTATCTTTTCAGTTTTCCTTCTTCTTTGTTTTTTCTTCCCTTCTCTAGATGGGTCGAGGCTAAACTGGGCAGACTGACAATCCAACCGAATGGAGCATCCTTAGCTTCTGCTTCATGTGTTTGTGAGGGGGTGGTGTTGGCTTGTTGCTTCTGTGCTAAGCTGTCAGGTTATCACTTTCTCTGTATTCCTGATCCCGCACCTCGGGTGTCGATTCATTGTGAAAAATTGCCGTTGTTCTATTGCTAGGGAGAGCCAGAATGAGAAAACCATACATTGGAGATCGATTCAAGCAAACATGAGTGCATGTGGGAGCCATTATATAGTCAGGCCTTGTGGCAATAGGTCTGCCCCCAAAACTGAAAGACGACTAGATTAAGAGATCAAAGTCCTTTTGAAGACGAAAACCCATAAAGAATGATATCAAGAGACAAAGGCAAGAGCGATAATTGGGTTGTGTGGGGCGTGCATGGGTCTTGGGTCATGCCTACACGCAGGCAGGTAGCTATCCATAAGGGCCAAACTGGGTCATGATCCGTCCAGGATTTTGACAAAAATGGTTTTAAATATGCATTTTCATAGCCTAGCCCAACCGCTCAAAGGAAAAAAAAAACACGGGCATCGCATGACATCACCATCCTCTTTGCGTCTCGATCAAAGCTCCAACATCGATCCAGTCATGCCATCATCCCTACTTGGCGCTGGTGCATGACCCCCACTGCCTGCCGGACTGAATTTTTCTTGGGACAAATTACAATATCACATACACAGCAAGGCGGCACAATTAAACTAACATCTTGCATGCCCGATCCATCTCGTAACCTTGCATATAATATATATACTAATGTTTATGATGCAGAATTATATAAAAGTTGTGCTTTTGTTTAGTCTGTCCGACAAACATTCTCTTTCAAGCTCCGCCACTGTACACGCGTCAGCAAAATAGGGTCTTGGGCCATGTCTACACGTGTCAGCCAAATGGAAAAGTTGAAGAAAGAAATATCCATTTTATGGATAGATGACGGTTCGTCTGATTTATGTAGAATGAAAATCAGCGGCACACCCGAACACAAAATAACTAGTGATGGAAACACCAAACGGAACATCATAAATAATGCAAGGGGGTGTTTGATTTCTAGCTACAAAGGTAAAATATGGTAGTCATAGTTTTATTTGCATGTGTTTGGTTTTTGTCATGGTTTGACTTGTCGCACTTTATTGTTCATGTGACTCATTTGTCATAAAGTCATTTTTTTACCAACTTTTTCCAAAGTTTGACGTTCGTTTTTTCAGCCACATTTGGTGGCTTGTCATACTTTGGTGACTTGACGCACTTTGGCTTGATAAAATTAGTCGCCAACCAAACAGACCCTAAATAAACAAGAAATATCGGTTACCTCCATTCAGTTCTTCTGTTTTTACTACAAGAGTGAATGATCATCGCTGACCGTAATACCCCGCGTAAAAGACGACTCACCTAGGCCCGGCCCGAAAATCCAGGGCCTAGACCCAACGGGCTAGCCCATGGGCTGGGCTTGGGCCTGAGTTTTAAGCCCATCAATAGGGTCGGGTCGGGCTTGGGCTTGGCATATTGTGATTTTAAGGAAGAGGCCCGGCACTAAACCCTAGGCCTGATGGGCTTTTCAACTGGGCTTAAAAAGTAGGCCCAGTGATAGAGCCAGGGCCGGGCCTAGGCCTTAGTTTTCTGCTACGGGTTTTTTAGGGCCGGCCCAGGCCAGGTATACAGGCTTCGGGAGCATGCAAGAGCCCACAGAGACTAGTACATGCATGGCCCCATACGTGTAACGAGATGAGAACTGAGACGTGGCGAGAAGATCTTCACCTTATCCAAAACCAACCTAGCAGACGCCAGAATGGATATGTCTTCAGCTAATGGAGTCGGTCACAGTCATCTGTCCGTGGGATCCTACTCTAGGACGCGGAGGACGCGAGGTCAGATGCAGCGTCCCAGCTGCCAACCGTCGTCATGAACCAAGCATAAATATGCCTTCCCATGCCATGTGTTTGTGCAAGGCTATCACATTTCTCCGAGAAATAAGCGCTCAATCCGCACCGCAGCTATATGTATTTATTAACTCGAGCTCTGCGTCCGGCCGGGCTCCGGAGCCCCCAAGAACGAACAGGAGCGGACCGGAGATCAAACCAGCGTCCACCGCGAGCAATGGCGTTGGAGTGCTCCTTCGCCCACGGCATCTCCCTCCCCGCGCCCCGGCCGCCCCTCGCCGTCACCTCGTGCAGGTAAGTAATAGAACCAATCCCGCCGGCTTTTCCGTTACGATATACTGTACTTCTGTTTCAGTCTTGCCGATGGTGTGCTCTGCGCGTCTGTTTTAGCCGCAGGCTGCGGCACGGTGCGGCGAGAACGAGGACGAGCCATCGGGTCGTGGCGGCGGCGAGGCCGGTAGGCGCCGCCGGGCGGATGCTCGGTTCAGCCAGGTACGGGTAGCGTCCAGACTGCAGAGCACGAATGATCGATCCCTTGTGTGCACGACAAACCCTTACACGCTTGTTGCTTTTCTTCTTCAGATACGGCGGCGCAGCGGCGTTGGCGTTGCGCGCGGAGGAGGCGGATGTGGCGGTACCGCCGTCGGTGCCGGTGCGCGTCGCGTACGAGCTGCAGCTGGCCGGCCACCACTACATCGACGTCAGGTACGTACATAAGCTACGCACCAAACACACACCAATCACCACCTGCATGCTCTGCCCCTATAGTCTGTATTCTCTAGTACTCTGTTCTGTCAACATAACTGACAGAAAATAAAATTCAGCTCACAATATGTAGACAACCAGCGTAATTTCTGAACTTTCTATGTATTTAACATGGCTAATTCGACCAGTTTTGCTACTTGTGTAGAACGGAGGGCGAGTTCGCCGGCGGGCATCCGGCAGGAGCGCTGAACATCCCTTACATGCACAGCACCGGCTCCGGTAATTAGAGCATTAGCACCTGTTCTGATCCAGTTCTCATCCACTATATGTTACTAAACATAATATATATTTTTCAATCGACAGGAATGGCGAAGAATTCGCACTTTGTCGAGCAAGTGTCGGCGATCTTCGGCAGGGAGGACGAGATCATCATCGTAAGATCTGGCACCGATCCTGAACGTTCTCATTTCTTTCTTCTTTCAGTTGGGTGTTGGCTTATGTTCAGAAAAATCAACTTGTACATTTCAGGGATGCCAAAGTGGCAAGAGATCTCTCATGGCAGCAGCCGAACTCTGCTCAGCTGTAAGCATAAATCCTAGCACCACCATGGCTATCTAGCTCGTCATCCGTAGCCCTGCCAGCTCCGTGACACATGATGGTAAATCTATCTTCTTCTTTCAGGGCTTCACTGCCGTTACCGACATCGCCGGAGGGTTCTCGACATGGAGGGAGAATGGACTACCAGTCAATGGCCGGTGACATCGTCGCCTTCTCTGAATGTTGCTGAAACATAATAATCTGTCATGGTGCGCTCTGCTCCAATGCTGTATATAGCCAGTGTGGTCGTACTGATCTCGGATTCAAGACACCACAACACAGCACTGACCTGAATAATTGTGTTGATGTCCTGGCTTGATGTATATGATGTCTGTGCCGAATCAATGTCACAGTTTCGTTTTTTTACTTCCAATAAATTACCCACTTTCCGGAATAACCTGTGTAGTATGGTGCCCACAAAACAGAACCACCTAAATCGGACGGTTTTCACACAATAGCATCAGAGAACATGTTTGATCATTCGGGTTACCTCGCAACTGCAGGACGTGCACTGCACCGTGTCTTCGCTTTTTTATCATGGCAATGTGCTCCGGCACAAAAGAACAGGGTATTAATAACGCAATGTAGAGCTGCAGACATGGCTAGGGTGCAAAGACCAATGGAATGGAAGGTGTAATGTCATCTTGTGAAGGTGTAATGTCATCTCCAAGACGGATCGCAAACCCGTGTGCATCTGTCCGGACCACGCAAAACATTCAATGTAATCCTGTATCAGTCTGTATCAGTCTGCGGAACAATCCGGATACGATTTTTCATACATACGTAGGGAGCTTTGCGGGAATTCGGACCGCTATTTTTTCCGGTTCTTATCGTCCTGTCCCATCAAAACCCCCTCCTCTACTCAAAACAGCCAGCACCGCTTGAGAGCGTCAGAGCCCGCATTCATGTCCGGTCAAAGCGGACACAACCGCTCACTGGCGCCGGCATTGAAGCGGCGCGCCGGTCGAGAGAGCACTGCCCGCGCTACGTCCTGGGAGGCGACTGCTGCGCATTCAAACGACACGATGGCCGCCCGTCCATTCGTCTCCAATGGAGAACACGGCCGACAACGACCCGATGCTACCGTCCCATTCCTCCTCAGACACGGCACGGCAGAGGTTATGGAGGCAGAGCTGGAGTAGGCGAAGCTTCAATTATCGGGCC
Organism: Hordeum marinum; assembly: GCA_022496015.1. Classification (NCBI taxonomy): domain Eukaryota; kingdom Viridiplantae; phylum Streptophyta; class Magnoliopsida; order Poales; family Poaceae; genus Hordeum; species Hordeum marinum. The sequence goes on from CM039678.1 coordinate 558,490,324, forward strand.
TCATGGCCAGACACGGAAATGGTGCTGGCGGCCATTTAGATTAGCTATTAATTATACCTCTAGAGTTGGACTAGGATATAAATGTAATTAAATCCGTCTTGTTTGTAAATCTATCGTGTTTATATAAAATTCGGCCGTGTCTTATCGAATGTCGTGAGGTTCGTTAATTGTTGGTTGGATGACGGCCTCGTGCATCCTTGTCCACGGACTGGACACCATGCCCGCGAACAAATGCGGGAGGAAATTTTCGGGTCGTTGTTGGAGATGCCTTTCAACACTGACCCTCAAATAGTCCGCATCAGTTCGGATCCGTGAAATTCAAAAGTGTTTTTCCACACAACACGGTCCTTCCGTCTGAGGGCTGGTCCGGATGTTCTTTTTTTCCGCAAACTGGACGCACATGTGCTTATGGGGAATCCTTGCGGCATCCTTCCTTTTGCCTGCACCCTAGTCGTCCGTTACTGCCGCTCTACCTCTCAGGTGGCCACCCAAACATCCTCTTACATACGTAGACCCCACTCACGAGATTGTCGTCCATCGACTATGCTTTTGTCCACCTAGGAATCCCACCTCCACTACTGTGAAATGGCTTATAGGTGGCCTCAAATCAGTGGCGGACGCAGTCTAGCACCCACCACTACTATTAGCAATGACGGGGTCCAAAACCAGCCCACCACTGCTATTGGCTTACCAGTGACAGGCGCCAGCTTGTGCTCGTCACTATCATAGGACACGCCACATATATTTGTTGGACACGCGGCAAATCTGTTCAAAACTACCAGTGGCGGCGATGTCTTGGGCCCACCATTGATAACTCAAATACTTGTGGTGGGTAGAAATTGTTGGAAATATGGCCTAGAGTCAATAATAAAGGCATTATTATTATATTTATTTGTTCATGATAATCGTTTATTATTCATGCTAGAATTGTATTGACCGGAAACGGAAATACATGTATGGATATATAAACAACATTGTGTCCCTAGTGGGTCTCTACTAGGCTAGCACGTTGATCAAAAGATGGTTAAGGTTTCCGAACCGTGGACAGGAGTTGTCAGTTAATAATGGGATCACATCAATGTGATGGACAAGACCCAAACCATAACATAACATATGATTGTATCACTTAGATTCTTGCTATTGCTTTGTTCATGTCAACTATCTGTTCCTATGACCATGAGATCATGCAACTCCCTGACACCGGAGAAATGCCTTGTGTGTATCAAACGTCACTTTGTAGTTGGATTATTATAAAGGTGCTCTACAGGTATCTCAGAGTGTGTCTGTTGGGTTGGGATGGATCGAGATTGAGATTTGTCACTCCGTTTGATGGAGAGGTATCTCTGGGTCCTCTCAGTAATACATCATCACGAGAAGCTTGCAAGCAATGTGACTAAGGAGTTAGTCACGGGATCTTGTATTACAGAACGAGTAAAGAGTCTTGTCGATAACGAGATTGAACTAGGTATGGAGATACTGATGATTGAATCTCCAACAAGTAGCATACCGATGGACAAAGGGAGCTGCATACGAGATTGACTGAATCCTTGACATTGTGGTTCGACCGATAAATATGTTCATATAATATGTGGGAGCCAATATGGACGTCCAGGTACCGCTATTGGTTATTGACCGGAGAGTGTCTCGGTCATGTCTACATAGTTCTCGAACTCGTAGGGTCCGTACGCTTAAGGTTCCATGACGATATAGTATTAATGCGTATGTGTGTTGGTGAACGAAGTTGTTCGGAGTCCCGGATGAGATCCCGAACATCACGAGTCCTTCCGGAATGGTCCGGAGGTAAAGATTTATATATAGGAAAATGGTATTTGGGTTCTGAAAAAGTTTCGGGTATTTCCGGTAGTGTACCGGCCTACCAAAAGTGCCGAAAAGGTTCCGGGGGTCCACCTGGTGGAGCCCACCAACCTCGGGGGGCATATTGGCTGAGGTGGTGGCGCACCAGCCCCTACTGGGCTGAGCAGCCGGCCCCTAAAGGCCCATGCGCCCAAGGGTGGTAGGTGGGAGGTGCCTTTGAGGGGAAGGACTCCTCCCCAGTGCTTCCACCTCCCTTGTGGGAGGTGAACTCTTCCCTCACTTCGGCCGACCCTCCTTGGAGGAGGGGCTAGGACCGGCAGCGTACCTACCCCCTCCTCCTATAAATAGAGAGGGAGAGGGAGGGCACCCACACCCTAAGCCATACGTGCAGCCCTTCCTCTCTCCCTAGATCTGTTTCTCCTCCAAATACGCATCTGCGGCAGCGCTTGGTGAAGCTCTGCTGAGATTGTTCCTCCACCATTGTCGTCGCGCCATCGTGCTGCCAGAGAACTCAGCTACTACTCCATCGTCACTCGCTGGACCGAGGAGGTGGAGACGTCATCGGGTTGTACATGTGCTGAACGCGGAGGTGTCGTCCGTTTGACGCTAGATCGGGACGGATCGTGATTGGATCGCGAAGATGTACGACTAGACCAACCGCGTTTCTTAATGCTTCCCTCTTAGCAATCTACAAGGGTACGTAGATCCACTCTCCCTCTCGTAGCTATGCATCTCCATCGATAAATCTTGGGTGTTCTGTTTGATTTTTTTCCCATGCAACGTTCCCCAACAAAAATGTGTGCCCGCCATCGGTAGTTTTGGTCTCCCGACAAATCTGTCCAAAATACCAGTGGCGGGAGTTGTTTTGTGCCCGCCACTGGTAACTCAAATACCAGTGGCAAGCAGACATATGTGCCCGCCATTTCTATTTATTCTACCATATTTTTGTAATATTAGGTTTTCGTGTTTTATGTTTATGCTATCGGACCAGAAAAAATTCTGCATTAAAGGTACATCATTTAAAGGTTTATATAGGAGCTTGGCCCATTTTCCTATTAATTAGGTATTATTAAGACATCAAATATCTATAAATGCATTTAGTTGCTTAAATATAGACAATGAATCCCCAAAATGCCAAATTTTGATATGATATATTTCATGGTATGTATTGAGTGTGTAAATAAATATCTATACATTTTTAAGGTAAGCAGCGCCCGATTCACATGCAAACTTGACCGGTTACCTATTGAAACCTTGTGTCTTTCTTGGATATGGTGAAGTTTGTAAACATTTTACATGATAACTTTTGTGAAATGTTCTCATTTTTTAACACAACTTCTATGATTCATATCATGAGAGCATACCAAGTTTCATATTTTTCGGGCATCGCTTGAATTTTTCTGAATTGAAATGCAAAAAACCACCATGTTCTTGCCTTGATATCGGCAGCTTGGTGTATGAGACTCCTTATTTTTCCTTACATGCGGCCTAAACATAATACTTAGTTCCACGAATACAATTTTTCAACCCATTTGCAACGATTATTTCACGTACATGCAGTTCAAATTTGAATTATATCCACTAAATATCTACAAATGCATTTAATTACTTAATATAGCAAATGGATCCCAAAAACATGACATTTTTATATGGTATATGCAATAGTGTGTATTGACTGTGTAAATAATTTCAAGGTCAAAGGGAAAGATGGACTAAATTGACGTGCGAACTTGATCCCTTCGCTTTCAGAACCTACTTTCTTCCTCAGAGATAGTTCAATTTGTAAGCACTATACGTAACAGCTTGTACGAAACGTTTTCATTTTTTTTACCACAACGACTATATTTCATATTATGACACCATGTCAAGTTTTATATTTTTTGGCATCGTTTTAATTTTTGAATTAAAATGGCAATAACTACCATGTTCTTGCCCCTATATCGGTCACCTGATGTATGATTTTCCCAATCTTTCTCATTCTAAACATTTTCGAGGCTTTCTTCAGTATAGAAATGACAATAACCTTCACGGAGACCGATATAGGGGTAAGAACATGGTGCTGTCAACTTCCAATTTTGAAGGCGGAGGACACGGTGGCGTGGCACTTTGAGAAATCAGACACCTTCACGGTCCAGAGCGCGTACAGACTGGCGGCATCCCTTCAAAACCAGGAAAACCGACCAGCTTCGAGCTCCACAAATGCAGCCAATGACCGGTGCATCTGGGATATCATTTGGAAAGCAAAGGTTCCTGAAAAAATTAAGATTTTTGGTTGGAGAATCGCGACAGAAACCCTGCCAACCAAAATGAACAAACGGAAACGTACCCTGGAAGTTGACAGCACCTGCAATATTTGTGGCATCGGAGATGAAGATGAATATCATGCAGTGATTTCCTGTACAAAAAGCAAGGCTCTAAGGAGTGAAATGCGGAAAATCTGGAACATTCCTAACGAGTTGCAGTTTAGATACACAAGGGTGGACTGGCTTCAGAATCTCCTTGAAACTTGCAATATGGAAAGGAGGATCGAAACCTTACTGCTACCGTGGAGGTGTTGGTTCCTACGTCATGACTGCATCCATAGTACAGGGAAGGAGTTAATCAGCAGATCAGTACATTTTTTGGAGCAATATGAGGAGGAACTGAACATCTGCAACATGGTGCTTTCGTCAGGTCCAAAGGACAAACAGGCCTTGGGGCATACAGAGTTTGCTTTGGCTGAGAAAGATCGGACTGAAGTTGAAGCTATTGCGGCAATGCAGCAGGAAAATGGTTCGGATCCTGCTGCAGGTGCAGCAATTCAGTGGATTCCCCTTGACGGCGATACTGTCAAACTGAATACCGATGCTTCCTTCTTAGCTGACAACGGAGTGTCCCATGTGGGCGCTATTGCGCGCCATCACAGAGGACTTGTTTTCTTCTCGCTGTCCAAAGGAATCGATCGCTGCTCTTCAGTGGAGGAAGCTGAGGCTCGGGCTCTGCTCTGTGGACTGCAGACCTTCGCAGCGCTATACAGGGGGCCTATTATTGCTGAAACTGACTGCTCTTTTCTGACGAAGGAACTATAGCCTGATTCTTGTAACCGCTCTGCCTGCTTTTCGGTGCTTCATGACATCAAAGAGGAGCTAAAGAAATTCCAAGGAGCTCAGGTGAGATACACAAATCGAAAGCAAAACAACCTGGCGCACTGTCTCGCAGCCCGAGCTAGAAGTAAAGGGGACACGCAATGGATGGCTAACGTCCCGAATGACCTGAGGGCAGTGCTGGCTGCCGACAGTTTGGTTGGCTCAAGAGTAATGTAATTTTCTCTTTTTCCTCAAAAAAAATGACAATAACCTACATGTCGATGGTGGGGATCTGCGGTCGATCACTATTATATGAGTTAGCACATAGTATTGCCAGCTGATAAATTAAATAGGAACATAAGGATATCATTTTTCACGTGAGTGATATATTAATTAAGGCAAGCTGTACTGCGAGTTAGATAAAAAACAATGTAGCATTTATAGACCGTTTTGCATTATTTACTCATCAACCAAGCACACAAGTATGAAACTATACTATGTCTTGAACCCTATAAAGATATATGGATGTTGCTATTCTATAGTGAACATAAACATCCTATCTTGATTATACATATATCCCATTATAAGAAATGTGGTACCTAGAGTACAGGTATGCTCGCCATTATTATTTTGTTCTTCCTTAATAATAACTCATAGATTATTAATTTATTCGGTAAAAAATAGTTTGTGTGATAAATTCTTAATAATTATGTTTCTGATTGTTGTACCGAGTAAGACTTCATTCTTTGCTTCTTATAATGAAGCCATCACAACAAATCACACATTTCCATCAAATATGTCTTAACTTTGCTATGCATACGAAAGGAATATCTATCTGCTGGGATGGTTCCTCAGCCTCCACATCAAGATCATAATGAACACCATCATAAGACCACGGGACGTAGTCAGGTATAAACTCAGAGTCCAACACACCAACAAGCATCCTTGCAATCCCGCTTTTGCGTGTAAATGGCATATCGACCTTATCAGTTTTCCCTGGCAAAGAACCAAGACTCCACACACTGAGAAAATCATTAAGAAGTGTCTCCGGCACACATGAAAATCTGACCCAAATCTTCTCAAGAGGCATTCCTTTTGGCTCAGGTTTTTTGCATTGTTCATATTCTAACATACACTTACTTCCAGTCACTTGCTGAAACCAAACTTCAAGAGGCGTTCAAGATCCTCTCTCTCTGGAAATTCCACTCGGAACACATGTTCATCTACTCTTACTGGTGCCCACGGATATGACTCAGAAACAAGCCTCATGAGTTGCTGTGAAACCTGATCCTCCATCAGTGTTCCCTATGTCACCTTTACCACGCCCGTCCTCGCACTCTCAAGACGAGTCGGCATAGCAACAGAAGCAGTGTAGGGAGTCTGAAAAACATTAGTTTGCTCCGGAAAACTCCATAGATATTAACCACTGGTTTGGGTGCCGAGAGTAATGAGCATGTTGTTGCATCGTGCCCAGGTTTGAGACAGATGTCACACAAAACCGCCGTGCAATTCATCACAAAGTGACCCGATACTTCCACACCTATAACGATAATGTTTCTCTTTTTTACATGCCGCCTTGTTTGCCAGCGCAGTTTCAGATATGTCGCTACCGTTGTCGCTGAGTTTATCTTTATCGTCCTGTACTGTCGGAATGGGCAACGCCGCTAACGCTTTGATGGTCTTCACGGCAGCCTCTGGAAGAGCAACGGTCGTAGAGAATGTGGACGGTACATCCCCCTTCGCTGCCCCTCCGTCAGCCGTGACCTGCGCATGTAGCGCCGTATGTCTTGGTCGCCGAGGTGGAAGCTTGCGCCCGTAGCCCCGGCCTCCACCTCCACGTCCACCATGATGGAGGAACGACGACCTGACGGCACCCTGCACGAAGTCGCCCGTCGGAGGAGTAAAATTCCGGTGCCAGTTTGCACCGTAACCTCGACCGGGTCCATCATACCATTGTTCTTGTCCGTATCCTCCTCTGTCATCTCCCCACTGCCAGTTAGGTCTTTTCCCTTTGTAGCCATGATCTCCAGTGCCGCGGCCAGGCCTGAAGCCGCCTCGAGCTCCGGTGCCATCGCGACCGTCCCGACCTTGTGCGTCACCACGGCCGCCTCCGGTGCGATCACGCCCGGCTCCAGCAGGTGCCCTCACTGATGACCCTTGCGGCTTATGGAGGTTCTGGTCCCCGTTCCCCCTGCCAGCAAGGTCGCCGGCATGGGTAACGGCGGTGGAGGTATTCTCGCCGCCCGTCCTTGGCGAGAAGGAAAACCAGGGTCGTACCTCCGTCTAACCCGAGTATTGTTTCTGTGATCGATCTCAGGCGCACGTACGTCTATCGGAGCGCTACTCTCAGCCTCGAGACGATGTGCATCGATGTTAATTCCGGGCCCATGACCTGCTGCGTGTTCCTGGGCCATATACCCAGGTGTCACCAGCCTTTCGCGGCCATAACCGGCCCACCCGAGCCCAATAGAGAATTCAAGCGAACCTTTTCTGGCCGCCCTGATCCCCATCGACTCCTCGGTCACCGTCGGCTGCGGCACCACCGCCCTGCCTTTCTTCCGTCGAATCGATGCTGTCTTCCAGGTGTTAAGGAAATCTGAAAGAGTTAGGGCAGGCAAATGTACCTTAGGCAGGGGACCTTTCCATGGCTTCACCGCCGATGGCGCTATTTTCCGGTGAACAACTTGTCGGAACACCTCTATCTTATCGCTGTCGTCGATCCCTGCCAATGCAAGATCCGTCTTTGGTACCATACCTTCAATGTTTGCCGCGATCTGATCCTCCGAATATCCCAGCGCAGACGTATTCCGAAGGAGTGGGTGAATACTCTCCGTCACTCGCGCCGGCGCTATTCCGGCCATCATCCTCGTCGGACTCATCAGAGTCGGATCCGGCGATGGCCCAGAACCGGCTTCCCCTTCTGCATGGATCGGCTATGGCCGCTGGAGCCTCCCCCGTCGCGGATCCATAGGGACCGCCGCGGTCGCCTCCGCTGACGCGAGAGCCCCGCATCGCCTTCCTCTCGCAAGCTGAGTAGGCTTGAGCCCAATCACTGCCGGATGCAGAGGATTCACTGTTGGATACAGAGAGAAAGCTAATCACTGCCTCATATAACCAGGATGGTGTCCATGCCACAGCACTAGCATCTAACTTCTCAAATATCTGAGCTAATTTCCAATTTGTAGAAGTCCGAAAAAACAACTGATTCGTTGTAGTATCATCTGGCGGGGGACATACACTGTATAAGTGAACCGCGATGCAGTGTGCGGCTTGTACAGCTTATGTCCCCGACAGACCATCTACGACGGCTCTGCCTCCGTCCCGTATTCCACTCCCGACGTCGTAGATCCTCTGCCACGCCGTGTGAGCTCCCTCGTCTGCCGCTGGCCCACGCCGTCCGATCTCCCCTTGACGACCCAAGCGTGGTCGTCCCTGACGCCGGTTTCCCTCAGGTGAGCATGGGCTCCTCCCCGATTTGTTTGATGTGCTGTGCGTCCTTGGCTGCGGCCATCCGCGGTGTGGATGATTCAACGGGTCTACTAGTTTTAGAAGGTGTAGAAGTAGAAGGGACATGGAGGAATATTGGCGTAATGCGATGAATGTATTATTAAGCTTCGAAGACGAGTATATATTAAATACAAGACTTGAAGGACAAGACACCTCCTAGAATTAAGATGAAAATAATTACTACCTAATCTCGGATAATCTTTAACTATCAAATATATCTCTAACACCCCGTGCAGTCGTAGCGGTAGCGTTGCGAACAACAGAAGCGTCATAGACGGTCAGACTGGAGAGAATAACAGCCGACGGGTTGACATCCCCCCGCTGTCGTAGTGGGACGTCATGGACGGTGTCACGTTGCGTACGCGTTGAAGGTAGAGGAAGCCGACGAATTTCTCAAGCAAGGTGATAGCCCTTTTTTTTCATTGTCGATGTAGCCGAGAACATAGGGTGGTGTAGGCATGGTCGAGGTAGCCGTGCGATGGACGCCCTGGTCGAGGTTGAGTCGGGGTGGTCGATGTCGGGATAGTCGCCATGGACCGGGAAGAAGAGTTGCGACGGTGGCCGGAGGCGGCGGCGGCGGCGGTGAGGTTAGGAGCGCGGCGACGATGCTTGAAGTAGGCGAGGAAGAACCTGACATAGTGACGAAGATCAGCGCGGATCGTGGCGTTCTCGTGCTTAGAAAGGGGCGGCGCATAAACACAGAAGTCGACATGCGTGGACGGCGAAGTGGACCGTGTGTCGCGGCGCTGCGATCCGAAGGGGTGACGCAACGGCATTGCGCGGGTCGGGGCGACGGCGGGGAAGACCTCAAGGTGGCGTCAAGGACCGCGTGACACGCTTGTTACGACCCGTTGGGACGACACAGCGACGACGCGAGGGTCGGTGCAACCACGGGATGACCTGGAGCTCTAAATGCCTCGGGATGGCGATAGACCGCGAACCACGACACTACGGCTCGAAAAGGTGACGCAACGGTAGCGTGGGTTTGTGCAGCCACTGGTCCTATCTAATCCGGATAATCTCTACCTATCAAATATATCTCTAACAGAAGGGATGGATAGAGATTTGGTGAAATACATCACTCGACTGTTGGGGCAGTTTGGTGATCCAGTTTTGGACATGGATACGTTGATGAGCCATGCTCCTCGAGATTTCAGTTTGTCAGGTTTAACAGAGGACTTCAGTCACGATCCTAGGTATAAATATTTGTTTGATATTACTAGTGATTCAATTTTCAGTGTTTCTTAAGTACCGGTCTTTTATTAATGCTGGTACTTAGCTGCTTACAACTATGCTCCTGTATCCTTGCTAATGCTATTGTATACAAGTGTTACAGTTGCTTAAGATAGCGGAAGCTTTGTTTGCAACTTTGTATGATTGATAAGTATCATATGTGATAGTATTGTTTATTGTTTATTCTTAACTGCCTCACGTGCTTTGCATTGTACCTGTCCATGTCATGTTCAAACAGCGTCCATTCAGACGGTAACTCAAGCGGTTAAGTGAGCCCGAGCTCATGTGAGCTTGCGGTCAATAGCTACCGCGCGATGTTTTTTTTAGTTGGTTGCAAAGCGACATCGTTTGTAAAAACAGTTTTGCTGTGACATCACTCTACGCACAAATAGTACATGCACGACATGGCCCTTAAACACAATCTCTGATAGGAGTAGGTGGAGCCGGGCGGGACCCACAGCTTATGCACGTCGGCGTGGGACTCAGATGGCGTTAAACCGTTTTCCCCTGCACGCGCATCCTCCCTCTTCTTCTTGTCCGGCGACGCAGCACGGCAACGCCGGCGAGCTCCGATTCAGACAAGCATATTTACAAGCTTTCAACCGAAATGGATCGAATTCAAACAACACAGATAGATTTTAGCACACATGGCAGATAATTTGGTTCGATTACACACGGATTAGTATTCGTAGTTCTAATGGCGGGCTCGTCGGAGCAAAAGCAGTACTTCGATTACATAAATCAACGCGGGTATCCCGCAGCTCCTACCCCTACTTAGATCTCCATAATCGGGCTCACCTGAGCCCCAGGGGTGCGGCCTCGACGAGGCGACGGCGGCGGCGCTCAGTTAGAGTCGGAGTCGGAGGTGCCCCACCCCCTGTCGGCGCGGGATTTCTCGATTGCTTGGCGGAAGCGGAACTTGTCGAGCTCCTCTTCCATTTGCCGGCACGCAACGAGCTGTTGCGGCTCGTCCTTGGTGCGCTCCATAATATCGATGATGACACCGTCGAGGTCGTCGTCGTCGACGTAGTCTCCTGGCAGAAAGTCGAGGTGCCCACAGCCCGGGGCCAAGCCCTGCTCCTCCCCCTCCCTCTTCGAAGGCGGCAACGATGCGCATGCAATGGCGGAGCTCCCCGCACCACCTGCGCCAGAGGAGCTAGCAGGCGGTCGCCTCGCGCCGTCGCCGCCATCTGGCGATCGTACTCCACCTTGCGCCGAGCGAACGCATGCGGCGGCGCGAGCCCCCAGTTCGTGTACTTGAGCACGCCGCGCTCCCGAGCAGCGTCGAAAGCAACCCGCGCCGCCCGTTCGGGGTCAGAGTCGGGTGCCAGTCGCTTCGCCCCATTCCGATCCTTGTTGGAGTGTTTTCCGCCACCGGAATGGCCGCCGCGCGAGGTGGAAGATCCGGGCCTCATGATCGTCGCACGGTGGCGCTTGATCTACGGCGGCGGATCTGGATTGCGTGGTTTTGGTGGTCGTCGGCGGCGAGAGTGGCACAGATCTGGATGTGTAAATAGTTAGGGTACGACACATTTGACCGGAAAATTAGAGGGTAGGATTTAACTAGGGACACTGACATCCCTGGCCCACGGGTCAGATTGACGAGTCAGCCCCTATGTCAGCATGAATAAACCTTTTCTATTTACTGAATAATCTAGAAAATGCTATAAACTTGGAAATTCAATATCTTTTAAACTGAAACTCCGAATGAAATAAATTATATATGTAAAATTATCATAAAAATTCAAGGATTCCAAATATACAATTTGTTTTCATAACAAACCAGTTTAAAATGGAGGGACGAAGGCAAATAAATATATGGTTCATTTAAAATTCATCATGGAGTTTAAATTCATACATGGAGACTAAGAAGGATCCAGGCTTGGTTTTCATTTTTCATGTTTGAAATTTGTTTAAATGTTGGTCAAACTTAGGTTTGACCAAGTTTGAAATGAGCATAAAAATTAAAAATAAAATAAATTGGAAAACCAGTGCACATGTTCTTACCTTGTCATATACTAAAAACTCAAATTGATTTGGCTGTTTTAGACATGGTGGACAAAAAAACATGCTTAGAAATGGTTTGTTTACCCTACCTTTGGAGCTAATATGAAACACATGTGACTAAAAAGCTTTGAACTTGAAAACCTTCAAAAACCTCACAAAAGCTTGATTTTGGAGTGACTAAAAAGGATCCAGGCTTGGTTTTTCATTTTCCTGTTTTAAACTTGTTTAAATGTTGGTCAAACTTAGGTTTGACCAAGTTTAAAATGAGCATAAAAAATTCAAAAGAAAAACAATTGCAAAACCAGTGCACATGTTCTTACTTTGACATATACTAACAACTCAAATTGAGTTGGGTGTTTTAGATATGGTGGACAAAAAAACCTAGCTCACTTCTCTTGAAAAGCCTACAACCTTGTTCTTGATAGCCATCTTTGTGAAGGTTTTTTCATGAAAAACTCCATAGTTCAGGTTTATTATTTTCCCTATCAAGTTAGTCACATAGAACGATGATTGGCACAAGTTTTCTATTTTTTTTGATTTTTTTTAATTAGTTATGCTCAACCCTAACCCTTGAAAACCTATCAAAACCCATCAAAACCCCATCAAAACACCATCAAAACCCCGCACCAGTCCGGACCATTGGATCGCCATGAATGGACGTTCTGGATCAGGCAGTAGGGCTACATCAGTGATCCGTGGGCTGTGCTTTCATTGGCTGGTCTTTTTAGCACCTTTTTTTGATGGCGTTCTGAAGCAACGGTCCGTGCAGATTGAGCAGGCCTGCCAGGCCTTTTTGGGCTTAATTTAATCCGGCCCACCCGTGCTTGGGTTGATCTATCTGTTGGGAACGTTGCATGGGAAAAAAAATCCTACGCACACGCAAGATCTATCCATGGTGATGAGCATCTACGAGAGGGAGAGTGGATCTACGTACCCTTGTAGATCGCTAAGCGAGAAGCGTTAAGAAATGCGGTTGGTGTAGTCGAACGTCTTCGCAATCCAAATCGCCAAGTGTCCCGCGATCCAATCACAATCCATCCCGATCAAGCACCGAACGGACGACACCTCCGCGTTCATCACACGTGCAGCTTGATGACGATCTCCGTCTTCTTGATCCAGCAAGAGGTAGCGGAGAGGTAGACGAGTTCTTCGGTAGCATGACGGCACAGCGTCGATGGTGGTGGAGCAATTCCGGCAGGGCTTCGCATAAGCACTACAGAAAATGTTGGAAATACTCCCTAGAGGCAATAATAAATTGGTTATTATCATATTTCCTTGTTCATGATAATTTTTTATTATCCATGCTATAATTGTGTTGATCGGAAACTCAGATACATGTGTGGATACATAGACAACACCATGTCCCTAGTATGTCTCTAATAGACTAGCTCGTTGATCAAAGATTGCTATGGTTTCCTAGTCATGGACATGAGATTTCATTTGATAACGGGATCACGTCATTAGGAGAATGATGTGATGGACAAGACCCAAACTACAAACGTAGCATATGATCGTGTCACTTTATTGCTATTGTTTTCTACATATATTAATGGTTTTGAGGGTTTTTGCAAGAGATTTTCAGCCACGTGCAACCCTACCCTCTAGTTCATAGTTTCTCCTCTAGATTGGATTTCTCCAGCACTTAGGTGAAGCCCTGCCGGAATTACTCCACCACCATTTCCGCGGCACCATCACGCTGCCGGAGAACTCTTCTACCTCTCTTCTCCGTCTTGCTGGATCAAGAAGGCTGAGATCGTCATCAAGTTGTACGTGTGCTGAACGCGAAGGTGTCGTCCGTTCGGCACTAGATTGGAAGGACCGTGATCAAGATCGCGAGATGGATCGTGATGAGATCGCGGAACGGATCGTGATGAGATCGCGGGACGCTCCGCAATTTGGATCGCGAAGAAGTTCGACTAAACCAACCGTGTTTCTTAACGCTTCCCGCTTAGCGATCTACAAGGGTACGTAGATCCACTCTCCCTTTCGTAGATGCTCATCACCATGGATAGATCTTGCATGTACGTAGGAATTTTTTTGTTTACCATGCAAGGTTCCCCAACAGAAAACCAATCTAGAGGAGAAACTATGCACTAGAGGAGAGGGTAGCACGTGGCTAAAAATCAAGTGCAAAAACCCTAAAACCTCTAGTATATATAAGAGGAAGAGAGGAGGAGGCTTGGCACAAGGTCCAAGCCCTCTAGGCTTCGGACGAAGTGGGAGGAGAGGAGGAATCCTCCTCCAATCCTAGTAGGACTAGGACTCCTCCTTATTTTGGTCTTTTTGCCTTTTTCCACCTTTTTCTCTTTGGGATTTTCTTCCCAGCCGCATGGGCCTTATGTGGGACTTACACCAGCCCACTAAGGGATGGTATTCACTCTCACATAGCCCATGTAGCCTCTTGGGTCGAAATTCCCCTCCCGATGGTCTCCTGGTACACTACCGTCACTCCCGGTACACTATAGATGAGCCCGAAACTTTTCCGGCGACCAAAATAGAACTTCCTATATATCAATCTTTACCTCCGGACCATTCTGGATCTCCTTGTGACGTCTGGGATCTCATCTGGGACTCCAAACAACCTTCAGTCACCACCATGCATAACTCTATACTACCGAAACGTCACCAAACTTAAGTGTGCAGACCCTGCGGGTTCGAGAACTATGTAGACATGACCGAGACACCTCTACGGTCAATAACCAATAGCGGGACCTGGATGCCCATATTGATTCCTGCATATTCTACGAAGATCTTTATCGGTCGAACCTCTATGTCAAGGTTTCAGTTAATCCCGTATGATGTTCCCTTTGTTCTTTGGTATGTTACTTGCCTGAGATTCGGTCGTCGGTATCTCCATACCTAGTTCAACCTCATTATCGGCAAGTCTCTTTACTCGTTCCGTAATACAAGATCCCGTGACGAACACTTAGTCACATTGCTTGCAAGGCTTATTGTGATGTTGTATTACCGAGTGGGCCCTGAGTTACCTCTCCGTCACACGGAGTAACAAATCCCAGTCTTGATCCATGCCAACCCAATAGACACCCTCGAAGATACCTGTAGAGCACCTTTATAGTCACCCAGTTACGTTGCAATGTTTGATACACACAAGGCACTCCTCCGGTGTCAGTGAGTTGCATGATCTCATGGTCATAGGAACATATACTTGACATGCAGAAAACTGTAGCAATAAACTGACACGATCATATGCTACGTTTGTAGTTTGGGTCCTATCCATCACATCATTCTCCTAATGATGTGATCCCATTATCAAATGACATCACATGTCAATGGCTAGGAAACCTTGACCATCTTTGATCAACGAGCTAGTTCACTAGAGGCATACTAGGGACAAAGTGTTGTCTATTTATCCACGCATGTAATGTGTTTCCAATCAATAAAATTATAGCATGGACAATAAACAATTATCATGAACAAGGAAATATAATAATAAACACTTTATTTATTGCCTCTAGGGCATATTTCCAACAATCTCCCACTTGCACTAGAGTCAATAATCTAGTTCACGTCACTATGTGATTTACACTGTAATGAATTGAACACCCATGTATTTCTTGTGTTGATCATGTTTAGCCCTTGGAAGAGGTTTAGTCAACGGGTCTGCAACATTCAGATCCGTGTGCATTTTGCAAATATTTATGTCCTTCTCCTCGATGTAATCGCAGATGGAGTTGCAGCGTCGCTTTATGTGTCTGGTCCTCTTGTGAAACCTTGGTTTCCGAGCCAGAGCAATGGCACCAGTGTTGTCACAGAACAGAGTCATTGGATTCAGTGCACTGGGCACTACTCCAAGATCTGTCATGAACTGCTTCATCTAGACACCTTCCTTCGCCGCCTCCGAGACTGCGATGTATTCCGCTTCGCATGTAGAATCGGCTACCACACTTTGCCTGGAACTGCACCAGCTTACCGCTCCCCCGTTGAGAATAAATACGTATCTGGTTTGTGACTTAGAGTCATCCGGATCAGTGTCAAAGCTTGCATCGACATAACCCTTTACGACGAGATCTTCATCACCTCCATAAGGCCTCGTTTGGTAAAGGTGGAATTGAGAGGTTTGGGGAGGAGGGGATTTGGTGAATCCCCCTCTTCCACCCAATCCCCTGTAATCCACTTGAAACCCCCAAACCCCTTTAGCCACATTCCTCTTCGTATAAAGTTGTTGTTTGGTAGACAGGCCTTGCATATTGAGATAAGATATGAAAAACAACTAAAAATGTAATCTTTACTAGTATACCACAAGCTACAAAATGTAAAGATCTCCAAATAAAAATGTGACATACTACCAGGGAATAATTTTGTAGCAACAACAAAATTTCGCATGAATTCGAATTAGTATCTCATCAAATGCATGGAGTATATCACAGGAACATAATTTCTTGTAACATTATGACTTGGGATATACATGCCATGTGTGATCTTTCACAACAATAGTTCATACAACCACAAAATATTTTCTAACAAAGAGCGAGGCTGAGAATGATATTGTAATAGAGATGAATTTGCTCTTTTGATGTCATGGCCATCCAGCTTGTTTAGTGTTGCTTCCTGTTCGAACCTGATGAAACAAAAACATATTAATAAGCTCATCAGTCTGACAAAAATTGGGGGTGGCTCACTAGTGGCCTAAACGACCGATGAAGACAAATAAGAAACACACAAAAATATGCTAAATACGCATGCTGACACGCGTATGAAATTAGTTTCACCATAGAAAAAGGATGGCTATCATCTATGTCTGCTCCAGACTGAAGAAATGCAGCATCTAGTACAAGAACTATGAATATAGAAATAATGCAAGTACTACGCAGTAGCACCATGGGATCAAGTACTTGAAGTGCACTCTGGCTTATCATTTTTAATCAGAACCAACACTTAACATTGCGTAAACTAAACAAGGAAGCACACTTAATTTTCAGTTTCCCCAGTCCCAGGTCATGCATGTGGGTATAAATGACTCATGTTCATATAGACTAATGTTGGATGCAACTAGCAATTACAATCAAATGATAGGCGAAAGAATAGGTTCTATAGAATATTGTAATACTAATAAGATTGGTTAAAACCAGCAACTTAACAAGAGAAGATACATCAGTAACTTAACATCTGTTTAATGAAGTGAACTGTAAGATTTTCAAAAATTATTCTCATGAGAATAGAGATAGTCATAGGGTGAAACTTGACGATACATCAATGCTGCAAAGTGGGCACAGAAACCCTCAACAAAATCTATACAACATCAAAGCACACATGTCTGAATTCTGAATCGCACACACACTGTCCCTTGAATTCCAAACTGAAACATATCCAATTTTTCGAAACTAAGACATAGGGCCCCATAGAACAGTCCAACATCAAAACATGAATGAAAGCTGTGGCACAAACCCATGGAGAGGAGATGCCTTTTTTCTGTTTCTTTTGAGGAATCACGGTGGATTGCCTCCACCTGAATATATATACTACCCAAAGTGGCCATACGCCAATAGATGAGAGGCCCTAATAGCTATCTATCTTCACACGGAGTGGCAATCAGCCCCTGCTGCACGCGGAAGCCGGCTCGATTGCCATGGTTGAAGATCACACTAAGAAGCCGGACTGATGCTGTAGCGAGGGAATGAATCAAATTCAGAGCACTGATAAATAAATCCGCGCACAAGACAAAAACAAATAGCTAGCTAGAAGGAAAGTAGAGGGAACTTGAACTTAATGGAGGCTCACAGGTCCACCACCCACCGACACAATAGTCTCTATCACCTGACACTAAAATACAGTTGCTATTGTCTCTGCCAGATCGGCCATAAGATACTACTCTATAGAGAGAAAATTCAACTTTCGCTCTTGGTTGGGTTCTTACACAATAGTCAGTCACAATCTAATTATGCATATCAGCATCATAGCAATAACTACTCAAGAAAAAGGAGATCACTAAGAACTGAACCATCGGTCTGAACTGAACATGTGATTAACTAAACATAGCAAGAACTACTCAAAAGATGAATAAACAGCACAAGTTATGATTGGAGGGGAAGGAGGGGACGCGGCAGCCATGGCAGGGAACTGCACTGCCATCACCATCAACATCAAACCATCACCAACAAGCACTACTATTTATCTCTAGATAGGCAGGCAGATCAACCGCGGGATCAACAACGGTCACCAGGAGGAGGACGAACTTGGTGAACTTGGACGAGGCGGGAATCAAGCACTTCGGACAGGCGTCGCCGGGGAGAGACGAAGCAGCAACCGCGGTTGGACGAATAGAAAACCCTAGATGACGCAAGGAAAGGAGGGAGGCGAGGCGGAGAATTACTTCCGGGGAGAAGTCCGGTATGCCGAAGGAGATCGCCGACGTCGAGTGATACGTCTCCAACGTATCTATAATTTTTGATCGTTCCATGCTATTATATTATCAACTTTGGATGTTTTATATGCATGGATATGCTATTTTATATTATTTTTGGGACTAACCTATTGACCTAGAGCCTAGTGCCACTTCCTGTTTTTCCGTGTTTTTGACCTTTTTTAGATAGGCATATCGAGCGGAGTCCAAACGGAATAAAACTTTCGCCGTGATTTTTTATGGAAAATATCAAAAATACCAGAAGAAAAAGATACCGGAGAGGAGTCCCAAGGAAGCCACGAGCCTGGGAGGCACACCCACTCCCCTGGGCGCGCCTAGGGGGCTCGTGACTCCCTCGTGGCTCCTCCTGACTTGTTCTCGATGCCATCTGGTCTTATAAATACAGAAACCTCCAGAACTAAACCTAGATCGGGAGTTCCGCCGCCGCAAGCCTCTGTAGCCACCAAAAACCAATCGGGAGCCTATTCCGGCACCCTGCCAGAGGGGGAATCCATCTCCGATGGCCATCTTCATCATCCCGGTGATCTCCATGACAAGGAGGGTATGTACCAGTAGATATGTGTTTGATCTCTCTCTCTCTCGTGTTCTTGAGATGTCTTGATCTCGATGTACCGCGAGCTTTGGTACTATAGTTGGATCTTCTGATGTTCTTCCCCCTCCCCCTTCTTGTAATGAATTGAGTTTTCCCTTTGAAGTTATCTTATCGGATTGAGTCTTTAAGAACACTTGATGTATGTCTTGCACGTGTCTAACTGTGGTGACAATGGGATATTCATGTGAGTACTTGATGTATGTTTTCGTGATCAACTTGTGGGTTTCATGACCTTGGGAACCTATGCATAGGGGTTGGCACACGTTTTGACTCTCCGGTAAAAGCTTCGGGGCACTCTTTGAAGTTCTATGTGTTGGTTGAATAGATGATTTTGAGATTGTGTGATGCATGTCGCATAATCATACCCACGGATACTTGAGGTGAATATGGAGTATCTAGGTGACATTAAGGTTTTGGTTGATATGTGTCTTAAGGTGTTATTCTAGTACGAACTCTAGGATAGATCGAACGGAAAGAATAGCTTCGTGTTATTTTACTATGGACTCTTGAATAGATCGATCAGAAAGAATAACTTTGTGATCGTTTTTTCTCCGCTATTAGTTACTTTGGAGTGACTCTTTGTTGCATGTTGAGGGCTAGTTATATGATCCAATTATGTTATCATTGTTGAGAGAACTTCCACTAGTGAAAGTATGAACCCTAGGCCTTGTTTCCATGCATTGCAATACCGTTCATGCTCACTTTTACTATTAATTACCTTGCTGTTTTTATATTTTCAGATTACAAAAACCTATATCTACCATCCATATTGCACTTGTATCACCATCTCTTCGCCGAACTAGTGCACCTATACAACTTACCATTGTATTGGGTGCGTTGGGGACACAAGAGACTCTTTGTTATTTGGTTGCAGGGTTGCTTGAGAGAGACCATCTTCATCCTATGCCTCTCGCGGATTGATAAACCTTAGGTCACCCACTTGAGGGAAAATTGCTACTGTCCTACAAACCTCTGCACTTGGAGGCCCAACAACGTCTACAAGGAGAAGGTTGCGTAGTAGACATCATCGAGGCATCAAGCGGTGGCGGCGGCATCTTGGGGAGGAATCGGGCGGCAGCGTCTTGACGAGGAGTCGGGTGGCAGCGTCTTGACGAGGAGTCGGGTAGCCAAATCCACGAGCCTCCCCTAGAGGGTTCTAAACCGCGTGGGAAGAAGCGGATCGAAGGGGAAACGAGGGGGGTGGCGCATCTAACCTCACGTATCAAACGGGCCGTCGGGGTTTTGTGGGGATTCTGGGCCTCGCGGGGTTAATCCGCTAAAAATCCCTTCGACCCACGCGAAACAAACGTGGCCTAAACGAGAAACATTTTCTTAGTCCTTTTTCGGGTACTTAAGGATATTTGACCGCCGCCCAGTGCTCCATTCCAGGATCACTTTGAAACATTCCGCCCATACTTATGGCAAGGCTGACATCGGGTCTTGTGCATAGCATTGCATACATGATTGAGCCTATGGCTGAAGCATAGGGGATGACACTCATCTTTTCTCTATCTTCTGCATTCACTGGGAATTGAGTCTTACTCAACTTCACACCTTGTAACATAGGCAAGAACCCCTATTTGGACTAATCCATTTTGAACTTCTTCAAAACTTTATCAATGTATGTGCTCTGTGAAAGTGCTATTAAGAGTCTCGATCTATCTCTATAGATCTTAATGTCTAATATGAAAGCAGCTTCTCCTAGGTCCTTCATTGAAAAACTCTTGTTCAAATATTCCTTCACGCTTTCCAGCATTTCAATATTTTTTCCAATCAGCAATATTTCATCCACATATAATATTAGAAACGCTATAGAGCTCCCACTCACTTTCTTGTAAATACAAGCTTCTCCATAAACTTGTATAAACCCAGACGCTTTGATCACTTCATCAAAGCGCTTATTCCAACTCCGAGATGCTTGCACCAGCCCATAAATGGATCGCTGGAGTTTGCAAACTTTGTCAGCATTCTTTGGATCGACAAAACCTTCTGGTTGTATCATATACAACTCTTCCTCAAGGAAACCGTTGAGGAACACTATTTTGACATCCATCTGCCAAATTTCATAGTCAAAATAAGCAGCTATTGCCAACATGACTCTAACAGACTTAAGCATCGCTACGGGTGAGAAGGTCTCATCATAGTCAACTCCTTGAACTTGTGAAAAACCCTTTGCCACAAGTCGACCTTTATAGACGGTGACATTACCGTCCGAGTCTGTCTTCTTCTTGAAGATCCATTTGTTCTGAATGGCCTTTCGCTCTTCAGGTAATACTTCCAAAGTCCATACTTTGTTTTCATACATGGATCCCATCTCGGATTTCATGGCCTCTAACCATTTCTCGGAATCCGGGCCCATCATCGCTCCTTCATAGCTCGTAAGTTCATTGTTGTTCAACAACATGACCTCCAAGACAGGGTTGCCGTACAACTCAGGCGCAGTACGCGCCCTTGTCGACCTACGAGGTTCAATAGTAACTTGATCCGAAGCTTCATGATCATCATCATTAACTTCTTCAACTGTCGTAGGCTCCACAAAAACATCTTTCTGCGCCGCGCTACTCTCTGGTTGAAGTAAAGGTTCAATAACCTCATCAAGCTCTATTTTCCTCCCACTCAATTCTTTTGAGAGAAACTCTTTCTCAAGAAATGTTCCGTTCTTTTGAGAGAAACTCTTTATCAAGAAATGTTCCGTTCTGGATGTCAAAACATCATTTCCTTAACGGTTTACTTGAGGAAAGGTTGTATGTGATACAACCAGAAGGTTTTGTCAGTCCTAAGGATGCTAAAAGGTGTGCAAGCTTTGGTGATCCTTCCATGGACTGAAGCAAGCATCTCGGAGTTGGAATATACACTTTGATGAGGTGATCAAAGTTTTTGATGTTTATACAAAGTTTACGAGAAACTTGTATTTGCAATAAAGTGAGTGGGAGCACTGTAGAGTTTCTGATAAGTATATGTGGTTGACATATTGTTGATCGGAAATAATGTAGAATTTCTAGAAGGCATAAATGGTTGTTTGAAAAGTGTTTTTCAAACGAAGACCTGGATAAAGCTACCTAATTGTTGAGCATCAAAATCTATAGAGATAGATCAAGATGCTTGATGAGACTTTCAATGGGTGCATACCTTGACAAGATTTTGAAAGAGTTCAAAATGGATCAGCCAGAGAAATAGTTCTCGTCTGATTTGTAAGGTGTGAAGTTGAGTGAGACTCAAAGCTCGACAACGGAAGAAGAAAGAGAAAGGATGAATGTCGTCCCCTATGCCTTAGCCATAGGCTCTATATTATGCCATGCTGTGTACCGCACCTATGTGTGCCTTGCCATGAGTCTGTCAAGGGGTACAAGAGTGGTCCAGGAGTGGATCACTGGACAGCGGTCGGAATTATCCTTAGTAACCAGAGGACTTAGGAAATGTTTCTTGATTATGGAGGTGATAAAGAGTTTGTCGTAAAGAGTTACGTCGATGCAAGCTTTAACACCTATCCGGATGACTAGTAGTAGCAATCTGGATACGTATAGTGGAGCGGCCATTTGGAAATAGTACCAAGTGGAGTGTGGTAGCAGTGTTTACGGTTTGACATAGAGATTTGCAAAGTACACACGGATCTGAATATCGCAGACCCGTTGACTATAAGACCTCTCTCACATGCAAAGCATGATCGAGCCCCAAAACTCATTGGGTGTTAGATTCATAACAATGCGAATCACATGGTGATGTGAACTAGATTATTGACTCTAGTGCAAGTGGGAGACTGTTGGAAATATGCCCTAGAGGCAATAATAAATTAGTTATTATCATATTTCCTTGTTCATGATAATCGTTTATTATCCATGCTATAATTGTATTGATCGGAAACTCAAATACATGTGTGGATACATAGACAACACCATGTCCCTAGTATGCCTCTAGTAGACTAGCTTGTTGATCAAAAGATGGTTAAGGTTTCCTAGACATGGACATGAGATGTCGTTTGATAACGGGATCACATCATTGGGAGAATGATGTGATGGATAAGACCCAAACTACAAACATAGCATATGATCGTGTTAGTTTATTGCTACTGTTTTCTGCATGTCAAGTATATGTTCCTATGACCATGAGATCATGCAACTCACGGATATCGGAGGAGTGCCTTGTGTGTATCAAACGTCGCAACGTAACTGGGTGACTATAAAGGTGCTCTACAGGTATCTCCGATGGTGTCTGTTGAGTTGGCATGGATCGAGACTGGGATTTGTTACTCCGTGTGACGGAGAGGTATCTCGGGGCCCACTCGGTAATGCAACATCACAATAAGCCTTGCAAGCAATGTGACTAATTGTTAGTTGCGGGATCTTGTATTACGGAACGAGTAAAGAGACTTGCCAGTAACGAGGTTGAACTAGGTATGGAGATACCGACGATCGAATCTCGGGCAAGTAACATACCGAAGAACAAAGGGAACGTTATGCGGGATTAACTGAATCCTTGACATAGAGGTTCGACCGATAAAGATCTTCGTAGAATATGTAGGAACCAATGTGGATGTCCAGGTCCCGCCATTTGTTATTGACCGTAGAGGTGTCTCGGTCATGTCTACATAGTTCTCGAACCCGCAGGGTCTGCACACTTAAGGTTCGGTGACGTTTCGGTAGTGTAGAGTTATGTATGGTGGTGACCGAAGTTTGTTCGGAGTCCCGGATGAGATCCCGGATGTCACGAGGAGCTCCGGAATGGTCCGGAGGTAAAGATTCATATATAGGAAGTCCCAGTTTGGTTTCCGGAAAAGTTTCGGGCTCATCGGTAGTGTACCGGGAGTATCGGTAGTGTACCGGGAGTGCCGGTAGTGTACCGGGGGACCTCCGGGAGGGGTATTTCGACCCCAAGAGGTCCATGGGCTGTGGGAGAATAATAACCAGCCCTTAGTGGGCTGGGAAAACAGCCACAAAGGCCCATGGCGCAGGAGAGAAAGTCCTAAAGCAAAAAGTGGAAAATCAGCCAATAGGAGGCAATCCTACTCCAACTAGGATTGGAGGTGAAGTAGGATTGCTCCCACCTCCTATTTCGGCTGACCCAAAGGCCTTGGCTGCCTCTCCTCTCCTCTCCTCCTATATATACTAGTGGATTGGGTGGTTTTTGGACAGAATTTCCGGCCACGTGCTACCCGTTTCACCGGTGCACAGTTTCTCCTCTAGATCGGTTTTCCGCAGCGCTTAGGCGAAGCCCTGCCGGAATCACTCCACCACCATCACCGGAGCACCATCACGCTGCCGGTGAACTCTCTCTCCTCTCCACCTCCTCTTGCTGGATCAAGATGGTGGAGATCGTCATCAAGCTGCACGTGTGCTGAACGCGGAGGTGCCGTCCGTTCGGCGCTAGATCGGAAGGACCGTGATCGAGATCGCGAGACGGTTCGTGATGAGATCGCGGAACGGATCGTGATGAGTTCGCGGGACAGATTGTGATCAAGATCGTGAGACGGATCGTTATGAGATCGCGGGACGGATCATGATGGGATCGCGGGACGGATCGTGATGAGATCGCGGGACGCTCGGCGATTTGGATCGCGAAGATGTTCGACTACACCAACCGCGTTTCTTAACGCTTCCCGCTTAGAGATCTACAAGGGTATGTATATTCACTCTCCCTCTCGTAGATGCTCATCACCATGGATAGGTTTGCGTGTGCGTAGGAAAATTTTTGTTTCCCATGCGACGTTCCCCAACAGTGGCATCATGAGCTAGGTTGATGGTTCGATGAGATCTCGAGTAGAACACAAAAGGTTTGTGGGCGTTGATGCTTAGATTGCTTCCTCCCTTGGTTGGATTTTGGTTCAGCGGGATTGTGAGATGAAGCGGCCCGGACCAACATTACTCGTACGCTTACGAGAGACCGGTTCCCTCGACGCAACTTGTTGCTTAGATGGCTTGCGGGTGACAGTTTCTCTCACTTTAGTTGGATCGGATCCAACAAAGGTGGTCCTTGAGAAGGTTAAAAAGCAATCTATGTATCACTGTTGTGGTTTATGCGTAGGTGAGAATCGTTCTTGCTAGATACCCGTAGCAGC
Source organism: Hordeum marinum (assembly GCA_022496015.1). Taxonomy (NCBI): domain Eukaryota; kingdom Viridiplantae; phylum Streptophyta; class Magnoliopsida; order Poales; family Poaceae; genus Hordeum; species Hordeum marinum. The sequence continues at coordinate 558,514,977 of CM039678.1, forward strand.
CACGTAAAACATGCAACAACAATTAGAGGACGTCTAACTTGTTTTTGCAGGGTATGTTGTGATGTGATATGGCCAATTACATGATGAGATATATATGTGATGTATGAGATGATCATGTGATGTATAGAATTTCACGACTTGCATGTCGTTGAGTACGGCAACCGGCAGGAGCCATAGGGTTGTCTTTAATTATTGTATGACCTGCATGTCAATCATTAAGCGCTATGTAATGCTTTACTTTATCGCTAAGCAGTAGCAATAGAAGTAGAAGCAGGGCTGGCGCCACAACCCCAATGGCAACACACTGATGGAGATCAAGATGATGGACATCATGGTGTTGTGCCGGTGACGATGGAGATCATGCCGGTGTTTCGAAGATGGAGATCTTAAACACAAGTTCATGGCCATATCATGTCACTTATGAATTGCATGAGATGTTAATCCTTTTATGCACCTTGTTTTCTTAGTACGGCGGTAGCATTATAAGGTGATCCCTCACTTGAATTTCAAGATGAACTGTGTTCTCCCCGAGTGTGCACCGTTGCGAAAGTTCGTCGTGTTGAGACACCACGTGATGATCGGGTGTGATAGACTCTACGTTCACATACAACGGGTGCAAGCCAGATTTGCACGCGCAGAACACTCGGGTTAAACTTGACGAGCCTAGCATGTACAGACATGGCATCAGAACACGAGAGACCGAAAGGTCGAACATGAGTCATATAGTAGATATGATCAACATAATGATGTTCACCATCGCAGCCACCTCAACTCACGTGATGATCGGACTTGAGTTGGTGAATTTGGATCATGTATCACTCGAATGATCGGAGGGATGTCAATTTGAGTGGGAGTTCTTAAGTAATATGATTAATTGAACTCATTCTCATGAACATAGTCAAAGTGTCTTTGCAAATTATGTTGTAGATTACTAGCTCGCGCTGTAGCACCCTTAAATTTGTATATGTTCCTAGAGAAATAGAGTTGAAAGATGTTGGTAGCAATATTCCGGACTGGGTCCGTGATCTGAGGATTGTCCTCATTGCTGCACAGAAGGCTTATGTCCTTAATGCACCGCTCGGTGCGCCACCCCCTCTAGCGTCGTCTATAGATGTTGTGAACATCTGACAGGAACGTTTCGATGACTACTTGATAGTTTAGTGCGTCATGCATTACGGCTTAGAATTGAGGCTCCAAAACGTTTTGAACGTCACGGAACATATGAGATGTTCTAGGGGCAGAGATTGTGATCTCAGGCTCGTGCTTGTGTTGCGAGATATGAGATCTCCAACAAGATTCTTTGCCTGTAAGATGAAGGAGAATAGCTCAATCATTGAGCATGTACTCAGATTGTCTGGGTACTACAATCGCTTGAATCAAGTGGGAGTTGATCTTCCAGATAAGATAGTGATTGATATAGTTCTCCAAGTCACTGTCACTAAAGCTACTAGAACTTAGTGATGAACTATAATACACCAGGGATAGAAGTATTGATCCCTGAGCTGTTCGCGATGTTTGACACCGCGAAGGTAGAAATCCAGAAGGAGCGTCAAGTGTTGATGGTTAATCAAACCACTAGTTTCGAAAAGGGCAAGAGCAAGGAGGGAAACTTCATGGACAGCAAGTCAGTTGCTGCTCCAGTGAAGCAACCCAAAGTTGAACTCAAACCCGAGACTAAGTGCTTCTATTATGAGGTGAGAGGTCGCTGAAGCGGAACAACCCTAGATACTTGGTAGATAAGAAGGCTGGCAACAATGATAGAAGTATATTTGATATACGAGTTACTAATGTGTACCTTGCTAGTACTCTTAGTAGCACCTGGGTATTGGATACCGGTTCGGTTGCTAAAAGTTAGTAACTCGAAATAAAAGCTACGGAATAAACGGAGAACTAGCTAAGGGTGAGGTAACGATGTGTGTTGGAAATGTTTCCAAGGTTGATGTGATCAACATCGCACGCTCTCTCTACCTTCAGGATTAGTGACGAACCTAAATAAATGTTATTTGGTGTTTTGCGTTGAGCATGAACATGATTAAATCATGTTTATTGCAATACGGTTATTCATTTAAGTTAGAGAATAATGGTTATTCTGTTTACATGAATAATACCTTCAATGGTCATGCACCCAGTGAGAATGGTTTGTTGAAATCTTGATCGTAGTATTACACATGTTCATAACATTGATGTCAAAAGATACAAAGTTAATAATGATAGTACCACATACTTGTGGCACTGCCGCTAAATGTCATATTGGTATAAAGCGCATGTAGAAACTCCATGCTGATGGATATTTGGACTCATTCGATTTCGAATCGGTTGAGACATGCAAACCATGCCTCTTGGGCAAGATGACTAAAGGACCCCGTTGGATGGAGCGGGCAAGTGATTCATTGGAAATGATACATGTTGATGTATGCAATCTAGTGAGTCTTGTAGCGTGCAGTGGATATCGTTATTTTCTTACCTTCACTGATGATTTGAGTAGATATAGTGTATATTTACTTAATGAAACACAAGTCTGAATCGTTTGAAAGGTTCAAGCAAATTCAGAGTGAAGTTTAAAGATCATCGTGACAAGAAGATAAAAATGACTGCGATATGATCGTGGAGGTGAATATCTGAGTCACGAGTTTGGCATACAACTTAAGACAATGTGAAAGTTGTTTCACAACTAAACGCCACCTGGAAAACCATAGTGTGATGGTGTGTCCGAACATCATAGTTATGCTCTATTGGACATGGTGCGTGCTATGATGTCTCTTGTCATTTTACTACTATAATTTTGGGGTTATGCATTAGAGACAACTACATTCACTTTAAATAGGGCACCATCTAAATCTGTTGAGATGACACCATATGAATTATGGTTTGATAGAAACCTAAGCTGTCATTTTTTAATACTTGGGGCTGCGGCACTTGTGTGAAAAATGTTTTCACCTAATGAGGTCGAACCCAAGGCGGACAAATGCATCTTCATAGAATACCCTAAGATCAGTTGGGTGAACCTTCTATCTCAAATCCAAGTGCAAAGTGTTTGTTACTAAAAGGGATCCTTTCTCGAGGAAAGGTTTCTCTCGAAAGAATTGAGTGGGAGGAAGATAGAACTTGATGAGGTTGTTAAACCTTTGTTCAACCAGAGAGTAGCGCAGCGCAGAAAGATGTTTCTATGAAGCCTATGTTAGTTGAAGAGGAAGTTAATGATGATGATCATGAAGCTTCAGGATCAAGTTACTATCAAACTTCGTGGGTCGACAAGGATGTGTACTGCTCCTAAGCGGTACGACAACCCTATCTTCGAGGTCATGTTGTTGGGCAGCGATGAACCTACAAGCTATGGAGAAGCGATGATGGGCCCGGATTCCGACGAATGGTTAGAGGCCATGAAATCCGAGATAGGATCCATGTATTAAAACCAAGTATGGACTTTGGTAGACTTGCTCGTTAGACGACAGGTCGTTGAGTACAAATGGACCTTTAAAATGAAGACAGACATTGATGGTGAATGTCACTATTTGTAAAGCTCGACTTGTTGCAAAGATGTTTGTGACAAGTTCAAGGAGTTGACTACGATGAGACTTTCTCACTCGTAGCGATGCTAAAGTCTGTTGGAATTATGTTAGCAGTTGCTGCGTTTTCAATTATGAAATCTGACAGATGGATGTCAAAACATCATTTCCTTAACGGTTTACTTGAGGAAAGGTTGTATGTGATACAACCAGAAGGTTTTGTCAGTCCTAAGGATGCTAAAAGGTGTGCAAGCTTTGGTGATCCTTCCATGGACTGAAGCAAGCATCTCGGAGTTGGAATATACACTTTGATGAGGTGATCAAAGTTTTTGATGTTTATACACAGTTTACGAGAAATTTGTATTTGCAATAAAGTGAGTGGGAGCACTGTAGAGTTTCTGATAAGTATATGTGGTTGACATATTGTTGATCGGAAATAATGTAGAATTTCTGGAAGGCATAAAAGGTTGTTTGAAAAGTGTTTTTCAAAGGAAGACCTGGATAAAGCTACCTAATTGTTGAGCATCAAAATCTATAGAGATAGATCAAGATGCTTGATGAGACTTTCAATGAGTGCATACCTTGACAAGATTTTGAAAGAGTTCAAAATAGATCAGCCAGAGAAATAGTTCTCGTCTGATTTGTAAGGTGTGAAGTTGAGTGAGACTCAAAGCTCGACAACGGCAGAAGAAAGAGAAAGGATGAATGTCGTCCCCTATGCCTTAGCCATAGGCTCTATATTATGCCATGCTGTGTACCGCACCTATGTGTGCCTTGCCATGAGTCTGTCAAGGGGTACAAGAGTGGTCCAGGAGTGGATCACTGGACAGCGGTCGGAATTATCCTTAGTAACCAGAGGACTTAGGAAATGTTTCTTGATTATGGAGGTGATAAAGAGTTTGTCATAAAGAGTTACGTCGATGCAAGCTTTAACACCTATCCGGATGACTAGTAGTAGCAATCTGGATACGTATAGTGGAGCGGCCATTTGGAAATAGTACCAAGTGGAGTGTGGTAGCAGTGTTTACGGTTTGACATAGAGATTTGCAAAGTACACACGGATCTGAATATCGCAGACCCGTTGACTATAAGACCTCTCTCACATGCAAAGCATGATCGAGCCCCAAAACTCATTGGGTGTTAGATTCATAACAATGCGAATCACATGGTGATGTGAACTAGATTATTGACTCTAGTGCAAGTGGGAGACTGTTGGAAATATGCCCTAGAGGCAATAATAAATTAGTTATTATCATATTTCCTTGTTCATGATAATCGTTTATTATCCATGCTATAATTGTATTGATCGGAAACTCAAATACATGTGTGGATACATAGACAACACCATGTCCCTAGTATGCCTCTAGTAGACTAGCTCGTTGATCAAAAGATGGTTAAGATTTCCTAGCCATGGACATGAGATGTCGTTTGATAACGGGATCACATCATTGGGAGAATGATGTGATGGATAAGACCCAAACTACAAACATAGCATATGATCGTGTTAGTTTATTGCTACTGTTTTCTGCATGTCAAGTATATGTTCCTATGACCATGAGATCATGAACTCACGGATATCGGAGGAGTGCCTTGTGTGTATCAAACGTCGCAACGTAACTGGGTGACTATAAAGGTGCTCTACAGGTATCTTCGATGGTGTCTGTTGAGTTGGCATGGATCGAGACTGGGATTTGTTACTTCGTGTAACGGAGAGGAATCTCGGGGCCCACTCGGTAATGCAACATCACAATAAGCCTTGCAAGCAATGTGACTAATTGTTAGTTGCGGGATCTTGTATTACGGAACGAGTAAAGAGACTTGCCGGTAACGAGGTTGAAATAGGTATGAAGATACCGACGATCGAATCTCGGGCAAGTAACATACCGAAGAACAAAGGGAACGTTATACGGGATTAACTGAATCCTTGACATAGAGGTTCGACCGATAAAGATCTTCGTAGAATATGTAGGAACCAATGTGGACGTCCAGGTCCCGCCATTGGTTATGGACCGTAGAGGTGTCTCGGTCATGTCTACATAGTTCTCGAGCCCGCAGGGTCTGCACACTTAAGGTTCGGTGACGTTTCGGTAGTGTAGAGTTATGTATGGTGGTGACCGAAGTTTTTTCGGAGTCCCGGATGAGATCCCAAACGTCACGAGAAGCTCCAGAATGGTCCGGAGGTAAAGATTCATATATAGGAAGTCCCAGTTTGGTTTCCGGAAAAGTTTCGGGCTCATCGGTAGTGTACTGGGAGTGCCGGTAGTGTACCGGGAGTGCCGGTAGTGTACCGGGAGACCTCCGGGAGGGGTACTTCGACCCCAAGAGGTCCATGGGCTGTGGGAGAGTATTAACCATCCCTTAGTGGGCTGGGAAAACAGCCACAAAGGCCCATGGCGTAGGAGAGAAAGTCCTAAAGCAAAAAGTGGAAAATCAGCCAATAGGAGGCAATCCTACTCCAACTAGGATTGCAGGTGAAGTAGGATTGCTTCCCACCTCCTATTTCGGCCGACCCAAAGGCCTTGTCTGCCTCTCCTCTCCTCTCCTCCTATATATACTAGTGGATTGGGTGGTTTTTGGACAGAATTTCCGGCCACGTGCTACCCGTTTCACCGGTGCACAGTTTCTCCTCTAGATCGGTTTTCCGCAGCGCTTAGGCGAAGCCCTGCCGGAATCACTCCACCACCATCACCGGAGCGCCGTCACGCTGCCGGTGAACTCTCTCTCCTCTCCACCTCCTCTTGCTGGATCAAGACGGTGGAGATCGTCATCAAGCTGCACGTGTGCTAAACGCGGAGGTGCCGTCCGTTCGACGCTAGATCGGAAGGACCGTGATCGAGATCGCGAGACGGTTCGTGATGAGATCGCGGAACGGATCGTGATGAGATCGCGGAACGGATCGTGATGAGTTCGCGGTACAGATCGTGATCAAGATCGTGAGACGGATCGTGATGAGTTCACGGGACGGATCGTGATTGGATCGTGGGACGGATCGTGATGAGATCGCAGGACGCTCGGCGATTTGGATCGCGAAGATGTTCGACTACACCAACCGCGTTTCTTAATGCTTCCCGCTTAGCGATCTACAAGGGTATGTAGATCCACTCTCCCTCTCGTAGATGCTCATCACCATGGATAGGTTTGCGTGTGCATAGGAAATTTTTTGTTTCCCATGCAACGTTCCCCAATAGCACAGACCAGCCAACGAATAGCACATACGCCAGCAAGTCATGCAACGAGTACATGAACCACACATGCATTTTGATGTTCTTTTTGGTAGAGGCGTCGTATGTCTTGATCCCGTTATCCCAGGCTTCTTGCAATTCATCCTTAAGCGTCTGCATGTACACATTCATATTCTTCCCCGGATATTTGGGCCCTGGAATTATCAACGTCAGGAAAATGTTCTTTCTTTTCATAATCTCTTCGGGGGGGGGGGAGATTGAGTGGAATGAGAAATACATGCCAACAACTGTATTGTGCTATCGTCATACCATACACATTGAACCCATCCGTGCTGATGGCAACTCGAGGATGCCTTGGATCTGCAGCTTTATCCTTATGTAATGCATCGAAGTGCTTCCACGCAAAAAGCGTCTGAAGTGTGTCCCAACATCGGATTCCCATCTGCATCTAGTTTTGTTCTTTTGCCCAATTTATGCCACATCATATGTCTGGCCGTCTCTTTGACCATGAAAAGATGTTGAAGTCTTGGTATGATTGGCAGATACCGAAGAACCTCGACTGGGATTTTGGTTTGACTCTTCTCACCCATACCGTTGTCTACCAGAACATACCTAGAAGCATTGCAAATGGGACAATAGTTGAAGCCCGCATACTCAAGCCTAAATAAGGCACATCCATTCTCACAGGCATCTATCTTCTCATAGGGCATCTTAAGCGCACATAGGATTTTGTCCGATTGGTACAGGTTTGCTGGCAATACATGGCCTTTGGATAGAAAGCGTCCAAATATTGTCATCATCGCGTCGTAGCATTCTCTGCCCAGGTTGAACTGAGCCTTCAGAGCCATTACTTGCGCGATGGCATCTAGCTGACAAAGCTCAGTGTGCTCGTGGAGAGGACGTTTTGAAGACTCCAACATTTCATAGAAGGCCTTTGCAGGTTCCTCCATCCCATCGTCCGAATCCCGAGCATCATCAAAGTCTTGCACCATGTCTTCAATCCCAGTACCATGCTCGTCGGTGCGACGACGAACCACCTCAGCTCTGGCACGTTGGGCAGACTCACCATGAAATGTCTAGACCATATAATTAGCCGTTAAACCCCACTTCTACAGGTGTTTGATCATTTCAAACTCTGACTTCTTCTTAAAGTTGTCGCAATCAACACAAGGGCACCATGTTATTTTCTGTCCATTTGCAAATGCGACTCTCACAAACTCCTTGTTTTTTGTTATCCATTCATGGGTCATGTCTTTCTAACTAGTGTGACCGGTGTACATCCACCCACGATCACTCATCTTGCCTAGCTACTGGACACACACAAAATATATACATAATTTAGCAAACCATATTCATCCGTTAATAGAGTTTGTCAGTTTTATTATGTCGATGCAACCTAGACGCTAGTAGGTAAAGATAGGTCCTAATCCCACCCGAGTATGTGTAGATTGGGTTCGTTTTTCCATGCTCTGCTTCAGATCCGACACACAATTTCGGCAGCACCTCCCTTTTGGGGGTGCCATGTTGGGGTGTCGGGGTGTCGTGTCAGGGGTCGGGGTGTCGGTAGTGCCGTGTCGGGGTCGACCCTCGACTCCTTTTCCCCTAGATCCTTGGGGTGTCGGTGGTGTCGTGTCGGGGTCGATCCTCGACCCAGTTTTCCTTTTCCTTTTCTTCTTCTCCTCTTCTCCTCCTTTGCTTCTTCTTGTTCCTCTCTTCTCTTCTCCTCCTCCTTCTCCTCCTCAATGCTCCTCCTTTTTTTTTCTTTGCTTCTCTTCTTCTTCTTTCTTTCTTTCTGCTCCTACTCCAGCTCCTCTCTTCTTCTTCTTCTTCTTCTCCTCTTCCTCTTCTTCTTCTTCTTCTTCTTCTTCTCTTCTTCTTCTTCTCTCTTCTTCTTCTTCATTTCGTCTCCTCCTCCTCCTAAAAAACTACCTACCTAACTAACTTACTAACTTAACAGAAAAAACTAACTAACTAACTTATTTTTTCTAACCTAATAAACTAAACTAAACTAAACTTAAATCTAAAAAAACAGATGTGAACTAAACTAAACTAAACCTAAATCTAAATAAAAATGGCGCGAGTGGGGAAAGAACTCACCGGAGAGGAGTCGCCGCCGGTGGAGGGGGACCGATTGAGGGGGCAGGGGAGGGGGCGGCGTCGCCACAGGGCAGGGGGCAGGGCGGGGCCGGTGGAGGAGGCCGGTGTAAGGGAGGGGGCGGCGTCGCCACAGGGGAGGTGATGGGGTGGGGCCGGTGGAGGAGGCCGGTGCAGGGGAGGGTGCGGCGTCGCTGCAAGGGAGGGGGCAGGGAGGGGCCGGTGGAGGAGGCCGGGGTAGGGGAGAGGGCGCGGGGCGGGGCCGGGGCGGCGGTGGCGGTGGGGGTCGGGGCGGTGGCAGGGTGTGCGGTCGCGGAGAGAGAGACAGAGAGAGAGAAGAGAGAGGATGGGCCGTTATAGTTAGGTCTTTGTCATTCGCTAGCGGATGGCAAAGAAACTTTGTCGTCAGCTAGCAGACGACAAAGAGGTGGGGTGGGCCGTTGCAATAAGCTGGCCTCCACTGGGTCCCACCCCACCTCTTTGCCATCCGCTGGCAGATGGCAAAGAATCTTTACCATCAGCTGGCAGACGGCAAAGAGGTGGCTCATGGCAAAGCCACCCTTTGTCGTCTGCTAGCTTTTTGCTGTCAGTTTTCTGCTAGCTGATGGCAAAGCCACTCTTTGGCGTTAGCTAGTAGACGGCAAAGATGTGGCAGACGACAAATCTTCTGATTCCAGTAGTGAGAATGGCAGAGGTGATAGTGAACATATGATATAATACAAATAAAAAAATGTTTGGCCTGGGGCTCGAACCCAGGACCTGTAGTTAGATGCAGAGGGTGCAATGCCAGTTAGATAGAACTAGTGATTTGCTTCGATTAGTAATTCTTTCCTACATATTGAATACTTCGGAGATTGCAGTTAAGACGCAACCGTGCATTGCGTACAGTGCCGGGCAACCGTGCGTTGCACTACTCGTTGGAGTTTGCCTTTCAAGTTGTAGTTAAGACGTGTCCCCCCACCGCTCGCTCTTCCCACTAACACTCCGCAATCCCCACTCCCCTATCCAAAAACCCTCGCCTACAACCAATCCACCACCACCGCCATGGACGCGAGCATCGACTGGCAGAAGGCCATCGAGGAGCTCGCCGGTGACCGCCAGGAGCTATGCGCGCAGTACAAGGAGATAGCGCGCTGGTTCCCAGTCGTGCGGATAATGAGGAACCACACCCGCGGCCTCGTTAAGGTGATGACGGAGGGGGAAAAGCTCCACGCGTTCCTGGGCGGCATTAGTATCCCTCCCGCCACGATCCTCCTGTGGGCAATGCGGGAGGTGCAGATGTCCCCCGACCCAACCGGCGGCCCAACCGGATCCTATGCGCGTTGCATCGAGGGCCGAGCACGTCGCCGACACCATGATTGCTGTCCCAGCACCAGTCAACTCAATGTACTGGGATCGACTCAATCCCAGCATGCTCGGGTCGTACGACGATTCCGATGAGGAGTCGTCTGACGAGGAGGTGGAGGAGGTGGTCGTCCTCTCTAACGACGAGCCAGAGGTTGAGATGGTGGGAAAGGCAGTCGCCGTCCTGGAGGGTGATAGGGAACTACCAATTGTCGTGGAGAACCTTCCGGATGTTGCAGATCCGTCAATCGTCGTGAAGCAAGAAGGGACAAGAAGGCAGAAGAAGAAGGGGGGGAAGAGGACCATCCCTCAGGCAGTGCGCCACTCCGAGCGGCTGAAGATGCTCAAGATGGACTTAAGAAGGAGTTCAATGTCAGAGGGGATTAGGTATGCTGTTATATCACAACATATAAGTTAGTGAATCGGTATTTTGGGTTGTAATTAGGTGTTCTACTGATGCCTAAAATGTTATAAACTAGAGCTATGTATTTTTTCTCTTTTGATATCATTTTTATTTGCATGGTTTGTTTCTGCATGTGGAAAGATTGCATGTGCATAGATTGCACCATACTGGACCACTTACCAAAAGTAGGAGGTAGTAGCACCGAATGTTCAATTCTGTTTACTGACTTTTCATTGTGGACAACTAACTGAAAGCAATTTCAGTTATCTCAATGTTGAATGTTAAGAGTTAACTGAATTTTTATGCATGTGAATATTAACATTCAGTCATTCAGTTAACTATTCAGTTAACCAAAGTCAAAAACAGAATTTCTACCATTCAAATCACCAAATCAACCAAGTTCACAAAGATAGAATTCAGCAAATTCAACCAATCAGGTTACAAATTCACCTAATTTAACAAGTTCACCAAATAAGATAACATTAGTGCTACCAATTGTTTTTTCCTTCTCCTGCTTCAACAGATCAAGCTCTTCCTTCATCAGCATTCCCCAAAATTGAGCTCTTGGGTCGATGCCTCCAATTTCAACCTCTCAACGTACTCATCGAGCCACTCGAAATACCCACATTTCTTCAGAACCTGAAAAAAGGGGGTAGGCGGCGCATGAACCCTAGATCCACCGCCCAAATTCAACGAAAAAGGAAATAAATCGGGAGAAATTAGACCATACGAAAGTGAAAATCACAGATCTAACCTGCCCCGGTTGTGGCTTGCTCAAGCATTTCACAAACTTGCGTCCACGGTTGCCATTTTCTTGTCAACGACACTGCACCGTACTGCGCCGATTGGCGGGAGGCTGAAGTCGAGCTAGACAGCACTGGCCGGCGGCGCGCTTAGTTGCCGGAGAAAAGGAAGAAGAAGGTGGGGAAAGGAAAGGGGAAGGGCAAGCAATGGGGGGATGGGCTGGCTCGTGCTCGTGGCTGGCTCGGGTCAGGGCACGCTGGGGTATAAGCACGACAATGCTTATGTGGATAACTTGTGGGCCTAGCACGCATGCGAGTAAGTGGTGGGTCCCATGTTGATGTGGATAACTGGTGGGTCTGGCATGTCATAACTCAAATTGGGCGTGATTTCGTGAAATGCTTGAGCAAGCCATAGGCGGGGCAGGTTAGATCAGTGATTTTCACCATCGTATGGTCTAATTTCTCCCGATTTATTTCTTTTTTCGTTGAATTTGGATGGTGGATCTAGGGTTCATGCGTCGCCTACCTCCGTTTTTCAGGTTCTGAAGAAATATGGGTATTTCGAGTGGCTCGATGAGTACGTTGAGATGTTGAAATTTGAGGCATCGACCCAAGAGCTCAATTTTGGGGATGCTGATGAAGGAAGAGCTTGACCTGTTGAAGCAAGAGAGGAAAAAAACAATTGGTTACACTAATGTTATCTTATTTGGTGAACTTGTTAAATTAGGTGAATTTGTAACCTAAGGTCTCGGATTTCATGGTTAAACAGAGCCATGTCACGTTGCAGCGATAGTTTGCTTCAAAAATGTCGCGCAAGAGCAATTTTCTTAAACTACGTCATATCCATTCGATTGCATCTCAAAGATGTCGCACAGGAGCTATTGACCCGTGAGCTTGGATAACCAGTCAAATCAAACCAAAATAGAAACAAATCAAAAAATTATGATCTTTTTTAGAAACATTGACAAATTTTTGATTGCTTTTGAAGTTTTCACAACGGATAACGTTCATGAAAAATGTGGTAAAAAAAGGCGATGATCCAAAAGCATTTTAAAGCGTCGATTTTGTTTTTTTGTCTGTGTCTTTCATGAATGTCATTTCGTGATGAGGGTGAAAGCTAGACAAAGAGACTGATCGATCAAGTTAGCGGGATGCGGCTGTCTAGGTGCTGCTGCAATGTCTCAACGGCTAGTTCGAGTTCCCGGCAGAGGAATGGTGGTATGACATCACCACGAATCCACGATCAGCTCGAAGATGTCTGTGAGTCACGCAAGAGTGACTCGAGCAATAGAAGAAATCGAGTAAATTACATTTATGGTACATGGCACATTAGGAAACGGTCCTCAAACTCAGAAAGTGAAGCGAGCAATAGAAGAAATCGAGTAAATTACATTTATGGTACTTCGCGCATTAGGAAACGGTCCTCAAACTCAGAAAGTGAAGCGTATAACACATATTGTCATGAATACTGCTACGGGTAAGTCTAGCACTCCATGGCGATGTGTTACTCTGAAAATTTTGCAACACAAGAACACCATATTTCTATGTACACCTTCGAAAGACTGAACCGCCATATCATTTTGAGAATAACAAAGTCATCACAGACACCTCGTCATGGATGGAAACATCCTCCCACTAAACACACATCGCCTAAAATTCTGAAATAAACCCAGAAATAATGCGAGTATCAGAACTTAAATCCTGATGGGCTAAGGATATCACCGTCCTTCTAACTTTCCATCCGGTTTGCTCTCGTCCTCCTCCTCCTCCTTCATCTTTTTTTCCTTTCATAACCATTTCATCAAACGGTTGGCGGGCGCCTTCACATAAGTGGCCCATTATGAACACTGCACTGGCCTTGCTCGCCTTGCGCAACTACTCGATCTGGCGCCGCATTAGCTATGAATGGAGTCTCCAACCTCCCATTAGATGAATGTCGGTGTGCTGCCCATTTGTAAGAATGGAGTCCCCAACATCTAGCAACCGTTGGCAGTCAGCCTCATGTTACCTTCATGCCGGAATATGCTGGTGTTCGGTCATGTTACTCGTTGCCGGAGACGACGGTGCCGAGCCTGTCAACGGTGACACCATACGCTAGGGAGCACAATCAAAACATGGCTAGTTTACACTCACTTGGTTCCAAATAAGTGTCTCACTTTATACGGCTATGTAAACTTAGTATAACTTTATACTAGAATTAGTATAACTTTATAGTATCTATACCAACTAATAAAGTAAGATGATCTTTTTGGTTTCGTCCCGCTTAGATGATTTTATATATATTCTTTAGGGATTGACTATTCGTCACCCTGGGTAAGGAATAGTTATTCTTCATCCCTTTCTATTTTCATATCAATGCACCGTAATTTTAGGTTCCCTAAATTTTAAAATATTCCATATGTAAAAATGAGACCGTAAGAAAATATATAGTCACCGTCAAAAATATTTATGTCATGTAAATTTACAAACATAAAAACGTAGTGTAAAATATACGTAAAATGTCATTTTTTTTCTTGTCTTATGACCTATATTTTTATTTTTTTATGTCAAACTTTACGTAGTGAATCAATATAAATGTCATTATAAATGTCATTATTTGCGTTTGAGATGTAATTTATTTATGAAACGATCGTAATATTACCTCAGGTCAAGAATAACTTATTCTAAACCTAGGTGATAAATAGACTTTCTACACACACACAAAAACACGCGCGCGCGCACACACACATATATATATATATACATATATATATATATATATATATATATATATATATATATATATATATATATATATATATATACCTACTAATAAAGTAAGGTGATATTTTTGGTTTCATTCCGCTTAGGTTATCTTTATTTACTAGACACTATGGGTTGGTTCGCACGCTAAGCCCACTAGGCCATGTAGTTGTGGGTCGATGGGCTCCTATGAGACACCGGTAATACGTGGGCTTTTATGTATGAGTTTCTCTTTTAAAAAGAAAATCTACATTTTTGTTTGTCCTTTTTTTCCTCGTTAGGTTTCAAGAGAAGAAAAGCTGATCCCAACAGGTTTGACCGTCAAATTTGGCAGGCAAAATCTCATGCCCGACTTTTATCCCATCTCTTAAATACCTCTTCCGGCTCAAAAAAATACCCTGATAATCAGCCCCGAGCAGAAGTCATCCAGACGCAATGCCACTAAAGTGGCTCATCTAGTACACGGTGGCGTTGATGCCATCGTATTGCTGTTGTCCGTCTCCGTGAGGGCCGCCCGCTTGCACCATCATCGGCCGGAGCCTCGGATGCGCCGGCGACGCTATCGACGTCGATGCGTGGGATGTCGCCTACCTTCACAGTGTAGTGGTCGTCGCCCAGCCTACCGTCCACGTGCCCCTACACCCAGGTCGTCGTCATGCGCGACAACAGCTTTGTCGCCAGGTATTGGCCGTTGCAGTCGAGGCCCGATGCTTCGGCAGTCGGCGAGCCAGTGACAGCCTCGAGCAGGAGCAGCAGCACGCCAAGACCGTACATGTAGTACTTCTTGGACAACGTTGCCCGTGAGAGGAGGAGGGGTCCGCATACCCTGGCGGGCGCGACAGCGGCCGAGAATGGGCCCTTCCAGGCTGACCCCATGTCACAGAGTTATGTATGACCGTTGCCCTCGAGGAACATGTTGGAGGTTGACATGTCGCCGTGCACCACAGGATGTCGTGCTAGAGGTGCTCCAGCGTAACGACCACGTCGTTGAGGACGCGCATGCGGTGATACCAGTTGAGCGGCGGCAAGGTGGAATGGAGCCGGTCGGCGAGGGTGCCACCAGCCATGTACTCCAGCACCAGCGCGCTGCTGCCTCGTTGTAAAATCCTGTCGTTCTCATCCCGTCCCCTGCACCGCGTGATCCGGCCTAGCGATGACGTGGTTGCCATCTGCGTTAGTCTCGAATCAACCAGTCATGCCGCTCGCCGACCGCACATGTATGTGATCCAAATGGGTGTGGCCCTAAAGGCACGTCATCATGGTCATGCACAGGTAGACGACGACAACCATAGAACAAGGAGCGGCTATTCCACGAGGAGAACGGGCCACTGAAGGTATGAGGGGCACATCATTGATACGAGATTGTCTGAAATTTAAACACAAAAAATTACTTTCAGTCATCAGATTTTGTTTAGCTGTGGTATTGCATCTACGCGTTGTGCGCTCCATACCTAGCTTGCCAAGACGGGATGCAATCTGCCAAGTATATGATTTTTTTTTGACCCTGCGTGCCGTTGCTCAAGTGCACGGCTCGCGTACGTACGTAAAGTGGAATTTGTAACACCGACGGCCTGAACAAGTGGCAGCGGGCCAACGGCGCGAAGAGTACATCTTGGCGAAGAAGGCAGAAGCAGAGCAAATTCAGAAAAGACAGAGCAAAGCAGAGAACGCGACAACTTCAGATAAAAACAATGTAAAGCAGAGGAGGGAGCAAAGCTCTCAAGTCTCGTAACTCCGCTTCGCGCGAGGAGCTGGGTCCGCTCCCTGCAATTGTGTTGACGCTGCCTCCGCTGTGGGAGCTGCAGTTGGGGAGCGGAGAGTATCCGAACAGAGCCTTCATATAAAGCAGATCAATGCAGAGGAGGGCCTTCTTGAAGGACAGAGACGTTCAACTGGCGCACAAGCCCCAGCCAAACGATGCCTGGACCGCTGAGCATATAGTACTATAGTATAAACAATGAAAAATAAAGGCGTTTTAGCGTCTCTATAGTATTGATATTTGAGAGGGCCATGTTACAGGTCACAATTGTTGGGTGTAGGCCGTTCTGCTAGGCGGCCTAGATGGACAGTTCTCTCTTCTCTGTAGTGTAGTCTGAATTTGTAGTTTTCTGTTTACATCATCTTCTCTTTTGAATTTGTAATAATCTAAATTTGTAGTTCTCTAGTCATCTGCAGTTTTTGTACGTGCTGATTCTAGTAAAACTAATACAAAGTTAAGACATTTATTTTGAAACGAAGGGAATACATGTGCCCAAAAGTCGGGGCATCGAAGTCTACCCTTGCATGCATGTTGTCGGAGTTCGGGCATCTTCAGTGGATCTCCTCATATGTTCAGGTGGACGGACATGACATGTCCGGACACAAAACATGCATACTACTTCCTCCGTTCCTAAATATAAGTCTTTTAAGAGTTTTCACTAGGAAACTACATACGGATGGATATAAAAATTACTTTAAAGTATAGATTCACTCATTTTGTTCCGTATGTAGTTCCCTTATGAAATCTTTTAAAAGACTTACATTTTAGGAACGGAGGGAGTACGTGCAACCCTAATTTTGTCACGTCTGCCTTCACATTCAGGTGGCGCTAGTTTGTTGGTCAAATTTGTCAGCGGCCACGCCTGCACTATTTGAAGAGAACATGTGCACCTTACGTTAACCGCGAAGCAAATGCATGTGACATTAGCCTGAAATGCGGACAACCGGGATATAAAACAAGGACCATTTAATGCAACAAGTCATTAACACAAGGGAATAAATGTGGGTCATACAATGTAAACATGTATCTCTTTTCTGCATTAAATCTTTCCCTTCTAGTACTTGTATCTACAAATCCTTACATCTCTTCCCGACCTCTCTCCCCCGAGGCGGCGGCGCCGCGCCGCCCCCGGGGAGTCCCCATCCACGTCGCCCTCAGGCCTCCCCCTCCATCGCCTCCCACTATCGCCGTCGTCGTCGAGGACGCCGCGGGGCGAAGCCCTTGTGGTGAGGCGGCGGCGGCGGCACAGTCCTCGGCCGGCGGTAACGCGTGGGGGCAGCGGCGCCCATCTCCCTCCTCCTCCAACGGCAGTGCGCAGCGGGTTGGCGGTGTCCAGGAGATCTCCGGCGGCCGTCGGCGGGTGAGATCTTGGTTGCGCTGTGATCTGATCTGGGCTCGATGGGTTTAGATCGAGATCCACTATGTCTACGCCTCGTCTCGACAACGGGAAAAGGAAATCCCCCTGGGTCATCTTCGCGGCATGAGGATGTCCGGGTCTCTTGGCCCGAGCATGGTGGCGGCGGCTGCCTACTCCATCGAAGGCGGTCAGCCAGGCTTGTTATGACGGATATTGGATCCTACTATCGGCCCCGGCGGCGAGTTGGGGAGACATAGTCGCCGGTGAAAAACCGAGCCGACTCCGGTCATGGCGGGCGATGGCGACGTCTACGTCGTTACCTTTATGAAGGCATCGTCAAGCAACGATCGTCTACGTGCTGGTGCCGCTCTGAGAGAAATCCTAAGATCACCAGATCGGACGATAGCGGCGCTGCGGTGTCGGACTCCCTCTTGGGGGCATCATTTGTGGAGAGGCGCCGGATGGAAGAGGCATGAGGTGGAGTGGCGTGCCTTCTCTCGCGTCGATGACGGAGGGTCTCGGTGGCATGGAGCAGCGGGGTCTCGGCGCTGGACGTGGCGTGATGGCCTCGCGCAGGGCGGTGGAGCTGTCTGACGCCATGGTGGCTTCGACAGCTGACCTGACAAGGTCTTTGCGTCAGTACCTGCTCTGAAGATGGTTAGGTGGATGACGGCGGCAGTAGCCTCGGTGAGTGCGCCAAACCGGTGTGTGACCCATTTCCGGTATGTGGCTTTGATGGGGCATCCGACATTAGATGTTTGGTTTTGGTGTGATGTCTGTTTGGTATTAGGCTCGGACATTCGGCACCCTGCATCAAGGGAATATAAGTAGCGATAGGTGTCGCCTAGATGGTGGCTTCAGACCTACTGATCTAATGTTCTATAAGGTCTCTGAGAATAATTAATAAAATGGCTACATGCATCGTCCAGATGCAGAAGCCGAGGCAATCCTTCTTTTCTAAAAAATATATATTAAATCTTGGTTTATAAAACGGGTTTTGCTATCATTCACATATTTTCCTTTTCGAGAAAACTCATTTATGTACATGTCTCAGCAACGTTTGCTTCAATTGTTCTTTTCTTGGCCGTTAGCTATTATGATGGTGGCCCAATGAGGCCTGTCACGTCCTCCCATTTATCGAAGAAGAAGAAGAGGTAGCGATGGTGTCTTTTTTTTTGCAAGGTAGGGATGACGCTGCTTGTTTCCTTTATGTGTTATTAGTGGCTACTATATGTGTAATGCGCCATGTTGGCCATTTTGGCTTTGTTTTTTCTCAGCATTTGCTTTTATTCGCTATTTTCTTTTATTTTTTATATATTTTCTTTTCTATTTTCAGATTTTACTTATTATTTCTTGTTTGTTTATTTTTTTGGTTTTTTATCGGTTTTGCTAAAACTCACCTTTTGTACTATTAACCATGATCACAGTCACTTTTCTAGCCCTTCGATTGTCATGATAAGATTTGTGATGGCTTTTGTTCGTAATCGTGGGAGCTACGGGTGTGCGGCTCGTACGGGGATAGCCCATGTGTGTAAATTTTACTCAGGTGTTTTGCTTATTTGCACGAGCTGAGCTACGTGGGCTTTCTTTTTCTTCTTCTTTTTTGCCCAAGGAAAAAAAGGAAAGATGGAGATCGAAGGATGCCATGCTGGTAGCTTTTTGCAATTTTTTTGTCATTTGTTCACTATAGCTTCCACGGGTAAGTTCCTTTTTACTCCCTTTTTTTGCGGGTGAGGGCTATTACCTTTGTAATGACTTTCTCTAACTTTTCTTTTCATGATTAATTGCTCAATTGTTGTTTTTGTTCTTTCTTTCTATTTTTTTTCTTATTTCATTATATACAGTAAATATTGTTTCACTATTTTCTCTTTCTTTAACCTTAGTATAATCATTTTGTTTTATCTTAATGTTCATTTGTATTGGAAATCCCAAATTGATTTTCTAGGTTTTAGTTTTAGAAAATTTGTCTCTTATAGTTATTATTATTTTTAAATCATGTTGCAAACAAAATAATGAAATCGAGGTTGAAAAAGAGGGCTGAGTTGTCGGGGCCATTTGGATGTCCATCAGTAGACATGCAACTGCAAGTGTTGCAACTTGATTGAAACTGCATGTTTTCAAGGTGGGTCGCAACTGCATGTTTTTAATGCGAGATCGCAACTGCATGTTTTCAAGAGGGGTTGCAACTGCATATTTTCAAAGTGGGGCCGCATTTGCATGTTTTTAAGACGGGGTCGCAACTGCATGTTCGCAAGGTGGGTCACAACTAAATGTTTTTAAGATAGGGTCGCACTTGCATGTTTTCAAGTTGGTCGCAACTCTATGTTTCTAAGGTGGGCCGCAATTGTATGTTTTCAAGAGGGGGCGCAACTTCATATTTTTAAGGCAATGTTGCAACTGCATGTTTTCATGAGGGGTACCAACTACATGTTTGCAAGGTGTCGTGGTTTTGTCACGGCGGATGTCCGGGTCACGGACTTAGGTTCGGGGCGAGACGCAACTACGTGGCGGCTTGAAGGGGTTGGTCGGAATCGAGAAGACACGGAGTTTTACCCAGGTTCGGCCCCTCAAGTCGAGGTAAAAGCCTACGTCCTGCTTGTCTGGTATTGATAATGATGAAGATCTCTCGGTTACAAGGATGCTGATCGCTACCTCTAATCACGAGAGCCTCTAATCTCTCTATCTCTAATCTTGTGTTGTCTAAACTCGTGGACTTGTGTCCCTTGAGAATCTGTCCCTCTAGGGTGCTCTACCCCTCCTTATATAAGTGGAGAGGTAGGTTTTACAAATAGAATCCTACTAGGAGTAGGATTAGGACTCATCACGAATCCTACTCCGGGTCTTATTTCCTTTAATGGAATCCTTCTCTCTTCGGGCCTTTTCTTGTGGGCCTTCTCTCGTGAGCCGCCTGGCGCCGGCTCACCCACCGGGTCTTATCCCGTGAGCCGCCTGGCGCCGGCTCACCCGCTGGGTCTTGGGCTTGGTCATCCTATGACTCCCCTGCCGGGTCTTTAATAGAATGTCATGTCTTTGGCCGGGTCTCCTGTGAGTCGCCAGGGCGGGTCATACCACGGGGTATATCCCCGACATTAGCCCCCAGGTTAGCTTGAATTTATTCATGGTAACCTCCTGAAATAGGAATAGCAAATATGTTAAGTGGCCGGCTTGCCTCGGCCGGCTTATAAAATAACCCCTTAGAAATCCGGGTGTTTTTTGCACATGAATAAATCGTCTTGATAATCATCTTGCTTGTCAATGTCCTTTGAAAAATATTGAGAATAGAATACTCATATGCCATTGAGTCGGCTTCCAGCACACTTGGCGGGTTATCTCCGCCGGGTCATAATTATTGATGATGCCGGGTCTAATAGATCAACTCCATAATTAAAATCTTGATAATTGTCTTAAAAGTTTTTGATATGTCCATATTACCTGTAGCCCCCAAGCTCCAAGATTATCCTGTCGGAAATATGCCCTAGAGGCAATAATAAATTAGTTATTATCATACTTCCTTGTTCATGATAATCGTTTATTATCCATGCTATAATTGTATTGATCGGAGACTTAAATGCATGTGTGGATACATAGACAAAACCATGTCCCTAGTATGCCTCTAATGGACTAGCTCATTGATCAAAGGATGGTTAAGGTTTCCTAGCCATGGACATGAGATGTCATTTGATAACGGGATCACATCATTAGGAGAATGATGTGATGGATAAGACCCAAACTACAAACATAGCATATGATCGTGTCAGTTTATTGCTACTGTTTTCTTCATGTCAAGTATATGTTCCTATGACCATGAGATCATGCAACTCACGGATATCGGAGGAGTGCCTTGTGTGTATCAAACGTCGCAACGTAACTGGGTGACTATAAAGGTGCTCTACAGGTATCTCCGATGGTGTCTGTTGAGTTGGCATGGATCGAGACTGGGATTTGTTACTCCGTGTGACGGAGAGGTATCTCAGGGCCCACTCGGTAATACAACATCACAACAAGCCTTGCAAGCAATGTGGCTAAGTGTTAGTCATGGGATCTTGTATTATGGAACGAGTAAAGAGACTTGCCAGTAACGAGGTTGAACTAGGTATGGAGATACCGACGATCGAATCTCGGGCAAGTAACATACCGAAGAACAAAGGGAACGTTATACGGGATTAACTGAATCCTTGACATAGAGGTTCGACCGATAAAGATCTTTGTGGAATATGTAGGAACCAATGTGGACGTCCAGGTCCCGCCATTGGTTATTGACCGTAGAGGTGTCTCGGTCATGTCTACATAGTTCTCGAACCCGCAGGGTCTGCACACTTAAGGTTCGGTGACGTTTCGGTAGTGTAGAGTTATGTATGGTGGTGACTGAAGGTTGTTCAGAGTCCCGGATGAGATACCGGACGTCACAAGGAGCTCCGGAATGGTCCGTAGGTAAAGATTCATATATAGGATGTCCCAGTTTGGTCGCCGGAAAAGTTTCGGGCTCATCGGTAGTGTACTGGGAGTATCGGTAGTGTACCGGGAGTGCCGGTAGTGTACCGGGGGACCTCCGGGAGGGGTATTTCGACCCCAAGAGGTCCATGGGCTGTGGGAGAATAATAACCAGCCCTTAGTGGGCTGGTAAAACAGCCACAAAGTCCCATGGCGTAGGAGAGAAAGTCCTAAAGCAAAAAGTGGAAAATCAGCCAATAGGAGGCAATCCTACTCCAACTAGGATTGGAGGTGAAGTAGGATTGCTCCCACCTCCTATTTCGGCCGACCCAAAGGCCTTGGCTGCCTCTCCTCTCCTCTCCTCCTATATATACTAGTGGATTGGGTGGTTGTTGGACAGAATTTCCGGCCACGTGCTACCCGTTCCACCGGTGCATAGTTTCTCCTCTAGATTGTAGTTCCGCAGTGCTTAGGCGAAGCCCTGCCGGAATTGCTCCACCACCATCACCGGAGCGCCGTCACGCTGCCGGTGAACTCTCTCTCCTCTCCACCTCCTCTTGCTGGATCAAGACGGTGGAGATCGTCATCAAGCTGCACGTGTGTTGAACGCGGAGGTGCCGTCCGTTCGGCGCTAGATCGGAAGGACCGTGATCGAGATCACGAGACGGTTCGTGATGAGATCGCGGAACGGATCGTGATGAGTTCGCGGGACAGATCGTGATCAAGATCGTGAGACGGATCGTGATGAGATCGCGGGACGGATCGTGATGGGATCGCGGGACGGATCGTGATGAGATCGCGGGACGCTCGGCGATTTGGATCGCGAAGATGTTCGACTACACCAACCGCGTTTCTTAACGCTTCCCGCTTAGCGATCTACAAGGGTATGTAGATCCACTCTCCCTCTCGTAGATGCTCATCACCATGGATAGGTTTGCGTGTGCGTAGGAAATTTTTTGTTTCCCATGCGACGTTCACCAACATATCCGTGATAACTTGGTGCTTCAAATAACATTTTGGATTGTGTAGCCCCCAAGTGCCGGGTTGTCTTGCCTGCAGCAACCTGGAACTTATAATTGTCTTATACCTTATGAATCTTCGGCGGTTGTAGCCCCCAAGGGCCGGCTCATCAGAAAGCTTCAGCGGGTGTAGCCCACAAGTGCCGGCTCATAAGAAAGCTTCGGCGGGTGTAGCCCCCAAGGGCCGGCTTATCAGAATGTGATGTGCCGGGTCTTCAGTTTGAACCTTATAATCTGCTTAACCGGCTGAATACTGTAGCCCCCAAGTGCCGGGTCGCACACTTGCGGCGACTTGGGACTTTAGAAAATTTTGATCTGAGCGGTGCAGCCCCCAAGTGCCGGGTCAGTAAGAATTTACTGGGCTGGGACTTATAGAAATATAAAAAGGCCGGTTCATATTCTTGAGAAAAAATATAGAAGGACCGGGTCATCTCTTTGAGATAATAGGGTCTTGCTTGACAATGTAATAATTTGAAAGCCGGCTTGCATTAGCCCCCAAGTACCGTGGTGCATGCTTGCAGCGACATGGGACTTGCATAATTGATATAAACTTGGACTTGAATAATGTAGCCCCCAAGTGTCGGGTCGTCTGCGTGCGGCGACTCGGGACTATGTGAGAATTATATGACTCACCACAATTTGTTTGATTGAATCTTTGACCGTGGTTGTAATATAACCCAGAATGAATATCCTGAAATAATTCCTTTGTCTCTGATATGAAATTCCTGCTCGTGGTTGCGGTGCAACCAGGCAAATATAAGTTTGAGAAATCCATGAGTGTTGTAGATTACTACAGAGCACATTTGAAAAAATCCGAGAGCCGGTCAATTTAAATGACACGGCATTATATCTGATAGGGCGACTCTTGAAAAGTAATAAACTTCTCCGAGCTGGCTTAAAAACCCAATCATTTAACACTGGTTATGATAACCATGAAGATCCAGCCATGTTGGCTATTAAAAGATCCATTTGGTCTTGCCAAATATTTAATAACGGCTCATATTAAGAGATAATACCTACAAAAAATAAACAAGACAGAATACATTCTGCATTGTTGTGAGGGCGGCTTGAAGAAGCTCAACCCGGAGATGTTCATACCTTGCATAACATTGCTCCTTTCTCATAATCTTGCTCTGATCCGGGTTTTATAAGCCGACATGTTAATCTGGAGGTGGGAAGCCCCCATTGAATAATCCACCTGTGAGATGTCAATCGGAGTAGCATGACTCCGAGTCTTATGAGCTCTGTTGATGACCGGTTGTCGTAGGGTAATATAAATTGTACTCCAATGTAAGAAGCCTCCATTGACAACCGCGGCTAATGAAGAGCCGGAAGTGGCCTAAAGCCAACAAGTTTTTCAGGGTAACATGAGTCGCCCTTGCACATAATTTCTTTTAAGAGCCGGTTGTCTTAGGATATATGTGAGTTATACCTGACGGTAAGAAACCTCTATTGACAATTGCGACTGTTGATGAACTTGAAGCGGCCTACAGCCGGCTGCATGAAGGGTGATGTAAATTGTGCCATGATGATAACAAACCTCCTTTTAACAGCAAATACTTATCCATTGTATTCCAACACCGGTTGTCAATAGGTTTATGTAAGCTATACCAAAGGTAAGAAGCCTCTACTGACAACCGCAGCTCAAAAAGCCTGCTGTTGGAGGGTGATGTAAGCTATACCCGAAGGTAAGAAGCCTCCTCCAATCAGCCAATGTTGTATAGGGCCGGCTGCCGATGGTATTATGTAAGCTATACCTTATGGTAAGAAGCATCCATTTGACAGCCGCGACTAGTAATTGTACTAGCCGGCTGCGTGAAGGGCTTATGTAAGCTATACCCAAGGGCAAGAAGCCTCCTTCCGCAATTTTGGCGTAAACTTCGGTTGTTAGGGTGAGATAAGCGAACCCGTCGGTAAGAAGCCCCCTTTCGACAACCGCGGTTAATAAGTAACCGGAAGTGGCATAAAGCCGACCATTAGGGTGAGATAAGCGATACCCGTCGGTAAGAAGCCCCCTTCGATGGCCGCAGTTGATAAGCAACTGGAATTTGATGTACACGTTATTGCCTTAGGGGAATTTTTTAAGCTATACCAAAGGTAAGAAGCCTCCGTCAACAACAACACTTAATGTACTCAAACTATGCATCATATCAGTTCAGGGTCTCTAAAGCGAGATTGGCCATCAACTATGTGAGCCGGCTCAGGGTCTCTAAGGCGAGATTGACTGATAAGAGCTTAAGTGTGTAACTTACAGCAGTTCAGGTCTCTAAAGCGAGATTGGCCGTCAACTTTGTGAACCGGCTCAGGGTCTCTAAAGCGAGATTGACTGGTAAGAGTAACATCAGTTCAGGGTCTCTAAGGCGAGATTGGCCGTCAACTCTGTGAACCGGCTCAGGGTCTCTAAGGCGAGATTGACTGAGAAGAACTTCGGCGGGTCACAAACCACGTCGACTTAAACTTGTTGAGCCGGAAAATTTCATCTTGGCAAAAGATCCGGGCTTCTCATTGAAAACAACCAAATGTGTCTTGCCATGTCTGTAGCCCCCGAGTCTCAAGTTGACTCGAAGAGGCGGCTTGAGAATCTTTCATCGAAAGTTGAGGTTGGCCGTGGCGGGTGATAAATGGTTGTTGTAAGCCGGTGCAGACGGATGAGAGGCGGCCATAGTATTGAGAACCGGCGCGGGTGGCGAGAGTCGGCCACGGCGTTGAAAACTGGCACAATGGCGAGAGACGGTCACGGCGTTGTAATTCGGCGTGGCGGCGTCGTAAACCGGCACAGACGTCTTGCGCTAAATGATGCTTGTATGCCTCCGCAATAAGATGCCACTTTGGCAATGAATAGTTTGCCCTGTGAAAAAAATATTACAAATCAAAGTAATTACCCTCAAGGAAATTTAATGTATATCGAACAATAGATAAGAAAAACACCATCTGATATATTTGTTGGATGAACACGAACGCTGGAGTTCGATACATTGGACATAGTCGGACGTCCAGATACTTGTGTTTCCAATATACTAGTAACACCCCATAGTCCTTCCTTTTTTTCTCTCTTTTTTTTAACACAAATTATCCTCTTGCTTTTTGCCTCGACAGAAAGCCCTCTTCTTAACAGGGCGCAACGCGTCTACAAAGTACATATACATCAGCCGGCCCTTTTTCCATCGTCAGGAGAAAGAAAAGGCTCTTAGAATCTAGGAGCAAAAAGTTGCTTTGGTTTTACTCGACTTCCACAAGAGTGTTTCAAGCGACGAACGATGACAGAATAGACCTGCGATGATCAACC
Source organism: Hordeum marinum (assembly GCA_022496015.1). NCBI lineage: Eukaryota > Viridiplantae > Streptophyta > Magnoliopsida > Poales > Poaceae > Hordeum > Hordeum marinum. The sequence goes on from CM039678.1 coordinate 558,540,843, forward strand.
ATGTACCATCACAAAAAGAAGACCCGGGTCGATTAGGTACTCCAAATCTCATGAACGCACCGGAAGACGGGCTATGCCTTAGACTCTTTGCGAGGTTAGAGCAGGCGGCAAGCAACAGTATCTCCAATTCTACGTACTTTCAGAGTCACCATCATTGCTGTACCTTTCTGAACTTTGTGAGGACAGGATATATATTCTCGAAGGCAGTGTATGTCTCTTCTCTCACCTTTGCACCAGTCAGAACAATCTTGCCTGAAACAAAAATTAAGAGGACAATCTTCGGCTGCCTCACCCGGTAAATCCGACCAGGAAATAGCTCTGGCTCATCACTTGAGAAAACACCATGAGAATATGCGAGGCCCTTAAGCCTGATAAGGAATTTGACATCACAAGAGGCAACAATATTCTGGATCTTGATCTTGAAGTCCTTGAAAATTTTGCAGAAAAACCAAGCTTCTGGATTATACGAGCATACTTTCTAGCTGCAAGTTTAGATTGCTGTTTCACTTTTTGCTCCAGTGCAAACCAATTTTCCTGAAGCAAATATCAATGCCATAGTTTTTTGGCGAGGCGGAGGCAGAAAGCACAAATAGATCGGGGCGGCTAGCAGCGTGGGTCAGGTAAGGCACGGCCGATGTGGCGCAGCGTACCCGCCACCCGGAGGTGCTGCGAGGCCGTGGCGAAGGGCGCCGGCCGTCCCGGAGGTGTAGCTTCGGCGGGTGCGAGTCCCGGCGGCTGGCGGAGGCGGAGCCGAAGCTGCCACGACGGGCAGGCAAGGCAAGCCCGTGTCCGAGGGCGGCGCCGGTCAGCGGCAGAGGTGGAATTTTTGTGGCGGCGGCACCGCGGCGCTAAATGATGCTACACGGCGGCTCAAGCGTTGCAGGCGAGCGTGGGGAGGCAACGGTGGCGGCTCATGGCGCCGGCGGCGGCTCACGGTGCGGGCGGCGTTTCGCAGCAGCGGCAAGGCGGGGTGCCGACGGACGGGAATCGATTCGGGGGCGGTGCTTCAGGGCAGAACCGGCCGTCGTGGGAGAGGAGAAGCGACGGAAACGGCTTGAGGCAAAGGCAAGGCCGGCTCGTACCGGGCGGCGCGGATGGTGGGCGTGGAGCGGTGCGGCGGCACGGCGTAGAAAGCCGGCAAAAAGCGACGCTGCAGAGCCAGGCGCGGCGGAGTGGGGTTGAGTCCGTGGCGCGTCCTCCACTTCCGGGTCGCGGCGCGCAGCGGGAAGATAAGGGCCTCGGGCGGTTTCAGCACTACTGCAGATGCTCGCCTGGTGAGGCAAATCTATCAGCGGCAGGCAGCGAGGCTGACCTGGCGAAGTAGCATCCGGCTCGGAGTGCATCTTCCGGGTCGTAGTTGGATTTGTCCAAACCATGATGCTTCGTCCTGCTGTTGGTTTGATGGGATGTCACAGCAACATGATCCTGAGGTGGTTTCGAGGCTCGTTTCATCGTAAGCAACTTGCACCTGATGTTTGACTGCATTGGAACCGTTTTGAACTCGGCGACTTGTATTGGCGACCCGTGGCAGCAAACAAATCGTAACCCTAATTTTTCTCTCAAACCTCGGAGGGGTATTAGATCTGACCCCCCGCCTTCAAGACAATGCAAATCCTTCTGCAACAATTCTTTTTATCTACGAAGTTATGAACTTCCCGATCCCTGGTAGGGCTCCCTTCAAAAACACAATACCACCATGTCTAGCCCAACGGTGGACGTCAACTGTCGTGGTTTTGTCACGGCAGATGTCCGGGTCACGGACTTAGGTTCGGGGCGAGACGCAACTACGTGGCGGCTTGAAGGGGTTGGTCGGAATCGAGAAGACACGGAGTTTTACCCAGGTTCGGCCCCTCAAGTCGAGGTAAAAGCCTACGTCCTGCTTGTCTGATATTGATGATGATGAAGATCTCTTGGTTACAAGGGTGCTGATCGCTACCTCTGATCACGAGAGCCTCTAATCTCTCTATCTCTAATCTTGTGTTGTCTAAACTCGTGGACTTGTGTCCCTTGAGAATCTGTCCCTCTAGGGGTGCTCTATCCCTCCTTATATAAGTGGAGAGGTAGGTTTTACAAATAGAATCCTACTAGGAGTAGGAGTAGGACCCATCACGAATCTTACTCCGAGTCTTATTTCCTTTAATGGAATCCTTCTCTCTTCGGACCTTTTCTTGTGGGCCTTCTCTCGTGAGCCGCCTGGCGCCGGCTCACCCACCGGGTCTTATCCCGTGAGCCGCCTGGCGCCGGCTCACCCGCCGGGTCTTGGGCTTGGTCATCCCGTGACTCGCCTGCCGGGTCTTTAATAGAATGTCATGTCTTCGGCCGGGTCTCCTGTGAGTCGCCAGGGCGGGTCATACCGCGGGGTATATCCCCGACACAAGGTGAGACGCAATCGCATGTTTTCAAGGCGGGGTCACAACTTCATGTTTTTAAGAGGGGTCACTACCGCATGTTTGCAAGGTAGGTCACAACTATATGTTCTAAGGCAGGGTCACAAATGCATTTTTTCAAAGGGGGTGCAACTCTATATTTTCAAGACAGGGTCGTCGCACCATGTTTTTAAGGCACGGTCGCAACTGCATGTGTTTCAAAAGGGGCCGCAACTGCATGTTTTCAAAAGGGGTCACAACTGCATATTTTAAGGCAGAGTCACAACTACATGTTTTCAAGGTGGGTCGCAACTACATGTATGTATTTAAGGTGGGGTCACAATTATATGTTTTCCAAGAGGGGTTGCAACTTCATGTTTTCAAGGTCAGGACGCAACTGCATGTTTGAAGAGGGATGCAACTACATGTTTTCAAGGCGGGGTCGTAACTGCATGTTTTCAAGGAGGGGTCACAACTTTATGTTTTCCAAGAGGGGTTGCAACTATATGTTTCCAAGGTGGGTCATAACTTCATGTTTCAAAAGGGGATGCAACTACATGCTTTCAAGTGGGCCGCAATTGCAGCTTTTCAATAGGGACGCTACTGCATGTTTTCAAGAGGGGGTCGTATCAGCATATTTTTAAGGTGGGTCGCAACTACATGTTTTCAAAAGGGGGTCACAACTGCATGTTTTCAAGAGGGGGGGGGGGTCGTATCTAAATGCTTCTAAGGTGGGGTGGCAACTGCATGTTTCCAAGAGGGTCCACAACGGTATATATTTTTATGGTGGGGTGGTAAATGCATGTTTTCAAGAGGTGCACAACTGTATGTTTTGAAGGTGTGTCGCAACTGCTTGTTTTTCAAAAGGAGTTGCAACGGTAAGTTTCCAACTAGGGTCGTAATTATATGTTTTTTAAGGCTTGTCGTAACTGCATTTGTTTCAAGGAGGGAGGGGTCACAACTACATGTTTTCAAGAAGTGGTTGTAACCGCATGTTTTTAAGGCGGGTCGCATCTACATGTTTTCAAGAGGGCATCGCAACTGTATGTTTTCAAGAGGAGGTCGCAATTGCATGTTTTCAAAAGGGGTGTCGTAACTAAATGCTTTTAAGGTGGGTGGCAACTGCATGTTTCCAAGAGCGAGCCACAACGGTATATTTTTATGATGAGGGTGGTAACTGCATGTTTTCAAGAGGGGTGCAACTGTATTGTTTCAAGGTGTGTAGCAACCGCTTGTTTTTCAAGAGGAGTTGCAACGGTAAGCTTTTAACTAGGATCGCAACCGCATGTTTTTAAGGCATGTCATAACTGCACTTGCTTAAATGGAGAGGGGTCACAACTGGATGGTTTCAAGGAAGGTCATCACTACATATTTCCTTAGGACGGACCGGGGGCGGGGGGGGGGGGGGGGGCGACTGCAAGCTTCCAAGAGGATTGCAACTGGAATTTTTTAAATGGGTCCCGACTGATGTTTCTCAAGAAGGTTGTAGCCTTATGTTTCAAGGGGGTGGGTCGCAACCATCAGTTATTTTTCAGCCAATTAGACTACAATGAACATTTTCTAAATTCTTCAATATTTTTCCAAATACACTTTGAAAATCATTTTGTAAGTATACGTTGACTTGTTTTGCAAATACACATTGAACAATATTTCCAAATAGACTCCAAACATTCTCTAAACACACAATGAATTTTATAAATTATATTTTGATATTTTTCAAATGGAAAATATTTTCTTAATACATGATAGATATTTTAGAAATACATGATAGATATTTTAATACATGATAGATATTTTAGAAATATTTTTTTGAAATTTTAAGACAAAGGTAAAAATCTTGGTTACATATTTTTATTTAAGGAACATTAAAAATAAAAGCATTTGAATAGGACAAATAAATAAGAAAACAAATCATAGAATAGAAAAGAAAAATATCAATCGCTGCTACCCGCAGAAGAAAAAGAAACAATCCCACTTCATCCTATTAACGACAAATGTGTGTGCGCGCACGCATTGCGTTCGCTAAAAAACATGTGTGTGACGGAGCCATTTTTTGTTGTTGTTCGGTGCTATTTCGTCCAACTGATACATGGAGCGAATTCATCAAAATAACGGTTTCTACTTGTCTATTTTTTTTTCTTCTTAGCATCACATTTGTAGATGTTCTACCATTTTCCCCTTTTTATAGAACATTTTAATGTCTACTTTTAGCCTATTTTTCGTGTTTCGTTTCACACAACCAACTCCAGTGTTTCCCGTGAGAAAACCCAGCCCAAAGCGTGGATCTAGTCCATCCCAAAAGCAAAACAACGTAAACGTAAACAAGAGAAACGAACGGGTGGAAGAGGGACAAACAAAAGCCAGTTTAAAATCGCACCACCTCAGATGACATCAGCTAACTGAGCCCAAACTATGTCTCAGTCAGCTGAGTTCTAGGCAGTCTCTTATAAAATTTCAAAAGGCTATAACTTTTGAGTGGAATGTCGGAATTGCATTCCATTGTTCACTGTTAGGTTTCTCGTGACGATTTATTCGGAACTAAATCCCATTTGGGTAGATTTCAACAAACTTCTTTTCTCAAGCAACTTCGGTACAATATGAGGCAACTTTTGGTGCTATATGTGGCAACTTTCTAGTAGGTATGTTACCGTAACCAACATTTAGTTCCACTTGTAGCAACTTTTTATTAGTCGGTGCAATAAATGATCAGATGGACAAGGAGTCGCCGAAGAAAGAAGAAGACAACAACGATGAGGAGGAGGAGGAATGGTCGAACGATGACAAGGATGCCGACGAGGACATCAACGATGACGACATCGGCGATGAAATGCTAACTGTCAGCGACAAGAAGCTTCCACGCCAAGACGATGTCGCGAGGCCATCCAAGAGGAAGAGACTATATATCTCTGTTCCCGTTTGCTCATATATATTCCTTATCTCTGTTTTCCCTGTCTATCTCATCGCAAACGGTTAAGAATACAGATTTGACAGTGATCATTCACATTACGGCACACAGATGTTTTCTACAACTGTTTGCCCTATCGAGCATACAATTTACAAAAACAAGTCATACATGTTGTCCAGAATTAGAGGACTCAATTCTAATTACCCACCTCTTTGAAGGGTGTCACACATATCTTGTCACGTCAAATCATTTGTGTTCTTCCGGATGATCGCAAACAGTTTATCCGAGTGATGTGTATGCCGTCTATGGCACACATCCAGATATGTGAAACCGTTTGCGTTATATTGGTCATCGCAAACAGTTCTACTATGTGAACTATATTTGCCCTAAATCACACACATATGTGTTTGGTTAACCATTTGTGTTATTTTCCCTCATCGGAAACAATTCGTAAATGTCAACTATATGCCACGTATCACACACACTTCTTATCCGAATCGTGGTTGATGGATCAGCCATCACACACAGTTTGTTTTATTGTCGACGGAGTTAGAAATATACCATTGGTGATTCATGCATCGCACTTAGTTTTGTCGAATGGTCTCTGGTACAAATGTCGTCTTAGTACCTTCCTCAGTAGTGCCCACAAGCACCCATTTGCCCTAATTCTTAGCTCATATATTACATGATTTTCTGAAACCCTCAGAAGCGTACCCGAAAGAATTTTATCACTCCCACAAGCCTCTGTTCCATCATGATCCCATCTCGAGTCCTTTTTCGTTGCTCCACCAGAGGGGGATTTATGAGGAGGCCATATTTGTCAACCTTGCTTCCTCCTTGATGATGTGTGAGTAGTTCCACCAAGGCCAGAGGTTGCATAGTAGTAGCTAGATTGCCTTCTCTATGTTTTGTTATTCAATACAATGATCTTCTCAAAAATCAATTTGATGTTATCTTTTGCGTTTTGTCTGTTGGGATCTGATGAATTGTGGATTATGATCTGGTTATATATTGAGTTATAGTTGATTCTCTTGATATATCTTTTATGTGTAATTTCATAGCTACGTATGCATTACGATCTATAAGTCTTCTTTGGCCAATTAAATGAGTACATCTTTAGAGGAAGTGGTGCGCAGTAGTGGTTTCAACCTTGTGGTGGTCTTCGCCAATGACAAATGGAGTGAAGGTACGTGTTGTGTTGCTGCCACTGAGGGTAAATTGACGGGGTTTGATCATCTTGATTGATCATTTCTTGTCTACATTATGTCATCTTGCTTATTGTGTTATTTCATTTATCATGAACTGAATACTTTGAGATGCATACTGGATAGTGATCTTGTAGTCGAGTAATAGTTGTATATGCAGTTGGATTATGGTATACTTTTCACATACATAATGCCTATATGAGATTATTCCATGAATGATCACAAGTATAACCACATGCGAGTCTGTTAGTTGTCCAACAGTAATTTGTCTACAACACCGTTGCTACGATTTCAAGAGTGATACCCTAGTGGACCAATGCCCCCGGGGTCTATTTTCCATCAATACAAAAGCCTCTATGATTTCTGCTTATTTGCTCTTTTAACTTTTGCGGCTTTGCCTATCAGTACTTGCTTTTAATCTTGTAACTAGGAAGAACAAGGGGAGTGACGATGCCCCTTGTATTTGTTGGGCGCAAGCATTTATTGTGTGTGTGTGCAGATACTATCAACGTTGTTATTGTAGTGCCTCCTACAGGTTGAATAAACCTTGGTTCTTAACTAAGGAAAATACTTTATGTTGTTGTGTTACATCACTATTTTTTTGAGGGAAATCTAACAACTCATACGAGAGTAGCAGCGCGCGTCTCAACCAACAGCTTAGAAGTTCCTGGCCTAACCGATACCTCGGTTGCATCAGACCTGTATGTGTAGTCGACTTTGCGCAAAGAGACATGCATCAACGAATCAACGATGGCGTTTATTCTGTTTGTTATTTCGAGCTGATCTCCCCTCGCCACACAAACCAACTTTGCGCCTGACATCTCTAGCACCGAAGTCGTGTCTAAGTGTGGGCATGGTTCGGGGGTAGTTATCCCTATTGTTAGCATATCCGTTCCGGTCCCATATATATTTTTATTCATGCTAACACTCTTTGCTGATAATTTATAAAAAACCATTTACTGAACGTGCTGCCCTTACCTTGCTTAGCTACCTAGATGTAGTTGTTCTCTACACCATGGGCACAATGGGTCATCTAGTAGTAACAAGGATGCTATAGATAATGAGAACACAATTTTACCAGAATAATGGTGTTAGATAGATCCAACATATAAATTACCTAGGGATTGTAGCGATACTATGTTCTCCGTATTTTTATATAATGTGTTAAGGTTTAGAGAGCTCTTTAGACCATGATAATATCGCATGCCAGTATAAATATGGTTAATTTGGGGTTACGAATGTCACTCCGTAACTGGATGTGAATAGAAGTAACTTACAGGAATACCATCAACGTATGTCTAGGTATTACTAGTTCGAGGCTGAGATTTTCTCCTCTAACGATGGAGAGCTATTCTCTAGTCCCACTCAGTGTTAAGGTATCATTACAGTTTTCCTAGATATATATGATGAACATTTCCAAGGATACCCTAATAGAAATATTAGTAAAGAGAACAAAACCAACGAGGGTTACCGTTATAGTTATCAAGGAGTTGATCACTGGGATAGCAATAATATTTCACCTGGGGTTATGTGGCATATCACGAAGCAAATTGATGGTATTCTCGAACAAAAGATTTGGTCAAGAACCTTTTGAACATGCGAGAGTTAACAATGGTGTCTAGATCCCGCTGTTCTCTATGGACTGGAAAGTGTTCCGTATCATGTCCACTTGTTTGCAAACTTGTAGGGTCACACGTTAAATGACAAGTAATTATTGTAAGTGGAGAAACATGAGAGTGAGCATCGATAGTGTTTCATATGGATGCGGAAATGTTTCTGATGGTCCCATAAGGGCTTCAGAAATTCCAGAAAGGTATGATATGGTTTCAGAAAGTTTCAATCTGTGTCTGGAAAGTTTTGCAAGGTTCTGGAACATTCCTGAAAATCCAGGATTTATTTGTGGAAGAAGTCCCTCTTGGGTCGACCCAAGAGGGCGGGGCGGCCTCCAGTGGGAGGTTTGGGCCCAAAGTGGGGTATCCCTGTTGGAAATATGCCCTAGAGGCAATAATAAATTAGTTATTATCATATTTCCTTGTTCATGATAATCGTTTATTATCCATGCTATAATTGTGTTGATCAGAAACTCAGATACATGTGTAGATACATAGACAACACCATGTCCCTAGTATGCCTCTAGTAGACTAGCTCATTGACCAAAAGATGGTTAAGGTTTCCTAGCCATAGACATGAGATGTCATTTGATAACTGAATCACATCATTAGGAGAATGATTTGATGGACAAGACCCAAACTACAAACGTAGCATATGATCGTGTCAGTTTATTGCTACTGTTTTCTGCATGTCAAGTATATGTTCCTATGACCATGAGATCATGCAACTCACAGACATCGGAGGAGTGCCTTGTGTGTATCAAACGTCGCAACGTAACTGGGTGGCTATAAAGGTGCTCTACAGGTATCTCCGAGGGTGTCTGTTGAGTTGGCATGGATCAAGACTGCGATTTGTTACTCCGTGTGACAGAGAGGTATCTCAGGGCCCACTCGGTAATACAACATCACAATAAGCCTTGCAAGCAATGAGACTAAGTGTTAGTCACGGGATCTTGTATTACGGAACGAGTAAAGAGACTTGCCGGTAACGAGGTTGAACTAGGTATGAAGATACCGACGATCGAATCTCGGGCAACTAACATACCGAAGAACAAAGGGAACATCATACGGGATTAACTGAATCCTTGACATAGAGGTTCGACCAATAAAGATCTTCGTAGAATATGTAGGAACCAATATGGGCATCTAGGGTCCGCTATTGATTATTGATCGTAGAGGTGTCTCGGTCATGTCTACATAGTTCTCGAACCCTCAGGGTCCGCACACTTAAGGTTTGGTGACGTTTCGGTAGTATAGAGTTATGTATGGTGGTGACCGAAGGTTGTTCGGAGTCCCGGATGAGATCCCGGATGTCACGAGGAGCTCAGGAATGGTCTGGAGGTAAATATTGATATATAGGAAGTCCTATTTTGGTCGCCGGAAAAGTTTCGGACTCATCGGTAGTGTAAAGGGAGTGCCGGTAGTGTACCGGGAGACCATCGGGATGGGTATTTCGACCCAAGAGGCTACATGGGCTGTGGGAGAGTAAGTACCAGCCCTTAGTGGGCTGGTGGAAGTCCCACACAAGGCCCATGAGGCTGGGAAGAAAAGCCCAAAGAGAAAAAGGTGGAAAAAGGCAAAAATAGGGTGAATCCTAGTCCTACTAGGATTGGAGGTGGATTCCACCTCTCCCACTTGATTTGACCGACTCAATTGCTTGTCCTTTGAGGGACAAGCCTCCTCCTCTCTTCCTCTTATATATACTAGAGGTTTTAGGGATTTTTGGCACCAGATTTTAGCCACGTGCTACCCGTTCCTCTAGTGCATAGTTTCTCCTCTAGATCGGATTTCTGCAGTGCTTAGGCGAAGCCTTGCTGGAATAGCTCCACCACCATCGCCGGAGCGTCGGCACGCTGCCAGAGAACTCTTCTACCTCTCCGCTCCCTCTTGCTGGATCAAGAAGGCGGAGATCATCATCAAGCTGTACGTGTGCTGAACGCGGAGGTGCCGTCCGTTCGGCGCTAGATTGGAAGGACCGTGATCAAGATCGCGAGACGGATCGTGATGAGATCGCGGGACGGATCATGATGAGTTCGCGGGACGGATCGTGATGAGTTCATGGGACGGATCGTGACTAGATTGCGGGACGGATCGTGCCGAGATCGCGGGACGCTCGGTGATTTGGATCGCGAAGACGTTCGACTACACCAACCACGTTTCTTAACGCTTCTCGCTTAGCGATCTACAAGGGTACGTAGATCCACTCTCCCTCTCATAGATTCTCATCACCATGGATAGATCTGCATGTGCGTAGGAAATTTTTTGTTTCCCATGAAACGTTCCCCAAGAGTGGCATCATGAGCTAGGTCTATGTGAGATGATATCTCGAGTAGAACACAAAGAGTTTGTGGGCGTTGATGCTTAGATTGCTTCCTCCCTTGGTCGTGTTTTGGTTCAGCAGTATTGCGGGATGAAGCGGCCCGGACCAACCTTACTCGTACGCTTACGAGAGACCGGTTCCATCGACTAACGTGTAACTTTGTTGCACAAAGATGGCTGGCGGGTGTCTATTTCTCCTACTTTAGAAGGTTGAAAAGCAACTTATCTATCATCGTTGTGGTTTTGTGTAGGTGAGGATTGTTCTTGCTAGATACCCGTCGCAGCCACGTAAAACATGCAACAACAATTAGAGGACATCTAACTTGTTTTTCCAGGGTATGTTGTGATGTGATATGTCCAATTACATGATCAGATATATGTGATGTATGAGATGATCATGTTTTGTATAGAATATCACGACTTGCATGTCGATGAGTACAGCAACCGGCAGGAGCCATAGGGTTGTCCTTAATTATTGTATGACCTGCGTGTCAATCATTAAGCGCTATGTAATGCTTTACTTTATCGCTAAAGGGTAGCAATAGTAGTAGAAGCATGGTGGGCGTGACAACCCCGATGGTGACACGTTGATGGAGATCAAGATGATGGGGATCATGGTGTCATGCCGGTGACGATGGAGATCATGCCGGTGCTTTAATGATGGAGATCAAAAGCACAAGTTCATGGCCATATCATGTCACTTAGGATTTGCATGTGATGTTAATCCTTTTTATGCACCTTGTTTTGCTTAGGACGACGGTAGCATTATAAGGTGATCCCTCACTTTAATTTCAAGATAAATTGTGTTCTCCCCGAGTGGGCACTGTTGCGAAAGTTCGTCGTGTCGAGACACCACGTGATGATTGGGTGTGATAGACTCTACGTTCACATACAACGGGTGCAAGCCAGTGTTGCACATGTAGAACACTCGGGTTAAACTTGACGAGCCTAGCATGTACATACATGGCCTCGGAACACAAGAGACCGAAAGGTCGAACATGAGTCATATAGTAGATATGATCAACATGATGATGTTCACCATTGAAACCACCTCAACTCACGGGATGATCGGACTTGAGTTGGTGAATTTGGATCATGTATCACTCGAATGACCGGAGGGATGTCAATTTTTGTGGGAGTTCTTCAGTAATATGATTAATTGAACTCATTATCATGAACATAGTCAGTAGAGCCTTTGCATATTATGTTGTAGATTACTTGCTCGCGTTGTAGCTCCCTTGAATTTTTATATGTTCCTAGAGAAATAGAGTTGAAAGATGATGGTTGCAATATTGCGGACTGGGTCCGTGATCTGAGGATTGTCCTCATTGCTGCACAGAAGGCTTATGTCCTTAATGCACCGCTCGGTGTGCCAACCCCTCTAGCGTCGTCTGTAGATGTTGTGAACATCTGGCAGGCACGTTCTGATGACTACTTGATAGTTTAGTGCGGCATGCATTATGGTTTAGAATTGAGGCTCCAAAACGTTTTGAACGTCACGGAACATATGAGATGTTCTAAGAGCTGAAATTAGGATCTTAGGCTCGTGCCCGTGTTGCGAGATATGAGATCTCCAACAAGATTCTTTGCCTGCAAGATGAATGAGAATAGCTCAATCGTTGACATGTGCTCAGATTGTCTAGGTGCTACAATTGCTTGAATCGAGTGGGAGTTGATCTTCCAGATAAGATAGTGATTGATATAGTTCTCCAAGTCACTGTCACTAAGCTACTAGAACTTGGTGATGAACTATAAAATGCCAAGGATAGAAATAATGATCCCTGAGATGTTCGCGATGTTTGACACCGCGAAGGTAGAAATCAAGCAGGAGCGTTAAGTGTTGATGGTTAGTCAAACCACTAGTTTCGAGAAGGGCAAGAGTAAGGAGGGAAACTTCATGGATAACGAGTCAGTTGCTGCTCCAGTGAAGCAACCCAAAGTTGAACTCAAACCCGAGACCAAGTGCTTCGTTTATGAGGAGAGAGGTCACTGACGCGGAACAACCCTAGATACTTGGTAGATAAGAAGGCTGGCAACATCAACGGAAGTATATTTGATATACGTGTTATTGATGTGTACCTTGCTAGTACTCCTAGTAGCATCTGGGTATTGGATACAGGTTCGGTTGTTGAATGTTAGTAACTCAAAATAAAAGCTATGAAATGAACGGAGAAATAGCTAAGGATGAGGTGACGATGTGTGTTGGAAATGTTTCCAAGGTTGATGTGATCAACATCGCATGCTCTCTCTACCTTCGGGATTAGTGACGAACCTAAATAAATGTTATTTGGTGTTTCGCGTTGAGCATGAACGTGATTAGTGTAGGAGATATGCCCTAGAGGCAATAATAAATGTTTTTGATTATCTCCCTGTTCATAATTATGTTTATGTTCCATGCTATAACTGCAATGATTTTCGAGTCTATAAATAAAACGAGGCTTGGAGGGAAACTCATGTGCACGTGTGGGATAATAAACGGTAAAATGTATTCCTAGTCTGGCCTCTAAGACTGGCTCAAGTATTGCATGATGATCCTGTTTTCCTGATCATGGGCATGGCTATGCTGGCAATTTTGAGGGCATAATGTTAGAAGAACATTTGTGTTGAATCGACCCGAATTGATGTTATGCTATGACATACATTCGTCATAAGTTAATGGTTAATAACACAGAGAAGTTAATGTTTGCATAATTCCTTAGACCATGAGAGTATCGAGTTTCTTCATGCTTGCTTCATGAACTTTGGGGTTTGTTAAACGTCATCCGTAAATGGGTGGCTATTACGGCGGCTTATGGGTTCATGGAAAAGTATCTGAAGTAACTTGATAGCTCAAGATTGGGATTTGCTCCTCTGACGATGGAGAGATATCTCTGGGCCCTCTCGGTGTTACGGTATCCATCATCGTCTGGCCAGACACTTTGTGATTTGATCATGGGGATGCCGGAACACGGGAACGAGAAAAGAGAACAATACCGTTAACGAGGTAACTGGCATAGTGGACAAGTTGTTGATCCACGAGGATGCCAACATGTCTCACCTCGGGTATTTGTAACATATCGCGGAGCAACAGGAATAGCACACGGCAACTGGAGGTTCACTCGAATATTTATTCGTGTGGGTATAGGGATCGATATGGGTGTCCACGGCTCCGATGTTGATCATTGATCGGAAGGGGTTCCGGGTCATGTCTATGCTTCACCGAACCTATAGGGTCACACGCTTAAGGGTCATCTATCTGTTGAATATTAGACAGGGAGTCTGAGAGAAAATCACCGAAAATTTTCGAACACCGGAAAAGTTTTGGACAGTAGAAAAGTTCCGTAGAGAGGTCACCGGAACAGTTTCGGTGAAACTGAAAAGTTGTTTCAAGGGATACCATAAAGTCAAATTGGTTTCGGCACATGCCTGATAATTCTTGGAGGTTGCTAGAATCATTCTGGAAACTCTGGGAATTTTCCGAAAGAATAACTGGAAATGTTCCGGAGCTGCCGGAACTGCTTCAGATGCTTTTCGCAGATGAAAATCACTATTCTGGAATTGTTCTGGATCACATTGAAAATTATTTTACTGGGGTATTTGAATTGTTCTAAGCCCACATAAATATTTTTAGTTCGAGCAGACGCTGAAAAATGTTGCCGTGAATAGTGAAAGTGCTTTTTGGACTACTTTATGGAAAGCCACCTTTGGGGCTTTGCTCAAAAGATCTTGGGGATGACATGGATGGATTGGAGCCATTTTTGGGGCCCCACATGAGGGTGTGGCCGGCCACATGGTGGACTCCTTCATGGAGTCCCTCTTGTTCCTTGGTTTCACTTTTATGCCCTTGTGGAAGGACTTCATTCATGTGCATTTTGGGTTTTATTGTAAAACCACCCTACCCCTTGGTTTTCCTATAAATAGAGGAGATGTGGGCTGCCATTTCTTCATCCTTGTTCTCTCATACACATGCTTTGCTTTGCAAGCTCTCTCTCTCCCTCCCAGCGAAATAGTTTCCGAAAGGCTGTTTGGGTTCCGGCAGGAACTAGTTCTGGATGGCGAAGCCCTGCCGGATAGATGACACCGTATGTGTGCAACTCTGTAGAGAGATTGTAGTTTCGGTCTTACTTCGAGAGTGCCTCCCGAAGGGCTGTCAATGTGACCGTCCGAGTTTTGGAGGTCCTCCCGAAGGGCTGTCCGAGTGACAGTCCGAGCTTCGGAGGTCCTCCCGAAGGGCTGTTCGCGACACCGTCCGGGGGACTATCCGACCGCCTCCCGGAGGGCTGTCCGCGGGGCAGATGAGGGTATACATCCTCGCGGTTGGGAGGTTGTAAATCCTAGCCGCGGGGATCTGCACCGCCGATCGTCATCGACTCTACTTCCGCTGCGCTACGAGTCGGTAACGAAAAGATCAAACCTTGTATGCAGTCTTCATAGTGGTGCTGGGCTGGTGCATAGGTTGGAAATTTTTTGTTTTCTACTGCGTTACCCTACAGTGGCATCAAGAGCCGTGCTATGCGTAGATGCAGGTTGCGATCTAGAATACATGGAGATGTATGGGTGTTGCATAATATAATTAGGTAGTAGATGAGATCTATTACTGAAAATTATTTGTGCGGGTAGGAGATGAAATCTGTAACCCAATGTTCTTGTTGCTTCCCTAGAATTTGTGTAGTCCTGATCTTAACGGAATGGTGGAATCTCACGAAGTTCTGGCAATCCGCGATCCTTTCATGCTGCTCCTGAGTATGCTGATTGACAGATCAATGAAGTGCTAATAGTTCTTTGGGTTCCACCATAGTTGAGCAAGATGGATGTTTCACAGACGAAAGGGCAATGCAGATGTGATCTGCACGAGGGTCACGCGTATGACGAAGTTTAGTATGGGGCTCGAGATTTTATTATCTCGTGTTTCATACACCCTGGATTTTTAATCTAGCAACTTGAATTATCATACTTGATGATGGACGTTGGTAGCTTCGGTTTGTTTTGAAACCTTAGATGCTACGAAAAACAAGTTTTTGCATGGACCGAGTAGAGGCGTCTAACTTGGTTTTGCAGGATGGTTTGCATGTGCATGTGATGTGGTATAGCAGTGTTCACAATAATTTGATGTATGAGATGACTATATGATGTAAATTGATTAACATGACCTGCGTGTCATGATTCGGCATGATGGCTGGAGCCATATGATTGCACTTTAGTGACCTGCGTGTCAACCTTATGTAATGCATTTATTTTATTAAGTTATAGAGATAGCAATATTATTTGGTGCATCAAAAAGGTGGTGGCAATCTTTGCAAAGGTGAACACCGATGCGAATGCCGAAGACGAAGAAATACATGACTTCTCCGTCAGAAGGGGCTATACCATGTCATCCTAATTATGAATTGCCTGAGATGTTTATCCCTCTTGATGCACCCTTCTTGATTGCGTGGTAGTCACTTTTTATTAGGGTGATCTCTCACTTAGAATATCAAGTAGTTAGTGTTCTCCCAAGTGTAGAACCGTCACGGCACCTATCTCTTCGGGGTATCACATGGTTACATGGGTACGGACGATTAGAGAAGTGTGAGGCGGGTGAGTTGAGACCTCGCAGCGAGATCACTTGGTGGTCTTGACGTTCAGGCATGAAAGTCATGAGCTCGGAACATACGCATCGAAAGATGAACAAGAGTCAGGTAGAGATGTGATTGGCAAGTTGGCCTACCGATTGCAATTCTCGTCACTTGAGATGGATACATCCTTGGCGTTGAATTGTAATTTGGATCTTGAATCACTCACAATCAATTATGAGAGATATTGATTTGAGTGGGAGTGCACTGTAGAATTAACTTGTTTTAATTCTCAGTGCAATTTATTTTGAACATTGTCTAAGTGTGGTTTGCAAAATAGTTGTAGAATAATGGCTCGCGTTTCCACCTTCCCTAATAAAATTGAATAGTTGTTAAATATCTGGTTAAAACTTTACGATTGGTAACGTAATGTGAGGATTGTCCTCAAGAGTGCCAAGAAGGACTTGTCCTATCGCATGTTTTCGGTATTCTCCCGCTAATGCTGTGGATGATATGAATCTCGTCCTTCGATCCAAAAAGCTAAAATTCCATTACGGTCAAGTCAAATATGTTTGCTTCCATGAGACCGAAACTTCGAAAGTTCGGATAGTTATGTGATATTCAAGGAAACTGAAAGTCATTTTCAGAGACAGACAAAAGCTAAAAGATATGAGATATCCAAAGCAATCTTTGTTTGCAAACTATTAGTAAAGGAGTTTACTATGCATTAGACTGATAAGAGAGGTATCTAGGAGAGCGCCTGTCATATGATGAAAGGTGAATAAAACAACAACTTAAAGAGAAAGGAGGTGTCCGAAGGGTGTTAGTAAGACTTTCACACCTAGGAAGTCCGGGGCTAATGCCACTCTTAAGTTGGGTGCTTCTTCTGACAGTAGGAGAAATACTGAAAAGTTAAACTGTTAGAAATATAATGGCAAAAGGAAAGAAGACTGGAATATCCAGCTCATGTATGAATGTCATACATGTTTTTGATGTATAGAAGGCTGGTCAAAGATATAGTTCTTGGGGATTATGGTTAAACATGTTAATCACTAATTCTTGGGTATTGTGAGTTGGTGACAAAGATACCCGCTCGATTGCATTCTGTTGCAAATCGATGTAAGAACTACTATGGCCTGAAAGACTAGCCAGGAATGAGGTTTAGATACACGTAGGGAAACATAATAAATGTTACTATGCCTTCCATCGGTGTATTCCCTATGTATTAAGTTTCATAATTCATTTTAGAGTTTCATACACTCTAGCCCTTTGCATAAGGTATCTTGCAAGAAGGTTGTTCATAAGAGAACTTTTCATGTTCGGTGTTATGAATAACATAAGGGCCATACTTTCATCATGACTGAGATGTATGTTATGAATATTGATAATAATACATTACCTCTGGGTTTACTTTCATAATTCATTTTAGAGTTTCATACTCTCTAGCCCATTGCACAATGTTTGTTGCAAAAGATTTGTTCATAAAAACAACAATTGTTGTTCAGTATTATGAATAACATGAAGGGCCATGATTCCATCCTAGATGAGATATATGTTATGAATATTGATGGAAATATGATACATCCATAACACTGACGCTAAATGTCGCAAGACTAAAAGAATACCACATATGTGTGGCACTGCATTTGGTCACATTGGAGAAACCCGCATGGAAAATTCCATTATGATTGATTTTGAAGTCGTTTGATTTTGAATCATCTGACACTTGCGACTTTCCTCCAAAAGGTGAACTAACTAAAATACCATTCACATGCCATAAGGAACGAGCAAAGAACTTATTGGTAATCATACATTATGATGTGTGTAGTCAAATAAATGTTGTTGCAAACAGTGGATTTGTCTACCTTCAAAAATGACTCAAGTAGATATATGGATATTTACTTGATGAGACGTAAGTCTGGATCTTTTGGAATCATTCGAAAGGTTTTCAAAAATGAAGTAGAAGTTATTGTACCAAGAAAATTATGTTTCTGCAATTTGATTGCGGAAAGGAATATTTGAGTTACAAGTTTAGCGATAGTCTGATGAGTTGTGAAAAGAGTTTCATAACTTGAACCTCCCGGAACACCACTGCAAGTGGAAAGTCCGTGAATATGTAATCGAACCATTTATGACATGGTAAGATCAATGATGGCATAAATAGATTTGCCATTAGCCCTTTTATAGAGTGATGCTTTAGAGACTGCGGCTTTTACACTAAAAAGAGATCCATCAGGCCTGTTGAAATGATGCTATGGTATGGTACGCCCAACCATGTTATATCTTTTCTTAACATTTGGAATATGGGGATTGTGTAAAAGGTTACAAACCCATTCCAAATCAGACAAGTGCTATTTTGTATGGTTATCCCAAGTCATTGGGTATTCCCCCACCACTATACCGAGGCAAAGGGTTTTGCCACAAAATGGTATGCTTTTAAAGAGAATAGTTCTGACAAAAGGTGAGTGGGAGGACAGTGCAACTCGACGAGATAACCAGTATCTTCGTCATTAGTTCAAAGGAAAGAAACCTTGGAAGTGAATCTGTTGTTTCCTACTATGACTGATACGTAAGTCTCTACAATAAAATGTATGGACTTCAGTTGAACGTGTAGCTGAACCACGTAGGCAAAGCTCATGCAAACCTATCAGGTGTGCAAACGAGATATTGTTGTTGGACAACAGTATACCTACAATACACAAGGAAGCATTGATGGGCCCTGACTCCGGGATTGGCTAAATGCCAATACAATCCGAGATAGTTTCCATATAAGTGATTCAACATTAAAACCTTGATACACCTTTCAGAGGACTTAGAGTCCAACGAATATTTATGGAACTGAAAACTGGTATGGATAAAAATGTTTTATCCATAAAGCTCGACTTGTTGAAATAACAAGTTCAAGGAGTTGACTACGATGAGGTTGTTTCACCGTAGCGATGCTTAAGGTCGGTTCGGGTTGAACTAGCAATTAATACATATATCAATCATGAGATATGAAACATGGATGACAAAAGGATTTCCATCTGATGGAAATGAAACCTAGGACTTGTATGTGATACAGTCCAAAGTAATTTGTCGATCCAGAGGATGCTAGTAAGTATGCAAACTTCAGAGTTCCAGCGATGGACAGAAGAGAGCAAAGCGGACTTGGAATCTTCGTTTTTGATGGAATGGTCAAAGGAGTTTGACTTCATCAAATGGGTATCGAAGATGCTTGTGATTCAAGAAAGTAAGTAGGAGCATAATACTATTTCTAAAAACCTTGTATACTTGACACATTGTTAATTGGAAATAAATTTCTTGACACGAATTAGGACTTCATTTGAAAATAGTTTTTTCGATGAAGTGCTTAGGCTAAATAGCCTCAATATTAGGCATGATGATCTATGGAGATAGATTTACCTAATGGGGCTAAGCAATGAATACATATTGACAAGGTGCTAAAACCTTTTAGCATTTAAAACGCCAAGGAGTGATTCTTGCCGAAGTCACATGGAAAGAGTTTTTGCAAGACTTAGTGTCCCAAAACACTGATGAGTGAAATACATGATGGTATGTAAAACCACCAGACTTATTGTGTTTTGATTAATCATGTATTCCATGGTATGTAAAACCACCAGATATGTCCGATACTCCAAAGTTGTTGCGAGTATGGATAACCAAAGTGATCAAAGTACTGATCATAGGACAACAGTGAAAGATGTCATTGAGTACTAGAGTAGTAGTGATGACATGTTTTCTCGCAAGCAGAAATCATGAAGAGTTCGGTGTAATATGTTACATCGATACAGTCTCCACCATTTCTCCATGTGATTTTCGATTTAATTGATGTTTTTGTCTGATACACAATATGGTGGCACGGTAGTTGGAAATTGTTCCAAACAAGATACTGTGGCGAATTCTATTACAAAGGCTAAGTATGTTGACGCTTTGGAAGCGACAAAGAAGTTGTTGAATCATATAGTTCATTCATGAACTTAGTATGGTTCCAAGATGGCTTTGGTCTATGAGACACTATTGCAGATAGTTGCTCCATAGCTCAGCCTGAGGAATCAGGTTTTGACCAATGATTCACACATATGCAAAGCCAAGTCACACAAAATACGAATTTTGTGATAGCATGAAAACACGAGGATATGCAATGTTCCACACGGAGCTGAAGTTGTCAGATCCATTGGACACCAGGCTATACCACAAGCAAAGCATATTTTACACCAGTATGCCATAGGTGTAAAGTGCATTAGCATTGACTAGATTGTTGACTCTAGCGCAAGTGGGAGTCTGTAGGAGATATGCCCTAGAGGCAATAATAAATGTTTTTGATTATCTCCCTGTTCATAATTATGTTTATGTTCCATGCTATAACTGCAATGATTCTCGAGTCTACAAATAAAACGAGGCTTGGAGGGAAACTCATGTGCACGTGTGGGATAATAAACGGTAAAATGTATTCCTAGTCTGGCCTCTAAGACTGGCTCAAGTATTGGATGATGATCCTGTTTTCCTGATCATGGGCATGGCTATGCCGGCAATTTTGAGGGCATAATGTTAGAAGAACATTTGTGTTGAATCGACCCGAATTGATGTTATGCTATGAGATACATTTGTCATAAGTTAATGGTTAATAACACAGAGAAGTTAGTGTTTGCATAATTCCTTAGACCATGAGAGTATCGAGTTTCTTCATGCTTGCTTCATGAACTTTGGGGTTTGTTAAACGTCATCCGTAAATGGGTGGCTAATACGGCGGCTTACGGGTTCATGGAAAAGTATGTGAAGTAACTTGATAGCTCAAGATTGGGATTTGCTCCTTCGACGATGGAGAGATATCTCAGGGCCCTCTCGGTGTTACGGTATCCATCATCGTCTGGCCAGACACTTTGTGATTTGATCATGGGGATGCCGGAACACGGGAACGAGAAAGGAGAACAATACCATTAACGAGGTAACTGGCATAGTGGACAAGTTGTTGATCCATGAGGATGCCAACATGTCTCACCTCGGGTATTTGTAACATATCGCGAAGCAACAGGAATAGAACACGACAACTGGAGGTTCACTCAAATATTTATTCGTGTGGGTATAGGGATCGATATGGGTGTCCACGGCTCCGATGTTGATCATTGATCGGAAGGGGTTCCGGGTCATGTCTATGCTTCACCGAACCTATAGGGTCACACGCTTAAGGGTTATCTATCTGTTGAATACTAGACAGGGAGTCTGAGTGAAAATCACCGAAAAGTTTTGGACAGTGGAAAAGTTCCGTAGACAGGTCACCGGAACAGTTTCGGTGAAACTGAAAAGTTGTTTCAAGGGATACCATAAAGTCAAATTGGTTTCGGCACATGCCTGATAATTCTTGGAGGTTGCTAGAATCATTCTGGAAACTCTGGGAATTTTCCGGAAGAATAACCGGAAATGTTCCGGAGCTGCCGGAACTGCTTCAGATGCTTTTCGCAGATGAAAATCACTATTCTGGAATTGTTCCGGATCACATTGAAAATTATTTTAGTGGGGTATTAGAATTGTTCTAAGCCCACATAAATATTTTCAGTTCGAGCAGACGCTGAAAAATGTCGCCGTGAATAGTGAAAGTGCTTTTTGGACTACTTTATGGAAAGCCACCTTTGGGGCTTTGCTCCAAAAGATCTTGGGGATGACATGGATGGATTGGAGCCATTTTTGGGGCCCCACATGAGGGTGTGTGCGGCCACATGGTGGACTCCTTCACGGAGTCCCTCTTGTTCCTTGGTTTCACTTTTATGCCCTTGTGGAAGGACTTCATTCATGTGCATTTTGGGTTTTGTTGTAAAACCACCCTACCCCTTGGTTTTCCTATAAATAGAGGAGATGTGGGCTGCCATTTATTCTTCCTCCTCCTCTTTGGCCTCCTCCTAATTTGAGGAGGCGGGGGTATCTTCGGATGCGGCATCAGGCTAGTCCTTGATGCGAAGGCCAGCCTGGCCTGGTTTCTTCTTATTCTCTTTCTTCGTGGGAGCCTTGTAAGGCTTCACCACGAGCATCTTGGATAACTGCCCGGTCCTCAAGTCTTCGGGCTAAGGCGTCGTACTATTGATGTTGACGGCCTTCTTCAACAATCTCTGCCAGAATAGATCGGATAAGAGGTTATAGGAATTCTCTGTGTAATAAAGTGGAGCAAGTTGGGGAATATCGTACCTCGAAATCGGGCTTGGCAGCATGCAGACCCTTGTCCTCGTGCTCCGATGGCCAGCTCTTCATTGGCTTGAAGGGCACCTTCCACAACTTCTCCCGCGTAGTGTAGAAGAGATTCCAGACTGTGGGCTGGGCTTCGAGTTCTCGAGCCCACAGGGGGGTGTCCCGACGCTAGCAGGGGAGGATGCGTCTTTGGAGCATCACCTGGAACACATCGGCTAGCTTGATGCCCTCCTCGACCAACGAGCGGATGCACTTCTGCAGATCGGCCACCTCCTTGCCTGATCCCCAAACAAGGCCCTTTTCGGTCCATGAAGCCAGTCTGGTGGGGGCACCGGATCTGAATGTGGCGGCGGGGAGCTGGCCCTCTTCTTGTGGTTCGGTGACATAGAACCACTCCTTGTGCAGGAAGGCCTCTTAGACGAGAATGAACACCGAGATATGCATGATGGAGTTCGACGGGAGGTCGTGGAAGTCGAGGCCGTAGAATAACATCAGCCCCCTGACGAAGGGGTGGAGTGGGAAGCTCAACTCCCTGATGAAGTGGGGGATGAACACCACCCTCTCGCGTGGCTTGGGGATGGGGGTCACTTGGCCCTCCTCCGCTGCGCAGTGAGGGATGTTGGCGGGTAGGTAGCCGGCCTTCTTGAGGTTGAGTATGTCCTAGTTGGTGACCGTGGAAGCTTCCCACTGGCCGTTGGAGCCCGCCATTGGTGAGCTCCAAGGTGGGGGCGGAGAGACCTAGATCTGTGCTCCGGGGGCACAAGGGAATGGGAGGCGGAGAAGCCGAATGGAGAGCATAAATAAACCTTTGGGGTTTTATTCTCTTTTTATGAGACCTATCAATGTGGACTCCCCTCATTGCATCGTGAATCCCACCACTTCCTGAGACGCGCGAGCCATTGCATGCGCGTGATTAAGTATATCTCATATAAAACGGGACACGATCGGTATATTAATAGATCGTGATGATTTAAACGGCTTCGAACCGCGAATCGAGTGTATGCGACTGGCCTGGCGGTCGTGGTGGGTCGTAGCCCTTCATCAGAAAGGTCGTCATAGGGCCATTTGTTTATCCCCTGACGTTTGGGCTTCAAAGCCAATCAATTTAAAGTACTCGGACGTGCCACTAGACGGGAGATTGCTTTTCATCGGAGGCCGAACTATAGTTCGGCAGGAAGGAACTCACCTCACAAGCCGAAGACTCTGTTCGTGATACAGTTGGAGCTGAAGACCCTTGATGTTGGAGGCAAGTTTGGGGGCTACTGAGGGAGTCCTGGATTAGGGGGTACTCGGATAGCCGACCTATTGTTATGGGCCGGACTATGAGGGCTACTTACCGAACACCGAAAGATTTGAAGGCCCAGTTCCCAAGATGGAAGCTTCGGGAGGCATGGCTTGCGCTCCACGTCTGAAGTAGTAATTAGGCATGTTTATCTCTTTGGCATGTAACCGACAATGTGTAAACCCTATGCATCCTCGACATCTATATAAGCCGGAGGGTTTTAGGGTATAGGAACAGAACAACTCATCTAGGGTTAGCTATACGATCTCGAGGTAGATCAACTCTGTAACCCCTTACATCATCAATACAACCAAGCAGGACGTAGGGTATTACCTCCATAGGAGGGCCCGAACCTGGGTAACCTTCGTATCTTGTTACCGTCGATACTAGTCTCATAGTTTGGGAACCCTTACCCGAGATCTGATGGTTTTGACACCGACATCGACCAACTTGTCTCCGCTCACAGTAAGAACGGCTCCCACAAAGACAGTGGTGGCCTCCCTGAACGCCTTCTCCTGTTCAGGAGCAATCGTTCCCGCGGGATCCTTAGCACCGACCTAGAACATGTTCGTAGTTGTGAGCCACAAGGTGGTCCTCATCTGCCAACGCTTAAAATGCGTTCCAGTAAACTTTTTCGGTTTTAGTGTAGTGGCAAAGCCATGAATCGAATAGTGCCTAAAATGAGGTTTTTGGATTTTTGGAAATATTAGCACTTTTCTGATTAGACTAATCCAAGAGTAAACAGCAAGCATAGCAAACACGGTATGCACTTCATACCAATACCTAAGCGTACTAGCACGTACAGTACATAGAAACTGAATATCTATGAACATGGCATATACGGCTAGCACGAGAACGAGTAAATGAGGGATCAACAAATCATACCCTTTGGTTGGCCAAGGCAACTCGGTGGCGGCAAGAGCATCCTTAGCGTCGTCCGTGGCCTTCTTCTTAGCGACAACAGTGATGGAGGTGGTGTCATCCACCATGGTGTCAACGCAGGGGATGTTCTCAACAAAAGAAGGACGAAGACGGGGCCGGATCGGGAGCAAAGCTCCCCAAAAACCTTATTGTCGTTCTCCCAGGTAGGATCTCGAACGATAGGATTCCGGAGGCACCTCTCTCCCGACCAACCGTGCACACGGTCGTCGAGATAGGATCGCCGGAGGCAACACACTAAGAGGAATAGTAGATGATGGCTAGGGTTGTACAAAGAGGGACTGAGTGAACGGATTAGGTTACACTCCACTGTCAGTGCCTCCTAACATAGGTCGTCATTTAGATGGGCCTAGGCCTGTGAGGGAGTCCCGGATTAGGGGGGCCTCAGATAGCCGACCTGTTGTTTATGGGCCAGACTATATGGGCTACATGCTGAACACTAGATGATTTGAAGGCCCAGTTTCCAGGATGGAAGCTTCAAGGAGCACGGCTTGGTCTACACGTTTAATGTAGTAAATAGGCATGTTTATCTCTTCGGCATGTAACCGACCATGTGTAAACCCTAGGCCTCCTCGGCACCTATATCAACCGAAGGGTTTTAGGGCATAGGGATAGAACAACTCATCTAGGGTTAGACATACGATCTCGATGTGGATGAAATCTATAAGCCCTTACACCATCAATACAACCAAGAAGGACGTAGGGTATTACCTCCATTGGAGGGCCCGAACCTGGCTAAACTCGTGTTCCCTTCGTCTCCTATTATCGTCGATCATAGTCTCACCTACCCGAAATCCGCTGGTTTTGACACTGACATTAGTGCTTTCATTGAGAGTTCCTCTGTGAGCGAGATGGAATCAACGCCTCGCCTCGTCATCAATGAAGAGCTCCGCAACATGGATGTTTTCGTCCCTGGGTAGATCTTCACCTTTGACAGCCTTGTGTTGTATGCTGATTCCGCCGGCCATCTAGCCCGCGTGGAGAACTTCGCCTTTCATTAAAAGGTCAGATTCGGAAACTTAGAGTTTTCCATCGACTCTCGGGGCGACTTGTCACTGATCGGCCTCACGGCTTTGCCCGTAGCCCCTAAGGACTCTGAGGCTTTAACCTCGATCCCCTTCTTCGGACAGGCCGAGGGGGTCACCCATGGCGACAGTCCGATCTCTCATCCTGGTCTAGCTATCAAGCCATACGACCAGACATACATTCCTTCTGAACACTCCCCATGGGTGGACTTCATGGGGGTGAACCCCACGAGTTCTGAACAGCTAGATCTGATCGGTCCCTCAGCGGTCGACGAGGCCTTGGAGCAATTCTCGTCGACAAGGATCACCGACGATCCAGCCCCGATCTACGCGCGGCCTGGTTACAGTTCGGGCAAGGAAGAATTTTTTGACCCACCCACCACCCACTTGATAGTTACCGTCAAAGACTTAACCGACATGCTAGACTATGCCTCCGAGGAGGCATAATATATGGATGAAGAGGATCGTGCTCCCACCCTCGTTAACACCGGGAGTTGGGCCACCACTTCTAAATGCAATGTCTACATGGTGGATACTCCTGCCACCAATGGCGACGATACACCTCACAACAACGGCGACAAATCGGGCGATGCGCCATCAAGGCGGCGGAAATCACATAAGCGGTCCAAAAGCAAAAAGGGAAGAAGAGCTATTATCAGCAATGGGGATGGTAATGCCCCCGCCGACCATGAAAATCTCGATATCCCCGAGCACCCGTTTAAGGGTCTGGAAGAGACGGGGGACCAAAATGACCTCGATACCGTCAATGACCACGAAGGCGACGATTACCTTCCCCCCGTCGAGGAGGTAGATATACACGAAGCCAATGACTTGTACATCCACGATAACCTCGAGGATCAAGAAGAAATAAGGCAAAGGCTCATAGAAACGGCTCGTAGCCTAAAAGCCAAAGAATGGCGACTCAAAGCCAAACAGGACGACCTCAATAATCGATGGACTAAATTCCTCTCAGCCGAGGAAGTATACGGCACTGGTCTATCAAACCAGCCCAAAAGCTACCCTCGGAGAAAGTTGCTGCCCCAATTCGACGATGAGCTCACTGGCACTCTGTCTCCGCATCATACCCCATATGATAAGCCGGACCGCCTCCTCATGGGTTATGTACCGGAGATGCCCCGAACACAGGGTAAGGAGCCATTCGAACCCAATGACAGGTTTGACCTGCGCGATGACCTAGATCACAGAGCAGACCATACAAGATCCATCTACGGATCCAGAGATTACTCATCGGATAGACGGGGAGAGTATAGACCATTGTTCGACCAAAACCATAGAGTCTGGGAACGTGACTGGGCCCGTACAGGTGTCGAATACAAGCATGACATAACACGGGTCAGAGGCGTCGCTCACCGAATGTGCTTCACGGACGAGGTAATGCGGCATCAGTTCCCCAAAGGGTTTAAACCCATGAATATAGAACAGTATGACGGGACCACTGACCCAACTGTATGGATCGAGGACTTCCTCCTCCATATCCACATGGCATGAGGAGATGATCTCCATGCCATCAAATACCTACCTCTTAAGCTTAAGGGGCCAGCTCGGCACTGGCTAAACAGCCTCCCTGAGAACTCCATAGGATAATGGGAAGACCTGGAGGACGCGTTCCGCTCTAACTTCCAGGGGACCTATGTTCGCCCGCCGGACTCTTACGATCTCAGCAACATC
Organism: Hordeum marinum; assembly: GCA_022496015.1. Taxonomy (NCBI): domain Eukaryota; kingdom Viridiplantae; phylum Streptophyta; class Magnoliopsida; order Poales; family Poaceae; genus Hordeum; species Hordeum marinum. The sequence continues at coordinate 558,567,894 of CM039678.1, forward strand.
GTTCAGAGGCCCGGCGAATCTGCCCGGCAATCTGGAATCGGTTCTTGACTAACAGGAATCAAATCTTCGATTGTCTAGATGTTGAGGCCTCCCTCCGGCATAATATTCGGGAAGAATGGCTGGCCCGCCAGCTAGACCAAGACAAACCTCGAACTATGTCTGCCCTAAACTCCCTCATGACCCGCTTTTGTGTGGGCGAGGATAACTGGCTGGCTAGACGCAGCCACAATTCTGAAGATCCTATGGCACCGGAAGCCCAGGATGGCAACTCCAAGCCAAAGCGCAACAAGAATAAACGTCAGCACTATTGGAAATATGCCCTAGAGGCAATAATAAATTGGTTATTATCATATTTCCTTGTTCATTATAATCTTTTATTATCCATGCTATAATTGTATTGATCGGAAACTTAAATACATGTGTGGATACATAGACAACACCATGTCCCTAGTATGCCTCTAATAGACTAGCTCATTGATCAAAGACGGTCAAGGCTTCCTAGCCCTGGACATGAGATGTCATTTGACAATGGGATCACATCATTAGGAGAGTGATATGATGGACAAGACCCAAACTATAAACGTAGCATATGATCGTGTCGGTTTATTGCTACTGTTTTCTACATGTCAAGTATATGTTCCTATGACCATGAGATTATGCAACTCACTAACATCGGAGGAGTACCTTGTGTGTATCAAACGTCGCAACATAACTGCGTGACTATAAAGGTACTCTACAGGTATCTCCGAGGGTGTCTGTTGGGTTGGCATGAATCAAGACTAGGATTTGTTACTCCGTGTAATGGAGAGGTATCTCAGGGCCCACTCGTTAATACAACATCACAATAAGCCTCACAAGCAATGTGACTAAGTGTTAGCCACGGGATCTTGTATTATGGAAACGAGTAAAGAGACTTGCCGGTAACGAGGTTGAACTAGGTATGGAGATATCGATGATCAAATCTCGGTCAAGTAACATACCAAAGAACAAAGGGAACATCATACGGGATTAATTGAATCCTTGACATAGAGGTTCCACCGATAAAGATCTTCGTAGAATATGTAGGAACCAATATGGGCATTCAGATCCCGCTATTGGTGACGCACGAAAATTGAGGAACTTATGCATTTATTATAACGACCCATGCCCGCGACGCTTGGGATCTTACCGAATACTGGTCGGATGCCGAACTTAGAAGGATGAGGTACTCGCCTTGCAAGCCGAAGACAACGACGTGAGGGAATCAACCAAATACATATCAGCATTGAAGGCCAGTCCAGGGGCTACGGAGGGAGTCCTGGATTAGGGGTCCTCGGATAGTCGACCCATTGTTCATGGGCCAGACTATATGGGCTGCAAGGCAGGCATCGGTGGATCGAGGACCACCTGCGTCAGGATGGAAGCTTCATGGATTCAAGACGTGTTCTCCAAGTTATTGGATGTAGTTAGGCAAAGTTATCTCTTCGGCATGTAACCGACCATGTGTAAGCCAAGGACACCCTCGGCATCTATATAAGCCGGAGGGTGTTAGGGTAGAGGGTCAAGACAACTCATCTAGGGTTAGACATACAATCTCGAGGTGGATCAACTCTGTAACCCCTTACACCATCAATACAACCAAGAAGGACATAGGGTATTACCTCCATTGGAGGGCCGAACCTGGGTAAACTCACATCCCCTTCGTCTCCTGTTACCGTCGATCCTAATATCACAGTTCGGGACCCCCTACCCAAGATCCACCGGTTTTGACACCGACAACCGCTACCGCGCCATCGCGCTACTCGAGGACTACTCTATCTCTCCGCTCCCTCTTGCTATATCAAGAAGGCGGAGATCGTCATCGAGCTGTACGCATGCTAAACGCGGAGGCATGGTCCCTTCGTCTCTAGATCGTGATTGGATCACGGGACGGCTAGCGATTTGGATCGCAAAGACATTCGACCACATCAACCGCGTTTCTTAACACTTCCCGCTTAGCAATCTACAAGGGTATGTAGATCAACTCTCCCTCTCGTAGATGCTCATGACCATGGATAGATCTTGCGTGTGAGTAGGAATTTTTTTATTTCCCATGCAATGTTCCCCAACAGTGGTATCAGAGCTAGGTCTATGTGTAGATGAGATCACGAGTAGAACACAAAGGAGTTTGTGGGCATTGATGCTAATATTCCTTCCTCCATTGGTATTTTCTTGATTCGGCGGTATTGTCAAATGAAGCGGCCTGGACAAACCTTACTCGTATGCTTACGAGAGATCGGTTCCATCGATTGACATGTGACTTTGTTGCATAAAGATGGCTGGTGGGTGTTTGTCTCTCCTACACTAGTTGGATCGAATTCGATAAAGGCGGTCCTTGAGAAGGTTGAATAGCAATTTGTGTATCACCGTTGTGGTTTTTGCGTAGGTGAGAATTGTTCTTGCTCGATACCCGTAGAAGCCACGTAAAAATATGCAACCACAATTAGAGGACGTTTAACTTGTTTTAGCAGGGTATGTTGTGATATGATGTGGCCAATTACATGATGAGAAATATGTGATGTATGAGATGATCATGTTTTGTATAGAATATCACGACTTGCATATCGATGAGTGCTACTTCTTGAGCTTGCGTTGGTTTTGCCTTGAAGGGGAAAGGGTGATGCAACAAAGTAGAGAAGTGTTTCCCTCGGTTGTTGAGCTACAAGCAAGTCCCTAATATTAACACCTACACAAACAATCAAACACTTGCACCCAACGCCATAAACAGGTTGTCAATCCCTTCACGGTAATTTGCAAGGATGAGATCTGATAGAAATAGATATAGAAGATTACAAAAACGACCAGTAAAACAAAAGTAAAAAGATTGCAGCAGAGTATTTTTGGTATTTTTGGTTTATAGATCTGATAATATAACATGGAAAATAGACCCGGGGGCATAGGTTTCACTAGAGGCTTCTCTCATGAAGGAAAATAATACAGTGGGTGAACAAATTACTGTCGAGCAATTGATAGAAAAGCGAATAATTATGAAGATATCCAAGACAATGATTATGCATATAGGCATCACGTCTGTGTCAATTAGACTGAAACGATTCTGCATCTACTACGATTACTCCACACATCGACCGACTCCTACCTGCATCTAGAGTATTAAGTTCATAAAGAACAGAGTAACGCATTAGGTAAGATGACATGATGTAGAGGGATAAACTCAAGAAATATGATGAAAATACCATCTTTTTATCCTTGATGTTAACAATACAATACGTGCCTCACTACCCCTACTATGTTACTGGGTGAGGACACCGCAAGATTGAACAGAAAACTAAGCACTTCTCCAATTGCATGAATTACCAATATAGTTGGCCAAACCAAACCAATAACTCGAAGAGACTTACAAAGATATGAAATCATCAATATAAGAATTCAGAAAAGACTCGAATAGTATTCATGGATAATCTGAACGTAAACCCACAATTCATCGGATCTCGACAAACACACCGCAAAAGAGTATTACATCGGATAGATCTCCATGAAGATCATGAAGAACATGGTATTGTAGCACAAAGAGAGAGAATAAGCCATCTAGATACTAGCTATGGACCCGTAGGTCTATGGTGAACTACTCACGCATCATCCGAGGGGCAATGGAGTTGATGTTGATGCCCTCCGTGATCGAATCCCCCTCCGGCGGATTACCGGAAAAAGCTCCAAGATTGTATCCCTCGGGAACGGAGGCTTCTAGCGACGGAAAAGTATTTTCGTGGCTCTGTTTTCGTATTGGGGGAATATTTGGAAATTTATAGGCCGAAGAATAGGGTTCGAAGACCTGCTGGGAGGCCACAAGCCTGCCAGGCGTGCTGAGGGGTGGTGGCCGCGCCCCCTGGCTTGTGACCTCCTTGCAGGTCTCTTGCCTTCCCCTCCAAGTCTGGTAGATGTCTTCTGGTCCAAGAAAAATCATCGTGAAGAATTTATTCTATTCGGACTCCGTTTAATACTACTTATCTGCAATACTCAAAAACAAGGAAAAAACAGAAAATGGCACTAGGCTCTAGATTAATAGGTTAGTCCCAAAAATAATATAAAATAGCAGATTAATGCATATAAAACATCCAAAATAGATAATATAATAGCATGGTACAATAAAAAATTATAGATAAGTTGGAGATGTATCAGCATTCCCAAGCTTAATTCCTGCTCGTCCTCGAGTAGGTAAATGATGAAAACAAAATGTTTGATGTGCAATACTACCTAACATATTTATCCATTTAATATCCTTTATTGTGGCATGAATATTCAGATCCGTAAGATTCAAAACAAAAGCTTAATGTTGACATAAAAACAATAATATTTCAAGCATACTAACAAAGCAACTGTGTCTCTTCAAAAATTATTGAAAGTTAGCAACCACCGCATTGGTCACTTGAACCATTTATGAAAGAATATTGAAGGAAGAGAGATTTCACATATAAATATAATATCTTGGACAACTTGTATTATTGTGAATACCCATTAATTATTTTCAAACTTGAGCAAATTAGTTCAAGTTGGACAAGGAAGACAACGTAATGAGTTATTCTTGGGTATATTTGTATAGAAGTTATATTGTTATGGATCCTCCAACATGTGGTGCTTGCTTCCACCTCATAGTAGCCAAAACTTCCACACCAAGTAGAAATACTAATTGTGCATCCAAACACCCTTAAACCCAAAGTTGGTCCATATGAGTCCACCATACCTACCTATATGCAGTATTTACCTGTCGTTGCAAGGAAATTTGCATGTGCCAAACTCTAAACCTTCAAATGATATTCTGTTTTGTATGCCTGAATCGCTCATGTAGTAACTAGGGGCTGTCAGTATCTAACATGCTAGGTGGGTTATTCTCACGATATGTGTTAATTTACTACTATTCACAAGAAAGTGGATGGTAATAGGGATTCCCAGTCCCAAAATCAAAGAAAAAAATGCAAATAATTAAACAAAATTCCCCCAAGAATGTTCTTTGTGTGGACGGTACCCGTGGATTCGGCTCACCACGGAGTGTGATTGATTGGTGGAGGGGGAGTAAAAGATTTACCATTCTGTTTGGGAACTGCGTATAATGTATCTAGCATGGAAGAAACCGAGATCTCTCGATTGTTATGGTGACAATGAAAGCATACCGCCCAAAATTATTATTCATCTCTGTTTTAAAATCCCGAGTTCTGGCACCTCTGCAAATCAATGCTTCCCTCTGCGAGGGGCCTATCTTTTACTTGTCCTCTATGCAAGAGTCATGGTGATCTTCACAACTTCCTATATTTCGCCTTTTTCTCTTGGCAAACATCATGTGTTGGGGGAAGAACCAAACATATATGGCCATTCAAATATATTTGATCATGAATTATTATTGTTGACAATTATATATATGATAAATAAGTTGGGAGGCCAAACTCTAAGCCCTTATCTTTCTCTGCGTTCGACGGATGCCATTTGCTCTAAAAATATGCTTTGAGTGCTATCAGTCATGGAAGACTATATGATAGTTGAGTTTGTGGAATTTGCTAAATCAAATCTCTTACGTAGACCCTTCCTGAAAATAAGATGAATTGCAATTGTTTGGTGACCAAAAGCATAGTTTGTTAGTCTAGACTTTAAACATGTTGATAGCTTGTTATTTCATCATGAAGGTTTATGAGATGAGCTACTGTTTATGATATATAATGATGCTAGAAAAAGTGATTGGACTTATCATTGATCAAACTTGTGCACTTGCTACCATTCACACTTAAAAAATTATTTCTTTTATCATTTACCTACTCGAGGACGAGCAGGAATTAAGCTTGGGGATGCTGATACGTCTCCAACGTATATATAATTTATGAAGTATTTATGCCATGTTTACAATAATTCTATATGATTTTGGTATGATTTTATTAGAACTAACCCGGACTGACGCTGTTTCAGTAGAGCTACCCTGGTGTGGTTTTTGTGCAGAAATAAAAGTTCTCGGAATGAGCTGGAAATTAAAGGAGAAAGTTTTTGCAAAATATAAAAAATACTGGAGAGGAGTCCCGAGGAGGCCACAAGCCACAGTCCCCCCTAGGGCACGCCCCCTGGCTTGTGGGCCCCTTGAGCACTCCCCTGACATGATTCCAATGCCAATACCGCCTTTAAATCAAGAAACCTTCAGAAATAAACCTAGATGGAGAGTTTCACCGCCGCAAGCCTCCATAGCCATGAAAAAGCAATCGGGAGCCCGTTCCGGCACCCTGCAGAAGGGAGAAACCATATCCCGAGGCCATCTTCGTCATCCTGGCGGTCTCCATGACGAGGAGGGAGTAGTTCACCCTCGCGGCTGATGGTATGTACCAGTAGCTATGTGTTTGATCTCTCTCTCTCTCGTGTTGTTCAGATGGCACGATCTTTATGTACCATGAGCTTTATTGATATAGATGAATCATATGGAGTTTTCCCCTCTCTATCTTGTTGTGATGAATTGAGTTTTCCGTTTGAAGTTTTCTTATCGGATTGAGTCTTTAAGGATTTGAGAACACTTGATGTAGGTCTTGCGATGGGATATCCATGGTGACAATGGGATGTTCTATTGCTCTACTTGATGTATGTTTTGGTGATCAACTTGCGGGTTTTGTGACCTTGGAAATCTATGCATAAGGGTTGGCACACGTTTTTGTCTTGACTTTCAACAAACCAAATAATACATGCGGTAGACCCCCAGTCGTATTTTTTAATGAGAGCAACTCATGTAACCTCCTCCAGAATTGCCACGAAAATGTACCTTCTCTGGTTTGGATTTTACTGGCGTCTCCGCGAGTATCTCCTAGGAAATAGGAACCTTCCCACACAGCAATAAAATGCAAACCGAGACCTCCAAGATATTTGTACGCACAGGAGTCTTGTACTGATTTGTTTCCCTGCCTGACCAACATGCATTGATACAACCGATCCTTCTTTCCTTGTTCTCTACACAAGGCATGTAAGGCACCAATATCCATGCACGTAATTTCAACTGAAGGTGCAACGCTCTTCTTCTCACCAATGTATTTTGGTGCGTACATATATCTGGCGTCTAAACCAAGGACATACAAAAAGTAACATAAACATTGAAAAAATTAGCATTAGTTTTGGACGTATCAGGAGAGGGGGCTCACCAAGAAGTCCACCTGGTTTGGACGAGGCAAAGAGGGAAGGAATCCACTCCTTGTCCAATGAGGCCACCCCTACAATCTAACGGGGGTGATATGTCTCGAACTTATCTATAATTGTTAATTGTTTCATACTATTAGATCAATCTTGTATGCTTTAGAGGTCATTTCATATAAATGTTTGAGACTAACCTACTAATCTAGTGCCAAGCGCCATTTCCTGTTTTGCCTATTTTTTGTTTTATAGCAAATCAATAAAACAAAGTTCAAATGGAACAAACTTTACGATGCTTTTTTCTAGACCAGAATGTACCCTAGAAGCATCGAGAGGAGACTAGACGCCAGACGAGATGGCCACAAGCCCAGGCGGCGCCCCCAGGGGTTGTGTGCCATGTGAGCTTGGGGGTCTCGCTCGTGGGTCCGTCTGACCTAATTCCCTTTCTATAAATCCCCTAAAATCCCAAAACCACCAGAAGGAGTCCGGAAACAATTTTTCCGCCGCTGCAAGCCTTTGTTCTTCTGCGATCCCTTTTGGAGGCCTCCACCGGTTATCTGCTAGAGGGGGAATCAATCACGCAGGTTGTCTTCATCAAATTTGTTGCCTCCATGACCACCCGTGAGTAGTATACCACAGACCTACGGGTCCATAGTGATTATCTAGATCTCTCTCTCTCTCTATGTGTGTGTGTGTTTGATCTTCAATATAATGTTCTCTTTGGAGATCTATCCAATGTAATCCTGTTTTACGGTGTGTTTGTTGGGATCCGATGAATTGTGGGTTTATGATCAGATTAGTCATTGAAAGGCATTGAGTCAAATCTGGAAAATGCTTTCTGGTCTATGAGTTTGATTTTGCCAAGTATTTGAGTAGATCATCAGACGGAGTGATGCATAGTAGTGGGTTAAATCTTGTGGTGTCCTCGCCTCGCGAAAGAACGGGTAGCAAGGCATTTATTTGTATTATTGGTATTAAGGGTAAAACGGTTTTGAACATATTGCTTGTCTTACTTTGTCTATATTATGTCATCTTGCTAAAAGCATTACTCTGTTTGTCATGGACTTAATACCACAGATGCCTGCTGGATACCAATCAATCGGTGGACTAATAGTAGTAGATGTAGGCAGAAGTCACTCTACTTATCACGGACGCAATGCCAATATACATGATCATGCCATGAATAACGTCATAACTATGCTCTTTTCTATCAATTGTCAAAGAGTATTTTGTTTACACATCATATAGTATGTGCTTGAGAGAGATGCCTCTAGTGAAACTACGACCCCTGGGTCTACTCAATATATTTACTAAAACATTGGGTACACGTATTAGTTCTTGTGTGTGTACGTACTGTTGATGGTTGTTTGGTGATCCTCCTATTAATTCGATAATCATTGGTTCTTATTGAGGGAAATACTTATTGCTACATACTTTACTACTTCAATCCATTCCTCTCCAGGGAAAAGCCCAATGCGTCTACAAAGTAGGAGGGGATACCCCACTTTGGGCCCAAACCTCCCACTAGAGGCCACCCCGCCCTCTTGGGTCGACCCAAGAGGGACTTCTTCCACAAATAAATCCTGGATTTTCAGGAATGTTCCAGAACCTTGCAAAACTTTCCAGACACAGATTGAAACTTTCTGAAATGATATCATACATTTCTGGAATTTCTGAAGCCCTTATGGGACCATCAGAAACATTTCCGCATCCATCTGAAATACTATCGATGCTCATTCTCATGTTTCTCCACTTACAATAATTACTTGTCATTTAACGTGTGACCCTACAAGTTTGGAAACAAGTGGACATGATACGGAACACTTTCCAGTCCATAGAGAATAGCGGGATCTAGACACCATTGTTAACTCTCGCATGTTCAAAAGGTTCTTGACCAAATATTTTGTTCCACAATACCATCCATTTCCCTCGTGATATGCCACATAACCCCAGGTGAAATATTATTGCTATCCAAGTGATCAACTCCTTGATAACTATAACGGTAACCATCGTTGGTTTTGTTCTCTTTACTAATATTTCTATTAGGGTATCCTTGTAAATGTTCATCATATATATCTAGGAAAACTGTAATGATACCTTAACACTAAGTGGGACTAGAGAATAGCTCTCCATCGTTAGAGGACAAAATCTCAGCCTCGAACTAGTAATACCTAGACATACGTTTATGGTATTCCTGTAAGTTACTTCTATTCACATCCAGTTATGGAGTGACATTCGTAACCCCAAATTAACCATATTTATACTGGCATGCGATATTATCATGGTCTAAAGAGCTCTCTAAACCTTAACACATTATATAAAAATCCAGAGAACATAGTATCGCTACTATCCCTAGGTAATTCATATGTTGGATCTATCTAACACCATTATTCTAGTAAAACCGTGTTCTCAATATCTATAGCATCCTTGTTACTACTAGATGACCCATTGTGTCGAATTTTTTTAAAGTAGTATAAATTTTATATCAATTTTGAAAAAAAGAGTGCGGTTTGAAAAAATTATAAAACTAACACCCTGTCGGCCGCCTCTGGGCCGACGGGTGGGCTGTCGGCCAGGTCCAGGCCGAGTGGCCACTTGTCGGCCTGCCCCAGGCCAAGGGGCCACCTGTCGGCCAGGCCCAGGCTGAGGGGCACCTGTCGGCCAAGTGGAGGCCGAAAGGTCCCGGATAAGGCCCTGTCGGCCGGCTCCCTTCTTCCTTCTTGCTCTCTCCATTTTTAACTCTTCCTAGGCCGAAATCAACCCTTGACCTCCCAATCCCTCCACTCATTTGTCGTTTCAATCCGATGAATTGATAGATCGTGTGTTTCTCCCCCGCCCTACGGTTTTATTTTCCGGAATGGTGTACTGGTTTGTTCATGTCGAGGAGAAGATGGTGTGGTGGTGGAGCTTTCAATGGTGAGAAGGTGGAGTGGTGGAGAGGAAGAAGAAGGTGGAGAGGAAGAAGGAGTGCACTCATGCGTCGAAGGTATAAATTTTTGCTGTTAATTTCAGTTTTTTTGTTTTTTTCTAATGTACGTAAAATAAGTTTATGTTATTTTCAGTAGCGTAGTTATTTTAGGTTATTTGTGTAAGTGTAGTGATTTTAGTGTAGTCATATTAGTGGTAGTGTAAGTTAGTGTAGTCATATTAGTATCGGGTTTTAGTTTATGTTTTTGTAGTGTAGGATTAGTTAGTTTAGTCATAGTAGTTTATTGTGTAGAAATAGTAGGATTAGTCAATCGGTTAATTTTTGTGTAGCTCATTTAAGTGTAGGTTTTTTTAGCTACATTACGGTGTAAGTTTTATTTTAGTGTCGATATATTCATTGCGAATAACGAGGAGGTGATATTTTCTGACCAGTTAAAATGTCTGAAGCCGTAAATCTGACTGTGTATTATGGCCCTGGTACTGTTCAATATAATGAGTTGGGGTTGATCTTAGCGACTTTAAAACAGGCGAGATGACACTTTCAGATCCGGACCGACTGGACATAGGCAGTTGAAGCACTGGTTGACTACTAGTTTTGGCCTCGATCCTGAAGTTTGTTTCGTCAGTATTCATGCCTTGTGGACCAAATCATGTAAAAATGTCAAGTGGGATTTGATTCCGATAAATAGGAGCCAGCATTGGTTGTCTCTGTTAAGTCATTGCAGAGACCGAAGAATCCATCCGTATGCCCTAGCGCAACCAGTGGCGAAGGAGAAGAACATCGTACCGCCAACTGTGGGGTATGATCCAGGCCAGAGTAGTCAAGTGGCTAACGAGATTTATGTATCCGGGTCACAGCCACCAGATGTGAATGATACTCAAGCCGACAATGAGTCAGATTATGTTAATGCTGGTCAGAGTATTCAATCGGTAGTAGTAGCTGCCTCTGGTGTTGTTGATGGGGACGATGAAGGCGAGGAAATGCAGAGGGTGATGGAGGAAGAGGACGAGGATGGGATTGCAGAGGAACTTGATTCTGAAAATTCCGAGGAGGAGGAGGAGGTACCAATTCCTGCTGCATGGGAGCAGGACATATCCGCCGGCTTTACTGTCAACGATGGCCATGAGACTCCATGGCAATATAATCTGAACCAAGTCCGGATCGGGGCTATGTTTGACACAAACAAGAAATTGAAGTATGCGATGATAAAGTGGGCTATGTCTACGCAGAGGGTTTTCCAGACACACATATCTAGTCCAACGAAATATACTGTGAAGTGTGCTGAATCAGGTTGTCCTGCGAAGGTGCATGCCCACGTGCCAAAGTATCACATCCACTGGGTTGTGACAAATGTTGTACCGCATAATTGTGTTAGGAAAAACATGTTGGCTCGTCATCCAAACCTTACTTCAACTCTCATAGCGCAACTCATGTATACTGAGATAGTGACGAAGAAAGATATGAAAGCAAAGCACATGCAGACCGCAGTGAAGGTCAGATGGAAGTATGACATTCCATATGGGAAGGCTTGGAGAGCTAAGCAGAAGGCTATGGAGGAGAGGTTTGGGACGTTCTTCAACTCCTATGTTAATGTTGTGCATCTCCTTGACATACTGAAGGAGAGGAATCCCAGCACTTATGTTAACATTCAGCACACGAGGTTGGATAGTATACCAGATTACAAGGTGTTGAAATGAGTATTCTTCTCTTTCGGTATGTGCATCGAAGCTTTCAGGCATTGTCCTCCTGTGATGTTTGTGGATGGTACATTCCTGACTGGTCAGTACAAAGGGCAAATCCTGACTGCTATTGGTGTGTACGGGAACAACCAAATCATCCCACTAGCCATGGCATTTGTGGAGGGTGAGAACTTTCCGAGCTGGGTATGGTTCTTCCGTCAAATTAAAATTGCGATCATGAAGGACAGACCCAATGTGTGTCTCATTCATGACAGACATCCTGGTATATTGAAGACCATGAAGACACAGAGTAATCCAACTGCTGACGAGCCAACACCTTGGAAGGACTTGCAAAGCCGGTGGTGCATGCGCCATCTTGGTGCTAATTTTTTCTCACAGTTCAAGAACAAACGGTTGATGAACTTGTTCAAGAAGTTATGCAAGCAGAACCAGCGGCGAAAATACGATTTTATTTGGTCCAAACAAGATAAGTTCACTAAGAAGCAAGTCGTTGCTAGGAAGAAAATGGAAAAAGACCAGGTTAAGTTAACAACACTCATTGCGGAGATGGAGGGGCCAGTTGGTCTTTGTGACTTGCCAACAATTGACCCTCCTAATATGAAGCGAAAGAAGGGCAGGGCAATAAAGATTTTTTCTGAGTGGATAGAGAAAGAACCTCCAGTGAATTGGTCTTTGCTCCATAACACCCATGGAGCTAGGTATGGCCACATGACAACAAATCTTGCAGAGATCTATAACTTTGTTCTCAGAGGGAACTGAGCATTGCCATTGATAGCTATTGTGGAGGGTGTATTCCATGTCACTGTGAGGTATTTCAGAGAAAGGCATGAGTTTGCAAGGAAGCATATTGAAGATAATCAGAACACTCCTTACTGCAACCGTGTCATGGAGTATATGGCTAATAAGATAAAGAAAGCCAAGAAGCACACCGTCACACTCATAGGTAATCAGGAAGGAGGTACGAGGTTCAGCTTCCTACTGATGGTTTCGGTTATGGAAATGAGGTGAGGATGCATGAGGTTACAATTGGAGCAGAATTTTATCCAACTTGTGAGTGTACATGCAACAAGCCGCAGTTGTTGCACCTGCCCTGCTCACATGTGTTGGCTGACTGTGGCTAGATTCAGTTGGACGCTATGTCCTTCGTGTCTCCGTACTATTCAAAGGAGGCAGTACTCAATGTCTGGACAGGTGAGATGACAGGGTTTAGAGTCGTCGGCAATTTCAACATGGTAAAGAATGCTGATAGAGTATACATCCCGGATCCTACACTACGGTGAACTAGCAGGGGCAGGCGTAAGGTAAAGCGCATCCGAAATGACATGGACCAATCTGAAGCAGGTGGAGCAACCAGGCAATGTTTGCTCTGTGCAGCGTATGGTCATAGGATGAAATATTGCCCCACAATGAAGAAAGACGGTGCTTCCACATCGACGGGTGCTTCCGCATCGACGACTGCAACAGCAGTTGCAAGAGGAGGTCCTGGCAGTCATGGTGGACGTGGCTCTCGAGGCCGAAGGGGCGGACGAGGAATGAATAACTCATAAGCTACATAATCTGTGGGACTATGTTTGTATTTGTAATATGTGGGACTATGTTTTTAATTTGTAATATGTCGGACTATGTTTTTAATTTTTAATATCTCAGACTATGTTTTTATTTGTAATATGTGTGCACTATGTTTTTATTTGTAATATGTGAGACTATGTTTTTATGCCTTTCAGATACTAAGTTTTGATTTTTAGTGCGCCCCCTTCTATGTTATATTTTCTAATATGTTTGTATTATGTTCTCATTGCAGATATGGCTTCATATCGGATGCTTAATGGTAATATCGATAGAGGGCACCGAGCCGCAATTACGGAATCGGGCACCAACTTATACGTGTTGATCACTCGCACCCCAAAGTCTAACTGGATGATACACCCTGCATGGGTTGATAGGTATGTGTCGGTACAATCACGTAGCACGTTCGTCATCGTTTTAATAGTAGCTAATTGTAAGCTACATTTTTTTTATTTTGTAGGCTGAATTGGGCTGGAATCCTACCCTTGGCATGACTGGTTGAGGGTACATTGGATGAGTGGGTTGATCACCCGGACTTGGATGATGCGGGCGAACCAATGCAGCTGCAAAAGAGGCCAGTTTCACGCATCTCTTACGACATGTCACTCCTTAGCTGCTTAGTAGATAGATGGAGACCAGAGACACATACGTTCCACTTTCCATGGGGAGAGATGGCTCCTACTTTACAGGACGTGTCTTGCAATGCGACTAAGTGTTAGTCACGGGATCTTGAATTACGGAATGAGTAAAGAGACTTGCCGGTAACGAGGTTGAACTAGGTATGGAGATACCGACGCTCGAATCTCGGCAAGTAACATACCGAAGAACAAAGGGAACTTCATACGGGATTAACTGAATCCTTGACATAGAGGTTCGACCGATAAAGATCTTCGTAGAATATGTAGGAACCAATATGGGCATCCAAGTGCCGCTGTTGGTTATTGACCGTAGAGGTATCTCGGTCATGTCTACATAGTTCTCGAACCCGCAGGGTCTGCACACTTAAGGTTTGGTGACGTTTCGGTAGTATAGAGTTATGTATGGTGGTGACCGAAGGTTGTTCGGAGTCCCGTATGAGATCCCAGATGTCACGAGAAGCTCCGGAATGGTCCGGAGGTAAAGATTCATATATAGGAAGTCCTATTTTGGTCGCCGGAAAAGTTTCGGACTCATGGTAGTGTACCGGGTGTGCCGGTAGTATACCGGGAGACCGTCGGGAGGGGTATTTCGACCCAAGAGGCTACATGGCTGTGGGAGAGTAAATACCAGCCCTTAGTGGTCTGGTGGAAATCCCACACAAGGCCCATGAGGCTGGGAAGAAAATCCCAAAGAGAAAAAGATGGAAAAAAGGCAAAAATATGGTGAATCCTAGTCCTACTAGGATTGGAGATGGATTCCACCTCTCCCACTTGATTTGGCCGACCCAATTGCTGTTCCTTTGAGGGCCAAGCCTCCTCCTCTCTTCCTCTTATATATACTAGAGGTTTTAAGGATTTTTGGCACTAGATTTTAGCCAAATGCTACCCGTTCCTCCAGTGCATAGTTTCTCCTCTAGATCGGATTTCTGCAGTGCTTAGGCGAAGCCCTACCGGAATAGCTCCACCACCATCGCCGGAGCGCTGGTACGCTGCCGGAGAACTCTTCTACCTCTCCGCTCCCTCTTGATGGATCAAGAAGGCGGAGATCGTCATCAAGCTGTACGTGTGCTGAACGCGGAGGTGCCGTCCGTTCGGTGCTAGATCGGAAGGACAGTGATCAAGATCGCGAGACGGATCATGATGAGATCGTAGGACGGATCGTGATGAGTTCGCGGGATGGATCGTGATGAGTTCACGGGACGGATCGTGACTGGATCGCGGGACGGATCGTGATGAGGTTGCGGGACGCTCGGCGATTTGGATCGCGAAGACATTCGACTACACCAACCGCGTTTCTTAACGCTTCCTGCTTAGCGATCTACAAGGGTACGTAGATCCAATCTCCCTCTCGTAGATGCTCATCACCATGGATAGATCTGCGTGTGCGTAGGAATTTTTTTGTTTTCCATGAAACGTTCCCCAACAATCCCCTCCTACTTTGTAGATGCATTGGGTTTTTTCTTGAAGAGGAATGGATTGAAGTAGTAAAGTATGTAGCAATAAGTATTTCCCACAATAAGAACCAATGATTATCGAATTAATAGGAGGATCACACAAACAACCATCAACAATACCTACACACACAAGAACTAATACGTGCACCCAATGTTTTAGTAAATATATTGAGTAGACCCAGGGGCTGTAGTTTCAGTAGAGACATCTCTCTCAAGCACACACTATATGATGTGTAAACAAAATACTCTTTGACAATTGATAGAAAAGAGCATAGTTATGACGTTATTCATGGCATCATCATGTATATAGGCATTGCGTCCCTGATAAGTAGAGTGACTTCTGCCTACATCTACTACTATTACTCCACCGATTGATTGGTATCTACCAGGCATGTGTGGTATTAAGTCCATGACAAACAGAGTAACGCTTTTAGCAAGATGACATAATATAGACAAAGTAAGACAAGCAATATGTTCAAAACCCATCGTTTTACCCTTAATGCCATTAATACAAATAAATGCCTCGCTACCCCTTCTTTCGCGAGGCGAGGACACCACAAGATTTAACCCACTACTATGCATCACTCCGTCTGATGATCTACTCAAATACTTGGCAAAATCAAACTCATAGACCAGAAAGCATACATAGCTATAACAATCACACAATTTTTTTCTCCATATTTGACTCAATGACTTTCAATGACTAATCTGATCATAAACCCACAATTCATCGGATCCCAACAAACACACCGCAAAACAGGATTACATTGGATAGATCTCCGAAGAGAACATTGTATTGAAGATCAAACACACACACACACACACAGAGAGAGATCTAGATAATCACTATGGACCCGTAGGTCTGTGGTATACTACTCACGGGTCGTCACGGAGGCAACAAATTTGATGAAGACAACCTGCGTGATTGATTCCCCCTCCAGCAGATAACCGGTGGAGGCCTCCAAAAGGGATCGCAGAAGAACAAAGGCTTGCAGCGGCGGAAAAATTGTTTCCGGACTCCTTCTGGTGGTTTTGGGATTTTAGGGGATTTATAGAAAGGGAATTAGGTCAGACGGACCCACGAGCGAGACCCCCAAGCTCACATGGCGCACACCCCCTGGGGGCGCCGCCTGAGCTTGTGGCCATCTCGTCTGGCGTCTAGTCTCCTCTTGATGCTTGTAGGGTACCTTCTGGTCTAGAAAAAGGCATCGTAAAGTTTGTTCCATTTGAACTTTGTTTTATTGATTTGCTCTAAAACAAAAAATAGGCAAAACAGGAAATTGCGCTTGGCACTAGATTAGTAGGTTAGCCCCCTCTCCTGATACGTCCAAAACTAATGCCAATTTTTTCAATGTTTATGTTACTTTTTCGCATGTCGTTGGTTTAGACGCCAGATATATGTACGCACCAAAATACATTGGTGAGAAGAAGAGCGTTGCACCTTCAGTTGAAATTACGTGCATGGATATTGGTGCCTTACATGCCTTCTGTAGAAAACAAGGAAAGAAGGATCGGTTGTATCAATGCATGTTGGTCAGGCAGGGAAACAAATCAGTACAAGACTCCTGTGCGTACAAATATCTTGGAGGTCTCGGTTTGCATTTTATTGCTGTGTAGGAAGGTTCCTATTTCCTAGGAGATACTCACGGAGACGCCAGTAAAATCCAAACCAGAGAAGGTACATTTTCGTGGCAATTCTGGAGGAGGTTACGTGAGTTGCTCTCATTAAAAAATACAGCTTGGGGTCTACCGCATGTATTATTTGGATTGTTAGTACGATATACATGTCGATATGTAA
This sequence comes from Hordeum marinum, assembly GCA_022496015.1. Taxonomy (NCBI): domain Eukaryota; kingdom Viridiplantae; phylum Streptophyta; class Magnoliopsida; order Poales; family Poaceae; genus Hordeum; species Hordeum marinum. Next base: position 558,585,101 of record CM039678.1, read on the forward strand.
AAGGCACTATCCATTACACAGAGTCTAGATTAGTTTATTTCCATCGGATTTGCTTGAACTCGGCTAGCTGAGTTTTATCTATGGGCTCATTCACGCCAACAACCGTCTGATCAGGAATCAAGCCAAGATTCGTGCTTTTGTGGAGATAGGTGGAAGCAGGCTGTTATCTGATCTTTGTTTTTTTTTGCTCGATGCACGTTAGGCTGTTGGGCCCGTTTGTATCAGGGGGCGGGGAGCTGGTTGTGTTGTGCCTTTGTCGTTGCTTTTTGATGGGAATGGTAGCTATCTTGACTGGATGTGTCTTGTTTCAAGTTAGCACACTGTGCATAACACAACCAACAACGAGAGATTCGAGGCAAGTCTGTGAGCTTTTTTCTCCCATTTCCCCACTCGCTCACTCAAATCTGATTTTAACTTTTTAGGGACCACTCTCTAAAATCTGAATGTATTATTATTTTTTCTTAAAATTCCTTGTTTCTTTGTTTCTTAACTTTATTTTATCAGTTTTGCTGAAACTCAGCTAGTTGAGTTCTAACTACGGACTGGTCAGTTTTCTAGCCCTTCGATCATCACATTAAGATTTTATCACGGGAGCCAGTGGCGGAGCGTGAACCGAATATTAGGGGGGCAAATAACTGAATACAACATAGATAAGGCTAGCGTGATCAGAGAGTCCGGAGGATTAGTAGAACGATTAGCTGAAAGGTAGGCTAATTTGACAAAATTTCTTTAAGAAAGGAGGGGGCCAAGGCCCCTAATTGTCCCCAAGAGGCTCCGCCACTGACGGGAGCGACCGATGCGTGGCTCATCTATATGAGGGGCAACACATGCCCGTTATAATTGCATGTTTTTAAGACGGGGTTGCAATTGTATATTTTGTAAGAGGGCCCGTAACTGCATGTTTTTAAGAGGGTTCGCAACTGCATTTTTTTAAGAAGAGGGTATTTCGAGGCGGGTCGAAACTACATGTTTTCAAGAGGGGCCGCAACTGCATGTTATTTAAGAGGGACCGCAATTGCATGCTTTTCAAGAGGGGTTGCAACTGCATGTTTTCAAGAGAGAGCTGCAACCGCTTCTTTTTTCAAGTCGGGTCGAAACTGCATGTTTTCAAGGTGGGTCCAATTGCATATTTCTTCAAGAGATGTCACAAAGGCATGTTTTCAAGGTGGATCGCAACTGCGTGTTTTGAAGGCGGTGTCACAACTGCATGTTTTTCAAGAGAGATCGCAACTGCATATTTTTTTAGGATGGGCTGCAACTGTATGTTTTCAAGAGGGGGTCGCAGCTCCATGTTTTCAAAACATATCGCAACTCCATGTATTTCAAGGGGCCGTAACTACACACTTTCAATGCATGTCGCAAGTGCATGTATTTCAAGGGGTGTCGCAACTGCATGGTTTCAAGAATTTTGTTATATTTTTATTTTTGATTTTGATTCTTACTTTTGGAAAAATCATGAGATTTTTGAAAGCCTCTCTACATTTTGAGAAGTTGTCATTCTCCCCCAAATTGATGACTTTTAAAAATCGTGAACTTTTTTTGTAAGATTTATGATTTTTTAAAGTTCACCAACTTTTTTTGAATTCATGATCATTTTTAAAATTCACGAACATCTTCATATTTGATGAATATTTCTCATGTACGTGAACATTTTAAAATTGACAAATGATTTTCGGAATAAAAATCCACAAGGTTTGTGGGGAAATGAAGCCAATAACTGGCTCTCTTAATAGCCATGCTCTTAGGCCAGCCAAAAAAGAAAAAGAAACGGACACAACTAGAATAACATCAGCCGAGGTGAACGATTGTCTCAAAAAAGAAAAAAACTGAGGTGAATGAGACCATAAGTATGTCTCAGCTAGATGAGTTCTAGCTAATCCCTATTTCCATTGCTTGATATCCAAGTTAGCTTGGGGTGTCCCGCCACAATATAAGGCAGCTCCATACATCACGTAACAGTTTAGGTTATTTTAAGATGAATTAGACACCATGCGTGTTTCGGTTGGCGGCCATTATCGAGTTTAGAGAATTTTTGTAAAAATCTCTATTTGTGTGTGAATTTCTGCGACGTGTTGCGTAGGAGGTTAGAAGCTGAGCCTATACGGTTCGTTCACGTTATTCCTTCAGATCGAGTGGTTGGCGTGTTTTTTTTGCGAGGTTTGTGAACATCTTCGTAAACCCGCATCTAGTTCTTGTTGTGATGGAGTTTTTGTTGGGGAACGTTGCATGGGAAACAAAAAAAATTCCTACGAACACGCAAGATCTATTCAGCTTCTACGAGAGGAGGAGTGGATCTACATACCCTTGTAGGTCTCTATGCAGGAAGCGTTAAGAAACGTGGTTGATGTAGTCGAACGTTTTCGCGATCCAAATCGTTAGCCGTCCCGCGATTCAATCACGATCTAGCGCCTAACGGACGGCACCTCCACGTTCAGCACACGTACAGCTCGATGACGATATCCTCCTTCTTGATCCAACAAGATGGAACGGAGAGATAAATGAGTTCTCCGACAGCACGATGACGCGGCGGCGGCGGCGGTGGAACTATTCGGATAGGGCTTTGCCTAAGCACCGCCGAAAACTAGAGGATATGATCTATCGAGGAGACAGGTCTGCACCGTGGCTTAAGGTTTTCTGGTGCGTCTGCCCTCTCTCGTCTCCAATATATATAGGAGGGAGGGAAGGGGACGGCTTCCCTAGGGTTCCCCCTAGGAGTCGGCCGAAGTAGTGAAGGTGCGAGAGTCCACCTCCAATCCTAATCCTAGTAGGAGTCCACTTGCAATCCTTCCCCCTCTTGCGGTTTTTCCCTCCTCCCACTTCCTAGTCGCATGGGCCCCTAGGTGTTGGCTTGCTCAGCCCACTAAGGGCTGGTGAGCCACTCCTAAGGACCATGTGGCCTCCCGGCGTGGGTGGCCCCTCCCGGTGGTCCCCCGGAACCCTCCCGGCACTCCCGGTACACTATCGAATTACCCAAAAAATTTCCGATGACCAGTACAGGACTTCCTATATATAAATCTTTATCTCTTGACCATTCTGAAGCTCCTCGTGACATCCAGGAACTCATTCGGGACTCAGAACAACCTTTGGTCACCACCATACATAACTCAATACTACCTAAACATCACCGAACGTTAAGTGCGCAAATCCTACGGGTTTCAGAACTATGTAGACATGACCGAGACACCTCTACGGTAAATAATGAATAGCGGTACCTAGATGCCCATGTTGGTTCGTACATATTCTATGAAGATGTTTATCGGTTGAACCTCTATGTCAAGGATTCAGTTAATCTCGTATGATGTTCCCTTTGTTCTTTGGTATGTTACTTGCCCAAGATTCGATCATCGGTATCTCTATACCTAGTTCAATCTTGTTACACGCAAGTCTCTTTACTCGTTCCGTAATACACGATCCTATGGCTAACTCTTTAGTCACTTTCCTTGCAAGGCTTGTTGTGATGTTGTATTACCGAGTGGGCCATGAGATACCTCTCCGTCACACGGAGTAACAAATCCCAGTCTTGATCCATCCCCACTCAACAGACACCCTCGGAGATACATGTAGAGAATCTTTACACTCACCCAGTTACTTTGCGATGTTTGATAGACACAAGGTATTCCTCCGGTGTCACCGAGTTGCATGATCTCATGGCCACTAGTAGAAAAAGGCCCATTTGTCCCGGTTCGTAAGGCCCATTTGTCCCGGTTCTGGAACCGGGACTAAAGGGTCGAGACTAAAGCCCAAAACCTTTAGTCCCGGTTCTCCTACAAACCGGGACAGAAGGAGCTCCACGTGGCCTTTGCGGGGAGCCTAGGCATGAGAACCTTTAGTCCCGGTTTATAACACCAATCGGGACCAAAAGGCATCCACGCGTCAGCATCTGGTAGTTGCTTGTTTTTTTGAAAGGGAGGGGGGTTTAGGGCGTTTTGGACGGTTAATTGAGGGTTTTATATTGTTATAGCTAGCTAATTGATAGAGAGAAGTGTCCTCTCTTTCTCCGTGCTTGGTCGACGCTAGCTACTATAGAGAGAACTCGACACGCTAGCTATAGTTAGCAAATGAAGGAACCATTAAGTACAGAAGATCGTCATGAACATACAGAGATAGAAGTGATAGACCTCTCTTTCTCCGAGAGATTGGTCATATAACAAATTTTCGTATATATATCCGACGCTACAAGGTACATATATACAATATAAGATCTCTTACAATCTCTAACATCTAATGTCCAATTCCACATGGTATGCTCCGGTTTTATTTATGACGTGGTCAAGAAAGAATCCCGCCAATTCTTCTTGAATTGCTCGTATGCGATCTTGTGGTAGGAGTTCATCCCGCATCTTCCACATCTAATTTGAAGAAGGGGGTAAATACATATATATGGTAATAAAATAAAAGTGTGAATATTATTGCTTACGCACTTCAAATTGTTTTTTAGAGTAGCCCCATTCAGGGGTCATCGCGTTGTAGATGAACTCGCAAATGTAGTATCCACATAAATTAGTCCCATCTTCTTGCCACAAGCACTTTACGAGAACTAGAATTCAATCAAACTGATAATGAAGCATGATAAATGGTATTGATGAAACTAGAAATAGTGGGAGATGCGCGGAACTAGCTAGTAGTACTTACTTTCGGGTGTGTAAATCGCAGCTTCCCTGGCAGTAACTTAACAATTGTTGTGAACTATTTCCAAACCCTACCAGAAGAAGGAAAATAATTACTTGATATCAGGAAATGAACAAAGTTGCCGATATGATGCGATAATGATCGATTGAACTTACTTCTGGAGAATTTTAGTCATGTTCGCATATTGTTGGGGATCTTTTCGTTTCGAGTCTAAGACGGTTACTAGTCCCCGCTCAACCTGAATCTCTAGCAGAATAAAGAGAAAACTACGTACACATGCATAACTCATCAATTACATTACTATAAACCTCGATTAATATAAGTGAAACCGAATATGCAGAAGATAGTAACAGTCACTTGAAGTTGTAAGGAAAGAGTATTGTCCCTTTGTTTTGATTTTTAAGCAACGATTGTAGCAAGTTGTCCTCGATTGGTTTGGGATAATGTTCAAAATTATGCCCATGTATGATATCTGGGTTAATGAATCCAATGTCATACATTTGTGCTTTTCTGCATTCGATGATCTTCAATCTGCATAATATAGTAGTGACGATAATTATATATAAATGCAATGAAAGAGCTTAGTTATATACATAGAGATACTTAATTACAGAAGTAGTACTTACCGACAGTAGCAAAACACGATTGTTTTGTCGATGTCCTTCTGGTTGTATAACCGGAATATCTCCTCAAATTCAACATTCAACAGTTCAGTTCCAACAAGGTCGTGCTCCTCTTTAACTTTCAGTAACAAAGATTCCGCCCCAGACTCGCGGCAGTGTTGCAGGTACCATTCATGGAATGTTCGCATCATCGTTGTTAGAGGAGGACGATGGTCAGGTTTGACGAGAGGCTACCCATACTGGTATTTCAATTCGTCCACCTCCATCGTCTCAAACAGTACACCATCGCTCAGGTAATCACCAGGTTTGGTACCGGGGACCATCCCTGGCTGATTAGCGACGATATCGCTAGAAACCTTGAGCGGGGGGAACGATTGGTTCGCCTCTTCGCCGAGCTGTGGAATTTTTTCCCACTTGTTCGTTCTGCTAACTTTGCATCACTGGAAGTACTTGCCGACCCCCGCGCCTCTTGATATGCCTTCTTAACACTGCGAACATAGTTGGAATCCAGCGGAGGCGGTGGTGGTCGCTTCAGGGCATCGATAGTGCGCATCGCTTTCACCGGATCTATCTTCTCCTTCGAAGCTGGAGTTTTCTTTGCAAAATGCTCCCTCACTTCGGTCTGACTTATCTCCTTGTTTTCAGAGTCAGTCCTCTCATATGGTAACTTTTCCAGAGGCTTGAGAGATGGACCGCATGTGTATCCTCTGCTGCCTATGCTTGTACTGCTAGCCGCCGGAGCGGCGGCGGCTCCCTTCCGTCGTTTCTTACTAGGTGCCAGAGGAGCCGGAGCGGCGGCGGCTGCCTTGCGCCGTTGCCGACGAGGCTAAGGAGGAGGTGTACTGCTCCGACGTGCCGGAGTAGGAGAAGGTGGAGGCGGAGTGCCCCCACGTGTCGGACGAGCCGGAGAAGGAGGAGGAGGAGCCGGAGAGCCCTGATCACTCGCCGGAGGAGGAGGAGGAGGCGGACTGCCCTGATGATCACTCGCGGAGGAGGAGGTGGACGAGGAGGAGGAGGAGGAGGAGGAGGAGGCGGAGTGCCCTAATTCGCCTGAGGAGAAGGAGGGGGCGGAGGCGTCCACTTTGGAAGCTTGATGTACTCCTTCTGCCATAGACATGTACTCCTCATGGCACGAACCAGCTTAATCTCTCCTTCACCTGTACGGTGGTCAAGATCCTCAAAGTACGACATTACTTCATCCACCATCACAACAGCATAGTGATAACTCACAAGTAGAGGGGATCAATTGTAGCCTTTCTCGATAAGTAAGAGTGTCCAACCCAACACGGAGCTAAAGGTAGGACAAATATTACCTCAAGTTCTATCGACCACCGATACAACTCTACGCACACTTTACGTTTGCCTTACCTAGAACAAGTATGAAACTAGAAGTACTTTGTAGGTGTGATAGGATAGGTTTGCAAGATAATAAAGAACACGTAAATAAAAACCAGGGGCTGTTTAGATAAAGAAACAATTACGTTAGTTTAACGAGTGTGGAAAAGTGGTGGTAGGAGTTGCAGAATTGTTTCTAGCAATTGACTATGTTACTAGACCGATAGCAAGTTTTATGTCGGAGAGGCCATTGCTAGCATGTCATCCCTTACATGGAATTCTATGCACTTATGATTGGAACTATTAGCAAGCATCCACAACTACTAACGTTCATTAAGGTAAAACTCAACCATAGCAATAAGATATATTGGTCCCCCTTCAATCCCGTATGCATCAATTTTGATGCTAGACTGAAGATTCTGTCACCCTTGCCCTCCAATACATAGTCCTATCAAGATACAACTAACCCTATGGTGTGATCCACGCGCGCGCTCATATGATGGGAACCAAAGGACAGCAACATAACCACAAGCAATTTAAACCAATCATAGCAATTCATCAATCACCGATAGGACAACGAAAATCTACCCAGACATCATAGGATGGCAACACATCATTGGATAATAATATGAAGCATAAAGCACCATGTTCAAGTAGAGGGTACAGCAGGTTGCAGGAGAGTGGACCGCTGAATATAGATGGGGGAAGGTGATGGAGGTGTTGGTGAGGTTGGTGAAGATGACGGAGGTGTTGGTGTAGATCGTCGTCACACGATGATGTCCCGGGCAGCGTTCCGACGCCGCCGGGAGAGAGGGGGAGAGAGCACCCCATCTTTTTATTCTTCCTTGACCTCCTCCCTAGATGGGAGAAGGGTTTCCCCTCTGGTCCATGGTCTCCATGGCGATGGAGGGGCGAGAGCCCCTCCGAGATTGGATCTCTCTCATTGTGTCCTTCTGTTTCAACGCTCCCAGATTCTGGCCTTTCACGTTTCTTAAATTCCCGGAGATCCGTAACTCCGATCGGGCTGACATTTTGAGGTGATTTTCCTTGTAAAAATATCTTTCTTGCGGCGAAAGAAGGGCCCCAACTGCCTTAAGGGTTGGTCACGAGCCTGCCAGGCGCGCCTGGGGGGGGGGGTAGGGCGCGCCTCTTGGGCTCGTGACCCCCTCGGGCATTGTTTCGTGTTGATTCTTCTTCCCAAAAATCGTAAGAATTCCAAAAAAATCCCCATAGGTTTTTTATTGCGTTTGGACTTCGTTTGGTATGGATATTCTACGAAACAAAAAACATGCAACAAACAGGAACTGGCACTAGGCACTGGATGAATATGTTAGTCCCAAAAATAGTATAAAAAGTTGCCCAAAAGTATATGAAAGTTATAGAATATTGGCATGAAACAATAAAAAATTATAGATACGACGGAGACATATCACATAGCCATGTGTAATCGGACGGCAGTGAAAAGTTCCATTGGGTTGAGGAGGTGGAACAGAGCCGACAACAGCCTTAAAAGTGAGGTTCCGACATTTCGTCATAAGCTCGCAATGTTGAGCCTCCGTGACAGTATCCACGGGGTAGCTAGGAGATGTGAGGTCGGGCTGAATGGGTTTCGTGGAAGCGACGCTGCTTCTCCGCTGAGATGGCGGGGTAGTAGCTTCTTTGGTAGCTTCGTGCCGCTGAGATGGTTGGCCGGCAGCTCGCTGGCTCTTAGCTTCCTCTAGCTTTTGTAGTCTCGCATTGAGCTTCTGAATTTCGCTCACCTCCGCTTTGCTCTTTATCTCCCGGCTTCTATAACCGCCTGCGTTAGGAAACCCAACCTTCCACGGAACGGAGCCTGGTGTGCCTCGTGTTCGTCCAGGGTGCTCAGCATTCCCTAGGGCCTCAGTCAGCTCGTCCTTCTCTCTGTCGGGAATGAACATCCCTTCCTGCGCTGCGGTGATATAGTTCTGAAGCTTGTTCACGGGTATTGTAAGTTGCTCGTACGTCCAACGACACTTCCCTGTTTCAGGGACCAAAGTTCCCCCAACCCCGAAGAACCAAGTCCTTGAACGGTCTAGCCAGTTTGATGTCTAGGTACGACCCCTTTAGCAATCAGGTCATTCTCAGCTTTGTCCCACAATGGCCGAGCTTAAAGGTAGCCACCTGACCCCGTGTGATGGTGAAACTGCTTCTTTGCAGCATTGTTCTTGTTTGTCTCTCACATTTTCTTACTCTTCTCTGATGTCTTGTAGGCCACAAATGCGGGCCAGTGATCTCCTATCTTCTCAAATCGGCCGATAAATTCTGGAGTCTTCCCTTTGTCGACAAACTTTGATTTCAACTCATTCTTCCACCTCCTGAATAGATCTGCCATCTTCCTAAGAGCACACGCCTTGACCCGTTGCTCTATAACTGGCTTATTCGGATCCTCCTCTGGCAGTAGGGTGAAATTTGCCTTCAGCGCGGTCCAAAGATCTTCTTTCTGTCTATCGGAGACATAATCACCTTCATGGGCACCGTCCTCAGGCTTATTCCATTGCTTGATGCTGATCGGGATGTTGTCGCTAACAATAGCTCCGCACTGAGTAGAAAATGTGTCCTTGGTCCGCTTTGGTTCAATCGGTAGGCCATCGTCCACGAGTGCTGTGATCGTGAACTTTTCATCCTTGCACAACCTCTTCTTCAGGCCTCGTCTCGTTACCGAAGTTTGGCTCGCTCCGGAGGGCTATAATATAGAAGAAAGAAGAGTTAATTAATATATGTACATACCAAAACAATTAATGAATCAATTAGCAAGTCAACACAGGCTTAATTAATATATATACCTCGCCGGACTTTGCAATACCTCCCTCCTCCGATCGGCCACCGGAGCCGTCATCATGGTCTCCTTCTTCCTCCGGCATTCGGTCACCAGAGCCATCATGATCATGTGCTTCCTCCTCCATTGTTCGATCACTGGAGCCGTCATAATCCACCCCTTCCAGACTATCGATGAATAAGTTGAGATACGACTCGATATCACGTCCGCCGTTGATTATGTCCCCCAACAACTGTTCTTGTTCTTCATCTCTTGGATCCATAGTTTCTGCAAATATTACAACATGGCAATTAATATACAAATATGAATGTCCGACAGCCGGACCGCCTCTCTCATGAATGTCCGACAACTCTTCTAGGGTTTTGGGGTGGCCTTGACAATGCTCTTTTAACTCATTTAACTTGGTAAATTTGGTTGGCCCCGACAACGCTTCTAGGGTTTGGGGTGGCCTCGACAACACTTCTAGGGTTTGGCCAGGGTGGCCTCGAGAGTTTATCGGGTAGGGACGGGGTAGATCAACAACGACGCTATTTCTTCTAGGGTTTGGGTGGCCTCGATAGTTGGCTGGGTGAGCGGACCGCCTATCTCTCATGCATGTCCGACGTCCCCTCTCATGTGGAAGTTATGGAGGAGGGGGTAGATCAACAATGACACTCTTTATTCTATGGTTTTGGTGGCCTCGATAGTTGGTCGGGCAAGCGGACCGCCTCTCTCACTCACGCATGTCCGACGTCCCCCCTCATGTCGAAGTTATCGGGAGGGTGGCCTCGATAGTTGTTTTCGTTTTCACTCTACATTTTCGTACATATGAAATACAACGAAGACTTTTTACATGAACATATACACACATATACATGAACATATATACATATACATGAAAAAAAACATATACATGAACATATACACACATATACATATACAAACATATACACAGAAATACATGAACATATATATACACACATATACATGATATATATATAGATGAACATATATACACACATATACACGGCAAGCACGGGGGCTCACTCGGGGGGGGGGGGGGGGGCGACGGGGACGGCGGCGACGGGGACGTACCGCAGCGAGGGGAGGCGACGGGGAGGGCAGTGATACGTCTCCGTCGTATCTATAATTTTTGATTGTTTCATGCCAATATTCTACAACTTTTATATACTTTTGGCAACTTTTTGTACTATTTTTGGGACTAACATATTGATCCAATGCCTAGTGCCAATTCCTATTTGTTGCATGTTTTTTGTTTCGCAGAATATCCATAACAAACGAAGTCCAAACGCAATAAAAAACCTATGGGGATTTTTTTACAATATTTATGATTTTTGGGAAGAAGAATCAATGCGAAACGATGCTCGAGGGAGTCACGAGCCCGGGAGGCGCGCCCTACCCCCCAGGCACGCCTGGCAGGCTTGTGACCAACCCTTAAGGCGGTTGGGGCCCTACTTTCTGCGCAAGAAAGATATTTTTATAAGGAAAATCCCCTCAAAATTTCAGCCCGATCGGAGTTACGGATCTACGGGAATTTAAGAAACGGTGAAAAGCCAGAATCTGGGAGCGCAGAAACAGAAGGACTCAGAGAGAGAGATCCAATCTCGGAGGGGCTCTCGCCTCTCCGCTGCCATGGAGACCATGTACCAGAGGGGAAACCCTTGTCCCATCTAGGGAGGAGTTCAAGGAATAAGAATAAGAAGAAGGGGGGCTCTCTCCCCCTCTCTCCCGGCGCTGCCGGAACGCCGCCCGGGACATCATCGTGTGACGGCGATCTACACCAACACCTCCGTCATCTTCACCAACACCTGCATCACCTTCCCCCATCTATATTCAGCGGTCCACTCTCCTGCAACCCGCTGTTCCCTCTACTTGAACATGGTGCTTTATGCTTCATATTATTACCCAATGATGTGTTGCCATCCTATGATGTCTGAGTAGATTTTCGTTGTCCTACCGGTGATTGATGAATTGCTATGATTGGTTTAAATTGCTTGTGGTTATGTTTCTGTCCTTTGGTGCCCATCATATGAGCGCGCGCGTGGATCACACCATAGGGTTGGTTATATGTTGATAGGACTATGTATTGGAGGGCAAGGGTGACAGAAGCTTCAGCCTATTATAGAAATTGATGCATACGGGATTGAAGGGGGACCAATATATCTTATTGCTATGGTTGAGTTTTACCTTAATGAACGTTAGTAGTTGTGGATGATTGCTAATAGTTCCAATCATAAGTGCATAGAATTCCATGTAAGGGATGACATGCTAGCAGTGGCTCTCCCACATAAAACTTGCTATCGGTCTAGTAACATAGTCAATTGCTTAGGGACAATTCCGCAACTCCTACCACCACTTTTCCACACTCGTTAAACTAACGTAATTGTTTCTTTATCTAAACAACCCCGAGTTTTTATTTATGTGTTCTTTATTATCTCGCAAACCTATCCTATGACACCTATAAAGTACTTCTAGTTTCATACTTGTTCTAGGTAAAGTGTGCGTAGAGTTGTATCGGTGGTCGATAGAACTTGAGGGGATATTTGTCCTACCTTTAGCTCCTCGTTGGGTTCTACACTCTTACTTATCGGGAAAGGCTACAATTGATCCTCTATACTTGTGGGTTATCAGGCGGCGACGGGGACAACGGCGACGGGGAGGCGACGGGGACGTACGGCTGCGACGGGGAGGCAACGGGAACGGCGGCGATGGGGAGGCGACGGGGACATGCGATGGCGACGGGGAGGCGACGGGGACGTACGTGGCGACGGGGACGAGGACGACGGCAACTGTGAGGCGACGAGGACAAGGACGGCGGCGAGGGGGAGGCGAGGATGGCGACGACGGGGAGGTGACGAGGACGGGGAGGCGATGGGGACGGCGGCGATGGGGACGAGGACAAGGACGGCGGCGACGGGGAGGCGACGGGGACAAGGATGGCGACGGCGGGGACGGTGACAACGGGCAGCCTGGCGGCATCGATGTGCTCGGCATCATCGGGGGGATTTGCTAGATGAAATCTGAAAAAACTAAAACTACCGCTTATATACATAGAGCATTGGTCCCAGTTGGTGCGACCAATCGGGACCAATGTCACCTTTAGTCCCGGTTAGTGCCACCAACCGGGACCAAAGGTCTCTTTTCGGCAGCCCAAAGGGTGGGAAGCAAAGACCTTTGGTCCCGGTTGGTGGCACCAACCAGGATGAAACGGGGGTATTGGTCCCGGTTGGTGGAACCAACCAGGACGAAAGGTTGGTATTGGTCCCGGTTAGTGCCACCAACCGGGAACAAAGGGTGGTGCTGCCCGGGCATTTTTTTCTAGTATTTTTGTTTTGTTTTTTGCTTTATTTATTGTTTTAATTTTTTTACCATGCCAACAGGTTGAAAGTTGGCATGGTATCATCATTTCACCCACATAGCATGTGCTAAAAAGTTGAGTGGGTTACGACAAAAACTGGATGCACTTCGTGTACAAAATGGACAATCTATTTCGAAGTATCACGGTTTAGGACGAAAACTCATCTGTTACAAAGGGATTTCATTTTTGAACTCATTTGAACTCCAGGCTTTTTGTGTGTTTAAAATGGACCATTGAAACCACATCATCAATTTTCAACCCTTTCTGACTTCATTTGGTATTTTTCATGCACTTACCGATTTTTTGAGCTAAATGACCCTGAAATTGAAAAGCAATTCAAATGAACTATGAAAAGGTTGAAAGTTGGCATGGCATCATCATTTCACCGACATAGCATGTGCTCAAAGGTTGAGAGGGTTACGGCAAAAGCAGGATGCACTTCGTGTACAAAACGGACAATCTCTTTCAAAGTCTCGGGGTTTCGGACGGAAACTCATCGGTTACAAAAGGCATTTCATTTTCTTGAACTTATTTGAACTCCAGGCTTTTTGTGTGTTCAAAATGCCCCATTGAAAGCCACATCGTCAATTTTCAACCCTTTCTGACTTCACTTGGTATTTTTCATGCACTTACCGATTTTTTTGAGCTAAATGACCCTGAAATTTAAAAGCAATTCAAATGAACTCTGAAGAGGTTGAAAGTTGGCACGGTATCATCATTTCACCCACATAGCATGTGCTAAAAAGTTGAGAGGGTTACCGCAAAAGCAGGATGCACTTCATGTACAAAAGGGACAGTCTCTTTTGAAGTCTCGGGGTTTCGAACGAAAACTCATCGGTTACAAAAGGCATTTCATTTTCTTGAACTTATTTGAAAGTTGGCATGGTATCATCATTTCACCGACATAGCATGTTGCAAAAGGCATTTCATTTCTTCACATGTCACTCCAATGATATAGTTGTGGAGAGAAAGTCTGCACTTTTTCTTCGCTTGTGTCGTTTGCTTATTGCGTCGCAACCATGGACAATCTTCATCGTTTAACAGGGTGCTTGGGTCAGCCTTGACTTTGAAGGGAGGAATTTCATGAAACTTTTCATAATCTTCAGACATGTCTGTCTTGCCCTCCAATCCCACGATGTCTCTTTTTCCCGAAAGAACTATGTGGCGCTTTGGCTCATCGTATGATGTATTCACTTCCTTATCTTTTCCTTTTCTTGGTATGGTAGACATGTCCTTCACATAGAAAATCTTTACCACATCAATGGCTAGGACGAATGGTTCGTCTATGTACCCAAGATTGTTCAGATCCACTGTTGTCATTCCGTACTGTGGGTCTTCCTGTACCCCGCCTCTTGACAGATTGACCCATTTGCACTGAAATAAAGGGGCCTTGAAATCATGTCCATAGTCAAGATCCCATATGTACACTATGTAACCATAAGATGTGTCCTTTCCCCTCTTGGTTGCTGCATCAAAGCGGACACCGCTGTTTTGGTTGGTGCTCTTTTCATCTTGGGCGACCGTGTAAAATGTATTCCCATTTATCTCGTACCCTTTGTAAGTCAATAGAGTTGAAGATGGTCCCCTGTCCAACGAGTACAACTCATCAGAAACATTGTTGTCACCCATGAGACGTGTTTGCAACCAACTGCCGAAAGTCCTGATGTGTTCATATGTAATCCAGTCGTCATACTGCTCCGGGTGTTTGGAGTGCAGAATATTCTTGTGTTCATCGACATACGGGGTCACCAAGGTGGAATTCTGTAGAACTGTGTAGTGTGCTTGAGACCAAAATGCCCGTCCCTACATATTACTGAGGCCCTCCTAGCGTGCCTTTTCCAGTCAGTCTCCCTTTATACCGCGATTGAGGGAGACCAATCTTCTTAAGGTCAGGAATGAAGTCAACACAAAACCCAATGACATCCTCTGTTTGATGGCCCATGGAGATGCTTGCTTCTGGCCTGACGCGGTTACGAACATATTTCTTTAAGACTCCCATGAACCTCTCAAAGGGGAACATATTGTGTAGAAATACAGGGCCCAGAACGGCAATCTCGTTAACTAGATGAACTAGGACGTGCGTCATGATATTAAAGAAGGACGGTGGGAACACCACCTCGAAACTAACAAGACATTGCACCATATCACTCCTTAACCTTGGCAGTGATGTGAACTAGATTATTGACTCTAGTGCAAGTGGGAGACTGTTCGAAATATGCCCTACAGGCAATAAATAAAGTGTTTATTATATATTTCCATGTTCATGATAATCGTTTACTGTCCATGCTATAATTGTGATGATTGGAAACTAAATACATGTATGGGCATGTAGACAAACATTGTGTCCCTAGTATGCCTCTAGCAGGCTAGCTTGTTGATCAAAGATGGTTAAGGTTTCCTGGCCATGGACATGAGATGTCATTGGATATCGGGATCACATCATTAGAAGAATGATATGATGGACGAGACCCAAACTATCAACGTAGCATATGATTGTGTCAGTTTATTGCTACAGTTTTCTGCATGTCAAGTGTGTTGGGGAACGTCACATGGGAAACAAAATTTTTCCTACGCGCACGCAAACCTATCCATGGTGATGAGCATCTACGAGAAGGAGAGTGGATCTACGTACCCTTGTAGATTGCTAAGCGGGAAGTGTTAAGAAACGCGGTTGGTGTAGTCGAACATCTTCGCGATCCAAATCGCCGAGCGTCCCGCGATCACATCACGATCCGTCCCGCGATCCAATCATGATCCATCCCGTGAACACATCACGATCTGTCCCGCGATCTCATCAGGATCTGTCCCGCGATCTCATCATGATCCATCTCACGGTCTTGATCACGATCTGTCCTGCGAACTCATCACGATCTGTTCCGCAATCTCATCGCGAATTGTCTCGCGATCTCGATCACGTCCTTCCGATCTAGTGCCGAACGGATGGCACCTCCGCGTTCAGCACACGTGCAGCTTGATGACGATCTCCACCGTCTTGATCCAGCAAGAGGAGGTGGAGAGGAGAGAGAGTTCATCGGCAGCGTGACGGCACTCCGGTGATGGTGGTGGAGCAATTCCGGCAGGGCTTTGCCTAAGCGCTGCAGAAATCCGATCGAGAGGATCACCGGTGAAACGGGTAGCACGTGGCCGTAAACTATGTCCAAAACCCTAGCCATCCACCAATATATATAGGAGGAGAGTAAGAGGAGGGGGGCTGGCGCACCAAGTCTCCCTAGGGGATTCGGCCGGCCAAGGAGGAACAATCCTACTTCTCCTCCAATCCTAGTTGGAGTAGGATTGCTTCCCATTGGCTGATTTTCCCTTTTTCCTTTAGGACTTCCTCTCCCTGCGCCATGGGCCTTTGTGTGGCTGTTTCTCCAGCCCACTAAGGTCTGGTTATCACTCTCCACAGCCCATGGACCCTCTGGGGTCGAAATACCCCTCCCGGACGTCTCCCGGTACACTATCGGCACTCCCGGTACACTACCGATGAGGCCGAAACTTTTCCGGCGACCAAACTTGGACTTCCTATATATGAATCTTTACCTCCGGACCATTCCGGAGATCCTCGTGACGTCCGGGATCTCATCCAGGACTCCGAACAACCTTCGATCACCACCATACATAACTCTACACTACCGAAACGTCACCGAACCTTAAGTGTGGAGACCCTACGGGTTCGAGAACTATGTAGACATGACCGAGACACCTCTATGGCCAATAACCAATGGTGGGACCTGGACGTCCACATTGGTTCCTACATATTCGACGAAGATCTTCATCGGTCGAACCTCTATGTCAAGGATTCAATCAATCCCGTAGAATGTTCCCTTTGTTCTTCGGTATGTTACTTGCCCGAGATTCGATCGTCGGTATCTCCATACCTAGTTCAACCTCGTTACCAGCAAGTCTCTTTACTCGTTCTGTAATACAAGATCCCGCAACTAACAATTAGTCACATTGCTTGCAAGGCTCATTGTGATGTTGTATTACCGAGTGGGCCCTGAGATACCTCTCCGTCATACGAAGTAACAAATCCCAGTCTCGATCCATGCCAACTCAACAGACACCATCGGAGATACCTGTACAACACCTTTATAGTCACCCAGTTACGGTGCGACGTTTGATACACACAAGGCACTCCTCCGATATCCGTGAGTTGCATGATCTCATGGTCATAGGAGCATATACTTGACATGCGGAAAACAGTAGCAATAAACTGACACGATCATATGCTATGTTTGTAGTTTGGGTCTTGTCCACATCATTCTCCTAATGATGGGATCCCGTTATCAAATGACATCTCATGTCCATGGCTAGGAAAACTTAACCATCATTTGATCAACGAGCTAGTCTACTAGAGGCATACTAGGGACATAGTTTTGTCTATGTATCCACACATGCATCTAAGTCTCCGATCAATACAATTATAGCATGGATAATAAAAGATTATCATGAACAAGGAAATATGATAATAACTAATTTATTATTGCCTCTAGGGCATATTTCCAACAAAGTGTATGTTCCTATGACCATGAGATCATGCAACTCACTGACACCGGAGGAGTGCCTTGTGTGTATCAATCATCGCAACGTAACTAGGTGACTATAAAGGTGCTCTACAGGTATCTCCGAGAGTGTCTGCTGGGTTGGCATGGATCAACACTGGGATTTGTTACTCCGTGTGACAGAGAGGTATTTCAGGGCCCACTCGGTAATACAACATCACAATAAGCCTTGCAAGTAATGTGACTAAGTGTTAGCCACGGGATCTTGTATTATGAAACGAGTAAAGAGACTTGCCGGTAATGAGGTTGAACTAGGTATAGAGATACCGACGATCGAACCTCTGGTAAGTAACATACCAAAGGAAAAAGGGAACATCATACGGGATTAACTGAATCCTTGACATAGAGGTTCGACCGATAAAGATCTTCGTAGATTATGTAGCAATCAATATGGGCATCCAGGTCCCGTAATTAGTCCTGGTTTTTCGGGTTCTCGGATGAGATCCAGACATGACGATGAGCTCCGGAATGGTCTGGAGGTGAAGGTTCATATATAGGAATGTCCATGTTGGTTACCGGGAAAAGTTCGGGGGTCACCGGTAACGTATCGTGGGTGTCGGGTCGGTCCCGGGGGTCCACCAGAAGGGGCCACCAGCCCCAAAGGGCTACATGGGCTATGAGAGAGGGCACACCAGCTCCTTGTGGGCTGGCCGCCCCTCCAACAAAGGCCCATGCGGCTGGAGGGTTGGTGGCAGGTCCAACCCTAGGGTTAGCGCCACCTTACTTGGGTGGCAAGCCACCCTAGGGCGCCTCCACCCTTGGCCACCGCCCCAAGGGGGAAACCCTAGGATTTGGGCGCACCACCCCTCCCCCTATATATATATATATATATATATATATATATGTGAGAGGGAGGAGAGCAGCCGCACCCTAAGCCACGGCGCAGCCCTTCCTCCCTCTCCGATAGCCTCTTCTCTAGTAGATTGATTCGGCGCTGCTTAGCGAAGGCCTGCCGGATCAGCTCCACCACCACCGCCGCCACATTGTCGTGCTGCCGGTGAACCCATCTACCTCTCCGCTCCCTCTTGATGGATCAAGAAGGCGGAGATCTTCATCGAGTTGCACTTGTGTTGAACGCGGAGGTGCCGTCCGTTCGGCACTTGATCGGGAGTTCGTGGGACGACTTGCGATTTGGATTGCGGAGACATACGACTACATCAACCGCGTTCTTTAACGCTTCCGCTTAGCGATCTATAAGGGTATGTGGATCCAATGTCTCCTCTCATAGATGCTCATCTCCTAGATTGATCTTGGTGAAGCGTAGGAAATTTTTTGTTTCCCATGCAATGTTCCACAACATCGTACATGGACGATGGACGCTAGCATGTTGGAGGAAGAAGATGAGGAGGAAGGAATAAGATGATGCGAGAGGGTCCAAATTAAATAGTGGGGCGCGACTGAGTCGAGTAGTTGGGGGCCATTGGCTGAAATTTCAGCCGGTGCGCCTGCGCCTTGTAGTGCCCTATTCTAAAATGTTTTCCTTTTTCCAACGAAAGGCGACTCCTAGGAGATGAGGAGGATTTCCTACCACCGTTATGCCTGGTCTCTAATGGCCTTAGTACTATGGAGGCGTGGTGGACCCTGGACCTTGCCAACGGGAAGGATCTTGCTCCGTTTATGGTGCTTTAGTTTTTTGGGCGTGTGCTCTAGGTAGGAAGGCGAGGCGGTTGGCGTCTCCTTGAAGATGGACTAACATTGTCCCCCTATACCTCGTCCCGACAGTGTGTATAGCGTCATGGGAGAGTGTGTGGATGTTTGTCTCTACCGGATCTAGCTTACATGATTGGGTCGATGTTGTGTCTTCAATTGATCTGCTTGAATCCGGGCTTTGTTCTTCTATGTAGGGGTGCCTATAGGTTGGATATTTCTGATCTATGCTTCTCTTCATCAATGATTGTTATTGTTCTATTGCGTTAGTCTTGTGGGGCATTAGCATACTGAATTCGTGTCAGACTACTAAAAGAAAGGTTGCCCGGCTCGGTTGAGAGAGGGTATATAGGTGACATGCCTTGAGCTTGCTCAGTGATTGTTGTCGTCGTTAGGTGATCTACAGATCTAATTGCAATTTCTGTTAAGTCCAGCGCACTTTGTCCTGCGATTGGAGTTGATGAATATATGTGAGGTTTTTAACGCAAAAAATATGCTAATCTGACAGGTCGTTGTTTTTTCCTCACTCTCATGCACATGTGTCGTGTTGTACTTGTGCACAAGTATCAAACCAAAAAAAAATGCTTCTTCTTCTAGGCAGCATAATTTTTTTGGCTTCAAACTTGTGCAAAAGTATAATACCACACGTGTGCATGAGATTGTCGAAAAAACAACAAGCTGTCAGATTAGCATTTTTTTGCGATAAAAACCTCACATGTATTTATCAACTCCAACTGCAGGACAAAGAACCCTAGGGTTAACAGAAATTACAATCCGATCTGTAGACAACCTAATGACTGCAACAATCACTAGAGCAAGCCTTCCTGATTTTATTTCTTTAATTTTGTGCACGCAGTTTTGATGATCTCGATGCGAGGAGTCTAACAAAAAAGTTCGTCGAAACCTATCTACATTAGTTGGAGGCATACGTGTACCACGATGGATCCAGCTTGTTCATACGTGTGTTCGACGGCCGAAAGCACTGGTTGTCGGAATCGCATCATACAAAGTATGTCGGAAAGTACTCGATGTACGGGTCTATGATAATAGGCTGAACTTTGTACCTCGGGCCATGAATGTCAAGCTGAACTTGATGGCTTAGAATTTCAGTTCCACCATGACCGCACTCGCTCAAGGAGCTCTTGATAAGCTAATATAGAAAAACATGTTGCATTACACTTCATCAGACATTACCTAGACCATGATCTAAATACACAATATTTAATGGAGGAGAAACCCGTGAAACTCTAACACCTTAAACCAATGGTATGATCTCATAGGGTGGTGAAGGTGCCTAGAGTGCAGCGGGAATGCTCACTTATCCCATTAGAAAAATCTCTTATGGCTTTAGATTTTAGTCAAACTATTTTCACTAGTAGAAAACGGGCCTTTCGTCCCGGTTCGTAAGGGCCTTTAGTTCCGGGGCCTCCACTTTTAGTTCCGGTTGGATTACAAACCGAGACTAAAGGGGCTCCACGTGCAGCTTTCTGGAGCGGGACCTTTAGTACCGGTTGGTGTTACAAACCGGGACTAAAGGTATTTTTTAATATATTTTTTATTTTTTTAATTGTTCGAATTTTTTTATTTTTTAATTATTTTTCCGATTTTCAAATCTTTGAATTATTTGACAATTTAATCTATAATCACCCCTCCTCACCGTTCTTAAATTATTTCACAATTTAATTTCTGATCACCCCTCACTCAAAATCATCTAACTTCCCGGCAAGTCACCCATCGTCTCACTGCTCCAACCCCAACACGCTTAACTTTCGAGTTCTATCACTCTTAGTTTTCAGGTCTGCACTTGTTGTTTTCTTAACAATAGTAAGCTATCAATCATATTAACCCTTCGGTCTTGATGTCACATGATTTAATTTTTTTAATTCCAAACAATTATTAAAATAAACAAAAAATAAATAATAATATTGAATTTTAGTGAAAATAAAATAAGTAATAACATTACTTTATTCATTTTTTGACATTTATTCATTTAATATGGCATAATTAATATCTTTAAATCCGTAAATACAAATTCGACAAATAATATATCCATTATTAACAGAAAAATATGAGGAATCCAAATATGACATCATTTATTTTTTTAAATAAAATTAATTTTTCATAACACTTTTTTTCGACATCTTATGCAAAAGTTATAGTCATTTTACTTTTTCATAACACTTTTCTAAAACTTGTTTCAACTCCAAACTTTTTATGCGTTTAACATGCACCATCCAAAGCCATATCATCAATCTTCAACCCTTTCCCATTATTCGCTATTTTTCGTGCATTTATTGATTTTTTGAGCTAAATGACCCTGAAATTGAAAAACACTACAAATGAACACTCAAAATATTGAAACTTGGCATGGTATCATCATTTCACCCACGTAGCATTTTCTAAAAAGTTAAGATGGTTACGACAAAAGCTGGATGCACTTTGTGTACAAACTGGACAATCCTTTTCGAAGTATCTGGGTTTCGGACGAAAACTCATCTGTTACAAAGGCATTTCATTTTTCTAAACTTATTTCAACTCCAGATTTTTTGTCCGTTCAACATGCACCATCTCACATGTGCCTACGAGAAAAAATATTAAATTAAAGACAATTTTTAAACTCAAGTTATTCACAATCTAGGGTTTGAAGGAAATTTGAAATTTAAACCATCCAAATTTGAAAATTAATTGCACAAACACAAACTAGACAAAATTTTGAATCTAATGCAAAAAGAGTCACTCAAAAACATCAAATATCCTAAAAGATATAAGCAATTCAAAACAAAAACTAAAAATAGAAAATAAATAGAAAAAGCAAAAAAGAAACTTCCAAAAACGGGACTGATGCTACCCGGTTGGAGACACCCGGTTCGTGTCTCCAACCGGTACTAAAGGCGGTACTAAAGGGTATCGGTCCCTTTAGCCCCGGTTGGTGTCTCCAACCGGCACTAAAGGTCCCATTTGAACCGGGACTGACGCCCGAACAGCGCCCTAGCTGCTCGAACCGGGACTAATGCTTGGTAATGCAATCGGGACTAATGTGTAGATCGAGCTGTGACGAAAGCCATGTTCTCTACTAGTGTCTAATGGTGTTGAAGAATAATTAAAATTCTTTAAGTTGCGGTAACAATGCTAGACACCTCTATTGAAGATTTAGTTTAAGTGAGTACATATTTTGGCTGAACAATATCGCCAGCGGTAAAGGAACGTGGAGTTGTGGTGAGCAGCAAAATAATGATGGAGCTCACAAGGGCGAAAGTCATTTCAAGAAAATGACAAGGCTAGTAGCCATGATGGTTTCTATATGTGTGGTTGCACGACCCACGTTGGAGGGATAGCTGACACTTCGTAGCATTTTATGGATCTATATATGCAATCAATCGGCAATGGCAGAAGGCTCGTGCCAACCAGTATGAAGCTTGCTTCACTGTACATAATAATTGTTTTCCGATGCATAAAAGTTCCTGAGAGGTTCCTTTAAGCGTGTTAAACTAGGAGCAAAAGAACTTTCCACTACTTAGGGTCGATGACATGCTAGTGAGCATCGCTTTCTAGAGACATATGTATGATCTCTATTTTAGTTTATAAGTATAGTATACTCTTTAGAAACATATGGACATAATGAAGTGTCATGACAAGTGACGGTGGTGGTACAGGAATTGTTGGTTCTGGTCAAGGCACAATTGAACTCCCTAGGGGTGCTGCATGGTCGATGAATGGGTGCATCTAAATTCTACTCATACCATGTTGAGTTTTAAGGATATCGGCAAAAGTCCAACAAATTGAGTGAAATGGCTATGTATGTTTTTTCATAAAACGAAAGTGTGTTTTTGTTTACAAAATGTATATTTCATTAACAAAAAGGACATGAGAAATTTCCCACAAAAAAGAACCTGAAGAAATTGAAGAAACAGTTGCAGCTGAAGGGAAAAAGTGCAGTTGCAAGATGAATAACACATGCAAAGGGAGCAAGAATTTCACATGAATGATGAATCAGTGCCATTACCAGTCGGGACACAAAAGCAACACGATTTAAGCAACGTTTCCAAAGGTAAACACTAAACTTGGCCAGCTTTTAGGTGCCAAGAAATTAGTACTTTTTTCTCGTCTTTTACTGAAAGGTTAGGCAGTTTTCTGGAAACGAAATTTTTACCTTTTTCCAAGATAATAATTTAGGAAGAAATAGTTTTGGATGCAAAACACTATAAGTAGAATTAGAAGAGGTGAAAAAAGAATTTAATGCCAAGCAAAAAGTAGCAGAAACACTAGCAGGTGCAGTAATTAAGGATGCATATCAAACAGAAGGCCAACAAATTCACCCAAATTTAACAATCGATGCATTCATGCATCAAACACTCACACTCGATTTAACCAACGACGACGTGACAGCAACATTCTATTTTGCCTAGGATACATTTGCATAGGTGATTGATTGAAACCATCACCAGCTCAAATGACAGACTCACACTCAAAGAGTTTCACTCTCCTAACTAAATTTATTTAGTTCTGCCTAAGGCAACAGGCCAATGCACGCTGAATGTCCTAGTTGGGGGCGAAGAAGATCTCGGAGTCGAGCCTCTTGGACCGGAAGAGCTTCTCCATCTCCGGTGTCGTGTTGAATGACGCCTCCAGGACCTTCGGAGATATCGCCTTCCACACTGATGTCTTCCCCGCCAGGTGGCTCAAGATCGGGCTGAAAAACACACACAAAACGTATCATTAGCATTAGTTTTCGGAGAAGCATAGTACAATGACAAGTATTCGTTTCAGTAGTAATTGCTTACTTGGGGGTGGTGATTATCGAGAACCACTCCATGCCGGAGGCATCGGCGATCTTGGACACGACGTGGAAGCGGGGCACGATGAAGAGGCTGCCGCCCTCGATGGTGCTATGTGTTTGATCTCTCTCTCTCTCTCGTGTTCTTGAGATATCACGATCTTGATTTACCACGATCTTTATTTATATAGATGAATCATATGGAGTTTTCCCGTCTCTATCTTGTTGTGATGAATTGAGTTTTCCCTTTGAAGTTTTCTTATCGGATTGAGTCTTTAAGGATTTGAGAACACTTGATGTATGTCCTGCGATGGGGTATCCGGGGTGACAATGCGATGTTCTATTGATCCACTTGATGTACGTTTTGGCTATCAACTTGCGGGTTCCGTGACCTTGGGAATCTATGCATAGGGGTTGGCACATGTTTTTGTCTTGACATTCCAGTAGAAACTTTGGGGCACTCTTTGAAGTTCTTTGTGTTTGATTGAACATGATGAATCTGAAATTGTGTGATGCATATCGTATAATCAAGCCCATGGGTACTTGTGGTGACATTGGAGTATCTACGGGATATTAGGGTCTTGGTTGATGTGTATATTAAGGTGTTATTTTAGTATGAACTCTAGTGCTGTCCGTGACACTTATAGGGATAGCTCATATGATTGATTAGAAAATATAACTTTGAGGTGGTTTTGTACCCTACAATAATTTCTTCATTAGTTCTCCGCTATTTGTGACTTTGGAGTGAACTCTTTGTCGCACGAGAGGTATTTACATATGATTCAACTCTGTCAGTATTGTTGAGAGAAATTGCACTAGTGAAAGTATGGTCCCTAGGCCTTGTTTCCAAGCATTTATACAACATTTTGCTTGCTGTTTACTATTTGTTACCTTGCTTTTTTATATTTTCATATTACAAAACCTATATCTACCATCGATACTACACTTGTATCACCATCTCTTCGTCGAACTAGTGCACCTATACAATTTACCATTGTATTGGGTGTGTTGGGGACACAAGAGACTCTTTGTTATTTGGTTGAAGGGTTGTTTGAGAGAGACCATCTTCATCCTACACCTCCCACGGATTGATAAACCTTAGGTCATTCACTTGAGGGAAAATTGCCGCTGTCCTACAAAACTCTGCGCTTGGAGGCCCAACACGAGTCTACAAGAAGAAGGTTGTGTAGTAGACATCAAGCTCTTTTCTGGCGCCGTTGCCGAGGAGGTGGGTGCTTGAAGGTATATCTTTAGATCTTGCAATCAATTCTTTTAGTTTATTGTTTTTCGCTAGTTTGGTTTTCTAAAAGAAAAACTACAACATATGGAATTAAGGTTGCCTCATATGCTTCAACTTTCTAATATCTTTCATGAAAATGATGGAAAGGAAAATTATGCTCAAGTGTTAGAAGAAGAAGTTATTAAAATGTTTGGCACTAAATCTTTGAGTGATGAGCATGATTGCAATTTTGTTATTATAAATTCTCAGAATATTCATGATGCTAATGATATGCAAAGCCACAAGCTTGGGGATGATATGATTGATGAATATGATATTTTTAGTCCCCCAAGTTTTGACGAGCAAAACAATTATGATGATGATTATTATGATGACATGTATGCTATAAAGAGTAATAAAAACCATGAAACTTATTATCATGATTTTAGTATTCAAAGTGGTTATGTCAATCAAGTACCTCCTGATAGTTATTTTGTTGAGTTTGCTCCCACTATTATGAATGAGAAGAACTTTGTTTATGTGGGGAGTGACAAATTTTCTATGCTTGTGCATCATGAAAAGAATTCTTTATGTTCTGGTTATATTGTTTAATTCCTTCATGATTCTACTGAAAATTATTATGAGGGAGGAACATATGCTTGTTGGAATTGCAATTATATCAAGTTTCCTCTCTATGTGTTCAAAGTTTTGAAGTTATGCTTGTTTTGCCTTCCTATGCTAGATGATTCATGCTCCCATAAATTGTTTGCTCACAAAATCCCTATGCATAGGAAGTGGGTTATACTTAAATGTGCTTTTCATGATATTCATGATGCTCTCTTGCATGTTTCATGTACTATTCCTCTACGAGCATCATTGAAATCATCATGCCTAGCTAAAAGGCATTAAAGAAAAGTGCTTGTTGGGAGAGAACCCAAAACTTTTACCTTATGTTTTTATGTGTTCACATGATTAACCTAGTATATTAAACATGTTTTGTCTCTTTTATTCCAATTAAGTGCCAAGTAAAGCCTTTGGGATAGTGTGGATACTTGCTTGTTTGATTCTGTGCAAAAACAGAAAGTTTTGCGTCCAGTATATGAATTATCTGATTTTACGGGAACGTAAATAAATTATGTAATTTTTACCCCTCATTTACATAAAAAATCATTTAGTTTTCCCAATTGTTCATAATTTTTAGAGTCAGGTAAGTATGGTGATCATTCAGATCTTTACACATTGTTCTGTTTTTGACAGATTCTGTTTTGCATGCATAGTTTGCTTGTTTCAAGTGTTTCTATAGCTTTTATTGAGTAACATAAATAGTGGAAATTATGTAATAAAGTAGGTATAAAGTGAGAACAATTATTAATCTTGTCTTGACAGTACCAAAGTGAATTATCTATATTTATTACACTGACCCTTCTCACAAAGTTCCGTTAAGTTTTGTGTGATTAATGTTTTCATGTTTGGTGAGAAACCGATATGAGGAGAATAAGGAGTGCCAAGAACCAAATATTGGGGATTAAAAATTCACCCCAAGGTAATATTCAAGGAATACTCAAGCGTCTAAGCTTGAGGATGCCCCGGAAGGCATCCCATCTTTCGTCTTCAACACAATCGGTATATCTTACTTGGAGCTATATTTTTATTCGTCACATAATATGAGTTTTGCTTGGACCGTAATTTTATTTTATTTTTTTCTGCTAGGTGTTATTTATAATCTTGATTTTGAATAAAAAGTTCGAAGAATTGCCTTAGAATGGTTGCATTGCATGTTTTGATGTGTGTGGTGTGAAAACAGAAACCTCTGTTGTAGCATTTGAATTTTTATATTTTACTAAAACATGGAAAGTTTCTGAAATATTTACACAATATTATAATCTAATGTTTTTATCATGTCCTAAATTTTCATAATTTTTTGAGTTACATAAGTACACTGTTTTCATAAATTGCTACAGACTGTTTTGTTTGGACAGATTGCTATCATAGTTTTGTTATCGACTTATCCTATAGTTTCCATAGCCTATATTGGTAAATATAAATTGTGGAAAGGATAGTATACAGTACCTATTTTTTGAAAATTATTGTGCAACTTGTCCTGGCAGAACAGGAAGTGATGATTTATTCTTATGTGTACTAACCTATCTCACGAGTTCTTTTCGAGTTTTGTGTGGCTGAAGTTTTCGAGAATAGGTGAAACCATGATATGAGCTGATTGAAGGAGATACAAATCCTCAAACTTGGGGATTCCCAAGGCAACCCAAGTAAATATTTCAAGAACTCTCAAGCATCTAAGCTTGGGGATGCTACGCATCCCACCTCTCTTCTTCAATAATTATCGTTTAGCCTATGTTGAGCCTAAATTTTAATTCGTTCACATGATGCATCCTATTCTTGGAGTGCTATTTTATTTTGCTTGTTGTTTAAATAAAATACTCAGATATGAAAATCTTTAGTGAGAGAGAGAGAGAGAAAGTCCTCACATAGCTACTTAATTGTTTGACTACTCATTGATCTTCACTTATATGTTTTGGTGTAGTTTTGTCATTTACTTTCGTGCTTCACTTATATCGTATGAGTAAATGGTAGAATGAATTGAACATCATAAATCTGAAATTATATATGCTTTATATGCTTATCCCATGGGGATTAATGACTTCACATATAGGAAGTATAGGTGGTAAATCTTATTTGAAAGTTAGCAAACACCGCATTGGTCACTTGAACAATTCATGAAACAATATTAATGGAAGAGAGATTTCACATATAAATATACTATCTTGGATGTCTTCTATGATTGTGAATACCCATTAATTATTTTCAAACTTGAGAAAATTAGTTGAAGTTGGACAAGGAAGACAACTTAATGAGTTATGCTTGGGTATATTTGTATAGAAGTTATATTGTTATGGATCCTCCAACATGTGGTGCTTGCTTCCACCTCATATTAGCCAAAACTTCCACACCAAGTAGAAATACTACTTCTGCATCCAAACAACCTTAAACCCATAGTTGTTCCATATGAGTCCACCATACCTACCTATATGCGCTATTTACCTACCGTTCCAAGTAAATTTGCATGTGCCAAACTCTAAACGTTCAAATAATATTCTATTTTGTATGCCCGAACCGCTCATATAATTACTAGGGGCTGTTAGTATCTTCCATGTTAGGTGGGTTATTCTCACGATACGTGTTGATTCACTATCATTCATGAGAAAGTGGCTCGTAATAGGGATTCCCAGTCCCGAAATCAAAAAAATGCAAATAATTAAACAAAACTCCCCCAGGAATGTAGTTGGTATGGACGGTACATGTGGCTTCGGGTCGCCGTGGAGTGTGATAGATTGGAGGAGGGGGAGTAAAAACTTTACCATTCTGTATGGGAACCACCTATAATGTATCTAGCATGGAAGATACCGAGATCTCTCGATTGTTATGGTGATAATGAAAGCATACCGCCCAAAATTATTATTCATCTCTGTTTTAAAAGCTCGAGCTTTGGCACCTCTACAAATCAATGCTTCCCTCTACGAAGGGCCTATCTTTTACTTTCATGTATTTACCTCTATGCAAGACTCATGGTGATCTTCACCACTTCCTATATTTCGCCTTTTTCTCTTGGCAAGCATCATGTGTTGGGGAAAGATCCAAGCATATATGGCAATTCAGATATATTTGATCATGAATTATTATTGTTGACAATTATCTATATGATAAATAAGTTGGGAGGCAAAACTTTAAGCCCCTATATTTCTTTGTGTTTGACGTATGCCATTTTCTCTAAACATATGCTTTGAGTGTTAGCAATCATGGAAGACTATATGATGGTTGAGTATGTGGAATTTGCTAAATCAAAGATCTTACATAGACCCTTCCTGAAAATAAGATAAATTGCAATTGTTCGATGACTTGGAATATGGTATGTAGTTTTCAAGAAACTTTGTGGTCTATACTTTAACATGTTAATAGCTTGTTACACGATCATGAGAAGTTTTATCAGATGAGCTATTGTTTATGATATATAATGATGCTAGAAAAAGTGTTATGAACTATCGTTGATCAAACTTGTGCACCAGCTAGCATTCACACTTCATAATTAGTTCTTTTATCATTTACCTACTCGAGGATGCGAAGGAATTAAGCTTGGGGATGCTGATACGTCTCCAACGTATCTATAATTTATGAAGTATTCATGCCATGTTTACGATAATTCTGTATGATTTTATTAGAACTAACCCGGACTGATGCTGTTTTCAGCAGAACTACCATGGTGTAGTTTTTTTGTGCAGAAGTAAAAGTTCTAGGAATGGGCTGAAAATTTAGTATGATTTTTTTCGACCAAAAGAGACCCCCGAAGAATTGGAGTTAGGCCAGAAGAGCCACGAGGAGGTCACAAGCCTGCCAGGCACGGCCACCCACTGGTCGCACCTAGTAGGCTGGTCACCGCCTCATGGCACCCCTTGACGTGAGACCGACGCCAAAAATTCCTATAAATACCCAAACCACCGAAAAGAAACCTAGATCGTGAGTTCCGCTGCCGCAAGCCTCTATAGCCACGAAAAACCAATCGGAAGCCCGTTCTGGCACCCTGTCGGAGGGGCAAATCATCACCGAAAGCCATCTTCATCATCCCGGCGATCTCCATGACGAGGAGGGAGTAGTTAACCCTCGGGGCTGAGGGTATGTACCAGTAGCTATGTGTTTCAACTCTCTCTCTCTCGTGTTCTTGAGATGTCACGATCTTGATGTACCGCAAACTTTATTTATATAGATGAATCACATGGAGTTTTCCCCTCTCTATCTTGTTGTGATGAATTCAATTTTCCCTTTGAAGTTTTCTTATCGGATTGAGTCTTTAAGGATTTGAGAACACTTGGTGTATGTCTTGCGATGGGGTATCCGTGGTGAAAATGGGATGTTGTATGGATCCACTTGATGTATGTTTTGGTGATCAACTTGCGGGTTCTGTGACCTTGGGAATCTACGCATAGGGGTTCGCACATGTTTTTGTCTTGACTTTCCGGTAGAAACTTTGGGGCACTCTTTAAAGTTCTTTGTGTTGTGTTGAACATGATGAATCTAAAATTGTGTGATGCATATCGTATAATTAAGCCCATGGGTACTTGTGGTGACATTGGAGTATCTAGGTGACATTAGGGTTTTGATTGATGCGTATATTAAGGTGTTATTTTAGTACGAACTCTAGGGCTGTCCGTGACACTTATAGGGATAGCTCATAAGACTGATTAGAAAAGATAACTTTGAGGTGGTTTCGTACCCTACAATAATTTCTTCGTTAGTTCTCCCTATTTGTGACTTTGGAGTGAACTCTTTGTCGCACGAGAGGTATTTACATATGATTCAACTATGTCACTATTGTTGAGAGAAATTGCACTAGTGAAAGAATGGACCCTAGGCCTTGTTTCCAAGCATTTATACAACGTTTTTCTCGCTGTTTACTATTTGTTATCTTGCTGTTTTTATATTTTCAGATTACAAAAACCTATATCTACCATCCATACTACACTTTTATCACCATCTCTTCGCCGAACTAGTGCACCTATACAATTTACGATTGTATTGGGTGTGTTGGGGACACAAGAGACTCTTTGTTATTTGGTTGCAGGGTTGTTTGAGAGAGACCATCTTCATACTACACCTCCCACGGATTAATAAACCTTAGGTCATCAACTTGAGGGAAAATTGCCAGTTTCTTACAAAACTCTGCGCTTGGAGGCCCAACACGAGTCTACAAGAAGAAGATTGTGTAGTAGACATCAAGCTCTTCTCTAGCGCCATTGCCGGGTAGGTGAGTGCTTGAAGGTATATCTTTAGATATTGCAATCAAATCTGTTAGTTTCTTGTTTTTCTCTAGTTTGATTTTCTAAAAGAAAACTACAAAAAAATGGAATTAAGGTTGCCTCATATGCTTCATCTTTTTAATTTTGTGAAAATGATGGAAAGGAAAATTGTGCTCATGTGTTAGAAGAAGAAGTTATTAAAATGTTTGGAACTAAATCTTTGACTTATGAGCATGATTTCAATGTTGTTAGCATGAATTCTCTGAATATTCATGATGCTAATGATATGCAAAGCCTCAAGCTTGGGGATGCTATGCTTGATGAATATGATATTTTTAGTCCCACAAGTTTTGATGAGCAAAACTATTATGATGATGATTATTGTGATGACATGTATGCTATAAACAGTAATAAAAACCATGAAACTTATTATCATGATTTTAGTACTCAAAGTGGTTATGTCAATCAAGTACCTCATGATAGTTATTTCGTTGAGTTTGCTCCCACTATTATGAATGAGAACAAGTTTGTTTATGTGTTGAGTGAAAATTTGCTATGCGTGTGCATCATGAAATGAATTATTTATATGCTAGTTATATTGTTTAATTCCTTAATAATTCTACTTAAAATTATTATGAGGAGGAACATATACAGGTAGGAATTGCAATAATATCAAGTTTCCTCTCTATGTGTTAAAAGTTTCGAAGTTATGCTTGTTTTGCCTTCCTATGCTACATGATTCTTGCACAAAAAATCCCTATGCATAGGAAGTGGGTACTTAAATGTGATTTTCATGAGATTCATGATGCTCTCTTGCATGTTTCAACTACTATTCCTCTACGAGCATCATTGAAATCATCATGCCTAGGTAAAAGGCATTAAATTAAAGGGCTTCTTGGGACACAAGCCAAAACTTGTACCTTCTGTTTTTATGTTTTCACCTGATTGAGATACTGTATTAATCATGTTTTATCTCTTTTATTTCAATTAAGTGCCAAGTAAAGCCTTTGGGATAGTGTGGATACTTGCTTGTTTGATTCTATGCAAAAACAGAAAGTTTTGCGTCCAATATATGAATTATCTTATTTTACTGGAACGTCAAAAAATTCTGAAATGTTTTGAAAACATTTAATGAAAATTCCTTGAGTTTTCCCAATTTTTCAGATTTTTTAGAGTCGGGTAAGTATGGTGATCATTCAGATCTTTACAGACTGTTCTGTTTTTGACAGATTCTGTTTTGCATTCATAGTTTGCTTGTTTCAAGTGTTCCTATAGCTTGTATTGAGTAATATAAATAGTGGGAATGATGGAATAGATTATGAATAATATTAGAACAATTATTA
Organism: Hordeum marinum; assembly: GCA_022496015.1. Taxonomy (NCBI): domain Eukaryota; kingdom Viridiplantae; phylum Streptophyta; class Magnoliopsida; order Poales; family Poaceae; genus Hordeum; species Hordeum marinum. Next base: position 558,617,198 of record CM039678.1, read on the forward strand.
ATCTTGTCTTGACAGTACCAAAGTGAATGATCTAACTTTATTACACTAACCCTTCTCACAAAATTCCATTAAGTTATGTGTGATTAAGGTTTTCAAGTTTTGGGTGAGAAACCGATATGAGGAGAATAAGGAGTGATAATAACCTAATCTTGGGGATTCCCAAGGCACCACGAAGGTAATATTAAAGTAATACTCAAGCGTCTAAGCTTGGGGATGCCCCGGAAGGCATCCCATCTTTTGTCTTCAACACTATCGGTACATCTTACTTGGAGCTATATTTTTATTCGTCACATAATTTGAGTTTTGCTTGGAGCGTCATTTTATTTTATTTTTTTCTTTGAGGTGTTATTTATAATCTTTATTTTCAATAAAAAGTTCCAAGAATTTCCTTAGGATGCTTGCATTGCATGTTTTGATGTGTGATGTGTGAAAACAGAAACTTCTTCTCTAACATTTGAGTTTTCATATTTTACTGGAACAGGGAAAGTTTCTGGAATTTTTAAAAAGTATTATCATGTAAATTATTTAGCATTTCCTAATTTTCATAATTTTTAGATTTACATAAGTACATTGTTTTCATAAAATAGGGGGTGAATAAAAAGGCAAAATTTGTGAAGTGGGGTAGAGGAAAACGAGAGGCAAATGGCAAATAATGTAAATGCAAGAGATGAGTTTGTGATGGGTACTTGGTAGGCTTGATGTGTAACCTCCTCGGCAATGGCGCCAGAAATTGGCAAGTTGATGGGAGAGTTCTTGTCTTGACTTGGTATGTATCCTCCCCGGCAAGGGCGCCAGAAATCCTTCTAGCTACTTCTTGAGCTTGCGTTGGCTTTCCTTGAAGAGGAAAGGGTGATGCAGCAAAGTACATAAGTATTTCCCTCAGTTGTTGAGAACCAATGTATCAATCCAGTAGGAGGAACAAGCAAGTCCACAATTTGTGCACCTACACAAATAATCAAACACTTGCACCCAACGCTATAAAGGGGTTGTCAACCCCTTCACGGTTACTTATAAGGATGAGATCTGATAGAGATAGATACAAAAGATTGATAGAAGTAAAAGTATATAAAAGTAAATAAAATTACAGCTAGGTATTTTTGGTTTATAGATATGAAAATATAATATGGAGAATAGACCCGGGGGCCATAGGTTTCACTAGAGGCTTCTCTATTGAAGGAAAATAATACGGTGGGTGAACAAATTACTGTCGAGCAGTTGATAGAAAAGCACATAGTTATGACGATATCCAAGGCAATGATTATGCATATAGGCATCTGATACGTCTCCGACGTATATATAATTTATGAAGTATTCATGCCATGTTTACAATAATTTATATGATTTTGGTATTATTTTATTAGAACTAACTCAGACTGACGCTGATTTCAGCTGAACTACCATGGTGTCGTTTTTGTGTGAAGAAATAAAAGTTCTCGGAATGGTGTGAAAATTCAATATGATGTTTTTTGGACTAAAAGAGACCCCCGAAGCATTGGAGTTGGGCCAGAAGAGCCACGAGGAGGTCACAAGACTACCAGGCGCGTCCACCCCCCTAGCCGCGCCTAGGAGGCTTGTCACCGCCTCGTGGCACCCCTTGACGTGAGGCCGACGCCAAAAATTCCTATAAATACCCAAACCTCCGAAAAGAAACCTAGATCGGCAGTTACGCTGCCGCAAGCCTCTGTAGCCATGAAAAACCAATTGGGAGCCCGTTCCGGCACCCTGTCGGAGGGGGAAATCGTCACCGAAGGCCATCTTCATCATCCCGGCGATCTCCATTACGAGGAGGGAGTAGATAACCCTCGGGACTAAGGGTATGTACGAGTAGCTATGTGTTTGATCTCTCTCTCTCTCTCTCTCTCTCTCTCTCTCTCTCTCTCGTGTTCTTGAGATATCACGATCTTGATTTACCACGAGCTTTATTTATATAGATGAATCATATGGAGTTTTCCCGTATCTATCTTGTTGTGATGAATTGAGTTTTCCCTTTGAAGTTTTCTTATCGGATGGAGTCTTTAAGGATTTGAGAACACTTGATGTATGTCCTGCGATGGGGTATCCGGGGTGACAATGCGATGTTCTATTGATCCACTTGATGTACGTTTTGGCTATCAACTTGCGGGTTCCGTGACCTTGGGAATCTATGCATAGGGGTTGGCACATGTTTTTGTCTTGACATTCCAGTAGAAACTTTGGGGCACTCTTTGAAGTTCTTTGTGTTTGATTGAACATGATGAATCTGAAATTGTGTGATGCATATCGTATAATCAAGCCCATGGGTACTTGTGGTGACATTGGAGTATCTACGGGATATTAGGGTCTTGGTTGATGTGTATATTAAGGTGTTATTTTAGTATGAACTCTAGTGCTGTCCGTGACACTTATAGGGATAGCTCATATGATTGATTAGAAAATATAACTTTGAGGTGGTTTTGTACCCTACAATAATTTCTTCATTAGTTCTCCGCTATTTGTGACTTTGGAGTGAACTCTTTGTCGCACGAGAGGTATTTACATATGATTCAACTCTGTCAGTATTGTTGAGAGAAATTGCACTAGTGAAAGTATGGTCCCTAGGCCTTGTTTCCAAGCATTTATACAACATTTTGCTTGCTGTTTACTATTTGTTACCTTGCTTTTTTATATTTTCATATTACAAAACCTATATCTACCATCGATACTACACTTGTATCACCATCTCTTCGTCGAACTAGTGCACCTATACAATTTACCATTGTATTGGGTGTGTTGGGGACACAAGAGACTCTTTGTTATTTGGTTGAAGGGTTGTTTGAGAGAGACCATCTTCATCCTACACCTCCCACGGATTGATAAACCTTAGGTCATTCACTTGAGGGAAAATTGCCGCTGTCCTACAAAACTCTGCGCTTGGAGGCCCAACACGAGTCTACAAGAAGAAGGTTGTGTAGTAGACATCAAGCTCTTTTCTGGCGCCGTTGCCGAGGAGGTGGGTGCTTGAAGGTATATCTTTAGATCTTGCAATCAATTCTTTTAGTTTATTGTTTTTCGCTAGTTTGGTTTTCTAAAAGAAAAACTACAACATATGGAATTAAGGTTGCCTCATATGCTTCAACTTTCTAATATCTTTCATGAAAATGATGGAAAGGAAAATTGTGCTCAAGTGTTAGAAGAAGAAGTTATTAAAATGTTTGGCACTAAATCTTTGAGTGATGAGCATGATTGCAATGTTGTTATTATAAATTCTCAGAATATTCATGATGCTAATGATATGCAAAGCCACAAGCTTGGGGATGATATGATTGATGAATATGATATTTTTAGTCCCCCAAGTTTTGACGAGCAAAACAATTATGATGATGATTATTATGATGACATGTATGCTATAAAGAGTAATAAAAACCATGAAACTTATTATCATGATTTTAGTATTCAAAGTGGTTATGTCAATCAAGTACCTCCTGATAGTTATTTTGTTGAGTTTGCTCCCACTATTATGAATGAGAAGAACTTTGTTTATGTGGGGAGTGACAAATTTTCTATGCTTGTGCATCATGAAAAGAATTCTTTATGTTCTGGTTATATTGTTTAATTCCTTCATGATTCTACTGAAAATTATTATGAGGGAGGAACATATGCTTGTTGGAATTGCAATTATATCAAGTTTCCTCTCTATGTGTTCAAAGTTTTGAAGTTATGCTTGTTTTGCCTTCCTATGCTAGATGATTCATGCTCCCATAAATTGTTTGCTCACAAAATCCCTATGCATAGGAAGTGGGTTATACTTAAATGTGCTTTTCATGATATTCATGATGCTCTCTTGCATGTTTCATGTACTATTCCTCTACGAGCATCATTGAAATCATCATGCCTAGCTAAAAGGCATTAAAGAAAAGTGCTTGTTGGGAGAGAACCCAAAACTTTTACCTTATGTTTTTATGTGTTCACATGATTAACCTAGTATATTAAACATGTTTTGTCTCTTTTATTCCAATTAAGTGCCAAGTAAAGCCTTTGGGATAGTGTGGATACTTGCTTGTTTGATTCTGTGCAAAAACAGAAAGTTTTGCGTCCAGTATATGAATTATCTGATTTTACGGGAACGTAAATAAATTATGTAATTTTTACCCCTCATTTAAATAAAAAAATCATTTAGTTTTCCCAATTGTTCATAATTTTTAGAGTCAGGTAAGTATGGTGATCATTCAGATCTTTACACACTGTTCTGTTTTTGACAGATTTTGTTTTGCATGCATAGTTTGCTTGTTTCAAGTGTTTCTATAGCTTTTATTGAGTAACATAAATAGTGGAAATTATGTAATAAAGTAGGTATAAAGTGAGAACAATTATTAATCTTGTCTTGACAGTACCAAAGTGAATTATCTATATTTATTACACTGACCCTTCTCACAAAGTTCCGTTAAGTTTTGTGTGATTAATGTTTTCATGTTTGGGTGAGAAACCGATATGAGGAGAATAAGGAGTGACAAGAACCAAATATTGGGGATTAAAAATTCACCCCAAGGTAATATTCAAGGAATACTCAAGCGTCTAAGCTTGAGGATGCCCCGGAAGGCATCCCATCTTTCGTCTTCAACACAATCGGTATATCTTACTTGGAGCTATATTTTTATTCGTCACATAATATGAGTTTTGCTTGGACCGTAATTTTATTTTATTTTTTTCTGCTAGGTGTTATTTATAATCTTGATTTTGAATAAAAAGTTCGAAGAATTGCCTTAGGATGGTTGCATTGCATGTTTTGATGTGTGTGGTGTGAAAACAGAAACCTCTGTTGTAGCATTTGAATTTTTATATTTTACTAAAACATGGAAAGTTTACGAAATATTTACACAATATTATAATCTAATGTTTTTATCATGTCCTAAATTTTCATAATTTGTTGAGTTACATAAGTACACTGTTTTCATAAATTGCTACAGATTGTTTTGTTTGGACAGATTGCTATCATAGTTTTGTTATCGACTTATCCTATAGTTTCCATAGCCTATATTTGTAAATATAAATTGTGGAAAGGATAGTATACAGTACCTATTTTTTGAAAATTATTGTGCAACTTGTCCTGGCAGAACATGAAGTGATGATTTATTCTTATGTGTACTAACCTATCTCACGAGTTCTTTTCGAGTTTTGTGTGGCTGAAGTTTTCGAGAATAGGTGAAACCATGATATGAGCTGATTGAAGGAGATACAAATCCTCAAACTTGGGGATTCCCAAGGCAACCCAAGTAAATATTTCAAGAACTCTCAAGCATCTAAGCTTGGGGATGCTACGCATCCCACCTCTCTTCTTCAATAATTATCGTTTAGCCTATGTTGAGCCTAAATTTTAATTCGTTCACATGATGCATCCTATTCTTGGAGTGCTATTTTATTTTGCTTGTTGTTTAAATAAAATACTCAGATATGAAAATCTTTAGTGAGAGAGAGAGAGAGAAAGTCCTCACATAGCTACTTAATTGTTTGACTACTCATTGATCTTCACTTATATGTTTTGGTGTAGTTTTGTCATTTACTTTCGTGCTTCACTTATATCGTATGAGTAAATGGTAGAATGAATTGAACATCATAAATCTGAAATTATATATGCTTTATATGCTTATCCCATGGGGATTAATGACTTCACATATAGGAAGTATAGGTGGTAAAACTTATTTGAAAGTTAGCAAACACCGCATTGGTCACTTGAACAATTCATGAAACAATATTGATGGAAGAGAGATTGCACACATAAATATACTATATTGGACGTCTTCTATGATTGTGAATACCCATTAATTATTTTTAAACTTGAGAAAATTAGTTGAAGTTGGACAAGGAAGACAACTTAATGAGTTATGCTTGGGTATATTTGTATAGAAGTTATATTGTTATGGATCCTCCAACATGTGGTGCTTGCTTCCACCTCATATTAGCCAAAACTTCCACACCAAGTAGAAATACTACTTCTGCATCCAAACAACCTTAAACCCATAGTTGTTCCATATGAGTCCACCATACCTACCTATATGCGCTATTTACCTACCGTTCCAAGTAAATTTGCGTGTGCCAAACTCTAAACGTTCAAATAATATTCTATTTTGTATGCCCGAATCGCTCATATAATTACTAGGGGCTGTTAGTATCTTCCATGTTAGGTGGGTTATTCTCACGATACGTGTTGATTCACTATCATTCATGAGAAAGTGGCTCGTAATAGGGATTCCCAGTCCCGAAATCAAAAAAATGCAAATAATTAAACAAAACTCCCCCAGGAATGTAGTTGGTATGGACGGTACATGTGGCTTCGGGTCGCCGTGGAGTGTGATAGATTGGAGGAGGGGGAGTAAAAACTTTACCATTCTGTATGGGAACCACCTATAATGTATCTAGCATGGAAGATACCGAGATATCTCGATTGTTATGGTGACAATGAAAGCATACCGCCCAAAATTATTATTCATCTCTGTTTTAAAAGCTCGAGCTCTGGCACCTCTACAAATCAATGCTTCCCTCTACGAAGGGCCTATCTTTTACTTTCATGTATTTACCTCTATGCAAGACTCATGGTGATCTTCACCACTTCCTATATTTCGCCTTTTTCTCTTGGCAAGCATCATGTGTTGGGGAAAGATCCAAGCATATATGGCAATTCAGATATATTTGATCATGAATTATTATTGTTGACAATTATCTATATGATAAATAAGTTGGGAGGCAAAACTTTAAGCCCCTATATTTCTTTGTGTTTGACGTATGCCATTTTCTCTAAACATATGCTTTGAGTGTTAGCAATCATGGAAGACTATATGATGGTTGAGTATGTGGAATTTGCTAAATCAAAGATCTTACATAGACCCTTCCTGAAAATAAGATAAATTGCAATTGTTCGATGACTTGGAATATGGTATGTAGTTTTCAAGAAACTTTGTGGTCTATACTTTAACATGTTAATAGCTTGTTACACGATCATGAGAAGTTTTATCAGATGAGCTATTGTTTATGATATATAATGATGCTAGAAAAAGTGTTATGAACTATCGTTGATCAAACTTGTGCACCAGCTAGCATTCACACTTCATAATTAGTTCTTTTATCATTTACCTACTCGAGGATGCGAAGGAATTGAGCTTGGGGATGCTGATACGTCTCCAATGTATCTATAATTTATGAAGTATTCATGCCATGTTTACGATAATTCTGTATGATTTTATTAGAACTAACCCGGACTGATGTTGTTTTCAGCAGAACTACCATGGTGTAGTTTTTTTGTGCCTAAGTAAAAGTTCTAGGAATGGGCTGAAAATTTAGTATGATTTTTTTCGACCAAAAGAGACCCCCGAAGAATTGGAGTTAGGCCAGAAGAGCCACGAGGAGGTCACAAGCCTGCCAGGCACGACCACCCACTGGTCGCGCCTAGCAGGCTTGTCACCGCCTCATGGCACCCCTTGACGTGAGACCGATGCCAAAAATTCCTATAAATACCCAAACCTCCAAAAAGAAACCTAGATCGTGAGTTCCGCTGCCGCAAGCCTCTATAGCCACGAAAAACCAATCGGGAGCCCGTTCCGGCACCCTGTCGGAGGGGCAAATCATCACCGAAGGCCATCTTCATCATCCCGGCGATCTCCATGACGAGGAGGGAGTAGTTAACCCTCGGGGCTGAGGGTATGTACTAGTAGCTATGTGTTTCAACTCTCTCTCTCTCTCGTGTTCTTGAGATGTCACGATCTTGATGTACCGCAAACTTTATTTATATAGATGAATCACATGGAGTTTTCCCCTCTCTATCTTGTTGTGATGAATTCAATTTTCCCTTTGAAGTTTTCTTATTGGATTGAGTCTTTAAGGATTTGAGAACACTTGGTGTATGTCTTGCGATGGGGTATCCGTGGTGAAAATGGGATGTTGTATGGATCCACTTGATGTATGTTTTGGTGATCAACTTGCGGGTTCTGTGACCTTGGGAATCTACGCATAGGGGTTCGCACATGTTTTTGTCTTGACTTTCCGGTAGAAACTTTGGGGCACTCTTTAAAGTTCTTTGTGTTGAGTTGAACATGATGAATCTAAAATTGTGTGATGCATATCGTATAATTAAGCCCATGGGTACTTGTGGTGACATTGGAGTATCTAGGTGACATTAGGGTTTTGATTGATGCGTATATTAAGGTGTTATTTTAGTACGAACTCTAGGGCTGTCCGTGACACTTATAGGGATAGCTCATAAGACTGATTAGAAAAGATAACTTTGAGGTGGTTTCATACCCTACAATAATTTCTTCGTTAGTTCTCCCTATTTGTGACTTTGGAGTGAACTCTTTGTCGCACGAGAGGTATTTACATATGATTCAACTATGTCACTATTGTTGAGAGAAATTGCACTAGTGAAAGAATGGACCCTAGGCCTTGTTTCCAAGCATTTATACAACGTTTTTCTCGCTGTTTACTATTTTTTATCTTGCTGTTTTTATACTTTCATATTACAAAAACCTATATCTACCATCCATACTACACTTTTATCACCATCTCTTCGCCGAACTAGTGCACCTATACAATTTACGATTGTATTGGGTGTGTTGGGGACACAAGAGACTCTTTGTTATTTGGTTGCAGGGTTGTTTGAGAGAGACCATCTTCATACTACACCTCCCACGGATTAATAAACCTTAGGTCATCAACTTGAGGGAAAATTGCCAGTTTCTTACAAAACTCTGCGCTTGGAGGCCCAACACGAGTCTACAAGAAGAAGATTGTGTAGTAGACATCAAGCTCTTTTCTAGCGCCATTGCCGGGTAGGTGAGTGCTTGAAGGTATATCTTTAGATATTGCAATCAAATCTGTTAGTTTCTTGTTTTTCTCTAGTTTGATTTTCTAAAAGAAAACTACAAAAAAATGGAATTAAGGTTGCCTCATATGCTTCATATTTTTAATTTTGTGAAAATGATGGAAAGGAAAATTGTGCTCATGTGTTAGAAGAATAAGTTATTAAAATGTTTGGAACTAAATCTTTGACTTATGAGCACGATTTCAATGTTGTTAGCATGAATTCTCTGAATATTCATGATGCTAATGATATGCAAAGCCTCAAGCTTGGGGATGCTATGCTTGATGAATATGATATTTTTAGTCCCACAAGTTTTGATGAGCAAAACTATTATGATGATGATTATTGTGATGACATGTATGCTATAAACAATAATAAAAACCATGAAACTTATTATCATGATTTTAGTACTCAAAGTGGTTATGTCAATCAAGTACCTCATGATAGTTATTTCGTTGTGTTTGCTCCCACTATTATGAATGAGAACAAGTTTGTTTATGTGTTGAGTGAAAATTTGCTATGCTTGTGCATCATGAAATGAATTATTTATATGCTAGTTATATTGTTTAATTCCTTAATAATTCTACTTAAAATTATTATGAGGAGGAACATATACAGGTAGGAATTGCAATAATATCAAGTTTCCTCTCTATGTGTTAAAAGTTTCGAAGTTATGCTTGTTTTGCCTTCCTATGCTACATGATTCTTGCAAACAAAATCCCTATGCATAGGAAGTGGGTACTTAAATGTGATTTTCATGAGATTCATGATGCTCTCTTGCATGTTTCAACTACTATTCCTCTACGAGCATCATTGAAATTATCATGCCTAGGTAAAAGGCATTAAATTAAAGGGCTTCTTGGGAGACAAGCCAAAACTTGTACCTTCTGTTTTTATGTTTTCACCTGATTGAGATACTGTATTAATCATGTTTTATCTCTTTTATTTCAATTAAGTGCCAAGTAAAGCCTTTGGGATAGTGTGGATACTTGCTTGTTTGATTCTATGCAAAAATAAAAAGTTTTGCGTCCAATATATGAATTATCTTATTTTACTGGAACGTCAAAAAATTCTGAAATTTTTGAAAAACATTTAATGAAAATTCCTTGAGTTTTCCCAATTTGTCAGATTTTTTAGAGTCGGGTAAGTATGGTGATCATTCAGATCTTTACAGACTGTTCTGTTTTTGACAGATTCTGTTTTGCATTCATAGTTTGCTTGTTTCAAGTGTTCCTATAGCTTGTATTGAGTAATATAAATAGTGGGAATGATGGAATAGATTATGAATAATATTAGAAAAATTATTAATCTTGTCTTGACAGTACCAAAGTGAATGATCTAACTTTATTACACTAACCCTTCTCACAAAGTTCCGTTAGGTTATGTGTGATTAAGGTTTTCATGTTTTGGGTGAGAAACCGATATGAGGAGAATAAGGAGTGATAATAACCTAATCTTGGGGATTCCCAAGGCACCACGAAGGTAATATTAAAGTAATACTCAAGCGTCTAAGCTTGGGGATGCCCCGGAAGGCATCCCATCTTTCGTCTTCAACACTATCGGTACATCTTACTTGGAGCTATATTTTTATTTGTCACATAATTTGAGTTTTGCTTGGAGCATCATTTTCTTTTATTGTTTTCTTTTAGGTGTTATTTATAATCTTTATTTTCAATAAAAAGTTCCAAGAATTGCCTTAGGATGCTTGCATTGCATGTTTTGATGTGTGATGTGTGAAAACAGAAACTTCTTCTCTAACATTTGAGTTTTCATATTTTACTGGAACAGGGAAAGTTTCTGGAATTTTTAAAAAGTATTATCATGTAAATTATTGAGCATTTCCTAATTTTTCATAATTTTTAGATTTACATAAGTACATTGTTTTCATAAAATTCTACAGACTGTTGTCTTTGGACAGATTGCTGTCATAGTTTTGTCATCTACGTATCCTATAGTTTCCATAGCCTATATTGGAAAATATAAATTGTGGAAATGATAGTATACAGTACCTAGTTTTTGAAAATTATTCTGTAACTTGTCCTGGCAAAACATGAAGTGTTGATTTATTCTTATGTGTACTATCCTATATCACGTGTTCTTTTCGAGTTTTGTGTGGATGAAGTTTTCGAGAATAGGTGAAACCATGATATGAGAGGATTGAAGGAGATACAAATTCTCACAATTGGTGATTCCCAAGGCACACCAAGTAAATATTTCGAGAACTCTCAAGCATCTAAGCTTGGGGATGCTACGCATCCCACCTCTCTTCTTCAGTAATTATCGTTTAGCCTATGTTGAACCTAAATTTTAATACATTCACATGATGCATGCTATTCTTGGAGTACTATTTTATTTTGCTTGATGTCTAAATAAAATACTCAGATATGAAAATCTTTATTGAGAGAGATACAGAGAAAGTCCTCACATAACTGCTTAATTGTTTGACTACTCATTGATCTTCACTTAAATGTTTTGGAGTTGTTTTATCATTTACTCTCGTGCTTCACTTATATCCTATGAGTAAATTATATAATGACTTGAATATCATAAATCAGAAATTATATATGTTTTATATGCTTATTCCATGGGGAGTAATGACTTCACATATAGGAAGTATAGGTGGTAAAATTTATTTGAAAGTTAGCAAACACCGCATTGGTCACTTGAACAATTCATGGAAGAATATTGATGGAAGAGAGATTTAACACATAAATATACTATCTTGGACATCTTCTATGATTGTGAATACCCATTAATTATTTTCAAACTTGAGAAAATTAGTTGAAGTTGGACAAGGAAGATAACAGAATGAGTTATGCTTGCGTATATTTGTATAAAAGTTATATTGTTATGGATCCTCCAACATGTGGTGCTTGCTTCCACCTAATATTATCCAAAACTTCCACACCAAGTATAAATACTACTTGTGCATCCAAACACCCTTAAACCCAAAGTTGTTCCATATGAGTCCACCATACCTACCTGTATGCGGTATTTACCTACCGTTCCAAATAAATTTGCATGTGCCAAACTCTAAACCTTCAAATAATATTCTGTTAGGTATGCCCAAATCGCTCATATAATTACTAGTCGCTGCCAATATCTTCCATGCTAGGTGGGTTATTCTCACGATACGTGTTGATTCACTATCATTCACGAGAAAGTGGCTGGTAATAGGGATTCCCTATCCCGAAATGAAAGAATGCAAATAACTAAACAAAACTCCCCCAGGAATGTTGTTGGTATGGATAGTACCCATGGATTCGGGTCGATGTGGAGTGTGATTGATTGGTGGAGGGGGAGTAAAACCTTTACCATTCTGTTTGGGAACCGCCTAAAATGTATCTAGCATGGAAGATACCGAGATCTCTCGGTTTTATGGTGACAATGAAAGCATACCGCCCAAAATTATTATTCATCTCTATTTTAAAAGCTCGAGCTCTGGCACCTCTGCAAATCAATGCTTCCCTCTGTGAAGGACCTATCTTTTACTTTCATGTATTTACCTTTATGCAAGAGTCATGGTGATCTTCACCACTTCCTATATTTTTCCTTTTTCTCTTCGCAAGCGTCAAGTGTTGGGGAAAGATCCAAGCATATATGGCCATTCAAATATATTTGACATGAATTATTGTTGTTGACAATTATATATGTGATAAATAAGTTGCGAGGCGAAACTTTAAGCCCCTATATTTCTTTGTGTTCGACGGATGCCATTTGCTCTAAAAATATGCTTTGAGTGTTAGTAATGATGGAAGACTATATGATGGTTGAGTATGTGGAATTTTCTAAATCAAAGCTCTTACATAGACCCTTCCAGAAAATAAGATGAATTGCAATTGTTCGACAACTTGGAATATAGTTTGAAGTTTTCAAGAAACTTTGTGGAATATACTTTAACCTGTTAATAGCTTGTTACTCGATCATGAGAATTTTTATGAGATGAGCTATTGTTTATGATATATAATGATGCTAGAAAATGTGTTTCGAACTATCTTTGATCAAACTTGTGCACCTGCTAGCATCCAAACTTCATAAAAAAATTCCTTTATCATTTACCTACTCGAGGACGAGCAGGAATTAAGCTTAGGGATGCTGATACGTCTCCAACATATCTATAATTTATGAAGTATTCATGCCATGTGTACAATAATTCTATATGATTTTGGTATGATTTTATTAGAACTAACCCAGACTGACGATATTTTCAGCAGAACTACCATGGTGTCATTTTTTTGTGTAGAAATAGAAGTTCTAGGAATGGGCTAGAAATGTAGTATGATTTTTTTGACCAAAAGAGACCGCCGAAGAAATCACCGGATCTTGACAAACACACCGCAAAAGAGTATTACATCGGATAGATCCCCATGAAGATCATGTAGAACATGGTATTGAAGAACATAGAGAGAGAAGAATCCATCTAGATACTAGCTATGGACCCGTAGGTCTATGGTGAACTACTCATGCATCATCGGAAGGGCAATGGAGTTAATGTTCATACCCTTCGTGATCGAATCCCCCTCCGACAGATTACCGGAAAAGGCTCCAAGATTTGATCTCTCAGGAACAAAGGCTTCCGGTGGCGAAAATGTAATATCATGGCTCTTTTTCGTATTGGGTGAATATTTCTGAATTTATAGGCGGAAGATTAGGGCTGGAGGAGCTACGAGGGGGGCACTAGCCAGAGGGGCGCCCCCCGGTGTTGCGGAACGTTGCATGGGAAACAAAAAATTTCCTACGCACACACAAGATCTATCCATGGTGATGAGCATCTACGAGAGGGACAGTGGATCTACGTACCCTTGTAGATCGCTAAGCGGGAAGCGTTAAGAAACGTGGTTGATGTAGTCGAACGTCTTCGCGATCCAAATCGCCGAGCATCCCGCGATCCCATCACGATCCATCCCGTGATCTCATCACGATCTGTCTGGCGATCTCATCACGATCCGTCCCGCGATCCAATCACGATCGTCTCGCGATCTTGACCACGGTCCTTCCGATCTAGTACCAAACGGACGACACCTCCGCGTTCAGCACACGTACAACTCGATGATGATCTCTGCCTTCTTGATCCAACAAGAGGGAGCAGAGAGGTAGACGAGTTCTCCGGATGCGCGACGGCGTTGCGGTGATGGTGGTCGAGGAATTCCAGCAGGGTTTCGCCTAAGCATCGTCGAAAACCGATCTAGAGGAGAAAACGATCTAGAGGAAGAAGAGGGCAGCATGTGGAAATTAGGGTTAGCTTTCCCCTCTAAATCCTCTAGTATGTATAGGAGGGAGGGAGGGGAGGAGGCAGCCTCAAACCCTCAAGATCTGGCCGAAACTGGAGGTGGAGGAGTCCTACTCCAAACCTATTAGGAGTAGGATTCCTCCTTCCCACTTGGAAACTCTTTCCATCTCTCCACCTTTGGATTTTTTCCTTCTCAAACCTCATGGGCTTTAGTGGAGGCTTTGTACAGCCCATCAGGGGCTGGTTTGTCTCCTCCCACAACCCATGACACCCCTCCCGATGGTCCTCCGGTGCCCTCCCGGCACTCACGGTACACTACCGATGAGCCCGAAACTTTTCCGACGACCAAAACAGGACTTCCTATATATCAATATTTACCTCCGGACCATTCCGGAGCTCCTCGTGATGTCCAGGATCTCATCCGAGACTCCGAACAACCTTCGGTCACCAACATCCATTACTCTATACTACCGAAACGTCACTGAACCTTAAGTGTGCAGACCCTGCGGGTTCGAGAACTATGTAGACATGACCGAGACACCTCTACGGTCAATAACCAATAGCGGGACCTGGATGCCCATATTGGTTCCTACATATTCTATGCAGATCTTTATCGGTTGAACCTCTATGTCAAGGATTCAGTTAATCCCGTATGATGTTCCCTTTGTTCTTCGGTATGTTACTTGCCCGAGATTCGATCGTCGGCATCTCCATACCTAGTTCAACCTCGTTACCGGCAAGGCTCTTTACTCGTTCCATAATAGAAGATCACGTGGTTAACACTTAGTCACATTGCTTGTAAGGCTTATTGTGATGTTGTATTACCGAGTGGGCCCTGAGATACCTCTCCATCACACGGAGTAACAAATCCCAGTCTTGATCCATGCCAACCCAATAGACACCCTCGGAGATACCTGTAGAGCACCTTTATAGTCACCCAGTTACGTTGCAACATTTGATACACACAAGGTACTCCTCCGGTGTCAGTGAGTTGCGTGATCTCATGGTCGTAGGAACAAATACTTGACATGCAGAAAACAGTAGCAACAAACTGATACGATCATATGCTATGTTTATAGTTTGGGTATTGTCCATCACATCATTCTCCTAATGCTGTGACACCTTTTTCAAATGACATCTCATGTCCATGGCTAGTAAACCTAGACCATCTTTGATCAACGAGCTAGTCTAATAGAGGCATACGAGGGACATGGTGTTGTCTATGTATCCACACATGTATCTAAGTTTCCGATCATTACAATTATAGCATGGATAATAAACGATTATTATGAACAAGGAAATATGATAATAACAAATTTATTATTGCCTCTAGGGCAAATTTCCAACACCCACGCCATGCCAGGGTGGCTTGTGGCCCACCCGCAGACCTTCTGGCCTCTTCTCCAAGTCTCGTAGGTTCCTTCTGGTCCAAGAAAAATCATCGTAGAATTTTATTCCGTTTGAACTCTGTTTGATATTTCTTTTTTGCAATACTGAAAAACATGGAAAAACAGAAACTGCCACTTGGTACTAGGTTAATAGGTTAGTCCAAAAAATAATATAAAATAGCATATTAATGCACATAAAATATCCAAAATAGATAATATAATAACATGGAACAATCAAAAACTACAGATACGTTGGAGACATATCACATGGTACCATCTCTGGTCCTCCTATATGTACTTCTTACTGTCCTCGGCCAAAGACACACCGAATACGCCCAGGGTTTTGCCTCATCTTGCTACTTGCGCTGCCACTGTAGTCTAGTCCATATCAAACGTCGGTGTGCACTGGCATGCAAGAGAGCAGGTCTCCGGAAACGTTCGACCTTGCGATCCTGCACCGAGAAAGGACGAATTAGGTTTATGGGAAGAACTCTGTGCAAATGCCATCGTCTCCATCGTCATCCTTGCGATCCTGCGATCCTTGTCATCACGGATCGTCTACCGTCCAAGTCAGGCGGTTCTACTCATCGACGTCTCCGTCGCCATCAATAATAGATCTCCAACAACATCATCATCAACACCGTCGCTCCTGCAACAGCTAACGAACAATACGTTCTTCGTGATCTAATCATGTTTCTCTATGTAGTTGCTACTTCGTATGCGATGATGATATGTATGTTATGTTGTTCATCTAGTTTGCTAGATTATTGCATGATAATATATGTTATAGTCATGAATTATTTACTGGAATTAATCATGAACTTGCCTAATCTTCCAACAATCCAAAAACCTATGGATGAAATCACTGATGCACTACGGCTGGATAAGCTTAACGGTGTGCAATTTAAGAGGAGGTAAGTGAGGTCCATGCTCTAGATTACCGCTCTGAAAGTTTTCCATGTTAGTGCTAGCATGCCAGAGGGAGCTTCTAATGAAGATTAGAGAAAGTTGCAGGAAGCCAACACTATCTTTGTGGGATGCATTTTTAGTGTTCTTGTTGACCGTGTGGGTGATGTGTACATGCACATGCAAGATGGAAAGACACTATCGGGCAGTGAACTATACATCATGGAGAATTTTCACTACTATAAGATGGTGAATAACCGTTCTGTGGTCGAACAAGCTCATGAGTGCATTGTGAAGGAACTGGAACTCCTTATGTGTGATCTACCCGATAAATTCGTGGCTGGGTGCATGATTGCAAAGTTGCATCCTTCATGGAGAAACTACTCTGGAACATAAGAGACAGGAGATATCAGTTGAAAATATGATTGCATCTCTTGATGTTGAAGAGAAAGCTCGGGCTAAAGCCAATACTGAGAAAGGAGGTGAGGTTCAACCTACCGTCAATATGGTATAGATGTACCCGAAGAACAAGAACAAAGGAAAGAACAAGCATGTTTTAAACAAACCTATGAAGACTAGTGCCTTCAAGAAGAAGTTCAACAAGGCTTAGCTGGAGGGCTACGCCCGCGGGAAGCCCAGTCACTTTTCCAAGGAGTGTCCAGAACATGCAGACCACAAAGGGAAAACGGGCTCCAAGACTGTCAGCATGGTGACCGCTAGCAATACTGATGGGTATGGTAACTTGCCTATTGTACTTTCAGTTTTTCAATCATCTTCATGGTGTATTGATTCAAGAGCTAACATTCATGTGTGTGCTGACGTCTCTTTGTTTACTTCTTCTCAAGTCACAAGGGATTCTTCCGTCCTAATGGGGAATGGGTCACATGCTTCTATTCGTGGCATTGGCACGGTGGATCAGAAGTTTACTTCGGGAAAGATCGTGCATCTAAGGTATGTGCAGCATGTCCCCACTATGAACAAGAGTCTAGCTAGTTAGCGGCTCCCTTATATGTCAAGATGGGTTTAAGGTAGTTTTAGAATCGAATAAAGTAATCGTGCCGATATTTAGACAATTTATAGGCAAAGGTTATGAGTGCGGAGGCTTGTTTCGCTTTTCCCTTCCAGATTTGTGCTATAAGTCAGCAAACCAAATTTGTGCTAGTATTAATGATGATGCAAGTGTTTGGCACTCTCGTTTATGTCATATTAGCTTTTGTTTAATCTCTCTCCTATCTAGTATGATTTTAATTCCTATTTAACTTTTGCCAAAGGTTCTAAGTGCCATAGTTGTGTGCAATCGAAGCAACCTCGAAAACCTCACACGACTGCCGAGGAGAGAAACGCCTGTTAAAAGTTTCAAACGTCCTCTTTTTTGAAATTGAAAGAGAGTCTTATAAAAGGGTCTAACTTCCAAACTATTTCTTTTTTCATTCATTCTCCTTTAGTTTTTTTCTCTATAGAGAAGTCTTATTTACGATGTACGATGATCCCTGTTAAGCATCATGGTTGAATGGTTAAAGCGCCCAACTCATAATTGGTAAATTTGCAGGTTCTTTGGCACCTCTAGAACTCATACATTCTGATCTATGTGGGATGAATGGTGTGTTGAAAAAGGTGGAAAGAGATATTTCACGATGTTGATTGATGATGCAACTAGATTTTGCTATGTTTATTTGTTGCAAACTAAAGATGAAGCTTTAGACTACTTTAAGATCTGTAAAGCTGAAGTTGAAAATCAACTAGAGAGAAAGATCAAGCATCTTAGTTGGGATCGTGGTGGAGTATTTTTCCCAAAGTATTTGATGAATTTTGTGATAAACATGAGAGGATGCCTCCCTATTTGCCCCAATCAAACGTGGTTGCCGAGAGGAAAAACTGCATGTTGACTAACTTGGTGAATGCCATGTTAGTCACTGCTGGTTTATCTAAGGCATGGTGGGGGAGGCCTTTTTGACTTCATGTCATGCCCTGAATAGAGTTCCTAAGAAGAATAAAGTGAAAACCCCTTATGAAGAGTGGGTTGGGAGAAAATCTTCACTCTCTTATTTGCGCACTTGGGGATGCTTGGCAAAGGTCAATATTCTTATTCATAAGAAACGTAAACTTAGACCAAAGACAATGGATTGTGTCTTTCTGGGTTATGCTCAGCGAAGCATTGCTTATATATTTTTAGTGGTTAAATCCGAGGTTCCTCATATGCATGTAGATACTATAATGAAATCTCGTGATGCAACAATTTTTGAGAATATATTTCCCATGAAAGATATGCATAGTATTGCTAGATTTTCTTCTAACATAAATTCTGAATCTAGTACATTTGATGATTATATTGAACAGTCAATTGAGGAAGTCCATGAGATGGATAACGATGAAGCTCCTATGAGGAGCAAGAGACAGAGGGTTGCAAAATAATTTGGTGATGATTTCATTGTATACCTTGTGGAAGATACTCCCAAGTCTATTGCAAAAGCATATTCATCTCCGGATGTAGATGATTGGAAAGAAGATGGTCATAATGAGATGGACTAAATTCTTTCTAATGGAACTTGGGAGCTAACTGAACGACCCTATGGTTATAAACATGTGGGTTGTAAGTGGGTGTTCAAAAAGAAGTTAAGGCCTGATGGTAGTATTGATAAGTACAAGGCGCGGCTTGTGTCCAAGGGCTACACTCAGAAAGAAGGCATAGATTACTTTGACACCTATTCGCCTGTTGCTAGAATGACGACCATTCGGGTGTTAATTTCCCAGGCTGCCTCTAATGGTCTTATCATTCATCAAATGGATGTACAGACAGCTTTCCTAAATGGAGAGTGGGAAGAGGAAATCTATATGGATGAGCCATATGGGTTTGTGGTAAAAGGAGAAGAGAGAAAAGTATGCAAGTTGTTAAAATCTTTGTATGGTTTGAAATAAGGACCTAAGCAATGGTATGAGAAGTTTGAAAGAAATCTGACTTCTACGGGATTTTTCATTAACGAGGCTGATAGGTGTGTTTACTATCACCATAGTGGGGGCAATAGTGTCATATTATGTTTGTATGTTGTTGACATACTGATCTTTGGTATAAACATTGAGGTCAAGTCTTTTCTATTCAAGAGTTTTGACATGAAAGATATGGGAGAAGACGATGTTATTCTAAACACCAAACTTATTAAGGATGAGAGTGGGACTACTCTAACACAATCTCACTATGTTGTGAAGGTCTTGAGCTATTTTGGCATTATGGATAGTAAGACTTCTCCAACACCTTATGATCCCAGCGTGAGACTTAGAAAGAACAAGAAAGAAACGAGAGATCAACTAAGATACTCTCAAATTGCCAGTTCACTCATGTACCTATCTAGCGCTACAAGACCAGACATCTCTTTTGTTGTGGGCAAACTGAGTAGGTTCATGTCCAACCCGGGTGATGATCATTGGCATGCACTAGAAAGAGACTTGCGCTATCTTGGAGGTACTATGAGTTAAGGAATTCACTATTCAGGCATCCTGCTATGCTAGAGGTACATAGTGTTTCAAATTGTATTTCTGATGTTGATGTACTCTATGCCACAAGTGGGTATGTGTTTACTCTTGATTATGGCGCGGTGTCATGGAGGTTTTGCGAACAAACCATATTAAGGAGCTTAACTATGGAAGTAGAACTAACTACTTTAGACACAACCATTGTTGAGGCAGAATGGCTGCGTGAGCTCTTGATGGACTTGCCTGTGGTTGAAAAACCTGTATCGGCTATTGTTATGAGTTGTGACAACCAAACAGTTATCACTAAAGAGAACAATTCTAAGGATAACGCGGAGTCATCAAGACATGTGAAGAGACATTTGAAATCTTCCAGGAAGTTCAGAAACTACGGAGTAATAACTGTTACGTATATCCAAACAGACAAAAACTAGCAGATCCTTTTACAAAGGGACTATCATGAAATGTGACATATATTTCATCGAGGGAGATGGGTATGATACCCATAGATGTTATATCATAGTAGTTACCCAACCTTTGTGATCAGAGATCTCGTGAATTAGGACCTAGGAAGAACAAACTATTGGTTAATAGAAGAGAGTAATAAATGGATGTCTCTAAGTGAAAATGCAAAACTCTTAGAGTTGTAAGGCTCATTGTTGTCAGGAAGGTTGGCAAAATATCTTAATGTGATTCTATTGGCTATTATAGCAAACATGATGTTCTATAGAGTAGTCTTAAAAGAACGCACCTATATGAGCTCCGATTGTAGACGTCTCAATCTATGAGACTTGGGTGATCTCTAGTCAGCTCACGAAGAGACCAGGGAGTACGACGTATATGCTCCAAACTGCGTGGGTAGCCTACTGGCAGCCAGGTACTAGTGAAAACATTGAGTGAAACATATTCACACAAAACTAGAAGTTCAAGGAATAGTCTATTATCAAGTTGTTGATGGATGTAGCTTAAAGTTCTAGGAAGAAGTTCAACATAGCAGTCTTTGGTGACACACTGGTATATTAAACAAGTAAGAAGAAAAAGGCAAATCTCTAAATGGGTATTTGAGACTGCTGGGGGATTGTTAGAATAAATGGTCTTGGCCCATCTACAAATTCTGAAATCTCAAATGAGCCCATGAATAAAATGGTAAGTGGTGATGTGGTGGTGCTAAAGCTTAGTAACATACTGCTGGTTGGGGAAGAGTTGGACCTCTTTATATAGAAGGTTCTCTCCACCACTCCATGTGTGTGTTGGGAAGAGAAACGGGAACTCCACATGCACGCTCACTCGCCTCGCCTTGCCTGGCCTGGCCAGGGTGTGACATGGCGTGGCGAGGTGAGGCGATGCGTACGTGTGACATGAGTGTGAATGGTCCACCGAAATCCGGTCTGTTTCCTTGCGGGGGCTTGGCTTCCTTTGTCATTTAATTTTTGATGTCTTTGCATACGATTTAGCTAGTTGTTGTCCGAGTCTATGACTTAGAGACCAACTCGGTTTGAGATCATGATCATGACACAATACCGTCTCTGGTCCTTCTATATATACTGCTTACCGTCCATAGCAAAGACACACCTAATACGCCCTCCTCTCGCTACTTGCGCTGCCACCATAGTCTACTCCATCTCGAACGCCGGCGAGCAGCAGCTTGCCAGAGAGCTAGAGTTTGGAATAGTTCGACCTTGCGATCTTGCACCGGGAGAGGACGAATAAGGTTTTTGAGAAGCGCTCTGCACGACTGCTCAAATTCGTCATCACGGGTGGTCTACCGTTCAAGTCGGGCGGTGCTACTCATCGTCGTCTCCACCCTCGTCAACAATAGATCGTCAACGACGTCGTCATCAACATCGTCGCTCCTGCAACAGCTAATGAATAGTATGTTATTCATGATCTGACCATGTTTCTCTCTGTAGTTGCTATTTCGCATGCGATGATGATATGCATGTTCTGTTGTTCATCTAGGTTGCTAGATTATTGCATGCTAATATATGTTCTAGTCATGAATTATTTACTAAAATTAATCATGAACTTGCCTAATATTCCAACAGTAATAAGAACAATAGAGCTATCCCTTTCACCAAGGATTTTCCTCACTTCATTCACTAGCATCGAATGTTGCAATCTGTCCTCTGCATTTGCCTAGATAGAAGCCACGGTAGCCTGGCAATCCATCTCAATATCAACTGGGAACGATGACCACTTTGCGTATCAAAAACTAAGTCCCTCCAAGCATGTAGCTCGCTTAGCTTGCAAAGGGCAACGAGATTTCTGCAGGCCGAGAAGATGATGGCGCCGGTGTCGTCTTGCAAGACCATCCCAGCACCCACCCCTCCTGTTATCTCGCAGAAAGACCCGTCTACATTTAAGTTTACTATCCCTTGGCCTAGAGGTTGCCATCTAGTCAACCGGTTCAAGGCATCTCCATATGATAATGATGTTGGCCAGCCTCCAACCAGTAACACCATTTTTTCTCTAACATGATATCTTGATGGATATTGATTAATGGCAAGAAGTAAGGTCCTATAGCTAAGCAAGAAACGACAAGATGCTTCAACTGGGGGAGGTTTTTTGTCGTGGACTATTTCACTCCAGATGTGCCAAGCATGCCAAAGGACCAGTAGTAGTCGCATGCGGTCATCTTCTCCCTGTCCGTGCAACACATAAAAAAGCCATTCCATGCCCGTGTGTCGCATATTGTAGTTATATTGGGCAGGCTCCATTTCTTCGTCATGGCTCGCTATAGCTCCACCGCTTGTGGGAACATGCAGAAGACATGGAACGTGTCCTCTTGCTCCGTCGCACATAGGTGAAAGTAGTTAGTAAGTTCTTGTTGAAAATATGTTGTAGAGGAAATAATATAATATTATATTTCCATGTTCATTATTAATTTTATGTTTCTATGCTACAATTGTATTGGTTCATGATTATAAGATTAAGAGGAAAACCCAATACAAACACCAAGTGATCCCTAGTTTAGCCTCTCAGACTAGCTCATTATTGATTGATGATCTTGTTTTTCTGATCATGAACATTATTAGCTCTAACAAGGATGAAATAAATATATGAGAACGCCATTGCCTTGAACAACGGAGTTTGATACACCCAACTTTTGAGTTAGTGACAGATGTCATCATTGCAATGTTATCGGTATTTCATATAACTTGTTCACATTTGTATTGTTCCTTAGACCATGAGAACATTAAATACCAACATGTCGGATGGATACTTTGGGGTTCACCATATGTCACTTCCTAAATGGATGTGAATACAAGTGACTTGTGGCTATTCCAGAAACATATGTCGCGGTAGCAGTAGATCAAGACTGAGATTTGCTCCTCGCACAATAGTGAGATACTCTCCGGACTCACTAAGTTGTACGATGTCATTATCGTTTGGCCAACACTTGTGATTATGATCATGGGATAACAGAACACACACACACGAGTGAAGAGAAGCAAACCAGTAACGAGGATAACTGATGTAGTGATCAAGGAGATTGTTGGGGATATAACACCATGGTGAGACCCACCCAGGTGGGGCCGTGTCATACCTGGCGTCTCATAGGCCAGACCAAGGCAGATGGGCATGGAGATGTAAGCCTAGACATATGGTGGCTTACCAAGATGGGCCAAGGCAAGGCCCAGACAGAGAAGGCGTGAAGACCCGGGCGGTTAGGCCACCCGGAGACGGCTTGCCTAGGAAGGCAAGGCGACATAGAGATAGAATCAGACATGTTGGAAGAGTCGGTATGAGACTTGTGTAACCCATGGTCTTGACCTCCTATATAAAGGCAAGACCCGGGGCGACTTAGAGAGAAACCAACTAATCGAGAACTAGGTCAAGCGAATCCGCTCCCTTGTAATCGATATTCCAATCAATACAACACAAGCAGGACGTTGGCTTTTACCTCTTCTTGAGGGGCCGAACCTGGGTAAACTTGTATCCTTCGTCCCAACCAACCCCTTTGAGTCCATCACCTTAGCGATGGCCTCAAACATAAGTCCTCGGACATCTAGCGTGATAAAACCACGACAGTTGGCGCCCACCGTGGGGCTAGCACTCGGTGGTGTTGAGTTCTCAAAGGGCTCTCTCCCAGGGATCGAGGGATACGTTGTTGGAAGGATGAACAAGATTCGCCGTTGCCAGCTCTACATCGACGACGCCGGCTAGGGCTCCGAGGCCGACTTTGTCGAGTACGGTTTTCGGGTTCCCTTCGGCGGAATCCACGTCTTCATCGGCAAGGTCGGCTTATCTACACCCGGGCCGAACGTCTGCACCAACATCGTCGAGCCGGCTCGGCGCACGCAACCCGCCCGTGCTAATCCGGGCAGAAAGCATGTCTTCGTTGGCTGCACGCAGGGCATGGATCTTGATGATTCCATGTCGCATGAAACCCTCGTCTGTTCGGAGGATGGATCTTCGAGCGGAGAGACGGAATCAATCTACTACCTTCACGATGGCAGGCTTGGGGGCTACGACGAGCTTTATCCCGGGTCGAAGTATCATGAGCTAGAGGACCTTGGGCCGCCGATGCATGCGGCCGTTCATGGCGGGTTCAGCACCGGGCCCGAGCAGTACAGCCATCAGGCCAGCTGGGTCAGGGGCCAACCTGCAGCCGGCTCAAGTTCTTCTGGATCTGATGGATGAGCTCACAGCCCTAATGGCAACTGAAGTCACGGCAGAGAATCAAGCCACCCAGAACACAGAGATCGCAAGGCTAAAGGACCAGATGACTGAAGTCCAACAAGGGATCAGCGTGTTGAAAGCTCGGATGGATGCGGAGGCAGAACGCCTTAAGATGAGCGCATTTTGCCTTGAGTTGGAGCAGTAATCTGCGGCGGCGGTTCAGCGGCTAAGGCATCAGTCCCGCTTGTCAGAACAGTAAGAGGCCAGGAATCTTTTTAACACGCCGGGAACGGGACAGACAGCGGAAGCAACTGAGAGTCGGCCAGCGGCTCGACGGCAGCATATTAACCCGCCCCGATGGAACCAGGCCTCAGCATTGGCTTTCCCAATGCCGGTGGGTCATTATTCAAACCCGGTGGTGAACATGGTGGCGGCAGCGACCCAGCTTGGGACGATCCCTATCCTGACGAGGCGCCCTTCGCAGAAGAGGTGCGGAATGCCATTGGATACCTGCAGACGGTGATGGCCCAGCAGGAGAAGTACACCTATAGCCGGAGTCGCATGCATTCAACCCCCATCCCCAGCCGCATCTTCAACCGGCAGTATGAGTTGCCAGCGGTTTCTAGCAGTGATCGGCACCGGGACCCGCCACAAGATGACCAGGCGGTTTTGGATGCTCAAGAGTTGGTGGACCGGGCGAGGGCGTAGCACGAGGCGGCAGCTCTAGCAGCGGCGGCGACTCGTCAAGAACTGGCACCTTCCATCTCGGTCGGAGCAGGAGTAACCACCAGGTCCGTGGGAGTGTCGTGCCTAGTGCCGGCTTTGCAGAACGAGCGTCTGCCGAAAGATTTCAAGGGCCCTCGCAAGGTCCCAAAATTACACTACTGACCTACCTCCAGAGGCATGGATTGAGATCTATGAGCTGGCGATGGAGATGTTAGACGTCAATGACGCAGTATGTGCTAAGTACTTTATTATGATGCTGGAAGGGCCGGCTAGCACATGGTTGAAGGGCTTGCCACCCAACACCATTAATTCCTGGGCTGAGTTAAAAGCAAAGTTCATCAAAAAATTCCAAGGGACGTGCAAGCAGCCCATGACGATTGTGGATTTGGATCATTGTGTGCAACAGGAGAGTGAGTCGGCTCATCATTGGGTCCGGCGGGTCTCAACCATCATCCACTCGTCTGAACAGATTACGGCGGCTCAAGCAGTTTTGATTCTGGAGAAGAATTGCCACTTTACGCCTCTGAAGCAGAAGCTTGGCCGGCTCAAGCACTCGTGTCAGGACATGGGGGAGCTCATGGCGGCTCTCACGAAGTACGCTGACTCTGACAATACGAAGGATCCAGGCTCTGACGAGGAGAAGCCTAGTCAGAGCAAGAAGAATTACAATGGCAAGGGTCCGGCAGGCAATGGCAACCAGAGCAAAAGGAAGAACCTAGATGGCGGGTCAGAATTGGTGGCCAACACTAGCGCCGGGAACAATCGTGCTAAGGCAACGGGAACTTCAGACAACCCTTTAATAAGGGTAAAACTCCTTTTAATTTGGTGGAGATGCTCAATAAACCTTGTCCACAGCACAGCCGGCCCGATAAAGGTGGCGGCTCACACATGGAGGAATTGCCACATTATGCAAAAGTTTCGGTATTACAGTGTGCGACAGCATAAAAACAATGGTGGTGGCCCACCAGGAGGCTCCGGGCGAGGCGGGTCAGGTGCTGACCTGGGGTTTGGCAGCTCAGGATCCGGCTATCAGGGCCAGGGCAATCAAGGAGGGCATCATCAGCAATCTTGTGGCAATAATCAGCAGCAAAATAACCAGTGTGGGTATCAGAGTAATCTGAAGCAGCTCAGCTCGGGTCAGTATCATGTTTTTACAACCGGTCTTAATAGGCGAGATCAGATGTTGCGCAAGCGGGCGGTCAATAACATCACACCGGCTCTCCCGCAATACTTGAAGTGGTCTGAGTACGACATAACCTGGAGCACAGAGGATCACCCGCCGCCAAGTTGGTAGTTGGTAGTTGATGACCTAGGACGGCTGGCATTGGTAGTTGCCCCCCAAGTTGGAGGATATGTATTTACCAAAGTGCTTATGGGTGGTGACAACAGCATGAATATTTTGTACTATGACAATTTCCGCCGGATGAAGTTGCTTGATAAGGATCTTAGGCCTTCCTCGACGGTCTTTCATGGTGTGGTGTCTGGCAAATCGGCTTATCCAGTGGGTAAGATCTCTTTGGAAGTAGCTTTGGTGATGAATACAAATAGGGTGGAGACTTTGTGTTTTGAGGTGGTCAAGATCAAAAGCCCATATCATGCCCTGTTTGGACGTCCGGCTTACGCCAAGTTCATGGCTAGGCCTTGCTATGTTTACTTACAGCTCAAAATGCCGGGTCTAAAAGGGACGATTAGAGTGCATGGTGATCGAGAGACGGCTATTGAGTGTGAGGAAGGAGATGCAGCTTATGCAGAGTCAAGTTGCGCGGAAGCAGAGCTCAAGTTCTATAAGGAAAATGTTGACCCGGAGGACATGACTCCGCTCAAAAATCCCACCACAGAATCAGAGCCTCCCCTCAAGTTTTCGGCAGATGACACTAAGCTAGTGGATTTTACTCCGGGCGACTCATCTCAACAGTTTACTATTGGGGCCAATATGGATCCCAAATAGGAAAGCGTGCTCATTGAATTCATCCGTGAGAATCGGGACATCCTTGCATGGAAGCCGTCTGACATGTCGGGTGTACCGAGAGAGTTCGTTGACCACCACCTTAATGTGGATCCTAAATTTAAGACAGTCAAGCAGTTCCTACGGCGATTCAATGAAGAGAGGCGCAAGGCCATTGGGGAAGAGGTGGCCCGGCTCTTGGCGGCGGGTTTCATCGTTGAAGTGTTTCACCCAGAGTGGCTTGCTAACCCGATGCTAGACCTTAAGAAGAATGGAACATGGCGTATGTGTGTGGATTACACGAATCTTAATAAAGCCTATCCGACTGACCCGTTTACTCTCCCTCGTATCGACCAGATCATCGATGCAACGGCGGGTTGTGAGAGTTTGTGTTTCCTGGATGCTTATTCTGGTTATCCTCAGATCAAGATGGCAGTCAAGGACGAAGAGAAGACGGCTTTCATCACGCCTTTTGGTGCCTTTTGCTATGTGTCCATGCCTTTCGGGCTCAAGAGTGCCCAGGCAACTTACCAGCATTGTGTGCAAAACTGTCTTCGTAGCCAAATTGGGTGCAACGCTCATGCATACGTGGGTGACATTGTGATTAAGTCCAGGAAGAAGGAGACTCTTCTTGACGACCTGAAGGAGACTTTTGACAACTTACGGGTCTACAAGATGATGCATAACCCGACTAAGTGTGTTTTCGGTGTTCCTGCAGGCAAGCTCATGGGATTTCTAGTCTCTAATCGTGGCATTAAGGCTAATCTAGATAAGATCAAGGCTATCACTTCTCTGTATGAGCCGGCATGCATCAATGATGTTCAGCGCCTGGCGGGACAGATCGCTGCGTTAAGCCGGTCCATAAGCCGCCTTGGTGAGAAGGCCATCCCTTTGTACCAGATGATGAAGAAGACAGACAACTTTGTCTGGAGTGTAGCAGCGGGTGAAGCGTTTGAGGCCCTCAAGAGGCAGGTCGCAGAGCCGCCAGTCTTAGCGGCTCCGGCTGAGAAGGAACCTTTGCTCTTATACTTGGCGGCTAATAATAGGGCAGTCAGCGCCACGATCGTTGTTGAGCATAAGGAGGCAGGGAAGGAATATCCGGTGCAAAGGCCGGTTTATTATATCAGTGAAGTCCTGACAGAGTCCAAGCAGAGGTATCCACATTGGCAGAAACTGGTATATGGGGTGTTCATGGCTAGTCGTAAGCTGAAGCATTACTTGTGGGGGAACGTTGCATGGGAAACAAAAAAATTCCTACGCACACGCAGATCTATCCATGGTGATGAGCATCTATGAGAGGGAGAGTGGATCTACGTACCCATGTAGATCGCTAAGCGGGAAGCGTTAAGAAACGCGGTTGGTGTAGTCGAACGTCTTCGCGATCCAAATCGCCGAGCGTCCCGCGATCTCATCATGATCCGTCCCACGATCCAATCATGAACCATCCCGCGAACTCATCACGATCCGTCCCGCAATCTCATCATGATCCGTCCCGCGAACTCATCACGATCCGTCCTGTGAACTCATCACGATCCGTCCTGCGATAACATCACGATCCGTCCCGCGATCTCATCACGAATCGTCTCGTGGTCTTGATCATGGTCCTTCCGATCTAGTACCGAACGGACGACACCTCTGCGTTCAGCACACGTGCATTTTGATGATGATCTCCACCGTCTTGATCCAGCAAGAGTAAGTGGAGAGGAGGAAGAGTTCACTGGCAGCGTGATGGTGCTCCGGCACTGGTGGTGGAGCAATTCCGGCAGGGCTTCGCCTAAGCACCGCGGAAATCCTATCTAGAGGAGCACCGGTGGAACGGGTAGCACGTGGCCGTAAAATCTAGTGCAAAACCCTAAAATCCACCATTATATATAGGAGGAGAGGAGAGGAGGCTGGCGCAAGGGCCAAGGCTCCTATAGGAGTCGGCCGAACCAATTAGGAATGGAGGACTCTCCTCCAATCCTAGTACGACTAGGATTCGTCCCTTTTTTTCACCTTTTCCTATTTGGTTTTCTTCTCCAGCCACATGGGCCTTGTGTGGGAGTTTCCACCAGCCCACTAAGGGATGATATTCACTCTCCCACAGCCCATGAAGCCTCTTGGGTCGAAATACCCCTCCCGGAGGTCTCCCGGGACACTACCGGCACTCCCGGGACACTACCAATGAGCCCGAAACTTTTCCGGTGACCAAAATAGGACTTCCTATATATGAATCTTTACCTCCGGACCATTCCGGAGCACCTCGTGACATTAGGGATCTCATATGGGACTCTGAACAACCTTCGGTCACCACCATACATAACTCTATACTACTGAAACGTCACCAAACCTTAAGTGTGCAGACCCTGCGGGTTCGAGAACTATGTAGACATGACCGAGACACCTGTACGGTCAATAGCCAATAGAAGGACCTGGATGTCCATATTGGTTCCTACATATTCTACGAAGATCTTTATCGGTCGAACCTCTATGTCAAGGATTCAGTTAATCCCGTATGATGTTCCCTTTGTTGTTCGGTATGTTACTTGCCCGAGATTCAATCGTCGGTATCTCCATACCTAGTTTAACCTCATTACCCGCAAGCCTCTTTAATTGTTCTGTAATACAAGATCCCGTGACTAACACTTAGTCACATTGCTTGCAAGGCTTATTGTGATGTTGTATTACCTAGTGGGCCCTGAGATACCTCTCCGTCACATTGAGTAACAAATCCCAGTCTTGATCTATGTCAACTCAACAGACACCTTCGGAGATACCTGTAATGCACCTTTATAGTCACCAAGTTATGTTGCGACGTTTGATACACACAAGGCACTCCTCCGATGTCCGTGAGTTGCATGATCTCGTGGTCATAGGAACATATACTTGACATGCAGAAAACGGTAGCAATAAACTGACACGATCATATGCTACGTTTGTATTTTTGGTCTTGTCCATCACATCATTCTCCTAATGATGTGATCCATTATCAAATGACATCACATGTCAATGGCTAGGAAACCTTGACCATCTTTGATTAACGACCTAGTTCACTAGAGGCATACCAGGGACAATGTATTGTTTATTTACCCACACATGTAATGTGTTTCCAATCAATACAATTATAGCATGGAAAATAAACGATTATCATGAACAAGGAAATATAATAATAAACACTTTATTTATTGCCTCTAGGGCATATTTCCAATAGTCTCCCACTTGCACTAGAGTCAATAATCTAGTTCAGATCACCATGTGACTTGCATTGCTATGAATCTAACACCCAATGAGTTCTGGGGCTTGATCATGCTTTGCATGTGAGAGAGGTTTTTATAGTCAACAGGTCTGCGACATTCAGATCCGTGTGTACTTTGCAAATTTCTATGTCAAACCGTAAACACTACTACCACACTCCACTTGGTACTATTCCAAATGGCTGCTCCACTATACGTATCCAGATTGCTACTACGAGTCATCCGGATTGGTGTTAAAGCTTGCATCGACATGACTCTTTACGACGAACTTTTTATCACCTCCATAATCGAGAAACATCTCCTTAGTCTTTCAGTTACTAAGGATAATCTTGACCGCTGTCCAGTGCTCCATTCTAGGCTCACTTTGAAACCTTCTGGCCATACTTATGGCAAGGTTGACATCGGGTCTTGTGCATAGCATTGCATACATGATAGAGCCTATGGCTGAAGCATAGGGGATGCCACTCATCTTTTTTCTATCTTCTGCAGTCACTGGGCATTGAGTCTTACTCAACTTTACACCTTACAAATCAGGAGAGAACTCTTTCTCTGACTGATCCATTTTGGACTCTTTCAAAATCTTGTCAAGGTATGTACTCATTGAAAGTCTCATCAAGTATCTTGATCTATCTCTATAGATCTTGATGCTCAACAATTAGGTAGCTTTATACAGGTCTACCTCTGAAAAACTCCTTTCAAACAACCGTTTATGCTTTCCAGAAATTCTACATTATTTCCGATCAACAATATGTCAACCACATATGCTTACCAGAAACACTATAGTGCTCCCACTCACTTTATTGTAAATACAAGTTTCTCATAAACTTTGTATAGACTCAAAACTTTGATCACCTTACCAAAGTGTATATTCCAACTCCGAGATGCTTGCTTCAGTCCATAGAAGGATCACTAAAGCTTGCACACCTTTTAGCATCCTTAGGACTGACAAAACCTTCTGGTTGTATCTCATACAACCTTTCCTCAAGGAAGGAAATGATGTTTTGGTATCCATCTGCCAGATTTCATATATGAAAAATGCAGCAACCGCTAACATAATTCCAACAGACTTTAGCATCGCTACGAGTGAGAAAGTCTCATCGCAGTCAACTCCTTGAACTTGCCGGAACTTTTTTGCGACAAGTCGAGCTTTATAAATGGTGACATTCACCATCAGCGTATGTCTTCATTTTAAAGATCCATTTGTACTCTACGACCTGCCGTTCAACGAGCAAGTCTACCAAAGTCTATACTTGGTTTTCATATATGGATCCTTTATCGGATTTCATGGCCTCTAACCATTTCTCGGAATCCGGGCCCATCACTGCTCCTCCATAGCTCGTAGGTTCATTGTTGTCCAACAACATGACCTCAAGACAGGGTTGTCGTACCACTCAGGAGTAGTACGCGCCCCTGTCGACCTACGAGGTCCAATATTAGCTTGATCCAAAGCTTCATGATCATCATCATTAACTTCCTCTTCTACCGTTGTAGGTTCCACAGAAACATCTTTCTGTGCTGCGCTACTTTCTGGTTGAAGTAAAGGTTCAATAACCTCATCAAGCTCTATTTTCCTCCCACTCAATTCTTTCGAGAGAAACTCTTTCTCAAGAAATCTTCCGTTCTTAGCGACAAACACTTTGCCTTCGGATCTGAGATAGAAGGTATACCCGACTGTCTTTTTCAGGTATCCTATGAAGATGCATTTCTCCGCTTTGGGTTCCAGTTTTTCAGGCTGAAGCTTTTTGACATAAGCATCACATCCCCAAACTTTAAGAAACGACAACTTTGGCCTCTTGCCAAACCACAGTTCATATGGCCTCGTATCAACGGATTTCAATGGTGCCCTATTTAAAGTGAATGTAGTTGTCTCTAATGCACAACCCCAAAATTATAGTAGCAAAACGATAAGAGACATCATAACACGCACCATATCCAATAGAGCACGATTATGATGTTCGGACATACCATCACACTATGGTGTTCTAGGTGGCGTGTGTTGTGAAACAACTTTCACATTGTCTAAAGTTGTATGCCAAACTCGTAACTCAGGTATTCACCTCCACGATCATATCACAGATATTTTTATCTTCTTGTCATGATGATCTTAAACTTCACTCTGAATTTGCTTGAACTTTTCAAACGATTTAGACTTGTGTTTCATTAAGTAAACATACACTATATCTACCCAAATCATCAGTGAAGGTAAGAAAATAACGATATCCACCGCACGCTACAAGACTCATTGGATTGCATACATCAACATGTATCATTTCCAATAAATCACTTGCCCGCTCCGTCAAACCAGAAAATGGGGTCCTTAGTCATCTTTGACCAAGAGGCATGGTTCGCATGTCTCAACCGATTCGAAATCGAAAGTGTCCAAAGATCCATCAGCATGGAGTTTCTTCATGCGTTTTATACCAATATGAAATTTAGCGGCAGTGCCACAAGTATGTGGTACTATCATTATTAACTTTGCATCTTTTGGCATCAATGTTATGAACATGTGTATTACTACGATCAAGATTCAACAAACCATTCTCTCTGGGTGCATGACCATTGAAGGTATTATTCATGTAAACAGAATAACCATTATTCCCTAACTTAAATGAATAATCGTGTTGCAATAAACACGTTCTAATCACGTTCATGCTCAACGCAAAACACCAAATAACACTTATCTAGGTTTGTTACTAATCACGAAGGTAGAGAGAGTGTGCGATGTCGATCACATCAACCTTGGAAACACTTCGAACACACATCGTCACCTCACCCTTAGCTAGTTCTCCGTTTATTCCGTAGCTTTTATTTCGAGTTACTAACGTTTAGCAATCGAATCGGTATCCAATACCCAGGTGCTACTAGGAGTACTCTCAAGGTACACATCATTAAAACATATATCAAATATACTTCTGTCGACGTTGCCAGCCTTCTCATCTACCAAGTATCTAGGGTTGTTCCGCTTCAGCGACTGCTCTCCTCGTTAACGAAGCACTTAGTCTCGGGTTTCGGTTCAACTTTGGGTTGCTTCACTGGAGCAGCAACCGACTTGCTATCCATGAAGTATCCCTCCTTGCTCTTGCCCTTCTCGAAACTAGTGGTTTGACTAACCATCAACACTTGACGCTCCTCCTTGATTTATACCTTCGCGATGTCAAACATCGCGAACAGCTCAGGGATCATTATTTCTATCCCTGGCATTTTATAGTTCATCACCAAGTTCTAGTAGCTTTAGTGATAGTGACTTGGAGAACTATATCAATCACTATCTTATCCGGACGATCAACTCCCACTCGATTCAAGCGATTATAGCACCCAGACAATCTGAGCACATGCTCAACGATTGAGCTGTTCTCCTTCATCTTGCAGGCAAAGAATCTTGTTGGAGATCTCATATCTCGCAACATGGGCACGAGCCTGAGATCCAAATTTCAGCTCTTAGAACATCTCATATGTTCTGTGACGTTCAAAACATTTCGGAGCCTCAATTCTAAGCCGTAATGCATGACGCACTAAACTATCAAGTAGTCATCAAAACGTGCTTGTCAGATGTTCACAACATCTACAAACGATGCTAGAGGGGTTGGCGCACCGAGCGGTGCATTAAGGACATAAGCCTTCTGTGCAGCAATGAGGACAATCCTCAGATCACGGAGCCAGTCCGCAATATTGCTACCATCATTTTTCAACTCTATTTCTTTAGGAACATATAAAAATTCAAGGGAGCTACAGCATGAGCTAGTAATCTACAACATAATTTTGCAAAGACACTACTGGCTATGTTCATGATAATGAGTTCAATTAATCATATTAGTTAGGAACTCCCACTCAAATTGACATCCCTCCGGTCATCCGAGTGATACATGATCCAAATTCACCAACTCAAGTCCGATCATCACGTGAGTTGAGGTGGTTACAATGGTGAACATCATCATGTTGATCATATCTACTATATGACTCATGTTCGACCTTTCGGTCTCTTGTGTTCCAAGGCCATGTCTGTACATGCTAGGCTCATCAAGTTTAACCCGAGTGTTCTTTATGTGCAACACTGGCCTGCACCCGTTGTATGTGAATGTAGAGTCTATCACACCAGATCATCACGTGGTGTCTCGACACGAAGAACTTTCGCAACGGTGCACACTCGGGGAGAACACAATTTATCTTGAAATTAAGTGAGGGATCACCTTATAATGCTACCGTCGTCCTAAGCAAAACAAGGTGCATAACAGGATTCACATCACATGCAAATCATAAGTGACATGATATGGCCATGAAGTTGTGCTTTTGATCTCCATCATGAAAGCACCGGCATGATCTCCATCGTCACCGGCACGACACCATGATCTCCATCATCTTGATCTCCATCAACGTGTCGCCATCGGGGTTGTCGTGCCCAACATGCTTCTACTACTATTGCTACCGTAGCGATAAAGTAAAGCATTACATAGTGCTTAATGGTTGACACGCAGGTCATACATCAATTAAAGACAACCCTATGGCTCCTGCCGGTTGTCATACTCATCGACATGCAAGTCGTGATAATCTATACATCACATGATCATCTCATACATCACATATATCACATCATGTAATTGGCCATATCACATCACAACATACCCTGCAAAAACAAGTTAGACGTCCTCTAATTGTTGTTGCATGTTTTACGTGGCTGCTACGGGTATCTCGCAAGAACAATTCTCACCTACGCATAAACCACAATGGTGATACACTAGTTGCTTTTCAACCTTCTCAAGGACCGCCTTTGTTGAATCCGATCCAACTAAAGTGAGAGAAACTAGCACCCGCAAGACATCTATGCAACAAGTTGCGGTCGAGGGAACCGGTCTCTCGTAAGCGTACGAGTAATGTTGGTTCAGGCCGCTTCATCTCACAATACCGCTAAACCAAAATCCGACCAAGGGAGGAAGCAATCTAAGCATCAATGCCCACAAACCTTTTGTGTTCTACTCGAGATCTCATCTACCCATATACCTAGCTCATGATGCCACTGTGGGGGAACGTTGCATGGGAAACTAAAAAATTCCTACGCACACGCAGCTCTATCCATGGTGATGAGCATCTACGAGAGGGAGAGTGGATCTACGTACCCTTGTAGATCGCTAAGCGAGAGGCGTTAAGAAACGCGGTTGGTGTAGTCGAACGTCTTCGCGATCCAAATCGCCGACCGTCCCGCGATCTCATCACGATCCGTCCCGCGATCCAATCACGATCTGTCCCGCGAACTCATCACGATCCGTCCCGCGATCTCATCACGATCCGTCCCGTGAACTCATCACGATCCGTCTCGCGAACTCATCACGATGCGTCCCATGATCTCATCACGATCCGTCTCGCGATCTTGTCACGAATCGTCTCGTGGTCTTGATCACGTTCCTTCCGATCTAGTACCGAACGGACGGCACCTCCACGTTCAGCACACGTGCAGCTTAATGACGATCTCCACCGTCTTGGTCCAGCAAGAGGAAGTGGAGAGGATGAAGAGTTCACCGGCAGCATGACAGCGCTCCGGCGATGGTGGTGGAGCAATTCCGGCAGGGCTTCGCCTAAGCACCGCGGAAATCCGATCTAGAGGAGCACCGGTGGAACGAGTAGCACATGGCCGTAAAATCTAGTGCAAAACCCAAAAATCCACCGATATATATATAGGAGGATAGGAGAGGAGGCTGGCGCAAGGGCCAAGGATCCTATAGGAGTCGGCCGAACCAACTAGGATTGGAGGACTCTCCTCCAATCCTAGTAGGACTAGGATTCGTCCCTTTTTTTTTCCACCTTTTCCTATTTGGTTTTCTTCTCCAGCCACATGGGCCTTGTGTGGGAGTTTCCACCAGCCCACTAAGGGCTGATATTCACTCTCCCACAGCCCATGAAGCCTCTTGGGTCGAAATACCCCTCCCGGAGGTCTCCCGGTACACTACCGGCACTCTCGATAC
Source organism: Hordeum marinum (assembly GCA_022496015.1). NCBI lineage: Eukaryota > Viridiplantae > Streptophyta > Magnoliopsida > Poales > Poaceae > Hordeum > Hordeum marinum. Next base: position 558,653,474 of record CM039678.1, read on the forward strand.
ACTACCGATGAGCCCGAAAATTTTCTGGTGACCAAAATAGGACTTCCTATATATGAATATTTACCTCCGGACCATTCCGGAGCTCCTCGTGACGTCCGGGATCTCATCCGGGACTCTGAACAACCTTCGGTCACCACCATACATAACTCTGTACTACCGAAACGTCACCAAACCTTAAGTGTGCAGACCCTGCGGGTTCGAGAACTATGTAGACATGACCGAGACACCTGTACGGTCAATAGCCAATAGAAGGACCTGGATGTCCATATTGGTTCCTACATATTCTACGAAGATCTTTATCGGTCGAACCTCTATGTCAAGGATTCAGTTAATCCCGTATGATGTTCCCTTTGTTGTTCGGTATGTTACTTGCCCGAGATTCAATCGTCGGTATCTCCATACCTAGTTTAACCTCATTACCCGCAAGCCTCTTTAATTGTTCTGTAATACAAGATCCCGTGACTAACACTTAGTCACATTGCTTGCAAGGCTTATTGTGATGTTGTATTACCTAGTGGGCCCTGAGATACCTCTCCGTCACATTGAGTAACAAATCCCAGTCTTGATCTATGTCAACTCAACAGACACCTTCGGAGATACCTGTAATGCACCTTTATAGTCACCAAGTTATGTTGCGACGTTTGATACACACAAGGCACTCCTCCGATGTCCGTGAGTTGCATGATCTCGTGGTCATAGGAACATATACTTGACATGCAGAAAACGGTAGCAATAAACTGACACGATCATATGCTACGTTTGTATTTTTGGTCTTGTCCATCACATCATTCTCCTAATGATGTGATCCATTATCAAATGACATCACATGTCAATGGCTAGGAAACCTTGACCATCTTTGATTAACGACCTAGTTCACTAGAGGCATACCAGGGACAATGTATTGTTTATTTACCCACACATGAAATGTGTTTCCAATCAATACAATTATAGCATGGATAATAAACGATTATCATGAACAAGGAAATATAATAATAAACACTTAATTTATTGCCTCTAGGGCATATTTCCAACATTACTTCCTAGGGCACCAGATCACAGTGGTTAGCTCTGCCCCGTTGGGAGACATAATTCAAAACAGAGAAGCCATAGGCAGGATTGCTAAGTGGGCATTGGAGCTTGGACCTCTTAATCTGAAATACGTGCCTCGCACGGCGGTCAAGTCGCAAGCCTTAGTGGATTTCATAAACAATTGGACAGAGTGTCAGGCGCCCGAGGAAAAGCTGGATAACACGTATTGGACAATCCACTTTGATGGATCCAGGCAACTAGAAGGATCAGGGGCAGGGGTTGTCTTAACTTCTCCCAAAGGTGACAAGTTCTGTTACGTGTTAAGGCTGATGTTTCCTTGTACTAACAATGCAGCTGAGTATGAGGCTCTGCTTCACGGCCTTCGGGTGGCTAAGGAGATGAACCTGAGCCGGGTTAGGTGTCTCGGCGACTTAGACCTCGTGGCCCAGCAAGTTTCAGGTACTTGGGATTCCAAGGACCCGCGGATGGTGACTTATCATCAGGCGGTGGATGTCATTTCTGGTCATTTCAAAGGTTATCAAGTGAATCATGTTGATCGTCGCAAGAACGAGGTGGCCAACACACTCTCCAGACTGGGCTCTCAGCGTAAGCCGGTACCGCCTAATGTTTTCTTAGACATATTACATCACCCGTCCATTAAGTTACCTTCAGAGGAAGACTTGGCTATTCCTGACCCAGAGGGGCAACTGATGGCGGCTCTACGTGCTATTCCTGACTAGACCATGCCTTACTTGGCGTACCTAACTCGCGACGAGTTACCTGATGATGAAAATTTGGCAAGGCAGATCACCAGGCGGTCTAAGTCTATGACAATAATCAATGGTGAGTTACATAAGTGCAGTGACACTAGCGTCTTTCAACGTTGTGTCTCACCTGAGGAGGGCGGGAAATCTTGAATGAAATTGATGCTGGCGATTGTGGTCATCACGCCGGCTCAAAATCTCTGGTGGCCAAGGCTTTTTGGCATGGTTTCTTCTGGCTGACGGCTCATAAGGATTTGGAGGACTTGGTTCGCAAATGCGATGGATGTCAGAAGTTCGGCCGGCGAGCTCACGTCCTGGCTCAGGAATTGCGCATGATTCCAATTACTTGGCCGTTTGTAGTCTGGGGGCTTGATATGGTCGGGCCTTTCAAGAGATCTAAGGACAAGAAGACCCACCTCCTTGTGGCAGTGGACAAATTTACCAAGTGGGTAGAAGCTGAGCCGGTCAGCAAGTGTGACGCGGCTACGGTAGTTTAGTTTGTTAAAAAGCTGATCTACCGCATCGGTTACCCTCAATGTATCATCACAGATAATGGTACGAACTTATCCAAGGGGGATATGCGAGCGTTCTATGAAAGTGAGCACATCCAACTTGACATTTTTGCGGTGGCTCATCCACAGTCAAATGGTCAGGCAGAACGTGCTAACCAGGTAATCTTGAGAGGTATCAAACCCCGTCTTATGGTTCCTTTGTAGCTTGCGCCGAGTTTTTGGGTAGAGGAGTTGTTGTCCGTCTTATGGAGCGTCACAACCACTCCCAACATATCGACAGGTTATACACCTTTCTTCATGGTTTATGGTACAGAAGTCGTGTTACCAAGCGATATTCGTCATGAATCGCCACGGGTGGCGGCTTACATTGAGGCGGATAACGAAACAACATGTCAAGATGCATTGGATGCCTTGGAGGAAGAACGTGATCTGGCGGCAGCTCGATCGGTGATCTATCAGCAAGACCTGCGTCGCTATCATAGCCGCAGAGTCAAGACCTGGACGTTTCAAGAAGGCGACTTAGTGTTGCGGTTGATTCAAGATCATACAGATGCACACAAGTTGTCCCCTCCATGGGAAGGGCCATTTGTGGTCAGCAGAAATCTCAATAACGGGTCATATTACCTCATTGACGTCCGAGACGACTCAATCACTTCTGGGCAGGAGACCCGCCAGTCGTGGAACATAGCTCATCTGCGGCCTTACTGTACCTGAGTCGTTGAGACTTGGCATTGTACACCATCATTGTAAATATCATATATATATATATATATATATATATATATGAATAAAGTTGCCATCCCCGCAAGCCGGGGCCTCTGCCGTTTCGCATATCTCAGTTTGTGCAAAAAGGTCATCTAGGGGGCTTCCAACCCGCCGGGTTTAGCTTATCACACCCTATTGATCGGCTCTTAAGGCAAATAGTTGACTCCATCAACAAGGTCATTTGGGGGCTTCCAACCCACTGGGTTTAGCTTACATACCCTCTTGATCGGCTCTTAAGCCACCAGAGTTAAACCTGCCTGTGAGCTAATGTTGCTCCCCTATGTGACCCGCCGAACTCTTACCAGTTAATCTCGCTTAGAGACCCTGAGCCGGTTCAAACAAATTGACGGCCAATCTCGTTAGAGACCCTATACTAGTTAAGGTTAAACCAACGTTTCTTGTCACGTGAGGGTCAGCTTACGGAAAGTAAGGATAAACTCTCTCATCTACTGCCGACTCTTCGCTATGTGGCCTATTCGTACTCTTAGACAGTTAATCTTTTAAAGACCCTGCACTGTTTAAGGTTAAAATGGCGGATTTATGTCATGTCAGAGGCAGTTTATGAGCTAACAAGGTACTCATGCCCTGCCATGTCTCTTTCTGGTATGTTACACTTCCTATCAGTTAATCTCGCTTCGAGACCCTGAGCCGTTCTAAGAAATTGACGGCGAATCTCGATAGAGACCCTGTACTGATTAGGAGTTTTAATTAGCAAGTCCACCTAGAAGAACCGGCACATGAGTTGTTCAAAAAAAATTCAAAAAACAAATCAGGAAAGATATAACATCTCTGGGTTGTGCTATTCTAAGCCGCCCTACTGATAGTATGGAAAATATTATGCTCTCACAGGTTGGTTTTCTCAAGAAGAGCCGCCACGATATCTGTGTAAATTGAGGCACAAGACGGACTTAATACATTAAAGCCGTGCGATTCCATATGACGATGGCACAGTTCAGGCAAGACAAGGTTTTTAATACAGGCCTATTAGAATGCTCTCCAAAGAACTCAAAAGCAATGAACTAAAGTTTTTTACACTTCCCTAAATTTTAGCGGGTCACAAAGCCGGATTATCCATGGCATTATCAAGTTGATCAGCTGGACGGCGCGTCACCCTGCGGCGGGTCTTCAACCTCCTCGATCTGGAGATTGTCCACGTCCCAGTTGCAGTTGGTTAAAGCTTCAAAGTTTGCTTCTTCAAAGAGGGGAGACGAGTCAAGATTAGGAGCAAAGAAGGGCTTGCAGCGTGCAGGAGTTAAATCCTTGGCCTCGAAGGTTAGGCCGCGCACTCGCTTGTTCTCGGCAATGTAAGCCGCCTCATATGTTGACAGGTTCACTTCTTCCGCTAATACCGATGCAAGGACTCCGGAGGCCTCCATACAACGAGCATAGTCGGCTTCTGTAAATTCTGAGCCGTCGTCCTTCTTTGACGGAAACCCATCGATCATCTCTTCAGGGGTTAGCTCTCGGGCAAAGGCCAAAGCCCGGCTTATCGCCGCAATGGCTCCCTTTTGGGCGGCTGATCTTTTGAGCTCCTGGATTTGCTTGGGCAGGGCGGATAGCACTTCTATGTGTTAGGGAATGTTGCATGGGAAACAAAAAAAATCCTACCCACACGCAAGATCTATCCATGGTGATGAGCATCTACGAGAGGGAGAGTGGATCTACATACCCTTGTAGATCACTAAGGGGGAAGCGTTAAGAAATGCGGTTGATGTAATCGAACGTCTTCGCGATCCAAATCACCGTGCGTATCACGATCCCATCATGATCCATCCCGTGATCACATCACGATCCGTCCCATGATCTCATCACGATCCGTCCGGTGATCCAATCACGAATCGTCTCGCGATCTTGATCACAGTCCTTCCAATCTAGCACCGAACGGACGGCACCTCCGCATTCAGCACACGTACAACTCGATGACGATCTCCGCCTTCTTGATCCAGCAAGAGGGAGCGGAGAGGTAGAAGAGTTCTCTGGCAGCACGACGGTGTTGCGGCGATGGTGGTGGAGCTATTCTAGTAGGGCTTCGCCTAAGCACCGCTAAAAACCGATCTAGAGGAGAAACTACGATCTAGAGGAGAGGCAGCACGTGGCTGCTTTCTATATGTCAAAACCCTCAAAACCTCTAGTATATATAGGAGGAGAGAGGGAGGAGGCTGGTGCACAAGGGCCAGCCCTTTTGCCTCTTGCGCAAGGAGGAGAGGAGGAATCCTCCTCCAATCCTAGTAGGACTAGGATTCCTCCTTTCCTACTTGGAAACTCTTTCCACCTTGGTTTGTTTCCTTCTTCTTCAACTCCAGCCGCATGGGCCTCTTGTGGGGCTTCCACCAGCCCACTAAGTGCTGGTATTCATCCTCCCACAGCCTGCGTACCCTCTTGGTTCGAAGTACCCCTCATAATGGTCCCCCGGTACACTACCGGCACTCCCGGTACACTACCGATTAGCCCGATACTTTTCCGGCGACCAAAACAGGACTTCATATATATCAATCTTTACCTCCGGACCATTATGAAGCTCTCGTGAAGTCCGGGATCTCATATGGGACTCCGAACAACCTTCGCTCACCACCATACATAACTCTATACTACTGAAACATCATCGAACCTTAAGTGTGCAGACCCAGCGGGTTCAAGAACTATGTAGACATGATCGAGACACCTCTACGGTCAATAACCAATAGCGGGACCTGAATGCCCATATTGGTTCCTACATATTCTATGAAGATCTTTATCGGTTGAACCCCTATGTCAAGGATTCAGTTAATCACGTATGATGTTCCCTTTGTTCTTCGGTATGTTACTTGCCCGAGATTTGATCGTCAGCATCTCCATACCTAGTTCAATCTCGTTACCGGCAAGTCTCTTTACTCGTTTCGTAATACAAGATCCCGTGGCTAACACTTAGTCACATTGCTTGCAAGGCTTATTGTGATGTTGCATTACCGAGTGGGCCCTGAGATACCTCTCCGTCACACAGAGTAATAAATCCCAGTCTTGATCCATGCCAACCCAACAGTCACCCTCGGAGATACCTGTAGAGCAACTTTATAGTCACCCAGTTATGTTACGATGTTTGATACACACGAGGCACTCCTCCGGTGTCAGTGAGTTGCATGATCTCATGGTCATAGGAACAGATACTTGACATGTAGAAAACAGTAGCAATAAACTGACACGATCATATGCTACGTTTATAGTTTGGGTCTTGTCCATCGCACCATTCTCCTAATGATGTGATCCCGTTATCAAATGACATCTCATGTCCATGGCTAGGCAACCTTAACCATCTTTGATCAACGAGCTAGTCTATTAGAGGCATACTAGGGACCTGGTTTGAACTATGTATCCACACATGCATCTGAGTCTCCGATCAATAGCATGGATAATAAACGATTATCATGAACAAAGAAATGTTATAGAAACCAATTTATTATTGCCTCCAGGGCATATTTCCATCAGTCTCCCACTTGCACTAGAGTCAATAATCTAGTTCACATCACCATGTGATTTGCATTGTTATGAATCAAACACCCAATGAGTTCTGGGGCTCGATCATGCTCTGCATGTGAGAGAGGTCTTTTAGTTAACAGGTCTGCGACATTCAGATCCGTGTGTACTTTGCAAATCTCTATGTCTTACTGTAGACACTGCTACCACACTCCACTTGGAATTATTCCAAATGGCTACTCCTCTATACATATCCGGATTGCTACTAAGAGTCATCTGGATTGGTGTTTAAAGCTTGCATCGACGTAACTCTTTACGATGAACTCTTTATCACCTCCATAATTGAGAAACATCTCCTTAGTCCTTTGGTTACTAAGGATAATTTTGACCGCTGTCCAGTGATCCACTCCTGGATCACTCTTGTACCCCTTAACAGACTCATGGCAAGGCACACACCCGGTGCGGTACACAGCATGGCATAATATACAGAGCCTATATATGGTTAAGGCATAGGGGACAACGTTCGTCCTTTCTCTTTCTTCTGCCATGGTCGAGCTTTGATTCTCACTCAACTTCACACCTTAGAAACTAGGCAAGAACATTTCTCTCTGACTGATCCATTTTGAACTCTTTCAAAATCTTGTCAAGGTATGTACTCATTGAAAGTCTCATCAAGCATCTTGATCTATCTCTATAGATCTTGATGCTCAACAATTAGGTAGCTTTATCCAGGTCTTCCTTTGAAAACTCTTTTCAAACAACCCTTTATGCTTTCCAGAACCTCTACATCATTTCCAATCAACATATGTCAACCACATATGCTTACCCGAAACTCTATAGTGCTCCCACTCACTTTATTGTAAATACAAGTTTCTCATAAACTTTGTATAGACTCAAAAACTTTGATCACCTCATCACAGTGTATATTCCAACTCCGAGATGCTTGCTCCAGCCCATAGAAGGATTGCTGGAGCTCGCACACCTCTTAGCATCCTTAGGACTGACAAAACCTTCTGGTTGTATCACATACATCCTTTCCTCAAGTAAACCATTAAGGAAACGATGTTTTGACATCCATCTGCCATTTTTCATAATTGAAAAATCCAGCAACTGCTAACATAATTCCAACAGACTTTAGCATCACTACGAGTGAGAAAGACTCATCGCAGTCAACTCCTTGAACTTGTCGAAAACTTCTTTGCGACAAGTCGATCTTTATAAATGGTGACATTTACCATCAGCGTCTGTATTCATATCAAAGGTCCATTTGTACTCGACGACCTGCCATCCAACGAGCAAGTCTACCAAAGTCTATACTTGGTTTTCATACATGGATCCTTTCTCGGATTTCATGGCATCTAACCAGTTGTCGGAATGCGGGCCCATCATCGCTTCTCCATAGCTCGTAGGTTCATCGTTTGTCCAACAACATGACCTCCAAGACAGGGTTATCGTACCACTCAGGAGCAGTACGCATCCTTGTCGACCTATGAGGTTTGATAGTAACTTGATTTGAAGCTTCATGATCATCATCATTAACTTCCTCATCAACTAACACAGGGTTCACAGAAACATCTTCCTACGCTGTGCTACTCTCTGGTTGAAACAAAGGTTCAACAACCTCATCAAGTTCTATCTTCCTCCCACTCAATTCTTTCGAGAGAAACTTTTTCTCGAGAAAGGAACCAGTTTTACCAACAAACATTTTATGCTTGGATCTGAGATAGAAGGTTTACCCAACTGTTCTTAGGGTATCCTCTGAAGATGCATTTGTCCACTTTGGGTTCGAGCTCATTAGGTGAAAATATTTTTCACACAAGCGTCGCAGCCCCAAACATTAAGAAATGACATCTTAGGTTTCTATCAAACCATAATTCACACGGTGTCATCTCAACGGATTTAGATGGTGCCCTATTTAAAGTGAATTTAGTTGTCTCTAATGCATAACCCCAAAATGATAGTGGCAAATCAATAAGAGACATCATAGTTCGTACCATATCCAATAGATCACGACTACGACATTCAGACACACCATCACACTATTGTGTTCCAGGTGGCATGAGTTGTGAAGCAACTTTTCACATTGTCCTAAGTTGTATACCAAACTCGTAACTCAAATATTCACCTACACGATCATATTGTAGACATTTTATCTTCTCGTCACAATGATCTCGAACTTCACTCTGATTCTGCTTGATCTTTTCAAATGATTCATACTTTGTGTTTCATTAAGTAAATATACACTATATCTACTCAAATCATCAGTGAAGGTAAGAAAATAATGATATCCACCGCATGCTACAACACTCATTGGACCGTATACATCAACATGTATCATTTCCAATAAGTCACTTGCCCATTCCATCAAGCCAGAAAATGGGGTTTTAGTCATCTTGCCCAAAAGACATGGTCCGTATGTCTCAACCGATTCAAAATCGAATGAGTCCAAAGCTCCATCAGCATGGAGTTTCTTCATGTGATTTATACCAATATGAAATTTAGCGGCAGTGCCACAAGTATGTGGTACTATCATTGTTAACTTTGTATCTTTTGGCATGAATGTTATGAACATGTGTATTACTACGATCAAGATTCAACAAACCATTCTAACTGGGTGCATGACCATTTATAGGTATTATCCATGTAAACAGAATAACCATTATTCTCTAACTTAAATGAATAACCATGTTGCAATAAACATGATCTAATCACATTTATGCTCAACGCAAACACCAAATAACATTTATATAGGTTTGTCACTAATCCCGAAGGTGGAGAGAGCATGCGATGTTGATCACATCAACATTGGAAACATTTCCAACACACATCGTCACCTCACACTTAGCCAGTCTCCGTTTTCCGTAGCTTTTATTTCGAGTTACTAACATTTAGCAACTGAACCGGTATGCAATACCCAGGTGCTACTAGGATTACTAGCAAAGTACACATTAATAACACGTATATCAAATATACTAATGTCGACGCTGCCAGCCTTCTTATCTACCAAGTATCTAGGGTTGTTCCACTTCAATGACCGTTCTCCTCATAATAGAAGCACTTAGTCTCGGGTTTGGGTTCAACGTTGGGTTTCTTCATTGGAGCAGCAACTGTCTTGCCATCCATGAAGCTTCCCTCCTTGCCCTTGCCCTTCTTGAAACTAGTGGTTTTACTAACCATCAACACTTGATGCTCCTTCTTGATTTCTACCTTCGCGGTGTCAAACATCGCGAATAGCTCAAGGATCATTATTTCTATCCCTCACATTTTATAGTTCATCACCAAGTTCTAGTAGCTTAGTAACAGTGACTGGGAGAACTATATCAATCACTATCTTATCTGGAGGATCAACTCCCACTCGATTCAAGCGATTATAGCACCCAGACAATCTGAGCACATGCTCAACGATTGAGCTATTCTCGTTCATCTTGCAGACAAAGAATCTTTGTTGGATATCTCATATCTCACAACACGGGCACAAGCCTGAGATCCCAATTTCAGCTCTTAGAACATCTCATATGTTCCATGACGTTCAAAACGTTTTGGAGCCTCAATTCTAAGCCGTAATGCATGACGCACTAAACTATCAAGTAGTCATCGGAATGTGCCTGTCAGATGCTCACAATATCTATAGACAATGCTAGAGGGGGTGGCGCGTTGAGCGGTGCATTAAGGACATAAGCCTTCTGTGCAGCATTGAGGACAATCCTCAGATCATGGACCTAGTCCACAATATTGCTACCATCCTCTTTCAACTCTATCTCTCTAGGAACATATAAAAAATACAAGGGTGCTAAAGCATGAGCTAGTAATCTACAACATAATTTGCAAAGATACTATCACTATGTTCATGATAATGAGTTCAATTAATCATATTACCTAAAAACTCCCCACTCAAATTGGCATCCCTCTGGTCATTCGAGTGATATATGATCCAAATTCACCAACTCAAGTTCGATCATCACGTGAGTTGAGGTGGTTTCAATGGTGAACATCATTATGTTGATCATATCTACTATATGACTCATGTTTGACCTTTCGATCTCTTGTGTTTCGAGGCCATGTCTGTACATGCTAGGCTCGTCAAGTTTAACCCGAGTGTTCCGCATGTGCAACACTGTCTTGCACCCGTTGTATGTGAACGTAGAGTCTATCACACCCGATCATCACGTGGTGTCTCAACACGACGAACTTTCGCAACGGTGCACACTCGGGGAGAACACAATTTATCTTGAAATTTAAGTGAGGGATCACCTTATAATGCTACCATCGTCCTAAGAAAAACAAGGTGCATAAAATGATTAACAGCACATGCAAATCATAAGTGACATAATATGGCCATGAACTTGTGCTTTTGATCTCCATCCTGAAAGCACCGGCACGACACCATGATCTCCATCATCTTGATCGCCATCAACGTGTCGCCATCGGGGTTGTCGTGCCCACCATGCTTCTACTACTATTGCTACCGTTTAGTGATAAAGTACAACATTACATAGCGCTTAATGATTGACACGCAGGTCATACAATAATGAAAGACAACCCTATGGCTCCTGCCAGTTGCCGTACTCATCGACATGCAAGTCATGGTATTCTATACAACACATGATCATCTCATACATCACATATGTCTCATCATGTAATTGGCCATACCACATCACAACATACCCTGCAAAACAAGTTAGACGTCCTCTAATTGTTGTTGCATGTTTTACCTGGCTTCTATGGGTATCTAGCAAGAACAATTCTCACCTATGCAAAAACCACAACGTTGATAGATAAGTTGCTTTTCAACCTTCTCAAGGACTGCCTTTGTCGAATCCGATCCAACTGAAGTAGGAGAAATAGACACCCGCCAGCCATCTTTGTGCAATGAGGTTACACGTTAGTCAATGCAACCGGTCTCTCGTAAGCGTACGAGGAAGGTTGGTCTGGGCCGCTTCATCCCATAATACCGCTGAACCAAAACACGGCCAAGGGAGGAAGCAATCTAAGCATCAACGCCCACAAAACTCTTTGTGTTCTACTTGAGATCTCATCTACACATAGACCTAGCTCATGATGCCACTGTTGGGGAACGTTGCATGGGAAACAAAAAAAATTCCTATGCACACGCAAGATTTATCCATGGTGATGAGCATCTACGAGAGGGAGAGTGGATCTACGTACCCTTGTAGATCACTAAGCGGGAAGCATTAAGAAACGAGGTTGATGTAGTCAAACATCTTTGCGATCCAAATCGTAGAGTGTCCCGCGATCCCATCACGATCTGTCCCACGATCTCATCACGATCCGTCCCGCGATCTCATCACGATCCGTCCCGCGATCCAATCACGAATCGTCTCGCAATCTTGATCATGGTCCTTCCGATCTAGCACCGAACGGACATCACCTCCGCGTTCAACACACGCACACGTATAGTTCTTTGGCAGCGCGATGGTCTTGGGCGATGGTGGTGGAGCTATTCTAGCAGGGCTTCGCCTAAGCACCGCTGGAAACCGATCTAGAGGAGAAACTACGATCTAGAGGAGAGGCAGCACGTGGCTGTTTTCTATATGTCAAAACCCTCAAAACTTCTAGTATGTATAGGAGGAGAGAGGGAGGAGGCTGGCGCACAAGGGCCAACCCTTTTGCCTCTTGCGCAAGGAGGAGAGGAGGAATCCTCCTCCAATCCTAGTAGGACTAGGATTCCTCCTTTCCTACTTGGAAACTCATTCCACCTTGGTTTTTTTTCCTTCTCCTTCAACTCCAGCCGCATAGGCCTCTTGTGGGACTTCCACCAGCCCACTAAGGGCTGGTATTCATCCTCCCATAGCCCATGTAGCCTCTTGGGTCGAAATACCCCTCCCGATGGTCCCCCGGTACACTACCGGCACTCCCGGTACATTACCGATGAGCCCAAAACTTTTCCGGGGACCAAAACAAGACTTCGTATATATCAGTCTTTACCTCTGGACCATTTTGGAGCTCCTCGTGACGTCCGGGATCTCATTCGGGACTCCGAACAACCTTCGGTCACCACCATACATAACTCTATACTACCGAAACGTCACCAAACCTTAAGTGTGCAGACCCTGCGGGTTCGAGAACTATGTAGACATGACCGAGACACCTCTACAGTCAATAACCAATAGCGGGACCTAGATGCCCATATTGGTTCCTACATATTCTACTAAGATTTTTATCGGTTGAACCTCTATGTCAAGGATTCAGTTAATCCCGTATGATGTTCCCTTTGTTCTTCGGTATGTTACTTGCCCGAGATTTGATCGTTAGCATCTCCATACATAGTTCAATCTCGTTACCGGCAAGTCTCTTTACTCGTTTTATAATACAAGATCCTGTGGCTAACACTTAGTCACATTGCTTGCAAGGCTTATTGTGATGTTGTATTACCGAGTGGGCCCTGAGATACCTCTCTGTCACACGGCGTAACAAATCCCAGGCTTGATCCATGCCAACCCAACAGACACCATCGGAGATACCTGTAGAGCACCTTTATAGTCACCCAGTTACGTTGCAAAGTTTGATACACACAAGGCACTCCTCCGGTATCAGTGAGTTGCATGATCTTATGTTCATAGGAACAGATACTTGACATGCAGAAAACAGTAGCAATAAACTGACATGATCATATGCTACATTTATAGTTTGGGTCTTGTCCATCAGACCATTCTCCTAATGATGTGATCCTGTTATCAAATGACATCTCATGTCCATGGCAAGGAAACCTTAACCATCTTTGATCAACGAGCTAGTCTATTAGAGGCATACTAGGGACATGGTTTTGTCTATGTATCCACACATGCATGTGTGTCTCCGATCAATAGCATGGATAATACGACTATCATGAATATTGAAATATGATAATAACCAAATTATTATTGCCTCTAGGGCATATTTCCAACTCTATGACCCCCTTCATAGACTGGGGGGATATTCTCTTTATTGAGCAGTGCTTTGATCATGCAAAGATTCCCGCAGTACAGCTGTTCTGATATTGTGTAGACGGCTTTCAGCGACAATAGGCTATCAGCAGCGAGTTGACGTCTCCTTTGACCTGCATAAGATGGATTTCATGGTTGTAAGCCGCCTGTATAATTCTTCACACAAGGGTATTGGCTAAGTCTTTAGTACTTACCAAAGATAGCGGCAGACATCTTTGTAATACGGCGCTTCAGGGGGTGTAGTTCATCGGATACAACCATGAGCCGCTGGTCAGCATCATCGGCACGTTGGGCCAGGGCAGTTTGCTCCGTCTCGGCAGTTTTCTTGAAGGCGGAGAAATCAGCTTTAACTTTTGCAAGTTCTTCACCGGCAAGCCGGCACTTTTCCTCTGCTTCACTTCGGGCGGCTTGCTGGGAGGCTAGATTGCTCCTTAAGCCGGTCAGTTCAAACTCGGCATTGATTAAAGCCTCCTATGACATACAAAAAGCAAACGAGGGCTAAGTCACAGTATAGCATATTACCAGATGGTTAAAATTAAGACAATATAATGCAAGTCTCAAGCAGATTGCAAGCAATATGCTCAACACTTGGGGGCTAATGTCTATTTGATCTCCAAGATTATAAGTTCCGGCTCATCTTCATCAAGTTAAGCCGGCACTTGGGGGCTACATATGCCTCTTTGATCAATCTACAGAGAAGTTCCGGCCCATTATTGCTATACTAACCCGAACTTGGGCGCTACAATTGATCAACTACTTAAACACCAAAGTACCGGCTCAATATTTCCATTTTAAGCCGATACTTGGGGGCTATAGGCTGCGTGTTTCTACTTATGACATGGATTGGAAGACCCGGCTTACCATTAGCAAAGATTAAACAGACCCTTGGGGGCTACGTAAGGATATCAGGAAAGGAAGGCGTACCTCATGCTTTTTCTTCATCATATTAACAAGTTTTAGCTCCATGTTCTGGCTTGTGTTCAGGCAGTTTAGATAACCCGCATGTAGCTCGTCGGTGGTCAACTTTTCTAGCATAGGAAGCTCAAAATCCAGGCTGTCAAGAGTTTCAGCTTTCTCGGTGTGTCTGGTCAACACATGAGGCTTGGGAGATTGGAAGCCCGTGCCAGTAATAATGACGTCCGGAAGAATTGGGTCTTCAGTGACTTTGGAAGGGCTTGGCGGGTTAGACCTGACCTTTGAAGGACTTTCAGTTGCCGGCTCATGGGCCCCGTCTCGACGGAATGATGAGTGTCTTTAGGCGCATCCTTTGAGAATGCAGAAGGGTCAGCATGCGCAGTGGGAGAGTCCGGCTTGGCAGGCTCCGGTTCTTTGGCGGCAGGGGCAGAGGCAGACCCGCTGGTCTATCTGCGTTTTGCTTGAGCCCTGGAAAGTACGGAAAGTTATTATATAAAGATCAAAGGATGACAAAGGATATGATGCAAACATGAAAGCACGTACTTTGGGTTAATCTTCAAAGGTGGCAGATTAGTTGCCGTATAGTCGCCTGATGAAGGGGGCGATTCCTGAAAGCAGATAAAGCAATATAAATACAGAGTCAAGTTATAAAAGCAAGGTTGACAAAATGAAGCTAAGTTGAACAAATATCTCAGCCGGCCGTTTCCGTTGAACCAGAGAGTTGGACAACCCAGCCATAAGGTCTTTAGAGCCGGTGCTCCGGGTTTGGCGTCGGGAGAGGTGATGTTGCTTTTTCAAAAGAAAGTTGGGGTCTAAATAAGCAAGAGGAGGAGAAAATGGGACTTTTCGGATGACCTGTTGTATCTTCTTTGGTGGAAGATGTTCTGAGTCAGATGAAACATAGGTTACCTCAAGAACGTTGGCGTGGCTTGTCTCCGTTTCATCCTATGAATTATTATTTTCAATAAGCCGTATGAAGAGACGGCCAAGAGAGTCAAATTCTACCTCTGAGTCGTCAGCCTCAGGCTGTTCTTGAGGTGCAGGTTTCTTCTTTCGGACGACAGCCTTCTCCTTCGACTTCTTCGGAGGAGGAGCATATTTATTTTTCTAGAAGCTGGAGTTAGCCTAGAAGTAAAAGCCGCCGAGAGAGGTTAAAAGATTGCAAAACATACATGGATAGCTAACGCAGAAGTCAGGGGATTGAGAGCCGCCCTTACATCTGGGGACGGGTTTGCGACACAAAAGGGTGGTAACCCGATGGCGCGGCATGATCCTTGAGACTCGTGGACAAGGCTTTTGATGGCGGCAATGATGTTATCTGCTGACAACATGGTAGGATTAAAGCAGAGGGGGTCATTGGCATCACCCGTATATTCACACATGAGACGGTTTCTTCGGCTTAGAGATATGACTCTCCAAGAGATCCAGCAGCCAGTCAGATCAATCCCTGTCAGACCATTGGCCATGAGGGCTCTAATTTTGGCATAAGTCGGAGCATACTTCGCCCATTGAGAAGCTGACATCCGGTCAGGGAGTTCAGTTGTGGTCTTGAGCCGGGTCGGATGGTATCCCGGCAATGGACGTTCTCCCTCTGGAGAAGTGTCTTTGCAATAAAACCATCTCTTGTTCTAGTCCTTGGGATGACTTGGCATTCGAACAGCCGGAAAGGTCATGTCCCGTCTTCTTTGAATGGAGATCCCGCCAAGCTCCAAGCTTGGGCCAGCTGCCACTTCTGTGTGGCGGTTTGCATAAAAGAACTCACAAAAGAGGTCAACCGACGGCTCTTCCTGTAAGTAAACTTCATAGAGGATTTGGAAGTTGCACATATTTGAGACGGAGTTGAGTGCAATATCTTGAGGATGCAGCTTGAAGAAGTGAAGGACATCTCAGAAAAATTTAGAGCCGGGGAGGCTGAAACCGCGTACAAGGTGGTCCGCTAATACGACTACTTCACCCTCTTGGAGGATGGGTTTCTTCTCATTGCCTGGAACCCGCCAATGAATGACATTTTTGGCTGGCAAGGTCCCTGCGTCTACGAATTTCTTCAAAAATTCCTCAGAGACGGCAAAGCCGACCTAGTTACAGGAATTGGACGCACGAGGCATCATGGCGTCTTAAAACTGTGGAAAGTAACAGTGCGCGGCGAGTTAGAAGGTGATAGACAGCTAAGGGCGGCTAATGAAATCTAAGTTCTATGAAGCTAAGCCGCTAGAGCAGGTGGTGGCGAGAGCCGGAAGTTTAATGGCGAGTTAAATTGGCAGGACAATGAAGCAAAGAGTTACTAAGTGTGGAAAACAGGTTTCACGTGTTATCTTCATAAGTGAGGATCTACAAACAAATGAAAAAGCAGATTTATTCTAAAACATAACGACGAACGGAGGCACTGGTAATGTTTGACGACAGTAAAAGGAAGCAACTACGGATTTGTACTAGGCTATTAGCGTTTTCCTATGGTTTACTGCAACGGAAAAAGGATCATTACAAGACTTACTGAGTGCTCTAACAGACCGAAGAACTCCATGGATTAAACACCCTAAGCTATAGATCTAGGGGATGAAGAAGGATGTACCAGAAGCAAGGCGGCGGTCGCGGGCAGTACTATGGTCCGTTCAGGTTGATGCAGCGGCCTCAGGCGACGACGGCGACAGAGCCTCACTGGAGCGAGAGAGCTCAGGGGCGACGGCGTCGAGAAGAAGAAGAAAAGGCGTAGGAAGCGGAGGAAATGAGAAGGACCCTTCGCAGTCCTATTTAAGAGGCTGAAAAAAGGAAACAGGCACGGGAATCAAGGCAACAGAAACTGACCGACCAAGATGGGTGCCTCGATTTTCGGGCCGGCAGTTTAATGATGAAAGATCCGTTGTGGTCGTCGGGGAATCTTTTTGGTGTATCCAGCATGACGTCATGGCAGGTTACCCATTTTACTTTCAGGTAATGAAGAGTGAGACTCGCCGCCAAGTAAAATGGAAGATTGACATGAGTAAGCTCAAATCAACCTGGGGCCTAATGTTGGGGATATAACCCCGTGGTGAGACCCACCTAGGTGGGGCCGGGTCATACCTAGCGGCTCATAGGCCAGACCAAGGCAGATGGGCCTGGAGACGTAAGTCTAGACATATGGCGGCTTACCAAGATGGGCCAAGGCAAGGCCGAGACAGAGAAGGCGTGAAGACCCGAGCGGTTAGGCCGTCCGGAGACGGTTTGCCTAGGAAGGCAAGGCGACATAGAGATAGAATTAGACACGTTGTAAGAGTCGGTATGAAACTTGTGTAACCCGTGGTATTGACCTCCTATATAAAGGCGACACCCGGGGCGACTTAGACAGAAACCAACTAATCGGGAACTAGGTCAAGCGAATCCACTCCCTTGTAATCGATATTCCAATCAATACAACACAAGCAGGACGTAGGCTTTTACGTCTTCTCGAGGGGCCGAACCTGGGTAAACACGTGTCCTTCATCCCAACCAACCCCTTTGAGTCCATCACCTTAGCGATGACCTTGAACATAAGTCTCCGGACATCTGTCGTGATAAAACCACAACAGAGATTATCACGGGGAAAACGATAATCTCTCCTCGGATTTCGTAAACATAAAGGAAATGCTATCTGTAAACAAAGATTTGCTCGAGAACTTCGTGAATATGTGGGAGAATAAGGGTATCTAGATACCGCTCTTAACTATTGACCGGAAGGGGTTCCGGGTCGGTTCTGCTTATTTTCATACCTATAGGGTCACACACTTAACGGGCTCTAGTCACAGAAATAAGAAATGACTTAAAAGAGCACCGAAAGAGCTTTGGATAGTTCTGAACGTGTTTCAGATGGTTCTAGAATGATTATGAAAATTTTGGAAAAAGTATAATATGATTTCGGACAGTCCGGATCTATATATGGAAAACATTTGCGGTCGTCGGAACGGGTTTCTGAGACCTGCAAAAATTCCATAATTTATTTGTAGAAGAAAAGTGTGAAGGACCTTCATAACATTACGAGTCCTAGTGGGCCCATGGGGGCCCACGGGAGCATCGCAGGGATATGGCAGGCCGCTTGGGTCGAATCCTAATAGGAGGGGAGGAATTTTGTTGTGCATGAAGATAGCATGGGGTAGGTACTACATTTATGTACTTACTTTTTCTACAAAGGAGAAAGTACAACAAATTAAGTGAAAGCGCTATGTAAACCTTAAAAAGTGAAAGGGATATGTAAATTTTTTCTTAAAATGAAAACGTGATTTTTGTATACAAAATCGAGCACAACAGTGCACGGCGTCACGTTATATCACCATATAATTCTTAAACTCGATAGGTTTTGGTTACTCGTAATTAAACTCGATAGTCTCGTACACTACCAATGAGAACCAAAGTCTATAGATATTTTAGGATATTTTCCACGAATAAGAACACATGTAAAGGCACCATGATATATGAATCGATATATTTATTATCCGAAGTAATGTGATACTTTCGGTGTTTTCGTGGCGAAAATTGTGATACTTTGGTTTTGCTCATGTCTCTATGCAATTCTATATAAATAAAGATTTACTTCAATAATTCAGTATTTGAAACTAACATAACGAAATAAAAAAATCACGAACTATAGTTTTGGGTTAGATCAATTGATATTTGTGATGACAAACTTCATAAGTAAGTGCAAGAATATATTGTTAATTTTGCTAGCATGTATGAAAAGTATGTTAGTGTGTAATAAAAATATGTATATTAATATAAAACCACTATAAAGTATAAAAGTTAGGTATTAAAACTGAGAATTTATGACCATATTCTCAAATTATTCATCCTAATCAGAAATTACGATCGCATATGACCTTGGTCCAACAATTTTTCAAAACAATGGGCAAGAAGCAGTTTTGATCTGAAGCTTTGTGAGAGAGGTGATATTTTTGTGTGATCGACCTCCATCGCCGCGAAAAGGAGCGGCCATCGAGTGAGATTATCGAGGGGTAACCGATGTGCCGGGAGCAGGAGACAAAGGTGTGCGTGGGATCGATCAGCCACCATCAATTTATAGGCATGGAACCGGATGATAGAAGGCTGCTCACGCTTATGGATGGGATTAATGGCCATACTAATAGCGGTGGATTAGGATTATTAGTGAAGTTGTTGTCGATTTTTTTCTTGGAAGAAGAGTGAACACATTTTAACTTATAAATTGTTATTCCCACGCTTGGAGAAGCAACGACCAATGAGTGGAGCCACACAAAATGTTGACAGGTGGGACCAACACAACAAGGGCTACGTCATATTTTTTTCCTTTTTAGGAGAGAATACTACATCTTCAACCACATGCCAATAGACACTAGGGTGTGTGCTTGCTGAGCGTGTGTGCACCGTTGTCAGCTTGCCGTCCACCCCACTTAGGAGGGGATAAGCTAGCCCCTAAGCCTCCCATGTTTTGCCATATCTCTCCGCTCGCTTTCCCCATCTTCTTCTCACTTACCCAAGAGCACACAGTAGTTGTCGCTCGCCGTTTGCACCTCCACCGTTGTCCTCTCACTAAAAAACGTGGCACTAAGCTCTGCCACCTCGACTTTCTCCTCCACCCAAACAAATCTAGCTGAGAAACTCTAAATCGGTGGATCTCGCTTGTCTTCATCACCTCCGACTGAATACCGCTACCGTCCATTCAGTTCGGAACGAGCACTCTCGACCACACCAACAACTCCAGAATCATCGTGTTGAGACCTGATTTCTTTACCTCTCCTATTGTGCTTGCTCGTGACCCCTATCCACTCTTCTTGTGGGATTTGCCTTGGCAACTGCCATGGTATACGCCTATCTCTTTCCCGACCACCCCGGCATCCCCTTAATTACAAATCGACATGGAATGCACCTAGCTCTCCAATGGGTCCAACGACGCATCAAACCGACGTTGGGGGTGCAAACCCGGCGTTCACTGTCATGGATTTCGGTCATTAGGGTTGGAACTCTAACGACTTTACGTGGTTGTCTTAATGAAATTAATTAGATTTAGTTAGCAAATAATTGCACAATGACATGTGGGACCTCCTAGGTGAGTTAGTCTAAATATACTCATTAGGGTTGGTTTTAATTCGTATGGCCCTACTAGTTACTTTGACCACAGCTGACATGGAATTGACAAGCCCCACCAGTTAGTCTGTGTGTCTAGTGGAACTTCATAAACGATTTCCAGATTTTAATAAAATCATATAAACTTCATTTTTTTCATAGAAATTTAGCCATATATTGAACTAGAATATGTTATATATGAAAAATGATCAGACAAATGCACTCTATATTTCTGTGTCATGTTTATGCCTGTTTTCTATGAATAGGCGTGGCTATAGTGTTGACCCCATTTTGTAAAAAATGATAAGAATATTCAAAAAATGAAATCATTTTTCATGTAGTCCTTTTATGTGTACTGGTTGCCATGAAAAACAATATAGTAGGAATATGATGATTTTTATACAAAATATTAACAATGGGCGAACATCTATGAAGGTTCATGGCTTTGAAGCCAAATGACTGAGTTCATGGTGGTAACCTTGTGATAGTTCATGTTAAGGTGACTATAATTGGCTCAAACATGAGGATTGGTATGAAAAAGAACCTTGCGAATAGAGTTTCTAACTTTTTGTATAAAACTATAAATTTTCAATTTTTAAGTGGCAAAAGAGGGGGTTTTGTGAAGCAAGTAGCTCAAATAAGATGCAAAATTGCACTTATGGAATTTTCACACGAACTAGACCGAATTAAAGGACTTTTGCAAAATATTAATAATTATTGAGCTTTTTTATACACTCCATTGATTATATGAATTTCTAGATAAAGTAATTGAAAATTGAACTAAAACTTTGTTATAGTTTGATTCAAAAAATTGATAAAAACTATTTTCAGATACTCAAGTAGGCTTATGTAGTATCCACGGGATAATTGAAAGATTCATCAACTTTGCTATGAATATCCATGCTTGGAATGTTGACCCCATTTAAAAATGTAAGAAAAGGAAAAAATATTAAAAAAATGAGATCCTTTTTCATGGAGCCTTTTAATGTATAGTAGTTGCCAGTAAAAATGATAAAGTCACAATACGACGATTTTTTTTAAAGTGAACACAAAATTGACTACCATGTATAAGGATGCATGACTTTCAAGTTAAATGAGTTCATGACATATCCATGGCATACTTCATGGTAAGGTCATCATATTTTGTACAAACATGGGGCTTGGAATTCCAAACAAGATTACCAAAGGGAGATTCCAACTTTTTCTGAACAAATATAAATTGCCATTTCTGAAGTGCCAAAATATGTTTATTTTGTGAATCATGTACCACAAATAAAATATAAGTTTTGACTTTTGCAATTTTCAAGAAGAGTACACCATATTGGAGTCCTACTGCCGGAGTATTTTGTTTTTTCGAGTTTCGTTTCCTATATTCCACATAATAAATGAATTTTGGACATTTACCAAAAGTAATTCAAAATTGAATTACAATTGGGTTATTGGATTGTCTACAAATCATAAAAATTGGGTTCTTGCGAACCACGTACCACAAATAAGATTGAAAATTTATTTTGATTTTGAAATATTCAAACTTTCTTGAAAACAAATCAGTGGATAAAATGACTTCTTCAATAGAAAAATTAGTTGGAAACATGTTCAAAAAAAAATTGGATTTGATAAAACAATTTGGTCTGAATTATGTTTGCAAATTATAACCGCCAACGAATTAAACTAGTGGGTAAGATTTTCGTACAAGAATTGCATTGATCTTCTCACATAGTATGGGTGGTATATCTGCCTTCATAAAAAGGAAAAGTATAGGCGGTATACATAGTGCAAAGTTCTAGATTTTACCACATGGTCATGTTAAATATTCCTCAAAAAAGGAAGTTATGCTAAATAACAGTAATTGTTCCAATATCAACCTTCGTGCCATGAGGCACAACGGCGGGTGCTCGCGGAGCGTGCGTGCACCGCTGCCAGCTTGCTGGACACCGTGCCAAGGAGGAGATAAGTTCACCATTGTTTTCCTGTTCACCGTGCCAAGGAGGAGATAAGTTCACCGTGCCATGAGACACATATGCTAAATAACAGTAATTGTTCCAATATCAACCTTCGTTTTCCTGTTCACCATTGTTGTCTCACTGAACTGGCGCGCCATTGAGCTTTGCCACCCCGACTTCTTCCTCCACGCCGACGCCATCGAGCCAAGAAACCATAAATAGGTGGAAATTGTCTATATTCATCACCTCCAACCGAATACCGCAGCCACCGATTCACCAAGGAACGAGCTCTCCTAGTATCGCCAACAACACTAGAGTCGTTGTGCTAAGCCCCGACTTGTTCCCCTCTCCTATTGTGCTTGCTCGCGGCACCTAGCCACCATTCTTGTGGGATTTTCTTCGGCAGACGTTGATATGTCTCCAATGTATAAATAATTTTTGACTGTTCCATACTGTTATATTATCATTCTTGAATGTTTTATAATCATTTTATATCAACTTTATATCATTTTTTGGGACTAACATATTGACATAGTGACATAGTTGTTGTTTTTTGCTTGTTTTTCTACTTCGCAAAATATTAATACTAAACAGAGTCCAATTACCACGAAACTTTTTGGATATTTTTTTGGACTAGAAGACAACTTAGGAGCCAAGGAAGCACCTAGGGGGAGGCCCGTGGGGCCCACAAGACACCAGGGCATGCTAGAGGCCCCCAACGCGTCCTGGTGGGTTGTCGGGCCCACAAAGATCTCTTCTAGTGCCTCTTAGCTCTATAAATCCTCAGAAATTCCAGAAACCCTAGATGAGACGACGAAACACAATTTCAGCCGCTGCAAGTTCCAGAACCACAAGATCCAATCTAACACCATCACGGAGGGGTGCATCATCGTCATGGGTGCCTCTCCGATGATGTGTGAGTAGTCCATCATAGACCTGGGTCCGTAGTCAGTAGCTAGATGGCTTCATCTCTCTTTTGTTCTCAATGCACTAGTCTCTTGGAGATCTATTTGATGTAATGAATTTTTGCCGTGTGTTTGTTGGGATCCGATGAAGTTTGAGTTCATGATCCATGGATATTATTTGAGTCTTCTTTTGATCTATTATATGCATTGTTATTTACAGCCTCGTATTTCTTCTTCGAATCATTGATTTAGTTAGGACAACTAGATCGATTTTTCTTGCCATGGGAAGAGGTGCTTTGTGATCGATTCGATCTTGCGGTGTCCTCTCTCAGTGAAAGAAGGGGCAGCGAGGCACACATGTATCGTTGCTATTAAGGATAACAAGATGTGGTATATTCCTACATGAATAGATCTTGCCTACATCATGTCATCATTCTTATTGCATTGCTCCGTTTCTCCATGAACTTAATACACTAGATGTATGCTGGATAGCGGTCTATGTGTGGCGTAATAGTAGTAGATGCAGAATCGTTTCGGCCTACTAATCTTGGATGTGATGCCTATATATTGACAATTGCCTTGGATATCGTCATGATTATTTGATCTTATATTAGTTGTCCAACAATATTTACCCATCGTGTGATATTTTTTGAGAGAAGCCACTAGTGAAATCTACAACCCCAGGTCTATCCTTCTAATATATTGCTTTCAATCTATCTTTTTCCACAGTTTTTCAGATATATTACTCCAAAACACCAAAAATACCTTGCTACACTTTCTATTTGCATCATTTATTTTGTGTTCTTGTGTGATCTATTTATCCAATCTCATACAAAACAATCTATCTTTTACCATGGAGAGATTGACAACCTCTCTTACGCGTCAGGTTGCAAGTATTTGTTCTTTGTGTGCTGGTACCGTTTACATAGTGTTGCTTGGTTCTCCTACTGGTTCGATAACCTTGGTTTCATAACTGAGGGAAATACTTACCGTAGTTGTGCTGCATCACCCCTTCCTCTTTGGGGCAATACCGACAGAGTCTCAAGCCACGTCAAAGGAATTTCTAGTGCCATTGCCGGGGAGACATCATCAACATCTATCAGGTTCCTAATCACATATCTCATCTCCTTGCAATTTACATTATTTTCCATTTGCCTCTCTTTTTCCTCTCCCCCACTTCTAAAAAGGTTTTACAAAAATACAATTTTTTTCCATTTGCCTTTTTGCTTGTTTGCTATCTTTGCTTGTGTTACCATGTGCCTTCTATTTGCTTGCATCTTCGGTTGTTAAAAATATATTGTCATGTATCCTCATAGACTTGTTATTCTTTTCAAAATACCAAATTATGATGAACCAATTACTAGTGAGTTGAGTGCACTTGATTATCTCTATGAAGTTTTGTTTGAAAATCGTGAATCTTAAAATTTTGATGAAGTGTTGAAAGAAGAAATTTATAAGGTGATTAATGATAGCTCCTTGATTGAAAAACATGATTGCAATGATGTTGCTATATGCTCTATTAATGTCGGTTATGTTAATGATATGCAAAACTACAAGCTTGGGGATGATAATTTTGTCATGTCCACTTGTTATTGCAATGATAATGATTGGGGTGATAATGCTTCTTATGATCTTGAAAATTTATTTAAGCCTCATGTTGTATATGTTATTGATAATAATGTTTGCAATAGTATCTAAAGTGGGTTTGGGAGAGCATCAACTTTAGGTAAAAAGAATACCACATATTTGGAGAGTGTTCAATCTTATGAATTTTATGATAAAAGTGGGTTTGGAGAGGTCATAACTTTAGTTGATGATAATCCCACTATTTTGGAAGATGATAAAAACTTTATGCATGTTGATGATAAAGAGTGTATTGTTCATGATAGCTATACTGTTGAATTTGATCATTATCCAACATGTAATTATTATGAGAGAGGAAATTATGGTTGTAGAAATTTTCATTATACTCCCTCCGTAAACTAATATAAGAGCATTTAGATCACTAAAATAGTTATCTAAATTCTCTTATATTAGTTTACAGAGGGAGTACTAAATTACCTCTTTTAATGTTGAGATTGCTATTGTCTCTTTCTTCTTCCTTCCATACGCTAGTTTTTGCTTGCCTGGATAATTTGTTTGCTTATAAAATGTCTATGCATAGGAAGTATGTTAGACTTAAGTGTGTTTTCCATATGCTTCATGAAGCTCTCTTTTTATTGCTATTATTATCTTTCATGAGGGCATCATTGAAATCTCAAGCCTATCTTAATGGCTATAAAGAAAGAGCTTGTTGGGAGGCAACCCAATGAATAAAATTTATTTTTACCTTTTTCTTTTTGCTCTTGAGTGTTGACACAATTATGCTACAGTTATCATTGTGTTTTCATGTTTAATTAGTGTTTGTTACAAGTAAAGCCTTTGGGGTGATCTTGGGTAATAGCTGATTTGATCTTGTTGAAAAACAGAAAGTTTTACGTCAAGTAGCAGAATTTTAAAAAATCACAGAAGTGACGGAAAATTCTGAAATTTTTACAAAAGATTTATATACAAAGTTTTTACGCTGTTCTAATTTTTCAGAATATTTGGAGTTACCGAACTACGGTTAGATTATAGATTACTACAGACTGTTCTACTTTTGAAAGATTCTGTTTTCGTTGCATTATGTGCTTATTTTGATGAATCTATGGTTTGTATTGAGGGATATAAAACATGGTAAAGTTAGAATAGAGTAGATATAATGCAATAATAAAATATGAATGTGTTTGCAATTTTACTTAGAGTGGTGATTTGCTTTATTATACTAACGGATCTCACGAAGGTTTTGTTAAGTTTTGTGTGATTGGAGTTTTCAAGTTCTGGGTGAGCTCACGATGGATGAAGGAATAAGGAGTGAAAAGAGCCTAAGATTGGGGATGCTATGGCACCCCAAGATAATATCCAAGGAGAAACAAGCAACTAAGATTTGGAATGCCCCGAGTGGCATCCCCTCTTTCTTCTAACGACCATCGGTATTTTACTTGGAGCTATATTTTTATTCGTCACATATCATGTGTTTTGCTTGGAGCACCTTCTATTATATGAGACTTTGCTTGATTTGCTTTTTAGTTTGTCACAAGTATCCTTGCTGGACACACCTATTTGAGAGAGCAAAAATTATGCTATGATTTGTTAGAATTGCACTATATGCTTCACTTAAACTTTTTGAGCTATGGAATTATTCTAGTGCTTCACTTATATCTTTTAGAGCATGGCGTGCTTTAAATTTTTGAAGAAACACTCTCATTCTTAACTTAGATTAATTTTAGAGTTAGTAAATTTTTGAAGAAATTCTCTCATGCTTCACTTATATTATTTTGGGAAATGAAATTTTTATGCTCATGTTCTTCACTTGAATTTATTTGAGATTGTCAATATGAAACTAGTCCCAAAGTGATACATATTCAAGAGGGATATAATAAACACTTTCATGAAGATCATTATACAAATTAAACTTGATTACTGATAATAGTTTTGAGACATTATGATAGTAATATGTGAGTCATGTTGGTGAGTAATTATGCTTTAGTAAGAATATTGGTGTTAAGGTTTGTGATTCCCTATGCAAGAACGAAAGTCAACATTTATGCGATGAAATTACATCCTACTTGAGGTGCATTATTCGGTGTTAGTTATGCTTAATGCCCGTTTATGAGAATTTTTGTTTCTTGGTTGGTTGCTTCTCAATCTATTTGCTAGCCTCCACTTGTACTAAGTAGAAATACTACTTGTGCATCCAAAATCCTCAAACCCAGTTTTGCCATATGAGTCCACCATACCTATATATATGTGTTATTTCTGTGCCGTTCTAAAATAATTTGTATGTGCAATCTCTAATTTTGAAAATGAATTTGCTTTCTGTGTGCTCATACCGCTCATGAAGCGACAGGGGGTGGCCGGTATTTTTCCATGCTAGATGTGTTATTCTTAAGATGAGTGTTTATTCACTTGTCATTGCACGAGAGTACGACGGTAATAGGGATTCCGAGTCCCAAAATAAAAAAGAAATTTACTTTATATTGTGAAATAATATATTCCTTGGAAAGTGTTGGTATGGATGGTATCCGTGGATATGGCTAGCCATGGATTGGGAAAGAATGGTGGAAAAAGGAATAAACTTGATTTTCTGTTTGGGAACCACCTATGAGATATCTAGAATGGAAAGTATTGAAAATTCTCAGTCATTTTCGTTGACAGGAAAGGCATGCCACCCAAATATCTTTCTCTCTCAATTTAAGCTTTGAGCTCTGGCACCTCTACAAATCCCTACTTCCCTCTACGAAGGGCCTACCTATTTACTTTATGCAATATTTACTTTTATTTGAGTCTCCATCTTCTGTTATAAAGCACCAACTAGGGGGCACGATTAGCATACTTGTGCATTGGGTGTAGCTAATATTGGAGTGTGTTTCACGAATGTATCAATGATTGAGCATGATGGGCTAGGGATAACTTTCTTTAGTGTTGATATTTTGAAATACATGGTTGCTTGTTGGTATGCTTGAGTATTAAAGTCTTCATGTCAAAACTAGACTATTGCTTTGAACCATCTAAAAGTCCAAATTTCGATGCTACAAAAGAAAAGAATTTGTGATGACATGTTATGCAACATTCCACATCAAAAAATCTGTTTTTATCATTTACCAACTCAAGGACGAGTAGGAATTAAACTTGGGGATGTTGATACGTCTCAAATGTATCTATAATATTTGATTGTTCCATGTTGTTATATTATCATTCTTGGATTGTTTATAATCATTTTATAGCAACTTTATATTATTTTTTGCGACTAAGCTATTGACATAGTGCCCGGCGCCAGTTGTTGTTTTTTTGCTTGTTTTTTTACTTCGCAAAATATCAGTACCAAACGGAGTCCAATTGCCACAAAACTTTTTGGCGAATTTTTTTTGGATCAGAAGACAACTTGGGAGCCAAGGAAGCACCTGGGGGCATGGGGCCTACAAGACACTAGGGTGCGCTAGAGGCCCTCAGGGCGCTCTGGTGGGTTGTGGGGCCCACAAAGGTCTCCTCCATCGCCTCTCGGGTTTATGAATCATCAGAAATTCCAAAAACCCTAGAGGAGTCGACGAAACACAATTCTAGCCACTGCAAGTTCCAGAACCAGGAGATCCAATCTAACACCATCACGGAGGGGTGCATCATCCTCATAGGTGCCTCTCCGATGATGCGTTAGTAGTCCACTATAGACTACGGGTCCATAGGCAGTAGCTAGATGGCTTCCTCTCTCTCTTTTGATTCCCAATACAATGGTTTCCTGGAGATCTATATGATGAAATGACTTTTAGCGTGTGTTTGTTGGGGTCTGATTAAGTTTGAGTTCATGATCAA
The DNA here is from genome assembly GCA_022496015.1 of Hordeum marinum. Lineage (NCBI taxonomy): Eukaryota > Viridiplantae > Streptophyta > Magnoliopsida > Poales > Poaceae > Hordeum > Hordeum marinum. Next base: position 558,682,134 of record CM039678.1, read on the forward strand.
TTTCTATCCATGAATATTATTGATTCTTCTTTTGATCTCTTATATGCATGATTATTTATATCCTCATCTTTCTTTTTCGAATCTTTGGCATAGTTTGGCCAACTAGATAGATTTTTCTTGCCATGGGAAGAGGTGCTTTGTGATGGGTTCGATCTTGCGGTGTCCTCTCCCAATGATAGAAGGGGCAGCGAGGCACGCATGGGGTCTATTCCTACATGAATAGATCTTTTCTACATCATGTCATCGTTATTATTGCATTACTCCGTTTCTCCGTGAACTTAATACACTAAATGCATGTTGGATAGCGGTCGATGTGTGGAATAATAGTAGTAGATGCAGAATCATTTCGGTCTACTAATCTTGGACGTGATGCCTAGACATTGATCATTGCATTGGATATCGTCATGATTATTTGATCTTCTATCAATTGCCCAACGGTAATTTGTTTACTCACCGTGTGCTATTTTCTTGAGAGAAGCCACTAGTGAAATCTATGGCCCCCGGGTCTATCCTTTTAACATATTGCTTTCTGATCTATCTTTTTTAGCTTTTGTTTTCAGATATTTTATGCCAAAACCCAAAAATACCTTGCTGCACTTTGTATTTGCATCTTCTATTTTGTGTTCTTGTGCGATCTATTTATCCAATCTCATACAAACAAATCTATCTTTTACCGTGGAGAGATTGACAACCTCTCTTACGCATTGGGTTGCAAGTATTTGTTCTTTGTGTGCAGGTATCGTTAACATAGTGTTGCTTGGTTCTCCTACTCGTTCAATAACCTTGATTTCATAACTGGGGGAAATACTTATCATATTTGTGTTGCATCATCCCTTCCTCTTCGTGGAAATACATACCAATGCAGTCTCAAGCCATGTCAGCCGCCATGGTCGACGTCGGCCTCATTCCCAACCAACCCCCGGCAGCCCCTTAACTGTCAGTCGACGCAAAATGCAGATAGCTCTCCAATGGGTCAAACGACGTGTCAAACCGACGCCTTTAGCAGAAACCCGATGTTCTCCGCCATGGATTTCTATCACCATGCTGGAAACTCCGACGAGTTGACATGGTTGGCTTCATTAAATTAATTAGATTTATTTAGCAAATAATTACACAATGACATGTGGGACTCCCTAGGTATGTTGGTCTAAATATACTCGTTAGGGTTCGTGTTAATCCTTGTGGCTCCACCGGTTAGTTTGAGCTCGGCTAACATGGACGTTGACAAACCCCACTAGTTATGTGTGTGTCTAGTTGAATTCCACAAATGATTTATGGATTTCCATAAAATGATATAAACTTCAAAATTTCATAGAAATTCATTCATAGATACAATTAAAATAAGTTATATATGGAACATTATCATAAACATGCACTATATATTTTTATGCCATGTTCATGCATGTTTGCTATGAATTGGGATGGTTACAATGTTGACCCCATTTCAGCATAGCCATGTAATAGTTCATGGTAAGGTGACTATATTTGGCACAAACAAGGGGATTAATATGCCAAACAAGATTGTCAATAGGAGTTTCCAACGTTTTATTATCACAAAACGAAATTTTCATTTTTCAAGTGCAAAAAAGTATATTTTTTTGTGAAACAAGTAGTACAAGTAAGATGTAGAGGTGCACATATGAAATTTTCACACAAAGTAGACCACATTAGAGGCCTTTTGCCAAAATATTTTGAATTGTTGAGTGTTTTTGCTATATTCCATTGATTATATGAATTTTTGGACATTAAAAGAAAGTGATTAAATATTGAACTACATGTGTGTTATAGTTTGGTCTAAACAATTGGCAAAAAACATTTTCAGATACATCGCCTTGACAGCCGTTAGAAAATTGTTGTTAGCATGTGTGTTATAGTTTGGCGAGCTCCTGGATTTTCTATTTCCTTACCTGGTAAAAGTAGAAAATTGTTATTAGCAATGAAAAAACATCCATATTTTCACTTTTGCAAAAGAAAAATCTTACATAATTATTCTTAAGAATAAGCATAGTTTCCACTACGTAGATGAAAAGAATACCCGAAGGGAATGCATGCCTTGCCATGCCCGGCTCCCTTCCATTTTGAGTTTCACATATTTTCATGTATATAAGGATTATACTGGAGACCTTTATGACTTTGAGGACGGTTTTATAGCATGCCAAAAGTTACAAGTACCATAGATGTAATTTACTCGAGAAAAAATGTGGCACGTAATTAAGACAATGATTTATGATATATTCTAAAGGCTACTAGTATTTGGGAAGATATCCCATGATTTGGATGATTTGGAAGGATACAAGAAGAAAATTTTCCCAGATTGTGGGCCTTCTTCCCTAATAAGCAAATTATTCTCTCTTGGATATATTTCCAATTCATGGGATTTTATTATCTGCCATAATACGCTCCTACGTATGAAGCATATAAGGGCAGAGGAGAGCCATCATGTTGACCTCCTCCGACTCCAGTCTTTCCAGTGTTGGCCACCTCTTCCTCCTCTATCGCCTTATCAATGTGACTTCCACTCTGCCTCATGCTTGACTCCACATCCATTGTTATTGTTGTCGATGTTATCACACTCTCTTTCATAGACCCATCTCGAACCTTCCTTGTGCTCATGTCGTCCTCCTATTCCTCTTCACTAGGGAGTGAGATATCCAAAGGGTCAGAGGGGTGCAACTTCGTACATCTATAATGGTGATAGGTTTTATCTCCCTCCTTTATTTGGAAAAGCTTTGACCCGCTTTATTCAAAATATTTTGGATGGAGAACTAGAATACTTGATATTTTCTATGTGAGTAATGCCTTCCATTGGATTTTTTCCTGAGAATTCTCTATACCATGCAAAATTTTCATTGACTCGTAACACTCAAAAAGATCCCTTTTTTCTACAACATAATCAAATCAAACAAAATCTCCATTTGAATGTTGGGACCCTCTCATGTTTTTTTACCATTGATGTATCTCTCCTTCGATGGTTTGATTTCCATAAGACGTTAGTGTTTTGTTTGTTTTGTTTCCCTTTCCTCAGTGTGCGCCAAACTTTAGAATTGGAACTGCCCTTAGCATGTGAAAAATTGACCATGTAGCAATCACCAGATTTTATGTGGCATTGGTTGGTTTGCTCATTTGTCTGTTTCTTGTATCGTGAGATCAGTTTACCAGTCCTTGTATCCACTTTTGTTAAAGAAAAAACATGGAATTTTCTTATTCCTTTTTGCGTTATAGACTTTAGAATTGATTATGATTGTGTGGATTTCTCTAGAGATTCCAGTTATGATAACCTGTTGAGATTTGGGGCTTGTGGCACAACAAAAATTCTTCCATTATGTTATTTTCCTCACTATAATTTCTTTCTTAGTAGTTTTTTTATTTACCTGCTTCCATGCTTCACTCATATGATAGGACTGAATTAGTGACAAAGATGACATTGATAAGCTTCATTGGGAAAGTCATGGCGTGACTGAATCCTCGTTGGCTCTGACCATAAGGAACTTGGATCATGATGGCTTATCCAAGATGGTACAACATGTAGTAATGGATAGAAAAATTATTCTTTAGGCATATAAGCTAGCCACGGTTTGTTATTACCTTCTTATTATTATGATCATTAATTACGTGATATTTTTCCATGCTATTGTTATAAGGATTGCGATGAGTGGGTCGTTGGAGAAGCAACATCCACTTTCTTGGTTCAAGAATATGTATTGATGGGTTTGCCAAAAGAAATTGTCATGGCATCATTAAGGAGACTCGTAATACTAGAACCAAACAATTCATTTCATTTTTTTATGTGTGTTGCACTTTCTATTTTAACCAATGCATTTTTCTTTTAGGCAATAGTGAGCAAATGCATTGTTTGAGCTACTTCTCATATATGAGGTATTTTTCCAAGTGATTCTGCAACTTGGTTTACCCTATGGAGCTATCCATAGAACATTAACACAACTGGGAAGCATATCCTTCAACACTGACAAGTGATAAGCAATTGTGTCAACTTGGAATGAATTGCCAAGCGATTTGTTCATGGATGTTGTGTTGACTCCCCCCCTGTGTGGTCCCATGGGAAACCGAGTAGGTATTCCACCTCATCTGGCTCCAAAGGGGTAACCTTGTTCTTTCCAACCCATACAAGGTTCCATTTTCTGCGCTCATCCATGACATATTTTGAACACTTCAAGATGGTGGATTTGTTAAGCTTACAAGAGTACAATAGATTCTTTTTATTTATTCTCATTTTGGATACATATCTATAAGGAATTAAGTTAACTTCCTGAGACCCAAGAAGACCCCCATTTCATATAATGAGTAAAGGCCACAAATATGGTCTTTCCAAGGAGAGGCAAGACAAGAAATTTGTTCTCAATTGGGAAATTCTTGATATATCCTCGTTTCTAGCAGTTGCCCACTTATAATCCACATGTTCTGGTTCAATGTTATATAAGAATCTTGAAATTGTATTCCATACACCTTTTGGAGATAATGCCACATTTCCATTGTGGAAGAAAGGTGGCCAAATAGCTCGTTGAGGAAGTCGTCTTTCTCAACAAGCTATTGCACCACCTTTCTTATGTGGCACTAGCTCGAAAAGGTGTATGATATTTCTCTCTCAAGATTAATGCATGGTATTGATCCAGAATTTGTTGATTCTAAGCACTTGTGCGCAACTGCTTGAAAAAGAGGATCTATCCATAATTTTCCAACTGAGAATAGATTTCCTCTCTTTTATGTCCCTCCAAATACCATGTGGCCTTCTAGGTACCTGAGAAGTTACCTCAATTCCTTGTAGACATGTGTGGCAAGTGAGAAATAAATGGAAAGAATCCAGTGTACTGTTGCAAGCTTAAGAAATCAACCATCTCAAACAATTGGAAAATATGTCATGGATGAGTGCAAGAAATGGAACCTTATATGGGTTGCAAAGAACAAGGTTGCCTGTTTGGAGCCATATGAGGTTGAATATCTACTCAGTTTCCTAAGGGACCACACAAGGGGAGTGAGCCCAACATCCAGGAAAAAATTGCTTGGCAATTCATTCCTAGTTGACATAGTTGCTTACCACTTGTCGGTGTTGAAGGATATGTTTTCCCAATTAAAGGAGGATATGTAGTTGTACACAGGCTTACAATCCACGTGAGGATCGTAGTTTCTACTAAGTTAGGCAAAGCTAGTAGGAGGATTTTGAAGGATTGATGGGATCAGACTAAGACTGGCACATTAATTGAGATTCTGACATGAAGTTGCAACATTTATTATTAATTTTGGCGGCTTTGACTTGGTAATTCAGGGCAACCCATGTAACAAACTTGCCAGGAATAACCCACACCACCATGATGGTTTGGAGGGCGAGCTATCTTCTTTGTTGTACCATTACTTCAGGATCATGGATGCCATAAAGTCGCCTATGTGAGGATGTAGCCTATAGTTTTTAGTGCATGTTTTATCATTTAATTCTTATCACAAGGAACCACAACTTCATCTATGTTAAACAATTTGTTTTGCGAATGAGTTGTGTTAAACATTAAGTTGCCATGAAAGATGTTTATTGTGAGAACCATGCTAAACATCTTTATTTGTGAGAACCATGCTAATCTTTATTTTACAAAAATATACATCCTTTCAACTCTTTTCGGAGTCTAATGTTGTACATGCAGAAAGTAAGTTTAGATTTCCTCATTTCCTCGTTTATACTACCGAAAAACGTGGAAATCCATTTTGGCTCTAGGGAGCACATGCTGCAGCGTGCCCAAAAAGGATTTTAAAATGTCAATTTGTTTTTAAAAAATGTAGATGTTTTCATTGTCACACCCAAACGGTACATGCAAATTTTCAGGGGAAATACTTAAGAATGTTGACATGTGCAAAAAAAAAAGTCAAACGTCAAATGTTACCTTCGAATGTTACATTTTGTTTTTTTCACCAACGAAGTACTGCTATCCCACCTGACATGAAAATTCTCAAGCGTACTTGCTACACTAATATGAACATATAGAAACAAATTTATTTTTTTTTTGAGTGTACTGTTTATTAGGGAGCATATGCTCCGCACAGTCAAAAATGCGTGTCCCTAGAAACATTCCTTATTTCTATATGGAAGGTAATGTTGTACGTTGTTATTTCAGTGGAAAATAAAATGGTGACACGATAATATAATGCGGATGGGTGCCGGTGTATATACAATCGCAAAATGAGAAAACATTGAAGAAAGAAGGAAAAACAGAAAAAAAAAACAGGAAGAAACAAGAAAAACTGATAATTAACGGAAACGGAATGAAAAAAAACAAGCAAAATGCAGCGAACGCTGCGAGCGAGTGCTAAAAAACTGGTCGACGCAGTACTGCGGAGAGCACAGGAACGTCTCATGAGCGTAATTTGAACAATATTGTCATTTATTTCAACAATCATCATGGAATTCTTTGGACAAGTCTTAGGAGTTCAAAATTGCTAATGGAGGAAGAATATGATAGGTAATGCTAATCAACAAAAGATTGCTGGGAGGGGTGGTAGTTGCGCGAGTACGACAAGAATGACAATTTTCTGGCGAAAAGCATTACTGCAATGGAGTTGCCATCCTGAGCCAACACAAATTGCCATCAAAATTATTCTCTTTTTTTTTTGAGCGGTGCCATCAAAATCATTCGCAAATGTCATTCCTCAAAATGGTCCACGAGGCCCAGGCCCAGCCTGTGGAGAGCCCACGGGCTGAAATCCACGCATCACGGCCCGCGCAGACCGCGGAAAAGCAGGTGGGCGAGACCAGCTGGTCGGGTCCAACCGAGTCCACCCCCATTCCCTCGCTCGCACTCCGCCATGGCGGCGATCGCCGACGCCGGCCGCCGCGCCGCCGCCGTCGCCAAGTACCGCGCCAGCCTCCTCGCCTGCCGGGAGCTCCAGTCCCTCCTGAGAACAGGTACCTCCCCGTCCTTCCCCGCCGCCGCAATGCCCACCCGCCCGCCCCCGCCGCGCAGACCTAGCGACCAAGCCGCCCGTACGGACTCGCCAGAGGCGGCGACCGGAGCGAGCAGTCTGTGCGCCGCCTTCGCCCCCGCTGCGGGCTCGCTTCCTTCGGCCGCGACGGCGCGTTGCTTTCGGGTTTTTACGCCGCTAAACCCTCGCCTCCTTGGCGCTGATCGCGTGGTTACCACCCGATGATTGTTTTTTACTGAAAAAAAATTACAGTAGAATCTCTGGGCAGTCGGTCGATTCCGAATTTGGGCGCGGTTCGCCCTTGGGAAGTCGAGGATTTGCTTCAATCTAGGGTTACGGCGAATACGATTGTGCTAGCTGCTGTGGTGATTGGAATTACAGCACTTTACTTTCACATTGTTCAGTGCTGTGATGCTGGCACATGATGCAGGTAGTACCCTTGTTCCGCAAATTTGCTCAACAAAGATGATTGGTGATAGGAAATTAGGAATTAACGAGAGTGCTTCACCTCTATATTGTTCGATGGAATGATGTGTACTTGATGCAAGCAGTGGCCATTTCTCGCCGGTTCGCGCGGAAATGGATGATCCGGCGGAGCTAGGACTGTTGGTTCAGGCTCCTGTTAATTTATCTCTGATTTTTCTCCCCTTGAGCCTTTAGTTACTGTTGTGCAATTTGCTTGCTGGAGATCCTAGGCATCTTCTGTTCTGTTTATGGTGTTTGATACGCTCTCCGATTGCAGGGGAAGAGAACCTGAAGAAGGCTAAGAAGGAGCGTGACATAACTGATGAGCATCTCAAGGCGTTTCAGAGTGTTGGGCAGATAGTGGGGGAGGTGCTGTGCCCGCTTGGCGGCGAGCGATGTGAGTGTGGACCGCAGCTTTCAGACCCGCCTCCTCTTTTTCTGCCATCGAGATCTCTCTCTTTAGTGTTTGATCGACCTTTTCTCCTTTGCTAACAAGTCCTGTTCCTTCACTTGCAGTTATTGTCAAGGCTAGGAGTGGTCCTCGATACCTTGTCAACTGTCGCAATAAGTTGAACAAGGAGAACTTGAAAACAGGCACACGCGTGTGTCTTGAGCTGAGCACACTTACAATCGTGCGCATGCTTCCGCGTGAGGTATAAGTTTGTTTCGGTATGATTTGTGTTTCGAAATATCCGCTACTTTGCTTGTCCCATTCATTATCTTCTGTCTTCTGTTTCTCCATTAGTTGCAATCCAGAATCAAGTGGATGTTATGTGTTCAGGACGTGATTTTTAAGTTCTACTTCCTTTCAGGTGGACCCTTTAGTGTTCAACATGGTTCATGAGGATCCAGGGAATGTCAGCTTCTCTGCTGTTGGAGGGCTATCTGACCAGATCAGGGAAATCAGGGAGACCATTGAACTTCCGCTCATGAACCCTGAACTGTTTCTTCGAGTTGGTACTACGCCACCCAAGGTAAATTCATCAATGCATACACTTGCATTCGTTTGTTCCAATTGGCGCAACCGCGCAAGCTATTAAAATAGTTAAATATTGCTTAACAACTACTTGGCTTCAGGGAGTGCTCCTCTACGGCCCACCTGGAACTGGGAAGACACTGCTGGCTAGGGCCGTTGCAAGTAACATAGATGCCAACTTTATGAAGGTGTCACATACATATATTGACCTTCAACAATTTTTCTCCTGCTATCTATATAACTTTATGTTCTTACTAAACTCTACTATATGCAATAGGTTGTCGCAAGTGCTATCATGGCTAAGTATATTGGTGAAAGTGCTCGGATAATAAGGGAAATGTTTGCGTATGCTCGTAATCACGAGGTAAGCCCCACTCAACATCTTCTCGTTGTTATCTGAAAACCTTCTATGTTTCACTAACCTCCATGTTCAGAACTCCAGAGTGTTACCACAAGCTAGCTTCTGTCCTGTTTTCTTCCTTGATCTTCTCTAGTTTTGTTCTATCCATGGTTAAAAAAGGCACGCCTAAGCGAGCGCTTAAGTGCGCCTAGGCTCTAGGCGATAGCAAAATGCCTAACGCATAACTACGCTTAGTCTGCGCATAATTGCGCATAAGCATACGCTTTGGTCAGAAAAGCGCAAGGCGGTGGCAAAACGCACAATTAACGCCCAGCGCTTTTTTGAACTATGGTTCTATCAAATAACGTATAAACACATATTGTAGTTATGAATTTTACATGGTACATAACTAGACACTGGATTAGAGTTGCACTTTTTTTCCAAATTAGATATTAACAGTACTGATACAAACATTACCACAGAAATGTACTCCCTCTGATTCATAATAAATGCCGTGGTTCTAGTTCAATTGAACTAAGACAACGACACTCGTAGTTTTAGTTCAATTGAACTAAGACCACTGCATTTCTTATGGATCATAGCAGGTAGTATAAATAAATAATGCCCTACATTTAGTTTCCATTACAGTCATCCCAGCTTAGTACCTAATCACTCATAACTTTTGCTGCTGCTGTTCCTTTTTTGTGTCCAGCCGTGCATCATCTTCATGGATGAAATCGACGCACTTGGGGGAAGAAGATTCAGTGAGGGCACAAGTGCTGATCGTGAGATCCAGAGGACGCTCATGGAACTGCTAAACCAGTTAGATGGGTTTGATGAACTTGGAAAGGTATATATCTCTTTTGCTGGACTTCATGACTTAGTGCCCAAGATGAGTATTGTTGATGTTGCATCCAGACGTGTATGCAATTACGGCTGTCATGTTAGAAAGTTCCCATTGATTATATTGGTTTGTGGATGTATGTTTAGTTATTTAACATGCTTGAAATCTGAACCTTTGCGCCTGTGGTCAGTTATCTTCCTAGCTCAAAATATGCTGAACTTCTCAGGAAAGTAATTGCTGTTGTACTCTTTGCTTGCATAAATTTTCCCTCTTTGTGCATATTCCAAGGCATGCATTTCCTTATTGTTTGTACCTCCGGATGATGTACTTTTGGTCTAAACCTATTTTCGTGCCTGGTTGGTTATCTTCAGGTGAAGATAATCATTGCGACCAACCGTCCGGATGTTCTAGACCCTGCTCTGTTACGTCCAGGGCGCCTGGATCGCAAGATTGAAATTCCTCTTCCTAACGAACAAGCGAGGCAGGAAATCCTCAAGATCCATGCAGCTGGGATGGCCAAGCATGGCGAAATCGACTACGAAGCTGCTGCCAAGCTAGCAGAGGCAAGTCATTCACCTCACTTACGCAAAGGCTCCCATTGCAAGATTCAGAGCTTCTCTTCTGAACTCCTTCGTTGCCTTTCAGGGATTCAACGCCGCCGACATGCGCAACATCTGCACAGAAGCTGGCATGGCGGCGATCCGAGCAGAGCGTGACTACGCCATCAATGAAGACTTCATCAAGGTACGTTCGGCGCTTTGCCATCGTGTCCCTCACAGAATATAACATGTGGCCTCCATCATCGTAACTCGTTTTCTGCAACGGCTGTTCTCAGGCGGTGAGGAAGCTCATGGACGTGAAGAAGCTGGAGTCAAGCACCAACTACAAGGCGGACTTCGGCAAGGACTAGAGGAACGACAGGGCGAGTTTACCAGCTGATGAACCTTTTTACCGAAAGTTTAGATAAACATATATATCAATCAACCCACCTTTTTGAAGGAAACTATGAGGCGTACGATTCAGATGCTGTCGTAGTTCCTCTACACGAGACTGATCATCGCCCAGGCCTAATTTTGGGGAACCTCTCTATGCGCTCGAGGTGCGCGCAAACTGTTGGCCTGTGCAGGATGAAACTGATCACTAATCCTCACATATCGTAGTTTCTGCATGTAGTGTTATGAAACGGAGGGGATGGTTTTACACTGAAATGCTATGCTGGTGCCCTGCTGAAATGGGGTGCCCATGTTGTGATACATATATAATGTCGCCATATTGTGTGTCTTGCGTGCTGCATTGTTGCCCAATTTGCTGTTTTCTTTTTCTTATCAGAGGAATCAAATATATCAGGATACTTAGTACTAAACGAGTCCCAGTTAAGCCATTGGTCTGGGAATGGAACTGAATTAATAATCCCCAGCTGCTCTCTCCGTTCCTAAATATAAGACCTTTTAGAGATTTCACTACGGACTACATATGAATGTATATAGACATACTTTAGAGTATACATTCATTCATTTTGTTTCGTATGTAGTTTGTATTGCAATTTCTAAAAATACTTGTATTTAGGTAGGAAGTAGATGCTATGCCGGTGCCTTGAAATGGTAGCCGATGCTTGCAATTTGGAACAGAAAAGATCTGGTTTGGAACCTGTGTTTTTTCTTCCTTAGAATAAGATTTTTTTTTAAAACAAGTGTGTGCAAACTGTGTGATCAACTGTCCATAGCTGCTAGCTAATCATTTGTTAGGTCCCTCTCAATGGTCCACCTTGTACAGGTGCTAAGACTGTCACGTAGGTGAAAAATCTGATGTGGTATGGTATTTAAGAGAAAAGAGATGGATGTGATGACCCCAGAAAGAAACGGTGTCAAGCGTGTGAACCTAGGCAAAATAGTTAAATGAAAGAAAGCCCATCAATGCATGTAAAACTTTAGTAGCTAAATCATTAAATAGAGTGTGCTTAGCTACAACAAGTTAAACACCTATGCATTGAGGGTTTTGGTTGCTAAATTTTTAAATGTGTTTAGCACCTTATCTAAGCACCAATGCATTGAAGGTAGCCTTAGAATCAGCCATTGATTAGGCTTGCTATTTGGAGTATTCAGGGATCTAAACCTGTCAGATATCATCAAACAAAGATGACATGATCCTAGAGAAATGTAGTTGAGTATAATCTGTATGTGTTGCTTCCAAGGTGGTGGGTCATGATCACGGAGATTTGTTCTCACCAGCTCCCTTAGGAAAACTATCATGCCAGATTTTAGCACAAAGATTAGATTATGTCTCATCATGGGTGGTACGTCGTCCACATGTGATTTGCGAATATACTTTGGGTTTCCGCATGAGGCTCAGTATACAGAACATGTATTACGAGCGGATGAAAGAGTATTAGTTGAAGGCAACACCAGTTTAGCGGGTAAGATCATGTCAAAGGTGGATCCATTTTCGACCATATGCGGTCTCCAATGAACAAATTTCTTTTGAAAAGTGGAACTATTTTTCATGGCATATGTGATGATGCCGTTTAGAGCATACACAATTAGTGGGCATAGACCCCTAAAGATATGTGTGGAACGGTTTTTTGATCTTCCCTCGCGTTGAACCCTAGGAGCTAGGGTGGCAGCACCGACCTACCTCCTGCTCGACGAGATTGCGGAGGCGGGGACCCCACTGTTTCAGACCGGTTGTGGTAGGGAAAGGTTTTAGTTTATGTTTTGGTACCTTGTCGTCGATGGTGAGGCGATGGGCTTGGTGCCGGCATTGTAATAAGTTCTCCCTGCCTTGTCCTCGTTCAAGATGATGCATCTTGACATTGTTCGAAGGCGGTGGTGCTAGCATCTGGTTGTTCATGTTGGGGTCTTCCTCTATAGGTTTGTTTAGGCGGTGGTGTCCCGTGGAGCGTATGGTGTAGTTGTGTGTCTAGGTCCTTTTGTTTCGTCTAGCTGTGCCAAGTGTCTTATTCAGGCTCTATGTGATGTTTTCTTCTCTGGGGTGGTGATTTACTATGTCGATTGCGACATCTTTTGGTCTACACCGATGACTTTCTATATGTTGCTTTTACAAGCTCATGTGCTTCAACAAGTTTGCTAAGCTGAGACCAAGGCTTAGAGGCATCAACGAGCTTTACTCAAAACATACCGCCGATGACTGGAGGAGGAAAAAGATTCTGGCACCCCAAGGATTTAAATATATTTCAAAATTTCTGTAAATGTAATTTTGTAAGGGGGGCTATACAGCTTAATACATTATATGTAACCTTTGTGCCGAGAAAACACTGTAATCCCAGCCGAGGAGCATGAAATGGACTGCAGCTATGATTGGCACGCTGAAACAACCTAGTATCGCCACTAACAACGTGCATTGGAGTAGGAGTATTCTTCAGGGATCGAATCTGCGAGGAGCAATGCGAGTGTCAGAATACTCCTAATGTTTTTTTCTTTTCATTTGCGGGTATTAATACTCCTAGTGATTAATCATGCCCAAACCCTTTCGAGCAAGCTGGCGAAATCATGCACATATATGCATGCAGGTTCTCCAGCAGTGGCGAATCTAGAGAAAAACGGAGGGTAGGCTGAGCTGCCTATGTAGTTCAAATATGTGTTGGGCTAGACCAGCAAATGGCTAGATTAGGCCTTGATAATAATAGTAAAAATTAATTTGACAGTGCTGGAAGGGAGGCTTAAGCCTGTTAAAGTCCCCTAGATTCGTCACTTTTCCAGTATCGTGCCTCGTGGGAATTAATCATCCGAGTATCGTGCAAGCTAGGCTGCTAGCTAGCTTCTGACTAAATAATTAGCACGTGGATTATATATTACATCAAATAGAAGATGGCGGTTTCTTTAATGAAAATCGACAAGGAGACTCGGTTTTTTTTTCAAAAAAAAAAATGCAATGCAAGAGGGGTTCATACCACGCACGCACGTCGATCCTGCAGCTTAACTCGATCGATCAATTCATCTCTTGTCAATTCAGCTGTGAAGATCTTCCGTGTTTATAGTTAATCAACAGCTAGATGTTATTAGTTAACCCGAATCCCAGTTCAAAACATGTACTACGTGCGTACAGATGTGCCAATAATACATGTCGTTGCTCGGCCGGTGGTCGTCCTCGTCGCGTCCCCGCGCGCGGCTGCTGCCAAATCCGGAGATTCCCGCCTTCCTGGCCTGCTCATCCTTCAATTGCACGACGTACCTACGGTCTCCCCACTAGCAGTTGTGCCGCTTGCCCGTGTTTGCGCTACATTTGTAGGTGTCATTGTTGTGATGGGAACAATTCCGAAAATAAAAAAGAATAGTATATTTTAACGAGTTCGGGTCATTTCAGTAAAGATAACAACCCTATGTCTCGTACTCCAGAGAGCCTTTCCGTGATCAGCATATGAATACGGGTTACAAGGAGTATGTGAGAGTTTGAGAGAGAGAGAGAGAGGTGTGGAAGAATGAGAGCATCCTCCAAGTCTAGCGGGGAGGGGTCGTTTATATAGAGTGCGTCACCCCCTCACCTTCTATGTTACAAGTGGATATAGTAATTCAGCCAACTACGTAAGCATTAATGTCATCCACTATGAAGGTGATGCTTCAACTGCTATGCGCGATTGTTGGCCTTTGCATACCCGAGTAGGTTATACGATAGGGTGGTTGATGGTCATCCGAGTACCCAAGTAATATTATTCGAGTAATGTTGACCTCGACGGGGTTTGAGTAGTGCTGACATAGATGTCGTCCTAGTAGATCGTATGTCTGACATCCGAGTAACTTCCTGTATGGTGTGTGTCGGTGTCAAAACCGGCAGACCTCGGGTAGGGGGACCGTGCTGTGAGATCAGATCGATTGGTAGCAAGAGACAAGTGACACGGTGCTTTTATCCAGGTTTAGGCCCTCTTTATGGAGGTAAAACCCTATGTCATGCTCTTGCTTATATTATGGATGTATCAAAGTACAGAGTTGATCTACCTCGAGATCATAAGTTATGGTTTAAACCCTAGGGGTGTGATGATGAATGAATGGATCCCTCTACGGGGTAAACCCTATGGCTTATAAAGGAACCAGGGATAACTAGAGTTACACGTGGTCGGTTGCCATCTAAAGACTACACGCCAAATCTAACAAACATGCTTGGAGTACACGCCAAGTCGTGCTGAAGACCAATACGCATACGACTCATGTTAAAGGCGTCCGGAGACCTTCCGTGGTAACGGGCTGTCGGCCCAGTCAATGGACTAGGCCGACTGGGCAAGAACCCCCTAGTCCATGATCCCGTTAGTAGCCCCTGAACTGGTCTTCGACGCCGAGGATGATATTCTTCTTCGGATGTATAACTTTGGCTAGGAGTCTTTGACTCGACAGGCGAGTTCCTATTCCAGCCTTGGATTTGAACGTTTGAGTCCTCCTCGGCCCTTGTCCCACCATGTGCTGCCTCGAGCGTCGTGCAGTCTAGGGAATCTAGACACTTTTACAACAAGACGTCGAAGTGTCGCCCTTTCTTGCTTTATTTAACTAGTACTTGGGCCAAAAGCTACAACCAAGCGCATCTTGGCCTTGCCCTTTCACTGCTTAGCATTAGTTTCCTCTTCAAAGTCTAGCTTTGAAAGGTCCAGCAATGGCTAACGACGCGGGCTCTTCCAGGCGCCCCCATGGTCCCTTGAAGGAGATTGGGGAAGCTGCTCTGTCACACACCTTCAACTGAATTGGTTGTCCGCTTATTATCTCACTAGTAGAAAACAGGGCATTGGTTCGGGCCTCCTAAGCCCATTAATCCCGGTTCGCTCATGAACCGGGACCAAAGGTGGCAACCGTTCCAGTTCGTGAGCCCAGGGGGCCAGCCAGGCCACGTGGGCCATTGATCCCAGTTCGTCTGGCCCCTTTGGTCCCGGTTCCAGGCATGAACCGGGACCAATGCGCCTCGCTCCTGGCCCACGACCATTGGTCCCGGTTCGTGGCTGGAGCCGGGACCAAAGGGAGACCTATTGTCCCGGTTCCAGCCACGAACCGGGGCCAATGAGATGCCTATATAAACCCTTGCCCGCCGCTAGCAGAGCCGTGGAGTGCTCTGTTTTTCCAGGACAACAGTGTTAGATCTAGTGCTCTAGCTCACCTCCTATGCACATGAGGTGTTCGATGAAATGCCCGAGCCACACTTAAGCTTTCTCCTCTTGAAGCTCCTTGTCCAAACTCTATTTTCGTCAAGATTTGTCTAGGTTTGGCGGTCCGTCCTGTCCTGTCCCCGTCTTGAAACCGTTGTCGATCGCCCGCGCGTGGTGAGCCTCTTGATCTTATATTCTTTCTAAAAGAAAATATACTTACTCGTATGATTTTCTTACTTTTATTATTGTTTGTTATTATATAGTGCCATGGTTATGGTATCCGCCCACGTCGGCCCTCATCCAGTCTATGATTCAGATGTGGTATATTATCTTTTATAACTATTTCATACATCTAATGTCTATGACAATTAATTATGCCACCAACTTGACGTAGATGTTTTTATCTATAGGAAGTAGTTGAACCAGAAATGGATACCGACTATGCAATTCTGCTCGACAAGTTAACTAAAGCTGAAAAAGAAATCGATCATTCGAAAGAAAAATTGAAAAGAACTAAAGATGAGAAGATGGGATTGGATTTGCATGTTGCAGATATCGTCGATGATCACAGGACCAAGATGACTGCAATGCGCTTGAAGCTTAAAAAGATTAGAAAATATGCCATTGGTAAAGAGGCTTGGTATCATTATGCCGTTGGATTAATTGTTACCTTAGTTGTGATTATGATCGCATTTGTTGTTGCATTGAAATGTTTTAAATAGTTTCAATGTATGGTTTAATTAGATGCTCTGGAGAGATATCTGTTGGTCAACGAGAACTATGTATCATGTGTTGATGAACTTCTATTAATTTGGTCACTTATGTATTGATGTTTTGTAATGGTTTTTGACACACTTAATTATATATAATGCACGTAGATGAACCGGCAATGGATGTACGGTAACAGACGCACCGATGAGTCCATTAAGGGGGTGCATCATTTTGTCAAAGTGGCCGAGGCAAACAAGCAGAATGGTTTTATGTGTTGCCCATGCCCTACATGTGGGAATTTGAAGTCTTACTCTGACCAGAAAATCCTTCACAACCACCTGTTTGTGAAGGGTTTCATGCCACACTATAATGTTTGGACCAAGCACGGAGAAATAGGGGTTATGATGGAAGACGGCGAAGAAGAAGAGGATGATGACAACTATGTGACCCCTGAATACGGTGATGCTGCAATCGGGGAAGCTGAAGATCAAGAGGAACCAGACAATGTGCCCGATGATGATCTTTGTCGGGTCATTGTTGATGCAAAGAGACAGTGTGAAAGTGAAAAGGAGAAGCTGAAGTTCAATCGCATGTTAGAGGATCACAAAAAAGGGTTGTACCCCAATTGCGAAGATGGCAACACAAAGCTCGGTACCACACTGGAATTGCTGCAGCGGAAGGCAGAGAATGGTGTACGTGACAAAGGATTTGAGAAGCTACTGAAAATATTGAAGAAGAAGCTTCCAAAGGATAACGAATTGCCCGACAGTATGTACGTAGCAAAGAAGGTTGTATGCCCTCTAGGATTGGAGGTGCAGAAGATACATGCATGCCCTAATGACTGCATCCTCTACCGTGGTGAGTACGAGAAACGGAACGCATGCCTGGTATGCGGTGCATTGCGCTATAAGATCAGACGCGATGACCCTGGTGATGTTGAGGGCGAGCGCCCCAGGAAGAGGGTTGCTGCCAAGGTGATGTGGTATGCTCCTATAATACCACGGTTGAAACATCTGTTCAGAAACAAAGAGCATGCCAAGAATATGCGATGGCTTAGAGAGAACTGTAAGAAAGACGGGAAGTTGAGAGCACCCGGTGACGGGTCGCAATGGAGAAAAATCGAGAGAAAGTACTGGAAGGAGTTTGCAGGTGACGCAAGGAACGTATGGTTTGGTTTAAGAGCGGATGACATTAATCCTTTTGGGGAGCAGAGCAGCAATCACAGCACCTGACCGTGACTCTATGTATCTATAACCTTCCTTTGTTGTGCATGAAGCGAAAGTTCATTATGATGCGAGTTCTCATCCAAGGCTCTAAGCAACCCGGCAACGACATTGATGTGTACCTAAGGCCATTAGTTGAAGAACTTTTACAGT
The DNA here is from genome assembly GCA_022496015.1 of Hordeum marinum. Taxonomy (NCBI): domain Eukaryota; kingdom Viridiplantae; phylum Streptophyta; class Magnoliopsida; order Poales; family Poaceae; genus Hordeum; species Hordeum marinum. Next base: position 558,699,846 of record CM039678.1, read on the forward strand.
TGCGGAATGGAAACGGTGTACGCGTGTGGGATGAGCACAAACAGGAGGATTTTGACCTGCATGCGTTGTTGTTTGTAACCATCAATGATTGGCCTGCTCTCAGTAACCTTTCAGGACAAACAAACAAGGGATACCACGCATGCACGCACTGTTTAGATGACACCGAAAGTATATACCTGGACAATTGCAGGAAGAATGTGTACCTGGGGCATTGTCGATTTCTTCCGACCAACCATCAATGTCGAAAGAAATGCAAGCATTTCAAAGGCGAGGCAGATCACCGGAAGAAGTCTGCCATCCGTACCGATGATCACATACTTGCTATGGTCAATGATTTACAAGTAATCTTTGAAAAGGGTCCCGGTGGACTATCTGTTCCGAATGACGCTGGGGGACATGCACCCATGTGGAAGAAGAAATCTATATTTTGGGACCTACCCTATTGGAAAGACCTAGAGGTCTGCTCTGCAATCGACGTGATGCACGTGACGAAGAATCTTTGCGTGAACCCGCTAGGCTTCTTGGGCGTGTATGGGAAGACAAAAGATACACCGGAGGCACGGGAGGACCAGCAACGTGTTCACGAAAAAGAAGACATGCCTCCAAAGCAATATGAAGGTCCTGCCAGCTACGCTCTTACCAAAGAAGAGAAGGAAATCTTCTTTGAATGCCTACTCAGTATGAAGGTCTCGTCTGGCTTCTCGTCGAATATAAAGGGAATAATAAATATGGCATAGAAAAAGTTCTAGAACCTAAAGTCTCATGACTGCCACGTGATTATGACGCAACTGCTTCTGGTTGCATTAAGGGGGCTTCTACCGAAAAACGTTCGATTAGCCATTGTGAAGCTATGTGCATTCCTCAATGCAATCTCTCAGAAGGTGATCGATCCACAAATTCTGCCAAGGTTAAGGAGTGATGTGGCACAATGTCTTGTTAGTTTCGAGCTGGTGTTCCCACCATCCTTCTTCAATATCATGACGTACGTCCTAGTTCATCTAGTCGACGAGATTGTCGTTCTGGGCCTTGTATTTCTACACAATATGTTCCCCTTTGAGAGGTTCATGGGAGTCCTAAAGAAATATGTCAGTAACCGCTCTAGGACAAAAGGAAACATCTCCATGGGCCATCAAACAAAGGATGTCATTGGTTTTTGTGTTGACTTCATTCCTGACCTTAAGAAGATTGGTCTCCCTCAATCGCGGTATGAGGGAAGACTGACTGGAAAATGCACGCTAGGAGCGAAGTCAATAATATGTGGGGACGGGCATTCTTGGTCTCAAGCACACTACACAGTTCTACAGAACTCTACCTCGGCGGCCCCATATGTCGATGAACACAAGAACATTCTGCGCTCCAAACACCCAGAGAAGTGTGACGATTGGATTACATGTGAACACATCAAGACTTTCAGCAGTTGGTTGCAAACACGTCTCAGGTGTGACAACATTGTTTCTGATGAGCTGTACTCATTGGCCAGGAGACCATCTTTGGCTGTATTGACTTCCAAAGGGTACGAGATAAATGGGAATACATTTTACACAATCTCCCAAGATCAAAGGAGCACCAACCAAAACAGCGGTGTCCGCTTTGATGCAGCAACGACCAATGGGAAGGTCGACACATATTATGGTTACATAGAGGAGATATGGGAACTTGACTATGGACATGATTTGAAGGTCACTTTGTTTCGATGCAAATAGGTCAATCTTACAAGAGGCAGGGTACAGGTAGACCAACATTACGGAATGACAACAGTGGATCTCAACAATCTTGGGTACACACACGAACCATTCGTCCTAGCCAATGATGTGGGGCAGGTTTTCTATGTTAAGGACATGTCTATCAAACCGAGAAAAAGAAAAGATAAGGAAGCGAATACATCATACAATGAGCCAAAGCGTCACATAGTTATTTAAGGAAAAAGAGACATCGTGGTATTGGAGGGCAAGACAGACATGTCTGAAGATTATGAAAAGTTTCAGGAAATTCCTCCCTTCAAAGTCAAGGCTGGCCCAAGCACCCTGTTAAACAATGAAGATTATCCATGGCCACGACGCAATAAGCAAAGGACACAAGCAAAGAAAAAGTGAAGACTTTCTCTCCACAACTATTATGATGATGCCTTTGATCTAGAATATCACTATAGTTAGATGTGAAGAAATGAAATGCCTTTTGTAACAGATGAGTTTCCGTCCAAAACCCTGATACTTCGAAAGAGATTGTCCGTTTTGTACACGAAGTGCATCCAGCTTTTGCCGTAACCCTCTCAACTTTTTAGCACATGCTATGTGGGTGAAATGATGATACCATGCCAATTTTCAACCTTTTCAGAGTTCATTTGTAGTGCTTTTCAATTTCAGTGTCATTTAGCTCAAAAATATCAATAACTGCATGAAAAATAACAAATGAAGTCAGAAAGGGTTGAAAATTGATGATGTGGCTTTGAATGGTGCATTTTTAACACACAAAAAGTCTGGAGTTTAAATAAGTTCAAGAAAACGAAATCCGTTTGTAACAGACGAGTTTTCGTCCGAAACCCTCATACTTCGAAAGAGATTGTCCATTTTGTTTACGAAGTGCACCCAGCTTTTGCCGTAACCCTCTCAACTTTTAAGCACATGCTATGTGTGTGAAATAATCATACCATGCCAACTTTCAACCTTTTCAGAGTTCATTTGTAGTGCTTTTCACTTGCAGGGTCATTTAGCTCAAAGAATGAACTAATAGCAAAAAGAATCAACTAAAAAACTTTTATGAAACCCTAATAGCAAAAAGAATGAACTAAAAATAATCGATTTTAATATTATTTTATGAACTATAATATTCTTCAATAGCAAAAAGAATAAAAAAAGCTTTTATAAAACTCTAATAGCAAAAAGAAACTCTAAAAGCTTTTATAAACCTCTAGTATTTTTGAAACTAAAATTATATAAAATTTATGCAACTAAAATTATCAAAGTATTTTTTTTTTCAAAACATTAATAGCAAAAGGAATTTCTATAAAGAAATTTTTTGTTAGAAACTTTAATAGCAAACTAAAATAACAAAATCTCTTTTTGATTCAAACAACCATTTAATATAACCTAAAAATTACTAAATTGTATATAATGTTAAAACAAAGTAATATTAAATAGCAGGAAAAAAGAAATCACTCAAAAATCTATTTTTATAATAAAGTTATTCACAAACTAGTGATTCACACAAATTTCAAAGAATTCAAATTTAAACTATTCAAATTTGAAAACTAATGGCACTAACAGAAAGTTTATAATTTTTGTGACCTAAAAGCAAAAAGAATCACCGAAAACTATAAGTAGAAACAAAAGAAAAATAAATAAAGCAAAAAACAAAAGAAAAAACAGAAAAAAAAGTAAAAAAATGCCGCCTACTGGGCAACCACGGCCTGAATACGACTAGAAACCCAACGAGCTAGTTGGGACAGGACTCAGGCCCGCAGCAGGCCCAATAGGCCCACAGGCATTGGAGTGTGCGATTAGGCCCGTAAGCCTGCAGTTGAGAGGAGCTCCAGAGGGTTGGCGCAACAGCGCTTATAAACCACTCTCGAGCCCTCTCAGCTAGCGAGGTGGGACTAAACATTTGTCACCGGACAGCACCCCCCCTTCGTCCCGGTTGGTGGCACGAACCGGGACCAATACCCACCTTTGGGCTGCTTTCCCGCCCTTTGGGCTACTGAAAACAAGGCTTTGGTCCCAGTTGGTGGCACGAACCGAGACCAAAGGGGGGCATTGGTACCGGTTCGTGCCACCAACCGGGACCAATACTCCCTGTATAAAACCCCACACTTAGCAGTTTTTGACCCATTCGCTTCCCTGAAGGCCAGATCCCCACCCACGCCATCAGGCTGCCTAAATCTCACGCGCTCTCCATCGTCGTCACCGCCGCCAGCCGCTGTTCCCGAACTCCCCGACCTTGCTCCGGCCGCCCCGCCCTGCGCCACCCCGCTCCGGCCACACCGCGTCGGCCGCCCCGCCCCGCTCCGGCCACTGCTCCGCCCTGTTCCGGCCACATCCCCCTCCCCAATACGTGAGCAGTTCGACCGGCCGGCTAATATATGCTGATTTTTTTTCATATACAATATGATGTTTTTTGTTCATACATATGTGTGTATGATGATATATGATGATATATGTGTGTATGATGATATATGATGATTTTGTTTCATATATAATATGATGTTTTTTGTTCACATATATTGGTATGATGATATATGTATGTGTTCATGCAAGTTAAAAAAATCATGTTCAATGTGTATTTTAAAAAAATCATCATGTATTTAGAAAAAAAGTCAATGAGCTTCAGAAAAATGTTTCACATGTATTCAAAAAAGTTTAATGTGTATTAAAAAAAGGTTATGCGTGTATTTATGAAATATTTAACATGTATTCAAAAAACTGTTTTTGAAAAACGTTCATCATGCATTTGACAAATGTTCAATGCATATAACAAAATGCTCAGTGTATATACAAAAAATGGATATGTATGAAAATAATCGGCATTTATTTAAAAAACAGAAAAGGCAAAAATAAGAAAACTAAAAAAATGATAAATCCACAAATAAAAAATATGAAAGAAAAAAAACAAGTGGAACCTTTCCAAGATCGATGGAAGGTTGCACGAAGCGAGGCAGAACCTTCGCAGAACCACTTATGTGCATCACGTTTTGTTACCGTTGCCGCGTGATGATATGTCCGACCGGCATTTTTTTGTGCATATAGAAAACTCCAGTAATTTCAACATGAGGGGGGATGTCGATCAACCCCCTCTCGCCCGACCAACTCTTGAGTCCGCCTAAACCAGGACTAAAAAAGCGTTGTCGATCTCCTACCCCCTCTCACCCCTACCCAGCAAACTCTCGAGGCCACCCAAACTACTAGAAGAAAACTCCGGTAACTTCGATCAACCCCCTCTCTCCTGACCAAACACTAGAAGCGTTGCCGAGGCCACCCAATCCCTAAAAGCGTTGTCAGGTCACCCAAACCCTAGAAGCGTCGAGGCCACCCAATCCCTAGAAGCGTTGTCGAGGCCACCCCAAACCGTAGAAGTGTCGAGGCCGCTAATATGATCCCTTGTCTATGTTTGCCAGTAATTAATATATCCATCTCTCATGTTTCTATATTAATTGCCAGGTTGTAATATTTGCAGAAACCATGGACCCAACCACGAATAGAGACTTTGAAGGAGAAGCGTTGTTGGGGGACATAATCCGCGGCGGTGGTGATATCTTCTCGTTAATCAATTTTGACACGGAAGAGCTAGGACATGATGATGGCGGCTCTGGTCACCGAATGCTGGAGGAAGAAGGAGACCGTGATGACGGCTCCGGTGACCGAGAGCCGGAGGAAGAAGGAGACCATGATGACGGCTCCGGTGACCGAACGAAGGGAGCTGTTGCAAAGTCGTCCGGCGAGGTATATATATTAATTAATCCTGTGCTAACTAATTGATGCATTAATTGTTTTGGTATATACATATATTAACTCATCTTGTTTCTTCTTTTATATCCCTCCGAATCGACCGAAACTTCGGTAATGAGACGAGGCCCGAAGAAAAGGTTGCGCGCTGATGAAAAGTTCACGAGCACCTTAACCGCGAACGATGGCCAACTGATTGAACTAAAGAAAACCAAGGATGCATTTTCTGCTCAGTGTGGAGCTATTGTCAGGGACAGCATCCCGATCAGCATCCAGCAATGGAATGAGCCGGCTAAGAACGCTAAGAACTACGACCCTCAAGTTTCTTATGTCATCGATAGACAGAAAGAAGATCTTTGGAAGGACCTGCAGGCAAATTTCACCCTACCGCCAGAGGAGGATGAGAGTAATCCAGTTATAGAGCAACTGGTCAGATTGTGTGGTCTTAAGAAGATGGCAGATCTTTTCAGGAGGTGGAAGAATGAGTTGAAAGCTAAGTTTATCGACCAAGAGAAGACTCCAGTATTCATTGGCTGATATGCGGGGATAAGAGATCAATGGGATGCGTTCGTGGCCTACAAGACTTCTGAAAAGAGTAAGAAAATGTCAGCGATAAACAAGAAAAATGCTAAAAAGAAGCTGTATCACCCATCGCACGAGGTCAGGTGGCTACCTCAAAGCTCGACCGTTGTGGGCCAAATGGGAGGATGACCTGCGAGCTAAAGGGGTCAAACCAGAGATAGCGAACTGGCCAGACCGTTCAAGGACTTGGTTCTTCTGGGTTGTGGGAACTTTGACTCTGAAACAGGGAAGTGCGTTTGGATGGACGAGCAACTTGCAATACCCGTCAAGAAGCTTAAGCAAGTTATCAAGGAAGCGCTAGAAGGGACGTTCATTCCCGACAGAGAGAAGAACGAGCTGACTGAGGCCCTTAGGAATCCTGAGCACCCTCGACGAACACGAGGCACGCCAAGCCCCGTTTCGTGGAAGCTTGGGTTTCCCGGCGCAGGCGGTTACAAAAGCTGGGAGAGGAAGAGGAAACAGGAGCTGAGCATTGTGCAGGAGCTCAATACAAGAGTGCGAAGGCTAGAGGAAGAAGTTATGAGCAGCGAGCTCCCGACCAACAGCTTGTTCAGGGGCACGAATCTACCCTAGAAGCAACCCCGCCATCTCAACGGAGAAGCAGCGTGGCTTCCACGAAGCTCCTTCAGCAGCCTGACTTCACGGCTCCTAGCTACCCCGTGGATGCTATCACAGATGGCCAACATTGCGAGCTTATGACGAAATGCGTTAACCTCACCTTCAAGGCGGCTGACGGCTTTGTTGCACCTCCTCGACCCAACGGAACTTTTCACCATGGTGAGATTCCACATGGCTATGCTGTTGTGCAAGTGGATGAAATAATGGGGGGATTTGAGGAGCTCGAGCTTGACCACCCTATAGGTGAAGGGGGGGACTCAGCTGAGATTTGCTCTGAGGAGTACATGTCTATGGCGGAAGGAGAACATCAAGCTTCCGAACTGGATGCCTCCGCCTCCTCTGGCGATTGATAAAGGCACTCATCCTCCTCCTCCCCCTCCGGCAAGGGATCAAGGCACTCCGCCTTCTCCTTTGCCTCGTCCGGCGCATGACGTCGACCATCAAGGCACTTCGCCTCCTCCTCCGCCTCCTCCGGCGCGTTCGAGCAATCCACCTCCTCCTCCGCCTCCTCAGCAACGACAGAAGACAGCCGCCGCCGCTCCTCCTCCGACGAGTCGGAGCACTCCGCCTCCTTCTCCGCCTCGTAAGCAACGACGAAAGAGAGACGTCATCGCTCTAGCTGCTAGCAGTACAACCAGTGGCGGGAGGTCATACGAATACGGTCTTAAGTCTCTCAAGCCATTGGAAAAGTTGCCATACGAGAGGACCATGGAGGAAACCGCGAAGATCTCTCAAGACCAAGTGAGGGCCCATTTTGCAAAGAAAGCTCCACCTCCGAAGCAGACGATAGATCCGGTGGCATCGAAGCGCACTGTCGAGGCCCTGAAGCGACCACCACCGCCTCCGCTGGATACCAACTATGTCCACGCTACTAAAAAGGCATATCAAAATGCGGTGCGGACGGGAACTACTTCTAGTGATGAGAGGTTAGCAAAACGAAGAAGTGGGAAAACAATTCTCCAGCTCGGTGAACAGGCTAACCAATCGTGCCCCCCGGTGAAGGTGTCTACCGATATCGTGCCTAATCTAGCGCCGGAGGTGGTGGTGGAGGGGATGGCGCCCGGTTATAACAATATTGGCGATTACCTCGATGTCGAATTCCCAATAGCGGAGGTGGAATACAAATACCAGTATGGGAAGCCTCTCGTCAAATATGGAAGTCCTCCTCTAGGAATGATGATGAGACAATTGCATAATTGGTACATGAAAACCTGCAACGAGTCTAGGAATGATTATTTGATGACGAGTACTAAAGAGGAGCACGACTTCTTTGGCCAGGAGCTGATTCATGTTGAATTTGACGAGTTTTTCCAGTTTTACAATCAAAAGGACATCGACATACAAATCATGACTTGCTACTGTCTGTAAGTACTTCTGTAATTAAGTCTCTATATATAGCTCACCTCTTTCATTGCATGTATATATATAATTATCCTCGTCACTATATTATGCAGATTGAAGATCGTCGAATGCAGAAAAGCATAAATGTATGACATTGGGTTCATTAACCCAAATATCATACATGAAGTGACTGTTCAAATGTATCCCAAACAAACCGAGGAGAACTTGCTACAACCGATGCTTAAAAATAAAATAAAAAGACAAAATACTCCTTCCTTACAACTTCAAGTGAGTGTTACTGTCTTGTGCATATTCGATTTCTCCCTTATTACTTGAGGGTATAGTAATGTAATTGATGAGCTATGCATGTGTGTGCAGCCACCACTTTATTCTACTAGAGATTAAGCTTGAGTGGGGAGTAGTAACTGTCTTAGACTCGAGACGAAATAAACCCGAGTTGTATGTGAACCTGATTGAAATGCTCCAGAGGTAAGTTCAATCGATCATTATCGCACCATATTGGCAACTTTGTTCATTTCCTGATATATATCAAGTAATTATTTTCTTTGTCTGGCAGGGTTTGAAAAGATTTCACCAAAATTGCTCTGGGACTGCCTACCGAGCTGCAATTTAGACACCCGTAAGTAAGTAATATATACTACCTAGTTTCGCCCATCTCCCATTGATTCTAGCTAGTTTCATCAATATATACCATTTAGCATGCTTGCTTATATTTCTCGTATAGTGCTTGTTTCAGGAACAAGGGACTAATTTTTGTGGATACTACGTTTGCGAGTTCATCTACAACGCGACGAATCCTAATAAGCGGGGCTACACTGAAAAAGAATATGAAGTGCGTAAGCAAAAATATTCACAATTTTATTTTATTACCATCATTTGTGTTGTGTTTCATTCATATACATGTATTGAACCTCTTCTTCAATTTAGATGTGGCAGATGCAGGATGAACTCCTACCACAAGATCGCATACGAGCAATTCAAGAGGAATTGGCGGGATTCTTTATTGACCACATCATCAATAAAGTCGGAGAATACCATATGAAACTTGATATTAGATGTTAGGGATTGTAACATAAGATAGATATACGAAAACTTGTTGTTTGACCAATCTCTCGGAGAAGGAGGAGGTCGATCACTTCTCTCTGTATATGTTCATGACGATCTTGTGTACTTAATGGTTTCCTTCATTTGCTTACTAACTAGCGTGTCGCGAGTTCTCTCTATAAGTATAGTACGTAACGTCGCGACCAAGCACGGAGATAAGAGAGGTCACTTCTCTCTATTAGATAGCTAACAAAATATATGAAACCCCTAAATTAACCGTCCAAAACCCTCAAAACCCCTCCTCTTCAAAAAAAAACAGCTCTTGAGCTGCTGATGCGTGAACGCTCTTTGGTCCCGGTTGGTGTTACCAACCGGGACCAAAGGCCCTCCTACCCGGGCTCAGCGGAGCGGTCACGTGTAGCCCCATCTGTCCTGGTTCGTAAGCAAACCGGGACTAAAGGTCATGGGCTTTAGTCCCGGGTCCAGAACCGGAACAGATGGGTCTCTGGAACCGGGACAAATGGGCATTTTTTCACTAGTGTCTGTAGACGGGCAGACACACACCGACAGCCATTCCATCCCTCATGGGGATGAGCAGGTATGCTTTCTTTCCTTCCTTCTCTATGACCTGGGATTTGAATGTTATCCATTTTTAATCTTAAATGTTTTTATGATATGTATTGTGAAGTGTTTGAAGTTCAAATGGCTACAACACAAAATCTATACATTTTTTTCTTACTCCACTAAAGTATAGCGGATAGGCTAGGTACGGGCCGTACGGCCATTTATAAAGAAGGATAAATTTACCTCCTAACTTCACTTGACTGGATGCTAAAAAAAAACTTCATTTGACCGGATCCTCGTTCAGTCCTTCTATTTTTACAGGATCGGTTAGAGTTATCCTTTAGCTGTCATGTCCGTGAGCAACAAGCTAGCACAGGTATTGGGACATGCATCATGTATCATGTACAACGAGCTCGCACGGCCAAGATGTATGCATAATCTACAACAGCTTGCACTCTAGCTACTGTGGCACGGCTGGAACCATTGGGCGGCCGGCCGGACGTATGATTGGAGGTTGGAGCAGTACTCATTGTGCAGGACATACAGCAGAATACGGACGGACAGCAACGATCGACCGTTGGTTGGATGGTTGGATGGATGGCCAGGTCATCGTCAACTATGTGCAAATCGTGTTGTAGATGGTTTCGCCTTCTAGCTCGATCCGCAAGACAGCGCGCATCGCGCATGCGGGCACCATTGTTTTGGCCAGTAAGACTACTGAGGTCGATGGATGATTCGATGGTGCCCCCGCAAGAATCGGATCCGGGCGTGCGTCCGATTTTGTCCCCTTTTGAGTTGTAAGTTGGGAGACATGACAGATTTCATATGACGGCTGCTAGGCGGCATCCGCCTGTTGCTGGGCAAACAACATCCGTGTTGATAGCCGTCAGATGGTCAGCGCGTGGTCGTCTCCATCTCTTCATCCCCATTGCAGCACCTCTGACGCAATGGCCCGCATCATAATCCGCCTACCCCGGATGCAACACTGCTCCCAACAAAAAGTCGTCGACTGACGCACATGGCTCCGGCAACAACTCTAGCGACCTGCAGCAATGACTTGCAGCAACACTGCTCCCAACAAAAAGTCGCCAACTGACGCACATGGCTTCGGTAACAACTCCGACGACCTTGCAGCAATGACTCGCAGCAAGACTGCCTGTCGTAGCACATCCCGCGACCTCACAGCAGTGGCTTACAGCAACACCGCCAGTCCTAGCACACTCCGGCGACCTCCTAGCAACGCCAACGTTGTAGCAACTTTGGCGACCTCGCAGCAGTGGCTCGCACCAACACCTCCGCGTTTCGTCGCCACATCACCAAATCCGTCGAGCGTGTAGCATTGAGGCTGCCGTCGCAGCATCGTCGCACTATGAAAGCAACCGGACTGTTGTCGCAGTGTCCGTGTCCGACCGCCACAGCATCTACGTGCAGCACGACGGTGTCCTTGTCACACCACCTCCCATCAACGCCGCCCATCACTCCTCACGGTAACTCCGGCAGCCTCGTAGCAGCGGCTCGCAGCAATGGCACCACAGACTGTTGCAGCATCGCCATAGCTTTCAAGCCTCGAAGCACCATGGGTCGTCGTCGAAGCATCCGTGGTAGGTCGCATCACCAGTTGCCCTTAGCACCTGCGGTCCTGTCACAAAACGAGGAGATGCCCGGAGGCCTGACTAGGCGAGCTCGCAACAACACACAACCTAGGCACCCCCACCAGCCAGCAGTAACCCCTCCCCTTCCTTGTGCAACAGCTTGGCCGACGGCTGCATCCACAACGAGATTTGGGGTAGGAGAAGGAAAGAGAAGAGGATAAGGCAAGAAGGAACGAATGGCTGAGAGAAAACGGTGACGGGTGAAGAAGAGGGGTTAGGTGGATGGGTGAACCGTGCATGGGCACGTGGCAAGCCGTGGACGCGGCTGGCGCGTGGGATGTTTACATCCGGCTGATTAAGATCGTTTTCCATTTCATACGTCGTCGTTTCACCTTGCTTTGAGCCGACGTCTTTAATGGCAACTCATAAATTTCCTTCTACATCTGTTCATAGAGAAAAAATAGATCCACGGACATGGATGCAAGAGGTCGTCATCCAATTCTATCATGTATATATCTGTCGATAAATCATGTACTTCGATTCACGCAGTGTGTCGGATCACATCAGCGCTTGATTGTATATCCAATCACAAAAAAGAAGATAAATATGCTTAGTTTTTACGTGCCTGAATCCAAAAAAACATCAGTCCGTGCATTTTTGTATCGTCAGATCGGTAATCCTAGTCGTCTGCTCCCCGATCAAGAAGGTATCGTTGCCGCCACGTACGCAGCATCCACGTCTGGATCTGCCTCTGTCACATTCTCATAGTCCATCGCCGTCAGCTCATCTTTCTACCACTGTAACATCTGGTAGCGGACGGTTTGCACGATCATTCTTGTGTCGGCATCCAAAAAGACGACATTCAAGGTCAACATCTTGGCGTCATCCGCATTGGTGTCGATCTTCACACTCTTTTCCTCAAGTGCGATCTTCCTCTCTTCAATCATGTTCTTCCTCTGATCAAGTTTGAGCTTCTTGTGCATCGTCTCCATCAACAATTTGAACCTCTCTACCTTCTCCTCCTCCTTGATGTCCAAGCGCCTCACACATGCCCCCTCCTTCTCCAAGATGTCCTTGAACCTCTCCGTCAGTTCAGCCGTTGCACCTTCTCGCTTCGCCCCCTCCTCCTCCCAATTCTTCCCCCGTAAATTTCTTCTAACTTTCTTCGGCGGTTCTTGGGTTGGATCGTTAGGGTCACACGTGTCTTCCTCGTTGACTTGGGCAGCGGTCTTGGCAATGAAAAGGCTCCACTTCGGTTACCCATTCAACTTCAACCAAGAATGCATGACGGTGAAGGACTTCTTCTCCAACTTCTTGTACACCACACAAGCACGAGTAGGCTACAAAGTTAAACAATGCCGACAATGCATAGCCGTCAAGTGAGCAACAAAACAATACATGTACGACTAGTCATTAACAAAACTAAAGCATATCCGGTTAGTGATCAACTTACTTGATCGTTCATTTGTGCGATGAGATACTTCAAGTGATTGACAAAACTATCAACTTACTTGATCGGTGAATCCTGTGATTGTTGGAAATATGCCCTAGAGGCAATATATAAAGTGTTTATTATTATATTTCCTTGTTCATGATAATCGTTTATTATCCATGCTAGAATTGCATTGATTGGAAACACATTGCATGTGTGGGTAAATAGACAACACTGTGTCCCTAGTATGCCTCTAGTGAACTAGCTCGTTGATCAAAGATGGTCAGGGTTTCCTAGCCATTGACATGTGATGTCATTTGATAACAGGATCACATCATTAGGAGAATGATGTGATGGACAAGACCCAAACTACAAACGTAGCATATGATTGTGTCAGTTTATTGCTACTGTTTTCTGCATGTCAATGTATATGTTCCTATGACCATGAGATCATGCAACTCACGGATATAGGAGGAGTGCCTTGTGTCTATCAAACGTCACAACGTAACTGGGTGACTATAAAGGTGCTCTACAGGTATCTCCAATGGTGTCTGTTGAGTTGGCATGGATCGAGACTGGGATTTGTTACTCCGTGTGACGAAGAGGTATCTCGGGGCCCACTCGGTAATGCAACATCACAATAAGCCTTGCAAGCAATGTGACTAATTGTTAGTTGCGGGATCTTGTATTACGGAACGAGTAAAGAGACTTGCCGGTAACGAGGTTGAACTAGGTATGGAGATACCGACGATCGAATCTCGGGCAAGTAACATACCGAAAAACAAAGGGAACGTTATACGGGATTAACTGAATCCTTGACATAGAGGTTCGACCGATAAAGATCTTCATAGAATATGTAGGAACCAATGTGGATGTCCAGGTCCCGCCATTGGTTATTGACCGTAGAGGTGTCTCGGTCATGTCTACATAGTTCTCGAACCCGCAGGGTCTGCACACTTAAGGTTCGTTGACGTTTCAGTAGTATAGAGTTATGTATGGTGGTCACCGAAGGTTGTTCGGAGTCCCGGATGAGATCCCGGACGTCATGAGAAGCTCCGGAATGGTCCGGAGGTAAAGATTCATATATAGGAAGTCCCAGTTTGGTTTCCGAAAAAGTTTCGGGCTCATCGGTAGTGTACCGGGAGTGCCGGTAGTGTATCGGGAGGCCTCCGGGAGGGGTATTTCGACCCTAGAGGGACCATGGGCTGTGGGAGAGTATTAACCAGCCCTTAGTGGGCTGGTAAAACAGCCACAAAAGGCCCATGGCACAGGGAGAGAAAAAGGCTAAGGAAAAGGTGAAAAATCAGCCAATAGGAGGCAATCCTACTCCAACTAGGATTGGAGGTGAAGTAGGATTGCTTCCCACCTCCTATTCGGCCGAACCAAAGGCCTTGGCTGCCTCTCCTCTCCTCTCCTCCTATATATACTGGTGGAATAGCTAGGGTTTGGCTTACAATTGCAGCCACGTGCTACTCGTTCCACCGGTGCTCCTCTAGATTAGTTTCCGCAGTGTTTAGGCGAAGCCCTACCGGAATTACTCCACCACCACCATCACCGGAGCGCCGTCACGCTGCCGGTGAACTCTCTCTCCTCTCCACCTTATCTTGTTGGATCAAGACGGTGGAGATCGTCATCAAGCTGCACGTGTGCTGAACGCGGAGGTGACGTCCGTTCGGTACTAGATCGGAAGGATCGTGATCAAGGCCACGAGACGTTCGTGATTGGATCGCGGGACGGATCGTGACGAGATCGCGAGACGGTTCGTGATTGGATCGCGGGACGGTTCGTGATTGGTTCGCAGGACGGTTCGTGATTGGATCGTGGGACACTCGGCGATTTGGATCGCGAAGAAGTTCAACTACACCAACCGCGTTTCTTAACGCTTCCCGCTTAGCGATCTACAAGGGTACGTAGATCCACTCTCCCTCTCGTAGATGCTCATCACCATGGATAGGTTTGCGTGTGCATAGGAAAATTTTTGTTTTCCATGCGACGTTCCCCAACAGTGATGAGATGTTTCAAGTGCCCGCAATACTTGGACATGGACTCTTGGGGATGGTGTATCATCGATAGTTCAGGGACTTCCATTCATGGTTGCGGATTAGCACGTCAAAGTAGGACGTGAAATGCTTGTGTTCATAGAACCAAATGTGAATGTTCCTCCAAATGATTGTGCTTTTTTGCTCCGTGACATGGAACAGATCAATGCTAATGGCCAATATTAATATATTGTGTTTAATATTGAAGCCAAAAAAAACTTTGTCTAAGCCCTAAATATTAATTCAACTGCTGCAAAATTTGTCCCTGAAGATTGGAATGAAATAGGTAAAAAGAAACAAGAAAAGAAAAGAAAAAACAAAAAATTAACTACCCAACTCAAAACAACATGACCTATTCCCTAGCTAACACTTAGCGCGCCACACATCGCAGTGTGTAGTCCAGCCCATAGCCCACCCAACTTAACTGAAACGGTACATCACGTTATAAACCAGACGTAGGAACTTCTTTGCGCCACTCCTCTCTCTGCCATTCACCCACGGCCCCTCTGTCAGCTTTTCCTTCAACCGAGCGCTACAACTGCACACGTCAGCCACAACCCCACGTTGTGTACGACGGCACTCGAGCCCTACCGAATCCCTTTATAGAAAAAACTTCTATCACGTAGCAACAATACAATACAATACAATTTGGCTAGTCACTGTTATTCGATTCTATAGTAGTGGTGAAGTCATACAAAGGAGAGGAAAAGGTAGTGATATGAATGCATTGATAGGTGAATATATCATGATCAGTTTAGGAGTTACCGATGTTTGTATTATGCTTCTCGTCTTATATTTTCTTAGATGTAAGTTGTAGTTGATGCTTAGTGCTTGCAGGTACATTACTTTACCTTTTGCATACCCATTTTGTATTGTTAGTGCTAATAGCCTTGGTAATAAGTCTTGTTGAGTATCCTCGTACTCATCCTAACTACAACAATGTGTAGAGTTCTATAGATAGGATGCACCTTCTTCTCTCTTTTATGTTAGCGATGACGCCAACGAGTATAATAGTGAATCCCGGTCGATAGCCTGGAAGCAACGGGAGGGGTCGCCTACTTTACATTCCAGCTTCTTAGGCAATGTGGATTTTGTCTATACCCATACTTTTGCTATCTTTCAATGTGTTAATGTAATGTTGGAACATTCGGTCTCTGAGTGTAATAAATTTTGATCATGGCACCTGTATTGCCCTACTCATAATATATATGTGCTGCATCTTCTGTAGTAGACATGTTGTGATATTCAACTTGCAAAGTCAGTGACATATGACAGTGTGTGTATGCTATGAAGTCATATGTTTCATCGGTACTATGTGAGCTTCTATTCTTTATAAGGATTGAAAGGTGTATATTTGGAATAGTGCCACATATGGGGCCTTACAAGAACTCGTTGAAATCCTCAATACAAATCCACGGTAAATTTGATGATGCTTTAAGAAATTTTGAATTATCCCAAGTCTTGTATCTTTGAGAAGTTTGTGCCTCACCATAGACGCATGTGAGTCTCCACGATTCTTCTCCCACACTTCGCCGATGGCACACCGGTGTCGTGGGGTCGTCTCGGCCTTGTGTGACCTTTCAAATGCACCCCATAACACAGGTGGTGTCGCGGCGTTGTGCACTCTCAGATGCGCGGAACATTTCGGCTGCGTCGACGCTGCAATGTCCTGGTTTTGTTTGCTAGGCGATGCCCCTCAACTTCGTTGTGGCACACATGCGCCATGGCGTCGTCTCGGCCTCACGCATCCTTTTGAATGCACCCCACGACACAGGTGGTATGTGGCATTGTGCAGTCTTTGATGAATGGAGCCTTCCGATTGCGTCGATGGTGCAGTGTCACAACCTGGTCTGGGCTGGCCAATGCCGTTCGATCTCATTGATGGTGCATTGTGTTGTATCAGGTTGTGCTTTCCCTCTTTGTTTCCCTCTTGTTTGTATGTTGTGGTTTTTTTTGTTTTGCTTTATCTCTCGTCCTCATGTGCCCCTGTACTTCTTGTTCACTTGGACCTATCATGCAAAAGCTTTATAGGAAAATGAATACAATTCAGGTGAGGAGCCCCCTCCTTCCTGGTGCTTTTTTTATAAGAATATGATAAGATTTCTTCGCTTTCACTGTTATTCCAGAACAAACCTAAATTGTCATAATGCCTTGTAGTGCATACAACAAATTTTTACTGATACCAAGACTAGGTGCTATCCTCTTCACCCGTACTATGTCTAATTGAGTTTCAACTATGCAAATCACGATAGGGGCACAATATGACACAAGACCGCAAAACTCACATGGACCGTCGAGGCCATACCCAACCCTCAACAGGTCCAACATAAAATCACTCATTGCTCGTTGCGATCCTCCACTCGGGAGGCCACATAACTCATCATGAAATCACCCCTCTTGTCTAGCGTGCCATCGTTATTTGGTTTCTTCTTCTCCTGCGGTTGAGGAGGCACCACGTCCCCATCTTTGATTTCGCCGACATGTACCACTACAACCCTTTCCAAAATTTCTCTTTTATTCCCCACTGTTAGAGCTATAATTTTTTATCTCTCACGCGTCAAAATAAGAAAAATGTAGGAACTGCTGGATTTCGACTTTCACTGTTTTTTTAGGGGTCTTTCATTCTTGAAATGGACATCCTTCTTTAAGACAAATGTGGAAGCGAAAAGATAAACGGCATTGGGCCTCCGGCCTAGGCCCATTCGGGGCAACCCGCCCAAGGTTATTAGTTCGCTGCGCCGCATCTCCGTCTCCGTTGGGTTCCACGCCGCCGCAATCGAGGGTTCCACGCCGCCGCAATCAGAGATGGGGGCCAACGAGAGCGCACTGCTGGAGGCGCGTGCCTTCCAAGACGACGACGCCCCTCCAGTCCCGCCGATACCCATGTACCAGCCGCCGGAGCCCTGGGTTGTCCCGGCGGGTCCTCCTGTCTTCAGGGTACCAGCCCCTCCCGTGCCACCTCCCCCCGAACCAGAAGTATATCCGGATTTCCCTCCTGTAAGTCACCTGTCTCGTCTCTTGCATGTTCAGTCAAGAGCATAGGCCTTGGAGTTCCTAGTTAACGGGGTCATCCCCTAGATTGTGCCATATCCTTAGCAGAGAGCCAGAAATTCGGGAGTTTGTTCCCTTCATGATACTTTGCCATCAGAGAGAGAGAGAGAGAGAGAGAGAGAGAGAGGGGGGGGGGGGGGGGCTAAATCTGAATTGCTTCCACATGCTATTTTGTAAAGCTGTTTGACTTGGGTTCCACATGTATCTGAATTGGATTTTCATTGCCATCCTGTTCGTTGTCTGCACATAGCATCAAGCCATCAGATTTCCAAAAGAACCCAAAACTAAATTTTGGTTTCTTTTGTTTGTTTGTAGGTTATCAACAGGGTGGGAAATGGGTGGGTGGCCGACCCACCGAACCCTAGTCTCTTGTCTTTGAAATATATTGCCAGCCCCTGGTATCTGATGGAGGCCAGCAAGCCTGCCTCTCTTGTCGTCAAGTCCTGGAGATGCGCTTCATGCAAGAAGCTGTTCAAATCTTTATACAACCTGTTTGCCAACATACCAGCTCCAGGATGCGATGATTGCCTGACTGAGAATCAAACTTCATATTGCTGGACAATGACCAGAGTCATCTTCAATAACATAAGAGTGGATTTCCCTGTGTTGTACCAGCAACAAGGTATTTATTCTCTAGCATTTGTGTGTGCGTTATTTTGTGTTTTTTTTACATTACTGCATGATCAGCAATATGACATGTGGGGTTCCTGGGTGAGTGATGGAGCATCACAACGGGCGTGGATGGATTGGTGGGTGTGTGACTGAATTTTGGTGGTCAATCCTCTGATCTTTAGCTTCAATGAGTGTGTTTAACATAACTAGTTGTTTCTTCTATTTAAAAGAAGAATGTCATTCACTTATTGTGTCTGTTAAACTAAACACTAAATATATTGCACTTAAACTTGCATCTCCTATATTATAGTATGTCATTGTATCATTACTCAGATAATCATATGGGGTTCAGTTATATAAATTGTATACATGATGAAATTCTGTTCATATGAATTTAACTGAAACCCTATTGCATAAAAATCAAAACAGACTGGTTTGCTCATAGTTATTACTAAATTCACTCATCATATGAGCAAAAGCTCAAGTATTCAGTATTCCTCATATGCCTTAATCTGCCCTTCTGTATCTTTTTTTGGGATGCATTGTGATATTAGTCACCTTACATTATTGGCATTCTTGGAATAGGAATAGGTGCCTGGCCATGGTATTTATATTTCAACTAAATGAAAATGCACACCTTGTATTCTGGTTCTCAATGTTATATTGATGATTGTGTTGATTTCCAAGATATATCATGAGAAGTTGAAATGAAGCATGTGATATTCCAGTTTTATTGGACTATTCAAGTGTCAACTCTTTGCATAGATATCTTCATATTTAATCTGTTGTGTTTTGTAAAAACTTTATTAACAAATAGCTGCAGTTGCTGTGCGGATGGAAATAGTTAGGCTCTTTTACATTGTAGGAATTTCTGACATGAGCTTGTCCTCATGGCAAAATCATTCGTACTGCCGACATCTCTATTCAAACTCCTGCAAAATTCGCAAGTAGCATTCTGAAAGGCCATTCTGACACATTCATGTGTTTCTGTTTGGTCAACAACCGATGACATCCCAACTCCACATTTTCCTTGTCTATTTCTGTAGAATTTGCATCCCAGTTAGGCTCTTAAGGTTTATAAGCGCATACCTAGAATTCTGTACTATGCAATTCATTATTACCAAACATGGAAATATAAGGAACTGGTGGAAGTTCAAAGTTCCAGCAGTGTCTTAAACAATTTGACTGGAAATTATCTGTTAGAAGACAATCCTGGAGGCATAAGCATTCCTGCAAGAAAAGAAAAAAACTTAACATGCTAATAACTGACAATCATGGCTAGAAATCCTCTATGTGATGCATATATGTGCTATTAAATTCAATCTTCAGTCTTCCTGTCGTCTGTTTTTTTTTGCGCAGTTCTGGTGGCATCCATTCTGTGTAAAGTGATTACATAAGTGACCATTAATTCTTCTTGATTATACATCAACATTGTTCGAAATTCATCTTTTTGTTCCTGAGGTCCATTTGTGTAAGGTTCCATTCGCTGAAGTAGTAGGAGGACCCATACTGCTAACTTATATAGAGAAAAATGAGTATTTTCTGTGCGTTCTAGCATTAGTTGTACGTGCTGTTTTTGTAAAGCATACTCAAAGGGTCATAATCTGTCCTGTTTTTATTGCCGCTAAAATGAATTACCTTGTTCATCTGTTTTTAGGTGATACGTGTGTTATCTATGCCTTCATGGCCCTGGTGGATTTGTTGAGAACCATGAGGGGGTCCCAAAATGGCTGGCTCGAGCCCGCAGACCTATGTGCCTTTGGGATCAAGGATGTGTACGAGGATGTACACGGGGTCAAGTTTGGAGAGGAGACAAGTTCTTACGACAGAAGGTTTGGAAGGGTGGAAAATCTATTTGCGTGCATGTGCTTGAGGGGTGTGCCGCTTGTGGTAACAAGGTTCAACCTT
The DNA here is from genome assembly GCA_022496015.1 of Hordeum marinum. Classification (NCBI taxonomy): domain Eukaryota; kingdom Viridiplantae; phylum Streptophyta; class Magnoliopsida; order Poales; family Poaceae; genus Hordeum; species Hordeum marinum. The sequence continues at coordinate 558,720,085 of CM039678.1, forward strand.
CATCGCCCTGACATTCCTCGACGCTCATTGAGGCTCAAGTGCTGGTATCTCTCTCTCTCTCTCTCTCTCTCTCTCTCTCTCTCAATCTCTCTCTCTCTCTCTCTCATTAAACCTTTTTGCATGTGTGTGAGTAATCTTTATTTGTGTATAGGTTCAGGATCAGAATCCAAGAGACAAACACGATAGTGAGGCTTCTTGCGAATGGTGTGCCGCTCATGGGTTGCCTTCGTATGGGAGTGCTGTTTGACTATCTAAAAGCAATGCAAATCTACTATGCACCGGGGCCTAAAAAGGGGGTATGGGCACATGTTGTTGTGCTCCATGGATCTGGCTTTGCCTCCCCAAAAGGAACATACTACACTTGCCGGAACTCCAATGGATACAAGGTTCATGGCTACTATGAGAAGAAGGACACGGGAGGCGACTTCGACATATGGAGCTCTGACCTGTACGGCTTCGTGTATGGCTGTGAGTTGGCCTAGTTGTACCTGTTTAGTTCATGCTTCTGATGGTTCCTCCATCTACCTGGGACACTGGCTAGTTGGTGAGGTAGAGATTTTTGGCATTGGTGATTGGCTTAGGTGCTGTTTGGTGGATCGATATTGATGTCTAGATTTTGACAGCGGCGATCAGCTTAGGTGTTGTTTGCTGGATCTGACATTGACGACTAGATTTTGGGCTGTTTGCTCGATCGACATTGATGAACTGAACTAGTGATTTGTGCGGCGCATGTGAAGGAAAGAAGTTGGTGACAGCTTTGTTTTTGTTCCTGTATACAGTATTGATAGACTGGAAGTGACTGTTGTTTTACTGCTATCTGGTAGCTACAGTACCATTCATTTCTGTTTCCTCGGGCCAAACATGCATAGTACGTATCTCTGTTTCTGTTATTGTATACAGTTTTGATGACTCTGTGCGTGTGCGCGTGACCTTGAGGCATGTGCATCGAGACGAAAGATAACACAAAATCCAGAGGTCTTTCAATTCACACCCTGTAAGCTTTCCTTTTTCTTTGCCTATGAAAAGCGATCTCTTCTACATCACCAAAGAAAATAAGTTGTGTCGAAAAAGAAGAAGAAAAAAAGTTGCTCCTTTCGTTCCATAATGTAAAAGCGTTTTTTACACTGCATTAGTATTAAAAACGCTTTTGTACTATACAACAGAGGGAGTACAATATAGCAGCGTAGAAACTCCTACGTCGCTTGGCTTGATAGTGCTACGATAAATCAAAAATGGAGCCACTCCCGTCAAGTTTCTCTCTCTCCCATGACACCGCAATGGTCACCCTTCCTCCTTCAATGGACTTTTTTGCGGCAAAATAAGTGAGGACCCGTCAAACCATTTTGATTTTCTTTTTCTTGTTAGGTTTTGTTTCTTAGGGATGAGGCGTTAGCAGCGATGACATGTTGGGATAAGGTCTCTTCTTAATTCCTACCTCAAGACACCCGATTCGGCGACGGCAAAGGTTATGTGACAGTTTGTGTCCCCACATCTTTTGGCCCTCTTTAGATTTTGGCAGTGTCCTCCATGGATAGCAATCTGCTAGTCATTTGTGTATTTTTAAGGAAGGACCGTAACCTCATGGTAAGAATTATACTTTTGTGAAAATACAACGCGATAGACTTCAATGTGGTAGAGTAGACGTTTTGTTCTTAATTTTTAACCCCCTCTAACACCTCATGGATAGTGACCACCCCATCTAAAATATTTTCATTTTTCATAAATTTCACCAGACTCTTACTCACCATCTTATCTGCAACTCTCTCAAGCCTATGTATGTTTGTTCACTGCAATTTTCTATCTCTGGCGGATGACGTACAATTGGAGGAAGAAGAAAGTTAGTATATTTTGCAATTTAATTTTGTTATACTGGTTGGTCGGACCCCGGTTGTCTTTTCATTGTACCGGCTATTGTTTTCCTTGATAAATATCCCCTCCGTTCGAAAATCCTTGTTGGAGAAATTAATAAAAATGGGTATATCTAGAACTAAAATACGTCTAGATATATCCATTTCTCTAACAAGGATTTCCGGACGGAGGGAGTATCAGATATAAAATGATCTTTGAGTGTCTATTTCACAAAAGAGAAAAAAAAGTATGGGCAGCCTCTTGTTCAACTCCACGCTACTCCCTCGTCTCAAACACCTCAAACCCTTTCTTTTCTAAAAAAAACTTCTTATCTATTCATCAACTACCAAGGTAGTACAATAAATACCAAAGGTAAAATTATATCCAGGTTCATAGACCACGTAGCGACGACTACAAGCATTGGAGCAAAGCGAAGGCGCGTCGTCGTCATCGCCCCTCCATCCCCGGGGTCAGGCAAACCTTGTTGTAGTAGACAATAGGGAAGTCATTGCGATAAGACCCTAGATGATCGTCACACCAGAACAACAATAGTCGTCGATGAAGAGAAGCGTAGATCTGAAGAATTCAACTCGTGAACACACGAACATTTACGAAAGAATATTAGGTCCAAGCGAATCCACCAAAGACAAACGTCGACCGAATACCACAAGATCCGCCGGTGAGAAACCTCCACACACCCAACGACACCACTATCATATGTCCAACACCACTAATAGATGGTGTGCCACATGTCCAACACCAGCAGTAAAATTTCATCAACAATGACATGCCATGTTGGTGCCATGCAGTTAATACGCCACATGTTCACGTATAAAAAAGCTGCACCACATCGTTTTCTTGGCCAAATGATATCAACTAAACATAGCAATTTAACAACTAATTAAGATAGGCACTCAATCAAGTAAACATAGCAGCTTAACAGGATAGGTATGTACTCGACCAACTGAACATAGCAGTTTAACAACTAACTTAAACCTTCATTGACTCGACGAACTAAACATAAATACATTATTATTCCTCAAGGATTGCCTTGATCTTTCAAAGCTTGTTCCTATTTTCTTGTTCATCTTTGACAAAAGTAACCTTCATACTTCTGAGCTCATTCCTCTCACACTTGAGCCACTTCCTCTCCTTCTTTAGCTTATCCCTCTTCTCCTTCATCCGATCCCTCTCATCCTTCAGCCCATTCCTCTAATCCATGAGGTCAGCCTTCTCATTAATTAGTTGATCCCTCCCCCGCAACTGATCTTGCCTCCTCCAGCTTCTTGATGATAGTTTCTTGAAAGGCCAACTGTCCTCATCGTAGGCCCGTTCTTCAGCCTGCCCGGACCATTGGCTATGTATCTTTCCAGAGAAAGAGAAGCTTCGATAGAGCAATCCACATGAAAACGTCGACAGATCTGGTGTCGCTCGTGCCATCAGAGTCGAAGAAAATGCCAGAGGAAACTTTATTCATCCTCACCGAACCAGCAGAAGCATAGAAGCCTCGTCAAAGATATGGATATGGGGAAGGCAAACTCCTACACCGCCGACATAGCGCCTAAAGGATGAACCGTTGGATGCCAGCATCCTGAATACATCCTACCTATTGATGTACATGAGTCTAGCCTGTAGATCAGGCCCTGCACCACTCCGCTCCGACTTTCGCAAGGCTGCCGATCTGCCGGTGGAACACGACAACCTATGGGTTCGCTCAGAAAACTACATTTATATCTTATTAGTCATATAGATGGTCAAACTTTGAAAGAAGTACAACTAGACAGAATAAAACTTTGAAAGAAGTAGAAGTAGCCAAAGTAGGACGTTTGCCTAGGAAAAAAAGTTGATCAGGGAGGCGACCAACTCCTCCCTCGTTATGCGATGAGGCTGTGTGTTCTCTCTCCGCCCGGTTAGCGCCGAGGCGACTGATTGGTGAAATGGAACCCCGACTTTCTGCCTTGGGTATAGTTAGGGATAGGTTTAGTTTGTTTTACCTATATTACCATATATGTCGCAACTGCCGTCATCGACGCTTCAGGAGCTCATCGGAGCATCAAGTCCCTCCTTGGTGTTGCGAAGTGTGTTGCAAAGCATCATTGACGGTGCCGGATGCTGCGATAGGGACGAGGTATGCTGCAATGACGAAGCACCGTTGGTGAGGGCAGGATGCAAGACGGGAATGTTGCGAGCGAGCCGACCGATGGCGTGACGGCTTCAAGCCGAAGATTAGCCGACTGACGCCTAGCAGCGGCCAATAACAAAACCTGGTGAAGAAGAAAGTAGACTGTTGTGTGTATGCTTGTTAGTTTTTGGCAAATAATAATAAGAAAAAGAAGAAACGGAAGAGAAAAAAAAGTACTAGGACGCTGGTCGATCGGTCCCAACCCGCTCCACAATTTTCCATCCACCATTTCCCATCGCAAAAGAAAAAGAAAATAAAAATCCCCACCCACCACACTCCCCTTTCCCTTTCCTCTCCAGCGTTTCCATCCCGCAACCCTAGCGCTCAAACCGAGCCCGCCGGCGGCGAGATGGAGCTGCCGACCCCATCCTCAGCCACCGCTCCCCTTTCCTCTCCTGGATTTCCATCCCGCAACCTTCGCCCTCAAACCGAGCCCGCCGGCGGGGAGATGGAGCTGCCGACCCCATCCTCAGCCACCACTACCCTTTCCTCTCCTGGATTTCCATCCCGCAACCTTCGCCCTCAAACCGAGCCCGCCGGCGGCGAGATGGAGCTGCCGACCCCATCCTCAGCCACCACTCCCCTTTCCTCTCCTGGATTTCCATCCCGCAACCTTCGCCCTCAAACCGAGCCCGCCGTCGGGGAGATGGAGCTGCCGAGCCCATCCTCAGCCACCACTACCCTTTCCTCTCCGGGATTTCAATTCCGCAACCCTCGCTCTCAAATCGAGCCCGCCGGCGGCGAGATGGAGCTGCCGGGCCCATCCTCAGCCACCACTACCCTTTCCTCTCCGGGATTTCAATTCCGCGACCCTCGCCCTCAAACTGAGCCTGCCGTTGGCGGGATGGAGCCTCTGGGGCTGCAGCAGTTGGCGCTGTTCGACAGCGACGACCAACTCCAGATAATACACAATCGCGACAAGGAGACGATGCGCTGGGCTAGAGTTGAGAGGCTGGGTTTCGTGATCCGCCGGCAGCTGGGTACCCGGATCGATGAGTACGACCAGCGGGTGTGGCCATCCTGCTCTCATGGCGATAAGGGGCTGGAAGTTGTCCGGTCCATGCTGAAACAAGCGACCGACAAGCCCATCGATGAGGCCTATCTCGAGGCGTTCCGTCGGCTCCCGGTGGAAGCCATGCCGGACCTCGCTGAGTGTGCTTATCTCGGCGGGCATTGCATCGGCATTCTCGACCCAGTCTCCAACATCATCCTCAACACTCTGAATTTGCTTTGCCGTCGCCGTGCCGGCGTCTACTCGCCGTCCAAGGACCAGCTCCCGCCAACACCTGTCAACCCTCACATCCGCAACACTTGGTCAGGGATTGCCTTTGACTCATATTGTGCCATCCTCACCTTCATGCGGGTCTATTTCCGCTATATCTCCGAGGAACAGGCCAGGTTCTACATACACCTCTCCGGCGGTGATTTGATTGTTGCCATTTGCATTGCGGAGATCGAACTGACACAGTCAGCCACCATCATGCAAGAAGACCACATTGCAGTCTGCCACTCTAACCTCTTCCGTGACAGAGCCAAGCTAGGCCTCCACATTGCAGCAGTCAAGGTCGATCACCCAATGCCTGATGATCTCTTGCTGCTCTTCCAGGGGCAGCCGACGGAGGGCATGAGATCCTTGCTGGCAACACTAGAGGAAGGGCGTTGTCTGCGTGTCGACGATGTGGAAACCTTCATAAAGGTTCTGCACTACCAGCACCTTGTGGTTCCGGCTGACCTGCACCTCACGTTACCTCGCACTCCAATCAGCTCAACGGACTCTGGCTTTGGTTGCTGTTTCAACCTCAACGACGGAGCAGGCACCATGGCAGCAACCGTTACCTTCCAGCACCGGGCAGCTTTCAATCTTGACAACTTGCGTTCATCCAAATGTGTGTTCAGCAAGATCAGATCATCCGTTGGGCTCATGCAGGGTTTCACCCGACACACTCCTATGGAGGTTGCTGACGCAGCCCCTACGTGCCAACACATTCACTCAATAAAAATGTCTCTCCTCGACATCATACATGCCTTTTATGTCAAAGCTCTCGCCAAGCTGCCCAACTCTTATGCCCAAAGGTTTCTCCGTGCTATAATGGCGGCAGGGCACTGCTATGGCCTATTGGACCCTGTCTCCAACATCATCATCCATGCTGTTTGGTACGACATCATTGCGCCTCCACGACACAACAGCTCTAAAATTCAGCCTGACATCCTAGGCGCCACTGCTTTGCGTCGTCTAGAGCTTAGATCACTCAATGGCCTTATTGCTGCTGTTCGTGTTGCTAAAGATTTTTCAGAGCACAAAGCTGTGCAGTATCTTCGTTCAATACGGTGTGATTTGTCTATCATGCCAGTGATGTGGCAATCACCACAAAAAAGTGTCCACATATTACATCATGCTAGCAAGGCTGCAAGCCACCCACTGGAAGAGCACCATATGTCCAGTCTTGGCATCCTGTTTGACCTTGTTACCGCGTCCTACCTATTCCGTATCTTTAAAGATGCAGGAAATCCTCTCTCTGATGCCTTCATCACAAAATTGCACCTAGTGTGCAAAGACATATTACCATCATCAGTACATGGGATTGCTCCAGAAAATACTTCTATGACAGGGTTACCAGAAATTGCACCTACCAGACACAACTTGGAGCAGAAGCAACTTTTTCTTCGTGGAGAGCTTGGGGAACTCCTTCGACTCTATGCCCTTCAACATCCATGGGTAAGCTGCCCATTCTCATTTTAGACCCTTTACTTGCAGCACTATTGTTGCTCATCACTTTTGTGTGTCTTCGTCTACTCTGTGTGTAGGAACCATTATATCAGGTGGAGATGATTTGCGGCGTGGACGAGCATACCAGATTGTTCTATTCACATTGCTATCACCTCAATTTCTTGGCGGCTCCACAGGCCTCGGCGCGACGCGTACTTTTTTTCGCTCAGATTCTGAAGTCAACATCTCAATGCAAAGAATCGGATGGTGGTTCGTTTTGCTGCCCGCTTCCATATTATGATGCCGACAATCCGTTTCCTGGTAAGTGCATTCTTTCCAATTTGAAGCTTTCACATGTCGGATGCATCATCAACCGGGGAACACCAGTTTACACAAGTAACGACTCAGGCCAGCCCCTGACGCCTAAAAACATTCATAAACCAGCAAATGATTCATTGTCTCTAGCTAAACCCCCACAACCTGCAATCTGTTTCTACCGGCCAACCCTTCCCGTTTAATTTGTCAGTAGCTTGGATGTGTCCCTGTGCACACATCGAAGCAAAAATTTGAACTTCTGGGTCATTCTCAACTTCAACAAGTTCATAATCGGCGAGTCGTGTACCCTGGGGAAAGATAGTGCATCATACAAGGAATTGATGGGAAAAATACCTTCTTTATCCAGCGCCCAACTGACCACATTCCTATCCTGTGAAAGCTGAACTAACTTCACTTTTGTACACAGCTCTTGCCAGCCTTAGAGTTCAGCGTTCCCAAAAAAGAATGTCTGAAGCTCGAGTTATGTGTCCCCCCAACTAGATCTTTTTGCAGATGTGTTAACCCCTTATGTACCAGATCAGGCACCAGCTTTGCAAGTGTCTAGATCTTTTGGCAACAATTTGATCACCTGCAAGATTAGACAACAGTGGGGACAATTGATCACCCTGCGTAAGCCTCTTGTAACCTCTGAAAGGCTGGCCATTTTCTCTATTAAAATGAGAACATAATTTTTCCAGATTATCCTACATTCCACTTAGCATCAAAAACTTTCTTGGTCAACACTTCAATTAAGAAAGACCAACGCACCATCTTATAAGACTTCTTGAAATCTAGCTTTAGAACCACCCCTGCCTGTCCTGTTTTCCTAAGGGAATGTACCCCCTCATGATCCACCACTACACCTTGCGCAAATGATGTTTGAGCAGAGGCGTCACCTTAGCAGCAACCAATGTCAGCTTTCTGGTCAGCAACTTAGTTATCAGCTTGAAGATCACATTCAAACGGCAAATGGGCCCGTAATGCTTAATAACATTTGCATCCCTGAGTTTTAGCAAGAGAATAATCACTCCAAATTAATTCTGCCCATATCAATGGAATTAGCTTGCAAACCATCCAACATTTCTGTAACCAAACCTAACAAACCTCTGAGCCCTGGCCAAAATTCTTTGTTAAATTGAACTGCGTGCCATCAGGATCCGGCACAATATGTATTTTCTTTTTTTATGTAAAAAAGTCAGTTGCAATGCATGAAGTCTTTCTGCTGTCCTATTATTACTTCTCAATCATCATTCTATCTATTTTTGTAATAGGACGATGCTCAATGTGTGAGGTCAGTATGAGCAACATAATACACCCTTCTTCTGGTGCTCATATCGACTCGGTTCACACAGAACCTAAAAGTACAGTAGATTTTGCATATGTGTGTGGGCCAAATTCGATGAAATGCTATCAGACTCGTGACGGTGACCTCAGTGAATCCGAATTGGCCTACTTTACGGAACCTGTGGATCTTCTTGCTTCCACTCAACCTTCGTCCTCAGGATAAAGAAGCCGAAGAACGCGACTTTGCTGGTATGTTTATGTCGAGTCGTCAACAGCATCTATTTTTCAATTAGTTGGCAACATATATGTGTAATAGCGACCATGTTTGGGGCTTGAACATGATAGTGTTTTCTGTAGTATGCATCTTCTAGTTCAGAATGGGACAACAAACATAGATACTTGCTTAGTGTTTGCTCCTTGGGATATCTCTGAAGTCATAATTCTTTGTCATCCTATTTCTATGATTGCTTAATCTGTAACTGAGGTTTCTAATCAATCACTGCTTGATCTGTCAGGCATCTGCCTATGTGGTGCCACTCCAGCAGAAGCCGCGATGTTGTGACCTCTGTCCAGACTCCCTGAAGTCCCTTCTGTTCTGGGAGAAAAAAGATTCTGGTTGTAAAACAGCGGTAGTATGACACTTGGGGAGTTCACTGCATGCGCGTATCTTGTAACCTGTGTTTCATGCGCCGGACCACCTAATACTAACACTAATGATGTCCTGTGATGGATGATTGAACGTTTCTGCTACAATGTGCACATTATGTACTTTTGCCTGCGTTACAATTCGACAGGACAAATGAACGAGTTTTTTGTTCCGTAAAATGCATAATGTTGTTTGGTAGAATAAATCAGTAGACTGTAAAGTTGCATCCATGAATTTGAGGTTAAGCTGAGAAGCAACTGCAAGGTGCCAGGAGGATTCCTTTTTGGTTTTCAAGGGTCTATTTTACTGTTATTTTTGCAGCCTCACATCCAGTCGTGGGCCTATACTATACATTTGCATTGCCAGCTATAGTATTTAGTTTACTTGAAGATGACTCCTTTTTGTGCTGATATCAGGAAATAGAAGTGGTGATTTCGTTTTTAAGTTGCACTATTTTGTATCCAGAAATAAATAGACGAAATAGTGCCTTTGCTGCCTGCTCAACTTGTGTTGCTCCTTCTGAATTTTCGGATGGTGATCTCAACACAACTCCATCATTATTGATCTCATACACAGTGGGCTCTCCAAAATCGCTGAGAGGAAGCTGCTGCTCATAAAGATAACCTTTCCTCACAAACAGTATAAGGGTAGTATGATCATTTGACCATAATTAAGGTATACCCACCTTCGTATGTGGCACGCGTCATAACCCTCCATCCTAGGCTTGGCCAATTTTTCCTTTTACTTTTTTAAAGATAAAAAAGATGCAACTAATAGGTTTTGAACTCCCAACCTCTTGTTTCACTTCCATCCATTGTAACCACAAGGACAACTCACTTATTGCATCTAGTTACTTCATTTATTCTTCTTGCTGTGTATCTTCTTCTAGTTTTTTTCTTCAGGTGTTTTTGGTCTTTGGTTTTATTCCTTTTTATTTTCCTTATTTCTTTGTTGTACACAAAGCAATTGGGACAACTCATTTGTTGTGCCTAGTTACTTCTTGTACCTATTTTTTGAAGGTTACAAATAGAAGAAGAAAATAAATGGCCAGGCCCAGGATGGGGGAAGGTGTGCGCCGGTTTGTGTGACCCTAGCTGCTCCATATAAAGCGTACATGTAGGGAACTCCTAGTCTGCGCCAAAGGCGCTGCCTTGCCAAACTGACACCCACGCTCATGCACTTTGGGCCGGCCATACAAATGAAAACGTTGCTCGCACGGTTGACAAGGCCACTGGTTGGCCCTTGACTACGAGACATTTTGACCGTTTATTTTCAGACAATAGTTGACGAAAGTTTGGAAAAAAAAATCTTTTGCTCTTTTATCGACAAAAGTAACTCCTTGTCGATCTTTCTTTGCTGCCTTTTTCCATTCTTGTGTGGAGATCGGGATTTGGTCCCTGACAATAACTCCGCATTGATTTTTGAACTTGGTCGCATTTTTCTTAGGTTCAAGCGGTTTGCCAGTTGATGTATTGATGAAATCGATGCTGAACTTTACGTCAGCGTCCAACTTTTTGGCCGGGCCTCGCTTTACCCTGTCCCTTGTAGAAGATTTGCTCGATCCGGAGGCCTAAAAGAAGAAAGATTGATTCGTTAATAGATATAAAACTCAATTAAGACATGTAATGATCATCAGACGGCTTATATAATAAATATACCTCGCCGATCTTTGTTATTTGAAGAACATTTTCTTCGTCAACATCGTTGTCGAATTCATCTATTCTTTCGTCTTCATCAAACATACAACCCTCATCGGAATTGTTCAGATATTGCGAGCCATCATCATCTTCATGTTCATGCTCTGGGCTCGTGGAGCGTATGATGTCGAACAGAGCCTCTTCTTCTTCTCTGCCGGTATTTTTCATAGCTTATATTTAACTAACCCAGAAAAAAGATAAAACAATTTAGTATTCAAATTAGAATGCATGCAATCAATAAGGAAAACTGAATCATAGTACATAATATGCATCGTCGAATATAATCTCGAATAAATCCTCTCGAATATAATCTCAAATACATCTCGAATACGTCTCGAATATTATCACTAATACACCTCGAATATTATTCATTATATAATATCACTACTACAAATCCAGTTGACGTCTCGCGCGGCAGGCGGTGGACACCCAAAGAGAAGGAACTATGACATGATCATAGCTCGGGTGAGATCCCTGAAGAACCTGCCAGGTATTGGAGAACCTGACGTCCAACGCGTCCATGTACCGACAGACGTGCTCGTCCTCCTCCCTGACACGGCGGCGTACCATCTCCGACGGGGCCGGCTGCCTCCGCACCGACAGTGGCCCACGCGAACGCCACCAAAGAAGATCCGGACCGACGACGAAACCCGGATTCATCACGAAGCTGCGCTCCCCTGAAGGTAGCACCTCCCAGTACCAGCCAGGCGGGGCCCCAGTGCTGAACGTTGCCCCTCTAAAGCAGGACGTCGTGGCGAACGAGTCGATGACGAGGATGGGGGCCAGGCATCGTTGACTCCGAGAAGAAATTCTATGCAAATTTAAAAAATAAATAAATGGTTGATTGTGATTTTTGTAATTATTTTTAACTAATTTTGCAAATACATAACAAACTCTTTTCTATGCTTTGTCAAAATTCGTTAAATGTTTTCTATACATTACACATACATATACTAATTGCTATACATATATTGGATCAAATGTCAAATTCCTAAACCCTAAATGTCAAAATTTCTACATTGTATAAACCCTAAACCTTACATTTTTTACATTGTATCAAAATGTCAAAATTCCTCAATATTTCTGTACATACATTATACTAATTAATTCCTCAAATGTCAAAATTCTTCTAAAAATATCAAAATTCTTGCACCTAATCATCTAATCATCTATACATCTAATTATCAAAATTGTGTGTGTGTGTGTGTGTGTGCGTGTTCATCAAAATGGGGGGCGAGGGGTTTCGGGCCGGGGAGGGGCTGGCGGCCCCCATGGCGGCACAGGGGGCGAGGGAGAGGGGGGAGAGAGGGGAGCTCACACCGGGGCGACGGGGCGATGACGAGGCAAGGCGACGGCGAGGCGAGGCGAAGTCAGGCCGGGCTCGGGGAGGAACGGGCGTGGGCGGCGGAGATCGGCGCGAGGAGGCAAGACGGCGACGGCGCGGGCAGCGTCGGGAAGGCGAGACGACGACGACGACGATGTCGCGAAGAGTAGAAGAATGCAGAGTAACTGAATTTTTTTGAAGTGTTGTATATATAAAGAGGCCTTTAGGGTGACAGCCCGGGACCGACGCTCCAGAAGATTCCAGAAGATTCCCCTTTTATTTCCATTCTTGTCTGTGTTTCGTTTGGTTGTTGCATTCATCATCGCATCATTCGCATCATCTGCAAAGCATCTTCACTCGTTTTTCGAAAACTTGCATCCGTTCGTAATCGCCGGCTCTCTTTGTTCTTACCGTTGCCCGTCTCGAGACCAACCACACACGCACGCGCCCGCGACATCGTTAAATAAAGCTGTTTAAAAAGGCGCGTTAAAGATATTCTTGGATTTGATCGAAACTTGGCGTACGGTCTTGTTATATTGTAGGTAGACCGCCCGTCAAATTTCGTCGCGTTCCGAGTTCGTTTGATATCCCGTCGGTCAACCGTAGCAGTGCGGTCATCGGTTTTTATCGGACGTTTGTCGGTATTTTAAACTTCGTGTCACGGGCCGCAAACCTCCCTCCCATCCCCCCTAGCCCCTCTACACAGCCACCGTAGTCCTCTTCGCTTCCGGGCCGTCCGATCGAGATCGAATGGTCCGAAAACGAACAAAGACCGTCATCCTAGCCCCTAAAGCTATAAATAGACCCCCTCCCCTTCCTAATTGGGCAGCAAACGCTAAACCTCCTCGTTCCCTGTGCCAAACCAGCCTCCTTCCACCCTCAGCCGCAGCTTCTCCCTCCTCCAGCCGCTAGGCCCGCGGAAGCCATCTAGGCCCGCCCGAGCCCATCTAGGCCCGAGCCGCCGCGAAGCCCCGAGCAGCTCCCGTGCCTGCCATGGCCGCTCCTCCCGCGCCAGCCCCGCGCCAGGCTGCCGCCGGCCCTCGCCGGAGTAGCCGCCGCCTGCGACCAGGAGACCCACCGGACCTTCTCCCCTCTTCTTCTTCCCTCTCCTTCCCTGCTCCTCTCTCTCACCTCCCCGTCTCTCTCTGTAGGATCCCCTCGCCGCCATTGCCGTGCTCGACCTCAGCCAGCCCCGCCGCCGGATCCCATCCCCGACCTCCTTCGTCTGCTCTGGTCAAGCCCCGCCGCCGGCCACCTTGGTAAGCGCCGCCGCCCTGCCTTCCTGCGTCGGGCAGGAGGTTAGGGACGAGCCAGCCCAGCTCCCTCGCCTGTGTGGCCCATATCCGCCCCAGCCGGCCCATGAGGCCTGGTGAGTCCAGCTCCCCCCGCGCGTTTTTCTTTTTCCCTGTTAGGACGTTGCATTTTTCTTAATTCAGTAAATTGCATATTTTTTAAATATGTTATAACTAATTAACCGTGTGTCGGAATAAAATGTTTTATAAATGTAAAATGCTTAGAAAAATGTGTAGAATAATCATATGTCATTTTCATCCATGTGTAAAATATTTAACATGTCATTTTCTGCTATTTCGCATAATTGACATGATTTTGCATTTCGTATAATTTCTTGACGTGCATCGGAATTAAGAAAAGAACCATATATTAAATGTTCATATTATCGGCATCGCATTTCATGCATGATAAAAATATTGGCATGGTGTTGCATTTCATTTTGCATAAAATAACCTTGCTAATAAATTATCGACAAACTTGCATAATTTATTGTGCTTATTGTTTTCACATGAACCTATGCATATTATATATGTTTCCGGGGTAGAAAAATCCATATAATTTATCTGTGCATTTAGTTTTGTCATTTGAGCATTTTTGTGTGCATGTCATTTTTGCTGTGATGCCCTTTGTTATTTTCATGTGATTTAATACATGCATGATTTAAAATAATTTTGAACATGAGATATGCCCTTTGATATGTGTCCTAGCCCCTGGACATTTTTCTTGTCATAGAAATACATGTTTAGGTGTTGTTTTCTTGTTGTCAATTTGCTATAAAATTCTGCTGTTTTGAGGGTCCAAAATATTTCTAAGTCTGGAATCTGTAATATTTTGTTGCTGTCTTGCCATGTATTTTGCTAGTGATCTAAAACCCTTTTGTGGTTGGTGTAATGGAGTTATTTGTATTTGATATTGTCCTTTAGTGATCTGTTAAGTTTCGTGTCATAATATGCCCTGTAACATATAGTTTCACTGCTGTCAATATGCCTTCGTGATAAAAACTGCACTGTCAAAAACTGCTATTCTCACTAAGTATGAAACTGTTTTGAATATGATATGCCTTGTGAGCTTCCTACCATGTGATCCATGCATGTTTTGAATATGATATGTGAAGATGAAATGAAGTGTGTGTTCTATACTACTGCCCCATGCTTAGTTTGTGCATTTTAGAGTAGTGTATCTTGTTGTTTTTATGTGTGCAAAATGCCATGTTGCTGTTTTGGGTAGATTTTAACTAAAACTTGTTTTGGTGTTTGTGGTTGAACTGTAGCTCCGTTTTGGACATGCCATATATGAAACTTGCTTAGAATCTCATGTAGTTTCATAATAACTTGCTGAATTCATGATTTGAAATGTTTGTGATTGTATTTTCCATGCAATTGCATTCATGACATGTGCATCTTGTGTTGCTCATATCTTTTAGGCCGTAGCTCCGTTTGAGATGTTCCATATATGTAAATCGACTAGAATGACATGTAGAATTGCATGGTATGCTTTATGATGTTGTTTAACAAATATAAAATATGATTAGTTTAAATCTGGACCAATTTCGAAATTAACATATGGGGTCATTTCAGAAATGCTATAAGTTGTTTCCGACCTCATTTAAGATGCCTAGATAGATAGTTTACTTATGCTTCACCTCTTGCCATGTTTAACAACATTTATTATTATCGTGTACTTAATGAGAGTGAACTAAATAATTCAAACGTGGGGTTTCATCAATATGCAACTCGTTGCATATTGAGCTTCACTTAATATGTAGTATTTGATTGTTGTGAATTGTCATGCATTGCATATTAAACCGGACATGCATTATATTTGTTGTGCATCGTGTCATGTATATATTGTGGTGTATCTTGTGTTGATTGTTTTTTTCGGATTGCTTCTTGTCGATAGAGTTCCGAAAGCGTTCGGAGTGTGAGATTCGTTCGACTACGTTGGCTCGTCTTCTTCATGGTCTCGATCTTCTTCCGAGCAGGATCTCAGGCAAGATGACACATTTCCCTGGATACCACTACTATCATTGCTATGCTAGTTGTCTCGCTTTTATCGTTATGTGATGCTACCTACCACTTGTTTGACAAGCCCCCCTACATTGCCATGAAAAGCCTTTAACCCTTACACATCCCAGCAAACCATTGTTTGGCTGTGTTACCGCTTGCTCAGCCCTTCTTATCGCGTTTCTAGCTGCAGGTGCAATTGCTTCCATGTGTCAACATGGACATTCTTTTGTTATATCACAATATTGCTGCTATTTAATTTAATGCACATATATACTTGGTGAAGGTGGAAGGCTTGGTCTTTTGCTCAGTGTTTTGTTCCACTCTTGCCGCCCCTAGTTACTTGTGAACCGGTGTTATGTTCCATAATTGAGCGCTCCTAACATGCTCGGGGTTGTTATGGGGACCCCCTTGATTTTCGTTTGAGGATAAAGGTTGTCTGACAAGGCCCAACTTTGGTACTACATTTGCCTTATAATTAATAAAATTGCATAGGGACCCGCCGACACCCGCGGATAATTAATCAACCCCCGGGCCAGTGCTCCTCATGAGTGTTGGTCCAAACTAGAGCACTGTGCAGGGCCAACTCGGGAAATTTCTATCAGGCCACTGTACGCGTCGCTCATCTGCCATTCCCTGAGAACGACATACGCGGCTCCTATCGGGATTGTCGGCACGTCGGGCGGCCTTGCTGGATTTGTTTTACCTTTGTTGTTTAAGCATTTGCATATCACATTCATGCATTGCATTTCTGTGTGCATGGTTGTGCCTATTTCCTTATATAAACTCTCTTGAAAGTGGTTGTCATCAATTACCAAAATGGGGGAGATTGTAAGAGCACATTTCTCCATGTGTGGTTTTGGTAATTGATAACACCCCTATGGACTAATGGTTGCCTTGAGTTATATTCGAAGGATTTGTCCATAGGCACTTCTTGAAGTCCATCTGTGGGGTTTCAAGGAGTTTATATGATGACCAAGGTGGTATTCAAGGTTTATCCAAAGATTGGTCATGTGAGAGTTGAGCTTATTGCAAGCATTTCTTAAAGAAGGAGACTGTGTGAGCATTCATGATTACCTTCAAGACATCATCTTTATGAAGAAAGAAGATAAGATACAAGGTTGATCAAGACTAAGTCAAAGAGTGAATCAAGTGATCAACACACAAAGCATGCAAGATGTACCGAGAGGGATCAAGTGATCCCATGGTATTGTAAGCATTGTCCATTACGCTTTGTGTACTAACCCATGTTCCTTGTGAGAGTTCTTTGTGGGGTTAGGCATATTTCCATGGGATTGCATCAAGAGGAAGATCTCATACAACCCATGGAAGATGACATCAAGTGGTGATCGTTGTCAAGGTTGAGGTGTGCAAGTTCAAGTGAAGCATCACGGAGAGATCAGGCTTGAAGCTTGCTGTCCGTTGTCGTGTCAATGGTCTTGTGAAGATGTGCCGAAGAGTAGCTCACCCATAGTGGAGTATGGGGGAGCAATCATCTAGTCTTCATCAAGCCAACAGATTCAAGTAAGGTGGTCCATCTTGAGGAAGTCAAGATCGTCATCATGTAGCTCAAGTAGACTATGCGCAAGGCGAAGGTTTGACCTTGATAGGGTTTTCTATTTTACCGGTCTCATAGTGGTTGTTGGGAGACTAGGTTATAGGGTAGGTTACCGTGCTATCAAGGGAGCTCTCAAGTGAGTAGCTTGATCGTATCGTTCGTTGAGAGCTCAAACCATTGCATTCTTGGCATAATCATCTTTCTTGGTTCTTGGTTGGTTTTTCTCGTTGATGTTTCTTGAGCTTATGGTCAACTTCGTGACAAGCTCAAGTTCATCGAAAACGGAGTCCATATGCATCTTCAATGATGTTTTCGATGTTGGGGTTATTGCCGATTCTTCATTGAAAGAGGTTTCTCATCTCTATACCTTTTGCATTTTTTATACTGCCTCTTCTTAAGAAAACCATCTTCTGTTGGATAGCTCTTGTCAACCTGAATCCATCAAGCTTGAGTTTGCTCAATTCGGAGCTCATTTGTAAAAGTTGTGGCAGTTCTGGTGTTGCTGTTCACTGGATTGCTGTAGTACCGCTCCTCGGAGCGGTAGTACCGCAAGTGGAACGGAAGTAATTTTTTACTTCCGCCCCGAGGGCGGTAGTACCGCAAGTGGCACGAAAGTAATTTGTTACTTCCGCCCCGAGGGCGGTAGTACTGCAAGTTGCACGGAAGTAATTTTTTACTTCTACCCCTCGGGCGGTAGTACCGCGATTCACTTCCGGTACTACCGTGTGGACTTTTTTCGCTGATCTTCCCTCTGCGGAGGTTGGCACGGAAGTAATTTTTTACTTCCGTGCACCTCTAGTGGCTGCCTCTTCCAACCGTGCGGTAGTACAGCACGGGCTCGTGGTAGTACCGCTCCGTCGGTTCTACCGCTTGTGCCCTAGTGCTAACGGCCAGGGCCAGCTACTTCCATGCTAGCGGTAGTACCGCACATGGCTGCAGTAGTACCGCAAGCCATCACGGTAGTACCGTGACTTTTGTGGTAGTACCGCGATGCACGGGGCTGAGGGTGGGGATAACGATTGGATCTTCTCTCCCCTATAAAAGGGGGTCTTCTTCTCCAATGGATGTTATCTCTTGAGCTCGTGTTCTTCCCCCATTGTTGACCTTCTTCGAGCTTGCTAACTCTCAATCCCTCCAATGATTCTTGCTACTTCTTGAGGGAAAATAGAGAGGAGATCTAGATCCACATTTCCACCAATCACTTTCTCCTCTAAGTGAGGGGAAGATCTTTGATCTAGATCTTGGAGTTCTTCGTGTTCTTCTTCGTTCTTCCTCTCATTTCCTCCCTAGCATTAGTTGCTTTGGTGGGAGTTGGGAGAGAAGGACTTGGACACTCCGTGTGCCCTTGCCATTGCATTTGGTGCATACTACTCTTGGGTGTTTGAGCACCCTAGAGCTTGTTCCTCTTGGGTGCTTTGGCGCCCTAGACGGTTGGTGGTGCCTCGGAGCTCAATCATTGTGGTGCAAAGCTCCGGGCAAGCTTCGGGGTCTCTAATTAGGTTGTGGAGATTGCCCCGAGCATTTGAGGTCACCTCGGAGCCACAATCCATTATGGTGAAGCTTCATGGTGTCGTTGGGAGCCTCCAATCAAGTTGTGGAGATTGCCCCAACCTTGTTTGTACGGGTTCGGTGACCACCCTCAAGGGTCCCTTAGTAGAATCACGACATCTTGCATTATGCGAGGGCGTGAGGAGATTATGGTGGCCCTAGTGGCTTCTTGGGGAGCATTGTGCCTCCACACCGCTTCGTACGGAGATTAGCATCCGCAAGGGTGTGAAGTTCAGGATACATCATCGTCTCCGCGTGCCTCGGTTATCTCTTACCCGAGCCCCTTTACTTATGTACTTTACTCTTTGTGATAGCCATATTGTTTCTTGTTATATATCTTGCTATCACCTAGTTGTATATCTTGCTTAGCATAAGTTGTTGGCGCACATAGGTGAGCCTAGTTGTTTTAGGTTTTTTGCTTGACTAATTAAACGATAGTTAAATTCCGCATTAATTCAAGCCTAAACCGTAATTATTTTAAAGCGCCTATTCACCCCCCTCTAGGCGAAATCCACGTCCTTTCAGTTATGTTCCATAATTGAGCGCTCCTAACATGCTCGGGGTTGTTATGGGGACCCCCTTGATTTTCGTTTGAGGATAAAGGTTGTTTGGCAAGGCCCAACTTTGGTACTACATTTGCCTAATAATTAATAAAATTGCATAGGGACCCGCCGGCACCCGCGGATAATTAATCAACCCCCGGGCCAGTACTCCTCATGAGTGTTGGTCCGAACTAGAGCACTGTGCGGGGCCAACCCGGGGCAACTCGAGAGATTTCTATCAGGCCACTGTACGCGTCGCTCGTCTTCCGTGCCCTGAGAACGAGATATGTGGCTCCTATCGGGATTGTCGGCACGTCGGGCGGCCTTGCTGGATTTGTTTTACCTTTCTCGAACGTCTTGAGTGAGGAATTCTGATCTTGTTCGGGCTATCTCGAGGTGTTGGATTTCCTTTGGAATTGCCTAGGAAGATCACGAGATCCATGGTTGAGGTTATTCCCGCTGCGTGTGGTTAATTTGTGATGGATGAGTTGGAGCACCCCTGCAAGGTTAAATCTTTTTGAGAAGCCGTGCCCACGGCTATGTGGCAAACTTGGATACGTTGTTTAACACCCGGTCATAGCAAACTTGAAGTAAACTCTAATAAAATACACCAACTGTGTGCGTAACTGTGACTGTCTCTTCTCGTGAGTCCTTATCCGAGAGAGAACACAGTGGGGTTATGATTGACGTAAGTAGGTGTTCAGGATCAGTTAGTGATCATTACTAGTTCATGTCCGTTATGCGTAGACCACCATACTTTACTTTTTGTACTCGTAAGTTAGCCACTCAAATAAATGCTTAGTTGCTTGCTGCAGCCTCACCACTTAACCATACCTCACCCATTAAGCTTTAATAGTGTTGATACCCTTGGAAATGAGATTGCTAAGTCCCTATGGCTCACAGATTACTACAACAATAGTTGCAGGTATAGGTAATGCGATGATTTGACGTGAGCGCGATGTTTGTTTGATTTGGATTTATTCTTATTCTTCTTCATCAATCTCGGATGGGTTCCAGGCGGCAGCCTGGGATAGCAAGGATGGATGTCATTTTGTCATTTGTTTTCATCCGTAGTCGGACCCTGCTCTTCTGTATGATGTTTGAGTATGTTGTTGTATTGATGTGACTCTGATGTAGCTTGTGGCGAGTGTACGCCAATTCCATATACTCATCTCTTCTGTACATGTACTTGTAATGATATCCATTCTTGCAAAATGATGAGATGCGCATCTATCCCTTGCAAGGCCCTCGTGCCTTAATATGGATAGGCGCGCATCTTGGGCATGACAAGTTGGTATCAGATCCTATACCGACCTAGGAGCCCCCTTGATTGATCGAACTTGGCCGAGTCGAGTCTAGAGAAAAACTGTTTTGAGTCTAGTTATATCGGAGAGTAGGATTCTTTTTACTCCTCTTCTATGCTCTGGTGAGGTATTCGACTTAGGAATTTTGATTCTACTCCTCTTCTTGCTCAAATTTTTTTTAGGATCACGCGGGTATTTTGGAAACTATATGATGCCAATGTGACAGGGTTCTGTCTTGGTGCCTCCTGTCTGACTTGATTTCTTCCGGGGAGTCGAGCTCCAGGGAATGTTGGCACATCGTTATCATTCAATTTTCTTAGTATCTCAGGATGAAGGATGTTCGGAATTGCTTCAATACTTGTCGTGGTGAGATTAGATCGGAGTCACCCAGTACTGGGGAGGCATCCGGGGTACCACCATGGTTCAGTATAATTGTGAGTTCGAGGATCTGAGTTAGATGAATTTGCGAAAGCCTCTGGTTATGTGTTGAAGGATGGATACAGTTGGGGTGTAGGTTTGCTAGTTGTGTGAGATATTTCCTCCTTGTATCCCCCATACCGGATTGCATAACCAGAAAGTTTTCGGAAGTTCTTAGGTGGGAATTCAAGTAGTTACCTAGGATTATCTTTCCAACAAGGAAATAGTGGGTATGTATTTGTTCTGGCTTGTTTCATAAGCCTCATCCTTTGTTTTGTTTTTAATATGGTAATTCGAGTTGCTTCGATGTCAACTGGTGATTTCATATCTTGCTAAGTAGTGTTCTCGTATTTCTGTGGGATTGCTAATTTTTTTTGCCCAATCAAGTTATCATATCAATTCCTTTCCTACCGGTGTGCTTCTCTTCAAGTTATTCTATCATCTCCAATATTGCAAGATCAATCCTCATGTTTCTTTCCCGGAGTTCATTCCATTTGTCCCTAGTTTCTTTGTTTTCCCACCCTCCCGCCCTTTTATTTCAATGATTAAATTCTCATCCAAGTGTCTTTTCTATTCATGTAATGCTTTCGCTATCTTTTCTTGTATCTTGTTTTCGGTGATTCTTTCTGAATATTCTTAGGAGTTTCAATTTCAAGATCTATCCTCATATTCTTTGTTCTCGTTGTTATTCTTCCCCAGTGGATTCAATTCAAGATTCGGTGCTCATCATATCCTTTCTCATTCGTTCAATGCATTCCCATGTTGGAAATTCTTATCCAAGCTTCTCTTGTTTCTTCATCCCTCTCTATTCTATCCGGAGTGTTGAACATATCTCAGAAGACATTCATTTTCATTCTTGTACTCTTAAATTATTTTAAGGGTCTCATATCATCAAGTTCTTAATTTGTACCGGTGCAATCTCTCTTTTAATCAATTGTTTCAACGGTGGTTTCTTTTGAGTGGGCCCATAGCCCATAGGTTTTCCCCTAGGATCCTACCTGTCTCTTCTAATCTTTCTGGAGATGTTTTCAAGTTCTTTTGATATGACATAAGAATGAATGCCATCAGACATATGCCTTCTCGAAGATCGCTTCGAATCATTTTCATTGTTAGCTCAACCTTTCTTTATTCATTGTTCCGGAATGTCTTAGTAATTCATGATGTTGTTTCTCGTCATCATTCTCTGCATTGAAGACCGAAGGAGGGTTTCTCTTAAATTGTTGTTCGTTCTTCCAAAAGATTCATGATTTCAGGTTGTTGCTATCATCTCAAATTGTTTTGATCATGAGTAATTCCTCCCATATCTATCCAGAGCATTCAGAATTGTTTTGATTTCTTGATCCTCCGAAGTCCATCATTTCAGAAGATTTCTTTGTTCTCAGCTTTCAGCTTTCGTTCTCAAATTCTTCTCAATTGTTGTTCCTTCGTTCGTATCAATTATTTCGGTGCTTCGTTCAAGTTTTCTATTAGGTGGATCATGCTCTCTTCATTCTCATGTTATATCATTCATTTGCATTATCCTCTTTCGTTTTGAATTCTTACCGGTGTTCTCGTGCAAGACTTCTTCAAGGTTGTGATCTCTTTCTCTTTCTCTTCAATTCTTTGCAACAAGAATAAGTGATGTGTGAAATCCGTTGCTTGTCATCAATTTAACTTGATGAAGGATAGTCATATCATAATTCTTATTCTTGTTCATTCAAGTGATCAATCCTTCTTCCAGAGTTGTTCATGATATCAAATTCCCTATCCCAAGTGGTCATCTTTCTTTTCCGGAGTTCCTAGTTTTGCTCAAGTATCTTGTCCCGAAGCATCATCTTAATCATTGGAAGGCCAATCTTGTTCTTTTTCAACTTTCAATTCTTTCTATCATCCTTTCATTTGAGAGTTCTTCCGGAGGTTCTTCATGGTGGTTCATCAAGATTTCTTTCATTTTGAAGTGTTCTTCAAGATTCTTGTTTTGAGGTGCTTAAGTGTTCTCATCTTGGATGTCTAAGTTCAATTCCTTGTCCATTGTCTTTGAGATGGTATTATTAAATTCTTGATTATGAGGAGTTTCGAAGGAATTTTTTTCAAGAATGAGATAAGTAAATCCATCTTGTTTTCTTGGAGTTAGCTTGGGTTGTATTTCACCTTAAGATTTTCCTAAGGGTTGTTGCTATCATGGTGTCATAAACGATCCAAGTTTTCTCCTTCTCTTCTTGGTGAAAGAAGCTTTGCATATATTGTTGCTCTCAAGCAAGTAATTGTTTTGTTGTGGCAGGTTTTCACCTCATAATTTTGAGTTGTTTTCCATAAGCCCATAACGAGCCATTCTTTTCCTTGTGATTCTTCATCAACTCCATTCAACCTATGCTTTTCAAATTCATTTGTGCTGGAAGTTGTCATGTTCTTATCCGTTCGTTTCCTTCCATCAATCTAGTTTCTATTCTCTTGTTATGGAGGCCTTGTGATGTTGCTCTCTTCAATCCATCGTCTTGTTTATCAAGATCATGTTCTTCCCTTGCTCGTCCATTAACCGGAGTGCCGTTAAATTTTTCATGACACTTCTGTCTTAGGAAGTTTTGATATTATTCCAACCAAAGTTTGGTGGCTCTCTTTCAACTTGCTTCCATCATATCAAAATTTTCCTCTCTTTCCTACCGAAGTGCTGCCGAAATGTCTTGTGAATCCTTGCTTGTTTCTCCTGTCAGTCTTCATCTCTTTCCAGCCTTCATGTTTCATTGGTTTCACTCGTTTGTCAGAGAAGCAACTAAGTTTTACCTTTGCTCTTTCTCTTCCCCTTTGTTCATTCTAGATCTCGGGACGAGATCCTCGTGTAGTGGAGGAGAGTTATGACAGCTCGGGACCGACGCTCCAGAAGATTCCAGAAGATTCCCCTTTTATTTCCATTCTCATCTGTGTTTCGTTTGGTTGTTGCATTCATCATCGCATCATTTGCATCATCTGCATAGCATCGTCACTCATTTTCGAAAACTTGCATCCGTTCATAGTCGCCGGTTCTCTTTGTTCTTGCCGTTGCCCGTCTCGAGACGAACCACAGACGCACGCGCCCGCGACATCATTAAATAAAACTCTTTTAAAAGGCACGCTAAAAATATTCTTGGATTGGGTCGAAACTTGGCGTGCGGTCTTGTTATATTGTAGGTAGACCGCCCGTTTAATTTCGTCGTGTTCCAAGTTCGTTTGATATCCTGTCGGTCAACCGTAGCAGTGCGGTCATCGGTTTTTATCGGACGTTTGTCATTGTTTTAAACATCGTGTCACGAGCCGCAAACCTCCCTCTCATCCCCCTAGCCCCTCTACAAAGCCACCGTAGCCCCCTCCGCTTCCGGGCCGTCCGGTCGAGATCGAACGGTCCGAAAACCGACAGAGACCGTCATCCCTAGCCCCTAAAGCTATAAATAGACCCCTCCCCTTCCTAATTGGGCAGCAAACCCTAAACCTCCTCGTTCCCCATGCCAAACCAGCCTCCTTCCTCCCTCAGCTGCAGCTTCTCCCTCCTCCAGCTGCCAAGCCCGTGGAAGCCCATCTGGGTGTAGGAGATATGCCCTAGAGGCAATAATAAATGTTATTGATTATCTCCCTGTTCATGACTAGGTTTATGTTCCATGCTATAACTGCTATGGTTCTTGAGTCTACAATAACCACGAGGCTTGAAGGAATACTCATATGCACGTGTGGAATAATAAACGGTAAATTGTATTCCTAGTCTGGCCTCTAAGACTGGCTCAAGTATTGCATGATGATCCTGTTTTCCTGATCATGGGCATGGCTATGCCGGCAATTTTGAGGGCACAATGTTAGAAGAACATTTGTGTTGAATCGAACCGAATTGATGTTATGCTATGAGATACATTCGTCATAAGTTAATGGTAAATAACACAAAGAAGTTAATGTTTGCATAATTCCTTAGACCATGAGAGTATCGAGTTTCTTCATGCTTGCTTCATGAACTTTGGGGTTTGTTAAACGTCATCCGTAAATGGGTGGCTATTATGGCGGCTTACGGGTTCATGGAATTTTCCGGAAGAAAAACCGGAAATGTTCCGGAGCTGCCAGAACCGCTTCAGATGCTTTTCGCAGATGAAAATCACTAATCCGGAATTGTTCCGGATCACATTGAAAATTATTTTAGTGGGTGCTGGAAATGTTCCAAGCCCACATAAATATTTTCAGTTCGAACGGACACTGAAAAATGTCGTCATGAATAGTGAAAGTGCTTTTTGGATTACTTTATTGGAAACACTATTGCAAATAGTGGAAACACTATTTGTGAGTAGTGGAAACACTATTAGGGGATGATGCAAGCATGGTGATGCAGGCAGAGTGATGGAGGCATGGTGATGCAGGCAACATTATTTGGAGGCTTTCCCTTTATGCCCTTGTGGTGTGCTCACCTCATGGGCATTTTGGTAATTCCAAGTCCCATCCTCCCCTTTGGTTTTCCTATAAATAGAGGTGAATGGGCTGCCCACAAACTCACTCCTTCTCACATACAAGTGCCATTGCAATGATCTGGCTTCTTCTCTCCCTCCCAGCGAAATAGTTTCGTAGAGCCGAAAGGCTGTCAGGGTTCCGGCAGGAACTAGTTGTGGACGGCGAAGCCCTACCGGATAGATGACACCGTATGTCTGCAACTCTGTAGAGAGATCGTAGTTTCGGTCTTAGTTCAAGAGTGCCTCCCGAAGGGCTGTCTGTGTGCCCATCCGAGTTTCGAAGGTCCTCCCAAAGGGCTGTCCGAGTGACAGTCTAAGTTTTGGAGGTCCTCCCGAAGGGCTGTCCGCGACACCGTCCGGGGGACTGTCTGACCGCCTCCCGGAGGGCTGTCCAAGGGGCAGATGAGGGTATACATCCTCATGGTTGGGAGGCTATAAATCCAAGCTGCAGGGATTTGCACCGCTGATCGTCATCGACTCTACTTCTGCTGCGTTACGAGTCGGTAACGAAAATGATCAAACCTTGTATGCAGTCTCCATAGTGGTCCTGGGCTGGTGCGTAGTTCAGTTTTTTTTGTTTTCTGCTACGTTACCCTATAGTGGCATCAAGAGCCGTGCTATGCGTAGATGCAGGTTGCAATCTAGAATACATAGAGATGTATGGGTGTTGCACAATATAATTAGGTAGTAGACGAGATCTATTGTTGAAAATTATTTGTGCGGGTAGCATATGAAATTTGTTACCCGATGTTCCTTTTGCTTCCCCTGAATTTGCATAGTCGTGTACTTGACGGAATGGTCGAATCTCACAAAGTTCTAGCAATCCGCGATCCTTTCATGCTGCTCCTGAGTATGCTGGTTGACATATCAACGAAGTGCTAATAGTTCTTTGGGTTCCACCATAGTTGAGAAAGATGGATGTTTTGCAGACGAAAGGGCAATGCAGATGTGATCTGCACGGGGGTCACACGTATGACGAAGTTTAGTATGGGGCTCGACATTTTATTATCTCGTGTTTTATACACCCTGGAAAGTTAATCTAGCAACATGAATTATCATACTTGATGATGGACGCTGGTAGATTCGGTTTGTTTCAAAACATTAGAAGCCACGTAAAACAAGTTTTTGCATGAACCGATTAGAGGCGTCTAACTTGGTTTTGCAGGATGGTTTGCATGTGCATATGATGTGGTATATCAATGCTCATATTAATTTGATTATGTATGAGATGACTATATGATGTAATATTAACATGACCTGCGTTTCATGATTCGGCATGATGGCTGGAGCCATATGATTGTCACTTTAATGACTTGCATGTCAACCTTAAGTAATGCACTTATTTTATTAGCTATAGAGATAGCAATATTATCTGGTGCATCGACAAGGTGGTGGCAATCTTTGCGAAGGTGAACACCGACGCGAAGACGAAGGAATGAAAGACTTCTCCGTCAGAAAGGGCTATACCATATCATGCTATTATGAATTGCCTGAGATGTTTATCCCTCTTGATGCACCCTTCTTGATTGCGCGGTAGTCGCTTTTTATTAGGGTGATCTCTCACAAAATATCAAGTAGTTAGTGTTCTCACAAGTGTAGCACCGTCACGACACCTATCTCTTCGGGGTATCACATGGTTACATGGGTACGAACGATTAGAGAAGTGTGAGGCGGGTGAGTTGAGACCTCGCAGCGAGATCACTTGGTTGTCTTGACGTTCAGGCATGAAAGTCATGAGCTCGGAACACACGCATGGAAAGATGAACAAGAGTCACATAGAGATGTGATTGGCAAGTTGGCCTACCAATTGAAATTCTCGTCACTTGAGATGGTTACATCCTTGACGTTGAATTGAAAGTTGGGTCTTGCATCACTCAAAATCAATTATGAGAGATATTGATTTGAGTGGGAGCGCACTGTAGAACTAACTTTTTTAATTCTCAGTGCAATTAATTTTGAACAATGTCTAAGTGTGATTTGCATAATAGTTGTAGAATAATGGCTCGCATTTCCACCTTCCCTATTAAAATTAAATAGCTGTTAAATATCTGGTTAAAACTTTACGGTTAGTAACGTAATGTGAGGATTGTCCTCAAGAGTGCCGAGAAGGACTTTGTCCTATCGCATGCTTTTGGTATTCTCCCGCTAATGCTATGGATCATATGACTCTCGTCCTTCGATCCAAAAGCTAGAATTCCTTTTCAGTCAAAGTGCAATATGTTTGCTTCCATGAGACCCGAACTTCGAAAGTTTGGATAGTTATGTGATATTCATGGAATCTGAAAATTACTTTCAGAGAGAGACAAAGGCTAAAAGATATGAGATATCCAAAGCAATGTTTGATTGCAAACTACTACTAAAGAAGTTTACTATGCATTAGACTGATAAGAGAGGGATCCAGGAGAACGCCTGTCATATGATGAAAGGTGAATAAAACAACAACTTAAAGAGAAAGGAAGTGTCCGAAGGGTGTTAGTGAGACTTTCACGCCTAGGAAGTCTGGGGCTAACACCACTCTTAAGTTGGGTGCTTCTTCTGAGAGTAGGAGAAATACTGAAAGTTAAACTGTTAGAAGTATAATGGCAAAAGGAAAGAAGATTGGAATATCCAGCTCATGTATGAATGTCATACAAAGTTTTTGATGTATAGAAGGTTGGTCAAAGATATAGTTCTTGGGAATTATGGTTAAACATGTTAATCACTAATTCTTGGGTATTGTGAGTTAATCACAAATATACCCGCTCGATTGCATTCTGTTGCAACTCGATGTAAGAACTACTATGGCCTGAAAGACTAGCTAGGGATGAGGTTTAGATACACGCAGGGAACATAGTAAATGTTACTATGCCTTCCATCGGTGTATTCCCTATATATTAAGTTTCATAATTCATTTTAGAGGTTCACACTCTAGCCCTTTGCATAAGGTATCTTGCAACAAGGTTGTTCATAAGAGAACTTTTCATGTTCGGTGTTATGAATAACATAAGAGCCATACTTTCATTATGAATGAGATGTATGTTATGAATATTGATAATATTACATTACCTCTGGGTTTACTTTTATAATTCATTTTAGAGTTTCATACACTCTATCCCATTGCACAATGTTTGTTGCAAAAGTGTTGTTCATAAAAACAACAATTGTTGTTCAGTATTATGAATAGCATGAAGGGCCATGCTTCCATCCTAGATGGGATGTATGTTATGAATATTGATGGAAATATGATACATCCATAACACTGACGCTAAATTTCGCAAGACTAAAAGAATACCACATATGTGTGGCACTGCATTTGGTCACATTGGAGAAACCCGCATGGAAAATTCCATTATGATGGATTTTGAAGTCGTTTGATTTTGAATCATCTGACACTTGCAACTTTCCTCCAAAAGGTGAACTAACTAAAATACCATTCACAGGCCATAAGGAACGAGCAAAGAACTTATTGGTGATCATACATTTGATGTATGTAGTCCGATAAATGTTGTTGCGAACAGTGGATTTGTCTACCTTCAAAAATGACTCAAGTAGATATATGGATATTTACTTGATGAGACGTAAGTCTGATCTTTTGAAATCATTCGAAAGGTTTTCAAAAATGAAGTAGAAGTTATTGTACCAAGAAAATTATGTTTCTGCAATTTGATTGCGGAAAGGAATATTTGAGTTACAAGTTTAGCGAATGTCTGATGAGTTGTGAAAAGAGGTCCATAACTTGCACCTCCCGGAACACCACTGCAAGTGGAAAGTCCGTGAAGATGTAATCAAACCATTTATGACATGGTAAGATCAAAGATGACATAAATAGATTTGCCATTACCCCTTTTATAGAGTGATGCTTTAGAGACTGTGGCTTTTACACTGAAAAGAGATCCATCAGGTCTGTTGAAATGACGCCATGGTTTGGTACGCCCAACCATGTTATATCTTTTCTTAACATTTGGAATATGGGGCTTGTGTAAAAGGTTACAAACATATTCCAAATCAGACAAGTGCTACGTTGTATGGTTATCCCAATCATTGGGTATTCCCCCCCCCCCCACTATACCGAGGCAAAGGGTTTTGCCACAAAACGGTATGCTTTTAAAGAGAATAGTTCTTACAAAAGGTGAGTGGGAGGACAGTGCAACTCGACGAGATAACCAGTATGTTCGTCATCAGTTCAAAGGAAAGAAACCCTGGAAGTGATTCTGTTGTTTCCTACTACGACTGATACGGAAGTCTCTACAATAAAATGTATGGACTTCGGTCGAACGTGCAGCTGAACCACGTAGGCAAAGGTCGTGCAAACCTATCAGGTGCGCAAACGAGATATTGTTGTTAGACAACAGTATACCTACAATACACAAGGAAGCGTTGATGGGCCCTCACTCCGGGATTGGCTAAATGCCAATACAATCCGAGATAGTTTCCTTATAAGTGATTCAAGATCAAAACATTGATACACCTTTCAGAGGACTTAGAGTCTGACGAATATTTATGGAACTAAAAACTAATACGGATAAAAATTGTTTTATCCATAAAGCTCGACTTATTGAAATAACAAGTTGAAGGAGTTGACTACGATGAGGTTGTTTCACCGTAGCGATGCTTAAGGTCAGTTCGGGTTGAACTAGCAATTCATACATATATCAATCATGAGATATGAAACATGGATGACAAAAGGATTTCCATCTGATGGAAATGAAACCTAGGACTTGTATGTGATACAGTCCAAAGTAATTTGTCGATCCAGAGGATGCTAGTAAGTATGCAAACTTCAGAGTTCCAGCAATGGAAAGAAGAGAGCAAAATGGAGTTGGAATCTTCGTGGTTTGATGAAATGGTAAAAAGGGTTTTTTGATTTCATCAATGGGTAGCAAAGATGCCTGTGATTCAAGAAAGTAAGTGGGAGCATAATAATATTTCTAAAAACGTTGTGTGCTTGACACATTATTAATTGGAAATAAATTTCTTGACACGAATTAGGACTTCATTTGAAAATAGTTTTGCGATGAAGTGCTTAGGCTTGATAGCCTCAATATTAGGCATGATGATCTATGGAGATAGATTTACCTAATGGGGCTAAGCAATGAATACATATTGACAAGGTGCTAAAACCTTTTAGCATTTAAAAATGCCAAGGAGTGATTCTTGTCGAAGTCACATGGAAAGAGTTTTTGCAAGACTCAGTGTCCCAAAACACTAACGAGTAAAATACATGATGGAGATTCCACACACTCTAGTGTTTGGATTAAATCATGTATTCCATGGTATGTAAAAAAACCCAGATATGTACGATACTCCCAAGTTGTTGCGAGTATAGATACCAAAGTGATCAAAGCACTGATCATGGGACAACAGTGAAAGATGTCATTAAGTACTAGAGTAGTGTTGATGACATGTTTTCTCGCAAGCAGAGATTATGAAGTGATCGTTGTAAGTAATTACATCGATACAGTATCAATCAATGCTCCATGCGATTTTTGATTTAAGTTAAGGGTTTTGTGTAATACACAATATGGTGGCATGGTAGTTGGAAATTATTCCAAACAAGATACTGTGGCGAATTCCGTAACAAAGGCTAAGTATGTTGACGCTTTGGAAGCGACAAAGAAGTTGTTGAATCATATAGTCCATTCATGAACTTAGTATGGTTCCAAGATTACTTTGGTCTATGAGACACCATTGCAGATAGTTGCTCCATAGCTCAGTCTGAGGAATCAGGTTTTGACCAATGATTCACACATATGCAAAGCCAAGTTCACACAAAATACGAATTTTGTGATAGCGTGAAAACGCGAGGATATGCATAGTTACACAAGGAACTGAAGTTGTCAGATCCGTTGGACATCAGGCTATACCACAAGCGAAGCATATTTTACACCAGTATGCCATAGGTGTAAGGTGCATTAGCATTGGCAAGATTATTGACTCTAGGGCAAGTGGGAGTCTATAGGAGATATGCCCTAGAGGCAATAATAAATGTTATTGATTATCTCCCTGTTCATAATTAGGTTTATGTTCCATGCTATAACTGCTATGGTTCTTGAGTCTACAATAACCACGAGGCTTGAAGGAAGACTCATATGCACGTGTGGAATAATAAACGGTAAATTGTATTCCTAGTTTGGCCTCTAAGGCTGGCTCAAGTATTGCATGATGATCCTGTTTTCCTGATCATGGGCATGGCTATGCCGACAATTTTGAGGGTACAATGTTAGAAGAACATTTGTGTTGAATCGACCCGAATTGATGTTATGCTATGAGATACATTCGTCATAAGTTAATGGTAAATAACACACAGAAGTTAATGTTTGCATAATTTCTTAGACCATGAGAGTATCGAGTTTCTTCATGCTTGCTTCATGAACTTTGGGGTTTGTTAAACGTCATCCGTAAATGGGTGGCTATTATGGCGGCTTACGGGTTCATGGAAAAGTATGTCAAGTAACTTGATAGCTCAAGATTGGGATTTGCTCCTCCGACGATGGAGAGATATCTCTGGGCCCTCTCGGTGTTACGGTATCCATCATCGTCTGGCCAGACATTTTGTGATTTGATCACGGGGATGCCGGAACACGAGAACGAGAAAAGAGAACAGTACCGGTTACGAGGTAACTGGCATAGTGCACAACTTGTTGATCCACGGGGATGCCAACATGTCTCACCTCGGGTATTTGTAACATATCGCGAAGCAACAAGAATAGCACACGGCAACTGGAGGTTCACTCGAATATTCATTCGTGTGGGTATAGGGGTCAATATGGGTGTCCATAGCTCCGATGTTGATCATTGATCGGAAGGGGGTTCCGGGTCATGTCTATGCTTCACCGAACATATAGGGTCACACGCTTAAGGGTCATCTATCTGCTGAATACTAGACAGGGAGTCTGAGAGAAAATCACCGAAAAAGTTTCGAACACCGGAAAAGTTTCGGACAACAGAAAAGTTCCGCAAAGAGAACACCAAAACAGTTTCGGTAAAACTGAAAAGTTGTTTCAGGGGATACCATTAAGTCAAATTGGTTTTGGCACATGCCTGATAATTCTTGGAGGGTGCCAGAATCATTCTGGAAACTTTTGGGAATTTTCCGGAAGAAAAACCGGAAATGTTCCGGAGCTGCCGGAACCGCTTCAGATGCTTTTCGCAGATGAAAATCACTAATCCGGAATTGTTCCGGATCGCATTGAAAATTATTTTAGTGGGTGCTGGAAATGTTCTAAGCCCACATAAATATTTTCAGTTCGAACGGACACTGAAAAATGTCGTCATGAATAGTGAAAGTGTTTTTTGGATTACTTTATTGGAAACACTATTTTCTGCTGCGCTACGAGTCGGTAACGAAAATGATCAAACCTTGTATGCAGTCTCCATAGTGGTCCTGGGCTGGTGCGTAGGTCGATTTTTTTTTGTTTTCTGCTGCGTTACCCTACACTGGGCCCACCCAAGCGCATCTGGGCCTGAGCCGCCGCAAAGCCCCGAGTAGCTCCCGTGCCTGCCATGGCCGCTCCTCCCGCGCCAGGCCGCCGCCGGCCCTCGTCGGAGTAGCCGCCCTCGGCGACCAGGAGACCCGTCGGACCTTCTCCCTTCTTCTTCTTCCCACTCCTTCCCTGCTCCTCTCTCTCACCTCCCGGTCTCTCTCTCTGCAGGATCCCCTCGCCGCCGCTGCCGTGCTCGACCTCAGCCAGCCCTACCGCCGGGAACGGAGCAGACCCACTGGATCCGGCCAAAGGACCCAATCCCTAACCTCCTTCACCTGCTCTGGTCAAGCCCCGCCGCCGGCCACCTTGGTCAGCGCCGCCGCCCTGCCTCCCTGCGACGGACAGGAGGTTAGGGACGAGCCGGCCCAGCTCCTCGCCTGCGCGGCCTAGATCCGCCCCAGCCGCCCATGGTGAGTCCAGCTCCCCCCCCGCGTTTTTCTTTTTCCCTGTTAGGACATTGCATTTTCTTAATTCAGTAAATTGCATATTTTTTAAATATGTTATAACTAATGAACCGTTTGTCTGAATAAAATGTTTAATAAATGGAAAATGCTTAGAAAAATGTGTAGAATAATCATATGTCATTTTCATCCATGTGTAAAAAATTTAACATGTCATTTTCTGCTATTTCGCATAATTGACATGATTTTGCATTTCGTATAATTTCTTGATGTGCATCGGAACTAAGAAAAGAGCCATATATTAAATGTTCATATTATCGACATAACATTTCATGCATGATAAAAATGTTGGCATAGAGTTGCATTTTATTTGAGGATAAAGGTTGTCTGGCAAGGCCCAACTTTGGTATTACATTTGCCTAATAATTTATAAAATTGCATAGGGACCCACCGGCACCCGCAGATAATTAATCAACCCCCGGGCCAGTGCTCCTCATGAGTGTTGGTCCAAACTAGAGCACTGTGCAGGGACAACCCGGGGCAACTCGGAAGATTTCTATCAGGCCACTGTACGCGTTGCTCATCTGCCGTGCCCTGAGAACGAGATACGTGGCTCCTATCGGGATTGTCGGCACGTCGGGCGGCCTTGCTGGATTTGTTTTACCTTTCTCGAACGTCTTGAGTGAGGAATTCTGATATTCTTTGGGCTATCTCGAGGTGTTGGATTTCCTTTGGAATTTCCTAGGAAGATCATGAGATCCATGGTTGAGGCTATTCCCGCTGCGTGTGGTTAATTTGTGATGGATGAGTTGGAGCACCCCTGGAGGGTTAAATCTTTTCAAGAAGGCATGCCCACGGTTATGTGGCAAACTTGGATACGTTGTTTAACACCCGGTCATAGCAAACTTGAAGTAAACTCTAATAAAATACACCAACTGTGTGCGTAACCGTGACTATCTCTTCTCGTGAGTCCTTATCCGAGAGAGAACATGGTGGGGTTATGATTGACGTAAGTAGGTGTTCAGGATCAGTTAGTGATCATTACTAGTTCATGTCCGTTATACATAGACCATCATACTTTACTTTCTGTACTCGTAAGTTAGCCACTCAAATAAATGCTTAGTCGCTTGCTGCAGCCTCACCACGTAACCATACCTCACCCATTAAGCTTTAATAGTCTTGATACCCTTGGAAATGAGATTGCTGAGTCCCTGTGGCTCATAGATTACTACAACAATAGTTGCAGGTACAGGTAATGCGATGATTTGACGTGAGCACGATGTTTGTTTGATTTGGAGTTATTCTTCTTCTTCTTCATCAATCTCGGATGGTTTCCAGGCGGCAGCCTGGGATAGCAAGGATGGATGTCATTTTGTCGTTTGTTTTTGTCCGTAGTCGGACCCTGCTCTTCTGTATGATGTTTGAGTATGTTGTTGTATTGATGTGACTCTGATGTAGCTTGTGGCGAGTGTACGCCAATTCCTTATACTCATCTCTTCTGTACATGTACTTGTAATGATATCTATTCTTGCAAACCGACAAGATGCACATCTATCCCTTGCGAGGCCCTCGTGCCTTAATATGGATAGGCGC
This sequence comes from Hordeum marinum, assembly GCA_022496015.1. NCBI lineage: Eukaryota > Viridiplantae > Streptophyta > Magnoliopsida > Poales > Poaceae > Hordeum > Hordeum marinum. Next base: position 558,754,646 of record CM039678.1, read on the forward strand.
GCATCTTGGGCATGACAAGTTGGTATCAGAGCCTGTACCGACCTAGGAGCCCCCTTGATTGATCGAACTTGGCCGAGTCGAGTCTAGAGAAAAACTGTTTTGAGTCTAGTTATATCGGAGAGTAGGATTCTTTTTACTCCTCTTCTATGCTCTCGTGAGATATTCGCCTTAGGAATTTTGATTCTACTCCTATTCTCCCTCAAATTTTTTTTAGGATCACGTGGGTATTTTGGAAACTATATGATGCCGATGTGACATGGTTCTGTCTTGGTGCCTCCTGTTTGACTTGATTTCTTCCGGGGAGTCGAGCTCCAGGGAATGTTGGCACATCGGTATCATTCAGTTTTCTTAGTATCTCAGGATGAAGGATGTTCTGAATTGCTTTGATACTTGTCGTGGTGAGATTAGATCGGAGTCACCCAGTACTAGGGAGGCATCCGGGGTACCACCATGGTTCAGTATCATTGTGAGTTCGAGGATCTGAGTTAGATGAATTTGCGAAAGCCTCTGGTTATGTGTTGAAGGATGGATATAGTTGGGGTGTAGGTTTGCTAGTTGTGTGAGATATTTCCTCCTTGTATCCCCCATACCGGATTGCATAACCAGAAAGTTTTCGAAAGTTCTTAGGTGGAAATTCAAGTAGTTACCTAGGATTATCTTTCCAACAAGTACATAGTGGGTATGTATTTGTTCTGGCTTGTTTCATAAGCCTCATCCTTTGTTTTGTTTTGAATATGGTAATTCGATGCTTCGATGTCCAGTGGTGATTTCATATCTTGCTAAGTAGTGTTCTCGTATTTCTATGGGATTGCTAATTTTTTTCCCAATCAAGTTATCATATCAATTCCTTTCCTACCGGTGTGCTTCTCTTCAAGTTATTCTATCATCTCCAATATTGCAAGATCAATCCTCATGTTTCTTTCCCACAGTTCATTCCATTTGTCCCTAGTTTCTTTGTTTTTCCCGCCCTCCCGCCCTTTTATTTCAATGATTAAATTCTCATCGAAGTGTCTTTTCTATTCATGTAATGCTTCCGCTATCTTTTCTTCTATCTTGTTTCCGGTGATTCTTTCTGAATATTCTCAGGAGTTTCAATTTCAAGACCTATCCTCATATTCTTTGTTCTCGTTGTTATTCTTCCCCAGTGGATTCAATTCAAGATTCGGTGCTCATCATATCCTTTCTCATTCGTTCAATGCATTCCCATGTTGGAAATTCTTATCCAAGCTTCTCTTGTTTATTCATCCCTCTCTATTCTATCCGGAGTGTTGAAGATATCTCAGAAGACATTCATTTTGATTCTTGTACTCTTAAATTATTTTAAGGGTCTCATATCATCAAGTTCTTAATTTGTACCGGTGCAATATCTTTTTTAATCAATTGTTTCAACGGTGGTTTCTTTTGAGTGGGCCCATAACCCATACGTTTTTCCCCAGGATCCTACCTGTCTCTTCTAATCTTTCTGGAGATGTTTTCAGGTTCTTTTGATATGACATAAGAATGAATGCCATCAGTCATATGCCTTCTCGAAGATCGCTTCGAATCATTTTCATTGTTAGCTCAACCTTTCTTTATTCATTGTTTCGGAATGTCTTAGTAATTCATGATGTTGTTTCTCGTCATCATTCTCTGCATTGAAGACCGAAGGAGGGTTTCTCTTAAATTGTTGTTCGTTCTTCCAAAAGATACATGGTTTCAGGTTGTTGCTATCATCTCAAATTTTTTTGATCATGAGTTATTCCTCCCATATCTATCCGGAGCATTCAGAACTGTTTTCATTTCTTGATCCTCCGAAGGCCATCATTTCAGAAGATTTCTTTGTTCTCAGCTTTCAGCTTTCGTTCTCAAATTCTTCTCAATTGTTGTTCCTTCGTTCGTATCAATTATTCCGGTGCTTCGTTCAAGTTTTCTATTAGGTGGATCATGCTCTATTCATTCTCATGTTCTATCATTCATTTGCATTATCCTCTTTCATTTTGAATTCTTACCCGTGTTCTCGTGCAAGACTTCTTCAAGGTTGTGATCTCTTTCTCTTTCTCTTCAATTCTTTGCAACAAGAATAAGTGATGTGTGAAATCCATTGCTTTTCATCAATTTCACTTGATGAAGGATAGTCATATCATAATTCTTATTCTTGTTCATTCAAGTGATCTCAATCCTTCTTCTGGAGTTGTTCGTGATATCAAATTCCTTATCCCAAGTGGTCGTCTTTCTTTTCTGGAGTTCCTAGTTTTGCTCAAGTATCTTGTCCCGAAGCATCATCTTAATCATTGGAAGGCCAATCTTGTTCATTTTCAACTTTCAATTCTTTCCATCATCCTTTTGTTTTAGAGTTCTTCCGGAGGTTCTTCATGGTGGTTCATCAAGATTTCTTTTATTTCCAAGTGTTCTTCAAGATTCTTGTTTTGAGGTGCTTAAGTGTTCTTATCTTGGATGTCTAAGTTTAATTCCTTCTCCATTGTCTTTGAGATGGTATTATTAAATTCTTGATTATGAGGAGTTTCGAAGGAATTTTTTTGAAGAATGAGAAAGGTAAATCCATCTTGTTTTCTTGGAGTTATCTTGGGTTGTATTTCACCTTAAGCTTTCCTAAGGGTTGTTGCTATCATGGTGTCATAAACGATCCAAGTTTTCTCCTCCTCTTCTTGGTGAATGAAGCTTTGCATATCTTGTTGCTCTTAAGCATGTAATTGTTTTGTTGTGGCAGGTTGTCACCTCATAATTTTGAGTTGTTTTCCATAAGCCCATAACGAGCCATTCTTTTCCTTGTGATTCTTCATCAACTCCATTAAACCTATGCTTTTCAAATTCATTTGTGTTGGAAGTTTTCATGTTCTTATCCGTTCTTTTCCTTCCATCAATCTAGTTTCTATTCTCTTGTTATGGAGGCCTTGTGATGTTGCTCTCTTCAATCCATTGTCTTGTTTATCAAGATCATGTTCTTCCCTTGCTTGTCCATTAACCGGAGTGCTGTGAAATTTTTCATGACACTTCTGTCTTATGAAGTTTTGATATTATTCCAACCAGAGTTTGGTGCCTCTCTTTCAATTTTTTTCCATCATATCAAAATTTCCCTCTCTTTCCTACTGAAGTGCTGCCAAAATTTCTTGTGAATTCTTGCTTGTTTCTCCTGTCATTCTTCATCTCTTTCTAACCTTCATGTTTGATTGGTTTCACTCGTTTGTCAGAGAAGCAACTAAGTTTTACCTTTTGCTCTTTCTCTTCCCCTTTGTTCATTCTAGATCTCGGGACGAGATCCTCGTGTAGTGGAGGAGAGTTATGACAGCCCGAGAGCGACACTCCAGAAGATTCCAGAAGATTCCCCTTTTATTTCCATTCTCATCCGTGTTTCGTTTGGTTGTTGCATTCATCATTGCATCATTTGCATCATCTGCATAGCATCGTCACTCATTTTCGAAAACTTGCATCCGTTCATAGTCGCCGGTTCTCTTTGTTCTTGCCGTTGCCCGTCTCGAGACCAACCACACACGCACTCGCCCGTGGCATCATTAAATAAAACGGTTTTAAAAGGCTTGCTAAAAATATTGTTGGATTGGGTCGAAACTTGGCGTGCAGTCTTGTTATATTGTAGGTAGACCGCCTGTTGAATTTCGTCGCGTTCCAAGTTCGTTTGATATCCCGTCGGTCAACCGTAGCAGTGCAGTCATCGGTTTTTATCGGATGTTTGTCGTTGTTTTAAACATCGTGTCACGAGCCGCAAACCTCCCTCTCATCCCCCCTATCCCCTCTACAAAGCCACCGTAGCCCCCTCCGCTTCCGGGCCGTCCGATCGAGATCGAACGGTCCAAAAACCGACAGAGACCGTCATCCCTAGCCCCTAAAGCTATAAATAGACCCCCTCCCCTTCCTAATTGGGCAACAAACCCTAAACCTCCTCATTCCCCGTGCCAAACCAGCCTCCTTCCTCCCTCAGCCGCAGCTTCTCCCTCCTCCAGCTGCCAAGCCCGTGGAAGCCCATCTGGGTGTAGGAGATATGCCCTAGAGGCAATAATAAATGTTATTGATTATCTCCCTGTTCATGACTAGGTTTATGTTCCATGCTATAACTGCTATGGTTCTTGAGTCTACAATAACCACGAGGCTTGAAGGAAGACTCATATGCACGTGTGGAATAATAAACGGTAAATTGTATTCCTAGTCTGGCCTCTAAGACTGGCTCAAGTATTGCATGATGATCCTGTTTTCCTGATCATGGGCATGGCTATGCCGGCAATTTTGAGGGCACAATGTTAGAAGAACATTTGTGTTGAATCGACCCGAATTGATGTTATGCTATGAGATACATTCCTCATAAGTTAATGGTAAATAACACAAAGAAGTTAATGTTTGCATAATTCCTTAGACCATGAGAGTATCGAGTTTCTTCATGCTTGCTTCATGAACTTTGGGGTTTGTTAAACGTCATCCGTAAATGGGTGGCTATTATGGCGGCTTACGGGTTCATGGAAAAGTATGTCAAGTAACTTGATAGCTCAAGATTGGGATTTGCTCCTCCGACGATGGAGAGATATCTCTGGGCCCTCTCGGTGTTACGGTATCCATCATCGTCTGGCCAGACATTTTGTGATTTGATCACGGGAATGCTGGAACACGAGAACGAGAAAAGAGAACAGTACCGGTAACGAGGTAACTCGCATAGTGGACAACTTGTTGATCCACGGGGATGCCAACATGTCTCACCTTGGGTATTTGTAACATATCGCGAAGCAACAGGAATAGCACACGGCAACTGGAGGTTCACTCGAATATTCATTCGTGGGGTATAGGGGTCAATATGGGTGTCCATGGCTCCGATGTTGATCATTGATTGGAAGGGGGTTCCGGGTCATGTCTATGCTTCACCGAACCTATAGGGTCACATGCTTAAGGGTCATCTATCTGCCGAATACTAGACAGGGAGTCTGAGAGAAAATCACCGAAAAAGTTTCGGATATCGGAAAAGTTTCGGACAACGGAAAAGTTCCGCAAAGAGAACACCGAAACAGTTTCGGTAAAACTGAAAAGTTGTTTCAGGGGATACCATTAAGTCAAATTGGTTGCGGCACATGTCTGATAATTCTTGGAGGGTGCCAGAATCATGCTGGAAACTTTTTGGGAATTTTCCGGAAGAAAAACCGGAAATGTTTCGGAGCTGCCGGAACCGCTTCAGATGCTTTTCGCAGATGAAAATCACTAATCCGGAATTGTTCCGGATCGCATTGAAAATTATTTTAGTGGGTGCTGGAAATGTTCTAAGCCCACATAAATATTTTCAGTTCGAACGGACACTAAAAAATGTCGTCATGAATAGTGAAAGTGCTTTTTGGATTACTTTATTGGAAACACTATTGCAAATAGTGGAAACACTATTTGTGAATAGTGGAAACACTATTAGGGGATGATGCAGGCATGGTGATGCAGGCATAGTGATGCAGGCATGGTGATGCAGGCAACACTATTTGGAGGCTTTCCCTTTTTGCCCTTGTGGTGTGCTCACCTCATGGGCATTTTGGTAATTCCAAGTCCCATCCTCCCCCTTGGTTTTCCTATAAATAGAGGTGAATGGGCTGCCCACAAACTCACTCCTTCTCACATACAAGTGCCATTGCAATGATCTGGCTTCTTCTCTCCCTCCCAGCGAAATAGTTTCGTAGAGCCGAAAGGCTGTCTAGGTTCCGGCAGGAACTAGTTCTGGACGGCGAAGCCCTGCCGGATAGATGACACCGTATGTCTGCAACTCTGTAGAGAGATCGTAGTTTTGGTCTTAGTTCAAGAGTGCCTCCCGAAGGGCTGTCTGTGTGACCATCCGAGTTTCGAAGGTCCTCCCGAAGGGCTGTCCGAGTGACAGTCTAAGTTTTGGAGGTCCTCCCGAAGGGCTGTCCGCGACACTGTCCGGGGGACTGTCTGACCGCCTCCCGGCGGGCTTTCCAAGGGGAAGATGAGGGTATACATCCTCACGGTTGGGAGGTTGTAAATCCTAGCTGCGGGGATCTGCACCGCCGATCGTCATCGACTCTACTTCCGCTGCGCTACGAGTCGGTAACGAAAATGATCAAACCTTGTATGCAGTCTCCATAGTGGTCCTGGGCTGGTGCGTAGGTCGGAATTTTTTTTCTGCTGCGTTACCCTACATTGGGCCCACCGAAGCACATCTAGGCCTGAGCCGCCACAAAGCCCCGAGCAGCTCCCGTGCCTGCCATGGCCGCTCCTCCCGTGCAAGGCCGCCGCCGGCCCTCGCCGGAGTAGCCGCCGTCGGCGACCAGGAGACCCGTAGGACCTTCTCCCTTCTTCTTCTTCCCTCTCCTTCCCTGCTCCTCTCTATCACCTCCCGGTCTCTCTCTCTACAGGATCCCCTCGCCGCCGCTGCTGTGCTCGACCTCAGCCAACCCTGCCTCCGGGAATGGAGCAGACCCACCGGATCCGGCCAGAGGACCCCATCCCTGACCTCCTTCGCCTGCTCTGGTCAAGCCCCGCCGCCAGCCACCTTGGTCAGCACCGCCGCCCTGCCTCCCTGCGTCGGGCAGGAGGTTAGGGACGAGCCGACCCAGCTCCCTCGCCTGCGCGGCCCAGATCCGCCCCAGTCGGCCCATGGTGAGCCCAGCTCCCCCCGCGCATTTTTCTTTTTCCCTGTTAGGACGTTGCATTTTTCTTAATTCAGTAAATTGCATATTTTCTAAATATGTTATAACTAATTAACCGTTTGTCGGAATAAAATGTTTTATAAATGGAAAATGCTTAGAAAAATGTGTAGAATAATCATATGTCATTTTCATCCATGCATAAAATATTTAACATGTCATTTTCTGCTATTTCGCATAATTGACATGATTTTGCATTTCGTATAATTTCTTGACGTGCATCGGAATTAAGAAAAGAACCATATATTAAATGTTCATATTATCGGCATAACATTTCATGCATGATAAAAATGTTGGCTTGGTGTTGCATTTTATTTTGCATAAAATAACCTTGCTAATAAATTATCCACAAACTTGCATAATTTATTGTGATTATTATTTTTACATGAACCTATGCATATTATATATGTTTTCGGGGTAGAAAAATGCATATAATTTACCTGTGCATTTAGTTTTGTCATTTGAGCATTTTTGTGTGCATGTAATTTTTTGCTGTGATGCTCTTTTTATATTTTCGTGTGATTTAATACATGCATGATTTGAAATACTTTTGAATATGAGATATGCCATTTGATATGTGTCCTAGCCCTTGGACATTTTGCTTGTCATAGAAATGCATATTTAGGTGTTGTTTTCTTGTTGTCAACTTACTATAAAATTCTGCTGTTTTGAGGGTCCAAAATATTTGTAAGTCTGGAATCTGTAAAATTTTGTTGCTATCTTGTCATGTATTTTGCTAGTGATCTAGAACTTTTTTGTGGTTGGTGTAATGGAGTTATTTGTAGTTGATATTGTACTTTAGTGCGCTGTTAAGTTTCATGCTATAATATTCCCTATAACATATAGTTTCACTGCTGTCAATATGCCTTCGTGATAAAAGCTGCACTGTTAAAAACTGCTATTCTCACTAAGTCTAAAACTGTTTTCAAGTAGCCACCTTGTGAGCTTCCTATCATGTGATCCATGCATTTTTTCAATATGATATGTGAAGATGAAATGAAGTGTGTGTTATATACTACTGCCCCATGCTTAGTTTATGCATTTTAGAGTAGTGTATCTTGTTGTTTTCATGTGTGCAAAATGCCATGTTGCTGTTTTGGGCAGATTTCAACTAAAACTTGTTTTGGTGTTTGTGGTTGAACCGTAGCTCCATTTTGGTCATGCCATATATGAAACTTGCTTAGAATCTCATGTAGTTTCATAATAACTTGCTGCATTCTTGATTTGAAATGTTTGTGATTGTATTTTCCATGCAATTGCATTCATGACATGTGCATCCTGTGTTGCTCATATCTTTTAGGCCGTAGCTCCGTTTGAGATGTTCCATATATGTAAATCGACTAGAATGACGTGTAGAATTGTATGGTATGATTTATTCTGTTGCTTAACAAATATAAAATATGATTAATTCAGATCTGGACCAATTTCAAAATTAACATATGGGGTCATTTCGGAAATGCTTTAAGTTGTTTCCGACCTCATTTAAGATGCCTAGATAGATAGTTTACTTATGCTTCACCTCTTGCCATGTTTAACAACATTTAATATTGTCATGTACTTAACAGGAGTGAACTAAATAATTTGAATGTGGGGTTTCGTGATTGTTGGAAATTGTCATGCATTGCATATTAAACCGGACATGCATCATATTTGTTATGCATTGTGTCATGTATATATTGTGGTGTATCTTGTGTTGATTGTTTGTTTTGGATTGCTTCTTCTCGATAGAGTTCCGAAAGCATTCGGAGTGTGAGGATTCCTTCGACTACGTTGGCTCGTCTTCTTTATGGTCTCGATCTTCTTCCGAGCGGGATCTCAGGCAAGATGACCCATTTCCTTGGATACCACTACTATCATTGCTATGCTAGTTGTCTCGCTTTTATCGTTATGTAACGCTACCTACCACTTGTTTGACAAGCCTCCCAACATTGCCATGAAAAGCCTCTAACCTTTCCATATCCCAGCAAACCATTGTTTGGCTGTGTTACCGCTTGCTCAGCCCTTCTTATAGCGTTTCTAGCTGTAGGTGCAATTGCTTCCATGTGTCAACATGGACATTCTTTTGTTATATCACAATATTGTTGTTATTTAATTTAATGCACATATATACTTGGTGAAGGTGGAAGGCTTGGCCTTTTGCTCGGTGTTTTGTTCCACTCTTGCCGCCCCTAGTTACTTGTGAACCGGTGTTATGTTCCATAATTGAGCGCTCCTAACATGTTCGGGGTTGTGATGGGGAACCCCTTGATTTTCGTTTGAGGATAAAGGTTGTCTGGCAAGGCCCAAATTTGGTACTACATTTGCCTAATAATTAATAAAATTGCATAGGGACCCGCCGGCACCTGCGAATAATTAATCAACCCCCGGGCCAGTGCTCCTCATGAGTGTTGGTCCAAACTAGAGCATCTGTACTCGTAAGTTAGCGACTCAAATAAATGCTTAGTCGCTTGGTGCAGCCTCACCACTTAACCATACCTCACCCATTAAGCTTTAATAGTCTTGATACCCTTGGAAATGAGATTGCTCAGTCCCTGTGGCAAACAGATTACTACAACAACAGTTGCAGGTACAGGTAATGCGATGATTTGACGTGAGCGCGATGTTTGTTTGATTTGGAGTTATTCTTCTTCTTCTTCATCAATCTCGGATGGGTTCCAGGCGGCAGCCTGGGATAGCAAGGATGGATGTCATTTTGTCATTTGTTTTCGTCCGTTGTCGGACCCTGCTCTTCTGTATGATGTTTGAGTATGTTGTTTTATTGATGTGACTCTGCTGTAGCTTGTGGCGAGTGTACGCCAATTCTATATACTCATCTCTTCTGTACATGTACTTGTAATGATATCCATTCTTGCAAAACAACGAGATGCGCATCTATCCCTTGCGAGGCCCTCGTGCCTTAATATGGATAGGCGCGCATCTTGGGCATGACAAGTTGGTATCAAAGCCTGTGCCGACCTAGGAGCCCCCTTGATTGATCGAACTTGGCCGAGTCGAGTCTAGAGAAAAACTGTTTTGAGTCTAGTTATATCGGAGAGTAGGATTCTTTTTACTCCTCTTCTATGCTCTGGTGAGGTATTCGCCTTAGGAATTTTGATTCTACTCCTATTCTCGCTCAAAAAATTTTTAGGATCACGCGGGTATTTTGGAAACTATATGATGCCGATGTGACAGGGTTCTGTCTTGGTGCCTCCTGTTTGACTTGATTTCTTCCGGGGAGTCGAGCTCCAGGGAATGTTGGCACATCGTTATCATTCCGTTTTCTTAGTATCTCAGGACGAAGGATGTTCGGAATTGCTTTGATACTTGTCGTGGTGAGATTAGATCGGAGTCACCCAGTACTGGGGAGGCATCCGGGGTACCACCATGGTTCAGGATCATTGTGAGTTCGAGGATCTGAGTTAGATGAATTTGCGAAAGCCTCTGGTTATGTGTTGAAGGATGGATACAGTTGGGGTGTAGGTTTGCTAGTTGTGTGAGATATTTCCTCCTTGTATCCCCCATACCGGATTGCATAACCAGAAAGTTTTCTGAAGTTCTTAGGTGGAAATTCAAGTAGTTACCTAGGATCATCTTTCCAACAAGTACATAGTGGGTATGTATTTGTTCTGGCTTGTTTCATAAGCCTCATCCTTTGTTTTGTTTTGAATATGGTAATTCGATGCTTCGATGTCAAGTGGTGATTTCATATCTTGCTAAGTAGTGTTCTCGTATTTCTGTGGGATTGCTATTTTTTTTGCCCAATCAAGTTATCATATCAATTCCTTTCCTACCGGTGTGCTTCTCTTCAAGTTATTCTATCATCTCCAATATTGCAAGATCAATCCTCATGTTTATTTCCCGGAGTTCATTCCATTTGTCCCTAGTTTCTTTGTTTTTCCCACCCTCCCACCCTTTTATTTCAATGATTAAATTCTCATCCAAGTGTCTTTTCTATTCATGTAATGCTTCCGCTATCTTTTCTTCTATCTTGTTTCCGGTGATTCTTTCTGAATATTCTCAGGAGTTTCAATTTCAAGATCTATCCTCATATTCTTTGTTCTTGTTGTTATTCTTCCCCAGTGGATTCAATTCAAGATTCGGTGCTCATCATATCCTTTCTCATTCGTTCAATGCATTCTCATGTTGGAAATTCTTATCCAAGATTCTCTTGTTTATTCAACCCTGTCTATTCTATCCGGAGTGTTGAAGATATCTCAGAAGACATTCATTTTCATTCTTGTACTCTTATTATTTTAAGGGTCTCATATCATCAAGTTCTTAATTTGTACCGGTGCAATCTATTTTTTAAGCAATTGTTTCAACGGTGGTTTCTTTTGAGTGGGCCCATAACCCATAGGTTTTTCCCCAGGATCCTACCTGTCTCTTCTAATCTTTCTGGAGATGTTTTCAAGTTCTTTTGAGATGACATAAGAATGAATGCCATCAGTCATATGCCTTCAAGAAGATCGCTTCGAATCATTTTCATTGTTAGCTCAACCTTTCTTTATTCATTGCTCCGGAATGTGTTTGTAATTCATGATGTTGTTTCTCGTCATCATTCTCTGCATTGAAGACCGAAGGAGGGTTTCTCTTAAATTGTTGTTCGTTCTTCCAAAAGATTCATGGTTTCAGGTTGTTGCTATCATCTCAAATTGTTTTGATCACGAGTTATTCCTCCCATATCTATCCAGAGCATTCAGAATTGTTTTCATTTCTTGATCCTCCGAAGGCCATCATTTCAGAAGATTTCTTTGTTCTCAGCTTTCAGCTTTCGTTCTCAAATTCTTCTCAATTGTTGTTCCTTCGTTCGTATCAATTATTCTGGTGCTTCGTTCAAGTTTTCTATTAGGTGGATCATGCTCTCTTCATTATCATGTTATATCATTCATTTGCATTATCCTCTTTCATTTTGAATTCTTACCGGTGTTCTCGTGCAAGACTTCTTCAAGGTTGTGATCTCTTTCTCTTTCTCTTCAATTCTTTGCAACAAGAATAAGTGATGTGTGAAATCCGTTGCTTGTCATCAATTTAACTTGATGAAGGATAGTCATATCATAATTCTTATTCTTGTTCATTCAAGTGATCTCAATCCTTCTTCCGGAGTTGTTCATGATATCAAATTCCTTTTCCAAAGTGGTCATCTTTCTGTTCCGGAGTTCCTAGTTTTGCTCAAGTATCTTGTCTCAAAGCATCATCTTGATCATTGGAAGGCCAATCTTGTTCTTTTTCAACTTTCAATTCTTTCTATCATCCTTTCATTTTAGAGTTCTTCCGGAGGTTGTTCATGGTGGTTCATCAAGATTTGTTTCATTTTCAAGTGTTCTTCAAGATTCTTGTTTTCAGGTGCTTAAGTGTTCTTATCTTGGATGTCTAAATTCAATTCCTTCTCCATTGTCTTTGATATGGTATTATTAAATTCTTGATTATGAGGAGTTTCGAAGGAAAAATTGTGAAGAATGAGATAAGTAAATCCATCTTGTTTTCTTGGAGGTATCTTGGGTTGTATTTCACCTTAAGCTTTTCCTAAGGGTAGTTGCTATCATGGTGTGATAAACGATCCAAGTTTTCTCCTCCTCTTCTTGGTGAAAGAAGCTTTGCATATCTTGTTGCTCTCAAGCAAGTAATTGTTTTGTTTTGGCTGGTTGTCACCTCATAATTTTGAGTTGTTTTCCATAAGCCCATAACGAGCCATTCTTTTCCTTGTGATTCTTCATCAACTCCATTCAACCTATGCTTTTCAAATTCATTTGTGCTGGAAGTTGTCATGTTCTGATCCGTTCTTTTCCTTCCATCAATCTAGTTTCTATTCTCTTGTTATGGAGGCCTTGTGATGTTGCTCTCTTCAATCCATCGTTTGTTTACCAAGATCATGTTCTTCCCTTGGTTGTCCATTAACCGGAGTGCTGTGAAATTTTTCATGACACTTCTGTCTTATGAAGTTTTGATATTATTCCAACGAAAGTTTGGTGCCTATCTTTCAATTTGTTACCATCATATCAAAATTTTCCTCTCTTTCCTACCGAAGTGCTGCCGAAATTTCTTGTGAATTCTTGCTTGTTCCTCCTATCATTCTTCATCTCTTTCCAACCTTCATGTTTCATTGGTTTCACTCGTTTGTCAGAGAAGCAACTAAGTTTTACCTTTTTCTCTTTCTCTTCCCCTTTGTTCATTCTAGATCTCGGGACGAGATCCTTGTGTAGTGGAGGAGAGTTGTGACAGCCCGGGACCGACGCTCGAGAAGATTCCAGAAGATTCCCCTTTTATTTCCATTCTCGTCTGTGTTTCATTTGGTTGTTGCATTCATCATCGCATCATTCACATCATCTGCATATCATCGTCACTCATTTTCGAAAACTTGCACCCGTTCGTAGTCGCCGGTTCTCTTAGTTCTTGCCGTTGCCCGTCTCGAGACCAACCACACACGCACGCGCCTGCGGCATCGTTAAATAAAACTATTTTAAAAGGCGCGCTAAAAATATTCTTGGATTGGGTCAAAACTTGGCGTGTGGTCTTGTTATATTGTAGGTAGACCGCCCATCAAATTTCGTGGCGTTCCGAGTTCGTTTGATATCCCATCGGTCAACCGTAGCAGTGCGGTCATCGGTTTCTTATCGGACGTTTGTCGGTGTTTTAAACTTCGTGTCACGGGCCGCAAACCTCCCTCTCATCCCCCATAGCCCCTATACACAGCCACCGTAGCCCCCTCCGCTTTCGGGCCGTCCGATCGAGATCGAACGGTCCGAAAACGGACAGAGACCGTCATCCCTAGCCCCTAAAGCTATAAATAGACCCCTTCCCGTTCCTAATTGGGCAGCAAACCCTAAACCTCCTTGTTCCCTATGCCAAACCAGCCTCCTTCCTCCCTCAGCCGCAGCTTCTCCCTCCTCCAGCTGCCAGGCCCGTCGAAGCCCATCTGGGCCCACCCGAGCGCATCTGGGCCCGAGCCGCCACGAAGCCCTGAGCAGCTCCCGTGCCTGCCATGGCCGCTCCTCCCGCGCTAGGCCGCCGCCGGTCCGGAGTAGCCGCCGTCGGCGACCAGGAGACCCGTCGGACCTTCTCCCCTCTTCTTCTTCCCTCTCCTTCCCTGCTCCTCTCTCTCACCTCCCGGCCTCTCTCTTTGTAGGATCCCCTCGCCGCCGTTGTCGTGCTCGACCTTAGCCAGCCCTGCCGCCGGGAACGGAGCAGACCCACCGGATCCGGCCAGAGGACCCCATCCCTGACCTCCTTCGCCTGCTCTGGTCAAGCCCCACCGCCGGCCACCTTGGTCAGCACCGCCACCCTGCCTCCCTGCGTCGGGCAGGAGTTAGGGACGAGCCGGCCTAGCTCCCTCGCCTGCGCGGCCTAGATCCGCCCCAGCCGGCCCATGAGGTCTGGTGAGCCCAGCTCCCCCCGCGCGTTTTTCTTTTTCCTTGTTAGGACGTTGCATTTTTTCTTAATTCGGCAAATTGCATATTTTTTAAATATGTTATAACTAATTAACCGTGTGTCGGAATAAAATGTTTTATAAATGGAAAATGCTTAGAAAAATGTGTAGAATAATCATATGTTATTTTCATCCATGCGTAAAATATTTAACATGTCATTTTCTGCTATTTCGCATAATTGACATGGTTTTGCATTTCGTATAATTTCTTGGCGTGCATCGGAATTAAGAAAAGAACCATATATTAAATGTTCATATTATCGGCATAGTATTTCATGCATGATAAAAATGTTGGCATGGTGTCCTAGCCCCTGGACATTTTGCCTGTCATAGAAATGCATGTTTAAGTGTTGTTTTCTTGTTGTCAACTTGCTATAAAAATCTGCTGTTTTGAGGGTCCAAAATATTTGTAAGTCTAGAATCTGTAAAATTTTGTTGCTGTCTTGCCATGTATTTTGCTAGTGATCTAGAACCCTTTTGTGGTTGGTGTAATGGAGTTATTTGTAGTTGATATTGTCCTTTAGCGCGTTGTTAAGTTTCATGCTATAATATTACCTGTAACATATAGTTTCACTGCTGTCAATATGCCTTCGTGATAAAAACTGCACTGTTAAAAACTGCTATTCTCACTAAGTTTGAAACTGTTTTCAAGTAGCCACCTTGTGAGCTTCGTACCATGTGATCCATGCATGTTTTGAATATGATATGTGAGGATGAAATAAAGTGTGTGTTATATACTACTGCCCCATGCTTAATTTATGTACTTTAGAGTAGTGTATCTTGTTGTTTTCATGTGTGCAAAATGCCATGTTTCTGTTTTGGGCAGATTTCAACTAAAACTTGTTTCGGTGTTTGTGGTTGAACCGTAGCTCCGTTTTGGACATGCCATATATAAAACTTGCTTAGAATCTCATGTAGTTTCATAATAACTTGCTGCATTCTTGATTTGAAATTTTTGTGATTGTATTTTCCATGCAATTGCATTCATGACATGTGCATCTTGTGTTGCTCATATCTTTTAGGCCGTAGCTCCGTTTGAGACGTTCCATATATGTAAATCGACTAGAATGACGTGTAGAATTACATGGTATGCTTTATTCTGTTGTTTAAAAAATATAAAATATGATTAGTTCAGATCTGGACCAATTTCAAAATTAACATATGTGGTCATTTCGGAAATGCTATAAGTTGTTTCCGACCTCATTTAAGATGCCTAGATAGATAGTTTACTTATGCTTCACCTCTTGCCATGTTTAACAACATTTAATATTGTCATGTACTTAACGGGAGTGAACTAAATAATTTGAACGTGGGGTTTCGTGATTGTTGTAAATTGTCATGCATTGCATATTAAACCGGACATGTATCATATTTGTTGTGCATTGTGTCATGTATATATTGTGGTGTATCTTGTGTTGATTGTTTGTTTCGAATTGCTTCTTCTCGATAGAGTTCCGAAAGCATTCGGAGTGTGAGGATTCGTTTGACTACGTTGGCTCGTCTTCTTCATGGTCTCGATCTTCTTCCGAGCGGGATCTCAGGCAAGATGACACATTTCCCTGGATACCACTACTATCATTGCTATGCTAGTTGTCTCACTTTTATCGTTATGTCACACTACCTACCACTTGTTTGACAAGCCTCCCAACATTGCCATGAAAAGCCTCTAACCCTTCCACATCCCAGCAAACCATTGTTTGGCTGTGTTACCGCTTGCTCAGCCCTTCTTATAGCGTTTCTAGTTGCAGGTGCAATTGCTTCCATGTGTCAACATGGACATTCTTTTGTTATATCACAATATTGCTGCTATTTAATTTAATGCACATATATACTTGGTGAAGGTGGAAGGCTTGGCCTTTTGCTCGGTGTTTTATTCCACTCTTGCCGCCCCTAGTTACTTGTGAACCGGTGTTATGTTTCATAATTGAGCGTTCCTAACATGTTCGGGGTTGTTATGGGGACCCCCTTGATTTTCGTTTGAGGATAAAGGTTGTCTGGCAAGGCCCAAATTTGGTACTACATTTGCCTAAGAATTAATAAAATTCCATAGGGACCCGCCGGCACCCGCGGATAATTAATCAACCCCCGGGCCAGTGCTCCTCATGAGTGTTGGTCCAAACTAGAGCACTATGCGGGGACAACCCGGGGCAACTCGGAAGATTTCTATCAGGACACTATACACGTCGCTCATCTGCCGTGCCTTGAGAACGAGATAAGCGGCTCCTATCGGGATTGTCGGCACGTCAGGCGGCCTTGCTGGATTTGTTTTACCTTTCTCGAACGTCTTGAGTGAGGAATTCCGATCTTCTTCGGGCTATCTCGAGGTGTTGGATTTCCTTTGGAATTGCCTAGGAAGATCATGAGATCTGTGGTTGAGGTTATTCCTGCTGCGTGTGGTTAATTTGTGATGGATGAATTGGAGCACCCCTGCAGGGTTAAATCTTTTCGAGAAGTCGTGCCCACGGTTACGTGGCAAACTTGGATACGTTTTTTAAGACCCGGTCATAGCAAACTTGAAGTAAACTCTAATAAAATACACCAATTGTGTGCGCAACCATGACTGTCTCTTCTCGTGAGTCCTTATGCGAGAGAGAACATGGTGGGGTTATGATTGACGTAAGTAGGTGTTCAGGATCAGTTAATGATCATTACTAGTTCACGTCCGTTATGCGTAGACCATCATACTTTACTTTCTGTACTCGTAAGTTAGCCACTCAGATAAATGCTTAGTCGCTTGCTGTAGCCTTACCACTTAACCATACCTCACCCATTAAGCTCTACAACAACAGTTGCAGGTACAGGTAATGCGATGATTTGACGTGAGCGCGATGTTTGTTTCATTTGGAGTTATTCTTCTTCTTCTTCATCAATCTCAGATGGGTTCCAGGCGGTAGCCTGGGATAGCAAGGATGGATGTCATTTTGTTGTTTGTTTTCGTCCGTAGTCGGACCCTGCTCTTCTATATGATGTTTGAGTATGTTGTTGTATTGATGTGATTCTGATGTAGCTTGTGGCGAGTGTATGCCAATTCCATATACTCATCTCTTCTGTACATGTACTTGTAATGATATCCATTCTTGCAAAACGACGAGATGCACATCTATCCCTTACGAGGCCCTCGTGCCTTAATATGGATAGGCGCGCATCTTGGGCATGACAAGTTGGTATCAGAGCCTGTACCGACCTAGGAGCCCCCTTGATTGATCGAACTTGGCCGAGTCGAGTCTAGAGAAAAACTGTTTTGAGTCTAGTTATATCGGAGAGTGGGATTCTTTTTACTCCTCTTCTATGCTCTGGTGAGGTATTCGACTTAGGAATTTGGATTCTACTCCTCTTCTCGCTAAATTTTTTTTTGGATCACGTGGGTATTTTGGAAACTATATGATGCCTATGTGACAGGGTTTTGTCTTGGTGCCTCCTGTCTGACTTGATTTCTTTCGGGGAGTCGAGCTCCAGGGAATGTTGGCACATCGTTATCATTCAGTTTTCTTAGTATCTCAGGACGAAGGATGTTCGGAATTGCTTCAATACTTGTCGTGGTGAAATTAGATCGGAGTCACCCAGTACTGGGGAGGCGTCCGGGGTACCACCATGGTTCAGTATCATTGTGAGTTCGTGGATCTGAGTTAGATGAATTTGCGAAAGCCTTTGGTTACGTGTTGAAGGATGGATACAGTTGGGGTGTAGGTTTGCTAGTTGTGTGAGATATTTCCTCCTTGTATCCCCCACACCAGATTGCATAACCAGAAAGTTTTTGGAAGTTCTTAGGTGGGAAGTCGGAAGTGCTTTTCAATTTTGGGGTTATTTTGCTGGAAAAAATCAGTAAGTGCATGAAAAATAGCAAATGAAGTTAGAAAGAGTTGAAAATTGATGATGTGGCTTTGAATGGTTCATTTTGAACATACAAAAAGTATGTAGTTCAAATAAGTAAAAAAATGAAATGCGTTTGTAACAGGCGAGTTTTCGTCCGAGACCCTAATACATCGAAAGAGATTGTCCATTTTGTACACGAAGTGCATCCAGTTTTTGCCGCAACCCTCTTAACTTTTTATAACAAGCTTTGAATGGTGCATATTGAATGCAAAAAAAGTCTTGAGTTAAAATATGTTTAAAAAATTGAAATAACATAAAAAATAGCAAAAATGAACATAGATGCGCTTATATAGGGAAAATTCGACCTGAAATTATACTAAAATTCAGTTTGATTTGAGGTCAAATTTCCCATATAAGGGCATCTATTATCAATTTGAGAGGAACTCAACAAGGCAGAGAGGGGTGGGGTTATAAACAGGTGCGAGCGCCCCTCGCTTGGTGAGGTGGGACTAAACTCCCATCACAACCATAACCAACTAGTCCCGGTTTGTGGGTCCAGCCGTGACTACAGGCTAGCCTATAGTCGCGGTTGCAGCCACCAACCGGGACTAAAGGTTTCCGTGGGGCCCCAGGCTGACGCCAGCCTGCCACCACACCTTTAGTGCCGGTTCGTGGCACGAACCGGGACTAAAGGTCTGTAACGAACCAACACTAATGATCCCCGTCACGAACCGGCACTAATGATCACATTAGTGCCGGTTCAAAAGCCAACCATGACTAATGAGGCGGACGAAAGGTCAGCTTTTTACTAGTGATAGTTATTCAACTAAAATCCTGTTTCGTGTTATAAGTGGATCCCATGTCATGTCAGCTAATTAAATACAGTGCCACATGAACATTCTTTACTTCAAAATGGATTTAACATTGTATTTGCACGTTAGCGTTAAGTTTTAGAACCCGTTTGGCGTAATTTTCAAGTTTAAACACTGAAGTGAATATCCGTGACAAGCTTTGACACCGCTGGTGATATTACCTCAACTATAAAGCATACCATTTGAGAGGTCACAAGTCAATCTCAATACGTATTGGTTAAAATGAGGTCACTTATGCTTGTGCTGTTGTGCAGTGCTCTTTTAGTCAAGTATATGTGTGCGTTGAGCTGGGCAGGCAGGCAGCTAGTAGTACGAATACCCCTCTTTGATTCGTAGGATTTTAAAAATGTAGGAATAGGAAAAGTATATGGTTGAAATGGCATGTTCATTTGAACCCTACATGATTAGCAAGGGGGGTTTAATGTCATGGGAAAAACAAAGGAATTATAAAAAAAGGTTGGAGTGAATGTTAGATTTCCCATGAAATGTAGTACAAAAGATTCGATAGGAAAAAAATCCCATGGGATCCAATCCTATGAATCAAAGGACCAATGTTAATTTTTTTCCTAAGGATATAAATTCTTCAAAAACCTATAGAATTCCTTTAAATCAAAGGAGCCCTTAGTTTTAAGAAAACGATTCGAGATTAAAATATCCAGTAAGTTCTTACCAGACTCCGTCGACCTACGTTCCTTACTCTGCTTCACAATGGTGAACTGGTTCGATCCTTTAGAGCATATACAACCGGGCATCTCAAACTGCCCACAAACATCCGAACAGGTCGTTCGATTACTGACTGGTTACAAAAATCTGATTTAAATGGATGTCTTTAAAAGATCTCAAACACTCAAACTGACAGACACCCATTTAGTATAGGGCTGGATGGGAGCGAGCGAAGCAGTTTCCCTCGTGGGCTGGGCAGGCCACGGCAGGGTTGCATTGCATGCAGCAGCTACATTGAATGTTGCAGTACTACTACTGTAGACCCCCTCAAAAAAAAAAAAACTACTGTAGACAACATGCATCATGCATGATCGAGCTGCTGCTGCCGCTGCATGTGCATCATATCAAATGTTGCATGCACCATGGGTAGCCGGCATCTGGGTCGTGAACCGGCTAGCCGTTGGTTGGTCGACACGTAACTCATACAAGGTACTACAAGGACGGTGTTTATCATCCATGGCTGCACGCATCGCGTAGGCTAGCTGCTACAGTTAATATCAAGGACACACGCATGCTGCAGACCGCACATGCTACACCAACAAGCCGAACGTCCCAGTAGCTACTGGTATGGTAGGACACATGCCATTTTCTTCTTCTTCTTTTATATAGTAGTAGAGGCGCTAGCTTGTTTCGCCAAACAATCAACCAGTCGACCTGCTGCAACTGGCTTTCTCCCTCTCATTTCTCCTCTCAAGTCAGCATCGTAAGCTCAAGGTAGTAAGTATTTCTTCACGGCCTTCCAGTCGACCTGTTTTCATTTTGTTTGTTTGTTTCTGGATAAGGGTAGGATCACGGTGGAACCCGATTCCATTAGATAGATAGTATGTTTATTCTGTTCTAGGGTACAAATGCTCCCCCAATTATTCTATAAATCAAGTTAAGTTCTTTATTCCACTTCCTATATATCTTCGCGCTGCAACGCAGATGAGTTCCTCTTCGAGGTCCAGCTCAGTCCGGGTGCTTACAACAAACCAACAATCGCTAAGGCGCATAAGCCAGCTTGTTGAAAAAAAAGCATCGGTACAAACATAACTAATCTTGTAGGACGCACATTTTTTATTTTACTTGGCAAATGGTTAATGCTCACATTTGTCTTTGATTTGAAGGTTAAGCACTATCGGATCGGCGAGCATAATGGCTATCACTATGTCGACTTCCAGTTTTACAGTCGAGAGGAAGCCAAGTTTGTTTTCGCTGAGGCTGAAGGATGCCCTGTTTTAGGAACCATGGTATTTCTGACCCACGATATTGAGCCCGTGGCAAATCCAAAAGGTAAGAGTCACTAAATTAATTGTGCGTGCTTGTCTGTCTGTGATGTTAGCATCTTTAATATCAGTTTTTTTTATCATCATATAGGTGGTTGTAAAATGGGGTACGTGGAGACAAAACCGGATGAACGTTAAAGATGCTCCTCCTTGATATTTGGCGGTCTGGTATGAATTTAACCCTCTCCAACAACATTAATTTTATGTCCTAAACTGGCTGGTTTACGCAGTTGTGTGGTGTAGTCTATGAGGCTTTAATGTATGACGGAAACACATGAAAATCCAGCCAGACTTCCACATTTTCGAACTCTGGATGGCCAATTTGGCCGTCCAGGTTTTGGCTAAAAATCAACTAGAAAGCCAAGGAAAATGCAGCCATGGAATTTTTCTTTATCCAAGTTGAAGTATGCTCCACAAATTAATCTGCAATCGTGCTGGTACTTGAAGCTAAGTACGTAAAATGAATGATGATAGATAAGTATAGGGAACCGTGTTAATATCTAGCAATCATGCTTGGTACTTGGTAAGATAGCTGCAGGCACTTTTGATAGTGGCATTGTATACAAAAATAAAGTGAGTACGTAACATTGAGTGGAGATTGTAGAGTTTGAATAAATTAAACATGCTTAATATTCAATTGGGCTAGCGCATAGCTACTGAAAATAAAAGTCTATGGAGTACTACTTTTCCCACCTTCTATTTACTCGTCCATGCACGTGTTTTATTCAGTAGTGTTTGCTTGTGCATGCACATGCGTGTTATCCAGCCATGCATACAAATACAAGATTATGTTGGTTTGTTTTGTCTTATGTACCGTTTTTTTTTAATCTTGGCCTATGTACTGTTACTAAATTTAAGCTTGGCTATCCTTTTTGTTTTTTTACTTTATATTTTTTAATTAAGTATTTTCTTAATTGCCTTGTTTTTTAAAGGGGTGTACTAATACCTTGTTGTATACCAGGAGAGAAAGGATCCTATATTATTAGCCGTTCAAGCATGCCCGTGGCCAATAACCTTTTCAGAATCAACTTGTTCTGTTAGTGATGTGTTTTATTTGATTAGCCAACTGTATGGCTTTAGCCAGATGGACGAGGACTTGTCTGGTCGATGAACTCTATGTGTGTGCTTAGCTTAATTATTGATGAACTCTGCGTGTGTGCTATGTATTGTAATAGAGTAACTATGGATGAACTCTAGTGTGTGTGCTTGCTATTGTAACAAGCTTAATTATCGACAAACTATGTGTATGTGTGTGTGCTTTTGTACTAGCAAACCTGAGTGGCATTAATATTCAGGTGGGTTCCCCCTCGTTATAAGTTATCGTAACAAAACTATAAATATTCATGTGTGTGTGCTGAAGCCTACCCTCCGTTTCGTAACAAAACTTGAGATGTAAAAATCCGTAGTTCGAGCATGCATCACCGCGGGCCAACAAGCGCCGGGAGTTCTGTGGAAGCTAGCTAGCTATAAGTTATCGGAAAAGGCTTCCATCCCGTTTTACATATAACTAGTACAAATGCCCGTGCGTTGCAACAGGCTAAAAACTTATCCCATCACGTATCATTTCTTATAACCGATTCCAATAAACATTGGTAATAAGGTTTACACTCTTATTTTTGTTCGGAGCATGATGTGTGGAAACCATCCTAACTACCTTCGTGTGTTGGAAGAGTAGTGGTGCACATAAAATAGACTGTCAACCGATTTTATATTTTTCTTTTCCAGAAACCCGGATATTTTTTTTACTTTTTAAGAAACTGATTTTTTTATTTTTTTGGTTGCAATTGGAACATGTTTTGAAGCAGGACATTAACACATACATATTTTTTGAATTTTGTAATGATTTTGTGGAAAAACATTAAATACAAATATTCTTTTGGAACTAAGAACAATTAGAAAGCTCATTATCTTAAGAGAATAGACACTTGGTGCCGGTAATTAAAAAATAATTGTTAAGTAATTCTACCGGGTGGAAGAGGTGTGGTGTATTTATTTTTAGTGGGACATACAGGCGTTGGAATGTTCCATACTATTCGAGAGTTTAATAACCAATCTATTTTTTTTAATATTTTCACAAGAGTTGAATGTAAGAGGATTTTTACTCTGCCGGATTTTTACATTTATGAGTCTACATATGTATTGTGTTTTTCAAAAGAAGGTTCCCTTTAACCTTTGTATGCAACAGTTTATTGTGTCGTGTGTTGCACCGGGAGGAAACTATGTGACGGTGACCCGATCTTTTGATGAGAGTGGGGATTACTATCGATTTGATGAAGTTTGACGATGGGGACATCTCTGCAACAATTACGCCTATGGTGACTCCTATATCAGTTGTTCCATCCAGACCTAGTACTAGATCGCGTGCATGGAAAATTTATAACAAAGTACTATCGCTTCTTGTGCTCATAATTTAACTTACGAGAATATGATGCCACGCTTATTTTCTGATTTGCTTGTACTTAGGAATAAAAGGATTGAAGAATCAATTAAAGATGAAGACTACTGTCCCTTAAAATTAGGCAAAGTAGCACTACTTGAATCATCCATTGAACCATCAAGTACAGGACAATTTGAAGTTAACTACATGGGCTAGCATCACCACATGGGTGGGCCACTAGAGCCTTCGGCCATAACACCAGGTGTTTGCCTTAGATTCCAGGAAGGCCGGCCACGTACGGCTTTGGAGCAGTCCAATTCTTCTACAACAGATACCGTCTTCGATCGGGAGCAGTAGCTAACGGACTCGGCCGCATCATCTGCCTTCAATAAATAGCTAGTTTAGTTAGGATTTAGACTCGGGTTTTATTGTATTCTCTAGCCATCATTACAATTTGCATCTACGAAAGGTGTAGGACTATCGTCTTGTCAGATCCACAGTGAAACCCCATCATTATCTCGTGCTTAATTCATATCAGAAATTCAGATTGCAATTCATCATTGTTATTGCCGGTTCTTCGGTTGCTTGCAGGAACTCGAACCTCGTTGTTCAGGTTGGTCGTGCCTACGGCAAGGTCAATAGACATTGGAGATTGATTTAGGAATTGTCGAGGCGTATCGTCGGGTACGGTATAGCCGGATCATCAAGGTCAAAATCCACTAAATCGATAGTTATCCTCACTCTAATCGAAAGATCGGGTCACCGTCACATCAAGTGGTATCAGTTTTCAGGTTCACCGATGAGAGATTTACAGTTTTCCTAGATCCATTTGTTTTTGTCCTATAAACCACGAAAAAGCCATAAAAATAGATTAGCTCATCCTCTATACCTTTTTTTTAGCCTTTAGCAATTTTTGCATCTAGTATTTGCTTTGTTGAATCTTTGGTTATATTCATCCTAGATTAGTGCTGGTTTAGATTAGTTTAAGAAAATTGTCTACTAGATCGCACTTTGTGTCTTTTCATCATATTTTTCCGACACAAACGTGTCCGTCATCTAGAAAAAAATGGCATTGTTACACGCATACAAACACTGCTCCACGACAGTATTTCAGACCGCGTCAAACGCCTGTCGTCGCGCGCGCCGCATTCATACACGCATCGTCTCCCGCGAGCTGCCAGACATTCAAGCATACTCTGTCTGGTCCTTCGCGTGGCTGCAGCACAGGCTCAACGCAAGCCGTCACACATCCCGCAGTTTGTCTCCAGGCCTGATACGCTCACCAATTTCCATCAACTGAGCTTGTGCATTAGTACTAGTACGTACTAGCTAATTTCAACGCAGTCGTACTTCTAGCTAGCTCTCATTGCAACCTGTTCAGTCGTTTTTTTTATTAAGATTCAACTTCTGTCCGTGATTTTCTGCTAGCAACCGGCCTAAGAAAAACAAAAGCAAAAAAAAAAAAGAGAGAAAAAAGCAAAAAAAAGAGAGAAGTAAAAGTAAAAAAAAAGGTGTGAAAAAAAGAGACAAGAAAAAAAAATAGTTACAAAGTACAGGCCGGCTAGCAACTGTTTTGAGCAAAAGGAAAAACAAATTTGCTATTCTGGACATTCTTTTTGCTATTACAAGTTTGAAGAACAACACCACACCTTCTGTTCTGAACTTTATTGTATACTCGCTTGTAACTCACTTATATTTGGCTATTCAGTGTTATCGTCTTTTTTCTTTGGTTTCCTTCACTTGATTCAGTATCTGGGCTTAGATTGTTTCTCTCTTAGTAGTCGACTGCCAGCACTAGTTAGGAGTTTGAGCAATTATTCAGCTTGCATTACTTTTTGCTTAATTGTGCCATTGATATTGTTAGTTGAGGAAACCTTCATCAAGCTCCACTTCCTACACTGTATTTTGTTCGGTCACTCGGCAATCGCTATATTCAATTTTTGATAACTTTTGACCGCGCCAAAGGCCGACAACCACTGCAGCCGGTAAGAACTGGTAAGAGCTTGGTAATTGCTAGAACGTTGAGGGATATTTTTTTTACCACCTCCGAGTAGTACTATAGGATCATTGTACTTATGATTTTGTTCTTGTTTTTGGTACTAACCATGACAGATTCAAGAGTGACCAATAGTTGGGCTACGTGGGTTATGGGCGATAACTTGCCATATGTTCATACAAGTCATTACATCCCACAACAAAATCTATGGCGACTGCCACAAGATGTATATCAAGGTAGAAGCATACATGACCAGGTTATCTCTTTGCCATGGTTTGAGGGTAAATATGAACCCGATTTGTATATTGATTGGGAGATGGAGGTAGAAGAAATCTTTGCTAGCCACGAGCTTCCCGAGCATAAGAAAATTAATGTTCTCACTAAAGTGTTTTTTGGTTTTGCTTCAATTTGATGGAGAAATTATTGCTGGGATAACATTTATCTTCTACCTACTACATGGAAAGCTCTAAAATTTGTTATGAGAAACCGATTTGTTCCTTCATACCATGCTAGCGATTCGCTTAGAAAATTGTGTTGAAAATATGCCCTAGAGGCAATAATAAATTAGTTATTACCATATTTTCTTGTTCATGATAATCGTTTATTATCCATGCTATAATTGTATTGATCGGAGACTAAGATGCATGTGTGGATACATAGACAAAACCATGTCCCTAATATGCCTCTAATGGACTAGCTCGTTGATCAAAACATGGTTAAGGTTTCCTAGCCATGGACATGAGATGTCATTTGATAACGGGATCACATCATTAGGAGAATGATGTGATGGACAAGACCCAAACTACAAACGTAGCATATGATCGTGTCAGTTTATTGCTACTGTTTTCTGCATGTCAAGTATCTGTTCCTATGACCATGAGATCATGCAACTCACTGACACCGGAGGAGTGCCTTGTGTGTATCAAACGTCGCAACGTAACTGGGTGACTATAAAGGTACTCTACAGGTATCTCCGAGGGTGTCTGTTGGGTTGGCATGGATCAAGACTGGGATTTGTTACTCCGTGTGACGGAGAGGTATCTCAGGGCCCACTCGATAATACAACATCACAACAAGCCTTGCAAGCAATGTGACTAAGTGTTAGTAGTGGGATCTTATATTACGGAACGAGTAAAGAGACTTGCCGATAACGAGGTGGAACTAGGTATGGAGATACCGACGATCGAATCTCGGGCAAGTAACATACCGAAGAACAAAGGGAACATCATACGGGATTAACTGAATTCTTGACATAGAGGTTTGAGCGATAAAGATCTTCGTAGAATATGTAGGAACCAATATGGGCATCCAGGTCCTGCTATTGGTTATTGACCGTAGAGGTGTCTCGGTCATGTCTACATAGTTCTCGAATCCTCAGGGTCTGCACACTTAAGGTTTGATGACGTTTCGGTAGTATAGAGTTATGTATGGTGGTGACCGAAGGTTGTTCGAAGTCCCGGATGAGATCCCAGATGTCATGAGAAGCTCCGGAATGGTCGGGAGGTAAATATTGATATATAGGAAGTCCTATTTTGGTCGCTGTAAAAGTTTTGGGCTCATCGGTAGTATACCGAGAGTGCCGGTAGTGTACCAGGAGACCATCGGAAGAGGTATTTCGACCCAAGAGGCTACATGGACTGTGGGAGGATGAATACCAGCCCTTAGTGGGCTGGTGGAAGTCTCACACAAGGCCCAAGCAACTGGGAAGAAAAGCCCAAAAGGAAAAAGGTGGAAAAAGGAAAAAAAGTCTAAATAAGGAAGGAGTCCTAATCCTAATATGATTGGAGTAGGACTCCTCCACCTCCAATTTCGTCCAGATCTTGAGGGTTTGAGGCTGCCTCCTCCCCTCCCTCCCTCCTATATATACTGGGGGATTTAGAGGGAAAAGCTAACCCTAATAGCCACGTTCTACCTCTCCTCTAGATCACAGTTTCTTCTCTAGATTGGTTTTCAGCGATGCTTAGGCGAAGCCCTGCCGGAATAGCTCCACCATCATCGCCGGAGAGCCGTCACGCTTCCGGAGAACTCTTCTACCTCTCCGCTCCCTCTTGATGGATCAAGAAGGCGGAGATCGTCATCAAGCTGTACGTGTGCTGAATGCGGAGGTGCCGTCCGTTCGGCGCTAGATCGGAAGGACCGTGATCAAGATCGTGGGACGGATCGTGATGAGATCGCTGGACGGATCGTGATGAGATTGCGGGACGGATCGTGATGAGTTCGCGGGACGGATCGTGATTGGATCGCGGGACGGATCGTGATGAGATCGCGGGACGCACGGCGATTTGGATCGCGAAGACGTTCGACTACACCAACCGCGTTTCTTAACGCTTCCCGCTTAGCGATCTACAAGGGTATGTAGATCCACTCTCCCTCTCGTAGATGCTCATCACCATGGATAGATCTTGCGTGTGCGTAGGAAATTTTTTGTTTCCCATGCAACGTTCCCCAACAAATTGGACCGTTTAGCACAAGGCAACAACACCGTTGAAGAATATTATAATAACTTGTGTACTGAATTATTTCGTTGTGACCTACAAGAATGTGAAGAAACTACCATGAATAGATTTTTAAGGGGATTAAACCGTGATATTTGTGGTATACTTGTGCACAAAGAATACTATTCCTTGAATGATTTGTTTTGTCTTGCTTGTAAAGCTGAACACAAAATTAATAGACGTGCACATGAAACAAGCAAACATGCATTTCCATTTTGTTTTGTCTAATTTTCGTGAACAAAAAAACAAGCTCACATAAATTGCCCCCAACGTGATGGTTCAATGGATAATGCAAGCAGTGCTACTTTGCCTAATTTTAAGGGACAATAGTCTTCATCTTTAATTGATTCTTCAATCCTTTTATTCCTAAGTACAAGCAAATCATAAAATGAGCGTAGCATCATATTCTCGTAGGTTAAATTACGAGTACGAAGAAGCGATAGTACCAGGTTATTAGTTTTCCATGCACGCAATCTAGTACTAGGTCCGGATGGAACAACTGATATAGGAGTCGCCGTAGGCGTAATTTTTGCAGAGATGTCCTCATCAAAAACATTATCGCTGTTGTTAGTGACTCATTCATGTTGCCACTTTCCTTGTTCGCCACCATTGTCAATGACGATATTTTGGTGTCCATAGTTCAAAAAAAAGTTGATGAACGCGCATTCATGTCCTTCGACGTTGCGACAATCATCATGACACTATCACTGGATGGGAGAGTAGTGGTGTATTGAAGTGGGATTGTTTATATACAGTTATGTCTTAATATTTTAAAGCGAAAAGGTTTTTTTCTATGCTGATTTTTTTAGAAAATGTTGGTTGTTTGGTTTGCAAGATTATATTATGTTCCTTTTTCTTTATGTACTTCTTGGACTTGGCCAAACACAAGCTTCTCGTGTAGATTGCAGACTCTCTTTCTAAAATACACACACACGCTTGGGAGAGACGAGAACCGCACCCATGCATCTCTTTCTATCCCACATCGCAACAAATAAATAAAAATTTCCTGCCAGAAAATCTTAATGTGCCAGTATCCCACGGCTTGGAAAGACGTCTGAGACTCTGTTAAATCTCAATCGACTGGGATTTAGTTAATCCATTTAAAAATAGTACGTAAATTCATTTAAGAAAGGTAGCTAGTTGTGTGCAAAAAAAAGGGCAGTTACTACAAAGTAGCTAGAACAATGGCCCATGCGTTGCTACAGACGAAAGACAATGATTGACTTCAAAGACACATATTTTAATTAGTGCATCTAATTCAATTTTTTATAAATATCAATTTAGGAAAACATAGGCCTGTAAGACGCTTCACATTCGATAATCTTCTTTTTAAGAAAACTTAGTCTGATCTTTTGTACCATTACAATAGTTGATTTGGATAAACAAATTGTGTCAATATTCACAAATACGAATCATATGCATAGCAGGTACAACTTCATACATAGATCCATTCACTGCACACAATTGTAAATATTGTACTTATCTCCGAGAGCGCACACACACGCACACACGCACGCACACACGCGCGTGCACACACACACACACACTCACAAGACATACATTTGCAAGTGTTTCTTACCGCTCATATCACCCTTGAGCTAAAATGAGTGGACCAAGCATAAAATCTCAAATGAGCATATGACACAACAGATACCTATAAAGAGTTCATCATGTATGTTAGATCTGCATAGTACGGTACATATGGAAAATGCTTTTACAAAATATGTAAGTGGCAAAGTATAATTTAAACGAATTATGAAAGCTTTTACAAAATAACGGCGAAACTGCGTACACAAAAGATAGATTTTTTTTTGAGGATTAAAGCCGCTACTTTATTAATTAAGCGTAGCTAGGAATCTCGTCCGAGATGGTCTTGAGAATACAGTTTGGGGGAACAGATAGCCAAACATTACAAAGCTCATCCCCTAGTCCTACTTTCGCTAACTTACCCACGACACCGTTTGCATCTCTCTTCGTCCACGTAACCTTCACCCGCATGAACTGACTCAGCAGCCGCTTGATATCTTGAATACACGGGCCCATCACCGAAAGGTCCTTCACATGTCTGTTGGTCACAGCGACAACACCTGCATTGTCAAGCTCAATGTGCAGGTTCTGCATACCGGTTTCAACAGCGACGTGGATGGCCCGCCGGCACGCCATCGCCTCCACCAGTTCCATACTTGACGCATGCCTGAAGAAGTGACAAGCAGCAGCTCGAAATGCATCGTCGTGGTCTCGCAACACAACACCAGCCCCACCCCTAGCTCGTACAGGAGAGATTGCACCATCCACGTTGGCCTTGATCCATCCCTCACCCGGCACTTCCCATCTCGCCCTGATGCTTGGCTGATTTGTAGCCGGGGCTCGTTCGTGCACCTGCTTCCACTCCTCCACTAGTCTACCACCCTATTCATTATTTCATGTGGATCTGCTGGCGAAGCTCTTTCTCTCTCACATACTTGGAGATAGACGAACGAAAGGTGGACACACTAGAAATTTCAGGGCGACTAACGCCCGGCCGCACACACACGCGACCTCTTTCTCATTCCAGAGCACCAACTCCCACAGTATACATGCATGAGTAGTTATAGCCTGGCTCCCATCCCACGCAACACACAACGCACTCAGCGAAACCGACGCACACGCACACAGCACACGCTGCGTCCACGATCCGCATGCATCGCCAGCGCCCCACGAAGCGCGCAAACGCGTACGCCTCGGTCGGCAACCCACGGCTCACTGCATGTGCTGACTAGACTACGACTCAGACTCGAGCATGGATGCGGCCACGCATCGGCGTCCTATCTAGACCTACACACCCGCCACGCTTTCTCTGTGTCCCGCGCGGGACGTACCCGACGTGCCCGACGAGCCTGACTACACCAGTGCGTCCCACACGTCCTACATGCAACCAACGCGCCCGACGAGCCCGACTGCACCAAACATCGTGGCTTATTCCAACACCCCCCCCCCTAAGCCACGGCCTAGAGGAGTCCATCGTTGTCGACATTGGCGTCGGCCAGGAGAGCCTGCTCCACCGCCGGTCCTTTTCGCAACCGCGGGCACTCGCGCCGGAAGTGCCTGGGCTCCCCGCATTTGTAGCAGCGCCCGCGGCCTCCTCGCCGTTTTCCTGCGCCGCTCGACGCTGTGCTGTCCGCGCCGTCATCATCGTGGTTGAAGCCGCCGCCGTGTCGACGTTGCCGTGCCGCCCACTGAGCTGCGGTAAGCATCAGCTGCTCGTCCGCCCGCTCGCCGCCGGCCTGCACGCGTCGCCTCGTCCTCTTCTCGAAGGTCTTGAGCCTCCTGAGCGCCTCCTCAAATGCCATGGTGTTGACGTTGCAGAACTGCTCGATCGCGGCGACCGCCGCATACAACCGGTACGGCACCGAGTCCAATATCTTCTTCACCATCTCGACGTCGTCCAGCGTCGAGCCGAGTCCCGCGTAGCGCGCAGCCATCCCGCCGATCCTGCCAGCGAACACATCCAGCATCTCTGACTCCGCCATGCGAAGCCGCTCGAACTCGCCGCGGAGAGTGGCCAGCCGCGCCGCTCGAACCCGGTCCGCGCCGACGAACCTCGTCTTCAAGCTCGCCCATAGGTCCGCCGCCGTCTTCTTCGACGAGATCTGCAGGAGAATCTCCTCGGAGAGCTCCCCGAGCAAGTACGCCCTCGCCGGCTTGTCTTTCTTGGAGATCATCGCCGCCGCCGTGTCCTCTGCCGGAACCACCGCCTCCCAGAGACCGGCGGCGTCAAGGTTTGCCTCCACCTTGATCGCCCACACGGTGTAGTTCTCACCGGTGAGCATCGGCACGGGGGGCGACACCGTGCTCCCTCCGGCGCCATACGGGACGAGGGCCATGGCAGCTTATAGGATCGCAACAAAGCTCTATATACCAATTGTTGGCGCAACTCTTTCTCTCTCACGTACTCGAACTGGAGATAGATGAACGAAAGGTGGACACACTAGAAATTTCCCGGCGACTAACGCCTGGCCACAAACACACACGACCTCTTTCTCATTCCAGAGCACCAACTCCACACAGTATACATGCATGAGTAGTTATAGCCTGGCTCCCGTCCCACGCAACACACAACACACTCAACAAAACCCACGCACACGCACACAACACACGCTGCGTCCACGATCCACATGCATCGCCAGCGCCCCACGAAGCGCGCAAACGCGTACGCCTCGGCCGGCAACCCACGGCTCACTTCATGCGCTGACTAGACTACGACTCAGACTCGAGCATGGATGCGGCCACGCACCGGCGTCCTGTCTAGACCTACACACCCGCCACGCTTTCTCTGTGTCCCGCATGTCCCGCGCGTACCCGACGCGTCCGACGAGCCTGACTACACCAGTGCGTCCCGCACGTCCCGCGTGCAACCAACGCGTCCGACGAGCCCGACTGCACCAAACGCCGTGGCTTATTCCAACACACACCCCCTAAGCCACGGCCTAGAGCAGTCCATCGTTGTCGACATTGGCGTCGGCTAGGAGAGCCTGCTCCGCCGCCGGTCCTTTTCGCAGCCGCGGGCACTCGCGCCGGAAGTGCCCGGGCTCCCCGCACTTGTAGCAGCGCCCACGGCCTCCTCGTCATTTTCCTGCGCCGCTCGACGCCGTGCTGCCTGCGCCGTCATCATCGTGGTTGAAGCCGCCGCCGTGTCGACGTTGCCGTGCCGCCCACTGATCTGCGATAAGCATCAGCTGCTCGTCCGCCCGCTCGCCGCCGTCCTGCACGCGTCGCCTCGTCCTCTTCTCGAAGGTCTTGAGCCTCCCGAGCGCCTCCTCGAACGCCATGGTGTTGACGTCGCAGAACTGCTCGATCCCGGCGACCGCCGCGTACAACCGGTCTGGCACCGAGTCCAGCATCTTCTTCACCATCTCGGCGTCGTCCAGCGTCGAGCCGAGTCCCGCGTAGCGCGCAGCCATCCCGCCGATCCTGCCAGCGAGCGCATCCAGCGTCTCTGACTCCGCCATGCGAAGCCGCTCGAACTCGCCACGGAGAGTGGCCAGCCGCGCCGCTCGAACCCGGTCCGCGTCGACGAACCTCGTCTTCAAGCTCGCCCATAGCTTCGCCGCCGTCTTCTTCGACGAGACCTGCTGGAGAATCTCCTCGGAGAGCGCCCCGAGCAAGTACGCCCTCGCTGGCTTGTCTTTCTTGGCGATCACCGCCGCCGCCGCGTCCTCTGCCGGAACCACCGCCTCCCAGAGCCCGGTGGCATCAAGGTTATCCTCCACCTTGACCGCCCACACGGTGTAGTTCTCACCGGTGAGCATCGGCACGGGGGGCGAAACCGTGCTCCCTCCGGCGCCATACGGGACGAGGGCCATGGCAGCTTATAGGATCGCAACAAAGCTCTGTATACCAATTGTTGGCGCAGCTCTTTCTCTCTCACGTACTCGAACTGGAGATAGACGAACGAAAGGTGGACACACTAGAAATTTCCCGGCGACTAACGCCCGGCCGCACACACACACGACCTTTTTCTCATTCCAGAGCACCAACTCCCCACAGAGCACCACCTCCCCACAGTATACATGCATGAGTAGTTATAGCCTGGCTCCCATCCCACGCAACACACAACGCACTCAGCGAAACCCACACACACGCACACAGCACACGCTGCGTCCACGATCTGCATGCATCGCCAGCGCCCCACGAAGCACGCAAACACGTACACCTCGGCCGGCAACCCATGGCTCACTGCATGCGCTGACTAGACTACGACTTAGACTCGAGCACGGATGCGGCCATGCACCGCCGTCCTGTCTAGACCTACACACCCGCCACGCTTTCTCTGTATCCCGCACGTCCCGCGCGTACCCGACGTGCCCGACGAGCCCGACTACACCAGTGCGTCCCGCACGTCCTGCGTGCAACCAACGCGCCCGACGAGCCCGACTGCACCAAACGCCGTGGCTTATTCCAATAGGATCTTCAATAAGCTTGACATCCCTTGCTTCGTTTCTGGCAAGCCATAGGGCATAGACAGACCCTGCCTGCATGAACCAATCCAGCAGCCATCTTGCAACGGCGCTCTGGGAATCCAACTAACATGGCGGGGTCGCCACCGCAATTCCCTTTTTCGAGTGCAGTTTCTTCCAGTATAAAACCGAGTGAGGGCAGCCCCAAAAGCGATGGTATACTGTTTCATCTCTGCCACACGCCGCACAGAAGACACCTCCCTTGATGTTTCTCCTCTGGAGCTCATGTCCCACTGCAAGGCCATTACGGAACTGTTTCCACATATGAATTTTTGCCTTTCCAGGGGCTTGACTATCCCACGGAGCCATTCAACTTTTGTGTTTGTTCACCGAAGAAGAGGACTCCTGCCCTCCCGACCTCGCCCGGTTCATGGCCATCCACAAATGATAAGTTGACCTGACTGTCAAGTAGCCGTTCTTTGTGTAGTTTCACGCCAGGTAATCCTCAACTTCTGGTCTGCCCACCGTGATCTGTTTTATATCACATGCATCGTCCGGGGAGAAAATTGACTCCAGTAATGCTTCGTTCCATCTAGTGCCCGACTGGTCTAACAGATGGCTGACTTTTGTTACGCCCGGAGTGTACACAGTGCCTAGTGGTGTCAAGCTGCCCCCCCCCCCCCGCGGTATCCACTGATCATGGTGTATGTTGACCTTGGAGCCGTCTCCAATGCGCCAAACAAGTCCTGCTCGCAGCAAATCTCTTGCATGGAGGATGCTTCTGAAGTTGTAGGAGCCACCGTCAGGGAAGGTGGCACTCATGACACCCCCCTCACTGTAATATCTTTCTTTGAGAACACACACACATAGGGAGGTAGGGTCATTCAACAGCCACCATGCTTGCTTCGCCAATAGGGATTGGTTGAAAGCCTTCGGATCTCGAAACCCCATCCCACCATCACGCTTTGCTGCACATATTTTATCCCTAGCAATCCAATGCACTTTACGCTCACCATTCACCGCCCTCACCAGAATTTGGAGGAGATAGATTTCAGGTTCTAGCACGTTTTCTTTGAGAGGAGAAAACAACTCATGGTGAATGTTGGAGTGGATTAAAGCCCGGATTTTACAAGCACTTCCCTTGCCGCCTTTGATAGTCCTTGACCTTTTCATCCTATACATTTCTTCTTTGAGCTCCCTGTCACATAACGGAAGGTCACATCCTTTGCCCTTCCCACAACCGTCGGGAGGCCCAAATATCTCTCACTTAGGGCCTCCAAGTCAATCCCAATAGTCGCCTTGAGGGAATCCTTTAGATCCTGCTGGCAGCCCTTACCAAAGAAGATTGAGGATTTATGGAGATTGACTTTTTGCCCCGAGGCCTCTTCATATTTGAGCAGAATCTCTGTTAATACCTGAAAGTTATCAGTAGAGCCCTGCAAAAAAACAATGCCGTCGTCTGCAAAGAGGAGGTGGGTCACTTGGGGAAACAATGCTCCCAAAAGACACCCCGTTCAGCTCGCAAAAGATAGACTTGCTAGGTAGCGGTGCTGCTAGGCTGGACTCGTACGCATCGCTAGCCATTTTTTATGGGTCATTTTCATTTCCCCCTAACTTTGGCCTGCATTATCTTTACCCATAAATAAAAGCAGTGCTCAACTATACCCCTCTTCCGTATGGTACCCTTATGAAAATACCCCTCCATGCAGTTTCCGTCTGGTTAAAAGGGTTTGACCGTTAGCTAGACATTTACGGAACATAGTTGACCTTGTGTGCATATGCCATTGACATGTGGGACCTACCCTTGGGAAAAAACTTAAAAACCCTCTCTCTCTTACAAATGGACCCCACCATGGAAACTCTCTCTCACACAACAGAAAATAAAATTGTTTTAATTAAATGGATTGGGCCCACTATCATAGAGTCAAGGCTTAACTAAACAGAGTTTAAAAGGGGGTGGGTGGGTTAGCTAAACAGCGATTAGCTTAGGCTAATCTTTGCCACATCAGAAAACTGGTGGTTAAGCCGCCGGCGGGCACAAATTGCGGTGGAGGGCCTCGGGCCACCTCCTCCGGTGACCAAATGGAAGATGGTGTGGCGTGTTGGGTAGTCAGAGATGGCACCCATCCATCCAGGGTTGTGGGGCTTCCGGGGTGGATTGAATCATAGCCGGCGGTGAGGGTTTGCGGGTGTGCATGCACATGCTTGAAGGAGAAGGCGCAATGGACCACGGCCGAGTAGGTTGAGCTCGAGGTGCTCTGGATCTTTGTCAATGGCGGACGACGGATTCTGAGCTTGCAGGGAACAATACTATGGCACGGGAACGAGCAAATTAAAAGGGGGGAAACAAGCAGTGGGTCACAACGGTTCTGATGGGCAGGCCGACAGGCTTGGGGGAGCTATCACGAGGAAAAATCGGTGATGGCAGCCTTCGGCGGCTAGTGGAGAAGATGACGATGAAGGCAACGATGCGGTTTTTCCCGGCTCATGGGCTTCATTGTGGAGACATGGCGAAGCTCGATGGAGCTTCTGGATAGGGTTAGACGGAATGAGGAGTGTGGTGGCTATGCGGACGGCGGCTGTGTGCACGGCCTCCACACTCCCTTGTGCTTCCGAGTGCGAGTTTGAAGATGACGACGGGCAGCGGTGATGGGCTGGGCTGGCTACATGGGCCGGCTACAAGTAATATTCTCTCTGCCTCTTTTTTTCTTTTGTTTCACTTTTTATTTTCTTTGTGAGGGGTAAAAGTGTTCGGAAAACGTCCATTTGACGGTCAAACCGCTTTGACCGGACGGAAACGACACGGAGGGTTATTTCCATAACGGCACCAGACGGAAGAGGTGTATAGTTGAGCACTGTTTTTATTTAGGGGTAAAGATGAGGTCAGGCCAGAGTTAGGAAAAAATTGTTTGCGGGTGCGCATGCACATGCTTGATGGAGAAGGCGCAATGGACCACGGCCGAGCAAGTTGAGCTCGAGGTGCTCTGGATCTTTGTCAATGGCGGATGAAGGATTCTGAGCTTGCAGGGAACAATACTATGGCACGAGAACGAGCAAATTAACAGGGGGGAAACAAGCAGTGGGTCACAACGGTTCTGATGGGCAGGCCGACAGGCTTGGGGGAGCTATCACGAGGAAAAATCGGTGATGGCAGCCTTCGGCGGCTAGTGGAGAAGATGACGATGAGGGCAACGATGTGGTTCTTCCTAGCTCATGGGCTTCATTTTGGAGACATGGCAAACCTCAACGGAGCTTCTGGATAGGGTTAGACGGAATGGGGAGTGCGGTGGCTATGCGGACGGTGGCTGTGTGCACGGCCTCCACACTCCCTCGTGCTTCCGAGTGCGAGCTTGAAGATGATGACGGGCAGTGGTGATGGGCTGGGCTGGCTACATGGGCCGGCTACAAGTAATATTCTACCTGCCTCGTTTTTTTCTTTTGTTTCACTTTTTATTTTGTTTGCGAGGGGTAAAAGTGTTCACAAAACGTTCATTTGACGGTCAAACCGCTTTGACCGGACGGAAACGACAAAGGGGTATTTCCATAACAGCACCAGATGGATGAGGGGTACAGTTGAGCACTGTTTTTATTTAGGGGTAAAGATGAGGTCAAGCCAAAGTTAGGGACAAAATTGTAAATGTCCCTTTTTTATTTAAAAAACTCTGTTTTGCTATTCCGAGGTTTGGGATCCCACAGCAGATTTTATTCCTTTCCTCCCTCTTCCCACTTTCGGGGTCAATTCCATCATTCCGTTTCCGTCATCTGCTTGTTGACTACTGAAACGGCAAGGCCACAGATGTTTAAAAGTTAATGAGATCATGTTCAAAGAAGCAAGGTGGGACTATTACCAATGTAGGGGCCTTATTTTGCAGCCAAAGCAGGCCAACTGAGTTGGCTGCGTCCGTCCGGCCTGGAGGGCCTCTTGGCAGCTATTTTTTGCATCGTTTTTTCTTGAAAAAAAGTGTGGACCACGCCCAGTTCAGCCCATGCGGTTGATGGAGCGGATAAAACGGCCCAATACAACGATTCGGTGACACGGTAACAGACGAAATTAGCGACATATACAAAAGGATGGACCAAGACTGTTAAGGATGAAATTTCGATGGTAAGAAACAACTATCTACATACAACCGATGTAAACCACGCCACAATACCACCACACCACATTCACCCAGGGTTAAATACAAAGGTGCCAGAAGGTACAACAACGACACATCCAACGACTCGAGGTAGACTACAAGATGACTATAAGCATCAATACAGAGCCGTCGGAGCATTCACGTAGATACCGTGAAGAGATGAAGTTGAGGGTCGACGACACTGTGAGCTCCAAGATGGTGTCTTTAGGAAGGATACGAAACCAAAGTGTCGACACCGCCTGATCCAAGGATCTAGATTTTCATCCCGAGTATGACAAAGAGAGATGAGAAACCACAATAGAGACTGCAGGAAGGTGATGACGCCTACGAACGCAGCCTCCGTCGGCCTGGTCGAAGCCAGACAGGGTTTTCACCTCAGCAAGCATGCTCCACCTTCGCCCAAGGTATAGCCAGGCACACTAGTAGAAAATTGGGCTTTGGTCCTGGGCAGATCAGAACATTAGTCCCGGTCGTGTTATGAACCGGTACTATTGGCAGTATCAGGCCCGGTTCAAGAGCCTAGGACGTCGGTCAGGCCTCGGCAAGCATCAGTCCCGGTTGAGCTCGGACCTTTAGTCTCGGTTCGAGCCTCCAACTACGACTAAAAGGTTTGCTGCCCATTTGTCCCGGTTGGTGTTTGGAACTGGGACAAAAGTATGGCCATTAGTCCCGGTTTTAGACACAAAACGGGACTAAAGTTGTTGCCTATATATATCCGCCCCCCGTCCCATCTGCTCCGTTTTTTGGCCGTGGAAGGGTGTGGGAGGTGTGTGCTAATCTGTTCTCACCTTCTATGCACATGATGTGTTTGATGAAATGCCCGAGCCACACTTAAGCTTTCTCCTCTCCAAGATCGACCTCCAAGCTACATTTTCCCTAAGAATTGTCTAGGTTTGGCGGTGCACCAACTACACAAATGTTCTAAAAGGTTAGCAAATTCATCCTTTCATCTCTCACTGCTAATTTAGCTCATTTCAAATGCTCTAGAAGTAGAGTGGTCTGTGGGTTCTAGTGGAGGAGTGTATGTAGTGGAGGAGTGTATTAATTTGGTCACTTCTCTATTCATGATGTTCTTTAATGGTTTTTGATATACTTAACTATATAATGCACGCAGATGAATTGGCAATGGATGTACGGTGACCGACGCACCTCCGAGTACATTGAGGGCCGGCATAATTTTCTCGAAGTGACTGAGGCAAACAAGCAAAACTGTTTTCTGTATTGTCCATGTACTGTATGTGGAAATACGAAGGATTACTCTTCCCCGAAAACCCTTCACTTCCACCTTCTTGAGAAGGGTTTCATGCCACTATAATGTTTGGACCAAGCACGGAGAAAGAGGGGTTATTATGGAAGAGAATGAAGAAGAAGAGGATGAGGACAACTATCATCCTATGTAACATGAATACGGTGATACTGCAACGGGGGATGCTAAAGATCAAGAGGCACCAGATGTGCCAGATGATGATCTTTGTCGGGTCATTGTTGAAGCACCGAGAGAATGCGAAAGTGAAAGGGAGAAGTTGAAGTTCGATTGCATGTTAGAGGATCACAAAAAATGGTTGTATCCAAATTGCGAGGATGGAAACACAAAGCTCGGTACCACACTGGAATTGCTGCAATGGAAGGCAGAGAATGGTTTATCTAACAAGGGATTTGAAAAGTTACTGAAAATAATGAAGAATAAGCTTCCAAAGGATAACGAATTTCCTGAGTACGTACGAAGCAAAGAAGGTTCTCCACCCTCTAGGATTAGAGGTGCATAAGATACATGCATGGCCTAATGATTGCACCCTCTACTGTGGTGAGTACGAGAATTTGAACGCATGCCCGGTATGCGGTGCATTGCGGTATAAGATCAGATGAGATGACCCCGATGATGTTGAGGGTGAGCACCCCAGGAAGAGGGTTACTGCCAAGGTGATGTGGTATGCTCCTATAATACCACAGTTGAAACGTCTGTTCAGAAACAGAAAGCATGGCAAGTTGTTGCAATGGCACACAGAAGACTATAAGAAAGACAGGAAGTTGAGAGTACCCGTTGACGGGTCATAGTGGAGAAAAATCAAAAGAAAGTAGCAGGACTTTGCAAATGACGTAAGTAACGTATGGTTTGGTTTAAGTGCAGAAAGGATTAATACTTTTGGGGAGCAAATCAACAATCATAACACCTGGTCCGTGACTCTATGTATCTATAACCTTCCTCCTTGGTTGTGCATGAAGCGGAAGTTGATTATGGTGCCAGTGCTCATCCAAGGCCCTAAGCAACCCGACAACGACATTGATGTGTACATAAGGCCATTAGTTGAAGAACTTTTACAGCTATGAGATAAAAAAGGTGTACGTGTGTGGGATGACACAAACAACAGGAATTTGACCTACGAGCATTGCTGTTTGTAACCATCAATGATTGGCTTGCTCTTAGTAACCTTTTAGGACAGACAAAGAAGGGATACAACGCATGCACACATTGTTTAGATGATACCGAAAGTATATATTTGGAAAAATGCAAGAAGAATGTGTACATGGGATATCGTCGATTTCTTCCGACCAAGCATGCCTTAAGAAAGAAAGGCAAGCATTTCAAAGGTGAGGCAGATCACCGAAAGATGCCCATCCACCATACTGACGATGATATACTTGATATGGTCAAGGATTTACAAGTAATCTTTGGAAAGGGTCCTCCGCGACAATCTGTTCCGTATGACGCTGAGGGACATGCAGCCATGTGGAAGAAGAAATCTATATTTTGGGACGTACCCTATTGGAAAGACCTAGAGGTCCCCTCTGCAATCGACGTGATGCACGCGACGAAGAATGTTTGCGTGAACCTGATAGGTTTCTTGGGCGTGTATGGGAAGACACCGGATGCACGGGAGGACCAGCAGCGTGTGAACGAAAAAAGATGACATGCATCCAAAGCAGTGTCAAGGTCCTGCCAGCTATGCTCTTACCAAAGAAGAGAAGGAAATATTCTTTGAATGCCTGCTCAGCATGAAGGTCCCGTCTCACTTCTCGTTGAATATAAAGGGAATAATAAACATGGCAGAGAAAAAACTTCCAGAACCTAAAGTGTCATGACTGCCACATGATTATGACGCAACTGCTTCCGGTTACATTGAGGGGGCTTCTACCAGAAAATGTTCGATTAGCCATTGTGAAGCTATGTGCATTCCTTAATGCAATTTCTCAGAAGGTAATCGATCCAGAAAATCTACCAAGGTTACCAAATGATTTGGTCCAATGACTTGTCAGTTTCGATTTGGTGTTCCCACCATCCTTCTTCAATATTATGATGCACACCCTAGTTCAGCTAGTTGACGAGATTGCAATTCTGGGTCCTGTATTTCTACACAACATGTTCCCCTTTGATAGTTTCATGGGAGTCTTAAATAAATATGTTCATAACCGTGCTAGGATAGAAGGAAGCATCTCCACGGGCCATCAAACAGAGGAGATCATTGGGTTTTGTGTTGACTTTATTCCTGACCTTAAGCCGATTGGTGTCCCTCAATCGTGGTATGAGGGAGATTGAGTGGAAAAGGCACTCTAGGAGCGAATTCAATAATATGTAGGGGCGGGCATTCATGGGCAGAAGCACACTACACACTTCTATAAAGTTCTATCTTGGTGGCCCCGTATATCAATTAACACAAGAATATTCTATGCTCGAAACACCCTAAGCAGTCTGACGACTGGATTACACGTGATCACTGTCGGTGTCAAAACCGGCGGATCTCGGGTAGGGGGTCCCGAGCTTTGGATCTAGAATCGATGGGTAACAGAGGACGAAGGAGACGATGTTTATCCAGGTTCAGGCCTTCCTATGGAGGTAAAAC
Source organism: Hordeum marinum (assembly GCA_022496015.1). Taxonomy (NCBI): domain Eukaryota; kingdom Viridiplantae; phylum Streptophyta; class Magnoliopsida; order Poales; family Poaceae; genus Hordeum; species Hordeum marinum. Next base: position 558,796,141 of record CM039678.1, read on the forward strand.
CCTAGGTCCCGCTTGGTTGTATTAATGTGCATGAAGATTACAGAGTCAATCTACCTCGAGATCAAGTAGCTAAACCCTAGATGAGTTCACCTGCCTCTACGAACTAAGCCCTCTGGCTTATATAGATACCAGGGGTCCCTAGAGTTACACATAGTCGGTTGCTTACTGAGGGAATAAACATGCCTATTCTATCATCTTAAGCTTGAAGGCCATGCCACGGCTCCTGAAACTCCCCCTGGTCATGGGGTATTCGGTCAGTCCAGTCCTCCAACGAGTGGCCCATGAGTCCGGCCCATAAGGAATAGCCTGGTAGTCTGAGGACCCCTTAATCCCAGACTCCCTTAGTAGCCCCTGAACTAGCCTCCAATGCCGAGGTATGTAGTCCCAACGGTCCTGTGCTCCCAAAGTCTTCAGCTTGTGAGGCGAGTTCTTCTCTTCCTCTCTGTTCAGTAAACAATAATCCAGTCATTAGTGAGCTCCTGATCATCGAGACGTCGTGGGGCCCAAAACATTAACTTCACCATTCAGAATTAACAACGCCCCTTGACCCCTGTGCGCCAATGGGAGATGGGCGGCCCAGCAGCCTTTTACATGACTGCCCTTCCTGCAGGCGAAGGGGAGGAACCACCCTTTTAAGCAGGCTGAATCGTGGCTTAGGTAACCCCTTTCTCTTCCTTACCATCAAAAAGCCTAAAGCGAGAGAACTTGAAAAATATGACGAGCATCCCTGGCTCCTCCTCGCGTCCTCATGCCCCCTTCCCGGAGATTGGGTAAGTTGTTCAGTATCTCTCCTATGGCTGCGCAACCTCGAGACCCAGGGTTATCTTCTCGCCTCGGATCTGGCGTTTACCCGCGCCGGATTGACTTTTTCGAACGGCGAGCCCTTCGTAGAGAATTTCCCTGCTCCATGCAAGGGAGAGCGGGTATGTTTCGTGCCCTTCCTCTTACGGGGCCTAGGATTCCCCATTCAACCCTTCTTGAGGGGACTATTGGAATTTTACGGGATCCAACTCCATCATCTCACCCCTGGATCTATCCTGGACATTTCGGGCTTTATTGTCCTCTGCGAGATGTTCTTGGGGTGCGAGGCCCATTTTGGTTTATGGAGGAAGTGCTTCTGCCTTGTCCCCCGTACTCGAAGTGGGTGGAGCCGAAGTATGGTGTATAGCCGGGACAAGGTACCCCATTGGGACTGTGAAGAAAGAGTCCGAAGAATGGACCTCACAATGGTTCTACATAGAGGACATTCCGCTGTTCGACCCAGCTCGAAGGGGTCTGCCCGAATACTCCGACGCTCCTTTGAAGAAAAGGTTCAACTCGCGACCGTAGAGTCCATCGCAAGAGGAAAGTGCCGAAGTAAAACGCCTAGCCACCCAAGTGAGGCTACTAGTTCATAGTAAGTTAACCATCATCGACATGATGGCAACAGTCATTGCTCGATGCGTTCAACCCATTCAACAAAGGATACACCACTTGTGGCGTTACAACGGAAAAAATGACACCACCCGTTCCCAACGGGCGGCAATGGCGGCCATACTGGTGTAGGGGAACGTTGCATGGGAAACAAAAATTTTCCTACGCACACGCAGATCTATCCATGGTGATGAGCATCTACGAGATGGAGAGTGGATCTACGTACCCTTGTAGATCGCTAAGCGGGAAGCGTTAAGAAACGCGGTTGGTGTAGTCGAACGTCTTCGCGATCCAAATTGCTGAGGGCCAAGCCTCCTTTGGTTCGGCCGAAGTGGGGAGGAGAGGAGGACTCCTCCTCCAATCCTAGTAGGACTAGGATTCCTCCCTTTTTGCCTTTTTTCCAGCTTTTACTTTTGGGCTTTTCTTCCCTAGCCGCATGGGCCTTGTGTGGAAGTTCCACCAGACCACTAAGGGCTGGTATTCACTCTCCCACAGCCCATGAAGCCTCTTGGGTCGAAATACCCCTCCCAGTGGTCTCCCGGTACACTACCGACACTCACAGTACACTATCGCTGAGCCCGGAACTTTTCCGGCAACCAAAACAGGACTTCCTATATATGAATCTTTACCTCCGGACCATTCTAGAGCTCCTCGTGACGTCCGGGATCTCATCCGGGACTCCGAACAACCTTCGGTCACAACCATGCATAACTCTATACTACCGAAACATCACAAAACCTTAAGTGTGCCGACAAGTCTCTTTACTCGTCCGTAATACAAGATCCCGTGACTAACACTTAGTCACATTGCTTGCAAGGCTTATTGTGATGTTGTATTACCGAGTGGGCCCTGAGATACCTCTTCGTCACACGGAGTAACAAATCCCAGTCTTGATCCATGCCAACTCAACAGACACCCTCGGAGATACCTGTAGAGCACCTTTATAGTTACACATTTATGTTGCGACGTTTGATACACACAAGGCACTCCTCCAGTGTCCGTGAGTTGCATGATCTCAAGGTCATAGGAACATATACTTGACATGCAGAAAACAGTAGCAATAAACTGACACGATCATATGCTAGGTTTGTAGTTTGGGTCTTGTCCATCACATCATTCTCCTAATGATGTGATCCCGTTATCAAATGACATATCATGTCAATGGCTAGGAAACCTGGACCATCTTCGATCAACGAGCTAGTTCACTAGAGGCATACTAGGGACATAGTGTTGTCTATTTACCCACACATGTAATGTGTTTCCAATCAATACAATTATAGCATGGATAATAAACGATTATCATGAACAAGGAAATATAATAATAAACACTTTATTTATTGCCTCTAGGGCATATTTCCAACAGTCTCCCACTCGCATTAGAGTCAATAATCTAGTTCACATCACTATGTGATTTACATTGTAATGAATCGAACACCCATGCAGTTCTGGTGTTGATCATGTTTAGCCCTTGGAAGAGGTTTAGTCGACGGGTCTGCAACATTCAGATCCGTGTGCACTTTTCAAATATTTATGTCCTTCTCCTCGATGTATTCGCGGATGGAGTTGAAGTGTCGCTTTATGTGTCTGGTCCTCTTGTGAAACCTTGGTTCCTTGGCCAGAGCAATGGCACCAGTGTTGTCACAGAACAGGTTCATTTGATTCAATGCACTGGGAACTACTCCAAGATCAGTCTTGAACTGCTTCATCCAGACACCTTCCTTCGCCGCCTCCAAGGCTGCGATGTACTCCGCCTCGCACGTAGAATTGGCTACCACGCTTTGCTTGGAACTGCACCAGCTTACCGCTCCCCCATTGAGAATAAATACGTATCCGGTTTGTGACTTGGAGTCATCCGGATCAGTGTCAAAGCTTGCATCGATGTAACCCTTTACGATGAGCTCTTCATCACCTCCATAAACGAGAAACATTTCCTTTGTCCTTTTTAGGTACTTAAGAATATTCTTGACCGCTGCCCAGTGCTCCATTCTAGGATCACTTTGAAACCTTCCGTCCATACTTATGGCAAGGCTGACATCGGGTCTTGTGCACAACATTGCATACATGATAGAGCCTATAGCTGAAGCATAGGGGATGACACTAGTCTTTTCTCTATCTTCTGCAGTCACTGGCATTGAGTCTTACTCAACTTCACACCTTGTAACACAGGCAAGAACCCCTTCTTGGACTGATCCATTTTGACCTTCTTCAAAACTTTATCAAGGTATTTGCTCTGTGAAAGTGCTATTAAGCGTCTCGATCTATCTCTATAGATCTTAATGCCTAATATGAAAGCAGTTTCTCCTAGGTCCTTCATTGAAAAACTCTTGTTCAAATATTCCTTCATGCTTTCCAGCATTTCTATATTGTTTCCAATCAGCAATATGTCATCCACATATAATATTGGAAACACAATAGAGCTCCCACTCACTTTCTTGTAAATACAAGCTTCTCCATAAACTTGTATAAACTCAAACTCTTTGATCACCTCATCAAAGCGCTTATTCCAACTCCGAGATGCTTGCACCAGTCCATAAATGGATCGCTGGAGTTTACAAATTTTTTCAGCATTCTTTGGATCGATAAAACCTTCTAGTTTTCATTATATACAACTCTTCCTCAAGAAAACTGTTGAGGAACGCTGTTTTGACATCCATCTGCCAAATGTCATAGTCGAAATAAGCAACTATTGCCAACATGATTCTGACAGACTTAGGCATCGCTATGGGTGAGAATGTCTCATCATAGTCAACTCCTTGAACTTGTGAAAAACCCTTTGCCACAAGTTGAGCTTTATAGATGGTGACATTACCGTCCGCGTCTGTCTTCTTCTTAAAGATCCATTTGTTCTGAAGGGCCTTTCACCCTTCAGGTAATACTTCCAAAGTCCATACTTTGTTTTCATACATGGATCCCATCTCGGATTTCATGGCCTCTAACCATTTCTCGGAATCTGGGCCCATCACTACTCCTCCATAGCTCGTAGGTTCATTGTTGTCCAACAACATGACTTCCAAGACAGGGTTGCCGTACCACTCAGGAGCAGTACACGCCCTTGTCGACCTACGAGGTTCAATAGCAGCTTGATTCGAAGCTTCACAATCATCATCATTTACTTCCTCGTCTACCATCGTAGGTTCCACATAAACATCTTTCTGCGCTACGCTACTTTTTGGTTGAAGTAAAGTTTCAATAACCTCATCAAGCTCTATTTTCCTCCCACTCAATTCTTTCGAGAGAAACTCTTTCTCAAGAAATGTTCCATTCTTAGCGACAAACACTTTGCCTTCGGATCTGAGATAGAAGGTATACCCGACTGTCTCTCTCGGGTATCCTATGAAGACACATTTCTTCGCTTTGGGTTCCAGCTTTTCAGGCTGAAGCTTTTTGACATAAGCATCACATCCCCAAACTTTAAGAAATGATAACTTTGGCCTCTTGCCAAACCACAGTTCATATGGCGACGTCTCAACGGATTTTGATGGTGCCCTATTTAAAGTGAATCCAGCTGTCTCTAATGCATAACCCCAAAACGATAGTGGCAAATCAGCAAGACATCATAGAAAGCACCATATCTAATAAGGTTCGATTACGACGTTCGGACACACCATTACGTTGTGGTGTTCCAGGCGGTGTCAACTGTGAAACAATTCCACACTGTCTTAAGTGACTGCCAAACTCACAACTCAGATATTCACCTCCTCGATCAGATCGCAGGAATTTAATCTTCTTGTTACAATGATTCTCAACTTCACTCTGAAATTGCTTGAACTTTTCAAATGTTTCAGACTTGTGGTTCATTAAGTAAATATACCCATATCTATGTAAGTCATCAGTGAAGGTGAGGAAATAACGATATCTACCACGCACTGTCACATTCATTGGACCGCACACATCAGTATGTATGATTTCCAATAAGTCACTCGCCCGTTCCATTGTTCCAGAGAACGGCGTTTTAGTCATCTTGCCCATGAGGCATGGTTCACATGTGTCAAGTGATTCAAAATCAAGTAACTCCAAAAGACCATCAGCATGGAGCTTCCTCATGCATTTTACACCAATATGACCTAAATGGCAATGCCACAAGAAAGTGGTACTATCATTATCAACTCTACATCTTTTGACATCAATGTTATGAACATGTGTGTCATCACTATCAAGATTCAGTATGAATAAACCCCTAAAATTGGGTGCATGACCATAAAAGATATTACTCATATAAATAGAACAACCTTTATTCTCTGATTTAAATGAGTAACTGTCTCGCAATAAACAAGATCCAGATATAATGTTCATGCTTAACGCAGACACTAAGTAACAACTATTCAGGTTCATCACTAATCCCGATGGTAATCGAAGAGAGAGCGTGCCGACGGTGATCACATTAACCTTGGAACCATTTCCCACGCGCATCGTCACTTCGTCCTTTGCCAGCCTTCGTCTATTTAGTAGTTCCTAGTTTGAGTTGCAAATGTGAGCAACCGAACCGGTATCAAATACCTAGGCACTACTACGAGAGCTAGTAAGGTACACATCAATAACATGTATATCATATATACCTTCTTTGTCGTTGGCCACCTTCTTGTCAGCCAGGTACTTGGGGGCAGTTCCGCTTCCAATGACCAGTTCCCTTGCAATGAAAGCACTTACTTTCTTGCTTAGGTCCATGCTTAGGCTTCTTTACAGGAGTAGCAACTGCTTTGCCATCCTTCTTGGTTTTACCCTTCTTGCCTTTGCCCTTGCCATTCTTCTGGAAACTAGTGGTTTTATTGACCATCAACACTTGATTTTCTTTCTGGATTTCAGACTCAGCGACTTTTAGCATCGCAAACAGCTCGGCGACTGACTTGTTCATCCCATGCATGTTATAGTTCATCACAAGGCTCTTGTAACTAGGTGACAGTGATTGAAGAACTCTGTCAGTGATTGCCTCTGGCGGAAGGGTAATCCCCAACTCTACTAGACGATTTGAATACCCAGACATTCTGAGTATATGCTCACTGATAGACCTGTTCTCCTCCATTTTGCAAGCATAGAACTTATCGGAGGTCTCATACCTCTCGATCCGGGCATTCTTCTGAAAGATAAACTTCAACTCCTGGAACATCTTATATGCTCCATGACATTCAAAACATCTTTGAAGTCCCGGTTCTAAGCCATACAATATTGCACACTGAACTATTGAGTAATCTCCAGTACGTGCCTCCCAAGCGTTCTTAACGTCTTTGGAGGTCATGTCTTCTGGTTGGTCACCAAGCAGTGCATCAAGGACATATGATTTCTGGGAAGCCGTGAGGATAATCCTCACATTATGGGCCCAATCAACAAACTTACTTCCATCATCTTTCAACTTAGCTTTCTTTAGGAACGCATTAAAATTCAGGGGTGCTACTGCGCGAGCCATTGATCTACAACATAAATATGCAAAGGTTACTTAGACTATTGTTCAAGATAATGAGTTTAGTTAATCAAATTATTAAAGATCCCACTCAAATTGACATCCAGCAAGAGGGAGCGGAGAGGAAGAAGAGTTCTCTGGCAGTGTGACAACGTTGTGGCGATGGTGGTGGAGCTATTCCGGCAGGGCTTCGCCTAAGCACTGCAGAAATCCGGTCTAGAGGAGAAACTATGCACTGGAGGAACAGGTTGCACGTGGCTGAAAATCTAGTGCAAAAACCTAAAACCCTCTAGTATATATAGGAGGAGAGGAGGAGAGGCTTCGCCCAAGGGACAAGCCTCCTTTGGTTCGGCCGAAGTGGGGAGGAGAGGAGGACTCCTCCTCCAATCCTAGTAGGACTAGGATTATTCCTTTTTTGCCTTTTTTGCACCTTTTCCTTTTGGGATTTTCTTCCCTAGCCGCATGGGCCTTGTGTGGAAGTTCCACCAGACCACTAAGGGCTGGTATTCACTCTCCCACAGCCCATTAAGCCTCTTGCGTCGAAATACCCCTCCCGGTGGTCTCCTGGTACACTACCGGCACTCCCGGTACACTACCGATGAGCCGAAAACTTTTCCGGCGACCAAAACAGGACTTCCTATATATGAATCTTTACCTCCGGACCATTCCGGAGCTCCTCGTGACGTCTGGGATCTCATCCGGGACTCAGAACAACCTTCGGTCACCACCATGCATAACTCTATACTACCGAAACGTCACCAAACTTTAAGTGTGCAGAACCTGCGGGTTCGAGAACTATGTAGACATGACCGAGACACCTCTATGGTCAATAACCAATAGCGGGACCTGGATTCCCATATTGGTTCCCACATATTCTATGAAGATCTTTATAGGTCGAACCTCTATGTCAAGGATTCAGTTAATATCGTATGATGTTCCCTTTGTTGTTCGGTATGTTACTTGCCTGAGATTCGATCGTCGGTATCTCCATACCTAGTTCATCCTCGTTACCGGCAAGTCTCTTTACTTGTTCTATAATACAAGATCCCGTGACTAACACTTAGTCACATTGCTTGCAAGGCTTATTGTGATGTTGTATTACCGAGTGGGCCCTGAGATACCTCTCCGTCACACGGAGTAACAAATCCCAGTCTTGATCCATGCCAACTCAACAGACACCCTCGGAGATACCTGTAGAGCACCTTTATAGTTACTCAGTTACATTGTGACGTTTGATACACACAAGGCACTCCTCCGGTTTCCGTGAGTTGCATGATCTCATGGCCATAGGAACATATACTTGATATGCAAAAAACAGTAGCAATAAACTGACACGATCATATTCTACGTTTGTAGTTTGGGTCTTGTCCATCACATCATTCTCCTAATGATGTGATCCCGTTATCAAATGATATCTCACGTCAATGGCTAGGAAACCTTGACCATCTTTGATCAACGAGCTAGTTCACTAGAGGCATACTAGGGACATAGTGTTGTCTATTTACCCACACATGTAATGTGTTTCCAATCAATGCAATTATAGCATGGATAATAAATGATTATCGTGAACAAGGAAATATAATAATAAACACTTTATTTATTGCCTCTAGGGCATATTTCCAACAACTGGCCGATCTTTTCAAAGGAGAAAAAGAAGATTTTGCTCGACTGTCAGGCAAAGAGGGCTATTCGAGTCATAACCCCATCGAATGGGTAAGCCATTGGCTTTGTTTTCCAAGTTTGGATATTTATGTATAATACTTCTGATAGAAACTTTCAATCTATGTGAACAGAGTTGGAGGCGCTGGATCGAGACAGTCAGCTGTCCGACGCTTCAACCGGAGAGTTATTCTCATGATGACGATCCCGGATTCCATGATGATCCAGAGCTATCAATTTAATACGAGGACGGGGTCTTTTACCAGGAGAGCCTTGACGGCCCCAAGGTGGCTCTTCTAGCCAATCACCCGAGACCACTTCCCTATTCCACTACTGGTAAAAAGTAAGTCCCTTCTAGTAAAGGGCAAGCGACCCCTTCCAACCCGAGTGTGCCGATCTCTACTCTCAAGGGTCGTCGGTCCACCCGTCGAACGACGTCTATGGCAGCAGGGCCCGTACCGAGCAACAGCGGGAATCCTCCTCATGAGCCAACCGTGGCGACCGCCACGACCGTGCACTCAACCAAGAGGTACTTTATTTAATGATTAAGTTCAGCCATTGTCATGATTGCGATAAGTACTCACAAAATCTCGTATCAAAATACTCAGGAGGCGAGTACAGCCACCTTCTTCTGGGAATTTCACCGAGGCACCAGGCAACCATCATGAATCAAGGTCTTTTGCTCAGGCTGAACTTGACGCGGAGGTCCCTATGATGGATCAGCCCCCTGAAGATTCTGGGAACATCACGGTCACCAACTAGGACGTAGAGAGTGTGATGAATCACCGACGGCAAAAGGAAGCCTTGCGCCACCAAGTGTTTTCCGAACAAGAATTTAATGCCACAGTTCGGTGGACGCATACATCGGAGTTGTCCGAGCTAGGCTTGGGAGAGCCGCCAAACTGATATCGTCCAGCCTGAAGGTGAGTAATCGGTTTTAACAACCGAACACAAATATTAATCCTGTAGCCCCCAAGCCTTGATTTGGTCGGAACGACCAAGTTAAGGATCTTAATATTGTTTTGTTTATAATGTAGGCCTCAAGGTAGAAAAATGAGAAGCTGACGAAGGAACTCGAGGTGAGCCGAACATAGGTACAAACCATGAAGGCCGAGCTTGAGCAACTGAAGAATTTCACCCGAGAGGCAAATGGTGAGTATGTCAATTTGCCGAATTATTCGGCATTCCCGTACTAATGAGAGAGTGCTTTATATATAACAGCCGAGTCTATAGGGCAATTGCAGAAAGATTTGGATACAACCCGAGAATCTTAGAGGTATGACGAATCCCATCATGAGGCTGGCCACTGTATGTTGAACCAAAGTCTTGAGGATACGAACCGGCTTAAGGCGGAAAACCAGCGGCAAGCCAACAAATTTGAGAGTTTGAAAACTCAATTGGATCAAGCCCAAGAAGAGAACCATAGATTACAAAGGGGCATGTTCTGTAAGTGCACTTATATCTTCGTAAGTCGTAAAAGTACCTTTATTATATCAAGTTTAAGGGACATGCTTCGTCTCGTGTCTAGGTCTCTTGACCGGGCGGCTGAGGAAGAAATCGGATAATTCCGAGGGTACCTACTGAAGGAACTATCCGTCGTTCATGAGCGGGCTCGGAAAGCCATGAGGAGCATGACCAAAGTGCTCTGGCCTGCCGAGACGCCTCCAAAAGGGATGTCCGAACTGGCTGATCGGTTTAAAGGAGGCCGGTGTTGTTTTGAGTTATGGAAGACATCTGCCTATTGAGAGGGAGCATGGGAGGCATGGGCAATGGTGAAGACCTACTTTACCAAACTTAACCTAGAGCATATGGCTCGGGTTGGTTTGGTAGTTCCGGATGGGAAAGAAGTGCCACTTCATTTGGTTTACGACCAAGTGATGCCTACCGCTCGTCTTTTGCAAGAAGATTGTACCCTGGATACCTTAATACATAATCTTGACTAGCAGCCAGATGTTTGATTCTATGTAATTATGTACTTTAAATGAAAAAATTCTCCATCTATGCTGTAAACGTTGTCTTAACCGGCCATCTACTTTGACCTCCCTCGCTAAGCGCTTGGGAGTGTTCCGTATCAAATGTCGTCCGATAAAAGGAACTTATTTCGGGGAACCACACAATACGGTCGTTCGGTGTGAACAGACAGAACGTGCACAAGGAGATATGTTATATTACTTCTTAACATAAGAAAGATCTTCCAAAGAAAATAGTTCCTCTATCGGTACCTTCCTTTAGGTTGCTACGCAGATCGTAGATATCATGGCCATATACTACTAGTATGCGGATAATGGATTTTTCGGGAAAATAATCCCCGTTAATGGTGAAAACCACCACAAGTTTTTACTTCCATCGTAGCCAACAAATTTTGTTCTTAAGATAGCTAGCTTTCGGCTTCACCCGTCTGAGGTACGTATCCGGATGATCCGGTCGTAACAATCGCAGAGGTGCTCCCTTTATTCTCTAGCCGAACAATCGGGAACGTAGAGGGTAAGCACATGAGTGAGGCAACCCTGCTTGGCCAAATTTTAGGTCCAATTGATGCATATATTGGCTTAAAAACGATAAGGGAAGTGTGCATGCACAATACATGTGAATCGGGGCACATAATATATAATAATTGGCTTTGAGAAGAAGCCCCCAGGTGTTTTTTGTTCGGATAGGACATTTGAAGATGTATGCCAAAAAACTTTAACACAAGCTTGGTTTAGCCGAACACATGCTGGGAAATGATGTCAAATCTTGTCAAGCTAAAATTAAAGGAAAAGAACCTGAAAGAAAAAAAAGAAAAAGCAAAAGAAGGTAAGAAATAGGACGACACCGGTCTATCCGTAAAAACGCCAAAGACGAGCTTCGTTCCATGGTTTGGTTTGAGGCGATTGTCCGGCGGGTTGCGGACGCGATAAGCTCCTCCTGTAAGTACTTTGTCAATTATGAAAGAGACCTCCCACTTGGGCTTGAGTTTATTCTTCTGCTTCTCTGGGAGTCGTAAGACGAGTTCGCCCACATTATATGCCTTCGCTCTAAGCTCCCTGCTTTGGTAGTGCCGAGCTTGCTGTTGATAGAAAGTAGAGTAGGCCCGAGCTATATCGTGTTCTCCTTGCAAGGTGTCTAAGTCGTCATGACGATCTAACTCGGCCTCCTTTTCTTCGTACATGTGCACCCTAGGTACGTCATGAATGATATCGCAAGGAAGGACCGCTTCTGCCCCGTAGACCATAAAAAAGTATATCCCGTTGATCGATTCGGGGTGGTACGTAGACCCTGCAGAATGGAGTCAAGCTCCTCTACCCAATTGCAATCAGATTCATGAAGAGATCGGACCAGACATGGTTTGATGCCACTCATGATTAGACTATTGGCCTGTTCTACTTGTCTATTTGTCTGCGGGTGATACACTGAGGCATCATCGAGCTTGATGCCCATGTTTGCGCACTAGTCCTTTACCTCCTGGGAGGTGAAATTGGATCCATTGTCCGTTATTATGCTGTGCGGGACACCATAACGGTGTACCACGCCAGACATAAAGTCGACTACTGGTCCGGACTTAGCTAATTTTACTAGTTTTGCTTCGAGCTATTTTGTGAACTTGTCGACATGACCAGTAGATATTTATTCTTCTTGGTCCCCCTTTAAGTCGCCGACCATATCCAGCCCCCAGATCGCAAAAGGCCAGGTGATCAGAATAGTCAGAAGAGTTGTTGGGGGGCATGTGTCTTTAATTTGCGAATTGTTGACATCGAACACAATGTTGGACAAGTGCTTGGGCGTCCGCTCGAGCAGTGGGCCAAAAGAATCCGACTCAAAAGGCTTTGCTTACTTAGGACCGTGCTACGACATGGTGGCCGCCCATGCCTGTGTGGACTTCGTCCAGAAGCTGCCTTCCTGGTTCCTCAGATATGCACCGTTGGAGTATCCCGTTAGTGCTTTTCTTATATAACTCACCCTCATGGACGTTATAGGCCTTGGATCACTTCTACCTCTTGAGCTTGGATTGGTTTTCCCTTGAAGAGGAAAGGGTGATGCAACGAAGTGGAGAAATATTTCCCTCAATTGTTGAGACCCAAGGTATCAATCCAGTACGAGGAACAAGCAAGTCACCAATGGATTCACCTACACAAACAATCAAACTCTTGCACCCAAAGCTATAAAGGGGTTGTCAATCCCTTCACGGTTACTTGCAAGGATTAGATCTGATAGAGATAGATGTAAAAGACTGCAGAAAGTAAAAAAGGTAAATAAATTGCAGCAAGGTATTTTTGGTATAAAGAATTGAAAATCTAATATCAAAAATAGACCCGAGGGCCATAGGTTTCACTAGAGACTTCTCTCTTGAAGGAAAATAACACGGTGGGTGAACAAATTACTGTCGAGCAATTGATAGAAAAGCACATAGTTATGACGATATTGAAGGCAATGATTATGCACATAGGCATCACATCCGTGTCAAGTAGACCAAAACGATTCTGCATCTACTACTATTACTCCACACATCGACCAACTCCTGCCTGCATCTAGAGTATTAAATTCATGAAGAATAGAGTACCACATGAAGTAACATGCCATGATGTAGAGGGATAAACTCAAGCAATATTATGAAAACCCCATCTTTTTACCCTTGATGGACACAACAAAATACGTGCCTCGCTACCCCTACTTTGTCACTGGGTGAGGACACCGCAAGATTGAACCCAAAACTAAGCACTTCTCCCTTTGCAAGAATTACCAATCTAGTTGGCCAAACCAAACCAATAATTCAAAGATATTTGCAAAGATATGAAATCATGCATACAAGAATTCAGATAAGAACCAAATAATATTCATAGGTAAGATGATCATGAACCCACAATTCATCAGATCTCGACAAACACACTGCAAAAGAGTGTTACATCGGATAGATCCCCATGAAGATCATGGAGAACATGGTACTGAAGCACAAAGAGAGAGAATAAGCCATCTAGCTACTAGCTATGGACCCGCAGGTCTGTGGTGGACTACTCACGCATCATCGGAGGGGCAATGGAGTTGATGTAGATGCCCTCCGTGATCGAATATCCCTCCGGCAGGTTACCAGAAAAGGCTCCAAGATTGGATCTCTCGGGAACGGAGGCTTCTGGTGGCGGAAACGTATTTGCGTGGCTCTTTTTGGTACTGGGGGAATATTTGGGAATTTATAGGGGGCCACAAGCCTGCCAGGTGCGGCCGGGGAGGGGGGGGGTTGGCCGTGCCCCCTGGCTTGTGGCCTCCTGGCAGGTCTCTTCCTGATGACCCACAAGTATAGGGGATCTATCGTAGTCCTTTCGATAAGTAAGAGTGTCGAACCCAACGAGGAGCAAAAGGACATGATAAGCGGTTTTTAGCAAGGTATTCTCTGCAATCACTGAAATTGTCGGTAACAGATAGTTGTGTAATAAGATAATTTGTAATGGGCAGCAAGTAACAATAGTAACACAGGTGCAGCAATATGGCTAAATCCCTTTTGTAGCAAGGGACAAGCCTGAATGAACTCTTATATAAACTAAAGTGCTCTCGAGGACACATGGTAATATTTGTCAAACTAGTTTTCATCATGTTCATATGATTCGCGTTCGCTACTTTGATAGTTTGATATGTGGGTGGACCGGTGCTTGGGTGCTGTCCTTACATGGACAAACATCCCACTTATTATTAACCCCTCTCGCTAGCATCCGCAACTACGAAAGAAGAATTAAGACAAAGTCTAACCATATCATTAAACTAGTGGATCCAAATCAGCCCCTTATGACGCAACACATAAACTAGGGTTTAAGCTTCTATCACTCTAGCAACCCATCATCTACTTATTACTTCCCAATGCCTTCCTCTACGCCCAAATAATGGTGAAGTGTCATGTAGTTGACATTCACATAACACCACTAGAGGAGAGACAACATACAACGCATCAAAATATCGAACGAATACCAAATTCACGTGACTACTAGTAGCAAGACTTATCCCATGTCCACAGGAACGAACGTAACTACTCACAAAGAATTATTATGTTCATGATCAGAGAGGATTTGAATAGCATTAAGTATCTGAACATATGACCTTCCACCAAATAAACCAACTAGCATCAACTACAATAGGTAATTAACACTACTAGCAACCTTACAAGTACCAATCGGAGTCGCGAGACGGAGATTGAATACAAGAGATGAACTAGGGTTTGGAGATGAGATCAAAGTTGTCAGAATCGCGATTCTGAATCGGATCTTAACTCCGTTGCTAGGATCGTGAATCATAGAATCGTAACTATCAGGATCGTAGAAACTTAGATTCTATGAGCAAAATCGTAGAATCGGAGGGGCTAATTTGGATCGTAAGATCGTAAGATTCTAAGACTTGAGTCACGATTATGACAACTTTGGATGAGATGGTGATGATGAAGATGTTGATGGAGATGAGTCCCTTCCGATGAGAGGAGTGTTGGTGATGACGATGGCGACGATTTCCCCCTCCGGGAGGGAAGTTTCCCTGGCAGCACGGCCCTGCCGGAGCTCTAGATTCGTTCTGCTCAAGTTCCGCCTCGTGGCGGCGGTGTCTCCTCCCGAAAGATGTAGATTGATTTTTCTGGAATGAAACCCTACATATAGGAGAAGATGGGGGCCAGAGGAGCCACAGGGGGCCCACGAGCCCCCCAGGCGCGACCAGGGGGGGTAGGCCGCACCTGGCAGGCTCGTGGCCTCCTGGTGGCTCACCTCTAGTATTTATTTCGCCCAGTATTTTTTATATACTCCAAAATAATTCCTCGTTGATTTTCACGGCTTTTGGAGTTGTGCAAAATTGACATCTCAAACTTGCTCCTTTTCTAGACCAGAATTCCAGCTGCCGGCATTCTACCTCTTCATGTAAACCTTGTAAAATAGGAGAGAAAGGGCATAAGTATTGTACCATAATGTGTAAGAACAACTCATAGTGCAATAAATATCAATACAAAAGCATGATGCAAAATGGACGTATCAGCTCCCCCAAGCTTAGACCTCGCTTGTCCTCAAGCGGAAGCTGAGATCAATAAATATGCCCACATGTTTAGAGATGGAGGTGTTGATAAAATAAAATACGGACATGCAGGCATCATGATCATATTTAGAACAGCCATATCGTCATATAATCCCTTATGCCAAAGTGACAATTCATTCACAATGTAAAGCATGCATCAAGAATCTTATTGAGAATTAACAACCAATAGTCTTTAGTCACTGAAGCAATTGCAATTTATCATAACATCGGAAAGAGTCAAATAAGAGCTTGTAAGGCAAATCCACATACTCAATCATCTTTTAGCCTTCCATAATTGCTAAAAGTCACGCGGTACTCATGAGATCAAAGTTTCAGTTGGACATAGAGAAAGATAGGGGCTTATGATTTCGCCTCCCAACGATTTACCTCAAGGGTAATGTCAATAATAATAATTCATGATTACTTACTTCCAAGTTAATATATGAATATAGATCTTTCCCTAGCATATGACGCTTGCCAAGATAATGGCAAAATAAGGAATTGGTGTTGATCACCATGACTCTTTTAAAGATAAAAAGTAAAGGTACAAGATAGGCCCTTCGCAGAGGGAAGCAGAGGTTGTCATGCACTTTTGAGGTTTGGATGTGTGATCTCTTAGTGTGAAGGAACGCCACTTTATATTGCCTCTTGTGATAAAGAACTTTATTATGCAGTCTGTCGCTTTTATGTCTTCCTCATCACAAGTTCGTACAAAGCTTATTTTCCACACACTAATAGATCGTACATATTTAGGGAGCAATTTTTATTGCTTGCACCGATGACAACTTACTTGAAGGATCTTATTCAATCCATAGGTAGGTATGGTGGACTCTCATGGCAAAACTGGGTTAAGGGTTTTATGGATGCACAAGTAGTATCTCTACTTAGTGCAGAAGTTTTGGCTAATATGAGGTGGAAGCAAGCGTCACATGCTAAAGGATCCATAATCATATAGTATTTTTTGGAACTAAGCAAACAGAATTCATTATGCTGTCTTCCTTGTCCAACATCTACTTCTTAGCATGTAATAGTTTAATGAGTGTTCACAATCATAGATGGTGTCAAAGATGATATATTTATATGTGAACCTCTCTTTCTTTATTACCTCCTATTAATTGCAACAATGACCAAGGTCTACGTTTGTCTACCGACAACATGTTTCGGTCAACATTCTTTTTATATGTGAAGTCATCACTTCCCATAAGATCATCACATGATCGCTCATGCTTTTGTTCTTTTATTATTATTTTCTTTAGATCATGGCAAGAAGCAAAGCCCTTAACTAAAACACTCTTTATTATATAACTTACGAACTCGATTACATTGGGGGCAACACAAAGCAAAACTCAAGCCTAGATCATACTAAGAACTTTATTCTTCTACATAAAGATATTATCAAAAGGATCGAACTAATATATATATATAAAAGTAAAGGCAAAAGAAGTGATGGTGATACGATACCGGGGCAACTCCCCCAAGCTTGTAACAAGCCAAGGGGAGTGCCCATACCCGTGTGTTTAATTGTCTTCCTTTGGAGGTGGTGCTGGTGAAGTTGTGGGAGTCCGGGGTTGATTCTCCGTATTCCAAGGCATGGGTTCTCCATCATGGAAAGATGATCGAGTCTCCGGGATCCTCAAATCTGCAGCTAACCGTATTGCTTTAAATCTATACTCATACTCACTGTTCTGGTTTTGCAGGTCATAGATCTAGGCTTGGAGATGATCGATTCTGTCATAGAGCTTGAAGAGGTGTTCCCCGATGTCCTTGGCGTCGACTTGTGCTTGTTGGTGAACTCCATAATCATCATGTGATTGGCGTTGAGTCCACGTTCCACCATCCCATGAAACTTGAAGACTTGCTGCTCCATTGCTTCGAGCCTCGTCTCCATGCTTCCGGTCTTCTTGGGCCCCTCAACGTCACGGATGTGCAGCACCCCCTCACGCATCTCAATAGTTTGAGGGTGTTGCAGCACCTCCGCGAGGTAGGGGTTGATGACCTTCTCAAAGAACTTGTGCTTCGAAACCTTTGGGGACGCCATAGCGATCTAAATCTGTTTGCACAACAGCTCGAAACGAAAACAGAGGATATTTGCATCATACGAGGGTCAGACCTTTCAGGAGATTATATAATGAATTTTTTCCGACCATAAGGAGTTTTCCACAAGAAGACGGAGTCCGGGAGGCACACGAGGTGCTCACGAGCCCCCCAAGCACGGCCAGGGGGTGGGCCCGCGCCTGGCACGCTCGTGGCCCCCTCGTGCACTTTCCGGACTACCTTAAATTTTTGTACTTTTCTAAATATTCCAAAACGGAGAAAAAATGCTATTGGAAAAGTTTTGGGGTTAGTTTGCTTACTGTATCACATAATCTTCATTTTCGGGGTCTGAAATGGGCTGGTAAACATCCCTGATATACTCCTCCGGGGTTGTGGTATTAATTATATTGCTTTCTATATTTATGGGAGTACCTGAGATATAATGCTTGATTCTTTGCCCATTCACAACTCTCAGAAAAGTGCCTTCCGCGTTGTTGATTTTGATGGCGCCAGAACGATATACTTCTTTGACAACATAAGGACCTTTCCATTTAGAGAGGAGCTTGCCTGCAAAAAATCTTAAACGAGAATTGTATAGCAAGACATAATCACCTACATTGAACTCACGTTTTTGTATCCTTTTATCATGCCACCTCTTGACTTTGTCTTTATACAGCTTGGCATTTTCATATGCCCGAGTTCTCCATTCATCAAGTGAGCTAATATCAAATAACCTCTTCTCACGAGCAAGTTGGAAATCAAAGTTAATTTCTTTGATTACCCAATAAGCCTTATGCTCTAGCTCAAGAGGTAAATGACATGCTTTACCATAAACCATTTTATAAGGAGACATGCCCATGTGATTCTTATAAGCAGTCCTATAAGCCCATAGTGCATCATCAAGTTTCTTAGACCAATTCTTCCTAGACCTATTAACAGTCTTTTGCAGAATTAATTTAATTTCTCTATTACTTAACTCTACTTGACCACTAGACTGAGGATGATATGGAGATGCAATTCTATGGTTGACATCATACTTAGCAAGCATTTTACGGAAAGCACCGTGAATAAAATGTGAACCACCATCAGTCATTAAATATCTAGGGACTCCAAATCTAGGGAAAATAACTTCTTTAAGCATCTTAATAGAGGTGTTATGATCAGCACTACTAGTTGGAATAGCTTCTACCCACTTAGTAACGTAATCAACAACAACTAAAATATGAGTATACCCATTGGACTTTGGAAAAGGTCGCATATAATCAAAACCCCAAACATCAAATGGTTCAATAACAAGTGAATAATTCATAGGCATTTCCTAACGTTTACTAATATTACCTATTCTTTGACATTCATCACAAGAAAAGACAAACTTATGGGCATCCTTAAAGAGAGTAGGCCAATAAAAACCGGATTGCAATACCTTGTGTGCAGTTCTATCTCCAGCATGGTGTCCTCAGTAAGCCTCAGAGTGGCACTTCTGTAGGATCTATCCTTGTTCATGCTCAGGTACACAATGTCTAATAACACCATCTACTCCTTCTTTATATAGGTGAGGATCATCCCAAAAGTAATGTCTCAAATCATAAAAGAACTTTTTCTTTTGTTGGTACGTGAAACTAGGCGGTATATATTTAGCAACAATATAATTAGCATAATCAGCATACCATGGTGTAATGCGTGAAGCATTAATGACATTCAATTGTTCATCAGGAAAGCTATCATCAATAGGTTGTGGGTCATCAAGAACATTCTCTAACCTAGACAAGTTATCTGCTACGAGGTTCTCAGCACCCTTCCTATCAACAATATGCAAGTCAAATTCTTGTAGCAAGAGAACCCATCTAATTAGTCCAGGTTTAGCATCTTTCTTTTCCATGAGATATTTAATAGCAGCATGATCAGTGTGAATAGTAATTTTAGAATCAACAATATAAGATCTGAACTTATAACATGCAAACACAACTGCTAAAAATTCTTTTTCAATAGTAGCATAATTTGTTTGGGCACTGTCTAGAGTTTTACTAGCATAATAAATAACATTCGATTTCTTATCAACTCTTTGTCCTAGGACAGCACCAATATCATAATCACTAGCATCACACATAATTTCAAAAGGTAGGTTCCAATCAGGTGGTTGAAGAATAGGTGTAGTTATCAAGGCCTTCTTCAGTATCGCAAAGGCTTCCTCACAATCATCATCAAAAATAAAAGGAATATCTTTTTGCAAGAGATTAGTGAGAGGCCTAGAAATCTTAGAGAAGTCTTTAATAAACCTTCTATAGAAATCAGCATGACCAAGGAAACTTCTTATACCTTTAATGTCTTTGGGGCATGGCATCTTCTCAATGGCATCAAGTTCAGCCTTATCAACTTCAATACCTCTTTCAGAAATTTTATGTCCCAAGACAATGCCTTCATTAACCATAAAGTGGCACTTCTCCCAATTCAAGACAAGGTTAGTGTCTTTACATCTCTGCAAAACTCGATCATGGTTGCTCAAGCAATCATCAAAAGAAGATCCGTAAATGGAGAAATCATCCATGAAAACCTCAACAATGTTTTCACAAAAGTCAGAGAATATAGCCATCATACATCTTTGAAAGGTAGCAAGTGCATTACATAAACCAAAAGGCATATGTCTATAAGCAAAGGTACCGAAAGGGCAAGTAAAAGTGGTTTTCTCCTGATCAGATTGTGCAACAGGTATTTGGGAGAAACCAGAATAACCATCTAGAAAGCAAAAGTGTGTATGTTTAGACAATCTCTATCGCATTTGATCAATAAAAGTTAGAGGGTAATGATCTTTCTTAGTAGCTTTATTTAATTTCCTAAAATCTATTACCATCCTATAGCCAGTGACAATTCTTTGTGGGATCAATTCATCTTTATCTTTAGGGACAACGGTAATACCTCCCTTCTTAGGGCGCAATGCACCGGACTTACCCAATCACTATGAGCAACAGGATAAATAATACCTGCTTCGAGGAGCTTTAATATTTCTTTTGTTACCACCTCTTTCATCTTAGGATTCGGTCTTCGTTGGGGATCAGCAACTGGTTTGGAATCAGGATCAGTTTTAATTTTATGCTGGCATAGAGTGGGACTAATGCCTTTAAGATCATCAAGAGTGTATCCAATAGTAGCACGGTGCTTCCTCAATGTTTTCAATATTTTCTTTTCTTCATGTTCTGAAAGGTTAGCACTAATAATAATAGGATATATCTCTTTTTCATCAAGATAAGCATACTTAAGAGTATCAGGTAATTGTGTAAGCTCAAACACAGGATCACCCTTGGGTGGAGGTGAATCTCCAAGTAATTCCATAGGCAATTTATTCTTAAGGATAGGACGTTGTTCAAAGATAATTCTATCTATCTCATTCCTTTCATCCATATGCATATCATTTTCATGCTCAAGCAAGTATTGCTCTAAAGGATCGGTAGGAGGAACAACAATAGAAGTAAGAGCGATAATTTCATCCTTACTAGACAATTATTTTTCATAAGGTTGTCTACCAAACTTAGAAAAATTAAATTCATGTGACACATCTCCAAAGCCAACAGTAACAGTTTGTTTCTCACAATCAATTTGAGCATTAACAATATTGAGAAAAGGTCTACCAAATATGATGGGACAAAAGCTATCTTGTGTGGTAGCAAGAACGAGAAAATCAGTAGGATACTTAGTTTTACCACATAAGACTTCAACATCTCTAACAATTCCCACAGGGCATATGGTATCTCTATTAGCAAGTTTAATAGTAACATCAATAAATTCCATCTTGACAGGTGCAATCTCGTCTTTAATTTCGTTATATAAAGATTGAGGTATTGCACTAACACTAGCACCCAAGTCACATAAACCATGATAACAATGATCTCCTATCTTAACAGAAACAACAGGCATGCCAACTACAGGTTTATGTGTGTCTCTAGCATGAGGTTTAGCAATTCTAGCAGACGCTTCACAAAATTGAATAACATGCCCATCAACATTATAGGCGAAGAGATCTTTAATAATAGCAATACTAGGTTCAACTTTGATTTGCTCAGGGGGTGTAGGTGTTCTAACGTAGCCTTTATGTATCACAATTGAAGCTTTAGCATGATCCTTTATTCTAACAGGGAAAGGTGGTTTCTCAATGTAAGCAGTAGGAATAATAGAATCATTATAAGCAACAATTTTCTCTTCAACTGAAACAGGTTTAGCTACATTAACTTCTATGGGAGGATGATATTTAAACCACTTATACTTAGGGAGATTAATATGAGTAGCAAATGATTCACATAAAGAAGCTGCTATCTCAGAGTCAAGTCCATGTTTAGCGCTAAAATCACGAGAAGTATTTGTTTCTACAAAGGATTTAACGCAGTCAAACTTAAGATTCATACCTGACTCCTTACCTTCGTCAAACTCCCAATCTTTAGCATTGCGTTTAATTCCTTCCGATAAATCCCATTTGAAGTCAATATCTCTCTTCATAAAAGAACCGGTACAAGAAGTGTCAAGCATGGTGCGATTGTCATGAGAAAGCCGAGCATAGAAGTTCATAATAATAATCTCTCTAGGGAGCACATGGTTGAGGAATGAATATAACATTGACTTAAGCCTCCCCCAAGCTCGAGCGATGCTTTCTCTATCATGAGGCCAGAAATTATAGATATAATTCCGATCAAGATGTACCAAATGCATAGGATAAAACATTTGATGAAATTCCAATTTCAATCATTTGTAGTTCCATGATCCAGTATCATCACATAGCCTATACCATGTCAATGCATTATCCCTCAAAGATAACGGAAACACCTTCTTCTTGACCTCATCTTCGGGCAAACCTGCAAGCTTAAATAAACTACAAACTTCATCTACATAGATGAGATGCGAGTCGGGGTGTGATGTTCCATCTCCTGTAAAAGGATTAGCCAACAGTTTCTCTAGCATACCCGAAGGAATTTCATAATAAATATTTTCAGTAGGTGTAGTCGGTTGAGGAGAAACTGTTTGTGCTTCCGGTCGAGGTGAAGATACCTCGAACAATCCCCTCAAAGGATTAGTTTCCATAGTGACAAGTGACAATAAATTTCAGCACACAATATAAATGTTTCCTTACCAAATTCCACTTACCAAAGGTGCTTCACTCCCCGACAATGGCGCCAGAAAAGAGTCTTGATGACCCACAAGTATAGGGGATCTATCATAGTCCTTTCGATAAGTAAGAGTGTCGAACCCAACGAGGAGCAAAAGGAAATAATAAGCGGTTGTCAGCAAGGTATTCTCTGCAAGCACTGAAATTGTCGGTAACAGATAGTTGTGTAATAAGATAATTTGTAACGGGTAGCAAGTAACAATAGTAAGAAAGGTGCAGCAATGTGGCCCAATCCCTTTTGTAGCAAGGGACAAGCCTGAACGAACTCTTATATAAAGTAAAGTGCTCCCGAGAATATTTGTCAAACTAGTTTTCATCATGTTCATATGATTCGTGTTCGCTACTTTGATAGTTTGATATGTGGGTGGACCGGTGCTTGGGTGCTGTCCTTACTTGGACAAACATCCCACTTATGATTAACCCCTCTCACAAGCATCCACAACTACGAAAGAAGAATTAAGACAAAGTCTAACCATAGCATTAAACTAGTGGATCCAAATCAGCCCCTTACGACACAACTCATAAACTAGGGTTTAAGCTTCTGTCACTCTAGCAACCCATCATCTACTTATTACTTCCCAATGCCTTCCTCTAGGCCCAAATAATGGTGAAGTGTCATGTAGTCGAAATTCACATAACACCACTAGAGGAGAGACAACATACAACGCATCAAAATATCGAACGAATACAAAATTCACATGACTACTAGTAGCAAGACTTATCCCGTGTCCTCAAGAACAAACGTAACTAATCACAAAGCATAATTATGTTAATGATCAGAGAGTATTTGAATATAATTAAGGATCTGAACATATGATCTTCCACCAAGTAAACCAACTAGCATCAACTACAATAGGTAATTAACACTACTAGCAACCTTACAAGTACCAATCGGAGTCGCGAGACGGAGATTGAATACAAGAGATGAACTAGGGTTTGGAGATGAGATGGTGCTGATGAATATGTTGATGGATATGAGTCCCCTCCAATGAGAGGAGTGTTGGTGATGACGATGGCGATGATTTCCCCCTCCGGGAGGGAAGTTTCCCCAGCAGGACGGCCCTGCCGGAGCTCTAGATTGGTTCTGCTCAAGTTCCGCCTCACGGTGGCGGCGTCTCCTCCCGAAAGATGTAGATTGATTTTTTGGAACGAAACCCTCCATATAGGAGAAGATGGGAGCCAGAGGAGCCACAGGGGGCCCACAAGCCCCCCAGGCGCAGCCAGGGGGTAGGCCGCACCTGGCAGGCTCGTGGCCTCCTTGTGGCTCACCTCTGGTATTTCTTTCACCCAGTATTTTTTATATATTCCAAAATAATTCCTCGTTGATTTTCACAGCTGTTGGAGTTGTGCAGAATAGACATCTCAAACTTGCTCCTTTTCCAGCCCAGAATTCCAGCTGCCGGCATTCTCCCTCTTCATGTAAACCTTGCAAAATAAGAGACAAAAGACATAAGTATTGTACCATAATGTGTAATGACAGCTCAAAGTGCAATAAATATCAATATAAAAGCATGATGAAAAATGGACGTATCACTTGCCTTCCCCTCGAAGTCTGGTAGATGTCTTCTGGTCCAAGAAAAATCATCACGAATATTTTATTCCGTTTGGACTCCATTTAATATTCCTTATCTAGAATACTCAAAAACAAGGAAAAACAGAAACTGGCACTAGGCTCTAGGTTAATAGGTTAGTCCCAAAAATAATATAAAATAGCATATTAATGCACATAAAACATGCAAAAGAGATAATATAATAACATGGAACATGAAAAAATTATAGATACATCGAAGACGTATCAACATCCCCAAGCTTAATTCCTACTCGTCCTCGAGTAGGTAAATGATAATAAACAGAATTTTTGATGTGCAATGCTACCTAACATATTTATGTTGGAAATATGCCCTAGAGGCAATAATAAATTAGTTATTATCATATTTCCTTGTTCATGATAATCGTTTATTATCCATGCTATAATTGTATTCATCAGAGACTTAGATGCATGTGTGGATACATAGACAAAACCATGTCCCTAGTATGCCTCTAATAGACTAGCTCGTTGATCAAAAGATGGTTAAGGTTTCCTAGCCATGGACATGAGATGTCATTTGATAACGGGGTAACAACATTAGGATAATGATGTGATGGACAAGACCCAAACTGCAAACGTAGCATATGATCGTGTCAGTTTATTGCTACTGTTTTCCGCATGTCAAGTATGTGTTCCTATGACCATGAGATCATGCAACTCACAGATATCGGAGGAGTGCCTTGTGTGTATCAAACGTCGCAACGTAACTGGGTGCTCTACAGGTATCTTCGATGGTGTCTGTTGAGTTGGCATGGATAGAGACTGGGATTTGTTACTCCGTGTGACGGAGAGGTATCTCGGGGCCCACTCGGTAATGCAACATCGCAATAAGCCTTGCAAGCAATGTGACTAATTGTTAGTTGCGGGATCTTGTATTACGGAATGAGTAAAGAGACTTTCCAGTAACAAGGTTGAACTAGGTATGGAGATACCAACGATCGAATCTCGGGCAAGTAACATACCGAAGAACAAAGGGAACGTTATACGGGATTAACTGAATCCTTGACATAGAGGTTCGACCGATAAAGATCTTCGTAGAATATGTAGGAACCAATGTGGACGTCCAGGTCCCGCCATTGGTTATTGACCGTAGAGGTGTCTCGGTCATGTCTACAAAGTTCTCGAACCCGCAGGGTCTGCACACTTAAGGTTTGGTGACATTTCGGTAGTGTAGAGTTATGTATGGTGGTGACCGAGTTTTTTCGGAGTGCCGGATGAGATCCCGGACGTCACGAGGATCTCCGGAATGGTCTGGAGGTAAAGATTCATATATAGGAAGTCCCAGTTTGGTTTCGGGAAAAGTTTCGAGCTCATCGGTAGTGTACCGAGAGTGCCGGTAGTGTACCGGGAGTGCCGGTAGTGTACCGGGAGGCCTCCGGGAGGGGTATTTCGACCCCAAGAGGTCCATGGGCTGTGGGAGAATAATAACCAGCCCTTAGTGGGCTGGGAAAACAGCCACAAAGGCCCATGGCGTAGGAGAGAAAGTCCTAAAGCAAAAAGTGGAAAATCAGCCAATAGGAGGCAATCCTACTCAAACTAGGATTGGAGGTGAAGTAGGATTGCTTCCCACCTCCTATTTCGGCCGACCCAAAGGCCTTGGCTGCCTCTCCTCTCCTCTCCTCCTATATATACTAGTGGATTGGGTGGTTTTTGGACAGAATTTCCGGCCATGTGCTACCCGTTACACCGGTGCATAGTTTCTCCTCTAGATCGGTTTTCTGCAGCGCTTAGGCGAAGCCCTGCCGGAATTGCTCCACTACCATCACCGGAGCGCCGTCACGCTGCCGGTGAACTCTCTATCCTCTCCACCTCCTCTCGCTGGATCGAGACGGTGGAGATCGTCATCAAGCTGCACGTGTGCTGAACGCGGAGGTGCCGTCCGTTCGGCGCTAGATCGGAAGGACCGTGATCGAGATCGCGAGACGGTTCGTGATGTGATCACGGAACGGATCGTGATGAGTTCGCGGGACAGATCGTGATCAAGATCATGAGACAGATCGTGATGAGTTCGCGGGACGGATCATGATGTGTTCGCGGGACGGTTCGTGATTGGATCGCGGGACGCTCGGCGATTTGGATCGCGAAGAAGTTCGACTACACCAACCGCGTTTCTTAACGCTTCCCACTTAGCGATCTACAAGGGTACGTAGATCCACTCTCCCTATCGTAGATGCTCATCACCATGGATAGGTTTGCGTGTGCGTAGGAAATTTTTTGTTTCCCATGCGACGTTCCCCAACAGTGGCATCATGAGCTAGGTTGATGGTTCAATGAGATCTCCAGTAGAACACAAAAGGTTTGTGGGCGTTGATGCTTAGATTGCTTCCTCCCTTGGTCGGATTTTGGTTCAGCGGGATTGTGAGATGAAGCGGCCCGGACCAACATTACTCGTACGCTTACGAGAGACTGGCTCCCTCGACGCAACTTGTTGCTTAGATGGCTTGCGGGTGACAGTTTCTCTCACTTTAGTTGGATCGGATCCGACAAAGGCGGTCCTTGAGAAGGTTGAAAAGAAATCTATGTATCACCGTTGTGGTTTATGCGTAGGTGAGAATCGTTCTTGCTAGATACCCGTTGCAGCCACGTAAAACATGCAACAACAATTAGAGGACGTCTAACTTGTTTTTGCAGGGTATGTTGTGATGTGATATGGCCAATTACATGATGAGATATATGTGATGTATGTGATGATCATGTGATGTATAGAATTTCACGACTTGCATGTCGTTGAGTACGGCAACCGGCAGGAGCCATAGGGTTATCT
This sequence comes from Hordeum marinum, assembly GCA_022496015.1. Classification (NCBI taxonomy): domain Eukaryota; kingdom Viridiplantae; phylum Streptophyta; class Magnoliopsida; order Poales; family Poaceae; genus Hordeum; species Hordeum marinum. The sequence goes on from CM039678.1 coordinate 558,823,157, forward strand.
TTAATTATTGTATGACCTGCGTGTCAATCATTAAGTGCTATGTAATGCTTTACTTTATCGCTAAGCGGTAGCAATTGAAGTAGAAGCAGGGCTGGCACCACAACCCCAATGGCAACACATTGATGGAGATCAAGACGATGGAGATCATGGTGTTGTGCCAGTGACAATGGAGATCATGCCGGTGTTTCGAAGATGGAGATCTTAAACACAAGTTCATGGCCATATCATGTCACTTATGAATTGCATGAGATGTTAATCCTTTTATGCACCTTGTTTTGCTTAGTACGGCGGTAGCATTATAAGGTGATCCCTCACTTGAATTTCAAGATGAACTGTGTTCTCCCCGAGTGTGCACCGTTGCGAAAGTTCGTCGTGTTGAGACACCACGTGATGATCGGGTGTGATAGACTCTATGTTCACATACAACGGGTGCAAGCTAGATTTGCACGCGCAGAACACTCGGGTTAAACTTGACGAGCCTAGCATGTACAGACATGGCCTCGGAACACGAGAGACCGAAAGGTCGAATATGAGTCATATAGTAGATATGAACAACATAATGATGTTCACCATTGCAGCCACCTCAACTCACATGATGAGCGGACTTGAGTTGGTGAATTTGGATCATGTATCACTCGAATGATCGGAGGGATGTCAATTTGAGTGGGAGTTCTTAAGTAATATGATTAATTGAACTCATTATCATGATAATAGTCAAAGTGTCTTTGCAAATTATGTTGTAGATTACTAGCTCACGCTGTAGCTCCCTTAAATATTTATATGTTCCTAGAGAAATAGAGTTGAAAGATGTTGGTAGCAATATTGTGAACTGGGTCCGTGATCTGAGGATTGTCCTCATTGCTGCACAGAAGGCTTATGTCCTTAATGCACCGCTCGGTGCGCCACCCCCTCTAGCGTCATCTATAGATGTTGTGAAAATCTAACAGGCACGTTTCGATGACTACTTGATAGTTTAGTGCGTCATGCATTACGGCTTAGAATTGAGGCTCCGAAACATTTTGAACGTCACGGAACATATGAGATGTTCTAGGAGCAGAGATTGTGATCTCAGGCTCGTGCCTGTGTTGCGAGATATGAGATCTCCAACAAGATTCTTTGCCTATAATATGAAGGAGAATAGCTCAATCATTGAGCATGTACTCAGATTGTCTGGGTACTACAATCGCTTGAATCCAGTGGGAGTTGATCTTCCAGATAAGATAGTGATTGATATAGTTCTCCAAGTCACTGTCACTAAAGCTACTAGAACTTAGTGATGAACTATAATACACTAGGGATAGAAGTATTGATCCCTGAGCTGTTCGCGATGTTTGACACCACGAAGGTAGAAATCAAGAAGGAGCGTCAAGTGTTGATGGTTAATCAAACCACTAGTTTCGAAAAGGGCAAGAGCAAGGAGGGAAACTTCATGGATAGCAAGTCAGTTGCTGCTCCAGTGAAGCAACCCAAAGTTGAACTCAAACCCGAGACTAAGTGCTTCTATTATGAGGTGAGAGGTCGCTGAAGTGGAACAACCCTAGATACTTGGTAGATAAGAAGGCTGGCAACATCAACAGAAGTATATTTGATATACGAGTTATTGATGTGTACCATGCTAGTACTCCTAGTAGCACCTGGATATTGGATACCGGTTCGGTTGCTAAATGTTAGTAACTCGAAATAAAAGCTACGGAATAAACGGAGAACTAGCTAAGGGTGAGGTGACGATGTGTGTTGGAAATGTTTCCAAGGTTGATGTGATCAACATCGCACGCTCTCTCTACCTTCAGGATTAGTGACGAACCTAAATAAATGTTATTTGGTGTTTTGCGTTGAGCATGAACATGATTAGATCATGTTTGTTGCAATACGGTTATTCATTTATGTTAGAGAATAATAGTTATTCTGTTTACATGAATAATACCTTCAATGGTCATGCACCCAGTGAGAATGGTTTGTTGAAATCTTGATCGTAGTAATACACATGTTCATAACATTGATGTCAAAAGATACAAAGTTAAATAATAATAGTACCACATACTTGTGGCACTGCCGCAAAATGTCATATTGGTATAAAGAGCATGAAGAAACTCCATGGTGATGGATATTTGGACTCATTCAATTTCGAATCGGTTGAGACATGCAAACCATGCCTCTTGGGCAAGATGACTAAAGGACCCCGTTGGATGGAGCGGGCAAGTGATTCATTGGAAATGATACATGTTAATGTATGAAATCTAGTGAGTCTTGTAGCGTGCGGTGGATATCATTATTTTCTTACCTTCACTGATGATTTGAGTAGATATAGTGTATATTTACTTAATGAAACACAAGTCTGAATCGTTTGAATGGTTCAAGCAAATTCAGAGTGAAGTTTAAAGATCATCGTGACAAGAAGATAAAAATGACTGCGATATGATCATGGAGGTGAATATCTTAGTCACGAGTTTGGCATACAACTTAAGACAATGTGAAAGTTGTTTCACAACTAAACGCCACCTGGAACACCATAGATTGATGGTGTGTCCGAACATCATAGTTATGCTCTATTGGACATGGTGCGTGCTATGATGTCTTTTGTCGTTTTACTACTATAATTTTGGGGTTATGCATTAGAGACAACTACATTCACTTTAAATACGGCACCATCTAAATCCGTTGAGATGACACCATGTGAATTATGGTTTGATAGAAACCTAAGCTGTCATTTCTTAATACTTGTGGCTGCGACACTTGTGTGGAAAATGTTTTCACCTAATGAGGTTGAACCCAAGGCGGACAAATGCATCTTCATAGAATACCCTAAGATCAGTTGGGTGAACCTTCTATCTCAGATCCAAGTGCAAAGTGTTTGTTACTAAAACGGATCCTTTCTCGAGGAAAATTTTCTCTCGAAAGAATTGAGTGGGAGGAAGATAGAACTTGATGAGGTTGTTAAACCTTTGTTCAACCAGAGAGTAGCGTAGCGCAGAAAGATGTTTCTGTGAAGCCTACGTTAGTTGAAGAGGAAGTTAATGATGATGATCATGAAGCTTCAGGATCAAGTTACTATCGAACTTTGTAGGTCGACAAGGATGTGTACTGCTCCTAAGTGGTACGACAACTCTGTCTTGGAGATCATGTTGTTGGACAACGATGAACCTACGAGCTATGGAGAAGCGATGATGGGCCCGGATTCCGACAAATGGTTAGAGGCCATGAAATCCGAGATAGGATCCATGTATGAAAACCAAGTGTAGACTTTGGTAGACTTGCTCGTTGGACGGCAGGTTGTTGAGTACAAATGGATCTTTAAAATGAAGACAGACACTGATGGTGAATGTCACTATTTGTAAAGCTCGACTTGTTGCAAAGATGTTTGTGACAAGTTCAAGGAGTTGACTACGATGAGACTTTCTCACTCGTAGTGGTGCTAAAGTCTGTTGGAATTATGTTAGCAGTTGCTGTGTTTTCAATTATGAAATCTGGCAGATGGATGTCAAAACATCGTTTCCTTAACGGTTTACTTGAGGAAAGGTTGTATGTGATACAACCAGAAGGTTTTGTCAGGCCTAAGGATGCTAAAAGGTGTGGAAGCTTCGGTGATCCTTCCATGGACTGAAGCAAGCATCTCGGAGTTGGAATATACGCTTTGATGAGGTGATCAAAGTTTTGATGTTTATACAAAGTTTACGAGAAACTTGTATTTGCAATAAAGTGAGTGGGAGCACTATAGAATTTCTGATAAGTATATGTGGATGACATATTGTTGATCAGAAATAATGTAGAGTTTCTGGAAAGCATAAAGCGGTCATTTGGAAAGTGATTTTGAAAAGAAGACCTAGATGAAGCTACCTAATTGTTGAGCATCAAAGTCTATGAAGATAGATCAAGATGCTCGATGAGACTTTCAATGAGTGCATACCTTGACAAGATTTTGAAAGAGTTCAAAATGGATCAGTCAGAGAAAGGGTTCTTGCCTGATTTGTAAGGTGTGAAAGTTGAGTGAGACTCAAAGCTCGACAACGGCAGAAGAAAGAGAAAGGACGAACGTCATCCCCTATGCCTTAGCCATAGGCTCTATATTATGCCATGCTGTGTACCACACCTGTGTGTGCCTTGCCATGAGTCCGTCAGGGGGTACAAGAGTGAACCAGGAGTGGATCACTGGACAGCGGTCAAGATTATCCTCAGTAACTAAGAGACTGAGGAGATGTTTCTCGATTATGGAGGTGATAAAGAGTTCATCGTAAGGAGTTACGTCGATACAAGCTTTAACACTAATCCGAATGACTCGTAGTAGCAATCTGGATACGTATAGTGGAGCAGCCATTTGGAATAGTACCGAGCAAAGTGTGGTAGCAGTGTTTACAATTTGACATAGGTATTTGCAAAGTGCACACGGATCTGAATGTTACAGACTCGTTGACTATAAGACCTCTCTCACATGCAAAGCATGATCGATCCCTAGAACTCGTTGGGTGTTAGATTCATAACAATGCGAATCACATGGTGATGTGAACTAGATTATTGACTCTAGTGCAAGTGGGACACTGTTGGAAATATGCCCTAGAGGCAATAATAAATTACTTATTATCATATCTCCTTGTTCATGATAATCGTTTATTATCCATGCTATAATTGTATTGATCGGAGACTTAGATGCATGTGTGGATACATAGACAAAACCATGTCCCTAGTATGCCTCTAATAGACTAGCTCGTTGATCAAAAGATGGTTAAGGTTTCCTAGCCATGGACATGAGATGTCATTTGATAACGGGGTGACATCATTAGGAGAATGATGTGATGGACAAGACCCAAACTGCAAACGTAGCATATGATCGTGTCAGTTTATTGCTACTGTTTTCCGCATGTCAAGTATGTGTTCCTATGACCATGAGATCATGCAACTCACAGATATCGGAGGAGTGCCTTGTGTGTATCAAACGTCGCAACGTAACTGGGTGACTATAAAGGTGCTCTACAGGTATCTCCGATGGTGTCTGTTGAGTTGGCATGGATCGAGACTGGGATTTGTTACTCCGTGTGACGGAGAGGTATCTCGGGGCCCACTCGGTAATGCAACATCACAATAAGCCTTGCAAGCAATGTGACTAATTGTTAGTTGCAGGATCTTGTATTATGGAACGAGTAAAGAGACTTTCCAGTAACGAGGTTGAACTAGGTATGGAGATACCGACGATCGAATCTCGGGCATGTAACATACCGAAGAACAAAGGGAACGTTATACGGGATTAACTGAATCCTTGACATAGAGGTTCGACCGATAAAGATCTTCGTAGAATATGTAGGAACCAATGTGTACGTCCAGGTCCCGCCATTGGTTATTGACCGTAGAGGTGTCTCGGTCATGTCTACATAGTTCTCGAACCCGCAGGGTCTGCACACTTAAGGTTGGGTAACGTTTCGGTAGTGTAGAGTTATGTATGGTGGTGACCGAAGTTTGTTCAGAGTCCCGGATGAGATCCTGGACGTCACGAGGATCTCCGGAATGGTCTAGAGGTAAATATTCATATATAGGAAGTCCCAGTTTCGTTTCCGGAAAAGTTTCGGGCTCATCCGTAGTGTACCGGGAGTGCCGGTAGTGTACCGGGAGGCCTCTGGGAGGGGTATTTCGACCCCAAGAGGTCCATGGGCTGTGGGAGAATAATAACCAGCCTTTAGTGGGCTGGGAAAACAGCCACAAAGGCCCATGGCGCAGGAGAGAAAGTCCTAAAGCAAAAAGTGGAAAATCAGCCAATAGGAGGCAATCCTACTCCAACTAGGATTGGAGGTGAAGTAGGATTGCTTCCCACCTCCTATTTCGGCCGACCCAAAGGCCTTGGCTGCCTCTCCTCTCCTCTCCTCCTATATATACTAGTGGATTGGGTGGTTTTTGGACAGAATTTCCGGCCACGTGCTACCCGTTACACCGGTGCATAGTTTCTCCTCTAGATCGGTTTTCTGCAGCGCTTAGGCGAAGCCCTGCCGGAATTGCTCCACTACCATCACCGGAGCGCCGTCACGCTGCCGGTGAACTCTGTCTCCTCTCCATCTCCTCTCGCTGGATCGAGACGGTGGAGATCATCATCAAGCTGCACGTGTGCTGAACGCGGAGGTGCCGTCCGTTCGGCGCTAGATCGGAAGGACTGTGATCGAGATCGCGAGACGGTTCGTGATGTGATCACGGAACGGATCGTGATGAGTTCGCGGGACAGATCGTGATCAAGATCATGAGACAGATCGTGATGAGTTCGCGGGACGGATCATGATGTGTTCGCGGGATGGTTCGTGATTGGATCGCGGGACGCTCGACGATTTGGATCGCGAAGAAGTTCGACTACACCAACCGTGTTTCTTAACGCTTCCCACTTAGTGATCTACAAGGGTACGTAGATCCACTCTCCCTCTCGTAGATGCTCATCCCCATGGATAGGTTTGCGTGTGCGTAGGAATTTTTTTGTTTCCCATGCGACGTTCCCAAACAATTTATGTATGTAATATCCTTTATTGTGGCATGAATGTTCAGATCCATAAGACTCAAAACAAAAGCTTAATGTTGACATAAAAATAATAATATTTGAAGCATACTAACAAAGCAATTGTGTCTCTTCAAAATATAATGGCAAAAGAAAGTTATCCCTACAATATCATATAGTCTGGCTATGCTCCATCTTCCCCACACAAAGTATTTATATGATGCACAACCCCGATGACAAGTCAAGCAATTGTTTCACACCTTTTATGTTCTCAAACTTTTTCAACTCTCACGCAATACATGAGCGCGAGCCATGGATATAACCCTATAGGTGGAATAGAATATGGTGGAGGTTGTGAAAAAAGGAGAAGATAGTCTCACATCAACTAGGCTTATCAACAGGCTATGGAGATGCCCATTAATAGATATTAATGTGAGTGAGTAGGGATTGCCATGCAACGGATGCACTAGATCTATAAGTGTATGAAAGCTCAAAAAGTAACTAAGTGGGTGTGCATCCAACTTGCTTGCTCATGAAGACCTAGGGCAATTTGAGGAAGCCCGTCATTGGAATATATAAGCCACGTTGTATAATGAAAAATTCCCACTAGTATATGAAAGTGACAAAATAGGAGACTCTCTATCATGAAGATCAGGGTGCTACATTCAAGCACAAGTGTTGAAAAAAGATAGTAGCATTGTCCCTTCTCCCTTTTCTGTCTTTTTTTGGTGGGCATCTTTGGCCTCTTTTTTATTTGGGCTTCGCTGGCCTCTTTTATTTTTCATAAAGTCTGGAGTCTCATACCAACTTGTGAGGGAATCATAGCTTCCATCACGTTTCGTCACATGGGACAATTCTCTAATAATGATAGTCATCACACTTTTATTTACTTACAACTCAATATCTAGAAAAAAATATGACTCTATATGAATGCCTCCGGAAGTGTACGAGGATATGCAATGATCTAGCATAGCAAATGACATAAAAAAATGGTCAAGCCATGAAAACATCATGCTTGTAATCTTACGATCATGCAAAGCAATATGAAAATGATGGTGCGTGTCATAATAAATGGAACGGTGGAAGTTGCATGGCAATATATCTAAGAATATCTATGGAAATTCCATAATAGGTAGGTATGGTGGCTGTTTTGAGGAAGGATATATGGCGGGTTTAATGCACCGGCAAAAGTTGCGCGGTACTAGAAATTCTAGCAAAGGTGGAAGGGTGAGAGTGCGTATAATCCATGGACTCACATTAGTCATAAAGAGCTCACATACTTATTGCAAAAGTATATTAGTCATCGAAGCAAAGTATTAGACGCATGCCCGTAGGGGAGAGGTTGGTAGGAGTAAACAATCGCACGCTCCCGACCCTCACACAAACGCTGACAATCAATAAATAAATCATGCTCCGACTTTCTTACATAACGCTTGACCATACGTGCATGCTACGGGAATCACAAACCTTTACACAAGTATTTTTTACCAATTCACAATTACTTCCTAACATGACTCTTAATATTACCATCTCAAAACTTTATGCAAGGAATTAAACTCCTCATAATATTCAATGCACTTTATATGGAAGTTTTTATTATATCCCTCTTGGATGCCTATTATATTAGGACTAAATTAATAACCTAAACCAATTACCATTCTGTTTAAATACTCTCAAAATAATATAAGAAAGGTATGAGAGTTCAATTATCTCTATAAAACAAAACACCACCGTGCTCTAAAAAGATATAAGTGAAGCACTACAACAAAATTGCCTAGCTCAAAAGATATAAGTGAAGCACATAGAGTATTCTAATAAATTCATGATTCATGCGTGTCTCTCTAAAAAGATGTGTCAGCGGATGATATTGGAAAACTAATAATCAAAGGCTCATATCATACAAGATGCTCCAAGCAAAACACATATCATCTGGTGAATAAAAATATAGCCTCAAGTAAATTTACCGATGGATTGAAGACGAAAGAGGGGATACCTTCCGGGCATCCCAAATCTTAGGATTTTTGTCATCCTTGATTCCTTGGGGTGCCTTGGGAATCTCCAAGCTTAGTCTCTTGCCACTCCTTATTCCATAGTCCATCATATCCGTACCGAAAACTTGAAACTTCAAAACACAAAACTTAAAACTCGTGAGATCCGTTAGTATAAGAAAATAAATCACCACTTTAGGTACTGTTATGAACTCATTATTTATTTATATTGGTGTAATATCTAATTTCTTCCAACTTATCCTTGGTTCATAGCCCCCGATACGACGCATAGATACATAAAAATAGGTAAACAACACAAAGAAAACAGAATCTGTCAAAAACAGAACAGTCTGTAGAAATCTGGAAACATTTTTATAATTCTGTAACTACAAAAATTCTGAACAATTAGGAAAACCTAGGAAATTTTCATATAAATCTTGTGTGAAAATTTCAGACTCATTCGATGCTCCGATAAACTTATAAAATTCTTGGACTGGGTGCAAAAGTTTTCTTTTTTCAGAATGATCAAATCAACAATCATCGTAGACCATCCCAAAGGTCTTACTTGTCTCGAACACTAATTAAAACACCAAAACACAATTACTACAGAGGTAATAATGTGTGAAACACTCAAAAGTATAAGCAGAAAACATAACATAAAAATAAAATTGGGTTGCCTCCCAACAAGCGCTATTGTTTAACACCCCTAGCTAGGCATAATGATTTCAATGATGCTCACATAAAAAGTATTATTTGAAACATGCAAGAGAGAATCATGAATCTCATGACAAGAACATTTAATTCTAACCCACTTCCTATGCATTGGGATTTTGTGAGCAAACAATTTATGGGAGCAAGAATCAACTAGCATAGGAAGGCAATACAAGCACAACTTCAAAACTTTGAACACACAGAGAGGAAACTTGATATTATTGCAATTCCTTGTTCCTCCCTCATAATAATTTTCAGTAGCATCATGAAGAAATATCACAATATAACTATCACATAAAGGATTCTTTTCATGATCTACAAGCGTAGAAAATTTATCACTGTCATAAGAAAACTCCTTTTCATTCGTGGTAGTGGTTGCAAACTCAACAAAATAACTATCATGTGCACTTGATTGTCATAACTAAATTGAATATAAGAATAATGATGACAAGTTTCATGGTTATCATTACCAATTATAGCATACATGTCATGACCCAAACTTGGGGAACAAAAAAATATCTTATTCATCAAGTTTAGCATCCCCAACCTTGTGGTTTTGCATATCATTAGCATCATGGATATTTAGAGAATCCGCACTAACAACATGGCTATTATGCTTTTCATTCAAGGAACTATCGTGAATCTCCTTATAAATTTGTTCTTTCAATACTTCATCAAAATCTCCAAATTCATGATTTTCAAACAAAACTTCATAGAGACAATCAATTGCACTCAACTCACTAGCAATTGGTTCATCATAATTTGGTCTGTTGAAAAGATTAGCAAGTGGATGAGGATCCATATGAATAGTTTTTTAGCAAGAAAAGATGTAAGCAAATAGAAGGCACATGGCAATACAAGCAAACATAGCAAACAAGATATCTGACGAGAAAAAGGCAAACGAAAAAGAGAGGGCGAATAAAACGGCAAATCATTTTGGTCTTTTGTGAAAATCGTTTTAGAAGTGGGGGAGAGGAAAATGAGAGGCACAAGGCAAATAATGTAAATGCAAGAGATGAGTTTGTGATGGGTACTTAGTAGGCTTGATGTGTATCCTCCCCAGCAACGGCGCCAGAACTCCTTCTTGCTACCTCTGGAGCTTGCATTGGTTTTCCCTTGAAGAGGAAAGGGTGACGCAGCAAAGTAGATAAGTATTTCCCTCAGTTGTTGAGATGCAAGGTATCAATCTAGTAGGAGGAACAAGCAAGTCACCAAAGGATGCACCTACACAAACAATCAAACTCTTGCACCAAACGCTATAAAGCGGTTGTCAATCCCTTCACAGTTACTTGCAAGGATTAGATTTGATAGAGATAGATATAAGATTGCAGAAATTAAAAAGGTAAATAAATTGCAGCAAGGTATTTTTAGTATTTTTGGTATATGGATCTGAAAATATAATATGGAAAATAGACATGGGGGCCATAGGTTTCTCTAGAGGCTTCTCTCTTGAAGGAAAATAACACGGTGGGTGAACAAATTACTGTCGAGCAATTGATAGAAGAGCGCATAGTTATGATGATATCCAAGACAATGATTATGCATATAGGCACCACGTCCGTGTCAAGCTGACCGAAACGATTCTGCATCTACTACTATTACTCCACACATCAACCGACTACTGCCTGCATCTAGAGTATTAAGTTCACACTAGTAGAAAACAGACCTTTTGTCCCAAGCATTAGTCCCGGTCTGGTTACGAGCCAGTACTAAAGACGGTATTAGTCCTGGTTCGTGCCGGCTCCAAAAGCTAGGAGCAGGGCAACCTTTAGTACCGGCTTGTGAGCAATCTATAGTACCGGTTCGTGTCACGAGCCGGTACTAAAGGGGCGTGGCAGGCTTTTGGTCAGACTTGGGCCCCGCGTGCACCTTTAGTACCGGCTGGTGACACCAACCGGTACTAAAGGGACACCTTTAGTACCGGCTGGTGTCACCAGCCGGTACTAAAGACTTCCTACATATATGGTAATTTTTAGGTTTTATATAATTTTAGTTTCAAAAATACTAGAGGTTTATAAAAGCTTTTAGAGTTTCTTTTTGCTATTACAGTTTTATAAAAGCTTTTTAGTTGATTCTTTTTGCTATTGAAGAATATTATAGTTCATAAAATAATATTAAATTGATTATTTTTAGTTCATTCTTTTTGCTAGATGCACCTCATGTACAAAACGGACAGTCTCTTTTGAAGTATCAGGGTTTCGGACGGAAACTCATCTGTTACAAAAGGCATTTCATTTTCTTGAACTTATTTGAACTCCAGGATTTTTGTGTGTTCAAACTGCACCATTCAAAGCCACATCATCAATTTTCAACCCTTTCTGACTTCATTTGTTATTTTACATGCAGTTATTGATTTTTTTGAGCTAAATGACCCTGAAATTGAGAAGCACTACAAATGAACTCTGAAGAGGTTGAAAGTTGGCAAGGTATCATCATTTTACCCACATAGCATGTGCTAAAAAGTTGAGAGGGTTACGGCAAAAGTTGGATGCACTTCGTGTACAAAACGGACAATCTCTTTCGAAGTATCAGGGTTTCGCACATAAACTCATCTGTTGCAAAAGGCATTTCATTTTCTTGAAATTATTTGAACTCCAGGCTTTTTGTGTGTTCAAAATACACCATTAAAAGACACATCATCAATTTTCAACCCTTTCTGACTTCATTTGTTATTTTTCATGCAGTTATTGATTTTTTTGAGCTAAATGACCCTGAAATTGATAAGCACTACAAATGAACTCTGAAAAGGTTCAAAGTTGGCATGGTATCATCATTTCACCCACATAGCATGTGGGAAAAAGTTTAGAGGGTTAAGGCAAAAGCTGGATGCACTTCGTGTACAAAACGGACAATCTCTTTCGAAGTATCAGGGTTACGGACATAAACTCATGTGTTACAAAAGGTATTTCATTTTCTTGAACTTATTTGAACTCCATGATTTTTATGTGTTCAAAATGCACCATTAAAAGCCACATCATCAATTTTCAACCCTTTCTGAGTTCATTTGTTATTTTTCATACAATTATTGATTTGTTTGAGCTAAATGACCCTGAAATTGGAAAGCACTACAAATGAACTCTGAAAAGGTTGAAAGTTAGCATGGTATCATCAGTTCACCCACATAGTATGTGATAAAAAGTTGAGAGGGTTACGGCATAAGCTGGATGCACTTCGTGTACAAAACAGACAATCTCTTTCGAAGTATCAAGGTTTCGGACATAAACTCATCTGTTGCAAAAGGGATTTCATTTTCTTGAACTTATTTGAACTCCAGGCTTTTTGTGTGTTCAAATTGCACCATTAAAAGCCACATCATCAATTTTCAACCCTTTCTGACTTCATTTGTTATTTTTCATGCAGTTATTGAATTTTTTGATCTAAATGACCCTGAAATTGAAAAACACTACAAATGTACTCTGAAAAGGTTGAAAGTTGGCATGGTATCATAATTTCACCCACATAGCATGTGCTTAAAAGTAGAGAGGGTTACGGCAAAAGCTGGATGCACTTCGTGTACAAAACGGATAATCTCTTTCGAAGTATCAGGGTTTCGCACATAAACTCATCTGTTGCAAAAGGCATTTCATTTTCTTGAAATTATTTGAACTCCAGGCTTTTTGTGTGTTCAAAATACACCATTAAAAGACACATCATCAATTTTCAACCTTTGTGACTTCATTTGTTATTTTTCATGCAGTTATTGATTTTTTTGAGCTAAATGACCCTGAAATTGAAAAGCACTACAAATGAACTCCGAAAAGGTTGAAAGTTGGCATGGTATCATCATTTCACGCACATAGCATGTGCTAAAAAGTTGAGAGGGTTAAGGCAAAAGTTGGATGCACTTCGTGTACAAAACGGACAGTCTCTTTCGAAGTATCAGGGTTTCGGACATAAACTCATGTGTTACAAAAGGCATTTCATTTTCTTGAACTTACTTGAACTCCAGGCTTTTTGTGTGTTCAAAATGCACCATTCAAAGCCACATCATCAATTTTCAACCCTTTCTAACTTCATTTGTTATTTTTCATTCAGTTACTGATTTTTTTTGAGCTAAATGAACTTGAAATTGAAAAGCACTACAAATTAACTCTGAAAAGGTTGAAAGTTGGCATGGTATCATCATTTCACCCACATAGCATGTGCGAAAAAGTTGAGAGGGTTAAGGCAAAAGCTGGATGCACTTCGTGTACAAAACGGACAGTCTCTTTCGAAGTATCAGGGTTTCGGACATAAACTCATCTGTTGCAAAAGGTATTTCATTTTCTTGAACTTATTTTAACTCCAGGCTTTTTGTGTGTTCAAAATGCACCATTCAAAGCCACATCATCAATTTTCAACCCTTTCTAACTTCATTTGTTATTTTTCTTGCAGTTATTGTTTTTTTTGAGCTAAATGACTCTAAAATTGAAAAGCACTACAAAGAAGTCTAGAAAGGTTGAAAGTTGGCATGGTATCATCATTTTACCCACATAGCATGTGCTAAAAAGTTGAGAGGGTTACGACAAAAGCTGGATGCACTTCGTGTACAAAACGGATAATCTCTTTCGAAGTATCAGGGTTTCGGACATAAACTCATGTGTTACAAAAGGCATTTCATTTTCTTGAACTTATTTGAACTCCAGGATTTTTATGTGTTCAAAATGCACCATTAAAAGCCACATCATCAATTTTCAACCCTTTCTGACTTCATTTGTTATTTTTCATGCAGTTAATGAATTTTTTGATCTACATGACCCTGAAATTGAAAAGCACTACAAATGTACTCTGAAAAGGTTGAAAGTTGGCATGGTATCATGATTTCACCCACATAGCATGTGCTAAAAAGTAGGGAGGGTTACGGCAGAAGCTGGATGCACTTCGTGTACAAAACGGATAATCTCTTTCGAAGTATTAGGGTCTCGCACATAAACTCATCTCTTACGAAAGACATTTCATTTTCTTGGACTTATTTGAACTCCATGATTTTTGTGTGATCAAAATGCACCATTCAAAGACACATAATCAATTTTCAACCCTTTCTGACTTCATTTGTTATTTTTTGTGCAGTTATTGATTTTTTGAGCTAAATGACCCTGAAATTGAAAAGCACTACAAATGAACTCTGAAAAGGTTGAAAGTTGGCATGGTATCATCATTTCACCCACATAGCATGTGCTAAAAAGTTGAGAGGGTTACGAAAAAAGCTGGATGCACATTGTGTACAAAACGGACAATCTCTTTCGAAGTATCAGGGTTTCGGACATAAACTCATCTGTTACAAAAGGCAGTTCATTTTCTTGAACTTATTTGAACTCCAGGATTTTTGTGTGTTCGAAATGCACCATTCAATGCCACATCATCAATTTTCAACCCTTTCTGACTTCATTTGTTATTTTTCATGCAGTTACTGATTTTTTTGAGCTAAATGACCTTGAAATGGAAAAGCACTACAAATTAACTCTGAAAAGGTTGAAAGTTGGCATGGTATCATCATTTTACCCACATAGCATGTGCTTAAAAGTAGAGAGGGTTACGGCAAAAGCTGGATGCACTTCGTGTACAAAACGGATAATCTCTTTCGAAGTATCAGGGTTTCGCACATAAACTCATCTGTTGCAAAAGGCATTTCATTTTCTTGAAATTATTTGAACTCCAGGCTTTTTGTGTGTTCAGAATACACCATTAAAAGACACATCATCAATTTTCAACCTTTTCTGACTTCATTTGTTATTTTTCATGCAGTTATTGATTTTTTTGAGCTAAATGACCCTGAAATTGAAAAGCACTACAAATGAACTCCGAAAAGGTTGAAAGTTGGCATGGTATCATCATTTCACCCACATAGCATGTGATAAAAAGTTGAGAGGGTTACGGCAAAAGCTGGATGCACTTCGTGTACAAAACGGACAGTCTCTTTCGAAGTATCAGGGTTTCGGACATAAACTCATGTGTTACAAAAGGCATTTCATTTTCTTGAACTTATTTGAACTCCAGGATTTTTATGTGTTAAAAATGCACCATTAAAAGCCACATCATCAATTTTCAACCCTTTCTGACTTCATTTGTTATTTTTCATGCAGTTATTGATTTTTTTGAGCTAAATGACCCTGAAATTGGAAAGCACTACAAATGAACTCTGAAAAGGTTGAAAGTTAGCATGGTATCATCATTTCACCCACATAGTATGTGATAAAAAGTTGAGAGTGTTGCGGCAAAAGCTGGATGCACTTCGTGTACAAAACAGACAGTCTCTTTCGAAGTATCAAGGTTTCGGACATAAACTCATCTGTTGCAAAAGGGATTTCATTTTCTTGAACTTATTTGAACTCCAGGCTTTTTGTGTGTTCAAATTGCACCATTAAAAGCCACATCATCAATTTTCAACCCTTTCTGACTTCATTTGTTATTTTTCATGCAGTTATTGAATTTTTTGATCTAAATGACCCTGAAATTGAAAAGCACTACAAATGTACTCTGAAAAGGTTGAAAGTTGGCATGGTATCATCATTTCACCCACATAGCATGTGCTAAAAAGTAGAGAGGGTTACGGCAAAAGCTGGATGCACTTCGTGTACAAAACAGACAGTCTCTTTCGAAGTATCAAGGTTTCGGACATAAACTCATCTGTTGCAAAAGGGATTTCATTTTCTTGAAATTATTTGAACTCCAGGATTTTTGTGTGTTCAAAATACACCATTAAAAGCCACATCATCAATTTTCAACCCTTTCTGACTTCATTTGTTATTTTTCATGCAGTTATTGAATTTTTTGAGCTAAATGACCCTGAAATTGAAAAGCACTACAAATGAACTCCGAAAAGGTTGAAAGTTGGCATGGTATCATCATTTCACCCACATAGCATGTGCTAAAAAGTTGAGAGGGTTAAGGCAAAAGCTGGATGCACTTGGTGTACAAAACGGACAGTCTCTTTCGAAGTATCAGGGTTTCGGACATAAACTCATGTGTTACAAAAGGCATTTCATTTTCTTGAACTTATTTGAACTCCAGGATTTTTATGTGTTCAAAATGCACCATTAAAAGCCACATCATCAATTTTCAACCCTTTCTAACTTCATTTGTTATTTTTCATACAGTTATTGATTTTTTTGAGCTAAATGACCCTGAAATTGGAAAGCACTACAAATGAACTCTGAAAAGGTTGAAAGTTAGCATGGTATCATCAGTTCACCCACATAGTATGTGATAAAAAGTTGAGAGTGTTACGGCATAAGCTGGATGCACTTCGTGTACAAAACAGACAGTCCCTTTCGAAGTATCAAGGTTTCGGACATAAACTCATCTATTGCAAAAGGGATTTCATTTTCTTAAACTTATTTGAACTCCAGGCTTTTTGTGTGTTCAAATTGCACCATTAAAAGCCACATCATCAATTTTCAACCCTTTCTGACTTCATTTGTTATTTTTCATGCAGTTATTGAATTTTTTGATCTAAATGACCCTGAAATTGAAAAGCACTACAAATGTACTCTGAAAAGGTTGAAAGTTGGCATGGTATCATCATTCACCCACATAGCATGTGCTAAAAAGTAGAGAGGGTTACGAGAAAAGCTGGATGCACTTCGGGTACAAAACAGACAGTCTCTTTCGAAGTATCAAGGTTTCGGACATAAACTCATCTGTTGCAAAAGGGATTTCATTTTCTTGAACTTATTTGAACTCCAGGCTTTTTGTGTGTTCAAATTGCACCATTAAAAGCCACATCATCAATTTTCAACCCTTTCTGACTTCATTTGTTATTTTTCATGCAGTTATTGATTTTTTTGAGCTAAATGACCCTGAAATTGGAAAGCACTACAAATGAACTCTGAAAAGGTTGAAAGTTAGCATGGTATCATCATTTCACCCACATAGTATGTGATAAAAAGTTGAGAGTGTTGCGGCAAAAGCTGGATGCACTTCGTGTACAAAACAGACAGTCTCTTTCGAAGTATCAAGGTTTCGGACATAAACTCATCTGTTGCAAAAGGGATTTCATTTTCTTGAACTTATTTGAACTCCAGGATTTTTGTGTGTTCAAATTGCACCATTAAAAGCCACATCATCAATTTTCAACCCTTTCTGACTTCATTTGTTATTTTTCATGCAGTTAATGAATTTTTTGATCTAAATGACCCTGAAATTGAAAAGCACTACAAATGTACTCTGAAAAGGTTGAAAGTTGGCATGGTATCATGATTTCACCCACATAGCATGTGCTAAAAAGTAGGGAGGGTTACGGCAGAAGCTGGATGCACTTCGTGTACAAAACGGATAATCTCTTTCGAAGTATTAGGGTCTCGCACATAAACTCATCTCTTACGAAAGACATTTCATTTTCTTGAACTTATTTGAACTCCATGATTTTTGTGTGATCAAAATGCACCATTCAAAGACACATAATCAATTTTCAACCCTTTCTGACTTCATTTGTTATTTTTTGTGCAGTTATTGATTTTTTGAGCTAAATGACCCTGAAATTGAAAAGCACTACAAATGAACTCTGAAAAGGTTGAAAGTTGGCATGGTATCATCATTTCACCCACATAGCATGTGCTAAAAAGTTGAGAGGGTTACGAAAAAAGCTGGATGCACATTGTGTACAAAACGGACAATCTCTTTCGAAGTATCAGGGTTTCGGACATAAACTCATCTGTTACAAAAGGCAGTTCATTTTCTTGAACTTATTTGAACTCCAGGATTTTTGTGTGTTCAAAATGCACCATTCAATGCCACATCATCAATTTTCAACCCTTTCTGACTTCATTTGTTATTTTTCATGCAGTTACTGATTTTTTTGAGCTAAATGACCTTGAAATGGAAAAGCACTACAAATTAACTCTGAAAAGGTTGAAAGTTGGCATGGTATCATCATTTTACCCACATAGCATGTGCTTAAAAGTAGAGAGGGTTACGGCAAAAGCTGGATGCACTTCGTGTACAAAACGGATAATCTCTTTCGAAGTATCAGGGTTTCGCACATAAACTCATCTGTTGCAAAAGGCATTTCATTTTCTTGAAATTATTTGAACTCCAGGCTTTTTGTGTGTTCAAAATACACCATTAAAAGACACATCATCAATTTTCAACCTTTTCTGACTTCATTTGTTATTTTTCATGCAGTTATTGATTTTTTTGAGCTAAATGACCCTGAAATTGAAAAGCACTACAAATGAACTCCGAAAAGGTTGAAAGTTGGCATAGTAGACTGGCTTTTGCACCCGGAATTTGTGACCCTCGTCATCTCGTTCGATGACGAGCACTGCACTAAACACTTGATTGGTGCCCGAGATGTACAGTAACATTGGTTCATTGGTGCCTGTCACCGCAAGTATGGGATTGCTGGCCAGTAGTGTTTTAATTTCCTCTAGTGCAACCACTGCTTCATTGCGGTCCACTCGAAGTTTTTGGTCTATTTCAGCAGCCTGTAGAGCGGTAAAGCCTTTACATAAAGGCGGGAGATAAAACGGCTCAAAGCCGCCACGCAGCCCGCCAGCCTTTGGACGTGCTTTAGCTCTGTAGGAATAGCAAGTTGAGATAGGGCACAAATCTTAACCGGATTCTCTTTTATTCCTCTATGGGAAACAATGAATCTAATTAGTTTACCATCAGGAACTCTGAAGACACATTTGTACGGATTGAGCCGTTTATCATATTCCCGTAGAGTAGAAAAAGTTTGCCTGAGGTCGTCTATCAGCTGGCTGATGTGTTTGGTCTTAATGACCACGTCGTGCACGTATGCCTCGACTATTTTACCGACTTGTTTTTTGAGACATGTCTGATTCATACGCTGGTATGTAGCACATGCATTTTTTTGCCGAAAAGCATTGTGTGAAAGCGGAATGGCCCATAAGGGGTGATTAATTTAGTTGTAGCTTGATCGGATTCCTTCATTTTGATCTCATGTTATCCGGAATAAGCATAGAGGAAGCACAATGAGTCATGTCCGGCTGTGACGTCAATAATCTGGTGTATGCGTGGTAAGGGGAAATGGTCCTTGGGTCAAGCTTTATTAAGGTCATTGAAATCGACACACAACTGGCAAGATTTATCTTTCTTCGGTACCATCACCAGGTTTGCCAACCACTCGGGGTGTTTAATTTCTCTTATGAATCTGGCCTCCAACAATTTTTGTAGTTCTTCTCCCATAGCTTGTCGTTTGGGTTCAAAAATCGGCGTACAGCCTGTTTGATGGGCTTGAAGCCTACGATTATGTTCAGACTGTGTTCTGCTAGCCGTGGTGGGATTTCTGGGATATATGAAGGATGCCAGACAAAGATATCCCAGTTTTCTCGTAAAAAAGTTCGCAGTGCTTTGTCCACCATGGGGTCCAAGCTGAGCATCGATGGACGCTATTTTATTGGGGTCCATTGGATTTACCTAAAATTTGACGATTTTTCCTGCAAGTTTAAAAGGACGTGGGTTTGGGCCTCTTGCTAAGGACCACATCATCCTTGTCCACTGCTGACCGGAGTGCGGTATATTCCTCTTCTCAAAGGTCTCAGCTAGTGCCTCAAGGGCGAGCGCTACTATTCAGTTCTCAGCTCGAAGGGCTCTATATGGGTCACTTGTGATTGTGATCAACTTGTTTGGGCCCGGCATTTTGAGCTTCATATACCCATAATGTGGTATAGGCTGAAATTTTGCAAAAGCGTCACGCCCCAAGAAAGCATGATAACCACTGTGAAGGGGCACGATATGTTTTCAAGATACGAAGAAGGTGTTTATGGCAAAAAAATCTGAACATGGTGAGTCCTATAACTCTTTGGTTGCTTGGAACATAGTCTGTTTCCCCAAAGATAAGGGAGGTCTTGGGGAAATCAACATCAAAGTTCACAATCAGGCTCTACTCTTGAAGTTCTTGGATAAATTTTATAATCATGTAGACCTCCAATGGGTTAAATTATTATGGGAATCGTACTATACTGGCACCGTCCCTCATGCTCTTCCTAAGTGCGGTTCATATTGGTGGAGATCTATTGTTAAACTAATGCCTATATATAGAGGAAATGCTAAATATGAGGTACGAAATGGATCACATGTCTCCATGTGGCATGATAATTGGAATGGTCTAGTCCTCTCTGAAAACTACGCCTGTGTATATTCATATACGAAGAACGAAGATATTTTAGTTCATTCTTACTATGAGACTAATGATTTGCGTCTGCTATTCCATTTGGCACTATCACCCGAGGCCCTTAGTGAGTTGCACACTATAGACAGTCCAAAACCGCCACATGTTTCGGAATCAGAAAATGTTGACCAGTGGTCATACCCGTGGGGTCCTGTTTATTCGGCCAAAAAGTTCTACAATTACTGTCATAGGAAAATCATTTGTCCGGAGCCATTCAAATGGATATGGAAATCAACACTCCAAAGGAAACTGAAAGTGTTCATGTGGTTCCTGTTAGCAGATAGACTGAACACAAGAAACATGCTGAAAAGGAGACATTTTCATATTGGAGATATTGAATCATGCGTACTATGCACAACCCAAGAGGAAGAGACCATTGACCACTTGATTTTTAATCGCCCTTTCAGACAAACTTGCTGGTCTAAGATTGGTATCTTATACAACTCTAGCATCTCAAGGATTGAGCCCACTATTAGAGCGAAAGAAAATTATTCTGGCAGGATCTTCTTTGACATCTTCACCTTCACTGCATGGAATATTTGGAAGGAAAGAAATAACTACAGCTTCAATCAGACCAGTCATACATATAGAGGTTGGCTTTAGAGAACTAAGGTTGATCTTACCTAGCTTAGATATAGAGTGTGTCCTGATCTCAGTGATTATATCACTTCCTTTGTAAACACTCTTTAGACTTTGATTGTTCTTCTTACTTCCTTCTAGGGATTTTCCTCCAATCCATGTAAATATTTATATTTATTTCTATTAATATAGCATAGTAGGATCCTGTCCTACTATTTACAGTCAAAAAAATGGCACGATATGAAAGAGAAGTTCCTGGGCGTGCCAAATACCACATCGAGGGTAACGCGTCCAAAACAACATGCCTCTTTCCCAAGGATGATTCCACGAGAGGTTGTGTTGCTATGTTTGATGTGGGATCGGTCGAACTGCATTTTTTCCAAGGTATCCTCGTAAATGAGGTTTAAACCACTGCTGCCATCCATTAGCAGCTTTTGTAACCTGATACCATCAACGATGGAGTTGAGGACTAGTGCGTAGGTGTTCGGCTGGGTCGGGTGATTGGTTGATCAGCTTCTCTGAAGGTTATAGGTGTGTTTGTCCATGAATCCGTTACTGCCACCTGATAGATTTATTCGAGTTCTTAAAGTGCCCTCTTCTTCTTATTCCTGGAGGAAAATGTTTCATTGATCGTCAGGATCTTGGTGTCGCATTCTGGTGGCGTTGTTCGATGTGTGCCTGGAGGTAGGGCCTCGAGGATGGCCTCTCCACTTTTTGCGACCCGCGTGACGACCCAACAAGTTCTAAGGCTGTGAGTCGGGCTTGTGTTCTGTAACACTGAGTGTATAGGGCATGACTTGTCTAATAGTCCGTCAAGGACAGTTCTGACTCTAGTAGGGGGTCTAGTCTTTCTCTCGGCGGGTTCGTGTTCGGCCGTCCATTTTGGAGGTATTCGCTTTTTCCGTGCTCCTCTAGGGTGTTCGATAGGGACCGACTCGAGAACTAAATGTTCATCTTGCCAGGTGCTTTGCATGGCGCAATATTTTTGTACTAGGTCGGATAGCTCGGTGAAGTCATGAATGTGATGATAGGCTAGGGCATTGAGGATTACTTCATTGTGGAAATTGTACCTGAAGGTTTCTATTATCTCCTGGCCACTAGAGTCTGGTACTCTGCGAGATGTTCTTGGGGCGCGAGGCCCATTTTGGTTTATGGAGGAATTACTTCTGCCTTGTCCCCCGTCCTCGAGGTGGGACAATTCGGGAAGTGGGTGGAGCCGAAGTTTGGCGTATAGCGAGGACGGGGTACCCCATGGGGACTCCAAAGAAAGAGTCCTAAGAATGGTCCTCAGAATGGTTCCCCTGTTCGACCTAGCTCGGAGGTGTCTGCCTGAATACTCCGACACTCCATTGAAGAAAAGATTCAACTAGCGACCAAAGAGTCCATCCCAAGGGGAAAGTGTCGAAGTAAAATACCTATCCACCCAAGTGAGGCTACTAGTTCATAGTAAGTTAACCATCTAGACGTGATGGCTGTTGGGAGACGTAGTAGTAAATCAAAAAATTTCCTACGTTCACCAAGATCTATCTACGGAGAAACCAGCAATGAGCAGGGAGAGATTGGATCTTCATACCTTTGAAGATCGCTAAGCGGAAGCGTTACAAGAACGCGGTTGATGGAGTCGTACTCGCAGCGATTCAGATCGCGGTGGACTCTGATCTTAGCGCCGAACAACGGCGCCTCCGCGTTCAACACACGTGCAGCCCGGTGACGTCTCCTACGCCTTGATCCAGCAAGGAGGAAGGAGAGGTTGGGGAAGAGCTCCGGAAGCATGACGGCCTGGTGGTGGTGGAGCTGCGTGGTACTCCGGTAGAGCTTCGCTAAGCACTACGAGGACGAAGAGAAGAAGAGGTAGGGCTGCGCCAGAGGGGGAGAGAGAACTGTGTATCTAGCAACCCTAAAACCTCACATATATATAGGGGGAGGAGGAGGGAGGGCTGCGCCCTAGGGTTTCCACCCTAGGGTGGTGCGGCAGCCTCCAGATCAATCTGGCCGGCGGCCAGAGGGAGGGAGAGGCCCATGTGCCCTAGGGTGGGCCATAGGGCCCATCTGCCCTAGGGTTTGCCCCTCCTCCGAATTCAGCCGCGCCTTGGGCCTGGTGGAGGGGCGCACCAGCCCACCTAGGGGCTGGTTCTCTCCACCCTCGTCCCATGGAGCCCTCTGGAGCCAGTGGACCCACTTGGTGGACCCCCGGAACCCTTCCGGTGGTCCCGGTACGTTACCAGTGACCCCCGAAACATTTCCGGTAACCAAAACCTCACTTCCTATATATCAATCTTCATCTCCTGACCATTCTGGGACTCCTCGTGACGTTCGGGATCTCATCCGGGACTCCGAACAACCTTTGGTAACCATGTACACTATTTCCCTATAACACTAGCGTCATCGAACCTTAACTGTATAGACCCTACGGGTTCGGGAGATACGTAGACATGACCGAGACACCTCTCTGGGTAATAACCAACAGCAGGATCTAGATACCCATGTTGGCTCCCACGTACTCCACGATGATTTCATCGGATGAACCATGATGTCGGGGATTCAATCAATCCCGTGTTCAATTCCCTTTGTCTATCGGTATGATACTTGCCCGTGATTCGATCGTCAGTATCCCTATAACTTGTTCAATCTTGTTACCGGCAAGTCTCTTTACTCGTTCCGTAATACATCATCCCGTGGCTAAATCCTTAGTCACATTGAGCTCATTACGATGATGTCTTACCAAGTGGGCTCAGAGATACCTCTCCATCACACGGAGTGACAAATCCCAGTCTCGATTCGTGCCAACCCAACAGACACTTTTGGAGATACCCGTAGCATACCATTATAGCCACCCAGTTACGTTGTGACGTTTGGCACACCCAAAGCAATCCTACGGTATCCGGGAGTTGCACAATTACATGGTCTAAGGAAACGATACTTGACATTGAAAAGCTTTAGCAAACGAACTACACGATCTTGTGCTATGCTTAGGATTGGGTCTTATCCATCACATTATTCTCCTAATGATGTGATCCCGTTATCAACGACATCCAATGTCCATGGTCATGAAACCGTGACCATCTATTGATCAACGAGGTAGCCAACTAGAGGCTCACTAGGGACATGTTGTGGTCTATGTATTCACACATGTATTACGTTTCTGGTTAATACAATTGTAGCACAAACAATAGACAATGATCATGAACAAGGAAATACAATAATAACCATTTTATTATTGCCTCTAAGGCATATTTCCAACAGTCTGCCACTTGCACTAGAGTCAATAATCTAGTTACATTGTGATGAATCGAACACCCAAAGCATTTTGGTGTTGATCATGTTTTGCTCGTGAGAGAGGTGTAGTCAACAGATCCGCGACATTCAGATCCGTGTGCACTTTACAAATATCTATATCTCCCTCCTGAATGTAATCACGGATGGAGTTGAAGCGGCGCTTGATGTGTCTTGTCTTCTTGTGAAACCTAGGCTCCTTCGCAAGGGCAATAGCTCCAGTGTTGTCAAAGAATAGAGTCATCGGGCCCGACGCATTGGGAATCACTCCTAGGTCGGTGATGAACTCCTTCATCCAGACTCCTTCCTTTGCTGCTTCCGAAGCAGCTATGTACTCTGCTTCACATGTAGATGCCGCCATGACGCTTTGCTTGCTGCTGCACCAGCTGACTGCTCCTCCGTTCAAAATATACACGTATCCGGTTTGCGACTTGGAGTCGTCCGGATCTGTGTCGAAGCTAGCATTGACATAACCCTTTACGACGAGCTCTTCGGCACCTCCATATACGAGAAACATGTCCTTTGTCCTTTTCAGTTACTTTAGGATATTCTTGACCGCTGTCCAGTGTTCCACTCCGGGATCACTTTGGTACCTCCCTACCAAACTTATGGCAAGGTTCACATCAGGTTTGGTACATAGCATATCATACATAATAGAGCCTATGGCTGAAGCATAGGGGATGAAACTCATCTCTTCTCTATCCTTTGCCATGGTCGGGAATTGAGTCGTACTCAATCTCACACCCTATAACACAAGCAAGAATCCCTTCTTGGACAGATCCATATTGAACTACTTCAATATCTTTTCAAGGTATGTGCTTTGTGAAGGACCTATGAGGCGTCTCGATCTATCTCTATAGATCTTAATACCCAATATGTAAGCAACTCCTCCAAGGTCCTTCATTGAAAAACACTTATTCAAGTAGGCCTTTATACTTTCCAAGAGTTCTATATCATTTCGCATTATCAGTATGTCGTCCACAAATAATATAAGAAATGCTACAGACCTCCCACTCACTTTCTTGTAAATACAGGGTTCTCCATCAACCTGTACAAACCCAAACACTTTAATCACCTCATTAAAGCAAATGTTCCAACTCCGAGATGCTTGCACCAGCCCATAGATGGAGCGCTGGATCTTGCATACTTTGTTAGCATCCTTACGATCGACAAAACCTTCCGGATGCATCATATACAGTTCTTCCTTGAGGAAGCCAATAAGGAATGCCGTTTTATATCCATTTGCCAGATCTGATAATCATAAAATGTGGCAATTGCTAACATGATTCGGACAGACTTCAGCATCGCTACGGGTGAGAATGTCTCATCGTAGTCTACTCCTTGAACTTGTCGATAACCCTTAGTGACAAGCCAAGCCTTATAGACGGTCACATTACCGTCCGCGTCAGTCTTTTTCTTAAAGATCCATTTATTTTCAATGGCTCGCTTATCATCAGGCAAGTCCACCAAAGTCCATACTTTGTTCTCATACGTGGATCCTATCTCAGATTTCATGGCCTCAAGCCATTTGTTGGAATCCGGGCCCGCCATCGTTTCTTCATAGTTTGAAGGTTCACCATTGTCCAACAACATGATTTCTAGGCCAGGGTTGCCATACCACTCTGGTGCGGAACATGTCCTAGTGGACCTTCGACGTTCAATAGTAACTTGATCTGAAGTTTAATGATCATCATCATTAACTTCCTCTCCAGCCGATGTAGGCTCCACAGAAACAACTTCCTGTGCTGCGCTACTCTCCAGTTCAAGTGGAGGTACGATTACCTCATCAAGTTCTATTTTCCTCCCACTTACTTATTTCGAGAGAAACTCTTTCTTGAGAAAGGATCCATTCTTGGCAACAAAGACTTTGCCCTCGGATCGTAGGTAGAAGGTATACCCAATAGTCTCTTTGGGATATCCTATGAAGACGCACTTTTCCGCTTTCGGTCCGAGCTTTTCAGGTTGAAGTTTCTTCACATAAGCATCGCATCCCCAAACTTTTAGAAACGACAGCTTGGGTTTCTTTCCAAACCATAACTCATACGGTGTCGTCTCAACGGATTTAGATGGTGCCCTATTTAAGGTGAATGCGGCAGTCTCTAATGCATATCCCAAAAATGATAGCGGTAACTTGGTGAGAGACATCATAGATCGCACCATATCCAATAGAATGCGATTACGACGTTCAGACACACTATTTCGCTGAGGTGTGTCGGGCGGAGTGAGTTGTGAAACAATTCCACATTTCCTTAGGTGCATGCCAAACTCGTGACTTAAATATTCTCCGCCACGATCACATCATAGGCAGTTTATTTTCCTGTCACGTTGATTCTCTACCTCACTCTAAAATTCCTTGAACTTTTCAAAGGTTTCAGACTTGTGTTTCATTAAGTAGACATACCCATATCCGCTCAAGTCATCAGTGAGGGTGAGAACATAATGGTAGCCACCGCGAGCCTCGACGCTCATTGGACCGCATACATCAGTATGTATTATCTCCAATAAGTTAGTTGCTCGCTCCATTGTTCCAGAGAACAGAGTCTTGGTCATCTTGCCCATGAGGCATGATTCACACGTGTCAAATGATTCGAAATCAAGAGACTCCAAAAGTCCATGAGCATGGAGCTTCTTCATGCGTTTGACACCAATATGACCAAGGCGGCAGTTCCACATGTAAGTGGGACTATCGTTATCAACCTTACAACTTTTGGTATTCACACTATGGACATGTGTAACATCATGTTCGAGATTCATCAAAAGTAAACCATTGACAAGTAGGGCATGACCATAAAACATTTCTGTCATATAAATAGAACAACCATTATTCTCAGACTTAAATGAGTAGCCATCTCGCATCAAGCGAGATCCAGACACAATGTTCATGCTCAAAGCTAGTACTACATAAAAATTATTGAGGTTTAAAACTAATCCTGAAGGTATATGTAGAGGTAACGTGCCGACGGCGATCACATCGACCTTGGCACCATTCCCGACACGCAGCGTCACCTCGTCCTTTGCCAGCCTCTGCTTATTCCGAAGCTCCTGCTTGGAGTTACAAATGTGAGCAACTGCACCGGTATGAAATACCCAGGAGCTCTTATGAGCGCTGGTTAAGTACACATCAATAACAAGTATATCACATATACCTTTAACGTTGCCGTCCTTCTTAACAGTCTCAGGCTTAGGTCCATTCTTGTTCTTCTTCTTCCCGGCAACTTGCTTACCGGGCGCAGCAACAGCTTTGCCGTCCTTCTTGAAGTTCTTCTTACCCTTGCCTTTCTTGAAACTAGTGGTCTTATTCACCATCAACACTTGATGCTCCTTTTTGAACTCGACCTGCGCTGATTTCAGCATCGAGTACAACTCGGGAATGGACTTCTCCATCCCTTGCATGTTGTAGTTCATCACAAAGCTCTTGTAGCTAGGTGGAAGCGACTAGAGGATTCTGTCAATGACCGAGTCATCCGGGAGATTAACTCCCAGCTGAGTCAAGCGGTTGTGTAGCCCAGACATCTTGAGGATGTGCTCACTGACAGAACTGTTCTCCTCCATCTTACAGCTAAAGAACTTGTCGGAGATGTCATATCTCTCGACCCGGGCATGAGCTTGGAAAACCAGATTTAGCTCTTGGAACATCTCATATTGTCCGTGTTGCTCAAAACGCTTTTGGAGCCCCGGTTCTAAACTGTAAAGCATGTCGCACTGAACAAGGGAGTAATCATTGCAGCGAGAATGCCAAGCGTTCGCAACGTCTTGCTGTGCTGGGAGAAGGGGTAGGTCACCTAGCGGTGCATCAAGGACATACAATGTCTTGGAAGCTATGAGGATGATCCTCAAGACATGGACCCAGTCCGCAGAGTTGCTTCCATCATCTTTGAGCTTGGTTTTCTCTAGGAACGCGTTGAAATTGAGGGTGACATTCGCGTTGGCGATTGGATCTGCAATATAGATAGTAAAGACAATTTTTAGACTAAGTTCATGATAATTAAGTTCACATAATCAAATTATTTAATGAACTCCCACTAATATAGACATCTTTCTAGTCATCCAAGTGTTACATGATCCATGTCAACTAGCCCGTGTCCGATCATCACGTGAGACGGACTAGTCATCCATGGTGAACATCTCCATGTTGATCGCATCTTCTATACGACTCATGTTCGACCTTTCGGTCTTCCGTGTTCCGAGGCCATGTCTATACATGCTAGGCTCGTCAAGTCAACCTAAGTGTTTCGCGTGTGTAAATCTGGTTTACACAAATTGTATGCGAACTTTAGAACCTATCACACCCGATCATCACGTGGTGCTTCGGAACAACGATCCTTAGCAACGGTGGACAGTTAGGGTGAACACATCTCTTGAAATTTTATTGAGAGATTATCTTATTTACTATGCGTCGTTCTAAGCAAATAAGATATGAACATGATAAACATCACATGCAATCAATGTAGTGACATGATATGGCCAATATCATCTTGCTCATTTGATCTCCATCTTCGGGGCACCATGATCATCACTGTCACCGGCACGACACCATGATCTCCATCATCGTGTCTTCATGAAGTTGTCTTGCCAACTAATACTTCTACTACTATGGCTAACATTTAGCAATAATGTAAAGTAATTACATGGCGTTTATGATTGACACGCAGGTCATACAATAAAATAAGACAACTCCTATGGCTCCTACCGGTTGTCATACTCATCGACATGCAAGTCGTGAATCCTATTACAAGAACATGATCAATCTCATACATCACAATGCATCACATCACATCCTTTTGGCCATATCACATCACAAGGCATATGCTGCAAAAACAAGTTAGACATCCTCTAATTTGTAGTTGCAAGTTTTTACGTGGCTGCTATAGGTTTCTAGCAAGAACGTTTCTTACCTACGCAAAAACCAAAACGTGATATGCCAATTGCTATTTACCCTTCATAAGGACCCTTTTCATCGAATCCAATCCGACTAAGGTGGGAGAGACAGACACCCTCTAGCCACCTTATGCAACTAGTGCATGTCAGGCGGTGGAACCGGTCCTACGTAGGCGTACGTGTAAAGTTGGTCCGGGCCGCTTGATCCCACAATACCGTCGAATCAAGATAAGACTAGTAGTGGTAAGAAAATTAACAAAATCGACGCCCACAACAACTTGTGTTCTACTCGGGCATAGATTCTACGCATAGACCTAGATCATGATGACAATGTTGGGAGACGTAGTAGTAAATCAAAAAATTTCCTACGTTCACCAAGATCTATCTATGGAGAAACCAGCAACGAGCGGGGAGAGATTGGATATTTATACCTTTGAAGATTGCTAAGTGGAAGCGTTACAAGAACACGGTTGGTGGAGTAGTACTCGCAGCGATTCAGACCGCGGTGGACTCCGATCTTAGCACCGAACAATGGCGCCTCCGCGTTCAACACACGTGCAGCCCGGTGATGTATCCTACGCCTTGATCCAGCAAGGAGGAAGGAGAGGTTTGGGAAGAGCTCCAGCAGCACGACGGCATGGTGGTGGTGAATCTGCGTGGTACTCCGGTAGAGCTTCGCTAAGCACTACGAAGGACGAGGAGAAGAAGAGGTAGGGCTGCGCCAGAGGGGGAGAGAGAACCGTGTATCTGGCAACCCTAAAACCTCACATATATATAGGGGGAGGAGGAGGGAGGGATGCGCCCTAGGGTTTCCACCCTAGGGTGATGCGGCAGCCTCCAGATCAATCTGGCCGGCGACCAGAGGGAGGGAGAGGTGCGGCTGCCCAAGGGTGGGCCTTAGGGCCCATCTGCCCTAGGGTTTGCCACTCGTCCCACTTCAGCTGTGCCTTGGGCCTAGTGGAGGGTCGCACCAGCCCACCTAGGGGCTGGTTCCCTCCACCCTCGGCCCATGCAGCCCTCTGGAGCCAGTGGACCCACTTGGTGGACCCCCGGAACCCTTTCGGTGGTCCCAGTACGTTACCGGTGACCCCCGAAACATTTCCGGTAACCAAAACCTCACTTCCTATATATCAATCTTCCTCTCCGGACCATTCCGGGACTCCTCGTGATGTCCGGGATCTCATCCGAGACTCCGAACAACCTTCGGTAACCACGTATACTATTTCCCTATAACCCTAGCATCATCGAACCTTAAGTGTGTAGACCCTACGGGTTCGGGAGATACGTAGACATGACCGAGACAACTCTCCGGTCAATACCCAACAGTGGGATATGGATACCCATGTTGGCTCCCACTTACTCCATGATGATTTCATCGGATGAACCATGATGTCGGGGATTCAATCAATCTCGTATTCAATTCCCTTTGTCTATCGGTATGATACTTGCCCGAGATTCGATCGTCAGTATCCCTATAACTTGTTCAATCTCGTTACCGGCAAGTCTCTTTACTCGTTCCATAATACATCATCCTGTGGCTAACTCCTTAGTCACATTGAGCTCATTATGATGATGTCTTACCGAGTGGGCCCAGAGATACCTCTCCGTCACACGGAGTGACAAGTCCCAATCTCGATTTGTGCCAAACCAACAGACACTTCCGGAGATACCCGTAGTGTACCTTTATAGCCACCTAGTTAAGTTGTGACATTTGGCACACCCAAAGCATTCCTACGGTATCTGGGAGTTGCACAATCTCATGGTCTAAGGAAACGATACTTGACATTGAAAAGCTTTAGCAAACGAACTACATGATCTTGTGCTATGCTTAGGATTGGGTCTTGTCCATCGCATCATTCTCCTAATGATGTGATCCTGTTATCAACGACATCCAATGTCCATGGTCATGAAACCATGACCATCTATTGATCAACGAGCTAGCCAACTAGAGGCTTACTAGGGACATGTTGTGGTCTATGTATTCACACATGTATTACGGTTTCTGGTTAATAGAATTGTAGCACGAACTATAAACAATTATCATGAACAAGGAAATACAATAATAAACATTTTATTATTGCCTCTAGGGCATATTTCCAACAATGGCAACCGTCATTGATCAATGCGTTCAACCCCTTCAGCAAAGGATACACCGCTTGTGGTGTTACAACAGAACAAATGCACCGCCCGTTGCCAACGGCAGGGTCCTTCCAATATGGTGGTAATGGCGGACATACTGGCCGATCTTTTCAAAGGAGAAAAAGAAGATTTTGCTCGACCATCAGCCAAGGAGGGCTATTTGAGTCATAACCCCATCGAATGGGTAAGCCTTTGGCGTTGTTTTCTGAGTTTGGGTATTTATGTATTATCCTTTTGATCGAGACTTTCAATCTGTCCGAACAGAGTTAGAGGTGCTAGATCGAGACAGTCAGTTGTCCGGCACCTCAACCAGAGAGTTATTCTCACTACGACGATCCCGGATTCCATGACGATCCGGAGCTATCAATTGAATACAAGGACGAGGTCTTTTACCAGGAGAGCCTTGACGACTCCAAGGTGGCTCTTCTAGGTGATCACCCCGGACCACTTCCTTTTTCCAGTACTGGTAAAAAAAGTCTCTTCTAGTAAAGGGCAAGCGACCCCTGCCAACCCGAGTGTGCCGATCTCTAATTCCAAGGGAAGTCGGTCCACGCATCCAATGTAGTCTACGGCAGCAGGGCCTGTACCGAGCAACAACGGGAATCCTCCTCGTGAACCAACCATGGGGACCGCCTCGACCATGCACTCAACCAAGAGGTTCTTTATTTAACCGTTTAGTTCAGCCATTGTCACGATTGCGATAAGTACTCAAAAAATCTCGTATCGAAATTCTCAGGAGATGAGTACAACCACCTTCTTCTGGAAACGTCACCGAGGCACCAGGCAACCATCAGGAATCAATGTCTTTTGCACAGGATGAACTTGACGCGGAGGCCCCTGTGACGGATCAGCCCCCCTGAAGATTCTGTGGACATATCAGTCACCAACTCCAAGGTAGAGAGTTTGATGAATGACCGGCGGCGAAAGGAAGCCTTGTGCCACCAAGCGTTTTCCGAACAAGAGTTTAATACCCTAAGTTCGATGGACGCATACGTCGGAGTTGCCGAGATGGGCTTGGGGGAGCCACCAAACTGATATCGTCCAGCCTGGGGATGAGTAATCGGTTTTAACAACCGGACACAAATATTAATCCAGTAGCCCCCGAGCCTTGATTTGGTCAGAACGGCCGAGTGAAGGTTCCGAATATTGTTTTATTTATAATGTAGGCCTCAAGGCAGCAAAATGAGAAGCTGGCCAAGGAACTCAAGGTGAGGCGAACACAGATGCAAACCGTGAAGGCCGAGCTTGAGCAAGTGAAGAATTTCACATGAGAGGCGCATGGTGAGTATGTCAATTTGCCGAATTATTCGACATTCCTATACTGATGAGAGAGTACTTTATAACAGCTGAGTCTATAGGGCAGTTGTCGAAATATTTGGATAGTGCCCGAGAATCTCAATGGTATGCCGAATCCCAGCATGAGGCTAGCCGCTGTATGTTGAACCGAATTCTTCAGGAAACAAACCAGCTTAAGGCGGAAAACCAGCGGCAAGCCAACGAACTTGAGAGTTTGAAAATCCAATTGGCTCAAACCCAAGAAGAGAACCAGAGATTACAGAGGGGCATGTTCTGGAAGTGCACTTATATCTTCGTAAGTCCGAAAAGTACCTCTATTATATCAAGTTTAAGGGACATGCTTCGTCTCGTGTCTAGGTCTTCTGACCGGGCGGCCCGACGAAGAAATCAGATTATTCCAAGGAAACCTACTGAAGGAACCGTCCGATGTTCATGAGCAGGCTTGAAAAGCCATGAGGAGCATGACCAAAGCACTCTGGCCTGCCGAGACGCCTCCAGGAGGGATGTCCGAACTGGCTGATCGGGTTAAAGGAAGTCGATGTCGTTTTGAGTTATGGAAGACATCGTCCTGTCGAGAGGGAGCATGGGAGGTATGGGAAATTGTCAAGACCCACTTTACCAAACTTAACCAAGAACATATGGCTCGGGTTGGGCTGGTAGGGCCGGATGGGAAAGAAGTGCCACTTCATTTGGTTTACGGCCAAGTGATGTCCTCCGCTCATCTTTCGCAAGAAGATTGCACCCTGGATACTTTAATAGATAATCTTGACCAGCAGCCAGCTATTTGATTCTATGTAACTATGTACTTTAAATCAAAAACTGCTCCGTCTATGCTGTAATCATTGTCTTAACCGGCCATCGGCTTCAACCTCCCTCGCTAAGAGCTTGGGAGTGTTCCGTATAAAATGTCCTCTGATAAAAAGAACTTATTTCGGGGAACTAGGCAATCTGGCCATTTGGTGCGAACAGACAGAATGAGCACACTGAGATATGTTATATTACTGCTTAACGTAAGAAACATCTTCTGAAGAAAATAGTTCCACTATCGGTACCTGCCTTGAGGTTGGTACGTAGATCATAGTTATCATGGCCATATACTACTAGTATGAGGATAATGGATTTTTTGGGAAAATTATCTCAGGTCATGGTGATAACCACCACAAGGTTTTAGTTCCATCGTAGCCGACTAATTTTCTTCTTAAGATAACTAGCTTTCGTCTTCTCCCGTCTGAGATACGTATCCAGATGATCTAGTCGTAACAATCGCAAAGGTGCTCCCTTTACCCTCTAGCCGAACACTCGGGAACGTAGTGGGTAAGCACAAAAGCGAGGAAACCTAGCTCGTGAAAATCTTAGGTCCAATTGATGCAAATACATGTGAATCGGCGCACATAATATATAATAATTGGTTTCGAGAATAATCCCCCACCTATTTTTTGTTTGGATAGGACATTTGAAGATGTATGCCGAAAAACTTTAGCACAAGCTTGATTTAGCTGAACACATGCTGGGAAATGATATCCAATCCTGTAAAGCTAAAATGGAAGGAAAATAATATGAAAGAAAATAAATAAAAAGAAAGGTAAGAAATATGATGACACTGGTCTATCCGTAAAAACCCCAAAGACAAGTTGTGTTCGATGGGTTTGGTTCGAGGCGATTGTCCGATGGGTTGCGGACTCGATAAGCCCCTCCCGTAAGAACTTCGTCAATTATGAAAGAGCCCTCCCACTTGGGCTTGAGTTTATGCTTCTGCTTCTCTCGGAGTCATAAGACGAGTTCGCCCACATTATATGCCTTCGCTCTAACCTCCCTACTTTGGTAGCACTGAGCTTGTTGTTGATAGAAAGTGGAGTGGGCACGAGCTATATCGCGTTCTCCTTCCAAGGCGTCTAAGTCGTCCTTCTGATCTAACTCGACAACCTTTTCTTCGTACATGCACACCCTAGGTGCATCGTGAATGATATCGCAAGGAAGGACTGCTTCTGCCCTGTAGACCATAAAAAACCGTGTGTATCCCGTTGATCGGTTCGGGGTGGTACGCAGACCCCACAGAACGGAGTCAAGCTCCTCACCCAATTGCAGTCAGATTCATGAAGATATCGGACTAGACATGGTTTGATGCCACTCATGATTAGGTCGTTGGTCCGTTCGACTTGTCCATTGGTCTGTGGGTGATACACTAAGGCGTAATCGAGCTTGATGCACATGTTTGTGCACTAGTCCTTTACCTCATGGGCGGTGAAATTGGATCCATTGTGTTGGGGAATGTGGCATGGGAAAAAAAATCTACGCAGACGCAGATCTATCCATGGTGATGAGCATCTATGAGAGGGAGAGTGGATATACGTACCCTTGTATCGCTAAGTGGGAAGCGTTAAGAAACGCGGTTGGTGCAGTCGAATGTCCTCGCGATCCAAATCGCCGAGCGTCCCGCGATCCAATCACGAACCGTCCTCACGATCCGTCCCGATCAAGCACTGAACGGACGGCACATCCGCGTTCAGCACACGTATAGCTTGATGACGATCTCCGCCTTGTTGATCCAACAAGAGGGAGCAGAGAGGAAGAAGAGTTCTCCAGAAACCTAATGGCGCTCCGGCGATGGTGCTAGAGCTATTCCGGTAGGGCTTTGCCTAAGCACTGCAAAAATCCGATTTAGAGGAGAAACTATGCACTGGAGGAACGGGTAGCACGTGGCTGAAAAACTAGTGCAAAAACCCCCAAGTCCACCAGTATATATAGGAGGAGAGGAGGATAGGCTTGGCGCAAGGGCCAAGCCTCCTTGGAGTCGGCCAAAGTGGAGAGGAGAGGAGGACTCCTCCTTCAATCCTAGTAGGACTAGCATTCCTCCTTTTTTGCCTTTTTCCACCTTTTTCCTATTGGCTTTTCCTTCCCTAGCCCCGTGGGCCTTGTGTGGAAGTTCCACCAGCCCACTAAGGGCTGGTATTCACTCTCCGACAGCCCATGAAGCCTCTTGGGTCGAAATACCCCCCCAGTGGTCTCCCGGTACACTACCAGCACTCCCGGTACATACCGATGAGCCCGAAACTTTTCCGGCGACCAAAACAAGACTTCCTATATATGAATCTTTACCTCTGGACCATTCCGGAGCTCCTCGTGACATCCGGAATCTCATCCGGGACTCTAAACAACCTTTGGTCACCACCATATATAACTCTATACTACCGAAACATCACCAAACCTTAAGTGTGCAGACCCTGCGGGTTCTAGAACTATGTAGACATGACCAAGACACCTCTACGGTCAATAACCAATAGCGGGACCTGGATGCCCATATTGGTTCCTACATATTCTGCGAAGATCTTTATCGGTTGAACCTCTATGTCAGGGATTCAGTAAATCCCGTATGATGTTCGCTTTGTTCTTCGGTATGTTACTTGCCCGAGATTCGATCGTCGGTATCTCCATACCTAGTTCAACCTCGTTACTGGCAAGTCTCTTTACTCGTTCCGTAATACAAGATCCCGCAACTAACACTTAGTCACATTGCTTGCAAGCCTTATTGTGATGTTTTATTACCGAGTGGGCCCTGCGATACCTCTCCACTACATGGAGTAACAAATCCCAGTCTTGATCCATGCCAACTCAACAGACACCCTTGGAGATACCTGTAGAGCACCTTTATAGTCACCGAGTTACGTTGTGACGTTTGATACACACAAGGCACTCCTTCGATGTCCGTGAGTTGCGTGATCTCATGGTCATACGAACACATACTTGACATGCAGAAAACAGTAGCAATAAACTGACACAATCATATGCTACGTTTGTAGTTTGGGTCTTGTCGATCACATCATTCTCCTAATGATGTGATCCCGTTATCAAATGACATCTCAGGTCAATCGCTAGGAAACTTTGACCATCTTTGATCAACGAGCTAGTTCACTAGAGGCATACTAGGGACAAAGTGTTGTCTATTTACCCACACATGTAATGTGTTTCCAATCAATACAATTATAGCATGGATAATAAACGATTATCATGAACAAGGAAATATAATAATAAAAACTTTATTTATTGTCTCTAGGGCATATTTCCAACAGTCTCCCACTTGCACTAGAGTCAAAAATCTAGTGCACATCACTATGTGATTTACATGGTAATGAATCGAACACCCATGCACTCCAGGTGTTGATCATGTTTAGCCCTTGGAAGAGGTTTAAGTCAACGGGTCTACAACATTCAGATCCGTGTGCACTTTGCAAATATTTATGTCCTTCTCCTCAATGTAATAGCGGATGGAGTTGAAGCGTCCCTTTATGTGTCTAGTCCTCTTGTGAAACCTTGGTTCCTTGGCTAGAGCAATGGCACCCGTGTTGTCACAGAACAGATTCATTGGATTCAGTGCACTAGGCAGTACTCCAAGATCTGTCTTGAACTGCTTCATCCAGCACCTTCCTTCGCCGCCTCCGAGGCTGCGATGTACTCCGCTTCGCACATAGAATCAGCTATCACGCTTTGCTTGGAACTGCACCAGCTTACCGCTCCCTCGTTAAGAATAAATACGTATCCGGTTTGCGACTTAGAGTCGTCTGGATCAGTGTCAAAGCATGCATCAACGTAACGCTTTACGACGAGCTCTTCATCACCTCCATAAACGAGAAACATTTCCTTAGTCCTTTTCAAGTACTTATGGATATTCTTGACCGCTGCCCAGTGCTCCATTCCAGGATCACTTTGAAACCTTCCGTCCATACTTATGGGAAGGCTGACATCGGGTCTTGTGCACAACATTGCATACATGATAGAGCCTATAGCTAAAGCATAGGGGATGACACTCGTCTTTTCTCTATCTTCTGCAGTCACTGGGCATTGAGTCTTACTCAACTTGACACCTTCTAACACAGGCAAGAACCCCTTCTTGGACTGATCCATTTTGAACTTCTTCAAAACTTTATCAAGGTATGTGCTCTGTGAAAGTGCTATTAAGCGTCTCGATCTATCTCTATAGATCTTAATGCCTAATATGAAAGCAGCTTCTCCTAGGTCCTTCATTGAAAAACTCTTGTTAAAATATTCCTTCACACTTTCCAGCATTTCTATATTGTTTCCAACCAGCAATATGTCATCCACGTATAATATAATAAACGCAATAGAGCTCCCACTCACTTTCTTGTAAATACAAGCTTCTCCATAAACTTGTATAAACTCAAACGCTTTGATCACCTCATCAAAGTGCTTATTCCAACTCCGAGATGCTTGCACCAGTCCATAAATGGATCACTGGAGTTTGCAAACTTTGCCAGCATTCTCTGGATTGACAAAACCTTTGAGTTGCATCATATACAACTCTTCCTCAAGGAAACTGTTGAGGAACGCCGTTTTGACATCCAGCTGCCAAATTTCATAGTCAAAATAAGCAGCTATTGCCAACATGATTCTGACAGACTTAAGCATTGCTGCGGGTGAGAATGTCTCATCGTAGTCAACTCCTTGAACTTGGGAAAAACCCTTTGCCACAAGTCGAGCTTTATAGATGGTGATATTACCGTCCGCGTTTGTCTTCTTCGTAAAGATCCATTTGTTCTGAATGGCCTTTCGCCCTTCAGGTAATACTTCCAAAGTCCATACTTTGTTTTCATACATGGATCCCATCTCGGATTTCATTGCCTCTAACCATTTCTCGAAATCCGGGCCCATCACTGCTCCTCCATAGCTCGTCAGCTCATTGTTGTCCAACACCATGACCTCTAAGACAGGGTTGCCATACCACTCAGGAGTAGTATGCGCCCTTGTCGACCTACGATGTTCAATGGTAGCTTGATCCGAAGCTTCATGATCATCATCATTAACTTCCTCTTGTACCGTCATAGGTTCCACAGAAACATCTTTCTGCGCTGCGGTACTTTCTAGTTGAAGTAAAGGTTCAATAACCTTATCAAGCTCTATATTCCTCCCACTCAATTCTTTCGAGAGATACTCTTTCTCAAGAAATGTTCTGTTCTTAGCGACAAACACTTTGCCTTCGGATCTGAGATAGAAGGTATACCCGACTGTCTCTTTCGGGTATCCTATGAAGACGCATTTCTTCGCTTTGGGTTCCAGCTTTTCAGGCTGAAGATTTTTGACATAAGCATCACATCCCCAAACTTTAAGAAACGACAACTTTGGCCTCTTTTCAAACCATAGTACATATGGCGTCGTCTCAATGGATTTCGATGGTGCCCTATTTAAAGTGAATGCAGCTCTCTCTAATGCATAACCCCATAACGATAGTGGCAAATCCGCAAGAGACATCATAGAACGCACCATATCTAATAAGGTTCGATTACGACGTTCGGACACACCATTACGCTGTTGTGTTCCGGGCGGTGTCAACTATGAAACAATTCCACACTCTCTTAAGTGACTGCCAAACTCATAACTCAGATATTCACCTCCTCGATCAGATCGCAGGAACTTAATCTTCTTGTTATGATGATTCGCAACTTCACTCTGAAATTGCTTGAACTTTTCAAATGTTTCAGACTTGTGTTTCATTAAGTAAATATACCCATATCTACTTAAGTCATCAGTGAAGGTGAGAAAATAACGATATCCACCACGCGTTGTAACATTCATTAGACCACACACATCAGTATGTATGATTTCCAATAAGTCACTTGCCCGTTCCATTGTTCTAGAGAACGACGTTTTAGTCATCTTGCCCATGAGGCATGGTTCACATGTGTCAAGTGATTCAAAATCAAGTGACTCCAAAAGTCCATCAGCATGGAGCTTCCTCATGCATTTTACACCACTATGACCTAAACGGCAGTGCCACAAGAAAGTGGTACTATCATTATCAACTCTACATATTTTGGCATCAATGTTATGAACATGTGTGTCATCACTATCAAGATTCAATATGAATAAACCCCTAACATTGGGTGCATGACCATAAAAGATATTACTCATATAAATAGAACAACCTTTATTCTCAGATTTAAATGAGTAACCGTCTTGCAACAAACAAGATCCAGATATAATGTTCATGCTTAACGCAGACACTAAGTAACAATTATTCAGGTTCATCACTAATCCTGATGGTAATCGAAGAGAGAGCATGCCGACGGCGATCACATCAACCTTGGAACCATTTCCCACGCGCATCATCACTTCGTCCTTTGCCAGCCTTCGTCTATTCCGTAGTTCCTGCTTAGAGTTGCAAATGTGACCAACCGAACCGGTATCAAATACCCAGGCACTACTACGAGAGCTAGTAAGGTACACATCAATAACATGTATATCATATATATCTTGTTTGTCGTTGGCTGTCTTCTTGTTAGCCAGGTACTTGGGGCAGTTCCGCTTCCAGTGACCAGTTCCCTTGCAATGAAAGCACTCAGTTTCTGTCTTAGGTCCATGCTTAGGCTTCTTTACAGGAGTAGCAACTGCTTTGCCATCCTTCTTGGTTTTACCCTTCTTGCCCTTGCCCTTGCCATTCTTCCTGAAACTAGTGGTTTTGTTGACCATCAACACTTGATGTTCTTTCTGGATTTCAGACTCAGCGACTTTCAGCATTGCAAACAGCTCAGCGACTGACTTGTTCATCCCGTGCATGTTATAGTTCATCACAAAGCTCTTGTAACTAGGTGGCAGTGATTGAAGAACTCTGTTAGTGATTGCCTCTGGCGGAAGGTTAATTCCCAACTCTGCTAGACAATTTTAATACCCAGACATTCTGAGTATATGCTCACTGATAGACCCGTTCTCCTCCATCTTGCAAGCATAGAACTTATCGGAGGTCTCATACCTCTCGATCTGGGCATTCTTCTGAAAGATAAACTTCAACTCCTGGAACATCTCATATGCTCCATGACATTCAAAATGCCTTTAATGTCCTGGTTTTAAGACATACAATATTGCACACTGAACTATTGAGTAATCTCTAGTATGTGCCTCCCAAGCGTTCTTAATCTCTTCGGAGGTCATGTCTTCTAGTTGGTCACCAAGCGGTGCATCAAGGACATATGATTTCTGGGAAGCTGTGAGGATAATCCTCAGATTATGGGCTCAGTCAACAAAGTCACTACCATCATCTTTCAACTTAGCTTTCTCTAGGAACGCATTAAATTCAGGGGTGCTACTACGCGAGCCATTGATCTACAACATAAATATGCAAAGGTTACTTAGACTATTGTTCAAGATATTGAGTTTTGGTTAATCAAATTTACTAAAGCTCCCACTCAAATCAACATCCCTCAGGTCATCTGAGTGTCACATGATCCAAATTCACCAACTCAAGTCCGATCATCACGTGAGTTGAGGTGGCTTCAATGGCGAACATCTCATGTTGATCATATCTACTATATGACTCATGTTTGACCTTTCGGTCTCTTGTGTTCTGAGGCCATGTCTGTACATGCTAGGCTCGTCAAGTTTAACCCGAGTGTTCTGCATGTGCAACACTGGCTTGCACCTGTTGTATGTGAACGTAGAGTCTATCACACCCGATCATCACGTGGTGTCTCAAGACGACGAACTTTCGCAGCGGTGCACACTCGGGGAGAACACAATTTATCTTGAAATTTAAGTGAGGGACCACCTTATAATACTACCGTCGTCCTAAGAAAAACGAGGTGCATAAAAGGATTATCATCAAATGCAATTCATAAGTGACATGATATGGCCATGAACTTGTGCTTTTGATCTCCATCTAGAAAGCACCGGCATGATCTCCATCGTCATCGGCACGACACAATGATCTCCATCATCTTGATCTCCATCAATGTGTTGCCATCGGGGTTGTCGCGCCCAACATGCTTCTACTACTATTGCTACTATTTAGCGATAAAGTAAAGCATTACATAGCGCTTAATGATTGACATGCAGGTCATACACTAATTAAAGACAACCCTCTGGCTCCTGCCAGTTGCCGTACTCATCGACATGCAAGTCATGATAATATATACATCAAATGATCATATCATACATCACATATATAACATCATGTAATTGGCCATATAACATCACAACATACCCTGCAAAAACAACTTAGATGTCCTCTAATTGTTGTTGCATGTTTTACGTGGCTGCTACGGGTATCTAGCAGGAACGATTCTCATCTACGCAAAAACCACAACGGTGATACACTAGTTTCTTTTCAACCTTCTCAAGGACTGCCTTTGTCGAATCCGATCCAACTAAAGTGAGAGAAACTAGCACCCGCAAGCCATCTATGCAACAAGTTGCGGTCGAGGGAACCGGTCTCTCGTAAGCGTATGCGTAATGTTGGTCCGGGCCGCTTCATCTCACAATATACCGCTGAACCAAAATTAGACCAAGGGAAGAAGCAGTCTAAGCATCAACACCCACAAACCTATTGTGTTCTACTCGAGATCTCATCTACACATAGACCTACCTCATGATGCCACTGTTGGGGAACGTTGCATGGGAAACAATTTTTTTCCTACGCACACGCAGATCTATCCATAGTGATGAGCATCTATGAGAGGGAGAGTGGATCTACGTACCCTTGTAGATCGCTAAGCGGGAAGCGTTAAGAAACGCAGTTGGTTTAGTCGAATGTCTTCACGATCTAAATCACCGAGCGTCCTGTGATCCAGTCACGAACCGTCCTCACGATCCGTCCCGATCAAGCACCGAACGGACGACACCTCTGCGTTTAGCACACGTACAGCTTGATGACGATCTCCGCCTGCTTGATCCAGCAAGAGGGGTTGGAGAGGAAGAAGAGTCCTCCGGAAGCATGACGGCACTCCGGCGATGGTGGTGGAGCTATTCCGGCAGGTTCTTCGCCTAAGCACTGCAGAAATCCGATCTAGAGGAGAAACTATGACCTGGAGGAACGGGTAGCACGTGGCTGAAAAACTAGTGCAAAACCCCTCAAGTCCACCAGTATATATAGGAGGAGAGGAGGAGAGGCTTGGCGCAAGGGCCAAGCCTCCTTGGAGTCGGCCGAAGTGGAGAGGAGAGGAGGACTCCTCCTTCAATCCTAGTAGGACTAGGATTCCTCCTTTTTTGCCTT
Source organism: Hordeum marinum (assembly GCA_022496015.1). Taxonomy (NCBI): domain Eukaryota; kingdom Viridiplantae; phylum Streptophyta; class Magnoliopsida; order Poales; family Poaceae; genus Hordeum; species Hordeum marinum. Next base: position 558,865,588 of record CM039678.1, read on the forward strand.
TTTCCACCTTTTTCCTATTGGGTTTTCCTTCCCTAGCCACATGGGCCTTGTGTGGAAGTTTCACCAGCCCACTAAGGGCTGGTATTCACTGTCCCACATCCCATGAAGCCTCTTGGGTCGATATATCCCCCCGGTGGTCTCTCGGTACACTATCGGCACTCCCGGTACATATCGATGAGCCCGAAACTTTTTTGGCGACCAAAACAAGACTTCCTATATATGAATCTTTACCTCCTAGACATGACCGAGACACCTCTATGGTCAATAACCAATAGTGGGACCTGGATGCCCATATTGTTTCCTACATATTCTACGAAGATCTTTATCGGTCGAACCTCTATGTCAAGGATTCAGTTAATCCCGTATGATGTTCCCTTTGTTCTTCGGTATGTTACTTGCCCAAGATTCGATCGTCGGTATCTCCATACCTAGTTCAACCTCGTTACCGGAAAATCTCTTTACTCGTTCCGTAATACAAGATCCAGCAACTAACACTTAGTCACATTGCTTGCAAGGCTTATTGTGATGTTTTAGTACTGAGTGGGCCTTGCGATACCTCTCCACCACATGGAGTAACAAATCCCTGTCTTGATCCATGCCATCTCAACAGGCACCCTAGGAGATACCTGTAGAGCACCTTTATAGTCATCTAGTTACGTTGCGATGTTTGATACACACAAGGCACTCCTCCGATGTCCGTGAGTTGCATGATCTCATGGTCATACGAACACATACTTGACATGCAGAAAACAGTAGCAATAAACTGACACGATCATATGCTACGTTTGTAGTTTGGTTCTTGTCCATCACATCATTCTTGTAATGATGTGATCCCGTTATCAAATGACATCTCATGTCAATGGCTAGGAAACCTTGGCCATCTTTGATCAACGAGCTAGTTCACTAGAGGCATACTAGGGACAGAGTGTTGTCTATTTACCCACACATGTAATGTGTTTCCAATCAATACAATTATAGCATGGATAATAAACGATTATAATGAACAAGGCAATATAAGAATAAACACTTTATTTATTGCCTCTAGGGCATATTTCCAACACATTGTCCGTTATTATACTGTGGAGGACACCATAACGGTCTACCACGCCAGATATAAAGTTGACTACCGGTCCGCACTTAGTTGATTTTACTGGTTTCGCTTCGATCCATTTGGTTAACCTGTCGACCATGACCAGTAGATATTTATTTTTATTGGTCCCCCCTTTAAGTGGTCCGACCATATCCAGCCCCCGGACCGCAAAAGGCCAGGTGATTGGAATAGTCCGAAAAGCTATCGGGGGCATGTGGCTTTGATTTGCAAATAGTTGACATCCAACACAATATTGCACAAGTTCTTGGGCGTTTGCTCGAGCGGTGGGCCAAAAGAATCCAACTCGAAAGGATTTTCTTACTAAGGCCCATGCTGCGGCGTGGTGTCCGCCCATGCCTGCATAGACTTCGGCCAGAAGATGCCTTCCTTCCTCCTCAGATATGCACCGTTGGAGTATCCCGGTAGTGGACCTTATAGGCCTTGGATCACCGAATTATGCGTCTGGACTCCGTCTGATCATCGGGGAGTTCTTTGCGGAGAAGGTACGCAAGGAAGGGATCAGTCAATGGTGCGATTACTGCCATTACCTCATGAGCCGAAGGCGTTTCTTCAATTATGGAACCGCCTTTGATTTTCTCATCTCGGTCATTTATAGGAGGGACAATCTCTTTCGTACTGATGGCTCCAACACCCTTGTTCTCGTCCTGCCATACCACCGATGGCTTGAAAAGCCGTTCAAGGAAGGTGTTTTTCTGGATGGGGTCACGCTTGGAACCCATACATGCGAGTATGTTAGCAGCCTGAATGCTCTCTCGAGCGAGATGGTGGAATTCTAGCCCCTCAAACCGTGCGGATAGTTTAAGAATGACATTTCTGTACGCTGCCATCTTTGGTTTTTTAGCATCGAATTCGCCATTGATTTGAGAGATGGCGAGATTAGTACCTCCCCGTACGTCAAGCCGTTGTATGCCCATCGATGCTGCCATCCGAAGCCCGTGCAATCATGCTTCGTTTTCGGCTGCATTGTTGGAATCGGCGTACACGATCTGCAACACGTACCGGACGTTGTCTCCCATGGGAGATGTGAGGATAACTCCATCCCCCAGTCTGGCCAGTGTCCTGGATCCGTCGAAGTGGGAGTATGTACTATATTCTTTGGGGAGCTTGGCCTCTGTCTATTCAGCAATGAAATCAGCCAACACCTGAGATTTAATAGCTCGTCGTGGCTTATAGGCGATTTCTAAAGGAGGGAGTTTGATGGCCCATTGGGCTATGCGGCCGGTGGCATCCGTGTTATTGATTATGTCATTCAGGGGTACTTCTGAAAGCCACCGTGGACGAACATTCTTGAAAGTAGTGTCTGAGCTTTTCGTGATGCCATAAACACTATATAGGGTATCTTCTGGTAGTGCAGATATCTAGACTTGCATATCGTTAGCACTGCTGACACATAGTAGACTTGCTTTTGCACCCAGAATTTGCGACCCTCGCCCTTTCGTTCAATGACAAGCACCTCACTAACCACTTGATTGGTGGCCGAGATGTAGAGTAACATTGGTTCACCGGCGCCTGGCGCTGTGAGTATGGGGTTGCTGGCCAGCTGTGTTTTAGTTTTCTCTACTGCAGCCGCTGCTTCATTGGACCACTCAAAGTTTTTGGTCTGTTTTAGCAGCTTGTAGAGCGGTAAAGCATTTTTACCAAGGCGGGAGATAAAGCGTCTCAAAGCCGCCATGCAGCCCACCAGCCTCTGGACATGCTTTAGCTATGTAGGAATAGCAAGTTGTGATAGGGCGCGGATCTTAGCCGGATTCGCTTCTATTCGTCTATGGGAAACAATGAATCCGGGTAGTTTACCATCGGGAACTCCAAATACACATTTGTTTGGATTGAGCCATATATCATATTCCCATAGACTAGCAAAAATTTGCCTGAGGTCATCTATCAGCTGGCTGACGTGTTTGGTCTTAATGACCATGTCGTCCATGTATGCCTCGACTGTTTTACCGACTTGTTTTCCAAGGCATGTCGGAATCATACACTGGTATGTAGCACCTGCATTTGTTTGCCCGAATGGCATTGTGTTAAAGCAGAATGGCCCGTAAGGGGTAATGAATGCAGTCGTAGCTTGATCGATTCCTTCATTTTGATCTGATGTTATCCGGAATAAGCATAGAGGAATCACAATGAGTCGTGTCCGACTGTGGCATCAATAATTTGGTCTATGCGTGATAAAGGGAAAGGGTCCTTGGGGCAAGCTTTATTAAGGTCATTGAAATCGACACACAACCGGCAGGATTTATCTTTCTTCGTTACCATCACCAGGTTGCCAACAACTCGGGGTGTTTCATTTCCCTTATGAATCCGGCCTCCAACATTTTTTCTAGTTCATCGCCCATAGCTTGTCGCTGGGGTTCGGAAAATCGGCATAGAGCCTGTTTGACGGGCTTGAAGCCGGCGATTATGTTCATACCGTGTTCTGGTAGCCGTCGTGGGATTCTTGGCATATCTGAAGGTTGCCAGGCAAAGATATCCTAGTTTTCCCGAAAAATGTTCGCAGCGCTTCGTCCACCATGGGGTCTAGTTGAGTTCTGACGGATGCTGTTTTATTGGGGTTCATTGGATGTACCTGAAATTTGTTGATTTCGCCCGCAGGTTTAAAGGACATGGGTTTGGGCCTCTTGCTAAGGACCACATCATCCTTGTCCACTATTGACCGGAGTGCGATCAATTCCTCTATTGTATAGGTCTCAGCTAGTGCCTTGAGGGCGAGCGCCGCTGTTCTGTTTTCGGATTGAAGGGCTCTATCTGGGTCACTTTTGATTGTGATCACCTCATTTGAGCTCGGCATTTTGAGCATCATATACCCATAATGTGGTATAGCGTGAAATTTTGCAAAAGCGTCACGCCCCAGCAAAGCATGATAACCTATGAGAAAGGGCATGATATGGAAGAGAAGTTCTTCAGATCTGTAGTTCTCGGGCGTGCCGAATACCACATTGAAACTCTTCATACCAGCCTAAGGCAACTCACAAGTGATCGTTGGAAGGAATTCAAAGATTGGCATACTCAGATCGGAGGAAAACTAGAGTTATAAAACAACTCGGCAATAGAAGGCACATTGCAATTAATACCAAGAGTATAACCCAGTGTCTGAGCGTGCTCTCAGGAACTTGAGCATTTCCATATTCCTCAAGGTTTTTACCAACATCCATGCCAAGGATTCTGGCAGCACCTCATACTACCATTATGAATAATGATGGAGGATGCAGATGCAAAGGAAGACAACACTTTCTCAGATTTCACCTTAGCTATGCCAAGGGAGCAAAATCTGGGTGATCGACCAAGGGACATTTAGCACTCCGCTTCAAATGTTCTCCTTGATGTACTAGCATAACCCCAATTATGTGTCAGGTGTTATGACTAGAACATCAAGTAAAGGTCGGATTCGAAATCTCAAAGGGTCCATGAAGAATAACTTCTAGAGCATGTCATACAAGGTGCTCATGGGGAAGTGGCTAAGTTGTTGATACAGGATATTATCATAGTAGGTCTTCCGGATAGGTATGTTAGCCACAACATCCCTTTGCCGGGTTACAGAGACACCAATATTATAATTCTTGGGGAAATGTACCAACCATCATATCTACCTGAGATTTAGATATGGCTGGTGTCAGGATATTCCAGACTCAGCATGTCTGAAAATGAAAGGTTGCAACACAAATTGAAGAGATGATGTTGCGAGATTCTCAAGAAATGAACTACGGAAGCAAGCTCCAAAATATGAGCTAGATTGCAAGACACAAGTGAACACACTGTCCAAGACAAGCATGATCACATGGCCTTTCAACACAACACTTCCGAGTTTGGGTTAGGAACCATCATTATGGATTAGCGAAGCCCTTACATAAGTCCGGATTAGCTCTTAAGAAAGGACTTCTTTTCCATGAACAACTCAACCAGTGGATTGATGTGCTAGGGATTTTATATGGAATGAAGATGATCAGTCTATCAACCATAGAATACTTCGCACAGGCATGATTTACTTGGGATGATTCCAAGTAACAAGTCAACTTTTCTCAAGTTCATCGCGGCAACTTGGATCACATGCACATGAACTTTGAGTAAGTCATCTCTTACACCAAACATATACTTCATGTACATGAAACAAAGATATTGTCTACAAAGTTTCCAACACCAGCTTAATGTTCATCATGAGTCATGGGATAGACGAGAATGTTGCTGATGAGCTCAACAACAATTCATCGAGGTACCAAATGGATGGAATTCCACAACTATGAGAACAAGGTGATAACATTGGTCAGACCAAAAGATATAATGGTGTATGCTCGAGGATACATCCACGAGTAAAACAACATTAGGAAGATCTTTGGTTCTGATTTTGATTTGATGATAGCCCATACTCAAATCAAAGGTTGAACAAAACAATAGATGCAACAATTGATCACAAGGATTAATTGATGAAGATATCATCTTTCTTTGACACCCACACATGATATCCCTTTGGAAATAACTAAGTCAGGAAAAGCTTTTATCTTTCAAATCTCCAAGTTGTTGTTTAGCTTAACCAACTAGTTCAGGGGTATCCAACACGGATTCTTGGAGAAGTAATGGTTTCTAGAAAACCCATCTTGATCACGAGCTCAACATAACGGTCAAGGAACACCTTGGTAATACTCCCAAGAGGATATTCGGAAAAAATCATGATCCCTGATATGTTATCACGCTTGAGACCAATCTTGTTTTTCAAGGCAAGACAATATGATCAATAGAGCGAAGGATTGACACAATCCTAACTAATTGACCGAAAAGTGCACCATGGAAAATGGACTAGGTAGCATGATCACTCATAGTATGACAATTCAATGACCATCACACCAAGAGTGAGATTATTCTCCATTAACTACCGAGCAACTAAGTTGCTAGGAGTATCGATTTCACACATCACGATTCACTTGCCGATATTCTGGTTTCAACAACACAGATGCCGGGGAATGAATGATGATGGCTAGAAGTATCACTACATCAAGATTTCATAAGAGGGAGTGCAGTTCTCATGATAATCTTGACATGAAGAGGGTAATACCTCAAGGTAGAACAAAGCAAAAGCTGGATTGGCATTTTGATCCGCGGAATACAACTGCTTTGACCCAATCTGAGAAATGGACGAGGTACGGGAGTTTGCTTCTCCTAGTCATTCTAGAATAGAATGGCTTGACAGAACACAAGAATAGTCGACATCGATAACACAATGCATGACATACTCTTGACTATCCATTGATAAATAAAGGTCAGAATACAATTGAAGAAGGGCAACTCAAGAGCACCTGATTTTTCCTGAGTTGTAGAAGCATGGATTGAATATATCAAACGGAGTTCAACATCTTTGTTTCAGATAATCCATGCAGAAATGAAAGCATTGGCAGACTCACAACTATGAAATAGAGGACTCATCACGAGCACTCTTGTTGTGATATTATGATCACAAGGAACTTCTGCCATAATGGATCATGGTATTGGAAGAATGATATACCACAGACCTTGAAGGCTATAACAAGGTTACTAATATCCTAAAGGAATGAGCAAATCCTATCAACGGAAGTGAGCGGAAAGATTCTTGGGTCCAAGGACCCAGATACAGATACCTATTGACTAAGTAGCATCACAACATGCTTTCGATAACGATGGACAGAATTATCACACTGGAAACAAAAGACACAACTAAACTATTGGGTTCACTAAAACAACATGGTTTCCTAAACACCTTCATCAAACACGTGGAGGTAATAGAGTACATCAACTCAACAATTAGTGTGCTTTGTCTGGCCTGAAAGACATTGATTCAAGACGAAAGAGTTTTGCAATTGCATCAGATAATATCGAAACCTTGGATAACTCGGACAACATAATGTCTGCACGGGCATGAAATATGAGGCAACCTGCACAAGAAAACTGATAACATGACAATGAATTCTTATATAGGCATTGATCCAGAAAGAAAACATCTTTCCTATAGGTCTCCTTCATAGTAACTCGTCATCCTAAGAGATAGATGAGAATGCCTAGTTCTTAATCCCCGTAGAAAAGAAGAGGGTGACTCAAAATTAGAATGACATGAGGAACGGAGTAAAAAGAGTCTTACGTTCCCTTCCACAATCAATTCGCGACCCCGATCATAAGCCATAAGAATCCAGTCTGTAACACGTCACATCACTTTGCGGTCTCATGCACGGTTATCTCCAAGGCTGCCACCTTACCTGGGCCAGGACCGTTTGCGTCTTTTGACTCACGTATGTAAATGTGTCGCTAGCATTCAAATGTCAAAGAACCCGGGCTGACATGACTAGTCGTCGGACCCAAGTGGCACATCCGTATAGGGACAGGCATACGTAACCCAGCAATGCAGGTGTCGATCTGTAGCGTGTGTAGACGAGTCATAGCAAGCCACAAGGACTCCATTACACCATGGGACATAAATATCATCACTGCACCTAGACGAGTCGTAGCAGGCTACAGGGACTCCATTACACCGTGAGACATTTCCCCGAAGGGACAGACACAACAGCAAAGAAGGATACATGTCGGTCAATCAGTGTGTCCGGAGCAGTAGCAAGCTACCATGGCTCGGTGGAAGCACAAAAAGGCATTACCCCGTACAGACTACTACTAAAGGCACACAACTTGGTGTCGGATCCCATACATATCGTTGCACGTCACACATACGCATGACATGCCCGATATGCTTAGATACAACTATGGCATCACAACATAACCATACAACATTACAACATTTACTTAGAAGGCTCGGAAGAGCCAATACAATAAGATGTTACAAACAGGGGTCACAAGACCCAACATTCAGAGCATTCAATCAAACAAGCGGAAGTTTAAATATGTCTGGGTACAGACATCTATAAATGTGGCTGGAGGAGCCTGAAAAGCTACAATGACCCTACCAAAGGAACCAGACCTCTGTCTTGGATTCCCAAGCTAATCCGGTCAACATCGAACTTTACATCGAAAATACCACTAATGAGACTGACGTCTCCTCTACAAAAACATAAATTTAGCAAATGTGAGTATAAGGGTACTCAGTAAGACTTACATCAGAACTAACTACACAGGCATCAGTATCAATGATGGGGGGTTGGGGAGTTTATTGCAGCAAGCCAACTTTGACTCTTGGCTAACCTATACTACAACTACAAGTTGTGTCTTTGAGGTGGGATAGCGCACACGAGTCCACATATTCTCCAATCAATACACCACTATGGATCCACTCCCATCTCCCTACGAGAAGGCCATCCATAGCACTCCCGCTTATCTTGCGCATTTTAGAGTATCCACTTCAAGATGTCTATGAACCACATAAGTTCTCCAAGTAGTCCATATCCGAGGACACGGCTATTCGAACAGATTATTTTACCCCGCAGGGGTATACTTCTTCACACACGCTCTCGCCACTTATCACCATATGCACACCACGCATCTTGGCAACCTTCAAGCGGAAGCACTTGTGTGGCCGTCGGCCACGACCGTCAACCACACAAGACCCTAGTCCAGGTTTATTGCCTATTTGAGACTAAACCCGCACGGAAGTCCGGCCGAAGTTTCTTCTACGGCCTCAAACAATGTGCGCAGGGTTCCAAAGCCCACTGTTCGGGTGGCACTTGCTACACCGTGCCACTGTGCATCTACCGCATCACAGCCCACCCGTCAGGCAGCGCTATGCACAGCACCATCCGAGAGAGGTCGAGTTACCGGAGCCCAATGCATGGTAGTAACTGTCTTGGATCACAAACACAGAACTTAGTTCTTATGGACAGTCCCAATGAAACAACCCACCATGTACTCCTACATGACCTCTCATCGCTACCTTTACCAAATCTTTTTCACACACTTAGCTCTCCCACAGTAGGACATGAACACTGCCATTCCGATTCATCGCCCAGATCGATCAGACCCGACAGGACACGACTCTAAGCATAGGAGGCACAGTAAATAAGAAAGCATGGATGAGTAAGGACAACAAGGCTCAAGCAGTTGCTACTCATACTAAGTGGTTTCAACTATTTATTGTGGCAAAAACAGGTCATGCAAAGGAATGGGTTCAACTATCGGGAACATGTAGCAGTTGAATCATGATTGTCCTAATGCAATAAAAGAGAGCAGGAGCGAGAGAGTGGGTTCATATCAGTATGCTTAAGTGGGTTAGCTTTCCTGATAGTCCTGAAGATATTACTTCTCTTCATTAGTGTCAACGTTCACATCGTCAGAACCATCGTCTACCGAGAGGGAACAAACACGGGCAAACAAGAAAGGAACACATTCAAGGTGATACAACAATCATGATGCATGAAATGGCATGTTAAGTTGCTGAATTGACCTAGTGCTATTGGTAGTCATATTAAGTGAAGTGGAATTCAAATATATATACTAAATTCCAACTCCAACACTATTTATTAAATTATCCTAATCACAAGATGTCCTACTTGGTGACGTTAACTTTCTCAAACATGCATGATCATGGCATAAATGGATTCATTGCATTTTTCTGATCATTTTTCATATATAAATTATTTTCATTTGACTTACAGATTATTCTCTATGATTTTTCGAAGTTTTAAACATTTTCTGGAATTTCCTTATCAATTTAAATACTAGAAAAGCTTTAATGTGTCAGCATTGCGTCATAGCGACATCAGCAGGCCAACGGGGCCGGTCCAGGTCAAACCTGACGTGTGGGGTCCACACGTCAGTGTCACGAGGTTAATCACCGCGTTGACCCGTGCTTTGACTCACTGCAGGTCTCACTGTCATACAACCAAGGCTAGCTAATTAGGCTATTAAGTCCCTAATGGCGATGCCACGTCAGCCACGCCAGCGACTTGCGCTACGGGCGACCATTCGACAAGAGGAGGACACCTATGGGTAGCCCTCGCTCGACCTCATCCAGGGGGGACCACAGGAGCTCGTCGGAGGTGAGCCCATGACGGCGGCCGGAGCTCGGCTTGCGGAAATGGCAGGTAGAGGCCAAAGGAGAGCAGGGAGCGAGGGGGAAATGGCCGGTGGCTCTCTGCGGGGTCGGGCAGAGGCGGCTATGGGGTCGGGGAAGCTTCAGGCGGAGCGAATCGACCGTCGTCCCTCATCGGAGCCTAGGACGAAGACGACGCTGGCAGCGATGCAGAGGGCCTCCGGCAAAGTGCGGCTCCCCAGAGAGGACGAGCATGACCTGGCGGAGCTCTGGGCAGCACGGGGATGTGAGGCATGGCCAAAGGGCACGGCGGCAGCAAACGGCGGTGATGGCTTCGGGCGGCGAGGGAGAAAGAGCAGAGGGCGAGGGGAGAGAACAAGAGAGGGGAGGAGAAGGGAGAGGGCTCTGGGGCGATTCCAGGAGGAGGATAGGCTCGAGGGGGGGCAACGAGGAGGCAGGCAGAGAGGAGCTGGCCTCCTTAGGCGCGCGCGCGGGCACACAACTGCTCCTACTGGCAGAAGGTAGGAGAAGGCACCTGGTGGGCTGGGCCCTCTCTTGAAGTGGGCCGATAGGTGATCTCTCTCTCTCTCTCTCTCTCTCTCTCTCTCTCTCTTTAGCTTTGTTTTCTATTTTCTTTCTTCTGACATTTGTTTATTTTTGTTTGGGCCACAAGGACCTAGCACAAAAATACCAACACATTTTCTGGAGTGTAGTTTGAATATTTCAAACCTCCTAAAAATGTTTCAGAATTTTTGGATGACTAAAATAATTGAAATTCTTTATTAATGATTGTCAGAAACTTTCCTATTTTATTTAATTTACCAAAATAGTGGTCAAAATATAATTCACCCCTGATATGTTGTTGCCAACATTTATCAAAGAGGGGGAACATTTTTGAAGAGCATTTTGGATTCACTCAAATATCTTAATAGTTTAACCTATTCGAATTTTATCTGTGCTAGGGTTTGATCACCCCCATTTCAAATTAATTTTAATGTTAACATGATGACATGATGCAGATGCTGATGTTGATGCAAAAAGTTCAAGCAAATTCTAGGGCTTTGACACCTGGTCTTTTTCCCTTGAAGGGTGTCCAGCTCACCTGCAAGACAAAACCAACGTCAGCTGACTCCCGAGGGCTATATGCCTCTCCTACAAAGTGCAACCCACCTTGCACGCATGCCAGCTCCTCCTCTAGGCAGTAAAATCCGTATTTGCCGCGGCCGTGGATGGCGACCACTTCCACGAAGAGCTTCTGTCGCAGGGAGGTTCCCTCCTATTGGAAAAAAGGCAAGGCTCAAGACATGCTCAAAGGAGATCCTGCCCGGCTGCCCGCCCGCCGGTCAGCTGGCCCGCATCTCGGGGGCTACACCCAATGGGTGCGCTCGCGCGCCCCCAATGAAAACTCTAAGGCAAAGTGTCGGCTTACCTCTACACGACGAAGGATGGCGTCCGCCGCATCTGCAAACCGGGTCAGCTCCTGCTGGCACTGGTCTAGGACGCTTCCCAATCCACGAAGGAAGGAACCGGGCCGCCTGCTAGGGGGCCGGCAAGGCCGGCGCGCTCGCCAGCGCTTCCCAGTCCTGGACGACCTCCTGCATCGACCGCAGGGTCCTCCAGCCCCGTCCGCCGCCTCTGGGGCCGCTGGGACCTCCGGCACATCGACCTGGGCCGGCTCGGCCGCCAGCGGGGTCACCTCCGGCACCTCAGTCCAGGTCGCCTCAGGAGCCGGCTCTATCGCCGCCTCCCTCCCTTGGGCCGTTTCCTACGCGGGCGGTGGCGCTGGCGTGTCCATGGTCGCCCCACCCACCACAGCTCGCTTGACGGAGGCCTCAACATATGGGTTGACTCCGCTACCGAGTCTGACTCCCGTGGGGGATCCGTCGACCCCCTCCGCCTCCGGCCACTCAAGGTCCCGGAGTGCGCAGCCCCGCCTCGCATGCCGGACCTGGAGGCTCGCAGCTCCGCGAGCCTCCTCTTTTCCTCCTGCTGGGTGGCTGCATGCTGGCGGGCCAGCCAGGTTGCGGCATCCACAGTCTCCCCCGCCGGCTCCTCCTCATGGAGCTCGGTGGGGCCGCTGCAACATCCAAGAACCGGTCGTTAACCGGCTCGCAAGGCGGAAGCAAAACTTACACAAAAACAAAGAACTTACGCAATAACGAAGGGCAGGGCCCGCTTGGTGCGTGCCGGCGGCTTCCGCATGGCCACCTTCACCCGCTACAGGCCGGGCGGTGGGGTCGCCGACCCCTCCTGAGCCGGCCTCTTCCCCCGGCCGACCGCTTCGGCCGCCGGGCCTCGAGCCGGTCGCTCCTTGCTGTGGGAGGATTCCCGTCCAGAATCACCAAATTGTCATCTTCGTCATCGTCATCTGTCCAGTCCTTGATGGAGGCGGCAAGAGGGAACTCACCCACTCCGCTGGGTTCCCCGGCTGTGCCGGACCCTTCGGCTCCACTAGGAGCACCGCCTCGCAGGTCCGCCGGATCGTCTCCTCCTCCCGTTGAATCCACTCCTTCCTCCTGGGGGCCTCCCGTCTAGAAGTCTTGAGAGTCGGAGTCCTCACGCTCTGCCTCGAAGATCTGCTGGTGCGGGCCGTCCGACGTGTTCTGTCGCACCAGCAGCTGCGGTCAGCACTCCAACATAATTTCTCCAGCCTGCTGCCGGTTGGGGAATGCCAAACAAGAAAGATCCGCCTCGACGAAATTACTCACCAAGGGAGGCCGGTTGATGCGGTCATACGACTCCATGTCAAAGGACTACGAGGCGGGCTTCAGCTTGAACATCGTGAGGGCGTTCACCCGCTTCGCCACCTGAGTCGGCGTCAGCTCGACGGTGGACTGCCGGCAGCTGTCGTGCCGGCCGGACATGTTGCAGATCCGGTGTGGATGCATCTGGAGGGGCGACACCCGGCTTGAGACAATAGACGCCACCAGGTCGGTGGCGACCAGCCCCTCGGTGCTCCTTAGTTGCGTGAGTCAGGCAAGCTCATCCAAGGCAACACCGTGCGGGTAGGTCCCACCAGTTCTGCTAAGAGGACTACCGGTCCTCTAACGACGGCAGCCAGATGTAGTCCGTCCTTGGCTCGACGTTCTTCATGTAGAAGAATGTCCGGTGCCACCCCTTGACGGAATCGATAAGGGAAAGAGGAGGAAAGCGAGCAACACCACGGCAGCACACCACCGTGCCCCCGCATGCGTCACATTTCAGAGGTTTGAGGTAAAAGAGGGCATTGAAAAGATCAATGAAGGGAAGGATATCGAGGTACCCCTCGCACAATGTTCCGAAGACAGATAGGTACAAAATCAAATTAAGGCCAAGCTTGTGCTGCTGGAGGTCAAAGGTATCAAGGAGAAGACGGAAGAAGAGACTCACTGCGAGCCTGGAGCCCCGGGAGAAATGCCAGAGGAAAACAACGTGTTCCCCTGGCTGTGGCGCCAGTGCTATCTCGTCGCCCGGCGCGCATGCGGCCACCCACTACGCCGACGGTAGTAGGCGCGCGCGGTGCAACTTGGCGTTATCCGCCTCGACCACGAAGGACCAACCCAACTGCCACCGCATCGATCGGCCATCATGGCAGCGGTGCGGTGTGCGGGCACAGGCGCGGGCTCGGGTGTGACGACGTGCGAGGAAGGGAGAGATGCGATGACGAAGGGTAGCAAGGAGGCAAGTGGGGCGCGGGTACCTCCGCCCCCTGTCCTTCCTCTCCTTTTATAGGGAAGGCCACGATCGGGGGACGTGGGATCGATTGCGCCCACTCACCCAGGAAACTTCGCGCGCGTGGGTGGCCCCGGGCCGTAACGGCTGCTTCGGGGCACAGAGGATCCTATCTTGCACCCCGAGGCCTACGAAGGCTACGCCTGGGTCCTACCGGGCTAGGCTTGGGCGACTTCCCTTCTTCCCGCATGTGCGGGGCCTGCTCCATCATTACTCGCTGCATGGCGTGTCGTGTGCCAGCGTGGGTCCCGCGGTGGCATGCCGGAACCCGAGGCATCGGATCCAACGACCGACCCGGCCACCCCTTTGCCTTCGAGCCGGAGGCAGGTGGCGCTGAGGGGAAGTCGTCGGCTCCCTGCCATCCGCCAGACGCGGCCCCCCGCCAGCTTCGGGGGCTACTGACGGGGTTATTAACCCTAGATAGCCCAAAGCAATGGGGTCTTCCCCCTTTCGCTTCGAAGAAAAACTATGCAGCCGGCTGGAGGACGTCCGGCACAGGCTAGTGCCGGATGGTGCCACAGTCGGCTACTCAAGGAGCCGGTTGAGCCCTCGGCCGTCTAGGCGCAGCCGGCTACCGACGGGCCGACTCTTCCATTGACTTTGCGATGGACATGCCCTGTCCCGTCCCTCTACGCGTGGGTACGACGACGCAATGTGACCAGCACGATGGGCGGCCCTGTGGCTACAATGGCCGCTTACGCACTACAACGCGTGGCTACAGTCCAACCGTCCCGGCCGCTGACCTAGGCGAGCGCGACCGGGCGGGGGAACAATGCCTGCAAGCTTTTGACACTCGATTACCTGCCCCGGCATGGCCACAGTGCCGCCGGCCGTACCGGAGACTTCGCCCGGCTGGCGCTAGACGACGCTTCCTCGGGGGACCCATGCCACGGCAGGTGGGCAAGGGCCAATCGTAGAGCCGGCTGGCGGGCCCCAACGGGAGATGGGACCGCTCAGCCGGCAGGCCCCACCCACGATGAGACGGTGCGAGCGGCGGGACCCTCATGCCAGCCGGAGAGACTGCCAGCCGGGTCCCCCCACCTTGGTACTTTAAGCATATTGTAAGAGCCGGCGGGTTGGCCTATAAAACCCCCCGAGCCCCCCATGCAACGGGGACGGAGGGATGATCACTCAGACACACCCACAGAACCCCCATACCCTCTCTAGTAGCAGAGGAAGACGATCCGGCTACTTCTTCTTCCTCCTCTAGACACAGCTCCAGGAGCATCCTTGTACACATACCCTTCCATCCAACTAGACCAAGCAAGACTAGGGGTGTTACCTCCCACGAAGGGCCCTGAACCTGGGTACAACTTGTGTCACCACCGCCTGTGCCCAATCCCTCACCAGGAGCCCATCAGCGTCCTCTGGCTCCAACCACTTACGATAAGCCACCCTATGGCAACTGTTGTGAGAAAACGACGACAGAAGTTTTCAATCTTCCTCTCCTCCGATGTCTCCAATGACCACCTCGATGCCGTAAGGCTCCCGAGCCTCACAGCCGCCTCCCCGAGCCCGCTCCTCGGCACTGCCCCCGACGTCGTCGCCTCCCCGAGCCCGCTTGCTCCTTGCTGCTGCCCCTATCGCCGCCTCCGATGCCGTCCCCGTCCCCGCCCTCTAATGCCTTCGCCTCCCCGAGCCCGCTCCCCTTATCCTCCTCCTAGGTGAGTTGCCAGCCACACCACCCACTACTAGAAAAAGGAATGTTAGTGGCGCACCTATTTTTGCCATTAATGGCACACTATAGGTGCGCCACTAGTAACAAATACTAATGGGGCACCTCTGGTGTGCCATTAGTATTGCAGGTAACAGTGGCGCACCTTGTAGTGCGCCCTTAGTATTGCAGGTAACAGTGGTGAACCTTGTAGTGCGCCATTACTATTGCTACAGGTGCGCCACTAGGAACTTTTTTTGTCTGAATTTTTTATTTTATTTTTGAATGCATGAAAATAGTAGTGGCGCACCGTCTAACCCCCACCGTGCACCATTCCTATTTTTGAACTTTGAATTTGGATCTGGATCTAGATTTGGCTCTTTTTTGCCTTGTTTTTTTGATCATTTTTTTGCCTGGATTTTTTCAAATTTCGTTCTCGACCTGGATCTGGTACGTTCTTTGTGCTGGGGGAGTTCCTCATGTGGCCGAAAGTAGAGGAGGTGGGAGGAGAGACCATGAGGAGGAGAGGAGGGAGGAGAGACCGTGAGGATCAGGAGAGGACGGAGGAGGTCGCCAGAGAGGAGGAGGAGGAGGACCGTGAGCAGCAGAGGAAGGAGGAGCACCGTGAGGAGGACATGAGGGAGGAGGAGGTCGCCGGAGGAGGAGCACCGTGAGGAGGAGAGGAGGGAGGAGGAGGAGGACCGTTAGCAGGAGAGGAAGGAGGAGCACCGTGAGGAGGAGAGGAGGGAGGAGGAGGTCGCTGGAGAAGGAGCACCGTGAGGAGAAGAGGAGCGAGGAGGAGGTCGCCTGAGAAGGAGCACCGTGAGGCGGAGGTCACCGGATGAGGAGCACTGTCAGGAGGAGGAGGTTGCCGGAGAGTTGGAGATGGAGTGGAGGAGAGGAGGAGAGGAAGGAAGTGGTAAGTGGCTGGCCAGCCCTTTTAAACTTCTGTCCCAACTTAGCAATGGCGCACCATGCACTGGTGCGCCATTGCTATTTTTTTGAATTGTGAATGCGGGAAAATATTAGTGGCACACTATTCACTGATGCGCCATTGCTAATTTTTTTTCGTGTTTTTTTGCCTCTAGATCTTAAAAGCAACGTAACTTTTTTTCTGTTAGGTTTTTAAGGATTCTAAAAAATCGATATCGGGCATAGCCGGCTGAATTCGGATGTAACTTTTCAAGTAGATGATGTTTCATATAAAAAACTTTTTCATCGGAGGTCGTATGCAAAAGTTACGGCTCATTTTTTTGCTCGTTTTTTTGCCTAAATTTTTTTTAAATTTCGTTCTCGACCTGGATCTGGTACGTTCTTTGTGCCGGGGGAGCTCCACATGTGGCCGGAAGTAGAGGAGGAGGGAGGAGAGATCGTGAGGAGGAGAGGAGGGAGGAGAGACCATGAGGATCAGGAGAGGAGGGAGGAGGAGGTCGCCAGAGAGGAGGAGGAGGACCGTGAGCATGAGAGGAAGGAGGAGCACCGTGAGGAGGAGAGGAGGGAGTAGGAGGTCGCCAGAGGAGGAGCACCGTGAGGAGGAGAGGAGCCAGGAGGAGGAGGACCGTTAGCAGGAGAGGAAGGAGGAGCACCGTGAGGAGGAGAGGAGGGAGGCGGAGGTCGCCAGAGGAGGAGCACCGTGAGGAGGAGAGGAGGGAGGAGGAGGAGGACCGTTAGCTGGAGAGGAAGGAGGAGCATCGTGAGGAGGAGAGGAGGGAGGAGGAGGTCGCCGGAGGAGGAGCACCGTGAGGAGGAGAGGAGGGAGGAGGAGGTCGCCGGAGGAGGAGCACCATGAGGAGGAGAGGAGGGAGGAGGATGTCGCCGGAGGAGGAGCACCGTGAGGAGGAGAGGAGGGAGGAGGAGGTGGCCTGAGGAGGAGCACCGTGAGGAGGAGGTCACCGGAGGAGGAGCACCGTCAGGAGGAGGAGGTCGCCGGAGAGTTGGAGATGGAGTGGAGGAGAGGAGGAGAGGAGGAGATGGAGTGGAGGAGAGAAGGAGAAGAATGAAGGGGCAAGTGGCTGGCCGACCCTTTTAAACTTCTGTCCCAACTTAGAAGTGGCGCACCATGCTCTGGTGCGCCGTTGCTATTTTTTTGAATTGTGAAGGGGGGAAAATAGTAGTGGCGCACTATTCTCTGATGCGCCATTGCTAATTTTTTTCGAATTTTTTTGCCTCCAGATCTTAAAAGCATCGTAACTTTTTTTCTGTTAGGTTTTCGAGGATTCTGAAACATCGATAACGGGCATAGCCGGTTCAATTCGGATGTAACTTTTCGAGTAGATGATTTTTCATATAAAAAACATTTTCATCGGAGGTCATATGCAAAAGTTACGGCTCATTTTTTTAGCTTGTGTTTTTGCTCGTTTTTTTTGCTTGAATTTTTTTGAAAATTTCGTTCTCGACCTGGATCTGGTACGTTCTTTGTGCCGGGGGAGCTCCACATGTGGCCGGAAGTAGAGGAGGAGGTAGGAGAGGCCGTGAGGAGGAGAGGAGGGAGGAGAGACCGTGAGGATCAGGAGAGGAGGGAGGAGGAGGTCGCCGGAGAGGAGGAGGAGGACCGTGAGCACGAGAGGAAGGAGGAGCACCGTGACGAGGAGAGGAGGGAGGAGGAGGTCGCCGGAGGAGCACCGTGAGGAGGAGAGGAGCGAGGAGGAGGAGGACCGTTAGCAGGAGAGGAAGGAGGAGCACCGTGAGGAGGAGGTCACCGAAGGAGGACCACCGTGAGGAGGAGAGGAGAGAGGAGGAGGTCGCATGAGGAGGAGCACCGTGCGGAGGAGGTCACCGGAGGAGGAGGTCGCCGAAGAGTTGGAGATGGAGTGGAGGAGAGGAGGAGAGGAGAAGATGGAGTGGAGGAGAGGAGGAGAAGAATGAAGGGCCAGGTGGCTGGCCGGCCCTTTTAAACGTCTGTCCCAACTTAGCAGTGGCGCACCATGCACTGGTGCGCCGTTGCTATTTTTTTGAATTGTGAAGGCGGGAAAATAGTAGTGGCGCACTATTCACTGATGCGCCATTGCTAATTTTTTTCGAATTTTTTGCCTCTAGATCTTAAAAGCATCGTAACTTTTTTTCTGTTAGGTTTTCGAGGATTCTCAAACATCGATAACGGGCATAGCCGGTACAATTCGGATGTAACTTTTCGAGTAGATGATTTTTCATATAAAAAACATTTTCATCGGAGGTCATATGCAAAAGTTACGGCTCATTTTTTTAGCTTGTGTTTTTGCTCGTTTTTTTTTGCTTGAATTTTTTTGAAAATTTCGTTCTCGACCTGGATCTGGTACGTTCTTTGTGCCGGGGGAGCTCCACATGTGGCCGGAAGTAGAGGAGGAGGTAGGAGAGGCCGTGAGGAGGAGAGGAGGGAGGAGAGACCGTGAGGATCAGGAGAGGAGGGAGGAGGAGGTCGCCGGAGAGGAGGAGGAGGACCGTGAGCACGAGAGGAAGGAGGAGCACCGTGACGAGGAGAGGAGGGAGGAGGAGGTCGCCGGAGGAGCACCGTGAGGAGGAGAGGAGCGAGGAGGAGGAGGACCGTTAGCAGGAGAGGAAGGAGGAGCACCGTGAGGAGGAGGTCACCGAAGGAGGACCACCGTGAGGAGGAGAGAAGAGAGGAGGAGGTCGCATGAGGAGGAGCATCGTGGGGAGGAGGTCACCGGAGGATGAGGTCGCCGGAGAGTTGGAGATGGAGTGGAGGAGAGGAGGAGAGGAGGAGATGGAGTGGAGGAGAGGAGGAGAAGAATGAAGGGCCAGGTGGCTGGCTGGCCCTTTTCAACGTCTGTCCCAACTTAACAGTGGCGCACCATACACTTGTGCGCCGTTGCTATTTTTTTGAATTGTGAAGGCGGGAAAATAGTAGTGGCGCACTATTCACTGATGCGCCATTGCTAATTTTTTTCGAATTTTTTTGCCTCCAGATCTTAAAAGCATCGTAACTTTTTTTCTGTTAGGTTTTCGAGGATTCTCAAACATCGATAACGGGCATAGCCGGTTCAATTCGGATGTAACTTTTCGAGTAGATGATTTTTCATATCAAAAACATTTTCATCGGAGGTCATATGCAAAAGTTACGGCTCATTTTTTTAGCTTGTGTTTTTGCTCTTTTTTTTGCTTGAATTTTTTTGAAAATTTCGTTCTCGACCTGGATCTGGTACGTTCTTTGTGCCGGGGGAGCTCCACATGTGGCCGGAAGTAGAGGAGGAGGTAGGAGAGGCCGTGAGGAGGAGAGGAGGGAGGAGAGACCGTGAGGATCAGGAGAGGAGGGAGGAGGAGGTCGCCGGAGAGGAGGAGGAGGACCGTGAGCACGAGAGGAAGGAGGAGCACCGTGACGAGGAGAGGAGGGAGGAGGAGGTCGCCGGAGGAGCACCGTGAGGAGGAGAGGAGCGAGGAGGAGGAGGACCGTTAGCAGGAGAGGAAGGAGGAGCACCGTGAGGAGGAGGTCACCGAAGGAGGACCACAGTGAGGAGGAGAGGAGAGAGGAGGAGGTCGCATGAGGAGGAGCACCGTGCGGAGGAGGTCACCGGAGGAGGAGGTCGCCGGAGAGTTGGAGATGGAGTGGAGGAGAGGAGGAGAGGAGGAGATGGAGTGGAGGAGAGGAGGAGAAGAATGAAGGGCCAGGTGGCTGGCCGGCCCTTTTAAACGTCTGTCCCAACTTAGCAGTGGCGCACCATGCACTGGTGCGCCGTTGCTATTTTTTTGAATTGTGAAGGCGGGAAAATAGTAGTGGCGCACTATTCACTGATGCGCCATTGCTAATTTTTTTCGAATTTTTTTGCCTCCAGATCTTAAAAGCATCGTAACTTTTTTTCTGTTAGGTTTTCGAGGATTCTCAAACATCGATAACGGGCATAGCCGGTTCAATTCGGATGTAACTTTTCGAGTAGATGATTTTTCATATAAAAAACATTTTCATCGGAGGTCATATGCAAAAGTTACGGCTCATTTTTTTAGCTTGTGTTTTTGCTCGTTTTTTTTGCTTGAATTTTTTTGAAAATTTCGTTCTCGACCTGGATCTGGTACGTTCTTTGTGCCGGGGGAGCTCCACATGTGGCCGGAAGTAGAGGAGGAGGTAGGAGAGGCCGTGAGGAGGAGAGGAGGGAGGAGAGACCGTGAGGATCAGGAGAGGAGGGAGGAGGAGGTCGTCGGAGAGGAGGAGGAGGACCGTGAGCACGAGAGGAAGGAGGAGCACCGTGACGAGGAGAGGAGGGAGGAGGAGGTCGCCGGAGGAGCACCGTGAGGAGGAGAGGAGCGAGGAGGAGGAGGACCGTTAGCAGGAGAGGAAGGAGGAGCACCGTGAGGAGGAGGTCACCGAAGGAGGACCACCATGAGGAGGAGAGAAGAGAGGAGGAGGTCGCATGAGGAGGAGCACCGTGCGGAGGAGGAGGTCGCCGGAGAGTTGGAGATGGAGTGGAGGAGAGGAGGAGAGGAGGAGATGGAGTGGAGGAGAGGAGGAGAAGAATGAAGGGCCAGGTGGCTGGCCGGCCCTTTTAAACGTCTGTCCCAACTTAGCAGTGGCGCACCATGCACTGGTGCGCCGTTGCTATTTTTTTGAATTGTGAAGGCGGGAAAATAGTAGTGGCGCACTATTCACTGATGCGCCATTGCTAATTTTTTTCGAATTTTTTTGCCTCCAGATCTTAAAAGCATCGTAACTTTTTTTCTGTTAGGTTTTCGAGGATTCTCAAACATCGATAACGGGCATAGCCGGTTCAATTCGGATGTAACTTTTCGAGTAGATGATTTTTCATATCAAAAACATTTTCATCGGAGGTCATATGCAAAAGTTACGGCTCATTTTTTTAGCTTGTGTTTTTGCTCTTTTTTTTGCTTGAATTTTTTTGAAAATTTCGTTCTCGACCTGGATCTGGTACGTTCTTTGTGCCGGGGGAGCTCCACATGTGGCCGGAAGTAGAGGAGGAGGTAGGAGAGGCCGTGAGGAGGAGAGGAGGGAGGAGAGACCGTGAGGATCAGGAGAGGAGGGAGGAGGAGGTCGCCGGAGAGGAGGAGGAGGACCGTGAGCACGAGAGGAAGGAGGAGCACCGTGACGAGGAGAGGAGGGAGCAGGAGGTCGCCGGAGGAGCACCGTGAGGAGGAGAGGAGCGAGGATGAGGAGGACCGTTAGCAGGAGAGGAAGGAGGAGCACCGTGAGGAGGAGGTCACCGAAGGAGGACCACAGTGAGGAGGAGAGGAGAGAGGAGGAGGTCGCATGAGGAGGAGCACCGTGCGGAGGAGGTCACCGGAGGAGGAGGTCGCCGGAGAGTTGGAGATGGAGTGGAGGAGAGGAGGAGAGGAGGAGATGGAGTGGAGGAGAGGAGGAGAAGAATGAAGGGCCAGGTGGCTGGCCGGCCCTTTTAAACGTCTGTCCCAACTTAGCAGTGGCGCACCATGCACTGGTGCGCCGTTGCTATTTTTTTGAATTGTGAAGGCGGGAAAATAGTAGTGGCGCACTATTCACTGATGCGCCATTGCTAATTTTTTTCGAATTTTTTGCCTCCAGATCTTAAAAGCATCGTAACTTTTTTTCTGTTAGGTTTTCGAGGATTCTCAAACATCGATAACGGGCATAGCCGGTTCAATTCGGATGTAACTTTTCGAGTAGATGATTTTTCATATAAAAAACGTTTTCATCGGAGGTCATATGCAAAAGATACGGCTCATTTTTTTAGCTTGTGTTTTTGCTCGTTTTTTTTGCTTGAATTTTTTTGAAAATTTCGTTCTCGACCTGGATCTGGTACGTTCTTTGTGCCGGGGGAGCTCCACATGTGGCCGGAAGTAGAGGAGGAGGTAGGAGAGGCCGTGAGGAGGAGAGGAGGGAGGAGAGACCGTGAGGATCAGGAGAGGAGGGAGGAGGAGGTCGCCGGAGAGGAGGAGGAGGACCGTGAGCACGAGAGGAAGGAGGAGCACCGTGACGAGGAGAGGAGGGAGGAGGAGGTCGCCGGAGGAGCACCGTGAGGAGGAGAGGAGCGAGGAGGAGGAGGACCGTTAGCAGGAGAGGAAGGAGGAGCACCGTGAGGAGGAGGTCACCGAAGGAGGACCACCGTGAGGAGGAGAGAAGAGAGGAGGAGGTCGCATGAGGAGGAGCATCGTGGGGAGGAGGTCACCGGAGGATGAGGTCGCCGGAGAGTTGGAGATGGAGTGGAGGAGAGGAGGAGAGGAGGAGATGGAGTGGAGGAGAGGAGGAGAAGAATGAAGGGCCAGGTGGCTGGCCGGCCCTTTTAAACGTCTGTCCCAACTTAGCAGTGGCGCACCATGCACTGGTGCGCCGTTGCTATTTTTTTGAATTGTGAAGGCGGGAAAATAGTAGTGGCGCACTATTCACTGATGCGCCATTGCTAATTTTTTTCGAATTTTTTTGCCTCCAGATCTTAAAAGCATCGTAACTTTTTTTCTGTTAGGTTTTCGAGGATTCTCAAACATCGATAACGGGCATAGCCGGTTCAATTCGGATGTAACTTTTCGAGTAGATGATTTTTCATATCAAAAACATTTTCATCGGAGGTCATATGCAAAAGTTACGGCTCATTTTTTTAGCTTGTGTTTTTGCTCTTTTTTTTGCTTGAATTTTTTTGAAAATTTCGTTCTCGACCTGGATCTGGTACGTTCTTTGTGCCGGGGGTGCTCCACATGTGGCCGGAAGTAGAGGAGGAGGTATGAGAGGCCGTGAGGAGGAGAGGAGGGAGGAGAGACCGTGAGGATCAGGAGAGGAGGGAGGAGGAGGTCGCCGGAGAGGAGGAGGAGGACCGTGAGCACGAGAGGAAGGAGGAGCACCGTGACGAGGAGAGGAGGGAGCAGGAGGTCGCCGGAGGAGCACCGTGAGGAGGAGAGGAGCGAGGAGGAGGAGGACCGTTAGCAGGAGAGGAAGGAGGAGCACCGTGA
This sequence comes from Hordeum marinum, assembly GCA_022496015.1. NCBI lineage: Eukaryota > Viridiplantae > Streptophyta > Magnoliopsida > Poales > Poaceae > Hordeum > Hordeum marinum. The sequence goes on from CM039678.1 coordinate 558,888,856, forward strand.
GGAGGAGGTCACCGAAGGAGGACCACAGTGAGGAGGAGAGGAGAGAGGAGGAGGTCGCATGAGGAGGAGCACCGTGCGGAGGAGGTCACCGGAGGAGGAGGTCGCCGGAGAGTTGGAGATGGAGTGGAGGAGAGGAGGAGAGGAGGAGATGGAGTGGAGGAGAGGAGGAGAAGAATGAAGGGCCAGGTGGCTGGCCGGCCCTTTTAAACGTCTGTCCCAACTTAGCAGTGGCGCACCATGCACTGGTGCGCCGTTGCTATTTTTTTGAATTGTGAAGGCGGGAAAATAGTAGTGGCGCACTATTCACTGATGCGCCATTGCTAATTTTTTTCGAATTTTTTTGCCTCCAGATCTTAAAAGCATCGTAACTTTTTTTCTGTTAGGTTTTCGAGGATTCTCAACCATCGATAACGGGCATAGCCGGTTCAATTCGGATGTAACTTTTCGAGTAGATGATTTTTCATATAAAAAACATTTTCATCGGAGGTCATATGCAAAAGATACGGCTCATTTTTTTAGCTTGTGTTTTTGCTCGTTTTTTTTGCTTGAATTTTTTTGAAAATTTCGTTCTCGACCTGGATCTGGTACGTTCTTTGTGCCGGGGGAGCTCCACATGTGGCCGGAAGTAGAGGAGGAGGTAGGAGAGGCCGTGAGGAGGAGAGGAGGGAGGAGAGACCGTGAGGATCAGGAGAGGAGGGAGGAGGAGGTCGCCGGAGAGGAGGAGGAGGACCGTGAGCACGAGAGGAAGGAGGAGCACCGTGACGAGGAGAGGAGGGAGGAGGAGGTCGCCGGAGGAGCACCGTGAGGAGGAGAGGAGCGAGGAGGAGGAGGACCGTTAGCAGGAGAGGAAGGAGGAGCACCGTGAGGAGGAGGTCACCGAAGGAGGACCACCATGAGGAGGAGAGAAGAGAGGAGGAGGTCGCATGAGGAGGAGCACCGTGCGGAGGAGGAGGTCGCCGGAGAGTTGGAGATGGAGTGGAGGAGAGGAGGAGAGGAGGAGATGGAGTGGAGGAGAGGAGGAGAAGAATGAAGGGCCAGGTGGCTGGCCGACCCTTTTAAACGTCTGTCCCAACTTAGCAGTGGCGCACCATGCACTGGTGCGCCGTTGCTATTTTTTTGAATTGTGAAGGCGGGAAAATAGTAGTGGCGCACTATTCACTGATGCGCCATTGCTAATTTTTTTCGAATTTTTTTCCCACCAGATCTTAAAAGCATCGTAACTTTTTTTCTGTTAGGTTTTCGAGGATTCACAAACATCGATAACGGGCATAGCCGGTTCAATTCGGATGTAACTTTTCGAGTAGATGATTTTCATATAAAAAACATTTTCATCGGAGGTCATATGCAAAAGTTATGGCTCATTTTTTTAGCTTGTGTTTTTGCTCGTTTTTTTTGCTTGAATTTTTTTGAAAATTTCGTTCTCGACCTAGATCTGGTACGTTCTTTGTGCCGGGGGAGCTCCACATGTGGCCGGAATTAGAGGAGGAGGTAGGAGAGGCCGTGAGGAGGAGAGGAGGGAGGCGAGACCGTGAGGATCAGGAGAGGAGGGAGGAGGAGGTCGCCGGAGAGGAGGAGGAGGACCGTGAGCACGAGAGGAAGGAGGAGCACCGTGATGAGGAGAGGAGGGAGGAGGAGGTCGCCGGAGGAGCACCGTGAGGAGGAGAGGAGCGAGGAGGAGGAGGACCGTTAGCAGGAGAGGAAGGAGGAGCACCGTGAGGAGGAGGTCACCGAAGGAGGACCACCATGAGGAGGAGAGAAGAGAGGAGGAGGTCGCATGAGGAGGAGCACCGTGCGGAGGAGGAGGTCGCCGGAGAGTTGGAGATGGAGTGGAGGAGAGGAGGAGAGGAGGAGATGGAGTGGAGGAGAGGAGGAGAAGAATGAAGGGCCAGGTGGCTGGCCGGCCCTTTTAAACGTCTGTCCCAACTTAGCAGTGGCGCACCATGCACTGGTGCGCCGTTGCTATTTTTTTGAATTGTGAAGGCGGGAAAATAGTAGTGGCGCACTATTCACTGATGCGCCATTGCTAATTTTTTTCGAATTTTTTTGCCTCCAGATCTTAAAAGCATCGTAACTTTTTTTCTGTTAGGTTTTCGAGGATTCTCAAACATCGATAACGGGCATAGCCGGTTCAATTCGGATGTAACTTTTCGAGTAGATGATTTTCATATAAAAAACATTTTCATCGGAGGTCATATGCAAAAGTTATGGCTCATTTTTTTAGCTTGTGTTTTTGCTCGTTTTTTTTGCTTGAATTTTTTTGAAAATTTCGTTCTCGACCTGGATCTGGTACGTTCTTTGTGCCGGGGGAGCTCCACATGTGGCCGGAAGTAGAGGAGGAGGTAGGAGAGGCCGTGAGGAGGAGAGGAGGGAGGCGAGACCGTGAGGATCAGGAGAGGAGGGAGGAGGAGGTCGCCGGAGAGGAGGAGGAGGACCGTGAGCACGAGAGGAAGGAGGAGCACCGTGACGAGGAGAGGAGGGAGGAGGAGGTCGCCGGAGGAGCACCGTGAGGAGGGGAGGAGCGAGGAGGAGGAGGACCGTTAGCAGGAGAGGAAGGAGGAGCACCGTGAGGAGGAGGTCACCGAAGGAGGACCACCGTGAGGAGGAGAGGAGAGAGGAGGAGGTCGCATGAGGAGGAGCACCGTGCGGAGGAGGTCACCGGAGGAGGAGGTCGCCGGAGAGTTGGAGATGGAGTGGAGGAGAGGAGGAGAGGAGGAGATGGAGTGGAGGAGAGGAGGAGAAGAATGAAGGGCCAGGTGGCTGGCCGGCCATTTTAAACGTCTGTCCCAACTTAGCAGTGGAGCACCATGCACTGGTGCGCCGTTGCTATTTTTTTGAATTGTGAAGGCGGGAAAATAGTAGCGGCGCACTATTCACTGATGCGCCATTGCTAATTTTTTTCGAATTTTTTTGCCTCCAGATCTTAAAAGCATCGTAACTTTTTTTTCTGTTATGTTTTCAAGGATTCTCAAACATCGATAACGGGCATAGCCGGTTCAATCCGGATGTAACTTTTCGAGTAGATGATTTTTCATATAAAAAACATTTTCATCGGAGGTCATATGCAAAAGTTACGGCTCATTTTTTTAACTTGTGTTTTCGCTCGTTTTTTTTGCTTGAATTTTTTTGAAAATTTTGTTCTCGACCTGGATCTGGTACGTTCTTTGTGCCGGGGGAGCTCCACATGTGGCCGGAATTAGAGGAGGAGGTAGGAGAGGCCGTGAGGAGGAGAGGAGGGAGGAGATACCGTGAGGATCAGGAGAGGAGGGAGGAGGAGGTCGCCGGAGAGGAGGAGGAGGACCGTGAGCACGAGAGGAAGGAGGAGCACCGTGACGAGGAGAGGAGGGAGGAGGAGGTCGCCGGAGGAGCACCGTGAGGAGGAGAGGAGCGAGGAGGAGGAGGACCGTTAGCAGGAGAGGAAGGAGGAGCAGCGTGAGGAGGAGGTCACCGAAGGAGGACCACCGTGAGGAGGAGAGGAGAGAGGAGGAGGTCGCATGAGGAGGAGCACCGTGCGGAGGAGGTCACCGGAGGAGGAGGTCGCCGGAGAGTTGGAGATGGAGTGGAGGAGAGGAGGAGAGGAGGAGATGGAGTGGAGGAGAGGAGGAGAAGAATGAAGGGCCAGGTGGCTGGCCGGCCCTTTTAAACGTTTGTCCCAACTTAGCAGTGGCGCACCATGCACTGGTGCGCCGTTGCTATTTTTTTGAATTGTGAAGGCGGGAAAATAGTAGTGGCGCACTATTCACTGATGCGCCATTGCTAATTTGTTTTGAATTTTTTTGCCTCCAGATCTTAAAAGCATCGTAACTTTTTTTCTGTTAGGTTTTCGAGGATTCTCAAACATCGATAACGGGCATAGCCGGTTCAATTGGATGTAACTTTTAGAGTAGATGATTTTTCATATAAAAAACATTTTCATCGGAGGTCATCTGCAAAAGTTACGGCTCATATTTTTAGCTTGTGTTTTTGCTCGTTTTTTTTGCTTGAATTTTTTTGAAAATTTCGTTCTCGACCTGGATCTGGTACGTTCTTTGTGCCGGGGGAGCTCCATATGTGGCCGGAAGTAGAGGAGGAGGTAGGAGAGGCCGTGAGGAGGAGAGGAGGGAGGAGAGACCGTGAGGATCAGGAGAGGAGGGAGGAGGAGGTAGCCGGAGAGGAGGAGGAGGACCGTGAGCACGAGAGGAAGGAGGAGCACCGTGACGAGGAGAGGAGGGAGGAGGAGGTCGCCGGAGGAGCACCGTGAGGAGGAGAGGAGCGAGGAGGAGGAGGACCGTTAGCAGGAGAGGAAGGAGGAGCACCGTGAGGAGGAGGTCACCGAAGGAGGACCACCGTGAGGAGGAGAGGAGAGAGGAGGAGGTCGCATGAGGAGGAGCACCGTGCGGAGGAGGTCACCGGAGGAGGAGGTCGCCGGAGAGTTGGAGATGGAGTGGAGGAGAGGAGGAGAGGAGGAGATGGAGTGGAGGAGAGGAGGAGAAGAATGAAGGGCCAGGTGGCTGGCCGGCCCTTTTAAACGTCTGTCCCAACTTAGCAGTGGCGCACGATGCACTGGTGCGCCGTTGCTATTTTTTTGAATTGTGAAGGCGGGAAAATAGTAGTGGCGCACTATTCACTGATGCGCCATTGCTAATTTTTTTCGAATTTTTTTGCCTCCAGATCTTAAAAGCATCATAACTTTTTTCTGTTAGGTTTTAGAGGATTCTCAAACATTGATAACGGGCATAGCCGGTTCAATTCGGATGTAACTTTTCGAGTAGATGATTTTTCATATAAAAACATTTTCATCGGAGGTCATATGCAAAAGTTACGGCTCATTTTTTTAGCTTGTGTTTTTGCTCGTTTTTTTTGCTTGAATTTTTTTGAAAATTTCGTTCTCGACCTGGATCTGGTACGTTCTTTGTGCCGGGGGAGCTCCACATGTGGCCGGAAGTAGAGGAGGAGGTAGCAGAGGCCGTGAGGAGGAGAGGAGGGAGGAGAGACCGTGAGGATCAGGAGAGGAGGGAGGAGGAGGTCGCCGGAGAGGAGGAGGAGGACCGTGAGCACGAGAGGAAGGAGGAGCACCGTGACGAGGAGAGCAGGGAGGAGGAGGTCGCCGGAGGAGCACCGTGAGGAGGAGAGGAGCGAGGAGGAGGAGGACCGTTAGCAGGAGAGGAAGGAGGAGCACCGTGAGGAGGAGGTCACCGAAGGAGGACCACCGTGAGGAGGAGAGGAGAGAGGAGGAGGTTCGCATGAGGACGAGCACCGTGCGGAGGAGGTCACCGGAGGAGGAGGTCGCCGGAGAGTTGGAGATGGAGTGGAGGAGAGGAGGAGAGGAGGAGATGGAGTGGAGGAGAGGAGGAGAAGAATGAAGGGCCAGGTGGCTGGCCGGCCCTTTTAAACGTCTGTCCTAAATTAGCAGTGGCGCACCATGCACTGGTGCGCCGTTGCTATTTTTTTGAATTGTGAAGGCGGGAAAATAGTAGTGGCGCACTATTCACTGATGCGCCATTGCTAATTTTTTTCGAATTTTTTTGCCTCCAGATCTTAAAAGCATCGTAACTTTTTTTCTGTTAGGTTTTCGAGGATTCTCAAACATCGATAACGGGCATAGCCGGTTCAATTCGGATGTAACTTTTCGAGTAGATGATTTTTCATATAAAAAACATTTTCATCGGAGGTCATATGCAAAAGTTACGGCTCATTTTTTTAGCTTGTGTTTTTGCTCGTTTTTTTTTGCTTGAATTTTTTTGAAAATTTCGTTCTCGACCTGGATCTGGTACGTTCTTTGTGCCGGGGGAGCTCCACATGTGGCCGGAAGTAGAGGAGGAGGTAGCAGAGGCCGTGAGGAGGAGAGGAGGGAGGAGAGACCGTGAGGATCAGGAGAGGAGGGAGGAGGAGGTCGCCGGAGAGGAGGAGGAGGACCGTGAGCACGAGAGGAAGGAGGAGCACCGTGACGAGGAGAGGAGGGAGGAGGAGGTCGCCGGAGGAGCACCGTGAGGAGGAGAGGAGCGAGGAGGAGGAGGACCGTTAGCAGGAGAGGAAGGAGGAGCACCGTGAGGAGGAGGTCACCGAAGGAGGACCACCGTGAGGAGGAGAGGAGAGAGGAGGAGGTCGCATGAGGAGGAGCACCGTGCGGAGGAGGTCACCGGAGGAGGAGGTCGCCGGAGAGTTGGAGATGGAGTGGAGGAGAGGAGGAGAGGAGGAGATGGAGTGGAGGAGAGGAGGAGAAGAATGAAGGGCCAGGTGGCTGGCCGGCCCTTTTAAACGTCTGTCCTAAATTAGCAGTGGCGCACCATGCACTGGTGCGCCGTTGCTATTTTTTTGAATTGTGAAGGCGGGAAAATAGTAGTGGCGCACTATTCACTGATGCGCCATTGCTAATTTTTTTCGAATTTTTTTGCCTCCAGATCTTAAAAGCATCGTAACTTTTTTTCTGTTAGGTTTTAGAGGATTCTCAAACATCGATAACGGGCATAGCCGGTTCAATTCGGATGTAACTTTTCGAGTAGATGATTTTTCATATAAAAACATTTTCATCGGAGGTCATATGCAAAAGTTACGGCTCATTTTTTTAGCTTGTGTTTTTGCTCGTTTTTTTTTGCTTGAATTTTTTTGAAAATTTCGTTCTCGACCTGGATCTGGTACGTTCTTTGCTGCCGGGGGAGCTCCACATGTGGCCGGAAGTAGAGGAGGAGGTAGGAGAGGCCGTGAGGAGGAGAGGAGGGAGGAGAGACCGTGAGGATCAGGAGAGGAGGGAGGAGGAGGTCGCCGGAGAGGAGGAGGAGGACCGTGAGCACGAGAGGAAGGAGGAGCACCGTGACGAGGAGAGGAGGGAGGAGGAGGTCGCCGGAGGAGCACCGTGAGGAGGAGAGGAGCGAGGAGGAGGAGGACCGTTAGCAGGAGAGGAAGGAGGAGCACCGTGAGGAGGAGGTCACCGAAGGAGGACCACCGTGAGGAGGAGAGGAGAGAGGAGGAGGTCGCATGAGGAGGAGCACCGTGCGGAGGAGGTCACCGGAGGAGGAGGTCGCCGGAGAGTTGGAGATGGAGTGGAGGAGAGGAGGAGAGGAGGAGATGGAGTGGAGGAGAGGAGGAGAAGAATGAAGGGCCAGGTGGCTGGCCGGCCCTTTTAAACGTCTGTCCCAACTTAGCAGTGGCGCACCATGCACTGGTGCGCCGTTGCTATTTTTTTGAATTGTGAAGGCGGGAAAATAGTAGTGGCGCACTATTCACTGATGCGCCATTGCTAATTTTTTTCGAATTTTTTTGCCTCCAGATCTTAAAAGCATCGTAACTTTTTTCTGTTAGGTTTTCGAGGATTCTCAAACATCGATAACGGGCATAGCCGGTTCAATTCGGATGTAACTTTTCGAGTAGATGATTTTTCATATAAAAAACATTTTCATCGGAGGTCATATGCAAAAGTTACGGCTCATTTTTTTAGCTTGTGTTTTTGCTCGTTTTTTTTTGCTTGAATTTTTTTGAAAATTTCGTTCTCGACCTGGATCTGGTACGTTCTTTGTGCCGGGGGAGCTCCACATGTGGCCGGAAGTAGAGGAGGAGGTAGGAGAGGCCGTGAGGAGGAGAGGAGGGAGGAGAGACCGTGAGGATCAGGAGAGGAGGGAGGAGGAGGTCGCCGGAGAGGAGGAGGAGGACCGTGAGCACGAGAGGAAGGAGGAGCACCGTGACGAGGAGAGGAGGGAGGAGGAGGTCGCCGGAGGAGCACCGTGAGGAGGAGAGGAGCGAGGAGGAGGAGGACCGTTAGCAGGAGAGGAAGGAGGAGCACCGTGAGGAGGAGGTCACCGAAGGAGGACCAGCCGTGAGGAGGAGAGGAGAGAGGAGGAGGTCGCATGAGGACGGAGCACCGTGCGGAGGAGGTCACCGGAGGAGGAGGTCGCCGGAGAGTTGGAGATGGAGTGGAGGAGAGGAGGAGAGGAGGAGATGGAGTGGAGGAGAGGAGGAGAAGAATGAAGGGCCAGGTGGCTGGCCGGCCCTTTTAAACGTCTGTCCCTAACTTAGCAGTGGCGCACCATGCACTGGTGCGCCGTTGCTATTTTTTTGAATTGTGAAGGCGGGAAAATAGTAGTGGCGCACTATTCACTGATGCGCCATTGCTAATTTTTTTCGAATTTTTTTGCCTCCAGATCTTAAAAGCATCGATAACTTTTTTCTGTTAGGTTTTCGAGGATTCTCAAACATCGATAACGGGCATAGCCGGTTCAATTCGGATGTAACTTTTCGAGTAGATGATTTTTCATATAAAAACATTTTCATCGGAGGTCATATGCAAAAGTTACGGCTCATTTTTTAGCTTGTGTTTTTGCTCGTTTTTTTTTGCTTGAATTTTTTTGAAAATTTCGTTCTCGACCTGGATCTGGTACGTTCTTTGTGCCGGGGGAGCTCCACATGTGGCCGGAAGTAGAGGAGGAGGTAGGCAGAGGCCGTGAGGAGGAGAGGAGGGAGGAGAGACCGTGAGGATCAGGAGAGGAGGGAGGAGGAGGTCGCCGGAGAGGAGGAGGAGGACCGTGAGCACGAGAGGAAGGAGGAGCACCGTGACGAGGAGAGGAGGGAGGAGGAGGTCGCCGAAGGAGCACCTGTGAGGAGGAGAGGAGCGAGGAGGAGGAGGACCGTTAGCAGGACAGGAAGGAGGAGCACCGTGAGGAGGAGGTCACCGAAGGAGGACCACGTGAGGAGGAGAGGAGAGAGGAGGAGGTTGCATGAGGAGGAGCACCGTGCGGAGGAGGTCACCGGAGGAGGAGGTCGCCGGAGAGTTGGAGATGGAGTGGAGGAGAGGAGGAGAGGAGGAGATGGAGTGGAGGAGAGGAGGAGAAGAATGAAGGGCCAGGTGGCTGGCCGGCCCTTTTAAACGTCTGTCCCAACTTAGCAGTGGCGCACCATGCACTGGTGCGCCGTTGCTATTTTTTTGAATTGTGAAGGCGGGAAAATAGTAGTGGCGCACTATTCACTGATGCGCCATTGCTAATTTTTTTCGAATTTTTTTGCCTCCAGATCTTAAAAGCATGATAACTTTTTTCTGTTAGGTTTTAGAGGATTCTCAAACATCGATAACGGGCATAGCCGGTTCAATTCGGATGTAACTTTTCGAGTAGATGATTTTTCATATAAAAACATTTTCATCGGAGGTCATATGCAAAAGTTACGGCTCATTTTTTTAGCTTGTGTTTTTGCTCGTTTTTTTTTGCTTGAATTTTTTTGAAAATTTCGTTCTCGACCTGGATCTGGTACGTTCTTTGTGCCGGGGGAGCTCCACATGTGGCCGGAAGTAGAGGAGGAGGTAGCAGAGGCCGTGAGGAGGAGAGGAGGGAGGAGAGACCGTGAGGATCAGGAGAGGAGGGAGGAGGAGGTCGCCGGAGAGGAGGAGGAGGACCGTGAGCACGAGAGGAAGGAGGAGCACCGTGACGAGGAGAGGAGGGAGGAGGAGGTCGCCGGAGGAGCACTGTGAGGAGGAGAGGAGCGAGGAGGAGGAGGACCGTTAGCAGGACAGGAAGGAGGAGCACCGTGAGGAGGAGGTCACCGAAGGAGGACCAGCGTGAGGAGGAGAGGAGAGAGGAGGAGGTTGCATGAGGACGAGCACCGTGCGGAGGAGGTCACCGGAGGAGGAGGTCGCCGGAGAGTTGGAGATGGAGTGGAGGAGAGGAGGAGAGGAGGAGATGGAGTGGAGGAGAGGAGGAGAAGAATGAAGGGCCAGGTGGCTGGCCGGCCCTTTTAAACGTCTGTCCCAACTTAGCAGTGGCGCACCATGCACTGGTGCGCCGTTGCTATTTTTTTGAATTGTGAAGGCGGGAAAATAGTAGTGGCGCACTATTCACTGATGCGCCATTGCTAATTTTTTTCGAATTTTTTTGCCTCCAGATCTTAAAAGCATGATAACTTTTTTCTGTTAGGTTTTAGAGGATTCTCAAACATCGATAACGGGCATAGCCGGTTCAATTCGGATGTAACTTTTCGAGTAGATGATTTTTCATATAAAAACATTTTCATCGGAGGTCATATGCAAAAGTTACGGCTCATTTTTTTAGCTTGTGTTTTTGCTCGTTTTTTTTTTGCTTGAATTTTTTTGAAAATTTCGTTCTCGACCTGGATCTGGTACGTTCTTTGTGCCGGGGGAGCTCCACATGTGGCCGGAAGTAGAGGAGGAGGGTAGCAGAGGCCGTGAGGAGGAGAGGAGGGAGGAGAGACCGTGAGGATCAGGAGAGGAGGGAGGAGGAGGTCGCCGGAGAGGAGGAGGAGGACCGTGAGCACGAGAGGAAGGAGGAGCACCGTGACGAGGAGAGGAGGGAGGAGGAGGTCGCCGGAGGAGCACTGTGAGGAGGAGAGGAGCGAGGAGGAGGAGGACCGTTAGCAGGACAGGAAGGAGGAGCACCGTGAGGAGGAGGTCACCGAAGGAGGACCAGCGTGAGGAGGAGAGGAGAGAGGAGGAGGTTGCATGAGGACGAGCACCGTGCGGAGGAGGTCACCGGAGGAGGAGGTCGCCGGAGAGTTGGAGATGGAGTGGAGGAGAGGAGGAGAGGAGGAGATGGAGTGGAGGAGAGGAGGAGAAGAATGAAGGGCCAGGTGGCTGGCCGGCCCTTTTAAACGTCTGTCCTAAATTAGCAGTGGCGCACCATGCACTGGTGCGCCGTTGCTATTTTTTTGAATTGTGAAGGCGGGAAAATAGTAGTGGCGCACTATTCACTGATGCGCCATTGCTAATTTTTTTCGAATTTTTTTGCCTCCAGATCTTAAAAGCATCGTAACTTTTTTTCTGTTAGGTTTTCGAGGATTCTCAAAACATCGATAACGGGCATAGCCGGTTCAATTCGGATGTAACTTTTCGAGTAGATGATTTTTCATATAAAAAACATTTTCATCGGAGGTCATATGCAAAAGTTACGGCTCATTTTTTAGCTTGTGTTTTTGCTCGTTTTTTTTGCTTGAATTTTTTTGAAAATTTCGTTCTCGACCTGGATCTGGTACGTTCTTTGTGCCGGGGGAGCTCCACATGTGGCCGGAAGTAGAGGAGGAGGTAGGAGAGGCCGTGAGGAGGAGAGGAGGGAGGAGAGACCGTGAGGATCAGGAGAGGAGGGAGGAGGAGGTCGCCGGAGAGGAGGAGGAGGACCGTGAGCACGAGAGGAAGGAGGAGCACCGTGACGAGGAGAGGAGGGAGGAGGAGGTCGCCGGAGGAGCACCGTGAGGAGGAGAGGAGCGAGGAGGAGGAGGACCGTTAGCAGGAGAGGAAGGAGGAGCACCGTGAGGAGGAGGTCACCGAAGGAGGACCACCGTGAGGAGGAGAGGAGAGAGGAGGAGGTCGCATGAGGAGGAGCACCGTGCGGAGGAGGTCACCGGAGGAGGAGGTCGCATGAGGAGGAGCACCGTGCGGAGGAGGTCACCGGAGGAGGAGGTCGCCGGAGAGTTGGAGATGGAGTGGAGGAGAGGAGGAGAAGAATGAAGGGCCAGGTGGCTGGCCGGCCCTTTTAAACGTCTGTCCCAACTTAGCAGTGGTGCACCATGCACTGGTGCGCCATTGCTATTTTTTTGAATTGTGAGGGCGGGAAAATAGTAGTGGCGCACTATTCATTGATGCGCCATTGCTAATTTTTTTTTGAATTTATTTGCCTCCAGATCTTAAAAGCATCATAACTTTTTTTCTGTTAGGTTTTTGAGGATTCTAAAAAATCGATAACGGGCATAGCCGGTTGAATTCGGATGTAACTTTTCGAGTAGATGATTTTTCATATAAAAAACTTTTTCATCGGAGGTCGTATGCAAAAGTGACGGCTCATTTTTTTGGCTTGTTTTTTTGCTCGTGTTTTTGCTTGATTTTTTTTAAAATTTCGTTCTCGACCTGGATCTGGTACGTTCTTTGTGCCGGGGGAGCTCCACATGTGGTCGGAAGTAGAGGAGGAGGGAGGATAGACCATGAGGAGGAGAGGAGGGAGGACAGACCGTGAGGATCAGGAGAGGAGGGAGGAGGAGGTCGCCGGAGAGGAGGAGGTGGACCGTGAGCACGAGAGGAAGGTGGAGCACCGTGAGGAGGAGAGGAGGGAGGAGCAGGTCGCCGGAGGAGGAGCACCGTGAGGAGGAGAGCAGGGAGGAGGAGGTCTCCTGAGGAGGAGCACCGTGAGGAGGAGGTCACCGGAGGAGGAGCACCGTGAGGAGGAGAGAAGGGAGGAGGATGTCGCCGGAGGAGGAGCACCGTGAGGAGGAGAGGGAGGAGGAGGTCTCCTGAGGAGGAGCACTGTGAGGAGGAGGTCACCGGAGGAATAGCACCGTCAGGAGGAGGAGGTCGCCGGAGAGTTGGAGATGGTGTGGAGGAGAGGAGGAGAGGAGGAGAAGAATGAAGGGGCAAGTGGCTGGCCGGCCCTTTAAAACTTCTGTCCCAACTTAGAAGTGGTGCACCATGCACTAGTGCGCCATTGCTATTTTTTTGAATTGTGAAGGCGAGAAAATAGTAGTGGCGCACTATTCATTGATGCGCCATTGCTAATTTTTTTATCGATTTTTTTGCCTCTAGATCTTAAAAGCATCGTAACTTTTTTCTGTTAGGTTTTTGAGGATTCTAAAAAATCGATAATGGGCATAGCCAGTTGAATTCAGATGTAACTTTTCGAGTAGATGATTTTTCATATAAAAACCTTTTACATCGGAGGTCGTACGCAAAAGTTACGGCTCATTTTTTTGGCTTGTTTTTCTGCTCGTTTTTTTTTGCTTGAACTTTTTGTAAAATTTCGTTCTTGACCTGGATCTGGTACGTTCTTTGTGCCGGGGGAGCTCCACATGTGGCCAGAAGTAGAGGACGAGGGAGGAGAGACCGTGAGGAGGAGAGGAGGGAGGAGAGACCGTGAGGATCAGGAGAGGAGGGAGGAGGAGGTCGTCGGAGAGGAGGAGGACCGTGAGCATGAGAGGAAGGTGGAGCACCGTGAGGAGGAGAGGAGGGCGGAGCAGGTCGCCGGAGGAGGAGCACCGTGAGGAGGAGAAGAGGGAGGAGGAGGTCGCCGGAGGAGGAGAGGAGGGAGGAGGAGGTCTCCGAAGGAGGAGCACCGTGAGGAGGAGAGGAGGGAGGAGGAGGTCGCCGGAGGAGGAGCACCGTGAGGAGGAGAGGGAGGAGGAGGTCTCCTGAGGAGGAGCAGCGTGAGGAGGAGGTCACCGGAGGACCAGCACCGTCAGGAGGACGAGGTCGCCGGAGAGTTGGAGATGGTGTGGAGGAGAGGAGGAGAGGAGGAGAAGAATGAAGGGGCAAGTGGCTGGCCGGCCCTTTTAAACTTCTGTCCCAACATAGAAGTGGTGCACCATGCACTGGTGCGCCGTTGCTATTTTTTTGAATTGTGAAGGCGGGAAAATAGTAGTGGCGCACTATTCATTGATGCGCCATTGCTAATTTTTTTATCGAATTTTTTTGCCTCTATATCTGAAAAGCATCGTAACTTTTTTCTGTTAGGTTTTTGAGGATTCTAAAAAATCGATAATGGGAATAGCCAGTTGAATTCAAATGTAACTTTTCGAGTAGATGATTTTTCATATAAAAAACTTTTTCATCGGAGGTCGTACGCAAAAGTTACGGCACATTTTTTTGGCTTGTTTTTTTGCTCGTTTTTTTGCTTGATTTTTTTTAAAATTTCGTTCTTGACCTGGATCTGGTACGTTCTTTGTGCCGGGGGAGCTCCACATGTGGCAGGAAGTAGAGGAGGAGGGAGGAGAGACCGTGAGGAGGAGAGGAGGGAGGAGAGACCGTGAGGATCAGCAGAGGAGGGAGGAGGAGGTCGCCGGAGAGGAGGAGGACCGTGAGCATGAGAGGAAGGTGGAGCACCGTGAGGAGAAGAGGAGGGAGGAGCAGGTCGCCGGAGGAGGAGCACCGTGAGGAGGAGAGGAGGGAGGAGGAGGTCGCCGGAGGAGGAGAGGAGGGAGGAGGAGGTCGCCGGAGGAGGAGCACCGTGAGGAGGAGAGGAGGGAGGAGGAGGTCGCCGGAGGAGGAGCACCGTGAGGAGGAGAGGAGGGAGGAGGAGGTCGCCGGAGGAGGAGCACCGTGAGGAGGAGAGGAGGGAGGAGGTGGTCGCCGGAGGAGGAGCACCGTGAGGAGGAGAGGGAGGAGGAGGTCTCCTGAGGAGGGGCACCGTGAGGAGGAGGTCACCGGAGGAATAGCACCGTCAGGAGGAGGAGGTCGCCGGAGAGTTGGAGATGGTGTGGAGGAGAGGAGGAGAGGAGGAGAAGAATGAAGGGGCAAGTGGCTGGCCGGCCCTTTAAAACTTCTGTCCCAACGTAGAAGTGGTGCACCATGCACTGGTGCGCCATTGCTATTTTTTTGAATTGTGAATGCGGGTAAATAGTACTGGCGCACTATTCATTATTGCGGCATTGCTAATTTTTTTATCAATTTTTTTTGCCTCTAGATCTTAAAAGCATCATAACTTTTTTCTGTTAGGTTTTTGAGGATTCTAAAAAATCGATAACGGGCATAGCCAGTTGAATTCAGATGTAAATTTTTGAGTAGATGATTTTTCATATAAAAAACTTTTTCATCGGAGGTCGTACGCAAAAGTTACGGCTCATTTTTTTGGCCTGTTTTTTTGCTCTTTTTTTTGCTTGATTTTTTTGTAAAATTTCGTTCTTGACCTGGATCTGGTACATTCTTTGTGCCGGTGGAGCTCCACATGCGGCCAGAAGTAGAGGATGAGGGAGGAGAGACCGTGAGGAGGAGAGGAGGGAGGAGAGACCGTGAGGATCAGGAGAGGAGGGAGGAGGAGGTCGCCGGAGAGGAGGAGGACCGTGAGCATGAGAGGAAGGTGGAGCACCGTTAGGAGGAGAGGAGGGAGGAGCAGGTCGCCGGAGGAGGAGCACCGTGAGGAGGAGAGGAGGGAGGAGGAGGTCGCCGGAGGAGGAGCACCGTGAGGAGGAGAGGAGGGAGGAGGAGGTCTCCTGAGGAGGAGCACCGTGAGGAGGAGGTCACCGGAGGAGGAGCACCGTCAGGAGGAGGAGGTCGCCGGAGAGTTGGAGATGGTGTGGAGGAGAGGAGGAGAGGAGGAGAAGAATGAAGGGGCAAGTAGCTGGCCTGCCCTTTTAAACTTCTGTCACAACTTAGCAGTGGTGCAGCATGCACTGGTGCGCCATTGCTATTTTTTTGAATTGTGAAGGCGGGAAAATAGTAGTGGCGCACTATTCATTGATGCGCCATTGCTAATTTTTTTATCGAATTTTTTTGCCTCTAGATCTTAAAAGCATCGTAACTTTTTTCCTGTTAGGTTTTTGAGGATTCTAAAAAATCGATAACGGGCATAGCCAGTTGAATTTAGATGTAACTTTTCGAGTAGATGATTTGGCATATAAAAAACTTTTTCATCGGAGGTCGTACGCAAAAGTTACGGCTCATTTTTTTGGCTTGTTTTTTTGCTCGTTTTTTTTGCTTGAATTTTTTTTAAAATTTCGTTCTTGACCTGGATCTGGTACGTTCTTTGTGCCGGGGGAGCTCCACATGTGGCCGAAAGTAGAGGAGGAGGGAGGAGAGACCGTGAGGAGGAGAGGAGGGAGGAGAGACCATGAGGATCAGGAGAGGAGGGAGGAGGAGGTCGCCGGAGAGGAGGAGGACCGTGAGCATGAGAGGAACGTGGAGCACCGTGAGGAGGAGAGGAGGGAGGAGCAGGTCGCCGGAGGAGGAGCACCGTGAGGAGGAGAGGAGGGAGGAGGAGGTCGCCGGAGGAGGAGAGGAGGGAGGAGGAGGTCGCCGGAGGAGGAGCACCGTGAGGAGGAGAGGAGGGAGGAGGAGGTCGCCGGAGGAGGAGCACCGTGAGGAGGAGAGGGAGGAGGAGGTCGCCGGAGGAGGAGCACCGTGAGGAGGAGAGGAGGGAGGAGGAGGTCTCCTGAGGAGGAGCACCGTGAGGAGGAGGTCACCGGAGGAGGAGCACCGTCAGGAGGAGGAGGTCGCCGGAGAGTTGGAGATGGTGTGGAGGAGAGGAGGAGAGGAGGAGAAGAATGAAGGGGCAAGTAGCTGGCCTGCCCTTTTAAAGTTCTGTCCCAACTTAGCAGTGGTGCACCATGCACTGGTGCGCCATTGCTATGTTTTTGAATTGTGAAGGCGGGAAAATAGTAGTGGCGCACTATTCATTGATGCGCCATTGCTAATTTTTTTATCGAATTTTTTTGCCTCTAGATCTTAAAAGCATCGTAACTTTTTTCCTGTTAGGTTTTTGAGGATTCTAAAAAATCGATAACGGGCATAGCCAGTTGAATTTAGATGTAACTTTTCGAGTAGATGATTTGTCATATAAAAAACTTTTTCATCGGAGGTCGTACGCAAAAGTTACGGCTCATTTTTTTGGCTTGTTTTTTTGCTCGTTTTTTTTGCTTGAATTTTTTTTAAAATTTCGTTCTTGACCTGGATCTGGTACGTTCTTTGTGCCGGGGGAGCTCCACATGTGGCCGAAAGTAGAGGAGGAGGGAGGAGAGACCGTGAGGAGGAGAGGAGGGAGGAGAGACCATGAGGATCAGGAGAGGAGGGAGGAGGAGGTCGCCGGAGAGGAGGAGGACCGTGAGCATGAGAGGAACGTGGAGCACCGTGAGGAGGAGAGGAGGGAGGAGCAGGTCGCCGGAGGAGGAGCACCGTGAAGAGGAGAGGAGGGAGGAGGAGGTCGCCGGAGGAGGAGAGGAGGGAGGAGGAGGTCGCCGGAGGAGGAGCACCGTGAGGAGGAGAGGAGGGAGGAGGAGGTCGCCGGAGGAGGAGCACCGTGAGGAGGAGAGGAGGGAGGAGGAGGTCGCTGGAGGAGGAGCACCGTGAGGAGGAGAGGGAGGAGGAGGTCGCCGGAGGAGGAGCACCGTGAGGAGGAGAGGAGGGAGGAGGAGGTCTCCTGAGGAGGAGCACCGTGAGGAGGAGGTCACCGGAGGAGGAGCACCGTTAGGAGGAGGAGGTCGCCGGAGAGTTGGAGATGGTGTGGAGGACAGGAGGAGAGGAGGAGAAGAATGAAGGGGCAAGTAGCTGGCCTACCCTTTTAAACTTCTGTCCCAACTTAGCAGTGGTGCACCATGCACTGGTGCGCCATTGCTATGTTTTTGAATTGTGAAGGCGGGAAAATAGTAGTGGCGCACTATTCATTGATGCGCCATTGCTAATTTTTTTATCGAATTTTTTTGCCTCTAGGTCTTAAAAGCATCGTAACTTTTTTCCTGTTAGGTTTTTGAGGATTCTAAAAAATCGATAACGGGCATAGCCAGTTGAATTTAGATGTAACTTTTCGAGTAGATGATTTGTCATATAAAAAACTTTTTCATCGGAGGTCGTACGCAAAAGTTACGGCTCATTTTTTCGGCTTGTTTTTTTGCTCGTTTTTTTTGCTTGAATTTTTTTTAAAATTTCGTTCTTGACCTGGATCTGGTACGTTCTTTGTGCCGGGGGAGCTCCACATGTGGCCGAAAGTAGAGGAGGAGGGAGGAGAGACCGTGAGGAGGAGAGGAGGGAGGAGGAGACCATGAGGATCAGGAGAGGAGGGAGGAGGAGGTCGCCGGAGAGGAGGAGGACCGTGAGCATGAGAGGAACGTGGAGCACCGTGAGGAGGAGAGGAGGGAGGAGCAGGTCGCCGGAGGAGGAGCACCGTGAGGAGGAGAGGAGGGAGGAGGAGGTCGCCGGAGGAGGAGAGGAGGGAGGAGGAGGTCGCCGGAGGAGGAGCACCGTGAGGAGGAGAGGAGGGAGGAGGAGGTCGCCGGAGGAGGAGCTCCGTGAGGAGGAGAGGAGGGAGGAGGAGGTCGCCGGAGGAGGAGCACCGTGAGGAGGAGAGGGAGGAGGAGGTCGCCGGAGGAGGAGCACCGTGAGGAGGAGAGGAGGGAGGAGGAGGTCTCCTGAGGAGGAGCACCCTGAGGAGGAGGTCACCGGAGGAGGAGCACCGTCAGGAGGAGGAGGTCCCCGGAGAGTTGGAGATGGTGTGGAGGACAGGAGGAGAGGAGGAGAAGAATGAAGGGGCAAGTAGCTGGCCTGCCCTTTTAAACTTCTGTCCCAACTTAGCAGTGGTGCACCATGCACTGGTGCGCCATTGCTATGTTTTTGAATTGTGAAGGCGGAAAAATAGTAGTGACGCACTATTCATTGATGCGCCATTGCTAATTTTTTTATCGAATTTTTTTGCCTCTAGATCTTAAAAGCATCGTAACTTTTTTTCTATTAGGTTTTTGAGGATTCTAAAAAATCGATAACGGGCATAGCCAGTTGAATTTAGATGTAACTTTTCGAGTAGATGATTTTTCATATAAAAAACTTTTTCATCGGAGGTCGTACGCAAAAGTTACGGCTCATTTTTTTGGCTTGTTTTTTTGCTCGTTTTTTTGCTTGAATTTTTTTTAAAATTTCGTTCTTGACCTGGATCTGGTACGTTCTTTGTGCCGGGGGAGCTCCACATGTGGCCGAAAGTAGAGGAGGAGGGAGGAGAGAGTGAGGAGGAGAGGAGGGAGGAGAGACCATGAGGATCAGGAGAGGAGGGAGGAGGAGGTCGCCGGAGAGGAGGAGGACCGTGAGCATGAGAGGAACGTGGAGCACCGTGAGGAGGAGAGGAGGGAGGAGCAGGTCGCCGGAGGAGGAGCACCGTGAGGAGGAGAGGAGGGAGGAGGAGGTCGCCGGAGGAGGAGAGGAGGGAGGAGGAGGTCGCCGGAGGAGGAGCACCGTGAGGAGGAGAGGAGGGAGGAGGAGGTCGCCGGAGGAGGAGCACCGTGAGGAGGAGAGGAGGGAGGAGGAGGTCGCCGGAGGAGGAGCACCGTGAGGAGGAGAGGGAGGAGGAGGTCGCCGGAGGAGGAGCACCGTGAGGAGGAGAGGAGGGAGGAGGAGGTCTCCTGAGGAGGAGCACCGTGAGGAGGAGGTCACCGGAGGAGGAGCACCGTCAGGAGGAGGAGGTCGCCAGAAAGTTGGAGATGGTGTGGAGGACAGGAGAAGAGGAGGAGAAGAATGAAGGGGCAAGTAGCTGGCCTGCCCTTTTAAACTTCTGTCCCAACTTAGCAGTGGTGCACCATGCACTGGTGCGCCATTGCTATGTCTTTGAATTGTGAAGGCGGGAAAATAGTAGTGGCGCACTATTCATTGATGCGCCATTGCTAATTTTTTTATCGAATTTTTTTGCCTCTAGATCTTAAAAGCATCGTAACTTTTTTTCTGTTAGGTTTTTGAGGATTCTAAAAAATCGATAACGGGCATAGCCAGTTGAATTTAGATGTAACTTTTCGAGTAGATGATTTTTCATATAAAAAACTTTTTCATCGGAGGTCGTACGCAAAAGTTACGGCTCATTTTTTTGGCTTGTTTTTTTTGCTCGTTTTTTTTTGCTTGAATTTTTTTTAAAATTTCGTTCTTGACCTGGATCTGGTACGTTCTTTGTGCCGGGGGAGCTCCACATGTGGCCGAAAGTAGAGGAGGAGGGAGGAGAGAGTGAGGAGGAGAGGAGGGAGGAGAGACCATGAGGATCAGGAGAGGAGGGAGGAGGAGGTCGCCGGAGAGGAGGAGGACCGTGAGCATGAGAGGAACGTGGAGCACCGTGAGGAGGAGAGGAGGGAGGAGCAGGTCGCCGGAGGAGGAGCACCGTGAGGAGGAGAGGAGGGAGGAGGAGGTCTCCGGAGGAGGAGCACCGTGAGGAGGAGAGGAGGGAGGAGGAGGTCGCCGGAGGAGGAGCACCGTGAGGAGGAGAGGAGGGAGGAGGAGGTCTCCTGACGAGGAGCACCGTGAGGAGGAGGTCACCGGAGGAGGAGCACCGTCAGGAGGAGGAGGTCGGCGGAGAGTTGGAGATGGTGTGGAGGAGAGGAGGAGAGGAGGAGAAGAATGAAGGGCAAGTGGCTGGCCTGCCTTTTGAACTTCTGTCCCAACTTAGCAGTGGTGCACCATGCACTGGTGCGCCATTGCTATTTTTTTTAATTGTGAAGGCGGGAAAATAGTAGTGGCGCACTATTCATTGATGCGCCGTTGCTAATATTTTTATCGATTTTTTTTGCCTCTAGATCTTAAAA
Organism: Hordeum marinum; assembly: GCA_022496015.1. Classification (NCBI taxonomy): domain Eukaryota; kingdom Viridiplantae; phylum Streptophyta; class Magnoliopsida; order Poales; family Poaceae; genus Hordeum; species Hordeum marinum. The sequence continues at coordinate 558,908,785 of CM039678.1, forward strand.
GCATCGTAACTTTTTTCTGGTAGGTTTTTGAGGATTCTAAAAAGTCGATAACGGGCATAGCCATTTGAATTCAGATGTAACTTTTCGAGTAGATGATTTTTCATATAAAAAACGTTTTCATCGGAGGTCGTACGCAAAAGTTACGGCTCATTTTGTTGGCTTGTTTTTTTCCTCGTTTTTTTGCTTGAATTTTTTTAAAAATTTCGTTCTTGACCTGGATCTGGTATGTTCTTTGTGCTGGGGGAGCTCCACATGTGGCCAGAAGTAGAGGAGGAGGGAGGAGAGACCGTGAGGAGGAGAGGAGGGAGGAGACCGTGAGGATCAGGAGAGGAGGGAGGAGGAGGTCGCCGGAGAGGAGGAGGAGGACCGTGAGCATGAGAGGCAGGTGGAGCACCGTGAGGAGGAGCGGAGGGAGGAGCAGGTCGCCGGAGGAGGAGCACCGTGAGGATGAGAGGAGGGAGGAGGAGGTCGCCGGAGGAGGAGAGGAGGGAGGAGGAGGTTGCCGGAGGAGGAGCACCGTGAGGAGGAGAGGAGGGAGGAGGAGGTCGCCGGAGGAGGAGCACCATGAGGAGGAGAGGAGGGAGGAGGAGGTCGCCGGAGGAGGAGCACCGTGACGAGGAGAGGGAGGAGGAGGAGGTCGCCGGAGGAGGAGCACCGTGAGGAAGAGAGGAGGGAGGAGGAGGTCTCCTAAGGAGGAGCACCGTGAGGAGGAGGTCACCGGAGGAGGAGCACCGTCAGGAGGAGGAGGTCGCCGGAGAGTTGGAGATGGTGTGGAGGAGAGGAGGAGAGGAGGAGAAGAATGGAGGGGCAAGTAGCTGGCCTGCCCTTTTAAACTTCTGTCCCAACTTAGCAGTGGTGCACCATGCACTGGTGCGCCATTGCTATGTTTTTGAATTGTGAAGGCGGGAAAATAGTAGTGGCGCACTATTCATTGATGCGCCATTGCTAATTTTTTTACCGAATTTTTTTGCCTCTAGATCTTAAAAGCATCGTAACTTTTTTTCTGTTAGGTTTTTGAGGATTCTAAAAAATCGATAACGGGCATAGCCAGTTGAATTTAGATGTAACTTTTCGAGTAGATGATTTTTCATATAAAAAACTTTTTCATCGGAGGTCGTACGCAAAAGTTACGGCTCATTTTTTTGGCTTGTTTTTTTGCTCGTTTTTTTTGCTTGAATTTTTTTTAAAATTTCGTTCTTGACCTGGATCTGGTACGTTCTTTGTGCCGGGGGAGCTCCACATGTGGCCGAAAGTAGAGGAGGAGGGAGGAGAGAGTGAGGAGGAGAGGAGGGAGGAGAGACCATGAGGATCAGGAGAGGAGGGAGGAGGAGGTCGCCGGAGAGGAGGAGGACCGTGAGCATGAGAGGAACGTGGAGCACCGTGAGGAGGAGAGGAGGGAGGAGCAGGTCGCCGGAGGAGGAGCACCGTGAGGAGGAGAGGAGGGAGGAGGAGGTCGCCGGAGGAGGAGAGGAGGGAGGAGGAGGAGCACCGTGAGGAGGAGAGGAGGGAGGAGGAGGTCGCCGGAGGAGGAGCACCGTGAGGAGGAGAGGAGGGAGGAGGAGGTCGCCGGAGGACGAGCACCGTGAGGAGGAGAGGGAGGAGGAGGTCGCCGGAGGAGGAGCACCGTGAGGAGGAGAGGAGGGAGGAGGAGGTCTCCTGAGGAGGAGCACCGTGAGGAGGAGGTCACCGGAGGAGGAGCACCGTCAGGAGGAGGAGGTCGCCGGAGAGTTGGAGATGGTGTGGAGGACAGGAGGAGAGGAGGAGAAGAATGAAGGGGCAAGTAGCTGGCCTGCCCTTTTAAACTTCTGTCCCAACTTAGCAGTGGTGCACCATGCACTGGTGCGCCATTGCTATGTTTTTGAATTGTGAAGGCGGGAAAATAGTAGTGGCGCACTATTCATTGATGCGCCATTGCTAATTTTTTTATCGAATTTTTTTGCCTCTAGATCTTAAAAGCATCGTAACTTTTTTTCTGTTAGGTTTTTGAGGATTCTAAAAAATCGATAACGGGCATAGCCAGCTGAATTTAGATGTAACTTTTCGAGTAGATGATTTTTCATATAAAAAACTTTTTCATCGGAGGTCGTACGCAAAAGTTACGGCTCATTATTTTGGCTTGTTTTTTTGCTCGTTTTTTTTTGCTTGAATTTTTTTTAAAATTTCGTTCTTGACCTGGATCTGGTACGTTCTTTGTGCCGGGGGAGCTCCACATGTGGCCGAAAGTAGAGGAGGAGGGAGGAGAGAGTGAGGAGGAGAGGAGGGAGGAGAGACCATGAGGATCAGGAGAGGAGGGAGGAGGAGGTCGCCGGAGAGGAGGTGGACCGTGAGCATGAGAGGAACGTGGAGCACCGTGAGGAGGAGAGGAGGGAGGAGCAGGTCGCCGGAGGAGGAGCACCGTGAGGAGGAGAGGAGGGAGGAGGAGGTCGCCGGAGGAGGAGAGGAGGGAGGAGGAGGAGCACCGTGAGGAGGAGAGGAGGGAGGAGGAGGTCGCCGGAGGAGGAGCACCGTGAGGAGGAGAGGAGGGAGGAGGAGGTCGCCGGAGGACGAGCACCGTGAGGAGGAGAGGGAGGAGGAGGTCGCCGGAGGAGGAGCACCGTGAGGAGGAGAGGAGGGAGGAGGAGGTCTCCTGAGGAGGAGCACCGTGAGGAGGAGGTCACCGGAGGAGGAGCACCGTCAGGAGGAGGAGGTCGCCGGAGAGTTGGAGATGGTGTGGAGGACAGGAGGAGAGGAGGAGAAGAATGAAGGGGCAAGTAGCTGGCCTGCCCTTTTAAACTTCTGTCCCAACTTAGCAGTGGTGCACCATGCACTGGTGCGCCATTGCTATGTTTTTGAATTGTGAAGGCGGGAAAATAGTAGTGGCGCACTATTCATTGATGCGCCATTGCTAATTTTTTTATCGAATTTTTTTGCCTCTAGATCTTAAAAGCATCGTAACTTTTTTTCTGTTAGGTTTTTGAGGATTCTAAAAAATCGATAACGGGCATAGCCAGTTGAATTTAGATGTAACTTTTCGAGTAGATGATTTTTCATATAAAAAACTTTTTCATCGGAGGTCGTACGCAAAAGTTACGGCTCATTATTTTGGCTTGTTTTTTTGCTCGTTTTTTTTGCTTGAATTTTTTTTAAAATTTCGTTCTTGACCTGGATCTGGTACGTTCTTTGTGCCGGGGGAGCTCCACATGTGGCCGAAAGTAGAGGAGGAGGGAGGAGAGAGTGAGGAGGAGAGGAGGGAGGAGAGACCATGAGGATCAGGAGAGGAGGGAGGAGGAGGTCGCCGGAGAGGAGGAGGACCGTGAGCATGAGAGGAACGTGGAGCACCGTGAGGAGGAGAGGAGGGAGGAGCAGGTCGCCGGAGGAGGAGCACCGTGAGGAGGAGAGGAGGGAGGAGGAGGTCGCCGGAGGAGGAGAGGAGGGAGGAGGAGGAGCACCGTGAGGAGGAGAGGAGGGAGGAGGAGGTCGCCGGAGGAGGAGCACCGTGAGGAGGAGAGGAGGGAGGAGGAGGTCGCCGGAGGACGAGCACCGTGAGGAGGAGAGGGAGGAGGAGGTCGCCGGAGGAGGAGCACCGTGAGGAGGAGAGGAGGGAGGAGGAGGTCTCCTGAGGAGGAGCACCGTGAGGAGGAGGTCACCGGAGGAGGAGCACCGTCAGGAGGAGGAGGTCGCCGGAGAGTTGGAGATGGTGTGGAGGACAGGAGGAGAGGAGGAGAAGAATGAAGGGGCAAGTAGCTGGCCTGCCCTTTTAAACTTCTGTCCCAACTTAGCAGTGGTGCACCATGCACTGGTGCGCCATTGCTATGTTTTTGAATTGTGAAGGCGGGAAAATAGTAGTGGCGCACTATTCATTGATGCGCCATTGCTAATTTTTTTATCGAATTTTTTTGCCTCTAGATCTTAAAAGCATCGTAACTTTTTTTCTGTTAGGTTTTTGAGGATTCTAAAAAATCGATAACGGGCATAGCCAGTTGAATTTAGATGTAACTTTTCGAGTAGATGATTTTTCATATAAAAAACTTTTTCATCGGAGGTCGTACGCAAAAGTTACGGCTCATTTTTTTGGCTTGTTTTTTTGCTCGTTTTTTTTGCTTGAATTTTTTTTAAAATTTCGTTCTTGACCTGGATCTGGTACGTTCTTTGTGCCGGGGGAGCTCCACATGTGGCCGAAAGTAGAGGAGGAGGGAGGAGAGAGTGAGGAGGAGAGGAGGGAGGAGAGACCATGAGGATCAGGAGAGGAGGGAGGAGGAGGTCGCCGGAGAGGAGGAGGACCGTGAGCATGAGAGGAACGTGGAGCACCGTGAGGAGGAGAGGAGGGAGGAGCAGGTCGCCGGAGGAGGAGCACCGTGAGGAGGAGAGGAGGGAGGAGGAGGTCGCCGGAGGAGGAGAGGAGGGAGGAGGAGGAGCACCGTGAGGAGGAGAGGAGGGAGGAGGAGGTCGCCAGAGGAGGAGAGGAGGGAGGAGGAGGTTGCCGGAGGAGGAGCACCGTGAGGAGGAGAGGAGGGAGGAGGAGGTCGCCGGAGGAGGAGCACCATGAGGAGGAGAGGAGGGAGGAGGAGGTCGCCGGAGGAGGAGCACCGTGAGGAGGAGAGGGAGGAGGAGGAGGTCGTCAGAGGAGGAGCACCGTGAGGAAGAGAGGAGGGAGGTGGAGGTCTCCTAAGGAGGAGCACCGTGAGGAGGAGGTCACCGGAGGAGGAGCACCGTCAGGAGGAGGAGGTCGCCGGAGAGTTGGAGATGGTGTGGAGGAGAGGAGGAGAGGAGGAGAAGAATGGAGGGGCAAGTAGCTGGCCTGCCCTTTTAAACTTCTGTCCCAACTTAGCAGTGGTGCACCATGCACTGGTGCGCCATTGCTATGTTTTTGAATTGTGAAGGCGGGAAAATAGTAGTGGCGCACTATTCATTGATGCGCCATTGCTAATTTTTTTATCGAATTTTTTTGCCTCTAGATCTTAAAAGCATCGTAACTTTTTTTCTGTTAGGTTTTTGAGGATTCTAAAAAATCGATAACGGGCATAGCCAGTTGAATTTAGATGTAACTTTTCGAGTAGATGATTTTTCATATAAAAAACTTTTTCATCGGAGGTCGTACGCAAAAGTTACGGCTCATTTTTTTGGCTTGTTTTTTTGCTCGTTTTTTTTTGCTTGAATTTTTTTTAAAATTTCGTTCTTGACCTGGATCTGGTACGTTCTTTGTGCCGGGGGAGCTCCACATGTGGCCGAAAGTAGAGGAGGAGGGAGGAGAGAGTGAGGAGGAGAGGAGGGAGGAGAGACCATGAGGATCAGGAGAGGAGGGAGGAGGAGGTCGCCGGAGAGGAGGAGGACCGTGAGCATGAGAGGAACGTGGAGCACCGTGAGGAGGAGAGGAGGGAGGAGCAGGTCGCCGGAGGAGGAGCACCGTGAGGAGGAGAGGAGGGAGGAGGAGGTCGCCGGAGGAGGAGAGGAGGGAGGAGGAGGAGCACCGTGAGGAGGAGAGGAGGGAGGAGGAGGTCGCCAGAGGAGGAGAGGAGGGAGGAGGAGGTTGCCGGAGGAGGAGCACCGTGAGGAGGAGAGGAGGGAGGAGGAGGTCGCCGGAGGAGGAGCACCATGAGGAGGAGAGGAGGGAGGAGGAGGTCGCCGGAGGAGGAGCACCGTGAGGAGGAGAGGGAGGAGGAGGAGGTCGTCAGAGGAGGAGCACCGTGAGGAAGAGAGGAGGGAGGTGGAGGTCTCCTAAGGAGGAGCACCGTGAGGAGGAGGTCACCGGAGGAGGAGCACCGTCAGGAGGAGGAGGTCGCCGGAGAGTTGGAGATGGTGTGGAGGAGAGGAGGAGAGGAGGAGAAGAATGGAGGGGCAAGTAGCTGGCCTGCCCTTTTAAACTTCTGTCCCAACTTAGCAGTGGTGCACCATGCACTGGTGCGCCATTGCTATGTTTTTGAATTGTGAAGGCGGGAAAATAGTAGTGGCGCACTATTCATTGATGCGCCATTGCTAATTTTTTTATCGAATTTTTTTGCCTCTAGATCTTAAAAGCATCGTAACTTTTTTTCTGTTAGGTTTTTGAGGATTCTAAAAAATCGATAACGGGCATAGCCAGTTGAATTTAGATGTAACTTTTCGAGTAGATGATTTTTCATATAAAAAACTTTTTCATCGGAGGTCGTACGCAAAAGTTACGGCTCATTTTTTTGGCTTGTTTTTTTGCTCGTTTTTTTTGCTTGAATTTTTTTTAAAATTTCGTTCTTGACCTGGATCTGGTACGTTCTTTGTGCCGGGGGAGCTCCACATGTGGCCGAAAGTAGAGGAGGAGGGAGGAGAGAGTGAGGAGGAGAGGAGGGAGGAGAGACCATGAGGATCAGGAGAGGAGGGAGGAGGAGGTCGCCGGAGAGGAGGAGGACCGTGAGCATGAGAGGAACGTGGAGCACCGTGAGGAGGAGAGGAGGGAGGAGCAGGTCGCCGGAGGAGGAGCACCGTGAGGAGGAGAGGAGGGAGGAGGAGGTCGCCGGAGGAGGAGAGGAGGGAGGAGGAGGAGCACCGTGAGGAGGAGAGGAGGGAGGAGGAGGTCGCCAGAGGAGGAGAGGAGGGAGGAGGAGGTTGCCGGAGGAGGAGCACCGTGAGGAGGAGAGGAGGGAGGAGGAGGTCGCCGGAGGAGGAGCACCATGAGGAGGAGAGGAGGGAGGAGGAGGTCGCCGGAGGAGGAGCACCGTGAGGAGGAGAGGGAGGAGGAGGAGGTCGTCAGAGGAGGAGCACCGTGAGGAAGAGAGGAGGGAGGTGGAGGTCTCCTAAGGAGGAGCACCGTGAGGAGGAGGTCACCGGAGGAGGAGCACCGTCAGGAGGAGGAGGTCGCCGGAGAGTTGGAGATGGTGTGGAGGAGAGGAGGAGAGGAGGAGAAGAATGGAGGGGCAAGTAGCTGGCCTGCCCTTTTAAACTTCTGTCCCAACTTAGCAGTGGTGCACCATGCACTGGTGCGCCATTGCTATGTTTTTGAATTGTGAAGGCGGGAAAATAGTAGTGGCGCACTATTCATTGATGCGCCATTGCTAATTTTTTTATCGAATTTTTTTGCCTCTAGATCTTAAAAGCATCGTAACTTTTTTTCTGTTAGGTTTTTGAGGATTCTAAAAAATCGATAACGGGCATAGCCAGTTGAATTTAGATGTAACTTTTCGAGTAGATGATTTTTCATATAAAAAACTTTTTCATCGGAGGTCGTACGCAAAAGTTACGGCTCATTTTTTTGGCTTGTTTTTTTGCTCGTTTTTTTTGCTTGAATTTTTTTTAAAATTTCGTTCTTGACCTGGATCTGGTACGTTCTTTGTGCCGGGGGAGCTCCACATGTGGCCGAAAGTAGAGGAGGAGGGAGGAGAGAGTGAGGAGGAGAGGAGGGAGGAGAGACCATGAGGATCAGGAGAGGAGGGAGGAGGAGGTCGCCGGAGAGGAGGAGGACCGTGAGCATGAGAGGAACGTGGAGCACCGTGAGGAGGAGAGGAGGGAGGAGCAGGTCGCCGGAGGAGGAGCACCGTGAGGAGGAGAGGAGGGAGGAGGAGGTCGCCGGAGGAGGAGAGGAGGGAGGAGGAGGAGCACCGTGAGGAGGAGAGGAGGGAGGAGGAGGTCGCCAGAGGAGGAGAGGAGGGAGGAGGAGGTTGCCGGAGGAGGAGCACCGTGAGGAGGAGAGGAGGGAGGAGGAGGTCGCCGGAGGAGGAGCACCATGAGGAGGAGAGGAGGGAGGAGGAGGTCGCCGGAGGAGGAGCACCGTGAGGAGGAGAGGGAGGAGGAGGAGGTCGTCGGAGGAGGAGCACCGTGAGGAAGAGAGGAGGGAGGTGGAGGTCTCCTAAGGAGGAGCACCGTGAGGAGGAGGTCACCGGAGGAGGAGCACCGTCAGGAGGAGGAGGTCGCCGGAGAGTTGGAGATGGTGTGGAGGAGAGGAGGAGAGGAGGAGAAGAATGGAGGGGCAAGTAGCTGGCCTGCCCTTTTAAACTTCTGTCCCAACTTAGCAGTGGTGCACCATGCACTGGTGCGCCATTGCTATGTTTTTGAATTGTGAAGGCGGGAAAATAGTAGTGGCGCACTATTCATTGATGCGGCATTGCTAATTTTTTTATCGAATTTTTTTGCCTCTGGATCTTAAAAGCATCGTAACTTTTTTTCTGTTAGGTTTTTGAGGATTCTAAAAAATCGATAACGGGCATAGCCAGTTGAATTTAGATGTAACTTTTCGAGTAGATGATTTTTCATATAAAAAACTTTTTCATCGGAGGTCGTACGCAAAAGTTACGGCTCATTTTTTTGGCTTGTTTTTTTGCTCATTTTTTTTGCTTGAATTTTTTTTAAAATTTCGTTCTTGACCTGGATCTGGTACGTTCTTTGTGCCGGGGGAGCTCCACATGTGGCCGAAAGTAGAGGAGGAGGGAGGAGAGAGTGAGGAGGAGAGGAGGGAGGAGAGACCATGAGGATCAGGAGAGGAGGGAGGAGGAGGTCGCCGGAGAGGAGGAGGACCGTGAGCATGAGAGGAACGTGGAGCACCGTGAGGAGGAGAGGAGGGAGGAGCAGGTCGCCGGAGGAGGAGCACCGTGAGGATGAGAGGAGGGAGGAGGAGGTCGCCGGAGGAGGAGAGGAGGGAGGAGGAGGTTGCCGGAGGAGGAGCACCGTGAGGAGGAGAGGAGGGAGGAGGAGGTCGCCGGAGGAGGAGCACCATGAGGAGGAGAGGAGGGAGGAGGAGGTCGCCGGAGGAGGAGCACCGTGACGAGGAGAGGGAGGAGGAGGAGGTCGCCGGAGGAGGAGCACCGTGAGGAAGAGAGGAGGGAGGAGGAGGTCTCCTAAGGAGGAGCACCGTGAGGAGGAGGTCACCGGAGGAGGAGCACCGTCAGGAGGAGGAGGTCGCCGGAGAGTTGGAGATGGTGTGGAGGAGAGGAGGAGAGGAGGAGAAGAATGGAGGGGCAAGTAGCTGGCCTGCCCTTTTAAACTTCTGTCCCAACTTAGCAGTGGTGCACCATGCACTGGTGCGCCATTGCTATGTTTTTGAATTGTGAAGGCGGGAAAATAGTAGTGGCGCACTATTCATTGATGCGCCATTGCTAATTTTTTTATCGAATTTTTTTGCCTCTAGATCTTAAAAGCATCGTAACTTTTTTTCTGTTAGGTTTTTGAGGATTCTAAAAAATCGATAACGGGCATAGCCAGTTGAATTTAGATGTAACTTTTCGAGTAGATGATTTTTCATATAAAAAACTTTTTCATCGGAGGTCGTACGCAAAAGTTACGGCTCATTTTTTTGGCTTGTTTTTTTGCTCATTTTTTTTTGCTTGAATTTTTTTTAAAATTTCGTTCTTGACCTGGATCTGGTACGTTCTTTGTGCCGGGGGAGCTCCACATGTGGCCGAAAGTAGAGGAGGAGGGAGGAGAGAGTGAGGAGGAGAGGAGGGAGGAGAGACCATGAGGATCAGGAGAGGAGGGAGGAGGAGGTCGCCGGAGAGGAGGAGGACCGTGAGCATGAGAGGAACGTGGAGCACCGTGAGGAGGAGAGGAGGGAGGAGCAGGTCGCCGGAGGAGGAGCACCGTGAGGAGGAGAGGAGGGAGGAGGAGGTCGCCGGAGGAGGAGAGGAGGGAGGAGGAGGAGCACCGTGAGGAGGAGAGGAGGGAGGAGGAGGTCGCCGGAGGAGGAGCACCGTGAGGAGGAGAGGAGGGAGGAGGAGGTCGCCGGAGGACGAGCACCGTGAGGAGGAGAGGGAGGAGGAGGTCGCCGGAGGAGGAGCACCGTGAGGAGGAGAGGAGGGAGGAGGAGGTCTCCTGAGGAGGAGCACCGTGAGGAGGAGGTCACCGGAGGAGGAGCACCGTCAGGAGGAGGAGGTCGCCGGAGAGTTGGAGATGGTGTGGAGGACAGGAGGAGAGGAGGAGAAGAATGAAGGGGCAAGTGGCTGGCCTGCCCTTTTAAACTTCTGTCCCAACTTAGCAGTGGTGCACCATGCACTGGTGCGCCATTGCTATGTTTTTGAATTGTGAAGGCGGGAAAATAGTAGTGGCGCACTATTCATTGATGCGCCATTGCTAATTTTTTTATCGAATTTTTTTGCCTCTAGATCTTAAAAGCATCGTAACTTTTTTTCTGTTAGGTTTTTGAGGATTCTAAAAAATCGATAACGGGCATAGCCAGTTGAATTTAGATGTAACTTTTCGAGTAGATGATTTTTCATATAAAAAACTTTTTCATCGGAGGTCGTACGCAAAAGTTACGGCTCATTTTTTTGGCTTGTTTTTTTGCTCATTTTTTTTGCTTGAATTTTTTTTAAAATTTCGTTCTTGACCTGGATCTGGTACGTTCTTTGTGCCGGGGGAGCTCCACATGTGGCCGAAAGTAGAGGAGGAGGGAGGAGAGAGTGAGGAGGAGAGGAGGGAGGAGAGAGACCATGAGGATCAGGAGAGGAGGGAGGAGGAGGTCGCCGGAGAGGAGGAGGACCGTGAGCATGAGAGGAACGTGGAGCACCGTGAGGAGGAGAGGAGGGAGGAGCAGGTCGCCGGAGGAGGAGCACCGTGAGGAGGAGAGGAGGGAGGAGGAGGTCGCCGGAGGAGGAGAGGAGGGAGGAGGAGGAGCACCGTGAGGAGGAGAGGAGGGAGGAGGAGGTCGCCGGAGGAGGAGCACCGTGAGGAGGAGAGGAGGGAGGAGGAGGTCGCCGGAGGACGAGCACCGTGAGGAGGAGAGGGAGGAGGAGGTCGCCGGAGGAGGAGCACCGTGAGGAGGAGAGGAGGGAGGAGGAGGTCTCCTGAGGAGGAGCACCGTGAGGAGGAGGTCACCGGAGGAGGAGCACCGTCAGGAGGAGGAGGTCGCCGGAGAGTTGGAGATGGTGTGGAGGACAGGAGGAGAGGAGGAGAAGAATGAAGGGGCAAGTGGCTGGCCTGCCCTTTTAAACTTCTGTCCCAACTTAGCAGTGGTGCACCATGCACTGGTGCGCCATTGCTATGTTTTTGAATTGTGAAGGCGGGAAAATAGTAGTGGCGCACTATTCATTGATGCGCCATTGCTAATTTTTTTATCGAATTTTTTTGCCTCTAGATCTTAAAAGCATCGTAACTTTTTTTCTGTTAGGTTTTTGAGGATTCTAAAAAATCGATAACGGGCATAGCCAGTTGAATTTAGATGTAACTTTTCGAGTAGATGATTTTTCATATAAAAAACTTTTTCATCGGAGGTCGTACGCAAAAGTTACGGCTCATTTTTTTGGCGTTTTTTTTGCTCGTTTTTTTTGCTTGAATTTTTTTTAAAATTTCGTTCTTGACCTGGATCTGGTACGTTCTTTGTGCCGGGGGAGCTCCACATGTGGCCGAAAGTAGAGGAGGAGGGAGGAGAGAGTGAAGAGGAGAGGAGGGAGGAGAGACCATGAGGATCAGGAGAGGAGGGAGGAGGAGGTCGCCGGAGAGGAGGAGGACCGTGAGCATGAGAGGAACGTGGAGCACCGTGAGGAGGAGAGGAGGGAGGAGCAGGTCGCCGGAGGAGGAGCACCGTGAGGAGGAGAGGAGGGAGGAGGAGGTCGCCGGAGGAGGAGAGGAGGGAGGAGGAGGTCGCCGGAGGAGGAGCACCGTGAGGAGGAGAGGAGGGAGGAGGAGGTCGCCGGAGGAGGAGCACCGTGAGGAGGAGAGGGAGGAGGAGGTCGCCGGAGGAGGAGCACCGTGAGGAGCGGAGGAGGGAGGAGGAGGTCTCCTGAGGAGGAGCACCGTGAGGAGGAGGTCACCGGAGGAGGAGCACCGTCAGGAGGAGGAGGTCGCCGGAGAGTTGGAGATGGTGTGGAGGACAGGAGGAGAGGAGGAGAAGAATGAAGGGGCAAGTAGCTGGCCTGCCCTTTTAAACTTCTGTCCCAACTTAGCAGTGGTGCACCATGCACTGGTGCGCCATTGCTATGTTTTTGAATTGTGAAGGCGGGAAAATAGTAGTGGCGCACTATTCATTGATGCGCCATTGCTAATTTTTTTATCGAATTTTTTTGCCTCTAGATCTTAAAAGCATCGTAACTTTTTTTCTGTTAGGGTTTTGAGGATTCTAAAAAATCGATAACGGGCATAGCCAGTTGAATTTAGATGCAAGTTTTCGAGTAGATGATTTTTCATATAAAAAACGTTTTCATCGGAGGTCGTACGCAAAAGTTACGGCTCATTTTGTTGGCTTGTTTTTTTGCTCGTTTTTTTGCTTGAATTTTTTTAAAAATTTCGTTCTTGACCTGGATCTGGTATGTTCTTTGCGCCGGGGGAGCTCCACAAGTGGCCAGAAGTAGAGGAGGAGGGAGGAGAGACCGTGAGGAGGAGAGGAGGGAGGAGACCGTGAGGATCAGGAGAGGAGGGAGGAGGAGGTCGCCGGAGAGGAGGAGGAGGACCGTGAGCATGAGAGGAAGGTGGAGCACCGTGAGGAGGAGCGGAGGGAGGAGCAGGTCGCCGGAGGAGGAGCACCGTGAGGATGAGAGGAGGGAGGAGGAGGTCGCCGGAGGAGGAGAGGAGGGAGGAGGAGGTTGCCGGAGGAGGAGCACCGTGAGGAGGAGAGGAGGGAGGAGGAGGTCGCCGGAGGAGGAGCACCATGAGGAGGAGAGGAGGGAGGAGGAGGTCGCCGGAGGAGGAGCACCGTGAGGAGGAGAGGGAGGAGGAGGACGTCGCCGGAGGAGGAGCACCGTGAGGAAGAGAGGAGGGAGGAGGAGGTCTCCTAAGGAGGAGCACCGTGAGGAGGAGGTCACCGGAGGAGGAGCACCGTCAGGAGGAGGAGGTCGCCGGAGAGTTGGAGATGGTGTGGAGGAGAGGAGGAGAGGAGGAGAAGAATGGAGGGGCAAGTAGCTGGCCTGCCCTTTTAAACTTCTGTCCCAACTTAGCAGTGGTGCACCATGCACTGGTGCGCCATTGCTATGTTTTTGAATTGTGAAGGCGGGAAAATAGTAGTGGCGCACTATTCATTGATGCGCCATTGCTAATTTTTTTATCGATTTTTTTTGCCTCTAGATCTTAAAAGCATCGTAACTTTTTTTCTGTTAGGTTTTTGAGGATTCTAAAAAATCGATAACGGGCATAGCCAGTTGAATTTAGATGTAACTTTTCGAGTAGATGATTTTTCATATAAAAACTTTTTCATCGGAGGTCGTACGCAAAAGTTACGGCTCATTTTTTTGGCTTGTTTTTTTGCGCGTTTTTTTTGCTTGAATTTTTTTTTAAATTTCGTTCTTGACCTGGATCTGGTACGTTCTTTGTGCCGGGGGAGCTCCACATGTGGGCGGAAGTAGAGGAGGAGGGAGGAGAGACCGTGAGGAGGAGAGGAGGGAGGAGAGACCGTGAGGATCAGGAGAGGAGGGAGGAGGAGGTCGCCGGAGAGGAGGAGGACCGTGAGCATGAGAGGAACGTGGAGCACCGTGAGGAGGAGAGGAGGGAGGAGCAGGTCGCCGGAGGAGGAGCACCGTGAGGAGGAGAGGAGGCAGGAGGAGGTCGCCGGAGGAGGAGAGGAGGGAGGAGGAGGTCGCCGGAGGAGGAGCACCGTGAGGAGGAGAGGAGGGAGGAGGAGGTCGCCGGAGGAGGAGCACCGTGAGGAGGAGAGGAGGGAGGAGGAGGTCTCCTGACGAGGAGCACCGTGAGGAGGAGGTCACCGGAGGAGGAGCACCGTCAGGAGGAGGAGGTCGGCGGAGAGTTGGAGATGGTGTGGAGGAGAGGAGGAGAGGAGGAGAAGAATGAAGGGCAAGTGGCTGGCCTGCCTTTTGAACTTCTGTCCCAACTTAGTAGTGGTGCACCATGCACTGGTGCGCCATTGCTATTTTTTTGAATTGTGAAGGCGGGAAAATAGGAGTGGCGCACTATTCATTGATGCGCCGTTGCTAATTTTTTTATCGAATTTTTTTGCCTCTAGATCTTAAAAGCATCGTAACTTTTTTTCTGGTAGGTTTTTGAGGATTCTAAAAAGTCGATAACGGGCATAGCCAGTTCAATTCAGATGTAACTTTTCGAGTAGATGATTTTTCATATAAAAAACTTTTTCATCGGAGGTCGTATGCAAAAGTTACGGCTCATTTTGTTGGCTTGTTTTTTTGCTCGTTTTTTTGCTTGAATTTTTTTAAAAATTTCGTTCTTGACCTGGATCTGGTATGTTCTTTGTGCCGGGGGAGCTCCACATGTGGCCGGAAGTAGAGGAGGAGGGAGGAGAGACCGTGAGGAGGAGAGGAGGGAGGAGAGATCGTGAGGATCAGGAGAGCAGGGAGGAGTAGGTCGCCGGAGAGGAGGAGGAGGACCGTGAGCACGAGAGGAAGGAGGAGCACCGTGAGGAGGAGAGGAGGGAGGAGGAGGTCGCTGGAAGAGGAGCACCGTGAGGAGGAGAGGAGGGAGGAGGAGGTCTCCTGACGAGGAGCACCGTGAGGAGGAGGTCACCGGAGGAGGAGCACCGTGAGGAGGAGAGGAGGGAGGAGGAGGTCGTCGGAGGAGGAGCACCGTGAGGAGGAGAGGAGGGAGGAGGAGGTCTCCTGATGAGCAGCACCATGAGGAGGAGGTCACCGGAGGAGGAGCACCGTCAGGAGGAGGAGGTCGCCGGAGAGTTGGAGATGGTGTGGAGGAGAGGAGGAGAGGAGGAGAAGAATGAAGGGGAGCAGGTCGCCGGAGGAGGAGAGGAGGGAGGAGTACGTCACCGGAGGAGGAGCACTGTGAGGAGGAGAGAAGGGAGGAGGAGGTCACCGGAGGAGGAGAGGAGGGAGGAGGAGGTCGCCGGAGGAGGAGCACCGTGAGGAGGAGTGGAGGGAGGAGAAGGTTGCCAGAGGAGGGCACCGTGAGGAGGAGAGGAGGGAGGAGGAGGTCGCCGGAGGAGGAGCACCGTGAGGAGGAGAGGAGGGAGGAGGAGGTCGCCTGAGGAGGAGCACCGTGAGGAGGAGAGGACGGAGGAGGAGGTCTCCTGACGAGGAGCACCGTGAGGAGGAGGTCACCGGAGGAGGAGCACCGTCAGGAGGAGGAGGTCGTCGGAGAGTTGGAGATGGTGTGGAGGAGAGGAGGAGAGGAGGAGAAGAATGAAGGGGAGCAGGTCGCCGGAGGAGGAGAGGAGGGAGGAGCAGGTCACCGGAGGAGGAGCACCGTGAGGAGGAGAGGAGGGAGGAGGAGGTCACCGGAGGAGGAGAGGAGGGAGGAGGAGGTCGCCGGAGGAGGAGCACCGTGAGGAGGAGTGGAGGGAGGAGAAGGTTGCCAGAGGAGGGCACCGTGAGGAGGAGAGGAGGGAGGAGGAGGTCGCCGGAGGAGGAGCACCGTGAGGAGGAGAGGAGGGAGGAGGAGGTCGCCTGAGGAGGAGCACCGTCAGGAGGTGGTCACCGGAGGAGGAGCACCGTCAGGAGGAGGAGGTCGCCGGAGAGTTGGAGATGGAGTGGAGGAGAGGAGGAAAGGAGGAGATGGAGTGGAGGAGAGGAGGAGAAGAATGAAGGGGCAAGTGGCTGGTCGGCCCTTTTAAAGTTCTGTCCCAACTTAGAAGTGGCGCACCATGCACTGGTGCGCCATTGCTATTTTTTTGAATTGTGAAGGCGGGAAAATAGTAGTGGCGCACTATTCACTGATGCGCCACTGCTAATTTTTTTTCGATTTTTTTTGCCTCCAGGTCTTAAAAGCATCGTAACTTTTTTTCTATTAGGTTTTTGAGGATTCTCAAAAATCGATAACGGGCATAGCCAGTTGAATTCGGATGTAACTTTTCGAGTAGATGATTTTTCATATAAAAAACTTTTTCATCGGAGGTCATATGCAAAAGTTACGGCTCATTTTTTTGGCTTGTTTTTTTGCTCGTTTTTTTGCTTGATTTTTTTTTAAATTTCGTTCTCGACCTGGATCTGGTACGTTCTTTGTGCCGGGGGAGCTCCACATGTGGGCGGAAGTAGACGAGGGGGGAGGAGAGACCGTGAGGAGGAGAGGAGGAAGGAGAGACCTTGAGGATCCGGAGAGGAGGGAGGAGGAGGTCGTCGGAGAGGAGGAGGAGGACCGTGAGCATGAGAGGAAGGTGGAGCACCGTGAGGAGGACAAGAGGGAGGAGCAGGTCGTCGGAGGAGGAGCACCGTGAGGAGGAGAGGAGGGAGGAGGAGGTCGCCGGAGGAGGAGCACCGTGAGGAGGAGAGGAGGGAGGAGGAGGTCGCCGGAGGAGGAGCACCGTGAGGAGGAGAGGAGGGAGGAGGAGGTCGCTAGAGGAGGAGCACCGTGAGGAGGAGAGGAGGGAGGAGGAGGTGGCCTGAGGAGGAGCACCGTGAGGAGGAGGTCACCGGAGGAATAGGTCACTTGAGAGTTGGAGATGGAGTGGAGGAGAGGAGGAGAGGAGGAGATGGATTGGAGGAGAGGAGGAGAAGAATGAAGGGGCAAGTGGCTGGCCGGCCCTTTTAAACTTTTGTCCCAACTTAGCAGTGGCCCTGTTGGTAATATGCCCTAGAGGCAATAATAAAATGGTTATTATTGTATTTCCTAGTTCATGATAATTGTCTATTATTCATGCTACAATTGTGTTAACCGGAAACCGTAATATATGTGTGAATACATAGACCACAACATGTCCCTAGTGAGCCTCTAGTTGGCTAGCTCGTTGATCAATAGATGGTCACGGTTTCATGACCATGGACATTGGATATCGTTGGTAACGGGATCACATCATTAGGAGAATGATGTGATGGACAAGACCCAATCCTAAGCATAGCACAAGATCGTGTAGTTCGTTTACTAAAGCTTTTCAATGTCAAGTATCGTTTCCTTAGACCATGAGATTGTGTAACTCCCGGATATCGTAGGAATGCTTTGGGTGTGCCAAACGTCACAACGTAACTGGGTGGCTATAAAGGTACGCTACGGGTATCTCCGAAAGTGTCTGTTGGGTTGACACGAATCGAGATTGGGATTTGTCACTCCGTGTGACGGAGAGGTATCTCTAGGCCCACTCGGTAAGACATCATCATAATGAGCTCAATGTGACTAAGGAGTTAGCCGCGGGATGATGTATTACGGAACGAGTAAAGAGACTTGCCGGTAACAAGATTGAACAAGGTATAGGGATACCGACGATGGAATCTCGGGCAAGTACCATACCGATAGACAAAGGGAATTGTATACGGGATTGATTGAATCCCTGACATCGTGGTTCATCTGATGAGATCATCGTGGAGTACGTGGGAGCCAACATGGGTATCCAGATCCCGCTGTTGGTTATTGGCCGGAGAGTTGTCTCGGTCATGTCTACGTGTCTCCTGAACCCGTAGGGTCTACACACTTAATGTTCGATAACGCTAGGGTTATAGGGAAATAGTGTACGTGGTTACCGAAGGTTGTTCGGAGTCCCGGATGAGATCCTGGACGTCACGAGGAGTCCCGGAATGGTCCGGAGACGAAGATTGATATATAGGAAGTGAGGATTTGGTTACCGGAAGTGTTCCGAGCGTCACCGGTAGTGTACCGGGACCACCGGAAAGGTTCCATGGGCCAAGAGTGGGAGGGAGCCAGCCCCTAGGTGGGCTGGTGCGCCTCCCACCCCAGCCCAAGGCGCAGCAAGGGTGGAGGGGGGCAAACCCTAGGCTTAGATGGGCCTTAAGGCCCACCCTAGGGCGCCTCCACCTCTCCCTGACCTGGCCGCCGGCCAGATGGGTTTCTGGAGGCTGCCGCCACCCCTAGGGTGGAACCCTAGGGCGCAGCACCTCTCCTCCCCTTCTCCTATATATAGTGGAGGTATTTGGGTCTGCACAACACACGGTTTTCCCTCTCTCTCTGGTGCAACCCTACCTCCTCCTCCCCTCGTTCTCCGTAGCGCTTAGTGAAGCTCTGTCGGAGTACCACGCAGCTCCACCGCCACCACGCCGTCGTGCTGCCGGAGCTCTTCCCCAACCTCTCCTTCCTCCTTGATGGATCAAGGCGTAGGAGACGTCACCGGGCTGCACGTGTGTTGAACGCGGAGGTGCCGTCCGTTCGGCACTTGATCGGATCTACCGCGATCTGAATCGCTGCGAGTACGACTCCATCAACCGCGTTCTTGTAACGCTTCCGCTTAGCAATCTTCAAAGGTATGAAGATGCAATCTCTCCCCTCTCGTTGCTGGTTTCTCCATAGATAGATCTTGGTGACACGTAGGAAAATTTTGATTTACTACTACGTCTCCCAACAGTGGCATCATGAGCTAGGTCTATGCGTAGAATCTATGCACGAGTAGAACACAAAGCAGTTGTGGGCGTCAATGTTGTTAATATGCTTGCCGTTACTAGTCTTATCTTGATTCGACGGTATTGTGGGATGAAGCGGCCCGGACCAACCTTACACGTACGCTTACGTGAGACCGGTTCCACCGCCTGACATGCACTAGTTGCATAAGGTGGCTAGCGGGTGTCTGTCTCTCCCACCTTAGTCGGATTGGATTCGATGAAAAGGGTCCTTATGAAGGGTAAATAGCAATTGGCATATCACGTTGTGGTTTTGGCGTAGGTAAGAAACGTTCTTGATAGAAACCTAGAGCAACCACGTAAAAACTTGCAACTACAAATTAGAGGACGTCTAACTTGTTTTTGCAGCATATGCCTTGTGATGTGATATGGCTAGAAGGATGTGATGTGATGCATTGTGATGTATGAGATTGATCATGTTCTTGTAATAGGGTTCACGACTTGCATGTCGATGACTATGACAACCGGCAGGAGCCAAAGGAGTTGTCTTACATTATTGTATGACCTGCGTGTCAATCATAAACGCCATGTAATTACTTTACTTTATTGCTAAGCGTTAGCCATAGTAGTAGAAGTAATAGTTGGCGAGACAACTTCATGAATACACAATGATGGAGATCATGATGATGGAGATCATGGTGTCGTGCCGGTGACAATGATGATCATGGTGCCCCGAAGATGGAGATCATAGGAGCAAGATGATATTGGCCATATCATGTCACTATATTGATTGCATGTGATGTTTATCATGTTTACATCTTATTTGCTTAGAACGACGGTAGTAAATAAGATGATCTCTAAATAAAATTTCAAGAGAAGTGTTCACCCTAACTGTGCACCGTTGCTAAGGATCGTTGTTCCGAAGCACCACGTGATGATCGGGTGTGATAGGTTCTAACGTTCGCATACAACGGGTGTAAGCCAGATTTACACACGCGAAACACTTAGGTTGACTTGACGAGCCTAGCATGTACAGACATGGCCTCGGAACACAGAAGACCGAAAGGTCGAACATGAGTCGTATAGAAGATACGATCAACATGAAGATGTTCAGCATGGATGACTAGTCCGTCTCACGTGATGATCGGACACGGGCTAGTTGACATGGATCATGTGTCACTTAGATGACTAGAGAGATGTCTATCTGAGTGGGAGTTCATTGAATAATATGATTATGTGAACTCAATTATCATGAACTTAGTCTAAAATTGCCTTTAATATCTATATTGTAGATCCAATGGCCAACGCAAATGTCAACCTCAATTTCAACGCGTTCCTAGAGAAAACCAAGCTGAAAGACGATGGAAGCAACTATAGGGACTGGGTCCGTGGCTTGAGGATCATCCTCATAGCTTCCAAGAAACTGTATGTCCTTGATGCACCGCTAGGTGACCCACCCCTTCTCCCAGCAGAACAAGACGTTGCGAACGCTTGGCATTCTCGCTGCGATGACTACTCCCTTGTTCAGTGCGGCATGCTTTACAGTTTAGAACCGGGGCTCCAAAAGCGTTTTGAGCAACACGGAGCATATGAGATGTTCCAGGAGCTGAAACTGGTTTTTCAGGCTCATGCCCGGGTCGAGAGATAAGAAGTCTCCGACAAGTTCTTTAGCTGTAAGATGGAGGAGAACAGTTCTGTCAGTGAGCACATCCTCAAGATGTCTGGGCTTCACAACCGCTTGACTCAGCTGGGAGTTAACATCCCGGATGACTCGGTCATTGACAGAATCCTCCAGTCGCTTCCACCTAGCTACAAGAGCTTTGTGATGAACTACAACATGCAAGGGATGGAGAAGTCCATTCCTGAGTTGTAGTCGATGCTGAAATCAGCGGAGGTCGAGATCGGAAAGGAGCATCAAGTGTTGATGGTAAATAAGACCACTAGTTTCAAGAAAGGCAAGGGTAAGAAGAACTTCAAGAAGGACGGCAAAGCTGTTGCCGCGCCCGGTAAGCAAGTTGCCAGGAAGAAGAAGAAAAATGGACCCAAGCCTGAGACTGAGTGCTTCTATTGCAAGGGTACCGGTCACTGGAAGCGGAACTGCCCCAAGTATTTAGCAGATAAGAAGGACGGCAACATGAAAGGTATATGTGATATACTTGTTATTGATGTGTACTTGACCAGCGCTCGTAGTAGCTCCTGGGTATTTGATACCGGTGCAGTTGCTCAAATTTGTACCTCCAAGCAGGAGCTGCGGAATAAGCGGAGGCTGGCCAAGGACGAGGTGACGATGCACGCCGGGAATGGTTCCAAGGTCGATGTGATCGCCGTCGGCACGCTACCTCTACATCTACCTTCGGGATTAGTTTTAAACCTTAATAATTGTTATTTAGTACCAGCTTTGAGCATGAACATTGTATCTGGATCTCGCTTGATGCGAGATGGCTACTCATTTAAATCTGAGAATAATGGTTGTTCTATTCATATGAGAGAAATGTTTTATGCTCATGCCCCGCTGGTCAATGGTTTATTTTTGATGAATCTCGAACGTGATGTTACACATGTGCATAGTGTGAGTACCAAAAAGTGTAAAGTTGATAACCATAGTCCCACTTACATGTGGCACTGCCGTCTTGGCCATATTGGTGTCAAATGCATGAAGAAGCTCCATGCTGATGGACTTTTGGAATCACTTGATTTCGAATCATTTGACACATGCGAACCATGCCTCTTGGGCAAGATGACCAAGACTCCGTTCTCAGGAACAATGGAGCGAGCAACTGACTTGTTGGAGATAATACATACCGATGTATGCGGTCCAATGAGTGTCGAGGCTCGCGGTGGCTATCGTTATGTTCTCACCCTCACCAATGACTTGAGTAGATATGGTTATGTCTACTTAATGAAACACAAGTCTGAAACTTTTGAAAGGTTCAAGGAATTTCAGAGTGAGGTCGAGAATCAACGTGACAGGAAAATAAAATGCCTACGATCTGATCATGGCGGAGAATATTTAAGTCACGAGTTTGGCACGCACCTTAGGAAATGTGGAATTGTTTCACAACTCACGCCGCCCGGCACACCTCAGCGAAATGGTGTGTCTGAACGTCGTAATCGCACTCTATTGGATATGGTGCGATCTATGATGTCTCTTACCGACTTACCGCTATCATTTTGGGGATATGCATTAGAGACTGCCGCATTCACTTTAAATAGGGCACCGTCTAAATCCGTTGAGACGACACCGTATGAATTATGGTTTGGAAAGAGACCTAAGCTGTCGTTTCTAAAAGTTTGGGGATGCGATGCTTATGTGAAGAAACTTCAACCTGAGAAGCTCGAACCCAAAGCGGAAAAGTGCGTCTTCATAGGATATCCCGAGGAGACTATTGGGTATAACTTCTACCTACGATCCGAAGGCAAAGTCTTTGTTGCCAAGAATGGATCCTTTCTTGAGAAAGAGTTTCTCTCGAAAGAAGTAAGTGGGAGGAAAATAGAACTTGATGAGGTAATTGTACCTCCACTCGAACCGGAGAGTAGCGCAACACAGGAAGTTGTTTCTGTGGAGCCTACACCGGCTGGAGAGGAAGTTAATGATGATGATCATGAAACTTCAGATCAAGTTGCTATTCGAAGGTCCACTAGGACACGTTTCGCACCAGAGTGGTACGGCAATCCTGTCCTAGAGATCATGTTGTTGGACAACGGTGAACCTTCGAACTATGAGGAAGCGATGGCGGGCCCGGATTCCAACAAATGGCTTGAGGCCATGAAATCCGAGATTGGATCCATGTATGAGAACAAAGTATGGACTTTGGTGGACTTGCTTGATGATAAGCGAGCCATTGAAAACAAATGGATCTTTAAGAAGAAGACTGACGCAAACGGTAATGTCACCGCCTATAAAGCTCGGCTTGTCGCTAAGGGTTATCGACAAGTTCAAGGAGTTGACTACGGTGAGACTTTCTCACCCGTAGCGATGCTAAAGTCTGTCCGAATCATGTTAGCAGTTGCCGCATTTTATGATTATGAGATCTGTCAAATGGACGTCAAAACGGCATTCCTTAATGGCTTCCTCAAGGAAGAACCGTATATGATGCAGCCGGAAGGTTTTGTCGATCCTAAAGATGCTAACAAGGTGTGCAAGCTCCAGCGCTCCATCTATGGGCTGGTGCAAGCATCTCGGAGTTGGAACATTCGCTTTAATGAGGTGATTAAAGCGTTTGGGTTTGTACAGGTTTATGGAGAACCCTGTATTTACAAGAAAGTGAGTGGGAGCTCTATAGCATTTCTTATAGTGTATGTGGATGACATGCTGATAATGGGAAATAATATAGAACTCTTGGAAAGTATAAAGGCCTACTTGAATAAGTGTTTTTCAATGAAGGACCTTGGAGAAGCTGCTTACATATTAGGCATTAAGATCTATAGAGATAGATCAAAACGCCTCATTGGTCTTTCACAAAGCACATACCTTGAAAAGATATTGAAGAAGTTCAATATGGATCAGTCCAAGAAGGGGTTCTTGCCTGTGTTGCAAGGTGTGAGATTGAGTACGACTCAATGCCCGACCACGGCAAAGGATAGAGAAGAGATGAGTGTCATCCCCTATGCTTCAGTCATAGGCTCTATCATGTATGCCATGCTGTGTACCAGACCTGATGTGAACCTTGCCATAAGTTTGGTAGGGAGGTACCAAAGTGATCCCGGAGCGGAACACTGGACAGCGGTCAAGAATATCCTGAATTACCTGAAAAGGACAAGGGACATGTTTCTCATATATGTAGGTGCTGAAGAGCTCGTCGTAAAGGGTTACGTCGATGCTAGCTTCGACACAGATCCGGACGACTCCAAGTCACAAACCAGATACGTGTATATTTTGAATGGAGGGGCAGTGAGCTGGAGCAGCAGCAAGCAGAGCGTCGTGGCGGCATCTACATGTGAAGCGGAGTACATAGCTGCTTCGGAAGCAGCAAAGGAGGGAGTCTGGATGAAGGAGTTCATCACCGACCTAGGAGTGATTCCAAATGCGTCGGGCCCGATGACTCTACTCTGTGACAACACTGGAGCTATTGCCCTTGCGAAGGAGCCCAGGTTTCACAAGAAGACAAGACACATCAAGCGCCGCTTCAACTCCATCCGTGATTACATTCGGGAAGGAGACATAGATATGTGTAAAGTGCATACGGATCTGAATGTCGCAGATCCGTTGACTAAACCTCTCTCACGAGCAAAACATGATCAACACCAGAATGCTATGGGTGTTCGATTCATCACAATGTAACTAGATTATTGACTCTAGTGCAAGTGGGAGACTGTTGGATATATGCCCTAGAGGCAATAATAAAATGGTTATTATTGTATTCCCTAGTTCATGATAATTTTCTATTATTAGTGCTACAATTGTGTTAACCGGAAACCGTAATACATGTGTGAATACATAGACCACAACATGTCCCTAGTGAGCCTCTAGTTGGCTAGCTCGTTGATCAATAGATGGTCACGGTTTCATGACCATGGACATTGGATGTCGTTGGTAACGGGATCACATCATTAGGAGAATGATGTGATGGACTAGACCCAATCCTAAGCATAGCACAAGATCTTGTAGTTCGTTTACTAAAGCTTTTCAATGTCAAGTATCGTTTCCTTAGACCATGAGATTGTGTAACTCCCGGATACCGTAGGAATGCTTTGGGTGTGCCAAACGTCACAACGTAACTGGGTGGCTATAAAGGTACGCTACGGGTATCTCCGACAGTGTATGTTGGGTTGACACGAATCGAGATTGGGATTTGTCACTCCGTGTGACGGAGAGGTATCTCTGGGCCCACTCGGTAAGACATCATCATAATGAGCTCAATGTGACTAAGGAGTTAGCCACGGGATGATGTATTACGGAACGAGTAAAGAGACTTGCCGGTAACGAGATTGAACAAGGTATAGGGATACCGACGATCGAATCTCGGGCAAGTACCATACCGATAGACAAAGGGAATTGTATACGGGATTGATTGAATCCCTGACATCGTGGTTCATCCGATGAGATCATCGTGGAGTACGTGGGAGCCAACATGGGTATTCAGATCCCGCTGTTGGTTATTGGCCGGAGAGTTGTCTCGGTCATGTCTACGTGTCTCCCGAACCCGTAGGGTCTACACACTTAAGGTTCGATGACGGTAGGGTTATAGGGAAATAGTGTACGTGGTTACCGAAGGTTATTCGGAGTCCCGGATGAGATCCCGGACGTCACGAGGAGTCCCGCAATGGTCCGGAGACGAAGATTGATATATAGGAAGTGAGGATTTGGTTACCGGAAGTGTTCCGGGCGTCACCGGTAGTGTACCGGGACCACCGAAAGGGTTCCGGGGGTCCACCAAGTGGGCCCACCTGCCCCGGAAGGTTCCATGGGCCAAGAGTGGGAGGGAGCCAACCCCTAGGTGGGCTGGTGCGCCTCCCACCGCAGCCCAAGGCGCAGCAAGGGTGGAGGGGGGCAAACCCTAGGCTTAGATGGGCCTTAAGGCCCACCATAGGGCGCCTCCACCTCTCCCTGACCTGGCCGCCGGCCAGATGGGTTTCTGGAGGCTGCCGCCACCCCTAGGTTGGAACCCTAGGGCGCAGCACCTCTCCTCCCCTTCTCCTATATATAGTGGAGGTATTTGGGTCTGCACAACACACGGTTTTCCCTCTCTCTCTGGTGCAGCCCTACCTCCTCCTCCCCTCGTTCTCCGTAGCGCTTAGTGAACTCTGTCGGAGTACCACGCAGCTCCACCGCCACCACGCTGTCGTGCTGACGGAGCTCTTCCCCAACCTCTCCTTCCTCCTTGCTGGATCAAGGCGTAGAAGACGTCACCGGGCTGCACGTGTGTTGAACGCGGATGTGCCGTCCGTTCGGCACTTGATCGGATCTACCGCGATCTGAATCACTGCGAGTACGACTCCATCAACCGCGTTCTTGTAACGCTTCCGCTTAGCAATCTTCAAAGGTATGAAGATGCAATCTCTCCCCTCTCGTTGCTGGTTTCTCCATAGATAGATCTTGGTGACACGTAGGAAAATTTTGATTTACTACTACGTCTCCCAACAGGCGCACCATGCACTGGTGCACCGTTGCTATATTTTTGAATTTTGAAGGCGGGAAAATAGTTGTGGCGCACTATTCACTGATGCGCCATTTCTAATTTTTTTCGATTTTTTTGCCTCCAGATCTTAAAAGTATCGTAACTTTTTTCTGTTAGGATTTTGAGGATTCTCAAAAATCGATAACGGGCATAGCCCGTTGAATTCGGATGTAACATTTCGAGTAGATGATTTTTCATATAAAAAACTTTTTCATCGGAGGTCGTATGCAAAAGTGACGGCTCATTTTTTTGGCTTGTTTTTTTGCTTATTTTTTTGCTTGAATTTTTTTTAAATTTGGTTCTCGACCTGGATCTTGTAGGTTCTTGTTGCCGGGGGAGCTCCACATGTGGCCGGAAGTAGAGGAGGAGGGAGGAGAGACCGTGAGGAGGAGAGGAGGGAGGAGAGACCGTGAGGATCAGGAGAGGAGGGAGGAGGAGGTCGCCGGAGAGGAGGAGGAGGACCGTGAGCATGAGAGGAAGGTGGAGCACTATGAGGAGGAGAGGAGGGAGGAGCAGGTCGCCGGAGGAGGAGCACCGTGAGGAGGAGAGGAGGGAGGAGGAGGTCGCCGGAGGAGGAGCACTGTGAGGAGGAGAGGAGGGAGGAGGAGGTCGCCGGAGGAGGAGCACCGTGAGGACGAGAGGAGGGAGGAGGAGGTTGTTGGAGGAGGAGCACCGTGAGGAGGAGAGGAGGGAGGAGGAGGTGGCCTGAGGAGGAGCACCGTGAGGAGGAGGTCACCGGAGGAATAGGTCACCGGAGAGTTGGAGATGGAGTGGAGGACAGGAGGAGAGGAGGAGATGGAGTGGAGGAGAGGAGGAGAAGAATGAAGGGGCAAGTGGCTGGCCGGCCCTTTTAAACTTCTGTCCCAACTTAGCAGTGGCGCACCATGCACTGGTGCGCCGTTACTATTTTTTGGAATTTTGAAGGCGGGAAAATAGTAGTGGTGCACTATTCACTGATGCGCCATTTCTAATTTTTTTTCGAATTTTTTTGCCTCCAGATCTTAAAAGTATCATAACTTTTTTTCTCTTTGGTTTTTGAGGATTCTCAAAAATCGATAACAGGCATAGCCCGTTGAATTCGGATGTAACGTTTCGAGGTGATGATTTTTCATATAAAAAACTTTTTCATCGGAGGTCGTATGCAAAAGTGACGGCTCATTTTTTTGGCTTGTTTTTTTGCTTATTTTTTTTGCTTGAATTTTTTTTAAATTTTGTTCTCGACCTGGATCTGGTACGTTCTTTGTGCCGCGGGAGCTCCACATGTGGCCGGAAGTAGAGGAGGAGGGAGGAGAGACCGTGAGGAGGAGAGGAGGGAGGAGAGACCGTGAGGATCAGGAGAGGAGGGGGGAGGAGGTCGCCGGAGAGGAGGAGGAGGACCGTGAGCATTAGAGGAAGGTGGAGCACCGTGAGGAGGAGAGTAGGGAGGAGCAGGTCGCCGGAGGAGGAGCACCGTGAGGAGGAGAGGAGGGAGGATGATGTCGCCTGAGGAGGAGCACCGTGAGGAGGAGGTCACCGGAGGAGGAGCACCGTCGGGAGGAGGTGGTCTCCGGAGAGTTGGAGATGGAGTGGAGGAGAGGAGGAGAGGAGGATTTCGCCGGAGAGGAGGAGGAGGACCGTGAGCACGAGAGGAAGGTGGAGCACCGTGAGGAGGAGAGGAGGGAATAGGAGGTCGCCGGAGGAGGAGCACCGTGAGGAGGAGAGGAGGGAGGAGGAGGTCGCCGGAGGAGGAGGACCGTGAGGAGGAGAGGAGGGAGGAGGAGGTGGCCTGAGGAGGAGCACCGTGAGGAGGAGGTCACCGGAGGAATAGGTCACCGGAGAGTTGGAGATGGAGTGGAGGAGAGGAGGAGAGGAGGAGATGGAGTGAAGGAGAGGAGGAGAAGAATGAAGGGGCAAGTGGCTGGCCGACCCTTTTAAACTTCTGTCCCAACTTAGCAATGGCGCACCATGCACTGGTGCGCCGTTGCAATTTTTTTGAATTTTGAAGGCGGGAAAATAGTAGTGGCGCACTATTCACTGATGCGCCATTTCTGATTTTTTTCGATTTTTTTTTGCCTCCAGATCTTAAAAGTATCGTCACTTTTTTTTCTGTTAGGTTTTTGAGGATTCTCAAAAATCGATAACGGGCATAGCCTGTTGAATTCGGATGTAACTTATCGAGTAGATGATTTTTCATATAAAAAACATTTTCATCGGAGGTCGTATGCAAAAGTTACGGCTCATTTTTTTTGGCTTATTTTTTTGCTAATTTTTTTTGGTTGAATTTTTTTTAAAATTTCGTTCTTGACCTTGGTCTGGGTCGTTCTTTGTGCCGGGGGAGCTCCACATGTGGCCGGAAGTAGAGGAGGAGGGAGGAGAAACCATGAGGATCAGGAGAGGAGGGAGGAGGAGGTCGTCGGAGAGGAGGAGGAGGACCGTGAGCACGAGAGGAAGGTGGAGCACCGTGAGGAGCAGAGGAGGGAAGAGGAGGTCGCCGGAGGAGGAGCACCATGAGGAGAGGAGGGAGGAGGACGTCGCCGGAGGAGGAGCACTGTGAGGAGGAGAGGAGGGAGGAGGAGGTCGCTAGAGGAGGAGCACCGTGAGGAGGAGAGGAGGGAGGAGGAGGTGGCCTGAGGAGGAGCACCGTGAGGAGGAGGTCACCGGAGGAATAGGTCACCGGAGAGTTGGAGATGGACTGGAGGAGAGGAGGAGAGGAGGAGATGGAGTGAAGGAGAGGAGGAGAAGAATGAAGGGGCAAGTGGCTGGCCGGCCCTTTTAAACTTCTGTCCCAACTTAGCAGTGGCGCACCATGCACTGGTGCGCCGTTGCTATTTATTTGAATTTTGAAGGCGGGAAAATAGTAGTGGCGCACTATTCACTAATGCGCCATTTCTAATTTTTTTTGATTTTTTTTGCCTCCAGATCTTAAAAGTATCGTAACTTTTTTTTCTGTTAGGTTTTTGAGGACTCTCAAAAATCGATAACGGGCATAGCCTGTTGAATTCGAATGTAACTTATCGAGTAGATGATTTTTCATATAAAAACATTTTCATCGGAGGTCGTATGCAAAAGTTACGGCTCATTTTTTTTGGCTTATTTTTTTGCTAATTTTTTTGCTTGAATTATTTTTTAAATTTCGTTCTCGACCATGATCTGGGTCGTTCTTTGTGCCGGGGGATCTCCACATGTGGCCGGAAGTAGAGGAGGAGGGAGGAGAGACCATGAGGATCAGGAGAGGAGGGAGGAGGAGGTCGCCGGAGAGGAGGAGGAGGACCGTGAGCACGAGAGGAAGGTGGAGCACCGTGAGGAGGAGAGGAGGGAAGAGGAGGTCGCCGGAGGAGGAGCACCGTGAGAAGGAGAGGAGGGAGGAGGAGGTCGCCGGAGGAGGAGAACGTGAGGAGGAGAGGAGGGAGGAGGAGGTCGCCGGAGGAGGAGCACCGTGAGGAGGAGAGGAGGGAGGAGGAGGTCGCCGGAGGAGGAGCACCGTGAGGAGGAGAGGAGGGAGGAGGAGGTCACCGGAGGAGGAGCACCGTGAGGAGTAGATGAATGAGGAGGAGGTGGCGTGAGGAGGAGCACCATGAGGAGGAGGTCACCGGAGGAGGAGGACCGTCAGGAGGAGGAGGTCGCCGGAGAGTTTGAGATGGAGTGGAGGAGAGGAGGCGAGGAGGAGATGGATTGGAGGAGAGGTGGAGAAGAATGAAGGGGCAAGTGGCTGGCCGGCCCTTTTAAACTTCTGTCCCAACTTAGCAGTGGCGCACCATGCACTGGTGCGCCGTTACTATTTTTTGGAATTTTGAAGGCGGGAAAATAGTAGTGGTGCACTATTCACTGATGCGCCATTTCTAATTTTTTTTCGAATTTTTTTGCCTCCAGATCTTAAAAGTATCATAACTTTTTTTCTCTTTGGTTTTTGAGGATTCTCAAAAATCGATAACAGGCATAGCCCGTTGAATTCGGATGTAACGTTTCGAGGTGATGATTTTTCATATAAAAAACTTTTTCATCGGAGGTCGTATGCAAAAGTGACGGCTCATTTTTTTGGCTTGTTTTTTTGCTTATTTTTTTTGCTTGAATTTTTTTTAAATTTTGTTCTCGACCTGGATCTGGTACGTTCTTTGTGCCGCGGGAGCTCCACATGTGGCCGGAAGTAGAGGAGGAGGGAGGAGAGACCGTGAGGAGGAGAGGAGGGAGGAGAGACCGTGAGGATCAGGAGAGGAGGGGGGAGGAGGTCGCCGGAGAGGAGGAGGAGGACCGTGAGCATTAGAGGAAGGTGGAGCACCGTGAGGAGGAGAGTAGGGAGGAGCAGGTCGCCGGAGGAGGAGCACCGTGAGGAGGAGAGGAGGGAGGATGATGTCGCCTGAGGAGGAGCACCGTGAGGAGGAGGTCACCGGAGGAGGAGCACCGTCGGGAGGAGGTGGTCTCCGGAGAGTTGGAGATGGAGTGGAGGAGAGGAGGAGAGGAGGATTTCGCCGGAGAGGAGGAGGAGGACCGTGAGCACGAGAGGAAGGTGGAGCACCGTGAGGAGGAGAGGAGGGAATAGGAGGTCGCCGGAGGAGGAGCACCGTGAGGAGGAGAGGAGGGAGGAGGAGGTCGCCGGAGGAGGAGGACCGTGAGGAGGAGAGGAGGGAGGAGGAGGTGGCCTGAGGAGGAGCACCGTGAGGAGGAGGTCACCGGAGGAATAGGTCACCGGAGAGTTGGAGATGGAGTGGAGGAGAGGAGGAGAGGAGGAGATGGAGTGAAGGAGAGGAGGAGAAGAATGAAGGGGCAAGTGGCTGGCCGACCCTTTTAAACTTCTGTCCCAACTTAGCAATGGCGCACCATGCACTGGTGCGCCGTTGCAATTTTTTTGAATTTTGAAGGCGGGAAAATAGTAGTGGCGCACTATTCACTGATGCGCCATTTCTGATTTTTTTCGATTTTTTTTGCCTCCAGATCTTAAAAGTATCGTCACTTTTTTTTCTGTTAGGTTTTTGAGGATTCTCAAAAATCGATAACGGGCATAGCCTGTTGAATTCGGATGTAACTTATCGAGTAGATGATTTTTCATATAAAAAACATTTTCATCGGAGGTCGTATGCAAAAGTTACGGCTCATTTTTTTTGGCTTATTTTTTTGCTAATTTTTTTTGCTTGAATTTTTTTTAAAATTTCGTTCTTGACCTTGGTCTGGGTCGTTCTTTGTGCCGGGGGAGCTCCACATGTGGCCGGAAGTAGAGGAGGAGGGAGGAGAAACCATGAGGATCAGGAGAGGAGGGAGGAGGAGGTCGTCGGAGAGGAGGAGGAGGACCGTGAGCACGAGAGGAAGGTGGAGCACCGTGAGGAGCAGAGGAGGGAAGAGGAGGTCGCCGGAGGAGGAGCACCATGAGGAGAGGAGGGAGGAGGACGTCGCCGGAGGAGGAGCACCGTGAGGAGGAGAGGAGGGAGGAGGAGGTCGCTAGAGGAGGAGCACCGTGAGGAGGAGAGGAGGGAGGAGGAGGTGGCCTGAGGAGGAGCACCGTGAGGAGGAGGTCACCGGAGGAATAGGTCACCGGAGAGTTGGAGATGGACTGGAGGAGAGGAGGAGAGGAGGAGATGGAGTGAAGGAGAGGAGGAGAAGAATGAAGGGGCAAGTGGCTGGCCGGCCCTTTTAAACTTCTGTCCCAACTTAGCAGTGGCGCACCATGCACTGGTGCGCCGTTGCTATTTATTTGAATTTTGAAGGCGGGAAAATAGTAGTGGCGCACTATTCACTAATGCGCCATTTCTAATTTTTTTTGATTTTTTTTGCCTCCAGATCTTAAAAGTATCGTAACTTTTTTTTCTGTTAGGTTTTTGAGGACTCTCAAAAATCGATAACGGGCATAGCCTGTTGAATTCGAATGTAACTTATCGAGTAGATGATTTTTCATATAAAAACATTTTCATCGGAGGTCGTATGCAAAAGTTACGGCTCATTTTTTTTGGCTTATTTTTTTGCTAATTTTTTTGCTTGAATTATTTTTTAAATTTCGTTCTCGACCATGATCTGGGTCGTTCTTTGTGCCGGGGGATCTCCACATGTGGCCGGAAGTAGAGGAGGAGGGAGGAGAGACCATGAGGATCAGGAGAGGAGGGAGGAGGAGGTCGCCGGAGAGGAGGAGGAGGACCGTGAGCACGAGAGGAAGGTGGAGCACCGTGAGGAGGAGAGGAGGGAAGAGGAGGTCGCCGGAGGAGGAGCACCGTGAGAAGGAGAGGAGGGAGGAGGAGGTCGCCGGAGGAGGAGAACGTGAGGAGGAGAGGAGGGAGGAGGAGGTCGCCGGAGGAGGAGCACCGTGAGGAGGAGAGGAGGGAGGAGGAGGTCGCCGGAGGAGGAGCACCGTGAGGAGGAGAGGAGGGAGGAGGAGGTCGCCGGAGGAGGAGCACCGTGAGGAGGAGAGGAGGGACGAGGAGGTCACCGGAGGAGGAGCACCGTGAGGAGTAGATGAATGAGGAGGAGGTGGCGTGAGGAGGAGCACCATGAGGAGGAGGTCACCGGAGGAGGAGGACCGTCAGGAGGAGGAGGTCGCCGGAGAGTTTGAGATGGAGTGGAGGAGAGGAGGCGAGGAGGAGATGGATTGGAGGAGAGGTGGAGAAGAATGAACGGGCAAGTGGCTGGCCGGCCCTTTTAAACTTCTGTCCCAACTTAGCAGTGGCGCACCATGCACTGGTGCGCCGTTGCTATTTTTTTGAATTGTGAAGGCGGGAAAATAGTAGTGGCGCACGATTCACTGATGCGCCATTGCTAAATTTTTTTCGAATTCTTTTGCCTCCAGATCTTAAAAGCATCGTAACTCTTTTTCTGTTAGATTTTTGAGGATTCTCAAAAATCGATAACGGGCACGGCCCGTTGAATTCGGATGTAACTTTTCGAATAGATGATTTTTCATATAAAAAACTTTTTCATCGGAGGTCGTACGCAAAAGTTACGGCTCATTTTTTTGGCTCGTTTTTTTGCTCGTTTTTTTTGCTTCATTTTTTTTTAAATTTCGTTCTTGACCTGGATCTGGTATGTTCTTTGTGCATGGGGAGCTCCACATGTGGCCATATGTATAGGAGGAGGGAGGAGAGACCGTGAGGAGGAGAGGAGGGAGTTGAGACCGTGAGGATCAGGAGAGGAGGGAGGAGGAGGTCGCCAGAGAGGAGGAGGAGGATCTTGAGCACGAGAGGAAGGAGGAGCACCGTGAGGAGGAGAGGAGTGAGGAGGAGGTCACCAGAGGAGCACCGTGAGGAGGAGAGGAGGGAGGAGGAGGAGGACCGTTAGCAGGAGAGGAAGGAGGAGCACCGTGAGGAGGAGAGGAGGGCGGAGGAGGTCGCCGGAGGAGGAGCACCGTGAGGAGGAGAGGAGGGAGGAGGAGGTCGCCTGAGGAGGAGCACCGTGAGGAGGAGGTCACCGGAGGAGGAGGTCGCCGGAGAGTTGGAGATGGAGTGGAGGAGAGGAGGAGAGGAGGAGATGGAGTGGAGGAGAGGAGGAGAAGAATGAAGGGGCAAGTGGCTGGCCGACCCTTTTAAACTTCTGTCCCAACTTAGCAGTGGCGCACCATGCACTGGTGCGCCGTTGCTATTTTTTTGAATTGTGAAGGTGGGAAAATAGTAGTGGCGCACTATTCACTGATGCGCCATTGCTAATTTTTTTTTCGACTTCTTTTGCCTCCAGATCTTAAAAGCATGGTAACTTTTTTTCTGTTAGGTTTTTGAGGATTCTAAAAAATCGTTAACGGGCATAGCCGGTTGAATTCGGATGTAACTTTTTAAGTAGATGATTTTTCATATAAAAAACATTTTCATCGGAGGTCGTATCCAAAAGTTACGACTCATTTTTTTTGGCTTATTTTTTTGCTAATTTTTTTGCTTGATTTTTTTTTAAATTTCATTCTTGACCTTGATCTGGGTCGTTCTTTGTGCCGGGGGAGATCCACATGTGGCCGGAAGTAGAGGAGGAGGGAGGAGAAACCATGAGGATCAGGAGAGGAGGGAGGAGGAGGTCGCCGGAGAGGAGGAGGAGGACCGTGAGCACGAGAGGAAGGTGGAGCACCGTGAGGAGGAGAGGAGGGAAGAGGAGGTCGCCGGAGGAGGAGCACCGTGAGGAGAGGAGGGAGGAGGAGGTCGCCGGAGGAGGAGCACCGTGAGGAGGAGAGGAGGGAGGAGGAGGTCGCCGGAGGAGGAGCACCGTGAGGAGGAGAGGAGGGAGGAGGAGGTCGCCTTAGGAGGAGCACCGTGAGGAGGAGAGGAGGGAGGAGGAGGTCGCTAGAGGGGGAGCACCGTGAGGAGGAGAGGAGGGAGGAGGAGGTGGCCTGAGGAGGAGCACCGTGAGGAGGAGGTCACCGGAGGAATAGGTCACCGGAGAGTTGGAGATGGAGTGGAGGAGAGGAGGAGAGGAGGAGATGGAGTGAAGGAGAGGAGGAGAAGAATGAAGGGGCAAGTGGCTGGCCGGCCCTTTTAAACTTCTGTCCCAACTTAGCAGTGGCGCACCATGCACTGGTGCGCCGTTGCTATTTTTTTGAATTTTGAAGGCGGGAAAATAGTAGTGGCGCACTATTCACTAATGCGCCATTTCTAAATTTTTTTTGATTTTTTTTGCCTCCAGATCTTAAAAGTATCGTAACTTCTTTTTCTGTTAGGTTTTTGAGGATTCTCAAAAATCGATAACGGGCATAGCCTGTTGAATTCGGATGTAACTTATCGAGTAGATGATTTTTCATATAAAAAACATTTTCATCGGAGGTCGTATGCAAAAGTTACGGCTCATTTTTTTGGCTTATTTTTTTGCTAATTTTTTTTGCTTGAATTTTTTTTAAAATTTCGTTCTTGACCTTGGTCTGGGTCGTTCTTTGTGCCGGGGGAGCTCCACATGTGGCCGGAAGTAGAGGAGGAGGGAGGAGAAACCATGAGGATCAGGAGAGGAGGGAGGAGGAGGTCGTCGGAGAGGAGGAGGAGGACCGTGAGCACGAGAGGAAGGTGGAGCACCGTGAGGAGCAGAGGAGGGAAGAGGAGGTCGCCGGAGGAGGAGCACCATGAGGAGAGGAGGGAGGAGGACGTCGCCGGAGGAGGAGCACCGTGAGGAGGAGAGGAGGGAGGAGGAGGTCGCTAGAGGAGGAGCACCGTGAGGAGGAGAGGAGGGAGGAGGAGGTGGCCTGAGGAGGAGCACCGTGAGGAGGAGGTCACCGGAGGAATAGGTCACCGGAGAGTTGGAGATGGACTGGAGGAGAGGAGGAGAGGAGGAGATGGAGTGAAGGAGAGGAGGAGAAGAATGAAGGGGCAAGTGGCTGGCCGGCCCTTTTAAACTTCTGTCCCAACTTAGCAGTGGCGCACCATGCACTGGTGCGCCGTTGCTATTTATTTGAATTTTGAAGGCGGGAAAATAGTAGTGGCGCACTATTCACTAATGCGCCATTTCTAATTTTTTTTGATTTTTTTGCCCTCCAGATCTTAAAAGTATCGTAACTTTTTTTTCTGTTAGGTTTTTGAGGACTCTCAAAAATCGATAACGGGCATAGCCTGTTGAATTCGAATGTAACTTATCGAGTAGATGATTTTTCATATAAAAACATTTTCATCGGAGGTCGTATGCAAAAGTTACGGCTCATTTTTTTGGCTTATTTTTTTGCTAATTTTTTTGCTTGAATTATTTTTTAAATTTCGTTCTCGACCATGATCTGGGTCGTTCTTTGTGCCGGGGGATCTCCACATGTGGCCGGAAGTAGAGGAGGAGGGAGGAGAGACCATGAGGATCAGGAGAGGAGGGAGGAGGAGGTCGCCGGAGAGGAGGAGGAGGACCGTGAGCACGAGAGGAAGGTGGAGCACCGTGAGGAGGAGAGGAGGGAAGAGGAGGTCGCCGGAGGAGGAGCACCGTGAGAAGGAGAGGAGGGAGGAGGAGGTCGCCGGAGGAGGAGAACGTGAGGAGGAGAGGAGGGAGGAGGAGGTCGCCGGAGGAGGAGCACCGTGAGGAGGAGAGGAGGGAGGAGGAGGTCGCCGGAGGAGGAGCACCGTGAGGAGGAGAGGAGGGAGGAGGAGGTCGCCGGAGGAGGAGCACCGTGAGGAGGAGAGGAGGGAGGAGGAGGTCACCGGAGGAGGAGCACCGTGAGGAGTAGATGAATGAGGAGGAGGTGGCGTGAGGAGGAGCACCATGAGGAGGAGGTCACCGGAGGAGGAGGACCGTCAGGAGGAGGAGGTCGCCGGAGAGTTTGAGATGGAGTGGAGGAGAGGAGGCGAGGAGGAGATGGATTGGAGGAGAGGTGGAGAAGAATGAAGGGGCAAGTGGCTGGCCGGCCCTTTTAAACTTCTGTCCCAACTTAGCAGTGGCGCACCATGCACTGGTGCGCCGTTGCTATTTTTTTGAATTGTGAAGGCGGGAAAATAGTAGTGGCGCACGATTCACTGATGCGCCATTGCTAAATTTTTTTCGAATTATTTTGCCTCCAGATCTTAAAAGCATCGTAACTCTTTTTCTGTTAGATTTTTGAGGATTCTCAAAAATCGATAACGGGCACGGCCCGTTGAATTCGGATGTAACTTTTCGAATAGATGATTTTTCATATAAAAAACTTTTTCATCGGAGGTCGTACGCAAAAGTTACGGCTCATTTTTTTGGCTCGTTTTTTTGCTCGTTTTTTTTGCTTCATTTTTTTTTTAAATTTCGTTCTTGACCTGGATCTGGTATGTTCTTTGTGCATGGGGAGCTCCACATGTGGCCATATGTATAGGAGGAGGGAGGAGAGACCGTGAGGAGGAGAGGAGGGAGTTGAGACCGTGAGGATCAGGAGAGGAGGGAGGAGGAGGTCGCCAGAGAGGAGGAGGAGGATCTTGAGCACGAGAGGAAGGAGGAGCACCGTGAGGAGGAGAGGAGTGAGGAGGAGGTCACCAGAGGAGCACCGTGAGGAGGAGAGGAGGGAGGAGGAGGAGGACCGTTAGCAGGAGAGGAAGGAGGAGCACCGTGAGGAGGAGAGGAGGGCGGAGGAGGTCGCCGGAGGAGGAGCACCGTGAGGAGGAGAGGAGGGAGGAGGAGGTCGCCTGAGGAGGAGCACCGTGAGGAGGAGGTCACCGGAGGAGGAGGTCGCCGGAGAGTTGGAGATGGAGTGGAGGAGAGGAGGAGAGGAGGAGATGGAGTGGAGGAGAGGAGGAGAAGAATGAAGGGGCAAGTGGCTGGCCGACCCTTTTAAACTTCTGTCCCAACTTAGCAGTGGCGCACCATGCACTGGTGCGCCGTTGCTATTTTTTTGAATTGTGAAGGTGGGAAAATAGTAGTGGCGCACTATTCACTGATGCGCCATTGCTAATTTTTTTTCGACTTCTTTTGCCTCCAGATCTTAAAAGCATGGTAACTTTTTTTCTGTTAGGTTTTTGAGGATTCTAAAAAATCGTTAACGGGCATAGCCGGTTGAATTCGGATGTAACTTTTTAAGTAGATGATTTTTCATATAAAAAACATTTTCATCGGAGGTCGTATCCAAAAGTTACGACTCATTTTTTTTGGCTTATTTTTTTGCTAATTTTTTTGCTTGATTTTTTTTTAAATTTCGTTCTTGACCTTGATCTGGGTCGTTCTTTGTGCCGGGGGAGATCCACATGTGGCCGGAAGTAGAGGAGGAGGGAGGAGAAACCATGAGGATCAGGAGAGGAGGGAGGAGGAGGTCGCCGGAGAGGAGGAGGAGGACCGTGAGCACGAGAGGAAGGTGGAGCACCGTGAGGAGGAGAGGAGGGAAGAGGAGGTCGCCGGAGGAGGAGCACCGTGAGGAGAGGAGGGAGGGAGGAGGTCGCCGGAGGAGGAGCACCGTGAGGAGGAGAGGAGGGAGGAGGAGGTCGCCGGAGGAGGAGCACCGTGAGGAGGAGAGGAGGGAGGAGGAGGTCGCCTTAGGAGGAGCACCGTGAGGAGGAGAGGAGGGAGGAGGAGGTCGCTAGAGGGGGAGCACCGTGAGGAGGAGAGGAGGGAGGAGGAGGTGGCCTGAGGAGGAGCACCGTGAGGAGGAGGTCACCGGAGGAATAGGTCACCGGAGAGTTGGAGATGGAGTGGAGGAGAGGAGGAGAGGAGGAGATGGAGTGAAGGAGAGGAGGAGAAGAATGAAGGGGCAAGTGGCTGGCCGGCCCTTTTAAACTTCTGTCCCAACTTAGCAGTGGCGCACCATGCACTGGTGCGCCGTTGCTATTTTTTTGAATTTTGAAGGCGGGAAAATAGTAGTGGCGCACTATTCACTAATGCGCCATTTCTAAATTTTTTTTGATTTTTTTTGCCTCCAGATCTTAAAAGTATCGTAACTTCTTTTTCTATTAGGTTTTTGAGGATTCTCAAAAATCGATAACGGGCATAGCCTGTTGAATTCGGATGTAACTTATCGAGTAGATGATTTTTCATATAAAAACATTTTCATCGGAGGTCGTATGCAAAAGTTACGGCTCATTTTTTTTGGCTTATTTTTTTGCTAATTTTTTTGCTTGAATTTTTTTTAAAATTTCGTTCTCGACCTTGATCTGGGTCGTTCTTTGTGCCGAGGGAGCTCCACATGTGGCCGGAAGTAGAGGAGGAGGGAGGAGAGACCATGAGGATCAGGAGAGGAGGGAGGAGGAGGTCGCCGGAGAGGAGGAGGAGGATCGTGAGCACGAGAGGAAGGTGGAGCACCGTGAGGAGGAGAGGAGGGAAGAGGAGGTTGCCGGAGGAGGAGCACCGTGAGGAAAGGAGGGAGGAGGAGGTCGCCGGAGGAGGAGCACCGTGAGGAGGAGAGGAGGGAGGAGGAGGTCGCCGGAGGAGGAGCACCGTGAGGAGGAGAGGAGGGAGGAGGAGGTCGCCGGAGGAGGAGCACCGTGAGGAGGAGAGGAGGGAGGAGGAGGTCGTCGGAGGAGGAGCACCATGAGGAGGAGAGGAGGGAGGAGGAGGTCGCTAGAGGAGGAGCACCGTGAGGAGGAGAGGAGGGAGGAGGAGGTGGCCTGAGGAGGAGCACCGTGAGGAGGAGGTCACCGGAGGAATAGGTCACCGGAGAGTTGGAGATGGAGTGGAGGAGAGGAGGAGAGGAGGAGATGGAGTGAAGGAGAGGAGGAGAAGAATGAAGGGGCAAGTGGCTGGCCGGCCCTTTTAAACTTCTGTCCCAAGTTAGCAGTGGCGCACCATGCACTGGTGCGCCGTTGCTATTTTTTTGAATTTTGAAGGCGGGAAAATAGTAGTGGCGCACTATTCACTAATGCGCCATTTCTAATTTTTTTGATTTTTTGCCTCCAGATCTTAAAAGTATCGTAACTTCTTTTTCTGTTAGGTTTTTGAGGATTCTCAAAAATCGATAACGGGCATAGCCTGTTGAATTCGGATGTAACTTATCGAGTAGATGATTTTTCATATAAAAACATTTTCATCGGAGGGCTTATGCAAAAGTTACGGCTCATTTTTTTTGGCTTATTTTTTTGCTAATTTTTTTGCTTCAATTTTTTTTAAAATTTCGTTCTCGACCTTGATCTGGGTCGTTCTTTGTGCCGGGGGAGCTCCACATGTGGCCGGAAGTAGAGGAGGAGGGAGGAGAGACCATGAGGATCAGGAGAGGAGGGAGGAGGAGGTCGCCGGAGAGGAGGAGGAGGACCGTGAGCACGAGAGGAAGGTGGAGCACCGTGAGGAGGAGAGGAGGGAAGAGGAGGTCGCCGGAGGAGGAGCACCGTGAGGAGAGGAGGGAGGAGGAGGTCGCCGGAGGAGGAGCACCGTGAGGAGGAGAGGAGGGAGGAGGAGGTCGCCGGAGGAGGAGCACCGTGAGGAGGAGAGGAGGGAGGAGGAGGTCGCCGGAGGAGGAGCACCGTGAGGAGGAGAGGAGGGAGGAGGAGGTCGTCGGAGGAGGAGCACCATGAGGAGGAGAGGAGGGAGGAGGAGGTCGCTAGAGGAGGAGCACCGTGTGGAGGAGAGGAGGGAGGAGGAGGTGGCCTGAGGAGGAGCACCGTGAGGAGGAGGTCACCGGAGGAATAGGTCACCGGAGAGTTGGAGATGGAGTGGAGGAGAGGAGGAGAGGAGGAGATGGAGTGAAGGAGAGGAGGAGAAGAATGAAGGGGCAAGTGGCTGGCCGGCCCTTTTAAACTTCTGTCCCAACTTAGCAGTGGCGCACCATGCACTGGTGCGCCGTTTCTATTTTTTTGAATTTTGAAGGCGGGAAAATAGTAGTGGCGCACTATTCACTAATGCGCCATTTCTAATTTTTTTTTGATTTTTTTTGCCTCCAGATCTTAAAAGTATCGTAACTTCTTTTTCTGTTAGGTTTTTGAGGATTCTCAAAAATCGATAACGGGCATAGCCTGTTGAATTCGGATGTAACTTATCGAGTAGATGATTTTTCATATAAAAACATATTCATCGGAGGTCGTATGCAAAAGTTACGGCTCATTTTTTTTGGCTTATTTTTTTGCTAATTTTTTTGCTTGAATTTTTTTTAAAATTTCGTTCTCGACCTTGATCTGGGTCGTTCTTTGTGCCGGGGGAGCTCCACATGTGGCCGGAAGTAGAGGAGGAGGGAGGAGAGACCATGAGGATCAGGAGAGGAGGGAGGAGGAGGTCGCCGGAGAGGAGGAGGAGGACCGTGAGCACGAGAGGAAGGTGGAGCACCGTGAGGAGGAGAGGAGGGAAGAGGAGGTCGCCGGAGGAGGAGCACCGTGTGGAGAGGTGGGAGGAGGAGGTCGCCGGAGGAGGAGCACCGTGAGGAGGAGAGGAGGGAGGAGGAGGTCGCCGGAGGAGGAGCACCGTGAGGAGGAGAGGAGGGAGGAGGAGGTCGTCGGAGGAGGAGGACCATGAGGAGGAGAGGAGGGAGGAGGAGGTCGCTAGAGGAGGAGCACCGTGAGGAGGAGAGGAGGGAGGAGGAGGTGGCCTGAGGAGGAGCACCGTGAGGAGGTCACCGGAGGAATAGGTCACCGGAGAGTTGGAGATGGAGTGGAGGAGAGGAGGAGAGGAGGAGATGGAGTGAAGGAGAGGAGGAGAAGAATGAAGGGGCAAGTGGCTGGCCGGCCCTTTTAAACTTCTGTCCCAACTTAGCAGTGGCGCACCATGCACTGGTGCGCCGTTGCTATTTTTTTGAATTTTGAAGGCGGGAAAATAGTAGTGGCGCACTATTCACTAATGCGCCATTTCTAATTTTTTTGATTTTTTGCCTCCAGATCTTAAAAGTATCGTAACTTCTTTTTCTGTTAGGTTTTTGAGGATTCTCAAAAATCGATAACGGGCATAGCCTGTTGAATTCGGATGTAACTTATCGAGTAGATGATTTTTCATATAAAAACATTTTCATCGGAGGGCGTATGCAAAAGTTACGGCTCATTTTTTTTGGCTTATTTTTTTGCTAATTTCTTTGCTTGAATTTTTTTTAAAATTTCGTTCTCGACCTTGATCTGGGTCGTTCTTTGTGCCGGGGGAGCTCCACATGTGGCCGGAAGTAGAGGAGGAGGGAGGAGAGACCATGAGGATCAGGAGAGGAGGGAGGAGGAGGTCGCCGGAGAGGAGGAGGAGGACCGTGAGCACGAGAGGGAGGTGGAGCACCGTGAGGAGGAGAGGAGGGAAGAGGAGGTCGCCGGAGGAGGAGCACCGTGAGAAGGAGAGGAGGGAGGAGGAGGTCGCCGGAGGAGGAGAACGTGAGGAGGAGAGGAGGGAGGAGGAGGTCGCCGGAGGAGGAGCACCGTGAGGAGGAGAGGAGGGAGGAGGAGGTCGCCGGAGGAGGAGCACCGTGAGGAGGAGAGGAGGGAGGAGGAGGTCACCGGAGGAGGAGCACCGTGAGGAGGAGATGAATGAGGAGGAGCACCATGAGGAGGAGGTCACCGGAGGAGGAGGACCGTCAGGAGGAGGAGGTCGCCGGAGAGTTGGAGGTGGAGTGGAGGACAGGAGGCGAGGAGGAGATGGATTAGAGGAGAGGTGGAGAAGAATGAAGGGGCAAGTGGCTGGCCGGCCCTTTTAAACTTCTGTCCCAACTTAGCAGTGGCGCACCATGCACTGGTGCGCCGTTGCTATTTTTTTGAATTGTGAAGGCGGGAAAATAGTAGTGGCGCACGATTCACTGATGCGCCATTGCTAAATTTTTTTCGAATTCTTTTGCCTCCAGATCTTAAAAGCATCGTAACTCTTTTTCTGTTAGATTTTTGAGGATTCTCAAAAATCGATAACGGGCATGGCCCGTTGAATTCGGATGTAACTTTTCGAATAGATGATTTTTCATATAAAAAACTTTTTCATCGGAGGTCGTACGCAAAAGTTACGGCTCATTTTTTTGGCTCGTTTTTTTTGCTTCAATTTTTTTTTAAAATTTCGTTCTTGACCTGGATCTGGAATGTTCTTTGTGCATGGGCAGCTCCACATGTGGTCGGAAGTATAGGAGGAGGGAGGAGAGACCGTGAGGAGGAGAGGAGGGAGTTGAGACCGTGAGGATCAGGAGAGGAGGGAGGAGGAGGTCGCCAGAGAGGAGGAGGAGGACCTTGAGCACGAGAGGAAGGAGGAGCACCGTGAGGAGGAGAGGAGTGAGGAGGAGAGGAGGGAGGAGGAGGAGGACCGTTAGCAGGAGAGGAAGGAGGAGCACCGTGAGGAGGAGAGGAGGGAGGAGGAGGTCGCCGGAGGAGGAGCACCGTGAGGAGGAGAGGAGGGAGGAGGAGGTCGCCTGAGGAGGAGCACCGTGAGGAGGAGGTCACCAGAGGAGGAGGTCGCCGGAGAGTTGGAGATGGAGTGGAGGAGAGGAGGAGAGGAGGAGATGGAGTGGAGGAGAGGAGGAGAAGAATGAAGGGGCAAGTGGCTGGCCGACCCTTTTAAACTTCTGTCCCAACTTAGCAGTGGCGCACCATGCACTGGTGCGCCGTTGCTATTTTTTTGAATTGTGAAGGTGGGAAAATAGTAGTGGCGCACTATTCACTGATGCGCCATTGCTAATTTTTTTTCGACTTCTTTTGCCTCCA
The DNA here is from genome assembly GCA_022496015.1 of Hordeum marinum. Lineage (NCBI taxonomy): Eukaryota > Viridiplantae > Streptophyta > Magnoliopsida > Poales > Poaceae > Hordeum > Hordeum marinum. The sequence continues at coordinate 558,950,815 of CM039678.1, forward strand.
GATCTTAAAAGCATGGTAACTTTTTTTCTGTTAGGTTTTTGTGGATTCTCAAAAATCGATAACGGGCATAGCCAGTTGAATTCGGATGTAACTTTTCGAGTAGATGATTTTTCATATAAAAAACTTTTTCATCGGGGGTCGTATGCAAAAGTTACGGCTCATTTTTTGGCTTGTTTTTTTGCTCATTTTTTTGCTTGAATTTTTTTTTAAATATCGTTCTCGACCTGGATCTCGTACGTTATTTGTGCCGGGGGAACTCCACATGTGGCCGGAAGTAGAGGAGGAGGGAGGAGAGACCGTGAGGAGGAGAGGAGGGAGGAGACACCGTGAGGATCAGGAGAGGAGGGAGGAGGAGGTCGCCGGAAAGGAGGAGGAGGACCGTGAGCACGAGAGGAAGGAGGAGCACCGTGACGAGGAGAGGAGGGAGGAGGAGGAGGACCGTTAGCAGGAGAGGAAGGAGGAGCACCGTGAGGAGGAGAGGAGGGAGGAGGAGGTCGTCGGAGGAGAAGCACTATGAGGAGGAGAGGAGGGAGGAGGAGGTCGCCTAAGGAGGAGTACCGTGAGGAGGAGGTCGCCGGAGAGTTGGAGATGGAGTGGAGGAGAGGAGGAGAGGAGGAGATGGAGTGGAGGAGAGGAGGAGAAGAATGAAGGGGCAAGTGGCTGGCCGGCCCTTTTAAACTTCTGTCCCAACTTAGCAGTGGCGCACCATGCACTGGTGCGCTGTTGCTATTTTTTTTAATTGTGAAGGCGGGAAAATAGTAGTGGCGCACTATTCACTGATGCACCATTGCTAATTTGTTTTCGATTTTTTTGCCTCCAGGTCTTAAAAGCATCGTAACTTTTTTCTGTTAGGTTTTTGAGGATTCTCAAAAATCGATAACGGGCATAGCCGGTTGAATTCGGATGTAACTTTTTGAGTAGATGATTTTTCATATAAAAAACTATTTCATCGGAGGTCATATGCAAAAGTTACGGCTCATTTTTTTGGCTTGTTTTTTTGCTTGTTTTTTTCGCTTGATTTTTTTTAAAATTTTGTTCTCGACCTGGATCTAGTACGTTCTTTGTGCCGGGGGATCTCCACATGTGGCAGGAAGTAGAGGACGAGGGAGGAGAGACCGTGAGGAGGAGAGGAGGGAGGAGAGACCGTGAGGATCAGGAGAGGAGGGAGGAGGAGGTCGCCGGAGAGGAGGAGGAGGACCGTGAGCACGAGAGGAAGGAGGAGCACCGTGACGAGGAGAGGAGGGAGGAGGAGGAGGACCGTTAGCAGGAGAGGAAGGAGGAGCACCGTGAGGACGAGAGGAGGGAGGAGGAGGTCGCCGAAAGAGGAGCACCGTGAGGAGGAGAGGAGGGAGGAGGAGGTCGCCTGAGGAGGAGCACCATGAGGAGGAGGTCACCGGAGGAGGAGGTCGCCGGAGAGGTGGAGATGGAGTGGAGGAGAGGAGGAGAGGAGGAGATGGATTGGAGGAGAGGAGGAGAAGAATGAAGGGGCAAGTGGCTGCCCGACCCTTTTGAACTTCTGTCCCAACTTAGCAGTGGTGCACCATGCACTGGTGCGCCATTCCTATTTTTTTGAATTGTGAAGGCGGGAAAATAGTAGTGGCGCACTATTCATTGATGCGCCATTGCTAATTCTTCTTCGAATTTTTTTGCCTCCAGATCTTAAAAGCATCGTAACTTTTTTCTGTTAGGTTTTTGAGGATTCTAAAAAATAGATAACGAGCATAGCCAGTTGAATTCGGATGTAACTTTTCGAGTAGATGATTTTTCATATAAAGAACTTTTTCATCGGAGGTCGTATGTAAAAGTGACGGCTCATTTTTTTGGCTTGTTTTTTTGCTCGTTTTTTTTGGTTGAATTTTTTTTAAAATTTCGTTCTCGACCTGGATCTGGTACGTTCTTTGTGCCGGGGGAGCTCCACATGTGGCCGGAAGTAGAGGAGGAGGGAGGAGAGACCGTGAGGAGGAGAGGAGGGAGGACAGACCGTGAGGATCAGGAGAGGAGGGAGGAGGAGGTCGCCGAAGAGGAGGAGGAGGACCGTGAGCACGAGAGGAAGGAGGAGCACCGTGACGAGGAGAGGAGGGAGGAGGAGGTCGCCGGAGGAGCACCGTGAGGAGGAGAGGAGGGAGGAGGAGGAGGACCGTTAGCAGGAGAGGAAGGAGGAGCACAGTGAGGAGGAGGTCACCGAAGGAGGAGCACCGTGAGGAGGAGAGGAGAGAGGAGGAGGTCGCCTGAGGAGGAGCACCGTGAGGAGGAGGTCACCGGAGGAGTAGGTCGCCGGAGAGTTGGAGATGGAGTGGAGGAGAGCAGGAGAGGAGGAGATGGAGTGGAGGAGAGGAGGAGAAGAATGAAGGGGCAAGTGGCTGGCCGGCCCTTTTAAACTTCCGTCCCAACTTAGCAGTGGTGCACCATGCACTGGTGCGCCATTGCTATTTTTTCGAATTGTGAAGGTGGGAAAATAGTAGTGGCGCACTATTCATTGATGCGCCATTGCTCATTTTTTTTCGAATTTTTTTGCCTCCAGATCTTAAAAGCATCGTAACGTTTTTCTATTAGGTTTTTGAGGATTCTAAAAACTCGATAACGGGCTTAGCCAGTTGAATTCGGATGTAACATCTCGAGTAGATGCTTTTTCATATAAAAAACTTTTTCATCGGAGGTCGTATGCAAAAGTTACGGCTCATTTTTTTGGCTTGTTTTTTGGCTCGTTTTTTTGCTTGAATTTTTTTTAAAATTTCGTTCTCGACCTGGATCTGGTACGTTCTTTGTGCCGGGGGAGCTCCACATGTGGCCGGAAGTAGAGGAGGAGGGAGGAGAGACCGTGAGGAGGAGAGGAGGGAGGAGAGACCGTGAGGATCAGGAGAGGAGGGAGGAGGAGGTCGCCGGAGAGGAGGAGGAGGACCGTGAGCACGAGAGGAAGGAGGAGCACCGTGACGAGGAGAGGAGGGAGGAGGAGGTCGCCGGAGGAGCACCGTGAGGAGGAGAGGAGGGAGGAGGAGGAGGACCGTTAGCAGGAGAGGAAGGAGGACCACAGTGAGGAGGAGGTCACCGAAGGAGGAGCACCGTGAGGAGGAGAGGAGAGAGGAGGAGGTCGCCTGAGGAGGAGCACCGTGAGGAGGAGGTCACCGGAGGAGGAGGTCGCCGGAGAGTTGGAGATGGAGTGGAGGAGAGGAGGAGAGGAGGAGATGGTGTGGAGGAGAGGAGGAGAAGAATGAAGGGGCAAGTGGCTGGCCGGCCCTTTTAAACTTCTGTCCCAACTTAGCAGTGGTGCACCATGCACTGGTGCGCCATTGCTATTTTTTTGAATTGTGAAGGCGGGAAAATAGTAGTGGCGCACTATTCATTGATGCGCCATTGCTAATTTTTTTCGAATTTTTTTGCCTCCAGATCTTAAAAGCAACGTAAAGTTTTTCTGTTAGGTTTTTGAGGATTCTACAAAATCGATAACGGGCATAGCCAGTTGAATTCGGATGTAACTTTTCGAGTAGATGATTTTTCATATAAAAAACTTTTTCATCGGAGGTCGTATGCAAAAGTTACGGCTCATTTTTTTGGCTTGTTTTTTTGCTCGTTTTTTTTGCTTGAATTTTTTTTTAAATTTCGTTCTCGACCTGGATCTGGTACGTTCTTTGTGCCGGGGGAGCTCCACATGTGGCCGGAAGTAGAGGAGGAGGGAGGAGAGACCGTGAGGAGGAGAAGAGGGAGGAGGAGACCATGAGGATCAGGAGAGGAGGGAGGAGGAGGTCGCCGGAGAGGAGGAGGAGGACCGTGAGCACGAGAGGAAGGAGGAGCACCGTGACGAGGAGAGGAGGGAGGAGGAGGTCGCCGGAGGAGCACCGTGAGGAGGAGAGGAGGGTGGAGTAGGAGGACCGTTAGCAGGAGAGGAAGGAGGACCACAGTGAGGAGGAGGTCACCGAAGGAGGAGCACCGTGAGGAGGAGAGGAGAGAGGAGGAGGTCGCCTGAGGAGGAGCACCGTGAGGAGGAGGTCACCGGAGGAGGAGGTCGCCGGAGAGTTGGAGATGGAGTGGAGGAGAGGAGGAGAGGAGGAGATGGTGTGGAGGAGAGGAGGAGAAGAATGAAGGGGCAAGTGGCTGGCCGGCCCTTTTAAACTTCTGTCCCAACTTAGCAGTGGTGCACCATGCACTGGTGCGCCATTGCTATTTTTTCGAATTGTGAAGGTGGGAAAATAGTAGTGGCGCACTATTCATTGATGCGCCATTGCTCATTTTTTTTCAAATTTTTTTGCCTCCAGATCTTAAAAGCATCGTAACGTTTTTCTATTAGGTTTTTGAGGATTCTAAAAACTCGATAACGGGCTTAGCCAGTTGAATTCGGATGTAACATCTCGAGTAGATGCTTTTTCATATAAAAAACTTTTTCATCGGAGGTCGTATGGAAAAGTTACGGCTCATTTTTTTGGTTTGTTTTTTGGCTCGTTTTTTTTGCTTGAATTTTTTTTAAAATTTCGTTCTCGACCTGGATCTGGTACGTTCTTTGTGTCGGGGGAGCTCCACATGTGGCCGGAAAGTAGAGGAGGAGGGAGGAGAGAGACCGTGAGGAGGAGAGGAGGGAGGAGAGACCGTGAGGATCAGGAGAGGAGGGAGGAGGAGGTCGCCGGAGAGGAGGAGGAGGACCGTGAGCACGAGAGGAAGGAGGAGCACCGTGACGAGGAGAGGAGGGAGGAGGAGGTCGCCGGAGGAGCACCGTGAGGAGGAGAGGAGGGAGGAGGAGGAGGACCGTTAGCAGGAGAGGAAGGAGGACCACAGTGAGGAGGAGGTCACCGAAGGAGGAGCACCGTGAGGAGGAGAGGAGAGAGGAGGAGGTCGCCTGAGGAGGAGCACCGTGAGGAGGAGGTCACCGGAGGAGGAGGGTCGCCGGAGAGTTGGAGATGGAGTGGAGTAGAGGAGGAGAGGAGGAGATGGTGTGGAGGAGAGGAGGAGAAGAATGAAGGGGCAAGTGGCTGGCCGGCCCTTTTAAACTTCTGTCCCAACTTAGAAGTGGTGCACCATGCACTGGTGCGCCATTGCTATTTTTTTGAATTGTGAAGGCGGGAAAATAGTAGTGGCGCACTATTCATTGATGCGCCATTGCTAATTTTTTTTCGAATTTTTTTGCCTCCAGATCTTAAAAGCAACGTAAAGTTTTTCTGTTAGGTTTTTCAGGATTCTACAAAATCGATAACGGGCATAGCCAGTTGAATTCGGATGTAACTTTTCGAGTAGATGATTTTTCATATAAAAAACTTTTTCATCGGAGGTCGTATGCAAAAGTTACGGCTCATTTTTTTGGCTTGTTTTTTTGCTCGTTTTTTTTGCTTGAATTTTTTTTTAAATTTCGTTCTCGACCTGGATCTGGTACGTTCTTTGTGCCGGGGGAGCTCCACATGTGGCCGGAAGTAGAGGAGGAGGGAGGAGAGACCGTGAGGAGGAGAAGAGGGAGGAGAGACCATGAGGATCAGGAGAGGAGGGAGGAGGAGGTCGCCGGAGAGGAGGAGGAGGACCGTGAGCACGAGAGGAAGGAGGAGCACCGTGACGAGGAGAGGAGGGAGGAGGAGGTTGCCGGAGGAGCACCGTGAGGAGGAGAGGAGGGTGGAGGAGGAGGACCGTTAGCAGGAGAGGAAGGAGGACCACAGTGAGGAGGAGGTCACCGAAGGAGGAGCACCGTGAGGAGGAGAGGAGAGAGGAGGAGGTCGCCTGAGGAGGAGCACCGTGAGGAGGAGGTCACCGGAGGAGGAGGTCGCCGGAGAGTTGGAGATGGAGTGGAGGAGAGGAGGAGAGGAGGAGATGGTGTGGAGGAGAGGAGGAGAAGAATGAAGGGGCAAGTGGCTGGCCGGCCCTTTTAAACTTCTGTCCCAACTTAGCAGTGGTGCACCATGCACTGGTGCGCCATTGCTATTTTTTTGAATTGTGAAGGCGGGAAAATAGTAGTGGCGCACTATTCATTGATGCGCCATTGCTAATTTTTTTTCGAATTTTTTTGCCTCCAGATCTTAAAAGCAACGTAAAGTTTTTCTGTTAGGTTTTTCAGGATTCTACAAAATCGATAACGGGCATAGCCAGTTGAATTCGGATGTAACTTTTCGAGTAGATGATTTTTCATATAAAAAACTTTTTCATCGGAGGTCGTATGCAAAAGTTACGGCTCATTTTTTTGGCTTGTTTTTTTGCTCGTTTTTTTTGCTTGAATTTTTTTTTAAATTTCGTTCTCGACCTGGATCTGGTACGTTCTTTGTGCCGGGGGAGCTCCACATGTGGCCGGAAGTAGAGGAGGAGGGAGGAGAGACCGTGAGGAGGAGAAGAGGGAGGAGAGACCATGAGGATCAGGACAGGAGGGAGGAGGAGGTCGCCGGAGAGGAGGAGGAGGACCGTGAGCACGAGAGGAAGGAGGAGCACCGTGACGAGGAGAGGAGGGAGGAGGAGGTCGCCGGAGGAGCACCGTGAGGAGGAGAGGAGGGAGGAGGAGGAGGACCGTTAGCAGGAGAGGAAGGAGGACCACAGTGAGGAGGAGGTCACCGAAGGAGGAGCACCGTGAGGAGGAGAGGAGAGAGGAGGAGGTCGCCTGAGGAGGAGCACCGTGAGGAGGAGGTCACCGGAGGAGGAGGTCGCCGGAGAGTTGGAGATGGAGTGGAGGAGAGGAGGAGAGGAAGAGATGGTGTGGAGGAGAGGAGGAGAAGAATGAAGGGGCAAGTGGCTGGCCGGCCCTTTTAAACTTCTGTCCCAACTTAGCAGTGGTGCACCATGCACTGGTGCGCCATTGCTATTTTTTTGAATTGTGAAGGCGGGAAAATAGTAGTGGTGCACTATTCATTGATGCGCCATTGCTAATTTTTTTTCGAATTTTTTTGCCCCCAGATCTTAAAAGCAACGTAAAGTTTTTCTGTTAGGTTTTTCAGGATTCTACAAAATCGATAACGGGCATAGCCAGTTGAATTCGGACGTAACTTTTCGAGTAGATGATTTTTCATATAAAAAACTTTTTCATCGGAGGTCGTATGCAAAAGTTACGGCTCATTTTTTTGGCTTGTTTTTTTGCTCGTTTTTTTTGCTTGAATTTTTTTTAAATTTCGTTCTCGACCTGGATCTGGTACGTTCTTTGTGCCGGGGGAGCTCCACATGTGGCCGGAAGTAGAGGAGGAGGGAGGAGAGACCGTGAGGAGGAGAGGAGGGAGGAGAGACCGTGAGGATCAGGAGAGGAGGGAGGAGGAGGTCGCCGGAGAGGAGGAGGAGGACCGTGAGCACGAGAGGAAGGAGGAGCACCGTGACGAGGAGAGGAGGGAGGAGGAGGTCGCCGGAGGAGCACCGTGAGGAGGAGAGGAGGGAGGAGGAGGAGGACCGTTAGCAGGAGAGGAAGGAGGACCACAGTGAGGAGGAGGTCACCGAAGGAGGAGCACCGTGAGGAGGAGAGGAGAGAGGAGGAGGTCGCCTGAGGAGGAGCACCGTGAGGAGGAGGTCACCGGAGGAGGAGGTCGCCGGAGAGTTGGAGATGGAGTGGAGGAGAGGAGGAGAGGAGGAGATGGTGTGGAGGAGAGGAGGAGAAGAATGAAGGGGCAAGTGGCTGGCCGGCCCTTTTAAACTTCTGTCCCAACTTAGCAGTGGTGCACCATGCACTGGTGCGCCATTGCTATTTTTTTCGAATTGTGAAGGTGGGAAAATAGTAGTGGCGCACTATTCATTGATGCGCCATTGCTCATTTTTTTTCAAATTTTTTTGCCTCCAGATCTTAAAAGCATCGTAACGTTTTTCTATTAGGTTTTTGAGGATTCTAAAAACTCGATAACGGGCTTAGCCAGTTGAATTCGGATGTAACATCTCGAGTAGATGCTTTTTCATATAAAAAACTTTTTCATCGGAGGTCGTATGGAAAAGTTACGGCTCATTTTTTTGGCTTGTTTTTTGGCTCGTTTTTTTTGCTTGAATTTTTTTTTAAAATTTCGTTCTCGACCTGGATCTGGTACGTTCTTTGTGCCGGGGGAGCTCCACATGTGGCCGGAAGTAGAGGAGGAGGAGGAGAGACCGTGAGGAGGAGAGGAGGGAGGAGAGACCGTGAGGATCAGGAGAGGAGGGAGGAGGAGGTCGCCGGAGAGGAGGAGGAGGACCGTGAGCACGAGAGGAAGGAGGAGCACCGTGACGAGGAGAGGAGGGAGGAGGAGGTCGCCGGAGGAGCACCGTGAGGAGGAGAGGAGGGAGGAGGAGGAGGACCGTTAGCAGGAGAGGAAGGAGGACCACAGTGAGGAGGAGGTCACCGAAGGAGGAGCACCGTGAGGAGGAGAGGAGAGAGGAGGAGGTCGCCTGAGGAGGAGCACCGTGAGGAGGAGGTCACCGGAGGAGGAGGTCGCCGGAGAGTTGGAGATGGAGTGGAGGAGAGGAGGAGAGGAGGAGATGGTGTGGAGGAGAGGAGGAGAAGAATGAAGGGGCAAGTGGCTGGCCGGCCCTTTTAAACTTCTGTCCCAACTTAGAAGTGGTGCACCATGCACTGGTGCGCCATTGCTATTTTTTTGAATTGTGAAGGCGGGAAAATAGTAGTGGCGCACTATTCATTGATGCGCCATTGCTAATTTTTTTTCGAATTTTTTTGCCTCCAGATCTTAAAAGCAACGTAAAGTTTTTCTGTTAGGTTTTTCAGGATTCTACAAAATCGATAACGGGCATAGCCAGTTCAATTCGGATGTAACTTTTCGAGTAGATGATTTTTCATATAAAAAACTTTTTCATCGGAGGTCGTATGCAAAAGTTACGGCTCATTTTTTTGGCTTGTTTTTTTGCTCGTTTTTTTTTGCTTGAATTTTTTTTTAAATTTCGTTCTCGACCTGGATCTGGTACGTTCTTTGTGCCGGGGGAGCTCCACATGTGGCCGGAAGTAGAGGAGGAGGGAGGAGAGACCGTGAGGAGGAGAAGAGGGAGGAGAGACCATGAGGATCAGGACAGGAGGGAGGAGGAGGTCGCCGGAGAGGAGGAGGAGGACCGTGAGCACGAGAGGAAGGAGGAGCACCGTGACGAGGAGAGGAGGGAGGAGGAGGTCGCCGGAGGAGCACCGTGAGGAGGAGAGGAGGGAGGAGGAGGAGGACCGTTAGCAGGAGAGGAAGGAGGACCACAGTGAGGAGGAGGTCACCGAAGGAGGAGCACCGTGAGGAGGAGAGGAGAGAGGAGGAGGTCGCCTGAGGAGGAGCACCGTGAGGAGGAGGTCACCGGAGGAGGAGGTCGCCGGAGAGTTGGAGATGGAGTGGAGGAGAGGAGGAGAGGAAGAGATGGTGTGGAGGAGAGGAGGAGAAGAATGAAGGGGCAAGTGGCTGGCCGGCCCTTTTAAACTTCTGTCCCAACTTAGCAGTGGTGCACCATGCACTGGTGCGCCATTGCTATTTTTTTGAATTGTGAAGGCGGGAAAATAGTAGTGGTGCACTATTCATTGATGCGCCATTGCTAATTTTTTTTTCGAATTTTTTTGCCCCCAGATCTTAAAAGCAACGTAAAGTTTTTCTGTTAGGTTTTTCAGGATTCTACAAAATCGATAACGGGCATAGCCAGTTGAATTCGGACGTAACTTTTCGAGTAGATGATTTTTCATATAAAAAACTTTTTCATCGGAGGTCGTATGCAAAAGTTACGGCTCATTTTTTTGGCTTGTTTTTTTGCTCGTTTTTTTTGCTTGAATTTTTTTTTAAATTTCGTTCTCGACCTGGATCTGGTACGTTCTTTGTGCCGGGGGAGCTCCACATGTGGCCGGAAGTAGAGGAGGAGGGAGGAGAGACCGTGAGGAGGAGAGGAGGGAGGAGAGACCGTGAGGATCAGGAGAGGAGGGAGGAGGAGGTCGCCGGAGAGGAGGAGGAGGACCGTGAGCACGAGAGGAAGGAGGAGCACCGTGACGAGGAGAGGAGGGAGGAGGAGGTCGCCGGAGGAGCACCGTGAGGAGGAGAGGAGGGAGGAGGAGGAGGACCGTTAGCAGGAGAGGAAGGAGGACCACAGTGAGGAGGAGGTCACCGAAGGAGGAGCACCGTGAGGAGGACAGGAGAGAGGAGGAGGTCGCCTGAGGAGGAGCACCGTGAGGAGGAGGTCACCGGAGGAGGAGGTCGCCGGAGAGTTGGAGATGGAGTGGAGGAGAGGAGGAGAGGAGGAGATGGTGTGGAGGAGAGGAGGAGAAGAATGAAGGGGCAAGTGGCTGGCCGGCCCTTTTAAACTTCTGTCCCAACTTAGCAGTGGTGCACCATGCACTGGTGCGCCATTGCTATTTTTTCGAATTGTGAAGGTGGGAAAATAGTAGTGGCGCACTATTCATTGATGCGCCATTGCTCATTTTTTTTCAAATTTTTTTGCCTCCAGATCTTAAAAGCATCGTAACGTTTTTCTATTAGGTTTTTGAGGATTCTAAAAACTCGATAACGGGCTTAGCCAGTTGAATTCGGATGTAACATCTCGAGTAGATGCTTTTTCATATAAAAAACTTTTTCATCGGAGGTCGTATGGAAAAGTTACGGCTCATTTTTTTGGCTTGTTTTTTGGCTCGTTTTTTTTGCTTGAATTTTTTTTAAAATTTCGTTCTCGACCTGGATCTGGTACGTTCTTTGTGCCGGGGGAGCTCCACATGTGGCCGGAAGTAGAGGAGGAGGGAGGAGAGACCGTGAGGAGGAGAGGAGGGAGGAGAGACCGTGAGGATCAGGAGAGGAGGGAGGAGGAGGTCGCCGGAGAGGAGGAGGAGGACCGTGAGCACGAGAGGAAGGAGGAGCACCGTGACGAGGAGAGGAGGGAGGAGGAGGTCGCCGGAGGAGCACCGTGAGGAGGAGAGGAGGGAGGAGGAGGAGGACCGTTAGCAGGAGAGGAAGGAGGACCACAGTGAGGAGGAGGTCACCGAAGGAGGAGCACCGTGAGGAGGAGAGGAGAGAGGAGGAGGTCGCCTGAGGAGGAGCACCGTGAGGAGGAGGTCACCGGAGGAGGAGGTCGCCGGAGAGTTGGAGATGGAGTGGAGGAGAGGAGGAGAGGAGGAGATGGTGTGGAGGAGAGGAGGAGAAGAATGAAGGGGCAAGTGGCTGGCCGGCCCTTTTAAACTTCTGTCCCAACTTAGAAGTGGTGCACCATGCACTGGTGCGCCATTGCTATTTTTTTGAATTGTGAAGGCGGGAAAATAGTAGTGGCGCACTATTCATTGATGCGCCATTGCTAATTTTTTTTCGAATTTTTTTGCCTCCAGATCTTAAAAGCAACGTAAAGTTTTTCTGTTAGGTTTTTCAGGATTCTACAAAATCGATAACGGGCATAGCCAGTTGAATTCAGATGTAACTTTTCGAGTAGATGATTTTTCATATAAAAAACTTTTTCATCGGAGGTCGTATGCAAAAGTTACGGCTCATTTTTTTGGCTTGTTTTTTTGCTCGTTTTTTTTGCTTGATATTTTTTTTTAAATTTCGTTCTCGACCTGGATCTGGTACGTTCTTTGTGCCGGGGGAGCTCCACATGTGGCCGGAAGTAGAGGAGGAGGGAGGAGAGACCGTGAGGAGGAGAAGAGGGAGGAGAGACCATGAGGATCAGGAGAGGAGGGAGGAGGAGGTCGCCGGAGAGGAGGAGGAGGACCGTGAGCACGAGAGGAAGGAGGAGCACCGTGACGAGGAGAGGAGGGAGGAGGAGGTCGCCGGAGGAGCACCGTGAGGAGGAGAGGAGGGTGGAGGAGGAGGACCGTTAGCAGGAGAGGAAGGAGGACCACAGTGAGGAGGAGGTCACCGAAGGAGGAGCACCGTGAGGAGGAGAGGAGAGAGGAGGAGGTCGCCTGAGGAGGAGCACCGTGAGGAGGAGGTCACCGGAGGAGGAGGTCGCCGGAGAGTTGGAGATGGAGTGGAGGAGAGGAGGAGAGGAGGAGATGGTGTGGAGGAGAGGAGGAGAAGAATGAAGGGGCAAGTGGCTGGCCGGCCCTTTTAAACTTCTGTCCCAACTTAGCAGTGGTGCACCATGCACTGGTGCGCCATTGCTATTTTTTTGAATTGTGAAGGCGGGAAAATAGTAGTGGCGCACTATTCATTGATGCGCCATTGCTAATTTTTTTTCGAATTTTTTTGCCTCCAGATCTTAAAAGCAACGTAAAGTTTTTCTGTTAGGATTTTCAGGATTCTACAAAATCGATAACGGGCATAGCCAGTTGAATTCGGATGTAACTTTTCGAGTAGATGATTTTTCATATAAAAAACTTTTTCATCGGAGGTCGTATGCAAAAGTTACGGCTCATTTTTTTGGCTTGTTTTTTTGCTCGTTTTTTTTGCTTGAATTTTTTTTTAAATTTCGTTCTCGACCTGGATCTGGTACGTTCTTTGTGCCGGGGGAGCTCCACATGTGGCCGGAAGTAGAGGAGGAGGGAGGAGAGACCGTGAGGAGGAGAAGAGGGAGGAGAGACCATGAGGATCAGGACAGGAGGGAGGAGGAGGTCGCCGGAGAGGAGGAGGAGGACCGTGAGCACGAGAGGAAGGAGGAGCACCGTGACGAGGAGAGGAGGGAGGAGGAGGTCGCCGGAGGAGCACCGTGAGGAGGAGAGGAGGGAGGAGGAGGAGGACCGTTAGCAGGAGAGGAAGGAGGACCACAGTGAGGAGGAGGTCACCGAAGGAGGAGCACCGTGAGGAGGAGAGGAGAGAGGAGGAGGTCGCCTGAGGAGGAGCACCGTGAGGAGGAGGTCACCGGAGGAGGAGGTCGCCGGAGAGTTGGAGATGGAGTGGAGGAGAGGAGGAGAGGAAGAGATGGTGTGGAGGAGAGGAGGAGAAGAATGAAGGGGCAAGTGGCTGGCCGGCCCTTTTAAACTTCTGTCCCAACTTAGCAGTGGTGCACCATGCACTGGTGCGCCATTGCTATTTTTTTGAATTGTGAAGGCGGGAAAATAGTAGTGGTGCACTATTCATTGATGCGCCATTGCTAATTTTTTTTCGAATTTTTTTGCCCCCAGATCTTAAAAGCAACGTAAAGTTTTTCTGTTAGGTTTTTCAGGATTCTACAAAATCGATAACGGGCATAGCCAGTTGAATTCGGACGTAACTTTTCGAGTAGATGATTTTTCATATAAAAAACTTTTTCATCGGAGGTCGTATGCAAAAGTTACGTCTCATTTTTTTGGCTTGTTTTTTTGCTCGTTTTTTTTGCTTGAATTTTTTTTTAAATTTCGTTCTCGACCTGGATCTGGTACGTTCTTTGTGCCGGGGGAGCTCCACATGTGGCCGGAAGTAGAGGAGGAGGGAGGAGAGACCGTGAGGAGGAGAAGAGTGAGGAGAGACCATGAGGATCAGGAGAGGAGGGAGGAGGAGGTCGCCGGAGAGGAGGAGGAGGACCGTGAGCACGAGAGGAAGGAGGAGCACCGTGACGAGGAGAGGAGGGAGGAGGAGGTCGCCGGAGGAGCACCGTGAGGAGGAGAGGAGGGAGGAGGAGGAGGACCGTTAGCAGGAGAGGAAGGAGGACCACAGTGAGGAGGAGGTCACCGAAGGAGGAGCACCGTGAGGAGGAGAGGAGAGAGGAGGAGGTCGCCTGAGGAGGAGTACCGTGAGGAGGAGGTCACCGGAGGAGGAGGTCGCCGGAGAGTTGGAGATGGAGTGGAGGAGAGGAGGAGAGGAGGAGATGGTGTGGAGGAGAGGAGGAGAAGAATGAAGGGGCAAGTGGCTGGCCGGCCCTTTTAAACTTCTGTCCCAACTTAGCAGTGGTGCACCATGCACTGGTGCGCCATTGCTATTTTTTTGAATTGTGAAGGCGGGAAAATAGTAGTGGCGCACTATTCATTGATGCGCCATTGCTAAATTTTTTTCGAATTTTTTTGCCTCCAGATCTTAAAAGCAACGTAAAGTTTTTCTGTTAGGTTTTTCAGGATTCTACAAAATCGATAACGGGCATAGCCAGTTGAATTCGGATGTAACTTTTCGAGTAGATGATTTTTCATATAAAAAACTTTTTCATCGGAGGTCGTACGCAAAAGTTACGGCTCATTTTTTTGGCTTGTTTTTTTGCTCGTTTTTTTTGCTTGAATTTTTTTTTAAATTTCGTTCTCGACCTGGATCTGGTACGTTCTTTGCGCCGGGGGAGCTCCACATGTGGCCGGAAGTAGAGGAGGAGGGAGGAGAGACCGTGAGGAGGAGAAGAGGGAGGAAAGACCGTGAGGATCAGGAGAGGAGGGAGGAGGAGGTCGCCGGAGAGGAGGAGGAGGACCGTGAGCACGAGAGGAAGGAGGAGCACCGTGACGAGGAGAGGAGGGAGGAGGAGGGCGCCGGAGGAGCACCGTGAGGAGGAGAGGAGGGAGGAGGAGGAGGACCGTTAGCAGGAGAGGAAGGAGGACCACAGTGAGGAGGAGGTCACCGAAGGAGGAGCACCGTGAGGAGGAGAGGAGAGAGGAGGAGGTCGCCTGAGGAGGAGCACCGTGAGGAGGAGGTCACCGGAGGAGGAGGTCGCCGGAGAGTTGGAGATGGAGTGGAGGAGAGGAGGAGAGGAAGAGATGGTGTGGAGGAGAGGAGGAGAAGAATGAAGGGGCAAGTGGCTGGCCGGCCCTTTTAAACTTCTGTCCCAACTTAGCAGTGGTGCACCATGCACTGGTGCGCCATTGCTATTTTTTTGAATTGTGAAGGCGGGAAAATAGTAGTGGTGCACTATTCATTGATGCGCCATTGCTAATTTTTTTTCGAATTTTTTTGCCCCCAGATCTTAAAAGCAACGTAAAGTTTTTCTGTTAGGTTTTTCAGGATTCTACAAAATCGATAACGGGCATAGCCAGTTGAATTCGGATGTAACTTTTCGAGTAGATGATTTTTCATATAAATAACTTTTTCATCGGAGGTCGTATGCAAAAGTTACGGCTCATTTTTTTGGCTTGTTTTTTTGCTCGTTTTTTTTGCTTGAATTTTTTTTTAAATTTCGTTCTCGACCTGGATCTGGTACGTTCTTTGTGCCGGGGGAGCTCCACATGTGGCCGGAAGTAGAGGAGGAGGGAGGAGAGACCGTGAGGAGGAGAGGAGGGAGGAGAGACCGTGAGGATCAGGAGAGGAGGGAGGAGGAGGTCGCCGGAGAGGAGGAGGAGGACCGTGAGCACGAGAGGAAGGAGGAGCACCGTGACGAGGAGAGGAGGGAGGAGGAGGTCGCCGGAGGAGCACCGTGAGGAGGAGAGGAGGGAGGAGGAGGAGGACCGTTAGCAGGAGAGGAAGGAGGACCACAGTGAGGAGGAGGTCACCGAAGGAGGAGCACCGTGAGGAGGAGAGGAGAGAGGAGGAGGTCGCCTGAGGAGGAGCACCGTGAGGAGGAGGTCACCGGAGGAGGAGGTCGCCGGAGAGTTGGAGATGGAGTGGAGGAGAGGAGGAGAGGAGGAGATGGTGTGGAGGAGAGGAGGAGAAGAATGAAGGGGCAAGTGGCTGGCCGGCCCTTTTAAACTTCTGTCCCAACTTAGCAGTGGTGCACCATGCACTCGTGCGCCATTGCTATTTTTTTGAATTGTGAAGGCGGGAAAATAGTAGTGGCGCACTATTCATTGATGCGCCATTGCTAAATTTTTTTTCGAATTTTTTTGCCTCCAGATCTTAAAAGCAACGTAAAGTTTTTCTGTTAGGTTTTTCAGGATTCTACAAAATCGATAACGGGCATAGCCAGTTGAATTCGGATGTAACTTTAGGAGTAGATGATTTTTCATATAATTTTTTTTCATCGGAGGTCGTATGCAAAAGTTACGGCTCATTTTTTTGGCTTGTTTTTTGGCTCGTTTTTTTCCTTGAATTTTTTTAAAATTTCGTTCTAGACCTGGATCTGGTACGTTCTTTGTGTCGGGGGATCTCCACATGTGGCCGGAAGTAGAGGAGGAGGGAGGAGAGACCGTGAGGACGAGAGGAGGGAGGAGAGACCGTGAGGATCAGGAGAGGAGGGAGGAGGAGGTCGCCGGAGAGGAGGAGGAGGACCGTGAGCACGTGAGGAAGGAGGAGCACCGTGACGAGGAGAGGAGGGAGGAGGAGGTCGCCGGAGGAGCACCGTGAGGAGGAGAGGAGGGAGGAGGAGGAGGACCGTTAGCAGGAGAGGAAGGAGGACCACAGTGAGGAGGAGGTCACCGAAGGAGGAGCACCGTGAGGAGGAGAGGAGAGAGGAGGAGGTCGCCTGAGGAGGAGCACCGTGAGGAGGAGGTCACCGGAGGAGGAGGTCGCCGGAGAGTTGGAGATGGAGTGGAGGAGAGGAGGAGAGGAGGAGATGGTGTGGAGGAGAGGAGGAGAAGAATGAAGGGGCAAGTGGCTGGCCGGCCCTTTTAAACTTCTGTCCCAACTTAGCAGTGGTGCACCATGCACTGGTGCGCCATTGCTATTTTTTTGAATTGTGAAGGCGGGAAAATAGTAGTGGCGCACTATTCATTGATGCGCCATTGCTAAAATTTTTTTCGAATTTTTTTGCCTCCAGATCTTAAAAGCAACGTAACGTTTTTCTGTTAGGTTTTTCAGGATTCTACAAAATTGATAATGGGCATAGCCAGTTGAATTCGGATGTAACTTCTCGAGTAGATGATTTTTCATATAAAAAACTTTTTCATCGGAGGTCGTATGCAAAAGTTACGGCTCATTTTTTTGGCTTGTTTTTTTGCTCGTTTTTTTTGCTTGAATTTTTTTTTAAATTTCGTTCTCGACCTGGATCTGGTACGTTCTTTGTGCCGGGGGAGCTCCACATGTGGCCGGAAGTAGAGGAGGAGGGAGGAGAGACCGTGAGGAGGAGAGGAGGGAGGAGAGACCATGACGAGGAGAGGAGGGAGGAGGAGGTCGCCGGAGGAGCACCGTGAGGAGGAGAGGAGGGAGGAGGAGGAGGACCGTTAGCAGGAGAGGAAGGAGGACCACAGTGAGGAGGAGGTCACCGAAGGAGGAGCACCGTGAGGAGGAGAGGAGAGAGGAGGAGGTCGCCTGAGGAGGAGCACCGTGAGGAGGAGGTCACCGGAGGAGGAGGTCGCCGGAGAGTTGGAGATGGAGCGGAGGAGAGGAGGAGAGGAGGAGATGGTGTGGAGGAGAGTAGGAGAAGAATGAAGGGGAAAGTGGCTGGCCGGCCCTTTTAAACTTCTGTCCGAACTTAGCAATGGTGCACCATGCACTGGTGCGCCATTGCTATTTTTTTGAATTGTGAAGGCGGGAAAATAGTAGTGGCGCACTATTCATTGATGCTTTTTTTCGAATTTTTTTGCCTCCAGATCTTTAAAGCAACGTAAAGTTTTTCTGTTAGGTTTTTCAGGATTCTACAAAATCGATAACGGGCATAGCCAGTTGAACTCGGATGTAACTTTTTGAGTAGATGATTTTTCATATAAAAAACTTTTTCATCGGAGGTCGTATGCAAAAGTTACGGCTCATTTTTTTGGCTTGTTTTTTTGCTCGTTTTTTTTGCTTGAATTTTTTTTTAAATTTCGTTCTCGACCTGGATCTGGTACGTTCTTTGTGCCGGGGGAGCTCCACATGTGGCCGGAAGTAGAGGAGGAGGGAGGAGAGACCGTGAGGAGGAGAGGAGGGAGGAGAGACCGTGAGGATCAGGAGAGGAGGGAGGAGGAGGTCGCCGGAGAGGAGGAGGAGGACCGTGAGCACGAGAGGAAGGAGGAGCACCGTGACGAGGAGAGGAGGGAGGAGGAGGTCGCCGGAGGAGCACCGTGAGGAGGAGAGGAGGGAGGAGGAGGAGGACCGTTAGCAGGAGAGGAAGGAGGACCACAGTGAGGAGGAGGTCACCGAAGGAGGATCACCGTGAGGAGGAGAGGAGAGAGGAGGAGGCCGCCTGAGGAGGAGCACCGTGAGGAGGAGGTCACCGGAGGAGGAGGTCGCCGGAGAGTTGGAGATGGAGTGGAGGAGAGGAGGAGAGGAGGAGATGGTGTGGAGGAGAGGAGGAGAAGAATGAAGGGGCAAGTGGCTGGCCGGCCCTTTTAAACTTCTGTCCCAACTTAGCAGTGGTGCACCATGCACTCGTGCGCCATTGCTATTTTTTCAATTGTGAAGGCGGGAAAATAGTAGTGGCGCACTATTCATTGATGCGCCATTCCTAATTTTTTTTTCGAATTTTTTTGCCTCCAGATCTTGAAAGCAACGTAAAGTTTTTCTGTTAGGTTTTTCAGGATTCTACAAAATCGATAACGGGCATAGCCAGTTGAATTCGGATGTAACTTTTTGAGTAGATGATTTTTCATATAAAAAACTTTTTCATCGGAGGTCGTATGCAAAAGTTACGGCTCATTTTTTTGGCTTGTTTTTTTGCTCGTTTTTTTTGCTTGAATTTTTTTTTAAATTTCGTTCTCGACCTGGATCTGGTACGTTCTTTGTGCCGGGGGAGCTCCACATGTGGCCGGAAGTAGAGGAGGAGGGAGGAGAGACCGTGAGGAGGAGAGGAGGGAGGAGAGACCGTGAGGATCAGGAGAGGAGGGAGGAGGAGGTCGCCGGAGAGGAGGAGGAGGACCGTGACCACGAGAGGAAGGAGGAGCACCGTGACGAGGAGAGGAGGGAGGAGGAGGTCGCCGGAGGAGCACCGTGAGGAGGAGAGGAGGGAGGAGGAGGAGGACCGTTAGCAGGAGAGGAAGGAGGACCACAGTGAGGAGGAGGTCACCGAAGGAGGAGCACCGTGAGGAGGAGAGGAGAGAGGAGGAGGTCGCCTGAGGAGGAGCACCGTGAGGAGGAGGTCACCGGAGGAGGAGGTCGCCGGAGAGTTGGAGATGGAGTGGAGGAGAGGAGGAGAGGAGGAGATGGTGTGGAGGAGAGGAGGAGAAGAATGAAGGGGCAAGTGGCTGGCCGGCCCTTTTAAACTTCTGTCCCAACTTAGCAGTGGTGCACCATGCACTCGTGCGCCATTGCTATTTTTTTCAA
The DNA here is from genome assembly GCA_022496015.1 of Hordeum marinum. Classification (NCBI taxonomy): domain Eukaryota; kingdom Viridiplantae; phylum Streptophyta; class Magnoliopsida; order Poales; family Poaceae; genus Hordeum; species Hordeum marinum. The sequence goes on from CM039678.1 coordinate 558,969,600, forward strand.
TTGTGAAGGCGGGAAAATAGTAGTGGCGCACTATTCATTGATGCGCCATTGCTAAATTTTTTTCGAATTTTTTTGCCTCCAGATCTTAAAAGCAACGTAAAGTTTTTCTGTTAGGTTTTTCAGGATTCTACAAAATCGATAACGGGCATAGCCAGTTGAATTCGGATGTAACTTTAGGAGTAGATGATTTTTCATATAAAAAACTTTTTCATCGGAGGTCGTATGCAAAAGTTACGGCTCATTTTTTTGGCTTGTTTTTTTGCTCGTTTTTTTTGCTTGAATTTTTTTTTAAATTTCGTTCTCGACCTGGATCTGGTACGTTCTTTGTGCCGGGGGAGCTCCACATGTGGCCGGAAGTAGAGGAGGAGGGAGGAGAGACCGTGAGGAGGAGAGGAGGGAGGAGAGACCGTGAGGATCAGGAGAGGAGGGAGGAGGAGGTCGCCGGAGAGGAGGAGGAGGACCGTGAGCACGAGAGGAAGGAGGAGCACCGTGACGAGGAGAGGAGGGAGGAGGAGGTCGCCGGAGGAGCACCGTGAGGAGGAGAGGAGGGAGGAGGAGGAGGACCGTTAGCAGGAGAGGAAGGAGGACCACAGTGAGGAGGAGGTCACCGAAGGAGGAGCACCGTGAGGAGGAGAGGAGAGAGGAGGAGGTCGCCTGAGGAGGAGCACCGTGAGGAGGAGGTCACCGGAGGAGGAGGTCGCCGGAGAGTTGGAGATGGAGTGGAGGAGAGGAGGAGAGGAGGAGATGGTGTGGAGGAGAGGAGGAGAAGAATGAAGGGGCAAGTGGCTGGCCGGCCCTTTTAAACTTCTGTCCCAACTTAGCAGTGGTGCACCATGCACTCGTGCGCCATTGCTATTTTTTTCAATTGTGAAGGCGGGAAAATAGTAGTGGCGCACTATTCATTGATGCGCCATTGCTAAATTTTTTTCGAATTTTTTTGCCTCCAGATCTTAAAAGCAACGTAAAGTTTTTCTGTTAGGTTTTTCAGGATTCTACAAAATCGATAACGGGCATAGCCAGTTGAATTCGGATGTAACTTTAGGAGTAGATGATTTTTCATATAATTTTTTTTCATCGGAGGTCGTATGCAAAAGTTACGGCTCATTTTTTTGGCTTGTTTTTTGGCTCGTTTTTTTTCCTTGAATTTTTTTAAAATTTCGTTCTAGACCTAGATCTGGTACGTTCTTTGTGCCGGGGGAGATCCACATGTGGCCGGAAGTAGAGGAGGAGGGAGGAGAGACCGTGAGGAGGAGAGGAGGGAGGAGAGACCGTGAGGATCAGGAGAGGAGGGAGGAGGAGGTCGCCGGAGAGGAGGAGGAGGACCGTGAGCACGTGAGGAAGGAGGAGCACCGTGACGAGGAGAGGAGGGAGGAGGAGGTCGGCGGAGGTGCACCGTGAGGAGGAGAGGAGGGAGGAGGAGGAGGACCGTTAGCAGGAGAGGAAGGAGGACCACAGTGAGGAGGAGGTCACCGAAGGAGGAGCACCGTGAGGAGGAGAGGAGAGAGGAGGAGGTCGCTTGAGGAGGAGCACCGTGAGGAGGAGGTCACCGGAGGAGGAGGTCGCCGGAGAGTTGGAGATGGAGTGGAGGAGAGGAGGAGAGGAGGAGATGGTGTGGAGGAGAGGAGGAGAAGAATGAAGGGGCAAGTGGCTGGCCGGCCCTTTTAAACTTCTGTCCCAACTTAGCAGTGGTGCACCATGCACTGGTGCGCCATTGCTATTTTTTTGAATTGTGAAGGCGGGAAAATAGTAGTGGCGCACTATTCATTGATGCGCCATTGCTAATTTTTTTTCGAATTTTTTTGCCTCCAGATCTTAAAAGCAACGTAACGTTTTTCTGTTAGGTTTTTCAGGATTCTACAAAATTGATAACGGGCATAGCCAGTTGAATTCGGATGTAAATTCTCGAGTAGATGATTTTTCATATAAAAAACTTTTTCATCGGAGGTCGTATGCAAAAGTTACGGCTCATTTTTTTGGCTTGTTTTTTTGCTCGTTTTTTTTGCTTGAATTTTTTTTTAAATTTCGTTCTCGACCTGGATCTGGTACGTTCTTTGTGCCGGGGGAGCTCCACATGTGGCCGGAAGTAGAGGAGGAGGGAGGAGAGACCGTGAGGAGGAGAGGAGGGAGGAGAGACCGTGACGAGGAGAGGAGGGAGGAGGAGGTCGCCGGAGGAGCACCGTGAGGAGGAGAGGAGGGAGGAGGAGGAGGACCGTTAGCAGGAGAGGAAGGAGGACCACAGTGAGGAGGAGGTCACCGAAGGAGGAGCACCGTGAGGAGGAGAGGAGAGAGGAGGAGGTCGCCTGAGGAGGAGCACCGTGAGGAGGAGGTCACCGGAGGAGGAGGTCGCCGGAGAGTTGGAGATGGAGTGGAGGAGAGGAGGAGAGGAGGAGATGGTGTGGAGGAGAGGAGGAGAAGAATGAAGGGGAAAGTGGCTGGCCGGCCCTTTTAAACTTCTGTCCGAACTTAGCAATGGTGCACCATGCACTGGTGCGCCATTGCTATTTTTTTGAATTGTGAAGGCGGGAAAATAGTAGTGGCGCACTATTCATTGATGCGCCATTCCTAATTTTTTTTCGAATTTTTTTGCCTCCAGATCTTAAAAGCAACGTAAAGTTTTTCTGTTAGGTTTTTCAGGATTCTACAAAATCGATAACGGGCATAGCCAGTTGAATTCGGATGTAACTTTTTGAGTAGATGATTTTTCATATAAAAAACTTTTTCATCGGAGGTCGTATGCAAAAGTTACGGCTCATTTTTTTGGCTTGTTTTTTTGCTCGTTTTTTTTGCTTGAATTTTTTTTTAAATTTCGTTCTCGACCTGGATCTGGTACGTTCTTTGTGCCGGGGGAGCTCCACATGTGGCCGGAAGTAGAGGAGGAGGGAGGAGAGACCGTGAGGAGGAGAGGAGGGAGGAGAGACCGTGAGGATCAGCAGAGGAGGAAGGAGGAGGTCGCCGGAGAGGAGGAGGAGGACCATGAGCATGGGTGCAATTGGCGAAACGTTTTATTCAAACAAATGTAGAACCAGCATGGATGGTTTTGTGCTTATTACCGGTTCTTCCTCCCGAATTGAGACCTATTGTTTATAGGTCTGGAGATAAAGTAGTAACTTCAGACATTAATGAACTTTGTAAGAGAGTTATCCGTCGGAACAACAATCTTGCCTATCTATTGAAAAGAAGTGAATTAGCGCCAGCAGATTTAGTAATGTGCCAGGAAAAATTGGTACAAGAAGCCGTGGATACACTTCTTGATAGTGGGTCCCGCAGGCAACCGACGAGGGATGGTCACAATAAAGTATACAAATCACTTTCAGATGTAATTGAGAGGAAGGAGGAGCACCGTGACGAGGAGAGGAGGGAGGAGGAGGTCGCCGGAGGAGCACCGTGAGGAGGAGAGGAGGGAGGAGGAGGAGGACCGTTAGCAGGAGAGGAAGGAGGACCATAGTGAGGAGGAGGTCACCGAAGGAGGAGCACCGTGAGGAGGAGAGGAGAGAGGAGGAGGTCACCTGAGGAGGAGCACCGTGTGGAGGAGGTCACCGGAGGAGGAGGACGTCGGAGAGTTGGAGATGGAGTGGAGGAGAGGAGGAGAGGAGGAGATGGTGTGGAGGAGAGGAGGAGAAGATGTAAGGGGCAAGTGGCTGGCCGGCCCTTTTAAACTTCTGTCCCAACTTAGCAGTGGTGCACCATGCACTAGTGCGCCATTGCTATTTTTTTCAATTGTGAAGGCGGGAAAATAGTAGTGCCGCACTATTCATTGATGCGCCATTGCTAATTTTTTTCGAATTTTTTTGCCTCCAGATCTTAAAAGCAACGTAAAGTTTTTCTGTTTGGTTTTTCAGGATTCTACAAAATCGATAACGGGCATAGCCAGTTGAATTCGGATGTAACTTTTCGAGTAGATGATTTTTCATATAAAAACATTTTCATCGGAGGTCATATGCAAAAGTTACGGCTCATTTTTTTAGCTTGTTTTTTTCCTCGTTTTTTTTGCTTGAATTTTTTTTTAAATTTCGTTCTCGACCTGGATCTGGTACGTTCTTTGTGCCGGGGGAGCTCCACATGTGGCCGGAAGTAGAGGAGGAGGGAGGAGAGACCGTGAGGAGGAGAGGAGGGAGGAGAGACCGTGAGGATCAGGAGAGGAGGGAGGAGGAGGTCGCCGGAGAGGAGGAGGAGGACCGTGAGCACGAGAGGAAGGAGGAGCACCGTGACGAGGAGAGGAGGGAGGAGGAGGTCGCCGGAGGAGCACCGTGAGGAGGAGAGGAGGGAGGAGGAGGAGGACCGTTAGCAGGAGAGGAAGGAGGACCACAGTGAGGAGGAGGTCACCGAAGGAGGAGCACCGTGAGGAGGAGAGGAGAGAGGAGGAGGTCGCCTGAGGAGGAGCACCGTGAGGAGGAGGTCACCGGAGGAGGAGGTCGCCGGAGAGTTGGAGATGGAGTGGAGGAGAGGAGGAGAGGAGGAGATGGTGTGGAGGAGAGGAGGAGAAGAATGAAGGGGCAAGTGGCTGGCCGGCCCTTTTAAACTTCTGTCCCAACTTAGCAGTGGTGCACCATGCACTGGTGCGCCATTGCTATTTTTTTCAATTGTGAAGGCGGGAAAATAGTAGTGGCGCACTATTCATTGATGCGCCATTGCTAAATTTTTTTTCGAATTTTTTTGCCTCCAGATCTTAAAAGCAACGTAAAGTTTTTCTGTTAGGTTTTTCAGGATTCTACAAAATCGATAACGGGCATAGCCAGTTGAATTCGGATGTAACTTTAGGAGTAGATGATTTTTCATATAATTTTTTTTCATCGGAGGTCGTATGCAAAAGTTACGGCTCATTTTTTTGGCTCGTTTTTTTTCCTTGAATTTTTTTAAAATTTCGTTCTAGACCTGGATCTGGTACGTTCTTTGTGCCGGGGGAGATCCACATGTGGCCGGAAGTAGAGGAGGAGGGAGGAGAGACCGTGAGGAGGAGAGGAGGGAGGAGAGACCGTGAGGATCAGGAGAGGAGGGAGGAGGAGGTCGCCGGAGAGGAGGAGGAGGACCGTGAGCACGTGAGGAAGGAGGAGCACCGTGACGAGGAGAGGAGGGAGGAGGAGGTCGCCGGAGGAGCACCGTGAGGAGGAGAGGAGGGAGGATGAGGAGGACCGTTAGCAGGAGAGGAAGGAGGACCACAGTGAGGAGGAGGTCACCGAAGGAGGAGCACCGTGAGGAGGAGAGGAGAGAGGAGGAGGTCGCCTGAGGAGGAGCACCGTGAGGAGGAGGTCACCGGAGGAGGAGGTCGCCGGAGAGTTGGAGATGGAGTGGAGGAGAGGAGGAGAGGAGGAGATGGTGTGGAGGAGAGGAGGAGAAGAATGAAGGGGCAAGTGGCTGGCCGGCCCTTTTAAACTTCTGTCCCAACTTAGCAGTGGTGCACCATGCACTGGTGCGCCATTGCTATTTTTTTGAATTGTGAAGGCGGGAAAATAGTAGTGGCGCACTATTCATTGATGCGCCATTGCTAATTTTTTTTCGAATTTTTTTGCCTCCAGATCTTAAAAGCAACGTAACGTTTTTCTGTTAGGTTTTTCAGGATTCTACAAAATTGATAACGGGCATAGCCAGTTGAATTCGGATGTAACTTCTCGAGTAGATGATTTTTCATATAAAAAACTTTTTCATCGGAGGTCGTATGCAAAAGTTACGGCTCATTTTTTTGGCTTGTTTTTTTGCTCGTTTTTTTTGCTTGAATTTTTTTTAAATTTCGTTCTCGACCTGGATCTGGTACGTTCTTTGTGCCGGGGGAGCTCCACATGTGGCCGGAAGTAGAGGAGGAGGGAGGAGAGACCGTGAGGAGGAGAGGAGGGAGGAGAGACCGTGACGAGGAGAGGAGGGAGGAGGAGGTCGCCGGAGGAGCACCGTGAGGAGGAGAGGAGGGAGGAGGAGGAGGACCGTTAGCAGGAGAGGAAGGAGGACCACAGTGAGGAGGAGGTCAGCGAAGGAGGAGCACCGTGAGGAGGAGAGGAGAGAGGAGGAGGTCGCCTGAGGAGGAGCACCGTGAGGAGGAGGTCACCGGAGGAGGAGGTCGCCGGAGAGTTGGAGATGGAGTGGAGGAGAGGAGGAGAGGAGGAGATGGTGTGGAGGAGAGGAGGAGAAGAATGAAGGGGAAAGTGGCTGGCCGGCCCTTTTAAACTTCTGTCCGAACTTAGCAATGGTGCACCATGCACTGGTGCGCCATTGCTATTTTTTTGAATTGTGAAGGCGGGAAAATAGTAGTGGCGCACTATTCATTGATGCGCCATTCCTAATTTTTTTTCGAATTTTTTTGCCTCCAGATCTTAAAAGCAACATAAAGTTTTTCTGTTAGGTTTTTCAGGATTCTACAAAATCGATAACGGGCATAGCCAGTTGAATTCGGATGTAACTTTTTGAGTAGATGATTTTTCATATAAAAAACTTTTTCATCGGAGGTCGTATGCAAAAGTTACGGCTCATTTTTTTGGCTTGTTTTTTTGCTCGTTATTTTTGCTTGAATTTTTTTTTAAATTTCGTTCTCGACCTGGATCTGGTACGTTCTTTGTGCCGAGGGAGCTCCACATGTGGCCGGAAGTAGAGGAGGAGGGAGGAGAGACCGTGACGAGGAGAGGAGGGAGGAGAGACCGTGAGGATCAGCAGAGGAGGAAGGAGGAGGTCGCCGGAGAGGAGGAGGAGGACCATGAGCATGGGTGCAATTGGCGAAACGTTTTATTCAAACAAATGTAGAACCAGCATGGATGGTTTTGTGCTTATTACCGGTTCTTCCTCCCGAATTGAGACCTATTGTTTATAGGTCTGGAGATAAAGTAGTAACTTCAGACATTAATGAACTTTGTAAGAGAGTTATCCGTCGGAACAACAATCTTGCCTATCTATTGAAAATAAGTGAATTAGCGCCAGCAGATTTAGTAATGTGCCAGGAAAAATTGGTACAAGAAGCCGTGGATACACTTCTTGATAGTGGGTCCCGCAGGCAACCGACGAGGGATGGTCACAATAAAGTATACAAATCACTTTCAGATGTAATTGAGAGGAAGGAGGAGCACCGTGACGAGGAGAGGAGGGAGGAGGAGGTCGCCGGAGGAGCACCGTCAGGAGGAGAGGAGGGAGGAGGAGGAGGACCGTTAGCAGGAGAGGAAGGAGGACCATAGTGAGGAGGAGGTCACCGAAGGAGGAGCACCGTGAGGAGGAGAGGAGAGAGGAGGAGGTCACCTGAGGAGGAGCACCGTGTGGAGGAGGTCACCGGAGGAGGAGGACGTCGGAGAGTTGGAGATGGAGTGGAGGAGAGGAGGAGAGGAGGAGATGGTGTGGAGGAGAGGAGGAGAAGATGTAAGGGGCAAGTGGCTGGCCGGCCCTTTTAAACTTCTGTCCCAACTTAGCAGTGGTGCACCATGCACTAGTGCGCCATTGCTATTTTTTTCAATTGTGAAGGCGGGAAAATAGTAGTGCCGCACTATTCATTGATGCGCCATTGCTAATTTTTTTTCGAATTTTTTTGCCTCCAGATCTTAAAAGCAACGTAAAGTTTTTCTGTTTGGTTTTTCAGGATTCTACAAAATCGATAACGGGCATAGCCAGTTGAATTCGGATGTAACTTTTCGAGTAGATGATTTTTCATATAAAAAACTTTTTCATCGGAGGTCCTATGCAAAAGTTACGGCTCATTTTTTTGGCTTGTTTTTTTGCTCGTTTTTTTTGCTTGAATTTTTTTTTAAATTTCGTTCTCGACCTGGATCTGGTACGTTCTTTGTGCCGGGGGAGCTCCACATGTGGCCGGAAGTAGAGGAGGAGGGAGGAGAGACCATGAGGAGGAGAGGAGGGAGGAGAGACCGTGACGAGGAGAGGAGGGAGGAGGAGGTCGCCGGAGGAGCACCGTGAGGAGGAGAGGAGGGAGGAGGAGGAGGACCGTTAGCAGGAGAGGAAGGAGGACCACAGTGAGGAGGAGGTCACCGAAGGAGGAGCACCGTGAGGAGGAGAGGAGAGAGGAGGAGGTCGCCTGAGGAGGAGCACCGTGAGGAGGAGGTCACCGGAGGAGGAGGTCGCCGGAGAGTTGGAGATGGAGTGGTGGAGAGGAGGAGAGGAGGAGATGGTGTGGAGGAGAGGAGGAGAAGAATGAAGGGGCAAGTGGCTGGCTGGCCCTTTTAAACTTCTGTCCCAACTTAGCAGTGGTGCACCATGCACTGGTGCGCCATTGCTATTTTTTTGAATTGTGAAGGCGGGAAAATAGTAGTGGCGCACTATTCATTGATGCGCCGTTGCTAATTTTTTTTTCGAATTTTTTTGCCTCCAGATCTTAAAAGCAACGTAAAGTTTTTCTGTTAGGTTTTTCAGGATTCTACAAAATCGATAACGGGCATAGCCAGTTGAATTCGGATGTAACTTTTCGAGTAGATGATTTTTCATATAAAAAACTTTTTCATCGGAGGTCATATGCAAAAGTTACGGCTCATTTTTTTGGCTTGTTTTTTTGCTCGTATTTTTTGCTTGATTTTTTTTTAAAATTTCGTTCTCGACCTGGATCTGGTACGTTCTTTGTGTCGGGGGAGCTCCACATGTGGCCGGAAGTAGAGGAGGAGGGAGGAGAGACCGTGAGGAGGAGAGGAAGGAGGAGCACCGTGACGAGGAGAGGAGGGAGGAGGAGGTCGCCGGAGGAGCACCGTGAGGAGGAGAGGAGGGAGGAGGAGGAGGACCGTTAGCAGGAGAGGAAGGAGGACCATAGTGAGGAGGAGGTCACCGAAGGAGGAGCACCGTGAGGAGGAGAGGAGAGAGGAGGAGGTCACCTGAGGAGGAGCACCGTGTGGAGGAGGTCACCGGAGGAGGAGGACGTCGGAGAGTTGGAGATGGAGTGGAGGAGAGGAGGAGAGGAGGAGATGGTGTGGAGGAGAGGAGGAGAAGATGTAAGGGGCAAGTGGCTGGCCGGCCCTTTTAAACTTCTGTCCCAACTTAGCAGTGGTGCACCATGCACTAGTGCGCCATTGCTATTTTTTTCAATTGTGAAGGCGGGAAAATAGTAGTGCCGCACTATTCATTGATGCGCCATTGCTAATTTTTTTTCGAATTTTTTTGCCTCCAGATCTTAAAAGCAACGTAAAGTTTTTCTGTTTGGTTTTTCAGGATTCTACAAAATCGATAACGGGCATAGCCAGTTGAATTCGGATGTAACTTTTCGAGTAGATGATTTTTCATATAAAAAACTTTTTCATCGGAGGTCCTATGCAAAAGTTACGGCTCATTTTTTTGGCTTGTTTTTTTGCTCGTTTTTTTTGCTTGAATTTTTTTTTAAATTTTGTTCTCGACCTGGATCTGGTACGTTCTTTGTGCCGGGGGAGCTCCACATGTGGCCGGAAGTAGAGGAGGAGGGAGGAGAGACCATGAGGAGGAGAGGAGGGAGGAGAGACCGTGACGAGGAGAGGAGGGAGGAGGAGGTCGCCGGAGGAGCACCGTGAGGAGGAGAGGAGGGAGGAGGAGGAGGACCGTTAGCAGGAGAGGAAGGAGGACCACAGTGAGGAGGAGGTCACCGAAGGAGGAGCACCGTGAGGAGGAGAGGAGAGAGGAGGAGGTCGCCTGAGGAGGAGCACCGTGAGGAGGAGGTCACCGGAGGAGGAGGTCGCCGGAGAGTTGGAGATGGAGTGGTGGAGAGGAGGAGAGGAGGAGATGGTGTGGAGGAGAGGAGGAGAAGAATGAAGGGGCAAGTGGCTGGCCGGCCCTTTTAAACTTCTGTCCCAACTTAGCAGTGGTGCACCACGCACTGGTGCGCCATTGCTATTTTTTTGAATTCTGAAGGCGGGAAAATAGTAGTGGCGCACTATTCATTGATGCGCCGTTGCTAATTTTATTTTCGAATTTTTTTGCCTCCAGATCTTAAAAGCAACGTAAAGTTTTTCTGTTAGGTTTTTCAGGATTCTACAAAATCGATAACGGGCATAGCCAGTTGAATTCGGATGTAACTTTTCGAGTAGATGATTTTTCATATAAAAAACTTTTTCATCGGAGGTCATATGCAAAAGTTACGGCTCATTTTTTTGGCTTGTTTTTTTGCTCGTTTTTTTTGCTTGATTTTTTTCTAAAATTTCGTTCTCGACCTGGATCTGGTACGTTCTTTGTGTCGGGGGAGCTCCACATGTGGCCGGAAGTAGAGGAGGAGGGAGGAGAGACCGTGAGGAGGAGAGGAGGGAGGAGAGACCGTGACGAGGAGAGGAGGGAGGAGGAGGTCGCCGGAGGAGCACCGTGAGGAGGAGAGGAGGGAGGAGGAGGAGGACCGTTAGCAGGAGAGGAAGGAGGACCACAGTGAGGAGGAGGTCACCGAAGGAGGAGCACCGTGAGGAGGAGAGGAGAGAGGAGGAGGTCGCCTGAAGAGGAGCACCGTGAGGAGGAGGTCACCGGAGGAGGAGGTCGCCGGAGAGTTGGAGATGGAGTGGAGGAGAGGAGGAGAGGAGGAGATGGTGTGGAGGAGAGGAGGAGAAAAATGAAGGGGCAAGTGGCTGGCCGGCCCTTTTAAACTTCTGTCCCAACTTAGCAGTGGTGCACCATGCACTGGTGCGCCATTGCTATTTTTTTGAATTCTGAAGGCGGGAAAATAGTAGTGGCGCACTATTCATTGATGCGCCGTTGCTAATTTTTTTTTCGAATTTTTTTGCCTCCAGATCTTAAAAGCAACGTAAAGTTTTTCTGTTAGGTTTTTCAGGATTCTACAAAATCGATAACGGGCATAGCCAGTTGAATTCGGATGTAACTTTTCGAGTAGATGATTTTTCATATAAAAAACTTTTTCATCGGAGGTCATATGCAAAAGTTACGGCTCATTTTTTTGGCTTGTTTTTTTGCTCGTTTTTTTTGCTTGATTTTTTTCTAAAATTTCGTTCTCGACCTGGATCTGGTACGTTCTTTGTGTCGGGGGAGCTCCACATGTGGCCGGAAGTAGAGGAGGAGGGAGGAGAGACCGTGAGGAGGAGAGGAGGGAGGAGAGACCGTGACGAGGAGAGGAGGGAGGAGGAGGTCGCCGGAGGAGCACCGTGAGGAGGAGAGGAGGGAGGAGGAGGAGGACCGTTAGCAGGAGAGGAAGGAGGACCACAGTGAGGAGGAGGTCACCGAAGGAGGAGCACCGTGAGGAGGAGAGGAGAGAGGAGGAGGTCGCCTGAAGAGGAGCACCGTGAGGAGGAGGTCACCGGAGGAGGAGGTCGCCGGAGAGTTGGAGATGGAGTGGAGGAGAGGAGGAGAGGAGGAGATGGTGTGGAGGAGAGGAGGAGAAAAATGAAGGGGCAAGTGGCTGGCCGGCCCTTTTAAACTTCTGTCCCAACTTAGCAGTGGTGCACCATGCACTGGTGCGCCATTGCTATTTTTTTGAATTCTGAAGGCGGGAAAATAGTAGTGGCGCACTATTCATTGATGCGCCATTGCTAATTTTTTTTTCGAATTTTTTTGCCTCCAGATCTTAAAAGCAACGTAAAGTTTTTCTGTTAGGTTTTTCAGGATTCTACAAAATCGATAACGGGCATAGCCAGTTGAATTCGGATGTAACTTTTCGAGTAGATGATTTTTCATATAAAAAACTTTTTCATCGGAGGTCGTATGCAAAAGTTACGGCTCATTTTTTTGGCTTGTTTTTTTGCTCGTTTTTTTTTCTTGAATTTTTTTTAAATTTCGTTCTCGACGTGGATCTGGTATGTTCTTTGTGTCGGGGGAGCTCCACATGTGGCCGGAAGTAGAGGAGGAGGGAGGAGAGACCGTGAGGAGGAGAGGAGGGAGGAGAGACCGTTAGGATCAGGAGAGGAGGGAGGAGGAGGTCGCCGGAGAGGAGGAGGAGGACCGTGAGCACAAGAGGAAGGAGGAGCACCGTGACGAGGAGAGGAGGGAGGAGGAGGTCGCCGGAGGAGCACCGTGAGGAGGAGAGGAGGGAGGAGGAGGAGGACCGTTAGCAGGAGAGGAAGGAGGACCACAGTGAGGACGAGGTCACCGAAGGAGGAGCACCGTGAGGAGGAGAGGAGAGAGGAGGAGGTCGCCTGAGGAGGAGCACCGTGAGGAGGAGGTCACCGGAGGAGGAGGTCGCCAGAGAGTTGGAGATGGAGTGGAGGAGAGGAGGAGAGGAGGAGATGGTGTGGAGGAGAGGAGGAGGAGAATGAAGGGGCAAGTGGCTGGCCGGCCCTTTTAAACTTCTGTCCCAACTTAGCAATGGTGCACCATGCACTGGTGCGCCATTGCTATTTTTTTTAATTGTGAAGGCGGGAAAATAGTAGTGGCGCACTATTCATTGATGCGCCGTTGCTAATTTTTTTTTCGAATTTTTTTGCCTCCAGATCTTAAAAGCAACGTAAAGTTTTTCTGTTAGGTTTTTCAGGATTCTACAAAATCGATAACGGGCATAGCCAGTTGAATTCGGATGTAACTTTTCGAGTAGATGATTTTTCATATAAAAAACTTTTTCATCGGAGGTCGTATGGAAAAGTTACGGCTCATTTTTTTGGCTTGTTTTTTTGCTTGTTTTTTTTGCTTCAATTTTTTTTAAAATTTCGTTCTCGACCTGGATCTGGTACGTTCTTTGTGCCGGGGGAGCTCCACATGTGGCCAGAAGTAGAGGAGGAGGGAGGAGAGACCGTGAGGAGGAGAGGAGGGAGGAGAGACCGTGAGGATCATGAGAGGTGGGAGGAGGAGGTTGTCGGAGAGGAGGAGGAGGACCGTGAGCACGAGAGGAAGGAGGGGCACCGTGAGGAGGAGAGGAGGGAGGAGGAGGTCGCCGGAGGTGTAGCACCGTGGAAAGGAGAGGAGGGAGGAGGAGGACCGTTAGCAAGAGAGGAAGGAGGAGCACCGTGAGGAGGAGAGGAGGGAGGAGGAGGTTGTCGGAGGAGGAGCACCGTGAGGAGGAGAGGAGGGAGGAGAAGGTCGCCTGAGGAGGAGCACCGTGAGGTGGAAGTCACCGGAGGAGGAGCACCGTCAGGAGGAGGAGGTCGCCGGCTAGTTGGATATGGAGTGGAGGAGAGGAGGAGAGGAGGAGATGGAGTGGAGGAGAGGAGGAGAAGAATGCAGGGCCAAGTGGCTGGCGGCCCTCTTAAACTTCTGTCCCAACTTAGAAGTGACGCACCATGCACTGGTGCGCCATTGCTATTTTTTTGAATTGTGAAGGCGGGAAAATAGTAGTGGCGCACTATTCACTGATGCGCCATTGCGAATGTTTTTTCGTATTTTTTTGCCTCCAGATCTTAAAAGCATCGTAACTTTTTTTCTGTTAGGTTTTTGAGGATTCTAAAAAATCGATAACGGGCATAGCCGGTTGAACTCGGATGTAACTTTTCGAGTAGATGATTTTTCATCTAAAAAACTTTTTCATCGGAGGTCACATGCAAAAGTTACGGCTTATTTTTTGGCTTGTTTTTTTTGCTCGTTTTTTTTGCTTGATTTTTTTTAATTTCGTTCTCGACCTGGATCTGGTACGTTCTTTGTGCCGGGGGAGCTCCACATGTGGCCGGAAGTAGAGGACGAGGGAGGAGAGACCGTGACGAGGAGAGGAGAGAGGAGAGACCGTGAGGATCAGGAGAGGAGGGAGGAGGAGGTCGCCGGAGAGGGGAGGAGGACCGTGAGCACAAGAGGAAGAAGGAGCACCGTCAGGAGGAGAGGAGGGCGGAGGAGGTCGCCGGAAGAGGAGCACCGTGAGGAGGAGAGGTGGGAGGAGGACGTCGCCGGAGAAGGAGCACCGTGACGAGCAGAGGAGGGAGGAGGAGGTCGCCTGAGGAGGAGCACCGTGAGGAGGAGGTCACTGGAGGAGGAGCACCGTCAGGAGGAGGAGGTCGCCGGAGAGTTGGAGATGGAGTGGAGGAGAGGAGGACAGGAGGAGATGGAGTGGAGGAGAGGAGGAGAAGAATGAAGGGGCAAGTGGCTGGCCGGCCCTTTGAAACTTCTGTCCCAACTTAGAAGTAGCGCACCATGCACGTGCGCCATTGCTATTTTTTTGAATTGTGAAGGCGGGAAGATAGTAGTGGCGCACTATTCATTGATGCACCATTGCTAATTTTTGGTCGTATTTTTTTGCCTCCAGATCTTAAAAGCATCGTAACTTTTTTCTGTTAGGTTTTTGAGGATTTTAAAAAATCGATAACAGACATAGCCGGCTGAATTCGGATGTAACTTTCCGAGTAGATGATTTTTCATATAAAAAACTTTTTCATCGGAGGTCGTATGGAAAAGTTACGGCTCATTTTTTTGGCTTGTTTTTTTGCTCGTTTTTTTGCTTGAACTTTTTTTAAAATTTTGTTCTCGATCTGGATCTGGTACGTTCTTTGTGCCGGGGGAGCTCCACATGTGGCCGGAAGTTGAGGAGGAGGGAGGAGAGACCGTGAGGAGGAGAGGAGGGAGGAAAGACCGTGAGGATCATGAGAGGTGGGAGGAGGAGGTTGTCGGAGAGGAGGAGGAGGACCGTGAGCACGAGAGGAAGGAGGGGCACCGTGAGGAGGAGAGGAGGGAGGAGGAGGTCGCCGGAGGTGTAGCACCGTGGAAAGGAGAGGAGGGAGGAGGAGGACCGTTAGCAAGAGAGGAAGGAGGAGCACCGTGAGGAGGAGAGGAGGGAGGAGGAGGTTGTCGGAGGAGGAGCACCGTGAGGAGGAGAGGAGGGAGGAGAAGGTCGCCTGAGGAGGAGCACCGTGAGGTGGAAGTCACCGGAGGAGGAGCACCGTCAGGAGGAGGAGGTCGCCGGATAGTTGCATATGGAGTGGAGGAGAGGAGGAGAGGAGGAGATGGAGTGGAGGAGAGGAGGAGAAGAATGCAGGGCCAAGTGGCTGGCGGCCCTTTTAAACTTCTGTCCCAACTTAGAAGTGACGCACCATGCACTGGTGCGCCATTGCTATTTTTTTGAATTGTGAAGGCGGGAAAATAGTAGTGGCGCACTATTCACTGATGCGCCATTGCGAATGTTTTTTCGTATTTTTTTGCCTCCAGATCTTAAAAGCATCGTAACTTTTTTTCTCTTAGGTTTTTGAGGATTCTAAAAAATCGATAACGGGCATATCCGGTTGAGTTCGGATGTAACTTTTCGAGTAGATGATTTTTCATATAAAAAACTTTTTCATCGGAGGTCATATGCAAAAGTTACGGCTTATTTTTTGGCTTGTTTTTTTGCTCGTTTTTTTTTGCTTGATTTTTTTTTAAATTTCGTTCTCGACCTGGATCTTGTACGTTGTTTGTGCCGGGGGAGATCCACATGTGGCCGGAAGTAGAGGACGAGGGAGGAGAGACCGTGACGAGGAGAGGAGAGAGGAGAGACCGTGAGGATCAGGAGAGGAGGAAGGAGGAGGTCGCCGGAGAGGAGGAGGAGGACCGTGGGCACAAGAGGAAGGAGGAGCACCGTGAGGAGGAGAGGAGGGAGGAGGAGGTCGCCGGAAGAGGAGCACCGTGAGGAGGAGAGGTGGGAGGAGGAGGTCGCCGGAGAAGGAGCACCGTGACGAGGAGAGGAGGGAGGAGGAGGTCGCCTGAGGAGGAGCACCGTGAGGAGGAGGTCACTGGAGGAGGAGCACCGTCAGGAGGAGGAGGTCGCCGGAGAGTTGGACATGGAGGGGAGGAGAGGAGGACAGGAGGAGATGGAGTGGAGGAGAGGAGGAGAAGAATGAAGGGGCAAGTGGCTGGCCGGCCCTTTTAAACTTCTGTCCCAACTTAGCAGTGGCGCACCATGCACTGGTGCGCCATTGCTATTTTTTTGAATGGTGAACGCGGGAAAATAGTAGTGGCGCACTATTCACTGATGCGCCATTGCTAAATTTTTTTCGTATCTTTTTGCCTCCAGTTCTGAAAAGTATCGTAACTTTTTTTTGTTAGGTTTTTGAGGATTCTAAAAAATCGATAACAGGCATAGCCGGTTGAATTCGGATGTAACTTTTTGAGTAGATGATTTTTCATATAAAAACTTTTTCATCGGAGGTCATATGCAAAAGTTACGACTTATTTTTTGGCTTGCTTTTTTGCTCGTTTTTTTTGCTTGATTTTTCTTAAATTTCGTTCTCGACCCGGATCTAGTACGTTCTTTGTGCCGGGGGAGCTCCACATGTGGCCGGAAGTAGAGGACGAGGGAGGAGAGACCGTGAGGAGGAGAGGAGGGAGGAGAGACCGTGAGGATCAGGAGAGGAGGGAGGAGGAGGTCGCCGGAGAGGAGGAGGAGGACCGTGAGCACGCGAGGAAGGAGGAGCACCGTGAGGAGGAGAGGAGGGAGGAGGAGGACCGTGAGGAGGAGAGGAGGGAGGAGGAGGAGGACCGTTAGCAGGAGAGGAAGGAGGAGCACCGTGAGGAGGAGAGGAGGGAGGAGGAGGTCGCCGGAGGAGGAGCACTGTGAGGAGGAGAGGAGGGAGGAGGAGGTCGCCTGAGGAGGAGCACCGTGAGGTGGAGGTCACCGGAGGAGGAGCACCGTCAGGAGGAGGAGGTTGCCGGAGAGTTGGAGATGGAGTGGAGGAGAGGAGGAGAGGAGATGGAGTGGCGGAGAGGAGGAGAAGAACGAAGGGGCAAGTGGCTGGCCGGCCCTTTGAAACTTCTGTGCCAACTTAGAAGTAGCGCACCATGCACTGGTGCGCCATTGCTATTTTTTTGAATTGTGAAGGCGGAAAGATAGTAGTGGCGCACTATTCATTGATGCACCATTGCTAATTTTTTGTCGTATTTTTTTGCCTCCAGATCTTAAAACCATCGTAAATTTTTTCTGTTAGGTTTTTGAGGATTCTAAAAAATCGATAACGGACATAGCCGGCTGAATTCGGATGTAACTTTCCGAGTAGATGATTTTTCATATAAAAAACTTTTTCATCGGAGGTCGTATGGAAAAGTTACGGCTCATTTTTTTGGCTTGTTTTTTTGCTCGTTTTTTTGGTTGAATTTTTTTTAAAATTTTGTTCTCGATCTGGATCTGGTACGTTCTTTGTGCCAGGGGAGCTCCACATGTGGCCGGAAGTAGAGGAGGAGGGAGGAGAGACCGTGAGGAGGAGAGGAGGGAGGAGAGACCGTGAGGATCATGAGAGGTGGGAGGAGGAGGTTCCCGGAGAGGAGGAGGAGGACCGTGAGCACGAGAGGAAGGAGGGGCACCGTGAGGAGGAGAGGAGGGAGGCGGAGGTCGCCGGAGGTGTAGCACCGTGGGAAGGAGAGGAGGGAGGAGGAGGACCGTTAGCAAGAGAGGAAGGAGGAGCACCGTGAGGAGGAGAGGAGGGAGGAGGAGGTTGCCGGAGGAGGAGCACCGTGAGGAGGAGAGGAGGGAGGAGAAGGTCGCCTGAGGAGGAGAGGAGAGAGGAGGAGAAGAATGAAGGGGCAAGTGGCTGGCCGGCCCTTTTAAACTTCTGTCCCAACTTAGCAGTGGCGCACCATGCACTGGTGCGCCATTGCTATTTTTTTGAATTGTGAAGGCGGGAAAATAGTAGTGGCGCACTATTCACTGATGCGCCATTACTAATGTTTTTTCGTATTTTTTTGCCTCCAGATCTTAAAAGCATCGTAACTTTTTTTCTGTTAGGTTTTTGAGGATTCTAAAAAATCGATAACGGGCATAGCGGGTTGAGTTCGGATGTAACTTTTCGAGTAGATGATTTTTCATATAAAAAACTTTTTCATCGGAGGTCATATGCAAAAGTTACGGCTTATTTTTTGGCTTGTTTTTTTGCTCGTTTTGTTTTGCTTGATTTTTTTTTTAAATTTCGTTCTTGACCTGGATCTTGTACGTTGTTTGTGCCGGGGGAGCTCCACATGTGGCCGGAAGTAGAGGACGAGGGAGGAGAGACCGTGACGAGGAGATGAGAGAGGAGAGACCGTGAGGATCAGGAGAGGAGGGAGGAGGAGGTCGCCGGAGAGGAGGAGGACGACCGTGAGCACAAGAGGAAGGAGGAGCACCGTGAGGAGGAGAGGAGGGAGGAGGAGGTCGCCGGAAGAGGAGCACCGTGAGGAGGAGAGGTGGGAGGAGGAGGTCGCCGGAGAAGGAGCACCGTGACGAGGAGAGGAGGGAGGAGGAGGTCGCCTGAGGAGGAGCACCGTGAGGAGGAGGTCACTGGAGGAGGAGCACCGTCAGGAGGAGGAGGTCGCCGGAGAGTTGGAGATGGAGTGGAGGAGAGGAGGACAGGAGGAGATGGAGTGGAGGAGAGGAGGAGAAGAATGAAGGGGCAAGTGGCTGGCCGGCCCTTTTAAACTTCTGTCCCAACTTAGCACTGGCGCACCATGCACTGGTGCGCCATTGCTATTTTTTTGAATGGTGAAGGCGGGAAAATAGTAGTGGCGCACTATTCACTGATGCGCCATTGCTAATTTTTTTCGTATTTTTTTGCCTCCAGATCTGAAAAGCATCGTAACTTTTTTTTGTTAGGTTTTTGAGGATTCTAAAAAATCGATAACGGGCATAGCCGGTTGAATTCGGATGTAACTTTTTGAGTAGATGATTTTTCATATAAAAACTTTTTCATCGGAGGTCATATGCAAAAGTTACGACTTATTTTTTGGCTTGCTTTTTTGCTCGTTTTTTTGCTTGATTTTTCTTAAATGTCGTTCTCGACCTGGATCTGGTACGTTCTTTGTGCCGGGGGAGCTCCACATGTGGCCGGAAGTAGAGGACGAGGGAGGAGAGACCGTGAGGAGGAGAGGAGGGAGGAGAGACCGTGAGGATCAGGAGAGGAGGGAGGAGGAGGTCGCCGGAGAGGAGGAGGAGGACCGTGACCACGCGAGGAAGGAGGAGCACCGTGAGGAGGAGAGGAGGGAGGAGGAGGTCGCCGGAGGAGGAGGACCGTGAGGAGGAGAGGAGGGAGGAGGAGGAGGACCGTTAGCAGGAGAGGAAGGAGGAGCACCGTGAGGAGGAGAGGAGGGAGGAGGAGGTCGCCGGAGGAGGAGCACTGTGAGGAGGAGAGGAGGGAGGAGGAGGTCGCCTGAGGAGGAGCACCGTGAGGTGGAGGTCACCGGAGGAGGAGCACCGTCAGGAGGAGGAGGTTGCCGGAGAGTTGGAGATGGAGTGGAGGAGAGGAGGAGAGGAGATGGAGTGGCGGAGAGGAGGAGAAGAACGAAGGGGCAAGTGGCTGGCCGGCCCTTTGAAACTTCTGTCCCAACTTAGAAGTAGCGCACCATGCACTGGTGCGCCATTGCTATTTTTTTGAATTGTGAAGGCGGAAAGATAGTAGTGGCGCACTATTCATTGATGCGCCATTGCTAATTTTTTGTCGTATTTTTTTGCCTCCAGATCTTAAAAGCATCGTAACTTTTTTCTGTTAGGTTTTTGAGGATTCTAAAAAATCGATAACGGACATAGCCGGCTGAATTCGGATGTAACTTTCCGAGTAGATGATTTTTCATATAAAAAACTTTTTCATCAGAGGTCGTATGGAAAATTTACAGCTCATTTTTTTGGCTTGTTTTTTTGCTCGTTTTTTTGCCTGAATTTTTTTTAAAATTTTGTTCTCGATCTGGATCTGGTACGTTCTTTGTGCCGGGGGAGCTCCACATGTGGCCGGAAGTAGAGGAGGAGGGAGGAGAGACCGTCAGGAGGAGAGGAGGGAGGAGAGACCGTGAGGATCATGAGAGGTGGGAGGAGGAGGTTGCCGGAGAGGAGGAGGAGGACCGTGAGCACGAGAGGAAGGAGGGGCACCGTGAGGAGGAGAGGACGGAGGCGGAGGTCGCCGGAGGTGTAGCACCATGGGAAGGAGAGGAGGGAGGAGGAGGACCGTTAGCAAGAGAGGAAGGAGGAGCACCGTGAGGAGGAGAGGAGGGAGGAGGAGGTTGCCGGAGGAGGAGCACCGTGAGGAGGAGAGGAGGGAGGAGAATGTCGCCTGAGGAGGAGAGGAGAGAGGAGGAGAAGAATGAAGGGGTAAGTGGCTGGCCGCCCATTTAAACTTCTGTCCCAACTTAGCAGTGGCGCACCATGCACTGGTGCGCCATTGCTATTTTTTTGAATTGTGAAGGCGGGAAAATAGTAGTGGCGCACTATTCACCGATGCGCCATTGCTAATTTTTTTCGTATTTTTTTGCCTCCAGATCTGAAAAGCATCGTAACTTTTTTTTAATAGGTTTTTGAGGATTCTAAAAAATCGATAACGGGCATAGCCGGTTGAATTCGGATGTAACTTTTTGAGTAGATGATTTTTCATATAAAAACTTTTTCATCGGAGGTCATATGCAAAAGTTACGACTTATTTTTTTGCTTGCTTTTTTGCTCGTTTTTTTTGCTTGATTTTTCTTAAATTTCGTTCTCGACCTGGATCTGGTACGTTCTTTGTGCCGGGGGAGCTCCACATGTGGCCGAAAGTAGAGGAGGAGGGAGGAGAGACTATGAGGAGGAGAGGAGGGAGGAGAGACCGTGAGGATCAGGAGAGGAGGGAGGACGAGGTCGCCGGAGAGGAGGAGGAGGACCGTGAGCACGAGAGGAAGGACGAGCACCGTGAGTAGGAGAGGAGGGAGGAGGAGGTCGCCGGAGGTGTAGCACCGTGAGGAGGAGAGGAGGGAGGAGGAGTAGGACCGTTAGCAGGAGAGGAAGGAGGAGCACCGTGAGGAGGAGAGGAGGGAGGAGGAGGTCGCCGGAGGAGGAGCACCGTGAGGAGGAGAGGAGGGAGGAGGAGGTCGCCGGAGGAGGAGCACCGTGAGGAGGAGAGGAGGGAGGAGGAGGTCGCCTGAGGAGGAGCACCGTGAGGAGGAGATCACCGGAGGAGGAGCACCGTCAGGAGGAGGAGGTCTTTGGAGAGTAGGAGATGGAGTGGAGGAGAGGAGGAGAGGAGGAGATGGAATGGAGGAGAGGAGGAGAGGAATGAAGGGGCAAGTGGCTGGCCGGCCCTTTTAAACTTCTGTCCCAACTTAGCAGTGGCGCACCATGCACTGGTGCGCCATTGCTATTTTTTTGAATTGTGAAGGCGGGAAGATAGTAGTGGCGCACTATTCACTGATGCGCCATTGCTAATTTTTTTTCGCATTTTTTTGCCTCCAGATCTTAAAAGCATCGTAACTTTTTTCTGTTAGGTTTTTGAGGATTCTAAAAATCGATAACGGGCATAGCCGGTTGAATTCGGATGTAACTTTTTGAGTAGATGATTTTTCATATAAAAAACTTTTTCATCGGAGGTCGTATGCAAAAGTTACGGCTCATTTTTTTGGCTTGTTTTTTTGCTCATTTTTTTGCTTGATTTTTTTTTAAAATTTCGTTCTCGACCTGGATCTGGTACGTTCTTTGTGCCGGGGGAGCTCCACATGTGGCCGAAAGTAGAGGAGGAGGGAGGAGAGACTGTGAGGAGGAGAGGAGGGAGGAGAGACCGTGAGGATCAGGAGAGGAGGAAGGACGAGGTCGCCGGAGAGGAGGAGGAGGACCGTGAGCACGAGAGCAAGGACGAGCATCGTGAGTAGGAGAGGAGGGAGGAGGAGGTCGCCGGAGGTGTAGCACCGTGAGGAGGAGAGGAGGGAGGAGGAGGAGGACCGTTAGCAGGAGAGGAAGGAGGAGCACCGTGAGGAGGAGAGGAGGGAGGAGGAGGTCGCCGGAGGAGGAGCACCGTGAGGAGGAGAGGAGGGAGGAGGAGGTCGCCGGAGGAGGAGCACCGTGAGGAGGAGAGGAGGGAGGAGGAGGTCGCCTGAGGAGGAGCACCGTGAGGAGGAGATCACCAGAGGAGGAGCACCGCCAGGAGGAGGAGGTCTTTGGAGAGTAGGAGATGGAGTGGAGGAGAGGAGGAGAGGAGGAGATGGAATGGAGGAGAGGAGGAGAAGAATGAAGGGGCAAGTGGCTGGCCGGCCCTTTTAAACTTCTGTCCCAACTTAACAGTGGCGCACCATGCACTGGTGCGCCATTACTATTTTTTTGAATGGTGAAGGCAGGAAAATAGTAGTGACGCACTATTCACTGATGCGCCATTGCTAATTTTTTTCGTATTTTTTGCCTCCAGATCTAAAAACCATCGTAACTTTTTTTCTGTTAGATTTTTGAGGATTCTAAAAAATCGATAACGGGCATAGCCGGTTGAATTCGGATGTAACTTTTTGAGTAGATGATTTTTCATATAAAAACTTTTTCATCGGAGGTCATATGCAAAAGTTACGACTTATTTTTTTGCTTGCTTTTTTGCTCGTTTTTTTTGCTTGATTTTTCTTAAATTTCGTTCTCGACCTGGAGCTGGTACGTTCTTTGTGCCGGGGGAGCTCCACATGTGGCCGAAAGTAGAGGAGGAGGGAGGAGAGACTATGAGGAGGAGAGGAGGGAGGAGAGACCGTGAGGATCAGGAGAGGAGGGAGGACGAGGTCGCCGGAGAGGAGGAGGAGGACCGTGAGCACGAGAGGAAGGACGAGCACCGTGAGTAGGAGAGGAGGGAGGAGGAGGTCGCCGGAGGTGTAGCACCGTGAGGAGGAGAGGAGGGAGGAGGAGTAGGACCGTTAGCAGGAGAGGAAGGAGGAGCACCGTGAGGAGGAGAGGAGGGAGGAGGAGGTCGCCGGAGGAGGAGCACCGTGAGGAGGAGAGGAGGGAGGAGGAGGTCGCCGGAGGAGGAGCACCGTGAGGAGGAGAGGAGGGAGGAGGAGGTCGCCTGAGGAGGAGCACCGTGAGGAGGAGATCACCGGAGGAGGAGCACCGTCAGGAGGAGGAGGTCTTTGGAGAGTAGGAGATGGAGTGGAGGAGAGGAGGAGAGGAGGAGATGGAATGGAGGAGAGGAGGAGAGGAATGAAGGGGCAAGTGGCTGGCCGGCCCTTTTAAACTTCTGTCCCAACTTAGCAGTGGCGCACCATGCACTGGTGCGCCATTGCTATTTTTTTGAATTGTGAAGGCGGGAAGATAGTAGTGGCGCACTATTCACTGATGCGCCATTGCTAATTTTTTTTCGCATTTTTTTGCCTCCAGATCTTAAAAGCATCGTAACTTTTTTCTGTTAGGTTTTTGAGGATTCTAAAAAATCGATAACGGGCATAGCCGGTTGAATTCGGATGTAACTTTTTGAGTAGATGATTTTTCATATAAAAACTTTTTCATCGGAGGTCATATGCAAAAGTTACGACTTATTTTTTTGCTTGCTTTTTTGCTCGTTTTTTTTGCTTGATTTTTCTTAAATTTCGTTCTCGACCTGGAGCTGGTACGTTCTTTGTTCCGGGGGAGCTCCACATGTGGCCGAAAGTAGAGGAGGAGGGAGGAGAGACTATGAGGAGGAGAGGAGGGAGGAGAGACCGTGAGGATCAGGAGAGGAGGGAGGACGAGGTCGCCGGAGAGGAGGAGGAGGACCGTGAGCACGAGAGGAAGGACGAGCACCGTGAGTAGGAGAGGAGGGAGGAGGAGGTCGCCGGAGGTGTAGCACCGTGAGGAGGAGAGGAGGGAGGAGGAGTAGGACCGTTAGCAGGAGAGGAAGGAGGAGCACCGTGAGGAGGAGAGGAGGGAGGAGGAGGTCGCCGGAGGAGGAGCACCGTGAGGAGGAGAGGAGGGAGGAGGAGGTCGCCGGAGGAGGAGCACCGTGAGGAGGAGAGGAGGGAGGAGGAGGTCGCCTGAGGAGGAGCACCGTGAGGAGGAGATCACCGGAGGAGGAGCACCGTCAGGAGGAGGAGGTCTTTGGAGAGTAGGAGATGGAGTGGAGGAGAGGAGGAGAGGAGGAGATGGAATGGAGGAGAGGAGGAGAGGAATGAAGGGGCAAGTGGCTGGCCGGCCCTTTTAAACTTCTGTCCCAACTTAGCAGTGGCGCACCATGCACTGGTGCGCCATTGCTATTTTTTTGAATTGTGAAGGCGGGAAGATAGTAGTGGCGCACTATTCACTGATGCGCCATTGCTAATTTTTTTTCGCATTTTTTTGCCTCCAGATCTTAAAAGCATCGTAACTTTTTTCTGTTAGGTTTTTGAGGATTCTAAAAAATCGATAACGGGCATAGCCGGTTGAATTCGGATGTAACTTTTTGAGTAGATGATTTTTCATATAAAAAACTTTTTCATCGGAGGTCGTATGCAAAAGTTACGGCTCATTTTTTTGGCTTGTTTTTTTGCTCATTTTTTTGCTTGATTTTTTTTTAAAATTTCGTTCTCGACCTGGATCTGGTACGTTCTTTGTGCCGGGGGAGCTCCACATGTGGCCGAAAGTAGAGGAGGAGGGAGGAGAGACTGTGAGGAGGAGAGGAGGGCGGAGAGACCGTGAGGATCAGGAGAGGAGGAAGGACGAGGTCGCCGGAGAGGAGGAGGAGGACCGTGAGCACGAGAGCAAGGACGAGCATCGTGAGTAGGAGAGGAGGGAGGAGGAGGTCGCCGGAGGTGTAGCACCGTGAGGAGGAGAGGAGGGAGGAGGAGGAGGACCGTTAGCAGGAGAGGAAGGAGGAGCACCGTGAGGAGGAGAGGAGGGAGGAGGAGGTCGCCGGAGGAGGAGCACCGTGAGGAGGAGAGGAGGGAGGAGGAGGTCGCCGGAGGAGGAGCACCGTGAGGAGGAGAGGAGGGAGGAGGAGGTCGCCTGAGGAGGAGCACCGTGAGGAGGAGATCACCAGAGGAGGAGCACCGCCAGGAGGAGGAGGTCTTTGGAGAGTAGGAGATGGAGTGGAGGAGAGGAGGAGGGAGGAGGACCGTGAGCACGAGAGGAAGGAGGAGCACCGTGAGGAGGAGAGGAGGGAGGAGGAGGTCGCCGGAGGAGGAGGACCGTGAGGAGGAGAGGAGGGAGGAGGAGGAGGACCGTTAGCAGGAGAGGAAGGAGGAGCACCGTGAGGAGGAGAGGAGGGAGGAGGAGGTCGCCGGAGGAGGAGCACCGTGAGGAGGAGAGGAGGGAGGAGGAGGTCGCCTGAGGAGGAGCACCGTGCGGAGGAGGTCACCGGAGGAGGAGCACCGTCAGGAAGAGGAGGTCGCCGGAGAGTTGGAGATGGAGTGGAGGAGAGGAGGAGAGGATGAGATGGAGTGGAGGAGAGGAGGAGAAGAATGAAGGGGCAAGTGGATGGCGGGCCCTTTTAAACTTCTGTCCCAACTTAGCAGGGGCGCACCATGCACTGGTGCGCCATTGCTATTTTTTTGAATTTTGAAGGCGGGAGAATAGTACTGGCACACTATTCACCGATGCGCCATTACAAATGTTTTTTTCAAATTTTTTTGCCTCTAGATCTTAAAAGCATCGTAACTTTTTTCTGTTAGGTTTTTGAGGATTCTAAAAAATCGTTAACAGGCATAGCCGGTTGAATTCGGATGTAACTTTTCGAGTAGATGATTTTTCATATAAAAAACTTTTTCATCGGAGGTCATATGCAAAAGTTATGGCTTATTTTTTGGCTTGTTTTTTTGCTCGTTTTTTTTTGCTTGATTTTTTTAAAATTTCGTTCTCGACCTGGATCTGGTACGTTCTTTGTGCCGGGGGAGCTCCACATGTGGCCAGAAGTAGAGGACGAGGGAGGAGAGACCGTGAGGAGGAGAGGAGGGACGAGAGACCGTGAGGATCAGGAGAGGAGGGAGGAGGAGGTCGCCGGAGAGGAGGAGGAGGACCGTGAGCACGAGAGGAAGGAGGAGCACCGTGAGGAGGAGAGGAGGGAGGAGGAGGTCGCCGGAGGAGGAGGACCGTGAGGAGGAGAGGAGGGAGGAGGAGGAGGACCGTTAGCAGGAGAGGAAGGAGGAGCACCGTGAGGAGGAGAGGAGGGAGGAGGAGGTCGCCGGAGGAGGAGCACCGTGAGGAGGAGAGGAGGGAGGAGGAGGTCGCCTAAGGAGGAGCACCGTGCGGAGGAGGTCACCGGAGGAGGAGCACCGTCAGGAGGAGGAGGTCGCCGGAGAGTTGGAGATGGAGTGGAGGAGAGGAGGAGAGGATGAGATGGAGTGGAGGAGAGGAGGAGAAGAATGAAGGGGCAAGTGGATGGCGGGCCCGTTTAAACTTCTGTCCCAACTTAGCAGGGGCGCACCATGCACTGGTGCGCCATTGCTATTTTTTTGAATTTTGAAGGCGGGAGAATAGTAGTGGCACACTATTCACCGATGCGCCATTACAAATGTTTTTTCAATTTTTTTTGCCTCTAGATCTTAAAAGCATCGTAACTTTTTTTCTGTTAGGTTTTTGAGGATTCTAAAAAATCGTTAACGGGCATAGCCGGTTGAATTCGGATGTAACTTTTCGAGTAGATGATTTTTCATATAAAAAACTTTTTCATCGGAGGTCATATGCAAAAGTTATGGCTTATTTTTTGGCTTGTTTTTTTGCTCGTTTTTTTTTGCTTGATTTTTTTAAAATTTCGTTCTCGACCTGGATCTGGTACGTTCTTTGTGCCGGGGGAGCTCCACATGTGGCCAGAAGTAGAGGACGAGGGAGGAGAGACCGTGAGGAGGAGAGGAGGGACGAGAGACCGTGAGGATCAGGAGAGGAGGGAGGAGGAGGTCGCCGGAGAGGAGGAGGAGGACCGTGAGCACGAGAGGAAGGAGGAGCACCGTGAGGAGGAGAGGAGGGAGGAGGAGGTCGCCGGAGGAGGAGCACCGTGAGGAGGAGAGGAGGGAGGAGGAGGTCGCCTAAGGAGGAGCACCGTGCGGAGGAGGTCACCGGAGGAGGAGCACCGTCAGGAGGAGGAGGTCGCCGGAGAGTTGGAGATGGAGTGGAGGAGAGGAGGAGAGGATGAGATGGAGTGGAGGAGAGGAGGAGAAGAATGAAGGGGCAAGTGGATGGCGGGCCCGTTTAAACTTCTGTCCCAACTTAGCAGGGGCGCACCATGCACTGGTGCGCCATTGCTATTTTTTTGAATTTTGAAGGCGGGAGAATAGTAGTGGCACACTATTCACCGATGCGCCATTACAAATGTTTTTTCAATTTTTTTTGCCTCTAGATCTTAAAAGCATCGTAACTTTTTTTCTGTTAGGTTTTTGAGGATTATAAAAAATCGTTAACGGGCATAGCCGGTTGAATTCGGATGTAACTTTTCGAGTAGATGATTTTTCATATAAAAAACTTTTTCATCGGAGGTCATATGCAAAAGTTATGGCTTATTTTTTGGCTTGTTTTTTTGCTCGTTTTTTTTTGCTTGATTTTTTTAAAATTTCGTTCTCGACCTGGATCTGGTACGTTCTTTGTGCCGGGGGAGCTCCACATGTGGCCAGAAGTAGAGGACGAGGGAGGAGAGACCGTGAGGAGGAGAGGAGGGGAGGAGAGACCGTGAGGATCAGGAGAGGAGGGAGGAGGAGGTCGCCGGAGAGGAGGAGGAGGACCGTGAGCACGAGAGGAAGGAGGAGCACCGTGAGGAAGAGAGCAGGGAGGAGGAGGTCGCCGGAGGAGGAGGACCGTGAGGAGGAGAGGAGGGAGGAGGAGGAGGACCGTTAGCAGGAGAGGAAGGAGGAGCACCGTGAGGAGGAGAGGAGGGAGGAGGAGGTCGCCGGAGGAGGAGCACCGTGAGGAGGAGAGGAGGGAGGAGGAGGTCGCCTGAGGAGGAGCACCGTGCGGAGGAGGTCACCGGAGGAGGAGCACCGTCAGGAAGAGGAGGTCGCCGGAGAGTTGGAGATGGAGTGGAGGAGAGGAGGAGAGGATGAGATGGAGTGGAGGAGAGGAGGAGAAGAATGAAGGGGCAAGTGGATGGCGGGCCCTTTTAAACTTCTGTCCCAACTTAGCAGGGGCGCACCATGCACTGGTGCGCCATTGCTATTTTTTTGAATTTTGAAGGCGGGAGAATAGTACTGGCACACTATTCACCGATGCGCCATTACAAATGTTTTTTCAAATTTTTTTGCCTCTAGATCTTAAAAGCATCGTAACTTTTTTCTGTTAGGTTTTTGAGGATTCTAAAAAATCGTTAACAGGCATAGCCGGTTGAATTCGGATGTAACTTTTCGAGTAGATGATTTTTCATATAAAAAACTTTTTCATCGGAGGTCATATGCAAAAGTTATGGCTTATTTTTTGGCTTGTTTTTTTGCTCGTTTTTTTTTGCTTGATTTTTTTAAAATTTCGTTCTCGACCTGGATCTGGTACGTTCTTTGTGCCGGGGGAGCTCCACATGTGGCCAGAAGTAGAGGACGAGGGAGGAGAGACCGTGAGGAGGAGAGGAGGGACGAGAGACCGTGAGGATCAGGAGAGGAGGGAGGAGGAGGTCGCCGGAGAGGAGGAGGAGGACCGTGAGCACGAGAGGAAGGAGGAGCACCGTGAGGAGGAGAGGAGGGAGGAGGAGGTCGCCGGAGGAGGAGGACCGTGAGGAGGAGAGGAGGGAGGAGGAGGAGGACCGTTAGCAGGAGAGGAAGGAGGAGCACCGTGAGGAGGAGAGGAGGGAGGAGGAGGTCGCCGGAGGAGGAGCACCGTGAGGAGGAGAGGAGGGAGGAGGAGGTCGCCTAAGGAGGAGCACCGTGCGGAGGAGGTCACCGGAGGAGGAGCACCGTCAGGAGGAGGAGGTCGCCGGAGAGTTGGAGATGGAGTGGAGGAGAGGAGGAGAGGATGAGATGGAGTGGAGGAGAGGAGGAGAAGAATGAAGGGGCAAGTGGATGGCGGGCCCGTTTAAACTTCTGTCCCAACTTAGCAGGGGCGCACCATGCACTGGTGCGCCATTGCTATTTTTTTGAATTTTGAAGGCGGGAGAATAGTAGTGGCACACTATTCACCGATGCGCCATTACAAATGTTTTTTCAATTTTTTTTGCCTCTAGATCTTAAAAGCATCGTAACTTTTTTTCTGTTAGGTTTTTGAGGATTCTAAAAAATCGTTAACGGGCATAGCCGGTTGAATTCGGATGTAACTTTTCGAGTAGATGATTTTTCATATAAAAAACTTTTTCATCGGAGGTCATATGCAAAAGTTATGGCTTATTTTTTGGCTTGTTTTTTTGCTCGTTTTTTTTTGCTTGATTTTTTTAAAATTTCGTTCTCGACCTGGATCTGGTACGTTCTTTGTGCCGGGGGAGCTCCACATGTGGCCAGAAGTAGAGGACGAGGGAGGAGAGACCGTGAGGAGGAGAGGAGGGACGAGAGACCGTGAGGATCAGGAGAGGAGGGAGGAGGAGGTCGCCGGAGAGGAGGAGGAGGACCGTGAGCACGAGAGGAAGGAGGAGCACCGTGAGGAGGAGAGGAGGGAGGAGGAGGTCGCCGGAGGAGGAGCACCGTGAGGAGGAGAGGAGGGAGGAGGAGGTCGCCTAAGGAGGAGCACCGTGCGGAGGAGGTCACCGGAGGAGGAGCACCGTCAGGAGGAGGAGGTCGCCGGAGAGTTGGAGATGGAGTGGAGGAGAGGAGGAGAGGATGAGATGGAGTGGAGGAGAGGAGGAGAAGAATGAAGGGGCAAGTGGATGGCGGGCCCGTTTAAACTTCTGTCCCAACTTAGCAGGGGCGCACCATGCACTGGTGCGCCATTGCTATTTTTTTGAATTTTGAAGGCGGGAGAATAGTAGTGGCACACTATTCACCGATGCGCCATTACAAATGTTTTTTCAATTTTTTTTGCCTCTAGATCTTAAAAGCATCGTAACTTTTTTCTGTTAGGTTTTTGAGGATTATAAAAAATCGTTAACGGGCATAGCCGGTTGAATTCGGATGTAACTTTTCGAGTAGATGATTTTTCATATAAAAAACTTTTTCATCGGAGGTCATATGCAAAAGTTATGGCTTATTTTTTGGCTTGTTTTTTTGCTCGTTTTTTTTTGCTTGATTTTTTTAAAATTTCGTTCTCGACCTGGATCTGGTACGTTCTTTGTGCCGGGGGAGCTCCACATGTGGCCAGAAGTAGAGGACGAGGGAGGAGAGACCGTGAGGAGGAGAGGAGGGAGGAGAGACCGTGAGGATCAGGAGAGGAGGGAGGAGGAGGTCGCCGGAGAGGAGGAGGAGGACCGTGAGCACGAGAGGAAGGAGGAGCACCGTGAGGAAGAGAGCAGGGAGGAGGAGGTCGCCGGAGGAGGAGGACCGTGAGGAGGAGAGGAGGGAGGAGGAGGAGGACCGTTAGCAGGAGAGGAAGGAGGAGCACCGTGAGGAGGAGAGGAGGGAGGAGGAGGTCGCCGGAGGAGGAGCACCGTGAGGAGGAGAGGAGGGAGGAGGAGGTCGCCTGAGGAGGAGCACCGTGCGGAGGAGGTCACCGGAGGAGGAGCACCGTCAGGAGGAGGAGGTCGCCGGAGAGTTGGAGATGGAGTGGAGGAGAGGAGGAGAGGATGAGATGGAGTGGAGGAGAGGAGGAGAAGAATGAAGGGGCAAGTGGATGGCGGGCCCTTTTAAACTTCTGTCCCAACTTAGCAGGGGCGCACCATGCACTGGTGCGCCATTGCTATTTTTTTTAATTTTGAAGGCGGGACAATAGTAGTGGCACACTATTCACCGATGCGCCATTACAAATGTTTTTTCAAATTTTTTTGCCTCTAGATCTTAAAAGCATCGTAACTTTTTTTCTGTTAGGTTTTTGAGGATTCTAAACAATCGTTAACGGGCATAGCCGGTTGAATTCGGATTTAACTTTTCGAGTAGATGTTTTTTCATATAAAAAACTTTTTCATCGGAGGTCATATGCAAAAGTTATGGCTTATTTTTTGGCTTGTTTTTTTGATCGTTTTTTTTTGCTTGATTTTTTTAAAATTTCGTTCTCGACCTGGATCTGGTACGTTCTTTGTGCCGGGGGAGCTCCACATGTGGCCAGAAGTAGAGGACGAGGGAGGAGAGACCGTGAGGAGGAGAGGAGGGACGAGAGACCGTGAGGATCAGGAGAGGAGGGAGGAGGAGGTCGCCGGAGAGGAGGAGGACCGTGAGCACGAGAGGAAGGAGGAGCACCGTGAGGAGGAGAGGAGGGAGGAGGAGGTCGCCGGAGGAGGAGGACCGTGAGGAGGAGAGGAGGGAGGAGGAGGAGGACCGTTAGCAGGAGAGGAAGGAGGAGCACCGTGAGGAGGAGAGGAGGGAGGAGGAGGTCGCTGGAGGAGGAGCACCGTGAGGAGGAGAGGAGGGAGGAGGAGGTCGCCTGAGGAGGAGCACCGTGCGGAGGAGGTCACCGGAGGAGGAGCACCGTCAGGAGGAGGAGGTCACCGGAGAGTTGGAGATGGAGTGGAGGAGAGGAGGAGAGGATGAGATGGAGTGGAGGAGAGGAGGAGAAGAATGAAGGGGCAAGTGGATGGCGGGCCCTTTTAAACTTCTGTCCCAACTTAGCAGGGGCGCACCATGCACTGGTGCGCCATTGCTATTTTTTTGAATTTTGAAGGCGGGAGAATAGTAGTGGCACACTATTCACCGATGCGCCATTACAAATGTTTTTTCAAATTTTTTTGCCTCTAGATCTTAAAAGCATCGTAACTTTTTTTCTGTTAGGTTTTTGAGGATTCTAAAAAATCGTTAACGGGCATAGCCGGTTGAATTCGGATGTAACTTTTTAAGTAGATGATTTTTCATATAAAAAACTTTTTCATCGGAGGTCGTATGCAAAAGTTACGGCTCATTTTTTTGGCTTGTTTTTTTGCTCGTTTTTTTTGCTTGATTTTTTTAAAATTTCGTTCTCGACCTGGATCTGGTACGTTCTTTGTGCCGGGGGAGCTCCACATGTGGCCAGAAGTAGAGGACGAGGGAGGAGAGACCGTGAGGAGGAGAGGAGGGAGGAGAGACTATGAGGATCAGGAGAGGAGGGAGGAGGAGGTCGCCGGAGAGGAGGAGTAGGACCGTGAGCACGAGAGGAAGGAGGAGCACCATGAGGAGGAGAGGAGGGAGGAGGAGGTCGCCGGAGGAGGAGGACCGTGAGGAGGAGAGGAGGGAGGAGGAGGAGGACCGTTAGCAGGAGAGGAAGGATGAGCACCGTGAGGAGGAGAGGAGGGAGGAGGAGGTCGCCGGAGGAGGAGCACCGTGAGGAGGAGAGGAGGGAGGAGGAGGTCGCCTGAGGAGGAGCACCGTGCGGAGGAGGTCACCGGAGGAGGAGCACCGTCAGGAGGAGGAGGTCGCCGGAGAGTTGGAGATGGAGTGGAGGAGAGGAGGAGAGGATGAGATGGAGTGGAGGAGAGGAGGAGAAGAATGAAGGGGCAAGTGGATGGCCGGCCCTTTTAAACTTCTGTCCCAACTTACCAGCGGCGCACCATGCACTGGTGCGCCATTGCTATTTTTTTGAATTTTGAAGGAGGGAGAATAGTAGTGGCACACTATTCACCCATGCGCCATTACAAATGTTTTTTCAAATTTTTTTGCCTCTAGATCTTAAAAGCATCGTAACTTTTTTTCTGTTAGGTTTTTGAGGATTCTAAAAAATCGTTAACGGGCA
The DNA here is from genome assembly GCA_022496015.1 of Hordeum marinum. Classification (NCBI taxonomy): domain Eukaryota; kingdom Viridiplantae; phylum Streptophyta; class Magnoliopsida; order Poales; family Poaceae; genus Hordeum; species Hordeum marinum. The sequence continues at coordinate 559,001,647 of CM039678.1, forward strand.
TAGCCGGTTGAATTCGGATATAACTTTTTAAGTAGATGATTTTTCATATAAAAAACTTTTTCATCGGAGGTCGTATGCAAAAGTTACGGCTCATTTTTTTGGCTTGTTTTTTTGCTCGTTTTTTTGCTTGATTTTTTTAAAATTTCGGTCTCGACCTGGATCTGGTACGTTCTTTGTGCCGGGGGAGCTCCACATGTGGCCAGAAGTAGAGGACAAGGGAGGAGAGACCGTGAGGAGGAGAGGAGGGAGGAGAGACCGTGAGGATCAGGAGAGGAGGGAGGAGGAGGTCGCCGGAGAGGAGGAGGAGGACCGTGAGCACGAGAGGAAGGAGGAGCACCGTGAGGAGGAGAGGAGGGAGGAGGAGGTCGCCGGAGGAGGAGGACCGTGAGGAGGAGAGGAGGGAGGAGGAGGAGGACCGTTAGCAGGAGAGGAAGGAGGAGCACCGTGAGGAGGAGAGGAGGGAGGAGGAGGTCGCCGGAGGAGGAGCACCGTGAGGAGGAGAGCAGGGAGGAGGAGGTCGCCTGAGGAGGAGCACCGTGCGGAGGAGGTCACCGGAGGAGGAGCACCGTCAGAAGGAGGAGGTCGCTGGAGAGTTGGAGATGGAGTGGAGGAGAGGAGGAGAGGAGGAGATGGAGTGGAGGAGAGGAGGAGAAGAATGAAGGGGCAAGTGGACGGCCGGCCCTTTTAAACTTCTGTCCCAACTTAGCAGTGGCGCACCATGCACTGGTGCGCCATTGCTATATTTTTGAATTTTGAAGGCGGGAGAATAGTACTGGCACACTATTCACCGATGCGCCATTACAAATGTTTTTTCAAATTTTTTTGCCTCTAGATCTTAAAAGCATCGTAACTTTTTTTCTGTTAGGTTTTTGAGGATTCTAAAAAATCGTTAACGGGCATAGCCGGTTGAATTCGGATGTAACTTTTTAAGTAGATGATTTTTCATATAAAAAACTTTTTCATCGGAGGTCGTATGCAAAAGTTACGGCTCATTTTTTTGGCTTGTTTTTTTGCTCATTTTTTTTTGCTTGATTTCTTTTTAAATTTCGTTCTCGACCTGGATCTGGTACGTTCTTTGTGCCGGGGGAGCTCCACATGTGGCCGAAAGTAGAGGAGGAGGGAGGAGACACCATGAGGATCAGGAGAGGAGGAAGGAGGAGGTCGCCGGAGAGGAGGAGGAGGACCGTGAGCACGAGAGGAAGGACGAGCATCATGAGTAGGAGAGGAGGGAGGAGGAGGTCGCCGGAGGTGTAGCACCGTGAGGAGGAGAGGAGGGAGGAGGAGGAGGACCGTTAGCAGGAGAGGAAGGAGGAGGACCGTGAGGAGGAGAGGAGGGTGGAGGAGGTCACCGGAGGAGGAGAACCGTGAGGAGGAGAGGAGGGAGGAGGAGGTCGCCGGACGAGGAGCACCGTGAGGAGGAGAGGAGAGAGGAGGAGGTCGCCTGAGGAGGAGCACCGTGAGGAGGAGATCACCGGAGGAGGAGCACCGTCAGGAGGAGGAGGTCTTTGGAGAGTAGGAGATGGAGTGGAGGAGAGGAGGAGAGGAGGAGATGGAGTGGAGGAGAGGAGGAGAAGAATGAAGGAGCAAGTGGCTGGCCGGCCCTTTTAAACTTCTGTCCCAACTTAGCAGTGGCGCACCATGCACTGGAGCGCCATTGCTATTTTTTTGAATGGTGAAGGCGGGAAGATAGTAGTGGCGCACTATTCACTGATGCGCCATTCCTAATTTCTTTTCGTATTTTTTTGCCTCCAGATCTTAAAAGCATCGTAACAGTTTTTTCTGTTAGGTTTTTGAGGATTCTAAAAAATCGATAACGGGCATAGCCGGTTGAATTCGGATGTAGCTTTTCGAGTAGACGATTTTTCATATAAAAAACTTTTTCATCGGAGGTCATATGCAAAAGTTACGGCTTGTTTTTTGGCTTGTTTTTTTGCTCGTTTTTTTTTGCTTGATTTTTTTTAAAATTTCGTTCACGACCTGGATCTGGTATGTTCTTTGTGCCGGGGGAGCTCCACATATGGCCGGAAGTAGAGGACGAGGGAGGAGAGACCGTGAGGAGGAGAGGAGGGAGGAGAGACCGTGAGGATCAGGAGAGGAGGGAGGAGGAGGTCGCCGGAGAGGAGGAGGAGGACCGTGAGCACGAGAGGAAGGAGGAGCACCGTGAGGAGGAGAGGAGGGAGGAGGAGGTCGCCGGAGGAGGAGGACCGTGAGGAGGAGAGGAGGGAGGAGGAGGAGGACCGTTAGCAGGAGAGGAAGGAGGAGCACCGTGAGGAGGAGAGGAGGGAGGAGGAGGTCGCCGGAGGAGGAGCACCGTGAGGAGGAGAGGAGGGAGGAGGAGGTCATCGGAGGAGGAGCACCGTGAGGAGGAGAGGAGGGAGGAGGAGGTCGCCTGAGGAGGAGCACCGTGCGGAGGAGGTCACCGGAGGAGGAGCACCGTCAGGAGGAGGAGGTCGCCGGAGAGTTGGAGATGGAGTGGAGGAGAGGAGGAGAGGATGAGATGGAGTGGAGGAGAGGAGCAGAAGAATGAAGGGGCAAGTGGACGGCCGGCCCTTTTAAACTTCTGCGCCAACTTAGCAGCGGCGCACCATGCACTAGTGCGCCATTGCTATATTTTTGAATTTTGAAGGCGGGAGAATTGTACTGGCACACTATTCACCGATGCGCCATTACAAATGTTTTTTCAAATTTTTTTGCCTCTAGATCTTAAAAGCATCGTAACTTTTTTTCTGTTAGGTTTTTGAGGATTCTAAAAAATCGTTAACGGGCATAGCCGGTTGAATTCGGATGTAACTTTTTAAGTAGATGATTTTTCATATAAAAAACTTTTTCATCGGAGGTCGTATGCAAAAGTTACGGCTCATTTTTTTGGCTTGTTTTTTTGCTCATTTTTTTTTGCTTGATTTCTTTTTAAATTTCGTTCTCGACCTGGATCTGGTACGTTCTTTGTGCCGGGGGAGCTCCACATGTGGCCGAAAGTAGAGGAGGAGGGAGGAGACACCATGAGGATCAGGAGAGGAGGAAGGAGGAGGTCGCCGGAGAGGAGGAGGAGGACCGTGAGCACGAGAGGAAGGACGAGCATCGTGAGTAGGAGAGGAGGGAGGAGGAGGTCGCCGGAGGTGTAGCACCGTGAGGAGGAGAGGAGGGAGGAGGAGGAGGACCGTTAGCAGGAGAGGAAGGAGGAGGACCGTGAGGAGGAGAGGAGGGTGGAGGAGGTCACCGGAGGAGGAGAACCGTGAGGAGGAGAGGAGGGAGGAGGAGGTCGCCGGACGAGGAGCACCGTGAGGAGGAGAGGAGAGAGGAGGAGGTCGCCTGAGGAGGAGCACCGTGAGGAGGAGATCACCGGAGGAGGAGCACCGTCAGGAGGAGGAGGTCTTTGGAGAGTAGGAGATGGAGTGGAGGAGAGGAGGAGAGGAGGAGATGGAGTGGAGGAGAGGAGGAGAAGAATGAAGGAGCAAGTGGCTGGCCGGCCCTTTTAAACTTCTGTCCCAACTTAGCAGTGGCGCACCATGCACTGGTGCGCCATTGCTATTTTTTTGAATGGTGAAGGCGGGAAGATAGTAGTGGCGCACTATTCACTGATGCGCCATTCCTAATTTTTTTTCGTATTTTTTTGCCTCCAGATCTTAAAAGCATCGTAACTTTTTTTTCTGTTAGGTTTTTGAGGATTCTAAAAAATCGATAACGGGCATAGCCGGTTGAATTCGGATGTAGCTTTTCGAGTAGAGGATTTTTCATATAAAAAACTTTTTCATCGGAGGTCATATGCAAAAGTTACGGCTTGTTTTTTGGCTTGTTTTTTTGCTCGTTTTTTTTGCTTGATTTTTTTAAAATTTCGTTCACGACCTGGATCTGGTATGTTCTTTGTGCCGGGGGAGCTCCACATATGGCCGGAAGTAGAGGACGAGGGAGGAGAGACCGTGAGGAGGAGAGGAGGGAGGAGAGACCGTGAGGGTCAGGAGAGGAGGGAGGAGGAGGTCGCCGGAGAGGAGGAGGAGGACCGTGAGCACGAGAGGAAGGAGGAGCACCGTGAGGAGGAGAGGAGGGAGGAGGAGGTCGCCGGAGGAGGAGGACCGTGAGGAGGAGAGGAGGGAGGAGGAGGAGGACCGTTAGCAGGAGAGGAAGGAGGAGCACCGTGAGGAGGAGAGGAGGGAGGAGGAGGTCGCCGGAGGAGGAGCACCGTGAGGAGGAGAGGAGGGAGGTGGAGGTCAACGGAGGAGGAGCACCGTGAGGAGGAGAGGAGGGAGGAGGAGGTCGCCTGAGGAGGAGCACCGTGCGGAGGAGGTCACCGGAGGAGGAGCACCGTCAGGAGGAGGAGGTCGCCGGAGAGTTGGAGATGGAGTGGAGGAGAGGAGGAGAGGATGAGATGGAGTGGAGGAGAGGAGGAGAAGAATGAAGGGGCAAGTGGATGGCCGGCCCTTTTAAACTTCTGTCCCAACTTAGCAGCGGCGCACCATGCACTGGTGCGCCATTGCTATATTTTTGAATTTTGAAGGCGGGAGAATAGTAGTGGCACACTATTCACCGATGCGCCATTACAAATGTTTTTTCAAATTTTTTTGCCTCTAGATCTTAAAAGCATTGTAACTTTTTTTCTGTTAGGTTTTTGAGGATTCTAAAAAATCGTTAACGGGCATAGCCGGTTGAATTCGGATGTAACTTTTTAAGTAGATGATTTTTCATATAAAAAACTTGTTCATCGGAGGTCGTATGCAAAAGTTACGGCTCATTTTTTTGGCTTGTTTTTTTGCTCATTTTTTTTGCTTGATTTTTTTTTTAAATTTCGTTCTCGACCTGGATCTGGTACGTTCTTTGTGCCGGGGGAGCTCCACATGTGGCCGAAAGTAGAGGAGGAGGGAGGAGACACCATGAGGATCAGGAGAGGAGGAAGGAGGAGGTCGCCGGAGAGGAGGAGGAGGACCGTGAGCACGAGAGGAAGGACGAGCATCGTGAGTAGGAGAGGAGGGAGGAGTAGGTCGCCGGAGGTGTAGCACCGTGAGGAGGAGAGGAGGGAGGAGGAGGAGGACCGTTAGCAGGAGAGGAAGGAGGAGCACCGTGAGGAGGAGAGGAGGGTGGAGGAGGTCGCAGGAGGAGGAGAACCGTGAGGAGGAGAGGAGGGAGGGGGAGGTCACCGGACGAGGAGCACCATGAGGAGGAGAGGAGAGAGGAGGAGGTCGCCTGAGGAGGAGCACCGTGAGGAGGAGATCACCGGAGGAGGAGCACCGTCAGGAGGAGGAGGTCTTTGGAGAGTAGGAGATGGAGTGGAGGAGAGGAGGAGAGGAGGACATGGAGTGGAGGAGAGGAGGAGAAGAATGAAGGAGCAAGTGGCTGGCCGGCCCTTTTAAACTTCTGTCCCAACTTAGCAGTGGCGCACCATGCACTGGTGCGCCATTGCTATTCTTTTGAATGGTGAAGGCGGGAAGATAGTAGTGGCGCACTATTCAGTGATGCGCCATTCCTAATTTTTTTTGGTATTTTTTTGCCTCCAGATCTTAAAAGCATCGTAACTTTTTTTTCTGTTAGGTTTTTGAGGATTCTAAAAAATCGATAACGGGCATAGCCGGTTGAATTCGGATGTAGCTTTTCGACTAGACGATTTTTCATATAAAAAACTTTTTCATCGGAGGTCATATGCAAAAGTTACGGCTTATTTTTTGGCTTGTTTTTTTGCTCGTTTTTTTTGCTTGATTTTTTTAAAATTTCGTTCTCGACCTGGATCTGGTATGTTCTTTGTGCCGGGGGAGCTCCACATATGGCCGGAAGTAGAGGACGAGGGAGGAGAGACCGTGAGGAGGAGAGGAGGGAGGAGAGACCGTGAGGATCAGGAGAGGAGGGAGGAGGAGGTCGCCGGAGAGGAGGAGTAGGACCGTGAGCACGAGAGGAAGGAGGAGCACCGTGAGGAGGAGAGGAGGGAGGAGGAGGTCGCCGGAGGAGGAGGACCGTGAGGAGGAGAGGAGGGAGGAGGAGGAGGACCGTTAGCAGGAGAGGAAGGAGGAGCGCCGTGAGGAGGAGAGGAGGGAGGAGGAGGTCGCCGGAGGAGGAGCACCATGAGGAGGAAAGGAGGGAGGAGGAGGTCGCCTGAGGAGGAGCACCGTGCGGAGGAGGTCACCGGAGGAGGAGCACCGTCAGGAGGAGGAGGTCGCCGGAGAGTTGGAGATGGAGTGGAGGAGAGGAGGAGAGGATGAGATGGAGTGGAGGAGAGGAGGAGAAGAATGAAGGGGCAAGTGGATGGCTGGCCCTTTTAAACTTCTGTCCCAACTTAGCAGCGGCGCACCATGCACTGGTGCGCCATTGCTATTTTTTTGAATTTTGAAGGCGGGAGAATAGTAGTGGCACACTATTCACCGATGCGCCATTACAAATGTTTTTTCAAATTTTTTTGCCTCTAGATCTTAAAAGCATCGTAACTTTTTTTCTGTTAGGTTTTTGAGGATTCTAAAAAATCGTTAACGGGCATAGCCGGTTGAATTCGGATGTAACTTTTTAAGTAGATGATTTTTCATATAAAAAACTTTTTCATCGGAGGTCGTATGCAAAAGTTACGGCTCATTTTTTTGGCTTGTTTTTTTGCTCATTTTTTTTTGCTTGATTTTTTTTTAAAATTTCGTTCTCGACCTGGATCTGGTACGTTCTTTGTGCCGGGGGAGCTCCACATGTGGCCGAAAGTAGAGGAGGAGGAAGGAGACACCATGAGGATCAGGAGAGGAGGAAGGAGGAGGTCGCCGGAGAGGAGGAGGAGGACCGTGAGCACGAGAGGAAGGAGGAGCATCGTGAGTAGGAGAGGAGGGAGGAGGAGGTCGCCGGAGGTGTAGCACCGTGAGGAGGAGAGGAGGGAGGAGGAGGAGGACCGTTAGCAGGAGAGGAAGGAGGAGCACCGTGAGGAGGAGAGGAGGGTGGAGGAGGTCGCCGGAGGAGGAGAACCGTGAGGAGGAGAGGAGGGAGGAGGAGGTCGCCGGACGAGGAGCACCGTGAGGAGGAGAGGAGAGAGGAGGACGTCGCCTGAGGAGGAGCACCGTGAGGAGATCACCGGAGGAGGAGCACCGTCAGGTGGAGGAGGTCTTTGGAGAGTAGGAGATGGAGTGGAGGAGAGGAGGAGAGGAGGAGATGGAGTGGAGGAGAGGAGGAGAAGAATGAAGGATCAAGTGGCTGGCCGGCCCTTTTAAACTTCTGTCCCAACTTAGCAGTGGCGCACCATGCACTGGTGCGCCATTGCTATTTTTTTGAATGGTGAAGGCGGGAAGATAGTAGTGGCGCACTATTCACTGATGCGCCATTCCTAATTTTTTTGCGTATTTTTTTGCCTCCAGATCTTAAAAGCATCGTAACTTTTTTTTCGGTTAGGTTTTTGAGGATTCTAAAAAATCGATAACGGGCATAGCCGGTTGAATTCGGATGTAGCTTTTTGAGTAGACGATTTTTCATATAAAAAACTTTTTCATCGGAGGTCATATGCAAAAGTTACGGCTTATTTTTTGGCTTGTTTTTTTGCTCGTTTTTTTTGCTTGATTTTTTTAAAATTTCATTCTCGACCTGGATCTGGTATGTTCTTTGTGCCGGGGGAGCTCCACATGTGGCCGGAAGTAGAGGACGAGGGAGGAGAGACCGTGAGGAGGAGAGGAGGGAGGAGAGACCGTGAGGATCAGGAGAGGAGGGAGGAGGAGGTCACCGGAGATGAGGAGGAGGACCGTGAGCACGAGAGGAAGGAGGAGCACCGTGAGGAGGAGAGGAGGGAGGAGGAGGTCGCCGGAGGAGGAGGACCGTGAGGAGGAGAGGAGGGAGGAGGAGGAGGATCGTTAGTAGGAGAGGAAGGAGGAGCACCGTGAGGAGGAGAGGAGGGAGGAGGAGGTCGCCGGAGGAGGAGCACCGTGAGGAGGAGAGGAGGGAGGAGGAGGTCGCCTGATGAGGAGCACCGTGAGGAGGAGGTCACCGGAGGAGGAGCACCGTTAGGAGGAGGAGGTCGCCGGAGAGTTGGAGAGGGAGTGGAGGAGAGGAGGAGAGGATGAGATGGAGTGGAGGAGAGGAGGAGAAGAATGAAGGGGCAAGTGGCTGGCCGACCCTTTTAAACTTTTGTCCCGACTTAGCAGTGGCGCACCATGCACTGGTGCGCCATTGCTATTTTTTTGAATTGTGAAGGCGGGAAAATAGTAGTGGCACACTATTCACTGATGCGCCATTGCTAATTTTTTTCGTATTTTTTTGCCTCTAGATCTGAAAAGCATCGTAACTTTTTTGTTAGGTTTTTGAGGATTCTAAAAAATCGATAACGGGCATAGCCGGTTGAATTCGGTTGTAACTTTTCGAGTAGATGATTTTTCATATAAAAACTTTTTCATCGGATGTCATATGCAAAAGTTACGGCTTACTTTTTGGCTTGTTTTTTTGCTCGTTTTTTTTGCTTGATTTTTCTTAAATTTCGTTCTCGACCTGGATCTGATACGTTCTTTGTGCCGGGGGAGCTCCACATGTGACCGGAAATAGAGGACGAGGGAGGAGAGACCATGAGGAGGAGAGGAGGGAGGAGAGACCGTGAGGATCAGGAGAGGAGGGAGGAGGAGGTCGCCGGATAAGAGGAGGAGGACCGTGAGCACGAGAGGAAGGAGGAGCACCGTGATGAGGAGAGGAGGGAGGAGGAGGTCGCCGGAGGAGGAGGACCGTGAGGAGGAGAGGAGGGAGGAGGAGGAGGACCGTTAGCAGGAGAGGAAGGAGGAGCACCGTGAGGAGGAGAGGAGGGAGGACGAGGTCGCCGGAGGAGGAGCACCGTGAGGAGGAGAGGAGGGAGGAGGAGGTCGCCTGAGGAGGAGCACCGTGCGGAGGAGGTCACCGGAGGAGGAGCACCGTCAGGAGGAGGAGGTCGCCGGAGAGTTGGAGATGGAGTGGAGGAGAGGAGGAGAGGATGAGATGGAGTGGAGGAGAGGAGGAGAAGAATGAAGGGGCAAGTGGATGGCCGGCCCTTTTAAACTTCTGTCCCAACTTAGCAGTGGCGCACCATGCACTGGTGCGCCATTGCTATTTTTTTGCATTGTGAAGGCGGAGAGATAGTAGTGGCACACTATTCACTGATGCGCCATTGCTAATTTTTTTTGTATTTTTTTGCCTCCAGATCTTAAAAGCATCATAACTTTTTTCTGTTAGGTTTTTGAGGATTCTAAAAAATCGATAACGGGCATAGCCGGTAGAATTCGGATGTAACTTTTTGAGTAGATGATTTTTCATATAAAGAACTTTTTCATCGGAGGTCGTATGCAAAAGTTACGGCTCATATTTTTGGCTATTTTTTTTGCTCATATTTTTTTGCTTGATATTTTTTTAATTTTGTTCTCGACCTGGATCTGGTACGTTTTTGTGCCGGGGGAGCTCCACATGTGGCCGGAAGTAGAGGAGGAGGGAGGAGAGACCGTGAGGAGGAGAGGAGGGAGGAGATACCGTGAGGATCAGGAGAGGATGAAGGAGGAGGTCGCCGGAGAGGAGGAGGAGGACCGTGAGCACGAGAGGAAGGAGGAGCACCGTGAGGAGGAGAGGACGGAGGAGGAGGTCGCCGGAGGAGGAGGACCGTGGGGAGGAGAGGAGGGAGGAGGAGGAGGACCGTTAGCAGGAGAGGAAGGAGGAGCACCGTGAGGAGGAGAGGAGGGAGAAGGAGGTCGCCAAAGAAGGAGCACCGTGAGGAGGAGAGGAGGGAGGATGAGGTCGCCTGAGGAGGAGCACCATGAGGAGGAGGTCACCGTAGGAGGAGCACCGTCAGGAGGAGGAGGTCGCCGGAGAGTTGGAGATGGAGTCAAGGAGAGGAGGAGAGGAGGAGATGGAGTGGAGGAGAGGAGGAGAAGAATGAAGGGGCAAGTGGCTGGCCGGCCCTTTTAAACTTCTGTCCCAACTTAGCAGCGGCGCACCATGCACTGGTGCGCTATTGCTATTTTTTTGAATTGTGAAGGCGGGAAAATAGTAGTGGCGCACTATTCACTGATGCGCCATTCCTATTTTTTCGTATTTTTTTGCCTCCAGATCTTAAAAGCGTCGTAACTTTTTTCGGTTAGGTTTTTGAGGATTCTAAAAGATCGATAACGGGCATAGCCGGTAGAATTCGGATGTAACTTTTTGAGTAGATGATTTTTCATATAAAAAACTTTTTCATCGGAGGTCGTATGCAAAAGTTACGGCTCATATTTTTGGCTTGTTTTTTTGCTCATATTTTTTTGCTTGATATTTTTTTAATTTTGTTCTCGACCTGGATCTGGTACGTTTTTGTGCCGGGGGAGCTCCACATGTGGCCGGAAGTAGAGGAGGAGGGAGGAGAGACCGTGAGGAGGAGAGGAGGGAGGAGATACCGTGAGGATCAGGAGAGGAGGAAGGAGGAGGTCGCCGGAGAGGAGGAGGAGGACCGTGAGCACGAGAGGAAGGAGGAGCACCGTGAGGAGGAGAGGACGGAGGAGGAGGTCGCCGGAGGAGGAGGACCGTGGGGAGGAGAGGAGGGAGGAGGAGGAGGACCGTTAGCTGGAGAGGAAGGAGGAGCACCGTGAGGAGGAGAGGAGGGAGAAGGAGGTCGCCAAAGAAGGAGCACCGTGAGGAGGAGAGGAGGGAGGATGAGGTCGCCTGAGGAGGAGCACCATGAGGAGGAGGTCACCGTAGGAGGAGACCGTCAGGAGGAGGAGGTCGCCGGAGAGTTGGAGATGGAGTGAAGGAGAGGAGGAGAGGAGGAGATGGAGTGGAGGAGAGGAGGAGAAGAATGAAGGGGCAAGTGGCTGGCCGGCCCTTTTAAACTTCTGTCCCAACTTAGCAGCGGCGCACCATGCACTGGTGCGCCATTGCTATTTTTTTGAATTGTGAAGGCGGGAAAATAGTAGTGGCGCACTATTCACTGATGCGCCATTCCTATTTTTTCGTATTTTTTTGCCTCCAGATCTTAAAAGCGTCGTAACTTTTTTCGGTTAGGTTTTTGAGGATTCTAAAAGATCGATAACGGGCATAGCCGGTAGAATTCGGATGTAACTTTTTGAGTAGATGATTTTTCATATAAAAAACTTTTTCATCGGAGGTCGTATGCAAAAGTTACGGCTCATATTTTTGTCTTGTTTTTTTGCTCATTTTTTTTTGCTTGATTTTTTTTTAAAATTTCGTTCTCGACCTGGATCTGGTACGTTCTTTGTGCCGGGGGAGCTCCACATGTGGCCGAAAGTAGAGGAGGAGGAAGGAGACACCATGAGGATCAGGAGAGGAGGAAGGAGGAGGTCGCCGGAGAGGAGGAGGAGGACCGTGAGCACGAGAGGAAGGAGGAGCATCGTGAGTAGGAGAGGAGGGAGGAGGAGGTCGCCGGAGGTGTAGCACCGTGAGGAGGAGAGGAGGGAGGAGGAGGAGGACCGTTAGCAGGAGAGGAAGGAGGAGCACCGTGAGGAGGAGAGGAGGGTGGAGGAGGTCGCCGGAGGAGGAGAACCGTGAGGAGGAGAGGAGGGAGGAGGAGGTCGCCGGACGAGGAGCACCGTGAGGAGGAGAGGAGAGAGGAGGACGTCGCCTGAGGAGGAGCACCGTGAGGAGGAGATCACCGGAGGAGGAGCACCGTCAGGTGGAGGAGGTCTTTGGAGAGTAGGAGATGGAGTGGAGGAGAGGAGGAGAGGAGGAGATGGAGTGGAGGAGAGGAGGAGAAGAATGAAGGATCAAGTGGCTGGCCGGCCCTTTTAAACTTCTGTCCCAACTTAGCAGTGGCGCACCATGCACTGGTGCGCCATTGCTATTTTTTTGAATGGTGAAGGCGGGAAGATAGTAGTGGCGCACTATTCACTGATGCGCCATTCCTAATTTTTTTTCGTATTTTTTTGCCTCCAGATCTTAAAAGCATCGTAACTTTTTTTTCGGTTAGGTTTTTGAGGATTCTAAAAAATCGATAACGGGCATAGCCGGTTGAATTCGGATGTAGCTTTTTGAGTAGACGATTTTTCATATAAAAAACTTTTTCATCGGAGGTCATATGCAAAAGTTACGGCTTATTTTTTGGCTTGTTTTTTTGCTCGTTTTTTTTGCTTGATTTTTTTAAAATTTCATTCTCGACCTGGATCTGGTATGTTCTTTGTGCCGGGGGAGCTCCACATGTGGCCAGAAGTAGAGGACGAGGGAGGAGAGACCGTGAGGATCAGGAGAGGAGGGAGGAGAGACCGTGAGGATCCGGAGAGGAGGGAGGAGGAGGTCACCGGAGATGAGGAGGAGGACCGTGAGCACGAGAGGAAGGAGGAGCACCGTGAGGAGGAGAGGAGGGAGGAGGAGGTCGCCGGAGGAGGAGGACCGTGAGGAGGAGAGGAGGGAGGAGGAGGAGGATCGTTAGTAGGAGAGGAAGGAGGAGCACCGTGAGGAGGAGAGGAGGGAGGAGGAGGTCGCCGGAGGAGGAGCACCGTGAGGAGGAGAGGAGGGAGGAGGAGGTCGCCTGATGAGGAGCACCGTGAGGAGGAGGTCACCGGAGGAGGAGCACCGTCAGGAGGAGGAGGTCGCCGGAGAGTTGGAGAGGGAGTGGAGGAGAGGAGGAGAGGATGAGATGGAGTGGAGGAGAGGAGGAGAAGAATGAAGGGGCAAGTGGCTGGCCGACCCTTTTAAACTTTTGTCCCGACTTAGCAGTGGCGCACCATGCACTGGTGCGCCATTGCTATTTTTTTGAATTGTGAAGGCGGGAAAATAGTAGTGGCACACTATTCACTGATGCGCCATTGCTAATTTTTTTTCGTATTTTTTTGCCTCTAGATCTGAAAAGCATCGTAACTTTTTTGTTAGGTTTTTGAGGATTCTAAAAAATCGATAACGGGCATAGCCGGTTGAATTCGGTTGTAACTTTTCGAGTAGATGATTTTTCATATAAAAACTTTTTCATCGGAGGTCATATGCAAAAGTTACGGCTTACTTTTTGGCTTGTTTTTTTGCTCGTTTTTTTTGCTTGATTTTTCTTAAATTTCGTTCTCGACCTGGATCTGATACGTTCTTTGTGCCGGGGGAGCTCCACATGTGACCGGAAATAGAGGACGAGGGAGGAGAGACCATGAGGAGGAGAGGAGGGAGGAGAGACCGTGAGGATCAGGAGAGGAGGGAGGAGGAGGTCGCCGGATAAGAGGAGGAGGACCGTGAGCACGAGAGGAAGGAGGAGCACCGTGATGAGGAGAGGAGGGAGGAGGAGGTCGCCGGAGGAGGAGGACCGTGAGGAGGAGAGGAGGGAGGAGGAGGAGGACCGTTAGCAGGAGAGGAAGGAGGAGCACCGTGAGGAGGAGAGGAGGGAGGAGGAGGTCGCCGGAGGAGGAGCACCGTGAGGAGGAGAGGAGGGAGGAGGAGGTCGCCTGAGGAGGAGCACCGTGCGGAGGAGGTCACCGGAGGAGGAGCACCGTCAGGAGGAGGAGGTCGCCGGAGAGTTGGAGATGGAGTGGAGGAGAGGAGGAGAGGATGAGATGGAGTGGAGGAGAGGAGGAGAAGAATGAAGGGGCAAGTGGATGGCCGGCCCTTTTAAACTTCTGTCCCAACTTAGCAGTGGCGCACCATGCACTGGTGCGCCATTGCTATTTTTTTGCATTGTGACGGCGGAGAGATAGTAGTGGCACACTATTCACTGATGCGCCATTGCTAATTTTTTTTGTATTTTTTTGCCTCCAGATCTTAAAAGCATCATAACTTTTTTCTGTTAGGTTTTTGAGGATTCTAAAAAATCGATAACGGGCATAGCCGGTAGAATTCGGATGTAACTTTTTGAGTAGATGATTTTTCATATAAAGAACTTTTTCATCGGAGGTCGTATGCAAAAGTTACGGCTCATATTTTTGGCTATTTTTTTTGCTCATATTTTTTTGCTTGATATTTTTTTAATTTTGTTCTCGACCTGGATCTGGTACGTTTTTGTGCCGGGGGAGCTCCACATGTGGCCGGAAGTAGAGGAGGAGGGAGGAGAGGACCGTGAGGAGGAGAGGAGGGAGGAGATACCGTGAGGATCAGGAGAGGAGGAAGGAGGAGGTCGCCGGAGAGGAGGAGGAGGACCGTGAGCACGAGAGGAAGGAGGAGCACCGTGAGGAGGAGAGGACGGAGGAGGAGGTCGCCGGAGGAGGAGGACCGTGGGGAGGAGAGGAGGGAGGAGGAGGAGGACCGTTAGCAGGAGAGGAAGGAGGAGCACCGTGAGGAGGAGAGGAGGGAGAAGGAGGTCGCCAAAGAAGGAGCACCGTGAGGAGGAGAGGAGGGAGGATGAGGTCGCCTGAGGAGGAGCACCATGAGGAGGAGGTCACCGTAGGAGGAGCACCGTCAGGAGGAGGAGGTCGCCGGAGAGTTGGAGATGGAGTCAAGGAGAGGAGGAGAGGAGGAGATGGAGTGGAGGAGAGGAGGAGAAGAATGAAGGGGCAAGTGGCTGGCCGGCCCTTTTAAACTTCTGTCCCAACTTAGCAACGGCGCACCATGCACTGGTGCGCCATTGCTATTTTTTTGAATTGTGAAGGCGGGAAAATAGTAGTGGCGCACTATTCACTGATGCGCCATTCCTATTTTTTCGTATTTTTTTGCCTCCAGATCTTAAAAGCGTCGTAACTTTTTTCGGTTAGGTTTTTGAGGATTCTAAAAGATCGATAACGGGCATAGCCGGTAGAATTCGGATGTAACTTTTTGAGTAGATGATTTTTCATATAAAAAACTTTTTCATCGGAGGTCATATGCAAAAGTTACGGCTCATATTTTTGGCTTGTTTTTTTGCTCATATTTTTTTGCTTGATATTTTTTTAATTTTGTTCTCGACCTGGATCTGGTACGTTTTTGTGCCGGGGGAGCTCCACATGTGGCCGGAAGTAGAGGAGGAGGGAGGAGAGACCGTGAGGAGGAGAGGAGGGAGGAGATACCGTGAGGTTCAGGAGAGGAGGAAGGAGGAGGTCGCCGGAGAGGAGGAGGAGGACCGTGAGCACGAGAGGAAGGAGGAGCACCGTGAGGAGGAGAGGACGGAGGAGGAGGTCGCCGGAGGAGGAGGACCGTGGGGAGGAGAGGAGGGAGGAGGAGGAGGACCGTTAGCAGGAGAGGAAGGAGGAGCACCGTGAGGAGGAGAGGAGGGAGAAGGAGGTCGCCAAAGAAGGAGCACCGTGAGGAGGAGAGGAGGGAGGATGAGGTCGCCTGAGGAGGAGCACCATGAGGAGGAGGTCACCGTAGGAGGAGCACCGTCAGGAGGAGGAGGTCGCCGGAGAGTTGGAGATGGAGTGAAGGAGAGGAGGAGAGGAGGAGATGGAGTGGAGGAGAGGAGGAGAAGAATGAAGGGGCAAGTGGCTGGCCGGCCCTTTTAAACTTCTGTCCCAACTTAGCAGCGGCGCACCATGCACTGGTGCGCCATTGCTATTTTTTTGAATTGTGAAGGCGGGAAAATAGTAGTGGCGCACTATTCACTGATGCGCCATTCCTATTTTTTCGTATTTTTTTGCCTCCAGATCTTAAAAGCGTCGTAACTTTTTTCGGTTAGGTTTTTGAGGATTCTAAAAGATCGATAACGGGCATAGCCGGTAGAATTCGGATGTAACTTTTTGAGTAGATGATTTTTCATATAAAAAACTTTTTCATCGGAGGTCGTATGCAAAAGTTACGGCTCATATTTTTGGCTTGTTTTTTTGCTCATATATTTTTGCTTGATTTTTTTAATTTTGTTCTCGACCTGGATCTGGTACGTTTTTGTGCCGGGGGAGCTCCACATGTGGCCGGAAGTAGAGGAGGAGGGATGAGAGACCGTGAGGAGGAGAGGAGGGAGGAGAGACCGTGAGGATCAGGAGAGGAGGAAGGAGGAGGTCACCGGAGAGGAGGAGGAGGACCGTGAGCACGAGAGGAATGAGGAGCACCGTGAGGAGGAGAGGAGGGAGGAGGAGGTCGCTGGAAGAGGAGCACCATGAGGAGGAGAGGTGGGAGGAGGAGGTTGCCGGAGAAGGAGCACCGTGACGAGGAGAGGAGGGAGGAGGAGGTCGCCTGAGGAGGAGCACCGTGAGGAGGAGGTCACTGGAGGAGGAGCACCGTCAGGAGGAGGAGGTCGCCGGAGAGTTGGAGATGGAGTGGAGGAGAGGAGGACAGGAGGAGATGGAGTGGAGGAGAGGAGGAGAAGAATGAAGGGGCAAGTGGCTGGCCGGCCGTTTTAAACTTCTGTCCCAACTTAGCAGTGGCGCACCATGCACTGGTGCACCATTGCTATTTTTTTGAATTGTGAAGGCGGGAAAATAGTAGATGCGCACTATTCACTGATGCGCCATTGCTATTTTTCTGAATTGTGAAGGCAGGAAAATAGTAGTGGCGCACTATTCACTGATGCGCCATTGTTAAATTTTTTTCGTATTTTTTTGCCTCCAGATCTTAAAAGCATTGTAACTTTTTTTCTATTAGGTTTTTGAGGATTCTAAAAAATCGATAACGGGCATAGCCGGTTGAATTCGGATGAAACTTTTCGAGTAGATGATTATTCATATAAAAAACTTTTTCATCGGAGGTCGTATGCAAAAGTTATGGCTCATTTTTTTGGCTTGTTTTTTTGCTCATTTTTTTTTCTTGATTTTTTTTTTAAATTTTCATTCTTGACCTGGATCTGGTACGTTCTTTGTGCCGGGGGAGCTCCACATGTGGCCGGAAGTAGAGGAGGAGGGAGGAGAGGAGGTAGGAGAGATCGTGAGGATCAGGAGAGCAGGGAGGAGGAGGTTGCCGGAGAGGAGGAGGAGGACCGTGAGCACGAGAGGAAGGAGGAGCACCGTGAGGAGGAGAGGAGGGAGGAGGAGGTCGCCGGAAGAGGAGCACCGTGAGGAGGAGAGGTGGGAGGAGGAGGTCGCCGGAGAAGGAGCACCGTGACGAGGAGAGGAGGGAGGAGGAGGTCGCCTGAGGAGGAGCACCGTGAGGACGAGGTCACTGGAGGAGGAGCACTGTCAGGAGGAGGAGGTCGCCGGAGAGATGGAGATGGAGTGGAGGAGAGGAGGACAGGAGGAGATGGAGTGGAGGAGAGGAGGAGAAGAATGAAGGGCAAGTGGCTGGCCGGCCGTTTTAAACTTCTGTCCCAACTTAGCAGTGGCGCACCATGCACTGGTGCACCATTGCTATTTTTTTGAATTGTGAAGGCGGGAAAATAGTAGATGCGCACTATTCACTGATGCGCCATTGCTATTTTTCTGAATTGTGAAGGCAGGAAAATAGTAGTGGCGCACTATTCACTGATGCGCCATTGTTAATTTTTTTTCGTATTTTCTTGCCTCCAGATCTTAAAAGCATCATAACTTTTTTCTATTAGGTTTTTGAGGATTCTAAAAAATTGATAACGGGCATAGCTGGTTGAATTCGGATGAAACTTTTCGAGTCGATGATTTTTCATATAAAAAACTTTTTCATCGGAGGTCGTATGCAAAAGTTATGGCTCATTTTTTTGGCTTGTTTTTTTGCTTGTTTTTTCTGCTTGTTTTTTTTTAAATTTCGTTCTCGACCTGGATCTGGTACGTTCTTTGTGCCGGGGGAGCTCCACCTGTGGCCGGAAGTAGAGGAGGAGGGAGGAGAGACCGTGAGGAGGAGAGGAGGGAGGAGAGATCGTGAGGATCAGGAGAGCAGGGAGGAGTAGGTCGCCGGAGAGGAGGAGGAGGACCGTGAGCACGAGAGGAAGGAGGAGCACCGTGAGGAGGAGAGGAGGGAGGAGGAGGTCGGTGGAAGAGGAGCACCGTGAGGAGGAGAGGTGGGAGGAGGAGGTCGCTGGAGAAGGAGCACCGTGACGAGGAGAGGAGGGAGGAGGAGGTCGCCTGAGGAGGAGCACCGTGAGGAGGAGGTCACTGGAGGAGGAGCACCGTCAGGAGGAGGAGGTCGCCGGAGAGCTGGAGATGGAGTGGAGGAGAGGAGGACAGGAGGAGATGGAGTGGAGGAGAGGAGGAGAAGAATGAAGGGGCAAGTGGCTGGCCGGCCGTTTTAAACTTCTGTCCCAACTTAGCAGTGGCGCACCATGCACTGGTGCACCATTGCTATTTTTTTGAATTGTGAAGGCGGGAAAATAGTAGATGCGCACTATTCACTGATGCGCCATCGCTATTTTTCTGAATTGTGAAGGCAGGAAAATAGTAGTGGCGCACTATTCACTGATGCGCCATTGTTAAATTTTTTTCGTATTTTTTTGCCTCCAGATCTTAAAAGCATCGTAACTTTTTTTCTATTAGGTTTTTGAGGATTCTAAAAAATCGATAACGGGCATAGCCGGTTGAATTCGGATGAAACTTTTCGAGTAGATGATTTTTCATATAAAAAACTTTTTCATCGGAGGTCGTATGCAAAAGTTATGGCTCATTTTGTTGGCTTGTTTTTTTGCTCGTTTTTTTTGCTTGATTTTTTTTAAAATTTCTGTCTTGACCTGGATCTGGTACGTTCTTTGTGCCGGGGGAGCTCCACATGTGGCCGGAAGTAGAGGAGGAGGGAGGAGAGGAGGGAGGAGAGATCATGAGGATCAGGAGAGCAGGGAGGAGGAGGTCGCCGGAGAGGAGGAGGTGGACCGTGAGCACGAGAGGAAGGAGGAGCACCGTGAGGAGGAGAGGAGGGAGGAGGAGGTCGCCGGAAGAGGAGCACCGTGAGGAGGAGAGGTGGGAGGAGCAGGTCGCCGGAGAAGGAGCACCGTGACGAGAAGAGGAGGGAGGAGGAGGTCACCTGAGGAGGAGCACCGTGAGCAGGAGGTCACTGGAGGAGGAGCACCGTCAGGAGGAGGAGGTCGCCGGAGAGTTGGAGATGGAGTGGAGGAGAGGAGGACAGGAGGAGATGGAGTGGAGGAGAGGAGGAGAAGAATGAAGGGGCAAGTGGCTGGCCGGCCGTTTCAAACTTCTGTCCCAACTTAGCAGTGGTGCACATGCACTGGTGCACCATTGCTATTTTTTTGAATTGTGAAGGCGGGAAAATAGTAGATGCGCACTATTCACTGATGCGCCATTGCTATTTTTTTGAATTGTGAAGGCAGGAAAATAGTAGTGGCGCACTATTCACTGATGCGCCATTGTTAATTTTTTTCGTATTTTTTTGCCT
Source organism: Hordeum marinum (assembly GCA_022496015.1). Taxonomy (NCBI): domain Eukaryota; kingdom Viridiplantae; phylum Streptophyta; class Magnoliopsida; order Poales; family Poaceae; genus Hordeum; species Hordeum marinum. Next base: position 559,020,622 of record CM039678.1, read on the forward strand.
CTAGATCTTAAAAGCATCGTAAATTTTTTCTATTAGGTTTTTGAGGATTCTAAAAAATCGATAACGGGCATAGCCGGTTGAATTCGGATGAAACTTTTCGAGTAGATGATTTTTCATATAAAAAACTTTTTCATCGGAGGTCGTATGCAAAAGTTATGGCTCATTTTTTTGGCTTGTTTTTTTGCTCGTTTTTTTTGCTTGATTTTTTTTTAAAATTTCGTTCTCGACCTGGATCTGGTACGTTCTTTGTGCCGGGGGAGCTCCACATGTGGCCGGAAGTAGAGGAGGAGGGAGGAGAGACCGTGAGGAGGAGAGGAGGGAGGAGAGATCGTGAGGATCAGGAGAGCAGGGAGGAGTAGGTCGCCGGAGAGGAGGAGGAGGACCGTGAGCACGAGAGGAAGGAGGAGCACCGTGAGGAGGAGAGGAGGGAGGAGGAGGTCGCTGGAAGAGGAGCACCGTCAGGAGGAGAGGTGGGAGGAGGAGGTCGCCGGAGAAGGAGCCCCGTGACGAGGAGAGGAGGGAGGAGGAGGTCGCCTGAGGAGGAGCACCATGAGGAGGAGGTCACTTGAGGAGGAGCACCGTCAGGAGGAGGAGGTCGCCGGAGAGCTGGAGATGGAGTGGAGGAGAGGAGGACAGGAGGAGATGGAGTGGAGGAGAGGAGGAGAAGAATGAAGGGGCAAGTGGCTGGCCGGCCGTTTTAAACTTCTGTCCCAACTTAGCAGTGGCGCACCATGCACTGGTGCACCATTGCTATTTTTTTGAATTGTGAAGGCGGGAAAATAGTAGATGCGCACTATTCACTGATGCGCTATTGCTATTTTTCTGAATTGTGAAGGCAGGAAAATAGTAGTGGCGCACTATTCACTGATGCGCCATTGTTAAATTTTTTTCGTATTTTTTTTGCCTCCAGATCTTAAAAGCATCGTAACTTTTTTCTATTAGGTTTTTGAGGATTCTAAAAAATCGATAACGGGCATAGCCGGTTGAATTCGGATGAAACTTTTCGAGTAGATGATTTTTCATATAAAAAACTTTTTCATCGGAGGTCGTATGCAAAAGTTATGGCTCATTTTTTTGGCTTGTTTTTTTGCTCTTTTTTTGCTTGAATTTTTTTAAAAAAATTCGTTCTCGACCTGGATCTGGTACGTTCTTTGTGCCGGGGGAGCTCCACATGTGGCCGGAAGTAGAGGAGGAGGGAGGAGAGACCAAGAGGAGGAGAGGAGGGAGGAGAAATCGTGAGGATCAGGAGAGCAGGGAGGAGGAGGTCGCCGTAGAGGAGGAGGAGCACCGTGAGCACGAGAGGAAGGAGGAGCACCGTGAGGAGGAGAGGAGGGAGGAGGAGGTCGCCGGAAGAGGAGCACCGTGAGGAGGAGAGGTGGGAGGAAGAGGTCGCCGGAGAAGGAGCACCGTGACGAGGAGAGGAGGGAGGAGGAGGTCGCCTGAGGAGGAGCACCGTGAGGAGGAGGTCACTGGAGGACGAGCACCGTCAGGAGGAGGAGGTCGCCGGAGAGTTGGAGATGGAGTGGAGGAGAGGAGGACAGGAGGAGATGGAGTGGAGGAGAGGAGGAGAAGAATGAAGGGGCAAGTGGCTGGCCGGCCGTTTTAAACTTCTGTCCCAACTTAGCAGTGGCGCACCATGCACTAGTGCACCATTGCTATTTTTTTGAATTGTGAAGGCGGGAAAATAGTAGATGCGCACTATTCACTGATGCGCCATTGCTATTTTTCTGAATTGTGAAGGCAGGAAAATAGTAGTGGCGCACTATTCACTGATGCGCCATTGTTAAATTTTTTTCGTATTTTTTTGCCTCCAGATCTTAAAAGCATCGTAACTTTTTTCTATTAGGTTTTTGAGGATTCTAAAAAATCGATAACGGGCATAGCCGGTTGAATTCGGATAAAACTTTTCGAGTAGATGATTTTTCATATAAAATACTTTTTCATCGGAGGTCGTATGCAAAAGTTATGGCTCATTTTGTTGGCTTGTTTTTTTGCTCGTTTTTTTGCTTGGTTTTATTTTTAAAATTTCGTTCTTGACCTGGATCTGGTACGTTCTTTGTGCCGGGGGAGCTCCACATGTGGCCGGAAGTAGAGGAGGAGGGAGGAGAGGAGGGAGGAGAGATCATGAGGATCAGGAGAGCAGGGAGGAGGACGTCGCCGGAGAGGAGGAGGAGGACCGTGAGCACGAGAGGAAGGAGGAGCACCGTGAGGAGGAGAGGAGGGAGGAGGAGGTCGCCGGAAGAGGAGCACCGTGAGGAGGAGAGGTGGGAGGAGGAGGTCGCCGGAGAAGGAGCACCGTGACGAGGAGAGGAGGGAGGAGGAGGTCACCTGAGGAGGAGCACCGTGAGGAGGAGGTCACTGGATGAGGAGCACCGTCAGGAGGAGGAGGTCGTCGGAGAGTTGGAGATGGAGTGGAGGAGAGGAGGACAGGAGGAGATGGAGTGGAGGAGAGGAGGAGAAGAATGAAGGGGCAAGTGGCTGGCCGGCCATTTTAAACTTCTGTCCCAACTTAGCAGTGGTGCACCATGCACTGGTGCACCATTGCTATTTTTTTGAATTGTGAAGGCGGGAAAATAGTAGATGCGCACTATTCACTGATGCGCCATTGCTAGTTTTTTGAATTGTGAAGGCAGGAAAATAGTAGTGGCGCACTATTCACTGATGCGCCATTGTTAATTTTTTTCGTATTTTTTTGCCTCTAGATCTTAAAAGCATCATAAATTTTTTCTATTAGGTTTTTGAGGATTCTAAAAAATCGATAACGGGCATAGCCGGTTGAATTCGGATGAAACTTTTCGAGTAGATGATTTTTCATATAAAAAACTTTTTCATCGGAGGTCGTATGCAAAAGTTATGGCTCATTTTTTTGGCTTGTTTTTTTGCTCGTTTTTTTTGCTTGATTTTTTTTTAAAATTTCGTTCTCGACCTGGATCTGGTACGTACTTTGTGCCGGGGGAGCTCCACATGTGGCCGGAAGTAGAGGAGGAGGGAGGAGAGACCGTGAGGAGGAGAGGAGGGAGGAGAGATCGTGGGGATCAGGAGAGCAGGGTGGAGTAGGTCGCCGGAGAGGAGGAGGAGGACCGTGAGCACGAGAGGAAGGAGGAGCACCGTGAGGAGGAGAGGAGGGAGGAGGAGGTCGCTGGAAGAGGAGCACCGTGAGGAGGAGAGGTGGGAGGAGGAGGTCGCCGGAGAAGGAGCCCCGTGACGAGGAGAGGAGGGAGGAGGAGGTCGCCTGAGGAGGAGCACCGTGAGGAGGAGGTCACTGGAGGAGGAGCACCGTCAGGAGGAGGAGGTCGCCGGAGAGCTGGAGATGGAGTGGAGGAGAGGAGGACAGGAGGAGATGGAGTGGAGGAGAGGAGGAGAAGAATGAAGGGGCAAGTGGCTGGCCGGCCGTTTTAAACTTCTGTCCCAACTTAGCAGTGGCGCACCATGCACTGGTGCACCATTGCTATTTTTTTGAATTGTGAAGGCGGGAAAATAGTAGATGCGCACTATTCACTGATGCGCTATTGCTATTTTTCTGAATTGTGAAGGCAGGAAAATAGTAGTGGCGCACTATTCACTGATGCGCCATTGTTAAATTTTTTTCGTATTTTTTTGCCTCCAGATCTTAAAAGCATCGTAACTTTTTTCTATTAGGTTTTTGAGGATTCTAAAAAATCGATAACGGGCATAGCCGGTTGAATTCGGATGAAACTTTTCGAGTAGATGATTTTTCATATAAAAAACTTTTTCATCGGAGGTCGTATGCAAAAGTTATGGCTCATTTTTTTGGCTTGTTTTTTTGCTCTTTTTTTGCTTGAATTTTTTTAAAAAAATTCGTTCTCGACCTGGATCTGGTACGTTCTTTGTGCCGGGGGAGCTCCACATGTGGCCGGAAGTAGAGGAGGAGGGAGGAGAGACCAAGAGGAGGAGAGGAGGGAGGAGAAATCGTGAGGATCAGGAGAGCAGGGAGGAGGAGGTCGCCGTAGAGGAGGAGGAGCACCGTGAGCACGAGAGGAAGGAGGAGCACCGTGAGGAGGAGAGGAGGGAGGAGGAGGTCGCCGGAAGAGGAGCACCGTGAGGAGGAGAGGTGGGAGGAAGAGGTCGCCGGAGAAGGAGCACCGTGACGAGGAGAGGAGGGAGGAGGAGGTCGCCTGAGGAGGAGCACCGTGAGGAGGAGGTCACTTGAGGACGAGCACCGTCAGGAGGAGGAGGTCGCCGGAGAGTTGGAGATGGAGTGGAGGAGAGGAGGACAGGAGGAGATGGAGTGGAGGAGAGGAGGAGAAGAATGAAGGGGCAAGTGGCTGGCCGGCCGTTTTAAACTTCTGTCCCAACTTAGCAGTGGCGCACCATGCACTAGTGCACCATTGCTATTTTTTTGAATTGTGAAGGCGGGAAAATAGTAGATGCGCACTATTCACTGATGCGCCATTGCTATTTTTCTGAATTGTGAAGGCAGGAAAATAGTAGTGGCGCACTATTCACTGATGCGCCATTGTTAAATTTTTTTCGTATTTTTTTGCCTCCAGATCTTAAAAGCATCGTAACTTTTTTCTATTAGGTTTTTGAGGATTCTAAAAAATCGATAACGGGCATAGCCGGTTGAATTCGGATAAAACTTTTCAAGTAGATGATTTTTCATATAAAATACTTTTTCATCGGAGGTCGTATGCAAAAGTTATGGCTCATTTTGTTGGCTTGTTTTTTTGCTCGTTTTTTTTGCTTGGTTTTATTTTTAAAATTTCGTTCTTGACCTGGATCTGGTACGTTCTTTGTGCCGGGGGAGCTCCACATGTGGCCGGAAGTAGAGGAGGAGGGAGGAGAGGAGGGAGGAGAGATCATGAGGATCAGGAGAGCAGGGAGGAGGACGTCGCCGGAGAGGAGGAGGAGGACCGTGAGCACGAGAGGAAGGAGGAGCACCGTGAGGAGGAGAGGAGGGAGGAGGAGGTCGCCGGAAGAGGAGCACCGTGAGGAGGAGAGGTGGGAGGAGGAGGTCGCCGGAGAAGGAGCACCGTGACGAGGAGAGGAGGGAGGAGGAGGTCACCTGAGGAGGAGCACCGTGAGGAGGAGGTCACTGGATGAGGAGCACCGTCAGGAGGAGGAGGTCGTCGGAGAGTTGGAGATGGAGTGGAGGAGAGGAGGACAGGAGGAGATGGAGTGGAGGAGAGGAGGAGAAGAATGAAGGGGCAAGTGGCTGGCCGGCCATTTTAAACTTCTGTCCCAACTTAGCAGTGGTGCACCATGCACTGGTGCACCATTGCTATTTTTTTGAATTGTGAAGGCGGGAAAATAGTAGATGCGCACTATTCACTGATGCGCCATTGCTAGTTTTCTGAATTGTGAAGGCAGGAAAATAGTAGTGGCGCACTATTCACTGATGCGCCATTGTTAATTTTTTTCGTATTTTTTTGCCTCTAGATCTTGAAAGCATCATAAATTTTTTCTATTAGGTTTTTGAGGATTCTAAAAAATCGATAACGGGCATAGCCGGTTGAATTCGGATGAAACTTTTCGAGTAGATGATTTTTCATATAAAAAACTTTTTCATTGGAGGTCGTATGCAAAAGTTATGGCTCATTTTTTTGGCTTGTTTTTTTGCTCGTTTTTTTTGCTTGATTTTTTTTTAAAATTTCGTTCTCGACCTGGATCTGGTACGTTCTTTGTGCCGGGGGAGCTCCACATGTGGCCGGAAGTAGAGGAGGAGGGAGGAGAGACCGTGAGGAGGAGAGGAGGGAGGAGAGATCGTGAGGATCAGGAGAGCAGGGTGGAGTAGGTCGCCGGAGAGGAGGAGGAGGACCGTGAGCACGAGAGGAAGGAGGAGCACCGTGAGGAGGAGAGGAGGGAGGAGGAGGTCGCTGGAAGAGGAGCACCGTGAGGAGGAGAGGTGGGAGGAGGAGGTCGCCGGAGAAGGAGCCCCGTGACGAGGAGAGGAGGGAGGAGGAGGTCGCCTGAGGAGGAGCACCGTGAGGAGGAGGTCACTGGAGGAGGAGCACCGTCAGGAGGAGGAGGTCGCCGGAGAGCTGGAGATGGAGTGGAGGAGAGGAGGACAGGAGGAGATGGAGTGGAGGAGAGGAGGAGAAGAATGAAGGGGCAAGTGGCTGGCCGGCCGTTTTAAACTTCTGTCCCAACTTAGCAATGGCGCACCATGCACTGGTGCACCATTGCTATTTTTTTGAATTGTGAAGGCGGGAAAATAGTAGATGCGCACTATTCACTGATGCGCTATTGCTATTTTTCTGAATTGTGAAGGCAGGAAAATAGTAGTGGCGCACTATTCACTGATGCGCCATTGTTAAATTTTTTTCGTATTTTTTTGCCTCCAGATCTTAAAAGCATCGTAACTTTTTTCTATTAGGTTTTTGAGGATTCTAAAAAATCGATAACGGGCATAGCCGGTTGAATTCGGATGAAACTTTTCGAGTAGATGATTTTTCATATAAAAAACTTTTTCATCGGAGGTCGTATGCAAAAGTTATGGCTCATTTTTTTGGCTCATTTTTTTGCTCTTTTTTTGCTTGAATTTTTTTAAAAAAATTCGTTCTCGACCTGGATCTGGTACGTTCTTTGTGCCGGGGGAGCTCCACATGTGGCCGGAAGTAGAGGAGGAGGGAGGAGAGACCAAGAGGAGGAGAGGAGGGAGGAGAAATCGTGAGGATCAGGAGAGCAGGGAGGAGGAGGTCGCCGTAGAGGAGGAGGAGCACCGTGAGCACGAGAGGAAGGAGGAGCACCGTGAGGAGGAGAGGAGGGAGGAGGAGGTCGCCGGAAGAGGAGCACCGTGAGGAGGAGAGGTGGGAGGAAGAGGTCGCCGGAGAAGGAGCACCGTGACGAGGAGAGGAGGGAGGAGGAGGTCGCCTGAGGAGGAGCACCGTGAGGAGGAGGTCACTTGAGGACGAGCACCGTCAGGAGGAGGAGGTCGCCGGAGAGTTGGAGATGGAGTGGAGGAGAGGAGGACAGGAGGAGATGGAGTGAAGGAGAGGAGGAGAAGAATGAAGGGGCAAGTGGCTGGCCGGCCGTTTTAAACTTCTGTCCCAACTTAGCAGTGGCGCACCATGCACTAGTGCACCATTGCTATTTTTTTGAATTGTGAAGGCGGGAAAATAGTAGATGCGCACTATTCACTGATGCGCCATTGCTATTTTTCTGAATTGTGAAGGCAGGAAAATAGTAGTGGCGCACTATTCACTGACGCGCCATTGTTAAATTTGTTTCGTATTTTTTTGCCTCCAGATCTTAAAAGCATCGTAACTTTTTTCTATTAGGTTTTTGAGGATTCTAAAAAATCGATAACGGGCATAGCCGGTTGAATTCGGATAAAACTTTTCGAGTAGATGATTTTTCATATAAAATACTTTTTCATCGGAGGTCGTATGCAAAAGTTATGGCTCATTTTGTTGGCTTGTTTTTTTGCTCGTTTTTTTGCTTGATTTTATTTTTAAAATTTCGTTCTTGACCTGGATCTGGTACGTTCTTTGTGCCGGGGGAGCTCCACATGTGGCCGGAAGTAGAGGAGGAGGGAGGAGAGGAGGGAGGAGAGATCATGAGGATCAGGAGAGCAGGGAGGAGGACGTCGCCGGAGAGGAGGAGGAGGACCGTGAGCACGAGAGGAAGGAGGAGCACCGTGAGGAGGAGAGGAGGGAGGAGGAGGTCGCCGGAAGAGGAGCACCGTGAGGAGGAGAGGTGGGAGGAGGAGGTCGCCGGAGAAGGAGCACCGTGACGAGGAGAGGAGGGAGGAGGAGGTCACCTGAGGAGGAGCACCGTGAGGAGGAGGTCACTGGATGAGGAGCACCGTCAGGAGGAGGAGGTCGCCGGAGAGTTGGAGATGGAGTGGAGGAGAGGAGGACAGGAGGAGATGGAGTGGAGGAGAGGAGGAGAAGAATGAAGGGGCCAGTGGCTGGCCGGCCGTTTTAAACTTCTGTCCCAACTTAGCAGTGGCGCACAATGCACTGGTGCACCATTGCTATTTTTTTGAATTGTGAAGGCGGGAAAATAGTAGATGCGCACTATTCACTGATGCGCCATTGCTATTTTTCTGAATTGTGAAGGCAGGAAAATAGTAGTGGCGCACTATTCACTGATGCACCATTGTTAAATTTTTTTCGTATTTTTTTGCCTCCAGATCATAAAAGCATCGTAACTTTTTTCTATTAGGTTTTTGAGGATTCTAAAAAATCGATAACGGGCATAGCCGGTTGAATTCGGATGAAACTTTTCGAGTAGATGATTTTTCATATAAAAAACTTTTTCATCAGAGGTCGTATGCAAAAGTTATGGCTCATTTTTTTGGCTTGTTTTTTTGCTCTTTTTTTTGCTTGATTTTTTTTTTAAAATTTCGTTCTCGACCTGGATCTGGTACGTTCTTTGTGCCGGGGGAGCTCCACATGTGGCCGGAAGTAGAGGAGGAGGGAGGAGAGACCAAGAGGAGGAGAGGAGGGAGGAGAAATCGTGAGGATCAGGAGAGCAGGGAGGAGGAGGTCGCCGTAGAGGAGGAGGAGCACCGTGAGCACGAGAGGAAGGAGGAGCACCGTGAGGAGGAGAGGAGGGAGGAGGAGGTCGCCGGAAGAGGAGCACCTTGAGGAGGAGAGGTGGGAGGAGGAGGTCGCCGGAGAAGGAGCACCGTGACGAGGAGAGGAGGGAGGAGGAGGTCGCCTGAGGAGGAGCACCGTGAGGAGGAGGTCACTGGAGGAGGAGCACCGTCAGGAGGAGGAGGTCGCCGGAGAGTTGGAGATGGAGTGGAGGAGAGGAGGACAGGAGGAGATGGAGTGGAGGAGAGGAGGAGAAGAATGAAGGGGCAAGTGGCTGGTCGGCCGTTTTAAACTTCTGTCCCAACTTAGCAGTGGCGCACCATGCACTAGTGCACCATTGCTATTTTTTTGAATTGTGAAGGCGGGAAAATAGTAGATGCGCACTATTCACTGATGCGCCATTGCTATTTTTCTGAATTGTGAAGGCAGGAAAATAGTAGTGGCGCACTATTCACTGATGCGCCATTGTTAAATTTTTTTCGTATTTTTTTGCCTCCAGATCTTAAAAGCATCGTAACTTTTTTTCTATTAGGTTTTTGAGGAGTCTAAAAAATCGTTAACGGGCATAGCCGGTTGAATTCGGATAAAACTTTTCGAGTAGATGATTTTTCATATAAAAAACTTTTTCATCGGAGGTCGTATGCAAAAGTTATGGCTCATTTTTTTGGCTTGTTTTTTTGCTCTTTTTTTTGCTTGATTATTTTTTTAAAATTTCGTTCTCGACCTGGATCTGGTACGTTCTTTGTGCCGGGGGAGCTCCACATGTGGCCGGAAGTAGAGGAGGAGGGAGGAGAGACCAAGAGGAGGAGAGGAGGGAGGAGAAATCGTGAGGATCAGGAGAGCAGGGAGGAGGAGGTCGCCGTAGAGGAGGAGGAGCACCGTGAGCACGAGAGGAAGGAGGAGCACCGTGAGGAGGAGAGGAGGGAGGAGGAGGTCGCCGGAAGAGGAGCACCGTGAGGAGGAGAGGTGGGAGGAGGAGGTCGCCGGAGAAGGAGCACCGTGACGAGGAGAGGAGGGAGGAGGAGGTCGCCTGAGGAGGAGCACCGTGAGGAGGAGGTCACTGGAGGAGGAGCACCGTCAGGAGGAGGAGGTCGCCGGAGAGTTGGAGATGGAGTGGAGGAGAGGAGGATAGGAGGAGATGGAGTGGAGGAGAGGAGGAGAAGAATGAAGGGGCAAGTGGCTGGTCGGCCGTTTTAAACTTCTGTCCCAACTTAGCAGTGGCGCACCATGCACTAGTGCACCATTGCTATTTTTTTGAATTGTGAAGGCGGGAAAATAGTAGATGCGCACTATTCACTGATGCGCCATTGCTATTTTTCTGAATTGTGAAGGCAGGAAAATAGTAGTGGCGCACTATTCACTGATGCGCCATTGTTAAATTTTTTTCGTATTTTTTTGCCTCCAGATCTTAAAAGCATCGTAACTTTTTTTCTATTAGGTTTTTGAGGAGTCTAAAAAATCGTTAACGGGCATAGCCGGTTGAATTCGGATAAAACTTTTCGAGTAGATGATTTTTCATATAAAAAACTTTTTCATCGGAGGTCGTATGCAAAAGTTATGGCTCATTTTTTTGGCTTGTTTTTTTGCTTGATTTTTTTTTAAAAATTTCGTTCTCGACCTGGATCTGGTACGTTCTTTGTGCCGGGGGAGCTCCACATGTGGCCGGAAGTAGAGGAGGAGGGAGGAGAGACCAAGAGGAGGAGAGGAGGGAGGAGAAATCGTGAGGATCAGGAGAGCAGGGAGGAGGAGGTCGCCGTAGAGGAGGAGGAGCACCGTGAGCACGAGAGGAAGGAGGAGCACCGTGAGGAGGAGAGGAGGGAGGAGGAGGTCGCCGGAAGAGGAGCACCGTGAGGAGGAGAGGTGGGAGGAGGAGGTCGCCGGAGAAGGAGCACCGTGACGAGGAGAGGAGGGAGGAGGAGGTCGCCTGAGGAGGAGCACCGTGAGGAGGAGGTCACTGGAGGAGGAGCACCGTCAGGAGGAGGAGGTCGCCGGAGAGTTGGAGATGGAGTGGAGGAGAGGAGGACAGGAGGAGATGGAGTGGAGGAGAGGAGGAGAAGAATGAAGGGGCAAGTGGCTGGTCGGCCGTTTTAAACTTCTGTCCCAACTTAGCAGTGGCGCACCATGCACTAGTGCACCATTGCTATTTTTTTGAATTGTGAAGGCGGGAAAATAGTAGATGCGCACTATTCACTGATGCGCCATTGCTATTTTTCTGAATTGTGAAGGCAGGAAAATAGTAGTGGCGCACTATTCACTGATGCGCCATTGTTAAATTTTTTTCGTATTTTTTTGCCTCCAGATCTTAAAAGCATCGTAACTTTTTTTCTATTAGGTTTTTGAGGAGTCTAAAAAATCGTTAACGGGCATAGCCGGTTGAATTCGGATAAAACTTTTCGAGTAGATGATTTTTCATATAAAAAACTTTTTCATCGGAGGTCGTATGCAAAAGTTATGGCTCATTTTTTTGGCTTGTTTTTTTGCTCTTTTTTTTGCTTGATTATTTTTTTAAAATTTCGTTCTCGACCTGGATCTGGTACGTTCTTTGTGCCGGGGGAGCTCCACATGTGGCCGGAAGTAGAGGAGGAGGGAGGAGAGACCAAGAGGAGGAGAGGAGGGAGGAGAAATCGTGAGGATCAGGAGAGCAGGGAGGAGGAGGTCGCCGTAGAGGAGGAGGAGCACCGTGAGCACGAGAGGAAGGAGGAGCACCGTGAGGAGGAGAGGAGGGAGGAGGAGGTCGCCGGAAGAGGAGCACCGTGAGGAGGAGAGGTGGGAGGAGGAGGTCGCCGGAGAAGGAGCACCGTGACGAGGAGAGGAGGGAGGAGGAGGTCGCCTGAGGAGGAGCACCGTGAGGAGGAGGTCACTGGAGGAGGAGCACCGTCAGGAGGAGGAGGTCGCCGGAGAGTTGGAGATGGAGTGGAGGAGAGGAGGATAGGAGGAGATGGAGTGGAGGAGAGGAGGAGAAGAATGAAGGGGCAAGTGGCTGGTCGGCCGTTTTAAAACTTCTGTCCCAACTTAGCAGTGGCGCACCATGCACTAGTGCACCATTGCTATTTTTTGAATTGTGAAGGCGGGAAAATAGTAGATGCGCACTATTCACTGATGCGCCATTGCTATTTTTCTGAATTGTGAAGGCAGGAAAATAGTAGTGGCGCACTATTCACTGATGCGCCATTGTTAAATTTTTTTCGTATTTTTTTGCCTCCAGATCTTAAAAGCATCGTAACTTTTTTTCTATTAGGTTTTTGAGGAGTCTAAAAAATCATTAACGGGCATAGCCGGTTGAATTCGGATAAAACTTTTCGAGTAGATGATTTTTCATATAAAAAACTTTTTCATCGGAGGTCGTATGCAAAAGTTATGGCTCATTTTGTTGGCTTGTTTTTTTGCTCGTTTTTTTTGCTCGATTTTTTTTTAAAATTTCGTTCTTGACCTGGATCTGGTACGTTCTTTGTGCCGGGGGAGCTCCACATGTGGCCGGAAGTAGAGGAGGAGGGAGGAGAGGAGGGAGGAGAGATCATGAGGATCAGGAGAGCAGGGAGGAGGAGGTCGCCGGAGAGGAGGAGGAGGACCGTGAGCACGAGAGGAAGGAGGAGCACCGTGAGGAGGAGAGGAGGGAGGAGGAGGTCGCCGGAAGAGGAGCACCGTGAGGAGGAGAGGTGGGAGGAGGAGGTCGCCGGAGAAGGAGCACCGTGACGAGGAGAGGAGGGAGGAGGAGGTCACCTGAGGAGGAGCACCGTGAGGAGGAGGTCACTGGAGGAGGAGCACCGTCAGGAGGAGGAGGTCGCCGGAGAGTTGGAGATGGAGTGGAGGAGAGGAGGACAGGAGGAGATGGAGTGGAGGAGAGGAGGAGAAGAATGAAGGGGCCAGTGGCTGGCCGGCCGTTTTAAACTTCTGTCCCAACTTAGCAGTGGCGCACCATGCACTGGTGCATCATTGCTATTTTTTTGAATTGTGAAGGCGGGAAAATAGTACATGCGCACTATTCACTGATGCGCTATTGCTATTTTTCTAAATTGTGAAGGCAGGAAAATAGTAGTGGCGCACTATTCACTGATGCGCCATTGTTAAATTTCTTTCGTATTCTTTTGCCTCCAGATCTTAAAAGCATCGTAACTTTTTTCTATTAGGTTTTTGAGGATTCTAAAAAATCGATAACGGGCATAGCCGGTTGAATTCGGATGAAACTTTTCGAGTAGATGATTTTTCATATAAAAAACTTTTTCATCGGAGGTCGTATGCAAAAGTTATGGCTCATTTTTTTGGCTTGTTTTTTTGCTCGTTTTTTTTGCTTGATTTTTTTTGAAAGTTTCGTTCTCGACCTGGATCTGGTACGTTCTTTGTGCCGGGGGAGCTCCACATGTGGCCGGAAGTAGAGGAGGAGGGAGGAGAGACCAAGAGGAGGAGAGGAGGGAGGAGAAATCGTGAGGATCAGGAGGGCAGGGAGGAGGAGGTCGCCGGAGAGGAGGAGGAGGACCGTGAGCACGAGAGGAAGGAGGAGCACCGTGAGGAGAAGAGGAGGGTGGAGGAGGTCGCCGGAAGAGGAGCACCGTGAGGAGGAGAGGTGGGAGGAGGAGGTCGCCGGAGAAGTAGCACCGTGACGAGGAGAGGAGGGAGGAGGAGGTCGCCTGAGGAGGAGCACTGTGAGGAGGAGGTCACTGGAGGAGGAGCAGCGTCAGGAGGAGGAGGTCTCCGGAGAGTTGGAGATGGAGTGGAGGAGAGGAGGACAGGAGGAGATGGAGTGGAGGAGAGGAGGACAGGAGGAGATGGAGTGGAGGAGAGGAGGAGCAGAATGAAGGGGCAAGTGGCTGGCCGGCCGTTTTAAACATCTGTCCCAACTTAGCAGTGGCGCACCATGCACTAGTGCACCATTCCTATTTTTTTGAATTGTGAAGGCGGGAAAATAGTAGATGCGCACTATTCACTGATGCGCCATTGCTATTTTTCTGAATTGTGAAGGCAGGAAAATAGTAGTGGCGCACTATTCTCTGATGCGCCATTGTTAAATTTTTTTCGTATTTTTTTGCCTCCAGATCTTAAAAGCATCGTAACTTTTTTTCTATTAGGTTTTTGAGGATTCTAAAAAAACGATAACGGGCATAGCCGGTTGAATTCGGATGAAACTTTTCGAGTAGATGATTTTTCATATAAAAAACTTTTTCATCGGAGGTCGTATGCAAAAGTTATGGCTCATTTTGTTGGCTTGTTTTTTTGCTCGTTTTTTTTGCTCGATTTTTTTTTAAAATTTCGTTCTTGACCTGGATCTGGTACGTTCTTTGTGCCGGGGGAGCTCCACATGTGGCCGGAAGTAGAGGAGGAGGGAGGAGAGGAGGGAGGAGAGATCATGAGGATCAGGAGAGCAGGGAGGAGGAGGTCGCCGGAGAGGAGGAGGAGGACCGTGAGCACGAGAGGAAGGAGGAGCACCGTGAGGAGGAGAGGAGGGAGGAGGAGGTCGCCGGAAGAGGAGCACCGTGAGGAGGAGAGGTGGGAGGAGGAGGTCGCCGGAGAAGGAGCACCGTGACGAGGAGAGGAGGGAGGAGGAGGTCACCTGAGGAGGAGCACCGTGAGGAGGAGGTCACTGGAGGAGGAGCACCGTCAGGAGGAGGAGGTCGCCGGAGAGTTGGAGATGGAGTGGAGGAGAGGAGGACAGGAGGAGATGGAGTGGAGGAGAGGAGGAGAAGAATGAAGGGGCCAGTGGCTGGCCGGCCGTTTTAAACTTCTGTCCCAACTTAGCAGTGGCGCACCATGCACTGGTGCATCATTGCTATTTTTTTGAATTGTGAAGGCGGGAAAATAGTACATGCGCACTATTCACTGATGCGCTATTGCTATTTTTCTAAATTGTGAAGGCAGGAAAATAGTAGTGGCGCACTATTCACTGATGCGCCATTGTTAAATTTCTTTCGTATTCTTTTGCCTCCAGATCTTAAAAGCATCGTAACTTTTTTCTATTAGGTTTTTGAGGATTCTAAAAAATCGATAACGGGCATAGCCGGTTGAATTCGGATGAAACTTTTCGAGTAGATGATTTTTCATATAAAAAACTTTTTCATCGGAGGTCGTATGCAAAAGTTATGGCTCATTTTATTGGCTTGTTTTTTTGCTCGTTTTTTTTGCTTGATTTTTTTTTGAAAGTTTCGTTCTCGACCTGGATCTGGTACGTTCTTTGTGCCGGGGGAGCTCCACATGTGGCCGGAAGTAGAGGAGGAGGGAGGAGAGACCAAGAGGAGGAGAGGAGGGAGGAGAAATCGTGAGGATCAGGAGGGCAGGGAGGAGGAGGTCGCCGGAGAGGAGGAGGAGGACCGTGAGCACGAGAGGAAGGAGGAGCACCGTGAGGAGAAGAGGAGGGTGGAGGAGGTCGCCGGAAGAGGAGCACCGTGAGGAGGAGAGGTGGGAGGAGGAGGTCGCCGGAGAAGTAGCACCGTGACGAGGAGAGGAGGGAGGAGGAGGTCGCCTGAGGAGGAGCACTGTGAGGAGGAGGTCACTGGAGGAGGAGCAGCGTCAGGAGGAGGAGGTCTCCGGAGAGTTGGAGATGGAGTGGAGGAGAGGAGGACAGGAGGAGATGGAGTGGAGGAGAGGAGGACAGGAGGAGATGGAGTGGAGGAGAGGAGGAGCAGAATGAAGGGGCAAGTGGCTGGCCGGCCGTTTTAAACATCTGTCCCAACTTAGCAGTGGCGCACCATGCACTAGTGCACCATTCCTATTTTTTTGAATTGTGAAGGCGGGAAAATAGTAGATGCGCACTATTCACTGATGCGCCATTGCTATTTTTCTGAATTGTGCAGGCAGGAAAATAGTAGTGGCGCACTATTCTCTGATGCGCCATTGTTAAATTTTTTTCGTATTTTTTTGCCTCCAGATCTTAAAAGCATCGTAACTTTTTTTCTATTAGGTTTTTGAGGATTCTAAAAAAACGATAACGGGCATAGCCGGTTGAATTCGGATGAAACTTTTCGAGTAGATGATTTTTCATATAAAAAACTTTTTCATCGGAGGTCGTATGCAAAAGTTATGGCTCATTTTGTTGGCTTGTTTTTTTGCTCGTTTTTTTTGCTCGATTTTTTTTTTAAAATTTCGTTCTTGACCTGGATCTGGTACGTTCTTTGTGCCGGGGGAGCTCCACATGTGGCCGGAAGTAGAGGAGGAGGGAGGAGAGGAGGGAGGAGAGATCATGAGGATCAGGAGAGCAGGGAGGAGGAGGTCGCCGGAGAGGAGGAGGAGGACCGTGAGCACGAGAGGAAGGAGGAGCACCGTGAGGAGGAGAGGAGGGAGGAGGAGGTCGCCGGAAGAGGAGCACCGTGAGGAGGAGAGGTGGGAGGAGGAGGTCGCCGGAGAAGGAGCACCGTGACGAGGAGAGGAGGGAGGAGGAGGTCACCTGAGGAGGAGCACCGTGAGGAGGAGGTCACTGGAGGAGGAGCACCGTCAGGAGGAGGAGGTCGCCGGAGAGTTGGAGATGGAGTGGAGGAGAGGAGGACAGGAGGAGATGGAGTGGAGGAGAGGAGGAGAAGAATGAAGGGGCCAGTGGCTGGCCGGCCGTTTTAAACTTCTGTCCCAACTTAGCAGTGGCGCACCATGCACTGGTGCATCATTGCTATTTTTTTGAATTGTGAAGGCGGGAAAATAGTACATGCGCACTATTCACTGATGCGCTATTGCTATTTTTCTAAATTGTGAAGGCAGGAAAATAGTAGTGGCGCACTATTCACTGATGCGCCATTGTTAAATTTCTTTCGTATTCTTTTGCCTCCAGATCTTAAAAGCATCGTAACTTTTTTCTATTAGGTCTTTGAGGATTCTAAAAAATCGATAACGGGCATAGCCGGTTGAATTCGGATGAAACTTTTCGAGTAGATGATTTTTCATATAAAAAACTTTTTCATCGGAGGTCGTATGCAAAAGTTATGGCTCATTTTTTTGGCTTGTTTTTTTGCTCGTTTTTTTTGCTTGATTTTTTTTTAAAAGTTTCGTTCTCGACCTGGATCTGGTACGTTCTTTGTGCCGGGGGAGCTCCACATGTGGCCGGAAGTAGAGGAGGAGGGAGGAGAGACCAAGAGGAGGAGAGGAGGGAGGAGAAATCGTGAGGATCAGGAGGGCAGGGAGGAGGAGGTCGCCGGAGAGGAGGAGGAGGACCGTGAGCACGAGAGGAAGGAGGAGCACCGTGAGGAGAAGAGGAGGGTGGAGGAGGTCGCCGGAAGAGGAGCACCGTGAGGAGGAGAGGTGGGAGGAGGAGGTCGCCGGAGAAGTAGCACCGTGACGAGGAGAGGAGGGAGGAGGAGGTCGCCTGAGGAGGAGCACTGTGAGGAGGAGGTCACTGGAGGAGGAGCAGCGTCAGGAGGAGGAGGTCTCCGGAGAGTTGGAGATGGAGTGGAGGAGAGGAGGACAGGAGGAGATGGAGTGGAGGAGAGGAGGACAGGAGGAGATGGAGTGGAGGAGAGGAGGAGCAGAATAAAGGGGCAAGTGGCTGGCCGGCCGTTTTAAACATCTGTCCCAACTTAGCAGTGGCGCACCATGCACTAGTGCACCATTCCTATTTTTTTGAATTGTGAAGGCGGGAAAATAGTAGATGCGCACTATTCACTGATGCGCCATTGCTATTTTTCTGAATTGTGAAGGCAGGAAAATAGTAGTGGCGCACTATTCACTGATGCGCCATTGTTAAATTTTTTTTCGTATTTTTTTGCCTCCAGATCTTAAAAGCATCGTAACTTTTTTTCTATTAGGTTTTTGAGGATTCTAAAAAAACGATAACGGGCATAGCCGGTTGAATTCGGATGAAACTTTTCGAGTAGATGATTTTTCATATAAAAAACTTTTTCATCGGAGGTCGTATGCAAAAGTTATGGCTCATTTTTTTGGCTTGTTTTTTTGCTCGTTTTTTTTGCTTGATTTTTTTTTAAATTTCGTTCTCGACCTGGATCTGGTACGTTCTTTGTGCCGGGGGAGGTCCACATGTGGCCGGAAGTAGAGGAGGAGGGAGGAGAGACCGTGAGGAGGAGAGGAGGGAGGAGAGATCGTGAGGATCAGGAGAGCAGGGAGGAGTAGGTCGCCGGAGAGGAGGAGGAGGACCGTGAGCACGAGAGGAAGGAGGAGCACCGTGAGGAGGAGAGGAGGGAGGAGGAGGTCGCTGGAAGAGGTGCATCGTGAGGAGGAGAGGTGGGAGGAGGAGGTCGCCGGAGAAGGAGCACCGTGACGAGGAGAGGAGGGAGGAGGAGGTCGCCTGAGGAGGAGCAACGTGAGGAGGAGGTCACTGGAGGAGGAGCACCGTCAGGAGGAGGAGGTCGCCGGAGAGTTGGAGATGGAGTGGAGGAGAGGAGGACAGGAGGAGATGGTGTGGAGGAGAGGAGGAGGAGAATGAAGGGGCAAGTGGCTGGCCGGCCGTTTTAAACTTCTGTCCCAACTTAGCAGTGGCGCACCATGCACTGGTGCACCATTGCTATTTTTTTGAATTGTGAAGGCGGGAAAATAGTAGATGCGCACTATTCACTGATGCGCCATTGCTATTTTTTTGAATTGTGAAGGCAGGAAAATAGTAGTGGCGCACTATTCACTGATGCGCCATTGTTAAATTTTTTTCGTATTTTTTTGCCTCCAGATCTTAAAAGCATCGTAACTTTTTTTCTATTAGGTTTTTGAGGATTCTAAAAAATCGATAACGGGCATAGCTGGTTGAATTCGGATGAAACTTTTCGAGTAGATGATTTTTCATATAAAAAACTTTTTCATCGGAGGTCGTATGCAAAAGTTATGGCTCATTTTTTTGGCTTGTTTTTTTGCTCGTTTTTTTTGCTTGATTTTTTTTTAAATTTCGTTCTCGACCTGGATCTGGTACGTTCTTTGTGCCGGGGGAGGTCCACATGTGGCCGGAAGTAGAGGAGGAGGGAGGAGAGACCGTGAGGAGGAGAGGAGGGAGGAGAGATCGTGAGGATCAGGAGAGCAGGGAGGAGTAGGTCGCCGGAGAGGAGGAGGAGGACCGTGAGCACGAGAGGAAGGAGGAGCACCGTGAGGAGGAGAGGAGGGAGGAGTAGTCGCTGGAAGAGGAGCATCGTGAGGAGGAGAGGTGGGAGGAGGAGGTCGCCGGAGAAGGAGCACCGTGACGAGGAGAGGAGGGAGGAGGAGGTCGCCTGAGGAGGAGCAACGTGAGGAGGAGGTCACTGGAGGAGGAGCACCGTCAGGAGGAGGAGGTCGCCGGAGAGTTGGAGATGGAGTGGAGGAGAGGAGGACAGGAGGAGATGGTGTGGAGGAGAGGAGGAGGAGAATGAAGGGGCAAGTGGCTGGCCGGCCGTTTTAAACTTCTGTCCCAACTTAGCAGTGGCGCACCATGCACTGGTGCACCATTGCTATTTTTTTGAATTGTGAAGGCGGGAAAATAGTAGATGCGCACTATTCACTGATGCGCCATTGCTATTTTTTTGAATTGTGAAGGCAGGAAAATAGTAGTGGCGCACTATTCACTGATGCGCCATTGTTAAATTTTTTTCGTATTTTTTTGCCTCCAGATCTTAAAAGCATCGTAACTTTTTTTCTATTAGGTTTTTGAGGATTCTAAAAAATCGATAACGGGCATAGCTGGTTGAATTCGGATGAAACTTTTCGAGTAGATGATTTTTCATATAAAAAACTTTTTCATCGGAGGTCGTATGCAAAAGTTATGGCTCATTTTTTTGGCTTCTTTTTTTGCTCGTTTTTTTTGCT
The DNA here is from genome assembly GCA_022496015.1 of Hordeum marinum. Lineage (NCBI taxonomy): Eukaryota > Viridiplantae > Streptophyta > Magnoliopsida > Poales > Poaceae > Hordeum > Hordeum marinum. The sequence goes on from CM039678.1 coordinate 559,039,815, forward strand.
TGATTTTTTTTTTAAAATTCGTTCTCGACCTGGATCTGGTACGTTCTTTGTGCCGGGGGAGCTCCACATGTGGCCGGAAGTAGAGGAGGAGGGAGGAGAGACCGTGAGGAGGAGAGGAGGGAGGAGAGATCGTGAGGATCAGGAGACCAGGGAGGAGTAGGTCGCCGGAGAGGAGGAGGAGGACCGTGAGCACGAGAGGAAGGAGGAGCACCGTGAGGAGGAGAGGAGGGAGGAGGAGGTCGCTGGAAGAGGAGCATCGTGAGGAGGAGAGGTGGGAGGAGGAGGTCGCCGGAGAAGGAGCACCGTGACGAGGAGAGGAGGGAGGAGGAGGTCGCCTGAGGAGGAGCACCGTGAGGAGGAGGTCACTGGAGGAGGAGCACCGTCAGGAGGAGGAGGTCGCCGGAGAGTTGGAGATGGAGTGGAGGAGAGGAGGACAGGAGGAGATGGTGTGGAGGAGAGGAGGAGGAGAATGAAGGGGCAAGTGGCTGGCCGGCCGTTTTAAACTTCTGTCCCAACTTAGCAGTGGCGCACCATGCACTGGTGCACCATTGCTATTTTTTTGAATTGTGAAGGCGGGAAAATATTAGATGCGCACTATTCACTGATGCGCCATTGCTATTTTTTTGAATTGTGAAGGCAGGAAAATAGTAGTGGCGCACTATTCACTGATGCGCCATTCTTAAATTTTTTTCGTATTTTTTTGCCTCCAGATCTTAAAAGCATCGTAACTTTTTTTCTATTAGGTTTTTGAGGATTCTAAAAAATCGATAACGGGCATAGCCGGTTGAGTTCGGATGTAACTTTTCGAGTAGATGATTTTTCATATTAAAAAACTTTTTCATCGGAGGTCGTATGCAAAAGTTATGGCTTGTTTTTTTGGCTTGTTTTTTTGCTCGTTTTTTTTGCTTGATTTTTTTTTTAAAATTTCGTTCTCGACCTAGATCTGGTACGTTTTTTGTGCCGGGGGAGCTCCACATGTGGCCGGAAGTAGAGGAGGAGGGAGGAGAGACCAAGAGGAGAGGAGGGAGGAGAAATCGTGAGGATCAGGAGAGCAGGGAGGAGTAGGTCGCCGTAGAGGAGGAGGAGCACCGTGAGCACGAGAGGAAGGAGGAGCACCGTGAGGAGGAGAGGAGGGAGGAGGAGGTCGCCGGAAGAGGAGCACCGTGAGGAGGAGAGGTGGGAGGAGGAGGTCGCCGGAGAAGGAGCACCGTGACGAGGAGAGGAGGGAGGAGGAGGTCACCTGAGGAGGAGCACCGTGAGCAGGAGGTCACTGGAGGAGGAGCACCGTCAGGAGGAGGAGGTCGCCGGAGAGTTGGAGATGGAGTGGAGGAGAGGAGGACAGGAGGAGATGGAGTGGAGGAGAGGAGGAGAAGAATGAAGGGGCAAGTTGCTGGCCGGCCGTTTTAAACTTCTCTCCCAACTTAGCAGTGGCGCACCATGCACTGGTGCACCATTGTTATTTTTTTGAATTGTGAAGGCGGGAAAATAGTAGATGCGCACTATTCACTGATGCGCTCTTGCTATTTTTCTGAATTGTGAAGGCAGGAAAATAGTAGTGGCGCACTATTCACTGATGCGCCATTGTTAAATTTTTTTCGTATTTTTTTGCCTCCAGATCTTAAAAGCATCGTAACTTTTTTCTATTAGGTTTTTGAGGATTCTAAAAAATCGATAACGGGCATAGCCGGTTGAATTCGGATGTAACTTTTCCAGTAGATGATTTTTCATATAAAAAACTTTTTCATCGGAGGTCGTATGCAAAAGTTATGGCTCATTTTTTTGCCTTGTTTTTTTGCTCGTTTTTTTTGCTTGATTTTTTTTTAAAATTTCATTCTCGACCTGGATCTGGTACGTTCTTTGTGCCGGGGGAGCTCCACATATGGCCGGAAGTAGAGGAGGAGGGAGGAGAGACCAAGAGGAGGAGAGGAGGGAGGAGAAATCGTGAGGATCAGGAGAGCAGGGAGGAGGAGGTCGTCGTAGAGGAGGAGGAGCACCGTGAGCACGAGAGGAAGGAGGAGCACCGTGAGGAGGAGAGGAGGGAGGAGGAGGTCGCCGGAAGAGGAGCACCGTGAGGAGGAGAGGTGGGAGGAGGAGGTCGCCGGAGAAGGAGCACCATGACGAGGAGAGGAGGGAGGAGGAGGTCGCTTGAGGAGGAGCACCGTGAGGAGGAGGTCACTGGAGGAGGAGCACCGTCAGGAGGAGGAGGTCGCCGGAGAGTTGGAGATGGAGTGGAGGAGAGGAGGACAGGAGGAGATGGAGTGGAGGAGAGGAGGAGAAGAATGAAGGGGCAAGTGGCTGGCCGGCTGTTTTAAACTTCTATCCCAACTTAGCAGTGGCGCACCATGCACTGGTGCACCATTGCTATTTTTTTGAATTGTGAAGGCGGGAAAATAGTAGATGCACACTATTCACTGATGCGCCATTGTTATTTTTCTGAATTGTGAAGGCAGGAAAATAGTAGTGGCGCACTATTCACTGATGCGCCATTGCTATTTTTTTGAATTGTGAAGGCGGGAAAATAGTAGATGCGCACTATTCACTGATGCGCCATTGCTATTTTTCTGAATTGTGAAGGCAGGAAAATAGTAGTGGCGCACTATTCACTGATGCGCCATTGTTAAATTTTTTTCGTATTTTTTGGCCTCCAGATCTTAAAAGCATCGTAACTTTTTTTCTATTAGGTTTTTGAGGATTCTAAAAAATCAATAACGGGCATAGCCGGTTGAATTCGGATGAAACTTTTCGAGTAGATGATTTTTCATATAAAAAACTTTTTCATCGGAGGTCGTATGCAAAAGTTATGGCTCATTTTTTTAGCTTGTTTTTTTGCTCGTTTTTTGTGCTTGATTTCTTTTTAAAATTTCGTTCTCGACCTGGATCTTGTACGTTCTTTGTGCCGGGGGAGCTCCACATGTGGCCGGAAGTAGAGGAGGAGGGAGGAGAGGAGGGAGGAGAGATCGTGAGGATCAAGAGAGCAGCGAGGAGGAGGTCGCCGGAGAGGAGGAGGAGGACCGTGAGCACGAGAGGAAGGAGGAGCACCGTGAGGAGGAGAGGAGGGAGGAGGAGGTCGCCGGAAGAGGAGCACCGTGAGGAGGAGAGGTGGGAGCAGGAGGTCGCCGGAGAAGGAGCACCGTGACGAGGAGAGGAGGGAGGAGGAGGTCACCTGAGGAGGAGCACCGTGAGGAGGAGGTCACTGGAGGAGGAGCACCGTCAGGAGGAGGAGGTCGCCGGAGAGTTGGATATGGAGTGGAGGAGAGGAGGACAGGAGGAGATGGAGTGGAGGAGAGGAGGAGAAGAATAAAGGGGCAAGTGGCTGGCCGGCCGTTTTAAACTTCTGTCCCAACTTAGCAGTGGCGCACCATGCACTGGTGCACCATTGCTATTTTTTTGAATTGTGAAGGCGGGAAAATAGTAGATGCGCATTATTCACTGATGCGCCATTGCTATTTTTCTGAATTGTGAAGGCAGGAAAATAGTAGTGGCGCACTATTCACTGATGCACCATTGTTAAATTTTTTTCGTATTTTTTTGCCTCCAGATCTTAAAAGCATCGTAACTTTTTTTCTATTAGGTTTTTGAGGATTCTAAAAAATCGATAACGGGCATAGCCGGTTGAATGCGGATGTAACTTTTCGAGTAGATGATTTTTCATATAAAAAACTTTTTCATCGGAGGTCGTATGCAAAAGTTATGGCTCATTTTTTTGGCTTGTTTTTTTGCTCGTTTTTTTTGCTTGAATTTTTTTTAAAATTTCGTTCTCGACCTGGATCTGGTACGTTCTTTGTGCCGGGGGAGCTCCACATGTGGCCGGAAGTAGAGGAGGAGGGAGGAGAGACCGTGAGGAGGAGAGGAGTAAGGAGAGATCGTGAGGATCAGGAGAGCAGGGAGGAGTAGGTCGCCGGAGAGGAGGAGGAGGACCGTGAGCACGAGAGGAAGGAGGAGCACCGTGAGGAGGAGAGGAGGGAGGAGGAGGTCGCCGGTAGAGGAGCACCGTGAGGAGGAGAGGTGGGAGGAGGAGGTCGCCGGAGAAGGAGCACCGTGACGAGGAGAGGAGGGAGGAGGAGGTCGCCTGAGGAGGAGCACCGTGAGGAGGAGGTCTCTGGAGGAGGAGCACCGTCAGGAGGAGGATGTCGCCGGAGAGTTGGAGATGAAGTGGAGGAGAGGAGGACAGGAGGAGATGGAGTGGAGGAGAGGAGGAGGAGAATGAAGGGGCAAGTGGCTGGCCGGCCGTTTTAAACTTCTGTCCCAACTTAGCAGTGGCGCACCATGCACTGGTGCACCATTGCTATTTTTTTGAATTGTGAAGCTGGGAAAATAGTAGATGCGCACTATTCACTGATGCGCCATTGCTATTTTTTTGAATTGTGAAGGCAGGAAAATAGTAGTGGCGCACTATTCACTGATGCGCCATTGTTAAATTTTTTTCGTATTTTTTTGCCTCTAGATCTTAAAAGCATCGTAACTTTTTTTCTATTAGGTTTTTGAGGATTCTAAAAAATCGATAACGGGCATAGCCGGTTGAATTCGGATGTAACTTTTCGAGTAGATGATTTTTCATATAAAAAACTTTTTCATCGGAGGTCGTATGCAAAAGTTATGGCTCATTTTATTGGCTTGTTTTTTTGCTTATTTTTTTTGCTTGATTTTTTTTTAAAATTTCGTTCTCTACTTGGATCTGGTACGTTCTTTGTGCCGGGGGAGCTCCACATGTGGCCGGAAGTAGAGGAGGAGGGAGGAGAGACCGTGAGGAGGAGAGGAGGGAGGAGAGATCATGAGGATCAGGAGAGGAGGGAGGAGGATGTCGCCGGAGAGGAGGAGGAGGACCGTGAGGACGAGAGGAAGGAGGAGCACCGTGAGGAGGAGAGGAGGGAGGAGGAGGTTGCCGGAAGAGGAGCACCGTGAGGAGGAGAGGTGGGAGGAGGAGGTCGCCGGAGAAGGAGCACCGTGACGAGGAGAGGAGGGAGGAGGAGGTCGCCTGAGGAGGAGCACCGTGAGGAGGAGGTCACTAGAGGAGGAGCACCGTCAGGAGGAGGAGGTCGCCGGAGAGTTGGAGTTGGAGTGGAGGAGAGGAGGACAGGAGGAGATGGAGTGGAGGAGAGGAGGAGAAGAATGAAGGGGCAAGTGGCTAGCCGGCAGTTTTAAACTTCTGTCCCAACTTAGCAGTGGCGCACCATGCACTGGTGCACCATTGCTATTTTTTTGAATTGTGAATGCGGGAAAATAGTAGATGCGCACTATTCACTGATGCGCCATTGCTATTTTTTTGAATTGTGAAGGCAGGAAAATAGTAGTGGCGCACTATTCACTGATGCGCCATTGTTAAATTTTTTTCGTATTTTTTGCCTCTAGATCTTAAAAGCATCGTAACTTTTTTCTATTAGGTTTTTGAGGATTCTAAAAAATCGAACGGGCATAGCCGGTTGAATTCGGATGTAACTTTTCGAGTAGATGATTTTTCATATAAAAAACTTTTTCATCGGAGGTCGTATGCAAAAGTTATGGCTCATTTTTTTGGCTTGTTTTTTTGCTCGTTTTTTTTGGATGATTTTTCTTTTAAAATTTCGTTCTCGACCTGGATCTTGTACGTTCTTTGTGCCGGGGGAGCTCCACATGTGGCCGGAAGTAGAGGAGGAGGGAGGAGAGACCGTGAGGAGGAGAGGAGGGAGGAGAGACCGTGAGGAGGAGAGGAGGGAGGAGAGATCGTGAGGATCAGGATCGGAGGGAGGAGGAGGTCGCCGGAGAGGAGGAGGAGGACCGTGAGCACGAGAGGAAGGAGGAGCACCGTGAGGAGGAGAGGAGGGAGGAGGAGGTCGCCGGAGAAGTAGCACCGTGACGAGGAGAGGAGGGAGGAGGAGGTCGCCTGAGGAGGAGCACTGTGAGGAGGAGGTCACTGGAGGAGGAGCAGCGTCAGGAGGAGGAGGTCTCCGGAGAGTTGGAGATGGAGTGGAGGAGAGGAGGACAGGAGGAGATGGAGTGGAGGAGAGGAGGACAGGAGGAGATGGAGTGGAGGAGAGGAGGAGCAGAATGAAGGGGCAAGTGGCTGGCCGGCCGTTTTAAACATCTGTCCCAACTTAGCAGTGGCGCACCATGCACTAGTGCACCATTGCTATTTTTTTGAATTGTGAAGGCGGGAAAATAGTAGATGCGCACTATTCACTGATGCGCCATTGCTATTTTTCTGAATTGTGAAGGCAGGAAAATAGTAGTGGCGCACTATTCACTGATGCACCATTGTTAAATTTTTTTCGTATTTTTTTGCCTCCAGATCTTAAAAGCATCATAACTTTTTTTCTATTAGGTTTTTGAGGATTCTAAAAAATCGATAACAGGCATAGCCGGTTGAATGCGGATGTAACTTTTCGAGTAGATGATTTTTCATATAAAAACTTTTTCATCGGAGGTCGTATGCAAAAGTTATGGCTCATTTTATTGGCTTGTTTTTTTGCTTATTTTTTTTGCTTGATTTTTTTTTAAAATTTCGTTCTCGACTTGGATCTGGTACGTTCTTTGTGCCGGGGGAGCTCCACATGTGGCCGGAAGTTGAGGAGGAGGGAGGAGAGACCGTGAGGAGGAGAGGAGGGAGGAGAGATCATGAGGATCAGGAGAGGAGGGAGGAGGATGTCGCCGGAGAGGAGGAGGAGGACCGTGAGCACGAGAGGAAGGAGGAGCACCGTGAGGAGGAGAGGAGGGAGGAGGAGGTCGCCGGAAGAGGAGCACCGTGAGGAGGAGAGGTGGGAGGAGGAGGTCGCCGGAAGAGGAGCACCGTGAGGAGGAGAGGTGGGAGGAGGAGGTCGCCGGAGAAGTAGCACCGTGACGAGGAGAGGAGGGAGGAGGAGGTCGCCTGAGGAGGAGCACTGTGAGGAGGAGGTCACTGGAGGAGGAGCAGCGTCAGGAGGAGGAGGTCTCCGGAGAGTTGGAGATGGAGTGGAGGAGAGGAGGACAGGAGGAGATGGAGTGGAGGAGAGGAGGACAGGAGGAGATGGAGTGGAGGAGAGGAGGAGCAGAATGAAGGGGCAAGTGGCTGGCCGGCCGTTTTAAACATCTGTCCCAACTTAGCAGTGGCGCACCATGCAGTAGTGCACCATTGCTATTTTTTTGAATTGTGAAGGCGGGAAAATAGTAGATGCGCACTATTCACTGATGCGCCATTGCTATTTTTCTGAATTGTGAAGGCAGGAAAATAGTAGTGGCGCACTATTCACTGATGCACCATTGTTAAATTTTTTTCGTATTTTTTTGCCTCCAGATCTTAAAAGCATCGTAACTTTTTTTCTATTAGGTTTTTGAGGATTCTAAAAAATCGATAACGGGCATAGCCGGTTGAATGCGGATGTAACTTTTCGAGTAGATGATTTTTCATATAAAAAACTTTTTCATCGGAGGTCGTATGCAAAAGTTATGGCTCATTTTATTGGCTTGTTTTTTTGCTTATTTTTTTTGCTTGATTTTTTTCTTTAAATTTCGTTCTCGACTTGGATCTGGTACGTTCTTTGTGCCGGGGGAGCTCCACATGTGGCCGGAAGTAGAGGAGGAGGGAGGAGAGACCGTGAGGAGGAGAGGAGGGAGGAGAGATCATGAGGATCAGGAGAGGAGGGAGGAGGATGTCGCCGGAGAGGAGGAGGAGGACCGTGAGCACGAGAGGAAGGAGGAGCACCGTGAGGAGGAGAGGAGGGAGGAGGAGGTCGCCGGAAGAGGAGCACCGTGAGGAGGAGAGGTGGGAGGAGGAGGTCGCCGAAAGAGGAGCACCGTGAGGAGGAGAGGTGGGAGGAGGAGGTCGCCGGAGAAGTAGCACCGTGACGAGGAGAGGAGGGAGGAGGAGGTCGCCTGAGGAGGAGCACTGTGAGGAGGAGGTCACTGGAGGAGGAGCAGCGTCAGGAGGAGGAGGTCTCCGGAGAGTTGGAGATGGAGTGGAGGAGAGGAGGACAGGAGGAGATGGAGTGGAGGACAGGAGGACAGGAGGAGATGGAGTGGAGGAGAGGAGGAGCAGAATGAAGGGGCAAGTGGCTGGCCGGCCGTTTTAAACATCTGTCCCAACTTAGCAGTGGCGCACCATGCACTAGTGCACCATTGCTATTTTTTTGAATTGTGAAGGCGGGAAAATAGTAGATGCGCACTATTCACTGATGCGCCATTGCTATTTTTCTGAATTGTGAAGGCAGGAAAATAGTAGTGGCGCACTATTCACTGATGCACCATTGTTAAATTTTTTTCGTATTTTTTTGCCTCCAGATCTTAAAAGCATCGTAACTTTTTTTCTATTAGGTTTTTGAGGATTCTAAAAAATCGATAACGGGCATAGCCGGTTGAATGCGGATGTAACTTTTCGAGTAGATGATTTTTCATATAAAAAACTTTTTCATCGGAGGTCGTATGCAAAAGTTATGGCTCATTTTATTGGCTTGTTTTTTTGCTTATTTTTTTTGCTTGATTTTTTTTTAAAATTTCGTTCTCGACTTGGATCTGGTACGTTCTTTGTGCCGGGGGAGCTCCACATGTGGCCGGAAGTAGAGGAGGAGGGAGGAGAGACCGTGAGGAGGAGAGGAGGGAGGAGAGATCATGAGGATCAGGAGAGGAGGGAGGAGGATGTCGCCGGAGAGGAGGAGGAGGACCGTGAGCACGAGAGGAAGGAGGAGCACCGTGAGGAGGAGAGGAGGGAGGAGGAGGTCGCCGGAAGAGGAGCACCGTGAGGAGGAGAGGTGGGAGGAGGAGGTCGCCGGAAGAGGAGCACCGTGAGGAGGAGAGGTGGGAGGAGGAGGTCGCCGGAGAAGTAGCACCGTGACTGAGGAGAGGAGGGAGGAGGAGGTCGCCTGAGGAGGAGCACTGTGAGGAGGAGGTCACTGGAGGAGGAGCAGCGTCAGGAGGAGGAGGTCTCCGGAGAGTTGGAGATGGAGTGGAGGAGAGGAGGACAGGAGGAGATGGAGTGGAGGAGAGGAGGACAGGAGGAGATGGAGTGGAGGAGAGGAGGAGCAGAATGAAGGGGCAAGTGGCTGGCCGGCCGTTTTAAACATCTGTCCCAACTTAGCAGTGGCGCACCATGCACTAGTGCACCATTGCTATTTTTTTGAATTGTGAAGGCGGGAAAATAGTAGATGCGCACTATTCACTGATGCGCCATTGCTATTTTTCTGAATTGTGAAGGCAGGAAAATAGTAGTGGCGCACTATTCACTGATGCACCATTGTTAAATTTTTTTCGTATTTTTTTGCCTCCAGATCTTAAAAGCATCGTAACTTTTTTTCTATTAGGTTTTTGAGGATTCTAAAAAATCGATAACGGGCATAGCCGGTTGAATGCGGATGTAACTTTTCGAGTAGATGATTTTTCATATAAAAAACTTTTTCATCGGAGGTCGTATGCAAAAGTTATGGCTCATTTTATTGGCTTGTTTTTTTGCTTATTTTTTTTGCTTGATTTTTTTTTTAAAATTTCGTTCTCGACTTGGATCTGGTACGTTCTTTGTGCCGGGGGAGCTCCACATGTGGCCGGAAGTAGAGGAGGAGGGAGGAGAGACCGTGAGGAGGAGAGGAGGGAGGAGAGATCATGAGGATCAGGAGAGGAGGGAGGAGGATGTCGCCGGAGAGGAGGAGGAGGACCGTGAGCACGAGAGGAAGGAGGAGCACCGTGAGGAGGAGAGGAGGGAGGAGGAGGTCGCCGGAAGAGGAGCACCGTGAGGAGGAGAGGTGGGAGGAGGAGGTCGCCGGAAGAGGAGCACCGTGAGGAGGAGAGGTGGGAGGAGGAGGTCGCCGGAGAAGTAGCACCGTGACGAGGAGAGGAGGGAGGAGGAGGTCGCCTGAGGAGGAGCACTGTGAGGAGGAGGTCACTGGAGGAGGAGCAGCGTCAGGAGGAGGAGGTCTCCGGAGAGTTGGAGATGGAGTGGAGGAGAGGAGGACAGGAGGAGATGGAGTGGAGGAGAGGAGGACAGGAGGAGATGGAGTGGAGGAGAGGAGGAGCAGAATGAAGGGGCAAGTGGCTGGCCGGCCGTTTTAAACATCTGTCCCAACTTAGCAGTGGCGCACCATGCAGTAGTGCACCATTGCTATTTTTTTGAATTGTGAAGGCGGGAAAATAGTAGATGCGCACTATTCACTGATGCGCCATTGCTATTTTTCTGAATTGTGAAGGCAGGAAAATAGTAGTGGCGCACTATTCACTGATGCACCATTGTTAAATTTTTTTCGTATTTTTTTGCCTCCAGATCTTAAAAGCATCGTAACTTTTTTTCTATTAGGTTTTTGAGGATTCTAAAAAATCGATAACGGGCATAGCCGGTTGAATGCGGATGTAACTTTTCGAGTAGATGATTTTTCATATAAAAAACTTTTTCATCGGAGGTCGTATGCAAAAGTTATGGCTCATTTTATTGGCTTGTTTTTTTGCTTATTTTTTTTGCTTGATTTTTTTTTTAAAATTTCGTTCTCGACTTGGATCTGGTACGTTCTTTGTGCCGGGGGAGCTCCACATGTGGCCGGAAGTAGAGGAGGAGGGAGGAGAGACCGTGAGGAGGAGAGGAGGGAGGAGAGATCATGAGGATCAGGAGAGGAGGGAGGAGGATGTCGCCGGAGAGGAGGAGGAGGACCGTGAGCACGAGAGGAAGGAGGAGCACCGTGAGGAGGAGAGGAGGGAGGAGGAGGTCGCCGGAAGAGGAGCACCGTGAGGAGGAGAGGTGGGAGGAGGAGGTCGCCGGAAGAGGAGCACCGTGAGGAGGAGAGGTGGGAGGAGGAGGTCGCCGGAGAAGTAGCACCGTGACGAGGAGAGGAGGGAGGAGGAGGTCGCCTGAGGAGGAGCACTGTGAGGAGGAGGTCACTGGAGGAGGAGCAGCGTCAGGAGGAGGAGGTCTCCGGAGAGTTGGAGATGGAGTGGAGGAGAGGAGGACAGGAGGAGATGGAGTGGAGGACAGGAGGACAGGAGGAGATGGAGTGGAGGAGAGGAGGAGCAGAATGAAGGGGCAAGTGGCTGGCCGGCCGTTTTAAACATCTGTCCCAACTTAGCAGTGGCGCACCATGCACTAGTGCACCATTGCTATTTTTTTGAATTGTGAAGGCGGGAAAATAGTAGATGCGCACTATTCACTGATGCGCCATTGCTATTTTTCTGAATTGTGAAGGCAGGAAAATAGTAGTGGCGCACTATTCACTGATGCACCATTGTTAAATTTTTTTCGTATTTTTTTGCCTCCAGATCTTAAAAGCATCGTAACTTTTTTTCTATTAGGTTTTTGAGGATTCTAAAAAATCGATAACGGGCATAGCCGGTTGAATGCGGATGTAACTTTTCGAGTAGATGATTTTTCATATAAAAAACTTTTTCATCGGAGGTCGTATGCAAAAGTTATGGCTCATTTTATTGGCTTGTTTTTTTGCTTATTTTTTTTGCTTGATTTTTTTTTAAAATTTCGTTCTCGACTTGGATCTGGTACGTTCTTTGTGCCGGGGGAGCTCCACATGTGGCCGGAAGTAGAGGAGGAGGGAGGAGAGACCGTGAGGAGGAGAGGAGGGAGGAGAGATCATGAGGATCAGGAGAGGAGGGAGGAGGATGTCGCCGGAGAGGAGGAGGAGGACCGTGAGCACGAGAGGAAGGAGGAGCACCGTGAGGAGGAGAGGAGGGAGGAGGAGGTCGCCGGAAGAGGAGCACCGTGAGGAGGAGAGGTGGGAGGAGGAGGTCGCCGGAAGAGGAGCACCGTGAGGAGGAGAGGTGGGAGGAGGAGGTCGCCGGAGAAGTAGCACCGTGACGAGGAGAGGAGGGAGGAGGAGGTCGCCTGAGGAGGAGCACTGTGAGGAGGAGGTCACTGGAGGAGGAGCAGCGTCAGGAGGAGGAGGTCTCCGGAGAGTTGGAGATGGAGTGGAGGAGAGGAGGACAGGAGGAGATGGAGTGGAGGAGAGGAGGACAGGAGGAGATGGAGTGGAGGAGAGGAGGAGCAGAATGAAGGGGCAAGTGGCTGGCCGGCCGTTTTAAACATCTGTCCCAACTTAGCAGTGGCGCACCATGCACTAGTGCACCATTGCTATTTTTTTGAATTGTGAAGGCGGGAAAATAGTAGATGCGCACTATTCACTGATGCGCCATTGCTATTTTTCTGAATTGTGAAGGCAGGAAAATAGTAGTGGCGCACTATTCACTGATGCACCATTGTTAAATTTTTTTCGTATTTTTTTGCCTCCAGATCTTAAAAGCATCGTAACTTTTTTTCTATTAGGTTTTTGAGGATTCTAAAAAATCGATAACGGGCATAGCCGGTTGAATGCGGATGTAACTTTTCGAGTAGATGATTTTTCATATAAAAAACTTTTTCATCGGAGGTCGTATGCAAAAGTTATGGCTCATTTTATTGGCTTGTTTTTTTGCTTATTTTTTTTGCTTGATTTTTTTTTAAAATTTCGTTCTCGACTTGGATCTGGTACGTTCTTTGTGCCGGGGGAGCTCCACATGTGGCCGGAAGTAGAGGAGGAGGGAGGAGAGACCGTGAGGAGGAGAGGAGGGAGGAGAGATCATGAGGATCAGGAGAGGAGGGAGGAGGATGTCGCCGGAGAGGAGGAGGAGGACCGTGAGCACGAGAGGAAGGAGGAGCACCGTGAGGAGGAGAGGAGGGAGGAGGAGGTCGCCGGAAGAGGAGCACCGTGAGGAGGAGAGGTGGGAGGAGGAGGTCGCCGGAAGAGGAGCACCGTGAGGAGGAGAGGTGGGAGGAGGAGGTCGCCGGAGAAGTAGCACCGTGACGAGGAGAGGAGGGAGGAGGAGGTCGCCTGAGGAGGAGCACTGTGAGGAGGAGGTCACTGGAGGAGGAGCAGCGTCAGGAGGAGGAGGTCTCCGGAGAGTTGGAGATGGAGTGGAGGAGAGGAGGACAGGAGGAGATGGAGTGGAGGACAGGAGGACAAGGAGGAGATGGAGTGGAGGAGAGGAGGAGCAGAATGAAGGGGCAAGTGGCTGGCCGGCCGTTTTAAACATCTGTCCCAACTTAGCAGTGGCGCACCATGCAGTAGTGCACCATTGCTATTTTTTTGAATTGTGAAGGCGGGAAAATAGTAGATGCGCACTATTCACTGATGCGCCATTGCTATTTTTCTGAATTGTGAAGGCAGGAAAATAGTAGTGGCGCACTATTCACTGATGCACCATTGTTAAATTTTTTTCGTATTTTTTTGCCTCCAGATCTTAAAAGCATCGTAACTTTTTTCTATTAGGTTTTTGAGGATTCTAAAAAATCGATAACGGGCATAGCCGGTTGAATGCGGATGTAACTTTTCGAGTAGATGATTTTTCATATAAAAAACTTTTTCATCGGAGGTCGTATGCAAAAGTTATGGCTCATTTTATTGGCTTGTTTTTTTGCTTATTTTTTTTGCTTGATTTTTTTTTAAATTTCGTTCTCGACTTGGATCTGGTACGTTCTTTGTGCCGGGGGAGCTCCACATGTGGCCGGAAGTAGAGGAGGAGGGAGGAGAGACCGTGAGGAGGAGAGGAGGGAGGAGAGATCATGAGGATCAGGAGAGGAGGGAGGAGGATGTCGCCGGAGAGGAGGAGGAGGACCGTGAGCACGAGAGGAAGGAGGAGCACCGTGAGGAGGAGAGGAGGGAGGAGGAGGTCGCCGGAAGAGGAGCACCGTGAGGAGGAGAGGTGGGAGGAGGAGGTCGCCGGAAGAGGAGCACCGTGAGGAGGAGAGGTGGGAGGAGGAGGTCGCCGGAGAAGTAGCACCGTGACGAGGAGAGGAGGGAGGAGGAGGTCGCCTGAGGAGGAGCACTGTGAGGAGGAGGTCACTGGAGGAGGAGCAGCGTCAGGAGGAGGAGGTCTCCGGAGAGTTGGAGATGGAGTGGAGGAGAGGAGGACAGGAGGAGATGGAGTGGAGGACAGGAGGACAGGAGGAGATGGAGTGGAGGAGAGGAGGAGCAGAATGAAGGGGCAAGTGGCTGGCCGGCCGTTTTAAACATCTGTCCCAACTTAGCAGTGGCGCACCATGCAGTAGTGCACCATTGCTATTTTTTTGAATTGTGAAGGCGGGAAAATAGTAGATGCGCACTATTCACTGATGCGCCATTGCTATTTTTCTGAATTGTGAAGGCAGGAAAATAGTAGTGGCGCACTATTCACTGATGCACCATTGTTAAATTTTTTTCGTATTTTTTTGCCTCCAGATCTTAAAAGCATCGTAACTTTTTTTCTATTAGGTTGTTGAGGATTCTAAAAAATCGATAACGGGCATAGCCGGTTGAATGCGGATGTAACTTTTCGAGTAGATAATTTTTCATATAAAAAACTTTTTCATCGGAGGTCGTATGCAAAAGTTATGGCTCATTTTATTGGCTTGTTTTTTTGCTTGTTTTTTTTGCTTGATTTTTTTTTTAAATTTCGTTCTCGACTTGGATCTGGTACGTTCTTTGTGCCGGGGGAGCTCCACATGTGGCCGGAAGTAGAGGAGGAGGGAGGAGAGACCGTGAGGAGGAGAGGAGGGAGGAGAGATCATGAGGATCAGGAGAGGAGGGAGGAGGATGTCGCCGGAGAGGAGGAGGAGGACCGTGAGCACGAGAGGAAGGAGGAGCACCGTGAGGAGGAGAGGAGGGAGGAGGAGGTCGCCGGAAGAGGAGCACCGTGAGGAGGAGAGGTGGGAGGAGGAGGTCGCCGGAAGAGGAGCACCGTGAGGAGGAGAGGTGGGAGGAGGAGGTCGCCGGAGAAGTAGCACCGTGACGAGGAGAGGAGGGAGGAGGAGGTCGCCTGAGGAGGAGCACTGTGAGGAGGAGGTCACTGGAGGAGGAGCAGCGTCAGGAGGAGGAGGTCTCCGGAGAGTTGGAGATGGAGTGGAGGAGAGGAGGACAGGAGGAGATGGAGTGGAGGACAGGAGGACAGGAGGAGATGGAGTGGAGGAGAGGAGGAGCAGAATGAAGGGGCAAGTGGCTGGCCGGCCGTTTTAAACATCTGTCCCAACTTAGCAGTGGCGCACCATGCACTAGTGCACCATTGCTATTTTTTTGAATTGTGAAGGCGGGAAAATAGTAGATGCGCACTATTCACTGATGCGCCATTGCTATTTTTCTGAATTGTGAAGGCAGGAAAATAGTAGTGGCGCACTATTCACTGATGCACCATTGTTAAATTTTTTTCGTATTTTTTTGCCTCCAGATCTTAAAAGCATCGTAACTTTTTTCTATTAGGTTTTTGAGGATTCTAAAAAATCGATTAACGGGCATAGCCGGTTGAATGCGGATGTAACTTTTCGAGTAGATGATTTTTCATATAAAAAACTTTTTCATCGGAGGTCGTATGCAAAAGTTATGGCTCATTTTATTGGCTTGTTTTTTTGCTTATTTTTTTGCTTGATTTTTTTTTAAAATTTCGTTCTCGACTTGGATCTGGTACGTTCTTTGTGCCGGGGGAGCTCCACATGTGGCCGGAAGTAGAGGAGGAGGGAGGAGAGACCGTGAGGAGGAGAGGAGGGAGGAGAGATCATGAGGATCAGGAGAGGAGGGAGGAGGATGTCGCCGGAGAGGAGGAGGAGGACCGTGAGCACGAGAGGAAGGAGGAGCACCGTGAGGAGGAGAGGAGGGAGGAGGAGGTCGCCGGAAGAGGAGCACCGTGAGGAGGAGAGGTGGGAGGAGGAGGTCGCCGGAAGAGGAGCACCGTGAGGAGGAGAGGTGGGAGGAGGAGGTCGCCGGAGAAGTAGCACCGTGACGAGGAGAGGAGGGAGGAGGAGGTCGCCTGAGGAGGAGCACTGTGAGGAGGAGGTCACTGGAGGAGGAGCAGCGTCAGGAGGAGGAGGTCTCCGGAGAGTTGGAGATGGAGTGGAGGAGAGGAGGACAGGAGGAGATGGAGTGGAGGACAGGAGGACAGGAGGAGATGGAGTGGAGGAGAGGAGGAGCAGAATGAAGGGGCAAGTGGCTGGCCGGCCGTTTTAAACATCTGTCCCAACTTAGCAGTGGCGCACCATGCACTAGTGCACCATTGCTATTTTTTTGAATTGTGAAGGCGGGAAAATAGTAGATGCGCACTATTCACTGATGCGCCATTGCTATTTTTTCTGAATTGTGAAGGCAGGAAAATAGTAGTGGCGCACTATTCACTGATGCACCATTGTTAAATTTTTTTCGTATTTTTTTGCCTCCAGATCTTAAAAGCATCGTAACTTTTTTCTATTAGGTTTTTGAGGATTCTAAAAAATCGTTAACGGGCATAGCCGGTTGAATGCGGATGTAACTTTTCGAGTAGATGATTTTTCATATAAAAAACTTTTTCATCGGAGGTCGTATGCAAAAGTTATGGCTCATTTTATTGGCTTGTTTTTTTGCTTATTTTTTTTGCTTGATTTTTTTTTAAAATTTCGTTCTCGACTTGGATCTGGTACGTTCTTTGTGCCGGGGGAGTTCCACATGTGGCCGGAAGTAGAGGAGGAGGGAGGAGAGACCGTGAGGAGGAGAGGAGGGAGGAGAGATCATGAGGATCAGGAGAGGAGGGAGGAGGATGTCGCCGGAGAGGAGGAGGAGGACCGTGAGCACGAGAGGAAGGAGGAGCACCGTGAGGAGGAGAGGAGGGAGGAGGAGGTCGCCGGAAGAGGAGCACCGTGAGGAGGAGAGGTGGGAGGAGGAGGTCGCCGGAAGAGGAGCACCGTGAGGAGGAGAGGTGGGAGGAGGAGGTCGCCGGAGAAGTAGCACCGTGACGAGGAGAGGAGGGAGGAGGAGGTCGCCTGAGGAGGAGCACTGTGAGGAGGAGGTCACTGGAGGAGGAGCAGCGTCAGGAGGAGGAGGTCTCCGGAGAGTTGGAGATGGAGTGGAGGAGAGGAGGACAGGAGGAGATGGAGTGGAGGACAGGAGGACAGGAGGAGATGGAGTGGAGGAGAGGAGGAGCAGAATGAAGGGGCAAGTGGCTGGCCGGCCGTTTTAAACATCTGTCCCAACTTAGCAGTGGCGCACCATGCACTAGTGCACCATTGCTATTTTTTTGAATTGTGAAGGCGGGAAAATAGTAGATGCGCACTATTCACTGATGCGCCATTGCTATTTTTCTGAATTGTGAAGGCAGGAAAATAGTAGTGGCGCACTATTCACTGATGCACCATTGTTAAATTTTTTTCGTATTTTTTTGCCTCCAGATCTTAAAAGCATCGTAACTTTTTTCTATTAGGTTTTTGAGGATTCTAAAAAATCGTTAACGGGCATAGCCGGTTGAATGCGGATGTAACTTTTCGAGTAGATGATTTTTCATATAAAAAACTTTTTCATCGGAGGTCGTATGCAAAAGTTATGGCTCATTTTATTGGCTTGTTTTTTTGCTTATTTTTTTTGCTTGATTTTTTTTTAAAATTTCGTTCTCGACTTGGATCTGGTACGTTCTTTGTGCCGGGGGAGCTCCACATGTGGCCGGAAGTAGAGGAGGAGGGAGGAGAGACCGTGAGGAGGAGAGGAGGGAGGAGAGATCATGAGGATCAGGAGAGGAGGGAGGAGGATGTCGCCGGAGAGGAGGAGGAGGACCGTGAGCACGAGAGGAAGGAGGAGCACCGTGAGGAGGAGAGGAGGGAGGAGGAGGTCGCCGGAAGAGGAGCACCGTGAGGAGGAGAGGTGGGAGGAGGAGGTCGCCGGAAGAGGAGCACCGTGAGGAGGAGAGGTGGGAGGAGGAGGTCGCCGGAGAAGTAGCACCGTGACGAGGAGAGGAGGGAGGAGGAGGTCGCCTGAGGAGGAGCACTGTGAGGAGGAGGTCACTGGAGGAGGAGCAGCGTCAGGAGGAGGAGGTCTCCGGAGAGTTGGAGATGGAGTGGAGGAGAGGAGGACAGGAGGAGATGGAGTGGAGGACAGGAGGACAGGAGGAGATGGAGTGGAGGAGAGGAGGAGCAGAATGAAGGGGCAAGTGGCTGGCCGGCCGTTTTAAACATCTGTCCCAACTTAGCAGTGGCGCACCATGCACTAGTGCACCATTGCTATTTTTTTGAATTGTGAAGGCGGGAAAATAGTAGATGCGCACTATTCACTGATGCGCCATTGCTATTTTTCTGAATTGTGAAGGCAGGAAAATAGTAGTGGCGCACTATTCACTGATGCACCATTGTTAAATTTTTTTCGTATTTTTTTGCCTCCAGATCTTAAAAGCATCGTAACTTTTTTCTATTAGGTTTTTGAGGATTCTAAAAAATCGTTAACGGGCATAGCCGGTTGAATGCGGATGTAACTTTTCGAGTAGATGATTTTTCATATAAAAAACTTTTTCATCGGAGGTCGTATGCAAAAGTTATGGCTCATTTTATTGGCTTGTTTTTTTGCTTATTTTTTTTGCTTGATTTTTTTTTAAATTTCGTTCTCGACTTGGATCTGGTACGTTCTTTGTGCCGGGGGAGTTCCACATGTGGCCGGAAGTAGAGGAGGAGGGAGGAGAGACCGTGAGGAGGAGAGGAGGGAGGAGAGATCATGAGGATCAGGAGAGGAGGGAGGAGGATGTCGCCGGAGAGGAGGAGGAGGACCGTGAGCACGAGAGGAAGGAGGAGCACCGTGAGGAGGAGAGGAGGGAGGAGGAGGTCGCCGGAAGAGGAGCACCGTGAGGAGGAGAGGTGGGAGGAGGAGGTCGCCGGAAGAGGAGCACCGTGAGGAGGAGAGGTGGGAGGAGGAGGTCGCCGGAGAAGTAGCACCGTGACGAGGAGAGGAGGGAGGAGGAGGTCGCCTGAGGAGGAGCACTGTGAGGAGGAGGTCACTGGAGGAGGAGCAGCGTCAGGAGGAGGAGGTCTCCGGAGAGTTGGAGATGGAGTGGAGGAGAGGAGGACAGGAGGAGATGGAGTGGAGGACAGGAGGACAGGAGGAGATGGAGTGGAGGAGAGGAGGAGCAGAATGAAGGGGCAAGTGGCTGGCCGGCCGTTTTAAACATCTGTCCCAACTTAGCAGTGGCGCACCATGCACTAGTGCACCATTGCTATTTTTTTGAATTGTGAAGGCGGGAAAATAGTAGATGCGCACTATTCACTGATGCGCCATTGCTATTTTTCTGAATTGTGAAGGCAGGAAAATAGTAGTGGCGCACTATTCACTGATGCACCATTGTTAAATTTTTTTCGTATTTTTTGCCTCCAGATCTTAAAAGCATCGTAACTTTTTTCTATTAGGTTTTTGAGGATTCTAAAAAATCGTTAACGGGCATAGCCGGTTGAATGCGGATGTAACTTTTCGAGTAGATGATTTTTCATATAAAAAACTTTTTCATCGGAGGTCGTATGCAAAAGTTATGGCTCATTTATTGGCTTGTTTTTTTGCTTATTTTTTTTGCTTGATTTTTTTTTAAAATTTCGTTCTCGACTTGGATCTGGTACGTTCTTTGTGCCGGGGGAGTTCCACATGTGGCCGGAAGTAGAGGAGGAGGGAGGAGAGACCGTGAGGAGGAGAGGAGGGAGGAGAGATCATGAGGATCAGGAGAGGAGGGAGGAGGATGTCGCCGGAGAGGAGGAGGAGGACCGTGAGCACGAGAGGAAGGAGGAGCACCGTGAGGAGGAGAGGAGGGAGGAGGAGGTCGCCGGAAGAGGAGCACCGTGAGGAGGAGAGGTGGGAGGAGGAGGTCGCCGGAAGAGGAGCACCGTGAGGAGGAGAGGTGGGAGGAGGAGGTCGCCGGAGAAGTAGCACCGTGACGAGGAGAGGAGGGAGGAGGAGGTCGCCTGAGGAGGAGCACTGTGAGGAGGAGGTCACTGGAGGAGGAGCAGCGTCAGGAGGAGGAGGTCTCCGGAGAGTTGGAGATGGAGTGGAGGAGAGGAGGACAGGAGGAGATGGAGTGGAGGAGCAGGAGGACAGGAGGAGATGGAGTGGAGGAGAGGAGGAGCAGAATGAAGGGGCAAGTGGCTGGCCGGCCGTTTTAAACATCTGTCCCAACTTAGCAGTGGCGCACCATGCACTAGTGCACCATTGCTATTTTTTTGAATTGTGAAGGCGGGAAAATAGTAGATGCGCACTATTCACTGATGCGCCATTGCTATTTTTCTGAATTGTGAAGGCAGGAAAATAGTAGTGGCGCACTATTCACTGATGCACCATTGTTAAATTTTTTCGTATTTTTTTGCCTCCAGATCTTAAAAGCATCGTAACTTTTTTCTATTAGGTTTTTGAGGATTCTAAAAAATCGTTAACGGGCATAGCCGGTTGAATGCGGATGTAACTTTTCGAGTAGATGATTTTTCATATAAAAAACTTTTTCATCGGAGGTCGTATGCAAAAGTTATGGCTCATTTTATTGGCTTGTTTTTTTGCTTATTTTTTTTGCTTGATTTTTTTTTAAATTTCGTTCTCGACTTGGATCTGGTACGTTCTTTGTGCCGGGGGAGCTCCACATGTGGCCGGAAGTAGAGGAGGAGGGAGGAGAGACCGTGAGGAGGAGAGGAGGGAGGAGAGATCATGAGGATCAGGAGAGGAGGGAGGAGGATGTCGCCGGAGAGGAGGAGGAGGACCGTGAGCAGCGAGAGGAAGGAGGAGCACCGTGAGGAGGAGAGGAGGGAGGAGGAGGTCGCCGGAAGAGGAGCACCGTGAGGAGGAGAGGTGGGAGGAGGAGGTCGCCGGAAGAGGAGCACCGTGAGGAGGAGAGGTGGGAGGAGGAGGTCGCCGGAGAAGTAGCACCGTGACGAGGAGAGGAGGGGAGGAGGAGGTCGCCTGAGGAGGAGCACTGTGAGGAGGAGGTCACTGGAGGAGGAGCAGCGTCAGGAGGAGGAGGTCTCCGGAGAGTTGGAGATGGAGTGGAGGAGAGGAGGACAGGAGGAGATGGAGTGGAGGACAGGAGGACAGGAGGAGATGGAGTGGAGGAGAGGAGGAGCAGAATGAAGGGGCAAGTGGCTGGCCGGCCGTTTTAAAACATCTGTCCCAACTTAGCAGTGGCGCACCATGCACTAGTGCACCATTGCTATTTTTTTGAATTGTGAAGGCGGGAAAATAGTAGATGCGCACTATTCACTGATGCGCCATTGCTATTTTTCTGAATTGTGAAGGCAGGAAAATAGTAGTGGCGCACTATTCACTGATGCACCATTGTTAAATTTTTTTCGTATTTTTTTGCCTCCAGATCTTAAAAGCATCGTAACTTTTTTCTATTAGGTTTTTGAGGATTCTAAAAAATCGTTAACGGGCATAGCCGGTTGAATGCGGATGTAACTTTTCGAGTAGATGATTTTTCATATAAAAAACTTTTTCATCGGAGGTCGTATGCAAAAGTTATGGCTCATTTTATTGGCTTGTTTTTTTTGCTTATTTTTTTTGCTTGATTTTTTTTTAAAATTTCGTTCTCGACTTGGATCTGGTACGTTCTTTGTGCCGGGGGAGCTTCCACATGTGGCCGGAAGTAGAGGAGGAGGGAGGAGAGACCGTGAGGAGGAGAGGAGGGAGGAGAGATCATGAGGATCAGGAGAGGAGGGAGGAGGATGTCGCCGGAGAGGAGGAGGAGGACCGTGAGCACGAGAGGAAGGAGGAGCACCGTGAGGAGGAGAGGAGGGAGGAGGAGGTCGCCGGAAGAGGAGCACCGTGAGGAGGAGAGGTGGGAGGAGGAGGTCGCCGGAAGAGGAGCACCGTGAGGAGGAGAGGTGGGAGGAGGAGGTCGCCGGAGAAGTAGCACCGTGACGAGGAGAGGAGGGAGGAGGAGGTCGCCTGAGGAGGAGCACTGTGAGGAGGAGGTCACTGGAGGAGGAGCAGCGTCAGGAGGAGGAGGTCTCCGGAGAGTTGGAGATGGAGTGGAGGAGAGGAGGACAGGAGGAGATGGAGTGGAGGACAGGAGGACAGGAGGAGATGGAGTGGAGGAGAGGAGGAGCAGAATGAAGGGGCAAGTGGCTGGCCGGCCGTTTTAAACATCTGTCCCAACTTAGCAGTGGCGCACCATGCACTAGTGCACCATTGCTATTTTTTTGAATTGTGAAGGCGGGAAAATAGTAGATGCGCACTATTCACTGATGCGCCATTGCTATTTTTCTGAATTGTGAAGGCAGGAAAATAGTAGTGGCGCACTATTCACTGATGCACCATTGTTAAATTTTTTTCGTATTTTTTTGCCTCCAGATCTTAAAAGCATCGTAACTTTTTTCTATTAGGTTTTTGAGGATTCTAAAAAATCGTTAACGGGCATAGCCGGTTGAATGCGGATGTAACTTTTCGAGTAGATGATTTTTCATATAAAAAACTTTTTCATCGGAGGTCGTATGCAAAAGTTATGGCTCATTTTATTGGCTTGTTTTTTTGCTTATTTTTTTTGCTTGATTTTTTTTTAAAATTTCGTTCTCGACTTGGATCTGGTACGTTCTTTGTGCCGGGGGAGCTCCACATGTGGCCGGAAGTAGAGGAGGAGGGAGGAGAGACCGTGAGGAGGAGAGGAGGGAGGAGAGATCATGAGGATCAGGAGAGGAGGGAGGAGGATGTCGCCGGAGAGGAGGAGGAGGACCGTGAGCACGAGAGGAAGGAGGAGCACCGTGAGGAGGAGAGGAGGGAGGAGGAGGTCGCCGGAAGAGGAGCACCATGAGGAGGAGAGGTGGGAGGAGGAGGTCGCCGGAAGAGGAGCACCGTGAGGAGGAGAGGTGGGAGGAGGAGGTCGCCGGAGAAGTAGCACCGTGACGAGGAGAGGAGGGAGGAGGAGGTCGCCTGAGGAGGAGCACTGTGAGGAGGAGGTCACTGGAGGAGGAGCAGCGTCAGGAGGAGGAGGTCTCCGGAGAGTTGGAGATGGAGTGGAGGAGAGGAGGACAGGAGGAGATGGAGTGGAGGACAGGAGGACAGGAGGAGATGGAGTGGAGGAGAGGAGGAGCAGAATGAAGGGGCAAGTGGCTGGCCGGCCGTTTTAAACATCTGTCCCAACTTAGCAGTGGCGCACCATGCACTAGTGCACCATTGCTATTTTTTTGAATTGTGAAGGCGGGAAAATAGTAGATGCGCACTATTCACTGATGCGCCATTGCTATTTTTCTGAATTGTGAAGGCAGGAAAATAGTAGTGGCGCACTATTCACTGATGCACCATTGTTAAATTTTTTTCGTATTTTTTTGCCTCCAGATCTTAAAAGCATCGTAACTTTTTTTCTATTAGGTTTTTGAGGATTCTAAAAAATCGATAACGGGCATAGCCGGTTGAATGCGGATGTAACTTTTCGAGTAGATGATTTTTCATATAAAAAACTATTTCATCGGAGGTCGTATGCAAAAGTTATGGCTCATTTTATTGGCTTGTTTTTTTGCTTATTTTTTTTGCTTGATTTTTTTTAAATTTCGTTCTCGACTTGGATCTGGTACGTTCTTTGTGCCGGGGGAGCTCCACATGTGGCCGGAAGTAGAGGAGGAGGGAGGAGAGACCGTGAGGAGGAGAGGAGGGAGGAGAGATCATGAGGATCAGGAGAGGAGGGAGGAGGATGTCGCCGGAGAGGAGGAGGAGGACCGTGAGCACGAGAGGAAGGAGGAGCACCGTGAGGAGGAGAGGAGGGAGGAGGAGGTCGCCGGAAGAGGAGCACCGTGAGGAGGAGAGGTGGGAGGAGGAGGTCGCCGGAAGAGGAGCACCGTGAGGAGGAGAGGTGGGAGGAGGAGGTCGCCGGAGAAGTAGCACCGTGACGAGGAGAGGAGGGAGGAGGAGGTCGCCTGAGGAGGAGCACTGTGAGGAGGAGGTCACTGGAGGAGGAGCAGCGTCAGGAGGAGGAGGTCTCCGGAGAGTTGGAGATGGAGTGGAGGAGAGGAGGACAGGAGGAGATGGAGTGGAGGAGAGGAGGACAGGAGGAGATGGAGTGGAGGAGAGGAGGAGCAGAATGAAGGGGCAAGTGGCTGGCCGGCCGTTTTAAACATCTGTCCCAACTTAGCAGTGGCGCACCATGCACTAGTGCACCATTGCTATTTTTTTGAATTGTGAAGGCGGGAAAATAGTAGATGCGCACTATTCACTGATGCGCCATTGCTATTTTTCTGAATTGTGAAGGCAGGAAAATAGTAGTGGCGCACTATTCACTGATGCACCATTGTTAAATTTTTTCGTATTTTTTTGCCTCCAGATCTTAAAAGCATCGTAACTTTTTTCTATTAGGTTTTTGAGGATTCTAAAAAATCGATAACGGGCATAGCCGGTTGAATGCGGATGTAACTTTTCGAGTAGATGATTTTTCATATAAAAAACTATTTCATCGGAGGTCGTATGCAAAAGTTATGGCTCATTTTATTGGCTTGTTTTTTTGCTTATTTTTTTTGCTTGATTTTTTTTTAAAATTTCGTTCTCGACTTGGATCTGGTACGTTCTTTGTGCCGGGGGAGCTCCACATGTGGCCGGAAGTAGAGGAGGAGGGAGGAGAGACCGTGAGGAGGAGAGGAGGGAGGAGAGATCATGAGGATCAGGAGAGGAGGGAGGAGGATGTCGCCGGAGAGGAGGAGGAGGACCGTGAGCACGAGAGGAAGGAGGAGCACCGTGAGGAGGAGAGGAGGGAGGAGGAGGTCGCCGGAAGAGGAGCACCGTGAGGAGGAGAGGTGGGAGGAGGAGGTCGCCGGAAGAGGAGCACCGTGAGGAGGAGAGGTGGGAGGAGGAGGTCGCCGGAGAAGTAGCACCGTGACGAGGAGAGGAGGGAGGAGGAGGTCGCCTGAGGAGGAGCACTGTGAGGAGGAGGTCACTGGAGGAGGAGCAGCGTCAGGAGGAGGAGGTCTCCGGAGAGTTGGAGATGGAGTGGAGGAGAGGAGGACAGGAGGAGATGGAGTGGAGGAGAGGAGGACAGGAGGAGATGGAGTGGAGGAGAGGAGGAGCAGAATGAAGGGGCAAGTGGCTGGCCGGCCGTTTTAAACATCTGTCCCAACTTAGCAGTGGCGCACCATGCACTAGTGCACCATTGCTATTTTTTTGAATTGTGAAGGCGGGAAAATAGTAGATGCGCACTATTCACTGATGCGCCATTGCTATTTTTCTGAATTGTGAAGGCAGGAAAATAGTAGTGGCGCACTATTCACTGATGCACCATTGTTAAATTTTTTTCGTATTTTTTTGCCTCCAGATCTTAAAAGCATCGTAACTTTTTTTCTATTAGGTTTTTGAGGATTCTAAAAAATCGATAACGGGCATAGCCGGTTGAATGCGGATGTAACTTTTCGAGTAGATGATTTTTCATATAAAAAACTATTTCATCGGAGGTCGTATGCAAAAGTTATGGCTCATTTTATTGGCTTGTTTTTTTGCTTATTTTTTTTGCTTGATTTTTTTTTAAAATTTCGTTCTCGACTTGGATCTGGTACGTTCTTTGTGCCGGGGGAGTTCCACATGTGGCCGGAAAGTAGAGGAGGAGGGAGGAGAGACCGTGAGGAGGAGAGGAGGGAGGAGAGATCATGAGGATCAGGAGAGGAGGGAGGAGGATGTCGCCGGAGAGGAGGAGGAGGACCGTGAGCACGAGAGGAAGGAGGAGCACCGTGAGGAGGAGAGGAGGGAGGAGGAGGGTCGCCGGAAGAGGAGCACCGTGAGGAGGAGAGGTGGGAGGAGGAGGGTCGCCGGAAGAGGAGCACCGTGAGGAGGAGAGGGGGAGGAGGAGGTCGCCGGAGAAGTAGCACCGTGACGAGGAGAGGAGGGAGGAGGAGGTCGCCTGAGGAGGAGCACTGTGAGGAGGAGGTCACTGGAGGAGGAGCAGCGTCAGGAGGAGGAGGTCTCCGGAGAGTTGGAGATGGAGTGGAGGAGAGGAGGACAGGAGGAGATGGAGTGGAGGACAGGAGGACAGGAGGAGTGGAGGAGAGAGGAGGAGAAGAATGAAGGGGCAAGTGCTGGCCGGCCGTTTTAAAACTTCTGTCCCAACTTAGCAGTGGCGCACCATGCACTGGTGCACCATTGCTATTTTTTTGAATTGTGAAGGCGGGAAAATAGTAGATGCGCACTATTCACTGATGCGCCATTGCTATTTTTTTGAATTGTGAAGGCAGGAAAATAGTAGTGGCGCACTATTCACTGATGCGCCATTGTTAAATTTTTTTCGTATTTTTTGCCTCCAGATCTTAAAAGCATCGTAATTTTTTTCTATTAGGTTTTTGAGGATTCTAAAAAATCAATAACGGGCATAGCCGGTTGAATGCGGATGTAACTTTTCGAGTAGATGATTTTTCATATAAAAAACATTTTCATCGGAGGTCGTATGCAAAAGTTATGGCTCATTTTATTGGCTTGTTTTTTTGCTTATTTTTTTTGCTTGATTTTTTTTTTAAAATTTCGTTCTCGACTTGGATCTGGTACGTTCTTTGTGCCGGGGGAGCTCCACATGTGGCCAGAAGTAGAGGAGGAGGGAGGAGAGACCGTGAGGAGGAGAGGAGGGAGGAGAGATCATGAGGATCAGGAGAGGAGGGAGGAGGATATCGCCGGAGAGGAGGAGGAGGACCGTGAGCACGAGAGGAAGGAGGAGCACCGTGAGGAGGAGAGGAGGGAGGAGGAGGTCGCCGGAAGAGGAGCACCGTGAGGAGGAGAGGTGGGAGGAGGAGGTCGCCGGAAGAGGAGCACCGTGAGGAGGAGAGGTGGGAGGAGGAGGTCGCCGGAGAAGTAGCACCGTGACGAGGAGAGGAGGGAGGAGGAGGTCGCCTGAGGAGGAGCACTGTGAGGAGGAGGTCACTGGAGGAGGAGCAGCGTCAGGAGGAGGAGGTCTCCGGAGAGTTGGAGATGGAGTGGAGGAGAGGAGGACAGGAGGAGATGGAGTGGAGGAGAGGAGGAGAGGAGGAGATGGAGTGGAGGAGAGGAGGAGCAGAATGAAGGGGCAAGTGGCTGGCCGGCCGTTTTAAACATCTGTCCCAACTTAGCAGTGGCGCACCATGCACTAGTGCACCATTGCTATTTTTTTGAATTGTGAAGGCGGGAAAATAGTAGATGCGCACTATTCACTGATGCGCCATTGCTATTTTTCTGAATTGTGAAGGCAGGAAAATAGTAGTGGCGCACTATTCACTGATGCACCATTGTTAAATTTTTTTCGTATTTTTTTGCCTCCAGATCTTAAAAGCATCGTAACTTTTTTTCTATTAGGTTTTTGAGGATTCTAAAAAATCGATAACGGGCATAGCCGGTTGAATGCGGATGTAACTTTTCGAGTAGATGATTTTTCATATAAAAAACTATTTCATCGGAGGTCGTATGCAAAAGTTATGGCTCATTTTATTGGCTTGTTTTTTTGCTTATTTTTTTTGCTTGGTTTTTTTTAAATTTCGTTCTCGACTTGGATCTGGTACGTTCTTTGTGCCGGGGGAGCTCCACATGTGGCCGGAAGTAGAGGAGGAGGGAGGAGAGACCGTGAGGAGGAGAGGAGGGAGGAGAGATCATGAGGATCAGGAGAGGAGGGAGGAGGATGTCGCCGGAGAGGAGGAGGAGGACCGTGAGCACGAGAGGAAGGAGGAGCACCGTCAGGAGGAGAGGAGGGAGGAGGAGGTCGCCGGAAGAGGAGCACCGTGAGGAGGAGAGGTGGGAGGAGGAGGTCGCGGGAGAAGGAGCACCGTGACGAGGAGAGGAGGGAGGAGGAGGTCGCCTGAGGAGGAGCACCGTGAGGAGGAGGTCACTAGAGGAGGAGCACCGTCAGGAGGAGGAGGTCGCCGGAGAGTTGGTGTTGGAGTGGAGGAGAGGAGGACAGGAGGAGATGGAGTGGAGGAGAGGAGGAGAAGAATGAAGGGGCAAGTTGCTGGCCGGCCGTTTTAAACTTCTGTCCCAACTTAGCAGTGGCGCACCATGCACTGGTGCACCATTGCTATTTTTTTGAATTGTGAAGGCGGGAAAATAGTAGATGCGCACTATTCACTGATGCGCCATTGCTATTTTTTTTATTGTGAAGGCAGGAAAATAGTAGTGGCGCACTATTCACTGATGCGCCATTGTTAAAATTTTTTCGTATTTTTTGCCTCCAGATCTTAAAAGCATCGTAACTTTTTTTCTATTAGGTTTTTGAGGATTCTAAAAAATCAATAACGGGCATAGCCGGTTGAATGCGGATGTAACTTTTCGAGTAGATGATTTTTCATATAAAAAACATTTTCATCGGAGGTCGTATGCAAAAGTTATGGCTCATTTTATTGGCTTGTTCTTTTGCTTATTTTTTTTGCTTGATTTTTTTTTTAAAATTTCGTTCTCGACTTGGATCTGGTACGTTCTTTGTGCCGGGGGAGCTCCACATGTGGCCGGAAGTAGAGGAGGAGGGAGGAGAGACCATGAGGAGGAGAGGAGGGAGGAGAGATCATGAGGATCAGGAGAGGAGGGAGGAGGATGTCGCCGGAGAGGAGGAGGAGGACCGTGAGCACGAGAGGAACGAGGAGCACCGTGAGGAGGAGAGGAGGGAGGAGGAGGTCGCCGGAAGAGGAGCACCGTGAGGAGGAGAGGTGGGAGGAGGAGGTCGCCGGAAGAGGAGCACCGTGAGGAGGAGAGGTGGGAGGAGGAGGTCGCCGGAGAAGTAGCACCGTGACGAGGAGAGGAGGGAGGAGGAGGTCGCCTGAGGAGGAGCACTGTGAGGAGGAGGTCACTGGAGGAGGAGCAGCGTCAGGAGGAGGAGGTCTCCGGAGAGTTGGAGATGGAGTGGAGGAGAGGAGGACAGGAGGAGATGGAGTGGAGGAGAGGAGGACAGGAGGAGATGGAGTGGAGGAGAGGAGGAGCAGAATGAAGGGGCAAGTGGCTGGCCGGCCGTTTTAAACATCTGTCCCAACTTAGAAGTGGCGCACCATGCACTAGTGCACCATTGCTATTTTTTTGAATTGTGAAGGCGGGAAAATAGTAGATGCGCACTATTCACTGATGCGCCATTGCTATTTTTCTGAATTGTGAAGGCAGGAAAATAGTAGTGCCGCACTATTCACTGATGCACCATTGTTAAATTTTTTTCGTATTTTTTTGCCTCCAGATCTTAAAAGCATCGTAACTTTTTTTCTATTAGGTTTTTGAGGATTCTAAAAAATCGATAACGGGCATAGCCGGTTGAATGCGGATGTAACTTTTCGAGTAGATGATTTTTCATATAAAAAACTTTTTCATCGGAGGTCGTATGCAAAAGTTATGGCTCATTTTATTGGCTTGTTTTTTTGCTTATTTTTTTTGCTTGATTTTTTTTTTAAAATTTCGTTCTCGACTTGGATCTGGTACGTTCTTTGTGCCGGGGGAGCTCCACATGTGGCCGGAAGTAGAGGAGGAGGGAGGAGAGACCGTGAGGAGGAGAGGAGGGAGGAGAGATCATGAGGATCAGGAGAGGAGGGAGGAGGATGTCGCCGGAGAGGAGGAGGAGGACCGTGAGCACGAGAGGAAGGAGGAGCACCGTGAGGAGGAGAGGAGGGAGGAGGAGGTCGCCGGAAGAGGAGCACCGTGAGGAGGAGAGGTGGGAGGAGGAGGTCGCCGGAGAAGGAGCACCGTGACGAGGAGAGGAGGGAGGAGGAGGTCGCCTGAGGAGGAGCACCGTGAGGAGGAGGTCACTAGAGGAGGAGCACCGTCAGGAGGAGGAGGTCGCCGGAGAGTTGGAGTTGGAGTGGAGGAGAGGAGGACAGGAGGAGATGGAGTGGAGGAGAGGAGGAGAAGAATGAAGGGGCAAGTGGCTAGCCGGCCGTTTTAAACTTCTGTCCCAACTTAGCAGTGCCGCACCATGCACTGGTGCACCATTGCTATTTTTTTGAATTGTGAAGGCGGGAAAATAGTAGATGCGCACTATTCACTGCTGCGCCATTGCTATTTTTTTGAATTGTGAAGGCAGGAAAATAGTAGTGGCGCACTATTCACTGATGCGCCATTGTTAAATTTTTTTTCGTATTTTTTTGCCTCTAGATCTTAAAAGCATCGTAACTGTTTTTCTATTAGGTTTTTGAGGATTCTAAAAAATTGATAACGGGCATAGCCGGTTGAATTCGGATGTAACTTTTCGAGTAGATGATTTTTCATATAAAAAACTTTTTCATCGGAGGTCGTATGCAAAAGTTATGGCTCATTTTTTTGGCTTGTTTTTTTGCTCGTTTTTTTTGCTTGATTTTTCTTTTAAAATTTCGTTCTCGACCTGGATCTTGTACGTTCTTTGTGCCGGGGGAGCTCCACATGTGGCCGGAAGTAGAGGAGGAGGGAGGAGAGACCGTGAGGAGGAGAGGAGGGAGGAGAGATCGTGAGGATCAGGAGAGGAGGGAGGTGGAGGTCGCCGGAGAGGAGGAGGAGGACCGTGAGTACGAGAGGAAGGAGGAGCACCGTGAGGAGGAGAGGAGGGAGGAGGAGGTCGCCGGAAGAGGAGCACCGTGAGGAGGAGAGGTGGGAGGAGGAGGTCGCCGGAGAAGGAGCACCGTGACGAGGAGAGGAGGGAGGAGGAGGTCGCCTGAGGAGGAGCACCGTGAGGAGGAGGTCACTGGAGGAGGAGCACCGTCAGGAGGAGGAGGTCGCCGGAGAGTTGGAGATGGAGTGGAGGAGAGGAGGACAGGACGAGATGCGGTGGAGGAGAGGAGGAGGAGAATGAAGGGGCAAGTGGCTGGCCGGCCGTTTTAAACATCTGTCCCAACTTAGCAGTGGCGCACCATGCACTAGTGCACCATTGCTATTTTTTTGAATTGTGAAGGCGGGAAAATAGTAGATGCGCACTATTCACTGATGCGCCATTGCTATTTTTCTGAATTGTGAAGGCAGGAAAATAGTAGTGGCGCACTATTCACTGATGCACCATTGTTAAATTTTTTTCGTATTTTTTTGCCTCCAGATCTTAAAAGCATCGTAACTTTTTTTCTATTAGGTTTTTGAGGATTCTAAAAAATCGATAACGGGCATAGTCGGTTGAATGCGGATGTAACTTTTCGAGTAGATGATTTTTCATATAAAAAACTTTTTCATCGGAGGTCGTATGCAAAAGTTATGGCTTATTTTTTGGCTTGTTTTTTTGCTCGTTATTTTTGCTTGATTTTTTTTTAAATTTCGTTCTCGACCTGGATCTGGTACGTTTTTTGTGCCGGGGGAGCTCCACATGTGGCCGGAATTAGAGGAGGAGGGAGGAGAGACCAAGAGGAGGAGAGGAGGGAGGAGAAATCGTGAGGATCAGGAGAGCATGGAGGAGTAGGTCGCCGTAGAGGAGGAGGAGCACCGTGAGCACGAGAGGAAGGAGGAGCACCGTGAGGAGGAGAGGAGGGAGGAGGAGGTCACCGGAAGAGGAGCACCGTGAGGAGGAGAGGTGGGAGGAGGAGGTCGCCGGAGAAGGAGCACCGTGAGGAGGAGGTCACTGGAGGAGGAGCACCGTCAGGAGGAGGAGGTCGCCGGAGAGTTGGAGATGGAGTGGAGGAGAGGAGGACAGGAGGAGATGGAGTGGAGGAGAGGAGGAGAAGAATGAAGGGGCAAGTTGTTGGCCGGCCGTTTTAAACTTCTGTCCCAACTTAGCAGTGGCGCACCATGCACTGGTGCACCATTGCTATTTTTTTGAATTGTGAAGGCGGGAAAACAGTAGATGCGCACTATTCACTGATGCACCATTGCTATTTTTTTGAATTGTGAAGGCAGGAAAATAGTAGTGGCGCACTATTCACTGATACGCCATTGCTAATTTTTTTTTCTAATTTTTTTGCCTCCAGATCTTAAATGCATCATAACTTTTTGCTGTTAGGTTTTTGAGGATTCTAAAAAAAAGATAACGGGCATAGCCGGTTGTATTCGGATGTAACTTTTCGAGTAGATGATTTTTCATATAAAAAACTTTTTCATCGGAGGTCGTATGCAAAAGTTATGGCTTATTTTTTGGCTTGTTTTTTTGCTCGTTATTTTTGCTTGATTTTTTTTTAAATTTCGTTCTCGACCTGGATCTGGTACGTTTTTTGTGCCGGGGGAGCTCCACATGTGGCCGGAATTAGAGGAGGAGGGAGGAGAGACCAAGAGGAGGAGAGGAGGGAGGAGAAATCGTGAGGATCAGGAGAGCATGGAGGAGTAGGTCGCCGTAGAGGAGGAGGAGCACCGTGAGCACGAGAGGAAGGAGGAGCACCGTGAGGAGGAGAGGAGGGAGGAGGAGGTCACCGGAAGAGGAGCACCGTGAGGAGGAGAGGTGGGAGGAGGAGGTCGCCGGAGAAGGAGCACCGTGAGGAGGAGGTCACTGGAGGAGGAGCACCGTCAGGAGGAGGAGGTCGCCGGAGAGTTGGAGATGGAGTGGAGGAGAGGAGGACAGGAGGAGATGGAGTGGAGGAGAGGAGGAGAAGAATGAAGGGGCAAGTTGTTGGCCGGCCGTTTTAAACTTCTGTCCCAACTTAGCAGTGGCGCACCATGCACTGGTGCACCATTGCTATTTTTTTGAATTGTGAAGGCGGGAAAACAGTAGATGCGCACTATTCACTGATGCACCATTGCTATTTTTTTGAATTGTGAAGGCAGGAAAATAGTAGTGGCGCACTATTCACTGATGCGCCATTGTTAAATTTTTTTCGTATTTTTTGCCTCCAGATCTTAAAAGCATCGTAACTTTTTTTCTATTAGGTTTTTGAGGATTCTAAAAAATCGATAACGGGCATAGCCGGTTCAATGCGGATGTAACTTTTCGAGTAGATGATTTTTCATATAAAAAACTTTTTCATCGGAGGTCGTATGCAAAAGTTATGGCTCATTTTTTTGGCTTGTTTTTTTGCTCGTTTTTTTGCTTGCTTTTAAAATTTCGTTCTCGACCTGGATCTTGTACGTTCTTTGTGCCGGGGGAGCTCCACATGTGGCCGGAAGTAGAGGAGGAGGGAGGAGAGACCGTGAGGAGGAGAGGAGGGAGGAGAGATCATGAGGATCAGGAGAGGAGGGAGGAGGATGTCGCCGGAGAGGAGGAGGAGGACCGTGAGCACGAGAGGAAGGAGGAGCACCGTGAGGAGGAGAGGAGGGAGGAGGAGGTCGCCGGAAGAGGAGCACCGTGCGGAGGAGAGGTGGGAGGAGGAGGTCGCCGGAGAAGGAGCACCGTGACGAGGAGAGGAGGGAGGAGGAGGTCGCCTGAGGAGGAGCACCGTGAGGAGGAGGTCACTAGAGGAGGAGCACCGTCAGGAGGAGGAGGTCGCCGGAGAGTTGGAGTTGGAGTGGAGGAGAGGAGGACAGGAGGAGATGGAGTGGAGGAGAGGAGGAGAAGAATGAAGGGGCAAGTGGCTAGCCGGCCGTTTTAAACTTCTGTCCCAACTTAGCAGTGGCGCACCATGCACTAGTGCACCATTGCTATTTTTTTGAATTGTGAAGGCGGGAAAATAGTAGATGCGCACTATTCACTGATGCGCTATTGCTATTTTTCTGAATTGTGTAGGCAGGAAAATAGTAGTGGCGTACTATTCACTGATGCGCCATTGTTAAATTTTTTTCGTATTTTTTTGCGTCCAGATCTTAAAAGCATCGTAACTTTTTTCTATTACGTTTTTGAGGATTCTACAAAATCGATAACGGGCATAGCCGGTTGAATTCGGATGTAACTTTTCCAGTAGATGATTTTTCATATAAAAAACTTTTTCATCGGAGGTCGTATGCAAAAGTTATGGCTCATTTTTTTGGCTTGTTTTTTTGCTCGTTTTTTTGCTTGCTTTTAAAATTTCGTTCTCGACCTGGATCTGGTACGTTCTTTGTGCCGGGGGAGCTCCACATGTGGCCGGAGGTAGAGGAGGAGGGAGGAGAGACCAAGAGGAGCAGAGGAGGGAGGAGAAATCGTGAGGATCAGGAGAGCAGGGAGGAGGAGGTCGTCGTAGAGGAGGAGGAGCACCGTGAGCACGAAAGGAAGGAGGAGCACCGTGAGGAGGAGAGGAGGGAGGAGGAGGTCGCCGGAAGAGGAGCACCGTGAGGAGGAGAGGTGGGAGGAGGAGGTCGCCGGAGAAGGAGCACCGTGACGAGGAGAGGAGGGAGGAGGTGGTCGCTTGAGGAGGAGCACCGTGAGGAGGAGGTCACTGGAGGAGGAGCACCGTCAGGAGGAGGAGGTTGCCGGAGAGTTGGAGATGGAGTGGAGGAGAGGAGGACAGGAGGAGATGGAGTGGAGGAGAGGAGGAGAAGAATGAAGGGGCAAGTGGCTGGCCGGCCGTTTTAAACTTCTGTCCCAACTTTGCAGTGGCGCACCATTGCTATTTTTTTGAATTGTGAAGGCGGGAAAATAGTAGATGCGCACTATTCACTGATGCGCCATTGCTATTTTTCTGAATTGTGAAGGCAGGAAAATAGTAGTGGCACACTATTCACTTATGCGCCATTGCTATTTTTTTGAATTGTGAAGGCGGGAAAATAGTAGATGCGCACTATTCACTGATGCGCCATTGCTATTTTTCTGAATTGTGAAGGCAGGAAAATAGTAGTGGCGCACTATTCACTGATGCGCCATTGTTAAATTTTTTTCGTATTTTTTTGCCTCCAGATCTTAAAAGCATCATAACTTTTTTTCTATTAGGTTTTTGAGGATTCTAAAAATTCGATAACGGGCATAGCCGGTTGAATTCGGATGAAACTTTTCGAGTAGATGATTTTTGATATAAAAAACTTTTTCATCGGAGGTCGTATGCAAAAGTTATGGCTCATTTTTTTGGCTTGTTTTTTTGCTCTTTTTTTTTGCTTGATTTCTTTTTAAAATTTCGTTCTCGGCCTGGATCTGGTACGTTCTTTGTGCCGGGGGAGCTCCACATGTGGCCGGAAGTAGAGGAGGAGGGAGGAGAGGAGGGAGGAGAGATCGTGAGGATCAGGAGAGCAGCGAGGAGGAGGTCGCCGGAGAGGAGGAGGAGGACCGTGAGCACGAGAGGAAGGAGGAGCACCGTGAGGAGGAGAGGAGGGAGGAGGAGGTCGCCGGAAGAGGAGCACCGTGAGGAGGAGAGGTGGGAGGAGGAGGTCGCCGGAGAAGGAGCACCGTGACGAGGAGAGGAGGGAGGAGGAGGTCACCTGAGGAGGAGCACCGTGAGGAGGAGGTCACTGGAGGAGGAGCACCGTCAGGAGGAGGAGGTCGGCGGAGAGTTGGAGATGGAGTGGAGGAGAGGAGGACAGGAGGAGATGGAGTGGAGGAGAGGAGGAGAAGAATGAAGGGGCAAGTGGCTGGCCGGCCGTTTTAAACTTCTGTCCCAACTTAGCAGTGCCGCAGCATGCACTGGTGCACCATTGCTATTTTTTTGAATTGTGAAGGCGGGAAAATAGTAGATGCGCATTATTCACTGATGCGCCATTGCTATTTTTCTGAATTGTGAAGGCAGGAAAATAGTAGTGGCGCACTATTCACTGATGCACCATTGTTAAATTTTTTTCGTATTTTTTTGCCTCCAGATCTTAAAAGCATCGTAACTTTTTTTCTATTAGGTTTTTGAGGATTCTAAAAAATCGATAACGGGCATAGCCGGATGAATGCGGATGTAACTTTTTGAGTACATGATTTTTCATATAAAAAACTTTTTCATCGGAGGTCGTATGCAAAAGTTATGGCTCATTTTAT
Source organism: Hordeum marinum (assembly GCA_022496015.1). Taxonomy (NCBI): domain Eukaryota; kingdom Viridiplantae; phylum Streptophyta; class Magnoliopsida; order Poales; family Poaceae; genus Hordeum; species Hordeum marinum. The sequence continues at coordinate 559,075,074 of CM039678.1, forward strand.
TGGCTTGTTTTTTTGCTCATTTTTTTTGCTTGATTTTTTTTTAAAATTTCGTTCTCGACTTGGATCTGGTACGTTCTTTGTGCCGGGGGAGCTCCACATGTGGCCGGAAGTAGAGGAGGAGGGAGGAGAGACCGTGAGGAGGAGAGGAGGGAGGAGAGATCGTGAGGATCAGGAGAGGAGGGAGGAGGATGTCGCCGGAGAGGAGGAGGAGGACCGTGAGCACGAGAGGAAGGAGGAGCACCGTGAGCACGAGAGGAAGGAGGAGCACCGTTATTAGGGGAGGAGGGAGGAGGAGGTCGCCGGAAGAGGAGCACCGTGAGGAGGAGAGGTGGGAGGAGGAGGTCGCCGGAGAAGGAGCACCGTGACGAGGAGAGGAGGGAGGAGGTGGTCGCTTGAGGAGGAGCACCGTGAGGAGGAGGTCACTGGAGGAGGAGCACCGTCAGGAGGAGGAGGTCGCCGGAGAGTTGGAGATGGAGTGGAGGAGAGGAGGACAGGAGGAGATGGAGTGGAGGAGAGGAGGAGAAGAATGAAGGGGCAAGTGGCTGGCCGGCCGTTTTAAACTTCTGTCCCAACATAGCAGTGGCGCCCCATGCACTGGTGCACGATTGCTATTTTTTTGAATTGTGAAGGCGGGAAAATAGTAGATGCGCACTATTCACTGATGCGCCATTGCTATTTTTTTGAATTTTGAAGGCAGGAAAATAGTAGTGGTGCACTATTCTCTGATGCGCCATTGTTAAATTTTTTTCGTATTTTTTTGCCTCTAGATCTTAAAAGCATCGTAAATTTTTTCTATTAGGTTTTTGAGGATTCTAAAAAATCGATAACGGGCATAGCCGGTTGAATTCGGATGAAACCTTTCGAGTAGATGATTTTTCATATAAAAAACTTTTTCATCGGAGGTCGTATACAAAAGTTATGGCTCATTTTTTTGGCTTGTTTTTTTGCTCGTTTTTTTTGCTTGATTTTTTTTTTAAAATTTCGTTCTCGACCTGGATCTGGTACGTTCTTTGTGCCGGGGGAGCTCCACATGTGGCCGGAAGTAGAGGAGGAGGGAGGAGAGACCGTGAGGAGGAGAGGAGGGAGGAGAGATCGTGAGGAACAGGAGAGCAGGGAGGAGGAGGTCGCCGGAGAGGAGGAGGAGGACCGTGAGCATGAGAGGAAGGAGGAGCACCGTGAGGAGGAGAGGAGGGAGGAGGAGGTCGCCGGAAGAGGAGCACCATGAGGAGGAAAGGTGGGAGGAGGAGGTCGTCGGAGAAGGAGCACCGTGACGAGGAGAGGAGGGAGGAGGAGGTCGCCTGAGGAGGAGCACCGTGAGGAGGAGGTCACTGGAGGAGGAGCACCGTCAGGAGGAGGAGGTCGCCCGAGAGTTGGAGATGGAGTGGAGGAGAGGAGGACAGGAGGACATGGAGTGGAGGAGAGGAGGAGAAGAATGAAGGGGCAAGTGGCTGGCCTGCCGTTTTAAATTTCTGTCCCAACTTAGCAGTGGCGCACCATGCACTGGTGCACCATTTCTATTTTTTTGATTTGTGAAGGCGGGAAAATAGTAGATGCGCACTATTCACTGATGCGCCATTGCTATTTTTCTGAATTGTGAAGGCAGGAAAATAGTAGTGGCGCACTATTCACTGATGCGCCATTGTTAATTTTTTTCGTATTTTTTTGCCTCCAGATCTTAAAAGCATCGGAAATTTTTTTCTATTAGGTTTTTGAGGATTCTAAAAAATCGATACCGGGCATAGCCGGTTGAATTCGGATGTAACTTTTCGAGTAGATGATTTTTTATATAAATTTTTTTTTCATCGGAGGTCGTATGCAAAAGTTACGGCTCATTTTTTTTGGCTTGTTTTTTTGCTCGTTTTTTTGCTTAATTTTTTTTTAAATTTCATTCTCGACCTGGATCTGGTACGTTTCTTTGTGCTGGCGGAGCTCCACATGTGGCCGGAAGTAGAGGAGGAGGGAGGAGAGACCGTGAGGAGGAGAGGAGGGAGGAGAGATCGTGAGGATTAGGAGAGGACGGAGGAGGAGGTCGCCTGAGAAGAGGAGGAGGACCGTGAGCACGAGAGGAAGGAGGAGCACCGTGAGGAGGAGAGGAGGGAGGAGGAGGTCGCCGGAGGAGAAGCACCATGAGGAGGAGAGGAGGGAGGAGGAGGAGGACCATTAGCAGGAGAGGAAGGAGGAGCACCGTGAGGGGTAGAGGAGGGAGCAGGAGGTCGCCGGAGGAGGAGCACCGTGAGGAGGAGAGGAGGGAGGAGGAGGTCGCCAGAGGACGAACACCGTGAGGAGGAGGTCAGCGGAGGAGGAGCACCGTCAGGAGGAGGAGGTCGCCGGAGAGTTGAAGATGGAGTGGAGGAGAGGAGGAGAGGAGGAGATGGAGTGGAGGAGAGGAGGAGAAGAATGAAGGGGCAAGTGGTTGGCCGGCCCTTTTAAACTTCTGTCCCAACTTAGCTGTGGCGCACCATGCACTGGTGCGCCATTGCTATTTTTTTGAATTGTAAAGGCGGGAAAATAGTAGTGGCGCACTATTCACTGATGCGCCATTGCTAATTTTTTTTCGTATTTTTTTGCCTCCACATCTTAAAAGCATCGTAACTTCTTTTCTGTTAGGTTTTTGAGGATTCTAAAAAGTCGATAACGAGCATAAACGGTTAAAATCAGATGTAACTTTTCGAGTAGATGATTTTTCATATAAAAAACTTTTTCATCGGAGGTCGTATGCAAAAGTTACGGCTCATTTTTTTGGCTTGTTTTATTGCTCGTTTTTTTGCTTGACTTTTTTTTCAAATTTCGTTCTCGACCTGGATCTGGTACGTTCTTTGTGCCGGGGGAGCTCCACATGTGGCGGGAAGTAGAGAAGGAGGGAGGAGAGACCGTGAGGAGGAGAGGAGGGACGAGAGATCGTGAGGATCAGGAGAGGAGGGAGGAGGAGGTCGCCGGAGAGGATGAGGAGGACCGTGAGCATGAGACGAAGGAAAAGCACCGTGAGGAGGAGAGGAGGGAAGACGAGGAGCACCGTGAGGAGGAGAGGAGGGAGGAGGAGGAGGACCGTTAGCAGGACAGGAAGGAGGAGCACCGTGAGGAGGAGAGAAGGGAGCAGGAGGTCACTGGAGGAGGAGCACCGTCAGGAGGAGGAGGTCGCCGGAGAGTTGGAGATGGAGTGGAGGAGAGGAGGACAGGAGGAGATGGAGTGGAGGAGAGGAGGAGAAGAATGAAGGGGCAAGTGGCTGGCCGGCCGTTTTAAACTTCTGTCCCAACTTAGCAGTGCCACAGCATGCACTGGTGCACCATTGCTATTTTTTTGAATTGTGAAGGCGGGAAAATAGTAGATGCGCATTATTCACTGATGCGCCATTGCTATTTTTCTGAATTGTGAAGGCAGGAAAATAGTAGTGGCGCACTATTCACTGATGCACCATTGTTAAATTTTTTTCGTATTTTTTTGCCTCCAGATCTTAAAAGCATCGTAACTTTTTTTCTATTAGGTTTTTGAGGATTCTAAAAAATCGATAACGGGCATAGCCGGATGAATGCGGATGTAACTTTTTGAGTACATGATTTTTCATATAAAAAACTTTTTCATCGGAGGTCGTATGCAAAAGTTATGGCTCATTTTATTGGCTTGTTTTTTTGCTCATTTTTTTTGCTTGATTTTTTTTTAAAATTTCGTTCTCGACTTGGATCTGGTACGTTCTTTGTGCCGGGGGAGCTCCACATGTGGCCGGAAGTAGAGGAGGAGGGAGGAGAGACCGTGAGGAGGAGAGGAGGGAGGAGAGATCGTGAGGATCAGGAGAGGAGGGAGGAGGATGTCGCCGGAGAGGAGGAGGAGGACCGTGAGCACGAGAGGAAGGAGGAGCACCGTGAGGAGGGGAGGAGGGAGGAGGAGGTCGCCGGAAGAGGAGCACCGTGAGGAGGAGAGGTGGGAGGAGGAGGTCGCCGGAGAAGGAGCACCGTGACGAGGAGAGGAGGGAGGAGGTGGTCGCTTGAGGAGGAGCACCGTGAGGAGGAGGTCACTGGAGGAGGAGCACCGTCAGGAGGAGGAGGTCGCCGGAGAGTTGGAGATGGAGTGGAGGAGAGGAGGACAGGAGGAGATGGAGTGGAGGAGAGGAGGAGAAGAATGAAGGGGCAAGTGGCTGGCCGGCCGTTTTAAACTTCTGTCCCAACATAGCAGTGGCGCCCCATGCACTGGTGCACGATTGCTATTTTTTTGAATTGTGAAGGCGGGAAAATAGTAGATGCGCACTATTCACTGATGCGCCATTGCTATTTTTTTGAATTTTGAAGGCAGGAAAATAGTAGTGGTGCACTATTCACTGATGCGCCATTGTTAAATTTTTTTCGTATTTTTTTGCCTCTAGATCTTAAAAGCATCGTAAATTTTTTCTATTAGGTTTTTGAGGATTCTAAAAAATCGATAACGGGCATAGCCGGTTGAATTCGGATGAAACTTTTCGAGTAGATGATTTTTCATATAAAAAACTTTTTCATCGGAGGTCGTATACAAAAGTTATGGCTCATTTTTTTGGCTTGTTTTTTTGCTCGTTTTTTTTGCTTGATTTTTTTTTTAAAATTTCGTTCTCGACCTGGATCTGGTACGTTCTTTGTGCCGGGGGAGCTCCACATGTGGCCGGAAGTAGAGGAGGAGGGAGGAGAGACCGTGAGGAGGAGAGGAGGGAGGAGAGATCGTGAGGAACAGGAGAGCAGGGAGGAGGAGGTCGCCGGAGAGGAGGAGGAGGACCGTGAGCATGAGAGGAAGGAGGAGCACCGTGAGGAGGAGAGGAGGGAGGAGGAGGTCGCCGGAAGAGGAGCACCATGAGGAGGAAAGGTGGGAGGAGGAGGTCGTCGGAGAAGGAGCACCGTGACGAGGAGAGGAGGGAGGAGGCGGTCGCCTGAGGAGGAGCACCGTGAGGAGGAGGTCACTGGAGGAGGAGCACCGTCAGGAGGAGGAGGTCGCCCGAGAGTTGGAGATGGAGTGGAGGAGAGGAGGACAGGAGGACATGGAGTGGAGGAGAGGAGGAGAAGAATGAAGGGGCAAGTGGCTGGCCTGCCGTTTTAAATTTCTGTCCCAACTTAGCAGTGGCGCACCATGCACTGGTGCACCATTTCTATTTTTTTGAATTGTGAAGGCGGGAAAATAGTAGATGCGCACTATTCACTGATGCGCCATTGCTATTTTTCTGAATTGTGAAGGCAGGAAAATAGTAGTGGCGCACTATTCACTGATGCGCCATTGTTAATTTTTTTCGTATTTTTTTGCCTCCAGATCTTAAAAGCATCGGAAATTTTTTTCTATTAGGTTTTTGAGGATTCTAAAAAATCGATAACGCGCATAGCCGGTTGAATTCGGATGTAACTTTTCGAGTAGATGATTTTTTATATAAATTTTTTTTTCATCGGAGGTCGTATGCAAAAGTTACGGCTCATTTTTTTTGGCTTGTTTTTTTGCTCGTTTTTTTGCTTAATTTTTTTTTAAATTTCATTCTCGACCTGGATCTGGTACGTTTCTTTGTGCTGGCGGAGCTCCACATGTGGCCGGAAGTAGAGGAGGAGGGAGGAGAGACCGTGAGGAGGAGAGGAGGGAGGAGAGATCGTGAGGATTAGGAGAGGACGGAGGAGGAGGTCGCCTGAGAGGAGGAGGAGGACCGTGAGCACGAGAGGAAGGAGGAGCACCGTGAGGAGGAGAGGAGGGAGGAGGAGGTCGCCGGAGGAGAAGCACCATGAGGAGGAGAGGAGGGAGGAGGAGGAGGACCATTAGCAGGAGAGGAAGGAGGAGCACCGTGAGGGGTAGAGGAGGGAGCAGGAGGTCGCCGGAGGAGGAGCACCGTGAGGAGGAGAGGAGGGAGGAGGAGGTCGCCAGAGGACGAACACCGTGAGGAGGAGGTCAGCGGAGGAGGAGCACCGTCAGGAGGAGGAGGTCGCCGGAGAGTTGAAGATGGAGTGGAGGAGAGGAGGAGAGGAGGAGATGGAGTGGAGGAGAGGAGGAGAAGAATGAAGGGGCAAGTGGTTGGCCGGCCCTTTTAAACTTCTGTCCCAACTTAGCTGTGGCGCACCATGCACTGGTGCGCCATTGCTATTTTTTTGAATTGTAAAGGCGGGAAAATAGTAGTGGCGCACTATTCACTGATGCGCCATTGCTAATTTTTTTTCGTATTTTTTTGCCTCCACATCTTAAAAGCATCGTAACTTCTTTTCTGTTAGGTTTTTGAGGATTCTAAAAAGTCGATAACGAGCATAAACGGTTAAAATCAGATGTAACTTTTCGAGTAGATGATTTTTCATATAAAAAACTTTTTCATCGCAGGTCGTATGCAAAAGTTACGGCTCATTTTTTTGGCTTGTTTTATTGCTCGTTTTTTTGCTTGACTTTTTTTTCAAATTTCGTTCTCGACCTGGATCTGGTACGTTCTTTGTGCCGGGGGAGCTCCACATGTGGCGGGAAGTAGAGAAGGAGGGAGGAGAGACCGTGAGGAGGAGAGGAGGGACGAGAGATCGTGAGGATCAGGAGAGGAGGGAGGAGGAGGTCGCCGGAGAGGATGAGGAGGACCGTGAGCATGAGACGAAGGAAAAGCACCGTGAGGAGGAGAGGAGGGAAGACGAGGAGCACCGTGAGGAGGAGAGGAGGGAGGAGGAGGAGGACCGTTAGCAGGACAGGAAGGAGGAGCACCGTGAGGAGGAGAGAAGGGAGCAGGAGGAGGTCGCCGGAGGAGAAGCACCGTGAGGATTAGAGGAGGGAGGAGGAGGTCGCCTGAGGATGAGCACCGTCAGGAGGAGGAGGTCGCCGGAGAGTTGGAGATGGAGTGGAGGAGAGGAGGAGAGGAGGAGATGGAGTGGAGGAGAGGAGGAGAAGAATGAAGGGGCAAGTGGCTGGCCGGCCCTTTTAAACTTCTGTCCCAACTTAGCAGTGGCGCACCATGCACTGGTGCGCCATTGCTATTTTTTTGAATTGTGAAGGCAGGAAAATAGTAGTGGCGCACTATTCACTGATGCGCCATTGCTAATTTTTTTTCATATTTTTTTGCCTCCAGATCTTAAAAGCATCGTAACTTTTTTTCTGTTAGGTTTTTGAGGATTCTAAAAAATCGATAACGAGCATAGCAGGTTGAATTCGGATGTAACTTTTCGAGTAGATTATTTTTCAAATTAAAAACTTTTTCATCGGAGGTCGTATGCAAAAGTTACGGCTTGTTTTTTTGGCTTGTTTTTTCGCTCGTTCTTTTTGCTTGAATATTTTTTAAAATTTCGTTCTCCACCTGGATCTCGTACGTTCTTTGTGCCGGGGGAGCTCCACATGTGGCCGGAAGTACAGGAGGAGGGAGGAGAGACCGTGACGAGGAGAGGAGGGAGGAGAGATCGTGAGGATCAGAAGAGGAGGGAGGAGGAGGTCGCCAGAGAGGAGGAGGAGGACCGTGAGCACGAGAGGAAGGAGGAGCATCGTGAGGAGGAAAGGAGGGAATAGGACGTCGCCGGAGGAGGAGCACCGTGAGGAGGAGAGGAGGGAGGACGAGGAGGACCGTTAGCAGAAGAGGAAGGAGGAGCATCGTGAGGAGGAGAGGAGGGAGGACGAGGAGGACCGTTAGCAGGAGAGGAAGGAGGAGCATCGTGAGGAGGAGAGGAGGGAGGAGGAGGTTGTCAGAGGAGGAGCGCCGTGAGTTGGAGAGGAGGGAGGAGGAGGTTGCCTGAGGAGGAGCACCGTGAGGAGGAGGTCACCGGAGGAGGAGCACCGTCAGGAGGAGGAGGTCGCCGGAGAGTTGGAGATGGAGTGGAGGAGAGGAGGAGAGGAGGAGATGGAGTGGAGGAGAGGAGGAGAAGAATGAAGGGGCAAGTGGCTGGCTGGCCCTTTTAAATTTCTGTCCCAACTTAGAAGTGGCACACCATGCACTAGTGCGCCATTGCTATTTTTTTGAATTGTAAAGGCGGGAAAATAGTAGTGGCGCACTATTCACTGATGCGCCATTGGTAATTTTTTTCCGTATTTTTTTGCCTCCACATCTTAAAAGCATCGTAACTTCTTTTCTGTTAGGTTTTTGAGGATTCTAAAAAATCGATAACGAGCATAAACGGTTGAATTCGGATGTAACTTTTCGAGTAGATGATTTTTCATATAAAAAACTTTTTCATCGGAGGTCGTATGCAAAAGTTACGACTCATTTTTTTGGCTTGTTTTTTTGCTCGTTTTTTTGCTTGAATTTTTTTTAAAATTTCGTTCTCGACCTGGATCTGGTACGTTCTTTGTGCCGGGGGAGCTCCACATGTGGCGGGAAGTAAGGGAGGAGGGAGGAGAGACCGTGAGGAGGAGAGGAGGGACGAGAGATCGTGAGGATCAGGAGAGGAGAGAGGAGGTCGCAGGAGAGGATGAGGAGGCCCGTGAGCACGAGAGGAAGGAGGAGCACCGTGAGGAGGAGGAGGACCGTTAGCAGGAGAGGAAGGAGGAGCACCGTGAGGAGGAGAGGAGGGAGGAGGAGGTCGCCGGAGGAGAAGCACCGTGAGGAGCAGAGGAGGGAGGAGGAGGTCGCCTGAGGAGGAGCACCGTCAGGAGGAGGAGGTCGCCGGAGAGTTGGAGATGGAGTGGAGGAGAGGAGGAGAGGAGGAGATGGAGTGGAGGAGAGGAGGAGAAGAATGCAGGGGCAAGTTACGGCTCATTTTTTTGGCTTGTTTTTTTGCTCGTTTTTTTTGCTTGAATTTTTTTTTTAAATTTCGTTCTCGACCTGGATCTGGTACGTTGTTTGTGCCGGGGGAGCTCCACATGTGGCCGGAAGTAGAGGAGGAGGGAGAAGAGACCGTGAGGAGGAGAGGAGGGAGGAGAGACCGTGAGAATTAGGAGAGGAGGGAGGAGGAGGTAGCCGGAGAGGAGAAGGAGGACCGTGAGCACGAGAGGAAGGAGGAGCACCGTGAGGAGGAGAGGAGGGAGGAGGAGGTCGCCGGAGGAGGAGCACCGTGAGGAGGAGAGGAGGGAGGAGGAGGTCGCCTGAGGAGGAGCACCGTGAGGAGGAGGTCACCGGAGGAGGAGCACCGTCAGGAGGAGGAGGTCGCCGGAGAGTTGGAGATAGAGTGGAGGAGAGGAGGAGATGGAGTGGAGGAGAGGAGGAGAAGAATGAAGGGGCAAGTGGCTGGCCGGCCCTTTTAAACTTCTGTCCTAACTTAGCAGTGGCGCACCATGCAGTGGTGTGCCATTGCTATTTTTTTTAATTGTGAAGGCGGGGAAATAGTAGTGGCGCACTATTCACTGATGCGCCATTGCTAATTTTTTTTTCCAATTTTCTTGCCTCCAGATCTTAAAAGCATAGTAACTTTTTTCCTGTTAGGTTTTTGAGGATTCGAACACATCGATAACGGGCATAGCCGGTTGAATTCGGATGTAACTTTTCGAGTAGATGATTTTTCATATAAAAAACTTTTTCATCGGAGGTCGTATGCAACAGTTATGGCTCATTTTTTTGGCTTGTTTTTTTGCTTGCTTTTTTTGCTTGAATTTTTTTTAAATTTTGTGCTCGACCTGGATCTGGTACATTCTTTGTGCCGGGGGAGCTCCACATGTGGCCGGAAGTAGAGGAGGAGGGAGGAGAGACCGTGAGGAGGAGAGGAGGGAGGAGAGACCGTGAGGATCAGGAGAGGAGGGAGGAGGAGGTCGCCGGAGAGGAGGAGGAGGACCGTGAGCACGAGTGGAAGGAGGAGCTCCATGAGGAGGAGAGGAGGGAGGAGGAGGTCGCCGAAGAGGAGGAGGAGGACAGTGAGCACGAGAGGAAGGAGGAGCACCGTGAGGAGGAGAGGAGGGAGGAGGAGGTCGCCGGAGGAGGAGCACCGTGAGGAGGAGAGGAGGGAGGAGGAGGAGGACCGTTAGCAGGAGAGGAAGGAGGAGCACTGTGAGGAGGAGAGGAGGGAGGAGGAGGAGGACCATTAGCACTAGAGGTAGGAGGAGCACCGTGAGGAGGAGAGGAGGGAGGAGGAGGTCGCCGGAGCAGGAGCACCGTGAGGAGGAGAGCAGGGAGGAGGAGGTCGCCCGAGGAGGAGCACCATGAGGAGGATGTCACCGGAGGAGGAGCACCATTAGGAGGAGGAGGTCGCCGGAGAGTTGGAGATGGATTGTAGGAGAGGAGGAGAGGAGGAGACGGAGTGGAGGAGAGGAGGAGAAGAATGAAGGGGCAAGTGGCTGGCCTGCCCTTTTAAACTTCTGTTCCAACTTAACAGTGGCGCACCATGCACTCATGCGCCATTGCTATTTTTTTGAATTGTGAAGGCGGGAAAATAGTAGTGGCGCACTATTCACTGATGCGCCATTGGAAAAAAAAATTCGAATTTTTTTGCCTCCAGATCTTAAAAGCATCGTAACTTTTTTTCTGTTAGGTTTTTGAGGATTCTAAAAAATAGATAATGGGCATAGCCGGTTGAATTCGGATGTAAGTATTCGAGTAGATGATTTTTCATATAAAAAACTTTTTCATCGGAGGTCGTATGCAAAAGTTACGGCTCATTATTTTGGTTTGTTTTTTTGCTCGTTTTTTTGCTTAAATTTTTTAAAATTTTCTTCTCGACCTGGATCTGGTACGTTCTTTGTGCCGGGGGAGCTCCACATGTGGCCGGAAGTAGCGGAGGAGGGAGGAGATACTGTGAGGAGGAGAGGAGGGAGGAGAGACCGTGAGGATCAGGAGAGGACGGAGGAGGAGGTCGCCGGAGAGGAGGTGGAGGACCATGAGCACGAGTGGAAGGAGGAGCACCGTGAGGAGGAGAGGAGGGAGCAGGAGGTCGCCGGAGAGGAGGAGGAGGACCGTGAGCAGGACAGGAAGGAGGAGCACCGTGAAGAGGAGAGGAGGGAGGAGGAGGTCGCCGGAGGAGGTGCACCGTGAGGAGGAGAGGAGGGAGGAGGAGGACAGTTAGCAGGAGAGGAAGGAGGAGCACCGTGAGGAGGAGAGGAGGGAGGAGGAGGAGGACCGTTAGCAGGGGAGGAAGGAGGAGCACCGTGAGGAGGAGAGGAGGGAGGAGGAGGAGGACCGTTAGCACGAGAGGAAGGAGGAGCACCGTGAGGAGGAGAGGAGGGAGGAGGAGGTCGCCGGAGGAGGAGCACCGTGAGGAGGAGAGGAGGGAGGAGGAGGTCTCCCGAGGAGGAGCACCATGAGAAGGAGGCCACCGGAGGAGGAGCATCGTCAGGAGGAGGAGGTCGCTAGAGAGTCGGAGATGGAGTGGAGGAGAGGAGAGGAGGAGATGGAGTGGAGGAGAGGAGGAGAAGAATGAAGGGGCAAGTGGCTGGCCGGCCCTTTTAAACTTCTGTCTCAACATAGCAGTGGCGCACCATGCACTCGTGCGCCATTGCTACTTTTTTGAATTGTGAAGGCGGGAAAATAGTAGTGGCGCACTATTCACTGAAGCGCCATTGCTAAATTTTTTTCTAATTTTTTTGCCTCCAGATCTTAAAAGCATCATAACTTATTCCTGTTAGTTTTTGAGGATTCTAAAAAATCGATAACGGGTATAGCCGGTTGTATTCGGATGTAACTTTTCGAGTAGATGATTTCTCATATAAAAAACTTTTTCATCGGAGGTCGTATGCAAAAGTTACAGCTCATTTTTTTGGCTTGTTTTTTTGCTCGTTTTTTTGCATGAATTTTTTTAAAATTTCGTTCTCGACCTGGATCTGGTACGTTCTTTGTGCCAGGGGAGCTCCACATGTGGCCGGAAGTAGAGGAGGAGGGAGCAGAGACCGTGAGTGGGAGAGGAGGGAGGAGACACCGTGAGGATCAGGAGAGGAGGTAGGAGGAGGTCGCCGGAGAGGACGAGGAGGACCGTGAGCATGAGAGGAACGGGAGCACCGTGAGGAGGAGAGGAGGGAGGACGAGGTCGCCGGCGGAGGAGCACCGTGAGGAGTAGTGGAGGGAGGAGGAGGACCGTTAGCAGGAGAGGAGGGAGGAGGAGGACCGTTAGCAGTAGAGGAAGGAGGAGCACCGTGAGGAGGAGAGGAGGGAGGAGGAGGACCGTTAGCAGGAGAGGAAGGAGGAGCACCGTGAGGAGGAGAGGAGGGAGGAGGAGGTTGCCGGAGGAGAAGCACCATGAGGAGGAGAGGAGGGAGGAGGAGGTCGCCAGAGGAGGAGCACCGTGAGGAGGAGGTCACCGGAGAAGGAGCACCGTCAGGAGGAGGAGGTCGCCGGAGAGTTGGGGATGGAGTGGAGGAGAGGAGGAGAGGAGGAGATGGAGTGGAGGAGAGGAGGAGAAGAATGAAGGGGCAAGTGGCTGGCCGGCCCTTTTAAACTTCTGTCTCAACATAGCAGTGGTGCACCATGCACTGGTGCGCCATTGCTATTTTTTTGAGTTGTGAAGGCGGGAAAATAGTAGTGGCGCACTATTCACTGATGCGCCATTGCTAAATTTTTTTCTAATTTTTTTGCCTCCAGATCATAAAAGCATCATAACTTTTTTCCTGTTACTTTTTGAGGATTCTAAAAAATAGATAACGGGCATAGCCGGTTGTATTCGGATGTAGCTTTTCGAGTAGATGATTTTTCATATAAAAAACTTTTTCATCGGAGGTCATATGCAAAAGTTACGGCTCGTTTTTTGGCTTGTTTTTTGCTTGTTTTTTTTTGCTTGAATTTTTTTTTAATTTCTTGCTCGACCTGGATCTGGTACGTTCTTTGTGCCGGGGGAGCTCCACATGTGGCCGGAAGTAGAGGAGGAGGGAGGAGAGACCGTGAGGAGGAGAGGAGGGAGGAGAGACCGTGAGGATCGAGAGAGGAGGGAGGAGGAGCACCGTGAGGAGGAGAGGAGGGAGGAGGAGGAGGACCGTTAGCAGGAGAGGAAGGAGGAGCACCATGAGGAGGAGAGGAGGGAGGAGGAGGAGGACCTTTAGCAGGAGAGGAAGGAGGAGCACCGTGAGGAGGAGAGGAGGGAGGAGGAGGAGGACCGTTAGCAGGAGAGGAAGGAGGAGCACCGTGAGGAGGAGAGGAGGGAGGAGGAGGAGGTCCGTTAGCAGGGGAGGAATGAGGAGCACCGTGAGGAGGAGAGGAGGGAGGAGGAGGAGGACCGTTAGCAGGAGAGGACGGAGGAGCACCGTGAGGAGGAGAGGAGGGAGGAGGAGGTTGCCGGAGGAGGAGCACCATGAGGAGGAGAGGAGGGAGGAGGAGGTCGCCCGAGGAGGAGCACCGTGAGGAGGAGGTCACCGGAGATGGAGCACCGTCAGGAGGAGGAGGTCGCCTGAGGAGGAGCACCGTGAGGAGGAGGTCACCGGAGAAGGAGCACCGTCAGGAGGAGGAGGTCGCCGGAGAGTTGGAGATGGAGTGGAGGAGAGGAGGAGAGGAGGAGATGGAGTGGAGGAGAGGAGGAGAAGAATGAAGGGGCAAGTGGCTGGCCGGCCCTTTTAAACTTCTGTCTCAACATAGCAGTGGCGCACCATGCACTGGTGCGCCATTGCTATTTTTTTGAATTGTGAAGGCGGGAAAATAGTAGTGGCGCACTATTCACTGATGCGCCATTGCTAAATTTTTTTCTAATTTTTTTGCCTCCAGATCTTAAAAGCATCATAACTTTTTTCCTGTTACTTTTTGAGGATTCTAAAAAATAGATAACGGGCATAGCCGGTTGTATTCGGATGTAACTTTTCGAGTAGATGATTTTTCATATAAAAAACTTTTTCATCGAAGGTCATATGCAAAAGTTACGGCTCATTTTTTGGCTTGTTTTTTGCTTGTTTTTTTTTTGCTTGAATTTTTTTTTAATTTCTTGCTCGACCTGGATCTGGTACGTTCTTTGTGCCGGGGGAGCTCCACATGTGGCCGGAAGTAGAGGAGGAGGGAGGAGAGACCGTGAGGAGGAGAGGAGGGAGGAGGAGGTCGCCGGAGAGGAGGAGGAGGACCGTGAACATGAGAGGAAGGAGGAGCACCGTGAGGAGGAGAGGAGGGAGGAGGAGGTCGCCAGAGGAGCAGCACCGTGAGGAGGAGAGGAGGGAGGAGGAGGAGGACCGTTAGCAGGAGAGGAAGGAGGAGCACCATGAGGAGGAGAGGAGGGAGGAGGAGGAGGACCTTTAGCAGGAGAGGAAGGAGGAGCACCGTGAGGAGGAGAGGAGGGAGGAGGAGGAGGACCGTTAGCAGGAGAGGAAGGAGGAGCACCGTGAGGAGGAGAGGAGGGAGGAGGAGGACGACCGTTAGCAGGGGAGGAAGGAGGAGCACCGTGAGGAGGAGAGGAGGGAGGAGGAGGACAGTTAGCAGGAGAGGAAGGAGGAGCATCGTGAGGAGGAGAGGAGGGAGGAGGAGGAGGACCGTTAGCAGGGGAGGAAGGAGGAGAGGAGGGAGGAGGAGGAGGACCGTTAGCACGAGAGGAAGGAGGAGCACCGTGAGGAGGAGAGGAGGGAGGAGGAGGTCGCCGGAGGAGGAGCACCGTGAGGAGGAGAGGAGGGAGGAGGAGGTCTCCCGAGGAGGAGCACCATGAGGAGGAGGCCACCGGAGGAGGAGCATCGTCAGGAGGAGGAGGTCGCTAGAGAGTTGGAGATGGAGTGGAGGAGAGGAGAGGAGGAGATGGAGTGGAGGAGAGGAGGAGAAGAATGAAGGGGCAAGTGGCTGGCCGGCCCTTTTAAACTTCTGTCTCAACATAGCAGTGGCGCACCATGCACTCGTGCGCCATTGCTACTTTTTTGAATTGTGAAGGCGGGAAAATAGTAGTGGCGCACTATTCACTGATGCGCCATTGCTAAATTTTTTTCTAATTTTTTTGCCTCCAGATCTTAAAAGCATCATAACTTTTTTCCTGTTAGTTTTTGAGGATTCTAAAAAATCGGTAACGGGTATAGCCGGTTGTATTCGGATGTAACTTTTCGAGTAGATGATTTCTCATATAAAAAACTTTTTCATCGGAGGTCGTATGCAAAAGTTACAGCTCATTTTTTTGGCTTGTTTTTTTGCTCGTTTTTTTGCATGAATTTTTTTAAAATTTCGTTCTCGACCTGGATCTGGTACGTTCTTTGTGCCAGGGGAGCTCCACATGTGGCCGGAAGTAGAGGAGGAGGGAGCAGAGACCGTGAGTGGGAGAGGAGGGAGGAGACACCGTGAGGATCAGGAGAGGAGGTAGGAGGAGGTCGCCGGAGAGGACGAGGAGGACCGTGAGCATGAGAGGAACGGGAGCACCGTGAGGAGGAGAGGAGGGAGGACGAGGTCGCCGGCGGAGGAGCACCGTGAGGAGTAGTGGAGGGAGGAGGAGGACCGTTAGCAGGAGAGGAGGGAGGAGGAGGACCGTTAGCAGTAGAGGAAGGAGGAGCACCGTGAGGAGGAGAGGAGGGAGGAGGAGGACCGTTAGCAGGAGAGGAAGGAGGAGCACCGTGAGGAGGAGAGGAGGGAGGAGGAGGTTGCCGGAGGAGAAGCACCATGAGGAGGAGAGGAGGGAGGAGGAGGTCGCCAGAGGAGGAGCACCGTGAGGAGGAGGTCACCGGAGAAGGAGCACCGTCAGGAGGAGGAGGTCGCCGGAGAGTTGGGGATGGAGTGGAGGAGAGGAGGAGAGGAGGGTGATGGAGTGGAGGAGAGGAGGAGAAGAATGAAGGGGCAAGTGGCTGGCCGGCCCTTTTAAACTTCTGTCTCAACATAGCAGTGGTGCACCATGCACTGGTGCGCCATTGCTATTTTTTTGAGTTGTGAAGGCGGGAAAATAGTAGTGGCGCACTATTCACTGATGCGCCATTGCTAAATTTTTTTCTAATTTTTTTGCCTCCAGATCATAAAAGCATCATAACTTTTTTCCTGTTACTTTTTGAGGATTCTAAAAAATAGATAACGGGCATAGCCGATTGTATTCGGATGTAGCTTTTCGAGTAGATGATTTTTCATATAAAAAACTTTTTCATCGGAGGTCATATGCAAAAGTTACGGCTCGTTTTTTGGCTTGTTTTTTGCTTGTTTTTTTTTGCTTGAATTTTTTTTTAATTTCTTGCTCGACCTGGATCTGGTACGTTCTTTGTGCCGGGGGAGCTCCACATGTGGCCGGAAGTAGAGGAGGAGGGAGGAGAGAGCGTGAGGAGGAGAGGAGGGATGAGAGACCGTGAGGATCGAGAGAGGAGGGAGGAGGAGCACCGTGAGGAGGAGAGGAGGGAGGAGGAGGAGGACCGTTAGCAGGAGAGGAAGGAGGAGCACCATGAGGAGGAGAGGAGGGAGGAGGAGGAGGACCTTTAGCAGGAGAGGAAGGAGGAGCACCGTGAGGAGGAGAGGAGGGAGGAGGAGGAGGACCGTTAGCAGGAGAGGAAGGAGGAGCACCGTGAGGAGGAGAGGAGGGAGGAGGAGGAGGTCCGTTAGCAGGGGAGGAATGAGGAGCACCGTGAGGAGGAGAGGAGGGAGGAGGAGGAGGACCGTTAGCAGGAGAGGACGGAGGAGCACCATGAGGAGGAGAGGAGGGAGGAGGAGGTTGCCGGAGGAGGAGCACCATGAGGAGGAGAGGAGGGAGGAGGAGGTCGCCCGAGGAGGAGCACCGTGAGGAGGAGGTCACCGGAGATGGAGCACCGTCAGGAGGAGGAGGTCGCCTGAGGAGGAGCACCGTGAGGAGGAGGTCACCGGAGAAGGAGCACCGTCAGGAGGAGGAGGTCGCCGGAGAGTTGGAGATGGAGTGGAGGAGAGGAGGAGAGGAGGAGATGGAGTGGAGGAGAGGAGGAGAAGAATGAAGGGGCAAGTGGCTGGCCGGCCCTTTTAAACTTCTGTCTCAACATAGCAGTGGCGCACCATGCACTGGTGCGCCATTGCTATTTTTTTGAATTGTGAAGGCGGGAAAATAGTAGTGGCGCACTATTCACTGATGCGCCATTGCTAAATTTTTTTCTAATTTTTTTGCCTCCAGATCTTAAAAGCATCATAACTTTTTTCCTGTTACTTTTTGAGGATTCTAAAAAATAGATAACGGGCATAGCCGGTTGTATTCGGATGTAACTTTTCGAGTAGATGATTTTTCATATAAAAAACTTTTTCATCGAAGGTCATATGCAAAAGTTACGGCTCATTTTTTGGCTTGTTTTTTGCTTGTTTTTTTTTTGCTTGAATTTTTTTTTAATTTCTTGCTCGACCTGGATCTGGTACGTTCTTTGTGCCGGGGGGAGCTCCACATGTGGCCGGAAGTAGAGGAGGAGGGAGGAGAGACCGTGAGGAGGAGAGGAGGGAGGAGGAGGTCGCCGGAGAGGAGGAGGAGGACCGTGAACATGAGAGGAAGGAGGAGCACCGTGAGGAGGAGAGGAGGGAGGAGGAGGTCGCCAGAGGAGCAGCACCGTGAGGAGGAGAGGAGGGAGGAGGAGAAGGACCGTTAGCAGGAGAGGAAGGAGGAGCACCATGAGGAGGAGAGGAGGGAGGAGGAGGAGGACCTTTAGCAGGAGAGGAAGGAGGAGCACCGTGAGGAGGAGAGGAGGGAGGAGGAGGAGGACCGTTAGCAGGAGAGGAAGGAGGAGCACCGTGAGGAGGAGAGGAGGGAGGAGGAGGACGACCGTTAGCAGGGGAGGAAGGAGGAGCACCGTGAGGAGGAGAGGAGGGAGGAGGAGTAGGACCGTTAGCAGGAGAGGAAGGAGGAGCACCGTGAGGAGGAGAGGAGGGAGGAGGAGGTTGCCGGAGGAGGAGCACCATGAGGAGGAGAGGAGGGAGGAGGAGGTCGCCTCAGGAGGAGCACCGTGAGGAGGAGGTCACCGGAGAAGGAGCACCGTCAGGAGGAGGAGGTCGCCTGAGGAGGAGCACCGTGAGGAGGAGGTCACCGGAGAAGGAGCACCGTCAGGAGGAGGAGGTCGCCGGAGAGTTGGAGATGGAGTGGAGGAGAGGAGGAGAGCAGGAGATGGAGTGGAGGAGAGGAGGAGAAGAATGAAGGGGCAAGTGGCTGGCCGGCCCTTCTAAACTTCTGTCCAAACATAGCAGTGGCGCACCATGCAGTGGTGCCCATTGCTATTTTTTTGAATTGTGAAGGCAGGAAAATAGTAGTGGCGCACTATTCACTGATGCGCCATTGCTAATTTTTTTTTCTAATTCTTTTGCGTCCAGATCTTAAAAGCATCATAACTTTTTTCCTGTTAGGTTTTTGAGGATTCTAAAAAAAAGATAACGGGCATAGCCAGTTTTATTCGGATGTAACTTTTCGAGTAGATGATTTTTCATATAAAAAACTTTTTCATCGGAGGTCGTATGCAAAAGTTACGGCTCATTTTTTGGATTGTTTTTGTGCTTTTTTTTTTGCTTGAATTTTTTTTTAATTTCGTGCTCGACCTGGATCTGGTACGTTCTTTGTGCCGGTGGAGCTCCACATGTGGCCGGAAGTAGAGGAGGAGGGAGGAGAGACCGTGAGGAGGAGAGGAGGGAGGAGGAGGAGGACCGTTAGCAGGAGAGGAAGGAGGAGCACTGTGAGGAGGAGAGGAGGGAGGAGGAGGAGGACCGTTAGGAGGGGAGGAAGGAGGAGCACCGTGAGGAGGAGAGGAGGGAGGAGGAGGAGGACCGTTAGCAGGAGAGGAAGGAGGACCACCGTGAGGAGGAGAGGAGGGAGGAGGAGGTTGCCGGAGGAGGAGCACCATGAGGAGGAGGTCGCCTGAGGAGGAGCACGGTGAGGAGGAGGTCACCGGAGAAGGAGCACCGTCAGGAGGAGGAGGTCGCCGGAGAGTAGGAGATGGAGTGGAGGAGAGGAGGAGAGGAGGAGATGGAGTGGAGGAGAGGAGGAGAAGAATGAAGGGGCATGTGGCTGCCCGGCCCTTTTAAACTTCTGTCCCAACATAGCAGTGGCGCACCATGCACTGGTGCGCCATTGCTATTTTTTTGAATTGTGAAGGCAGGAAAATAGTAGTGGCGCACTATTCAGTGATGAGCCATTGCTAATTATTTTTTTCTAATTTTTTTGCCTCCAGATCTTAAATGCATCATAACTTTTTCCTGTTAGGTTTTTGAGGATTCTAAAAAAAAGATAACGGGCATAGCCGGTTGTATTCGGATGTAACTTTTCGAGTAGATGATTTTTCATATAAAAAACTTTTTCATCGGAGGTCGTATGCAAAAGTTACGGCTCATTTTTTGGCTTGTTTTTTTGCTTGTTTTTTTTTGCTTGAATTTTTTTTAATTTCGTGCTCGACCTGGATCTGGTACGTTCTTTGTGCCGCGGGAGCTCCACATGTGGCCGGAAGTAGAGGAGGAGGGAGGAGAGACCGTGAGGAGGAGAGGAGGGAGGAGGAGGAGGACCGTTAGCAGGAGAGGAAGGAGGAGCACGGTGAGGAGGAGAGGAGGGAGGAGGAGGAGGACCGTTAGGAGGGGAGGAAGGAGGAGCACCGTGAGGAGGAGAGGAGGGAGGAGGAGGAGGACCGTTAGCAGGAGAGGAAGGAGGACCACCGTGGGGAGGAGAGGAGGGAGGAGGAGGTTGCCGGAGGAGGAGCACCATGAGTAGGAGAGGAGGGAGGAGGAGGTCGCCTGAGGAGGAGCACCGTGAAGAGGAGGTCACCGGAGAAGGAGCACCGTCAGGAGGAGGAGGTCGCCGGAGAGTAGGAGATGGAGTGGAGGAGAGGAGGAGAGGAGGAGATGGAGTGCAGGAGAGGAGGAGAAGAATGAAGGGGCAAGTGGCTGCCCGGCCCTTTTAAACTTCTGTCCCAACATAGCAGTGGTGCACCATGCACTGGTGCGCCATTGCTATTTTTTTTGAATTGTGAAGGCAGGAAAATAGTAGTGGCGCACTATTCACTGATGCGCCATTGCTAATTATTTTTTTTCTAATTTTTTTGCCTCCAGATCTTAAATGCATCATAACTTTTTTCCTGTTAGATTTTTGAGGATTCTAAAAAAAAGATAACGGGCATAGCCGGTTGTATTCGGATGTAACTTTTCGAGTAGATGATTTTTCATATAAAAAACTTTTTCATCGGAGGTCGTATGCAAAAGTTACGGCTCATTTTTTGGCTTGTTTTTTGCTTGAATTTTTTTTTAATTTCGTGCTCGACCTGGATCTGGTACGTTCTTTGTGCCGGTGGAGCTCCACATGTGGCCGGAAGTAGAGGAGGAGGGAGGAGAGACCGTGAGGAGGAGAGGAGGGAGGAGGAGGAGGACCGTTAGCAGGAGAGGAAGGAGGAGCACTGTGAGGAGGAGAGGAGGGAGGAGGAGGAGGACCGTTAGGAGGGGAGGAAGGAGGAGCACCGTGAGGAGGAGAGGAGGGAGGAGGAGGAGGACCGTTAGCAGGAGAGGAAGGAGGACCACCGTGAGGAGGAGAGGAGGGAGGAGGAGGTTGCCGGAGGAGGAGCACCATGAGGAGGAGGTCGCCTGAGGAGGAGCACGGTGAGGAGGAGGTCACCGGAGAAGGAGCACCGTCAGGAGGAGGAGGTCGCCGGAGAGTAGGAGATGGAGTGGAGGAGAGGAGGAGAGGAGGAGATGGAGTGGAGGAGAGGAGGAGAAGAATGAAGGGCATGTGGCTGCCCGGCCCTTTTAAACTTCTGTCCCAACATAGCAGTGGCGCACCATGCACTGGTGCGCCATTGCTATTTTTTTGAATTGTGAAGGCAGGAAAATAGTAGTGGCGCACTATTCAGTGATGCGCCATTGCTAATTATTTTTTTCTAATTTTTTTGCCTCCAGATCTTAAATGCATCATAACTTTTTTCCTGTTAGGTTTTTGAGGATTCTAAAAAAAAGATAACGGGCATAGCCGGTTGTATTCGGATGTAACTTTTCGAGTAGATGATTTTTCATATAAAAAACTTTTTCATCGGAGGTCGTATGCAAAAGTTACGGCTCATTTTTTGGCTTGTTTTTTTGCTTGTTTTTTTTTGCTTGAATTTTTTTTAATTTCGTGCTCGACCTGGATCTGGTACGTTCTTTGTGCCGCGGGAGCTCCACATGTGGCCGGAAGTAGAGGAGGAGGGAGGAGAGACCGTGAGGAGGAGAGGAGGGAGGAGGAGGAGGACCGTTAGTAGGAGAGGAAGGAGGAGCACTGTGAGGAGGAGAGGAGGGAGGAGGAGGAGGACCGTTAGGAGGGGAGGAAGGAGGAGCACCGTGAGGAGGAGAGGAGGGAGGAGGAGGAGGACCGTTAGCAGGAGAGGAAGGAGGACCACCGTGAGGAGGAGAGGAGGGAGGAGGAGGTTGCCGGAGGAGGAGCACCATGAGGAGGAGAGGAGGGAGGAGGAGGTCGCCTGAGGAGGAGCACCGTGAGGAGGAGGTCACCGGAGAAGGAGCACCGTCAGGAGGAGGAGGTCGCCGGAGAGTAGGAGATGGAGTGGAGGAGAGGAGGAGAGGAGGAGATGGAGTGCAGGAGAGGAGGAGAAGAATGAAGGGGCAAGTGGCTGCCCGGCCCTTTTAAACTTCTGTCCCAACATAGCAGTGGCGCACCATGCACTGGTGCGCCATTGCTATTTTTTTTGAATTGTGAAGGCAGGAAAATAGTAGTGGCGCACTATTCACTGATGCGCCATTGCTAATTATTTTTTTTCTAATTTTTTTGCCTCCAGATCTTAAATGCATCATAACTTTTTTCCTGTTAGGTTTTTGAGGATTCTAAAAAAAAGATAACGGGCATAGCCGGTTGTATTCGGATGTAACTTTTCGAGTAGATGATTTTTCATATAAAAAACTTTTTCATCGGAGGTCGTATGCAAAAGTTACGGCTCATTTTTCGGCTTGTTTTTTTGCTTGTTTTTTTTTGCTTGAATTTTTTTTAATTTCGTGCTCGACCTGGATCTGGTACGTTCTTTGTGCCGCGGGAGCTCCACATGTGGCCGGAAGTAGAGGAGGAGGGAGGAGAGAACGTGAGGAGGAGAGGAGGGAGGAGGAGGAGGACCGTTAGCAGGAGAGGAAGGAGGAGCACTGTGAGGAGGAGAGGAGGGAGGAGGAGGAGGACCGTTAGGAGGGGAGGAAGGAGGAGCACCGTGAGGAGGAGAGGAGGGAGGAGGAGGAGGACCGTTAGCAGGAGAGGAAGGAGGACCACCGTGAGGAGGAGAGGAGGGAGGAGGAGGTTGCCGGAGGAGGAGCACCATGAGGAGGAGAGGAGGGAGGAGGAGGTCGCCTGAGGAGGAGCACCGTGAGGAGGAGGTCACCGGAGAAGGAGCACCGTCAGGAGGAGGAGGTCGCCGGAGAGTAGGTGATGGAGTGGAGGAGAGGAGGAGAGGAGGAGATGGAGTGGAGGAGAGGAGGAGAAGAATGAAGGGGCAAGTGGCTGGCCGGCCCTTTTAAACTTCTGTCCCAACATAGCAGTGGCGCACCATGCACTGGTGCGCCATTGCTATTTTTTTGAATTGCGAAGGCAGGAAAATAGTAGTGGCGCACTATTCACTGATGCGCCATTGCTAATTTTTTTTTCTAATTTTTTTGCCTCCAGATCTTAAATGCATCATAACTTTTTTCCTGTTAGGTTTTTGAGGATTCTAAAAAATAGATAACGGGCATAGCCGGTTGTATTCGGATGTAACTTTTCGAGTAGATGATTTTTCATATAAAAAACTTTTTCATCGGAGGTCGTATGCAAAAGTTACGGCTCATTTTTTGGCTTGTTTTTTTGCTTTTTTTTGCTTGAATATTTTTTTAATTTCGTGCTCGACCTGGATCTGGTACGTTCTTTGTGCCGGTGGAGCTCCACATGTGGCCGGAAGTAGAGGAGGAGGGAGGAGAGACCGTGAGGAGGAGAGGAGGGAGGAGGAGGAGGACCGTTAGCAGGAGAGGAAGGAGGAGCACTGTGAGGAGGAGAGGAGGGAGGAGGAGGAGGACCGTTAGGAGGGGAGGAAGGAGGAGCACCGTGAGGAGGAGACGAGGGAGGAGGAGGAGGACCGTTAGCAGGAGAGGAAGGAGGACCACCGTGAGGAGGAGAGGAGGGAGGAGGAGGTTGCCGGAGGAGGAGCACCATGAGGAGGAGGTCGCCTGAGGAGGAGCACAGTGAGGAGGAGGTCACCGGAGAAGGAGCACCGTCAGGAGGAGGAGGTCGCCGGAGAGTAGGAGATGGAGTGGAGGAGAGGAGGAGAGGAGGAGATGGAGTGGAGGAGAGGAGGAGAAGAATGAAGGGGCATGTGGCTGCCCGGCCCTTTTAAACTTCTGTCCCAACATAGCAGTGGCGCACCATGCACTGGTGCGCCATTGCTATTTTTTTGAATTGTGAAGGCAGGAAAATAGTAGTGGCGCACTATTCACTGATGCGCCATTGCTAATTATTTTTTTCTAATTTTTTTGCCTCCAGATCTTAAATGCATCATAACTTTTTTCCTGTTAGGTTTTTGAGGATTCTAAAAAAAAGATAACGGGCATAGCCGGTTGTATTCGGATGTAACTTTTCGAGTAGATGATTTTTCATATAAAAAACTTTTTCATCGGAGGTCGTATGCAAAAGTTACGGCTCATTTTATGGCTTGTTTTTTTGCTTGTTTTTTTTTGCTTGAATTTTTTTTAATTTCGTGCTCGACCTGGATCTGGTACGTTCTTTGTGCCGCGGGAGCTCCACATGTGGCCGGAAGTAGAGGAGGAGGGAGGAGAGACCGTGAGGAGGAGAGGAGGGAGGAGGAGGAGGACCGTTAGCAGGAGAGGAAGGAGGAGCACTGTGAGGAGGAGAGGAGGGAGGAGGAGGAGGACCGTTAGGAGGGGAGGAAGGAGGAGCACCGTGAGGAGGAGAGGAGGGAGGAGGAGGAGGACCGTTAGCAGGAGAGGAAGGAGGACCACCGTGAGGAGGAGAGGAGGGAGGAGGAGGTTGCCGGAGGAGGAGCACCATGAGGAGGAGAGGAGGGAGGAGGAGGTCGCCTGAGGAGGAGCACCGTGAGGAGGAGGTCACCGGAGAAGGAGCACCGTCAGGAGGAGGAGGTCGCCGGAGAGTAGGAGATGGAGTGGAGGAGAGGAGGAGAGGAGGAGATGGAGTGCAGGAGAGGAGGAGAAGAATGAAGGGGCAAGTGGCTGCCCGGCCCTTTTAAACTTCTGTCCCAACATAGCAGTGGCGCACCATGCACTGGTGCGCCATTGCTATTTTTTTTGAATTGTGAAGGCAGGAAAATAGTAGTGGCGCACTATTCACTGATGCGCCATTGCTAATTATTTTTTTTCTAATTTTTTTGCCTCCAGATCTTAAATGCATCATAACTTTTTTCCTGTTAGGTTTTTGAGGATTCTAAAAAAAAGATAACGGGCATAGCCGGTTGTATTCGGATGTAACTTTTCGAGTAGATGATTTTTCATATAAAAAACTTTTTCATCGGAGGTCGTATGCAAAAGTTACGGCTCATTTTTTGGCTTGTTTTTTTGCTTGTTTTTTTTGCTTGAATTTTTTTTAATTTCGTGCTCGACCTGGATCTGGTACGTTCTTTGTGCCGCGGGAGCTCCACATGTGGCCGGAAGTAGAGGAGGAGGGAGGAGAGAACGTGAGGAGGAGAGGAGGGAGGAGGAGGAGGACCGTTAGCAGGAGAGGAAGGAGGAGCACTGTGAGGAGGAGAGGAGGGAGGAGGAGGAGGACCGTTAGGAGGGGAGGAAGGAGGAGCACCGTGAGGAGGAGAGGAGGGAGGAGGAGGAGGACCGTTAGCAGGAGAGGAAGGAGGACCACCGTGAGGAGGAGAGGAGGGAGGAGGAGGTTGCCGGAGGAGGAGCACCATGAGGAGGAGAGGAGGGAGGAGGAGGTCGCCTGAGGAGGAGCACCGTGAGGAGGAGGTCACCGGAGAAGGAGCACCGTCAGGAGGAGGAGGTCGCCGGAGAGTAGGTGATGGAGTGGAGGAGAGGAGGAGAGGAGGAGATGGAGTGGAGGAGAGGAGGAGAAGAATGAAGGGGCAAGTGGCTGGCCGGCCCTTTTAAACTTCTGTCCCAACATAGCAGTGGCGCACCATGCACTGGTGCGCCATTGCTATTTTTTTGAATTGTGAAGGCAGGAAAATAGTAGTGGCGCACTATTCACTGATGCGCCATTGCTAATTTTTTTTCTAATTTTTTTGCCTCCAGATCTTAAATGCATCATAACTTTTTTCCTGTTAGGTTTTTGAGGATTCTAAAAAATAGATAACGGGCATAGCCGGTTGTATTCGGATGTAACTTTTCGAGTAGATGATTTTTCATATAAAAAACTTTTTCATCGGAGGTCGGATGCAAAAGTTACGGCTCATTTTTTGGCTTGTTTTTTTGCTTGTTTTTTTTTGCTTGAATTTTTTTTTAATTTCGTGCTCGACCTGGATCTGGTATGTTCTTTGTGCCGGGGGAGCTCCACATGTGGCCGGAAGTAGAGGAGGAGGGAGGAGAGACCATGAGGAGGAGAGGAGGGAGGAGACCCCATGAGGATCAGGAGAGGAGGGAGGAGAAGGTCGTCGGAGAGGAGGAGGAGGACCGTAAGAACGAGGGGAAGGAGGAGCACCGTGAGGAGGAGAGGAGGGACGAGGAGGTTGCCGGAGGAGGAGCACCGTGAGGACGAGAGGAGGGAGGAGGAGGAGGACCGTTAGCAGGAGAGACAGGAGGAGCACCATGAGTTGGAGAGGAGGGAGGAGGAGGTCGCCTGAGGAGGAGCACCGTGAGGTGGAGGTCACCGGAGGAGGAATACCGTCAGGAGGAGGAGGTCGCGGGAGAGTTGGAGATGGAGTGGAGGAGAGGAGGAGAGGAGGAGATGGAGTGGAGGAGAGGAGGAGAAGAATGAAGGGCAAGTGGCTGGCCGGACCTTTTAAACTTCTGTCCCAACTTACGAGTGGCGCACCATGCACTGGTGCGCCATTGCTATTTTTTTGAATTGTGAAGGCGGGAAAAGAGTAGTGGCGCACTATTCACTGATGCGCCATTGCTAAAAAAATTTCCAATTTTTTTGCCTCCAGATCTTAGAAGCATAGTAACTTTTTTCTTGTTAGGTTTTGGAGGATTCTAAGAAATCGATAACGGGCATAGCCGGTTGTATTCGGATGTAACTTTTCGAGTAGATGATTTTTCATACAAAAAACTTTTTCATCGGAGGTCGTATGCAAAAGTTATGGCTCATTTTTTTGGCTTGTTTTTTTGCTCGTTTTATTTGCTTGAATTTTTTTTAAAATTTTGTTCTCGACTTGGATCTGGTACGTTCTTTGTCCCGAGGGAGCTCCACATGTGGCCGGACGTAGAGGAGGAGGGAAGAGAGACCGTGAGGAGGAGAGGAGGGAGGACAGACTGTGAGGATCAGGAGAGGAGGGAGGAGGAGGTCGCCGGAGAGGAGGAGGAGGACCGTGAGCACGAGTGGAAGGAGGAGCACCGTGAGGAGGAGAGGAGGGAGGAGCAGGTCGCCAGAGGAGCAGCACCGTGAGGAGGAGAGGACGGAGGAGGAGGAGGACCGTTAGCAGGAGAGGAAGGAGGAGCACCGTGAGGAGGAGAGGAGGGAGGAGGAAGAGGACCGTTAGCACGAGAGGAAGGAGGAGCACCATGAGGAGGAGAGGAGGGAGGAGAGAACGTGAGGAGGAGAGGAGGGAGGAGGAGGAGGACCGTTAGCAGGAGAGGAAGGAGGAGCACTGTGAGGAGGAGAGGAGGGAGGAGGAGGAGGAACGTTAGGAGGGGAGGAAGGAGGAGCACCGTGAGGAGGAGAGGAGGGAGGAGGAGGAGGACCGTTAGCAGGAGAGGAAGGAGGACCACCGTGAGGAGGAGAGGAGGGAGGAGGAGGTTGCCGGAGGAGGAGCACCATGAGGAGGAGAGGAGGGAGGAGGAGGTCGCCTGAGGAGGAGCACCGTGAGGAGGAGGTCACCGGAGAAGGAGCACCGTCAGGAGGAGGAGGTCGCCGGAGAGTAGGAGATGGGGTGGAGGAGAGGAGGAGAGGAGGAGATGGAGTGGGGGAGAGGAGGAGAAGAATGAAGGGGCAAGTGGCTGGCCGGCCCTTTTAAACTTCTGTCCCAACATAGCAGTGGCGCACCATGCACTGGTGCGCCATTGCTATTTTTTTGAATTGTGAAGGCAGGAAAATAGTAGTGGCGCACTATTCACTGATACGCCATTGCTAATTTTTTTTTCTAATTTTTTTGCCTCCAGATCTTAAATGCATCATAACTTTTTGCTGTTAGGTTTTTGAGGATTCTAAAAAATAGATAACGGGCATAGCCGGTTGTATTCGGATGTAACTTTTCGAGTAGATGATTTTTCATATAAAAAACTTTTTCATCGGAGGTCGTATGCAAAAGTTACGGCTCATTTTTTGGCTTGTTTTTTTGCTTGAATTTTTTTTTAATTTCGTGCTCGACCTGGATCTGGTACGTTCTTTGTGCCGGGGGAGCTCCACATGTGGGCGGAAGTAGAGGAGGAGGGAGGAGAGACCATGAGGAGGAGAGGAGGGAGGAGACCCCATGAGGTTGAGGAGAGGAGGGAGGAGAAGGTCGTCGGAGAGGAGGAGGAGGACCGTAAGAACGAGGGGAAGGAGGAGCACCGTGAGGAGGAGAGGAGGGACGAGGAGGTTGCCGGAGGAGGAGCACCGTGAGGACGAGAGGAGGGAGGAGGAGGAGGACCGTTAGCAGGTGAGACAGGAGGAGCACCATGAGGTGGAGAGGAGGGAGGAGGAGGTCGCCTAAGGAGGAGCACAGTGAGGTGGAGGTCACCGGAGGAGGAATACCGTCAGGAGGAGGAGGTCGCGGGAGAGTTGGAGATGGAGTGGAGGAGAGGAGGAGAGGAGGAGATGGAGTGGAGGAGAGGAGGAGAAGAATGAAGGGCAAGTGGCTGGCCGGACCTTTTAAACTTCTGTCCCAACTTACGACTGGCGCACCATGCACTGGTGCCCCATTGCTATTTTTTTGAATTGTGAAGGCGGGAAAAGAGTAGTGGTGCACTATTCACTGATGCGCCATTGCTAAAAAATTTTCCAATTTTTTTGCCTCCAGATCTTAAAAGCATAGTAACTTTTTTCTTGTTAGGTTTTGGAGGATTCTAAAAAATCGATAACGGGCATAGCCGGTTGAATTCGGATGTAACTTTTCGAGTAGATGATTTTTCATACAAAAAACTTTTTCATCGGAGGTCGTATGCAAAAGTTATGGCTCATTTTTTTGGCTTGTTTTTTGCTCGTTTTTTTGCTTGAATTTTTTTTTAAATTTTGTTCTCGACTTGGATCTGGTACGTTCTTTGTCCCGAGGGAGCTCCACATGTGGCCGGAAGTAGAGGAGGAGGGAAGAGAGACCGTGAGGAGGAGAGGAGGGAGGACAGACTGTGAGGATCAGGAGAGGAGGGAGGAGGAGGTCACCGGAGAGGAGGAGGAGGACCGTGAGCACGAGTGGAAGGAGGAGCACCGTGAGGAGGAGAGGAGGGAGGAGGAGGTCGCCGAAGAGGAGGAGGAGGACCGTGAACATGAGAGGAAGGAGGAGCACCGTGAGGAGGAGAGGAGGGAGGAGGAGGTCGCCAGAGGAGCAGCACCGTGAGGAGGAGAGGAGGGAGGAGGAGGAGGACCGTTAGCAGGAGAGGAAGGAGGAGCACCACTCACTGATGCTATTTTTTTGAATAGTGAAGCCGGGAAAATAGTAGTGGCGCACTACTCACTGATGCGCCATTGTTAATTTTTTTTTTCGAATTTTTTGCCTCCAGATCTTAAAAGCATCGTTACTTTTTTTCTGTTAGGTTTTTGAGGATTCTAAAAAATCGATAACGGGCGTAGCCGGTTGAATTCGGATGTAACTTTTCGACTAGATGATTTTTCATATAAAAAACTTTTTCATCGGAGGTCGTATGCAAAAGTTACGGTTCATTTTTTTGGCTTGTTTTTTTGCTCATTTTTTTTGCTTGAATTTTTTTTAACTTTCGTTCTCAACCTGGATCTGGTACGTTCTTTGTGCCGGGGGAGCTCCATATGTTGTCGGAAGTAGAGGAGGAGGGAGGAGAGACCGTGAGGAGGAGAGGAGGGAGGAGAGACCGTGAGGATCAGGAAAGGAGGGAGGAGGAGGTCGCAGGAGAGGAGGAGGAGGACCGTGAGCACGAGAGGAAGGAGGAGCACCGTGACGAGGAGAGGAGGGAGGAGGAGGTCGCCGGAGAGGAGGAGGAGGACCGTGAACATGAGAGGAAGGAGGAGCACCGTGAGGAGGAGAGGAGGGAGGAGGAGGTCGCCAGAGGAGCAGCACCGTGAGGAGGAGAGGAGGGAGGAGGAGGAGGACCGTTAGCAGGAGAGGAAGGAGGAGCACCGTGAGGAGGAGAGGAGGGAGGAGGAAGAGGACCGTTAGCACGAGAGGAAGGAGGAGCACCATAAGGAGGAGAGGAGGGAGGAGGAGGACGCTGGAGCATGAGCACCGTGAGGAGGAGAGGAGGGAGGAGGAGGTCGCCCGAGGAGGAGCACCATGAGGAGGAGGTCACCGAAGGAGGAGCACCATCAGGAGGAGGAGGTCGCCGGAGAGTTGGAGATGGAGTGGAGGTGAGGAGGAGAGGAGGAGATGGAGTGGAGGAGAGGAGGAGAAGAATGAAGGGGCAAGTGGCTGGCCGGCCCTTTTAAACTTCTGTTCCAACTTAGTAGTGGCGCACCATGCACTCGTGCGCCATTGCTATTTTTTTGAATTGTGAAGGCGGGAAAATAGTAGTGGCGCATTATTCAGTGATGCGCCATTGCTAATTTTTTTTCGAAATTTTTTGCCTCCAGATCTTAAAAGCATCGTAACTTTTTTTCTGTTAGGTTTTTGAGGAGTCTAAAAAATCGATAACGGGCATAGCCGGTTGTATTCGGATGTAACTATTCGAGTAGATGATTTTTCATATAAATATTTTTTTTAATGGGAGGTCGTATGCAAAAGTTACGGCTCATTTTTTTGGCTTGTTTTTTTGCTCGTTTTTTTTGCTTTAATTTTTTTAAAATTTCGTTCTCGACCTGGATCTGGTACGTTCTTTGTGCCGGGCGAGCTCCACATGTGGCCGGAAGTAGAGGAGGAGGGAGGAGAGACCGTGAGGGGGGAGAGGAGGGAGGAGAGACCGTGAGGATCAGGAGAGGAGGGAGGAGGAGGTCGCCGGAGAGGAGGAGGAGGACCGTGAGCACGAGAGGATAGGGAGCACCGTGAGGAGGAGAGGAGGGAGGAGGAGGTCACCGGCGCAGGAGCACCGTGAGGAGGAGAGGAGGGAGGAGGAGGAGGACCGTTAGCAGGAGAGGAAGGAGGAGCACTATGAGGAGGAGAGGAGCGAGGAGGAGGTCGCCGGAGGAGGAGCACCGTGAGGAGGAGAGGAGGGAGGAGGAGGTCGCCTTAGGAGGAGCACCGTGAGGAGGAGGTCACCGGAGGAGGAGCACCGTCAGGAGGAGGAGGTCGCCGGAGAGTTGGAGATGGAGTGGAGGATAGGAGGAGATGAGGAGATGGAGTGTAGGAGAGGAGGAGAAGAATGAAGGGGCAAGTGGCTGGCCAGCCATTTTAAACTTCTGTCCTATCTTAGCAGTGGCTCACCATGCACTCGTGCGCCATTGCTATTTTTTTGAATTGTGAAGGCGGGAAAATAGTAGTGGCACACTATTCACTGATGCGCCATTGCTAACTTATTTTTCGAATTTTTTTGCCTCCAGATCTTAAAAGCATTGTAACTTTTTTCTGTTAGGTTTTTGAGGATTCTAAAAAATCAATAACAGGCATAGCCGGGTTATTTCGGATGTAACTATTCGAGTAGATGATATTTCATATAAAAAACTTTTTCATCGGAGGTCGTATGCAAAAGTTACGGCTCATTTTTTTGGCTTGTTTTTTTGCTCGTTTTTTTGCGTGAATTTTTTTAAAATTTCGTTCTCGACCTGGATCTGGTAGATTCTTTGTGCCGGGGGAGCTCCACATGTGGCCGGAAGTAGAGGAGGAGGGAGGAGAGACCGTGAGGGGGAGAGGCGGGAGGAGAGACCGTGAGGATCAGGAGAGGAGGGAGGAGGAGGTCGCCGGAGAGGAGGAGGAGGACCGTGAGCACGAGAGGAACATGAGCACCGTGAGGAGGAGAGGAGGGAGGAGGAGGTCACCGGCGGAGGAGCACCGTGAGGAGGAGAGGAGGGAGGAGGAGGAGGACCGTTAGCAGGAGAGGAAGGAGGAGCACCGTGATGCGGAGAGGAGGGAGGAGGAGGAGGACCGTTAGCAGGAGACGAAGGAGGAGCACCGTGAGGAGGAGAGGAGGGAGGAGGAGGTCCCCGGAGGAGGAGCACCGTGAGGAGGAGAGGAGGGAGGAGGAGGTCGCCTGAGGAGGAGCACCGTGAGGAGGAGGTCACCGGAGGAGGAGCACCGTCAGGAGGAGGAGGGAGGAGAGACCGTAGGGAGGAGAGGAGGGAGGAGAGACCGTGAGGATCAGGAGGGGAGGGAGGAGCAGGTCGCCGGAGACGAGGAAGAGGACCGTGAGCACGAGAGGAAGGAGGAGCACCGTGAGGAGGAGAGGGGGGAGGAGGAGGTCGCCGGAGGAGGAGCACCGCGAGGAGGAGAGGAGGGAGGAGGAGGACCGTTAGCACGAGAGGAAGGAGGAGCATCGTGAGGAGGCGAGTAGGCAGGAGGAGTACGCCGGAGGAGGAGCACCGTGAGGTGGAGAGGAGGGAGGAGGAGGTCGCCTGAGGAGGAGCACCGTGAGGAGGAGGTCACCGGAGGAGGAGCACCGCCAGGAGGAGGAGGTCGTCGGAGAGTTGGAGATGGAGTGGAGGAGAGGAGGAGAGGAGGAGATGCAGTGGAGGAGAGGAGGAGAAGAATGAAGGCGCAAGTGGCTGGCCGGCCCTTTTTAACTTCTGTCCCAACTTAGTAGTGGCGCACCATGTACTGGTGCGCCATTGCTATTTTTTTGAATAGTGAAGCCGGGAAAATAGTAGTGGCGCACTACTCACTGATGCGCCATTGTTAATTTTTTTTTCGAATTTTTTGCCTCCAGATCTTAAAAGCATCGTTACTTTTTTTCTGTTAGGTTTTTGAGGATTCTAAAAAATCGATAACGGGCGTAGCCGGTTGAATTCGGATGTAACTTTTCGACTAGATGATTTTTCATATAAAAAACTTTCTCATCGGAGGTCGTATGCAAAAGTTACGGTTCATTTTTTTGGCTTGTTTTTTCGCTCGTTTTTTTTGCTTGAATTTTTTTTAAATTTCGTTCTCAACCTGGATCTGGTACGTTCTTTGTGCCGGGGGAGCTCCACATGTTGTCGGAAGTAGAGGAGGAGGGAGGAGAGACCGTGAGGAGGAGAGGAGGGAGGAGAGACCGTGAGGATCAGGAAAGGAGGGAGGAGGAGGTCGCCGGAGAGGAGGAGGAGGACCGTGAGCACGAGAGGAAGGAGGAGCACCGTGACGAGGAGAGGAGGGAGGAGGAGGTCGCCGGAGAGGAGGAGGAGGACCGTGAACATGAGAGGAAGGAGGAGCACCGTGAGGAGGAGAGGAGGGAGGAGGAGGTCGCCAGAGGAGCAGCACCGTGAGGAGGAGAGGAGGGAGGAGGAGGAGGACCGTTAGCAGGAGAGGAAGGAGGAGCACCGTGAGGAGGAGAGGAGGGAGGAGGAAGAGGACCGTTAGCACGAGAGGAAGGAGGAGCACCATAAGGAGGAGAGGAGGGAGGAGGAGGACCTTGGAGCATGAGCACCGTGAGGAGGAGAGGAGGGAGGAGGAGGTCGCCCGAGGAGGAGGTCACCGAAGGAGGAGCACCATCAGGAGGAGGAGGTCGCCGGAGAGTTGGAGATGGAGTGGAGGAGAGGAGGAGAGGAGGAGATGGAGTGGAGGAGAGGAGGAGAAGAATGAAGGGGCAAGTGGCTGGCCGGCCCTTTTAAACTTCTGTTCCAACTTAGTAGTGGCGCACCATGCACTCGTGCACCATTGCTATTTTTTTGAATTGTGAAGGCGGGAAAATAGTAGTGGCGCACTATTCAGTGATGCGCCATTGCTAATTTTTTTTCGAAATTTTTTGCCTCCAGATCTTAAAAGCATCGTAACTTTTTTTCTGTTAGGTTTTTGAGGAGTCTAAAAAATCGATAACGGGCATAGCCGGTTGTATTCGGATGTAACTATTCGAGTAGATGATTTTTCATATAAATATTTTTTTAATGGGAGGTCGTATGCAAAAGTTACGGCTCATTTTTTTGGCTTGTTTTTTTGCTCCTTTTTTTTGCTTGAATTTTTTTAAAATTTCGTTCTCGACCTGGATCTGGTACGTTCTTTGTGCCGGGCGAGTTCCACATGTGGCCGGAAGTAGAGGAGGAGGGAGGAGAGACCGCGAGGGGGAGAGGAGGGAGGAGAGACCGTGAGGATCAGGAGAGGAGGGAGGAGGAGGTCGCCGGAGAGGAGGAGGAGGACCGTGAGCACGAGAGGATAGGGAGCACCGTGAGGAGGAGAGGAGGGAGGAGGAGGTCACCGGCGGAGGAGCACCGTGAGGAGGAGAGGAGGGAGGAGGAGGAGGACCGTTAGCAGGAGAGGAAGGAGGAGCACTATGAGGAGGAGAGGAGCGAGGAGGAGGTCGCCGGAGGAGGAGCACCGTGAGGAGGAGAGGAGGGAGGAGGAGGTCGCCTGAGGAGGAGCACCGTGAGGAGGAGGTCACCGGAGGAGGAGCACCGTCAGGAGGAGGAGGTCGCCGGAGAGTTGGAGATGGAGTGGAGGATAGGAGGAGATGAGGAGATGGAGTGTAGGAGAGGAGGAGAAGAATGAAGGGGCAAGTGGCTGGCCAGCCATTTTAAACTTCTGTCCTATCTTAGCAGTGGCTCACCATGCACTCGTGCGCCATTGCTATTTTTTTGAATTGTGAAGGCGGGAAAATAGTAGTGGCACACTATTCACTGATGCGCCATTGCTAAATTATTTTTCGAATTTTTTTGCCTCCAGATCTTAAAAGCATTGTAACTTTTTTCTGTTAGGTTTTTGAGGATTCTAAAAAATCAATAACAGGCATAGCCGGTTGATTTCGGATGTAACTATTCGAGTAGATGATTTTTCATATAAATAACTTTTTCATCGGAGGTCGTATGCAAAAGTTACGGCTCATTTTTTTGGCTTGTTTTTTTGCTCGTTTTTTTGCTTGAATTTTTTTAAAATTTCGTTCTCGACCTGGATCTGGTGGATTCTTTGTGCCGGGGGAGCTCCACATGTGGCCGGAAGTAGAGGAGGAGGGAGGAGAGACCGTGAGGGGGAGAGGCGGGAGGAGAGACCGTGAGGATCAGGAGAGGAGGGAGGAGGAGGTCGCCGGAGAGGAGGAGGAGGACCATGAGCACGAGAGGAACGGGAGCACCGTGAGGAGGAGAGGAGGGAGGAGGAGGTCGCCGGCGGAGGAGCACCGTGAGGAGGAGAGGAGGGAGGAGGAGGAGGACTGTTAGCAGGAGAGGAAGGAGGATCACCGTGATGCGGAGAGGAGGGAGGAGGAGGAGGACCGTTAGCAGGAGACGAAGGAGGAGCACCGTGAGGAGGAGAGGAGGGAGGAGGTCCCCGGAGGAGGAGCACCGTGAGGAGGAGAGGAGGGAGGAGGAGGTTGCCTGAGGAGGAGCACCGTGAGGAGGAGGTCACCGGAGGAGGAGCACCGTCAGGAGGAGGAGGGAGGAGAGACCGTGAGGAGGAGAGGAGGGAGGAGAGACCGTGAGGATCAGGAGGGGAGGGAGGAGCAGGTCGCCGGAGACGAGGAAGAGGACCGTGAGCACGAGAGGAAGGAGGAGCACCGTGAGGAGGAGAGGGGGGAGGAGGAGGTCGCCGGAGGAGGAGCACCGCGAGGAGGAGAGGAGGGAGGAGGAGGACCGTTAGCACGAGAGGAAGGAGGAGCATCGTGAGGAGGCGAGTAGGCAGGAGGAGTACGCCGGAGGAGGAGCACCGTGAGGTGGAGAGGAGGGAGGAGGAGGTCGCCTGAGGAGGAGCACCGTGAGGAGGAGGTCACCGGAGAAGGAGCACCGTCAGGAGGAGGAGGTCGTCGGAGAGTTGGAGATGGAGTGGAGGAGAGGAGGAGAGGAGGAGATGCAGTGGAGGAGAGGAGGAGAAGAATGAAGGCGCAAGTGGCTGGCCGGCCCTTTTTAACTTCTGTCCCAACTTAGTAGTGGCGCACCATGCACTGGTGCGCCATTGCTATTTTTTTGAATAGTGAAGCCGGGAAAATAGTAGTGGCGCACTACTCACTGATGCACCGTGATGAGGAGAAGAGGGAGGAGGAGGAGGACCGTTAGCAGGAGAGGAAGGCGGAGCACCGTGAGGAGGAGAGGAGGGAGGAGGAGGTCACCAGAGGAGGAGCACCGTGAGGAGGAGAGGAGGGAGGAGGAGATCGCCTGAGGAGGAGCACCGTGAGGAGGAGGTCACCGGAGGAGGAGCACCCTCAGGAGGAGGAGGGAGGAGAGACCGTGAGGAGGAGAGGAGGGAGGAGAGACGATGAGGATCAGGAGAGGAGGGAGGAGGAGGTCGCCGGAGAGGAGGAAGAGGACCGTGAGCACGAGAGGAAAGAGGAGCACCGTGAGGAGGAGAGGAGGGAGGAGGAGCACCATGAGGAGGACAGGAGGGAGGAGCAGAAGGACCGTTAGCACGAGAGGAAGGAGGACCACTGTGAGGAGGAGAGGAGGGAGGAGGAGTACGCCGTAGGAGGAGCACCGTGAGGAGGAGAGGAGGGAGGAGGAGGTCGCCTGAGGAGGAGCACCGTGAGGAGGAGGTCACCGGAGGAGGAGCACCGTCAGGAGGAGGAGGTCGCCGGAGAGTTGGAGATGGAGTGGAGGAGAGGAGGAGAGGAGGAGATGCAGTGGAGGAGAGGAGGAGAAGAATGAAGGGGCAAGTGGCTGGCCGACCCTTTTAAACTTCTTTCCCAACTTAGCAGTGGCGCACCATTGCTATTTTTTTGAATTGTGAAGGCGGGAAAATAGTAGTGGCGCACTATGCACTGATGCGCCATTGCTAATTTTTTTTCGACTTTTATTGCCTCCAGATCTTAAAAGCATCGTAACTTTTTTTTCTGTTAGGTTTTTGAGGATTCTAAAAAATCGATAACGGGCATAGCCGGTTGAATTCGGATGTAACTTTTCGAGTAGATGATTTTTCATATAAAAAACTTTTTCATCGGAGGTCGTATGCAAAAGTTAGGGCTCATTTTTTTGGCTTTTTTTGCTCGTTTTGTTTGCTTGAATTTTTTTAAAATTTCGTTATCGACCTGGATCTGGTATGTTCTTTGTGCCAGGGGAGCTCCACATGTGGCCGGAAGTAGAGGAGGAGGGAGGAGAGACCGTGAGGAGGAGAGGAGGGAGGAGAAGGTCGCCGGAGGCGGAGCACCATGAGGAGGAGAGGAGGGTGGAGGAGGTCGCCTGAGGAGGAGCACCGTGAGGAGGAGGTCACCGGAGGAGGAGCACCTTCAGGAGGAGGAGGTCGCCGGAGAGTTGGAGATGGAGTGGAGGAGAGGAGGAGAGGAGGAGATGGAGTGGTGGAGAGCAGGAGAAGAATGAAGGGGCAAGTGGCTGGCCCGCCCTTTTAAACTTCTGTCCCAACTTAGCAGTGGCGCACCATGCACTGGTGCGCCATTGCTATTTTTTTGAATTGTGAAGGCGGGAAAATAGTAGTGGCGCACTATTCACTGATGCACCATTGCTAATTTTGTTTTCGATTTTTTTTGCCTCCAGATCTTAAAAGCATCGTAATTTTTTTATGTTAGGTTTTTGAGGATTCTAAAAAATCGATAACGGGCGTAGCCGGTTGAATTCGGATGTAACTTTTCGAGTAGATGATTTTTCATATAAAAAACTTTTTCATCGGAGGTCGTATGCAAAAGTTATGGCCATTTTACCGAAACACAACGGCCTGTTGCAAAAAAAATCAAAATTCATGTTTGTTAATTTTCCTAACAACTAGAACACGTAAGACATGGGCATCTATTTTTTTAATTTTTTTTGAATCTTTTATCGTTTTCTTTTATTATTTATTTAAATACCTAAAAGGCGATCCACCGGGGGGGGGGGGGTGTTTCCCTGTGTGAGACGTTAGTAATGGCGCACCCTCCCTGGTGCGCCATTGCTAACCCTAGCAATGGCGCACCAGGGAGGGTGCGCCATTACTAACCTCACACACACACGCAGACACACCCCCACCAGACACAGCAATGGAGCACCACACCTAGGTGCGCCACTCCTATGTAGCATAGCAGTGCCGCACCTAGGTGTGGTGCGCCATTGCTATGTCTGGTGGGGGGGTGGACCAAAAAAATAGCAATGGCGCACTGCTCATGTGGTGCACCATTAGTAAAAAAATAGCAATGGCGCACCTGATTCTGGTGCGCCACTGCTATATAGCTGTGGCGCACCACCATCATGGTGCGCCACTAGTAGAGATATTAGGGATAAGCCTTTTTCTAGTAGTGACCGTTCCCCTCCTCCTCGTACCCCCCTCCCGCGGTCACAGTCGTTGCCCGGGTCCGTCGCTGACCGAAGTACATATGAATTGGGCTAACTAGACATTGCACAATAACAAATATTGACAGGGCATTTTGATCGATATGACTAGCTTGATTTGTGATGATACCTGCGACTTAGCCAGTCTCTAAGACCTTTGGGTTGATCTTGGTGACAATTAATAGTAGATTCTAAAGCGTGTTCAAAAGTAATGTTACAAGGCAAATGGATCAAGTGAAACCATAACTAGATTTTTTGTTCGGTTAGATGACTTCTCACCATCATGGTTAATTGTGACACATTTGTCCTCAAGATTCTTCCTCATTACAGCTCAAGGAATTAGTTACTTTTGCCAGAAAAATTAAGATGGCATTTTAAGTTGATTTGTTTATTTGTGAGGAAGATGCTTGTTTAATTGCTACCTTACATGATTTTAAGTGCTATATGTGCTTGGGCGCGCACCACACACAAAATACACATTATGAGGCTTTGGAAGCATGTCAATTTGGTGTCCAACAAGATAAACAGAGGGGATGCCATCATTAATTCATTATGCATCTCCCTCATATTCCTAGGACAGTTCCCGTGCTATCTAGTCGTATACATTGTGTGCGAGTGTGTGCCTGTGGATTTGTAATTAAATATGGTATTGTAGTTAAATAAAATGATATTTCCTATAGCAAAAAAAATCCCATTGACGATGCCAATACCACATCCTCATCGTCGACTCTGCGCTGACAACCAGTTTGAGAGGCGCCATGTACGAGACTGGGCTACGTCGGGCTGGCACTGGGGGTGCTACCTTTCGAGGCACGCAACTAGGTGAGGAATCCGGGTCTTGTCGTTGACCCGAAGCTTCTTTGGTGGCGGTCACGTGGGCCACTATCGTGTTGGGGATCGTTGCATGGGAAACAAAATTTTCCTACGCACGCGCAAGATCTATCCATGGTGATGAGCATCTAAGAGGGGGAGAGTGGATCTACATACCCTTGTACATCGCTAAGCGGGAAGCATTAAGAAACGCGGTTGATGTAGTCAAACATCTTTGCGATCCAAATCGCCGAGTGTCACGCGATCCCATCATGATCCGTCCCGCGATCCAATCACGATCCGTCCCACGATCCCATCATGATCCATCCCATGATCCAATCACGAATCGTCTCGCAATGTTGATCACGGTCCTTCCGATGTAGCGCCGAACGGACGACACCTCCACGTGCAGCACACGTACAGCTCGATGACGATCTCCGCCTTCTTGATCTAGCAAGGGGGAGCGGAGAGATAGATGAGTTCTCCGGCAACGCGACGGTGTTGCGGCGATGGTGGTGGAGCTATTCCAGCATGGCTTCGCCTAAGCACTGCTGAAGCCGATCTAGAGGAGAAACTACGATCTAGAGGAGAGGGAGCACGTGGCTGTTTTCTGTGTCCCAAAACCCTCAAAACCTCTAGTATATGTAGAAGGAGGGAGAGAGAAGGCTTCGTTCCCAAGGGTCCAGACCTTGTCCTTGGCGCTAGGAGGAGAGGAGGAGTCCTCCTCCAATCCTAGTAGGATTAGGACTCCTCCTTCCTACTAGGAAACTCTTTCCACCTTGTGTTTTTTCCTTGTCAATCCACTCCAGCCGCATGGGCCATTAGAGGACGCTTCGGCCAGCCCACCGGGGGCTGGTTTACCACCTCCCACAGCCCATGTAGCCTCTTGGGTCGAGACTCCCCTCCCGATGGTCCCCTGGTACCCTTCCGGCACTCCTGGCACACTACCGATGAGCCCGAAACTTTTCCGGCGACCAAAACAGGACTTCATATATATCAACCTTTACCTCCAGACCATTCCGGAGCTGCTCCTAATGTCCGCGATATCATCCGGGACTCCAAACAACCTTCGGTCACCACCATACATAATTCTATACTACCGAAATGTCACCAAACCTTAAGTGTGCAGACCATGCGGTTTCAAGAACTATGTAGACATGACCGAGA
Organism: Hordeum marinum; assembly: GCA_022496015.1. Taxonomy (NCBI): domain Eukaryota; kingdom Viridiplantae; phylum Streptophyta; class Magnoliopsida; order Poales; family Poaceae; genus Hordeum; species Hordeum marinum. Next base: position 559,114,146 of record CM039678.1, read on the forward strand.
CATGTCTACGGTCAATAAGCAATAGCGTGACCTGGATGTCCATATTGGTTCCTACATATTCTACGAATTTATTGGTTGAACCTCTATGTCAAGGATTTAGTTAACGACGTATGTTGTTCCCTTTGTTCTTTGGTATGTTACTTGCCCGAGATTCGATCCTTCGTATCTCCATACCTAGTTCAATCTCGTTACTGGCAAGTCTCTTTACTCGTTTCGTAATACAAGATTTCGTGGCTAACACTTTAGTCACATTGCTTGCAAGGCTTACTGTGATGTTGTATTACCGAGTGGGCCCTGAGATACCTCTCGGTCACACGGAGTAACAAAACCCGGTCTTGATCCATGCCAACCCAACAAACACCCTTGGAAATACCTGTAGAGAACCATTATAGTCACCCAGTTACGTTGCGACGTTTGATACACACAAGGTACTTCTCCAGTGTCAGTGAGTTGCATGGTCTCATGGTCATAGGAACAAATACTGGACATCCAGAAAACTGTAGCAATAAACTGACACGATCATATGCTACGTTTATAGTTTCGGTCTTGTCCATCACATCATTCTCCTAATGATGTGATCCCGTTATCAAATGACATCTCATGTCCATGGCTAGAAACCTTAACCATCTTTGATCAACTAGCTAGTCTATTAGAGGCATATTAGGGACATGGTGTTGTCTATGTATCCACACATGTATCAGAGTTTCCGATCAAAACATTTCTAGCATGGATAATAAACGATTATCATGAACAAGGAAATATGATAATACCTAATTTATTATTGCCTCTAGGGCATATTTCCAACAGTCTCCCACTTGCACTAAGTCAATAATCTACTTCACATCACTATGTGATTCACATTGTTATTAATCTAACACCCAATGAGTTCTGGGGTTCGATCATGTTTTTCATGTGAAAGAGGTTTTAGTCAACGGGTCTGTGACATTCAGATCCGTGTGCACTTTGCAAATCTCTATGTCACACTATAGACACTGCTACCATACTCCACTTGGAGCTATTCCAAGTGGCTACTCCACTATACGTATCCGGGTTGCTACTAAGAGTCATCCAGATTGGTGTTAAACCTTTCATCGACGAAACTCTTTACGACGAACTCTTTATCACCTCCATAATTGTGAAACATCTCCTTAGTCCTTTGGTTACTAAGGATAATTTTGACTGCTCTCTAGTAATCCTCTCCTGGATTACTCTTGTACCCCTCGACAGACCTAAGGCACACACATGTGCGGTACACAACATGGCATACTATATAGAGCTTATGGCTATGGCACAGGGGACGACGTTCGTCCTTTCTCTTTCTTCTGTCGTGGTCGAGCTTTGAATCTCACTCAACTTCATACCTTGCAAATCAGGCAAGAACTCTTTCTTTGACTGATCCATTTTGAACTCTCAAAATATTGTCAAGGTATGTACTCACTGAAAGTCTTATCAGACGTCTTGATCTATCTCTATAGATCTCAATGCCCAACAATTAAGTAGCTTTATCCAGATCTTCCTTTGAAAAACTCTTTTCAAACAACCCTTTATGCTTTCTAGAAATTTTACATCATTTCCGATCAACAATATGTCATCCACATATACTTATCAGAAATTCTATAGTGCTCCCACTCACTTTATTGTAAATACAAGGTTCTCATAAACTTTGTATAGACTCAAAAACTTTGATCACCTCATCAAATCATATATTCCAAATCCGAGATGCTCGCTCAAGTCCATAGAAGGATCACTAGAGCTTGCACACCTTTTAGCATCCTTAGGACTGACAAAACCTTCTAGTTGTATCACATACAACCTTTCCTCAAGTAAGCCGTTAAGGAAACGATGTTTTGACATCCATCTAGCAGATTTCATAAATAAAAATGCAGCAACTGCTAACAGAATTCCAACAGACTTTAGCATCTCTACGAGTGAGAAAGTCTCATCATAGTCAACTCCTTGAAATTGGTGGAAACTTCTTTGCGACAAGTCAAGCTTTATAAATGCTGACATTCACCATCAGCGTATGTCTTCATCTTAAAGGTCCATTTGTACTCAACGACCTGCCATCCAACGATCGAGTCTACCAAAGTCTATACTTGATTTTCATACATGGATCCTTTCTCGGATTTCATGGCCTCTAGCCATTTGTCGGAATCCGGGCCCATCATCGCTTCTCCATAGTTCGTAGGTTCATCGTTGTCCAACAACATGACCTCTAAGACATGGTTGTTGTACCACTCAGAAGTAGTACGCGTCCTTGTCGACCTACGAGGTTCGATAGTAACTTGATCTTAAGCTTCCTCATCATCATCATTAACTTCCTCTTCAACTGACGTAGGCTCCACAGAAACATCTTTCTGCGCTGGGCTACTCTCTAGTTCAAACAAAGGTTCAACAACCTCATCAAGTTCTATCTTCATCCCACTCAATTCTTTCGATAGAAACTCTTTCTCGAGAAAGGACTCATGTTAGAAACAAACACTTTGTGCTTGGATCTGAGATAGAAGGTTTACCCAACTGTAGAGTTAGGGTATTCTATGAAGATGCATTTGTCTGCTTTGGATTCGAGCTCATTAGGTGAAAACCCTTTTTCACATAAGCGTCGCAGCCCCAAACATTAAGAAACGACACCTTAGGTTTCTATCAAACCATAATCATACGATGTCATCTGAAAGGATTGAGATGGTGCCCTATTTAAAGTGAATGTAGTTGTCTCTAATGCATAACCCCAAAATGATAGTGGTGAAACGATAAGAGACATCATAGTACGCACCATATCCAATAGAGCATGACTATGATGTTCAAACACACAATCACACTATGGTGTTCCAGGTGGCGTGAGTTGTGAAATTACTTCAACTTTGTCTTAAGTTTTACACCAAACTCATAACTCAGATATTCACCTCCATGATCATATCATAGATATTTTACCTTCTCGTCACGATGATCTCAAACTTCACTCTGATTCTGATTGAACTTTTCAAACGATTCAGACTTTTGTTTCATTAATTAAATATACACTACATCTACTCAAATCATGAGTGAAGGTAAGAAAATAACGATATCCACCACACGCTACAACACTCATTGGACCATATACATCAACATGTATCATTTCCAATAAGTCACTTGCCCATTCCATCAAGCCAGAAAACAGGATTTTAGTCATCTTGCCCAAGAGGCATGGTCCGCATGTATCAACCGATTCAAAATCGAATGAGTCCAAAGATCCATCAGCATGGAGTTTCTTCATGCACTTTACACCAATATGAAATTTAGCGGTAGTGCCACAAGTATGTGGTACTATCATTATTAACTTTGTATCTTTTGGCATCTATGTTATGAACATGTGTACTACTATGATCAAGATTCAACAAACCATTCATTGGGTGCATGACCATTGAAGGTATTATTCATGTAAGCATAATAACCATTATTTTTTGACTTAAATGAATAACCATATTGTAATAAATATGATATAATCATGTTCATGCTCAACGCAAACACCAAATAACATTTATTTAGGTTCATCACTAATCCCGAAGGTAGAGAGAGCGTGCGATGTTGATCAAAACAACCTTGGAAATGTTTCCAACACACATCGTCACCTCACCCTTAGCTAGTCCCCGTTTATTCCCTAGCTTTTATTTTGAGTTACTAACATTTAGCAATCGAACCGGTAGCCAATACCCAGGTGCTACTAGGAGTACTAGCAAGGTACACATTAACAACACATATATCAAATATAATTCTCTCGACGTTCCAGCCTTCTTAACTATCGGGTTTCTAGGGTTGTTCCGCTTCAGTGACCGCTCTCCTCATAATAGAAGCACTTAGTCTCGGGTTTGGGTTCAACTTCGGGTTGCTTCATTGGAGCAGCAACTGACTTGCCATCCATGAAGTTTCCCTCCTTACCCTTTCCCTTTTCAAAACTAGTGGTTTACTAACCATCATCACTTGATGCTCCTTCTTGATATCTACCTTCCCGGTGTCAAACAACGCAAATAGCTCAGGGATCATCATTTCCATCCCTGGCATAATTATAGTTCATCATGAAGTTCTAGTAGCTTAGTGATAGTGACTTGGAGAACTATATCAAGCACTATCTTATCTGGAAGATCAACTCCCACTCAATTCAAGCGATTGTAGCACGCAGACAATCTGAGCACATGCTCAATGATTGAGCTATTCTCCTTCGACTTGCAGGCAAAGAATCTTGTTGGAGATCTCATATCTCACAACACGGGCCCGAGCCTAAGATCCCAATTTCAGCTCTTAGAACATCTCATATGTTCCGTGACGTACAAAACATAGCCTCAATACTAAGCTGTAATGCATGACGCTCTAAACTATTAAGTAGTCATGGGAACGTGCCTGTCAGATGTTCACAACATCTACAGACGACGCTAGAGGGGGTGGCGCACCGATTGGTGCATTAAGGACATAAGCATTCTCTACATCAATGAGGACAATCCTGAGATCACGAACCCAGTCCGCAATATTGCTACCATCATCTTTCAAGTCTATTTCTCTAGGAACATATAAAAATTCAAGGGAGCTATATCGTGAGCTAGTAATCTACAACTTAATTGGCAAAGATACTACTGACTATGTTCATGATAATGAGTTCAATTAATTATATTAATTAAGAACTCCCACTCAAATTGACATCCCTCTGGTCATTCGAGTGATACATGATCCAAATTCAGCAACTCAAGTCGGATCATCACGTGAGTTGAGGTGGTTTCAATGGTGAACATCATCATGTTGATCATATCTACTATATGACTCATGTTCGACCTTTCGGTCTCTTGTGTTCCGAGGCCATGTTTGTACATGCTAGGCTCGTCAAGTTTAACCCGAGTGTTCTGCACGTGCAACACTGGCTTGCACCTGTTGTATGTGAACGTAGAGTCTATCACACCCGATCATCATGTTGTGTCTCGACACGATGAACTCTCGCAATGGTGCACACACGGGGAGAACACAATTGATCTTGAAATTTTAGTGAGGGATCACTTTATAATGCTACCATTGTCCTAAGCAAAACAAGGTGCATAAAAGGATTAACATCACATGCAAATCATAAGTGACATGATATGACCATGAACTTCTGCTTTTGATCTCCATCCTTAAAGCACCGACAAGATCTCCATCATCACCAGCATGACACCATGATCTCCATCATGTTGATCTCCATATACGTGTCGCCATCAGGGTTGTCGCGCCCACCATGCCTCTACTACTATTGCTACCACTTAGCGATAAAGTAAAGCATTACATAGCGCTTAATGATCGACACAATAATTAAAGACAACCCCTGGTGATGATACACATAGACCTAGCTATGATACCACTATTGGGGAACGTTGCATGGGAAACACAATTTTTTCCTACGCACACGCAAGATCTATCCATGGTGATGAGCATCTACGAGGGGGAGAGTGGACTTACATACCCTTGTAGATCGCTAAGCGGGAAGCATTAAAAAACGCGGTTGATGTACCCGAACGTCCTCGCGATCCAAATCTCTGAGTGTCCCGCGATCCCATCACGATCCGTGCCGCGATCTAATAACAATCCATCCCACGATGCCTTCACGATCCGTCCCGCGAACCAATCTCGAATCATCTCACAATCTTGATCACGGTCCTTCTGATCAGGCGCCGACGAACGACACCTCCGCGTTCAGCACACGTACAGCTCGATGACGATCTCCGCCTTCTTGATCCAGCAAGGGGGAGTGGATATATAGATGAGTTCTCCGGCAACGCGACAGCTATGCGGAGATGGTGGTGGAGCTATTCGAGCAGGGCTTCACCTAAGCACTGCTGAAACCGATCTAGAGGAGAGGAAGCACGTGGCTGTTTTCTGTGTCTCAAAACCGTCAAAACCTCTAGTATATATAGGAGGAGAGAGAGAGGAGGCTTGGCGCCCAAGGGGCCAGCCCTTGTCCTTTGCGCAAGAAGGAGAGGAGGAGTCCTCCTCCAATCCTAGTAGGATTAGGACTCCTCCTTCCCACTTGGAAAATCTTTCCACCCAATGTTTTTTCCTTCTCAATCGACTCCAGCTGCATGGGACCTTAGAGGAGGCTTCGGACAGCCCACCAGGGGCTGGTTTACTTCCTCCCACATCCTATGTATCCTCTTGGGTCAAGACACCCCTCCCGATGGTCCCCCGGTACCCTCCCGGCACTCCCAGTACATTACCGATGAGCACGAAACTTTTTCGGCGACCAAAACATGACTTCCTATATATCAATACCTACCTCTAGTCCATTACGGAGATCTTCGTGACTTCTAGGATCTCATCCAGGACTCCGAACAACCTTCGGTCACGACCATATATAACTCTATACTATCGAAACGTCATCGAACCTTAAGTGTGCAGACCCTGCGGGTTCGATAACTATGTAGACATGGACGAGACACCTTTACGGTCCATAACCAATAGTGGGACCTGGATGCCCATATTGGTTCCTACATGTTCTATAATTATCTTTATTCGTAGAACCTCTATGTCAAGGATTCAGTTAATCCCGTATGTTGTTCCCTTTGTTCTTCGGTATGTTACTTGCCCGAGATTCGAACGTCGGAATCTCCATACCTAGTTCAATCTCGTTACTGGCAAGTCTCTTTACTAGTTCCCTAATACAAGTTACCATGGCTAAAACTTTATTCACATTGCTTTCAAGGCTTACTGTGATGTTGTATTACCGAGTGGGCCCTGAGATACCTCTCTGTCACACGGTGTAACAAATCCCAGTCTTGATCCATGCCAACCCAACAGACACCCTCGGAGATACCTATAGAGCACTTTTATAGTCACCCATTTATGTTGCGACATTTGATACACACAAGGTACTCCTCCGGTGTCAGTGAGTTTCATGATCTCATGGTCATAGGAACAGATACTTGACATGCATAAAACTATAGCAATAAACTGACATGATCGTATGCTACATTTATAGTTTGGGTCTTGTCCATCACATCATTCTCCTAATGATGCGATCCCATTATCAAATGATATCTCATGTCCATGGCTAGGAAACCTTAACCATCTTTGATCAACGAGCTAGTCTATTAGAGGCATACTAGGGACATGGTGTTGTTTATGTATCGCAGTTTCCAATCAATACAATTCTAGCATGGATAATAAACGATTACCATGAACAAGGAAATATGATATAACTAATTTATTATTGCCTCTAGGGTATAGTTCCAACACATTGGTGCGGAGGCAGCCGACAACCGACGAGGTGGTACGTCACCGTGTCAGGGAGGAGTACGAGCACGTCTGTCGCTACATGGTTGCATTGGACGCCAGGTTCTCCAATACCTGGCAGTTCCTTCAGGGATCTCACAATCGGTATGATCCTGTGATGGTTCCTTCTCTTTGGGTGTCCACCGCCCATGCCTGAGGAACCGCGAGGGAACTAGATTATTCTATAATATTCGAGCTGTATGAGTGATAATATTAGATGCTTCATTAACTGGATTATTCGAGATGTATTAATGATATTATATGAAGATTCCCCGAAGATTGCCGGTGATATCTTATGTATTAGTGATATTATATGATGATATTGCTTAAAACTTTTGCCGTCAATTTTTTATCTTAGAATTATGAACACAGGAAATGTCGAAGCCATCTGACGATGATAGGATCCTTGAGTGCCCTTTGTGCTGGAATGACAGGGGTATATGCGACCTTTATCCTAACCTGGACAACAATATGTCGTTCATCGTCAAGCTAACAAAAGAATTTAGTATTCCTATGGTATGTAAAGACGCCATGCATTTTTTGTTAATGGAGTATGACATGTGCATTTTTCTTTAATTAACCTTTAATTTTGTTTTGTACAATTCGACTAGTGTGTTCCCTGTCATGCAAGATTCACTATCTTGGACAAGTTCCATTTCAAAGAAAAGGGAAGTACAGAGCCTAAGATAGCTCACCTAAGAACGAAGCATTACACATTTTTTGTTAAGGTAAAAAATAACAAAGATTATACATATTTTGGTTGTTCTAATTGGAGAGCATTTTGCAAGGCATATGTGTTGGATGAGGACATGAACATTACCTTCGATCTCGGTAATGACGATGTTCGTGATAATAATATAGATATTTGGGTGCATGCGGCGGATGACTTGATTCCGGTGCTACCTCCAGGTGCGTTTGTCAAAAGATTTGTTAGGAAATTTATATTAATTATTTAAAAGTCTTTGGTACTCATCCCGACTAAATTTCTTTATTTCTAATTATTAGCTTATTTCCGTGCTACAAGAACTACCCGACAGTTAATAGATCATACTTACTAAGGTTATGACTCCAAGCTTAATTGTTTGGAGAAAGATCATCTCATCTCATTTATTCATGATGTTCAACATCATAATGAAAATTCCATGATTGGTAACATTTATAATGGATATGTGCTACTAGTGCATAAGTTAAATCCTTACAACATCACTAGAAAAAACTTTGTAAGATTTTTTTACTCTTGTGTCATTAGTTCATCCTTTTCATACATTGTTCTATCAGTAGAAATCTAGTTTGCTAACTATGTTATTATAACTTATGTTCTTCAATAGGTACTCCTGTCAGAGACCGTGCCTAATTTGATGTTTACGAAAGGTGATTTGCACATAGTTCGTTTATGGCCAATGCCGATGAGTTATCCTGGTAAATACAAGATATCTCGAAGTGAGAAAGCCATGAAAATCCAAGGATAGAGCAAGGAAATAAAATCATCCATGAATCCAATTGGAGACTATAACTTGCAAAAGCCACAAGATGGAGATAGGTTGATCTGTATTCTTCAATGGGGAGATGCAGGAGTTCACCTTATTTATGCTATCTTACTTAGGAGAGAGCAGTAGTTACTGTTTCTAAGTTGTGATAACTTGATCATTTTCTCTAGTATGGTAACAACCAAAATATTGAGGAGTTCACCTTTCTTATGTTATTTTACGTAGAATGATGAAGAGTTAATTAAGTTGATGATGAGTTGTAATATATATGACATATACCAGTACAAATTAGATGGATCCAATAGACGTTGTATTAGAGGAAGATACGATGTTGCGATTCGCAACATCGTATTTTCCTCTAATTCAACGTCTATTGCATCCATCTAATTTGTACTGATGTTGCATGTTTTTTTCATAATTTGTACTGATGATGTTATATATATTAATTTGTGTAACCACGTGAAAATACAATATAAATACAAAATCAAATGAAAACCAAAAATGGAACACGATCCTTCCAAAAAAACCAACGCCCGGGAGGTGCTGACACATGGCTGCCTTATTGTCCCGGTTCGTGTTACGAACCAGGACCAAACGTCCTCCTGCCTCGGCGCCCGATAGAGGCCACGTGGAGCCCCTTTAGGACCGGTGTGTAACCCAACCAGGACTTGAAGTGAGGCCCTTTAGTCCTGACTGATTTGTCGTGGTTGGAGAACCAGGACTAAAGGCCCATTTTCTAATAGGGGCATCAGTACCACAACAACACAACTCCACCTGCCGTCAAAACGCCAACCACCACACCGCCCATGTGGCAATGGACGCTAGCTACACGCACCTGACCTGCGAGCTTGGCACACGGGCACCACAAGTCCCGCCACTAAGCCACTGCCCAAACAACACGACGCCCCGAAAGGCCTCCATTGCAATGAGCGATGAACCAACCGGCATTGCTGCTGGTGATGGGTGGCCCGACCACATCAGCGCCAGCCATCACTCCCACCACCTCTTCAGACGCCACCCCTTGTGGTGCCTGACCGTAGCTCCTAGCCCGTGCCTAGTAGTTTCCCCTTCGTGTATGTCCTTATAAATATTGGCGGAGGGCCCCTCTTTCAACTTTTTATCTTGCCTTCTCTTTTTCTTCTTCCTCAAGCCCGAAACCTAGTCGCACCATCATCGCTGTTCATCTGCCCTCTCCGATGACCGACTTTAGGCTGCAGCAGTATCCTATCCCCTCCGAGATACATTCAAGCACTTTCGGCGCCCCAGGCAACCAGCGAGGTACGTCATTTCCCTTTCTTTTAGATCTGACTTTATTCGTTGAAGTTCGTCGGAAAACAGGAAGTCCCCGACTATTCATCGCCATTGCTGCTTCTTGCATGTTTCTATTCTCCTTTCCTGGTAAGAATGAAGCGGTAGAAACATCGGTTCCATTTTAGACGCAGTATACTCAGACCCATTTTAGGAATCCATAGCCCAGACCTCTGCTGCTTCCATGCTTCATTGTTAGGATTAGCAACTGGTTCTTTTTCTGATCCTTTGTCAGATCCATGATTAGAGCCAGTTTGGTATGAACCCTTTTGTTCCACACATAGTAAAAATTACAAACCTTCTATTTGGTGTAAGGTGATGTGGCTTGAGACTGCGTCAGCACAACGACGGAAGTATTTCCCTCAGTTATGAAACCAAGGTATCAATCCTAGAGGAAGATCACACACCCACATAAACAGCACCTACCCACAAATAACAAATACTTGCAACCTGACATGAAAGAGAGGTTATAAAGCTCTCTACGGTAATAAGATAGATTAGGTAATGATAGTTTTGGCAAATAGATCTTGCAAGAATGCAAACTAAAATAAAGAAATAAAAAGTGCAGCAATATGTTGGAAAAGTAGACCCGGGGGCCGTAGGTTTCAGTAGAAGTTTCTCTCATGAGTATAGCACATGGTGGGTGAACAAATTACTGTTGGGCAATTGATAGAAGATAAAATAGTCATGACGATATCCCGGCAATGATCATTATATAGGCATCACTTCCAAGACATGTAGACTGAAACGATTCTACATCTACTTCTATTACTCCACACATCGACCGCTATCCAGCATGCATCTAGTGTATTAAGTTCATGGGAAAACGGAGTAATGCAATAAGAACGGTAGCATGATGTAGACAATATATATTCATGTAGGTACATACCCCATCTTGTTGCCCCTTCTGTCACTGGGAAAGAACACCACAAGATCAAACCCATCACAAAGCACCTCTTCCCATGGCAAGAAAAATCGATCTAGTTGGCCGAATTAAACCAAAGTTTTGAAGAAGAAATACGAGTCTATAAGTAATCATGCGAATAAGAGATCAAAGAAGACTCAAATCATATTCGTGGATAGAAACTGATCATGAACACAAAATTCATCGGATCCCAACAAACAGACCACAAAAGTCATTACATCAAGTAGATCTCCAAGAGACCATTGTATTGATAATCATAGAGAGAGAGATAGGAAGCCATCTAGATACTACCTACAGACCCTTAGGTCTATGGTGGACTACTCACACATCATCAGAGAGGCACGTATGAAGAAGATGAACCCCTCTGTGATGGTGTTCGATTGGATCTCGAGGTCCTGGAAATTGCGCGGTTGGAATTGTGTTTCATCGACTCCCTTAGGGTTTTTTGATTTTCTCGGAATTTATAGGCTTGATAGTCGGTTGGGGGGAGTCCCGAGGTGCCAACACTCTACCTGGCCGTGCCAGGGGCCTCTAGCTCGCCCTGCTGGAGGGTGGTCACACTGGGCTCCCTCTTCTCGTGAACTTTGGCCCACCTTGGCTCTTCTGGTCCATAAAAATGCTCCAAAAATCCCCACAATGTTTGGGCGCCGTTTAGTACTAATGTTTTGCGAAGTAAAAAACTAGCAAAAGAAGCAACTATCACTTCCACACTCTTTCAATATGTTCATCCCAAAATGTAACGAGTCGAACCTGATAAGATTTGATGTCTCTATGCTTACTGTCCTAGTCCCTGGATCAATAGCTAGCACACACAATACAAAATGAAAGACCAAGAATAATCACATGTCATAAGTACTACATCGCAGATCCAGAGTATAATTTATTACAAACTGCTTAGCTCGAGGGCTAGCTCAAAATAGAACACAACAGAAAGCATAAAAGATAAGTGTGGAGTCCCAACAACACCATGGAAAAGCTGAGTGTAGTCATCGTAACCCTGTGCGCATCACTCGCACATCGTATAAAAATCCTGCAACATAAAATGATGCAACCACAAAGGGTCAATACTTTGACTGTATTGGCAAATCACGCCAAGACTGTTATAACATACCTACTTTATCTATGCAAGGGTATGACAAGGAAAGGCTTATGGTTTGATTTTGCAGAAAGCTGATTTTATCTTACTTCTACCTACTAATCAAGTATTTAATATTTATCACACATTAGTTCATTAATTGTTAAACTGGACTGTCACCAATTTAATCCGCCTATGAGAGCCTCCAATGATCATAGATATAACTAAGCCCACTTCCCAATTAATTATATTGAGGTGCTAAGATCTTCCAGAGGTTTCAAGTCTAGCTGCTCAAAATTGTCCATAACCTGCGACACGGCTAATAATGATTAGTTTTTACACTCTGCAGAGGTTAGTACGCTTTACCCCCTGGACCCAGCCCGAAGATTGAGACGAAGTCTTTCAGAAACAGTCACCTAGTCCCAAAGGAGGCCCGTACCAACTATCCCGCTACATCTGCTGACACATCCGGGTAAGGTTTCCACAATTGATCAACTAAGCCAGAGCCCATACTAGCGAGTGGTCGCACATGGAAGTTGCTTGATATGAAACATGTCCAACCTTTTTAAACATGGGCGGCATTCCCCACCGCTCCTAAGTTATGTAAAGCCTCCTGGAGGATACATACTTGTTGACTGCTCCCGAAATACCAATCCGCCCAGATGATTCATTAATTAAATATTAATATTGCAAAGCCTCCCAGAGGATACAATAAAATAAATGTTGTTATATTAATCATTACTTAAATTCACTCACAACTTCCATGTGACACACAATACCCAATCCACGCCTACCATAGAAAGGCTAAGCAATAACTGAAATATAATAGTACCCAACATGGCGACAAGGATATCTAGACCAGACTAAGCATATGGCTATCCTAACTGGGTTTAGTATATCATACCAACATAACAATTCCTACACATGCATATTATAATAAGGTGATATAGAACTAGATGCATAGAAAATAATAGGATGAAGCAAGATCAAAGGTGCAACTTGCCTTATTCCTGGTTCTCAAACTCGCACTCTTGACAATAGTTTGCCTCGCACTCCGGACAATCTATACGTTTCAAACAACACAACAAATCAATCATCACATTCAAATAACACAGAATAAAACTAAAATCAAGAAATATTTTTAAAATTCAAACAATAGTAGCATAACAGTAGGTAAAAATTAGCTACAACCTAATAGGATCATAATGCAAAAAGAATCACTTGAATTGGATCAATGGTTTGAAATATGTGGCCTCCGGAAGAATTACTTGAAGTTTTCTATTGGATTCTACTGATCAATATGAGCATGTAGGAAAAAGAATCAATGAATTTGGATTTGCGGATCTCAAGTTATAAGAAAAAAATTTGGACAAAATATGTCCAAAACTGCTCGAACTGTTGTTGCGGTTGCTGTAGCGTGCCACGTGGCGCAACGTGAGTGGCTGGCGCCTGTCCACTGATAAGCTAACGGAGCGAACATCTGTTAAATAGAGGATAATGGTTTGGGAATAATAAAACAATCCGATCTAATATTGGATGTTGCTGTGCAATCGGACGGTTGGGGGATGCTCACCAGAGACAGAACAGAGGGAGGCTGCCGGAGTTGAAGCAGAACAAGTCGGGGCGGCTCGGACTTGACCCTGGCGTCATCCAAGGTGGTCACCGGGGCTCATAGGTAGGTGTACAGGTTGAGGGCAGATACCGAAAACTCAGAAACCTCTACGGGGATGACCAGCGCTTCCTCTAGCGTTGGTGACGTTCAGCTGGAGCCCGTGTTGCCGGCGTGAAGCTTAGGGCTAAGGTCCTAGCGCTCGACTCAGTGATTCCCTGCGTGTAATAGCAGCTGAGGGAGAGATAGGACCTCAAGGCGAAGAGAATCAAAGCAAGAGAGAGGGCAGGGGATCTCTGGTGGCAAAGGAATCGACCATGGCAACGGAGCTTCGGCAACGAAGTCCGGCGAGATCGGAACGGAGCTCCAAGGCACGAGACTAGGATTTTTTTGCAAAAATCGGTAGAGTAGGACGTGGGGAATATTTATAAGGAGGTGGGAGTGCAGGAGGGACAAAGAACCGATCAAATCGACCATGGATTTGGATCGGGAGTGGGGAAGAACTCATGCGCGTGTAGGAGTTCGTCTCCAGCATGAAGACGACCTGGCGGGACCCAACGTCAGTGCCAGAGAGGAGAAAAACAAGAGGAGCAGGGAGTGCGGGGTAGGCATTTGATGTGCTGTTAGGCTGGCCTGCTACTGTTGTAGCTCGCAGAGCAAGCGATAGAGAAGACCGAGGCAGTGGACGCCTAAATGAACCGTAAAATTCTGCGAATAGATATTGCTTTGCAGAAAAAAACATTCTGCCTAGGAAATAAAATAGCACACAAATTCCGAAAAATACAATAATCACATAGAAAAATATAATAGTAATTTTATAAAACAGTACGCATATTTCCAAGTCGAATAAAAGTTTGTATAAAATATTTTATGCAAGAGGTGCTAATAAAAAGAACCAAAACAAATTATAAAAATGAATCTGAGTGTGTAAAATGTCAAAATAAATACTGTGAAGTCAATATGCTATTCTTAGCATTTTCCAACTATACCTAATAGGGGAGAAGTTATAGTATCTCCACTCCAAATATTTTGCCTTTAGTTGGAAAACGCTTTTAATAGTCCAAAATTCAAATATGCATTGAAATCATGAAGAAAAATACTGATTTTTATTAACATTCCAAATATAAAAATGTCGGATGTTACAAATCTACACCCTTTCAAATGAATCTCGTCCTCGAGATTTAAGTTGGCTAGCAAAGGTTTAAGATGAGAACTTGACAAAATCTATATTCCAAGGTTTTCAGGGTCACTCATTGCATAAATCCAAAACTCCCTTGAGATGCATAAATATGATGCACCAATATTGATAGAACGGTCATGATATTGGAACTTTATTAAGATCTTACCAAAGACTGGTGAATTAGTAGCTCTTCCCAGCATCATGTGGTTAACATGGCTCTTGTTTAAAGGTTTTGGCTTCTTCTCTCCAGAGCTCCTATCCTCGCTCCTTGGCTCAGTGCAATCTCGTGCAAAATGCCCTTGCTTCTTGCAATTAAAACATGTTATCTCGCTCATGGCCTTTCTAGGTGTCGAAGGGTTGGATGTGTGACTCCTATTCCCTTCATTGTTGTTGCCATGATTATGGCCACCATGGTTATGCCTGTTGCCATTATGATGATTGTGACCATTATGAACATCCTTTGCAGAGTTATAGTACCAGGATGTTGAGGAAGTACGAGGCTTCTGGTGAGCACCTGAATTGTACCTGTTGTTGTGCTTCCTCTTGCGGTTCTCCGCCTCTTGATGCTTCCCTTCAAGGACAATTGCTTTGTCAATAAGTTCCTGACAGTTATCAAAGGTAGCCACTGTCAATTGAACACCCAAATCATCATTTAGGCCCTCCAAGAATTTCTCATGTATGGCTGCATCAGTGTTGACATCATTAGGAGCATAACGTGTAAGCTTATTAAATTCCTCCACATATTCATTCATGGTGCGACCACCCTGACGCAAGCAGCGAAACTCATTCTTTTTCAGACTCATGGCACCAACAGACACATGGGCAGCACAGAAACCTGGTTGAAACTGCGCCCAGGTGATAGTAGCAATAGGGTATGTGACCAAGTAGTTGTCCCACCAAGCTGCGGCAGGACCCTCCAACAAATGTGAGGTGAACCTCACTCTCTCTGCATCAGTGCAACCAACAGTCTCAAAGTTCCTATTAACCGAGCGAAGCCAATCATCAGCTACAATAGATTTAGGGCTTCTAGAAACCTTTGAGGATTCAGCCTCAAGAAACGGGTAAGTGCATCCAGTAGTGGTGGTGGAGGTGGATAGTTGTGGTTGTTCCCCATGTTCTGAGTGAGATGCTGGATCAACTGGGCCTGTCCTTGAAGAAATTGTTGCATGTATGGTGGCACATCATTTTTGGTGTTGTTGTTGTCTACTGAACCACTGGCTCTAGTACGTCTGGACAACATCTGGTGGGTAAGCATATATGAGATATAGACAGAATGAGGACTAAGGGGAAAACACTACCCATATGCTAGCAACAAACACCAAATCAAACAAATCACACAAGTCACACCACACAAGCAAAACCTACAGGTAAGGTCATATCCGCAAGAGATATGATCTCATCATACTACATGTGAAACGTTTATAAAACTCAACATACTAGTGGTGGTCTGCTAACTAAAACTTTCCAAATGATACTAATGTAACTACGGTGATCATCTACACTTGAAAAGAGAAGGTATAAGTACAAGAGTAAAAAACTAACAAGTAGAGTAAGTTTGCAAAATAAGTTTTCACTCATATGGCTTTTACAACTCCATTTTCTACGGTCACGACCTACAGTCAACATGGGCTCTGATACCATCTGTAACGACCTGAACCAGATAAGATTCGATGTCTCTGTGCTTACTATGCTACTCCCTGGATCAATAGCTAGCACACATAGTACAAAATGAAATACCAAGAATAATCCACATGTCATAAGTATTACATCGCAGATCCAGAGTATAATTTATTACAAACTGAATAACTCGAGGGCTAGCTCAAAATAAAACACAACAGAAAGCATAAAAGATAACTGTGGAGTCCCAACAACACCACTAGAAAAGCTGAGTGTAGTCATCGTAACCCTATTCCCATCACTCACACATCGTATAAAAATCCTGCAGTATAAAATGTTGCAGCCAGAAAGGGTCAATACATTGAATGTGTTGGCAAATCACACCAAGACTGTTATAAGAGACCTACAATATCTATATGCAAGGGTATGACAAAGGAAAGGCTTATGGTTTGATTTTGCAGAAAGCCGATTTTATCTTACTTCTAACTACTAATAAAGTATTTAATATTTATTGCAATTCAGTTCATTAATTGTTAGACTGGACCGCCTCCAATTTAACCCGCCTAAGAGAGCCTCCCAGGATCATAGGTATAACAAAGCCCACTTCACATTTAATTATATTGAGGTGATAAGATCTTCTAGAGGTTTCAAGTCTAGCTGCTCCAAATTGTCCATAACCGGGGACACCGCTAATCATGATTAGTTTTTACACTCTGCAGAAGTTAGTACGCTTTACCCACTGGACCAAACCCAAATATTGAGATGAAGTCTTTCAGAAACAGTCACCTAGTCCCAAAGGAGGACCGTACCAACTATCCCGCTACATCTGCTGGAACATTCGAGTACGGTTTCCACAACTGATCAACTAAGCCAGAGCCCATATTAGCTAGTGGTCGCCCATGGAAGCTACTTGATATGAAACATGTCCAACCTTTTAAACTTGGGCGGCATTCCTCACCATTCCCGAGTCATGTAGAGCGTCTCGGATGGTACATACTTGTTGACTGGTCCTGACATACTAATCCGCCCAGATGATTCATTAATTAAATATTAATATTGCAGAACCTCCCAAAGGATATAATAAAATATATGTTGTTCTATTAATCATTACTTAACTTCAATCACAACTTCCATGTGACACACAATACCCAATCCACCTCTACCATAGCAAGGCTAAGGAATAACTGAAATATAAAGGTACCCAATATGGCGACAAGGATATCACGACAAGACTAAGCATATGGCTATCCTAACTTGGTTTAGCATATCATACCAACTTAACAATTCCTACACATGCATATTATAATAAGGTGATATAGAACTAGATGCATAGAAAATAATAGATTGAAGTATGATCAAATGTGTAACTTTCCTTCTTCCTGGTTCTCAAATTCGCACTCTTAACAATAGTTTGCCTCGCACTCCGGACCTTCTACACGTTTGAAACAACACCACAACTCAATCATCACACCCAAATAATACCAAATAAAACCAAAAGCAAGAAATATTTGTAAAATTCAAACAACGATAGCATAACAGAAGGTCAAAATCAGCTACAACCTAATAGGATCACAATGCAAAAAGAATCACTTGAATTGGATCAATGGTTTGAAAGATGTGGCCTTCGGAAGGTTCAAATTACATTGGAATGAATTCAAACATAAACATCGCAAAAGTGCGAAATTTTGGATCTGTTGGATTCTATTGATCAATATGAGCATGTAGGAAAAAGAATCACTGAATTTGGGTTGCGGATCTCAAGTTATAAGCAAAACCAAATTTGAACATAATCTGTCCAAAACTGCTCGAACTGTTGTTGCGGTTACTGTAGCGATGCCACGTGGCGCAATGTGAGTGGTTGGCACCTGTCCACTGATAAGCTAACAGAGCAAACGTCTGTTAAATACAGGATAACAGTTCGGGAATAATAAAACAAGCCGATCTAATCTTGGACTTTGCTGTGCGATTGGACGGTTGGGGATGCTCACCGAAGATAGAACAGAGGGAGGCTGTCGGAGTTCAAGCAGAACGCGCCGGGGAGGCTCGGACTTGACCCTGGCGTCGTCCACGGTGGTCATTGGGGCTTAGAGGTATGTGTATGGATTGAGGGAGGACACCTTAAACTCAAAAAAATCTACGGGGATGACCAGCACTTCCTCTAGCGTTGGTGACGTTCGGCTGGAGCTCATGCTACCGGCGTGAAGCTTAGGGCGGAGGTCCTAGCGCTCGATTCGGTGATTCCCTGCGTGTAATAGAAGCTAAGGGACAGATAGGACCTCAGGGCGAAGAGAATCAGAGCAAGAGAGAGTGCAGGGGACCTCTGGTAGCGAAGGAATCGACCACGGCAATGGAGCTTCGGCAACGAACTCTGGCGACATCAGAACGGAGCTCCAAGGCACGGGACTAGGAATTTTTTGCAAAAATTGGTAAAGTACGACGTGGGGAATATTTATAAGGTGGTGGGAGTGCAGGAGGGAGAAAGAATCGATCGAATCGATTATGGATTTGGATCGGGAGTGGGGAAGAACTCGTGCGTGTGTAAGAGTTCGTCTCCAGGATGAAGACGACCTGGTAGGACCCAGCGTCAGTGCCAGAGAGGAGAAAAACAAGAGGAGCATGGAGTGCGGGTGGGCGTTTGATATACTATTGGGCCGGCCTGCTACTGTTGTAGCTCGTGAGAGCGAGGGATAGACAAGACCGAGGCAATGGAGGCCTAAATGAACAGTAAAAATCGGCGAATAGATAATACTTTGCAGGAAAAAAACATTCTGCCTAAGAAATAAAATAGCACACCAATTCCTAAAAATACAATAATCACATAGAAAAATATAATAGTAATTTTATAAAATAGTACGCATTTTTCCAAGTCGAATAAAAGTTTGGAGATAATGTTTTTATGCAAGAGGTGCTAATAAAAAGCACCAAAACCAATTATAAAAATGAATCTGAGTTTGTAAAATCTCAAGATAAATACTTTGAACTCAATATGCTATTCTTAGCATTTTACAACAATACCTAATTGGGGAGAAGTCATATTATCTCCACTCCAAATATTTTGCCTTGAGTTGGAAAACACTTTTTATAGTCAAAAATTCAAATGTGCATTGAAATCACGAAGCAAAAGAATGATTCCTATTAACATTCCAAATCTAAAAATTTGGGATGTCACACAAAAATTATATAAAGTTGCTATAAAATGATTTTAAAACATCCAAGATTAATAATATAACAGCATGGAGCAAGCAAAAAAGTTATAGGTACGTTGGAGACATATGATAAGGCGCCCTTATATTCGCCGGCTTGTCCTTGTGATCGTTACCCGCCATATGTAGATATTGTCAAGTTTTGGGCACCGACTCTTCTGTGAGGCATCTCTTCTACTGTAGACATTTGTGATATCTTATCTTTGATTATAAAACAGGTGTTCTTGTAATCCCTTTGCTTGTGTGTAGGCATTTCCTTATGTCAAAGACTTCCATCTATAACTGGGTGCCTTCATAAGTTTCAGAAGAGGTTCTCAAAGAATGTGAGGACCAAGGTTTGTTGCCATCCAAGGAGGCAATTGGATGGGGGGCTCCTCAAGGAGAAGCACAGCCGAACCCCGGTGAAGCAGAAATTGTAGTTTTCATAGATCACCTTCCTCGAGGCTTTTCTCCCCCGGGACAAACTTCTTCCGAGATGCACTCAACTTCCTTCACCTTCATCCGCAATATTTGGCCTCTAACTACATATAAAACCTCTAGAAATGTCAAGTCATATGCAACGCATATTTGCAAATGGAACCCGTTGTCCCACTTATCCTTGAGTGCTTCTATTTTAATCGCGAGACTGAGTGCACAAATGGTCCTAGCCAAGAGTTAGATGGAATTTCACCTCAAAGATGTAGAGATGGCGGCTTTCCTTATGCTGTCCTGCTGAGTCACCCCAAAGGATGGGGTAAAACTTGGTTTTATTGTCAGAACACTCCTCCTGAGAATGTGTAACATCCCAAATTTTTGAATGTTATAATAAATATTAGAATGAGTGTTGTTTGCTTGAGTGATTGAATTGTGTGAAATTTGAAACTTCTAAAAACTTTTTGAATGAGAGGGAATTACATGACTTTCCCATGTGCTTTTGAATTCAAATTCTTACATTTCAAATCAGTGAGAGAAGATGAAATGACTTCTTCAAAATAAAAAGATTTGAAAATTGAATTTGAAAACTATTTAAAAATTTCTGATATGGCGTTCCTTTCATATTTGAATTCCTATTTGAAGTTTGAAAACCCCTTGACAAAAATTTGAGAAGAGTAATGTGACACTCCAAACCAGGGGTAATTTGTGAAGTTTTTGAATCATAAAACCCAGGGGGTTATTTGAAAATTTATTGCAAAAGAATTTAAACCAATTTAGGCATTTTCTGAAAATAATTTTTTTAAAAGTATTCACTTTGACACAGAAAAAATGTTCATTAAATAGCATTTATTTCCCTGATCAATTATATATATATATACATATCTTTATTTTTTGGAATTATATTGATGGCCATAAATGAGATTTCAATGCTCTAGAAATTAATAAAAGAAAAAAATGTTTAGTATTAAAGTCCACCAGCCCACCTGCCCATAACCCCCTCCCGAAATGCCTCCGCACCAGCCACTGATGCTGCGCCCTCTCCCTCTCTCTCTCTCTGACGCCCCGGCCACACCGTCCGATCCCACTAACCCCGCACTCACCTTCCTCCTTTCGCTCCCTCCATTCACTCCCGAGCAGATCTCGCCGGAGTCCGATCCCCTCGACGACTCCCTTCCTTTATACGACCACCGATGCCACCTATAAATAGAGGTGCTCGGCCTCGTTCGATTTTTGCCCAAACCACCAACTCTCGTGCCCTTGTGCTCGCCAAAGTGCTCGCCGAACATTGACCGAGCTGTCACGCCGTTGTCGCACCACCGCATCACCCTGACCCCCTCACCGCCTCCCGAGCCCACCACCTGCTCACCCTCGCTCGCCCGCACCTCCCCATCCCCTCGCCTGGACCCCAGACCCACCAAAGCACCCACGCTGACGACCTCGCCGAAGCGGGCCATCTCCCGAAGCGCCACTCAACTCCGACGCCCTCTCGCCTCGCTGACGGCACCAACGGACGCCAGAGGTCCGCAGCCGTCGACAAGACCTATCATACGCCGTCCCTGACCACCCGAGCCACCTTCACAAGCACCGTTGAGTCCCTGCCTCACCGGAGAAACTCCATCGCCAGCGACCCCTCCTCTGTGAGCCCCTCTCTCTCTTTTAGCCGTTTGATCGTAGATCTAGGGCCAAGATTAGATCCCCAGCGTACCGGTTCGTTAGATCCGGTTTAGTTCCAATAAACTGGTCGGTTTTATTCATTTTTAAGTAGGCCGAAGAGTTTTGTTTAGTTGACGGCCGTTTCCGGTTTAGGATTTTATTTTCTGTTTTACTTTCTAAAACAGAATAGTTTCTAATTTTGTTTTCTTTATATCTTTTATGTTTTAATTATTTTAATTTGATTCTTGTTGCATAATGTCACAAATTTATTCTAGTTTTTGTAGATATCCAGTTTGACCAAATTTGAATAATTTAAAATTGTTTTATTTCTTTGAGGTACCAAAACAGATTCTGTTTAGTTCTTTTATTAGGTTTAATGATATTTTCTTTTATTCTAAATTGTTTTAATTTATTTTTTTCTTTTATATTAGTTGATATATTTTATAAAGTTTCTGTTAGATAATAGTTGACCTTCAAAAAATATTATTTTATTAGTTGATTTCATGAAAATCAAATTCTAGTTCAATTATAACTTGCAATTTGATTTTCAATGCTAGTTGGTTTTTTATTTGAAAATACTTCTAATAAAATGATTTTATAAATCTATTTCTTGTTAACTTAATTATTATATATTTTGTTTTCTGTTAAGTTTATTAGTTTGAAAACCTATGTTGTTTAGAGTGTTGTTTTCATAATTCTTAGTTGTTCTTCAAAAGTAATTGGTTTTGCTAAGTAAAATATTTACTAAAATACTTTTGTTATATATTACTTTGTTTTTGTTTTGGTACTTTTGAAAATAGGATTATTGGTAGAGAAAACCAACCCTTGGTTTTGTTGATGAAGTTTTCATGTTTTGAGTTTTTCTTAAGTATTTCCTTCATCACAACCTTGTTGTTTTTAATTTCGTGTTGCTTTTTTGATTCTTAGTATTGATTGCTAGTATGATTGCTTATATGAATGCAATGTTTTAATTATATAGATTTTTCATCAGAGAGTGGCGAATAATCTATCAAGTTATTGTTGAGAGCGATATATTTTTCTTCATCAACAGTACAGGCAAGTTCACTTTGACCATCTATTTCATACCTATGTTTTATTGCATATAGTGACATAATTCAACAAATCCCTACAGTAGTGTTATTGAAATTCTTGTAGTTGAGTAGAATGCATGAGGTAGGAACCCACCACTTGTTACTAAAGCCCCGGGAACGTTAGTTATTTTAATGCTATGCTAAAGTAGACGGGGTCTAGTATGAGTGTTCGTGAGTGGTGTGAGAAGGAGGACTCCATGTCAAGACGAAAACTTCATGAAGGCATCTTCAAGTCCTGCATCTTCAAGACCTCAAGACTTCGAGACTCGAGAAACAAGTTTTCAATACACACTACTGGGTGAAGGATGGTTGATTGGGCATCCCTGGAGTAACCAGTGGATGGCCGGGATGCATGGAGAAGCGCCATGACATCCTACGGAAAGCTTCACCCAGACTCAAAGAGACGGATGAATACTTCACGCCCGGAAGCTTACATGTGTAGCCACAAGTCAGTATGGGCTCTGGCTTGGTTGATCTTTGTTGTGACTCTGGGTGGGCAGTGCTACGAGATGTAGTCGACGTTAGGATTGGGTGGGCACTGACAGTAGTCAGGGAAGCACTCTGAAAGACCATGTTTCATTCGTCCTGTGGTCAAACAACCGGCAGTGCGAGGACTTACCAGGAGGGAACGAATCTTATGGGTAAAGTACACAACACTCTGCAGAGTTAAAACTAATCGATTAGCCGTGTCCCCGGTTACGGACAATTTGAGCCTCTTGACTTGGATCTATTTCTGAAACTCTCAACACTGGACTGATAATTAATTGTGGGAAACTTATGATACTTGCGGGCACTAAGACATCGGTTGGCGAAACCATGTCATGGTAGGTAATTCTGTAGTGAAACTCCAGATATTCCTTTGTTGTAGGAAAAATAAAATAAAACCAGCTATTATGCAAAAACTCAGACATAGTGCCACAAAGCCTTACTGCATATAGAATAGTTTTTAACTTCTGTTCTACTATGGTGATCTTGCCGGTACATTCAATGTACTGACCTACACGACTGCAACATCTCATGTTGCAGATACTCTCCTTCAACGAGTAAGAGTATGATTCAGGGTTACGGTCTACACTCAACCTGCCGCTGGTGTTTATTAGGACTTCACTCCCGTTGACTGTTCCCGCTGAGATTTTAAGGTATATATCAGTTTTACGTTAATTACATGTGATAGAACTTTGATATATACATTGATGTACTGTGTGGGCCAGCATACTGATCCAGGGATGGCACAGAACACAGAGGCTTGACTCATTTTGAGTCGGGTCACTACAGAAATGGTATCAGAGCACATGTTGACTGTAGGACCGGACCCTAGGAAATGGATTAGAACTAGGAAGACCTTGATAGGAAACAACTTTTGTTTTCACTACTCCCGTATTTCTAAATTCTTTTACTGAACCCTCCCTGTTTCAAACTATAGATGGAGAACTACACCTTGAACAAAAGAGAGGATTACGAGGATGTTCTCGGAGGCTCATTCCTCATGGAGCTAGTGCAGATGGTGAAGCTACCAATACCTGAGATCAAGGCAACTAAGAGTAAGTCTGGATTCTGGGGCATCAAGACTAAAGTTTCTGGACGTACAGAAGACCCCAAGATCGAAGACATCAACTATGGCACATTGAGCCATGAACGTGAGATGGGAATGAACACTGCCGTCCATGATGCCATCGCATGTTTGAGCTATCGTCATCGTGCTGAGTTGTGCAACCACTATTTTGGAAGGCTTGGATGGCAGAAGCCTGATGGAGCACTCATCGACCTGACCGACGAACAAAAGATGAAGTTTTCACCCGTACTAGTGTACAATCAAGAACTGGAGCACTACATCAAGAACCTTCAAATGGACCTTCTCTCAGAGTTGTTTGAGAATGAAACACTTCGGGAGAAACTCAAGGCTAAGAAACTGAAGGTAGCAAATCTGAAGAAACACGATCCCAAGATTCAGAAGCTTCGTCAAGACTTGAAGAATAGTCAGGCCATGGGTCATGCTGGAGACATTAAAATACAGAAGCTCAAGAGCCAACTTCTGGAACTACAAGGACGACACCAGAAACTCCGCATCAACAGGGAAAATCTGGTAGAAGAACTTGAGAATATCAAGCATGACCAAAATAAGCGCACTGAAGATGAAGACATGATATAAACTAGCTTAGTAGTGGCCCCACCATGACAGAATAAAGGATAAACATTGTTACGATTTGAGTGATCGACCATACCAACCTTATATGGGTGGCGATACTATAGTTTGATTGAACCTTATGAATGTGTGGATGTGAGTTTGATGTTTTGTGTGTTTGTATCCCTTCTCTCTCTCTTTGTCTCAATCTCTCGCATCTTATCCCAAAACCATGAACCCAATAGATGGTGAATGAAGCCGGACTTGAATTCTCTAGATCTATGACCCAGTGGGAGGTAGAAGTATGGATTTAAAACATGGATGAAAATGAGTTGTTGATGCATAAACTAGGATTTTGCTAAAGTACAAGGATAGAATAGAATATGGTAAGATAACCCATGTTGTTTTAAGGATGACAATACTTGGTAAGATGTTGGGAAGTGAAATTATAAGCTTGGTTTGGATGATAAGAATTCTTACCCAGGAGGAAACATATGTTAATTTTGAGTGCCCCTTTTCTGATACCTCCAGATGACCACCCTTTATGAGTCTTTTCTCAAGGGCCCGGAGACAATCATGACCCTGACTAGTGATCATGATTACCCAAGGATCCTGAAGGATATGATGCAGCACATCCATCTTGAAGGAGATGCAGTCTACAAAGGCTACCCATTCATGGAAAATGAAGTGGAACTTTGGTATGTGGAGGTACACCTCCACCATGTGAAAGGAGTTTTCCCAAAGACCATGGTACAATACTTTTCATATCTCGTGTACCACGAGCAACTTTCTTAGACGCTGTTCGTGATGCTGCAATGGAAGCCATACGTCGGATTGGAGAAATACTTGAAGCAAGACTCTGTCATACTCAGGAATACCTGCAGGAGGTGCATACGGAGATGATGGAGATGAAGCTCATGTCCACCCTGATCAAGCAAAAGAAGGATGAATTCAAGGAGCACATCGCAAAGTACCACTGGTACTAAAAATATCTCCAAGAGGGGGTAAATGAATAAAGTTGGGAGCAATGCTGGACCATACCAAACTATGTGGATGGCAGCATTTGTAATAAAGTACTTTTTAGGAGTTTTAAGAAGTGATTGAGGTTATGTAACGGAAGTCTCAGAGTTTGTAATAAATTCACGAACCAATGGAATTTATGGAGTCATGATCCTCCTATGTTGAATTATATGAATTGTTACTCTATGAACAAAGATCACAGGCCAATTTCGAGAATATGAGAAAATATGGTCTATGCAAACATGAGTGCATTTCATTTTAAGTGTGGTAGTACCCACATGGACAAATGAATGAAGAAAATACCATTCATATTAAGGAACATGGATAAGTGAATACAGGTGAAGAGAATGTGAACCATATCCAAACTAAGTGGATGATACCCTTTGTGACAACGTGTTTTTGAAGTTGGAATATTGAGAAAAGGAATGATTGTGATGAAACCATACCCAAGGTTAAACATACCAATGGAAAGGAAAATGGATTCCGCAGAGTGGAATCTAAACAATAATAAGTCTGTGAATTGTTACCTCAAGGGTATGGTGAAGTGAACTGAAGGTAATGTTGGAATATGGAACGATAGTGACCCCAAGAGTGAGATGAAGTTGTTCAAGTATTCAAGTGAACCCACAACTCACTGACCTCAGGATTGATAAGGATCAAGACCCACCTTTGTGAAGGAAGAAACTTGGAAGAAGCTACGACTGATCAACAAACGTTTTTCTTAGGAGTATACGAAAACCTGAGAGTTGTGAAGAAATGATAGATGTTTTGCTTAGCTTGCAGAATCAGTGGACTTATCCAAACTTTGTTCGTTGACAAGATGAAATTTCTACAATGCTTGTGAGGAAGCTCAAGTGTTAGAATACGAGATTCACTAAATCTTATACAAGGTAATGATTTCAGTGTGACATGGCTTGGCCAACATGATGACTTACTCTTATCATTCTCTTGCTATTCGAATTGGTAAATCTGAGTGACTTACCCATAGTAAAGAGACAACGTTCTTTGAAGCTTTTTGTTTAAGCCCTAGAATGGTATGAAGAAAACCCCTTGTACAGGAAAGTTGCTGTCACACGTAGGAATTTTATGGTGAGAAATGAAGCCAAGACCCATTTCACTGCAGGGTAACCACTACTAGTACACCACCATGAGCTCTTCGATAAGTTATTTAGAATGATCGCGAGACTTATCAGTTAAGAAGAC
The DNA here is from genome assembly GCA_022496015.1 of Hordeum marinum. Classification (NCBI taxonomy): domain Eukaryota; kingdom Viridiplantae; phylum Streptophyta; class Magnoliopsida; order Poales; family Poaceae; genus Hordeum; species Hordeum marinum. Next base: position 559,141,316 of record CM039678.1, read on the forward strand.
CTAGTACTGGAGGAAAGTGCATTTTGTTATGAGAACACAACATTTTGATATAACGGATGAGCATCACCGAAGAAGCTATCATGAAGAATGTGAACAAATAGATGCACCCACAGGATCGCCATGACTTTTGAATGACTAGTAACTCCCATTTTAAGTGTGGTAGACACCACACCTTCCAGGACAGTGGATTTGTTAGAAGACCCCAACCCTAACCTATTCTTTGTAGCCCTTTTAAATCTCGAGGACGAGATTCATTTTAAATGTGGTAGGTTTGTAACATCCCAATTTTTGGAATGTTATAATAAATATTAGAACGAGTGTTGTTTGCTTGAGTGATTGAATTGAGTGAAATTTGAAACTTTTGAAAACTTTTTGAATGAGAGGGAATGACACGACTTTCCCATGTGCTTTTGAATTCAAATTCTTACATTTCAAATCAGTGAGAGAAGATGACATGACTTCTTAAAAATAAAAAGATTTGAAAAGTGAATTTGAAAACTATTTGAAAATTTCTGCTATGGAGTTCCTTTCATATTTGAATTCCTATTTGAAGTTTGAAAACCCCTTGACAAAAATTTGAGAGGAGTAATATGACACTCCAAACCAAGGGGTAAGTTTTGAATTTTTTGAATCATAAAACCCAGGGGGTTATTTGAAAATTTATTGCAAAAGAATTTAAACCAATTTAGGCATTTTCTGAAAATAAATTTTTTAAAGTATTCATTTTGACAGAGGAAAAATGTTCATTAAATAGCATTTATTTCCCTGATCAATCTGATATATATATCTTTATTTGTTGGAAGTATATTGATTGCCATAAACGAGATTTCAATGCTGTGGAAATTAATAAAAGAAAAAAATGTTTAGTATTAAAGTCCACCGGCCCACCTGCCCATAACCCCCTCCCGAAATCCCTCCGCACCGGCCACCGATGCCGCGCCCTCTCCCTCTCTCTCTCTGATGCCCCGGCCCCACTGTCCAATCCTGCTAACCCAGCACTCACCTTCCTCCTTCCGCTCCCTCCATTCACTCCCGAGCAGATCTCGCCCGAGTCCGATCCCCTCAATGGCTCCCTTCCTTTCTACGACCACCGAGGCCGCCAATAAATAAAGGAGCTCGGCCTTGTTCGATTTTTGCCCAAACCACCAACTCTCGTGCCCCCGTGCTTGCCAAAACAATTGCCTGAGTTCGACCGAGCCGTCGCACCACCGCATCACCCTGACCCCCTCAGCGCCTCCCGAGCCCACCACCTGCTCACCCTCGCTCGCCCGCACCTCCCCATCCCCTCGCCTAGACCCCAGACCCACCAGAGCACCCACGCCGATGACCTCTCCGGAGCGGGCCACCTCCCGAAGCTCTACGAGATCGTGCAACTCAACTCCGATGCCCCCTCGCCTCGCTGACGCCACCAACGGACACCAGTGGTCCGCTGCCATTCACAAGACCTCTCAGACGCCGTCCCCGACCATCGGAGCCACCTCCACAAGCACCGCCGAGTCCCTGCCTCGCCGGAGAAACTCCATCGCCAGCGACCCCTCCTCTATGAGCCCCTCTCTCTCTCTTTTAGCCTTTCGATCGTAGATCTAGGGCCAGGATTAGATCCCGAGCGGACCGGTTCATTAGATCCGGTTTAGTTCCAATAAAACCGGTCGGTTTTATTAATTTTTAAGTCGGCCGAAGCGTTTTGTTTAGTTGACGGCCGTTTTCTCATTAGCCGTCGTAGCGCACACCCCGTGGCCAATGAGAAAGCGTCATGTAGCACCCCTGTTCGTTAGATTAGGATTTTATTTTCTATTTTCTTTTCTGAAACAGAATAGTTTCTGATTTTGTTTTCTCTATATCTTTTATGTTTTTGATTATTTTAATTTGACTCTTTTTGCACCATGTCACAAATTTCTTCTAGTTTCTGTAGAAGTCGAATTTGACAAAATTTGAATAATTTAAAATTGATTTCAAACAGTTTTGATTCAAATATTATTTTCTAAATATCCTGAGTTTAAAAATAGATTTTTAGTTGATTCTTTTTGCTACTTGTCACTAGTGACTTTCCTTAACTGTAGGTAGAATTTGAGAAGTTTTAGAATAATTTAAATTAGTATTCTTAGCAAAACAGATTATGTTTAGTTCTTTTATTAGGTTCAATTATATTTTCTTTTATTCTAAATTGTTTACATTTATTTTTTCTTTTATATTAGTTAATATATTTTATATATTTTCTATTAGATAACAGTAGCCCTTCAAAAAAAAATATTTTATAAGTTGATTTCATGAAAATCAAATTCGAGTTCAATTATAACTTGCAATTTGATTTTCAATGCTAGTTGGTTTGCTATTTGAAATTACTTCTAATAAAGTGATTTTATAAAATCTATTTCGTCTTAACTTAATAATTATATTTTTTTTTCTGTTATTTTAATATTTTATTTTTTTACTTGTTGTTATGTTTATTAGTTTGAAAACCTATGTTGTTTAGAGTGTTGTTTCCATAATTCTTAGATGTTCTTCAAAAGTAATTCTTTTTGCGAAGTAAAATATTTACTAAAATACTTTTGTTATATTTTACTTTGTTTTTGTTTTGGTACTTTTCAAAATAGGATTATTTGTAGAGAAAACCAACCCTTGGTTGTGTTGATGAAGTTTTGCTGTTTTGAGTTTTGTCTTAAGTATTTCCTTCATCACAACCTTGTTGTTTTTAATTTTGTGTTGCTTTTTTGATTGTTAGTATTGATTGCTAGTATGATTTATTATATGAATGCAATGTTTGAATTATATAGATTTCTCATCGGGGAGTGACGAATAATCTATCAAGTTATTGCTGAGAGCGATATACTTTTCTTCATCAACAGTACAGGCAAGTTCACTTTGACCATCTATTTCATACCTATGTTTTATTGCATGTAGTGACATCATTCAACAAATCCCTACATTAGTGTTATTGAAATTCTTGTAGTTGAGTAGAATGCATGAGGTAGGAACCCACCACTTGTTACTAAAGCCCCGGGAACGTTAGTTATTTTAATGCTATGCTAAAGTAGACGGGGTCTGGTATGAGTGTTCGTGAGTGTTGTGAGAAGGAGGACTCCACGTCAAGACGACAACTTCATGAAGGCATCTTGAAGTCCTGCATCTTCAAGACCTCAAGACTTCAAGACTTGAGAAACAAGTTTTCAATACACACTACTGGGTGAAGTATGGTTGATTGGGCATCCCTGGAGTAACCAGTGGATGGCCGGGATGCATGGAGAAGCGACATGACATCTTGCGAAAAGCTTCTCCCAGACTCAAGGAGACGGATGGATTCTTCATGCCCGAAAGCTTACCTGTGTAGCCACAAGTCATTATGGGCTCTGGCTTGGTTGATCTTTGTTGTGACTCTGGCTGGGCAGTGCTACGAGATGTAGTCGACGTTAGGATTGGATGGGCACTGACAGTAGTCAGGGAAGCACTCTGAAAGACCATGTTTCGTTCGTCCTGTTCTAAAACAACCGGTACTGCGAGGACTTACCAGGAGGGAACGAATCTTGTGGGTAAAGTACACAAAACTCTACAAAGTTAAACCTAATCGATTAGCCGTGTCCCCGGTTACGGACAATTTGTGCCTCTGGACTTGGATCTATTTCTAAAACTCTCAACACTGGACTGATAATTAATTGTGGGAAACTTATGATACTTGTGGGCATTGAGACATCGGTTGGCGGAACCATGTCATGGTAGGTAACTCTGTAGTGAAACTCCCGATATTCCTTTGTTGTAGGAAAAATAATATAAAATCAGCTTTTATGCAAAAACTCAAACACAGTGCCACAAAGCCTTACTGCATATAGAATAGTTTTTATCTTCTATTCTACTATGGTGATCTTGCCAGTACATTCAAGGTACTGACCTACACGGCTGCAACGTCTCAGGTTGCAGATACTCTCCTTCGACGAGTAAGAGTACGATTCAGGGTTACGGTCTACACTCAACCTGCCGTTGGTGTTTATTGGGACTCCACTCCTGTTGACTGTTTCCGCTGACATTTTAAGGTATATATCAGTTTTACGTTAATTACATGTGATTGCACTTTGATCTATACATTGATGTATTGTGTGTGCCAGCATACTGATTCAAGGATGGCATAGAACACACAGAGGCTTGACTCGTTTTGACTCGGGTCGCTACAGAACGAGACCCCCCTACCGGGTTATAGACCAGATCGCCTTCCTATGGAGTTTGACCTTCCTGTCCGGGCTTCTCAAGAAGGGTGGGATAAGTTTGCTTTTGTATTTCCAAAGCTGGCGGCTCTACAGGCTCAGGGTTTAACTGGAGTAGACCTGACCCGGTGCTGGGCATCCTTGATGATCCTGCTGTTGAGCCGCCAAAATGATTTGAAGTGCAACTATTCTAGCCATGTTGATGATCCGCAAAGATATAGTAAGATGGTTTTGATAGAGGATGAAATAAATAAGATTGTGAAGAACCTGCTGGGAGAACCTCAAACAGTCTGTGATCAAATTGGCTTGAATCCTTTAATGCCCACAACCCGCCTCCTTCAGTAAGAAAACTTCCAACAATCTTATGACTATCTTTGTAGAACCTTTTCAAATTTAAATGCTTTACTCTGTTACTTATATCAGCAAACTTTGCTGCCGTCTTGTCCATTTTGGAAGAAGAGAAGGAAAGACCCGGCTATAAAGCCTAGAGCCGACCCAAAGAAGAAAAAGAACAAGGTGGCTACAAACGAGCCGTCATTTAGGGGTGAGTCTCCATCATCTAGTGCATCTATGGAGGGTTATGTTGCTATCACTTTTGCTAACACTTTTTGATGTCCTTAGACATTTCTTTATTGAATTTGCTCACACTTTTTGCTATCAGGGTCATGTTGCCACAAGTCGGGCCGACAATGTTGAGGTAATTTATATATCCTCTGGCTCAGAATCCTTGTCTCCGAGGAGGATAAGGCAGATCATTCGGAAAGTAAGTTTTTCTCACCCATCTACTTATTTGGATCCCGATTTTGTTTTGAGGAAGACCCAACATGCCTCAAGGCGCCAGACTCGGAGTAGTTCTGGTACTCTTGTGACCTGCTTACCCAACAAGCTAGCTGCTAACCATGTACAAGATAAGGTGCCTCATAGTCCAACTCGGTATCATCCTCGGGCTGGTCTTTTTAAACAACCTCTCAATCTTGTTGATTCAAATTACCAGGAGTCACACCCTTCATCTGGCGACTCAACTGCCATGAAGTTGCCACCCTTTGTTATCAACCATGGGTAAGCTTTTCCTTTTTTGTATCATATGTTTGTTTGCTATACTCCGAGTTTGCATATATTTTATTCTGCCCTCTCGTTTTGTGGGGCCGGGCCAAGAAAAGCAACCTTGGCCAGTCATCTGTAAATACTGAAGTCCTTGAACCAAAATATCCAGATGTGACAGTTCCTGAAACCACTGAACATGTCAAAAGATGTCAAGAAATCCATGTCGATTTACCTCCTCATCAGCCTGAACTAGAAACACATGTTGTTGCGCCTATAGATGTTCAAACTGACCAAACAACCGATACTGATCCAACTGTTTCTCAGGAGGCTGCTGAAGATGCTTCATGTGACAAGAATGTAGAAGTTGCTATTACTAGGTCGGGTTATACTGCTCCTGGACCCTCTAATGTGTTGGCAAAGCTTGCCACCAAGGAGAAAACAATCCTACCTGACAAGGGAAATGCTAAACTGGAGATTTCGAGTTATGAAACTTTCAGCATTGAAGAATTACATGCTAGTTATCTAGAGCGTCTTTCTACAAGCCGGCAAGTGGAAGTTGGCCTTGTGAACATGATGAAAATGAAATATGAGGTATGCTTAGCCTTGCTGTATATTCCATACACATATATATCCTCCTATAGCCCCCAAGGGTTGGCTCATCTTCTTGAGATGAGTCAGGTCTTGATAATTGTAGAAGAATTCTACCTATATCCCTAAGGGCTGGCTCATCTTCTTGAGATGAGCCGGGCCTTGATAATTCTATAAAAATTGGACCTATAGCCCCCAAGGGCTGGCTCATCTTCTTGAGATGAGTCGGGCCTTGATAATTGTAGAAGAATTCGACATGTAGCCCACAAGGGACGGCCCATCTTCTTGAGATGTGTCAGATCTTCATAATTGTATTCATTGGATAGAATTGATATGCATTAGCACCCAAGTGTCGTGTATATTGCTTGCAATCTTCTTGAGACTTTGCTTATTCATCATATTGTATTTTTACTGTTGATCACTAGGATAACTTTGAATACACAAGAAACTCTCAAAGCGGCCGAGGCTAATGTGAGCGATTTGAAAAAGGAACTTGCAGTGCGACAAGCTGCCCGGGCAGAGCTAGATTAGAAATTGCGGTTATCCTCGCAGGAACTGGAGAAAACCAAGGCAAGTTTTGAAAGAGAGGGAAAATCATTTGAAGCTGAGAAAATTGCCTTGATCTAGCGTTCTGTAGATCACATGACTCAAGCCATCTTCGGTGAGTGTTTTGATAAACTTTTTTTAATCTGACTAATACTCATTTATTAAGATAAGTCGTCTGGCCACTCATGTACTTGAATTTTTTGCAGGCCATCGCACTTGCAATCTTTAGGATAATTGCTTGCTAAAGCACAAGGCTGTATATGCATCAACAAAGCAACTTTACACTAGAAGCCTATGCACAATCAAATTCGTCATGGGGAACAAAGAGCCGGTGAAGCTCTAAAAGATGTACTGACATTCCTCTTGATGATCCCAAATAAAATTAGAGATCTCAAGCGATTAGCCGCCCGAGCTGGAGCTACATATTCCTTGGGTTGAGCTTTGGCTTACATAGTAGAGCTTGACCCGGCAGAGATGGCTAGGGGGTTTCCAACGCTGAAGGTGGACGGCTCAACTTTTACTGAAGATGACTATCTTCAGTGCGTCAAGGCGGCTCGGGTGTTTGCCAGCCAGCTCGTGAATGGCATGTCACTGAAGAGCTATCATCCATCTTATGACTCAAACAACTCCTGAGTTCAACCACACTTGTTAGAATAGTGAGTTTTAGTACGCGACACTGTAAGCATATCTCTTCGCCCCTGACGTTGACCTGTCTCCTGTTTTGAACGAAGAAGCCATTTTCTAAGCCTTGACCCGCTGCAAGTGGAACTTGGATGACCTTCAGATCGTAGACCCCGAAACTCGAGCGGAGGACAACCCGGAGAAATCCCATGGACAAGACCAAACCAAAGTTTAACCCAGAAAGCAAAGGGGTAGGGTTAAGAAAAACTTTGATTCTACTACTCAGGCCTGAAGTGCCTTGTAAATTTTTTAAGGCTACAATTGTTTTACCTGCGTCATGCCTTCGTGCACGCTTTCCAACTCTACATCACGTCTTGATTACAAGGATCTGGTGTATGATCCAGCTTTTGCCAACCCGCTTTTAATCCTTGCTTTTGCAAACCATACACCTTGTGTCCTCATCTTAAACTGTCTTTGCTGATTTTGCTTAATACGTTTTTTTCTTGGATCTGTATGTGCAGGTTACCATAACCTGGGGTCTCTGAAAACTTTTTTCACAATTTTTGCAGAAAAAATGTACTCTGACCTGGCCATAATATGGTCATAGTTTCATAACCCGGTACCCTTACATGAACCGGAGACAAAAGTAGTGTTCATTCTAGAAAAGTTAGCATGGCAAAAACTATAATAAGCTGGCTTGGTGAGACCTCATAAAAGGCTGGATTTCAAAGCCCAAGTCTTACTTCAATGAAGCGGGTATTAAAATCCATGGTTTATCCTAGCTCTCTGTATGTCAGCTCTCACATGACTCAAACCAATGTTTTAACCTTGAAAAGTTCAGGGTCCATCAAGAATTGACTTATCAAGAGTACATGGGGTCATCTCGTTGGAGTCACATCAAACATATAGGCACGTTCAACCTTATATTGATGGTGTATTTATTTTGCAGGGTCAAGAGGGTGAGAAAGCTAAGCTCGATGAGTTGGAAGCAGCCGAGTGCCCTACGTTTCAAACAATAAAGACTCATGCTCAACTTATAGGCATAAACGATAGAGACCCCAAGTTTCGTGGGGGTTGGCTTTATTATATTTGACATATACAAGTATTCATAGAATTCTTAGGGGGGGGGTACAAAGTAATGAGCCGGTGGATCTAAGTATTAAGGCCCAAGTTAAGCGATGTTCCAAGGCCGGGTCGTATCTTCTTTAGAGGTGTGTGAACCCGATCGCAGATCGATCAGATAATATGAACCATTGTTAAGGTTATCACCGACTACAAAAGGACCTTCCCAAGGCGACAAAGGCTTGTGCATCCCTATTTGATTTTGAATCAAACGAAGTACTAAGTCACCCTCCGGAAAGGTGTGACTTTTAACTCTACGGCTATGATAGCAACGTAGGTCTTTCTGATATAAAGCTGATCTGACTACTGCTAAGTCACGTTCTTCCTCCAAAGCGTCCAGAGAATCCTAGCATCCTTGCTCATTGTCTACCTTAACATAAGCAGCGACTCAAGGACAATAATGGCGAATATCACTTGGCAAGACCGCCTCAACTTCGTAAACAAGAAAGAAAGGCCATTAACCAGTAGATTTATTTAGAGTTGTTCTAATACTCAACCAAACAGCCTGGGGTACGCTATAGTGGAACCATGAGCTGGGGCTTGATTCCTCTCCAAATCTCTTGATTATCCTTCTCGGCTTGTCCATTAGATTGTGGATGCGCCAGTGCTGCTAAGTCAAGCCGGATATGTTCTTTCAGAGAAAATTGCTCCATAGCTCCTTTGGATAGATTGGTACCATTGTCAGTAATGATACTATGAGGATAACCAAAATGATAGATTAACTTGTTTGCAAACATAACAGTTGTTTCTGCATCACAACTACCGACAAGCTCTGGTTCAATCCACTTGGTGAATTTATCGACCACCAGGAGTAGGTGAGTCTTCTTATAAGAAGACATTTTGAATGGGCCAACCATATCAAGCCCTGATATGTCCGTTTCACATCACGTTTTCCTACTGTTATTTACAATGTTCTTATGCATAATACTGCTTTGAGGAGTAATTCTAATGCCTTTTCTCTCTCAGTTTACAAGGTTTACACCAAGAGGGAGAATGTTGAAAACTGGACTTTAGTACCTAAAAAGCATCTTAGAGATACCAATTCTGCACATCCCCAATGAAGCTGAAAATTTACGGAGATTTTTATACAATAAATAAGAATTACTGGAGTTGAAAACTAATGGAGGGGGGCCACGAGGTGGCCACCCTCCACCAAGGCATGCCAAGCACTCTTACAGCGCCCTGGTGGAGGGTGCTCACCCAGGCCCACCTCCGGAGCCCGTCTTCTAGTATAAAGTCCCAAAAAACCAAAAAAAATGGGAGCTGGACTTTTGGGATGAAGTGCTGCCTCCTCGAGGCAGAACTTGGGCAAGATCACTTTTGCCCTATGGTGGAGCGATTCCGTTGGGGGGAACTTCCCTCCTGGAGGGGGAAATCGAAGACATCGTCATCACCAACAACCCTCTCATCTTGGGGAGGCCATTCTTCATCAATAGCTTCAACAACATCATCTCCTCTCAAACCCTAGTTCATCTCTTGTGTTCAATCTTTGTACCGGAACCTTAGATTTGTACCTATGGGTGACTAGTAGTGTTGATTACCTTGTGTAGTTGCTTATTATATGGTTTATTTGGTGGAAGATTCTATGTTCAGATCCATTATACTATTCAATACACCTTTGATCTTGAGCATGCATACTAATTGTGAGTAGTTACTTTTGTTCTTGAGGTCACGGGAGAAGCCATGTTGCAAGTAACCATGTGAATTTGATATGTGTTCGATATTTTGATGACATGTCTGTTGTGATTCCCTTAGTGGTGTCATGTGAACGTTGACTACATGACACTTCACCATCCTTGGGCCTAAGAGAATGCATTGTGGAGTAGTTATTAGATGATGGGTTGCCAGAGTGACGGAAGCTTAAACCCTAGTTTAATGCTATGGTCAGACTTTGTCTTAGCACTTTTCTCATAGTTGTGGATGCTTGTGAGGGGGTTAATTATAAGTAGGTTGTTATTTCAAGTAAGAACAACACCTTAGCACCGGAGCACCCACATATCAAATTATCAAAGTAGCGAACACGAATCAAACCAACATGATGAAAGTGACTAGATGAAATTCCCGTGTACCCTCAAGAACACTTTGCTCATCATAAGAGATGGTTTTGGCCTGTAATGTGCCACAAAAGGATTGGGCTACCTTGTTGCGCCTTACCTTTTGTTACCGTTACTTGCTCATTACAAATTGCCTTGCTATCAAACTAGTTGCTACTTACAATTTCAGTGCCTGCAGAAATTACCTTACTGAAAACCGCTTATCATTCCTTTCTGCTCCTTGTTTGATTCGGCACTCTTACTTATCGAAAGGAGTATGATTGATCCCCTATAATTGTGGGTCATCAAGACTCTTTTGTGGCATCATTGCCAGGGAGTGGAGCGCTCTTGGTAAGTGGAAATCGGTAAGGAAATTTACTGTCACTTGTTACTATGGAAAGTAACCCTTTGAGGGGTTTGTTCGGGGTATCTTCACATCGACCTGAACCACAATTAGTGGACCCTTAGCCTACAACACCTATTGAAAATGTTGGTTATGAAATTCCTGCGGGTATGTTAGAAAAACTGCTAGCTAGTCCTTATGTAGGAGATGGAACTGAACATCCTAATATGCACCTAATACATGGGGAAGAAATTTGTGGACTATTTAAGCTTGCAGGTTTATCCGGAGATGAAGTTAAGAAGAAGGTTTTACCTTTATATTTGAAGGCAAAAGCATTGACATTGTATAGGCTATGTGATGATATTGGATCATGGAACTAGAATCATTTGAAATAGGAATTCCACCAAAAATTTTATCCTATGCATCTAGTTCATCGTGATCGGAATTGTATATATAATTTTTGGCCTCGTGAAGGATAAAGTATCGCTTTAGCTTGGGGGGGGGGCTTAAGTCCATCTAATATTCATGCCCCAATCATGATATCCCGAGAGAAGTTATTATTCATAATTTTTATGCTTGGCATTCTCATAATGATCAAACCATGCTCCATACTTCTTGTACTGGTTCTTTTATGAAAAAGACTATTGAATTCAAGTGAGATCTCTTGGAAAGAATTAAACACAACTCTAAAGATTGGGAACTCGACGAAGGTAATTGATACGTCTCAACGTATCGATAATTTATGAAGTATTCATGCATATTCACCTATGTTTACAATACTTTTATACGGTTTTGATGCACCTTATATGATTTATTTACAACTAACCCGGACTGACGCTCTTTTTAGCAGAACTACCGTGGTGGTGTTTTTATGTAAAAAATGAAAGTTCTCGGAATCGCTCAAAACTTTTTGACGACTTTTGTTTTGTAAAAAAAGAGGCACTAGACGATTCATGGGACGGCCATAAGAGCCATGAGGTGGGCACAACCCAACAGGCCGCGCCAGGCCCCCAAATCGTGGTCTGGTGTATAGTGCTCACCTCCTGGTCCATCTCTGCAAGAAACCAGCACCAAAAATTATTTTAAATATAGAAACCATTCGAAATAACCCTAGACTCCTTGTTCCGCCGCTGCAAGGCCTCTGTATGGAAAAAAACCAATCTGGAGAGAAAACAGTGCCCCGTCGGAGAGGGTAGATCAGCTCAGGTGGTCATCTTCATCATCCTGGAGGAGTCCATGATGAGGTGGGAGTAGTCCACCCTTGGGGCTGACAATTTGTACCTATAGCTATGTGTTCAATCTCTCTCTCTCTCTCCCTCTCGTGTTCTTGAGATGGCATGATCCTGATGTATCATGTGCTTTGTTAATATTGTTGGATCACATGGTGTTTCCCCCCTCTCTGTCTTGTTGTGATGAATTGAATTTTCCCTTTGACATTTCGTTATGTTGGATTGAATATTAGATTTGAGAACACTTGATCTATGTCTTAGTACTCAAATTGTGGATTCCTGAGGTCACATTGGGGTAATCTATGCATAGGGGTTGATACACGTTCTTGTCCTAGCTTCTCTAGTAGAAATCTTGGGGCACTCTTTGAGGTTCATTGTGTTGGATTGAGTATTATGAATATGAAATTGTTTGATGCGTATCGTATAATTAACTCATGGATACTTGTGGTGACATTGGAGTATCTAGGTGACATTAGAGTTGGTTGATGCGTACCATATGGTGTTATTCTAGTATGAACTGTTAGATAGATCGATCGGAAAGGATAGCTTGGTTATTTTAGTATAAACTCTTGGATAGATCGATTGGAAAGGATAACTTTAAGGTGGTTTAGTACCCTACAAACAATTTCTTCTTATGCTTTCCGCTAGATTAGAACTTTGGAGTGATTATTCGTTGCATGTTGAGGGATGGTTATGGATCCAATTATATTAGCATTGTTGAGAGATTGCACTAGCAAAAGTACGGACCATAGGCCTTTTTTTTCAAGCATTGCAATACCTTTTGTGCTCACTTTTGTAACTTTCTACTGTTGGGGAACATTGCATGGAAAACCAATTTTTTCCTACATACACGCAAGATCTATCCATGGTGATGAGCATCTACGATTGGGAGAGTGGATCTAAAAACCCTTGTAGATGGCTAAGCGGGAAGTGTTAAGAAATGATGTTGATGTAGTCAAACGTCTTCGCAATCCAAATAGCCGAGCGTCCCGCGATCCAATCACGATCCATCCCGATCTAGCGCCAAACGGACGACACCTCCGCGTTCAACACACAAACAACTTGATGACGATCTTTGCCTTCTTGATCTAGCAAGAGGGAGCGGAGAGGAATATGACTTCTCTAGCAGCATGGTGGAACTATTCTGGCAGGGCTTTGGCTAAGAACCTTCGAAACTAGACTAGAGAAGAAAACGATCTAGAGGAAGAAGAGGGCAGCACGTGGCAATTAGGGTTAGGGCTGCCCTCAAATCCTCCACTATATATAGGAGGGAGGGGAGGGAGGCCGGCGCCCCAAGGGCTGCCCCTATGGTGCGGCCGAAGTGGGAGATGGAGGAGTCCTACTCCAATCCTACTAGGAGTAGGATTCCTCCTCTCCACTTGGAAACTCTTACCACCTTTGGGTTTTTCCTTCCTTAGCCGCATGGGCCTTAGTGGGAGCTTCGGCCAGCCCACCAGGGGATGGTTTGTTTCCTCCCACAGCCCATGATACCCTTAGGGGCAAGAGGCCCCTCCCGATGGTCCCCTGGTACCCTCCCGGCACTCCCGGTACACTATCAAAGTATCCAAAACTTTTCCAATGACCAAAACGGGATTTACTATATATCAATCTTTACCTCCGGACGGTTACGGAGCTCCTCATGACATCCCGGATCTCCTCCGGGAGTCCGAACAACCTTCAACCACCATACATATCTCTATACCACCGAAATGTCACAGAACCTTAAGTGTGCACACCCCGCGGGTTCGAGAACTACGTAGACTTAACCGGGACACCTCTATGGTCAATAACCAATTGCAGGACCTGGATGCCCATATTGATTCCTACATATTCTATGAAGATCTTCATCGGTGGAACCTCTATGTCAAGGATTTAGTTAATCCCGTATGTTGTTCCCTTTGTTCTTCGGTATGTTACTTGCCCAAGATTCCATTGTCGGTATCTCTATACCAACAAGTCTATTTACTCGTTCTGTAATACAAGATCGCATGGCTAACACTTTGGACACATTGCTTGCAAGGCTAGTTATGATGTTGTATTACCGAGTGGGCCCTGAGATACGTCTCTGTCATGCAGAGTAACAAATCCCAGTCTTGATCCATGCTCACTCAACAGACATCCTCAGAGATACCTATAGTGCATCTTTATTGTCACCCAGTTACGTTGTGATGTTTGATACACACAAGGTACTATTCCAGTGTCAATGAGTTGCATGATCTCATGGTCATAGGAGCAGATACTTGACATGCAGAAAACTATAGCAATAAACTGACACGATCATATGCTATGTTTATGGTTTGGTTCTCGTCCATCACATCATTGTCCCAATGATGTGATCCCGTTATCAAATGACATCTTATGTCCATGGCTAGGAAACCTTGATCATCTTTGACCAACGAGCCAGTCTACTAGAGGCATACAAGGGACAAATGGTTGTCTATGTATCCACACATGCAATGTGTTTCTAGTCAATACAATTATAGCATGGATAATAACCAATTATCATGAACAAGGAAATATAATAATAACCATTTACTATTGCCTCTAGGGCATATTTCCAATAGTCTCCCACTTCCACTAGAGTCAATAATCTAGCTCACATCACTATGTGATTTACATTATCATGAATCTAACACCCATACAGTTCTGGTGTTGATGATGTTTAGTGCTTGGAAGAGGTTTAGTCAATGGGTCTGCGACATTCAGATCCATGTGCACTTCGCAAATATTTTTGTCCTCCTTCTTGATGTACTCGTGGATGGTATATTGAAGCATCGCTTTATGTGTCTGGTCCTCTTGTGAAACCTTGGTTCCTTGGCCAGAGCAATGGCACAAGTCTTATCACAGAACAAATCCATTGGATTCAATGCACTGGGCACTACTACAAGATCTGTCAGGAACTCCTTCATCTAGACACATTCCTTTGCCGCCTCGGAGGCTGCGATGTACTCTGCTTCGCACGTAGAATCGGCTACCACGCTCCGCTTGGAACTGCACCACCTTACCGCTCCCCCATTGAGAATAAATATGTATCCGGTTTGTGACTTAGAGTCATCCACATCAGTGTCAAACCTTGCATCGACGTAACCCTTTCAGGTACTGAAGAATATTCTTGACCGCCGTCTAGTGCTCCATTCCTGGATCACTTTGAAACCTTCTGGCCATACCTATGGCAAGGCTGACATTGGGTCTTGTGCGCAACATTGCATACATGATAGAGCCTATGGATGAAGCATAGGCGATGACACTCATATTTTCTCTATCTTTTGCGGTCACTGGGCATTGAGTCTTACTCAACTTCACACCATGCAACACAGACGAGAACCCCTTCTTGGACTGATCCATTTTGAACTTCTTCAAAACATTGTCAAGGTATGTGCTCTGTGAAGTCCTATTAAGCGCCTCGATCTATCTCTATAGATCTTAATGCCTAATATGAAAGCAGCTTCTCCCAGGTCCTTCATTGAAAAACTTTTGTTCAAATATTCCTTCAAGCTTTCTAGCATTTCTATATTGTTTCCAATCAGCAATATGCCATCCGCATATAATATTAGAAATGCTCTAGAGATCCAACTCACTTTCTTGTAAATACAAGCTTCTCTGTAAACTTGTATAAACCTGAACACTTTGATCACCTCATCAAAGCGCAGGTTCGAACTCTGAGATGCTTGCACGAGTCCATAAATGGATCGCTGGAGTTTGCAAACTTTGTTAGCCTTCTATGGATCGAGAAAACCTTCCGATTGTATCATATACAACTCTTTCCTAAGGAGCGTTGTTTTGACATCCATCTGCCAAATTTCATAGTCGAAATATCCAGCTATTGCTATCATGATTCTGACTTAAGCATCGCTACGGGTGAGAAAGTCTCATCATAGTCAAATCCTTGAACTTGTGAAAAATCCTTTGCCACAAGTCAAGCTTTATAGATGATGATATTACCATCCGCGTCCGTCTTCATCTTGAAGATCCATTTGTTCTGAATGACCTTTCGCCCTTCAAGTCCATACTTTGTTTTTATACATGGATCCCATCTCAAATTTCATGGCCTCTAACCATTTCTCAGAATCCAGGCCAATCATCACTTCTTCGTAGCTCGTAGGTTCATCATTGTCTAACCACATGACCTCTAAGACAGGGCTACCATACCACTCAGGAGAAGCACGTGCCCTTGTCGACCTACAAGGTTTGATAGTAACTTGATCCAAAGCTTCATGATCATCATCATTAACTTCATCTTCAACCTATGCAGGATCTATAGAAACATGTTTCTGCATCGCGCTACTCTCTGGTTGAAGTAAGGTTCAATAACCTCATCAAGTTCTATTTTCCTCCCACTCAATTCTTTCGAGAGAAACTCTTTCTCAAGAAATGTTTCATTCTTAGTGACAAACCGTTTGCTCTTAGATCTGAGATAGAAGGTATACCCAACTGTCTCTTTTGGGTATCCTATGATACTCCGCTTTGGGTTCCAGCTTTTTAGGCTGAAGCTTGTTGACATAAACATCACATACACAAACTTTAAGAAACAACAACTTTGCCTTCTTGCCAAACCATAGTTCATCTGGCGTCGTCTCAACGGATTTTGATGGTGCCCTATTTAAGGTGAATGCAGTTGTCTCTAATGCAAAACCCCAAAACGATAGTGGCAAATCGGAAAGAGACCTCATAGAATGCACCATATCTAATAAGGTTTGATTACGACGTTCGGACACACCATTACGCTGTGGTGTTCCAGGCAGTGTCAATTGTGAAACAATTCCAAACTATTTTAAGTGACTTCCAGACTCATAACTCAGATATTCTCCTCCTCGATCAGATCGCGGTAATTTAATCTTCTTGTTACGCTGATTCTCAATTTCACTCTGAAATTGCTCGAGCATTTCAAACATTTCAGACTTGTGCTTCATCAAGTTAATATACCCATATCTACTTAAGTTATTAGTTAGGTGAGAAAATAACGATATCCATCGCGCGTCACAATGCTCACCGGACCGCACACATTAGTACCTATGAGTGCCAACAAGTCACTTGCCCGTTCAATTGTTCCAGAGAACGGGGTTTTAGTCATTTTGCCCATGAGGCATGGTTCACATGTGTCAAGTGATTCAACATCCATAGACTCCAAAAGTCCATCAGCATGGTGCTTCTTCACACGTTTTACACAATATGACCTAAACGGCAGTGCCTCAAGAAAGTGGTACTATCATTATCAACTCTACATCTTTGGGCATCAAGGCAGTGCCACAAGAAAGTGGTACTTTAATTATCAACTCTACATCTTTTGGCATCAATGTTATGAACATGTGTATCGTCACTATCGAGATTTAGTAGGAATAAACCCCTCACATTGGGTGCATGACCATAAAAGATATTACTCATATAAATAGAACAATCATTATTCTCTGAATTGAACGAGTAACCGTCTCGCAATAAACAAGATCTAGATATAATGTTCATGCTTAACGCAGGCACCAAATAACAATTATTTAGGTTCATAACTAATCCCTATGGTAATCGAAGAGAGAGCATGCCGACGGTAATCACATCATGTACCGACCTGACCTGAAAGGTCGAATCTCCGGTGTTTCCGTACCATCCCAAGATCATGCTGGTACACACACGGTACATCAATGCATATACCAAAGGGAAATCACACAACTTTATTACTCAAAATCTCATATCGAGTCCTTTATTACAATAATGATTATAATAAAGTGGATGAAGGCCAACTCATGAGATAAACTAAACCAAAGTCTTGCGGAAGCTTGAAAGGTAGTTGAGTCCATCTGACTCCAAGGGCATCTCACCGAGCGTAGAGCGTATCCTCACTCCTGGTCGGAAAAGTACTCTGCAACATGATACGTTGCAGCTGTGTAGGTCAGCATATTTAATATGCCGGCAATGTCACAAAAGAGGGGGTGTAAAGTAATCATGTATTCTATATGCATATTTGGCAGGTGGGGTATTAAGTTTTGCATAAAGCCAATTTTTCCTACAACAAGAGGGCAAAATATTATTACAACAATCTTGGTTGATTAATGAGATGGTTCCACCAACCAATTCTCATACCCAAGTTGTCGTTAATACCCACATCAATATAATTATTTGTGTTGAGAATTCCAGATAGTTTCAGTTTCGTTGGCTCAAATTGTCCATGACCGTGGACACGGGTAATCGATTAGGTTTTAGCACTCTGCTGAGTTTTGCACACGTTCCCCACAAGATTTGATCGCCTCCGTTGGATTTCTCGCACTTCAGGGTGTTTGAGAAACGGATGACGAAAACATGGTCTTCTAAAGGGTTTCCCTAAGACTCTGTCGGTGTCCATCCTTTCCTACCGTTCTTCTACATCTCGTAGCACCGCCTGTCTAGGGTCACCATGATATCCAACCAAGCTAGAGCCCATAATGGCTTGTGTCTATGCAGGTAAGCCTTGGGTCTTGAAGCATCAATCCATCTCTTTGTGCCTGGGTGGACCTTTCCGCGTGAATACCGACACTTCTCCAGCAACACCTAGGCTAATCACTGGTTTCTCCAGGGCACCGTTCAACCATCATCCACCCAGAGGTATGTTGAAAACTTGGAGTCTTGAAGTCTTGATCATCTTGTAGGTATTGAAAATTATTAATTCACAACTCTCATGAATCACACAACCAACCCCGTCTACGAATAGCATAGCAAAATTCAATCAACGTTTCCCAGGGCCAATGTGTCAAGGGTGAGGGGATCCTACCACATGATGCTACATCAAGTAACCAAGTTTCCAAATTACCTACTTTGCAATTGGGGAGATGGTAGAACTAATGCAATAAAAACATGGGCAAACATGATCAAAGTGACTTGCCTTGCTGACGATCCTCGTACTCAAGTGACTCTAGATAACAAGCATCGCACTCCGGATGATCTAGCAAATCAAACAAAGCACACAATAAGCATAACCACAATACAATTCACTCAACAGCAAGGTAAACTAATAGTACAACAACAATCAATAGCACAATCAAAAGAAGGAAAACCAAAACAAAGTAGAAGACTCTCAAATTTTTGGTGTCAAAATTTCTACTAACTCATAATGAGACAAAATTGGTTTTTAGCAACTAACCAATAGATAGTAGAAAAGTAATTACAAAATTTTATTAGAACAGGAAGTATTTCATTATAAAATTTTGTGCAAAAAATTTATTACAAAACATTTTTCTAAGCAATACTAATGGTGAAACAAAGTTTTTCCTATTTAAACTAGAGCACAAAAGAAAATAAAATATTTTTATTATTAGAAAATAATTTACCTAATGTTGAGCAACAGAACTATGGAAACTACATTAAAAAGTTAAACTAAAACAAAATCAAAGTAAACTAAAATAAAACAATTCAAATAAACACTAAGAAGAAACTAAACAGAATCTGTTTTTACTAAAAACCTAATCTAAATTATCCTAAAAATTCTCAAAAAGTGCTGTATGATAGGTCTAACTATTACAAAGCATTAGCAAAAAGAATCACTCAAAAACAGTTTTCTAAACTCAAGTTATTCAAGTTTTAGTGATTTTCTCAATTTTAACAAAATTCAAATTTATAAGTTCAAATTTGAAAACTAAGACTACAGACATAAACTAGATGAAATTTGTGACATGTTGCAAAAAGAATCATTCAAAAACTCTAAATATTTTAAAAGATATAAGAAAAATAAAAACAGAAATCATTGTGTTTTCTAAAACAGAAACAGAAAAAGAAAATAATTTAGCTAACGGACAGGGGGTGACATGGCGGCTTCCTATTGGTCGCAAGTGTGTGCGCGTGAGTGTTTGCGGGTGGACGACTGAAGCGTAAAGGATAACGGTTCGCCGTTTAAAAGTTCTAATCTGGATCGTTGATCCAGATCCAACGGTTGAGGGGGGGAGAAAGCTCACGGGGGGTCGGGGTGCTCGGCGTGAACTCCGGCGATGTCCGAGGCGGCGGGGTCGTCTGGGACGTCGATGCGGTGGTCGGGGACAGCGTCCGAGGTGTCCTGTCGATGGTAGCGGACCTCCGGCGTCCGTTGGTGACGTCGGTTGGGGCTGGGGACGACAGGGGCGACGGCCACGAGCTCGGGGGCTTTGGTGGGGTGCCGAACTCCGGCGAGGTGTGGGGGCGATGTTATGGCAAGGCGAGTGGGGTTTCGGAGGCAGAAGGGAGTGCGGCGAGGCAGGGGCTTTTATAGGCCAGGTGCGGTGTCGGGAGAGGGACAGAGGAGCAAGATCAGCGGATGAGGGATCTCCGACGACGTCGATGGCGCAAGGAGGGTGACGAGCGCGTTGATGGCGCTGTCGGACGGTGGGTCCCGCATGTCAGTGAGAGTGGGGCACGGGATCTGCACGTCGGTGGCCGATCCGGAGCAGTTTCGGGACTTAAAGGCTCTGGGCCGGCCGGTTTTCTAATTAAAACGTTTAATTTCGTTTCCTTTTTTATTTTCCAGGGCATTTAAAACTCTTTAAGGTATTCACAACATTTCCAACAATAGGAGATATATATATATCAATTTGATCAGGGTAATAAATGCTATTTAATGAACATTTTTCCACTATCAAAATGAATACTTTAAAAAAAATTATTTTCAGATGATTTAAAATTCTTTTGCAATAAATTTTCAAATAACCCCCTGGTTTTATTGCTCAAATATTTCACCAAGATACCCCTGGTGTGGAGTGTCATGTTACTCGTCTTTTTTTGAATATTTCCAGGGGTTTTCAAATAGGAGAAACAAGTATAATGAAAAAATGAAATGGCCTTTCAGAATTTCAAAAGAAAAAATTCAACCATTCATTTCATTCAAACAATGTGATGATGATGCATAGCTATATTTCATAACATTCCAAAATGGAATTTTGGGATGTTACACATCAACCTTGGAGCCATTTCCCACGTGCGTCATCAATTTGTCCTTAGCCAGCCTTCGTTTGTTCCGTAGATCCTGTTTTGAGTTGCAAATTTGAGCAACCGAACCAGTATCAAATACCCAGGCACTACAACGAGAGTTTGTAAGCTACACATCAATAACATGTTTATCATATTTACCTTGTTTGGTGTTCGCTACCTTCTTGTTGGTCAGATACTTGGGGCGGTTCAGCTTCTAGTTACTAGTTCCCTTGCAATGAAAGCACTTAGTTTCTTGCTTGGGTCCAGTCTTGGGTTTCTTCATGGGAGGGGCAACTCCTTTGCCACTCTTCTTGGAGTTACCCTTCTTGCCGTTGCCATTCTTCTCGAAACTAGTGGTTTTATTGACCGTCAACACTTGATTGTCTTTATGGATTTCAGACTCAGCGATTTTCAGCATCACAAACAGCTCGATGACTGACTTGTTCATCCTGTGCATGTTGTAGTTCCTCACAAAGCTCTTGTATCTAGGTGGCAATGATTGAAGAACTCCATCAGTGATTGCCTCCGGCAGAAGGGGCATCCCTAACTCAGCCAAACGGTTCGAATACCCAGACATTCTGAGTATATGTTCACTGACAGACCCGTTCTCCTCCATCTTGCAAGCATAGAACTTATCGTAGGTCTCATACCTCTCGATCCGGGCATTCATCTCAAAGATAAACTTCAACTCCTGGAACATCTCATATGCTCCATTACGTTCCAAACATCTTTGAAGTCCTAGTTCTAAGCCATACAAAATTGCAAATTGACCTATTGCGTGATCTCCAAAACATGTCTCCCAAGCGTTAGTAACTTCTTTGGATGAAACAGGAGCGGGGGGTCACTAAGCGGTGCATCAAGGAAATAAGCCTTCTAGGAAGCAGTGAGGATGATCCTTAGAATACGGGCCCAGTCCACAAAGTTACTTCCATCATCTTTCAACTTGGCTTTCTCTAGGAGCACATTATAATTCAAGGGAACTACTGCGCGAGCCATTGATCTACAACATAAATACACAAAGGTTACTTAGACTATTGTCCAAGACAATGAGTTTAGTTAATCAAATTACTTAAGCTCCCATTCAAATTGACATCCCTCCAGTCATCTGAGTGTTACATGATCCAAATTCACCAAGTCAAGTCTAATCATCACGTGAGTTGTGGTGGTTTCAATGGTGAACATCATGATGTTGATCATATCGACTATATGACTGATGTTCGACCTTTTGGTCTCTTGTCTTCCGAGTCTATGTCTATACATGCTAGGCTCGTCAAGTTTAACCCGAGCGTTCTACACGTGCAACACTGGCTTGCACCCATTCTATGTGAGTGTAGAGTCTAGCACACCCGATCATTACATGGTGTCTCGACATGACGAACTTTCACAATGGTGCACCCTCGAAGAGAACACAATTTTATCTTGAAATTTAAGTGAGGGATCACCTTATAATTCTACCGTTGTCCTAAGAAAAATAAGATGCATAAAAGGATTAAGATCACATGCAAATCATAAGTGACATGATATGGCCATGATTTTGTGCTTTTGATCTCCATCTCCAAAGCACCGACATGATCTCCATCGTCACCGGCATGACAACTTGATCTCCATCATCTTGATCTCCATCAACGTTCCACCATCGGGGTTGCCGCGCCGACTTTTGCCTCCACGACAATTCGTAACTCATAGCAATACAGTAAACCAAAAATGACGAAAATAATTAAAGACAACCCTATGGCTCCTGCAGGTTGCCGTAATCATCGACATGCAAGTCATATTATTCCATACAAAACATGATCATCTCATACATCACACATATCTCATCATTTAATTGGCCATATCATATCACAAAATACCCTGCAAAAACAAGTTAGATGTCCTGTAATTTTTCTTACATGGCTGCTACCCGTATCTAGCAAGAAAAACTCTCACCTATGTAAAAACCACAACGGTGATACACAAATTGCTATTCAACCTTCTCAAGGACCGCCTTTTTTGAATCCCATCCAACTAGAGTAGGAGAGACAGACACCAGCCAACCATCTTTATGCAACAAAGTCACATGTCAGTCGATGGAACCTGTCTCTCGCAAGCGTACGAGTAAGGTTGGTCCGGGCCGCTTCATCCCACAATACCGCTGAATAAAAAACGACCAAGGGAGGAAGCAATCTGAGCATCAAATCCCACAAACTCCTTTTTGTTCTACTCGTGATCTCATCTACACATATACCTAGCTCTAATACCACTGTTGGGGAACGTTGCATGGGAAACAAAAAATTTCCTATGCACACGCAAGATAATCCATGGTGATGAGAATATACAAGAGGGAGAGTGGATCTACATACCCTTGTAGATAGCTAAGCGGAAAGTGTTAAGAAATGTGGTTGGTGAAGTCGAACGTCTTCGCGACCCAAATCGCCGAGCATCCCACGATCCAATCACGATCTGTGCCGATCTAGCATCGAACAGACGGCACCGCGAGGTAGATGAGTTCTCTGGCAGCGCGACGGTGCGGCGGCGACGGTGCTGGAACTATTTCGGCAGGGCTTCGGCTAAGCCCCGCCGAAACTAGACTAGAGGAGAAAAAAATCTAGAGATATATATTGGAGGGAGAGGAGGGAGGCCGGCACCCAAAGGGCTGCCCCTTTGGTGCGGCCGAAGTGGGAGGTGGATGAGTTCTACTCGAATCCTACAAGGAGTAGGATTCCTCCTCTCCATTTGGAAACTCGTTCCACATTTGGGTTTTTCCTTCCCTAGCCGCATGGGCCTGAGTGGGGGCTTTGGTCATCCCACCCAGGGCTGGTTTGTATCCTCCCATAGACCATGAGAACCTTTGGGGCAAGAGCCCCCTCCTGATGGACCACCAGCACCCTCCCGGCACTCTCGGTATAGTAATTAAGTACCCGGAACTTTTCCTGCAACCAAAACGGGACTTCCTATATATCAATCTTTACCTCTGAACAATTTCGGAGCTCCTCGTGACGTACCGGATCTCATCCAGGACTCTGAACAACCTTCGGTCACCACCATACATAACTCTATACTACTGAAACGTCACCGAACCTTAAGTGTGCAAACCCTGTTGGTTCGACAACTATGTAGACATGACCGAGACACCTCTATGGCCAATAACCAATAGCGGGACCTGGATGCCCATATTGGTTCCTACATATTCTACGGAGAACTTTATCGGTTGAATCTCTATGTCAAGGATTCGGTTAAACCCGTATGTTGTTCTCTTTGTTCTTCTGTATGTTACTTGCCCGAGATTCGATCGTCGGTATCTCTATACCTAGTTCAATCTTGTTATAGGCAAGTCTCTTTATTCCTTCCATAACACAAGATCCCGTGGCTAAAAATTTAGTCATATTGCTTGCAAGGCTTGTTTGTTGTATTACCGAGTGGGCCCTGAGATACCTCTCCGTCACACAGAGTAAAAATCCCAGCTTGATCCATGCTCACTCAACAGACACCCTCAGAGATACTGGTAGAGCATGTTTATAGTCACCCAGTTCCATTACGACGTTTGATACTCACAAGGTGCTCCTACGGTGTTAGTGAGTTGCATGATCTCATGGTCATAGGAGCGGATACTTGACATGCAGAAAACTATAGCAATAAACGGACACAGTCATATGCTATGTTTATAGTTTGGGTGTTGTCCATAACATCATTCTCCCAATTATGTGACCCTGTAATCAAATGACATCTTATGTCTATGGCTAGGAAAACTTGACCATCTTTGATCAACCAGCCAGTCTACTAGAGGCATACTAGGGACAAAGTGTTATCTATGTATCCACACATGCAATGTGTTTCTAGTCAATACAATTATAGCATGGATAAAAACGATTATCATGAACAAGAAAATATAATAATAACCATTTATTATGGCCTCTAGGGCATATATCCAACAACTACCTTGCTGTTTTTATATTTTCAGATTACAAAAATCAATATCTACCATCATTACGCCACTTGTATCACCATCTATTCGTCGAACTGGTGCACCTATATAATTTTCCATTGTATTGGGTGTGTTGGGGACACAAGATATTATTGTATTTGATTGTAGGGTTGCTTCAAAGAGACCATCTTCATCCTACACCTCCCAAAGATTGATAAACCTTAGGTCATCCACTTGAGGGAAAATTGCTACTGTCCTACAAAACTCTCCGCTTGTAGGCCAAACACGAGTCTACAAGAACAGGTTGTGTAGTAGACATCAATAATGAGGCAGGTATTAAGATTGAATTTGATTGTGTTAAATCTTTTATGAATAGTGATGTTTTTCACAAGTTTAACACTAAATATGGACTTGACTCTGAGATAATAGCCTCTTTTTGTGAATCGTTTGATGCTCATGTTGATTTCCCTAAATAGAAGTGGTTTAAATATCACCCCCTATTAAAAAATAAATTAAAGAACCGGTCATAGCTAAAGAAGAAACTATCATTTACAATGTTGATCTAGTTGTGCCTACTACTTATATTGAGAAACCACCTTTTCCGGTTAGTATAAAGGAACATGCTAAGGTATCAACCATGGTGCACAAAAGTATTATTAGAGCACCTAAGCCCTCTAAAAAAATTAAGGTAGAACCTAGTGTTGCTATGGTTAAAGATCTCTTAGCAGAAAATATTGATGTACATTTCATTTACTTATGTGATGAAGCTACTAGAATTGCTAAATCGTATGAAAACGACAAACATAGAACCGTAGTTGGTTTGCCTGTTGTCTCGGTCAAAATAGGAGATCATTGTTATCATGGGTTATGTGATCTGGGTGCTAGTGTGAGTGCTATTCATTTTTACTTTATATCAAGAAATTATGAATGACATAGCACCTGCTAAAATAGAGATATTGATATTACGATTAAACATGTTAATAGAGACACCATCCCACCACTTGGGATTGTTAAAGATGTTGAAGTCTTGTGTGGGAAAAAAATACCTATGGATTTTCTAGTTCTTGGTTCCCCACAAGATGACATTTGTCCCATTATCTTTAGTAGACCTTTCTTGAACACTATTAATGCTAAGAAATATTTTCAAAAAGAATCCGTCAGTGTTGTGTTTGGTGATGTGTCTCATGAGTTTATGTTTTCTAAGTTCAGTAGACAACCTCGAGTAGAGAACTACATAGAAAGGATGAACTAATTGGTCTTGCTTCTATTGCCGTTCCTCCTACCGATCCACTGAACAATACTTGCTAGACCATGAAAATGATATGCACTTGTATGAAATAAATGAAATAGATAAAATCTTATATCAACAAAAACCTCTACTAAAACACAATTTTCCTATTGAAACTCTTGGAGGTCCTCCTCCACCTAAAGGTGAAACTGTGTTTGAACTTAAACAATTGTTCGACACTTTGAGATATGCTTATCTTGATGAGAAAAAGATATATCATGTTATTATTAGTGCTAACCTTTCAGAACATGAATAAGAAATATTATTGAAAATTTTAAGGAATCACCAGGCTGCTATTGGATATAATCTTGATGATCTAAAGGGCATTAGTCCTATTCCATGTCAGCACAAGATTAATATGGAACCTGATCCTAAACCCGTTGTTGATCACCAACGACGTAAGAACTAAAATATTAAAGCTTATGGAAGCAGGTATAATCTATCCTATACCTGATAGTAGATGGGTGAGTCCAGTTCATTGTGACCCTAAGAAAGGAGGTATTACTGTTGTTCCTAATGATAAAAATGAGCTTATTCCATAGAGAATTGTCACTGGCTATAGGATGGTAATTGATTTTAGAAATTAAATAAAGCTACTAGAAAAGATCATTACCCGTTTCCTTTTACTCGTCAAATCCTTGAAAGATTATCTAAGCACAGACACTTTTGTTTCTTTGAAGGATATTCTGGTTTCTCTCAAATACCTGTGTCACAATCTGATCAAGAGAAAACTACCTTTGACTGTACTTTTAGAACTTATTCTTATAGATGTATTCCTTTTGGTTTATGCAATGCACATGCTACCTTTCAAAGATGTATGACTGCTATATTCTCCGATTTATGTGAGAATATTGTGGAGGTTTTCATGGACGACTTCTCCATTTACGGAACTTCTTTTGATGATTGCTTAAGCAACCTTGATCCAGTTTTGTAGAGATGTGAATAAACTAATCTTGTCTTGAATTGGCAGAAGTGCCACTTTCTGATTAATGAAGGTATTTTCTTGGGGCATAAAATCTCCGAACGGGGTATTTAGGTGGATCAATCTAAAGTTGATGCAATTGAGGAAATGGCATTTCCTAAAGATATCAAAGGTATTCGGAGTTTCCTTGGTCACGCTAGTTTCTATAGGAGGCTTATTAAAGACTTCTCAAAAATTTCTAGGCCTCTTACTAATATTTTACAAAACGATATTCCCTTTGTTTTTGTTGATGATTGCATAGAAGCCTTTGAAACTCTAAATAACAGAAAGTAAAAGTTGGGAACAGAAGGTTGTGACTTCTAAATTTATCCATCCCATGGTCATCAAAAGAAATCCATCAATGAGGTTGATCAAGTCTCCTTGACAAACTTTTTTCGAATCGCATAAAACCGGAGAATCTTCAAAAAATCACTACGTTACCTCAATAGGGATGTGCATATCCCCAACAATAAGTATATCATATCTCATTTTGACAGTAGGTATGGGGCATTCAAAGCTTCCAACAATAATGGATGAAGGTTTTTCAATAGAATTTATGCAATGAACCCGATATTGTTTCTTCCGAAAGTGCACCGTGTGCTCATTACCATTAACATGGAAAGTGACATTGCCTTTGTTGCAACCAATAACAGCTCTTGCAGTGTTTAAAAAGGGTCTTCCAAGGATGTTTGCCATAGCATCATCCTTGGGAATATCAAGGATAACAAAGTATGTTAAGTTATTAACGTTCGCAACCACAACAGGCACATCCTCGCAAATGCCAATTGGTAAAGCAGTTGATTTGTCGGCCATTTGCAATGAAATTTCAGTAGGTGTCAACTTATCTAATTCAAGTCTATGGTATAAAGAGAGAGGCATAACACTAACACCGGCTCCAAGATCACATAAAGCAGTTCTAAAATAATTTCCTTTAATGGAGCAAGGTATAGTGGGTACTCCGGGATCACCTAGTTTCTTAGTGGTCCCACCATTAAAAGTGCAATTAGCAAGCATGGTGGAAATCTCGATATCAGGTATCTTCCTTTTATTTGTCACAATATCTTTCATGTATTTAGCATAAGGACACATTTTAAGCATATCAGTTAACCGCATTTGCAAGAAGATAGGTCTAATCATTTTAACAAAGCGCTCAAAATCCTCATCATCCTTTTTCTTGGATGGTTTGGGAGGAAAGGGCATGGCTTTCTGAACCCATGGTTCCCTTTCTTTACCATTCTTCTTAGCAATAAAATCACTCTTATCATATCTTTTATTCTTAGGTTGTGGGTTATCAGGATCAATAGCAGGTTCAATCTCGACATCATTATCATTACTAGGTTGAGCATCAATATGAATATCATTATCAATATTATCACTAGGCTCATGTTCATCACCAAAGTGTGTCTCAGCATCAGAAATAGATATCATTTTGATTCTCAGGTGTAAGAGAAACAGGTTTACTAGCATGCAAGTTCCTATCATCTTTCTTTTTCTTCCTATTACCGGGATGACTAGGTGCATCAGTATTAATTCCTTGAGAATCTTGCTCAATTCTCTTAGGATGGCCCTCAGGATACAAAGGTTCCTGAGTCATTCTACCACCTCTAGTAACGACTTTAACAGATTTATCATTCAATTTATTAAGCAAGTCATTTTGATCCTTAAGTACTTGCTCTACTTGAGTAGTGACCATAGAAGCATGTTTACTAATAAGCTTAAGATCATTAATATTTCTATTCACACAAGCACTTAGACGATTAATCATACGAGCATTTTGGTCGAGTTGTCTACTAACATAATCATTAAAACTTTGTTGTTTGACAACAAAGTTATCAAATTCATCTAAGCATAAGCTAGCAGGTTTATCATAAGGAATATCACTCTCATTGAATCTACGGAGAGAATTTAGCTCTACTACCTATGTCAAGTTACCAAGACCATGTATCTCTTCAATAGGTGGTAGATTCTTAACATCTTCAGATTTAATACCTTTCTCTTGCATGGATTTCTTTGCTTCTTGCATATCTTTAGGATTGAGGAATAGAATACCTCTTTTCTTCGGAGTTGGCTTCGGAGGTGGTTCGGGAATAGTCCAAGCATTATCATTGATCAAGATATTATTTAATAGAATTTCAGCTTGTTCCACAGTTCGTTCCCTGAAAACACAACAAGCACAACTATCTAGGTGGTCCCTAGAAGCATTGGTTAGTCCATTATAAAAGATATCAATTATTTCGTTTTTCTTAAGAGGGTGATCAGGCAAAGCATTAAGTAACTGAACAAGCCTCCCCCAAGCTTGTGGGAGACTCTCTTCTTCAGTTTGCACAAAGTTATATATATCCTGCAAGGCAGCTTGTTTCTTATGGGCAAGAAAATATTTTTCACAGAAGTAGTATACCATATCCTAGGGACTACGCATACAACCAGGAGCAAGAGAGGTAAACCAAGTTTTAGCATCACCCTTTAGTGAGAAAGGAAACAACTTAAGGATATAGTAGTAGCGACTTTTTTCCTCATTACTGAATAGGGTGGCAATATCATTCAGTTTAGTAAGATGTGCCACAACCGTTTCAGATTCATAACCATGAAAAGGATCAGATTCAACCAAAGTATTAACTCAGGATAAACAGAGAACTCATAATGTTTATCAGTAACAAAGATAGGTGAAGTAGCAAACTTAGGATCATATTTCATTCTAGCATTCAGAAATTTTTCTTTCCACTTGCGTAATAATTTCTCAACATCATATCTATCCTTAAAAGCAAGAAAGTCTTCAGCTACCTCCCGTTCCATAACATAACCCTTAGGTATATTAGGCAATTCATATCTAGGAGGGCTAGGTCTAACAGGTGTAACAGCAGGTTCAATTTCAATAGTTTCATCAGTTTCAGAAGTATCATTTGATTCAGTAGTAACTCTCGCAATTTGTGTATCCAGAAATTCATCAAGTGGCATCTCATTATAAAGCAAAGCATCATCATAATTATCATGTATAGCAGAAGTAGCATCATCAAGCACAAGAGACATATCAGAATTAATAGCAGGTGGCGGTGTTGCAAATTTACTCATAACAGAAGGTGAATCAAGTGTAGAGCTAGATGGCAGTTCCTTACCTGTCCTCGTACTTGAGGGCAGAACTTTAGTTTTTGGATCTCACAGTTTCTTCATAGTGATCAACAGATATAAATAAATTCCAAGTAACTCAGAGAATAGAGCAATGCTCCCTGGCAAAGGCGCAAGAAAAAGGTCTTGATAACCCACAAGTATAGGGGATTGCAAATGTTTTCGAGGGTAGAGTATTCAACCCAGATTTATTGATTCGACACAAGGGGAGCCAAAGAATATTCTCGAGTATTAACAGCTGAGTTGTCAATTCAACCACACCTGAAAGATCTAATATCTGCAGGAAAGTGTTTAGTAGCAAAGTAGTATGATAGTAACAGTAACACTAGTAGCAGTAGCAATAGTCATTTGTGTAGCAAGTGTGACAACAGTAGCGGTAAAGTAACGTAACAAAGACCAGTATAGGAAAAGCTCGTAGGCATTGGATCGGTGATGGATAATTATGTTGGATGGCATTCATCATGTAACAGTTATAACATAAGGTGATGTGTAACTAGCTCCAGTTCGTCAATGTAATGTAGGCATGTATTCCGTATATAGTCATACGTGCTTAGGGAAAAGAACTTGCATGAAATCTTTTGTCCATCCCTCCCGTGGAAGCGGGGTCCTAATGGAAACTAAGGGATATTAAGGTCTCCTTTTAATAGAGAACCGGAACAAAGCATTAACACATGGTGAATAGATGGACTCCTCATACTATGGTCATGTCCGGGAGTGGTTCCGGCTCTTGTCACTCCGGGGTTGCCGGGTCATAACACATAGTAGGTGACTACAACTTGCAAAATAGGATCAAGAACACAAATATATTGATGAAAACATAATAGGTTCAGATCTGAAATCATGGCACTCGGGCCCTAGTGACAAGCATTAAGCATAGCAAAGTAGTAGCAACATCAATCTTAGAACATAGTGGAGGATACTAGGGATCAAACCCTATCAAAACTAACTCAATTACATGATAGATCTCATCCAACCCCTCACCGTCTAGCAAGCCTACGATGAGATTACTCACGAACGATGAAGAGCATCATGAAATTGGCGATGGAGGATGGTTGATGATGACGATGGCTTCGATTTCCCCTCTTCGAAGCCCAGAACGGACTCCAAATCTGCCCTCCCGAGGAAGAACAGGTGGTGGCGGCGGCTCCGTATCGTAAAAGATGACTTCTTCTCTTTGATTTTTTTCTGGACGAATAGGGTTATATGGAGCTGGAAAAGAGGTTGGAGGTGCCATGTGGGCCCCACGAGCCTGCCAGGCGCGGCCAGGGGAGTTGGTCGCGCATCCTGGGCTCGTGGCTCACTGGCACGTCTCCTCCAGTTGATTCTTTCTCCGGTATTTTTTTTATATTCCACAAAAAATCCTCCTATGTTTTTAGGACATTCCGAGAACTTTTATTTCTGCACAAAAACAACACCATGGCAGTTCTGCTGAAAACAGCGTCAGTCCGGGTTAGTTTTGTTCAAATCATGCAAATTAGAGTCCAAAACAAGGGCAAAAGAGTTCAGAAAAGTAGATACGTTGGAGACGTATCAGTGGCCACCCTCCACCAGGGCACGCGAGGCCCCCTAACCGCGCCCTGGTGGAGGGTGCTCATTTAGGCCCACCTCCGAAGCGCATCTTTTGGTATAAATTCCCAAAAAATGTTACAAATATAGGAGGAGGACATTCGGGATGAAGTGCTGCCGCTTCGAGACAGAACTTGGGCATGAGAAATTTTGCCCTCCGGCGGGGCGATTCCACCAGGGGAACTTCCTTCCTGGAGGGGGAAATCGACGCCATCGTCATTACCAACAATCCTCTTATCTTGGGGAGTCCATTATTGATCAACATCTTCAACATCACTGTATCACCTCAAACTTTACTTTATCTCTTGTGTCCAATCTTTGTATCGGAACCTCAGATTGCTGCATGTGGGTGACTAGTAGTGTTGATTACCTTGTGTAGTTGATTACTATATGGTGTATTTCGTGGAAGATTATATGTTCAGATCCATTATGCTACTCAATACACCTTTGATATTGAGTATGCTTATTTTTTGTGAGTAGTTACTTTTGTTCTTGAGGTCACGGGAGAAGTCATGTTGCAAGTAATCATGTGAATTTGATATGTGCTCGATATTCTGATGATATGTATGTTCTGATTCCTTTAGTGGTGACATGTGAACATTGACTGCATGACACTTCACCATCCTTGGGACTAAGGGAATGCTTTGTGGAGTAGTTATTAGATTATGGGTTGTTAGAGTGACAAAAGCTTAAACCCCAGTTTATGCACTTCTTCATAAGGGGCAGATTTGGGTCCACATGTTCAATGCTATGGTTAGACTTCGTATTAATACCTTTATCATAGTTGAGGATGCTTGCGAGGGGGTTACTCATAAGTAGGTTGCTATTTCAAGTAAAAACATCACCTTAGCAGCTATCCACCCACATATCAAATTATCAAAGTAGCAAACACAAATCAAACCAACATGATGAAAGGGACTAGATGAAATTCCCGTGTACACTCAAGAATACTTTGCTCATAATAAGAAATAGTTTTGGCATGTCATTTGCCACAAAAGTATTGGGATACCTTGATGCACCTTACCTATTGTTACCTTTACTTGCTTATTACAAATTACCTTGCTATCTACTTGCTACGTATAATTTTAGTGCCTATATAAATTACCTTACTGAAAACTGCTTACCATTTCCTTTTGCTCCTCGTTGGGTTCGACACTCTTACTTATCGAAAGGACTACAATTGATCCCCTATATTTTTGGGTCATCAATCCCGTAGACTACGAACGACCAAGTAACCGAGAACATGCGCAATTCTTGAGCCGACACATCAGCTTGTTGGGCGAACTTTTGACATCCATCGCACTTGCGCACGACAGCTTCCGCGTCTGCATGAGCTGTAAACCAATAAAACCCATGGTGGCAAGCTTTGGCTACCAAAGATCTTGAGCCGACATGATGTCCATTTTTTCTAGCATGGATCTCATTAAGGATTTCTTGTCCTTCCTTAGGGGAGATACAATGTTGAAAAACACCCGTGCTACTCCCTCGGTGCAACTTGCCCCTGACAATAGGCATAGACTTGGATCGCTAGATTATCAAACGAACCTCGATTTCCTCTGTTGGGAGCTAGCCCCTAGTTAAATAAGCCAGATACAAGACTGTCCAGTCTGGAAAAGCATGGAGGTCCACCACCAAGTGTGATTCTGGGCCAGGAATAGCTATGTCCTCTTCAGACGGTAATATTACCAATGGGTTATGAAGCACGTCTAAAAAGATGTACCGAGGAACCGGCATCTATTGAGAATCGAGTCGTGATAGTGCATCAACTACCTCATTTTGCTGCTGATCGATATGGTCAACCTGATAGCCTTGAAAATAACCCGTGACATCTGAGACTGCCCATCGATAAGCCGCCATCAAGGGGTCTTTAGAGTCCCAAGTCCCTAAGACTTGTTGAGCCACCAAATCTTAGTCACCCAAACATCTGACCCTGCTAAGATTCATATCTTTAGCCATTCTAAGTCCATGTAGGAGGGCCTCGTACTTAGCTGCATTATGAGTACATGGGAACATGAGCCGTAAAACATAACAAAATTTGTCATCTTTTTGAGAAGATAGAACAACTCCAGCCCCCGAGCGTTACTATTGTGTGGTTCCATCAAAGTGTATAGTCCATTAGGTGTTATCTGTCCTATGTTCTAGAATTTGCAACTATGTACAATCATCGATGAAATCAACTAGTTCTTGGGATTTGATGGATGTACGGGGCATGTATTTCATGTGGTGAGGGCCAAGGTCGATTGCCCACTTGGCGATCCGGCCAGTAGACACCCGATTCTGTATGATGTCCCCAAGAGGTGCTGAACTGACCACAATAATTGGATATTCCTAAAAATAGTGCTTCAGCTTCCGGCTCGCCATGAACACTCCAAAAACCAGCTTCTGTCAATGTGGATATCGTTGCTTGGATAAGGTTAAAACTTCACTAACGAAATAGACCCACCGCTAAACCAGGTACTCCTTGCTTGCCTCCTTCCTCTCAATTACACTCGCGACACTTACCGCCTCTGAGTTAGCGGCAATGTACTGGAGCATGGTCTCTTTGTCAGTTGGGCGGCTAAAATGGGTGGCTCAGCCAGCTACTTCTTGAGGGCTTCAAGATCTTGGTTAGCCACATCAGTCCAGACAAACTAGTCCGTTTTCCTTAACAACTGGTAGAGGGGAATCACCTACTCACCAAGGCAGCCTATAAACCGGCTCAACATGGCTATGCGGCGAGCCATGCGTTAGACCTGGTTTACGTTAGCCGGCATGGCCAGTGAGGTAACTGCCTTGATTTTCTCCGGGTTAGCTTCAATGCCTCGTTCAAACACCAGCAATCCCGGTAGCTTGCCCGCAGGAACACCGAATACACACTTTGCCGGGTTGAGCTTCATCTGGTACACCCAAAGATTACCAAACATCTCCTTAAGGTGGTCCGAGAGCGTCTCCTTCTTTTGGGATTCCACCACGATATCATCAACGTAATCATGAACATTATGCGCGATTTATGGGTGAAGGCAATTCTGAACACATCGTCGATCAGTCCCCCCGGCGCTTTTGAGCCCGAAAGGCATAAAGACATAGCAGAAAGATCCAAAGAGGGTTATGAAAGCCATATTCTTTTGATCCTCCTTTACCATCTTGATATGGTGATAACCAGAGTGGGCATCCAGGAAACGCAAGCGCTCACAACCAGGAACAACATATAAAACATCGACATGGACATCGGATAAAGGACGGACTTCAAGAACTCAAAGTATCTGTCAGGAACAACTTATAAAATAAGTCTTACAATTTCTTCATGGGAGAAAAGGTGAATCTTGCACAAAAAAGGAAGCTATAATAATAGGTCCTCTAGCTAGGTGTGTTAGGCATGGCATCACCTTACTGGGTCATCAAAGGACCAAAATTATAACTCCTGGACATATGTTCCTACCACCATGTTTGACCGAGATTCGGATCTGATTGGTGTCAGGATACCTCAGACCCAGGATGCCCGAGAAGAGAAGGTGCAACTCAAATCGTCGAGAGGACATAGTAAGATTCCCAAAAAATGAACTATGGAAGCGGGTCCCGAAAACAATAGTTCATCGTTAAACCAAGGAGAGGATGAGGGGGTGGCTGATGGAATCAGCGACAATTTATCAAGAATTCGAAACGGATGGATTTCCATAATTTTGTGAACATGGAGACGACATTTGTCATCTCAAATGATATAATGTTGTATGATCAAGGAAAACATACATCATTAATCATTGGTTGATAAGTGCGTCCAAAATATGACCTTAGGCAGCAATATCCATGTTAGAGTGATGATTCAATAACCAACAGCTTAAGAATGAACTGTCGATCGCTAACTTCAAAGCAATAAGGTTGCTTGAAGTTAGAATCAAAGCAGCATCGTGTGATGGTGAGAAGTATCACTATCCCAGTATTTTTTAAATTTGGAAAGGAAATTTAATTAAATGTTTTGCTATTGTTTTAATAATTTTAGTGCCTTTAAACACTTTATAGAAATGTGGTTCGAACATGACAAATATCCAGAGAATACTTGCCACACTTTGAAAATTTTTGTTTTCATGTCTCACAAAACTGAAGTTTGTATTTAATTTGAAATTTGAATTTGAATAGGATTTGGATTAACGCGAGATTAAGAACGGTAACAGTGGTGACATAGCGTGATTAGCATGGGATTTTTGTAGCCTAATTATCCGGGCGTCACAATTCTTGTCCAGCAATAAGAATTCTCGTCCCAAGAATTAAGAAGTAGGTGGAAAGAGCCCAGGGTATTCGGCATGAAGATGATCTTCGCGTTCCCAAGTGGCCTCATCTTCAGAATGATTTGCCCGCTGCACTTTGAAGAACTTGGTAACCTTCTGAAGAGTCCGACATTCAGTTTCATCAAGAATGCAGACTGGTTGCTCCTTGTAAGAAAGGTCTTGTTGCAGTTCAAACATATCATGGTCGACTGCTCGGATAGGATCCTTGAAGTAGCGACGAAGCTGTGATACATGGAATACATAGTGAACCCGAGAAAGGTTTGGCGGTAGTTACAATTGATATGCCACTTTACCACGCCTTTCGAGAATAGTGAAAGGACCAATATAAAGAGAAGCCAGCATTGCCCTTGATCCCAAAACGGTGTGCACCTCTCATTGGCGTGACTCGAAGATAAGTCTTTTCGCCAGATTGATAGACCATATATTTGTGATGAAGGTCATACTGACTCTTCTGACGAGACTGAGCAACCTTTAGATTTGCACATAAAATGCAGACTTGATCTTCGGTGTGTTGGATAATATCCAGACCGATAAGTGTACATTCTCCAGTTTCTGACCAATTCAGAGGAGTCCGACACTTACGTCCGTATAACACTCCAAAATGAGCCATCTTCACACTAGCTTGATAGCTATTGTTGTAGTAGAACTCAGCATATGGGAGAGATTCCTCCCATTTCTTGCTGAAAGAAATGACACAAGCTCGAAGCATGTCTTCGAGAATCTGATTAACTCTTCAACTTGTCCCAGTGATTGAGGGTGAAAAGCAGTGCAGAATGACAAATGAGTCCCCATAGCTTCTTGGAAACTTTCCCAAAATCTCGAAGTGGATAAGCTGCCACGGTTTGAACTAATCACCAATGGAATACCGTGGAGCGAGACAACTCTAGAGATATATAGATCTGCCAGCTGACTAGCAAAGATAGTTTCCTTGACGGCCAGAAGTGTATAACTTTGGACAATCGGTCAATGATGACAAGAATAGTGTCATTACCTTAGATGGTGGCTCAGGATTTACATACGAAGCTAAGTGCAACAAAACTTTGGCTTTAAGGATGTACAAGAGAGTCAGGTTTCGATCCTGTGGAACTTTGGGTTATGGGCCCGCCATGCGTGTTTAAGACTAGGAAGAGCGGTGACATATTGCATAGTCATGGAGTCAAGATCTTCCAGAGGAGAGCCTGTCAATTAGGTTGGCAACAACATCGGTACCAAGGGTGGGGAATGAATAGAACCATTTTCTTGCTCATTGAAACGAGGCGGACCAATAGGCAAGGTTCTCGTCCACCGGCGGTTACCGGAATGTCATCAAAAATAGTTACATGGTCTTAGTGACAGAGTTGTTCACCAAGGTGTTTACCTAAGCAGGGAATTATTACTGCTTAGATCATATAATCTCATGAAAGTTTAAACAGACCAATGGAAAGGAAAACGTGATTATTATTTTAATAAGACCAATGGACAGGAAAATTTGTTTAAACACAAGTATTATGAGTATATCCTTCTCACATGTAAGCATAGTTCGAAAAACATCACAGGGCAGCAAATGCATAACCCCTTGGATAAAAGGGGCAATGAGAAACATGACGTTTACCCATTCAGTGAGGTTTGGAAAATGATCAAGAAACATTTAGCATTGAGTTTCCAATGTTCTTATTGATGATTGGAGTATCGCCGCCATGCTTTGGGGAAGCATCGACATGGTCATCGGATAAAGGACGGACTTCAAGAACTCAAAGTATCCATTGGGAACAACTTATAAAATAAGTCTTACAATTTCTTCATGGGAGAAAAGACGAAACTTGCACAAAAAAAGGAAGCTATAATAATAGGTCCTCCATCCAGGTGTGTTAGGCATGGGATCACCTTACTGGGTCATCAAAGGACCAAAATTATAACTCCTGGAAATATGTTCCAACCACCCTGTCTGACCGAGATTCGGATCTGATTGGTGTCAGGATACCTCAGACTCAGAATGCCCGAGAAGAGAAGGTGCAACTCAAATCGTCGAGAGGACATAGTTAGATTCCCAAAAAATGAACTATGGAAGCGGGTCCCGAAAACAATAGTTCATCGTTAAACCAAGGAGAGGATGAGGGGGTGGCTGATGGACTCGGCAACAATTTATCAAGAATTCCAAACGGATGGATTTCCACAATTTTGTGAACAAGGAGATGACATTTGTCAGCTCAAGTGATATAATGTTTTATGATCAAGGAAAACATACATTATTAATCATTGGTTGATAAGTGCGTCCGAAATATGACCTAAGGCAGCAATATCCATGTTAGAGTGACGATTCAATAACCAACAGCTTAAGAACGAACTGTCGATCACTAACTTCAAAGCAATAGGGTTACTAGAAGTTAGAATCAAAGCAGTATCGTTTGATGGTGAGAAGTATCACTATGCCAAGAATTTCTAAGAGGTGGAGAAATCGTCACAACATTCTTGACACAAAAGGCAGTAATATTCCAGGGTAGAACATAACACAAGCTAGATAACAAGTTGCATCCATATCATGGACAAATTTGCGATGAAAGGAAGTCAAGGAGGTTGTCGATAATAACAAAAATCGTCGAGGGCAAGGAAGGTATTTCTCATCAAGAGCTCAGTTGATGCCTCAGAAGAAGTCAAATTGTGGACGATGATCACTACACCTTTTGTCGAGAGTTTTCAAGAGAATGCAACCGAACATCGGTGGCGTCAAGTAGGGGGGTGACAACGTGGATGGTTATAGGAACAACAGATAAGATGCAAGCTCAATACCGGGGTTGCTTTTCAAGACAAACAATATGATGTTAAAAGCTAGACATAAGCAATGCTCACACTCTGAAGAATTTGTGCACCATAGAAGGATGAGGTAGCGTAGTCGAAGATAGCAAGACAAGTAGGTAGCTTATAGTCTAGGAATGACTAGACTGACCTTGATATTCCCAATAACAATTACAAGGGGTATTGAATTGCAGTGTGGAATAAATACTCCAATCGGTGTTCTCGGTTGACAACAATCCCAGAACCCATGGAGTGATTAAGACAAGGAAAATTATTACCTCATCAAAGTTAATAAGATGTAGTGGAAAGGCGTGATATCCTCACCAGAGTGTCCAAATCGAAGGTAGAAAATGATAGAGGTAGAGCTGAGTCATTGACCTGCGACAGCAGATACTTTATCCTTGTCAAAATTTAACAAGGTACCGGAATGAATTACTTTCGAATAAATTAACAAGGGTAGCATGGTTGGAACCATAACTGCAATCCATCAAATTAAGGATATCGAAAGAATCATACGGATGAACAATTATTTTGCAAGGAGCTTTGATACGTCCATTTTGCATCATTCTTTATATTCATATTTATTTCATTATAGGCTGTTATTACACATTATGGTACAATACTTATGCCTTTTCTCTCTTATTTTACAAGGTTTACATGAAGAGGGAGAATGCCAAAAGGAGAAAGTTTGAGATGTCAATTCTGCACAACTCCAAAAGCCGTGAAAATCAACATGGAATTATTTTGGAATATATAAAAAATATTGGGCCGAAGAAATACCAGAGAGGGGCTGCCAAGAGGCCACGAGCCTGCCAGGCGCGGCCACCCCCCTAGCCACACCTCCTAGGCTCGTGGGCTCCTCGTAGCTCCTCTGGCCCCCCCTCTTCTCCTAGGCTCATGGGCTCCTCGTAGCTCGTGGGCTCTAGTCCCAGAAAAAATCAGAAGACACCTCTTGGGAGCAGACGCCGCCGCCACGAGGCGGAACATGAGCAGAACCAATCTAGAGCTCCGACAGGGCCGTCCTGCTAGGGATACTTCCCTCCTGGAGGGGGAAATCATCGCCATCGTCATCACCAACACTCCTCTCATTGGAGGGGACTCATCTCCATCAACATCTTCATCAATATCATCTCATCTCCAAACCCCAGTTCATCTCTTGTATCCAATCTCCGTCTCGCAACTCCGATTGATACTTGTGAGGTGGCTAGTAGTGTTAGTTACCTATTGTAGTTGATGCTAGTCGGTTTATTTGGTGGAAGATCATATGTTCAGATCCTTAATGCTATTCAGATCCTCTCTGATCATGAACACAATTATGCTTTGTGAGTAGTAACTTTTGTTCCTAAGGACATGTGATAAGTCTTGCTACTAGTAGTCAGGTGAACTTGGTATTCGTTCGATATTTTGATGCGTTGTATTTTGTCTCTCCTCTAGTGGTGTCATGTGAACGTCAACTACATGACACTTCACCATTATTTGGGCCTAGAGGAAGGCATTGGGAAGTAATAAGTAGATGATGGGTTGCTAGAGTGACAGAAGCTTAAACCCTAGTTTATGCGTTGCGTCGTAAGGGGCTGATTTGGATCCACTAGTTTAATGCTATGGTTAGACTTTGTCTTAATTCTTCCTTCATAGTTGCGGATGCTTGCGAGAGGGGTTAATCATAAGTGGGATGTTTGTCTAAGTAAGGACAGCACCCAAGCATCGTTCCACCCACATATCAAACTATCAAAGCAGCTAACGTGAATCATATGAACATGATGAAAACTAGTTTGACAACAATTCCCATGTGTCCTCGGGAGCACTTTACTTTATATAAGAGTTCGTTCAGGCTTGTCCCTTACTACAAAAGGGATTGGGCCATATTGCTGCACCTGTGTTACTATTGTTACTTGCTACCAGTTACAAATTATCTTACCACACAACTATCTATTACCGACAATTTCAGTGCTTGCAGAGAATACCTTGCTGAAAACCGCTTATCATTTCCTTTTGCTCCTCGTTGGGTTCGACACTCTTACTTATCGAAAGGACTACGATAGATCCTCTATACTTGTGGGTCATCAAGAATCTTTTCTGCCGTCATTGCCGGGGAGTGAAGCGCCTTGTGTAAGTGGAATTTGGTAAGGAAACATGTATATTGTGTGCTGAAATTTATTGTCACTTGTTACTATGGAAACTAATACTTTGAGGAGCTTGTTCGGGGTACCTTCACCTCAACCAGAAGCACAAAGATTTTCTCGTCAACCTACTGCACCTACTGAAAAATATTTGTTATGAAATTCCTTTGGGTATGCTAGAGAAACTGTTGGCTAATCCTCTTACAGGAGATGGAACATCACACCCCGACTCGCATCTAATCTATGTAGATGAAGTTTGTGGTTTATTTAAGCTTGTAGGTCTGCCCAAGGATGAGGTCAAGAAGAAGGTCTTTCCCTTATCATTGAGGGATAAAGCATTGACATGGTATAGGCTATGTGATGATACTAGATCATGGAACTATAAATGATTGAAATTGGAATTTCATCAAAAGTTTTATCCTATGCATTTGGTACATCGTGATCAGAATTATATCTATAATTGTTGGCCTCGTGATAGAGAAAGTGTCGCTCAAGCTTGGGGGAGGCTTAAGTCAATGTTATATTCATGCCCCAATCATGAGCTCCCTAGAGAGATTACTATTATGAACTTCTATGCTCGGCTTTCTCATGACAATCGCACCAAACTTGACACTTCTTGTACCGGTTCTTTTATGAATATTGACTTCAAATGGGATTTATTGGAATGAATTAAGCGCAATTCTTAATATTGGGAGTTTGAGGAAGGTAAGGAGTCAGGTATGAATTTTAAGTTTGAGTGCGTCAAATCCTTTGTAGAAACAAATACTTTTCGTGATTTTAGCACTAAACATGGACTTGACTCTGAGATGGCAACTTCTTTATGTGAATCATTTGCTACTCATATTAATCTCCCTAAGGAGAAGTGGTTTAAATATCATCCTCCCATAGAAGTTAATGTAGCTAAACCCGTTCCAGTTGAAGAGAAAATTATTTCTTATAATGATTCTATTGTTCCTAGTGCTTACATTGAGAAACCACCTTTTCCTATTAGAATAAAGGATCATGCTAAAGCTTCAACTGTTATATGTAAGGGCCACATTAGAACACCTACACCCCCTGAGCAAATCAAAGTTGAACCTAGTATTGCTATTATTAAAGATCTCTCGGCTGATAATGTTGATGGGCATGTTATTCAATTCTGTGAAGCATTTGCTAGAATTGCTAAACCTCATGCTAGAGACAAACATAAACCTGTAATTGGCATGCCTGTTGTTTCTGTTAAGATAGGAGATCATTGTTATCATGGTTTATGTGCCGTGGGTGCTAGTGTTAGTGCAATACCTCAATCTTTATATAAGGAAATTAAAGACGAGATTGCACCTGTCGAGATGGAATTTATTGATGTCACTATTAAACTTGCTAATAGAGATACCATATGCCCTGTGGGAATTGTTAGAGATGTTGAAGTCTTGTGTGGTAAAACTAAATATCCTACGGATTTCCTCGTTCTTGCTACCACACAAGATAGCTTTTGTCCCATCATATTTGGTAGACCTTTTCTCAATACTGTTAATGCTCAAATTAATTGTGAGAAACAAACTGTTACTGTTGGCTTTGGAGGTGTGTCACATGAATTTAATTTTTCCAAGTTTACTAAACAACCTCATGAAAAAGAATTGTCTAGTAAGGATGAAATTATCGCTCTTACTTCTATTGTTGTTCCTCCTACCGATCCTTTAGAGCAATACTTGCTTGAACATGAAAATGATATGCATATGGATGAAAGGAACGAGATAGATAGAATTATTTTTGAACAACGTCCTATCCTTAAGAATAATTTGCCTGTTGAATTACTTGGAGACCCACCTCCACCCAAGGGTGATCCTGTGTTTGAGCTTAAACAATTACCTGATACTCTTAAGTATGTTTATCTTGATGAAAAAGAGATATATCCTGTTATTATTAGTGCTAACCTTTCAGAATATGAAGAAAATAAATTATTGAAAACTTTGAGGAAGCACCGTGCTGCTATTGGATATACTCTTGAGGATCTTAAAGGCATTAGTCCCACTCTTTGCCAGCATAAAATTAAAACTGATCCTGATTCCAAACCAGTTGCTGATCCCCAACAAAGACTGAATCCTAAGATGAAAGAGGTGGTAAGAAAAGAAATATTAAAGCCTCTGGAAGCAGGTATTATTTACCTTGTTGCTTATAGTGATTGGGTAAGTCCGGTGCATTGTGTCCCTAGGAAGGGAGATATTACCGTTGTTCCTAATGATAAAGATGAATTGATCCCACAAAGAATTGTTACTGGTTATAGGATGGTAATTGATTTTAGGAAATTAAATAAAGCTACTAATAAAGATCATTATCCTCTACCTCTTATTGATCAAATGCTAGAAAGATTGTCTAAACATACACACTTTTGCTTTCTAGATGGTTATTTTGGTTTCTCCCAAACATACACAATCTGATCAGGAGAAAACCACTTTTACTTGCCCTTTAGGTACCTTTGCTTATATACGTATGCCTTTTGGTTTATGTAATGCACCTGCTACCTTTCAAAGATGTATGATGGCTATATTCTCTGACTTTTGTGAGAAGATTGTTGAGGTTTTCATGGATGATTTCTTTGTGTACGGATCTTCTTTTGATGATTTCTTGAGCAACCTTGACCGAGTTTTGCAGAGATGTGAAGATACTAACCTTGTCTTGAATTGGGAGAAGTGCCACTTTATGGTTGATGAAGGCATTGTCTTGGAACAAAAAAATTCTGAAAGGGGCATTGAAGTTGATAAGGCTAAAGTTGATGCCATTGAGAAGATGCCATGCCCTAAATACATTAAAGGTATAAGAAGTTTCCTTGGTCATGCTGGTCTCTATAGAAGGTTTATTAAAGACTTCTCTTAGATTTCTAGACCTCTCACTAATCTCTTGCAAAAAGATATTCCTTTTATTTTTGATGATGATTGTGAAGAAGCCTTTGAGATACTCAAGAAGGCCTTGATAACTGCACCTATTGTTCAACCACCTGATTGGAACCTACCTTTTGAAATTATGTGTGATGCTAGTGATTATGCTGTTGGTGCTGTCCTAGGACAAAGAGTTGATAAGAAATTAAATGTTATTTATTATGCTAGTAAAACTCTAGACAGTGCCCAAAGAAATTATGCTACTACTCAAAAAGAATTTTTAGCAGTTGTGTTTGCATGTGATAAGTTCAGATCTTATATTGTTGATTCTAAAATAACTATTCACACTGATCATGATGCTATTAAATATCTCATGGAAAATAAAGATGCTAAACCTAGACTTATTAGATGGGTTCTCTTGCTAGAAGAATTTGACTTGCATATTGTTGATAGGAAGGGTGGTGAGAACCCCGTAGCAGATAACTTGTCTAGGTTAGAGAATGTTCTTGATGACCTAGAAACTATTAATGATAGCTTTCCTGATGAACAATTGAATGTCATCAATGCTTCACGCATTACACCATGGTATGCTGATTATGCTAATTACATTGTCGCTAAATATATACCACCTAGTTTCACGTACCAACAAAAGAAAAGTTCTTTTATGATTTGAGACATTACTTTTGGGATGGTCCTCACCTGTATAAAGAAGG
Organism: Hordeum marinum; assembly: GCA_022496015.1. Classification (NCBI taxonomy): domain Eukaryota; kingdom Viridiplantae; phylum Streptophyta; class Magnoliopsida; order Poales; family Poaceae; genus Hordeum; species Hordeum marinum. The sequence goes on from CM039678.1 coordinate 559,185,497, forward strand.
AGTAGATGGTGTTATTAGACGTTGTGTACCTGAGCATGAACAGGGACAGATCCTACAGAAGTGCCACTCCGAGGCTTACGGAGGACACCATGCTGGAGATAGAACTGCACACAAGGTATTGCAATCCGGTTTTTATTGGCCCACTCTCTTGAAGGATGCTCGTAAGTTTGTCTTGTCTTGTGATGAATGTCAAAGAATAGGTAATATCAGTAAACGTCAGGAAATGCCTATGAATTATTCACATGTTATTGAACCATTTGATGTTTGGGGTTTTGATTATATGGGACCTTTTCCAAAGTCCAATGGGTATACTCATATTTTAGTTGCTGTTGATTATGTTACTAAGTGGGTAGAAGCTATTCCAACTAGTAGTGCTGATCATAACACCTGTATTAAGATGCTTAAAGAAGTTATTTTCCCTAGATTTGGAGCCCTAGATATTTAATGTCTGATGGTGGTTCACATTTTATTCATGGTACTTTCCGTAAAATGCTTGCTAAGTATGATGTCAACCATAGAATTGCATCTCCTTATCATCCTCGGTCTAGTGGCCAAGTAGAGTTGAGTAATAGAGAAATTAAATTAATTCTTCAAAAGACTGTTAATAGGTCTAGGAAGAATTGGTCTAAGAAACTTGATGATGCACTGTGGTCTTATAGAACTGCTTATAAGAATCCCATGGGCATGTCTCCTTATAAAATGGTTTACGGTAAAGAATGTCATTTACCTCTTGAGCTAGAGCATAAGGCTTATTGGGCAATCAAAGAACTTAACTTTGATTTTAAACTTGCTGGTGAGAAGAGGTTATTTGATATTATCTCGCTTTATGAATGGAGAACTCGGGCATATGAAAATGCCAAGTTATTTAAAGAGAAAGTTAAGAGGTGGCATGATAAAAGGATACAAAAATGTGAGTTCAATGTAGGTGATTATGTCTTGCTATAGAGTTCTCGTCTAAGATTTTTTGCAAGCAAGATCCTCTCTAAATGGGAAGGTCCTTATATTGTCGAAGAAGTATATCGTTCTGGCACCATCAAAATCAACAACGCGGAAGGCACTTTTCCGAGAGTTGTGAATGGGAAAAGAATCAAGCATTATATTTTAGGTACTCCCATAAATGTAGAAAGCAATATAATTAATACCATAACCCTGGAGGACTACATCAAGGATGTTTACGAGCTCGTTTCAGACTCCAAAAACAGAGAGGTATGTGATACGGTAAGCAAACTAACCCCAAAACCTTTCCGATAGAAATTTTTCTTCGTTTTGGAATATTTAGAAAAATACAAAAATTAAAGGTAGTCTGGAAAGCGCACGAGGAGGCCATGACCCTGCCAGGCATGGGCCCCCCTGGCCGCGCCTCCTGGGCTCGTGGGCACCTCGTGCGCCTCCCGGACTCCGTTTTCTTGTGGTGCACTCCTTATGATCGGTAAAAATTCATTATATAATCTCCCGAAAGGTTTGACCCTCGTATCACGCAAATATCCTCTGTTTTCGTTTCGAGCTGTTTCCTGTCAGGATTCCGAAGGTCAAGCATCATGTCGTCCTCCGCCTCCAATCAAGTGCACGATGATGCTTGGTTGATGCAGATGGAGTCTCAAGGATCAAAAGTTGATGAGACAAACATGGAGGAAGATGATGGGGATTCCTCTGAGGTGCACCCTCCGGCTTCGAAACGGGGAACTTTGGCTGGCATCTCCACTATTCCAAATCCTCATCAAGCCATGGCCACTATAAACAATCGTGGAGGTCAGCAAGCACGACAAGGGCTCCTCCCTAGGAGGCCGCTACACAGGTTACATCGGAACAACTTTCACAATTTGATTCATAACTATGGATTTGAAAATACACTTCATCCACACATACCCTCCAATTGGGATATATCTGGCCCAAGTGAAAGTAATGCAGGAGAAAGCTCATGGGGGTCGACCAACAAACATCTTCTAGAAAGAAATCCAAAAGAACACCATTATGCTTTAGCGCGTGCTCAGTGAGTTATTGGATCAGAAGGTCAGCTTGAGCAAGCCGACCGGAGCCCCAACTCCACCACCATCACCTCCAAAAGAAGACAGTTAAACACACGGGTATGGGCACTCCCCTTGGCCTATGCCAAGCTTGGGGGAGTTGCCCCGGTATTGTATCACCATCACATTATTTGCCTTTACTTTTATATATTAGTTCGATCCTTTTGGTAATATCTTTATCTAGAAGAATAAAGTTCTTAGTATGATTTAGGCTTGACTTTGATTTGTTTTACCCCCAATGTAATCGAGTTCGTAAGATATATAATAAAGAGTGTTTTAGTTAACGGCTTTGCTTCTTGCCATGATCTAAAGAAAATTATAATAAAAGAACAAAAGCATGAAAGATCACATGATGATCTTATGAGAAGTGATGACTTCACATGTAAAAGGAATGTTGAATGAAACTTGTTGTGGGTAGACAAACATAGACCTTGGTCATTGTTGCAATTAATAGGAAGTAATAAAGAAAGAGAGGTTCACATATAAATATATCATCTTTGACACCATCCATGATTGTGAACACTCATTAAACTATTACATGCTATGAACTAGATGTTGGACAAGGAAGACAGTATAATGAATAATGTTTGCTTGGTTCTGAACAATACTATATGATTATGGATCCTTTAGCATGTGACACGTGCTTCGACCTCATATTAGCCAAAACTTCTGCACTAAGTAGAGATACTACTTGTGCATCCATAAAACCCTTAACCCAGTTTTGCCATGAGATTCCACAATACCTACCTATGGATTGAATAAGATCCTTCAAGTAAGTTGTCATCGGTGCAAGCAATAAAAAATTGCTCTCTAAATATGTATGATCTATTAGTGTGTGGAAAATAAGCTTTGTACGAACTTGTGATGAGGAAGACATAAAAGCGACAAACTGCATAATAAAGTTCTCTATCACAAGGGGCAATATAAAGTGACGTTACTTCACACTAAGAGATCACACATCCAAACCTCAAAAGGGCATGACAACCTCTGCTTTCCTCTGCGAAGGGCATATCTTGTACCTTTACTTTTTTATCTTCAAAAGAGTCATGGTGATCAACACCAACTCCTTATTTTTCCATTATCATGGCAAGCGTGATGTGCTAGGGAAAGATCCATATTCATATATTAACTTGGAAGTAAGTGATCGTAAATTATTATTATTGACATTACCGTTGAGGTAAATCGTTTGGAGGCGAAACCATGAGCCCTATCTTTCTCTGTGTCCAACTGAAACTTTGATCTCATGAGTACCGCGTGAGTTTTAGCAATTGTAGAAGGTTAAAAGATGATTGAGTATGTGGATTTGCCTTACAAGCTCTTATTTGACTCTTTTCGATGTTATGACAAATTGCAATTGTTTCAATGACCAAAGACTATTGCTTGTTAATTCTCAATAAGATTCTTGATGCATGCTTCACATTGTGGATGAATTGTCACTTTGGCATAGGGGATTACATCATGATATTTCTGTTCTAAATATGATCATGATGCCTGCATGTCCGTATTTTATTTTATCGACACCTCCATCTCTAAACACGTGGGCATATTTATTGATCTCGGCTTTCGCTTGAGGACAAGCAAAGTCTAAGCTTGGGGGAGTTGATACGTCCATTTTGCATCATGCTTTTATATTGATATTTATTGCATTATAGGCTGTTATTACACATTATGGTACAATACTTATGCCTTTTCTCTCTTATTTTACAAGGTTAACATGAAGAGGAGAATGCCGGCAGCAGGAATTCGGGGCTGAAAAAGGAGCAAGTTTGAGATGTCAATTCTGCACAACTCCAAAAGCCGTAAAAATCAACATGGAATTATTTTGGAATATATAAAAAATATTGGGTCGGAGAAATACCTGAGAGGGGCACCCAGGAGGCCACGAGCCTTCCAGGCGTGGCCACCCCCCTTGGTCGCGCCTCCTGGGCTCGTGGGCTCCTCGTAGCTCCTCTGGCCCCCCTCTTCTCCTATATGTTGGCTCTTGTCCCAGAAAAAACTAGAACACACCTCTCGAGAGCAGACGCCGCTGCCACGAGGCGGAACATGAGCAGAACCAATCTAGAGCTCTGGCAGGGCCGTCCTGCCAGGGAAACTTCCCTCCTGGAGGTGGAAATCATCGCCATCATCATCACCAACATTGCTCTGATCGGAGGGGACTCATCTCCATCAACATCTCATCTCAAAACCCTAGTTCATCTCTTGTATCCAATCTCCGTCTCGCAACTCCAATTGGTACTTGTGAGGTTGCTAGTAGTGTTAATTACCTATCGTAGTTGATGCTAGTTGGTTTATTTGGTGGAATATCATATGTTCAGATCCTTAATGCTATTCAAATACTCTCTGATCATGAACACAATTATGCTTTGTGAGTAGTTACATTTGTTCCTGAGGACATGGGATAAGTCTTGCTACTAGTAGTCATGTGAATTTGGTATTCGTTTGATATTTTGATACGTTGTATGTTGTCTCTCCTCTAGTGGTGTCATGTGAACGTCGACTACATGACACTTCACCATTATTTGGGCCTAGAGGAAGGCATTGGGAATTAATAAGTAGATGATGGGTTGCCAGAGTGACAGGAGCTTAAACCCTAGTTTATGAGTTGTGTCGTAAGGGGCTGATTTGGATCCACTAGTTTAATGCTATGGTTATACTTTGCCTTAATTCTTCTTTCGTAGTTGCGGATGCTTGCGAGAGGGGTTAATCATAAGTGGGATGTTTGTCCAAGTAAGGATGGCACCCAAGCATCGGTCCACCCAGATATCAAACTATCAAAGTAGCGAACGTGAATCATATGAACATGATGAAAACTAGTTTGACAACAATTCCCATGTGTCCTCGGGAGCACTTTACTTTATATAAGAGTTCGTTCAGGCTTGTCCCTTGCTACAAAAGGGATTGGGCCATATTGCTGCACCTTTGTTACTATTATTACTTGCTACCCGTTACAAATTATCTTACCACACAACTATCTGTTACCGACAATTTCAGTGCTTGTAGATAATACCTTGCGGAAAACTGCTTATCATTTCCTTTTGCTCCTCGTTGGGTTCGACACTCTTACTTATCGAAAGGACTACGATAGATCCCCTATAATTGTTGGTCATCAAGCTTCCGAGACAGTCTACATCATTTCCAGAGGGATGATCACAAGTTCAATGTCAACTCCTAGTTCATCAATGTATAACATTTCATTCATTTCTTCCTTGGGACGATGTCGTAGCATTGAAAATTTATCTGGGGAGACTCCATAAGAGTATGACCCACGAACACTTTCGGGTTCTCATGGATTAGGGAGGGCATAGGTCCAACCCATCGGGCATCTTAGGAACATATACCATGAGCTTCAAGATAATTAACACAAGCTCGAAGGTGAGCATGGTTGGCAAAATAGAGGATACAATTTACCAAAGGCAATATTTATCAGGGGAAGAACTCACAAGGTGATTGAATATGAACTCCACTGTCGGATAATAATCCAACAATGGATCGGGCGATCCACATCAAAGTTGATGTGAGTATTGGTACTCAATCAGAGGAGGAAAGAATGCAGAGGTATCGGATTCAAGAAATACCTGAATATTCTGATGCTTAAAATACAAAGGAATTATGATTTCCAAAAGTAAGGATCAAAAGCATACGTTCTCATCAAGGATGGATAAGTTGAAAAGACTTAATCGGACAATCAATAAAGGTTTGAATTGTCGAGAACCAACTCATGTCCGGAAGGACGCCTGAGCCGGAAAGATAATTTAAACGGATCTCATGATGACTGTGTGCATACGCACACATTGAATTAATAGGCTCAAAATGGCAAAGAAAAGGGATGTCAACAAAGACTACTAGTTATATGCAATTAACCATAATGCGAGCAGGAAAGAATTTCAAGAGCAACAAGCTATAGAGGATTTTCGGAAGATCGAAGGTGTTTTGAAGAATTTTGTGAAACACATGCACAACTGGGATGAACGGACCCTCGACAATTGTGAGGAATTATCTATAAGGCTTCCATGGGGAAAAGAACTATAAGGTAGTAAACTCAAAGGGTTGTCGGGGAAATGGAGAGTATTTCGGGGCATCTTGTAACAACAAGAGTAATGAGAAAAGATTGTATGAATAACAAGTGCAATTATTCATCCATAGGGACTTATCGATGGTAGGGAATTGCAAATTCGATGGGCACAAAGTCTCGGAAAACATCAAAAGGGTATCTTCAGAATCTTCTGACAGAGCAGGTGATCTTCTGGTATGAGGGCTCTCTGGGAGAGTTAGTTACGAGAACCTAGAGTCAGAGTTAGTAAAATCTTTTACTCGAAAGAGAAGAGAGATCAGAACCGAAAGTATAGATGAGGAATAAAAGATCCTAATACCACCCGATTGAGATGTGAGCCCGTAAGCCACACAACAATGTTAGTAAAAGTTTTTCAAGTACTAGACTCAACTTCGGCCAAGGAGTTGGAAAGGGGGCTACCTACAGGTAGTTGTCTCTGATACCAACTTGTGACGCCCCGAATTTCGTCCGTACGCTAAAACATACACGCAATGCGTATGGCCACGATTAGGGAATCACTGATCAATATCGCAACACAACTCTAGGCACAAATTAAAGTCATACAGCTTCATATTACAAGCCAGGGGCCTCGAGGGCTCGAATACAAAGCTCGACAAGCACGAGTCAGAGGAAGCAGATAATATCTGAGTACAGACATAAGTTAAACAACTTTTGCCTTAAGAAGGATAGCACAAATATAACGACGGATCGAAAGAGGCGAGGCCGCCTCCACGTAGTAGTAGGCTCCTGCGGTGGTGTAGTAGTCATCTCCTGCGTACTCCATCTCCTGGGCTCCATCGTCTGAATGCAAAATCGTATTGGGGGGGAAAGAGAAAGCAAAGCAGTGGTGAGTACTCATCCAAGGTACTCGCAAGACTGACATCAGAACTATGCTAAGTATGCATCATTATCAAGGGAAGGGGCTATATCTGGGCTGACTGCAGAAAGCGAGAATAGGGGGAAGGCCTAGTCCTATCGAAGACTAGCATCTTCAGCATCTTGCAGCATGAGAAGAGAGTAGACTGGTAACTCACATATAGTCATATTATTGTAGCAATTTTATTAAGTAACCACGCCCAGTGACACTTCCTCTACTCCCTACGAGGAAGCAATCTCGAGGCCACATTTCATTTAAAGTAAAGCACAATTATAGTTGTATAAGGTCAAGTACAACTCCAAGTCGTCCTGTTACCATGGACACGGCTATTCGAATAGATAATTTCTTCCCTACAAGGGTACACAACATATTCCCCAACATGCCTGAGTCACCTCCGGTCGGATAGACTTTTATGGGTCATGCCCGGCCTCGGGATATTAGCACGTCATCGCCCCACCTAGGCTCAACGAAGAGGCCAGCCCGCCGGTCTACTCCTAAGCGCGCAGGTTCATGGGCTAACTTGCCCTTGCACTCCGAAGACAGACCTAGCACCCCTTAACTTACAAGCGCGATGCGTTCCAGTCCAATCCGGCACGGGCCATTCCATTGCTAACGTCCGAAGAGCTTCGGTTGATACAACGACGCTGAGTACCCATAACTTGTCCCACGTGAAGGTTAGTGCGTATTAGGCCAAAGCGACCAACTCAGATAAAATACCCAACCCATTAGTATTTTATTAGTGTTGGGGAACATTGCATGGGAAAGAAAAAAATTCCTACGCACACGCAGATCTATCCATGGTGATGAGCATCTACGAGAGGGAGAGTGGATCTATGTACCCTTGTAGATCGCTAAGTGGGAAGCATTAAAAACGCGGTTGGTGTAGTCGAACCTCTTCGCAATCCAAATCGCCGAGCGTCCCGCGATCCAATCACGAACCGTCCTCAAGATCCGTCCCGATCAAGCACCGAACGGACGGCACCTCCGCCTTCAGCACACGTACAGCTTGATGACGATCTCCGCCTTCTTGATCCAGCAAGAGGGAGCGGAGAGGAAGAAGAGTTCTCCAACAGCACAATGGTGCTCCAGCGATGGTGGTGGAGCTATTCCGGCAGGGCTTCGCCTCAGCACTTCAGAAATACGATCTCGAGGAGAAACTATGCACTGGAGGAACGGGTAGCATGTGGCTGAAAAAACTAGTGCAAAATCCTAAAACCCACCATTATGTATACGAGGAAGGGAGGAGAGGCTTGGCACAAGGGCCAAGCCTCCGTTGGTTTGGCCGAAGTGGGGAGGAGAGGAGGACTCCTCCTCCAATCCTAGTAGGACTAGGATTCCTCCTTTTTTGCCTTTTTCCACCTTTTCCTTTTTGGGCTTTTCTTCTCGAGCCGCATGGGCCTTGTGTGGAAGTTCCACCAGCCCAGTAAGGGCTGGTATTCACTCTCCCACAGCCCATGAAGCCTCTTGGGTCGAAATACCCTTCCCGGTGGTCTCCCGGTACACTACCGGCACTCCCAGTACACTACCAATGAGACTGAAACTTTTCCGGCGACCAAAACACGACTTCCTATATATGAATCTTTACGTCTGGGCCATTTCGGAGCTCCTCGTGAAGACCGCAATCTCATCCACGACTCCGAACAACCTTCGGTCACCACCATGCATAACTCTATACTACCGAAATGTCACCAAACCTTAAGTGTGCAGACCCTGCGGGTTTGAAAACTATGTAAACATGACCGAAACACCTCTACGGTCAATAACCAATAGCGGGACCTGGATGCCCATATTGGTTCCTACATATTCTACGAAGATCTTTACCAGTCGAATGTCACATTCCTAGCTTTAGCATGCATTAGGATCCATGTTGTGATTGCATCATGTTTAAGTTTTTTAAACTTGAAATGGGGATGAACAAACCCTAGCATTACTGGAATTCAAATAAGCTCAACCAAATATTTCTTTCTTATAAACAAAGTGGCCTTCTAAAATGTTCATCATTTCTGGAAAAATGTGGAAGCATGTACGAGAGGTGATTTATATTTTTAGAGTCATTTTTTTGCAAATTGAACTAAATTAATAATTATTCAAATTTGGGGTTTTAAAATGGTACAAGTATTTTAAAAGCTCAAACAAACTTGAAACTTGGCCTGGGATTTTGAATTAATTCCTCTAGTGCCCAGAAAAAGTATCATGATTTTTATGAATATTTTAGTGCCTAAAAATAAATAAATGAAATAACAGATATAGCAAATAGAACAAATTTAAAAATAAAAAAGCCCAGGAAGGGGTTGGCCCATCCGGCCCAGGTGCCTGTCACCCCAAACCTCTTGTTAGGAGGATTGGGGCATGTGGCAGGGGCGCGCCGGCACGCGCCGGCCGCCTCCTGCCAGGCCGCTAGCCGTGGCATCCCCAGGGAGCGCCAGCACCCCCGTCGCCGTGGCCCTCTTCTCCTCCCTCTCTCTTGGCCATGGCTCTCCCTCGCGCTCTTCCCCCTCTCTCCTTTGCTCTCTCCGATCGGGACCGAAGCCGTCGCTGCCGTCAATTCGTCGCCCTTGGCGCCTCCTCGAGCCTGATGAGCCGTCGACCTGAAGCGTCGTGAGCTCCTCCGTCCATTCCCACTCTTCTCCCTGCTGCTTAGCTGCCGTAGCCGCCGTTCCCCATTGGGCCCAAAGCTCCTCGCCGCCAGTGCAAACGGCCACCACGGGCAGAGCGCCCGCCGCGCTCAGCCGAGCACCCCGACGTGCTCGTGCGGGCCCATAGGTGCCGCTCCAACCTCCGGCGCCCCCTCCCGCAGGCCCTAGCGCTGCAGCTGTCCTCGGCGGAGCTCCGGCCGCCGCAAGGGTCGCCGTGGTCATCGTCTCCGGCCACCCCACAGCCTCTCGCGTGCTCCCCTCGATGTGCGCGAGGATGGGCTGTTGGAAATATGCCCTAGAGGCAATAATAAAGAGTTCTTCGTAATGAGTTACGTCGATGCAATCTTTAACACCAATCCGGATGACTCGTAGTAACAATCTTGATACGTATAGTGGAACAGCCATTTGGAATAGTACCAAGTGCAGTGTGGTAGCAGTGTTTACAGTTTGACATAGAGATTTGCAAAGTACACACGGATCTGAAAGTCGCAGACTCGTTTACTATAAGACCTCTCTCACATGCTAAGCATGATCGAACCCCAGAACTCATTGGGTGTTAGATTCATAATAATGTGAATCACATGGTGATGTGAACTAGATTATTGACTCTAGTGCAAGTGGGAGACTGTTGGAAATATGCCCTAGAGGCAATAATAAATTAGTTATTATCATATTTATTTGTTCATGATAATCGTTTATTATACATGCTATAATTCTATTGATTCGAGACTTAGATGCATGTGTGGATACATAGACAAAACCATGTCCCTAGTATGCCTCTAATAGACTACCTCGTTAATCAAAAGATGGTTAAGGTTTCCTAGCCATGGACATGAGATGCCATTTGATAACGGGATCAAATCATTAGGAGAATGATGTGATGGACAAGACCCAAAGTACAAACGTAGCTTATGATCGTGTTAGTTTATTGCTACTGTTTTCTACATGTCAAGCATATGTTCCTATGACCATGAGATCATGCAACTCACTGACACCGGAGGAGTGCCTTGTGTGTATCAAACATCACAACGTAACTGGGTGACTATAAAGGGGCTCTACAGGTATCTCCGAGGGTGTCTGTTGGGTTGGCATGGATCAAGACTGGGATTTTTTACTCCGTATGACGGAGAGGTATATCAGGGCCCACTCAGTAATACAAGATCACAATGAGCCTTGCAAGCAATGTGACTAAGTGGTGGTCATGGGATCTTTTATTACGGAACGAGGTTGACTGAATCCTTGACATAGAGGTTCGACTGATAAAGATCTTCATAGAATATGTAGGAACCAATATGGGCATCCAGGTGCCGCTATTGGTTATTGACTGTAGAGGTGTCTCGGTCATGTCTACATAGTTCTCGAACCCGCAGGGTCTGCACACTTAAGGTTTGGTGACGTTTCGGTAGTATAGAGTTATCCATGGTGGTGACCGAAGGTTGTTCGGCGTCCCAGATGAGATCCCAACGTCACAAGGAGCTCCTAAACGGTCCGTAGGTAAAGATTGATATATAGTAAGTCCTATTTTGGTCGCTGGAAAAGTTTCGGGCTCATCGGTAGTGTACCGGGAGTGCCGGTAGTGTACCGGGAGACCATCGGGAGGGGTGTTTCGACACAAGAGGCTACATGGGATGTGGGAGAGTGAATACCAGCCCTTAGTGGGCTGGTGGAAGTACTACACAAGGCCCATAAGGCTGGGAAAAAAGCCCAAAGAGAAAAAGTGGAAAGAGGCAAAAAAATAGGGTGAATCCAAGTCCTACTAGGATTGGAGGTGGATTCCACCTCTCCGCCTAGTTCGGCCGACTGCTTGGAGGCTTGGCCCAAGCCTCCTCCTCTCTTCCTCCTATATATATTGGTGGCTTTAGGGTTTTCGCACTAGTTTTTCAGCCACGTGCTACCCGTTCCTCCAGTGCATAGTTTCTCCTCTAGATCGGATTTCTGCAGTGCTTAGGCAAAGCCCTGCCAGAATAGCTCCACCACCATCGCCAGAGCATCATCACGCTGCCGGAGAACTCTTCTACCTCTTCGCTCTCTCTTGATGGATCAAGAAGTTGGAGATCGTCATCAAGTTGTACTTGTGCTGAACGTGGAGGTGCCATCCGTTCGGTGCTAGATCGGAAGGACCGTGATCAATATCGCGAGACGGATCGTGATGACATCGCGGGATGGATCGTGATGAGTTCGCGGGACGGATCGTGATTGGATCGTGGGACGGATCGTGATGAGATCGCGGGACGCTCAGCGATTTGGATCGCGAAGACGTTCGACTACACCAACCGCGTTTCTTAATGCTTCCCGCTTAGCGATCTACAGGGGTACGTAGATCCACTCTCCCTCACGTAGATGCTCATCACCATGAATAGATTTGCGTGTGCGTAGGAAAATTTTTGTTTCCTATGCAACGTTCCCCAACAGTGACATCATGAGCTAGGTCTATGTGTAGATGAGATCTCGAGTAGAACACAAAGAGTTTGTGGGCGTTGATGCTTAGATTGCTTCCTCCCTTGGTGGTGTTTTCGTTCAGCGGTATTGTGAGATGAAGCGGCCCGGACTAACATTACTCTTACGCTTATGAGAGACCGGTTCCCTCGACCGCAACTTGTTGCATAGATGGCTTGCGGGTGCCAGTTTCTCTCACTTTAGTTGGATCAGCTTCAACAAAGGCGGTCCTTGAGAAGGTTGAAAAGCAACTAGTGTATCACCGTTGTGGTTTTTGCTTAGATGAGAATTGTTCTTGCTCGATACCCATAGCAGCCATGTAAAACATGCAACAACAATTAGAGGACGTCTAACTTGTTTTTGCAGGGTATGTTGTGATGTGATATGGCCAATTAAATGATGTGATATATGTGACGTATGAGATGATCATGTGATGTATAGAATATCACGACTTGCATGTCGATGAGTACGGCAACCGGCAGGAGCCATAGGGTTGTCTTTAATTATTGTATGACCTACGTGTCAATCATTAAGTGCTATGCAATGATTTACTTTATCGCTAAACGGTAGCAATAGTAGTAGAAGCATGGTGGGCGCGACAACCCCGATGGCGACACATTGATGGAGATCAAGATGATGGAGATCATGGTGTCATGCCGGTGACGATGAAGATCATGCCGGTGCTTTCTATATGGAGTTCAAAAGCACAAGTTCATGGCCATATCATGTTACTTATGATTTGCATGTGATGTTTATCCTTTTATGCACCTTGTTTTGCTTAGGGCGATGGTAGCATTATAAGGTGATCCCTCATTTAATTTCAAGATAAATTGTGTTCTCCCCGAGTGTGCACCATTGCGAAAGTTTGTCGTGTCGAGACACCATGTGATGACCAGGTGTGATAGACTCTAAGTTCACATACAATGGCTGCAAGCCAGTGTGGCACATGCAGAACACTCAGGTTAAACTTGACGAGCCTAGCGTGTACAGACATGGCCTCAGAACACAAGAGACCTAAAGGTCGAACATGAGTCATATAGTAGATATGATCAACATGATGATGTTCACCATTGAAACCACCTCAACTCACGTGATGATCGGACATGAGTTGGTGAATTTGGATCATGTGACACTCAGATGACCTTAGGAATGTCAATTTGAGCGGGAGTTCTTCAGTAATATGATTGTTTGAACTCATTATCATGAACATAGTCAATAGTGCCTTTGCAAATTATGTTGTATATTACTAGCTCGTGTTGTAGCTCTCTTGTATTTTTATATGTTCCTAGAGAAATAGAGTTGAAAGATGATGGTAGCAATATTGCGGACTGGGTCCGTGATTCGAGGATTGTCCTCATTGCTGCACAGAAGGCTTATGTCCTTAATGCACCGCTCGGTGCGCCAACCGCTCTAGCATCGTCTTTAGATGTTGTGAACATTTGACAGGCACATTCTGATGACTACTTGGTAGTTTAGTGCGTGACACATTACGGCTTCTAATTGAGGCTTCGAAATATTTTGAACGTCATGGAACATATGAGATGTTTCTAAGAGCTGAAATTAGGATCTCAGGCTCGTGCCCGTGTCGCGAGATATGAGATCTCCAACAAGATTCTTTGCCTACATGTGCTCGGATTGTCTGGGTGCTACAATCGCTAGAATCAATGGGAGTTGATCCTCCAGATAAGATAGTTATTGATATAGTTCTCCAAGTCATTATCACTAAGATACTAGAACTTGGTGATGAACTATAAAATGCCAGGGATAGAAATATTGATCCCTGAGCTATTCGTGATGTTTGACACCGCGAAGGTAGAAATCAAGAAGGAGCGTCAAGTGTTGATGGTTAGTAAAACCACTAAGTTTCGAGAAGGGCAAGGGCAAGGAGGGAACCTTCATCGATGGCAAGTCAGTTGCTGCTCCAGTGAAGCAACCCAAAGTTGAACCCAAACCCGAGACTAAGTGCTTCGATTATGAGGAGAACGGTTGCTGAAGCGAAACAACCCTAGATACTTGGTAGATAAGAAGGATGGCAACGTTGACAGAAGTATATTTGATATACGTGTTATTGATGTGTACCTTGCTAGTACTCCTAGTAGCAACTGGGTATTGGATACCGGTTCAGTAGCTAAATGTTACTAGCTCGAAATAAAAGCTACGGAATAAGTGGAGAACTAGCTAAGGGTTAGGTGACGATGTGTGTTGGAAATGTTTCCAAGGTTGATGTGATCAACATCGCATGCTCTCTCTACCTTCGGTATTAGTGACAAACCTAAATAAATGTTATTTGGTGTTTTGCGTTGATCATGAACGTGATTAAATCGTTTTTATTCCAACACGGTTATTCATTTATGTTAGAGAATAATGGTTATTCTGTTTACACGAATAATACCTTCAATTGTCATGCACCTAGTGAGAATGGTTTATTGAATCTTGATCGTAGTAATACACATGTTTATAACATTGATGCCAAAAGGTACAAAGTTAGTAATGATAGTACCAAATACTTGTTGCACTGCCGCTAAATGTCATATTGGTATAAATCGCATGAAGAAACTCCATGCTGATGGATCTTTGGACTCATTCGATTTCGAATCGGTTGAGACATGCAAACCATGCCTCTTGGGCAAGATGACAAAGGACCCCATTTTCCAGATGGATGAAGCGAGCAAGTGATTTATTGGAAATGATACATGTTGATGTATGCAATCCAATGAGTCTTGTAGCGTGCAGTGGATATCGTTATATTCTTACCTTCACTTATAATTTGAGTAGATATAGTGTATATTTACTTAATGAAACACAAGTCTGAATCGTTTGAAAGGTTCAAGCAAATTCAGAGTGAAGTTTTAAGATCAACATGACAAGAAGATAAAGATGTCTATGATATGATCGTGGAGGTGAATATCTGAGTTACGAGTTTGGCATACAACTTTGGACAATGTGAAAGTTGTTTCACAACTCACGCCACCTGGAACACCATAGTGTGATGGTGTGTCCGAACATCATAGTCGTACTCTATTGGATATGGTGCTTGCTATGATGTCTCTTATCGTTTTGCTACTATAATTTTGGGGTTATGCATTAGAGACAACTACATTCACTTTAGATAGGGCACCATATAAATCCGTTGAGATGACACCATGTGAATTATGGTTTGATAGAATACCCTAAGAACAGTTGGGTAAACCTTCTATCTCAGATCCAAGCATAAAGTGTTTGTTGCTAAAACCGGGTCCTTTCTCGAGAAAGAGTTTCTCTCGAAAGAATTGAGTGGGAGGAAGATAGAACTTGATGAGGTTATTGAACCTTTCTTTCAACGAGAGAGTAGCGCAGCGCAGGAAGATGTTTCTCTGAAGCCTATGTTAGTTGAAGAGGAAGTCAATGATGATGATCATGAAGCTTCGGATCAAGTTACTATCGAATATCATAGGTCGACAAGGATGTGTACTGCTCCTGAGCGGTATGACAACCATGTCTTGGAGGTCATGTTGTTGGACAACGATGAACCTACGAGCTGTGGAGAAGCGATGATGGGCCCGGATTCTGACAAATGGTTAGAGGCCATGAAATCCAAGAAAGGATCCATATATGAAAACCAAGTATAGACTTTGGTAGACTTGCTCATTGGACGGCAGGACGTGGAGTACAAATGGACCTTTTAAATGAAGACAGACACTAATGGTGAATATCACCATTTATAAACCTCGACTAGTCGCAAAGAAGTTTCCGGCAAGTTCAAGAAGTTGACTACGATGAGACTTGCTCACTCGTAGCGATACTGAAATCTGTTGGAATTATGTTAGCAGTTGTTGCGCATTTTTCAATTATGAAATCTGGCAGATGGATGTCAAAACATCGTTTCCTTAACGGTTTACTTGAGGAAAGGTTGTATGTGATACAACCAAAAGGTTTTGTCAGTCCTAAGGATGCTAAAAGGTGTGCGAGCTCCAACAATCCATCTAAAGGCTAGAGCAAGCATCTCGGAGTTGGAATATACACTTTGATGAGGTGATCAAAGTTTTGTAGTTTATACAAAGTTTACGAGAAACTTGTATTTACAATAAAGTGAGTGGGAGCACTATAGAGTTTCTGGTAAGCATATGTGGTTGACATATTGTTGATCGGAAATTATGTAGAATTTCTGGAACGCATGAACGGTTGTTTTCAAAGTGATTTTCAAAGGAAGACCTTGATAAAGCTACCTAATTGTTGAGCATCAAGATCTATGGAGATAGATCAAGATGCTTGATGAGACTTTCAATAAGTACATACCTTGACAAGATTTTGAAAGAGTTCAAAATGGATCAGTCAGAGAAAGAGTTCTCACCTGATTTGTAAGATATGAAAGTTGAGTGAGACTCAAAGCTCGACAACGGCAGAAGAAAGAGAAAGGACGAACATCGTCCCCTATGCATTATCCATAGGCTCTATATTATGCCATGCTGTGTACCGCACCGGGTGTGTGCCTTGCCATGAGTCTGTCAAGGGGTACACGAGTGATCCAGGAATGGATCCCTGGATAGCAGTCAAGATTATCCTTAGTAAGTAAAGTACTAAAGGAGATATTTCTCGATTATGGAGGTGATAAAGAGTTCGTCGTAAAGAGTTACATCAATGCAAGCTTTAACACCAATCTGGATGACTCGTAGTAGCAATCTGGATACGTATAGTGGAGCAGCCATTTGGAATAGTACCAAGTGGAGTGTGGTAGCAGTGTTTACAGTTTGACACAGAGATTTGCAAAGTACACAAGGATCTGAAAGTCGCAAACCCGTTGACTAGATGGCGACCACGAGTCATCCAGATTGGTGTTAAAGCTTGCATCGACGTAACTCTTTACGACGAACTCTTTATCACCTCCATAATCGAGAAACATCTCCTTAGTCTTCTAGTTACTAAGGATAATCTTGACCGTTGTCCAGGGATCCATTCCTAGATCACTCTTGTACCCCTTGACAGACTCATGGCAAGGCACTCACTAGGTGCGGTACACAGCATGCCATAATATAGAGCCTATGGCTAAAGCATAGGGGACGACATTCGTCCTTTCTCTTTCTTCTGCCATTGTCGAGTTTTGAGTCTCACTCAACTTCACACCTTACAAATCAGGCGAGAACTCTTTCTCAAACTAATCCATTTTGAACTCTTTCAAAATCTTGTCAAGGTATGTATTCATTGAAAGTCTCATCAAGCATCTTGATCTATCTCTATAGATCTTGATGCTCAACAATTTGGTAGCTTTATCCAGGTCTTCCTTTGAAAAACTTTTTTCCAAACAACCGTTTATGCTTTCTAGAAATTCTACATCATTTCCGATCAACAATATGTCAACCAGATATGCTTATGAGAAACTCTATAGTGCTCCCACTCACTTTATTGCAAATACAATTTTCTCATAAACTTTGTATAGACTCAAAAACTTTGATCACCTCATCAAAGTGTATATTCCAACTCCGAGATGCTTGCTTCAATCCATAGAAGGATCACTAAAGCTTGCACACCTTTTAGCATCCTTAGGACTAAAAAAATCTTCTGGTTGTATCACATACAACCATTTCTCAAGTAAACCGTGAAGGAAACGATGCTTTGACATCCATCTGCCAAATTTCATAATTGAAAAATGTAGCAACTGCTAACATAATTCCAACAGACTTTAGCATCGCTACGAGTGAGAAAGTCGTATCAAATTCAACTCCTTGAACTTGTCATAAACTTCTTTGCAACAAGTCGAGCTTTACAAATGGTGACATTTACCATCAGTGTCTGTCTTCATTTTAAAGATCCATTTGTACTCAATGACCTGTCATCCAACGAGCAAGTCTACCAAAGTATATATTTGTGTTTCATACATGGATCCTATCTCGGATTTCATGGCCTCTAACCATTTCTCAGAAACCGGGCCCATCATCGCTTCTCCATAGTTCGTAGGATCATCATTGTCCAACAACATGACCTCTAAGACAGGGTTGCCATACCATTCAGGAGCAGTACACGTCCTTGTCGACCTACGAGGTTCGATAGTAACTTGATCCGAAGCTTTCATGATCATCATCATTAACTTCCTCTTCAACTAACGTTGTCCTCACAAAAACATCTTCCTGTGCTGCGCTACTCTCTCGTTGAAACAAAGGTTCAATAACCTCATCAAGTTCTATCTTCCTCTCACTCAATTCTTTCGAGAGAAACTCTTTCTCGAGAAAGGACCTGGTTTTAGCAAAAAACACTTTATGCTTGGATCTAAGATAGAAGGTTTACCCAAATATTCTTAGGGTATTCTATGAAGATGCATTTGTCCGCTTTGGGTTCGAGGCCATTAGGTGAAAACCTTGTTCACATAAGTGTCGCAGCCCCAAACATTAAGAAATGACAGCTTAGGTTTCTATCAAACAATAATTCACACGGTGTCATCTCAACGGATTTAGATGGTGCCCTATCAAAAGTGAATGTAGTTGTCTCTAATGCATAACCCCAAAATTATAGTAGCAAAATGATAAGAGACATCATAGCAAGCACCATGTCCAATAGAGCACGACTGTGACGTTCGGACACACCATCACACTATGGTGTTCCAGGTGGCGTGAGTTGTGAAACGACTTTCACATTGTCCAAAGTTGTATGCCAAGCTCGTAACTCTGGTATTCACCTCCATGATGATATCGTAGACATCTTTATATTCTTGTCACGATGATCTTAAAACTTCACTTTGAATTTGCTTGAACCTTTCAGACGATTTAGACTTGTGTTTCATTAAGTAAATATACACTATATCTACTCAAATTATCAGTGAAGGTAAGAAAATAATGATATCCACTGCACGCTACAAGACTCATTGGATTGCATACATCAACATGTATCATTTCCAATAAATCACTTGCTCACTCCATCCATCTGGAAAATGCGGTCCTTTGTCATCTTGCCCAAGAGGCATGGTTCGCATGTCTCAACCGATTCGAAATCGAATGAATCCAAAGATCCATCTGCATGGAGTTTCTTCATGCGATTTATACCAATATGACATTTAGCGATAGTGCCACAAGTATGTGCTACTATCATTACTAACTTTGTATCTTTTGGCATCAATGTTATGAACATGTGTATTACTATGATCAACATTCAACAAACCATTCTCACTGGGTGCATGACCATTGAAGGTATTATTCATGTAAACAGAATTACTATTATTCTCTAACTTAAATGAATAACCGTGTTGCCATAAACACGATCTAATCACGTTCATGCTCAACGCGAAACACCAAATAACATTTATTTAGGTTTGTCACTAATCCTGAAGGTAGAGAGAGCGTGCGATGTTGATCACATCAACCTTGGAAGCATTTCCAACACACACTATCACCTCACCCTTAGCTAGTTCTTTTTTTATTCCGTAGCTTTTATTTCAAGCTAGTAACATTGAGCAACCGAACCGGTATCCAATACCCAGGTGCTACTAGGAGTACTAGCAAGGTACACATCAATAACACGTATATCAAATTTACTTTTGTCAACGTTGCCAGCCTTCTTATCTACCAAATATCTAGAGTTGTTCCGCTTCAGCGACCGTTCTCCTCATAATCGAAGCACTTAGTCTCGGGTTTGGGTTCAACTTTGGGTTGCTTCACTGGAGCAGCAACTGACTTGCCATCCATGAAGCTTCCCTCCTTGCCCTTGCCCTTCTCTTTCATCTTGCAGGCAAAGAATCTTGTTGGACATCTCATATCTCGCAACACGGGCATGAGCCTTAGGTCCTAATTTCAGCTATTAGAACATCTCATATGTTTCGTGATGTTCAAAATGTTTTGGAGCCTCAATTCTAAGCCGTAATGAATGACGCACTAAACTATCAAGTAGTCATCAGAACGTGCCTGTCAGATGTTCACAACATCTACAGGCGACGCTAGAGGGGTTGGCACACTGAGCGGTGCATTAAGGACATAAGCCTTCTATGCAGCAATGAGGACAATCCTCAGATCACAGACCCAGTCTGCAATTTTGCTACCATCATCTTTCAACTCTATTTCTCTAGGAACATATAAAAATACAAGAGAGCTACAACACGAGCTAGTAATCTACAACATAATTTGCAAAGGCACTATTGACTATGTTCATGATAATGAGTTCAAACAATCATATTACTGAAGAACTCCCACTCAAATTGACATTCCTAAGGTGTAACATCCCAAACTTTGGTATGTTATAATAATTATTAGAATGATTGTTTGTTTGCTTGAGTGATTGAAAGTGAGTGAAATTTGAAACTTTTTGAAACTTTTGAAAGTTTATTGAGAGGGAATGAAATGACTTTCCCAAAACTTTCAATCTGCATTTTGATCACCAGGAATTCAAATTCATTTCATCACAAAACCCTAGAGTGAAGATGACATGACTTCTTCCATTTAAAGAAATAAAAAGGGAATTGAAAATGATTTGAATTTCCATTTTGAAAATATTTCAAATTCAGAAAACTTTATGCAACTCAATGATTTTCATGAGAGAAGATAATATGACTTCTTCAAATTATATGAAATATGAGTTGGAAGTTAAAAGAAGGAATTGAAAGAGCTTTTGAAAACCTCTAGATTATTTTGAAAATCCATTTCATATTGGTCCCTATCCAAAATTTTCAAAGTATTCAAACCCCTGACAAAAATTTGAGAGGAGTAACATGACACTCCAAGACAGGGGGTAATTTGTGAAGTTTTTGAACCATCAAACCCAAAAAGTTAATGGAAAAATATTTGCAAAAGTAAATAAAGCCAATTAAGGCATTTTAAAAAAAATGATTTTTCAAAAGTATTCAACTGCCAGAATAAAAATGTCCATTAAATGGAATTTATTATTATGTTAATTTTGGTATAAAATTTGACTATATTTGGAATGCACACGAATGCTTTAAATAGGTTTTATGACTCTGGAAAATCATAAATAGAAAACGGTAACGGTTTATAATAAACCGGCCGGCCCAACGACATTAAATGCCGAGACCGTTACCGGTCGGTCGCCCGCTAACAGCGCCTCACCTCTCCTCTCGCTGACGTGTGGGACCCGCCGCCCGACCGAGCCAACCGCGCGGTCGCCTTCCTCCTCCCACGCGCCCGACGCCGTCGCCGGATCCCCTCGCCGCGGACCCCCTCCCTTCTTACTCCCCGACTCCTCTGAGCCCCCTATAAGTAGCCGCATACCCTGCGCCTCCATTCCCCCTGTTTTCCCTTTCTCTCGTGCACCACCCTCACCGGAATCCCTCGCCGGAGATACCCACAGCCGCCACGCCATTGTTGCTCCCCTACTCCACCCTGCCTTCCCCGAGCGCCACCAAGCCTTCCATTCACCCCCCCACCACCGTGCGCATCTCCCCAACTCCTCACCTCCACCGAAGACTGCTAGTACACCGCAAACGGACCTCGCCGGAGATTCGGATCCCCACCGGATCTTTCTCGAGCTCGTGGACGTCGCCACGGTCATCCCCGCGCCCCTCCAACACCACCACCCGTCGCCGGGACCTCGCCGCCGTCAGTTGGAGCCCCCTGACGACCCCCTCGACCACCGGAGCAATGACCACGTCCTCCTCGCCGTTCGGACTCGCCGGAGAAACCTCGCCGGTGACCATATCCCTATGAGCTCACCCCCTCCCTCTGTGTGCATTGGATCTGGATCCAACGATCCAGATCTTAACATTTATACTCGCGAAACATTTTCTGCTAAGAACCGGTCGCCCGCCCGAAACTCCCTAGCACACGCACACTTAGACCAACTAGAGAGCGACACGTAGCCCCCTGACCGTTAGAAACGAATTTTTTTCTTTTCTGTTTTAAATTCTGTTTCCAGAAAAGTTCTGATTTTATTTTCTTTATATCTTTTAAACTACTTAATATTTTTAATTTATTTCTTTTGTATAAGATCAACAATTTCATATAGTTTCTGTGAATACCAAATTTGACTATGTTTGAACGTTTAAATTTGAATTTAAACAGATTGGATTTAAATTTTGTTTTCTGAATATCTTGAGTTTTAAAATGTATTTTTGATTGATTCTTTTTGCTACTTGTCACTAGTGGTATTATTTATCATTAGAAGAGTTTGAGAATTTTTATGATATTGTAAAATAGTGGTTTCAACTAAAACAGATTCTGTTTAGTTCCTATGTTGTTTAGTTAGTTTAATATTTTTTTCTTTAGTTATTTTGAAAATCTGAAAAATGATTTAACTTACGTTTTATATCTAGTTTAGTTTTGTTGTTCCAAACCTTAGTAAATTGCTTGATGTTAACAAAACTTAATTTGTTTAGTTTATAAATTTTGTTGTAGGGATCTCTACCCTCTTTCAAATAGGTATAGTTGTTTTAAAAGCAAATTTGTTAGTAACAATTCTTTTAACTAAAGTTTTAAGTATTTAGATTCTGTTTTCAAATAAAGTTTTTACTAATTCTTTTCTGTAAATAAATGTTTTAAATAAAAATACTTTAGTTTTGCCCTATTATGATAGGAAAACTATGTTCTTTATCATTAGGTAATGTGTTATAAAACAGTTTAGTTTAATAGAAACTCTTTTCACAAAACTTTTTGATGATCTAATTATGTTTTGTAATAAAGGTTTTTATAAATTATTTTCTGTTAACTTAGTTATTTTAAAAAATGTTTTCTTTTAGTTTATAGTTGTGCTTGTAGTTAAATTCATTAGGAAAACACTCATGTTGTTAGAATGTTGTTTTCATAGTTTTAGTTGTCTTTCAAAAGTAATTCTTTTGCTAGTAAAATATTTACTAAAATCCTTTTGTTGTATTTTACTTTGTTATTGTTTTGTTACTATTTGAAAATAATTGTTTTAGGGGAAAACTACTTTAGTTGCTTCTATGAAAACTTTCTTGATTTTGACTTTTTTCTTAAGTATTTCCTTCATCAACCTTGTTGTTTTTGTTTCTTGTGTTACCTTTTGATTGTTAGTATCGCTTGTTAGAAGTGTTTGCTGATGAATGCAATGCTTTATTATAGATTATCATCGGAGAGTGACAAATAGTCTATCAAGTTATTTCTGAGAGAGATCTTTCTCTTCATCAACAGTACAGGCAAGTTCACTTTGACCATCTTTTCATACCTATGTTTTATTGCATGTAGTGACATCATTCAACAAATCCCTCCCGTAGTGTTATTGAAATTCTTGTAGTTGAGTAGAATGCATGAGGTAGGAATCCACCATTTGTTACTAAAACCCCGAGAACGCTAGTTAGTGCAATGCTATGCTAAAGTAGACGGGGTCTGGTATGAGTGTTCGTGAGTGGCGTGAAGAAGGACTCCACGTCAAAACGACGAATTCATGAAGGTTTCTTCAAGACTTGCATATTCAAGACCTCAAGACTTCGAGACTTGAGAAACAAGTTTTTCAATACACACTACTGGGTGAGGGATGGTTGATTGGGCATCCCTGGAGAAACCAGTGGATGGCCGGGATGCATGGAGAAGCGCCATGACATCTTGCGGAAAGCCTCACCCAGACTCAAAGAGAAGGATGAATACTTCATACCCAGAAGCTTACCTGTGTAGCCACAAGTCATTACGGGCTCTGGCTTGGTTGATCTTTGTTGTGACTCTGCTGGGCAGTGCTACGAGATGTAGTTGACGTTAGGATTGGGATGGGCACTGTCGGACAGTCAGGGAAGCACTCTGAAAGACCATGTTTCTTTCATCCTGTTCTCAAACACCAGGCAGTGCGAGGACTTACCAGGAGGGAAAGAATCTTGTGGGTAAAGTACACAACACTCTGCAGAGTTAAACCTAATCGATTAGCCGTGTCCCCGGTTACGGACAATTTGAGCTTCTAGACTTGGATCTATCTCTGAACTCGCAACACTGGACTGATAACTAATTGTGGGCAACTTATGATACTTATGGGAATTGAGACATTGGTTGGCGGAACCATGTCATGATAGGTAACTCCATAGAAAAATTCCTGATATTCCTTTGTTGTAGGAAAATAAAATCAGTTTTTACGCAAACAACTTAGACACAGAGCCTCAAAGCCTTTGCATATAGAATAGTCTTTATTCTTCTATTCTGCTATAGTGATCTTGCCAGTACATTCAATGTACTAACCTACACGGCTACAACGTCTTATGTTGCAGATACTCTTCTACGACGGGTAAGAGTACGATTCAGGGTTACGGTCCGCACTCAACTTGCCGTTGGTGTTATTGGGACTCCACTCCCGTTGACTGTATCCGCTGCTATTTTAAGGTATATATCAGTTTTACGTTATTTACATGTGATTGCACTTTGATATATACATTGATGTACTGTGTGTGCCAGCATACTGATCCAGGGATGGCACAGAACACACAAAGGCTTGACTCGTTTTGAGTCGGGTCGCTACATAAGGTCATCTGAGTGTCACATGATCCAAATTCACCAACTCAAGTCCGATCATCATGTGAGTTGAGGTGGTTTCAATGGTGAACATCATCATGTTGATCATATCTACTATATGACTCATGTTCGACCTTTCGGTCTCTTGTGTTCCGAGGCCATGTCTGTACATGCTAGGCTCGTCAAGTTTAACCCGAGTGTTCTGCATGTGCAACACAGGCGTGCACCCATTGTGGGTGAATGTAGAGTCTATCACACCCGATCATCAGGTGGTGTCTTGACACGACGAACTTTCGCAACGGTGCACACTCGGGGAGAACACAATTTATCATGAAATTAAGTGAGGGGTCACCTTATAATACTACCTTTGTCCTAAGCAAAACAAGGTGCATAAAAGGATTAACATCACATGCAAATCATAAGTGACATGATATGGCCATGAACTTGTGCTTTTGATCTCCATCTGGAAAGCACCGGCATGATCTTCATTGTCACCGGCATGACACCATGATCTCCATCATCTTTATCTCCATCAACGTGTCGCCATCGGGGTTGTCGCGCCCACCATGCTTCTACTACTTTTGCTACCGTTTAGCGATAAAGTAAAGCATTACATAGCGCTTAATGATTGACACGCAGGTCATACAATAATTAAACACAACCCTATGGCTCCTGCTGGTTGCCGTACTCATCGACATGCAAGTCATGATATTCTATACATCACATGATCATTTCATATATCACATATATCACATCATGTAATCGGCCATATCACATCACAACATACCCTGCAAAAACAAGTTAGACGTCCTCTAATTGTTGTTGCATGTTTTACGTGGCTGCTACGAGTATCTAGCAAGAACAATTATCATTTATGTAAAAAGCACAACAGCGATACACTAGTTGCTTTTCAACCTTCTCAAGGACCGCCTTTGTCGAGTCCGATCCAACTAAAGTGAGAGAAACTGGCACCCGCAAGCCATCTATGCAACAAGTTACGGTCGAGGGAACCGGTCTCGTAAGCGTACGAGTAATGTTGGTCCGGGATGCTTCATCTCACAATACCGCTGAACCAAAACACGACGAAGGGAGGAAGCAATCTAAGCACCCACGCCCACAAACTCTTTGTGTTCTACTCGAGATCTCATATAGACATAGACCTAGCTCACGATGCCACTGATGGGGAACGTCGCATGGGAGACAAAAAAATTCCTATGCGCACGCAAGATCTATCCACGGTGATGAGCATCTACGAGAGGGAGAGTGGTTCTACGTACCCTTGTAGATCGCTAAGCGGGAAGCATTGAGAAACGCGGTTGGTGTAGTCGAACATCTTCGCGATCCAAATCGCCGAGCATCCCATGCTCTCATCACAATCCGTCTCGTGATCCAATCATGATCCGTCCTGCGAACTCATTACGATCCGTCCCGCGATCTCATCACGATCCGTCTCGCGATCTTGATCTCGGTCCTTCCGATCTAGCGCCGAACGGACGGCACCTCTGCATTCAGCACACGTACAGCTCGATGAAGATCTCCGCCTTCTTGATCCAGCAAGAGGGAGCAGAGAGGTAGAAGAGTTCTCCAGCATCGTGACGGTGCTCCGCGATTGTGGTGGAGCTATTCCGGCAGGGCTTCGCCTAAGCACTGCAGAAAACCGATCTTGAGGAGAAACTATGCACTAGAGGAACGGGCAGCACGTAGCTAAAAATCAAGTGCAAAAAACCCTAAAACCTCTAGTATATATAAGACGAAGAGAGGAGGAGGCTTGTCCCTCAAGGGACGAGCCCTTGGGTTGGCCAAATCAAGGAGGAGAGGAGGATACCTCCTCCAATCCTAGGGCTTATTTCCAACACTAGAGGAAATAATAAATTAGTTATTATCATATTTCCTTGTTCTTGATAATCATTTATTATACATGCTATAATTGTATTGATCGGAGACTTACATGCATGTGTGGATACATAGACAAAACCATGTCCCTAGTATGCCTCTAATAGACTAGCTAGTTAATCAAAAGATGGTTAAGGTTTCCTAGCCATGGACATGAGATGTCATTTGATAACGGGATCACATCATTAGGAAAATGATGTGATGGACAAGACACAAACTACAAACGCAACATATGATCGTGTCAGTTTATTGCTACTGTTTTCTGCATGTCAAGTATATGTTCCTATGACCATGAGATCGTGCAACTCAGTGACACCGGAGGAGTGCCTTGTGTGTATCAAACGTCGCAACATAACTGGGTGACTATAAAGGTGCTCTATAGGTATCTTCGAGGGTGTCTATTGGGTTGGCATGGATCAAGACTGGGATTTGTTACTCCATATGACGGAGAGGTATCTCAGGGCCCACTCGGTAATACAACATCACAATGAGCCTTGCAAGGAATGTGACTAAGTGTTGGTCACGGGATCTTGTATTACGGAACGAGTAAAGAGACTTGCCGGTAACGAGGTTGAACTAGGTATGGAAATACCGACGATCGAATCTCAGGCAAGTAACATACCGAAGAACGAAGGGAACATCATACAGGATTAACTTAATACTTGACATAGAGGTTCGACCGATAAAGATCTTCGTAGAATATGCAGGAACCAATATGGGCATCCAGGTCCCGCTATTGGTTATTGAACATAGAGGTGTCTCGGTCATGTCTACATAGTTCTCGAACCCACAGGGTCTGCACACTTAAGGTTTGGTGACGTTTCGGTAGTATAGGGTTATGCATGGTGGTGACCAAAGGTTGTTCAGATTCCCGGATGAGATCCCGGACATCACGAGGAGCTCCGGAGGTAAAGATTGATATATAGAAGTCCTAGTTTGGTCGGCGGAAAAGTTTCGGGCTCATCGGTAGTGTGCCGGGAGTGTCGGTAGTGTACCGGGAGCCATCGGGAGGGGTGTTTCGACCCAAGAGGCTGCATGGGTTGTGGGAGGGTGAATACCATCCCTTAGTGGGCTGGTGGAAGTCCCACACAAGCCCATGAGGCTAGGAAGAAAAGCCAAAAGAGAAAAAGTGGAAAAAGGCAAAAAATAGGGTGAATCCTAGTCCTACTAGGATTGGAGGTGGATTACACCTCTTCACCTAGTTCGGCCGACTCCTTGGAGGCTTGGCCCTTGGGCCAAGCCTCCTTCTCTCTTCCTCCTATATATAATGGTGGTTTTAGGGGTTTTGCACTAGTTTTTCATCCACGTGCTACCCATTCCTCCAGTGCATAGTTTCTCCTCTAGATCGGATTTCTGCAGTGCTTAGGCGAAGCCCTGCCGGAATAGCTCCACCACCATCGCCAGAGTGTCGTCACGCTGCCGGAGAACTCTTATACCTCTCCGATATCTCTTGCTGGATCAAGAAGGCGAAGATTGTCATCAAGTTGTACGTGTGCTGAACGCGGAGGTGCCGTCCGTTTTGCGCTAGATCGGAAGGACCGTGATCAAGATTGCGAGACGGATCGTGATGAGATCACGGGACTGATCATGATGAGTTCACGGGACGGATCGTGATTGGATGGCGGGACGAATCGTGATGAGATCGTGGGACGCTCAAAGATTTGGATCGCGAAGACGTTCGACTACACAAACCGGGTTTCTTAACGCTTCCCGCTTAGCGATCTACAAGGGTATGCAGATCCACTCTCTCTCTCTCATAGATGCTCATCATGATAGATAGATCTGCGTGTGCATAGGAAAATTTTTGTTTCCCATGCAACGTTCCCCAACATGGGCTCCCCTCTGGTGCCCTTAGCGCCGCTAGCCGCCCCCTGTAGCACCGTTCTGGCCAACTCTGGCGAGCCCCGCCGCGGGTTTGGTCGCCGCTGGCCCAGCTCCGACGGGTGCCGACGTGGCACGGCGATTAGCATTAACCCCCGCGCTTAATCAGCCCCACAGTGGCTGACCAGTGGGCCCCGCAAGCAGTCAAACCACCAGTCAGTTCGGGATTTGACCCTGCTTAGCGGTGGGTCACTGACTAGTGGGTCCCGCTGGTCAGTTTGACCTGGACCTGGTCGATTGACCAGGCTGACGTCATAGTGATGTTAGGCTGGCGTAATAATTGCAATTTTGGATTTAAACAAATTCCAAATATTAGTAAAAACTTCAAAAATTCATAGAAAATAATCTGTAAATCAGATGAAAATAATTTATATATGAAAATTTATCAAAAAAATTCAATGAATCCATCTGTACCATTTTCATTCATGTTAGAGCAAACTAAATGGGTGAAATTGCACATTTTAGTTCAAATTCTTTATGGAATCCATATATGAAGTTGAATTTCAACCTTGAGTTCAAACCCACTTCATTTAAACCTGTTGCTAGATGCATGAGTTCAAACACCTCATATTGACATGACATATTCATGCATTATATTGTGGAATATGGTGTGTATTGATTTGTTCCCCCTACGATGTTCATCTTCGTGTTAGGCACTGTTCCAGAGGATACGGTCGAGTATCCATCTGAGCAGGAGTAACGTGTGAATGTCTTATTAGGGAAGGAACTCCCCCTTGAATATACCCGATACACTCCCACTCTCTCTCTCTTGCTCTCACTTATTGCATTAGGACAAAACGTTACAACTTTGCATGTTCCGGTAGTTGAACCCATTCCTTTGCATGACCCGTCATTGTCACAGTAAATAGCTGAACCATGCAACCTAGCATACCTGGTAGACGCTTGAGCTATGTTGTGCCTTAACCTACTATGCTTGCTATGCTTAGAGTTGTGTCAGGTCTGATTCATCTGGGTGATGAACCGGAGTGAACTGAACTTGTTCTGATGATGAGAGTTAAGTTGTGAACACGATTTGGTAAAGGTAGCGATGAGAGGCCGTGTAGGAGTACATGGCGGGTTGTCTCACTGGGACCGTCCTTAAGAACTGAGTCCTGTGTATGTTGTCCAAGACTAGCTACTACCGCACATTGGGATCCTTAATTGACTCTCTCGACTTATTAACCGACTTGATCTCTGTCCAGGAGTTGCAACTAGTTTCTAGTGTTTGTAGGATATGCTAGTAGTCTGCCGAGTGGCACCGCGTACAGGTGGGCTTGGGACAGACTAGGCATTGTGGTCCGGGGTACCAAGCGTAGTACCATCCGTCGAGGTGGGCTTGGGAACCCTGTTCACATCGTTTGGGGCCGCTGACGAAACTTCGGCCGGACTTCCTTGCGGGTTCAGTCCCGAATAGGCGATAAACCTGGACGAGAGTCTTGTGTGGTTAGTCAGGTCATGGCCGACTCCCTCGCTGGGCTTCCGCTTGAAGGTTTCCAAGGTGCCTTTTTACGAGCACATGGCGGTAAGTGGCGAGAGCATGTGTGACGAAGTACACCCCTGCAGGGTAATCAGTCTATTCGAATAGCCGCGTCCGTGGATATGGACTACTTGGATACTTATATGGTTCATAGAAAATGGAAAAGGTTACTCATAAAAGCTTCAAGACAAGTGTGAGTACCGTGGATGTCACTCTCGTAGGAAGACGGGAGCGAATCCGTGGTGGTGTATTGTTGTGGTGTTATTGGACTCGTGTACGCTTCACAAAACTTTTCAAAGTTATGAAAGTCGTAGTACGCGATAGCCACCGAGTAAAAGCTGGCTTGCTGCATTGAACCCCACAACTTCCTTGTTGATACTGATGCATATGTAGTTAGTTCTAATGTAAGACTTGCTGAGTACTCAGTACTCACTGCTGCTTAATTATGTTTTTGCAGAGGAGACCCAGTCTCGCTAGTGGTTTCTATGATAAGATCGATGTTGGTCATTTAGCTTGGGAATCCTAGCCAGAGATCTAGTTCTTGTGGAGGGCCTTGTAGATAGACAGGCTCCCTCGGCCTTCTTCATTTCTAGATGTCTGTACCCAGACATGTTAAGCTTCCGCTTGTTGTTTGTATGATTTGTGTGTTGGGTCATGTGACCCCTGTTTGTAATATCACACTATGTTGGCTCTTATGAGCCCCTTAAATGAATGTTGTGTTGTTGTATGGTTATGTTGTGATGCCATAGTTGTATCTATACATATCGGGCATGTCGTGCGTACGTGTGACGTGCAACAATATGGATGGGATTCGACACCTAGTTGTGTGCCTTTAGTAGTACTCTTTATAGGGAACTGCCTCTTTGTGTTTCCACTGAGCCTTGGTAGCTTGCTACTGCTCCGGACACATTGATTGCCAGCATGTATCCTTCTTTGTTGTTGTGTCTGTCCCTTCAGGGAAATGTCTCATAGTGTAATGGAGTCCCTGTAGCCTGCTACGACTCGTCTACGCGCAGTGATGACATTTATGTCCCACGGCGTAATGGAGTCCTTGTAGCTTGCTATGACTCGTCTACACACGCTAGAGGCCGAAACCTGCATTGTTGGGTTACGTATGCCTATTCATGTATGGATATGCCACCTGAGTTCTACGACTAGCCATGTCGACCCGGGTTCTTTGACGTTTGAATGCCAACGACATATTGCATACATGAGCCAAAAGACGCAAACGGTCCCGGCCCAGGTAAGGTAGCAGCCGTGGAGATAACTGTGCGTGAGGCCGCAAAGTGATGTGATGTGTTACATGCTGGATTCTTATGGCTTATGATCGGGGTCCCGACATCGAACCTCTTTGTCAAGGATTCAGTTAATCCCGTATGATGTTCTTTGGTATGTTACTTGCCCAAGATTCGATCGTCGGTATCTTCATAGCTAGTTCGACCTCGTTACCAGCAAGTCTGTTTACTCGTTCCGCAATACAAGATACCGTGACTAACACCTATTGTGATGTTGTATTACCGAGTGGGCCCTGAGATACCTCTCCGTCACACGGAGTAACAAATCCCAGTCTTGATCCATGCCAACTCAACAGACACCCTCGGAGATAACTGTAGAGCACCATTATAGTCATCCAGTTACGTTGCAACGTTAGATACACACAAGGCACTCCTCCGGCGTTCGTGAGTTGCATGATCTCATGGTCATAGGAACATATACTTGACATGCGGAAAACAGTAGCAATAAACTGACATGATCATATGCTACGTTTGTAGTTTGCGTCTTGTCCATGACATCATTCTCCTAATGATGTGATCCCGTTATCAAATGACAGCACATGTCAATGGCCAGGAAACCTTGACCATCTTTGATCAACGAGCTAGTTCACTAGAGGCATACTAGGGACACAGTGTTATCTATTTACCCACACATGTAATGTCTTTTCAATCAATACAATTATAGCATGATAATAAACTATTATCATGAACAAGGAAATATAATAACAAACACTTTATTTATTGCCTCTAGGGCATATTTCCAACAATTAGTGCGGGGCAAGCTCGAACCATACAGTCCGTCGCCCCGCCAATAACTCTCAGGTGCCTTAGCGGCACACCCCACCAAGTCTTCGGATGCCTTACGGCGCATCCCACCAAATCTTTCTCTCGGGGGCACCCTTGGGCCGGCCCGTCTTTCAGTAGTATTTCGGTAACAAGTCATAGAGGTTGTGTGGATATAACATCAAGAAGGGAACTGAGGAATCACCCTCAATGGTCCCCGCTCGATGTAACCGTCAAGATGGACTTTAGAGGAATCACCCTCGATAACCACGACCGACTAGCTGCGCTACAGGGATAGCATCATAAGTACTTCATGAGGTTTCACCCTCGGTACTCGATAGTAGCACTTCAGAGTCATACAATTAGGGGAAGTACGATGATGTGAGGGGACTGGCTTGTTGGTCAGTCGACCGAGCCTTCGGGTCTTCGAGTCGTGGAGTCGTCGATGAAGAAGCAGGGGCAACTGGGATTAAGGGGTCACTGGAGATTTACTAACCAACCTATAGTAAGCAGTTGGTATGATTGCAGGTATAGTAACAGTTTATCAAAAACAGGATATGCATCAGAATTGGAGCTAACTAATACAATAGCAGAACCTAATGCAAGAATGAGAGGGAAGGAAATTAGGTGATATCGGAATGCTCAAAGGAGCTTTGCTTGCCTTGCTGCTCTGCTGCAAAAGGCTGGTTGTCAGGGGCGTAGTCGTACACGATAGCAGCGTCAGTCTCGGGGTCTACCGGTAAGAAGAGGGGGGAGAAACAATAAATGCAAGCAAACAGATACAACACGATGCATGACATGACAATATGCAGAGCTAGGTATGCACTAACACAATAATACACGCATCAGACGGAGCGGGAGAATACCTGACGATATTCCCCACGTTTGCGGATTTATCAGACAGTTGATCCAGAGGGAAAAGTTCCATGTTTGCTATGCTAGAGGCATGTGACAGACGAACGGACTGCGTATTCGGATTCGTAGGATTTTTCTGATCAACTTTCATGTATAAATTTTTTTCATCCAATTTACGGATTATTTTATATTAATTTTTAATGATTAAACATTTCTGTAATTATTAATAATAAAAATAATTCGAAGATGCAATTATGACGTCAGCAAGATGTCATGTTGACATCATCTATCAACAATGTTGTTGAAAGGTCAAACTGACCAGTGGGTCCAGGGACCCAGTTGACCTGGTCACCTGTCAGGTGGGACCCCTCTGTCATTTTGTAATTAAATTAATTCACTAACAGAATTAATTAACTAATCTAATTAATCCTTAATTAACCATTTAATTATGAATTGTCTAATTAATTAATTAACTTAATTATTTATTTTATTATATATTTTATTTGTATTATTTATTTTTTAATTACGTTTTTGTATTAACCTAATTATACCACTGCCGCAAAAATGATTAACCCCAAATAAAATAGTTTAGTATTTTATTAATTTGGAAAGGACATTTAATTAAATGTTTTTCTTCTGTTTTAGTCATTTTATTGCCTTTAAGCACTTTGTAAAAATGTGGTTTCAACATGGAAAATATCCAGAGAATGCTTGCCACACTTTGAACATTTTTGTTTTCATGTCTGACAAAACTGAATTTTGTCTTTAATTGGAATTTGAATTTGAATAGGAGTTGGATTAACGTGAGATTAACAACAGTAATAATAGTGAAATGGCATCATTAGCATGGGATTACTGTATCCTAATTATCCAGGCATGACGGTGCTCAATTCTGTTTCAATGAGTCCATCATTGTCTTGGCTTTAAAGGAATCATCTGACTCAGACGACTTAGTAATATTTGACTTGGTTTCAATCGGATCCAATGTACGAGTAGAGTGAATATATTTTTGCTAATTTGTTTGCAAAGCTTCTTTTTTTATCTTGCCGTAACGTCATAGAAGGCCCAACATGGTTGCTGCATGCAGGAATGTACTTGACGTATTCTTGTAAATCTTCCTCTTCACGCTTCTTCTTGAGTCCTTCGTAAGCATGTCGATAGTCCGCTGGTAATTCCTCAAGCGTCGGTGTAGTAAAAAGATTGACGCAATCTTGTGTGAGCTTTGTCTTAACCTCGTCCATTCGGGCCACATGTTTTTCTTTAGACTCATCTCTAAATGGACTGGCTCCCCCCCGCCAATTCTTTTAGGATCTTTCGGCAATGAATTTGCATCGCCAAAATTTTGCAATTGTACAGGGGGTGTATAACATGTCACGACGATAAGTGAGGACATATGCACCATTGTTGAATATTTTCTCTTGACAATTTGATCAACTGGCAACACTTCGTCTTCGTTCAAAACCCTAGCTTTTATTGCCTCATAATCAGGAACCAACCCTTATCATGTTGCTCAACGCAAAGAGCGCTAATCCTCTTATTTTGTGTTAAATATTTTAATGGAGTCAGAGCCACCTCATCTCCTTGCAATATTAGGCACAAATGCTCTTGTAGAATCTCCATTCACTCGACCATAACCACGAAGGTGAGCCGAGTCATGAATATTTTTAGTTGCATATATGTCGTTGAACAATTAATCTCGTGAGGTATAGTATATGATGACTGGGGATAACCGTCCGAATAGCTAATGGAAGCAGGGCCGATTCTCCCATCCATTGAAAAGTTTGGAGGTGGACCTACATATTGCGAGCTGGCTGCCGATGGATAAAACTATGTGATACACTCTTGTACACGAGGTGCCCTATATTGAACGCTCGACCTCATCGTGTTGTTCAGTGGCATATTGAAAGAAGTTGCCAATGCACGAAAGTTCGGATCCATAAGTTGCATGTCACGATTATGTAAATACCAAGCTTCTCCAATAGAATAACTAGTCGGCCTTTGCTCATTAGGGCTAGCCGACGTGACATGTCCATTGGAAGATCTAGCAACAACAACATAATGGCTATTTGCATCTACATAAGGAGATTGTTGATACATGTTACCGTCGTAGATTGAAGGCTCTTGATGACACTCTCCTCGTAGCAAGAATAGGCTGGAGGCCGTTTGGAGCTTCTTCGCCAACGGAGTCGCCAAAAAGTGTGTTTACACATGAACACGTCACCGTGTACCCTCAACGCCGGGGGTGATGCAAAGCAGCTCACGTCGAAGGTGGTCTGTCCGGCAGCGCGATACACAAGATAGCTGACAGACGCTTTTGCAGACCCGAAACCCCACACACTTGGGAGGGACCCCGTCAGGACGCACGGCGGCTATGAGCTGCTCTAGGTCGACCTGATCGCCCTTAGGTCCTCGTGTATCGCTTCCTTCTAAGAAGAAGAACAAATGAAGAACAAGAAGAAAGACACGAGGGTAGGGGATAGATGAACACGAAAAAGTAGTTTATTGATTTTTTCGGTTGTGTGTTGTTGAATCGGTCGTCACTCCCAACATATATAAGAGCCGGCTTGACTTCCCATACAAGAAAATGATTCTTGTAGGATTTCCTTACAAAAAAATTACATCAATTCACCTCCTAGAGTCCTAGTTCTAGTCCCACTAGGATTCAGCCCAAATCTGGCCAAATCTTCTGTCTTGCTCCTTGCGTGGGCCGTGGAAACTACATATGACCTTCGATGGAGACGGTCCAAACATCAATTTTCTGTGCCTCAACGAGGCCAAAAATCCTTATGTCGCTCAATTTCCCAAATAAATCCATCTTGAATACTCCACGAGGTCATCTTTAACTTTGAATCGGACTCGGTCATGTAGCGGACTGGATCGTCCGAGTATTCTACCGTCTCTGCAGGCCGTATACTATCTTAGATGGTAATGACCTTAAAATAACGGTTTACTGTTTCGATGTTACAAACAACTTTTGTGTTGAACACTTTGCATCAGAGGCCATCTAGATGACAATATAGGCCAATCTTTACCTTTTGGTCGAATCACTCGGATTTAGAGTCCTTTAGTCGGTCGAGTGAAATTTCTCACTCGGGTAGCAATTTTTTCACTCGGAATAGATGTATTGGTCTCCTTGACCGAAGTTTTACTCGGATGGAAAATTTTCTCTCGATAATCATGCCCTCACTCAGATAGCTATATTTTCACTCGGATGATAAGCTTTTCGCTCGGATTTCCCGAATAAAAACACAACCTGAACTCGTTTCGCATCTACAGGATGCATATGACCTCGGATTTGGACGATTTATATGTCAAAATCGACCAATTCAATGAGATTAAAATTTTCTGTGTTGAAGGTTTTTCGATTCAAGGCCGTCTTCAGGGCCTAATTGCTCGCGCGACCCATCAGACACCATCCACCACTACAAGAAATATGTCAACTTGTGACCTTCGCTTAGTGACCCCAGCTGAATTGGTCGTAAATCCATGGCCATTTCGCTAGGAAGGGATCAAACCCTGAAATTGACTTACACCAAATGGTCATAAAGTAGACAACGGTGGTCGACAACCTTATTTCTACCTGATTACGACCAATATAAATGGTCATCACGTTGTGATCGTTGATAAGGCCATCTCCTCAGTTTGTGAATCAACTATATTTTATATTGCTTAATTATTTATTAAACTTGACCAGGGCATGTTTCTACGTATGTATCTTGCCTCCACCAAATTTGAGCTCATTTCATTTAGCCAATTTCTGTCAATAATTTTCCCAAGTTTTTGACTAGAGAAGAGCATTGTAGAAGTACCACTTTGGCATGTACAAATAGTATCATATTTTTACAGTGCCTTCCAATGCACAAATAACCATCCTTCATGAAATTTAAGCTCAATACATTCATTAATTGAGACTAGATTCAACATTCATATTTTTGTCCGGTGTGGTACTTTGCAAAGGTAGTGCCACCTACGATCCTCTATTTGAGCTGAAAATATTTGGGCACTCTTTTCTATCCAAATCATTGCCTCATGACAAAAGTCATCTCCATGTGCCTATTAATTTTCCTCGGGAAATTTCCAAAGTTTCTGTTCAGCTAGAAGCTTTGTGAAGTAAGTAGTAGCTAGGCATCTCCTAATTATCTGAATTTTTTCCACATATTCCACATGACCATATCATAGTCCTCCACAAATTGATCCCCATATAATAAACCGTGTGAGCTCACCCTCCAATCTTTGTTTCTGGTAATATTTTGAATTTGTGAAGCAACTATATTTTATATTGCATTATAGTTGTTAAAAAATTACTAGGACAAGACCATGCCCATACAACCTCCCTACACCAAATTGTATCTAATTTTAATTTAGACAATTTTCCTGAATATGTTTCCCAATTTTCTGTTTATTTGATAGCATTATGAAGGAAGTACAATTTTTATTTATCCAAATGGAATTAAATTTTTATAGTTTATTAATATGACCATATTATCATCCTCCTCAAAATTTCAACTCAATCCAATCATCTATGTGGGCCCAACATCAATTTCTATTTTCTATTGAGAGAAGAGCGTTATGAAGGAAGTACCACCTTAGCATGTCCAAATGGTATCAAATTTTTACAGTACCTTCGTACGCCCAAATGACTATCCTCCACCAAGTTTCAGCTCAATCCATTCAATCATTTGATCTCAGCTTCAACATTCATATTTCTGTCCAGTGTGGTACTTTGCAAAGCAAGTCCACGTAGGATCCTCCATTTGAGCTGAAACATTGTAAAGACAGTCACCTTAGTATATTATCATCCTTAGCCAAAAATCAGGCCCATTGGCCATGTTCGTTTCCCCCACCGCTAATCAAACACTTGGCTGCTAATTCATGTTTGAGCTTAGTTTCGTGTCCTCGTGGGATTCTTCTCTTGTATTCTTTTTCCTAACACTTCCCCGGGGGGTACCCAACCCATCAGACATCCCTAGGCCTCCCAGAACTCGTGCAACACTAAGGTCATGCGGTGACCACGCGACTGGCATGCTAGTTTGCGCGCTTTGGAGTTGGGGCCATCGTCCACTGTCCAAACCTCGATGTCAAATCACCAAACCATGTATCTCTGATTAAATAGATAGTTATGTACCTAAAATTGATTTTCTGAAAAATATCATGAGCAAACTATAAGGCAGTTGCGCTTCAAATTTGACCCGCTTCCTACTGAATCGACAGAAATTTGTCTTTTTCACGAGTGGTGGATCAAAGATTTTGACACCCAACCAATTGGTCAATTGTACATTAAATATGTCCTAATATTTTAGAAAAATTATTTGGTCCAATTTTGCAGCAAATATATGGTATGTCCTTCGCAAAAAAACTCATATTGACCACTCAAAAAATGGAAAATGAATTTTCCGTCCAAACAAAATGAAAACTTCCTTAGGAAACATTCACTACAGGAATCAGGCACTTGGCCGTCATCCATCCCGGACGGCAAAGGCTTTGTCGTCTGCCAGCAGACGGCAAAGGTTCCGGCTGAATAAGCCACGAGAAACGACGCTTTGTCGTTAGCTGGCGGATGGCAAAGTCCTTTGAATCTTTGTCGTCTGCCAACGGACGGCAAAGGGCCTGGACGGCACATGTCACCACTTAGCTCCGTTAAGGGCTTAATGGCGTGCTTTGTCGTCCGCTAGCAGACGGCAAAGACCTTAGAAGAGTATAGTCCATCAATGCACTCTTCCTCATCTATAGCAAATCTGCAAAGTAGGAAAGATGATAGTTAGAAGAAGAAGAAGACTAGCTAGAAGAAAAAGAAGAAGAAGAAGAATTTATCTTCTCTTTGTTTTTCTCCTCTCCTCTCCTCTTCTCCAAGGTAGTAATGCCATTTTCTAGCTAACGAAGCATATCAAGTCATTTTGGAGGAAAAAATGCTAAGTATAGGTCATTTTATAGCTATACTAGGTAGAATATATCATTTAGGAGGTAAGTAAGGTTATTATGTATTTTTGAGTAAAATAAGCTAAGCATAGGTCATTTTGGAGCTAAACCAAGGTTACTATGCCATTTTTTTACCTAAGTGAGCTAATTATGTCATAAATGAACTAGCTAAGCTAATTATAGATCATTATTGAGCTATCCTAGGTAGTTATGCCATTTTTTTATCTAAGTGAGCTAACTATGTCATAAATGAACTAGCTAAGCTAGCTATAGATCATTATTGAGCTATACTAGGTATTAATGTCATTTTCTAGCTAACTAAGCATACCAAATCATTTTGGCAGAAAAATGCTAAGTATAGGTCATTTTATAACTATCCTAGGTAGAATATACCATTTTCTAGCAAACTAAGCATATCAAGTCATTTTTGAGGAAAATAAGCTAAGTATATATCGTTTTGGAGCTAAGCAGGTCATTTCTTAAGCTGAGCATGCATTTGTTAATGAAAACACTTGGGAAAACTTACCATCAACACAGAGGTGAAGGACCGGTAGGGTTTGGTCTAGGGTGAGGCGTAGAAGGACAGGTCAGGGTTGTGGCAGACGCAGAAGGATCGGTCGATGCTTGTCGGGAGGCACGCTGCACCAAAGATCATTTGCAATGTCTGCTTAGCATGATGCAACTCAAATGTGAATACTAGTAACTAATTACCATTTAAGTGAAACTCACCGTGGGTGCTATAGCAATATGGGGCATCGATGGAGGGTTCTGACCATTGTTCTAGCACACGGTCCGCACATTTTGTTTTCACGAGTCATTCATATTAGTTAGTCATGAAACATGAGAAACTTACCACGAGGAGCTCGTATAGGGCCCGGTGGGACGTGTCGTTCCGGTTCCTCTCCTCCTCCAACAGCCTAGCCGTCCTCTCCTCCATGTCCCTCTCCCTCTGCGCCGCCTGCCTGTTTGCCTCCGCCAGAAGCTCCTGGGCCCTAGCCTCAATGGCGAGCTCCATTGGCCGTGGACGAGGCCTTATCTCAGGATCAGAGCTCGTCTGGCGCTTCTTCATCTCTGGGAGAGTTATCGGACAACGTATCAGTCCATCCCCAATGGCTATCGAGCCATGGGGCCTCCCACCACCAGATATCATCAAGAGCTCTAGATCAAAAGGACTCTGGCTCGGGTTGAAGTCCTCCCCTTTTCCTCGCCTTCCCCTCATCTCTGTACCTCACGAGCTTGTTGTGGGAGGAGATGTTGCTGAAGCTCTCTGGATGATCGAGGTCATCCTTAGAGAATGCCTTGGCCTTCTTGTATGAGGCAGTATGGGCCATGGCATAGAGGTCGAACAGAGGTGGCACCTCCTTCTTGTTTTCTCGCGCCTAAAAGAGGTGAACAAAATATTAATTAAGGGCTCAAGCTAGCATGAAGAATGAAATTGCATGAATCATGAGGCAAACCACATACCCCAGTTATCCCCGTACTCAAACAGGTTGGAGCTCCCTTGATGGTGTGGCACACCTCTCATTTGGGCACGCTTCTCCTTGGCCTTGTTGTGTTTAGCTAGCCATTCAGGAGAGCACCACTCATCCACCAATGCCTCCCAACAGTCCATCCTATCCGCACACCATCTCAGGGGCACCTAAGTTAGACAAGAGAAATTTCAGCGCTACGCCTATGAATCAAATGAAAGAAACTAAGTACAAGGCCTTAAGAATAGATAATTACCTTCATAAACTTCTCCTTACTCAGATAATTTTTGCAGCACTTCTTCTTGGCCCTCTTAATGTTACTCGAGGCATAGTAGTCTCGAATAGCCTGCACCCGAGCCTCGTGCCGTAAGTTCTGAAGTAGGTGCTTGCACTCGGCTTCGAGAATAACAGCCGCTCTCACCTTGTCTTCCTCAAGACACCTGTAGAAGGTCTGCAATCAAACAAGACAACACATTAGACACTGATTAGTACAATCACTAGGTGTTGTTGATTTTTAATTATGTAAAGGAGATATTACCCAAAAGCGACGGATCACAATGTCAGCCACCGTCTCGCAGAAGACATCGTCGACCATTTCCTCTGGCGGGGCCGGGGCAGCCTTGTACAGCTCCCAGGTCAGTGCTACCTATGGAGACTCACCCTCACCGGGCAACTGGACCTTCCCCGGGAAGTGGTACCGGAGAAGCACACCAAGGACCTGGTTGGGCCTGCGGACACCACGCTCGTATTTCCAACCCCTGCAGTAGGACAAGGCCAACACATTAGATATTAATTTGAAGAAACATGAAGGCAAAAGGTTAAAAAAGAGTAAATGCACTTACTTCTCCGCATTAGGCGCAATCAACCACCTCTGCTTGCGGGTCTTCGGCATGGGCAGCAGCTTTGTACAACAACGCTGGTAGACCTTCTTGCCCTCCTCAACCAGCTCGCCCTCGCTATAGGTGTCCTCAGACAACACTAGTAGAATGTCTGTCTGTAGTCTCGGTCGGGATGGGCCTTTAGTACCGGTTCCCCGACCGATACTAAAGGTTCGGGACTGAAGGTCCAGACCTTTAGTACCGGTTGGACCACGGACCGGTACTGAAGGCCCACCACGTGGCTGCCTGCGTGGGCTAGTGGTGGAGGACCTTTAGTACCGGTTGGTGATACCAATCGGTACTAAGTGTTCTGTTTTCTTGTTTTCGCTTTTAGTTAGTTTTTAGTTTTCCTCTCTATTTATTGTGTTTTCCATTCATTTCAAATTTATTTTATGATGCTACATACTATAAACATTAATTACACAAGTTGATGCATATATATATGTAATATAAGATACAACATCTCATACACAGTATATATACAAATGGAATTACGCATCCATATATATTCTGGACTTATAACTTAAGTCCCAAAACCTTGGATACATATATAGTAGTTCTTAGAAAAGATCTCATCTCATAATCTTGGATAATTTTCAATACATCGGCTAATCCATCGATCTAGGTAATACATCATAATAATACATATATAGTAGCTAATATATCGAACTAGCTAGAACCCTAGCACCCAGCGGATATCGGGGCAGGCGGTGGACACCCAAAGAGAAGGAACCATCACAGGAACATAGCTCTAGTGAGATCCCTGAAGAATCTGCCAGGTATTGTTGGACCTGGCCTCCAAAGCTGCCATGTAGCGACGGACATGCTCGTTCTCCTTGCTGACATGGTACTATACCACCTTCGCGGGGGACTCAAGCCTCTGAATCATCCGTGGCCCATGCGGCCGCCACCACACAACCTCCGGGTCGACGACGGGCTGGCTCCTCACCAAGCTGCTCCGCCCGGAAGGCAGCACCTCCTAGTACCAGCCCGGCGGAGCCCAGTCCCTGACAGGGCCCCTCGGCTCAAGCAAGTGACCTCCTCCAGCGACTCGAGGACGAGGATGCGGGATCGGCATCGTCGACGTCGAGAAGAAACACTTAATTATGAAAAAAAATTAAATAAAACTTAGCAAAATTAACACTTAGCATCTAGCAAAATCAAGAATTACAGCACACTTTGGATCCTAATGCGTGTGTGACTATCGGTCTGTCGATGCTTTCCTTAAATAACTCTCATATCTCATGGTGTGTTGGTGCGGTCTCTCTCACACTAATATGGTGGTGTATATATGTTGGTGGACACTCTCTCACAGTAATAGTTCGACCGCCGGTGATGGACGCCTCTTCTCTCCTCTTCTTGCGCAATATATCGACGAGTATATCGCAGACAAGAGAAAAAAGAAGAGGCGACCCCTACGACAACAGTCGGGATTCTTCCATCAAGAACACACATGAAAGTCACACAAGGAGCAACGACAGACCGAAAGTCGGACATGCATTAGGACCCAAACTAAATTAACCTAAAACTAAACTAAACCTAAACTAAATTAAACCTAAACTAAACCTAAACTAACACATACCCTAATTACCTAAGAACCTAACTAACTAACTAATTAAACTAACTAAACTAACCTGATAATCTAACTAACTAACTAACTAAATAGGGGTGTTGTGCCGTGGTCAGGGTCGGGGTGTCGGGGGTGTTGTGTCCGGGTGTCGGGGTTCGACGTCGGGGGACCCTAGAAACCCTAGATTCACTTTGGTGGGTTTTTCGACGTCGAGGGACCCTGGATACCCTAGAATCACTTTGGGGGGGTCGACATCAAGGGACCATAGAAATAACTAACTAATTAACAATATTAACATCTATTCATCATCATCATCATACATCCATCTCTACACTTAGCAAAATTGGCATCTACACTAGTACGGCGATCATCGGGGCGATCGTCGGGGACTCGTCAAAGTGGGGACTCATCATACATCCATTTGGACTAATCAATTTCTACTAATCATCTAAACTACACAGTACTAAAATTCATCTAAACTACACAATAATCATCTAAACACTACACAATAATCATCTAAACAACGCCACTCTATGCAATATTCATCCACACATGTGCATGTATAGAGGGGAGAGGGACGAGGATATCTGACCTAGCCTCCTGACCGGAGGTGGCGTCGGCGACGGGCTCAGGGCATCGGCGACGGGCTCAGGGCGTCGGCGACGGGCTCGCAGAGCGGCGGCCGGAGTGAGTGGGCGGCGATGGGGGCAGCGACGAGGGGC
Organism: Hordeum marinum; assembly: GCA_022496015.1. Taxonomy (NCBI): domain Eukaryota; kingdom Viridiplantae; phylum Streptophyta; class Magnoliopsida; order Poales; family Poaceae; genus Hordeum; species Hordeum marinum. The sequence continues at coordinate 559,228,595 of CM039678.1, forward strand.
GGCATCAGGGGAGGCGAGGGGCGTGGACGGCGGTGGTGCGACGGCAGCGAGGGGCGCCGCCGGCGGTGGTGGTGCGATGACGGCGAGGGAACCGGCATCGAGGGCGACGGCAAGGGCGCGGGGGCTAATTTCGGCAGCCTGGCGGCGTAAATTTGAGCTCTCGCGGTTCGTGGCTCGGCCAGGGACGAGGACGTTCCTATTTAAACCACGCACCCCTTTAGTATCGGTGCGATCCACGCACCGATGCTAAAGGTCCTCCCAAAAAAAGCGCGGGGCGGTGGACCTTTAGTACCGGTGCGTGGCTCCCACCGGTACTAAAGGGTTTTTAATTCAATATTAGTTATTATTTTCAGAAAAACCCGTAAACTTTAGAAAATCATAGCAAAAATGTATGACTCCAATGGAAATAAATAATATATGAAAAAATATCAGAAAAATATAAAGAATCTGTCTATGGCATTTCCATGCATGTTTGAACAACTTCAACTGGTGTATAAGACAATTTGATTAAATGGCATTTGAAATGTCATATCTCGAGTTTGAAAAGAAGTACAAATGAACTCTAAAAAGGTGGTAACTTCGCATGACATCATAATTTCACACACATAGCAACTTCTAGAGAGTTGAGAGGGTTATGGCAAAAACTGGATGCACTTCATGTACAAATTGGACAATCTCATAAGAAGTATGAGGGTTTCGGACGAAAACTCATCTGTTACAAAGGGATTTCATTTTTAATAACTTTGTTAACTCCATTCTTTTTCTGTGTTCAATATGCACCATTCAAAGGCACATCATAAATTTCCAATCCTTTCTGACTTCATTTGATACAGCCATATGGAGGGCTTCGTTCCATGATTATATTTGATGATGTGCCTTTGATTAAAGGGTTTCTTGATGCATGCTTTACATTGTGAGTGAATTGTCACTTTGGCATCAGGGATTATATGACGATATTGTTGTTCTAAATATAATCATGATGCCTGCATGTCCGTATTTTATTTTATCGACACCTCTACCTCTAAACATGTGGGCATATTTATCGATCTTGGCTTCAGCTTGAGGACAAGCGAGGTCTAAGCTTGGGGGAGTTGATACGTCCATTTTGCATCATGCTTTTATATTGATATTTATCGCACTATGAGCTGTTATTACACATTATGGTACAATACTTATGCCTTTACTCTCTTATTTTACAAGGTTTACATGAAGAGGGAGAATGCCGACAGCTAGAATTCTGGGTTGGATAAGGAGCAAGTTTGAGATGTCAATTCTGCACAACTCCAAAATCCATGAAAATCAGCAAGAAATTATTTTGGAATATATTAAAAATACTGGGTGAAAGAAATACCGGAGGGGAGCCACCAGGAGGCCACGAGCCTGCCAGGCGCGGCCTACCCCCCTGGTCGCGCCTGGGGGGCTCGTGGGCCCCCTGTGGACCCTCTGGCCCCCATCTTCTCCTATATGGCCACCAGGCGGAACTTGAGCAGAACCAATCTAGAGTTCCGGCAGGGCCAGCCTGCCGGGGAAGCTTCTCTCCCAGAGGGGGAAATCGTCGCCATCGTCATCACCAACACTCCTCTCATCAGAGGGGACTCGTCTTTATCAACATCTTCATCAGCACCATCTCATCTCCAAACCCTAGTTCCTCTCTTGTATTCAATCTCCGTCTCGCGACTCCGATTGGTACTTGTAAGGTTGCTAGTAGTGTTAATTACCTATTGTAGTTGATTCTAGTTGGTTTACTTGGTGGAAGATTATATGTTCAAATCCTCTCTGATCATGAACATAATCATGCTTTGTGAGTAGTTACGTTTGTTCTTGAGGATATGGGATAAGTCTTGCTACTAGTTGGTATTCATTTGATATTTTGATGCGTTGTATGTTGTCTCTCCTCTAGTGGTCTTATGTGAACGTCGACTACATGACACTTCACCATTATTTGGGCCTAGAGGAAGTCATTGGGAAGTAATAAGTAGATTATTGGTTGCTAGAGTGACAGAAGCTTAAACTCTAGTTTATGCGTTGCGTCGTAAGGAGCTGATTTGGATCCACTAGTTTAATGCTATGGTTAGACTTTGTCTTAATTCTTCTTTCATAGTTGCGGATGCTTGCAAGAGGGGTTAATCATAAGTGGGATGTTTGTCCAAGTAAGGAAAGCACCCAAGCAGAGGTCTACCCACATATCAAACTATCAAAGTAGCGAACGCGAATCATATGAACATTGATGAAAACTAGCTTGACAATAATTCCCATGTGTCCTCGGGAGCACTTTACTTTATATAAGAGTTCGTTCAGGCTTGTCCCTTGCTATAAAAGGGATTGGGCCATATTTCTGCACCTTTGTTACTATTGTTACTTGCTACCCGTTACAAATTATCTTATCACACAACTATCTGTTACCAACACTTTCAGTGCCTGCAGAGAATACCTTGCTGAAAACCGCTTGTCATTTCCTTCTTCTCCTCATTGGGTTTGACACTCTTACTTATCGAAAGGACTACGATAGATCCCCTATACTTGTGGGTCATCAGTTCCCGTATTGTGAGATATGAGATCTCCAACAAGATTCTTTGCCTGCAAGATGAAGGAGAATAGCTCAATAATTGAGCATGTCCTTAGACTATCTGGGTGCTACAACCGCTTGAATTGAGTGGGAGTTAATCTTCCAGATAAGATAGTGATTGATATAGTTCTCCAAGTCACTGTGACTGAGCTACTAGAACTTGGTGATGAACTATAAAATGCCAGGGATAGAAATAATGATCCCTGAGCTGTTCGCGATGTTTGACACTGCGAAGGTAGAAATCAAGAAGGAGCGTCAAGTGTTGATGATTAGTCAAACCACTAGTTTCGAGAAGGGCAAGAGCAAGAAGGGAAACTTCATGGATAGCAAGTCAGTTGCTGCTCCAGTAAAGCAACCCAAAGTTGAACCCAAACCCGATAATAAGTGCTTCGATTATGAGGAGAGCGGTCGCTGAAGCGGAACAACCCTAGATACTTACTAGATAAGAAAGTTGGCAACGTCGACAGAAGTATATTTGATATACGTGTTAATGATGTGTACCTTGCAAGAACTCCTAGTAGCACCTATGTATTGGATACCAGTTCGGTTGCTACATGTTAGTAACTCGAAATAAAAGCTACGGAATAAACGAAGAACTAGCTAAGGGTGAGGTGACGATGTGTGTTAGAAATGTTTCCACGGTTGATGTGATCAACATCGCACACTCTCTCTACCTTCGGGATTAGTGACGAACCTAAATAAATGTTATTTGGTGTTTTGCATTGAGCATGAACGTGATTAGATCATGTTTATTGAACACAGTTATTCATTTAAGTTAGAGAATAATGATCATTCTATTTACATGAATAATACCTTCAATGGTCATCCACCTAGTGAGAATGGTTTGTTGAAATCTTGATCGTAGTAATAGACATGTTCATAACTTTGATACCAAAAGATCCAAGTTAATAATGATAGTACCACATACTTGTGGCACTGCCACTAAATGTCATATTGGTATAAAGCGCATGACAGAACTCCATGCTGATGGATCTTTCGACTCATTCGATTTCGAATCGGTTGAGACATGCGAACCATGGCTGTTGGGCAAGATGACTAAGTACCCCGTTTTCCGGATTGATGGAGCGGGCAAGTGATTTATTGGAAATGATACATGTTGATGTATGCAATCCAATGAGTCTAGTAGTGTGCGGTGGATATCGTTATTTTCTTACCTTCACTAATCATTTGAGTAGATATAGTGTATGTTTACTTAATGAAACACAAGTCTGAGTCGTTTGAAAAGTTCAAGCAAATTCAGAATGAAGTTTAAGATCATCATGAGAAGAAGATAAAAATGTCTGCGATATGATTGTGGAGGAAAAATATCGGAGTTACGAGTTTGGCATACAACTTTAGACAATGTGAAAGTCGTTTCACAACTCACGCCACCTGGAACACCATAGTGTGATGGCGTGTATGAACGTCATAGTCGTGCTCTATAGGATATGGCGCGGGTTATGATGTCTCCTATCGTTTTGTTACTATAGTTTTGAGGTTATGCATTAGAGACAACTACATTCACTTTAAATACGGCACTATCTAAATCTGTTGAGATGACAGCGTGTGAATTATTGTTTTGATAGAAACCTAAGCTGTCATTTCTTGATGTTTGGGGCTGCGATGCTTGTGTGGAAACATGTGTTCACCTAATAAGCTTGAACCCAAAGCGGACAAATGCATCTTCATAGAATACACTAAGAACAGTTGGGTGAACCTTCTATCTCAGATCCAAGCATAAAGTGTTTGTTGCTAAACTGGGTCCTTTCTCGAGAAAGAGTTTTTTCTCGAAAGAATTTAGAGGGAGGAAGATAGAACTTGATGAGGTTGTTGAACGTTTGTTCAACCAGAGAGTAGCGCAACGCAGGAAGATGTTTCTGTGAAACCTACGTTAGTTGACAAAGAAGTTAATGATGATGATCATGAAGCTTCGGATCAAGTTACTACCGAACCTCGTAGGTCGAGAAGGACGTGTACTGCCCCTGAGTGGTACGACAACCATGTTGTAGAGGTCATGTTGTTGGACAATGATGAACCTATGAGATATGGAGAAGCGATGATGGGCCCGGATTCCGACAAATGGTTAGAGGCCATGAAATCCAAGAAAGGATCCATGTATGAAAACCAAGTATAGACTTTGGTAGATTTGCTCATTGAATGGCAGGTCGTTGAGTACAAATGGATCTTTAAAATGAAGACTGACGCTGATGGTGAATTTCATCATTTATAAAGCTCGACTTGTTGCAAACAAGTTTACGACAAGTTCAAGGAGTTGACTGCGATGAGACTTTCTCACTCATAGCAATGCTGAAGTCTGTTGGAATTATGTTAGCAGTTGCTGCATTTTTCAATTATGAAATCTCGCAGATGGATGTCGAAACATCGTTTCCTTAACGGTTTACTTGAGGAAAGGTTGTATGTGATACAACTAGAAGGTTTTACCAGTCCTAAGAATGCTAAGAGGTGAGAAAGCTTTAGTGATCCTTCTATGGACTGAAGCAAGCATCTCGGAGTTGGAATATACAATTTTATGAGGTGATCAAAGCTTTTGTAGTTTATACAAAGTTTACGAGAAACTTGTATTTACAATAAAGTGAGTGGGAGCACTATAGAATTTCTGATAAGTATATGTGGATGACATATTGTTCATCGGAAATAATGTAGAATTTCTGGAAAGCATAAACGGTTGTTTGAAAAGTGATTTTCAAAGGAAGACCAGGATAAAGCTACCTAACTATTGAGCATCAAGATCTATAGAGATAGATCAAGATTCTTGATGAGACTTTCAATGAGTACATACCTTGACAAGATTTTCAAAGAGTTCAAAATGGATCAGTCAGAGAAAGAGTTCTCGCCTGATATGTAAGGTGTGAAGTTGAGTGAGACTCTAAGCTCGACAATGGCAGAAGAAAGAGAAAGGACGAACGTCGTCCCCTATGCCTTAGCCATGGGCTCTATATAGTATGACATGCTGTGTACCGCACCTGTGTGTGCCTTGCCATGAGTCCGTCAAGGGGGACAAGAGTGATCCAAGAGTGGATCACTGGACAGTGGTCAACATTATCCTTAGTAACTAAAAGGCTAAGGAGATGTTTCTCGATTATGGAGGTGATAAAGAGTTCGTCGTATAGATATACGTCGATGCAAGCTTTAACACCAATCCAGATGACTCGTAGTAGCAATCTGGATACGTATAGTGGAGCAGCCATTTGGAATACTACCAAGTGGAGTGTGGTAGCAGTGTTTATAGTTTGACATAGAGATTTGCAAAGTACACACAGATCTGAATGTCGCAGACCCATTGACTAAAAGACCTCTCTCACATGCAAAGCATGATCGAGCCCTAGAACTCATTGGATGTTAGATTCATAACAATGCGAATCACATGGTGATGTGAACTAGATTATTGACTCTAGTGCAAGTGGGAGACTGTTGGAAATATGCCCTAGAGGCAATAATAAATTGGTTATTATCATATTTCCTTATTCATGATAATCGTTTATTATCCATGCTATAATTGTATTGATCGGAAACTCAGATACATGTGTGGATACATAAACAACACGATGTCCCTAGTATGCCTCTAATAGACTAGCTCGTTGATTAAAGATGGCTAAGGTTTCCTAGCCATGGACATGAGATGTCATTCGATAATGGGATCACATCATTAAGAGAATGATGGGACGGGCAAGGCCCAAACTACAAACGTAGCATATGATCGTGTCAGTTTATTGCTACTGTTTTCTGCATGTCAAGTATCTGTTCCTATGACCATGAGATCATGCAACTCACTGACACCGGAAGAGTACCTTGTGTGTATCAAACGTCACAACATAACTGGGTGATTATAAAGGTGCTCTACAGGTACCTCCGAGGGTGTCTGCTGGGTTGGCATGGATCAAGACTGGGATTTGTTACTCCGTGTGACAGAGAGGTATCTCAGGACCCACTCGGTAATACAACATCACAATAAGCCTTGCAAGCAATGTGACTAAGTGTTAGCCACGGGATCTTATATTATGGAACGAGTAAAGAGACTTACTGGTAACGAGGTTGAACTAGGTATGGAGATACCGACGATCGAATCTCGGGCAAGTAACATACCGAAGAACAAAGAGAACAACATACGGGATTAACTGAATCCTTGACATAGAGGTTCTACCGATAAAGATCTTCGTAGAATATGTAGGAACCAATATGGGCATCCAGGTCCCTCTATTGGTTATTGACCATAGAGGTGCCTCGGTCATGTCTACATAGTTCTCGAACCCGCAGGGTCTGCACACTTAAGGTTCGGTGACGTTTTGGTAGTATAAAATTATGTATGGTGGTGACCGAAGGTTGTTCGGAGTCCCGGATGACATCCCAGACATCACGAGGAGCTCCGGAATGGTCCGTAGGTAAAGATTGATATATAGGAAGCCCTGTTTTGGTCACCGGAAAAGTTTTGGGCTCATTGGTAGTGTACCGGGAGTGCCAGTAGTGTACCGGGGGATCATCGGGAGAGGTATTTCGACCCAAGAGGCTACATGGGCTGTGGGAGGAGGTAAACCAGCCCCTGGTGGTCTGGCCGAAGCCTCCTCTAAGGGCCCATGTGGCTGGAGTGGTTTGAGAAGGAAAAAATCCAAAGATGGAGAGGTGGAAAGAGTTTCCAAGTGGAAAGGAGGAATCCTACTCCTAATAGGATTGGAGTAGGACTCCTCCACCTCCCATTTCGACCAAACCTTGAGGGTTTGAGGCTGCCTCCTCCCCTCCCTCCATCCTATATATACTAGAGGATTTAGAGGAAAAAGCTAACCCTAATAGCCACATGGTACCTCTCCTCTAGATCGTAGTTTCTCCTCTAGATCGGTTTTCAGCGGTGCGTAGGCGAAGCCCTGTTGGAATAGCTCACCACCATCACCGCAACACCGTCGCGCTGCTGGAGAACTCATCTACCTCTCCGCTACCTCTTGCTGGATCAAGAAGGTGGAGATCGTCATCGAGCTGTACGTGTGCTGAACGCGGAGGTGCCGTCCGTTCGGCGCTAGATCGAAAGGACCATGATCAAGATCACGAGACGGGTAGTGATGAGATCGTGGGATGGATCGTGATGAGTTCGTGGGACGGATCGTGATTGGATCACGGGACAGATCGTGATGAGATCGTGGGATGCTCGGCGATTCGGATCGCGAAGACGTTCGACTACACCAACCGCGTTCCTTAACGCTTCCCGCTTAGCGATCTACAAGGTTATGTATTTCCACTCTCCCTCTCGTAGATTCTCATCACCATGGATAGATCTTGCATGTGCATAGGAAATTTTTTGTTTCCCATGCAACGTTTCCCAACAGAGATGTCTCCAACGTATCTATAATTTATGAAGTATTCATGCTGTTATTTTATCATTCTTGGATGTTTTACAATCATTTTATAGCAACTTTATATCATTTTTTGGGACTAACCTATTGACCCAGTGCCGAGTGCCAGTTTGCTATTTTTTGCTTGTTTTTTTACATCGCATGAAATCAATATCAAACGGAGTCAATACACCACAAAACTTTTTGGAGATTTTTTTGGACCAGAAGGAACCCAATGGGCTAGAGTTGCACATGGGGGGTGCCCCAAGGGGGGCACAACCCACCAGGGCATGCCTGGGCCCCCTGGCGCGCCCAGGTGGGTTGTGCCCACCTCGGTGGCCTCCTGCACCCCCTTTGTCATGCTTTTATCATGGCAGATGTCCGGGTGAATGGACTTGGATTCGAGGCCATCGCTAAGGTGATGAACTCAAAGGGGTTGATTGGGACGAAAGACACGGGTTTACCCAGGTTTGGCCCCTCAAGTCGAGGTAATAGCCTACGTCCTGCTTGTGTTTGTATTGCTTGGTGTATCGATTACAAGGGAGCTATTGCTTGACCTAGTTCTCGATAGTCTGGTCTCTAAGTCGCCCCGGGTGTCGCCTTTATATCGGAGGTCAAGACCACGGGTCATACAAGTTGTAACCAACTCTCACAACGTGTCTGAGTCTATCTCTACCTTATCTTGCCTTCCTGACCAAGTTGTCTCTGGGCGGTTCACTCGCCCGAGTCTTCTCTGTCTGGGCCACGTTTCGGCCCATCTTGTCAAGCCGGCAAACGTTTTGGGCTTAAGTCTTCACAGCCCACTCTTGGGCTGGTGTACGAGCCGCCTAGTTGGACCCGGAGCCTCTGGGGCGGGTCTTGCCGTGGGGTTATATCCCCAACATTAGGCCCTAGGTTGATTTGAGCTTGCTCACTTCAGCCACATTCTCAATCATCGACGAGTCTCCCTTATGTCACCTGACAATAATGACCCACCGTGACATCATGTCAAATCTGTCAGAAAGATCCTCTGACGTCTGCAACGAATCTTTCCCTTATTAAATGGACAGTCTGGGAATCGAGGCGTCTGCCTCGATCAAATAATATCTGCCGCCTGGATTTTCGTGCCTATTTCCACCCTTGCTTATTAAATAGGACCGCGAGGGGGTGGCATTTGTTTTTCTCCCCGCTCGCTCTTCGTCTTCTTTCCTCTGACACCTCCGCTCCAGCACACCTTGCTCCGGTGCTGTCTTCACATTGTCGTCATCGAGGCCGCTGCATCAACCTGTTTGTTCCAGAGCTCTCCCCGTGTCCGCCACGCTGTCTCCGGTGAGTCTTTCCTCTCCTAGACCCGCAACCATTTCAGTAGGGTGTCACGGAGTTCTTCCGCCTCTTTCGAACGCGAGCTTCTCTCCAACGCCGACCATGTTTAATCCATAAGAACTCGATGATATCCTGTCCCTAATGCCGCATTCTGCAGAAAACTGATAGTAGCACAACACAGATCTGTAACGGTTCCGCCTGCCATTTTCAAACTTTCGTCGTTTCGATAGTTCATCTCTAGGTTTGAAATAAAACCATTTTCCTCTGTTTTGTAGATCCGTAATCTTAGAGATACTTTGTGAAACCTGTTTTATACACTTAGCCAAATTTTGCCTTGTCTTCTCATAAACTTGACCCGCCACGTAATTCCGGCTCTCACCAACCGGATCCTGGTGGCTTAATGTTAAAATCTTAAGATTTTAACCGACTGTAGACATCTGTCGTTGCCTGACTCGCTATACATTGTTACCTTGCACAGTTTTGAGCCGCCACCATGTCTCGTGCATCCAACTCTTGCAATTGGGACGGCTCTTGCATCACTGAAGAGTTCCTGATGGACTTTGTACATGCAGGCACCCTTCCAACCAATGATGTCATCCACTGGCGGGTTCCGGGTAATGAATCGAAGTCCATTCCTCAGGAGGGCGATGTAGTTGTATTTTCAGATTATGTCGAACATGGATTTGTACCCCCCGGCTCAAAATTCTTTCGGGATGTTCTTCACTTTTACAAGCTGCGCCCTCAAGACCTTGCCCCCAATTTTGTTTCCAACAAATGCAACTTCCAAGTGCTCAGCGAAGTCTACCTGCAAACGGAGTCATCCGTTGGTCTCTTTCGTGAGTTTTTTATGCAAACCGCCAGACAGAAGTGAAGGCCGACCCAAGCTTAGAACTCGGCGGGATTTCAATTCAGAGGCGCCGGGACCTAACCTTTCCGGTTGTTTAGATGCCGAGTCATCCAAAAGATTGGAACAAGACTTGGTTTTACTGTCAAGATACCTCTCCAGAAGGTGAGGATCCCCTGCCGTGTTACCGCCCATCTCGGCTCAAGATGACCTCTGAGCTTCCTGGCCGGCCATCAACTGCTGAACGGGTGAAGCACGAGCCCGCTCACGCCAAGATTAAATCCCTTATGTCCAACAGACTGACGAGATTGGATTTGATCCGCTGCTGGATCTCTTGGAGGATTATGCCCTTGATCCGGCGAAATCGCCTTATGTGCGAATATCCGGGCCAATAGGATGATTCCCTCTGCTTCAGCCGGACAATGATAACAGAAGATGACATTACAACTGTCATCCGGAGTCTTGTCCACGAAACTTCAGGAGCTTGCAGTGCCATTGGGCTGGCACCTTTCTGTGTCACTAACCCGGCCCCAGGTCTAAGGCAACTCTTTATAGTCTCTTCTCTTTATTAGCTATGTCTTGGAAATCCCCTCACTACTTGCCGACTTATCTTTTCAGGCTGACTTCGACTTCTGGAAGAAGAAATATGTTCCTCCTCTGAAGAAAACCAAGAAGAAGGCCGCGGCCAAGAAGACGAAGAAAACCACTCCTCGGGAAGAATGGTTTGAACTGCCGGAATCAGATGGCTCAAAGGTATAACTTGACTATTTTTTGCCACCTCTTTATTCACCTTATTGACAACAACCATTCACAGGACGAGACAGAGACCAGCCGCGCCGATGCCCCTGAGGTAACTTATGTTTCGTCCGACACAGAATACTTTGTACCCCAGAAGATACGACAGGTCGTTCGAAAAGTTCCCCTTTATCATCCTCTTGCTTACTTAGACCCCCAATTTATTTTGAAAAAGCAACAGCAAACCGCCCGACGCCAGACCCGGAGCGCCGGCTCTACCGTTCTCATGTTCGGGTTGCCTAATGCTCCAACTCAGAGGAAATGTCTAGTTGAGGTAAACATTTCTTCTCTGCTTGATTTTACTAATCCTTCCATTGTAATTCCAAAATAGCTTTAAGTTATCTGGACTGTTTTTCAGGGATCATCTCCTTCGTCTAGCGACTCTACGGCCACTGCTCTGCCGCCTCCGAAGATTAACCCGTTGTACGTGCTTTTCACGCCTTATGCCCGAGTCTTTGGTGGTTGTAAACCTTGGGCTCTAATCTTTATGCTTTTCAAGTCCTCCCCTAGCCCTAATGTCGAATAGCCGGAGCCTGCCAAGCCGGATGCTCCCATGCCAGATGTTGATCCTTCGTCAGCTTCAAAGGAGGCCCTGAAGAAACTTGTCTGTCTACAGAGCCGGAGGCTGACGATATGATTCTTGAGAGTCCTCCAAGGGACCATTCCCAGCCGCCCAACCCTACAAAAGTTGCCGATGAAATAGCCGCTCTGGATGTTTTTACTACTAGCACCGGCTTCCACTCTCCTCAACCTCATGTGCTGACAAAGCATAATGAGACGGCTGAAGCCTCCAAGAAGCTGGAGTTTGAGCTCCCCGCCCTTGAAAAGATGACAACTAACGAACTTCACGCTGGTTATTTGAACCGCCTGTCCACAAGCCGGGACCTGGAGTTGAAGCTTGTCAATTTAATGAAGAAGAAATATGTGGTATTCTTTACTCTCCTTATACCCTTATGTAGCCCCCAAGAGCCGGGTTAGTATTGGCTGATGATAATCCGGGTCTTCATAACTTGGTAGAAGTAGAAATACTTAGCCTGTAGGCCTCAATTAGAAGTAATCGCAATTCATCGTTGTTAGCCCCCAAGGGCCAGCTCAAGGTTGATAATCATTGAACCGGAGCTTTATAGAAGATAGGTAGCAGAGCCAATTGTAGCCCCCAAGGGCCGGCTCAATCTTGTAAAAGTTGAGTCGGGACTTTCAACCTGAATAGCTTGAAAAAACCAGTATGTAGCCCCCAAGTTCCGGGTTAAATTGATAAAGGTGATCCGAAACTGCCGTTTAATTTAGGAGATCAAACAGATATTAGCCCCCAAGTGTCATACATATTGCTTGCAATATGTTTGAGACATACTGAGTCTTTTAAACTTCTCCTCCTGGCGGCTCATTCCATATTTTGATATGTCATAGGAAGCTTTAAACGAAGCCGGGTCAGAAGTGGCCGGCTTAAAAGATAATCTGGTCATGCAGCAAGCCGCCCGAAGTGAAGCTGATGAAAAATGTCGGCTCCTTTCCGAAGAACTAACCAAGATCAAGGCCAACTTTGCAACTTTCAAGGAGTCTGCTAAAGCTGAACAGGCCGCCCTGACTAAACGGGCGGATGATGCCGATCAGCGGCTTATGATCATGTCTGATGAGCTGCAGTCCTTGAAGGCCACATTAATAGGATGACAGTCGCCATCTTTTGTAAGAATTTAATAACTGAACTCAATTTGTGTATTGAACTTGTGCTGGCGACTCATGATGAGGCGTCCGTCTAATGCAGGTCCTAGGAGCCGCCAACTGATAACCCACAAGTATAGGGAATCAATTGTAGCCTTTCTCCATAAGTAAGAGTGTCAAACCCAACGAGGAGCTAAAGGTAGGACAAATATTCACTCAGGTTCTATCGACCACCAATACCACTCTACGCACACTTTACGTTCGCTTTACCTAGAACAAGTATGAAACTAGAAGTACTTTGTAGGTGTGATAGGATAGGTTTGCAAGATAATAAAGAACATGTAAATAAAAACTAGGGGCTGCTTAGATAAAGAAACAATTACGCCAGTTTAATGAGTGTGAAAAAGTGGTGCTAGGAGTTGCGGAATTGTCCCTAAGCAATTGACTATGTTACTAGACCGATAGCAAGTTTTATGTGGGAGAGGCCACTGCTAGCATGTCATCCCTTACATGGAATTCTATGCACTTATGATTGGACCTATTAGCAAGCATCCGCAACTACTAACTTTCATTAAGGTAAAACCCAACCATAGCAATAAGATATATTGGTCCCCCTTCAATCCCGTATGCATCAATTTCTATGCTAGGCTGAAGCTTCTGTCACCCTTGCCCTCCAATACATAGTCCTATCAACATACAACTAACCCTATGGTGTGATCCACATGCGCACTCATATGATGGGCACCAAAGGACAGCAACATAACCACAAGAAATTTAAACCAATTATAGAAATTCATCAATCATCGATAGGACAACGAAAATCTACTCAGACATCATAGGATGGCAACACATCATTGGATAATATTATGAAGCATAAAGCACCATGTTCAAGTAGAGGGTACAGCGGGTTGCGGGAGAGTGGACCGCTGAATATAGATGGGGGAAGGTGATGGAGGTGTTGGTGAATATGACGGAGGTGTTGGTGTAGATTGCCGTCGCATGATGATGTCCCGGGCGGCGTTCCGGCGCCGCCAGGAGAGAGGGGAGAGAGCCCCCCTTCTTCTTCTTCTTCCTTGACGTCCTCCCTAGATGGGAGCAGGGTTTCCCCTCTGGTCCATGGTCTCCATCGCGACGGAGGGGCGAGAGCCCCTCCGAGATTGGATCTCTCTCTCTGTGTCCTTCTGCTTCTGTGCTCCCAGATTCTGGCCTTTCACCGTCTCTTAAATTCCTAGAGATCCGTCACTCCTATTAAGGTGTCCTCTTAACACGATTTTTATACGGATATTAGCTTTCTTGTGGCGAAAGAAGGGCCCCAACCGCCTTAAGGGTTGGTCACGAACCTGCCAGGCGCGCCTGGGGGGTAGGGCGTGCCTCCTGGGCTCGTGACCCCCTCGGGTATCGTTTCGCGTTGATTCTTCTTCCCAAAAATCATAAATATTCCAAAAAAAATCCCCGTAGGTTTTTTATTGCGTTTGGACTTCGTTTGGTATGGATATTCTACGAAACAAAAAACATGCAACAAACAGGAACTGGCACTAGGCACTAGATCAATATGTTAGTCCCAAAAATAGTATAAAATGTTGCCGAAAGTATATGAAAGTTGTAGAATATTGTCATGAAACAATCAAAAATTATAGATACGATGGAGCAGTATCAACATCCCCAAGCTTAATTCCTGGTCGTCCTCGAGTAGGTAAATGATAAAAATGATAATTTTTGATGTGGAATGCTACCTAGCATAATCTTGGTCATATAATCTAATCATGGCATGGATATTAAGACATGAGTGATTCAAAGCAATAGTCTATCATTTGACATAAAGACAATAATATTTCAAGCATACTAATAAAGCAATCATGTCTTCTCACAATAACATGGCCGAAGAAAGTTATCCCTACAAAATCATATGGTCTGGCTATGCTCCATCTTCATCACACAAGGTATTAAATCATGCACAACCCCGGTTTTAGCCAAGCAATTGTTTCATACTTTAGTATTCTCAAACTTTTTCAACTTTCACGCAATACATGAGCGTGAGCCATGGACATAGCACTATAGGTGGAAGAGAATATGGTGCTTGTGGAGAAGACAAAAAGGAGGAGATAGTCTCACATCAACTAGGCGTATCAATGGGCAATGGAGATGCCCATCAATAGTTATCAATGTGAGTGAGTAGGGATTGCCATGCAATGGATGCACTAGAGCTATAAGTGTATGAAAGCTCAAAAAGAAACTAAGTGGGTGTGCATCCAACTTGCTTGCTCACGAAGACCTAGGGCAATTTGAGGAAGCCCATCATTGGAATATACAAGCCAAGTTCTATAATGAAAATTCCCCACTAGTATATGAAAGTGACAATATAGGAGACTCTCTATCATGAAGATCATGGTGCTACTTTGAAGCACAAGTGTTTATTTTTCTACAAGGATAGTAGCATTGTCCCTTCTCTCTTTTCTCTCATTTTTTTATTTTTTTATTTTTATTTATTTTTCTCTTTTTTTGGTGGGCTTCCTTGGCCTCTTTTTTTATTTGGGCTTCATTGGCCTCTTTTATTACTTCCTGACATGGGACAATGCTCTAATAATGATGATGATCACACTTTTATTTACTTACAACTCGATATTTAGAACAAAATATGACTCTATATGAATGCCTCCGGCGGTGTACCGGGATGTGCAATGATCTAGCATAGCAATGACATCAAAAGACGGACAAGCCATGAAAACATCATGCTAGCTATCTTACGATCATGCAAAGCAATATGACAATGATGGGTGCGTGTCATAATAAACGGAACGATGGAAGTTGCATGGCAATATATATCGGAATGGCTATAGAAATGCCATAATAGGTAGGTATGGTGGCTGTTTTGAGGAAGGGTATATGGTGGGTGTAATGCACCGGCGAAAGTTGCGTGGTACTAGAGAGGCTAGCAATGGTGGAAGGGTGATAGTGCGTATAATCCATGGACTCAACATTAGTCATAAACAACTCACATACTTATTGCAAAAGGCTAGCAGTGGTGGAAGGGTGATAGTGCGTATAATCCATGGACTCAACATTAGTCATAAAGAACTCACATACTTATTGCAAAAGTCTATGAGTCATTGAAACAAGGTACTACATGCATGCTCCTAGGGGAAGGGTTGGTAGGAGTTAACCATCGCGCGATCCCGACCTCCACACAAAGGATGACAATCAATAAATAAATCATGCTCCGACTTCGTCACATAACGGTTCAGCATACGTGCATGCTACGGGAATCACAAACCTTAACACAAGAATTTCTATGAATACACAATTACTCACTAGCATGACTCTAATATCACATCTTCATGTCGCAAAACTATTGCAAGGAATCAAACATATAATATTCAGTGATCTACAAGTTTTATGTAGGATTTTATGACTAACCATGAGAAAGACCAACTCCTGTTAACTCTCTAAATAGGTATAAGTGAAGCATGAGAGTTTAATTCTTTCTACCAAAGATATGCCCCGCTCTAACAAATATAAGTGAAGCAAAAGAGCATTCTACAAATGACGGTTTTCTATGTGTAGGGAAACAGGCAATCCAAACTTGAAATGATATAAGTGAAGCACATGAAGCATTCTATAAAGCCATACTCAAAAGATATAAGTGAAGTGCAAAGAGCATTCTATAATCAACCAAGGACTATATCATACCAGCATGGTGCATAAAAGAAAAACGGAAAATAAACACAAAATACGCTCCAAGCATTTGCACATATCATGTGACGAATAAAAATATAGCTTCGAGTAAAATTACCGATAGATTGTAGACGAAAGAGGGGATGCCTTCCGGGGCATTCCCAAGCTTAGACGCTTGAGTCTTCCTTTAATATTAACTTGGGGTGCCTCGGGCATCCCCAAGCTTAGGCTCTTGCCTCTCCTTATTCCTTCACCCATCGTGGTCTCACCCAAAATGAAAACTTCAATCACACAAAACTCAACAAAACCTTCGTGAGATCTATTAGTATAATAAAGTAAATCAATAAAGTAAATCACCACTTTAAGTACTGTTATAAACTCTTTCCAAATTCATATTATCACCATATCTACTGTAATCCAACTTCACCATGGTTCATACCCCCCGATACTACCCATAGATTCATTAAAATAAGAGAACAATGCATAGAAAACAGAATCTGTCAAAAACAGAACAGTCTGTAGTAATCTGAACATATACCATAATTCTGATTCTCCAAAAAATCTGAAACAGTTATGATAATTAAGGCAATTTGTATATCAATCATCAGCAAGAAGAATCAACTCAATATCACTCTCTGTATAGAAATAAGAAATGATTTCGTGAGTGCAAAGTTTCTGTCTTTTTCAGCATGATCAAACAACTATCACCCAAACTAATCATAAAGGCTTTACTTGGCACATTATTTTTATAATACAATGGAATTGTACAAGGGGATAATTATTTTTGCGAGAAACTTCCATGAAAAATTCTACATTGTTTCCATGAGCATGAACACAAGTGTTCAAGGTCGACCCTCACTTCCGCAATGCATCACCTTTCAATCGCTTCTCTTTTTCAAAAAGTTTTAAGTTCCCCTCTATATTTTTTGTTTTAATCTATATAAAAGCACTCAATAGAAATAAATGACTCTCTAAAACTTCCGGGTTGTCTCCCAGGCAACGCTTTCTTTAAAGCCATTAAGCTAGGCATAAAGTGCTCAAGTAATGGATCCACCCGGATCCCAAGGTATATCAAAGCCAATTTTAATTAACAATGATTTTTAATTTAGTAGTGAGCACAAGGTAACATATATCATGCAATGACGAAGTCTAACTCTCTTCCTATGCATTGGCATGTCATAAAAGAACAATTCATGCACATCAAGTAAAGGCCAATACATAGCATAAGCAGTTTCTTGCAATTTTATCGAATTGGACACATAGAGAGGTGGAGATGTAGTTCCTCTCTCATAATAATTGCAAGTAGGAGCAGCAAGCACATGCATATTATATTCATCAGAATCATCATGTGTAATAGTAGAAGGAAACCCATCAATGTAATCCCTAATAAGAGCAAACTTCTCCGATATAGTGTAGTTGGGAGAATTCAAAAAGATAATAGGACTAGCCTATGTGGGTGCAATAGAAACAAGTTCATGTTTAACATAAGGAACTATAGCAAGTTCATCTCCATAAGAATCATTCATATTGGCATCATAGCCACAAGCATAGCAAGCATCAAGTTCGTAAAAAATGATATTTCAAACGAATCGAAGGGATCATAGAAATCAACATAGCATTCATCCTTTGGTAAGCACGAAGGGAAATTAAACAATGTATGAGTTGAAGAGTTACTATCATTAGAAGGTGAGCACGGGTAGCTAGTCTGCTCTTCCTCCTTTTGTTCTTCGCTCTCCTCGTCATCTTTTTCATCTAATGAGCTCACAATTTCAGCATTTTCTTCTTCCATAGTTTCCTGCAAAATATTAGTCTCTTCTTGGGCAGCAGAGAATTTCTCCATAAATCGATAAATATGGGCATTATATTCATAATTAATATAACAATAACGAAGCATAACCAGATTTTCAGATCGGTAAACAGCATCATCATTATCATCACACTTTTTAAACAAAGCTTCAATTCCATAAGCACCCATAAAAGCAACAAACTCTTCTATTTGTTCCACATCATAGTAATCATATATACCTTTAGCATAAGAAGCCAAGGTTTCATTAGCATTAAATTTACAAGAAAAGGGAAGGTGTTTAGCCTTCATCCTAAAGCAACAAGTAATATCATATCTCAAGCATAGATCCCAAGCATACCATTTCAACATATGAATTTGATCCCATAATAGTTTCCCTTTTTTAGTCAAGCGATAATCCCTAAAGTATTCACGTTGATACAATGTGTCTCCCATTATATAATTTAATGGGGTTTTCTCAGGATTATTAAAGAAGTGCATAATATTTTCCACATAACGAGCATCGAGGGTTTTAGGAGGTTCCCCATCTCCATGAGTAGCAAGTACACCTAATTTTTTTGGTAGTTCGTGTTCCATATCCATAACTAAAGATAGAGAACAACTTAGAACATGAAATAAATCTACTTAGTGATAAAGAAAACAAGCACACATGAGCATATTCACCCCACGCTATTGCTCCCCGGCAACGGCGCCAGAAAAAGGTATTCATAACCCACAAGTATAGGGGATCAATTGTAGCCTTTATCGATAAGTAAGAGTGTCGAACCCAACGAGGAGCTAAAGGTAGGACAAATATTCCCTAAAGTTCTATCGACCACCGATACAACTCTACGATCACTTTACGTTCCCTTTAACTAGAACAAATACGAAACTAGAACTACTTTGTAGGTGTGATAGGATAGGTCTGCAAGATAATAAAGAACACCCAAATAAAAACTAGGGGCTGCGTAGATAAAGAAACCATTACGTTAGTTTAACGAGTGTGGAAAAGTGGTGGTAGGAGTTGCGGAATTGTCCCTAAGCAATTGACTATGTTACTAGACCGATAACAAGTTTTATGTGGGAGAGGCCACTGCTAGCATGTCATCCCTTACTTGGAATTCTATCCACTTATGATTGGAACTATTAGCAAGCATCCGCAACTACTAACGTTCATTAAGGTAAAACCAAACCATAGCAATAAGATATATTGTTCCCCCTTCAATCCCGTATGCATCAATTTCTATGCTAGGCTGAAGCTTCTGTCACCCTTGCCCTCCAATACATAGTCCTGTCAACATATAACTAACCCTATGGTGTGATCCACGTGTGCTCTCATATGATGGGCACCAAAGGACAGCAACATAACCACAAGAAATTTAAACCAATCATAGCAATTCATCAATCACCAATAGGAAAACGAAAATCTACTCAGACATCACAGAATGGCAACACATCATTGGATAATAATTTGAAGCACAAAGCACCATCTTCAAGTAGAGGGTACAACGGGTTGCGGGAGAGTGTACCGCTGAATATAAATGGGGGAAGGTGATGGAGGTGTTGGTGAAGATGACACAGGTGTTGGTGTAGATTATAGTCACATGATGATGTCCCGGGCGGCGTTCCGGCGCCGCCGGGAGAAAGGGGGAGAGAGCCCCCCCCCTTCTTCTTCTTCTTCTTCCTTGATCTCCTACCTAGATGGGAGAAGGGTTTCCCCTTTGGTACATGGACTCCATGGCGACGGAGGGGCGAGAGCCCCTTCGAGATTGGATCTCTCTCTGTGTCCTTCTGTTTCTGCGCTCCCAGATTCTGGCCTTTCACCGTTTCTTAAATTTCCGGAGATTCGTAACTCCGATTAAGGTGTCCTTTTAACAAGATTTTTATGCGGATATTAGCTTTGTTGGTGAGAAAGAAGGGCCCCAACTGCCTCAAGGGTTGGTCACGAGCCTGTCAGGCGCGCCTGGGGGGTAGGGCGCGCCTCCTGGGCTCGTGACCCCCCGGGCATCGTTTCGCGTTGATTCTTCTTCCCAAAAATCATAAATATTCCAAAAAAAATCCCCTTAGGTTTTTTATTGCGTTTGGACTTCGTTTGGTATGGATATTCTGTGGAAAAAAACATGCAACAAACAGGAACTGGCACTAGGCACTGGATCAATATGTTAGTCCCAAAAATAGTATAAAATGTTGCCAAAAGTATATGAAAGTTGTAGAATATTGGCATGAAACAATCAAAAGTTATAGATACCACAGAGACATATCACCAACTTGCCTTCGACAGCTTGCTTCCCCTGAAGGCCATGTATACTTTGACAGAGCAACTTTATTGTGGTGCTGTGTGCACAATCAAAGTTGTATTGTACAAGCATACTACCCCTCCAACTATCAAAGGGGTCTTAGAGCTTCTGTCCATGCTGCCAAAGAAAATTGTAAAATTGAAGAAATCGGCCGCCCGTCAGTAGGCAATCGCAGCCATAAGCCGGGCACTGGCCTTTGCTCTGGAGTTGACTCCTACAGATATGATGGACGGGTTTCCCTCCAAAAAAGATGATGGCTCCGAGTTTACGGACGCTGACTATTCTCGGTGTGTGAAGGATTCCAAAATCCTTGCCTCCGTGTTAGCATAAGAGGTCAATCTGGTGACTTATCAGGCGGCTTACAGCATGGCCCCCTCTTTGAGTCCAAGGATCTGACACCTGCCCGCAGTAAGCACATTTTTGCTTCTGAACTTGACCTGTCCCCCTTCTTCGAGGAAGGAAACTTTGTAGCTTTAACCCACTGCAACTGGGACTTGGACCATCTTCAGATCAAGGAGGTTAAAGACCCGGACCAGGGTGACCCGCCGACTAGCTAAAGGAGTCGTGAACGCCGTTGATAGCCGGCTCTTTGTGACCCGCCATGAGCGGTGTAAAAAACTTTAAGATATTTTTGGGTTCCATAGAGAACATATGTAATAGCCTGGTAGGAACTTTGCCTTTGCTTCAATTGTGCCATCGTGCACATATGAAAAGTCCGGCTTAACATATATATGTCATCTTCCTTGCACTTCTCATTGGATGCTTTTACCGGCTCTTGGCAGCTTAATTTCCTGCAAGAATAGATGTATCTTTATATCGTTAGGAGGGCGGCTTAAAAGCATAAAGCAAAGATGATGTATCTTCCTAACGTATTGACGGAGTCAATTGTTTGTCTTAAGAGCCGAGCGATAGGGTTTTGAGAAGTTGCACCCGTATGGTGGGAAGCCCCCTGAACGGCTATGTTCACTTGTCAACAATTTTGGCTTAAGAGCCGGCTGTTAGGGTTAGATAACCTACAACCGGAGGGTGGGAAGCCCCCTTAGACAACCAAGTTGACCTGTCAACTTTTTTGGCTGAAGAGCTGACTGTTAGGGTTAGATAAGCTACACCCATAGGGTGGGAAGCCCCCTTCGACAGCTATGTTGACTTGTCAACATTTTTTGGCCTAAGAGTCGGTCGTTAGGGTTAGATAAGCTACACTCGGAGGGTCAGAAGCCCCCCTGGACAACCAAGTTGAGTTTTCAACTTTTTTGGCTTAAGAGCCGGCTGTTAGGGTTACATAAGCTACACTCGGAGGGTGGGAAGCCCCCTTCGACAGCTATGTTGACTTGTCAACATTTTTTTGCTTGAGAGCTGGTTGTTAGGGTTAGATAAGCTACACCCAGAGGTGGGAAGCCCCCTTCGACAACCAAGTTGACTTCTCAACCTTTTTGTTTTAAGAGCCGGCTGTTAGGGTTAATTAAGCTACACCTGGAGGGTGGGAAGCCCCCTTCGACAGCTATGTTTTGGATCTTTCTTGCATGGATGAAGATATGAGAAATGGAAGAGGCCCCGGCTTGCAGGGATGCTACTTTATTCATATATAAATATGATATGTACAATGATAGTGTACATTGTCGTGTCTCAACAACTCAGGTATAATAAGGCCGTAGATGCGCTATGTTCCACGGCCCGCGGGTCTCCTGCCCCTAGGTATCTAAGTCGTCCCGGATGTCAATGAGATAATACGACCCGTTGTTGAGATTTCTGCTGACCACGAAAGGTCCTTCCCACGGAGGAGATAACTTATGCATATTTGTCTGGTCTTGAATCAGCCGCAACACTAAGTCGCCTTCTTGAAACGTCCGGGTCTTGACTCTGCGGCTATGATAGCGGCGCAGGTCTTGCTGATAGATCGCCGAACGAGCAGCCGCCAGTTCTCGTTCCTCCTCCAAAGCATCCAACGCGTCTTGATGCGCCATCTCATTGTCCGTCTCAACGTAAGCCACCACTCATGGCAAGTCATGCCGGATGTCCCTTGGTAACACGGCCTCTGCACCGTAAACGATGAAGAAATGTGTATAACATGTGGATCTGTTGGGGGTAGTTCTAATGCTCCGTAAGACGGACGGAAACTCTTCCACCCAACACCCCGGCGTCTGCTATAAAGGAACCATAAGTCGGGGCTTGATACCTCTCAAGATTTCTTGGTTAGCATGCTCCGCCTGACCGTTGGACTGTGGACGAGCAACCGTAGAAACATCAAGCCGGATGTGTTCCATGTCGCAGAATTTTTTCATAGCCCCCTTGGACAAGTTTCTGCCATTGTCCGTGATGATGATGTGAGGGTAACCAAAACGGTAGATCAGTTTTTTGATAAACTGAACCACCGTAGCCGCGTCACACTTGCTGACCGGCTCAACCTCTACCCATTTGGTGAACTTATTAACCACCACCAAGAGGTGCGTTTTCTTATCCTTGGATCTCTTGAAAGGCCCGACCATATCGAGCCACCAGACTGCAAACGGCCAAGTAATTGGTATCATGCGCAATTCTTGAGCCGGAACATGGGCATGCCGGCCAAACTTTTGACAACCATCACACTTGCGGACCAGATCCTCGGCATCTTTGTGAGCCGTCAACCAGAAGAAACCATGCCGGAAAGCCTTGGCCACCAGAGATTTTGAGCCGGTGTGATGTCCGCAATCACCAGCATGAATTTCATTTAAGATCTCCTTACCCTCCTCTGGTGAGACACAACGTTGAAACACTCCGGTGACACTACACTTGTGCAACTCGCCATTGACTATCGTCATGGATTTAGACCGTCAGGTTATCTGTCTGGACAGATTTTCATCATCAGGTAACTCACCTTGAGTCAAATACGCCAAGTAAGGCACAGTCCAATCTGGAATAGCATGTAGGGCCGCCACTAATTGTCCCTCCGGGTTAGGAACAGCCAAATCTCCCTCTAATGGTAACTTGACAGTCGGGTGATATAAGACGTCCAAAAATATATTGGGCGGCACCGGCTTTCGTTGAGAGCCTAACCTTGATAAGGCATCAGCCGCCTCGTTCCTGTGACGATCAATGTGATCCACCTGATAACCCTTGAAGTGACCAACAATGATGTCCACCGCTTGACGATAAGCCGCCATCCGCGGATCCCTGGAATCCCAAGTACCTGAAACTTGCTGAGCCACAAGGTCTGAGTCACCGAAGCACCTTACCTGGCTTAAGTTCATCTCCTTAGCTACCCGGAGGCCATGAAGCAGGGCTTCGTACTTAGCTACATTATTAGTGCAACGGAACATCAGCCAGAGCACATAACAAAACTTATCACCTTTGGGAGATGTTAAAACAACTCGTGCCCCTGATCCTTCCAGCTGCTTGGATCCATCAAAGTGTATTGTCCAGTATGTGTTATCCGGCTTTTCTTCAGGCGCCTGACACTCTGTCCAGTCATTTATGAAATCCACAATGGCTTGAGACTTGACAGCGGTACGAGGCACGTATTTCAGATTGAGAGGTCCCAGCTCCAATGCCCACTTAGCAATCCTACCAGTGGCTTCTCTATTTTGAATTATGTCCCCCAACGGAGCAGAGCTGACCACGGTAATATAGTGTCCTAAAAAGTAATGCTTTAACTTGCGGTTGGCCATGAACACCCCATACACTAGCTTCTACCAATGTGGATACCTCTGCTTGGACTCTGTCAGGACCTCACTGATATAATAAACCAGCCTCTGAACTAGATACTCTCTCCCTGCTTCCTTGCACTCGACCACAATTGCAGCGCTGACAGCCCGGTTGTTAGCCGCCACGTATAGGAGCAAGGGCTCTTTTTCAGCCGGAGCAGCTAAAACCGGCGGCTGAGTGAGTTGCTTCTTGTGCGCCTCAAATGCTTCACCCGCCGCCGTACTCCAGACAAAATTGTCTGTCTTTTTCATCATTTGATATAGAGGGATGACTTTCTCACCAAGGCGGCTTATAAAACAGCTCAACGCGGCAATTCGCTCTGCCAGGCGTTGGACATCATTGATACAAGCCGGCTCAGCCAGGGAGGTGATAGCCTTGATGTTATCCGGGTTAGCTTCAATACCACGCTCAGAAACCAGAAATCCCAAGAGCTTGCCCACCAGAACACCAAAGACACACTTTGCCGGGTTAAGCATCATCTTATAGATCCGCAGATTGTCAAAGGTTTCCTTTAAATCATCAAGTAGGGTCTCCTTCTTCCTTGATTTGATCACAATACCATCCACATAAGCATGAACGTTGCATCCAATCTGATTGCAAAGAAAATAATGCACGCAGCGCTGATAAGTCGCCTGGGCACTTTTGAGTCCTAAAGGTATAGACACATAGCAAAAGGCTCCAAAAGGCGTAAAGAAGGTTGTCTTCTCTTCATCCTTAACCGCCATCTTGATATGATGATACCCCGAATAAGCATCCAGGAAGCATAAACTTCCGCAACCCGCCGTAGCATCAATGATTTGATCAATACGAGGGAGAGCAAAAGGATCAGCCGGACAGGCCTTGTTAAGATCCGTATAGTCCACACACATACGCCATGTGCCACTCTTCTTGAGCACAAGCACTGGGTTAGCAAGACACTCCGGGTGAAAGACCTCGATGATGAAACCCGCCGCTAAGAGCCGGGCGACCTCTTCCCCAATGGCCTTGCGTCTCTCCTCGTTGAATCGCCGTATATATTGCTTGACAGGTTTAAACTTAGGATCCACGTTAAGGTTATGCTCAGGGAACTCTCTTGGTACACCCGGCATGTCAGAAGGTTTCCATGCAAAGATGTCCTGATTCTCACAGATGAATTCGATGAGCACGCCTTCCTATTTGGGATCCATGTTATCCCCAATAATGAACTGTTTGGATGAGTCACCCAGAGTAAAATCCTCCGCCTTTGTGTCATCCGCCGAGAATTTGAGGGGCGGCTCAACCTCTGTGGTAGGCTTCTTCAGTGGTGTCATATCCTCTGGGTCAACATTTTCCTTATAGAACTTGACTTCCGCCTCAGTACAACTGGATTCCGCGTAAGCCGCGTCCCCTTCTTCGCACTCAATATCCATATTCCGATCACCATGAACAGTAATCACGCCTTTTAACCCAGGCATCTTGAGCTATAAGTAGACATAACAGGGCCTAGCCATGAACTTAGCATAAGCCGACCGCCCAAACAATGCATGATAAGGGCTCTTGATCTTGACCACTTCAAACCACAAGGACTCCACCATGTAGTTGTACTTGTCAGCAAAGGCAACTTCCAAAGAAATCCTGACCACCGGGTAAGCTGACTTGCCCGGTACCACACCATGAAAAACGGTTGATGAGGGCTTAAGGTCTTTATCAAGCAGCTTCATCCGCCGGAAGGTATCATAATACAGGATGTTGATGCTACTGCCATCATCCATGAGTACCTTATTCACCATATATCCTCCCACTTGGGGGGCAACTACCAAGGCTAGCCGCCCCGGGTCATCAACACGCAGCGGGTGATTTTCTTGGCTCCATGTTATGTCATACTCAAACCACTTAAAGTATTGCGGTAGAGCTGGCACAACTGCGTTAACCGCTCGCTTGCGCAATTTCTGATCCTGCTTGTTAAGGCTGGTCATAAAAACATGATACTGGCCCGAACTGAGCTGCTTTGGATTACTCTGATACCCAGACTGATTATGCTGTTCCGGATTGCCGTTACCAGAGTGATGAGGATGTCCTCCTTGATTGCCCTGACCATGATGATCGGACCCTCAGCCGCCGGATCCAAATCCGGCTCCTGACCCGCCTGGTCCTGAGCCGCCGGGTGGGCCACCACCATGGTTGTTGTGTTGCTGCATGTTGTAATTCTTGAACTTCTGCATGATATGGCAATCACCCCATGTGTGCGCCGAAGGTTTATCGATATGGCTGTGCTCTGGGAGGTTTTTTTTGAGCATTTCTTCCAAATTGAAAGGAGTCCTATTTTTGTTAAAAGGCGGTCTAAACTTCCCATTGCCCTTAGGATGATTCTGGCCGGTGCTCGCATTGGCCACCAGTTCTGACCCGCCATTCGGGTTTTTCCGCTTGCTCTGGTTACCATTGTTCGCCGCACCCTTTCCCTGGTTGTTCCTCTTACCTTGGCCGGCCTTCTCCACATCAGATCCTAGATCCTTTGTGTTATCAGAGTCAGCATACTTTGTGAGAGCCTCCATGAGTTCTCCCATGTCCTAACACGTACGCTTGAGCCGGCCGAGCTTCTGCTTCAGAGGGACGAAGTGATAGTTCTTTTCTAGGCTGAGCACCGCTTGAGCCGCCATGATCTGTTTAGATGAGTGGATGATGGTCGACACCCGTCAGACCCAATAATGAACCGACTCATTCTCCTGCTAGACACAATGATCGAGATCCACAATAGTCATAGGTTCTTTGCAAGTCCCTTGAACGTTTTTCACGAACCTTGCCCTCAACTTAGCCCATAAATTGATGGTATTCGGTGGCAATACCTTTAACCACTTGCGATCCGGACCTTCAAGCATCAAGATGAAGTACTTAGCACACACCGTCTCACTGACATCCAGCATCTCCATAGCCATCTCATAACTTTCGATCTAGGCCTCCAGAGGTAAGTCAGCAGTGTAATTCGGGACCTTGCGAGGTCCTTTGAAATCCTTCGGCAACCGCTTGATAACCCACAAGTATAGGGAATCACAATAGTTTTCGAGGGTAGAGTATTCAACCCAAATTTAATGATTCGACACAAGGGGAGCCAAAGAATATCCTCGAGTATTAGTAGTTGAGTTGTCAATTCAACCACACCTGAACGAGTTAGTATCTGCAGCAAAGTTTTAGTAGCAAAGTAGTATGATAGTAACTGTAATAGTGGCAACAATAGCAGCAGTGATTTATGTAGCAAGTGTGACAGCAGTAGCGGTAAAGTAAAGTAGCAAAGTCCAGTATAGGAAAAGCTCGTAGGCATTGGATCGGTGATGGATAATTATGTCGGATGGCATTCATCATATAACAGTAATAACATAGGGTGATATGTAACTAGCTCCAGTTCGTCAATGTAATGTAGGCATCTATTCCGTATATAGTCATATGTGCTTATGGAAAAGAACTTGCATGACATCTTTTGTCCATCCCTCCCATGGCAGCGGGGTCCTAATGGAAACTAAGGGATATTAAGGTCTCCTTTTAATAGAGAACCGGAACAAATCATTAGCACATGGTGAATACATGGAATCCTCATACTATGGTCATCTCCGGGAGTGGTTCCGGCTATTGTCACTCCAGGGTTGCCGGGTCATAACACATAGTAGGTGACTACAGCTTGCAAGATAGGATCAAGAACACACATATATTGATGAAAACATAATAGGTTCAGATCTGAAATCATGGCACTCGGGCCCTAGTGACATGCATTAAGCATAGCAAAGTAGTAGCAACATCAATCTTAGAACATAGTGGATACTAGGGATCAAACCCTATCAAAACTAACTCGATTACATGATAGATCTCATCCAACCCCTCACCGTCCAGCAAGCCTACGATGAGATTACTCACGAATGATGGAGAGCATCATGAAATTGGCGATGGAGGATGGTTGATGATGATGGCTTTGATTTCCCCTCTCCGGAGCCCAGAACGGACTCCAAATCTGCCCTCCCGAGGAAGAACAGGTGGTGGTGGCGGCTCCGTATCGTAAAACGTGATAAACTCTTCTCTTCTAATTTTTTTGGAAGAAAGAGAGTATATGGAGCTGGAGAGGAGGTCGGAGGAGCCACGTCGGCCCCACGAGCCTGCTAGGCGTGGCCTAGGGGGGCGCGTCTCTTGGGCTCGTGGCCCACTGGCTGCTCCCCTTCGGTTGATTCTTTCTCCGGTATTTTTTATATTTTCCACAAAAATTCCTCGTAAGTTTCGAGGTCACTCCGAGAACTTTTATTTCTGCACAAAAACAACACCATGGCAGTTCTGCTGAAAACAACGTCAGTAGATACGTTTCGGGTTAGTTTCATTCAAATCATGCAAATTAGAGTCCAAAACAAGGGAAAAGGAGTTTGGAAAAGTAGATACGTTGGAGAGGTATCAACTCCCCCAAGATTAAAGCCTTGCTAGTCCTGAAGCAATTCAGTTGATAAACTAAAAGAGACAAAAGAAAAACTTTTACGAACTCTGTTTGATCTTGTTGTAATTATGTCTAACTCATATTCAGATTTTCAGCAAGATCATAAGCTAACCACATAAGCAATGACATTAGGTCTCATGGTATACTCATAGCAATGGCATAATTAACTAGGGAGTAATAATAATAAGTTTCAAACATCAACACTTCAATCAAAACAATCATGATACAATATGAATAGATGGTATCTCGCTAGGTCTTTCTGAGACCGCAAAACATAAATGCAGAGCACCTTCAAAGACCAAGGGCCGACTAGAAATTGTAATTCATGGTAAAGAAGATCTAGTCATAGTAATACTCAATATAAATTAATAGCAAAGCATACAAATGACGGAGGTTCTCTCTAGCTGGTGCTTTTAATAAGAAGAGGATGACTCACCAGAAATGTAAATAGATAGGCCCTTCGCAGAGGGAAGCATTGATTCGCAGAGGTGCCAGAGCTCAAGCTTTTTAAAACAGAGATAAACAATTTTGGGGTGGCATGCTTTCATTATCAATGCGATGACCAAGAGATTTCACCATCTTCCATGCTACACATATTATAGGCGGTTCCCAAACAGAATAGTAAAGTTTTGACTCCCCCACCACTAATCAATCACACTCCACGACTAGCCGAATCCTCGGGTGTTGTCCATACCAACAACAATCCAGGGGGAGTTTTTTTTGCAATTATATTTTTATTTGATTTGAACATAGAACTAGGCATTCCGATTATCGGCCCCTTTCTCGTGAGTGATAGTAAATAAACACATATCGAGGATAACACGCCTAGCATGGAAGATATTAACTGCCCCTTGTCACCACATGAGCTGTTCGGGCATACAAAACAGATTATTATTGGAAGGTTTAGAGGGTGGCACATGCAAATTTACTTGGAACGGCAGGTAGATAGCACATATAGGTAGGTATGGTGGACTCATACGGAACAAATATTTGGGTTTTAGGAAGTGGATGCACAAGCAGTATTCCCGCTTTGTACAATCGAAGGCTAGAAAGAGAGTGGGGAGCGACCAACTAGAGAGCGACAACAGTCATCAACATGCATTGAGATTAACCAACATTGAGTGGAAGCATGAGTAGGATATAAATCACCATGAACATGAATGTCGTGGAGGCTATGTTGATTTGTTTCAACTACATGTGTGAACATGTGCCAAGTCAAGCCACTTGAATCATTTAAAGGAGGATACCATCCTATCATACTACATCACAATCATTTTAAAATTCATGTTAGCATCCAAGACAAACCATTATAAGCTCCTAGCTAATTAAGCACGACATAAGAAACTATGATCTCTAAGTAGTCATTGCAAACATGTTTCTCTCATAACAAGGCTGAATTAAGAACGATGAGCTAGCCATATTTACAAAAACAAAATAGGTCGAGTTCATACCAGCTTTTCCAGGCTCAGTCACTTCATCATATATCATCATTATTGCCTTTCACTTGCACGACCGAATGATGTGAATAATAATAAGAGTGTCCGTGCATTGGACTAAGCTGGAATCTGCAAGTAAACTCAGAGGAGAAGACAAAGTAATATGTCTCTTTGACGGATAAACAATAATGCATATGAGAGCCACTAATCATTTTAATCATGGTCTTCTACCTCGACCCAAAGAAAAAGAAAACTATTTACACGGGAAAGCTCCCAACAAGCAAAAGAAGAACGGGAAATCTTTTTGGGTTTTCTTTTTAGTTACTACTAAGCATGCAAGAATATAAAGTTACAACTAAATTTTTTGTTTTTCTCATTTTTAATTCTTTTTGGATTTTCTCAAGTTAATCAAACATACAAGAAGAATGCGAGAAAAATAAAATAAACTAGCATGGATGACATAATGAAAAAATGTGAACACCGACTATCAAAGTGAACGTGTGAACATGAATATAAAGTCGGTGAGAAACACGTACTCCCCCAAGCTTAGGCTTTTGGCGTAAGTTGGTCTACTCCCAAGGAGGAAAGTAACCAGCTCCGGGGTACTCCGGACGATATCCGGAATCGTAATGTGGGTTGTACTGGGACGCGGCAGCTACCGCCTGAATAGCTGCCTCACGGAGGCGACCAGCCTTCACCTCCCTCTCATACTCCTCTACCTCTTCTTTGGTTATGTAATATCTTCGTTTACTCTGGAAATCAAAGAAGGCAGGAGCAGGAAGCGTAATATGAAAAACACGTTGTCGGTTAAATATTAACCGGTATAGGAGAGACTCATTGCTTCTCTCGAGGAACTATGAAGCGGTATCATAGCAGCATGATCATGGAAAGCACTATGAAGCGGGGGATCTCCTGTTTGGATGGCCATTTTAAGATAATTAGCTAGGCGAGTGGCATAGATCCCACCATAGAAATCTTCTTCATTAGCATTGTTATTTAGTCTTCTAGCAATTATAGCTCCCATGTTAAAACTTCTATCACCTGTTACTGCACTCTTAATTATACTGAGGTCAAGTGCGCAGAGGTGCCTATGGTCACGCTTACCATTAATTCATTTGCCTATGAAGAGGGCAAAATAATGTAAGGCAGGAAAATGAATGCCCCCCATGGTAGCCTGCGTAATATCTCTAGTTTCTCCAACAGTTATACTGGACATAAAATCTCTAACCGAGGACTTAGGAGGGTCATTGGGACTGCCCCAATTAGGTATCTTGCATATTCTATTAAAATTTTCTAAATCCATAGTATACAATTTATCATAAAGATCAAACAGTATGGATGTGTTACGGCCAATTGAAAATTTGACTCTACGAACAAAAGAGGCAGTGGGTATAGTATATTGTTCACATTTATCGGAGATGAATTCTTCGAGCCCGGCGTTGCGAATAAATGTATCAAACTCGTCCTTGGAACCTGCATCAATCATGAATACATCGGAAGGCCATTCACATGGTTGCACCGGTGCGTTCCTCGGCTGATAAGGATCAGGCTCCCGAATTGCGGGACGGGGACCCTTCTTACTTGAGGAACCACCATGATAGCTCTTCCTAAACATTTTCCTTTTTCTGAAATAATTCTGAAATTTTTAGCAACTCAAAATAAAAGTGAATGAAACTTAACAAAACTCATAGCAACTACTCCTACGCGTGCCTAGAGGCCATATCTTGCATCAAAACTACTTGGGACCAAATAAAATTAACATGCAAAGCTCAAGAACAGGGTCACCAAGGCAGCAATAATATGCAATGAATAAAGCACTAGAACAAAAACTAATTGGACCAATGGAGGAGCCACATACCAAGGAACAATTCTCCAAAACAGTTTGGTGAATGGGGCTTTGCACAAGGAGATCGAATAACGAAGCAAAATGAGCAAGAACACGGGTCTGAGCAGTGGGATGATTTTTTCTGGAGGAAGAAGAAGGAGATGGGTGCTGGAATAAGTGGAGGGGGGCCACGTGGGACCCACGAGCCTACCAGGCGTGGCCAGGGGGTGGCCGCGGCTCCTAGACTCGTGGCCCACTGGTGCATCCCCCTGACTAGTTATCTATCTCAAAAATTGTTAAATATTCCAGAAAAAAATCATACTTGAATTTCAGGGCATTTGAAGAACTTTTCTTTTCAGGTCATCATTTTTTTTATTGGACGGATAATGCAGAAAACAGGAAAAAAATGCTATATTTATTATTTTTCTACTAAATAACAGAAAGTGAAAGTTGGGAACAGAAGGTTGTGACTTCTAAATTCATCCATCTCATGGTCATCAAAAGAAATCCATTAATGAGGTTGATCAAGTCTCCTTGACAAACTTTTTTCGAATCACATAAAAACCGGAGAATCTTCGAAAAATCACTAGGTTACCTCAATGGGGGTATCCATATCCCCAACAATAAGTATATCATATCTCATCTTGATAGTATGATGGGGCATTCAAAGCTTCCAATAGTAATGGATGAAAGTTTTTAGAATTTATGCAATGCACCCGATATTATTTCTTCGGAAAGTGCACCATGTGCTCATTACCATTGACATGGAAAGTGACATTGCATTTGTTGCAATCAATAACAGCTCCTGCAGTGTTTAAAAAGGGTCTTCCAAGGATGATTGCCATGGCATCATCCTCGGGAATATCAAGAATAACAAAGTCTGTTAAGATAGTGACGTTTGCAACCACAACAGGCACATCCTCGTAAATGTCGATAGGTAAAGGAGTTGATTTATCAGCCATTTGCAAACAAATTTCAGTAGGTGTCATCTTATCCAATTCAAGTCTATGATACAAAGAGAGAGGCAGAACACTAACACCAGCTCCAAGATCACATAAAGCAGTTCTAACATAATTTCCTTAATGGAGCAAGGTATAGTGGGTACTCCGGGATCACCTAGTTTCTTAGGAGTCCCACCCATAAAAGTGTAATTAGAAAGCATGGTGGAAATCTCAACATCAGGTATCTTTCTTTTATTAGTCACAATGTCTTTCATGTATTTAGCATAAGGAGACATTTTAAGCATATCAGTCAAACGCATTTGCAAGAAGATAGGTCTAATCATTTCAACAAAGCGCTCAAAATCCTCATCATCCTTTTTCTTGGATGGCTTGGGAGGAGAGGGCATGGGTTTTTGAACCCGTGGTTCCCTTTCTTTACCATGCTTCTTAGCAATAAAATCACTCTTATCATATCTTTTATTCTTAGGTTGTGGGTCATCAGGATCAATAGCAGGTTCAACCTCCACATCATTATTATTACTAGGTTGAGCATCAATATGAACATCATTATCATTATTATCACTAGGCTCATGTTCATCACCAGATTGTGTCTCAGCATCAGAAATAGATATATCATTTGGATTCTTAGGTGTAACAGTAATAGGTTTACTAGCATGCAGATTCCTATCATCTTTCTTTTTCTTCCTATTACCAGGGTGGCTAGGTGTATCAATATTAATTCCTTGAGAATCTTGCTCAATTCTCTTAGGATGGCCCTCAGGTTACAAAGGTTCCTAGGTCATTCTACCACCTCTAGTAACAACTTTAACAGAATTATCATTCAATTCATTAAGCAAAGCATTTTGAGCCTTAAGTACTTTCTCTACTTGAGTAGTGACCATAGAAGCATGTTTACTAATAAGCTTAAGATCATTAACATTTCTATCCACACAAGCACTTATATGATCAATCATACGAGCATTTTGTTCCAGTTATCTGCTAACATAATCACTAAAACTTTGTTGTTTGGCAACAAAGTTATCAAATTCATCTAAGCATAAACTACCAGGTTTATCATAAGGAATATCACTCTCATTGAATCTACGAAGAGAA
The DNA here is from genome assembly GCA_022496015.1 of Hordeum marinum. Lineage (NCBI taxonomy): Eukaryota > Viridiplantae > Streptophyta > Magnoliopsida > Poales > Poaceae > Hordeum > Hordeum marinum. The sequence goes on from CM039678.1 coordinate 559,262,268, forward strand.
TTTACCTCTACTACCTGTGGCGGGTTATCAAGACCATGTATCTCTTCAATAGGTGGTAGATTCTTAACATCTTCAGATTTAATACCTTTCTCTCACATAGATTTCTTTGCTTCTTGCATATCTTCATGACTGAGGAATAGAATACCTCTTTTCTTCAGACTTGGCTTCTTAGGTGGTTTGGGAATAGTTCAAACATTATCATTGCTCAAGATATTATTCAATAGAACTTCACCTTGTTCCACAATTTGTTCCCTGATAACACAGCCAGCACAACTATCTAGGTGGTCCCTAGAAGTATTGGTTAGTCCATTATAAAAGATATCAAGTATTTCATTTTTCTTAAGAGGGTGATCAGGCAAAGCATTAAGTAACTGGACAAGCCTCCCCCAAGCTTGTGGGAGACTCTCTTCTTCAATTTGCACAAAGTTATATATATCCTGCAAGGCAGCTTGTATCTTATGGGCAGGAAAATATTTCTCAGAAAAGTAGTATATCATATCCTAGGGACTACGCACACAACCAGGAGTAAGAGAAGTAAACAAAGTTTTAGCATCACCCTTTAGTGAGGAAGGAAACAACTTAAGGATATAGTAATAGCAAATTTTTTCCTCATTAGTGAATAGGGTGGCTATACCATTCAGTTTAGTAAGATGTGCTACAACAGTTTCAGATTCATAACTGTGAAAAGGATCAGATTCAACCAAAGTGATTAACTCAGGATCGACACAGAACTCATAATCCTTATCAGTAACAAAGATAGGTGAAGTAGCAAACTTAGGATCATATTTCATTCTCGCATTCAGGGATTCTTCTTTCCACTTGCGTAATAACTTCTCAACATCATAGCTATCCTTATAGGCAACAAAGTCTTCAGCTACCTCTCCTTCCATAACATAACCCTTAGGTATATTAGGCAATTCATATCTAGGAGGGCTAGGTCTAACATGTGTAACAACAAGTTCCATTTCAATACTTTCATCAGTTTCAGAAGTATCCTTTGATTCAGTAGTAACTCTAGCAATTTGTGCATTAAGAAATTCACCAAGTGGCACATCATTATAAAGCAAAGCATCATCATAATTATCATGTATAGAAGAAGTAGCATCATCAAGCACAGGCGACATATCAGAATTAATAGCAAGTGGCGGTGTCACAAATTTACGAATAACAGAAGGTGAATCAAGTGCAGAGCTAGATGACAGTTCCTTACCTGTCCTCGTAGTTGAGGGCAGAACTTTCGTTTTTGGATCTCGCAATTTCTTCATAGTGATCAATAGATATAAATCCAAAGTGACTCAGAGAATAGAGCTATGCTCCCCGGCACGGCGCCAGAAAAAGGTCTTGATAACCTACAAGTATAGGGGATCGCAACAGTTTTCGAGGGTAGAGTATTCAACCCAAATTTATTGATTCGACAAAAGGGGAGCCAAAGAATATCCTCGAGTTTTAGCAGTTGAGTTGTCAATTCAACCACACCTGAAAGATTTAGTATCTGCAGCAAAGTTTTAGTAGCAAAGTAGTATGATTGTAACAGGATAGTGGCAATAGTAGCAGCAGTGATTTGTGTAGCAAGTGTGACAGCAGTAGCGGTAAAGTAAAGTAGCAAAGAACAATATAGGAAAAGCTCGTAGGCATTGGATCGGTGATGGATAGTTATGTCGGATGGCATTCATCATATAACAGCTATAACATAGGGTGATATGTAACTAGCTCCAGTTAGTCAATGTAATGTAGGCATGTATTCCGTATATAGTCATACATGCTTATGGAAAAGAACTTGCATGACATCTTTTGTCCATCCCTCCAATGGCAGCGGGGTCCTAATGGAAACTAAGGGATATTAAGGTCTCCTTTTAATAGAGAACCGGAACAAAGAATTAGCACATGGTGAATACATGGAATCCTCATACTATGGTTATCTCCGGGAGTGGTTCCGGCTATTGTCACTCCGGGGTTGCCGGGTCATAACACATAGTAGGTGACTACAACTTGCAAGATAGGATCAAGAACACACATATATTGATTAAAACATAATAGGTTCAGATCTGAAATAATGGCACTCGGGCCCTAGTGACAAGCATTAAGCATAGCAAAGTAGTAGCAACATCAATCTTAGAACATAGTGGATACTAGGGATCAAACCCTATCAAAACTAACTCGATTACATGATAGATCTCATCCAACCCCTCACCGTCCAGCAAGCCTACGATGAGATTACTCATGAACGATGGAGAGCATCATGAAATTGGCCATGGAGGATGGTTGATGATGACGATGGCTTCGATTTCCCCTCTCCGGAGCCCAGAACGGACTCCAGATCTGTCCTCTCGAGGAAGAACAGGTGGTGGCGGCGGCTCCGTATCGTAAAACGCGATAAACTCTTCTCTCTTAATTTTTTCTTGACGAAAGAGACTATATGGAGCTAGAGAGGAGATCGGAGGAGCCACGTGGGCCCCATGAGCCTACCAGGCGCGGCCAAGGGGGTGTGTCGCGCCTCCTGGGCTCGTGGCCCACTGGCTTCTCCCCTTCGGTTGATTCTTTATCTGGTATTTTTTATATATTCCACAAAAATTCCTCGTAAGTTTCCAGGTCATTCCGAGAACTTTTATTTCTGCACAAAAACAACACCATGGCAGTTCTGCTGAAAACAGCGTCAGTCCGGGTTAGTTTCATTCAGATCATGCAAATTAGAGTCCAAAACAAGGGCAAAAGAGTTTGGAAAAGTAGATACGTTGGAGACATATCACCGCTCACTTCGCAAAGCCGGTGCTAAGCATGGCACTCGCATGGCCCTGGTGGTCACTCCCACTCCTACTGATACGGAGGGCGTGGTCTCTTGGTGAGCCGCCGTGGCCAAAGCTGTCGCCTCTTGCTGGTTTCTCGCCCGGTTTATGAGCGCTTGTGCATCTAGAGCCGCCTGATCATCCCCTGGAGGCCCTGTGTGCCGATCACTGCTGGAGACCGCCGACGATTCATAGTGCCGGCTAAAGCTGCGGTTGGGGAGGGGGGTTGAATGAACGCGGCTCCAGCTATAAGCATATTTCTCCTGCTGAGCCATTGCCGTCTGAAGGTACCCAATGGCGTTCCGTACCTCTTCTGCAAAAGGTGCCTCATCTGGGATAGAGATTGTTTCAAGCCGGGTGGCCGCAGCCACCATGTTCTCTGCCGGGTTGGAATAATGACCCGCAAGCCTTGGAAAGACCACTGGTGAGGCCTAGTTTCGTCGAGGCGGGTTAAGCTACGGTCGAGCCGCCGGCCGACTTCCAGGCGCATCTGCTACCCATCCCGTTCTTGGCATATTGAAGAGATTCCTAGCCTCACAATGTTCTAGTAAGCGGGATTGATGCCTCATACGATGCACCTAAGCCGCTGATTGCTGGTCTAGCCCAAGGCGGAAGGCATCCGTCTTAATACGTTCTGCCTCTGCCTCTATCTGAACTTTCAGCTCAGTTATCCTGTGTTGCTCCTCCGCCATCCGGTCCTTGAGTCTCACAATCTCCAAGTTCCGAGCGGCTTGATTATCTGGCGTGATTTCAGTGGCCATTAGGGCCGCGAGCTCATTCATCAGATCTAGAAGAAATTGAGCCGGCGGCGGCGGGTCAGCCCCCAAGGTTGCTGCTCCGACGGCTATGCTGCTCGCACCTGGGGCCGATCCCGTCATGAACGCGGCTGCATGAACCGACGGCCTGAAATCGTCCGGCTCAGAATGCTTCGACTTAGGGTACAGCTCGTCGTAGCCCCCGAGCCCACCATTGTGAAGCTGAATACAGAAGAGTCTCCTGCGACGCAGAAGCTTCAAGATCCATACCTTGAGTGAAGCCCACGAAGACGTGCTTCCGTCCCGGGTTAACACGGGCGGGTCGCCCATCACGAGCGGGTTGTGCGCGCCAAGCTGGCTTGATGATGCTGGTGTAGATGTCCGGCCCGGGTGTAGATCCGTCGATCCTGCCGATGAAGACATGAATCCCACCGAAGGGAACCCGGAATCCATATTCGACAGAGCCGGCATCAGGACCCTAGCCGGCGTCGTTGATGTAGAGCCGGACGTGGGGACTCTTGTTCATCCTACCGACCATGTATCCCTCGAGCCCTAGGAGAGAGCCCATTGAGAACTCAACACCACCGATCGCGAGCCCCACGGTGGGTGCCAACTGTCATGGTTTTATCACGGCAGATGTTCGGGTGAACAAACTTGGATTCGAGGCTATCTCTAAGGTGATGGAGTCAAAGGGGTTGATTGGGACGAAAGACACGGGTTTACCCAGGTTCGGCCCCTCAAGTCGAGGTAATAGCCTACGTCATGCTTGTGTTTGTGTTGCTTGGTGTATAGATTACAAGGGAGCTATTGATTGACCTAGTTCTTGATAGTCTGATCTCTAAGTCGCCCCGGGTGTCGCATTTATATAGGAGGTCAAGACCATGGGTCCTACAAGTTGTTACCGACTCACACTACGTATCTGAGTTCATCTCTACCTTATCTTACCTTCCGGGCCAAGTTGTCTCCGAGTGGCTCACTCTCCCGGGTCTTCTCTGTTCGGGCCATGTTCCGGCCCATCTTGTCAAGCCGCCAAACGTCTTGGGCTTAAGTCTTCACAGCCCACTCTTGGGCTGGTGTACGAGCCGCCTAGTGTGAACCGGAGCCTCTGGGGCGGGTCTCACTATGGGGTTATATCCCCAACACCCTCTTTGCACTATAAATTCCCAAATATTCTGAAACCCTTCGGGGTAGCCCTAGATCAGAAGTTCTGCCACAGCAAGGCTCTGTAGCCACCGAAAACCAATCTAGACCTCGTTCCAGCACCCTGTCAGAGGGGGGAATCATCTCCGTTGGCCATCTTCATCATCCCTGTGGCCACCACGACGAGGAGGGAGTAGTCCACCCTCGGGGCTCAGGGTTTTTACCAGTAGCTATGTGTTTAATCTCTCTCTCTCTCTCGTGATCTATATCATGGGCTTTGTTAATATAGATGGATCATATGATGTTTCTCCCCTCTATACTCTTATTGTGATGAATTGAATCTTTACCCTTTGAGGTTTTGTTATGTCGGATTTAATGTTCAGATGTGGGAACACATGATGTATGTCTTGCTGTATGAACACTTGAGGTGACATTGGGGTATCTTATTGGTTCACTCGATATATGTTATGGCACTCAACTTGCGGATTCCCGCAGTGATATTGGGGTAATCTATGCATAGGGGTTGATGCATGTTTTTATTATCTTTTCTCCGATAGGAACTTTGGGGATCCCTTCTAGTTATTTGTGTGGATTGAGTATTATGAATATGAATTTGGTTTGGTGTTATTCTAGTACGAAACTCTTGAGTAGATCTATTGGAAAGAATAGCTTGCGTTATTCTAGTACGAACTCTAGGACAGATCGAACGGAAAGAATAGCTTTGAGGTGGTTTCATACCCTACAAACAATTTCCATCTGTTGTTCTCTACTAATAGGAACTCGTGAGTGATTCTTTATTGCACTTTGAGGGATAATCACATGATCCAACTATGTTAGCACTGTTGTGAAATTACACTAGTGAAAGTACGGACCCTAGGCCTTGTTTTCAAGCATTGCAATACCATTTTTGTGCCCGTTTACTATTTGCTATCTTGCTGTTTTAATTGATTCATATTATAAAAATATATTTCTACCATCCATATTGCACTTTTATCACCATCTCTTCACCGAACGAGTGCACCTATACAATTTGCCATTGTATTGGCTATGTTGGGGACACAAGAGATATCTTGTATTTGGTTGCAGGGTCGTTTGAGAGAGACCATCTTCATCCTACACCTCTCACGGATTGATAAACCTTAGGTCATCCACTTCAGGGAAAACTGGTACTGACCTACAAAACGCTGCGCTTGGAGGCCCAACATGTGTTTAAAACAATAAAGTCGCGTAGTAGACATCATGTAGTTTCGTTGTCCCTAGCGGCAAGTTACTCAGTTTTCTCGTTTCCGAACGAGGGATCGACGTCAACCTTGAGAAAATCAGCGCCATTTCCCACATGAAGACTCCCGTGCGAGTGCACGATGTTCAGAAGCTCACATGTTTCTTGGAAGCATTGATTCGATTCATTTCTCGTGTCGGTGAGAAGGCATTGCCTTTGTACCGACTAATGAAGAAGTCTGACACATTCGAGTGGACTCTGGAAGCTGAAGGAGCGTTCGTAGAGCTCAAAGCCCTGCTCTCCACCCATCCGGTGCTTGCTGCTCCTCGTAGCAAAGAGCCTTTGCTCCTGTACATCGCGGCCACTAATCAGGTCATCAGTAGAGTGCTGACTATCGAGCGCGAAAAAAGGCAAGGCCTAAAAAGTCCAACACCCAGTCTATTACATTTCTAAAGTGTTGACCCCTTCGAAGCAAAGATATCCGCACTACCAGAAGTTGGTCTATATATGGTATTTATCTGTCAAGGAAAAAGGTGGCGCACTATTTTCAGGACCACTCAATTTCAGTCGTCAGTGATCCTCCGTTATCAGAGATCCTAAACAATTGATATGCCATTGGTCGAGTGGCTAAATGGGTGATTGAACTCTTGTATTTTGAAATCAAGTTTGAAGCCAAGAAAGCGATCAAGTCTCACGCCCTTGTTGATTTTATGGCCGAGTGGATTGAACAGCAGCAACCAATCCAGATTCACTCGGCAACCTGGACCATGTTCTTTGACGGCTCTAAAATGTTGAATGGGTCCGGTGATGGCGTTATCTTGGTATCTCCGAAAGGCGACAAACTCAGTTATGTCCTGCAGATCCACTTCGATTCCTCCAACAACGAAGCAGAATATGAAGCACTTTTATATGGGTTGCGCATGGCTATCTCATTCGACGTCAAGCACCTGATGGTTTATGGCGACTCAGATTTGGTGGTCAATCAAGTGATGAAAGAGTGGGATGTTTGGAACTGCGCTATGACTAGATACTGCAATGCTGTTAGAAAGCTCGAGAAGACATTTGAAGGTCTAGAACTCCATCATGTTCCCCGAGTGAAGAATCAAGCGGCTGACGAATTGGCAAAATTGGATCTACTCGACGACCTATCCCCAGCAATGTATTCTTGGAGCACCTCCAAACTCCTTCGGTGCAGGAGGATCCTTTCACCGAAGAGTCCCCGCAAGCTATGAGCTCCTCTGATCCGACTGAGATTGATGTTCCTGTAGTTATTGATTTAGTAATGGAGGGTCTAGTCATCATTCCCGACAGGACAGTGCCCTATATTGCATATATCCTGAGGCAAGAACTTCCTAAAGACGAGACAGAAGAACGACAGATCGTGCGCAGGTCGAAAGCTTTTACTGTGATCGGAGATCAGCTGTTCAGAGAAAGCGTGACCGGCGTGATGTAGCGATGCATTTCCTCTAAAGAAGGTGATGTCACTTGAAGCTACCTCGGTATTTCCCCAAAGAGGAGGGATGATGCAACACAGCGGTGGTAGGTATTTCCCTCAGATATGAAACCAAGGTTATCGAACCAGTAGGAGAACAAGGCAACACAACGTAAACAGCCCCTACACACAAATAACAAATACTCACAACCCGACGTGTTAAGGGGGTTGTCAATCCCTTTCGGGTAACGGTGCCAGAAAGGCACGTGGATGGGAGAAAGTTGTACATGTTGATAGATCGAACGCCAAATAAAATAAAGTGCAGAAAGGTATTTTGGGTTTTTGGAAATATAGATCTGAAAATAAATTCAAGAAAAAAGTAGATCGCGAAGGCAAATAATATGAGAAACAGACCCGGGGGCCATAGGTTTCACTAGTGGCTTCTCTCGAGAAAAATAGCAAACAGTGGGTGAACAAATTAATGTTGGGCAATTGATAGAACTTCAAATGCTCATGAAAATATCCAGGCAATGATCATTACATAGGCATCACGTCCAAGATTAGTAGACCGACTCCTGCCTGCATCTACTACTATTACTCCATACATCGACCGCTATCCAGCATGCATCTAGTGTATTAAGTTCATGGAGAAACGAAGTAATGCAATAAGAACGATGATAGTCAAGATCTATCTATGTAGAGATAGACCCCATCGTTTTATCCTTAGTAGCAACGATACATACGTGTCGTTTCCTTTTCTGTCACTGGGATCAAGCACCGTAAGATCGAACCCACTACAAAGCACCTCTTCGCTTTGTAAGATAAATAGATCAACTTGGACAAACAAAAACCAAATATCGGAGAAGAAATACGAGGCTATAAGCAATCATGCATATAAGATATCAAAGAAACTCAAATAACTTTCATGGATATAAAAAGATATATCTAATCATAAACTCAAAGTTCATCGATCCCAACAAACACACCACAAAAGAGTTACATCATATGGATCTCCAGGAGACCATTGTATTGAGAATTCAGAGAGAGAGAAAGCCATCTAGCTACTAACTACGGACCCGAAGGTCTACAAAGAACTACTCACACATCATCGGAGAGGCGCCAATGGAGGTGGTGAACCCCATCCGAGATGGTGTCTAGATTGGATCTGGTGGTACTGGACTTTGCGGCGGCTGCATGAATATTTTGTCTATTTCTCTTGGGTTTCTAGAATATTGGGGTATTTATAGAGCAAAGAGGTGGTCTGGGGGGCACCCGAGGTGGGCACAACCCACCATGGCGCGCCTGGGCTTCCTGGCGTGCCCTGGTGGGTTGTGCCCCCATCGGGGCATCCCCTAGGCGCAGCCAGGGCCCGTTGTGTTCCTTCTGGCCCATAAAAAATCATCGTGAAGTTTTGTGGCATTTGGACTTCGTCTAGTATTGATTTTCTGCGATGTATAAAACATAGAAAAACACCAACTGGCACATGGCACTATGTCAATAGGTTAGTACCAAAAAAATGATATAAAATGACTATAAAATGATTATAAAACATCCAAGATTGATAATATAACAGCATGGAACAATCAAAAATTATAGATACATTGGAGACGTATCAGCATCCCCAAGCTTAACTCCTACACGTCCTCGAGTAGGTAAGTGATAAAAAAAGAATTTTTGATGTGGAATGCTGCCTAACATGTCATGTGATATTGTTTTTATTATAGCATGGACATTTGGACTTTTAGTTGTTCAAAGCAATAGTCTAGTTTTGACATAATAATTTAGATACTCAAGCTTATCAACAAGCAACCATGTATTTCAAAATATCAATGCTAAAATAAGTTATCCCTAGCCCATCATGCTCAAACATTGATCCATTCATGAAACACACACGAATATTAGCTACACCCAATACTTAAGTACGATCATATTGCCTCCTAGTTGGTGCTTTGGTAAGATAAGATGGAGACTCAAATTCAAAAAATAAAAATGCATAAAGTAAAATAAAGGCCCTTCGCAGAGGGAAGTAGGGATTTGTAGAGGTGCCAGAGCTCAAAGCGAAAAGCTTAGAGATAAAAACATTTTGAGAGTTGTATCCATCCCACCAACAAAAACAACTTAGTGTTACCAAAACTTTCCATGCTAGATATATCATAGGCGGTTCCCAAACAGAAAATAAAGTTTATTCCTTTTCCACCATACTTTCACTTTCCATGGCTAACCGTATCACGGATGCCCTCCATACCAACACTTTCCAAGGAATTTATTATTTGACAACATAAAGTAAATTCATTTTTGCATTTCGGGACTGGGCATCCCTAATACCTTTGGCTTAATCTCGTGCAATGACAAGTGGATAAACACTCATCATGAGAATAACACATCTAGCATGGAAATATTAGCCACCCCTCACTGCTCCGCGAGCGAAACAAACACACAAAAGAGAAGTTTATTTTGAAAATTATAGATGGCACATACAAATTTGCTTAGAACGGCACGGAATATCGCATATAGGTAGGTATAGTGGACTCACGTGGCAAAAACTGGGTTTAAGGATTTGGATGCACAAGTAGAGCTCATACTTGGTGCAAAATGAAGGCTAGCAAAAGATTGAGAAGCAACCAACCAAGAAACAAATAATCTAATAAGCAAGCATTAAGCATAAATACCATTGAATAATGCACCACAAGTAGGATATAATTTCATTGCATGACTGTTGACTTTTGTACTTGCATAGGGAATCACAAACCTTAACACCAATATTCTTACTAAAGCATAATTACTCATCAACATAACTCACATATCACATCATCATATCTCAAAACTATTACTAAGAATCAAGTTTATTTTGTCCAATGATCTTCATAAAAGTATTTATTATATCCTTCTTGGATATCTATCAATTTAGGACTAATTTTCATGTGTTGCTTTTCATAAGCTCAAACAAATATAAGTGAAGATCAAGAGCACAATTTTTCTTCTTTTCTCTCAAAATAATTTAAGTGAGGCAAGAGAGAATTTCTTGAAATTTTTACTAAATCTCAAATAAATCTAAGTGAAGTAAGAGATCATTTATTCAAAAATACTAAGCACACCATGCTCAAAAAGATATAAGTGAAGCACTAGAGCAAGTCCATTGCTCATAAAAAAATTAAGTGAATCATAGAGAGCAATTCTAACAAGTCATAACATAATTTTGGCTCTCTCAAATAGGTGTGTCCAGGAAGGGATCAAAACTTAAAACACAAAATAAAAAAAGCAAACACTCATATCATACAAGATGCTCCAAGCAAAACACATATCATGTGACGAATAAAAATATAGTTTCAAGTAAAATACCGATGATCGTTGGAAGAAACCGGGGATGCCACTCGGGGGCATCCCCAAGCTTAGTTGCTTGCTCATTTTTGGATAATAGCTTGGGATGCCAGGGCATTCCCAATCTTAGGCTCTTCCATCCTTCCTTCATCCATCGTAAGATAACCCAAAACTTGAAATCTTCGATCACACAAAACGCAACAAAACCTTCGTGAGATCCGTTACTATATGAAACATAAATCACTACTATAAGTACATTATTAAAAAATTCATATTTTTAATTGCATTATAACTACTGTATTCCAACTTTTCTATGACAAAAACTCATCAAAGAAAACCATAGAGCCATCAAAATAAGCACACAACGCAAAGAAAACAGAATCTGTCAAAACAGAACAGTCTGTAGTAATCTGATTTGTTCGAATACTTCTGCAACTCAAAAAATTCTGAAAAATTAGGAAAACGTGAAATATTTGTATATCAATCTTGTGTAAAAAAATTCAGATCAAAATCACGCTGCTGTGATTTACTAATTGTTTTTTCGTGAGCACATAAGTTTCTGATTTTCAACAGCAAGATCAAACAACTATCACCCAAGAAGATCCTAAAGGCTTTACTTGGCACAAACACTAATTAAAACACAAAAGACACAATCATAAAAGTACCATAATTTTGTAATAACTCGAGAACAGAAAGAAAAAAAGAAAAAATAAATTTTATTCATTGGGTTGCCTCCCAACAAGCGCTATTGTTTTACGCCCTTAGCTAGGCATAAAGCAAGGATCTAAGTTTTGTCATCTTTGTTCTGAGATCCATAAGATTCCCTCATGATTTATTAATATGGTGGCCTAATTCTTGTTTTAGGAAAGTGTTCCAGACCCTTCCTCAAAGGAAATTGGAACTTAATATTGCCTTCTTTCATATCAATCACGGCACCGATAGTGCGTAAAAATGATCTACCTAGAATAATTGGACAAGACGGATTGCAATCAATATCAAGAAAAATAAAATCAATGGGCACATAATTCCTATTTGCAAGAATAAGAACATCATTAATTCATCCCATAGGCTTTTTAATAGTAGAATCCGCCAAGTGCAAATTTAAAGAGCATGATTCAATATCGGTAAGACCAAGCACATCACATAAAGATTTAGAAATTGTAGAAACACTAGCACCCAAGTCACACAAAGCAAAACAATCATAATTTTTAATATTGACTTTGATATTAGGTTCCCATTTATCATTCAATTTTCTAGGAATTGATACTTCTAATTCCAATATTTCTTCGAAAGCTTTCACCATAGCATCGACAATATATTTAGTAAAAGCCTTATTTTGTTCATAAGCATGGGCTGAATTTATCATGGATTGCAACAAAGAACTACAATAAATCAAAGATCAACTATCATAATTAAAGTCTTTGTAATCCAAAAGAGTGGGCACATCACTAGTTAAAGTTTTGACCTCTCCAAACCCACTTTCATCAATTTTCTCAACAAGATTTTCACCCTCCGAAATATTGGGACGCCTTCTACCTAAAGTTGACTCTTCACCAATCCCATTTTAATCAATCTTAAATTCACAAAACAAGGAATCAATAGAATAAACATCAATCATTTTAATATCTTCATCATTTTTACGAAAGAAATCACTAGAAAACGCTTTTTCCTAAAGATTCTCTTTTAGCTCTAAGCATAGCGGTTCTTTTCTTACTTTCATCCATAGAAACATAAAGAGATTTAATTAATTCATCTACCTTAGGCACAAAAAATTTCATCTTGAGATTTTCCACATCATGAGCAATTCTATCAACACTTCTAGACAAATCATCAATCTTACTCAGCTTTTCTTCTATGGAAGTGTTCAAAAAAAATTGTGTATTGATAAATTCTTTAATATTATTCTCAATATCAGAGGTGTTCCTATTATTATTATAAGATTGATTTACATAGGAATTACCATAATTATTAGAGGAATTACTAGGAAAAGGCCTAGGATTAAAATAACCTCTATAAGCATTGTTACTGAAATTGTTTCGAGAAATGAAATTCACATCTATGGCATCACTATTTTTCTCAATCAAAGTAGACAAAGGCATATCATTAAAATTAATAGGAGCACTTTTACTAGCAACCAATTTCATAAGAGCATCAACTTTTTCATTCAAAGAAGAAATTTCTTCAACCGAATTAACTTTTTCACTAGTAGGAGCCCTTTCAGTATGCCATTGTGAATAATTTTCCATGATATTATCAAGAAATATGGTGGCTTCACCCAAAGTAATTTCCATAAAAGTACCACCCACGGCGGAATCTAAAAGATTATGAGAAACAAAATTCAATCCCGCATAAAAAAGTGTATGATCATCCAAAGATTTAACCCATGAGTTGGGAAATTCCTTAGCATCATTTTCATCCTTTCCCAATATCGTGCAACATTCTCATGTTCAAGTTGCTTGAAATTCATGATCTGGGTTCTAAGGAAAATAATTTTTGTGAGAGGAAAATACCTAGTGATAAAAGCATCTTTGCACTTGTTCCAAGAATCAATACTATTGCGAGGCAAAGAAGAGAACCAATTTTTTGCAGAATCACACAAAGAAAATGAAAATAATTTCATCTTAACCACATCATTGTCCACATCTTTTTTCTTATGCATATCACATAATTCCACGAAGGTATTAAGATGGGACGCGGTATCCTCATTAGGAGTACCGGAAAATTGATCTTTCATAAGAAGATTCAGCAAAGCAGTATTAATATCACAAAACTCCGCACTAGTGGCGGGAGGAGCAATCGGAGTGCCGATAAAATCATTATTTATGGTATTTGTGAAATCACATAACTTGGTGTTCTATTTAGTCATGATGACCACACAACAAGATTGCACTCAAAAACAGATCCGGCAAGAAAACGACAAACGGAGAAAGAGAGGCGACTAAAATGGCAAAAAAAATTGAAGTGGGGGAGAGGAAAACAAGAGGAAAATGGCAAATAATTTAAATTGCAAGGATATGAGATTTGTGATTAGGAACCTGGTATATGTTGAAGATCATCCCCGGCAATGGCGCCAGAAATTCCTTTTGATGTCGATTGAAGCTACGTCGGTATTTCCCCAAAGAGGAAGGGATGATGCAGCACATCAGTGGTAGGTATTTCCCTCAGATATGACACCAAGGTTATCGAACCATTAGGAGAACGAAGCAACACAGCGTAAACAGCCCCTGCACAAAAATAACAAATACTCGCAACCCGACATGTTAAAGGGGTTGTCAATCCCTTTCGGGTAACGGCGCCAGAAAGGCACATGGACGGGAGAAAGTTGTACATGTTGATAGATCGAACGCCAAATAAAATAAAGTTCAGCAATGTATTTTGGGTTTTTGGAAATATAGATCTAAAAATAAATGCACGAGAGAAGTAGATCGCAAAGGCAAATAATATGAGAAAGAGACCCGGGAGCCGTAGGTTTCACTAGTGGCTTCTCTCGAGAAATATAGCAAACGGTGGGTGAATAAATTACTGTTGGGAAATTGATAGAACTTCAAATACTCATGACGATATCCAGGAAATGATCATTACATAGGCATCACGTCCAAGATTAGTAGACCGACTCCTGCCTGCATCTACTACTATTACTCCACACATCGACCACTATCCAACATGCATCTAGTGTATTAAGTTCATGGAGAAACGAAGTAATGCAATAAGAACGATGTCATGATGTATACAAGATCTAGCTATGTAGAGATAGACCCCATCGTTTTATCCTTAGTAGCAACGATACATACGTGTCGTTTCCCTTTCTGTCACTAGGATCAAGCACTGTAAGATCGAACCCACTACAAAGCACCTCTACCCATTGCAAGATAAATAGATCAAGTTGGCCAAACAAAACCCAAATATCGGAGAAGAAATACAAGGCTATAAGCAATCATGCATATAAGAGATCAAAGAAACTCAAATAACTTTCATGGATATAAAAAGATAGATCTGATCATAAACTCAAAGTTCATCGATCCAACAAACACACTGCCAAAGAGTTACATCATATGGATCTCCAAGAGACCATTGTACCAAGAATGCATAGAGAGAGAGAGAGAAATCCATCTTGCTACTAACTATGGACCCGAAGGTCTACAAAGAACTACTCACGCATCATCGGAGAGGCACCAATGGAGGTGGTGAACCCCATCCGAGATGGTGTCTAGATTGGATCTGGTAGTTCTAGACTCTACGGCGGCTGGATGAATATTTTGTCTGTTTCTCTAGGGTTTCTAGAATATTGGGGTATTTATAGAGCAAAGAGGCGGTCCGGGGGGCACCCGAGGTGGGCACAACCCACCAGGGCGCGCCTACGCCTCCTGGCGCACCCTGGTGGGTTGTGCCCCTCTCGAGGCACCCCCCGGGCGCAACCAGGGCCCGTTGTGTTCCTTCTGGCCCATATAAAATCATCGTGAAGTTTCGTGGCAGTTGGACTTCGTCAGGTAGTTATTTTCTGTGATGTAAAAAACATGGAAAAACACCAACTGGCACTTGGGACTATGTCAATAGGTTAGTACCAAAAAATGATATAAAATGACTATAAAATGATTATAAAACATCCAAAATTGATAATATAACAGCATGGAACAATCAAAAATTATAGATATGTTGGAGACGTATCAGAAGGTCGAATGATCCTGGATGAAATCCACTCGAGAACTTGCGGCCATCATGCGTCCTCACGGACAATCGTCGCTAAAGCGTACCGAGCTAGTTTCTTCTGGCCACGTGCCAATGAGATGTCCAAGGACATTGTCGATCACTGTGAAGGGTGCCAGTTCTATGCAAACTTATCTTAAAAACCTGTGTCTGCTCTGAAGACAATCCCTCTCGGTTGGCCGTTTGCTGTCTGGGGTCTGGATATGGTTGGTGCCTTTTGGACTAGATAGGGTGGATTCACTCAGTTGCTTGTTGCAGTCGACAAGTTTACAAAGTGGATTGAGGCCAAGCCAATAAAGAAATTGAACTCTCGTAATGCAGTCACATTCATGAGGGAAATAATCTACCGGTATGGGGTTCCCCACAGCATCTTCACAGATAATGATGCCAACTTTGACTCGGAAGAGTTCAGACACTTCTGCTTCTCCCAGGACACTCGGGTGGATTATGCCTCCGTTGCACACCCTCAAACCAATGGTCAAGTTGAGCGAGCCAACGGCCTCATCCTACAAGGTCTGAAGCCACGTCTCATGC
The DNA here is from genome assembly GCA_022496015.1 of Hordeum marinum. Taxonomy (NCBI): domain Eukaryota; kingdom Viridiplantae; phylum Streptophyta; class Magnoliopsida; order Poales; family Poaceae; genus Hordeum; species Hordeum marinum. Next base: position 559,278,153 of record CM039678.1, read on the forward strand.
GCAACCTAGAACATGTTGCCGGAGCCTGGGTGTTAGAGTTGCCATCTGTTTTATGTGGCTTGAGAACAACACCTAACTGTTCGACTGGACGAACTCCTTTTTTCCTGGTCTAAGGATCCCAAGCGGTCCTGCCGAGTGATTTGTTTCACAATTCTCCTCGAGTGGACCTTTATTCTGAAGCTGAAGCTGAACAAGCAAGACAGGATGGCATAAACCTCCTGGATGAAGAGCGAGAGATGGCTTTGGTCCGGACCACGACCTATCACCAAGATCTGCGACGCTTCCAGGCGAAACATGTTAAGAGTCGGTCGTTTCAAGAGGGTGACTTCGTGCTCCTAGTGGATGAAAAATGACCCCAAAAGCTTGCTCCTGTGTGGGAAGGTCCTTTTGTCATCACCAAGGTGTTAAACAACGGAGCTTATCACTTGTACAACCTCAAGAAGAAGATTGACGAGCCGCGAGCCTGGAATGTAGATCTGCTCCGACGTTTCTATACCTAAAAACAGAGTGGTCTTGATGTAATAAAAGTATCTCAGACAATGTCATTTATGCAAGTATGACTTTCGCAGTATTTCGTCGATTCCGATCATACAATTTCTCACTTGGGAACACTCCGAGTGGCGAGCAATCCTCACACTAGGGGGCTTAGCTTCGAACATGCTTTCGCTTAAGGTAAAAACCCTACCGATTGGATAGTAGTCCATTCACTCGGTGACTTAGCTACGAACCAGTCTTCATCTAAGTTAAATACTATTTTGAGTGTCGAGCAATCCTCACACTCGAAGGCTTAGCTGCGAACATGCTTTCGCCTAAGTTAAAAATCATGCCGAGTGGATAGCAGTCCATTCACTCGGTGACTTAGCTACGAACTGGTCCTTGTCTATGTTAAAACTACTTCGAGTGTCGAGCAATCCTCACACTCGGGGACTTAGCTGCGAACCAGCTTTTGCCTAAGACAAAAATAAATTCCTTGTGGATTACTATCTATTCACTTGGAAACTTAGATGCGAACGAGTCTTTGCCTAAGTTCAAGACTTCTCCGAGTGTTGAGCAATCTTCACACTCGGGAGCTTAGCTACGAACCAGCTTTCGCCTAAGACTAAATATAAATTTCGAGTGGATTACTATCTATTCACTCGGAAACTTAGGCGCGAACTAATCTTCGCCTAAGTTCAAAACTTCTCCTAGTGTTGAGCAACCCTCACACTCGGAGGCTTAGCTACGAACCAGCTTTCGCCTAAGTTAAAAACAAATTCAGTCGAACAAACGATTGAAAGCCAAATTTAGATAAATTCAAAGGTTTAGTCGTGGATAAAGGTTTCGCATGGCTTAAGGCCTGAATGAAATTTTATGGCCGATACGTTTTCACTTGGCATACCGAGGCAAATAAAGTTTTCTCCATGAATCAAGTTTTTTTCAAGTGCCGGACAGACTTGCTGGCTCGACGAAGGTGTCCAAGTCGATCCCATCTGCGATCCTAGTGGCTGCATCAATGAAGGTCTCCATGAAATCTTCAAACCGAAGCTTCTTCGTGTTCATCACTCGGAGGTCCTTCAACGTGTCCTCCCTTGCCTCTTTCCAATGGACCCTAACAAGGGAGAGTGCCACATCAGCTTCGTAGCGGGCGGCTAACTTCTTCCACGCTTGCACTCGACTGGGAAGATCATTAAGGCAGGCCATCATGGATGCAAGATCAGTATGAAGGGTCTCTTAAGGCCACAGTTCCTTGTCGATCTTCTCCAGCATAGCTTTCAGTCGGAGGATATATGCTTGAACGCCCTAGAGTCGAACGTTGAGTCAGAACATGTTCATGGCCATTGCATCACCAATAGGAGACTTGGTGGGATCCAGATTGGGCTCGATTTCTTCGGTCTCCTTTTCGAAGTCTTGGAAGAATTTTATATGGAGGAAGGATTAATGAAATACAGTCTACAAGGATTAACGAAATTCAGTCGACAAATATCGTTACCGTCGAGCATGATGTACATCTTCCTCGCGAACTCCCCCAAGTGCTTCTCCAAGCCACTGCTCCTGTTTGTCAGTTGCACGGTCTTCTTGATAAGATCTCCCCGTTCCAGTCTTAGCGGCGGTCAGTTTCTTCTCAGCAGCTGCAGTCTTCTCCCTCGCCACCTGTTGGGCATAAGCAAGCGCCTTGTCTTTGTCCTCCAGCGCCTTCTTCATGGTAACTAAAGAAATAGCATTGTTGAGTCGCGCTTGGATTCGACAATTTTCATCGCATACATCTGTTCGAGCGAAAGCACTTGGTTCAAAGCATGGAAAGTGAGGATAAGAATGCATTGGGTCGATAGAGGTTACCTCCCAGAGCCTTTAGTTCAGTCCGTGCATGTTCCAAGCTGTTCTTAGAGACCTCCAAGTCCACTCGCAGCTGGTTCCTTTCCTCCTCCAGGTCCTTGTACTGAGTGCCAAGTTCACAAGCTCTCTGAAATCAACAAAGAAAAAAGTCCAGTCGACAGGAAATTCCTCCACTCCCGAGTAAAGAAGGTCAAGAACAGTCGACTGGATGGCGGACCCCGCCCCAGCCCACTCCCCTGAAATAGCGGCTATGATGGTTGACGAAATTATGTACATAAAACTTGCGTCATATCATGGTTGATGGAAATAATATCCATGAAAGCTGCATTCAGGAGAGAAAGAACTCAAGCAAAAAGTCCTACTCGACATGTCGAGTGGCAAGCGTACTCCGCATACAGTAAGGAACCCTGTGTTCGGTCTCTATCAAACCCCTGCCAGTGCAAGCACTCGACGATGGTCTTAGGGACTACACCCAGTGGGTGCACTCAGCGTGCCCCCACTGGACCTCTTAACACTCAATCTGTCGAGTTGCCCGCCACCCCACCCCACACGCTTGAAGTAGCATCATATCATGGTTGATGAAAGGATATCCATGAAACCTACAAGGTAGCTTCGGAGTGGTACGGCTAACGCTAAAATTCCACTCGACATGTCGAGTGGTAAGCGTACTCCGCATACGACAAAAAATCCTGAGTTGAAGTTATTAAGACTACTGCTCATCATCAACGATCAACAGTAGCCTCGGGGACTACACCTAGTCGATGCACTTAGCATGCCCTCACTAGTTCCTAAATCACTCGACAAGGTCTGCCCTGTCCGAGCATACGACGGTCTCTATCAGAACCCCACCAGTGCAAGCACTCGACGGTGGTCTCGGGGACTACACCTAGTGGGTGCACTCAGCGTGCCCCCACTGGACCTGCCAACGCTCGACCTGTCGAGTGGCACAATAAAAAACACTATTAGAAATCATATGAAAATCGTCAATTTGTAAGACCCCTCCTGATGTGTTTGTCATTCAACACCGGTCTCACGGACTACACCCAGTGGGTGCACTAAGCGTGCCCCCACTGGACCGAAATTTACTCGACTAAAACCTGATCTATTTGAGTAGAGAACTTACGAATATTCTACGGAATGAAGACACCTAGTGGGTGTACAGTCAAAGAAGACAGGAATTCAATCGGAAATGTACTTACAATCGCACTTACTCGGACGTTGGTACGAAGCGCCACACATGCATCATAAGCCAGCTTGCTGGCATCGTATGCCTCCTTGGTGCGCAGCATTATTTGCTCCACCTGGATCATGGCCTCCTTCGTGGACCCAGTTTGGTCTTCCGGGACCTGGTGCAGAGGAAAGGCAGTCACCGGTTGGAGTGATGTTGTGGCTAGAGTAGTCGGGGTAGTCTGAGACTGTCCGATTGGAGTCGATGCCACGATGGTTGAAGCATATGGTGGAGCACTCGACATGGGATCGCGAGTTCAGTTCTGGCTCATGACGAATCGCCTATCCCCTGGGATGATCCAGGAGTCGACCGTTGTGGCGTTAGTACTGACAGTGTTCTTCGGGCGCATACGCGCGGGGTGCCTAAGGTCTCGCCTTCACCCCCATACCCCGAGGTTGTTCCTCATCATCTTCCAATTGGATGATCTCTGAAAATATCAATCGACAACATTAACTGTTGCAATCGACAAATCATGTTCAAGAAACAGAGCTGAGTGAAGATTTGTTAACCTCTTTGGGAAGTGGCCACGTCAGCTCTATCCACATCCATTTGCTCCTCTCCGTCCCGTGGAGGCGACGTCACTGACGTAGCGGCATTGGTAGACCAAATTCCACTCGGTCAACAAGAACTTGAAGTCACAGTCGACAATGAAAGACGAAAGCAAACACTTACGTTGAGACGATGGGCATAGCCATCTTCATCGGGGCAGAGCTTTGCGAGGTTTTGACTTGTTGGGCTTAGGATGCTTCGCGGCTCATTCACTCGACTCGACAGTCGAGGTCCGGTCCCGTTTCGGGTTCCTCTCACTCGAAACCAAGGTCTTACCCATGGCAGACGCAAGGTCCTAACATGACTTGGAGCGATGTTCAGTGCGTGGAGGAGACTCGACTTCTTCCTTGTTCTCACCAGTGGCTTCATACTCATCTTCGTTGTCGTCAGCGCAGTCGACGTCCATGCTGCCACCCTCACTCACCCCGCCATCTTTAGGCTGATTCCCGTTGGGCACGGGCGAGTGCATGTGCGTCCACTCTTGTAGGATTCAAATAATGAAGTCAGTCGACATATCAATCAATCACTTGACAAAGTAATATGACAATCGACAATGCAAAGTTTACCAGATTCTTCAGTGGATTCTCAGTAGAGTAAGGCCGGATCCTCTTGCCCCCCCCTCAGGGATTGTCGCAAGCCCCGGTGATGCTTCGAAGCCATGCATTGCTCGACAGTTTTCTGTGAAACCTCTTCCGGCTGCGTCCGGGTCGAGTCCTCGAGGCCTGCATAATGCAACATAGTGTGGGCCCTTTCCTGGAGTGGCTGGATCCGTCGACTGAGGAATGTCTCTAGGAGATCCATACCAGTCACTCCGCTATGGATAAGGTTCACTACGGTGTCCACCAGGATTCCCACTTGGACTTTTTCTCCCTTCGACACTTTCAGGAATTTGTGAACGGCGGGACGATCTGATGTGAAAGGGGAAAGTCCAATCGACATATTGGGAGAAGCTATATCCTTGCAATAAAAGCATGTCGACTGCGACCCTCTAACCGATTCGGGAAAAGTCATAGTAGGAAAAGAACTCCAAGCTCTCTTCTGGACTCCTAAGCCCCCACACAGTTGGACTACATGAGTTTTGCCATCCTCGGTTGGGCCTTTTTGATCGACTGAGATCTGATGGTGAAAATGTGTTTGAACAAACCCAAGTGGGGAGAGCAACCCAAGAAGCACTCACACAGAGTGATGAAAGCAAACAAGTAGGAAATTGCGTTCGGAGGAAAGTGATGGAGCTCAGCTCCAAAGAAGTTCAAGAAGCCTCGAAAAAATGGATGTGGGGGCATGGAAAAACCTCTTTTGACATGGGTGAGGAGAAGAACCCGCTCCCCCTCATGCGGCTCCGGCTTAGGCTCTCCCTCTGACAGCCTCCAAGAACCGTCCGCCATGATCCCGTCGATGACGAGATTCTCGACATCCGCGGCGGTGACCGTCGACGGGAGGAAATCCCCCTGGGTCCACCCCACCGGCACGGTGTACCGCACGTTCGATGGCTTCTTGGCCTTGCCCTTCACGGCCCCCTTCTTGGCGCGCTCCAGCTTCTGAGTCGTTCCCTTCGTCATCGTGGTGGTGGGGCTCGTCAGAGCGAAGCAGAGTGGTGTGCTGGAAGCAGGGGAGGCGGAGGAAGAGAGGAGACTTGGGGGAAATGTACTGTACAGACCGCGGCGCTCTGGGATTTATACCTCGCCGAGTGTCCCACTGACTCATGGGCCCGCTAGATCCCCGCGATCCTGACCGCAGAAGCCACCCAGTATGTGGCAAAATGAGCGGCACGAGAATCGAGGCGTCATGCCCCCACTCGCCCTAGTCGTGGCGTCATCATCGCAGACGCGCGCGCGCTTCCCAAATTTTTGTATCCCACAAAATCGGGACCTGACAGAGCGACCCGTCGTGTCCAAAGATCTCTTTAGGCCACTCAGAAGAAAATTGACACTGAGAATTCACTCAGACACTTTCAAGATAGAATCGACCTCGGCAATGACGAAGAGTTCAGTCGACACAAGTTTCGTTGAAGCCTCGAAATTCATTCAAAAGAGTTAGTACCTTTTTAAGAACTGGCATTGATACCCCCCTTCACCACTCGAACCCTGATCCTTTCGAGGTCTAATGAAGAGGATAAGTACCCGGGGTAGGGTCATAGGCTTGACGCACATACCCTACCTAAGGGCACTATATTGAAGGACTTAAAGAATACAAGAGAGATTTCGACTGGATTCACCATAGTGCTGAAGTCACTCGGCATTCATCCACTTGGAAGCTTATCCCTTCACTTGGCAGTAACCTGTCACTCGGAGGACCTCACTTCCAGTCAACACCAGAAGACCAAAAGCCACCCCAGGGAGGCCAGCAGGCAGGCGTTAGGCCAGTCGTCATTAATAGCAATTATGATGTACGTTACCATTAACGCTCATCTTTATACCCACGATTGAACCCTTGGATGCCTTGCACTTATGAGGGGCCAACGAACTCTATATAAGCCACCCCTCCCCTCTGGCACATGGGTTCACAACCTCTGTAACTTACACTCTTCACACGACAAAAGCTCCCGAGCACTGAGGTGTATGTTTGTTACCTCCACGAGAGGGGCCTGAACTCATACCTTCGTGTGTACACTCTCGCCGTAGCTAGGACTCTGCCCTCTCCTTTCTTACCCCTAACTTCTACTGTCAGACTCGTTCCCACGACAGTGTACTTTTCCTTCTTCTTCGAGTCCCTACTTCTCCTTGAGGGTCTTTGTTCATAACGATCATCCCTACTCCTTTCTCTCTTGGAGGTGACTCGTCTCTTGAGCTTCGTATTCTTAGCGACTCTTCTTTCCTTTTGTAAGGAGTCGTGCATATATTGGAGTAGTGTCCGGGCTTCCCACAATTGTAGCAGTTTCGATCACGACTTAACAAAAGCTTCTCTGCATATCTTGAGATGGAGCTTCGATATTTGCTTCTATTCTTGTAGAACTTGTTGAATTTCTTGACCATGAGGCTTATCTCTTCATTTGTGACAGGGTTGTCGCTTGAAGTAGCGGGAGCATCACTTGTGACTTTGTAAGCACCACTAGACTTGTGGTGAAGCTCTTCCTTGTCCGTGAGTGTCATCTCATGAGCAACAATCCTTCCAATCACTTCTGTTGGCTTGAGATCTTTGTATTTGGTTATAATTTGGATCAATGTGCATACGGTGTCATATCAATCATACAACGCTCGAAGTATCTTCTTGATAATGAATTTTTCAGTCATTTCTTCGCTTCCTAAGCCGACAATCTTATTGGTGATGAGAGCTAGCCTAGAGTACATCTCAGCGACTCCTTCACCATCCTTCATCTTGAACTTGTCAAGCTTAGTTTGAAGAACATCCAACTTGTATTCTCTCACAGATTCGGTACCTTCCTGCATATCAACCAAAGTATCCCAAATCTCTTTTGTATTCTCAAGACGGCTGATTTTTCTGAATTCTTCGGGCATAGGCAGTTGAAGAGAATGTCACATGCTTGAGCATTGAGTTGTAACATTTTCAATTCTTCCGCAATCGCTTCGTGATCCAGTTCCCTTCCATCCGCAAAGAATTCACCTTGCAATCCAACACGAACGACGGCCCAAACAGCAGGGTTATGACCAAGAAGATGCATTTTCATTGTGTGCTTCCAACTAGCAAAATTTGTGCCATCAAAGTACGGACCTCTACGGTGATAATTTCCCTCAGTAGATACCATACTCTCCTAGGTTGTGAAACCAATGCAATGGAGACCAAAGCTCTGATACCACTTGTAGGATCGAAATTAGGTCTAGAGGGGGGTGATTATACTACTTGACCAAATAAAAATCTACTTTTTCCCAATTTTAAGTGTTGGTAGATTTTAGCATTCATAGCAAGTCAAGTATACCCTACACATGCATGTCTACGATTATAGCAGCGGAAAGTGAAGACAAGCATGTAAGTAAAGGAAGGGTAGGAAGATCAGACGCAATTGGAGACACGATGATTTTAACCGTGATTCCGATAGGTGCTGCTATCGTACATTCACGTTTATGGAGTCTTCAACCGATGGAGGGTAATGGTCGCGAGAGTCCACGGAGGGCTCTACCCACGGATGGTTCCACGAAGAAGCAACCTTGACTACCATGATGGCCTACGTCCATAGAGGACTAGCCTAACTCGGGGTAGATCTTCACGAAGTAGGCGATCTCCTTGCCCTAACAAACTTCTTGGTTCACCCCACAATATGAAGTAGGAGGCTCCCAAGCGACACCTAACCAATCTAGGAGGCGTTGCCCTCCAAAAGGTAATAGACTCGATAATGTCGATGAACTCCTTGCTCTTGTGCTTCGAGATGATAGACTCCTCAACACACAATCACTCTCTCACATATTTGGCTATGGTGGAAGAGATTGATTGGGTGAAAAGCAACTTGGGGAGGCTAGAGATCAAGATTCATATGGTTGGAATTGAATGGCATGATCTCAACACATGAGTAGGTGTCTCTCTCTCAGAAAATCAGTAGGTATGAGTGAGGAACTGTTCTGAGTGCTTCTCTTGCGAGTGAGTGGTGGTGGAGGGGTATATATAGGCATCCCCAAAAATCCAACCATTACACCTAATAAGTCAGACTCGGTGACACCGATGTGTTAATCTCGGTGGTACCGAGTTGCCTCAAAGGTAGCAACTTTTGAATCTCGATGAGACCGATATATAAAACTTGGTTGCACCGATAAGGTGACCAACGGTCAGATCGCCAAACTCGGTGACGCCGATTCAACAAACTCGGTGGGACCGATTTTGTGAACTTGCATAACAGAAAGTTGGGAACCCAAACTCGGTGGCACCGAAATGGAATCGGTTGCACCGAAAAGCTAGGGTTTGGCTGAGTCTGTCTGAGGCTGAGAATCGGTGGCACCAAATGGAAAGTGTTCGTTGCAACGATTTTGGATATTAGGGTTTGGATAGACTTTTATGGAAGAGCTTGTGGGTGTATGTTGTGACTATCACTTGTGCACGTATGAGCATTTTGTTCACAAGCTGTATCTTTCCTCCTTTTAATAGTATTGCCTTTTCTATGGACTCGAAGTGATTTGTCACAAAAGGTAAAATGTAGAGTCATCTTGCTTGAAGCTTTGTCAATCTATTTCCTTACATCTTGAGGTATTCCACAATCATTTTGTCAACCCATCATTAAACTTTTCGTGAAACATGCTTAGTGAAAACATTAGTCCAATAACATATATGTTGTTATTAATTACAAAACACCAAGAAAGCAAATGTGTTTTTAGCGAACAAATGCTCCCGGGAGCCAAAACGCCCCTCCCTCTCACATACACATAGCAAAGTTGACTTGCCAATCATATCTATTCTGGATAGATGTGCTAGTTAACACGTCAGTCAGCCGATTGATTGATTGGAGAGATGCGGCTAGTTAGTACGTAGGTAGTATGGGTAACAAAGATCAATTTCTTCCTGCCGCTTCCTATTGTATGTTACTTCTGAATGTAGCTACCTACAGCGTCAACGTGTGAACGACAATGATGCAAACTGTCCTTATTTATTTGGACGTGATCCAGTGGGAAGCCAGCATGCTAGCTCATCCGGCAGGCTCGATTGATCCAAACATGCAAGTACACAACCTTTTCAACATGCACTTGATCAATCTCTGTGGCTGAAAACGCAATGCTTACGCTTACATCTGATTTTGCTGGAATTCGGCAGCGGCATGATATGAAAATAGGATCGAGACAAACGTGGACGTGAGACTGATAATTATTTTGCGGTTTGTGAGATTGATAATTTTATATGGAAGAGAAAGAAAAATGGCCATTTTTTGGCACCAAAAAAAAAGGTCAGTTGAGCAAGTAACATGTGAGAAGAATCTGTTCTTTGTACGATCTTTTCCATAATGTGATTATCTTTTGACACAATGAGGAGCATTACAATTGACTATATTTTGATGTCAATTTTCATAGGCGTTCAAGATGAAATATCATCCATTATCTACTAAATAAATAGTTGAGAATATTTCATTTTCATTTATTCATGTGAGAATTTTTAGGCAGATGGTTAATCTATAACCCTATAAAACTCAGTCCTACCACAAAAACAACTACTCCCTCCGTTCCATAATATAAGGTGTATAGTTTTCTGCACCAATAAGGTGTAAGTTATGGGGTCATCGGTGCATAAATGACTATGCTATTTACGCAAAAGTTACCGGGACATATTTCAGTAACGTTTTCCCTGTGAGTAAAACGTTATCAATGTGTTGTATGTAAGTTATCGGGTGTCTGGTCCGTAAATTATCATGCTATTTGCACTAGGTTATCAAGGGCTATTTTTAGAACTTTTCGCCCAAGGTGAAAATTTATCAATGTGTTTATATATAAGTTATCAGGTTAGTTTTACGTAAGTTATTATCTTATTTACACAGAAGTTACCGTGGATATATTTCAATAACTTTTTCACCTCAGATGGTCAAAAAGTGGTATTTTATTTGAACTTGTTAGGAGCCAAGTAGTGGGTGAGTTGGCTAGTGTGCTAATTAAGATCTCGATATTGAAGTTTTGAGTTAAATTCTCAGCTTTAGCATGATTTTTTGGGCTATAAAACTACAAGTATGGAAACTGCTAGCATCAAGACTTGTTTCCAACATATTTTTTCCCTGTCAAAAAGTTATCATGGTGTTTGTGTGTTAGCTATCAAAATTTTTATGCGTATATCACCATGCTATTAACATAGAAGTTACCATGGGTTTGTCTTCAAGAACTTCTTTTTTCACGTAAAAGTCAATGTGGTGTTTGCACAAAATTAACTAGGGTTATGTTTCCAACAACCTTTTCCCCGGGTTAAAGGTATCATGATATTTGTACCTAATTTATCATGCATGTGGGGCGTATATTACCATGCTATTTATATAAAAGTTACCACGGTGTGTCTTCAACAACTTTTTTCCCAAGGTAAAAGTTGCCGCGATGTTTTTGTACCTAAGTTATCAGGTCTATGGTGTGTACAATGCATTGATATTTGCACAAGGTTTATCGGGGTTGTGTTTTTAACTTCTTTTACGGGGGTCAAAGTTATCAAGATGTTTGTACCTATGTTATTAGATTAGTGATGTGTATATTATCATGCTATTTATATAGAAGTTATCACAAGTGCGTCTTCAACAACTTTTTTTTTGTAGGTGGTGATTTTTTTCCTTGGGCTAAAGTTATAATGATAATAGTACATAAGTTATCAGGTCCACGATCATAAAAATATCTTTCCACTCACACAGAAAACCGGGATTATATTTCAACATTTTTTTATGCCTCGATAAAAAATCTTCTTGCAACAAAGAAAAGACAACAAATGAAAATAGAATCTTTTTTGGTTAAAAGGAATGAATAAAAATAGCCAAAAAAATCTTAAAAACAGCCACGTTGCATGGTTCATGACCGGTGACCATATCTGAAAAAATCAAAAAGCAAATCCTGCTTGCTCTATAGAATACACCGGCAGCATTTGTCAAAATAAAAGCAGTCAGCATAGAATCAGTAGTAAGGTATTAACCCAGATGGCTAGCGAGAGTAGGGCTAAACCTTAGGGTACGAGGTTTGATTCCGATTGCCCTCTCCTTTTGCAAGAAAAATCAATAGCAAAGAAAAAAGAGAAACATAACCGGACGTTCAACGGTTTTCAACAGAAGGAAATATAAATTGGTACTGTGGGAAGAGGGGACCATCCGATGCGGATTCTCGATGATCGGGTCGTTCGGATCTATTGTTATTTTCCTTCCGACTGGAAAATAGCTTTCTCGAAAGCTAAAATCATATTATGGCTAGGTAGAGGTAGGGCACACATGATAAAGTTTTTGCAACAGATCCGAACGATCTGAAATACGTCGGCTCAACATCTAACGGTAGCGGTGAAACACGAGAAAAAAGTACAAGAAAAGGAAACCGCCTCCCCTATGACCCGTGCGTCCGTGAGATCCGGAGTACCCAAGAGGCCACGACCTTCATTCGCCCGAAATTACTTGATCCCCAGGAAAACCGGCGCATACACTCCAACCCAAACACATGGGATTAGAACATGCACCCTTTGACTTATAAGTCAGGAAAGTAACATGCCACTTTAGCCAGCTCACCAAGGGAATACGTTGTGCAATAAAAAGGAATTTCTTTATTTGACCATTTTAATTCTGGATTTTTGTTTTCTTTTGAAAAAATCACTTATGTCCTTGTCTTTCCTTTTTTTTTCCTATTTTGGTTTGTATTCTTTAATGGGCAGGCGATGGTGAAGTATTAATAGGAAATACTTTAGTAGGCAGTCTCACCCTTCAAACCTTAGCCAGGTGTCTTGTTCCTATCGTGTCTCCCGATCACCACTTCTTATTCTGTGTAAATAAAGTGGTAATATACACATACTAGAACTTGATTACTTACGCATAAATACATGCGTCAAAATATCCCCATGATAACTTCTGTGCAAACAGTATGATATGTTATGTAGAACGAAGCAGGTAACTTTCGTACAAACACCGCGGTAACATTTGACCAAGGGAAAAAGTAGATTGTTGGAAACATACCTTCCCAATTACTTTTGTGCAAATGGCATGGATAATTTACGTATGAAGGAGTTGATAACTTATGTACAAACACCACGGTAACTTTTGACCAAGGAAAAAGAACTGTTGAAAACAAACACCCCTCGCCCCCCCCCCCTCCCCCCATAACTTATGTGCAAATGACATGATAATCTACGCAGATGGGATTTGATAACATGTATATACAAACCCGTCTGTAACTTATGACTTGGTGGAGTTGTTGAAAAACATACCCCCCCACCTTAACTTCGATGCAAATAGCATGATAATTTAACGCACGGCGGAGCTGATAAACTATGTACATACCACAGATCTAATAACTTAGGTACAACCATTACGATAACTTTTCCCTAAAAATAGTTGTTGAATACACACTCCTCAATAATTTTTGTATAAGTAGGATGGTAACAAACACATTGCAGACCTGATATCTTAGGCGCAAACACCGCTACAAATTTTAAAACAGGGGTGGACCCACGTTCATGGGTGTGGGGGCCTAAGACCCCACTCAAAATATGAGTTTTGAGTTGAACTCCTTTGAAATTTCAGATATAATAGCCAAAACTATGTGATTCTTTACAAAGTGTGCCCCCACTCCTATAGTTTGCCCCCACTTAGGATAGTTTCTAGCTCTGCCCCTGTTTGGAAGGGGGGGGCGAGTTCTTGGAAAACATGTCGTAACTTTTGTGTAAAATAGCACGGTAATATACGTACCACGGACGTGATGACTTAGATACAAACACTGTGAATGTTTTCACCTGTGGAATCAATATGTAATTTAACGCACGGCGGAGCTGATAAACTATGTACATACCACAGATCTAATAACTTAGGTACAACCATTACGATAACTTTTCCCTAAAAATAGTTGTTGAATACACACTCCTCAATAATTTTTGTATAAGTAGGATGGTAACAAACACATTGCAGACCTGATATCTTAGGCGCAAACACCGCTACAAATTTTAAACCAGGGGTGGACCCATGTTCATGGCTGTGGAGGCCTAAGACCCCACTCAAAATATGAGTTTTGAGTTGAACTCGTTTGAAATTTCAGATATAATAGCCAAAACTATGTGATTCTTTACAAAGTGTGCCCCCACTCCTATAGTTTGCCCCCACTTAGGATAGTTTCTAGCTCTGCCCTGTTTTGAAGGGGGGGGGGCGAGTTCTTGGAAAACATGTCGTGAGTAACTTTTGTGTAAAATAGCACGGTAATATACGTACCACGGACGTGATGACTTAGATACAAACACTGTGAATGTTTTCACCTGTGGAAATATTTTTTGGATGCACACCCAGATAACTATTGTATAAGTACAAGGATAATAGACACACTGCATACCTGAAAAGTTAGGTACAAAAATGATGATAACTTTAAACTAAAAAAGGTTGTTAACATAACCGTGAAAATTCTTTTGTAAATATCACAATACTATATGCACCATGGACCTGATAACTTAGATACAAAAGCCGCGGTAACTTTAACCTGAGGAAAAATGTTGTAAAACACATCTGTAACTTTAACCCAAGGAAAAAGGTTGGAGAAACATTTTTATGCCCCGATAATTTAGGTGTAAATAGAGTCATAATTTATGTACCACAAGCATGATAACTTACATGGCACGCGTTTTGACCGGAAAAAATCGTCGGAACATATCAATATGAGATCTTGTTAAGAAGCTCTCGCCATGACATTTTTTATGTGAAAACAATTTTTCCACCAGACTGATAGTTTGAATTACAAAACCTCTTAAAGTTTCAAAATAGGGAAAATCCTTTGAAGTTTCAAAATTGGGGGAAATCGGGAATGACATCAATTTTTCTGTCCTATAGTTCATTTGCACATGAGGAGAAGGTTAGAGGACCGTTTTGATCCGCAAATAATATTCGTCGGAACATATCGACATGGGATCTAGTTTCGAATGTCTTGTCGCGACGAATCTTCTATGTAAAAATAGTTTTGCAATCTGAGCAATGGTTTGAGCTACAATACATTTTGAACTTACAAATAAAGAAAATCGGTTGCTGACGTCATCCTTCTTTTTATTATTTTGAAGCATGTACTGACCATGTTTATTTCAGCTTTGGAAGCAGTTTTTGGACTGGAAAAAGCTGAAACTGAAACAAACAACTATTTTAGAACAGTTGTGAAACCACAACCCAAAACTGTTTCGTGCTACTTTCAGTGTAACAGACCAAAGCACGTCTCGGGGCACTTCACAGCCAAAGTTGGTTCCCTAGCCCCTCTGCTTTTGGCGTTTGGTCGTAATTATGTCATAAATGTCGCCGCAGGCACGACCTACAGCTTCCTTCGCCCCTAGCCCCTCTGCTTTTTGCGTTTGGTCGTAATTATGTCATAAATGTCGCCGCTGGCACGACCTACAGCTCCCTTCGCCCCTCCTCCTAAAACATAGCGTTTTCACCAGCACAAAGTCGTTTCCATAGCTACATTGCCAAACAGCTAACCTTCACTGCAGATGTTTCCTCGACACAGCAGTTTTCTTAGCATAACAGGTTCACAGTGGAATCTATCGAAACTGAAGCCCAAACAAACACAGCCACTAACCACGCTGTATGCATGGGCTCCATGCAGATGCGCTAGGGATAAGATACTGGATTGTATGTGTTTTTCATTAGCAATGGATGATTAACTAGATTAGCATGTTTCGATTTGTTGTTTAAATTCCAACTAGTGGGAAGTTAGTCCAGTCCAATTATATATAATAGGACCATCTAGTCTAGGCGTTTACTATTTTTTCAAACATCCTTATTTATCAATCAATTTAAAATTGCTTACAATCGTTCAATATAGAGTACACCACTATAAAAAATAACGGCCGACCTATTATCAAAATTAAACTTGACAATCTCATGAGCCGTCGTGTTTGTCCTCCGATTGATCCGTCATAGAGCTCCGGCAAAGCACGAATCTCCACTTCATCAATACAGGCCCCTTTTTTCATCTTTGAAACGTTGCATGTAAGGTCCTCTGTGTCACGTCTCGGTAAATCCTAATCGTAAATTCCAGATGTAATAGCTTAATTAATTTTGATGATGTGGATTAACGTAAAGGCTATTTTCGTGCTTCCAATTACTCCCTCTGTTTCAGAATATAAGGTGTATTGTTTTCCGTACAAGTTAACCATTTGATTGTTTGATCAAGTTTATAGGATAAACTAAAAACATCTGCAATAACAAATAAATAAAATATGAAACTACTTTTCACGATGGTTCAAATGATATAAATTTTGTATTGTGAATATTGATATATTTTTCTAGAAACTCAGTCAAACATGGCCTGCTTTGACTTTAAAAAAGCAAATACACCTTATACTCCCTCCGTTCCTAAATATTTGTCTTTTTAGAGATCTCGCTATGAACTTTGCTTTATATGTAGACATAATTTAGAGTGTAGATTCATTCATTTTGCTTTGTATGTAGTCCATAGTTGAATCTCTAAAAAAAACTAATATTTAGGAACAAAGTAGTAAATAATAAAAGAATTGACATGCACTGTGAGAAAATGTATTTTTTATGCTCTATTTTCAGGTTTCACAAAGACCGAGGGTATGGTTTTAGTTCCCGAGATATAAGATTCCCAACTTATGCTGTAGTTAACCGATCAACTTTGGAACATACTATATTTGAAAACACGTGAACTAATATTTAGATAATTCACAAGATGGTTTCGAATTTTTTTTCTATTTATTAAATTCCAATGTGTAATTACTTAGGACATATTTTACACATTTTCAGCTACCAGTTTTGGCTTTTTTCCCGATGAAGGATGATTTTTATTGGCTAAATGAAGCATCAAAACATAGAAAGAAAGTGAGCATGCACCCAACTTCTGCACAGTTAGGTTGAACACAGTTAATGCCAACGCACGCACAAACAAACAAAAACACGGCGGTCAATAGCAAAGTGCCTACATCCAGGCACCTCAAACCAACCCCAAACACCAGCCAGACGGCCCGGTCAAAAAAAGCCGACCCAGACGGGCAGCACATGCCAGCCCCAAATGCCCGGACTGACCTATCACTAGAGTAGGAGGGGGAAGGCATTCGCACGTCGGTTCAGGCCGATGCTGGCCCACGTGACCCGACATATATTTGTCTCCATTCGTTCTCCGAACGAAAGCCTAACCACTCCACTCCACTCCGTCCCCAACCTCCCTTCGAACGATCTTCGACCTTCTCCGACGTGGCGGGCAACGGATTCGAGTCCTCCGTCACCCACTCTACAGAATGAGAGCTCATCCAATGGGGCACACGGACGAGATGGTCATCACGCCACCGCACTTGCAAGGAGAACCCCTACACCGGTTTGACTCGATTTGTCTGGAATCCATAGTGTCTGCCGAAATGGCACTTGAATCCAGCACAAGGGGCATTGTCGCTGCCTCGCTGGAGGCGGTGAAGTTCGTTTGGCACCCATACGGTGTGGCGGAGGCACATCCCGTTCGTTGGTGCATTGACTCGAAGGCCTTCTGTGACTCATGCACTGAGGGTATGGCATGGTATGTCCGTTGTGCAAGGCGGAGCCCACGGGAGGCCACGACATCACTCGTGACAGTTGTCGGTAAGGCAGAGCCACATTCTCTGGCAACGGTATGGGTGGCTTCCATCCCCTGGAGGTACAACCGTGTCGTGATGGACCTGTTGGGCTCCGACCACGATAGATCCATTATTGACCTCACATCGACCGGTCTCTAGCGAGGAAGAACAGAGCATGAGGGACCGCGGCTCCTCGAGTCCAGTGAGCCGGTGCAAGTGTCATGTCTAACTCTACCTCGCCGCTGACCGCACAAACACTCCGAGGGGCGCAGCCGGCTGCAAGACATGTATTGGGCGGAATCCAACGAGCTCCGCTCAAGATTATGTTTCACTGTCCACGGACGCGTCCGGGCGCTTTCGCTGCTGTTTGAGTGGCCGAATTTGGTGTATCATGTTATAGATGCCGTAAGACCAAAGCTATGCATAGGCGAGGGAATATAACAATCAAAACGAATTCTTGTGCAATCATCAAAGTACAACAATGACCGTATCTACACTAACATCTCATGTCACCACTCGAAAGACGAGGCACTTCAACAACAACGCCTTAGGAAGGAGTGACGGTCAAGCATCATCGTTACGATCCAAGATCACATTCTAGATTTTCACTGTGAAGAACTAGTCTAACCATACAGCCCCACTACTGGATGCGAAGATGGGAGTAAATAGATCCTTCGAAACCAAAAAGGAATCTTCCTGGCAGCTCCAAGTTGCTTCTCAGCTTTAGCTCATATTCATGGATGAAAGTTTTCAGCCTACTGGTTTATGGTACCAAACAATATTATGCATTGTACTGAAAATAAACTCATTCTTTTGTTCTGTAGAATTATAAGTTCATAACCCAAGCAATAATACATAATGTGCACATTGCAGCAGAAAGTTCCATCATTCATCACAGGATATCATTAGTATTAGAATTAGGTGGTCTGTGCTGTTAAAAATATATTTCGTGTACATGTATTTGATAGTCTAGAATTTGTAATTTGTCTCCTATCTTATCTTTAGAAGAGTCTTCATACCCTTCAAGTGTGTACTCTTATATATACTATCCTATGAGGCTCAACTCAACATCCCTCATATTCCACACCAATCCCTCTCTCCCTTCTAACATGGTATCAGCCTAACCTATCCAAACCCTAGCCACCGCCCATCGCTTACGCCCCGCGTGCTGCTCTCGAGGTGGTCGGCCTCCATGATCGCAACTGGGGGCCACGCCGCCCATACCTAGGGTTAGTCCGTCAGTCGTGTTGACCGGCTGCCCTAGAGAGTCTTTTTCCCCATCTCTTCATCCATATTTTTCTCTCTTCCTCATGTTGCTTCGATCGGCGTTTTATGTTGATTTTCTGGTCTAAGATCGGTTTGCATCGCACGTCGCAGTCATCGACCCGCGCACCTTTACTACGACAACGGTGCGACCCCTGCCTCTTCTTCGACCATGCGGCCTCGCATGCCCCGTCGGCCAGTCTAGGCCATCACCCGCGTGTCAATCCGCCCGTCGCCGCCAACGAGACGACCCTCGCCTCTTCTTCGATGCGGCGGCCTTGCGCGACGCGGCAACCTGTCCAGGTCGTTGTTCGTGTGTAAGCACGCCCCTCGCTACGCTTCGGTCGTCGTCGGCCTCATCTCATAAGGATCACACGTTGTGTCACCTCCACCCCACTCGGTTGTCCGTCGGCTCTAACGTTGCACCGTCTGCGCGTGGCCTTGGTGGCTCGGCCACATCATCACCGATCGGCGACCCCGACCTCGCGACCGGCCGGATTTTTCACATGTTCGCCGTTCCGCTTCATCCGCATCGTGTGACGGACCTAGCTAGTCGCTTGCATGCGCCTCTATAGGTCTTGTGAAGATAGTCCTCGAGTATAGTGCGCCCCTCACCCGATCAAGCAACGGGCTGCCGCTGCTTGCTTCATCGGGCTGTAGCGCCACCACCCCGTGGTTCTCTTCGCGGAAGCACCGACCCACATGCTACCACTGTGTCGCCCCTTCAGGTCGTAGCTCCGCGGCCCGCGGTCTATTGTCGTCCAAAGTCTGTCATCTCGAGGTCGTCCTCGTGCCTGCACCGACCCTCGCGCTGCTGCTGCATCGCCTCATCGGGCAATTGTGAGCATGGCACGCGTTCTCCGCCGCAGCCCGAGGCCGTCCCCGCGACTGTCATGACCCTCGAGCCGCCGTTGGGTTGCCCCTTTGGGTTGTAGTGCCGCAGCACATGATCAACGCCGCTGCTATGGGCTCTTCATGCCATTGCACTGACCCGCCTGCTGCCTTTGCATCGACTTCTACATGGCATGCACCACGTCGCCTCCCTTGGCGCGGGAACGTCACCGTCCATGTCGGTCTTCGTCACGATGTTGGGTTCTTCCTCGTCTACTTCCAGCCTCGCCTCCGCGCTCCTAACCAGTGGTCACCGCTCTTCTTCGGCGTCGCTGCAGCTCGCTCACCCGAGTTGTGGTGCCCGTCCACCCCCTTTATCTCTATCCACCACCAGCTCATCGCTAGTGTCGCCGTCGTTTTCCTCGATCACTTCATTTACTCCGACCAACGCGGGCGTCATCGCCTCCGCCAATTTGCGCCGCAACCGTTGTCGAGTCCTTCTCTACTAGCCTCCTTGACATGGCATACCATTTTGTGCAGGTCCCCATCTACGCAAGCCCGGTGCTAGCAACACCGATGTGTGCCTTCGTTCCATGTGTGTTTCCAGGCCTAGCAAACATGTAGCGACGCAACATCAACTTTATCTTCGTCCGTCTACACATGCCCGGTGCCGGCAACATCAATGTGTGCCTTCGTCTACGAAGTGTTCCCAGGTTTGGCAAACCCGGCGCGATGCATCGTCAACAACATCTTCTTCCCAACGCACCACTACTTCAACACCGCTGCGCATATGACTAACTCGATGCCTGGTTGCGCCAGTGGCTCCACTGCGACTTCCTCACACCGGCTACCCCGACTCGATATCGACCACGACGTACTTCGCACGGCTACCTCGACCATGGGTACACCACCCTACGCTCTTTGCTACCTCGACATCGACATAAAGTGCTATCACCTCGCTTGAGCAACTCATTGGCTTCCTCTACAGTCCACACCTCGGCGACGCGACACTGTCCCCGACGCTCCCACTACAACTACGGGGGGATGTTAGCCCATCGGCCGTTATTCTCTCCAGTCTGACCATCTGCGGCGCTCCTGTTGTTTGTAATGCTATCGCTACGACTGCGGGGTGATGTTAGAAATATATTTGATGTACATGTATTTGGTAGTCTAGAATTTATAATCCGTCTCCTACCTTAGCTCTAGGAAAGGCTTCTTACTCTCCAAGTATGTACTTCTATATATACTCGTCCATGAGCCTCAATATAACATCCATCATATTCCGCAGCAATGACTCTCTTCCTTATAAGACGTGCCATGAAACACATGTTACAATATACATGCATGCAGTGAAGTCCCCAAGTGTCATACTACCGCTGCCATCATGTTTTACGACCACAATTATTTTCTCCAAAAACAAAAGGGACTTTCGGGAGTCTGGAAAAAGGTCACCACATCGCAGCTTCTAACAGGGTAGCACCATATACGCAGACCCCTAACGTATCAAACAGTGATTAATTAAAAACCTCTGTTACAGATTAAGAAGTAATAGAAATATGATGACAAATACTTATGACTCGGAGATAGCCCAAGGAGCGAAATCTAAGCTAGTATCTATGTTTGTTGTCCTATTCTGCACTAGAAGATCCATATCATGGCATTAACAGAAACTACTATCATGTTCAAGTCCGAAACATCGTCACTATTCATATATATGTTGCGAACGATTCAAAAATAGATGCTGTTGACGATTCGACATTAACATACCATCAAAGTCGTGCTCTTCGGCTTCATTATCCCGAGGATGAAGGATGAGCGGAAGCAAA
Source organism: Hordeum marinum (assembly GCA_022496015.1). Lineage (NCBI taxonomy): Eukaryota > Viridiplantae > Streptophyta > Magnoliopsida > Poales > Poaceae > Hordeum > Hordeum marinum. The sequence continues at coordinate 559,299,285 of CM039678.1, forward strand.
GAGATCCACAGGTTCCGTAAAGTAGGTCAGCTCAGATTGTCACCACCACGAGTCTGATAGCATTTCATAGAATTTGGCACGCACACATATACAAAATCTACTGTACTTTTAGGTTCTGTGTGCACCGAGTCAATATGAGCACCAGAAGAAGGGTGTATTATTTGGCTCATACTGACTTCACACATTGAGCATCGTCCTATTAGAAAAATAGAAAAAATGATGATTAAGAAATAATAAGTGGACCGCAAAAAGACTTCATGCATTGCAACTGATTTATTTTTTAAAGATAAATTTGTTCCGGGTCCTGATGGCACACAGTTCACTTTTATATAGAATTTTAGCAAGAGCTCAGAGGTTTGGTTAAGGAAATGTTGGATGATTTGCAAGCTAATTAACTCCCTTGATGTGGGCAGAATTAACTTTGGAGTGATTATTCTGTTGCTAAACCTCATGGATGCAAATGTGATTAGGCATTACGGTCCCATTTGCTTTTTGAATGTAATCCTCAAGCTGATAACTAAGGTGCTGACAAGGAAGCTGGCATTGGTTGCGGCTAAGGTGATTGACTCTGCTCAAACATCATTTGTGCAAGGTGTAGTGGTGGATCATGAGGGGGAACATTCCCTTAGGAAAACAGGGCAGGCAGGGGTGGTTCTAAAGCTAGATTTCAAGAAGGCTTATGAGATGGTGTACTGGTCTTTCTTGATTTAAGTGTTGACCAAGAAAGTTTTGATGCTAAATGGAATTTAGGATAATCTGGAAAAAATATGTTTTCATTTCAATAGAGAAAATGGCCAGTATTTCATACAAGGGGCTTACACACAGGGTGATCAATTGTCCCCACTGTCGTTTAATCTCGCGGGTGATCAATGTTTCCAAAAGATCTAGACACTTGCAAGGGCTGGTGCCTGATCTGGTACAGATGGGTTAACACATCTGCCAAAAGATCTAGCTGGAGGGACACATAACTTGAGCTTCAGACGTTCCTTTTTGGAAACGTTGAACTCGAACATTGGCAAGCAATGTGTACAAAACTGTTTTTCCAGCTTTCACATGATAGGGATGTGGTTAGTTGGGCATTGGATAACAAGGGTATTTTTTTTTTCTTTTTTGCAGACTATGGCATAGCCTAGTGTTGAAGGGGCTGATGTCTTCCCACCCACCCAGGGTGAAGGCATGTTACTTGTAATTTGGGTTTGTTGCACCAATTATACAGTAGTGGCCTCCATTACAATCTTTCTGACAAAATAATGTATTTTTTCCCATCATGATGGGCCATCTTTCTCCGGGGTACACGACTCACCGATCATGAACTTGTTGAAGTCGAGAATGTCACAGAAGTTCAGAGTTCTTCTTTGATGTGGGCAATGGGGTCGCATCCGAGCTACTAACAATTTAAAAGGGTTGGCCAATAGAAACAGATTGCATGTTATGTGGGGTCTTAGCTAGAGTCAATGAATCATTTGCTGGTTTATGAATGTTTTTAGGCGGTAGGGCTGGCCTGGTTCCTTATTTGTATAAAGTGGTGTCCCCGGTGGATTATGCATTAGGCATGTGAAAGCTTTAAAAAAAAGAAAGAATGCACTTACCAGGAAACGGATTGCTGGCATCATAATATGGCAGCGGGCAGCAAAACGAAGCACCATCAGATTCTCTGCTTTGAGATGTTGACTTCAGAATCTGAGCGAAAAAAAGTATGTGTGGTGCTGAGGGCCGTGGAGCCGCCAAGAAATTAAGGTGGTAGCAATGTGAATAGAACAATCTGGTATGCTCGTCCACGCCACAAATCATTTCCACCATATATAATGGTTCCTACACACAGAGGAGTAGACGATGAGTCGATGACACAGAAACATGATGAGCAAGAATAATGCTGCAAGTAAAGAGTGTAAAATGGGAGGGGGCGGCTTACCCATGGATGCTGAATGGCGTAGAGACGAAGGAGTTCCCCAAGCTCTCCCCGAAGAAAAAGTTGCTTCTGCTCCAAATTATGTCTAGTAGGTGCAATCTCTGGGAACGCTGGCATAGAAGTATTTACTGGAGCAATCTCATATAATGATGATGGTAATTTTTCTTTGCACAATAGGTGCAATTCTGTGACAAAGTCATCAGAGAGAGGGTTTCGTGCATCTTTGAATATACGGGACAGGAAGGACGCAGTAGAAGGCTCAAACAGGATGCCAAGGCTGGACATATGATGCTCTTCCAGTGGGTGGCTTGCAGCCTTGCTAGCATGACGTAATATGTGAACACTTTTTTCTGTTGATTGCCACATCACCGGCATGAGAGACAAATCACATCGTATAGTGCGGAGATATTGCACAGCCTTGTGCTCCGAAAAATCTGTAGCAACACGAACAGCAGCAATAAGGCCATCAAGTGAGCTGAGCTCTAAACGACGCAAAGCCGTGGCGCCAAGAATATCAGGCTGGATTTCAGAGCCGTTGTTTCGTGGGGGCGCGATGGCGTCGTACCAAAGAGCATGGATGATGATGTTGGAGACGGGGTCCAATAAGCCATAACAGTATCCAGCTGCTAGTATAGCACGGACAAACCTTTGGGAATAAGAGTTGGGCAGCTTGGCGAGAGCTTTGACATAAAACGCATGTATCGTGTCGAGCAGAGACATCTTGATTGAGTGAATATGGTGGCACGTGGGGGCTGCATCGGCAGTCTCCATCAGAGTGTGCATGGGGAACCCTGAGAAGAGGTCAACGGAGGATCTGATCTTGCTGAATATAGCCTTTGATGAACGCATGATGGCGAGGTTGAATGCTGCCTCACACTGGAAGGCAATTGTTGCTGCCATGCTGCCTCCTTGGCCATTGAGGATCAAACTGTAACCGGGGCATGAGTTATAGTCTGTTCCGCTGCTTGGAGCACGAGGCAATGTGAGGTGCAGGTCGTGGGGAACCATGAGGTGCTGGTAGTGCAAAACCTTTATGAAGTTTTCCACGTCGTTGACGCTTAGGCAACGCCCTTCCTCCAGTGTTACCAGCAAAGATCTCATGGCCTCTGTGGGTTGCCCCTGGAAGAGCAGCAAGAGATCATCAGGCGTGGGATGATTGACTTTGATTGCTGCGATGCGGAGGGCAAACTTAGCCCGGTCGCGGAAGAGGTCAGAGTGGCAGACTGCGATGTAGTTTTCTTGCATGATGGTGGTTGACTGTCCCAGTTCCATCTCAGCAATGCAGATGGCGACAACCAAGTCACCGCTGGAGAGGTGTATGTAGAACCTCGCCTGTTCTTCCGAGAGATACCGAAAATAGAGCCGCATGAATGCAAGGAGGGCACAATAGGAGTCGAAGGCAATCCCAGACCAAGTGTTACGGATATGAGGGTTGATCGGTGCTGGCGGGATCTGGTACTCGGATGAGAAGTAGATTCCGGCCCGGCGACGACATAGCAGATTTAGGGTGTTGAGGATGATGTTGGAGACAGGGTCGAGGATGCCGATGCAATGTCCACCGAGATAAGCACACTCGACGAGGTCCGGCATGGCGTCCGCCGGGAGTCGGCGGAACGCCTCAAGGTAGGCCTCCTCGATGGGCTTGTCCGTCGCCTGTTTCAGCATTGAGCGGACGACTTCGACGCCCTTGTCGTCGTGGGTGCAGGATGGCCACACCAGTGGCTTGTAGTTGTCGATCCGACTCCTCCCACGCCGACGCATCTCGAAACTCCACCTCTGAACCGTAGAGCGCAGCATCTCTGTCTCGACCGCCATATCTCGGAGCTCGTCGCGCATTATCTCTCCGTCGCCGTAGTAGTAGTAGTCCTGCAGCAACTGCTTCAGACCCAAGGCCTGCGCCTCGCCCTCGACCATCGTCCCTCCCGTGGGCTCGATCGATTTGACTGCAGGGTTTCTCCGGGGAGTTTCTGGCCAGAGAGAAACCTAGATTTGTCCCGGTGGGGAATTTGTAGAGACAGACGAGGGAAAGGGGTATATATGACTCGGGTGCGGATTTGGATTTTTTTTTGACCGACCGATCTCATCGGACGTTTCACCATGCCCACGTTTGTTTCCAACCACGCCACGGCGGCTTTCCTCTCCACTAACCCTAGCAAGAGAGAAAACATGGAAACCAGATCACTGGCAGATCGTTCCCCAAAATCACAGCCAGATCGTTCGGTCCATGATATCCTCGATATATAAACGCTGTCGCAGCTCTCTACGCAGCCACCTCCTCGATCGCCTGTGGAAGCAGCCGCTTCGCACCTTCACGAAGCCCGCCGATCGTGGAGGCTGCCAGCTATCTCGCGCACGTATGTACTCAATTCACCCACCACTTATGGTGACGACGGAGGCACCCACATGAACGCTGTCGTGGCTTGCGGCAGCGACATCACGTCCGTACGAGTGCAGTTAAGGAGGCTTATTATGCCACTGTCACTGAGCGATTTCAAATACGGCGTAGTTGGATCCTTATTTGGGGATATTCAAACTTGCTACTTCAATATTTTACTGCATGGTCGCTAATGCACATGGGCTGTCGACGATGCTATATATAATTTCGGCATGGCATTAGAATTAGAGGCTTCACTGAGATATAGTTAGTTGCTATAATTTTCATGCCTTTTAGCCAAACACAATTATATTGATCCGTTCCAGTTTGACAATAGAAACATTCTTACGACTCGATTTCGTATTAGCTTTCCTTTACCCTCCCCACAGAAATTATCAATTAAATGCCTTTTTGCTACATAGATGATTTCATCACTCTTAGGCATAAGCAGAAGCTTAGGCGGCACATCTATATTCACTAGCAAAAATGCCCGTGCGTTACAACGGAGAAACATATCCTTGCATGTCCATTTACCTCCAAACATGAAACTGGCAGAGAAGAGTATTTGGCAACGTGGTCACAAAAAAGATTAGACATGTGAACAGATAGGAGAAGGCAATAGTGGTAAGATCAAACGATCTGGGTTAGAACAATAGGGTACAACATCCTCATTACCTTGCTCCCCTTTGCCATTCTTCTTCCTCACACGGCCTCTCTTCCTCCTCCTCTTGAGGCCATCCAAGGGTTTCAGACACTTCCACCTTCACCTTCACCTCCACATCTACTTGTTGCTTCGGATCATCCTCATTCTAAAATAGCTAGGCCGACCTCACTGTCGCCTAAGACCTCTTGGTCCTTCCATTCCTTCACATCCCACAATCTTGTTGGCCCAAAGTTTGGATCAACAAAAAGATTAACAATCATAATAAATTACTAACATGCGAACAACAACCTACCTTACTGTGTGGATGCGTAAGCAACATTTTTGTATGGTTGACTCTATCGTATGATAAAGGACCTAGGTTTCTAATAAGAAACATGTACGTAGCTAGTAACAAATCGATCCCTCCGATGGACTCCTTAAAAAAACCAGGCGAGTCGGGGGAAACAAATACCGAGTAAGCCACAGAACGAAGATCGATGTTTCCGCAGGACGCGTACCTTGTCCCTTTCTTCGAGTAGTATGGGAACTGGCAATGTTTAAACTGTATATGCACCCTGGATTTGTGCAAAGGAGTTCAATGGCCTGGTTATTTTTCTTTGTTAGGGGAAGTTATTTTTTATAGTTTTGACAATGTGTTCGGAGGCCGAATTGATTACTGAGGTACACATCAAGAGGATTTTTTTCCAGAACTAGTACCAAAAATGTACCAAATTTGAAAAGCGTATGTCGAAAATGAAAAATAGCAAAAGTAGCACCCCGTCGGCCACCATCAGGCCGAAGAGGGGCCCGTCGGCCACCACCAGGCCAAAGAGGGGCCTGTCGGACACCACCAGGCCAAAGAGCCACCTGTCGGCCAGTGGGAGGCCGATGGGCCCCTGGATAAGGCCGAGGACTTTTTTTCTTTCTCCTCTGACCACTCCTTTCACCATCCACCGTCCTCTAGGCTCCCCATCTCCACCTCTCACTCCCGTTGCTCTCCGGTGCTTCCACTGCCGCGCCGATCTCTTTGCTCGACCACCCATTTTCTTATCCAACCCGCGTAAACAATAGATCAGGGCGCTCTCCACCAGCCTACGGTATTATTTTGGCTTTCAACTCAATCAAATGTCAACTTTCAACTCGGATGTGGATTTAGTTCTTAATGGTCACCGTCCGTTTGCAGGTAAATGGCTTGCCCATTTTGCCGAGCTTCAGGTGGCCCTTGTTCTGCCTTTGATTCTGGTGCGTCTGTATTTACTGTGGTGCTGGATCGTCGGTGTTCAAGGCGTGTTGTAAGATTATATATCTTGTTTATTTGACTGTGGCATATGGTTGATGTTGTTTTGGTCGGAATGTATTCGAATGCGTTTCTTTATATGATTATGATGTTTGCTTCCATTCTTGTTGTAGTATGTTCCGTGCAGTGTTAGATCACATCTTGCTTGGTACATTGAGGAGTGCAGAGCTTTAGCTATTCGGAGAGGTGACACGGATATTGATCTTGATCTTCACAACAGTGAGGGTAACTTATACCATGTTTTGTTTCGACATGGTCGGATGAGCAGTAAATTTCATGGTCCTTCGCGGGAGGAACTTGTGAATGATTATGGTCTCCGTCATCGTGAAATGAGCACTATGGAACTTTGATTAGTGTCGATTTTCATCGGGATGGTGTTATGTTGTTTCCTTTACCCCGTGTTGGTAAGTTATGTGTTTGACTGATTTTCAATTTTGTTTCAGCTTATATGTTTTGCTGTTCTGCTCAGTTTGTGAAATTATTTGTTTGTAGCATTTGAGGTTCTGAGTGAAATTCAGAGGGAACTTGTTGACAGTTGTTTTTATAGTCGTGGTGTCACTCTGAATTATCATCAAATGTATGTCATGTCGTGGCAGCTCTTTGATGACAACTACATACTGTGTACTCCTTTTGTTCATAGGATGGATCGCATGAATGTTATTTCTCAACATACGGTAAGCTTTGGTTTCGGGTATTTTTTACTTATTTGTTCTTTGTTGTATCATAATGTTTTAAATTTGTATGCTGAATATCGTATAACTTGCTAGTTTTTGTCAGGTTATTCCTACCATGGTTGTGAGGAGTTTGAAGGAATTTGTGTCAATTCCTATGATTGGTTCTTTAACTCTTGAAATTACTTTGGATTCTGAAGATGATGATATATTTGTCAGCATTCCTTGTTCCCACTTCATTGGCTTGGGTGATAGAATGGTGTTGAAGAAGGAAGGTTTCGGTAATTTTCTGTTGGCATCATCTATTGAAGTCAACAATTTGGTGCTCATAACCTTCAAATAGCGTGAACAGGAGCTAGCTGTTATTTTCAGCTATCTGCCATAGTGATCGTATTGTCTTCAATAGACACTTTATCACCTCCATAATCGAGAAACATCTCCTTAGTCTTTTAGTTACTAAGGATAATCATGACCGTTGTCCAGTGATCCACTCCTGGATCACTCTTGTACCCCTTGATAGACTCATGGCAAGGCACACAAAGGTGCGGTACACAGCATGGCATAACATAGAGCCTATGGCTAAGGCATAGGGGACGACATTCGTCCTTTCTCTTTTTTCTTTTGTTGTCGAGATTTGAGTCTTACTCAACTTCACACCTTACAAATCAGGCGAGAACTCTTTCTCCGACTGATCTATTTTGAACTCTTTCAAAATCTTGTCAAGGTATGTACTCATTGAAAGTCTCATCAAGCATCTTGATCTATCTCAATAGATCTTGATGCTCAACAATTAGGTAGCTTTATCCAAGTCTTCCTTTGAAAAACTCTTTTCAAACAACCGTTTATGCTTTCCAGAAATTCTACATCATTTCCAATCAACAATATGTCAACCACATATGCTTACTAGAAACGCTATAGTGCTCCCACTCACTTTATTGTAAATACAAGTTTCTCATAAACTTTGTATAGACTCAAAAACTTTGATCACCTCATCAAAGTGTATATTCCAACTCCGAGATGCTTGCTCCAGCCCTTAGATGGATTGCTGGAGCTCGCACACCTTTTAGCATCCTTAGGACTGACAAAAACCTTCTGGTTGTATCACATACGACCTTTCCTCTAGTAAACCGTTAAGGAAATGATATTTTGACATCCATCTGCTAGATTTCATAATTGAAAAATGCAGCAACTACTAACATAATTCCAACAGACTTTAGCATCGCTACGAGTGAGAAAGTCTCATCATAGTCAACTCCTTGAACTTGCCGGAAAACTTCTTTGCGACAAGTCGAGCTTTATAAATGGTGACATTCACCATCAGCGTCTATCTTCATTTTAAAGGTCCATTTGTACTCGACGACTTGCCGTCCAACGAGCAAGTCTACCAAAGTCTACACTTGGTTTTCATACATGGATCCTTTCTCAAATTTCATGGCCTCTAACCATTTGTCGGAATCCAGGCCCATCATCGCTTCTCCACACCTCGTAGGTTCATCGTTGTCCAACAACATGATCTCCAAGACAGGGTTGTCGTACCGCTCAGGAGCAGTACACATCCTTGTCAACCTACGAGGTTCGATAATAACTTGATCTGAAGCTTCATGATCATCATCATTAACTTACTCCTCAACTATCGTAGGCTTCACAGAAACATCTTCCTGCGTTGCGCTACTCTCTGATTGAACAAAGGTTCAACAACCTCATCAAGTTCAACTTCCTCCCACTCAATTCTTTCGAGAGAAACTTTTTCTCGGGAAAGGACCCGTTTTAGCAACTAACACTTTATGCTTGGATCTGAGATAGAAGGTTCACCTAATTGTTCTTAGGGTATTCTATGAAGATGCATTTGTCCGCTTTGGGTTCGAGCTCATTAGGTGAAAACATTTTCCACACAAGTGTCGCAGCCCCAAACATTAAGAAATGACAGCTTGGGTTTCCATCAAACCCTAATTCACACGGTGTCATCTCAATGGATTTAGATGCTGCCCTATTTAAAGTGAATGTAGTTGCCTCTAATGCATACCCCAAAATGATAGTGGCAAAACCATAAGAGACATCATAGTATGCACCATATCTAATATAGCACGACTATGACATTCAGACACACCATCACACTATGGTGTTCCAGGTGGCGTGAGTTATGAAACAACTTTCACATTGTCTAAAGTTGTATGCCAAACTCGTAACTCAGATATTCAGCTCCATGATCATATCGCAGCCATTTTTATCTTCTTGTCACGATGATCTTTAACTTCACTCTGAATTTGTTTAAACCTTTCAAACGATTCAGACTTGTGTTTCATTAAGTAAATATACACTATATCTACTCAAATCATCAGTGAAGGTAAGAAAATAACGATGTCCACCGCACGCTACAAGACTCATTGGATTGCATACATCAATATGCATAATTTCCAATAAATCACTTGCCCGCTCCATCAATCCGGAAAACGGGGTCCTTAGTCATCTTGCCCAAGAGGCATGATTCGCATGTTTCAACCGATTCGAAATCGAGTAAGTCCAAAGATCCATAAGCATGGAGTTTCTCATGCGCTTTATACCAATATGACATTTAGCGGCAGTGCCACAAATAGGTGGTACTATCATTATTAACTTTGTATCTTTTGGCATCAAAGTTCTGAACATGTGTATTACTACGATCAAGATTCAACAAACCATTCTCACTTGGTGCATGACCATTGAAGGTATTATTCATGTAAACAGAATAACCATTATTCTCTAACTTAAATGAATAACAGTGGTGCAATAAACATGATCTAATCATGTTCATGCTCAACGCAAAACAACAAATAACATTTATTTAGGTTCGTCACCAATCCCGAAGGTAGAGAGAGCGTGCGATGTTGATCACATCAACCTTGGAAACATTTTCAACACACATCGTCACCTCACCCTTAGCGAGTTCTCCATTCATTTCGTAGCTTTTATTTCGAGTTACTAACATTTAGCAACCGAACCGGTATCCAATACCCAAGTGCTACTATGAGTACTCGCAAGGTACACATCATTAACACGTATATCAAATATACTTCTCTCGATGTTGTCAGCCCTCTTATCTACCAACTATCCAGGGTTGTTCCGCTTCAGCGACCGCTCTCCTCATAATTGAAGCACTTAGTCTCGGGTTTGGGTTCAACTTTGGGTTGCTTCACTGGAGTAGCAACTGACTTGCTATCCATGAAGTTTCCCTCCTTGCTCCTGCCCTTCTCGAAACTAGTGGTTTTTACTAACCATCAACACTTGACGCTCCTTCTTGATTTCTACCTTCGCGGTGTCAAACATCGCGAATAGCTGAGGGATCATTATTTCTATCCCTGGCGTTTTATAGTTTATCACCAAGTTCTAGTAGCTTAGTGACAGTGACTCGGACAACTATATCAATCACTATCTTATCTGGAAGATCAACTCCCACTCGATTCAAGCGATTGTAGTACCCAGATAATCTGAGCACATGCTCAACGATTGAGCTATTCTCCTTCATCTTGCAGGCAAAGAATCTTGTTGGATATCTCATATCTTGCAACACGGGCACGAGCCTGAGATCCTGATTTCAGCTCTTAGAACATCTCATATGTTCCGTGACGTTCAAAACATTTCGGAGCCTCAATTCTAAGCCGTAATGCATGACACACTAAACTATCAAGTAGTCATCAGAACGTGCCTGTCAGATGTTCTCAACATCTACAAACGATGCTAGAGGGGTTGGCGCACCGAGCAGTGCATTAAGGACATAAGCCTTCTGTGCAGCAATGAGGATAATCCTCAGATCACGGACCCAGTCCGTAATATTGCTACCATCATCTTTCAACTCTATTTCTCTAGGAACATATAAAAATACTAGGGAGCTACAGCGTGAGCTAGTAATATACAACATAATTCGCAAAGACACTATTGACTATGTTCATGATAATGAGTTCAATTAACCAAATTACTTAAGAACTCCCACTCAAAATGACATCCCTCTGGTCATTCGAGTGATACATGATCCAAATTCACCAACTCAAGTCCGATCATCACGTGAGTTGAGGTGGTTTCAATGGTGAACATCATCATGTTGATCATATCTACTATATGACTCATGTTCGACCTTTCGGTCTCTTGTGTTCCGAGGCCATGTCTATAGAAGCTAGGCTCATCAAGTTTAACCCGAGTGTTCTACATGTGCAACACTGGCTTGCACCCGTTGTATGTGAACGTAGAGTATATCACACCCGATCATCACGTGGTGCATCGACCCGACGAACTCTCGCAACGGTGCACACTCGGGGAGAACACAATTTATCTTGAAATTAAAGTGAGGGATCACCTTATAATGCTACTGTCGTCCTAAGCAAAACAAGGTGCATAAAAAGGATTAACATCACATGCAAATCATAAGTGACATGATATGGCCATGAACTTGTGCTTTTGATCTCCATCGTGAAAGCACCGGCATGATCTCCATCGTCACCGGCACGACACCATGATCTCCATCATCTTGATCTCCATCAACGTATCGCCATTGGGGTTGTCGCGCCCATCATGCTTCTACTACTATTGCTACCGTTTAGCGATAAAGTAAAGCATTACATAGCGTTTAATGATTCACACGCAGGTCATACAATAATTAAAGACAACCCTATGGCTCCTGCCGGTTGCCGTACTCATCGACATGCAAGTCGTGATATTATGTACAACACATGATCATCTCATACATCACATATATCACATCATGTAATTGGCCACATCACATCACAACATACCCTACAAAAACAAGTTAGACATCTTCTAATTGTTGTTGCATGTTTTACGTGGCTGCTACGGGTTTCTAGCAAGAACAATTCTCACCTACGCATAAACCACAACGGTGATACATAAGTTGCTTTTCAACCTTCTCAAGGAGCGCCTTTGTCGAATCCGCTCCAAGTAAAGTAGGAGAAACTGACACCCGCTAGCCATCTTTGTGCAACGAAGTTACACGTGAGTCGATGGAACCGGTCTCTCGTAAGCGTACGAGTAATGTTGGTCCGGGCCGCTTCATCCCACAATACCGCTGAACCAAAACACGACCAAGGGAGGAAGCAATCTAAGCATCAACACCCACAAACTCTTTGTGTTCTACTCGAGATCTCATCTACACATAGACCTAGCTCATGATGCCACTGTTGGGGAACGTTGCATGGGAAACAAAAAATTTCCTACGCACACGCAAGATCTATCCATGGTGATGAGCATCTATCAGAGGGAGAGTGGATCTACATACCCTTGTAGATCTCTAAGCGGGAAGCGTTAAGAAACGCGGTTGGTGTAGTCGAATGTCTTCACGATCCGTATCGCCGAGTGTCCCACGATCTCATCACGATCCGTCCCACGATCCTATCACGATCCGTCTCGTGAAGTCATCACGATCCATCCCGCGAACTCATCACGATCTGTCCTGCGATCTCATCACAATTCGTCTCGCGATCTTGATCACGGTCCTTCCGATCTAGCGCCGAACAGACTGCACCTCCGCGTTCAGCACACGTACAGCTCGATGATGATCTCCGCCTTCTTGATCCAGCAAGAGGGAGCGGAGAGGTAGAAGAGTTCTCCGGCAGCGATACGGCACTCCGGCAATGGTGGTGGAGCTATTCCGGCAGGGCTTCGCCTAAGCACTGCAGAAATCCGATCTAGAGGAGAAACTATGCAGTAGAGGAACGGGTAGCACGTGGTTGAAAATCTTGTGCCAAAACCCTAAAACCCTCTAGTATATATAGGAGGAGAGGAGGAGGAGGCTTGCCTCCCAAGGAGGCAGCCCTTGGGTCGGCCGAACCAAGAGGGAGGAGTCCTCCTCCTCCACTCCTAGTAGGATTAGGACTCCTTCCTAATTTAGCCCTTTTTGTCTTTTTTCACCTTTTTCCTTTTGGGCTTTTCTTCCCAGCCGCATGGTCCTTGTGTGGGACTTCCACCAGCCCACTATGGGCTGGTATTCATCCTCCCACAGCTCATGTAGCCTCTTGGGTCGAAATACCCCTCCCGATGGTCTCCCGGTACACTACCGGCACTCCCGATACACTACCGATGAGCCCGAAACTTTTCCGACGACCAAAATAGGACTTCCAATATATCAATCTTTACCTCCGGACCATTTCAGAGGTCCTCGTGACGTCGACATCACATCCAGGACTCCAAACAACCTTCGGTCACCACCATGCATAACTCTATACTACCGAAACATCACCGAACCTTAAGTGTGCAGACCCTACGGGTTCGAGAACTATGTAGACATGACCGAGATACCTCTACGGTCAATAACCAATAGCGGAACCTGGATGTCCATATTGGTTCCTACATATTCTACGAAGATCTTTATCGGTCGAACCTCTGTGTCAAGGATTCAGTTAATCCCGTATGATGTTCCCTTTGTTCTTTGGTATGTTACTTGCCCGAGATTCGATCGTCGGTATCTCCATACCTAGTTCAACCTCGTTACCGGCAAGTCTCTTTACTCATTCTGTAATACAAGATCCCGTAACTAACAATTAGGCACATTGCTTGCAAGGCTTATTGTGACGTTGTATTACCGAGTGGGCCCTGAGATACCTCTCCGTCACACGGAATAACAAATCCCAGTCTTGATCCATGCCAACTCAAGAGACACCCCCGGAGATATCTATAGAGCACCTTTATAGTCACCCAGTTACGTTGCGATCATTTACAATTCACTATGATGTGTTTAAAAGGAAAATTATGCCAGCTTTTAGCAATCATATTTACTTTTATGACCAACAAGGATCCATGTTGTGTGTAGCCTTCAACTTTTCTTCCAAGTTATTGGATCATTGCACTGTTCATGTCTCAAAGAGCGTATTCATCTATTAATTGTGTCGTGACAGTTGGCATCCTACATTTGATACAATATATAGGGTCGCGCTATTCGTCACCCTGGGTGAGGAATAGTAATATATATATATATAAATGTTTCGTATGACCGAGTGTAGTTACTCCCACTTTTGTTTAATATGTTGTAAGTAGTATCTATAGTATCGGAGAGTATGTACGCGTAGTATAAAGTATATAAGAAAATTTAGATAGTATAGATACTATTTTTTGGTAGTATGTATCATATTTTTAGCATACTCATTTTTTAGATAGTATATATCATATTTTTAGCATACTCATTTTTAGGTAGTATGTACCATATTTTTAGCATACTCATTTTTTAGGTAGTATGCACCATATTTTCATAATATGATAGAAACTATGGATGAACTATTTTTTTTCATGTAACACACTTTGAAGTATCTTATATATAGTATGTGAACATATTTAAAGTGATAAATTAATATATACTATCACATGGTAGTATATGAGACATGGAAATATATATACTAGCACATGGTAACTACTCCCGGTAGTAGGAGGGATTTTCCCTATATATACGTTTAACGCCGACACGACCGGGCGAAGCTTCGGCCGGTCACTCGCGCGTCGTTGGATGCACGCATATCCTGCGGTGTATGCCTGTGCTAGTGATGGGAGCACGTAGCTGCTGGTCCCACGCACTTCCACCTTATCCGCTCAGCGGCTGCGGTCTACCCCGCATAGACGACAAGCAGCCCCGGCGAGTTGTGATGGCGAGCGGCAACGGCGAGCTACGATGGGTGCACAACCCCGGCGAGCGGCGATGGCCACCGGCCCCGGCGAACGGTGCCAAGCCCCTGTGTTGCTGCCGTCTCTGCGCACCGCCGCATGTCGTCCTCGTCGCCTGCTATCATGGCTGTGCTCGTGCGTATACAATTGTTGCAATCGTCATCTAAATAAGCTTCAAACATTATTGGAAAAAGCTTCAACCATAATCAGAAAAAGCTTCAATCGGACCTGCCCAGCAAGGAAAGTTGCAACCGTAGTTGCATTTTTGTAGGGTAATGCAGTAGAAAACAAAAATTTCCGAACTACGCACCAGCCCAGGACCACTATGGAGACTGCATACAAGGTTTGATCATTTTCGTTACCGACTCGTAGTGCAGCGGAAGTAGAGTCGATGACAAACGGCGGTGCAGATCCCCGCAGCTAGGATTTTACAACCTCCCAACCGCGAGGATGTATACCCTCATCTGCCCCGTGGACAGCCCTCCGGGAGGCGGTCGGACAGTCCCCCGGATGGTGTCGCGGACAGCCCTTCGGGAGGACCTCCGAAACTTGGACTATCACTCGGACAGCCCTTCGGGAGGACCTCCAATAACTCGGACGGTCACACGGACAGCCCTTCGGGAGGCACTCTCGAACTAAGACCGAAACTACGATCTCGCTACAGAGTTGCACACATACGGTATCATCTATCCAGCAGGGCTTCGTCGTCCAGAACTAGTTCCCACCGGAACCCAGATAGCCTTTCGGGGCTACGAAACTATTTCGCTCGGAGGGAGGGAGAATGCCAGATCATGCATGTCTTGTGTGAGAGAGTTTGAGTGAGGATGGAGAGCCCCTCTCCACCTCCTTATATAGTGGTGGAAGGGGTGAAGGGGGGGCTGAAATTCAGCCCACAAAACATGCACCCACCAAACAAGGAAACATGTTCCCATCAAACATGGAGAAAACATGTTCCCTTGTCCATGGTGTTCCCCCATGGGGCCCCACCTTCCTCCCAACACTATCCACCATTTGTGGAGGCTGCCCCCCACCATGGGGGGGCAACACCTTTGTCCATCCACAAGGGGCTGCCCCCTCATGGGGGGGGGCGCCCCCAAAACAGCCCCACGCATCGTGGGATCTTGTCCCCTCACGCTGGGACAAGATGTTTTCCGCGGCTATTACTTCTGAAAAATTCCGGAAGGTCCCAGAACATTTCCGGCACCCTCTAAAATTATCTAGACGCGCTCCGAAACATTTCCTGTATGGTGGTTTAATTTAAAACCATCTTCGTTTACCTGATAAACAATTCCGGCAGCTCCAAAAACCTTTTTCGGTTTATTCTCCGGAAAAATTCCAGAAATTACCAGACCGATCTGGCAACCACCAAAACATTTCCGGTGCTTGCCGAAATCTTTTTGGATCAGTGGTTTTATCCGAAACAACTTTTCGGTTTTACCAAAACTTTTTCGGTGTTCTCTCCGGAACTTTTCCGCTGTCTCCGAAACTATTTCAGTGACTTTCTCTCGGACTACTTGTCTAGAATTCAGCAGATAGATGACCCTTAAGTTGTGACCCTATAGGTTCGGTGAAGTATAGACATGACCTGGAACCCCTTCCGATCAATGATCAACATCGGAGCTGTGGACACCCATATTGACCCCTATACCCACACGAATGAATATTCGAGTGAACCTCCAGTTGTCGTGTGCTATTCCTGTTGCTTCGCGATATGTTACAAATACCCGAGGTGAGACATGTTGGCATCCCCGTGGATCAACAACTTGTCCACTATGCCAGTTACCTCGTTACCGGTATTGTTCTCTTTTCTCGTTCCCGTGTTCCGGCATCCCCGTGATCAAATCACAAATTGTCTGGCCAGATGATGATGGATACCGTAACACCGAGAGGGCCCAGAGGTATCTCTCCATCGTCGGAGGAGCAAATCTCAATCTTGAGCTATCAAGTTACTTGACATACTTTTCCATGAACCCGTAAGCCGCCGTAATAGCCACCCATTTACGGATGACGTTTAACAAACCCCAAAGTTCATGAAGCAAGAATGAAGAAACTCGATACTCTCATGGTCTAAGGAATTATGCAGACATTAACTTCTCTGTGTTATTAACCATTAACTTATGACGAATGTATCTCATAGCATAACATCAATTTGGGTCGATTCAACACAAATGTTCTTCTAACATTGTGCCCTCAAAATTGCCGGCATAGCCACGCCCATGATCAGGAAAACAGTATCATCATACAATACTTGAGCCAGTCTTAGAGGCCAGACTAGGAATACAATTTACCGTTTATTATTCCACACGTGCATATGAGTCTTCCTTCAAGCCTCGTGGTTATTGTAGACTCAAGAACCATAGCAGTTATAGCATGGAACATAAACCTAATTATGAACAAGGAGATAATCAATAACATTTATTATTGCCTCTAGGGCATATCTCCTACAGACTCCCACTTGCACTAGAGTCAATAATCTAGTCAATGCTAATGCACTTTACACCTATGGCATACTGGTGTAAAATATTCTTCGCTTGTGGTATAGCCTGATGTCCAACGGATCTGACAACTTCAGCTCCGTGTGTAACTTTGCATATCCTCGCGTTTTCATGCTATCACAAAATTCGTATTTTGTGTGAACTTGGCTTTGCATATGTGTGAATCATTGGTCGAAACCTGATTCCTCAGACTGAGCTATGGAGCAACTATCTGCAATAGTGTCTCATAGACCAAAGCCATCTTGGAACCATACTAAGTTCATGAATGAACTATATGATTCAACAACTTCTTTATCGCTTCCAAAGCATCAACATACTTAGCCTTTGTTATAGAATTCGCCACAGTATCTTGTTTGGAACAATTTCCAACTACCGTGCCACCATATTGTGTATTACACAAAACCCTTAACTTAAATCGAAAATCGCATGGAGCATTGATTGAGACTGTATCGATGTAATTACTTACAACGAGCACTTCATAATCTCTGCTTGCGAGAAAACATGTCATCAACACTACTCTAGTACTTAATGACATCTTTCACTGTTGTCCCATGATCAGTGCTTTGATCACTTTGGTATCTATACTCGCAACAACTTGGGAGTATCAGACATATCTGGTTGTTTTTACATACCATGGAATACATGATTTAATCCAAACACTAGAGTGTGTGGAATCTCCATCATGTATTTTACTCGTCAGTGTTTTGGGACACTGAGTCTTGCAAAAACACTTTCCATGTGACTTAGGCAAGAATCACCCCTTGGCGTTTTTAAAAGCTCAAAGGTTTTAGCACCTTGTCAATATGTATTCATTGCTTAGCCCCATTAGGTAAATCTATCTCCATAGATCATCATGCCTAATATTGAGGCTATTTAGCCTAAGCACTTCATGGCAAAACTATTTTCAAATGAAGTCCTAATTCATGTCAAGAAATTCATTTCCAATTAACAATGTGTCAAGCACACAACGTTTTAGAAATATTATTATGCTCCCACTTAATTTCTTGAATCACAAGCATCTTAGTTACCCATTGATGAAGTCAAAAACCCTTTTTGACCATTTCATCAAACCACGAAGATTCCAACTCGATTTTGCTCTCTTCTGTCCATTGCTGGAAGTCTGAAATTTGCATACTTACTAGCATCCTCTGGATCGACAAATTACTTTGGACTGTATCACATACAAGTCCTAGGTTTCATTTCCATCAAATGGAAATCCTTTTGTCATCAATGTTTCATATCTCATGATTGATATATGTATTAATTGCTAGTTCAACCCGAACCGACCTTAAGTATCGCTACGGTGAAACAACCTCATCGTAGTCAACTCCTTGAACTTGTTATTTCAACAAGTCGAGCTTTATGGATAAAACATTTTTATCCGTATCAGTTTTTTTTAGTTCCATAAATATTTGTTAGAATCTAAGTCCTCTGAAAGGTGTATCAAGGTTTTAATCTTGAATCACTTATATGGAAACTATCTCGGATTGTATTGGCATTTAGCCAATCCCGGAGTCAGGGCCCATCAACGCTTCCTTGTGTATTGTAGGTATACTGTTGTCTAACAACAATATCTCGTTTGCGCACCTGATAGGTTTGCACGAGCTTTGCCTACATGGTTCAGTTGCACGTTCGACCGAAGTCCATACATTTTATTGTAGATACTTCCGTATTAGTCGTAGTAGGAAAACAACGAAATCACTTCCAGGGTTTCTTTCCTTTGAACTGATGACGAAGATACTCGTTATCCCGTCGAGTTGCACTGTCCTCCCACTCACCTTTTGTAAGAACTATTCTCTTTAAAAGCATATCGTTTTATGGCAAAACCCTTTGCCTCGGTATAGTGGTGGGGCAATACCCAATGACTTGGGATAACCATACAAAGTAGCACTTGTCTGATTTGGAATAGGTTTGTAACCTTTTACATAAGCCCCATATTCCAAACGTTAAGAAAAGATAGAACATGGATGGACGTACCATACCATGGCGTCATTTCAACAGACCTGATGGATCTCTTTTCAGTGTAAAAGCCGCAGTCTCTAAAGCATCACTCTATAAAAGGGATAATGGCAAATCTATTTATGTCATCTTTGATCTTACCATGCCATAAATGGTTTGATTACATCTTCACAGACTTTCCACTTGCAGTGGTGTTCCGAGAGGTGTATGTTATGAAACTCTTTTCACAACTCATCAGACATTCGCTAAACTTGTAACTCAAATATTCCTTTCCGCAATCAAATTGCAGAAACATAATTTTATTGGTACAATAACTTTTACTTCATTTTTGAAAACCTTTCGAATGATTTCAAAAGATCCAGACTTATGTCTCATCAAGTAAATATCCATATATCTACTTGAGTCATTTTTGAAGGTAGACAAATCCACTATTTGCAACAACATTTATCGGACTACATACATCAAATGTATGATCACCATTAAGTTCTTTGATCGTTCCTTATGGCCTGTGAATGGTATTTTAGTTATTTCACCTTTTGGAGGAAAGTTGCAAGTGTCAGATGATTCAAAATCAAACAACTTCAAAATCCATCATAATGGAATTTTCCATGCGGGTTTCTCCAATGTGACCAAATGCAGTGCCACACATATGTGGTATTCTTTTAGTCTTGCGACATTTAGCGTCAGTGTTATGGATGTATCATATTTCCATCAATATTCATAACATACATCCCATCTAGGATGGAAGCATGGCCCTTCATGTTATTCATAATACTGAACAACAATTGTTGTCTTTATGAACAACTCTTTTGCAACAAACATTGTGCAATGGGCTAGAGTCTATGAAACTCTAAAATGAATTATAAAAGTAAGCCCAGATTTAATGTATCATTATCAATATTCATAACATACGTCTCATTCATAATGAAAGTATGGCCCTTATGTTATTCATAACACCGAACATGAAAAGTTCTCTTATGAACAACCTTCTTGCAAGATACCTTATGCAAAGGGCTAGAGTGTGAAACTCTAAAATGAATTATGAAACTTGATACATAGGGAATACACCGATGGAAGGCATAGTAACACTTACTATGTTCCCTGCGTGTATCTAAACCTCATCCCTGGCTAGTCCTTCAGGCCATAGTAGTTCTTACATCGAGTTGCAACAGAATGCAATCGAGCGGGTATCTTTGTGACCAACTCACAATACCCAAGAATTAGTGATTAACATGTTTAACCATAATTCCCAAGAACTATATCTTTGACCATCCTTCTATACATCAAAAACCTGTATGACATTCATACATGAGCTGGATATTCCAGTCTTCTTTTCTATTGCCATTATACTTCTAACAGTTTAACTTTCAGTATTTCTCCTACTCTCAGAAGAAGCATCCAACTTAAGAGTGGCATTAGCCCTAGACTTCCTAGGCATGAAAGTCTCACTAACACCCTTCGGACACTTCCTTTCTCTTTAAGTTGTTGTTTTATTCACCATTCATCATATGACAGGCGTTCTCCTGGATCCCTCTCTTATCAGTCTAATGCATAGTAAACTCCTTTACTAATAGTTTGCAAACAAGCATTGCTTTGGATATCTCATATCTTTTAGCCTTTGTCTGTCTCTGAAAATTATTTTCAGATTCCATGAATATCACATAACTATCCAAACTTTCGAAGTTCGGGTCTCATGGAAGCAAATGTATTGCACTTGACGGAAAAAAAATTCTAGCTTTTGGATCGAAGGACGAGAGTCACATGATCCATAGCATTAGCGGGAGAATACCGAAAGTATGCGATAGGACAAAGTCCTTCTCGGCACTATTGAGGACAATCCTCACATTACGTTACCAACCATAAAGTTATAACCAGATTTAATAGCTATTTAATTTTAATAGGGAAGGTGGAAACGCGAGCCATTATTCTACAACTATTATGCAAAACACACTTAGACAATGTTCAAAATTAGTTGCACTGAGAATTAAACAAGTTAATTCAATAGTGCGCTCCCACTTGAATCAATATCTCTCATAATTGACTTTGAGTGAGACAAGATCCAGACTTCAATTCATCGTCATAGAATCATCATCTCATGACGGGAATTTTAATCGGTAGGCAAACTTGCCGATCACATCTCCATGTGACTCTTGTTCATCTTTCGATGTGTGTGTTCCGAGCTCATGACTTTCATGTCTGAACGTCAAGACAACCAAGTGATCTCGCTGCAAGGTCTATACTCACCAGCCTCACACATCCCTAATCGTTCGTACCCATGCATCCATGGCGCACCCCGAAAAGTTAGGTGCCGTGACGGTGCTACACTTGGGAGAACACTAACTACTTGATATTTTTGTGAGAGATCACCCTAATAAAAGCGACTACCCCGCAATCAAGAAGGATGCATCATAAGGGATAAACATCTCAAGCAATTTATAATAGCATGATATGGTATAGCCCTTTCTGAGAGAGAAGTCTTTCATTTCTTCGTCTTCGGCATTCGTGTCGGTGTTCACCTTTGCGAAGATTGCCACCACCTTATCGATGCACCAAATAATATTGCTATCTCTATAGCTAATAAAATAAGTGCATTACATAAGGTTGACACGCAGGTCATTAAAGTGCAATCATATGGCTCTAGCCATCACGCCGAATCATGACACACAGGTCATGTTAATCAAATTACATCATATAGTCATCTCATACATAATCAAATTTATATGAGCTCTGCTACACCACATCACATGCACATGCAAACCATCTTGCAAAACCAAGTTAGATGCCTCTAATCGGCTCATGCAAAAATTTGTTTTTTTTGGCTTCTAAGGTTTCTAAACAAACCGAAGCTACCAACGTCCATCATCAAGCATGATAATCCAAGTTGCTAGATTAACTTTCCAGGGTGTATAAAACACGAGATAATAAAATCTCGAGCCTCATACTAAACTTCGTCATACGCGTGACCCCCGTGCAGATCACATCTGCATTGCCCTTTCGTCTGCGAAACATCCATCTTTCTCAACTATGGTGGAACCCAAAGAACTGTTAGCACTTCGTTGATCTGTCAATCAGCATACTCAGGAGCAGCATGAAAGGCTCGCGGATTGCCAGAACTTTGTGAGATTCGACCATTTCGTCAAGATCAGGACTACGCAAAATCAGGGAAGCAACAAGAACATCGGGTAACAGATTTCATCTACTACCCGCACAAATAATTTTCAGCAATAGATCTCATCTACTACCTAATTATATTGAGCAACACCCATACATCTCTATGTATTCTAGATTGCAACCTGCATCTACGCATAGCACGGCTCTTGATGCCACTATAGGGTAACACAGCAGAAAACAAAAATTTCTGACCTACGCACCATCCCAGGACCACTATGGAGACTGCATACAAGGTTTCATCATTTTCGTTACCGACTCGTAGCGCAGCGAAAGTAGAGTCGATGACGAATGGCGGTGCAGATCCCCACAGCTAGGATTTTACAACCTCCCAACCGCGAGGATGTATACCCTCATATGCCCCGTGGACAGCCCTCCGGGAGGCGGTCGGACAGTCCCCCGGATGGTGTCGCAGACAGCCATTCGGGAGGACCTTCGAAACATGGACTGCCACTCGGACAACCCTTCGGGAGGAACTCCAATAACTTGGACGGTCACACGGACAGCCCTTCGGGAGGCACTCTCGAACTAAGACCGAAACTACGATCTCTCTACAGAGTTGCACACATACGGTATCATCTATCCGGTAGGGCTTCGCCGTCCAGAACTCGTTCCCACCGGAACCCAGACAGTCTTTCGGCTCTACGAAACTATTTCGCTGGGAGGGAGAGAGAATGTCAGATCATGCATGACTTGTGTGAGAGAGTTTGAGTGAGGATGGAGAGCCCCTCTCCACCTCCTTATATAGTGGTGGAAGGGGTGAAGGGGGGGCTGAAATTCAGCCCACAAAATATGCACCCACCAAACAAGGAAACATGTTCCCATCAAACATGGAGAAAACATGTTCCCTTGTCCATGGTGTTCCCCCATGGGGCCCCACGTTCCTCCCAACACTATCCACCATTTGTGGAGGCTGAACCCACCATGGGGGGCCCCCCAACACCTTTGTCCAGCCACAAGGGGCTGCCCCCTCATGGGGGGGCGCCCCCAAAACAGCCCCACGCATCGTGGGATCTTGTCCCCTCACGCTGGGACAAGATGTTTTCCGTGACTATTAATTTTGAAAAATTCTGGAAGGTCCCAGAACATTTCCGGCACCCTCTAAAATTAGCTGGACACGCTCCGGAACATTTCCGGTATGGTGGTTTAATTTAAAACCATCTTCGTTTACCCGGTAAACAATTCCGGCAGCTCCGAAAACCTTTTTCGGTTTATTCTCTGGAAAAACTCCAGAAATTACCAGACCGATCTGGCAACCTCCAAATATTCCCGGTGCTTGCCAAAACCTTTTTGGATCAATGGTTTTATCCGAAACAACTTTTCGGTTTTACCGAAACTTTTTCGGTGTTCTCTCCGGAACTTTTCCGCTGTCTCCGAAACTATTTCAGTGACTTTCTCTCTGACTCCTTGTCTAGTATTCAGCAGATAGATGACCCTTAAGCGTGTGACCCTATAGGTTCGGTGAAGTATAGACACGACCCGGAACCCCTTCCGATCAATGATCAACATTGGAGCCATGGACACCCATATTAACCCCTATACCCACACGAATGAATATTCGAGTGAACCTCCAGTTGTCATGTGCTATTCCTGTTGCTTCGTGATATGTTACAAATACCCAAGGTGAGACATGTTGGCATCCCCGTGGATCAACAACTTGTCCACTATGCCAGTTACCTCGTTACCGGTATTGTTCTCTTTTCTCGTTCCCGTGTTTCGGCATCCCCGTGATCAAATCACAAAGTGTCTGGCCAGATGATGATAGATACCGTAACACCGAGAGGGCCCAGAGATATCTCTCCATCGTCGGAGCAGCAAATCCCAATCTTGAGCTATCAAGTTACTTGACATACTTTTCCATGAACTCGTAAGCCGCCGTAATAGCCACCCATTTACGGATGACGTTTAACAAACCCCAAAGTTCATGAAGCAAGCATGAAGAAACTCGATACTCTCATGGTCTAAGGAATTATGCAAACATTAACTTCTCTGTGTTATTAACCATTAACTTATGACGAATGTATCTCATAGCATAACATCAATTTGGGTCGATTCAACACAAATGTTCTTCTAACATTGTGCCCTCAAAATTGTCGGCATAGCCATGCCCATGATCAGGAAAACAGGATCATCATACAACACTTGAGCCAGTCTTAGAGGCCAGACTAGGAATACAATTTACCGTTTATTATTCCACACGTGCATATGAGTCTTCCTTCAAGCCTCGTGGTTATTGTAGACTCGAGAACCATAGCAGTTATAGCATGGAACATAAACCTAATTATGAACAGGGAGATAATCAATAACATTTATTATTGCCTCTAGGGCATATCTCCTACAATTTTTGCTACTACCGGCTATTTTTTTGCTACATCCATCAAGGCGGTGTTGCGACCTTGCGTGACGACGACGGCGATTTTGCTACAACCACGTTTTTGCTGCATCCATTGCCAAAAGTTGCTACATCGTTGCTTTTGTTTTTGCTAGATTGACGTTTTTTGTTGAATGGCTCGATCTGACGATCAACAGACTGCGATCCGATGGCTCGCGCGCGACCGGCAGAAAGTTTCGGTTGGCACGCCGGCGTAGATCAGTCCCCTTTAATATTAGGTAAAGAAAAGATGTTGGGCTATACCTTATGGATTAATCAATATTTGGTCCTGACTGCTTTGACTTCACTCAAAAAATGGAACATCAAAGTAATAACAACAAATATGAATATGAATTTGGTGGACAAGATAGATACTTCCTCCGTTCAGAAATACTTGTCATAGGAATGGATGTATCTGGATGTATTTTAGTTTTAGATATATCCATTTTTATACATTTGTACGACAAGTAATTCCGGACGGAGGGAGTATTTTGTTGCGTGTTTCTGAAGTGCCTGCCTCACCACTGTGAGTGCTTCGTGCGACCAAGTTGTCTTCTCCCGCACAAAAGCGGATCATCAGCGAAGTGAGGGCTACCATGGTCCTTGGCTTGTCTTCGCGGAGCTGGCGGGCAAGTCATTCATCTCGGATGTTTGTTTCTAAATGAAGCGATGGCTTCAGCGTCAGAGCAGTCTATGATATGGTTCTTTTTAGTAAGGAAACTGTTCCTGAACTTTCGAACAGATTCGCCTGGCTACTGGGTGACACGACTGAGGTCGTCAGCGTCCGGAGGTTGGACGCAAGAGCCTTGGAAATTTTCCCTAAAGGCATCTTCAAGGTCTTCCCAACTGCCAATAGAATGAGGAGGCAGACTATTAAGCCAATGCCTAGCCGGCCCCTTCAGCTTGAGCAGTAAATATTTGATGGCGTGAAGGTCATCTCTGTTAGCCATGTGTATATGGAGAAGAAAATATTCGATTCGCATTGCTTGGTCTGTGGTGCCATCGTATGATTCTATATTGATGGGCTTAAACCCTTCTGAAAACTGATGTTCCATTACCGTGTCTATAAAGCAAATTGGGTGGGCTGGACCTCGGAACCGGGTACTATCCCGTCGGAGGTCAGGGGGAGCCACGTGTAGTCTTGATCTTGTGCACGGCCTTTCCTGTCTAACCAGAGATGTCGTCGTCGTTATCAAACAGTCGCTGTTATCAAACTGCTTCAACTGATTCATGGACCAAATCAGTTGGGACAGATTTAAACAGTCACCGTTATCAAACTGCTTGATATGATGATTTGTTATAATCAATCACAGAGATCAG
This sequence comes from Hordeum marinum, assembly GCA_022496015.1. Lineage (NCBI taxonomy): Eukaryota > Viridiplantae > Streptophyta > Magnoliopsida > Poales > Poaceae > Hordeum > Hordeum marinum. The sequence goes on from CM039678.1 coordinate 559,325,127, forward strand.
TTCTCCAACTGCCCTTAGCAAGGTTAGATATGGACAACACCATTATCATGGCAGGCACGTCGTACTTAGAGTAGCAGATCATATCTATTTATCAGTAGATAATATACTCCCTCCTTTCGAATTTAAGTGTCATAGTTAGTATTCAAACTGAAACCACGAGACTTATTTTGAAACTGATGAGTATATGTGATTTCATATATATTATATGTGAACGGTGCGTGCTCCCTGATTCCGATTCCATCGTGGCAGCCATTGACCAACACACTAGAAACCGGCTAGCTAGTGCATATTAGTGGTCATAACACTTGACTTGGAGATCACTGCCATTGTGTGCTCATGCATGCTAGGACGCAGAGTGGGTGGGTGGGTGAGCTAAGAGATCGGGTTAATCATCACAAGGAACGGCAACTATATGTGTGCGTGACTACTAATCAATCTATGTGTTTGCATAACTGTGTATTCAATCCAATCCATCAAATGTGTACACTTGCACTTCAGTAGTACTACGAATATTCATGTGTTGGAGCATTTCTTTAACTAGTTCATTTCAGCCTAATTGCTGCTTTGAATATTAATGGATAGAATATGAAGCTAGGACCAAATTCCCCAAGGCAAGTATCAACACAGTCGGGGTTGTATTTTTCTCAAATAGGTGCCATACTGGAATTGATTATGGCTGTGATGGCAAACAGCTTCAGCGACAACGTAGTCAAGACTAGGGAGATTTTGTTCGCCAGCTGCATTCCTGAAAATTATTATTGTATTACTACTACTTCCGTCCTGGTTTATTGATCTTCATTGTATTTTATGTCAAGTTTTGACCATATATTTAACTAACAAAATGTTTATGCATGTCACCAAAAATTATATCATTGAAAACTATTTTCAAATACGAATCCGACGATATAATTTTTGTTGACATGCATTGACATTTTATTAGTTAAATCATTAGTCAAAATTTGACACAAATTACAAAGAGGACCAATAAACAAGGACGAGGAGGTAGTAGTTTCTAGTTGGCACATGGATTCCTGTTGATCCGGCCACGTCCAACTTTGATTATTAGTTCCTTATGTTTCAACTTGCAAAGTCTTTCTCATGAAGCGATTGGTGTCTTTTTCCGACCTTTATCATGTGTCTCATCTGCATGCATGTATGCATAGTAACACATAAATATGATAATTAACTGACCATCGAATGTCATGAAGGAACAAATAACGATCTCAAATAGGGACGAGGGAATGTTTGGCACTACCCCACTCCACCAAAATCACTTCCACTTCATCAAATCTCGTAGGAAGGAAGTTCACTTGGTGTAATGGACAGGAGAGGTCCATAATGGCGAAGCTTGACAGAGTTTTGTTCAACAATGCCTGGAATGATATATTCCCGATCAGCGATCTGCTGCCCTTGAGCTCCAACGTTTCTGACCACTGTCCTATGCTGCTCTCCTGTTCCTCTGACAGGCCCAGGGCGTTCAGATTCAGATTCGAGAATTATTGGTGCAAGTTACCGGGGTTTCTTGAGGTGGTTAAGGAGGCTTGGGAGGAGGAGGTCTCCAGTTCCAACCCTATGCATATTCTCAGCACCAAGCTTCAGCGCACAGCTAAAGCGCTGCGAAGGTGGGGTCAAAACGAAGCAGAGTGCCATGAACCTGCAGTTTCAGATAGCCAACGAGATTATTCTTTGCTTGGACACTGCCCAGGAGGCAAGGCCCCTATCTGCTGAAGAGAGAAAGCTGAGGGCCTTTTTGAAAGGCAAGTGCCTGGCTTTGGCGTCCTTGGAAAGGGTTCGGCTAAGGCAGAGAGCCAAGATCAGAGATCTACGGGAGGGGGATGCAAACTCAAAATACTTCCACCTCAAAGCTAATGGGCGCAGAAGGAAACATCTCATCCCCTGCCTGCAGAACGGCGAGCGCGCGACATTCTCCATGGAAGAGAAGCTAAACCTGGCGCATGATTTTTTCCGGGATTTGCTCGGTGTCCCAAGAGCTAGGCATATGGTTATCAACCTAGGGATGTTGGGTCTTGGTAAGATCTCTACTGCCACTTCCCAGGCCCTGGAAGCCCCCTTCTCTAGAGAGGAGGTCAAGAAGGTGGTGGACGACATGCCTTCCGATCGCGCCCCAGGGCCGGACGGGTTTTCGGGGCTTTTTTACAAGATATGCTGGGAGATTATTACGGACGATTTCATGGCTGTGATGGAAGCCCTTCATGATGGCCGTTTTTCTTCCTTCAGCGGACTGAACAACTCCATTCTCATGCTTTTGCCTAAGAAAGAGAGATCGCAGCAGCTGGCTGATTTCAGGCCCATCAATTTAATCCACGGAGTGGCCAAGATTTTTTCCAAGGTGTTGGCGGCTCGCTTGTCCCCACTGCTGCCAGGAGTCATTTCCAGAGCACAGAGTGCTTTTGTCACTGAGAGAAGCATTCATGAGAATTTCAAAAAAAATCGGAATGCGGCCAGAACTCTGCACCATAAGAAACTCCCGTCAGTGTTGATGAAAATTGATATATCTAAGGCGTTTGACTCACTGTCCTGGGATTTTCTTTTGGAGATCTTGAGGGCCAGAGGCTTTGGCGCTAGATGGTGCTCGTGGATCTGTGGTCTTCTGAGCTCGGCGTCCTCCTCGGTCCTCATTAACGGGGAAACCAGTAAGCCGTTCGCCCTGGGGAAGGGAGTCAGGCAGGGTGATCCCCTGTCGCCGGCACTCTTCATCTTGGCTATCGACGCGCTACAAGCAATGCTTAATTGGGCCACGAGCCAGAATCTGCTGGCTAAGCTTGGTTTGGACAGCAGGATGCTGAGGGCTTCATTTTTCGCTGATGATGCAATTCTTTTTTTTCACACCAACGGCGTCTGATCTTCAGGTTATCTCGGCCATTCTGGAGCTGTTTGGGGAGGCTTCGGGGCTACGAATCAATTTTCAAAAGAGCTCCATTACGTGCATCCGATGTGGGGAGGACCGGGCTATGGCGGTCGCTGATTTCTTCAACTGTCAGCACATCCAGTTTCCCCTCAAATACTTAGGGCTGCCACTCTCAATCTACAAATTGAAGAGGCAGGACATACTTCCACTGATTGATAGGTACTCCAGCAAGATGAAAGGGTGGAAGCCCAAGATGTTGGCTCCGGTCGGCAGACTGACCCTGATGAGCTCTGTTCTGATGGCCCTGCCGATCCACTTTTTGTCTGTTCTCCCTTTGCCGGCTTGGGCACTCAAGATCATTGACAGAAGATTTAGAGGATTTGTGTGTAAAGGTGAGGAGGAAATCAACGGAGGCCACTGCTTGGTCCCATGGGCCCGGATTGCAGACCAAAAGAATGGGGAGTTCTCGGCCTTTTGAACTTGAAAAACTTTGGGATCGCTCTTCGTTGCCGCTGGCCTTGGCTGAGCTGGGATTCAGCGCAACGACCATGGAAATTTCTACCAGATCAGCAGGACAAGGATGCTTCTGCTATGTTCGCCGCGGCAGGCCGGGTGGCCTTAGGGAATGGGGAGATAGCCAGATTCTGGACGGATAGCTGGACGCCTGAAGGCCGTAGCCTAGCTTCTTTGGCCCCCGCTTTATTTTCCTTCGTGGAGGATTCTAAATTGTCGGTTAAGGATTCTCTGCACAATCGCAGGTGGATCAAGGACATCCAAGGTGGCCTAACGGTCCAAGCTTTGGCGCAGTATCTCTCGGTCTGGGACATCGCCCATGACACCACCCTCTCTGCGGATACCAATGATCGACTCGAATGGAGGCTGACTGAGCATCACCACTTCACCGTAAGCAGCGCTTACAGGATGTTCTTCATGGCCGGAATTAAGTTCGCCTGTAACAAGCCAATATGGAAGTCCAAAGCCCCCCCTCGCTGCAAGTTCTTCATGTGGCTGGTTATTCATAAGAAGTGTCTTACGGCGGACAATCTTCAGAGACGCGGATGGCCGTCCAATGAATACTGTCCACTCTGCTTAGTCCATCTTGAGGACTGCACACACCTCTTTGTGCACTGCAGGTTCACGCAGCAGCTCTGGAGGGCGTTCCAGCAATGGACTGGCGTCATTTTCTCCACCCCGGACGACAATTACAGCAGCACAGAGGATTGGTGGCTACAGACGAGGAGGGCAATCCCGAAGCACGCACGACGGAATTTCGACACCATTGCCATCCTTATTCACTGGAGGGTCTGGAAGGAGCGGAACTCTAGAGTATTTCAGCACACAGCTTGTAGCATTGATCAAGTCCTTGACCAAATCAGAGAGGATATGGGAGTATGGAGATCCACCGGTTGTGTGGCTGACCTAGGGAGTTAGTCACCACAGTGTCGCGCGGTTCCCTTGAACTTCTATTCCAGCGGCTCTTCCATGTACTAACAGTTCCAGACCTCCTGAACTGTTGGTTGTTGTTGTACTGTTCTTATTCTCTATCTAATAAAGATCGGCCAATGGCCCTTCGAGACACCAGAGAGCAGTTTGTCATGTTTGGCTTCCAACTAGCTTCAACTTCAAAAATAATAAATTTGATGAAAATGATCTATTTGATTGGATGACATGAAAAAAAACGAAGGGGTTATCCACTTAATGGTGGTAGTGGTGAAGAATTTTTCCTCAAATCCAGTTTCTAGAGTTTTTGGAGCACCCCCTAAGGAGCTTCACAATAAACAAGACTTGTATGCTAAATTCCTTTTTTTTTTTGCGGAGCGATATTTCCTAGAGCTATCCCGTTATAATGGAGTTTTATAGAGTAGAGCAGTCCCAAAGAAGCCCTAAATCACAGTCACCTGAAAGTTTATTTTGAATAAGCCAATTTTCTGGACCACTGAATTAACATCCAACGTGTCGTTCTTTGTTTTGTTTTTTTCCTTTTGCTTTCACCCTCCTTAAATGATTCCTTCTTCACTCCTTACATCCAGCTCGTCCCGTCTCGTTCCTGGCTCTGTCTCGGCTGCGTCCTTGTGCAATGTTGTTGCTAGTGGCGGAGTCCCCGGCTCGGCCTCGGAATCCAACCTCGTTTCCTTCCTTTTCTCCCACGAAATGAACTTAGCCAAATTGCAAATTCAGACAAGTTACATATAGCCGTCGTTCTCAAAATAATGATAATATATGATATGTACATGTTCCACTGTGCACTTTGTATATTGAGATTGTTCCTTATTAATTAATGGAGAGAAATCCTGTGCATGCATGCACACGTACGTGTTGATGAGGGTATGTACTCCGGCTCCATTATTCGGGAGTAATGCATCCACTAGGAGGACAATGTCATGGTCATGGCCATCCTTCCCTTCATGGCTGTGTAACGTGAGTTCGCCGGCAGTTTTTCTCCGGGGTTGTCTGGACTATGGAACTTGAAAACAAACAAAGCAACCTAACTTGTTTCCCATTTGTTTCCTACGTCTTTACTATAAGATGAAGCTGGTTGCGTCAACCGCGTCAATGGAAATCGAAAAGTGCCTAATAAACCTGAATGGAAAATGTATCTAGCTAGGTAGTGGGTGAAGGAGCGAGGCGCGTGTCTGTCGCCGTCGTCGCCGCCCTGTCCGGCAGGCCGAAATCCCTACCTGCCCGCTGTTCTTCTTCCACGACGTGCGGTGCCCCCACCGGCAACTCAATTGGCAGCTAGCACTAGAAAACTGTTGATACTTGAGCCCGTGTGCCGGTAGGTGCCCACCATCACTCACATCGCGCGCAACAAGACGTCAAGACCGGCCCCTCTCGTATGGGCATGATAGACAATGCCATGGTTGCTCGCCTCTCAATTTAGCTTATAAGAACGTCTACAACCCGACCCTTCTGCCCATTTCAAACGTCCGGCCAGGTTGCCTGTTCATTGCGCGGTCACGGAAAATCGATTCAGACGGACCTCTCAAACCGACCTCAAACGTCGGAGCAGACCGACACCCTCCATATCGAGCCTAAATATGAGGTGGATATGGGGACCCCGGCACGCTCGCCTTGCCCGCACTGGCCCGCATCGACGCCACATATATTTGTCTGCATTCGTTCGTCGGATCAAACCCTAGCCACTTCACTCTATTCTCCTCCACTCACATCCCCCACCCTAGCTCACCTCCGGCGATCTCCAGCCTTCTCCGCCATGGCGGGCAACAAATCCGAGTCCTTCATCTCCAGATCCGTCGACCACGAGCTCATCCCACGTGGCTCCGAGGAGGAGATGGTCGTCCTGCTTGCGTTGCGCCGCTCCTGGAAGGCGACCTCGCAACGCCGGAAATCCATTGCGTTGGCACAACCGGTGCTCGGATCTGGCGTTGTTGCCTCACTGGAGACGATGCAGTCCGTCTGGCGTTCGAATGTCGTGGTGGAAGCGCAACCCCTCCGTTGGCACGCCGAGCACGAAGCATGGCCGTCCGCGAAAGATGTCATGGTGTGGCGTGCCCAACGGGTGAAGCAGCGGGATCGGGAGGCGACAGAGGCCCTCGCGGCGGTGGACGTTGGAGAGACGGATTCACACTCTGGCGCCCCATAGGGTGCACCAGTGCGGGCGCCACAACCGCGTTGTGGTGGACGTCGGCTCCTCCCAGAAAGGATCCGCCATCAATCTCACGTCTGCCGGCACCATCCGGGTTACGGGCTCCGATGAGGAAGAGTAGGGCATGGAAGACGGTGGGAGACCGAGTCCCGTGAGCCGGCTAGTGTCCCGTGTCCTAGTGTACCTCGCCGGCGGCCAGACCGACACTACGATTGGCACAGCCAGCCACCCCGGACATGGACACGACGGAGCCGGACGACCTCCGCTTAGTATTAGGTTTACCTTGCATGTAATAATATGAATTTGAGATTTTTAATTTGAAATATCCAGATGTAAAATTTATTATTTAAGGTGTGATCGGTTCGAGCACGTCTGCAAACGTTTGAAGAGTCGGATTTGCAAGTTACGGACTCTAAATTCTAATCACGGGAGTTAGAAACTTGGACACGAGGCTGTGAGAAGGAAGGACAGCCATGAACACATCGGTCCATCCATCCTGTACGCCCGAATCAGGCAGACACGACGCTTGGCTCCGGCGACCTACGAGACGTACGGCCAGCCCGGCGCACATGAAATCCTCTCGTGATCCCCTCCAACCGGTAGCCAGTTAGTTAGTTTAAGACTTTAGTAAGACAATTAATTCTTGGCGCGCATGTGGAGTTGAAAAGATCCTTTGCTTGGACATGATCTTCTTCATGCCCCCCACGTAGGTGTAGGTCCGTCTCCATGCCTTGCCCCTCCATCGCGCTTAAAAGAGAGCCTTCGGCCACACACCTCCTCATCTCAGCCGTGTTATCCATCCACCCACCCATCTTCACGGTAGTTGGATACTCACTGACTAACACCAATCTTGCTTTCTAGCCTCATCGATCGACCGGCCATGGCGTGCCTTATCCTCGTCCTCGCGGTGGCGGCCTCCGTCGCCCAATCGCTGCCTGCCAGCGCTTCTGCCGCTGCCTCAACGTCATCGTCGTACCGATGCGGCTGGTGCCCGCGCGGCTCCACCGCCTCCCTCCTCCCTCCCGATGCCGGCGTCCTCACCGGCGCCCCGTGCGGATACAGTGAGCCGGAGACGCTTGTCGCCGACGAGGGGTTCCACATTGCGGCCGTCAGCGCTAGATTCTTCCGCGGCGGACGGGCTTGTGGCGCCTGCTACCAGCTGAGATGCAGGAACCGGAGCGCGTGCTCGGAGGCGGGCGTAAAGGTCATCGTCGTTGCCGACGTGCCGGAGCTGAACAGGACAACCGGCAGCGTCGGCGGCGGGAAGTTCCTGCTCAGCAACGACGCCTTAGCTGCCTTGACAACTGCTGGTCACAGTGGTGAGCTCGGGAGCTTGGAGGATACGGCCGTCGACGTCGACTTCAGGAGGATACCATGCATGTACAAGAGCAAGAACCTAGCAGTGAGGGTGGAGGAGACCAGCAACAGGGACAAGGGCCACCTCGCCCTCCGCTTCCTCTACCAGGGCGGCCAGACCGACATCGTCGCCGTCGAAGTAGCGCAGGCGGCAGCTCCGGATGCCGTCCAGAGCGTCGCCGCACCGTCGCCGACGAACTGGCAGTACATGACGCGGCGCGAGGGTTCGCCCGGGGTGTGGCGCACGTCGCGCGCGCCGGCCGGTCCGCTGCGACTCCGGCTCGTAGTCACCGCGGGCTCCGGCGGCAAGTGGCTTCGCACGGACGGGGTGGTGCTCCCCGCGGAGTGGCAGTCCGGCGCGGTCTACGACACAGGGCTGCGCGTCACCGACGTGGCCGCGCGCACATGCAGCTGCGCCGCCGCCTCCGGGGACGGCGACGAAGAGGAGTAGGAGCCCAGTTGACACACAGAAACGCGCTCCCATCCTTGCTGGATCCTAGTGACTGGTGGTCCATTGGACCCGGCCTGCACGCCACCGGCCGGCCGCCGGGAAGGTCCATGATGCACAACGCCGGCACACGCGGAAAAGTGAAGAGAAACGGAGAAAGAGGCGTAACAGCGAAAAGGACAATTTACAACGACGTCATTGGGATAATCCAACCTTGACCGCCTCACACCCCCCTACACTTCTTCATCGTCGTCGCCGAAGCTCCGCTTGACTGCAGGAAATGGTGCACGCTCCATGATTTGTGGTTCCACCGTGATGGGCGGCCACTGACCACACTAGCAAGTAGCTAGTGCATATTAGTAGCCAATATGCATACACACGCTTGAGGTTATTGTCATTGCATTCATCCATGCACTACATGAGTGGGGGTGGGTGAGCTATGGCATTCGGCAGCTAGTCTCATCATATGTATATCCCGGCCCGCCGGCAGGTCCAAGTCCAAAGATACTTCACGGCCATTGTTGATTCTTCTTCCACGGGCTTCTCTGTGGAATTTAGAGATACTTATATCAAATTTGTTGTGCATGCATGAGATCGCCATTTAATTACCACTCATGCATCCGTGCTAATAACCACAATAATAATAGGTGGGGGGGGGGGGGATGCCTGTGGTGTTGTGGGAGTTGCCCAATTGGTTTTCCTACTCGGTGACATCACAATTCGATCCGAACCGGGGGTGGATTTTGACCTGGTTGCAATCTTCCTTTTCTTTTTGTGTCTTCCTTATAAAAGTTATTCTCTGGTTTGTAATTTTTTTGTTTCCATTGGGACCGGACTCATGCTCGCTTAAGATGTATTTTACTAGCGCTTTAATTCAATGCAGTACTAAGTCCTTCGGCAGCCTTCCCTCGTTAAAAATAAACAATAACTTCAAATATGCATGAGAAATACATGTAAGATCGACAGAGAATTATAAGTTTGACTTCGCGCACTCAGGAATATGTGGCCATTCATATCCATAGTAGCTAAGTAAATATTCAGAAATATCTAATATTTTTATTATGACAAATTATGTTGTTCCAAGGATGTTTTTTTAGCAAGCATGGCAAATCTTGGGGGGGGGGGGGGAAGTAAACATGGTTTTCCATGCTTTCTGAAGAGAATTGTCATCGTCGCGACAACACAATTTCCCATGTCGGACATTTGATCTTCCATGCTAAAAAATCTAACATCGAGTTGTAGCAAAATCCTTAACATTCATTTATGTAACATACCTGTTGAGTATATTGATTAGATTAGGAAATACGAGATAGACTAGGATTTGTCCTACCTTACCTTGTACTCCAAGTAGATCATTGTATTCCTATATATATGTCCACGAGACTCAAGCAATACATCAACTATTCCATCAAAATCTCTCTCTCCCTTCCAACATGGTATCAGAGCGCCCCTCCACCTACACCGTGCGACCGACCTGGCCCATTGGTTGTGCGCGCCTCCGCAGGTCCCGTGAAGACTGTCCTAAGTACAGCGCGCCCCTCCACCGATCGCGCACCAAGCTGTCGTTGCGTCGCCCCGTCGGGCCGCAACGCCGCCGCCCCGTGGTTCTCCCCGCGGCCGCATCGACCCGCGTGCTACCGCTGCGTCGCCCCTTCGGGTCGTAGTGAGCGTGGCATGCGGTCTTCGCCGTCGCCCGAGGCCGTCCCCGCGACTGCACTGGCTCGCGCACCGCCGCTTTGTTGCCCCTTTGGGCCATCGCGCCATGGCACGCGGTCCATGCCGCCGCCCCGAGGTATTCCCACCGTCGCCCCGACCCGCCTGCTCATGCTGCGTTGTCCCTTCGGGCCGTAGCGCCGCGGAGCGTGGTCCACTCCGCCGTCTCCGCGCGTCGACTTCTACGTGGCATGCGCCGCGCCGCCTCCCTAGGCGCGGGAACGTCACCGTCTGCGCTGGTCTTCGTCATGCTGTCGGGTTCTTCCTCGCCTACTTCGAGCATCGCCATCGCGATCCTAACTAGCCGTCGCCGCCGCTCTTCTTCGGTGTTGCTGCAACTCACTCACCTGAGCCGCGCCGCCAGTCCACCCCCTTCTTCTTCGTCCAGCACCAGCTCATCGCCAGTGTCGCCATCGTCTACCTCGACCACTTCATCTACTCCGACCACCGCGGGCGACACCGGCCCTCGCCGGTTTGCGTCGTGACCGTCGTCGAGTCCTTCTCTGCTAGCCTCCTCGACATGGCGTACAAGTTGTGTGCAGGTCCCCATCTACGCATACCCGATGCTGGCAACACCGTCGCGTGCCTTCGTCCCCGGTGTGTTCCCAGGTCTGGCAAGCCTGGAGCGACGCATTGTCAACATCGACTTCGTCCGTCTACGCATGCGCGGTGCTGGCAACACCGACGCGTGCCTTCGTCTACGATGTGTCCCCGGGTTTGGCAATCCCGGCGTGCCGCGTCTCAACTACATCTTCTCCCCGGCGCACCACTACTTCGACACCACTGTGCCCATGACTAACTTGGCGTCTTCTTGCGCCCGCGGCTTCACGGCGACTTCCTCGACACCGGCTACCCCGACTCGACATCGACCATGGCGTTCTTCGCACGGCTACCTCGACCACGACTACACCACCCTACACTCTCGGCTACCTCGACATCGGCACAAAGGGCTACCGCCTTGCTTGAGCAACCTCGTTGGTTCTACTTCAGCCACACCTTCCACGATGCATCGACCGTTACGACTGTGGGGGGACGTCTATCGGCTTACCTTCGGATTCTTCTTCAGTCTCACCGTCTGCCTCGTTACCGTTGTGACTGTGGGGGGATGTTGAGTATATTGATTAGATTAGGAAATACGAGATAGACTAAGATTTGTCCTACCTTGCCTTGTACTCTAAGTAGATCATTGTATTACTATATATATGCCCACGAGGCTCAAGCAATACATCAACTATTCCACCAAAACCTCTCTCTCCCTTCCAACAATACCAGCCCACAACTATGGGGCTTGCACTTTCAATTTATTACAACATCCAGCTTGCTAGTTTATGTATATTGGCCTATCTCTCGGGATTGATACTATAATCCTCAGACCAAGATGAATAAATATACTTGCATGCATCCTGGAGAACTGGGATATGTATATTCGCATACATGCTGTCGAAGACAGCCTTGAAGATAAGCAGGCGAAATCCTGAGATCGGTCTGTCTATGTTGTTTATGTCCAGCTCCCTTGTGCGAATTATTATTGTGCTAGCCCTGCGCTAGCTAGCTAGTAGGAGGTTTTCAGTTAGCACATGGACTTCGTGCTCGAGTGCACGTAGATTGATCCCGTCGATCCATTTCCAGCTTTGAATAGTTTATGTTTATTTCATCCAGCTTTGATTAATTGATATTTTTGGCAAGGAGTTAGTTCATTAATTTCAAATCTGAAGATCTTTGATCCTCATAGCGCCTGTTTTTATTTAAACCGTGTGTGGAATGATTAATCTCTGCTCCACGTATGACATGGCCTGGCCGGCCATGATTCACGAGGGGCGAGATACATGGCCTGTTCATAGTTTATGTTTATTTCATGCCGGCGCCGGGGTCCAAGTTCGAATATTCATAGAAGTTCAGCTCCACCACCGGCACTTAAACTACCAGAATCGAATTTTTTTCAAAAACTAGTACGAATTTTGTAGCAATTTTGAAAACAGATGCGTGAGTTGAAAAAATTTTAATACTAGTATCCTGTCGGCCAATAGCCGGCCGAGCAGGGACCTGTCGGCCACCACCAGGCCGACCGGAGACCTGTCAGCCATCCGTAGGCCGAAAGGATCCTGTCAGCCAAACAGAGGCCAGGAGATAGGCCTGTCGGCCTGGGGTAGGCCGAAAGGCACCTGTCGGCCAGTGGGAGACCGACTGGCACCTGGCTAAGCCCCGGCCCTCTTTTCTTCCTCCTCTGACTAGTCATTTCACCCTCACCCTTCCCCTCTTCCCCTCTCACTCCAGTTGCTCTCCGGTGGTTCCACCGCCTCGCCGATCTCCTCGCTGAACCACCCATTTTGTTATCCTACCCACGTAAACAATAGATCAGGGCGTTCTCCACCGGCCTACGGTATATATTTTTTGCTTGAAACTCAATCGAATGAGAACTGCCAAGTCGGTAGTGGATTTAGTTCATATTTGTCACCGTCCGCTTGCAGGTAATGGCTTGCCCATTTTGCCGAGCTCCAGGTGGCCCTTGTGCTGCCATTGATTCCGGTGCATCTCTATTTACTGTGGTGCTGGATCGTCGATGTGCAAGACGTGTTGTAAGATTCTATGTCTTGATTATCTAACTGTGGCATATTCGAATGCCTTTGTTTATAAGTTTATGATCATTGCTTCCATTCTTCTTTTTAGTATGTTTCGTGCAGTGTTAAATCACATCTTGCTCGGTACATTGACGAGTGCAGAGCTTTAGCTATTCGGAGAGGTGACATAGATTTTGATCTTGCTCTGCACAACACTGAGGGTAACTTATACCATGTTATATTTACACATGGTAGGATGACCAGTAAATTCCATGGTCCTTCGTGGGAGGAACTCGTGAATGATTATGGTCTCCGCCACAGTGACATGATGACTGTTATGCTTGAGCACTATGGAACTTATATTAGTGTCGAATTTCATCGGGATGGTGTTATGTTGTTTCCTTTACCCCATGTTGGTAAGATTTATGTTTGACAGATTTTCAGATTTGATTGAGCTTATACTTTTTGCGGTTCATGTCAGTAATTGAAATAATTTTTTTGTAGCTCTTGAGGATCTGAGTGAAACTCAGAGGGAACTTGTTGACAGCTATTTTTATAGTCGTGGTGTCACTCTGAATTATCATCAAATGTATGTCATGTCGCGGCAGCTCTTTGAGGACAACTAAATACTGTGTACTCCTTTCGTTCATAGGATGGATCGCATGAACGTTATTTCCCAACATATGGTAAGCTTTGGTTTCTGTTTTTTATTATTTGTTTGTTCTTTGCTGGTTCATAAGATGGATCATATAACTTGCTTGTTTCTGTCAGGTTATTCCTACCATGGTTGTGAGGAGTTTGATGGAATTTGTGGCTATTCCTAGGACTGGTTCTTTACTTCTTGAAATTACTTTGGATTCAGAAGATGATGATATATTTTTGAGCATTCCTTGTTCCTACTTCATTGGCTTGGGTGATTGAATGGTTTTGAAGAAGGAAGGTTTCGGAAATTTTCTGCTGGCATCGTCTATCGAAGTCAACAATTTGGTGCTCATAACATTCAAACAGCATGATCAGGAGCTAGCTATTGTTTTCAGCTATCTGCCACAGTGAGAAAGAAAAAAGGTCTCGTGCAGCCCAGGCAGTAGAAGAAGCTGAAGATGGAGAAGAAAAATATCCACGTTGGACTCAGTAGATTTATATTCTTGTAAGTCAATTTCAGCAAGTTGTATCTTAATTTCAGTAAGATGTATCTTAATTTCAGCAAGCCGTACTATTCTCGTTTTTATTTGCCGTCAATTTCTCCCGCCATTCTATCCCGCCATTTTCTCCCGCCATTCTCTGTCCCGCCATTCTCTCCCGCCCGATTTCCCGCCATTGCGGTTGTCATCTGCCTATAAAAGGAGGCATTGTATCTGCCTTCCTCCATCAGCCACCAGCACTCGAAAAAACCAGCGCGGTAGTCATTATGAGTTTGCCTTCTTCGGATCAAAGCATTAGGCCTAGCAAATGGAAGAGTGTGAAGCTGCCTCAAGGGGTGGAAGCAGTTCGTTGTTGGTGTGGTGATCTCTGCAAGGTGAAGGAGGTGACGGATTTTTCAAATTGGTTGGGCATGAAGTTTTTCATGTGCGCTAATTATGAGGAAGATCCACCCGTTGGTCCTTCACCGTACATCACGCCTCCGGTAAGTTTCAGTCACACAGAATAAACACGTTGTTCATATTGATGTTGATTTGATTTGTTATATTTGTGTTTCTTTTGTAGTCTCCTCCGCCCCTGTGCCAATACTATCGTTGGATAGACATGAAAATGCCGGACTGGGCGGTGACTGAGATTCGTGAAAGAAGTCGTCAAGCATGGGCAAGTTTGGACGTGGAGGAGCGCCGCGAGAAGGTGGCAGCAGAGGAGAAAGCAAAGCAGGAGAGAGTTTGGCAAGAGCACTGTGTGGAGCAGAGGGCTTTTCTTGCTGAGATGAAGAAGAAAAACCAAGAAAACCAACTTCGACTAGCAGAGGTCTACCGGCAGCTAGAGGAGGCCCGTGAAGCTGAGTGGCAGAGAAAGAAAGAAAGGGCTCGTGCAGCCTAGGCAGCAGAAGAAGCTGGAGATGGAAAAGGAAAATATCCACGTTGGACCCAATAGATTTAGATTGCAGTAACTCAATTTCAGCAAGTTGTATCTTAATTTCAGCAAGATGTATCTTAATTTCAGCACATTGTATCTTAATTTCAGCAAGATGTACCGCCAGATCCTCTCCCGCTAGTTCCTCTCCCGCCACTTCCTCTCCCACCAGTTCCTCCACTGCCAGTTCCTCTCCCGCCACTTCCACTCCCGCCACTTCCTCTCCCGCCATTTTGTCTCCCGCCTATATAACTACATTCGCAGTAAGGAGGGTGAGCAGGCCCTTCCTTTCCCTGTCGCTCCCGCATCCTTCCTTCCGCTCTCGCCATTCTTTCGTGGAGATGTCTCATCCTCCTCATCCTCACTATCCTTTCTTCGTCTAACTGCCAATTTCAAGATGAATGACAGAGTAGTACCATGGGAGGAACTCATCAGCAGTGACTTGATAATGAATGAGTTGTCTCACCAATTAGCTAGGGCTGGGTGGCCTCCCAGGACTTTTGAGGAGATACGGAAAGAACTTCTGAGGTTGCATGCCAGATAGCAAAAGCAACTGCACAAGGGTGATGCTTATCTCAGGATTGTTGTGAATAATTCAGGTTTATGGTCAGCAGAAAGTGAGGATGAGGATGACCTCTTCATGCCGAGCAGCAAGGTGAGGAGTTCTGCATCGAAGGGCAAGAGTTCTACATTGACAAAGGGCAGGAGTTCTACATCGACGAAGGGGAAAAGTTCTGCAGTGACGGAGGATGAAGACGACGTCTTCATGCCGAGTACCAAGGTGAAGACCAACGCATCGTCGAAGGGCAATAGTTCTACATCGACGAAGGGGAAGAGATCTGCAGCGACGGAGGATGACGATGATGCATTCATGTAATACTATGTTTCCATGTAGTACTATGTTCTGTAGTGTTGTTCTATGTTGTGCGGTTTAATTAAGTTGTAACGTTTAATTCACTTGTAATGTGCAATTGATGTCGACTGATTTGGTTTGTGTTGCTATTGTTCTCTCTCAAGACCGAATAAATATGTCAAATACATATAGGATAAATATGTCCGATACATAGAGGCTAAGCATGTCAAATACATGAATATGTCCGATACATAAAGGCTACATATGTCTCATACATAAATACATAGTCATGTCTCGTACGTAGATGACCATATCACTCCTGGGGCTTGCGACGAATCTTCGGGTTCCTGGGACGTGGACCGGAAGGCGATAAGCGCTGAGGAGGTGGACGAGTGTCACGATGACCATGACCATAGAACACCTCGTCCGTCGGTGTCTGTGTCTCCTGCGTCGATGGTGGTGGTGGAGTGGCAAGAACTGTCTCCGAGATACCGTAGGTGCATGCAGCACGATCATCGTCCTCGCCGTCACCAGGTATGTACAAACCAGGACCAGTAAATATAGGTGACTGAAGTGAAGCCATAAACGGCTGCGACTGGCTGCCGCCTGCTGGTGAATTAAAACATGTAAGAAATGACTTACGAGACTACATTTTGCACAAAAATGTACGAAGTTTAGTTACCTAGGTCCATCTGGTGAAGCCAGGCGGAGTCAGCAGCCTGCGAAAGAGGTGGCTGCTGGTAGAAATAGCCCCCGGGCTGTGAAGTAGGTGGCTGCTGTCAGGAGTAGCCACTAGGCTGTGAAGTAGGTGGCTGCTGCCAAGAGGAGCCCCCAGGCTGTGAAGGAGGTGCCTGCTCCCAGGAGGAGCTCCCTAGCTGTGAAGTAGGTGGCTGCTGCCAGGAGTAGCCCCCCGGCTGTGAAGCAGGTGCCTGCTGCCAGGAGGAGCCCCCAGGCTGTGAAGGAGTTGTCTGCTGCCAGGAGAAGCTCCCTGCTGTGAAGGTCGTGGTTCTGAACGCTGCAGAGAGGGGCGTGGCGGATGATGTGCTGCACGAGTGTCAACAACATTGGAAGATCGCCTACATGTAACAGCTGCGATGAACCCGCGTATCTTCGCTTCAAGACTCTTCAACAGTGTTGCTTGCTCTCTCAGTGGGATATTTTCTCCTCTGTCAACACAGTCGACCAAAGAGGTAACCTCCTCTAGCGCTTGAGTTCCCAATTCACCATGTACGTAGAAAGTTAACCAATTGTACATGTTCATGTATAGGGAAAAGGTAGGATGTGAGACAAACTGAGGACATACCGCGTGGTGTCTGGTTCCCACTAGTGAGGAAGTTGGGAAGAGATCGCTAGCGAGAGGAACTGGGATATGTTCCGGAGCAGATGATGGAACCAAGTAGATCCTCGTGGTCTGTCTGTAACGCTTCAGATACAACCCGTACGTGTCCCAGTCAAAGACACGAACTTCATCCCATATATTTGTCGGGGCAGTATTCCATTCCTCGAGGTAAGGTTTGATATCACGAACCCAAGAAGTATGGGACTTGTTTCCTCCGCTGTGAGTATACCTGAGATTGAAATGCACGTTACATGATTAGTTATAAGTATTCCGAATAGTCTCAATAACCTATTAATGCAGAGATGAGAACCAAAGTAGTATTACTTACTTGTGCACGTGATCTAGTAATTGTGAAATAACCGGAATGCCAGGCTCTTGGAACAGACCGAACTGTCTCATCACCCTATTGATAGCCATCTCCTCAACTGTCACATTGAAGACCAGCTTGGCCTTGGTCATCCAGTAATGCTGATCTCTAGTGCAGTTTCCAGAAATCCCGCCTGGGTATCTATCTGAAATAGCCTTACGGGTGTACGGTTCCCATATAACCTGATCCTCGTGCAGACTATCAAACTGCACCGTGAAGGAGGGGTAGCAGCCCCTCACCTGGCTAGGCGTAAACTGTCTCTGCACATCACAACAAACATTAGTACATAATATTGAATAGCGAGAAATAAACATTACTAACTCATATTGTTAATAATGAAAATACCTCTCTCCGTGCCCAAACAGACCCCACAGTAGGCAAGTCACCGATAGAAGGCACGTAATGTCCAACAATGTCCTCCTTGCCGAAAGGTTTGTCAATGCTAACGTAGGGTCGACCAATGGGGAATATCTCATAAGACCAAAGCTGCAACAGAAGTGGACATCTGAGAAGACCAGATTTCCTAGACCTCAACTGGCAAGCTTTGCACAAGCCTCTGTACGTAGCTGCTAACACGGCAGAACCAAAACTCCTTCGCGCAATGTTCTCAGGGGAACATGCATCAGCTATCTCTCGTGCAATGCCAATCAATCGTGCATCTACAGTGGTCACGTGGTTCTCTGTGAACATGGTCTTGCCAAACAACCACATAATATATGCCTCTAGGGACCGGTCAATCTGTGCCTCTGACAACTGATAAGTGGGATATCCTAAGGCAACAATCTGAAACTGGCTCAACCACTTGAAAAGAGGCCCGTGCCGATCGTTTTCTAGTGCGGTGGTTGTTGGCACCACAGCTAGAAAACGGGCATGCATAGATGCTAGCCAACCATCTTCTACCTCTAAAGGTCCTATGGCAACATCGGCCAGAGATAATCCCAACAAGTAAGACACATCCTGTAAAGTAGGAGCCATCTCCCCCCATGGAAAGTGGAACGTATGTGTCTCTAGTCTCCATCTATCTACTAAGTAGCTAAGGAGTGACCTGTCGTAATAGATGCGTGATACTGGCCTCTTGTGCAGCTGCATTGGTTCGCCCGCGTCATCCAAGTCCGGGTGATTAACCCACTCATCCAATGTACCCTCAACCAGTCGTGCCAAGGGTAGAAGTCCAGCCCAATTCAGCCTACAAAATAAACAAAATGTAGCTTACAATTAGCTACTATCAAAACGATGACGAACGTGCTACGTGATTGTACCGACACATACGTATCAACCCATGCAGGGTGTATCATCCAGTTAGACTTTGGGGTGCGAGTGATCAACACGTCTAAGTTCGTGCCTGATTCCGTAATTGCGGCTCGGTGCCCTCTATTGATATTACCATTAAGCATCCGATATGAAGCCATATCTGCAATGAGAACATAGTACAAACATATTAGAAAATATAACATAGAAGGGGGCGCACTAAAAATAAAAACTTAGTATCCGAAAGGCATAAAAACATAGTCTCACATATTGCAAATAAAAACATAGTGCACACATATTACAAATCAAAACATAGTTCGACATATTACAAATTAAAAACATAGTCCCACATATTACAAATTAAAAACATAGTCCCACATATTCCAAATACAAACATAGTCCCACAGATTATGTAGCTTGTGAGTTATTCATTCCTCGTCCGCCCATTCGGCCTCGAGAGCCACGTCCACGACGACCGCCAGGACCTCCTCTTGCAACTACTGTTGCAGTCATCGATGCGGAAGCACTCGTCGATGTGGAAGCACCGTCTTTCTTCAGTGTGGGGCAATATTTCATCCTATGACCATACGCCGCATAGAGCAAACATTGCGTGGTTGCTCCACCTGCTTCAGATTGGTCCATATCGTTTCGGATGCGCTTTACCTTACGCCTGCCCCTGCTAGTTCGCCGTAGTGCAAGATCCAGGATGTATACTCTATCAGCATCGTTTACCTTGTTGAAATTGCCGATGACTCTAAACCCTGTCATCTCACCTGTCCAGACATTGAATACTGCCTCCTTTGAATAGTACGAAGACACGAAGGACATAGCGTCCAACTGAATCTGGCCACAGGCAGCCAACATATGTGAGCAAGGCAGGTGCAACAACTGCGGCTTGTTGCATGTACACTCACAAGTTGGATAAAATTCTGCTCCAATTGTAACCTCATGTGTCCTCACCTCATTTCCAAAACCGAAACCATCAGTAGGAAGCTGAACCTCGTACCTCCTTTCCTGATTACCTATGAGTGTGACGGTGTGCTTCTTGGCTTTCTTTATCTTATCAGCCATATACTTCATGACACGGCTGCAGTAAGGAGTGTTCTGATTATCTTCAATATGCTTCCTTGCCAACTCATGCCTTTCTCTGAAATACCTCACAGTGCCATGGAATACACCCTCCACAATAGCTGTCAGTGGCAATGCTCTATTCCCTCTAAGAACAAAGTTATAAATATCTGCAAGATTGGTTGTCATGTGGCCATACCTAGCTCCATGGGTGTCATGCAGCAAAGACCAATTCACTGAAGGCTTTTTCTCTATCCACTCAGAAAAATTCTTTATTGCCTTGCCCTTCTTTCGCTTCGTATTAGGAGGGTCAATTGCTGGCAAGTCACAAAGACCAACTGGCCCCTCCATCTCCGCAATGAGTGTTGTTAATTTAACCTGGTCTTTTTCCATTTTCTTCCTAGCAACGACCTGCTTCTTAGTGAACTCATCTAGTTTGGACCAAATAAAATCGTATTTTTGCCGCTGGTTCTGCTTGCATAACTTCTTGAACAAGTTCATCAACCGTTTGTTCTTGAACTGTGAGATAAAATTAGCACCAAGATGGCGCATGCACCACCGGCTTCGCAAGTCCTTCCAAGGTGTTGGCTCGTCAGCAGTTGGATTACTCAGTGTCTTCACGGCCTTCAATATACCAGGATGTTTGTCATGAATGAGACACACATTTGGTCTGTCCTTCACGATCGCAATTTTAATTTCGTTGGACTAGATATGTGTGTCCAGAAAACCCTCTCGGTAGACATAGCCCACTTTATCACCGCATACTTCAATTTCTTCTTTATGTCAAACATAGCCCCGATCTGGACTTGGTTCAGATTATATTGCCATGGAGTCTCATGGCCATCGTTGACAGTAAAGCCGGCGGATATGTCCTGCTCCCATGTAGCAGGAATTGGTACCTCCTCCTCATCCTCGGAATTTTCAGAATCAAGTTCCTCTGCAATCCCATCCTCGTCCTCTTCCTTCATCACCCTCTGCATTTCCTCGCCTTCCTCGTCCCCATGAGCAACACCTGAGGCAGCTAATACTACCGATTGAATACTCTGACCAGCATTAACATAATCTGACTCATTGTCGGCTTGAGTATCATTCACATCCGGTGGCTGTGACCCGGATACATAAATCTGTTAGCCACTTGACTACTCTAGCCTGGATCATACCTCACGGTTGGCGGTATGATGTTCTCCTCCTTTGCCACTGGTTGCACTAGGGCATACGGATGGATTCTTCGGTCTCTGCAACGACTCAACAGAGACAACCAATGCTGGCTCCTATCTATCGGAATCAAATCCCACTTGACAATTTTACAGGATTTGGTCCACAAGGCATGAATACTGACGGAACAAACTTTAGGATCGAGGCCAAAACTAGTAGACAACCAGTGCTTCAACTGCGTAATGTCCAGTCTGTCCGGGTCTGAAAGTGTCATCTCGCCTGTTTTAAAGTCGCTGAACAGTACCAGGGCCGTAATACACAGTCAGATTTACGGATTGAGACATTTTAACCTGATCAGACAATGCCAACTCCTCGTTATTCGCAGCGAATATATCGACACTAAAATAAAACTAACACTGTAATTTAACTAAAAAAACTATACAAAAATGAGCTACACCAAAGGCACATAAAAAGACCTACACTAAAATTATCTACACAAAAAATAAACGACGCTAGTATGACTAAACTAACTAATCCTACACTACGTGTGCCCCAGGTGTGCCCAGTTGCTGCCACGTGGGAGCTATGCCGACGGCCTAGCCGTCGGCTTAGTTTCAAACTATGCGGACGGCTAAACCGTCGACATAGCTGCCACGTGTCAGCAACTGGGTGCTCACGCCAGCACTATGCTGACGGCTAGGCCGTCGGCATAGATTGTATTTGATTTTTTTCTTTTTCTGTTTGTTTTCAGACCAATTCAATTCAAATATACAGCAGATATATATGATGGAAATAGACATATAGAACACATCTAAGTATCATCCGGCACCGTCACAACAATATATGCATAAGCATCATCACAATCAACACAAACATAAGCATAAGGATATAAAGAAGCGCACAAGTCATCTAAAGGACCATCAAAGACCACAAGTTTATCATCATCATCACCACACACAAGTCATCCAAAGAAACATAAGCATAAGCACACAAGTAACCGGGAGTCTTAAGCGCCAGGACATCGAGCACCACGGAGGTCATCACTGCCAAGACCGCCGAAGCCCAGGTCGTCACTGCTAGCGGCAGAGCTACCGCCAAGATCGCCTCCACCTCCGCCTCTGTGGATCGGAGTGGTCGGGCTCCGTGACTCGGGAGTGCTGCGAAGACCACCGCCAACGGTTGATCCAACGTTTCCCTGGATGTTGAAAAGACATATTAACGGGATATATGACTGTGTTGAAAGGCATGATATGCTTTGGGTGAATAGTTGGGGGATGTACATACCGGCGAGGGGCCATCATGTTGTTGTGCCACAAACTCCTCAAAGGTAAGCAGCGTTGGTTGTGCTGGAGGAGGTGGTGTTGCTGCAAATTGAGGAACCCGTCCGGCCGCCATCTCCTCAAGAGCGCGCTGCATCCTGGCATTGTGCTGCTCATGGTATGCATAAAGGCTCGTGTGCCACGTCATGGTCTCCTGGCGTGTGTACTCCATGTAGGCCTACGGTATGACATGATGGAACTCATAAACACCTCAATGCTGGAAAATAAAGTGAGCAATGTAGATAAGAGGGAAAATACTTACAGATTGACACTCCTGAAAGAGGGACTGTGACTGCGCACTGGTCATGGGTGTGCTCGTGCGCTGGCTCAGGCTAGGGTCGGTAGCTCGGAGCTGCGTGTAGGAGATAGTAGGAGTGATGACAGCATCGAGAACCACTTGCCGACCGTGCTTCTTGGGCCCCATGTCCACCACCACCCTCTCGTCCAGATCCGCACTCATGGGGTCAGATGTGCCAGGATGTAACCTGAGATACTCCTGAGAGTAGGCCTGCTTCTTCTCCGCGGTGTTGCTGTAGTACTTGGGCTCGCCAGGCTTGGCGCTCCTCCGCGTATGGGCGATCTCCCACGCCTCCATGTGTGAGAGCGGTTGCTTCAGTTTCTCCTCCTGCACCACCAAACAGAGGTTAGTCAGACATAAGAAAGTGACGGTAAATAGAAGAAGAAGAATGTTTAATGATGTTGGTCATACATTAAGTGCCTTGTGGAGAAAGTGGTTTCGGTTTCCCTGAGCATGTACTCCCTCCGTCCCTCGGTTAGCCTTGTTTTTTATGCTCGTAGCCACCCAGGCTCCATCCTTATCACACCAAACATCCACCAATGCCGCACAAGACTCGGCTTTTCCATAACACCAATTTGGACACACCTACATAATGAAAGCATAATGGCATGTCAACACGAAACGGTAAAATGTACCACAAACATTGGAATGAAAAATCTTTTATACTTACCGCCAACTACTGGTCCCTCTCCAAGGTAATGCCCGTCCTCCGCGCATCTTCCTTGGTCATCTTCACACCAAGAGTGTCGTGATAGTATGTCAAGATGGCCACATAGCGCACCTCGTACTGCATCTGGCGGGCCTTCTTCTTGCATTGGCACAGCACGATCTGGTCGGCTCTGGCCTTGTGCTCCGAAAGAACTCGATAGATTTCTACAATCATGTATGAAACAACAATGGAAGAAGCCATGAGTTAAATCATTCATGAAACTAGAATGGACTTGTGCTTCTGAAGAGAACTCACCCAGAAAGTAGTGATCACGGCCTTGGCATGGGTCTCATGCTCCGCGTGAAGGGCCGCTTTCCAGTGGTCCCAGCTCGTGGCCAAAACCAGACTGTCCGGATGCCTGACTGGATTCGGACAGTACAACCCCGGCCAGTATAACTTTAGCAAGACGGTGATGAGGCCATTGGGAGTACGGACCCCTTTAGAATATATCCAGTTGCTGCAAAAGAATGAACTATTAGCATGTGACAAGCAAAATAAATAACAACCGGAATGAGCATGTGATAAGCAAAATAATGAAATTATTATAAAGTGACACTTACTCTTTCCCCGTGGGCTCAACGAGCCACTTCTGCTCCTCAGTAGCAGGAACCTGCTTTGGTAGCTTTGTGTTACCACGCAGCCACCCCTTGTTGTTACCACCCCCCTCCCCACCAGCACCATCATCCTCGCCACCACCATCCTCCTCGCCTGCCTCCTCCTCCTCCTCCTCAGCCCCTCCTCCTCCTCGCCCCCATCTCGAACCTCCGCCTCCTCCTCCTCCTCCTCCTGAACCTCCTCGTCCTCCTCCTCCTCGTCCTCCTCCTCATCCTCGTCCTCGTAAGAGGGCACCTCACTAGAGGAGGGCCTCGAAGACAACACCCCTAAGTCGGTGAGGGTGCGTTGTTTCTGGCCGCGACCCCCTCGCCCTCTAGGGGCTCTCCCACCGCCCCCTCCTCCTCTAGGGGCACCTCTCCCTCGACCTCCCTGTGAGGAGTCATCCTCAAGTAGTCGGGGGGTAGGATTACGTGCTTGACCAGTCCGACTAGGCATGACGACGACCTTGCCTAGGAAACCCAGGCCGTCAGCCTTCCCCTTGCCCATGTTCCACGAACCTGCATTGAAAAGAGAATAAACAATTAGTCCATTAATAATGAAGGAAAAAAGCATTATGAAAAGCATTAGTAATGAAGGAAAAAGCATAGTAATAAATAATCATAAAAAGGCATAATCCTAAACCATAGAAAAAAGTCTTGAAACGTACATCTGCTTGAACCCATACGAATCATGATTGTCGTAACCTATTTCTAGGTCGGTCTCATCATCACTATCAATCATATCATCTTCATTCTCTGACAGAGGTGGAGGATCTTCCTCGTCGTCAGCGTCTTCGTTTAACTTTTGTAGCATAAGTATGTCACTTTCATTGACAATGGTCTCACCATCATTCCGTGCATCGTCCTCGTTTGAATCCACATCATCATCAGCTAATGGTCTAGAGTCATCGTTTCTAACCACATCATCATCAGGTTGCTCTTGATAGAACACTCCCTCATATGTTACGGGGTTAATGTTGTAGTAATCGCCTTCATTTGGATCCGGTAGCTTACCATGCTGCGACACCTTGAACACAACTTCCCAACCTTTTAGGTACTCTTTCTCGCATGGGTAAGGCAGATAATAAACTTGTGTAGCTTGGGTAGCCGCAATGAAGAGATTGGCTCCTGCATAGACAGTTGATGGTTTAACTTCGACCAAACCAATAGAAGGCGTATGTCTCTGCCCCTCCCGCGGATCGAACCATCGGCATTTGAGCACAGGTAGACTTAGGGTTTTGCGCCCTTTGCGGAATTTAATGTCGTATATATTTTGTACCCTTCCGTAGTAGCCTACTAAATTTTGACCGGGGGTGTACACTTCAGTATTTATAGTTTTGGGATCAGGACGGCTGTTCTGGTGCTCCTCTGTATGGAAGCGATACCCATTCACATCATACTTTTTACATGTCATGATAGAAGGGTCAAAACCCATGGAAACCCATCTCAATTCGTCATCCATAGATATGTTCGGATTATTTCCCTATAAGTATAATTGAAAGTGTTGGGTGCATTAGTTCGGTTAACTAATAAATGTTGAACTAGGTATTTAATAGGGGAATGTAGAAAATTACTTTCTCCATGAACCAAGCAACAAAATTTTTACGTCCAGGGTTTCCATGACGGACAAGAGTAAGTGCCTCCGCCTCAGTCGGAGGATTAATTCCCATCCATTCTTCTTGAAGGAAATTACTAAAAGAAGAAAAGAGGTGTTAGACCGGGAATAAGTGAACATAGAACATGATGATGTGGAAGACATAAAGGAATTGTGTAGTGGTATTACCTCATCCACACTTCCTCAACTTCCTTGATGTTGTACAAGATATAAAACATGAGGTCCTCCCACTCTTGTCTTGGCATGTTATAAGATTTCGAGGCCCCAGCCCTGCCACCTTGCACGTTGAATAGATGGAGCTTGGGTTGATCCTTGGGCTCTTCTATATTGTATCGAGGCACCTTGTTATGCACATGGGGAACGTGGTCTAGATAGTATGATGTCCTGAGGTCTGACACCTCCTCTAGGATAACTGCCTTAGCTATGGAAGCTTCAATCTTAGATTTGTTTCCACATTTCTGTCGGAGATGCTTGTTCTGTCTCTCAGGGCCATACTGCCAACGATTCTGCACAGGCCCCCCCCCCCCAACAATACCTCTTTCGCGAGGTGCAGAATGAGATGTGTCATCGGAGTGAAGAAGCCTGGCGGAAAGATCTTCTCTAGCTTGACTATCAACTCCGGTGCCTTCTTATGCAATTGTTCAATCCCATCTTTACTTACTTCTTTAGCACAAAGCGTGCGGAAGAAATGGCTTAGATCGGCAAGCACTCGCCAAACATGCTCGGGGACATAGCCTTGAACCATCACTGGCATTATCCGCTCAATCCATACATGATAGTCATGACTCTTGAGCTCGGTCACTTTGCCCGTTGAAAGATTGACTCCCTTACTTATCTTTGATGCATAACCATCAGTGAACTTCACTATGTGTTTGATCCACTTAAGTACCTCTGTCTTTTCAGGCTTTCTAAGAACGAAGTCAG
The DNA here is from genome assembly GCA_022496015.1 of Hordeum marinum. Classification (NCBI taxonomy): domain Eukaryota; kingdom Viridiplantae; phylum Streptophyta; class Magnoliopsida; order Poales; family Poaceae; genus Hordeum; species Hordeum marinum. The sequence goes on from CM039678.1 coordinate 559,351,224, forward strand.
CATCTGGCTTGAACCCATTTATTCGACCGCCTGTGGGAGGCTTCATGTTTAGTCGTGGTCTATCACAAATTTTCTGTTGATCAGCTCTAGCTTTAACGTTATCCTTCGTCTTATCAGGATTGTTGAGGATCATGTGGAGAAGAGACTCTGCGACATTCTTTTCTGTGTGCATCACATCGATGTTGTAAGGAAGTTTGAGGTCCTTGAAATAGGGAATCTGCGAGAAGGGGGTAATATGAGTCCAATTGTGCGTCTCACCATATCCTCGAAGCCTTTGGCTTTGGCTTTGGCTTTGCCTTTGCCTTTAGGCTTGAGAGTTTTTAGCTGAGCAATAACATCTGCCCCTAAAAACGTTGGAATCTTGGTTACTTCATGGACAACCCGGCCTTTCGTGAAGTTCTTCTTGTCTTCCCTGTCTGGATGGTCTGGAGGGAGGAACTGTCGATGCAGGTCAAAGGCTACATACTTGCCACCCTTACTCAGCCAAATCATTCGAAGAGCCTGCATGCACACTGGGCATGGCATCTTCCCACTGGTACACCATCCGCAAAATAGAGCATAGCCGGGAAAGTCATGCATGCAATAGTGCAACCAAACTTTCATCAAGAAATTTCTCTGCAGATCCCGGTCATGTGTCAACCTCGGAAAGTACCAAGAATGGAGCAAATCATCCACCAACGGCTGCATAAACACACCCAATTGCTTCCCCGGGTATTCAGGCCCCGGAATGATGAGCGACAAGAACATGGTCTTCCTTTGCATTAGGGCACCGGGAGGGAGATTGAGCGGAATTACAAACACGGGCCCGCAGCTGTATGGGTTGGACGACATACCATATGGATTTAACCCATCACCTGATATGCCAATTCTGACATTCCCAGCCTCGGCTGCTTCCTCGGGGTATTCTTCATCGAACGACTTCCATGCTTCTGCTTCCGATGGATGTACGATTTTATGCGGATGGTACTTTATACCTTGCTTGTGCCACTTCATCATTTTGGCAGTCTCCTCCGTGAGGAATAGATGCTGCAGTCTTTCAATGAAATGAAGATACCGAAGCACCTTTGCGGGGATGTCTAGCTGCCTCTTCTCACCATCCTCACCGACCACCTGAAGGTACCGAGACAAACCACACTCCCTACAGTACTTGTCATCCGCATACTCGTGCCTAAACAAAAGGCAATTCTTCGGACAAACATGTATTTTCTCATAATCCATAGAGAGTGCCTGCATGATTTTCTTTGTAGCGTACATGCTTTTCGGTAGTTCATGACCCTCAGGGAGGCTATTAGCCCATACTCCCATGAACGCTTCGAAGCATTTTTGGCTACAAACATACTCAGCTTGACTGCAATCAGTTGCGAGATGGCATCCAGCTGAGATATTTTCGCACCCGCATAAATAGGTTTCTTCGACGAGGCCAAGACCTCCAAGAAGGCCTTTGCGGTTGCGTCCGGCTCCTCCGGTCCATTCTCTGAAGGTGTCGCATTTGCCGTTTCTGCAACAATGACATCATCTAGCATGTCCCTGATCCCTTCGTCCTCATATTCATCGATGCGTTGTCGCATCACCTCCTCTCTACCACGGTCCTGCTCGGCTATGTTTATCGGCGGCATGTCAAAGTTTGGCATATATCCGTGCGTGCGAAGGTGCTCACTCATGTCCTTCTGATTTCTACGGTGACGTCTTTCACATCTCGCACAGGGGCATGGTGGGATAATTCTCATTGCACGACGGAATATCTCCTTCAAATACACATCGGTTTTCGTGATCCACTCTGATGTTACTCGATTCCGATGGATAAAACCATTGTACATCCACTGATTATCTGCCATCCTCTGCTTTTTTGCAAGCCACACAACATAATTAATGATTCACTTAAATTAATCACATCAGATTTTCAGTTTCTACCGCGTTGAATCCACCTACATCTCTAATAGGTAAAGATGGGTCCTAATCCCACCCGAAGATGTGTAGATTGAGTACATTCTCCATTCTACCCCGTTCCAAGAAAAAATTTCGACAGCACCTCCCCGCTGTTCTCCAGATACATGTCTCGGCAAATAGCTGAGAGAATGTGCTCCGGAGAACAACGGGGAGACGCCACGAAATCTTGTCTCGGAACGGGGTAGGGCATGGAGAACGTACCCAATCTACACATCCTCGGGCTGTCCGTGGAAAACGCTGGACAATCCAAAAGAGTTGCGGTGATAAATATGCACTTGAATGCATATTTATGGATGCAACCCTTTCGAACGGGAGACTCCTAGTTTACGGGACTTGACGTGAAAAGAAAATCTAGTAACATAAAAAAAGCAGATGAGGAGGTCGTGGATTTGTAGCTCACCCTCGGCTGTAGAGGAAGTAGTCGAACAACAGAGGACGATCGGGGACCAACAGCTCCGACGTCGACGATCACTCTAGGGAGATGCAACACCAAAAATCCTGTAAATTCCAACAAGTGAAAAAATAGGTCATCACATCTCGTATAGCAATCTTTGATGACAAAATGATAGCATCCATCCATCCAAAAAACCACTCATCAGAGACAACCGCTTCCGACGAGGGTCACTCCGGGGAAACCCGACACAATATCTATTTTTAGCAAGACCATCAACATTTTTAGCATGTTAGATTATCCATCCATCTATCACAAATCCATCTAACAAAATTTCATCCATCCATCTATCACAAATCAATCTAACAAATTCATCAATCCATCCATCTATCACAAATCCATCTAACAAAACTTACCAACATTCATCAATCCATCCATCTACCAATATTCATCAATCCATCTAACAAAATTTACCCATGCATCCATGCACATACCAAACAAAAACATAATGCAAAAAAATGAAAAAAAACTCACCGAGGGCGTTTTGGGCGTCGGTGCAGTGCACGTGCAGGGAGGCCGGGGGCAAAGCCGAGGAAGGGTGGATGGGGGCCGGGGCAGCTGCTGTAGGAGAGGAGGGCCGGCCGGCCGAAGCAGCATAGGAGGGCCGGCCGGAGTAGCAGTAGAGGAGGGCCGGCCGGAGCAGCAGCAGGGCCGGCTGGGTAGGGCTTGGGTCGGCCGGAGCCGCGGCCAGGCGGGTCAGGGAGGCCGGGACGGGGCGGGGTCGACGCAGGCCAGGCCGAGGTCGAGGCGGGGCGCCGGTGTGGTCGGCCGGGGTTGCGAGGGTGGGCGGCGGTGGGGCACTTTCGGGCGGCGGCACAAGAGGAATGGGGGGGTCGGGGTGGCGTGGGCGGGGCAGCGGTGTGGCCGGCCGGCCTGGCAGCGACGAGGGTGGGGTGCGACCGGTGGAGACGGGGGCAGCGCGTGTGGAGACGGGCGGCGGCACAGGAGGAAGGGGGGTCAGGGTGTAGGAGATGAGTGGAGGAGCAAGGGCCGACACAGGTCGAATGGATAAGGCGAGCCTATGCCGACGGCCAGGCCGTCGGCATAGATTGGATGCCACGTGTGCACCTATGCCGACGGCCATACCGTCGGCATAGGTATTTTCATTATTTTATTTCCTCTCATTATTTTATGTTGCATTTTCCCTAACACATAAATATTAAACATGTGTATTAGTTATCACAAAAAACAAAGTGACTGCATTCTACCCGTCGGAATAGATACTTTTCTCACAAGCCATTTCCCCCGAGGGGGTCACACCACGGAGGCCCGATGCGATAGTTTCCGACCGTAAGAGGGTGCAGGGCAAGACCTGGCGCCATTGCCACCCCTAGGTCCGCCGTGTTAGAAATATGCCCTAGAGGCAATAAATAAAGTGTTTATCATTGTATTTCCTTATTCATGATAATCGTTTATTATCCATGCTATAATTATATTAATTGGAAACATGGATACATGTGTGGATACATAGACAAACACAATGTCCCTAGTATGCCTCTAGTGAACTAGCTCGTTGATCGAAACATGGTTAAGGTTTCCTAGCCATGGACATGAGATGTCATTTGATAACGGGATCACATCATTAGTAGAATGATGTGATGGACAAGACCCAAACTACAAACGTAGCTTATGATCGTATCAGTTTATTGCTACTATTTTCTGCATGTCAAGTATATGTTCCTATGACCATGAGATCATGCAACTCACAGATATCGGAGGAGTACCTTGTGTGTACCAAACATCGCAACGTAACTGGGTGACTATAAAGGTGCTCTACAGGTGTCTCCGAGGGTGTCTGTTGAGTTGGCATGATCAAGACTGGGATTTGTTACTCCGTGTGACGGAGAGGTATCTCAGGGCCCACTCGGTAATACAACATGACAATAAGCCTTGCAAGCAATGTGACTAATTTTTAGTTGCGAGATCTTGTATTACGGAACGAGTAAAGAGACTTTCCGGTAATGAGGTTGAACTAGGTATGGAGATACCGATGATCGAATCTCGGGCAAGTAACATACCGAAGAACAAAGGGAACATCATACGGGATTAACTGAATCCTTAACATAGAGGTTCGACTGATAAAGATCTTCGTAGAATATGTAGGAACCAATGTGGACATCCAGGTCCCGCCATTGGTTATTGACCGTAGAGGTGTCTCGGTCATGTCTACATAGTTCTCGAACCCGCGGGGTCTGCACACTTAAGGTTTGGTGACATTTCGGTAGTATAGAGTTATGTATGGTGGTGAGCGAAGGTTGTTCGGAGTCCCAGATGAGATCCCGGATGTCATGAGGAGCTCCGGAATGGTCCGGAGGTAAAGATTCATATATAGGAAGTCCTGTTTTGGTCGCCGGAAAAGTTTCGGGTTCATCGGTAGTGTACCGGGAGTGCCGGTAGTGTACCGGGAGGCCACCGGGAGGGGTATTTCGACCCAAGAGGCTACATGGGCTGTAGGAGTGTGTAAACCAGCCCTTAGTGGTCTGGTGGAACATCCACAAGAGGCCCATGTGGCTGGAGGAAAAAGTCCTAAGAGAAAAAGTGAAAAAAGGCAAAATAGGGTGAATCCTAGTCCTACTAGGATTGGAGGTGGACTCCACCTCTCCCTCTCTCCTTCGGCCGAAGCTAGGAGGCCTTGGCCCTTGTGCCAAGGCCTCTCCTCCTCTCCACTTATATGTACTGGAGGTTTTAGGGGTTTTGCACTAGTTTTTTCAGCCACGTGCTACCCGTTCCTCCAGTGCATAGTTTCTCCTCTAGATCGGATTTCTGTAGTGCTTAGGCGAAGCCGTGCCGGAATTGCTCCACCACCATCGCCGGAACGCCGTCAGGCTGACGGAGAACTCTTCTTCCTCTCGACTCCTTCTTGCTGGATCAAGACGGTGGATATCGTCATCAAGCTATACGTGTGCTGAACGCGGAGGTGCCGTCCGTTCGGTGCTAGATCGGAAGGATCGTGATCAAGTTCGTGGGACGGATCGTGATCAAGTTCGTGGGACGGATCATGATCAAGTTCGTGGGACGGATCGTGATCGGATCGCGGGACGGATCGTGATCGGATCGCGGGACGGATCGTGATCGGATCGCGGGACGGATCGTGATTGGATCGCGGGACGGATCCCTAGGTCCCCCGTCCCGTCTAACCCCTGACACTGTTGACCGAACGGATCTACCCCTTTGACTTTCACCGGACGGGGTTTGACCGAGGGACATTTTCACCTGGCTGTGATAGGCCAGCCCATAGCAACATCTTAGCACAAGGTCCGGGCCCAACAAACCGCAAGATCCCCTCAGTGTCGACCCGATGCCACATTTTCCCAACGTAAGAGGGACCAGGGCAAAACCTGGTGGCATTGCCACCCCCAGGTCCCCCATCTCGTCTAACCCTAACACTGTTGACCGAACGGATCTACCCCTTTACTTTCATCGGACGGGGTTTGACCGAGGGACATTTTCACCTAGCTGTGATAGGCCAGCCCATAGCAACATCTTACCACAAGGTCCGGGCCCAAGCCACCGCAAGATTCCCTCAGTACCGACTCGATGCGAAAGTTTCCCAACGTAAGAGAGCCCAGGGCAAGACCTGACGGCATTGACACCCACCAGGTCCCCCGTCCCGTCTAACCCTGACACTGTTGACTGAACGGATCTACCCCTTTGACTTTCACCGGACGGGGTTTGAACGAGGGACATGTTCACCTAGCTGTGATAGGCCAGCCCATAGCAACATCTTAGCACAAGGTCGGGCCCAACCCACCACAAGATTCCTTCGGTGTCGACCCGATGCGATAGTTTCCGAATGTAAGAGGGTGTAGGGAAAGACCTGGCGGCATTGCCACCCCTAGGTCCCACGTCTCGTCTAACCCCTAACATTGTTGACCGAACGGATCTACCCCTTTGACTTTCACCGGACGGGGTTTGACTGAGGGACATTTTCACCTGGCTATGATAGGCTAGCCCATAGCAACATCTTAGCACAAGGTCCGGGCCGAACAAACCGCAAGATCCCATCGGTATCGACCTGATGCCACATTTTCCCAACGTAAGAGGGCCCAGGGCAAAACCTGGCGGCATTGCCACCCCCAGGTCCCCCGTCTCATCTAACCCTGACACTGTGGACCGAACGGATCTACCCCTTTGACTTTCACCAGACGGGGTTTGACCGAGGGACAATTTCACCTGGCTATGATAGGCCAGCCCATAGCAACATCTTAGCACAAGGTCCGGGCCCAAGCCACCGCAAGATTCCCTCGGTACCGACTCGATGCGAAAGTTTCCCAACGTAAGAGAGCCCAGGACAAGACCTAGCGGCATTGACACCCACCAGGTCCCCGTCCTGTCTAACCCTGACACTGTTGACCGAACGGATCTACCCCTTCGACTTTCATAGGACGGGGTTTGAACGAGGGACATTTTCACCTGGCTGTGATAGGCCAGCCCATAGCAACAACTTAGCACTAGGTCGGGCCCACCCCACCGCAAGATTCCTTCGGTGTCGACCCGATGCAACAGTTTTCGAACGTAAGAGGGTGCAGGGAAAGCCTGGCAGCATTGCCACCCCTAGGTCCCCCGTCCCGTCTAACCCCTGACACTGTTGACCGAACGGATCTACCCCTTTGACTTTCACCGGACGGGGTTTGACCGAGGGACATTTTCACCTGGCTGTGATAGGCCAGCCCATAGCAACATCTTAGCACAAGGTCCGGGCCCAACAAACTGCAAGATCCCCTCGGTATCGACCCGATGCGACAGTTTCCAAACGTAAGAGGGCCCAGGGCAAAACCTGGCAGCATTGCCACCCCCAGGTCCGCCGTCTCATCTAACCCTGACACTGTTGACCGAACGGATCTACGCCTTTGACTTTCACCAGACGGGGTTTGACCAAGGGACAATTTCACTTGGCTATGATAGGCCCTGGCATGTCCGTTTCCCCCCTCCGTGCGACGGCAACAGCGACGTCCGTGAGGGAGGTCACACTACGGAGCCGCGTGTCGGGTGCTTGCATGTGCCACCATGCTTCCAGACTTGTAAGAGGGCCCAACGCAAGACCTGATGGCATAGCTACCCCCCAAGTACACCGTCCCGTCTAAAACTAAAACTAAAATTTAATTTATATAAGGCACATTTAAGTTAATCAAATTTTAATTTAAAAAAAACTAAAATACAAAAATAAGTAAAAAGCAGATAAAACTAAGTTATGTCGTCGGCATAGGTTTGCCCGACGCTCCGGTGGCATTGCTACCCCCCAGGGCCCCCGTGCCGCCTAACCCTGGAGCGGTTGAACACGAGATCTAGCGCTTTGACTTTCCACGGACGGGCTTTGACCAGTGGACCTCTCCACCCGGTTGCGTCAGGTCAGCCCAGAGGGACACCTGGGAGCAACATCCGGGCCAAACCCACAGCTACATCCCCTCCGTGTAGACCCGACGCATTCGTTTCCCCCCTCCACGTGCCGGCGGCGGCGCCGTCCATGAGGGGGGCCACACACCGAAGATGCGTGCCGCCTCTTCGGACATGCCACAACACCACCACGCATGTATGAGGGGCCGGTGCGATGCTCTGGTGGCATTGCTACCCCCAGGGCCCCCATCCCGCCTAACCCTGGAGCGGTTGACCACGAGATCTAGCGCTTTGACTTTCCACGGACGGGCTTTGACGAGTGGACCTCTCCACCCGGTTGAGTCAGGTCAGCCCAGAGGGACACCTGGGAGCAACATCCGGGCAAACTCACATCTACATCCCCTCTGTGTAGACCCGACGCGTCCGTTTCCCCCCTCCAGGTGCCGGCGGCAGCGCCGTCCGTGACGGGGGCCACACCCTGGAGACGCATGCCTCGTCTTCGAACATGCCACAACAACACCCGGTTGTGGTAGGTCATCCCACAGAAACACTTGGGAGCAATGTCCCCTCCGTATAGACCTGATGCGGCTGTTTCCGCCCTCCAGGTGCCGGCAGCGGCGCCGTCCGTGAGGGGGGCACACCGCGGACGTGAGGAGGGTCACACTCCGGAGACGGGTACCGGGCGTTTGCAACCGCCACAAAACTACTATCGGATAGCTGTTTTTGATTTTAATAAAATATAAGGACCTATATTCAAAAGAACATGACGGCACATTATATATTAACGTGCTTGAAAAAAATACAATCTATATATATATTCATAATCTATTGGAAAAAAAATACAAACTACATATATATTCATATGTATGTTTATATTTATACATGCTACATGTCAGTTAATATAATAATACATAAAAAAGCATAAAAATGTTTAAAAAAATCTAACTATGCCGACGGCATTGCTGTCGGCATAGCTACGGCCAGGGGCGGGCTGCGTCCCGCGGATCACTGTCGTGGCAGGTATGCCGACGGCAGCCGTCGGCATATACGCTGGACTGTGCGCGCGGATCGGTGACGTGGCATGCGGACCGATGCCGACGGCCGCACGTCTCCACCGTCGGCATAGCTCTGACGACGTTGGCCGCCCGACACGCGTGTGGTCGCCGGGTCCGCGAGTATGCCAACGACGATTGTATGCCGACGGCCGCTGTTGACGTGTTCGAATCTAGGCCGACCGCCTTTCTGTGCCGATGGCAGCCGTCGGCTTAGATCGGGGTAGCCCGACGGCCTGGATACGCCGACGACCAGGGTCAGGCTGTCGGCATAGCTACGATTAGGCCGATGGGGGCCGTCGACATTGTTTGGCCCGTCGGGTTAGCATCCTTTTCCGGTAGTGTACTTCGGAGCTGTTCAGACTTGAGAAAGCCCGTGTGGGTGCATTGTAGCGGTAGGTGACCACCACCCACATGTACGCGTGCGTGTAGATACAAGGCTTTCAGTGTGTGGACGGCTGCACGCTCGGCAATTCATTGCATGTCATGCTGAAGTACGTTGATAGCCTTTCGTAATTTCAGTCCAATTTGTCCTGTTGGAATTTTATCCAACGCCTATGGCTCTCGATTTGAACTTCCGGTTTCAACATACGGTTTCCTACCGTACCGTCGGTCGCACACGGCTCACGGCCGGCTGCTCTGCCCGGGCCATCACCTTCGTCGTGCCCGGGGCCATCTGTCTAAGCACCCACACCGCAAGTCTTGGGCCTAGGGCTTCACTACAAAAATAAATCAACTGACGTAGTAAAAATATCAATTGCGTTGAAAATAAGCGTCAAATTTGTGCATATGCTTGGCCGTTAAATTCCATGCAGTAGTATTAATCTGAGTGCATGAGTAGCTGTCACATGGAAATTATTGCCGTTCGCGAGCTCGGTCACGATTGAGAGCAACGCACGCCAATATCACGGACGGAATCGACACGGCCGTGTAGGCTGGCACCATGCATGCGCTCGTTACCCGGGACAAAGTTCTACAGCGGGCATGGCATGCAGCTCGCTCGCTTTCCGTCGGCCCCTCTATCGTCGTAATCGGACAGACACCATCGACGCCCATGAGTCTCGACTCGACTCGATCGTGTGCCCAAAGTCTCCCGCGCGCACTAGCGAACGAGCCACCGAGTTCACGACCATTTCTTCCTGCGCGTGCCGTCGTTTTCGGTTTGTCATTCTCTCTTGGTGGTGCTCCCCACGTCCCCGTCCCCGTGCCCGTGCCCGTGCCCTGCTTAAATGACCGCGCGCGCACCCTCCGGCCTCTCAAACCCCAACTGCCTTACCTTATCCATCGGTGATCCGCAGGCAAGGCTATCCCACTAGCTCCTTCCATCTACGTCCACCATCGATCATGGCCGCCGCGCCGCAGCTGCTCCCGACCCTCTTCCCTGCCGTGGCCGCTGTCCTCACCCTGCTGCTCGCCTCGGTGCCGGTCGCCCGCGCTCACGGCTCCTACCGCTGCGGCTGGTTCCCGCGACGGTCCACTGCCTTCATCCTCCCTCCCGACGCCGGCGTTCTCACCGGCGCCGCGTGCGGGTATGGTGGCCAGGCGGCGGCAGCTGAGCTCGCCGCCGACGGGGGCTTCCACATTGCCGCTGTCAGCGCCGGTTTCTTTAGCAAAGGTCAGGCCTGCGGCGCCTGCTACCAGCTCAGGTGTAGGGGCCGGAGTGCGTGCTCGGAGGGCGGCGTCAAGGTCGTCGTCGTCGCCGACGCGGCGGAGACGAACGGGACAAGAAGCGGCCGTTTCCTGCTCACCAAGGACGCCTTCGCCGTCATGACCAGGTCAGTCGTGGGGCTTGCGGCGAGCATGGACGCAGCAATGGAGGTGGACTTCAGGAGGATTCCCTGCGCGTACAAGAACAAGAACCTGGCGGTGAGGGTGGAAGAGACGAGCAGCAGGGAGAGGGGCCACCTCGCCCTCCGGTTCCTCTACCAGGGCGGCCAGACCGACATCGCCGCCGTCGAGGTCGCGCAGGCGGTCAACGGTTCCAGCGGCACCAACAATGAGGCCGTCCCGGCGCATACATCGTGGCAGTACATGACGCGGCGCGAGGGATCCCCGTCGGTGTGGCGCACGTCGCGCGTGCCGCCCGGCCCGCTACGGCTCCGGCTCGTGGTCACCGCGGGCTCCGGCGGCAAGTGGCTGCGCGCCGACCAGGTGGTGCTCCCCGCGGAGTGGCAGCCCGGCGCGGTCTACGACACCGGCCTGCGCATCACCGACGTCGCCGCAAACACCTGCGGCGGCGCCTCCTACTCCGCCATGGACGAGGGCGACGACGACGGGCTACTCAGATGACACGCTCCCCTTGCATGCATCCAAGGATGAGAAGTGACCGATGGATGGTCCATGGGAGCCAACATGCACGACCACGGCGGCGGCACACATGCACATCTGCAACGGCCGGCCGCCGGAATATCGGTCGATGCTGCATGCACACTGTACAGAGACGTGTACATCGCAACGCACGACATGCACGCATGTGTGTGCATGGTCGACGACGAGGTCCGGTTACGACGATGCCGCTCTAAACAGAGGAGGTTGGAGCGTAGCGTCACGTGTGGAGGGAAAGGGACAAGTGCAGCGAAGAACATGTACTGCTGTTTTGGTCTTGGAATCACATGACACTACTGCTGTTTTGGCCGCTCTTTGGCATAATTGGAGAACATTATTGAAGGTCGATTGCACGAGCTGATTGATCAATTGCCGACTAAGATTAAGTTAACTGTATTGCATTACATTGTGCTGTGTTTATTTCATATATTTTTCATAAGCAATGAATCACAAAAAATAGAAGAAAATGGTTCAAAATGATCCAACTCATCCACACATATATGTTTCTAAAAGACACGACATGTCACCTCAGCATGCAACAATGTGTGGGAAAATAAATGTCTACCTCTACATGCAAACCGTGAATGAGAAAAATACGTTTCGTTTTGCACATTCTAAAGTTGTACTGAACTAGCAACAATTAATATGAAATACGGCAATCAAATACAAACAAAATGTATGTAATTTTTAGTTTCAGTTCTCAAAATATTAATCCTAATATACATGTTTTATACAACCAAAACACACTGAAATATATTGCAACCAGCTCCTATAGCAGCACGACAGGTATCAGGGGCAGAGCTAGTGAATGATATAATGGAAGAGGAGGCAAAAGAGAAAAATATTCATGTTTGGAGGGTCAAATGAGTGCACTTCCCTTAATTCGGAAGTCAAGGGTTTTTGTTTAAAGTGTTGGCCTGATACTATTGTCTGGTGGGCAAAAGGGCCTTTAGGCTGGTCGTAATGAAGAGTATCATGATACTACATTCGTAATGTATAGTACCATAGGTTAGTATCATGGGATAGTCCATTTATTGTCATGCATGAGACATAGTAGGACCTCATTTATTATGATACAGTATCATGATATGATACTCAGCTCTCTTTTTTTTCATTTAGTTTTATGTCATTGCATCAAAATTGCCTAGTTGACATGCATGATACTATTTATGGTACTCCCATTACAACCAGCCTTACTTCCAAGTCTGTTTACTAATGGCTAAAGGAAAAATTGTCTAGTCCGAGCTATAAGTGGGTCCGGAAGGCCAACATTCCTTTGAAAATTAAGATTTTCATCCGACATTTGTTCCAGAACGCGCATCTTACTCGAGATAACATGCCTAATCGTAATTGGCGGAGGAGTCCGTCCTGTTCTTTATGCAGAGAGACTGAATCAGTTGAGTATGTTTTGTTAATTGTTGTTTTGCTCGCTTGGTGTGGGGGTGTTTTTGTTCATGAGTTGGGAGCTTTTTGCACCGTAAAAAAGTGACTTCTGATGGGCAAGTTGTGTGTACTCCCCTAGAAGTTGTTTTCACTGCTTGTTCCTTTATGATGTATCGGCAGGGCTTTTGAAGATGAAGGATCAAGTTGCATTCTAGGCTAGAGTTCAGAGGGTGATTCAGGTGGCATGATCTGGCCGATCATTCTACTTCTTGCGGTAGGCTCATGATTGAAGATGCCGCCGGAGTTTAGCGTGGATGATAGTTGGGTGCCAGGTTTAGGTTTTTCATTCTTTGTGCCGGTTCCTGACGATTCTCACTGAGGTTTGATGTATGCTGAGATGGTCTTTGTAGAAATTTTGCGTTTTGATGTCTTATTAGTCATGTGCTACTAATTGAAGTTTATAGTGCTAACATGGTTTTGCCTCTTCGTAGGTGTTCCGACAGCGAGCACATGCAGCGGATTTCCTGTTAATACCCCAGCTCTTTTCTCTCTTTCACATCCTCATTTTTATTGGTTCAGTTGTCGAGACTTGATTTACTAAATATTATCCTTCAGCAAATAATGGAAAAGGCAGGCCATATCTTCCCCCTCCCCCCCCCCCCCCCCGCGTCGGCCTCCTTTGGTGACACGGGGGCAAAACCTTAGTTGTCCGCCACCTCCCTCCACACACACCCCTCCGTCTCACTGCCGCCAGAGGCGCCGCCGGCAAAGCCGAGCAGGCTCTCGTGACGGTGGCGGCGGGGCAGTTCTCCTGGGCGGCTCTCTCCTGCGAGTGTGCGGACGCTCTGTGCCATGACGTGCGGTTGGCTGGCTCTGGTGCTGTGACGGGGCAACACGCGCGCGTTGAGCAGCAGTTGGCGGGCGCGGCCAGCTTCGGCCAGATCTGGGCTCGAGCGGTCCCGTCATGGCTGCGGCCTCGGCTCACGATGGACTGACACTCGGTGGTGGAGGCAATCTGGCGAGGGATGCTGATGCGGGGGTTCGCTGGTTGAGCGTGCTGTGGTTGTTTGGGCCAACCAGATCTGGCTCGGGCGGTGACGTACCCGATCTGGGCACGATGTTTCCCTGGTGCTGGGTTCTTTGGTGAGCAACGAAGTCATCGGTCGTCCTCCAATCGGGATGGAAGAGCGGTAGTCTCTAGTTTTGGTGGTTGGTGCGTCCAGGGCTTGGTCCTTGGCATAGTGCGCAATTCTCCGGATGAAAGTCTTGCTCTTAGAGACGGTGTTGGCAACACCTGCGGATGTTGCTTCCTTGTTGAACACTTCACCGAGGAGTCTTGCAACTATCCTGCTCTCGAAGTTCTAGTCTCCGGGTGAAAACTGAGATCCACTTGTCGGATCGGCGATGGCGACGCTCTTGGCGTCGTTTCTTTGATGAAAGCATCGTTTTGGAGATTGACCTCTTGGCAGGAGCACGTTGTCCGTGGCTGAGCGGTTGATTGGGAGCTTCTGGTGATGAGATGTCTGTGGTGGTGCTTTAGGCTGTGGCCAGTGGGTGGCCGGCGGTGGTTGCACGATTGGAGCACTCTAGACATGCGGGCAGCGTCAGGCAAGTGAGGTTGGTCGTCCTCTCGGCATCGGAGCGGCACATGGCAGCTCCTCTATCGGATGTCTTCTCTCTGTGGTATCAGTGAGGCCGTCAAGCATGCTTGTGGCGGTCATGATTAGTACAACGGAATGGTACTTTCGGGTGAAGTTTTAGCGAAGTCGAAGTCGTCAGGCCGTGAGTGTGGAGAGCGATATACGATAACACCGACCTCCTCAGCGATGTGCCTTTCTGTTCGTGTTGTGTTGGTTTGACCTTTTGGCGCCTTTGTATGTCTTCTGTTGCTTTTTGACCTAGATTAGCTAGGTGGTGTGCCCGTTGTACAGGTTTTTGCCCAATTTTCCTTATAAACCGAGCAGTTTCAGCCATCGGCTTCTTCTTCTGCAGTGGAATCTTAGCAGCTCTCCTGCTAACTTTCAAAAAACAATTAATGGAAAGGGATGTGAGCATAGGTGGTATCTTTCCTGGAGCAATGCCAAGCCAAGACGCGTCGTTATTCTCAAACAAATTAAAGGTGATGCACCAAATACTATCTCCTTCCCGGTTTATAAGTCTTACACGTATTTCTAGATCTAAGTGATCAACATAAGATGTGTTGTATAGTATAAAAGTTATACCATTACAAAGTATTCTAACGATATATTTTTATGATATATAACTTGTATTACGTTGGTCTATTTATTATATCTAGAGATACATGCAAAGTCTTATAAACAGGATAGGAGGTACATGTTGCATGCTGAAAACTGTTTATAGGTAGACATCAGGCGGAAATCATGGAGATCGATCTGCTCTTGATCTCCAGCTGCCTTGTGCAAACTGTTACGGTATTTAGTATTGTGCTAGGCTGTTTTTAGTTAGCACATGGCACGAGTACGTACATATATTTCCGCAAAAAAAAAAAAAAGAGTACGTACATGCAAGCTTATCCATGGCAGGCACGCACGTCGATCAATCATGTACCTTGATATACTTCCAACTTTAGTTAATCAATTAATAAGTTTCAACTGAGAAGATCTTCGATTCACATACTATATACTCCTATATAGTAGTTGTTCCAAGTACAGCATTTAAAAGTTCAAATTGAATATACTACAAATGTTGTGCGAAACAATCAAGTAGTTCGTTAGTTAAATATTTAGTTTTTAATTTGGCGGTGGAGTTCAACTTCAGCTGCGAAGATCTTTGATTCTCGTAGTACCTGTTCTTTTTTAAACCGTGTGGGAAATAATTAATCTCTCGTAGATGCATGGCCTGGCCGGTCATGATTCACGAGGGGCGAGATCGACATGGCCGGCCTGGTTCAATCTCTTGTCCCGTCTCCATCGGCCATGCTGGCAGGCAGGGTCCAAGTCTAAAGATTCATTCGATCCTGCCAGTCTCACTGGCGCAGTTTTCACCACCGGTACTTAACAAGAGCTGCTCAGGCTTGAAAGAGCCCGTGTGTGTCCATTGTAGCGGTAGGTGCCCACCACTGCTTATCACATGCACGCAACAACGAGAGCGCTGTTTCATGCGTGCATGCAATCAGACCCTGAAAATATGTGCCGCATTTGAAATTTGGGCATATGCTTGGTCGTTAAGTTTCATGTAGTACTTTCAAGGTCATGGACGGACTACCAAGCGGTTAGCTTGGTAAGCTACCTACAAAAACTTGCAATTAATAAAAAAAAAATCATGGACGGACTCAAACACGGCCTGATAGGAGCTTTGCTACACTTACGGACTCAAACTCATGGACTAGAACCTACACGCTGATATGGGAACTGTTGATTGGAAATCAGATGGCCCCACACCTGAATCAGGAGGTGGTGGAAGATTAGCAGGGGGACACGTAATCCTGTATGTTCCCTTCGTGACTTCTTGTCCGTAAGTCTAGGATTTTCGGCCTGGTAGGCTGGAAGCATGCATGTGCTCGTTGCGCAGGCCGAAGTTCATGGTGGGCATGCACACAGGTTGCTTTCATAAAGCGACATCCGTGGACCCGTGTATCGTCGGACGCGTAGCTATGTCCTGATCGGAGAAGGTCGGTCGACGTCGACGGCCATTGCTCTCGAGTATCGACCGAGCGTCGGGTGTGCAATGTCTCGCGCGCACACTAGCCAACTAGCGATCGAGTTTACGACTATTTCTGCGCGCATGAGAGTGAGGTCACGTCGTATTTCCGCCACCTTGGATCGATCGTGCTCTCCACGCCCCGGTGCCATGCCGCTCGCTTGCTTTAAACCACCACGCAGGCACCGCACCGCAGGCCTCTCCAACGAGTCTCCACTCTCGACTGCCTTATCCATCGATCCGTAGTGCAGTCGTAGGACAGCTAGCTCACTGGCTGGGCGATTAGAGCATCTTTAACAGGGCGTATAAAAACATCTTCACGTTGTAAAATCGCACGTTTTAACGCGTGCGCAATGAAGCCACGCGTTTCAACGGACGCTTAAAAACCGCAGGAGCGACAAAAGTGCTTCCATGCGCGGAGCGAAATGACATCACACACGGTTTATTTGATGCGTCCGCTCCCGCGCGCAAAACCACTCGACGCTCACGCATCGTCTCCTAGCTCCCTCCACGAGCGCCCACGCCGCCGCCGCGACATCCCTTTTCTTCGGCGACCGTTCCCGCGCCTCTTCAGCTTCCTCCCCCTCCCATTAGTTGCCGCCAGCCCTTGCGCGCGTCATTCCTCCGGCGAGAAGCGCTAGGCCACCCACCGCCGCTCGGCGCCCATAACGTGTTCGACAGAACGCCCACAAGGTATATATTGTTGTAAACTACACATTTTTTACATTAATTTAATGTCTGTTGTTGTAGTTTTTATAGACTAGTTTAAATTCAATATTGTAGTTCATCATACAATTCTTTCAAAGAAGAATTTGATATGAAAGAGGAAGAGGACCTTGCAATCATCCTAGCTATGCACATCAATAAAAAACTAAAGTACGGTGGTTCGGTTATGGGTGAGCAGAAAATTTAGAGGGACAAGATCGATGTCGACAACAAATTGATGAGACACTATTTTATGGAGAATCCCACATACCCCGAGTCGTATTTCCGGCGCCGTTTTAGGATGAGCACCGGGTTGTTCATGGGCATTGCAGATAAACTAGCGAGCCATGATCGTTTTTTTCAGCGAAGGAGGAACACCGCCGGAGAACTTGGGCATAGCACCTTTCAAAAGGTGACAGCCGCTTTGCGTATGTTGGCATACGGTATTTCGGCTGATCTAGTTGATAACCACTTGGTCATGGGTGAGAGTCAAACCATCATGTGTATCAAGCGCTTTGCAGTCGGAATTATGCAAGTGTTCGGCCCAGAGTATCTGAGAACACCCAATGCTGAAGACGTCGCAAGGCTTTTGGAGATGAACAAAGCTCGCGGGTTCAAGGTATACTTGGCTCAATAGATTGCATGCATTGAAATTGAAAGAACTGTCTAAGGCATGGCATGGACAATTCCACGACCAGAAAAAGGGTTTCATTATAATCCTTGAAGCGGTGGCCGATCAAGAGACTTGGATTTAACATACTTTTTTTTGGCATGCTAGGATCTTTGAATGACATCAATGTGGTTAATCAGTCACCACTCATCAGTAAGATTGCAAATGGTGAACTGCCACCAATACAGTTCGTAGCAAATGGTCATACATACAATTATGGCTACTATCTTGCGGATGGCATCTACCCAAGGTGGCAAACATTTGTGAGCGGTTGAAAAAACCGCAAGGTAAGAAAAATCTTGATTTCCACAATGCTCACGCGGCGGTTAGGAAAGATGTGGAGAGAGCATTTGGGATTTTGCAAGCCCAATTTGCTATTGTGAGAGGATCGGCTAGATTTTGGGATCAAAAAATGATACATCATGCATGCTTGTGTGATCATGCATAACATGATCGTCGAGAATGAACTTGGCCAAGATTTAGACTACTCTTAGTGTACGAGCTCTTGGGACATCCCGTACGAGTGCAGCGTAGTGTTGCGAGGGTGGCCCGATTTGTTGCTTCATATCATGCTATTCGGCGGCCCAAACCGCATGACGACCTTTAGAACGATTTCATCGAGGAGTTGTGAAAATGGAATGACCGACAGAACATATGATGATTTGATTATTTAATGTTATATTGTTAAACTATTTGTTGTATTGGATGATAAACTATTTTTTTAGTTGTAATAATAAAATTCAACTATTTATTGTTGATTGTTTGATCTTTTAATTTATTTTTGTAGTGTATATGTTGTTTGTATAAGATGAGCGTGTATGTATTTAGAACGTCTGCTCAAGCGCTACGCGCGTTAAAATATGTCGTGGCCGCTGGAGCGGACGGTGCCCTAAAAATGACAAACCACGCGTTGTAAATCCCTTTTTTTTTGGCACCAAGCGAAACGCGCCTTTTAACGATACTCTTACATCCATTTCATCCACAACCAACGTCGGTGGCCGCCGTCCTGTTTCTGCTGCTGGCCTCGGCGCCGGCGGCGCGGGATCACGCGTCCTCGTCCTCGTCGGCAACTTACGACTGCGGCTGGTGCCCACGGAGGTCCACCGCGTTCGGCCTACCTCCCGACGCCGGCGCAATCACGAGCGACACGTGCGGCTATGGTGGCCCGGCGGCGATGGCGGAGATGGCCGTCGACGGGGGCTTTCACATTGTTGCCGTTAGCCTGCTACCAGCTGAGATGCAGGGGGCAGAGCGCGTGCGCGAAGGATGGCGTCAAGGTCGTCGTCCTGGGCGAAATGGCGGACACGAACAAGACAGCTGGTGGCCTCTTCCTGCTCAGCAAGGACGCCTTTGCCTCCATGACCACGCCAAACCATGGACGTAGTCGTCGACGTGGACTTGAGGAGGATCCCGTGCGTGTACAAGGAGAAGAACTTAGCGGTGCGGCTGGAGGAAACGAGCAGCAGGGAGAGGGCCGGTGTTGCCACTGGTCCCGTCCACGTCTCGTGGACGCAGTGATTACTTTCCGGCGGAACGATGAACGACGAAGCAAGCTGGAGACACGCACGCTAGCAAACTAACTGACTCCAGCTAGTTGCACACCTACGTATGAGAAGCAGGCTAGTTGGATCGATTTCCTAGCTGGCTATACACGTCTGGTCAGCGCATCTGTTTTGGGTACAGAGGGCCAAACACGACACGGCGACATGATTGCCAACAGGGACGTGTCGTTTTCCTGGTGTTCTCTATTACTTTGCGATCTCTCAGTGTGATTTATAGGAAATAAATAATAGATACTTCCTCCATAAACTAATATAAAAATATTTAGATTCATATTTTATTAGTAATCTAAATATTTTTATATTAGTTTACAGAGAAAGTACTATACATAACAGGCAGCCGTAGCTAGCAAAACTAGTCCCATACCTATACTGTGAGGAACTCGGATCTAGTCTCTTAACTCGGATTTCAATTTCAGAGACGCGTTTCAACCGACCTCCCTCACGTCAGTCTTCTACTTAACAGCTCGCCCGAATCAGCTAAATCATCCCCCCGCGCTCATAAGCAGCCAACGGTGTGAGTACTGTTACACCCGAATCAACCGGCCCAGTGTGGGCTTGCAAGCAACTGGGGTAAGTTCCTGGGCCTTGTGGACTTGGGCCTTAGCGTCAGCGCTGTAGCCTTCAGGTGGTTGTCAACAACAACACCGGCCGGTGAGCTTTCCTTCTCTTCAGCTAAATCACTGAGTACACCTTTCAACGATTATTTTCATCTTCTTAGGTTGCGACAAGTGGTGTATTACATGCGTGTCACTTGTTATAACCTGGGAGTTTTTTCTTTTTTTATAGATCCGTATTTTCAAAACGTTTTATCTCCTAAACCGTGCATCCAAATCTTGAACCATTTTCATTGTTGCCTTTCTCGCAACGAGATCTTCAAAACTAGATCCCATGTTGATATGTTTTAACGAATTTTTTTCAAGAAAAAAACGGACGAAAAAAGCGTGCCTCACGCGATAGAAAAAAACCAAAAAACGCGTTTTTCCTTTCCAAATCGTGCCTCTCGCGAAGGGAAAAACCGTGCTTCTCACGGAAGCAAAACCATGCCTCTCGCGAAAAAAAAGAGAGCTGAAAACGCGTATTTTTCCTTTCGGAAGAGGCACGGCCGTGCCTCTTGCGATAGCAAAACCGTGTCTCTCGCAGAAACAAAACCGTACCTCTCGTGAAAAAAAAGAGAGCAGAAAACACGTTTTTCCCCTATCCGAGAGGCACGGCCATGCCTCTCGCGAAGGCAAAACCGTGCCTTTCGCGAAAGCAAAACCGTGCCTCTCGAAAAAAAAACAGAAAACATGTTTTCCCCCTTTCTGAGAGGCACGGCCATGCTTCTCGCAGAGGCAAAACCGTGCCTCTCGCAAAAAAAAATGAAAACGCATTTTTTCACGTAAAAAAATAGAAAACGCGTTTTTTCGCGCAAGACCGGTGATATATTTTTTTTCGTCCAAAAGCTACGAAAGACCAATGAAAATCCGGAACACTAAAAGAATCTGGAAAAAAAAACCACTCTAAAAGGCGAAAACGTGTGCGAAAAAATGAAAAAACAATATTTAAAGGAAACGTTCAGAACGCGACACGTGCCGGTGACTGGAAACACGTCAAGTGACGATGCGTGAGAGTGATCGCTGGAACGCTTGTGAGGGAATGCTCACTAACTAGTTGCTTCCTCTCTTCAGGGTACTTCGTGGAAACTGCTGGCGTAAGGATTCAAGATCGTCCCACATAGCTTCAGCAGGAGTGGAATCACTCAACGGTATCAGCCCTTGCACTACTGCTTTCTTACCAACTTGACGAACTCGAGTTTGTAGACTCGGAAGGCAGATTGGACTACAGTGTAGAATCATGAGATACGATCTTCTTGAGTTGCGACACATGGAAAACAAGGTGTACACTGCTCGTCGGAGGTAACTGCAACTTGTATGCCACTTCATCAATTTTGCCAATGATCTTGTAAGGGTTGAAATATTTGAATGAAAGCTTGTGGTTAGCTCTGTTATGTGCTTATCAGCCTCAAGCCTTCATTCCCTTTTGAGCTCGATGAAAATGTTGGGTGACAGAATCCAAAATTACCTGCCTTTCTTGCAGGCAATGCTGAATATCATGAGCAACGACAATATCACTGATAGAGATGCCAAAGTATCTAGGAGGATGCCCATACAAGATCTCAAAGGGAGACTTTCCAAGTGCAGATTACCGGTTAGTATTGTACCAAAACTCACGCATGGAAAGCCACTTACTCGATTTATGGGGGTGTGCACTGATATACATAGGGAATCCATTGCGTCGTCACAACCGGTGCTTGGATCCGGCGTCGCTGCCGCACTAGAGACGGTGCAGTTCTTTGGCGTTCGAACGCCATGGCGGATGCGCAACCCCTTCGTTGATGCGTTGAGGACGAACCATGGGCGTTCTCAGACGCTAACATGGCGAGGCGTGCCCGCCGTGCGAGGCAACGGGCACGGGATCGACGGCAGAGGCCCTCGCGGCGGTGGATCACACTCTCCGGTGCCCCGTATGGTGCACCAGCACGGACGCCGAAACCGCGTCGTGGTGGACGTCGGTTCCTCCCAGAAAGTATCCGTCATCGACCTGACATCCACTGGCCGTCCGGGTTACGGGATTCGACGAAGAAGAGTAGGGTATGGAAGACGGTGGGAGCTCAAGTCCCATGAGCTGGCTAGTGTTCCATGTCCTACTCTACCACGCCGACGACCAACCAACACTAGGAGGGGGGCAGCTAGCCGCCGGACATAGGCACAAGAAAGCCGGACAAGATCCGTTGTATTAGGTTTACGTTGCATGTAATAATATGAATTTAAGGTTTTTAATTTAAGATATCCGATTGTAGATTGCATTATTTATAGACGTAACATACCGGTCAGTGTCTGCGGACGTGTCTGGACGCGTTTAGGGGTGTTTAAAGTAC
Organism: Hordeum marinum; assembly: GCA_022496015.1. NCBI lineage: Eukaryota > Viridiplantae > Streptophyta > Magnoliopsida > Poales > Poaceae > Hordeum > Hordeum marinum. The sequence goes on from CM039678.1 coordinate 559,373,230, forward strand.
CGGATTTACAAATTGCGTAGATTGCTCTTACTCTAGGATCGCACGCACTGTTACTGAATGATCATGGGCGGAACCAACACGGCCGGCAGACGCAAAGCGCGTTACACAGGACAAAAGTGGTGGGCCTGCAACGCATACATGTTGCTCTCGTACAGCGACAGGCCGGCAGTCACACGTCCGTCGACCCCTCTATCGTCGTACGTGTATGTATGTCCGAATCAGACACGATCGACGCCCATTAGTCTCGACCCCGCGCAAGAAGTCTCGCGCGCGCACTAGCTAGCTCTGGTTTACCTCCCCCATCCGTCAATGGCGACCCGTTCATGGTGACTTCGTCAATTTTCAAGCGCTGTAACCTGATCTTCAGTAGCACACGCACGGTGAAGGAGTGTATGTGGTGCTGTGAATATGTGCGTTGCAATCGACGTCTCAAAACAAAAGTTACTACTACTTATTCTCTCTCGCGCCAACGCCTTGGTGGTGCCCCATGCCATGCCACTCGCCCACTCCCTTGCTTAAACCACCGCCGGCCTCTCGAAGCTCGACTGCATTATCCATGGATCCGCAGCACCAGCTAGCTAGGCGATTACATCCTTTCCATCTTCATCCAACGCCGATCATGGCCGCTGCGCGGCAGCTGCTTCCGATCCTCTTCGCTGCCGTCCTGACTCTGCTGCTGGCCTCGGCGCCGGCCGCGCGCGCTCATGGCTCCTCGGCGTCCGCGTACCGCTGCGGCTGGTGCCCGCGCCGGTTCACCGCGTCCCTCCTCCCTTCCGACGTTGGCGCCCTCACTGGCGCTTCCTGCGGGTACGGTGGACCGGCGGCTGCGGTTGAGCTGGCCGCCGACGGGGGCTTCCACATTGCCGCCGTCAGCACCGGCTTCTTTAGCAAAGGTCGGGCCTGCGGTGCCTGCTACCAGCTGAGGTGCAGGGGCCGGAGCTCGTGCTCGGAGGGCGGGGTCAAGGTCGTCGTCGTAGGCGACGTCGCGCACACGAACAGGACAGCCGGTGGCAGTGGCCAGTTCATGCTCACCAAGGGAGCCTTCGCCGCCATGACTACGGCTCACGATGATGGTGGTCACCTTGCGGTCTCGGTGGACGTGACGACGGTTGACGTCGAATTTAGGAGGATCCCCTGCGTGTACAAGAGCAAGAACCTCGCGGTGAGGGTGGAGGATACGAGCAGCAGGGAGAGGGGACACCTCGCCCTCCGCTTCCTCTACCAGGGCGGCCAGACGGACATCGCCGCCGTGGAGGTCGCGCAGGCGGTCAGCGGTTCCAGCGGCACCAACAACGACGCAGCGCCGTTGCTGACATCCTGGCAGTACATGACGCGGCGCGAGGGGTCCCCGGCGGTGTGGCGCACGCCGCGCGTGCCGGCCGGCCCGCTGAAGCTCCGTCTCGTAGTTACAGCGGGCTCCGGCGGCAAGTGGCTGCGCGCCGACGGGGCGGTGCTCCCTGCTGAGTGGCAGCCCGGCGCGGTCTACGACACCGGCCTGCGCGTCACCGACGTCGCCGCGAACACATGCGGCCGCGCCTCCTGCTCCACCATGGACGCGAGCGACCACGACGAGCAACTCAGATGACGTGCTACCTGCATGCATTGACGGATGATCCAGCGCGATGGTCCATCGGAGCTAGCCGGCCGCCGGAATAGAGAGGAGGGCGACGACGACCGATGCTGCATGTACACTGCATAGAGACGTGTACATGGCAACGTACGACATGCATGCATGTGTGTGCATGGTCGACGACGAGTTCCGGTTAGGACAATCCCGCTCTAAACAGAGGAGGTTGGAGCGTAGCTTCACGTGTGGAGGGAAGGGACTAATGCAGAGAAGAACATGCAGTACATGGCTCTGTTTTGGTCTTGGAATCACATGACAGTGCCACTGTTTGGGCTGCTCGTCCTCTTCCTCTTTGGCATAGTAGGAGAGCATTATTGTATACGTTGATTGCATGAGCTGATTAAGATTGATCAATTGCCGACTAAGGCTAAGTTAACTGTACCGCATCATATTATTTTCAGATGTGCTTAATTTGTAATTTTGTCATATATGAAATTTAATCACAAAGTAGAGAAAATCGGGCTAGAATATCCATCTTAACACTAAATAGGTGATCCCCACTAACATTTTTTCTTCATATGCTAATATGTCAGTCTATCATGCAATAAATCCCCTCAACAAGCAATCCGCGAATAGAAAAATATTTTCATTCTATTATAATACTTATATTACATAAATAAAATGGGAATATACATTCTACAAATAATCATATGTATTTTTCAGGTTCAACTCTCGTATTATTCATTCAAATATTTCTAGTTCTACAACTAAACCGCACTGAATATTTCCAAACTCCTAACGCAACGTACAAGGCATGATCAACCAATCTTAACGGCAAGGTTTGATAAGTCTAACACGATAGTGTACTTGCCTTCTTCGCATATAGATAATCAAATAATTTATGTGATACTTGCGTCAAAACATAGGACGATTTGAGCCTAGCATGTATCTATTATTGATGTGAGGCTGTCATTGTTTTTATGCACTCGAGTATGACCAATCCGATATGTACCGCTATTTGGGGGTGATCATCAATTGTGTTGAAACTCTCGTGTGCAGATCGAACAACGACTACCTCACACACCGGATCATCGGTCCCAGGAGCAACTCTAACAGACCTCGCATCCCGTCGGCCCGCAAAACGGGTTTGCAGTTCGCGGAAAACGGCATATGCGGGCCGGTGCGGACGGCCGTAGATGCAGACCCCCAAACGGACCTGTATAAAAGTATATTCGGGGAATATGCATTTTTATGAGTCGGCTTTGCGGAGTCTGCCCGGTCACCGCTGCGTTGACCCGCAAACCGAAAACGCCCAATTGTCGAATTTGACATAGGTTTCGACAAATAAGTTCAAATTCAAACAACATAACACAGTTTATGCGCAAATAAAAGCTTCAGTTTAGTAGGACAAACGCAAAAGAGGGTCTTGTAAAAGTGACGACCACGTCCGGCATCATCTTGGTCGATCTTCACTCTGCGGCATCGAGTCCATCTTGAAGTTCATCGCCACCACCGAATCCACATCCGGCGCTTGTTCCAATTCCCGCACCGAAATCATTGACATTGGCACCATATGGAGCAGAGAAAACATCTCCGGCACTGTAACACGCACTGGCCGACGCAACAATTCTCCTCTTCAAGATTTCTCTCCTTGCCATATCATGCCATTCTTTGGTGAGGTCGTCCATGTGATTGCGGTTCATTGTCATGATCTTGTTCTCCTCGGCGAGCAACTTGGACATGGCTTTGTTTTCAGCGGCACGTGCTCTTCTCTCCTCAATGGCCGCTTTGCCCAGCCCCTCTTCCTTGAGCAATTGCCACTTTTCTTGCTTCTCCTCTGCCTTCTTCTCGGCCAACTCCTTCTTGATCTTCAATGACTTCAACAACATCAACTCATTTGATTGCACCATGACATCAATCTTCTCCCTCAAGCTCGACGCTTCATGCTCTTTCTTGATCTTCTCCTTAGTCTTCTTGTCGCCATCGGGCTTGTTCATGTTTCTTGGGCCATCTTCATCCATGTTTGCAAGTGAACCGCTCTTCGGTGGGGATTCTTTGTCAATCAACTTCCACTTGTCGCACCCTTTCAGCAACTCCCAACAATGCTCTAGTTTGAAGAATTTGCCTTCCGAAGCTTCCATGTCTTTGTATCTATGCTGGGCAATTTTTTCCTACACAATTTGGAGAAATTAGAATGATGAAATCATTTCATATGATGCAATATGATGTGCACAACTTGGACAAAGTCAAAACGAACTCACATAGTCAGATTCCACGGTTCCACTTGGAGGTGCATTGCGTACTTGCTCCAAGCAAGCTGCCCAACAACTGAAAATAGGCTTGATCACATCCCAACGCCCTTGAAGCGACCGAAAAGTGCGTGGAGTCCTATTGGGATACTTTGCCATCATGCGGAAGTATTGATCTTCGATCCTTTGCCAATATCTCTTGGCGGTTTGAGAAGTACCCGTGCATGCATCAAGAGAGACCGCGCTCCATGCCTTGATCAAGATTCTATCTTCCAAGATCGTGTAGTTCTTTGATCGCTGGCTTTTTCCAGATTTTGTTTGCGATTGCTCATACGCCATCTCATCGATCTCCTCCAGTTCTTCCTCACCGCCATAATCATTCACACCGCCCTCCATTTCATTGTAATCAAATGCGGCGAACGGGGCTTGATCGATGTCAACGGCGTTGGTGTCCAACAAGTTCACGAACTCGGTAGTTGCGTTGTTCGAACCACCGCTATATTGAACGACAACAAGTCAAGAACTGTCGCAAATGGCGAAACGCAAAGAGAATTGCCATGACCGAAGACGCATACCTTCCGACCATTTCGTCGAACACCTTGATTGCGGTGGGAGCAGCACCGTTGAAAGGCATCGCCGGGGAACACATTTTTGGGGCGAAGGGAGTGGATGAGGTAATTGGCTTCTTTGTAGCCGGAATCTTCCTCTGCTTTACGCTGGAGACCTTGTCAACCTTCTCAGCCGCCGGTCGGGATCGCACAGCGGTGTTGGCGCCCGTAGCGCGGGCCTTTGTGGCGAGGGCAGCCGGATTCCCCCCTGGACGACCACGTTGCCCTGCCACTTGCGGGCAGGCACAGTGGTGCCTTGGGTGATGGCCGGGCCAACATGGCCGGCGACGAGATCCGCTCGAGGGGATTGAGCGTGCACAACCTCGATGGTGACGGGTAACGGTAGGGAGTCATCCATGGCGGCGAAGGACTGACGGGGAAGTTGCACCGGAGCGGGAGGTGGTGGGGCAATGGTGGCGAAGGGTGCGGGGAGCGGGAACGGCCGTGCGGAAATGTCCCTCCCGCCAAATCTCGCTGCGGATAGGGGTCGAGCTCGGGTCGTCCTCCCACCCCGTGAATCTAGAGGTCGGGGGAGATCTTTTGCCACGCCCCGCAAAACAATTACGGGTCGGACGCTTATGCGGTTTCTGATCGGGCTGGTTTTTCCGCGCCGACCCGCATTTTGGCGGTTATTTTACGGGTCGGGGCGGGATGCGTGGTCTGCTAGAGATGCTCTAAGAAACTTATACTTCCCAAAGGTTGTCGTCAACATGCTTTTGTCTGATGAGCTCAACAATATTAACCTTTTGCAACACCTTCTAACTTGCATTCTTCTTTTTGAACAAACTCTTCAAGAGATCCACAATTTGATGAGACAAAATGACACAATTTGGTCAGGTAATGATTCAACAACAATTTGATCAGGTGAACAATTGATTTTTGTGCTGCTCAGCTTACGTATGTTTTGTTTTATTTTACTGGACAGTGAAACACTTGTTGGTGCTATGGGTTGTGTCATCCCACTAGTAGAAAACTGGGCTTTGGTTCAAGCCTAGCCAGCCCATTAGTCCTAGTTCGGTCACGAACCGGGACCATGGGGGCATACGTCCCGGTTCGTGCGCCCAGGGGGCCGGCCGGGCCTCGTGGGGCATTGGTCCCGGTTCGTATGGACCCTTTTGTCCCGGTTCCAGACACGATCCGGGACCAATGAGCACACTTTAGTCCCGGTTCCAGCCACGAACCGGGACCAATGATGTGGCTATATATACCCCTCCCCCGCGAGCATAGCACTCCACTGCTCTGTTTTTTCCTGGAGTGTGAGGGGAGGGCTTTGTAGTGCTCTAGCTCACCTCCTATGCACATGAGGTGTTCGATGAAATGCCCGAGCCACACTACTTAAGCTTTCTCCTCTCCAAACTCGACCTCCAAGTTTCATTTTCCTCAAGATTTGTCTAGGTTTAGCGGTCCGTCACGTCCCGTCCCCGTCTTCACCGCCGTCGATCGCCCGCGTCGATCTCGTCGCCGATACCATCGTGGTGAGCCTCTTGTTCTTATCTTCTTTCTAAAAGAAAAAAATTTATATTAATTTGGTCACTTATCTATTCATGATGTTCTGTAATGGTTTTTGACACACTTAATTATATATAATGCACGCAGATGAACCGGCAATGAATGTACGGTGACAGACGCACCTCCGAGTACATTAAGGGCGTGCATAATTTTCTCGAAGTGGCTGAGGCAAACAAGCAGAATGGTTTTATGTGTTGTCCATGCCCTCTATGTGGGAATACGAAGTCTTACTCTGACCGGAAAATCCTTCACACCCATCTGCTTTATAAGGCATGCCACACTATAATGTTTGGACCAAGCACGGAGAAATAGGGGTTATGATGGAAGACATCGAAGAAGAAGAGGACGATGACAACTATGTGCCCCCTGAATACAGTGATGCTGCAACAGGGGAAGCTGAAGATCAAGAGGAACTAGACGATGATGTGCCCAATGATGATCTCCGCCGGGTCATTGTTGATGCAAGGAGACAGTGCGAAAGTGAAAAGGAGAAGCTGAAGTTCGATCGCATGTTAGAGGATCACAAAAAAGGGTTGTACCCCAATTGCGAAGATGGCAACACAAAGCTCGGTGCCGCACTGGAATTGTTGCAATGGAAGGCAGAGTATGGTATACCTGACAAGGGATTTGGGAAGGTACTGAAAATATTTAAGAAGAGGCTTCCAAAGGATAACAAATTGCCCGACAGTACGTACGCAACAAAGAAGGTCATATTCCCTCTAGGATTGGAGGTGGAGAAGATACATGCATGCCCTAATGAATGCATCCTCTACCGCGGTGCGTACGAGGATTTGAACGCATGCCCGGTATGCGGTGCATTGCGGTATAAGATCAGACGAGATGACCCTGGTGATGTTGACGGCGAGCCCCCCAGGAAGAGGGTTCCTGCCAAGGTGATGTGGTATGCTCCTATAATACCACGGTTGAAACGTCTATTCAGAAACAAAGAGCATGCCAAGTTGTTGCGATGGCACAATGAAGACCGTAAGAAAGACGGGAATTTGAGACACCCCGCTGACGGGTCACAATGGAGAAAAATCCTGAGAAAGTACGGCCGGGATGAGTTTGGAGCTGACCCAAGGAACGTATGGTTTGGTTTAAGTGCGGATGGCATTAATCCTTTCGGAGAGCAGAGGAGCAATCACAACACCTGGCCCGTGACTCTATGTATGTATAACCTTCCTCCTTGGATGTGCATGAAGCGGAAGTTCATTATGACGTCATTTCTCATCCAAGGCCCTAAGCAACCCGGAAACGACATTGATGTGTACCTAAGGCCATTAGTTGAAGAACTTTTACAGCTGTGGAATGGAAACGGTGTACGTGTGTGGGATGAGCACAAACAGGAGGAATTTGACCTGCATGCGTTGCTGTTTGTAACCATCAATGATTGGCCTGCTCTCAGTAACCTTTCAGGATAGACAAACAAGGGATACCACGCATGCACGCACTGTTTAGCTGACACCGAAAGTATATACCTGGATAATTGCAGGAAGAATGTGTACTTGGGCATCGTCGATTTCTTCCGACCAACCATCAATGTCGAAAGAAAGGCAAGCATTTCAAAGACGAGGCAGATCACCGGATGAAGCCCGCCATGCGTACCGGTGATCACATACTTGCTATGGTCAATGATTTACATGTAATATTTGGAAAGGGTCCCGGCGGACTATCTGTTCCGAATGACGCTGAGGGACGCGCACCCATGTGGAAGAAGAAATCTATATTTTGGGACCTACCCTACTGGAAACACCTAGAGGTCCGCTCTTCAATCGACGTGATGCACGTGACGAAGAACCTTTGCGTGAACCTGCTAGGCTTCTTGGGCGTGTATGGGAAGACAAAAGATACATCGGAGGCACCGGAGGACCTGAAACATTTGCACGAAAAAGACGGCATGCCTCCAAAGCAGTATGAAGGTCCTGCCAGCTACGCTCTTACCAAAGAAGAGAAGGAAATCTTCTTTGAATGCCTGCTCAGTATGAAGGTCCCGTCTGGCTTCTCGTCGAATATAAAGGGAATAATAAATATGGGCGAGAAAAAGTTTCAGAACCTAAAGTCTCATGACTGCCACGTGATTATGACGCAACTGCTTCCGGTTGCATTGAGGGGGCTTCTACTGGAAAACGTTCGATTAGCCATTGTGAAGCTATGTGCATTCCTCAATGCAATCTCTTAGAAGGTGATCGATCCAGAAATCCTACCAAGGCTAAGGAGTGATGTGGCGCAATGTCTTGTCAGTTTCGAGCTGGTGTTCCCACCATCCTTCTTCAATATCATGACGCACGTCCTACTTCATCTAGTCGACGAGATTGTCATTCTGGGCCCCGCATTTCTACACAATATGTTCCCCTTTGAGAGGTTCATGGGAGTCCTAAATAAATATGTCCGTAACCACGCTAGGACAGAAGGAAGCATCTCCATGGGCCATCAAACAGAAGATGTCATTGGGTTCTGTGTTGACTTCATTCCTAGCCTTAAGAAGATTGGTCTCCCTCAATCGCGGTATGAGGGGAGACTGACTGGAAAAGGCACGCTTGGAGGGGACTCAATAATATGTAGGGACGGGCATTCTTGGTCTCAAGCACACTACACAGTTCTACAGAACTCTACCTTGGTGACCCCGTATGTCGATGAACACAAGAACAGTCTGCGCTCCAAACACCCGGAGCAGTGTGACGACTGGATTACACGTGAACACATCAGGACTTTCGGCAGTTGGTTGGAAACACGTCTCAGAGCTGACAACATTGTTTCTGATGAGCTGTACTCGTTGTCTAGGGGACCATCGTATACTGTATTGACTTACAAAGGATACAAGATAAATGGGAATACATTTTACACGATCGCCCAAGATCAAAAGAGCACCAACCAAAACAGCGGTGTCCGCTTTGATGCAGCAACCTAGAGGGGAAATGACACATATTATGGTTACATAGTGGACATATGGGAACTTGACTACGGACATGATTTTAAGGTCCCTTTGTTTAAGTGCAAATGGGTCAATCTGTCAGGAGGCGGGGTACAGGTAGACCCATAGTACGGAATGACAACAGTGGATCTGAACAATCTTGGGTACACAGATGAACCATTCGTCCTAGCCAATGATGTGGCGCAGGTTTTCTATGTGAAGGACATGTCTACCAAACCGAGAAAAAGAAAAGATAAAGAAGCGAATACATCATACGATGAGCCAAAGCGCCACATAGTTTTTTCAGGAAAAAGAGACATCGTGGGATTGGAGGGCAAGACAGACATGTATGAAGATTATGAAAAGTTTCATGAAATTCCTCCCTTCAAAGTCAAGGCTGATCCAAGCACCCTGTTAAGCGATGGAGAATATCCATGGTTACGGCGCAATAAGCAAAGGACACAAGCGAAGAAAAAGTGAAGACAGATGAAGTCAGAAAGGGTTGAAAATTGATGATGTGGCTTTGAATGGTTCATTTTGAACACACAAAAGTCTGGAGTTCAAATAAGTTCAAAAACCTTTGTAACAGATGAGTTTTTGTCCGAAACCCTGATACTTCGAAAGAGATTGTCCATTTTGTACACGAAGTGCATCCAGTTTTTGCCATAACCCTCTCAACTTTTTAGCACATGCTATGTTGGTCAAATGATGATACCATGCCAAGTTTCAACCTTTTCTGAGTTCATTTGTACTGCTTTCCAATTTCAGGGTCATTTAGCTCAAAATAAATCATTAAATGCATGAAAAATAGCAAATAAAGTTAGAAAGGTTTGAAATTTTAGTATGTAACTTTGAATGGTGCATATTGAATACACAAAAATTCTTGAATTGAAATAAGTTTAGAAAAATGAAATGCCTTTGTAACATATGAGTTTTCGTCCGAAACCGTGATACTTCGAAGGAGATGGTCCAGTTTGTACACGAGGTGTATCCAGTAGGATTAGGGTTGTGTTTCCCTATCGTGCAACCGGTACTAAAGAGGTACACGACCCTATTTCTTCGCGTGTTTCCCTATAGTATTATTAAAACTAAAATTATATAAAATTTATGCAACTAAACTTATCATAGTATTTTCCGTTCAAAACATTAAAAGCAAAAAAGTGGAAACAAAATAAATTAAATAAAGCAAAAAAGAAAACAAAAAAATAAACAAAAAAATAGAAAAAAAAGTATTTTCTGTTCAAAACATTAAAAGCAAAAAAGTGGAAACAAAATAAAATAAAGCAAAAAAATGCCACCTACAGGGCCATCACGGCCTGAATACGATTAGAAACCCAACAATGGGCCAGGATTCAGGCCCGCGGAAGGCCGAGTAGGCCCACGGGCAAAGAGTGACACAATAGGCCCGGAAGCCTGCAGTTGAGAGGAGATCGAGAGGGTTGGCACAGCAGCGCTTATAAACCGCTCTCGCGCTCCCTTGACTAGCGAGGTGGGACTAAACATCCCACCGCACCGCGGCGCAAGGCCTTTGGTTCCAGTTGGTAGCACCAACCGGAACGAAAGGGTGGCATTGGTACCGGTTCGTAGCACCAACCGGGACCAATGCCCCCTTTAGTTCCGGTTGGTGGCACCAACCGGAACCAAAGGTTTCTGTTTCCCGCCGTTTGGGCTGCTGAAAAGAGACCTTTGGTCCCGGTTGGTGGCACCAACCGGAACGAAAGGTGGGAATTGGTCCCGGTTGGTGCTACGAACCGGGACCAATGCTCTAGGTATATAAGTGGCACTTAGGAATTTTCAGTCATCATCTCGCCATTAGCCCCCGACGACGCCGGAGATGACACCGACGCCGTCAGGCTGCCCGACCGCCATGCCATCGCCGCCCTCTGCCCCGTCGACGCCCTCTGCCCCGACCTCGCCGTCGCTGCCCTCTGCCTCGATCTCGCCATCGCCGCCCTCTGCCTCGACCTCGCCGTCGCCGCCCTCTGCCCCGACCTCGCCGTCGCCGCCCTTTGCCCCGACCTCGCCGTTGTCGCCCTCTGCCTCGCTGTGAGCCCCTCCCCCATTCCCCCCTCTTCTTCCCCGCCTCTCCGCGCTCCTCCCCGCGCTCCCCATCACCGTCTCCGCCGTGGCTGTGCTTCGGCCGCCGCCCGAGCTCGACGCCGGCAATGCTATGGGGATGTTGTATGTATATGGATCTTGTATGTATATGTATATGCAGATGTAGTATGATCCATGGATATGTATGCATTGATGTATGATTTTTTTTGTTCATAGGATTTTTTTTGTCAATTGATGTATGCTTTTTTTTGTTCATAGAAAGTTTTTTGTTCATAGAAAGTTTTGTGTTCATAGAAAGTTTTTTGTCAATTGATGTATATGTTCATGTATATGTGCATTTTTAGAAAAAAAATTTGTATGTATGTTCATATATGCAAAAGTTACATTTAAGAAAAAAAGAAAATGTATGTATTATGTTCATATGCAAAGAATATGCAAAAGTTAGAATTTTTTGTACCAAGTTAAAAGAGCATTGTCGTCGAGCCACTGTAGAAGGAGGAGAAGAAGGAGAAGAAGAAGGGGAGAGGAAGAAGCAGAAGAAGAAAAGAGAAGAAGAAGGAATAGAGGAGAAGAAGAAAAAAAATCTTCTTCTCCTCCTTTTTTCTTCTCTCCAAAATTATTTTGGAACGGAGTCCCAGATAGGATAATTCGCTTTTTGGTACGAATTTTAGCAAAGGCCTTCCAAATAGCGATATTCGGAAGGCTCTTGCTGAACTTTGTACCAAAAAGCAAATTATCCTATCTGGGACTTCGTTCCAAAATAACTTTGGAGAGCTTCATACGTACTTTTGCCTAATGATGAATACATGGTTTTATTTGTTGAATCCTTTGACACTAGACAAACGTGACATGAGGGGGTTGAGGGTCGGGAACTAGGGTAGAGGGTCGTGGATCACCGAGGGGTCGAGAGGTTGCCTTGTGTATCCATCCTCAAACCGTAGAAGCATCGAGCTAGCTAGGTCTATGTTTGCCACTAATATATTAATTGTCATGTTGTAATATTTGCAGATACTATGGACGATCCGAATCTTCCGCAAAGAAACTTACAAGAAGAAGCGTTGTTGGGGGACATCATCCGGGAAGGAGGTGATGTTGTCTTATCGTTTCTGAACGACACCGATTGTCTGGAAGAAGAGGGTGAAGAAGGCTCCGATGATCGGACAATGGAGGTGGAAGAACATGATTATGATGGCTCCGGTGAGCGAACGGAGGAAGGAGCAGTTGCAAAGTCCGGCGAGGTATATATATATTAATTAAGCCTGTGCTGACTAGCTAATTAATGCATTAATTGTTTTGGTATGTACACACATTAACTCTTTTCTTTCTTCTTTTCTAGCCCTCCGGATCCGGATCGAGCCAAACTTCGGTAACGAGACAAGGCCCGAAGAAAAAGTTGCGCCAGGATGAAAGGTTCGCGATCACCAGCATCAATAGAGATGGCCAACCGATTGAACCCAGCCGGACCAAGGAAGCATTTTCTGCTCAGTGCGGGGTTCTTGTTAGGGACATGATCCCGATCACCATCCACCAATGGAATAAGCCGAAGAGCGGAGACCCTGAAGTGTCTTTTGTCAACGATAGGCAGAAAGATGACCTTTGGACTGCGCTGAAGGCAAATTTAACCCTACCGGCAGAGGAGGATCCGAATAAGCCAGTTATAGAGCCATTGGTCAAGGCTCATGCTCTTAAGAAGATGGCAGATCTATTCAGGAGGTGGAAGAATGAGTTGAAATCAACGTTTGTCGACAAAGGGAAGACTCCAACATTCACCGGCCGATTTGAGAAGATAAGAGATCACTGGCCTGCATTTGTGGCCCACAAGACATCGGAGAAGAGTAGGAAGATGTCAGCGACAAACAAGATAAATGCTGCAAAGAAGAAGCTTCACCATCGCACGGGGTCAGGTGGCTACATCAAAGCCCGTCCGTCGTGGGACAAGGCTGAGAAGGACCTGCTTGCTAAAGGGGTCCAACCAGAGACATTGTACTGGCCAGACCGTGCAAGGACTTGGTTCTTCGGGGCTGGGGGAGCCTTGGACCCTGAAACAGGGAAGTGCGTTTGGACGAACGAGCAACTTTCAATACCGGTCAAGAATCTTCGACAGTATATCGCCGCAGCGCAGGAAGGGACGTTTGTTCCCGACAGAGAGAATGACGAGCTCACACAGGCCCTCGGGAATCCTGAGCACCCAGGACGAACACGAGGCACGGCAGGCTCCGTTCCGTGGAAGGTTGGGTTTCCCGACGCAAAAGGTTACAAATCCCGGGAGAGGAAGTGGAAACAGGAGCAAAGCGATATGCAGAAGCTGAATGAAAGAGTACTAGCTCTAGAGAAACAAGCAGTTGAGAACCAGCGATCTCAGCGGGATGAAGCTATCCAAGAAGCTACCCCGCCATCTCAGCGGAGAAGCAGCGTGGCTTCCACCGAGCTTGACCAGCCTGACTTCACGGCTCCCAGCTACCCCGTGGATGCTATCAAGGAGGCTCAACCTTGCAACCTTATGACGCAATGGCATCACCGCAAAGTCAAGGCGGCTGTCGGCTCTGTTGCACCTTCCAAACCCGGCGCAACTTTTCACTTCCTTCCGATTCCACAAGGCTATGCTATTGTGATGGTCGATGAGATAGAGGAGGGATTTGAGGACCTTGAGCTTGACCACCCTACCGGTGAAGGGGAGAGTCTGCTGGAATGTGCTCTGAAGACTATATGTCTATGGCGGAAGGAGCTCGTCAAGCTTCCGAACTGGACGCCTCCGCCTCCTCCTCCTCCTCTGGCGAGTCAGGGCACTCTGCCTCCTCCTCCGCCTCCTCCTCCGGCGAGTGATCAGGGCACTCCGCCTGCTCTGGCGCGTGGTGGCACTCCGCCTCCTTCTCCGCCTGCGTCGGCGTGTCCGAGCAGCCCGCCTCCTCCTCCGCCTCCTCAGCAAGGGCGGAAGAGAGCCGCCGCCGCTCTGGCTGCTCCGCCTCCTCGTAACACTCCTTCTCCGCCTCGTAAGCAACAAAGGAAGACAGCCGCCGCCGCTCCGGCTGCTCCGGCGTCTAGCAGTACAACCAGTGGCGGGAGGCGATACCAATACGGTCCATCATCTCTCAAGCCTCTTGAGCAGTTACCTTACGAGAAGAGCGACGAGGAAAACGCGAAGATCTCTAAAGGCCAAGTGAAGGAGTTTTTTGCAAAGAAAAATCCACCTCCGGAGGAGAAGATCGATCCGGTGAAAGTGAAGCACACTTTGGATGCCCTGAAGCGACCACCACCGCCTCCGCCGGATGACAACTATGTCCGCACTATTAAAAAGACAACGCTAGAAGCGCGCCGGTCTGGAACCACTAGAACTGACAAAAGGAGACAAGAACAAATTACAAAAGGGAAAAAAATCCCCAGCTCGGCGAACAGGCGAACCAATCGTGCCCCCCGCTGAAGGTGTCTAGCGATATCGTCCCAAATCTGCCGGTAATGGTGCCCGGTACCAATCCTGGTGATTACCTGCCCGACGATGTACATTTTGATATAATGGAGGAGGACGATCACAAATACCGGCACGGGAAGCCTCTCGTCAGACCTGGTCATTCTCCTCTAACAACGATGATGCGAAGATTCCATGAGTGGTACATGGACACATGCAAGTCTGGGACGGATACTTTGATGCTGACAGTTAAAGAGGAGCACGACCTCGTTGGAATTGAACTGTTGTGTGTTCCATTTGAGGAGTTATTTCAGCTTTTCAATCAAATGGCCATTGATAAAGTAATCGTCACTTGCTACTGTCTGTAAGTACTACTTCTTTAATTAAGTCTCTATATATAGCTCAGCTCTTTCATTGCATGTACGTATAATTATCCTCACTATATCATGCAGATTGAAGATCGTCGAATGCAAGAAAAAACAAATCTATAATATTGGGTTCATTAACCTAAATCTCTTTAATGAATGAGAAATTAAACATGATGCCAAACGAGCCGAGGCCAACTTGCTAAATTCGTTGCTTAAACATAAAAACAAAGATAAAATAATCTTTTCTTACAACTTCGAGTGAGTGTTACTGTCTTGTGCATATTCGGTTTTCCTTATTACTCGAGGTTATAGTAATGTAATTGATGAGTTATGCATGCGTGCGCAGCTTCCACTTTATTCTCCTAGAGATTAAGCTTGTGGAGGGACTAGTCAGCGTCTTAGACTCAAGACGAAAAGATCGCAAGCAGTATGCGGCGATCACTGAAATGCTCGTGAAGTAAGTCCAATCGATCATTATCGCACCATATCGGCAACTTTATTCATTTCCTGATATCAGATAATAATTATTTTCTTTGTCTGGCAGGGTTTGGAAACAGTTCACCGCAATAGCTCCGGGACTGCCGGGGAAGCTGCAATTTACATACCCGAAAGTAAGTACTACTAACTAGTTCCGCGCATCTCCCATTGATTCTAGCTAGTTTTCATCAGTACCATTTATAATGCTTGATTATCAGTTTGATTGACCTCTATTTCTCGTAAAGTGGTTGTGGCAGGAAGAAGGGACTAATCTTTGTGGATACTACGTTTGCGAGGACATCCACGACGCGACGACCTCTAAGCATGCCGGCTACTCTAAAGAAGATTTTGAAGTGCGTAAGCAATAATATTCACAATTTTATTTTATTACCATCATTTGTGTTGAGTTTCATTCATATATATGTATTGACCCCCTTCTTCAAATTAGCTTTCGGAGCTGCAGGATCAACTCCTACCACAAGATAGCATAAAAGCAATTCAAGAGGAATTGGCGGGATTCTTTCTTGACCACGTCATCGATAAACACGGAGAATACCATGTGGAAGTTGAGTTCAGATGTTAGGGGATTGTAAGAGATCTTATATTGTATATATGTAGCCAGTAGCGTCGGATAGATATACAAAAACTTGTTGTTCGACCAATCTCTCGGAGAAGGAGAGGTCGACCACTTCTGTCTGTATACGTTTCATGAAGATCTTCTGTACTTAATGGTTTCCTTCATTTTCTTACTAGCTAGCGTGTCGAGTCCTCTCTATACATATAGTACGTAGCGTCGACCAAGCACGGAGATAAGAGAGGACACTTCTCTCTGTTAGCTAGCTAAAATAATATATGAAACCCCTAAATTAACCCTGCAAAACCCCCTAACCCCCCCACCCCCCCTTTAAAAAAAAAACCCAGGCCCTGGACTACTGACGCGTGGATGCCTTTTGGCCCCAGTTCGTGTTACCAACCGGGACTAAAGGTCCTCCGCCCCAGCGCACCACAACAGCCCACGTGGAGCCCCATTTGTCCCGGTTCGTAGGCAAACCGGGACTAAAGGTATTGGGCTTTAGTATTGACCCTTTAGTCCCGGTTCCGGAACCGGGACAAATGGGCCTCTGGAACCGGGACAAATGGGCCTTTTTCTACCAGTATCCATGGCAAGTAGCACATAAAAGACGACAATACTATAGCGCAAAATATGATAAAAGTAAAGAAATAGAGGTGCTAAAGGATCCGACACAACCTCCTTGTATCAACCAAGTTCTAGTAGCATCTGTGATGTTAGTCATGAAAACAATGGTGCTTCAATAATAGATCCACATCAACTCTTTGAGATAGAATAGAAATAAGAGGATGCATTGTTTCTTTTTTAAGTACATTAGAACCATCTCTCCAAGAGCAACACATGGGGGTATCATGTACTAGTGTTGGTATTAATGACAAGGTTTGATAAGTCTAACACGCCAATTTACTCACATTCTTCTCGGATAGAGAACCAAATAATTGATGTCATAATTGTGTGAATACATAGGAAGGTTCGAGCCTTGGATGTATCCATGCCTAAAGTAAGGTTGTCATTTTTTTGTGCACTCCAAATGCATGATCGAGAGCGCAATCCCATTTCTATCACTCCATGGGGACAATCATCAATTGTAATGAAACTCTTCTCTAGAAATCGAACAATGGCTAGTTTCATGCAAAATATCATGTGCACCAAGAAAATAAATCTGCCCAAAGTTGGTCATCATCATGCTTTGTGTAACTAAATCTTAATGTAAACTTTAGCAACCTCTTATAAGTTGTATTCCTACTTTTTCAACAAACTCTTCAGAGATCCACAATTTGATGAGGTAAGATGCTTTGATATCAATTCGATCATGTGAACAACTGAGTTCGGCACCACTCAGCTTGCGCCTACTTTTTCAAAATAATGAAGCAAAAACATGCCATGAACTCCTATTTGTTGGTGCTATGTGGGGTGTCATCCATCCCAAGGATCACATAGAAGAGGGTAATACTCCGTGCGCAAAAGATGATGAAAGTAATTTAGTGGAGGTTCTGAAACACCAAATACCATGTGATGAGTCATGTCATTAGAAGACCGATGCATTCTGGAGAGCTCCACATAGAAGTTCATGTCTGATGGAGCATCGCTGAGCACCACAACTAATTATTTATAGGAGTATGTCACATCGTCTAGTATCTCCTTAAAGAACTGTGGACAAGGAGCCCCAAGCTCTGCATCATTTACCAAAGCAGTAGGACATGATGGCGATGAACCCTTGATGGTAGAATACTAATCTGAACCATCTTGCAATACATTTCTAGTTAGCATGATAGTCATACAAAAGTACTGGACAAAATAATATGGCAATTTGGACGAGTAAGTATCTTATAATCTAAAGCTATCTAACTAAGGAGCAGTGTTAGATCTTTATGTTAGTATTAAGAGATTTAATAATTTGGCTAACTTAGGAGAAGCTTACTTGAGACCCTTAGCCATGTGTGGAATGGTATTTCTACTATAAATGATCATATCTAGCTATTTTCCTGCTATAAATCTCTCACATGGATTATTATTTGGAAAGAGAATATGTTTTCAAGAAATAATCCGAGGAGTTACCTAAGTTACTAATGAAACGGATTGTCACTCAGTGCGTATATACTAAGTTCTAATAGCATATGTGGCGTTAGTCATAATTTTTGTTCTGCCTGGAATTTATATAGCTAATGATCGGAATAATAGATGCACACTAACTTTTGAGATTCAAAAGTAGAAATACGAGGATGAATTGTTCTGTTTTTCTTTGTGTGTGTATGTGTGTGTGTTGGGGGGGGGGGTGGCATATACCCGCAATGTAATCACATTCTTGCCGGATAGAGAACAAAGTAATTGATGTCATACATGCAACAAATTATAGAACCCTTAAATGTATCTATGCTTGACATAAGTGTGTGAGTGTTTTGTACACTCCAATTTGTTGATCTAGAACCCATCCCATCTGTATTACTCTATGGGAGGCAATCATTGGATGTATTGAAAATCTCCTTTGTTTGATCAAACAATGGCTAGCTAACGTAGAATATTGTCTGTTCAAAGAAACTTAGTCTTCCCAAAGCCGATCATCAACATGCTTTGTCTGATGAGCTCTATATACATTTAGCAACATTTACTATGACGGTGTAGAAACCCGCCAGAGTCCTCGGTAGTGGAGAGCCTAGCCAGAAGTACAAGAGGGGGTCACACACGATTTGTTTTTACCCAGGTTTAGGCCCTCATGGTCGAGGTAAGACCCTACTCCTGCTTTGTATTTGATTAGTGGTGGAAACACCTCGTTTGTGGTGGTTACAAATTGGAGATGGTGCTTGCTACCGATGATGGAACCATGGAATAGATGATCTCCAGTGTACCCCTATTCTTGCCTTATAAAGGGGATGAGAGCTATGGCTTAGACGGTTCCAAACCGACCTCCTACCGGAGGGATCTTAGCTTGTGTGCCAGGATGGTGCCTTAGTTGGAAGTCGGGCCTTCTAGCGATTGAATATCCTAACCCGTGACCTGTCCTCCCGGGACTTGAGGCCCATCAAATGACCGTCTTCTCAGTTGATGGGCCATCCCTAATATATTGTACCATTATCCTATTCCATGCCTATTTTTTCAACAAACACTTAAGAGATCCACAATTTGAACAACAATATGCTTCGATACAAATCCGACCATGTGAGCAATTTGGCTTTGCGCTTCTCAGCTTGCATATGTTTTATTTGCTTTATAATAGTGAAGCACAAATACGCTTTGAACCTATATTTGTTGGCGATATGGAGGGTGTCATCCCTCACAAGGATAACATAAATATGATGATATTCCGAGCGCGAAAGATAATAAAATCGAAGTAATGGAGGTGCTAAAAGACTCAACGAAATCTACCCTTGATGTTAGACGTTAGTTTGGTTGTGTCTGGGGATTATATTGCTGATGATCCCACTAATAGATGCATAGAAATATTTGAAGTTCAAAAAATAGAAACAAGAGGATGGTTTGTCCCGATTTTTTAAGATGATGGTGTTTTCACATTTATATAAATTGTCTTCAATATAATGTGTTTCATGTTGCCACATGAACAAAGATCACATATGAGCTATGACTCCAAGTGCAATAACATTGTCTATCTAGGGGAGGCCATAACACTATTACATACCCTATATATACCTAAATAGTTGATCAGACTATCTCTTTTATCTTAACATGCAAAAATACCACCTCAACATGCATGGGATTTTTTTCTATTATTAATGGATCTCCACTACTATTTACGTCAACATGCACACATCCCACCATACCAGAAATGTCATCTCATTAAGGATCCACTCAACATGCATGCATGTGAATGTTTTTTAATTATATTATGCCACTTATGTTCAACAAATATATTTTTTAAATATAAAATAATTGAATACAATATAGAATGTTTATCTGTAGTTTAGTTCAAATATTATTAGTTTAATTATTCATGTTTCATACAACCAAATCACATTGAAACATATTGCAATCAATTCCGACAACAACACGCATGGTATCGTCTAGTACATATAATGATGTTGCCTGCGCATTTGTGCAGGCCACTGTGCTAGTTTTATAGTAGTCGTTTTGCACAATGCCACCATACTAAATATATTACCTAGTAAGTGATAAACCATCAATCTTTCAACTATGTCCGTTGTAATTATACAGATGTAACTTTGGAGGGAAAATATGTTTTTCAATTTTCGGAAGTGCCTTGTATGAAAAAGCCTCCAAGCATCATAGTGGAGTAATTGCTATACCCTTAAAACAAAATCATCATCCACTATTGAATCAACTTCCTTAGTGATTGCATTTTGAATAAGCATCCCACGTTCACCCAACAGGCTACATAGTTACTTAGACTGAACCCCGATCAGGACAGGATGCTAACACACACTTGCCTCGAGATACTAACACACACTTGCCTCGAGATGCTAACACACACTTGCCTCGAGATGCTAAGACACAATCATTATGAAGCGTACTAAAGACCGGAACACACGTGAACATAGTCTGCCTGTTGATCAGAACACACCTGAACACAGTATGCCTGCTGATCAAAACACACTAATATTTAAGATTTCAATTTGAAAGGACGATGAATTGCTATGATTTTTTCGGGGTGAGGGTGGGGCAAAGTACATTATATTTTTACATATATGTATTCTTATAGTAGTACTCTTATGCAATACCATCCTACTCTAACTATATTATCTATATTAAGCTGTAGACCATTTCCCATTTTGTCAACTATGCCCAAGCTTCGAAATATCAGATATCGGGTTTGTATCGGTTTCGCTTTGACATATCGGATGTCGGATATCAACGATATGTAGATATATCGGAGAAAACGTGTCTATTTTTTTCATTATTCTTGTTCAAAACATTTGTTTTTAGTAAAAAAATATATATGATTTCAATGCTTTAACACGACACTTTTGGATTATTAGTTTATTAACTTGTTGATTAAGAAACTATTAAGGAAAGATTCAGAAAATCCTTACTCTATGATTAAAATAATACGATATATATGCATTTGTATGAACCATTGTGCATGACTTTGATGGTATATAATGAAGTTGTAAATACATAACCTTATTTCACTGCACACTAATAAACAAATGTTGTCATCTACGTATTGTTCTATACTGGTGGCCTATCAGGCTAGATATCGGCCATATTGGTCCATATTTCGGTCCATATCGGATGATATGTTTCAAAATATTATTTATAAAATGATATGTTATGTTTATATCGGTAGAGCAGTAAAAGTGATATATTGGCCTGTATACCGGTCGTATTGGCCTATATCTAAAAGCTTGACTATGCCTTTTATCATACAAATGTAACTTTGGACGACAAAACTATATGTCGCTGCCCTCCCATCATTACTTTTGGGCCGACCAAGTAGTTACCTACACGCAAAATTTAAAAAGCCAGATCGGACCGCCGGTCGAACCAGTAAAAACAGGAATCGACGGCTTTGTCAGTTTTTAAGCACAAAAGACCGACCTGGAAGTAGATTGGTGAGAACCGGTCAGACCAGGCGGTTGGATTGGTTTGAGAGAAACTGAGATAATATTGCCCAGGGATTCGATACCACATCATGGGCATTGGCCTATCCTTGGGCTGATAACCACCTTAACTACGCTTCTTTGTTGTCTAATAGATGAAACCATCGTTATATATTTGCCCTATTTTAATTCTATATTAGCATATATTATTACGCTAGATATATTATTTGATTAAAAAAAACAATTGAGCTGGTGAACCGGCGGTCCGACCAGAAAAAACTGAACTGAAGGCCTACAGATTTGACCTCGGTTCGGCTTTTTCAACTATGCCTAGAGGCAAGTTTTTTATCCTTTATTTTGTTAATATTTGTCAATTTTTATAATATACATATCTTCCAAAAACTTAAAACAACTTTTAAATATAGAGACCACATATTTCAGAAATTTTACATCAATGCAAAAAATATTTGCGTAGTTTAAGAATTGTTAGCATTCGAAAAAAATGTTCACGCATTTCAAAAAGTTTACTCGTAACAATTTCAAAATACTTTTAAACAACGGGAAACATGATCGTGTAGTTAAAAAAATGTTTCATATCATGAAAAAAATTCAACATGTACTTCGCAATTTTTTTACACAAATACGCAAAAATGTTCATGAAAATGTCTTTGAAAACAATGTCAATCATGTATTTGGAATCTGCTAAACGTGTGTAAAAAATATTTCAGTTGATTACGAAAATGTACAGTGTGTATGAGAAAGGTAGACATCTAAAGTTATATTTAGAAAACATTAATAATGGATTTCAAAAACTTATGTCTAATTTCACATGTATACGAAATATTTATAATATGTATGAAAAAATTGAGACACGAAAACATTTATTTTAAAATAATAATAATAATGTATTTGGAAAATATTAACCGTCTATAAAAATTTCCCTGTTGCATACCAAAAATGTAAAATGTGCATGAAAACATAGAGATCTGTTATAAAAACAAATAAAAAGTTAAAGAAAAAGACAAAAGACAAAACGCAAAAGAAAACCGGTGAAAATCGTAAAGCAAACACAGTAAACAGGAAAATAAAATAGAAAACCCTATGAAAACCAATTAAAACTACTCACTCCATTCGGAATTACTTGTCATAAAAATTGATCTATCTAGAATATTTTAATTCCAGATACATCCATTTTATTCTTTTCTGCCAAAATAAAACTCAAAGAAAATTAAGGAAAACCATAAGAAAAACACTAAAAAGAATAATAAAACATTTACATACATATGAATGCGCATATTTATTTATTATATTATTCCCGATTGCGAATGTTTTCGCTATGAAATGGAAAACATTTTCGCCGAAATCCCTAATTGAGGAGTACACCTTTTAAAGATCACTCCCACATACCCGGGTTGCGACAAATGGCGCACTGCATGTGTGCCACTTGTCGCAACCTCATAGTTTTTTCTTTTTTCCTGCATCCGCATTTTCAAAACGTATTATCTCCTGAACCGTGTATCCAAATCTCGAACCGTTTTCATCGTTGGGTTCCTCGGGTCGAGATCTTCAAAACTAGATCACATGTTGATAGGTTTTGACGAAGTTTTTTTTACAAAAAATAGACGAAAAAACCCTGGCTCTCACGATAGAAAAAAACAGAAAACACGTATTTTTTCATGTTTTCTGAAAGGCACGGCCACACCTCTCGTGAAACAAAAATCCTGCCTTTTACGGAAGCAAAACCGTGCCTCTCCACAAGAAAAAAAAAAAAACACAATTTTTCCCTTTTTGAGAGACACAGTCGTGCCTCTCGCGAAAAACCCCCCGCCTCTCCGAAAATAAAAAAGAAAACATATTTTTTGCCCTTTTCCTAGAGGCATGACCGTGCCTCTCGCGAAATTAAATCGTGCCTTTTCATAAAAAACAGAAAACATGTTTTTTTTGCCTTTCCTTGAGGCACGCTGTACCTGTCGCGGAAGTAAAACCGTGACGCCCCGGAAAAAAAACACGTTTTTCACACAATTTTGTTTCCGTCTAAAAGCTAAGAAATACCTGTGATTAACCGGAATACCAAAAAAAAGGAAATTTATTCTAAAAAGACGAATACACATGCAAAAATATAAAAAATAAAATCCGAAGAAACGTTTAGAGCGCGACACATGACGTCGACCGAGAACGCGCCAAATAACGACACGTAAGAATGGTCATTGAAAGGCTTCCAAGGAAGTGCTCCTCGACTAGTTGCTCTCCATTTTCACGTCTTAGGCGAGCAGGCCGGTGCCTAAAGTGCAGCTGGCGCGGATAGCAAGAGAATCACATTTCACCCCCTACGGATGATCCGCGAGCAAACAGAAATGGTCGGTGATGAGCATCCCGATCCAATCCATCGTGACCTTGAGGGACCCCCCGCGGAGGGCGCACAAATCGCACGGCCAAACAGCACCAGATCAGAAAATAAATTTCTCTCAGTGTCCCCCTCTCTAGATCCCCAAATCAGGCGTTTGCTCTCAGCTTCAACCGTAGTAACTGTCGAAGTGTGTCGCTTTTATCAGTTTCCAACCTTGCCTAAAGCCATACAAGTAGGGAAGAGGAATTTTTTTCAGAACTTGTACAAAATTTGTAAGAAATTTGAAAAATATGTTGGGAGTTCAAATTTTTTTAAAAAAGGTACTCTGTCGGCCAGTAGCAGGCCGAACAAGGACCTATCGGCCACCACCAGGCCGACCAATGGCCAGTCGGCCACCTGTAGACCGAGTAGTCCCTGTCGGCCAATCAGAGGCCATGGGAGAGGCCTGTCGGCCAGGGGTAGGCCGAAAGGCACCTGGATAAGGCCCGACCCTTTTCTTCCTCCTCTGACAACTCATTTCACCCCCCGTCTACTAGCCTTCCCCTCTTCCCCCCTCACTCCAGTTGCTCTCCGGTGGTTCCACCACCTCGCCGATCTCCTCGCTGAACCACCCATTTTGTTATCCTACCCACGTAAACAATAGATCAGGGCGTTCTCCACCGGCCTACGGTATATATTTTTTTGCTTCCAACTCAATCGAATGAGAACTGTCAAGTCGGTAGTTGATTTAGTTCATATTTGTCACCGTCCGCTTGCAGGTAATGGCTTGCCCATTTTGCCGAGCTCCAGGTGGCCCTTGTGCTGCCATTGATTCCGGTGCGTCTCTATTTACTGTGGTGCTGGATCATCGATGTGCAAGACGTGTTGTAAGATTCTATGTCTTGATTATCTAATTGTGACATATTCGAATGCCTTTGTTTATAAGTTTATGATCATTGCTTCCATTCTTGTTTTTAGTATGTTTCGTGCAGTGTTAGATCACATCTTGCTCGGTACATTGACGAGTGCAGAGCTTTAGCTATTCGGAGAGGTGACATAGATTTTGATCTTGCTCTGCACAACACTGAGGGTAACTTATACCATGTTATATTTACACATGGTAGGATGAGCAGTAAATTCCATGGTCCTTCGTGGGAGGAACTCGTGAATGATTATGGTCTCCGCCACAGTGACATGATGACTGTTATCCTTGAGCACTATGGAACTTATATTAGTGTCGAATTTCATCGGGATGGTGTTATGTTGTTTCCTTTACCCCATGTTGGTAAGATTTATGTTTGACAGATTTTCAGATTTGATTGAGCTTATACTTTTTGCGGTTCATGTCATTAATTGAAATATTTTTTTTGTAGCTCTTGAGGATCTGAGTGAAACTCAGAGGGAACTTGTTGACAGCTATTTTTATAGTCGTGGTGTCACTCTGAATTATCATCAAATGTATGTCAGGTCGCGGCAGCTCTTTGAGGACAACTACATACTGTGTACTCCTTTCGTTCATAGGATGGATCGCATGAACGTTATTTCCCAACATATGGTAAGCTTTGGTTTCTGTTTTTTATTATTTGTTTGTTCTTTGCTGGTTCATAAGATGGATCATATAAGTTGCTTGTTTCTGTCAGGTTATTCCTACCATGGTTGTGAGGAGTTTGATGGCATTTGTGGCTATTCCTAGGACTGGTTCTTTACTTCTTGAAATTACTTTGGATTTAGAAGATGATGATATATTTGTGAGCATTCCTTGTTCCTACTTCATTGGCTTGGGTGATCGAATGGTTTTGAAGAAGGAACGTTTCGGAAATTTTCTGCTGGCATCGTCTATCGAAGTCAACAATTTGGTGCTCATAACATTCAAACAGCATGATCAGGAGCTAGCTATTGTTTTCAGCTATCTGCCACAGTGAGAAAGAAAAAAGGTCTCGTGCAGCCTAGGCAGTAGAAGAAGCTGGAGATGGAGAAGGAAAATATCCACGTTGGACTCAGTAGATTTATATTCTTGTAAGTCAATTTCATCAAGTTGTATCTAAATTTTAGTAAGATGTATCTTAATTTCAGCAAGCCATACTATTGTCGTTTTTATTTGCCACCAATTTCTCCCGCCATTCTATCCCGCCATTTTCTCCCGCCATTCTATCCCGCCATTCTCTGTCTCGCCATTCTCTCCCGCCCGATTTCCTGCCATTGCGGTTGTCATCTGCCTATAAAAGGAGGCATTGTATCTGCCTTCCTCCATCAGCCACCAGCACTCGAAAAAACCAGCGCGGTAGTCATTATGAGTTTGCCTTCTTCGGATCAAAGCATTAGGCCTAGCAAATGGAAGAGTGCGAAGCTGCCTCAGGGGGTGGAAGCAGTTCGTTGTTGGTGCGGTGATCTCTACAAGGTGAAGGAGGTGACGGATTTTTCAAATTGGTTGGGCATGAAGTTTTTCATGTGCGCTAATTATGAGGAAGATCCACCCGTTGGTCCTTCACCGTACATCACGCCTCCGGTAAGTTTTAGTCACACAGAATAAACACGTTGTTCATATTGATGTTGATTTGATTTGTTATATTTGTGTTTCTTTTGTAGTCTCCTCTGCCCCTGTGCCAGTACTATCGTTGGATAGACACGAAAATGCCGGACTGGGCGGTGACTGAGATTCGTGAAAGAAGTCGTCGAGCATGGGCTAGTTTGGACTCGGAGGAGCGCAGTGAGAAGGCGGTAGCAGAGGAGAAAGCAGAGCAGGAGAGAGCTTGGCAAGAGTACTGTGTCGAGCAGAGGGCTTTTCTTGCTGAGATGATGAAGAATAACCAAGAAAACCAAATTTGACATGCGGAGGAGCGTCGTCAGCGAGAGGATGCCCGTGAAGCTGAGAGGCAGAGAAAGAAAGAAAGGGCTCGTGCAGCCCAGGCAGCAGAAGAATCTGCAGATGGAAAAGGAATATATCCACGTTGGACTCAGTAGATTTAATTTCAAGTAACTTAATTTCAGCAAGTTGTATCTTAATTTCAGCTAGATGTATCTTAATTTCAGCTAGATGTATCTTAATTTCAGCAAGATGCCCATGTGCCGCAGAGAGCAAACATTGCCTGGTTGCACCACCAGCTTCAGATTGGTCCATATCGTTTCGGATGCGCTTTACCTTACGCCTGCCCCTGCTAGTTCGCCGTAGAGCAGGATCGGGATGCATACTCTATCGGCATCGTTTACCTTGTTGAAATTGCCGACGACTCTAAACCCTGTCATCTCACCTGTCCAGACATTGAGTACTGCCTCCTTTGAATAGTACGGAGACACGAAGGAGATAGCATCCAACTGAATCTGGCCCCTGGCAGCCAAGACATGTGAGCAAGGCAGGTGCAATAACTGCGGCTTGTTGCATGTACACTCACAAGTTGGATAAAATTCTTCTCCAATTGTAACCTCATGCGTCTTCACCTCATTTGCAGAACCAAAACCTTCAGTAGGAAGCTGAACCTCATACCTCCTTTCCTGATTACCTATGAGTGTGACGGTGTGCTTTTTTGCTTTCTTTATCTTCTCAGCCATATACTCCATAACACGGCTGCAGTAAGGAGTGTTCTGATTATCTTCAATATGCTTCCTTGCTAACTCATGCCTTTCTCTGAAATACCTCACAGTGCCATGGAATACACCCTTCACAATAGCTGTTAGTGGCAATGCTCTATTCCCTCTGAGAACAAAGTTATAGATCTCTGCAAGATTGGTTGTCATGTTGCCATACCTAGCTCCATGGGTGTCATGCAGCAAAGACCAATTCACTGGAGGCTCTTTCTCTATCCACTCAAAAAAATTCTTTATTACCCTGCCCTTCTTTCTCTTCGTATTAGGAGGGTCAATTGCTGGCAAGTCACAAAGACCAACTGGCCCCTCCATCTCCGCAATGAGTGCAGTTAATTTAACCTCGTCTTTCTCCATTTTCATCCTAGCAACCACCTGCTTCTTAGTGAACTCATCAAGTTTTGACCAAATAAAATTGTATTTGCGCTGCTGGTTCTGCTTGCATAACTTCTTGAACAAGTTCATCAACCGTTTGTTCTTGAACTGTGAGAAAAAAATTAGCACCCAGATGGCGCATGCACCACCAACTTGGCAAGTCCTTCCAAGGTGTTGGCTCGTCAGTAGTTGGATTACTCAGTGTCTTCACGACCTTCAATATACCGGGATGTCTATCATGAATAAGACACACATTTGGTCGGTCCTTCACGATCGCAATTTTAACTTGCCGAAAGAACCATACCCAACTCGGAAAGTTCTCACCCTCCACAAATGCCATGGCTAGCGGGATGATTTGGTTGTTCCCGTCCACACCAATAGCAGTCAGGATTTGCCCTTTGTACTGACCAGTCAGGAATGTACCATCCACAAACATCACAGGAGGACAATGCCTGAAAGCTTCGATGCACATACCAAAAGAGAAGAATACTCGTTTCAACACCTTGTAATCTGGTATACTATCCAACCTCGTGTGCTGAATGTTAACATAAGTGCAGGGATTCCTATCCTTCAGTACGTCAAGGAGATGGACAACATTATCATAGGAGTCGAAGAACGTCCCAAACCTCTCCTCCATAGCCTTCTGCTTAGCCCTCCAAGCCTTCCCATATGGAATGCCATACTTCCATCTGACCTTCACTGCTGTCTGGATGTGTTTTGCTTCCATATCTTTCTTCGTCACTATCTCAGTATACATGAGGTGCGCTATGAGAGTTGAAGTAAGGTTTGGATGACGAACCAACATGTTTTTCCTAACACAATTATGCGGGACAACATTTGTCACAACCCAGTGGATGTTATACTTTGGCACATTGGCGTGCACCTTCGCAGGACAACCTGATTCAACACACTTGATGGTATATTTCGTTGGACCAGATATGTGTGTCCGGAAAACCCTCTGGGTAGACACAGCCCACTTTATCACCGCGTACTTCATTTTCTTCTTTGTGTCAAACATAGCCCCGATCCGGACTTGGTTCAGATTATATTGCCATGGAGTCTCATGGCCATCATTGACAGTAAAGCCGACCGATATGTCCTGCTCCCATGCAACAGGAATTGGTACCTCCTCCTCATCCTCAGAACTTTCAGAATCAAGTTCCTCTGCAATCCCATCCTCGTCCTCTTCCTCCATCACCCTCTGCATTTCCTCGCCTTGCTCGTGTTGGGGAACGTTGTATGGGAAATAAAAAAATTCCTACGCAGACGCAGATCTATCCATGGTGATGAGCATCTACGAGAGGGAGAGTGGATCTACATACCCTTGTAGATCGCTAAGCGAGAAGCATTAAGAAACGTGGTTGGTGTAGTCGAACGTCTTCGCGATCCAATAATGATCCGTCCCGCGATCCAATCACGATGCTTCTCATGAAGTTGATCACGATACGTCCCACGAACATGATCACGATCCTTCCGATCTAGTACCGAACGGACGGCACCTCCGCGTTCAGCACACGTACATCTTGATGACGATCTCCACCGTCTTGATCTAGCAAGGAGTGGAGAGGAAGAAGAGTTCTCCGGCAGCCTGACGGTGCTCCGGCGATGGTGGTGGAGCAATTCCGGCAGGGCTTCGCCTAAGCACTACAGAAATCCGATCTAGAGGAGAAACTATGCACTGGAGGAACGGGGAGCACGTGGCTGAAATTCTAGTGCAAACACCCTCTATACCACCAGAATATATAGGAGGAAGAGAGGGGAGGAGGCAGCCTTGGCTTCCTAAGACAAGGGCTTCGGCCGAAGGAGGTGGAGGAGGTGGAGTCCACCTCCAATCCTATTAGGACTAGGATTCACCTATTTTGCCCTTTTTTTCCACCTTTTTCTCTTGGGTTTTTTCTTCCAGCCGCATGGGCCTCTTGTGGTTGTTCCACCAGCACACTAAGGGCTGGTTTCCACTCTCCCACAGCCCATGTAGACTCTTGGGTCGAAATACCCCTCCCGGAGGTCTCCCAGTACACTACCGGCACTCCCGGTACACTACCGATGAGTCCGAAACATTTCCGACGACCAAAACAACACTTCCTATATATGAATCTTTACCTCCAGACCATTCCGGAGCTCCTCGTGACTTCCAGGATCTCATCCGGGACTCCGAAAAAACTTTGATCACCACCATACATAACTCAATACTACCGAAACGTCACCAAACCTTAAGTGTGCAGACCCTGCGGGTTCGAGAACTATGTAGACATGACCGAGACACCTCTATGGTCAGTAACCAATGGCGGGACCTGGATGTCCACATTGGTTCCAACATATTCTACGAAGATCTTTATCGGTCAAACCTCTATCTCAAGGATTCAGTTAATCCCGTATGATGTTCCCTTTGTTCTTCGGTATGTTACTTGCCCGAGATTCGATCGTCAGTATCTCCATACCTAGTTCAACCTCGTTACTGGCAAGTCTCTTTACTCGTTCCGTAATACAAGATCTCGCAACTAACACTTAGTCACATTGCTTGCAAGGCTTTATTGTGATGTTGTATTATCGAGTGGGCCCTGAGATACCTCTTCGTCACACAGAGTAACAAATCCCAGTCTTGATCCATGCCAACTCAACAGACACCCTCAGAGACACCTGTAGAGCACCTTTATAGTCACCCAGTTACATTGCGACGTTTGATACACACAAGGTACTCCTCCGATATCTGTGAGT
Source organism: Hordeum marinum (assembly GCA_022496015.1). Classification (NCBI taxonomy): domain Eukaryota; kingdom Viridiplantae; phylum Streptophyta; class Magnoliopsida; order Poales; family Poaceae; genus Hordeum; species Hordeum marinum. Next base: position 559,403,459 of record CM039678.1, read on the forward strand.
TGCATGATCTCATGGTCATAGGAACATATACTTGATATGCAGAAAACAGTAGCAATAAACTGACACGATCATAAGCTACGTTTGTAGTTTGGGTCTTGTCCATCACATCATTCTCCTAATGATGTGATCCCGTTATCAAATGACATCCATGTCCATGGCTAGGAAACCTTAACCATCTTTCGATGAACGAGCTAGTTCACTAGAGGCATACTAGGGACACTGTGTTTGTCTATGTATCCACACATGTATCCATGTTTCCAATTAATACAATTATAGCATGGACAATAAACGATTATCATGAACAAGGAAATACAATAATAAACACTTTATTTATTGCCTCTAGGGCATATTTCCAACAGTCTCCCACTTGCACTAGAGTCAATAATATAGTTCACATCACTATGTGATTTACATTGTAATGAATCGAACACCCATGCGGTTCTGGTGTTGATCATGTTTAGCCCTTGGAAGAGGTTTAGTCAACGGGTCTGCAACATTCAGATCCATGTGCACTTTGCAAATATTTATGTCTTTCTCCACGATGTAATCGCGTATGGATTTGAAACGTCGCTTTATGTGTCTGGTCCTCTTGTGAAACCTTGGTTCCTTGGCCAGAGCAATGGCACCAGTGTTGTCACAGAACATGTTCATTGGATTCAGTGCACTGGGCACTACTCCAAGATCTCTCATGAACTGCTTCATCCAGACACCTTCCTTCGCCGCCTCCGAGGCTGCGATGTATTCCGCTTCGCACGTAGAATCAGCTACCACGCTTTGCTTGGAACTGCACCAGCTTACCGGTCCCCCGTTAAGAATAAATATGTATCCGGTTTGCAAATTAGATTCGTCCGAATCAGTGTCAAAGCTTGCATCGACGTAACCCTTTACGACGAGCTCTTCATCACCTTCATAAAGGAGAAACATCTCCTTAGTCCTTTTCAGGTACTTAAGGATATTCTTGACCGCTTGCTAGTGCTCCATTCCAGGATCACTTTGAAACCTTTCGGCCATACTTATGGCAAGGCTGACATCGGGTCTTGTGCACAACATTGCATACATGATAGAGCCTATGGCTGAAGCATAGGGGATGACACTCATCTTTTCTCTATCTTCTGCAGTTACTGGGCATTGAGTCTTACTCAACTTCACACCTTGTAACACAGGCAAGAACCCCTTCTTCGACTATTCCATTTTGAACTTCTTCAAAACTTTATCAAGGTATGTGCTCTGTGAAAGTGCTATTAAGCGTCTCGATCTATCTCTATAGATCTTAATGGCTAATATGAAAGCATCTTCTCCTAGGTCCTTCATTGAAAAACTCTTGTTCAAATATTCCTTCACGCTTTCCAGCATTTCTATATTGTTTCCAATCAGCAATATATCATCCACATATAATACTAAAAATGCTATAGAGCTCCCACTCACTTTCTTGTAAATACAAGCTTCTCCGTAAACTTGTATAAACTCAAACGCTTTGATCACCTCATCAAAACGCTTATTCCAACTCCGAGATGTTTGCACCAGTCCATAAATGGATCGCTAGAGTTTGCAAACTTTGTCAGCATTCTGTGGATCGACAAAACCTTCGGGTTGCATCATATACAACTCTTCCTCAAGGAAACCGTTGAGGAACGCTATTTTGACATCCATCTGCCAAATTTCATAGTCGAAATAAGCAACTATTGGTAACATGATTATGAGAGACTTAAGCATCGCTACGGGTGAGAAAGTCTCATCGTAGTCAACTCCTTGAACTTGTGAAAAACCCTTTGTCACAAGTCGAGCTTTATAGACGATGACATTACCGTCCGCATCCGTCTTCTTCTTAAAGATCCATTTGTTCTGAATGGCCTTTCGCCCTTCAGGTAATACTTCCAAAGTCCATACTTTGTGTTCATACATGGATCCCATCTCGGATTTCATGGCCTCTAACCATTTCTCGGAATCCGGGCCCATCACTACTCCTCCATAGCTCGTAGGTTCATTGTTGTCCAACAACATAACCTCCAAGAAAGGGTTGACGTACCACTCAAGGGTAGTATGCGGCCTTGTCGACCTACGAGGTTCAATAATAGCTTGATCCAAAGCTTCATGATCATCTTCATTAACTTCCTCTTCTACCATTGTAGGTTCCACAGAAACATGTTTCTGTGCCGCGCTACTTTCTAGTTGAAGTAAAGGTTCAATAACCTCATCAAGCTCTATTTTCCTCCCACTCATTTCTTTTGAGAGAAACTCTTTCTCAAGAAATGTTCCGTTCTTAGCGACAAACACTTTGCCTTTGGATCTGAGATAGAAGGTATACCCGATTGTCTCTTTCGGGTATCCTATGAGGACACATTTCTTCGCTTTGGGTTCCAGCTTTTCAGGCTGAAGCTTTTTGACATAAGCATCACATCCCCAAACTTTAAGAAACGACAACTTTGGCTTCTTGCCAAACCACAGTTCATATGGCGTCGTCTCAACGGATTTTGATGGTGCCCTATTTAAAGTGAATGCAGCTGTCTCTAATGCATAACCCCAAAACGATAGTGGCAAATCAGCAAGAGACATCATATAACGCACCATATCTAATAAGGTTCAATTACGACGTTCGGACACACCATTACGCTGTGGTGTTCCGGGCGGTGTCAACTGTGAAACAATTTCACACTGTCTTAAGTGACTGCCAAACTCATAACTTAGATATTCACCTCCTCAATCAGATCACAGGAACTTAATCTTTTTGTTACGATGATTCTCAACTTCACTCTGAAATTTCTGGAACTTTTCAAACGTTTCATACTTGTGTTTCATTAAGTAAATATACCCATATCTACTTAAGTCATCAGTGAAGGTGACAAAATAACGATATCCACCACGCGATGCAACATTCATTGGACCGCACACATCAGCATGTATGATTTCCAATAAGTCACTCGCCCATTCCATTGTTCCAGAGAACGGCGTTTCAGTCATCTTGCCCATGAGGCATGGTTCACATGTGTCAAGTGTTTCAAAATCAAGTGACTCCAAAAGTCCATCAGCATGGAGCTTACTCATGCGTTTTACACCAATATGACCTAAATGGCAGTGCCACAAGAAAGTGGTACTATCATTATCAACTCTACATCTTTTGGCATCAATGTTATGAATATGTGTGTCATCACTATCAAGATCCAATATGAATAAACCCCTAACATTGGGTGCATGGCCATAAAATATATTACTCATATAAATAGAACAACCTTTATTCTCTGATTTAAATAAGTAATCGTCTCGCAATAAACAAGATCCAGAAATAATGTTCATGCTTAACGCAGGCACTAAATAACAATTATTCTGGTTCATCACTAATCCCGATGGTAATCGAAGAGAGAGCGTGCTGACGGTGATCACATCAACCCTGGAACCATTTCCCATGCGCATCATCACTTCGTCCTTTGCCAGCCTTCGTTTATTCCGTAGTTCCTGCTTTGAGTTGCAAATGTGAGCAACCGAACCGGTATCAAATACCCAGGCAGTACAACGAGAGCTAGTAAGGTACACATAAATAACCTGTATATCATATATACCTTGTTTGTCGTTGGCCGCCTTCTTGTCAGCCAGATACTTGGGCAGTTCCGCTTCCAGTGACCAGTTCCCTTGCAATGAAAGCACTCAGTTTCTGGCTTGGGTCCATGCTTGTGCTTCTTTAAAGGAGTAGCAACTGCTTTGCCATCCTTCTTTGTTTTACCCTTCTTGCCCTTGCCCTTGACTTTGCCATTTTTCTCGAAACTAGTGGTTTTATTTACCATCAATACATGATGTTCTTTCTGGATTTCAGACTCAGCGACTTTTAGCATCGGAAACAGCTCGGCGACTGACTTGTTCATCCCGCGCATGTTATAGTTCATCACAAAGCTCTTGTAACTAGGTGGCAGTGATTGAAGAACTTTGTCAGTGATCGCCTCTAGTGGAAGGGCAATTCCCAACTCCGCTAAACGAGTTGAATACCCAGACATTCTGAGTATATGTTCACTGATAGACCCGTTCTCCTGCATCTTGCAAGCATAGAACTTATCGGAGGTTTCATACCTCTCGATCCGGGCGTTCTTCTGAAAGATAAACTTGAACTCCTCGAACATCTCATATACTCCATGACGTTCAAAACGTCTTTGAAGTCCCGGTTCTAAGCCATACAATATTGCACACTGAACTATTGAGTAATCTCCAATACGTGCCTCCCAAGCGTTCTTAACGTCTTCGGAGGTCATGTCTTCTGGTTGGTCACCAAGCGGTGCATCAAGGACATATGATTTCTGGGAAGCCGTAAGGATAGTCCTCAGATTACGGGCCAGTCAACAAAGTTACTTCCATCATCTTTCAGTTTAGCTTTCTCTAGAAATGCATTGAAATTCAGGGGTGCTACTGCGCGAGCCATTGATCTACAACATAAATATGCAAAGTTTACTTAGACTATTGTTCAAGATAATGAGTTTAGTTAATCAAATTACTAAAGCTCCCACTCAAATTGACATCCCTTAGGTCATCTGAGTGTCACATGATCCAAATCCACCAACTCAAGTCCGATCATCACGTGAATTGAGGTGGCTTCAATGGTGAACATCATTATGTTGATCATATCTACTATATGACTCATGTTCGACCTTTCGGTCTCTTGTGTTCTGAGGTCATGTCTGTACATGCTAGGCTCATCAAGTTTAACCCGAGAGTTCTGCATGTGCAACACTGGCTTGCACCCGTTATATGTGAACGTAGAGTCTATCACACCCGATCATCACGTGGTGTCTCAACACGACGAACTTTCGCAACGGTGCACACTCGGGGAGAACACAATTTTATCTTGAAATTTAAGTGAGGGGTCACCTTATAATTCTACCGTCGCACTAAGCAAAGCAAGGTGCATAAAAGGATTAACATCACATGCAAATCATAAGTGACATGATATGGCCATGAACTTGTGCTTTTGATCTCCATCATGAAAGCACCGGCATGATCTCCATCATCACCGGCATGACACCATGATCTCCATCATCTTGATCTCCATCAACGTGTCGCCATCGGGGTTGTCGCGCCCACCATGCTTCTACTACTATTGCTATCGTTTAGCGATAAAGTAAAGCATTACATAGCGCTTAATGATTGACACGCAGGTCATACAATAATTAAAGACAACCATATGGCTCCTGCCGGTTGCCGTACTCATCGACATGCAAGTCGTGAAATTCTATACATCACATGCTCATCTCATACATCACATATATCACATCATGTAATTGGCCATATCACATCACAACATACCCTGCAAAAACAAGTTAGACGTCCTCTAATTGTTGTTACATGTTTTATGTGGCTGCTACGGGTTTCTAGCAAGAACGATTCTCACCTACGCATAAACCACAACGGTGATACATAATTTGCTTTTCAACCTTCTCAAGGACTGCCTTTGTCGAATCCGATCCAACTAAAGTGAGAGAAACTGCCACCCGCAAGCCATCTGGGCAACAAGTTGCGTCGAGGGAACTGGTCTCTCGTAAGCGTACGAGTAATGTTGGTCCGGGCCACTTCATCTCACAATACAGCTGAACCAAAATCCGACCAAGGGAGGAAGCAATCTAAGCATCAATGCCCACAAAATTTTTGTGTTCTACTCGACATCTCATTGCCTAGCTCATGATGCCACTGTTGGTGAACGTTGCATGGGAAACAAAAAATTTCCTACGCACACGCAGATCTATCCATGCTAATGAGCATCTACGAGAGGGAGAGTGGATCTACATACCCTTGTAGATCGCTAAGCGGGAAGCGTTAAGAAACGCGGTTGGTGTAGTCGAACGTCTTCGCGATCCAAATCGTTGTGCATCCCGCGATCCAATCACGATCCGTCCCACAAACTTGATCACGATCCGTCCCACGAACTTGATCACGATCCTTCCGATCTAGTACCGAACGGACGACACCTCCACGTTCAGCACACGTACAGCTTGATGACGATCTCCACCGTCTTGATCCAGCAAGAAGGAGTGGAGAGGAACAAGAGTTCTCCGGCAGCCTGACGGCGCTCCGGCGATGGTGGTGGAGCAATTCCGACAGGGCGTCGCCTAAGCACTGCAGAAATCCGATCTAGAGGAGAAACTATGCATTGGAGGAACGGGTAGCACGTGGCTGAAATTTTAGTGCAAAAACCCTCTATACCACCAGTATATATAGGAGGAATAGTGGAGAGGAGTCAGCCTTGGATTCCTAAGACAAGGGCTTCGGCCGAAGGAGGTGGAGGAGGTGGAGTCCACCTCCAATCCTAGTAGGACTAGGATTCACCTATTTTGCCCTTTTTTCCACCTTTTTCTCTTGGGTTTTTTCTTCCAGCCGCATGAGCCTCTTGTGGTTGTTCCACCAGCCCACTAAGGGCTGGTTTCCACTCTCCCACAGCCCATGTAGCCTCTTGGATCGAAATACCCCTCCCGGAGGTCTCTCGGTACACTACCGGCACTCCCGATACACTATCAATGAGCCCGAAATTTTTCCGGCGACCAAAACAAGACTTTCTATATATGAATCTTTACCTCCGGACCATTCCGGAGCTCCTCGTGACGTCCGGGATCTCATCCGGGACTCCGAACAAACTTCGGTCACCACCATACATAACTCTATACTACCGAAACGTCACCAAACCTTAAGTGTGCAGACACTGCGGGTTCAAGAACTATGTAGACATGACCGAGACACCTCTACGGTCAATAACCAATGGCGTGACCTGGATGTCCACATTGGTTCCTACATATTCTATGAAGATCTTTATCGGTCGAACCTCTATGTCAAGGATTCAGTTAATCCCGTATGATGTTCCCTTTGTTCTTCGGTATGTTACTTGCCCGAGATTCGATCGTCGGTATCTCCATACCTAGTTCAACCTCGTTACTGGCAAGTCTCTTTACTCGTTCCGTAATACAAGATCTCGCAACTAACACTTAGTCACATTGCTTGCAAGGCTTTATTGTGATGTTGTATTACCGAGTGGGCCCTGAGATACCTCTCCGTCACACGGAGTAACAAATCCCAGTCTTGATCCATGCCAACTCAACAGACACACTCGGAGACACCTGTAGAGCACCTTTATAGTCACCCAATTACGTTGCGACGTTTGATACACACAAGGTACTCCTCTGATATCTGTGAGTTGCATGATCTCACTGTCATAGGAACATATACTTGACATGCTATAAATAGTAGCAATAAACTGAGACGATCATAAGCTACGTTTGTAGTTTGGGTCTTGTCCATCACATCATTCTCCTAATGATGTGATCCCGTTATCAAATGACATCTCATGTCCATGGCTAGGAAACCTTAACCATCTTTTGATCAACGAGCTAGTTCAGTAGAGGCATACTAGGGACATTGTGTTTGTCTTTGTATCCACACATGCATCCATGTTTTCAATTAATATAATTATAACATGGAAAATAAACGATTATCATGAACAAGGAAATACAATAATAAACACTTTATTTATTGCCTCTAGGGCATATTTCTAACACCTCGTCCCCATCAGCAACACCAGAGGCAGCTAATACTACCGATTGAATACTCTGACCCGCAGCATGACCACTAACATAATCTGACTCATTGTCGGCTTGGGTAGCATTCACATCCGGTGGCTCTGACCCGGACACATAAATTTCGTTACCCACTTGACTGCTCTGTCCTGGTTCATACCCTACGGTGGGTGGTACGATATTCTCCTCCTTCGCCACTGCTTGCACTAGGGCATACGGATGGATTCTTCGGGCTCTGCAACGACTTAACAAACACAACCAATGCTGGCTCCTATCTATCGGAATCAAATCCCACTTGACATTTTTACAGGATTTGGTCCACAAGGCATGAATACTGACGGAACAAACTTCAGGATCGAGGCCAAAACTAGTAGTCAACCAGTGCTTCAACTGCCTAATGTCCAGTCTGTCCGGGTCAGTAAGTGTCATCTCGCCTCTTTTAAACTCGCTAAGATCAACCCCCAACTCATTATATTGAACAGTACCAGGGCCGTAATACACAGTCAGATTTACGGATTCAAACATTTTAACCTGTCACTCAAACATTTTAACCTGTCAGACATTGCCAGCTTCTCATTATTCGCACCAAATATATCGACACTACAATAAAACTTACACTATAATGTACCTACCAATCCTAAAAAAACCTACACTAAAATGAACTACACAAAATTTAACCGACACTACTATGACTAAACTAACTAAAACGTACCGGCGTATTCTAAAAAGACCTACACTAAAATTAATTTCACCAAAAAAACCCGATACTAATATGACCTAACTAAAACAACACTAATATGACTACACTAAAAATCACTACACTAACACAAGTAACCTAAAATAAACTAATTGTACGTACATTACAAAAATAACAAAAAAACGAAAATAACAACAAAAATTTATACCTTCGACGCGTGAGTGCACTCCTTCTTCCTCTCCACCTTCTTCTTCCTTTTCAACCACTCCACCTTCTCACCATTGAAACCTCCACCACCACACCCTTTTCTACTCCGCACGAACAAACAAATACCCCGTTGCGAAAAATAAAACCGTACGGCGGGGGAGAAACACACGATCTACCGTTTCATCGGATTGGAAAGGGAAATGAGTGGAGGAAAAGGGAGATCAAGGGGGGGGGGGTAAATTTCGGCCGAATATGAACTAGAGAGAGAGCTGGAGGAGGAAGGAGAGCCTGGCCGAGTCGGCCTTATCCAGGGACCTTTCGGTCTCCTGGCGGCCGACAGGTACCTCTTGGCCAGGGCCAGGCCGACAGGCTGGCGGTTCGGCCTGCCTATGGCCGATGGGCCCGTTTCGGCCATGTTTGGGCCGACAGGTCCCTGTTCGGCCTTCTACTGGCCGACATGGTACCTTTTTTGAAATTTTTTGAACGCGCAACACTTTTTTCAAATTCGTTACAAAATTTGTACTAATTCTGAAAAACCCCCGGAAACTAGGGTGTTATCACCCCATGATTTTTCCCTCTCTAATGCTGCCTGCGGTCTCCTTGCTTTACTCAAATGGGATTTGTCTTCTGACCTGGATTATTCTAGGTTAGGATAGATTGGGATTGGAACTATATATATTAACTGTTTTTGTTTGCTCGGTGGTTATTGGCACAGGCTAAATGGCAATTGCCAATTTGTTTTGTTCTCTCACGGTGACGATGAATTTAGTCCCAATTTCCATAGAAAGTTCCTGATTTGTAGATCTAGTGGGTGAAGCATATTGTTTATCCAATCTGATTCTGTTTGGACTATCTGTTTTGCCGGCTGGTGCGTCCTTGGTGTAGGTTTGACATATAGCAAATGTGCATAGAGTTTGACTGGGGGTTATTTGAATATATGCTTTATGGCTCTTAATCTATGTATGCTATTGCGACCATCTCCAATTGCATTTTTCTGTGCTATTCTCTGCAAAAGACTAAAATGAAAGTCCTCCCGTTCCATCGTAGTATCTGTGGAGTGCATCATTTTTATCTGTTTCCCATCCGACAACAAGAGGGTGATCATCCACCCTTAGCAAACAAGCAGGTTGACCATCTACCCAGGGTGGTAAACAAGCGGATTAATCATGTACCCGGGCTCAGGGTAATGTCTTCAGAATGAAGATCCAATGCAGAACATTAACTTTGACCAAGATGGTACTGGAATAATAACTTTACCATCTCATCTGAAGGGAAAGAGGTGTCTGCTGCTAGGAGTATATATTTATAACCGTTGCATCTTCTTTACACAAGACATCTGGCACCTACATTATGCCAATCAATCAACTTTACTGGAAGCACTGATGGTTAAACACGCAGTGACTGGTATCAGCTTCATAACCGGGGTAAATATCATTTGGCAACCAGAATGCCATGACTTCAGAAATAAAAACACGTTTCAAAAAGAAGCATGACTAGTCTTTCATTCCACTTAGTTTTCCTGCTTCAACCTGCTGGATCTTTTTTTAGTTGCTAAGTCTTTCACCACCACGTTCAGATTCTACTTGCACAGTTTATCATGAACACATTAGCATAGTAGCATTGGTGCACTACATCAAAATATGAAGTTGGTTGTATCTCGTGGAAGCATAAGTATCATTACATAAATACTTAGATCCAGCTATTCTAATGGCACACTTTTGCTGTATTTTCATCATCATAACCCAAGGTTACTCTCTACAGGTTTTGGATTTTCTACAGGGCTAAGCAGGACGACGCTGTGCTGTTGGTATTACTCTGTTATATTACGGCCTTGCTGCTTCCACTCTACACATCGCCTTGATTTGCTTGCATACATGTTTAATGATATCAATGTTTCAGGGTATGCGTCATCCTTGGGATGGCCATGATGATCACTCTCATGGTCATGGACATCCACATGAGCATGAGGTATTAGCTTCATGCCACATCTCCACTTTGTTTGTGTGTATAAATTTTATAAAGTTTCTATGAACGAACTGAAAAGGTCGCTCCTCTTTAGTTCCTGTTCTTGTTAACAATCTGTTTGTCATCTTGACCTGACTGTTCTTTTTTCTTGCTATGAATTGCTTCCTGTTCTTGTTTGAGCAGTTTTACTTTTTATAATTTGATACCCATACTAGCAGAAACGTTGCAAGATTACAGAAAGGCTCGTTGCTGCATATCTTATCATCTTCAATGCCATCAAGTTTAGACACTTCTTGATAGTTTGTCACAAATTAGGAAAGTATATTTATCATGTGTTGTGAGTTGCATTATCATTGCAATGGCATACTATGTTTAAGTGTTTCATAAATCAGTTAGCGCTGCCAACAGTTTTGACAGAAGTGTAATTTCTCTTGCTATTTTATGTACTGGTGATTATACATCCTCTTGCTAGTTGTTAGACAGTTGATCTGCTGAGCTCACTCTAACATGTACTCCCTCCGTAAAGTAATATAAGACGTTTTAGGCATGCTCCCGTTTTTCTCCTCATAATGAAGGCCAGCTATTCCTGGTGACCTGTACTTATTATGTTTTGCTTATACCACACCGTGGATTATGTCCAGGATAAGTCAATGTATCACTTTTTTGTTTTTGAGAGATGAACATAAGAGTTAATGCATCCGCTTTCCTTCATGCAGGCCTCATCATCGTCATCGCCTTCTCATTGAGATCAGTGCTGAAAGCGCAATTATCATTTCACCCCTGTTGTTTGCAAGCGTTCATTTGTTTAGCACACAAACTGGTTTTGTCGCATTGTGCGGAATGCTTCGACATGTATGTGTTCTTGCTTGTTGTTATCACCTCAGACGTCATCACATATTCTTTAAGAAATCCTCTAACAATATATATCCTGTTCAAGAAGTGTGCAGCATGTTGTTTGATGAGCATTACTGCTGTTTCAGTGTAACTTCCACTAGTCAGCGTCTGGTCGCAAAGCATGCCAAAGTGAGAGGAGACTGGGTGTGCTAGCTCTTTTTAGAGCATCTACAACCTGACTCAGGTAAATCGTTGGTTGGCTCCTTGTTTGTCATTTTGGACGCTGGCTCTTATATTCATATTCATGCATGCTTGTCATATAGCACAAATTCATTACCTGTCAAAATAAAATTCAACAGTTCATACATAAAAAGGGTGATACACAAATGAATCAAACGTGAACCATCCTCGATTCCTCTTTCTCTTCTCTAAATCTATTTCTTTCTCTTAATGATCAACTTCTATATCACCGTCTCGGTTGAACTACATTCTCTCCCTTTGCACATCTATGAAGAGGTTGTACATCTCCTTGTTCTTCACCTCCTTCACAAAAAAATGCCCATCCATGTGGCGGGTATATTGCTTGTTACGCCATCATGTGTGGCCCTCTGTTTCTCCCACTTGTTTCCCATCACTTGTCGTTTCCTTTTTGGCACAATGGCTTGTGTCTCCGCCCGTCTTCTTCATCACCCAATGCAATAGAGTGACTGAAGCTAGAGCCGTCCTTTTTCTTTATCTTCTTGGTGCCGTTTTGGAGCTTGACGGGGATATACCCCATGGTATGACCCGGCCTGGCGACTCACAGGAGACCCGGCCGAAGACATGACATTCTTATTAAAAGACCCGGTAGGCGAGTCACAGGATGACCAAGCCCAAGACCCGGCTGGTGAGCCGGCGCCAGGCGGCTCACAAGAGAAAGCCCACAAGAGAAGGCCCTGAGAGAGAAGGATTCCCTTAAAGGAAATAAGATCCGGAGTAGGATTCGTGAGAGACTAGTCCTAATCCTACTCCTAGTAGGACTCTATTTGTAAACCTACCCTCTCCACTTATATAAGGAGGGGTAGAGCACCCCTAGAGGGACAAGTTCTCAAGAAACACAAGTCTACAAATTTAGACAACACAAGAGATTAGAGGCATAAGAGATTAGAGGTAGCAATTAGCACCCTTGTAACTGAGAGATCTTCATCATCATCAATACCAGACAAGCAGGACGTAGGCTTTTACCTCCATCGGAGGGGCCGAACCTGGGTAAAACTCCGTGTCTTCTCGATTCCGATCAACCCCTTCAAGCCGCCACGTAGTTGCGTCTCGCCCCGAACCTAAGTCCGTTGACCCAGACATCTGCCGTGACAAATCTACGACAGTTGGCGCCCACCGTGGGGCCAACGTACGGTGGTTTGTGTTCTTGAAGGGAGATCTCCGAGGAATCAAGAAGATCGCGGATCGTCAGATAAAGAAAATCTGGATCAGAAAGGATCTATGTGTGCAGAAGATTTAGATGGGTTCAATCTTGGTCAAACCAGCGCCCTCTGTGCCGACCTTCATCGCCTCGCGGCCGATCCGCCTTGCAACGCCGGCTCCATCTTTGCCAACACCTCTCCGAGCTGCCCCATCACGCCGTCGCACCGGCTGGCTCCTAGCCACGTGCGCTTCACCTCCAACCAGCTCCGCTGGCGTGCGTACGAGCCGCCCCGCATCCACAGCCGAGCAAGCCGCCCCATCACGCCGTCGCACCGGCTGGCTCCACGCACTTGCTGTTACGCTGCGCTCCGCCGCCATGGCTGGACTCGCCGGCCTGCTGAGCCACCGCAGCAACCACCATGTCTTGAGTCATCGTGGCCATCTCTAACCAGACCACATGATGCTTCTCCGAGCCACCCCTGGCTGGCCTGGCGCGCCGGCCCTCTCCTCCGCCTCTCCTCCCCGCACTCGCCGGTTCATGACCCCGCATCGGCTATTCCCCTCGCATGGGGAAGGAGAAAAGGTGGGAGGTGGATGGATAGGAAAAGGGTGTGGAACCAGTAAATAAAGAAATAAAAAATGAACAAGAAAAATGAACAAAATCACCCGAAAGGGTCCATTTCGAGCCACTCTGCTCTGACCCTGGTGCGATCGCGTTTCAAGTCACCCCGCTGGACTTCTTTTGACGAAAACGCCGTCACTACCGAACCGCCCCGGTCCAGCGCCGTCTCCGAGCCGCCGTGGCCGAGTTGCCACCTCCGTTGCGGTTTCGAGAGTGGCTCAATCACTGTTGAAATTACGAGATGACTCAGCTCATCGTCGAGATGAAACAGGTATTATCCACCCAATTTATTTTATCTATGCTTTTTTGATTCTGTCGAAGAACAATTACTTCGTCTTTGTAATATTTTTTAACACATGACAATTAGTCATTGCCAAAGGGGCACTATACCGCAGTGATGGAGGCGTGCCAAAGGTGGTGGTGTGTGTCACGTTATTCAAGGGACTCCCTCGCCATTGCACCGGCTTACAATGCCGTGACCGTCTCTTGCCATTCCGCCGGCTTACAATGCCGCGACCGTTTCTCGCGACCACACCGGCTTACAACGCCGAGGACGACTCTCGCCACCCGCGCCGGCTTGCAAATGCCATGGCCATCTCTCATCATCCGTTCTGGCTTATAACGCCATGGCATATTTCATAAACAGGGCCAGCTTACAATGCCGCGATTGGTTTCTACGTCTACATCAACATATCGGTGCAGTGCTCGCCTATACAAGCCGCCCAACGGACATGTGCAAGACGCCACCCACACTTTGATCTACATCAACATATCGGTGCGGTGCTCGTCGATACGAGCCGCCCGACGGACAAGCGCACAAGTCGCCACCACTACAGTTTGGTTCACTTCAATAACCAGCCAGAACGAACCCTCGATCGGATTATTGAAACAAATCATGCGGGGTCATCTATAACCCCGCCACGGCCAACCTCAACTTTCAATAGAGATTCTCAAGCCGCCTCTTCGAGTCAACTTAAGACTCGGGGGCTACAGACATGGCGAGACACATTTGGTCGTTTTCAACAAAACCCCCGAGTCTTCGCAAGAGAAAACCCCAATCCTGGGGGCTACTACATTATTGGCGGATGATTAAAATATTGACCAAGAGGACGGACCGCCATGGTGCACCATTCAAACATGGGTGCCCGGATCATTGGGTCATCATAAAGACATTTGGAGCTTCTGTCGTTTCTTCATACAAGATGGCGCCTTATAAGATTGATGTTGCTCCGCTATGTGACCCGCCTGCCTTACCGATTAATCTCGCCTAGAGACCTTGAGCCGGTTCAAAGAAATTGACGGCCAATCTCGCTTAGAGACCCTGAACCGGCTAAGATTGAGGTGACCTGCTGAACTCTTACCAGTCAATCTCGCTTAGAGACCCTGAGCCGGTTCAAGAAATTGACGGCCAATCTCTCCTAGAGACCCTGAGCCGGTTCAAGAAATTGACGGCCAATCTCGCTTAGAGACCCTGAGCCAGTTCAAGAAATTGACGGCCAATCTCGCTTAGAGACCTTGAGCCGGTTCAAGAAATTGACGGCCAATCTCGCCTAGAGACCCTGAGCCGGTTCAAGAAATTGACGGCCAATCTCGCCTAGAGACCCTGAACTGGTATGAATTGAAGCATCGAATCATAGGTTGGTTACATTAAGCGCTGTTGTTGATGGAGGCTTCTTACCTTTGGTATAGCTTACAATACCCTAAGACAATAGCGTGTACACCAAATTCCAGTTGCTTATCAACTGCGGCCATCGAAGGGGGCTTCTTACCGACGGGTATCGCTTATCTCACCCTAATGACCGGCTTTATGCCACTTCCGGTTACTTATTAACCGCGGTTGTCGAAGGAGGCTTCTTATCGACGGGTTCGCTTATCTCACCCTAACAACCGGCGTTTACGCCAAAACTCAGTTGCCTATCAACTGTAGCTGTTGAAAGAGGCTTCTTGCCTTCGGGTATAGCTTACATCTCCTTTCAAACAGCCGGCTTTATGCCGTCTCAGGCTAATCATTAGCTGCGGCTGTCGATGGAGGCTTCTTGCCTCAAGGTATATCTTACATCACCCATCGACAACCGGTGTTCACATACAAAGGTGCAAAATTTATTGTTAAAAGGAGGCTTCTTACCTTCGGGTATAGCTTACATTACCCTTCATACAGCCGGCTTTATGCCATTCCGGTTGACATGTCAGCCGTGGATTATTCAAGGGAGTTTCCCACCTCCAGATAACACGCCGGCTTATCAAGCCAGATCAGAGCAAGATTATGAGAAAGGAGCAATGTTATGAAAGGTATGAACATCTCCACGTTGAGCTTCTTCAAGCCACCCTCACAACAATGCAGAATATATTCTGCCTTTTTTGCAGGTATTATCTCTTAAGATGAGCCGCCATTAAGTGTTTGGCAAGAGCAAATAGATCTTTTAATAGCCAACATGGCTGGATCTTCATAGTTATCATAACCAGTTGGGGTTTCTCAAACCAGCTCGGAGAAATTATTATTTGTCAGATATAATGCCATGTCATCTAATTGGTCGGTTCGCGAATTTCTTTAATTTGTGCTCTGTTGTAATCTACAACACTCATGGATTTCTCAAACTTATATTTGCCGGGTTGCACTGCAACCACGAGCAGGAATTTCATGTCAAAAGACAAAGGAATTATTTCATGATATTCATTCCAGTTTATATTACAACCACGGTCAAAGATTCATTCAACAAATTGTGGTGAGTCATATTATTCTCACATAGTCCTGAGTCGTCGCAGGCAGACGACCTGGTACTTGGGGGCTACACTATTCAAGTCCAGTTTTATATCAAATATGCAAAGTCCCATGTCGCTGCAAGCATGCACCACGGCACTTGGGGGCTAATGCAAGCCGGTTTTCAAATTATTACATCGTCAGCAAGACCCTAGTATCTCAAAGAGATGACCCGACCCTTCTATATTTTCTTAAAAAATATGAGCCGGCCTTTTTTATAAGTCCCAGCCCAGTAAATTCTTACTAACCCGGCACTTGGGGACTACATCACTCAGACCAAACTTTTTAAAAAGTCCCAAGTCGCCGCAGGCATGCGACCTGGCACTTGGGGGCTACAGTATTTAGCCGTTTAAACAGATTATGAGGTTCAAATTGAAGACCTGGCACATCACATTCTGATGAGCCGGCCCTTGGGGGCTACACCCGCCGCAAGCATTCTGATGAGCCGGCCCTTGGGGGCTACATCCGCTGAAGCATTATAAGATATAAAGCAATTATAAGTCCCAGGTTGCTGAGGCAGGACAACCCGACACTTGGGGGCTACATAGTCCAAAATGTTATTTGCAAAACACCAAGTTATCATGGATAATCTCAGAGCTTGGGGGCTACAGGTAATATGGACATATCAAAAACTTTGAGGACAATTTTCAAGATACTAAATATGGAGTTCAGTTGTTAGACCCGGCGTCACCAACACTTATGACCCAGGTGTTATCAAAAGATCATAGCCCGCCAGAGTTTATATAAGCCGCCCTGCTTCACAAAACAATAGACGTCCGGTTTTACAGCAGATGGATTTTCATCTCAATATTTATCGAAGTTAGCAGGATTCTAGTTATTTAACCCGGAGTCACCAATGATAATGACCCGGCATCATCAATGATTATGACCCGACGGAGATGACCCGCGAAGAGTATTGGAAGCCGACTCAATGGCATATGGGTGTTCTATTCTCAATATTTTTCAAAAGACATTGACACGCAAGATGATTATCAAGACAACTCATTCATATGGAGAAAAGATCCGGATTTCTGAGAAGCCATCTTATAAGCCGACCGAAGGAGCAAGCCGGCCACTTAACATATTTGTTACTCTTGTTTCAGGAGCTTACCATGAATAAATTCAACCTAACCTGGGGGCTAATGACGGGATATACCCCATGGTATGACACGGCCTGGTGACTCACAGGAGACCTGGCCGAAGACATGACATTCTTATTAAAAGACCCGGTAGGCGACTCACAGGATGACCAAGCCCAAGACCCGGCTGGTGAGCTGGCGCCAGGCGGCTCACAAGAGAAAGCCCACAAGAGAAGGACCGACGAGAGAAGGATTCCCTTAAAGGAAATAAGACCCGGAGTAGGATTCGTGTGAGACTAGTCCTAATCCTACTCCTAGTAGGACTCTATTTGTAAACCTACCATCTCCACTTATATAAGGAGGGGTAGAACATCCCTAGAGGGACAAGTTCTCAAGAAACACAAGTCTACAAGTTTAGACAACACAAGAGATTAGAGGCATAAGAGATTAGAGGTAGCAATTAGCACCCTTGTAACTGAGAGATCTTCATCATCATCAATACCAGACAAGCAGGACGTAGGCTTTTACCTCCATCGGAGGGGCTGGACATGGGTAAAACTCAGTGTCTTCTCGATTACGATCATCCCCTTCAAGCCGCCACGTAGTTGCGTCTCGCCCCGAACCTAAGTCCGTTGACCCGGACATCTGCCGTGACAAATCTACGACAGAGCTCCTCAGTGACAGTTCGCCACTTTGGTTTTCCATTCAATTTCAACCAACAATGAGACAAAGTTAATGTCTTTTTTGTGGTTTGTTGGTACAAACTCGCCGGCAAAGTTGCATGGCTTTGAACTCCAATGTGACTTGGCTTCCGTCTGACTAGTTCTTATACCAAGTTACCAACAAACTTGCCACTGCTCTATTGGATGGTGTACCATCTATGTTGAAGAGAGCACTCATTAAGGTTGGTATGGTTCGGTTGCGGCATCACATAGTGTTTTTCATCATTGTATAGTTTGTGGATCTTTTTTTGCCACATATTGGATCCATGGTTGTGACCAATCAAGATTCGACCAACAACACATCTTCAAAGGTTGTGAATGTCAGACCTCTTGGCATGGCCACCTTCTTCTTTTAAGGGTATGCTGTTTGCCCGAGTTCAAAAAAAGAGGAATTGGTATCCCCAAGTTAAAATGCATAGCTTTTGACCAGCACTAATCATGTGTAGCATTATTGTTTCATATAATACCTACCATCCCTAGATTGATCCAACGGTATTTGCAACAAATGAAGCAAGCAATGCAAATGCCATATGTGGCAAAGAATGTAGTGGGTCTTGTTGGGGCATATTGTCGAACGACGGGTGGGCATGCCCGACACATGCAATGCCTGTCGTTGTCTGCTGCCTTTGGAGTTGCGGTGACTCGTAAGTTATCTCCTCGATGACGATGTCTTCTGGGAAGGCATCCAGGATCCCGACCAATAGGCGGCAGGAAGGAACTCAGGTTATGCCGACGGGTTCTTCCTTCCCGTGGCTACAATGCACGATTGATGGTGATCGCTAGAGTAGCCGCGCTCAAATCCATGTCCTCATCACTGGTCATCTGCGTCGCCGCTTTCTGCTGGCGTTGCATCCTTCGCTGCTCCCTTCGGGCGGCGCTCTCTGCCTTGTAAGTGACCCTCACGGACTCCGCAGATGCATCATCCATGCCAAAGATGGGGGACGGTGTATTCAGCAAGGACATCTATGATGCCGGCCGACAGTAGCAGCATGGATAGGGAGCAAGGTGGAGGAGGGTGACGATTCAGATGTGGAAAATGAAGGACATATGCGGGAGGAGTGTGGTCAATTTGATAGACTTGGTCAATTTGGAGCGGATTTGGGACTGGTCCGGCCCGTGAGATCCGACATGACGAACATGTCCGAGCGTCCCCATATCTGTCCCACATATGGGCTGGGTCTAGGGGTGTTCATCAGCCCGAGAGTATAGGTCCGATTTGTGGTGTTCGGTTGGGTGACAAAAAGGTGACCGGACGTACATGGAGGGTTTGAGGGGTCTGATTATAGATGCTCGTAGCATCCGTTTCTATTGGTGATCTGTTTCCAATTGAAGTCGAAAAAACCACATGCCATGATAAGTAGTACATCCATCTGCAGTTGTGTCAGATTTGGTGAATTTTGTAGTCCCTGAATACGAATCCGTAAAGATCGTAGATGTTACTCCTTCTGTTCTGCAGAGCTGGTACCTGGATTGTCAAGTATCCTTTGACATATCTACCAAACGTTGGCCGCTTCAGCTGAGCTGAAATCTCAGACCGGGTCTGGAAGGAAGCTGGAATCAGCAACTCGCCCGCACGAGTGGCTTCCCGGAAGAATCTTCTCTGGTACTACTGCAACCACTGCAGACTGCCTTAATTAGCTTCCTGATGATCTGGTGGCCCGTTTAAAACGCTGCCTTGGCTGACAGTCGGATACATTGTCAACTCTTGCCCCTTCTGTCTTTTACATATGCACGAGGCAAATCATGCGAATTAGAATCTCAGTGTATCTTCTCCGTCATCAGCAACAAAATAAAGTAATATCATCATCCTGTCCAACACACGACGCAGCATTGCCACCATGGCTGCGCCGGCACGAGAAGCGGCTGTCCTCCCCACACGGATCCTTCGGATCAATCTCATCTAGTATGAAGTATGAAAAGAATATATGCGAAAAGTTGATCTGCCAAAAAAACACACCCATAAATCTCCGGTAGTG
The DNA here is from genome assembly GCA_022496015.1 of Hordeum marinum. Classification (NCBI taxonomy): domain Eukaryota; kingdom Viridiplantae; phylum Streptophyta; class Magnoliopsida; order Poales; family Poaceae; genus Hordeum; species Hordeum marinum. The sequence continues at coordinate 559,423,258 of CM039678.1, forward strand.
GATAAGTGCAATTTCTTGAGAAACAATAATTTTTTTAGCTTGTCCAACAAAAATAATACCAAATACGGAGTATATTAAAAAAATACCATTTTTTTATTTGCGTATTGGTGTCGCTGTTACTAATTGTACCGGTTGGGTTCACTGCAGTCTTCATAACATTATTATCACTTGTATCATGATTTTGAGATCTTGGCTCTCTATTCCATTTGTACTTACAGTTTCTTCGTAGATAGACATTTTGTTGTTCCGAGTTATAAGTAAGTATCTTTCCATATTATGATAACGCTTCTTCTCAAACCAACTCATTGGTCCAACAGCTGTACTTTCGACTAAGGAAGTTTTCCGCCCTATGTATATAATGGATGGATTTAATTTTTCTGATAAATGATGGATTTTATTAATTTGTATAAACACGATGAACATATATTCGGTCTCTGCACAACTAAGATGTATAGAGCCACGGACGGAGCTGAGCCCCAGCCACCCAGGGCCTAAGCCCAGGGCGTAGAGATTTTTCAAGGCTATTAAGTATGTAGAATTCGATATGGGCCCAGGTTTCGGGCCAGCTAGGCACACAGCCCACTTCTGGAATGCCCTTCCCATTTTTCGAGCAACATAACTGCAGAATCCGCTTCTTCTCAAAAAAAGCAAAGAAATTATACAATCCGCACGCACGCACGACGTACTACTTCCCTACCACGCACCACGATCAAACGCAGCCGCCGCTGCGCTGCATTTCCGCGCGGACGCCGTCCGCCATTACCACGCTCAATCCTGGCCGTGCTCCCGACCTCCACCCATCCCCCACGCTGCCGTGCCGCACCGGCGCGTCAATCTCGTGCCGCTGCCAGTCCACTGTCGTCCGCATTAACCGAGCTCCCGGCGTCCACCGTAGTGCGTGCGAGCGGTGAGCCCATCCTCCTTTACGCTCCAAGCGTCGTCCTCTCGGGGACGAGGCCGCCGTACTTCTGCGGTCCGGCTGCTGGTAAATTTTCTGGCTGAGACTGTATAGTTAAAAAAAAATTTAGAGGGAGACTGTATAGTGTACAAAAAGAGTTAGGCACAGCATCACGAGCCAGGATCAGGGTGAGGACGCTCGGGTCGCTCTGGCGGGTGGGCCGGCCATAACCCTAGCCGCCGCCGCCCGCTCCCTTCCCCGCCTCCTCCTCACCTCGCCGCCGCTGGAGGGCGCCGCCGAGCGAAGACCGGCTGGCGTCGGTGCGGCGGGGCCCCTCTTCCTTCCTCCTCTGGTGGTTGCGGTGCGAGACGAGACGAGCGGGCGGGGAGCGCGACGCTCGCGTAGGGCGGCGCGGCGGTGCTTCGTGCAGCCGGGCTTCGGGCGCGGCGGCACGATGGTGCTGCAGCGGCTGCATGGCGGAGCTGGTGGGGTGGGCTTGTGCGACGCCATGGCGGGGCTGGCTCGGCCGGGCCCGTCACATCTGGCGACGGGCGCTGCGGGCTGCGGAAGCGCGGACAGAGCTCGCCGGCTAGCTTGGCTGGCCGGCCTCCGGTGAGGTGGGCATGGGCGGATGTGGAGGTACGCGCGGGCGATTCCGGCGGGGCGGGTTGCGTGCGGCGTGGGCAGTGGCTGGGGGGCGGCTTCGGTCCCCTGCGGCTGTGGTGTGTCATCCCGTCGTGGGCGTGCGGCGGCGGTAAGGCTAGGCCGGTGGTGGTCTGACTGCCTGGTAGAGGTGGCCGACGGTGCTCTTGGTGGTGGTGCCTCCACTTGGCAGCGGGGCGGTGCTGGTGGTTGTGGGCGGCCGGATGCGCGCCCCCGGCCCAGATCTGGGTCTTAGTGGGCCGGTTCCAACGCTAGCTCACTACCTTTTGTGCAGGGGAGAGGAGGAGCGGCTTGGTCAGGGGGCGGTGACATCGACGGCGTGCCTTCTGCAGCGTGAAGGCGGGAGCTTTACGAGCATTTGAAGTCCCGGCCGGGCCTGTGGGCCCATGGGCCTGGTCTGCTCCTGCCATTGCGTCCGGTCGGTTACCGTCGTTGACGGTGGAGGTTAGGCCCTCCCGCGTGCCGACGGTGTTGCTGCCCCTAGTCCCGACTCTTCTTCTTCGTTGAGCAGGCCCTACTTCGCGATGCTGTGGTGAGACGGCGTGGGAAGATTCTAGTCCGTCTTGACGCAGGAAGGTTGACGGGTTGGTGGCGGACTCCGGAGCGCCAGAGGTGAAGGTTGGGATCGGGGGAAATCCCTGTCGGCTTGACCGACACCGACACGGTGGCGCCTGAGGGTGTCGCCGGACCTTCCTGGGGGGGTCGGGGCTACCCTTTCATTCTCCTCCTGGAGTAGCGGGGGAAACCCTTTGCAGCAGCGTCGTCATCGTCGTGTTCCTTCTTAGAGGTGTTGATGGGTACCGACGCTTTGGAGTTTAGGATCTTAGTGGGAGGTATTTTGTCGTGGGAACGAGCCTGACAATAGATGGTAGGGGTACATAAGGAGAGGGCAGAGTCCTAGCTACGCCGAGGGTGTACACACGGATGTATGAGTTCAGGCCCCTCTCGTGGAGGTAACAGCCCTACGTCTCAATGCTCAGGAGCTTATGTCGTGTGGAATGTTGAGATTACAATGGTTGCGAACCCTTGTGCAGGAGGGGAGGGGCGGCTTATATAGAGTTCGCTGCCCCTCATAATTACCCAGCATCTAAGGGTCCGATCGTGGGGTTAAAGTCTGTCGTTACTGGTAACGTACGTAATAAAAGCTATTAATGACGATTGGACCAAACTCCGCCCGTTGGGCTCTTGACGGTGGCTCCTAGTCTTTTGGCGTCGAGTGAGAACGAGGTCTTCCGAGTGACACGCGACTGCCGAGTGAAGGAAGGAGTCTCCGAGTGAATAGCCTGTCGAGTGACTTGAACGTCTCATGGAATCCAGTCGGAAGCTTATGCTTGATCTTCAAGTCCTTCAATGTAGTGTCCTTAGGTAGGGTATGTAGGCCTTACCTAGGACCCTACCTAGGTACATATCCTCTTCATTAGCCCCCGAATGGATCGGGTTTCGAGTGGTGAAATGGGGGTATCAATGCCAATCTCGAATTAAGGCATCAAATCTTCCGAATGATATTTGGGGCTTCAACGAAACTTGCGTCGATTGAACTCTGAGTATTGCCGTCAATTCAGGATCAACACGCCAAATCTTCCGAATGATATTCGGGGCTTCAACGAAACTTGCGTCGATTGAACTCTTCTCCATTCACCCGGATCCATTTAGCCTTGAAAGTGTCCGAGTCGATGTTCGATGCCTATTTTGCTCCGAGTGAACTGAAAGCATCTTTGGAGGTGACGGGTCGGTCCGTCGGACCCAGAATTTGTGGGATACGAAAATTTGGGAAGCACGCGCGCTTGCGATGATGACGCCACGATCAGGGCAAGTGGAGGCACGACGCCTCGATTCTCACACCGGTCATATCGCCATGTACTGGGCGTCGTCAGAGGTTGGCGTGTGCGGTGACCTCGCGGGCCCACTGGTCAGTGAGTCACTCGGCAGAGTATAAAGCATAGTACCTCCGCCCATTCTTTCTCCTTTCTTCCGCATCCTCTGCTTCCAGCGCCCCACTCCGTTCCTCCCTGACGAGAGCCGCCGCGCCGATGATGAAGAACACGATGGAGAAGCTGGAGCGGGCCAAGAGTGGATCTACGTACCCTTGTAGATCACTAAGCGGGAAGCGTTAAGAAAAGTGGTTGGTGTAGTCGAACGTCTTCGCGATCCATATCGCCGAGCATCCCGCGATCCAATCACGATCCGTCCCGATCAAGCACCGAACGGACGGCACCTCCGCGTTCAGCACACATACAGCTTGATGACGATCTCTGCCTTCTTGATCCAGCAAGAGGGAGCGGAGAGGTAGAAGAGTGCTTCGATAGTGTGACGGCGCTCCGGCGATGGTGGTGGAGCTATTCCGGCAGGGCTTTGCCTAAGCACTGCAGAAATCCGATCTAGAGGAGAAACTATGCAGTGGAGGAACGAGTAGCACGTGGCTGAAAATCAAGTGCCAAAAACCCTAAAACCTCCAGTATATATATGAGGAAGAGAGGAGGAGGCTTGGCCCTCATGGGGCCAGCCCTTGGTTCGGCCGAATCAAGGAGGAGAGGAGGACTCTTCCTCCAATCCTAATAGGACTAGGATTCCTCCCTATTTTGCCTTGTTTCCACCTTTTCTCTTTGGGTTTTCTCTCCTAGCCGCATGAGACTTGTGTGGGACTTCCACCAGCCCACTAAGGGATGGTATTAACTCTCCCACAGCCCATGTAGTCTCTTGGGTCGAAATACCCCTCCCGATGGTCTCCCCGTACACTACCGGCACTCCCGGTACACTACCGATGAGCCCGAAACTTTTCCAGCGACCAAAATAGGACTTCCTATATATCAATCTTTACCTCTGGACCATTCCGGAGCTCCTCGTGACGTTTGGGATCTCATCCGGGACTCCAAACAACCTTAGGTGACCACCATACATAACTCTATACTATCGAAACGTCACCAAACCTTAAGTGTGCAGACCCTGCGGGTTCGAGAACTATGTAGACATGACCAAGACACCTCTACGGTCAATAACCAATGGTGGGACCTGGATGTCCATATTGGTTCCTACATATTCTACAAAGATCTTTATCGGTCGAACCTCTATGTCAAGGATTCGGTTAATCCCGTATGATGTTCCCTTTGTTCTTCGGTATGTTACTTGCCCGAGATTCGATCGTCAGTATCTCCATACCTAGTTCAACCTCGTTACCGGCAAGTCTCTTTACTCGTTCCGTAATTCATGATCCCGTGACTAACACTTAGTCACATTTCTTGCAAGGCTTATTGTGATGTTGTATTACCGAGTGGGCCGTTAGATACCTCTCCGTCACATGGAGTAACAAATCCCAGTCTTGATCCATGCCAACTTAACAGACACCTTCGGAGATACCTGTAGAGCAACTTTATAGTCACCCAGTTACGTTGCGACGTTTGATACACACAAGGCACTCTTCCGGTGTCCGTGAGTTGCATGATCTCATGGTCATAGGAACATACCCTTGACATGCAGAAAACAGTAGCAATAAACTGACACGATCATATGCTACGTTTGTAGTTTGGGTCTTGTCCATCACATCATTCTCCTAATGATGTGAACCCGTTATCAAATGACATCACATGTCAATGGCTAGGAAACCTTGACCATCTTTTATCAACGAGCTAGTTGACTAGAGGCATACTAGGGACAAAGTGTTGTCTATTTACCCACACATGTAATGTGTTTCCAATCAATATAATTATAGCATGGATAATAAACGATTATCATGAACAAGGAAATATAATAATAAACACTTTATTTATTGCCTCTATGGCATATTTACAACAGGAGTGACTGGCCTGGATCTATTAGAGACTTTTCTCAGTCGACGGATTCAGCCTCTCCAAGCTAGAGATCACACCATGTGACATTATGCGGGCCCAGGGGACTCGACCAGGACGCATCCAGAGGAGGTTCCACAAAAGACTGTCGAGCAGTGGCTTCGCAACATCATCGGGGCGTGCGACAACCCCATGGGAGCCAAGAGGATCCTACCTTACTTAGCCAGAAACCCGCGAAAGAATCTTGTAAGTTGCACTTTGTCGACTGAAGTACTCCTATTGTCAAGTGATATACATTAATTTTTAGACTGACTTCCTTGTTGGAATTATGCAGGAATGGACAAACTTACACTCGCCAGTTCCCAATGGGAACCAACCTGAAGATGGCGTAGTGAGCAATGGTGGCAGCATGGACGGTGACGGTCCCTCTGACTCTGAGGATGAGTACGAGGACTCCAGCAAAGAGGAAGAAGTCGAGTCAGCTCCCCGGCGCGAAGGTCGCTCCAAGTCCCGCCAGGATCCGACAGCTATTGAGGACAGGGCTCTAGGCCCTAGTGAGAAGAACCCGAAGCGCAACCGCCCTTCAACTGTTGAGTCGAGTGAGAGGTCGGCCAAGCAGCCCAAGCAAATCACGACCAAACCTCACAAGGCTCTCCCTCGCAGGAGGATGGTTGTACCTGTCGTCTCCACGTAAGTATTTATTTTCTAATTCTTTCTGTCGACTGTGACCTTGCGTTGTTGCTTACCGAGTGATGTTTAATCCATCAGGACTGCTACGTTTGTAACCTCACCTCCTCGAGACGGAGGGGAAGCGATGGACATTGACACTGCTGACGCTGCCACTTCTTATAGAGGTTAATAAGTTCTTGATTCATCCGAATGGGATTCGTCACTTGCAAAAGTTAACACTGTCGGTTGATGTTGCAAAGATCATCCAGCTGGAACACGACGAGGAACACCTAGACACTTCGCGTACCAGCACCCGAAGAGCTTCATCAGTGCAGATGTTTCAGCGTTTGACTGCAGAATCCTCCCAGGGGATGGGTGACTCGACACAAATCAGAGCTGAACCTACGGTACCTCTGTCGAATGCCCCTCCAGCTGTCTCGACCATCGTGACATCGACTCCAACCGGACCTGCTCAGACTGCTTCAGCTGCCCCAAGAACTACGCTAATCCCGCCTATGATGGCTTTCTCTCTGCATCGTGTCCCGAAAGATCAGACCGGAGCTGCGAAGGAGGCTATGATCCAGGCAGAGCAGATAATGATGCAAACCAAGGAGGCGTACAAGGCCAACAAGCTGGCTTACGATGTCAGCGCAGCCCTCCGCACCAATGTTCGAGTAAGTTCGATTGTAAATACATTTCCGATTGAATTCCTGTCTTTTCTTAACTGTACACCTAGTGGGTGCTTATTGTCCACTCGTATAATGTTTGAAATTTCTCCACTCGAATAGGTCTGGTCTTAGTCGAGTAGGATTTGGGTCGATAGTACGCGTGGTACTAGAGTCACTCGACATGTCGAGTGCATTTTTTTCAAACGAGTTACTCGACGGATCGAGTGTTAACCGTCTCAGTGGGGGCACTCTGAGTGCTCCCACTGCGCATAGTCCCCGAGACCACTGTCAAGTGCTTGCATCGGTAGGGGTCTTAGAGCTTGTCGTATGCTTGATACGTTTACCCTTGGTCGCACCACTCCGCAGTAACGCTGTAGGTTTCATGGACATCATTGATAAATCATGATATGATGCTACATAAGGATAGACTACACTTCACGGAGTGATGGATATTCCAATGATGGATGTTTCTGCCACTCGACTGATCGAGAGTTGGCACATCCAGTGAGGACACACTAAGTGCACCCACTGGGTGTAGTCCCCGAGACTGTTGTCGAGTGCTTGCACCGGCAGGGGACTTAGAGTTTATTGTATACGGGATACATTTCGCCTTGGATTACACCACTCCGAAGCCATCTTGTAGGTTTCATGGATATTATTGATAAACCATGATATGACGTTACATAAGGATAGATTGAACTTCACAGAGCAGGGAGGCGCGTCACTCGACGGGTCGAGTGACGGGTGAATGTTCTGACAGGGCTGACCTTCTCGAACGTTTCAATAATCAGTGAGGACACGCTAAGTGCATCCACTGGGTGTAGTCCCCAAGGCTATTGTTAATCGCAGACGATAAGCAGTAGTCTTGAAAACTTGAAATCAGGATTTCCGTCGTACGCGGAGTACTGGAGTCACTCGACATGTCGAGTGCATTTTTCTTGACGGGTTACTCGACAGGTCGAGTGTTAACCGTCTTAGTAGGGGCACTCTGAGTGCACCCACTGGGTGTAGTCCCCGAGACCGCTGTCAAGTGCTTGCACTGGCAGGGGTCTTAATAGAGACTGCTTTGAATTTGTTTACAGCACGCGGAGCGCCAGGGCCAGTCGACATGTCGGGTGGACTTTTTGCTTGAATTCTTCTTCCCCTGGACATGGGCTTCATGGACATCATAGGTCAACCATTATATGACGCTGTTCCAAGGTAGTAAGACAGTCATTCGACGGTATTCATAGCCTAGTCGACCGTCCTTGGCATTACTTGCCGATTGAATTTCTTTCTTTTGTTGGTTTCAGAGGGCTTGCTAAGTTGGGACGCAGTACAAGGATCTTGAGGATGAGAGGAACTGGCTGCGTGTGGATCTGGAAGCCTCCAACAATGCTCTGGAGCGAGCGCGTGCTGATCTGAAGTCTCTGGGAGGTAATTACTGTCGACTTTCTGCATTCCCATCTTCACTTTTCATGTGTTGAACCGAGTGCTCTCACTCGAACAGACATGCGCAATGAAAATCTTCGACTCCAAGCGTGACTCAACAATGTTGTTTCTTTAGATTCCATGAAGAAGGCACTGGAGGAGAAGGACAAAACACTAACCAATGCCCAACGCGTGGCCAGGGATAAGACCGAAGCTGCAGATCGGAAGCTGGCGGCCGCCAAGAAGTTGGAGGAGAATGCAAAGCTGAACTAGGAGTGTGTGGACCTCGTCAAAAGGGCCGAGCAGCTGAACAAAAGGAGCAACGGCCTAGAGAAGCACTTGGGCGAATTCTCGAGGAAGATGTACATCATGCTCGACGGTGAGTGTTTCTTGTCGACTGAAGTTTGTAAAATCTCTGAAGGTCGTAGCTCACCGATTCTCCTCCCATTCCTACTCTTCAACAGAATTCTGCCAGGACATCGAGAAAGAGACAGAGGAGGTTGAGCCCAATCTGGATCCCACTAAGTCATCTGTCACGGATGCAGTGGCCATGAACATGCTCACACTCAATTTCCGGCTCCAGGGCGTTTAGGCATATCTTGTCCGACTGAAATCTGCAATGGAGAGAATTGACAAGGAGCTATGGCCTGAGGACACCCTTCAGCTCGACCTCAACTCCATGATGGACCGCCTGAACAAACTTCAAAGTCGAGTGCAGGCCTGGAAGAAATCTGCTGCTCGCTACGGGGCCGACGTGGCTCTATCACTCGTCAGGGCCATTGCAGGGACGTGAGGGAAGAGAAGCTAAAGGAGCTCTAGGTGGTTAACAGAAGAAACTCTAGTTTGAGGACTTCATGGAAATCTTCATTGAAGCAGCCACTAGAATCGCAGACGGCATCGACTTGGACACTTTTGTCGAGCCAGCCAGCCCGTCAGATGCTTAAAAAACTTGACCTTTGGAAGAAATACTTTTATTCGCCTCGGTATGCCGAGTGGAATTGTATCCCCCAAAACTTCATTCAGGACTTAGGCCTGAGCACATTTTCCTCTTTACGAAACATTTACCGGTGATTTAACCTTTGGATTTTATCCATATTCGACTTTAATCTCGTGTTCGAGTGTATTTGCTTTTTGACTTAGGCGAAATATGTTCGCAGCTAAGCTATCGAGTGGATGGACTACTATCCACCCGACAAAGTTTTTAACTTAGGCGAAACATGTTTGCAGCTAAGCCCCCGAGTGTGAGGGTTGCTCATCACTCGGAGTAGTTTAGAACTTAGGCGAATGTCGATTCGCAGCTAAGCCGTCGAGTGAATGGATCGTTATCCACCCGACAAGGCTTTCAACTTAGGCAAAACATGTTCGCAGCTAAGCCCCCAAGTGCGAGGGTTGCTCATCACTTGGAGTAGTTTAGAACTTAGGCGAATGACGATTCACAGCTAAGCCGTCGAGTGAATGGATTGCTATCCACCCGACAAGGTTTTTAACTTAGGTGAAACATGTTCGCAGCTAAGCCCCCAAGTGTGAGGATTGCTCATCACTCGGAGTAGTTTAGAACTTAGGCGAATGTCGATTCGCAGCTAAGCCGTCGAGTGAAGGGACTGTTAACCACCCGACAAGGTTTTTAACTTAGGCGAAACATGTTCGCAGCTAAGTCCCCAAGTGTGAGGATTGCTCATCACTCGGAGTAATTTAGAACTTAGGTGAATGTCGATTCGTAGCTAAGCCGTCGAGTGAATTGACTGCTATCCACCCGACAAGGTTTTTAACTTAGGCGAAACATGTTCGCAGCTAAGCCCCCAAGTGTGAGGATTGCTCATCACTCGAAGTAGTTTAGAACTTGGGCGAATGTTGATTCGCAGCTAAGCCGTCGAGTGAATGGATTTCTATCCACCCGGCAGGGTTTCTAACTTAGGCAAAACATGTTCGTAGCTAAGCCCCCGAGTGTGAGGATTGCTCATCATTCAGAGTATTTTTGAACCTAAGTGAAGACGGATTCGCAAATAGGCCGTCGAGTGAATGGACTACTATCCACCCGACAGGGTTTTTAACTTAGGCGAAAGCATGTTCGCAGCTAACCCCCCAGTGTGAAGATTGCTCATCACTCGGAGTATTCCCAAGAATGAAACTGTATGATCGGAATCGACAATATATATTGCAGAAATGTGAATTGCATTGATGAAGCATTCTTATTAAATCAGAAGATTCTTCTATCTCCAGTATAAAAATTTCGGAGCAGATCTGCATTCTAGGCTCGTGGTTCGTCTATCCGCTTCATGAGATTATACAGATGATAAGATCTGTTGTTAAGCACCTTAGTGACGACAAAAGGACCTTCCCATGCAGGAGCAAGCTTGTGAGGTCGGTGTTGATTCACTCGGAGCACCAAGTCTCCCTCATGAAACGATCGACTCTTGACATTCTTCGCATGGAAGCGCCGCATATCCTGCTGATAGGCAGTAGTCCAGATCAAAGCCATCTCTCGTTCTTCCTCCAAAAGATCTACACCGTCCCGCCTGGCCTGTTCAGCTTCAGCTTCAGAATACAGTTCCACTCGAGGAGAATTGTGAAACAAGTCACTCGGCAATACAACTTCAGCACCATAGACGAGGAAGAAAGGAGTCCGTCCAGTCGACCAATTTGGCATAGTTCTCAGGCCCCATAACATAGACGACAACTCAGTTACCCAGGCACTAGCGGCATGATCCAGGTCGCGCATGAGACGAGGCTTAAGACCTTGCAAGATGAGGCCATTAGCTCGCTTGACTTGCCCATTGGTTTGCGGGTCAGCGACAGATGCATAATCCACCCAAGTGCCCTGAGATGTGCAGAAGTTTCTGAACTCTTCCAAGTCAAAGTTTGTGCCGTTATCTGTGATAATGCTGTGAGGAACTCTGTACCGGAAAATTATCTCTCTCATGAATGTAACCGCCGTACGGGAGTTCAATTTCTTGATGGGCTTGGCTTCTATCCACTTGGTAAACTTGTCGACTGCAACGAGCAAATGAGTGAAACCACCTTTTCCGGTCAAAAAGGGACCGACCATGTCGAGTCCCCAAACAACAAATGGCTAGGCGAGAGGAATTGTCTTTAAAGCATAGGCTGCCTTGTGTGATAGGTTTGCATAAAACTAGTATCCATCACAGTGATCGACAATGTCCTTTGCCAGCTCATTAGCCCGGGGCCAGAAGAAACCAACTCTGTATGCTTTGGCGACAATCGTCTGTGAGGATGCATGATGACCGCAAGTTCCCGAGTGGATCTCATCCAGAATCATTCAACCTTCCTCGGTGGAAATGCAGCACTGTGTAACGCCAGTCGCACTCTCTCTGAACAGCTGATCTCCGATCACAGTAAAAGCCTTGAACCTGCGTACAACCTATCGAGCCTCTGTTTCATTTTCAGGGAGCTCTTGTCTGAGGATATAGGCAATGTAAGGCATAGTCCAATCGGGAGTGATAACCATAATCTCCATAACCAGGTCAATTACTACAGGGACATTGGCTCCTGTCGGGTCAGTGGAACTCAAAGCTTGTGGGGGCTCTTCGGTGAAAGGGTCTTCTTGAACCGAAGGATTGTGCAAGTGCTCTAAGAACACACCATTGGGGACAGGCCGTCGAGTGGACCCAATCTTTGATAGCTCGTCGGCCGCATGATTTTTCAGTCGGGGAACATGATGAAGTTCCAGGCCTTCGAATTTCTGCTCCAACTTTCGGACTGCATTGCAGTATCCAGTCATAGCAGGGTTTCGAACATCCCATTCTTTCATCACTTGATTCACCACTAGATCTGAGTCGCCATAAACCATCACGCACCTGATGCCGAGTGAGATAGCCATGCACAACCCATACAAAAGTGCTTCATACTTTGCCTCATTGTTGGATGAATCGAAGTGAATTTGCAAGACATAGCTGAGCTTGTCACCCCTGGGAGATATCAAGACAACACCAGCACCGGACCCATTCAACATTTTAGAGCCGTCAAAGAACATTGTCCAATGCGTCGAGTGAACTTGGATAGGTTGTTGCTATTCAATCCACTCGGCCATGAAATCTGCCAATGCTTGGGACTTGATTGCTTTTTTGGCTTCGAATCTGATGTCCAAGTGTCCAAGCTCGATTTCCCATTTAGCCACTCGACCTGATGCGTCTCGATTATTGAAAATCTTGGACAAAGGAGCATCACTGACAACTGAAATCAAGTGGTCTTGGAAATAATGTGCCACCTTCTTCGCTGATAGGTAAATACCATAAACCAACTTCTGATAGTGTGGATATCTTTGCTTTGAGGGGGACACAACTTCCGAGACATAATAGAATGGCCGCTGGACTTTATAAGCTTTACCCTCCTCTTCCCGCTCGACAGTTAGCACTGTACCGATGACCTGATTTGTGGCCGCGATGTACAGGAGCAAAGGCTCGTTGCTGACAGGAGCGGCAAGCACCGGCTGGGTGGAGAGCAGGGCTTTGAGCTCAACAAACGCTGCTTCGTCTTCGGGAGTCCACTGGAACGTGTCGGACTTCTTCATCAATTGATATAAAGGCAGAGCCTTCTCACCAAGACGAGAAATGAATCGACTCAATGCTGCCAAGCAACCTGTGAGCTTTTGAACGTCATGCACTCTCACGGGAGTCTTCATTCGGGTAATGGCTCTGATATTATCAGGGTTGACATCGATCCCCCGTTCGGAAACGATAAAACCCAGTAATTTGCCGCCAGGGACGCCGAAAGTACACTTGGTCGGATTCAGCTTTATGTCGAATCTCCTCAGTTTGGCGAATGTTTCGGCCAAGTTGGCCAGCAGGTCGGAACCTTTGCGGGACTTGACCACTATATCATCCATGTTCGCCTCGACATTCCGAGGGATCTGGTCGAGTAAACACTTCTGAATCATGCGCATAAAAGTAGCGCTGACATTCTTGAGACCAAAAGGCATAGTGATGTAACAAAAACACTCGAATGGGGTGATGAAGGCTGTCTTTATTTCGTCCGGGCCATATAGACGGATCTGATGGTACCCAGAGTAAGCATCCAAAAACAATAAACGCTCGCACCCCGCAGTCGAGTCAACAATTTGATCTATGCGGGGAGCGGAAAATGATCTTTCGGGCATACTTTGTTGAGATGTTTGAAGTCAATGCACATGCACAACGACTTATCTTTCTTTGGCACCATTACAACATTCGAGAGCCACTCAGAGTGGTAAATCTCCCGAATAAACTTGTCTTGCAAGAGACGGGCCACTTCTTCTCCGATTGCCTTGTGCTTCTCCGCTGCTGAGCGACGCAAATGCTCCCTGACGGGTTTGGCTTGCGAATCCATTCTCAGACGGTGCTCAGCCAGCTCCCTGGGAACCTCCGGCATGTTAGCAGGCTTCCATGCGAAGATATCCCAGTTCTCACGGAGTTACTGGATGAGCTTGCCTTCCTATTTACTGTCGTGTGTTAATGAGATATTCGGCAGGGCAGCAGTAGGATACGCCAAGTGGATGTGCACCTTTTTCACTTCCCCTGCCGACTGAAATGCCGACTCGGAAGCCAGCTTCTTTGCGCGGAGCAAATCAACAGGGTCAGCGATTTTCTTGTACTCCTCCAACTCAACCATGGCCATCTGGTGATCGGCGATCTTGGAGCCTTGCTGGAGGCATTCTTCGGACCACTGTTGATTGTCGGTGACTGTTATCACGCCCTTAGGGCCTGGCATCTTCAACTTGAGTTACACATAACATGGTCAGGCCATTAAACGTGCATACGCGGGTCGACCCAAAATGGCGAACGTCAACTTTTATTTTCGGAAATTGTGTCATTCCCGAATGTTACATCCAATGCTATATGGCCGAGTGACTTGGCCTTCTTTCCTGGGATGACCCCGTGAAACTGCATGTTGCTTTCACTCACACGGGACATTGGAATGCCCATCCCTTTCAGGGTATCCACATAGAGAATATTCAGGCCGCTGCCACCGTCCATGAGAACCTTTCTAAGTCGAGTGCCCCCCCCACCGGATCAACTACCAGAGCCTGTCGACCGGGAGTGGCCACATGAGCCGGATGGTCTGTCTGGTCGAATGTGATAGCATATTGGGACTACTTGAGGTAGGTGGGGATATCTGGTACAGCCATGTTGATTTCTCTATTGATGACTTTCAGATGACTCTTGCTCTCGACATCAGTAAAGATCACCAGTGTAGCAGTAACATCTGTGAATGTTTCTTTATCTTCATCTTCATCACCCTTCTCAGGAGATTTATCACTCGGCGGGTCCCCTTTGAATTGCTGGATAAGGGTCCGACACTACCGTGTGGTGTGCTTGGGCAGAATCACATTGCCTTCCACATCTTTCCTCGTGTGAATTACGCACGGCTGATCCATGATATCAGTCCCTGACTGATTTTTTCCTTTGTTGGGGACATACTGTGATTTAGCTTTCCCCTTGTTTTTTGACTGAGTCGTCAGTGCGGCTGCTTCTGCTTGAATCGGACCTTCAGCTTTTCGCTTTAGTTTCCGATTGTTAGAGCCACCAGCCTCATTGGAGACTGCCTTTCCTTTGCTGGTATGAAGGCAGTCTTCTTCCTCGCCATTGGCGTACCGAGTGGCGATTTCCATCATCTTGCCGAGTGAAATATGACCCGTGCGACCGAACTTCAGGTACAGCTCCCTGTATCTCACGCCGGCCTTGAAAGCACACACAGCCTGGTGCTCTGACACATTCTCCACTGTATGGTGCAAAGTGGACCACCGCTGAATATAGTCTCTCAAAGTTTCATCGGGCTTCTGGACACAATGTTGTAAGTCGACCAGAACTGCAGGACGCTTGCAAGTACCCTCAAAAGTTCGGACAAACACTCGGGCAAGATCCGCCCAGCAATGTATACTGGAAGGGGCCAAACAATTCAGCCAAGCTCAAGCTGAACCATCCAACATCAAGGACAGGTGTTTCACGGCGACTCGGTAATCATCTAACCAAGTCTCTAGCTTTGTTTTGCCAGTAAACTTCCCGATCCCCGCCCCCAACCTGAAGTTGGGGGGAATCTCTTCAGAACGGATGGCTCTGCTAAAACACTCAGGACCAGAAACCATAGCTGAGCTACCACTCGGAAAATCTCTGTCGTGTCCTTCTTTGTGGGCTCTGCCCCTGTCAATCCGCTTCTGAACGAGGAGGTCGCGGGCGTCAAAACCTGCATTCCGCTCATCACCGAAGGAGCGCCTATCGTCCTGGCGCCGGGGCGCATACGGACCACTCCGCGGAGGAGTGGGCACTCGACGGTGGTCTTCGCGGTGAAACTGATCTCTGACCTGCTCTTCATGGAAACCTCTGCCCCGACGGAGCAAGGGCAATCCAGGGCTGTGTGCCGACTGAACGGTCTCCGCCCTAGGTGAATTGTTGTGTATCCTGTTACGCGACTGTGACACAACAGAGTTCTGACGCTGCGCTGCATCTAACAGAGCTCTGATCTGCATCAATCCTCTACCAGCCTCTGACCGTGATGACTGAATAGAATCTGCTATCCTAGCAGCAGATGCAACATTCAATACAGGAGTTTGATATACCTCAACGTTGTCGTTAGATCCAGTCAGAAACAGCTGTTGCTGACGTCGACTGGGACGTGGTGGGCGCTGGCGAGCGCACTCATCAAGTTCCGCCTAGAGCTCTTCCAGACGAATGAGCGCGGCCTCCAAAGCTTGAGCCTTGGCAGTCACGCTGACGATGGGAGTATGAAGAACCTCCTCTTCGTGGCGCGGCTGCTCATTCGATAGACCGCCAGCCTCGCGCCTACCACGGCCAAAGCCAGGCAGCGAACTCTGATGAGAGTCCGCCATCAAGACCTCCGCTGCCCGACCACAACTTTCGCACTGGAAAGGCACGTCGGACGGATCGGAATCCGACTCGAGCACGCCGTGAAGCAACTCGGCGGGCTCGAGTACTGCAATCTGCGGACAAGTTTGACGCGCCACTGCGTGTTTGACCCAGCGCTGAAGTCGTGAGTGGCCAGATCGCTTATGACCGCGAACAGCGAGGGGAGCCGACGCGTAAGGACTCGAGGGCTGACGCAGCAATACGCCGTAGGAACTCGCGCGGAAGTGTGTGGCCCCATGGACCGGGGGTGCCTCGACATCGAGAGGCGCTTCCGGGAGCCATGACGAATCGTCGACGATGAAGGTGAGTGCTCCGAAAGGGATCTCGTGGCCCAGAGCAAAAGCACCGCCGGAAGACATCTCGAAGGATGGATAATGCAACCTCGCCGGAAGTCGCTTAGACGCCTGCCCCACGGTGGGCGCCAATTATCGTGGGAACGAGCCTGCCAGTTGATGGTAGGGGTACGTAAGGAGAGGACAGAGTCCTAGCTACGGCGAGGGTGTACACACAGATGTATGAGTTCAGGCCCCTCTCGTGGAGGTAACAGCCCTACGTCTCAATGCTCAGGAGCTTATGTCGTGTGGAATGTTGAGATTACAATGGTTGCGAAACCTTTTGCAGGAGGGGAGGGGTGGCTTATATAGAGTTCGCTACCCCTCATAATTACCCAGCATCTAAGGGTCCGATCGTGGGGTTAAAGTATGCCGTTACTTGGTAACGTACGTAATAAAAGCTATTAACAACGATTTGACCAACGTCTGCCCGTTGGACTCTTGACAGTGGCTACTGGTCTTCTAGCGTCGAGTGAGAACGAGGTCTTCCGAGTGACACGCGACTGCCGAGTGAAGGAAGGAGTCTCCGAGTGGATAGCCTGTCGAGTGACTTGAACATCTCATGGAATCCAGTCGGAAGCTTATGCTTGATCTTCAAGTCCTCCAATGTAGTGTCCTTAGGTACGGTATGTAGGCCATGCCTAGGACCCTACCCTAGGTACATATCCTCGTCATCTTTGGTGGGCGCAGCGGTCACGGGGCTTCTCCGTTTTCGTTGATCCGCCGTTAGCGGCATTTGTTTCTGTTTGCTTCTTTGTCATTTCTTTTGGGCGTGCCTGTGCTGTTTCCGTCCCAGCACCTATCGTTAGTTGTATCGGATGGTTGCTTTATAATACAAAGCGGAGGGAAACCCTTTCTCGAATTGTATAGTGTACATATACTTAATAACTGAAGTATTTAACACTGAACTATTTTTTGGGATGGCATTTAAGACTGAACGAGGCTGCTTTGAATTGAATTCAATTGAAAAAAATGTGTGTACTGGTGTATATGTATTGTTGAACTGCAATTTAGTTGAAAAGAAAATGAAAGTCTAGCTAGGGTTACCAAAAAAAAAAGAATCCAAACGAGCGTGTAAGTCTTATAAGTGCTAAATGTTTTTTTGGAATGCTACATGATTATTTTGGGTAGCAAGTGTGAAAGTTTTTCCATGTCACCAATTTTTTTGGCCCAGGGTTTGATCAAATCCTAGCTCCGCCACTGCACACAGCCAACACCAACACATACACACACAAAGAACACGCCGGCAATAAGCAAAGTCGTGAAAGACCGAAGCTATGCTTAGACGAGAAAAAAAACAAAGTGTTCAAAACAGCAACCGGCGAACTACATTGACGACCATCCGCACAATTCATTCTTCACATCACAAGGACACGAGAAGGTTCTCCAACAGCAACGCTTCCAGGAAGGAAACGACAATCAAATGCCGTTGTTGCCAGACCTAACCACCAAAGGCCGGATCACGGGGTTTTATCCTAGAGACAAGTCCGAGTAAACTCCAAGCCATGCCTTCAGGGAAGGTAAATATGCCAAACACTGCCATTGCGAGGTTACCCAATTAGGGTTAGACCTAGGAGTTTCACCCCGGATCTCAAGACCGAATGCTCGATAAGCATCACCAAACCGAAATCATCATGTGATGTATGTATCCTCCACTTCCCATTTTCCCTGCAGGTTCATGGGTACATGATCCTCAGATGAGATGCGGCATGGTCACTGTAGAGAGAAGAAAGTCGTCGGCACCGCCAAAATCCCAGATTGGACGATCTGACAGCCCCACGCCAACTTCACAACTGGTATCTAGTGGTAGATCTACTGCAGATGACACCACCATGCACCATAATTCAAGTCCACGGTGCAGGATTACGACCCATCCGCCCACAAAATTGCAAGTCATGGGATCATGCCCTCGGACGCAATACTTAGGGACCGCTAGCCACAGACCATCATGACGATGCGAGGACCGCCTTCCAGACTGTCATGCCGCCCGCCTCTGATGTTCATTGCCATGACACAGTTGTGTTCATCCCTGTCGCTGTTGCACAAGAGCAGAGCGCCGTGTGCGTTGCTCCCGCTGCCCGCTGCTGTGAAATTTGTATGACCGTTGTTGAGCGTGTAGCGTCATCCTGTATCTTCCAGACCGTCGATGCCCTCTTCCCGTGCCGCTGCTCACTTCGAGTCGCCGCCATGAATGGCCACCATGGAACCACCGGCAGCCTTCTGCCACGATGGGATGTGCAGGCTTTGCCTCCCGACAACACCAGACAACGGCGAGGATAGGAATCGGAGATGGGAACGAGTGACGACCAAAAAAAGTAGATAGAGGTCGCCTCCCGTCCGGGCCCAACGGATGTATTTATTGTTCAAGCAATTGAATGGGCCATAGACTGAATAAAGTTTTGCACTAAAGTAGATGCTTGGAGGCAACCTGCAAACACTTGTTTTACTAAGTTATAATGATTCACATTATATAATCTTAAGAAAACAATATATGTGTTTATTAGTGACCAAGTCCATACCCTGTTCCTCTCCTCATAATCGTTGGGAAACAACTGCACATGTAACATCTCTGATTGGATTTCGTTCTTGTACCTCAATGGACCATGGTAAATGAATGTTTGAGATTGTCTTGTGTTTGTTGTATTTTATACAGGACCGGTCATGCCAATGTAAACCGAGAGGCTGTAGAAGAGAGTGTATATATAAAAACTCAATATGAGATTTTTGAAATTAAATTGTAGCATAAGATAGATAGAAAAATTAAAATCTTTTTACAAAAACACAAACACTTAGTAGACTGAATTTAGCATTACAGGGCGTTAGTAAATTTCTATTTGCTTGGAAAGTACAGATCATTCTGCACGTAAACACAAACACTTGGTGTTCAGAAAGCAAGATTGTTAGGTATTATTTCACTTATGTTGAATTAGAAGACATATATTAACAAAAATATTGGCTTTACTATAAGAATGACTCAACGCTACCTATTTTCTAACTTTGTAAAGCTAAAGGTATATTCCGTGATTCAACTCCCAATAATCCTCATGCACCAGTGCTAACAATGCCAGTTCTGCCCACGGGTTGGTGCAGTAGGCAAAAATAACGCCGAATGCACCGGGTTTGTTTTCCAAATGCCGAGTATTGATTGAATTTGGCAGCAGCGTAACATGATCTGAGAGTGGCGAGAGACAAGGTAGGATATAACATGCTTGAAGGGTGGGGAATGTGGCAAGCAAAAACGAGGGTGAGGATGGATAGTGAGAGCACGAAAGGAAGATCGAGAATTCGATCTCCAAAGCGACCTGAATGGAAGTGATGAGATTGATTTGAGAAATGCAGGGACGCATTGATTTGGCCCGTGGCTCTAAGCCATCGGGGCATTACGCGCTAGAAAAGAGTCGAAAATGCTTCAGGTTGTATCACCCATAGATACATGGAAGGATCTCGTACACCACAAGGCTTGATCTGACGGCCAACTACTCTTAGTAATGAAGTATAAAAAATCATTTATATTAATAGTAATATATACACATAGACTCTACGTCTCGAGTTGCTTGTAGTGTACTAGGATGTCATTTTCTCTATTTATATTGAACTTTTTTACTTCATTACAACTTTTAACTATGTTGTTCTCATTAACACAAAATCTTCTATATATTGTATTAATTATTCATGTATAACTAGTATGATGAACTAGATATTCATGCCAAGCTATAATAACATACATATTTGTTATATTAATACATTATTTGTCATTATATATTATTATTTTACTAACTCAAACAACCATATCTTCAAAAAATTATCCATTTTTTGTTTGAGATGTTTTCTTAAATCTTTGGTCGCAATGCATTTCGCCATAAATTTAATAATATCCAATGCATCAGATTACTCTATGTATACATTCGTACCCAATTTCTTATAGTGATTTTATGTACATATGCGTGGTACATAACCTGGTACCCTTAAATAAGTACATAACTTTGTAGGAGTGTGTGCATCTAGCAAATTGTATGAAAAGTCCTCTTTAGGTGTAACTAAATAGGGACTATCTAGAGTAAAGTGTATGAGTGTCAATTAGTAAATACGGTAGTTTAATATCCTTAAATATCTCAATAGAACATCCCCAGTCACTAGTAGAAAACAGGGCTTTGGTTGAGACCATGATAAGCGTATTAATCCGAGTTCTCTTACGAATCGGGACCAAAGGGTGCATCTGTTCCGGTTCGTGAGGGCAGTGCCGGCCGGGCATCGGGGTCCATTGGTCCCGGTTCAGCTGACACTTTTGGTCCCGATTCCAGACACGAGACGGCACCAATGGGCCTCGCTCCTGGCCCAGCACCTTTAGTCCCGGTTGTTGGCTGGAACTGGGACCAAAGATCAGCCTTCTGTCCCGGTTCTATCCACCAACCGGGACTAAAGATATTAGCCTATATATCGCCTGCCACTTCTCGCTTACTCCGTTTTTTGGCGGGCCAGCGTGTGCACATGAGGTGTGTGTTGCTCTATCTCTCATCTCCTATGCACATGAGATGTTTGATAAAATGCTGAAGCCACACTTAAGCTTTCTCCTCTACAAGTTTCATTTTCCTCAAGACTTGTCTAGGTTTGGCGGTCCGTCCTGTCCCGTCCCCGTCCTCACCGTCGTCGATCGCCCACGCCAATCTCGTCGCCGACACCACCGTGCTGAGCCTCTTGTTCTTATCTTCTTTTTAAAATATTTTTTTACTTGTATGATTTAGATAGATACTTGTATAATTTTCTTACTTTTATTATTGTTTGCTATTATATAGTGCCATGGTTCTGGTATCCGCCCTCGTCGGCCCTCGTCCTGTATATGATTCGGATGTGGTATATTATATTATATTACTATTTGGTTCATTTAGTCTTTATGAAAATTATGCCGACCAAAGTGACATAGATGTTTTTATCTAGGAGTTATGTGAAGCGTAAATTCCAACCGACATAGAAATTCTTATCGAGAAGTTAAATTTGGTTGAAAAAGAAAACAATTACTTGAAAGAAAATTAAAAAGAGTTGAAGAGGAGAAGATGAAATTGCAGTTGTATGTTGCTGATGTCGTCAACGATCACAAGATCAAGATGGATGCAATGCGCTTGAAGATTAGAAAGATTACAAAATATGCCATTCATACTGAGGCTTGGTATCATTATGCCGTTGGATCAATTGATACCTTCGTTGCATTATGATCGTATTTGTTGTTGCATTTAATTTTTTTACATAGTTTCAATGTATGTTTTAATTAGATGCTCTAGAGAGCTATATGTTGTTTAATGATAACTATGTATGAACTTTATGTATTTATTTTCGTGATTAGTGTACTTTGGCTTTAATGTAATGATGAATTTCTAATAATTTGGTCACTTCTATATTCATGATGTTCTATAATGGTTTTTGATACACTTAATTATATAATGCACGCAGATGAACCGACAATGGATGTACTGTGACAGACGCACCTCCGAGTACATTAAGGGCCTGCATAATTTTCTCGAAACGGCTGATACAAACAAGAAGAATGGTTTTATGTATTGTGCAAGTACTGTCCGTGGGAATACGAAGGATTACTCCAACTCTAAAACCCTTCACTTCCACCTGCTTGAGAAAGGTTTCATGCCACAGTATAATGTTTGGACCAAGCACAGAGAAAGAGGGGTTATGATGGAAGACAACAAAGAAGAAGAGGATAATGACAACTATCTGCCCCCTAAATACGGTGATGCTGCAATGGGGGAAGCTGAAGATCAAGAGGAACCATATGATGTGCCCGATGATGATCTTCGTCGGGTCATTGTTGGTGCACAGAGAGAACGCAAAAGTGAAAGGGAGAAGTTGAAGTTCGATCGCATGTTAGAGGATCACAAAAAAGGGTTGTACCGAAATTGCGAAGATGACAACACAAAGCTCCGTACCACACTGGAATTGCTGCAATGAAAGGCACACAATGGTGTATCTAACAAGGGATTTGGTTCGCTACTGAAAATAATGAAGAAGAAGCTTCCAAAGGATAACGAATTGCCCAGCAGTATGTACGAAGCAAAGAAGGTTCTATGCCCTCTAGGGTTGGAGGTGCAGAAGATACATGCATGCCGTAATGACTGCATCCTCTACCGCGGTGCATACGAGGATTTGAACGCATGCCCGATATGCGGTGCATTACGGTATAAGATCAGATGAGATGACTCTGGTGATGTTGAGGGCCAGCGCACCGAGAAGAGGGTTCCTTCCAAGGTGATGTGGTATGCTCCTATAATACCACGGTTGAAACGTCTGTTCAGAAACAAAAAGCATGCCGAGTTGATGCGATGGCACATAAAAGACCGTACGAAAGACGGGAAGTTGAGAGCACCCGCCGACGGGTCGCAATGGAGAAAGATCGAGAGATAGTGGAGGGACTTTACAAGTGACCCAAGGAACTTATGGTTTGGTTTAAGTGCAGATGGTGTTAATAATTTTGGGGAGCAGAGCAACAAGCAAAGCACATGGCCTTTGACTCTATGTATGTACAACCTTCCTCCTTGGTTGTGCATGAAGCAAAATTTCATTATGATGCTAGTGCTCATCTAAGGCCCTAAGCAACCCGACAATGACATTTATGTGTACCTAAGGCAATTAGTTGATGAATTTTACAGCTATGGAATGGAAAAGGTGTACGTGTGTGGGGTGAGAACGAACATGAGGAATTTGAACTACATCCATTGCTGTTTGTAACCATCAACGATTGGCCTGCTCTCGGTAAACTTTCAGGACAGACAAACAAGGGATACCACGCATGCATGCACTATTTAGATGACACCGAAAGTATATATTTGGAAAAATGGAGGAAGAATGTGTACCTAGGGCATCGTTGATTTCTTTCGATCAACCATCAATGTCGAAAGAAAGGAAATCATTTCAAAGGTGAGGCAGATCATCGGGAGAAGCCCGCCCTCCGTGCTGGTGATTACATAATTGATATGGTCAATGATTTACAAGTAATCTTTGGAAAGGGTTGTGGCGGACTATCTGTTTCGACTGACAATGAGGGACGCGCACCCATGTGGAAGAAGAAATCTATATTTTGGGACCTACCCTATTGCAAAGACCGAGAGGTCCGCTCTACAATCGACGTGATGCATGTGATGAAGAATCTTTGCGTGAACTTGCTTGGCTTTTTGGGAGTGTATGGGAAGACAAAAGATACACCGGAGGCATGGGAGGACCAGCAACATGTGCATGAAAAAGACGGCATGCATCCAAAGCAATATGAACGTCCTGCCAGCTATGCTCTTACCAAAGAAGAGAAGGAAATCTTCTTTGAATGCCTACTCAGTATGAAGGTCCCGTTTGGTTTCTCGTCGAATATAAAGAGAATAATAAATATGGAAAATAAAAAGTTTCAGAACCTAAAGTCTCAAGACTACCACGTGATTATGACACAACTGCTTCCGGTTGCATTGAGGGGGCTTCTACCGGAAAATGTTCGATTAGCCATTGTGAAGCTATGTGCATTCCTCAATGCATTCCCTCAGAAGGTAATCGATCCAGAAATCCTACCAAGGTTAAAGAGTGATTTGGTGCAACGTCTTGTTCGTTTCGAGATGGTGCTCCCACCATCCTTCTTCAATATCATGACGCATGTCCTAGTTCATCTAGTCGACAAGATCGGCATTCTGGGCCCTGTATTTCTACACAATATGTTCCCCTTCAAGAGGTTCATGAGAGTCTTAAAGAAATATGTTCATAACTGTGCTAGGCCAGAAGGAATCATCTTCACGGGCCATCAAACAGAGGAGGTCATTGGATTTTGTGTTGACTTCTTTCCTGACCTTTAGGCGATTTGTCTCCCTCAATCGCGGTATGAGGGGAGACTGACTGGAAAAGGCATGCTAGGACCGGACTCAATAATATGTACTCGGGTACACAGACGAACCATTCGTCCTAGGCAATGATGTGGCGCAAGTTTTCTATGTCAAGGACATGTCTACCAAACCGAGAAAAAGAAAACATAAGAAAGTGAATACATCATACGATGAGCCAAAGTGCCACATTGTTCTTTCAGGAAAAAGAGACATCGTGGGAGGGGAGGGCAAGACAGACATGTGTGTAGATTATGAAGAGTTTCAGGAAATTCCTCCCTTCAAAGTGAAGGCTGACCCAAGCACCCTCTTGAACAACGAAGATTATTCATGGTTACGGTGCAATAAGCAAGGGACACACACAAAGAAAAAGTGAAGACTTTCTCACCACAACTATTCTAATGAAGGCTTTGATCTAGAATATCACTGCAGTTACATGTAAAGAAAAGAAATGTCTTTTGTAACAAATGAGTTTTCGTCCGAAACCCTGATACTTCAAAAGAGATTGTCCTTTTTTGTACACGAAGTGCATCCAGTTTTTGTCGTAACTCTCTCAACTTTCTAGCACATGCTATCTAGTTGAAATGATGGTACCATGCCAATTTTCAACCATTTCAGAGTTCATTTGCAGTGCTTTTCAATTCAGGATCATTTTAGCTCAAAATAAATGATGAAATGCATGAAAAATAGCAAATGAAGTGAGAAAAGGGTTGAAAACGGATGATGTGGCTTTGAATGGTGCATATTGAATGCAGAAAAAGTATTGAGTTCAAATATGTTTAATAATTTGAAATCCTTTTGTAACAGACGTGTTTTCGTCTGAAACACTGATACTTCGAAAGAGATTGTCCATTTTGCACACGAAGTGCATTCAGGTTTTACCGTAACCCTCTCAACTGTTTAGCACAAGCTATATGGGTGAAATGATAATACCATGACAATTTCAACCATTTCAGAGTTCATTTGCAGTGCTTTTCAGTTCAGGTTCATTTAGTTCAAAATAAATCATGAAATGCATGAAAAATAACAAATGAAGTTAGAAAATGGTTGAAAAGGGACGATGTGGCTTTGAATGGTGCATATTGAATGCAGAAAAATTCTTGAGTTCAAATATGTTTAAAAAATTGAAATCCCTTTGTAATAGACTTGTTTTTGTCCAATAAAAGTTATTTAACTTAATATTATATTATATTATATTTATGAAACTAATATTATCAAAGTTATTTTTTAAGAACTTTTAATATTCACAAAGTATTTTTTGTTAAGAAATTTAATATGCAAAAAAATAACATAAAAAAATAGCAAAAGGGAAAATAGATACAATTATAGAGAAAATTCAACCTAAATTTAAAGTAGTAGTTAGGCGCATAACTAGAATTTTCAATTCAGTCGAATTTCCTCTATAAGGGCATCTATTATCACTTTGAGAGGCACTAACAACGCAGAGAGGGCCGGGCTTATAAACAGGTGCAAGTGCCTCCTGCTTGGCGAGATGGTACTAAACTCCTACCACAGCTAGGACCAACCCTTTAGTCCCGGTTGGTGGCACCAACCGGGACTAAAAAGCTTTAATAGCAAACTAAAATAACATGAAAAATAAAAAAATGCTGCCTACTAGGCCACCACGGCCTGCATACGACTAGAAACCCATCTATACATGGGCCAGGATGCAGGCCCGCAGGCCTAGCAGGCCCAACAAGGCAGAGACAAAGGTTAGACATGTATAGCCTGGATTAGAGAGGAGCTCGACAGCTCAGGCGCAGCGTGTCTTATAAACCAGTGTGGGCGCCTCTCTTCTAGCAAGGTGGGACTAAACTTTCGACACCGCTGCGCCAAACCTTTAGTCCTTGTTTTAGTTAATTTAGTTTTTTATGTTTTAGTTAATTTAGTTGTTTTATGTTTTAGTTATTTTAATTAATTTAGTTTTTTTTCCGTTTTAGTTAATTTAGTTGTTTTAGTTGTTTAGATGTTTAGTTTTTTTATGCTTTAGTTGTTTTAGTTAATTAAGTATTCATATTGTTTTAGTTAATTTTGTTGTTTTATGTTTTAGTTGTTTTAGTTGTCTAGTTTTTTTATGTTTTAGTTGTTTTAGATGTTTAAATGTTTAGTTGCACAACGTAGCCATTGAGTCGACGATGTCCGGCCAGCATCCTCGCCGTCGGCTCGGTGGCAACCATCTGCTTGAGAGGCGTCATGTCCGGTACTGGGCTCCGCCGGGCTGGCACTGGGAGGTGCTGCCTTCCGGGGTGCCCAACTTGGTGAGGAATCAGGGTCCTGTCGTCGACCCGAAGGTTCATTGGTGGCGGTCGCGTGGACCATTGTCGGTGCAGAGGAAGCCGGCCCCTACGGAGGTGGTACGTCTCTGTTCTATGGAGGAGGACGAACACGTCTGACGCTACATGGCTACATTGAATGCCAGGTTCTGCAATACTTGGCAGATGTTCAAGGATCTCACCCGAGCTATGATCCTATCATAGTTCCTTCTCTTTGGGTGTCCATCGAATGGGACACAAGACGTCAACTACAACTGTATTAGTGATATTATATAATAATATTCGAGATGTATTAGTGATAGCATTCGATGATGTGTTAGCGGTACTAGTCGATGATGTATTAGTGATATTATATGATCGTATTGTTGCATTAATGCCTTGTATTTATTTTCATATCTCATGTTTGTAGATTGCCATGTCATAATATTTGCAGAAACTATGGATCACAGAGACATAGAACAAGAAGACTTGTTGGGGGCTATAATCCGCGTCGGGAATAATCCCTTGGCGTATCTCAACGACACCGATGGTTAGGAAGGAGAGGACGGCTCCAGTGATCCAACAATGGAGGAGGCAAGAGATCATGACGGCTCCGAGGACCGAATGGCGAAGGAAGGAGATCATGATCACGACTCCGGTGACCGAATGGCGGAGGAAGGAGATCATGATCACGGCTCCGGTGACTGAATGGCGAAGTAAAGAGATCATGATCACGGCTCCTGTGAATGAACGTAGGAGGGATCCTCAACTGTTGTAAAGTCCAGCGAGGTAAGGAGACAAGGCCCGAAGAAAAGGTTGCGCCAGGATGAAAGGTTCACGATCACAGAAGTCGCGAATGATGGCCAACCGATTGCTCCCAAGCGGACCAAGGATGCATTTGTACATCGATGTGCAGTTGTTGTTAGGGACTAAGTCTCCATCAGCACCCAGCAATGGAATCAGAATAATAAGGACCATGATATTTCGTATGTCCATGATATACAGAAAGATGATCTTTGGACCGAGCTAATGACAAATTCAGCCTACCGCTAGAGGAGGATCCGAATAATCCAGTTATAGAGAGAAAGGTCAAGGAGTGGGCTCTTAAGAAGATGGCAGAACTATTCAGGAACTGGAAGAAAGAGTTGAAAACAAAGTTTGTCGAGAAAGATGAGACTCTGGAATTCAAAGGTCGATATGAGAAGATAAGGGATCAGGGGCCCGAATTTGTGGCCTACAAGAAATCGGAGAAGAGTAAGAAAATGTCAGTGACAAACAAGAAAAATGCTGCAGAGAAGAAGTCTCACCATCACACGGGGTCAGGTGGCTACTACAATGCCCGGCCGTTATGGGACAAAGCTGAGCAAGACCTGCTTGCTAAAAATGTCCACCCAGAGAGATTACATTAGCCAGATCGTTCCGGCACTTGGTTCTTCGGGGTTGGGGGAACTTTGGACCCCGAAACAGGGAAGTGTGTCTGGACGAAAGCTCAACTTGAAATACCCATCACAAAGCTTCAAGTAGCAATCAAGGCAGCGCAGGAAGGGACGTTCATTCCCGACAGAGATAAGGACAAGCTAACAGAGGCCCCCGGAATCCTGAACACCCTGGACGAACACGAGGCACATAAGGCTCCGTTCCGTGGAAGCATGGGTTTCCCAACAATGGTGGTTATAGAAGCCGAGAGAGAAAGAGGAAACATGAAGCAAGAGAAATGCAAAAGCTCACTTCAAGATTAGCAAAACTAGAGGAACTTGAGAGCTAGCGAGCTACTGGCCAACCATCTGAGCGGCACGAAGATCCTTCCTTTGACGCCCCCCCAGAAGCTACCCCACCAGCTCAGTGGAGAAGCAACATGGCTTCCACAAAGCTCGGTCGCCTAATTTCACGGCTCCTCGCTACCCCGTGGATAGTATCACAGAGGCTTAACAATGCGAGCTAATGACGAAATGCTAGAACCTGACCTTCAAGGCGGTGGTTGGCTCTGTTCTACCTCCTCGAGCTGAGGGAACTTTCCATTGCCGTCCGATTCCACATGGCTATGCTGTTGTGACGGTGGATGAAATAATGGATGGATATGAGGGGTTGGAGCTTGACAACCCTACATGTGAAGAGGATATTATTCTTCTGGAAAATACTTTGAGGAGTACTTGTCTATGGAGAAAGGAGTACATCAAGCTTCCAAACTGGAAGCCTCAGCAGAGTGAGCCTCCTCCGTCGCGTCAGGGCACACTGCAGCCTCCTCCTCCTCCTCCTCCTCCTTCGCCTCCTCCGGCGCGTCAGGCCACTCTGCATCCTCCTCCTTCGCCTCCTCCGGCACGTCAGGACACTCCGCCTCCTCCTCCGCCTCGTCCGATGCCTTAGGCCACTCCGCCTCCTCCGGTGCTTAAGGACACTCCACCTCCTCCTCCTCCCGCTCCAGCACGTCAGGCCACTCCACCTCCTCTGGTGCGTCAGCCATGACGAAAGAGAGACGTCGTCGCTCCGGTGGCTAGCAGTACAATAGGTTGGAAGAAATACAAATTTGGTCCAAGCCTCAAGCCTCTTCCAAAGTTACCATATGAGAGGATTGACAAACAAAGCGCCGACATCAGTAAAGCCGAAGTGAAGGCCCATTTTGCACGGAAACACCCACCTTGGAAGGAAACTGTAGATCCGGTGAAAGAGAAGCGCACTCTGGATGCCCTGAAGCGACCATCACTGCCTCCGTTGCAATCTAACTATGACCGGTGTATTAAAAAGACATATGATGAAGCGCGGCAATCGGGAAGTACTTCCAGTGCTGCAAGAGTCAAATAACGAAGAAGTGAGAAAACAATTCCCCAGCTCGGCGAACAGGAGAAGCAATCGTGCCCCCCGCTCAACGTGTCTAGCCATATCGCTAATCATTCGGTGCTACTTTCCGGTACAAATCCTGGTGATTACTTGGGAGATGATGTACATTTTGAAATGGCTGAGGTAGCAGTGCAAGAATGTAGATACGAGCACGGGAAGCCTCTCGTCAAGCCTAGTGGAAAAAGGCCCATTTGTCCCTGTTCCAGAGGCGCATCTATCTCGGTTCTGGACCCGGGACTAAAGGGTCGGGACTAAAGCCCACGACCTTTAGTCCCGGTTTGCTTATGAATCGGGACAGATGGGGCTACACGTGGCCACTCCGCCGAGCCCTGGCAGGAGGGCCTTTGGTCCCGGTTGGTAACACCAACTGGGACCAAAGAGCGTCCACGCGTCAGCAGCTCAGGAGCTGTTTTTATTAAAGAGGGGGGGGTGAGGGTTTTGGAGGGTTAATTTTGGGGTTTTATATATTTTGTTAGCTAGCTAATAGAGAGAAGTGACCTTTCTTATCTCTATGCTTGGTCGCGACGCTATGTACTATACGTACAGAGAGAACTCGCGACACACTAGTTAGTAAGGAAATGAAGGAAACCATTAAGTACACAAGATCGTCATGAACATATACAATGATAGGTGATCGACCTCCTCCTTTTTCGAGAGATTGGTCAAACAACAAGTTTTTGTATATCTATCCTATGTTACAATCCCTAACATCTAATTTGAAGTTCCATATGGTATTCTCTGGCTTTATTGATGACGTGGTCAATAAAGGATCCCGCCAATTCCTCTTGAATTACTCGTATGCGATCTTGTGGTTGGAGTTCATCCTGCATCCGCCACATCTAAATTGAAGAAGAGGGTTAATACATGTATATGAATGAAACTCAACACAAATGATGGTAATAAAACAAAATTATGAATATTTTTGCTTAAGCACTTCATATTCTTTTTCAGTGTAGCCCCGCTTATTAGGATTCGTCACATTGTAGATGAACTCGCAAACGTAGTATCGACAAAAACTAGTCCCTTGTTCCTGCAACAAGCACTATAGGAGAAATAGAGGTCAATCAAACTGATAAGCAAGCATGCTAAATGGTATATATTGATGAAACTAGCTAGAATTAATGGGAGATGGGCGGAACTAGGTAGTATATATTACTTACATTCGGGTGTCTAAATTGCAGCTCGGTAGGTAGTCCCAGAGCAATTTTGGTGAAATCTTTCCAAACCCTGCGAGACAAAGAAAATAATTACTTGATTTATATCAGGAAATGAACAAAGTTGCCGATATGGTGCGATAATGATCGATTGAACTTACCTCTGGAGCATTTCAGTCAGGTTCGCATACAACTCGGGGTTATTTCATCTCGAGTCTAAGACGGTTACTACTCCCCGCTCAAGCTTAATCTCTAGTAGAATAAGGTGGTGGCTGCGCACACATGCATAGCTCATCAATTACATTACTATACCATCGAGTAATAAGAGAGAAATCGAATATGCATAAGACAGTAACACTCACTTGAAGTTGTAAGGAAAGAGTATTTTGTCTTTGTTTTGATTTTTAAGCATCGATTCTAGCAAGTTCTCCTCGGTTTGTTCGGGATACTTTTGAACCGTCACTTCATGTATGATATTTGGGTTAATGAACCCAATGTCATACATTTCTGCTTTTCTGCATTCGATGATCTTCAATCTGCATAATATAGTGATGTGGATAATTATATATATACATGCAATGAAAGAGGTGAGCTATATATAGAGACTTAATTACAGAAGTACTTACAGAAAGTAGCAAGTCATGATTTGTATGTCAATGTCCTTTTGATTGTAGAACTCGAAAAGCTCGTCAAATTCAACATTAATCACCTCGTGGCCAAAGAAGTCGTACTTCTACTTAATACTCATCATCAGACAATCAATCACACACTCGCTGCAGGTTTTCATGTACCAATCATGCGATTGTCTCATCATCGTTCCTAGAGAAGGACTTCCATCTTTGATGAGAGGCTTACCGTACCGGTATTTGAAATCGTCCACCTCTAACGGCTCAAATAGTACATCATCGCTCATGTAATCAGCAGGATTGGTACCGGGCACCATCCCCGGATGATCAGCAGGGGGGGCACGATTGGTTAGCCTGTTCGCCGAGCTGGGGAATTTTTTCCCACTTCTTCATTTTGCTAACCTCTTGTCACTGGAAGTAGTTCCCGTTTGCACCGCATTTTGATATGCCTTTTTAGTAGCGCGGACATAGTTGGTATCCAGTGGAGGTGGTGGTGGTCACTTCAGGGCCTTGACAGTGCGCTTTGTTGCCACCGGATCTATGGTCTGCTTCGGAGGTGGAGCTTTCTTTGCAAAATGGGCCCTCACTTGCTCTTGAGAGATCTTCACGGTTTCCTCCGTGGTCCTCTCGTATGGCAACTTTTCCAATGGCTTGAGAGACTTAGGACCGTATTCGTATGGCCTCCCGCCACTGGCTGTACTGCTAGCAGACGGAGCGACGACGTCTCCATTTCGTTCTTGCTTACGAGGCGGAGGAGGAGGCGGAGTGCTCCGGAACGTCGGAGGAGGAGGAGCGTCGGCGGCTGTCTTCCGTCGTTGCTGAGGAGGCGGAGGAGGAAGCGGACTGCTCGAACGCGCAGGAGGAGGCGGAGGAGGAGGTGAAGTGCCTTGATCGTCGACGTCACACGCCGGACGAGGCGAAGGAGGAGGTGGAGTGACTTGATCCCTCGCTAGAGGAGGAGGAGGAGGAGTGCCTTCATCACTTGCCGGAGGAGGAGGAGGAGGAGGTGGAGGTGGAGGCGTCCAGTTTGGAAGCTTGATGTGCTCCTTCCGCCATAGACATGTACTCCTCAGAGCAAATCTCAGCTGAGTCTCCCCTTCACATGGGGGGTGGTCAAGATGGAGCTCCTTAAATCCCGCCATTATTTCATCCACTTGCACAATAGCATAGTCATGTGGAATCTGACCATGGTGAAAAGTTCCGTCGGTTCGAGGAGGTGCAACAAAGCCGTCAGCCGCCTTGAAGGTGAGGTTAATGCATTTCAACGTAAGCTCGCAATGTTGGTCATCTGTGATAGCATCCACGGGGTACCTAGGAGCCGTGAAGTCAGGCTGCTAAAGGAGCTCCGTCGAAGCCACGCTACTTATCCGTTGAGATGGCGGGGTAGCATCTGGGGTAGCTTTGTGCCCCTGAACAAGCTGCTGGTCGGGAGCTCGCTGGCTCATAACTTCTTCCTCTAGCCTTTGTACTCTTGCATTGAGCTCCTGCACAATGCTCAGCTCATGTTTCCTCTTCATCTCCCGGATTTTGTAACCGCCTGCACCGGGAAACCCATGCTTCCACGGAACGGAGTCTGGCATGCCTCGTGTTCGTCCAGGGTACTCAGGATTCCCGAGGACCTCAGTTAGCTCGTCCTTCTCTCTGTTGCGAATGAACCTCCCTTCCAATGCTTCCTTGATAACTTCCTGAAGCTTGCTGACGGGTATTGCAAGTTGCTCGTCCGCCCAAACGCACTTCCCTGTTTCAGAGTCCAAAGTTCCCCCAACCCCGAAAAACCAAGTCCTTGAACGGTCTGGCCAGTTCACTGTCTCTCCTTTGACCCCTTTAGCTCGTAGGTCATCCTCCCATTTGGCCCACAACGGTCGGGCTCTAAGGTAGCCACCTGACCACGTGTGATGGTGATACTGCTTCTTCTCAGCATTTTTCTCGTTTATTGCTGACATTTTCTTACTCTTTTCAGAAGTCTTGTAGGCCACGAACTTGTCCCATTGATCTTTTATCCCCGCATATCGGCCGACGAATACTGGAGTCTTCTCTTGGTCGACAAACTTAGCTTTCAACTCATTCTTCCACCTCCTGAAAAGAACTGCCATCTTCTTAAGAGCACATGACCTGACGAGTGGCTCTATAACTGGATTACTCTCATCCTCCTTTGGTGGTAGGGTGAAATTTTTCTTCAGGTCCTTCCAAAGATCTTCTTTCTGTCTATCGGTGACATAAGAAACTTGAGGGTCGTAGTTCTTAGTGTTCTTAGCTGGCTCATTCCATTGCTGGATGCTGATCGGGATGTTGTCCCTGACAATAGCTCCACACTAAGCAGAAAATGCATCCTTGGTCTTCTTCGGTTCAATCGGTTGGCCATCGTTCGCGATTAAGATGATCGTGAACTTTTGTTCCTTCCCAACCTTTTCTTCGGGCCTCGTCTCGTTACCGAAGTTTGGCTCAATCCGAAGGGCTATATAAAAGAAGAAATAAGAGTTAATATATGTACATACCAAAAAATTAATGCATCAATTAGTCAGCACAGGCTTAATTAATATATATACCTCGCCGGACGACTTTGCAGCAACTCCCTCTGTTCGGTCACCGGAGCCGTCATCATGGTCTCCTTCTTCCTCCGGCTCTCGGTCACTGGAGCCTTCATCATGGTCTCCTTCTTCCTCCAGCATTCGGTGAACGGAGCCGTCATCATCATGTCCTAGCTCTTCTGTGTCAAAATTGAGTAACGACAAGAAATTACCGCCGCCGCGGATTATGTCCCCCAACAACGCTTCTCCTTCAAAGTCTCTGTTCATGGTTGGATCCATGGTTTCTGCAAATATTACAACATGTCAATTAATATACAAACATGAGAGATGGATATATTAATTAGTGGCAAACATAGACAAGGGATCATATTAGTGGCCTTGACGCTTCTACGGTTTGGGGTGGCCTCGACAACGCTTCTAGGGATTGGGTGGCCGACGTTTCTAGGGTTTGGGTGGCCTCGGCAACGCTTTTAGGGATTCGGTGGCCTCGGAAACGCTTCTAGGGTTTTGTCGGGCGAGAGGGGGTTGATCGAAGTTACCAGAGTTTTCTTCTAGTGGTTTAGATGGCCTCCAGAGTTTGTTGGGTAGGGGCGAGAGGAGGTAGGAGATCGACAACGCTTTTTCAGTCCTGGTTTAGGCGGACACGAGAGTTGGTCGGGCGAGAGGAGGTTGATCGACGTCCCCTCTCATGTCAAAATTACCGTATTTTTCTATATGAACAAAAAAAAGGCCGGCCGGACATATGATCACGCGGATGCGGTAACAAAACGTGATGCACATAACTTGCATGAACAAATACATATATGAACACATACATACATATATACACACATTGAACATGATTTTTTTAACTTGCATGAACATGATTTTTTTAACTTGAATGAACACATACGTATATACATACACAGACATACATACATATATACACACATTGAACATGATTTTTTTAACTTGCATGAACATGATTTTTTTAACTTGCATGAACACACACACACACATATATATATATATATATGAACAAATACATACATATAAACACACACATACGTATATGCTCATGTATAGGGGAGGGGGATGTGGCCGGAGCGGGGCAGAGCATTGGCCGGAGCGGGGCGGGGCGGCTGGCGCGGGGCGAGGTCGGGGCGGGGCGAGGTCGGTGCGAGGCGAAGTCGGGGCGTGGCGGCCGGCGCAGAGCGAGGTCGGGGACGACGACGACGGAGAGCACGCGAGATTCGGGTAGCCTGACGACATGGGTGGGATCTGGCCTTCGGGGCAGCGATATGGGTCGAAAACTGCTAAGTGTTTGCTTATATACAGGGAGCATTGGTCCCGGTTCATGGCACCAACCGGGACCAATGCCCACCTTTGGTCCCGGTTGGTGCCACCAACCGGGAACAAAGCCCTATTTTCAGCAGCCCAAAGGGCGGGAAACAGGGACCTTTGGTCCCGGTTGGTGTCACCAACCGGGACCAAAGGGGGGCATTTGTCCCGGTTGGTGCCACCAACAGGGACCAATGATCCCTTTTCGTCAGCCTGCGGGAAACATGGACCTTTGGTCCCGGTTGAACGTCGCATGGGAAACAAAAAATTTCCTATGCACACGCAAACCTATCCATGGTGATGAGCATCTACGAGAGGGAGAGTGGATCTACATACCCTTGTAGATCGCTAAGCGGGAAGCGTTAAGAAACGCGGTTGGTGTAGTCGAACATCTTCGCGATCCAAATCGCCGAGCGTCCCGCGATCTCATCACGATCCGTCTCACGATCTTGATCACGATCTGTCCCGCGAACTCATCATGATCCGTTCCGTGATCTCATCATGAACCGTCTCGCGATCTCGATCACGGTCCTTCCGATCTAGCGCCGAACGGACGACACCTCCGCGTTCAGCACACGTGCAGCTTAATGACGATCTCCACCGTCTTGATACAGCAAGAGGAGGTGGAGAGGAGAGAGAGTTCACCAGCAGCGTGACGGCGCTCCGGTGATGGTGGTGGAGTGATTCTGGCAGGGCTTCGCCTAAGCGCTGCAGAAAACCGATCTGGAGGAGAAACTGTGCACCGGTGAAACGGGTAGCACGTGACCGGAAATTATGTCCAAAAACCACCCAATCCACTAGTATATATAGGACGAGAGGAGAGGAGAGGCATCCAAGGCCTTTGGGTCGGCCGAAATAGGAGGTGAGAAGCAATCCTACTTCACCTCCAATCCTAGTTGGAGTAGGATTGCCTCCTATTGGCTGATTTTCCACCTTTTGTTTTAGGACTTCCTCTCCTGTGCCATGGGCCTTTGTGTCTGTTTTCCTAGCCCACTAAGGGCTGGTTAATAATCTCCCACAGCCCATGAACCTCTTGGGGTCTAAGTACCCGTCCCGGAGGTCTCTCGGTACACTACCGGCACTCCCGGTACACTACCGATGAGCCCGAAACTTTTCCGGAAACCAAACCGGGACTTCCTATATATGAATATTTACCTCCGGACCATTCCGGAGCTCCTCGTGACGTCCGGGATCTCATCCGGGACTCCGAACAAACTTCGGTCACCACCATACATAACTCTACACTACCGAAACGTCACCGAACCTTAAGTGTGCAGACCCTGCGGGTTCGAGAACTATGTAGACATGACCGAGACACCTCTACGGTCAATAACCAATGGCAGGACCTGGACGTCCACATTGGTTCCTACATATTCTACGAAGATCTTTATCGGTCGAACCTCTATGTCAAGGATTCAGTTAATCCCGTATAACGTTCCCTTTGTTCTTCGGTATGTTACTTGCCCGAGATTCGATCATCGGTATCTCCGTACCTAGTTCAACCTCTTTGCCGGCAAGTCTCTTTACTCGTTCCGTAATACAAGATCCCGCAACTAACAATTAGTCACATTGCTTGTAAGGCTTATTGTGATGTTGCATTACCGAGTGGGCCCCGAGATACCTCTCCGTCACACGGAGTAACAAATCCCAGTCTCGATCCATGCCAACTCAACAGACACCATCGGAGATACCTGTAGAGCACCTTTATAGTCACCCAGTTACGTTGCGACGTTTGATACACACAAGGCACTCCTCCGATATCTGTGAGTTGCATGATCTCATGGTCATAGGAACACATACTTGACATGCGGAAAACAGTAGCAATAAACTGACACGATCATATGCTATGTTTGTAGTTTGGGTCTTTTCCATCACATCATTCTCCTAATTATGTGATCTCGTTATCAAATGACATCTCATGTCCATGGCTAGGAAACCTTAACCATCCTTTGATCAACGAGCTAGTCCATTAGAGGCATACTAGGGACATGGTTTTGTCTATGTATCCACACATGCAGTTAAGTTTCCGATCAATACAATTATAGCATGGATAATAAACGATTATCATGAACAAGGAAATATGATAATAACTAATTTATTATTGCCTCTAGGGAATATTTCCAAAACCCGGTTCATGCCACCAACTGGGACCAAAGGTGGGTATTAGTCCCGGTTGGTGTTGCCCGGGGACAAATGTTTAGTCCCGCCTCACTAGCTGAGAGGGCTCGAGATTGGTTTATAAGCGCTGTTGCGCCAACCCTCTCGAGCTCCTCTCAACTGTAGGCTTACGGGCCTAACCGCACACTCCTCTGCCTATGGGCTTACTCGTCCTTCTACGGGCCTGAATCCTGGCCCAACTAGCTGTTGGGTTTCTAGTCGTATTCAGGCCGTGGTGGCCTAGTAGGCGGCATTGTAAAAAAAATTATGTTTTTTGTTTGGTTTTTTGCTTTATTTATTTTCTTTTGTTCTACTTATAGTTTTTTAGTGATTCTTTTTGCTTTTAGGTTACAAAAATTATAAACTTTTTGTTAGTGCCATTAGTTTTCAAATTTGAATAGTTTAAATTTGAATTCTTTGAAATTTGTGTGAATCACTAGTTTGTGAATAACTTTACTATAAAAATAAATTTTTGAGTGATTCTTTTTACCTGCTATTTAATATTACTTTGTTTTAACATTATATTCAATTTGGTAATTTTTAGGTTATTTTAACTGGTTGTTTAAATCAAAAACAGATTTGGTGGGTATTAATCTCGGTTGGTGCCACCAACAGGGACCAATGGCCTTGCACAGCGGTGTGGTGGGAGTTTAGTCCTACCTTACCAAGCGAAGGTTGCCCGAACCTGTTTATAAGCCCCGCTGCGGCTGCTACGTTGAGCTCCTCTCATAGTGAAAATAGATGCCCTTATACAGGAAATTTGACCTAAATTCAAAAAAGTAGTTAGGCGCTTAATTAGCGCCTAACTAGCACTTTGAATTTAGGTTAAATTTCCCTATAAGCGCATCTATTTTCACTTTTGTTATTTTTTATATTATTTCTTTGCTATTTGTCCTGCTATTTAATATTACTTTGTTTTAATATTATATTCAATTTGGTAGTTTTTAGGTTTTATATAATTTAAGTTTCAAACATACTAGAGGTTTATAAAAGCTTTTAGAGTTTCTTTTTGCTATTAGAGTTTTATAAAATCTTTTTAGTTGATTCTTTTTGCTATTGGAGAATATTATAGTTCATAAAATAATATTTAAATTGATTATTTTTAGTTCATTCTTTTTGCTATTAGGGTTTCATAAAAGTTTTTTAGTTGATTCTTTTTGCTATTAGTTCATTCTTTCAGCTAAATGACCCAGAAATTGAAAAGCACTACAAATGAACTCTGAAAAGGTTGAAAGTTGGCATGGTATCATCATTTCACCCACATAGCATGTGCTAAAAAGTTGAGAGGGTTACGACAAAAACATGATGCACTTCGTGTACAAAACGAACAGTCTCTTTCGAAGTATCAGGGTTTCGGACGAAAACTCATCTGTTACATAATGCATTTCATTTTTTCACATGTAAGTGCAGTGATATTCTCTATCAAAGGCGTCATCATAATAGTTGTTATCGTACATCCATTGCCGGTTCATCTGCGTACATTATATATAATTAAGTGTGTCAAAAACCATTACAGATCATCAGGAATACAGAAGTGACCAAATTAATAAAAGTTCGTTATCACATTAAAACAAAAGTAGATACATAGTTCTTGTTGACCAACATATAGCTCTCCACAGCATCTAATTAAACCATACATTGAAACTATTTAAAACATTTCAAGGCAACAACAATTGTGATCATAATCAGAACTAAGGTAATAATTGATTCAACGGCATAATGATACCAAGCCTCTTTATCAATAGAATATTTTCTAATCTTTCTAATCTTCAAGCGCATTGCAGCCATCTTGGTCCTGTGATCATCGACGACATCGGCAACATGCGACTCCAATCCCATCTTCTCATCTTCAGTTCTTTTCAATTTTTCTTTCAAATGATCAATTTCTTTTTCATCTTTAGTTAACTTGTCGAGCAGAATTGCTTAGTCGGTATCCATTTCTGGTTCAACTACTTCCTATAGATAAAAACATCTATGTCAAGTTGGTCGCATAATTAATAGTCATAGACATTAGATGTGTGAAATTGTTATAAAATATAATATACCACATCTGAATCATAGACTGGACGAGGGTCGACGTGGGCGGACACCATAACCATGGCACTATATAATAACAAACAATAATAAAAGTAACAAAATCATACGAGTAAGTATATTTTCTTTTAGAAAGAAGATAAGATCAAGAGGCTCACCACGCGCGTGCGATCGACGGCGGTTTCAGGACGGGGACGGGATAGGATGGACCGCCAAACCTAGACAAATCTTGACGAAAATGGAGTTTGGACAAGGAGCTTCGAGAAGAGAAAGCTCAAGTGTGGCTCGGGCATGTCATCGAACACGTCATGTGCATAGGAGGTGAGATAGAGCACCACAAAGCTCTAACATTGTTGTCCTAGAAAAACAGAGCACTCCACGGCTCTGCTAGTGGCGGGCGAGGGTTTATATAGGCAGAACATTGGTCCCGGTTCGTGGCAGGAACCGGGACAATAGGTCTCCCTTTGGTCTCGGTTCCATCCACGAACCGGGACCAATGGTCATGGGTCAGGAGCGAGGCGCATTGGTCCCGGTTCGTGCTTGAAACCGAGACCAAAGGGGCCAGACAAACCGGGACCAATGGCCCACGTGTCCCGGCCGGCCCCCTAGGCTCACGAACCGAGACGGTTGCCACCTTTGGTCCCAGTTCGTGAGCGAACCTGGATTAGTGGGATTAGGAGACCCGAACCAATACCCTGTTTTCTACTAGTATCATCCGCCTCTAACAACGATGATGTACAATTTGCATGAGTGGTACATGAAAACCTGCAGGGAGTCTGGGAAAGACAGACAATATGATGATCAGAATTAAAAAAAAGCATGACTTCATTGGACTCAACCTAATGCCTATTGAATTTGTGGAGTTATTTCAGTTATACGATCAATAGGCCCTCGACAAACAACTCATGACTTGCTACTGTTTATACGTATTACCTCTATAGTTAAGTCTCTAGCTTAGCTCGTTCATTGCATGTATATATAATTATCGTTACTATATTATGCATATTGAAGATTGTCGACCGCAAAAAAGCAGGAATCTTTGACATTGGGTTCATTAGCCCAGATTCCATAAGTGAATGGTCGGTACGAAACAAAGTCAAAGATACTGAGGAGAACTTGCTAAAATCGTTCCTTAAACATCAAAACAAAAGGGAAATATTCTTTCCTTACAACTTCAAGTGAGTGTTACTGTCTTCTGCATATTTGGTTTCGCTTACTCGAGGTTAGGTAATGTAATTGATGAGTTATGTGTGCGCAGATACCATTTTATTATGTTATCCATTAAGCTTGATGGGGCATTAGTAACTGTCTTAGACTCGAGACGTAAAGATCCCGAGGATTATGCCGACATGACTGCAATCTTTCAGAAGTAAGTTCAATCAATACCGGGACCATATAGGACCTTTCGTTCATTTTCTGATATCAAGTGATCATTTTTTTTACCTGGCAGGGTATGGAAAAAGTTCACCCGAAAGGTTCCCGATCTAAACAAAGTGCTGCGACTTACAAACCCCAAAGTAAATAGTACTACCTAGTTCCGTGCATCTCTAATTGATTCTAATTTTCATCAATAACATTATCATGCTTTCTTATCAGTTTGATTGAACTCTATTCTCATAAAGTGCTTATACCAGGCACCCGGGACTGTTTTATGTGCATACTACGTATGAGAGTTCATTCGCCATCCGACCTCTGAGTGGGGCTTCTCGGACAAACAATTTGAAGTACGTAAATAATATTCACAATTTTATTTTATATATAACCATCAGTTGTGTTGAGTTTCATTCATCTATATGTATTGAACCCCTTCTTTAAATTAGATCTGGAAGATGCAGGATGAACTCCTACCACGTGATCGCATACGAGCAATACAAGAGGAATTGACGGGATGCTTTCTTGAGCATGTCATACCTTAAGACGGAGAATACCATGTGGAATTGCGATTGGATCTTAGGTAGATGATGTTAGGGATAGAAATATGAAAACTTGTTGTTTGACCAAGCACGGAGAAAGAGATGTCGCTTCTGTTTATATATGTTCATAACTATCTTGTGTAATTAATGGTTTTCTTCATTTGCTTAATTACTAGCTAGCGTCCAGTTCTCTCTATATGTATGTATAGTAGCTAGCGTCGACCAAGCATGTAGAAAGAGAGGTCACTTCTCTCTATTAGCTAGTTAACACAATATAAAACCCCTAAATTAACCCTCCAAAACCACTAACACATACTTGGCCCAGGAGTGCACGCACACGTGCACACATGCAGGCACGTGTATAATTATTATATGATATACATCCAATATCCGTGACTATGGGCAGTGTAAACTATCATATTTTCTACCTCCAGGCATAGTAGGTTTTTCTGCCACTCTTCTATGTGAGGATTCCGACCGTATTCGGATCGCCACCGTGGTGAAGTCAAGTCCGAGGAAAAAAGAGGATGCCAAAGTCATGGGCGACAACAGTAAAACTTTGACTACGAAAACATATGTTACTTAGAGAGTCGAATGGTGGAAAAACCTACACTCGTCGCACCTAGGGCCAACATGAATTGACATCCTTCACCTCCCCATAGCCATGAACACAATGGGCCCAGAGCCGAGGTATAACCATGTCACTGTGACAACACCACCATCACTAAAATGACACTCCAAGGAACCCAACCCTACCCTCCTGTGAATAGGAATCCATGTTCTCCACGCGGACTGCTCCTATCGCAGGAGCTATCAATGGAGGCGAAAGAAACCCAATGGTTCATCGGGAGTTGCTAGGGAAACCGGATGGCCTCCCTCTCACCTCTCATTTAATATATAGCAAGTAGAACAGAGGGGGGGGCGGGGGGGGGGACAACAGGTCGAGTCTCATCAGTTCTCTTCAAAAACATATCCCCTCAATTCGGCACGAAGAGTTGAACGTTAAAAAACCTTTTGATATAACCTGACTTGGTTATACCTGGCAATGGTAATGTTTACGTCATTACTTTATTGAAGGCATTGTTCGGATATGCTCAGAGACGTTTTTTAGGATGAAAATCTAGATTCTGGTTTTGGGTGGTTCAATCCAGTGATGCGGTGTTTGAGAGTTGCTACCTTCCTGAAGGCGTTAATGTTAAAGAAACTTGACATCTCTATGATGTAATGAAATGGCTGTTGTGGAAATGGTGAATGTCGTAGTTTGCTGATCGCAGATCTAACCCTCCTTTTCCTCGCCCCCGAGTAACTTTGGTTTTATATGACTTTGTTATTTACATGCGTGTTTTTTAGTCTGCGCCTTGGTTTTGGTTATGTGCATCCTAACTATGCAAGACCGTATGTGCTTATTATGTACTCCCTTCGTTCCTAAATATAAGACATTTTAGAGATTTCACCATGGGCTAGAGGTAAATCTACATCTAAAATATG
The DNA here is from genome assembly GCA_022496015.1 of Hordeum marinum. NCBI lineage: Eukaryota > Viridiplantae > Streptophyta > Magnoliopsida > Poales > Poaceae > Hordeum > Hordeum marinum. The sequence continues at coordinate 559,465,702 of CM039678.1, forward strand.
TCTATATACATCATGTTGTCTATAGTGAAATCTTTGAAAGGTCTTATATTTAGGAACAGAAGGAGTATGTATCTATGAAACACCGATACGACGACATCGATACGGGTACGGCGATATGGGATACGGCAATTTCTAGAAACAGCAATACGGCGATACGGGTACGCGATATGGGATACGGCAATTTCTAAAACAGCAATACGACGATACGGCAAGCATATATAAATAATAATTAAATGACATGTAATGAGAGCTAATGTAATAAAATGTGTCAGGTGAAATCAAAATGCTGCCTCACTCGTTGCCTAATTGCTTTCATGTCTCGTTGTTTCTCATTTTAAAAATCTCACCATCATCAAAGGAGTCACACGGCTAGGGACTGTCTCAACCCAACTCTTTTCTTGATAACAATTTAGAGATCAAAATACTGCTCCACTACTATTCTCTCAACGTTTTAGAATTTTTTTCCTGATAACAATATCGAGAGCACAATCTTCATTAAGCTCATTTTTCTCATGACTATAAATATGAACTTTCACTTTATGAACATAATGATAATTAAAATCAGCAAGCAATACACATGAATAATGCTCAAATGATGATAAAGAAAAATAAAAGATGTCATAATGTATACTTGTATCTTCTTTCCTAGCAATCGGAGGCAACAACAACATCAGCAACTAATTTTGCGTCACAAACATCAAAAAACAGCAAGCCAACAACAACAAGTAATTTTATCCAACAAACAGCATCCTTAGCAAGGACTTTTATCCAACTATTACATTAGTACATCACACACCCACTACCTACATGAATGGATCAACGATACATCAAGGCATGAACAGCATTGACCGGCGATACTTCGGGGATACCCGTATCGACATTTTTTCTTTTATTTTTAAATTGAAAAAACGATTCTTGAGGGATACCCGTATCAAAGCCGTATCGAAGTATCAAGTAACTATGTATCATCTCAATATTCCATTACAAGTCAAAAAAATTCATCCTTTGTTCAGAAAAAATGAATAGGTCAACCATTTCAAAATATGGAAGTTTGAACCTGGATGGAGTTTGGCGACTACCGTTTACAGCGTGTGTGCTAGCCTTGCAATGCTGAATCTCGATCGGATCTGAACTAAGGAGAAAAGAAACGAAGAAAACAGAGGCCAGAAACCAAGAACGATCCTAGCATTCATGCGCACTACAAATCTCACCACGCGCTCTCCCTGGCTTGGCTTCCCTAGATCGGTCCTTTGCCATAAATACATCCAATTAACATATCATTTGTTTGGTAGGTATGCTACGTAGCTGAATGACCTGAGCCTTTGATGGGAATCAAGTTGGAACAACCCGCACGAGTGGCTGGCCGGTCAGAATCTCTCTCTGGTAATAGCACTACTGATTGGAAACTTGCTGGCGCCGGGCTCATCTTGGTTACCGTTAGATTAATTATAATAAGATGACATAAGCAGACTGTAAGAAATAAAGTAATATATCATTTCTTAGTTGGAGGAGAGAGAAGAGAAGAGAGAAGAAAAGCGGACATTTTGTGAGTAGCCAGCTACAACACGAGACTCAAGACACTTTGTGAGGTTGTAAGATAGGTCAACTACTAAGACTGCTTCCAATGCAAAGGTGCTTAGATGAGGTGCTAAGAGCATTAAATAGCTTAGCAACTTAACTCCCCAATGCATAGGTGCTTAACTTGTTTTTCTTAAGCTCACTCTATTTAACACTTAGCATCTAAACTTTTTCATGCATTAGTCATTTTCTTTCATTTAAGTGGTTTGCCTAGGTTCACGTGTATGGCGTTGGTTCTTCCTGGGGTCACCAAAATGCTTTCTTTTCTCATTAATTATTGTGCCATGTCATTTTTCGCTAATGTGGCATGCTTAGCACCTGTCCACCTTGGAGCACTAGGAAGAGCCTAATAAAGTAATACACATTTAAAAGTTATTATTGTATATGCCGGCTATTAGGTTGACTCTATATGACAGGACAACTTTTTATAATTGACTGTTGGCTGTATTATCAACCTTAGTCTTAAAAACAATACCATGCATTAACTAGCTACCTTGATTGTCAACTCTTCTTCATCCATGTCAATGATTATAATATCCCATCATCACCATGTCTGATTGTTGGCAATGTCGCTGCACACAAGTGACAACATACACATCAAATTACACGATGGGGCGCGCCGATATATAGCACGGAGCACGAGGGGATCAAAGCATCTCCACGTCCATCGAGAATTTGCCGGTTGCGACCACCCTCCTCTCAAAATGGTGAGGTCGATCTATGTACTCCCTTCGTTTTTATTTATTTCAGATATTTGTTTTGACCAACGCAAACTTTATAATATTGATCCAGTTTGTCGAAAACAATCTAAACTTTTAAAATAAAAATATATATGATATGAAAATATATGTAATATTAGGTGAACAACCCTAGCAGGCCCAGCGTCCCCCCTCCCCCCGCGCGGGGCGACTCGTGCCGCCGGCAAACCACCCTCCTCCGCCCCTCCTCCCCTGCCGCCGCCGACAAAGCCCGCTTGGGGTCGACGGCGGCAGGCCCTCCCTTCCTCGCTCGTTTGGCTAGCTGTACGGGGGCAGTCTTGCCAAGTGGTGATGCGGGCAATCGCGAGGGGCGGCCGGGGGCTGGCTCGCGCTGGACGGTGCGCCAGTCAGGCGCGGTGACGCACGTGCACGCCTCAGGCGCGAGATGGGCCGCGGATCCGCGGGGGCCCGTAGTCGCTGTTGCGCCAGATCTGGGGCGGACGGTCCGTGCGGTTGGAGCGGCGAGCTGCGGCCATCCGTGGCCGGTCGCGACGCGGTGCTGCGGCGGCTGATGGGCGAGGCGGGCGCGCACGTGGTCCGCGGGGCGCATGAGTGGGGACGGGCAGCTGCCGGTGAAAGCCGTGATCCGACTTCGGTCGTGGCGGGTGACGACGGTGCCTACGCGTCATTGTTGGGGAACGTTGCATGGGAAACAAAAAATTTCCTACGCACACGAAGATCTATCCATGGTGATGAGCATCTACGAGAGGGAGAGTGGATCTACATACCCTTGTAGATCGCTTAGCGGGAAGCATTAAGAAACGCGGTTGGTGTAGTCGAACGTCTTCGCGATCCAAATCGCCGTGCGTCCCGCGATCCAATCACGATCCGTCCCGCGATCCGATCACGATCCGTCCCACGAACTTGATCCCAACCCATCTCATGAACTTGATCACGATCCTTCCGATCTAGCACCGAACGAACGGCACCTCCGCTTTCAGCACACGTACAGCTTGATGACGATCTCCACCGTCTTGATCCAGCAAGAAGGAGTGGAGAGGATAAAGAGTTCTCCGGCAGCCTGACGGCGCTCCGGCGATGGTGGTGGAGCAAATCCGGCAGGGCTTCGCCTAAGCACTGCAGAAAACCGATCTAGAGAAGAAACTATGCACTGGAGGAACGGGTAGCACGTGGCTGAAAAACTAGTGCAAAAACCCTCAATACCACCAGTATATATAGGAGGAGAGGAGGAGAGGAGGCAGCTTGGCCACCAAGCCAAGCTTGGTTCGGCCGAAGTGGGAAGTGGAGGAGGACTCTCCTCCTCCAATCCTAGTAGGACTAGGATTGCTCCTTTTTGTCCTTTTTTCCACCTTTTCCTATTGTGTTTCTTCTTCCAGCCACATGGGCCTTGTGTGGGAGTTTCCACTAGCCCACCAAGGGCTGATATTCACTCTCCCACAGCCCATGAAGCCTCTTGGGTCGAAATACCCCTCCCGGAGGCCTCCCGGCACACTACCGGCACTACTGGTACATTACCGATGAGCCCGAAACTTTTTCGGCGACCAAAACGGGACTTCCTATATATGAATATTTACCTCCGGACCATTACGGAGCTCCTCATGACGTCCGAGATCTCATCCGGGACTCCGAACAAACTTCGGTCACCACCATACATAACTCTATACTACTGAAACGTCACCAAACCTTAAGTATGCAGACCCTGCGGGTTCGAGAAATATGTAGACATGACCGAGGCTCGATGTTCCCTTTGTTCTTCGGTATGTTACTTGCCCGAGATTCGATCGTCGGTATCTCCATACCTACTTCAACCTCGTTACTGGCAAGTCTCTTTACTCGTTCCGTAATATAAGATCCCATGACCAACACTTAGTCACATTGCTTGCAAAGCTTATTATGATGTTGTATTACCGAGTGGGCCCTGAGATACCTCTCCATCACACGGAGTAACAAATCCCAGTCTTGATCCATGCCAACTCAACAGACACCCTCGGAGACACCTGTAGAGCACCTTTATAGTCACCCAGTTACGTTGCGACGTTTGATACACACAAGGTACTCCTCTGATATCTGTGAGTTGCATGATCTCATGGTCATAGGAACATATACTTGACATGCAGAAAACAGTAGCAATAAATTGACACGATCATAAGCTACGTTTGTAGTTTGGGTCTTGTCCATCACATCATTCTTCTAATGATGTGATCCCGTTATCAAATGACATCTCATGTCCATGGCTAGGAAACCTTAACCATCTTTCAATCAACGAGCTAGTTCACTAGAGGCATACTAGGGACATTGTGTTTGTCTATGTATCCCCACATGTATCCATGTTTCCAATTAATACAATTATAGCGTGGATAATAAAAGATTATCATGAACAAGAAAATACAATAATAAACACTTTATTTATTGCCTCTAGGGCATATTTCCAACAGTCGTTACCTTCTTGAAGGCGTCACCTCTGCAGTCTACGTCTCCCCACTCGCGGTCCAGTCAGTGTCGGGCTGCTTTGGCACCGTGGTGGTGCCGCGGCCGCTCAGGCGTTGGCGGCTAGATCCATTGATCTAGTCTCCGACAGAGAAGGCGGCGACTGTTGGAAATATGCCCTAGAGGCAATAATAAAATGGTTATTATTGTATTTCCTTGTTCATGATAATTGTCTATTATTCATGCTACAATTGTGTTAACCAGAAACCGTAATACATGTGTGAATACATAGACCATCACATGTCCCTAGTGAGCCTCTAGTTGGCTAGCTCGTTGATCAATAGATGGTCACGGTTTCATGACCATGGACATTGGATGTCGTTGATAACGGGATCACATCATTAGGAGAATGATGTGATGGACAAGACCCAATCCTAAGCATAGCACAAGATCGTGTAGTTCGTTTGCTAAAGCTTTTCAATGTCAAGTATCATTTCCTTAGACCATGAGATTGTGTAACTCCCGGATACCGTAGGAATGCTTTGGGTGTGCCAAACGTCACAACGTAACTGGGTGGCTATAAAGGTACGCTACGGGTATCTCCGAAAGTGTCTGTTGGGTTGACACGAATCAAGACTGGGATTTGTCACTCCGTGTGACGGAGAGGTATCTCTGGGCCCACTCGGTAAGACATCATCATAATGAGCTCAATGTGACTAAGGAGTTAGCCACGGGATGATGTGTTACGGAACGAGTAAAGAGACTTGCCGGTAACGAGATTGAACAAGGTATGGCGATACCGACGATCGAATCTCGGGCAAGTATCATACCGATAGACAAAGGGAATTGTATACGGGATTGATTGAATCCTTGACATCGTGGTTCATCCGATGAGATCATCGTGGAGTACGTGGGAGCCAACATGGGTATCCAGATCCCGCTGTTGGTTATTGGCCAGAGAAGTGTCTCGGTCATGTCTACGTGTCTCCCAAACCCGTAGGGTCTACACACTTAAGGTTCGATGACGCTAGGGTTATAGGGAAAAGGTATACGTGATTACCAAAGGTTGTTCGGAGTCCCGGATGAGATCCCGGACGTCACGAGGAGCTCCGGAATGGTCCGGAGGTAAAGATTGATATATAGGAAGTCCAGTTTCGGTCACCGGAAAGTTTTCGGGCTCATCGGTATTGTACCGGGAGTGCCGGGAGGGTGCCGGATGACCCCCGGGAGGGGTGTGACGACCAAAGGACCACATGGGCTGTTAGATAAAGTGTGCCAGCCCTTATTGGGCTGGGCAAGACTTTTGCTAAAGGCCCATGCGGCTGGAGATAAGGAGATAAGGCAAAAAGGATTTAAAAGGAGGAGATCCACCTCCCTTGTGGGAGGTGGACTCTCCCTTTAATTCGGCCGGCCATCTCCTCTTTGGAGTAGAGGCCAAGCCAGCCCTCCACGTCCCTCCTCCTATATATACTTGAGGTTTTGGATGTTTTGAGACAAGATTTGATCTCTCTCTCTCACGGCGAAGCCCTACCTCTCTTCTTCCTCCTCCGCAGCGCTTAGGCGAAGCCCTGTCGGAATACCTTGCTACTCCACCACCACCACGCCGTCGTGCTGCTGTTGGAGCCCTTCCCCAACCTCTCCTTCCTCCTTGCTGGATCAAGGTGTTGGAGACGTCACCGGGCTGCACGTGTGTTGAACGCGGAGGTGCCGTCCGTTCGGCACTTGATCGGATCTACCGCGATCTGAATCGCTGCGAGTACGACTCCATCAACCGCGTTCTTGTAACGCTTCCGCTTAGCGATCTTCAAAGGTATGAAGATGCAATCTCTCCCCTCTCGTTGCTGGTTTCTCCATAGATAGATCTTGGTGAACGTAGGAAAATTTTGATTTACTACTACGTCTCCCAACAGTGGTATCAGAGCTAGGTCTATGCGTAGAATCTATGCACGAGTAGAACACAAAGCAGTTGTGGGCGTCGAGTTTGTTAATTTGCTTGCCGCTACTAGTCTTATCTTGATTCGGCGGTATTGTGGGATGAAGCGGCCCGGACCAACTTTACACGTACGCTTACGTGAGACCGGTTCCACCGCCTGACATGCACTGGATGCATAAGGTGGCTAGCGGGTGTCTGTCTCTCCTACCTTAGTCGGATCGGATTCGATGAAAAGGGTCCTTATGAAGGGTAAATAGCAATTGGCAAATCACGTTGTTATGTTGACGTAGGTAAGAAACTTTCTTGCTAGTAACCTATAGCAGCCACGTAAAAACTTGCAACTACAAATTAGAGGACGTCTAACTTGTTTTTGCAGCATGTGCCTTGTGATGTGATATGGCCAAAGGATGTGATGTGATGCATTGTGATGTATGAATTGATCATGTTCTTGTAATAGGATTCACGACTTCCATGTCGATGATTATGACAACCGGCAGGAGCCATAGGAGTTGTCTTATTTATTGTATGACCTGCGTGTCAATCATAAACGCCATGTAATTACTTTACTTTATTGCTAAGCGTTAGCCATAGTAGTAGAAGTAATAGTTGGCGAGACAACTTCATGAAGACACAATGATGGAGATCATGATGATGGAGATCATGGTGTCGTGCCGGTGACAGTGATGATCATGGTGCCCCGAAGATGGAGATCATAGGAGCAAAATGATATTGGCCATATCATGTCACTATATTGATTGCATGTGATGTTTATCATGTTTACATCTTATTTGCATAGAACGACGGTAGTAAATAAGATGATCTCTCAATAAAATTTCAAGAAAGGTGTTCACCCTAACTGTGCACCGTTGCTAAGGATCGTCGTTCCGAAGCACCACGTGATGATCGGGTGTGATAGGTTCTAACGTTCGCATACAACGGGTGTAAGCCAGATTTACACATGCGAAACACTTAGGTTGACTTGACGAGCCTAGCATGTACAGACATGGCCTCGGAACACGGAAGACCGAAAGGTCGAACATGAGTCATATAGAAGATACGATCAACATAGAGATGTTCACCATGGATGACTAGTCCGTCTCACGTGATGATCAGACACGGGCTAGTTGACATGGATCATGTATCACTTGGAAGACTAGAGAGATGTCTATCTAAGTGGGAGTTCATTAATAATTTGATTAAATGAACTTAATTATCATGAACTTAGTCTAAAAATGTCCTTGCAAATTATGTCGTAGATAGCTCGCGCTGTAGCTCCCCAGTTTTATTGATACAATCCTAGAGAAAAGTAAGTTGAAAGTTGATGGTAGCAATAATGCGGACTGGGTCCGTGATCTGAGGATTGTCCTCATTGCTGCACAGAAAGCTTATGTTTTTGATGTACCGCTAACTGCATCACTCCCTCAAGCGTTGTCTGTAGATGTTGTGAACATATGACAGGCACTTTTTGATGACTACGTGATAGTTCAGTGCGTCATGCATTACGGCTTAGAATTGAGGCTCCAAAACGTTTTGAACGTCACGGAACATATGAGATGTTCTAGGAGCTGAGATTGTGATCTCAGGCTCGTGCCTATGTTGAGAGGTATGAGACCTCCAACAAGATTCTTTGTCTGCAAGATAAAGGAGAATAGCTTAATCGGTGAGCGCGTGCTACAATCACTTGAATCAAGTGGGAGTTAATCTTCCAGATGAGATAGTGATTAATGCAGTTCTCCAAGTCACTGCCACCAAGCTACTAGAGCTTCGTGATGAACTATAACATGCCAGGGATGGATAAGATGATCCCTGAGTTGTTCGTGATGTTTGACACCACGAAGGTAGAAATCAAGAAGGAGCATCAAGTGTTGATGGTTAAGTGAAACCACTAGTTTCAAAAGGGGCAAGGGCAAGAAGGGAAAACTTCGGGAATGGCAAGCCAGTTGTTGCTCTAGTGAAGAAACCCAAGGTTGAGCCCGAACCCGAGACTAAGTGCTTCTGTTATGAGGAGAATGTTCGCTGAAGCGGAAAACCCCTAGATGCTTGGTAGATAAGAAGGCTGGTAATGTCAATGGAAGTATATTTGATATACGTGTTAGTGATGTGTACCTTGCTGGTACTCCTAGTAGCACCTGGGTATTGGATACCGGTTCGGTTGCTAAGTGTTAGCAACTCGAAATAAAAGCTACGGAGTAAATGGAGACTAGCTAGGTGAAAGGTGACGATGTCTGTTGGAAGTATTTCCAAGATTGATGTGATCACCATCGCACGCTCTCTCTACCTTCGGGATTTGTGATAAACCTAAATAAATGTTATTTGGTGTTTGCGTTGAGCATGAACGTGATTAGATCATGATTAGTGCGATACGATTATTCATATAAGTTAGAGAATAATGGTTATTCTGTTTACATGGATAATGCCTTCAATGGTCATGCACCCACTCGAAATGGTTTATCGAATCATGATCGTAGTAGTACACATATTCATAACATTGGTACCAAAAGATACAAAGTTAATAATGATAGTACCACATGCTTGTGGCACTGCCACGTAATGTCATATTGGTATAAATCGCATGAAGAAATTCCATGATGATGGATTTTTTTTGACTCACTCGATTTCGAATCGGTTGAGACATGCGAGCCATGCCTCTTGGGCAAGATGACTGAGACCCCGTCATCCAATATGATGGAGCGGGCAAGTGGCTTATTGGAATTAATACATGTTGATGTATGTGGTCCAATGAGTGTTAAAACACACAGTGGATATCGTTGTTTTTCTTTACCTTCACTGATGATTTGAGTAAATATGGGGATATTTACTTAATGAAACACGAATCTGAAATGTTTGAAAGGTTCAAGGAGTTTCAGAGTGAAGTTAAAGATCATCGTGACAAGAAGATAAATGTCTATGATACGATCATGGAGGTGAATATCTAAGTTACGAGTTTGGTATGCAATTTTAGACAATGTGGAAATTGTTTCACAGCTCACGCCTCCTGGAACACCATAGTGTGATGGTGTGTTCGAACGTCGTAGTCGTGCTCTATTGGATATAGTGAGTACTATGATGTCTCTTATCATTTTGCCACTATCGTTATGGGGTTATGCATTAAAGACAAATCCATTCACTTTAATAGGGCACCATCTAAGTCTGTTGAGATGACACCGTGAGAATTATGGTTTGACAGAAGCCTAAGCTGTCATTTCTTAATGTTTGGGGCTGCGACGCTTATGTGAAAATGGGTTTTTCACCTAGCGAGCTCGAACTCAAAGCAGACAAATGCATCTTCATAGAATACCCTAATGAGACATTGGGTATACCTTCTATCTCAGATCCAAGCGCAAAAGGTGTTTGTTGCTAAGAACGGGTCCTTTCTTGAGAAAGAGTTTCTCTCGAAAGAATTGAGTGGGAGGAAGATAGAACTTGATAAGGTTGTTGAACCTTTGTTTCAACCAGAGAATAGCGCAACACAGAAAGATGTTTCTGTAGAGCCTACTCAGTTGAAAAGGAAGTTAATGATGATGATCATGAAGCTTCGGATCAAGTCACTATCGAACCTCGTAGGTCGACAAGGACGCGTACTGCTCCTGAGTAGTACGACAACCCTGTCTTGGAAATCATGTTGTTGGACAACGATGAACCTACGAACTATGGAGAAGCGATGGTAGGCCCGGATTCCAACAAATGGCTAGGAGCCATGAAATCCGAGAAAGGATCCATGTATGAAAACCAAGTATGGACTTTGGTAGACTTGCCTGTTGAATGGCGGGTCATTGAGTACAAATGGACCTTTGAAATAAACATAGACGCTAATGGTGAAATGTCACCGTTTATAAAGCTCGACTTGTCGCAAAGAAGTTTCCGCCAAGTTCAAGGAGTTGACTGCGATGAGATTGTCTCATCTGTAGCGATGCTAAAAGTCTATTAAAATTTTGTTAGCAGTTGCTGCATTTTTCGATTATGAAATCTGGCAGATGGATGACAAAACAAGGTTTCCGTAATGGTTTGTGTGAGGAAGAGTTGTATGTGATACAACCAGAAGGTTTTGTCAATCCTAAGGATGCTAATAATATGCAAACTCCAGCGATCCTTCTATGGACTGGAGCAAGCATCTCGGAGTTGGAATATATGCTTTGATGAGGTGATCAAAGTGTTTAAGTTTATACAAAGTTTATGAGAAACTTGTATTTGCAAGAAAGTGAGTGGGAGCACTATGGAATTTCTTATAAGAATATGTAGTTGACATATTATTGATCGGAAATGATGTAGAATTTCTGGAAGAGCATGAAGGGTTGTTTGAAAAGTTTTTTTTTAAAGGAAGACCCAGATAAAGCTACTATTTTATTAAGCATCAAGATCTATAGGGATAGATCTATTCGCTTGATAAGTTTTTTCGACGAAGACATACCTTGACAAGTTTTTGAAGGAGTTCAAAATAGATGGGTCAAAGAAGGAGTTCTTGACTGTATTGTAAGGTGTGAAATTGAGTAAGACTCAATACCCGACCACGGCAGAAGATAAAGAAGAGATGAGTGTCATCTCCTATGCTTTAGCCATAGGCTCTATATAGTATGCCATGCTGTGTACCGCACCTGTGTGTGCCTTGCCATGAGTCTGTCAAGGGGTACAAGAGTAATCCAAGAGTGGATCACTGGACAGCGGTCAAAGTTAGCCTTAGTAATTGAGAACTAAGGAAATATTTCTCGATTATGGAGGTGATAAAGAGTTCATCGTAAAGTGTTACGATGATGCAAGCTTTAAAGCCAATCCGGATGACTCTTAGTAGAAATCCAGCTACGTATAGTGGAGCAGCCATTTGGAATAGCTCCAAGTGGAGCGTGGGAGCAGTATCTACAAATATGACATGGAAAGTTTGCAAGGTACACACGGATCTAAATGTCGCAGACCCGTTGACTAAAAACCTCTTTCACGAGCAGAACATGAACAAACCCCAGAACTTATTGGGTGTTAATCACATGATGATATGATCATATGGTGATGTAAGTGTTAATCACATGGTGATGTGAACTAGATTATTGACTCTAGTGCAAGTGGGAGACTGTTGGAAATATGCCCTAGAGGAAATAATAAAATGGTTATTATTGTATTTCCTTGTTCATGATAATTGTCTATTATTCATGCTACAATTGTGTTAACCAGAAACCGTAATACATGTGTGAATACATAGACCATCACATGTCCCTAGTGAGCCTCTAGTTGGCTAGCTCGTTGATCAATAGATGGTCACGGTTTCATGACCATGGACATTGGATGTCGTTGATAACGGGATCACATCATTAGGAGAATGATGTGATGGACAAGACCCAATCCTAAGCATAGCACAAGATCGTGTAGTTCGTTTGCTAAAGCTTTTCAATGTCAAGTATCATTTCCTTAGACCATGAGATTGTGTAACTCCCGGATACCGTAGGAATGCTTTGGGTGTGCCAAACGTCACAACGTAACTGGGTGGCTATAAAGGTACGCTACGGGTATCTCCGAAAGTGTCTGTTGGGTTGACACGAATCAAGACTGGGATTTGTCACTCCGTGTGACGGAGAGGTATCTCTGGGCCCACTCGGTAAGACATCATCATAATGAGCTCAATGTGACTAAGGAGTTAGCCACGGGATGATGTGTTACGGAACGAGTATAGAGACTTGCCGGTAACGAGATTGAACAAGGTATGGCGATACCGACGATCGAATCTCGGGCAAGTATCATACCGATAGACAAAGGGAATTGTATACGAGATTGATTGAATCCTTGACATCGTGGTTCATCCGATGAGATCATCGTGGAGTACGTGGGAGCCAACATGGGTATCCAGATCCCGCTGTTGGTTATTGGCCGGAGAAGTGTCTCGGTCATGTCTACGTGTCTCCCGAACCCGTAGGGTCTACACACTTAAGGTTCGATGACGCTAGGGTTATAGGGAAAAGGTATACGTGATTACCGAAGGTTGTTCGGAGTCCCGGATGAGATCCCGGACGTCACGAGGAGCTCCGGAATGGTCCGGAGGTAAAGATTGATATATAGGAAGTCCAGTTTCGGTCACCGGAAAGTTTTCGGGCTCATCGGTATTGTACCGGGAGTGCCGGGAGGGTGCCGGATGACCCCCGGGAGGGGTGTGACGACCAAAGGACCACATGGGCTGTTAGATAAAGTGTGCCAGCCCTTATTGGGCTGGGCAAGACTTTTGCTAAAGGCCCATGCGGCTGGAGATAAGGAGATAAGGCAAAAAGGATTTAAAAGGAGGAGATCCACCTCCCTTGTGGGAGGTGGACTCTCCCTTTAATTCGGCCGGCCATCTCCTCTTTGGAGTAGAGGCCAAGCCAGCCCTCCACGTCCCTCCTCCTATATATACTTGAGGTTTTGGATGTTTTGAGACAAGATTTGATCTCTCTCTCTCACGGCGAAGCCCTACCTCTCTTCTTCCTCCTCCGCAGCGCTTAGGCGAAGCCCTGTCGGAATACCTTGCTACTCCACCACCACCACGCCGTCGTGCTGCTGTTGGAGCCCTTCCCCAACCTCTCCTTCCTCCTTGCTGGATCAAGGTGTTGGAGACGTCACCGGGCTGCACGTGTGTTGAACGCGGAGGTGCCGTCCGTTCGGCACTTGATCGGATCTACCGCGATCTGAATCGCTGCGAGTACGACTCCATCAACCGCGTTCTTGTAACGCTTCCGCTTAGCGATCTTCAAAGGTATGAAGATGCAATCTCTCCCCTCTCGTTGCTGGTTTCTCCATAGATAGATCTTGGTGAACGTAGGAAAATTTTGATTTACTACTACGTCTCCCAACAGCGACCTATGCCCAAAAAGCTGGATGGAGTTCTCCGAACAGATCTGGGTGAAAACCTGCTCTTGGCTAGATGCCAAGGCCGACGATGGATACGGTCTATGGTGTCGTTCCCTTCTTGAAGGCATCACCCAGGAGAAGTTCTAAACCACTATTTGCTACCTTCGAGGGAAACCCTAGATCGATAGATCAGAAGACGGCGGCGTGCTTGTGCCGTCTCCCCCTTGGGGACGTCATTCTTGGAGGTGTACGTGGGCTTGGGGGACTAGTGGATGTTTTCTTCGGTGGAGCGGTGCTTCATCATGCACATTGAAGGCGACGGATCTCGATGGCATGGTGCCCTGGTGATTAGGCATTTGATGTGTGAAGATGGACTCGCGCAGGAGGGCGATGCTGTCTGGCTTCATGGTTGCGTCGACGACAGCTAGAACGGGCAAGGTGGATGCGTCAGTACAGTTCTGAAGATGGATTGGTGGTAGTTGGCGGCAGCGACCTCTGAGTGTGCGCCGGACCGATGGGTCCCCCATACCCGGCAGGTGGCTTGGTTGGGGCCTCAGGTCTTACATGTTAGGTTTGGCTGCGAGGTCTGTTCGGTATTAGGCCCAGACTATCAGCATCCTTTCATCAACTATATAGAAGTAGCGATATATGTTGCCTAGACGATGGCTTCAGTCTTACTGATGTATTACTTTGTAAGATTTTTTTATGAATAGTTAATAAAATGGCTGCATGCATCGCTCAGATGCAGAGGCCGGGGGTCTTCCTCCTTTTCTAATATATATATTAAACGAGGGTTCGAAAGGTAGTTATTTGGTATTGTTGATGTTAGTATTTCTTTGTATAAACTTAGTCAAAGTTTCAAAATGTTCAACTCTTGACAAAATTAATATGTGAAGTAAACGAAAACGAAGGAAATGTGTACATGAGTACACATACACTCGCTGTCCTGTCTTTCCTGTCCCGCTCACAAAGCAAATAGCTATCGCAGGAGATCCGTGCAAGCTTGCCAGGGACCAGGGGCGGGCCCGCCTCAACTCAAGGGTATTCAGTTGAATACACATTAATTTTGAAAAAAAATAGGTATATATATTATATATAATGTGAGGAAATCCAATTCGACTTTCGTAAGCACGTGTTCCTGCGTGTGAAAAATAATTTTTCAAATATGAAAAAAATCGTAACAATTTTTTTATGTATTTGTAGTCACATTGAAATGTCATCTACAAAGTTTTAGGAAAAAAGGTTAAACATTGTGGCCTATGAAAAAATAACAAATTTGAAAACCAAATTTTACCCCAAAATGACACTTAAATTGGTTTTTTCACCGAAGAAATACTATTGCTTGGTTTCGTATGAAAATTGTCAAGCATGTTTGTCACACTGACACGAACATCTACAAAAAAGTTCAAAAAATTTCGACAACATTCTGTGACATTTTTTGCGGTACTGTTCATCCGAGAGCATATGCTCCCGGGAGCCAAAACGTTATCTTGATATAATGTGTGTGTATAAAAAGGAAACTGATACGCTACAGGTGCTAGTTAGCGATTATAAGCCCAAAACATAGGCTCGTCACGGGCGGGGATGCACACATACTTGGCCCAGGAGTGCACGCACACGTGCACACATGCAGGGACGTGTATAATTATTATATGATATACATCCAATATCCGTGACTATGGGCAGTGTAAACTATCATATTTTCTGCCTCCAGGCATAGTAGGTTTTTCTGCCACTCTTCTATGTAAGGATTCCGACCGTATTCGGATCGCCACCGTGGTGAAGTCAAGTCCGAGGAAAAAAGAGGATGCCAAAGTCATGGGCGACAACAGTAAAACTTTGACTACGAAAACATATGTTACTTAGAGAGTCGAATGGTGGAAAAACCTACACTCGTCGCACCTAGGGCCAACATGAATTGACATCCTTCACCTCCCCATAGCCATGAACACAATGGGCCCAGAGCCGAGGTATAACCATGTCACTGTGACAACACCACCATCACTAAAATGACACTCCAAGGAACCCAACCCTACCCTCCTGTGAATAGGAATCCATGTTCTCCACGCGGACTGCTCCTATCGCAGGAGCTGTCAATGGAGGCGAAAGAAACCCAATGGTTCATCGGGAGTTGCTAGGGAAACCGGATGGCCTCCCTCTCACCTCTCATTTAATATATAGCAAGTAGAACAGAGGGGGGGGGGCGGGGGGGGGGGGGGACAACAGGTCGAGTCTCATCAGTTCTCTTCAAAAACATATCCCCTCAATTCGGCACGAAGAGTTGAACGTTAAAAAACCTTTTGATATAACCTGACTTGGTTATACCTGGCAATGGTAATGTTTACGTCATTACTTTATTGAAGGCATTGTTCGGATATGCTCAGAGACGTTTTTTAGGATGAAAATCTAGATTCTGGTTTTGGGTGGTTCAATCCAGTGATGCGGTGTTTGAGAGTTGCTACCTTCCTGAAGGCGTTAATGTTAAAGAAACTTGACATCTCTGTGATGTAATGAAATGGCTGTTGTGGAAATGGTGAATGTCGTAGTTTGCTGATCGCAGATCTAACCCTCCTTTTCCTCGCCCCCGAGTAACTTTGGTTTTATATGACTTTGTTATTTACATGCGTGTTTTTTAGTCTGCGCCTTGGTTTTGGTTATGTGCATCCTAACTATGCAAGACCGTATGTGCTTATTATGTACTCCCTTCGTTCCTAAATATAAGACATTTTAGAGATTTCACCATGGGCTAGAGGTAAATCTACATCTAAAATATGTCTATATACATCATGTTGTCTATAGTGAAATCTTTGAAAGGTCTTATATTTAGGAACAGAAGGAGTATGTATCTATGAAACACCGATACGACGACATCGATACGGGTACGGCGATATGGGATACGGCAATTTCTAGAAACAGCAATACGGCGATACGGGTACGCGATATGGGATACGGCAATTTCTAGAAACAGCAATACGACGATACGGCAAGCATATATAAATAATAATTAAATGACATGTAATGAGAGCTAATGTAATAAAATGTGTCAGGTGAAATCAAAATGCTGCCTCACTGGTTGCCTAATTGCTTTCATGTCTTGTTGTTTCTCATTTTAAAAATCTCACCATCATCGAAGGAGTCACACGGCTAGGGACTGTCTCAACCCAACTCTTTTCTTGATAACAATTTAGAGATCAAAATACTGCTCCACTACTGTTCTCTCAACGTTTTAGAATTTTTTTCCTGATAACAATATCGAGAGCACAATCTTCATTAAGCTCATTTTTCTCATGACTATAAATATGAACTTTCACTTTATGAACATAATGATAATTAAAATCAGCAAGCAATACACATGAATAATGCTCAAATGATGATAAAGAAAAATAAAAGATGTCATAATGTATACTTGTATCTTCTTTCCTAGCAATCGGAGGCAACAACAACATCAGCAAGTAATTTTGCGTCACAAACATCAAAAAACAGCAAGCCAACAACAACAAGTAATTTTATCCAACAAACAGCATCCTTAGCAAGGACTTTTATCCAACTATTACATTAGTACATCACACACCCACTACCTACATGAATGGATCAACGATACATTAAGGCATGAACAGCATTGACCGGCGATACTTCGGGGATACCCGTATCGACATTTTTTCTTTTATTTTTAAATTGAAAAAACGATTCTTGAGGGATACCCGTATCAAAGCCGTATCGAAGTATCAAGTAACTATGTATCATCTCAATATTCCATTACAAGTCAAAAAAATTCATCCTTTGTTGAGAAAAAATGAATAGGTCAACCATTTCAAAATATGGAAGTTTGAACCTGGATGGAGTTTGGCGACTACCGTTTACAGCGTGTGTGCTAGCCTTGCAATGCTGAATCTCGATCGGATCTGAACTAAGGAGAAAAGAAACGAAGAAAACAGAGGCCAGAAACCAAGAACGATCCTAGCATTCATGCGCACTACAAATCTCACCACGCGCTCTCCCTGGCTTGGCTTCCCTAGATCGGTCCTTTGCCATAAATACATCCAATTAACATATCATTTGTTTGGTAGGTATGCTACGTAGCTGAATGACCTGAGCCTTTGATGGGAATCAAGTTGGAACAACCCGCACGAGTGGCTGGCCGGTCAGAATCTCTCTCTGGTAATAGCACTACTGATTGGAAACTTGCTGGCGCCGGGCTCATCTTGGTTACCGTTAGATTAATTATAATAAGATGACATAAGCAGACTGTAAGAAATAAAGTAATATATCATTTCTTAGTTGGAGGAGAGAGAAGAGAAGAGAGAAGAAAAGCGGACATTTTGTGAGTAGCCAGCTACAACACGAGACTCAAGACACTTTGTGAGGTTGTAAGATAGGTCAACTACTAAGACTGCTTCCAATGCAAAGGTGCTTAGATGAGGTGCTAAGAGCATTAAATAGCTTAGCAACTTAACTCCCCAATGCATAGGTGCTTAACTTGTTTTTCTTAAGCTCACTCTATTTAACACTTAGCATCTAAACTTTTTCATGCATTAGTCATTTTCTTTCATTTAAGTGGTTTGCCTAGGTTCACGTGTATGGCGTTGGTTCTTCCTGGGGTCACCAAAATGCTTTCTTTTCTCATTAATTATTGTGCCATGTCATTTTTCGCTAATGTGGCATGCTTAGCACCTGTCCACCTTGGAGCACTAGGAAGAGCCTAATAAAGTAATACACATTTAAAAGTTATTATTGTATATGCCGGCTATTAGGTTGACTCTATATGACAGGACAACTTTTTATAATTGACTGTTGGCTGTATTATCAACCTTAGTCTTAAAAACAATACCATGCATTAACTAGCTACCTTGATTGTCAACTCTTCTTCATCCATGTCAATGATTATAATATCCCATCATCACCATGTCTGATTGTTGGCAATGTCGCTGCACACAAGTGACAACATACACATCAAATTACACGATGGGGCGCGCCGATATATAGCACGGAGCACGAGGGGATCAAAGCATCTCCACGTCCATCGAGAATTTGCCGGTTGCGACCACCCTCCTCTCAAAATGGTGAGGTCGATCTATGTACTCCCTTCGTTTTTATTTATTTCAGATATTTGTTTTGACCAACGCAAACTTTATAATATTGATCCAGTTTGTCGAAAACAATCTAAACTTTTAAAATAAAAATATATATGATATGAAAATATATGTAATATTAGGTGAACAACCCTAGCAGGCCCAGCGTCCCCCCTCCCCCCGCGCGGGGCGACTCGTGCCGCCGGCAAACCACCCTCCTCCGCCCCTCCTCCCCTGCCGCCGCCGACAAAGCCCGCTTGGGGTCGACGGCGGCAGGCCCTCCCTTCCTCGCTCGTTTGGCTAGCTGTACGGGGGCAGTCTTGCCAAGTGGTGATGCGGGCAATCGCGAGGGGCGGCCGGGGGCTGGCTCGCGCTGGACGGTGCGCCAGTCAGGCGCGGTGACGCACGTGCACGCCTCAGGCGCGAGATGGGCCGCGGATCCGCGGGGGCCCGTAGTCGCTGTTGCGCCAGATCTGGGGCGGACGGTCCGTGCGGTTGGAGCGGCGAGCTGCGGCCATCCGTGGCCGGTCGCGACGCGGTGCTGCGGCGGCTGATGGGCGAGGCGGGCGCGCACGTGGTCCGCGGGGCGCATGAGTGGGGACGGGCAGCTGCCGGTGAAAGCCGTGATCCGACTTCGGTCGTGGCGGGTGACGACGGTGCCTACGCGTCATTGTTGGGGAACGTTGCATGGGAAACAAAAAATTTCCTACGCACACGAAGATCTATCCATGGTGATGAGCATCTACGAGAGGGAGAGTGGATCTACATACCCTTGTAGATCGCTTAGCGGGAAGCATTAAGAAACGCGGTTGGTGTAGTCGAACGTCTTCGCGATCCAAATCGCCGTGCGTCCCGCGATCCAATCACGATCCGTCCCGCGATCCGATCACGATCCGTCCCACGAACTTGATCCCAACCCATCTCATGAACTTGATCACGATCCTTCCGATCTAGCACCGAACGAACGGCACCTCCGCTTTCAGCACACGTACAGCTTGATGACGATCTCCACCGTCTTGATCCAGCAAGAAGGAGTGGAGAGGATAAAGAGTTCTCCGGCAGCCTGACGGCGCTCCGGCGATGGTGGTGGAGCAAATCCGGCAGGGCTTCGCCTAAGCACTGCAGAAAACCGATCTAGAGAAGAAACTATGCACTGGAGGAACGGGTAGCACGTGGCTGAAAAACTAGTGCAAAAACCCTCAATACCACCAGTATATATAGGAGGAGAGGAGGAGAGGAGGCAGCTTGGCCACCAAGCCAAGCTTGGTTCGGCCGAAGTGGGAAGTGGAGGAGGACTCTCCTCCTCCAATCCTAGTAGGACTAGGATTGCTCCTTTTTGTCCTTTTTTCCACCTTTTCCTATTGTGTTTCTTCTTCCAGCCACATGGGCCTTGTGTGGGAGTTTCCACTAGCCCACCAAGGGCTGATATTCACTCTCCCACAGCCCATGAAGCCTCTTGGGTCGAAATACCCCTCCCGGAGGCCTCCCGGCACACTACCGGCACTACTGGTACATTACCGATGAGCCCGAAACTTTTTCGGCGACCAAAACGGGACTTCCTATATATGAATATTTACCTCCGGACCATTACGGAGCTCCTCATGACGTCCGAGATCTCATCCGGGACTCCGAACAAACTTCGGTCACCACCATACATAACTCTATACTACTGAAACGTCACCAAACCTTAAGTATGCAGACCCTGCGGGTTCGAGAAATATGTAGACATGACCGAGGCTCGATGTTCCCTTTGTTCTTCGGTATGTTACTTGCCCGAGATTCGATCGTCGGTATCTCCATACCTACTTCAACCTCGTTACTGGCAAGTCTCTTTACTCGTTCCGTAATATAAGATCCCATGACCAACACTTAGTCACATTGCTTGCAAAGCTTATTATGATGTTGTATTACCGAGTGGGCCCTGAGATACCTCTCCATCACACGGAGTAACAAATCCCAGTCTTGATCCATGCCAACTCAACAGACACCCTCGGAGACACCTGTAGAGCACCTTTATAGTCACCCAGTTACGTTGCGACGTTTGATACACACAAGGTACTCCTCTGATATCTGTGAGTTGCATGATCTCATGGTCATAGGAACATATACTTGACATGCAGAAAACAGTAGCAATAAATTGACACGATCATAAGCTACGTTTGTAGTTTGGGTCTTGTCCATCACATCATTCTTCTAATGATGTGATCCCGTTATCAAATGACATCTCATGTCCATGGCTAGGAAACCTTAACCATCTTTCAATCAACGAGCTAGTTCACTAGAGGCATACTAGGGACATTGTGTTTGTCTATGTATCCCCACATGTATCCATGTTTCCAATTAATACAATTATAGCGTGGATAATAAAAGATTATCATGAACAAGAAAATACAATAATAAACACTTTATTTATTGCCTCTAGGGCATATTTCCAACAGTCGTTACCTTCTTGAAGGCGTCACCTCTGCAGTCTACGTCTCCCCACTCGCGGTCCAGTCAGTGTCGGGCTGCTTTGGCACCGTGGTGGTGCCGCGGCCGCTCAGGCGTTGGCGGCTAGATCCATTGATCTAGTCTCCGACAGAGAAGGCGGCGACTGTTGGAAATATGCCCTAGAGGCAATAATAAAATGGTTATTATTGTATTTCCTTGTTCATGATAATTGTCTATTATTCATGCTACAATTGTGTTAACCAGAAACCGTAATACATGTGTGAATACATAGACCATCACATGTCCCTAGTGAGCCTCTAGTTGGCTAGCTCGTTGATCAATAGATGGTCACGGTTTCATGACCATGGACATTGGATGTCGTTGATAACGGGATCACATCATTAGGAGAATGATGTGATGGACAAGACCCAATCCTAAGCATAGCACAAGATCGTGTAGTTCGTTTGCTAAAGCTTTTCAATGTCAAGTATCATTTCCTTAGACCATGAGATTGTGTAACTCCCGGATACCGTAGGAATGCTTTGGGTGTGCCAAACGTCACAACGTAACTGGGTGGCTATAAAGGTACGCTACGGGTATCTCCGAAAGTGTCTGTTGGGTTGACACGAATCAAGACTGGGATTTGTCACTCCGTGTGACGGAGAGGTATCTCTGGGCCCACTCGGTAAGACATCATCATAATGAGCTCAATGTGACTAAGGAGTTAGCCACGGGATGATGTGTTACGGAACGAGTAAAGAGACTTGCCGGTAACGAGATTGAACAAGGTATGGCGATACCGACGATCGAATCTCGGGCAAGTATCATACCGATAGACAAAGGGAATTGTATACGGGATTGATTGAATCCTTGACATCGTGGTTCATCCGATGAGATCATCGTGGAGTACGTGGGAGCCAACATGGGTATCCAGATCCCGCTGTTGGTTATTGGCCAGAGAAGTGTCTCGGTCATGTCTACGTGTCTCCCGAACCCGTAGGGTCTACACACTTAAGGTTCGATGACGCTAGGGTTATAGGGAAAAGGTATACGTGATTACCGAAGGTTGTTCGGAGTCCCGGATGAGATCCCGGACGTCACGAGGAGCTCCGGAATGGTCCGGAGGTAAAGATTGATATATAGGAAGTCCAGTTTCGGTCACCGGAAAGTTTTCGGGCTCATCGGTATTGTACCGGGAGTGCCGGGAGGGTGCCGGATGACCCCCGGGAGGGGTGTGACGACCAAAGGACCACATGGGCTGTTAGATAAAGTGTGCCAGCCCTTATTGGGCTGGGCAAGACTTTTGCTAAAGGCCCATGCGGCTGGAGATAAGGAGATAAGGCAAAAAGGATTTAAAAGGAGGAGATCCACCTCCCTTGTGGGAGGTGGACTCTCCCTTTAATTCGGCCGGCCATCTCCTCTTTGGAGTAGAGGCCAAGCCAGCCCTCCACGTCCCTCCTCCTATATATACTTGAGGTTTTGGATGTTTTGAGACAAGATTTGATCTCTCTCTCTCACGGCGAAGCCCTACCTCTCTTCTTCCTCCTCCGCAGCGCTTAGGCGAAGCCCTGTCGGAATACCTTGCTACTCCACCACCACCACGCCGTCGTGCTGCTGTTGGAGCCCTTCCCCAACCTCTCCTTCCTCCTTGCTGGATCAAGGTGTTGGAGACGTCACCGGGCTGCACGTGTGTTGAACGCGGAGGTGCCGTCCGTTCGGCACTTGATCGGATCTACCGCGATCTGAATCGCTGCGAGTACGACTCCATCAACCGCGTTCTTGTAACGCTTCCGCTTAGCGATCTTCAAAGGTATGAAGATGCAATCTCTCCCCTCTCGTTGCTGGTTTCTCCATAGATAGATCTTGGTGAACGTAGGAAAATTTTGATTTACTACTACGTCTCCCAACAGTGGTATCAGAGCTAGGTCTATGCGTAGAATCTATGCACGAGTAGAACACAAAGCAGTTGTGGGCGTCGAGTTTGTTAATTTGCTTGCCGCTACTAGTCTTATCTTGATTCGGCGGTATTGTGGGATGAAGCGGCCCGGACCAACTTTACACGTACGCTTACGTGAGACCGGTTCCACCGCCTGACATGCACTGGATGCATAAGGTGGCTAGCGGGTGTCTGTCTCTCCTACCTTAGTCGGATCGGATTCGATGAAAAGGGTCCTTATGAAGGGTAAATAGCAATTGGCAAATCACGTTGTGGTGTTGACGTAGGTAAGAAACGTTCTTGCTAGTAACCTATAGCAGCCACGTAAAAACTTGCAACTACAAATTAGAGGACGTCTAACTTGTTTTTGCAGCATGTGCCTTGTGATGTGATATGGCCAAAGGATGTGATGTGATGCATTGTGATGTATGAATTGATCATGTTCTTGTAATAGGATTCACGACTTCCATGTCGATGATTATGACAACCGGCAGGAGCCATAGGAGTTGTCTTATTTATTGTATGACCTGCGTGTCAATCATAAACGCCATGTAATTACTTTACTTTATTGCTAAGCGTTAGCCATAGTAGTAGAAGTAATAGTTGGCGAGACAACTTCATGAAGACACAATGATGGAGATCATGATGATGGAGATCATGGTGTCGTGCCGGTGACAGTGATGATCATGGTGCCCCGAAGATGGAGATCATAGGAGCAAAATGATATTGGCCATATCATGTCACTATATTGATTGCATGTGATGTTTATCATGTTTACATCTTATTTGCATAGAACGACGGTAGTAAATAAGATGATCTCTCAATAAAATTTCAAGAAAGGTGTTCACCCTAACTGTGCACCGTTGCTAAGGATCGTCGTTCCGAAGCACCACGTGATGATCGGGTGTGATAGGTTCTAACGTTCGCATACAACGGGTGTAAGCCAGATTTACACATGCGAAACACTTAGGTTGACTTGACGAGCCTAGCATGTACAGACATGGCCTCGGAACACGGAAGACCGAAAGGTCGAACATGAGTCATATAGAAGATACGATCAACATAGAGATGTTCACCATGGATGACTAGTCCGTCTCACGTGATGATCAGACACGGGCTAGTTGACATGGATCATGTATCACTTGGAAGACTAGAGAGATGTCTATCTAAGTGGGAGTTCATTAATAATTTGATTAAATGAACTTAATTATCATGAACTTAGTCTAAAAATGTCCTTGCAAATTATGTCGTAGATAGCTCGCGCTGTAGCTCCCCAGTTTTATTGATACAATCCTAGAGAAAAGTAAGTTGAAAGTTGATGGTAGCAATAATGCGGACTGGGTCCGTGATCTGAGGATTGTCCTCATTGCTGCACAGAAAGCTTATGTTTTTGATGTACCGCTAACTGCATCACTCCCTCAAGCGTTGTCTGTAGATGTTGTGAACATATGACAGGCACTTTTTGATGACTACGTGATAGTTCAGTGCGTCATGCATTACGGCTTAGAATTGAGGCTCCAAAACGTTTTGAACGTCACGGAACATATGAGATGTTCTAGGAGCTGAGATTGTGATCTCAGGCTCGTGCCTATGTTGAGAGGTATGAGACCTCCAACAAGATTCTTTGTCTGCAAGATAAAGGAGAATAGCTTAATCGGTGAGCGTGTGCTACAATCACTTGAATCAAGTGGGAGTTAATCTTCCAGATGAGATAGTGATTAATGCAGTTCTCCAAGTCACTGCCACCAAGCTACTAGAGCTTCGTGATGAACTATAACATGCCAGGGATGGATAAGATGATCCCTGAGTTGTTCGTGATGTTTGACACCACGAAGGTAGAAATCAAGAAGGAGCATCAAGTGTTGATGGTTAAGTGAAACCACTAGTTTCAAAAGGGGCAAGGGCAAGAAGGGAAAACTTCGGGAATGGCAAGCCAGTTGTTGCTCTAGTGAAGAAACCCAAGGTTGAGCCCGAACCCGAGACTAAGTGCTTCTGTTATGAGGAGAATGTTCGCTGAAGCGGAAAACCCCTAGATGCTTGGTAGATAGGAAGGCTGGTAATGTCAATGGAAGTATATTTGATATACGTGTTAGTGATGTGTACCTTGCTGGTACTCCTAGTAGCACCTGGGTATTGGATACCGGTTCGGTTGCTAAGTGTTAGCAACTCGAAATAAAAGCTACGGAGTAAATGGAGACTAGCTAGGTGAAAGGTGACGATGTCTGTTGGAAGTATTTCCAAGATTGATGTGATCACCATCGCACGCTCTCTCTACCTTCGGGATTTGTGATAAACCTAAATAAATGTTATTTGGTGTTTGCGTTGAGCATGAACGTGATTAGATCATGATTAGTGCGATACGATTATTCATATAAGTTAGAGAATAATGGTTATTCTGTTTACATGGATAATGCCTTCAATGGTCATGCACCCACTCGAAATGGTTTATCGAATCATGATCGTAGTAGTACACATATTCATAACATTGGTACCAAAAGATACAAAGTTAATAATGATAGTACCACATGCTTGTGGCACTGCCACGTAATGTCATATTGGTATAAATCGCATGAAGAAATTCCATGATGATGGATTTTTTTTGACTCACTCGATTTCGAATCGGTTGAGACATGCGAGCCATGCCTCTTGGGCAAGATGACTGAGACCCCGTCATCCAATATGATGGAGCGGGCAAGTGGCTTATTGGAATTAATACATGTTGATGTATGTGGTCCAATGAGTGTTAAAACACACAGTGGATATCGTTGTTTTTCTTTACCTTCACTGATGATTTGAGTAAATATGGGGATATTTACTTAATGAAACACGAATCTGAAATGTTTGAAAGGTTCAAGGAGTTTCAGAGTGAAGTTAAAGATCATCGTGACAAGAAGATAAATGTCTATGATACGATCATGGAGGTGAATATCTAAGTTACGAGTTTGGTATGCAATTTTAGACAATGTGGAAATTGTTTCACAGCTCACGCCTCCTGGAACACCATAGTGTGATGGTGTGTTCGAACGTCGTAGTCGTGCTCTATTGGATATAGTGAGTACTATGATGTCTCTTATCATTTTGCCACTATCGTTATGGGGTTATGCATTAAAGACAAATCCATTCACTTTAATAGGGCACCATCTAAGTCTGTTGAGATGACACCGTGAGAATTATGGTTTGACAGAAGCCTAAGCTGTCATTTCTTAATGTTTGGGGCTGCGACGCTTATGTGAAAATGGGTTTTTCACCTAGCGAGCTCGAACTCAAAGCAGACAAATGCATCTTCATAGAATACCCTAATGAGACATTGGGTATACCTTCTATCTCAGATCCAAGCGCAAAAGGTGTTTGTTGCTAAGAACGGGTCCTTTCTTGAGAAAGAGTTTCTCTCGAAAGAATTGAGTGGGAGGAAGATAGAACTTGATAAGGTTGTTGAACCTTTGTTTCAACCAGAGAATAGCGCAACACAGAAAGATGTTTCTGTAGAGCCTACTCAGTTGAAAAGGAAGTTAATGATGATGATCATGAAGCTTCGGATCAAGTCACTATCGAACCTCGTAGGTCGACAAGGACGCGTACTGCTCCTGAGTAGTACGACAACCCTGTCTTGGAAATCATGTTGTTGGACAACGATGAACCTACGAACTATGGAGAAGCGATGGTAGGCCCGGATTCCAACAAATGGCTAGGAGCCATGAAATCCGAGAAAGGATCCATGTATGAAAACCAAGTATGGACTTTGGTAGACTTGCCTGTTGAATGGCGGGTCATTGAGTACAAATGGACCTTTGAAATAAACATAGACGCTAATGGTGAAATGTCACCGTTTATAAAGCTCGACTTGTCGCAAAGAAGTTTCCGCCAAGTTCAAGGAGTTGACTGCGATGAGATTGTCTCATCTGTAGCGATGCTAAAAGTCTATTAAAATTTTGTTAGCAGTTGCTGCATTTTTCGATTATGAAATCTGGCAGATGGATGACAAAACAAGGTTTCCGTAATGGTTTGTGTGAGGAAGAGTTGTATGTGATACAACCAGAAGGTTTTGTCAATCCTAAGGATGCTAATAATATGCAAACTCCAGCGATCCTTCTATGGACTGGAGCAAGCATCTCGGAGTTGGAATATATGCTTTGATGAGGTGATCAAAGTGTTTAAGTTTATACAAAGTTTATGAGAAACTTGTATTTGCAAGAAAGTGAGTGGGAGCACTATGGAATTTCTTATAAGAATATGTAGTTGACATATTATTGATCGGAAATGATGTAGAATTTCTGGAAGAGCATGAAGGGTTGTTTGAAAAGTTTTTTTTTAAAGGAAGACCCAGATAAAGCTACTATTTTATTAAGCATCAAGATCTATAGGGATAGATCTATTCGCTTGATAAGTTTTTTCGACGAAGACATACCTTGACAAGTTTTTGAAGGAGTTCAAAATAGATGGGTCAAAGAAGGAGTTCTTGACTGTATTGTAAGGTGTGAAATTGAGTAAGACTCAATACCCGACCACGGCAGAAGATAAAGAAGAGATGAGTGTCATCTCCTATGCTTTAGCCATAGGCTCTATATAGTATGCCATGCTGTGTACCGCACCTGTGTGTGCCTTGCCATGAGTCTGTCAAGGGGTACAAGAGTAATCCAAGAGTGGATCACTGGACAGCGGTCAAAGTTAGCCTTAGTAATTGAGAACTAAGGAAATATTTCTCGATTATGGAGGTGATAAAGAGTTCATCGTAAAGTGTTACGATGATGCAAGCTTTAAAGCCAATCCGGATGACTCTTAGTAGAAATCCAGCTACGTATAGTGGAGCAGCCATTTGGAATAGCTCCAAGTGGAGCGTGGGAGCAGTATCTACAAATATGACATGGAAAGTTTGCAAGGTACACACGGATCTAAATGTCGCAGACCCGTTGACTAAAAACCTCTTTCACGAGCAGAACATGAACAAACCCCAGAACTTATTGGGTGTTAATCACATGATGATATGATCATATGGTGATGTAAGTGTTAATCACATGGTGATGTGAACTAGATTATTGACTCTAGTGCAAGTGGGAGACTGTTGGAAATATGCCCTAGAGGAAATAATAAAATGGTTATTATTGTATTTCCTTGTTCATGATAATTGTCTATTATTCATGCTACAATTGTGTTAACCAGAAACCGTAA
This sequence comes from Hordeum marinum, assembly GCA_022496015.1. Lineage (NCBI taxonomy): Eukaryota > Viridiplantae > Streptophyta > Magnoliopsida > Poales > Poaceae > Hordeum > Hordeum marinum. The sequence continues at coordinate 559,493,761 of CM039678.1, forward strand.
TACATGTGTGAATACATAGACCATCACATGTCCCTAGTGAGCCTCTAGTTGGCTAGCTCGTTGATCAATAGATGGTCACGGTTTCATGACCATGGACATTGGATGTCGTTGATAACGGGATCACATCATTAGGAGAATGATGTGATGGACAAGACCCAATCCTAAGCATAGCACAAGATCGTGTAGTTCGTTTGCTAAAGCTTTTCAATGTCAAGTATCATTTCCTTAGACCATGAGATTGTGTAACTCCCGGATACCGTAGGAATGCTTTGGGTGTGCCAAACGTCACAACGTAACTGGGTGGCTATAAAGGTACGCTACGGGTATCTCCGAAAGTGTCTGTTGGGTTGACACGAATCAAGACTGGGATTTGTCACTCCGTGTGACGGAGAGGTATCTCTGGGCCCACTCGGTAAGACATCATCATAATGAGCTCAATGTGACTAAGGAGTTAGCCACGGGATGATGTGTTACGGAACGAGTATAGAGACTTGCCGGTAACGAGATTGAACAAGGTATGGCGATACCGACGATCGAATCTCGGGCAAGTATCATACCGATAGACAAAGGGAATTGTATACGAGATTGATTGAATCCTTGACATCGTGGTTCATCCGATGAGATCATCGTGGAGTACGTGGGAGCCAACATGGGTATCCAGATCCCGCTGTTGGTTATTGGCCGGAGAAGTGTCTCGGTCATGTCTACGTGTCTCCCGAACCCGTAGGGTCTACACACTTAAGGTTCGATGACGCTAGGGTTATAGGGAAAAGGTATACGTGATTACCGAAGGTTGTTCGGAGTCCCGGATGAGATCCCGGACGTCACGAGGAGCTCCGGAATGGTCCGGAGGTAAAGATTGATATATAGGAAGTCCAGTTTCGGTCACCGGAAAGTTTTCGGGCTCATCGGTATTGTACCGGGAGTGCCGGGAGGGTGCCGGATGACCCCCGGGAGGGGTGTGACGACCAAAGGACCACATGGGCTGTTAGATAAAGTGTGCCAGCCCTTATTGGGCTGGGCAAGACTTTTGCTAAAGGCCCATGCGGCTGGAGATAAGGAGATAAGGCAAAAAGGATTTAAAAGGAGGAGATCCACCTCCCTTGTGGGAGGTGGACTCTCCCTTTAATTCGGCCGGCCATCTCCTCTTTGGAGTAGAGGCCAAGCCAGCCCTCCACGTCCCTCCTCCTATATATACTTGAGGTTTTGGATGTTTTGAGACAAGATTTGATCTCTCTCTCTCACGGCGAAGCCCTACCTCTCTTCTTCCTCCTCCGCAGCGCTTAGGCGAAGCCCTGTCGGAATACCTTGCTACTCCACCACCACCACGCCGTCGTGCTGCTGTTGGAGCCCTTCCCCAACCTCTCCTTCCTCCTTGCTGGATCAAGGTGTTGGAGACGTCACCGGGCTGCACGTGTGTTGAACTCGGAGGTGCCGTCCGTTCGGCACTTGATCGGATCTACCGCGATCTGAATCGCTGCGAGTACGACTCCATCAACCGCGTTCTTGTAACGCTTCCGCTTAGCGATCTTCAAAGGTATGAAGATGCAATCTCTCCCCTCTCGTTGCTGGTTTCTCCATAGATAGATCTTGGTGAACGTAGGAAAATTTTGATTTACTACTACGTCTCCCAACAGCGACCTATGCCCAAAAAGCTGGATGGAGTTCTCCGAACAGATCTGGGTGAAAACCTGCTCTTGGCTAGATGCCAAGGCCGACGATGGATACGGTCTATGGTGTCGTTCCCTTCTTGAAGGCATCACCCAGGAGAAGTTCTAAACCACTATTTGCTACCTTCGAGGGAAACCCTAGATCGATAGATCAGAAGACGGCGGCGTGCTTGTGCCGTCTCCCCCTTGGGGACGTCATTCTTGGAGGTGTACGTGGGCTTGGGGGACTAGTGGATGTTTTCTTCGGTGGAGCGGTGCTTCATCATGCACATTGAAGGCGACGGATCTCGATGGCATGGTGCCCTGGTGATTAGGCATTTGATGTGTGAAGATGGACTCGCGCAGGAGGGCGATGCTGTCTGGCTTCATGGTTGCGTCGACGACAGCTAGAACGGGCAAGGTGGATGCGTCAGTACAGTTCTGAAGATGGATTGGTGGTAGTTGGCGGCAGCGACCTCTGAGTGTGCGCCGGACCGATGGGTCCCCCATACCCGGCAGGTGGCTTGGTTGGGGCCTCAGGTCTTACATGTTAGGTTTGGCTGCGAGGTCTGTTCGGTATTAGGCCCAGACTATCAGCATCCTTTCATCAACTATATAGAAGTAGCGATATATGTTGCCTAGACGATGGCTTCAGTCTTACTGATGTATTACTTTGTAAGATTTTTTTATGAATAGTTAATAAAATGGCTGCATGCATCGCTCAGATGCAGAGGCCGGGGGTCTTCCTCCTTTTCTAATATATATATTAAACGAGGGTTCGAAAGGTAGTTATTTGGTATTGTTGATGTTAGTATTTCTTTGTATAAACTTAGTCAAAGTTTCAAAATGTTCAACTCTTGACAAAATTAATATGTGAAGTAAACGAAAACGAAGGAAATGTGTACATGAGTACACATACACTCGCTGTCCTGTCTTTCCTGTCCCGCTCACAAAGCAAATAGCTATCGCAGGAGATCCGTGCAAGCTTGCCAGGGACCAGGGGCGGGCCCGCCTCAACTCAAGGGTATTCAGTTGAATACACATTAATTTTGAAAAAAAATAGGTATATATATTATATATAATGTGAGGAAATCCAATTCGACTTTCGTAAGCACGTGTTCCTGCGTGTGAAAAATAATTTTTCAAATATGAAAAAAATCGTAACAATTTTTTTATGTATTTGTAGTCACATTGAAATGTCATCTACAAAGTTTTAGGAAAAAAGGTTAAACATTGTGGCCTATGAAAAAATAACAAATTTGAAAACCAAATTTTACCCCAAAATGACACTTAAATTGGTTTTTTCACCGAAGAAATACTATTGCTTGGTTTCGTATGAAAATTGTCAAGCATGTTTGTCACACTGACACGAACATCTACAAAAAAGTTCAAAAAATTTCGACAACATTCTGTGACATTTTTTGCGGTACTGTTCATCCGAGAGCATATGCTCCCGGGAGCCAAAACGTTATCTTGATATAATGTGTGTGTATAAAAAGGAAACTGATACGCTACAGGTGCTAGTTAGCGATTATAAGCCCAAAACATAGGCTCGTCACGGGCGGGGATGCACACATACTTGGCCCAGGAGTGCACGCACACGTGCATCATGGCCCAAAAAAAAATCGACCGATTGGTCGAGCAGAACAGAAGCGAGACGAACCGCCAACTCCCCAGTTCGATCAGATCGCGAGACGCCAGGTCCGCCCTCCGCCGCCACATTCACTCCACCAGGCGACCGACAAGGCTGTTGTCGTCGCCTCGCGCATGTGCGCACGGCCCGCCGCCGCGACGAATCCCTCTCTCCCTGCGACCCCCTGCCTTGCATCCCTGCTGTAGTACTGTTTTGATCTCTGAACCTGAACAAGTAGGCAGTAGGCAACAGACAACAACAACAAGCCTCACTGATTCATGACGTAAAAAAAAAGAAACCTGAATTCATCTATGACTGCAGGTACAGCCGTACAGGCACGCTTTCTTCTCGCTGTCCAGCAGGCTGTTGCATCAGCAGAATTTAATTTAAGCTCCTAAGTCAGTTATTTTCACCAATTGGCTTTGTTATTTAATTATAGTGAAATTAAAGACTAGTTTGCAGTCAATTATGCATTGTGTAGACATGAGAATCTTTATATTAGTGATTTGAGGAATGATGAAAACTTCAAAAACTTGAGAAGTCTAGCAGAGTTATCTATGATGCTTGTTAAAACAGGAAGGAACCTTCGGTACAATATTGTTTACAAACTTCTCAAATTGGTGCTAGTTCTTCTTGTTGCAACAACTGGTGTTGAGAGGGTCTTTTCATCCATGAACTATATAAAAAACAAGCTAAGAAGCAAGATGGGGCAAAAGTACTTGAATGATTGCTTGGTCACATTTGTTGAAAGGGATTTCTTCTTGCAAGTTAAGGAGGAGGACATCATCACTCTTTTTCAAAGCATCAAGGATCGCAAAGTTAACCTATAATTTGTAAGTTTTTTTATCATTTACTATTTTCTATCCTGTACATCTTTTAGATGTTGCCATGATATGTTGAACAATGTTTTACTGCCATACTCTGAATAATACCAAGTTATGATCAATATTTATGAATATAATATATTATGGGATATCTTTTATATAGTTTAAAACGATTATAATATGCTTCTAGAATTGGATATACGCCCAAAAGAAAAGTCATAGACTTTCAAATATATTTTTCTCAAAATTGAATACACAGTCATTCCTGGGCCCACCCCTGCAGGGGACATGAGATGACGCAATTCATTGACACACCCAAACCACGACTAACGTATACAATGTCTGCTTCCTACCAGGCGTAATGTGGTACACTGACGTTTAGTGCCAGGAGGCATGGTTGACGATGCCGCTCTGGGAATGCATATACCCTATATATCCTATGAACGTTTGCACACATACCCTATAAGTACTTATCAACACTTCTTATAGATTTTACGATTGATGAAGTGGTCACACACACTTAGTCGTTGACAGTCAAATTGAACCATTGAAATAATAGCGTCGGAATGCTTGAAAACAATTCAGGAAATGAAGAATCACCAATGTCAAGTCCATTACTTGAATCCAGGTAGTTTAATTTCACCACAAGTAACCTAACCATAAGGGAATGTCCAACGTTTTACCTCAAAATGGACATACCAAATGACTGCAGATACGTTAAGACGTGTCAGGGACAACGATATGGCAGCTGGCTGTGAGGACAAGTGGCCCAACTGACAGTGGGCCAAAAAGACTATCTGGACACCCGAAAAATCCCAATGTGTGTCCATGTTTGTGGGAATTCATACATCTGGACTGGTTTGGAACGTTTGATGGACAGGATTGGAGGGCAAAAACTGTCTAGACCACGTAGTTTGAACATTTAGGGGTGCTTAGTTCACATCTTTTGCTAATCTAGCTCCCTCCAACCTCGCCCTACCGCATTGTTTTCAGTTTCTTTAATGAATATTTCCATATGTAAAATTCTTTGCCATTCCTTATCTCATATAGTGAGTCTTTATATATAAATAGATGCAAAATATTTGCCTTGTGTCATTTGGTAACATATTAAAAATTATAATGATAATGGAGATGTCAAACCTATATCTCCAAAAAATATATGTTCCCCGGGGCCTTGGAGCTTGCAATAAACCTCATATCTTCCAAATTTATTGTAACGATGTTGATGAGGATTGATGTGTTTCTAAACACTAGCATTCTTCTCAATGAAAATCTCTTAAGACAAATGCATAAATAATACTACCTTTGTCCCAAAGTACTTGTCTTATGTTTGTCTAGATACATATGTATTTAACACTAAAATGTCTCTAGATACATCCATATCTAGACAAATCCATGTCAAGTAATTCAGGATAGAGGGATTATTAATGTAACCATTTTTCATCTTGATTCTTTGTCTCCACCAATTTGCCAATGAGATCGCTCCTTCCTAGAGATGTCAATGCAAGCTGATAAGCCCTAGGCAATCTTCAATAGATTCAGAAATCCTCTCGAAGAAAAATCAGTTGAACAAAATGTAGGCTATCAATTTATTAACTCTCTTTCAAACCCGACGAATGCCACAAGTTGGCCAACCCCGACACTTCGGGGAGTTTTGCGTCCAAACTCTTCTTTGTAGGAAAAATGAATGAGGCAAGCCAGAAGTTTGCATTTGAAGGGGGAGGATGGCTTTAAAAAATTAGTTTGCTACATTGATTATATAGTAGGTCCCGTATATTTTGCTTTTCAATGTCGAATGCATCGGTACTCATCAAGTAGCCGTTAATTTCCGCCGGATCGCGTGTGTAATGATTCTTGCAATCCATAACACAAATGTTGATTTGTCATATGTTCTCTGGAGCGACATCTTTCTCAATTTGGCTAAAACAAAAGTATTTAAAGAAGCTTTCGAAATATAAAAAAATGTTTTTAAGGCGCAATTCATTTAATACACAGTAAACATCATTGGATTTATTAAATTATAAAATTTGATGGTGCAGTGCATTGCGTGAAACCTCTAATAGAAATTATAGAAATATTTTTATTTATAGATGTAAAAAATGGGTTGCGGTGAAAAATATATTTTCTTAAGACAAACGGACACATATCTTTAATTATATTTTTATAGTTTATAAAATAGGAAGAAAATAATAGTGAGAAGAATAGAGAACAAATTGGATACTCTTTTTGTCATCAGGTATAGATATGATATTCTGATTTAAATACATTAATGTCAGTATCTTTTTGACATAAACGAAGTCATGCTCTATGCTTCAATTTGTCTTCTAATTACATGAAATTTTTGAATTTCTGAGAACCTTCAAGAGGGGTGTGCGTGATTGCGGGGGGTTGTTGCTGAAACGAGTCCATTCATTTTTTTTAACACAACTAATCTATTTTTTCGAGAGTGAAAACAAGTGTATTAATTGGATAGTGGGGTGTTTCAAATTCCTGAGATAGCAACAAGAAACTGAAAGGGATGAAGTATATTTCAATCTAATGTTTTTGTTCAACTTTGATTTATTCATGGATGGTCTCAATAAACTGTCGTACAAAAATTATACAAAAATATCACATGTCTAGCTTGGTTTTTAATGCCCGACTAATGTGCATTTCTGCAGACCTTGGCATGCATCTTTCTGTTGCCAGTAGGTTGCACCGTTTGAATGTTGTCGTGTAGCGTCGAGGAGCGTCTTGTTAGACATTCCAATTATCTTTCCGTTGCAACGCATGGACATATGTGCTAGTATATACATAACCGCGTTAAATGACAAAGCACATCTAAGCCACCTGGTCCGAACAGTTACAAACAGTTTGAGGCTCGGCGTTGGAGATGCGTTTAGGAAGAGCAAGAAAAGCAATTGTGTGAAGCATAGACCTCCCCAGTATGTCCACCTCGAATCTCCTTGGCGACGTCAATTGATAGGACAGTACAACACGATGACAAAACAAACTGGTTGGATAGCTCGCCCGTCGCAGGATATAATTAACCGTACAAAAGGAAAACCGAGTTATACATGTCGGCGTCAGTGTCACGCCCGACGCACACGGCATGTCCCCCCGCTCCCTCACACAGCTGCTCTATCTGCGCCGCGATCGGATCGTGTCGGGCGGCCTCCGGCCACTCACGCGGCGCACCCGGCCGGCCGTTAAAAGTCCGGGAGCGACGACACCGCTCGCGGCATATGCTATCGCTGTCGATCATCAATCAAGATCGGACGTGCTGGCGACCAACGCGCAAAGGAACCAACTAGCGTGCAGGTGCATGGGAACGTAAAGTGGGATTGGGTGTGGTTGTCGACGCGGGCCGGCCGATCACAGTGGTTCATGCTGGTATCTCGCCAGCCGGGCCAATCTGAGGTATCTAGCAGCAAAGATAGTACTACGTATCTATACATGCATTCTTGCCACGAGGCGTACTGGCACTGCTACAGAGTCAAGAGACGGAGCATACCCCCGGGCCGTACCATATTTGCGGCGCCAACGTGTTCATGCATATGCATGCTTGGTGGACTGATGGTCGCCATTAACGAACCATGCATCCTCGCGTGTTAATTTGCATGAGGATGCATGCTAGTGGAGATCATGTGCTCACATTGCATGTTAGTGGTGAGAGGTCTGGCTCCGTTGTTTTCTTGTGCTTGATCGTAGACATGATTAGCTGTGCTACAGAGGGCATCTGTCAGTCGAGTCGTAATGTGGTCTGACAGTGAAACGCCACGTGAGGTTTTCAGCAGTCTGTCAGACAAGGAAGTGGCATTGTATGTTAGACACGGTTGTATTAGTGTAACACTTGTAACGTCGTGTACCATAATTATAGGATCAGGAGACCACGTCGGGCCTCTGACCCACTTGTATAGGACGTGCTGTTCTCTTCATATAGAGTGTGCAACTGTAATCTCTGAATCAATTAAGGAAATAACTTTCCAACTTGGTATCAGTTTTTCCAGGCTCCCATGGCCGGCCCCGACGCCTCCTCCCCCTCCTCCGCTGCACTGAGCTCCGGCACATCGCCCGCCTCCGCCTCCTCCACGGCACCTGTCGCCCACACTGCGACGGCCACCTCTGCGGCTTCCCCGCCGCCGTTCATCTTTCATGGAACCTTCCCCTCCTCTGACTCTCAGTTCGCCCCCTCTTCACCTCCGCTCCGCCGGCGTCAGCTCCGGCGCCACCTGCCCCTCATCACCCCATCTTCTCCGACCACATCACCAATCATATCAAGTTCCTCCTCAACCCAGCTGATCACAACTACCACAAGTGGAAATCCTTCGTTCTCATGATTCTGGTCCGCTATGGCGTCCTCTACCTCATTGAGCACCCCCGCTCCCAACGCCGATGCCGCCTACCTTGAGCTCGACACACACGTTGCTCTCTGGCTCTATGCCACCCTTGCGGATCCTAAGATCGACCACGTCGTCGGTGCCACCAGTACCTACGCCATCTGGAAGAAGATCAAAGATTTCTTCCTCACCAATCGCGCTGCCCGGTTCATGATTCTCAACCGGCAGTATCGCAATCTGAAATAGCGCAATCTATCCCTCTCCGAGTATGCGCGCCACATGAAGCTCCTGACCGACGGCCTCGCCGACGTCGACCATGCCGTCACCGAGAACGATCTCACCACCCAATTCCTCCATGGCCTTGACAAGCGGCTTGAAACCATTCGAGTCATCCTCGGCGATCAAGAGCTTCCCTTCGACACCATCCTCTCCCGGGTCATCCTCGCCGAGGAATCACAGGCGCAACGCGCCGCCGAGGAAAGTGCCTCAGTTTTTGCCTTCCCCGGTGGTGACCACGGCCCCAGCGACAGCTCTGACGTCGGTGCACGTCGCTCCGCTGACCGCGACCAAGGCAGCAGCTCCTCTGATGGCATCCAGGGCTTCCCGCATCCTCAACAACCGCCCTCCTGGAAGTGGTTGCGGTGACCGATCCGCCGATGGTGATCGCGGCCGTGGGCGTGCCCGCGGACATGGTCGCGGGTGCGGCGACTCCTCTGCTCGCGGCCAACCCTCCCAGCCGGTGTTCTCCCCCTTCACGGGTTACTTCGCGTCTTATGGCATGGCCTTGCCCTCGCCGCGCTCCAGCTGGATCCCAACGCTGCTGGTGTCTTGGGATCCCGCCCCGGCGCCCATGCTCGTTCCTGCGCCGACGCCTTCGTACTACCCACCCATGCAGCCGTCGTGGGAGCATCTCGCCATGCTCAACGCCGCCTTCGGCAACTCCGGGATCAACACCCAACCTGCCCCCGAGTGGTACTTGGACAATGGCGCCTCTTCGCACGTGACCGGCACCAAAGGTATCTTAACCTCGTCTAATCATTCATTACATCATGTTCCTTCAAGCATCCTTGTTGGCAATGGACATCACCTTCCCGTCACGGCCACCGGCTCCACCACCCTACACCCTCACAATTTTCGTCTCACGGATATTCTTGTTTCTCCTAATGTTGTTACTAGCCTTATCTCCGTTCGTAAATTTACCAAAGATAACTCATGCTCTGTTGAATTTTTTCCGTGTGGTTTTCTTGTGAAGGATCATCGCACTCGACAGGTTCTCATGGTCTCTGCTAGCACCGGCGACCTATACCCCTTCATGGGCAATAAATCAGCACGGGCGTCCGCTCTCCTCACCACCACCTCAGACTTATGGCACCATCGCCTTGGGCACCCCGGCGCTCATACCCTCTCTACTATTTCTCGTGATTTCCTTAGTGATTGTAATAAGGCTCCCCATTCCCCATGTAGTGCTTGTCAACTAGGGCACCAACCACGCCTCCCATTTTGTTCTTCCCATAGCAATACGTTTGCTCCATTTGATTTAATACATTGTGACTTGTGGACATCACCCGTTGTATGTTTTTCCGGTTATCAATACTATCTTGTTATCTTGGATGATTACACGCACTTTTCATGACATTCCCTTTACGCCACAAATCCGAGACCTCTACCGTCCTTCAACGCTTCTTTACCTTTGTTTACACTCAGTTTCATGTGATCATTCGAAGTATGCAATGTGACAATGGCGGCGAATTCATCAACACTTCTCTTCGCTCCTTGTTCTCATCCAACGGTATCGCCTATCGCTTTTCTTGCCCTCACACATCACCCCAAAATGGCAAAGCGGAACGCCTTATTCGTATCACCAATGACATTATGCACACCCTCCTCCTCCAAGCCAAATTACCACGTCGCTTTTGGGCGGAAGCCCTCCACACCGCCACTCACCTTCTCAACATACGCCCCTCCCGCGCCATTACACCATATACACCATACTACCTCCTCCATGGCGTGCACCCTGACTACTCTCATCTTCGTGTGTTCGGCTGTTTATGCTTTCCCAACCTCTCTGCCACCATGATCAACAAGCTCTCCCCACGCTCATCCCCTTGCGTTTTTCGTTATCCTCTCGAACACAAAGGGTAACAGTGCTACGACCTCACCACTCATCGCGTTATCGTTTCCAGTCATGTCGTCTTTGACGAAACAATTTTTCCATATGGCCACCACACCCCAGACCACACCACCCCTAAGTCCACACCGGATCACCATGCAACAGCTCCCATCCTCACGCCGCCGCACCTGCCTGCCACCTCCTCCACATCGTAGGGGCCCACCCCCACCAGATTCGCCCCGCCCCAATCCCATCACCGCATCTACCGCTATCGCCTGCTCCTCTGCTGGCCAGCCCGAATCCCTCGCATGCCCTGCCTCGTTCCAACCGCCCGGCTTACTCGAACCCAACGCCTCGCCAATCGCCTCTCCACGCATGCCCGCTTCGCCTGCCACGCCAGATTCTCCTGCTATGCCCGTTTCCTCTGCCACTTCCTCGGATTCGTCGCCCGATCCTTCTGCCCCCAACCTGGCGGCCCCACCGAATCCTCCTCACGCTCCGGGCTGTCCACTCCACCTGCACCACCCCTCCCTCCCCATGCTATCCCAATCCAGCCACCTCGCAACGACCACCGCATGTCCACCCGCGCCAAAACTAGCTTTCTCATGCACAAACGCCTCTTTATTGTGGCAGCTACTACACCCCCTATTTCTCCCATACCACCCACCTACAAATCATGATTTAATATCATGCTTTAATGGATAAATTTACTTGGTCTTTGGTGCCTAAGCCTGTAGGTGTCAACATTGTCGTGGGCAAGTGGATCTTTCGTCACAAGTTCAACTTTGATGGCTCCCTGGCTCGTTACAAAGCTAGATGGGTCGTACGTGGGTTCACTCAACAAGACGGTGTGGACTATGGTGAAACCTTTAGTCCAGTGGTGAAGCCATCTACCATTCGCATGGTTCTCAGTATTGCTACCTCTCAGTCATGGCCCATCCACCAGCTCGATGTCAAGAACGCATTCCTCCATGGGTACCTCAATGAGACAGTGTATTGCTCCCAACCGGCGGGCTTTGTGGACTCCTCCCGCCCCGACCATGTATGTCTCCTTCGCAAATTCCTATACGGTCTCAAACAGGCTCCACGCACATGGTTTCTCCGGTTCCAAGCATATCTTTTGTCATTGGGATTCCGCGCTTCCAAGAGTGACTCCTCTCTGTTCATCATGCATCATGGTACCTCTGTTCCTTACTTGCTGGTCTACGTCGATGACATTATTCTTACGGCTAGCTCCTCCGCCATTCTCACGTGCGTCATTGCCTCCCTCAAGTCCGAATTCTCCATGTCGGATCTTGGCTCTCTTCACCATTTCTTGGGCATCAATGTCACCACCAACTCTTCCGGCCTCTTCCTATGCCAACAACAATATACACTTGAGATCCTAGAGCGCGCCAAGATGCTCAATTGTAAGCCTGTCTCCACACCCATTGACACCAGCTCCAAGACCTCCTCCCACGATGGCCACCTTCTCTCCAATCCCACCCATTATCGCAGCCTGGCCTGCGCCCTCTAGTACCTTACTCTCACTCGGCCTGACATTGCCTATGCCGTTCAACAAGTTTGCTTATTCATGCATGCTCTCCGGGACACTCACATGCAACTTGTTAAACGCATCCTTCGGTACTTACAGGGCACCTCCCACTATGGTCTACAACTATATAAGTTCTCCTCCATGGATCTTATTGCATATACCGATGCGGATTGGACCGGTTGCCCGGATACCCGTAAGTCTACATCTGGCTTTTGTGTGTTCCTTGGCTCCAATCTCGTTTCTTTGTCCTCCAAGCGACAGCCCACTATCTCTCAATCCAGTGCCGAAGCCGAATATCGGGGTGTGGCTAACTGTGTGGCCGAATCCTGTTGGTTGCGCCAACTTCTCCATGAACTTCATCTCCCTCCCACTCGGGCCACCGTCGTGTATTGCAACAACATCAGTGCCTCTTACCTTGCTTGCAGCCCGATGCAACACCAACGCACCAAGCACATTGAGATTGACTTGCACTTTGTCCGAGATCGGGTGGCGCTTGGCGAAGTTCGCGTCCTTCACATTCATTTGAGCTCTAAATTTGCTGATGTGTTTACCAAGGGGCTAACATCTTAGGTGTTTACAGATTTTCGGTCCAGCCTGAACATCCTTCCTCATGGTGTTCCGGCTGAGGGGGGGTGTTAGACACGGTTGTATTCATGTAACACTTGTAACGTCGTGTACCATAATTATCGGATCAGGAGACCATGTCGGGGCCTGTGACCCACTTGTATAGGACTTGTTGTTCTCTTCATATAGGGTGTGCAACTGTAATGTCCGAATCAATCAAGGAAATAACTTTCCAACTTTGTATTGCCTGGTGAGATCTGCTGTCGGTTCTGGCCTCTGTTTTTTCTGCATTTCTTTTATGTGATTTCAGATCGACACCTGAGCAAAAATCAGGTTTCTGGTCTTTACTCAGAAGATAAAGCCTAACAACAGGCTGCAACAAATAACTAAACTAGTGTGTTCCAGCAAGTTTTATTTCTGTGGCTTCAATGAAAGCCTACAAGAACTTTTCTTTAATTATGACTTATTGTTCCCACAAAAAATGGATTTACTGAATTCTCATAAAAATGCAGGTCAATTAATTTTCTCTTGAGAAATGTGACAAAAACCTATGCTATCGACGTGAACATGGCCTCCCTCTGAAAAGGTATCCCCTTAATAAGATACACATGTGTTAAATTTGGGGTTCGATCCCTGGTGTGATAGATGTTGGTTCTCAAAATTTTGATTCTTCAACTGTTGAACAACTTGTTTATTTGCAATTGTGATTTTGCTCATGCCATGCAATGAATGTTCTAGGGTGGCATCTAACTTACAATCTTCTAAAGCATTGGTAATGTGTTTCTTAATTGACAGAAAAGACCAAATACTTCCTAAATTTCAGGGAATAGGGTGCATTTCAAGAATTAAGTTTCATCATTTTAACTATGAAAGGTTGGTTACATGCAATTAGGTTATCGTTGAATTTGAAAAAAGTTTTCGGTTCTATAATCTTAATTCACGTAAATTAGTTATTTTGTAACACTGATTGTCAAAGTTAAATTTCGAAATGTGATCAGACCTTATTCACCGGAATGGAGGGAGTAAGATGTTGAGTGCTCTTGTGCTGGTAGAAGTTGTGGTTCTATGTTCGACAATGCTGCTTTGTTACAAGGCTAATCTAGTCTTCTCATAGTCACTAGTAGAAAACAGGGCATTGAAACTGGGCAGAATATTGGATTAGTCCCGGTTGTGTTATGAACCGGGACTAATGGGTGCATTAGTCTGGGTACATGAGGCCAGGGCGCCAGCCGGGCCTCAGCAGGAATCCGTCCCAGTTCGTATGACCCCTTTAGTCCTAGTTCCAGACACGGACCGGGACCAAAGGTCCTCGCTCCTGGCCCAACCCCTTTAGTCCCGGTTGGTGGCTAGAACCAGGACTGAAGATATGCCTATTTATATGCTTGCCCCTGCCCGCTCACTCTGTTTTTTTAGGCGGTCGGCGCGCGTGAGGTGTGTGTTGCTGATCTGCTCTCACCTCCTATGCACATGAGGTGTTTTCGATGAAATGCCAGATCCATGCTTAAGCTTTCTCCTCTCCAAGCCCGACCTCCAAGCTTCATTTTCCTCAATATTTGTCTAGGTTTGGCGGTCCGTCATGTCCCATCCCCGTCCTCACCGTCGTCGATCGCCCGCGCCGATCTCTTCGCCGGCACCACTGTTGTGAGCCTCTTGTTCTTATCTTCTTTTAAAAGAAAAATTGCTTATTTGTATAATTAACATTGATATATACTTGTATAAATTTATTACTTTTATTATTGTTTGATATTATATAGGTCCATGGTTATGGTATCCGCCCATGTCGGCCCTCGTACGGTCTCTGATTCGGATGTGGTATATTATCTTTTATAACTATTTGTTTCATTTAGTGTTTATGACAATTATACCGACCAGCGTGACATAGATGTGTTTATTCTAGGAGGTATGTGAACCAGAAATTCCAACTGATCCTCTTGTCAAGAGGTTAAATTTAGTTGAAAAAGAAAACAAGTATTTGAAAGAAAAAATTAAATAATTGAGGAGGAGGAGATGAAATTGGAGTTGCATGTTGCCGATGTCGTCCATGACCACAAGATCAAGATGGATACAATGCGCTTGAAGATTAGTAAGATAAGAAAACATGCCATTAATAATGAGGCTTGGTATCATTATATTGTTCGATAGATTGCTACCTTAGTTGCGATTATGATCGCATTTGTTGTTGCATCTAAATGTTTTACATTGTTGTATGTTAGTTTCAATTTATGTTTTAATTAGATGCTTTAGAGAGCTATATGTTGTTCTATGAGAACTATGTATGAACTTTATGTATTTATTTTCTCCTCTATAACTTTTGAACACTATTGTATTTTGGTTTTAATGTGATGATGAACTTGTATCAATTTGGTCACTTCTCTATTCACAATGTTCTGTAATGGTTTTTGATACATTAGCAAATTCTATGTGGTGGAAATTATGATACCATGCCAATTTTCAACCATTTCATAGTTCATTTGCAGGGCTATTCAATTTCAAGGTCATCTTAGCTCAAAATAAATCATGAAATGAATGAAAAATAACAAATGAAGTCAGAAAAGGGTTGAAAAGTGATGTTGTGGCTTTCAATGGTGCATATTGAATGCAGACAAAGTCTTGAGTTAAAATATGTTTAAAAAAAATGAAATCCCTTTGTAATAGACGAGTTTTCGTTTGAAACCCTCACACTTCGAAGGAGATTGTCCAGTTTGTACAAGAAGTGCATCCATTTTTTCTGGTAACCCTCACAACTTTTTAGCACATGCTATGTGGGTGAAATTTTGATGTCATGTTTAGAGTTCATTTGTAGTGCTTTTCAATTTCAGGGTCATCTTAGCTCAAAATATATCATGAAATGCATGAAAAATAGCAAATGAAGTCACAAAAGGGTTGAAAAGTGATGATGTGGCTTTGAATAGTGCATATTGAATGCAGAAAAATTCTTGAGTTAAAATATGTTTAAAAAAATGAAATCCCTTTGTAATACACGGGTTTTCGTCCGAAACCCTGATACTTCGAAGGAGATTGTCAGGTTTGTACAAGAAGTGCATCCAGTTTTTCCTGTAATCCACACAACTTTTTAGCACATGCTATTTAGGTTAACTTATGACACCATGCCAATTTTCAACCATTTCATAGTTCATTTGCAGGGCTTTTCAATTTAAGGTCATCTTATCTCAAAATAAATCATGAAATGCATGAAAAATAGCAAATGAAGTCACAAAAGGGTTGAAAAGTGACGATGTGGCTTTGGATGGTGCATATTGAATGCAGAAAAAGTCTTGAGTTAAAAGATGTTTAAAAAATGAAATCCCTTTGTAATAGACGAGTTTTCGTCCAAAACCCTCATACTTCGGAGGAGATTGTCCAGTTTGTACACGAAGTGCATCTAGTTTTTCTCGTAACCCTCACAACTTTTTAGCACATGCTATGTGGGTGAAATTATGATGTCATGCCAATTTTCAACCTTTTCAGAGTTCATTTGTAGTGCTTTTCAATTTCAGGGTCATCTTAGCTCAAAATAAATCATGAAATGCATGAAAAATAGCAAATGAAGTCACAAAAGGGTTGAAAAGTGATGGTGTGGCTTTGAATAGTGCATATTGAATGCAGAAAAATTCTTGAGTTAAAATATGTTTAAAAAAATGAAATCCCTTTGTAATAGACGGGTTTTCGTCCGAAACCCTGATACTTCGAAGGAGATTGTCAGGTTTGTACAAAAAGTGCATCCAGTTTTTCCCGTAATCCAAACAACTTTTTAGCACGTGCTATTTGGGTTAACTTATGACACCATGCCAATTTTCAACCATTTCATAGTTCATTTGCAGGGCTTTTCAATTTTAGGGTCATCTTATCTCAAAATAAATCATAAAATGCATGAAAAATAGCAAATGAAGTTAGAAAAGGGTTGAAAAGTGATGATGTGGCTTTGAATGGTGCATATTTAATGCAGAAAAAGTCTTGAGTTAAAAGATGTTTAAAAAATGAAATCCCTTTGTAATAGACGAGTTTCCGAAAGAGTGATACTTCAAAGGAGATTGTTCAGTTAGTACAGAAAGTGCATCCTGTTTTTCCCGTAACCCTCACAACTTTTTAGCACATGCTATGTGCATGAAATTATCATACCATGGAAATTTTCAACCATTTCATAGTTCATTTGAAGGGCTTTTCAATTTCAAGGTCATCTTAGCTTAAAATAATTCATGAAATGCATGAAAAATAATAAATGAAGTCACAAAAGGGTTGAAAAGCAATGATGTGGCTTTGAATGGTGCATATTGAATGCAGAAAAAGTTTGAGTTAAAATATGTTTAAAAAAGAAATCCCTTTGTAATAGACGAGTTTTCGTCGGAAACAGTGATACGTCGAAGGAGATTGTCCAATTTGTACACGAAGTGCATCCAGTTCTTCCCATAACCCTCAAACCTTTTTAGCACATGCTATGTGGGTGAAATTATGATACCATGCCAATTTTCAACCATTTCAGAGTTCATTTGCAGGGCTTTTCAATTTGAGGGTCATCTTAGCTCAAACTAAATCACGAAATGCATGAAAAATAGGAAATGAAGTCAGAAAAGGGTTGAAAAGTGATGATGTGGCTTTGAATGGTCCATATTGGATACAGAAAAAGTCTTGAGTTAACATATGTTTTCAAAAAATGCAGAAAAAATCTTTTATAAAACTGGAATAGCACAAACTATGAACTAAAGAGAATGAATTAAATATAATATTCTTCATTAGCAAAAAGAATAAAAATAATATTAACTAAAATTATCAAAGTATTTATTTGTTAAAAACTTGAATGATAAAACAATACAGTTTTAAGTCATGAACTATAGAACAATACAGTTTTTATGCGACATCTTGTAATTAATGGTTGGCATGTATAAAACGTGCATGTAAGCTTTTCCAAAACTTTGACTGTTTATATAGGGACAAGTGTTCAAAATGGTCGACCGCATTGTAAAAGTTTCCGGAAGAATATTTTTGTAAATATCATATCAAGCATCAAAATAAACTATTATTGATTATGCCTATGTATGTCAGGAAAGTTTATAAATACTCTGCTTCAAATAAGGTATCTTTTCTGTCCGTTGTAGCTAATTGGACTTTTGTCAAAATCCTCCCGTGTATAGAGTTTAGAACTTTATATACACTTCTATTTCCATGGAAAAATATTTAATATACCTTTGTGTTTCAAAAGACGAAATAGTTAGTTCTAGAAATCTGAGTACTGAGTAAGTAATAAGACTGTTAAATAATATGCAAAAGAGCAGAAAATGTAGGCCTTGATGAAAATTTGAAGACAGAAAATGAATGCCCAATAAGTACTTAGTAATAAAAATACTATGATGATAACCAAGCATCCATCAGTGGTGCTGAACTTTCATAGCATAGAAAAAATAAGACAAATTGGAGCAGGTCACAACATTAGAGTGTCACATCAAGCTTGTTACGTGGAAGAGGAGCCTGCAACAGCAACATGTTCATGCATACCATCTCTAACTGGCGAAATAGCTCAATACACCTTACAATAATATCAATTACATTACACCCCCATGGAATTAAGAAAGGCATAAGAAACATGATTTATGTGATGTAAGAACAAAAGGAAGGAGCGGACCAAGTCTAGAAGCGAATAAACCAGAAGAATTAATGCAAACATTTTTTCACCAAAAATATAAAAATACTGGTGCAATAAAACAAACCTTCGGTCGCCCAAGCACTCCAAGCTCGAGGTACCATTTATTCTAACACCGATCACAATGAACTTCCAAATTTCAAAATCTAACTGCTCTGCATATATATAGGATGCAGAAAAGAAAACTAAGTTTCCCAATTCAGAAATTAGTAGTGGTAATTACAAAAAGATATCAACATATATATAATTGAGTTTAGGACCATCTCCTAATGAAGCGGCCATTAATCAATACACATCCCTATGAAACATTACCCAGCTAGCCGCGCATTTTACATGCTTATAGAAGGCAGAAGAAAATTACTAAAACTATTTAATAATGCATTTGCTTCAGTCTAGAAGCAAATAAAACTCCAGTTTAGAAGCAAATAAATCAGAAGAAGTAATGCAAACATTTTTTTTTCACCAAAAATATAAAAATACTGGTGCAATCAAAGAAACCTTCGGTCGCCCAAGCACTCAATAGTCAAGGTACCATTTATTCTGACACTGATCACAATGAACTTCCAAAATTCAAAATCTAACCGCCATGCATATAGACGCAGGCAACATAAACCCATAAATAAACAATATAAAAGTAGAAAAGTAGATGGATATACAACTTTATCTTTGGGATAACTAAAGTGTGATTGATTAAGTTGGAGTCTGGACACAATACATATACATGCCTGTCAACAATTTTTTTTTTGCACGGGCAGTTCTCTCTAGTTGTACTTGTAGACTACGCACACGTACATGGTAGTTTGAGTGAACTAAGAACGTCCGACTCTATGGCAAATACAACGGTGACCTCCTGTGCGTGTACTTTTTTTTGCAGACGTGTCTCCATGTGGAATCGATCCAGCAGGCTGCGCTTCTGTACATGGACGACTTTAGCCGTATATTGTGTCTCCTTGCAACAATCGGCTGCGAAGTAATGAAGCTAACCTTGTACGACCATATCGCCGGAAGCAGCACCTGGCTGTATCGTCAAGATTGGGCCTGCTCCAGCATTGGATTACGTATTTGGTACTGAGCATAGTAACATTGGTAATCGGCTTATATTATCGAGCTTGTGGAAGAGGTGGACGTTGAGGGCGGTATATGGATCCTTATTTGGTTGTACGTCTGCACAGCAACTCTGGGTGAAAAATCCATTGACAATGGTAGACCTAGCCTCAATTTTCTTTTATTGATAGATGGCCTGGACAGGATGCACATGAGAAAGAACTTGATCGTGATGAGAAAAACAGTTCTGAGAGAATAAGATCTTTGGGCACACAGTATCCATGCGCCAACCTGCTTGCTTCAGCTTGAGAGACGATAGAATTTTTACCATGGGAGAAGAAACAGATGATGGAGTCATTGGCAGAACAGAGAGAAACAATTTCCATGCCGCAAAATATTGGAGGAGGTCGTGGAGTTATAGATGGGCTGTGGAGTTATAGATAGATTCAGTTAGAGTTTCTCTTTCAAAATACACGTGCAATTATGGATAAGCTGAGTTTGGAGGTTTTTACTTCTATTTTTATGATGGTGAAAGCAATATGGGCATTTGCAGTATTTTTTGCCGATGGTATTACAGTTAATCTACACCGTTATAAATCGGTCCCACCGGATGAACGCCCGTAAAATCTAATTAACGTGGGAATTTCTTGGGAGTCTCTAATTAGTATAAGTATAGATTGTCATGTTCATAGGTGAGACTTCTTGTTTATAGTTATGAGAAAAAGAACTCAATATCACCGTACCCGTATCACCGTATCGATATTTTACCGTATCACCTTATTGTTGTTTGTAGAAATTGTCGTATCCCGTATCGCCATACCCGTATCACCGTGTCAATGTCGCTGAATTGGTGCTTCGTAGGTTATCAGTCCCACTATATGAACATGATGCACTTGATAATTTTCATATGTTCATAGAATGATAACTTCGACATGAGGGGGGTGAGGGTCCGCAAGTATCCTCGACGACCATGAGAGAGGCGGTCACGGGTTCAAACCAGTTTCAGTAATACCCGAAAGATAGGACGACTCATCGGACATGGAAGGGGAGGAGTCCTCGACGATCGTATGAAACCAACTGTTATAAAACTTGTGAACTTTGCGTGATGTTTCCCACTAATCCATTGCTCATATGCATATGATTCCTTGTTCTGATTAAGTCTATGTTTGCCACTAATACATCGCTCATGGTTGTATATTGCCACGTTATAATATTTGCAGAAACTATGGACAGAGAATTAGAAAAAGAAGAGTTGTTTGGGGATATAATCCACGAGTCTGGTGATATCGATCTCAGCTGCTTGCCGTTTCTGAATGAGAGCGATGGTGATTCAAGAGAAGATGGCGGCTCTGGTTAGGAGGAAGGAGATCATGATGGCTCGGGTGATCGAATTGAGGACGAAGGAGATCATGATGGCTCCGGTGATTGAATGGAGAAGGGAGCCATAACTGCTTCAAAGTCCGGCGAGGTATATATTAATTAATCCTCTGCTGACTAGATGCATTAATTCTTTTGTATGTATATATATTAACATTTATTTCTTCTTTTAATTAGCCATCCGAATCGAGCTCCACTTCGGTAAGGAGACGAGGGCCGATGAAAAGGTTGGACCCGGAAGAAAGGTTCACGATCGAAGAAGTCTCTGCAGAAGGCCAATCGATTGCTCCCTACCGAACCAAGAAGAAATTCATACATCAAAGCGGAGTTATTGTTAGGGACATCGTCCCGATCAACTTCCAAGAATGAAATAAGAAGAAGGACCCTTAAATTCCTTATGTCACCGATAGAGTGAAAGATGATCTTTGGACCAATCTGATGAGAAATTTCAGCCTACCGCGAGAGGAGGATCAGAATAACCCAATTATATAGGGAAAGGTCAAGGTGTTTTCTCTTAATAAGATGGGAGAACTATTCAAGAACTGGAAGAAAGATTTGAACAGGAAGTTTGTCGAGAAAGACGAGACTCCAGAATTCAAAGGTCAATATGCGAAGATGAAAGATCACTGGCCCGCATTTGTGGCCTACAAGAAATCGGAGAAGGCTAAGAACATATCACTTACAAATAAGGAAAATGCCGCAAGGAAGGAGTATCACCATGTTACGGGGTCAGGTGGCTACAGCAAAGCCCGACCTGCGTGGGACAAAGCTAAGCAAGACCTTCTTGCTAAAGATGTCCAACCAGCGACATTGCACTGGCCAGATTGGGCAAGGACTTGGTTCTTCGGGGTTGGGTGAACTTGGGAGCTAGAAATAGGGAAGTTCGTCTAGACGAAAGCTCAACTTGCAATAACCATCACAAAGCTTGAGGAAGGAATCAAGGAAGCGTTGGAAGGGAAGTTCATTCCAGACAGAGAGAAGGACGAGTTGTCAAAGGCCCTCGGGAATCCTGAACACCTTGGATGAACACGAGGCACATCAGACTCTGTTTCGTGGAATGTTTGGTTTCCCGACAATACTGGTTACAAAAGCCGACAGAGAAAGAAGAAAGAGGAAGCAAGCGAAATGCAGAAGATGAATGAAATATTATTGAAACTAGATGAACTTGAGAGACAGCGAGCTTCTGGCCAACCCTCTCAGCGGCATGAAGATCCTTAATTGGAGACTACCCACGATGCTACCCCACCATCCCAGTGGAGAAGCAGCGTGGCTTCCATGGAGCTTGTTCATCCTGAAAGCATGACTCCTCGCTACCCCGTGGATGATATCACTAATAAAGAACATTGTGTGTTAATGGCAAAATGCCATAACCTGACCTTTAAGGTGACGGTCGGCGATGTCTTACCTCCTCGACCCGATGCAACTTTCCATTGCACTCCGGTTCCAGGTGACTTTGCTATTGTCACGGCGGATGAAATAATGGACGGATTTGATGAGCTGGAGCTTGAGTACCTTACAGGTGAAGGGGAGCTTCTTCTTCGATATGCTTTAAAGACTACCTGTCTATGGAGAAAGGAACACATCGTGCTTCCATACTAGACGTCGGCTCAACAGACTCAGGCGGAGGAGGCCCCGGTGCCTGAGTCATCTCTAGTGCGTCAGCCGTCTCCGGTACGTCAGCCGACTCCGTCGCGCCAGCCATCTCCGGTGTGTCAGCCGACTCCGCCGCATCAGCCATCTCCGATGTGTGAGTCGTCTCTGACGCGTCAGCTGTCTTCGGCTCGTCAGCCGACTCCGTCGCCTCAGCGGACTCCGACGGAGGAGGCCCCTTAGCAGAATCCTCCTCTGCCTCAACTGTCTCCGCCACGTCATCGGACTCCGCCTCCTCCGCCGCCTCAGCAACATCGAAAGAGAGCCGCCGCCGCTCTAGCGGCTAGCAGCAGTATGAAATAGAGGAGATTCAGATCAGGCCGAAGCCTTAAGGTTCCTCCCAAGTTTCCCTATGAGATGACTGAGAGGAAAACAACGATATCGTCGTTGAAGAAGTGAGACGCTAGCTTGCACCGAAACGTCCGCCTCCAGAGGAGAAAATAGATCCGGTGAAAGCAAAGCGAACTCTGGATGCCCTTAGGAGACCACCACTGCCTCCGTTGCAATCAAACTATGACCGCTGTATTCAAAAGATATTTGGTCAAGCGAAGCGGTCGGGAAGCTTAAATAGCAGTGGTGCGATAAGTGGGAAAACAACTCCCCCACTCGGCGAACAAGAACTGTAATTGTGCCCTTCGCTCAAGGTGGTTACCGATAACGCTGCTAATGATCCAGAGAAAGCGGCCAGTGGTCCTGCTATCACTGCTGGTGATTACTTACCCGACTCAGTACAATTTGAAAAGGCTGAGGTAGTACAAACCTTAAGATACGGGAATGGGAAGCCTCTCGTCACACATGAGGAGCTCGACCGTCTACCAACGATGATGCAAAAACTTCATGAATGGTACTTGAAAGCCTGGAAGCATGGGACCAACAATATCTTCATGCGAATTAAAGATGAGCAATTCTTCAATGGAGAGCAGGAACTGTCCGTTGAATTTGAAGAAATATTTCAATTATACAATCAAAAGGAACTCGACAAAACTATCATCGGTTGCTATTGTCTGTAAGTATTTTTTTTCCTGCAATTAAGTCTCTAGCTCAGCTCGTTTGTTGCATGTATTAATTATCCTCACACTATATTATTTAGACTGAAGATCCTTGAATGCAAACAACTTCAAATCTATGACATTGGGTTCATTGACCCAAATTTCAGAAATGAACATACGTTAAAAGAATTTCCCGCTGATACAGAGAAAAAATTGCTAAATGCGTTACTTGGACTACAAACCAGAAAGGAAATACTATTTCCTTACGACTTCAAGTGAGTGTTACTATCTTGTGCACATTCTGTTTCTCTTACTCGAGGTTAAGCGCAATTAACGAGTTATCCATGCATAGTTTCCACTTTATTCTGCTAGACATTCAGCTTGAAGAGGGAAAAGTAACTGTCTTGGACTCGAGATGTAAATACCCTAACGAGTGGACGAACATGAGGCAAACGCTTCAGAAGTAAGTTCAATTATTATTGCACTATATTGACAAAGTTAGTTCATTTCCGGATATCAAGTAATCATTTTCTTTGTCGGGCAGGGTTTGGAAAAAGTTTACCAAAAAGGTCAAGGGTGTTAGCTGGAAACCGGAGCTCCAATTTGTATACCCCAAATTAACTACCACTATAGTACCACATACCCCAAATTAACTGTAAACACTAGTACTATGGTTTGATCGAATCTGGAGTGTGTTATCCTACCAATTCTTCTTGAAATGCTTTGAACCACATACTTGGAGCTCCGGTTTTGATCGAATCTGGAGTGTGTTAGCCGAATCTTGATCGTAGTAATACACATGTTCATAATATTGATGCCAAAAGATACAAAGTTAATAATAATAGTACCACATACTTGTGGCACTGCCGCTAAATGTCATATTGGTATAAAACGCATGATAAAACTCCATGCTGATGGATCTTTGGACTCATTCGATTTCGAATCGGTTGAGACATGCGAACCATGCCTCTTGGTCAAGATGACTAAGGACCCCGTTTTTCGGTTTGATGGAGCGGGCAAGTGACTTATTGGAAATGATACATGTTGATGTATGCAATCCAATGAGTCTTATAGCGTGCGGTGGATATCGTTATTTTCTTACCTTCATTGATGATTTGAGTAGATATAGTGTATATTTACTTAATGAAACACAAGTCTGAATCGTTTGAAAGGTTCAAGCAAATTCACAGTGAAGTTTAAGATCATCGTGACAAGAAGATAAAAATATCTACGATATGATCGTCGAGATGAATATCTGAGTTGCGAGTTTGGCATACAACTTTAGACAATGTGAAAATTGTTTCAGAACTCACGCCACCTGAAACACCATAGTGTGATGGTGTGTCCGAACGTCATAGTCGTGCTATATAGGATATGGTGCATGCTATGATGTCTCTTATCATTTTGTTACTATAATTTTGGGGTTATGCATTAGAGACAACGACATTCACTTTAAATAGGGCACCATGTAAATCCGTTGAGATGACACCGTGTGAATTAGGGTTTAATAGAAACCCAAGCTATCATTTCTTAATGTTTAGGGCTGCGACGCTTGTGTGGAAAATGTTTTCACCTAATGAGCTCGAACCCAAAGCGGACAAATGCATCTTCATAGAATACCCTAAGAATAGTTGGGTAAACCTTCTATCTCAGATCCAAGCATAAAGTGCGTGTTGCTAAAACTGGGTCCTTTCTCAAGAAAAAGTTTCTCTCAAGAGAATTGTTGGAAATATGCCCTAGAGGCAATAAATAAAGTGTTTACTATTATATTTCCTTGTTCATGATAATCGTTTATTATCCATGCTATAATTGTATTGATTGGAAACACATTGCATGTGTGGGTAAATAGACAACACTGTGTCCCTAGTATGCCTCTAGTGAACTAGCTCGTTGATCAAAGATGGTCAAGGTTTCCTAGCCATTGGCATGTGATGTCATTTGATAATGGGATCACATCATTGGGAGAATGATGTGATGGACAAGACCCAAACTACAAACGTAGCGTATGATCGTGGCAGTTTATTGCTACTGTTTTCTGCATGTCAATGTATATGTTCCTATGACCATGAGATCATGCAACTCACGGATATCAGAGGAGTGCCTTGTAGGTATCAAACATCGCAACGTAACTGGGTGACTATAAAGGTGCTCTACAGGTATCTCCGATGGTGTCTGTTGAGTTGGCATGGATCGAGACTGGGATTTGTTACTCCGTATGACGGAGAGGTATCTCGGGGCCCACTCGGTAATGCAACATCACAATAAGCCTTCCAAGCAATGTGACTAATTGTTAGTTGCGGGATCTTGTATAACGGAACGAGTAAAGAGACTTGCCGGTAACAAGGTTGAACTGGGTATGGAGATACCGACGATCGAATCTCGGGCAAGTAACATACCGAAGAACAAAGGGAACGTTATACGGGATTAACTGAATCCTTGACACAGAGGTTCGACCGATAAAGATCTTCGTATAATATGTAGGAACCAATGTGGACATCTAGGTCCCGCCATTGGTTATTGGCCGGAGAGGTGTCTCG
The DNA here is from genome assembly GCA_022496015.1 of Hordeum marinum. NCBI lineage: Eukaryota > Viridiplantae > Streptophyta > Magnoliopsida > Poales > Poaceae > Hordeum > Hordeum marinum. Next base: position 559,519,626 of record CM039678.1, read on the forward strand.
GTCATGTCTACATAGTTCTCGAACCCGCAGGGTCTGCACACTTAAGGTTCGGTGACGTTTCGGAAGTGTAGAGTTATGTATGGTGGTGACCGAAGATTGTTCGGAGTCCCGGATGAGATCCCGGACGTCACGAGGAGCTCCGGAATGGTCCGAAGGAAAAGATTCATATATAGGAAGTCCCAGTTTGGTCACCGGAAAAGTTTCGGGCTCATCGGTAGTGTACCGGGAGTGCCGGTAGTGTACCGGGAGACCACCGGGAGGGGTATTTCGACCCAAGAGGTTTTATGGGCTGTGGGAATATGAATACCAGTCCTTGGTGGGCTATTGGAAGTCCTACACGAAGCCCATGAGGCTGGGATGAAAATATCAAAAGGAAAAAGGTGGAAAAAGGCAAAAAGGGCTATATATGGAAGGAGTCCTAATCCCACTAGGAGTGGGAAGAGGAGGACTCCTCCCTAGCTGGCCAAACCAGGTGGGTTTTGGCCCTTGCGCCAGCCCCTCCTCCTCCTCCTCACCTCCTATATATACTAGAGGGCTTTGAGGGTTTTTGGCACAAGTTATTCTGCCACGTGTTGCCCTGTTCTCCAGTGCATAGTTTCTCCTCTAGATCGGATTTCTGCAGTGCTTAGGCGAAGCCCTACTGGAATAGCTCCACCACCATCTCCGGAGCGCCGTCACGCTGCCAGAGAACTCTTCCTCCCCTCCACTTCCTCTTGCTGGAGATCGTCATCAAGCTGCACGTGTGTTGAACGCGGAGGTGCCGTCCGTTCGGTACTAGATCGGAAGGATCGTGATCAAGACCACGGGACGTTCGTGATCGGATCGCGGGACGGATTATGACGAGATCGCGGGACGGTTCGTGATTGGTTCGCGGGACGGGTCGTGATTAGATCGTGGGACGCTCGGCGATTTGGATTGCGAAGAAGTACGACTACACCAACCGCGTTTCTTAACGCTTTCCGCTTAGCGATCTACAAGGATACGTAGATCCACTCTCCCTCTCGTAGATGCTCATCACCATTGATAGGTTTGCGTGTGCATGGGAATTTTTTTGTTTCCCATGCGACGTTCCCCAACAGTGGTATCAGAGCCAGGTTGATGGTTCAATGAGATCTCGAGTAGAACACAAAAGGTTTGTGGGCGTTGATGCTTACATTGCTTCCTCCTTTGGTCATGTTTTGTTTCAGCGGTATTGTGGGATGAAGCGGCCCAGACCAACCTTACTCGTACGCTTACGAGAGACCGGTTCCCTCAACTGCACTTGTTGCAATAGATGGCTAGCGGGTGTCAGTTTCTCCTACTTTAGTTGGATCGGATTCGACAAAGGCGGTCCTTAAGAAGGTTGAAAAGCAACTTATGTATCACCGTTGTGGTTTATGCGTAGGTGAGAATCGTTCTTGCTAGATACCCGTAGCAGCCACGTAAAACTTGCAACAACAATTAGAGGACGTCTAACTTGTTTTTGCAGGGTATGTTGTGATGTGATATGGCCAATTACATGATGAGATATATGTGATGTATGAGATGATCATGTGATGTATAGAATTTCACGACTTGCATGTCGATGAGTACGGCAACCAGCAGGAGCCATAGGGTCGTCTTTAATTATTGTATGACCTGTGTGTCAATCATTAACGCTATGTAATGCTTTACTTTATCGCTACGGTAGCAATAGTAGTAGAACCATGCAGGGCGTGACAACCCCGATGGCGACACGTTGATGGAGATCAAGATGATGGAGATCATGGTGTCGTGCCGGTGACAATGGAGATCATGCCGATGTTTTGAAGATGGAGATCTTAAAAACAAGTTCATGGCCATATCCTGTCACTTATGAATTGCATGAGATGTTAATCCTTTTATGCACCTTGTTTTGCTTAGTACGATGGTAGCATTATAAGGTGATCCCTCACTTAAATTTCAAGATAAATTGTGTTCTCCCCGAGTGTGCACCGTTGCAAAAGTTCGTCGTGTCGAGACACCACGTGATGACCGGGTGTGATAGACTCTACGTTCACATACAACGGGTGCAAGCCATATTTGCACGTGCAGAACACTCGGGTTAAACTTGACGAGCCTAGCATGTACAGACATGGCCTCAGAACACAAGAGACTGAAAGGTCGAACATGAGTCATATAGTTGATATGATCAACATAATGATGTTCACCATTGAAGCCACCTTAACTCACGTGATGATCGGACTTGAGTTGGTGAATTTGGATCATGTGACACTCAGATGACCTGAGGAATGTCAATTTGAGTGGGAGCTTTAGTAATTTGATCAACTAAACTCATTATCTTGAACAATAGTCTAAGTAACCTTTGCATATTTATGTTGTAGATCAATGGCTCGCGCAGTAGCACCCCTGAATTTTAATGCGTTCCTAGAGAAAGCTAAGTTGAAAGATGATGGAAGTAACTTTGTTGATTGGGCCCGAAATATGAGGATTATACTCACGGATTCCCAGAAACAATATGTCCTTGATGCACCGCTTGGTGACCAACCAGAAGACATGACCTCCGAAGACGTTAAGAACGCTTGGGAGGCTCGTGCTGGAGACTACTCAATAGTTCAGTGTGCAATATTATATGGCTTAGAACCGGGACTTCAAAGACGTTTTGAACGTCATGGAGCATATGAGATGTTCTAGGAGTTGAAGTTTATTTTTCAGAAGAATGCCCGGATCGAGAGGTATGAGACCTCCGATAAGTTCTATGCTTGCAAGATGGAGGAGAACGGGTCTATCAGTGAGCATATACTTAGAATGTCTGGGTATTCAAACTGTCTAGCTGAGTTGGGAATTACCCTTCCGGAAGAGGCGATCATTGACAGAGTTCTTCAATCACTACCACCTAGTTACAAGAGCTTTGTGATGAACTATAACATGCACGGGATGAACAAGTCATCATCCGAGCTGTTTGTGATGCTAAAAGTCACTGAGTCTGAAATCCAAAAAGAACATCAAGTGTTGATGATCAATAAAACTACTAGTTTCAAGAAAAATGGCAAGCGCAAAGGCAAGAAGGGTAAAACCAAGAAGGATGGCAAAGCAGTTGCTACTCCTACAAAGAAGCCTAAGCATGGACCTAAGCCAGAAACTAAGTGCTTTCATTGCAAAGGAACTGGTCACTGGAAGCGGAACTGCCCCAAGTACCTGGCTGACAAGAAGGTGGCCAAAGACAAACAAGGTATATATGATATACATGTTATTGATGTGTACCTTACTTGTTCTCGTAGTAGTGCCTGGGTATTTGATACCGGTTCGGTTGCTCACATTTGCAACTCAAAACAAGAACTACGGAATAAACGAAGACTGGCAAAGGACGAAGTGACGATGCCCGTGGGAAATGGTTCCAAGGTTGATGTGATCGCCGTCGGCACGCTCTCTCTTCGATTACCATCAGGATTAGTGATGAACATGAATAATTGTTATTTAGTGCCTGCGTTAAGCATGAACATTATATCTGGATCTTGTTTATTGCGAGACGGTTACTCATTTAAATCAGAGAATAAAGGTTGTTCTATTTATATGAGTGATATCTTTTATGGTCATGCACCCAATGTTAGGGGTTTATTCATATTGAATCTTTATAGTGATGACACACATGTTCATAACATTGATGCCAAAAAATGTAGAGTTGATAATGATAGTACCACTTTCTTGTGGCACTGCCGTTTAGGTCATATTGGTGTAAAACGCACGAGGAAGCTCCATACTGATGGACTTTTGGAGTCACTTGATTTTGAATCACTTGACACATGTGAACCATGCCTCATGGGCAAGATGACTAAAACGCCGTTCTCTGGAACAATGGAACGGGCAAGTGACTTATTGGAAATCATACATACTGATGTGTGCGGTCCAATGAATGTTGCAGCGCGTGGTGGATATCGTTACTTTCTCACCTTCACTGATGACTTAAGTAGATATGGGTATATTTACTTGATGAAACACAAGTCTGAAACGTTTGAAAAGTTCAAGCAATTTCAAAGTGAAGTTGACAATCATCATAACAAGAAGATTAAATTTCTGCGATCTGATCGAGGAGGTGAATATCTGAGTTATGAGTCTGGCAGTCACTTAAGACAATGTGGAATTGTTTCACAGTTGACACCGCCTGGAACACCACAGCGTAATAGTGTGTCTGAACGTCGTAATCGAACCTTATTAGATATGGTGCATTCTATGATGTCTCTTGCCGATTTGCCACTATGGTTTTGGGGTTATGCATTAGAGACAGCTGCATTCACTTTAAATAGGACACCATCAAAACCCGTTGAGACGACGCCATATGAACTGTGGTTTGGCAAAAGGCCAAAGTTGTCGTTTCTTAAAGTTTGGGGATTTGATGCTTATGTCAAAAAGCTTCAGCCTGAAAAGCTGGAACCCAAAGCAGAGAAATGCGTCTTCATAGGATACCCGAAAGAGACAGTCGGGTATACCTTCTATCTCAGATCCAAAGGCAAAGTTTTTGTCGCAAAGAACGGAACATTTCTTGAGAAAGAGTTTCTCTCGAAAGAATTGAGTGGGAGGAAAATAGAGCTTGATGAGGTTATTGAACCTTTACTTCGACCAGAAAGTAGCGCAGCGCAGAAAGATGTTTCTGCGGAACCTACGACGATAGAAGAGGAAGTTAATGATGATGATCATGAAGCTTCGGATCAAGCTACTATTGAACCTCGTAGGTCGACAAGGACGCGTACTACGCCCGAGTGGTACGACAACCCTGTCTTGGAGGTCATGTTGTTCAAAATGGAGCAGTCCAAGAACGGGTTCTTGCCTGTGTTACAAGGTGTGAAGTTGAGTAAGACTCAATGCCCAGTGACTGCAGATGATAAAGAAAAGATGAGCGTCATCCCCTATGGTTCAGCCATAGGCTCTATCATGTATGCAATGCTGTGCACAAGACCCAATGTCAGCCTTGCCATAAGTATGGCTGGAAGGTTTCAAAGTGATCCTGGAATGGAGCACTGGCAAGCGGTCAAGAATATCCTTAAGTACCTTAACAGGACTAAGGAGATGTTTCTCGTTTATGGAGGTGATGAAGAGCTCGTCGTAAAGGGTTACGTCGATGCAAGCTTTGACACTGATCCGGACGACTCTAAGTCGCAAACCGGATACGTATTTATTCTTAACGGGGGAGCGGTAAGCTGGTGCAGTTCCAAGCTGAGCGTCGTAGCTGATTCTACGTGTGAAGCGGAGTACATCGCAGCCTCGGAGGCAGCGAAGGAAGGCGTCTGGATGAAGCAGTTCATGATAGATCTTGGAGTGGTGCCTAGTGCACTGAATCCAATAAACCTGTTCTGTGACAAAACTGGTGCCATTGCTCTAGCCAAGGAACCAAGGTTTCACAAGAGGACCAGACACATAAAGCGACGCTTCAACTCCATCTGGTTCTACATCGAGGAGAAGGACATAAATATTTGCAAACTGCACACGGATCTGAATGTTGCAGACCCGTTGACTAAACCTCTTCCAAGAGCTAAACATGATCAACACCAGAACTGTATGGGTGTTCGATTCATTACCATGTAAATCACATAGTGATGTGAACTAGATTATTGACTCTAGTGCAAGTGGGAGACTGTTGGAAATATGCCCTAGAGGCAATAAATAAAGTGTTTACTATTATATTTCCTTGTTCATGATAGTTGTTTATTATCCATGCTATAATTGTATTGATTGGAAACACATTGCATGTGTGGGTAAATAGACAACACTGTGTCCCTAGTATGCCTCTAGTGAGCTAGCTCGTTGATCAAAGATGGTCAAGGTTTCCTAGCCATTGCCATGTGATGTCATTTGATAACGGGATCACATCATTGGGAGAATGATGTGATGGACAAGACCCAAACTACAAACGTAGCGTATGATCGTGTCAGTTTATTGCTACTGTTTTCTGCATGTCAATGTATATGTTCCTATGACCATGAGATCATGCAACTCACGGATATCAGAGAAGTGCCTTGTGTGTATCAAAGTTCGCAACGTAATTGGGTGACTATAAAGGTGCTCTACAGGTATCTCCGATGGTGTCTGTTGAGTTGGCATGGATCAAGACTGGGATTTGTTACTCCGTATGACGGAGAGGTATCTCGGGGCCCACTCGGTAATGCAACATCACAATAAGCCTTGAAAGCAATGTGACTAATTGTTAGTTGTGGGATCTTGTATTACGGAACGAGTAAAGAGACTTGCCGGTAACGATGTTGAACTAGGTATGGAGATACCGACGATCAAATCTCGGGCAAGTAACATACCGAAGAACAAAGGGAACGTTATACGGGATTAACTGAATGCTTGACACAGAGGTTCGACTGATAAAGATCTTCGTAGAATATGTAGGAACCAATGTGGACATCCAGGTCCCGCCATTAGTTATTGGCCGGAGAGGTGTCTCGGTCATGTCTACATAGTTCTCGAACCCGCAGGGTCTGCACACTTAAGATTCGGTGACGTTTCGGAAGTGTAGAGTTATGTATGGTGGTGACCGAAGATTGTTCGTAGTCCCGGATGAGATCCCGAATGTCACGAGGAGCTCCGGAATGGTCCGGAGGTAAAGATTCTTATATAGGAAGTCCCAGTTTGGTCGACGGAAAAGTTTCGGGCTCATCGGTAGTGTACCGGGAGTGCCGGTAGTGTACCGGGAGACCACCGGGAGGGGTATTTAGACCCAAGAGGTTTTATGGGCTGTGGGAAGATGAATACCAGCCCTTAGTGGGCTGGTGGAAGTCCTATACAAAGCCCATGAGGCTGGGAAGAAAATACCAAAAGGAAAAAGGTGGAAAAAGGCAAAAAGGGCTATATATGGAAGGAGTCCTAATCCCACTAGGAGTGGGAAGAGGAGGACTCCTCCCTAGCCGGCCAAACCAGGTGGGTTTTGGCCCTTGAGCCAGCCCCTCCTACTCCTCCTCTCCTCCTATATATACTAGAGGGGTTTGAGGGTTTTTGGCACAAGTTATTCTGCCACGTGTTGCCCTGTTCTCCAGTGCATAGTTTCTCCTCTAGATCAGATTTCTGCAGTGCTTAGGCAAAGCCCTGCTGGAATAGCTCCACCACCATCTACGGAGCGCCGTCACGCTGCCGGAGAACTCTTCCTCCCCTCCACTTACTCTTGCTGGATCAAGACGGTGGAGATCGTCATCAAGCTGCACGTGTGCTGAACGCGGAGGTGCCGTCCGTTCGATACTAGATCGGAAGGATCGTGATCAAGACCACGGGACGTTCATGATCGGATCGCGGGATGGATCGTGACGAGATCGCGGGACGCTTCGTGATTGGTTCGTGGGACGGGTCGTGATTAGATCGCGGGACGCTCGGCGATTTGGATCGCGAGGAAGTACGACTACACCAACCGCGTTTCTTAACGCTTCCCGCTTAGCGATCTACAAGGGTACATAGATCCACTCTCCCTCTCGTAGATGCTCATCACCATGGATAGGTTTGCGTGTGCGTAGGAAATTTTTGTTTCCCATGCGACGTTCCCCAACAAGAATTTAGTGGGAGGAAGATAGAACTTGATGAGGTTGTTGAACCTTTGTTCAACCAGAGAGTAGCGCAGCGCAGGAAGTTGTTTTATGTGAAGCCTACGTTAGTTGAAAAGGAAGTTAATGATGATGATCATGAAGCTTCGGATCAAGTTACTATCGAACCTTGTAGGTCGACAAGGACGTGTACTGCTCCTGAGTGGTGCAGCAACCCTGTCTTAGAGGTCAAGTTGTTGGACAACGATGAACCTACGAACTATGGAGAAGCGATGATGTGCCCGGAAACCAACAAATGGTTAGAGGCCATGAAATCCGAGAAAGGATGCATGTATGAAAACCATGTATGGACTTTGGTGGACTTGCTCGTTGGACGGCAGGTCGTTATGTACAAATGGATCTTTGAAATGAAGACAGACACTGATGGTAAATGTCACCATTTGTAAAGCTCGACTTGTTGCAACGAAGTTTACGACAAGTTCAAGGAGTTGACTGCGATGAGACTTTCTCACTCGTAGCGATGCTAAAGTGTGTTGAAATTATGTTAGTAGTTGCTGCGTTTTCAATTATGAAATCTGGCAGATGGATGTCAGAACATCGTTTCTTTAACGGTTTACCTGAGGAAAGGTTGTATGTGATACAACCAGAAGGTTTTGTCAGTCCTAAGGATGCTAAAAGGTGTGCAAGCTTCAGTGATCCTTTTATAGACTGAAGCAAGCATCTCGGAGTTGGAATGTACACTTTGATGAGGTGATCAAAGTTTTTGAGTCTATACAAAGTTTATGAGAAACTTGTATTTGCAATAAAGTGAGTGGGAGCACCATAGAGTTTCTGATAAGTATATGTGGATGACATATTGCTATTCGGAAATAATGCGGAATTTCTAGAAAGCATAAACGGTTGTTTGAAAAGTGATTTTCAAAGGAAGACCTGAATAAAGCTACCTAATTGTTGAGCTTCAAGATCTATAAAGATAGATCAAGATGCTTGATAAGACTTTCAATGAGTACATACCTTGACAAGATTTTGAAAGAGTTCAAAATGGATTAGTTAGAGAGAAGTGTTGTCGCCTACTTTGTAAGGTGTGAAGTTGAGTTAGACTCAAAGCTTGACCACGACAGAAGAAAGAGAAAGGACGAATGTCGTCCCCTGTGCCTTAGCCATAGGCTGTGTATAGTATGCCATGCTGTGTACTGCACCTGTGTGTGCCTTGCCATGAGTCCGTTAAGGGGTACAAGAGTGATCCAGGAGTGGATCACTGGACAGCGGTCAAGATTATCCTTAGTAACTAAAAGACTAAGGAGACGTTTCTCGATTATGGAGGTGATAAAGGGTTCATCGTAAAGAGTTACGTCGATGCAAGCTTTAACACCAATCCGGATGACTCGTAGTAGCAATTTGGATACGTATAGTGGAGCATCCATTTGGAACAGTACCAAGTGGAGTGTGGTAGCAGTGTTTACAGTTTGACATAGAGATTTGCAAAGTACACACGGATCTGAATGTCGCAGACCCGTTGACTATAAGACCTCTCTCGCTTGCAAAGCATGATCGAGCCCCATAACTCATTGGGTGTTAGATTCATAACAATGCGAATCACATGGTGATGTGAACTAGATTATTGACTCTAGTGCAAGTGGGAGACTATTGGAAATATGCCCTAGAGGCAATAATAAATTAGTTATTATCATATTTCCTTGTTCATGATAATCGTTTACTATCCATGCTATAATTGTATTGATCGGAGACTTAGATGCATGTGTGGATACATAGACAAAATCATGTCCCTAGTATGCCTCTAATATACTAGCTCGTTGATCAAAGATGGTTAAGGTTTCCTAGGCATGGACATGAGATGTCATTTGATAAATGGGATCACATCATTAGGAGAATGATGTGATGGACAAGACCCAAACTACAAATGTAGCATATGATCGTGTCAGTTTATTGCTACTATTTTCTGCATGTCAAGTATATGTTCCTATGACCATGAGATCATGCAACTCACGGACATCGGAGGAGTGCCTTGTGTGTATCAAATGTTGCAACGTAACTGGGTGACTATAAAGATGCTCTACAGGTATCTCCGAGGGTGTCTGTTGAGTTCGCATGAATCAAGACAGGGATTTGTTACTCCGTGTGACGGAGAGGTATCTCAGGGGTAATACAACATCACAATAAGCCTTGCAAGCAATGTAACTAAGTGTTAGTCACGGGATCTTGTATTACGGAACGAGTAAAGATACTTGCCGGTAACGAGGTTGAACGAGGTATGGAGATACCGACGATCGAATCTCGGGCATGTAACATACCGAAGAACAAAGGGAACATCATACGGGATTAACTGAATCCTTGACATAGAGGTTCGACCGATAAAGATCTTCGTAGAATATGTAGGAACCAATATGGGCATCCAGGTCCCGCTATTGGTTATTGACCGTAGAGGTGTCTCGGTCATGTCTACATAGTTCTCGAACCCACAGGGTCTGCACACTTAAGGTTCGGTGACGTTTCGGTAGTGTAGAGTTATGCATGGTGGTGACCGAAGGTTGTTCGGAGTCCCGGATGAGATCCCGGACATCACGAGGAGCTCCGGAATGGTCTGGAGGTAAATATTGATATATAGGAAGTCCTATTTTGGTCGCCGGAAAAGTTTCGAGCTTATCGGTAGTGTACCGGGAGTGCCGGTAGTGTACCGTGAGACCATCGGGAGGGGTATTTCGACCCAAGAGGCTACATGGGCTGTGGGAGAGTAAATACCAGCCCTTTGTGGGCTGGTGGAAGTCCCACACAAGGCCCATGCGGCTGGGAAGAAAAGCCCAAAGAGAAAAAGGTGGAAAAAGGCAAAAAATAAGGAGGAGTCCTAGTCCTACTAGGATTGGAGCAGGAATCCTCCAATCCCACTAGGTTCGGCCGACCCAAGGGCTGCCTCTTTGGCAGCCAAGACTCCTCCTCCTCTCCTCCTATATATACTAGAGGATTTTAGGGTTTTGGCACAGAATTTTCAGCCACGTGCTGCCCGTTCTTCTAGTGCATAGTTTCTCCTCTAGATCGGATTTCTGTAGTGCCTAGGCGAAGCCCTGCCGGAACAACTCCACCACCATCTCCGGAGCGCCGTCATGCTGCCGGAGAATTCTTCTACCTCTCCACTCCCTCTTGCTGGATCAAGAAGGCGGAGATCATCATCGAGTTGTACGTGTGTTGAACACGGAGGTGTCGTCCGTTCGGCGCTAGATCGGAAGGACCGTGATCAAGATCGCGAGACAGATCGTGATAACTTCGCAGGACGGATCGTGGTGAGTTCGCGGGACGGATCGTGATGAGTTTGCGGGACGTATCGTGACGAGATCGCGGGACTGATCGTGATGACTTCGCGGGACGGATCATGATTGGATCGCGGGACGGATCGTGATGAGATCGCGGGACGCTCGGCAATTTGGATCGCGAAGACGTTTGACTACACCAACCGCGTTTCTTAACGCTTCTCGCTTAGCGATCTACAAGGGTACGTAGATCCACTCTCCCTCTCATAGATGCTCATCACCAAGGATAGATCTTGCGTGTGCGTAGGAAATTTTTTGTTTCCCATGCAACGTTCCCCTTCAAGAAGTGTATGAAAGCTCAAAAATAAACTAAGTGGGTATGCATCCAACTCGCTTGTTCATGAAGACCTAGGGCAATTTGAGGAAACCCATCATTGGAATATACAAGCCAAGTTCTAAAATGAAAAATTCCCACTAGTATGTGAAAGTGACAATATAGGGGACTCTCTATATGAAAAACATGGTGCTACACTGAAGCACAAGTGTGGTAAAGGATAGTAGCATTGCTCCTTCTCTCCTTTCTCTCGTCCTTTTTTTATGTCCCCTTTTTTCATTTTTGGTGGGCATCTTTGGCCTCTCTTTTTTGTTCGGGCTTCTCTAGCCTCTTTTATTTTTTTGTAAAGTCCGAAGACTCATCCCAACTTGTGAGGGAATCCTAGCTTCCATCATCCTTTCCTCACATGGTACAATGCTCTAATAATGATGATCATCACACTTTTATTTACTTACAACTCAAGAATTACAACTCGATACTCAAAATATGACTCTATATGAATACCTCCGGCGATGTACCGGGATGTGCAATGATCTAGCATAGCAAATGACATCAAAAAACCGGACAAGCCATGAAAACATCATTCTAGCTATCTTACGATCATGCAAAGCAATATGACAATGATGATGCGTGTCATAAATGGAACAATGGAAGTAGCATGGCAATATATCTCGGAATGGCTATGGAAATGCCATAATAGGTAGGTATGGTGGCTGTTTTGAGGAAGAATATATGGTGGGTTTATCGCACTGGTGAAAGTTGCGTGGTACTAGAGAGGCCAGCAAAGGTGAAGGGTGAGAGTGCGTATAATCCATGGACTCACATTGATCATAAAGAACTCACATACTTATTGCAAAAGTCTATTAGTTATCGAAGCAAAGTATTATATGCATGCTCCTAGGGGATAGGTTGGTAGGAGTTAACCATCACACGCTCCCGACCCTCACACAAAGGATGACAATCAATAAACAAATCATGCTCCGACTTCGTTACATAACGGTTCACCATACGTGCATGCTACGGGAATCACAAACCATTAACACAAGTATTTCTACCAATTCACAATTACTCACTAGCATGAATTTAATATCACCATCTTTATAGATCAAAACTTTATGCATGGAATCAAACTTCTCATAGTATTCAATGCACTTCATATGAAAGTCTTTATTATATCCCTATAGGATGCCCATTATATTTGGACTATTCATAGGCTAAGCAAATTACCATCCTGTTTTAGAGACTCTCAAAATAATATAATTGAAGCATGAGAGTTCAAAAATTTCTATAAAATGAAACCACCGCCGTGCTCTACAAAGATATAAGTGAAGCACTAGAGCAAAAGACAAAACTACTCCAAAACATATAAGTGAAGATCAATGAGTAGTCAAAAAATTAAGTAGCTATATGAGGACTTTCTCTCTATCTCTCAATAAAGATTTTAAGATCTGAGTATTTTATTTAAACAGCAAGCAAAACAAAAATAGCACTCCAAGAATAGCACATATCATGTGAACGAATAAAAATTTAGGCTCAACATAGGCTAACCAAAAATTGTTGATGAAGAGATGTGTGATACGTAGCATCCCCAAGCTTAGATTCTTGAGAGTTCTTGAAATATTTACTTGGGGTGCCTTGGGAATCCCCAATCTTGAGCTTTTTTATCTCGTTCAATCCTTTCTTATCCCGGTTTCACCTATTCTCAAAAACATCTTCCACACAAAACTTGAAAAGAACTCGTGAGATAGGTTAGTACACATAAGAATAAATCAACACTTCATGTACTGCCAAGAAAAGTTGCATAATAATTTTCCAACATTAGGTACTGTACACTATCGTTTCCACAATTTATATGTACTAATATAGGCTATGAAAACTATAGGATATGTAGATAACCAAACTATGACAACAATCTGCCCAAACAGAACAGTCTGTAGTAATTTATGAAAACAGTGTACTTATGTAACTCACAAAATTATAAACATTTAGGAAATGATATAAATTTCGATGACAATACTTTGTAAAAATTTCAGAAACTTTGCACGTTCCAGTAAAATATGAAAATTCAAACACTACCGCCAAAGTTTGTGTTTTTACACAGCACTCATCTAAACATGCAATGCGAGCATCCTAAGGAAATTCTTGGAAGTTTTTACTGAAAAACAAGATTATAAATAAAACCTAAAATAAAATTACACTCCAAGCAAAACTCATATTATGCGACGAATAAAAATATAGCTCCAAGTAAGATATAACGATAGTGTTGAAGACGAAAGAGGGGATGCCTTCCGGGGCATCCCCAAGCTTAGACGCTTGAATATTCCTTGAACACTATCTTTGGGGTGCCTTGGGCATACCCAACCTTAGGTTCTTGTCACTCCTTATTCTCCTCATATCGGTGTCTCACCCAAAACTTGAAAACTTCAATCACACAAAACTTAACGGAACTTCGTGAGATGGGTTAGTATAGTGAAGATAAATCATTCACTTAGGTGCTGCAAAGACAAGATTAATAATTATTACCACATGGTACATAATTTATTACATCATTCTCACAATTTATATTACTCAATATAAGCTATAGGAACACTTGAAATAAGCAAACTATGCATGGAAAACAGAATCCGTCAAAAACAGAACAATCTGTGAAGACCTGTATGATCACAATACTTCCATGACTCTAAATATTCTGAAAAATTAGGAAAACTCAAAGAATTTTCATATAAATGTTGTGTAAAAATGTTCGAAAGTTTTGATGCTCCAGTAAAATCACATAATTCATATACTGGACGCAAAACTTTCTGTTTTTGCATAGAATCAAACAAGCAAGTATCCATACTATCCCAAAGGCTTTACTTGGCGCTTTATTGAAATAAAAGACACACAAAATGATTAACACATTATCTTAATCATGTGAACACACAAAAACATAAAGTAAAAGTGTTGGGTTGTCTCCCAACAAGCGCTTTTCTTTAATGCCTTTTAGCTAGGCATGCTGATTTCAATGATGCTCATATAGGAATAATATTTGGAACATGAAAAGGAGCATCATGAATCTCATGACAAGCACATTTAAGTCTAACCCACTTCCTATGCATAGGGATTTTGTGAGCAAACAATTTATGGGAGCAAGAATCAACTAGCATAGGAAGGCAAAACAAGCATAACTTCAAAACTTTGAACACATAGAGAGGAAACTTGATATTATTGCAATTCCTACAAGCATATGTTCCTACCTAATAATAATTTTCAGTAGAATAATTAAGGAATTCCATAATATAACCAGCACACAAAGCATTCTCTTCATGATCTACAAGCATAGAAATTCTATTACTCTCCACACAACAAAATTTCTTCTCATGCAAAGTAGTGGGAGCAAAGTCAACGAAATAACTATCATGTGATACTTGATTGACATAATCACATTGAATATTAGAATCATGATAATAGGTCTCATGGTTGTCATTACTCTTTATAGCATACGTGTCATCACAATAATCATCATAGATCGGAAGCAAGTCATAATTCTGATAGTTTTGATCATCAAAACTTGGGGGACTAAAAATATCATTTTCATCCAACATAGCATCCCCAAGCTTGTGGCTTTGCATATCATTAGCATCATGTATATTCAGGGAATTCATACTAAAAATATTGCAATCATGCTCATCGCTCAAATATTTAGTGCCAAACATTTTAATAACTCCTTCTTCTAACACTTGAGCATAATTTTCCTTTCCATCATTTTCACGAAAGACTTTAAAAAGATGAAGCATATCAGGCAACCTCAATTCCAGTATTTTTGTAGTTTTCTTTTATAAAACCAAACTAGTGAAAAACAAGAAACTAAAAGATTTAATTGCAAGATCTAAATATATACCTTCAAGCACTCACCTCCTCGGCAACGGCGCCAGAAAAGAGCTTGATGTCAACTACGCAGCCTTCTTCTTGTAGATTCGTGTTGGGCCTCCAAGCGCAGAGTTTTGTAGGACAGTGGCAATTTCCCTCAAGTGGATGACCTAAGGAGTATCAATCTGTGGGAGGTTTAGGATGAATATGGTCTCTCTCAAACAACCCTGCAACCAAATAACAAAGAGTCTCTTGTGTCTCCAACACACCCAATACAATGGTAAATTTTATAGGTGCACTAGTTCGGCGAAGAGATGATGATACAAGTGTAATATGGATGGTAGATATATGTTTTACTAATCTGAAAATATAAAAAAATCAAGGTAACAAATAGTAAACAGAGAGCAAAACGTTGTATAAATGCTTGCAAACAAGGCCTAGGGTCCATACTTTCACTAGTGCAATTTCTCTCAACATTATTGACATAGTTGAATCATATGTAAGTACCTCTCGTACAACAAAGAGTTCACTCCAAAGTCACAAATAGCGGAGAACTAACAAAGAAATTATTGTAGGGTAGGAAACCACCTCAAAGTTATCTTTTCTGATCAATCTTATGAGCTATCCCTATAAGTGTCACGAACAGCCCTAGAGTTCGTACTAAAATAACACCTTAAGATACACATCAACCAAAACCCTAATGTCACCTAGATACTCCAATGTCACCACAAGTACCCATGGGCTTGATTATACGATATGCATCACATAATTTCAGATTCATCATGTTCAATACAACACAAAGAACTTCAAAGAGTGCCCCAAAGTTTCTCTTGGAACGTCAAGATAAGAACGTGTGCCAACCCCTAAGCATAGATTCCCAAGGTCACGGAACCTGCAAGTTGATCACCAAAATATACATCAAGTGGATCAATAGAACATCCCATTGTCACCACGGATATCCCATCGCAACACATACATCAAGTCTTCTCAAATGCTTAAAGACTCAATCCGATAAGAAAACTTCAAAGGGAAAACTCAATTCATCACAAGAAGATAGAGAGGGGAAAACTCCATATGATTCAATCTATGTCAATAAAGCTTGCGGTACATCAAGACCGTTTCATCTCAAGAACACGAGAGAGAGATAGAGAGATAGAGAGAGAGAGAGAGAGATCAAACACATAGCTACTGGTACATACCCTCGGCCCCGAGGGTGAACTGTTCCCTCCTCGTCATGGAGAGTGCCGGCATGATGAAGATGGCCTCCGGTGATGGTTTCTTCCTCCGGCAGGTTGCCAAAACGGGCCCCGATTGGTTTTTCGTGGCTCTGGAGGCTTGCGGCGGCGGAACTCCCGATCTAGGTTTCTTTATGGGGTTTTTAGTATTTATAGGAATTTTTGGCGTCGGTCCCATGTCTAGAAGGTTCTCGAGGAAGTCACAAGCCAGGGGGACGCACCCTAGGGGAGGGGGCACCCCTGTGGCTTGTGGCTTCCTCGGCCTTCCTCTCCGGTGACTCTTCACTCCAGTATTTTTTATATTTTCCAAAAATATTCTCTGTAAATTTTCAGCTCAATCCGAGAAATTTTATTTCTGCACAAAAACAACACCACGGTAGTTCTGCTGAAAACAACATCAGTCCAGGTTAGTTCTAATAAAATCATATCAAAATCATATAGAATTATTGTAAACATGGCAGGAATACTTCTATAGATACGTTGAAGATGTATCATTATATTGTAAAAATTATATGTAATAGCGTCGAATAGATTTACGAAAACTTGTTGCATTGTTCGACTAAGTACGGAGAAAGAAAGGTCACTTCTTCACTCTATATTTTGATCATGACAATGTTGCGTAATGGCATTCTTTCATTGCTATATGTAGTAGCTAGCGTCGATTTGAATGAAAATCATACAATAAAAATGGTAAACATAAAAATAAAAGGGTTAAACACAAGATGAAAACCCCTAAACCCTCCCAATCCCCTAAACCCCTCCTTTCAAAAAATACCCCAGCCCCTGGCAGTTGCTGACGCGTAGCTGCCATTTAGTCCCGGTCAGTGTTACTAGCCGGGACTAAAGGTCCTCCTGCCAGGCGCCCCACGGCGGCCACGTGGAGCTCCTTTAGGCCTAGTTCGTAAGCTAACCGGGACTAAAAGTGACGGGCATTAGGCCCGATCGTTTTGTCCCGGTTTCAGAACCGGGACTAAATGACCTCTGAAACCGGGACTGATGCCCTGTTTTCTACCAATGAGTATGAAAATTAGTTCTTTGGTGCAGGCATAATCCAATCTCATTGAAAATTGCCAAATACACCCGATGTCTTTAAATTTGCGAGAAGAACCTATTGAGTTAGTTACTACACCCTCTGTAAAACAATATAATATCTTGATCTAAAAGATCTTATATTAGCTTACGGGGTACATATTTCTAAAGAAAGGTGTTACTGTACTTGATGTTGAACATTTAGCCGCTGGCCGCATGGCTTGGAGACACAAGACATGGATGTGTGTTTCTTCGCAACATCAACCACGATGCGCAACTAGCATGATCTGCGAGGCACGGTGTCTCACCGGCACAGTTAAGGATGTGGTGATTAGTTGTGGCTTGTTCCCTATGATAACGACGATAATATAACCGGGAGGATGGTGCATACCCATATGAGGACCCGTCTAAGCCAGCCTCAAGAGGTGGCCATCTAGAGCCAAAATAGGAAAGGGCGTTTTGCAAATCCCTACATGAGAATTGGGACCATTTACCTAGCATCCATCTGATATGTCATGGATCCCAAGGGCATTAGTGGCGCATAACCTGAATATTACCTTATCTCCAAACCGGGGAGCTGGCGTACACTCTCGGGACACACACATTAGGCTTAGGGTGAGGAACTAGCCAAGCCTGGCCAGTTTTTTCCGATGATTCAAATGCATGGACTGGTAGTCAAGCCTACTCCTGACGCCCAAGGGGATAGAGCCTAGCAACTTGATGTATATCTCACGACTAGATTTATGCAACTTCATGATTGGCGGGAACTTTTGTTATCCTCATAGTAGTGGTTGACGATATTTTTTAGCTGCCACTACTAATTTTCCAAAATAGCAGTGGCGGATATCTTTCCTCACCCGCCACTAATTTAAGTCCATGTATAAGCCTTTTCCTAGTAGTGCACCAAACACAAAACAATCTTGCCCCCAACGTTTCCGGAAGGTTGTCAAGCTTCTTTTCCTGATAATACAAAGATACACTATATAGTGTGGTTGGAATTCCTAGATAGGTAAATGATTAATATGTTACAAATAAATGAAATTGCAACAGTGTATGCAATTAAAGAAAAATAGGCCGGTGCCATAGCATCAATAGAGGCGTCTCCCTGAGCAAGATAAATGTGATGTGGTGAACAAATTATAGTTGGGCAGCAGTTAAATTGCAAAATTTATATTTACGACTATAATCACTCACGGCAAAATCTTATATAGTTATTACATACTTGATATTTAGATTGTTATCCAACTATATCTACAACTAATACCCACCAAAAGATCGCTATCCAGCATGCATGTCAAGGTATTAAGTTCACACAAACAGAGTTCTGCAATAGGCATGATAACATAATTTAGATAGTATAATTATCATCCAAGTGTGATAAAGAGACCATATTTTCATTCTTAATAGTAACAACACAATACGTGCTCATTCCCTTTGTCACTGGGATGCATGACCACAAGATTGTCCCACTACCGTACACAATTCCCTATGAAGAATTGCACGTCAAACTTTGGCAAAGTAGACAAATAGATCGGAAAGCATATATGACTACTCAATTACGTGACAAAGAATTCAAAATAATTTCAAGAAAATTCAATGGACACTTTGATAAAAAAAAAGTGACAATTAATGATATCCCAACAAACACAACGCTGAGTACATCATATGGATCCCGATCATGTGAGGCAGCTTGCGGTAACTTTCTATTAAATTATAAGGGAGAGAGGATGTCATCTACCTATTGCAGTGCACCCAAGGTCCAAACAAAACTACTCATACATAGTCATGGTGGCAGCAAACTTGCTGAAGATAGCCCCTACAACGGATACCCCCTCCAGTAGGGTGCCGAAACATGCCTTCAGATCGGATCTCCCTAGAACAGGAATTTGCAGTGGTGGAAAAAAATAAGAAAACAAATTGCACGGAGGGTTTCTGGAACTATTGGTTTTTCTAGCAGAAAATGGGCGAAAGGCGATGCCGGGGGGGGGGGGGCACCAAACCGGTCCACTGCATGGCATGCCTGACCACATGGGTTGGACATTTGGGTCTTGTGTGTGCCCACCCGACACCTCCCCGTGGTTTCTGTAACCTACATCCTCCGAAAATAAATATTCAAACATTTCCGAGGTATTTGGCAGTCTGGAGATATATTTTTCCATAAAATCAAAAAACATGCTGAAAATGCAACAAGCTTTCCGCACTGAATACACTAGTAAAAAATGATATAAAATGTCTTAAAAATATCAAAAAGTGATATTATAATAGCATGAAACAATAAAACATTGTACATAGTTTCAAGACGTATCACCGAACCCGTGCTCTAGACGCACGGGCACAATGCTCGGGCGTCCGGCTGGAAAGAGCAAGGAGGAAGATGGCGAGGAGTGGTGCTCACTCGAAGAGCCTTGCTATGGTTTCCATGCACTCTAAATGACCTAGCTATAGCCTTAGTGTGGCAATGTAGCTAAATTTAGCTAGCTACAAGGTACATTTGGAGCTACAATGGCCGATCGGATACCTTGGTAGAAAATTGGCATGCGGAATATATTTTGACGGCTAATCAATGTAATGAACAAAGTTGTCTATATATGTTTGTAGAATCAAGTTTAACTACATTACGTACATGTGAATTTCTCAATTTTCAAATTACAGTGATATTTTTAAGAATTATGAGAAAGTTTTTCCAAATTTGATTAGCATAAAAATAGAGGAGTCACGAAACAGGTGAATATCACTGATATTCTACGGACGCTGCTGGTGGGGCCCGTTTCCTGGCGGGGTAAATGATCGAATGTCAGGACTATTTTGCAAAACACCAGGGTGTTGGCTGGCGTATCACCCATCGTATGAAAATAGCATCCGCACACAACAGTATTCCCATGCCACTGGTATTTTTCTGAAATATCAGTGACATCCATTATTTTGGCATCTTGAGTAATTATCTATTCTTGTAAGAAATTTCCTATTGGTGTTTTCGTCTATTGTGATAAGTCTTCCTTCGTTCGGCAAAAAGAAAAATAACATACAAAAGGCCTTCTAAATATAAAAGTGCCAAGGAAAAGATATTTAATAAAACTCTCTAAGATAATAAAAAGGTTTAAAAATTATCATATGTCTTGATGGCGATGGATTAGTTAAGTGTCTAGTGAAGACAAATGTATCACTCTCTATATTTCTATTCTTCTTTATTAAATTAAAAAAATGTAAGAGAAAATGCAGTTATATAATAAATATAAATGTATCTATTTATTTATAATTAGTTTTGATGATTTATAAATAAAAAAATTAAGAATGATGAAGTGAAGAAAAAGAAAGTTAGTCATCTACGTGCACCATCAGGCATACGAATGTGGATATGTTCAATCTTCAGGTGTATCCCATTCATGCCATTATATTATTTAATGAATATTTAAGTACCAAAGTTTGTGAGAGTTATTAAATACGTTTAATGCTATAACGAATTATTCTTCACAATTTATATTGAACATTTATACTTTATTATAATTTATTTTAATAATAAATGCATGTTGTCTTTTTACTATTCTTTTGAATTTATATGTAGTAGAATAAATTTTGTACTCATGAATTTTTGCATAAAATACATATTTATTTTATTAATTATCCTGACAAAAAATATCATGTGCTAAACTAAATCTATAGAGATTGCTTTCTTTCTTTTTTTTTCTTTTTAGTTCTATATATTCATGTAAATACTTGTTACAATGCGTTTCTCCTTGAATCGTGGGAAAAAAAGAACCACACTACTCGAACTATACAATATTTCCCATTTTACTGTAAAGTTTTTATGTCTGTCCACACTCCTAGTATCCTTGATTGTTGGAGTGTTGTAGAGCGTACAACGACTCTTACTTTAGGTGTAACTAAATATATACTATCAAGTGTAAAATGCATGATGCGATCATAAGTAATTATTCTCGAATCCCCTCTCGAGTGCTCTCCGGCTAGTTTGAGAAACGGTAATATCCTTAAATATCTTATAGAAAATTCCAAGTGCATGTCTAGGTATTATATGTTTTTAATATATGTTACAATGAGTAGTGTAAACATTCACATTTTATACCCAAGCCAAGTAGCAGATTCGACCACCTGTTGTAAACATCTCCAACCGTGCTCCCGACAGACAAGAGAAAGTGCCAGCCTAGCGGTCCTGGTGGAGTCAGGGATAATAAAATGCAATGCTGAAACCTTCATCGCCATCAATTTGACTTTGAATGGCATAACATGTCTCATCTCCTAATGTTGGATCGTAAGAAGATCCTATCCTCGTTGCACCCAGGGGCTCAGACTACGACATAATGAGAGCGTGTCGAGTCTGATGAAAGTACGCTCAACCGTAAGATACTTATATTGTATCTAAAATATGTCTTCCTCGGGCTGGTAGAAAAAAGATGAATGTGAGAGAAACAGAAACTCCCAGATAGAAGAGTGGGAATCAGAAACCAGGTTTTGCTAAGGCAATTGATCTGCGATCACAAAAAAAAAAACAGGAAATAGAGAGGTCAGAAACAAAGAATGAGCTGGAATTGCGGGTCTTTTGGATGGTTATACAAAGCGTGCCTTACCAATTTCGTGGCCATGACCAAAACATTGGCAATTGTTTGGATGGAAACCAACTTTTTGGTGAGGTAAAGATTCTTTACCAGCCCTAGTAGTACATTTTTCTAGCTAAAGTTGGACAATCCATATAACAGAAATCCTCAACTGAAAAATTTCTAACCATCTTTTTGACAGGGCAATCCTAGGCACAATCCAAGCAGACCCATCGCAACAGTGCCATTTCTTTGGCTACTCCAGCTAGCTAGCTGTTTGACCGGAGTTTCTAATCAAGTTCCAAAATAGGGTTTTTCCTCGCTTTGTATTACAAAGCAACCAACACAGATACAATCAACGATAGAAGCTAGGGCGAAAACAGCACAGGCACAACCAAAAGAAACGAAAGAGAAAAAAAAATGCCGACAACTGTGGATCTATAAAAACGAAAAAGCCTTGCGATCGTTACGCTCATCGGGTATCTACCACCAAGCTCCTAAACTCCGAAGCACCGGTACCAATCAAAACCTCCAAGGGACGCGACGATGACGACGTTGCTGCCAAGTGTTTTTCCCGATACACGACGAGGAGATAGGAAGGGTAGCTCCCGACGCCTTCCAGGAAGGTCCGACGACACCCACGGGCGCCACCGCGTCGGTGTCGGCTAGGCCGATAGGGATTTCTTTCGATCCCAACCTTCACCTCGGACGCTCCGGAGGCCGTCACCAAACAGTGCACCACTCTGCGCCAACACGGTCTTGAAGCTTCCCACGCCGTGTCACCATGGCACCGCGAAGGGTGCCTGCACAATGAAGAAGAGAATCAAGTTGGATTGTTGGAAGTTGGAACAACCCGTACGAGTGGCTGGTCAGGAGGGATCTCTCTGGTTAGCAGGCACTAAGCATTAGCTAACGATCTGTAGCCTGGATATATACCTTGATGGTCAACTCTTGTCATCCTTGGGAACTGAATTATTATCTCATCACCATATCTGATCCATCGATGGCATGCTGTTGCACAAGTGGCAACGCTCGCAGCAAAATCAACAGTGGCTGCGCCTGCACACGATATATAGCACGGAGCACGATGGACTCGGGAAGCATCTCCACACCCACGGACAAGTTACCGGTTGGCACCCTCCTCTTCTTCGCCTCATGGATCATGTTTTTACATAGCGGTGAAGTCCATTTATGTGTGAACTGACCCGTGCGTGCGCGAGCACACACTCGCGATAGGTCGAGTCCGTGATCGTAACGACGACGCCAACAACGAAAGCTACAACAACTTCGATAACGACAAGCGAGGACATGCCTTAGGGGAAGAATGTTAGGAATAAGCCATGTCGTGTGTATGTCATGAGTGTGTATGTCACGAGTGTATGTGTGTGGTAGTCAGGCGCGTGTGAGCGCGTCAAGATCGGACGCTCTAGTGAGTCTTTGGATGCTGCATGCGTGGGCAGCCCAGGACTGCAAAAACCAGCCCACGTCCAAGTTGTTGGTTAGCGCGTGTGTACTGCTAGTGGTGGCTGGTGTGTGCCCGGGTCGTGCGTGCGTGCGTGTAGTGTGTACCTGGCTATAAAAGCCTCCCTGATGTATTGTCTGTGATGCGACGAGTGAGCCGAGCCTAGGAGCCAGAGTGAGCATAGTCTTCGTTGGGACCGTGGTGTGTGTCCGGTCGGCTGTGAGAGAGAGCTCCTTCTAGATAGGCTACGACGTGTTGCCGCGTCCGGGTATGTGCTCAGTAAAGTAAGGCCGTTCGTGCGGCGAAGGCGTTTGTGCGTCGGAGAAATCGTGTGCTTCATCTTTCACCTTCGTCTATGCGAGTGAGAGAAAGAGAGCTGATATCGGGTTTGTCCCAACATTTAATATCATGAGCTTGGTTGACTTGGGCGTGGTTCGTCATGCCGGAGGCATGCCGGCGGTGGCGACGGCTGCGCGGAACTCCGGGCCGTGCGTCGGCCCGTGGAGGTGCGGCGTGATGGCTGCAATGACGAATGCGGAGGCGGCGTGCAGTGAGTCCGCGACGAGCACGGCGAACATGGAGGTTGAGGCGGCACGGCTGCCATGCGTGGCGACGACGACGGACGATGAGTCCGCAGCGGTGGTGACCGGCGTAGGCGTGCCAGGTTGAGTCCGTGGCGGCGGCGAGCGGGGTCGGCGTGCCAAGTCGAGTCCGTGGCCATGACGACGACAACGACTGGAGCTGCAACAACTCCGGCGACGGCGACTTCACGGTTTAAGGGAAGAATGTTAGCAAAAAATAAACCGCTTGTGTCCTTGGCGTGAGTTCGTGCTCGCGGCCATTGGTTGCATGGAGGAGCTGCATGCACGAGGGTCCTTGCGATCGGTTGTATCCAGCCGAGTCGTGCGCGCAGCCGGAGCAGTTTGTTGCATGGTGGATGGATGGCCAGGTCATGCGGCTGTTGAGGAAGGTTGCGCACGTCCTGAGGATGACCATGCACGTAGCCAGCAGGTTGTGTGTACATAGCTTAGTTAGTTGGCTTAGTGGCCGGGTGATCCATGCGTGCGCGTGGTGGCCTTGGTGTGCAAGCTAGCTAGGCGTGTGTTAGTCCGGATATAAAACCCAACCCATGTACTCATAGAAGTCGTGTCGGTCTGTTGTCGCGTCACGATGACGGTATGTGTCAAGCAGGGATCTAAGAAAGATATAGTCTCCGTCGGGAACGTGGTATGTGCCCGGTTGATGTGAGAGTTCTTTCGGGGTTATGCTGCGTGTGTGCGTGTGTACCTTCATGTGTGTGTTTGAGGAAGTTGAAATGAATAGATGCCAACATACAGGCCTTTCATCGACCGGGGCATTCGTCTATCTTCATCCGGCGTTTTGATCGCCGGTGGGTTTATCCCAACACTAATCATCGTTTTATCGTAGGAGATGCGTGCAAGCTCGCTGGGGAACAAGCCGCAACACATCGACACACATAAGCCAAGAATCTGAGTACACAGCTACCGTAGCTGTACGTAGTAATTAAGCTATTTGGAGGCTGCCTGCTAGCTTGCTACAGGTGTACTGTAGGGAGCATTATCGGTTTAGTACCAGACAGGAGGAAGGGATGCCGATCTGGCAAAAAATATACGTCCACAGCCTTGAGATCTGGACGCTTAGGCCACTGTCATTAATAGAAAACAGGGCATCGGTTCGGGCCAGGCCAACCCATTAGTCCCGGTTCAGTCACAAATCGGAACCAATGGGTGTAACAGTTCGGGTTCGTGAGGCCAGGGGGCCGGACGGACCACGTGGGACATTGGTCCCGGTTCGTCTGGAACCTTTGGTTCCGGTTCCAGACACGAACCGGGACGAATGTGCCTCGCTCCTGGCCCACAATCATTGGTCCCGGTTCGTGGCTGGAACCGGGACCAAAGGGGGTAACCGTTCGCCTAGTACGAGCCCCTTTAGTCCCGGTTGGTGGCTCAAACCGGGACTAAACGTTCGAACATTTCGCATCCCACGATGTTTCGCGCTCCGAGAAACAGGCAGGATACAACAACTGTTCCGCGGCGAGGGCTACAGTAACTTCGCCCATTTCTCTTCTTCTCCTCCATTCTCCTCTCTTCTTCTCCTCCATTCTCCTCTCTTCTTCCCCATATCTTCTACCATGAATCCAATCACTCGCTACGGGGAGGTGCTCGCACATGGCACGACCAATCTCGATGTCGTCTACACGAACGATAGCGCCATGATGCCGCGTTTTCTTTCCCTTTTGCAGAAATGGCTTCAAGTGCCAGATGAGAAAGACAAGTTCATAGGGCTTGATCTCGAGTACACGACCAAGCAAGAAGATGTTGCCGTCATCCAGCAATGTTTCAAGAAACATGTCATGATCTTCCAATGGGCAAGGTGAGTTTTGAGGGTTTTCTTTGATCAATTAATAATTTATAGATTATTATGAAAATTTTATAGGATAGAAATATGTTCCATTTTGAATCCTATGGGAAAGATCAAGATTTCTTTTAAGTTTGTAGTGAAACAATTTTCCTTGTTGCATAACGTGGGAAAACATATATGTCATATAGTTAATTTAGGGTTTCTTCATCAATTCATTGGATATGAAAATTGCATATATATAGGATCTAGCAATATATATGTTCTATTTTCAATCCTATGGCAAAGATCAATTTCTCTTAAGTTGTAGTGAAATAATTTTTGATTTTTTATGATATTACTGTTCATCGGGCTCAAATGAGCCCGGGAGCAAAAACTCTGCGTCTTCCTCTTTTGTTGCAGCGAAATAATTTTCCTTTATATAGTTGCATATTATAATTCTGCCGAAATATACTTGTTGCAGTAGTATTTAACATTTGTTCCATTTTAATTTGTTGATAATGCAGTAGTGACAAACACTGCCCAGCACTCATGGACTTCCTACGTAGCGACATACATTTTGCTAGCGTTGATGTAAGTAATGACAAGCTGAAGATGAGGCGCAGCTTCGGTATTGAGATACCAGCTGGCTGCCTTATTGATATCCAAGACATATTCAGGCTTCAGTATGAGAGGACTTCGATGGCTTCTATGGCAGTCGCCTTGATCGACGACTATTACGAAGATATAAAGACCAAATTCCCTCCGGCACAACACAAAGAGTGGGAGAGGACCCCACTTCAGCCTATCAATATTGAGTATGCAGCAAAAGATGGATACATTGCATATGAGTTGTACTGCAAAATTCGAACCGTGAACTATGGGCAGCGTCACCTCGCACCACCACCACCATGGGGAGATTCTGATTCAGACTAGCTAGTAGTGTTCGCTTGGACGAGTACTTTATGTAATGGATATCTCTATAGTTATTATATATTTGTAGTGCTTTTCAATTCAGGTTTTTCTTAAATTCTGATTGTCGCTGAGAACAAAATGCAACAAAAAAGTGGGTTGTCATTGTTGGCAAGCACGCACACCATGCCAACTTTCAACCTTTCCAGAGTTTATTTGTAGTGCTTTTAAATTTCAGGGTCATTTAGCTCAAAAAACACAGTAAATGCATGAAAAATATCAAATGAAAAATATCAAATCAAATTAAATTTCAGGGTCATTTAGCTCAAGAAAATGAAATGCCTTTTGTACCTGATGAGTTTCCGTCCGAAACCCCGATACTTCGAAAGAGACTGTCCATTTTGTACACGAAGTGCATCCTGCTTTTGTCGTAACCCTCTCAACTTTTTAACAAATTCTATGTGGGTGAAATGATGACACCATGCCAACTTTCAACCTTTTCAGAGTTCATTTATAGTGCTTTTCATTTTCAGGGTTATTTAGCTCGAAAAAATCAGTAAATGCATGAAAACTATCAAATGAAGTCAGAAAGGGTTGAAAATTGGTGACGTGGCTTTGAATGGTGCATTTTGAACACACGAAAAGCCCGGAGTTCAAATAAGTTCAAGAAAATGAAATGCCTTTTGTAACAGACGAGTTCTCGTCCGAAACCCTGATACTTCGAAACAGATTGCCCGTTTTGTACACGAAGTGCATCCAGTTTTTTCTGTAACACTCTCAACTTTTTAGCACATCCTATGTGGGTGAAATTATGAGACCATGCCAACTTTCAACCTTTTCAGACTTCATTTGAAGTGCTTTTTAATTTCAAGGTCATTTAGCTCAAAAAAATCATTAAATGCATGAAAAATATCAAATGAAGTCAAAAAGGGTTGAAAATTGATGATGTGGCTTTGAATGGTGCATTTTGAACACACAAAAAGTCTGGAGTTCAAATAAGTTCAAAAAATTGAAATCCCTTTGGAACAGACGAGTTCTCGTCCGAAAACCTGATACTTTGAAAGAGATTGCCCGTTTTGTACACGAAGTGCATCCAGTTTTTTCTGTAACCTTCTCAACTTTTTAGCACATGCTATGTGGGTGAAATGATGACACCATGCCAACTTTCAACCTTTTCAGACTTCATTTGAAGTGCTTTTCAATTTTAAGGTCATTTAGATAATAAAAACAGTAAATGCATGAAAAATATGAAATGAAGTCAGAAAGGGTAGAAAATTGATGATGTGGCTTTGAATGGTGCATTTTGAACACACGAAAAGTATGGAGTTCAAATAAGTTCAAAAAATTGAAATCCCTTTGTAACAGACGAGTTCTCGTCCGAAACCGAGATACTTCGAAAGAGATTACCCGTTTTGTACACGAAGTGCATCCAGCTTTTTCCGTAACCCTCTCAACTTTTTAGCACATTCGATGTGCGTGAAATGATGACACCATGCCAACTTTGAACCTTTCAGACTTCATTTGAAGTGCTTTTCGATTTCAGGGTCATTTACCTCAAAAAAATCAGTAAATGCATGAAAAATATCAAATGAAGTCGGAAAGGGTTGAAAATTAATGACGTGGCTTTGAATGGTGCATTTTGAACACACAAAAAGTCTAGAGTTCAAATAAGTTCACAAAATTGAAATCCCTTTGTAACTGACGAGTTCTCGTCCGAAACCCTGAT
Source organism: Hordeum marinum (assembly GCA_022496015.1). Taxonomy (NCBI): domain Eukaryota; kingdom Viridiplantae; phylum Streptophyta; class Magnoliopsida; order Poales; family Poaceae; genus Hordeum; species Hordeum marinum. Next base: position 559,547,831 of record CM039678.1, read on the forward strand.
ACTTCGAAAGAGATTGCCCGTTTTTTACATGAAGTGCATCCAGTTTTTTCGGTAACCCTCTCAACTTTTTAGCACATGCTATGTGGGTGAAATGATAATACCATGCCAACTTTCAACCTTTTCAGAGTTCATTTGTAGTGCTTTTCAATTTTAGGGTCATTTAGCTCAAAAAAATCATTATATGCATGAAAAATATCAAATGAAGTCAGAAAGGGTTGAAAATTGATGATGTGCCTTTGAATGGTGCATTTTGAACACAAGAAAAGCCTGGAGTTCAAGTAAGTTAAGGAAAATGAAATGTCTTTTGTAACAGACGAGTTATCCTCCGAAACCCCGTTACGTCGGAAGAGACTGTCCGTTTTGTATACAAAGTGCATCCTGCTTTTGCCATACCCTCTCAACTATTTAGCAAATGCTATGTGGGTGAAATGATGATACCATACCAACTTTCAACCTTTTCAGAGTTCATTTGTAGTGCTTTTCAATTTCAGGGTCATTTAGCTCAAAAAAATCAATAACTGCATGAAAAATACCAAATGAAGTCAGAAAAGGTTGAAAATTGATGATGTGGCTTTGAATGGTGCATTTTGAACACACAAAAAGCCTGGAGTTCAAAAAAGTTCAAGAAAATGAAATGCCTTTAGTAATCGATGAGTTTCCGTCCGAAAACCCGATACTTCGAAAGAGACTGTCGGTTTTGTACACGAAGTGCATCCTGCTTTTGTCGTAACCCTCTCAAATTTTATGAAATGCTATGTGGGTGAAATGATGATACCATGCCAACTTTCAACCTTTTCAGAGTTCATTTGTAGTGCTTTTCAATTTCAGGGTCATTTAGCTCAAAAAAATTAGTAAATGCATGAAAACTATCAAATGAAGTCAGAAAGCGTTGAAAATTGGTGATGTGGCTTTGAATGGTGCATTTTGAACAGACGAAAAGCCTGGAGTTCAAATCAGTTCAAGAAAATGAAATGCCTTTTGTAAGAGACGAGTTCTCGTCCGAAACCCTGATACTTCGAAACAGATTGCCCGTTTTGTACACGAAGTGCATCCAGTTTGTTCCTCAACACTCTCAACTTTTTAGCACATCCTATGTGGGTGAAATGATGAGACCATGCCAAGTTTCAACCTTTTTAGACTTCATTTGAAGTGCTTTTTAATTTAGGGTCATTTAGCTCAAAAAAACCATTAAATGCATGAAAAATATCAAATGAATTCAGAAAGGGTTGAAAAATGATCATGTGGCTTTGAATGGTGCATTTTGAACACACAAAAAGTCTGGAGTTCAAACAAGTACAAAAAATTGAAATCCCTTTGTAACAGACGAGTTCTCGTCCGAAACCCTGATACTTCGAAAGAGATTGCCCGTTTTGTACACGAAGTGCATCTCGTTTTTTCTGTAACCTTCTAAACTTTTTAGCACATGCTATGTAGGTGAAATGATGACACCATGCCAACTTTCAACCTTTCCAGACTTCATTTGAAGTGCTTTTCAATTTCGGGGTCATTTAGATAAAAAAACAGTAAATGCATGAAAAATATCAAATGAAGTCAGAAAGGGTAGAAAATTTATGATGTGCCTTTGAATGGTGCATTTTGAACACACGAAATGTCTGGGGTTCAAATAAGTTCAAAAAATTGAATTCCCTTTGTAAGAGACGAGTTCTCGTCCGAAACCGTGATACTTCGAAAGAGATTGCCCGTTTTGTACACGAAGTGCATCCAGCTTTTTCCGTAACCCTCTCAACTTTTTAGCACATATTATGTGCGTGAAATGATGACACCATGCCAACTTTCAACCTTTTCAGACTTCATTTGAAGTGCTTTTCAATTTCAGGGTCATTTAGCTCAAAAAAATCAGTAAATGCATGAAAAATATCAAATGAAGTCAGAAAGGGTTGAAATTTGATGATGTGGCTTTGAATGGTGCATTTTGAACACACAAAAAGTCTGGAGTTCAAATAAGTTCACAAAATTGAAATCCCTTTGTAACTGACGAGTTCTCGTCCGAAACCCTGATATTACGAAAGAGACCGCCCGTTTTTTACATGAAGTGCATCCAATTTTTTTCGTAACCCTCTAAACATTTTAGCACATGCTATGTGGGTGAAATGATAATACCATGCCAACTTTCAACCTTTTGAGAGTTCATTTTTAGTGCTTTTCAATTTCAGGGTCATTTAGCTCAAAACAATCATTATATGCATGAAAAATATCAAATGAAGTCCGAAAGGGTTGAAAATTGATGATGTGCCTTTGAATGGTGTATTTTGAACACACGAACAGCCTGGAGTTCAAGTAAGTTCAAGAAAATGAAATGTCTTTTATAACAAACGAGTTATCCTCCGAAACCCCGATACTTCGAAAGAGACTGTCCGTTTTGTACAGGAAGTGCATCCTGCTTCTGCCATAACCCTCTCAACTATTTAGCAAATGCTATGTGGGTGAAATGATGATACCAAACCAACTTTCAACCTTTTCAGAGTTCATTTGTAGTGCTTTTCAATTTCAGGGTCATTTAGATAAAAAAAATCAATAACTGCATGAGAAATCACACATGAAGTCACAAAGGGTTGAAAATTGATGATGTGGCTTTGAATGCTGCGTTTTGAACACACGAAAGCCTAGCGTTCAAATAAGTTCAAAAAATGAAATGCCTTTTGTAACAGACAAGTTCTCGTCCAAAACCCCAATACTTCGAAAGAGACTATCCGTTTTGTACATGAAGTGCATCCTACTTTTGCCATAACCCTCTCAACTATTTAGCAAATTCTATGTGGGTGAAATGATGATACCATGCCAACTTTCAACCTTTTTAGAGTTCATTTATATTGCTTTTCAATTTCAGGGTCATTTAGTTAAAAAAATCATTAAATGCATGAAAAATATCAAATGAAGTCAGAAAGGGTTGAAAATTGATGATGTGGCTTTGAATGCTGCGTTTTGAACACATGAAAGCCTAGAGTTCAAATAAGTTCAAAAAATGAAATGCCTTTTGTAACAGACGAGTTCTCGTTTGAAACCGCGATACTTCGAAAGAGAGTGTCCGTTTTGTACACGAAGTACATCCTACTTTTGCCTTAACCCTCTCAACTATTTAGCAAATGCTATGTGGGTGAAATAATGATACCATGCCAACTTTCAACCTTTTCAGAATTCATTTATATTGCTTTTCAATTTCTAGGTCATTTAGCTCAAAAAAATCACTAAATGCATGAAAAATATCAAATGAAGTCAGAAAGGGTTGAAAATTGATGATGTGGCTTTGAATGGTGTGTTTTGAACACACGAAAAGCCTGGAGTTCAAATAAGTTCAAAAAAATGAAATGTCTTTTGTAACAGAAAAGTTCTCGTCCGAAACCCCGATACTTCGAAAGAGACTGTCCGTTTTGTACACGAAGTGCATCCTGCTTTTACCATAACCCTCTCAACTATTTAGCAAATGCTCTGTGGGTGAAATGATGATACCATACCAACTTTCAACCTTTTCAGAGTCCATTTGTAGTGATTTTCAATTTTATGGTCATTTAGCTCACAGAAATCAATAACTGCATGAAAAATACCAAATGAAGTCAGAAAGGGTTGGAAATTGATGATGTGGCTTCGAATGGTGTATTTTGAACACACAAAAAGCCTGGAGTTCAAATAAGTTCAAGAAAATGAAATGCCTTTTGTAACCGATGAGTTTCCGTCCGAAACCCCGATACTTCGAAAGAGACTGTCCGTTTTGTACACGAAGTGCATCTTACTTTTACCGTAACCCTCTCAACTTTTTAGTAAATTCTATGTGGGTGAAATGATGATACCATGCCAACTTTCAACCTTTTCAGAGTTCATTTGGAGTGCTTTTCATTTTCAGGGTCATTTAGCTCAAAAAAATCATTAAATGAATGAAAAATATCAAATGAAGTCAGAAAGGATTGAAAATTGATTATGTGGCTTTGATTGGTGCGTTTTGAACACACGAAAAGCCTGGAGTTCAAATAAGTTCAAAAAATGAAATGCCTTTTGTAACAGACGAGTTCTCGTCCGAAACCCCGATACTTCGAAAGAGACTGTCCGTTTTGTACACGAAGTGCATCCTACTTTTGCCATAACCCTCTAAACTATTTAGCAAATGCTATGTGGGTGAAATGATGATACTATGCCAACTTTCAACCTTTTCAGAGTTCATTTATATTGCTTTTCAACTTCAGGGTCATTTAGCTCAAAAAAATCATTAAATGCATTAAAAATATCAAATGAAGTCAGAAAGGGTTGAAAATTGTTAATCTAGCTTTGAATGGTGCGTTTTGAACACACGAAAAGCCTGGAGTTCAAAAAAGTTCAAAAACATGAAATGCCTTTTGTAACAGACGAGTTCTCGTCCGAAACCCCGATACTTCGAAAGAGATTGTCCGTTTTGTGCACGAAGTGCATCATACTTTTGCGGTAACCCTCTCAACTATTTACCAAATGCTATGTGGGTGAAATGATGATACCATGCCAACTTTCAACCTTTTCAGAGTTCATTTATATTGCTTGTCAATTTCAGGGTCATTTAGCTCAAAAAATCAATAACTGCATGAAAAATACCAAATGAAGTTAGAAAGGCTTGAAAATTGATGATGTGGCTTTGAATGGTGCATTTTGAGCACACAAAAATCCTGGAGTTCAAATAAGTTCAAGAAAATGAAATGCCTTTTGTAACCGATGAGTATCCATCCGAAACACCGATAGTTGGAAAGAGACTGTCCATTTTGTACACGAAGTGCATCTTGCTTTTGCCGTAAGCCTCTCAACTTTTTAGCAAATGATATGTGGGTGAAAGGATGATACCATGCCAACTTTCAACCTTTTCAGAGTTCATTTTTAGTGCTTGTCAATTTCAGGGTCATTTAGGTCAAAAAAATCAATAACTAAAATTATAAACCTCTAGTATTTTTGAAACTAAAATTATATAAAACCTTAAAAATACCAAATTGAATATAATGTTAAAACAAAGTAATATTAAATACCAGGAAAAATAGCAAAGAAATAACATAAAAATAGCAAAAGTGAAAATAGATGCACTTATACTGAAATTCAACCCAAATTCAAAATGCTAGTTAGGTCAAATTTCGTGTATAAGGGCATCTATTTTCACGATGAGAGGAGCTTCACAGGGGCTTATAAACAGGTGTAGTCTCCCCTCGACTAGCGAGGTGGGACTAAACATCTACTGCTTCCGCGCCGGCCGTCGAAAAGAGACCATTGGTCTTGGTTGGTGGCACCAAGCGGGACCAATGCCCCCCTTTCGTCCCGGTTGGTGCCACCGACCGGGACCAAAGGGCTTGTTTCCCATCCTTTGGGCTGCTGAACATAGGGCTTTGGTCCCGGTTGGTGGCACCAACCATAACCAATGCCACCTTTAGTCCCGGTTGGTGTCACCAACCGGGACCAAACGTCCCTGTTTCCCGCCCTTTGGGCTGCTGAAAACAGCGCTTTGGTCCCGGTTGGTGGTACCAACCGGGACTAAAGGGAGGAATTGGTCCCAGTTTGTGCCACCAACTGGGACCAATTCTCCTTCTATATAACAAGCACTTAGGAAAATTCGCAGTTTTCATTGCCACTTCGCCCTCGTCGCCGCCCCGAGCCTGCCGTCGCCGTTCCCGTCCCCGTTGCCGCCCCTGTCATCGCCCCGTCGCCTCCCCCGCCGCCCCCGTCGCCACCCCATCGCTTCCCCCGCCGCCCCCGTCGCCTCCCCCGTCGCCGCCCCGCTCCCATCGCCGCCCCTCCCCCGTCGCCTCCCCCTCCGCCCCCATCGCCGCCCCATCACGGTCGCCGCCCCGTCGCCGTCGCCGCCCTGCCCCCATCGCCGCCCCCGCTGTGAGCCGCCGCTGCCCCGGCTCGTTGCAATTTTTTTTAATATATGTTGATTTTTTTTATATGATGAATGTTTATGTTAGATTAGTATGTTTATGTTAGCTAGATTAGTATGTGTATGTTAGATTAGTATGTTTATGTTTTTTTTAAAGTAGATTAATATGTTTATGTTAGATTAGTATTTGTATGTTGATTTTGGGTTTTATGAAAAATTAGTGATTAAACGATAAGAAAACGTTCTCATAGGAATTTGTCGACGATGCCTGGCCCGCATCCTCCTTTTAGCATTTAAAAACGCAAAGGAGTGATTCTTGCCGAAGTCACATGGAAAGAGATTTTGCAAGACTCAGTGTCCCAAAACACTGATGAGTAAAATACATGATGGAGATTCCACACACTCTAGTGTTTGGATTAATCATGTATTCCATGGTATGTAAAAACAACCAGATATGTCCGATACTCCAAAGTTGTTGCGAGTATAGATACAAAAGTGATCAAAGCATTGATCATGAGACAACAGTGAAAGATGTCATTAAGTACTAGAGTAGTGCTGATAACATGTTTTCTCGCAAGTAGAGATTATGAAGTGCTCGTTGTAAGTAATTACATCAATACAGTCTCAATCAATGCTCCATGCGATTTTTGATTTAAGTTAAGGGTTTGTGTAATACACAATATGGTGGCACTGTAGTTGGAAATTGTTCCAAACATGATACTGTAGCGAATTCTATAAAAAGGGCTAAGTATGTTGACGCTTTGGAAGCGACAAAGAACTTGTTGAATCATATAGTTCATTCATGAACTTAGTATGGTTCCAAGATGGCTTTGGTCTATGAGATACCATTGCAGATAGTTGCTCAGTCTGAGGAATCAGGTTTCGACCAATGATTCACACATATGCAAAGCCAAGTTCACACAAAATACGAATTTGTGATAGCATGGAAACGCGAGGATATGCAAAGTTACACACGGAGCTAAAGTTGTCAGAACCGTTGGACATCAGGCTATACCACAAGTGAAGCATATTTTACACCAATATGCCATAGGTGTAAAGTGCATTAGCATTGACTAGATTATTGACTCTAGTGCAAGTGGGAGTCTGTAGGAGATATGCCCTAGAGGCAATAATAAATGTTATTGATTATCTCCCTATTCATAATTAGGTTTATGTTCCATGCTATAACTGCTATGGTTCTCGAGTCTACAATATCCACGAGGCTTGAAGGAAGACTCATATGCACGTGTGGAATAATAAACGGTAAATTGTATTCCTAGTCTGGCCTCTAAGACTGGCTCAAGTATTGCATGATGATCCTGTTTTCCTGATCATGGGCATGGCTATGCCGGCAATTTTGATGGCACAATCTTAGAAGAACATTTGTATTGAATCGACCCGAATTGATGTTATGCTATGAGATACATTCGTCATAAGTTAATGGTTAATAACACAGAGAAGTTAATATTTGCATAATTCCTTAGACCATGAGAGTATCGAGTTTCTTCATGCTTCCTTCATGAACTTTACGATTTGTTAAACGTCATCCGTAAATGGGTGGCTATTACGACGGCTTACGGGTTCATGGAAAAGTATGTCAAGTTACTTGATAGCTCAAGATTGGGATTTGCTCCTCCGACGATGGAGAGATATCTTTGGGCCTTCTCGGTGTTACGGCATCCATCATCGTCTGGCCAGACCCTTTGTGATTTGATCACGGGGATGCCGGAACACGGGAACGAGAAAAGAGAACAATACCGGTAACGAGGTAAGTGGCATAGAGGACAAGTTGTTGATCCACGGGGATGCCAACATGTCTCACCTCGGGTATTTGTAACATATCGTGAAGCAACAATAATAGCACACGGCAACTGGAGGTTCACTCAAATATTCATTCGTGTGGGTATAGGGGTCAATATGGGTGTCCACGGCTCCGATGTTGATCATTGATCGGAAGGGGTTCCGGGTCATGTCTATAATTCACCGAACCTATAGGGTCACACGCTTAAGGGTCATATATATGCTGAATATTGGACAAGGAGTCCAAGAGAAAGTCACTGGAAAAGTTTCGGAGACAAGGAAAGGTTCCGGAGAGAACACCGAAAAAGTTTCGGTAACACCGAAAAGTTGTTTCAGATAAAACCATTGATGCAAAAAGGTTTCGGCAAGCACCGGGAAAGTTTTGGAAGTTGCCAGATTGGTCTGGTAATTTCTGGAATTTTTTCGGAGAATAATCCGAAAAAGCTTTTCGGAGCTGCCGGAATTGTTTACCGGGTAAATGAAGATGGTTTTCAATTAAACCACCATACTGGAAATGTTCCGGAGCGTGTCCAAATAATTTTAGAGGGTGCCGCAAATGTTCTGGGACCTTCCGGAATTTTTCAGAAGTAATAGTCGCGGAAAACATCTTGTCCCAGCGTGAGGGGACAAGATCCCACGATGCGTGGGGCTATTTTGGGGGCGCCCCCCTTGAGGGGGAAGCCCCTTGGGGCTGGACAAAGGTGTTGTGGGGCCCCCATGGTGGGGTGCAGCCTCCAAAAATGGTGGGGAGTGTTGGGAGGAAGGTGGGGCCCCATGGGGGAACACCATGGACAAGGGAACATGTTTTCTCCATGTTTGGTGGGAACATGTTTCCTTGTTTGGTGGGTACTTGTTCTGTGGGCTGAATTTCAGCCCCCCGTTCACCCCTTCCACCACTATATAAGGAGGTGTAGAGGAGCTCTCCATCCTCACAAAAACTCTCTCACACAAGCCATGCATGATGTGGCATTCTCTCTCCCTCCCAGCGAAATAGTTTCGTTGAGCCGAAAGGTTGTCTGGGTTCCGGTGGGAACTAGTGCTACACGGCGAAGCCTTGCCGGATAGATGATACTGTATGTGTGCAACTCTATAGATAGATCGTAGTTTTGGTCTTAGTTTGAGAGTGCCTCCCGATAGTCTGTCCGTGTGACCGTCCGAGTTTTCGAGGTCCTCCCGAAGGGCTGTCCGACTGACAGTCCGAGTTTTGGAGGTCCTACCGAAGGGCTGTCCGCGACACCGTCTGGGGGACTATCCGACCGCCTCCCGGAGGGCTGTCCGCGGGGCATATGAGGGTATACATCCTCGCGGTTGGGAGGATGTAAATCCTAGCTGCGGGGATCTGCACCGCCGTTCTTCATCGAGTCTACTTCCGCTACGCTACTAGTCGGTAATGAAAATGAACAAACCTTGTATGCAGTCTCCGTAGTGGTCCTGGGCTTGTGCGTAGGCCGATTTTTTTTGTTTTCTGCCGCATTACCCAACAGTGGCATCACGAGCCGTGCTATGCGTAGATGCAGGTTACGATCTAGAATACATGGAGATGTATGGGTATTGCATAATATAATTTTGGAGTAGATGAGATCTATTGCTGAAAATTATTTAGGCGGGTAGCAGATGAAATCTGTTACCGGATATTCATGTTGCTTCCCCTGAATTTGCGTAGTCCTGATCTTGACGGCATGGTGGAATCTCACAAAGTTCTGGCAATCCGCGATCCTTTTATGCTGCTCGTGAGTATGCTGATTAACAGATCAACGAAGTGCTAACAGTTCTTTGGGTTCCACCATAGTTAAAGAAAGATGGATGTTTCGAAGATGAAACGGCAATGCAGACATGGTCTGCACGGGGGTCATGCGTATAATGAAGTTTAGTATGGGGCTCGAGATTTTATTATCTCGTGTTTCATATACCCCACAATGTTAATCTAGCGACTTGGATTATCATGCTTGATGACGGACATTGGTAGCTTCGGTTTGTTTCGAAACCTTAGAAGCCATGGAAAACAAGTTTTTGCATGAACCGATTAGAGGCGTCTAACTTGGTTTTGCGGGATTATTTGCATGTGCATATGATGTGGTATAGGAATGCTCATATTAATTTGATTATGTATGAGATGACTATATGATGTAATGAACATGACCTGCGTCTCATGATTCGGCATGATGGCTGGAGCCATATGATTGCACTTTAATGACCTGCGTGTCAACCTTATGTAATGCACTTATTTTGTTAGCTAGAGAGATAGCAATATTACCTAGTGCATCGACAAGGTGGTGGCAATCTTCGCGAAGGTAAACACCGAATCGAATGCCGAAGACGAATAAATGAAAGACTTCTCCGTCAGAAAGGGCTATACCATATCATGCTATTATGAATTGCCTAAGATGTTTATTCCTTATGATGCACCCTTCTTGATTGCGCGGTAGTCGCGTTTTATTAGGGTGATCTCTCACAAAATATTAAGTAGTTAGTGTTCTCCCAAGTGTAGCACTGTCACGGCACCTATCTTTTCGGGGTGCGCCGTGTCACACGGGTATGAACGATTAGAGAAGTGTGAGGCGGGTGAGTTGAGACTTCGCAGCGAGATCACTTGGTTGTCTTGACGTTCAGGCATGACCATCATGAGATCAGAACACACGCACCGAAAGATGAACAAGAGTCACATAGATATGCGATTGGCAAGTTGGCCTACCGGTTGAGATTTTCGTTATCAGTGATGTTACACCAATGGCGAATAATTTAAATGCGGGTCTTGTATCACTCACAATCAATTATGAGAGATATTGATTTGAGTGGGAGTGCACTATAGAATTAATTCTTTTAATTCTCAGTGCAATTAATTGTGAACTTTGTCTAAGTGTAGATTGCATAATAGTTGTAGGATAATGGCTCGCGTTTCCAGCTTCCCTATTAAAATTGAATAGTTGTTAAATATCTGGTTAAAACTTTACGGTTGGTAACGTAATGTGAGGATTGTCCTCAAGAGTGCCGAGAAGGACTTTGTCCTATCACATGCTTTCGCTATTCTCCCGCTAATGCTATGGATCATATGACTCTCGTCCTTCGATCCAAAAGCTAGAATTCCTTTTCAGTCAAAGTGCAATATGTTTGCTTCCATGAGACCGGAACTTCGAAAGTTTGGATAGTTATGTGATATACATGGAATCTGAAAACCATTTTCAGAAACAGACAAAAGCTAAAATATATGAGATACCCAAAGCAATGTTTGTTTGCAAACTATTAGTTAAGGAGTTTGCTATGCATTAGACTGATAAAAGAGGGGTCCAGGAGAACGCCTGTCATATGATGAAAGGTGAATAAAACAACAACTTAAAGAGAAAGGAAGTGTCTGAAGGGTGTTAGTAAGACTTTCACGCCTAGGAAGTCTGGGGCTAACGCCACTCTTAAGTTGGGTGCTTCTTGTGAGAGTAGGAGAAATACTGAAAAGTTAAACTGTTAGAAGTATAATGGAAAAAAGAAAGAAGACTGGAATATCTAGCTCATGTATGAATGTCATACAAGGTTTTGATGTATAGAAGGCTGGTCAAAGATATAGTTCTTGGGAATTATGGTTAAACATGTTAATCACTAATTCTTGGGTATTGTGAGTTGGTCACAAAGATACCCACTCGATTGCATTCTGTTGCAACTCGATGTAAGAACTACTATGGCCTGAAAGACTAACCAGGGATGAGGTTTAGATAAATGCAGGGAACATAGTAAATGTTACTATGCCTTCCATCGGCGTATTCCCTATGTATTAAGTTTCATAATTCATTTTAGAGTTTCACACTCTAGCCCTTTGCATAAGGTATCTTGCAAGAAGGTTGTTCATAAGAGAACTTTTCATGTTCGGTGTTATAAATAACATAAGGGCCATACTTTCATTATGAATGAGACGTATGTTATGAATATTGATAATAATACATTACCTCTGGGTTTACTTTTATAATTCATTTTAGAGTTTCATACATTCTAGCCCATTGCACAATGTTTGTTGCAAAAGAGTTGTTCATAAAAACGACAATTGTTGTTCAGTATTATGAATAACATGAAGGGCCATGCTTCCATCCTAGATGGGATGCATGTTATGAATATTGATGGAAATATGATACATCCATAACACTGATGCTAAATGTCGCAAGACTAAAAGAATACCACACAGGTGTGGCACTACATTTGGTCACATTGGAGAAACCAACAGGGAAAATTCCATTATGATGGATTTTGAAATCGTTTGATTTTGAATCATCTAACACTTGCAACTTTCCTCTGAAAAGTGAAGTGACTAAAATACCGTTCATAGGCCATAAGGAACGAGCAAAGAACATATTGGTAATCATACATTATGATGTGTGTAGTCCAATAAATGTTGTTGCAAGTAGTGGATTTATCTATCTTCAGAAATGACTCAAGTAGATATATGGATATTTACTTGATGAGACATGAGTCTGGATCTTTTTGAAATCATTCGAAAGGTTTTCAAAATGAAGAAGAAAATATTGTAAAATTATGTTTCTACAATTCGATGGTAGAAAGGAATATTTGAGTTACAAGTTTAGCGAATGTCTGATGAGTTGTGAAAAGAGTTTCATAACTTGCACCTCCCGGAACACCACTGCAAAGTGGAAAGTCCATGAAGATGTAATCGAACCATTTATGACATGGTAAGATCAAAGATGACATAAATTTTTTTTGCCATTATCCCTTTTTAAAGTGATGCTTTAGAGACTGCAGCTTTTACACTGAAAAGAGCTCCATCAGGTCTGTTGAAATGATGTCATGGTATGGTACACCCATCCATGTTATATCTTTTCTTAACATTTGGAATATGGGGCTTGTGTAAAAGGTTACAAACCTGTTCCAAATCAGACAAGTGCTACTTTGTAGGTTATCCCAAGAAAATGGGTATTCCTCCCTCAACTATACCGAGGCAAATAGGTTTGCCACAAAGGACGATATGCTTTTTGAAGGAAATAGTTCTTTCAAAAGGGGTGAGTGGGAGAACACTGCAACTCGACGAGATAAACAGTATCTTCATCATCATTTCAAAGGAAAGGAACCTTGGAAGTGATTCCAGGCTTTCCTACTGCGACTGATACGGAAGTCTCTACAATAATATGTATGGACTTCGGTCGAACTTGCAGCTGAAGCTCGTAGGCAAGGCTCGTGCAAACCTCTCAGGTGCGCAAACGAGACACTGTTGTTGGACAACAATATACCTACGATACACAAGGAAGCTGTGATGGGCCCTGACTCTGGAATTGGCTAAATGCCAATACAATCCGAGATAGTTTCCATATAAATGTTTCAAGATTAAAATCTTGATAGACCTTTCGGAAGATTAGAGTCTAACGAATATTTATGGAACTAAAAACTGATATGGATAAAAAAATGTTTTATCCATAAAGCTCGACTTATTGAAATAACAAGTTCAAGGAGTTGACTACGATGAGGTTGTTTCACCATAGCGATGCTTAAGGTCGGTTCGGGTTGAACTAGCAATTAATACATATATCAATCATGAGATATGAAACATGGATGACAAAAGGATTTCCATCTGATGGAAATGAAACCTAGGACTTGTATGTGATACAGTCCAAAGTAATTTGTCGATCCAGAGGATGCTAGTAAGTATGCAAACTTCAGAGTTCCAGCAATGGACAGAAGAGAGCAAAATGGAGTTGGAATCTTCGTGGTTTGATGAAATGGTCAAAAGGGTTTTGACTTCATCAATGGGTAACGAAGATGCTTGTGATTCAAGAAAGTAAGTGGGAGCATAATAATATTTCTAAAACGTTGTGTGCTTGACACATTGTTAATTGGAAATAAATTTCTTGACATGAATTACAACTTCATTTGAAAATAGTTTTGCGATGAAGTGCTTAGGCTAAATAGCCTCAATATTAGGCATGATGATGTATGGAGATAGATTTACCTAATGGGGCTAAGCAATGAATACATATTGACAAGGAGTGATTCTTGCCGAAGTCACATGGAAAGAGTTTTTGCAAGACTCAGTGTCCCAAAACACTGACGAGTAAAATACATGATGGAGATTCCACACACTCTAGTGTTTGGATTAATCATGTATTCCATGGTATGTAAAAACAACCAGATATGTCCGATACTCCCGAGTTGTTGCGAGTATAGATACCAAAGTGATCAAAGCACTGATCATGGGACAACAGTGCAAGATGTCATTAAGTACTAGAGTAGTGCTGATAACATGTTTTCTCGCAAGCAGAGATTATGAAGTGCTCGTTGCAAGTAATTACATCGGTACAGTCTCAATAAATGCTCCATGCGATTTTCGATTTAAGTTAAGGGTTTTGTGTAATACACAATATGGTGGCACGGTAGTTGGAAATTGTTCCAAACAAGATACTGTGGCGAATTCTATAAAAAAGGCTAAGTATGTTGACGCTTTGGAAGCGACAAAGAAGTTGTTGAATCATATAGTTCATTCATGAACTTAGTATGGTTCCAAGATGGCTTTCGTCTATGAGACACTATTGCAGATAGTTGCTCCAGAGCTCAGTCTGAGGAATCAGGTTTCGACCAATGATTCACACATATGCAAAGCCAAGTTCACACAAAATACGAATTTTGTGATAGCGTGGAAACGCGAGGATATGCAAAGTTGCACACGGAGCTAACTTGTCAGATCCGTTGGACATCAGGCTATACCACAAGCGAAGCATATTTTACACCAGTATGCCATAGGTGTAAAGTGCATTAGCATTGACTAGATTATTGACTCTAGTACAAGTGGGAGTCTATAGGAGATATGCCCTAGAGGCAATAATAAATGTTATTGATTATCTCCATGTTCATAATTAGGTTTATGTTCCATGCTATAACTGCTATGGTTCTTGAGTCTACAATAACCACGAGGCTTGAAGGAAGACTCATATGCACATGTGGAATAATAAACGGTAAATTGTATTCCTAGTCTGGCCTCTAAGACTGGCTCAAGTATTGCATGATGATCCTGTTTTCCTGATCATGGGCATGGCTATGCCGGCAATTTTGAGGGCACAATGTTAGAAGACCATTTGTGTTGAATCGACCCAAATTGATGTTATGCTATGAGATACATTCGTCGTATGTTAATGGTTAATAACATAGAGAAGTTAATATTTGCATAATTCCTTAGACCATGAGAGTATCGAGTTTCTTCATGCTTGCTTCATGAACTTTGGGGTTTGTTAAACGTCATCCGTAAATGGGTGGCTATTACGGCGGCTTACGGGTTCATGGAAAAGTATGTCAAGTAACTTGATAGCTCAAGATTGGGATTTTCTCCAACGATGGAGAGATATCTCTGGCCCTCTTGGTGTTACGACATCCATCATCGTCTGGCCAGACCCTTTGTGATTTGATCACGAGGATGCCGGAACACGGGAACAAGAAAAGAGAACAATACCGGTAACGAGGTAACTGGCATAGTGGACAAGTTGTTGACCCACGGGGATGCCAACATCTCTCATCTCGGGATTTGTAACATATCGTGAAAGGAATAGCACACGGCAACTGGAGGTTCACTCGAATATTCATTCGTGTGGGTATAGGGGTCAATATGGGTGTCCACGGCTCTGATGTTGATCATTGAATGGAAGGGGTTCCGGGTCATGTATATACTTCACCGAACCTATACGGTCACACGCTTAAGGGTCATCTATCTGCTGAATACTAGACATGGAGTCCGAGAGGAAGTCACTGGAAAAGTTTCGGAGACAACGGAAAGGTTCCGGAGAGAACGCCAAAAAAGTTTTGGTAAAACCGAAAAGTTGTTTCAGATAAAACCATTGATCCAAAAAGGTTTCGGCAAGTACCGGAGAAGTTTTGGAGGTTGCCAGATTGGTCTTGTAATTTCTGGAATTTTTCCGGAGATTAAACCGAAAAAGGTTTTTGGAGCTGCCGGAATTGTTTATCGGGTAAACGAAGATGGTTTTAAATTAAACCACCATACTGGAAATGTTCCGGAGCACATCCAAATAATTTTAGAGGGTGCCGGAAATGTTCTGGGACCTTCCGGAATTTTTCAGAAGTAATAGTCGCGGAAAACATCTTGTCCCGGCGTGAGGGGAAAAGATCCCACGATGCGTGGGGCTGTTTTGGGGGCGCCCCCCTTGAGGGGGCAGCCCCTTGTGGCTGGACAAAGGTGTTGGGGAGCCCCCATGGTGGGGGAAGCCTCCACAAATGGTGGAGAGTGTTGGGAGGAAGGTGGGGCCCCATGGCGGAACACCATGGACAAGGGAACATGTTTTCTCCATGTTTGGTGGGAACATGTTTCCTTGTTTGGTGGGTGCATGTTTTGTGGGCCGAATTTGAGCCCCCCCTTCACCCCTGCCACCACTATATAAGGAGGTGGAGAGGAGCTCTCCATCCTCACAAAAATTCTCTCACACAAGCCATGCATGATATGGCATTCTCTCTCCCTCCCAGCGAAATAGTTTCGTAGAGCCGAAAGGCTGTCTGGGTTCCGGTGGGAGCTAGTTCTGGACGGCGAAGCCCTTGCGGATAGATGATACCGTATGTGTGAACCTCTGTAGAGAGATCATAGTTTCGGCCTTAGTTCGAGAGTGCCTCCCGAAGGGCTGTCCGTGTGACCGTCCGAGTTTTGGAGGTCCTCCCGAAGGGCTGTCCGGCCGACAGTCCGAGTTTCGGAGGTCCTCCCGAAGGGCTGCCGCGACACCATCCAGGGGACTGTCCGACTGCCTCCCAGAGGGCTGTCCGCGGGGCAGATGAGGGTATACATCCTCGCGGCTGGGAGGTTGTAAATCCTAGCTGCGGGGATCTGCACCGCCGTTCGTCATTGACTCTACTTCCGCTGCGCTACGAGTCGGTAACGAAAATGATCAAATCTTGTATGCAGTCTCCATAGTTGTCCTGGGCTGGTGCGTAGGTCGGAAATTTTTTGTTTTCTGTTGCGTTACCCAACAGCTTCTCCTTCGTTCCAGTGTCCTAGACATTTTGGTGTAATGCACTCTTGGACGAATGGAGGAGCCACCATCACCGACGGTCGAAATATCAGAGGGAGTGCCCACCATATATGTGAGACGAGAGGTTAGGAAGGAAAGATTCAACAGACCTAAAGTCTACCCGTTGCATATTGAGTAATAGTGATATGTGTGTTGATCAGTTTTCTCATAGTTTCCTTCGATCGATTTTAAATGTTTCAACTATGAACATAAGAAATGTCTGACGACGAAATTGAATTCGGTATGTGCGAATACTGCAAAGACGAGCGCGACCTATGTGACAAGACTTTCCTAGTTGATGGTGGGCGCTTCAGCATCATGTTGGATGAGAACTTCGAAGTGGATACAGTAAATCACAATGACAAGTCTTTTTCGTGATTAAGCATGACTTCTGCCTCTTTTTCTTCAAATTATAATTAATTTTAATTTTTTACTGTTCTACTAGCGTATCCCCTGCCATGCAAGAATTGCTGTCTTGGATAAGATTGGTTTTAATACTAAGAAAGATATGAAGGTAAAGATAGTTCATTTGAGGACCGAGCATGGTTTTACTTTTGCGGTAAAATTGTACCATGCAGACACCTATTGCTATTTTGAATGCAAAAGTTGGCAAGCACTATACAAGGCTTATGCATTTGAGCCTAATATACTTATCACCTTTGATATTCGTCCGGAAGATGAAATTGAAGGTACTATCGACATCTGGGTCGATGTGCAGATGCCTCCAGTTCTACCATTATGTGAGTTTCTTAACCATATTTATTAAGTAATTTATATTGTTTATTTAAACATAGTTGACAACTTATTTGCATTGACAGCTTATTTTCATTCTTCAAAAAATGTACGGAAGATGGTAGACAAAACCTACTGCTACAGTGATCAAGCAGAATTAACTTATAAGGAGAAAGATCATCTTACCGCATTTCTTAGTCATCTTGAGAATTACAATAGCTATTATCAAACTCCTGCACATTATGGTCAATACGTGCCACTAGTGCACGTGGTGAACTACGGTAACATCCATGGAGATTGCATGATAAGATTTTAATTCTATTATTACGACATTCGTGCATCTTTTGCATAAATTCTTCTAAAACTAAACTACATTGCTAACAACAAAGTTATTACTATATTTTTCAACAAAAAATCCCGAAGGATTGTGTGCCTCATCTTATGTTTCCGAGAGGTCACGTTGTTGTTACGAGCTTAGGCCACCACGGCCAGGTCAGCATACGCATCACTTTTGTCCATAACGGATTTCTAAAACCGATGGAGTCATGACAATCAAAGATTGGAAAAAATGTATGCTCAATCGTAGAGAGCTACTTGGAAGCAACATTGTGCGTAGGTGAAGAATGGAAGACAGGATGATCTCCGTTCTCCATAATGAAGAGTCAGGGCCTATCTTGTTTTATGATATTGTACCTAAGAGAGGGTAGAGTAGGTCCTACGAGATAGAAGTACGTAGGTCCTAGATACAATGTGTTATTATGTGATACAATGTGTTAGAGTTGATGAGGAGGAGGAGGAGGAGGAGTTGTGATTATGACCAGTGACCAACTTGTGATATGATGTCTCGTTGACGAAAATGACGATTGAATTGTGTCATATGTTCTATCTATAAGTATAGTACGTAGTGTCGTGACCAAGCACGGAGATAAGAGAGATCACTTCTCTCTATTAGCTATCTAACAAAATATATGAAATCCCTAAATTAACCCTCCAGAACCATCAAAACCCCTCCTCTTTAAAAAAAACAGCCCCTCAGCTGCTGATGCGTGGACGCTCTTTGGTCCCGGTTGGTGTTACCAACCGGGACCAAAGGCCCTCCTACCTGGGCTCGGCGGAGCGGCCACGTGGAGCCCCATCTGTTCCGGTTCGTAAGTGAACCGGAACTAATGGTTATGGTCTTTAGTCCCGGTTTCGAAATCGGGACAAATAAGCCTTACGAACCGAGACAAATGAGCCTCTTCCTAATAGTGCCTATGTGGCGGATCACCTTGCCGTGCAATGACAGCTGAAACAGTGGCATCCTGCCCGTGGGAGTGGCACGCCACCGAAGGGGTTGCTCTGTTGTTACGGTGTTGGAATGCCAAACGGACCGCATCACCTCGGACAAGGTAGCGGGCAAGCACCTTCCACCGGTGGATTGAAGCGCTTGCGACGATGCGATAAAATCTCATTGAATGGATCCCGACCGTAGTCGGGCGGATTTCTCCCGAGAGTGGCGGAGAGCAATGTGGATGGCCTTGGGCGGAGAGTAACCCTTTTGCTTGGTTCTGAGAGTACACGTACCATGCTTTCCCTCGACCGATTATTTGCTATGTCTATCAACCATTCTATCCTTATTAGTTGGCGACCTAGCGAATTGACCCGAGCCTGTGCTTGGAATCAAGTTGGGACAATCCGCACGAGTGGCTGGTCGGCAGGATTCTCTCTGGTAGCTAGCATTAGTAGCGATGCATAAACAAATCAGGCCCCATTGATTAGTGACTCGCTTCTGCCTCTGCTACTACATCTCGCCATCTCGGGCACATATTAAAACCCTAGCAAGCTAGCTAACTGTGGCTTGGATATTATATACACCTTGATTGTCAACTCTTGTCATCCATGCGAACTGAATTATCATCCCAGCATCGTATCTGATCGATCGATGTCATGCCGTTCCACAAGTGGCAACGCCACGCAGCAAAAATCAACAATGGCTGCGCCTGCACACTGATATATAGCACGGAGCACGAGGGGCTCGAGGGAAGCATCTCCACACCCACCGAGAAGTTGCCGGTTGCCACCCTCCTCCTCTTCGCCTCGCGGATCATGCCATTTCACGGTGAGGTCGATCTATGAACTCATCCGTACATGCGCACGCACACGCTCCACGTCCGCTAATAATTGTTAGGATCATCATCAATTGCTATCGTAGGAAATCCATGCAAGCTCGCCAGGGGACATGCCACCACTCACCGTCACATTTAGTCTTATAAACAACTAATCTACGTACACAACTTCTGTATAGGTAGTATCGTAACACTTCCTCCGTTTCTAAATATAAGTGGTTTTAGAGTTTTCAATATAAACAACATATGAAGCAAAATAAGTGAATATACACTTTAAAATATGTCTAAATATATTCCTATGTGGTTCATAGTGAAATCTTTAAAAAGACTTATATTTAAAGATTCAAAAAGATTCGTAACTAGTCCTGTCGGTTGACAATTTTTCATTGCTTCTAGCTAGCTGAGAATGGTCATACGAAAACCAACATTCACAAAAACCATTATAAAAATCATGTTGGAAAGTTTGAAAAATTCTAAAAAAGTTCTGTCAGACTACTAGGTGTCTCTCGCGACTTAGTCAAGCTTAATACAACTCCGTTTCTCAGAGATACTTTCAGCTTCAATGGTAGGATTGTGCGCATGTGTTCATAGGATGGGTGTGCATGTGTTGTGGGCATATGAGTCTGTCCCGTGTTTCTAAAAATACAATTTACAACGATATTTTCTTTTACAAATATACTATAGAACATCCATATCCAAAAATAAAAATCTTTCGTAGATAATAAAGTGGATTTATAAACCCAACTCTCTGGTATTAATGCCCCCCTTTCCGAAACAATTGAAGGGGCCACCCCTACCGTATTATTTTAAAAACTTGAGAAGAATACTTTAGAAAAATATTTGTTGCATATCGTTTATCTCTTATAGCATTTTTTTAACAGGTGCAATATATTTATCTCGTTCCATTTAATATATGTTTTAACAATAAACTAAAACACCTATGGTGGCACCAAGGTATATATTGTCACAAAATAATGTCACAGCCAAAAAAAATTCAATTTTGTACCTAATATAATCATTCGTTTGTATTATTCATTTATTTATTTTAAACAAATTGGATCATTTTTAGTAAACACCTCTCAAGGCACATGCATAAGCATTGTTGTGGCTATTTGTCATTACGATTTTCTCCAACGAGTCCGGCGATCACAATCTGAGAGGGAGGTCGTCATCTCACCGACAAAGTTGGATGGGAGAAAACTCTATCCTCGCCACACCGAGGGAACAAATGAAATATATGGCTTTCAGGTCCAAATGACGACTCATAGGCTATCACCACAATGTGCTTGGAGCCGACGCAAATAATCGTCCATATTTTCATGCTATACATGGGGATCTGGGGTTCTCCATGCCTTGTTCATCACAGGTCGCGGGGAAGCCGGGCCACCTCCCTCTAGCCTCTCGCCTATTGTAGAATGGAGAGAGGGAGGAGAGTTGGTGGAGTCCCTGTTAAAAATGTTTTTGATTGTAGAACTCGTAGTGTCTTGGAAGATACATCTTCCTCAATTCGGCGCAAAATGAAGAATATTTAGAAAAGCCATTCATGTTCCACAAAAAATAAAAATAAAAATAAATAAATTGACTTTCATTTGATTGAGTTAGTCAACAATTTACAAAAATAGAGAAGTGTGAATCTCAATAATTTGGCAAGTATTGTTTACAACCCATGCTTAGGCTTTATGTTTCACATCTCAGTTAGAAACATGATTTTCATTCATGTGGTCGATTAAAATCATAAATTATTTCGTAGTGAACAAAATGTGTTATAGATTCACAAAATTAAGGGGTTGGACTGCAAAAGGCCCATTTGTGATGTAGTGGCATCGCCCATTTACGAGGAGGTCCATTGATAACAAAAGCAATGTCTTCTCGTTGGCCTTACCAAAACAGAAGAGCTCACGTTTTTTGAAAATTATTTTTTATACCTGACAGTTCTTCATGTGTAGGATACTTGTGAGAAGGGGTAAATATAGAAATATAGTTTCCAAATAAAAAGTTTGAACCTTGACATAATCTCGATCAAAACTTGATTATGTTCTTGATACATCTGCAATAAAAAACGGAGCAAGAAAAACAACCAAGCACAATCCAGGCACTACACTGCAATTGTACCACTTGTCTGACATAATGAAACATATGAAAACCTCCGAGTATCAACAACCAGGATTGGCTAATTTTGATCCCCAGACGTCCGCAAACAACCATGGGCCTAGCATCTCCATTTTGAGCCTCCATTTGTGCATGTATGTAATCATGTCCCCTCCATCATCCCCAAATTGTCCAGTTAAATGCATGTGATTGGTGGGGATGGAGAGACAAAATGTGAAAATAAATAATAAAGAAAGAGAAAAATTGTTTGGTTTGGGTTGCATTCTACATGGAGGGTTGCCCAAACATCCTCATATCTTGCGAGTATTTCGTGTGAACCGGCATTTGCGGACAACCTGATCATATGAAGAGAAAGTTGGGGTCCGGTTGGGTGGCATGTTCCCTTCTTTCTCATCTCCAAACAATGACTAGGCCTTCCGATTGGACGTTTGTGGGGTCCGGTTGTGGATGTGCTTACTACCGCATCACTCACTTTCCCCCTATCACACATGCACAAGTGCACACACACGAGTGTCAGTGTCACACAACAGACCATATCCATCTCGGCTCATGCTTCTACTTGAGAGCTCAGTTGGGATCAACTTCATCTTTATAAGGCAACAACAACACGTAGACACAATCACTAGTCATCGTCAAAGGAAAATGTCAAAAAAATGCGAACATGTAAATGCAATATGAATCAAACTTTGAACACCTAATCCTTGGCATCAGCACACTAAACTCTTCGATCCTGGTTTATTTTGAACCTTGGGAGTGTTCCCAAACAGCAACGGTACACAGACACAACTACACCAGCCATTGCAAAAGGCAAAAAGGCCAAAACAAACCTTGCACTTGTATATGAGAGTTTGATCGAACCTTGAACACCTAATTTCTTAAATCAACACATCAAACTCTCTCATCCCAGCCTATTTCAAACCATCGGAGTGTTCCCAAAAAGGGATTGTCGACGTGGCAGGTCAAACCATTGATTGTTGGCTTAGGCTGAGGCTATGTGCCGCCCACCGTGAATCTTATCATGGGGTTGTTTACAAGAGCCATTGTTAGATAGGCCGAATAACCACGTTGACATGTCATGCTGACGTCACTCATCTTTTGTCTTCAAATTTTTCAGATTTATAAAAAAATTGTACTATTATTTTACGAATGTTTATATTTTGAAATAATCTAAATATATATGTTATAAAAAACACTTCACATAAAATTTGGACAAATGTTAACCATGCTTTCAACATTTATAGGAAAATGTTAATCATGTGTAAAAATAGTGTTGCCCACATTTTAAAAAATGTATGTGATTTAAAAAAAATATACTTCGCGCGATATAAAAAAATTCTTTTTTACATTAAAAAAATGTTAGATTAAAAAAATCACGAGTTTCATAATGTCTTGGTGACATTTTGAAAAGAACGTGTATACAATGTAAAAAAATGTTTGTCAAATTAAAAAAAAGTTTCATACCATTAAAATGTGATTGACTGGTATTAAGAAAATTGTATACAATTTAAAAAAATATTTAAACCATGAAAAACATGTTCTTGTAGTTGTAAAAACTTGTTTATTACCATTAAGAAAATATACAATGTGTATTTGGAAAACAAATTACCCTGTATTTAAAAAGTGTTGAAAACATGTAATTTAAAATGTACATCAAAAGACCCAAAGTGTATCAAAATAATACTTCATGTGTGCCTGGCCTGTAGCCGATTCCCAATGTTGTTAGGGTTTGACTTGCCACCTCGGTGAATACCAGATAAACGTTCTCATAATTCAAAATAGAACGGGATCAATGAATTTAGTATGCTGATTTCAGGAATTTGTAGTCCACAATCCAATTTAACATTCGTCTGCAAGTTTATGGTTTGTTTTGGATCTTTTCCACATCAAAACGGTAGCTGTAGTTCGGAATTGAATGTAACATTCGTCTAAAAGTTTAAGATTTGTTTTAGACCTTTTCCTCACCAATACCGTAGCTCTCTGTCCCAAGGAATGGCACGCACCTTTCGCATGCTCCATCTCTTTCCCTCTCGCCCGTTGAGGTCTTCCCCCAAGCCAAGGCAGGGTAGCCTTGCTCTCCTGAATCTCGATCAGAAACCTGATTTTGTTGATCTGCAATCACAAATAAAAGGAGTAAAAACAGAGGCCAGAAACCAAGAACGATCCTGGCATTACAGTGCAACAGTGCCACTTGTCTTGTCTGACACAACGGTACAGCTGAAAACTTCATTGCACACGTGCACGCGCGTGTGTCACTGTCAGACAACAGACCATGTCCAGCTCAACTGATACTCCACCGAACTCAGCTCAGCTCAGCTGGGATCACCGGCTCCATCTTTATAAGCCACCAACGGCACACGGACACACACACACTGGTCTCAAACACCAAGGATCATCAAGCCATGGCGCGTGCCTTCGTGCGGTCCATATCCTTCCCGCTGAGCCCGTCGAGGTCGCCGTCCTCCCCCAAGCCGCGCGCGCCGTCGTCCTCGTACCATGCGCGGTCCGTGAGCTTGCCGTGCCGCTCGCACCCTATTCTCGCTCATCTCCACACCCACATCCGCGCCGTGCGCTCCTGGGCGCACCAGGGCACGCCGGCGTTGGCCTCCTCCGTCGCCGTGGGGCTGGCGCACGTCGACGCGCTCCACGCCGCGCTCGGCGACCTGCTCGACCTGCCCGAGGCCCAGGAGGCGCTCTCGGGCGCCGGCGGCAGCGTGGACCGCCTCCTCGACACTTTCCTCCGCCTCGCCGACGCGCACGGCTGCTTCCAGGAGGTCGTGGTCGCGCTCAAGCAGGACGTCGCCGAGGCTCTGGCCGCCGTACGGCGCCGCGACAGGGCGCGCCTAGCCTCGGCCGTGCGGGCGCAGCGCAGGGCCGGCAAGGAGCTCGCCCGCCTCGCCGCCTCGGCCAGGGAGTGTGCCAGCCGTCCCTCGCGCCTGAGCATCCTCGGAGGTGGCCAAGGAAACGCGGCGGAGATGGAGGTGACGGGTCTGCTGATGGAGTCGGCCGCGGCCACGGCCTCGGCGTCCGCCGCGCTGTTCGGGGCCATGGCGGCAATGGCAGGTTCCGTGGCGGCGGAGTCGTGCTCCTGCAAGGGCACGGCGGCGCTGGTGTGCCTGGTGACGAAGAACAAGAAGAAGGCGCCGGCGGCGGGGTCAGGGGAGGAGGAGACCGCGGTGGCGGCCGTGGCGGAAAGGCTGGAGGAGCTGGAGGAGTGCATCGAGGAGTTGGAGGCTGGCAGCGAGAAGGTGTTCCGCAGCCTCGTGCAGACCAGGGTCGCGCTTCTCAACATACACACGCTCCACATCTTCTAGCTTTACTACTACCGTCCATGAAATTAGTGGTCGCAATCCATTAGTGTAACTGTAAATAAGTAGATGATGAAAGAAGAAGAATGTGTGCAACTCTTGCATACGTCTGATTGCCACTCAATGTTAGTAGTACCGATCTTGGTTCTGCGCATCATTTAGTGTTCAGAGTTTACTACACTTTTCATGTTGTTAAAACAAAAGTGGACAGAGGTAAAATATGCAGTAGTAATCACTCATCAGTAGTAATCTTGCCATCCAAAGAAAATTTGAAACTCGTTTGTTTTTAAGAATAACTCAAAGAGCCTATGTGATTCATGTTTTTCTTTTAGAATCAGTAGTAATATACCAGAATATATACTCAAAGAGTCACAACAAACAGTGGAACAAAATTACAAGAGCACATTACGACCTGCAGAGGGGAATAGCCGTCAAGAGGAAACGTCCTCCTTGTGACAAGGTTTGAAGAGCATTTCACGGCCTAATCCGACGCGGTCATCCGCAACCGTGAATGGAAGTCCCTGAACCATCGATGGTACATCATCCAAGAGGCCGGGTCCAAGTATTGCGAGCACATGAAGTATCTCATCGCACGGTGGCCTAGCGGTGCACAAATTACTGAGCAATTAAGTTGATCACTAGCCGGATATGTTTTACTTTTGTTGATCACTAGCCAGACATGTATTGCTTTGTTGCTCACTAGACGAATATGCATTGCTTACATTTTTTCACCTTGTAGCCCACTCGTGCTTGTGTGGTGTACACAAAGTTGGGGAAGAAGTCCTTCGTCGTGATGCATTGTTGGTTGAAGTTCAATGGGCGACCGAAGTGGAACCTTTTCATTGCCAAGACCGTTGTCCAAGCCAACAAGGAAGAAACCTGTGACCCTACCGACCCAACCCAACAACCATCGGAGAAGGAGGAGAGGACGAAGCGAGAAGGTCCGGCGGCCAAGCTGACTAAGAGGCCCGAGGATATCTTGGTGAAGAAGGAGGAGGCATCCTTGAGGCGCTCGAAGATCGAGGAGGAGAAAAAGGCGAAGAGGTTCAAACTGTTGATGGACACGACTGACAAGAAACTTGTGCTCGGAGCGAGGAGGACCATGATCGAATAGAGGAAGGCAACGCTTGAGGAAAAGAGGGTGAAGGTCGCGAATGTCGACTCTTTAGATGCCGACGCAATAATCATCGCGCAATCCGGCCGCTACCAGATGTTGCAGCGGCAGAAATATGAGTTGACGGCGGCGGACTATTAGGGCACGGTGGAGATGGACGTGGACGAGGAGGCGAAGGCTAATGAGGAGGTTGCCTACGTGGCGGCGACGAGACCTCTTTGATCGGGGAGCAACTGAGTGGGATTGCCGGTACAACAGGGCAGAAACGCACGGGTTGTCGGATAGATATTCTTTTGGATTTGACATGGAAAAACTAAGTATATTTGTCACTTTTTTGTGTGATCGGGTATGCGATCCGATGCGCTGTGTGGGTTGGATCAGAATACATTTGAATTAAATTTACTGACGATCGTATACAGTGTAACGTCTTCCATGTTCACGGACGGATATCGGAAGGAAATTTGCGGGTTGCAAAAAAAACAAGGTAATGGGCAGACGACACATCAAAAGGAGAGAAACAAAAACAATAGTGTCAAGCACCTCAGCGTGTCCACCTCGGATCTCCATGGCCATGCGGAGTGGTTAGACCCTGTAACAAGATGACAAAACACACCAGTCGAGGAGTTATCGGGTTAGGGATTGGCGGATTGCCTACATGTAACATACAATTACAGTTAGAGCCTCTTGACAGTGGCACACGGCATGTCTCCCTGCTCCCTCACACGGCCACTCTACCTGCGCGCCGCGATCGGATCGTGTCGGGCAAGCTCCGGCCGCGCACGCGACGAACCCGGCCGGCCGTTCGTGTCCGGGAGCGACGACAACGTTCGCTGCATATGCTACCGCTGTGGATTGATCGAGATCCACGGATGGATGACGTCCTGGCGACCAAAGCACAAAGGAACCAACTAGCGTGCAGGTGCATGTCAGAGAGGTAACCTAAAGTGGGTGCGGTGTGGTTGTCGTTCCGACGCCGGCCGGCCGATCACAGTGGCCGGCATGTCTTCGTGTCTCGCGCGTAGTTCATGCTGGTATCTCGCCGGCCGTGCAATGCATGGACGGTGGCCGGTCGGCCGGATCGAGGTGAAGTAACTAGCATGTTTTATGGACATGACAATCGCCATTAACGAACCATTTTTTTTAGAAAAAGAGGAATGCATCCGGCCTCTGCCTGCATGCATGCTTGCTTGTTAATTTGCAAGCGGATCAATGCTAGTAGTGATCATGTGCTCGCATCGCATGCATGGCGCTATGTGGTGAGAGGTCTGGCTCCGTTGGTTTCTTGTGCTTGATCGTCGACATGATTAGCTGTGCTGCAGTGGGCATGCAAGCAGCCGTAATGTGATCTGACAGTGAAGCGCTCGGGCATCTGTTGTTGAGTGAAACGTAGCGTGAGGTTTTCACCTGCCTGTCACA
Organism: Hordeum marinum; assembly: GCA_022496015.1. NCBI lineage: Eukaryota > Viridiplantae > Streptophyta > Magnoliopsida > Poales > Poaceae > Hordeum > Hordeum marinum. The sequence goes on from CM039678.1 coordinate 559,575,238, forward strand.
CAACGCAAGTGGCATTGTATTGCCTGCTGAGATCTGTTCTCGGTTTCTGGCCTATGTTTTTTGTCCATTTCTCTTTGGTGATTTCAGATCGATCACCTGGGAAAAAATAAGGTTTCTGATCGAGATTCAGAAGACAAAGCCTAAGGACAGGGTGTACCCAATAACTAAATTACTGTGTTACACCAAGTTATATTTCCGTGGCTTCGATGAAAGCCTACAAAAACCTTTTCTTTAATTAGGATTTACAGTTCCCGGAAAAAAGGATTTATTGAACTCTCACAAAAATGCTGGTAGATTAATTTTCTCTTAAGATAATGACAAACATAGACGCTCACATATAGGCATCGTAGTCTATGTTCAGTTAAGCCGCATGTGGCAATTTTTATTTGCTTCTGTACTTTATTAGCGCTTCAACGCATTTGTGGACCTTGTTTGAACCTGCTTAATAAAATGGCTGCATGCATCGATTGATGCAGAGGCCGGGGGTTCCGTTCCTCCTTTTCAAAAAAAAAGACGCTCACATAAACGCAATTGAGGTGAATGTAGCTTCCCACCAAAAGAGTATATATCTCCCTCAATAAGACACGCATGATGTTAAGCTTGGGGTTTAATCCCTGGTGTAGCACTGGTTCGTTCTCAAAATGTTGGTTCTTCAACTGTTAACATCTTCTTTATATGCAATTGTGATTTTGCTCATGCCATGAGATGAATGTTATATGGTGGCATCTAACTACATCCTCCTGAAGCATTGGTAATGTGTTGTTAATTGTCCCAAAAGAGTAAATACTCCCTCAATTGTAGGTAATTAGGGACATATGAGCGAGGTTAGCTTTTCTACACCGATGTGTCCTGTGGACGTGGGGTACATTCCAGTTTGGGGGACGAATCTAAGGTCGTCAGCTTCCTTGGTCGATAATTGAAGTACTCGAAATTCCCTTAAACAGTAAATATACTACTCAAAACCTGATATAGTATTGACTCATCTGGGCCCTCCAAACCATAGAAATGAACGACCCAAATTGGCTTGATGTACTGCAAAAGGACTCATCAAGTTTTGCTATATTAACCAACGAAATGTGGGTTATGTGCAACAAGGTTATCGTGGAATTCGAAGAAAAAAATCAACAGTATAACCAGAAGTCATGTAAATAAGATATTATTGATCTAATTGATGGTCAAAATTTTATCTCGAAGAGCGGTCACACCTTCTCCATGGGAATGGAAGTAGTAAGAAGTTGAGTGCCCCAATGTTCCCCAATGAGGCTTTATTATAGGACTTATCTGGTGTTTTTATAGGATGAAAATTAATTCTTTTTTTTTCAAGAACAAGCAACACAACATGAAAATTAATGGTGCAGGCAAAAATGTGATCTTGACAAAAATTTCCAAATACTCCCTATGTTTTTAAATATGCATAGAGAACCTAAATAGCATAGAGTAATAACATGCATATGATACTAGTCTAAGTTACTACCTCCATATTGGTAGTAACATAGAGGTGGTAACGTAGAAGTTTTCATTTATTAGATTATAGAGTCATCTTGTCTTGGTATGTGTGATGTTACTCATAGTATGAGTAACTAGCTATATACCTCAATTTGCCTCTCTCCTCATTAATTAGCTCCCACATCATTATTTTTCTTAGGTGGCATCTATGTTACTATATTTGTTATACTCCATGTTGTACAATTGGCTGTTGGGCACATGGCCTTGGCGGGAGACACAAGACATGGATGTGTGTTCCTGAGCAATGTGAACCGCGACGAGCCATGGTGGCGCACCGTGGCAGTTAAGGACATGTGTGTCCAGATCTCGAGGCCAGTTGAGTGACGTATGTTCATTGCCAAATAGGACAGTTTTGCCTGTTGGCACTACGAGTTGCATAGGTGGTTAATTAAGTGTATGCTTAGCTGGTGCTTGTCCCCCATGGCATGCAAGGATCTCCTATGATGACGACGGTAATATAGTATAATATGGGTTTTGTTAAGTATGCTGATTACCCGTGGCTTGTTTCCCCATGACCACGCAAGGATCTCCTATGATAACAATGATAATATTAGTATCATCTGCGATGAGAGCTGGACAGGGAGTGTGGGTACGCATGGATTGTATAGATCCCCTGGTTAATTTTAAGTCGGATCCACAAGGTCAGGGGCAGAGCTAGGATTTAGGCATGAGGGGGGGGGGGGGGGCAGACAGCGATGAAGCGAGAAAAATATTTGTGCACATATACTACCCAATAGTTGTATATTCAAGTATCAATTCTAATTTAATTTCCTAGACACACAATTTCATTTTATTTTTCAGCTAGTGTGTCCCTAGAGATAGCTAATATTGATCAATAATTTCACATACGCGCCAAGAAGGCAAAGTCTCTGAAATACGACATGAAATGTCTTGCTACAAAACATTTACATATGGGAATTTAAGATATACAAACAAGAATAATCCTGTATAATCAAGTGATTGGCTTTTAGCTTGCATTTATATATGTTTGAACGTCAAATCATCAATGGTTGTATCAGGAATTTTTATTGTTTCATTAGCAAAACTTGATTAATGTTGCCAATACACAAGGGGTTTGATCCCTTGTGTGGCACTGGTTGGTTCTCAAAATGTTGGTTCGTCAACTGTTAATATCTTATTTATACTTCCTCCTTTCCGGTTTAAAGGGCTTATCTAAAAAAATATTTTTTATTATATTAGGCTCACTTTGAGTCCAATTAAGTTACTGTGCTTCGAGTCTCACGTCACATTTAATTTATAAACATAGGAGAGAGGAAATTAGTGGCCACGTATGCATCTTAGGCTGGTTGTAGTGGGAAGTATCATATACTAGTGTAATGCATATAATACAAGTGTATAATACTACATTTGGAGTGCATAGTATCATATTTTAATATCATATTATAGTTCATTTATTGTCATGCATGACACATAGTAGCACATCATTTAATATGATATGGTATCATGATATGATACTCAATCCTCTCTTTCTTCATTTCATTTTATGTCATCTCATTAAAATTTCCTAGTTGGCATGCATGATACTCCCTCCGGTCATTTTTAGTCTGCATATAAGTTTTGGTCAAAGTCAAAGTATCTCTACTTTGACCAAACTTATAGAAAAAATATTAGCATTCATAATACCAAATAAATTTTGTTAGATTCTTCATGAAATTTAGTTTCATAGTATATATATTTGAAATTGTAGATATTGATATTTTTTAATACAAATTTGGTCAAACTTTGCAAAGTTTGACTTGATCAAAATCTAATACGCGGAGTAAAAAGGACCGGAGGGAGTACTACCTATGATACTCACATTACGACCAAACTTACTCTACATGCACCATACAAGTCCAATAAAATGGAGGATGCTACTCTTATTGCTTTGGGAATTGAATATGTGAGATATATTTCATTGGGCATTTTTTTATCGACAAAACTAGTGTCATGCACTCACAATCTGTCTTGGTTCATGAGATTTCAGATATGAGCCCTCTAAGACGGAAAGGAGGGACTATGCAATTGTGATTTTGCTCATGCCGTGAGATGAATCTTATAGGGTGGCATCTAACTACATCCTCTTGAAGCATTGTTAATGTGCTGTCAATTGACGGAAAAGAGTAAATACCCCCTCAATTTGAGGGAATTAGGGGCATATCAAGTTTCACCATTTTATCCAACGAAATGTAGGTTATGTGCCACAAGGTTACCGTTGAATTCAGAAAAAGTTTTCAACATTATAACCAGAAGTCACGTAAATTAGATATTATTGATCTAATTGACGGTTAAAATTAAATCACGAAGTGCGGTCACACCTTATTCATGGAAATGGAGGAAGTAAGAAGTTGAGTTCCCCTATGTTCGCCAATCGGCTTTATTATAGGACTAATCTGGTGTTTTTATAGCATGAAGATTAATTCTTTTTTTAAGTACAAGCAACGCAGCATGAAAATTAATTTGTGCAGGCAAAAATTCGATCCCGATTTTATTTGCCAAATATGCCATACGTCTTTAAACTTGCGCAAAGAACCTTGTGAAGTATATGTATTACTATACTTATAAAAAAGGATATTACTATACTCCATGTTGTACAATTGGCCGTTGGCCCCATGGCCTTGGCAGGAGACACAAGACATGGATGTGTGTTCCTCAGCAACGTGAACCGCGACGCGCATCTGGCATGACCTCGGAGGCATGGTGGCACACCGGTGCAGTTAAGACGTGCGTGTCCAGATCTCGAGGTCGGCTAGGTGACGTATGTTCATTGCCAGATAGGACAGTTTTGCCTGTTGGCCCTACGAGTTGCATAGGTGGTTAATTAAGTGTGATGATTAGCTGGTGCTTGTCCTGCAAGGATCTCCTATGATGACAGACGATAATACAGTATAACCTTGTTTTGTTAAGTACATGGTGATTAGCTGTGGCTTGTTTCCCCGGGACCATGCAAGGATCTCCTAAAATGACGACGATAATATAGTAGTATCATCTACGTTGAGAGCTAGACAGGGAGTGTAGGCGCGCACATATTGAATAGATTCCCTGGTTAATTTGAAGGTCGGATCCGCAAGGTGAGGAAGAGAAGGGTGATAACAGGTAGCATCTCGGCGGGTGGGGCGATGCTTCCCTATCCAAGTGGTGTATATACATAACGCGGCCGCAGCCATCGTTGAACTCAGGTCGTGCAGTGGCATTGCCATCACCCTAATGATGGGAATTCTCATGATTTTCCATTGTTAATGGAATCGGGGCGATGCTTTGTTCTTCTAAAAAATTTACTCTCATGATTTGCAAGAGTAGCGGTTTAAACGAGGCCTGATTGAAAGCGTGGAGGAATCAACTACTTGTGCAAATAAATAGGGTCATATATTTGCCACTCGTGCTGGTTAAGTTGTTCCCAACTTTCAAAACTAATTAGCTGGCCAACTACCCATCAATGGTACACTTCCTGATACTTGATAGATAGGGCAATGCACGTACACGAGAGTACATGATAGATAGGGAGAGCAATGCTGATACTTGATATTTAACTTGTTAAATGTTTTTCTTTTCCATTGCGATTTAGGTCACACCATACAGTGAAATTTCCCAGAGTGGCATCTAACTTGCATCGTTCGCAAAAACCTTGGTAATGTGTGTGTGTGTGTGTGTGTGTGTGTGTGTGACGGAGGGGGGGGGGGGGGGTAGTTTACCAATGAGACTAAAAATGTTGAGTGCTTGCCAATGCGGCTTTACCACTTGTGGTGCTTTTTATAGCATGAATAAGAAGTATGCGGGCAAAAATCACATCTCGACAAAACTTGCCAAAATGCTCCGTACAATACGGTGTTAAAACTTGCCAAAATGTACTCCATGTTTGTACATTTGCCCGTTGGCCACTTGACCTTGCCGGGGACACATAACATGGATGTGTGTTTCACTTGAAAAACCTTATGAAAAAATTAACTGAAATTTCTTTTAGTTTGTTCTGGAAAAGAAATGTTTCTCTCTGAAATTTATTAGTTGGGCTATGCAGATAGTAGAGAAAGGTAAAGTAGAAGTCATGGTCAATGAACAAATTGGGCCTGTTTTGAGACAAAAAAGGGACCTGGGGCAGGGACCCCTTGTCCCCAATTCTTTTCTTAACTTGACTTTAGGGATAGGTAAAAATTAAGTCATTATCAAGGGCTTATAAAGATTTTGATCCCTAATGGTATTACCATGTTACAATATGCCAATCATACTATTATCATGTTTAGAGATAATTTAGAATGTGCTAGATATTAAAAGCTTATGATATATTTATTTTGTGCAGTTGTCTGGACTGAAGGTGGATTTTCATAAGAGTGGGGTGTTCTGTTTCGTTGATGCTAACATTAAACAAGAAAGTTATTCGACTATTTTCACTTGTGGTGTAGGAAAAATTCCTTTTAAATATCTGGGAATTCCTATGAGCCATGTAAGGTTGTGTAATAGTGATTGGAATTGGCCTGAATAGGAGACGGAGAAAAGGTTAAGTGTATGGAAGGGTAGGAACAAATCCTATGGAGGTAGATTAATACTCATTACCTCTAGCATAAGTAATGTTCCTTTGTACTTGATTTCTTTATTTGAATTGCCCAAGGGCCCTAGTAAGAGAATGCGCTTTACAGAGCGAACCTATTTTTTGCAATATAGTAGGAAAACAATACGCAATACAGAGCGAACCTTATTCTGGAGTGATATTTGGTTGGGTGATAGACCCCTAAGTGTAAAATTACCTAGACTCACTAGTGCCGAAAAGTCTTGCTATGGCATGGCAAAAATGGTCTTGCTGACGTAGACACCTGACGCTAGCAATATGGCGCCACGGTTAAAAAATACTAATTGCGTTCGAGACGACGCCAGTAGTACTTTATATGTCTATGGCGGGCGTTTTTATCAACGCCAGCAATTTGGTTTTTTGATAATAATAAAAAAAACACTTCAAAAACTAAAGAGCTTAAACTTCACAAAAGGTATTGATCATTTAAACATACTCATAAACTACATAGTTTCAAACTTAGTACTGATCATTTAAAAATACTCATAAATAAACTTCATAGTTTAAAACTTAGTAATCAACTAACTACTCTTCATCATCAAGGATTATGCTCAGCTGGTGCAACTTCTTCCGATTGCTCTCTCCATCTTGTTTGAAATGAGCAACGGTCGTTTGTAGCTCAACCCTGTCTGTCTAGAGTTTTTCTTTCTTCAACTTGAGTTGATCCCTATCATATGTCAACTTATCGCTCAGCTTTCTCAGTTTGTCGACCTTTGTGCGGGCATTAGCACCCTCTAGGAGCAACTCATCCTATTTAGTCTTCAATTCGGCATTGTATTCTTTGAGTTTTTTTATGCTCCAGTCTGACTCCTCTAATCTCCATTGATTCCACTTCTCCACGTCGCCCACAGATTCATTGTTGTTTGCTGAATTGTCCATGCTGAATTTTGTACACAAGCAAATTAAAGCTTGTAATGAAACAAAGCAAACTATGTACACAAGAAAAATATAACTTGTACTTATAACTTGTACATCAGGGTTGACCATGTATTTTCATTTTTCGCTTTCATTTCGTAGGGAATATATTTATCCCAATCTTGAAAGTATATCTGAGTAGAAGGACTAAAATAGGACTAAAAATCTAGGACTAACTTTTTTGTCTTAATCTAGGACATCAAAATATAGGTCTTCAATTTATCTATGATCATGTGAATAGACTAAAATATCATCTTAATCTAGGTATACAAATCTAGGTATTCAATTTATCTATTATCATGTTGTAGGGATATTATTCCAACTTTCCCGTGGAGAAGGACTAATATAGGACTAAAAATTTTATCTTAATATCAAACATCAAAATCTAGGACTAAAAATTTCAACTTAATATGGACATCAAAATCTAGGTATTCAATTTATATATTATCATGTGAATAGGTCTACAATTTTGTATTAATCTAGGTATTCAATTTATCGATTATCATGTTGTAGGGATATTATTCCAAATTTCCTGTGGAGAAGGACTAAAATATGACTAAAAATATAGGACTAAAAATTTCATCTTAATATCAAACATCAAAATCTATGACTAAAAATTTCATCTTAGTCTAAGACATAAAAATCTAGGTATTCTTTTTATATATTATCATGTGAATAGGACTAGAATACCTAAAAGCGTTGGAGGGCCGGTGTCAGAGGCGGTGGCGGGTCGGACGGCGTCGGGCGCGGCGTCGAAGGGGCGACGACGGGCTGCGTCGGACGTGGGGTCGGGTGTGGCGGCGGGAGGGGGCGACGTGTGGCGTCGGACGGGGCAGGAACGGGCGGCGTCGGGGCAGCGGCGGGGATCGAGAGGAGGACGAGGGAGTTGGGGATGGCGAGATTGGGAGTGGGAGGGGGACGACAGTAGGGTATTAGGCAGATTAGTGCTGGCGTGGTTCTAATGGGCCTAAAGTGCAACGCCGGGGATAGTTCAACGCCAGCACTAATCGAATATGTATGGCGTACAAATTCAGCAATGTCAGCACTATTTGAAAATATTAGGCGTTGATGAGAAATGGTGCGCGACGAACAAGAGTTATGGCTAATCATTTCTCCCTTAGTGACTTTTCTATTTATGTTCAGTACTATTTTTACTATTGCTATATATTTGTGTGATAAGAAACTTCCACGCCAGCACTAAGATTATAGCAAGGTCGTACCAAATAAGCTTACGCCAGCACTATTTAATTTTTTTTGCTAGCGTCAGTGGAAAATGACGCGCCATCAACAAAACTTGTGTCGAGCCATTTCTTCATTATTGAATAGGAAGACTCCGAAGAAGAGGACTAAGGAGAAGACATACGGTGTGGGCGACATGGAGCATCAGTGCAGTAGGATCCAGGAGAGAAAGTCGAGATGAATGACGGCGATGGCGACGCCACTATAACAAGACGCAGGAGAGGAGATCGAGAGGAACCACGTTGCCCAGGGGAATGATTAAGCAACGTATTAAATCAGACCGTGATGCATATGTACAATCACGAAGAAGATGTAGATGTTCTCATTTACGGCCATTGAAACAGAAAACTTGCAACAGGAATATCGACTGGTACGGAGAGATGAAGCTACTAGTGAAAGAAAATTTCAAACGGTCAAGCGTGCATGACGAATTTTATTTTTTGTGTCCAAAATAACTACAAACATGAACGCAAAATTGATCATTTACAGTCGATAAAGCTATGAACCGATCGCCAAAGTAGAACCCTAACATCGATGTACATCTTTTTCGTATAGAGCTTATCTCAAATCGAAACACTGTTGTATAGATTAGAAGGGACAAGGAAGAAAGAAGATTAGGGAGAAACTTAATGAAAGTACAAGAAGATAGCAGATAGACGTTGTGTAGTAGCTCACATTCCTCCGGTCTCCTCTCATGTATATGCCTTCGTCGTGTCTTACTTTAGGTGGCTCGTTGGAAACTATCGATCCAAACATTTTCAACAGGACATGCTTAAAGATACTTTAAGTAACGTTTCCAATAGTAAATGCATTTAAATAAACGGTTTGGCTGAAACTCAGCTAGCTGAGTTTTTGTTTTGGTCCAAGTCATTTTTGTCAGCCGTCGGATGTTGGCAGTCGCGATTTACGTTTTCTTTGAGCCGACCAGCGTCGCACCGGGTTGGTGCCGGCCCGTTTTACTGATTGTGTGCACGTCCGTCTAAGTTTGTTTTTCTCACGACCCGTCATAGCGGTGAGGTGGGAGTAATTCTGTGTGACAAGAAAAGTATAGCATCCGCAAAACAACCCGTGTTTAGATGGTTAAACAAACAGTGGTATTTTCAGCCTATCAGGGTTCAAATCCTGATGCTTGCATTATTTCTGGATTTATTTCAGAATTTTCGACGATGCGCATTCAATGAAAGGAGACGTTGTAGCGACCCGATCTTAAGGAATCGGAGTCTCTGTGCTTAAGTGTCATCCCTGGATCGGTATGCTGACACACACAGTACTTGAGGATTTATCACAGAGTTCAATCAAACATTTATTACATCGAGAAATCCTCAAAGAGTAATTATTACATTAATATGGCCTAAGGCCAAGTAAAAAAAACATGCGGAAGCAATAAAGGTAATGAGTCCATCAACTCCACGAGCAAGCTGAGTGCAGAACAACGACCTATCGCACCTTATTCGTCGTCGGATAAATCTGCAACATGATAAGTTGCAGCCATGTAGGCCAGTACATAGAATATACTGGCAAGTCACATCATATAGTGTAATGAACCTACGTAGTACATGTAATTTGGCTGGTGGAAAGCTCTAAGTTTAGTTTTGCATAAAACTAGTTTTTCCCAATCAGAAATGATTGCTCTACTTCTACAAATATCATAAGCCTGAGATGATGCCCATCTCAATCATTCCAAATTTTTATACCCAATTGATTAATTAAGAGTGATGAGATCTCCCTACATTTGCACTACTAAAAGCTCAAGTTGTCCATGACCAGGGATACGGCTAATCGATTAGGTTTTAACTCTGCAGAGGTTGTGCATTTTTCCCCACAAGACTCGACCACCTCCTTGATCGGAAGATCAAGACATAGTCTTTCGATAGCATTTCCCCTAACCCACGGATAGGCCGGTACACCTACATCATCTACATCTGCTAGCCTATCCCGAAAGAGGTCACACCACCTACTCAACTAAACCAGAGCCCATATTGGCTTGCGGCTGCACACGGAAGCTTATAGACATGAAAATACGGTTGATCCCTTTGAGCCTGGGTGGACGGACCACTAGTGTGCACTCCCATGGATTCCCATGAATGCTCCAACTGTACTTCGCCACCATACAAACCAGTTTTCACCCAGGTAGTTCATTAAAGTTGGTCCTAGTTACTATTTTGTCACTCACAACTCAAAATGATAGGGCTCCCCAATCCACGTCTACTTTGACGAGGCATTGTAACATAACACGGTGACGACGAAGTTTGCATGGTTCAGACCTACCTCAAATGAACTACTGGGTGATAGAAAATCCAACAAGTATAAACTCCTATCATGCATTTCTTCATCAAAGGACTAAGTGCAAAAATAAAACATATGTAAAAACTGACATGATCAAAATGTAACTTGCCCTCGTGCTGGGAGTGATGTTCTAGCGAATGATAGTACTCTGCTTCGCACTCCGGACAATCTATCACAAAGTAAATAAAACAAACATAAACATGCATTCATACAATTCAAAGACATGCAACAAGATATTTGCAAAAGCCAAATAAAAATCCAACACAAGTCATTAGCATGAAATTTTTCAAAGTATGACTAGTGTTAAAAATTTGTGACGTGCACTAGTGCTCCTACAAGGCATCCTAATAAAATTATGATGAACAGAAAATAATGGTGTAGAATATATAGTGGCAAAGTGTCATGGCCAAGGATTTAGTTTGTGTGACGTGGTGCAAAAAGAATCGCTTCAAACGGGTATACCGTTTGAAAGATATGGCCTAATGAAATTTAAATTCAAATCTGAAATAATTTCAAATTTGAATTTGCAAAAATCTGCAACTATGGGTTTTCTGGTTAGGTCTATTCAAGACGAAAGTTTAGCAGCTTGTTTCACCTCGTTTCGACCTTCGGTTAAAAAGTTACGGGTGTTTGAAGTTTGAAATAAAATCTGAAAAAAAAACTGCTATAGAACAATTTCTGAAAACTCTAAAGTGTGGACGTTCGCGACTAAAGTGCGAAGTGAACGGCTCTGATTGGTTGGCTATGTTCGCTGCGGCTGCTACGCGACGAATGTTCGCATACTAAGCAAATCACTGGTTCGGCTAAAGCTAAAAAGAAAAACAGACGTTCGGTTTAATTAAACCGCACGGTTTATATTAAAACACGGTTAACTGGTACCTCTTCGGTCTAAATAAGAAAAACTAAAAGAAAAAAATCTAAACTAATCTACAAAGGAGTTGCGCTTACAGAGAGCACAAGTGTGCGTCGGCAGGGAACTCAGCGACGACGGGGCAGCGGCTCCAGCGATCGCCGGCGCGGGCGAGGTCGTCCGGCGGGTGCAGCTCGTTGATCTCCTTCAGTCGGTGGTGACGGCGGTCGTCGGCGACGAACGGAGGAAGCGGAGGGCGCTCCGGTCTCCGGCGAACTCCGGCGACGATGGTCGGACGGGCGGCGTCTCCGGTGCGTCCTAGGGCAACGAAGATGTCACAGAGATGCGTAAGGACTCGGGGGTCCGATTTCTCAAGGAGGGAAATGGTCATGGCGGCTCACTGGCGTCGGAATCCTCGTCAGAAAGCTCTGGCTCTGGCGAGATGCAAACTGACGGGGCGGTGGCTACGAGCGGCGAGAGGAGGCGTGGGTTGGATGAATGGAGAGAGGACATCGAGGGGCTTTTATAGGTGCAGCTAGGAGGGCTGGGGTCGCGGGATAAGCCTTATCCCTGGAGCTTTGGTCCGGCCGGTGCGGAAGTTCCTGCGCTGCTCTATCCATGCGCCCTGTGCGGGAGGTTGGGGATGACCCGGGTCGGCCCCACCTGCAGTCACGTGAGAGAGAGCGGAGAAAGAGATCGTGAGGAGAGAGGGAGAGTTGACCGAGCACTGGCTCAGTTGCTGGGCTCGGTCGCTGGCAATCCCGCTCGCCTGGCTAGCGAGCAGCCTGGTGGCTAGCCTTGTCCAGCTGGGTGCGTGCGTGCGTGTGTTGTCCCTTTTTTTTAACAAACCTCTTTTTTCTAGACCTGAGCTAAAAAACAAAATATATATAGAGTATTATATACCAAAATGATCAGAAAGATAAATCCTAAAGCGTGAACATTTCTTTAGAGTCTAAATAAAAACTTTATAAAAACATGTTTTAAAGAAATCCAAAATAAAACCAAATTTGACTTTTCAAATAGATTGGCACTATTTTCTTTTGGCCTTTGGGGTGTCATGTTACCTTCTCTCATACTTTTTTTTCAAAGTATTTTGTCAGGTAATTGAGTAAACTCAAATGCCAATTGAAAAGAAGTCAAATAAGGAAAAGGAAATATAATTGCCACATTCATTTCAATCATAATGCATAGGTGATTAACTAATAATTGTAAAACATTTCAAATTGAAAATTTGGGATGCTACAATGACTGGCTTCGCAACATGGGTAGGAAGCTAGCCACAGCAGGATGTACTGATCAGGAGAAGGTGAGGTTTGCCTCTCACCAACTGGATGGACCAGCAACTTCGTGGTGGGAGAACTACACCGCCACGTACCCCATGGAGAATGTGACTTGGGCTCAGTTCCAGCAAGTGTTCCGCACTGCTCATGTTTCAGCGGGAGCTATGGCTCTCAAGAAGAGGGAGTTCCGCAACTTACACCAGGGAAGTCGCTCAATGTCTGAGTATGTTGATGACTTCAGCAAGTTGTCCCGTTACACCCCAGGTGACGTGGCAACCGATGCTGCCAAGCAAGAGAAGTTTCTGGAGGGATTGAATGATGAGCTGGGAATTCAGTTGATGGTAGCGACTTTTGACAACTATCAAGAGTTGGTGGACAAGGCGATCACTCTAGAGGGAAAGCATCCCCAGATGGAAAATCGCAAGAGGAAATATGGTCAAGGCAAGTTTCAGTCTGGAGCTCAGCAGAAGCCTCACCCCGCCCCTTTCTCAGGATATACTGGTACAGGACACATTAAGTTTGGAGGGCACAACCATCATAACCATGGTGGTCATTCTCAGCATGGAGGCAATGGACACAACCACAATGGCCATAAAATGGCAATGGGAATGGAGGAAACGGCAATCACCATCACCCTACCCCTGCTACACCAGTGAGGAAGGATCTGACTCACATCACCTGCTTCAAGTGCAAGAAGACGGGGCACTACTCCAATGAGTGTCCCGAGCTACAGAATGGGAATGGCAATGGAAGTTCTGGAGGCAAGAAGCCCAATCCTTTCACTAAGGGGCATGTGAATCATGTCAATGTGGAAGAAGTCTATGAACAACCGGATGCGGTGATTGGTAAGTTCTTGGTTAATTCATTTCCAGCACTTATTCTATTTGACACTGGTGCATCGCATTCATTCATATAGAGGGGATTTGTGGATAAACATAAGTTGCCTATCGTAGCTCTTAAGTCACCTATTCTAGTGAGTTCCCCAGGAGCAGAGTCTATGACTAGTCAGGCATGTTTTCAGTTGCCTTTGAACATAGGGGGACATGTTTTTCCCACAGATATGATCGTACTTGAGTCACAAGGGTTGGATGTAATCCTAGGTATGGATTGGATGTACAATTATTAGGGAAGCATTGATTGTGCCAGTAGGTCAATTTTTCTCACCACTCCAGAGCAGAAGAGGATCAAGTATGTATCCAGGCTTAAGCTTAAGAAGACTCAAGTGAACTCTCTTACGGGAGTTGTCCAGGAAGAAGTACCAGTGGTGAAGGATTATCCCGATGTATTTCCAGAGGAGTTACCCGGTATGCCACCCGATCGGGAGATTGAGTTTCTCATTGAGTTACTGCCAGGCACCGGACCTATCTCCAAGAGGCCATACCGGATGCCCGCTAATGATCTAGCGGAAGTCAAGAAACAGATTGAGGAGTTACTAGAGAAGGGGTATATTCGCCCGAGTTCTTCACCTTGGGGAGCCCCAGTACTCTTAGTGGAGAAGAAGGATGGAACCTTGAGGATATGTGTGGATTATCGCTCTTTAAATGAGGTGACCATCAAGAACAAGTATCCGCTGCCGATGATCAATGACTTGTTCGACCAGCTAGAAGGAGCTAGTGTTTTCTCCAAGATTGACCTTCGATCGGGTTATCATCAGTTCAAGATCCGTGAGAAAGATATACCTAAGACAACTTTTACCACGAGGTATGGGCTTTATGAGTATACAGTCATGTCGTTTGGTTTGACTAATGCCCCTGCCTATTTTATGAGCATGATGAACAAGGTATTCATGGAGTACTTGGATAAGTTTGTGGTGGTATTCATTGATGATATATTGGTTTTCTCCAAGAATGAGGAGGAGCACGCAGAACATCTGCGCTTAGTTCTGGAGAAGCTCAGAGAACACCAACTTTATGCCAAGTTCAGCAAGTGTGAGTTTTGGTTGAAGGAAGTCAGATTTCTCGCACATGTTGTGTGAGGATAAGGAATTGCCGTGGAACCTACCAAGGTAGAAGCAGTCACAGAATGGAAGGCACCGACCTCAGTTAGCGAGATCCGCAGTTTCCTTGGACTTGCAGGATATTATCGGAGGTTCATTGAGAATTTCTCCAAGATTGCAAAGGCCATGACGGAGTTGTTGAAAAAGGACACCAAGTATATTTGGACCGAGGAATGTGAAGCCAGTTTCCAGGAGTTGAAGAAACATTTGGTTACAGCTCCAGTGCTAATTTTGCCGAACATACACAAGGATTTTCAGGTGTATTGCGACGCTTCACGCCAAGGACTTGGAGGCGTGCTTATGCAAGGAGGAAAGGTTGTAGCTTATGCTTCATGTCAACTTCGACCTCATGAGTTGAATTATGCCACGCATGATCTGGAGTTAGCAGCAGTGGTGCATGCACTCAAGACCTGGAGACATTTTCTTATCGGGAACCAATGTGATGTTTACACCGATCACAAGAGTTTGAAGTACATATTCACACAGAAAGAGTTGAACCTTAGGCAAAGGAGATGGTTGGAGATCATCAAGGATTATGACATGAATTTGCATTATCATCCAGGAAAAGCCAACGTCGTGGCAGATGCGTTGAGCCGTAAGAGCTATGTCAACACTCTTGTCGCAGGGGGATTATGTTGGAAATATGCCCTAGAGGCAATAATAAATTAGTTATTATCATATTTCCTTGTTCATGATAATCGTTTATTATCCATGCTATAATTGTATTGATCGGAGACTTAAATGCATGTGTGGATACATAGACAAAACCATGTCCCTAGTATGCCTCTAATAGACTAGCTCGTTGATCAAAGGATGGTTAAGGTTTCCTAGCCATGGACATGAGATGTCATTTGATAACGGGATCACATCATTAGGAGAATGATGTGATGGATAAGACCCAAACTACAAACATAGCATATGATCGTGTCAGTTTATTGCTACTGTTTTTCTGCATGTCAAGTATATGTTCCTATGACCATGAGATCATGCAACTCACGGATATCGGAGGAGTGCCTTGTGTGTATCAAACGTCGCAACGTAACTGGGCGACTATAAAGGTGCTCTACAGGTATCTCCGATGGTGTCTGTTGAGTTGGCATGGATCGAGACTGGGATTTGTTACTCTGTGTAACGGAGAGGTATCTCGGGGCCCACTCGGTAATGCAACATCACAATAAGCCTTGCAAGCGATGTGACTAATTGTTAGTTGCGGGATCTTGTATTACGGAACGAGTAAAGAGACTTGCCGGTAACGAGGTTGAACTAGGTATGGAGATACCGACGATCGAATCTCGGGCAAGTAACATACCGAAGAACAAAGGGAACGTTATACGGGATTAACTGAATCCTTGACATAGAGGTTCGACCGATAAAGATCTTCGTAGAATATGTAGGAACCAATGTGGACGTCCAGGTCCCACCATTGGTTATTGACCGTAGAGGTGTCTCGGTCATGTCTACATAGTTCTCGAACCCGCAGGGTCTGCACACTTAAGGTTCGATGACGTTTCGGTAGTGTAGAGTTATGTATGGTGGTGACCGAAGTTTTTTCGGAGTCCCGGATGAGATCCCGGACATCACAAGGAGCTCCGGAATGGTCCGGAGGTAAAGATTCATATATAGGAAGTCCCAGTTTGGTTTCCGGAAAAGTTTCGGGCTCATCGGTAGTGTACCGGGAGTGCAGGTAGTGTACCGGGAGTGCCGGTAGTGTACCGGGAGACCTCCGGGAGGGGTACTTCGACCCCAAGAGGTCCATGGGCTGTGGGAGAATAATAACCAGCCCTTAGTGGGCTGGGAAAACAGCCACAAAGGCCCATGGCGCAGGAGAGAAAGTCCTAAAGCAAAAAGTGGAAAATCAGCCAATAGGAGGCAATCCTACTCCAACTAGGATTGGAGGTGAAGTAGGATTGCTCCCACCTCCTATTTCGGCCGACCCAAAGGCCTTGGCTGCCTCTCCTCTCCTCTCCTCCTATATATACTAGTGGATTGGGTGGTTTTTGGACAGAATTTCCGGCCACGTGTTACTCGTTCCACCGGTGCATAGTTTCTCCTCTAGATCGTAGTTCCGCAGTGCTTAGGCGAAGCCCTGCCGGAATTGCTCCACCACCATCACCGGAGCGTCGTCACGCTGCCGGTGAACTCTCTCTCCTCTCCACCTCCTCTCGCTGGATCGAGACGGTGGAGATCGTCATCAAGCTGCACGTGTGCTGAACGCGGAGGTGCCGTCCGTTCGGCGCTAGATCGGAAGGACCGTGATCGAGATCGCGAGACGGTTCGTGATGTGATCACGGAACGGATCGTGATGAGTTCGCGGGATAGATCGTGATCAAGATCGTGAGATGGATCGTGATGAGTTCACGGGATGGATCATGATGTGTTCGCGGGACGGTTCGTGATTGGACCGCGGGACGCTCGGCGATTTGGATCGCGAAGAAGTTCGACTACACCAACCGCGTTTCTTAACGCTTCCCGCTTAGAGATCTACAAGGGTATGTAGATCCACTCTCCCTCTCGTAGATGCTCATCACCATGGATAGGTATGCGTGTGCGTAGGAAATTTTTTGTTTCCCATGCAACGTTCCCCAACAGTGGTATCAGAGCTAGGTTGATGGTTCGATGAGATCTCGAGTAGAACACAAAAGGTTTGTGGGCGTTGATGCTTAGATTGCTTCCTCCCTTGGTTGTATTTTGGTTCAGCGGGATTGTGAGATGAAGCGGCCCGGACCAACATTACTCGTACGCTTACGAGAGACCGGTTCCCTCGACGCAACTTGTTGCCTAGATGGCTTGCGGGTGACAGTTTCTCTCACTTTAGTTGGATCGGATTCGACAAAGGCGGTCCTTGAGAAGGTTGAAAAGCAATCTATGTATCACCGTTGTGGTTTATGCGTAGGTGAGAATCGTTCTTGCTAGATACCCGTAGCAGCCACGTAAAACATGCAACAACAATTAGAGGACGTCTAACTTGTTTTTGCAGGGTATGTTGTGATGTGATATGGCCAATTACATGATGAGATATATGTGATGTATGAGATGATCATGTGATGTATAGAATTTCACGACTTGCATGTCGTTGAATACGGCAACCGGCAGGAGCCATAGGGTTGTCTTTAATTATTGTATGACCTGCGTGTCAATCATTAAGCGCTATGTAATGCTTTACTTTATCGCTACGGTAGCAATAGTAGTACAAGCATGTAGGGCGTGACAACCCCGATGGCGACACGTTGATGGAGATCAAGATGATGGAGATCATGGTGTCGTGCCGGTGACGATGGAGATCATGCCGGTGCTTTCTAGATGGAGATCAAAAGCACAAGTTCATGGCCATATCATGTCACTTATGATTTGCATGTGATGTTAATCCTTTTTATGCACCTTGTTTTGCTTAGGACGGCGGTAGCATTATAAGGTGATCCCTCACTTAATTTCAAGATAAATTGTGTTCTCCCCGAGTGTGCACCGTTGTGAAAGTTCGTCGTGTTGAGACACCACGTGATGATCGGGTGTGATAGACTCTACGTTCACATACAACGGGTGCAAGCCAGTGTTGCACATGCAGAACACTCGGGTTAAACTTGACGAGCCTAGCATGTACAGACATGGCCTCGGAACACAAGAGACCGAAAGGTCAAGCATGAGTCATATAGTGGATATGATCAACATAATGATGTTCACCATTGAAGCCACCTTAACTCACGTGATGATCGGACTTGAGATGGTGAATTTGGATCATGTATCACTCGAATGACCCGAGGGATGTCAATTTGAGTGGGAGTTCTTAAGTAATATGATTAATTGAACTCATTATCATGAACATAGTCAAAGTGTCTTTGCAAATTATGTTGTAGATTACTAGCTCGCGTTGTAGCTCCCTTGTATTTTTATATGTTCCTAGATAAATAGAGTTGAAAGATGTTGGTAGCAATATTGCGGACTGGGTCCGTGATCTGAGGATTGTCCTCATTGCTGCACAGAAGGCTTATGTCCTTAATGCACCGCTCGGTGCGCCACCCCCTCTAGCGTCGTCTATAGATGTTGTGAACATCTGACAGGCACGTTTCGATGACTACTTGATAGTTTAGTGCGTCATGCATTACGGCTTAGAATTGAGGCTCGGAAACGTTTTGAACGTCACGGAACATATGAGATGCTAGGAGCAGAGATTGTGATCTCAGGCTCGTGCCTGTGTTGCGAGATATGAGATCTCCAACAAGATTCTTTGCCTGTAAGATGAAGGAGAATAGCTCAATCGTTGAGCATGTACTCAGATTGTCTGGGTACTACAATCGCTTGAATCAAGTGGGAGTTGATCTTCCAGATAAGATAGTGATTGATATAGTTCTCCAAGTCACTGTCACTAAAGCTACTAGAACTTAGTGATGAACTATAATACACCAGGGATAGAAGTATTGATCCCTGAGCTGTTCGCGATGTTTGACACCGCGAAGGTAGAAATCAAGAAGGAGCGTCAAGTGTTGATGGTTAATCAAACCACTAGTTTCGAAAAGGGCAAGAGCAAGGAGGGAAACTTCATGGATAGCAAGTCAGTTGCTGCTCCATGAAGCAACCCAAAGTTGAACTCAAACCCGAGACTAAGTGCTTCTATTATGAGGTGAGAGGTCGCTGAAGCGGAACAACCCTAGATACTTGGTAGATAAGAAGGCTGGCAACATCGACAGAAGTATATTTGATATACGAGTTATTGATGTGTACCTTGCTAGTACTCTTAGTAGCACCTGGGTATTGGATACCGGTTCGGTTGCTAAATGTTAGTAACTCGAAATAAAAGCTACAGAATAAACGGAGAACTAGCTAAGGGTGAGGTGACGATATGTCTTGGAAGTGTTTCCAAGGTTGATGTGATCAACATCGCACGCTCTCTCTACCTTCAGGATTAGTGACGAACCTAAATAAATGTTATTTGGTGTTTTGCGTTGAGCATGAACATGATTAGATCATGTTTATTGCAATACGGTTATTCATTTAAGTTAGAGAATAATGGTTATTCTGTTTACATGAATAATACCTTCAATGGTCATGCACCCAGTGAGAATGGTTTGTTGAAATCTTGATCGTAGTATTACACATGTTCATAACATTGATGTCAAAAGACACAAAGATAATAATGATAGTACCACATACTTGTGGCACTGCCGCTAAATGTCATATTGGTATAAAGCGCATGTAGAAACTCCATGCTGATGGATATTTGGACTCATTCGATTTCGAATCGGTTGAGACATGCGAACCATGCCTCTTGGGCAAGATGACTAAAGGACCCCGTTGGATGGAGCGGGCAAGTGATTCATTGGAAATGATACATGTTGATGTATGCAATCTAGTGAGTCTTGTAGCGTGCAGTGGATATCGTTATTTTCTTACCTTCACTGATGATTTGAGTAGATATAGTGTATATTTACTTAATGAAACACAAGTCTGAATCGTTTGAAAGGTTCAAGCAAATTCAGAGTGAAGTTTAAAGATCATCGTGACAAGAAGATAAAAATGACTGCGATATGATCGTGGAGGTGAATATCTGAGTCACGAGTTTGGCATACAACTTAAGACAATGTGAAAGTTGTTTCACAACTAAACGCCACCTGGCACACCATAGTGTGATGGTGTGTCCGAACATCATAGTTATGCTCTATTGGACATGGTGCGTAATATGATGTCTCTTGTCGTTTTACTACTATAATTTTGGGGTTATGCATTAGAGACAACTACATTCACTTTAAATAGGGCACCATCTAAATCTGTTGAGATGACACCATGTGAACTATGGTTTGATAGAAACCTAAGCTGTCATTTCTTAATATTTTGGGATGTGACACTTGTGTGGAAAATGTTTTCACCTAATGAGGTCGAACCCAAGGCGGACAAATTGCATCTTCATAGAATACCCTAAGATCAGTTGGGTGAACCTTCAATCTCAGATCCTAGTGCAAAATGTTTGTTGCTTAAACGGATCCTTTCTCGAGGAAATGTTTCTCTCGAAAGAATTGAGTGGGAGCAAGATAGAACTTGATGAGGTTGTTAAACCTTTGTTCAACCAGAGAGTAGCGCAGCGCAGAAAGATGTTTCTGTGAAGCCTACGTTAGTTGAAGAGGAAGTTAATGATGATGATCATGAAGCTTCAGGATCAAGTTACTATCGAACTTCGTAGGTCGACAAGGATGTGTACTGCTCCTGAGCGGTACGACAACTCTGTCTTGGAGGTCATGTTGTTGGACGACGATGAACCTACGAGCTATGGAGAAGCGCTGATGGGCCCGGATTCCGACAAATGGTTGGAGGCCATGAAATCCGAGATAGGATCCATGTATTAAAACCAAGTGTAGACTTTGGTAGACTTGCTTGTTGGACGGCAGGTCGTTGAGTACAAATGGATCTTTAAAATGAAGACAGACACTGATGGTGAATGTCACTATTTGTAAAGCTTGACTTGTTGCAAAGATGTTTGTGACAAGTTCAAGGAGTTGACTACGATGAGACTTTCTCACTCGTAGCGATGCTAAAAGTCTGTTGGAATTATGTTAGCAGTTGCTGTGTTTTCAATTATGAAATCTGGCAGATGGATGTCAAAACATCGTTTCCTTAATGGTTTACTTGAGGAAAGGTTGTATGTGATACAACCAGAAGGTTTTGTCAGGCCTAAGGATGCTAAAAGGTGTGCAAGCTTCGGTGATCCTTCCATGGACTGAAGCAAGCATCTCGGAGTTGGAATATACGCTTTAATGAGGTGATCAAAGTTTTGATGTTTATACAAAGTTTATGAGAAACTTGTATTTGCAATAAAGTGAGTGGGAGCACTATAGAATTTCTGATAAGTATATGTGGATGACATATTGTTGATCAGAAATAATGTAGAGTTTCTGGAAAGCATAAAACGGTCATTTGGAAAGTGATTTTCAAAGGAAGACCTGGATAAAGCTACCTAATTGTTGAGCATCAAAATCTATAGAGATAGATCAAGATGCTTGATGAGACTTTCAATGAGTGCATACCTTCACAAGATTTTGAAAGAGTTCAAAATGGATCAGCCAGAGAAATAGTTCTCGTCTGATTTGTAAGGTGTGAAGTTGAGTGAGACTCAAAGCTCGACAACGGCAGAAGAAAGAGAAAGGACGAACGTCGTCCCCTATGCCTTAACCATAGGCTCTATATTATGCCATGCTGTGTACTGCACCTATGTGTGCCTTGCCATGAGTCTGTCAAGGGGTACAAGAGTGGTCCAGGAGTGGATCACTGGACAGCGGTCGGAATTATCCTTAGTAACCAGAGGACTAAGGAAATGTTTCTTGATTATGGAGGTGATAAAGAGTTCGTCGTAAAGAGTTACGTCGATGCAAGCTTTAACACCTATCCGGATGACTAGTAGTAGCAATCTGGATACGTATAGTGGAGCAGCCATTTGGAAATAGTACCAAGTGGAGTGTGGTAGCAGTGTTTACGGTTTGACATAGAGATATGCAAAGTACACACGGATCTGAATATCGCAGACCCGTTGACTATAAGACCTCTCTCACATGCAAAGCATGATCGAGCCCCAGAACTCATTGGGTGTTAGATTCATAACAATGCGAATCACATGGTGATGTGAACTAGATTATTGACTCTAGTGCAAGTGGGAGACAGTTGGAAATATGCCCTAGAGGCAATAATAAATTAGTTATTATCATATTTCCTTGTTCATGATAATCGTTTATTATCCATGCTATAATTGTATTGATCGGAGACTTAAATGCATGTGTGGATACATAGACAAAACCATGTCCCTAGTATGCCTCTAATAGACTAGCTCGTTGATCAAAGGATGGTTAAGGTTTCCTAGCCATGGACATGAGATGTCATTTGATAACGGGATCACATCATTAGGAGAATGATGTGATGGATAAGACCCAAACTACAGACATAGCATATGATCGTGTCAGTTTATTGCTACTGTTTTCTGCATGTCAAGTATATGTTCCTATGACCATGAGATCATGCAACTCACGGATATCGGAGGAGTGCCTTGTGTGTATCAAACGTCGCAACGTAACTGGGCGACTATAAAGGTGCTCTACAGGTATCTCCGATGGTGTCTGTTGAGTTGGCATGGATCGAGACTGGGATTTGTTACTCTGTGTAACGGAGAGGTATCTCGGGGCCCACTCGGTAATGCAACATCACAATAAGCCTTGCAAGCGATGTGACTAATTGTTAGTTGCGGGATCTTGTATTACGGAACGAGTAAAGAGACTTGCCGGTAACGAGGTTGAACTAGGTATGGAGATACCGACGATCGAATCTCGGGCAAGTAACATACCGAAGAACAAAGGGAACGTTATACGGGATTAACTGAATCCTTGACATAGAGGTTCGACCGATAAAGATCTTCGTAGAATATGTAGGAACCAATGTGGACGTCCAGGTCCCACCATTGGTTATTGACCGTAGATGTGTCTCGGTCATGTCTACATAGTTCTCGAACCCGCAGGGTCTGCACACTTAAGGTTCGATGACGTTTCGGTAGTGTAGAGTTATGTATGGTGGTGACCGAAGTTTGTTCGGAGTCCCGGATGAGATCCCGGACATCACGAGGAGCTCCGGAATGGTCCGGAGGTAAAGATTCATATATAGGAAGTCCCAGTTTGGTTTCCGGAAAAGTTTCGGGCTCATCGGTAGTGTACCGGGAGTGCCGGTAGTGTACCGGGAGTGCCGGTAGTGTACCGGGAGACCTCCGGGAGGGGTACTTCGACCCCAAGAGGTCCATGGGCTGTGGGAGAATAATAACCAGCCCTTAGTGGGCTGGGAAAACAGCCACAAAGGCCCATGGCGCAGGAGAGAAAGTCCTAAAGCAAAAAGTGGAAAATCAGCCAATAGGAGGCAATCCTACTCCAACTAGGATTGGAGGTGAAGTAGGATTGCTCCCACCTCCTATTTCGGCCGACCCAAAGGCCTTGGCTGCCTCTCCTCTCCTCTCCTGCTATATATACTAGTGGATTGGGTGGTTTTTGGACAGAATTTCCGGCCACATGTTACTCGTTCCACCGGTGCATAGTTTCTCCTCTAGATCGTAGTTCCGCAGCGCTTAGGCGAAGCCCTGCCGGAATTGCTCCACCACCATCACCGGAGCGCCGTCACGCTGCCGGTGAACTCTCTCTCCTCTCCACCTCCTCTCTCTGGATCGAGACGGTGGAGATCGTCATCAAGCTGCACGTGTGCTGAACGCGGAGGTGCCGTCCGTTCGGCGCTAGATCGGAAGGACCGTGATCGAGATCGCGAGACGGTTCGTGATGTGATCACGGAACGGATCGTGATGAGTTCGCGGGATAGATCGTGATCAAGATCGTGATGAGTTCACGGGATGGATCATGATGTGTTCGCGGGACGGTTCGTGATTGGATCGCGGGACGCTCGGCGATTTGGATCGCGAAGAAGTTCGACTACACCAACCGCGTTTCTTAACGCTTCCCGCTTAGCGATCTACAAGGGTATGTAGATCCACTCTCCCTCTCGTAGATGCTCATCACCATGGATAGGTATGCGTGTGCGTAGGAAATTTTTTGTTTCCCATGCAACGTTCCCCAACAGATTACCGCAGGAGTTATGTGATGAACTTAGAGATCTTGAGATGGAAATAGTTCCAAGAGGCTATGTTGTCGCACTCGAAGTTCAATCCACCTAGTTGGGAAAGATCAGAGAAGCTCAGAAGTTGGATCAAGGTATTGCTGAGATAAAGGAGAGGATCAGCAAAGGAAAGGCAGAAGGATTCCATGTGGATGAGCATGAAACCATATGGTTTGATCAGCGTATTTGTGTGCCCAATGATCCAGAGATCAGGAAGTCGATACTTCAGGAGGCTCATGATGCGCCTTACTCGATACATCTGGGAAACACCAAGATGTATTTGGACTTGAAGGAAAGTTTTTGGTGGACCGGTATGAAGAGGGAATTTGCTGAGTATGTAGTAGTATGTGATGTATGTCGGAGGGTAAAGGCAGAGCATCAGAAACCAGCAGGTTTACTTCAGCCATTGCCGATACCTGATTGGAAATGGGATAAAATTGGCATGGATTTCATCACGGGATTACCCAGGACCCGCTCAGGTTATGATTCCATTTGGGTAATAGTTGATCGCTTGACCAAGGTTGCTCACTTCATTCCCGTGAAGACTACCTATACAAGTGCCAAGCTGGCGAAGATATTATGACTAGGATTGTATGTCTGCATGGAGTTCCGAGGACCATTGTATCAGATAGAGGAACACAATTTACTTCAAAGTTTTGGCATCAGCTACATGAAACTTTGGGTACTAGGCTGGAATTTAGTACAGCTTTCCATCCACAGACAGATGGGCAGACAGAGAGAGTAAATCAGATTCTGGAGGACATGTTGAGAGCTTGTGCGCTAGACTACGGGTCTAGTTGGGATGATAACTTACCCTATGCAGAGTTCTCATACAACAACAGCTATCAAGCCAGTTTGCAGATGGCCCGTTTTGAGGCATTGTATGGGAGGAAGTGCAGAACACCGTTGATGTGGGATGGAGTTGGTGATCGCAAATTGTTTGGATTGGACTTGATTCAAGATTCTGAGGAGAAGGTCAAGTTGATCCGTGATAGACTCAAGATAGCTTAGTCTAGACAGAAGAGTTATGGCGATGCTAAACGTAAGGAGGTGATTTATGAAGTGGGAGATAGAGCATATCTGCGAGTGTCTCCACTTCGAGCTATTAAGAGGTTTGGAGTCAAAGGAAAGTTAGCACCACGATTCTGGGGCCATACAGAGTCCTGGAACGTAGAGGGGAAGTTGCATACAGGTTAGAACTACCAGAGGGTTTGTCAGGAGTTCATGATGTGTTTCATGTTTCCCAATTGAACAAGTGTCATGCAGAGATGGCAGGTATTCCTTTGAGAGATACAGTGCCTCTAGAAGCAATTCAGTTAGATAATGATCTAACTTATGAGGAGAAACCTGTTAAGATTCTTGAGACTGCCGAGAGGATCACTCGTACCAAGGTCATCAAGTTCTGCAAAGTTCAGTGGAGTCACCACACCGAGGAGGAAGCTACTTGGGAACGAGAAGAAGATCTCAAGCGTGACCATCCTCACCTTTTTGCTAGCCAACCCGAATCTCGAGGACGAGATTCATCTTAAGGGGGGTAGGTTTGTAACATCCTAAATTTCCAATTTGGAATGTTTTACAATTATTAGTTAATCACCTATGCATTATCATTGAAATGAATGTGGCAATTATATTTCCTTTTCCTTATTTGACTTCTTTTCAATTGGCATTTGAGTTTACTCAATTACCTGACAAAATACTTAAAAAAAGTATGAGAGGAGGTAACATGTCACCCCAAAGGTCAGAAGAAAATAGTGCCAATCTATTTGAAAAGTCAAATTTGGTTTCATTTTGGATTTCTTTAAATCATGTTTTTATAAAGTTTTTATTTAGAATCTAAAGAAATGTTCACGCTTTAGGATTTATCTTTCTGATCATTTTGGTATATAATACCCTATATATATTTTGTTTTTTTGCTCAAATCTAAAAAGAGAGGTTTGTTAAAAAAAGGACAACACACGCATGCACCCAGCCGGATGAGGCTAGCCACGAGGCTGCTCACTAGCCAGGCGAGCGAGACTGCCAGCGACCGAGCCCAGTGACCGAGCCAGCGCTCGGTCAACTCTCCCTCTCTCCCCACGATCTCTCTCTCCGCTCTCTCTCACGTGACTGTAGGTGGGGCCGACCCGGGTCATCCCCAACCTCCCGCACAGGGCGCATGGATAGAGCAGCGCAGGAACGTCCGCACCGGCCGGACCGAAGCTGCAGGGATAAGGCTTATCCCGCGACCCAGCCCTCCTAGCTGCGCCTATAAAAGCCCCTCAACGTCCTCTCTCCATTCGGCCAACCCGCGCCTCCTCTCGCCGCTCGTAGCCACAGCCCCGTCAGTTTGCATCTCGCCGGAGCCGGAGCTTTCCGACGAGGATTCCGACGCCGGTAAGCCGCCATGACCCTTTCCCTCCTTGAGAAATCGGACCCCCCTAGTCCTAGCGCATCTCTGTGACATATTGGTTGCCCCTAGGACGCACCGGAGACGCCGCCCGTCCGACCGTCGTCGCCGGAGTTCGCCGGAGACTGGAGCTCCCTCCGCTTCCTCCGTTCGTCGGCGACGACCGCCGTCACCACCAACCGAAGGAGATCGACGAGCTGCACCCGCCGGACGACCTCGCCCGCGCCGGCGATCGCCGGAGCCGCTGCCCTGTCGTCGCTGAGTTCCCTGCCGACGCACGCTTGTGCTCTCTGTAAGCACAACTCCTCGGTAGATTAGTTTAGATTTTTTTCTTTTAGTTTTTTTTATTTATACCGAAGAGGTACCGGTTAACCGTGTTTTTATATAAACCGTGCGGTTTAATTAAACCGAACGTCGGTTTTTCTTTTTAGTGTTAGCCGAACCAGTGATTTGCCTAGTTTGCAAACATTCGTCGCGTAGCAGCCGCAGCGAACACAGCCAACCAATCAGAGCCGTTCACTTCGCGCTTTAGTCGCGAACGTCCACACTTTAGAGTTTTCAGAAATTGTTCTATAGCAGTTTTTTTTTCCAGATTTTTTTCCAAACTTCAAACACCCGTAACTGTTTAACCGAAGGTCGAAACGAGGTGAAACAAGCGGCTAAACTTTCGTCTCGAATAGCCCTAACCATAAAAACCATAGTTGCAGATTTTTGCAAATTCAAATTTGAAATGATTTCAGATTTGAATTTAAATTTCATTAGGCCATATCTTTCAAACGGTATACCCGTTTGAAGTGATTCTTTTTGCACCACGTCACACGAACTAAATCCTTGGACATGACACTTTGCCACTATATATTCTACACCATTATTTTCGGTTCACCATAATTTTATTAGGATGCCTTGTAGGAGCACTAGTGCACGTCACAAATTTTTAACACTAGTTATACTTTGAAAATTTTCATGCTAATGACTTGTGTTGGATTTTTGTTTGGCTTTTGAAAATATCTTGTTGCATGTCTTTGAATTGTATGAATGCATGTTTATGTGTTTTTTTTTGCTTTGCGATAGTTTGTACGGAGTGCGAATCAGAGTACTATCATTCGCTAGAACATCACTCCCAGCACGAAGGCAAGTTACATTTTGATCATGTCAGTTTTTACATATGTTTTATTTTTGCACTTAGTCCTTTGATGAAGGAATGCATGATAGGAGTTTATACTTGTTGGATTTTTTATCACCCAGTAGTTCATTTGAGGTAGGTCTGAACCATGCAAACTTTGCCGCCACCGTGTTATGTTACAATGCCTCGCCAAAGTAGATGTGGATTGGGGAGCACTATCATTTTGAGTTGTGAGTGACAAAGTAGTAACTAGGACCAACTTTAATGAACTACCTGGGTGGAAAGTGGTTTGTATGGTGGCGAAGTACAGTGGGAGCATTCATGGGAATCCATGGTAGTGCACACTAGTGGTCCGTCCACCCAGGCTCAAAGGGTCAACCGTATTTTCATGTCTATAAGCTTCCGTGTGCAGCTGCAAGCCAATATGGGCTCTGGTTTAGTTGAGTAGGTGGTGTGACCTCTTCCGGGATAGGCTAGTAGATGTAAATGATGTAGGTGTACCGGCCTATCCGTGGGTTAGGGGAAATGCTATCGAAAGACTATGTCTCGATCTTCCGATCAAGGAGGTGGTCGAGTCTTGTGGGAAAAAGTGCACAACCTCTGCAGAGTTAAAACCTAATCGATTAGTCGTGTCCCTAGTCGTGGACAACTTGAGCTTTTAGTAGTGGAAATGTAGGGAGATCTCATCACTCTTAATTAATCAATTGGGTATAATATTTTGGAATGATTGAGATGGGCATCATCTCAGGCTTATGATATTTGTAGAAGTAGAGTAATCATTTCTTATAGGGAAAAACTAGCTTTATGCAAAACTAAACTTAGAGCTTTCCACCAGCCAAATTGCATGTACTATGTAGGTTCATTACACTATATGATGTGACTTGCCAGTACATTCCATGTAGTGACCTACACGGCTGCAACTTATCATGTTGCAGATTTATCCGACGACGAATAAGGTGCGATATGTCGTTGTTCTGCACTCAGCTTGCTCGTGGAGTTGATGGACTCATTACCTTTATGGCTTTCGCATGTTTTTGTTTTACTTGGCCTTAGGCCACATTAATGTAATAATTACTCTTTGAGGATTTCTCGATGTAATAAATGTGTGATTGAACTCTGTTGTAAATCCTCAAGTACTGTGTGTGTCAGCATACCGATCCAGGGATAACACTTAAGCACAGAGACTCCGATTCCTTGAGATCGGGTCGCTACAGACGTTCCCGTCGACGAAGAGGCGCCTATGATGACTTCATAAATCACAAAATGATATGCCGACTTCCTCTCTCGGACGTGCTCATAGGGGTAGGGTGTGCGTGTGTGCGTTTATAAGGTGAGTATATGCGCATATATATGAGCTTTTGTGTCTTTATCATGTTAAAAAAAAGTATACCCTATGTTATGTGTGTCTTGTTTCAAACAAAAAAACTCACGTCTTCTAGCATGCTTTTGTTGCATGTCAAACATTTTTATATCTTTGTAATTTTTTCTGTGTCTATAATTGTCGAAAGCAAAATGTTTTTAATGGATTTTTTCAGCTAATGGAGAAGTTTATTATTTTGCTTTTTGTTTCGTATGATATTTTTTTTATTTTTCCTTTGTATTTTCCGTGTTTATTTTTAAGATATGTAGGTTCATAATAATATGGGGGTGGAGTTTTGTCTTAAATAGTGTCCGTGAAGGTCAAAAAAATAGTTGTATCCTATGGAGGAGCTTTTTCCTGCATGCGGTTTTTCCTTTTTTAGATTAAAATGAGAATTATTTATTTATTTTGATTTTTATCCATGGGCCACATCACAATTTTTTTATTTGGACCCCACACACTTCCCCCCTCTTTCATCTTGGTTTTTTCAAAGCTGGGCACACTATAATTTCTAAGGCAGAGTCATAACTATTTTTTTTCTATACTAAGAAAAGTGGTTGCAATTTTTCATGTATTTCTCTGGGGGATTCGTTGCACGTTTTTCAAGGCGGAGACACGATCACACTTGCCTATAGTGCGGCTATCCACAATCGAAACTGCAGGTATTTATAGGGGAGAGGTCACAACTACATTTGTCTATAGGGGTAGTCACAAGACACACATGTACTCCCTCCGGTCCTTTTTGGTCCGCATATAAGTTTTGATCAAAGTCAAAGTATCTCTATTTTGACCGAACTTATAGCAAAAATTATTAACATTCACAATACCAAATCAATGTCGTTAGATTCTTTGTAAAATGTAGTTTTATAATATATATATATTTGGTATTGTAGATATTCATATTTTTTAATATAAATTTGGTCAAACTTTGTAAAGTTTGACTTGACCGAAATCTAATACGTGCAATAAAAAGGACTGGAGGGAGTACAATTTAAAAGGCGGATCACAAGTACTTATCCTTGGTGTAGTCAAAAATAATTGCATGTTTTTCAAGGCGGGCGCGACTTTATTTGTCTATAGGGGTAGCCAACTACACAATTTCCAAGGCGAATGAGGTGGTTGTCGTAGTTGCACGTTTTCCAATGCGAGATGCATATGCATTTGTCTATAGGGATTTGTCGCAAGTACACGGTTTCCAAGGCGAGACCCAACTACATTTGTATATAGGTTGTAGTCGCAACTACAAATTTTCATGGAAGACTCAATTGCATTTGCCTATAGGGATAGTTGCCACTGATCGTTTTCCAAGGCGGGAAGCAATTGCACTTTTCTTTAGGGGTTAGTCACAATTGCATGTTTTTTCAAGGCGGGATGCAACTTCACTTGTCTATAAGGGTAGTCGCAACTGCACATTTTGCAAGACGGCACACAACTACATTTGTTTCTAGGGTTGTGGACGTTTTCTAAGGTGGAATGCAATTCTTCTATGTATGGGGTAGTCGCAACAGTATATGTTTCAAGACGAGATGCAACCCCATGTTTTTCAATGCGATACACAACTGCACTTGTCTATAAGGATAGTCGCAACTGCATGTTATCCAAGGCGGGACCCAACTTTATTAGTTTATGAGGTAGTCAGAACTACATGTTTTTGAAGGTGGGGCGCAACTCCATTTGTCTATAGGGCTTAGTCGAAACTTCAAGTTTTCCCACGCGTGACGCAACAATATTTGTCTATAGGGGGTAGTCACAACTACACGTATTCCATGGTGGTACCCAACTAAATTTGTCTATAGGGGGTAGTGCAACTGCACATTTTCAAGAGGGGACACAATTGCATTTGTCTATAGGGTAGTCGCAGTTGCACGCTGTCCGATGGCAGGACCCAAACTGCACTTGCCTATAGGTGTAGTCGTAATTGCATGTTTTCCAATGCGGGACGCAACTGCATTTATTTATGACGTAGTTGCAACTGCACGTTTTCTAAGGTGGAACACAACTGCACTTGTCTACAGGGGTAGTCACAATTGCATGTTTTCCAAGACGGGATGCAACTGCATTTTTTTAAGGGGTAGTGGCAACTACACAATTTCAAAGTCAGGATGCAACTATACTTATCTAAAGGGGTAGTCACAATTGCATGTTCTCCAAGACGAGATGAAACTGCATTTGTTTATGGGGTAGTCGCAACTGCACGTTTTTGAAGGCAGTATGCAACTGTATTTGTCTATAGGGATAGTTGCAACTCTATGTTTTTCATGATGGGACGCAACTGCATTTTTTATAAGGGGTAGTCGTAATTGCATGTTTTGCAAGGCGAGACGTGATTGCACTTTGTCCATGGGTTATGACTGCATGCTTCCCAAGGCGGGAAGCAACTCCCTGTTTTCCAATGTATTGGGCACTGACCGGGCACGCCTCAAATCCGTCAGTCCACATCCGTCTTCCTCATATCCGAACCCATATTTCAATACTACCCATGCACATGGATCAAAGTTCGTCGATCATAGCATCACATTGCAACAAAAGTTCATACATACAATGGAAAAATTTAAAACTACGCTAAATTAACTACTACTTGCGGGCCCGACCTTTCCCCTTGCGGTCGCTGGCGTAGATGTAGCCATCGGCGGCGAGGGGCTGGTCGTCGTCAGAGGAGGAAGAGGAGCCATTGTCAGAGGAAGAGGAGCCATCGTCGGAGGAAGGGGAGCCGCCGTCGTCCTCGTTGGAGGAGTCAGAGACGATGATGAGGCCCTTCAGTCGATCCGCCGCCTGGTCCTGTCGGCGCTTGACCTTGGCCAGGTTGGCCCGCTCCTTCCCCGTAGCCGCCGCGATCCACTTGGAGTCCTCAATGGTGATGCGAAGGGCCTTGGCGTTCTTGCGGCGGAGCCTCCTCGCGTCTGACTCCGCCGTCGTGAGCGACCGGCGGCAGACCCACGCGAGGAGGTGGTCCTCATCCAGATCCGCCAGAGCAGCCACCCAGTTGTTCGACATATCCGCGGCCGCTCTCTCTCCCTCCGTCGCTGCCTCTCGCGGCGGGCGGCGGGAGCCTACGACTCCGACGTGCATGTCCGGGCCGAAGGGGCGGGCACAAGCACCCACCATTGTACCCAGGGGAAGGAGGGGCGGTCGGAGGGAGGGCACAGTGTTGGAAATATGCCCTAGAGTCAATAATAAAATGGTTATTATTGTATTTCCTTGTTCATGATAATTGTCTATTGTTCATGCTATAATTGTATTAACCGAAAACCAGAATGCATGTGTGAATACATAGACCACAACGTGTCCCTAGTGAGCCTCTAGTTGACTAGCTCGTTGATCAATAGATGGTCATGGTTTCATGACCATGGACATTGGATGTCGTTGATAACAGGATCACATCATTAGGAGAATGATGTGATGGACAAGACCCAATCCTAAGCATAGCACAAGATCGTGTAGTTTGTTTTCTAAAGCTTTTTCAATGTCAAGTATCGTTTCCTTAGACCATGAGATTGTGAAACTCCCGGATACCGTAGGAATGCTTTGGGTGTGCCAAACATCACAATGTAGCTGGGTGGATATAAAGGTGCACTACGGGTATCTCCGAAAGTGTTTGTTGGGTTGGCACGAATCGAGACTAGGATTTGTCACTCCGTGTGATGGATAGGTATCTCTGGGCCCACTCGGTAAGACATCATCATAATGAGCTCAATGTGAGTAAGGAGTTATCCACGGGATGATGTGTTACGGAATGAGTAAAGAGACTTGCCGGTAACGAGATTGAACAAGGTACAGAGATACTGACTATCGAATCTCAGGCAAGTATCATACCGATAGACAAAGGGAATTGTATACGGGATTAATTGAATCCCTGACATCGTGGTTCATCCGATGAGATCATCGTGGAGCATGTGGGAGCAAACATGGGTATCCGGATCCCACTGTTGGTTATTGACTGGAGAGGTGTCTCGGTCATGTCTACATGTCTCCCGAACCCGTAGGGTCTACACACTTAAGGTTCGATGATGCTAGGGTTATAGGGAAATGGTATACGTGGTTACCAAAGGTTGTTCAAAGTCCCGGATGAGATCCCGGACATCACGAGGAGCTCCGGAATGGTCTGAAGGTAAAGATTGATATATAGGAAGTCCATTTTTGGTCACCAAAAAGTTTTCGGGCTCATCGGTAGTGTACCGGGAGTGCCGGGAGGGTGCCGGAGGAACCCCGGGAGGGTTGTGACGATCGAAGGACTTCGTGGGCCCTTAGAAGAGGTGTACCAGCCCTTATTGGGCTGGCCAAGACCTTCCGGAAGGGCCCATGCGGCTGGAGATAAGGAGATAGGGCAAAGGAGTTTGAAAAGGAGGAGATCCACCTCCCTTGTGGGAGGTGGGCTCTCCCCCTAGTTTGGTCAAACCTCTCCTCCTTGGAGGAGGGGCCAAGGCAGCCCTCCCTCTCCCTCCTCCTATATATACCCAAGGGTTTGGGCTGATTTGAGACACGACTTCTCTCTCTCACGGCGCAACCCTACCCTTCCTCTTCCTCGTTCGCCGTAGCGCTTGGCGAAGCCCTGCCGGAGTCCACGTAGCTCCACCGTCACCACGCCGTCGTGTAACCGGAGCTCTCCCTCAACTTATCCCTCCTCCTTGCTAGATCAAGGTGCGGGAGACGTCACCGGGCTGTACGTGTGTTGAACGCGGAGGCGCCGTTGTTCGGTGCTGAGATCGGAATCCATCGCGATCTGAATCGATGCGAGTACGACTCCACCAACCGCGTTCTTGTAACGCTTCCGCTTAGCGATCTTCAAAGGTATGAAGATGCAATCTCTCCCCACTCGTTGCTGGTTTCTCCATGGATAGATCTTGGTGATCGTAGAATTTTTTTTGATTTACTACTACGTCTCCCAACAGTGGCATCATGAGCTAGGTCTATGCGTAGAATCTATGCACGAGTAGAACACAAGTTGTTGTGGGCGTCGATTTTGTTAATATGCTTACCACTACTAGTCTTATCTTGATTCGGCAGTATTGTGGGATGAAGCAGCCCGGACCGACTTTACACGTACGCTTACGTGAGACTGGTTCTACCGCCTGACATGCACTTGTTGCATAAGTGGCTAGCGGGTGTCTGTCTCTCCCACCTTAGTCGGATTGGATTCGATGAAAAGGGTCCTTATGAAGGGTAAATAGCAATTGGCATATCACGTTGTGGTTTTGGCGTAGGTAAGAAACGTTCTTGCTAGAAACCTATAGCATCCACGTAAAAACTTGCAACTACAAATTAGAGGACATCTAACTTGTTTTTGCAGCATATGCCTTGTGATGTGATATGGCCAAAGGATGTGATGTGATGCCTTGTGATGTATGAGATTGATCATGTTCTTGTAATAGGATTCACGACTTGCATGTCGATGAGTATGACAACCGGAAGGAGCCATATGAGTTGTCTTATTTTATTGTATGACCTGCGTGTCAATCATAAACGCCATGTAATTACTTTACTTTATTGCTAAACGTTAGCCGTAGTAGTAGAAGTAATAGTTGGCAAGACAACTTCATGAAGACACAATGATGGAGATCATGATGATGGAGATCATGGTGTCATGTCGGTGATAGTGATGATCATGGTGCCCCGAAGATGGAGATCAAAGGAGCAAGATGATATTGGCCATATCATGTCACTATATTGATTGCATGTGATGTTTATCATGTTTACATCTTATTTTCTTAGAACGACGGTAGTAAATAAGATGATCTCTCAATAAAATTTCAAGAGAAGTGTTGACCCTAACTGTGCACCATTGCTACGGATCGTCGTTCCGAAGCACCACGTGATGATCGGGTGTGATAGGTTCTAACGTTCGCATATAACGGGTGTAAGCCAGATTTACACACGCGGAACACTTAGGTTGACTTGACAAGCCTAGCATGTATAGACATGGCCTCGGAACATGGAAGACCGAAAGGTCGAACATGAGTCATATAGAAGATACGATCAACATGGAGATGTTCACCATGGATGACTAGTCCATCTCACGTGATGATCGGACACGGGCTAGTTGACATGGATCATGTGTCACTTGGATGACTAGCGAGATGTCTAAGTGGGAGTTCATTAAATAATTTGATTATGTGAACTTAATTATCATGAACTTAGTCTAAAATTATCTTTACAGTCTATATTGTAGATCCAATGGCCAACGCAAATGTCACCCTCAATTTCAATGCATTCCTAGAGAAAACCAAGCTGAAAGATGATGAAAGCAACTATGCGGACTAGGTCCGTGGCTTGAGGATCATCCTCATAGCTTCCAAGAAATTGTATGTCCTCGATGCACCGTTAGGTGAGCCACCCCTTCTCCCAGCAGAGCAAGACGTTGCGAACGCTTGGCATTCTCGCTTTGATGATTACTCCCTTGTTCAGTGCGGCATGCTTTACAGTTTAGAACCGGGGCTCCAAAAGCGTTTTGAGCAACACGGAGCATATGAAATGTTCCAAGAGCTGAAACTGTTTTTTCAAGCTCATGCCCGGGTCGAGAGATATGACGTCTCCGACAAGCTCTTCAGCTATAAGATGGAGGAGAACAGTTCTGTCAGGGAGCACATCCTCAAGATGTCTGGGCTACACAACCGCTTGACTCAGCTGGAAGTTAATCTCCCGGATGATTCAGTCATTGACAGAATCCTCCAGTCGCTTCCACCTAGCTACAAGGGCTTTGTGATGAACTATAACATGCAAGGGATGGAGAAGTCCACTCCTGAGTTGTACTCAATGCTGAAATCAGCAGAGGTCGAGATCAAAAAGGAGCATCAAGTGTTGATGGTGAATAAGACCACTAGTTTCAAGAAAGGCAAGGGTAAGAAGAACTTCAAGAAGGACGGCAAAGCTGTTTCTGCGCTCGGTAAGCAAGTTGCCAGGAACAAGAAGAACAAGAATGGACCCAAGCCTGAGACTGAGTATTTTTATTGCAAGGGTACCGGTCACTGGAAGCGGAACTGCCCCAAGTACTTAGCGGATAAGAAGGACGGCAACGTTAAAGGTATATGTGATATACTTGTTATTGATGTGTACCTAACCAGCGCTCGTAGTAGCTCCTGGGTATTTGATACCGGTGCAGTTGCTCACATTTGTAACTCCAAGCAGAAGTTGCGGAATAAGCGGAGGCTGGCAAAGGAAGAGATGACGATGCGCGTCGGGAATGGTTCCAAGGTCGATGTGATCGTCATCGGCACGCTACCTCTACATCTACCTTCGGGATTAGTGTTAAACCTTAATAATTGTTATTTAGTACCAGCTTTGAGCATGAACATTGTATCTGGATCTCGCTTGATGCGAGATGGCTACTCATTTAAATCTGAGAATAATGGTTGTTCTATTTATATGAGAGAAATGTTTTAAGGTCATGCCCCACTGGTCAATGGTTTATTTTTGATGAATCTCGAACGTGATGTTACACATGTCCATAATGTGAGTACCAAAAAGTGTAAGGTTGATAACGATAGTCCCACTTGCATGTGGCACTGCCGCCTTGGTCATATTGGTGTCAAACGCATGAAGAAGCTCCATACTGATGGACTTTTGGAGTCTCTTGATTTTGAATCATTTGACACGTGCGAACCATGCCTCATGGGCAAGATGACCAAGACTCCGTTCTCCGGAACAATGGAGCGAGCAACTGACTTGTTGGAAATAATACATACCGATGTATGCGGTCCAATGAGTGTCGAGGCTCGTGGTGGCTACCGTTATGTTCTCACCATCAGTGATGACTTGAGTAGATATGGGTATGTCTACTTAATGAAACATAAGTTTGAAACTTTTGAAAGGTTTAAGGCATTTCAGAGTGAGGTAGAGAATCAACGTGACAGGAAATAAAGTGCCTACGATCTGATCGTGGCGGAGAATATTTAAGTCACGAGTTTGGCACGCACCTAAGGAAATGTGGAATTGTTTCACAACTCACGCCGCCTGGCACACCTCAGCGAAATGGTGTGTCTGAACGTCGTAATCGCACTCTATTAGATATGGTACGATCTATGATGTCTCTTACCGACTTACCGCTATCATTTTGGGGATATGCATTAGAGACTTCCGCATTCACTTGAAATAGGGCACCGTCAAAATCCATTGAGACGACACCGTATGAATTATGGCTTGGAAAGAAACCTAAGCTGTTGTTTCTAAAAGTTTGGGGATGCGATGCTTATGTGAAGAAACTTTAACCTGAGAAGCTCGAACCTAAAGCGGAAAAGTGCGTCTTCATAGGATATCCCAAAGAGACTATTGGGTATACCTTCTACCTACGATCCGAGGGCAAAGTCTTTGTTGCCAAGAATGGATCCTTTCTCTAGAAAGAGTTTCTCTCGATAGAAGTAAGTGGGAGGAAAATAGAACTTGATTAGGTAATTGTACCTCCGCTCGAACCGGAGAGTAGCGCAGCACAAGAAGTTGTTTCTGTTGAGCCTACACCGGCTGGAGAGGAAGTTAATGATGATGATCATGAAATTTCAGATCAAGTTACTGTTGAATGTCGAAGGTCCACTAGGACACGTTCCGCACTAGAGTGTTACGGCAACCCTGTCCTAGAGATCATGTTGTTGGACAATGGGGAACCTTCGAACTATGAAGAAGCAATGGCAGGCCCGGATTCCAACAAATGGCTTGAGGCCATGAAATCCGAGATAGGACCCATGTATGAGAACAAAGTATGGACTTTGGTTGACTTGCCTGATGATAAGCGAGCCCTTGAAAATAAATGGATCTTTAAGAAGAAGACTGACGCGGATGGTAATGTGACCGTCTACAAGGCTCGACTTGTCGCTAAGGGTTATCGACAAGTTCAAGGAGTTGACTACGATGATACTTTCTCACCCGTAGCGATGCTGAAGTCTGTCCGAATCATGTTAGCAATTGCCGCATTTTATGATTATGAGATCTGGCAAATGGACGTCAAAATGGCATTCCTTAATGGTTTCCTTAAGGAAGAACTGTATATGATGCAGCCGGAAGGTTTTGTCGATCCTAAAGATGCTAACAAAGTATGCAAGCTCCAGCGCTCCATCTATGGGCTAGTGGAAGCATCTCGGAGTTGGAACATTCGCTTTAATGAGGTGATTAAAGCGTTTGGGTTTATACAGGTTTATGGAGAACCCTGTATTTACAAGAAAGTGAGTGGGAGCTCTGTAGCATTTCTCATATTATATGTGGATGACATACTGATAATGGGAAATGATATAGAACTTTTGGAAAGTGTAAAGGCCTACTTGAATAAGTGTTTTTCAATGAAGGACCTTGGAGAAGCTGCTTACATATTAGGTATTAAGATCTATAGACATAGATCGACACGCCTCATAGGTCTTTCACAAAGCACATACCTTGAAAAGATATTGAAGAAGTTCAATATGGATCAGTCCAAGAAGGGGTTCTTTCCTGTGTTACAGGGTGTGAGATTGAGTACGACTAATTGCCCGACCACGGCAAAGGATAGAGAAGAGACGAGTGTCATCCCCTATGCTTCAGCCATAGGCTCTATTATGTATACCATGTTGTGTACCAGACATGATGTGAACCTTGCCATAAGTTTGGTGGGGAGGTACCAAAGTGATCCCGGAGCGGAACACTGGACAGCGGTCAAGAATATCCTGAAGTACCTGAAAAGGACAAAGGACATGTTTCTCGTATATGGAGGTGCCGAAGAGCTCGTCGTAAAGGGTTACGTTGATGCTAGCTTTGACACAGATCCGGATGACTCCAAGTCGCAAACCGGATACGTGTATATTTTGAACGGAGGGGCAGTCAGCTGGTGCAGCAGCAAGCAAAGCGTCGTGGCGACATCTACATGTGAAGCGGAGTACATAGCTGCTTCGGAAGCAGCAAAGGAAGGAGTCTGGATGAAGGAGTTCATCACCGACCTAGGAGTAATTCCAAGTGCGTCGGGCCCGATGACTCTATTCTGTGACAATACTAGAGCTATTGCCCTTGCGAAGGAGCCCAGGTTTCACAAGAAGACAAGACACATCAAGCGCCGCTTCAACTCCATCCGTGATTACATTCAGGAGGGAGATATAGATATTTGTAGAGTGCATACGGATCTGAATGTTGCAGATCTGTTGACTAAACCTCTCTCACAAGGAAAACATGATCAACACCAGAATGCTATGGGTGTTCGATTCATCACAATGTAACAAGATTATTGACTCTAGTGCAAGTGGGAGACTATTGGAAATATGCCCTAGAGGCAATAATAAAATGGTTATTATTGTATTTCCTTGTTCATGATAATTCTCTATTGTTCATGCTATAATTGTATTAACCGGAAACCAGAATGCATGTGTGAATACATAGACCACAACGTGTCCCTAGTGAGCCTCTAGTTGACTAGCTCGTTGATTAATAGATGGTCACGGTTTCATGACCATGGACATTGGATGTCGTTGATAACGGGATCACATCATTAGGAGAATGATGTGATGGACAAGACCCAATCCTAAGCATAGCACAAGATCGTGTAGTTCGTTTGCTAAAGCTTTTTCAATGTCAAGTATCGTTTCCTTAGACCATGAGATTGTGCAACTCCCAGATACCTTAGGAATGCTTTGGGTGTGCCAAACGTCACAACGTACCTGGGTGGCTATAAAGGTGCACTACGGGTATCACCGAAAGTGTTTGTTGGGTTGGCACGAATCGAGACTAGGATTTGTCACTCCGTGTGACGGATAGGTATCTCTGGGCCCACTCGGTAAGACATCATCATAATGAGCTCAATGTGACTAAGGAGTTAGCCACGGGATGATGTGTTACGGAATGAGTAAAGAGACTTGCTGGTAACGAGATTGAACAAGGTATAGAGATACCGACGATCGAATCTCGGGCAAGTATCATACCGATAGACAAAGGGAATTGTATACGGGATTAATTGAATCCCTGACATCGTGGTTCATCCGATGAGATCATCGTGGAGCATGTGGGAGCCAACATGGGTATCCAGATCCTGTTGTTGGTTATTGACCGGAGAGGTGTCTCGGTCATGTCTACATGTCTCCCGAACTCGTAGGATCTACACACTTAAGGTTCGATGACGCTAGGGTTATAGGGAAATGGTATACGTGGTTACCGAAGGTTGTTCGGAGTCCCGTATGAGATCCCAGACATCACGAGGAGCTCTGGAATGGTTCAGAGGTAAAGATTGATATATAGGAAGTCCAGTTTTGGTCACCGAAAAGTTTTTGGGCTCATCAGTAGTGTACCGGGAGTGCCGGGAGGGTGCCGGAGGAACCCCGGGAGGGGTGTGACGACCAAAGGACTTCGTGGGCCCTTAGAAGAGGTGTACCAGCCCTTATTGGGCTGGCCAAGACCTTCCGGAAGTTCCCATGCGGCTGGAGATAAGGAGATAGGGCAAAGGAGTTTGAAAAGGAGGAGATCCACCTCCCTTGTGGGAGGTGGACTCCCCCCTAGTTCGGTCGAACCTCTCCTCCTTGGAGGAGGGGCCAAGGCAGCCCTCCCTCTCCCTCCTCCTATATATACCCAAGGGTTTGGGCTGATTTGAGACACGACTTCTCTCTCTCTCACGGCGCAGCCCTACCCTTCCTCTTCCTTGTCCTCCGTAGCGCTTGGCGAAGCCCTGCCGGAGTCCACATAGCTCCACCGTCACCACGCCGTCATGCTGTCAGAGCTCTCCCTCAACCTCTCCCTCCTACTTGCTGGATCAAGGTGCACGAGACGTCACTGGGCTGTACGTGTGTTGAACGCGGAGGCGCCGTTGTTCGGCGCTTAGATCGGAATCCACCGCGATCTGAATCGCTGCGAGTACGACTCCACCAACCGCGTTCTTGTAACGCTTCCTCTTAGCGATCTTCAAAGGTATGAAGATGCAATCTCTCCCCACTCGTTGCTAGTTTCTCCATGGATAGATCTTGGTGATCGTAGAGTTTTTTTGATTTACTACTACGTCTCCCAACACACAGCGGGAGGGAGCCCGACCCGTCGACATGGACTGGGCTGGCCGTCGATCGCCGCTGCCCATGGCATGTGACGGGCTAGTGTCGGCATCCGAAATGCATCGACGGAGAGCGGGCGACTACGAGGACGCTCCAGATCATGAGCTTTCTCCAGTCTCCACCTTGGACCGCTCCAAGGCAATGCGGAGAGCCAGCTTGTACTCTGGATCGGAGTCGTCGGAAGCGTTGCCGGAGCTCGACATGCCCGTCGGCGGGAGGACAGGAGCAGACGGAGAGGGGAGAGGAGCGGATAGAGCAAGAGTAAGTGAGCTAGGGTTTGGCCCGACGTTTTTTTTGTGGGACAGGGTGGGGTCAGGGTGGGCTGGGCTTGTCAGGCGGACGCGCCCGGGCGTGCCCGAGCGCCCCCATATCCGTCCTATATTTGGGCTGAATATGGGGGGTCCAGATTGTTGGGGAACGTTGCATGGGAAACAAAAATTTTCCTATGCACATGCAAACCTATCCATGGTGATGAGCATCTACGAGAGGGAGAGTTGATCTACGTACCCTTGTAGATCGCTAAGCGGGAAGCGTTAAGAAACACGGTTGGTGTAGTCAAACTTCTTCACGATCCAAATCGCTGAGCGTCCCGCGATCCAATCACAAACCATCCCGCGATCCGATCACAAACCGTCCCGCGATCCAATCACGATCGTCTCGTGGCCTTGATCACGATCCTTCCGATCTAGTACCGAATGGACGGCACCTTCGCGTTTAGCACACGTGCAGCTTGATGACGATCTCCACCGTCTTGATCCAGCAAGAGGAAGTGGAGAGGAGGAAGAGTTTGCCGACAGCCTGACAGCGCTCCGGCGATGGTGGTGGAGCAATTCCGGCAGGGCTTCGCCTAAGCACTGCGGAAATACGATCTAGAGGAGAAAGTATGCACCGGTGGAACGGGTAGCACGTGGCCGGAAAAACTAGTGCAAAAACCCTCTATTCCACCAGTATATATAGGAGGAGAGGAGAGGCAGCCTTGTCGGAAGGGCAAGGCCCTCTAGGAGCTGGCCGGCCAAGGTGGAGGAGTCCTACTCCTCCTCCAATCCTAGTAGGAGTAGGATTCACCCTTTTTGCCTTTTTTAACCTTTTACTTTAGGCCTTTTTTTCTCCTGGCGCCATGGGCTTTTTGTGGCTGTTCCACCAGCCCACTAAGGGCTGGTTAT
This sequence comes from Hordeum marinum, assembly GCA_022496015.1. NCBI lineage: Eukaryota > Viridiplantae > Streptophyta > Magnoliopsida > Poales > Poaceae > Hordeum > Hordeum marinum. Next base: position 559,617,496 of record CM039678.1, read on the forward strand.
TATTCTCCCACAGCCCATGGACCCTCTAGGGTCGAAATACCCCTCCCGGAGGTCTCCCGGTACACTATCGGCACTCCCGATACACTACCGATGAGCCCGAAACTTTTCCTGTGACCAAATTGGGACTTCCCATATATGAATCTTTACCTCCGGATCATTCCGGAGCTCCTCGTGACGTCCGGGATCTCATCTGGGACTCCGAACAAACTTCGGTCACCACCATACATAACTCTACATTACCGTAACGTCACCAAACCTTAAGTGTGCAGACCTTGCGGTTTCGAGAACTATGTAGACATGACCAAGACACCTCTACGGTCAATAACCAATGGCGGGACCTGGATGTCCACATTGGTTCCTACATATTCTACGAAGATCTTTATCGGTCGAACCTCTATGTCAAGGATTCAGTTAATCCCGTATGATGTTCCCTTTGTTCTTCGGTATGTTACTTGCCCGAGATTCGATCGTCGGTATCTCCATACCTAGTTCAATCTCATTACCGGCAAGTCTCTTTACTCGTTCCGTAATACAAGATCCCGCAACTAACAATTAGTCACATTGCTTGCAAGGCTCATTGTGATGTTGTATTACCAAGTGGGCCCTGAGATACCTCTCCGTCACACGGAGTAACAAATCCCAGTCTCGATCCATGTCAACTCAACAGACACCCTCAGAGACACTTGTAGAGCACTTTTATAGCCACCCTGTTACGTTGCGACGTTTGATACACACAAGGTACTCCTCCGATATCTGTGAGTTGCTTAATCTCATGGTCATAGGAACATATACTTGACATGCAGAAAACAGTAGCAATAAACTGACACAATCATAAGCTACGTTTGTAGTTTAGGTCTTGTCCATCACATCATTCTCCTAATGATGTGATCCCGTTATCAAATGACATCTCATGTCCATGGCTAGGAAACCTTAACCATCTTTCAATCAACGAGCTAGTTCACTAGAGGTATACTAGGGACATTGTGTTTATCTATGTATCCACACATGTATTCATGTTTCCAATTAATACAATTATAGCATGGATAATAAACGATTATCATGAACAAGGAAATACAATAATAAACACTTTATTTATTGCCTCTAGGGCATATTTCCAACAGTCTCCCACTTGCACTAGAGTCAATAATCTAGTTCACATCACTATGTGATTTACATTGTAATGAATCGAACGCCCATGCAGTTCTGGTGTTGATCATGTTTAGCCCTTGGAAGAGGTTTAGTTAACGGGTCTGCAACATTCAGATCCGTGTGCACTTTGCAAATATTTATGTCTTTCTCCAAGATGTAATCGCGGATGGAGTTGAAGCGTCACTTTATGTGTCTGGTCCTCTTGTGAAACCTTGGTTCCTTGACCAGAGCAATGGCACCAGTGTTGTCACAGAACAGGTTCATTGGATTCAGTGCACTGGGCACTACTCCAAGATCTGTCATGAACTGCACCAGCTTACCACTCCCCCGTTAAGAATAAATACGTATCCGGTTTGAGACTTAGAGTCGTCCGGATCAGTGTCAAAGCTTGCATCGACGTAACCCTTTACGACGAGCTCTTCATCACCTCCATAAACGAGAAACATTTCCTTAGTCCTTTTCAGGTACTTAAGGATATTCTTGACCGCTTGCCAGTGCTCCACTCCAGGATCACTTTGAAACCTTCCAACCATACTTATGGCAAGGCTGACATCGGGTCTTGTGCACAACATTGCATACATGATAGAGCCTATGGCTGAAGAATAGGGGATGACACTCATCTTTTCTCTATCTTCTGCAGTTACTGGGTATTGAGTCTTACTCAACTTCAAACCTTGTAATACAGGCAAGAACCCCTTCTTGGACTGTTCTATTTTGAACTTCTTCAAAACTTTATCAAGGTATGTGCTCTATGAAAGTGCTATTAAGCGTCTCGATCTATCTCTATAGATCTTAATGCCTAATATGAAAGCAGCTTCTCCTAGGTCCTTCATTGAAAAACTCTTGTTCAAATATTCCTTCACGCTTTCCAGCATTTCTATATTGTTTCCAATCAGCAATATGTCATCCACATATAATACTAGAAACGCTATAGAGCTCCCACTCACTTTCTCGTAAATACAAGCTTCTCCGTAAACTTGTATAAACTCAAACGCTTTGATCACCTCATCAAAGCGCTTATTCCAACTCCGAGATGCTTGCACCAGTCCATAAATGGATCGCTGGAGTTTGCAAACTTTGTCAGCATTCTCTAGATCGACAAAACCTTCGGGTTACACCATATACAACTCTTCCTCAAGGAAACCGTTGAGGAACGCTGTTTTTACATCCATCTGCCAAATTTCATAGTCGAAATAGGCAGCTATTGCTAACATGATTCTGACAGACTTAAGCATCGCTACGAGTGAGAAAGTCTCATCATAGTTAACTCCTTGAACTTGTGAAAAACCCTTTGCCACAAGTCGAGCTTTATAGAAGGTGACATTACCGTCCGCGTCTGTCTTCTTCTTAAAGATCCATTTGTTCTGAATGGCCTTTCGCCCTTCAGGTAATACTTCCAAAGTCCATACTTTGTTTTCATACATGGATCCCATCTCGGATTTCATGGCCTCTAACCATTTCTCGGAATCTGGGCCCATCACTGCCCCTCCATAGCTCTTAGGTTCATCGTTGTCCAACAACATGACTTCCAAGACAGGGTTGCCGTACCACTCAGGGGTAGTACGTGGCCTTGTCGACCTAAGAGGTTCAATAGCTACTTGATCCGAAGCTTCATGATCATCATCATTAACTTCCTCTTCTACCGACGTAGGTTCCACAGAAACATCTTTCTGCGCTACGCTACTTTCTGGTTGGAGTAAAGGTTCAATAACCTCATCAAGCTCTATTTTCCTCCCGCTCAATTCTTTCGAGAGAAACTCTTTCTCAAGAAATGTTCTGTTTTTAGCGACAAACACTTTGCCTTCGGATCTGAGATAGGTGTACCCGACTGTCTCTTTCGGGTATCCTATGAAGATGCATTTCTCCGCTTTGGGTTCCAGCGTTTCAGGCTGAAGCTTTTTGACATAAGCATCACATCCCCAAACTTTAAGAAACGACAACTTTGGCTTCTTGCCAAACCAAAGTTCATATGGCGTCGTATCAACGGATTTTGATGGTGCCCTATTTAAAGTGAATGCAGCTGTCTCTAATGCATAACCCCAAAACGATAGTGGCAAATCAGCAAGAGACATCATAGAACGCACCATATCTAATAAGGTTCGATTATGACGTTCGGACACACCATTACGCTGTGGTGTTCCGAGCGGTGTTAACTGTGAAACAATTCCACACTGTCTTAAGTGACTGCCAAATTCATAACTCAGATATTCACCTCCTCGATCAGATCGTAGGAACTTAATCTTCTTGTTACGATGATTCTCAACTTCACTCTGAAATTGCTTGAACTTTTCAAATGTTTCAGACCTGTGTTTCATTAAGTAAATATACCCATATCTACTTAAGTCATCAGTGAAGGTGAGAAAATAACGATATCCACCACGCACTGTAACATTCATTGGACCGCACACATCAGTGTGTATAATTTCCAACAAGTCACTCGCCCGTTCCATTGTTCCAGAGAACGGCGTTTTAGTCATCTTGCCCATGAGGCATGGTTCACATGTGTCAAGTGATTCAAAATCAAGTGACTCCAAAAGTCCATCAGCATGGAGCTTGCTCATGCGTTTTACACCAATATGACCTAAACGGCAGTGCCACAAGAAAGTGGTACTATCATTATCAATTCTATATCTTTTGGCATCAATGTTATGAGCATGTGTGTCATCACCATCAAGATTCAATATGAATAAACCCCTAACATTGGGTGCATGACCATAAAAGATATTACTCATATAAATGGAACAACCTTTATTCTCTGATTTAAATGAGTAACCGTCTCGCAATAAACAAGATCCAGATATAATGTTCATGCTTAACGCAGGCACTAAATAACAATTATTCAGGTTCATCACTAATCCCGATGGTAATCGAAGAGAGAGATTGTGCCAACGGCAATCACATCAACCTTGGAAGCATTTCCCACGTGCATCATCACTTCGTCCTTTGCCAGCCTTCGTTTATTCTGTAGTTCCTGCTCTGAGTTGCAAATGTGAGCAACCGAACCGGTATCAAATACCCAGGCACTACTACGAGAGCTAGTAAGGTACACATCAATAACATGTATATCATATATACCTTGTTTGTCGTTGGCCGCCTTCTTGTCAGCTAGGTACTTGGGGCAGTTCCGTTTCCAGTGACTAGTTCCTTTGCAATGAAAGCACTCAGTTTCTGGCTTGGGTCCATGCTTGGGCTTCTTTGCAGGAGTAGCAACTGCTTTACCATCCTTCTTGGTTTTACCCTTCTTGCCCTTGCCTTTGACTTTGCCATTTTTCTTGAAACTAGTGGTTTTATTGACCATCAACACTTGATGTTCTTTCTGGATTTCAGACTCAGCGACTTTTAGCATCGCAAGCAGCTCGGCGACTGACTTGTTCATCCCGTGCATGTTATAGTTCATTACAAAGCTCTTGTAACTAGGTGGCAGTGATTGAAGAACTCTGTCAGTGATCGCCTCTGGCGGAAGGGCAATTCCCAACTCTGCCAGACGAGTTGAAAACCCAGACATTCTGAGTATATGTTCACTGATAGACCCGTTCTCCTCCATCTTGCAAGCATAGAACTTATCAGAGGTTTCATACCTCTCGATCCGGGCGTTCTTCTGAAAGATAAACTTCAACTCCTGGAACATCTCATATGCTCCATGACGTCCAAAACGTCTTTGAAGTCCCGGTTCTAAGCCATACCATATTGCACACTAAACTATTGAGTAATCTCCAGTACGTGCCTCCCAAGCGTTCTTAACGTCTTCGGAGGTCATGTCTTCTGGTTGGTCACCAAGCGGTGCATCAAGGACATATGATTTCTGGGAAGCCGTGAGGATAATCCTTAGATTACGGGCCCAGTCAACAAAGTTACTTCCATCACCTTTCAGGTAGCTTTCTCTAGGAACGCATTAAAATTCAGGGGTGCTACTGCACGAGCCATTGATCTACAACATAAATATGCAAAGTTCACTTAGACTATTGTTCAAGATAATGAGTTTAGTTAATCAAATTACTAAAGCTCCCACTCAAATTGACATCCCTCAGGTCATCTGAGTGTCACATGATCCAAGTCCACCAACTCAAGTCCGATCATCACGTGAGTTGAGGTGGCTTCAATGGTGAACATCATTATGTTGATCATATCTACTATATGACTCATGTTCGACCTTTCGGTCTCTTGTGTTCCGAGGCCATGTTTGTACATGCTAGGCTCGTCAAGTTTAACCCGAGTGTTCTACGTGTGCAACACTGGCTTGCACCCGTTGTATGTGAACGTAGAGTCTATCACACCCAATCATCACGTGGTGTCTCAACACGACAAACTTTCGCAACGGTGCATACTCGGGGAGAACACAATTTTATCTTGAAATTTAAGTGAGGGATCACCTTATAATGCTACCGTCGTACTAAGCATAACAAGGTGCATAAAAGGATTAACATCACATGCAATTCATAAGTGACATGATATGGCCATGAACTCGTGCTTTAGATCTCCATCTTGAAAGCACCGGCATGATCTTCATCGTCACCGGCACGACACCATGATCTCGATCATCTTGATCTCCATCAACGTGTCGCCATAGAGGTTGTCACGCCCTGCATGCTTCTACTACTATTGTTACCGTTTAGCGATAAAGTAAAGCATTACATAGCGCTTAATGATTGACATGCAGGTCATACAATAATTAAAGACAACCCTATGGCTCCTGCCGGTTGCCGTACTCATCGACATGCAAGTCGTGAAATTGTATACATCACATGATCATCTCATACATCACATATATCACATCTTGTAATTGGCCATATCACATCACAACATACCCTGCAAAAACAAGTTAGACGTCCTCTAATTGTTGTTGCATGTTTTACGTGGCTGCTACGAGTTTCTAGCAAAAACGATTCTCACCTACGCATAAACCACAACGGTGATACATAATTTGCTTTTCAACCTTCTCAAGGACCGCCTTTGTCAAATCCGATCCAACTAAAGTGAGAGAAACTGCCACCTGCAAGCCATCTAGGCAACAAGTTGCGTCGAGGGAACCGGTCTCTCGTAAGTGTACGAGTAATGTTGGTCCGGGCCGCTTCATCTCACAATACCGCTGAACCAAAATCCGACCAAGGAAGGAAGCAATCTAAGCATCAACGCCTACAAACCTTTTGTGTTCTACTCGAGATCTCATCGAACCATCAACCTAGCTCTGATACCACTGTTGGGGAACGTTGCATGGGAAACAAAATTTTTCCTATGCACACGCAAACCTATCCATGGTGATGAGCATCTACGAGAGGGAGAGTGGATCTACGTACCCTTGTAGATCGCTAAGCGGGAAGCGTTAAGAAACGCGGTTGGTGTAGTCGAACTTCTTCGCGATCCAAATCACCGAGCGTCCCGCGATCCAATCACGAACCGTCCCGCGATCCGATCATGAACCGTCCCGCGATCTCATCACGATCCGTCCCGCGATCCAATCACGATCGTCTCGTGGCCTTGATCACGATCCTTCCGATCTAGTACCGAACGGACGGCACCTCCGCGTTCAGCACATGTGCAGCTTGATGACGATCTCCACCGTCTTGATCCAGCAAGAGGAAGTGGAGAGGAGGAAGAGTTCGCCGGCAGCGTGACGGCGCTCCGGCGATGGTGGTGGAGCAATTCCGGCAGGGCTTCGCCTAAGCACTGCGAAAATACGATCTAGAGGAGAAACTATGCACCGGTGGAACGGGTAGCACGTGGCCGGAAAAACTAGTGCAAAAACCCTCTATTCCACCAGTATATATAGGAGGAGAGGAGAGGCAGCCTTGGCGCAAGGGCAAGGCCCTCTAGGAGCTGGCCGGCCAAGGTGGAGGATTCACCCTTTTTGCCTTTTTCACCTTTTTATTTACGCCTTTTTTTCTCCTGGCGCCATGGGCTTTTTGTGGCTATCCCACCAGCCCACTAAGGGCTAGTTATTATTCTCCCACAGCCCATGGACCCTCTAGGATCGAAATACCCCTCTCGGAGGTCTCCCGGTACAATATCGATGAGCCCGAAACTTTTCCGGCGACCAAATTGGGACTTCCCATATACGAATCTTTACCTCCGGACCATTCTGGAGCTCCTCGTGACGTCCGGGATCTCATCCGGGACTCCGAACAACCTTCGGTCACCATCATACATAACTCTACATTACCGTAACGTCACCAAACCTTAAGTTTGCAGACCTTGCGGGTTCGAGAACTATGTAGACATGACCGAGACACCTCTACGGTCAATAACCAATGGCTGGACTTGGATGTCCACATTGGTTCCTACATATTCTACGAAGATCTTTATCGGTCGAACCTTTATGTCAAGGATTCAGTTAATCTCGTATGATGTTCCCTTTGTTCTTCGGTATGTTACTTGCCCGAGATTCGATCGTCGGTATCTCCATACCTATTTCAATCTCGTTACCGGCAAGTCTCTTTACTCGTTCCGTAATACGAGATCCCGCAACTAACAATTAGTCACATTTCTTGCAAGGCTCATTGTGATGTTGTATTACCGAGTGGGCCCTGAGATACCTCTCTGTCACATGGAGTAACAAATCCCAGTCTCGATCCATGTCAACTCAACAGACACCCTCGGAGACACCTGTAGAGCACCTTTATAGCCACCCAGTTACGTTGCGATGTTTGATACACACAAGGTACTCCTCCGATATCTGTGAGTTGCATGATCTCATGGTCATAGGAACATATACTTTGACATGCAGAAAACAGTAGCAATAAACTGACACGATCATAAGCTACGTTTGTAGTTTGGGTCTTGTCCATCACATCATTCTCCTAATGATGTGATCCCGTTATCAAATGACATCTCATGTCCATGGCTAGGAAACCTTAACCATCTTTCAATCAACGAGCTAGTTCACTAGAGGAATACTAGGGACATTGTGTTTGTCTATGTATCCACACATGTATCCCTGTTTCCAATTAATACAATTATAGCATGGATAATAAACGACATGAACAAGGAAATACAATAATAAACACTTTATTTATTGCCTCTAGGGCATATTTCCAACACCGGTCAGTCTGGGCGTTTGAGGCCTGTTTGAGGGGTCCGTCTGGGTCAACTTTATTTGACCGGACACTGACCGGACAGCCCGCCCGGGCGTTTGAGGCGAGTTTGAGAGGTCTGGTTGTCGATGCTCTACGAGCATCTACTGTTGTAAGAGCATCTTCAGACGGATTTGGCAAATCGGGCCCCTCAAACGCTCACGGACGCGTTCGTCGGCATTGACCGGACACCTCTCAAATTAGGCACTCCACATCCGGATACCTCGATTAGCATATCTCAGATCCATAAAAACTCATGCAACTACGTCGACGCACACGAATCGTCCGGCTACTCCATCACATTACACTAAACATGCCATCGGACTACCGAAATTTGGCATGTTTGGCTATGGTGGACTTCATCCACGGCTGCCCTTGCCCTTCCCTGCGTCCTTGTCGGCCTTCTCGCGAAAGTATCGCTCGAAGACGCAGTATGGATCCAGCCGGATCTACTCGTTGCCGGTGCTGCCCTCGACGTCGTTGTCCTTCTCCTCCTTCGATGGCAGTCCGGCCATGGCCCGGACCGCCTGACTCTGCTCTCGGGCGAGGGCGCGTGTGTTCCTCCGCTGACGTTTCTTCACAATGCGGGCGCGGATGGCTTCCTCCTCTGCGGTCGCTCGCGCCTCCGCCATATCTGCCGCGAGACGGGCCTCGATGGCCCTTGCCCTCTCCTTCTCAGGGTGTGCCTCCCAGACCCAGTACGACTCATAGTCCGCCGGACTGGTGATGGGGATGGAGTGGTGTTCCGGCTGTTGGGACTGCGAGGATACAGCACCGCCGGACCCGAGTGCCCGGTGAGCCAATGTTAGGGACTAGCGGCGGAAAGATGCGTCCCTCGGTCGACTGCTCTCCTCCCGGGATCGGCGGAGTGCAATGCGAACTGTCATTGCCTCCTCCAACCCACATGGAATCACACCCAAGTCGACGGATCCGGATAGGTTAGACTCTGATCCGATGTCTGACATGGCGGAGGTGGCCGGAATCATGGGCCGGCTCCGACGTGACGGGCATGTCCGGGCGTGTCCGGACGTCCCCATACCGTCTCATATTTGGGCTGTATATGGGGATGTCGGTCCGCCCGGGCGTTTGAGGACCGTTTGAGGGGTCCGTCTGGGTAAAAAAATATTACCGGGCAGTAACCGGCCGGCCTACCCAGCGTATGAGACGGGTTTGAGAGGTCCGATTATAGATGCTCTAAGCTCTGTTTACATCCTCTAGACAAACAGGGAACCAACATTTCTAGCATTTCCAAACACCACAATCGTGTGGCACCGACCGATCGTTGAGCGCAAGGACATAGGAACATCGAGCGGCGAGTGCGGGCGCTGGACACGAGAGATGCGTACGTACAAGTACAGCTAGAGGTACGGGCCCGTACAAAACAAGACATGCGGGCACCACACGCGCTAGCGCACGAGCTGTCCCTGCCGGCCGGTGCACGGATACACACACGCGTCACCGTGGTCCAGGGGTGCCCGAGGCGAGCGGATCGTGTCAGGCACTAGCTCGCCGCGCGCGCACCTGCTGTACGTTCGCTCACCCGCACGCAGGGATACGCCACCGTGGTTGTCGATCGAGATCTATGGATGGTGCGAGGGATAACGTACTGGAGTGTAGGTGCCGTTGCCGACGCCGGCCGGCGGGTGGTTCGCCGGCACGGCGTGTCTTCTTGTCGATCTCGTGGCCTGGACGGTGGCCGGCTCTCCTGATTATTGCTTCCTGGCCGATCTAGTAACAAACTCACGGGGAAGAGTAGAAAATTAAAACTCAAACAAACTCCAATGGAAATTCACGATTAGCAAGATCTAACCGTTGGTTGAGACGTGCATGCCAGCCTGATCAGAGCCGATGGACAAGGCTAGAGACGAGCCATGGACATCCATGTCAGATTTTCAATATAAGGATGGACAGATGGGAATATTTATTGGAGCATGGATGGATCACCTGGTGGATCTCGGTCGCCACAACAAAGCTAGAGGACAAAACACGACATGTTGTCGGCGATGGGTACGTACAACTGAAAGTACAGGGAGCCGTACAAGGCAGAAGACACATGCATGTATGTCTCCCTGGCGCGCGCATCGGCGTGGTCTAGCGCGCCCTCGGCGGATCGTGTCCGGAGCTGGCCGCGCACGCGAGACGCCGACGGGTCAGGCTTGGCATTTCATGCGTGCCCGGGTGCATGCTTGCATGCCCCTGGCACCGCGCTCACGGATGCCCTCGCGGTCGATCGAGATCCGCGATCGTTCACGGTAAATCGAGCTGCTAGCTACCGATCGAGCAACCGTGCAGGTTCTGGCGGTAACGAAAGGGATCAGTGTCAGGGGACATGGCATGGCATGTCTTCTTGATCGAGCTGAACTAGAATACGTGGCTAGTAACATTTGAACAATGTTCATGTGAGGAGGCCTAGCCCCGTTGTTTTCTTGTGCTCCATCGTCGACAAGATTAGCTGTGGTACATGCAGGGGCCACGCAGGGGTGCCCTGTGTTAGTACTAGCTAGTGGTACTAATTTAAACGGGGCTCTCTTACTCAAGGAGTATCAGTTAGTCCGTCAGTGATGGGCGCACCGAGCGTTGTTACATGTGAGGTTTCCCAGCTGTCTGTCAGAGCCAAGCCAAGTGGCATTGTTGCAGTGTAATGCGAGGATCGTTCTTGGTTTCTGGCCACCTGCGTCTGCTTTTCTTGGTTTCTTGTCCGTGATTGCAGATCAATCGCCTCTACAAACATCAGGTTTCTGGTCGAGATTCAGTAGATCATGGGTAATCGCAGGCTGTAAATAATAACTTAAAACTAGCTGCGTACCATCGAGTTGCTTTTGCCATGTCATAATAGGTATGCGTAAGTTGACAGAATCTGTAATTTAGGCTAGTGTAATTTTATGGGAGGAAGAACGGTTGGAAGAGGATGAAAACCAGAGGAAATTGAAAGGAAGCTGATCTTAGGATCTCTGAATCTAATGACCCAGAAAATCGAATTACCCAAAATATTTTTTCAGGCAACTTAGATATAACCGTTCCCTTTGCGTGTATTCATGAAAGCATTGAAAAAGCCACTTGACTTTAATTTCTATATAACGTTTTATTGATCTGTCACAAAAAAATTAGTTTTCCTGTAAATCATATCGAGACTAGATATGGGGTGTCATTTTGACCCAAGGATAATCTAATTAAAGAAATTTGACAATACCTCAATTTTTTGTTCTGGAATTGTTAAACTTTTTTTTTAGAATTCTGATTTTGCTCGCACCATGCGACGAATTTTCTATGTTGGCGTGTCACTAATTTCTCGATTGAAGCGTTTATTTTCTTTATGGAAAAAAGACCCAACTCTATTATGAAGGTTCATCAAAAGTATAAAGTAGACCAATCATAATAAAAAGTTGCATTGAGGCCTCTAGACTCAACTCTATTATAAAGGTTGACTCAAACACTGACATAAAGATGAAGTGTTGCCTCAGCGAGGCCTAAAACCCTATCATATTGACTAGCCGGAGTTCATGCGATTGCCATCCCCATCGTCGGCCACTGAAGCGGCAGGAAGAGGCAAGGCGAATCCACAAACTCGCTAGCAAAGATCGACTGGTTGAAGGCTTTCCCTAGTCTGCGTGCAATAATAAAAAGGAAGAATAAAAACTATACGTGACGTGTGTGGAAATTGACCAAGAAGACTAAATAAGAAGTTGAGTGCTCATATACTGGTCACGATTGCAGTTCTATGTATGTCAATGTGGCTTTATAGAAATACTAGTATGGTGTTTCATTACATGTTTTTTAAAGCATGAAACTAATTATCCGCTGCAGAAATCTAGATGAAAATTTATCAAAAACCCTATATGCATGTAGGAGGATTTTTTCCGTGTATATTTGGCTGTTGGCCATAATGGGGGGGGGGGGGGGGGGGGACACAAGACATGGATGTGTGTGTTTTCCTTGGCAGCCTCGAACGACAACGATGCAGCTGGCACGGCCATGGACATGATCCGCGATGCGTGGTGTCCGCTCTATGCGCCCATCCAGAACATTAGATCTCGAGGCCAGCCGGCTTGCCGCACGTACACATATGTCTTGCCAGATCAGCGCCTTGCCTTCTGGCACTAAACGATTTCTTTTCCTGCTGTAGATCGAGTGTTTTGTCCGAGGCATGATCGGCGAGGCAGCTGGTGGCAACTTCTCGGCGGGTGCGGGGATGCTTCCCTACCTCCCTACTTGCATCAGATATGGTCGATGATGAGATCGATTCAGTACTAAAACCTCACGAGTTGCACGGACAGAGAGTTGACGAATGTGAGTAGTATCCAGGCTCAAGCGGCAGCTGGCGTTTTATACGGGGCCGGTTGTTGGGATTATGTGTCCTGCAAGTGTATTCAAACATAGGAATTGCTAATATTCGGAATACCTCATTATGGAATTATATATGTATTTGTATATGGAATTACTTTATAGGATTATCATGGAATTATCATTTGTTGAAACGTACTTAAGTTATATGCTTAAGGAAGCTGGTCGATTATCAGTGGAATACAATATACTGTTTATATTGGAAAGACTCCCCGGGTATAGCGATAATCGGAAGGAGCTAGATCGTATAGTTAGATTACCGCCATAATATTGATCTACATAATTAGAGGAATTTACACTCTAATATGGCGTGTTGCTCACAAGCGTGTGCTCCGGGACATAACGGGTAGAATCCGTTAACAGACAAGTATGATCGTGGTTGGTAATTTGCTCTGGACTTTATCCCGAAAACTAGTAGAAAATAATAGAAATCTTATATGTGTATAAGAGGTGGACTTTTTAAAAAGACAGTATAAGAATGTCCCTACCCCCTAGGCTCAGACATATGATTGTGAGCGGCACCACGAATAATCGCAGAGAAATAAGGGTAGACCACAAATCCTAAATTTCTAACACGACCAGTCTCTGATCAATGGGTCACATTTGTTCAGCTAGCTGCACGAGAGAGATTCCGGCCGGGCAGCCAGCCACTCGTGCGGGTCAAGTGGTTCCCAACGTCCAGAACCACTATCAGTTTGCTGTCTAGCAATGATAGTGTATTGATAGATAGCGCAGCCCACGTACGGGGAGAGGTACGCAAGTGAAGGTGCACGATCTGCAATAAAAGGAACGTGTCAATTAACCTTATCATTGATCCATTGTTGGCTTAATTTGGACTCGGCGAAGCTCAATCAGCTACCCACCAATGATAGTCTGTTGATAGATAGCGCAGCGCACGTAGGGAAGAGACATAGGCAAGTGAAGGTACTCTAGGAAAGAGACAGAAAGAACGAGCCAATTAAGCATACCATCGATCGATCTTGGCATGTGCTATCCGTTCGCGGCTAATCTTTAAAAGGATCAGCCGGGTCGTGAGTCGTCAGATTTGCTGCATCGAACGAGCCGACTACGCCTTCATCACTGTATATTTGCAACATAGGTCTTATTACAGAAATTTTTTCTGCAATATAAATCCTGTTGCAGAATTTCTTTGCAGTAATTGGTTTGGTTAAAATAAATTGCAATTGAGGTTTCGTTGTAATTTATTTTACAACTCAGATCTTGTTGCAATTTTTTTTCACAATAAAGGTTTCGTTGCAAAACATAAACCCTGCTGCGGAGTCGCTATACGAGGCGTCACTTAATATCAGTATCCACACCGGATGATTGTTAGCTTTTCCCATCGATCTTTGCTTAATTTGGCAGGAGGTTGGCCCCTCCATCCATCCGCTACTAGCTAGCTAAGCTGACCGATCCAGATTGAAATAATTAACACCCAGCCGGTTTATTCACACTTGCACGGTGCACGCAGGCGCCTCGTTGCAGGCGTGCATTGGAGCCTTCAGAAAGCTGCGTGTATGATAGATGGTTGGAGATAAATCCCACAAACAATAACTTCCTAACCTGCATTACTATTTCGCCACCAATTTAGGAAAACTTGTCTCGAAAAGGAGAAAAATAATCTTGCTTGATTTACGTGCATGGCGACGCTATTAATGAGGCTACATACTATGGAAACATACAAAATAATTCCAATTTTATGGTTAATGCACAGGATCGGGATGAGTTGTAGCACCGTATCCCTCTCTTTCTTTTTCTCTCTATATACGAGTCATGCATATGTTGGGCGCTGGCAAGATACGATTGTAGAAGAAATATTTCTCGTCGATAGACAGCCAAAGTGATTGAGTGCGTGCATAGCTAGTGCTCTATCGAGATCGGGATATGGACAAGTACCCAATTCGCATCCTTGCACTAGCCCTATTGTCTCTCCATCTCGTATGCTTTGCTACTGTTGCTCAATGTAAGCACAACAATCAGGTTCAATTTTTTCACTGCTCCTGGAAGTATGTAGTATTACTAGCGAAGGCCTAGTATAACTATTGAAGGCCTTTTTCTTTTGTTTCTTGTCTGATGTCTTGCGTGATTATCTATTCCACTCTAAAATAATTGGATAACGATTGTTGGTTTCATATTCTATAGGCCGACTCATTGCTGACACGGATAGCGAGAAGATCAATGTCGGGCTGTGCATTCATGTAACTCCTGATCGATGCACCTCTAGTGGAGATTGCTTCTGTTGTTTGGTAAATGTTTTCTGCTACACAACGATGGATGAGTGCAAAGAAGATTGCAAAAAATCCTCTTCTAGAGAAAACATACTACCGGCGATGACATCCCCTTCTCCTTTACCTGCTTCCTAATTTTTCAGCCTAGTAAAATTGGCTTACATATTTACTTGTCCCAAGAAATAATACCTGAAGTGCGCATGTGCGGAAACACAGTTCTGCAATAAGAGTATTATATACTGCACGTAGCCATTGTTGCTAGTTTTGGATTCGAAATTTGCACTTAAACTTTTACCAATTATTGCCTGCTAAGTTTTAGTAATGGAATCTACGTAATGTGACTCCTATATCATTAGTAATTTTCCTCAATACACGTGCAGCAAATATGATCCGAGCTATTGCCGTCTGAGAAAAGAGGCCATGGGTCTCCTGAAAACTAGATATCTATGTGAATCTGTTTAAGCACTAAAACACATCTCAAGTTTTACGAAGATCTCTAGGCAAAATATCCCCACACTGATTTGTGAAAGTTTATTAATATATGCATAAGTTGTTAATAAGTACTCCAATGATTCTATTTAAAATGGGTGAGATTATCCCTCCCTGTAATAATAAAGCAGCTATTGCTTCTGGTTTGGTCGTACGTCGCGGCACTTTTTCAAAAATGCCCTTCTGTTTCTGAGAAAGCAACCCGCACTTCTTTCTTTAGTTGAAAAAACGTTTTGATTTTATAAAATCCCCCCTCCCTGCAGCATCTTCTTATCCACGGAGCAGACGCCGCGGCACAGGTCGTCGCCGGCTGGCGCTCCGCTGCCGGGTCGAGCCAGAAGGGAGCCGGTGCTCCTATGGCACCGGTGCCCATAAGAGGGTCGCGGCGGCACGCCGGACATGGCCGGAGGGAGGAGGCTCGAGGGGCTCGGGCACGGAGTCGCTGCACTTGCGGGAGGCAGGCGCGGCGGTCGCCGGCGTTGGCGACTCCGGTGACCGGCCGGCGGGAAGGGCGGCGAGCTCCTGTTGAGGCGGGCCGCGGTTGCGCGGAGCCTCCAATGGACGCCAGAGATGGCCAGAGGGAGGAGGCTCGAGGGGCTCGGTCACGGCGTCGCTGCGCTCGAGGGAGGCAGGCGCGGCTATCGCCGGCGGTGGCGCCTCCGGTGACGGGACGGCGGGCAGGGGGGAGAGCTCCTGTTGAGGCGGACACGGAGCCGACGATGCCTGGACACCTGCGCGAGCTACCCTGTTACTGCTCCTTCTCCTTCCCTGATGCCTGTAATTTCTCTGAACTGATGCTGCATCTCTCTTTCCCCACGTCCCTGCTGCTGCTCCTTGCTGCTACTACCTCTCCTCTATGCTCCTGCCTCTCCTCTCTACTCCTTGCTGCCTGTCGTTGTCCCATTTCTCCTAGCGCTGATGTTGCTGCACTTCTTCTGAAGCTCTTCTTCGCTGGCGGGGTCGAGAAGGGAGCCGGTGCTCCGGTGACCAGAGGCGGGTCGCGGCTGCGCTGTGCCTCCAATGTACGCCGGAGATGGCCGGAGGGAGGAGGCTCGAGGTCTCGGGCACGACGTCGCCGCGCTCGCGGTGGGCAGGCGCGGGGCTGCGGGGAGCACGCGCCACCATCACCTGTCCGCCGCCGGCCATGAGCACGCGCGCGCCACCGTCACCTATCCGCAAGCACGATTCCTGTCATAAGCTTCTCAATCTCTGACTTCCCCGTGTCTGATTTGGACTGAAAAATTGTGACCGTGTTCTTCTCCAACACAGACCAAGGGAGTGCCCGACCAGGATTGGACTTTGCTCCAATAAGAAGGAAGGGTCCTCGACCGTAACCTCCATCAGGTTGTGTGCTTGGACCCTGTAAATCTATCAAATCCCGAACTACTTGGACCAGAAAAGCATCATGTCGCCTTCGAGTTCGCCGGAGGTAGAAGAACATCCGGCGAGCCGTTCAATATCGCCAACGTTGTCTACAGCAGAGGTATGTAGCCCCTTGAAAGCCAAATCACTGACAAGGCCGATGAAATCAAGTTGCCCCTGTTCACGTCCATGTTTCTTTGTCTGCCGCCAAATTACGAACTTGTTCTTTTATTCAGTTCATAAGCAGACAACTTTTTAGCAAAGTTTTAGTTTATTGGTCTCCCAACACCACATGTGGTCACCTGCTAAATCAAAGTAGAACAAATCTTGAAACAAATCTTGTTTTGAGAACTAATCAGAATATGAGAGAGCTTTTGGTTTCATTGCCAACTAGCTCAGGATGGCTTTTCTTAGAATCAGCTCTCCCGAGCTGAGAAGGTTTTTCTTGGCCCCTGATGCTAGCTTGCCCACAAATTTTTGTTGTACCAAACACATCTCCTAGCCTGGCAAGGCTATAACTGATTTTTTCCATCCAAACGTATTATGAATGACTGTATTTTTTCTTACCAAAGTAATGTACTGTACCTGTCAAGTTTAAGTTGTTACACGCATTTGATTGCATCCCAGTTCTCAAAAGAGTTCGTGATAGGGTTCCAAAGCTTACCTTAGCCTAGAATTGGGAGTTTTTAGAAGCTGCTGCTTCCTGATGGGGATACAGGTTGTAGCCTGTAGGCATATGTAGTATCCACTTTTCTGTTGCCAAAAAATCAGTTATTCGTTCAAAAAATAAGTGACCTTCTCGGTCATGCGGTGAAATCATATATTGTTCAGTAAAGCTTTTGAACTACAGAAGTGGGCTGCGTTGGATATGTCCAATTTTTACTGATATGACTTACTTTTTCATTCTAGAATTTTTAACATGCACATTTATATTGTACTACAAGCATCCTAGCACTGTCATCTTGTGTAATTTAATAATTTGTTTCATTCGTTTAACCGCATTGTCACCCGTAGCAACGCACGGGCACATTTACTAGTCTACACGGGCACATTTACTAGTCTATACTTATTGATAAATCAAGGTGCGTTTTTCTGACTTTTTCATCCGCGCCAAGCTTATCTCTAGGAACGCTATGCAGAGTAGCTTCACGCATGCAGTATGTTGGTTTCCCGGTGGGCCTTGAACGCGAAGTTGGGCCAGAAACTCACAATGAGACAAGACTTGATCGTTCGTACAATCATTGAAATTGTCCCACCTCGTTTCTTTATACCTCATAGTACAAATTTATATATCTTCTATCTTCTACAAATTCATACCTCATAGTACTAATTGAAGGGACCATTCGAGTCACCATGTTAATCCACATCATCAAGATTAATTTAGCCATTATATTTTGTATTTAATGGTCAAGATATTATCTATTAAAAGGCCTAACTAATTAAAAGGAAAGTGCCATGTACATAAATGACTAAACAAACACGTAAAAAATACCATTGTACGTAAGGGATTAAACTACCACCAATCCATAATTCCCTATTCCTAATGTTTTAATGTTTTAAGCATACATCTGTTTTCCAATAGTTTTAGAATTTTTTATAACAACTATTTATCTATTTTTTAACAATGTTTCCGCAGCAACGCGCGGGACATCATCGAGTAGTCCAAAACACCCACGTCCTAGCATCTAGAAAAACAACAAGGGATTAAACTCCCACGTCCATCATTCAAAAAAAGAACTCCCACGTCCATAATAGTGTTCTCAACTCCCACAACCAGGATCTTAAAAACAATTACCCACGTCCCGGTGAAAAAGAAGCACGTACCTCCTTCTGGCAAAAGAAAAATAAGACATAAAAAATATCTTCATGCCGACTCTACAAAAGAACACATCTCAGTTCCCATGGAAACAAAAAACACGTGCATGTATAATTGAAGAAAAAAGAATACCCATAAAAATTAGAAATGCCTCAGCGTCACATTAAAAAAAATGAAAGAAGCGTATTATTTTTTGCTGGTAAAATAAATACGACTTGAACACCAAAAAAATGAAGCAAACAATACAAATGGAGACCAGACAAACTAAAATAAATAATTTTTTGCAGGTAAAATAGATACGACACGAACATAATCTCTCCTAAATAGTTGATGTATATCACCAGTATCGAGGCTATAATTTCTTTTCTTTTTGAGAGAAAGCCTATAATTTTAATATGTGAAATTAAATAAATTTGACACAAGCAGGAAAATATACACAAATTATCATACATCAAATCATATGATTATAAACCTGTTAATAAATATCATTTGAAGGAATACCACTGCTTTTGTCATAAGGTTTGGCAATGGTACACTTCTGATAGTTTCAGAAAGGGATACCTGGATATCATTACTTTTGTTCTAGGGGGAGTTGAGCGATTATATGGATAATTAAGTGAACCACACGCATTAATTTTCAAATAATTAGGAGTAAAACAAATTTTGATGCTAGGATACATTTTGTATACACGCGCTAAAAATGGTAGCCCACGTCGGAAGTCCATGAAAACTGCATGCACTTGCATGTCCGCTTCGACTTTTTTTTTAACTTACAAAAAGGAGTTGTCAATGCTCGCACTAAAAACTGAGCCTATGGTTGACCGAATAGAGATTTAAATCCCATCGTAAAAACAAGACCTAGCCAAGATAGCATAAATTAGAGATGAACATATATACAAACCTTAGGCCATAATGGCTCCTTGATATCATCACTACTAAGGACACTAATTTCATATGTAAATCACCTCATTATAACACAGGTAGGAACATACAAATAAATGGTATTAGGTTCCCAAAATTTAGCCGGGGTGGCCGCCCCTCCACGACCCCGTGTTGGATCCGCCTCTGGGTATTGGCGAGCGGGACATGATCTTGTTGGCGTCAAGGCTTCTTTGTCAATGATGCTAAGGGGAGCAATGTCGAAGACATGGGTATGGTTGAGGTAGTCAACTCTTGTCTGACGTGTCCTCATGATTGCATTGTCTGGTTCACTGTTGCGAAGTCGAAGCTGCAGGACATTGTCTAGGTGGCTTACGATGATGGCCAGCAGATGGTTCGTTATATATCTTCTGTGACGCCAGTCGTGCCTAGTTCTCCTTCGCGATTCTGTGGTAGAGTCGAAGTTGCACTGTCTTGTCCTAGATGGTTTAGTTTTGACACGGAACATCATTCATCACACGGCCTCTACGGTGTATGTTGGGTCGAAAATCGTCTACGGCGACGTGGGAGTTGTTTGCTAAGAGTTGAAGGATAGCAATGACACCTTTAGGGAAAGGGTGATGATGATGATAACACATGTATGGTGTCTCAACTAGGTCCTCTTGAGAGTGGCATGCGTGGGGTATCTTATGTGTGTTGCTTAGCGGTTGTGATGGCTTTCGTCTGGTTCGCCATAATTTGCTTAGTTTTTCTCAATTAATTGAGGAACTATGTTATAATAAATGTGGTAATTCTGCCATTTAAAGAAAATATTTCATACTGAAGTTTGGTTTCGTGTCAGATAGTATGGCTTCGGTGGGCGGTAGATCGGTACTGGGTGCATCAGTCCACTCCCTAGATGTTTGTTGTTTTGTTATGTTCATCGTTTTGGTTCTTTTGTTCTGCTGGCTAATGATCTACTGCCAAGTTGAGCTAGTCGCACTCTAGTTTATGGTTCAAGGTGATGGAGTCAGCCATGTGTTTGATAAATCTCAGTGTCGGTGTCAAAACCGTCGGATCTCGAGTAGGGGGTCCCAAACTGTGATACTAGGATCGACGGTAACAGGAGAGGAAGGGGACACGAGTTTACCCAGGTTCGGGCCCTCCTATGGAGGTAATACCCTACATCCTGCTTGGCTGTATTGATGGTATGGGGGGTTACAGGGTTGATCTACCTCGAGATCGTATAGCTAACCCTAGATGAGTTGTTCTCCCTATACCCCTAAACCCTTCGGCTTATATAGACACTGAGGTTGTCCCGAGTTTACACATGGTCGGTTACATGCCGAAGAGATAAACATGCCTAACTACAACTAATAACTTGGAGAATACGTCATGGCTCCTCGAAGCTTCCATCTGGCGTAGGTGGTCTTTGATCATCCGATGCCCGCTTTGTGGCCCATACAGTACATCCCATAAACAATAGGCCGGCCATCCGAGGACCCCCTAATCCCGGACACCCTCAGTAGCCCCCGGATTAGCCTTCAATGACGATTTATATCTGTTCGATCTCCTCATATCGTCATCTTCGGCTTGCGAGGCGAGTCCCTCATCCTTGTTTGTTCGGCAACCGACTAGTCTTCGGTAAGATCTCAAGCGTTGCGGGCGCAAGTTCATTATAATAACTGCGCATGTTTCCTCGACTTTCGCGCGTTGTGAGGAGGCGAGTGGTCAGTGATTTTTACAATCTTGCCCCTCCGTAATAGAGGCACCAACCATTGTAATCAAACAAAATCGTGGCTCAAACCACACTCTCTTTCTCCTCATCAAAAGAAACTCCTAGAGAAAACTCCATGCAAAACATGGCCAACGTCCCCAGCTCCTCCGCACGCCCCTACGACTCACGCCCAGGGGATTGACCAGCTGTTCCGTAACACTCCTACGGCTCCGTAATCTAGAGACCCAGGGGTATCTTCCTTCATCAGATCTGGCGGCGACCCGCGTAGTCCTGCTCTCTTACAGCGACGAGGTTTTCGACGAGCATTTCCCCAATCCCAACAAGGGGGGCGCGTGTGCTTTGTCCCCTTCCTCCTCCGGGCCTTGGGTTCCCAATCCATACGTTCCAGAGGGGGTTACTAGAGTTCTATGGGATCCAACTCCACCATCTTACTCTAGGGTCCATTTTACATATCTCGGGATTCGTCGCTCTCTGCGAGATGTTCTTGGGGTGCGAAGCACACTTCGATTTTTGGAGGAAATATTTCTGTCTCGTCCCCCGAACTCAAGACAAGACAATTTTGGAGGTCGGCGAAGCCAAAGTGTGCCGCATAGCGGGGACGGGGTATCCGACAGGCACACCGAAGAAGTTCGAAGGATGGACCTCGGAGTGGTTTTATATTGAAGATGTACCCCTGTTCGAACCAACTCAAACAAGTCTTCCAGAATACTCTGGTGTCCTCTCGAAGAAGAGGTACAATTGGCGGCCAAAGAGCTCATCCCAGGAAGAAAGCGTCAAAGTGCGGCGCCTAGCTGCACAGGTACGGATGCTCGTCCACCACTGACTGACCATGATCGACGTCATGGCTGCCGCCATCTCCCGGTGTGTGCAGCCCCTCCAACAGATGGTACACCCCCTATCGCAATACAACAGGACAAGTGACACCACGCACTCCCGGAAACAAGGGCCCGCCAATCCAACGGCGTTGGCTGCCGCACTTGCAGACCTGTACAAAGGAGAGCAAGAAGACTTCATTCGGAGGTCAACCAAGGAAGGATATTCGGCCCACAGTCCATAAGCACTTCTTGAAGGATTTGTATTATATTCGAAGGATTTGTCCATAGGCACTTCTTGAAGTTCATTTGTTGGGCTTCAAGGAGTTTATATGATGACCAAGGTGGTATTCAAGGTTTATTCAAAGATTGGTCATGTGAGAGTTGAGCTTATTGCAAGCATGTCTTGAAGAAGGAGATTGTGTGGACATTCATGATCACCTTCAAGACATCATCTTTATGAAGAGAGAATATAAGATACAAGGTTGATCAAGACTAAGTCAAAGAGTGAATCAAGTGATCAACACAAAAAGCATGCAAGATGTACCGAGAGGGATCAAGTGATCCCATGGTATGGTAAGCATTGTCCATTACGCTTTGGGTACTAACCCATGTTCCTTGTGAGTGGTCTTTGTGGGGTTAGGCATATTTCCATGGGACTGCATCAAGAGGAAGATCCCATACAACCCATGGAAGATGACATCAAGTGGTGATCGTTATCAAGGTTGCGGTGTGCAAGTTCAAGTGAAGCATCACAGAGAGATCAGGCTTGAAGCTTGCCGTCCATTGTGATGTCAATGGACTTGTGAAGATGTGCCTAAGAGTATCTCACCCATAGTGGAGTATGGGGGAGCAATCATCTAGTCTTCATCAAGCCAACACAATCAAGAAAGGTGGTCCATCTTGAGGATGTCAAGATCGTCATCATGTAGCTCAAGTGGACTATGCGCAAGGCTAAGGTTTGATCTTGATAGGTTTTTCTATTTTACCGGTCTCATAGTGGTAGTTAGGAGACTGGGTTATAGGGTAGGTAACCGTGCTATCAAGGGGGCTCTCAAGTGAGTAGCTTGATCGTATCGTTCGTTGAGAGATCAAACCATTGCATTCTGGGCATCATCATCTTTCTTGGTTCTTGGTTGGTTTTTCTCGTTGAGGTTTCTTGAGCTTATGGTCAACTTCATGACAAGCTCAAGTTCATCGAAAACAGAGTCCATATGCATCTTCAATGATGTTTTTGATGTTGGGGTTATTGTTGATTCTTCATTGAAAGAGGTTTCTCATCTCTATACCTTTGGATTTTTTTATACTGCCTCTTCTTAAGAAAACCAACAAGCTTGAGTTTGCTCAATTCGGAGCTCATTTGCACAAGTTGTGGCAGTTCTGATGTTGACTGTATTCTTCTGTTTTCCTAGCCTAGTAGTTGTAGGTGTTGCAGTTCAGTGGATAGTGGTAGTACCGCTCCTCGGAGCGTTAGTACTGCAAGTGGTACGGAAGTATTTTTTTACTTCCGCCCCGAGGGTAGTAGTACCGCAAGTTGCACGGAAGTAATTGTTTACTTCTGCCCCTCGAGCGGTAGTACCGCAAATGACTTCCGGTACTACCGTGCCAGACTTTTTCGCAGCTTTGCCCTCAGCAGAGGTAGGCACGGAAGTAATTTTTTACTTCCGTGCATCTCCTAGTGCCAGTCTCTACCGACTACCGCATGGGCTCGCGGTAGTACCGCTCGGCGGTTCTACCGCTAGCTGCCTAGTGCAATCGGCCTGAGTCTGATACTTCCGTGGGAGCGGTAGTACCACATGTCTCAGCGGTAGTACCACAGGCCCTTGCGGTAGTACCATGATCTTATTGCGGTAGTACCGCAAGCCCTTGCGGTAGTACAATGATCTTATTGCGGTAGTATCGCAAGCCCTTGCGGTAGTACCGTGATCTTATTGCGGTAGTACCGCGACGCGCGGGGATGAGGGTGGGGATAACGGTTCTATCTTTGCTCCCCTATAAAAGGGGGTCTTCTTCCCCAATGGACATCATCTTTTGAGCTCGTGTTCTTCCCCCATTGTTGACCTCCTTCGAGCTTGCTAACTCTCAATTCCTCCAATGATTCTTGCTAGTTCTTGAGGGAAAAGAGAGAGGAGATCTAGATCCACATTTCCACCAATCACTTTCTCCTCTAAGTGAGGGGAACCCCTTGGATCTAGATCTTGGAGTTCTTCGTGTTCTTCTTTGTTCTTCCTCTAATTTCCCTCCCTAGAATTAATGGCTTTGGTGGGATTTGGGAGAGAAGGACTTGGGCACTCCGTGTGCCCTTGCCATTGCATTTGGTGCATAGGTTTGAGTTCTCCACGGTGATACGTGGAAGTGAGAAGTTGAGAAGTTTATTACTCTTGGGTGTTTGAGCACCCAAGAGCTTGTTCCTCTTGAGTGCCTTGGCACCCTAGATGGTTGGTGGTGCCTCGGAGCTCAATCATTGTGCTGCAAAGCTCCGGGCAAGCATCGAGGTCTCCAATTAGGTTGTGAAGATTGCCCCGAGCATTTGAGGTCACCTCGGAGCCACAATCCATTGTGGTGAAGCTTCGTGGTTTCGTTGGGAGCCTCCAATCAAGTTGTGGAGATTGCCTCAACCTTGTTTGTACGGGTTTGATGACCATCCTCAAGGGTCCCTTAGTGGAATCATGACATCTTGCATTGTGCGAGGGCGTGAGGAGATTACGGTGGCCCTTGTGGCTTCTTGGGGAGAATTGTGCCTCCACACCGCTCCAAACGGAGATTAGCATCCGCAAGGGTGTGAACTTCGGGATACATCATCGTCTCTACATGCCTCGGTTATCTCTTACCCGAGCCCTTTTACTTATGCACTTTACTTTGTGATAGCCATATTGTTTCTTCTTATATATCTTGCTATCACTTAGTTGTCTATCTTGCTTAGCAAAAGTTGTTGGTGCACATAGGTGAGCCTAGTTGTTTTAGGTTTTGTGCTTGACTAATTAAACGATAGTTTTATTCCACATTTGTTCAAGCCTAAACCGTAATTATTTTAAAGAGCCTATTCACCCCCCTCTAGGCGACATCCACGTCCTTTCACAACGGTAATAACGACCAAAGCCATATAAGGTGTTTCCGTCATAGCCGACCAATTGTCTACGTAAGATAGCTAGCTTTTGGCTTCACCCGTCTAAGGTACGTGTCCGGATGACCCAGTCGTAACAATCGCAGAGGTGCTCCCTTTACTCTCTAGCCATACAATCGAGAATGTAGAGAGTAATCACAGGAGCGAGGCAACCCAGCTTGGCAAAGTCTTAGCTCGAATTGATGCATATGATGGCTAGAACATGACAAAAGAAACATGTGCGCCTGATAAGTATCAGCAAATACTTATAATAAAAAGTTTGGCTATCAAAAGAAGCCCCCACGTGTGGTGTTCGGATTTAACACTTTATGGTGTATGCCGATCCTCTTTAGTACAAGATTAGTTTAGCCGAACATAGGGTAAGAAAAGACATTGGCCCTGTCAAACAGCAAAATGGGAAGGGGAAAGGAAAAAAGGCAAAAAATAACAAAAGGAAAATGGAAAAAATGTGGGGGAGTTTAGATGGCACCGGTTTATCCATAGAAGCGCCGAAGACGAGCTGCGTTCCATGGGTTTGGTCCATGATGGTTATCGGCAGGATTCTGCAAATGATAGGCCCCTGCCGTGAGCACTTTGTTGATGAAGAAAGGATCTTCCCATTTGGGGTTGAGTTTGTGCTTTTGTTTCTCCGGGAGCCGTAGGACGAGTTCTCCTACATTGTATGCTTTTGCCCTGACCTCCCTACTTTGGTATCATCGAGCTTACTGTTGGTAAAGAGTGGAACGAGCCAGACCTATGTCCCGCTCCCCTTCCAAGGCGTCTAAGTCATCCTGTCGATCCAACTCGGCCTCCTTTTCCTCATACATGCGCACTCTTGGTGCGTCATGGATAATATCGCAAGGGAGAACTGCCTCTGCCCCATAGACCATAAAGAACGGTGTGTAACCCGTTGATCTCTTCGGGGTGGTATGCAGGGCGCCCCATAGAACGGAGTCGAGTTCCTCCACACAATGTCAGTCGGACTCGTGAAGAGATCGGACCAAACGTGGCTTGATGCCGCTCATAGTGAGACCGTTTGCTTGCTCGACCTGTCCATTGGTCTGAGGATAATAGACCGACGCGTAATCAAGCTTTATGCCCATTTTTGCGCACCAGTCCTTGACCTCTTGGGCCGTGAAGTTGGACCCAGGATCCGTTATTATACTATGCGGGACGCCGTAACGGTGTACTATGCTAGATATAAAGTCGTTTAGTGGTCCGGATTTAGCCGACTTAACGGGCTTTGCTTCTATCCATTTGGTGAACTTGTCCACCATGACCATGACCAGCCCCCAGACCGCGAAAAGCCAGGTGATCAGAATAGTTCGAAGAGATGTTCGGGGCATGTGACTTTGATTTGCGAAGAGTTGACACTGAACACAATGTTGAACAAGTGACTGGGCTCCATCTGAGCTGTAGGCCAAAAGAAACCGGCTCGGAAGGCCTTGCTGACAAGGGATCTTGCCGCGGCGTGATGCCCGCCCATGCCTTCATGGATTTCGACGAGGAGCTCCCGTCCTTCTTCCTAGGATATACACCTCTTTAATATTCTGGTGGTGATTTTCTTGTATAACTCACCCTCGTGTACTTTGTAGACCTTGGATTGCCGAACTATGCGTCGTGCCTTAGTTTGATCAGTGGGGAGTTCCTTGTGCAGAAGGTAAGCGAGGAAGGGCTCTGTCCATGGGGCAATTACTGCCATTACCTCATGAGCCGAGGGCATCTCATTCATCATGGAGCCACCGATAATGCCATCATCTGGCTCGTTTATAGGGGGAACAACTTTGCCCACCGTATTCGGACCGACGCCATTGTCGTCGCCCTGCCACACTACGGAGGGCTTAAAGAGCTGCTCTAGGAAGGTGTTTCTCGGGACGGGATTGCGCTTGGCTCCGATACGGGCTAGTATGCCGGCGGCTTGGTTCACTAGTAGAAAACAGGGCTTTGGTCCAGGACGGCCAGCCCATTAGTTCTGGTTCAGTCACGAACCGGGACCAATGGGGGCAACAGTCCCGGTTCGTGAAGCCAGGAGGCCGGCCGGGCCACGTGGGGCATTGGTCCCGGTTTGTCAGACCCCTTTGATCCCGGTTCCAGACACGAACCGGGTCCAATGTGCTTCGCTCCTGGCCCACACCCTTGGTCCCGGTTCGTGTCTAGCACCAGTACCAAAGGTGTTCCTTTAGTCCAGGTTCTATCCACGAACCAGGACCAATGAGATGCCTATATATACCCCCTCGCCGGCGAGCAGAGCACTCCACACTGCTCTGTTTTTTTGGCCGGCGAGGGAAGAGTTTGTGGTGCTCTAGCTCACCTCCTATGCACATGAGGTGTCCGATCAAATGCCCAAGCCACATTTAAGCTGTATCCTCTCGAAGATCCTTGTCCAAGCTCCATTTTACTCAAGATTTGTCTAGGTTTGGCGGTCCGTCCTGTCCCGTCCCCATTCTAATTGTCGTCGACCGCCCACGCCCATCTCGGTGCCGGCACCACCATGGTTAGCCTCTTCCTCTTATCTTCTTTCTAAAAGAAAAAAGTTTTTACTTGTATGATTTAGATAGATACTTGAGTAATTTTCTTACTTTTATTATTGTATTTATTTTGGTCACTATTGTACTTTGCTTTAATGTGATGATGAATTTCTATTAATTTTGTCACTTCTGTATTCATGATATGTTGTAATGGTTTTTAATACACTTTATTATATAACGCACGTAGATGAACTGGCAATGGATGTACGGTGACCGACGCACCTCCGAGTATATTAAGGGCCTGCATAATTTTCTCGAAGCGGCTGAGGCAAACAAGCAAAATGGTTTTATTCGTTGTCCATGTACTGTCTGTGAGAATACGAAGGCTTTCTCTAACTCTAAAACCCTTCACTTCCACCTGCTTGAGAAGGGTTTTATGCCACACTATAATGTTTTGACCAAGCACGGAGAAAGAGGGGTTATGATGGAAGACAACAAAGAAGAAGAGGATGATGACAACTATGTGCCTCTAGAATACGGTGATGCTGCAATGGGGGAAGATGAAGATCAAGAGGAACTAGACGATGTACACGATGATGATCTTCGCCAGGTCATTGTTGATGCAAAGAGACAATGCGAAAGTGAAAAGGAGAAGTTGAAGTTCGATCGCATGCTAGAGGATCAAAAAAAAGGGTTGTACCCCAATTGCGAAGATGGCAACACAAAGCTCGGTACCACACTGGAATTGCTGCTGTGGAAGGAAGAGAATGGTGTACCTGACAAAGGATTTGAGAAGCTACTGAAAATATTGAAGAAGAAGCTTCCAAAGGATAACAAATTGCCCGACAGTACGTACGTAGCAAAGAAGGTTGTATGCCCTCTAGGATTGGAGGTGCAGAAGATACATGCATGCCCTAATGACTTCATCCTCTACCGCGGTGCGTACGAGGATTTGAACGCATGCTAGTTATGCGGTGCATTGCGGTATAAGATCAGACGAGCTGACCCTGGTGATGTTGACGGCGGGCGCCCCAGAAAAAGGGTTCCTGCCAAAGTGATGTGGTATGCTCCTATAATACCATGGTTCAAAATGACTATTCAAAAACAAAGAGCATGCCAAGTCAATGCGATGGCACAAAGAGGACCGTAAGAAAGACGGGAAGTTGAGAGCACCCGCTGACGGGTCGTAGTGGAGAAAGATCGAGAGAAATTAGAGCGACTTTACAGGTGACCCAAGGAAAGTATGGTTTGGTTTAAGTGTAGGTGGCGTTAATCCTTTTGGGGATCAGAGCAGCAAGCATAGCACATGGCCTGTGACTCTATGTATGTATAACCTTCCTCCTTGGTTGTGCATGAAGCGGAAGTTCATTATGATGCCAGTGCTCATCCAAGGCCCTAAGAAACACGGCAATGACATTGATGTGTACCTAAGGCCATTAGTTGATGAACTTTTTACAGCTATGGAATGGAAGAGGTGTACGTGTGTGGGATGAGAACAAACAAGAGGAATTGGAGCTACATGCATTGTTGTTTGTAACCAGCAACGATTGGCTACTCTCAGTAACCTTTCAGGACAGACAAACAAGGGATACCACGCATGCACACACTGTTTAGATGACACCGACAGTATATATTTGGAAAAATGCAGGAAGAATGTGTACCTGGGGCATCGTCGATTTCTTCCGACCAACCATAAATGTCGAAAGAAAGGAAAGCATTTCAAAGGTGAGGCAAATCACAGGAAGAAGCCCGCCCTCCGTACTGGTGATCACATACTTGCTATGGTCTATGATTTACATGTAATATTTAGAAAGGGTCCCGACGGACTATCTGTTCCGAATGACGCTGATGGACGCGCACCCATGTGGAAGAAGAAATATATATTTTGGGACCTACCCTATTGGAAAGACCTAGAATCTTTGCGTGAACCTTCTAGGATTCTTGGGAGTGTATGGGAAGACAAAAGATACACCGGAGGCATGCGAGGAACAACAACGTGTGCATGAAAAAGACGGCATGCATCCAGAGCAGTATGAAGGTCCTGCCAGCTACGCTCTTACCAAAGAAGAGAAGGAAATCTTCTTTGAATGCCAGCTCAGTATGAAGGTCCTCTCTGGCTTGTCGTCGAATATAAAGGGAATAATAAATATAGTAGAGAAAAAGATCCAAAACCTAAAATCTCATGACTGTCACGTGATTATGATGCAACTGCTTCCGGTTGCATTGAGGGGGCTTCTACCGGAAAACGTTCGATTAGCCATTGTGAAGCTATGTGCATTCCTCAATGCAATCTCTCAGAAGGTGATCGATCCAGAAATCCTGCCAAGTTTAAGGAGTGATTTGGTGCAATGTCTTGTTAGTTTCGAGCTGGTGTTCCCACCGTCCTTCTTCAATATCATGACGCACGTCCTAGTTCATCTTGTTGATGAGATTGTCGTTCTGGGCCCTGTATTTATACACAATATGTTCCCCTTTGAGAGGTTCATGGGAGTCTTAAAGAAATATGTTCGTAACTGCGCTAGGATAGAAGGAAGCATCTCCATGGGCCATCAAACAGAGGATGTCATTGGTTTTTGTGTTGACCTCATTCCTGACCTTCAGAAGATTGGTCTCCCTCAATTGCGGTATGAGGGGAGACTAACTGGAAAAGGCACGCTAGGAGCGGACTCAATAATATGTAGGGACGGGCATTCTTGGTCTCAAGCACACTACACAGTTCTACAGAATTCTACCTTGGTGACCCCGTATGTCGATGAACACAAGAATATTCTGCGCTCCAAACACCTAGAGCGGTGTGACAACTGGATTACATGTGAACACATCAGGACTTTTGGCAGTTGGTTGCAAACACGTCTCATGCGTGACAACACTATTTCTGATGAGCTGTACTCATTGGCCAGGGGACCATCTTCGACTGTACTGACTTACAAAGGGTACAAGATAAATGGGAATACATTTTACACGATCACTCAGGATCAAAAGAGCACCAACCAAAATAGCGGTGTCCGCTTTGATGCAGCAACCAAGAGGGGAAAGGACACATATTATGGTTACATAGTGGACATATGGGAACTTGACTACGGACATGATTTGAAGGTCCCTTTGTTTCAGTGCAAATGGATCAATCTGTCAAGAGGCGGGGTACAGGAAGATCCACAGTATGGAATGACAACATTTGATCTGAACAATATTAGGTGCACAGACGAACCATTCGTCCTAGCCAATGATGTGGCGCATGTTTTCTATATGAAGGACATGTCTACCAAACCGAGAAAAAGAAAAGATAAGGAAGCGAATACATCATACGATGAGCCAAAGCACCGCATAGTTCTTTCAGGAAAAAGAGACATCGTGGGATTGGAGGGCAAGACAGACATGTCTCAAGATTATGAAAAGTTTCATGAAATTCCACCCTTCAAAGTCAAGGCTGACCCAAGCACCCTGTTAAACGATGAAGATTATCCATGGTTACGGCGCAATAAGCAAAGGACACAAGCGAAGAAAAAGTGAGGACTTTCTATCCACAACTATATCATTGCAGTTACATGTGAAGAAATGAAATGTCTTTTGTAACACATGAGTTTTCATCCGAAACCCTTATACTTCGAAAGAGATTGTCCGTTTTGTACACGAAGTGCTTCTAGTTTTTTCCGTAACCCTCTCAACTTTTTATGACATGCTATGTGGGTGAAATGATGATACCATACCAAATTTCAACCTCTTCAGAGTTCATTTGAAGTTCTTTTCAATTTCAGGGTTATTTAGTTCAAACAAATCAGTAAGTGCATGAAAATACCAAATGAAGTCAGAAAGGGTTGAAAATTGATGATGTGGCTTTGAATGGTGCATATTGAATGCAGAAAAAGTCTTGAGTTCAAATATGTTTAAAAAATTGAAATCATTTTGTAACAAACGTGTTTTCGTGCGAAACCCTGATACTTCGAAAGAGATTCCCCATTTTGTACACAAAGTGCGTCCAGTTTTTGCCATAACCATCTCAACTGTTTAACACATGCTATGTGGGTGAAATAATGATACCATGCCAACTTTCAACCTTTTCAAAGTTCATTTGAAGTGCTTTTCAATTTCAGGGTTATTTAGCTCAAAAAAATCGATAAGTGCATGAAAAATAGCAAATGAAGTCAGAAAAGGGTTGAAAAGGGACGATGTGGCTTTGAATGGTGCATATTGAATGCAAAAATGTTCTTGAGTTCAAATATTTATAAAAAATTGAAATCCTGTTGTAACAGCAGGTTTTCGTTCGATAAAAGTTAAATAACTAAATTTGATATTATATGTAATTCATGCAACTAAAATTATCTAAGTTATTTTTGTTAAAAACTTTAATAGGAAAAAGAATATTCATAAAGTATTTTTTGTTAAGAACTTTAAATATGCAAAGAAATAACATAAAAAATAGCAAAAGTGAAAATAGATGCCCTTATAGGGAAATTCAACCTAAATTCAAAGTGCTAGTTAGGCGCCTAACTACCATTTTGAATTTAGGTCGAATTTCCTGTATAAGGTCATCCATTATCACTATGAGAGGAGCTCAATGTAGCAGCCGCGGCGGGGCTTATAAACAGGTTCGGGCAATCCTTTTGTAACACCAAACCGGATGACTCGTAGTAGCAATCTGGATACGTATAGTGGAGCATCCATTTGGAATAGTACCAAGTGGAGTGTGGTAGTAGTGTTTACAATTTGACATAGGGATTTGCAAAGCACACACAGATCTGAATGTGGCAAACCCGTTGACTATAAGTCCTCTCTCACATGCAAAGCATAATCGAGCCCCAGAACTCATTGGGTGTTAGATTCATAACAATGAGAAACACATGGTGATGTGAACTAGATTATTGACTCTAGTGCAAGTGGGACACTATTGGAAATATGCCCTAGAGGCAATAATAAATTAGTTATTATCATATTTCCTTGTTCATGATAATTGTTTATTATCCATGCTATAATTGTATTGATTGGAAACACATTACATGTGTGGATAAGTAGACAACACTTTGTCCCTAGTATGCCTCTAGTAGACTAGCTCGTTGATCAAAGATGGTCAAGGTTTCCTAGCCATTGATATGAGATGTCATTTGATAACGGGATCACATCATTAGGAAATGATGTGATGGACAAGACCCAAACTACAAACGTAGCATATGATCATGTCAGTTTATTGCTACTGTTTTCTGCTTGTCAAGTATATGTTCCTATGACCATGAGATCATGCAACTCACTGACATCGGAGGAGTACCTTGTGTGTATCAAACGTCGCAACATAACTGGGTGACTATAAAGGAGCTCTATAGGTATCTACGAGGGTGTCTGTTGAGTTGGCATGGATCAAGACTGAGATTTGTTACTCCGTGTGACGGAGAGGTATCTCAGGGCCCACTCGGTAATACAACATCTCAATAAGCCTTGCAAGCAATGTGACTAATTGTTAGTCATGGGATCTTGTATTATGGAACGAGTAAAGAGACTTTCTGGTAACGAGGTTGAACTAGGTATGAAGATACCCATGATCGAATCTCGGGCAAGTAACATACCGAAGAACAAAGGGAACATCACAGGAGATTAACGGAATCCTTGACATAGAGGTTCGACCGATAAAGATCTTCGTAGAATATGTAAGAACCAATATGGGCATCCAGGTCCCGCTATTGGTTATTGACCATAGAGGTGTCTCGGTCATGTCTACATAATTCTCGAACCCACAAGGTCTGCACACTTAAGGTTCGGTGACGTTTCGGTAGTATAGAGTTATGCATGGTGGTGAACGAAGGTTGTTAGGAGTCCTAGATGAGATCCCGGACGTCACGAGGAGCTCCGGAATAGTCTGGAGGTAAAGATTTATATATACGAAGTCCTATTTTGGTCAGCGGAAAAGTTTCGGGCTCATCGATAGTGTATCGGGAGTGCCGGGAGGGTACCAAGGGACCATCGGGAGGGGTATTTCGACCCAACAGGCTACATGGGCTGTGGGAGGATAAATACCAGCCCTTAGTGGGCTGGTTGAAGTCCCACAAAGGGCCCATGCGGCTGGGAAGAAAAGCCCAAGGAGAAAAAGGTGGAAAAAGGCAAAAAGTCTAAATAAGGAAGGAGTCATAATCCTAATATGATTGGAGTATGACTCCTCCACCTCCAATTTTGGCCAGATCTTGAGGGTTTGAGGCTGCCTTCTCCCCTCCCTCCCTACTATATATACTAGAGGATTTAGAGGGAAAAGCTAACCCTAATAGCCACGTGCTACCTCTCCTTTAGATCGCAGTTTCTCCTCTAGATCGGTTTTTAGCAGTGCTTAGGCAAACCCTTACTGGAATAGGTCCACCACAATCGCCGGAGCGCCTTCGCGCTGCTAGAGAACTCTTCTACCTCTCCCCTCCCTCTTGCTGGATCAAGAAGGTGGAGATCGTCATCAAGATGTACGTGTCTTGAACACGGAGGGGTCGTTCGTTCGGCGCTAGATCGGAAGGACCGTGATCAAGATCGCGAGACGATTCGTGATTGGATCGCGGGACGGATCGTGATGAGATCATGGGACGGATCGTGATAAGATCGCGGGACGGATTGTGATGGGATCACCGGACACTCGACGATTTGGATCGCGAAGACGTTCGACTACATCAACCGCGTTTCTTAACACTTCCCGCTTAGCGATCTACAAGGGTATGTAGATCCACTCTCCCTCTCGTAGATGCTCATCACCATGGATAGATCTTGCGTGTGCGTAGGAAATTTTTTGTTTTCCATGCAACGTTCCCCAATAGTGGCATCATGAGCTAGGTCCATGTGTAGATGAGATCTCGAGTAGAGCACAAAAGGTTTGTGGGAGTTGATGCTTAGATTGCTTCCTCCCTTGGTCGTGTTTTGGTTCAACGGTATTGTGGGATGAAGCGGCCCGGACCAACATTACTCGTACGCTTACGAGAGACCGGTTCCATCGACTGACGTGTAACTTCGTTGCACAAACATGGCTGGCGGGTGTCTGTTTCTCCTACTTTAGTTGGATCGGATTCGACTAAGGCGGTCCTTGAGAAGGTTGAAAAGCAACTTATGTATCACCGATGTGGTTTATGCGTACGTGAGAATTGTTCTTGCTAGATACCCGTAGCAGCCATGTAAAACATGCAACAACAATTAGAGGACGTCTAACTTGTTTTTGCAGGGTATATTGTGATGTGATATGGCCTATTACATGATGAGATATATGTGATGTATGATATGACATGTGTTGTACAGAATATCACGACTTGCATGTCGATGAGTACGACAACTGGCAGGAGCCATAGTGTTGTCTTTAATTATTGTATGACCTGCGTGTCAATCATTAAGCGCTATGTAATGCTTTACTTTATTGCTAAATGGTAGCAATAGTAGTAGAAGCATGGTGGGTGCGACAACCCCGATGGCGACACGTTGATGAAGATCATGGTGTCGTGCCGGTGATGATGAAGATCATGCCGGTGCTTTCAAGATGGAGATCAAAAGCACAAGTTCATGGCCATATCATGTCACTTATGATTTGCATGTGATGTTAATCCTTTTATGCACCTTGTTTTGCTTAGGACGATGGTAGCATTATTAGGTGATCCCTCACTTAAAATTTCAAGATGAATTGTGTTCTCTCCGAGTGTGCACCGTTGCGAAAGTTCGTCGTGTCGAGACACCACGTGATGATCGGGTGTGATAGACTCTATGTTCTCATACAATGGGTGCAAGCCAGTGTTGCACACGCAGACCACTCGGGCTAAACTTGACGAGCCTAGCATGTACAAACATGGCCTCGGAACACAATAGACCAAAAGGTCGAACTTGAGTCATATAGTAGATATGATCAACATAATGATGTTCACCATTGAAGCCACCTCAACTCACGTGATGATCGGACTTGAGTTGGTGAATTTGGATCATGTATCACTCGAATGACTGGTGGGATGTCAATTTGAGTGGGAGTTCTTAAGTAATATGATTAATTGAACTCATTATCATGAACATATTCAGTATTGTCTTTGCAAACTGTGTTGTAGATTACTAGCTCACGCTGTAGCTCCCTTGAATTTTTATTTGTTCCTAGAGAAATAGAGTTGAAAGATGATGGTAGCAATATTGCGGACTGGCTCCGTGATCTGAGGATTGTCCTCATTGCTGCACAGAAGGCTTATGTCCTTAATGCACCGCTCGGTGCGCCAACCCCTCTAGCGTTGTTTGTAGATGTTGTGAACATCTGACAGGCACGTTCTGATAACTACTTGATAGTTTAGTGCGTCATGCATTACGGCTTAGAATTGAGGTTCCGAAATGTTTTGAACGTCACAGAACATATGAGATGTTCTAAGAGCTGAAATTAGGATCTCAGGCTCATGCCCGTGTTGCGAGATATGAGATCTCAAGATTCTTTGCCTGTAATATGAAAGAGAATAGCTCAATCATTGAGCATGTGCTCAGATTGTCTGGGTGCTATAATCGCTTGAATCGAGTGGGAGTTGATCTTCCAGATAAGATAGTGATTGATATAGTTCTCCAAGTCACTGTCACTAAGCTACTAGAACTTGGTGATGAACTATAAAATGCTAGGGATATAAATAATGATCCCTGAGCTGTTCGCGATGTTTGACACCGCGAAGGTAGAAATCAAGAAGGAGCGTCAAGTGTTGATGGTTAGTCAAACCACTAGTTTCGAGAAGGGCAGGAGCAAGGAGGGTAAACTTCATGGATAGCAAGTCAGTTGCTGCTCCAGTGAAGCAACCCAAAGTTGAACCCAAACCCAGGACTAAGTGCTTCGATTATGAGGAGAGTGGTCGCTGAAGCGGAACAACCCTAGATACTTGGTAGATAAGAAGGCTGGCAACGTCGACAGAAGTATATTTGATATACGTGTTATTTATGTGTACCTTGCTAGTACTCCTAGTAGAACCTGGGTATTGGATACCGGTTCGGTTGCTAAATGTTAGTAACTCGAAATAAAAGCTACGAAATAAACGGAGCACTAGCTAAGGGTGAGGTGACGATGTGTGTTGGAAATGTTTCCAAGGTTGATGTGATCAACATCGCCCGCTCTCTCTACCTTCGGGATTAGTGACGAACCTAAATAAATGTTATTTGGTGTTTTGCGTTGAGCGTGAACATGATTAGATCAAGTTTATTGCAACACGGTTATTCATTTAAAGTTAAATCATAATGGTTATTCTGTTTACATGAATAATACCTTCAATGGTCATGCACCCAGTGAGAATGGTTTGTTGAATCTTGATCGTAGTAATACACATGTTCATAACATTGATACCAAAAGATACAAAGTTAATAATGATAGTACCACATACTTGTGGCACTGCCGCTAAATGTCATATTGGTATAAAGCGCATGAAGAAACTCCATGCTGATGGATCTTTGGACTCATTCGATTTCGAATCGGTTGAGACATGCGAACCATGCCTCTTGGGCAAGATGACTAAGCACCCTGTTTTCTGGTTTGATGGAGCGGGCAAGTGATTTATTGGAAACGATACATGTTGTTGTATGCAATCCGATGAGTCTTGTAGCATGCGGTGGATATCGTTATTTTCTTACCTTCACTGATGATTTGAGTAGATAATAGTGTATATTTACTTAATGAAACGCAAGTCTGAATCATTTGAAAAAGTTCAGGCAAATTCAGAGTGAAGTTTAAGATCATCGTGACAAGAAGATAAAATGTCCGCAATATGATCGTGGAGGTGAATATCTGAGTTACGAGTTTGGTATACAACTTAAGACAATGTGAAAATTGTTTCACAACTCACGCCACCTGGAACACCATAGTGTGATGGTGTGTCCGAACGTCATAGTCGTGCTCTATTGGATATGGTGCGAATTATGATGTCTCTTAACCTCTTACCCCTATCGTTTTGGGGTTATGCATTAGAGACAACTATATTCACTTTAGATAGGGCACCATCTAAATCCGTTGAGATGACACCGTGTGAATTATGGTTTGATAGAAACCTAAGCTGTCATTTCTTAATGTTTGGGGCTGGAACACTTATGTGAAAAAGGGTTTCCACCTAATGAGCTCGAACCCAAAGCGGACAAATGCATCTTCATAGAATACCCTAAAGACAGTTGGGTAAACCTTCTATCTTAGATCGAAGCATAAAATGTTTGTTGCTAAAAGTGGGTCCTTTCTCGAGAAAGAGTTTCTCTCAAAAGAATTGAGTGGGAGGAAGATAGAACTTGATGAGGTTGTTGAACCTTTGTTCAATTAGAGAGTAGCGCAGTGCAGGAAGATGTTTCTGTGAAGCCTACGTTAGTTGAAGAGGAAGTTAATGATGATGATCATGAAGCTTCAGATCAAGTTACTATCGAACCTCATAGGTCGACAAGGACGTGTACTGCTCCTGAGCGGTACGACAACCCTGTCTTGGAGGTCATGTTGTTGGACAACGATGAACCTACGAGCTATGGAGAAGCGATGATGGGCCCGGATTCCGACAAATGGTTAGAGGCCATGAAATCCAAAAAAGGATCCATATATGAAAACCAAGTATAGACTTTGGTAGACTTGCTCGTTGGACGGTAGGTCGTTGAGTACAAATGGATCTTTGAAATTAAGACATATGCTGATGGTGAATGTCACCATTTATAAAGCTCGACTTGTCGCAAAGAAGTTTTCCGGCAAGTTCAAGGAGTTGACTACGATGAGACTTTCTTACTCGTAGCAATGCTAAAGTCTGTTGGAATTATGTTAGCAGCTACTGCATTTTTTAATTATGAAATCTGGCAGATGGATGTCAAAACATCGTTTGCTTAAACGGTTTACTTGAGGAAAGGTTGTATGAGATACAACCAGAAGGTTTTGTCAGTCCTAAGGATGCTAAAAGGTGAGCAAGCTTCAGTGATCCTTCTATGGACTGAAGCAAGCATCTCGGAGTTGGAATATACACTTTGATAAGGTAATCAAAGTTTTTAAATCTATACAAAGTCTATGAGAAACTTGTATTTGCAATAAAGTGAGTGGGATCACTATAGAGTTTCTGATAAGTATATGTGGATGACATATTGCTATTCGGAAATGATGTAGAATTTCTGGAAAGCATAAAGGGTTGTTTGAAAAGAGTTTTTCAAAGGAAGACCTGGATAAAGCTACCTAATTGTTGAACATCAAGATCTATAGAGATAGATCAAGATGCTAGATGAGACTTTCAATGAGTACATACCTTGACAAGATTTTGAAAGAGTTCAAAATGGATCAGTTAGAGAAAGAGTTCTCAGCTGATTTGTAAAATGTGAAGTTGAGTTAGACTCAAAGCTCGACAACGGCAGAAGAAAGAGAAAGGACGAACGTCGTCCCCTATGCCTTAGCCATTGGCTCTATATTATGCCATGTTGTGTACCGCACCTCTATTTGCCTTGCCATGAGTCTATCAAGGGTTATAAGAGTGATTCAGGAGTGGATCACTGGACAACGGTCAAGATTATCCTTAGTAACTAAAAGACTAAGGAGATGTTTCTTGATAATGGAGGTGATAAAGAGCTCGTCGTAAAGAGTTACATCGATGCAAGCTTTAACACCAATCCGGGTGACTCGTAGTAGCAATCTAGATACGTATAGTGGAGCAGCCATTTGGAATAGTACCAAGTGGAGTGTGGTAGTAGTGTTTACAATTGACATAGGGATTTGCAAAGTACACACGGATCTGAATGTGGCAAACCCATTGACTATAAGTCCTCTCTCACATGCAAAGCATGATCGAGCCCCAGAACTCATTGGGTGGTAGATTCATAACAATGAGAAACACATGGTGATGTGAACTAGATTATTGACTCTAGTGCAAGTGGGAGACTGTTGGAAATATGCCCTAGAGGCAATAATAAATTAGTTATTATCATATTTGCTTGTTCATGATAATTGTTTATTATCCATGCTATAATTGTATTGATTGGAAACACATTACATGTGTGGATAAGTAGACAACACTTTGTCCCTAGTATGCCTCTAGTAGACCAGCTCGTTGATCAAAGATGGTCAAGGTTACCTAGCCATTGACATAAGATGTCATTTGATAACGGGATCACATCATTAGGAGAATGATGTGATGGACAAGACCCAAACTACAAACGTAGCATATGATCATGTCAGTTTATTGCTACTGTTTTCTGCTTGTCAAGTATATGTTCCTATGACCATGAGATCATGCAACTCACTGACATCGGAGGAGTACCTTGTGTGTATCAAACGTCGCAATGTAACTGGGTAACTATAAAGGTGCTCTATAGGTATCTCCGAGGGTGTCTGTTGAGTTGGCATGGATCAAGACTAGGATTTGTTACTCCGTGTGAAGGAGAGGTATCTCAGGGCCCACTCGGTAATACAACGTCACAATAAGCCTTGCGAGCAATGTGACTAATTGTTAGTCATGGGATCTTGTATTATGGAATGAGTAAAGAGACTTTCCGGTAACGAGGTTGAACTAGGTATGGAGATACCCATGATCGAATCTCGGGCAAGTAACATACCGAAGAACAAAGGGAACATTATATGGGATTAACTGAATCCTTGACATAGAGGTTCGACTGATAAAGATCTTCGTAGAATATGGAGGAACCAATATGGGCATCCAGGTCCCGCTATTGGTTATTGACCGTCGAGGTGTCTCGGTCATTTCTACATAATTCTCGAACCTGCAGGGTCTGCACTCTTAAGGTTCAGTGACGTTTCGATAGTATAGAGTTATGCATGGTGGTGAACGAAGGTTTTTCGGAGTCCCGGATGAGATCCCGGACATCACGAGGAGCTCCGGAATATTCTGAAGGTAAAGATTGATATATAGGAAGTCCTATCTTGGTCAGCGGAAAAGTTTCGGGCTCATCGGTTGTGTATCGGGAGTGCCGGGAGGGTACCGAGGGACCATCGGGAGGGGTATTTTGACCCAAGAGGCTACATGGGCTGTGGGAGGATAATTACCAGCCCTTAGTGGGATGGTTTAAGTCCCACAAAGGGACCATGCGTCTGGGAAGAAAAGCCCAAGGAGAAAAAGATGGAAAAATGCAAAAAGTCTAAATAAGGAAGCAGTCCTAATCCTAATAGGATTGGAGTAAGACTCCTCAACCTCCAATTTCGGCCAGATCTTGAGGGTTTGAGGATGTCTCATCCCCTCCCTCCCACCTATATATACTAGAGGATTTAGAGGGAAAAGATAACCCTAATAGCCACGTGCTACCTCTCCTCTAGATCGCAGTTTCTCCTCTAGATCGGTTTTCAGCGGTGCTTAGGCGAAGCCCTGCCGGAATAGCTCCACCACAATCGCCGGAGCGCCTTCGCGCTGCCGGAGAACTCTTCTACCTCTCCACTCCCTCTTGCTAGATCAAGAAGGTGGAGATCGTCATCGAGCTGTACATGTTCTGAACACGGAGGTGCCGTCCGTTCGGCGCTAGATCGAAAGGACCGTGATCAAGATCGCGAGACGATTCGTGATTGGATCGCGGGACGGATCGTGATGAGATCGTGGGATGGATCGTGATGAGATCGTGGGACGAATCATGATGGGATCATAGGACGCTCGGCGATTTGGATCGCGAAGACATTCGAGTACATCAACCGTGTTTCTTAACGCTTCCCGCTTAGCGATCTACAAGGGTATGTAGATCCACTCTCCCTCTCGTAGATGCTCATCACCATGGATAGATGTTGCGTGTGCGTAGGAAATTTTTTGTTTCCCATGCAATGTTCCCCAATATTAGCCCCGGTTGGTGCCACCAACCGGGACCAATGGTCCCTTTTTCGACCATTGGTCGCGGTTGGTGGCACCATCCGGGACTAATACACCCCTTTAGTACCGGTTGGTGCCACCAACCGGGACCAAAGGTCCCTGTTTCCCGCCCTTTGGGCTGCTGAAAAGAGACCTTTGGTCCCGGTTGGTGGCACCAACCGGGACTAAAGGTTGGCATTGGTCCCGGCTGGTGCCACCAACCGGGACCAATACTTAGTCTATATAAGCAAAATGTGTGAAATTTCACAGTTTTCATCGCCATTGCGCCGATCCCGCCGTCCTCGTTCCCGTCGCCGCTTGCCGCCCCGAGCCCACCGTCACCTCCCCCGTCGCCCCCGTTGCCGCCCCTCGCCCGTCGCCTCCCCCGCCGCCCTCGTCGCCGCTCCGTCGCCGCCCCAGCCGCCCCGTTGCCGGCCCTGTCGCCCCGCTGTCTCCATCCTCGCCGCCCTGTCGCTGCCCCCGTCGCCGCCCCGTCCCCGTCGCCTCCCCGTCGCCGCCCCCGTTATGAGCCACCGCCACCCCGGCTCTGTGCATTTTTATATATATGTTGATCTTTATGTTTTATTTAATTATTAGGAGTCCTAGAAAAAAATAGTATGTGTATGTTAGATTACAGAAAAATTCTTGATTTTTGGAGAAATTAGTGATTAAACGATAAGGAAACGTTCTCATAGGAATTTGTCTCGACGTCAACGATGCCCGTCCCGCATCCTCATCGTCGAGTGGTCCGCGAGAGCCTGCTTGATAGGTGCCATGTCTGGGAATGGGCTCCGTCGGGCTGGCACTGGGAGGTGCTACCTTCTCAGGCTCGGAGCTTGGTGAGGAATCCAGGTCTCGTCGTCGACCCGGAGATTCTGTGGTGGCGGTCACATGGGCCACTTTCGGTGCGGAGGGAGCGGGCCCCCGCAGAGGTGGTACGTCGACGTGTCATGGAGGAGGAAGAGCACGTCCGTCGATACATGACGGCGTCGGACGCCAGGTTCAATAACACATGGCAGATTCTATAGGGATCTCACCCAAGTTATGATCCCATGATGGTTCCTTATCTTTGGGTGTCCATCTCCGGCGACTCAGAGACCGCTAGTGAACCGAGTTCACCGTCCTCCACTTTGGATTCAAGGATATTCAATATGTATTAGTGATCTTATATGATAATATTCAAGATGTATTAGTTAATATTTGATGATGCATTAAGTGGATTATTCGGGATGATGTATTAGTGATATTATATTCGAGTTTATTATAAATGTATTTGTGATTTGCCAGTCATTCCGACAAAACATAGGGAATTTTTTCTATGTCATTGCTCGATATATGGAACGGGTTGACTTTAGGTCTGTTTCGGCTCCTTGTTTGTCTTCAGTGAGGGAGAGTGTCCATCATATATATATATATATATATATGAGAGAGGAAGAATCTCGACTGTCGTCGTGGGGGTCGCTTCTCCTTCTTTTCCTTGTGCTAGATATTTGTAATGCACTAGGGAAAGGAGGAGTAGCGACCATCACCGACGGTCGAAATATGAGAGAGGAAGAATCACGACTGTTGTCGTGGGGGTCACTCCTCCTTCGTTCCCGTGTGCTAGACATTTTGGTGTAATGCACTCGGGGACGAATGGAGGAGCCACCATCACCGACGGTCGCAATATCAGAGGGAGTGCCCACCATATACGTGAGATGAGAGTTTAGAAAGGAAAGACTCGACAGACTAAAGTCAACCCGTTGCATATTGAGTAATAGTGATCTGTGTGTTGATCAGTTTCTTGATAGTTTCCTTCGGTCGATTTTAAATATTTAAAATCGATCGAAGGAAATATTAGTGATCTTATATGATAATATTCGAGATGTATTAGTTAATATTTGATGATGCATTAATAACTGGATTATTCAAGATGATGTATTAGTGATATTATATTCGAGTTCATTATAAATGTATTAGTGATATTTTATTGGTATAATGCGTGTTTGACTTTCGGTCTGTCGTTGCACCTTGTGTGACTTTCATGTGTCTTCTTGATGGAGGAATCCCGACTGTTGTCGTGGGGGAGCGCCTTCTCATTTTCCTCTTCTGTGCGAATTATGAACACAGGAAATGTTGTCGTCATCAGACGACGATAGTATCCAAGTGTGTGAACTTTGCGGTGAAGATAAGGGTCTTTGTGACCAGCCTGGGCTGCGAGACGGCAAGTTCTTCACCATGAAGCTTTACAAAGACTTTGATATTTCTACGGTACGCAACGATGACAATTGTTTTCTCGTAATTAAGCATGACTTCTGTTTCTTTCCTTCAACGCGTAATTTCTGTTTTATACAATTCGACTAGTTCGTCCCCTGTCATGCAAGACGGTATTTCTTGGAGAGGCTCGGTTTCAAAGAGCACGAGAGTTTCGAGACTAGGACAGCCAACTTGAGGACTAAACATGGCCACACATTTGTTATGAAAGTAATGAATGCACGTAATAACACAGAATTAGGGTGCCCAAATTGGGAAGCTCTTTGCAAGGCATATGGATTTCAGGAGGATAAGAAAATAACCTTCGATCTTCGTCCTGAAGATCATATTGAAGGAAACATCGACATTTGGGTGGATGTCGATATGCTTCCTGTTTTACCTCCATGTGAGTTAGTCAACCATGCATATTTGTCAAGTAATTTGTA
The DNA here is from genome assembly GCA_022496015.1 of Hordeum marinum. Lineage (NCBI taxonomy): Eukaryota > Viridiplantae > Streptophyta > Magnoliopsida > Poales > Poaceae > Hordeum > Hordeum marinum. The sequence continues at coordinate 559,661,338 of CM039678.1, forward strand.
TTCTATATAAAAAATATTTGGTGTTCATCCATACTAAATTTTTTAATTTTTTATTTACAACTTATTTTGTTTCTTCGAGTGAAATACAGAACATAATCGAAACGACACACTACACTTATGGATCATGTCTAACTTGGGAGGAGAAGGATGATCTTATCAACTTTGTTATTGGTGTCATAGCTGGTAGGGACATCTTCCCATATAATTTGGGAACCGGCCCAAATTATACATTGTACAAGACACTAGTGCATAGGTTGAGGGCGGATGACATTCGCCGAAATATCTTGGTAAGAGGTGCTAATTAAGTACACTAGTATTGTTGCGTAAATGGTATTGATTACATTGCTAACTAGGCTACTATTATGTTCTTCAACAGAAATTGCCAAATGAAGTTGTACCACCATTGATGCAACCCGAAGGTAATATGACAATAAAAACCCCCTTCAATCTCGAGTTATGATTTGCATACTCGACTGAGCGTAAACCACCAAGAAGGCTACAAATTGAAGCATGGGGACAAATAAAGAAGGATCGCAAGCCACAAGTTGGAGACCGTTGGATCTCTTTGATTCATCATGGAGACATAGGTGCTATTCTTTTTTATGTCGTTTTACCTAGGAGGGAGGAGTAGGTCCTATGAGGGAGGACTATGTCATTTTATATTTTTTTTGTTTTATGAGACTTTAACTTTGTCTGACTAAGATCATGATGATGAGTTGTTAGATCTTGTGTAATTAATGGTTTCCTTTATTTGATTATTAGCTAGCGTCGAGTTTTCTCTATATGTATAGTAGCTAGCAACGTTGACCAAGCACGGAGAAAGAGAGGACACTTCTCTCTATTAATTAGCTAGCTAACACAAGATGAAACCCCTAAATTAACCCTCCAAAACCCCCTAAAACCCCCCTTTCAAAAAAAAAACAGCAACTTTTGGTCCCGGTTGGTGTTACCAACCGGGACTAAAGGTCCTCCTGCGTGGGCTCCCCGTAGAGGCCACGTGGAGCCCCTTCTGTCCCGGTTCGTAAGAGAACCGGGACTAATGGTTTAGGACTTTAGTTCCGACCCTTTAGTCCCGGTTCCAGAAACGGGACTAATGGGCCTGTGGAACCGGGACAAATGGGCCGTTTTCTATTAGTGGTTGTTGTCTCGAGCGACGTGGTGGAATTCCAACCCCTCGTACCAAGAGGATATCTTGAGGACGGTGTTTCTATATGCCGCCATCTTTGGAATTTTGGCGTCGAACTTGGCGTTAATTTGGGATATGGCCAAGTTTGAGTCTTCCCGTACCTCTAGCCGTCGTATGCCCATTGATACCGCCATTCGAAGACCATGAAGAAGAGCTTCAGATTCGACGGCATTGTTGGAGTCGGCATACATGATTTGCAACACGTATCACACATTGTTGCCTGTGGGGGATTTGAGAATAACTCCAGCCCCCAGACCGGCCAAGGTCTTGGATCCATCAAAGTACGTTGTCCAATGGGAGTATGCACTATACTCCTTGGGGAGCTCGATCTTTGTCCATTCAGCTGGGAAGTCCGCCAATACCTGAGATTTAATGGCGTGGCGTGGCTTGTAGGTTATTTCAAAGGGAAGGAGCTCAATGGTCGATTTGGCTATGCGCCTGGTGGCATCCCTGTTGTTGATTATATCATTTAGGGGGACTTCCGATGCCACTGTTACCGCATACTCTTGGAAGTAGTGCCTGAGTTTCCTCGACGCCATGAATACTGTATAGGTTGTTTTTTGGTAATGAGAGTATCTGGACTTGCACTGCGTTAGCACCTCCGACACATAATATACCGGTTTCTGAGTCCGGAATTTATGTCCCTCCTCATCTCGTTCAACGGCGAGCACCGCACTGATGACTTTGTTGGTGGCCGATATGTATAACAACATGGCCTCACCGGCGCCTAGTGCCGTGAGTATCGGATTGGTTGCCAGTAGTGTTTTGATTTCTTCTAACGCAGCCTCTGTCTCAGCGGCCCATTCGAAATTGTTGGCCATTTCAGCAGCTTATAGAGCGGCAAAGCCTTTTCTTCGAGGCAGGAGATAAAGTGGCTTAACGCCGCTACGCACCCGACTAGCCTCTGGACATGCTTCAACTCTGTGGGGATTGCAAGTTCTGATAGAGCATAGACTTTAGATGGTTTTGGCTCTATTCCTCTATGGGAGACAATGAATCCAAGCAGCTTATCAGAGGGAACTCCGAATACATATTTTTTCAGATTGAGCCGTATATCATATCCGCGTAGACTAGCGAAGGTTTTCCGTAAGTCGTTGATCAACTGGCCGGCGTGTTTGGTTTTGATTACCACATTATCCACGTATGCCTCGACAGCCTTAGCAACCTGTGTCGCGAGACAGGTTTTGATCATGCGCTGGTATATGTCCCCGGTATTTTTTAGCCCGAAAGGCATCGTGTTGAAGCAGAATGGCCCGTAGGGGGTGATGAATGCAGTGGCCGCTTGATCGGATTCCTTCATTTTAATTTGATGGTATCCAAAGTAAGCGTTGAGGAAACACAACAAATTGTGTCCGGCTGTGGCATCAATGATCTGGTCTATGCGTGGTAAGGGGAAAGGGTCCTTTGGGCAGGCCTTATTGAGGTCTTTGAAGTCGACACACAGCCGCCAGGACTTGTCTTTCTTAGGTACCATCACTAGGTTCGCTAGCCACTTGGAGTGCTTAATATCCCGAATAAATCCGGCATCGAGCAGTTTGGCTAATTCTTCACCCATGGCTTGCCGTTCAGGCTTGGAGAAGCGGCATAGAGTCTGTTTCACGGGCTTAAAGCCTGGGATGATGTTTAAGCTGTGTTCGGCGAGCCAACGTGGGATTCCAGGCATATAGGAAGGTTGCCAGGCCAAAATGTCCCAATTCTCGCGGAGGAAATTCCGCAATGCCTCATCCATGAGGGGATCGAGCTGGGCTCCGATGGACACTGTCTAATTGGGGTCCGTTGGATGTACCTGATATTTAACGATTCCTCTACGGGTGTAAAGGGTGTGGACTTGGGCCTTTTGCTAAGGATCACATCGTCCATATTAACTGTCGACCGTCGGGTGGTCAACACTTCGGCAGCAAAAGTTTCTGCTAATTCCTCGAGGGCGTGCGCTGCCATTTTGTTTTCGGCCCAAAGGGCTATGTCCAGATCACTGGCGATCGTGATCACTCCATTTGGTCCTGGCATTTTGAGTTTCATGTACTCGTAATGGGGTATAGCCTGGAACTTTGTAAAGGCGTTGCGTCCCAATAGGGCATGATAGCCACTTGGGAAGGGGACGATGTGGAAGAGATATTCTTCAGATCGGTAGTTTTCGGGCGTGCCGAACACAACGTCCAGGATGATACATCTGGAACAACGTGCCTCTTTCCGTGGGATAATTCCCTAGAAGGTTGTGTTGCTATGTTCGATGTGAGATCGGTCGAACTGCATTTTTTCCAGAGTGGCCTCATATATGAGGTTAAGACCAGTGCCTCCGTCCATTAGCACTTTATGTAGCCTGTATCCATCAATGATGGGATTCAAGACTAGATCGGCCGGTGAATGACCGGGAAGAATGGGCTGCTGGTCAGTGTCCCCGAAAGTAATCGGTATGTCTGCCCATGGGCTAGTGGCTGCCACGTGGTAGACTTGCTCGTGCTCCCTAAGAGCTCTTTTACGCTTGTTCCTTGAGGAGAAGATCTCATAGACTGTCAGGACTTCGGCATTAAATCCGGGCGGCGAAGGAAAGTGCCTACTCGACGGAGGTGTGTTGAGGATGGCCTCACCACATTTTGCGACTTGCCTGACGATCCAGAAACTCGAAGGCTATGAGTTGGATTCGTGTTTAATAACACGAAATGTATGGGGAAAGGTTTATCCAAAAGTCTGTCGAGGACAGTGCCGGTCCCTGAAAGGGGCTTATTTCTTTTTTCGACGGGTTTGTACCTAGCTGGCCGATTTAGAGGTATCCTATTTTTCGATCTCCTCTAGGGTGTTCGGAGAAAATTGGTTCCAAGAGAAACAGCTCAGATTGCCACACACACTCTCCATGGCACAGTACTTCTGTACCAATTCGGATAACTCCGAAAAGTCGCTTATGCGTCGGCGGGCCATAGCATTAAGAATCCCTTGAACATGGCAATTGCGAATGAAAATTGCCGTTACATCTTGGTCACTAAGACCTTTTACTTTGCTCCTAGCGAGTAGGAGTCTTGCCCAAAAGTGGTGGACTGATTCTCCTTGTAGTTTCTTGATATCCCAAAAGTCCGAAGACATGCGCTTTGGCGCGATACTTGGACGGTCGTCTTGGGCGGTGTGTGGGAAAAATTCTATTCCCTATCGCAATGAGTGTTCGGAACTACAATTTCCAAATCATGCGAAGGATTCCAGACCGGTGACGGTCCAGCTTTAGAACGATTCCCCGTGTCTGATTCACCGACATGGACTTGGAGATCAAGGACTGAAGTATAGACGGTTTTTAATTCCGACTGTTGGGCAGAATCCGCAGCCGAACACTCGATGGTAGCAACAAGGTGGGTGACCAGAGGGACATGAATTTCCCTGTCATCAGGTCTGATCCCAAGCCGATCATAGATCGGAACCTGGTCATCCGATATATGCATAGCTTCGATCCGTTCGAACAAATCGTTTAAGAACGAGGCGATGGCAAGGAACGTGTCGCCGATACGAGTGGATTCGTCAAGTGGTGTGATGGTTCCAGAGTTACGCCGAAGCAGATCTATGTTCCGTTCCACCATGGGACCTGATGTCTTGGGCGTCAAAGGCTCCGGACTTATAGGTTTTTCTTCGAAGGTTGAGGGTTCCATTGGAACGTGTGTTCCCCGTGAATCAACCACGAACTCTAGGGTTCCGAACTTGATACTCTCATTGGGGGGAAACCTTCCGGTATGGCCATGACGGCCGATCGGGCGGGCATGCAACAAGATGTCGTTTCTGATGAAACTCTGATTGAGGGCGAGAGTCCCCTCGATGCAGATCTTGCTATTTGTGACGAGGTGAGCCATCGATTCCTTCGACGCTCACAGACGAACTCTCACTGAAAGCATCAATGTCGATGTCAAAACCGGCGGATCTCGGGTAGGGGAGATCCTAGCTAACCCTAGATGAGTTGTTCTCCCTATGTACCCCTAAACCCTCCGGCTTATATAGACGCCGAGGGTGTCCTGGGTTTACACATGGCCGGTTACATGCTAAATAGATAAACATGCCTAACTACAACTAATAACTTGGAGAATACGTCATGGCTCCTCGAAGCTTCCATCTGGCGTAGGTGCTCTTCGATCATCCGATGCCCTCTTTGTGGCCTATACAGTTCAGCCCATAAACAATAGGCGTCCATCCAAGGACCCCATAATCCAGGACTCCCTCACTTAGGAGCAACAGTGTCAAGTCGGGGTGGCAACACTAGGGGAATTCAATTTTTGTGATGCTCCTTGGGTGCCAAGCCGGGACTTTCAGGGTGAAAACCTACTGTCTAACTTTATTGGTTGAGCCTGTCAATTGCCTTGCTGAAGGTATTGTTTTGAGAGGTCGGACTTCTCTAGGATGAAAACCTAACATCTTGACTATGCCAACGACGGCGCTTGTGCTCTGTTTCCTTCTTGGAGGCATTGCTTTTTGAAACCTTTTATTTTTTTCGGGTATTGTATTTGGTGGTGGTTTGTGTGCGGTTGCTAAGAGGATTCGATCACTGTATCTACTCTTCGTCGGAGATTTTGATGATCTTCATGCCCTCCGGCGGATGGATGTGCGGCAGCAGCTCCATCCCATCCGATGTCTATGCTGCAGCCCCCTCCGGCGACTCCGGCTACTTCATTGCGGCTTCCTCCACCGCCACCTTCGCCCCCGACTCGTCGAAGAGGGCGTCCGCCTCCGCCTGCCTTTGCCGGATGAGTCAGCGGTTGGCCTCTACCTAGGCCACATCTAGGATGGAATCCACAATGGCCTGCTGCTCCGCCATCTCATCGTCTTGGGCGACGGCGAAGTACCACTCCGCCTTCGTCATGCTCAGAGCCGGAGCATCGATCTCCTGCTCGTCCTCCTCCATCGCCTCCTCCTTCTCCTTCTCCTCCCCCGCCTCCTCCTCCTCCGTTTCCGGCAAGTCCGGAGGGAGACCCACAGGAATGCGGGAGGCACACCGAGCCTGGATCTCCTCCTCTATCTGTCTCCGACGCTCCAGCGTGAGCTGAGCGTTGGTGGTAATCGTACGACAGACCATACTGACGTCGGAGAGCGAGGTAGAGGAGGCCGATGGGCTCAGATGGAGGCGGCGGAGGGGGGGGGTGGATGTGCTAGGGTTGATGGACGCCGGTCGGCTTAAATATCCGGCTATGGCCTCGGACGACGAGCCGGAGAAACACCACGCGGCGTTCACACCGTGACAACGATCGAGGCGTCCGATGGACCGTCGGGTTTCCGGACGAGTCCGCATGGGGCCACGCCGTCAGGCCGACATGACGGACGTGCCCGAGCTCCCTATATCCACCCAATATTTGGACTGAAAATGAAGCGTGCCGGTCAGACCACGCTTTTATGACCCGTTTATGGGGACCAGCTGAATCAATTTTTTGTGACCGGACGATCTGTTTGGCAATTTGAAGAAAATACGAGGGGTTTGATTGTAGATGCTCATATAGCTTTCAAGTCACGACGTTCTGTTCTCTAAGCGTGTCGGTGCAAGGGATACCGTACTGGAGTGTACGTGTCGTTGCCGATGCCGGCCGGCCGGTGGTTCGCCGGCACGGCGTATCTTCATGCGTTATGTTCCTGGTCGATCTACTAACACACTCACGGGGAAAGTACGAAACCCGAATTCAAAACATACTATGGAAATTCACGATTAGCAAGATCGAACTGTTGGCTGAGACGCTCGTTCACCGTTGGATCGGTTGCTGGACGTGCATGCCGGCCTGGTCAGAGCCGATGGACCAACCTAGAGACGAGCCATGGTCGATGTCTCAGATTGTCGATGTGAAGATGCATGGATGGGAATATTGATTGGAGCATCGACGGATCGCCGGCTCGCCACCCCAAAGCTACAGGACAAGACACGACCTGTGCTTTACGATGCGTACGGACAACTGTGAGTACCGGGCGCCGTACAAGGCAAAAGACACATGCATGCCTGTCTCCCCAGCGCGCGCATCGGCGTGGCCCAGCGGCAAGCGCGCCCTGGGCGGATCGTGTCGGGCGCTGGCCGCGCACGCGACGCGCCGACGCGTCCGGCCCGGCCTTTCGTGCGTGCCGAGGTGCATGCTTCTATGGCCTTGGCACCGCGCTCACGGAAGCCTTCGCCGTCGATCGTGATTCGTACGTGACCTTTCGCGATCGGCCGAGCTGCTAGATATCGATCGACCAACCGTGCAGGTGCAAAGGTAACGATCAGTGTCACTGGGCGTGGCATGGCATGTCTTCTTGATCGGGCTGAACTACAGTGCAGTGCGTGTCTAGTAGCATGCCATATGTTCATGTGATGAGGCCTGGCCCCGTTGTTTTCTTGTGCTTGACTGACGACATGATTAGCTGTGCTCTATGCAGGGGGCACGCAGCGGTGCCCTCAGTTTTTTTGGCATCAGCGCTGCTCTGAATTCGTACTACTAAGCTAGTGGTACTAATTTAAACGGATCTCTCTTACACAAGTATTGGTATATCAGTTGGTCCCAGAATGACGCGCAGGCCAGGTCCACAGGTGTGTTTAGTGTGCGGCCCACACAGAGACCACAAATTTTGAGGGCCCAAATTTTATAGGCCGAATATGTTTTTTTCTAAAAAAAGATGATCTTCCTGGGCCTAGGTCCTAGGCTGCTGGCGTCCGTACGCGAGTCAGGGGTTGGATCGCTGCTCGTGTTTCACGGGCACACGAAATCACTAGTTAGCGAGTACTCTCATCCCTCAGGTTACGACAAGCGGCGCGCTGCATGCGTGTCACTTGCCGGGACTTAAGATTTTTCTTTTTTCGTAGATCCGTATTTTAAAAATGTTTTATAACCTAAACCGTGCGTTCAAATCTTGAACCGTTTTTACCGTTGGCTTTCTCACGCCGAGAACTATAAAACTAGATCCCATGTTGATAGGTTTTGACGAACTTTTTTTTCATAAAAAACCGAACGAAAAAACCATGCCTCACGCGATATATATAAAAACAGAAAACATATTTTTTCGTTTCCGAGAGGCACAGGCCGTGCCTTTCGTGAAAGCAAAACCGTGCCTCTCGCGGAAGCAAAACCGTACCTCTAGCAAAAATAAAACGAGCAGAAAACACGTTTTTTCCCCTTTCGTGAGTGTCTCTCGCGATAACAAAACCGTGCCTCTCGTGGAAGCAAAACCGTGCCTCTCGCGAAAAAAAAAAGCAGAAGACGCGTTTTTCCCTTTCGGGAGAGACACCGTCGTGCCTCTCGCGATAGCAAAACCGTGCCTCTCACGGAAAGCAAAACCATGCCTCTCGCGGAAAAAAGAGAGTAAAAAATGCGTTTTTCCCTTTCGGGAAAGGCACGGTCGTGCCTCTCGCGGTAGCAAAACCGTGCCTTTCGCGGAAGCAAAACCGTGCCTCTCGTGAGAAAAAAAGAAAGAAGAAAACACGTTTTTTTCCTTTCCGAGAGGCACGGCCGTGTCTCTCGTGAAGGCAAAACCATGCCTTTCGCGTTAAAACCGTGCCTCTCGCAAAAAAAACACATTTTTTCGCACAAAAAATAGAAAACGCGTTTTTTTCATTTTTTTGAAATTTTTTTTGGGCAAAAGCTATGAAAGACCGGTGGAAAACCGTAACACCAAAAAAGTCCGGAAAAAAACGACTCCAAAAAGGCGAAAACGCGTGTGAAAAACAATCCGAAGGGAATGCTCAGAGCGTGACACGTGGCGGCGACTGAAAACGCACCAAGTGGCGGCGCGTGGGAGCGCTCGCTAACTAGTTGCTCCCACGGGCACATGACCAACGATGATCGATGTTTACTTGTCCAAGGGATCGTCACACCTCATCAACAAAAAAATGAATCTTCGGTGCTCAGGATGAGAGTCACATCGATCGCTTATCGGCGATCGCGTTGCCATCGCGACTCCTCTTTGGCTACTGCCTAGTGGCTATAGGAGGATTGAGCGGCGATTCGGTGACGGTCCTATATGTTAGGGAACGTCGCATGGGAAACAAAAAATTTCCTACGCACACGCAAGATCTATCCATGGTGATGAACATCTACGAGAGGAAGATTGGATCTACATACCCTTATAGATTGCTAAGCGGGAAGCGTTAAGAAACGCGATTGATGTAGTCCAACGTCTTCGCGATCCAAATCGCAAGCCGTCCCGCGATCACATCACGATCCGTCCCGCGATCCAAGCACGGTCCTTTCGATCTAGCACCGAACGGACGACACCCCCGCGTTCAGCACACGTACAGCTCGATGACGATCTCCGACTTCTTGATCCAGCAAGAGGGGGAGCGGAGAGGTAAATGAGTTCTCCGGCAACGCGACAGCGATGGTGGTGGAGCTGATCCGCCAAGACTTCGCCAAGCACTATAGAATCAATCTAGAGGAGAAACAAATCTAGAGGAAGAAGAGGGCAGCACATGACAATTAGGGTTGGGGGTTGCCCTCAAAATCCCTCAGTATATATAGGAGGAAGGTGAGAGGAGGCAGCCTTGGCCCCTACTCCAAGTAGGTTTGGCCGAACTAAACAAGGAAGGAATCCACCTCCCACAAGGGAGGTGGAATTCTATTAGGAGTCCTTCCTAATTTGGATTTTCCTTTCCTACTTTGGGGTTTTCCCTTTCCCACTCTTTCCTAGCCGCATGGGCCTTGTAGGGCTGATTTTCCCAGCCCACTAAGGGCTGGTGCAACACCCCTCAGGCCCATGTGTCCTCCCGGCATGGGTGGCCCGTCCCGATGGTCCTCCGGCACTCCCGGTACCCTATCGGAAATACCCAAATCTTTTCCGGTGGCCAAAATATATAAATGATCTGTTGGTTGAGATGAAGTTTCTTCAAAATTTCATACCAAAAGAAAATACCATACCTATTGAAATTCTGATTTTTTAAAGCGGCATGATTGCTTTCCCAATGCAAGTTGTACATATCAAGTTATATTGATCATTCCTATGACAGTTGATCGGAAGAAAAAAGTTGTCTCTAAGTTGAAGCTATTGAAGTCCTATATACGTACTACTATGACAGAACTGTTGGATTTAAAGCAAATAGATCTTGGGTAGGGATCCCAAGCTTTTGATCTTGGGTTGATGGTAACATGAAGTAGAGAGACAAAATATTTATCCAGGTTCTGGCCATCTCGAAGAGGTAAACCCTTACATCTTGTTTGTATTATATTGACTATGGATGGGTTACAAATTGCAAGATGATCTACCTCGAGATCATATGAATGAATCATTGCTAATTACAGGTTGTACCGGATAACATAAACTAGGTGTGTACCATCAAGTTGCCATTGTGTGGCTTTGATCAAGGCCATATGGTTTAAATTCTATCACGCTTTGTCAAACACTTGCTGAAATATTCAAAGATTTTTTTTACTTTAAATCTTATCAGGATTAGTTATGAGGCGCCATTTTATCCCATGGATAATCTAAGTACATGAATATGGGCGCTACTTGAAATTTTGTTTTGCAACCGCTAAACACCAATTTTGCTCACACAATGTGGTGAATTTTCACCGCTGGAATTGAAGTGTTGTTGATACTTTTTTGTGAAAATTACTCAAATCTATTATAAGCCTCTCGACCATCGAACGACCATTGTCGCCACCAGAATGAGATGGTGACACGCCGTTGTCGCTACTCCCATATCTGAGCCAACCTAACCTTGTCGATGACTGCCGGAATGTCTTCGTGCATGGTCCCATAAGAACCAGTGCCTTATAGCCATAGCTCCGCCGTTTAACCCTTGAATGAATCAGAAGAACGTGATATCAAATCTTGCAATCGCATACAAATAGTGAGAACCTGAAACTCGATGATCCGAGGCGCCAATAGGAATCAACATCGGAGCTCCCTCCAATTTGTCTTGACTGAGAAACTCGAGAAGGATCAAACCCTAGAGGACCGATTCAAACATGACGTGATGCCCTGCAAGCTGCAAGGACTAAGATCCTAACCTATCAACCAGCCGGAGTCAAGGTACCAGTACTCCCCTCCGACTGCCGTTCATGGACTGGCAGACAGAGGGGAGGCGAATTCATGAGTTGGCCGGCGAAGTTCTGAGGGGAAGAAGGCTTTTCCTAGTCGCCTTGGGAGAGGGCAAGGAAAAATAAAATAATATGTATTGGTGATAAGTCTCTCGAAAGTTGGCCAAGGAGAGTAAATAAGAAGTTGAGTGGTCTTATACTAGTCGTGATTGTGGTACTATGTAGCCAATGTGGCTTTATAGAAATAGTATTACATCCTTTCCGGTTTATAAGGCTTACGTGTATCCTTAGATTTATAATTTAATCAACATAAGATGAGTTGGATAGTCTGAAAATTATACCATTGGAAAATAGACAACAACCTAAAAATACGTGCAAGCATTATAAATCGAGAAGGAGGTAGTACTATGGTGTTTTCAAAGCATGACAGTGAATTCTCCGATGCATATGGAAATCAAATCTACATGAAAAATTACCAAATACTCTTGCATGAAGGAAACTGGAGTATGTAGAGTGTTATAGTACTCTAATGTATATTTGGCCGTTGGCTATGGGGGGAGACACAAGACATGGATATGTGTGTTTTCCTTGGCAGCAACGACAACGGTGCAGCTGGCACGGCCACGGACATGATCCGGGATGCGTGGTGGCTGCGCGTGTGGCAAGTCCAGATCTCCAGGCCAGCCGGCATGCCGCACGTACACATATGTATTGCCAGATCGGCAGGCCTGACTTCTGGCACTAGACGATTTCTTTTCCTGCTATAGATCGTCGAGTGGTTTCTCCGAGGCAGGATCGGCGAGGCAGCTGGTGGTAACATCTCGGCGGGTGCGGGGATGCTTCCCTCCCCTGCTTGCATCGTAGAAAAACGCAAGTTGCCAGTTGATCGTGTAATCATGATCAGATATGGTCGAGATGAGATCGATTTAGTGCTAAAACCACACGAGTTTCATGGCGAGAGAGTTGACAAATGTAGTATCCAAGCTCAAGCGGCAGCTGGCGTTTTAAACGGGGACGACCGACCAGTATCTAATCAAATCAATGGAACCTCGTTTGTTTAGCTGATTATCCACACGAGAGAGATTCCGGCCACTCGTGCGGGTCAAGTTGTTCCCAACGTCCAAGCGCAAGCTCAATCAGCTACCCATCAACACAAATGATAGTGTGTTGACAGATAGCGCAGCGCACGTACGGGGAGAGATGGGCAAGTGAAGGTACTCTGAGAGACTGAGACTGAAAGAACGAACCAATTAAGCATAGAATCGATCGATCTTTGCTTAATTTGGCATCCGTTAGAGGTTGGACCAGCCATCCATCTACTACTAGCTACCTAAGCTGGGCTACACCAGCTAATTTGGCATCGTTTGAAGACTGTTGGAGGTCTCCACCACCTCAGAGTGGAACAAACCTGTCAGTTAGGCTGTTTTCGCAAGGTTATCTGACTATCAGCGCATTCGGTTATTGGTAAGGCATGAAATTGATGGTTTTCCTTTTTTTTTTAGTTCTGTTTTCATTTTTGGTTTCAGTTAGCTTTTCTGTCACCCACCGATCGCTTGATCGAACCTTTGTCACTCCTTCCCCTAAATGAATGAGAAGCCAGCAACACTGGCCACTTTAAAAAAATGGTGGTTTTCCATGAGTTGTCCGAAATTTGGGACCAAATTGTTATCCTAACCCCATATGTAATGGCTTTGGGTAATTACCTCAAGTACAGGAGCCGTCTAAATTGAGATAATAATGGTCCAGCCGGTTCAATCACACTTGCAGGGGGCACACAGGCGCCTCGCTGCATCCATGTGTTCGAGCCATCAAATAGCTGCATGTATGATAAATGGATGGATTGATCCACATAACTTGCTAGTGTGTTTAAGATTGTATGAATAGGCGACCATACGGTTCTACTAGAGTTGTTATTGTTGTTGCTCGTGGCACTTCCACTAATACGAGTGCCATAAAGCCTGTTGCACTGATGACAGAGACTCACCTAGACAGAGAGGAGACTCCCCCTCCCCCTCCCAAGATGAAGTAAGATAGCGAAGAAGCCGATGGTCTCGCACCGAGACCGATCAAGCTTAAACAGGATCCAGGAGGTGGCCCATTCCCGACAACAACTAACTACTTGTTGACAGAGCTAAATCCAACAGATCTAAGGTAAGGGTTCCCGAGGTGGTGATCTTGAGACAAATGGTAAGAGTTAATACATGTTTTAGTACATAAACTTGTGGTGGTGGGAATGGTTTCATACAAGAATTAAAAGCCCCAAAAAAGTAGTACATGAACTATACTGCCGTCACAAATGCACACAAATCTGTCCGAACCAGTCCGCGTGGAGTGCCACGTCAACAACCTGGCGGGCCGGAGCTGCATTCCACAGACCCCCCCCCCCATACCTCCCGGACTTGCCACAAAATTCAGTCTTTCGTCCTTACTCGCGCATGCTGAATAGAGTTTAAGAAAAACACCCTCGACGATTCGGATATACAGCCGACACTCTCATAACTCCTCCCCAAACCAGTCCCCTTTCTCCTCCTCGATGGCGGCCCAGGGAATGGAGCAGGCATCATAGGAGGATCTTGGACTTTATCTCACGTCGATGCATCTCAGAATCCATTGTACAGACTCATGTTTGGAGATGATGGACCTAGGCACATGATCCCAAACCATAATGCCGGGGATGAAGTACCAGTTTCACAAAATGCACCTCCACGAGGTCAGTGCTAGACTGCTTGAAGTTTCTAAATGAACTTTAAGCTACTTTGCAGACGTTCATGCTAGAGCTTTACGTTTTTAAGTGATCATTTTGTAATGGTGCAACCACTATTTTTGTAATGATGCAGCCACTTAAGTGTTGTGTGCAATCTGCTGTGATAAAATTCAGTAAAAACTTAATCAGTTCTGCAATCTGATGTGATCATATTCAGAAGTTAAGTGTTGTCTTGCTTACCGAATTCTTTTAGTGCACTTGACTGAATTGTAACATCTATTTTGCTTGTTGTCAAATTTAGTACAAACAAAAACTTCTACATCAGTCTAACTGTATTTTGTTTGTTGACAAATTTTGCTTCTGCTGTCAACAAGACTGAATACTGCTTCTGTTGTAACATGACAGAATGTTTCTTATGACAAAAAAAATTAAGAACAAAAGCTGGGGTCATGGGAATCGAACCCAAGACCAATAGTATAGTGCAACAATCAGTGTACCATTAGGCTTTGTGAGGATTTTAGGGATACAATGCGTTATACATTTTTTTGTATGTTACGATCATGACCTTGCTGGAGCCTTGGACGGCCGCGTACTCCACTTTTCAGGGAACACCACTGCTAAAACTACTACCATTGTTTCGTCCGTGAACGCCGAGCAGTACTACCGGTGCACGCCCGCAGGCTGGCTATAGCCGTCTGGTCGTTGCCATTTTGCATCAGTTAGTGCAGTTACGTCACCAGTTTATGTAGTTTAGTACTCAAAATAATATATACGGAGGGGGCATTCTGAAAAATAACAGGACGCCGAGCGTGTGCATTCATCCGACGTGGCCTACCAAATGTCGCGTTGTGAGCGATTTGTTTGCATTTGTTACATGAGTAGACTTCATGTACTATTTTTTTGGGGGTTTTAGTTTTTGTATGAAATTGTTCTCACCACCACAAATTTATGTACTAAAAGATGTATTAACTCAAATGGTAACATGACAAAGAAGGATATAGTGTTTTCCCAGGTTAAGGCTGTTGGGGAACGTTGCATGGGAAATAAAAAAATTCCTACGCACATGCAAGATCTATCTATGGTGATGAGCATCTACGAGAGGGAGAGTGGATCTACATACCCTTGTACATCGCTACGCGGGAAGCGTTAAGAAACGCGGTTGGTGGAGTCGAACGTCTTTGCGATCCAAATCACCGAGCATCCCGCGATATCATCACGATCCGTCTCGCGAACTCATCACGATCCGTCCCGCGATCTCATCACGATCCGTCTCGTGATCTTGATCACGGTCCTTCCGATCTAGTGCCGAACAGACGACACCTCCGTGTTCAGCACACATACAACTCGATGCCGATCTCCGCCTTCTTGATCTAGCAAGAGGGAGCGGAGAGGTAGACGAGTTCTCCGGCAGCGCGACGGCGTTGTGGTGATGGTGGTGGAGGAATTCCAGCAGGGCTTCGCCTAAGCAACGCTGAAAACCGATCTAGAGCAGAAACTACGATCTAGAGGAGAGGTAGCACGTGGCTATTAGGGTTAGCTTTTCCCTCTAAATCCTCTAGTATATATAGGAGGGAGGGAGGGGAGGAGCCAGCCTCAAACCCTCAAGATTTGGTCGAAATTGGTGGTAGAGGAGTACTACTCCAATCCTATTAGGAGAAGGATTCCACCTTTCCACTTGGAACCTCTTTCCACCTCTCCACCTTTGGATTTTTTCCTTCTCAAACCACTCCAGCCGCATGGGCCCTTAGAGGAGGCTTCGGTCAGCCCACCAGGGGCTGGTTTACCTCCTCCCACAGCCTATGTAGCCTCTTGGGTTGAAATACCTCTCCCGATGGTCCCCCGGTACACTACCGACACTCCCGGTACACTATCGATGAGCACGAAACTTTTCCGGTCACCAAAGCAGGACTTTCTACATATCAATCTTTACCTCCAGACCATTCCGGAGCTCCTCGTGATGTCCAGGATCTCTTCCGGCACTCCGAACAACCTTCGGTCACCACCATACATAACTCTATACTACTGAAACGTCACCGAACCTTAAGTGTGCAGACCTGCGGGTTCGAGAACTATGTAGACATGACCGAGACACCTCTATGGTCAATAACCAATAGCGGGACCTGGATGCCCATATTGGTTCCTACATATTCTATGAAGATCTTTATCAGTTGAACCTCTATGTCAAGGATTTAGTTAATCCCGTATGATGTTCCCTTTGTTCTTCGGTATGTTACTTGCCCGAGATTCGATCGTCGGCATCTCCATACCTAGTTCAACCTCGTTACCAGCAAGTCTCTTTACTCGTTCCATAATACAAGATCCCATGGCTAACACTTAGTCACATTGCTTGCAAGGCTTATTGTGATGTTGTATTACCGAGTGGGCCCTGAGATACCTCTCCGTAACACGGAGTAACAAATCCCAGTCTTGATGCATGCCAACCCGACAGACACCCTCGGAGATACCTGTAGAGCACCTTTATAGTCACCTAGTTATGTTGCGACGTTTGATACACACAAGGTACTCCTCCGGTGTCAGTGAGTTGCATGATCTCATGGTCATAGGAACATATACTTGACATGCAGAAAATAGTAGCAATAAACTGACACGGTCATATGCTACGTTTCTAGTTTGGGTCTTGTCCATCATATCATTCCCCTAATGACGTGATCCCGTTATGAAATGACATCTCATGTCCATCACTAGGAAACCATAGCCATCTTCGATCAACGAGCTTGTCTATTAGAGGCATACTAGGGACATGGTGTTGTCTATGTATCCACACATGTATCTGAGTTTCCGATCAACACAATTATAGCATGGATAATAAACGATTATGATGAACAAGGAAATATGATAATAACCAATTTATTATTGCCTCTAGGGCATATTTCCAACACCTCTATGTGAAGGATTCAGTTAATCCCGTAGGCTATTCCCTTTGTTCTTCGGTATGTTACTTGCGCAAGATTCGATCGTCGGCATCTCCATAACTAGTTCATTCTCTATACGCAAGTATCTTTACTCATTCCGTAATACAAGATATTGTGGCTAACACTTAGTCACATTGCTTGCAAGGCTTATTGTGATGTTGTATTATCGAGTGGGCCCTGAGATACCTCTTCATCACACGAAGTAACAAATCGCAGTCTTGATCCATGCCAACCCAACATACATCCTTGGAGGTACCTATAGAGCACCTTTATAGTCACCCAGTTATGTTGCGACGTTTGACACGCACAAGGTATTCCTCCAATGTCAGTGAGTTGCAGAAAACAGTAGCAATAAACTGACACAATCATATGCTACGTTTGTAGTTTGGCTCTTGTCCATCACATCATTCTCCTAATGATGTGATCCCGTTATCAAATGACATCTCATGTCCATGGCTAGGAAACCTTGACCATCTTTGATCAACGAGCTAGTCTATTAGAGGCATACTAGGGACATGTATCTGAGTTTTCGATCAATACAATTCTAGCATGGATAATAAACAATTATCATGAACAAGGAAATATGATAATAACTAATTTATTATTGCCTCTAGGGCATATTTCTAATAGTCTCCCACTTGCACTAGAGTCAATAATCTAGTTCACATCACCACGTGATTCGCATTGTTGTGAATCTAACACCCAATGAGTTTTGGGGCGCTCGAACATGCTTTGCATGTGAGAGAGATCTTTTAGTCAACGGGTCAATGACATTCAGATGCGTGTGTGCTTTGCAAATCTCTATGTCATAGTGTAGACACTGCTACCATGCTCCACTTGGAGCTATTCCAAATGGGTGCTCCACTATACGTATCCGGATTGCTACTAAGAGTCATCCGAATTGGTGTTAAAGCTTGCATCGAAGTAACTCTTTACGACAAACTATTTATGACCTCCATAATCCAGAAACTTTTCCTTAGTCCTTTAGTTACTAAGGATAATCTTGACTGCTATCGAGTGATCCACTGCTGGATCACTTTTGTACACCTTGACGGACTCAGGGCAAGGCACTCCCAGGTGCGGTACACAGCAGGGCATACTATATAGAGCATATGGCTAAAGCATAGGGGACGTCCTTCGTCCTTTCCCTTTATTCTGCCATGGTCGAGCTTTGAGTCTCACTCAACTTCACACCTTAAAATCAGGCAAGAACTCTTTCTCTGACTGATCCATTTTGAACTCTTTCAAAATCTTGTCAAGGTATATACTCAATGAAAGTCTTATTAGACGTCTTGATCTATCTCTATAGATATCGATGCCCAACAATTAAGTAGCTTTATCCAGGTCTTCCTTTGAAAAACTCTTTTCAAACAACCCTTTATGCTTTCCAGAAATTCTACATCATTTCCGATCAAAAATTTGTCATCCACATATGCTTATCAGAAACTCTATAGTTCTCCCACTCACATTATTGTAAATACAAGTTTTTCATAAACTTTGTATAGACTCAAAAACTTTGATCACCTCATCAAAGCGTATATTCCAACTCCGAGATGCTTTCTCCAGCCCATAGAAGGATTGCTGGAGCTCGCAAACCTTTTAGCATCCTTAGGACTAAAAAAACCTTCTGGTTGTATCTCATACAACCTTTCCTTAAGGAAGGAAACGATGTTTTGACATCCATCTGCGAGATTTCATAATTGAAAAACGCAGCAACTGCTAAGATAATTCCAACAGACTTTATCATCGCTACGAGTGAGAAAGTCTCATCATAGTCAACTCCTTGAACTTGGCAGAAACTTCTTTCCGACAAGTCAAGCTTTATAAATGGTTCCATCAGCGTCTGTCTTCATCTTGCAGGTCCATTTGTACTCAATGACCTACCGTCCAACGGGCAAGTCTACCAAAGTCTATATTTGGTTTTCATACATGGATCCTTTCTCATATTTCATGGCCTCTAACCATTTGTCGGAATCCGGGCCCATCATCACTTCTCCATAGCTCGTAGGCTTATCGTTGTCAAACAACATGAACTCTAAGACAGGGTTGTCGTACCACTCACGAGTAGTATGCATCCTTGTCGACCTACGAGGTTCGATAGTAACTTGTTCCGAAGCTTCATGATCATCATCATTAACTTTCTCTTCAACTGACATAGGCTCCACAAAACATCTTTCTGTGTTGCGCTACTCTATGGCTGAAACAAAGGTTCAACCACCTCATCAAGTTCTATCTTCCTCCCACTCAATTCTTTAGAGAGAAACTCTTTCTCGAGAAAGGATCCAGTTTTAGCAACAAACACTTTGTACTCGGATCTGAGATAGAGGGTATACCCAACTGTTCTTAGGGTATTCTACGAAGATGCATTTGTGCGCTTTGGGTTCGAGCTCTTTAGGTAAAAATCCTTTTCACATAAGCGTCGCAGCCCCAAAATTAAGAAATGACAGCTTAGGTTTCGGCCAAACCACATGGTGTCATCTCAATGGATTTAGATGATGCCCTATTTAAAGTGAATGTAGTTGTCTCTAATGCATAACCCCAAAACGATAGTGGCAAATCAAGAACAGACATCATAGTACGCACCATATCCAATAGAGTACGACTATGACGTTCGGACACACCATTACACTATGGTGTTCCAGGTGGTGTGAGTTGTGAAACAACTTTCACATTGTCTAAAGTTGTATGCCAAACTCGTAACTCAAATATGCTCCACGATCATATCATAGACATTTTTATCTTCGTGTCACGATGATCTTGAACTTCACTCTGATTTTGTTTGAACTTTTCAAATGATTCAGACTTGTGTTTCATTAAGTAAATATACACTATATCTACTCAGATCATCAGTGAAGGTAAGAAAATAATGATATCCACTGCATGCTACAACACTCATTGGACCGTATACAACAACATGTATCATTTCCAATAAGTCACCTGCCCGTTCCATCAAGCCAGAAAATGGGGTTTTAGTCATTTTGCCCATGAGGCATGGTTCGCATGTCTCAACCGATTCGAAACCGAATGAGTCAAAAGATCCATCAGCATGAAGTTTCTTCATGCGATTTATACCAACATGACATTTAGCGGCAGTGCCACAGGTATGTGATACTATCATTATTAACTTCACATCTTTTGGCATCAATGTTATGAACATTTGTATTACTACGATCAAGATTCATCAAACCATTCTCATTGGGTGCATGACCATTGAAGGTATTATTCATGTAAACAGAATAACCATTATTCTCTTACTTAAATGAATAACCGTATTGCCATAAACACGATCCAATCGCGTTCATGCTCAACGCAAACACAAAATAACATTTATTTAGGTTCGTCACTAATCCCGAAGGTAGAGAGAGCGTGCGATGTTGATCACATCAACCTTGGAAACATTTCCAACACACATCGTCACCTCACCCTTATCTAGTCTCGTTTCATTCCGTAGCTTTTATTTTGAGTTACTAACATTTAGCAACTGAAACGGTATCCAATACCCAGGTGCTACTAGGAGTACTAGCAAGGTACACATCAATAACATGTATATCAAATATACTTATGTCGACGTTGCCAGCCTTCTTATCTACCAAGTATCTAGGGTTGTTCCACTTCAGCGACCGTTCTCCTCATAATAGAAGCACTTAGTCTCGGGTTTGGGTTCAACGTTGGGTTTCTTCATTGGAGCAGCAACTTTCGCAACGGTGCACACTCGGGGAGAACACAATTTTACCTTGAAATTTAAGTGAGGCATCACCTTATAATGCTACCGTCGTCGTAAGCAAAACAAG
Organism: Hordeum marinum; assembly: GCA_022496015.1. NCBI lineage: Eukaryota > Viridiplantae > Streptophyta > Magnoliopsida > Poales > Poaceae > Hordeum > Hordeum marinum. The sequence goes on from CM039678.1 coordinate 559,681,905, forward strand.
GTGCATAAAAGGATTAACATCACATGAAAATCATAAGTGACATGATATGGCCGTGAACTTGTGCTTTTGATCTCCATCTTGAAAGCACCGGCATGATCTCCATTGTCACCGGCATAACACCATGATCTCCATCATCATGATCTCCATCATTGTGTCGCCATCGGGGTTGTCGTGCCCACCATGCTCATACTACTATAGCTACCGTTTAGCGATAAAGTAAAGCATTACATAGCTCTTAAAGATTGACACGCAGGTCATACAATAATTAAATACAACCCTATGGCTCCTGCTGGTTGCCGTACTCATCGACATGCAAGTCGTGATATTCTATACAACACATGATCATCTCATACATCACATATATCTCATCATGTAATTGCCCATATCACATCACAACATACCCTGCAAAAATAAGTTAGACATCCTCTAATTGTTGTTGCAAGTTTTACGTGGCTGCTACGGGTATCTAGCAAGAACAGTTCTCATCTACGCAAAACCACAACGGTGATACATAAATTGCTTTTCAACCTTCTCAAGGACCGCCTTTGTTGAATCCGATTCAACTAAAGTAGGAGAAACAGACACCCACCAGCCATCTTTGTGCAACGATGTTACACGACACTCGATGGAACCGGTCTCTCGTAAGCACACGAGTAACGTTGGTCCGGTCCGCTTCATCCCACAATACCGTTGAACCAAAACATGACCAAGGGAGGAAGCAATCTAAGAATCAACACCAGAAAACTCTTTGTGTTCTACTCGAGAACTCATCTACACATAGACCTAGCTCTGATGCCACTGTTGGGGAATGTTGCATGGGAAACAAAAAATTTCCTACGCACATGCAATATCTTATCCATAGTAATGAGCATCTATGAGAGGGAGAGTGGATCTACATACCCTTGTAGATCGCTTAGCGGGAAGCGTTAAGAAACGCGGTTGATGTAGTCGAACGTCTTCGCGATCCAAATCACCGAGCGTCCCACGATCCCATCACGATCCATCCTGCGATCCAATCACGATGCATCCCGCGATCTCATAACGATCCGTCCCGCGATCCCATCACGATCCGTCTCACGATCATGATCACGGTCCTTCCGATCTAGCGCCAAACGGACGGCACCTCCGTGTTAAGCACATGTATAGCTCGATGACGATCTCCGCCTTCTTGATCCATCAAGAGGGAGCTGAGAGGTAGATGAGTTCTCCGGCAGCACAACGGCGTGGTGGCGGTGGTGGTGAACTAATCCTGTTGGGCTTTGCCTAAGCACTGCAGAACTAATCTAGAGGAAGAAGAGGGTAGCATGTGGCAATTAGGTTTGGGGCTTCCCCAAAAAACCTTCAGTATGTATAGGAGGGAGAGGAGACGAGGCATCCTAGCCCCTCCTACAAGGAGGGCTTCGACCGAACTAGAGGGGCTCCTAGTAGGACTCTCTCCTACTTGGCCCCTACTACTTCCTCTTGCGCATAGGCCTTCTTGGGCTGGCCTCCCAGCCCACTAGGGGCTGGTGCGCCACCACTAAGGCCCATGTGGCCCATTGGGGTATCTGGGCCCCACTTGGTGGGCCCCCGAAACCCATTCGTCACTCCTAGTACACTACCAGAAATGCCCGAAACTTTTCCGGAGTTCAAACACCAGTTTCCTATATATCAATCTTTACCTCCGGACCATTCCGGAGCTCTTCGTGACGTCTGGATCTCATCCGGGTCTCCGAACAAACTTTGGTCACCAACATACATAACTGAATACTACGGAAACGTCACCAAACCTTAAGTGTGTAGACCCTGTGGGTTCAAGAACTATGTAGACATGACCGAGACACCTCTACAGTCAATAAAAAATAGCAGGACCTAGATGCCCATATTGGTTCCTACATATTCTGTGAAGATCTTTATCGGTCGAACCTCTATGTCAAGAATTTAGTTAATCCCGCATTCTGTTCCCTTTCTTCTTCGGTATGTTAGTTGCCCGAGATTCGATCGTCGGCCTCTCCATAACTAGTTCAACCTCGTTAACGGCAAGTCTCTTTACTCGTTCTGTAATACAAGATCCCATGGCTAACACTTAGTCACATTTCTTGCAAGGCTTATTGTGATGTTGTATTACCGAGTGGGCCCTGAGATCCCTCTCCATCACACGGAGTAACAAATCCCAGTCTTGATCCATGCCAAGCCAACATACATCCTTGGAGATACCTGTAGATCACCTTTATAGTCACCTAGTTACGTTGCAACGTTTGATACACACAAGGTGCTCCTCTAGTGTCAGTGAGTTGCATGATCTCATGGTCATAGGAATAGATAATTGACATGGAAAAAATAGTAGCAATAAACTGACACAATCATATGCTACGTTTGTAGTTTCGGTCTTGTCCATCACATCATTCTACTAATGATGTGATCCCGTTATCAAATGACATGTCATCTCCATGGCTAGGAAACCTTGACCATCTTTGATCAATGAGCTAGTCTATTAGAGGCATACTAGGGACATGGTGTTGTCTATGTATCCACACATGTATCTGAGTTTCTGATCAATACAACTCTAGCATGGATAATAAACGATTATCATGAACAAGGAAATATGACAATAACTAATTTACTATTGCCTCTAGGGCATATTTCCAACAATTAATTACCGACTGGTGTCGGTGGGTTGCTATGTAATTTTATTAGTTATTAGGCACATGTAGTACCAATGTTGGGACTTGACAGAAGAGTTTTATCCCAAAACGAAAATCAAGCAGGTCCCCATAACAACCCAAGAATGTTAGGAGCGCTCAGTGTGGAACCAAACACCAGTACACAAGTAACTAGGGCGGCAAAGGTGGGACAAAACACCAAGAAAAAGGCCAAGCCTTCCACCTTTTACCAAGTATATATGTGGATTAAATTAAATGGCAATAAAATTGTGATATAACTGTTGGAAATATGCCCTAGAGGCAATAATAAATTAGTTATTTTCATATTTCCTTGTTCATGATAATCGTTTATTATCCATGCTATAATTGTATTGATCAGAGACTTAAATGCATGTGTGGATACATAGACAAAACCATGTCCCTAGTATGCCTCTAATGGACTAGCTCGTTGATCAAAGGATGGTTAAGGTTTCCTAGCCATGGACATGAGATGTCGTTTGATAACGGGATCACATCATTAGGAGAATGATGTGATGGATAAGACCCAAACTACAAACATAGCATATGATCGTTTCAGTTTATTGCTACTGTTTTCTGCATGTCAAGTATATGTTCCTATGACCATGAGATCATGCAACTCACGGATATCGGAGGAGTGGGTTGTGTGTATCAAACGTCGCAATGTAACTGGGTGGATGTAAAGGTGCTCTACAGGTATCTCCGATGGTGTCTGTTGAGTTGGCATGGATCGAGACTGGGATTTGTTACTCCGTGTGACGGAGAAGTATCTCAGGGCCCACTCGGTAATACAACATCACAATAAGCTTTGCAAGCAATGTGACTAATTGTTAGTTGCGAGATCTTGTATTACGGAACGAGTAAAGAGACTTGCCGGTAACGAGGTTGAACTAGGTATGGAGATACCGACGATCGAATCTCGGGCAAGTAACATACCGAAGAACAAAGGGAAAGTTATACGGGATTAACTGAATCCTTGACATAGAGGTTCGACCGATAAAGATCTTCGTACAATATGTAGGAACCAATGTGGACTTCCAGGTCCCGCCATTGGTTATTGACCGTAGAGGTGTCTCGGTCATGTCTACATAGTTCTCGAACCCGCAGGGTCTGCACACTTAAGGTTCGGTGACGTTTCGGTAGTGTAGAGTTATGTATGGTGGTGACCGAAGTTTGTTTGGAGTCCCGGATGAGATCCCGGACGTCACGAGGAGCTCCGAAATGGTCCGGAGGTAAAGATTCATATATAGGAAGTCCCAGTTTGGTTTCTGGAAAAGTTTCGGGCTCATCGGTAGTGTACCGGGAGTGCCGGGAGTGTACCGGGAGTGCCGGGAGTGTACCGGGAGGCCTCCGGGAGGGGTATTTCGACCCCAAGAGGTCCATGGGCTGTGGGAGAATAATAACCAGCCCTTAGTGGGCTGGGAAAACAGCCACAAAGGCCCATGGCGTAGGAGAGAAAGTCCTAAAACAAAAAGTGGAAAATCAGCCAATAGGAGGCAATCCTACTCCAACTAGGATTGGAGGTGAAGTAGGATTGCTTCCCACCTCCTATTTCGGCCGACCCAAAGGCCTTGGCTGCCTCTCATCTCCTCTCCTCCTATATATACTAGTGGATTGGGTGGTTTTTGGACAGAATTTCCGGCCACGTGCTACCCGTTACACCGGTGCATAGTTTCTCCTCTAGATCGGTTTTGTACAGCGCTTAGGCGAAGCCCTGCCGAAATTGCTCCACCACCATCACCGGAGCGCCGTCATGCTGCCGGTGAACTCTCTCTCCTCTCCACCTCCTCTTGCTGGATCGAGACGGTGGAGATCGTCATCAAGCTGCACGTGTGCTGAACGCGGAGGTGCCGTCCGTTCGGCGCTAGATCGGAAGGACCGTGATCGAGATCGCGAGACGGTTCGTGATGTGATCACGGAATGGATCGTGATGAGTTCGCGGGACAGATCATGATCAAGATTGTGAGACGGATCGTGATGAGTTCGCGGGACGGATCATGATGTGTTCACGGGACGGTTCGTGATTGGATCGCGGGACGCTAGGCGATTTGGACCCCGAAGAAGTTCGACTACACCAACCGCGTTTCTTAACGCTTCCCGCTTAGCGATCTACAAGGGTACGTAGATCCACTCTCCCTCTCGTAGATTCTCATCACCATGGATAGGTTTGCGTGTGCGTAGGAAATTTTTTGTTTCTCATGCGACGTTCCCCAACAGTGGTATCAGAGCCAGGTTGATGGTTCGATGAGATCTCGAGTAGAACACAAAAGGTTTGTGGGCACTGATACTTAGATTGCTTCCTCCCTTGGTCAGATTTTGGTTCAGCGGGATTGTGATATGAAGTGGCCCGGACCAACATTACTCGTACGCTTACGAGACACCGGTTCCCTCGACGCAACTTGTTGCTTAGATGGCTTGCGGGTGACAGTTTCCCTCACTTTAGTTGGATCGGACCCGACAAAGGCGGTCCTTGAGAAGGTTGAAAAGCAATCTATGTATCACCATTGTGGTTTATGCGTAGGTGAGAATCGTTCTTGCTAGATACCCGTAGCAGCCACGTAAAACATGCAACAACAATTAGAGGACGTCTAACTTGTTTTTGCAGGGTATGTTGTGATGTGATATGGCCAATTACATGATGAGATATATGTGATGTATGAGATGATCATGTGATGTATAGAATTTCACGACTTGCATGTCGTTGAGTACGGCAACCGGCAGGAGCCATAGGGTTGTCTTTAATTATTGTATGACCTGCGTGTCAATCATTAAGCGCTATGTAATGCTTTACTTTATCGCTAAGCGGTAGCAATAGAAGTAGAAGCAGCGCTGGCGCCACAACCCCAATGGCAACACATTGATGGAGATCAAGATGATGGAGGTCATGGTGTTGTGCCGGTGATGATGGAGATCATGCCGGTGTTTCGAAGATGGAGATCTTAAACACAAGTTCATGGCCATATCATGTCACTTATGAATTTCATGAGATGTTAATCCTTTTATGCACCTTGTTTTGCTTAGTACGGCGGTAGAATTATAAGGTGATCCCTCACTTGAATTTCAAGATGAACTGTCTTCTCCCCGAGTGTGCACCGTTGCGAAAGTTCGTCGTGTTGAGACACCACGTGATTATCGGGTGTGATAGACTCTACGTTCACATACAACGGGTGCAAGCCAGATTTGCACGCGTAGAACACTCGGATTAAACTTGACGAGCCTAGCATGTACAGACATGGCCTCAGAACACAAGAGACCGAAAGGTTGAGCATGAGTCATATAGTGGATATGATCAACATAATGATGTTCACCATTGAAGCTACCTTAACTCACGTGATGATCGGACTTGAGTTGGTGAATTTGGATCATGTATCACTCGAATGACCCGAGGGATGTCAATTTGAGTGGGAGTTCTTAAGTAATATGATTAATTGAACTCATTATCATGAACATAGTCAAAGTGTCTTTGCAAATTATGTTGTAGATTACTAGCTCGCGCTGTAGCTCCCTTGTATTTTTATATGTTCCTAGAGAAATAGAATTGAAAGATGTTGGTAGCAAAATTGCGGACTGGGTCCGTGATCTGAGGATTGTCCTCATTGCTGCACAGAAGGCTTATGTCCTTAATGCACCGCTCGGTGCGCCACCCCATCTAGCGTCGTCTGAAGATGTTGTGAACATCTGACAGGCACGTTTTGATGACTACTTGATAGTTTAGTGCATCATGCATTACGGCTTAGAATTGAGGCTCTGAAACGTTTTGAACGTCAGGGAACATATGAGATGTTCTAAGAGCTGAGATTGTGATCTCAGGGTCGTGCCCGAGTTGCGAGATATAGGATCTCCAACGAGATTCTTTGCCTGCAAGATGAAAGAGAATAGCTCAATCGTTGAGCATGTGCTCAGACTGTCTGGGTACTACAATCGCTTGAATCGAGTGGGAGTTGATCTTCCAGATGACATAGTGATTGATGTAGTTCTCCAAGTCAATGTCACTGAGCTACTAGAACTTGGTGATGAACAATAAAATGCCAGGGAAAGAAATGTTGATCCCTGAGCTGTTCGCGATGTTTGACACCGCGAAGGTAGAAATCAAGAAGGAGCGTCAAGTGTTGATGGTTAATCAAACCACTAGTTTCAAGAAGGGCAAGAGAAAGGAGGGAAACTTCATGGATAGCAAGTCAGTTGCTGCTCCAGTGAAGCAACCCAAAGTTGAACTCAAACCCGAGATTAAGTGCTTCTGTTATGAGGTGAGCGGTCGCTGAAGCGGAACAACCCTAGATACTTGGTAGATAAGAAGGCTGGCAACATTGATAGAAGTATATTTGATATACGAGTTACTAATGTGTACCTTGCTAGTACTCTTAGTAGCACCTGGGTATTGGATACCGGTTCGGTTCCTAAATGTTAGTAACTCGAAATAAAAGCTATGGAATAAACGGAGAACTAGCTAAGGGTGAGGTGACGATATGTGTTGGAAGTGTTTCCAAGGTTGATGTGATCAACATTGCACGCTCTCTCTACCTTCAGGATTAGTGACAAACCTAAATAAATGTTATTTAGTGTTTTGCGTTGAGCATGAACATGATTAGACCATGTTTATTGCAATACGGTTATTCATTTAAGTTAGAGAATAATGGTTATTCTGTTTACCTGAATAATACCTTCAATGGTCATGCACCCAGTGAGAATGGTTTGTTGAAATCTTGATCGTAGTATTACACATGTTCATGACATTGATGTCAAAAGATACAAAGTTAATAATGATAGTACCACATACTTGTGGCACTGCCGCTAAATGTCATATTGGTATAAAGCGCATGTAGAAACTCCATGCTGATGGATATTTGGACTCATTCGATTTCGAATCAGTTGACACATGCGAACCATGCCTCTTGGGCAAGATGACTAAAGGACCCCGTTGGATGGAGCGGGCAAGTGATTCATTGGAAATGATACATGTTGATGTATGCAATCTAGTGAGTCTTGTAGCGTGCAGTGGATATCGTTATTTTCTTACCTTCACTGATGATTTGAGTAGATATAGTGTATATTTACTTAATGAAACACAAGTCTGAATCGTTTGAAAGGTTCAAGCAAATTCAGAGTGAAGTTTAAAGATCATCGTGACAAGAAGATAAAAATGACTGCGATATGATCATGGAGGTGAATATCTGAGTCACGTGTTTGGCATACAAATTAAGACAATGTGAAAGTTGTTTCACAACTAAACGCCACCTGGAACACCATAGTGTGATGGTGTGTCCAAACATCATAGTTATGCTCTATTGGACATGGTGCGTGCTATGATGTCTCTTGTCGTTTTACTACTATAATTTTGGGGTTATGCATTAGAGACAACTACATTCACTTTAAATAGGGCACCATCTAAATCCGTTGAGATGACACCATGTGAATTATGGTTTGATAGAAACCTAAGCTGTCATTTCTTAATATTTGGGGATGTGACACTTGTGTGGAAAATGCTTTCACCTAATGAGGTCGAACCCAAGGCGGACAAATTGCATCTTCATAGAATACCCTAAGATCAGTTGGGTGAACCTTCAATCTCAGATCCTAGTGCAAAGTGTTTGTTGCTTAAACGGATCCTTTCTCGAGGAAATGTTTCTCTCGAAAGAATTGAGTGGGAGGAAGATAGAACTTGATGAGGTTGTTAAACCTTTGTTCAACCAGAGAGTAGCGCAACGCAGAAAGATGTTTCTGTGAAGCCTACGTTAGTTGAAGAGGAAGTTAATGATGATGATCATGAAGCTTCAGGATCAAGTTACTATCGAACTTCGTAGGTCGACAAGGATGTGTACTGCTCCTAAGTGGTACGACAACTATGTCTTGGAGATCATGTTGTTGGACAACGATGAACCTACGAGCTATGGAGAAGCGATGATGGGCCCGGATTCCGACAAATGGTTAGAGGCCATGAAATCCGAGATAGGATCCATGTATGAAAACCAAGTGTAGACTTTGGTAGACTTGCTCGTTGGACGGCAGGTCGTTGAGTACAAATGGATCTTTAAAATGAAGACAGACACTGATGGTGAATGTCACTATTTGTAAAGCTCGACTTGTTGCAAAGATGTTTGTGACAAGTTCAAGGAGTTAACTACGATGATACTTTCTCACTCGTAGTGGTGCTAAAGTCTGTTGGAATTATGTTAGCAGTTGTTGTGTTTTCAATTATGACATCTGGCAGATGGATGTCAAAACATCGTTTCCTTAACGATTTACTTGAGAAAAGGTTGTATGTGATACAACCAGAAGGTTTTGTCCGGCCTAAGGATGCTAAAAGGTGTGCAAGCTTCGGTGATCCTTCCATGGACTGAAGCAAGCATCTCGGAGTTGGAATATACGCTTTGATGAGGTGATCAAAGTTTTGATGTTTATACAAAGTTTACGAGAAACTTGTATTTGCAATAAAGTGAGTGGGAGCACTATAGAATTTCTGATAAGTATATGTGGATGACATATTGTTGATCAGAAATAATGTAGAGTTTCTGGAAAGCATAAAACGGTCATTTGGAAAGTGATTTTCAAAGGAAGGCCTGGATGAAGCTACCTAATTGTTGAGCATCAAAATCTATGGAGATAGATCAAGATGCTCGATGAGACTTTCAATGAGTACATACCTTGACAAGATTTTGAAAGAGTTCAAAATGGATCAGTCAGAGAAAGAGTTCTCGCCTGATTTGTAAGGTGTGAAAGTTGAGTGAGACTCAAAGCTCGACAACGGCAGAAGAAAGAGAAAGGACAAATGTCGCCCCCTATGCCTTAGCCATAGGCTCTATATTATGCCATGTTGTGTACCGCACCTGTGTGTGCCTTGCCATGAGTCCGTCAGGGGGTACAAAAGTGAACCAGGAGTGGATCACTGGACAGCGGTCAAGATTATCCTCAGTAACTAAGAGACTGAGGAGATGTTTCTCGATTATGGAGGTGATAAAGAGTTCGTCTTAAGGAGTTACGTCGATACAAGCTTTAACACTAATCCGGATGACTCGTAGTAGCAATCTGGATACGTATAGTGGAGCAGCCATTTGCAAATAGTACCAAGTGGAGTGTGGTAGCAGTGTTTACGGTTTGACATGGAGATTTGCAAAGTACACACGGATCTGAATATCGCAGACCCGTTGACTATAAGACCTCTCTCACATGCAAAGCCTGATCGAGCCCCAGAACTCATTGGGTGTTAGATTCATAACAATGCGAATCACATGGTGATGTGAACTAGATTATTGACTCTAGTGCAAGTGGGAGACTGTGGGAAATATGCCCTAGAGGCAATAGTAAATTAGTTATTGTCATATTTCCTTGTTCATGATAATCGTTTATTATCCATCCTATAATTGTATTGATCGGAGACTTAAATGCATGTGTGGATACATAGACAAAACCATGTCCCTAGTATGCCTCTAATGGACTAGCTCGTTGATCAAAGGATGGTTAAGGTTTCCTAGCCATGGACATGAGATGTCATTTGATAACGGGATCACATCACTAGGAGAATGATGTGATGGATAAGACCCAAACTACAAACATAGCATATGATCGAGTCAGTTTATTGCTACTGTTTTCTGCATGTCAAGTATATGTTCCTATGACCATGAGATCATGCAGCTCACGGATATCGGAGGAGTGCCTTGTGTGTATCAAACATCGCAACGTAACTGGGTGACTGTAAAGGTGCTCTACAGGCATCTCCGATGGTGTCTGTTGAGTTGGCATGGATCGAGACTGGGATTTGTTACTCCGTGTGACGGAGAAGTATCTCAGGGCCCACTCGGTAATACAACATCACAATAAGCTTTGCAAGCAATGTGACTAATTGTTAGTTGCGGGATCTTGTATTACGGAACGAGTAAAGAGACTTGCCGGTAACGAGGTTGAACTAGGTATGGAGATACCGACGATCGAGTCTCGGGCAAGTAACATACCGAAGAACAAAGGGAAAGTTATACGGGATTAACTGAATCCTTGACATAGAGGTTCGACCGATAAAGATCTTCGTACAATATGTAGGAACCAATGTGGACGTCCAGGTCCCGCCATTGGTTATTGACCATAGAGGTGTCTCGGTCATGTCTACATAGTTCTCGAACCCGCAGGGTCTGCACACTTAAGGTTCGGTGATGTTTCGGTAGTGTAGAGTTATGTATGGTGGTGACCGAAGTTTGTTTGGAGTCCCGGATGAGATCCCGGACGTCACGAGGAGCTCCGAAATGGTCCGGAGGTAAAGATTCATATATAGGAAGTCCCAGTTTGGTTTCTGGAAAAGTTTCGGGCTCATCGGTAGTGTACCGGGAGTGCCGGGAGTGTACCGGGAGTGCCGGGAGTGTACCGGGAGGCCTCCGGGAGGGGTATTTCGACCCCAAGAGGTCCATGGGCTGTGGGAGAATAATAACCAGCCCTTAGTGGGCTGGGAAAACAGCCACAAAGGCCCATGGCGTAGGAGAGAAAGTCTTAAAACAAAAAGTGGAAAATCAGCCAATAGGAGGCAATCCTACTCCAACTAGGATTGGAGGTGAAGTAGGATTGCTTCCCACCTCCTATTTGGGCCGACCCAAAGGCCTTGGCTGCCTCTCATCTCCTCTCCTCCTATATATACTAGTGGATTGGGTGGTTTTTGGACAGAATTTCCGGCCACGTGCTACCCGTTACACCGGTGCATAGTTTCTCCTCTAGATCGGTTTTGTACAGCGCTTAGGCGAAGCCCTGCCGAAATTGCTCCACCACCATCACCGGAGCGCCGTCATGCTGCCGGTGAACTCTCTCTCCTCTCCACCTCCTCTTGCTGGATCGAGACGGTGGAGATCGTCATCAAGCTGCACGTGTGCTGAACGCGGAGGTGCCGTCCGTTCGGCGCTAGATCGGAAGGACCGTGATCGAGATCGCGAGACGGTTCGTGATGTGATCACGGAATGGATCGTGATGAGTTCGCGGGACAGATCATGATCAAGATTGTGAGACGGATCGTGATGAGTTCGCGGGACGGATCATGATGTGTTCACGGGACGGTTCGTGATTGGATCGCGGGACGCTAGGCGATTTGGACCCCGAAGAAGTTCGACTACACCAACCGCGTTTCTTAACGCTTCCCGCTTAGCGATCTACAAGGGTACGTAGATCCACTCTCCCTCTCGTAGATTCTCATCACCATGGATAGGTTTGCGTGTGCGTAGGAAATTTTTTGTTTCTCATGCGACGTTCCCCAACAGTGGTATCAGAGCCAGGTTGATGGTTCGATGAGATCTTGAGTAGAACACAAAAGGTTTGTGGGCACTGATACTTAGATTGCTTCCTCCCTTGGTCAGATTTTGGTTCAGCGGGATTGTGATATGAAGTGGCCCGGACCAACATTACTCGTACGCTTACGAGACACCGGTTCCCTCGACGCAACTTGTTGCTTAGATGGCTTGCGGGTGACAGTTTCCCTCACTTTAGTTGGATCGGACCCGACAAAGGCAGTCCTTGAGAAGGTTGAAAAGCAATCTATGTATCACCATTGTGGTTTATGCGTAGGTGAGAATCGTTCTTGCTAGATACCCGTAGCAGCCACGTAAAACATGCAACAACAATTAGAGGACGTCTAACTTGTTTTTGCAGGGTATGTTGTGATGTGATATGGCCAATTACATGATGAGATATATGTGATGTATGAGATGATCATGTGATGTATAGAATTTCACGACTTGCATGTCGTTGAGTACGGCAACCGGCAGGAGCCATAGGGTTGTCTTTAATTATTGTATGACCTGCGTGTCAATCATTAAGCGCTATGTAATGCTTTACTTTATCGCTAAGCGGTAGCAATAGAAGTAGAAGCAGGGCTGGCGCCACAACCCCAATGGCATCACATTGATGGAGATCAAGATGATGGAGGTCATGGTGTTGTGCCGGTGATGATGGAGATCATGCCGGTGTTTCGAAGATGGAGATCTTAAACACAAGTTCATGGCCATATCATGTCACTTATGAATTTCATGAGATGTTAATCCTTTTATGCACCTTGTTTTGCTTAGTACGGCGGTAGAATTATAAGGTGATCCCTCACTTGAATTTCAAGATGAACTGTCTTCTCCCCGAGTGTGCACCGTTGCGAAAGTTCGTCGTGTTGAGACACCATGTGATTATCGGGTGTGATAGACTCTACGTTCACATACAACGGGTGCAAGCCAGATTTGCACGCGTAGAACACTCGGATTAAACTTGACGAGCCTAGCATGTACAGACATGGCCTCAGAACACAAGAGACCGAAAGGTTGAGCATGAGTCATATAGTGGATATGATCAACATAATGATGTTCACCATTGAAGCTACCTTAACTCACGTGATGATCGGACTTGAGTTGGTGAATTTGGATCATGTATCACTCGAATGACCCGAGGGATGTCAATTTGAGTGGGAGTTCTTAAGTAATATGATTAATTGAACTCATTATCATGAACATAGTCAAAGTGTCTTTGCAAATTATGTTGTAGATTACTAGCTCGCGCTGTAGCTCCCTTGTATTTTTATATGTTCCTAGAGAAATAGAATTGAAAGATGTTGGTAGCAAAATTGCGGACTGGGTCCGTGATCTGAGGATTGTCCTCATTGCTGCACAGAAGGCTTATGTCCTTAATGCACCGCTCGGTGCGCCACCCCATCTAGCGTCGTCTGAAGATGTTGTGAACATCTGACAGGCACGTTTTGATGACTACTTGATAGTTTAGTGCATCATGCATTACGGCTTAGAATTGAGGCTCTGAAACGTTTTGAACGTCAGGGAACATATGAGATGTTCTAAGAGCTGAGATTGTGATCTCAGGGTCATGCCCGAGTTGCGAGATATAGGATCTCCAACGAGATTCTTTGCCTGCAAGATGAAAGAGAATAGCTCAATCGTTGAGCATGTGCTCAGACTGTCTGGGTACTACAATCGCTTGAATCGAGTGGGAGTTGATCTTCCAGATGACATAGTGATTGATGTAGTTCTCCAAGTCAATGTCACTGAGCTACTAGAACTTGGTGATGAACAATAAAATGCCAGGGAAAGAAATGTTGATCCCTGAGCTGTTCGCGATGTTTGACACCGCGAAGGTAGAAATCAAGAAGGAGCGTCAAGTGTTGATGGTTAATCAAACCACTAGTTTCAAGAAGGGCAAGAGAAAGGAGGGAAACTTCATGGATAGCAAGTCAGTTGCTGCTCCAGTGAAGCAACCCAAAGTTGAACTCAAACCCGAGATTAAGTGCTTCTGTTATGAGGTGAGCGGTCGCTGAAGCGGAACAACCCTAGATACTTGGTAGATAAGAAGGCTGGCAACATTGATAGAAGTATATTTGATATACGAGTTACTAATGTGTACCTTGCTAGTACTCTTAGTAGCACCTGGGTATTGGATACCGGTTCGGTTCCTAAATGTTAGTAACTCGAAATAAAAGCTATGGAATAAACGGAGAACTAGCTAAGGGTGAGGTGACGATATGTGTTGGAAGTGTTTCCAAGGTTGATGTGATCAACATTGCACGCTCTCTCTACCTTCAGGATTAGTGACAAACCTAAATAAATGTTATTTAGTGTTTTGCGTTGAGCATGAACATGATTAGACCATGTTTATTGCAATACGGTTATTCATTTAAGTTAGAGAATAATGGTTATTCTGTTTACCTGAATAATACCTTCAATGGTCATGCACCCAGTGAGAATGGTTTGTTGAAATCTTGATCGTAGTATTACACATGTTCATGACATTGATGTCAAAAGATACAAAGTTAATAATGATAGTACCACATACTTGTGGCACTGCCGCTAAATGTCATATTGGTATAAAGCGCATGTAGAAACTCCATGCTGATGGATATTTGGACTCATTCGATTTCGAATCAGTTGACACATGCGAACCATGCCTCTTGGGCAAGATGACTAAAGGACCCCGTTGGATGGAGCGGGCAAGTGATTCATTGGAAATGATACATGTTGATGTATGCAATCTAGTGAGTCTTGTAGCGTGCAGTGGATATCGTTATTTTCTTACCTTCACTGATGATTTGAGTAGATATAGTGTATATTTACTTAATGAAACACAAGTCTGAATCGTTTGAAAGGTTCAAGCAAATTCAGAGTGAAGTTTAAAGATCATCGTGACAAGAAGATAAAAATGACTGCGATATGATCATGGAGGTGAATATCTGAGTCACGTGTTTGGCATACAAATTAAGACAATGTGAAAGTTGTTTCACAACTAAACGCCACCTGGAACACCATAGTGTGATGGTGTGTCCAAACATCATAGTTATGCTCTATTGGACATGGTGCGTGCTATGATGTCTCTTGTCGTTTTACTACTATAATTTTGGGGTTATGCATTAGAGACAACTACATTCACTTTAAATAGGGCACCATCTAAATCCGTTGAGATGACACCATGTGAATTATGGTTTGATAGAAACCTAAGCTGTCATTTCTTAATATTTGGGGATGTGACACTTGTGTGGAAAATGCTTTCACCTAATGAGGTCGAACCCAAGGCGGACAAATTGCATCTTCATAGAATACCCTAAGATCAGTTGGGTGAACCTTCAATCTCAGATCCTAGTGCAAAGTGTTTGTTGCTTAAACGGATCCTTTCTCGAGGAAATGTTTCTCTCGAAAGAATTGAGTGGGAGGAAGATAGAACTTGATGAGGTTGTTAAACCTTTGTTCAACCAGAGAGTAGCGCAACGCAGAAAGATGTTTCTGTGAAGCCTACGTTAGTTGAAGAGGAAGTTAATGATGATGATCATGAAGCTTCAGGATCAAGTTACTATCGAACTTCGTAGGTCGACAAGGATGTGTACTGCTCCTAAGTGGTACGACAACTATGTCTTGGAGATCATGTTGTTGGACAACGATGAACCTACGAGCTATGGAGAAGCGATGATGGGCCCGGATTCCGACAAATGGTTAGAGGCCATGAAATCCGAGATAGGATCCATGTATGAAAACCAAGTGTAGACTTTGGTAGACTTGCTCGTTGGACGGCAGGTCGTTGAGTACAAATGGATCTTTAAAATGAAGACAGACACTGATGGTGAATGTCACTATTTGTAAAGCTCGACTTGTTGCAAAGATGTTTGTGACAAGTTCAAGGAGTTAACTACGATGATACTTTCTCACTCGTAGTGGTGCTAAAGTCTGTTGGAATTATGTTAGCAGTTGTTGTGTTTTCAATTATGACATCTGGCAGATGGATGTCAAAACATCGTTTCCTTAACGATTTACTTGAGAAAAGGTTGTATGTGATACAACCAGAAGGTTTTGTCCGGCCTAAGGATGCTAAAAGGTGTGCAAGCTTCGGTGATCCTTCCATGGACTGAAGCAAGCATCTCGGAGTTGGAATATACACTTTGATGAGGTGATCAAAGTTTTGATGTTTATACAAAGTTTACGAGAAACTTGTATTTGCAATAAAGTGAGTGGGAGCACTATAGAATTTCTGATAAGTATATGTGGATGACATATTGTTGATCAGAAATAATGTAGAGTTTCTGGAAAGCATAAAACGGTCATTTGGAAAGTGATTTTCAAAGGAAGGCCTGGATGAAGCTACCTAATTGTTGAGCATCAAAATCTATGGAGATAGATCAAGATGCTCGATGAGACTTTCAATGAGTACATACCTTGACAAGATTTTGAAAGAGTTCAAAATGGATCAGTCAGAGAAAGAGTTCTCGCCTGATTTGTAAGGTGTGAAAGTTGAGTGAGACTCAAAGCTCGACAACGGCAGAAGAAAGAGAAAGGACAAATGTCGCCCCCTATGCCTTAGCCATAGGCTCTATATTATGCCATGTTGTGTACCGCACCTGTGTGTGCCTTGCCATGAGTCCGTCAGGGGGTACAAAAGTGAACCAGGAGTGGATCACTGGACAGCGGTCAAGATTATCCTCAGTAACTAAGAGACTGAGGAGATGTTTCTCGATTATGGAGGTGATAAAGAGTTCGTCTTAAGGAGTTACGTCGATACAAGCTTTAACACTAATCCGGATGACTCGTAGTAGCAATCTGGATACGTATAGTGGAGCAGCCATTTGGAAATAGTACCAAGTGGAGTGTGGTAGCAGTGTTTACGGTTTGACATGGAGATTTGCAAAGTACACACGGATCTGAATATCGCAGACCCGTTGACTATAAGACCTCTCTCACATGCAAAGCCTGATCGAGCCCCAGAACTCATTGGGTGTTAGATTCATAACAATGCGAATCACATGGTGATGTGAACTAGATTATTGACTCTAGTGCAAGTGGGAGACTGTGGGAAATATGCCCTAGAGGCAATAGTAAATTAGTTATTGTCATATTTCCTTGTTCATGATAATCGTTTATTATCCATCCTATAATTGTATTGATCGGAGACTTAAATGCATGTGTGGATACATAGACAAAACCATGTCCCTAGTATGCCTCTAATGGACTAGCTCGTTGATCAAAGGATGGTTAAGGTTTCCTAGCCATGGACATGAGATGTCATTTGATAACGGGATCACATCACTAGGAGAATGATGTGATGGATAAGACCCAAACTACAAACATAGCATATGATCGAGTCAGTTTATTGCTACTGTTTTCTGCATGTCAAGTATATGTTCCTATGACCATGAGATCATGCAGCTCACGGATATCGGAGGAGTGCCTTGTGTGTATCAAACATCGCAACGTAACTGGGTGACTGTAAAGGTGCTCTACAGGTATCTCCGATGGTGTCTGTTGAGTTGGCATGGATCGAGACTGGGATTTGTTACTCCGTGTGACGGAGAAGTATCTCAGGGCCCACTCGGTAATACAACATCACAATAAGCTTTGCAAGCAATGTGACTAATTGTTAGTTGCGGGATCTTGTATTACGGAATGAGTAAAGAGACTTGCCGGTAATGAGGTTGAACTAGGTGTGGAGATACCGACGATCGAATCTCGGGCAAGTAACATACCGAAGAACAAAGGGAAAGTTATACGGGATTAACTGTATCCTTGACATAGAGGTTCGACCGATAAAGATCTTCGTACAATATGTAGGAACCAATGTGGACGTCCAGGTCCCGCCATTGGTTATTGACCATAGAGGTGTCTCGGTCATGTCTACATAGTTCTCGAACCCGCAGGGTCTGCACACTTAAGGTTCGGTGACGTTTCGGTAGTGTAGAGTTATGTATGGTGGTGACCGAAGTTTGTTCGGAGTCCCGGATGAGATCCCGGACGTCACGAGGAGCTCCGGAATGGTCTGGAGGTAAAGATTCATATATAGGAAGTCCCAGTTTGGTTTCCGGAAAAGTTTCGGGCTCATCGGTAGTGTACTGGGAGTGCCGGGAGTGTACCGGGAGTGCCGGTAGTGTACCGGGAGGCCTCCGGGAGGGGTATTTCGACCCCAAGAGGTCCATGGGCTGTGGGAGAATAATAACCAGCCCTTGGTGGGCTGGGAAAACAGCCACAAAGGCCCATGGCGCAGGAGAGAAAGTCCTAAAACAAAAAGTGGAAAATCAGCCAATAGGAGGCAATCCTACTCCAACTAGGATTGGAGGTGAAGTAGGATTGCTTCCCACCTCCTATTTCGGCCGACCCAAAGGCCTTGGCTGCCTCTCCTCTCCTCTCCTCCTATATATACTAGTGGATTGGGTGGTTTTTGGACAGAATTTCCGGCCACGTGCTACCCGTTACACCGGTGCATAGTTTCTCCTCTAGATCGGTTTTGTACAGCGCTTAGGCGAAGCCCTGCCGAAATTGCTCCACCACCATCACCGGAGCGCCGTCACGCTGCCGGTGAACTCTCTCTCCTCTCCACCTCCTCTTGCTGGATCGAGACGGTGGAGATCGTCATCAAGCTGCACGTGTGCTGAATGCGGAGGTGCCGTCCGTTCAGCGCTAGATCGGAAGGACCATGATCGAGATCGCGAGACGGTTCGTGATGTGATCACGGAACGAATCGTGATGAGTTCGCGGGACAGATCATGATCAAGATCATGAGACAGATCGTGATGAGTTCGCGGGACGGATCTTGATGTGTTCGCGGGACGGTTCGTGATTGGATCGCGGGACGCTCGGCGATTTGGATCGCGAAGAAGTTCGACTACACCAACCGCGTTTCTTAACGCTTCCCGCTTAGCGATCTACAAGGGTACGTAGATCCACTCTCCCTCTCGTAGATGCTCATCACCATGGATAGGTTTGCGTGTGCGTAGGATTTTTTTCCCATTCGACGTTCCCCAACAATAACAACCTGCACCTGCATCTAATGACGTTATAAAAAGGGATGAGCAAGTGGTAACATAGCCAAACAATGGTTTTCTAGGATGTGGTGGGGTTAGAGGCTTATCATGGCAATGTTGGGAGGCTTGATATACAATTGGTAAGTAGCGAGACATAACGATAGAAGCGAGACAACTAGCATAGCAATGATAGTATTGGTATCCAGGGAAATGTCCATCTTTACTAATATCCCGCTTGGAAGAGGAACAAATCCATGAAGTAGATGAACGGGGCGTAGTCAAACGAATCGTCACACTCCGAACGCTTTCGAAACTCTATCGAGAAGAAACATTCCAAAAACAGAATTCAAGACATGATAAACACCACAATATATGCATGACATGATGCGCAAACAAATATGATGCATGTCCATATGAGTATGCTAGGCATGACAAAACACAACAATCAAATACTACACCTTAAGTGAAGTTCAATATGCAATGAGTTGCATATTGACGAAACTCCACATTTGAATTACTTAGTTCACTCCCATTTAGGTAGACGACAATATTAAATGTTGTTAAACATGGCAAGAGGTTAAGCATAAATAAACTATATATCTAGGCATTTTAAATGAGGCCGGAAACAACTTATAGTATTTCCGAAACGACCTCATATTTTAATTTCGAAATTGGTCCAGATCTGAATTAAGTATATTTTATATTTTTTTAACCGGGAAACAAAATGCACCATGTTACTCTACATGTCATTTTAGGCGATTTACATATATAGAACGTTTAAAATGGAGCTATGGTCTAAAAGATATGACCAACACAAGGTGAATATGCCATGAATGCAAAATGCATGAAAATGTCAACCACAAGCATTTCAAAACATGGATGTAACATGATAATATTATACTAAATAAAATTCTAAGCTAGTTTCATATGCAACATATGTAAAATAGAGCTATGGTTCAACCACAACAAGCAACAGAAGGTTTAGGTATAATCTGCCCAAAAACAACAACATGGCATATTGCAACCAACAAATCAACAAGCTACAACCACCTAAAATTCCCAACAAAGACATGGTGATGTACTATACATGATGCACACCAATTGATCTCATACCAGCAAATTGAGTAGAGGCATGGATCAGTACCAAATGAGCTCACGAGACGGCTATAAAATATTGGAGAATAGGACTTAGTGAAAATAACAGTTTTCAACAGAGCAGATTTTTCACGAAGGCATATTGGCGGAAATGAAACTTTATGCTACAGGGAATATCATCTCATGAAAATTTACAACTTGGTAATGGACATGATGCACTACATTTCATTTCATAGTGGCAAGATCTAATTATGCACAGAAACATGGATATCATCAACACAACATGACAATTTGAAATAATCGGGTTCTTAGACTTAGTGAAAATTAGAGTAGACATGTGCAAAAGTTTTTAACAAGTTGACATGTCTGGCAACAATAATATCTATGATGCCAATCCTATAAATGGAACCCAACGGCACAACATGATAGAGCATAACATGCTTAACAAAACATTCCATGGTGGCAAACTCAAAGGAAGCCTAGATCAATGGCTAATCACATGGCAGCATGCCAACAAATTATAACATATTCCAGACATAGAATTATTTTGGGCATATGTGAAAGGACATGGATGTCTCCTAGAGGGGGGGGGTGAATAGGAGCTTTAAAATAATTACGGTTTAGGCTTGAACACATGCGGAATAAAACTAACGTTTAGTATGACAAGCACAAAACCTACAACAATTAGGCTCTATGTGCACCAACAACTTATTCTAAGGAAGATAAACAACTAAGTGATAGCAAGATATACAACATGAAACAATATGGCTATCACAAAGTAAAGTGCATAAGTAAAAGAGCTCGGTAAGAGATAACCAAGGCACGCGGAGACGACAATGTATCCCGAAGTTCACACTCTTACAATGTCCCCCATTTTGGTAATTGATGACAACCACTTTCAATAGAGTTTATATAAGTAAATAAGCACAACCAAGCTCACTTATATACATGCCTAGCAATGCATGGGTGTGAGATGCAAATGCTTAACCAATAAAAGCAAAACTCTCTAAGCTTTCCAAACTAAACTCTCTAAACTTCTCCCCCATTGGAATTGATTGCTAAAATGGGCGAAAATCTTAGAAAGCCAATATAATAGGTGTTACTTCAAAAGGTGTGTATTTATCAAAGTATGAGTGCAATAAAATACACATATCCAATGATAAGTATTTGGAGGAAAACAAACTATATTGAGGATCCAAAGATTACAAAAAGGATCGTATGGCACAAACACATACACCTGAATGAAGCAAGCAACCAAACGAAACCAATTGGAACAATAAATCACATGGTACTATGAGCCACATGAATAAGATATTATGATATTGGCAAAATGGTGTTTATATAAAGAAACTAGAGGAGCTCCCCATGTTTTGTCCACAATTAAGAATATTTGTATTTGACTACAAGTTCACAAAATAGAATCATGACTCCCCCAAAATCAATATGAACACACAACAAGTGCAAGCAAGTAGATAAGACAATAAGCTTAGTACTTGCACCAAACATATGAGTGAGATACATGTAGAAGAGGCAACTTAAGAGCAGGCTCAAGCAAAATGATGTGTGTGAGCCATGGCAAAGCACTTGAGAAGATTAATATAAGGATAGGCATTAAGCATCAACATAGTCTTGATGAAATGAGAAAAAAAAGTGCAAGACATATCGTTCCCACACACAAACCACTAGCAAATGGTTTCACAAGCTTACTAATAAAAAAATTAAAAACCAAAGCTTATGACAACCCCTGGTGAAGATAGGAAATAATAGCCTTTTCAAGAGGAGGGATACTAATCGAGATGGCAAAACCCGCGTGAAGACAAGCATGAGGAAAATAATCTTCACCACCAGGAGTGCATCAAGATGCATGGATATAATATCCGTACTCAAGACAAATTCTTTCACGAAACTACCAAGGAAATAAAAGGGGAATGCAACATTGGACGTGAAAGAAAATAGGATATCAACTAGAGATGTAACTTGTTTCATGCACTAGTGGAAACAGACCATTAGTCCCGGTTGGGAAGGGCCTTTAGTCCCGGTTCCCCAACTAGTCCTAAAGTATAGAGACTAAAGTGTCTAAGTCTTTAGTCCCGGTTGTCTACAAACTGGGACTAAACCCTGGCCACATGGGCGGCAGAGCGCGCCAGGGCATGGGGACCTTTGGTCCCGGTTGGTAACACCAACCGGGACTAAAGGTTTAGCGGTTAAGGCTTCATTGTTTATTTTTCCTTTTCATTTTGTGTTTTCAATTTAATTTTTTCCTATAATTCAACATAATCACTTGCATCCATCCACTTTAATTAAATATATGTCATATAAGTCATCATCATCTTACTCGTCTAACAACTCATCATCATCATCAACTTAATCATACCAAGTTAAAATCTCATAAAACGAATAAATATATCATAATACTAATCATCCTAATCGATCATGCAAGTTAATATAAACAAGAAAAACTTCTCTCTCATAGGACCTAGTCCTCCCTCCTAGGTAAAATGACATAAAACAGAATAACACCTATGTCTCCATGATGAAGCAAAGAGATCCAACGGTCTCCAACTTGTGGCTTGCGATCCTTCTTTATTTGTCCCCATGCTTCAATTTGTAGTCGTCTTGGTGGTTTGTGCTCAATCAAGTATGCAAAAGATAACTCGGGATGGAAGGGGCTTTTAATTGTCATATTACATTCGGCTTGCATCTACGAAGGCACAACTTCATTTTGCAGTTTCTATTGAAGAACATAATAGTAGCCTAGTTAGGATTATAATCAATACTATTTACACAACAGTGCCAGTGTACTTAATTAGAAACTCTTACCAAGATATTTTGGCGAATGTCATCCGCCCTCAACCTATGGGCTAGTGTCCTGTACAATGTATGATTTGGGTCAGTTCCAAAATTATACAGGAAGATCTCCCTACCAACTAGGACACCCATAACAAAGATCATAATATCATCCTTCTCCTCCCAAGTTAGATGTGATCCATAAGTGTAGTGTGTCATGTCGATTATGTTTTGTGTTTCAATCAAAGAAACGAAATAAGATGTAAATTATAAATTAACAAATTTAGTATGGATGAACACCAACTATTTTTAATATAGAATGCAAATTACTTGAAAATATGCATGGTTGACAAACTCACATGGAGGTAAAACAGGAAGCATATCGACATCCACCCAAATGTCGATGTTACCTTCAATATGATCTTTAGGACGAAGTTCGAAGGTTATTTCCATATCCTCCTGAAATCCATATGCCTTGCAAAGAGCTTCCCAATTTGAGCACCCTAATTCTGTGTTATTAAGTGCATTCATTACTTTCACCAGCAATTTGTGACCATGTTTAGTCCTCAAGTTGGTTGTCCTCATCTCGAAACTCTCGTGCTCTTCAAAACCAAGCTTCTCCAAGAAATACCGTCTTGCATGATAGGGGATGAACAAGTCGAACTGTATAAAACATCAATTACGTGTTGAAGGAAAGAAACACAAGTCATGCTTGATTATGAAAAAACAGTTGTCATCGTTGCATACCGTAGAAATATCAAAGTCCTTGTAAAGCTTCATGGTGAAGAACATGCTGACTCGCAACCCAGGCTGGTCACAAAGACCCTTATCTTCACCGCAAAATTCATACGCTTGGATCCTATCGGTTTCTGATGACGACTGATTGGTGGAGGGGGAATAAAAACTTTATCATTATGTTTGGGAACCGCCTATAATGTATCTAGCATGTAAGATGTTGAAAACCTCTTGGTCATTATGTGAGTAATGAAAGCATACCGCTCAAAAATCATTACTTATCTCTGTTTTAAAAACTCGAGCTCTGGCACCTCTGCAAATCAATGCTTCCCCCTGCGAAGGGCCTTTCCATTTACATTATTATAGAGTCATCCTCTTCTCATAAAAGGCACCAGTTAGAGAGCACCACCATCATTTGTATGCTTTGCTATTAACTGATATTGAGTATGATCATGACTGGATCTCTTTTCGTCGTGAATTACAATGTCTAGTCAGTCCTTGTTCTTTGGAGGTGCTCTGCATTTATGTTTTGCGGTCTCACAAAGGGCTAGCGAAATATCATTTCATCATATTGTATCATGATTTTTTTGATAAAGTGTTGTCATCCAAGAGTTATTATTATTGCTCCCTAGTTGATTATGTCATTGATATGAGTAAATGTGAGAGCTAAATGTTATTATGAACGTGGTTAGTCCATGATCGTTGCTGAAAATCTAAACATCAGTTAGACATATTTACAACAACAAAATCAAATAGAGTTTGTAACATTTTTCTTTATCACTTTCATTTTATCAATTGATTTCTTTAGGACAAGAAATAGGTTAATCTTGGGGGAGTTGATACGTCTCCATCGTATCCACTTTTCCAAACTCTTTTGCCCTTGTTTTGGACTCTAATTTGCATGATTTGAATGGACCTAACCCGGACTGACGTTGTTTTCAATAGAATTGCCTTGGTGTTGTTTTTGTGCAGAAATAACATTTCTCGGAATGGCCTGAAAATTTACGGAGAATATTTTTGGAATTAATAAAAAATATTGGCGAAAGAATCAACAAGAGGGGGGCCACCCACAGGTGACAAGCCTGCCAGGCGCGACCACCCCCCTGGCCGCGCCTAACAGGCTTGTGGGGCCCCTGCTGCTCCACCGATCTCAATTCCACTCCTATTTATTCCTATTCGTGGAGAAAAAAATCAAGGGGAATAGTTCATCGCGTTTCATGATACGGAGCATCCGCCACCTCCTGTTCTTCCTTGGGAGACCAGATCTGGAGTCCGTTTTGGGCTTCGGAGAGGGGAAATCGACGCCATCGTCACCACCAACCATCCTTCATCACCAATTCCATCATGCTTTCCGCCGTTCGTGAGTAATCCCATTGTAGGCTTGCTGGACGGTGATCGGTTGGATGAGATTTATCATGTAATCGAGTTACTTTTGTCAGAGTTTGATCCCCAGTATCCACTATGTTCTGAGATTGATGTTGCTATGACTTTGCTGTGCTTAATGCTTGTCACTAGGGCCCGAGTGCCACGATTTTGGATCTGAACCTATTAGTTTTTCATGAATATATATGTGTTCTTGATCCTATCTTGCAAGTTGTAGACACCTATTACGAGTTATGATCCGCATCCCCCAGGGTGACAATAACTTAGATTCTTTCCGATGATTCCTGTAGTTTGAGGAGTTCATGTATTCACTAAGTGATAATGCTTTCGTCCAGTTCTGCATTAAAAGGAGGCCTTAATATCCCTTAGTTTCCATAAGGACTCCACTACCACGAGAGGGTAGGACAAAAAATGGCATGCAAGTTCTTTTCCATAAGCACATATGACTATATATGGAATGCATGCCTACATTACATTGTTGAATTGGAGCTAGTTCTGTGTCACCCTATGTTATAACTGTTGCATGGTGAATGCCATCCGACATAATTATCCATCACTGATCCATTGCCTACGAGCTTTCCACATATTGATATTTGCTAAATTACTTCCCCTTTGCTACTTTTACAATCACTACAAAACTGCTATTGTTACTTTTGCCATCTTTACCGGTACTTCCATACTACTTTCCTACTAAATACTTTGCTATAGATATTAAGTCTTCCAAGTGTGGTTGAATTGACAACTCAGCTGCTAATACTCGAGAATATTATTTGGCTTCCCTTGTGTCGAATCAATAAATTTGGGTTGAATACTCTACCCTCGAAAACTATTTCGATCCCCTATACTTGTGGGTTATCAGATTTCCTCAAATAACTCTCATATCTCATGGTGTGTTGGTGCGCACTCTCTCACACTGATATGGTGGTGTATATATGTTGGTGGACACTCTCTCACAGTAATAGTTTGACCGTCGGTGATGGACACCCCCCTCTTCTCTTGTTGCGCATTATATCGATGAATATATCGCAAAGAAGAGAAGAAGAGGAGGCGCCCCCATGACAACAGTCGGGATTACTCCATGAAGAACACACATGAAAGTCACACAAGGAGCAATGACAGACCAAAAGTCACATACGCATTATACCGATAAAATATCACTAATACATTTATAAGGAAATCAAATATAATATCACTAATACATCATCTCGAATAACCTAGTTAATGCATCATCAAATATTAACTAATACATCTCGAATTTTATCATATAAGATCACTCATACAAATCGTATACTATCGAATAATCTAAGTCACTAGCGGTTCCTGAGTCATGGGTGGTGGACACCCAAAGATAAGGAACCATCAAGGGATCATAACTCGAGTGAGATCCCTGAAAAATCTGCCAAGTATTGTTGAACCTGGCATTCAACGCTGCCATGTAGTGATGGACGTGCTCATCCTCCTCCATGACACGACGATGTACCACCTCCGCGGGGGCTCGCTCCCTCTGCACCAAAAGTGCCCCACGTGACCGCCACCAAAGAATCTTTGGGTTGACGACGAGACCAGGATTCCTTACCAAGCTTGGAGCCCGGGAAGGTAGCACCTCCAGTGCCATCCCGGCGGAGCCCAGTCTTGGACATTGCGCCTCTCAAGGATGTCGACGCCGATGAGGATGCAAGTCAGGCATCGTCGACATCGAGACATATTCCTATGAGAACATTTTCTTATCGTTTAGTCACTATTTTTTTCAAAACCAAAGAATTTTTCAAAACCCAAGATTTTTTCTCTAATCTAACTTAAACATACTAATTTTTTCCTAGGACTCCTAATTAACTAACACATAAAACAACTAAATAAAAATCATCATAGACAAAATCATCTAACAATATCAATCTACTTATCCATCTACTACAATTTTCTTAACACATTGTTCAATGAAAAAATGTTGCATACCAACCACAAAACTTTTCAAAACACTAAAAAGATGTTCTAACAATTAGAAAATATTTGCACGTTTTTAAACAATGTGTGTGTGTGTGCGGCACCAGTGGGGCTCCTACGTCGGAGATGGACGGGGCGGCAAGGATCCTACGCCAGATATTGATGGGGCGGCGGCTCTCGGCCATCTCCGGTGGTGGCTAGGTGGGTCGGGGATGGGCTTGGGGAGGGGCGCCCATGGTGGCAATGGAGGACGAGGAGGGGGGATTCGGGAGGAGAGGGAGGAGATTTGCTCACAGCAGTCTCGGTGGCGAGGTCGAGGCGACAGCAGGCTCGACGGCGAGGTCGAGGCGATGTTAAAGTTTCGTGCGGGAAGGGACCTTTTTGCGGCTGACCAAATTCCGTGCGGGAAGGGACCGTTAGACCCGGTTGGTAGCACCAACCGGGACTACAACTGTATTTTCTCTTTTTTGTTTTGTTTTGTTTTTCTAATTTCTGTTTTTATATTTGGAATAACTGTTAGAATATTTATAGTTTTTTAATGAATCTTTTTGTTGTAGGTCAAAACAATTACAAACATTTAGTTCGTGCCAGTAGTTTTCAAATTGAAATAGTTAAATTTGAATTTATTTGAAATTTGTGTGAAACAGTAATTTGTGAATAACTACAGTTTAAAAATAGATTTTTGAGTGATTGTTTTTCCTGTTGTTTAATATTAGTATGATTTATCATTATGTTAAAGTTGGGAATTTTTTAGGATAATTTAAATATGTGTTTTAATCAAAACCAGATTCTATTTAACTCATTTAGTTTTATACCTTCATTTGTTTTAATCAAAATCATTATTACTGAACTCTAAAATGGTTGAAACTTGGCATGGTATCATCATTTGACCAACATAGCATGTGCTAAAAAGTTGAGAGGGTCAAAGCAAAAATTGGATTCACTTCGTATACAAAATGGACAATCTCCTTGGAAGTATCGGGGTTTCGGACGAAAACTCGTCTGTTCAAAAGGATTTCCATTTTTTAACTTATTTCAACTCCAAACTTTTTGAGCATTCAATATGAACCATTATTTCAACTCCAAACTTTTTGAGCATTTAACTTATTTCAACCCTATCTAACTTCATTTGCTATTTTTCATGCATTTATTGATTTATTTTGAGCTATATGACCCTGAAATTAAAAAGCACCACAAATGAACTCTGAGAGGTTGAAACTTGGCATGGTATCATCATTTCACCCACATAGCATGTGCTAAAAATTTGTGAGCATTACAATAAAAACTGGATGCACTTCGTGTACAAAATGGACAACCGCCTTCGAAGTATCTCGGTTTCAGACGAAAACTCGTCTGTAACAAAAGGATTTCAATTTCTTAATTTATTTCAACTCCATACTTTTTGTGCATTCAACATGAACCATTATAATCCACATAATAAAAGTCAACCCTATCTAACTTTATTTGCTATTTTCCATGTATTTAATTGTTTGTTTTGAGCTAAATGATCCTAAACTTCAAAAGCACCTCAAATAAACTCTGAAATAGTTGAAACTTGGCACGGTATCATCATTTTAACCACATAGCATGTGCTAAAAAGTTGAGAGCGTTACAGCAAAAAGTGGATGCACTTCGTGTACAAAATAGACAATCTCCTACGAAGTATTAGGGTTTCGGACGAAAACTCGGCTGCTACAAAAGGATTTCAATTTTTTTAACTTATTTCAACTCCAAACTTTTTGTGCATTCAATATGAACCGGGAGTAAAAGGGCTCGTGTCCCCTAACAGCTCCTAGCCGTTGGAACTAGGACTAATGGGCACATTAGTCCAGCTTCAAAGCAAAACCGGGTCTAAAGGTTGAACCGGAAGGCCTGTTTTCTACTAGCGATGTGTATAAGATTCTAGGTAGAGGACTATCATGATGATATATCCACAAAGAATGAGGTGCACACAAAATAGTTACAAGACGAAACGAACAAGATATCCAAATAGAAGTCATAAATATATCACATAGCCTAATATTTTCTTATTGTACATAGATGAACTCCAAATACACGAACATCAAAGACATCACAACTAGCAATATGGCATCGTCGTTAAGACGCTTTGAGAAAGGGAAAAAGTACCACAAGAAAGACAAAAGAAGATCATGCCATGATGCAACCTATAAAAGGTTGCATGCGAGAAATGTATGCATGAAGCAGATACTTGTTATCGAGATAACATTGGACTGATGTAGTAGACAATGGTTCATCGATCATCCTATAGTGGCCCCAATAAGCACATGGTGTCAACACCTTCCTTGTAAGGGAGCCGGGTGTCCAATGTATCTCCAATTGTTCCTAGAACAACACCACAAACAGTAGTGGACCAAGAATAAATAGGACAAAACTCCACATAAATATGTGCATATTGATATGAAATTGAATTTCATGCATACTTTACCCAATTTATGTCATAGTGGAGTCTACCCTATATATTGGGCCGAGGAAAGAGAACATGACAACGAAAATATGCATGCTCAAGGCTTTCATGAATCAAATCGACACACAATTGATTAGATACCGAAAGATAAGGTATCATGTGAAAATAAGATAGCAAACCAAAAATTATCACTTGACAGATAACAGCCAAAAGATACATAAAGGAATGAGATATCCATTGACACATGCCAAATAGAAGCAAACAAGATACCAATTGAAAGAAAAAAGAGGTATCAATTTCCCATAAGAGAGCTAGGTTCCAAAACAACCAAACCCTCCACAAAGTTTCATGATGGGACAAAGCACCATAGAGAAAAGGCTTGCCTCCCACCAACACACACTTGATGAAGATCAAAGGATTTTATGATAAACACATAAAGAGAGTATTCTAAAGAAAATAGGATATCACCCCCAAGAGATGTGCATTATATAGAATTTGTATTTGAATACAAAATGCACATGATGGGATCATCACTTTCCCTATATCTATAGAAACACTTAGACATGCTCAAAAAGATTAACAAGTGGCAAGGAAGACAAAAGATAAACAAAATCCTATGTAAAGATGATTAGCAATATCTACCACTTAAAAGGAATACCAATTGTCAAAGGACAAGAATTATTTGGAAACAATTCCCATTGGTAGTTTGCAAATAGACCCATCATCATCTTTACTCCTAAATCCAAGAAATTGGAACTTGTAGAGCTAACATGCCACCTAGGAACAAGATAAATTATAATATCAACTCTAAGTGGCAATATCTCAAATCTACACATTCTCTTGGCTTGTAATATGCTCATAGTATATTACTCCCCCATAATGTGGTAACCCAACGTTATTAACAAGTGGCAAATTAAATCCAACAAGAGGTGATTAATGGACGATTTAGAATTTGAATTTCGCATGAGAAGACATACCACATAGAAGCTAGATAATATTGTAATATAAATACTAAGTGGTATTCCTCATGTACACACATTTTGAGGATCGTAAAGTAAACAAACACATCACTCCCCCAAAATGGGATAATACATTAATCTATCAAAAGAGCCAACTAAGATATAAGCAAAATGCAAAAAGGCTCAACACAAGACTCACACATACATGATGTGAAACCCATAATACATACTTGATTACTCAATATAAACAAATAGTAAGCACAACATATACAAACACATCTAAGGTACAAAACCACAACATGCAAAGGGACAACTAACTATCAATGTAAACAATTTATCTACAAGTTATCGTAAGGAGGCGCATTGGATATAAGATAGAAAGTTGATAATCCAAATGACTTGGCTTGATATAATATGAATGATGAAGATCCCGAATGAGCTCCAACAACAGCTATTAATCAAGTTTGAGCTTGTTGGTCCCCAACCAAGTTGGGTCCTAAGAAGTTAGTCACAATAGGCTTGGCTACCCAAATGGTTCTTTTCTTGACACCACTTTGAGTACCAACAAACTTGGCAAGAACATTGCCAACCTTATCCTTCCCAAGAGTTTAGATATCATCAACAATATTTGGGTTGGAAAAGTTACCATTCGTGCATGAAGAAGCAAAGTGACCCTTCTCACGACGTAAGTAGCAATATCTACCCTTTACTTTATTCTCAGTTGATTTCTGAACTTGAGGAGCACTGACTTGGGTCTTCTTGGGAAGTGGCCTTACTTCAACTTGACGTTGAGTATGAGATTGAACATGTGGCCGCTTCCCTTGTTGGTTGTCACTATGGGGCTTCTTCTTCAATGGGCAAGATCTAACATGATGTCCTTCTATCTTACACTTGAAGCAAATAATCTTGGTTGATTTCTTGATTTGTTCTTGGACCTTGTTGTTGTTATTGGCCTTCTTATTATTGGAGTTGAATCCAAGTCCACCTTTGTCATTTGGGGATTTTTGAACACTCAAGATATTATTGAGTGTGGACTTCCCTTCATGACCCTTTTCCAACTCTTTCTTCAAAGAACTGACTTGGGTCTTCAGCTCATTGATTTCTTATACATGGTTAGTTTGAACACAAGTACTAGAGGACGTATAAGCTACATCGTTAGAGCAAAACGTCAAGGAAAGTAATTCATCGCAAGATGTAGCAATGTTATGAGTGGATGAACTACGAGGACTAGCACATGGAAATAACGAATTTCTACTAGATGTAGTGCTAATGTCCACATAAGGCTCACTAGATGTTACCTTAGTAGTACTAACCTCATGAGCTATTTTTAGCACATTATGGGATACTAGAAGATCACCATGAGAGCTCGAGAGCTTTTCATGACTTACTTCCAATTTCCCATATTATTGTTTGTTGTTTCTTAACCATCGTTGTTTATTTTAATAATTGTTTGGAATTCAAAAAATTATATCATGTGGCATCAAGACCTAAGGATCAAAATGATTGATGGCTTATTATTGTCAAGAAAACAACAAGTGCAGACTTGGGAACTAGGGGAGATAGAACTCGAAAGTTAAGCTTGCTGAGGTTGGAGCAGTGAGAGGATGGGTGACCGGACGGAAAGTTAGACGATTTGGAATAGTGCTCCATGCTGGAGCAATGAGGAGGGGTGATTAGAGATTAAATTGTCAAATAAATCAAGAGAAGTGATGAGGGGTGATTAGAGATTAAATTGTTAAATAATTCAAAGATTTAAAAATCAGGAAAAAAATGTCAAAAAAAACCTTTAGTCCCGGTTGGTAACACTAACCGGGACTAAAGGTCCTCCAGCCCCCGCTCCAGAAAGCTGCCATGCGAAGCCCCTTTAGTCCCGGGTCGTAATCCAACCGTGACTAAAGGTCCATACGGACCGAGACTAAAGGCCCGTTTTCTACTAGTGCATAATCGCTAGATAGCAACTCAAGTTGAGCCCTTAGCTCAACATTCTCCTTCAAAATGGATGCTTCACAAGAAAGAGAGTTAGTAGCACAAGCATCATTATTAACAACAAGACGAGAAGGTAACTTGGCAAGATCTTTAGCATATGAAGCTTTAAGTTGGTAATGAGACTCGGTGAGTTCAATGAACGAACTCTTAATGACCCTTGAGCCATTTTTGAGGTGCTCAAAGTCCTCAAGGAGTTTAGCATGTGCAACTTCAAGATTATCTTTTTTAATTCTAAAATCATTAGCCACCTTGAGAGCTCTATCATGTGATTCCTTTAATGTAGATTCTAGTGCAAAGGTCTCGTCAAGATATTCCTTGGTGGTTTGTTCATTTCAAGAGCTTGATATAGTTTCGTGATCTCATTAGCGTAATCACGCTCATGACCTTCCATTTTATCAATGGTGGCCTCACGCTCCTCGAGATGAGCTTCCAACTACTCAATATATTTCTTGCCCTCAATGGCAACAGACATGATTTCCATGAAGTCGGAACGAGCAAGTTTATTCTTATGAAGAGCTTTAAAAACTATTTCTCCCTTAATTTTTAAGGAAGCAATATTATCACTCTCTTCATAATTATCCTCATCCTCATTATCATCAACATCATCATCATGAGATATATTGTGATTCAAAGTAGGAGATACCTTTGAAGCCTTAGCCATAAGGCAAAAGTGAGAAATAATATATGATGACGCTGGCTATTTTGAAGCACCATTCAAGACCACATCTTGTTCCGTGAAGTGTTGGGTTTCCTCTACATTGTTATCACAACAACTCGAGAAAACCGATGCATTTTTATCATGACAACAATACATGGAAAGCATATCATCATGAGATTTAGTCAGGCAATTTCTACATGATATGCAAGGACTATCAACATGAGAATGTGAAACATTAAGAGTGCTCGAAGTGTTAAAGTCCGAAGATGGAGCTTTGCAATAAGATAGTGATGAAGGATCATCAACAATTAGCCCACTATCAGCATTACAATGATCACCACTCTCACCATATCATTACCTTGTGGCAATTCACATGTAGGTGAAGTACATGAAGTGGAGAAGGCAATACGGCCGGAGGTGGAGGGAGAACAATCATCCCTACAAACCTTGGACACGCCATATTTATCTTGAAGCTTTGTCCACAACTCATGAGCATCCCGGAATGGCATGAGTTGAAATATTACTACATTGCTCAAAGCATCAAAAAGAACATTAGAAGATTGAGCATTGAGATAAGAGTTTTTCTCATCCTGTAAAGATATGTGTTGAGAATCCATTCGAGGGGAAAAACCCAAATCTACAATTCTCTCTAAATTTAGGTCCATGACCCTAAAGTGATTAAGCATGTGCATTACCTAAACATCAAAATTTGTGCCATTGAAACTAAGAGTGTTAGAGAATCATAATCCCTTAGTAGAAATCCTTACTCTCTAGGTTGTTAAACCTAATAATAAGATACCTAGCTCTGATACTAATTGAAAGGACGTGGATGTTGCCTAGAGAGGGGGTGAATAGGCGCTTTCAAAGAATTACGGTTTAGGCTTGAACATATGCGGAATAAACTAATGTTAAATATGAAGAGCGCAAAACCTACAACAATTAGGCTCACCTATGTGCACCAACAACTTATGCTAAGCAAGATAAACAACTAAGTGATAGCAAGATATATAACATGAAACAATATGGCTATCACGAAGTAAAGTGCATGGGTAAAAGGGCTCGGGTAAGAGATAACCGAGGCACGCGTAGACGATGATGTATCCTGAAGTTCATATCCTTGCGGATGCTAATATCCGTTCGAAGCGGTGTCAAGGCACAATGCTCCCCAAGGAAGCCACTAGGGACACCATAATCTACTCACGCCCTCGCACAATGCAATATGCCGTGATTCAACTAAGGGACCCTTGAGGGTGGTCACCGAATCCATACAAACAAGGTTGGGGCAAACTCCACAACTTAATTGTAGGC
Source organism: Hordeum marinum (assembly GCA_022496015.1). Classification (NCBI taxonomy): domain Eukaryota; kingdom Viridiplantae; phylum Streptophyta; class Magnoliopsida; order Poales; family Poaceae; genus Hordeum; species Hordeum marinum. The sequence goes on from CM039678.1 coordinate 559,716,070, forward strand.
TCCCAACAACACAAAAAAGCTTAACCACAATGGATTGTGGCTCCGAGGTGACCACAAATCCTCGGGGAAATCTCCACAACCTAATTGGAGACCCGGTAGCTTGCCCGGAGCTTTGAAACACAATATTGAGCTCCGAGGCACGACCAACCGTCTAGGGCGCCAAGCCAACCAAGAGGAACAAGCTCTAGGGTGCTCAAACACCCAAGAGTAAGAAGCTTCTCAACTTCTCACTTCCATGTATCACCGGGGAGAACTCAAACCTGCGCACCAAATGTAATGGAAGGGTCCCACGGAGTGCCCAAGTCCTTTTGTACCAAATCCAACCACAACAACTAATTCTATGGAGGAAAGTGAGAGGAAGAACGAAGAAGAAAGAACTCCAAGATCTAGATCCAAGGGGTTCCCCTCACATAGAGGAGAAAGTGATTGGTGGAACTGTGTATCTAGATCTCCTCTATATTTTCCCTCAAAAAGGATAAATAATCATTAGAGGGATTGAGAGTTAGAAAGCTCTAAGAAGGTCAACAATGGGAGGAAACACGAGCTCAAAGGATGATATCCATTGGGGAAGAAGACCCCCTTAAATAGGTGGGGGGTAATCCAACCGTTACCCCCACAGCCAGCACACAAGTGGTAGTACCACCCCTGGGAGCGGTACAACCGCCCACACACAGAACTGAATAGTAGAAGGAGCAGCGGTAGTATCGTTTACTACTACAACCCCTACTACCGCTCAGGTGGCGCTGGTCACCAGACGCAGAGAAGGTAGTGTCTGGTGGCCAGCGTGAGGAGCTGGAACCCCCATTGGTAGTACCATTGTGGCCTGCGGTACTATCGCCCTCGGGAGAGTAACAAGGAATCCAAGCAACCAAATGGAGCACGAAAACCAGAACTGCCATAACCTTCTCAAATGAGCTCCAAATTGAGCAAACTCAAGCTTGTTGGATTCAGGAGGACAAGAGCTATCCAACGATTACCTCTATGAAAATGCCAATGATATAGAGATGTGAGACCTCTATGACTGAAGAGCTAGCAAAAACTCCAACGTTGAAAACATCATAGAATATGAATATGGACTCCGTTTTCGATGAACTTGGGCTTGTCATGATGCTGACCATAAGCTCAAGAACCCACATAGAGAAAATCCAACAGAGGACCAAGAAAGATGATGATGCCAAGAATGCAATGGTTTGAGCTCTCAACGAATGATGTGATCAAGCTACTCACTTGAGAGGCCCCCTTGATAGTACGGTTAAAGATCCTATAACCGGGTCTCCCAACTACCACCATGAGATTTGTAAATAGAAAACCCTATCAAGTACAAACCTTTGCCATGCGCATAGTCCACTTCAGCTAGATGATGACGATCTTGACTTCATCAAGATGGACCAGCTTTCTTGATTACGCCGTCTTGATGAAGATTAGTAGATTGGTCCCCATACTCCACTATGGGTAAGCCACGCTTCGGCACATCTTCACAAGTCCATTGTCACCACAGTGAATGGAAATCCTCAAGCATGATATCTCTTTGATGCTTCACTTGAGCTTGCATACCGCAACCTTGATGACGATCACATCTTGATGTCATCTTCCATGGGATGTATGAGATCTTCCTCTTGATGCAAGCCCATGGAAATATAACTAACCCCAGAAAGAACTCTCAAGTAGACCATGCACTAGTAGAAAATACACCTTTCGTCCTAAGCATTAGTCCCGGTTTGGTTACGAGCCGGTAATAAAGATGGTATTAGTCCTGGTTCGTGTCGGCTCCAATGGCTAGGAGCAGGGCGACCTTTAGTACCGGCTCATAAGGGATCTTTTGTACCGGTTCGGGTCACGAGCCGGTACTAAAGGGGATGTGGCAGGCTTTTGGTCAGACTTGGGCCCCGCGTGCCTCTTTAGTACTGGTTGGTGACACCAACCGGTACTAAAGGGCAACCTTTAGTACTGGTTGGTGTCACAACCGGTACGAAAGACTTCCTATATATATGCTTCGTCTGCAGCTGATCGAAGGGGCTCCCATTTCTCTGTTTTCTCCCCTGTTCTTCTTCTTGATCGAAGCTCATGCTCCATTTTGCCAAGGATTTGTCAATATTTGAAGGCACCCCATCTATCCAAGTGTTCACAAAGGTTAGCAACTTTGCCCCTTCATCTCTCATTGCTATATTAGCTTGTGGCATTCTCAAAGATATGTGATTTGTGGGTTTTAGCTAGGTTTTGGAGGAGTGATCATTATGTGGGAGCTTATTTGATTTATATGCAATTTGAGATCAAATTAACTTGTTAGGTTGCATATGCGTAGGTGTGGTTTATTTGGTGCCTTACCATCCCCGTCCTAACCACCGTCGATCGTCCGCACCGTCTCGTCGCGGCACCGGCCACCTTGGTGAGCCTCTTGTTCTTCTTAAAACCTTTTTGTTAAAAAAATTTATTTGTATGATTTAGATAGCTGCGTGTACGATTTAACTTCTTGTATTATTGTTAGTTATTCTATAGTGTCATGGTTATGGTATCCGCCCACGTCGGCCCTTGTCCAGTCTATGATTCAGATGTGGTATGTCGTTATCTTTTATAACTATTTCACACATCATGTAATGTCTGTGACAATTAATTATGCCACCAAATTGACATAGATGTTTTTATCTAGAGGAAGTAGTTGAACCAGAAATTCCAACCGACTATGCAATTCTGCTCGAGAAATTAACACAAGCTGAAAAAGAAATTGATCATTTGAAAGAAAAATTGAAAAGAACTGAAGATGAGAAGATGGGATTGGAGTTGCATGTTGCTGATATCGTCGATGATCACAAGAACAAGATGGCTGGAATACGCTTCAAGCTTAGAAAGATTAGAAAAAATGTCATTGATAAAGAGGCTTGGTATCATTATGTCGTTGGCTCAATTGTTACCTTAGTTGCGATTATGATCGCATTTGTTGTTGCATTTACATGTTGTAGATAGTTGTATGTTGTTTTATGAGATATATGTATGAACTATAAGTATCTATTATTTGCAGTAATAACATTTGGTCACTACTAGCTCTACTTTGGTTGTAATGTGATGATGAAGTTGTATTAATTTGGTCACTTCGATGTTGTTTAGTGAACATGAGCCAGCAATGGATGTACGATGACCGACTAAGTCCAGGGTTCCTTAACGGTCTGCATGATTTTATTCATGTGGCTGAGGCAAACAAGCAGAATGGTTTCATGTGTTGTCCATGTCGTGACTATAAGAATAATACAAATTACACTACCTCAAAAACCCTTCACTACCACCTGCTGAAGTCCGGTTTCATGTTCGGCTATAGCTGTTGGACCAAGCACGGAGAAAGAGGGGTTATAATGGAAGACATTGAAGAAAAAGAGGATGATGAAAACCATCTTTTGCCGATACAACAATGGGGGAAGCTGAAAAAGAGGAACCAATGGGGGAAGCTAAGGAAGAGGCATCAGATGAGCCCGCTGATGATTTGGGTCGGGTCATTGTTGATGCAAAGAGAAACTGCGAAAGTGACAAGGAGAGGTTGAAGTTGAAATGCATGTTAGAGGATCACAAGAAATTATAGTATCCAAATTGTGAAGATGACCAGAAAAAGCTGGGTACCACGCTAGAATTGCTGCAATGGAAGGCGGAGAATGGTGTAACTGACAAGGGATTTCAAGAATTGCTCATAATGATAAAGAAGATGCTTCCAATGGATAACGAATTGCCTGAAAGTACGTACGAAGCAAAGAAGGTTGTCTGCCCTTTAGAATTAGAGGTGCAAAAGATACATGCATGCCCTAATGACTCCATCCTCTACCACGGTGAGGAGTACGAGAATTTGGATGCATGCCCGGTATGCGGTGCACTGCGCTATAAGATCCCCCGCGATGACCCTGGTGATGTGGAGGGAGAACACCACAGGAAGAGGTTTCCTGCCAAGGTGATGTGGTATGATCCTATAATACCACGGTTGAAACATTTGTTCCAAAACAAAGAGCATGCCAAGTTGTTGCGATGGCACAAAGAAGAACGTAAGAAAGACAGGATGTTGAGAGCACCCACTGATGGGTCGCGGTGGAGAAAAATCGAGAGGGAGTTCAAGGACTTTGCTGCTGACACAACGAACTTATGGTTTGGTCTTAGTACAGACGGCATGAATCCTTTTGGGGATCAGAGCTCCAGTCACAGCACCTGGCCCGTGACTCTAGGTATCTACAACCTTCCTCCTTGGTTGTGCATGAAGCGGAAGTTCATTATGATGCCAGTGCTCATCCAAGGCCCTAAGCAACCCGGCAATGACATTGATGTATACCTAAGGCCACTAGTTGATGCACTTCTACAATTGTGGAAAAAACGAGGTGTACGTGTGTGGGATGCGCACACACAGAAGGAAATTGACCTATGAGCGTTGTTGTTTGTAACCATCAATGATTGGCCTGCTCTTAGTAACCTTTCAGGACATACAAACAAGGGATACAATGCATGCATGCACTGTTTAGATGATACTGAAAGTATATATTTAGATAAATGTAAGAAGAATGTGTACCTGAGACATCATAGATTTCTACCGAACAAGCATATCTTAAGAAAGGCAGGCAACCATTTCAAAGGTGAGCCAGATAATCGGAAGAAGCCTGGCCTCTGTACTAGTGAATATATATTTGATATGGTCAAGGATTTACAGGTAATCTTTGGAAAGGGTCCTGGCGGACAATCTGTTCCAAATGACGCCAACGGACACGCACCCATGTGGAAGAAGAAATCTATATTTTGGGAACTTGAATATTGGAAAGCCCTAGGGGTCCGCAATGCAATCGACGTGATGCATGTGACGACGAATCTTTGTGTGAACCTGCTAGGCTTCTTGGGCGTGTATGGAAAGACAAAAGATACACCGGAGGCACGGGAGGACAAGCAAAGAATTAACGAAAAAGACGGCATGCCTTCAAAGCAGTATAAAGGTCCTGCTAGCTACGCTCTTACGAAAGAAGAGAAGCGAATAATAAATATGGCAGAGAAAAAAAATTAAAATCTAAAGTCGCATGACTGCCACGTGATTATGACGCAGTTACTTCCGATTGCACTTAGGGGCTTCTACCGGAAAATGTTCGATTAGCCATTGTGAAGCTATGCGCATTCCTCAATGCAATTTCTCAGAAGATAATCGATTCAGAAATCCTACCAAGGTTACAGAATGACCAGGTCCAATGTCCTGTCAGTTTCGAGTTGGTGTTCCCTCCATCCTTCTTCAATATTATGAAGCACGTTCTAGTTCAGCTAGTCGAAGAGATTAAGATTCTGGGTCATGTATTTCTACACAATATGTTCCCCTTCGAAAGGTTCATGGGAGTCTTAAAGAAATATGTTCATAACCGTGCTAGGCCAAAAGAAAGCATCGCCAAGGGATATGAAACAAAGGAGGTTATTGAGTTTTGTGTTGACTTTGTTCCTGACATTAAGCCGATTGGTCTTCCTGAATCGCGGCATGAGTGGAGACTGGGTGGAAAAGGCACACCAGGAAAGAAAGAAGCAATAAATATGGACGGGCATTCTTTCACTCAAGCACACTACACGATTCTATAAAATTCCACCTTGGTGACTCCATATATCGAGGAACACAAGGATATTGTACGGTCCAAGAACCCGGAGCAGTCTGACCCCTGGATTGAACGTAAACACATGGAGACTTTTGCCGGTTGGTTGCAAACAAAGTTCGTCAATGACAACGATGTTCTAGATGAACTGTACTAGTTGGCCAAGACACCAAGTTTGACTGTAACGACTTTCAAAGGGTAGGAGATAAATGGGAATACATTTTACACGATCGCCCAAGATAAAAAGAGCACCAACCAAAACAGTGGTGTCCGCTATGATGCTGTTGGAAATATGCCCTAGAGGCAATAAATAAAGTGTTTATTATTATATTTCCATGTTCATGATAATCGTTTATTATCCATGCTATAATTGTATTGATTGGAAACACATTACATGTATGGGTAAATAGACGACACTATGTCCCTAGTATGCCTCTAGTGAACTTGCTCATTGATCAAAGATGGTCAAGGTTCCCTAGCCATTGACATGTGATGTCATTTGGAGACAGGATCACATCATTAGGAGAATGATGTGATGGACAAGACCCAAACTACAAACGTAGCATATGATCGTGTCAGTTTATTGCTACTGTTTTCTGTATGTCAAGTATATGTTCCCATGACCATGAGATCATGCAACTCATGGATACCGGAGGAGTGCCTTGTGTGTATCAAACGTCAAAACGTAACTGGGAGACTATAAAGGTGCTCTACGGGTATCTCTGAGGGTGTCTGTTGAGTTGGCATGGATCAAGACTGGGATTTGTTACTCCGTATGGCGGAGACGTATCTCAGGGCCCACTCAGTAATACAACATCACAATAAGCCTTGCAAGCAATGTGACTAAGTGTTAGTCATGGGATCTTGTATTATGGAATGGGTAAAGAGACTTTCCGGTAACGAGGTTAAACTAGGTATGGAGATGCCGACGATCGAATCTCGGGCAAGTAACATACCGAAGAACAAAGGGAACATCATGCGGGATTAACTGAATCCTTGACATAGAGGTTCGACCGATAAAGATCTTCGTAGAATATGTAGGAACCAATATGGGCATCCAGGTCCCGCTATTGGTTATTGACCATAGAGGTGTCTCGATCATGTCTACATAGTTCTCGAACCCGCAGGGTCTGCACACTTAAGGTTTGGTGACGTTTTGGTAGTATAGAGTTATGTATGGTGGTGACGAAAGGTTGTTCGGAGTCCCAGATGAGATCTCGGACGTCATGAGGAGCTTCGGAATGGTACAAAGGTAAACATTCATATATAGGAAGTCCTGTTTTGGTTGCCGGAAAAGTTTCGGGCTAATCGGTAGTGTACCAGGAGTGTCGGTAGTGTACCGGGAGACCATCAGGAGAATAATTACCCAAGAGGCTTCATGGGCTGTGGGAGAAGAATTACCAGTTTTTTGTGGGCTGGTGGAAGTCCCACACAAGGCCCATGTGGCTAGGGAAAAAAATCCCAAAGGGAAAAGGCGGGAAAAAGGCCAAAAAAGGAGGAATCCTAGTCCTACTAGGATTGGAGGAGGAGTCCTCCTCTCCTCCCCACTTCGGCCGAACCAAAGGAGGCTTGGCCCGTGCGCCAAGCCTCTCCTCCCTTCCTCCTATATATACTAGTGGGTTTTAGGGTTTTGCATAGAATTTTAGCCCCGTGCTGCCCGTTCCTCCAGTGCATAGTTTCTCCTCTAGATTGGATTTCTGCAGTGCTTAGGCGAAGCCCTGCCAAAATAGCTCCACCACCATCGCCAGAGCGCCGTCACTACCAATCACTGCTAGAGAACTCTTCTTCCTCTCTGCTCCCTCTTGCTGGATTAAGACAGCGGAGATCATCATCAAGCCGTAGGTGTGCTGAACGCGGAGGTGTTGTCCATTCGGCGCTAGATCGGACGGATCGTGATCAAGTTCGCTAGACAGATCGTGATTGGATCACGGGACGGATCGTGACTGGATCGCGGGCCGCTCGGCGATTTGGATGCGAAGACGTTCGACTACACCAACCGCGTTTCTTAACGCTTCCCGCTTAGCGATCTACAAGGATACATAGATCCACTCTCCCTCTCGTAGATGCTCATCACCATGGATAAATCTGCGTGTGCGTAGGAAATTTTTGTTTCCTATGCAACGTTCCCCAACAGTGGCATCATGAGCTAGCTAGGTCTATGTGTAGATGAGTTCTCGTGTAGAACACAAAGAGTTTGTGGGCGTTGATGCTTAGATTGCTTCCTCCCTTGGTTGTGTTTTGGTTCAGCGGTATTGTGAGATGAAGCGGACCGGACCAACATTACTTGTATGCTTACAAGAGACCGGTTCCCTCAAATGCAACTTGTTGCATAGATGGCTTGCGGGTGCCAGTTTCTCTCACTTTAGTTGGATCGGATTCGACAAAGGCGGTCCTTGAGAAGGTTGAAAAGCAACTAGTGTATCATCGTTGTGGTTTTTGCGTAGATGAGAATTGTTCTTGCTAGATACCCGTAGCAGCCACGTAAAACATGCAACAACAATTAGAGGACATCTAACTTGTTTTTGCAGGGTATGTTGTGATGTGATATGGCCAATTACATGATGTGATATATGTGATGTATGAGATGATCATGTGATGTATAGATTATCACGACTTGCATGTCGACGAGTATGGCAACCGGCAGGAGCCATAAGGTTGTCTTTAATTATTGTATGACCTGCATGTCAATCATTAAGCGATATGTAATGCTTTACTTTATCGCTAAATGGTAGCAATAGTAGTAGAAGCATGTTGGGAACGACAACCCCAATGGCGACACGTTGATGGAGATCAAGATGATGAAGATCATGGTGTCTTTCTGGTGACGATGGAGATCATGCCGGTGCTTTCTAGATGGAGATCATGTCACTTATGATTTGCATGTGATGTTAATCCTTTTTTGCACCTTGTTTTGCTTAGGACGATGGTAGCATTATAAGGTGATCCCTCACTTAAATTTCAAGATGAATTGTGTTCTCCCCAAGTTTGCGCCGTTGCGAAAGTTTGTCGTGTCGAGACACCACATGATGATCGGGTGTGATAGACTCTACGTTCACATACAACGGGTGCAAGCCAGTGTTGCACATGCAGAACACTCGGGTTAAATTTGACGAGCCTATCATGTACAGACATGGCATCGGAACACAAGAGATCGAAAGGTCGAACATGAGTCATATAGTAGATATGATCAACATGATGATGTTCACCATTGAAGCCACCTGAACTCACGTGATGATCGGACTTGAGTTGGTGAATTTGGATCATGTGACACTCAGATGACCTGAGGGATGTCAATTTGAGTGGGAGCTTTAGTAATTTGATTAAATAAACTCATTATCTTGAATAATAGTCTAAGCAACCTTTGCATATTTATGTTGTAGATCAATGGCTCGCACAGTAGCACCCTTGAATTTTAATGCATTCCTAGAGAAAGCTAAGTTGAAATATGATGGAAGTAACTTTGTTGACTGGGCCCATAATCTGAGGATTATCCTCACGGCTTCCCAGAAATCGTATGTCCTTGATGCACCGCTTGGTGACCAACCAAAAGACATGACCTCTGAAGACGCTAAGAACGCTTGGGAGGCACGTGCTGGAGATTACTCGATAGTTCAGTGTGCAATATTGTATGGCTTAGAACCGGGACTTCAAAGACGTTTTGAACATCATGGAGCATATGAGATGTTCCAGGATTGAAGTTTATCTTTCAAAAGAATGCCTGGATCGAGAGGTATGAGACCTTCGATAAGTTCAATTCTTGCAAGATGGAGGAGAACGGGTCTATCAGTGAACACATACTCAGAATGTCTGTGTATTAAACTCGTCTAGTGGAGCTGGGAATTGCCCTTCCGCCAGAGGCGATCACTGACAGAGTTCTTCAATCACTGCCACCTCGGTACAAGAGCTTTGTGATGAACTATAACATGCACGGGATGAACAAGTTAGTCGCCGAGCTGTTTGCAATGCTAAAAGCCGCTGAGTCTGAAATCCAGAAAGAACATCAAGTGTTGATGGTCAATAAAACCACTAGTTTCAAGAAGAATGGCAAGGGAAAGGGTAAGAAGGATGGCAAAGCAGTTGCTACTCCTGTAAAGAAGCCCAGGCATGGACCTAAGCCAGAAACTGAGTGCTTTCATTGCAATGGAACTGGTCACTGGAAGCGGAACTGCCCCAAGTACCTGGCTGACAAGAAGACGGCCAACGACAAACAAGGTATATATGATATACATGTTATTGATGTGTACCTTACTAGCTCTCGTTGTAGTGCCTGGGTATTTGATACCGGTTCGGTTGCTCACATTTGCAACTCAAAACAGGAACTACGGAATAGATGAAGGCTGGCAAAGGATGAAGTAACGATGCGTGTGGGAAATGGTTCCAAGGTTAATGTGATCGCCGTCGGCATGCTCTCTCTTCGATTACCATCGGGATTAGTGATGAACCTGGATAATTGTTATTTAGTGCATGCATTAAGCATGAACATTATATCTGGATCTTGTTTATTGCGAGGTGGTTACTCATTTAAATCAGAGAAATAAAGGTTGTTCTATTTATATGAGTAATATCTTTTATGGTCACGCACCCAATGTTAGGGGTTTATTCATATTGAATCGTGATAGTGATGACACACATGTTCATAACATTGATGCCAAAAGATGTAGAATTGATAATGATAGTCCCACTTTCTTGTGGCACTACCGTTTAGGTCATATTGGTGTAAAACGCATGAGGAAGCTCCATGCTGATGGACTTTTGGAGTCACTTGATTTTGAATCACTTGACACATGTGAACCATGCCTCATGGGCAAGATGACTAAAACGCCGTTCTCTGGAACAATGGAACGGGTAAGTGACTTGCTGGAAATCATACATATTGATGTGTGCGGTCCAATGAATGTTACAGCGCGTGGTGGATATCGTTATTTTCTCACCATCATTGATGACATAAGTAGATATGGGTATATTTACTTAATGAAACACAAGTCTGAAACGTTTGAAAAGTTCAAGCAATTTCAGAGTGAAGTTGAGAATCATCGTAACAAGAAGATTAAATTCCTATGATCTGATCGAGGAGGTGAATATCTGAGTTTTGAGTTTGGCAGTCACTTAAGACAGTGTGGAATTGTTTCACAGTTGACACTGCCTGGAACACCACAGCGTAATGGTGTGTCCGAACATCGTAATCAAACCTTATTAGATATGGTGCGTTCTATGATGTCTCTTGCTGATTTGCCACTATCATTTTGGGGTTATGCATTAGAGACAGCTGCATTCACTTTAAATTGGGCACCATCAAAATCCGTTGAGACGACGCCATATGAGCTATGGTTTGGCAAGAGGCCAAAAATTTTGTTTCTTAAAGTTTGGGGATGTGATGCTTATGTCAAAAATCTTCAGCCTGAAAAACTGGAACCCAAAGCGGAGAAATGCGTCTTCATAGGATACCCAAAAGAGACAGTTGGGTATACCTTCTATCTCAGATCCGAAGGCAAAGTGTTTGTCGCTAAGATGGGAATATTTCTTGAGAAAGAGTTTCTCTCGACAGAATTGAGTGGGAGGAAAATATAGCTTGATGAGGTTATTGAACCTTTACTTCGACCAGAAAGTAGCACAGCGCAGAAAGATGTTTCTGTGGAACCTACGATGGTAGAAGAGGAAGTTAATGATGATGATCATGAAGCTTCAAATCAAGCTACTATTGAACCTCGTAGGTCGACAAGGGCGCGTACTACTCCTGAGTGGTACGGCAACCCTGTCCTGGAAGTCATGTTGTTGGACAACAATGAACCTACGAGCTATGGAGGAGCAGTGATGGGCCCGGATTCCGAGAAATGGTTAGAGGCCATGAAATCCGAGATGGGATCCATGTATGAAAACAAAGTATGGACTTTTGGAGTATTACCTGAAGGGCGAAAGGCCATTCAAAAAAAATGGATCTTTAAGAAGAAGACAGACGCGGACGGTAATGTCACTGTCTATAAAGCTCGACTTGTGGCAAAGGGTTTTTCACAAGTTCAAGGAGTTCACTACGATGAGACATTCTCACCCGTAGCGATGCTTAAGTCTATCGGAATCATGTTAGCAATAGCTTCTTATTTCAATTATGAAATTTGCTAGATGGATGTCAAAACGGCGTTCCTCAACGGTTTCCTTGAGGAAGAGTTGTATATGATGCAACCAGAAGGTTTTGTTGATCTAGAGAATGCTGACAAAGTTTGCAAACTCCAGCGATCCATTTATGGGACGGTGCAAGCATCTAGGAGTTGGAATAAGCGCTTTGATGAGGTGATCAAAGTGTTTGAGTTTATACAAGTTTATGGAGAAGCTTGTATTTACAAGAAAGTGAGTGGGAGCTCTATAGTGTTTCTAATATTATATGTGGATGACATATTGCTGATTGGAAACAATATAGAAATGCTGGAAAGCGTGAAGGAATATTTGAACAAGAGTTTTTCAATGAAGGACCTGGGAGAAGCTGCTTTCATATTAGGCATTAAGATCTATAGAGATAGATCGAGACGCTTAAGAGCACTTTCACAGAGCACATACCTTGATAAAGCTTTGAAAAAGTTCAAAATGGATTAGTCCAAGAAGGGGTTCTTGCCTGTGTTACAAGGTGTGAAGTTGAGTAAGACTCAATGCCCAGTGACTGCAGAAGATAGAGAAAAGATGAGTGTCATGCCCTATGCTTCATCCATAGGCTCTATCATGTATGCAATGCTGTGCACAAGACCGGATGTCAGCCTTGCCATAAGTTTGTTCGGAAGGTTTGAAAGTGATCCTAGAATGGAACACTGGGTAGCGGTCAAGAATATCCTTAAGTACCTGAAAAGGACTAAGGAGAAGTTTCTCGTTTATGGAGGTGATGAAGAGCTCGTCGTAAAGGGTTATGTCGATGCAAGCTTTGACACTGATCCAGATGACTCTAAGTCGCAAATCAGATACGTATTTATTCTCAACGGGGGAGTGGTAAGCTGGTGCAGTTCCAAGCAAAGCATGGTAGCCGATTCTACATGTGAAGCGGAGTACATGGCAGCCTCGGAGGCGGCGAAGGAAGGTGTCTGGATGAAGCAGTTCATGACAGATCTAGGAGTAGTGCCCAGTGCACTGAATCCAATGAATCTGTTCTGTGACAACATTGGTGCCATTGCTCTGGCCAAGGAACCAAGGTTTCACAAGAGGACCAGACACATAAAGCCACGCTTCAACTCCATCTGTGATTACATTGAGGAGAAGGACATAAATATTTGCAAAGTGCACACGGATCTGAATGTTGTAGACCCGTTGACTAAACCTCTTCCAAGGGCTAAACATGATCAACACCAGAACTGCATGGGTGTTCGATTCATTACAATGTAAATCACATAGTGATGTGAACTACATTATTGACTCTAGTGCAAGTGGGAGACTGTTGGAAATATGCCCTAGAGGGAATAAATAAAGTGTTTATTATTATATTTACTTCTCCAATATAATCGTTTATTATCCATGCTATAATTGTATTGATTGGAAACACATTACATGTGTGGGTAAATAAATGACACTATGTCCCTAGTATGCCTCTAGTGAACTAGCTCGTTGATCAAAGATGGTCAAGGTTTCCTAGCCATTGACATGTGATGTCATTTGATAACGGGATCACATCATTACGAGAATGATGTGATGGACAAGACCCAAACTACAAACGAAGCATATGATTGTGTCAGTTTATTGCTACTGTTTTCTGTATGTCAAGTATATGTTCCCATGACCACGAGATCATGCAACTCACGGGTACCAGAGGAGTGCCTTGTGTGTATCAAACGTCACAACGTAACTGGGTGACTATAAAGGTGCTCTACAGGTATCTCCGAGGGTGTCTTTTGAGTTGGCATGGATCAAGACTGGGATTTGTTACTCCGTATGACGGAGACGTATCTCAGGGCCCACTCGGTAATACAACATCACAATAAGCCTTGCAAGCAATGTGACTAAGTGTTAGTCAAGGGATCTTGTATTGCAAAACAAGCAAAGTGACTTGCCGGTAATGAGGTTGAACTAGGTATGGAGATGCCGACAATCGAATCTCGGGCAAGTAACGTACCGAAGAACAAAGGGAACATCATACGGGATTAACTGGATCCTTGACATAGAGGTTCGATCGAGAAAGATCTTCGTAGAATATATAGGAACCAATATGGGCATCCAGGCCCCGTTATTTTTTATTGACCGTAGTGGTGTCTCGATCATGTCTACATAGTTCTCGAACCCGCAGGGTCTGCACACTTAAGGTTTGGTGACGTTTCGATACTATAGAGTTATGTATGGTGGTGAACGCAGGTTGTTCAGAGTCCCGGATGAGATCCCGGACGTCACGAGGAGCACCGGAATGGTCCGGTGGTAGAGATTCATATATAGGAAGTCATGTTTTGGTCACCGAAAAAGTTTCGGGCTAATCGGTAGTGTACCCTGAGTGTCGATAGTGTACCGGGAGACCATCGGGAGGGGTATTTCGACACAAGAAGCTTCATAGCTGTGGGAGAATAATTACCAGCCTTTTGTGGGCTGGTGGAAGTTCCAGACAAGGCCCATGCGGCTAGGGAAAAAAACCCAAAGGGAAAAGGTGGAAAAAGGCCAAAAAAGGAGGAATCCTAGTCCTACTAGGATTGGAGGAGGAGTTCTCCTCTCCTCCCCACGTCGGCCGAACCAAAGGAGGCTTGGACCTTGCACCAAGCCTCTCCTCCCTTCCTCCTATATATACTGGTGGGTTTTAGTGGTTTTAGTGCATAGTTTCTTCTCTAGATCGGATTTCTATAGTGCTTCGGCGAAGCCCTGCCGGAATAGCTCCACCACCATCACTGGAGCGTCGTCACGCTGCCGGAGAACTCTTCTTCCTCTCTGCTCCCTCTTATTGGATCAAGACGGCGAAGATCGTCATCAAGCCATACGTGTGCTGAACGAGGAGGTGCCGTCAGTTCGGCGCTAGATCGGACGTAGCGTGATCAAGTTCGCTAGACGGGTCGTTATTGGATCACGGGACGGATCGTGACTGGATCACGGGATGGGTCATGCTCTGATCGTGGGACGCTCGGCGATTTGGATCGTGAAGACGTTCGACTACACAACCGCGTTTCTTAACGATTCCCTCTTAGCGATCTACAAGGGTATGTAGATCCACTCTCCCTCTCGTAGATGCTCATCACCATGGATTGATCTGTGTGTGCGTAGGAAATTTTTGTTTCCCATGCAACGTTCCCCAACAGATGCAACCAACTTTCAAGACACATATTATGGTTACATAGAGGAGATATGGGAACTTGACTATGGACCTGATCTTAAGGTCCCTTTGTTTCGATGCAAATGGGTCAAATATACTGGAGGCGGGGTACAGGTAGACCCATAGTACGGAATGACAACAGTGGATCTCAACAATCTTGGGGACACAGACGACTCATTCGCCTAGCCATTGATGTGGCTCAGGTTTTCTATGTGAAGGACATGTCTAGCAAACTGAGGAGAAAAAAAGATAAGGAAGCGAATACATCATACGATGATCCAAAGCACCACATAGTTCTTTCAGGGAAAAGAAACATTGTGGGAGTGGAGGACAAGACAGACATGTGAGAATATTATGAAAAGTTTCATGAAATCCCTCCCTTCAGACTGAAGACTGACCCAAGCATCTTGTTAAATGATGAAGATTCTCCATGGTTACGGCGCAATCATAAGCAAGGGACAAACACGTAGAAAAAGTCTTACACCGCGAGATCCCACTCCGGGATGTGACTGGCTTCACCATCATCACTTTCTATGTGAAGGACATGCATGTAATTTTTCTAGCATGGTATCTTTGTAATAGTTTGTACACGAAGTGCATCCATTTTTTGCCTTAACTCTCTCAACTCTTTAGAATTTGCTATGTGTGTGAAATTATGATGTCATGCCAAGTTACAACCTTTTCAGAGTTCATTTGTACTGCTTTTCAAATTCAAGGTCATTTAGCTCAAAATAAATCATTAAATGCATGAAAAATATCAAATGAAGTGAGAAAGGGTTGAAAATTGATGATGTGCCTTTGAATGGTGCATATTGAACACACAAAAAGTATGAAGTTAAAAAAAGTTATTAAAAATGAAATCCCTTTGTAATAGATGAGTTTTCGTCCCAATTCGAAGCCCTCATACTTCAAAATAGATTGTCCAATTTGTACACGAAGTGCATCCAGTTTTTGCCGTAACCCTCTCAATTCTTTTGAGGTTGCTATGTGGGTGAAATTATGATGTCATGCCAAGTTACAACCTTTTCAGAGTTCATTTCTACAGCTTTTCAAACTCGAGATATGACATTTCAAATGTCATTTAATCAAGTTGTCTTATACAGCAGTTTAAGTTGTTCAAACATGCATGGAAATGCTATAAACAGATTCTTTATATTTTTCTGATATTTTTTCATATATTATTTATTTCCATTGGAGTCATAGATTTTTTCTATGATTTTCTAAAGTTTAGGGTTTTTTCTGAAAATAATAATTAACTAATAATGAATTAAAAAACCTTTAGTATCGGTGCGAGCCACGCACCGGTACTAAAGGTCCTTCACGTATAAATAGTGGAAGCCTCGTCCCGGGCCGAGCCACGCACCGAGAGAAGCTTCTTTACGCCGCCGCCATGCTGCCGGAATCCGTTGTCCTCGTCGCCGGACCTCCTCGCCCTCCTGCCCAAGCCAGCTCCTTGTCGCCGCGCCCAACGCCGTCCTCGAGCCCTGCCCGACGCCGTCGCCTCCGAGCCATCCCCAAGCCCTGGCCGATGCCGTCGCCGGACTTCCTCTCCCTCCTCCCCGAGCCAGCTCCTCGTCGCCGCCCCCGACACCGCCGCCAAGCCCTCCCCCAACGCGTCGTCCCGCCGGCCCGTCCCGACAAGCCCCGATGATCCATCCCGCCAGTGAGCCCCGACGAGCCCTGCCAAAATGTACTATGATGCAAAAGCTGGTTTTTAGGAATTTTTAGGAATTTTAGGAATTTAACTATGGATTAGATGCTAGAATTTTAGGAATTTTAAGAATTTTAGGAATTTTTGGAATGTTAGATGGATAGATAGATATGTTGTGGCAAAGTTGTTAGATGGATGTTTAGATTTTTAGATAGATATGTTGTGGCAAAGTTGTTAGACAGATATGTTAGATGGATAGATAGAGATGTTAGATGGATGTTTAGATTTTCTTGCATTGGAGTTCATTTTTTTGCATTAGAGCTTTGGATAGATAGAGATGTTAGATGGATGTTTAGATGGATGTATATATATATAGAAAATGTTGTAATGATGATTTTTTTGTTCATAGAATTTTTGATGTTCATAAAAAAAATTGCCCATGTATGTATGTATGTATAGAGGGATGGATTGATGTATATAGAAAATGTTCATATGCAGACTTTGGGAAAACATTCCCATATACTTCGCAGAGGAGCACGTGAAAGACAACTCCAGGTTCGGCAGATGATGTCGAAGCTCTCACCCGAGAAACTCTTTATAGCACTTCAAGAGGAATTTGCGGCAGTTCTTCTTCGACATTTCATTCATGTAAACAGAGAGCACTATTACTTACCGTCGCCTCAATAATGCCAGCAAATCAGTAGTAGAAAACTGAGATTTCATCTGGAGCACTAGCTACCTAGTCCCGACCGGGTTTTGGGCCTTAAATTATATGTCCAGAATATATACGGATGTGTAATTCCATTTGTATATATACTGTGTATGAGATATTGTATATTATATTACATATATATATATATATGTGCATCAACTTGTATAATGTTTACAGTATGTAGCACCGTAAAATAAATTTGAAATGAATGGAAAACACAAAAAATAGAGAGGAAAACTAAAACCTAATTAAAAGCTAAAACAAAAAAAACAGAACACTTAGTACCGGTTGGTATCACCAACCAGTACTAAAGGTCCTCCACCACAAGCCCATGCAGGTAGCCACGTGGTGGGCCTTTAGTACCGGTTGGTATCACAACCGGTACTAAAGGTCCTCCACAACCAGCCCACGCAAGAAGCCACATGGTGGGCCTTTAGTACCGGTCCATGGGCCAACCGGTACTAAAGGTCTGAACCTTTAGTCCCGACCCTTTAGTACCGGTTGGGGAACCGGTACTAAAGGTCCATCCCGACCGAGACTACAGATAGACATTCTACTAGTAATGGGTTAGTACACAAAGCATAATGGACAATGCTTACCATACCATATCAGCCCTTGATCCCTCTCGGTATATCTTGAACGCTTTGTGTGTTGATCAACTTTATTCAGTTTTTGACTTAGTCCTGATCAACCTTGTATCTTACCTTCTCTCTTTATAAAAATGATGTCTTGAAGGTAAACATGAATGCTCACACAATCTTCTTCTTCAAGACATGCTTGCAATAAGCTCAACTCTCACATGATCAATCTTTGGATAAACCTTGAATACCACCTTGGTCATCATATAAATTCCTTGAAACCCAACAAATGGACTTCAAGAAGTGCCTATGGAAAAATCCTTCGAATATAACTCAAGGCAACGATTAGTCCATAAGGGTTTGATCAATTACCAAAACCACACATGGAGAAAGGTGCTCTTACAATATCAAAACAACAACATTTTTATAGCATGTTGGCAATAAGAAAATAGCACCTAAACATGGATTATCATGGCAAACACAAAATACCAGGGGCTAGTGCACATGTCAAAGGGCATATCTCATGTTCAAAAATAATTCATATGATGTATGGATTTAATCACACAAAAATAACAA
The DNA here is from genome assembly GCA_022496015.1 of Hordeum marinum. Lineage (NCBI taxonomy): Eukaryota > Viridiplantae > Streptophyta > Magnoliopsida > Poales > Poaceae > Hordeum > Hordeum marinum. Next base: position 559,734,425 of record CM039678.1, read on the forward strand.
AAGGGCATCCCAGCAAAATAACATGCACACAAACTTACTCAAATGACAAAACAAATTTCACAGATTGTTCGATGGATTTTTTACCCCAAAATCATATATAATATGAGTATGGTACTATAGAAAATATTCCATAATGATTTATGCAAGATTTGATATATTTTTAATGGACAGAGCGTTGGACTGCAAAAAATGGATGGGTGAGGGATAGCTGGGCTGGACGGCTCACCAGCAGACCTTGGAGGCCGAGGTGAAACTAGGCTAGCGGTTGGGCCTCACGCTGGGGTTGGGCCAGCCATGCTGATGATGGGCTAGCTTAAGGTTGTGGCCCAGGGGCGCTGGCGAAGGCATCGGACGGTCGTCCTCCATGCTCGACCTGAGCTGGGCCATGGCGCGGTGACGGCGGTAGCTTCAGGCGAAGCTCCGATGAAGGTCGAGAACGGCGGGGTTCGACGGCGGTCGAACAGATCCGCCCACAGGAGGTTATCCGGGTCCGGTTTCCCGCTGGATTGGAGCGGAGGCGAGCTGGAGGTGAAACTCCCACGGCGGATCGGATGCGGCTAGGTAGATCGGGTCTTGGCTGGATGGAGGCGGCGGCGCAACGTGGATGTGGGGTCACGGCAAGCTGCGGGTTCGGGCGACGAAGCTCGGGCGCAGGGAGATCGGGGACGAGCTCAGCCCGCGGGCGTTGGCCGATGGGGGCCCGGGCGTTCTCTAGATTGGCCTAGTGGGTCCGTTGCTGTGGGAGCTGGCTAGTGGTGCTGGGGGCACCACTTGGCAGCTTCCTATTGGCTACAAGGGGTCTCAGACGGCGACTGGCCCGTGGCTGCGGACCAAGTGGCGGCGGCTGGGTCATCGACGCAGAAAACGATTTGGGTGACGGCGGTTGCATGGGAGGCTAGGGTTTAGGGGTAGGTTTGCCTCAAAATTCGAATGGGAAGAGTTTAAATTTGGAAGAGGGGATAGGGTTAGCTGTATTAGTCCAGCGAGGCTAGTTGGGCTAGTGGGCTACGCAGGGCGTTGTGGGATGAGAAGAGAGGGAATTTTGACCCAGCAACGATGTTTTAAAACCGCGGAAACGTCCGATAATTAAGCCGATGACGGTGTCACTACGGTTGACCGTTGGGGTATCAAACGATCTCTGAATGCGATGAAATTTGGCAGGTGGTCTAGCTACACAAAAATAAGACTACATACGAAGTTTCAACCCATTCCGAGAAAGTTTTATAAGCACTTTGAAAAACCATATTTAATGATGTCGTGGATGCGTGTGTGTGTGCTTGGTCTCGAAACGATCATCGACGATACCACAGAGAACCGGCAACTATGAAGGGATGCAAGTTTTGAAAACTTACTGCAACAGAGTGCCGATGCAATGCGAATGATGCAGATGATGCGATGATGAATGCGTCAACCAAAAGAGCCACACAATGACAACAGTATAAAACAGGAATCTTCTAGAGCGACGGCCTCGGTTGTTACATGCTCAGCTTCTAAGTAAGGAATATGATGCTATTATGTACTCGTATAATCAGCATGTGCGGCGATTCTTTGAAGGGGTCGATCGTTACCCCCCTCCCCTCCCCACCCCCATAGGTTTTCAACCATGCATAGAAGTCACAACATTGCACACGCGGGATCATAATGAAGTACTAAATTAAGGAGGATAAGCATCAATCCTAGCCACTTCTTGGGTGACTATTTAATGGAAATATGCCCTAGAGGCAATAATAAATTTGTTATTATCATATTTCCTTGTTCATGATAATCGTTTATTATCCAGGCTAGAATTGTATTAATCGGAAACTCAGATACATGTGTCGATACATAGACAACACCATGTCCCTAGTATGCCTCTAATAGACTACCTCGTTGATCAAAGATGGTCAAGATTTCCTAGCAATGGACATGAGATGTCATTTGATAATGGGATCACATCATTAGGTGAATGATACGATCGACAAGACCCAAACTATAAACATAGCATATGATCGGTGAGTTTATTGCTATAGTTTTCTCCATGTCAAGTATCTGTTTCTATGACCATGAGATCATGCAACTGACTGACACCGAAGGAGTACCTTGTGTGTATCAAACGTCGCCACGTAACTGGGTGACTATAAAGGTGCTCTACAGGTATCTCCGAGGGTGTCTATTGGGTTGACATGGATCAAGACTGGGATTTGTTACTCCGTGTGACGGAGAGGTATCTTAGGGCCCACTCGGTAATACAACTACATAATGAGCCTTGCAACCAAAGTTACTAAAGTGTTAGCCACCGGATCTTGTATTACGGAATGAGTAAAGAGACTTGCCTGTAACGAGATTGAACTAGGTATGGAGATACCGATGATCAAATCTCGGGCAAGTAACATGCCAATAAACAATGGGAACAGCATACGGTATTAACTGAATCCTTGACATAGAGGTTCAACTGATAAAGATCTTATGTTTGCTGACGATATAAGTATACTTGAGTTATTATGTTGGTGACCAAAAGTTGCTCGGAATTCCGGATTAGATCCCGGATATGACGAGGAGCCCCGGAATAGTCCGGGGATAAAGATTAATATATCGGATAATAGTGTTTGGTCTCCGGAAGGGTTCCGAAATTCACAGGAAGGGGTTTCAGTTGTTTCCCAAAGTGTTTGGGTACAAGAACACTTTATTTGGGGCAAGGGGTAAAGCCCATAAGGCTTTAAGGAAGGTGCAAAACAAGTTTTGCGGAGGCCATGGGCCAGATGCCGGGGACCATGGCTTCTGGGGCCAAATGCTGAGGACCCTGGCAGATGGCCCTGGAGTTCGAGGAGGACTCTTGCCTTGCGGGCCAAACTGACTTTGAGGAGGCTCTTTCTCCAAGTTTCGACCCCAGGGCTCAACATATAAATAGAGGGGCAGGGCTAGCACCCGGAACACATCAAGAATTCCCCAAGCCGTGTGCCGACAACCCAGCCCCTCTAGTTTATCCTCCGTCATAGTTTCCGTTGTGCTTGGCGAAGTCCTGCGGCGATTATTCTTCACCACCACCATCATCACGCCGTCGTGCTGCCGGAACTCATCTACTACTTCACCATCGCTCGCTGGATCTAGGAGGTGAAGGTGTCATCATGCTGTACGTGTGTTGAACGTGGAGGTGTCGTCCGTTCGGCGCTAGATAGTGATTGGATCGCGGGACGGCTTGCAATTTGGATCGTGAAAACTTTCGACTACATCAACCGCGTTTCTTAACGCTTACGCTTAGCGATTTACAAGGGTATGCAGATCCATTCTCCCTCTCGTAGATGCTCATCACCATGGATAGATCTTGCATGCGCGTAGGATTTTTTTTTGTTTCCCATGCAACGTTCCCCAACACTATTATGTAAATCAGAAGGTATCATAAATAATGTAAAAGGTGCACATTGAAGATCGAAGACTTCACAGGAGGAATGTGGTACTGGAAATAGAGCAGCGCCAACGTTGTTCACGCATCGCTCTTCGTCTCCCCTCACATCTTCTCCTACCACCAACGAACCCCCTCTTTCACCTCTAGGTTGCATGGTCACTTCTCCCTCCTCTCACTTCACCATCTTACCGCAACCCTCTATTGTTTCACTCCTCATCGCTCGGCTGCAGTTTTGTGAGGGAAGATAGCGAACAAGTAACGAAAAGGAAAACTAGAGAAGTTGTTGTCTCTCAGTTGAGAATGCTCAAAAGTGGAAAAAATATCAGTAATCCATTTTGTTATATATAGATTATAATGATATCTAACACATCGGCAATTCCTCATAGTAAATGATCACATGATTTTGTCCATATACACACTTAGGTTTAGATGCATATTTGTAGAAATTGGCTCTACCTAGTCTACTTTAATGTTATTTGTTATTTGTTATTTATATTGGACTTTTTTATTTATTAATGACCTTACCACTAAACATTGTTGTTTTTCATTAATTCACATTTTTGGATATAGTATCATAGTTATCATTTTTCACGTATAACTAGTAGAATTAACTATGCGGGCGCGCTCTTGAATATTAACATACATATAAATTATAATTTTCATTACGATATTTTGTGTTCAGCGGAATTGTAATTATTTTCAATAAAATGTCTTTCCCCCCTTTAGTTTAAGTTTTTATGCAAATCTTTCGTTATAATACAATTCGCCCTAATTCTAACAAAACAAAAGTACAACATAACTCAGGGTAAAATGCCCACTGCATCATAATGCGTTTTTTCTTTCCAAATCCACAATATCTCTATATATCCACATAACTTGATATTGTGTTTAAGAGTGTATATATCTAGCAGAGCATATGAAAATTCTGTAGTGTAGGTGTAACTAAATACAAAATATCAAGAGTAAAGCGTATAGAGTGTGAGTAAGTAATTGTTTTTTCAGCCCCCTCATTTTCTTTCGCTAGTCTTTACTAAGTTTAATATCACTAAATATCTCAATTGAAGTTTCCAAGTACATACTTTCTACTGCATCTATCTTTCTTTTTAGTTGTCATATCAGGTTTGTCTTGAATCAAACTTTCTAAAGTTTGTCCAAATTTATATGAGCATCCACAATTTCAAATACATACGATATGAAAATATAATCCATGATGAATCTAATGATATTGTTGTTTCTTCTTTGAATGTGGTCAAAGTCCAAAAAATTGAACTGAAAACAAAGCTAATATGTTTTCTTTTGAAAAGGAGGAAGACCCCTGACCTCTGCATCTAGGCGATGCTTGCAACCACTTTATTGGTTATTCACAAAAGACCTTACAAAGCAATGCAACAGTAAGTCTGAAGCGACCGTTTTGACAACTTCCGTCGCTACTCCTATTCAGTTGATTAAGGAATGCTGATAGTCTGGGCCTAATACCAAACAAACCTCGCAGTCAAGCCTAACATCTAAGACCTCAGGCCCCAAACAAGCCACTTGCCGAGTATGGGGCACCCCCCGGTCCGGCGTACACACGGAGGCTGCCGCCGCCACCTGCCACAATTCAGCTTCAGAGTTGTGCTGACGCATCAACCTTGCTTGGTCTAGCTGTCGTCAACGCCACCGCGACGCTAGACAACCTCACCATCATACGGTCGTCCATCAACACACGCCCAACAGTGAGACCCCGCTGCTCCATGCTGCTGACACCCACCATTGTCGACGTGTCAAATGCAACGCCGCTCCTCCTTCGCGAACACCAACTGCAGCCATTGGTCCCATTCCCTCCACTTGCAGATCCTTTGTACTACCAACCAAGCTCCAAGGCCCCTAACAACACCTCCAGGAAGGTCACGATGCGAACGGCACTGCTTCCGCCAAATCCAAAGAGGATTGAAGGTTTTCACCCGGTAGAAGATCGGGGTGGGTAAATTGGGCCCTCAGGTGCGCCTTCACGAAGGAAAGCGGCATCCATGGGCGCCGCCGCCGCCAGGCCGGTCATACCGGCCAAGGTTTCCCCCGGACCCAAGGTACACCACCAGGGCTCACCATGATCGGAGCCTGCAGCCGCAAACCACCGGGGTGACGAGAGAGGTAACAGGAGAAAGGGGACCTCCAGATCTGACGCCGCGGCCGCCCCGGAGCAGTTTGCCGCCATGTTCGCCACTAGGTCACCGGCCGACGCCATGCATCCACGCTCCAGATGAAGGCCGCCGTGGGCCAGATCGTCGCCGCCGCCATCAATCGGGCCTCATCCTAGAGAACGGAAATCCCGCGCATCCCGAGCCCATAGTGAGACAGTGATGCCTCCGCCGCTGCCGACGCACGTGCGGGCTTAGCCCTGCGCCGACCATCAGCGGCGGCGGAGGGGAGCGGGAAGGAGGAGGGGGACCGGCGGCGAAGAGTTGGGTCCCCTCGATCGCCGGCACGGTGCGAGGCGGAGAGCAACAAAGCTAATATGTGAAGTAAAAAAGAAACGAAATGGAGGCAGTAGTTATTATAGGATATTCAATACACCATCTTGTGCATAAAGTGGGTCTTAACTTTTAACATTTTTTGCATTACAAAGTGGATAAGCAAATTGAGCTGCATCGAGCCAGTGCTTGCATGAGCATTTTATGACCAATGGTTCTTTTATTTGCGGGGGCTGTGACCAATGGTTCTATGGGTCCTGAAAACTCCGTTTGGAGCACGAGCACTATAAGCCCTTTTTTAGTTTAATTTTATGATTTTTATGGCTCAAATAACTATAAAAACTGTATTTGTGCATATATAGAAGTGTTGGTACGTGAGATATACAAAAAAGACAAATACATGAAAACACGTGCTCGTTTTCATGTTGATTTTGGGCCAGAATATTGTATTTTGTGTGTATTGTATAACATATCGTATTATTGAACAAAAATTAAAAGGTGCTTAGAGCACATACATATGTATGTGTGTAAACAAATCAACTTTCTTTTATACTGTTATAAGCACACCGTGCTCCAATGCCCACGTGTCCTGAAAATCTGCTTTGTTGAACCTCTTGCTATGCAAATTGCTCCTTTTGAAAGGGATGGAGCATATGAAAGAAACACTCGCTAAATGAGTGGTATCACTCCTACGACTAATGAAATGCTAGTTTGATTTATAGTCAACTAATGGCATCTCCAACGGTAATCACCAAATGGAGTTCCAAATGTCTGTGTCCGTGGACAACCGGCCAGGCAAAGGCCGTTGTGGTATCCTCGTTTCTGGACCATGGATTGTGATTGACAATGCGTCACAGTTGTCGGGAGACGTGGTTAAACTGATAATGGGCCAGGTGGACTCTGACTCACTTAAAGCTCCCCCGATTTGGATACGGTCGCGGGATTTAGACTGTGCTGATTTGATGATCCGTGCCGAAGGGTTAAAAGTGTCCTGACCGTCGGATTTAGATATTTGATGCTTATTTACGATTGAATTACTGGAAAATTCGTTTCTGAGCCCAGGCTCATCTGCACCTGCCGACGGAAAAAAATCAAAACAAATATTAAAAAATTCAAAAAAACTCAAAAAAATTGTGTGGTACATATTTTGATGCGTGAGGTTCGCTCCAAATTTCAACTTATTTGGACATCCGAGCAGCTCTCAACAAAAAAGACAAATCGGGTCAAAAAACAAGACAAGAATTATGCAAGGCAAAAAACAAGACAAATCGGGTCAAAAATCGGGTCAAAAAATCAGCTCCACTAACTATTCCCACACTCTGCCTAACGTTGGCTATATCGGCCCAATGTGACCAGCCTTGTATAATTGATGACTACGCCACAGTCGGAATATATATTTGTCCGAGCATCGTGGCTCGGTCTCCGTCGCCACCGGCGACCGTCGAACAAACTACAGGACAAAAACAACACAATGGGGATGCGTACGTACAGGCTGAAGTACGTTGATCCGTACAAGGCAAGAGAGACATGCATACATGCATGCGTGACGGTGCCGGCGCCCTATGCGCGCACTGGGCCTGTCTGTCTCGCCGCGCACCCTGCCACCCGCGGCGGATCATGTCGGGCGCTGGCCGCGCACGCGACTCGTCCGGCCGGTAGGGACGACACCGCGGCATATGCAGGCTTATTTGGCCCTCGCATGCACGCAGCGGCACCTAGCGCGCGCACGGGACGCCATGCACCCCTGTCGATCGAGATCCATGATCCAGCATGCGCGAGCTGCCGCTGCTAGCAAAAGCGCAATGGAACCACCACTAGTAAAAAACAAGTCAAAGCCAGGCCAGCCCATTAGTTCTGGTTCAGTCACCAACCGGGATCAATGAAGGCAACGGTTTTAATTCGTGAGGCCAGGGGGGCGGCAGGGCCACGTGGGGGCATTGGTTTCGGTTCATCAGACCCATTTGGTCCCGGTTTCAGATACAAACCGGGACAAATATGCCTCGCTCTTGACCCACAACCATTGGTCCCGATTCGTGTGTGGAACCGGAAACAAAGGGGGTCATTTAGTCTCGGTTCCAGCCACGAACCGGAACCACTGAGATGCCTATATATACTGCCTCGTCAGCGAGCGGAGCACTCCCACTGCTCTGTTTTTCTGGACGGCGAGGGAAGAACTTTGTGGTGCTCTAGCTGACCTCCTATGTACATGAGGTGTTCGATGAAATGACCAAGCCACATTTAAGCTTTCTCCTTTCGAAGCTCCTTGTCCAAACTCTATTTTTCTCAAGATTTGTCTAGGTTAGGGGGTCCGTCATGTCCCGTCTTGTCCCGTCCCCGTCGTCACCGTCATCGATCGCCCGCGCCCATCTCGGTGATGGCACCACCGTGGTTAGCCTCTTCTTCTTATCTTCTTTCTAAAAGAAAAACGTTTTTACTTGTATGATTTAGATAGATACTTGTGTAATTTTTTACTTTTGTTATTGTATTTATTTTGGTCACTATTATACTTTTTTTAATGTGATGATAAATTTCTATTAATTTGGTCACTTCTGTATTCATGATATGTTGTAATGCTTTTTAATACAGTTTATTATATAACGCACGCGGATGAATCGGCAATGGATGTATGGTGACCGACGCACCTCCAAGTATATTAAGGGCCTGCATAATTTTTTCGAAGCGGCTGAGGCAAACAAGCAAAATGGTTTTATTCATTGTCCATATACTGTCTGTGAGAATACGAAGGTTTTGTCCATTGTACTCTAAAACCCTTCACTTCCACCTGCTTAAGAAGGGTTTTATACAACACTATAATGTTTGGACCAAGCACGTAGAAAGAGGGGTTATGATGGAAGACAACACAGAAGAAAAGGATGATGACAATTATGTGCCTCCTGAATACGGTGATGCTGCAACGGGAGAAGATGAAGATCAAGAGGAAACAGACGATGTATCCAATGATGATCTTCGTCGGGTCATTGTTAATGCAAAGAGACAATGTTAAAGTAAAAAGGAGAAGTTGAAGTTTGATCGAATGCTAGAGGATCACAAAAAGGGTTGTACTCCAATTGCGAAGATGGCAACACAAAGCTCGGTACCACATTGAAATTGATGTAGTGGAAGGCATAGAATGGTGTACCTGACAAAGGATTTGAGAAACTATTGAAAATATGGAAAAACAAGCTTCCAAAGGATAACGAATTGCCCAACAATACGTACGCAGCAAAGAAGTTTGTATGCCCTCTAGGATTGGAGGTGCAAAAGATACATGCATGCCCTAATGACTACATCATCTATCGCGGTGCGTACGAGGATTTGAACGCATGCTCGGTATGTGGTGCATTACGGTATAAGATCAGACGAGATGGCCCTGGTGATGTTGACGGTGAGCGCTCCAGGAAGAAGGTTCCTGCCAAAGTGATGTGGTACGCTCCTATAATACCACGGTTGAAACGTCTGTTTAAAAACAAAGAGCATGCCAAGTCGATGCGATGGCACAAAGAGGACAGTAAGAAAGATGGGAGTTGAGAGCACTCGCTGACGAGTCGCAGTGGAGAAAGATCGAGAGAAAGTGGAGCGACTTTACAGGTGATCCAAGGAACGTATGGTTTGGTTTAAGTGTAGATGGCGTTAATCCTTTTGGGGATCAGAGCAGCAAGCATAGCACATGGCCTCTGACTCTATGTATGTATAACCTTCCTTCTTGGTTGTGCATGAAACGGAAGTTCATTATGATGGCAGTGCTTATCCAAGGCCCTAAGCAACCTGGCAATGACATTGATGTGTACCTAAGGCCATTAGTTGATGAACTTTTACAGCTATGGAATGGAAGAGGTGTACGTGTGTGCGATGAGAACGAACAGGACGAATTAGACCTATATGCATTGCCGTTTGTAACCATCAACGATTAGCCTGCTCTGAGTAACCTTTCAGGACAGACAAACAAGGGATACCATGCATGCACACACTGTTTAGATGACACCGACAGTATATATTTGGACAAATGCAGGAAGAATGTGTACCTGGTGCATCATCGATTTCTTCTGACCAACCATCAATGTCGAAAGAAAGGAAAGCATTTCAAAGGTGAGGCAGATCACCGGAAGAAGCCCACCCTCCGTACTGGTGATCATATACTTGCTATGGTCAATGATTTATATGTAATCTTTGGAAAGGGTCCCGGCGGACTATTTGTTCTGAATGACGCTGAGGGACGCGCACCCATGTGGAAGAAGAAATCTATATTTTGGGACCTACCCTACTGCAAAGACCTAGAGATCCGCTCTGCGATCGACGTGATGCACGTAACGAAGAATCTTTGCGTGCATCTGCTAGGCTTCTTGGAAGTGTATGGGAAGTCAAAAGATACATCAGAGGAACAACAACGTGTGCATAAAAAAGACGGCATACATTCAGAGCAGTATGAAGGTCCTGGCAGCTACGCTCTTACCGAAGAAGAGAAGGAAATCTTCTTTGAATGCCTACTCAGTATGAAGCTCCCGTCTGGCTTCTCGTCGAATATAAAGGGAATAATAAATATGGCAGAGAAAAAGTTTCAGAACCTAAAGTCTCATGACTGCCACGTGATTATGACGCAACTGCTTCCGGTTGCATTGAGGGGGCTTCTATCGGAAAACATTCGATTAGCCATTGTGAAGCTATGTGCATTCCTCAATGCAATCTCTTAGAAGGTGATCAATCCAGAAATCCTACCAAGGTTAAGGAGTGATTTGGTGCAATTTATTGTTAGTTTCAAGCTACTGTTTCCACCGTCCTTCTTCAATATCGTGACACACGTCCTAGTTCATCTAGTCGACCAGATTGTCGTTATGGGCCCTATATTTCTACACAATATGTTCCTCTTTGATAGGTTCATAGGAGTCTTAAAGAAATATGTTCGTAACCGTGCTAGGCCAGAAGGAAGCATCTCCATGGGCCATCAAACAGAGGATGTCATTCGGTTTTGTGTTGACTTCATTTCTGACCTTAAGAAGATTGGTCTCACTCAATCGCGGTATGACGGTAGACTGACTGGAAAAGGCACACGGACTCAATAATATGTAGGGCCGGGCATTCTTGGTCTCAAGCACAATACACAGTTCTACAGCACACTACATAATTCTACAGAAATTTTGGGTTTGTCCATTTTGTACACGAAGTGCATCTAGTTTTTGTCGTAACCCTCTCAAATTTTTAGCACATGCTATGTGCGTGAAATGATGATACCATGCGAACTTTATACCTTTGTAGAGTTCATTTGAAGTGTTTTTCAATTTAGGGTCATTTTTTCTTAAAATAAACAAATGAAGTCAGAAAAGGGTTGAAAAGGGATGATGTGGCTTCAAATGGTGCAAATTGAATGCAGAAAAATTCTTGAGTTCAAATATGTTTAAAAAATTGAAATCCTTTTGTAACAGACGTGCTTTCGTCCGATAAAAGTTATATAAGTAAACTTGATATTATATAAAATTTATGCAACTAAAATTATCAAAGTTCTTTTGTTAAAAACTTTAATATCAAAAATAATATTCATAAAGTATTTTTTGTTAAGAACTTTTAATATGCAAAAAATAACATAAAAATAGAAAAAGTGAAAATAGATGCGCTTATAGGGAAAATTTAACCTAAATTCAAAGTGCTAATTAGGCACCTAACAAGCATTTTCAATTTAGGTCAAATTTCCTATACAAGGGCATCTATTTTCAATTTGAGAGGAGCTCAACGTAGCAGCCGCGGCGGGGCTTATAAACAGGTTCGGTCAACCTTCGCTCGACGAGGTGGAACTAAACTCCCACCACACCGCTATGGAAGGCCATTGGTCCCAGTTGGTGCCACAAATCGGGACCAAAGGTCTCTGCTTCCCGCCCTTTGGGTTGACGAAAAGGGACCTTCTATATAAGAAGCACTTAGGAAAATTCGTAGTTTTCATCGCCACTTCGACGAGCCCACCGTCCTCGTCCCCGTCGCCGCTTGCTGCCCCGAGCCCACCGTCGTCATCCCCGTCCCCGTCGCCGCCCCTGTCGCCGCCCCCGCCGTCGTCGTCCCCATCATCGTCGCCGCCCCCGTCGCCCCCGTCGTCACCCCTGCCGTCCCCATCGCCTCTCCGTCGCCGCCTTCCCGTCCCCGTCGCCGCCCCGCCCCCGTCGCCGCCCTATGGCCGCCCCCGCTGTGAGCCGCCGCTGCCCCGTCGCCGCCCCCGCTGTGAGCCGCCGCCGCCCCGGCTCTGTGCAATATATATATGTTGATTTATTTTATATGATGATGTTTTTGTTCATATATAATGTATATATGTATGTGGCTATATGTATGTATGGATGGATGTATATATATATATGTATGTGGGTATAATGTATATATGTATGTGGCTATATGTATGTGGCTATACGTATATGTAGATGTATATATACTAATTAGTTGTCCTACGAAAATTAGGAGTCCTAGGAAAAATTAGTTAATTAGGAGTCCTAGGAGATTAGTTGATTTTGTGATTTTGTTTATGATGCTTTTTATGTTTTAGTTATTTTATGTTTTATTTAATTATAAGGAGTCCTAAAAAAATTTAGTATGTGTATATTAGATTACAGAAAAATTCTTGGTTTTGGAAAAATTAGTGATTAAACGATAAGTAAACGTTCTCATAGGAATTTGTCTCGACATCGACGATGCCCGGCCCGCATCCTCGTCGTCGAGTGGTCCGCGAGAGCCTGCTTGATAGGCGCTATGTCGGGGACTGGGCTCCGCCGGGTGGCACTGGGAGGTGCTACCTTCCGGGGCTCGAAGCTTGGTGAGGAATCTGGGTCTCATCGTCGACCCGGTGCTTTTTTAGTGGTGGTCATGTGGGCCACTTTCGGTGCAGAGGGAGCGGGCCCCGCGGAGGTGGTACGTCGCTGTGTAAGGGAGGAGGACGAGCACGTCCATCGCTACATGGTGGCGTTTCACACCAGGTTCAACAATACCTGGCAGATTCTTCAGGGATCTCACCCAAGTTATGATCCTGTGATGGTTCCTTATCTTTGGGTGTCCATCATCGGCGACTCAGAGACGTCTAGTGAACCGAGTTCACCGTCCTCCACTTTGGATTTCAGGATATTTGATCTGTATTAGTGATCTTATATGACAATATTCGATATGTATTAGTTAATATTTGATGATGCATTAATAACTGGATTATTCAAGATGATGTATTAGTGATATTCTATTCGAGTTTATTATAAATGTATTAGTGATATTTTATCGGTATAATGCGTGTGTGACTTTCGGTCTGTCGTTGCTCCTTGTGTTCCATGTGTGTTCTTGATGGAGGAATCCCGACTCTTGTCGTTGTGGGCGCCTCTTCTTTCTTCTCTTCTTTGCGATATTTTCATCGGTATAATGCGCAAGAAGAGAGTTATTTAAGGAAAACCTCGACGGACCGAAAGTCACATACGCATTAGGATCCGAGCGTGCCGTAATTCTTGAATTATGAACACAGAAATGTCGTCGTCATCAGACGACAATAGGATCCAAGCATGTGAATTTTCGATGAAGATAAGGGTCTTCCTGACCAGCCTGGGCTGCGAGACGGCAGATTCTTCTCCATGAAGGTTTACGAGGACTCTGATATTTCTACGGTACGCGATAACTGTTTTTTCGTAATTAAGCATGACTTGTGTTTCTTTCCTTCAACACGTAATTTATGTTTTATACAGTTCGACTTGTTCATCCCCTATCATGCAAGACAGTATTTCTTGGAGAAGCTTGGTTTTGAAGAGCACGAAAGTTTCGAGATGAGGACAACCAACTTGAGGACTAAACATGGTCACAAATTTCTGGTGAAAGTAATGAATGCACTTAATAACACAGAATTAGGGTGCTCAAATTGGGAAGCTCTTTGCAAGGCATATGGATTTCAGGAGGATATGGAAATAACCTTCGAACTTCGCCCTAAAGATCATATTGAAGGTAACATCGACATTTGGGTGGATGTCGATATGCTTCCTGTTTTACCTCCATGTGAGTTTATCAACCATGCATATTTTTCAAGTAATTTGCATTCTATATATATAAATATTTGTTGTTCATCCGTATTAAATTTGTTAATTTTTAATTTACAGCTTATTTTGTTTCCTCGAGTGAAATACAGAACATAATTGACACGACACACTACACTTATGGATCACATCTAACTTGGGAGGAGAAGGATGATCTTATCTACTTTGTTAGTGGTGTCATAGCTGATAGGGACATCTTCCCGTATAATTTGGGAACTGGCTCTAATTATACATTGTACAGGATACTAGTGCATAGGTTAAGGACGGAAGGCGTTCGCCGAAATATCGTGGTAAGAGTTGCTAATTAAGTATACTAGTATTGTTGCGTAAATGGTATTGATTACATTGCTAACTAGACTACTATTATGTTCTTGAACAGAAATTGTCATATGAAGTTGTGCCACCGTTGATGCAATCCAAAGGTAATATGACAATAAAAAGCCCCTTCCATCCCGAGTTATCTTTTGCATAGCGCAAATAGCTCCAAATTGAAGCATGAGGACAAATAAAGAAGGATCGCAAGCCACAAATTGAAGATCGTTGGATCTTTTTGCTTTATCATGGAGACATAGGTGTTATTCTTTTTTATGTCATTTTACCTAGGAGGGAAGACTAGGTCCTATGAGGAAGGACTATGTCATTTTATCTTTTTTTTGTTTTATGACACTTTAAATTTGTATGATTAAGATGATGATGATGATGAGTTTTTAGATCTTGTGTAATTAATGGTTTTCTTCATTTGCTTATTAGCTAGCGTCGAGTTCTTTCTATATGTATAGTAGTTAGCAGCGTCAACCAAGCACAGAGAAAGAGGGGACACTTCTCTCTATTAATTAGCTAGCTAACACAATATGAAACACCTAAATTAACCCTCCAAAACCCTCTAACCCCTTTCCCTTTCAAAAAAATCCAGCAACTTTTGGTTCTGGTTGGTGTTACCAACCGGGACTAAAGGTCCTCCTGACTGAGCTCCTCGCAGAGGTCACGTGATGCCCATTTTATCTCGGTTTCTAAGTGAATCGAGACTAAAGGTTTAGGGTTTTAGTCCCGACCCTTTAGTTTGTATGATTCTGAACCGGGACTAATAAGCCTCTGAAATCGAAATAAATGGTCTGTTTTCTATTAATGCACCCACGAATCGTGCGGATACAGAGGGTAACATATGTATGTACATGCCGTCGCCGACGCCGGCCGGGTCAGGGGAAATGCACGGCATGTCTTCGTGTCCGGCCCGATGATAGCCATGGACGGTGGCTGGTCGGGCGGCCGGGAATCGTGATTGGTTCCCGATCGAGTGGCAAAACATCCATCTCAAGCTCTGAACCAGTACTTCTATTCTTCATCGGTGATGGTGGCCGTCGATCAGAGCCGACCGCCGGACAACCCCGCGCGCCCATATCGGGCGTTGCAATGAGCTGCTGCTACAAGACCAACAGAGATGCATGGGCACATTTTATATACTCACCACGCATAATTTTGCATGCTAGGTTTTTTTAACACATTACCAGTTTACAACCAAAGATGCTCACACGTGCGCACCTTCTTTTTAGAAATACTGAGTCGGTATAACATTTCGAGATTAACAACTCATTACATATGTGTCGCGTAACGATTGAAACGTATCCTTCCATTGAAAGTACGCCAGAACAAAGTCTGATCCACCACAAAAAACCAGACATCTTATGGGGCTGGCATCCTTGACCTGTGAGATGAGTTCATGAGGATGCCACTAGCTAACTAGCCGATGAAATCAAAACAAATGAGGGACAACGGTATCGATAAGATCGATCGTGAAGACGCGTACATATGAACATAGTGTGGTTCTGTAATATATGCGTACCCTAGATACGCGGTTTCATATAAATCAATGGTTAGAGGGACAGTGGTATTTTCAGCCCACCAGGGTTCAAGTTTTGGTGCTTGCATTATCCCTAAATTTATTTAAGGATTTTCGACAATGCGTATTCGGTCGGAGGAGACATTTCGTCGATGATGAGGCGCCTACGGTGACTTCGTAAATCTCAAGATGACTCGGTCTTTCGGAGATGCTCGTAGGGCCGGGTAGGATGTACGTGTGTGCGTTCATAGGAGTGAATGTACGTGCGTGTATATGAGCACTTGCTTATGTATTGTGTTCAAAAAAAATATGCGCGGTATACTAGAGTATCAATCCACTGTGTGCGTTCATAAAAGTGAATGTACGCAGGCATTTTCCAATACTGAGGGTATATGCCCGTTTGTTTTATTTTTTTCCTACCATGTTTGCGTGGCTCATATCCGACTATTGGTTTTTTCAAACATTGTAGTACATATTGGTTTTTGAAATGTTAAAATTCGTAAAGTTTGACCACTTTTTTTGAAGAAAATCTATATGTATGGTACCTACAATAGAGAATATATACAATACGAAAGTATTTTAATGACGAGTATAATAGTATTGATTCAATGTTCTAGAAAATATTTTTCTATAAACTCGGTGTTGATAAAATTTGACTTTGAAAAAATAAGTTTGCACTGAAAGAAATGGAAGTACAAATTTAAGCGTGTGTGTGGGAGGGGGGGGGGGATTGAAACCGTGAAAGCGACTGCATCCGGAGGCCTCCACTGGCTTTGTATATCTAAGAAAAATTAGAACGACAACCATCATCCAATCCCCATACCGTCACCGGTCCTCTCTCCCCTGTTTTCCTTTCCCTTCGTGTGCTCTCTTCAACAATCCTATCATGTTTGTGTGGTTCATGTTGAAAGCTTAATGACCATGGCGAGTGGTCCCCGTTTCCCTTCTTGAAGGGTTTGTGATTTGTGAAAGAACCCATGTACTTATTGATAGCGTGGTCTTCACTCTAGGCTGGTCGTGACAAACAATGACTGGTGGTGGCGCCTCATGGCTTCCCGATGGTGCCATCCGCTCCTCCAGTCTCTCGTGTGGAGTATTCAACGTTTCTTTCGATAATCAGGGGCCTCCCCACGGCTCTAGCTTTCATTACAAAAAAGAAGCCGACGAGTACGAGAAATACCAGCCAAAACTGGGAAAAGTAAAGGAAAAGAAGGAAAATAAGTATCTCTAGATCTAGGCTGGAGGATCAACATTCACACCACATCACAGTTTTGCCCTTAAGTATTACACGAGTGAAGCACCGAAAAGACCAAATATCTGAACTAGAGCTTATTCCCCAGAGCCTCTCTTCACCAGGTAACATCAACAACTCGAGAAGACCACATGAATGGAATCGGCCTCTGCAGGGGTTTTCAGTTGATACTCGAGCGTGCTCCTGCCCCCATGTGCTGCTCCATAAGATGCTTTCGCCCAAGACAGATGCCCTATTCCATGCTTACAAATCTTCAACCCAGCTCCAGTACCAGCGGATTCCTCAGTTTCCTCCACATCAATTCCTGGAATTCTAGCATCTTTCTTAAAAACATTATGTGATAATTATTGTACAAGGTGATAATTATTTTTCTTGAAAAATTTATGTGACTCAAGATTTACAAAGTTTTCATGGGCATGAACAAAGTTCAAGGCTAGCCCCCACTTCAACGATGCTCATCATCTCCCTCACTTTCACCTTTCCTTTAGTGAAGTTTTTTGTTCCCCTCTATATTTTCTTATTTTAAACTTTATAAAAGCACACAACACAATAAAATGACTCTCTAATACATCCCGGTTGTCTGAGTGGTAGCGCTTTCTTTGAAGTCATTAAGCTAGACATAAAGTGCTCAAGTAATGGATCCATCCGGATCCCAAGGTATATCAAAGTCAATATTAATTAACAATGATTTGTAATTAAGTAGGGAGCACAAAGTGATATATATCATGTGACAACGAAGTCTAACTCTCTTCCTATGCATCGGCATGTCATAAAAGAACAATTCATTCACACAAAGTAAAGGTCAATACATAGCATAAGTAGTTTCCTGCAATTTTATCGTATTGGAAACATAAAGAGGTGAAGATTTGGTTCATCCCTCATAATAATTGCAAGTAGGAGCAGCAAACACATGCATATTATAATCATCAAAATCATCATGTGTAGTGGTAAAACATCAATATAATCCTTAATAAGTGCAAACTTTTTTGATATAGTGTAGTGGGAGAATTCAAAAAGATAATAGGACTATCATGTGTGGGTCAATAGAAATAGTTTCATGCTTAACATACGGAACAATTGCAAGTTCATATCCATAAGCATAATTCATATTGGCATCATGGCCACAAGCATGGAAAACATCAAGTTCATCAAAAAGGGATATTTCTAAAGAATCCAAGTGATCATGGCAATCATCATAGCATTCATCCTTCGATATGTGCGAAGGGTTATTAAATAAGGTATGAGTTGAAGCGTTTCTCTCATTAGAAGGTGGGTACGGGGCTAATCCGCTCTTCCTCCTTTTGTTCTTCGCTCTCTTCCTCGTGTTTTTCATCTAATGAGCTCACAATTTCAGCAACTTCCTCTTTCGTTGATTCCTGCAAAATATTAGTTTCTTCCAAGGCAGTGGTCATTCTTTCAATAAATTCTTTAACGTAAGCATTAGAAGCATAGTTTTCATAGCAATATTTAAGTATGGCAAATTTTCAAATTTGTAAAGAGTAGTATCACACTTTTCAACCAAAATAGCAATTTCATAAGCACCCTTAAAAGCAACAAATTCTTCAATTTGTTCAACATCATAATAACAATAGGCTTCATTGGCATAAGAAGATAGTATTTCATGATCATTAAACACACATTGGTAGGGAAGGTGTTTTTTAGTTTCTTCAAATCAACAAGTAAAGCCATGTATTTTGCATAAATTCCAAGCATAGCAACAAAAACTATTAATTTGATGCCACGAGAGTTTCCCTTTTTGAGCTAAGAGGTGTCGCACATAATGAGCATGCTAATTTATTGGTTTTCCCTCAACTAAGCTAGTAGGGGTTTCACCACAAGCACAAATGAATTGAAGATGATCCAAGTAATAAGCTTCGATAGTTTGGAACACTAGTGGTTCTTCAACTTTTTAAGCGTCAAATACATCTATTTTTTTGGTGTTTTGCATTTCCTACCCATATTTAAAGATACAAAACAACTAATAACAGAAAATAAAAATTACTTAGTGATAAAGAAAACAGGCACACACGAGAATATTCACCCCATGCTATTGCTCCTCGGCAACGGCTCCACAAAAAGGTGTTGATAACCCACAAGTGTAGGAGATTGTTTGCAGCCTTTTTCGATAAGTAAGAGTGTCGAACTCAATGAGGAGCTAAAGGTAGAACAAATATTTCCTCAAGTTCTATCGACCATCGATACAACTCTACGCACGCTAATGCTTGCTTTACCAAGAACAAATATGAAACTACTTTGCGAGAATAAAACTAGAGTACTTTGCAAGATAATAAAGAACGTGAAACTAAAAGTTAGGTGTTGTTTTAATAAAAGAACAATAAAAGTAAATAGCTTAGTAGAAAGCTTTTTGTGTGACGCAAGTGAAAGATTGTCCCTAGGCAATTGAATATAATATGATAGATACTTGCTATATGCAATGAGGGAGAGGCATACACTAACACACTTTCTATACTTGGATCATATGCACTTATGATTGGAACTCTAGTAAGCATCCACAACTACCAAAGTTCATTAAGGTAAAATCCAACCATAGTACTAAGTATCAAGTCTTCTTTACTCCCATACGCAACAACCCACCTACTCGGGTTTGTGCTTTTGTCACTCACAAAACCCACCATAGGAAAATAATGAACATATTGCAATACCCTACGGCGAAGATCCCTCACGTTTGCGCGACATGGAGGGAATCATAGGAGAGCACCATATCAACATATAACTCATATCAATAACATCATACCACAATTAACCCATAGGACAAAAGATATCTACTCAAACATCTTAGGATAGCCAAATATCATTGGGAAATAATATATGGAGATGAGCACCATGTTTAAGTAGAGTTACAACGGGGAAGAGAGGTTTTACACCGCTGCATAGAGGGGGAGAGAGTTGCTATTTACGGCGGCGAAGTTGTTGGTGTAGATCGTCGTCAGGGTGATTGCCCCGACGGCGTTCCGCCGCCACCGGGGGAGAGGGGGACAGAGCCCCCCTCCTTATTTTCATTCCTTTGCCTCACCCCTAGATGGGAGGAGAGTTCCCCCTCTGGTCCATGGCCTTCATGATAGCGGAGGGTAGGAGCCCCTCCGAGATTGGATCACCCTCTCGGTTCTCTTCTGTTTCACGTTCATGTTTTTTGGCCAAAAACCGTTTCTTGTATTCCCAGAGATTCGTAACTCCAATGGGACTGGGATTTTCAAGGGATTTTTATCTGAAAATTAGCTTCCTTGCGCTCGAAGGAGAGCTCTAACCAACTTACGAGGAGGGCAGAACCCACCACCACGCGCCAGGGCCCCTAAGCACGCCCTGGTGTCTTGTGGTCGCTGTGGGCCCGCGTTTGCGATGATTCCACCTCTCAAAATTCACAAATATTCCAAAATAGTTCTCCATAAATTTTTATCGCGTTTGGACTTCGTTTGATATGGAATTTCTGCAAAGACAAAAAAACACAAAAAACAGGAACTGACAATTGGCACTGGATCAATATGTTAGTCCAATAAATCATATAAAATGTTGCCAAAATATGTTAAAGTTGTATAATATTGGCATGAAACAATCAAAAAAGATAGATACGACGGAGACGTATCACCCTTCACCCAGCTATTCTGGCTAGAATCTAATCTACCAGAAACTACAAATCTTCCCTACTCAGCTTATTATAGTGGAGGGCAATTCCCAATTATTTGATAGAGAAGCACCCTAGGACACACTGAAATATATCGATAAAAGGGGTCACCTCTTCAGGTGTCATGTTAATATGGAACAAAGCAGTCTTGTGATAATTAAATCTCCACCCTGGAACCTGTTCAAAGCAGGTAAGAATTCATTTTAGATTAAGAGCCACTCTAGGGTCATCCTGAAGGAAAAGGAGAGTGTCATCAGCATATTGCAGACACGTCACCCCCCTTCCACTAAATCAGCACATAAGCCAGCCCAGCTCTACTACCTTTAACCAGCATCCTAGAGAACACATCTACCACTAATTGAAAAGCAAAGGAGAAAAAGGATCCCCTTGACTCAACCCTTTTCCAGTAAGAAAAAAATCACTCTCCATCACATTCAGTTTCACTCCCACAAAGCCTTGTTCTATCAGACTTTTAATCGAACCAATCCACTTACTACCAAAGCCCCTAAGATCTAGGACCTCAAGCACAAAATCTAAATTGACTCTATCATATGCTTTTTCATAATCAATTTTAAACACCAGACCTTTGTCACAAGAAGCATGCACTGCATGAACAATTTCATGAGCAGTCACCACACTTTCCAGTATATATCTCCCCTATTAAAAGTTGATTGACAATTAGATATCAATCTACCTAAAATCATAGCTAACCTATTAGTAAGGACCTTGGAGAATATCTTGAAACTGTAATTAAGAAGGCTAATAGGTCTAAATTTGTTCATAGTTCTGGCATCATTCTCTTTGGGAATGAGGGTGGTCATAGAAAAGTTCAATCTGAAAAGATCTAGATCCCCATGAAACCAGGGATCAAACATCTTGATCACATCTCCCTTCACAATATCCTAGAATTCCTGGTAAAACATGAAAGGGATACCATCAGGGCTAGGAGGCCCATCTGAGTAGGATCCAAAAACAGCATCCTTGGTCTCATTCTCGGAGAACCTAGCCTCTAAAGCACCATTCTCCTAATCAGAAATTTTCTCTTCCTCGGAGAAAAGATCGTCTCTAAGATTAATGTCAGGTCTAGGTTCGCACTCAAATAGTCTTTTATAATACTCTACAGCCATTTTCTGCATCCCAGCAAGGTCAGAAACAGAGCCCTTGGCCCCCTCTAGTACATGAATAGTTTTTTCTCCCCTTCTGATTTGCATTAAAACTTGCATTATTCATATCTCCTTCTAGGATATCTCTATCTCTAGCTCACTATCTAGCTTTAATCTCTTCTATTTGCCAAATCATGGACAATTCTCTAAAAATAATAGCCATCTTATTCTTTTCCATGTCAGTGAGATCTCCAACCACAGCCTTAATATCTAATATATCATATTCCAACATAAGCTCTTTCTTATTCTTTCTAAGAAAAGATTCTATATTCCTACTCCACCCTTTAGCCATCCTCCTAAAAGTCCTAACCTTATGTTGCCAAACATCAAGAGGATTATTACTAGAGAACCTACTACCCCAGCTTTCTCGACAAGCTCCTTGAAATCAGGTCTGGTAATCCACCATTTTTGAAACTTAAAACTCCTAGAATTAGTAAACGCACCAACCCCAGAGTCCCAAACAATGGGTGTATGGTCACTGCCAACTCTAGGTTGACCTATAGCGGTTGTTATAGGATATTTAGTATCAAATTCTTTAGAACAAAAGATCCTATCTATCTTGGACATAACCAGGTTCTCCTTATTTGTTAGCCCAAGTGTACATCCTACCAGACATGTTAATCTCCAACAGAGACCACATGTCAACCCACATATTAAATTCATCTACCCACCTATAGTTAACATTACCATTGTTCTTATCAGTGGGGCATCTAACAAGATTAAAATCCCCTCCAAACAAACAAGGTCCATTCCAAGCCAAACACAGCTCATGTAATTCTGAAATAAAATGCATTTTCTCCTCCTCATACGCATGCCATAAATGGTAAAGATTCTAGCTACAAACTCATCACTTATCTTTAATCATCACACTAACAGAGTAATTCTTAATGTCCCAACTAATAATGTCAAAAATATCTACATACACCAACCATAATGCCTCCAGCAGAGCCATTGGAAGGGAGGAAATTCCAAGAGAAAATTCAATTACCCATAAGGTTTTTAAGAAAGTTTTTGGAAAAATCACTTTGCTTGGTCTCTTTAAAGCCTATCAAAGCAGGTTTCAAAGGCCGAATGGTGTCCTCTATACACTTCTTCCTACCAAGACCAAGCAACCCCCTGGAATTCCAAAAGATGTATTTCATTGCAACTTTCTATTGGGGTGCTTGCACATCCAGCTGTAGAATTCTTGGACCATTCTTGTGGATAAATTTGGGGCAAGATTAATGTTCATTGGTGGTTGCACCGCTTATGCTCTAGTACTATGTCCCATGTAACGGGGTTTGTGGCCAATGACGATGGCACTCGGTACCTATTGTCTGTGATTATCCTTCTTGCTTCAACCCACTAGACCGACGTTAGTTGTTCTAATCTAATTTTTTATTTTGCTTAGTAGTGCTCGTAATATCGTTGATTAGGTGGGGAAGAATCAAGTTGTAGGACAATTCCAGCTCTCCAACCCTGTGACTTCCGCGAGTGAACGGGGGCAACCCTAGCGCCCCTTCACCCTTGCCTCCTGGATATCCTCCGCCGTCGTCATCGCGAGTCGTCGTTTGTCATTGCCTAGCCAGTGTAGCGGCGAGGCCCTGCTCCCTCTCCGCTAGACATGGTTGTTGGCGCGAGATTGGCATGTTGGTTGTAACGTAGGGTTACCGCGGGGCTTGACCGAGCGACGACAAGTGTGTGGGGCGGCAATGAAGTTGTGCCCTGGTGGGGGCAGCAGCCATGAGGTCTTCTCCTTCCTTGAGTGGTGGCTTCTAGGACAACCCGTTGAGGCACAACAAGGTCTCGCTCCAGCGGGTCTTCTTACGGCGTGGGCTATGGGCAGCTAGTGTTGAGGGCGACAGGCTCCGCCATGACCCTAGGATGGTGTAGTGCCCGGTGTGGCAGTGTCGGGGGTTGGTGCGTGTCCGGGTCAACAAGATCTTGTTCTTACCCGTGGATGGCGTCGGTTGTTGGATGCCTTTGGCTGCGGTCGAAGGCAACTTTCATGGATACCGGGTGGGGGTGGCTGCGGCATGGTGGCAGTGGTGCCTACCTAGCGGCACCAGGTTGTCATAGACGTTCTTGTCCCACGGGTGTGTGGCAGCGAGTCTTTCTAGGTTGGCAGTGCGATGGTGATGGCAGAGCGGGTGACAGCGAGCCGACATAGGTGGATGCTTGGCGGTCGAATACCATGTGCCACCGTGAGGCGTGATGTGTCCGCTGGTATGGGGCTCCCCCCCTTCGGACCAGGAGTGGCCATATTTTATGGAGCGACGTTCTTCCTCCCGGGCGGCCACAGCTCGCAGATGACCATCGACATGTGCTAACTTTCGGTGTAGGGGGTGGACTTGGTCCCCCTGTCGGAGGTTGATTACTCCCCGCGTGTGCTCTTGTCTTGCTCTGCCCCATGTTGAGGTGGTGTCTTGTGACTTGGTCGGGGTGGCGGCCGCATCTTATGGCGTCGATGACAAGCTCGTCGAAGGATGTTGGGGCGGTGGCCCCGGATGGTGGGCTACACGGTTGGCTTTTTTCAAAGGAACATTGTGGTGTGGTGGTTCCACCTCTTGGTTGTATGGCGGAAGGAGTGCGGTGGTGGGAGGCTCTGTCCTGCTCCGATAGTGCTTTGATCTGCCGTAGTTGCGCCGTGCCTTGTTGCGGTCATGACTGGGACGCCTCCTGATGGTTCAAGTAAGAGTCCGAACGAAACCTTAGTGCTTGGCATGCATGACAATGGCACCCGTGTCTTTTCATGAAGACCATGTACTGGATCTTGGTCTTGTGACACGGCTCCGAGTGAAAACCCTGTCTGCTTCATCGGACTCAGCAGCGGCATGCTTTGCCCCGTCACCTTCCCGATGTTTTACCGTCAAACTAAGCTAGTCTCCCATCCGAAAATTCTATACCCACGATAACCTTCCATAATCTCTCTTCTCTCCCTCCTTATTTAATTGGGATGGGCCCAGCCGCCCAATTACTTTGTTCCACCTCAGCCCGTCAGATAAATTACGTACATCTTCGCAAAAAAAGAAGAAGATAAATTACGTACAAACTGTACATAGATGTAGCAAAGCTCGTCTCCCATCTGGCACATTCATGCGTGTTGCACCATTATGCATTGTTCCTTGCCCTTTCTTGTAAGTTGTAACGAGTACCTTACAAAGAACAAGAGTCGGGTATAGCGCAGCAGAAATGGTTTTGAGTAGGACAAAAGAGTATCGAGCCGCGGGACACGACGAGAGATGCGTACGTACAGCTCGATGTACGTACATGTCCGTACAAAAGGCCAAAAGCGACATGCCGGCGCCCCGCTCGCCGGGCGCGCACGCGAGCTGTCTGCGCCGTCCGGCGCCGTGGTCCACAGCGTGGCCGGCCGCCGCGGATCATGTCGGGCGGTGGCCGTTCGTGTCCGGAAGCGACGGCGACAGCGCGCATACGCGCACATACGGGTATGCCATGAGTGCCATCGCTGTCGATCGAGATCCATGCGTGGATCAACTCGGTGACGTACGTACATGCTGGCAAGGAACAACGCATATGGTGCAACCAAAGCACAAAGGAACCGAACTGTCGTGCGGGTGCAGGTGCGGGGTGTAACGTAAGGGAGTGTACATGTCGTTGCCGACGCCGGCCGGGGTCGGCGGGCATGGCATGTCATGTCGTCATTTCTCGTGCCATGGACGGTGGACGGTCGGCCCTCGTGATTCATTCTCCTCTAGGAGTATATATGTATATGTGTTACCGCGTTAGTAACATAATATCCACGATGCTCGATCGGCCTTCGACCTGAGCCGACCACCGGACAAATGCTTGCTCGCGCCCCGGTATAATCGCCGTGGCGAAGTGCAAACATGGGTACATATTCCTGTACCGCACCGTGCCAACATCGATCGACCACACGTGCGGCCGGGGAGAACTGTGTGCCCTCCGATCCCTCACGCCTACCTTGATTTGCTCCCTTGAATTCATGCATGCATCCATGCCATCGCCGATCGTGCGTGTAAACATATATGGGTTAGCTAGTTTCATTTCATCACGTACTAGGCCAATTTTCTCATATACTGATAGACTATATTACTAAACTGTCTAAAATTGGAGGCCTCTCTTTCAACCGAGGTCTCCGATTGAAAATTGGACCACGGATTTTAACCGGATCAATAATCTCTCACTCAACTATCTCTGATCCATCTAGCGGGAGCCGCTCCTAACCCGCTCCTAACCCTACCCCCTCCCGTGTGGTGCTCTCGTGCCGCACCGGAGCGCTCCCGTCGGTCGTCTCCCGGTTCTCCCGCGCACACCCTCTCGCCATCGTTGCCGTCGGGGCCGTCGCAGGCAAAGCATGTGTGCCACAGTGGCGGTGGTGGCGTTTCTCCTCACCAAAGACTCAGTCAGGACGGCGGCGGTCCGCGATGGCAGCCAGGCATGTGGCGGCGGCGTTCGGCAACTCGTACTGTGTCGGCGGCTTGGGGACCCGATCTGGGTCCAGATGGGATTCGGGCGGGCTACACATGCTGATGTCGTATACCGTCAATGGCAGGCTACCCCTGGATCGACCTGCAACACGAGGACGTCGGGGCTCCGGCCCTAGGCGTGGCGGTGGTGGCCGTTTCCTTCGCCGGAGATAGTCAACCTGAGGCTGGATGATCGGATCTCTAGATCCGTCATCTAGTCTCGGCTGCGAGTTGGGGAGACAGAGTTGCCAATAAAAACTGAGCCAATGGTGGGCGATGGCGGTGTCTCACGTCGTTACCTTGATGAAGGCATCGTCGTGTAACTTCTGTCAACCCACTAGTGCTGCTTCGGGGGAAACCTTAAGATCTGGTCATCCAGATCGGACGATGGCGGTACTGCGGTGTCGTTACTCTCTTGGGAGCATCGTTTGTGGAGCACCGCTGGAAGATAGAGATAGGAGGTGGAGCGGCTAAGTCTTGCACGAAGCTTTGGCAGAGATGTCAAGTCATGCCTGGCCGACAGGTGCTACGCTGTGTCATGCCTGGTCGGCAGATGCTACGCACGACATATCTTCCAGAGTCTTCGCGTCTGGATGAATGTGCGCAGGGCGGTGGTGCCGTTGGGCGTGGTGGTGGCGTCGACGGATGTCTGGACTGGCAAGGATGATGCGGATCTCTCTCCTGAAGATGGGTCAGCGGTCCGAGGATGATGGCGGCTTCTGGCTTCTAAATGTGTGCATGTGATGCGCGCTTTAGGTCTGCTGCACCGGCTGTTGGTCCCGATACGTTATGTGGATGGATCAGCGACGACATCGGTTTTAGATATGAGGGGTGAGAGCACTCCACTTATCGAGTTTGTAGGTGTGAGTGGTGGCTTCGGGTGGCTTGATATATTTTCTTGTCACGCCTTTGTGGAATAATTAAAATATGGTTGTATGCATCGATTGATGCAAAGGCCAGGGGTTTGACCTCATTTTCTAAAAAAACTATTTTAATTCACTATATGCTCTCTTATTTCATTGAGAAATTAAATATTGGATTTCATTCATGATTTTAAGTGGGTCAACAATTCTTCAAATCAATAGAATCAAATTATAAAAATTTAAAAAGGATTGACCTTTCAAAAAACTAATACACCTCATATTCTATGATAGATTTGTTGGAAATATGCCCTAGAGGCAATAATAAATTAGTTATTATCATATTTCCTTGTTCATGATAATCGTTTATTATCCATGCTATAATTGTATTGATCGGAGACTTAAATGCATGTGTGGATACATAGACAAAACCATGTCCCTAGTATGCCTCTAATGGACTAGCTCGTTGATCAAAGGATGGTTAAGGTTTCCTAGCCATGGACATGAGATGTCATTTGATAACGGGATCACATCATTAGGAGAATGATGTGATGGATAAGACCCAAACTACAAACATAGCATATGATCGTGTCAGTTTATTGCTACTGTTTTCTGCATGTCAAGTATATGTTCCTATGACCATGAGATCATGCAACTCACGGATATCGGAGGAGTGCCTTGTGTGTATCAAACGTCGCAACGTAACTGGGTGACTATAAAGGTGCTCTACAGGTATCTCCGATGGTGTTTGTTGAGTTGGCATGGATCGAGACTGGGATTTGTTACTCCGTGTGACGGAGAGGTATCTCAGGGCCCACTCGGTAATACAACATCACAACAAGCCTTGCAAGCAATGTGGCTAAGTGTTAGTCACGGGATCTTGTATTACGGAACGAGTAAAGAGACTTGCCAGTAACGAGGTTGAACTAGGTATGGAGATACCGACGATCGAATCTCGGGCAAGTAACATACCGAAGAACAAAGGGGACGTTATACGGGATTAACTAAATCCTTGACATAGAGGTTCGACCGATAAAGATCTTCGTAGAATATGTAGGAACCAATGTGGATGTCCAGGTCCCGCCATTGGTTATTGACCGTAGAGGTGTCTCGGTCATGTCTACATAGTTCTCGAACCCGCAGGGTCTGCACACTTAAGGTTCGGTGACGTTTCGGTAGTGTAGAGTTATGTATGGTGGTGACCGAAGTTTGTTCGGAGTCCCGGATGAGATCCCGGACATCACGAGGAGCTCCGGAATGGTCCGGAGGTAAAGATTCATATATAGGAAGTCCCAGTTTGGTTTCCGGAAAAGTTTCGGGCTCATCGGTAGTGTACCGGGAGTGCCGGTAGTGTACCGGGAGTGCCGGTAGTGTACCGGGAGGCCTCCGGGAGGGGTATTTCGACCCCAAGAGGTCCATGGGCTGTGGGAGAATAATAACCAGCCCTTAGTGGGCTGGGAAAACAGCCACAAAGGCCCATGGCGCAGGAGAGAAAGTCCTAAAGCAAAAAGTGGAAAATCAGCCAATAGGAGGCAATCCTACTCCAACTAGGATTGGAGGTGAAGTAGGATTTCTTCCCACCTCCTATTTCGGCCGACCCAAAGGCCTTGGCTGCCTCTCCTCTCCTCTCCTCCTATATATACTAGTGGATTGGGTGGTTTTTGGACAGAATTTCCGGCCACGTGCTACCCGTTTCACCGGTGCACAGTTTCTCCTCTAGATCGGTTTTCCGCGGCGCTTAGGCGAAGCCCTGCCGGAATCACTCCACCACCATCACCGGAGCGCCGTCACGCTGCCGGTGAACTCTCTCTCCTCTCCACCTCCTCTTGCTGGATCAAGATGGTGGAGATCGTCATCAAGCTGCACGTGTGCTGAACGCGGAGGTGCCGTCCGTTCGGCGCTAGATCGGAAGGACCGTGATCGAGATCGCGAGACGGTTCGTGATGAGATCGCGGAACGGATCGTGATGAGTTCGCGGGACAGATCGTGATCAACATCGTGAGACGGATCGTGATGAGATCGCGGGACGGATCGTGATGAGTTCACGGGACGGATCGTGATTGGATCGCGGGACGGATCGTGATGAGATCGCGGGACGCTCGGCGATTTGGATCGCGAAGATGTTCGACTACACCAACCGCGTTTCTTAACGCTTCCCGCTTAGCGATCTACAAGGGTACGTAGATCCACTCTCCCTCTCGTAGATGCTCATCACCATGGATAGGTTTGCGTGTGCGTAGGAAAATTTTTGTTTCCCATGCGACGTTCCCCAACAGTGGTATCAGAGCTAGGTTGATGGTTCGATGAGATCTCGAGTAGAACACAAAAGGTTTGTGGGCGTTGATGCTTAGATTGCTTCCTCCCTTGGTCGTATTTTGGTTCAGCGGGATTGTGAGATGAAGCGGCCCGGACCAACATTACTCGTACGCTTACGAGAGACCGGTTCCCTCGACGCAACTTGTTGCTTAGATGGCTTGCGGGTGACAGTTTCTCTCACTTTAGTTGGATCGGATCCGACAAAGGCGGTCCTTGAGAAGGATGAAAAGCAATCTATGTATCACCGTTGTGGTTTATGCGTAGGTGAGAATCGTTCTTGCTAGATACCCGTAGCAGCCACGTAAAACATGCAACAACAATTAGAGGACGTCTAACTTGTTTTTGCAGGGTATGTTGTGATGTGATATGGCCAATTACATGATGAGATATATGTGATGTATGAGATGATCATGTGATGTATAGAATTTCACGACTTGCATGTCGTTGAGTACGGCAACCGGCAGGAGCCATAGGGTTGTCTTTAATTATTGTATGACCTGCGTGTCAATCATTAAGCGCTATGTAATGCTTTACTTTATCGCTAAGCAGTAGCAATAGAAGTAGAAGCAGGGCTGGCGCCACAACCCCAATGGCAACACATTGATGGAGATCAAGATGATGGAGATCATGGTGTTGTGCCGGTGATGATGGAGATCATGCCGGTGTTTCGAAGATGGAGATCTTAAACACAAGTTCATGGCCATATCATGTCACTTATGAATTGCATGAGATGTTAATCCTTTTTATGCACCTTATTTTGCTTAGGACGACGGTAGCATTATAAGGTGATCCCTCACTTAATTTCAAGCTAAATTGTGTTCTCCCCGAATGTGCACCGTTGCGAAAGTTCGTCGTGTTGAGACACCACGTGATGATCGGGTGTGATAGACTCTACGTTCACATACAACGGGTGCAAGCCAGTGTTGCACATGCAGAACACTCGGGTTAAACTTGACGAGCCTAGCATGTACAGACATGGCCTCGGAACACGAGAGACCGAAAGGTCGAACATGAGTCATATAGTAGATATGATCAACATAATGATGTTCACCATTGCAGCCACCTCAACTCACGTGATGATCGGACTTGAGTTGGTGAATTTGGATCATGTATCACTCGAATGATCGGAGGGATGTCAATTTGAGTGGGAGTTCTTAAATAATATGATTAATTGAACTCATTATCATGAACATGGTCAAAGTGTCTTTGCAAATTATGTTGTAGATTACTAGCTCGCGTTGTGGCTCCCTTGTATTTTTATATGTTCCTAGAGAAATAGAATTGAAAGATGTTGGTAGCAATATTGCGGACTGGGTCCGTGATCTGAGGATTGTCCTCATTGCTGCACAGAAGGCTTATGTCCTTAATGCACCGCTCGGTGCGCCACCCCCTCTAGCGTTGTCTATAGATGTTGTGAACATCTGACAGGCACGTTTCGATGACTACTTGATAGTTTTGTGCGTCATGCATTACGGCTTAGAATTGAGGCTCCGAAACGTTTTGAACGTCACAGAACATATGAGATGTTCTAGGGGCAGAGATTGTGATCTCAGGCTCGTGCCTGTGTTGCGAGATATGAGATCTCCAACAAGATTCTTTGCCTGTAAGATGAAGGAGAATAGCTCAATCGTTGAGCATGTACTCAGATTGTCTGGGTACTACAATCGCTTGAATCAAGTGGGAGTTGATCTTCCAGATAAGATAGTGATTGATATAGTTCTCCAAGTCACTGTCACTAAAGCTACTAGAACTTAAGTGATGAACTATAATACACCAGGGATAGAAGTATTGATCCCTGAGCTGTTCGCGATGTTTGACACCGCGAAGGTAGAAATCAAGAAGGAGCGTCAAGTGTTGATGGTTAATCAAACCACTAGTTTCGAAAAGGGCAAGATCAAGGAGGGAAACTTCATGGATAGCAAGTCAGTTGCTGCTCCAGTGAAGCAACCCAAAGTTGAACTCAAACCCGAGACTAAGTGCTTCTATTATGAGGTGAGAGGTCGCTGAAGCGGAACAACCCTAGATACTTGGTAGATAAGAAGGCTGGCAACATTGATAGAAGTATATGTGATATACGAGTTACTAATGTGTACCTTGCTAGTACTCTTAGTAGCACCTGGGTATTGGATACCGGTTCGGTTGCTAAATGTTAGTAACTCGAAATAAAAGCTACGGAATAAACGGAGAACTAGCTAAGGGTGAGGTGACGATATGTGTTGGAAGTGTTTCCAAGGTTGATGTGATCAACATCGCACGCTCTCTCTACCTTCAGGATTAGTGACGAACCTAAATAAATGTTATTTGGTGTTTTGCGTTGAGCATGAACATGATTAGATCATGTTTATTGCAATACGGTTATTCATTTAAGTTAGAGAATAATGGTTATTCTGTTTACATGAATAATACCTTCAATGGTCATGCACCCAGTGAGAATGGTTTGTTGAAATCTTGATCGTAGTATTACACATGTTCATAACATTGATGTCAAAAGATACAAAGTTAATAATGATAGTACCACATATTTGTGGCACTGCCGCTAAATGTCATATTGGTATAAAGCGCATGTAGAAACTCCATGCTGATGGATATTTGGACTCATTCGATTTTGAATCGGTTGAGACATGCGAACCATGCCTCTTGGGCAAGATGACTAAAGGACCCCGTTGGATGGAGCGGGCAAGTGATTCATTGGAAATGATACATGTTGATGTATGCAATCTAGTGAGTCTTGTAGTGTGCAGTGGATATCGTTATTTTCTTACCTTCACTGATGATTTGAGTAGATATAGTGTATATTTACTTAATGAAACACAAGTCTGAATCGTTTGAAAGGTTCAAGCAAATTCAGAGTGAAGTTTAAAGATCATCGTGACAAGAAGATAAAAATGACTGCGATATGATCGTGGAGGTGAATATCTGAGTCACGAGTTTGGCATACAACTTAAGACAATGTGAAAGTTGTTTCACAACTAAACGCCACCTGGAACACCATAGTGTGATGGTGTGTCCGAACATCATAGTTATGCTCTATTGGACATGGTGCGTACTATGATGTCTCTTGTCGTTTTACTACTATAATTTTGGGGTTATGCATTAGAGACAACTACATTCACTTTAAATAGGGCACCATCTAAATCCGTTGAGATGACACCATATGAATTATGGTTTGATAGAAACCTAAGCTGTCGTTTCTTAATACTTGGGGCTGCGGCACTTGTGTGAAAAATGTTTTCACCTAATGAGGTCGAACCCAAGGCGGACAAATGCATCTTCATAGAATACCCTAAGATCAGTTGGGTGAACCTTCTATCTCAGATCCGAGTGCAAAGTGGTTGTTACTAAAACGGATCCTTTCTCGAGGAAAGGTTTCTCTCGAAAGAATTGAGTGGGAGGAAGATAGAACTTGATGAGGTTGTTAAACCTTTGTTCAACCAGAGAGTAGCGCAGCGCAGAAAGATGTTTCTGTGAAGCCTACGTTAGTTGAAGAGGAAGTTAATGATGATGATCATGAAGCTTCAGGATCAAGTTACTATCGAACTTCGTGGGTCGACAAGGATGTGTACTGCTCCTAAGCGGTACGACAACCCTGTCTTCGAGGTCATGTTGTTGGACAGCGATGAACCTACGAGCTATGGAGAAGCGATGATGGGCCCGGATTCCGACAAATGGTTAGAGACCATGAAATCCGAGATAGGATCCATTTATGAAAACCAAGTATAGACTTTGGTAGACTTGCTCGTTAGACGGCAGGTCGTTGAGTACAAATGGACCTTTAGAATGAAGACAGACACTGATGGTAAATGTCACCATTTGTAAAGCTCGACTTGTTGCAAAGTTGTTTGTGACAAGTTCAAGGAGTTGACTGCGAGGAGGCTTTCTCACTCGTAGCGATGCTAAAAGTCTGTTGGAATTATGTTAGCAGTTGCTGCATTTTCAATTACGAAATCTGGCAGATGGATGTCAAAACGTCGTTTCCTTAACGGTTTACTTAAGGAAAGGTTGTATGTGATACAACCAGAAGGTTTTGTCAGTCCTAAGGATGCTAAAAGATGAGAGAGCTTCAGTGATCCTTCTATGGACTGAAGCAAGCATCTCGGAGTTGGAATATACACTTTGATGAGGTGATCAAAGTTTTTGTAGTTTATACAAAGTTTACGAGAAACTTGTATTTGCAATAAAGTGAATGGGAGCACTATAGAGTTTCTGATAAGTATATGTGGTTGACATATTGTTGATCGGAAATAATGTAGAATTTCTGGAAGGCATAAAAGGTTGTTTGAAAAGTGTTTTTCAAATGAAGACCTGGATAAAGCTACCTAATTGTTGAGCATCAAAATCTATAGAGATAGATCAAGATGCTTGATGAGACTTTCAATGAGTGCATACCTTGACAAGATTTTGAAAGAGTTCAAAATGGATCAGCCAGAGAAATAGTTCTCGTCTGATTTGTAAGGTGTGAAGTTGAGTGAGACTCAAAGCTCGACAACGGCAGAAGAAAGAGAAAGGATGAATGTCGTCCCCTATGCCTTAGCCATAGGCTCTATATTATGCCATGCTGTGTACCGCACCTATGTGTGCCTTGCCACGAGTCTGTCAGGGGGTACAAGAGTGGTCCAGGAGTGGATCACTGGACAGCGGTCGGAATTATCCTTAGTAACCAGAGGACTAAGGAAATGTTTCTTGATTATGGAGGTGATAAAGAGTTCGTCGTAAAGAGTTACGTCGATGCAAGCTTTAACACCTATCCAGATGACTAGTAGTAGCAATCTGGATACGTATAGTGGAGCAGCCATTTGGAAATAGTACCAAGTGGAGTGTGGTAGCAGTGTTTACGGTTTGACATAGAGATTTGCAAAGTACACACGGATCTGAATATCGCAGACCCGTTGACTATAAGACCTCTCTCACATGCAAAGCATGATCGAGCCCCAAAACTCATTGGGTGTTAGATTCATAACAATGCGAATCACATGGTGATGTGAACTAGATTATTGACTCTAGTGCAAGTGGGAGACTGTTGGAAATATGCCCTAGAGGCAATAATAAATTAGTTATTATCATATTTCCTTGTTCATGATAATCGTTTATTATCCATGCTATAATTGTATTGATCGGAGACTTAAATGCATGTGTGGATACATAGACAAAACCATGTCCCTAGTATGCCTCTAATGGACTAGCTCGTTGATCAAAGGATGGTTAAGGTTTCCTAGCCATGGACATGAGATGTCATTTGATAACGGGATCACATCATTAGGAGAATGATGTGATGGATAAGACCCAAACTACAAACATAGCATATGATCGTGTCAGTTTATTGCTACTGTTTTCTGCATGTCAAGTATATGTTCCTATGACCATGAGATCATGCAACTCACGGATATCGGAGGAGTGCCTTGTGTGTATCAAACGTCGCAACGTAACTGGGTGACTATAAAGGTGCTCTACAGGTATCTCCGATGGTGTTTGTTGAGTTGGCATGGATCGAGACTGGGATTTGTTACTCCGTGTGACGGAGAGGTATCTCAGGGCCCACTCGGTAATACAACATCACAACAAGCCTTGCAAGCAATGTGGCTAAGTGTTAGTCACGGGATCTTGTATTACGGAACGAGTAAAGAGACTTGCCAGTAACGAGGTTGAACTAGGTATGGAGATACCGACGATCGAATCTCGGGCAAGTAACATACCGAAGAACAAAGGGGACGTTATACGGGATTAACTAAATCCTTGACATAGAGGTTCGACCGATAAAGATCTTCGTAGAATATGTAGGAACCAATGTGGATGTCCAGGTCCCGCCATTGGTTATTGACCGTAGAGGTGTCTCGGTCATGTCTACATAGTTCTCGAACCCGCAGGGTCTGCACACTTAAGGTTCGGTGACGTTTCGGTAGTGTAGAGTTATGTATGGTGGTGACCGAAGTTTGTTCGGAGTCCCGGATGAGATCCCGGACATCACGAGGAGCTCCGGAATGGTCCGGAGGTAAAGATTCATATATAGGAAGTCCCAGTTTGGTTTCCGGAAAAGTTTCGGGCTCATCGGTAGTGTACCGGGAGTGCCGGTAGTGTACCGGGAGTGCCGGTAGTGTACCGGGAGGCCTCCGGGAGGGGTATTTCGACCCCAAGAGGTCCATGGGCTGTGGGAGAATAATAACCAGCCCTTAGTGGGCTGGGAAAACAGCCACAAAGGCCCATGGCGCAGGAGAGAAAGTCCTAAAGCAAAAAGTGGAAAATCAGCCAATAGGAGGCAATCCTACTCCAACTAGGATTGGAGGTGAAGTAGGATTTCTTCCCACCTCCTATTTCGGCCGACCCAAAGGCCTTGGCTGCCTCTCCTCTCCTCTCCTCCTATATATACTAGTGGATTGGGTGGTTTTTGGACAGAATTTCCGGCCACGTGCTACCCGTTTCACCGGTGCACAGTTTCTCCTCTAGATCGGTTTTCCGCGGCGCTTAGGCGAAGCCCTGCCGGAATCACTCCACCACCATCACCGGAGCGCCGTCACGCTGCCGGTGAACTCTCTCTCCTCTCCACCTCCTCTTGCTGGATCAAGATGGTGGAGATCGTCATCAAGCTGCACGTGTGCTGAACGCGGAGGTGCCGTCCGTTCGGCGCTAGATCGGAAGGACCGTGATCGAGATCGCGAGACGGTTCGTGATGAGATCGCGGAACGGATCGTGATGAGTTCGCGGGACAGATCGTGATCAACATCGTGAGACGGATCGTGATGAGATCGCGGGACGGATCGTGATGAGTTCACGGGACGGATCGTGATTGGATCGCGGGACGGATCGTGATGAGATCGCGGGACGCTCGGCGATTTGGATCGCGAAGATGTTCGACTACACCAACCGCGTTTCTTAACGCTTCCCGCTTAGCGATCTACAAGGGTACGTAGATCCACTCTCCCTCTCGTAGATGCTCATCACCATGGATAGGTTTGCGTGTGCGTAGGAAAATTTTTGTTTCCCATGCGACGTTCCCCAACAAGATTGTGTATAAAAATTATGAAAATTCAAAAACAATAAGAGCGTGACAAAGCGCGCATAACCCTTCTAATATATGATTAAGCTCCCTAAAAGTGAAGGCCTCTCGTTCAATTTAGGTCACCAATTTGAAATTGGGTCATCAATTTTGACGGGGTCAACAATCTCTCACATATTTTTTTTTAATTTACTATGTTTCTTTATTTCATTGAGAAATTAAATATTGGATTTAGTTCGTAATTTTGTCTGGGTCAACAATTTTTCAAATCAATTGGAAGCAAACCGGCCTATAAAAAGATATAGACCTAGGCACCCTCTCATCACGTAGAAAAAATAGTGCCAACATGTGATATTGTAGCATTAATATAGTACATGCAGCACATGCGTATGAGTAGATTAGCAGATCATAAAAGCACACCACGAAAACCCATCAAAACACCGTATCATATGAATAAACAAGAAAAGACACTCCATCATCTTTTCCACTAACCAAACCTAATACACATTCCATTCTAAAATCTAAGGTGTATTAGTTCATTGAAAAGCCAACTTTTTTAACTTTCATCAAGTTTAGATGCAAAAATGTCGATATCTACAATACTAAATAATAAAATTCACTTCCTAATGAATCTCAGAATTCGATTTGATACTATGGATATACTGATATGTTTCTATAAAAAATTGATCAATTTGAAGAGGTTTGGCTTTTCAACAAACTAATACACCTTAGATTTTAAGATGGTTAAAGTACAAATAAAAATCAAAAAATATCAACAGCATAAGAAAGCGCGTCCAATCTTTCTAGTCTCATGATTAATTGATCAACAGGCTCGTCGTCATTGACGGATCGTACGTGCGTGTTCATTTGCGTGCTATGTACTGATCATGCATGTGCTTGCATGGCGGCACGCATGACGTATGACGGTACGAGATATTGGTCGAGACGAACGATTCCATGATAGTGCATGGACAAAATAGCGCTAGCTGGCTCCGGTGTGTCCTTAAGCTCAATGATCCGACATGATTAGCTGTGCTGCAGGCAGGGGTGATAATTTTAAACCATGTATACGGTAAATAATCTACCTGCTCTTGGCCTCACCGTGCACACGTAAGAATCTTTCCCCTCGAGATCTCAGCTGCCGGCCGGGTCGATCGATTGATCAGTCTGTGA
The DNA here is from genome assembly GCA_022496015.1 of Hordeum marinum. Taxonomy (NCBI): domain Eukaryota; kingdom Viridiplantae; phylum Streptophyta; class Magnoliopsida; order Poales; family Poaceae; genus Hordeum; species Hordeum marinum. The sequence goes on from CM039678.1 coordinate 559,771,946, forward strand.
TGAGATAGGAGTACTAGCTAGGTAATTACTAGTGCTACGTCTAGGTTGTAACTAACCGACGATTTAAGCTAAGCCGGGCACTACACTAGAAAAGAAATGGGAGACAAGAGTATCGATAGGATCGTGAAGACGCGTGCACGCAGTGGTTTCCCTATCACACTATGCGTGCGCCAGATCATGAGATCAGATCAGTGGTCCGGCGCCCCTGCCGATCCATGTAGGCATGCATTTTCTACTAGTACCACATGCCCATCGGCCTGACATTTTCGTCGTTATTTGCTTGGTTAACGGAGCTCATAATGGAGTATTATACTTGTCACTGTATTCAGGTGTGCGCAGAGCCAGGCTTCGGTCATGGTGCTGTCGGTGATGCACGTCTCCTTTCCTTCTTTTCATTTGTGAAGCGATCGAAAAGAGCGCATAATGGACTTGGAGTTCATCATGATCCAAGATTAGTTCATCATACAAGCACTGTGGTGGAGTGATCTGATCTAAGCCGCCCTTCATATGATCCAAGAATTGAGAGATTGATGATGGCGTGTACACCATGTCACCATCTCGTGCCGGCGGCGTGAAGAGGACAGGAGACACCGAGGCAGGCAGGGAGGGGGACAGGCCGGCGCCGCTCGTGGGGTGGCCACTAGCATCTCGTCTACCAACACCCTTTGGCTCCACCGCACGGGTGGACGACTCTGCCCGCGCCACCGGGACGGCCACGGCAACAGCAGCGGCAACCCACCATGCACGAGGAAAGGGAACCGGGTCACATGGCGACCAAGCGGAACCGACCACGCGCTCCAGGTTTGATCCATCGATCGGGACACCGCAACCGGCGGCGCTTGCACCTCCGGATCGGCCGGTGGCCAGGTTCCACGCGTATGGCCAGCGACACGGCCACACCTACCCCTCGGTGCCCCGGGGAGTCGTGGCGCTCCCCGGTCACCACAGCGCGTCCCCGCCGCATGTGCGGCGAGCTCCGCCCGCTGCACTGGAGCACGCGCTGCAGGTAGCTTGTACGTGGATCGAGCTCGCTCCAGCAGGCAGCACCAGGTCCACGCGTCCCCGCGCGCCTCCCGCGGATCCTGTCCCCCGGCACCACCAACCGCCCAGACGTGCACATGCGCAGACGCACCGCGATGCCATCAGCGCACGCGCTCACCGCAGTCCCCACCCACCGTGTCGCTCCATGGCCGGCGCCCGCGCTCCACCCTTATATACCCCTCGCTACCCCGTCCCTCTCATCATTCATCACAGCAAGCAAGCGCAAGCAGCTCAGCACCAAGTCAACCGTCTAGGCTCCTCCAGCTAGCTCCGGCAGCAGCAATGGCGCCCAGCTTCGGCCGCTCCATCTCCTTCCCGCTCAGCCCGGCGCGCGTCTCCAGGGCCCGCGCCGCGGCCTACCACGTCCGCTCCGTCTCGCTCCCTTGCCACTCCCACCCGCTCCTCTCCCACCTCGCCACCCACATCTCCGCCGTCCGCGCCTGGATCGCCGCCCCCAGCTCGCCCTCCACCGGCCTCGCCCGCCTCGACGCGCTCCACGCCGCGCTCGCCGAGCTCCTGCTCCTCCCCGAGGCCCGCGCCGCGCTACAGAGCGGCTCCAACACCGCCGACTGCCTCCTCGACGGCTTCCTGAACCTCGCCGACGCACACGGCGCGTTCCAGGAGTCACTCCTCGAGCTCCGCGCCCACTCCGCCGAGGCGCAGGCCGCGCTCCGTCGCCACGACGACAACCGGCTCGCGTCGGCCGTCCGGTCACTGCGCCGCGCCGAGAAGGACCTGGCCCGCCTCGCCGCCTCCGTGCGCGTGGCAGCCAAGTTCCCCACACCCTCTGCGTCCACCAGCGCAGCCGAAATCGAGGTGTCCGTGGTGCTCGCCGAGGCCGTTGCCACCGCGGCCTGCGCGTCCGCGGCCGTGTTCTCCTCCGTCGAGGCCGTGTCCTCCGCTGCCACCTCCAAGAAGACCACCGCGGCATCCTCGCTCAGAGCTCTCGTCATGCGGGCCAAGGCCTCCTCCGACGAGGACAAGGAGGTGGCCGCCCTGGAGAGGCTGGAGGAGGTTGAGGCGTGCGCCGCCGAGATCGAGACCGGCAGCGACAAGGTGTTCCGGAGCATCCTGCACACCAGGGTGGCGCTCCTCAACATCCAGACCCAGACCTGCTGTTGATCCCATGCAATGCCCTAGCTAGCGTAGCGTAGTCCAGTCTTTTTTGGACGATCATTCTGACTCTGATGTCCAAACCCCAAGTGTACATACCAATCCATCAACAGATTAAAAGAAAAGCAAAGACTTTTGTTCCATTTCCATTGCATGCTGCCGTTGTCTTTGAACTCTCACAAGTCTCGCAAAGTAAAACAAATCAAATCCGAGTCATTTTGTTCACGCATGGAGCACAAATGCATGATTAACCGAGGGGCGCATTCGTTGCTCGGAGGTCATCGTCAAACTATCACACCAATGGCATGCAGGTTGCGCTTCTGCTCTTGAAGTGTTGATCGTAACCGTGTCAGGTGATTTTTGGCTGCAGATCCATTTGGATGCCTCGGGATTTCAATTCATGTTGGTTGTCTTCAAGAGGATCGCGAGACCCATAGGCGCCACACGTGTGCATACGACTGTTATCGTTTCGCTGTTGTCTTTTCAGTCTTCACTCTCATGAACTCAAAAATCAACCCTCATGTGTTCTGCTCGCGCATGGAACACAAACACATGATCAAAACGAGGGACACATTCGTGGCTCCGTGGTTATCGCACTACCACGCCAAAGTTATACAGGCTGCGCCGAGATCTTGAATTGTACTCCCTTCGTTCCTAAATAGTTGTCATTGGGAGGATTTCTCCGACCAAATGAAAATGAGAGAAAGTATTAAAATACCCCTGATTTAAAAACGAAAGAGACAATCGTCTTCCTCCTTCGCCAGACTCATCCGCCCCTCGCCAGGCTCCCCCGTCCCTCCTCCTCCTGGCCCCTCCTCCAGGTCATTACTAAGGAAAACCCTAGCAGTAGCACGGGTATTTGGTGTATCGGTAGCACGGTTTACGACGCTACAGCTAAAGTTTATCAGTAGCGCATTTTGACACGCGCTGCTTCTATACCTACTTAGCAGTAGCGCTATCTATATCGACGCTACTGCTAAGTGTATCAGTAGCGTGTTTTGACACGCGCTACTGTTATACCTAATTAGCAGCAGCGCTTTCCTATCCAGCGCTAAAGAGCGCTACTACTATATTTTCTCATATCATTTTTTTGCTACGTATTTGCGATGTTTTTGTACATGTTTCATAAAGTATTCTAATCATATCATAAACATGCAATATGCTCATCATATCATACACATAATAGTCTCATCATATCATCCAACACAAATCATGTCGTCACGTCATAATCACGATATAGCTATACAAGTTACATGACATGTCTCATCATACATAATGTAGTACTTCTTAAGGCGTCGGTTCGTATCCCTCTCTCGCACTAGCGTGAACCTAAACTAACTACTGGCTGTCGCTCGGAAACCGAAAACCGGTACACCTGGACCTGACACTCCGACCCCTCGTCGTATACTCCTGGCGTAGCACTCTTCGCCATCGATGATCTATGCACCTGCATCGTCACATGAGTTGATGATATGCAACATATATAGTTAAGCAACAGAAAGAGACAGACTTGACAAAAATAGAAGCAACATATCATAAGCATACAAAGTTTATCGTACCCAAAATGCCCTAACTAGAGTGATCTTCGCTAGTTGAGGAGAACGGTTTAATTACATCACAAATAAAGTTTCGTCGTGCATAACTCAAAGTTTCATCATAGAGAAAGTATGGACTAAACAGACACATTGTCATATATCGCCAATCACTCCAACATGTCGTGACATCCATGCAAGTCAGGGAGATAGTCCCCGAGCACAGTGAAAGGCTTCAGGTTGAGACGTTGAACGGCTACGCGTGTTCGGACGTCATCCCGCGACATTTGCCCTTCTTCGTAGAACATCCCTGTTTTTTCGAGGACCTCCTTCATGATGATTTGGGCAAGTTCACGCTGGATGTGATAGAACTCAGCTCGGAGTCGATGATCCGGGATATCTCCTAGGTTCTTTGCCCATTGCAGAATATGGGCATCGCCGGATCTAGGTGACATGCGAAGGTTCTGCTGATCCCATCTGAACTCCTGCATGTGGTGGAGGACATAGAATCCATCACTGATAGTACCACTCGGTTGCTGGATGCAACAGAAGTCAGTCTTATGGCCGAAGCAGGGCGCGCGGTTCCTTGTCTTCCTGAGTGAGATCTCTCCACCCCGTATGTCGTACGTTAAGATAGCACTATCGAGAACAAACTTGATGTGGGTGTAATCCTTTTTCTTCATGTTCTTCAACGAATCCAAGTAAAGAGCGTAGGAGACTCGGGGGTAAAGGATGATGACGACGGCGCGCCCGTCGCTACGCAAAATAAGTACACCTCAAATTAGCCTCCACGCATGCAAATGAAATGATTGAAATCGAAGGAAGGATATCCGCGCGGATGACTTACATGGGATGATAAGGCACGAGAATCGTCTCCTTGTCCTTATTGCCGACCATGAAATCGGCTATGTAGTTACTCGCGTATTCATGGTGCTCTTTGCAGACTGCCAAGAAGCTCTCGTGCATGAAGTACGGGTCAGCGATACAGATATAAGGTATCTGCTCAATCCTGATGATGTAGTTCATGTGCAAGGCAAAAAGGCGAACAAACGCAAAATCCAGCTTTTTCACGTGAAGCATGTCGAAGATGTAATCGAATTGAAGGAAGAAATTTCCCACGGGGAATGTGTCGACGTACAACATTTGTTGCGACACGTTAACCACGTAGAGCGGGTATCCTGGATTTTGCGAGGCGATCGGGCTTTTCTCTCTTTGCAGCATATCATCATGAAGTCTCCTAAGATCGCCGTATATGGCCTCTAACACTGCCTTAGGTAGGATTGGTTCACCGGGGATATGGTATTTCGCCGCACCCATGACAGGTATACGGTCTTGAACCCGAGGCTGCAGAGACGGCTAGATCATGGAAGCAGTTTTGTTGCCTTTCCTCGCTCTCTTCCTATGCTTCTTTGCTACTGGAAGGTCGTCTATAATATGTTCAGCATCCGGAGGCAGCAATTCAGGCACTGACTCATGACACTCAAACCCTCCAATAGGCCCCTACATCTCCTCATCACCCATGCATCTCCTAGTTACCCCTACATCACCTGCCCCACGCGCTCCTAGATCCATCACCAACCTTGTTGCAGTAGCAGATCCTAGGATGTCAGGGGAGACCATGTGGAGTAGCAGATCCTCAGCGCATCAGGAGAGACCTTGTCGAGCAGCAGATTCTCAACACGTCAGGGGAGAAGCGGCAACACCTTGTTGAGAAGCAGATCGTAAGCATCATCTCCAGTTGGATCAGTGCAGCAAAGCATCAGGTCATCGCCTTATTTGAGCAGCGAAATCACTGGTTGGATCTAGCAGCAGATCATAAGATCCTGTAACGAGCAACATCAGCAGGTCCAACATTTCTGCAATAGCAACAAAAGATCGTATTAGCAACAGCTACTCCATTGGCATACAAATCAGAAACTATAGCAGCTACAGCATATCAGATCAGCAACAACAACAACAACTAGAGCATATGAGATCAACATCAGCTATAACAGATCAGATCATCAACTACTCCAAATTGGAGTAATTTGATTGAATGGAGTAGTTGGAGATCATATCAGTACATTTGTTTGAATAGAGTAACTTGGAGTACAATATATCAGTAACTTGGAATACTTTGAAATACATTTTGATTTGAATTGTACACCAGCCGAAGAGCAGGATGTACCGGGAAGAGATCATGATGATCAAGATGGTGATTTCAACATGGTAGAATAGGAAGATACCATTGAAGATGCATGAGGTGAGTACTCGAAGAACATGCGTTCAAATAAAGATCATGCGCATGGTCACTTTGATATTGTACTGAAATTTACTACAGTTATAATCTTATGAGCATGCATTCAAATAGAGCTCATGCATTCAAATGGAGTAAGAAGATCATGAGCATGTGCATGAGTAACTATAGTAGTCTATAGTACTTGACCCTCTCCTACTTCTGCTATGAAAAAGATCGGAAGCAAGAAGTGTATTAGTAGTACTATTCGGATACATCAGTCAACAATAGGAACACACAATGATAAACTCCAAATAATCAATTAAAAACACCTCTGCACAACAAAGCATTAGTTTGTTATCACAACTTTTTCATTTGCGACAGTATAAGAAAAGTGGTGTACTCCTTGTTGGAAATATGCCCTAGAGGCAATAATAAAATGGTTATTATTGTATTTCCTAGTTCATGATAATTGTCTATTATTCATGCTACAATTGTGTTAACCAGAAACCGTAATACATGTGTGAATACATAGACCATCACATGTCCCTAGTGAGCCTCTAGTTGGCTAGCTCGTTGATCAATAGATGGTCACGGTTTCATGACCATGGACATTGGATGTCGTTGATAACGGGATCACATCATTAGGAGAATGATGTGATGGACAAGACCCAATCCTAAGCATAGCACAAGATCGTGTAGTTCGTTTGCTAAAGCTTTTCAATGTCAAGTATCATTTCCTTAGACCATGAGATTGTGTAACTCCCGGATACCGTAGGAATGCTTTGGGTGTGCCAAACGTCACAACGTAACTGGGTGGCTATAAAGGTACGCTACGGGTATCTCCGAAAGTGTCTGTTGGGTTGACACGAATCAAGACTGGGATTTGTCACTCCGTGTGACGGAGAGGTATCTCTGGGCCCACTCGGTAAGACATCATCATAATGAGCTCAATGTGACTAAGGAGTTAGCCACGGGATGATGTGTTACGGAACGAGTAAAGAGACTTGCCGGTAACGAGATTGAACAAGGTATGGCGATACCGACGATCGAATCTCGGGCAAGTACCATACCGATAGACAAAGGGAATTGTATACGGGATTGATTGAATCCCTGACATCGTGGTTCATCCGATGAGATCATCGTGGAGTACGTGGGAGCCAACATGGGTATCCAGATCCCGCTGTTGGTTATTGGCCGGAGAGGTGTCTCGGTCATGTCTACGTGTCTCCCGAACCCGTAGGGTCTACACACTTAAGGTTCGATGACGCTAGGGTTATAGGGAAAAGGTATACGTGATTACCGAAGGTTGTTCGGAGTCCCGGATGAGATCCCGGACGTCACGAGGAGCTCCGGAATGGTCCGGAGGTAAAGATTGATATATAGGAAGTCCAGTTTTGGTCACCGGAAAGTTTTCGGGCTCATCGGTAGTGTACCGGGAGTGCCGGGAGGGTGCCGGAGGACCCCCGGGAGGGGTGTGACGACCAAAGGACCACATGGGCTGTTAGATAAAGTGTGCCAGCCCTTATTGGGCTGGGCAAGACTTTTGCTAAAGGCCCATGCGGCTGGAGATAAGGAGATAAGGCAAAAAGGATTTAAAAGGAGGAGATCCACCTCCCTTGTGGGAGGTGGACTCTCCCTTTAATTCAGCCGGCCATCTCCTCTTTGGAGTAGAGGCCAAGCCAGCCCTCCACGTCCCTCCTCCTATATATACTTGAGGTTTTGGATGTTTTGAGACAGGATTTGATCTCTCTCTCTCACGGCGAAGCCCTACCTCTCTTCTTCCTCCTCCGCAGCGCTTAGGCGAAGCCCTGTCGGAATACCTTGCTACTCCACCACCACCACGCCGTCGTGCTGCTGTTGGAGCCCTTCCCCAACCTCTCCTTCCTCCTTGCTGGATCAAGGTGTTGGAGACGTCACCGGGCTGCACGTGTGTTGAACGCGGAGGTGCCGTCCGTTCGGCACTTGATCGGATCTACCGCGATCTGAATCGCTGCGAGTACGACTCCATCAACCGCGTTCTTGTAACGCTTCCGCTTAGCGATCTTCAAAGGTATGAAGATGCAATCTCTCCCCTCTCGTTGCTGGTTTCTCCATAGATAGATCTTGGTGAACGTAGGAAAATTTTGATTTACTACTACGTCTCCCAACAGTGGCATCATGAGCTAGGTCTATGCGTAGAATCTATGCACGAGTAGAACACAAAGCAGTTGTGGGCGTCGAGTTTGTTAATTTGCTTGCCGCTACTAGTCTTATCTTGATTCGGCGGTATTGTGGGATGAAGCGGCCCGGACCAACTTTACACGTACGCTTACGTGAGACCGGTTCCACCGCCTGACATGCACTAGATGCATAAGGTGGCTAGCGGGTGTCTGTCTCTCCTACCTTAGTCGGATCGGATTCGATGAAAAGGGTCCTTATGAAGGTTAAATAGCAATTGGCAAATCACGTTGTGGTGTTGACGTAGGTAAGAAACGTTCTTGCTAGTAACCTATAGCAGCCACGTAAAAAACTTGCAACTACAAATTAGAGGACGTCTAACTTGTTTTTGCAGCATGTGCCTTGTGATGTGATATGGCCAAAGGATGTGATGTGATGCATTGTGATGTATGAATTGATCATGTTCTTGTAATAGGATTCACGACTTGCATGTCGATGATTATGACAACCGGCAGGAGCCATAGGAGTTGTCTTATTTATTGTATGACCTGCGTGTCAATCATAAACGCCATGTAATTACTTTACTTTATTGCTAAGCGTTAGCCATAGTAGTAGAAGTAATAGTTGGCGAGACAACTTCATGAAGACACAATGATGGAGATCATGATGATGGAGATCATGGTGTCGTGCCGGTGACAGTGATGATCATGGTGCCCCGAAGATGGAGATCATAGGAGCAAAATGATATTGGCCATATCATGTCACTATATTGATTGCATGTGATGTTTATCATGTTTACATCTTATTTGCTTAGAACGACGGTAGTAAATAAGATGATCTCTCAATAAAATTTCAAGAGAAGTGTTCACCCTAACTGTGCACCGTTGCTAAGGATCGTTGTTCCGAAGCACCACGTGATGATCGGGTGTGATAGGTTCTAACGTTCGCATACAACGGGTGTAAGCCAGATTTACACACGCGAAACACTTAGGTTGACTTGACGAGCCTAGCATGTACAGACATGGCCTCGGAACACGGAAGACCGAAAGGTCGAACATGAGTCGTATAGAAGATACGATCAACATGAAGATGTTCACCATGGATGACTAGTCCGTCTCACGTGATGATCGGACACGGGCTAGTTGACATGGATCATGTATCACTTGGAAGACTAGAGAGATGTCTGTCTAAGTGGGAGTTCATTAATTTGATTAAGTGAACTTAATTATCATGAACTTAGTCTAAAATTGTCTTTACAATCTATGATGTAGATCCAATGGCCAACGCGAATGTCACCCTCAATTTCAACGCGTTCCTAGAGAAAACCAAGCTGAAAGATGATGGAAGCAACTATGCGGACTGGGTCCGTAGCTTGAGGATCATCCTCATAGCTTCCAAGAGATTGTATGTCCTAGATGCACCGCTAGGTGACGCACCCGTTCTCCCAGCGGAACAAGATGTTATGAACACTTGGCAATCACGCTGCGATGATTACTCCCTTGTTCAATGCGGCATGCTTTACAGTCTAGAACCGGGGCTCCAAAAGCGTTTTGAGCAACACGGAGCATATGAGATGTTCCAGGAGCTGAAACTGGTTTTTCAAGCTCATGCCCGGGTCGAGAGATATGATGTCTCCGACAAGCTCTTCAGCTGTAAGATGGAGGAGCATAGTTCTGTCAGTGAGCACATCCTCAAGATGTCTGGGCTACACAGCCGCTTGACTCAGCTGGGGGTTAATATCCCGGATGACTCGGTCATTGACAGAATCCTCCAGTCGCTTCCACCTAGCTTCAAGAGCTTTGTGATGAACTACAACATGCAAGGTATGGAGAAGTCCATTCCTGAGTTGTACTCGATGCTGAAATCAGCGGAGGTCGAGATCAAAAAGGAGCATCAAGTGTTGATGGTGAATAAGACCACTAGTTTCAAGAAAGGCAAGGGTAAGAAGAACTTCAAGAAGGACGGCAAAGCTGTTGCCGCGCCCGGTAAGCAAGTTGCCGGGAAGAAGAAGAAAAATGGACCCAAGCCTGAGACTGAGTGCTTTTATTGCAAGGGTACCGGTCACTGGAAGCGGAATTGCCCCAAGTATTTAGCGGATAAGAAGGACGGCAACATTAAAGGTATATGTGATATACTTGTTATTGATGTGTACTTGACCAGCGCTCGTAGTAGCTCCTGGGTATTTGATACCGGTGCAGTTGCTCACATTTGTAACTCCAAGCAGGAGCTGCGGAATAAGCGGAGGCTGGCCAAGGATGAGGTGACGATGCGTGTCGGGAATGGTTCCAAGGTCGATGTGATCGCCGTCGGCACGTTACCTCTACATCTACCTTCGGGATTAGTTTTAAACCTTAATAATTGTTATTTAGTACCAGCTTTGAGCATGAACATTGTATCTGGATCTTGCTTGATGCGAGATGGCTACTCATTTAAATCCGAGAATAATGGTTGTTCTATTTATATGAGAGAAATGTTTTATGCTCATGCCCCGCTGGTCAATGGTTTATTTTTGATGAATCTCGATCGTGATGTTACACATGTCCATAGTGTGAGTACCAAAAAGTGTAAAGTTGATAACGATAGTCCCACTTACATGTGGCACTGCCGTCTTGGCCATATTGGTGTCAAACGCATGAAGAAGCTCCATGGTGATGGAATTTTGGAGTCACTTGATTTCGAATCATTTGACACATGCGAACCATGCCTCATGGGCAAGATGACCAAGACTCCGTTCTCCGGAACAATGGAGCGAGCAACTGACTTGTTGGAAATAATACATACCGATGTATGCGGTCCAATGAGCGTCGAGGCTCGCGGTGGCTACCGTTATGTTCTCACCCTCACTGATGACTTGAGTAGATATGGTTATGTCTACTTAATGAAACACAAGTCTGAAACTTTTGAAAGGTTCAAGGAATTTCAGAGTGAGGTCGAGAATCAACGTGACAGGAAAATAAAATGCCTACGATCTGATCGTGGCGGAGAATATTTAAGTCACGAGTTTGGCACGCACCTTAGGAAATGTGGAATTGTTTCACAACTCACGCCGCCCGGCACACCCCAGCGAAATGGTGTGTCTGAACGTCGTAATCGCACTCTATTGGATATGGTGCGATCTATGATGTCTCTTACCGACTTACCGCTATCATTTTGGGGATATGCATTAGAGACTGCCGCATTCACTTTAAATAGGGCACCGTCTAAATCCGTTGAGACGACACCGTATGAATTGTGGTTTGGAAAGAAACCTAAGCTGTCATTTCTAAAAGTTTGGGGATGCGATGCTTATGTGAAGAAACTTCAACCTGAGAAGCTCGAACCCAAAGCGGAAAAGTGCGTCTTCATAGGATATCCCAAGGAGACTATTGGGTATACCTTCTACCTACGATCCGAAGGCAAAGTCTTTGTTGCCAAGAATGGATCCTTTCTCGAGAAAGAGTTTCTCTCGAAAGAAGTAAGTGGGAGGAAAATAGAACTTGATGAGGAAATTGTACCTCCACTCGAACCGGAGAGTAGCGCAGCACAGGAAGTTGTTTCTGTGGAGCCTACACCGGCTAGAGAGGAAGTTAATGATGATGATCATGAAACTTCAGATCAAGTTGCTATTCGAAGGTCCACCAGGACACGTTCCGCACCAGAGTGGTACGGCAATCCTGTCCTAGAGATCATGTTGTTGGACAACGGTGAACCTTCGAACTATGAAGAAGCGATGGCGGGCCCGGATTCCAACAAATGGCTTGAGGCCATGAAATCCGAGATAGGATCCATGTATGAGAACAAAGTATGGACTTTGGTGGACTTGCCTAATGATAAGCGAGCCATTGAAAACAAATGGATCTTTAAGAAGAAGACTGACGCGGACGGTAATGTCACCGCCTATAAAGCTCGGCTTGTCGCTAAGGGTTATCGACAAGTTCAAGGAGTTGACTACGATGAGACTTTCTCACCCGTAGCGATGCTAAAGTCAGTCCGAATCATGTTAGCAGTTGCCGCATTTTATGATTATGAGATCTGGCAAATGGACGTCAAAACGGCATTCCTTAATGGCTTCCTCAAGGAAGAACTGTATATGATGCAGCCGGAAGGTTTTGTTGATCCTAAAGATGCTAACAAGGTATGCAAGCTCCAGCGCTCCATCTATGGGCTGGTGCAAGCATCTCGGAGTTGGAACATTCGCTTTAATGAGGTGATTAAAGCGTTTGGGTTTGTACAGGTTTATGGAGAACCTTGTATTTACAAGAAAGTGAGTGGGAGCTCTATAGCATTTCTTATATTGTATGTTGATGACATGCTGATAATGGGAAATAATATAGAACTCTTGGAAAGTATCAAGGCCTACTTGAATAAGTGTTTTTCAATGAAGGACCTTGGAGAAGCTGCTTACATATTAGGTATTAAGATCTATAGAGATAGATCGAAACGCCTCATTGGTCTTTCACAAAGCACATACCTTGAAAAGATATTGAAGAAGTTCAATATGCATCAGTCCAAGAAGGGGTTCTTGCCTGTGTTGCAAGGTGTGAGATTGAGTACGACTCAATGCCCGACCACGGCAAAGGATAGAGAAGAGATGAGTGTCATCCCCTATGCTTCAGCCATAGGCTCTATCATGTATGCCATGCTGTGTACCAGACCTGATGTGAACCTTGCCATAAGTTTGGTAGGGAGGTACCAAAGTGATCCCGGAGCGGAACACTGGACAGCGGTCAAGAATATCCTGAAGTACCTGAAAAGGACAAAGGACATGTTTCTCATATATGGAGGTGCCGAAGAGCTCGTCGTAAAGGGTTACGTCGACGCTAGCTTCGACACAGATCCGGACGACTCTAAGTCGCAAATCGGATACGTGTATATTTTGAATGGAGGGGCAGTCAGCTGGAGTAGCAGCAAGCAAAGCGTCGTGGCGGCATCTACATGTGAGGCGGAGTACATAGCTGCTTCGGAAGCAGCAAAGGAGGGAGTCTGGATGAAGGAGTTCATCACCGACCTAGGAGTGATTCCAAATGCGTCGGGCCCGATGACTCTACTCTGTGACAACACTGGAGCTATTGCCCTTGCGAAGGAGCCCAGGTTTCACAAGAAGACAAGACACATCAAGCGCCGCTTCAACTCCATCCGTGATTACATTCAGGAGGGAGACATAGATATTTGTAAAGTGCATACGGATCTGAATGTCGCAGATCCGTTGACTAAACCTCTCTCACGAGCAAAACATGATCAACACCAGAACGCTATGGGTGTTCGATTCATCACAATGTAACTAGATTATTGACTCTAGTGCAAGTGGGAGACTGTTGGAAATATGCCCTAGAGGCAATAATAAAATGGTTATTATTGTATTTCCTAGTTCATGATAATTGTCTATTATTCATGCTACAATTGTGTTAACCAGAAACCGTAATACATGTGTGAATACATAGACCATCACATGTCCCTAGTGAGCCTCTAGTTGGCTAGCTCGTTGATCAATAGATGGTCACGGTTTCATGACCATGGACATTGGATGTCGTTGATAACGGGATCACATCATTAGGAGAATGATGTGATGGACAAGACCCAATCCTAAGCATAGCACAAGATCGTGTAGTTCGTTTGCTAAAGCTTTTCAATGTCAAGTATCATTTCCTTAGACCATGAGATTGTGTAACTCCCGGATACCGTAGGAATGCTTTGGGTGTGCCAAACGTCACAACGTAACTGGGTGGCTATAAAGGTACGCTACGGGTATCTCCGAAAGTGTCTGTTGGGTTGACACGAATCAAGACTGGGATTTGTCACTCCGTGTGACGGAGAGGTATCTCTGGGCCCACTCGGTAAGACATCATCATAATGAGCTCAATGTGACTAAGGAGTTAGCCACGGGATGATGTGTTACGGAACGAGTAAAGAGACTTGCCGGTAACGAGATTGAACAAGGTATGGCGATACCGACGATCGAATCTCGGGCAAGTACCATACCGATAGACAAAGGGAATTGTATACGGGATTGATTGAATCCCTGACATCGTGGTTCATCCGATGAGATCATCGTGGAGTACGTGGGAGCCAACATGGGTATCCAGATCCCGCTGTTGGTTATTGGCCGGAGAGGTGTCTCGGTCATGTCTACGTGTCTCCCGAACCCGTAGGGTCTACACACTTAAGGTTCGATGACGCTAGGGTTATAGGGAAAAGGTATACGTGATTACCGAAGGTTGTTCGGAGTCCCGGATGAGATCCCGGACGTCACGAGGAGCTCCGGAATGGTCCGGAGGTAAAGATTGATATATAGGAAGTCCAGTTTTGGTCACCGGAAAGTTTTCGGGCTCATCGGTAGTGTACCGGGAGTGCCGGGAGGGTGCCGGAGGACCCCCGGGAGGGGTGTGACGACCAAAGGACCACATGGGCTGTTAGATAAAGTGTGCCAGCCCTTATTGGGCTGGGCAAGACTTTTGCTAAAGGCCCATGCGGCTGGAGATAAGGAGATAAGGCAAAAAGGATTTAAAAGGAGGAGATCCACCTCCCTTGTGGGAGGTGGACTCTCCCTTTAATTCAGCCGGCCATCTCCTCTTTGGAGTAGAGGCCAAGCCAGCCCTCCACGTCCCTCCTCCTATATATACTTGAGGTTTTGGATGTTTTGAGACAGGATTTGATCTCTCTCTCTCACGGCGAAGCCCTACCTCTCTTCTTCCTCCTCCGCAGCGCTTAGGCGAAGCCCTGTCGGAATACCTTGCTACTCCACCACCACCACGCCGTCGTGCTGCTGTTGGAGCCCTTCCCCAACCTCTCCTTCCTCCTTGCTGGATCAAGGTGTTGGAGACGTCACCGGGCTGCACGTGTGTTGAACGCGGAGGTGCCGTCCGTTCGGCACTTGATCGGATCTACCGCGATCTGAATCGCTGCGAGTACGACTCCATCAACCGCGTTCTTGTAACGCTTCCGCTTAGCGATCTTCAAAGGTATGAAGATGCAATCTCTCCCCTCTCGTTGCTGGTTTCTCCATAGATAGATCTTGGTGAACGTAGGAAAATTTTGATTTACTACTACGTCTCCCAACACTCCTACCGTAGCAACAACAATAAGCTACCTCCTCAAAGCATTGGTTTGAGGAATCACATGCTCCATTGAGATGTTAGTCAAGATGTTTGTTAATGGATTATATATTTGTCCATATGTAGAGAAGGAGAAACAGAGGGGACAAAAGGGCCAGAGTATATTTTGTTAAGAGAATATTATCAACAATCATTTCAGTTGGCATGAGTAACTACAAACCATGTAGTTTTATACTCCATGAGTAACTACAGTAGCATGAGTAACTACAACTCATGCGCATGAGTACAATGACATATCATAAGCTTTGCATCTTCTTAACTTTCTTGCATCTTACACTCCATTGGCTTGTAACAGTAGCAGTTAGAACTAATGCTATAAATTTCCAGTTAAGAATTTTTTTGGTTAACTTAACTGAAAAATTTTAGTCAAAAGTTAACTGAAAATTTCTAGTTAACTTTAATTGAATATTATGAATTAACTAAAAAAATAAGTTATCTTTTAACTAAATATTTTTAGTTAACTCTAACTGAATATATTCAGATCATTTAATGAGTACTCCCTCATGTGATCGTTTGATAATTTCTTTGTTTTATCATTTCATCATTTGATCATTTCATCGTTGTTGTATTTTTTATGTAGGTGTTCAACAAGTTACTAAATTGAACAGAACCCTCAATGACCAGGGAAAATTTGCTGCTTATGTAGCTTTGCATACACTGCGTATGAGTAGAGGAAGCAAATTTAAGAAAACTGATATGCAAGACATTGCAAAATAAACTTGAGTAGGTTTTTGGAATATACAAAGAATTGGGAAGAAAGCAATGTTCCAAATTAAGAAAGGACAAGAGTTGGATGTTTCCAATCAGAAAAAGGGAAATTGTGGAAGAAAGCCTAAGGACATTAACCTAGAACAAATCATATCAATTCCACTAAACCTGAGGTCTACTATTAGGTCACTAGCTTGGCAATTGGGATCTAGCCCTACCACGCTCCATTGGAAGTTCATGCTGAAGTTGATAAGGAGGCATACAAACAGTGCGAAGCCAGTATTGAAGGAAAATAATACGAAGGATAGAAAGAAATTTTGCTTGTTGATGCTTGATGAGGCAACAACAACTACTGCATCCATAGGAAGTTCATGCTGTAGTTGATAAGTAGGCATACAAATAGTGTGAAGCCAGTCCTGAAGGAAAGGAATAAGAAGGATAGAAAGAAATTTTGCTTGTCGATGCTTGATGAGGCAACAACAACTACTGCAAGGCCTAAGTTCAAGACTATGCATAATGTTGTGCATATTGATGAGAAGTGGCTTAACATGACCAAGAAGAATAAAACGTATTATCTGCTGGATGAAGAGGAAGAGCCTACAAGGACTATACATGGCAACTGTATTGGCAAGGTGATGTTCTTGACGGTTGTTGCTTGGACAAGGTGGATAGTGAAGGAAACATGACCTTCTATGGAAATTTGGTACCTGGCCATTTGTGAAAGAAGTTCTTTCTCAGAGGAGAAGTGACAATAGACCCAGAGGTACCAAATAGACAAGGTCAATACAATTCGATAGACACGTAATGGGGGAGTTCTTGATAGAGAAGTTCTTGCCAATGATACAAGCGGTTTGGCGTGAAACTGATGCTGGGAAGACCATCTACATACATCGGGATAATGCAACGCCTCATATTTTGCCTGATGACCCGGAATTTGGAGCAATTGTCATAGAAACTGGGCTTGACATCTGAATAATACAACAACCTGCCAACAGTCTTGACTTGAACGTGCTTGACCTTGGATTTTTCAACTTGTTGGAATCTTTGGCTTGTTTTTTAAGCCCTAAAACACTACAAGACCTCATGAAAGGTGCATTGGAGGTATTTGAAGGATATGAGGTTTACAAGATAAACAGAATTTTCCTAACCCTACAGGCTTGCATGATTGAGATCCTAAACAATGCAAGGCACAATGGGTATAAAATACTCCATGTGGATAAATAAAGGCCAGAGAGGCTTGGGTAAATACCACCAAGACTTTCATGCCCTCAAGAGGTTTTTGTAAATGCCCTACACATCTTGGGGGGCTAATGGAGAGGGTTCAATGATGTGGCTCTCAAACTTGTGATGTGGCTCTGAGACTTACGATGTGTCTGTGATGCTAGTGATGCTTAGTTTTTAATCCATACGAAACTCTATTTTGTATTCCATATTCTAGTATGTTGGATTATGTGTAACTCCATTTTGTGATTGTTTCTACTCCATATGTTTTCATTTCATTTGAAATTTTCTGATTTTTACTTCATTTGTACTCCATTTTGTGAATATTTTACTCCATTTGAAAAATATTCTGAATTTTATGTTGTGATGCTTGTAGTACATTGGAGTATTCTTCTTATGAGGAGAGGAGTAGGAGTAGGAGAGAATTTTTATTAAAGGAAAAGACTTAAGGAAAAGACTTATGAGGAGAAAGAGAAGAAGAGAGAAGAGCTACTCCTACTCCTACTACTAATTTTAATATTCCTCTTAGCTACTCCTAATCCTGCTCCTACCCCTACTCCTAATTTTAATTTTGTTCCTGGCTACTCCTAATCATGGCCTTGGGTTTTTTAGTTGTTCCTCCTCCTACTCCTAATCATGGCACTTGGGGTTTTCATTTACTCCTACTCCTACTGCTGAAAGTTTAATTTAGTTTTAACTAAACAATATTTATAGACAACAAAAGATTCATTTAGTTAACTAATCCTACTAGATATCCATCTGACGGGGATGGATGCTTCGGGCGCTTCGGGCGACGACCATGGCGAGTTGAGATGGAAGGTCTCCTTCGCTGCCGATCTCGTGTCTCGATCGCTAACATTCTTCGATGGAGTGCTGGTTCTCAGGCGAGATGTGCTTCGCTTGGCCCTGCTGGACATGCGCAGGATGGTTATTGACGCGCATTTCCTTCGTGTCAAGGAACACGTCTATACTGGGGATATTGTCGCCTTCCCTTGTCATTTTGCGAGGATTAGGGACCGTTTACCGGCGGCTCCGGCGATGGCGACGGTGGCGCCCCGGGATGGTGCAACAACGGCCATCGGAAAAGGTGGGGTGGTACATGGGAGGTACACGGCAAGCGGTGCGTGGGAGCCAACGTGGCCAGACCCGGGCCCGAGCCCCACTGCTCAGCCGGCAATGGCGGATGCGCGACACGTGGGAAGTGATCCGATCCTCCACTATCCTGCGCCCTCGAGTATTAAAGCTCCCCGCCCCCTCCCCGTGCTTGACCTAGAAACCTCCCTCTCCCATTTCTGGATGGCGGAAAAAAAACCTAGATCTCGTCCGCCTGAATCCTTTGAGTGGTGGAAGGGCAAAGTGAGAGGAGACCCTCGTTCGTTTGCGTCGGTTTCTGATTCCCCTCACATGGCGTTCGAGGGGGGAGCGCCTACCATGGAGGCCGTCGCGATGGCGCGGATCACCGCGCGGGGCACGAATCTGGCCAGCTTCCTGGACGGGGAGGTGGGCGAGGAGGGGACAAGAGCAAGTATTCTTGGAAGAGAAGCAGTGAGAGCGACCTCAGCAACTCGACATCCTCCAACATCGCCGCAACCTCCGATGACACCTCGCGCTGGGATGCTGCAGCGACAGGGAACCATCAAGCTCAGGATGGGGTTTTTTGGAGACCTAAAGCTCTAGACCCTGCGGAATCTGGGGACGCTAGCGACGAACTGTTGGGAGACGTAGTAGTAAATCAAAATTTTCCTACGTTCACCAAGATCTATCTATGGAGAAACCAGCAACGAGAGGGGAGAGATTGCATCTTCATACCTTTGAAGATCGCTAAGCGGAAGCGTTACAAGAACGCGGTTGATGGAGTCGTACTCGCAGCGATTCAGATCGCGGTAGATCCGATCAAGTGCCGAACGGACGGCACCTCCGCGTTCAACACACGTGCAGCCCGGTGACGTCTCCAACACCTTGATCCAGCAAGGAGGAAGGAGAGGTTGGGGAAGGGCTCCAACAGCAGCACGACGGCGTGGTGGTGGTGGAGTAGCAAGGTATTCCGACAGGGCTTCGCCTAAGCGCTGCGGAGGAGGAAGAAGAGAGGTAGGGCTTCGCCGTGAGAGAGAGAGATCAAATCCTGTCTCAAAACATCCAAAACCTCAAGTATATATAGGAGGAGGGACGTGGAGGGCTGGCTTGGCCTCTACTCCAAAGAGGAGATGGCCGGCCGAATTAAAGGGAGAGTCCACCTCCCACAAGGGAGGTGGATCTCCTCCTTTTAAATCCTTTTTGCCTTATCTCCTTATCTCCAGCCGCATGGGCCTTTAGCAAAAGTCTTGCCCAGCCCAATAAGGGCTGGCACACTTTATCTAACAGCCCATGTGGTCCTTTGGTCGTCACACCCCTCCCGGGGGTCATCCGGCACCCTCCCGGCACTCCCGGTACACTACCGATGAGCCCGAAAACTTTCCGGTGACCAAAACTGGACTTCCTATATATCAATCTTTACCTCCGGACCATTCCGGAGCTCCTCGTGACGTCCGGGATCTCATCCGGGACTCCGAACAACCTTCGGTAATCACGTATACCTTTTCCCTATAACCCTAGCGTCATCGAACCTTAAGTGTGTAGACCCTACGGGTTCGGGAGACACGTAGACATGACCGAGACACCTCTCCGGTCAATAACCAACAGCGGGATCTGGATACCCATGTTGGCTCCCACGTACTCCACGATGATCTCATCGGATGAACCACGATGTCAAGGATTCAATCAATCTCGTATACAATTCCCTTTGTCTATCGGTATGATACTTGCCCGAGATTCGATCGTCGGTATCCCCATACCTTGTTCAATCTCGTTACCGGCAAGTCTCTTTACTCGTTCTGTAATACATCATCCCGTGACTAACTCCTTAGTCACATTGAGCTCATAATGATGATGTCTTACCGAGTGGGCCCAGAGATACCTCTCCGTCACACGGAGTGACAAATCCCAGTCTCGATTCATGCCAACCCAACAGATACTTTCGGAGATACCCGTAGTGCACCTTTATAGCCACCCAGTTACGTTGTGACGTTTGGCACACCCAAAGCATTCCTACGGTATCCGGGAGTTGCACAATCTCATGGTCTAAGGAAACGATACTTGACATTGAAAAGCTTTAGCAAACGAACTACACGATCTTGTGCTATGCTTAGAATTGGGTCTTGTCCATCACATCATTCTCCTAATGATGTGATCCCGTTATCAATGACATCCAATGTCCATGGCCATGAAACTGTGACCATCTATTGATCAACGAGCTAGTCAACTAGAGGCTCACTAGGGACATGTTGTGGTCTATGTATTCACACATGTATTATGGTTTCCGGTTAACACAATTATAGCATGAACAATAGACAATTATCATGAACAAGGAAATACAATAATAACCATTTTATTATTGCCTCTAGGGCATATTTCCAACAGTCTCCCACTTGCACTAGAGTCAATAATCTAGTTCACATCACCATGTGATTAACACTTACATCACCATGTGATCATATCATCATGTGATTAACACCCAATAAGTCCTGGGGTTTGTTCATGTCCTGCTCGTGAAAGAGGTTTTAGTCAACGGGTCTGCGACATTCAGATCCGTGTGTACCTTACAAACTTTCCATGTCATATTTGTAGATACTACTCCCATGCTCCACTTGGAGCTATTCCAAATGGCTGCTCCACTATACGTAGCTGGATTTCTACTAAGAGTCATCCGGATTGGTTTTAAAGCTTGCATCATCGTAACACTTTACGATGAACTCTTTATCACCTCCATAATCGAGAAATATTTCCTTAGTTCTCAAGTTACTAAGGCTAACTTTGACCGCTGTCTAGTGATCCACTCTTGGATTACTCTTGTACCCCTTGACAGACTCATGGCAAGGCACACACAGGTGCGGTACACAGCATGGCATACTATATAGAGCCTATGGCTAAAGCATAGGAGATGACACTCATCTCTTCTTTATCTTCTGCCGTGGTCGGGTATTGAGTCTTACTCAATTTCACACCTTACAATACAGTCAAGAACTCCTTCTTTGACCCATCTATTTTGAACTCCTTCAAAAACTTGTCAAGGTATGTCTTCGTCGAAAAAACTTATCAAGCGAATAGATCTATCCCTATAGATCTTGATGCTCAATAAAATAGTAGCTTTATCTGGGTCTTCCTTTGAAAAACAAAACTTTTCAAACAACCCTTCATGCTCTTCCAGAAATTCTACATCATTTCCGATCAATAATATGTCAACTACATATTCTTATAAGAAATTCCATAGTGCTCCCACTCACTTTCTTGCAAATACAAGTTTCTCATAAACTTTGTATAAACTTAAACACTTTGATCACCTCATCAAAGCATATATTCCAACTCCGAGATGCTTGCTCCAGTCCATAGAAGGATCGCTGGAGTTTGCATATTATTAGCATCCTTAGGATTGACAAAACCTTCTGGTTGTATCACATACAACTCTTCCTCACAGAAACCATTACGGAAACCTTGTTTTGTCATCCATCTGCCAGATTTCATAATCGAAAAATGCAGCAACTGCTAACAAAATTTTAATAGACTTTTAGCATCGCTACAGATGAGACAATCTCATTGCAGTCAACTCCTTGAACTTGGCGGAAACTTCTTTGCGACAAGTCGAGCTTTATAAACGGTGACATTTCACCATTAGCGTCTATGTTTATCTCAAAGGTCCATTTGTACTCAATGACCCGCCATTCAACAGGCAAGTCTACCAAAGTCCATACTTGGTTTTCATACATGGATCCTTTCTCGGATTTCATGGCTCCTAGCCATTTGTTGGAATCCGGGCCCACCATCGCTTCTCCATAGTTCGTAGGTTCATCGTTGTCCAACAACATGATTTCCAAGACAGGGTTGTCGTACTACTCAGGAGCAGTACGCGTCCTTGTCGACCTACGAGGTTCGATAGTGACTTGATCCGAAGCTTCATGATCATCATCATTAACTTCCTTTTCAACTGAGTAGGCTCTACAGAAACATCTTTCTGTGTTGCGCTATTCTCTGGTTGAAACAAAGGTTCAACAACCTCATCAAGTTCTATCTTCCTCCCACTCAATTCTTTCGAGAGAAACTCTTTCTCAAGAAAGGACCCGTTCTTAGCAACAAACACCTTTTGCGCTTGGATCTGAGATAGAAGGTATACCCAATGTCTCATTAGGGTATTCTATGAAGATGCATTTGTCTGCTTTGGGTTCGAGCTCGCTAGGTGAAAAACCCATTTTCACATAAGCGTCGCAGCCCCAAACATTAAGAAATGACAGCTTAGGCTTCTGTTAAACCACAATTCTCACGGTGTCATCTCAACAGACTTAGATGGTGCCCTGTTTAAAGTGAATGGATTTGTCTTTAATGCATAACCCCATAACGATAGTGGTAAAACGATAAGAGACATCATAGTACTCACTATATCCAATAGAGCACGACTACGACGTTCGAACACACCATCACACTATGGTGTTCCAGGAGGCGTGAGCTGTGAAACAATTTCCACATTGTCTAAAATTGCATACCAAACTCGTAACTTAGATATTCACCTCCATGATCGTATCATAGACATTTATCTTCTTGTCACGATGATCTTTAACTTCACTCTGAAACTCCTTGAACCTTTCAAACATTTCAGATTCGTGTTTCATTAAGTAAATATCCCCATATTTACTCAAATCATCAGTGAAGGTAAAGAAAAACAACGATATCCACTGTGTGTTTCAACACTCATTGGACCACATACATCATCATGTATTAATTCCAATAAGCCACTTGCCCGCTCCATCATATTGGATGACGGGGTCTCAGTCATCTTGCCCAAGAGGCATGGCTCGCATGTCTCAACCGATTCGAAATCGAGTGAGTCAAAAAAAATCCATCATCATGGAGTTTCTTCATGCGATTTATACCAATATGACATTACATGGCAGTGCCACAAGCATGTGGTACTATCATTATTAACTTTGTATCTTTTGGTACCAATGTTATGAATATGTGTACTACTACGATCATGATTCGATAAACCATTTCGAGTGGGTGCATGACCATTGAAGGCATTATCCATGTAAACAGAATAACCATTATTCTCTAACTTATATGAATAACCGTATCGCACTAATCATGATCTAATCACGTTCATGCTCAACGCAAACACCAAATAACATTTATTTAGGTTTATCACAAATCCTGAAGGTAGAGAGAGCGTGCGATGGTGATCACATCAATCTTGGAAATACTTCCAACACACATCGTCACCTTTCACCTAGCTAGTCTCCCTTTACTCCGTAGCTTTTATTTCGAGTTGCTAACACTTAGCAACCGAACCGGTATCCAATACCCAGGTGCTACTAGGAGTACCAGCAAGGTACACATCACTAACACGTATATCAAATATACTTCCATTGACATTACCAGCCTTCTTATCTACCAACCATCTAGGGGTTTTCCGCTTCAGCGAACATTCTCCTCATAACAGAAGCACTTAGTCTCGGGTTCGGGCTCAACCTTGGGTTTCTTCACTAGAGCAACAACTGGCTTGCCATTCCTGAAGTTTTCCGTTCTTGCCCTTGCCCCTTTTGAAACTAGTGGTTTCACTTAACCATCAACACTTGATGCTCCTTCTTGATTTCTACCTTCGTGGTGTCAAACATCACGAACAACTCAGGGATCATCTTATCCATCCCTGGCATGTTATAGTTCATCACGAAGCTCTAGTAGCTTGGTGGCAGTGACTTGGAGAACTGCATTAATCACTATCTCATCTGGAAGATTAACTCCCACTTGATTCAAGTGATTGTAGCACCCAGACAATCCGAGCACACGCTCAGCGATTGAGCTATTCTCCTTTATCTTGCAGACAAAGAATCTTGTTGGAGGTCTCATACCTCTCAACATAGGCACGAGCTTGAGATCACAATCTCAGCTCCTAGAACATCTCATATGTTCTGTGACGTTCAAAACATTTTGAAGCCTCAATTCTAAGCCGTAATGCATGACGCACTGAACTATCACGTAGTCATCAAAAAGTGCCTGTCATATGTTCACAACATCTACAGACAACGCTTGAGGGAGTGATGCAGTTAGCGGTACATCAAAAACATAAGCTTTCTGTGCAGCAATGAGGACAATCCTCAGATCACGGACCCAGTCCGCATTATTGCTACCATCAACTTTCAACTTACTTTTCTCTAGGATTGTATCAATAAAACTGGGGAGCTACAGCGCGAGCTATCTACGACATAATTTGCAAGGACATTTTTAGACTAAATTCATGATAATTAAGTTCATTTAATCAAATTATCAATGAACTCCCACTTAGATAGACATCTCTCTAGTCTTCCAAGTGATACATGATCCATGTCAACTAGCCCGTGTCCGATCATCACGTGAGACGGACTAGTCATCCATGGTGAACATCTCTATGTTGATCGTATCTTCTATACGACTCATGTTCGACCTTTCGGTCTTCCGTGTTCCGAGGCCATGTCTGTACATGCTAGGCTCGTCAAGTCAACCTAAGTGTTTCGCATGTGTAAATCTGGCTTACACCCGTTGTATGCGAACGTTAGAACCTATCACACCCGATCATCACGTGGTGCTTCGGAACAACGATCCTTAGCAACGGTGCACAGTTAGGGTGAACACTTCTCTTGAAATTTTATTGAGAGATCATCTTATTTACTACCGTCGTTCTAAGCAAATAAGATGTAAACATGATAAACATCACATGCAATCAATATAGTGACATGATATGGCCAATATCATTTTGCTCCTATGATCTCCATCTTCGGGGCACCATGATCATCACTGTCACCGGCACGACACCATGATCTCCATCATCATGATCTCCATCATTGTGTCTTCATGAAGTTGTCTCGCCAACTATTACTTCTACTACTATGGCTAACGCTTAGCAATAAAGTAAAGTAATTACATGGCGTTTATGATTGACACGCAGGTCATACAATAAATAAGACAACTCCTATGGCTCCTGCCGGTTGTCATAATCATCGACATGCAAGTCGTGAATCCTATTACAAGAACATGATCAATTCATACATCACAATGCATCACATCACATCCTTTGGCCATATCACATCACAAGGCACATGCTGCAAAAACAAGTTAGACGTCCTCTAATTTGTAGTTGCAAGTTTTTACGTGGCTGCTATAGGTTACTAGCAAGAACGTTTCTTACCTACGTCAACACCACAACGTGATTTGCCAATTGCTATTTACCCTTCATAAGGACCCTTTTCATCGAATCCGATCCGACTAAGGTAGGAGAGACAGACACCCGCTAGCCACCTTATGCATCTAGTGCATGTCAGGCGGTGGAACCGGTCTCACGTAAGCGTACGTGTAAAGTTGGTCCGGGCCGCTTCATCCCACAATACCGCCGAATCAAGATAAGACTAGTAGCGGCAAGCAAATTAACAAACTCGACGCCCACAACTGCTTTGTGTTCTACTCGTGCATAGATTCTACGCATAGACCTAGCTCATGATGCCACTGTTGGGAGACGTAGTAGTAAATCAAAATTTTCCTACGTTCACCAAGATCTATCTATGGAGAAACCAGCAACGAGAGGGGAGAGATTGCATCTTCATACCTTTGAAGATCGCTAAGCGGAAGCGTTACAAGAACGCGGTTGATGGAGTCGTACTCGCAGCGATTCAGATCGCGGTAGATCCGATCAAGTGCCGAACGGACGGCACCTCCGCGTTCAACACACGTGCAGCCCGGTGACGTCTCCAACACCTTGATCCAGCAAGGAGGAAGGAGAGGTTGGGGAAGGGCTCCAACAGCAGCACGACGGCGTGGTGGTGGTGGAGTAGCAAGGTATTCCGACAGGGCTTCGCCTAAGCGCTGCGGAGGAGGAAGAAGAGAGGTAGGGCTTCGCCGTGAGAGAGAGAGATCAAATCCTGTCTCAAAACATCCAAAACCTCAAGTATATATAGGAGGAGGGACGTGGAGGGCTGGCTTGGCCTCTACTCCAAAGAGGAGATGGCCGGCCGAATTAAAGGGAGAGTCCACCTCCCACAAGGGAGGTGGATCTCCTCCTTTTAAATCCTTTTTGCCTTATCTCCTTATCTCCAGCCGCATGGGCCTTTAGCAAAAGTCTTGCCCAGCCCAATAAGGGCTGGCACACTTTATCTAACAGCCCATGTGGTCCTTTGGTCGTCACACCCCTCCCGGGGGTCATCCGGCACCCTCCCGGCACTCCCGGTACACTACCGATGAGCCCGAAAACTTTCCGGTGACCAAAACTGGACTTCCTATATATCAATCTTTACCTCCGGACCATTCCGGAGCTCCTCGTGACGTCCGGGATCTCATCCGGGACTCCGAACAACCTTCGGTAATCACGTATACCTTTTCCCTATAACCCTAGCGTCATCGAACCTTAAGTGTGTAGACCCTACGGGTTCGGGAGACACGTAGACATGACCGAGACACCTCTCCGGTCAATAACCAACAGCGGGATCTGGATACCCATGTTGGCTCCCACGTACTCCACGATGATCTCATCGGATGAACCACGATGTCAAGGATTCAATCAATCTCGTATACAATTCCCTTTGTCTATCGGTATGATACTTGCCCGAGATTCGATCGTCGGTATCCCCATACCTTGTTCAATCTCGTTACCGGCAAGTCTCTTTACTCGTTCTGTAATACATCATCCCGTGACTAACTCCTTAGTCACATTGAGCTCATAATGATGATGTCTTACCGAGTGGGCCCAGAGATACCTCTCCGTCACACGGAGTGACAAATCCCAGTCTCGATTCATGCCAACCCAACAGATACTTTCGGAGATACCCGTAGTGCACCTTTATAGCCACCCAGTTACGTTGTGACGTTTGGCACACCCAAAGCATTCCTACGGTATCCGGGAGTTGCACAATCTCATGGTCTAAGGAAACGATACTTGACATTGAAAAGCTTTAGCAAACGAACTACACGATCTTGTGCTATGCTTAGAATTGGGTCTTGTCCATCACATCATTCTCCTAATGATGTGATCCCGTTATCAATGACATCCAATGTCCATGGCCATGAAACTGTGACCATCTATTGATCAACGAGCTAGTCAACTAGAGGCTCACTAGGGACATGTTGTGGTCTATGTATTCACACATGTATTATGGTTTCCGGTTAACACAATTATAGCATGAACAATAGACAATTATCATGAACAAGGAAATACAATAATAACCATTTTATTATTGCCTCTAGGGCATATTTCCAACACGAACGTCATCCCTCACCTATGCAGCGCCGTCTGCAGGGCAAGCAAAACGTCCAGGTGCACCCTACCAAAAACTCCCCTCCATGCCCTATCTGCAAATCCTCAGAGCATCTCCCTGTTCGTTGCCCTCAAGCGTTTTGCGAGAGATGCAACAAGTTAGGACACCTTGCATCGGTCTGTTCTGAATTCCTGCCCTAGGAATGCATCGCACCGATGTGTGCCTTTCAAGCTAGGGGGCAGGGGTTTTACTATATTCATGATTCATGTACCTCTAATCAGATGAAAGAGAGATCCAATAGCATCATTGTGACTATTGTGGAAGGTGAGACCTCCACTCGTCAAATGGAACTGGATTTGAATGACTACCTTGCTACGGGGTGGCGGTGCTCTGCACATGCCATTGGCCCAGGTGTGTTTGTTGTGAGATTTCCTAATCCTCGTGCGGTAGCACAAATCTGATATGTGGGGAGAGTTCAACTTAAATCTAGTGGGGCTATGATTCATGTCAAACAATGGTCCTCGGCCGTGGGGTCGAAAGGGGTGATGGAGATAGCCTGGGTTAAAGTCAGTAATGTTCCTCTAGATAAACGGAGCGAACGAAACCTTGCTTACGTTGCCTCTCTTGTGGGGGTTCCTCTAGAAATTGATGCAGCTACCTTACACCGTCTTGCGTCAGCTCGGGTTAAACTGGGATGTAGACATGTGGATGAAATCCCTGTGGTTGCTGAAGCAGTTCTGGGTGGTCATTTCTATGATTTGTTTTATGAGGTGGATCAGGTTCTGGTGAAAGATCCTGATAGGGAAAAAATACTATACATACCTCCTTGAATCCCATGGAAAAATCTCCTGAGAAACATGATGATGGCATGGGGAAGAAAAATATTGAGAAAAGTGAAATCTTATCTGGGCTGTGGGGGAAATCTCCCTCCATTCCCCAGGATGGGGGGGAAATAATCAGGTCCATGAATCATAGGAGAGTGTGGAATCAGATGAGTCCCTCCATATTACACTCCTGATTGAGACTATGGCTCAAGATGAAAATGGGGAGAGAGATAAAAATGCCACTAATGATGTTATGGAAATGGATACAGGTGATGAGACTGTCATGAAGGTGACCAGTGAGTATACTGTGGAGTCCCCTGATGCCACGGTTGGAGTTGAGGTGATCCCTACCCCTCCTCTGGTTTCTGAACAAAACCTCCGCTTCAGCCTTCGAAATGTGCAGAGCAAGATGGAGAGGGCAGATGACAAGGCCATGGCGACAGCAAAGAAAAGAGACATCGAAGGTACTATCAGTTATACCAATTCTTTTGATGCTCTAACTAATCTTGATTTGATTGTTACTGCTATCAAGATGGGTGTGCATATACCTGATGCTGATTTTGCTAATATTGATATCCTTAGAGAACTAGAAAAATTTAGAAATGCAGAAGCCAATAATGATAAGGTTTTGTGCCCTGAGCATAAGGATAAGCCTATGGTGATCACTAATGCTAAAGGGGATCAAGCCTCTCTAGATTTAAATTGGGGAGAGGATAATGTGTTAGAGGACGAGGAATTTACGATAGTAAGATCTAGGAAGAAAAAGGAGAGAACACATAGTGTGGTCATTGCTTGACCTACTACTCATAGTCAAAAAAGTAAAATGTTGGTTAACCCTACTCATCCTCCTAGTAGGATAACCACGAGGGGTAAGAAAAATCCTGTTATTAAATGAAAGGGATCTTCTGGAATTGCAGAGGAGCTGGTAGAAGAGGAATGGCTACCTGGTTCTCAGATATGATCCGAGACCATTCCCTTCACTTCCTTGGTATCCAGGAAACCAAAAAATAGGATTTCCCTTGCAAAACCTTGAGAAAGATAGACCCTTATGACAACTTCTCTTGGAACTGGCTGCCCTCTAAGGGGAAATCTTGTGGCATCCTTTTGTGGTGTTAGGAAAGATAAGTTGGAAGTTATATCCTGGTCCATGGGGGAATTTCTACTCAAGGTAAATGTCTTGGATGTAAATAATAAATGTGATTGGGCCCTCATAATTGTTTATGGGGTGGACCGGGATGAGAAGAAGGATGATTTCCTGGATGAAATGTATACTATGTGTGCCCAAATCAGAATTCCTTATATCATTGGTGGTGACTTTAATATCCTGAGAGAACAAGGGGAGAAGAATAGAAACATTACCCATTCCCAGTACACAGACAAGTTTAACTCAATCATAAATTCCCTATGCCTTCGTGAAATTGATATGGGAGGGGGGAAATACACCTGGACCAACAAGCAGAAACATCCCACTCTTGAGAAACTGGATAGGATCCTTATGAGTTTTGGGTGGGAAAGTCTTTTTCCTCTTGTCATGGTTCGCAAACTTGTTAGAGATGTCTCGGATCACAATCCGCTGCTACTCTCCTCGGGCCTCGATAAAACTAGCCCTCTTCATCAGCGTGAATTCAGATTTGAATTGAGCTGGTTAAAGAAAGTTGATTTTTATCCTAAAGCCAAGGATATATGGGAACAACCAGTGAAGGCGAACGACCCTATTGCTGTTCTTAACATTAAACTTAAGCACATCAAAAAATATTTTAAAGGATGGGGATCCAACTCCTTTGGTCATGAGAGAAAGAGAAAAAAGTGATTAAGCATGAGTTGGAAGAAAGTGGGAAACTAGAAGAGGAAGGCCCCCTTGATTCTGAAACCTATGAAAGAAGAACTTGTCTGTATGCAGAAATGTATGAAATCTTAAACTATGAAGAATTGTTCTGGTTACAGCAATCCAATGAGAGATGGCTGTTGAAAGGTGACCAGAACACAGCCTTCTATCATCGTGTTGCTAATGGGCGTAAAAGGAAAAATACCATCCATTCTTTTATGGATGGTGAGGTGACGATCAAAGAGACATCCAATCTACTTACCCATGCAACAAGTTATTATAAAGAACTGTTTGGCCCTACGAGGGGAAACTGATGGGTAACGCAGCAGAAAACAAAAAAAATTCGACCTACGCACCAGCCCAGGACCACTATGGAAACTGCATACCAGGTTTGATCATTTTCGTTACCGACTCGTAGCGCAGCGGAAGTAGAGTCGATGACGAATGGCGGTGCAGATCCCCGCAGCTAGGATTTTACAACCTCCCAACCGTGAGGATGTATATCCTCATCTACCCTACGAACAGCCCTCCGGGAGGCGGTCGGACAGTCCCTCGGATGGTGTCGCGGACAGCCCTTTGGGAGGACCTCCGAAACTTGGACTGTCACTCGGACAACCCTTTGGGAGGACCTCCAAAACTCGGACGGTCACACGGACAGCCCTTCGGGAGGCACTCTCGAACTAAGACCGAAACTGCGATCTCTCTACAGAGTTGCACACATACGGTGTCATCTATCCGGCAGGGCTTCGCCGTCCAGAACTAGTTCCCACCGGAACCCAGATAGCCTTTCGGCTCTACGAAACTCTTTTCGTGGGAGGGAGAGAAGAAGCCAGGTAATGCATGGCATGTGCATGAGAGTTGGAGTGGGGATGGAGAGATCCTCTCCATCTCCTTTTATAGGGGAAGGAGGGGGTGGTGGTGGCTGAAATTTCAGCCACATGACAAGCACCCACAAAACAAGGAAGCATGTTCCCACCAAACATGGAGAAAACATGTTCCCTTGTCCATGGCGTTCCCCCATGGGGCCCCACCTTCCTCCCAACACTCTCCACCATTTGTGGAGGCTGCCCCCACCATGGGGGCCCCCCCAACACCTTTTGTCCAGCCAAAAGGGGCTGCCCCCTCAAGGGTGTGCCCCCCAAACAGCCCCACACATCGTGGGATCTTGTCCCCTCACGCTGGGACAAGATGTTTTCTACGACTATTACTTCTGAAAAATTCCGGAAGGTCCCAGAACATTTCTAGTACCCTCTAAAATTATCTAGAACATTTCTGTATGGTGGTTTAATTTAAAACCATCTTCGTTTACCCGGTAAACAATTCCGGCAGCTCCGAAAACCTTTTTCGGTTTATTCTCCGAAAAAATTCCAGAAATTACCAGACCACTCTGGCAAACCCCAAAGTTCATGAAGCAAGCATGAAGAAACTTGATACTCTCATGGTCTAAGGAATTATGCAAACATTAACTTCTTTGTGTTATTAACCATTAACTTATGACGAATGTATCTCATAGCATAACATCAATTTGGGTCGATTCAACACAAATGTTCTTCTAACATTGTGCCCTCAAAATTGCCGGCATAGCCATGCCCATGATCAGGAAAAAAGGATCATCATACAATACTTGAGCCAGTCTTAGAGGCCAGACTAGGAATACAATTTACCGTTTATTATTCCACACGTGCATATGAGTCTTCTTTCAAGCCTCGTGGTTATTGTAGACTCGAGAACCATAGCAGTTATAGCATGGAACATAAACCTAATTATGAACAGGGAGATAATCAATAACATTTATTATTTTATCTAGGGCATATCTCCTACAGAAACATGTTCCATTTATCTCCTGATACTTGGGCTGATAATGAAAAACTGAGTATAGATGATAATATGCTTCTAACCCGTGAGTTCACGGAGGAGGAAGTTAAGAAAGCTCTTTTCTCTATGAACAGCAATAGTGCCCCTGGTCCTGATAACATCCCAGCTGAGTTTTATAAAGCTTGCTGGAACTTTGTGAAGAATGATCTGATGCAGTTATTCACTGCCTTCCATAATAACAATCTGGATGTAGCTCGGTTAAACTATGGAGTCATTACCCTTATACCTATGTTGAATGGAGCTACAAAGATTCAACAATACATACCCATCTGTTTACTTCGTTGACCCTATAAGTTGATTACCAAAGTGCTAGACAATAGAGTTGCTATCTTTGGTGATATTTTGATTAGTAGACATCAAAATGCCTTTATCAAACACAGAAACATTATGGATGGTATCCTGTCTTTACATGAGATTTTGCACCATACCTATCGCAAGAAAAAAGTTGGGGTGGTCCTGAAGCTTGACTTTGAAAAAGCCTATGAAAAAATCAACTCGGACTTCTTACTTGAATGTCACCGCGCTCGTGGGTTTTGTAATACCTGGTGTGGCTGGGTAGAGAAAATACTTTATAATCGGACGGTGAACATCAAGTTGAATAATGAAAATGGGCGCTATTTTCAAAGCCACAAGGGGGTACGCCAGGGGGTCCTTTTTCACCATTCATTTTCAATCTGGCTGTTAAAACTCTATCCAAGATGATTCTCAATGCCCAAAAAGAAAAATTGATTACTGGTTTATAATGTCATCCATGTTTCATATCTCATGATTGATATATGTATTAATTGCTATTTCAACCCGAACCGACCTTAAGCTTCACTACGGTGAAACAACCTCATCGTAGTCAACTCCTTGAACTTGTTATTTCAACAAGTTGAGCTTTATGGATAAAACATTTTTATCCATATCAGTTTTTAGTTCCATAAATATTCGTTAGACTCTAAGTCCTCTGAAAGGTGTATCAAGTTTTTAATCTTGAATCACTTATAGGGAAACTATCTCGGATCGTATTGGCATTTAGCCAATCCCGGAGTCAGGGCCCATCAACGCTTCCTTGTGTATTGTAGGTATACTGTTGTCTAACAACAATATATCGTTTGCGCACCTGATAGGTTTGCACGAGCTTTGCTTACGTGGTTCAGCTGCACGTTCGATCGAAGTCCATACATTTTATTGTAGAGACTTTCGTATCAGTCGTAGTAGGAAACAACAGAATCATTTCAAGGGTTTCTTTCTTTTGAACTGATGACGAAGATACTGGTTATCCCTTCGAGTTGCACTGTCCTCCCACTCACCTTTTGTAAGAACTATTCTCTTTAAAAGCATACCGTTTTGTGGCAAAACCCTTTGCCTCGGTATAGTGGGGGGGGGGGAGAATACCCAATGACTTGGGATAACCATACAAAGTAGCACTTTTCTGATTTGGAATAGGTTTCTAACCTTTTACACAAGCCCCATATTCCAAATGTTAAGAAAAGATATAACATGGTTGGGCGTACCATACCATGGCGTCATTTCAACAGACCTGATGGATCTCTTTTCAGTGTAAAAGCCGAAGTCTCTAAAGCATCACTCTATAAAAGGGATAATGGCAAATCTATTTATGTCATCTTTGATCTTACCATGTCATAAATGGTTCGATTACATCTTCACGGACTTTCCACTTGTTGTGGTGTTCCGGGAGGTGCAAGTTATGAAACCTTTTTCACAACTCATCAGACATTCGCTAAACTTGTAACTCAAATATTCCTTTCCGCAATCAAATTGCAGAAACATAATTTTCTTGGTACAATAACTTCTACTTTATTTTTGAAAACCTTTCGAATGATTTGAAAAGATCCAGACTTACGTCTCATCAAGTAAATATCCATATATCTACTTGAGTCAAAAAAAATTAAGGTAGACAAATCCACTGTTTGCAACAACATTTATCGGACTACATACATCAAATGTATGATCACCAATAAGTTCTTTGCTCGTTCCTTATGGCCTGTGAATGGTATTTTAGTTAGTTCACCTGTTTGGAGGAAAGTTGCAAGTGTCAGATGATTCAAAATCAAATGACTTCAAAATCCATCATAATGGAATTTTCCATGCGGGTTTCTCCAATGTGACCAAATGCAGTGCCACACATATGTGGTATTCTTTTAGTCATGCGACATTTAGCGTCAGTGTTATGGATGTATCATATTTCCATCAATATTCATAACATACATCCCATCTAGGATGGAAGCATGGCCCTTCATGTTATTCGTAATACTGAACAGCAATAGTTGTTTTTATGAACAACTCTTTTGCAACAAACATTGTGCAATGGGCTAGAGTGTATGAAACTCTAAAATGAAAAAAGTAAACCCAGAGGTAATGTATTATTACCAATAATCATAACATACGTCTCATTCATAATGGAAGTATGGCCCTTATGTTATTCATAACACCGAACATGAAAAGTTCTCTTATGAACAACCTTCTTGCAAGATACCTTATGCAAAGGGCTAGAGTG
Source organism: Hordeum marinum (assembly GCA_022496015.1). Classification (NCBI taxonomy): domain Eukaryota; kingdom Viridiplantae; phylum Streptophyta; class Magnoliopsida; order Poales; family Poaceae; genus Hordeum; species Hordeum marinum. The sequence continues at coordinate 559,806,355 of CM039678.1, forward strand.
TGAAACTCTAAAAATGAATTATGAAACTTAATACATAGGGAATACACTGATGGAAGGCATAGTAACATTTACTATGTTCTCTGCGTGTATCTAAACCTCATCCCTTGCTAGTCTTTTAGGCCATAGTAGTTCTTACATCGAGTTGCAACAGAATGCAATCAAGCGGGTATCTTTGTGCCAACTCAAAATACGCAAGAATTAGTGATGAACATGTTTAACCATAATTCCCAAGAACTATATCTTTGACCAGCCTTCTATACATCAAAAACCTGTATGGCATTCATACATGAGCTGGATATTCCAGTCTTCTTTCCTTGTGCCATTATACTTCTAACAGTTTAACTTTTCAGTATTTCTCCTACTCTCAGAAGAAGCACCCAACTTAAGAGTGGCGTTAGCCCTGGACTTCCTAGGCGTGAAAGTCTCACTAACACCCTTCGGACACTTCCTTTCTCTTTAAGTTGTTGTTTTATTCACCTTTCATCATATGACAGGTGTTCTCCTAGATCCCTCTCTTATCAGTCTAATGCATAGTAAACTTCTTTACTAGTAGTTTACAAACAAACATTGCTTTGGATATCTCATATCTTTTAGCCTTTGTCTGTCTCTGAAAATGATTTTCGGATTCCATGAATATCACATAACTATCCAAACTTTCGAAGTCCATGTCTCATGGAAGCAAACACATTGCACTTTGACTGAAAAATGATTTCTAGCTTTTGGATCGAAGGACGAGAGTCACATGGTCCATAGCATTAGCGGGAGAATACCAAAAGCATGCGATAGGACAAAGTCCTTCTCGGCACTCTTTAGGACAATCCTCACATTACCTTACCAACCGTAAAGTTTTAACCAGATATTTAACAGCTATTCAATTTTAATAGGAAAGGTGGAAACGCGAGCCATTATTCTACAACAATTATGCAAATCACACTTAGACAAAGTTCACAATTAATTGCATTGAGAATTAAAAGAATTAATTCTATAGTGCGCTCCCACTCAAATCAATATCTCTCATAATTGATTGTGAGTGATACAAGACCCGCATTTAAATTGCTCGCCATTGGTGTAACACCACTAATGACGAAAAATCTCAACCGGTAGGCCAACTTGACAATCACATCTCTATGTGACTCTTGTTCATCTTTCGATGCGTGTGTTCCGAGCTCATAACGGTCATGCATGAATGTCAAGACAACCAAGTGATCTCGCTGCAAGGTCTCAACTCACCCGCTTCACACTTCTCTAATCGTACGTACCCGTGTGACACGGCGCACCCCAAAAAGATAGGTGCCGTGACGGTGCTACAATTGGGAGAACACTAACTACTTGATATTTTTGTGAGAGATCACACTAATAAAAGGCGAGTACCGTGCAATCAAGAAGGGTGCATCATAAGGGATAAACATCTCAGGCAATTCATAATAGCATGATATGGTATAGCCCTTTCTGACGGAGAAGTTTTGTATTTCTTCGTCTTCGGCATTCGTGTTGGTGTTCACCTTTGCGAAGATTTCCACCACCTTGTCGATGCACCAGATAATATTGCTATCTCTATAGCAAATAAAATAAGTGCATTACATAAGGTTGACACGCAGGTCATTAAAGTGCAATCATATGGCTCCAGCCATCGTGCCGAATCATGACACGCAGGTCATGTTAATCAAATTACACCATATAGTCATCTCATACATAATCAAATTTATATGAGCTCTGCTATACCACATCACATGCACATGCAAACCATCCTGCAAAACCAAGTTAGACGCCTCTAATCGGTTCATGCAAAAACTTGTTTTTCGTGGCTTCTAAGGTTTTGAAACAAACCGAAGCTACCAACGTCCATCATCAAGCATGATAATCCAAGTTGCTAGATTAACTTTCTAGGGTGTATAAAACACGAGATAATAAAATCTCGAGCCCCATACTAAACTTCGCCATACGCGTGACCCCCGTGCAGATCACATCTGCATTGCCCTTTCATCTGCGAAACATCCATATTTCTCAACTACGGTGGAACCCAAAGAACTGTTATCACTTCGTTGATCTGTCAATCAGCATACTCAGGAGTAGCATGAAAGGACCGCGGATTGCCAGAACTTTGTGAGATTCGATCATTCCGTCAAGATCAGGACTACACAAAATCAGTGAAGCAACAGGAACATCGGGTAACAGATTTCATCTGCTACCCGCACAAATAATTTTCAGCAATAGATCTCATCTACTACCTAATTATATTGTGCAACACCCATACATCTCTATGTATTCTAGATCGCAACCTACATATACGCATACCACGGCTCTGATACCACTAATGGGTAACGCAGCATAAAACAAAAAAATTCTGACCTATGCACCAGCCCAGGACCACTATGGAGGCTGCATACAAGGTTTGATCATTTTCGTTACCGACTCATAGCTCAGCGGAAGTAGAGTCGATGACAAACGGCGGTGCAGATCCCCGCAGCTAGGATTTTACAACCTCCCAACCGCGAGGATGTATACCCTCATCTACCGTGCGGACAGCCCTCCCGGAGGCGGTCGGACAGTCCCCCGGATGGTGTCGCGGACAACCCTTCGGGAGGACCTCCGAAACTTGGACTGTTACTCGGACAGCCCTTCGGGAGGACCTCCAAAACTCGGACAGTCACACGAACAGCCCTTCGGGAGGCACTCTCGAACTAAGACCGAAACTACGATCTCTCTACAGAGTTGCACACATACGGTGTCATCTATCCAGCAGGGCTTCGCCGTCCAGAACTAGTTCCCACCGGAACCCAGATAGCCTTTCGGCTCTACGAAACTATTTTCGTGGGAGGGAGAGAAGAAGCCAGGTAATGCATGACATGTGTATGAGAGTTGGAGTGGGGATGGAGAGCTCCTCTCCACCTCCTTTTATAGGGGAAGGAGGGGGTGGTGGTGGCTGAAATTTCAGCCACATGACAAGCACCCACAAAACAAGGAAGCATGTTCCCACCAAACATGGAGAAAACATGTTCCCTTGTCCATGGTGTTCCCCCATGGGGCCCCACCTTCCTCCCAACACTCTCCACCATTTGTGGAGGCTTCCCCCACCATGCCCCCCAACACCTTTTGTCCAGCCACAAGGGGCTGCCCCCTCAAGGGGGGGCGCCCCCAAAACAGCCCCACGCATCGTGGGATCTTGTCCCCTCACGCTGGGACAAGATGTTTTCCGCGACTATTACTTCTGAAAAATTCTGGAAGGTCCCAGAAAATTTCTGGCACCCTCTAAAATTATCTGGACGCGCTCCGGAACATTTCCGGTATGGTGGTTTAATTTAAAACCATCTTCGTTTACCCGGTAAACAATTCTGACAGCTTCGAAAACATTTTTTGGTTTATTCTACAGAAAAATTCCAGAAATTACCAGACCACTCTAGCAACCTCCAAAACATTTTCGGTGCTTGCCGAAACCTTTTTGGATCAATGGTTTTATCCGAAACAACTTTTTGGTTTTACCGAAACTTTTCCGGTGTTCTCTCCAGAACCTTTCCGTTGTCTCCGAAACTTTTCCAGTGACTTTCTGTCGGACTCCTTGTCTAGTATTCAGCAGATAGATGACCCTTAAGCGTGTGACCCTATAGGTTCGGTGAAGTATAGACATGACCCGGAACCCCTTCCGATCAATGATGAACATCAGAGCCGTGGACACCCATATTGAACCCTATACCCACACGAATGAATATTCGAGTGAACCTCCAGTTGTCGTGTGCTATTCCTGTTGCTTCGCGATATGTTACAAATACCCGAGGTGAGACATGTTGGTATCCCCGTGGATCAGCAACTTGTCCACTATGCCAGTTACCTCGTTACCGATATTGTTCTCTTTTCTCGTTCCCGTGTTCCGGCATCCCCTTGATCAAATCACAAAATGTCTGGCCAGACGATGATGGATACCATAACACTGAGAGGGCCCAGAGATATCTCTCCATCGTCGGAGGAGCAAATCCCAATCTTGAGCTATCAAGTTACTTGACATACTTTTCCATGAACCCGTAAGCCTCCGTAATAGCCACCCATTTACGGATGACGTTTAACAAACCCCAAAGTTCATGAAGCAAGCATGAAGAAACTCGATACTCTCATGGTCTAAGGAATTATGCAAACATTAACTTCTCTGTGTTATTAACCATTACCTTATGACGAATGTATCTCATAGCATAACATCAATTTGGGTTGATTCAACACAAATGTTCTTCTAATATTGTGCCCTCAAAATTGCCAGCATAGCCATGCCCATGATCAGGAAAACAGGATCATCATACAATACTTGAGCCAGTCTTAGAGGCCAGACTAGGAATACAATTTACCGTTTATTATTCCACACGTACATATGAGTCTACCTTCAAGCCTCGTGGTTATTGTAGACTCGAGAACCATAGCAGTTATAGCATGGAACATAAACCTAATTATGAACAGGGAGATAATCAATAACATTTATTATTGCCTCTAGGGCATATCTCCTACAGAACCATGTTCCATTTATCTCCTGATACTTGGACTGATAATGAAAAACTGAGTATAGATGATAATATGCTTCTAACCCGTGGGTTCACGGAGGAGGAAGTTAAGAAAGCTCTTTTCTCTACTAACAGCAACAGTGCCCCTCGTCCTGATAACATCCTAGCTAAGTTTTATAAAGCTTGCTGGAACTTTGTGAAGAATGATCTGATGCAGTTATTCACTGCCTTCCATAATAACAATCTGGATGTAGCTCGGTTAAACTATGGAGTCATTACCCTTATACCTACGTTGAATGGAGCTAAAAAGATTCAACAGTACATACCCATCTGTTTACTTCGTTGTCCCTATAAGTTGATTACCAAAGTGCTGGACAATAGAGTTGCTATCTTTGCTGATATTTTGATTAGTAGACATCAAAATTACTTTATCAAACAAAGAAACATTATGGATGGTATCCTGTCTTTACCTGAGATTTTGCACCATACCTATCGCAAGAAAAAAGTTGGGGTGGTCCTAAAGCTTGACTTTGAAAAAGCCTATGACAAAATCAACTCGGACTTCTTACTTGAATGTCACCGCGCTCGTGGGTTTTGTAATACCTGGTGTGGCTGGGTAGAGAAAATACTTTATAATGGGACGGTGAACATCAAGCTGAATAATGAAAATGGGTGCTATTTTCAAAGCCACAAGGGGGTACGCCAGTGGAGTCCTTTTTCACCCTTCCTTTTCAATCTGGCTGTTGAAACTCTATCCAAGATGATTCTCAATGCCCAAAAAGAAAAATTGATTACTGGTTTAGCCCCAGATCTTATTGACAATGTAGTGGCCATACTCCAATATGCGGATGACGCAGTGATATGCTTTGAGCATGACAAGGAGGCTGCAATGACACTAATTTTTTTATTATACATGTTTGAACTCATGTCTGGTCTCAAAATTAACTACATGAAAAGTGAGATTCTTTGTATAGGGAGTGATGATAGTACGTTGAAGTACTATGCAGACCTGTTTAATTGTCAGATTGGACATTTCCCAATGAAATATTTGGGCATTCCAGTTAGTTACTCTAGTCTCCGGAACCTAGATTGGGAGTTTGTAGATGAGAGATTTCTCAAATGCTATGAATCCTGGATTGGCAATGTTGCATCCTCAGGGGGAGACTTATTGTTCTGAACTCTTCCCTTACTAGTATTGTGTTCTATTACATGTCTATGTTCCTGTTACCCAAAATGGTCATTTATAAGCTAGATAAACATCGTAGGAAGTTTTTCTGGCAAGAGCATGAAGGTCGTAAAAGATACCATCTTGTGAAATGGGCCCGGATCTGTACATCCAAAAATAAAGGTGGTCTGGGAGTGAAAGATCTTCATAAACAGAATATCAGTCTTCTCGCCAAGTGGTGGTGGAAACTGGAGACACAACAAGGGCTGTGGCAAGACATAATTAGAGCCAAATACCTTAAAAAGGACAACATTACCTCAATGCACTGCAGATTTGGGGACTCCCCTATCTGGAAAGCCATTATAAAGGTAAAAGATTACTACCTTGCTGGTAGGAGTGTGATTTTGAATTCTGGCAACACAGCTAGACTTTGGAAAGATCCTATACACAGCAATACCCCTTTGAAAGATGTTTTCCCTGTTCTGTTCGATATTTGTAACAAACAAGATATCACAGTGGCGAAATTTAAAGAGAACTCTGATGCTGATCTTTTTAGAAGACAGCTCCATGGTCCATTGGTTGAGCAATGGAATAAGCTGAACAACATAGTCCAATCCTGGACTACTTCAGATGCCCCCGACCAGATTATTTGGACCCTGGGAAAGAAAAGAAAATTTACCACCAAATCCATGTATGAATACTTAGAAAAGAACATTGCTGGCTGCAACTACAGATGGATTTGGTCAGCAAAAATCCCTCTCAAGATCAAAATATTCATGTGGCAGCTCTTTCAGGATGCTTTGTTGACTAGAGATGTGATGAAACGGAGAAATTGGTCAGGAAATCCTAAATGCTCCTTCTGCAATGAGAAGGAGACCTCTCAGCACCTCTGGTTTACTTGTCCTGTTGCTAGAGTGATGTGGAGGACCATTGGGTGTGTCCTGGGGACAAACCTGGGGCCAAATAACATTTGGCAATACTTCTCTTGGTGCTATGCTTATATACCTGATGGAACTAAGTACTATACCTTTGGTCTAGCAGCTATCTGCTGGGCGATATGGAACTGTCATAACCGTGCTACTTTTGAAAAAAAGAAATTACGGTCCCCTTTTGATGCAGTGTTCCGTGCTTGTGGCTACATCGACTATTGGGCAGGTTTGATGACTGGAGCAGATCGTGAGGCTATGGAGCGTGGGGCAAAGATGCTGAAGATCAATGCGTCGAACCTGATGAGGATCTGTGCGGCTCTGGGAAGGGATGCCTCAAGATGGGTGGCTACTTCAAGGGTTTTCGCTGATGTTGATGCTGAAGTGTGATGCCAATCTTAACTGGCGGTTGCTTTAATTTGGGTCTAACTGTGCGAGCGTTTTGGCGTTGTTTGCCTGTAACCTTTAAACTTTGGTTGCTCTCATTTCCTAGTCAGCTTGGGGTTGGTTAGGCTAGGTGAGTCTTGGTGGTGCCTTTGGGTTTTCGCCCTATGACAAACTGCTCGATGACGAGTGTTTGCACTAGGTGTCCCAAGGGTGCTTTGAGCTCGCTTCCCCTTTCCTGCTTCCTTGGTTCGGTCATACTAAAAACTCCGTATTCCCGTTATCGTTTTAATGGAAAGGGGTCTGCCCGGCTAAAAAAAACTAATCCTACTACTGTTGGAAATTGAAGTGTTCCTAAAGTGTTCCAGGATTAACTAAAATTAAGCTTTAACTGGAATTCTAGTAGGAAGAGTACTCATAGCATCACTAAAATTAATCTTCTCATTGTAATACCCCTTCTTAATGTTCTCAATCTCATTGAAATTTGTTGTAATTTACTCCAAAGAATTGACTATATGAGCTTCTACCCTCACTTGAAGCTAACTTCAGTACATCAGCTTCTACCATCTTCTCAAGAGTAGACAAGATCAACTTCAACAACAAAGAATTGACTACTGTAAATGCAGTTACCATAAATTGAGGAGTAGACAAGATCATATTCTCAATCTGATTGTTGCATTCACACAATCAAGCAAGGAGGACTACTAATGCTAAGAAATCCAGTCATGCTATGATATTCAGTATTGTAATGCTCAAGGGCTTACAACTGGCACAAGGCATGGAGAGGAATTTTAAGCTACTAAATTTTAAGCCACGTAATTTTAAGCTATGAAATTTAAGCTACTGCTCTCTCATTTTCCAGCAGCTCAAGGCCAACCGAAACAAGTAACAAAAGCAAGCAGCAGCGGGAAGCAAAAAAACCACCAGTAGCAAGTGGCAAAAAGAAACTATGGCAAAAACATAGACCAATGAAGAAAATACATACTCCATTTCATCTCAGGCTCTCAGCTCATTAGTGGTGAGCAAATCTTTGCCAACCTATTCCTTTTTCTAGTCCCAGGGGGGGTTGATTAGGGATCTGTATTGATGTCCAATTCACAAAAAGAAGAATCAAATCAAGTCCAAGGGGTTGGCTGCATAAAATAGAGAAAGAAACGATGGGAGAGAACATGTTCTGCTCGTACTCCACTTATGGACGAAGAGGGATAGAGGGCAAACTCTGATGCCGTGGACGAGCTCGGACGAGCTACACGGCCACTGCTGCTAGAGAGAGAGGATTAGAAGAGAAGCAATGAGGCAGACATGAGGGGTTGGCATACTGTAGTTGTTGGCGATGGACTAGAGGAACGTCCTTGCAGATCGAGCTGTTGTGCTTCAGATCCATCCACCGAAGATACAAATGATATCTTGCAGAGGGAGAGGCGACGACAACATGGGAAGGCGATGGCGATGCGAGAGGGAGAGGTAGTGGCTCTGCGTGCGGGGGAGTGGCGTCGGCGATGCATGCGAGGGAGGTGGGTGCCGATTGCGACGCATGCGAGGGGGTGTGGTGCCGGTGGCAACGAGCTAGGGATTCGGCAGAGTGGGTGAGCGTGCGAGCAAGGGAGTGAGTGAGTGAGCGGGTAGTTTCGAAAATGACAGAAATATCCTAACGTGACAGACATTTTTGTACTGGAATCCCTGAATGACAACTATTTAGGAATAGAGGGAGTAGATTGTAACCTTTGCGCACAAGGATACCTTCCCTTTGGATATATCCGGACAGATACCCCTGAGCCCCGCGCCGCCTCCCTGAGGGATGTGATCGGGGGCTCCCATTTTGTCCTCCTCCCAATGCCTCCCCCCTCCAGCCGCCATCGGCATAGGCCACCGGGCCTTGCTCCCATGGTGCCGGTGGTGACGGCCCTGTGTTTCCCCCTCCCCCCCCCCCCCCCGCAGGACGTTGCGGCTCAGGTGGTGGCAGCTGGCGGCGACGGATCCGGCGGCGGCGTGGCTTCATGGGCGGTGCAACTCCGGGTGGCGACGTGGTGCTCGCACGACTGCTTGGCATGGGGGCGGGGTGGCGGTGCCCTTTTGGCCCAGATCTGTGCCCTTTTGGGGCCCATCTAGGTATGGGCGGGCCTGGTGTGGGCTTTCTGTCGTCTCCGCAGACGGAGGTGTGGCTCGTGCTGGGGGTGGCAGAGATGGTGACACGCGTACTGCAGCGTGACGAAGGGAGCTTCACGGGACCGTTCCTGGCTCGGACGGGCAAGGGTACCTGGTTTGCTCCTGAGCTGTGTCCGGTCGGTTACCACCGAGGATGGTGGAGGTTGTCCCCTCCTACGTGGCTGCTGACCCGGATGCTCCCTCTTGACCCTGCCGGTCAAACATCCACGGTGAGATGGCAATGGTGACTACAAGACTGTGGTGGCGCATATTGGTGGACAACAAATATGATGGAGCGCGATGTATCGTCCGTTGGTTGGCGGTTGTGAGAAATCGTTGTTGGCTTCACGACATTGAGGCGGCGACGCTCGTGGGCGCCGTCGTGCCTTCCTAGAGGGCGTCGGATATAACCTTTCTCCCATACCCTTAGCGTACCGGGGGAAACTTTAGGACATTTCTGGTTAGCAGTGTAGCCATTGTGTTCCATCTTCAAGGTGTTGCTTGGTATGCGGCATTCAGGAATGCTAGGAGAGTGGTGGAACGCTCCGGCGGGCGTAGCGGTAGCGAGCCATCTTCGTTTTCGTTGATCCGACGTTGTTGGCATTTTTTCTCTATTGTTTTTTTTGGGCGTGCTTGTGCTGAGGCCCCAGCAATTGTATTGTGTGATTGCTGTATCAATATAGTGGGACGAAAGACTATTTCGGTTGATATATCCGGATCTTACTTCTTATATATTGTTCCTCTTTAAAAAATATTGCGACACCTAGAGGTGCCACACGGCACACTGGTGTTGTTTTTTTCAGTCTTCAGTCTTCACCCTCTAGAAGTTCACTCTGAAAAAGTGAAAATCAACTCCGATGTGTGTTGCTTGCGTGTATGGACCACAACAACATGATAAACCGAGGGATACATTGTGGCTCGAAGATTATTACACTATCATCCCAAAGGTATGCATTTTGCATCGAGATCTTGAATTGCATATCATTTCTTTGTGTATAAGGATATCTTCCCTTTGGATACCTTGGGATTTCAATTCATATTGGTCCTCTTCAAAAAGATTGCCGCACCTAGAGGTGCCACGTATATGTGTGCACCGCTGTTTTTCTCTTCGTCTTCAACCTCATGAAGTTCACTCTCATAAAATGAAAATAAACTCTGATGTGTCTTGCCCGCACATGGAGCACAAGCACATGTCAAAACAAGGACACATTCGTGGGTCTGAGGTTATCACACCGTCACTCCAAAGGCATGCAGGTTGTGCTAAGTTCTTGAAGTGTACTCCCTTCGTAAAGAAATGTAGGAATGTTTAGATTACTATAATGATCTAAAGGCTTTTATATTTCTTTACAGAGGGATTAGATAATACGTGTATCAACTGATTTTTTGCTAGCGCAAGGATTATTTTCTTTGAAGACCTCAGGATTTTATTAAATGTTTGCCTATCTTTAAGGAGATTACGACACCCAAAGGTGCCACATGTGTGCATACCGTTGTTGTCTCTTTAGTTTTCACCCTCATGTGTTCATGCTCAAAAAGGGAAAGTCAACTCCAATGTGTTTTGCTTGTGCAAGGAATACAAACACATGATGAACCGAGGGTCTATGACACCAAAGGCATGCGGGTTGTCTCGCTCGCTCGCGTCGGCTGATGTACCGTGCATTTCCCTCTGGCATGATTCGTTCTATAATTTTCGTGATGCGTTATGCTCAAGTATTTCTTTAGTTTTATAACTTTTTAGTTAGTCTTCTATTTTGACTTATAAACGCAAATTTTTATTTTGAAAGTGCCTGTACAACTATAAAATATCAACAAATAAATTGGAAACACAACTATGTTTTCATATTGGGAACATTTTCTAAAACACAAACAAATTACAAAAGCACAAACTTATTTTGAAGTGCGAACAATATTTGAAAATATAAGCAATTATTTAACTTCTTTGGAAGATTTTTTTAAACACGAAGAGTTTCTTGAAATTGTCTAAATTATTAAACAAAAGTAGTTTTCGAAATATCTAAATAAGTTTTTTTATTGAGAACACTTATGGAAAATATGAACGTGTTCGAAGAATGCGAATTTTTGAGTAATAAGAACACTTTTTAATGACATAATTAAATGAATAGTGGATATCCTTTGAATAATTTATTCAGCTCTTTGTTTACAAAAAAAGGCGGCCATGAAACGCTAAAAAAATAAGGTTATCAAAAGTGGAGTCATCATTCAATTTCTAGAGCGTTAAATAGGCCGGCACAACTTGGCTGAACTTGTGGCACAACAATGGGCCAGCACAACTATTTCCCGACACAACTGTTAACGAGCGCTAATGCCTTAAGGCCTATGACGGCGCTATGACACTATCGAACACCCTAGTGGGCTGGCCTTGTAGCATATTTGTTTGTTTATGCACTTGATTCATTTTTTAACCTTTTGTCTACTTTTTCTATATTATCGAAATAATCTAAATGCATGTATTAAAAAATAACCTGATTTTGAAATGCAATTATTGTGCAATTAAAAATTGTTCGTGTAGCGTAAACCAAAATTAAAGCAAACATAAAAACAAGATTGTACCATTCGCAAAAATAATCATTAGATTTAGAACATGTTTATGTATTTCAAAAATAATATGGTTTTGGACTTTTTGAAAATATTTCAATGATATAAACAATGCTCACATAATTTTATAAAACGGTTCTCACCATTCAAAGAATGTTCAGGAAAAATTAGAAAAAAAATCGTTTAAGCATTTCAAAGATAAATTTAGACATATTCCGATTAAATGTCATCAAAATTTAAACAAAGTTCACATAACTAGAATATATTTAGTGCCATTCAAAAACAACGTTTGACATTTATTTGAGATTATATTTATACAGTGTAAAGACATGTTGACATAATTGTTATAAATTACCATTAAAATGTCCAGCATGTGTTATAAAATGTTTAACACTTATTTTAAATAAAACTTTACAGAATGTAAAACAATATTCACATAATGTTTTCAAAAACAGGTATCATTTATAACAATTTTCTGCGTGTGTTTAATTTGAATAGGATTGTATTAAAAAATGTTCAAAAACATTTATTTCAAAAAAATTTAATCATATATTTCAAAAACATTAAATTTTTATCAAATAATTGTTCCACATGAATACAAAAAATGTAAAACGAGTAATGAAAACATTACACATGTATTCAAAAAAATAGAAAATGGAAAAAGCGTAAATAAAAAGAGAAAGAACAGAAACAAAAACAAAGTGGTACGTTTTAAAACCAATTCGCACCTACCTGTAGAACCCCCACCAGCCTATATCTCATTCTAACCAAGATATAAGAACCTCCTGTTCGCCGCTTCAGGCACTAGGGAACTTTAGTGCTGGTGGGTAGGCCCATGTAAATCCTGAATTGCCTCTGGTTTGTATTATTTGCTCGATCGCATTTGAAAAACAAAACAAACAAATTCATAAATAACGATAAAAAATTAAATTATAAAATGTTCATGGATATGAAAATAAAAATAATCGAATTTGAAAAAAATCATGAATTGAAAAAAATATATCATTTATTTTCACAAAATCATAGATTTTGAAAATAACTCCATATATTTTGAGAAAAGTTCATCGATTTGAAAAATAATGATCATCAATTTTGAATAATGTTCATCATTTCATCATTTTGGAAAAAAAGATTTTATATTTTGAAATGTTTATCGATTTGTGTGTGACCGTTTGCAAAACCTTCTTTAACAGGCGCCTGAACAATCGAGTAGGAAGTGCCTGAGATATAGGCATGGCAAGCGCCTCATGGTAGTTAGACAATTATTAATAGGCCTGCTTGGTACGGCTTATTAGCAGGACCTTTTGTTTTTTAGTACTTGATTTAATATTTATTTATTTGTATAATCTGTTTAATGGTATGAAACGTGTTGGCATTTCTTTTAGAAAATTGACATATCGTTTCAAAGAGTTAATGTATTTGTGTTTTAAGAACTAACAATTAAACTAAAGTGTGCACCTATTTTGAAAAATGTTCATGTAAATTATAAGGTGATCAACTATTTAAAATTTATTTTTTCTTTTCTAGTGCTCGTGAGTTTGGAGAACATTCCATGTTATTTTTAAATGTGTTCACACACTCTCTTAAATGTTTTTGGTGGTCGCCGTGCTCACATTGATATGCCCGACTTCTTTTAGCATGTCAATATCGATTTCTGAAAGTTGTATATGTCCACCATGATGAGTAGGTGCTGCAGAAATAGACACTCTTCCTCATCCGTAGGTGCTACTGGATGCAACCGTTACCGTAGACATATCGCCACCAACCAGTAACAACATGTCAATGTCCTCCCTGGCCAGGAGAAGGTCGGTGAATTTTTTTTGTGCATGCTAGAAGGCGGCACCGTCCTGGTAAGCTGATTCCCGATCGATTAATTCATCAGAATTTTTTTCTACAGTTGCCATTGTACCTGTTCTATGTGTTGTTTGTAGTAGTGATAGTATATTTTACTTATATTAGATTCTTTTTTTTTCATGTTTTAGGGCCTTGTTCCGCTTGTGCATTGTACCTGTTCTATGTGTTCTTGTGTATATTTTACTTGTAGTAGTGATTCATCAGAAATTTTTTTTTTGGCAAAACTGGAACCCAATTGGACGCCAAGTTGTGGAAAGCGTAGTGACTTGGCGATCTCTTGGCGTGAGGCTTGAAGTGGAAGTGGATGCTACACAAAGTGGAGCAGTACACAAGTCGACACGTGAAGTAGCAGCTCCCGAAGAGACTTTTGATCTCACAACTAATTGAACGCGTGGAAGTGGAAGTGGAAATCATAGTGGTGCATGCAGCAGCTCCTAAATAATTAAACGCGAGAGGAGAATCGAGCCGTCGGGCTGCTTCATTTTCTCGTTGCTATATATTCGCTGGTTTTGTGTGCAGTCGGTTGCAGATTCATCAATCCGACCATCATGTACTTCGCGGGTGAATCCGTCGTCGACTGCCATAGGCTGACCTCATGGGTGCTTCCCAATGTCCACGATGCCGACAGCGGGTACCACTTGCTCGTCGTCGAAGCCTTCTCGTTGTTTCCCTATGCCAATGCAAAACCCGTCGAGTCTCGCCATTTCACCATCGGAGGCCATTGCTGGTGCATCTCCTACAATCGCGATGCCATTGACAAGTGCATATCCTTTCGTCTTTTCCTCGCCGAGGATGCCAACTTCAAAGCCAGTAAGAGCGCACTGTGAGTTCAGTTTCGTTGACGAGAGAGAGAGAGGCATGCGTCGTTCATGCCGGCACCACCTATCCATCGCCGCAAAATACATGAGCTCCGGGGCCGGGAAGGGGGCTGTGAAAAGTTCGTCAAAAGACGGTTCATCGAAGATCATATCAACCGGGATGACAGTTTCACCTTCCGGTGTGACGTCTGGGTGGCCCCGGAGGATGTGATCAAAACCATGGTCTCTCCGTTCATGGCGGTGCCTCCATCCGACATGCAACGTAACTTCAGCAGCCTTCTCCAATCCCGGGAGGGCACTGACGTGGTCTTCCGTGTCGGTGGTGACACGTTCCCCGTTCTAGTGTGTTCAAATCGTTGCTATTCGGCCCAAAGAAGGAAGGCTGCGACGGTCTCAAGAAGGCGTGCAACGATTTCCTGCGCGTCCGTCGTTAGTGAGGCTCGTGGGACTTTGATCATCCCTGTTATGAAGGGCGTCATCCTTGCTATGCTGCCGGCTAAGTAGTAGCTCATGTTTGATGCAATGGCTATTTTTCTATATTTTGATAATCTTCCAGCACTAATAAAGTCCTTGATTACCAGATGGTTCATCGAATCTCTCCTGGGAATGCAAATCCGTTGGTCAATTGCAATGTGCGGAAATGCTTCCATTGTGTTTGTTATTAATATATTTCCCTTTAAAAAAAAGCTATTGTGTTTAGTAGGTTCTTAAATATATATGTCCTAAAATAGAACAACAATCCTCCCCAAAAAAAAGAACAATGGAACTTTTGTTGAAAAACCAGTAAACCCGAAGAGAAAGAAAGTTGTTGGCCGGCAGAGTGGGCTAGCCACCTTGCGCTGGCTTCAGCAAAGTTGTTCCGGGGAAAATAGGAGTTATTGATTTTTCGTGGTATGAATTGCTGTGACCGAGCCCTAGTGGCGGGCCTATACCCAGCTCCTACTCGGCGCTCAGTGTACAATAATTGTGATTGTATGCTCACTTTAGAAAGACGAAATGATCATAATACTTTCCAACAATGGATGTGTTAAGACGTGCTACTGAATTAGGCTTGGGGAGGGAAGCATGTTAAGGATAATTTCCTTCATATGACGGGGCAGCTCCTCTGCAGATGATCAAACTCTTCGGTCTCCACGAAAACCCTCAGGTTCGCCGGACAGTCGAGGAAACGGTAGCACACCTTCTTCAGCCCGTCGCAGCTGTGTTGGTCGGCGAGCGACATGATGGTTGTTGTTGAGCCAATGCTGATGTACTCGCATAGCTTCTCTTCACACATTGCCCTCAGCCGCCGGAGGTCGTACCGATCCGCAGTGACAAGCAAAGTGTTGCAGAGGAAGGCCCTCAGTCCCATCCACTGGAGGAGCTGGCAGCGAGCCGCCATAGATGAACCTTAGCATCATGTTGAGAGAGTACCATGACTATGTTTTCAACATTTTGTTCGTTTCGGCTCATCCATGAGTAGTACTATCATATTTTTTTGTCAAGACATATTGGGACTTCTCGTGCAGTACATGGTCATCAGTAGTACCTTTAATTATTGAGTTAAAGGGTGCCTATCAGACTTTATTTCCTGCTACCAACAAAAACAAATTTATAATAAATTTTGAGCAATAAAACCAGTTCCACTCCGCGAGGGCGGTATAATTATTTGTCAACCACTGAATTCTAATGAAAAAAGAACTTGTGTGTAATTACCATGTCAAGAATTTAAACAATTTTAATGAAAGAATTTGGTGTTTTCAGTAAAGAGTCTCCTTTTCTGTTTTCCTAACTAGCCATATAGTTGGATGTAATACCTTCTTGAAGTTGTCCCTCTAATACTTACTTTCTCTAAACAGTCAGCTAGGAAGACATGTACCGTTTCGGTTCCATGCAAAGTACAAAACAGAAGACATGGTCGTGGAGCGATCTGTAGTGCTGTTGTGCAGAAATTGGAAGCCATGTAGCGTTTTCCTTTTCCAAATAAGCCATGTGATTCTTCCCCATCCCACCTGTTATGCTGCCGAAATTTCCCACCGAATTTCCCATGGCTTGTCAAAAAATAGGCCTTGTTTGTGAGAAAACAAAAGCTTTAGGGTGTTGGCTGCAAAATGTTAGGAATTGTCCATAATTTTTTAACAAAAGAGTGGTGTATGTGCAATATATAAGAATATTCACACAGTTTACAAAAATGTTCTATACCATACTAACAAAATCAATGCTTAAGCAGTTTTTTGTCGACAAATATTCAAACAGATTTCAAAATAAGTATTTAAAATAATGATCATTATGTACTTGGAAAATCACCCGGGGGTTATTACGCTCATTTCAGTTCTGTACCTAGATGTAGTTTAGAAAACAGAGAGTATATACATTTAGTATGTAGTATATAAAAATATTTGGGTAGTATGTAGTATGTAAGAAGCTCTAGAGCCGAGACGAGGAACATTCCTCTCTATCCACGTCTTCACAAGCTGGATGCCGGTCAGGCCACACTCGCGCATCTCAAAAACCGCCTGGATCAGAGAACCTGTCGAATTCTGTCTTCGAGCACCACTCTGGTCCTTGACGACACAAGACATCGGAGAAGATGAACCTGACAACCTCGTGGAAACCCCGGGCAATGTCGGTGGCATATAACAACCTGTGGACCATTGTCAATGGAGATCTCGAAAAAGCCAGAATCCGATGGAGGTCGGAGCTCCCCGCCGCCACACGAAGGTATCTTGCCACCCTTCAAAGGGAACCACCTCAAAGAAATATTTGAAGAGATCAAAGTGGGGTGGTGTCCCTAGGAAGCACTCATAGAAAGTCACGAAGCATGACAAATGAAGCACTCCACACAGGGTTAGATATTGAAGCTAGAGCCCGAAGTGGGTGCGAACTCCACGAACGAAGGCGCTCAAGGGAAATGCTCCGTGGAAGAAGAACACCTTGTGAACCACCAGGTTCAAAAGCAAGGGGCGCCTCCGGGCCTCCCAACATCTGCCCTGGATATGGGCCGGATATGGGGAGTGTCGGTCAGTCCGACCGTTTGGCCCCGCTACCGGGAGCCGGTTTAATGGGCAAAACTCGTCCATGCACTCACCGGGCAGCCCATTTGCAAGTTTGAGGCGGGTAGGGGGGGGGGGGTTGTAGATGCTCCAAGCGAGCGACGCCTGCAACAAGCCGGTAGTTGGCTAACCCAGTAACCACATGGTCCCACCATGTTTATGTCATGCTGATACCATGCATGTTTTTTTTCCTTTGTCTATTCTTTTCATTTGTGAAACAATACTACTACATATATTATGAATTATTTTTACTGATTTTTAAAATTATTTATCGCACATTTATAAATGTAAGCGCAGTGTAAAAATGTTCAATCAAATTTTAATATTTTGAAAAATGGTAATCATATATTTTTAAGTTGTGAAACATGTATAGAAAAAATGTTCCTAATGTATACAAGAATGTATAATGTGTGATTCAAAAAGTAAAACAGAGAAATCTGGAAAAATATAGAAAAATAAAGAATGAAAACAGAATACAACTAAAAAAAAGGAAAAACCTAAGAAAACCTGAAAAGACCCATAAATTAAAATTCAGGCATGCTACAGCTGCGTCGGTCAAGAACCATCATGCTATAGGCCATTTTGCGATTTCAGAATCAGTACAGAGGAAACATACCCTTTGTGTATTTGCTGAAATTAGGGGCAGCGTGTGCTATGGGCCAATGGCGTTGGTGGCTTCGTATTCTCATTCTTTTGTTTTCAATGACGTTTTTCTCATTCGTCATTGGAAGTTTATTTTATTTCATTTTTTCAGTGTACAATTTGTTCGTTTTTCTCCTTTCAGATTGGGTTTCTCTTATTTATTTTTAGTTTTCTATTTTCTTATTTTATTTTTTAATATACATTGACCATTATTCTAATATCATTAAATATTTTTTTAAATAGTACACACTGGACTTTTGTATTAATTAAACAATGACCAACTTTTAATATGCAAAGAACTTTTCTATACATTGAATATGTTTGATAAAAGACTGTACAATCTCCAAATAAAAATTATATTTTTTGCAGGTTCTTAAATATATAGCTCCAAAAATACAACACTAGGCCTTTTGTTGAACAACCTAGTAAAACCCGAAGTGGGTAGGATAGTGGGCCAGCCAATTTGTGCTGGCTTCAGCAAAGCTGTTGTGGGCGGCAAATAGGAGCTCTTGGTTTTTTCCTGGTATGTATCGGTGTGAGGGCAGCGCCAACCCTAGCGACACGGGGGAAACCGCGCCGCCGGCCCTCGGCACCTCGCCCCGATCTCTTCCTCCCGCCGCTGCTCGAGTTCACGCCGGTGAAGCCCAGGCTGTGGGCAGTGACGGCGGTGGCAGGGTCTTCTTCCCTCGCGCACGGCAGCGTCCTCCCATGGTGGCGGCGACATGGACTTCAGTGATTCGGTGACGCGGTGCCGCGGGATCCCGACGGTGGACATGGCGGCAGAGACCATGGCGGCGCGGCCTTCCCGCTGGGGAGGCGCCCCTGTGGCGGCGGCCGGAATCCCGGATCTCGCCGGGCCCAGATGGGCTTTAGCGAGCTGACGAGTCTAGTATGCGGCGGCAGGCTAGTGTGGTGGGCCTGACAAAGCTGGCTGCCTTTGGCACCGTGGTGGTGCCGTGGCTGGTTAGGCAGCAGCGGCTGGATCCTTTGGATCTAGTCTCCGACCGAGAAGGCGGCAACCCGTGCACAAGAAGCCGGATGGAGTTCTCCGAATGGATTTGGGTGATAACCTGCTCTTGGCTAGATGCCAAGGTCGGCGATGGCAACGCTCTGCGGTGTCGTTTCCTTCTTGAAAGCATCGTTGTGGAGAAGTTCTAGACCACTATCTGCTACCTTCGAGGGAAACCCTAGATCGATAGATCAGTGTCGTTTCCCCCTTGGGGGCGTCATTCTTGGAGGTCTACACGGGCTCAGGGGACCAGTGGACGACATCTTCGGTGGAGCGGTACTTCATCCTACACATTGATGGTGACGGATCTCGATGGCATGGCGCCCTGGAGACTAAGCGTCTGATGTGCGAAGATGGACTCGCTCAGGAGGGCGACGCTGTCTGGCGTCGGGGTGGCATCGACGACAGCTAGATCGGGCAAGGTAGATGGGTTAGTACAGTTCTGAAGATGGATTGGTGGTAGTTGGCAGCGGCGACCTCTGAGTGTGCGCCGAACCGGTGGGTGCCCCATACCCGGTAGGTGGCTTGGTTGGGGCCTCAGGTCTTAGATGTTAGGTTTGGCTGCGAGGTCTGTTTGGTATTAGGTCTAGACTATCAGCATCCCTTCATCAACTGTATAGAAGTAGCGACATATGTTGCCTAGACGGTGGCTTCAGTCTTACCGTTGTATTACTTTGTAAGGTCTTTTGTGAATAATTAATAAAATGACTGCATGCATCGTTCAGATACAGAGGCTGGGTCTTCCTTTTTTAAAAAAAAATATAGGTGTGAGCATGTTAAGGATCTCAAAAATGGATGTATTAAGACGAGCTACTGCATTAGGCGCTCGGTGTACAAAAATGTGATTGTATGCTCACTTTTAGATACCCGAAATGATCATAATATAATACTTTCCAACAATGGATGTACTACTATTAAGATGAGCTACTGAATTAGGCTAGGCGAGGGAAGCATGTTAAGGATAATTTCCTTTGTAAGACGGGGGCAGCTCCTCTGCAGATGATCAAACCCTTCGGTCTCCACGAAAGCCCTCAGGTTCGCCGGACAGTCGAGGAAACGGTAGCACGACTTCTTCAGCCCGTCGCAGCTGTGCTGGTCGGCGAGCGACAGGATGGTTGCTACCGAGCCGATGTCGATGTACTCGCATAGCTTGTCCTCACACATGGCCCTCAGCCGCCGGAGGTCATACCGATCCGCCGCGACGAGCAGGTGTTGCAGAAGAACGCCCTCATCCTCATCCACCGGAGGAGCTGGCAACGAGTCGCCATAGATGAACCTTAGCATCATGTTGAATACCACAGTGTGCATGTCGCCTATCTGCAGGATGGTGGTCGTGGACGACGTGCCTTCTTTCATTGGACCGAGGAGCAACGCCCTGAAGAATGTAGAGCGGGCCGCGAGAATGCACTTGTGGGCGGTGAACGTCTGGTCGCCCACCCGGAAGACGACGTCCGTGCCGGCCCCGGACAGGAGAAGGTCCATGAAGTTCTGCTGCATGTCGGACGGTGGCACCGCGATGAAGGAAGAAGTCCTTGTTGTCGTGCCTTGCGCAAGGACCATGACGTCGCATCGAATGGTGAAACCGTCGTCCCTGACGAATTTCTCCAAGAACTCTTTTTTGAGGACCTTTTTATGGCGGTCGAACCGGCCTCTGAACTCGAATATTGCACTATCACCATGGATACGTGCCCGCTCTTGCTTTTCCTTCTCTTCAACGAAGCTGAACTCGAAATGTGCCTTCACGAGGCCTCCAGCAGTGCCGTCGATGAGGCAAAGTTGTAGTGTTACGAGGTCGCCGTCGGCGTGGGGGTGGTAATAGATGCGCCAAGTTTGGTCGCCGATGATGAAAGGGAGAGACCACAAGAATTTGCTTGTGCGCGAGTGGCCATCAATGACAAGCAAGTGGTACCCTCTGTCTGCGCCGGCGTTGATGGTGGGGGAGGCCGCGCTGAGGAGCTTGCCCCCGGAGAAGACAGATTCACCCGTGAACGACATGATGATCGACGAAACGGCTCTAAAGTACTTGTACCGGCAGAAATCGTGACACGCAGATTAGGGCCAAGTCTGTTCGGTTAGTTATTAGAACCCTAACTTCCGACGGTTGTTCACGTACGTACGCTATATATAAGAGGCAACGCCACATGATGCAGGATCGAATAAGAGACCCAAACTCAATCTGGTGCAGGTTCGAATCAGATATGGTCGGTTTTAAATCTGGCAGAGCCAGCATATATCTCTGAGAAAATTCCTTATCCCGAGTTTGCTGGCCCCTGGGTTTATATACTACCATATAAACATGGATTTGCTTGAGATTGGTAAAGAATACTTACCTTTTTATCCAGGCAGATAAAGAATCAGATTTGCTATTCATCTAACTCTATCACCATAGGATGAAAGCCCTTTAAGATTTGTTATTTGTTCTTCCAATAAGTACTTGAAATAATACTAATTAGCTCCCGCGTCACGCATGACATGCATGCATGCTTGCGGTCCCAGCACACAATCCGTGTTAAATAGGCTAGAGGTTGATGATCAGTCCGAGACGAATCGTGTTAAACAGGCCAGAGGTTGATCATCACCCCATTTTTTTTAATGTTTGTTTTTGTTTTGAAATCTTTATTTTTTGGATTTGCTCATTTTCATTTAGATGATTTTACACCTTTCTTGTTCACCACTCGATCAAACATTTATGTTTCATCAAATTGTTGTGTTCACATGCATATGCATTGGCTCGTGCTGGTGTTTGCGTTATTGGGTTGGTTTTCCGAGTCGCACGGGTGGCCGTTTTACGTTGTCTTCCATGTTTGCGTAAGTGCGAGTATATGACCCTCTGTTTCACATCCGTTGCGACTCATCGGGAAAAGATTTAGTAATGTCTCATCTCAATTTTTAAATGTATGATTTTTTGTTGCTGAAATTTTCCTGTAGCGTTTTGATCCGCGTCATGTTGTCGACCCGTTTCGCGACTTCCGTCCCTTGTTGGACGGTTATGTGTCGTCATACGCAGGGGGCCGTTCCGCGCCTCGCATTTGTTGTCCGGGTTGTATCACTTTTCAGTCTCTCACTCTATATTGTGGGTGCAATTCAGTTTTTTAATAGAGTAATACGACTCGTTGCTCTCTAGCTACGTTTAGATTATTTATTTTTATTTTTTAATGTTTTTTCTATTCCTCCATTTGTTTTGTTTTGTGTAGTTCTCCGTTGAGCCACACATTCCGGCGGAGCTAGACTGTGCATACATTTACTCTGTATTTATAGGGATCCCAAACTTAACTAACTAAGCAATTTTCCACGCGTTACTGCAGAAATTGTTGGCAATATATTTAGATAATACTTTCTCTGTAAAAAAATATAAGAGCGTTTAGATCACTAAAGTAGTGATCTAAATGCTTTTATATTTCTTTACGGAGGGAGTAGTTGCTTATGTCGAACATGAATATTACAATTAACAATATGAGCCTGAAAATACCAACATATGAGATTTATTGTACTTGATTAGTTTATTGCTGTAAAATAGTTTTTGAACATAAGTAGCATAATGTGAGTTTAAAATTTCTTGGAGTTGTCCACGCGGGTGTCTTCTTCAATGAGGAGAAATTGGACACGGGCAATGAGGATGACTCTCACACTGCGCGTTGGTACGGTAACTTTCTTAAAAAGTTGTGTGAATATTTGCTAAATCTAATGAAACGAAAGTATAAACTTAAAAATAAATAAAAGAAAGTGTCTAAAAATAGAATAAAAACTTTTGAATCACAGTTAAAAACGTTAGTTTGAACAGAAATGTGAAGGATGACTAACATGAATACATGATGTGGCAGCGTAACATGCATAGACTAATGAAACAATAATTGTAATTTATAAGATAAATGCATGACCCACTTATGTGACAGATTTTGAATGGTTTAGTGGGAGAAACCACTTAAATGAATTGCTTGTTGGGATGTTGAGACGAATACTTTGCATGTTCAAAGCGCTTATGTGGCAGATTTTGCATGGCTTAATGGGAGAACAGAATTAAATGGATTGCTTAGTGGGACGTTAAGGCTGACACTTTGCATGTTGAGAACTCTAACATGACAGATTTTGCATGGCTTAGTGGGAAAAAAGATTTAAAAGCATTGCTTAGTGAAACGTACACGGAGGTGGGCACATTGCATATTGAAAGAATGGGGACCAAATTTGTAAGAATGTAAGATGTGAAACAACATTTAAAGGGATACAAAGAGTTAGTGGGCTACACCCATAGAAATTAGCCCAACACTATTGAGAAAAAGGGAAGAAAGCCTTGAGCCCCAGCAGGCCAGCCCAGTCTGCATTGCACGCTTTGCAGCAGTACAAGACGATACGTTTGATCCACAATGGATCGCACCACTCGTCTTGACCAGGGCTTAAGCACACCAATCCAATTTTTTGTCTAAAAAAATTCCAATCGTAGTAGTACTAGCCCTAGGCCCTTAGGGTGGTGGCGCTACAGCGGACGGCAGGGGCGGCGAGACGGCGACAGGCTCGTGTAAGACAGGATCGGGAATGTGGCAGTTCGGCGACATGCTCGTTGCATTTCCTCTTTTCAATACTTAAAATTTCAATCGTTTCTTGCACTGAAAAATTACAAAGGCATTGGTTGCATTTGACACCGTGCGATTATTTAAGGGCATTCATATAGGTGAGCAAGTCCCTCGGTTGTGCTATTGAAGGCTCATTGACAACCGTCGAGTGGAGATTCTTCAAATAACATTAACCTTGCCCCCCGCGTCGCCTTGCTCTGACAACCGGGGTAGAAACCCTATTGTGGCGATCATTTCTCCCCCACGCCCTCCTGTCTCGTTGCCACTAAAGGGCCCCAAGGAAGGCGGCAGTGGGGCACTTTAACCTGCTGGTGGGGCGCGTTGTGTCGGGCTGCGACTTGGTGCGTCATTGAGATTTCGATCTCGGTAGTCTGTGTGCTCCTGATCCGCCCGATGCACACCTATGGTGGCAAGATAAAGGCGTTGGACATGTGCCCGTCCAACAGCTTTGGCGTGCACGCCCTCACCACGAGCTCGAGATGCTAGGCATGATTAGTGCGTGCATCACCATCCTGGGGTGCTATTGGGATGTGGGCTCACACCGACTGGTGGTCTCTGGCCTGGTGCAGCCGGATCTGACGGTATGGCGGCCAGAGGTTCAGAGGTTGTTTGGCCGACGACTGTCTATAACCGGTTTGCATGGTGCCTCCTTGACGGGAGGGTGGTCCATCGCAGCATACTCTAGACAGGGCCTTTTCGATGCTCTGGGCTCGGGTGCCTCATGGACTATGTTTTGTTTGTGCAAACCATGACATTTTTTTATAGGAACAATGGCATATTTTTGTAATTTATCCACCATAGTGTTTTCTAACAACAACATATGTATACATGGGAAATAAACATGTATCCTCATGGCAATTTTTAGTGTCTTGTAGAAACCATGGTATTGTTTGGCTGTCATTTTTCTTTAGTTTTCCATGACAATTTTTTAACAACATTTATATATCATGGCAAGAAAAACATGTGTCCCCATTCAACAAAAAAGTAAGAGTCACGACATTTTTTGTGGAGTGTCTTGTAGAAACCATGGTATTGTTTGGCTGTCATTTTTCTTTAGTTTTCCGTGACAATTTTTTAACAACATTTATATATCATGGCAAGAAAAACATGTGTCCCCATGCAACAAAAAAGTAAGAGTCACGACATTTTTTGTGGAGTGTCTTGTAGAAACCATGGTATTGTTTGGCTGTCATTTTTCTTTAGTTTTCCGTGACAATTTTTTAACAACATTTATATATCATGGCAAGAAAAACATGTGTCCCCATGCAACAAAAAAGTAAGAGTCACGACATTTTTTGTGGAGTGTCTTGTAGAAACCATGGTATTGTTTGGCTGTCATTTTTCTTTAGTTTTCCGTGACAATTTTTTAACAACATTTATATATCATGGCAAGAAAAACATGTGTCCCCATGCAAAAAAAAAAAGTAAGAGTCACGACATTTTTTGTGGAGTGTCTTGTAGAAACCATGGTATTGTTTGGCTGTCATTTTTCTTTAGTTTTCCGTGACAATTTTTTAACAACATTTATATATCATGGCAAGAAAAACATGTGTCCCCATGCAAAAAAAAGTAAGAGTCACGACATTTTTTGTGGAAACTATGGCATTTTTGGAGAACCATGGCAAATAAAATTGTGTCCCCATGGCAGTTTGCCATATTATTGTTATAAGAAAAAACATGTCATTTTTATTCTTAAAATCGTGGTATCTTTATTATTAATTTCATGGCATTTTTAGTATGTCGATCATGAGAAATTACTTCTTTGTATGTTTTTCAATCTTGCCGTGCCTGATTTTATATGATGGTATTTTTAGTTAAAATACTTTTTTGTTCAGATGTTTTTTCTAGATGCTGCAGTTTTATATAATCTTTCTGGATATCACAAGTTTTTTTCATAGATGTGGCTATGCATATATAGTTTTCTAGACATGCATTTCTAGATGTGTGTGATTTTTTTAGAAAAGAGAAATGCAGACGATGGCAATTGCATTTTTGTGTGTGTGTGTGTTCAACTTTCTAGAATGAGGCCAAAAGGCCCAATTGTAGGTGTCATGGTGCATTTTCTATGTGTCTGTATTTTTCAAAATATAAGGAAGTGTTTTCTTTTCTGTGTACTCAGAAGGGGAATGTGGTTTAATTTGGGTCTGGAGGACATGAAAAGGCATGGGCCCTAGAAAACATTCACCAGGGGAGGGGTTAGTTAGCGAACCAAATAATTTGCTCGGAAAGGCCCAGAGCAACTCTAGCAATTTGGAGCAATTTTTATCGGGACCTGAAAGAAAAAAGGTTGGCGTGGGGTGGGGGGGGGGGGGGGGCGTCTTCCCGAGCGTGACCTCGCCAGAACGCCTCGGCCTCGGCGACCACCAGAACCCAGCTGCCACTCCGCGAGTTGTCGTCGGTGCTCGAGTAGAGAGTTGTGGTCGCACAAGCGCCGCTAGCTAATGATGTTGCCGTGCCACGAGCTAGCTAGCTATCTCTCCACCGTCGTCGCCGCCACGAGCTAGCTATCTAGTTATTGTCATCGCCGCCACTAGCCTGGTTGTTGTTGCTTGTTCCTTGTTCGGTCTTCATTCTGCTCCACGGCAGCGCCGCCAGCGGCAAGACGCGTGCGCTCCTTCTCTGCTCATCATGACGAGACCCTCGCGATGGAAGTGTCCCAGACAAAGCATATTACAATTTAACAGGCATTTTTAGGGGGGGGGGGGGGGGGCGGAGATACGGGATTTGTTCTGCCTGAACAAAAGTCATATTATAAAAATACAAATTTTTTGTGGAGATGAAAACATTTTTTACGGAGATGAAAACTTTCTTATGAGTACATATAGAAATATGACGGCCGTAATTTTATGCACCAAATTCCCCAAATTTTACACTAAATGACTATAAAATGAAATGTATAGGAAAAAAAGGAAAAAATGTGGAAGAAAACATACACTACAAGAAATCGGTTAATACGTGACGGATTTCTGTTGACGTTATTGGAAATCATCACAATCGATGACAGTTTCTTTTATTCGTCATGAAAATTGTCATGAATAAGCGGCATGTGCCTACCCTCTAAAAAAGGTAGCCCATTTATGATGGACATCGATGGATCGTCACGAAAGTCGTCAAGATTTGTTGGGCCTAGCATTTTCTTTCTTTATACATCATTCGGACCGTCACCGATGGTCCGTGCTGATGTGTCATGTGTAAATTTTTGTTTGACCCACATGTCAGTTGGATATAGTGTGTACTATATGCATAGAAATCAAACACATTAATCGTACGCATGAAGGGCGCTAGATGGGGCTATCCACGTGCCCACTCGCCATTGGCCAAGAGAGAGAGGGAGAGAGAGAGAGAGAGACAGAACAGCGCATCTTTTTTTGTTCTCACACGGATTCTTCTTCCTCTTTTGGTTACTCCTCCCCACAGTGGCGTCTAGGGTTGCCGTTGTTGCTGCCGCCGGCGCCTCATCCCAGCTCCCTCTCCAGCTGCAGTTCGTATTCCCCTGTCATCTCTTTTCATGCACGCGAAGATGCGGTGGAGGTGGTTCTCACCGGAGGAAGCGGGGGTTGAGGAGAGGAAAACATCCACCGCGTCTCCATCTTCCGCGTCCACGGCTGTCGCGTGAGGTCAAGCGGGCGAAGCGGGTGGCCGTGGGGGAACTAAGACGTCATGCCCCTGCAAGCCACATCTCCCTCGCTCCTGGGCCGCAGCACAGAGCCATCCCATCCAGCCGACGGATTCAGCACGAGAATGGTGCTGCCATGGTAGCCCTCGCCTCTTCTCCGCCGCCCTCCCTTGATCTCCATCGGGTAACAGACCACCTGCATCACTTTTGTTTCTTTTCCCCTTTGCCTCTTCCTTTATTTCTCCCGTTATACAGCAGCACATGCAGGATCTGGGAGCTACTCGGATTTGGAGCAGCAAGTCATGCCAAGGAGGGAATCAGAGGTGAGTGCCAGAGGAGCCTTATCAGTCCCCGCTGCTCTATAACGAAAACTAGCATTAATCCGATCCATTTTTTCTGCATGTTATGTGTTTGATGAAATTCCTGCAAGCCAACTGTTTAGTGAGCCCCCCTCATTCAGCTATTTCAGTTGGTTTATAGACATTGCTGGTGACTCACTTGGCAAACATTTAATCAGATTGATTTTTTCTTATGTTCATTCGGCTTATTCACATAATCACATTCATAGATTCAGTTCGATTTGGTTATGCCCATGTTTTTTCGAGATGTTATGCCCATGATTTTTTTCAGTCTTTCGTGTGGAGAATGGAGTCTAGGCCCGTATGCAAGATGATGGCAACATGGTTGATGGATAAGAACAAGAGGGAGAGGGGCATGGCTTGCTTTTTCTATGTTACATTGCTTTTAGTTACAGCATATGTAATCAGCAGAGATGCGACGACATTTGTGCTTTATATAGAATCATCAGAGATGTAAACATCATAGTCAAGATTACCATTGATCAAATTTAACTGAATTGAAAGGTGGCTATTACAGCAACTTTGTGTACCTTTTTTGTGGGCTCTGCCGAAGGGACTGGAATTATTTGTGTACTAAGTTGGTTTTGGCAGTAACCTGTTTTAGTTGTTGACACACTCACAAATCTTTGTAATTTGGTTCTGCACTTTAGAACAGTGAAGTTGTTGAACAATACCAATCACAACTGCTATCTTTAACTATGCAGCTTGTATAGTAAGTCAACATCTTTTGATTCCGCACTTCGGTAGGGTGAAGTTGTTATGTGATACCAATCACAACTACTATTATCTTTTCCTGTCAAGCTTGTATAGTATTTCAATATATTTGTATTAAACTAGGTTTTTTAGATTACCCTCATAAATATTTGATTTTGCAGCTGAGCTGATCATTCTTTAGAAGTAATGTGCTCATGTTCTCTGGTCCATTTGATTTTGCAGCTGAGCCTTTTGTGAAGGGAGAGATTGTTCAGACGTCTCCGGAGAGGCACAGAAGGGTGGAGCCAGTGCCGCAGGGAGCATTAGATAGGCCTAGGTACAATGACAGAACCCGCCACCAACGGAGGAGGAAAACCAGCAACGGTGATGAGCTGAGGTGCTTGATTGAAGATCAAATAAGAAGCCCTCCTGGTTTCTGCCTGGTAAACTGAAAGGATATATATCATCTACGGAATAGGAGAACTGCATGTTCACTGTGGCAACCTAAAAAGAAGAAAACAGGGAATTAACATCTTCTCCTACCCTGACAGAACTGGAAAAAAGAGTCAAATTTGGATCTGTCAGTCACAAATAAGCAACATAGAATATCAAGCCAGACTTGAAGGTGAGCTTGTGATTCTTGGGGTCTCTTGGTGGTTGTGCTCAGCATCCTCACACATGTAAGTCGCATTAGAAAAGAGTTATATGATTTAAGAAAATAAGTAAGAAGCTTATGTGATGTTTTTCAAGTATGCGATGGTACAAATCAGAAAAGGAGGCGTTGAGGCCAGAGGAGATTGTGCCGACAGAACACGACTTGCGCTCAACATCCCCATGATCATAATCATTGACAAAAGAAAGTTGGCTTTTCTTAATTTGGGGTTTGATCCTGCACGGATCAAGAGACCAAACAACCAACCTGAAAGGAAAATAGATAGATATGATTATGTAAGCTTAGTATTAATTGTTTCAGAGTATTCTCAGATTCCTCCTTCCTAATAAAATATTTCCATGGAATTTTAAGAATGGTCAATTCCTGATATCATTTTTTCTATGCACGACATGTGCATGGTTAACTATATATAGTTGAACCTGCACATGTATGTAGAGGCATGCGGAATTCACCAGTTCCTTCCTGGATAACTTGATATTTCAACATGTTGGTAACTATATATAGTTGTTTAAATCACAAGTCTGGTGGTTTTGTAGTTACTATCCTCCTTCAAGAGCAGTGCTTTTGTTAGATATTTTTGGGATGCCACCCTATAAATTTCGGTGGGAAAAGATAGAAGGAACATGGATTAATGGATTATGATTGTAATTATTAGTTTGGATGGGTTAGTTCTTGCGTTTATCTGGTGTTTCTGGTTCTGAATTGTGGAATATTTCTCTTATTGAATGTTTTGCCTTATACCGGATTATTGTATCACATGAAACAGACCACTAGGAGCAAAGCTCGGCTGCTTTCAACAGTCAATAATTAGAATGGCACATTTATTCACCCAATCACCACGGTGAATACATATCTTATGCCAACTTTTGTACCTTCTTTTGTTTAAAATATGAAAGGAAACATACTTTGTTTATTTTGTTGTGCGTACCTTCACTCTCCATTTCATTCTGCTACAGTTAAATTCTGTCATCCAATAAGTAACATGTGTCTTCGTTTAAAAAAGTAAGTAGTGCATCACACCATATTGTAGCACATTTACCTATAGCTGATTGACTACGCCATTGTTATTATACTATGAAGGGAAATAATCAACTATTAGATGAACTAGCGTATGTATTCTGGACACAGTCTATCCATGTAGATTTTTTATGTTGAGATATAAAAAATTGTATTGTTCTTTTCACCCTTGATGTATTAAAGGGTATTTAATTTATAAGATTTGTAAGATACTCCATTAATAATGAGATTGTTTGCTTTCTGATTATACTGATTCTTCCAACCATAAGGCTCAAACTTAATCAACTGCTCACTTTTCTGATTTTACTGATTACCCTGATCAGGGCTCTCTGACATGGTTTGCAATGTTAGTGCTGGTCTGAAGCTTTGTGTGTTCTCAAGCTTACGAGTTACAAGGAGCATTGGTACAGTTTTCCAATCTGCTATGGTCTTGCACTTGCACTGATCTTCTGCTGAAGAATGATCCTTAGCTTAGTTACTTAGCTTGATGTGTTTTCTCAACGATAGGTTTGGAGCTTGCGTCCACTATTGACTAAGATTGTGCCTTAGGTCCAAATTATTTATAATACTCATTTCCATTATTTATAAATTTAGCATCTAATTATTCTCAGTAGCATGATATTTAAGCTTGTTTCGTGTGCCACTTCATTTCGTTATCGCCTGATATTTCTCATTACATTGTTATGCTTGTAGCCTTTTTATTTATTGCTGGAGGCACTTGAGTTAACCTGATTATTGTCCCAAGCTGTGTCAGATGTTCCACGAGGTAGTCCAATGGTCCTGTTAGTTCTGTTTATGTTCTTGTTTACGCGTAGCACTGTACTTTGTTAGTTCGGTTTCATGTTTCCGTTTACATGGACATTCATTAATTTCCGCATTTGAATCCCCTTAAGTAGTAAGGTGAGCTCACAAGCTTGGGACCTGAGCCACAGGAACTCGAGAAAGGCACCATATATCCCTTTTGCAAGACACTGAGAACTTTGGATACGAGTACCCATGGTGGTTTCTTTGTTCTTAGGAGACATCCCGTAGAGTGTGTTCCTCTTGTGCTTTGCAGGGCATGTCTCGGAATCCACCATGTCAAGAACTGGTAACCAAAGATCTCAATGGAACTGGGTGATTTTACAATTTGAGTATTCCGCTTGAAGCCCCTTTAAACTTCCAGTCGATGTGCTCTTATTGTTTTGGTATAGCACATCATGTCACAATTGAATGCTGAATTCTTACCACTACAGAAACTTGCAACATATATATATATCGATTCATTACTTCATGAGTATGTGTGGGCTCTCTTTGTCTGATTCTATCTCATGCATTCAATGTTTTGTGTTTTAGATACTCTAATCTCCTTTTATTGGAGTGTCATTTATTTAGCTCTTTTGAAATTTGTACTGCAAATTCTTAATTACATGACATCAGTGGCGGAGCTACGTGGAGACCAACAGGGGCCATGGCCCCCCCTTTAATTTTTGCATCCACCAAAGCATGTGCTATATTTTAAGCCTAATTAAGGTACAAACTAGAGATTAGCCCCTCCTTTCCTATTAATTTGCTCCTCTTCAAGTAATGGCCCCCTCTTGAATTTTGGTCAAGCTCCGCCGCTGCATGACATCTCCATGTATTGTGAGATACCAACATGGCAAGTGGAAGGGGCGGCTGCCAA
This sequence comes from Hordeum marinum, assembly GCA_022496015.1. NCBI lineage: Eukaryota > Viridiplantae > Streptophyta > Magnoliopsida > Poales > Poaceae > Hordeum > Hordeum marinum. Next base: position 559,837,956 of record CM039678.1, read on the forward strand.
CCCGGCACCGCCCAGCTTCCTCTTAGGAGGCACCACCTGTGGCGCCCCAACCCCTAGTTAAAAAGCCAACCCCTAGTTAAAAATGTAAGGAAGACGCGCCAGAACTTTCGAGGGCGCGCGCGTGGACATCCAAAATATTAAGTTGCCGACACGGCCGATGGCAAAAATTACGAGCCTCCCTATTTAACCCACTATCGACGGCCAGCTAACCCTAATCCCCATTCTCTCCTATGTTCCTTCAGCCACCACAAACTGCCCGTTCCCGATTCCGGCGATTCTTGCGGCTATCGCCGGTGTGGAGCACACCACTGAACTAGCCTCGCTCGGGTCCATCCACCCCTCCGGCAAGATTTCCCCCCTCCCTACCTGTATCGTTCGCCCAAAACACACACTCCTGTTAGGTTTTCGGCCGCCGACATCGCCTTCATCGTCGGCGCATCTCTGGCGGTTCTTCTCCGTCGTCTACAGCGCCCCCACGCGCACCCTCGCCTCCTGATGGCCCACCTCCATCAGGGTGGCGCGGGGGACCTCCTCCCGCAGAATCAAGGATGCGGTGCACCCTGCAGCCGCCGGTCCAGGACGAGGGCGGGCACCACGGACTTGTCCTGCTCGAAGATAGTTACGGCCAACGCCGGTGCTGCTCCTTGTCCTGGGCCTCCAAGGAGGAGCGCCGGTACAGCACAAACATGCCCTGCCCCTGAACAATGGCCATGGCGCCAGGTAAGGTTGTGCTGTTGTGCCTATATTGCCGGGAGTAACTAAATTGATGAGACACACATCTTGTGATGGATATGCTTTGTCTGTAGCTTGGTAAACTTGTTTTTTATGTTGGGGACAAATTTCTGCTTCTGCTGTCAAATATGCACTTCAATCTATTACTGGGTATGCCAAATATTATCAAGGTTGGTTCCAGTATTAGTTTCTACACATGGACAAAATATACTCTTTTACCAAACAGTATGTCTGATTGCTGATTCACTTGGAGCAGCAAATTCATATTTTTTTTTTGAAAAGGAGGATGACCTCCGACCTCTGCATCTGGAAGATGCATGCAACCACTTTATTAATTATTCATAGAGATCTTACAAAGCAATACATCAATATGTCTGAAGCCGCCCTCTTGACAACATCTGTCACTACTCCTATCCAATGATGAAGGGGTGCAGAAAGTGTGAGCCACATACCCAAACCTCTCACCTTGCCTAACATCTAAAGCCGGAGGCCCTGACCGAGCCACATACCGGGTCAGGGATACAACCCGGACCGACGCACCCTCATAGGTCGTCGCCACCATCTTCCATCAATCCATCTTCAGAACAGTTACTCACGCATCACCTTGCAAGGCCTGCTGTCCAAGCCCCCACGGCGCCAGACGGCGCCTCCTCCCTACGCGCGCTCATCATCACACATCCATCGCCGAGACTTTGCTACGCCTCGCTGCCGAGACTCCATGACGTCGACGTGTCACAGGGAAAGCCGCTCCATCGTAGATGTCGACCACTGATCCCTCGAGCCCGTGTGTACCTCTATGAATGACGCCCCCAAGGAGGAAACGACACCAGTGCGTCGCCGTCATCCAATCTATTGATCTAGGGTTTCCCCCGGAGGTAGCAGAGAGTGGCCTTAAACTTCTCATGGGCGATGCCTTCATGAAGGGAACGACGTAGACAGCGCCGCCATCGCTGGCCTTGGCAGTAGCCGAAGGCAAGTTTTCATCCAGATCTGTTAGAATAGCCCATCTCTCCTACATGGGCTACCTCATCCTGCAGCATCCCCGGGAGCAGGATCCCAAGATCCGCCGCCACAAGGACCCACCACCTGGCACGCCAACGCCTCCTGCTGCCCCCATGAAGAAGGTAAGTCAACGCGCGCGCCGCCGCCGAACGACGCCCAAGCCCGACCACCGGACCGATCTGGGGTGGGAAACCCTAGATCCGCCGCCGTCAGCCCCTGCAGCGCTGCCGAGATCTCATCGGGCCGCCGCCTGAGCGTGCCAGCTCTGCCTTCATGCCGTACGCCCAGGGACGCCGTCGCATCTCAGCCAGAGGGTCCCCTCATGAGGAAGGCAGGGAGGCCTGCCGTCCGCCGTCCGCCGGCCTCCTCCGACGACGGCGGGGAAGGAGTTGAGGAGAGAGGCCGAGGGCGGCGGCGGCTAGGGCGCCCGAGCGAAGGGATTTCTCATTGCTGAGATAAAGAATGAAGAAAAAGTTTTCTAGAGTGCCACATGACGGGAGCTCTCAAAGGCGTGCAATGGCGAGTGCCAACTTGGCAAATCATATGTTTGATGGACGTTACTTTTGTTTTTGCACTTGTTATCCTTGACCTTTACTGAGTGCCCGTGTTTATGCGCTCATCAAACAAGCCGGCACCCAGCAAAGTTTCATAAATTTTTCTGTAGTGAGGGGGCATCTATATATAGATCAAACTAGTGGAATTTGCAACATGGTTGAGTGCCTGAAAAACTCGTAAAGGCTACATAAATCTCAGCAAAGTCTTGTCGGAGTGTAGTTGTAAGTAAAATGTATTCGGCGCACACCCATCCGTGTCATGTTCCCTCCGTCGGGTAGTTTTGCAGTGCTCTTTCTGTATGGGTCCTCCTTCTCGGAGATGGAGGGAATAGTGGATAATAACATAGTACGTAGATGGCATACACGGCGGCGGTTACATTTGGTTATTTATTACGAAGTGCGATTAGTTGGGGCGCATGCATGCATACATGAGTTACTTGATCCACCTCGACCACTGTCCTATTGAAGGCTCGTGGAGTCCCTAGGCAGCCGTGTAGACCGGAGCTGTTGTGTTCGTGTTCACATGTAAAACTGTTTGTATTCACCATCCTCGAGCGTATGTACTTGTACTACATAAGCTCTTGTGTTCGTGCTTCATCTTCCTTGGTGTAGCCACCAACGTTTGGTCCTTTAGGTCACCAACACCCCTTCCCCTACACACAAGATCACAAGGCCGGCGAGGTACAGCAACATATGTTCCGTTGGTTGGTTCGTGTGCTACTGCATCTCTATCTCTGTCTCTCTCCTCGATTGTACCTTAATATGTGCTAGTACATGCAGCTGCAGATTCATCAAGTGTGGGGGCATCTCTATCTCTGTCTCTCTGTCTCTCTCCGCCATGCCGTTTGCCGGTGTATCTGTCTTCGCCGATGGCAAGCTCCTGGGCGCCCAGACCTGCCCGACCAGTGCCAGCGCTGGCACAGCCAGTGGGTACCACTTGATCGTCCTCCGAAGGCCACTCGCGCATCCTCGAATCCATCTGGACTCGAGTCTTTACAGTCGGAGGTTATTTCTGGCAAATCCCCTACAGACCTGACGATGCCGACTACATATCACTGACTCTTTCCCTCGCCAAGAGCAGTGTAGATCCCGTGAAAGCACAGTTCGCTTTCAGTCTCGTTGAAGAGACGGACAAGCAAGAGCCGGCACGTATCCATGGAAGCAAGATATTCGACTTCATATTCTACACGAAATATAAATATGTCAAGTTTATGAGAAGGGAGGCCTTGGAGAAATCCAAACACCTCACAGACAACTGCTTCACGGTCCGGTGCGACATCGTGGTCATAAATCCGACTTGGGACACTTCTCCTTTCATCGTGGTGCCGCCTCCGGACATGCCACGGAACTTCACCGACTTTCTTCAGGACGGAGAGGCCACGGATGTGGCTTTCCGGGTCGGCGGCAAGACATTCGCAGCGCACCGGTGCGTTCTCGCTGCACGCTCTCCGGTCTTCAAGGCGGAGCTCTTCCGCCCGATGAAGGAAGGCACGGCCAAGGCTGATGTAGTGCAGATAGACGATATGGATGCAGCGGTGTTCAAGGCGTTGCTTGAGTTTATCTACAGCGATTCGCTACCAGTAGCTGACGATGATGAGGACGAGGGACACCTATTGCAGCACATGCTCATCGCAGCGGATCGGTATGACCTTCGGAGGTTGAGGGCTATATGTGAGAAGAGGCTGTGTGAGGACATCAACGTTGGCACCACGACCACCTTCCTGGCGCTTGCCGACCAGCATGGCTGCGACGGGCTGAAGAAGGCATGCTATGAGTTTCTCCGCTGTTTGGCAAACCTGAGGGCAGTCGTGGCGACGGAAGGGTTTGATCATCTCTGCAGCAGCTGCCCCGCTCTTATGAAGGACATGCTCCTCGGCGTGCTGCCGCCTAGTTCATCCGAAATTTTTAATGCAGTTGCTTGCTACCTTCCATATTTTGTAATCTTCTGTTTATGTCCTTGATTAGGAGATCGTTCGTCCAATATCTGCTGGGTATCCAATCGGCTGTTCAATTGAAGTACTCCCTTCGTCACAGTTTAGAAGGCATGCACGTGTATCTAGATAGTCAATTTGACTAACTTAATAAGAGGCATATATTACAAAAAATATATCTTAGAAACTTTAGATGTTCTATTTTTCAATGATATAATTTTTATGTTAAACAATATATTTTATATAAGTTAAATTGACAATCTAGGTATACGTGCACGCCTTCTAAACTGTGATGGAGGGAGTATGTTATTTCCCTTTCAGGGCCGTTTGGAAACCCATTGCAAAAAAAAGGACGATTTCAAGTAGTAGTAGTTCATCTGAAATTCTTAATTCAGTTGTTCGCTAGCTTCCATATTTCACAATCTTCCGTTTCTGTCCTTGATTACGAGATGGTTCATCCAGTATCTGCTGGGAATGCAATCCCCAATGTTCGATTGAAATATGCAATTTCCATTTCATGATTGATTTAAACGAGGTGGTACTTCATCCAAAGCGTGAGGAAAATTCCAATAGCTAGTTGTGTTAGTCCGTTGAACATCTTTGTAGTTCAAATAACAACTTTTTAAAAAAGAATAAAATAACAATTATAAAAGCTTCTATCCTGTGACATGCAACGGATACAAGTTGGAAACAACCATTGAGACTTTGGAACTTCTCAATTATCCAAGATAAATATCATCTTCTAAAGAAGATCACTCTAAAAGGAAAATAAATGAATTTGCATATTTGAATAGATTGTGGAGGTTAATATTTTATTTTTCTGAAACATGCAAGCAAAGTGGCCAGCATGGTCATCTATGGTATTGTTGTACCAAGGGCCATTTCAATTAGTCATGGCAAGTTTATGATTTGTAGCAGTCTACAACTTCAGTAGCACACGGGCCCACACACATCTGCCGACAACTAATAAATTTATAAAAAATATGATTTAGAAGATAATAGGGAAGAAAACTTAATAAAGCAATTGAGCCCGCCACATCAAGTAGTAACGGAGTATCAATTAGGAAGTTAATTTTTATCACTGGCTTTAATTCTGAATATCCGATCCATATTTTGAATATATAATTTACATGCAGACCAATTATAAACTGTTTTGTGTTATTGTTCATTGACAACAAGTCCTCGTTGACCTTTCTTTTTTATTCATAACCTATTTGTGTTTGAAATATGCCCTAGAGGCAATATCATGTGATGATATATTCCCTCTCTATTAATGAAGTCATCTGTATTGTCCTTCAACATTATTGGTAATATATACCAACAAGTATGTGCTTGTTTGTGAAACTATGTGTATTATGATAATAGTTCTAATCGTTTCTAATTTCAAAGGTTGTGTGGACTCACATTATTTGGCTAGCACTCAACAAAGTTGATGCCACTCTCACAACTAATGTGGCGGATTGGGCTAGGAGGAAAACTGAACCATGGAGGAAGCCAATCACACCATTCGTTTCTCGATTGAAAACGTGTTAATTGACAATATTTAAGTCCTCATGGTTAGCTACTGCATGCAGCCCAACCTCTTCAAATCCCAATCAGTGTGCCCCACAAATCCTATGAATTGGCCGCCCTAATTAATAAATGGGTCTAATTAATATGCATTCATGTACTTTTCGTTAGATAACTAATGCACCGAGACGAAGGGAGTACATGTCTGTTAGGTCAGCTTTGTTGTACACTTGGAAGTCGACATGTTCTTGTAGGAGCCGCTACCGACTAATTTGGTCGGATGTGATCTGGCTGAAGACTATGTCTGTGAGTCTAAAGGGTCTCGCTCTTGAAGGGAATGGACCTACTTTTTTTGACCTGGAAGCAGCAGGAGAGGCTCCTACTGTGTTATATTAATGAAACAGGGGTTACATTACAAATTACAAGCCAGAAAAAACTGGCTGGCCCCAATGGGGGGAGTGAGAATCAAGAGTCTAGTCTAAATAGAGGCAGCAAGTTGATCTAGGAGTAGATCAAATAAGGGTACTAACACAAAGTTGAATAGAGAGTTAAACAGAGAGAGCTAATAAAGTGAGATAATCCCAAAATTCTTTATGCATTCTGTGTTTCAGCCTTAGCAAATCTCCTTTGGTCCTTTCCCTCCAGGCTGCCAAGGTGGGTTGAATATTCCTGAAGATACGGTTGTTGCGTTCTTTTCAAATGTTCCATGCAGCAATCCCCAATATCTCCAAGAATAGCTTGCCAGAATAGCTTTAGTTGACAGACTGGATGGCCTAAAGCCTAGAATGATAATTATCCCAGAGAATTCCCAATTTTGACCAACATTAGACACTAAAAGGACACATGAAGAACAGGTGATCAATCATTTCTTCAGTACCCGAATCACAAAGGACACAGTTGAACCCATCATCAATGTGAAGTGTCTCCTTCTCAACATATTCCTGGTATTCAATCTATCAGCCAGAAGAAACCACATGAAAACCTTCAATTTCATTTGTAATTTAGAGCTCCAGATCCAACTGAAGGGGGGGGGGGGGTGGAGCAATGATATCTTTATGGCAATGAGTATGAAATTTCTTGGCAGAGAAATATGAACCCCATGAGAAAACCCATGAATCGAATATTCCACTCTAATCCAATTTGGCAGGTCGTAGGGCATTCACTTGCTGCAATTCATCAAAGGCTTCTGGGGAGAGTTGAAGGTGAAAAACCTCTGCCAAGTTATCTGAAGAGAAGAAAGCAGCCACCGAAATGTCTTCATCTCTGACATAGGAAAATAAGCAAGGAAAACTAGAAGAAAGTGCTTGCACATTCCAGACATCATGCCACATGAAGATATTCTGACCATTTCCAATAACTCAAGAAGCCACCCCTCTGAATTCGGGCACAAGCTTGCAAATTTGCTTCCACCAAAAGGAGCCACAACTAGCGGAAGCATGAGGGATAGAGTCATTATAGTAGGTGTCCCATATTAACCGAACCCATGGGAGATTTGCTCTATTGTAAAACTTATCCAAGAACTTCATCAACAGGGCCTTATTCTGAAGCTGAATGTTGATGACACCTAACCCTCCAGACTTCCTAGTACAACATACCCTGTTCCATGCCACCATCGAGTTGCATGTGGTACCGTGATCAAATTTCTTTGTCCAAATGAAACTTCTTCTGACCTTGTCAAAATACTTGAGAAACTTGGGATTGAGGTGCAGAGTACACATTGCATAACTCAACATGGAAGTCGCAAGCGTATTAACAAGAGTTATACGCGAAGCGTGACAAAGGAGAGAGCATGTACTTGATGGCTTCCGTTCCACATGATCAACCAAAGGCGTTAAATCAGTCAGTGAGGGTTTATAGTTCCCATGGGCAAACCAAGATAGGTAAATGGCATCTTACCAATAGCACAGCCGAACACGTTTGCAAGGTTTGAAATGACAGCCGAATCAGTCACATTAATGAGTACCATGATAGTTTTCTGAAAGTTGATTCTAAGGCCAGAGGAGAGGGCAAAGTCTTGCAACACTGCTTTCAGATGAGCCAACTGATTAGCACAAGCCGGGAGCAATAAAATTTTGTCATCCGCATACTGAATAATGGGAAATTTTTCATCTTCGGGATTGGTAGCTGCAGATTACCAATGTGGAACTCATGATTGATCACATATTGCAACAATTCAGCTGCAAACACAAATAATAGGGGAGACGATGGGTCACCTTGCCTCACACCCCTTTTGCAGTGCAAACTTCTCCCCGGGATGGCGTTGAGTAGCACTGCAAAGTTACCCGAAGGAAGGATATATGCAATACAATTAATCCATCGATCATCAGATCAAATGCTTTTTCGAAGCCCAGCTTAAGTAACACTATACCTCGACCACGTTGCTAGCATTGGAAAATAAATTCGAAGTACCAAGCAAGACAATCTTGGATTGAACGGCCCTTAATGAAGCCATACTGGTTTTCATGAATGATTTGGAGAATTACCTTTTGCAGGCGATCTGCTAACAACTTAGTCAAAAGCTTGAGGCAGCAGTTTAACAGAGAGATCGGGCGGGGAATGGACCTACTTGATCGGACCCGACTCGCTACTCAGATGTGATTCTACTGGAAGTTGGATCATGGTTGAATGTCAATATAAATGGAGGTGTGATGCCAGGGCTCTAGCGATTGAATGTGACCGCGTCAACTAGGTTATATGTGTGTCATATCTGTTTAGAGTAAAATGAGAGAGACAATAGACAAAGATGTAAAGTGAACAATTATCTTTATTGATGATGGGATTACATATATATATATATAGCCCCCGAAGGGATGCATCCAAGAGACGCATGGCAGTTAGGGATAGTGAAGATTCTCCATAATTAGCACATGGATTAATTAACTCAACACTCCCCATAATCTACGCTATCCTTGCAAACATCATCATCTTAAAAAAAGCTCCTCCAAAACCCTATGGGAAAAACTTGAGGAGTATAATAGTTCGTATGTTGCCAAAACTTCTGCAAACCTAGTGGCGAAAATAAGGAGAAAATACTGCAACATACAATAGTTATGGTCTCATTAAACTCAATATGTGAGAACCATAGAGTTTGGAGAACAATAAAAATGTCATATATACTTTCCTAAAAACCCCAGTAGGGAAAACATAAAGTATGACATATTAGCTCATGTTGATACTACCTCATTAAAAACCTTTATGAGAACCTATATAGTAAACTAATGAAGGGAAAATGAGTATAACATGATGCATTGAACATGAACAATTAAGAAAGATATTTCCCCTTATTCTTGCAAATTTCGAAGCCGTCACATACAAATTTCATGAACATATTGCTGGAGCGTAGAAGTTGGTAGAGACTTCATGAACAAACCAGTCACATGATTTGATTTGCAAGATATGCAATATAGAGATATTGCTTATTACGTAACCTGTTTGCATCCGGACAACATAAGCAACATTATCTTTGAGATAATGGTTGGTGGATGTAGCCACAAGATCTGTTTTCAAGACTCTCATGATATGGCTACCACACATAGCAGAAACACAAACCTTGTTTAGGATCAAACATAGTGGGGATCCGATCGATGCATCCAATAGTATTGGTGCCCATATTTCTCTCAGACCGAAAGATTAGGACAAAATGTTTGATGTATTGAAGATAGCGAAAATATTCTTGGTATCAACCAATTGTGTTTGGTAGATCCAATGCATGCATTGTGATATGGATCCTTAGGTCCCAACATCTTATCTCCATCTTCGATTTCTATTGAGAAGACTCTGAACCGAACACTCTTTGACTTCGTCTGAGAAGATTCATGGACATGGCAGCCAAGGAATTCAATAGGTCGAGGGCATGGGTACAATTTATAACGCTTCATCAATGTTTTGTAGCTAGCGACGAATTGCCACCTTCATAAAAATGCGTATATCGTCTATGCTTATGGATGGAATTGTAGTAGAAGTGTGCTGCCTGTGGATCTTCATATTATCCAGGTTTATTTATTTATGTACAAGCTTCCTTCTTGAACCTTGTACAGAATCATAGTGATTTCCTTAATTAAATTGGTGAGAAATTCCTTTTTCGAGAAAAAATTAGGATGAGAAAAACTGTCATCATTTTGTTTCCCCTACTGACGTGTTTGTTAGATCATTTCGTATCTGTAGTTCTCTACTGGCAGTGTAGTTTCATTTTCCCACCTTGGGGAGCAATATGGAATTTCCTTTTTACTGATTGCCTGAAATGAAGCAAGCCTGGAAAAATTGAGAGTAATGGCTCTGCCGTTAAATATTTTGGCAGCCTAAATAAATGAATCATGGCAAGATTTAGAAAAATTGTATAGTCATGTGGAAAATAAAAGAGTAAAATGTTTCTCAAAAGAGAATTGCAAGTTTTGAATTTTTATTTGTATTTAGGACATAGCTAGCTTTGTCGAAAGAAAATATGTTTCATAAAATAATGTCAAGAAATATTAAAGGAAAAATGTGAAAATTGGTCAGATAAATTTCCATGGTATCTTCAATAAGTTGCCATGGCTTTACAAATGAAAGATATGAGACATGTGAAATAACCTAGAAATGGAGCAACCAACCAGACTTAGGTCCGTGAGGCTCCGAGGCAAGAGTCGGAGCACTATCATAAACACCATTGAAACAACGTGCAATTTCCTGCTCCCAACCAGCTGGTGCCTCCAACGGTCATATGTCATGACCCGCCAATGGTAGTCTCAGCAAAAGTGACACATCCTTTAGAGTAGGAGCCATGTCTCCCAAGCGGAAGTGAAACGTGTGAGTTTCAGACCTCCATCGGTCCACTAAGAAGGTGAGAAAAAGGCATCAATGGTGAGCCGTGCAGAGGTATCAGTGGCCTCAACCAGACGCGCGAAAGGTAAAAGCCCATCCCCTTTCAACCTTTATAACAAAAGGCATAACAATTCAGTTAGTGTGTCCCGTTGATATACATGCTTGAAAAAAAACAAATACCTCTGAACCAAATCCGGGTGTATTAAAGGATCAAGATTGCGCCGACGTAACAACATGATGCTTACTATCAATGTCCAGACAAGCAACCATACACCCTCCATTCCTAGACTTATTCAAACATAGTGGTGCACTTAATAGAAATTTAAAACACAGAGCACACACAATACAAATTTAAACATAATGCCACGCTTAATACAAATTTAAAACATAGTGCCAAACTTAATATAAATTTAAAACATAATACACACGCAATAGAAATTTGAACGTGGCATAACATCTTCCTCGCCCTCTTCGTCCCCATTTGCCTCGTCCATCCCTAGTACCACTGGCAGTGATGAAAGTGGGTCAATTAGGGTCCCTATGGCTAAATTGATTGCATATAATGGATTGCTTAGTGGGGCCTCCGGATTCAGATTCATCCATCACTACTATGAAAAACCATAGCAGTAGCGCGGGTTTTGGGTGTATCGGTAGCGCGGTTTTTGGTGTACATCTAACGTGCGCGTTTTGACACATGCTACTGTTATACCTACTTAGCAGTAGCGCTTTTCGTACCAGCGCTACTGCTAAGTCCTTTAGCATCAGCGTTTTTCTGTCCAGCACTAAAGAGCGCTACTATTATATTTTCTCATACTATTTTTTTGCTATGTATTTGTGATGTTTCTGTACAGGTTTCATACAATATTCTAATCATATCATAAACATGCAATATTCTCATCATATCATACACTTAATAGTCTCATCATATCATCCAACACAAAGCATGTCGTCATGTCATAATCACGATATAGCTATACAAGTTACATGACATGTCTCATCATACATAATGTAGTACTTCTTCAGGCGTCGGTTCATATCCCTATCTCGCACTAGCGTGAACCTAAACTAACTACTGGCTGTCGCTCGAAAACCGGAAACCGGTAAACCTGGCCTGACACTCTGGCCACTCGTCGTATACTCCTGGCGTAGCACTTCTTCACCATCGATGATCTACGCACCTAAATCGTCACATGAGTTGATGATATGCAACATATATAGTTGAGCAACGTAATGAGACAGACTTGACAAAAATAGAAGCAACATATCATAAGCATACAAAGTTCATCGTACCCAAAATGCCCTAACTAGAGTGATCTTCGCTAGTTGAGGAGGACGGTTTAATTACATCACAAATAAAGTTTCCTCGTGCATAACTCAAAGTTTCTTCATAGAGAAAGTCTCGGATGTGACAGGTAGGCACTGCAACAACCGTTGCTCATCGAGAAGGTTCAAATAGGCGTCTACCGCCGTGTAGATGTTGCCATCACCAGAACCCTATCCTTCATCGTTGCTAGCCATGTTTCCTACGATTAAATCTAGTCAATTAATTCTAGACCTAATAAAATGAATAATGACATAAAAAAGGCCAATGTTTTGTAGGAATGTTGCGTTGCAGCAAATCCCGGGCAGTCGATATGTCCTAGTTTGTAGCACAAGTCATGCCGAAATTCACGGAAAATTTTGGCATGACCATTGCTACAAACTGGACAAATAGAGCGCCTGAAATTTGCCGGAACGAAAATGAATCAACATTCTGGCAAAACATAGGCCACTCGGAATCATTCCCTATAAACAATTTTTAAATATTCATATTCGACACCGCAACACATGTCCAAATATACATGAGCAACCACATGTCCAAATATACTGCCTAGAATAATATTTTTGTCCTAATTTGATATCTAGCTAAATTCATATATATCAAAATAGCTACCTAGGGTTTATACCAAAACCTAGCCACCTAGGGTTCATACCAAAACCTAGGGTTCATACTTAAACCTAGAGTTCATACTAAAATTCACCTAAGTACGTTAAGCTACTACCCTCTTGCAAAGTATTCACCTACTGTACCACTACTACTCTGCGTAAACCTAGTTAGGGTTCATAACTATATTCACCTAAGTTAATTAACCTAGAGAGGAGGGGTGGGGTCTTACAGAGAGGGTGCTCGGGGGAGGTGCTCAGGGGAGACGGTGGCGAGGAGGGCGTCGAGGGTGGCAGGGCCATGGAGGGAGGCAGGTCGGCCCCATGACGGCGAGGGAGGCAGGGCCGTGGAGGGAGGAAGGGCGGCAAGGAGGGGACGTGGGTGGCTCCCGGGGGCGTCGAGGGCGCGTGGCTCCGGTGGCGGCGACGGCGCGCAGCTCCAGTGGCGGTCCTGATGACGGCGACGGAGGCAGTGGCGGCAACGGAGCAGGGGCGGCAAGAGGGACTAGGGGCGGCGAGGGGAGAGGGACGCGAGAAGAATGGGGAATTGGGGAAGGAGGGATAACCGCGAAGGGGCAAGTCAAACTTAGCGGTAGCGCTTTTAAGAAAAGCGCGCTGCTACTATTTTCTTAGCGGTAGCGCTTGTCAAAATAGGACGCTACTACTATACCTAGCCTGTTGGCAACGGTGTGATGGTTATAATAGTAGCGCTTTTGGTCTGGGATGCGCTACTGCTATTTACATAGCAGTAGCGATGTTTGTCTCCCGGCGCTACTGTTAGATAGTAGTAGCACCCTCTTTTGACCAGCGTTACTGATAATCCTCTGTGTATAAGGTTTTTCCTAGTAGTGCATATCATTCTGGATGCGCTGACTCTGCCGTCTACCTCTACTTGTACGCATATTCCTTGGGTCAGGAATGTACCTCATTTTAACAGGGTTAACGGTGGGTTGAAGTTACACATTGAACGGAAACCCAGCAACTCACCGATCGAGGTATTGAGGACAGACTCTTTCCGAAAATATCTAGACAACAACAAGATTGCGTCAAATCCTAGCTGCCCACAAGCAGCAAGTACATGTGAGGAAGGTAGGTGAAGCAACTTCGGTTTGTTTCATGTGCACTCACACGATTGGTCAGATGTCATTTCTAATTTTCACTTCATGCGTCCTCATCTCATTTCCACATCCGAATTTTTGTTAGCTCAGCACACCTCAATCCTTCTTTCTTGATTTCCGATAGCTACTACAGTGTGTGACCTAGCTTTTTCCATCTTTTCATTCATGTAATTCGTAACCCTATCACAGTACGTGTGTTTGGGTTGTTCATGATATGCAGCTCAACTCTTTGACGTCTATCTCTGAAATACTTCACCGTGCCATAGAAAATACCCTCAACGATGGCTGTAAGTGGCAAATCCTTGTTTCCTCCGAGGACAATGTTATATGCTTCATCAAGCTTGGTAGTCATAACATTGTACCTTTCTCCATGTGTGTCATGCAGCAAAGATCATCTCTCCAAAGGCTCATGCTCTATCCACTGGTTAAATGTTTTAATCATACTCCCAAGCCTTCTCCTAGTACCAGGTGGATCAAATCCGGGAAAGTCACAAAGCCCAATATGGTCTTTCACTACCGCCGATGTTCCTGTTGCTAACTATGTAGCTACTGCTGCTACATGTGCCCTCATAGCTGCGTCTCGTGCAACTTTCCTATCCCTACATGCCTCTACGTGAATACATTAAGTCTGGCACATATCAAATTGCACTTCCATACCTGGTTCTACTTGCAGAGTTGTTTGAATAGATTCATAAGGTTTTTTTTTGAACTGTGAGAATAAATTGGCCCCCAAATGGAGCATGCACCAACGGCTCTACAAGTCTTGCCATGGAGTTTGTTCCTCAGGCACAGGGTTTGTCAATATCTTTATCTCATCGAGTATACATGCATGCTTGTCATGAAGGATGCACATCTTCGGCTTATCCTGCACAACTGCTATTTTCAGTTACCTGAAAAACCATGTCCAACTTTCAATATTCTCGCTCTCCGCAAAAACAAATGCGAGGGGGACAACTTGATTTCCTCCTTCTACCTGGCTGCTCTGGCAGTGATCGTAAGCAACCTCACCTTTAAGTGCACTCACCTCCTTCACGAAGGGAACCAGTAAGGCGACATAATTACATGCCCTGCTTTCGCAACCTTGTAACCAGCGCACACACTAAGAGTCCTGCTCTATTGACCTCAAATAAGCCCTAAATTTCGCAAACAAGTCTATCAACTGACTAACAGACCATGCTTGAGGTGCAGCCAGTGGCACCTCTATATACTGAAAATCACTTAGATAAGCACCCATCTCATTTGTATGGACAGTACCAGGACCGTAGTAAAACGTCAGTTTCAACATCCAGTGCAATGTCGCGTTCATCACGGTGCCACCATCCAATATGCAACAGAAATTCACCGACTTTCTCTTGGCAGGGGAGGGCACTGACATGGTCTTCCAGGTGGGCGATGAGATTTTCGACGTACATCGGTGTGTTCTCGTAGCACAATGTACGATCTTTAGAGCAGCTCTCTTTGGCCCTATGAAACAAGGGACGTCGACGGGTGCCAACGTGCAGATAGATGATATGGTCGCCGCGGGGTTCAAGGCGAGGCTTAGATTTATCTACAGTGCCTCATTTGCAGCACTGACCGCAGATGAAAATGAGGGCGCCCTGCTGCGAGAGATTTGGATTTCGGACGAAGAAAAAAGATTTTCGGATGAAACTTCATATAGGCCTGGTACATATGTTTGTCGGGCCAAATATTTCAGCTCTATGTGAGTTTTTGGCCCAATTCTAGCCCAACCTGTGTTGCTCGTCTTTTTGATATAAAAGCCCGAACCTGAGCTTCAAACATTGGACAAATGTAAATTACCACAACTCCTCTCTCTGTTAGCGGCAGCGCAACCCTCTTCCCCTATGTGCTCGCTCCCGCTCCTCGTACTGGATGAAATCATCCTCGCGCCCGATGTGCTCGCTCTTCCATGGCACGGCGCGCTGTTGGCTGGGGCACGTGCACGCTCGTTCGGGCGTCGCAGCGGCCGTAACTGAAGCGGAACAGCAGCAGTGCACTTACCTGGCAGCAGGTGCAGCGCTAGTTGAAACAATTCTGTTTCATGTGTGTATAATCAACCAGTGCACCATTGCTGTTCATCTTGGTTCTGTTTATTATTGGCTTTCGATTTTTGGGGAAATTTCGTTCAACATTCGCTCATTTTTCGTTCTGGAATTCAAATTTTGGATGGTGCTTTTCATTTGGAATTTTCCAAAAGAAAACTAAAAAGCGGAATATCGTCTATTTCGTTGTGGGGCGGTATATTTTACAAAACGAAATCCAAAACTACGCCTCCTGTAGCACTTGCTCATTGTGGCAGACAGGTTCAACCTCCCAAGACTCAGGGCGATGTGCGAGAAGAAGCTATGTGAGCACGTCGACATGTGTGTGGCCGGCGACGACCATATTAGGGCTCGCTGAACATCATGGCAGCAATGGTCTGAAGAAGGCATGCTGCAAGTTCCTCCGGTGCCCGAACAACCTTTGGGCAGTGGTGGCCACAAACGGCTTTCATCATTGTGCAGGAGGTGCCTTACTCTTATGAAGGATACTAGATCATGTTGGCGCGCGTTGCTGCGTCCGTCCATTTTTGTTATAAAATGATAGGAATTTTTGCAAGTATACTAAGACATGAAACATGGAAGTTATATAGGATATTTTGAAAATATGTGGGGACACGAAACATGCAAGTTAGATTTGCAATTTGGCATGAACTGAACTATGTATTGTGAAGTTGGTTCAATTCTTATGGACAGTCAATGGACAAATGATCTGTAAAAGTACTTCACCATCATTTCATGTGTGATGTACTCATCCTTGTCTTAGCTGGAACACTATGTGTGTTAAGACTTCGTGAAACAAACATGTCAGATCCTGCTTTGACTTCCCTCTAGCTGCATGTACACATATTTGTAAAGGTGTTTTCTATTTAAATATGATTGTAACAATCATTTACAGATCTATAATATGTTGTCGTAATAGCACACCTGAACTCTTGAATAATCGGTGTGCAGTAGGAATGTAGGACTACAAAACTAATCGTCTATTGGTTTACATGATCTTTGTTAATTATGAACGCAAAATCCAAGTATACGTCTTAACTCACATTATAAATAATGTGTGCCATATATATTCTGAGATCTTTACTGGATATATACCCAGAACTTATTATTACTTCTCATCACAAAAAATAGAGTATATGGCGTGGAATTTGGTAACACAACTGGTGGGTGCAAGTCATCTTCATTAGCCAAAGCTACGTACAGATTCTGAATCTTTCAGCTTACCCCACACACCATCTATAGTATACATAAGAGCTTCAACCCAATACTTTGATTTTTGTCCAGCCTGGGATAAATAATTAAGAAAGAAAAATTACCTTTTTATGTTTGTATGTAGTTGTCATCAAAAAGTCCGCTGAGTTTTCCTTGAGCTCGCACGACATCCTAACCAACTCTCCTGATTCATGTGATTAACAGTTTAACACTGTGGTTTTTTATGTTCCCAGCCGTGAAGATGCACAGACTGAAACCAGCCGCGATTGATCTCACCACAGGCAGGTTTCTTGGCAAATATCTGAAGGAACCAATAAGAATATGGCCACTGAATTCGACACCCTCAGATAATATGATCACATGTCGGTTGGAAGGTTCATGTGATTGTATGCCAAATAGCGTAGGAACAATTAAAACCTTGACATCACATGGTCCAAAACATCATAAAATTTAAAAATGTTCCTATGTGAACACGGAAATAATGTGAGATCTCATCTGAGAGAAAAACGACTTTCATAAGAAAAAGCAAGAAACTTAACATCACATTCTAATTGACCAGGAAGTCAATCAGGAAACGTGCTGACCTAAGTGAGTAGGATGTAGCAAGAACCACGGTCCCTAGCATAGCAGGGAGAGGAACACTAGATGCAAAAATCAGTGCGACGGCGGGGAACAATAATGTCGGAGTGGCCAACAATATTTCCATTTGATTCACAGTGTGATGTGCACGCATCAACCCCTTGTATATTTCTTTTTCACATTTTTCACTTGCTACATAACCTGTTAGATAGGATACAACTATTTCAGACAGTTAGAGAGTATCATCATAACATACAATTAAAAAGTACATACACACAGATATTGAGATTAGGCATAAATTTAGTCAAACAAGGCAAAAGAGCAAATTCTTAGCCATCGGATACCTTGAGATTCAGCCAAAATAATGTAAGAAACCCAATAATATGTGCTTAAATTCGTCTTGTACAGAACCTGCACTTTTTTCGTGGGCACAAAGAACAACATCAGTAAACAAAACAAATTCCAAAGATGGGTGAGGAATTGGGGGAAGATGAGATGCAGGAAGTAGGGAAAATGGGAACGAATTTGAGACCTGAGAACCAAACAGAGGTGAAACCTAAGTATCAACCATTGCTTTTGTACCGGCGAGGTGTTTGTGAAAATGAGTAGACTGGGAAAGGAGCAGCAGAAGATTGGGATTTTATAGGGTCGCATGAACATAGTCACTAGTAGAAAACGGCCCATTTGTCCCGGTTCCACAGGCCCATTTCTCCCGGTTCTGGAACCGGGACTAAAGGGTCGGGACTAAAGCCCAAAACCTTTAGTCCCGGTTCTCTTACGAACCGGGACCATAGGGGCTCCACGTGGCCGCTGCGGGAGCCCAGGCAGGAGGACCTTTAGTCCCGGTTGGTAACACCAACCGGGACCAAAAGGCGGCCACGCGTCAGCAGCTCACATGCGCTGCTTTTTGGAAGGGGGGTTTAGGGGTTTTGGAGGGTCAATTTATGGGTTTCATATTGTGTTAGCTAGCTAATAGAGAGAAGTGGCCTCTCTTTGTCCATGCTTGGTCGATGCTAGCTACTATACATATAGAGAGAACTCGACGCTAGCTAGTAAGCAAACGAAGGAAACCATTAATTACACAAGATCGTCATGAACATATATAGAGAGAAGTGATATCTCTTTCTCCGTGCTTGGTCAAACAACAAGTTTTCGTATATTTATCCCGCGCAACTACATATATACAATATAACATATCTTACAATTCATAACATCATCTACCTAAGATTCATTTAATTTGCAATTTCACATGATATTCTTCATGTTTAGGTATGACGTGGTTAAGAAAGAATCCCGCCAATTCCTCTTGAATTGCTCGTATGCGATCATGTGGTAGGAGTTCATCTCGTATCTGCCAGATCTAATTTAAAGAAGGGGGTCAATACATATATATGAATGAAACTCAACATAATTGATGGTAATATATAAAATAAAATTGTGAATGTTGTTTACGCACTTCAAATTGTTTTTGAGGGGAGGCCCGTGCAGAGGTATAGTAGCGAATGAACTCGCATACGTAGTATCCACGTAAATGAGTGTTGGGTGCCTCCAACAAGCACTTTACGAGAATAGAGTTCAATCAAACTGATAAGTAAGCATGATAATGGTATTGATGAAACTGGAATCAATGAGAGATGCGCGAAACTTGCTAATACTACATACTTTGGGGCGTGTAAATCGCAGCTCCTTCTTCAGACCCGGAACCATAGCAGTAAACGTTTTTCAAACCCTGGCAGGCAAAAAAAATGATTACTTGATGTCAGAAAATGAACGAAATTTGTCAATATGGTCCTGGTATTGATTGAACTTACTTCTGGAGCATTGCAGTCATGTCCGCATAATACTTGGGATCTTTACGGAGCGAGTCTAAGACAATTACTAATGTCCCGTTAAGGTCAATGGATAGCAGAATATAGTGAAAGTTGTGCACACATAACTCATCAATTACATTATTTAACCACGAGTAAGTGAAATCGAATATGCAGAAGACAATAACACTCACTTGAAGTTGTAAGGAAAGAGTATTTCCCTTTTGTTTTGATGTCTAAGGAACCTTTCTAGCAAGTTGTCCTTGGTAGCTTTGGCCTCCTTTCGTACCGATCATTCATTTACGGTATTTGGGCTAATGAACCCAACGTCGAAGATTCCTGTTTTTTGCATTCGACCATCTTCAATCTGCATAATATAGTGAGGATAATTATATATACATGCAATGAACGAGCTGAGCTAGAGACTTAATTATAGAAGTAATACTTACAAACACTAGCAAGTCATGAGTTGTTTGTCGAGGGCCTTTTGATTGTATAATTGAAATAACTTCACAAATTCAACAGGCAGCAGGTCGACTCGAGGGAAGTCATGCTCTTTTTTAATTCCGACAAACAAACTGTCTTTCCCAGACTTCCTGAAGGTTTCCATGTACCAGTCATGCATTTTTTGCATCATCGTGATGAAGATGATCAGGTTTGACGAGAGGCTTCCCGTGCTCGTATCTAAAGACGTCTACTACCTCAGCCGTTTCAAACTATACATCATCGGGCAGGTAATCATCAAGAGTGGTACCGGCAGTAGCACTGGATCATTAGCGATATCGCTAGACACCTTGAGTGGGGGCACGATTGCTTCTCTTGTTTGCCGAGCTGGGAAATTGTTTTCCCACTTCTTCGTTTTTTCACTCTTGCAGCACTGGAAGTACTTCCCGACTGCTGCGCTTCAGCATGTGTCTTAGTAATTATGTTGTCATTGTTGGAATCCGGCGGAGGCGGTGGTGGTTGCTTCAGGGCATTGATAGTGCGCTTCACTTTCATCAGATCTATCTTTTCCTTCGAAGGTGGAGTTTTCTTTGCAAAATGGTCCCTCAGTTGGGCACGACATATGTCCTCTTTTTCCTGCTCGGTCCTCTCATATGATAACTTGTCCAGAGGCTTGAGAGATGGACCGTATCTGAATTGCCTCCCGCCTTTGCTTGTACTGCTAGCCGTCGGAGCGCCGGCGTCTCTCTTCCGTCATTGCTGACGAGGCGAAGAAGGAGGCGGAGTGCTCCGACGCGCCGGAGGAGCCAGAGCGGCGGCGACTGTCTTTCGCTATTGCCGACGAGGTGGAGGAGGAGGCGGACTGCTCCGACACGCTGGAGTAGGCGAAGGAGGAGGCAGAGTGCCGTCACGCATCGGAGGAGCTGGAGAAGGAAGCGGAGTGCCCTGATCACTTGCCGGAGGAGGAGGAGGAGGAGGCGGAGTGCCCTGACTCACTGGAGGAGGAGGAGGAGGCGGAGGCGTCCAGTTTGGAAGCTTGATGTACTCCTTCCGCCATAGACATGTACTCCTCAGAGCATGAACCAGCTGATTCTCCCCTTCACCTGTAGAGTGGTCAAGATCGAGCTCCTCAAATCCCTCCATTACTTCATCCAGCATCACAACAGCATAGCTATGTGGAATCGGATTGAAGTGAAAAGTTCCGTTGGGTTGAGAAGGTGTAACAGAGCCGACAGCCACCTTGAAAGTGAGGTTTCGGAATTTCGTCATAAGCTCGCAATGTTGAGCCTCCGTGATAGTATCCACAGGGTAGCTAGGAGCCGTGAAGTCAGGCTGAACGGGCTCCATGGAAGCCACGCTGATTCTCCGCTGAGATGGTGGGGTAGCTTCTGGGGTAGCTTCGTGTCGCTGAGATGGTTGGCCGGCAGCTCGCTGGCTCTCAAGTTTCTCTAGCTTTTCTAGTCTTGCATTGAGCTTCTGCATTTCGCTCAGCTCCGCTTTCCTCTTTCTCTGCCGGCTTCTGTAACCACCTGTGTCGGGAAACCCAACCTTCCACGAAATGGAGCCTGCTGTGCCTCGTGTTCGTCCAGGGTGCTTAGCATTCCCTAGGGCCTCAGTCAGCTCGTCCTTCTCTCTCTTGGGAATGAGCGTCTCTTCCTGCGTTGCGGTGATATACTTCTGAAGCTTCGTGACGGGTATTGCAAGTTGCTCGTCCGTCCAACGGCACTTCCCTGTTTTAGGGTCCAAAGTTCCCCCAACCCCGAAGAACAAAGTCATTGAATGGTCTGGCCAGTTAAATGTCTGTGGTATGACCCCTTTAGCAATTAGGTCATTCTCAGCTTTGTCCCATAACGGCCGGGCTTTGAGGTAGCCAACTGACCCCATGTGATGGTGATACTGCTTCTTTGCAGCATTGTTCTTGTTTGTCTTTTGCATTTTCTTACTCTTGTCCGATGTCTTGTAGGCCACAAATGCGGGCCAGTGATCTCTTATCTTCTCAAATCGGCTGATGAATTATGGAGTCTACCCTTTGTCGACAAACTTTGATTTCAACTCATTCTTCCACCTACTGAATACATCTCCCATCTTTTTAAGAGCACACGCCTTGACCAGTGGCTCTATAACTGGCTTATTCGGATCCTCCTCTGGCGGTAGAGTGAAATTTTCCTTCGGCGCGGTTCAAAGATCATCTTTCTGTCTATCGGTGACATAATCACCTTCAGGGGCGTCGTCCTTAGGTTTATTCCGCTTGATGCTTATCGGGATGTTGTCCCTGACAATAGCTCCACACTGAGCAGAAAATGCGTCCTTGGTCTGCTTGGGTTCAATCGGTAGGCCATCGTCCGCGAGTGCTGTAACTTAGTGCTAAGTATCGACTCGGAGAAGACGGACGAGACGGAGCTAGGGATGGCCCTAGGCTTTTAAATAAGGGTCCACTACATTTACATATCTAAGTAAATTACAAATATGAAATATGCATAACATAACACCGTCAAGTGTGTACGGGGGAATTTACGTATTCAAGTTAACGAGCTTCACCTGTAAGTTTCCTACCATAACTACCAAGTATCCTACCATAACTATCTTTTCCACCAAGTTGATAATATTGTAAGCAACTTAGTTTTCGAGGTAGGTTTACATTATCATAAGTTGTCTGCAATGACTAGCGAGTAGCTTAACATCATCCTTAGTCGCATACAATACTTTCCAGTATGGTAAGCTACTTAGTTTCATATATAGGCAACTTAGCAACACTAATGTGCAACTTTTCAATGTATTGCAGGAAACTGAAATATTAATGACATGCAACTAAGAATCACCGGTAGGCAACATTAGAGTGTTATAGGAAACTCGGGAAATCAGTAATAAGCAACTTCATAATATATGTAGGCAACGTTAGAGTGTTATAGGCAACTCAGGAAATCGGTAATAAGCAACTTCATAATATATGTAGGCAACTAATTTGTAAAGTTAGACAACTGTGCATCAATGATAGGCAATGCTTACCAATAGCAGACAACTAAACATCACCGGTAGGCAACTTCATAGTGTAGTAGGCAACTTAGAAAAGTATTGATAATCAACTTCATAATATATCTAGGCAGCTAATTTTATAAGTTAGGCAATTGAGCAACAATGGTAGGCAACTAATGACCAATACCATGCAACTAGGCATCAAGGATAGCCAATTCCATAGTTTTATAGGAAACTGATCATCCATGATATGCATGTTGGGATGATGTTAGCAACATTAATAGGTGCACATAGTGTAGTAAAGTTGCATGCATGTACCACTAAAGACCCCTCGTGTTTCTTGTGTTTTTTCTCACTTTTACACAAACCAACATAATAGTCTTATGCTAAAAAGAAAGAGTTGCTTCCCTATAGTGCTACTTAGGAATGAACCTAGTCAATTGGTAGTCATGGTAACCAACTTACAAAGACTCTCGGATGATAGATTGTCGTACTAGGCAATAAAAAGAAGTTGATCCCCTATAGCACTAAAGTTATCTGTGTAGAACCCAAAGTTGCTTTCAAAATACTTTGTCGAAACCTATCCATATGGGATCTAGTTTTGAAGAACTTGTCACGAGAAACCCAACGGTGAAGACGGATGCTAATTTTGACGTTCGAATGAAAAGCTATAACTTTTTTAATTTTATGAAACCCCAAATAAATGCCCGTGGGCTGCGTGGCTGAGGTAGCTTGAGGTTGGAGGATCATGTATTTTCCTTTTTTGACAGAGTAGGATAACGTGACACATCAGCTTCCTAAGACGGAGGGTATGCTCACACACACACCATCCGGCGCCGCGCGCTGCCTATTCAAGTCCTAGTTTGAGAGTGTTACGTGAAAGTTATGATATATCATTTATTTGACTAAAATGATTTTATAGATGCAGTATACACCGTTTTACATTTACCTATCTAATTATGGACTTATTTGAGGTTTATTATTTGAATGGGGAGCGCATATAGAAGGAATATTAGCAGCGCTCCTTGCAAGAGAACATTATCAATGCTCGGGCTATGAGGAACGCCGATATAAGGAATACTAGCAGCGCTCCTTGCAAGAGAAGCCGCTACTTGTTAGTTTTGATGATTTTTGGATTGGAAGTACACTATTATGGGAGTTTTTCTGCCCCTATCTTTTTCGTGTACATGTGTTTCTCAACACACAACAACTTACTGCAGATCGTTTTCAATTTTAAATAAATGACACATATACATTTACATATAATACTGTTAACGGCATCCTATTGTACGTTGCATGCCGCCTATTACTAGCGACGTCCGACAAATGGCATGCTGGGGCACCTTACTAGCGGCGTTATGAGAGGTGCCCCCTCATAGTCGTAGAATGACTGCACCGCCGCTACCGCACCACGTCTGTGATATCGCACGTAGTGCTCACACCCGACCAAGCAGCACACGCCGCCCACGACCCACACACGAAGAGGCAGAGCCCCCCCCCCCCCCCCCCGACTGCCGACAAGCACGGGCTTTAATTTACGAGTATACACGGTATGCAAGGTGCTTTATTTCATGGGGTTGGCTAGAACTCTTCTAGCCGAGACATAACTATTGTCTCATTTACCTCAGCCGGTGTCATCCTAGTTGTATAGGATTTGTTTTTCTTTTTAGGCTGGCCTAACCCGATTTCTTGTCTTTTTATAGCCTGATAGCTTTTTGTGTTGTGCGGCGAAAGGCCTGAGCATAACTACTAGTTGTAGGGACGATGAAGCAAGCTGGAAACTTGTATGAAAAAAATGCTTTAGGAACAATTATCATCACAAAACCATGACTTCTTGTAGATCTCATTTTGTTCCATTTCACTATAACACACTCAGAAAAATGGCCCCGCAAGTATAATAATATAGTTATGTACATTTACTATTGCTCCATTTTCCCATAAACCATGTCACTTTTAAATTTAAAAATCATTTGCCGATTTTAAAATGTTTATGTATTTGAAAAGTATTCATCAATTAAAAAAATGTTCGTCAATTTTATAAAAATGATCATGAATTCAAAATAGCATTGGTGAACTTTAAAAATCATGAACTTTTAAAATTAATGAAATTGGGGGAAAATCACAACTTCTCAAAAATGTACAGAGCCTTTTAAAAAACCTCATGGTTTTTCAAAACAAAAATGAGAATGCAAAAAGAAAGGAAAAACTAAAATAAAAGCAAAATTATTGAAACCATGCAGTTGGGACTCCACGAAATACATGCAGTTGCGACCCCCTTCAAACACACGTAGTTGCGACCCCTTGAAAACATGCAGTTGGGGCCCTATTTAAAAACTTACCATTACAACCCCTCTTGAAGAACATGCAGTTGCGATCCCGCCTTGAAAACATGCAGTTACGACCCCTCTTGAAAACATGCAGTTGAGGCCCGCTTTAAAAATATGCAGTTGCGACCCCTTGTTAAAAACATGCAAACGCGACCCCTTTTGAAAAACAGGCAGTTGTAGCCTCACCTTGAAAACATGCAATTGCGGCCTCGCCTTGAAAACATGAAATTGCAACCTCGCCTTAAAAACATGTAGTTACGGTCCTGATTTAAAAACATGTAGTTTCTAGCCGTTTTGAAAAACATGCAGTTACGACCCCCTCTTGAGAACATGGAGTTGCAATCCCATCTTAAAAACATACAGTTGCGACCCCACCTTCAAAACATACAATTGCGGCCCACTTTGAAAACATGCAGTTGATGCCTGTCTTGAAAAACAAGAAGTTGGAACCCACCTTATTTTTTTCAGTTGCTATCCTATTTGAATACCTACCGCTGCGATCTCACTAGAAAACTTGTAGTTGCAGCCCTCGACATGAAAGCTCGCAGTTACGACCACATTTGAAAATCCGGTGCGGCAAACCATTTTTAAGCTTTATAGTTGCTATCCCATCTAAATTTTATATTTGCGACAGGACTTATAAACCTAAAAACTTTGGTCCAATAATTTTTGACTAAAGTGTGACGAAAAAAACAATTCCTAAAGTGAAGGTTTTGCTTTTGAGGTCATGGGAAAAAAGATAACAACACTACAAAATGATATAAAATAAAGAAACATGGAAAAAATAGAAATTATGTAAAATGAAAATTGGAAAGAAAATAAACCAATGAAAGAAAATAAATGCAAAGGACCAACAATCGCTGAAATAAAAAAACAAAGCAGAAAAAGCTCAGGTGGCCTGATACTTTTTTTTTGGAGATGGCCTCATACACATGTGAACATGTGAACAACAAAGCGTCAAAGCAGAAAACGCTGAAATAAAACAACAAAACAACAAAGTTGACGCGCTGTGACATGGCATCAAAAATGAAAAAATGAAAAGGAAACCCAGCTATGACAACGCTGCACAAATAGGAAAGAGTGAACCATTGTCTAAAAAGAGAAAAGAGTGAATTATGGGGTAAAGTACAATTCAGCGGATGACACGATGAATAATGCCACACTAAAACTCAGCTAGCTGTGTTCTAGCAACACCGTTATTCTATGTGTCTTTTTCATTCATTTTACGAGTCGTTTTGTTTGCTATGTGTCCTTCTCTCTATTTGTGTCCTTTTGAATCGAAGCGGAAACTATTACCTATAGATTCGTATGCACATTATTGTCACTCATCTGTGGGCGTGCAACTATAAACACTTCTGGCGGCTACACCCCCATATGTTTACTTTTGTGGCTGAATATTTTGGTCACTCTACACCCTAAATATTTTGCCTGACACCACCATATAAGGAGGAAAGACAAAGGCCCATAATTAAGAAGGCCCACTTAAGATCACGACCTCCTCCGATTCTTTCTGTAGCCCTAGTGCCCTACGACCTAGAGTTATTTTTAATAAATAAAAGGCGATTAGTGTTGCCGGCCGTCTCTCTGCTGCCTCCTGCGCTCCCTTCCCTTCTCATGATCGGATCGGAGTCAATTCAGATTAAATCAGGAGCAATCCAGAAGACGGCACCCAGCAACTCTCCTACAGTCCTGCGAACTAGCCAAGGTTCTTTGATCACCGGCAGTGAGCTGCAGATTAGACCTTCATGTCCTTCGCCGGTGTATCCGTCGTCGCCGACGCCTCGCACACCACCCCCAGCGCCAGCGGGTACCACTTGCTTGTCGTCCAAGGCCACTCGCGCACGCGCGCACCTTTCCTATCTCACAGTTTCACCATCGGTGGACACCGCTGGAAAATCTTGTATAAGCCTGATACCTATGACGGCTGTATAGTACTTTATGTTTACCTCAACGAGGAAAAGGACACCACTGCAGATCCCGTGAAGGCACAAGTCGAATTCAGTTTCGCTGACGAGACCGACAAGCAAGAGCCGGCACATATCCATGGTAACAAAATAATAGAGCTCCGAGGCCAGCGCTGCAATGCGTTTAAGTACATCAAGAGAGTAGAGTTGGAGAAACATCTTACCAACGACAGTTTCACCATCCGGTGCGATGTCGTGGTCCTAAATCCGATACGCGCACACGGCGCCGAGTTCATCACGGTGCCGCCGTCCGACATGCAACAGAACTTCATGGACTTCCTCCTGGCAGGGGATGGCACCGACGTGATCTTTCGGATTGGCGAAGAGACGTTCGCTGCCCACCGGTGTGTTCTCGCGGCCCGGTCTACGGTCTTCAGAGCAGCTCTCTTTGGTCCCATGAAACAAGGTACGTCCAAGGCCGCAGTTGTGGAGATACACGACATGGATGCTACGGTGTTCAAGGCCATGCTTGGGTTCATCTACAGTGACTCATTTCCAGCACTGGCCGCAGATGAAAACGAGGGCACCCTGCTGCAGCACCTGCTAGTCGCGGCAGACAGGTATGACCTCCCAAGACTCCGGGCGATGTGCGAGAAGAAGTTGTGTGAGCACGTCGATCACTATACTAGGGCTTGCCGAGCAGCACGGCTGTGACGGGCTGAAGAAGGCGTGTTGGAAGTTTCTCCGGTGTCCGCACAACATGAGGGCGGTGGTGGCCACGGATCAAACTTTTGAATAGCCGGCTATAGCAAATAGCCGCGGCATTTTTGGAGGCTACAAAAGGCTATAGCGCAGCTAAAGCCCTATAGCTGTTTTGCTAAATAATTTCATAAATTTAAATTTTGGGCAGCATATATTTGTGTATATATCAATAATCGACAGATATATAGCATATAAACAGCAATTTGATAAACATAGATATAAATAACAGGAGTTCTAGGCATAGTTCTCAACATATTACAAGTTTACAACATTAAGTAGCATCAAACTTTAAGTAGCATCAGAAGACAGTCTTGTACAAATATTACAACAAAAGCTAGCATGTAGCAAGACGAAGGTAAGGACATAGTTCATCACAGATACAAAATCTTCACAGCAAGCAACAAGTTCACATTGCCCATAAATACATGCATGTCATCAATCTGAGTCTGAAGCATCAGAGAGCACATCATCATCTTGATGCTGATTACCTTCTGTTTCCGAAGATGAAGAATTGGAAGAATCAGAAAGTACAGCGTCTTCTTGAACACAATGAAGCAAAGAATGCATACTTTTCTTCCGCTTCTTCCTAATGTGTGCATGTCACTTTCCTTGGGCCTGTGATGTTGATGTTTCTGGTTCTTGAGTAGAAGTATCAGGTTGTTCTTGTTCACCTTGAACATTTTCTTCAGGAACAATCCCAGTAATGAACTCGTTCTCAACATCTTCAAAAACATCATCCACTATCTTCTCTATTGGATTTTTTCTCCTGTTCTCTTTCTTATCCATCATCCGTGAGTTGACTTGACAAAGACAAGATCCCTAAGCCTATCACTAAGTAGCCTACTACGCTTCTTTGCATGGACCTGTGTATTATATTCAAATTTTAGTAACCAACAACAGTTATATAAATGTAAATTCTGCAATAAACTAGAAGCTGATCTTTTTATTCACTGTATGTTGGTTTGCAGCTTTGCACAATATGTAACTAGTACATAGTAACCAAAAATCATGCATTACAGGCAAAGATGACAAAAGAGAGTTTGTTGTTGGTTAAATCATAACCAGAAAGGAATAGTATAAGATGACTTACTTGTTCAAATGCTGAAAAATTTCTCTCACAACCTGAGGAGCTGCATGTCAAACTAAGAATCTTTATGGCCAAATTCATTAGGTTTGGTGAGCTTGTGCCATGATTTAACCACCATGTTGCTACATTAAGCAATGAACAAACTATTAGTTAGACAAATAAAAAAATGACAAATAGAGGAAGTGAGATCAAATCAGCAAGCACTCACATGGATCAAAGTTTTTGTTTCTTCTCTGTCTTGTGGCAATGTCTGTTCCAAATGAATCCTTCTGACCTCGATACTCTTGAGTTGTTAAATCATCTTATCTTGTTCATCATCATTCTCAATCATTGTTGTAATGCAAGTTATCACAACTGCTCTAAATTTTCTATCTTTCTCATTTTGGATCTTGTTTGGATTGTAGTAGTAGGGGTTTAGAAAGTACCCAACCAAATGAAGCGGCTTCTTGAGCTTATTGTCCCACCGCTTGTCAATAATATCCAAAACAGATTTGCAGCGACTCTCATCATTGTCGAACCTCAACAAAATTTCTTTTTGTGCATCTAACATGCAACCATAGAAGAATCCCATCGTTGGCACATCACTGTCCATTCTTCTTAAAACATTGGCCATTGGCTCAAAGAAATTGACAGCAATATCAACACGTTTCCAGAAGGCTTCAGATTTCACCACTTTGTGAGCTTTCTCACCCTTGTCCTTCTCAAGATGACCCATTTCATTTAGCTCATCCGATCTGAATAGTTTTTGCAGCCCATTCTTGTGTTCTTGCAAGCTTTTTAGATTGAGACAAGCTGTGGCAAATCTTGTAACACCTGAGCGCACAAGGTCTTTCTTAAGGACACTCCTCATCAAAGCCAAAACCCTTATATGAGCATACAAGAACACAGTCACTTGCCTTGCTTGGGTAATTGTTTTTTCAACCGGTCCAAGCTTCCCAATGTCCTCCAACATGAGATCAATTGTGTGGGATGCACATCCATTCCAAAAAATGTTAGGTCTCTTTGCTTTCATGAGATTTGCGGCTGCTATATTGACACTAGCATTGTCGGTTACCACTTGCACAACATTTTCTGCCTCTATGTCTTCAATGCACCCATCAACAAGCTCAAAGACATATCTGCCATCTTTCTTTTCAGCCGAGCAATCAACAGAATCCAAGAATAAGGAACCATGAGCACTATGAACAACTAGGTTCATTACTCCCCTACACCTCCTATCTGTCCACGCATCAGTCATGATTGTACAGCCCGTGTGCTCCCATGCTTCCCTGTGGCCCTTGAATGTATCCATCACTCTTTTCTTCCTTTTCTGCAAAAATGGTCCACTCATCTCATATGCACTAGGCCCCTGCAAATCTTTCCCAAACCGTCCAATGGCCTCAAGCATACAACCAAAGCTAAGAAGTGTAACAATATTGCGTGGGATGCTAGCTTCATAGAAGAATTGGCAAATGTACTCACAAGCTCTGCTCCTCTTCTTCTCTCTCTCTTGAGTTGACAACAAGGTTTGAGTCTTTTCACCAAGGCTCTTTTTCTTGACAGATTCTTCAATAGTACTTGAACTATAGTACTTCTGAATAGAGCCACCTTTCAAGCTACTTGGGCGAGGTTTTGTCTTCAACACCACAACTGAATTGTCCCTATCTTCATCACTTTCTTCTCCGTCTGAGTGATCCAAGTCAACTTTATCTCTCACTGTATACAATGCCTTGGCTTTCTTATCCTTTGCTTCGTCAGTCGCTAAGAGCAAAGCCGTCATCTCTTTGTTGACATCACTAGGAACGTTTTTGCAAGGTCTAACATTGTTACCTGTGATGCCAGCAAGGTGGAACTTTACCCTTGTAACACCGTTAGACATTACCTTGTCACAGAAATTGCACTTGAGATAATTCTTCCTGTTCTGATCTGCAGGTGAACAATACTTCCAAGCAGGGTCATCTGAGGGAGGAGCTGGAGGAGTTTGTTGTACTGAGGCAGTGCTTGATATACCAGTACCTATAGAGCAAAGAATGCAAAAAATAAATTTTCTGTCCATAAATCAGTATAGAATTTAGGAAGGGACTCCACCATCAGCAACAATTCTATAGCAAATTCTACCGTTCATGTAGCATAAAATCCATTTTTTCTCTCCAACAGATGTACAAAACTAATTAGAACTTGGTGGCATCGAGTACTAGTAGTCTAGTACTAGATGTGACAACCAAAACGAGTAGGAATTAATTAATGAGTCCATACATCTTCTAACTGGTAGCAAAATTCTCCATGTTAAATTGCTGTAAACCAAACACTAGCCATCCATCTGTCGTGCGGCCATACCAGATATGAGGACAGGGAGTCAGGAACATGCGTACCTTGATGAGACATCGCTGCTTGTAGTTGAGGTCGGGGCGAGGAAGAGCGGGCGTGCGGCGGTCGGGAACGGCAAGGGCGGCGGCCGGTTCAGCGTGAGGACGGCGACCGGTTCAGCGCAAGGGCGGCGACCGGTTCAGCGCGAGGGCGGCGACCGGTTCAGCGCGAGGACGACAGACGGGAAGCGCGAGGCGGCAGCCGGGAAGTGCGATGGCGGCAGCCGGTTTAGCAGCCAGGGCGGCGGCCGGAAAGAACTCGTGTGCGCGGCGCCGCCATGTCGCCTGCCATTTTGGGGAGAGAGGAGGAAGTGAGGACTGAGGAAGCTTTTGGGCTAGGGTTACAACGAGGGCGGTCAGTTTTGGCCGCTGAATTAGGCCGCGCCCGCAAATTTTGGTCCAAAAATTTTTGAGCTCCAAGAGCGGGAGTATAGCGGCTATGAGGCTAAATTAAGGCTAAATTAGCTTAGCTGGGCTATTAGCGGCTAATGTCCATTTAGGCTATAAAGGCCTTAGCTGTAGCCGCAGACCTCCCCAAAGGCTATAGCCCGGTTATAGCTGGTCAATAGCCGGCTATTCAAAACTTTGGCACGGATGGCTTTGATGATTTGTGCAGGAGCTGCCCCACTATTATGAAGAACATGATACTTGGCGTGCTACCGGCAAAGTAAGATTTCACCATATTCATGCTAGTTCTTCATATATTCTGTAGATTTTTCCACTTCCCTCATTTTGACTCTTTGCCGTTGCATAAGGAAAAGGGAATGAAGGCTCTTCGACTTTGACCTAGAAGACTCTTGGACGCAGCAGCAGAGGTGTTTAACAAGTCGAGGGGTGGGTGCCATCGGGTAACTGATAGAGTGATAGATGAAGTTCCTCCCTTGGCAGCCACGGTCTAGCATGTATGTATCCTTGATTCCTTGTTGGCGGCTGTTTCATACTAGTTAAGTTTCCTACCAGATGTCTTTGTATGCGGATGTTTCATATTGCTATCTTTGTATCCTCCAGCATGTTGCTATTTCCTTTAATGCTACGGTTTGGCACTTTGTGCAAATTCCTATGATTTACTAAATTAAATTGGAAGATAAATCGATAAATCCCATCGCCCATGAATAAAAAAAGTAGAAGGAAAGGTGTTGCCATTTCGTTTCGGCTCTTGTCAGTGTTTTAGTTCATTGCATGTGTCCTCTTGCAAGCGCGCTGGTTAATACTAGCAATTTGCTTTTACGGATTTCTTGAGATGAGGGCCTGTGAAGATTGAATGTACTACCTAGCGAACTGCACTAAAGTATTCCTGCCACTGATCATTTTGGTATTTGCAGTAAACTAATAGCTACAATATCTTGATATATACGCCTTCCATGTAAATCTCAGAAATACTTCGAACATCGATCCAAGGAAATGTAATCCTTGAAACTTCGTAATTAATCAGGCTGAAAAACCAGGGCAGTCGTGGCGATGGAGGGCCTCTGACTAATTTATCTTAATGCATCCATGGCTAGCTCTCCTATGTTTCTTTATCTTCTATGCTTAATTCGGAGATGGTTCATGGAATCTCTGCTCCGTACGCAAGTCTGCTAGTTGATCATTAGAATTTGCAGGTGAGAGGAAGTCCATTCTATCTTCCTGAACTTGTTGCTAAGTTTAACTAATTTTTTTTTAGCATACAGCTAACTTAATTTTTGCCTACAATTCTAGGTTTCTCATCTCTGCTCTCGAAACCATTTTAAAATCCTAGATTGACTAATCTTGACTGGCCACGCTCCACAATATTTTTTTTACTAATTATGTCTCTGTGTACACAATTGAGGCTAAAACTAGGATCTTGTTTTTTCCAAACTACCTGTAAAAATTGCCGGCATGGCCAATAGATTTACTGATTTATTTGATGATAAAAGTATGCTTTGGTCCCTTAAATTTACAAGACGCAGACATTTGGCCGACAGACCCGCAATTTTCTTCAGTTGAATCATTCTATAGGGAGTCTGTAGCCAGGGAATCCGTTATCGGTTGTTGAAGCCGGTAAAAAATAGATGCACGTGTGCGTGCACAAACGAACTGATTGATACATTTGGCTGGCCGCTAGCTGCGGTACCAGATGGCCGGTACGTAGCTACAGATTACAATGGAAGACGATGACAACCCATTTGTCTGTAACATGCTTTATTATCAATAGCTATATAGTACTGTATCAAATTATCACAATCATGCATATAATTGCGAAGGACAACTTAATGCTTATGCGTATCCACAACATGATGCCCTGCCTTTTGCTCCTTGCTCCACCTCCTCCCATTCCCATCTCGTCAGACACACATCGCTCGATCTCAGAGCTCATCAGCGACAATGACAATGAAGAAGAACTAGAAGCTATCAGCACATCATCAGTTCTCATGTATCGCCCCTCATATATACATCGCGTAGTCGTATCTAAATACGGCATGTCGTCTTATGCTTCTAATACTCCTCCTCAATGATTGCGCCTTCGTGCGTCCGTAGTTTTCTCCCGCAAAGGTTTCCACATAAAAATCCTGTATCTCTCGTGTTTCGTTTATCTCATTTTATCTAACAGCGCCACCAACAGCGCTCGCGACCGCCTCCTTGGCACATTTCTCCTCCATGCCTTCCAGGGCTTCCAAGAATGCCTCGTGTCGCTCAAACACGCGTCTGCAACTAATTGCCAGCGCCGGGCTGAGAAGGAGCTCGCCCTCCTCACCGCCTCCGTCTCCGTCATCTTCTCCAAGAGCGCCCGCCTGAACCGTCTCACAACAGTTGAGGAAGCCGACATGGTCAACACGCTAGTGGAGGCCGCCTCTACCAGCGCCGCCGCCTCGGCAACCATGTACTCGACCACCGCATTCGCATTGTCTCGCAAGCAGATGTCCAAGTTTATTCCCGCATTCGCCAGGAAATACGGCATTCCGAAGACGACTGAGGACAGAGTCTAGAGGTTGTATGAGCTGGAGAGGTGCTTCGACGACTGTGATGGCGCCTGTGACATGGTGTTTAGGAGCGTCGTGCAGATCAAGGATTCACTGCTTAACATCAAGACGCCTACCATCTAACTGCGAACTATGTGTACAAAAGATGGAGAAATATGTAGAAACTCAATTATTTAGATTATCTATATTTAACTGATTCGGTACTACATAATACAGTCCACATAATAGATACACAGAAATCAAAGATTTTGCTACTAGCAGGTCTCAGTTGATTTTGCATACAAATGTTTCAGTTTGCTACTTTAAAAAGTCCAAGGATCTTAGACTAGCCCCAGTGCTTGGACACGGTTTCCCGATCAGGGATCCATGGATTACAACGCTCTCTCTCTCCCTATGGCCTTTCGCCTCACATATAAGATAGTCTTGCCTGGTATCCTTCATACGTGTAAATTTTAGGATGGTCCCTGTTACCTTCCATTTTCACATGAGAGGACAGAATACATAATATATCTGAGGCATTGATTTAATTAAGTAGTGATCTGGTTAACTCTTACCTTATTATCTCTTATGTGAAAAAAGGGAGTAAGAGGGAACAAGTTAAAATTACTCCATACGTAAGGTGTGTTCCGGTACATTGTGTTCTTTACAGAGGGAGCTAGAGCAAAGTAAGGCATCAATTTGTGCTAATATGGAACTCATGCATAAACTGTTCATTGTTGTATATGTAAACAATTGGTATGAAATTGATCGGTAGATCTGAATCTCTGCTAACCTCATATATTCTTCATTATTTCTGAGATAGCTCAATTCGTGCTAACCATACGGCTGATAGTGTTTTTCTAATAAGTAATCAAATTTTACTTAAAAAAATACTGTTCCAAGTTTCCAACTCTTATATGAAAACAAAAATATATTCATCTTCAAATGCCAGCCGAATAACCAATGAATGACATCAATCAATCTGTAGCGCATTAATAGACACATAACCGACGTCTACCCTCCTTTCCGTAGAAAAAAATAAATTTCATAAATATTTTATCTATTTTATTTTCATGTACAACGTACAAATTGGGAGCAAAATCTCAAATGAGGCGACAAAATCATAAATGCAGCATATTGACCCCTTTGTGAACATTCTCCCAAGCACTACATTCAGTCGCTTTGCTAACCCGCAACTAAATAAAATAATAAAGGAGAGAGAGCACCCCTTGTCTTAACCCTAGCTTTGCGAGTTTTAAAATGTGATCCAATTATGTCATTAACTTGAACCATAACAGGCCCCCCTCTAGTAGTGTGTATAACCCAGTCACTAAATTTATCACAAATAAGCTATCTACAATCAAATCTCTCTTGGGATATCCGGTGGTTAGCTAGTTGTCCC
Source organism: Hordeum marinum (assembly GCA_022496015.1). Lineage (NCBI taxonomy): Eukaryota > Viridiplantae > Streptophyta > Magnoliopsida > Poales > Poaceae > Hordeum > Hordeum marinum. The sequence continues at coordinate 559,873,331 of CM039678.1, forward strand.
CATGTACGTTTTTTGTTTTGAGGGGTCCATGTAGGATTAACTAGTTGCTTATGAAGGTGGCTGCAAGCATACTAATATTGTATCCATGGAGATATCATCAATGAAGCACTATCAAGTGTTCACGAAACCAGCATGATTAGCTTACTAGGACTGGCCAGGCACAGCATTCAGCTGGTGCATTGACCGACACCCACACATTTTCTTCAGTTAAATTAGTCAGCCGCACGTTCAATTGATGCTAATTGTAGCTGCTACCAGACGAACGGTAGGTATGCTCGTACAGAATTAAGTGGAAGGACGACGACAACCCATTCATGTACAACATTATGCATGATATAATCAGTACGGTTGTAAGATGTCACAACCCATTCGTGCGCATGGACCATTCATTTAGTGTTAAATCCACACAATCATACATGCACTGCTTGAAGCGTATAATTGCGCCCCCAATTGATTGATGGATGGATAAAGATACGGAAGAAGTTAGTGTGGAAGTAGTTGGATTCCAAATGAGTGTCTAATTTAACTGCTGTTAGATCGTACATGTATACATACTGTGTTTTTTGTCTGTATTTTTTGTTTTTGTACAGTCGTAGGATTACATTACTTGTGTTCATAATAGTAACTGTCAAAAGATGATGTAGCTCCTCGCCTACGCAGCTTCATCTAAGACATTGTAGCTCTTTGGCGCCATCACGAACGTCCAGTCTCTGGCAAGGTGATGGCTCAGCCTCGTTAGGGTTGACACTCTTTCGGGGGCGTTGCTCCTATTCCCGCCATAGTTAATAATCAAGTGAGGGGAGCGAAATTTTCAGCCTCCTAGGTTTAGCAAAACATGCAGCTCATGCATATGGTGTGCGTTTTTCCCTCTCCGCGCGCTGGACGAAACGACAAATGGAATCTCTCATGTCTCCCAACTTGCAACGCAGAAGAGAAATTACACGCACGCTCGGATCCGGTTGTTGCGGAGGTCTCATCCGCGTGTCTGGTTGGCGTGCCCAACAAAATAGTCGTGCCCGCATGCATGTGCGATCCTGGCTGTCGCCCATGGACTGATGGATGTTGACGATGGGACCGAATATGCCTTGAGCAACAGCACAATTTGCACGTAGCGCGCGTTGAGGATGATGGTGGTTGTCCGTGTTCCGCTGTACGTCCTTTTGCCAATGAGTCATATTCCATTACTCCAATCCTATGTATGTCCGGCTGGCTGGCCACCGGCTCCAGCAGCAGTGCCAGTCTAGCTATGCTCGAGTACGAGCCATTGTGTGCGTCACAGCACAGGTCATACATACATCTTGACCCTGTCCAACACCTGTGCTACCTCGTCGACCCCCAACATGACACCTAATCCACACTGCGCTGCTCGCTGCACATGCACGGCAAACCACCATCGCCGGGGTTTCATTGAGTTGCGTTGAGATTTGACTTTGAACGCGGCGCCGCAACCTCCTACCTCTGCTCGCGGATCATGTCCCCCACGACGTACTCTTCTGCCCACCCTCACGTTCAACCACCACTTGCCAAGCTACCATGCCCTGCCTTCTCCTTGCAATGCATATATACATCCATCGTCTCCTCCATCACATCTCATTCTACTCTCATCTCATCTCACTTCTCACACATCTAGCTGCCGATCTATCGAAATGGCTCCCAACTTCGGCCGCTCCATCTCATTCCCTCTCACCCCGGCGAGGTCCTTCTCCAAGCCTCGCCACGTCCGATCCGTGAGCCTCCCCGGCACCAGCTCCTCCCATCCGCTCCTTGCAAACCTCAGCGCCCACATCGCCGCCCTCCGCGCCTGGATCCCGGTAACGGCTGCGCCAGACTCGTCCCTACCGGCCGGGCTCGCCAACATCCACGCGCTCCACGCCGCGCTCGCCGACCTCCTCCTCCTCCCAGCGTCCGGGGCCGCTCTTCGGTGCGCCACCAGCAACGCCGGCGACCGGCTTCTAGACGCCTTCCTCCTCCTCGCCGACGCGCACCAGGGCTTCCAGGAGTGTCTCCTAGAGCTCAGGCACGCGGCTGCCGAGGCCCGCGCCGCGCTCCGCAGAGGGGACACGGGCAGGCTCGCGTCGGCCTCCAGGTCCCAGCGCAGGGCCGAGAAGGACCTCGCCCGCCTCTCCGTGTTGGTCTCCGCCGTCTCGTCCAAGTGCGCGCGCCTGACCCTCGTCGCCGTTAGCGGCGAGGAGGCCGAGATGGCCTATGCCCTCGTCGAGGCGGCCGCCGCCAGCGCCGCGGCCTCGGCGACCGTGTTCTCGGCCGCCGCGTCCATGTCGTCTGGGGCGTCGTCTTGCAAGAAGACAGCCACGTTTATTCCCGCGTTCGCAAGGAAGTCCACCGTCCCGGAGACGGCGGAGGCGACCATGGAGAGGCTGCACGCACTGGAGCAGTGCTTCGACGAATGCGACGGCGCATGTGACATGGTGTTCAGGAGCGTGGTGCAGACCAGAGTTTCGCTGCTCAACATCATGACGCCCACCATCTAGCTAGTCATCTCATGTGTACATAGAAGAAAAAGAAGAAGTAACTTCATTAGCTAGACCATGTATATTTTGCTGATTTGTCGCTACGCGGTGTACATATATACAGAGAAAAAAATAGCACAAAGAATACGATTTTGCTACACTTGTTCAGATTTGTGCTTCTTGACATGAATAGGAGGAAGTAGATCTTAAGGTATTAACGACAATGATGAACAGCACTGTTAAAGTTTCTTTCACTTCGACCGGCAAAGAATGAAGTTTTCTCCATTTCAATAGCCCATATCTTCAAGACTTAATTCAGAACCAATTTCCAGTTCCAACTCAATTCATAGAATCAAGTATATACTCACCTGAACTTACAAAGTAAGTTTATTCATGTTCATCTAGGTATAGCCTATACCTAGATGAACATGAATAAACTTACTTTGTTTCATTTCCAACCTATAACGCAGAGCAATATGTCCAAGCTCTTGTGAAGTACTTGCCCGTTTCTTTTCCAACCTACAATTCAGAGCAATATCTACAAGCTTTTGTGAAGCATAATCTCCAAATTTACTAGCTGACTTTCAGATCTATTCAGTCGTTATCGATCCAAATTTACCTGCACCACTGTTCTCCCGTGAAATCAGAACAATTAAAATATGCAACTTGATCATACCCTCAAACTAAATAAACTAAGTAGTCCAAGGAGGGGTAAATGGATAAATGTGATGCGGTGCCTATATGATTTTGACTGCGTCGCCGATGTCGTTGGTATGATTTGCTTAATTTGACACTAGAACCGCAACTAATGAACACTGTCGGAGGCGACACTGCTAATCTTAACACCAAAGCAAGCCACTCTAGCAGCTCTAGTCTTGCTAGGTTTCTTGGTTTTGTACAGAGCGAAATTTGGTTTTAGACAATGCCACATGTATGTAAATTCCTTCCTAACATGGTACTGATCATAATGATGACAAGGTTCTAAGGAATGGTTGCCCTAAGCTTTTTTTAAAAAGGAGGCGCTTTCCCAACTTCAGCGAAGTGAAGCCCTTAAGGTTTTACATACCCTAGTTCGACGAGAATAAAAGACAAGTTAGTTAGAACAAAACCTTAAAGAGACGGACTCCAATGCCAACACACCTGATACAAATCCCCAAAGGTTCCTTGGCTCAACGGCCGAAACACACGGCACATTCAGAAAATGGATGAAGATATGATCATCCGCCAGATCCATTGCTCTCCACCCTAAGACCTTAAGCGTGTCCGCGGAGTTTCTAGCAGAGGATATCAATGGTTGATGATTCCTTGGTCTTACCGAGTTGCTTCAATAGCTATAGAAGATACTCATTGTGTAGCTAGTCCATCAGCAGGCTGCTTAACAAAAATGCCCTAGTTGATGCGTGAAGATCTCTGATGGCTGCTCCCAACGCTGAAGGAAAAAAAAATCTAACCATCACATAATACCTCCATCAAGGTATACAACTTCGGTTGCATAGTACATGGTTTCCACACCCAGTAGCATACATTTCTCAATTAGGACAAATTCATCCAAGACGAGCGAAAGAAGACTTGCTCAATCGATCTATTGAGTACGTCGTTTCGCTAATGTTGGCGGCCACCTAGGGTCTTAGCTAATCAACATAAACAAGCTCGACACTAGGAGTTAATCTAAGCAGCAGAAAGAAAACTGATCTAAGCTAGCTCCAGCCTTGCTAGTTAGATAATTTTATCCAAGTGGTCAAGTTGGGGCATGCACTTGACTAGCTCTCCGATCTAGGCTCTCAAACATTTTAGTGGTAGTACTAGCTAGCTAATTAATAAGCTAGCTAGTTAATGAACTCAACTTGCTCAGCTAATCATTCACAATTGGATCAAGCTAAAAATGTACTATGAATGTAGTCCCTCAGTTAATCAATGGCAACTGGATGAAGCAAAGCATGTAGTACTATAAATTTATCAATGGATCGGTTGGGTTGTCACAGCCATGAGATTTGCACACATTATTTCACGTACGTAATGCAATTTTTTTTTTTTGCAGATATATGTATGGCGAGCTTGGGGACCTTCATGTCTCATCACCGTGGATACTGCGAGGCCGGAAGCTTGTGTGCTGTAGCCATGATCCGATCTGCAGGAGACAGGCGGTTCGACTGTGGATCTGACAAAAAAATATATGCAGCGAGTAGGTGAGCAACCTGCATGACCATAGCTTGTAAAGCTGTAAGCTTCCTCGCTCTTACCTAGGTCAATCGCTAGAAGCAAATGTACCACTCGTTGGGCAATTTGCAATCGGAAGCAAGTACTGGATGTCATCATCGTCCGGCGGACCGGTCGCCGGCAGCACCGCCACTTCCATAGCAATGCAAGCACCTCCTATGTATAAGTCGTCTTCACCAAAGTCTCTGTACCAAACGCACCATTGGTTTGTAAATAGATGGTGCCAAGAGACTCCACGTGGAACCCATCGTCCGTGTCAACAGTCATCCTCGGAGTCGGAGGTTTAACAATGTGGGATCAACATTACCAAGGTAATTGACGTGAAGAAGTTTTTTTTTTTCAAATAATGACGTGAACAAGTTTGTGATTTTTTTGAATTCGTGAACATTTTTGGAAAATCATGAATATTTTTCGGATTCATGATTTTTTTTTGAATCATGAACTTTTTAAAAAACTCATGAACTTTTATAAACTCATCAACTTTTTAAAATTTCATGAACTTTGTCCAAATTCATCAAAATTTTCCAAATTGATGGATATTTTTAGATCCATGAACAAAGTCGTGAATTCTTTTTGAAATATGTGATCATTTTAATTTTGCAGCAAAATTTTAAAATTTGGTAGAAAAAACTGGCAGGTTTTTCTCAAATACAAGCGGACGGGAGATATAAAAAAACACCAATAGGGCGGGTGGCAAGCGAATGGGAGCTGAGCAACCAACTTACTTTGGCGGGTCAATGTGGGCTACACCCTGTGAGTTGTTGCGCAATAGGGTACATTCAGCACTGAATATCCCCTCTAAGTCAACCACATTGGTAAATTTGTCTGTAATTACTTAAGGATGCAACCTTGTGTATGTGATGAACATTCGAGGGTTCTAGCCATATGAACATTATTAATGATAACCAAATGTTTTATTTCGAAGTTCTTTTAGGTTCAACAAATTATTTTGATACCACCTATATTAAGTCAACAATTGGTTCGATGGTTAGGAGGGTACTTGTCCCTCAGGGATAACATTTTGTTTATTATTCGCTGCGCATATAAGCTCTGGTTGATGTTATACTTTGTAAAGTTTGAACATGTTTATGGAAAACTCATTAACCCGAATCAATACCTATAGATTCATCATTGAATACATTCTCACATAAAATATATTCGTTTTTGTAAATGTTAAAATTATTTTCTATATAGATGGTAATTGTTATAAAGTTTGACCTTAGACAATGCTAATACGCGGAGTAAATGAAAATGGAGAGAGTATTCTCATGCAATCCACTTTAACAAGACACATATGCCGTCGATTCTGGAGATTCACCCCTCACTGCCTGAGGGACAAGTACCCTCCTAACCGTCGAACCAAATTGTTGACTTAATATAGCTGGTATCAAAATAATTTGTTGAACCTAAAAGAACTTGGAAAGAAAACATTGCGAAAAGTAGTTTTCAAGAAGCTGGTTTTTTTGTGGAACTCCTTGAATATCTCTTTACACAAAAGTTTCCATGCTCCATGCACTCGAGCATCTTGGACAAAAAAAAGGCTTTTAATTGTTTTGTTATTTGGTTTGAAAATAAGTTTTTTTTGTTATTTTGTTTCCTAATTTAAGTAGATGAACCCAGACTCGTCTGTGGTTTACCACCGACACCTCTGTATTCTCTACAATTCAATCATTAAGTTGCCCGAGCAACTTTTCCCAACTAGCGCAAATCAGCCTGTGGTTGGATGGTTATGAGGACTGTGGTATTCCCTCCCCACCAGAGTTTAAGTCCCAGACTTGATGTTGGTGCTTGCATTTTCTTGAATTTATTCTAGGTCTTCCGGCGATGTGCTTTCAGTGGGAGGAGACATTCCCGTCGACAACGAAGACGTCTGTGACGACTTCGTCAATCTCAAGATGATATGCCGGCTTAATCTCTCGAATGTGCTCATAGGAATAGGGTATACGTGCGTGCGTTTATAGGGGTGAATTGTATGCTCGTTTATGTGAGCGACTTCGATTGTACTCTGCTAAGAAAAAGCTTTTCCCAACTAGCCGTATCAGTTACAATGGAGACAACTGTTGTGAAAATAAAGATTAATCGATGCATGCGTGCACAATGAAGCTCGGTAGCTGCTACCAGACGGCCGGTGCGTAGTCGGACAAGAATTGATTAACTGGAGGACGACGACGACAACCCATTCGTGTGCAACATGCATTATGATCGCTATATATAGCAGGGTCAAACTAATCAATACAATCATGCACTGCTCAGTACGCGCCCCTCAAAAGAAAAGAAGGATGGATAGACATATATATATAGATGATGTGTACGTACGTGCAGGTTGATATCAAATGAATTTTGGCCTTAGTTCCTGCCATCCGCTCGATCCCACGTACTGACACCACATGTGGAATCTTTTATGTCTCCAAAATTGCAACGCATGAAGGGACAAGATCGCATGCACGGATCCGGTTGTTGCGGAGGTCTACTCTATCCGAACCATCGATCTGAGTCGCCACTCACCATCCACTCATCGATCTGAGTTGGCGTTCCTACGTACACTGCTACACAGAAAAATAGCCGTGCCCGCATGTGCAATCCTTGCTGTCCAGCGTAACGGTCGATGCGATCGACCGAATTTGCCATGAGCGATTGGCTATACAGCACAATTTGCACGTAGCATGAGCTGTGCTAGCGCGCGCGCGTTGATGAATGAAGATCGTTGTAGCCCAGCACAAGGGCGTGCACAGGTCATCTGTTTTGACCCTGCGTGCATGCATGTCCAACAGCTGTGCTACCTAGTCCAACGCCACCATGACACCTAACAGCTGCCACTGCAAAACCACGGCGAACCACCACCGCCGGCGTTGAGATTTGACTTTGAACGCGGCGTGGCCTCTACTGGCGAATCATGTCCCCCACACGTGCATCCAACCACCACTGGCCAAGATACCCTGCCTCCTCCTCCTCCTTGCATTGCATACAGGGGCGGAGCTGGAGCAAATGTTACCCACCACATTAACAAGGCTTAAAAAGTTAAGCAACAAATGTATTGAATAAAGGTGCGTTTCATAAGTTGTAGCACACATGATTGGATATATCAGAAGACGGTTTGTAAAAACAAAATGTAGTCATCAAAATGCTTACTATAATAATAGAACAAACATCAAAATTACTTGAAAAAAATCATGTCACGTTTCCAAATTCCAATCTTCGGACAACAAGGTTCAATAACCTACAAATACAAATAGAATTAAACTTGCTAGTAAAATATAATAAATGCCCAAATGAAAGTACTTCTAAATGACTAAAAAAACTGAAAGTTACCTTTAGTATGTTCTATTCTTTCGAGCCATGAAATACTCAACCACTTTAGCATTGGTGACCTTTTTCATTTCTTCTTTCTCCACATAACAAATAACGTCATCACTCAAACTATCATCATTGAGGCGATTGCACAAGCAAGTTTTAACCAATTTCATAGCTAAAAAGCATCTTTCAACTGTAGCAGTGGCAATAGGCAAGACAATTACTAGTCTCAGCAACCGATAAAACAGAGGATACATAATTAATGTGCCTCCTGGTCTGCACCATTTTTTTTGAAAGCTCTGTGATTGTAGCTATGTTGGAAAAACTATCATCTGTACGCACATCAGCAATATAGAGGCGTAGATCCTTATCAAGATAGTGATGCCTGTTGGTAATTCCAGTTACCTGCCTCCTCTTTTTTGTATTAACATATGCTTCTTCCATGTCCAACTCTACAATATCATGTGTCTCACAAAACACATGAACTTCACCCAACCATTCACAACGAATGCCTCATACCCAGCTTCTTTCTTCAAATTCATCATACCATTCAGGATTGAACTTTGTCTGCTTACCTCCAAAACCTGAGGATTCAAAACCAATATCTCTTGGCTGACAAGGCCCATTCAACAAATATATTTTTCTCACCAGATCTTTCAAATTGGGATGATAACGCTCTATCAATTTTCTCTTGCCTAGATCATACTGAATTTCCTCTTCCCAATTTATATCTTCCGGAACATCCTGTGATGGTGCTTTTCTTTTGAGTAGAAACTTGTCCATAGTATCTGTATTTGACAAATAACAAATCACAATTGAGATATTCAGAGTTGTATAGACAAATGAAATATAGCCTAATTAGTAGTATTAACCCAAGAAAATGCCACACGCATTTGCCAAGACATAGTGATTTATTCTATGCTACAACTTTCTACATAATTGACTAATTCTTGCAGTTGGTAATCCTGTCCACGGATGCACACACACGTACATCGGTACAGGATTGAAGATTCAAGACCGAAAAGGTCACCAAATTACCGAGCTCCGGACCGGCCGACGGCGCGCGGCGTCGCTTACGTGCGTCCTGTTGTCACCGTCGTCGCTGCGTCGCCTGCGGTGCCCGGCGTCCGGCGCCCTGCCGCCTGCCGCTGCCGCCTGTGTACGGCGAGGCTGGCTTAGTTTTCGTCTACAGAAACCTAATTGATCGATAGATCGATTAGTTTTTTTTCTTTTTTCTTTTGAGGGAGATGGATCGATCAATATTATTAGTGGAAACTGGATCGATTAGCTACGTGTGACTACTGACTAGTACGTTTCGCTGCTGTGTTGGGCCAGTCACGCGGCGCTGAAAAGGGCCGACGCGATGCACAACTCCTGGGCCACCCTAATGCACTGGGCCTTTTCATTTAATAGGTACTACTAGCCAATTCTTAGACCCGTATTCCAGTGCATACGGAAAGGCCCAATGAGCTCCGCCCCTGATTGCATATATACCACATTGATCGCCTCCTCCATCGATCACATCTCATCTCATCTCAGCAAGAAGAAACAAGTAGCTAGCTATCTAGCTGCCGATCCACCGAAATGGCTCCTAACTTCGGTCGCTCCATTTCCTTCTCTCTCACCCCGGCGAGGTCCTTCACAAAGCCTCGCCACGTCTGCTCCGTCAGCCTTCCCGGCACCAGCTCCTCCCATCCGCTCATGGCCAACCTCCACGCCCACATCGCCGCCGTCCGTGCCTGGATCCAGGGCACGGCCGCGGCAGACTCGTCCCTCTCGGTCGGCCTCGCCAAGATCCACGCGCTCCACGCCGTGCTCGTCGACCTCCTCCTCCTCCCAGCGTCCGGGGCCGCGCTTCAGTGCACCACCAGCAATGCCGCCGACCGCACCCTAGATGCCTTCCTCCTCCTCGCCGATGCCCACCCACTACCGGAATCAGACCCTACGCCGACGGCCTGACACCGTCGGCCTAGGCCTACACCGACGGCCCCTGTCGGCGTAGGTCCGTCGGGTTCGCGAACGTCGGCGTACCCGGATATTCTCGTCGGCATAGAAAAATCGTCGGCGTAGGTCCCCGATGCCGACCTCCGGCCATACGACCGTCGGCGTAGATGGGCCATCGACGTAGTTCTCACTTGACGGCGGCAGACGGCGACGACGGAGTTCTTGCTCCAACCGGAAGCTGCCACGTGACAGGCTATGCCGACGGTTACACCGTCGGCGTATCAACGCCACGTGGCAGCTGCTAGCGCACCCGAAGCCAGTCTACGTCGACGGTTACACCGTCGGCATAGGCCAGCACCTATGCTGACAACGTAACCGTCGGCGTAGTCTGCCACGTGTCTGTTTTTGGCGCACCCAATGTCGGGGCTACGCCGACGGTTACATCGTCGGCATAGGTGTTGTACCTATGCCAACGGTTACACCGTCGGCGTAGCCCGCCACGTGTCAGATTCTGGTGCGCCGCGGTCGGGTGTACGCCGACGGTTACACTATCGGCATAGGTGCTATTTTTTCTGTTGTTGTTTTATTTTTCGGCAATATACAACACAAATATATCACAACTAGTACATGGCATATATATATCACACATCCACCTCATTATCACCATAATATAACTATTACCATCACAACATACTTGAAATCAATAAAACATACATCGAAACAACACAACATACGTCTGACCAACATAATATGAATGCATGAAACATAAGTCATGACCACCACCACCAAGAGGCCTAAGAGTCAGGAGGTCCACCACCAAGTTCGGTACCACCAAGACCGCCAAAGCCAAGGTCGTCGCTACTACAAGCAGCGCTACCGGCAAGACCGTGACCGCCACCTCCTCGGTGGATTGGAGTTACCGGGCTCCGTGACTCGGGACTGATGTCAAAATTGGCACCACCACCAACGGAGGATCGATCAGTTCCCTGCATGTTTGAAAAGAGATGTTATAGAGATATATGATAGTGTTGAATGCACGATAAGTAGTTGGATAGTTTGTGGATGTACTAACCGGAGTCGGACAGTGTTGTGCCACAAATTCTTCAAACGTAAGAAGAATTAGTTGTTCTCCAGCAGGTGGTGGTGGTGGTTCCATTACAGGAACCATTCCGGCCGCCATGGACTCAAAAACGAGCTGCATGTTAGTTGACGAAGCACACACGAAGGTTAGAAGAAATGAGAATGCAAATGTGAAAGTCAAATGAAAGGGGCTAAACTAACCTTCATCATGCGACTGGCGTGGTCCGAGACTGCTGCAAGTCTCGCGTTCCACGCCATGGTCTCCTGACGTTGGTACTCCATGTAGGCCTTCAATATAACATGATGAAACTCATAAGAACATCTTGGTGTGGAAAATAAAATGAGAAAAAGGAAGATAAGAAGGAAAATTCTTATAGAGTGTTGATGGGCTAGGAGGGACATTGAGTGTGCACTTGTCGCCCTCGGGTGCGGGCTCAGGCTCGGGTTGGTAACTCGCAGCTGTGTGTAGGACATAGAAGGAGTGACCACAACATCCAGAACTCGCTGTCAACCATGACTCTTCGGCCCTATGCCGACCACCGCCCTGTCGTCCGTAGCCTCTTTTATGGGGTCAGGTGTGTCAGGATTGTAGATATTATACACCTTCTTGTAGGTCTCAAGGTGCTTGCGAGAGTTGCCGTAGTACTTGCCCTTGCCTTCCTTGGGCTTAGTCCGCACATGGGCTAGCTCTCATGCCTCCATGTCTGAGAGCGGCCGCTTTAGTTTCTCCTCCTGCACCACCAAGCAGCACCAAACAGAGGTTAGTCATACATATAAGAAGAAAAATGTTTCATGTACATATATACCTGAACTTTCTTGTGGCCCCAATGGTTCCGGTTTCCCTGACTATGTGTTCCGTCATTTCCTCGATTAGCCCGGTTTTGGATGCTTTTAGCAGCCCACTTTTCATCATCATCGAGCCATGTATCAACCAATGCCTCCCATGATTCCCTTTTTCCATAACACCAACCAGGACACGCCTACATAATGAAAGCATAGTGGCATGTTGACACGAAACAATGACATTTAACACAAACATCGGAATGAAAAGTCTGTTATACTTACCAACATGTGTTGCTCCTTAGTCAAGGTAAGCTTCTCCTCCCGCACGAAATCCTTGGGCATCTTCATGTTACGATAGTTGTAATAATATTGCGAGATGGCCACCCAGCGCACCTCGTACTGGCTCTGGCGGGCCTGCTTCTTTGCAGCTCTCTGAAACAACTTCTCGTCAATGGGCTTGTTCTCCTCAAGTGCTCGATAGTATTTCTAAAGTTATTCATGAAAACAGAATGGAAGAAGCCATGAGTCAAACCATTCGATGGAAAACTATGGACGAAACTCAAGACTCATGCTTCTGAAGAGAACTTACCCAAAAATTTGTTTCCACGGCCTTAGCATGTGACGGATAGTCCGCATAGGTAGCCAATTTGTAGTGGTTCCAGGTCATAGCCAAAACCCGGTGCTCTGGGTGCTCGACTGGGTCCGGAACGAACAACCCCGGCCAATATTCCTTCACGAAGATAGTGATGATACCGTTGGTAACACGGGCTTTTGGAGGAACCTCCCAGTCCCTACAAAAGATAAAAATTATGAGCATGTTTACAAGCAAAAGAATTAAAATATGATTAAGAGGCACTTACTCTTTCCCCTTTGGCGTAATGATCCACTTCTACTCCTCCGTATCAGGTTCCGGGGGTGGGTCTTTCTCGACCACGCAACCACCCCTTGTTGTTGCCAACCCCCTCCCCCTCCCTGCCACCACCAACCTCCTCCTCCCCCTCCCTTCCACCACCAACCTCCTCCTCCTCCCTGCCACCACCAACCTCGTTCCCCTCCCCAAACTCCTCCTCCTCCTCCTCCTCAACCTCCTCGCGAAACTCCTCCTCCTTAGTAGAGGGTTCCTCATTAGAGGAGGGTACCTCACTACAAGAGGGCCTTGTAAAAGGCACCCCTAAGTCGGTGAGGGAGCGTTGTTTCTGGCCCCGACCATCCCCTCCACCTCTAGGGCCTCTCCTCACACCCCTCCACCTCTAGGGCCTCTCCTCGCACCCCCTCCACCTCTAGGGGCACCTCTCCCTTGACCTCCCTGTGAGGAGTCATCCTCAAGTAGTCGAGACGGAATATTACGGGCTCGACCACTCCGACTAGTAATCGATTTGAGTTTGCTTAGTAAACCCGTGCCATAAGCCTTGCCCTTGCCCATGCTTAGCAAACCTGCATTGAGATGAGAATATTCAATTAGTATTAAAATAAGGAAGAAAAAACCCATATAAAAAGACATTGATAAATAAGCATATTAATAAACCATAGTAAAAAGACATGAAACGTACATCTGCTAGGACCCATACGAATCATTACTATCAGTATCACTATCACACATATCATCTTCATTGTCGGACGGAGGTGGAGGCTCTTCCTCGTCATCACCGTCTTCATTTAACAACTTTTCTAGCATAAGTATGTCTTTTTCATTAACAATTGTCTCACCATCATTACGTGCAAAGTCATCGTTTGGATCCACATCATCATCACCCAAGGAGTCATCATAATCGCTTCTGACCACATCATCATCACCATCACCGGGTTGCTCTTGAAAGAACTCTCCCTCGTACGTCATGGGGTTAATTTTGTAATAATCGTCATCGTTTGGGTCTGGTAACTTACTATGTGGCGACACCTTGAATACAACTTCCCAACCCTTTAGGTATTCTTTCTGGCATGGGTAAGGCAGATAATAAACTTGTGTGGCTTGGGTAGCCGCAATAAAGAGATCAGCTCCAGCATAGACGGTTGATGGTTAACTTCGACCAAACCATACGAAGGCGTATGTCTTAGCCCCTTTACTGGGTCGAACCATCGGCATTTGAACACAGGAAGACTTAGGGTTTCGTGGCCACGACTGAAGGAAAGCTCGTATATTTTTCCTACCCTTCTGTAATACTGAACTCCATTTTGACCTAGGGTGTACACTCCAGTATTTATAGTTTTGGGATCAGGCTGGTTGTTCTGGTGCTCCTCTGTATGGAATCGATACCCATTCATATCATACTTTTCACATGTCATGATCGAAGGGTTAAAACCCATGGAAACCCATCTCAATTCTTCATCCATAGATATGTTCCGATCTTTTCCCTACAACTTTAATTGAAATTGTTTGGTTAACTAATAAAATGTTCATGTCGAAGAAGAGTAAGTGCCCTACAATTATGAGGAAAAATGACTTTAGCCATGAACCAAGCAACAAAATTTTGCCTTCCAGGGTTTCCATGTCGAAGAAGAGTAAGTGCCTCCGCCTGAGTAGGATCAATCATTCCCTTCCACTCCTCATAAATGAATTGGCTGAAAGAAGAAAAACGGTGTTTAGGCCTATACTAAGAACATGATGTCCTCCCACTCTTGTTTTGGCATAAAGGAATGGTGTGGTGGCATTACCTAATCCACTCCTCCTCAACTTCCTTGATGTTGTGCAACACATAGAACATGATGTCCCCCCACTCTTGTTGTGGCATGTTATAAGATTTTGAGCACCCAGCCCTGCCACCTTGCCTGCTGAATAGATCGAGCTTGGGTTTATACTTGGGCTCTTCCGTATTGTATCGAGGCACCTTATTATGCAGGCTGGGAACGTGGTCTGGATAGTACGATGTCCTGAGGTTTGACACCTCCTCAAGGATAACTGCCTCAACTATGGAAGCTTCAATCTTAGATTTGTTTCCACATTTCTTTCGGAGATGTTTGTTTTGTCTCTTAGGGCCGTACTACCAATGATTCTACACAGGCCCCCCCAACAATACCTCTTTCGCGAGGTGTAAAATGAGATGTGTCATCAGAGTAAAGAAGCCTGGCGGAAATGTCTTCTCTAGCTTGCATATCAACTCTGGTGCCTTCTTATGCAATTGTCCAATCACCTCGGGACATACTTCTTTAGCACAGATCGTGCGAAAGAAATGGCTAAGCTCCGCAAGCACTCGCCAGACACACTCAGGGACATAGCCTCGAACCATCACCGACATTAACCGCTCAATCCATACATGATAGTCATGACTCTTGAGCCTGTTGACTTTGCCCGTTGAAAGACTGACTCCATTACTTATATTCGATGCATAACCATCAGTGAACTTCACAATGTGTTTGAGCCACATAAGTACCTCCTTCTTTTCTGGCGGTTTAACGACAAAGTCAGCCTTTGGCTTGAATCAGTTTCTTCGACCGCCTGTGGGAGGTTGCATGTTTAGACGTGGTCTATCACAAATTTTTTGTTGATCGGCTCTAGCTTGAACGTTATCCTTTGTCTTCTCATGAATGTTGAGGATCGTGCGAAAAAGGGACTCTGCGACATTCTTTTCGGTGTGCATCACATCAATGTTATAAGGAAGTTTGAGGTCCTTGAAATAGGGGAGCTTCGTGAAGGGGCTAATGTGAGTCCAGTTGTGTGTCTCGGCATATCCCTCGAAGCGTTTGCCTTTGCCTTTCCCATTGACTTCAGGCTTGAGAGCTTTTAGCTGAGCAAGAACATCTTCCCCCGAAAATGTTGGAATCTCGTTTACTTCATGGACAACCCGACCTTTCGTGAAGTTCTTCTTGTCTTCCATGTCTGGATGGTCTGGAGGGAGGAACTGGCGCTGCTGGTCAAAGGCTACATACTTGCGACCCTTCTACAGCCAAATAAACCGTAGAGCCTGCATACACACTGGGCATGGCATCTTACCACTTGTACACCATCTGTAGAATAGGGCATAGCCGGGAAAGTCATGTATGCAATACATCAACCAAACTTTCATCAAGAAATTTTTCTGCAGATGTCGGTCGTATGTCAACCTCGCGAAGTACCAAGAATGGTGCAAATCATCCACCAGCGGCTGCATTAACACTCCCAAATTCTTCCCCGGGTATTCGGGCCCTGGAATGATCAGCGACAAGAACATGGTCTCGCGTTGCATTAGGACACTGGGAGGGAGATTGAGCGGAATAACAAACACGGGCCAGCAACTGTATGAATTGGACGACATACCATATGGATTGACCCCGTCACCTGTTATTGCAACTCTGACATTCCCATCCTCGACTGCCTCCTCGGGGTATTCTTTATCGAATGACTTCCATGCTTCACCTCCCGATGGATGTACGATTTTGTTTGGATGGTACCTTTTCCCTTGCTTGTGCGACTTCATCATTTTGGCAGACTCCTCCGTGATGAAAAGGCGCTGTAGTCTTTTTATGAAATCAAGATATCGAAGGACCTTTGCGGGGATGCGTAGCTGCCTCTTTTGACCATCCTTGCCGACCACCTCAAGGTACCGAGAGGAACCACACTTCCTACAATACTTGTCATCCGCATACTCGTGCCTAAACAAAAGGCAATTCTTCGGACAGACATGTATTTTCTCATAATCCATAGAGAGTGTCTTCATGATTTTCTTCGTGGCGTACATGCTTTCCGGCAGTTCATGACCATCGGGAAGACTGTTAGCCCATACTCCCAGAAAAGCTTTGATGCAAGCTTGGCTACAGCCGTACTCAACCTTAACTGCCATTAGTTGCGAGATGGCATCTAGCTGAGAGAGTTTGACACCCGCATAAAGAGGCTTCTTTGACGAAGCCAAGATCTCCAAGAAGGACTTTGCGGTTGCCTCTGGCTCCTTCGGCTCCCCCGGCTCCTCCGGCTCCTCTAGTTCATTGTCTGAAGGTGTCGCATGTGTAGCCTGTGTAGCAATGACATCATCTAGCATGTCTCTGACCCCGTCGTCCACATAACCACCGATGCGTTGACGCATAACCTCCTCTGCCACGGTCCCGCTCGGAAAAGTTTATCGGCATGTCAAAGTTTTTCATATATCCGTGCGTGCGAAGGTGCGAGTTCATTTCGTCCTTGCCTTTATAGTGACGTCTGCCACATCTCGCACACGGGCAATGTGGGATCATTCTCATTGGACCACAGAATGTCTCCCTCAAAACACATCGGTTTTGGCAATCCACTCTGATGTTACTTGATTCCCACGGGGGCCACCGGTAAAACCACTATACATCCACTGATTATCTGCCATTCTTTGCTTTATTGGGAGCCACACAACAAAATTAAGATTTGATTTGAATTAATCATATCAAATATTTATTTTCTACTGCGTTGACGGCACTGAATCAACCTACATTTTTAATAGGTAAAGAGGGTCCTAATCCCACCCGAGGATGTGTAGATTGAGTATGTTCTCCATGCTCTACCCCGTTCCGAGACAAAATTTCGGCAGCACCTCCCCGTTGTTCTCCAGATACACGTCTCGGCAAATAGCCGAGAGAATGTGCTCCGGTGAACAATGGGGAGGCGCCACCGAAATCTTGTCTCGAAACGGGGTAGGGCATAGAGAACGTACCCAATCTACACATCCTCGGGCTGTTCATGGAAAACGCTGGACAATCCAAAAGAGTTGCGGTGATAAATATGCAATTGAATGCATATTTATCGATACAACCATTTCAGACGGGATACGCCTAGGTTATGCGACTTGACGTGAAAAGAAAATCTAGTGACATGATTAAAAAAACATAGAAGGTGAAGGTGGATTCGTATCTCACCCTCGGTTGTAGAGGAAGTAGTCGAACAACAGAGGGACGATCGGGGACCAACAGCTCCGACGTCGACGATCACTCCAAGGAGGGGCAACACCACAAAGCCTGTAAATTCCAACAAGTGAAAAAAATAGGTCATCACATCTCGTATAGCAATCTTTGATGAATTTTTTTTTGCAAGATTCATCTCATCGATCACATAAAGCATTGACACTTCAAACTAGGATTTTTTTAACAGATCCAAATTTTGACATGAAGTAACCAATCATCATATCCAACTTTATCTATCTAAAAAATGTAAAAAATGTTCTCTTCCATCTCATCTCATCACCACAAAGCATCTACCTATCACATTTCGTATGTATCCATTTCATCCATCTATCTAACATATGCATCTACATATTCATCTACTGCTATATATCCATGCATTCATCTACAAAATTACTACAAAAAAATTAAAAGAAAATACCTACAAAAACTACCTTGGCAGAGGAGGGGAGCCCGGGCAAGGGATGGCGAGGGCCAGCCGAAGTAGCAGCAGAGGAGGGCCGGCCGGAGTAGCAGCAAAGGAGGGACGGTGGGAGAGCAGCAGGGCCGGCTGGGCAGGGGCTCGGGTCGGCCGGAGCCGCGGCCAGGCAGGTCGGGGAGGTCGGGGCAGGGCGGGGTCGACGCAGGCCGGGCCGAGGTCGAGGCGGGGCGTCGGTGTGGTCGGCCGGGGTGGCGAGGGCGGGCGGCGGTGTGGTCGGACGAGGTGGCGGCGGGGAACTTTCGGGCAGCGGCACAGGAGGAATGGGGGGGGGTCGGGGTGGCGTGGGTGGGGCGGCGGTGTGGCCGGCCGGCTTGGCAACGGCGCGGGTAGAGACGGGCGGCGGCGTGGGTGGAGACGGGCTGGGCGGCGCGGGTGGAGACGGGCGGTGGCGGCGCAGGAGGAATGGGGGGAGGGTCAGGGTGGGAATGACTGAGTGGAGAAGCGAGCGAGGGCCGACGCTGCCGGGTCGAGTGGATAAGGCGAGCCTATGCCGACGGCCAGGCCGTCGGCATAGATTTGATGCCACGTGTACACCTATGCCGACGGCCAGGCCGTCGGCATATGTATTTTCATTTTTTTATTTTCTTTCACTATTTTATGTTGCATTTTTCCTAACACATAAATATTACACATGTGTATTAGTTCTCACAAAGAACAAAGTGACTGCATTCTACCCGTCAGAATAGATACTTTTCTCACCAGCCATCTCCCCCCTTCATGCGACGGCGACAGCGATGTCCGTGAGGGGGTCACACCCCGGAGGTCTGGGCCCTACCCAGCGCAAGATTTCCTCGGTATTGACCCGATGCCATAGTTTCACACCGTAAGAGGGCCCAGCGCAAGACCTGGCGGCATTGCCACCCCCAGGTCCCTCGTGCCGTCTAACCCTGACACTGTTCACCAAGCAGATCTACCCCTTTGACTTTCACCGGACAGGGTTTGACCAAGGGACATTTTCACCTGGCTGTGATAGGCCAGCCCATAGCAACACCTTAACACAAGGTCTGGGCCCAACTCACCGCAAGATTCCCTCGGTGTCGACCCGATGCCACGTTTTCCGAACGTAATTAAGAGGGCCCAGGCCAAGACCTGGCTGCATAGCCCCCTCCAGGTCCCCCGTCCCGTCTAAACCTGACACTCTTGACCAGATGGATCTACCCCTTTGACTTCCACCGGACGGGGTTTGACCGAGGGTCATTTTCACCTGTCTCTGATAGGCCAGCCCATAGCTAGCAACATCTTAGCACAAGCTCCGGGCCCAACCCACCGCAAGATTCCCTCGGTGTCGACCCGATGCCACGTTTTCCGAACGTAAGAGGGCCCAAGGCAAGAACTGGCGGCATAGGCCCCCTCCAGGTCCCCCGTCCCATCTAACCCTGACACTCTTGACCGGACAGATCTACCCCTTTGACTTCCATCGGACGGGGTTTGACCGAGGGTCATTTTCACCTGTCTGTGATAGGCCAGCCCATACCTAGCAACATCTTAGCACAAGGTCCGGGCCCAACCCACCGCAAGATTCCCTCGGTGTCGACCCGATGCCACGTTTTTCGAACGTAAGAGGGCCCAGGGCAAGAACTGGCGGCATAGCCCCCCTCCAGGTCCCCCGTCCCGTCTAACCCTGACACTCTTGACCGGACGGATCTACCCCTTTGACTTTCACCGGACGGGGTTTGACCGAGGGTCATTTCCACCTGGCTGTGATAGGCTAGCCCATAGGTTTACTTCAGATCAAAGTCCGGGCCCAACCCACCGCAAGATTCCCTCGGTATTGACCCGATGCCATAGTTTCACACTGTAAGAGGGCCCAGCGCAAGACCTGGCGGCATTGCCACCCCCAGGTCCCTCGTGCCGTCTAACCCTGACAGTGTTCACCGAGCGGATCTACCCCTTTGACTTTCACCGAACGGGGTTTGACCGAGGGACATTTTCACCTGGTTGTGATAGGCCGGCCCATAGCAACACCTTAGCACAAGGTCTTGGCCCAACCCACCGCAAGATTCCCTCGGTGTCGACCCGATGCCACGTTTTCCAAACGTAATTAAGAGGGCCCAGGGCAAGACCTGGCGGCATAGCCCCCTCCAGGTCCCCCGTCCCGTCTAACCCTGACACTCTTGACCGGACGGATCTACCCCTTTGACTTCTACCAGACGGGGTTTGACCGAGGGTCATTTTCACCTGTCTGTGATAGGTCAGCCCATAGGTTTACTTCGGATCAATGTCCGGGCCCAACCCACCCCCAGGTCCCCCGTCTCATCTAACCCTGACACTGTTGATCGAACGGATCTACCCTTTTGACTTTCACCGGACGGGGTTTTACCGAGGTCCCCCGTCCCCCGTCCACCCCCAGGTCCCCCATCCCATCTAACCCCGGTATGACCTGGAGGGACATTTTCACCTGGTTTCCACACTCCGTGTGACGGCGGGAGCGATATCCCTATGGAGGGACACATTCCGGAGGCGCATCTTGGGTGCCTATACACACTCCTAAATAGACGATACATTGAAAAAACAGTGTGTAGACTATATATAACATGGACATGGTCTATAGACTTCCTATTTAAAATAAATTTTAATACAGGGATTTTTTTTAAATGCACCCATGACGACGGTGTAACCGTCGGCGTAGGCCAAAAAAAAATTGAACCTATGCAGACGATGTAACCGTCGGCGTAGATGCAATAAAAAAGTTGTACCTACGCTGACAATTACACCATCGGCGTAGCCCAAAAGTATGCCGACGGCATAACCGTCGGCGTAGATGCACCCCCGGATCCGCACCTCCTCGGATCAGTGATGTGGCACCTACCGCGGATCGATGACGTGGCATGTCGAAGCTATGCCGACGGTTTCCGTCAGGGCCGTCGGCATATCTTTGACGATGTCAAACGGCAGTTAGCCATTGAGCGGCCGGATCCGCTGATATGGCGACGGGTACCTAGGCATAGCTTCACCTATGCCGACGGCCTTTGTACGCCGACAGGGGCCGTCGGCACAGGTGCATCTACGCTGACGGTGTTTTGTATGCCGACAATGAGTCCTTGGTAGTCGACGTAGGGTGACGTATGCCGACGGGGGCCGTCGACACAGTCCAGGCCGTCGACAACGATCCTGATTCTGATAGTGACCAGGGCTTCCACGAGTGCCTATTCTCGCTCAGGCATGCCACCGCCGAGTCCCGTGCCGCTCTCCGCAGAGGGGACGCCGGCAGACTCGCGACCGCCTCCAGATCGCAGCGCAGAGCCGAGAAGGACCTCGCCCGCCTCACGGCCTCTGTGTCCGCCGTCTCTACCAAGTGCTCACGGCTGAACCTTCTCGCTGGTGCCGAGGAGGCCGAGACGGCCGGCGTGCTCGTGGAGGCGGCCGCTGTGAGCACCGCGGCGTCTGCAGCCATCTTCTCGTCGGCCGCATCCATGTCGTCCCCTGCGTCTACTTGCAAGAAGTTAGCCATGTTTATTCCTGCGTTCGCCACCAGGAAGGCAACCGTCCCCGAGACGGCGGAGGCGGCCGTGGAGAGGCTGCACGCTCTGGAGCGGTGCTTCGATGAGTGCGATGGCGCCTGCGACATGGTGTTCAGGAGCGTGGTGCAGACCAGGGTTTCACTTCTCAACATCATGACGCCCACCATCTAGTCATCTTGTGCTAGCAAAAAGGAGGAAGCTTAATTAACTAGGCCATGTATATTTTGCTGATATTGCACTAGACAGTGTACATATACACATAATTACATACAGACAAAAAAGATGGTACTAAGAATAAGAATTTGCTACACTTGTTTAGACTCGTGCTTACTAACATAGATAGTACAAGTAAATATTCCTTTCGTTCCAAATTACTTGTCATAAAAATGGATGTATCTAGATGCATTTTAATTTTAAATACATTCATTTCTTTCCATTTTGGCGACAAGTAATTTCGAATGAAGGGAATACAAAAGATGAGCTTTTTTTCTTTCAACAACCCGCTAGCCTCCCGGGTCGCTTCCAGCGACTCCGGAGGCCCCGCCGTGGTCGTCTTCGGAGGCCCTCTCTCGCAGCCCCGTTCACCTTGCCGTCGCTGGCTGCTCGGCGGACGGCGGCGGCGGGGTGTCTCCGGACGGTATTTTTTTTCTGTTTTTCTCCCTGGTGATCGCCTTCCGATCTGGCTGCTGCCGTCCCATATCGCTGGCTTCCCGATCTGGCCATAGTGCCTCTCGATCTGTCTGCCGTCGTCCCATGTTGCGGGATTCCCGATCTGTGCATAGTTTGGTGCCTCCCGATCTGTGCATAGCTTGGTGTCTCCGGCTCCAATCTGGATGGTGTCCATGGCTGAAAGTATGATCAGGGGAAGCACGTTGGGCTGGTGCATGAATGCATATGCATACACATGCGTGGACATGCATGCAGTCAGCAGCCACCCAGACTGCCGCCTAGATACAACCCATGCCCGGTTGTTGGCGTCCACCTAGGTCTTGGTGGCCAGCGGCATGGCCGAGTGGCACGGCTAGGCGGTGTTCCTGGTTCAGTGTGCTGGCATTTTGCGGCTAATGGTCCCAGTGTGACGGATCTGCTTTCACGGGGGATTGGATCTGGAACGGCGGGGGCGGCCTTGCCGCGGATTGTGGTCATCATTAAAAGATTTTGTGAGAGATTCATCTCTGCAGATCTGGTGATTGACTTCGACGGTGAGATGCAACTATGAACGATGTCTTGATGCAGAGGAATTGTTGTATAGTGGCGGCGGTCATATCGTTTGTAGCTGCTGGGATTATGGAAAAATGGTGGCGACAACACATGAATGATCTCGATAGTGGTGCTACTTGAGCACCCGGTCTTGAGCTCCAGGGTGAAAGCCTTGGTCTGGTCCGATTTGGGTATACCTGACAATGGTGACGGCGTAACCTTGTTGAAAGGCATTGTTCGGAATGCTCGGACTGATTCTTTAGGGTGAAAACCTAGATTCTAGCCTGGGATGGCTGGATCCGGTGACGGTGACACCTGAGTGTCGCTCCCTTCATTAAGGCGTTGCTCTTGAAGAACCTCGTCGTCCGCGTGGTGTCATGAGTTTGTCGATGCAGATATGGTTATCGATCGTGATGTGATCATTTTGGTTTTTTCTTTCCTCGCCTACGCATTGCTTTGGTCTTGTATGACTTTGCTATTTACCGGCGTGTTTTTGTGTGCGTGTGTTAGTATTGGCTGTGTGCATCCTAGCTATGCAGAGGCGGGATGTGTGTTCACTGTGTTTGTATCTTCTTGATGCTGCATTTTAAATTAATAAAATCCACCCTTTATCGAAAAAGTAAATAGAAAAGATGTCTTCAATTTAATCGTGTTATTTAAAATGCTGCCGGTGCAGACTAATGAACTGATTTCTGCTAATCTGGAACTCATGCATAAACTGTTCATTACTGTGTGGTATGGACAATTTTCTACCACTAGTAGAAAAAGGCCAATTTGTCCCGGTTCGTAAGGCCCATTTGTCCCGGTTTCGAAACCGGGACTAAAGCCCAAAACCTTTAGTTCCGGTTTTCTTACAAATCGGGACAGAAGGGGCTCCACGTGGCCTCTGTGGAGAGCCTAGGCAGGAGGACCTTTAGTCCTGGTTGGTAACACCAACCGGGACCAACAGGTATCCACGCGTCAGCATCTGACAATTGCTTGTTTTTTTTATTTTGAAAGGGAGGGGGGTTTAGGGGGTTTTAAAGAGTTAATTTAGGGGTTTTATATTGTTATAGCTAGCTAATTGACAGAGAGAAGTGTCCTCTTTTTCTTCGTGCTTGGTCGACGCTAGCTACTATAGAGAAAACTTGACATGCTAGCTAGTAAGCAAATGAAGGAACCATTAAGTACAGAAGATCGTCATGAACATATAGAGATAGAAGTGGTCGGCCTCTCTTTCTTCGAGAGATTGGTAGTATAACAAGTTTTCGTATATATATCCGTAGCTACTAGCTACATATATACAATATAAGATCTCTTACAATCCCTAACATCTAATGTCCACTTCCAAATGGTATTCTTCGGTTTTATTTATGACGTGGTCAAAAAAGAATCCAGCCAATTCTTCTTGAATTGCTCGTATGCGATCATGTGGTAGGAGTTCATCCCGCATCTGCCACATCTAATTTGAAGAAGGGGGTCAATACATATCTATGGTAGTAAAATAAAATTGTGAATATTATTGCTTACCACTTGAAATTGTTTTTCAGAGTAGCCCCGCTTAGGGGTCGTCGCGTTGTAGATGAACTCGCAAACGTAGTATCCACATAAATCAGTCCCGTCTTCCTGCCACACGCACTTTACGAGAAATAGAGTTCAATCAAACTGATAATCAAGCATGATAAATGGTATTGATGAAACTAGAATCAATGGGAGATACGCGAAACTAGCTAGTAGTACTTACTTTCGGGTGTGTAAATCGCAGCTCCTTTGGCAGTGCCGGAACAATTGTTGTGAACTCTTTCCAAACCCTGCCACACAAAGAACATAATTACTTGATATCAGGAAATGAACAAATTAAAGTTGCCGATATGATGCGATAATGATCGATTGAACTTACTTCTGGAGAATTTTAGTGATGTCCGCATAATTCTGGAGATCTTTTCGTTTCGAGTCTAAGACGATTACTACTGCCCGCTCAAGATGAATCTCTAGCAGAATAAAATGGAAACTGCGCACGCATGCATAACTCATCAGTTACATTACTATAAACCTCGAGTAATAAGGGAAACCGAATATGCATAAGACAATAACACTCACTTGAAGTTGTAAGGAAAGAGTATTGTCCCTTTGTTTTGATTTGTAAGCAACGATTGTAGCAAGTTCTCCTCGGTTTCTGTGGGCCAATATTTTATATTATGCTCATGTATGACTTTTGGGTTAATGAACCCAATGTCATAGATTTGTGCTTTTCTACATTCGACGATCTTCAATCTGCATAATATAGTAGTGAGGATAATTATATATATATGCAATGAAAGAGCTGAGCTATATACCTAGAGAGACTTAATTACAGAAGTAGTACTTATAGATAGTAGCAAGTCACGATTGTTTTGTCGATGGCCTTCTAATTGTATAACTACCATATCTCCTCATATTCAATATTCAACATATCAATTCCAACGAGGTCGTGCTCCTCTTTAACTGACAGTACCAAAGAATCCATCACAGACTCGTGGCAGCTTTGCATGTACCATTCATGGAATCTTCGCGTCATCGTTGTTAGAGGAGGATGATCGGGTTTGACGAGAGGATGCCCGTACCGGTATTTGAATTCGTCCACCTCCAACTTCTCAAACAGTATATCATCGCTCAGGCAATCATCAGGTTTGGTACCGAGGACCATCCCTGGAAGATTAGCGACGATATCGCTAGAAACCTTAAGCGGGGGGCACGATTGGTTTGCCTGTTCGCCGAGCTGGGGATTTTTTTCCCACTTCTTTGTTTTGCTAACTTTGCATCACTAGAAGTACTTCCCGACCGCCGCGCATCTTGATATGCCTTTTTAATACAACGTTCATAGTTGGAATCCGGCGAAGGCGGTGGTGGTCGCTTCAGGGCATCGATAGTGCGCATCGCTTTCACCGGATCTATCTTCTCCTTCGGAGCTGGAGTTTTCTTTGCAAAATGGTCCCTCACATCGGCCTGACTTATCTCCTTGTTTTCAGACTCGGTCCTCTCATATGGTAACTTTTCCACAGGCTTGAGAGATGGACCGTATGTGTATCCCCTGCTGCCTATGCTTGTACTGCTAGCTGCCGGAGCAGCGGCGGCTGCCTTCCGTTGTTGCTTACTAGGCGCCGGAGGAGCCACAGCGGCGGCGTCTGTCTTCTACCGTTACCAACGAGGCTGAGGAGGAGGCATACTGCTCTGACATGCCGGAGTAGGTGAAGGAGGAGGCGGAGTGCCCCCATGCGCCGGAGAAGGAGGCGGTGTGCCCTGATTCGCCTGAGGAGAAGGAGGAGGCGGAGGCGTCCACTTTGGAAGCTTGATGTACTCCTTCTGCCATAGACATGTACTCCTCAGGGCACGAACCAGCTTATTCTCTCCTTCACCTGTACAGTGGTCAAGCTCGAGATCCTCAAATTCCGGCATTACTTCATCTACCATCACAACAGCATAGCCACGTGGAATCGGACGGCAGTGAGAAGTTCCGTTGGGTTGAGGAGGTGCAACAGAGCCGACAGCCGCCTTGAAAGTGAGGTTCCTGTTGGGGAACGTTGCATGGGAAACAAAAAAAATTATACACACATGCAGATCTATCCATGGTGATGAGCATCTACGAGAGGGAGAGTGGATCTACGTACCCTTGTAGATCGCTACGCGGTAAGCATTAAGAAACGCGATTGGTGTAGTCAAACGTCTTCGCGATCCAAATCGCCGTGCGTACCGCGATCGAATCACGATCCATACGGCGATCCAATCACGATCCGTCCCGCGATCCGATCACGATCCGTCCCAGGAACTTGATCACGATCCGTCCCATGAACTTGATCACGATCCTTCCGATCTAGCGCCGAACGGACGGCACCTCCGCGTTCAGCACACGTACAGCTTGATGACGATCTCCACCGTCTTGATCCAGCAAGAAGGAGTGGAGAGGAAGAAGAGTTCTCCGGCAGCGTGACGGCGCTCCGGCGATGGTGGTGGAGCTATTCCGGCAGGGCTTCGCCTAAGCACTGCAGAAATCCGATCTAGTGGAGAAACTATGCACTGGAGGAACGGGTAGCACGTGACTGTAAAACTAGTGCAAAACCCTAAAATCCACCAGTATATATAGGAGGAGAGGAGGAGAGGCTGGCGCAAGGGCCAAGGCTCCTATAGGAGTCGGCCGAACCAACTAGGATTGGAGGAGAGTCCTCCAATCCTAGTAGGACTAGGATTCGTCCTTTTTTTCCCCTTTTTTCCACCTTTTCCTATTGGCTTTTCTTCTTCAGCCACATGGGCCTTGTGTGGGAGTTTCCACCAGACCACTAAGGGCTGATATTCACTCTCCCACAGCCCATGAAGCCTCTTGGGTCGAAATACCCCTCCCGGAGGTCTCCCGGTACACTACCAACACTCCCGGTACACTACCGATGAGCCCGGAACTTTTCCGGTGACCAAAACAGGACTTCCTATATATGAATCTTTACCTCCGGACCATTCCGGAGCTCCTCATGACATTCAGGATCTCATCCGGGACTCCGAACAACCTTTGTTCACCACCATACATAACTCTATACTACCGAAATGTCATCAAACCTTAAGTGCGCAGACCCTGCGGGTTCGAGAACTATGTAGACATGACCAAGACACTTCTACGGTCAATAACCAATAGCGGGACCTGGATGCCTTGGTTCCTACATATTCTACGAAGATCTTTATTGGTCGAACCTCTATGTCAAGGATTCAGTTAATCTCGTATGATGTTCCCTTTGTTCTTCGGTATGTTACTTGCCCGAGATTCTATCGTCGGTATCTTCATACCTAGTTCAATCTCGTTACCGGCAAGTCTCTTTACTCATTTCGTAATACAAGATCCCGCAACTAACACTTAGTTACATTGCTTGCAAGGCTTATTGTGATGTTGTATTACCGAGTGGGCCCTGACATACCTCTCCGTCACACGGAGTAACAAATCCCAGTCTTGATCCATGCCAACTCAACAGACACCTTCGGAGATACCTGTAGAGCACCTTTATAGCACCCAGTTACGTTGCGATGTTTGATACACATAAGGCACTCTTCTGATATCCATGAGTTGCATGATCTCATGGTCATAGGAACACATACTTGACATGCAGAAAACAGTAGCAATAAACTGACACGATCATATGCTATGTTTGTAGTTTGGGTCTTGTCCATCACATCAATCTGATGTGATCCCGTTATCAAATGACATCACATGTCAATGGCTAGCAAACCTTGACCATCTTTGACAAACGAGCTAGTTCACTAGAGGCATACTAGGGACAAAGTGTTGTCTATTTACCCACACATGTAATGTGTTTCCAATCAATACAATTATAGCATGGATAATAAACGATTATCATGAACAAGGAAATATAATAATAAACACTTTATTTATTGCCTCTAGGGCATATTTCCAATAGTTCCGGCATTTCGTCATAAGCTCGGAATGTTGAGCCTCCATGATAGTATCCACGGGGTAGCTAGGAGATGTGAAGTCGGGCTGAACGGGCTCCGTGGAAGCGACGCTGCTTCTCCGTTGAGATGGCGGGGTAGTAGGTTCGTGCCGCTGAGATGGTTGGCCGGCAGCTCGCTCGCTCTCAGCTTCCTCTAGCTTTTGTAGTCCTGCATTGAGCTTCTAAATTTCGCTCAACTCCGCTTTCCTCTTTCTCTCCCGGCTTTTGTAATCGCCTGTGTCGAGAAACCTAACCTTCCACGGAACAGAGCCTGCTGTGCCTCGTGTTCATCCAGGGTGCTCAACATTCCCTAGGGCCTCAGTCAGCTCGTCCTTCTCTCTGTCGGGAATGAACGTCCCTTCCTGCGCTGCGGTGATATAGTTCTGAAGCTTGTTCACGGGTATTGCAAGTTGCTCGTTCGTCCAATGACACTTCCCTGTTTCAGGGTCCAAAGTTCCCCCAACCCCAAAGAACCAAGTCCTTGAACGGTCTGGGCAGTTATATGTCTATGGTCAGACCCCTTTAGCAAGCAGGTCATTCTCAGCTTTGTCCCACAACGATCGGGCTTTAAGGTAGCCACCTGACCCCGTGTGATGGTGAAACTGCTTCTTTGCAGCATTGTTCTTGTTTGTCTTTGACATCTTCTTACTCTTCTCCGATGTCTTGTAGGCCACAAATGCGGGACAGTAATCTCCTATCTTCTCATATCGGCCGACGAGTGCTGGAGTCTTCCCTTCATCGACCAACTTTGATTTCAACTCATTTTTCCACCTTTTGAATAGATCTGCCATCTTCTTAAGAGCACACACCCTGACCCGTGGCTCTATAACTGGCTTATTCGGATCGTCCTCTGGCGGTAGGGTGAAATTTTCCTTCAGCGCGGTCCAAAGATCTTCTTTCTGTCTATCGGTGACATAATCACCATCAGGGGTGCCGTCCTTAGGCTTATTCCATTGCTTGATGCTGATCGGGATGTTGTCCCTAACAATAGCTCCGCACTGAGCAGAAAATGCGTTCTTGGTCCGCTTGGGTTCAATCGGATGGCCATCGTTCGCGAGTGTTGTGATCGTGAACTTTTCATCCTTGCGCAACCTCTTCTTCGGGCCTCGTCTTGTTACCGAAGTTTGGCTCGATCCGGAGGGCTATAATAGAAGAAAGAATAGTTAATTAATATATGTACATACCAAAACAATTAATGCATCAATTAGCTAGAGTCAGCATAGGCTTAATTAATATATATACCTCGCCGGACTTTGCAACAGCTCCCTCCTCCGATCGGCCACCGAAGCCGTCATCATGGTCTCCTTCTTACTCCGGCATTCGGTCACTGGAGCCATCATGATCATGTCCTTACTCCTCCATTGTTCGATCACTAGAGCCGACATAACCCTCTCCTTCCAGACCATCGGTGTCGTTGAGATACGACAAGACATCACGTCCGCCGTGGATTATGTCCCCCAACAACTATTCTTGTTCTTCGTCTCTTGGATCCATAGTTTCTGCAAATATTACAACATGACAATTAACTTGATAAATCTATGTTACCAGAGTTTTCTTCATTTAACTTGGTAAAATTGGGTGGCCTCGACAACGCTTCTAGGGTTTGGGGTGGCCTCGACAACGCTTCTAGGGTTTGGGGTGGCCTTGACAACAGTTCTAGGGTTTGGGGTGGCCTCGACAACACTTCTAGGTGCCAACAAAATACATATATCATATATACAAAAACATGGGATACCTTAATTAGTTCAATTTTTTGCCTTGACAAATCATTGAACCTTTGATAGAAACCTCCCATAAATTCTTTCATAATTTTCTGTAGCATACATCCATGGAAAAAAACAGGAAGCTATGATATTTTTATATAATATGATAATTTTCTATATATATACATCCATCCATCCACATACACACACATATATACATGGACCAAAAATGCTATAAAAAATAACATGAACAAAAAAAAGCATACATCATCTATCATCAACATCATCAGCTATCATCAACATCATCATCTAACTATCATATATCATATATCATCTATATATCATCAAATTAAATCAGAAAAATCGGACAGGGGAGGAAAGGGGGCCGGCCGGACCGAACGGGGAGGGGCGGCATCGTCGGGGCAGGGCTGTGGCGTGGGGCGGCATCGGGGAGCGGCGCCGGTGTCGAGGCATGGGGCGGCGCGTCGGGGTAGGGCGGCAGGTCGGGGCAGGGCGGTGCATCGGGGCCGGGGGCGTCAGGGCAGAGGGCGTCGATGGCGAGCTCGGGCAGCCTGGCGGCGTCGATGTGCTCGGCGTCGTCGGGGGCAAGTGCTAGATGAAATCTGAAAAAATCGACACTGTCGCTTATATACATAGAGCATTGGTCCCGGTTGGTGGCACCAACCGGGACCAAAGGTCTCTTTTTGACAGCCCAAAGGGCGGGAAGCAGAGACCATTGGTCCCGGTTGGTGCCACCAATCGGGACTAAAGGGATGCATTGGTCCCGGTTGGTGGCAACAACCGGGACTAAAGGTGGTTATTGGTCCCGGTTGGTGCCACCAACCGGGACCAAAAGGTGGTGCTGCCCGGGGACAAATGTTTAGTCCCACCTCGCTAGCTGAGAGGGCTCGAGAGTGGTTTATAAGCGTTGTTGCGCCAACCCTCTCGAGCTCCTCTCAACTACAGGCTTACGGGCCTAATTGCACTCTCCTCTACTTGTGGGCCTACTGGTCCTTCTGCGGGCCTGAATCCTGGCCCAACTAGCTATTGGGTTTCTAGTCGTATTCAGGTCGTGGTGTCCCAATAGGCGGCATTTTTTATTTAAAAAACTGTTTTTTTTGTTTTTTGCTTTATTTATTTTTTATTTTTTTCCAATATTTTTCTTCTATTATTTTAGTTCATTCTTTTTAACAAATAAATACTGGATGCACTTCGTGTACAAAATGGACAATCCATTTCGAAGTATCACGGTTTCGAACGAAAACACATCTGTTACGAAGGGATTTCATTTTTTTGAACTCATTTGAACTCCAGAATTTTTGTGTGTTCAAAATGCACCATTCAAAGCCACATCATCAATTTTCAACCCTTTCTGACTTCATTTGGTATTTGTCATGCACTTACTGATTTTTTTGAGCTAAATGGCCCTGAAATTGAAAAGCACTTCAAATGAACTCTGAAAAGGTTGAAAGTTGGCATGGTATCATCATTTCACCCACATAGCATGTGCTAAGAAGTTGAGTGGGGTACGACAAAAACTGGATGCACTTCGTGTACAAAATGGACAATCTATTTCGAAGTATTAGGGTTTCAGACGAAAACAAATGTGTTACAAAAGGCATTTCATTTCTTCACATGTCACTGCAATGATATAGTTGTGGAGAAAAGTCTTCACTTCTTCTTCACGTGTGTCCTTTGCTTATTGCGCCGTAACCATGGACAATTTTCATCGTTTAACAGAGTGCTTGGGTCAACCTTGACTTTGAAGGGAGGAATTTCATGAAACTTTTCATAATCTTCAGACAGTTCTGTCTTGCCCTCCAATCCCACGATGTCTCTTTTTCCTGAAAGAACTATGTGGAGTTTTGGCTCATCGTATGATGTATTCGCTTCCTTATCTTTTGTTTTTCTCGGTATGGTAGACATGTCTTTCACATAGAAAATCGGTGCCACATCATTGGCTAGGACGAATGGTTCGTCTATGTACCCAAGATTGTTCAGTTCCACTATTGTCATTCCGTACTGTGGGTCTTCCTGTACCCCGCCTGTTAACAGATTGACCCATTTGCACTGAAACAAAGGGACCTTGAAATCATGTCCATAGTCAAGTTCCCATATGTCCACTATGTAACCATAATATGTGTCCTTTCCCCTCTTGGTTGCTGCATCAAAGCGGACACCGCTGTTTTGGTTGGTGCTCTTTTCATCTTGGGCGATCGTGTAAAATGTATTCCCATTTATCGCGTACCCTTTGTAAGTCAATAAAGTCGAAGATGGTCCCCTGGCCAACGAGTACAACTCATCAGAAATAGTGTTGTCACCCATGAGACGTGTTTGCAACCAACTGCCGAAAGTCCTGATGTGTTCATATGTAATCCAGTCATCACACTGCTCCGGGTGTTTGGAGCGCAGAATATTCTTGTGTTCATCGACATACGTGGTCACCAAGGTGGAATTCTGTAGAGCTGTGTAGTGTGCTTGAGACCAAGAATGTCCGTCCCTACATATTATTGAGTCCGCTCCTAGCGTGCCTTTTCTAGTCAGTCTCCCCTCATACCGTGATTGAGGGAGACCAATCTTCTTAAGGTCAGGAATGAAGTCAACACAAAACCCAATGACATCCTCTGTTTGATGGCCCATGGAGATGCTTGCTTCTGGCCTAGCACGGTTACGAACATATTTCTTTAAGACTCCCATGAACCTCTCAAAGGGGAACATATTGTGTAGAAATACAGGGCCCAGAACGGCAATCTCGTCGACTAGATGAACTAGGACGTGTGTCATGATATTGAAGAAGGACGGTGGGTACACCAGCTCAAAACTAACAAGACATTGCACCAAATCACTTCTTAACCTTGGAAGGATTTCTGGATCGATCACCTTTTGAGAGATTGCATTGAGGAAAGCATAAAGCTTCACAATGGCTAATCGAACGTTTTCTGGTAGAAGCCCCCTCAATGCAACCGGCAGCAGTTGCGTCATAATCACGTGGCAGTCATGAGACTTTAGGTTCTGGAACTTTTTCTCTGCCAAATTTATTATTCCCTTTATATTCGACGAGAAACCAGACGGGACCTTCATACTGAGCAGGCATTCAAAGAAGATTTCCTTATCTTCTTTGGTAAGAGCATAGCTGGCAGGACCTTCATACTGCTTTGGATGCATGCCGTCTTTTTCATGCACACGTTGCTGTTCCTCCCGTACCTCCGGTGTATCTTTTGTCTTCCCATACACTCCCAAGAAGCCTAGCAGGTTCACGCAAAGGTTCTTCGTCACGTGCATCACGTCGATTGCAGAGCGGACCTCTAGGTCTTTCCAATAGGATAGGTCCCAAAATATAGATTTCTTCTTCCACATGGGTGTGCGTTTGTCAACGTCATTTGGAACAGATAGTCCGCCAGGACCCTTTCCAAATATTACTTGTAAATCATTCACCATATCAAGTATGTGATCACCAGTACGGAGGGCGGGCTTCTTCCAGTGATCTACCTCACCTTTGAAATGCTTTCCTTTCTTTCGACATTGATGGTTGGTCGGAAAAAATCGACGATGCCCCAGGTACACATTCTTCCTGCATTTGTCCAAATATATACTATCGGTGTCATCTAAACAGTGTGTGCATGCATGGTATCCTTCGTTTGTCTGTCCTGAAAGGTTACTGAGAGCAGGCCAATCGTTGATGGTTACAAACAGCTACGCATGTAGGTCAAATTTCTTCTGTTCGTTCTCATCCCACACACGTACACCTCTTCCATTCCATAGTTGTAAAAGTTCATCAACTAATGGCCTTTGTTACACATCAATGTTATTGCCGAGTTGCTTAGGGCCTTGGATGAGCAATGGCATCATAATGAACTTCCGCTTCATGCACAACCAAGGAGGAAGGTTATACATACATAGAGTCTCAGACCATGTGCTATGCTGGCTGCTGTGCTCCCCAAAAGGATTAACGCCATCTGCACTTAAACCAAACCATACGTTCCTCGGGTCACCTGTAAAGTTGCTCCACTTTCTCTCGATCTTTCTCCACTGCGACCCGTCAGCGGGTGCTCTCAACTTCCCGTCTTTCTTATGGTCTTTTTTGTGCCATTGCATCAACTCGGCATGCTTTTTGTTTCTGAACAGACGTTTCAACCGTGGTATTATAGGATCATACCACATCACCTTGGTAGGAACCCTCTTCCCGGTGCGTTGGCCCTCAACATCGCCAGGGTCATCTCTTCTGATCTTATACCGTAATGCACCGCATACCGGGCATGTGTTCTGTTCCTCGTACTCACCGCGGTAGAGGATGCAGTCATTAGGGCATGCATGTATCTTCTGCACCTCCAATCCTAGAGGGCATAGAACCTTCTTTGCTGCGTACGTATTGTCGGGCAATTCGTTATCCTTTGGAAGCTTCTTCTTCATTATTTTCAGTAGCGAACTAAATCCCTTGTCAGATACACCATTGTCTGCTTTCCATTACAGCAATTCCAGTGTGGTACCGAGCTTTTTGTTGTCATCTTTGCAATTTGGGTACAACCCTTTTTTGTGATCCTCTAACATGCGATCGAACTTCAACGTCTCCCTTTCACTTTCGCATTCTCTCTGTGCATAAACAATGACCCGGCGAAGATCATCATCGGGCACATCGTCTGGTTCCTCTTGATCTTCAGCTTCCCCCATTGCAGCATCACCATATTCAGGGGAGGGTAGTTGTCGTCATCCTCTTCTTCTTCGTTGTCTTCCATCATAACCCCTCTTTCTCCATGGTTGGTCCAAACATTATAGTGTGGCATAAAACCCTTCTGATGTAGGTGGAAGTGAAGGGTTTTAGAGTTGGAGAAAGACTTTGTATTCTCACAGACAGTACATGGACAAGGCATAAAATAATTCTGCTTGTTTGCCTCAGCCGCTTCGAGAAAATTATGCAGGCCCTTAATATCCTCGGAGGTGCGTCGGTCACCGTACATCCATTGCCGGTTCATCTGCATGCATTATATAATAAAGTGTATTAAAAACCATTACAACATATCATGAATACAGAAGTGACCAAATTATTAG
The DNA here is from genome assembly GCA_022496015.1 of Hordeum marinum. Lineage (NCBI taxonomy): Eukaryota > Viridiplantae > Streptophyta > Magnoliopsida > Poales > Poaceae > Hordeum > Hordeum marinum. Next base: position 559,908,284 of record CM039678.1, read on the forward strand.
AAATCCATCATCACATTAAAGCCAAAGTACAATAATGACAACAATAAATACGTACAGTTCAAACATAGCTGTCATTATTGAACAACATATAGGTCTCTAGAGCATCTAATTAAAACATACACCGAAACTATGTAGAAAATTTAAATGCAACAACAAATGCAATCTTAACCACTACTAAGGTACCAATTGATCCAACGGCATAATGATACCATGCCTCAGTATGAATGGCATATTTTCTAATCTTTCTAAGCTTCAAGCGCATTGCATCCATCTTGGTCTTGTGATCGGCGACGACATCGGCAACATGCAACTCCAATCCCATCTTGTCATCTTCAGTTTGTTTTCAATTTTTCTTTCAAATGATCGATTTCTTTTTCAGCTTTAGTTAACTTGTCGAGCAGAATTGCATAGTCGGTTGGAATTTCTGGTTCAACTACTTCCTATAGATAAAAACATCTACGTCATGTTGGTGGTATAATTAATTGTCATAGACATTAGTGTTGGAAATATGCCCTAGAGGCAATAAATAAAGTGTTTATTATTGTATTTCCTTGTTCATAATAATCGTTTATTATCCATGCTATAATTGTATTAATTGGAAGCATGGATACATGTGTGGATACATAGACAAACACAATGTCCCTAGTATGCCTCTAGTGAACTAGCTCGTTGATCGAAAGATGGTTAAGGTTTCCTAGCCACGGACATGAGATGTCATTTGATAACGGGATCACATCATTAGGAGAATGATGTGATGGACAAGACCCAAATTAGAAACATAGCTTATGATCGTGTCAGTTTATTGCTACTGTTTTCTGCATGTCAAGTATATGTTCCTATGACCATGAGATCATGCAACTCACAGATATCGGAGGAGTACCTTGTGTGCATCAAATGTCGTAACGTAACTGGGTGACTATAAAGGTGCTCTATAGGTGTCTCCGAAGGTGTCTGTTGAGTTGGCATGGATCAAGACTGGGATTTGTTACTCCGTGTGACGGAGAGGTATGTCAGGGCCCACTCGGTAATACAACATCACAATCAGCCTTGCAAGCAATGTAACTAAGTGTTAGTTGCGGGATCTTGTATTACGGAACGAGTAAAGAGACTTGCCGGTAACGAGATTGAACTAGGTATGAAGATACCGACGATAGAATCTCGGGCAAGTAACATACCGAAGAACAAAGGGAACATCATACGGGATTAACTGAATCCTTGACGTAGAGGTTCGACCGATAAAGATCTTCGTAGAACATGTAGGAATCAATGTGGACATCCAGGTCCCTCCATTGGTTATTGACCATAGAGGTGTCTCGGTCATGTCTACATAGTTCTCGAACCCGCAGGGTCTGCACACTTAACGTTTGGTGACATTTCGGTAGTATAGAGTTATATATGGTGGTGACCGAAGTTTGTTCGGAGTCCCGGATGAGATCCCTGACGTCACGAGGAGCTCCGGAATGGTTCGGAGGTAAAGATTCATATATAGGAAGTCCCGTTTTGGTCACCGGAAAAGTTTCGGGCTCATCGATAGTGTACCGGGAGTGCCGGTAGTGTACCGGGAGGCCTCCGGGAGGTGTATTTCGACCCAAGAAGCTTCATGGGATTTGGGAGAGTGAATGTCAGCCCTTAGTGGGCTGGTGGAAACTCCCACACAAGGCTCATGTGGCTGGAGGAAAAAAAACCAGTAGGAAAAGGTGGGAAAAAAGGCAAAAAGGAGCAATCCTAGTCCTACTAGGATTGGAGGAGGAGAGTCCTCCTCCACCTCCCACTTCGGCCGAAGCCTCCAAGGCTTGGAGTCCAAGCTGCCTCTTCTCCTCCCTCCCTCCTATATATACTAGTGGATTTCTAGGGTTTTGCACTCGATTTTCAGCCACGTGCAAACCCTAATCTTTAGTGCATAGTTTCTCCTCTAGATCGGTTTTCTACAGTGCTTAGGCGAAGCCCTGCCGGAATTGCTCCACCACCATCGCCGGAGCACCGTCAGGCTGCTGGAGAACTCTTGTTCCGCTCCACTCCTTCTTGATGGATCAAGACGGTGGAGATCGTCATCAAGCTGTACGTGTGCTGAATGCGGAGGTGACGTCCGTTTGATGCTAGATCGGAAGGATCGTGATCAAGTTTGTGGGACGGATCGTGATCAAGTTCATGGGACGGATCGTGATTAGATCGCGGGACAGATCATGATTGGATCGCGGGACGCACAGCGATTTGGATCGTGAAGACGTTCGACTATACCAACCGCGTTTCTTAACGCTTCCCGCTTAGCAATCTACAAGGGTATGTAGATCCACTCTCCCTCTCGTAGATGCTCATCACCATGGATAGATCTGCGTGTGCGTAGGAAAATTTTTGTTTCCCATGCAACGTACCCCAACAATTAGATCTGTGAAAGAGTTATATAAAAGATAATATACCACATCTGAATCATAGACTGGACGAGGGCCGACGTGGGCGGATACCATGACCATGGCACTACATAATTACAAACAATAATAAAAGTAAGAAAATCATACGAGTAAGTATATTTCCTTTTAGCAAGAAGATAAGATCAAGAGGCTCACCACGCGCGGGTGATCAATGGCGGTTTCAGGACGGGGACGGGACAGGACGGACCACCAAACCTAGACAAATCTTGACAAAAAAGAAGTTTGGACAAAGAGCTTCAAGTGGAGAAAGCTTAAGTTTGGCTTGGGCATTTCATCAAACACCTCATGTGCATAGGAGGTGAGCTAGAGCACCACAAAGGTCTTCCCTCGCCCGCAAAAAAACAGAGCAATGTGTGGAGTGCTCTGCTCGCCGGCGAGTGGGTATATATAGGCATCTCATTGGTCCCGGTTCGTGGCTGGAACTGGGACTAAAGGACCAACTTTGGTACCGGTTCCAGACACTAACCGGGACCAATGGGTGTGGGCCAGGAGCGAGGCACGTTGGTCCCGGTTCGTGTCTGGAACCGGGACCAAAGGGGTCCGACGAACCGGGACCAATGCCCCACGTGGCTCGCCCGACCCCTTGGCCTCACGAACCGGGACCGTTGCCCCCATTGGTCCCGGTTTGTGACTGAACCGGGACTAATGGGCTGGCCGGCCCGAACGGATGCCCTATTTTCTACTAGTGTACTCTATTCAAGGGTGGTACTACCTCCATCTGGAATTAGTTGACTGTCAAAAGATGCATTTTATACATCTACTTGAGCGTCAACTAATTCCGGACGAAGAAAGTTGATCTTAAGCTGCCAACTATAATGATGAACATTATTAAAGTTTGCTTCATTTCTATAGCTCATATCTTCAAGACTTGATTCACAACTCAAGTCGTACGACCCAGAGCAATATCTCCAACCTCTTCACTAGTAGAAAACAGGGCTTCGGTCCATGCCTGAAAAGCCATTAATCCTGGTTCACTCACGAACCGGGACCCATGGCGGCATCGGTCCCAGTTCGTGAGGCCACTGCGTCGATGGGGCCTCGTGGGCCATTGGTCCCGGTTCGTCTGACCCCTGTGGCCCCGGTTCCAACCACGAACCAGGACCAATGGGCCTCGCTCCTAGCCCACAACCATTGGTCCTGGTTTGTGGCTGGAACCGGGACGAAGTATGGTCCTTTAGTCCCGGTTCCAGCCACAAACCGGGACCAAAGGTTGGCCTATATATACGCCCCCCCCCCCCCCCGCCGAACAGACGAGTGCATTGCTCTATTTTTTTGGCCGGACGTGTGAGACATTTGTGGTGCTCTAGCTCACCTCCAATGCACATGAGGTGTTTGATGAAATGCCCAAGCCACACTTAAGCTTTCACCTCTCGAAGCTCCTTGTCCAAGCTCCATTTTCCTCAAGATTTGTCTAGGTTTGGTGGTCCGTCCTGTCCCGTCCCCGTCCTCACCACCGTCGATCGCCCGTGCCCATCTCGGCGCCGGTAGCACCGTGGTTAGCCTCTTCTTCTTATCTTCTTTCTACAAGAAAAAAGTTCTTACTTGTAATATTTAGATAGATACTTGTGTAATTTTCTTACTTTTATTATAGTTTGTTATTATATAGTGCGATGGTTTTGGTATCCGCCTCCATCAGCCCTCGTCCTGTCTATTAATACACTTTGTTATATAACGCACACAGATGAACCGGCAATGGATGTATGGTGACCGACGCACCTCCGAGTATATTAAGGGCCTGCATAATATTCTTGAAGCGGCAGAGGCAAACAAGCAGAATGGTTTTATGCATTGTCCATGTACTGTCTGTGAGAATATGAAGGCTTTCTCCAACTCTAAAACCCTACACTTCCACCTGCTTGGGAAGGGTTTTAGGCCACACTATAATGTTTGGACCAAGCATGGAGAAAGAGGGGTTATGATGGAAGACAATGAAGAAGAAGAAGATGATGACAACTATGTGCCTCCTAAATACGGTGATGCTGCAGCGGGGGAAGATGAAGATCAAGAGGAACCAGACGATATGCCCGATGATGATCTTCGCCAGGTCATTGTTGATGCAAAGAGACAATGCGAAAGTGAAAAGTAGAAGTTGAAGTTCGATCGCATGTTAGAGGATCACAAAAAAGGGTTGTACCCCAATTGCGAAGATGGCAACACAAATCACGGTACCACACTGGAATTGCTGCAGTGGAAGATAGAGAATGGTATACATGACAAAGGATTTGAGAACCTACTGAAAATATTGAAGAAGAAGCTTCCAAAGGATAACGAATTGTCCGACAGTACGTACGCAGCATAGAGGTTGTATGCCCTCAAGGATTGGAGGTGCAGAAGATACATGCATGCCCTAATGACTACATCCTCTACCGCGGTGCGTACGAGGATTTGAATGCATGCCCCGTATGCGGTGCATTGCGGTATAAGATTAGACGAGATGACCCTAGTGATGTTGGCGGTCAGTGCCCCAGGAAGAGGGCTCCTGCCAAGGTGATGTGGTATGCTCCTATAATACCACGGTTGAGACGTCTATTCAAAAACAAAGAGCATGCCAAGTCGATGCGATGGCACAAAGAGGACCATAAGAAAGACGGGAAGTTGAGAGCACCCGCTGACGGGTCATAGTGGAGAAAGATCAAGAGAAAGTAGAGCGACTTTACAGTTGACCCAAGGAATGTATGGTTTGTTGAAGTGCCGACAGTGTTAATCCTTTTGGGGATTTGAACAACAAGCATATCACATGGCATGTGACTCTATGTATGTATAACCTTCCTCCTTGGTTGTGCATGAAGCAGAAGTTCATTATAATGCCAGTGCTCATCCAAGGCCCTAGACAACCCAACAATGACATTGATGTGTACCTAAGGACATTAGTTGATGAGCTTTTACAACTATGGAATGGAAGAGGTGTACGTGTGTGGGATGAGAACGATCAGGAGGAATTTGACCTACATGCGTTGCTGTTTGAAACCATCAACGATTGGCTTGCTCTTAGTAACCTTTCAGGACAGACAAACAAGGGATACCACGCATGCACACACTGTTTAGATGACACCGACAATATATATTTGGACAAATGCAGGAAGAATGTGTACCTATGGCATCGTCGATTTCTTCCGACCAACCATCCATTTCGAAAGAAAGGAAAGCATTTAAAAGGTGAGGCAGATCACCGGAAGAATCCCGCCCTCCGTACTGGTTACCACATACTTGATATGGTCAATGATTTACAAGTAATCTTTGGAAAGGGTCCTGGCGGACTATCTGTTCCGACTGACGATGCGGGACGCGCACCTATGTGGAAGAAGAAATCTATATTTTTGGACCTACCCTATTGGAAAGACCTAGAGGTCCGCTCTGCAATCGACGTGATGCACGTGATGAAGAATCTTTGCGTGAACCTACTAGGCTTCTTTGCAGTGTATGGGAAGACAAAACATACACCAGAGGCACGCGAGGAACATCAATGTGTGCATGAAAAAGATGGCATGCATCGAAAGCAATATGAAGGTCCTGCCAGCTACACTCTTACTAAAGAAGAGAAGGAAATCTTGTTTGAATGCCTGCTCGGTATGAAGGTTCCGTCTGGCTTCTCGTCGAATATAAAGGGAATAATAAATATGGCAGAGAAAAAGTTTCACAACCTAAAGTCTCATGACTGCCACGTGATTGTGACGCAACTCCTTCCGGTTGCGTTGAGGGGGATTCTACCGAAAAACGTTCTATTACCAATTGTAAATCTATGTGCATTCCTCAATGCAATCTCTCAGAAGGTGATCGATCCAGAAATCCTGCCAAGGTTAAGGAGTGATTTGGTACAATGTCTTGTTAGTTTCGAGCTGGTGTTCCCACCGTCCTTCTACAATATCATGATGCACGTCCTAGCTCATCTAGTCGACGAGATTGTCATTCTGGGCCCTGTATTACTACACAATATGTTCCCCTTTGAGAGGTTTATGGGAGTCTTAAAGAAATATATTCATAACCGCACTAGGCCAGAAGGAAGCATCTCCATGGGCCATCAAACAGAGGATGTCATTGGGTTTTGTGTTGACTTCATTCCTGGCCTTAAGAAGATTGGTCTCCCTCAATCGTAGTATGAGGGGAGACTGATTGGAAAAGGCACGCTAGGAGCGGACTCAAAAATATGTAGGGACGGGCATTCTTGGTCTCAAGCACACTACAGTTCTACAGAATTCCACCTTGGTGACCTCGTATGTCGATGAACACAAGAATATTCTGCGCTCCAAACACCCGGAGCAGTTTGAAGACTGGATTACAAATGAACACATCAGGACTTTTGGCAGTTGGTTGCAAACACGTCTCATGGGTGACAACATTGTTTCTGATGAGCTGTACTTGTTGGCCAGGGGACCTTCTTCGACTGTATTGATTTACAAAGGGTACGAGGTAAATGGGAATACATTTTACACGATCGCCCAAGATGAAAAGAGCACCAACCAAAACAGCGGTGTCCTCTTTGATGCAGCAACCAAGAGGGGAAAGGACACATATTATGGTTACATAGTGGACATATGGGAACTTGACTATGGACATGATTTCAAGGTCCCTTTGTTTCCGTGCAAATGGGTCAATCTGTCAACAGGTGGGGTACAGGAAGACCCATAGTACGGAATGACAACAGTGGATCTGAACAATCTTGGGTACACAGACGAACCATTCGTCCTAGCCAATGATGTGCCGCATATTTTCTATGTGAAGGACATGTCTACCATACCGAGAAAAAGAAAAGATAAGGAAGCGAATACATCATAAGATGAGCCAAAGCGCCACATAGTTCTTTCAGGAAAAAGAGACATCGTGGTATTGGAGGGCAAGACAGACATGTGTGAAGATTATGAAAAGTTTCATGAAATTCCTCCCTAGAAAGTCAAGGCTCAACCAAGCACCCTGTTAAACGATGAAGATTATCCACGCTTATGGCACAATAAGCAAAGGACACAAGCGAAGAAAAAGTGAAGACTTTCTCTCCACAACCATATCAGTGCACTGACATGTGAAGAAATGAAATGCCTTTTATAACACACGAGTTTTCGTTCGAAACCCTAATACTTCGAAAGAGATTTTTCGTTTTGTACACGAAGTGCATCCAGTTTTTGCCGTAACCCTCTCAACTTTTTATGACATGCTATGTGGGTGAAATGATGATACCATGCCAACTTTCAACCTTTTCAGAGTTCATTTGAAGTGCTTTTCAATTTCAGGGTCATTTAGCTCAAAAAAATCTGTATGTGCATAAAAATACCGAATGAAGTCAGAAAGGGTTGAAAATTGATGATGTGGCTTTGAATGGTGCATTTTGAAAACACAAAAAGTATGGAGTTCAAATAAGTTCAACAAACTGAAATCCCTTTGTAACAGATGTGTTTTCGTCCGAAACCGTGATACTTCGAAAGGGATTGTCCATTTTGTACACGAAATGCATCTAGTTTTTGCCGTAACCATCTCAACTTTTTAGCACATGCTATGTGGGTGAAATGATGATACCATGACACCTTTCAACCTTTTTAGATTTCATATGAAGTGCTTTTAAATTTCAGGGTTATTTAGCTAAAAAAAACCAATAAGTGCATGAAAAATACCAAATGAAGTCAGAAAGGGTTGAAAATTGATGATGTGGCTTTGAATGGTGCATTTTGAACACACAAAAAGTATGGAGTCCAAATAAGTTCAAAAAAATGAAATCCCTTTGTAACAGACGAGTTTTCGTCCGAAACCGTGATACTTTGAAAGAGATTGTCCATTTTGTACACGAAGTGCATTCAGTTTTTGCAGTAACCATCTCAACTTTTTAGCACGTGCTATGTGGGTGAAATGATGATACCATGCCAACTTTCAACCTTTTCAGAGTTCATTTGACGTGCTTTTCAATTTTAGGGTTATTTAGCTCAAAAAACCAGCAAGTGCATGAAAAATTACAAATGAAGTCAGGAAGAGTTGAAAATTGATGATGTGGCTTTGAATGGTGCATTTTGAACACACAAAAAGTATGGAGTTCAAATAAGTTCAAAAAAATGAAATCCCTTTGTAACAGATGAGTTTTCGTCCGAAACCGTGATACTTCGAAAGAGATTGTCCACTTTGTACACGAAGTGCATCCAGTTTTTGCAGTAACCATCTCAACTTTTTAGCACATGCTATGTGGGTGAAATGATAATACCATGCCAACTTTCAACCTTTTCAGAGTTCATTTGAAGTGCTTTTCAATTTGAGGGTTATTTAGCTCAAAAAAACCAGTAAGTGCATGAAAAATACCAAATGAAGTCAGAAAGGGTTGAAAATTGATGATGTGGATTTGAATGGTGCATTTTGAACACGCAAAAAGTATGGACTTCAAATAAGTTAAAAAATGAAATCCATTTGTAACAGATGAGTTTTCGTCCGAAACCGTGATACTTCGAAAGAGCTTGTCCATTTTGTACACGAAGTGCATCCAATTTTTGCAGTAACCATCTCAACTTTTTAGCATGTACTATGTGGGTGAAATGATGATAACATGACAACTTTCAACCTTTTCAGAGTTCATTTGAAGTGCTTTTCAATTTCAGGGTTATTTAGCTCAAAAAACCAGTAAGTGCATGAAAAATACCAAATGAAGTCAAGAAGAGTAGAAAATTGATGATGTGGCTTTGAATGGTGCATTTTGAACACACAAAAAGTATGGAGTTCAAATAAGTTCAAAAAAATGAAATCCCTTTGTAATAGATGAGTATTCGTCTGAAACCGTGATACTTTGAAAGAGATTGTCCATTTTGTACACGAAGTGCATCTAGTTTTTGCAGTAACCATCTCAACTTTTTAGCACATGCTGTGTGAGTGAAATGATAATACCATGCCAACTTTCAACCTTTTTAGAGTTCATTTGAAGTGCTTTTCAATTTCAGGGTTATTTAGCTCAAAAAAACCAGTAAGTGCATGAAAATACCAAATGAAGTCAGAAAGAGTTAAAAATTGATGATGTGAATTTGAATGGTGCATTTTGAACACACAAAAATTATGGAGTTCAAATAAGTTAAAAAGGTGAAATCCATTTGTAACAGATGAGTTTTCGTCTGAAACCGTGATACTTCGGAAGAGATTGTCCATTTGGTACACAAAGTGCATCCAGTTTTTGCCGTAACTATCTCAAGTTTTGAGCACATGCTATGTGGGTGAAATGATGATATCATGCCAACTTTCAATCTTTTTAGAGTTCATTTGAAGTGCTTTTCAATTTCAGGGTTATTTAGCTCAAAAAAATCAGTAAGTGCATGAAAAATACCAAATGAAGTCAGAAAGGGTTGAAAATTGATGATGTGGCTTTGAATGGTGCATTTTGAACACACAAAAAGTATGGAGTTCAAATAAGTTCAAAAAAATGAAATCCCTTTAGATAACATAAAAAATAACAAAAATGAACATAAATGCGCTTATGTAAGTAAAATTCGACCGGAAATCAGACTAAAATTCAGTTTGATTTCAGGTCAAATTTTCCCACATAAGGGCATCTATTTTCAATTTGAGAGGAACTCAATAAGATAGGGAGGGATGGGCTTATAAACCGGTGCGAGCGCCCCTCGCTTGGCGAGGTGGGACTAAACTCTCACAACAGCCAGGACCAACCATTTAGTCCCGGTCGGTGGCTACAACCGGGACCAATACCAACGTTTAGTTCCCCCCGACGACGTCGACCTCCTCGACGTCGCCAGGCTGCCCCGACGCTGTCGCCATCGCCCGTGCCCCTGCCCTGCCCCCGAGCCCACCCCCACGCCGTCCGCTACCCACGTCGTCGCCATCGCCCGTGCCCCTGCCCTTCCCCTGAGCCCACACCGACGCTGTCTTCCACCCACGTCGTCGTCGTCCGCCGCCCTAGCCCCAGCCCGCCCCCAGCGTCGCCCTCGCCGGCTGCCCCCGCTGTGAGCCGATGCCGCCACCCCTTGTATTTTTTCATATATATGTTGTATATGTTTTTTTCATGTATATGCATATATGTACATGTATATGTGTCATGTGTGTATATGTTCATGTATATATATGTTCATGTATATGTTTTTTGATGTATATGTATATATGTTCATGTATATGTGTGTATATGTTCATGTAAAAAGTCTTCGTTGTTTTTCATATGTACGAAAATGTAGAGTGAAAATGAAAAGAAACATATAAGAAAAAAGCAAAGTAAAAATGAAGAAGGAAAAGAAAACCGCCTGGCTCGGCCACCACCACATTTTCATAAAGTTTTTCCACTGAGTCCACGTCGCACCGAGCACCCACGGCGAAGCAAGTCTTTTTTGAAGGTAGTTTTTTTGTTAAATGAAAATGTTGGCATCGGCTCTATCATCACGTTGACATCGGCTCTATCTGTCAACAATGCCACGGGAGCACCTCGGCCCCCTATCATCACGTTGGCCTCGGCTCCCCGAGAGCTTTCCAACAGATCCGTAATGTATGCCGTTGTTGATATACCCCCTCCTCGATAACTTCGACATGAGAGGGGACGTCGGACATGCATGAGAGAGAGGCGGTCCGCTCACCCGACCAACAATCGAGGCCACCCAAACCCTAGAAGAAAGAGCGTCGTTGTCGATATACGCCCTCCCCGATAACTTCGACATGAGGGGGCACGTCGGGCATGCATGAGTGAGAGAGGCGGTCCACTCGCCCGACCAACTGTCGAGGCCATCCAAACCCTAGAATAAAGAGTGTCGTTGTTGATCTACCCCCTCCCCGATAACTTCAACATGAGAGGGGACGTCGGACATGCATGAGAGAGAGAGTCGGTCCGCTCACCCGACCAACTATCGAGGCCACCCAAACCCTAGAATAAAGAGCGTCGTTGTCGATCTACCCCGTCCCTACCCGACCAACTAGCGATATTCGGAAGGCTCTTGCAGAACTTCGTACCAAAAAGCTAATTAATTTTCCTATCCGGGACGCCGTCGGACATTCATGAGAGAGGCGGTCCGAACATCGGACATTCATGTTTGTATATTAATTGTCATGTTGTAATATTTGCAGAAACTATGGATCCAAGAGACGAAGAACAAGAATAGTTGTTGGGGGACATAATCCACGGCGGACGTGATGTCTTGTCGTTTCTCAACGACACCGATGGTCTGGAAGGTGAGGATTATGACGGCTCCGGTGATCGAACAATGGAGGAGGAAGGACATGATCATGATGGCTACGATGACCGAATGCCGGAGGAAGAAGGGGAACATGATGATGGCTCCGGTGACCGATCGGAGGAGGGAGCTGTTGCAAAGTCTGGCGAGGTATATATATTAATTAAGTCTTGGCTCAGGTGACTAGCTAATTGATGCATTAATTATTTTGGTATGTACATATATCAATTAACTCTTCTTTATTATTTTATAGCCCTCCGGATCGAGCCAAACTTCGGTAATGAGACGAGGCCCGAAGAAGAGGCTGTGCAAGGATGAAAAGATCATGATCACAGCACTCGCGAACGATGGCCATCTGACTGAACCCAAGCGGACCAAGAACGCATTTTCTGCTCAGTGTAGAGCTATTGTTAGGGACAACATCCCGATCAGCATCAAGCAATGGAATAAGCCTAAGGACAGTGCCCCTGAAGGTGATTATGTACCGATAGATAGAAAGATGATCTTTGGACCGCGCTGAAGGCAAATTTCACCCTACCGCCAGAGGAGGATCCGAATAAGCCAGTTATAGAGCCACTGGTCAAGGCGTGTGCTCTTAAGAAGATGGAAGATCTATTTAGGAGGTGGAAGAATGAGTCGAAATCAAAGTTTGTTGACAAAGGGAAGACTCCAGAATTCACCGGCCGATTTGAGAAGATAAGAGATTACTGGCCCGCATTTGTGGACTACAAGACATCAAACAAGAGTAAGAAAATGTCATAGGCAAACAAGGTCAATGTTGCAAAGAAGCAGTATCACCATCACACGGGGTCAGGTGGCTACCTCAAAGCCCGGCCGTTGTGGGACAAAGCTGAGAATGACCTGATTGCTAAAAACATTGTACCATAGACATATAACTGGCCAGACCGTTCAAGGACTTGGTTCTTCAGGGTTGGGGGAACTTTGGACCCTGAAACAGGGAAGTGCCATTGGATGGACGAGCAACTTGCAATACCCATGAACAAGCTTCAGAAGTATATCACCGCAACGCAGGAAGGGACGTTCATTCCCGATAGAGAGAAGGACAAGCTTACTGAGGCCCTAGGGAATATTGAGCACCCTGGACGAACACGAGGCACACAAGTCTCCATTCCGTGGAAGGTTGGGTTTCCCGACACAGGCGGTTATAGAATCCGGGAGAGAAAGAGGAAAGCGGAGCTGAGCAAAATTCAGAAGTTCAATGCAAGACTACAAAAGCTAGAGGAAGCTGAGAGCGAGCGAGCTACCGCCAACCATATCAGCGACACGAAGCTACCCCAGAAGCTACCCCGCCATCTCAGCGAAGAAGTAGCATCGCTTCCACGGAGCCCATTTAGCCTAACTTCACGTCTCCTAGCTACCCCGTGGATACTATCACGGAGGCTCAACATTGCGAGCTTATGACGAAATGCCGAAACCTCACTTTCAAGGCGGTTGTCAGCTTTGTTGCACCTGCTCAAGCCATCGGAACTTTTCATTGCCGTCCGATTCCACATGGCTATGCTGTTGTGATGGTGGATGAAGTAATGAAGGAATTTGAGGAGCTCGAGCTTGACCACTGTACAGGTGAAGGAGAGAATAAGCTGGTTCGTGCCCTGAGGAGTACATGTCTATGGCAGAAGGAGTACATCAAGCTTCCAAATTGGACGCCTCTGCCTCCTCCTTCTCCTCAGGCAAATCAGGGCACTCCAGCTCCTCCTCCGGCGAGTGATGAGGGCACTCTGCCTCCTCCTTCGCCTACTCCGGCATGTCGGAGCAGTATGCCTCCTCCTCAGCCTCGTCGGCAACGGTTGAAGGCAGTCGCCGCCGCTCCGGCTCCTCCGGCGCCTAGTAAGCAACGACGAAAGGGAGACGTTGTCGCTCCGGTGGCTAGTAGTACACGCATAGGCAGGAGGGGATACAGATACGGTCCATCTCTCAAGCCTCTGGAAAAGTTACCATATGAGAGGACCGAGTCTAAAAACGAGGAGATATGTCAGGCCGAATTGAGGGCCCATTTTGCAAATAAAACTCCACCTCCGAAGGAGAAGATAGATCCGGTGAAAGCGATGCGCACTATCAATGCCCTGAAGCGACCACCACCGCCTTTGCCGGATTCCAACTTTGACCGCTGTAGTAAAAAGACATATCAATGTGTGCTGGTCAGGAAGTACTTCCAGTGATGCAAGGTTAGCAAAACGAAGAAGTGGGGAAAAAACAGCTCGGAGAACAGGCAAACCAATCGTGCCCCCCACTCAAGGTGTCTAGCGATATCGTCACTAATCATCCGGGGATGGTGCCCGGTACCAAACCTGGTGATTACCTGAGCGATGATGTACAGTTTAAGCCATTGGAGGTGGATGAATTCCGTTACCGGCGCGGGCGGCCTCTCGTCAATTCTGATCCTCCTCCTCTAACAACGATGATGCGAAAATTCCATGAATGGTACATGAAAACCTGTCGCGAGTCTGGGACGGATTCTTTGATACTGTCAGTTAAAGAGGAGCACGACCTCGTTGGAATGGAACTGTTGAATATTGAATTTGAGGAGCTATTCCAGTTATACAATCAAAAGGCCCTCGACAAAACAATCGTGACTTGCTACTGTCTGTAAGTACTACTTCTGTAATTAAGTCTCTCTATGTATATAGCTTAGCTCTTTCATTGCATGTATATATAATTATCCTCACTACTATATTATGTAGATTGAAGATCGTCGAATGCAGAAAACCACAAATCTATGACATTGGGTTCATTAACCCAAATGTCATACATGACTATAATTTCCAAAAGTATCCCACACAAACCGAGGACAACTTGCTACATCGTTGCCTAAAAATCAAAATAAAGGGACAATACTCTTTCCTTACAACTTCAAGTGAGTGTTACTGTCTTGTGCATATTCGGTTTCCCTTACTACTCGAGGTTTATAGTAATGTAATTGATGAGTTGTGCATGTGTGTGCAGTTTCCACTTTATTCTGCTAGAGATTCAGCTTGAGCGGGGAGTAGTAACCGTCTTAGACTCGAAACGAAAAGATCCCCAGGAATATGCGGACATGACTAAAATTCTCCAGAAGTAAGTTCAATCGATCATTATCGCATCATATCGGCAACTTTGTTCATTTCCTGATATCAAGTAATTATTTTCTTTTTCTAGCAGGGTTTGGAAAGAGTTCCGGCACTGCCGGGAGAGCTGCGATTTACACACCCGAAAGTAAGTACTACTAGCTAGTTCCGTGCATCTCCCATTGATTCTAGTTTCATCAATACCATTAATCATGCTTGATTATCGGTTTGATTGAACTCTATTTCTCGTAAAGTGCTTGTGGCAAGAAACCGGGAATAATTTATGTGGATACTACGTTTGCGAGTTCATCTACAATGCGACGACCCCTAAGCGGGGCTACTCTGAAACAATTTCAAGTGCGTAAGCAATAATATTCACAGTTTTATTTTATTACCATATATATGTATTGACCCCCTTCTTCAAATTAGATGTGGCAGATGCGGGATGAACTCCTACCACATGATCGCATACGAGCAATTCAAGAAGAATTGGCGGGATTCTTTCTTGACCACGTCATAAATAAAACCGGAGAATACCATCTGGAAGTTGACATTAGATGTTAGGGATTGTAAGAGATCTTATATTGTATATATGTAGCTAGTAGCGTCGGATATATATATGAAAACTTGTTATACGACCAATCTCTCGTAGAAAGAGAGGTCGATCACTTCTATCTCTATATGTTCATGACGATCTTCTGTACTTAAGTCAAGGCTGACCCAAGCACCCTGTTAAACGATGAAGATTATCCATGGTTACGGCGCAATAAGCAAAGGACACAAGCAAAGAAAAAGTGAAGACTTTCTCTCCACAACTATATTATTGCAGTTACATGTGAAGAAATGAAATGTCTTTTGTAACACATGAGCTTTCGTCCGAAACCCTGATACTTCGAAAGAGATTGTCCGTTTTGTACACAAAGTGCATCCAGTTTTTGTCGTAACCCTCTCAACTTTTTATAACATGTTATGTAGGTGAAATAATGATACCATGCCAACTTTCAACCTTTTCAGAGTTCATTTGTAGTGCTTTTCAATTTCCGGGTCATTTAGCTCAAAACAATTAGTAAATGCATGAAAAAACCAAATGAAGTCAGAAAGGGTTTGAAAATTGATGATGTGGCTTTGAATGGTTCATTTTGAACACACAAAAAGTCCAGAGTTCAAATAAGTTCAAAAAAATGAAATCCCTTTCTAAAAGATGAGTTTTCGTCCCAAACCGTGATACTTCGTAAGAGATTATCCATTTTGTACATGAAGTGCATACTGTTTTTGCCGTAACCCTTGCAACTTTTTAGCACATGCTATGTGGATGAAATGATGATACCATGACAACTTTCAACCTTTTCAGAGTTCATTTGAAGTGCTTTTAAATTTCGGGGTCATTTAGCTCAAAGAATGAACTAATAGCAAAAAGAATGAACTGAGAAGCTTTTACAAAACTCTATTAGCAAAAAGAATGACCTAAAAATAATAAAATTAAATATTATGTTATGATCAACTAAAACAAAACTATCAAAATATTTTAGAAACTAAAATTCTATAAGCCTCTAGTATTTTTGAAACTAAAATTATATAAAATTTATGCAACTAAAATGATCAAAGTATTTTTTGTTCAAAACATTAATAGCAAAAAGAATTTTCATAAAAGAATTTTTTTGTTAGAAACTTTAACAGCAAACTAAAATAACAAAATCTGTTTTTGATTAAAACGGATATTTCAAATAACCTAAAAATTACCAAATTGAATATAATGATAAAACACAGTAATATTAAATAGCAGGAAAAAGAATCACTCGAAAATCTATTTTTATAGTAAAGTTATTCACAAACTAGTGATTCACACAAATTTAAAAGAATTCAAATTTGAAAACTAATGGCACTAAGAGAAAGTTTATAATTTTGGTGACCTAAAAGCAAAAAATAATCACTGAAAAACTATAAGTATTTAGCTGTAAGTAGAAACACAAAAAATAAAGCAAAAAAGAAAACAAAAAAACAGAAGAAAAAAATGCCCCCTACTGGGCCACCACAGCCTGAATATGACTAGAAACCCAGCTAGTTGGGCCAGGATTCAGGCCCGCAACAGGCACAATAGGCCCATAGGCAAGCAGTGTGAGATTAGGCCCATAGGCCTGCAGTTCAAAGGAGTTCGAGAGAGATGGCACAACCGCGCTTATAAACTAGTGTGGAACCCTCTCAGCTAGCAAGGTGGGACTAAACATCCAACCGCACCGTGGATGTGCCAGGCGTAGGCCATTGGTCCCGGTTGGTGCCCCAATCCGGGACCAATGCCACGAACCGGGACCAATGGGCATTGGTCCCGGTTCGTGGCACCAACCGGGACCAATGCCTACCTTTAGTCCCGGTTCGTGGCACCAACCGGGACCAAAGGTCTCTGCTTCCCGCCCTTTGGGCTGCTGAAAAGAGACCTTTGGTCCCGGTTGGTGGCACGAACCGGGACCAAAGGGGGGCATTGGTCCCGGTTCCTGCCTCAAACCGGGACCAATGTTGTGTGTATATAAACAGCACTTGTGAAAAATTTCATTTTCATCTCACAGTTCCCCCCGACGATGCCGACCTCCTAGATGCTGCGAGGCTGCCCCGATGCCGTTGCCGTCACCCGTGCCCCTGCCCCGCCCAAGCCCACGCCGTCGCCGTTCGCCGCCCCCGAGCGCGCCCCTGTGCCCCGGCCCGCCCCCACCGTCCTCGTCATCGCCGGCTCCCTCGTGCGCCGCCCCCGCCATCGCCCTCGCCAGTCGACGCCGTCCGCCGCCCCCTAGCGTGCCGCCCCCGCCGTCGCCCTCGCCAGTCGACGCCGTCCGCCGCCCCCGAGCGCGCCCGACCACGCCCCTGCCCCGGCCCGTCCCCACCGTCGCCGTCGCCCTCGCCGCCCCCGCCGTCGCCCTCCCCGGCCACCCCCGCTGTGAGCTGCCACCGCCCCGGCTCTATTCATATCATTTTTTTGTTCATTTTTTAAATGATGATTTTTTTGTTCATATATATATAATGTATATATGTATTTGGCTATATGTATGTATGGATGTTCATATATGTATTAATTTTTTTTGTTTAGAGTCTTTTTTGTTCATATATGTATTTTTTTGTTTATATGTGTATTGATTTTTTATTCATAGAATTTTTTTGTTCATATATGTATTTTTTTCATAGCATTTTTTTCATGTATATATGTATGTGGCTATGTATGTATAGATGGATAGCATTTTTTTCCATGTATGTATGTCGTTGTCGATATACCCCCTCCCCAATAACTTTGACATGAGGGGGGGGGGTCGATATACGCCCTCCCCGATAACATTTTTTTCTAAGTTACTAAGGTAAAATGTTCACCCCCCTCTCGATATACCGGGCGACCAACTCTCGAGGCCACCCAAACCCTAGAAAAAAAGTGTTGTCGATATACCCCCTCCCCGATAACATTTTTTTCTTCTAAGTTACTAAGGTAAAATGTTCATACAGAAAACTCCTATAATATAGATTTATCAAGAATGCCCCCATTATGGATGAACAATGATGATGTTGTTGATGATATGAGTTATTTGATGAAATGATGATATGATATGATATATATATATATATATAGTTCTTTGATGATGATGATGATGATGATGATATATATATAGTTCATTATGTTCATATTTTTCATATGTTGATGGTGATCTATCGTGTTAATTGAATTTTCTTACGTTTGACAACTACTTGGGCTTATTATAGGGACCATGAGGCGTAAGATCTGCAAAGTCTGCCAAAATTCATGTATGGACAGTCTTGGAACTGCAGTGCAGTTCGAGGTATTTTTGAGAAAGGGATTACAAAAATCAGTGGTAACGGTCTTTAACTTGAATTTATATTGAATTATGATCATCTGTTTAGCTATTTTACTGACTTTATTGTTGATTATTAACTGCTGCATAATGTGTTCCATGCAACATAAGGGAGGACTTCAACAATTCATATGGTAACGTGTTGTACTTTGAGGATGATGAGGAGCATGAATTCGAATTAGATCTGCGCAAAGGAAAGAATAAAACCATCATATATGATGATGGATGGGAGCAGTACATTGCAGTGAACAATTTTAAAGGAGGAGAACTTGTAGCTTTTTCCTTAATAGGAGAGATGAATAGGTTAAGGACATTATATGTCCAAAGCGATGATGGTGACGAAGATGAGATCGTCGGCCAAGATGACCAAGATGACATCGACAGCCAAGATGAAGATGAGGACATCCAAGATGAATATGAGGACAACCAAGGTGAAGAGGAGGACATCAAAGATGAAGATGATGGTCCTATCCTTTTTGCAATTTTTTCTCAAAGGATGAAGAATCTTACTCCAGATGATAAAGCTAGTGTGAAAGAAATGTTACCATCCTCTTCGGCGTTCTTGGGGAAGCCCTTTGTGCACCGTCTAACAAAGACAAACATGGTCAAAAAAGTTATGATGAGATGTTTTATATTCTTTCATCTCTTTTTGGTCATAACCAAGTATGGAGGAGATGTCTAACATTCTGTGCTCTCTATTTTCTATTAATGATGGGGTCTTCAGAAGTTACCTTTGAAGATGGTTTCCGGAGTGGCATCCCCGCCGTCGCCACCGCAGGAGTAATCCATGGACCAAGAGGGCATGTCACGAATGTCCAATACAAGACAGAGGATGAAGGGCGCATATCATTCCACAAGGCCGGCTGGCAGGAGTTCATCAAGGGAAACAGAGAACTAAGGGTGGACACCCTTGTGGTAATCACTATAAGGAAGAGCAACCGCTAGGACTATCACATGATGATTGTTGTTGACCATGTTTAGAACTAAGTCATGAATATATCAGTTGGAGAACTGTTAGTTAATTAATTAGTATGTTAAGATGAATGTGATACATTGATGTTTGTTTCTTAAGTTGAACAAATTTCAAGTGATACTGATGGTTGTTTCTATATATTGATCATGACGATATTGTGTAATGGTTCTTTCATTGCTATATGTAGTAGCTAACGTCGAGTTGAATGAAAAACATAAAATAAAAATGGTAAACACAAAAATAATAAGGGGAAACACAATATGAAAACCCCTAAGCCCCCCCTTAAAAAAACTAGCTCCTACCAGATGCTGACGCGTGGACGCCTTTTAGTCCCGGTTGGTAGGTCCTCCTACCTGGGCTCCCCGCAGAGGCCACATGAAACCCCTTCTGTCACGGTTCGTGAGCGAACCGGGACTAAAGGTTTGGGGCTTTAGTCCTGATCTGTACCGGGACAAATGGGCCTCTGAAACCGGGACAAATGGGCCGTTTTGTACTAGTGCTTGTGAAGCACTTACCCATTTCATTTCCAACATACAATTTCAGAGCAATACATCCAAGCTTTTGTGAAGCATAATCAACAAATTATTTCTTTATCTATCCTAATTTATGCGCACCACTGGTCCCGTGAAATCAAACAGTTAAAATGTGCAACTTCAAGCCTCGAACTAAAAAAACTAATTAGTCCAAGAAGGGGTATATCAGTAAACGCGATACAATAATGCCTATATGTTTCTCACTATTATGTTAATGTCGTTGATCAGTTTTGCTTAATTTTACTTTGGACCACAGCTAATGGACACTGTCAGAGGGGGCATTAGGAGTCTTAACACCAAAGCAAGCCGGCCTAACAGCTCTAGTCTTGCTAGGTTTGTTTTGCACTGAGGGAAAATTTGGGTTTGGCCAATGCCACAGATATGTACATTTGTTGCTTACATGGAAGTGATCATATTTTAACGTGTGATGAACATTGTGCTAATCAGTGTCCATAACACAGCTGTAATGATGAGAAGGTTCTAAGGAGTGGTTTCCCTAGTTCTTTTTAGAAAGGAGGCACTTGCCCGGCTTTACCGAACTGAAGCTAGGTTTTACATAGCAGAGTTGGACTAGAATGAAATACAGTGTACCTAAAACTCCTCAGAAGGACGGGCCATGCCAACACAACTGATACAAACCGAAAAGGGTCCTTGGCTCAGCAGTCGAAACACATGCCACACTTACAAGATGCATGGAGATATGATCATCCACGAGATCGATGGCTCTCCTCCCTGAGAGCTCAAGCGTGTCTGCGGAGCTTCAGGCAGAGGATAGCTATGATCGATGATTCTTGCAATTTGTTGTGCTGCTTCCATAGCTGTAAGAAGATAGTTAATTTTTAGCTAGTTCATCGCAGGATGCTTAATAAAAATGTCCTAGTTGCTGTGTGAAGATCCCTGATGGTCTCTCCGAGCGGCCAGCGATGAAGGAAAAAGGTCTACCCATCACAAAATACATCCATCAAGCGATACAACTTAAGTTACATCGTCGTCTCCGGAGTCAACCTGAAAGGACCATGCATGTCCATGGCTTCCAAATCCAGCAACATACATTTCTTGATAGACAAAATAATCCAAGACGGGTGAAGAAGACTAGCTTAATCGATCCATTGTTGTCCATACGCCGTTTCCCGTTTCACCCTAATATTTTCAGCCGCTCTAGGGTCATAAAGCTAATCAACATTGTGAAGCTCAACAGTAGGTGTTAATCTAAACAGCAAAAAAGGTACTGATCTAAGCTCGAGTCTTGTTAGCTAGTTAATTTCAACCAAGTGGTCAAGTTGGGGCATGCACTTGCCTAGCTCTCCGATCTAGGCTCGCAAATATTTAGTGGTAGTACTAGCTAGCTAATAAGCTAGTTAATAAAATTAATTTGCTCAGCTAATTTTTCACAATTGAATGTAACTAAACATGTACCCCTCCGTCCCATAATATAGGATCGTTTTTTATACTAGTGTACTGTAAATGTGGTAGTATTATCTAAGGCAGCTAATAGATCCAAGTTGCTCTCTGTTGATCAATGGCAACTAGATGAAGCTAAGCATGTACTATGAATGCATAGATGGATTGGTTGGCTTGTCACAGCCATGATATTTGCACGCATTATTGCACGTACGTATGCCTAGCTTCGGGACCTGTCATGTCTCGTCGCCTGGTGGACATTGTGAGGCCGGAAGCTTGTGTGATGTAGCCATGATCTGATCTACAGGAGACAGGCTGTTCCAGTGTGGATCAGACAAACAAAATACAGCTAGTAGGTCAGCTACCTCCATGTCCATAGCTTGTAGCCTTGTAAGCTTCCTCTTGCTTAGGTCAATCGCTAGGCACGCAAATGTACCAATCCTTGGGAGGTTTGTAATCGCAGAGATTCTCGTGCGCACTATTATACTAAGCGTCGTCATCGTCCAATGGAGTGGTCACCGGCATGGTGCCCGCCAGCAACTCAAGCATTTCTGTACGTACAAATCAATGCATACACCGTTGTTTCCAATCGGATGGTGCCAAGTAGTCCACGTGGAGTCGTCCTTGGAGCCGGAGATGTAACGATGTGGGACGACGTAACAAACGTCATCAACATTACAAAGGTTATGATTCCTATGAACCTTAGTTGTGGCATTTCCTATTTACACAAATGGACCAAGAAGTTCCTTACTCGTCGCCCGTGCACATAACGGATCGGTGCTTCCAACCAACCCATGCAATGGAAGAGGCTGGGTGGATATTTTCAATATTGGGAATAATCTTGAATCTTCCTCCTCCCGGCATTGTCTTTCTTTTCCTATTTTTCATTTTATGGTTCACCGGCTTTTATTTATTATATAACTACCAAAAAATCAAATTATGAATTTAAATAAAATCGTGAACATTTTTAAAATTTGTGAACTTCTCAAATTTGTGAATAAATTGTAATTTTTTTCAAATAGCAAACATTTTCAAAATTCTTGAACTTATTCAAATTTATGAAAAAAATAAAGTTCATGAAATTTTTCGAAATTCATCAGGTCTTTTAAAATTCAGTTGATTTTTCAAATTCAAAAACATTTGTTAAAACTCTGCTATTTTTTTAAAAATCATGAATATTTTTAAGAACTTTTGTCAAACTTATGAACTTTTTTCAAATATGTGAACATTTTATTATTCACAAAGTTATTAAATATAGTGAAAACTTCATGGTTAAACGTCAATCGAACGGCAGTGGTCGTGCTAGAACTGAGGGACTAATTTACATGGGCAGGCCCATGCACGCTACGTGAAATGCGATGTTGCGCAACCTCGCGCGTTTGGCGCTGAAGAGTTGTAGGTGTCATTGGTAAATTTGTCCATAACTACTCACGGGTGGAACCTTGTTTATGTAACGAACATTCAAGGGTTCTAGGTGTCTAAGCATTATTAATGACAACAAAATGTTTTCTTTGAAATTTTTTAACTTCATTAAATTGTTTTGATACTTATATTAAATCAGTGCTTGTTAAAAACTTCAGATTCGACAACATGCGTGTCTTGTTAAAAAAAGGTCATTCTTGATGTAGGTGGTGACCCTGATGACTTTGTCAATGTTGAATCCCAGCGAGTTTAGTCCTCAGAATATCACGTGTGCGTGTGGGGCGGTGGGGTGAGCGTATGCATTCTACTAGGTATTTCTACAAGGAATTGTTAACTAATTTTACTATATACATAAATGTTGGGATCTCATATTTACTAAATTAATTATAACACTAACCTACATCATAAATGTTGGAAACATAATAATAATCTTATTATGGGAAATTTTGTATACTTGATCATTAAATTCCCTTATTTTTTACTTAATTTTCTATTATAAATATATATTTTATTTTGTAAGCATTTGAATTTTTTGCATGAAAAACACTAAATGACTTTGAATAGAATCAAAATCATATCATAGGTTACGTATGAGATATGATTCAGTAGAAAGATTCATTACTTTGTGTAACTACTATTAGGTTCAACTTACTCTAGTGACTTTGTTGTGTCCTTAATTTTTTCAAAGTTTGATTTGAATATAGTTGTGAGGTTGGAGTGGTAGGTAGCAGGGGCCCATCTGAAGGTACCAGTGAGCTTTCCAACCATGACAATTTCTACGCTCATGCCGTTCAGAGCAGAGAATCCAGACCCTTGAAGAATTACATCATGTGTCCCTTCCATTTTGAAAATACTTGATGCATAGTAAATTAGTATAGTTTTCAAGTACTTCAGTAGCAAGCCCACAGAGATGCCACAATGAAGTGTTAGTCCGTTAGCTACTGTAGCCGATTATATTGTCGATGCCTGTGACACAGCCTAATAGGTACGACTCTTTAGAGAAGTATTCTCCGGCGATGTTACGGTCATATGCAGTTTCCTCCAAATATTCATAGTTCATAGAGTCGGTTAAAAAGGAGTTACTCAACAACTTCATATATATTGTGTGTGTGAATATACATTATTGCTACCACAACAATGATTTTAGAAAATATCTTGTAGAAGTAATGTTTTAATTAAACTCATAGGATCATCAGATTTCGCAGGTTGCTAGAATCTCTAATAAACTAATTTCCCGCCATGTTCGCGGATCTTTCCCAAATCGAGGAGGGAACGGCCACAAATCATTATAGTCTCTAGAGGGGCGCTACTTTACCCACGAGAGATTAACTTAGCCTTCTGTCAGGTATGTAACCCATCGCATCCATGATTTGTGTCCAGGTATAAGATCCAAGTATTTCACACTTCCATGTGTGCGAGAGCCCCTGCCCCATCTCGCGCAAAATTTGCTACAGGTAGGGTTTATACAGCCCCGTGACCGATGAGCTTACTCCACCTGACGATAAAGGTTTAACAACTCTGTGTCAATAGGGTATTTACGACACCCATAAATAATATAAATTGTACCTTTTCACTTAAGTCCTTAATTGATATTCTTATTTGAATTGTGAACCAAACACAAAAATGAGCATAAGTCATGTCCAATTTTATTTTGAATCCAAATTCATCTAAGTTTAAGTAAAAGTGTTAAATTTACCCAAAAGATTGTATGTGTGAATGTAGTGCACATTCGGGAACAAAAAAAGCTCCCGCTCTCATATAAGTACGGGTTGTTACACACATGTTAGTGGCGAAGAGAGAGAGGGGGGGAGGGTTGGCGGGGCTGGTCGGCTGTCAGATCGAAGAAGATCCTCCGGCTAGGTTATAATGCGGTGTACCATTTTGGTAAAGTCGGGTTGGTTGTGGGTTGGGTTGCACACTGCGTTATGATGCGCGCTAAGTGTTATCTAGGGAATAGGCTGTGTTAGTTTTGGGCTGGGTAGGTTTAGTTTTCGGCGTTATTCTTTTTTTGGGTTTATTTTTTTCCTTTTGAATTTAAATTTTATTTTAAAACTAGTTTATTTTTTAAATCATTTGGCAAAATATCCAGAAAAGTCCATTAATATTTATGGCTGAGAGAAAGTGATTTCCAGCATAAATACTGAATAAAAGTTTTGTAACTCCTATTTTGGCATATTATTAAATATTCCCTAAAAAATTAGGGTCCAAATAAATTCCCAAAATATTTGGTAGGTTTTCAGCATGTCCGAATAAATCTATAGGTCTTATGGAATTTACTATCCTGCCAATATTAAATAAAAGTTTACACACATTTTGTGGGCTCAGTATCGCATTATAAATAATTCCAAAAATATTTTGAGGCAGAAATGACAATTGATTCAAATCAAGACCTGGTAGAAACTAGCTAGGCTCAAGCAGTACACGCAAATTTGGAAAAATAAGTTGGCCATATTTAATTGTTCACATTCCAATATTGATTATTTATGGGATGTGACACATCTCATGTTGCAGGCATGCCCACACCGGAAATAGGGCCCTCACCTCGAGAGCCCTCCCTCGCTCAGCTACAGTGTTGGTTCCATTGGCGGGGGATGAGGGAAAGGTGGGAAGGGGGAGGCTGGGTGGCGACGGCAATGGATATGCACCGCAATGGTCCTGATGGCGGTGTACCAGATGGAATGTCTTGCACTGGATGGCAGGAGTTTTACCAGGGGGGCCATTTATTTCATCCTTTTAGTACATGACCCACCACTCATTACTCTCTTCGTTTCGAAATATAAGGTGTATTAGTTTTTTCAAAAATCAAAACTTTTAGAAGAAAAAGATACAGCGGGAGACGTGCCAGAAAGGTGGAAATGGGTTTAAGAATACAACATCCCATAGAGACGGGCCGCAAGTGCGTCTAACAAATTTGTTCGCAAACGGTAATAGCACATACCGAACCCGTGAAGTTTAAGTGAAAATCATCGAATATATGAAATTGTTTGTGGCAGGAACCAAATTTTCCCTATATACGTATAGGTGGGGATCTCTGCCCCGGGTGATTAATAAAGATTAACGAACCATCCAGCTATATTGGTGGACGCCCGGGCATTTCCTTCGATTCAAGCATTCATCTGCACGAGTAGCCTCTCCGAAGCAGTTCAAGCTAATTAAAATCAGTGTGATCGAATCGTTGTTCTAGTTAAAAATAAACAAAAGTCGGTGCATGCGTGCACAAACCAGCTGATGAAGCTAGGTAGCTGCTACCAGACGGCTGGTACGTAGTACTTGGATAAGACTAGTATTGGAAGACGACGACAACCCATTCGTGTGCAGCATGCATTATGAATCTATGATCGGTAGCTTCAAGTCAATCGGTGCAATCATGTGGATAGACATAGAAGAAGTTATACTACGTGATGTGCACGCACCACAGGTTGCATTGCCAACGCAATGTCGAATCTTGCAGCTTGCTCTAGCTACCTTGTGCACGAAATGTGCGTAATAAAAAAGAGCTCAAGACTGCAAGCAAGGTGAAACGACGACATATGGAATCTCCCATGTCTCCCAACTTGCAAATCAAAAAGGGACAAAATCAAACGCAGGCTCGGATCCGATTGTTGCGCGGGGGGGGGGGGGGGGGGGGGGGGGGGGGCATCGATCTCACTAGTATAGTCTCTCTCACCAGCCGCGAGTCCGGTAAGTAAGAGCTGCTGAGCCAAAATAATCATGCCAGCATGTGCGATCCACGCTGTCCCGGCGGATCGATCTAGAAGGCGAAACGAGCTACAGCACGATTTGCACGTATAGTTGACGATGACCTGGGCATCCATCGATCCATCCATACCAACGGTATATATCGTCGTTGTCTGTCCGTGCCCTGATGCGTGTACTACATAATTATTTTTAGGAAATAAGATAGTTCATTGCTCCCTCCCTCTCATAATATAAGACATTTTTGTAAGCTAAAACAATTTGTAAAAAACGTCCTATATTTTGAGACGGAGTGGTATCATATATGTTGTGTATGATTTTTTTCATTTGTTTCTACTAGCAAATATAAAATTTAGGCCTGAATATGGTATGTGGTCTATCGCAGGTTAAATTTCCTGTTATTTTTTTTTTGTCAAAGTTTGAGGGCAGAGACACCTTCATTTTCTTCTCTTACTAGTTCATCCATGACCAATCTCTTGTACTAGTCATGTGTAAAGAGAGAATAGGTCAAGCTATCTAGACTCTTTATATTATCATCGTTTTGATTGGAATAGTACTATGTAGAGGTTTATTTTCTTGTCTTGTGGCCCATCTTGTTCGAAAAATTGTCACAGATTCTTGAAAACAAAACATCTTATTTTGCTCAAAAATAGCTCGTCGTTGACTCGAGATCGTTACACCCTGAGCACGAGGTACTTTCTATGGCTTGACCGTGAGCTCTTCCATCAACTTCAGCTTGCTCGAATTTTAGTATAAGTTGAGTCGAGCCTAGTCCATCTCGCTCGAATTCGACTCGTTTGTAGCCCTGTGAATTATGCACATTGAGTAAGCTTGTATGCCTATATGTCTGGGACGCTCTTAGGCCTCCAACATAAACCTTCAACTTAGGCTGGAATGACCTCCACGACTCAAAACCGTCTGGCCGGTCCCAAATCGAGTGTGGATTTGGGGAAGTTCGAGCATCCATCATCTTGGTCTCCGACAACATGGTCCCACCAAAAATAATGACTATCTTAGAATACTCGTTGCATCCACAGTCTCGCTAGCTACCCGCCTTCCCACATTGAAACTTCGTTTCTCCGCATGTCGCCTTCATGGCTAGCGGCCGGCGAGCCACCCTAGGAGCCTACCTGACTATTAAAGGCCGACTGACGACCCCTCCCCCAAACCCTTGAACGCATCACATTTCTATCTCATTTCCATTCGTCCATGTCACCATGGCTAGCGCCACCTATCCACATTCACTTTATCGATAGTTGTCATCGCCAAGATGACATGGTATAATATGTTGATACTTGAGCGCCACACTGAAGTCACGACGGAGGTCCGATCCACGGAAGCCCGTTACAAGGCCCGCATTGTGTTGGGCTAACCTCCAAGCTCTCTGGACCTGAGCTTGAAGTAGGATGAAGGAGGCGGAGCTGACCCCAAGCCGTTGGTGGTGGTCCAGGAGGAGGAGGTGATAGTCCTTCATGCCATGACCAGCGGGCCAGATGGCTAATTCTCCATGGCAGAGTCTGAGCAAGTCCGCCTTGCGCTACTAGACGAGCACCGCATGACCATGACTTAATTGGAGGCGGAACACACGGATGCCACCGCCAATGCATCGCCCCTCATGGACCTTGAACACGTCGACGTGAATCAGGTTGTCTATCCGTCCGTGGAGCAACTATCAGCTCCGCTCAATGACGCGCGACACGCTTGGCTCTTCAAGAAGTTCAAAGACAAGGATGAGGAGGAGCACGAGCAGCATGATGATGATGCAAAAAAGTGACACGTGGGTGGCTATGGTGGGTTTGCGCTAGGGGCCAACCACGATGAGGCAGGCAGCTCCGTTGCGGGTGCTATCCAACCTCGCCTCTGATGGGGAGTAATACTTGAAGTAGTTCTTAGTTGTTTTAGAGATCATTTACGTTGTAAGAAATCTAGTATGAACTAGTATGAATTAACATTGCGTAGCTTAGTTCACCTTGTTTAAAGGGTAGTGTTGCATGGTTGGCCTTTCGCAAACATAGCCATCTAGATGGACAAGAAATATTGGTCTGTGGATGTATATATATACACCCTATACAGAAATCAGGGGTAGGCTGCAATTATTTATGGGCGTGGCTAGGTCTCAGTCGATTGAGATTTAACCAAGTCTCGATCAAGTGGAATAGTATATAAGAACAAAATGAAAAGATTGAAGAAGAAAAAAAATATACGGATCACGATGCAAGAACAAACGTATATAGCATCGACTGAAACATAACGAAGTCTAAGTCAAGTGAGATTTAGCAAAACTGATTACTCATTATGGTTCCTGGGCTATAAATCCTTAGCCTCGATGGTGGCAAATTTATGTACCTAATCTTTTGGTTGCAAGTTTATGCATCTAATCTCTTGGTTGCAAGTTTATGCATCTAATCGGACTGAACTAATTAAAAAGGGAAGGTAATATGTTTAACCACTTGATTCTAAGTTTATCTTAACTACTCCAATCAATCATAGGCCGTCGGTGGAGGCGCCAGCAGTGATATATCTTGACCGAAGCGTGTGCGTGCATGCATGCATGTCTAAGTGTTCAACACATGTACTAGCCCGTCACTCCCCAACATGACACCGAAGGCACACATGATCCTAATACCATCGCCGGCGTTGCGTTGAGTTTTGACTTAACGCGGCGAGCCTCCTCCTCCTCCTCCTCCTCCTGTGTGCTGCGCACCCACACGTGCAAGTGTGCAACCACCGGTTTTTCCAAGCTGCCCTGCCTGGCTGCCTCCTACCCTTTGCATATATACAACATCGATCGTCTCCTTCATCACACCACATCGAATCTCACACATCTCACACATCAAGAAGAAGCAACAGCAAGGGCTACAATGGCTCTCAACTTCGGTCGCTCCATTTCTTTCACTCTCACGCCGGCGAGGCCGTTGTCCAAACCCCGCCACGTCCGATCCGTCAGCCTCCCCGGCACCACCTCCTCCCATCCGCTCCTCGCCAACCTCCACGCCCACGTCGCCGCCGTCCGTTCCTGGATCCAGCAGGGCCCGTCCTCCCTCCCGTCCGGCCTCGTCGCCATCCAGGCGCTCCACTCCTCCCTCAGCGACCTCCTCCTCCTCCCGGCCGCTGGGTCCGCGCTTCGGTGCCCTACCAGCAACGCCGCCGAACGCCTGCTCGACGCATTCCTCCTCCTCGCCGACGCGCACCAGAGCTTCCAGGAGTGCCTCCTGGAGCTCAGGCACGCCGCCTGCGAGTCCCGCGCGGCGTTCCGCAGGGGCGACACCGGGAGGCTCGCGTCCGCTGCTAGGTCCCAGCGTCGAGCAGAGAAGGAGCTCGCCCGTCTCGCCGCGTCCGTCTCCGCCATCTCCTCCAAGAGCGCGCGCCTGAACCTCGTCGTCGTTAACGGCGAGGAGGCCGAGATGGCCTACGCGCTCATCGAGGCGGCCGCTGCCAGCGCCGTGGCGTCAGCGACCGTGTTCTCGGCCACCGTGTCCATGTCGTCCGGGGCGTCATCTTCCAAGAAGAGGGCCACGTTTATTCCCGCGTTCGCCAGGAGGGCCACCGCCGCGCCGGAGACGACGGAGGCCACAATCCAGAGGCTGCACCTGCTGGAGCGGTGCTTGGACGAGTGCGACGGCGCCTGTGACAGAGTGTTCAGGAGCGTCATCCAGACCAGGGTTTCACTGCTCAACATCATGACGCCTACCATCTAGCCAGACGCCTCGACATGTGCACAATTACAAAGAAGAAGGGACTCAATTAGTTAGGCCATGTATATCTTGCTGAACGTTACTAGACAATGTACATAATTTACAGACAAAAAGTTAATACAGAGAAGAGGATTTTGCTACAGCATATGTTCAGAGAATTTTGTTTGAGTACATAGTACAAGGTGTCTTCAACTTCTCATTCTGTTATTTACAGAGGAAGCTACTGCAACATAATGAATTACTTTGTGCTAATCAGAAACTGATGCGAAAACTGTTCATTATTGTGTGATTTCTTGTTTGGTAGAGCTTTCCCGGTGCTAACCACAAGAGTAAACAGGCATAATGATGAACACTGTGTTCAAGTTTGCTTCATTTCAGTAGCACATTTCTTCAAGAATTAATTCAGAAACCAATTTCCGGTTCCAGCTCATCTCAAACTGCAAAGCCCAATAACCAAACAAGGACAGCTATACTTAGATGAGTTCATGAGCATGCATAAACTTACCTAATTCATTTACAATACAGGGCAAAAATCTCCAAGCCATAGTGAAGCAAAGTCGCCAAATTAAGTTTCTAATTTACGCACACCACTATTATTGTGGTCTCCCGTGAAATCAAACAGTTAAAATGTGCAACTTGATCACACCCTCAAACTAAACAAAGTAATTAGTCCAAGAAGGGGTAAGCACAATACAACCCTTATATGTCTTTGACCGCGTAGTCATCGATCTGTTTCGCTTAATTGACTTCGGAATCACAGCTAATCAACACTGTCAGAGGAGACATTCGGAATCTTAACACCAAAGCAATCCAGACTAGCAGCTTTAGTCTTGCTAGGTTGATCTAGAGTCTACCTAGCCTTCCCTGATCTAGGCGCAGACATGTACAATCATAACTGAAACTATGTTTTCTGACACTAATTAATACTAAATGGTATCAACTGTGTCATCAAAAAAACACAATTGGATAAAAATAAGCACTAGTTGAGCTGTCACGGCCAGAAAGATATATACTTTTAGAGAAAAGGAAAGATATGTACTTACATATTATTGCGCAGAAATATATTAGCTCTATATATGAACAGAGAACAAATTAATTTGTACAGTGAGGGAAATTTTGGTTTTCAACAATGTCATTAATATGGAGTACATTTCTTTCTAGCATGGTACTGATCATACATAATGTGTCATGAACATTGTGCTGATTCATAGTTATGATCAGCCCGTATGCACCACCATTCTTCTTTGATCTTGAAGTTAGCTAGTTTAGACAGAAATTAAACAGTTAAAACGTGCAACTTACACCCCACCTAAACTAAACAACTCTCCAAGAGGAATGACCTATTGATAAATCTATTGACCAGGCCGCTGTTTGGCATAATAGTGTCAGTCTTACAGCTAATCGGCAATGTCAAAACGCGAGAGATACTTTGATCTAAACAGAAAAATTTCATGTTGGTCTATGGTCTAGCCTTGGTACTAGTACATACATATTTTGATCTTCCAAGTGATGGAGTCAAAGTCTAGCGGTTTACTAACACAAGTGAACTAGATCGAGACGTCGCTAGAGTGCTGCACCAACCTCTCTCCCTTGAGGCTCCGGGGATAACCCAAGATCTTTCTCCCTGGATCGATCGATGGCGGTATTTCCATGTCGTTTTCTCCTTCGAGGCATCGCTTTGGAGCCCTTACCATCGTTGTGTCCTTCTACATCCGATGCTTTTGAGGATCTAGTGTGCGGCAACTTGTGTGGCAAACATGTGATGGCTTTTCTTGATGTTGAGCTGCCTTGTTGTGTGCTCAAATGAAGTGGTTTGGATAGCGGGGTGGTGGCCTCGCACCACAAGGTGTTGCGATTTGTGAAGCAACGATGATGATAGCTAAAGGAGTAGGGTCACGGGATGTCCTTCGTCATCGACCTTTAGATGTGTTTTCTGAGGGTAAATTCGGAGTTGTAGCGTGAGGGTGACATGGTGGCAACGATGCCATGTGATGGGCAAGTCGAGCTTGTTTGGTGCAAGGGGCGCTTCTTTCTCCTCCAAGGCTCATCACCGAAGTCGGAGTTGGCTGGTCCTCCACGTGTTTGGTCGGCTGTTTGGCATAGGCGGACATGGTTCTCGTGTGTTATTCACTCGGCGGGGTCTTGATGGGTCGTCTATGGTGAAATCGAAGTCGTCTCCCCAAGGAGAGGTGATGACAATGACATTGTAGGCAACGTCGACAGTGTCCTCTCATTGGTAGTGAGTGTGGATCTATTCTGTTAATGGTCATATTCTGAGTCGGTACTTTCCTGGCGTGTATGCTACTTCCTGCCGTAACAAAAGATAACGGGTGGTTATTGGGGGTTTTGAGAATATTGCAGGATGTTCCTTTGCTAGGGTTTTTTCTTTTCATGTTTTTAATCTAATTCATCGGTTTTCTTTATATATATATATTTTTTCTAAATTCTCAAACAAGAATTGCTAATATATTCTTTCAAATTTCTGATTTTATTTGAAACTCGTGAACATTTTAATAAATCCCTAAACTGCTTTCCAAATTAGCTAAAGTTTTCCCAAATTTCAAGAACCTTTTAATCAAATCCATAGGCATGTTTTAAATCTGTGAACATTTTTTTAAATTGTGCAAACTGTTTTTAAATCCATGAACTTAGTTCAAATTCATGAACATATTTTAATCTGTGAAAATTTTCTCAAAATCACAGAATTTTTTTAACCTGTGAACATCTATGATTTCACCAAGTTTTTAAATTAATAGAAAAAATCGGCTGGTTTTGTCTAAGAGTGGCGGGCGGGAGAAATAAAAAACACAAATCGAGCGGCACTAAGCAAGCAGAAGTCGAGTGACCAAATTACCCGGTTGAGCCCATGCGGGATCCCTCTACCCTTTTTTCAGGTTCAATAAAATGTGTTGATACCAATTATATTAAGATAGGAATTGGTTCCAGGGTTGTTGAGATCAAACTCCAGATTTGATGAGACATGTGTGTCTTCATAAAGAGGATCTTTCTTTCAATACAAGCAACATTTTTGCCGCATATGGCGACCCTCATGACTTAGCCTAAATAGGTATTTCTACAAGAAAAAGTAATGTACTTATACATACCTAAATATTGGCGACTCAATTTACTAAATTAATTATAACACTAACCAACACGTTCTAATTTGCATGTCTTTCTGCATGATAATTCATGCTATCTAAAAGTTGACCTGGGACCACCATTTGAAATTGTTACCAGCTTATACAATTGCATGCTAAGTTAGTTCGTGTTACCAAGGGCAGTCGTGTAGTGACTTTTGAATCTTCTATTGCGATACTTATTGATATATTTAGTAAACTAAAGTTTAGTGAATATAATGCATGATAACATAATAGTATATATTATTCTCCCATGATGAAGTTCAATCCCAACGAAGGTCATTGAAACTATTAACCTTCCTTTGGTATGTATAGCTTGCACACAATATGTATATCTAAGGCACCACTTATAACCTATATAAGAAACATAATAAAAGAGTGTTATGGGGAAACTAGTGTACTTGATTTATAAAGATGCCATATCATTTTACTTAATTTTCCATTATAATAATTATGTTGTGTTTGTAACCAATAAATGGCTTTAAATATAGCCAAAATCATAGCATGTGTGATGTGTACAAATTATGATTCATTAGAATGATTCTTTATTTTGTGTAGACACTACTAGGTTCAACTTACGACCACTAGTAGAAAATAGGGCTTTGGTCCAGGCCGGGCCAGCCCATTAGTCCCGGTTCACTCACGAACTGGGACCCATGGGGGCAACGGTCCCGGTTCGTGAGGCCAGGGGGCCCGCCGGGCCACGTGGGACATTGGTCCCTGTTCCAAACACCAACCGGGACCAATGGGCCTCGATCCTGGCCCACAACCATTGGTCCCGGTTTGTGGATGGAACCGGGACCAAAGGGGGTCCTTTAGTCCCGGTTCCATCCACGAACCGGCACCAATGAGATGCCTATATATACCCCCTCGCCAGCGAGCAGCGCACTTCACATTGCTTTGTTTTTCTGGACGGCGAGGGGAGAGCTTTGTGGTGCTCTAGCTCACCTCCTGTGCACATGAGTTGTTTGATGAAATTCTCAAGCCATACTTAATCTTTCTCCTCTCGAAGCTCCTTGTCCAAGCTCCATTTTCCTCAAGATTTGTATAGGTTTGGCGGTCCGTCCTATCCCGTCCCCGTCCTCACCGCCGTCGATCGCCCGCGCCCATCTTGGTGCCGGCACCACCGTGGTTAGCCTCTTCTTCTTATATTTTTTCTAAAAGGAAAAAGGTTTTACTTGTATGGTTTAGATAGATACTTGTGTAATTTTTTCTTACTTTTATTATTGTTTGTTATTATATAGTGCGATGGTTTTCGTATCCGCCTCCGTCGGCCCTCGTCCTGTCTATGATTCGGATGTGGTATATATTATCTTTTATAACTATTTGTTTTATTTAGTGTTTATGACCATTATGCCGACCAACGTGACATAGATTTTTTAATCTAGGAGAAGGTAATTGAACCGGAAATTTTAACCCACATAGCAACTCTTGTCGAGAAGTTAAATTTGGTTGAAAAAGAAAACAATGACTTGAAAGAAAAATTACAAAGAGTTGAAGAGGAGAAGATGAAGTTGGAGTTGCATGTTGCCGATGTCGTCGACGATCACAAGACCAAGATGGATGCAATTCGCTTGAAGATTAGAAAGATTAGAAAATACTTCATTCATACTGAGGCTTGGTATCATTATGTCGTTGGATCAATTGGTACCTTAGTAGCGGTTATGATCGCATTTGTTGTTGCACTTAAATTTTTTACATAGTTTCGAGATATGTTTTAATTAGATGCTCTAGAGAGCTATATGTTGTTCAATAATGAGAACTATGTATGGACTGTATGTATTTATTTTGGCCACTATTGTACTTTAGCTTTAATGTGATGATGAATTTCTATTAATTTGGTCACTTCTCTATTCATGATATTTTGTAATGGTTTTTAATAAATTTTAGTATATAACATACTATGTGGGTGAAATGATGATACTATGCAAACTTTCAACCTTTTCAGAGTTCATTTGAAGTGCTTTTCAATTTCAGCGTTATTTAGCTCAAAAATTAGTAAGTGCATGAAAAATGCCAAATCAAGTCAGAAATGGTTAAAAATTGATGATGTGGCTTTGAATGGTGTATTTTGAACACACAAAAAGTATGGAGTTCAAATAAGTTCAAAAAAATGAATCCCTTTGTAACACATGAGTTTTCGTCCGAAACCATTATACTTCGAAAGAGATTGTCCATTTTGTACACTAAGTGCATCCAGTATTTGCTGTAACCCTCTCAACTTTTTATAAAATGCTATGTGGGTGAAATGATGATACAATGCCAACTTTCAACCTTTTCAGAGTTCATTTGAAGTGTTTTTCAATTTCAGGGTTATTTAGCTCAAAAAAATCAGTAAGTGCATTAAAAATACCAAATGAAGTGAGAAAGTTTTGAAAAATGATGATGTGGCTTTGAATGGTGCATTTTGAACACACAAAAAGAATGAAGTTCAAATAAGTTCAAAAAAATGAAATCCCTTTGTAACAGATGAGTTTTCATCCGAAACAGTGATACTTCGAAAGAGATTGTCCATTTTGTATACGAAATGCATCCAATTTTTGCAGTAACCCTCTTAACTTTTTAGCACATTCTATAAGGGTGAAATGATGATACCATGCCAACTTTCAACCTTTTCGGAGTTCATCTGAAGTGCTTTTTAATTTCTTCCAAAAAATCGTGTGAGTGGAGTTCGAAAAAGATTCAACTAAAAAGCTTTTATAAACCTGTAGTATTTTTGAAACTATAATTATATAAAAATTATGCAACTAAAATTATCAAAGTATTTTTTGTTCAAAACATTAATAGCAAAAAGTATATAATGATAGAACACAATGGAAATAAATAAAGGAAAAAATTAAACAAAACTAAATAAAGCAAAAAAACAAAACAAAAATAATGGAAATTATGCAACTAAAATTATCAAAGTATTTTTTGTTCAAAATATTAATAGCAAAAAGAATATAATGATAAAACACACTGGAAATAAATAAAGCAAAAAACAAAACAAAAATAAATAAAGCAAAAAACAAAACAATAATAATAGAAATTATGCAACGAAAATTATCAAAGTATTTTTTGTTCAAAACATTAATAGCAAAAAAATAATATAATGATAAAACACACCAAGCCACCATAAAGTATTTTTTGTTAAGAAATTTTAATATGCAAAAAAATAACATAAAAAATGCCCACCTACTAAGCCACCATGGCTTGCATACGACTAGTAACCCGATATACATGGACCAGGACGCGGACCCACGGGACAAGTAGGCCCAACAGGG
The DNA here is from genome assembly GCA_022496015.1 of Hordeum marinum. Lineage (NCBI taxonomy): Eukaryota > Viridiplantae > Streptophyta > Magnoliopsida > Poales > Poaceae > Hordeum > Hordeum marinum. The sequence continues at coordinate 559,944,865 of CM039678.1, forward strand.
CAGAGACAGTTAGACATGCAATGCCTGTGGTAGAGAGGAGCTCGAGACGGTACGTGCAACCGCGCTTATAAACTAGTATGACCGCCCCTTGCTCGGCAAGGTGGCACTAAACTGCCAGCGTGCCAGGAACAGGGCTATAGTCCCGGTTCGTGCCACCAACCGGGACCAATACCACCCTTTCGTCCCGGTTGGTCAAAGGTCCCTGTTTCCCGTCCTTTGGGCTGACGAAAAGGGACCTTTGGTCCCGGTTGGTGGCACCAACCTGGACGAATACCCACCTTTAGTCCCGGTTGATGCTACCAACCGGGACCAAAGGTCTCAACCTACTGTTTGTAAGTATTACTTCTATAGTTAAGTCTCTAGCTCAGCTCGTTCATTGCACGTGTGTGTGTATATATATAGTTAAGTCTATAGTTAAGTCTATAGTATTACTTCTATAGTTAAGTCTCTAGCTCAGCTTGTTCATTATATATATATATATATATATATATATATATATTAGATATATATAATTATCATCACTATATTATGAAGATTGAAGATCGTCGAATGCAAAAAAGCAGGAATCTTCGACGTTGGGTTCATTAGCCCAGATGCCGTAAATGAATGGTCGATACGAAAAGAACCCGCATCAACCGAAGAGAACTTGCTAAAGTCGTTCCTTGCACATCAAAACAAAAAGGAAATACTCTTTCCTTACAACTTCAAGTGAGTGTTGTTGTCTTCTCTGTATACTCGGTTTCGCTTACTCGAGGTTAAGTAATGTAATTGATGAGTTATATATGCGTGCGTAGTTACCACTTTATTTTGCTATCCATTAAGCTTGACGGGGCATTAGTAATTGTCTTAGACTCGAGACGTAAAGATCCCGAGAATTATGCGGACATGACTTCAATGCTCAAGAAGTAAGTTCAGTCAATACCGGGACCATATCGGCATGCAACTTTCGTTAATTTCCTGATATCAAGTAATCATTTTCTTTGCCTGCAGGGTTTGGAAGAAGTTTACCCGAAAGGTTCCCGGTCTAAATAAAGAGTTGTGATTTACGCACCTCAAAGTAAGTAGTACTAGCTAGTTCCGCGCATCTCTAATTGATTCAAAATTTCATCAATATATCATTACCATGCTTGCTTACCAGTTTGATTGAACTCTATTCTCGTAAAGTGCTTGTACCAGAAAGAAGGGACTGTTTTATGTGGATATTACGTATGCGAGCTCATTCGCTAGTCGACCTCTGAGCCGGGCTTCTCTGACAAAGAATTTGAAGTACGTAAATAATAATCACAATTTTATTTATATATTACAATCAATTGTGTTGATTTTTATTCATATATATGCATGTATTGACCCCATCTTCAAATTAGATGTGGCAGATGCGGGTTGAACTCCTACCACGTGATCGCATATGAGCAATTCAAGAGGAATTAGCGGGATTCTTTCTTGACCACGTCATACCTAAAGACGGAAAATACTATGTGAATTTGTGACTGGATCTTAGGAATTGTAAGAGATCTTATATTGTATATATGTAGCTAGTAGTGTTGGATAGATATACGAAAACTTGTTGTTCGACCAATCTCTTAGAGAAAGAGAGGTCGATCATTTCTCTCTGTATATGTTCATGACGATCTTGTGTGTTTAATGATTCCTTCATTTGCTTACTACCTAGCGTGTCGAGTTCTCTCTATAGTAGCTAGCGTCGACCAAGCATGAAGAAAGAGAGGACACTTTTCTCTATTAATTAGCTAGCTAACACAATATGAAACCCCTAAATGAACCCTCCAAAAAACCTTACCCCCCCCTCAAAAAAACAACAGCAACTGTCAGATGCTGACGTGTGGGTGCTTTTTGGTCCCGGTTTGTGTTACCAACCGGGACTAAAGGTCCTCCTGCCTGGGCTCCCCGCAGAGGCCACGTGGAGCCCCTTCTGTCCCGGTTTGTAAGAGAACCGGGACTAAAGGTTTGGGGCACTAGTAGAAAACCCCTCCTTTCGTCCAGGGTAGGAATTCGCATTTGTCCCGGCTGCCTAAAGAACCGGGACAAATGCGTAGCATTCGTCCCGGTTCTTTAGGCCAGTGCAGCGTCGAGCCCCCCTGGGGCATTCGTCCCGGTTTTTTAGTCGGCATTCGTCCCGGTTCCTGGCATCAACCGGGACCAATGCCTCGATGTCTGCCACGTGGCGTGCGCAGGGGCATTGGTCCCGGTTCATGCCAGGAACCGGGATGAATGCCCCCTTCCATATAAATACTGCATCCAGACCCCCTCCCTCCTCTCGTTTTTTTCTAGGAGGTGTGAGAGAGGTGGGTGCTAGTGTGTGTTCTTTTTGCTATGCACACGAGGTGTTCGACGAAATACCCGAGCGACACTTAACTTCACAAAAAATGGTATCTTCGACCGAGGTTAGAAAACTTATCCATTTCATCTATAATTGATACAAAAATGTTATATTTGTCGATGTACGGTGGTCATTTTGCTATTGAAGATGTTATTGTTGTAATGGTACGTTTTTGATAAACTTAATTATACGATGTAGATGGATGCACGGCAGCGATGGATGTACGGTGACCGACGCACTTCCGAGTACAGGGCCGGACTGGATGAATTTCTCGTTGTAGCTCAGGCTCACAAAGAGAACGGATTTATGTGTTGCCCATGTGTTGACTGTGGGAACGTCAGGGAGCACTCTTCCTCGAGAGTCCTTCACAGCCACCTGCTTCGGAGAGGTTTCATGCGCAGCTATAATTGTTGGACCAAGCATGGAGAGAGAGGGGTTGTGATGGAAGACAATGAAGAAGAAGAAGAGGATCCTATGTTCCCCGAATACGGTGATACTGCAATGGAAGACAATGCAGAAGAAGGAGGTGATCAAGAATGGGCATCAGATAAGCCCGATGATGATCAAGAACGGGCATCAGATGATCCCGATGATGATCAAGAACGGGCATCAGATGAGCCCGATGATGATCTTGGTCGAGTTATTGCTGATGCAAGGGAAGACTGTGAAAGTGAATTGGAGAGGTCGAAGTTGGACGGCATGTTATAGGATCACAAAAAGTTGTTGTACCCAAATTGCGAAGATGGCAGCACAAAGCTCGGTACCACACTAGAGTTGCTGAAATGGAAGGCACAGAACGGTGTGACTGACAAAGCATTTGAGAGTTTACTTAAAATAATGAAGCCGAAGCTTCCAAAGGATAACGAATTGCCTGACAGCACGTACGAAGCAAAGAAGGCTCTCTGCCCTCTAGGACTAGATGTGGAGAAGATACATGCATGCATTAATGACTGCATCCTCTACCGCGGTGAGAAGTACGAGAATTTGGATAAATGTCTGGTATGCACTGCACTGCGGTATAAGATCAGAGCAGATGACCCTGGCGATGTTGACGGCGAGCTCCCCCCGTAAGAGGGTTCCTGCCAAGGTGATGTGGTATGCTCCTATAATACCACGGTTGAAACGTCTGTTTAGAAATAAAGAGCATGCCAGGTTGTTGCGATGGCATAAAGAAGACCGTAAGAAAGACGGAAAATTGAGACACACCGCTGATGGGTCGCAGTGGAGAAAAATCGAGAGAGACTTCCCAGACTTTGCACGCGAGGCAAGAAACTTATGGTTTGGTCTAAGTACAGATGGCTTTAATCCTTTCGGAGAGCAGAGCTCCAGTCACAGCACCTGGCCCGTGACTCTATGTATCTACAACCTTCCTCCTTGGTTGTGCATGAAGCGCAAGTTCATTATGATGCCAGTGCTCATCCAAGGCCCAAGGAAACCCGGCAACGACATTGATGTGTACCTAAGACCATTAGTGGAAGAACTATTACAGTTGTGGGGCAAACCAGGTGTACGTGTGTGGGATGAGAAGGAACAAAAGCCATTTGACCTACGGGCGTTGCTTTTCATAACCATCAATGATTGGCCTGCTCTTAGTAACATTTCTGGACATACAAACAAGGGATACAATGCATGCACACACTGTTTAGATAAGACTGATAGTGTATATTTGGATAAATGTAAGAAGGTTGTATACCTGGGGCATCGTAGATTTCTTCCGATGAATCATCCCGTAAGAAAGAAAGGAGGCAAACATTTCAGAGGTGAGGCAGATACCCGGAAGAAGCCTGACCTCCGTAGTGGTAATGATGTATTCGGTATGGTCAAGGACCTAGAAGTAATCTTTGGGAAGGGTGATGGCAGCCAACCTGTTCCGAACGGCCCTAATAAGCGTGCACCCATGTGGAAGAAGAAATCTATCTTTTGGGAGCTACCATATTGGAAAGTCCTACATGTCCGCTCTTTAATCGACATGATGCACGTGACGAAGAATCTCTGCATATAGCTTCCTGGGCGTGTATGGGAAGTCAAAAGATACACCAGAAGTACGAGAGGACCAGCAACGTATGAAAGACCCAAAAAACAAGCACATGGATACAGGGCGTCATTTCTTAAGCAGCTACGCTCTTACCAAAGCAGAGAAGGAAATCTTTTTTGAAGTCCTTTACAGTATCAAGGTGTCGTCTGGCTTCTCGTCGAATATTAAGGGGATAATAAATATGGCAGAGAAAAAATTCCAAAACCTGAAGTCTCATGACTGCCACGTGATTATGACGCAGTTGCTTCCGATTGCACTGAGAGGGCTTCTACCGGAAAATGTTCGAGTACCCATTGCGAAGCTATGTGCATTCCTCAATGCAATATCTCAGAAGGTAATCGATCCAGATAGTCTGGCAAGGTTATAGAGGGATGTGGTCCAATGTCTTGTTAGTTTTGAGTTGGTGTTCCCACCATCCTTCCTCAACATTATGACGCATCGCCTGGTTCACCTAGTAGAAGAGATTCATATTCTCGGTCCGGTATTTCTACACAATATGTTCCTCTTTGAGAGGTTCATGGGAGTCTTGAAGAAATATGTTCATAATCGTGCTAGGCCAGAAGGAAGCATCTCCAAGGCCTATGGAACAGAGGAGGTCATTGGGTTCTGTGTTGACTTTATTCCTGACCTTAAGACGATTGGTGTTCCTGAATCGCGGCATGAGGGGAGACTAAGGGGAAAAGGAATGCTAGGAAAGAAAACAATGATACCCAGGGACGGGCATTCTTTCACTAAAGCACACTACACGGTTCTACAAAATTCCAACTTCGTGGCTCCGTATATCGAGGAACACAAGAATATTGTACGCTCCACAAACCCGGGGAAGGATGACACATGGATTAAAGTCAAACACATGGAGACTTTCGGAAGTTGGTTGCAAGCACATCTTATAAATGACATCACTATTGAAGATCAGCTCTACATGTTGGCCGGGTCACCATCTTCGACTATTGGGACTTTTCAAGGGTACGAGATAAATGGGAATACATTTTATACGGTCACCCAAGATAAGAAGAGCACCAACCAAAACAGTGGTGTCCGCTTTGATGCAACAAACGAGAATGGGAAAAAGGACACATATTATGGTTACATAGAGGAGATATGGGAACTTGACTATGGACCTTCTTTTAAGATCCCTTTGTTTAAGTGCAAATGGGTCAACCTGAATGGAGAAGGGGTAAAGGTAGACCCGCTGTACAGAATGACAACAGTGGATCTCAACAAAATTGGTTACAATGACGAACCATTTGTCCTAGCCAATGATGTGGCTCAGATCTTCTATGTGAAGGACATGTCCCCCAGACCAAAGAACAGAAAAAATAAGCAACCAGATAAATCATATGATGAGCCGAAGCGTCACATAGTTCTTTCAAGGAAAAAAACCATCGTGGGAGTCGAGGACAAGACAGACATGTCTGAAGATTATGATAAGTTTGCTGAAATTTCGTCCTTCACAGTGAAAGCTGACCCAACCATCCCGTTAAATAAAGAAGATTCTCCATGGTTACGTCCGAAGCGATCGTAAGCAAGGGTTCATGGACTTAACGGAGTGATGTATAATAATGTATTGAACCTCTAATGTAAATCTATGTAATGTTATTAGTTGTGTTAGGGTATTGAACCTTTGAGTGAATATTTGGCATGTACAACCCTAAGAACACTTGTAATTTTGAATTTTGAATTTCACTAAATATGTTTGAAAGTAACATACTTAGTTAGTTTATAATTTTCTAAATGTTTTGGTAGTTTTTTCATATTTTTCTGATTATTGAACTAGCAGATAATCTGGCGGGAATTTTTGAAAATATGAAACTTTTTTAAAAAAACAGAGCATTCATCCCGGTTATTGCTAACAACCGGGATGAATGCCCCTCTTCGCGCCGTTCCAGATCTAGGTCATTCGTCCCGGTTGTAGGCAACAACCGGGATTAATGGGTGGGGCATTCGTCTCGGTTATTGCCAACAACCGGGACGAATGGGTCATTCATCCCGGTTATTGGCAACAACCGGGACGGATGCCCCTCCCCACGTACTTAAGCGGCCCCCTCCCCTTCTGTCGCAAGGATCAGCGCGAGGAGGACGACTCGACGCCGACAGGCTGCCCAACTCCCGCGCGCCACCTCTTCCTCGCCGTCGCCGTCGTCGCCACCCCCCTCGCGCGCTCCGCGGCCGCCCTCCTTTCTCTCTCCGTCGCGCCTCTGCCCCCGCGTCGCCCGCACGTACGTCGTCGCGGCACCGCGCCACCGGGCTCGCCCGCGTCGCCGGCGGCCACCTCGCCAGCGGCCACCTCTCCCCCGTGGCCGCCTCCTCCCGCAGGTAAAGGCCTCCCCTCCCTCCCCCTCTCCATATCCATCCTTGTTTAGATTTAGTTTAATTTAGTTTTTAGTTTAGTTTAGTTTTTAGTTTAGCTGTAGGTTTAGTTGTGTTAGTTTTTAGTTTAGTTTAGTTTAGTTCTTAGTTTTTAGTTTAGATTTAGTTTAATTCAGTTTTTAGTTCAATTTAGTTTTTAGTTTAGTTGTGTTAGTTGTTAGTTTAGTTTAGGTTTAGGTTAGTTGTTTAGATTTAGTTTAGTTTAGTTGTTAGTTTAGGTTAGTTTAGTTTAATTAGTTGTTAGTTGTTAGTTTAGTTGTTAGTTTAGTTTAGGTTTAGTTGTTAGTTTAGTTGTTATCTTAGTTAGTTGTTTAGGTTATGGACCCAAACTTGCAATTATGAATGTCGAATTATGAATTCTTGTGCATTGACACTAACTTGCAATTTTTAATTTGCAGAAATTATGGACCCAAACTTTAGAGACGAAGATGCGGAAGAAATGGTCGCGGATGTTATCCGCGGGCCCGGGGGAGACCCAGATGTCTCCGAGTGGATGAACAACTCCGGTGAGGGAGATCCGGAGCTCGCCCGAAGAGACGGCTCTGGTGAGGTAGATCTGGAGCTCGCCCAAAGACACGGCTCCGGTGAGGGAGAAGCCTACGACATCGTCGGGGGAGAAGCCGAGGGCTCCCATGAGAGAGAAGCCGACGGTTCCGGTCGAACCTTACAAATTAGAAACTCCGGCGAGGTGCATATATATATATATATATATATGTTAATTAAATGAAGCATTTGTTTTCTATATACATGTATTAACACTCTTTCTTATATATTTTAGCCATCCGGATCTAGCAAATCCACCGGAAAGAAGACTAAACAAGGCGGAGCCCAGAAGTTGAAAGAGCATGAAAGGTACAGGATCGAACAGATCGCTGTAGACGGCGCGCCAGAGCTTCCCGAAGTTGTTGCCCAAAAATATGTGAAGCAATGCGGAGTGCTTGTTAGGGACCACATCCCGATCACCGTTCGGGAGTGGCATAAGCCAAAGGAGGCTCTCGGAATTTCATATGTCGGCGACAAAGCCAAAGAAAAACTTTTTGAAAAGATGTTGGCTAATTTCACCCTACCGACGCCGAAGGTTACTCAAGATGAGTTGGATGAGAATGAGGAGGATCCTGAATTGATCTTAGGGCAAAAGACCAAAGCCTTAGAGAATTTGGTCAAGGCGTTCACTTTTAGGAAGATGGCCGAGCAATTCAAGAGTTGGAAGAAAAGATTGAACCTTGACTTTATCCAGAAAAACAAGACTCAGGATTTCACCGGAACGTATGAGAAGATAAAACCGTACTGGGAAGAATTTGTTGAGTACAAGAAGTCGGAGGAAGCTCTGGAAAAGTCTAAAAAAATAAGATAAACGCCGCTAAAAAGATCTATCACCATACTATGGGGCAAGCTGGCTACAAGGGTAACATGCCTAAGTGGAATAAACTTGAGGACGACTTGCTTGCTAAGGACATCGTTCCAGAGACGTTCTACTGGGACCAACGGACAAGGTCTTGGTTTTTCGGCCATGGGGGCACGTTGGACTCAGAAGGGAAATGCATCTATAATGTAAGACATGAAGAAGATCCTCTACCCATCGATGCTATCAGAGAAGCAATAAAGGCTGCTAAAGAGGGGAAGTTCCATCCAGATAGAGAGAACGACGAGCTCACCCGCGCCCTTGGGAATAAGGAACACTATGGACGGACACGAGCCACAAAAGGCTCTGTTCCGTGGAAACATGGGTTTCCCCAGGAGAAGAAGAAATATCCGGATAGAAGCCGTCAGAGGAGAAAGGATTTGGAGGCAGCTGAAGCACGTAATCGGGTAGACCGGTGGACTAGCATTGAAGCAGAATTAAAGCGGCAGCGGGAGCAATCAGAGCGGCAGCAGGAGCAAATTGACAGACTTAGCCAGCAGCAAGGTAACACCCAATCTCAGCAGGAAATGGAAGCCACACCATCTAATCGGAAGAGTAGTGTTGCTTCCACGCAGCTCTAGGGTGATGATGGTGAAGATGCACCGCTGATGATGCACCCAGTGGATCATATAACGGAGATGACATCGTGTGAGCTGCATGTGAAAGTCGTCAACAATATAACCATTAAGGTGGCGGTTGGCTATGTGAAACCAGCTGGCCCTGAACCAACACACCATTGTCGGCCAGTTCAACCGGGCTACGCTGTTGTCGGGGTGGATGAAGTTATGACCGGATTCGAGCGGGTGCAGCTTGACTATCCTGAAGGTGAAGACGGGGAGGTGACTGAACTTGGAGACGCCAAGAACTTGAGCATTCTATGGCTAAAGGAACACATCGTGTTTCCTAATTGGACGCCAAGGCCAACGACTGATCGAAGTAGCCATCCTCCTTCGCCGCCGCCTCAAGACCAGTCTCCAGCGGAACGGTCGTCTTCATACTCTCCGCCGTGTTCGGCGTCTCCAGCGCGTGCGTCTATGCCACCGCGCCAGCCATCTCCAGCGCGTGAGTCTACGCCGCGGCGGGAGCCGTCTCCGCCCATGAAGTCTGATCAGAGCAGCTCAAAGCGGAGGAGAACCACCGCATCACCGAAGCGTCGATTGTCGCCCCTCCCAAGAGTACCACATCCGAATCTACCCAAGTTACCTTACCACTGTACTCCAAAGGAAACCCAGGAGATCGCAAAGGCCGAATATGAGGCATGGAAATCTAAGGAGAAGTCGCCGAAAGAGCCAGATTTCCCAAACACCGAAGAAGACAAAGCCCGAGCGTTGAAAATGGTGAAGACCCTTCATCAGCCCGAGCCGAGTCTCATTCCTGACTATGACCGCTCTATTCTTAAGGCACACGATGAAAAGAAGCGGTCGAAGAAGAGTAGTACCGGAAGCGGGAAATGCGGGAAAACAGTTGACCAGCTCGGACAACAGAAAAATCAATCCATCCCCCCGCTCATAATGCATTCCAATCCCGAGGTGGGGCCGAGCACAGGCGCAGGCGAGGAACTTGACCCGGAGTTTATTGCAATGTACGGAGAAGCGGCCGCTGCTGCGGGTATGTCCATTGCGCAGTATCTCCAAACCTTAGATGTCTTCCCCTCTTCTGATTTCGAGCACCCATATCGGCACGGGCATCCTCTAGTCAAACCTGGGGAGGAAAATGATCTACCAACAAAAATGCGAAGAGTGCATAATTGGTACATGGAAGCCTCGGAGCACTCTGAGGGATGGATAACGATGGAAGTTAGAAACGAGCATCACGGTTATGGAGAAAGGTTAATTCTGATTGAGTTTGACGAACTATATCAGTTATTCCAGCTAAAGGCCCTCGACAAATCTATCGTCAGTGCGTATTGTCTGTAAGTATTTATTTCGCTGTAGTTAAGTCTCTAGCTAGCTCACCTCGTTCATTACATTTTTATAATAATACTCACTATATTATAATTGCAGAATGAAGATTCTCGAATGCAAAAGAGGACACATCTATGACATTGGGTTCATTGACCCATATTGGGTTAATGAAGCAACTCTTCTCATAAATCCAAAGGAAACAGAAGATTCAATTGTGAAGGCGTTAAGGTTTCACGAAACCAAGAGGGAAATACTTTTTCCTTACAACTTCAAGTGAGTGTTGTTTGTCCGGTAAACTTTTTTTTTTGCTTACTCGATGATAAGTGTATAACTGATGAGTTATGTTTGCGCAGCTTCCACTATATTCTTCTAATATTTGAAACTGACAAAGGAAAAGTACTGGTAATGGACTCAAAACATAAACCCCTTAAGGACTGGGAGGACATGCAGGAACTGATCCAACGGTAATTTCAATCTTTATGACACTATATCGACAAGTTTCGTTTATTTTCTGATAACTCACTTAATTCATTTTCTTTGCCGGACAGCGCTTGGAAACGGTTCACAGCAAAGGCTAGGGGTGAATGGAAGGAGAAGCTTAAATTTCAACATCTGAAAGTAAGTGGTACTAGCTATATCCACGCATCTCCTTGATTATAGTTTCGATACCATTATAATGTTATATTATAATTTTGATTGAAACCATGTTCTTGTAAAGTGCTTGAACCAGGGAGATGGGAATAACTTATGTGGATACTATGTCTGCGAGTTCATGCGTCAGACGACATGCGCCAAGCTGGGCAGAGATTTAGAAAAACTTCGTGTACGTTCAACCATCACTTTTATCTTATTACCATCTATTGTCTTTAATTAGATATTGACCACTCTTCTTTATATTAGATCGAGCGGCTGCGGGATGGTCTTCTACCAAGGGATTGCCTACGAGCAATTCAAGAGAAAATTTGCGGATTCTTAGACGCAGAGGTCCTAACACCAGGAGGGGAATACTATGTCAGCACCAACTATGCTCGACGAACTTGATGTTCGAATTCTTAGATGCATAGTACTTACCTGTATATTCGAGTCATGGTGCATGGTGGTGTATTAGAATAATTATGGGAAAGAGTACAAACTTGTATATTCTTCACTCCTTACTTGTATATTCGATTCATGGTGCGTACTTACTTGTATATTCTTCAACTATATTCTAATGCGATCACCATATAGTTGTATATTCTAATGCGATCAGCAAACTTGTATATTCTAATAAAATGGAATACAATAAAAAAACGTGGTCGTGTATTAGATGCAGAATACTTATGGGAAACAAATAGGAAAAAAATACAACAAACCAAACCCTAAAAGGAAAACAAGAAAAGAAGAAGAAAAAATTCTGCCCTGGCAGAGGGCATTCATCCCGGTTCGTATTACGAACCGGGACGAATAGTCCTAGCCAGGGACCAGCCCACGCCCCCACGTGGACGCCCCATCCATCCCGGGTCCTGGTACAACCGGGACGAATGGGTTGGGCATTCGTCCCGGCTGCCCCATCCCGGTTGGGCAACCGGGACAAAAGGCCCCTTAAAAACCGGGACAAAAGGGGGGTTTTCTACCAGTGGGGCTTTAGTCCCGACCCTTTAGTTCCGGTTCCAAAACCGGGACTAATGAGCCTCTGGAACCGGGACAAATGGGTCGTTTTCTACTAGTGGACAATGACTTTGTTATGTCCAAAATTTGATTTAAATATAGTTTTTGATGTGTGAGGGATAGTTATGAAGCTGTTAATGGTTAACTGGTAACTGCCTACCCGTGGGTAATTACTTTATTAACATATGAGTTTTCTTCCTCTCCAAACATGTAACTGTGTACATCTGTGTACACAACTCCAATTTCACGGAAACACAAGTTTGTGGGCTCAAGGCAATCTTTGTGGGACCACCCAGTGTTCTTAGTAGATCCATCATTGGCCATAAAACCATAGATAAATCAGAGACCCACTGAACAAAATATGATGATGTTAAATTCAGTTAAGTGACAAAGATAAGATTATTACTACAAGCATAATAAGCTCATATGAATGCAAAATTAAAAACGTCTATATTGACAAATGTACACATATAGAACCATGGCACTTTTCGTAAGAAAATGGAAAGGAGTAAATCTTTATAAGTTTCTAAGATATGAATATAATGCATCGATCGAACATAAAAAACAATATACATGCTTGTACAAACCTCATACAAGGTTAGCTATACTTCGATGAATCTGCATAAACTTATCATTTTTTGCGGGTAACGTGCATACACTTATCTATCGATTTCATTTGTACAATTCTGAGTAAAAATCTGCAAACTATTGTGAAGCAGATTCACCAAATTAGGAAGCCAACTTACAAACATGTTCAACCGTTAATTAATCCTAATTTACCCACACTTCTGTTCTTGTGGTCTCCTGTAAATCGTAAAGTAATAGTGTAAAACATGATCACGCATTCAGACCCTCAAACCAAATGAACTAATTAGTCCAAGAAGGGGCAACCGTATTTCACCGTGATGTCGTGGATGTGTTTCGCTTAATTGACTTTTGAACGCTACTAATCAACAAGTTCAGACGGGACACTAGGAATCTTAACACCAAAGTGAGTCGGTCTAGAAGCTCTAATCCTTCTAGGTTGATCTAGACTCTACCTAGCCTTCTCTGATCTGGGCGCAGACATGTACAAACATGATTGAAACACGATTTTCTGACACTAATTAATATATAAAATGTATTAATTATGTCAGTAACAAATCACAATCAAGTTGGAAATTCAGAATATGTGCCGGTTGAGCTGTCACAGCCAGACAGATTGCAGAGAAATATTTTGTAACCTTTGAGAAATTTGTGCAGAGAGAGTAATTTTTGTTTTCGACAATGGCACTAATATGTACAATTCTTGCCAACATGATACTGAACATATTGTAACCTGTGATGAACATTGTGTTGAACAGTTTGAACTTGGTCAATATTCACAGTAAGTAATTTCAATCAACCAACACTTCTTCGCTCTAAAAGTGGGTTAGTTTTATACTTAAATTAAACAGTAAAGTTGTGCTACTAATTGCATCCACCTCAAACTAAATAAATCCAAGAGGGCCTCCTCCTATTGATAAATCTACTGAGTAGGGACCTGGCCACTGTTTGGCTTAATAGCGCCGGTCTTACAGCTAATTCGACTGTCATCAACCACGACACTTAGAATCTAAACAGGAAGTCTTAAGGTCTAGCCTTTCAAGTTGCTAGTTAAATTTATCCAAATGATTGAGTCAAAGTCTAACAGTTTGTAGTCTTCGCTAGATTGATCTACGGTCTACCTAGGGTACACGGCCTAGTCTAGGAGGTTTTCTGACACTAATAAACTAGATCAAATTATGTCTATTCCAGTTGAGCTATCACACAAGTCCACAAAGACATGTACTTATTATTGTACATAGATATTAACTCTACATGTAAACATGAGAGGGAAAGAAAATTGGTTTTGCACGTGCCTGTAGTTTTGTTCGATCAGGTGACACAAAGGAATATACTTAAATTTTTGGTACTGTAAATTTAATATGGCGTGCATACCATTCATCAATGTTTGGCTAGCTTTGACAGTGGGATCAGCGTGTACATCTCTTGGTAAGATGATGATGTATGTAATGCACATTGTATTGAACAATTTCTGCCAATCCCCTCCTAGCGATGAGTAATAGATCAGGTGATGCCTCCATCAAGGAATGCAGCTTTGCATGGTCGGTGGCGGATTCGACGAGTGAGGACCACGTCCTGGTTTTCACCCCCGGCAACCTAAGAGTAAGGTTAATAGTATAGCCAGCTGGTGGCTATAAGCCATTGTCATGTCATTTATAACCCATCTTATAGCCGACCTGTACAATAGAGTGTACTATTTTTTTTATGTGGCTCATCTTACCTTCTCCCTTCTTTTTTCTTTCTTCCAACTAAGCAAAAATATACTAGTTTATTTCTTATACCCGTTGAGTCAGCTCTATTGTACTGCTCTAATATTATCAACTTAGGACTCCAAGACGAGCGAAGAAGACTTGTTCAATCGATATAATATTGACTGCCGTACATAGTTTTGCGGCGCTTAATAGTGTCGGTCGGCCTAGGGTCTTACACAGCTAATCAACACTGTCAATCTGACAATCTCGAGAGTAGCAGTTAATCTAAACAGCACGACCAATACTACATCTAAGCTTTGTTCTTGCTAGCTAGGTAGTTGCTCTATTTAATTTTATCCAAGTGATCCAGATGGGGCATGCACTTGCTGCTCCGATGATCAAGGCTCCCAAGTGTTCAAGTGGTAGTACTATCTAATCAAGCTAGCTAGTTATATTAACTCAACTAGCTTAGTTAATTAATCTCCGTACGTTGGATCAAACTAAGCATGTCCTATGAATGTAGTACTGCTAGCTAAGGAAGCTCATATACTCATCAAGTTGCTCAGTTAATCAATGGCAACTGGATGAAGCGCCAAGCATGTACTATGAATGTATCAATGGATCGGTTGGGTTGTCACAGCCATGAGATTTGCACTTGCACACGCATGGCTAGCTTGGGCCTTTGGGGACCTGTCATGTCTCATCACCGTGGACATTGTGAGGCCGGAAGCTCGAGCGATGTAGCCATGATCTGATCCGCAGGAGACAGGCTGTTCGAGTGTGGATCAGACAACGAAGAAGCAGCGAGTAGGTCAGCCACCTCCATGTCCATGGCTTGCAAGCTTCCCTGGGCACGCAAATGTACACATCGTCTGAGCGATTTGTAATCGGGGAGATTCGCTCGTGCCGATTATTAATTATAGGTTAAGGGTCGTCCGGCGGACCGGTCACCACCGGCAGCGGCGCGACATCGGTAGCTGGCATGGTGCCCGCCAGCATAGCAAGCATCTCCGACGTTGTCCTCTTCACCAAAGTCGTCGTCCCTCTCGATCTCGGCTCAGATTCTCAGCTCGGAGAGATCTGGATCATGCCGTCACTTCGGCGCCGCTGGCCTCAGATCGGACGGCCTCCAGATGGCCACGTGGAGCCGCGGCGCCACCTGCGAGTACAGAGCAGAGCACCGTTGCTCCGCTGCAATGCCGTGGCTGGCCGCATCTGCATGTGAGCCGTACGTCCGCCGCGTGCAAGCCGATCTTGTGCCCGTGCATGCATGCATGCAGATGCCTGCGCGTGCACGCCTATGTACACCGTGTTCAGTGGCTGCGCTCCATGTGAGCCGTACGTCGCCTTCATCTTCACCGAAGCTTCCGTGTGCGTGACCTCCCCCACAGTCGCCACGAGCACGACACCTCATCTACTCCGGACGGCGACCGTACCATGTCCGGCGGCCTATATATACCCCGCACGCCCACACTTTCCCACTCATCGATCGACCTCTCTGCCTGCTATTCCAACATCACAACTCACAAGACGAAAGCTCGCTAGCTAGACGATCCATCGACAATGGCGCCGACGATGATGATGAAGAGCGGCGGCAGGGCGGGCGGGCACGTGCGGTCGCCGAGCGTGCCGAGCCAGCGGCACCCGCTGCTCACCCACGTCGACGACCAGCTGCGCGCGCTCCGGTCCTGGACCTCCGACCCTGGCCAGAACCCGCTGGCACTCGCCCACGTCCGGGCCCTCCTCTGCGTCCTCGACGAGCTGCTGGAGCACTCGTACCTGCCGCTCGCGCTCGCCTCGGCCGACACCCTGCTCGACGGCTTCCTCGCTCTCGCCGACGCCTACGGCTCCTTCCTCGCAGCATTGCTCGCGCTCCGCGGACACGCCGCAGAGCTCAGGGCCGCCGTGCGCCGCCGCGACCCCGCCAAGCTCGCAACCGCGGCCCGCGCGCAGCGCCGCGCCGCCAAGGACCTTGCTGGCCTCGCCGCCGCAGTAGCCCGGTGTGTTCCCGCGCCAACCCACGCTGCCTCCGCCTCGACGAAGTCGGGTGTTGACGTGGCGCGCACCGTGGCCCAGGCCGTGGGCGACACGGCGGCCGCGTCCGCGTCCGTCTTCCTCCAGGTCGCTGCCCTCGCCGATGCCGCCGCGGCCACGGCGCTGGCGTCCTCCTCTGCCACCTCGCCCAAGACGCGGCTGGCGCTGGTGAGCGGCAAGAAGCCTGCCGCCGCCGGCGAGGACACGCACAGGGACGCGGCGGCGAGGCTGCAGGAGCTGGAGCAGTGCGTGGGCGAGCTGGAGAGCGAGAGCGAGAAGGTGTTCCGGAGCCTCCTGCAGACCAGGGTGTCCCTGCTCAACATCCACACGCCAACAATTTAGTTTTCATGCACACGCATACACACGATTAATTAAGAGATTTAGATTATTCATTTAGATTATAATCAATAATTGGAGCTTAATTAAGTCTCCTGCCGTGCAGAAATCTCATCTCAGGGCAAAAGGATTTCCGCAATATATTTGGCACACATCAATTGGACATGTAACCAATGTTTTGCATTTCCTGCTTCATATGTTTTTTTCATGGAGCTACGACGGGCTTACGCCAGACTAAACCATTTTCATTATCATAATTAAAACACAAATGTAGCGCCCAACACTCACAAGAAGGAACAACATGAAAGAACCGAAAAATGAGCTATGACAAGCAGACAACACCATGAATTTAACATCCATCACCACTAAGCCGACCGCAAAGAACGGGAACTACAATTGTTGGATCAGTCCAAAGGAGAACCGACACCGAGAAGACGAGGAGAAGAAGTCGCCTGTTGCTCCGCGGTCACTTTCCACCTTGAAGAGCTACGAGAGTTTTAGCCACCGTAGAAGGGCTTCCCAATTCCTAGCCAAGATGTGACGAGAGAGCGACAGACCGTGACAAGGGTAATGTTCTGCCGAGACAGCTTTGCACCTCCTGTGGTCCACATCACGACCACCATCACAAATAGAGAGAACCAGAGCACTATGCGAGGCAACAAAACCTCAAGCGTCGTCAAAGGACACCGAAATCCGAGAACTCGCCGTCGCAACGAGCCCCCAATAGAGAGATCGACCAACAGCACCAGAATGACCAAGGCAAAGACCGCCGCCACAATTCACTTCCACCACCACCACCACCCAACAGTCCATTAACCCAACCACACACCAAACAGACCAACCGCGCTCGAGCCGGGAGCACCAACGAACCATGGCGGCTCAATGGCTTCAAAGACAATGCCCCCAATGGGATGATGACGTCAAAGACCTTGTTAATGACCAATACACTAATGGATCAAGGCTTCCGCGTGGACAAATTAGAGGATGTAATGTGGAAGCTTCACAATGACACCTCCAAGGAGGAAAACGGCGTCCGAAG
Source organism: Hordeum marinum (assembly GCA_022496015.1). Lineage (NCBI taxonomy): Eukaryota > Viridiplantae > Streptophyta > Magnoliopsida > Poales > Poaceae > Hordeum > Hordeum marinum. The sequence continues at coordinate 559,962,243 of CM039678.1, forward strand.
GTGTCGTCGTCATCGATGCCGGAAGGTCGACACAGGGCTTTTCGCGTGAAGCATCGCACACCAGACCTCTCTGCATACCTTCGTCGCCGAGTCCAACAAACATAGGAGAACGATACCTTCCATCCTCCCGCAACTCCATGGCGAGCGTCGTCACTGCAGCCATAGAATGTACCTTCGTTGGCACAGCTGCTCACCTCGATCACTAGTGTAGACATGAGCGGAGGTCGAGCCTGGCCGCCACAAGTCCTCCTCCACCAACTCCAACCCCCAAATCCAATTCCTCGGCCTAGCTCACAGGACTAGGAGCCATCCCACACAAGCCAACGAGTCAAGCGCCTCCGATGTTCACCCTGCACAACAACACTGGTGTTGGAAATATGCCCTAGAGGCAATAATAAATTATTTATTATCATATTTACTTGTTCATGATAATCGTTTATTATCCATGCTATAATTGTATTGATTGGAAACTAAATACATGTGTGGGTATATAGACAACACTGTGTCCCTAGTATGCCTCTAATAAACTAGCTCGTTGATCAAAGATGGTCAAGGTTTCTTAGCCATGGACATGAGATGTCATTTGATAACGGGGTCACATCATTAGGATAATGATATGATGGACAAGAACCAAACTACAAATGTAGCATATGACCGTGTCAGTTTATAGCTACAGTTTTCTGCATGTCAAGTATATGTTCCTATGACCATGAGATCATGCAACTCACGGACACCGGAGGAGTGTCTTGTGTGTATCAAACGTCACAACGTAACTGGATGACTATAAAGGTGCTCTACAGGTATCTCCGAGGGTGTCTGTTGGGTTGGCATGGATCAAGACTGGGATTTGTAACTCCGTGTGATGGAGAGGTATCTCAGGGCCCACTCGATAATACAACATCACTATAAGCCTTGCAAGCAATGTGACTAAAGAATTAGCCACAGGATCTTGTATTACGGAACAAGTAAAGAGACTTGCCGGTAGCGAGACTGAACTAGGTATGGAGATACCAACGATCGAATCTCGAGCAAGTAACATACCAAAGAACAAAGGGAACATCATACGAGATTAACTGAATCCTTGACATAGAGGTTCGACCGATAAAGATTTTCGTAGAATATGTAGGAAGCAATATGGGCATCCAGGTTCCGCTATTGGTTATTGACCGTAGAGGTATCTCGGTCATGTCTATATAGTTCTCGAACCCGTAGGGTCTGCACACTTAAGGTTCGATGACGTTTCGGTAGTATAGAGTTATGTATGGTGGTAACCAAAGGTTGTTCGGAGTCCCGGATGAGATCCCGGACGTCACGAGGAGCTACGAAATGGTCTGGAGGTAAAGATTAATATATGGGATAATAGTGTTTGGTCTCCGGAAGGGTTCCGGAATTCACCGGAATAGTTTCGGATGTTTCCCGAAATGTTCAGGGTACAAGAACACTTTATTTGGGCCAAGGGGTAAAGCCCATGAGGCTTTAGGATGGTGAAAAAGATGTTTTGCGGAGGCCAGGGGGCAGACGCCAGGGACCCTGGCGTCTGGGGCTAGACGCCGAGGACCTTGGCGTCTAGTCCTGGAGTCCGAGGAGAACTCTTGCCTTGCGGGCAAACCGACCTTGAGGAGGATTTTTCTCCAACTTTTGATCCGAGGGCTCAGAATATAAATAAAGGAGCGGTGCTAGCACTTGGGACACATCAAGAAACCCTAAGCCAAGTGCTGCCTCTCCTCTAGTTCGTAGTTTCTCCTCTAGATCGGTTTCAGCGGTGCTTAGGTGAAGCCCTGCTGGAATTGCTCCACCACCATCACTGCAATGCCATCGCGCTACCGAAGAACTCGTCTACCTCTCCGCTCCCTCTTGCTGGATCAAGAAGGCGGAGATCGTCATCGAGTTGTACGTGTGCTGAACGCGGAGGTGCCGTCCTTTCGGCACTAGATCGGAAGGACCGTGATCAAGATCGCGAGACGATTCGTGATTGGATCGCGGGACAGATCGTGATGAGATCGCTAGACGGATGGTGATTGGATCGCGGGACGGATCGTGATGGGATCGCGGGACGCTCGGCGATTTGGATTGCGACGACGATCGACTACATCAACCGCGTTCCTTAACGCTTCCCGCTTAGCGATCTACAAGGGTATGTAGATCCACTCTCCCTCTCGTAGATGCTCATCACCATGGATAGATCTTGCATGCGCGTAGGAAATTTTTTGTTTCCCATGCAACGTTACCCAATAGTGGCATCATGAGATAGGTCTATGTGTAGATGAGATCTCGAGTAGAACACAAAGAGTTTGTGGGCGTTAATGCTTAGATTGCTTCCTCCCTTGGTCATGTTTTGGTTCAACGGTATTGCGGGATGAAGCGGCCCAGACCAACCTTACTCGTACGCTTACGACAGACCGGTTCCATCGATTGACGTGTAACCTTGTTGCACAAAGATGGCTAGCGGGTGTCTGTTTCTCCTACTTTAGTTGGATCGGATTCGACAAAGGCGATACTTGAGAAGGTTGAGAAGCAACTTAAGTATCACCGTTGTGGTTTGCATAGGTGAGAATTGTTCTTGCTAGATACCCATAGCAGCCACGTAAAACTTGCAACAACAATTAGAGGACGTGTAACTTGTTTTTGCAGGGTATGTTGTGATGTGATATGGCCAATTACATGATGAGATATATGTGATGTATGAGATGATCATGTGTTGTATAGAATATCACGACTTGCATGTCGATGAGTACGGCAACCGGCAGGAGCCATAGGGTTGTCTTTAATTATTATATGGCTTGCGTGTCAATCATTAAGCGATATGTAATGCTTTACTTTATCGCTAAACGATAGCAACAGTAGTATAAGCATGGTGGGGGCGACAACCCTGATGGCGACACAATGATGGAGATCATGATCATGGAGATCATGGTGTTATGCCGATGACGATGGAGATCATGCCGGTGCTTTCAAGATGGAGATCAAAAGCACAAGTTCATGTCCATATCATGTCACTTATGATTTGCATGTGATGTTAATCCTTTTATGCACCTTGTTTTGCTTAGGATGACGGTAGCATTATAAGGTGATCCCTCACTTAATTTCAAGATAAATTGTGTTCTCCCTGAGTGTGCACCGTTGCGAAAGTTCGTCGTGTCGAGACACCACGTGATGATCGGGTGTGATAGACTCTACGTTCACATACAACGGGTGCAAGCCAATGTTGCACATGCAAAACAGTCGGGTTAAACTTGACGAGCCTAGCATGTACAGACATGGCCTCAGAACACAAGAGACCGAAAGGTCGAACAGGAGTCATATAGTAGATATGATCAACATGATGATGTTCACCATTTCAACCACCTCAACTCACGTGATGATCGGACTTGAGTTGGTGAATTTGGATCATGTATCACTCGAATGACCAAAGGGATGCCATTTGAGTGGGAGTTCTTAAGTGATATGATTAATTGAACTCATTAACATGAACATAGTCAGTAGTGTCTTTGCAAATTATGTTGTAGCTCATGTTGTAGCTCCCTTGAATTTTTATATGTTCCTAGAGAAATAGAGTTGAAAGATGATGGTAGCAATATTGCGGACTGGGTCCGTGATCTGAGGATTGTCCTCATTGCTGCATAGAAGGCTTATGTCCTTAATGCACCACTCGGTGGGCCACCCCCTCTAGCGTCGTATGTAGATGTTGTGAACATATGACAGGCACGTTCCGATGACTACTTGATAGTTTAGTGCGTCATGCATTATAGCTTAGAATTGAGGCTCCAAAATGTTTTGGACGTCACGAAACATATGAGATGTTCTAAGAGCTCAAATTGGGATCTCAGGCTCGTACCCGTGTTGTGAGATATGAGATCTCCAACAAGATTCTTTGCCTGCAAGATGAAGGAGAATAGCTCAATCGTTGAGCATGTGCTCAAATTGTCTGGGTGCTACAATCGCTTGAATCGAGTGGCAGTTGATCTTCCAGATAAGATAGTGATTGATATAGTTTTCTGAGTCACTATCACTAAGCTACTAGAACTTTGTGATGAACTATAATTATGCCAGGGATGGAAATGATGATCCCTGAGCTGTTCGCGATATTTGACACCACGAAGGTAGAAATCAAGAAGGAGCATCAAGTGTTGATGGTTAGTAAAACCACTAGTTTTGAGAAGGGCGAGGGCAAGGAGGGAAACTTCATGGATGGCAAGTCAGTTGCTACTCCAGTGAAGGAACCCAAAGTTGAACCCAAACCCGAGACTAAGTGCTTCTATTATGAGGAGAGCGGTCGCTGAAGCGGAACAACCCTAGATACTTGGTAGATAAGAAGGTTGGCAACGTCGACAGAAGTATATTTGATATACGTGTTATTGATGTGTACCTTGCTAGTACTCCTAGTAGCACCTGGGTATTGGATACCGGTTCGTTTGCTAAATGTTAGTGACTCGAAATAAAAGCTACAAAATAAACGGAGAACTAGCTAAGGATGAGGTGACGATGTGTGTTGGAAATGTTTCCAAGGTTGATGTGATCAACATCGCACGCTCTCTCTTCCTTTGGGATTAGTGACGAACCTAAATAAATGTTATTTGGTGTTTGCGTTGAGCATGAACGTGATTAGATCTTGTTTATTGCAATAAGGTTATTCATTTAAGTCAGAGAATAATGGTTATTCTGTTTACATGAATAATACCTTCAGTGGTCATGCACCCAATGAATGGTTTGTCGAATCTTGATCGTAGTAGCACACATGTTCATAACATAGATGCCAAAAGATACAAAGTTAATAATTATAGTACCACATACTTGTGGCACTGCCGCTAAATGTCATATTGGTGTAAAACAAACTCCATCCTGATGGATCTTTGGACTCATTCGATTTCGAATCGGATGAGACATGCGAACCATGCCTCTTGGGCAAGATGACTAAGGACCCCGTTTTCCAGTTTTATGGAGCGACCAAGTGATTTATTGGAAATGATACATGTTGATGTATGCAATCCAATGAGTCTTTTAGCGTGCGGTGGATATCGTTATTTTCTTACCTTCACTGATGATTTGAGTAGATAATATTGTATATTTACTTAATGAAACACAAGTCTGAATCATTTGAAAAGTTCAAGCAAATTCAGAGTGAAGTTTAAGATCATCATGACGAGAAGATAAGATATCTACGATATGATCGTGGAGTTGAATATCTGAGTTATGAGTTTGGTGTACAACATAAGACAATGTGAAAGATGTTTCACAACTCACGCCACCTGGAACACCATAGTGTGATGGTGTGTTCGAACGTCATAGTCGTGCTCTATTGGATATGGTGCAAATTATGATGTCTCTTATCGTTTTACCACTATCGTTTGGGGGTTATGCATTAGATACAACTACATTCACTTTAAATAGGGACCAGCCAAATCCTTTGAGATGTCACCGTGCGAATTAAGGTTTGATAGAAACCTAAGCTGTCATTTCTTAATGTTTGGGGCTGTGACGCTTGTGTCAAAAATGTTTTCACCTAATAAGCTCGAACCCAAAGCGGACAAACTCATCTTCATAGAATACCCTAAGAACAGTTGGGTGAACCTTCTATCTCAGATCCAAGCATAAAGTGTTTGTTGCTAAAACTAGGCCCTTTCTCGAGAAAAAGTTTCTCTCGAAAGAATTGAGTGGGAGGAAGATAGAACTTGATGAGGTTGTTAAACCTTTGTTTCAACTAGAGAGTAGCGCAGTGCAGAAAGATGTTTCTGTGGAGCCTATATCAGTTGAAGAGGAAGTTAATGATGATGATCATGAAGCTTCGGATCAAGTTACTATCAAAGATTGTAGGTCGACAAGGACGCGTACTGCTCCTGAATGGTACGACAACCCTGTCTTAGAAGTCATGTTGTTGGACAACGATGAACCTACGAGCTATGGAGAAGCGATGATGGGCCCAGATTCCTACAAATGGTTAGAGGCCATGAAATCCGAGAAAGGATCCATGTATGAAAACCAAGAGTAGACTTTGGTAGACTTGCTCGTTGGACGGCAGGTCGTCGAGTACAAATGGACCTTTGAGATGAAGACAGACACTGATGGTAAATGTCACCATTTGTAAAGCTCCACTTGTTGTAAAGAAGTTTACGCCAAGTTCAAGGAGTTGACTATGATGAGACCTTCTCACCCGTAGCGATGCTAAAAGTCTGTTGGAATTATGTTAGCACTTACTGCATTTTTCAATTATGAAATCTGGCAGATGGATGTCAAAACATCGTTTCCTTCCTTGAGGAAAGGTTGTATGAGACACAACCAGAAGGTTTTGTCAGTCCTAAGGATGCTAAAAGGTGTGCAAGCTCAAGTGATCCTTCTATGGATTGGAGCAAGCATCGGAGTTGGAATATACGCTTTGATGAGGTCATCAAAGTTTATGAGAAACTTGTATTTACAATAAAGTGAGTGGGAGCACTATAGAATTTTTGATGAGCATATGTGGTTGACATATTGTTGATCGAAAATGATGTAGAATTTCTAGAAAGCATAAACGGTTGTTTGAACAGAGTTTTTCAAAGGAAGACCTGGATAAAGCTACTTAATTGTTGGGCATCGAGATCTATAGAGATAGATCAAGACGTCTGATAAAACTTTCAATGAGTACATACCTTGAAAATATTTTGAAAGAGTTCAAAATGGATCAGTCAAAGAAAGAGTTCTTGCCTGATTTGTATGGTGTGGAGTTGAGTGAGACTCAAAGCTTGACCACGGCAGAAGGAAGAGAAAGGACGAAGGTCGTCCCCTATGCCTTAGCCATAGGATGTATATAGTATGCCATGCTGTGTACCGTGCATGTGTGTGCCTTGCCATGAGTCTATCAAGGGGTACAAGAGTGATCCAGGAGTGGATCACTGGACAGTGGTCAAGATTATCCTTAGTAACTAAAAGACTAAGGAAATGTTTCTCGATTATGGAGGTTATAAAGAGTTCATCGTAAAGAGTTACCTCGACGCAAGCTTTAACACCAATCCGGATGACTCTTAGTAGCAATCCGGATACGTATAGTGGAGCAGCCATTTGGAATAGCTCCAAGTGGAGTGTGGTAGCAGTGTCTACAGTATGACATAGAGATTTGCAAATTACACACGGATCTGAATGACATAGACCCGTTGACTGAAAGACCTCTCTCACATGCAAAGCATGATCGAGCCCCAGAACTCATTGGGTGTTAGATTCATAACAATGTGAATCACATGGTGATGTAAACTAGATTATTGACTCTAGTGCAAGTGGGAGACTGTTGTAAATATGCCCTAGAGGCAATAATAAATTAGTTATTATCATATTTCCTTGTTCATGATAATATTTTATTATCCATGCTATAATTATATTGATTGGAAACTAAATACATGTGTGGGTATATAGACAACACTGTGTTCCTAGTATGCCTCTAATAGACTAGCTCGTTGATCAAAGATGGTCAAGGTTTCCTAGCCATGGACATGAGATGCCATTTGATAACGGTATCACATCATTAGGAGAATGATGTGATGGACAAGACCCAAACTAAAAACGTAGCATATGATCGTGTCAGTTTATTGCTACAGTTTTCTGCATGTCAAGTATATGTTCCTATGACCATGACATCATGCAACTCACGGACACCGAAGGAGTGCCTTGTGTGTATCAAACGTCGCAACGTAACTGGGTGACTATAAGGGTGCTCTACAGGTATCTCCGAGGGTGTCTGTTGGGTTGGCATGGATCAAGACTGGCATTTGTTACTCCGTGTGACGGAGAGGTATCTTAGGGCCCACTCGGTAATACAATATCACTATAAGTCTTGCAAGCAATGTGACTAAAGAGTTAGCCACGGTGTTGGGGTTATAACCCCATGATAAGACCCGCCCAGGTGTGGCCGGGTCATACCTGGCGGTTCATAACCTAGACCAAGGCAGATGGGCCAAGAGACCTAGGCCTAGACGTATGGTGGCTTACCAAGATGGGCCAAGACAAGGCCCGAACGGAAGGTGGCATGATGACCTGGGCGGTTAAGCCGCCCGGAGGCGGCTTGCACAAGATGGTAAGGCGACATAGAGATAGAGTCAGATACGTTGTAAGAGTCGGTATGAGACTTGTGTAACCCATGGCCTTGTCGTCCTATATAAAGGCGAGACCCGAGGCGACTTAGATAGAGAACAACTAATCGAGAACTAGGTCAACTGAATCCGCTCCCTTGTAATTGATATTCGCAATCAATACAACACAAGCAGGACGTAGGCTTTTACTTCTCCTTGAGGGGCCGAACCTGGGTAAACTCGTGTCCTTCGTCCCAACCAACCCCTTTGAGTCCATCACCTTAGCGATGGCCTCGAACCTAAATCCTCGGACATCTGCCATGACAAAACCACGACAGTTGGTGCCCACCGTGGGGTAGTGCTCGGTGGTGTTGAGTTCTCAAAGGGCTCTCTCCCAGGGATCGAGGGGTACGTTGTTGGCAGGATGAACAAGAGCCACCATGGCCGGCTCTACATCGACGACGCCGGCTGGGGCCCCGAGGCCGACTCTGTTGAGTACGGTTTCCGGGTTCCCTTCGGTGGAATCCACATCTTCATCGACAAGATCGGCAAATTCTACACCCGGGCCGGACATCTGCACCAACATCGTCGAGCCGGCTCGGTGCACGCAACCCGCCCGACACGTGCAACCCGCCCGTGCTAACCTGGTTAGGAAGCATGTTCTCGTCGGCTTCACTCAGGGCATGGATCTTGAGGCTTCCATGTCATAGGAGACTCTCGTCTGTTCGGAAGATGGATCTTTGAGCGGAGAGACGGAATCAATCTACCAGCTTCACGATGGCAGGCTTGGGGGCTACGACGAGCTTTACCCCGAGTCGGAGCGTCATGAGCCGGACGATCATGGGTCGCCGTTTCATGCGGCCATCTTCATGGCGGGCTCAGCGCCGGGCCTGACCAGTACTGCCGCCGGGGCAGCAGGGTCGGGGGCTGACCCGCCGTCGGCTCAGGTTCTTCTGGATCTGATGAACGAGCTTACAGCCCTGATGGCCACTGAGGTCATGGCCGAGAATCAAGCCACCCGGAACGCAGAAATCACAAAACTGAAGGACCAGATGATTGAAGTCCAACAGGGGATCAGCATGCTGAAGGCTCAGATGGATTAGGAGGCGGAGCGCCTTAGGGCGGATGCTTTTTGCCTCGAGTTGGAGCAGCAATCTGTAGCGGCAGTTCAGCGGATGAGGCACCAGTCCTGCTTGCCGGAACAGTACGAGGCCAGAAACCTTTTTAACACGCCGGGAATGGGACGGACAGCGGAAGCACCTGGAAGTCGGTCGGCGGCTCGGCAGCAGCAGCTTAACCCGCCCCGATGAAACCAGGTCGCACCAATGGCTTTCCTTACACCGACGGGTCATTATTCAAACCCGGCAGAGAACATGGTGGTGGTAGCAACCCAGCTTGGAACGATCCCTATCTCGGATGAGGCGTCTTTCGCAGAATAGGTGCGGAACACTATTGGATACCTGCAGACGGTGATGGCCCAGCAGGAGAAGTACACCTACAGCCGGAGTTGCGTGCATTCAACCCCTATCCCCAGCCGTAGCTTCAGCTAGTGTTATGAGTCGCCGGTGGTTTCTAGGAGTGATCGGCATCGGGGCCCGCCGCGAGATGATCAGGCGGTCCTAGATGCTCAGGCGCTGGTGGACCGGGCAAGAGCACAGCAAGAGGCAGCAGCTCTGGCGGCGGTGGCTCCTCAAGAACCTGCACCTTCCATCTTGGTGGGAGCAGGAGTAACCACCAGGGCCATGGGAGTGCCGTGCTTAGTGCCGACTTTGCGGAACGAGCGTCTGCCGAAAGATTTCAAGGGCCCTCGCAAGGTCCCAAATTAAACTGTTGACCTGCCTCCGGAGGCTTGGATTGAAAGCTATGAACTTGCCATGGAGATGTTAGACGTCAATGATGCAGTATGTGCCAAGTATTTTATCATGTTGCTGGAAGGGCCGGCTCGCACGTGGTTGAAGGGCTTGCCACCCAACACCATTAATTCCTGGGCCGAGCTAAAGGCAAAGTTCATCAAAAACTTCCAATGAACGTGCAAGCAGCCCATGACGATTGTGGATTTGGATCATTGTGTGCAATAGGAGGATGAGTCAGCTCATCATTGGGTCTGGCGGGTCTCAACTATCATCCACTCATCTGAACAGATTACGGCGGCTCAAGCAGTCTTGATTTTGGAGAAGAATTGCCACTTTATGCCTCTGAAGCAGAAGCTTGGCCGGCTCAAGCGCTCGTGTCAGGACATGGGGGACCTCATGGCGGTTCTCATGAAGTACGCCGATTCTGACAATACGAAGGATCCAGGCTCTAATGAGGAGAAGGCCAATCAAGGTAAGAAGAGTAACAATGGCAAGGGTACGGCAGGCAATGGCAACTAGGGCAAGAGGAAGAATCCAGATGGCGGGTCAGAATTGGTGGCCAACACCAGCGTCGGGAACAATCGTGCTAAAGGCAACGGGAATTTCAGACAACCCTTTAATAAGGGTAAAACTCCTTTTAACTTGGAGGAGATGCTCAATAAACCTTGTCCAGAGCATAGCCAGCCTGATAGGGTGGCGGGTCACACATGGAGGAATTGCCACATTATGTGACAGTTTTGGGACTACAGCTTGTAGCAGCATCACAACAGGGGTGGCGGCCCACCAGGCGGCTCAAGGCTAGGCGGGTCAGGAGCTGGCCTTGGCTTTGGCGGCTCGGGATCCAGCTATCAGGGCCAGGGCAGTCAAGAAGGGCATCATTAGCAATCTCGTGGCAATAATCAGCAGCAGAATAACCAGTCTGGGTATCAGAGTAATCCGAAGCAGCTCAGCTCGGGTCAGTATCATGTTTTTACAACCAGCCTTGACAGGCGAGATCAGAAGTTGTGCAAGCGGGCGATTAATGTGGTCACACCGGCTCTCCCGCAATACTTGAAGTGGTTAGAGTACGATATAACTTGGAGCGGAGAGGATCACCCGCCACGTGTTGATGACCCGGGGCGGTTGGCTCTGGTAGTTGCCCCCCAAGTGGGAGGATATGTGTTTACTAAGGTACTTATGGATGGCGGCAGCAGCATCAATATCCTGTACTATGACACTTTCCGCCAGATGAAGTTGCTTGACAAAGATCTTAGACCCTCTTCAACAGTCTTTCATGGTGTGGTGCCTGGCAAGTCAGCTTACCCAGTGGGTAAGATCTCTTTGGAAGTCGCCTTTGGTGATGAATACAACTACAGGGTGGAATCCTTGTGGTTTGAGGTGGTAAAAATTAAGAGCCCATATCATGCTCTATTTGGACGGCCGGCTTATGCCAAGTTCATGGCTAGGCCTTGCTATTTCTACTTACATCTCAAGATGTCGGGTTTGAATGGGGTAATTACAGTGCATGGTGATCGGAAGATGACTATTGAGTGTGAGGAAGGAGACGCAGCTTATGCAGAGTCAAGTTGCGCTAAAGCAGAGCTCAAGTTCTATAAGGAAAATGTTGACCCGAAGGACATGACTCCACTCAAAAAGCCCACCACAGAATCTGAGCCGCCCCTCAAGTTTTCGGCGGATGATACCAAGCTGGTGGATTTTACTCCGGGCGACTCATCTCAACAGTTTACTATTGGGGCCAATATGGATCCCAAATAGGAAAGCGCGCTCATCGAATTCATCCGTGAGAATCGGGACATCTTTGCATGGAAGCCTTCTGACATGTCGGGTGTACCGAGAGAGTTCGTTGAGCACCACCTTAATGTGGATCCTAAATTTAAGCCGATCAAACAATTCCTTCGGCGGTTCATTGAAGAGAGGTGCAAGGACATTGGGGAAGAGGTGGCCCGACTTCTGGCGGCGGGTTTCATCGTTGAAGTGTTTCACCCAGAGTGGCTTGCTAATCCGGTGCTAGTGCTTAAGAAGAACGGCACGTGGCGTATGTGTGTGGATTACACGGATCAAGGCTTGTCCAGTTGACCCATTTGCTCTCCCCCGTATCGACCAAATCATCGATGCAACGGCGGGTTGTGAGAGTTTATGCTTCCTGGATGCTTATTCTGGTTATCATCAGATCAAGATGGCAGTCAAGGACCAAGAGAAGACGGCTTTCATCACGCCTTTTGGTGCTTTCTGCTACGTGTCCATGCCTTTTGGGCTCAAGAGTGCCCAAGCGACTTACCAGCATTGTGTACAGAACTGTCTTCATAGTCAAATTGGGTGCAACGTTCATGCATATGTGGATGATATTGTGATCAAGTCAAGGAAGAAGGAGACTCTGCTTGATGACCTGAAGGAGTCTTTCGACAACTTACGGGTCTACAAGATGATACTTAACCCGGCTAAGTGTGTTTTTGGCGTTCCTGCAGGCAAGCTCTTGGGATTTTTAGTCTCTGAGCGTGGTATTGAGGCTAATCCAGATAAAATCAAAGTTATCACTTCCATGTCTAAGCCAGCATGCATCAATGATGTTCCGCGCCTGGTGGGACAGTTCACTACGTTAAGCCGGTTTATAAGCCGCCTTGGGGAGAAGGCCATCCCTTTGTACCAGATGATGAAGAGGACATACAACTTTGTCTGGAGTACGACGGCGGGTGAGGCATTTGAGGCACTCAAGAGACAGCTCACTGAACCGCCGGTCTTGGCAGCTCCGGCTGAGAAGGAACCTTTGCTCGTATACGTGGCGGCTAATAACAGGGCATTCAGCGTCGCGATCGTCGTTGAGCATAAGGAGGCGGGGAAGGAATATCCGGTTCGGAGGCCGGTTTACTACATCAGTGAAGTCCTCACAGAGTCCAAGCAGAGATATCCACATTGGCAGAAGCTGGTATATGGGGTATTCATGGCTAATCGTAAGCTGAAGCATTATTTCCTGGGGCACCAGATCACAGTAATTAGCTCTGCCCCGTTGGGAGACATAATTCAAAACAGAGAAGCCACCGACAGGATTGCTAAGTGGGCATTTGAGCTTGGACCTCTTAATCTGAAATACGTGCCTCGCACGGCGGTCAAGTCTCAAGCCTTGGTGGATTTCATAAACGACTGGACGGAGTGTCAGGCGCCGGGGAAAAAGCCAGATAACACATGTTGGACAATCCACTTTGATGGATCTAGCCAACTGGAAGGATCAGGGGCAGGGGTTGTCTTAATTTCCCTTAAAGGTGACAAGTTCTGTTATGTGCTAAGGTTAATGTTTCCTTGTACAAAAAATGCAGCTAAGTATGAAGCTCTGCTTCATGGCCTCCGGGTGGCTAAGGAGATGAACTTGAGTCGGTTTAGATGTCTCGGCGATTCAGACCTCATAGCCCAGCAAGTTTCAGGCCCTTGGGATTCCAAGGACCCGCGGATGGCGGCTTATCGTCAGGCGGTGGATGTCATTGCTGGTCATTTCAAGGGTTACCAGGTGGATCATGTTGGTCATCACAGGAATGAGGCGGCTGACGCCGTGTCAAGGATGGGTTCTTAGTGTAAGCCGGTACCGCCTAACATTTTCTTAGACGTACTACATCACCCGTCAGTTAAGTTACCTTCAGAGGAAGACTTGGCTATACCTGACTCGGATGGGAAGCTGGTGGCGTCTCTACATGCTATTCTTGACTGGACCATGCCTTACCTAGTGTACTTGGCTTGCGACGAGTTACCTAAGGATGAAAACCTGGCAAGGCAGATCATCAGGCGGTCTAAGTCTATGACAATCATGAATGGTGAGTTACATAAGTGCATCGTCACTGGCGTCTTTCAACGTTGTGTTTCACCTAAAGAAGGCAAGTAAATCTTGAATGAAATTCATGCTGGCGATTGTGGTCATCACGCTGGCTCAAAATCTCTGGTGGCCAAGGCTTTTTGACATGGCTTCTTCTGGCTGACGGCTCATAAGGATGCGGAAGACTTGGTTTGCAAGTGCGATGGGTGTCAAAAGTTCGGCCAGCGTGCTCACGTCCCGGCTCAGGAGTTGCGCATGATTCCAATTACCTGGTCGTTTGCAGTCTAGGGGCTTGATATGGTCGGGCCTTTCAAGAGATCCAAGGACAAGAAGACCCACCTCTTGGTGGCAGTGGACAAATTTACCGAGTGGATAGAAACTGAGCCGATCAGCAAGTGTGACGCGGCTACGATGGTTCAATTTGTTAAAAAGCTTATCTAGCGCTTTGGTTACCCTCATAGTATCATCACAGATAATGGTACGAACTTATCCAAGGGGGCTATGCAAGCATTCTGTGAAAGTGAGCACATACAACTTGACGTTTCTGCGGTTGCTCATCCACAATCAAATGGTCAGGCCGAGAGTGCTAACCAGGAAATCTTGAGAGGTATCAAACCCCGGCTTATGGTTCCTTTGCAACGAGCTGGGTTGTTGGGTAGAGGAGTTGTCGTCCGTCTTATGGAGCATCAGAACTACTCCCAAGATATCAACATGCTATACGCCTTTCTTAATGGTTTATGGTGCGGAAGCCGTGTTACCAAGAGATATACATCATGACTCTCGACGGGTGGCGGCCTACATTGAAGCGGATAATGAAACAGCACGTCAAGACACGTTGGATGTCTTGGAGGAAGAGCGTGATCTGGCGGCGGCTCGATCGGCGATTTATCAGCAAGACCTGCGTCGCTATCATAGCTGCAGAGTTAAGACCCGGACGTTTCAAGAAGGGGACTTAGTGTTGCGGTTGATTCGAGATCAGACATATGCACACAAGTTATCCTCTCCATGGGAAGGACCTTTCGTGGTCAGCAGATATCTCAACAACGGGTCGTATTACCTCATTGACATATGAGACAAATCAAGCACTTCTAGGCAGGAGATACGCCAGCCGTGGAACATAGCTCATCTATGGCCTTACCATACTTGAGTTGTCAAGACTTGACATTGTACACCGTCATTGTACATATCATATATATATATATATGAACAAAGCTGGCATCCCTGCAAGCCGGGGCCTCTGGCGTTTCGCGTATCTCAGTTTGCGCAACAAGGTCATCTAGGGGACTTCCAACCCACCGGGTTTAGCTTATCAGACCCTATTTATCGGCTCTTAAGCCAAAGTCAGGTGGGTTATATACCCAAAAAGTTGACTCCGTCAACAGGTCATCTAGGGGGCTTCCAACCCACCGGGTTTAGCTTATCAGACCCGATTGATTGGCTCTTAAGCCAAAGTCGGGCAGGTTATATACCCAAAAAGTTGACTCCGTCAACAGGTCATCTAGGGGGCTTCCAACCCATTGGGTTTAGCTTATCAGACCCTATTGATCGGCTCTTATGCCAAAGTCAGGCGGGTTATATACCCAAAAAGTTGACTCCGTCAAGAGGTCATCTAGGGGGCTTCCAACCCACCGGGTTTAGCTTATCAGACCCTATTGATCGGCTCTTAAGCCAAAGGCAGGAGGGTTATATACCCAAAAAGTTGACTCCGTCAACAGGTCATCTAGGGGGCTTCCAACCCATCGGCTTTAGCTTATCAGACCCTATTGATCGGCTCTTAAGCCAATGTCAGGCGGGTTATATACCCAAAAAGTTGACTCCGTCAACAAGGTCATTTGGGGGCTTCCAACCCACCGGTTTTAGCTTACATACCCTCTTGATTGGCTCTTAAGCAACCGCAAGCTCGAGTTAAACCTGCATGTAAGCTGATGCTGCTCCGCTATGTGACCCGCCGAACTCTTACCAGTTAATCTCGCCTGGAGACCCTAAACCAGTTCAAAGAGGTTGACGGCCAATCTCGATAGAGACCCTATACTGCTTAAGGTTAAACCTGTGGCTCTTGTCACGTGAGGGCCGGCTTACGGAAAGTGAGGATAAACTCTCTCATCTACCGCCTACTCTTCGCTATGTGGCCCGTTTCGTACTCTTCGACAGTTAATCTTTTAAAGACCCTGCACTATTTAAGGTTAAAACGACAGATTTATGTCACGTGAGAGGCAGTTTATGGGCTACCAAGGTACTCATGCCCTGCCGCATCTCTTTCTGGGACATTACACTCCTATCAGTTAATCTCTCTTAGAGACCCTGAGCCGTTCAAAGAAGTTGACGGCCAATCTCGATAGAGACCCTGTACGGATAAGGAGTTCTAGTAGCGAGTCCACCCAGAAGAACTGGCACATGAGTTATTGAAAAAGCAAGTCAGGAAAGATTTAACATCTCTGGGTTGTGCTATTCCAAGCCACCCTCACGATAGTGTGGAAAATATTCTGCTCTTACAGGCTGCTTTCTTAGGATGAGCCGCCACAACATCTGGTATGAATTGAAGCACAAGGCAGACATAATATATTAAGCCGTGCGGTTTCCTATGTGCACGATGGCACAGTTCAGGCAAGACAAGGTTTTTCCTAAAGACTGATTACAACGCTCTTCATAGAGGGCTCAAAAAGCAAGACTTAAAGTGTTTACACCGCTCAAGATTTCGGCGGGTCAAGAAGCCGGGTTAAACCATGGCAGTATTAAATTGATCAGCTGGACGGCGGGTCATCCTGCGGAAGGTCTTCGACCTCCTCGATCTGAAGATTGTCCACGTCCCAGTCGCAGTTGGTTAAAGCTTCAAAGTTGGACTCTTCAAAGAGGGGAGACGGGTCAATATCAGGGGCAAAGAGATGCTTACAGCGTGCAGGAGTTAAATCCCTGGCCTCGAAGGTTGGGCCGTGCACTTGCTTATTTTCAGCGTTGTAAGCCGCCTGATATGTTGACAGATTCACTTCTTCCGCCAACACTGATGCGAGGACCCTGGAGGCCTTCATACAACGAGCATAGTCGGCCTCTGTGAATTCTGAGTCGTCGTCCTTCTTTCAGGGAAAGCCATCCATCATCTCTTCAGGAGTTAGCTCTAGGGCAAAGGCCAAAGCCCGACTTATTGCAGCAATGGCTCCCTTCTGGGCGGCTGATTTTTTGAGTTCTTGGATTTGCTCTGGCAGGGTGGACAACACTTCTATGACACCTTTCATGAACTTGGGGATGCTTTCTTTGTTCATCATAGCCCTGATGGTGCAAAGGCTCCTGTAGTACAGCTGTTCTGACAAAGTGTAGACGGCTTTCAGCTGCAGCAAGCTGTCAGCACCAAGCTGGCGTCTCCTTTGACCTACAAAGGATGAGTTTTGAGTGATAAGCCTCTAGTACAGTTTTCAAGCAAGGATATTGGCTAAGTCCTTAGTACTTACCAAAGATAGGAGCAGTCATCTTTGAGATATGGCGCTTCAGGGAGTGCAACTCATCGGATACGGCCATGATCTGCTGGTCAACACCGTCTGCACGTTTGGCCAGGGCAGTTTTCTCTGTCTCAGCAACCTTCTTGAAGGCTGCAAAGTCAGATTTAACTTTTACAAGTTCTTCGGCGGCAAGTCGGCACTTCTCCTCCGCTTCGCTTCAGGCGGCTTGCTGGGAGGCCAGATTGCTCTTTAAGCCGGTTAGTTCAAACTCGGCATTGCTTAAAGCTTCCTGTGATACAAACAACAAATGAGGGGTAAGTCGTCAGATAACATATTACCAGATGGTTAAGTTAAGAAAATATAATGCAAGTCTCAAGCAGATTGCAAGCAATATACACGACACTTGGGGGCTAATGTCTGTTTGTTCTCCAAGACTACAAGTAAGTTCCAGCTCATCTTCATCAAGTTAAGCCGGCACTTGGGGGCTACAGCGATGTTCTCCAAGACTACAAGTAAGTTTCGACTCATCTTCATCAAGTTAAGCCGACACTTGGGGGCTACAGCAATGTTTTCTAAGTCTACAATGAAGTTTTGTCTCATATTCGTCAAAGATAAGCCGACACTTGGGGGTTACATATGGTTCTTTGTTCAATCAACAGGGAAGTTCCGGCCCATTATTTCTATACTGACCCAAACTTGGGGGCTACCATTGATCAACTACTTAACAGTGAGTACCGTCTCAATATTTACATATTAAGCTGATACTTGGGGGCTACAGGCTAAGTGGTTCTACTTATGACATGGATTGGAAGACCCGGTTTACCATTAGCAAATATTAAACCGGCTCTTGGGGGCTACATAAGGGTATAAGGAAAGCAAGGAGTACCTCATATTTTTTCTTCATCAGATTAACAAGTTTGAGCTCCATATTCCGACTTGTGGAGAGACGGTTCAGATAATCGGCATGTAGTTCGTCGGCGGTCAATTTCTCCAGCACGGGGAACTCAAATTCCAGTTTGTCAGAAGCTTCAATTTTCTCAGTGTGCTTTGTCAGCACATGAGGTTGAGGAGTTTGAAAGCAGGTACTAGTAACGATGACGTTCGTAAGAATTGGATCGTCGACGGCCATTGAAGGGCTTGGCGGCTTAGAGTTGGTCCTTGGAGGACTCTTAGTTGCCGTCTCATGGGCCGCCGGCTCGACAGAACGACGAGCGTCTTTAGGAGCATCCGTTGAGGCTGCAGAGGGATCAGCATGTGCTGCAGGAGAGTCCGGCTTGGCAGGCTCCAGCTCTTGGGCAGTGGGGGCAGAGGTAGACCCGCTGGTCTTCCTTCATTTTGCTTGAGCCCTGGAAAGCATAGAAGGTTACTGTATAAAGTTTAAGGATGACAAAGGATATGATGCAAGCATGAAAGCACGTACTCTGGGTTGATCTTCAGAGGCGGCAACTTAATTGCCGTAGAGTCGCCTGATGAAGGGGGCGATTCCTGAAAACAGTTAAAGCAATATAAAGACAGGGTAAAGTTGTAAGGCAAGGTTGACAAAATTAAACCAAGTTAAACAAATACCTCAGCCGGCCGTTCCGTTGAACCGGAGAGTGGGACAACCCGGCCATAAGATCTTCAGAGTCGGCGCTCCGGGTATGGCGTCTGGGGAGGTGTTGTTGCTTTTTCAAAAGAAACTTGGGGTCTAGATAAGCAAGAGGATGAGAAAATGGAACTTTTCGGACGACCCGCCGTATCTTCTTTGGTGGAAGATGTTCTGAGTCAGATGAAACATAGGTTACCTCAGGAACGTTGGCGTGGCTTGTCTCTGTTTCGTCCTGTGAAGTTATTTCTGTCGGTAAGGTGCATAGTAAGACGGTCAAGAGAGTTCAAGTTCTACCTCTGAGTCGTCAGCCTTAGGATGCTCTTGAGGTACAGTTTTCTTCTTTCGGCCACCGGCCTTCTCCTTCGACTTCTTCGGAGGAGGGACGTATTTCTTTTTCCAGAATCTGGAGTTAGCATGAAAGTAAAAGCCTCCGAAAGAGGTTAAAGATTGCAAAAATACATGGATAGCTAACGCGGAAGTAAGAAGATTGAGAGTCGCCCTTACATCTGGGGCCGGGTTTGCGGCACAGAAGGGTGGTAATCCAATGGTGCGGCAAGATTCTTTAGACTCATGGATAAGGCCTTTTATGGCGGCAACGATGTTTTCTTCTGACAAAGTGGTAGGATTAAATCAGAGGGGGTCATTGGCATCACCCGTATATTCACACATGAGACGGTTTCTCCGGCTGAGAGGCATGACTCTCCAAGAGATCCAGCAGCGGGTTAGATCAATCCCTGTCAGACCATTGGCCATGAGGGCTCTAATTTTGGCGAAAGCTGGAGCATACTTCACCCGTTTGGAGGCTAACATCCGATCAGGGAGTTCGGTTGTGGTACGGAGCCGGGTGGGAAGATAACCCGGCAATGGACGTTCCCCTTTAGGAGAAGTATATTTGCAAAAAAACCAGGTTCTGTTCCAATCCTTGGGGTGACTTGGCATTCGAACAGCCGGAAAGGTCATATCCCGTCTTCTTTGGATGGAGACTCCGCCGAGCTCTAAGCTTGGGCCAGCCGCCACTTCTGTCTGGCGGTTTACGTAGAAAAACTCACGGAAGAGGTCAACCAACGACTCTTCTTGAAAGTAAACTTCACAGAGGATTTGGAAGTTGCACATATTTGATACAGAGTTGGGCGCAATATCCTGAGGATGCAACTTGAAGAAATGGAGGACGTCTCAGAAAAATTTAGAACCGGGCGGGCTGAAACCACGCACAAGGTGGTCCGCAAATATGACTACTCCGCCATCTTGGGGGATGGGTTTCTTCTCCTTGCCCGGAACCCGCCAATGGATGACATTTTTGGCTGGCAAGGTCCCTGCATCTACGAAGTCTTGCAAAAATTCCTCAGAGACCGCAGAGCCAACCCAATTATAGGAAGAGGACACATGAGGCATAATGGCGCCTTAGAACTGTGAAAAGTAACAGTGCACGGTGAGTTGGAAAGTGACAGACAACTAAGGGCGGCTGATGAATCTAAGCACTACGAAGCTAAGCCGCCGAATGTAGTTCATGGCGAGAGCCGGAAGTTTAATGGCGAGTTAAGTTTGCAAGGCAATGAAGCAAAATACAACTAAGCGTGGAAAACAGGTTTCACATATTGTCTTTACAGTGAAAGATCTACGGACAGAGGAAAAGCAGATTTATTTTAGGCCTAGAGACGAACTGAGGAAGAACTGGCAAAGTTCGAGGGCAGTAAAAGGAAGCAACTACAGATCTATACTAGGCTATTGGTGATTTCACACGATTTACCGCAATGAGAAGATGATCATTACAAGATTTATTGGGCTATGTGTCGTTTGGCATTACGAAGAACTTGCGCTCTAATGGGGCTGAAGAACTCCATGGATTTGTCACACTAAGCTACAGATCTAGGGGATGGAGAAAGACGTACTGGAAGTGACGCAGCGGTCACAGGCAAGGCTCTGGTCTGTTCAGGTTGATGCCGCGGCCTAGGGCGACGACGGCGATGAAGCTTCACCACAGAGAGGGATCTCAGGGGCGATGGCGTCGAGAGGAAGAAGAAGAGGCACAGGCGGCGGAGGAAATGAGAAAGACCCTTCGTGGTCCTATTTAAGAGGCTCTAAAGTGGAAATAGGCACGGGAATCAAGGCGACGGAAACTGATCGACCGAGACGGACGCCTCGATTTTTTGTTTCCCATGCAACATTACCCAACAGTGGCATCATGCTCTAGGTCTATGTGTAGATGAGATCTTGAGTAGAACACAAAGAGTTTGTGGGCGTTGATGCTTAGATTGCTTCCTCCCTTGGTCGTGTTTTGGTTCAGCAGTATTGTGGGATGAACCGGCCCGGACCAACCTTACTCGCACGCTTACGAGAGACTGGTTCCATCAACTGACGTGTAACCTTGTTGCACAAAGATGGCTGGTGGGTGTCTGTTTCCGCTACTTTAGTTGGAACAGATTCGACAAAGGCGGTCCTTGAGAAGGTTGAAAAGCAACTTAAGTATCAATGTTGTGGTTTTGCGTAGGTGAGAATTGTTCTTGCTAGATACCCGTAGCAGCCACGTAAAACTTGCAACAACAATTAGAGGACGTCTAACTTGTTTTTGCAGGGTATGTTGTGATGTGATATTGCCAATTACATGATGAGATATATGTGATGTACGAGATAATCATGTGTTGTATAGAATATCACGACTTGCATGTCGATAAGTACGGCAACCGGCAGGAGCCATAGGGTTGTCTTTAATTATTGTATAGCATGCATGTCAATCATTAAGCGCTATGTAATGCTTTACTTTATCTCTAAATGGTAGCAATAGTAGTATGAGCATGGTGGGCGCGACAACCCCGATGGCAACACAATGATGGAGATCATGATGATGGAGATCATGGTGTTATGCCGGTGATGATGGAGATCATGCCGGTGCTTTCAAGATGGAGATCAAAAGCACAAGTTCATGGCCATATCATGTCACTTTTGATTTGCATGTGATGTTAATCCTTTTATGCACCTTGTTTTTCTTAGGACGACGGTAGCATTATAAGGTGATCCCTCACTTAATTTCAAGATAAATTGTGTTCTCCCTGAGTGTGCACCATTGTGAAAGTTCGTCGTGTCGAGACACCACGTGATGATCGGGTGTGATAGACTCTATGTTCACATACAGTGGGTGCAAGCGAGTGTTGCACATGCAGAACACTCGGGTTAAACTTGACGAGCCTAGCATGTACAGACATGGCCTCGGAACACAAGAGACCGAAAGGTCGAATATGAGTCATATAGTAGATATGATCAACATGATGATGTTCACCATTGAAACCACCTCAACTAACGTGATGATCGGACTTGAGTTGGTGAATTTGGATCATGTATCGCTCGAATGACCGGAGGGATGTCAATTTGAGTGGGAGTTCTTAAGTAATATGATTAATTGAACTCATTAAAATGAACATAGTCACTAGAGTCTTTGCAAATTATGTTGTAGCTCATGTTGTAGCTCCCTTGAATTTTTATATGTTCCTAGAGAAATAGAGTTGGAAGATGATGGTAGCAATATTGGGGACTGGGTCCATGATCTGAGGATTGTCCTCATTGCTGCACAGAAGGCTTATGTCCTTAATGATGATCCCTGAGCTGTTCGCGATATTTGACACCGCGAAGGTAGAAATCAAGAAGGAGCTGTAGGAGATATGCCCTAGAGGCAATAATAAATGTTATTGATTATCTTCCTGTTCATAATTAGGTTTATGTTCCATGATATAGCTGCTATGGTTCTTGAGTCTACAATAACCACGAGGCTTGAAGGAAGACTCTTATGCACGTGTGGAATAATAAACGATAAATTGTATTCCTAGTCTGGCCTCTAAGACTGGCTCAAGTATTGCATGATGATCCTGTTTTCCTGATCATGGGCATGGCTATGCTGGCAATTTTGAGGGCACAATGTTAGAAGAAGATTTGTGTTGAATCGACCCGAATTGATGTTATGCTATGAGATACATTCGTCATAAGTTAATGGTAAATAACATAGAGAAGTTAATGTTTGCATAATTCCTTAGACCATGAGAGTATTGAGTTTCTTCATGCTTGCTTCATGAACTTTGGGGTTTGTTAAACGTCATCCGTAAATGGGTGGCTATTACGGCGGCTTACGGGTTCATGGAAAAGCATGTCAAGTAACTTGATAGCTCAAGATTGGGATTTGCTCCTCCGACGATGGAGAGATATCTCTGGGCCCTCTCGGTGTTACGGTATCCACCATCGTCTGGCCAGACACTTTGTGATTTGATCACGGGGATGCCGGAACACTGGAACGAGAAAAGAGAACAATACCGGCAACGAGGTAACTGGCATAGTGGACAAGTTGTTGATCCACGGGGATGCCAACATGTCTCACCTCGGGTATTTGTAACATATCGCGAAGCAACAGGAATAGCACACGGCAACTGGAGGTTCACTTGAATATTCATTCGTGTGGGTATAGGGGTCAATATGGGTGTCCACGGCTCCGATGTTGATCATTGATCGGAAGGGGTTCCGGGTCATGTCTATGCTTCACCGAACCTATAGGGTCACACGCTTAAGGGTCATCTATCTGCTGAATACTAGACAGGGAGTTTGAGAGAAAATCATCGAAAAAGTTTCGGACACCGGAAAAGTTTCGGACAGCGGAAAACTTCCGCAGGGAGAACACCGGAACAGTTTCGGTAAAACTCAAAAGTTGTTTCAGGGGATACCATTAAGTCAAATTGGTTTCGGCACATGCCTGATAATTCTTGGAGGGTGCCAGCATCATTCTGGAAACTTTTGGGAATTTTCCGGAAGAAAAACCGGAAATGTTCCGGAGCTGCCGGAACCGCTTCAGATGCTTTTCGCAGATGAAAATCAATAAACTGGAATTGTTTCGAAAAGTGTTGAAAATTATTTTAGTGGGTACTAGAAATGTTTTAAGCCCACGTAAATATTTTCAGTTCGATCAGACGCTGAAAAATGTCATCGTGAATAGTGAAATCAGCTTTATGGTTACTTTTTGGAAAGCCACCTTTTTGGGCTTTTGCTCCAAAATATCTTGGAGATGACATGGATGGATGTGGCTGAAATTTCAGCCCCTCCACCCCTCCTTCTCCTATAAATAGAGGTGGAGGGGGCAGTCCAAAACTCATCCCTTCTCACATACAAGTGCCATGCATGATCTGGCTTCTTCTCTCCCTCCCAGCGAAATAGTTTCGTAGAGCCGAAAGGCTGTCTGGGTTCCGGCAGGAACTAGTTCTGGACGGCGAAGCCCTGCCGGATAGATGACACCATATGTGTGCAACTTTGTAGAGAGATCGTACTTTCGGTCTTAGTTCGAGAGTGCCTCCCGAAGGGATTTCCGTGTGACCGTCCGAGTTTTGTGGGTCCTCCCGAAGGGCTGTCCGAGTGACAGTCCAAGTTTTGGAGGTCCTCCCGAAGGGCTGTCCGCGACACCGTCCGGGGGGACTGTGTGACCGCCTCCCGGAGGGCTGTCCGAGGGGCAGATGAGGGTATACATCCTCGCGGTTGGGAGGTTGTAAATCCTAGCTGCAGGGATCTGCACCACCGTTCGTCATCGACTCTACTTCCGCTGCGCTACGAGTCGGTAACGAAAATGATCAAACCTTGTATGCAGTCTCCATAGTGGTCCTGGGCTGGTGCGTAGGTTGGGAAATTTTTGTTTTCTGCTGCGTTACCCAACAGTGGCATCAAGAGCCGTGCTATGCGTAGATGCAGGTTGCGATCTAGAATACATAGAGATGTATGGGTGTTGCACAATATAATTAGGTAGTAGATGAGATCTATTGCTGAAAATTATTTGTGCGGGTAGCATATGTAATCTGCTACCCGATGTTCCTTTTGCTTCCCCTGAATTTGCATAGTCCTGATCTTGACGGAATGGTCGAATCTCACAAAGTTCTGGCAATCCGCGATCCTTTCATGCTGCTCCTTAGTATGTTGATTGACAGATCAACGATGTGTTAACAGTTCTTTGGGTTCCACCATAGTTGAGAAAGATGGATGTTTCGCAGATGAAAGGGCAATGCAGATGTGATCTGCACAGGGGTCATGCGTATGACGAAGTTTAGTATGGGGCTCGAGATTTTATCTCGTGTTTTATACACCCTGGAAAGTTAATCTAGCAACTTGAATTATCATACTTGATGATGGACGTTGGTATATTCGGTTTGTTTCAAAACCTTAGAAGCCACGTAAAACAAGTTTTTGCATGAACCGATTAGAGGCGTCTAACTTGGTTTTGCAGGATGGTTTGCATGTGCATATGATGTGGTATAGCAATGCTCATATTAATTTGATTATGTATGAGATGACTATATGATGTAATATTAACATGACCTGCGTGTCATGATTCGGCATGATGGCTGGATCCATATGATTGTCACTTTAATGACCTGCGTGTCAACCTTAAGTAATGCACTTATTTTATTAGCTATAGAGATAGCAATATTATTTGGTGCATCGACAAGGTGGTGAAAATCTTCGCGAAGGTGAACACCGACGCGAATGCCAAAGACGAAGGAATGAAAGACTTCCCCGTCAGAAATGGCTATACCATATCATGCTATTATGAATTGCCTGAGATGTTTATCCCTCTTGATGCACCCTTCTTGATTGCGCGGTAGTCGCTTTTTATTAGGGTGATCTCTCACAAAATATCAAGTAGTTAGTGTTCTCCCAAGTGTAGCACCGTCACGGCACCTATCTCTTCGGGGTATCACATGGTTACATGGGTACGAACGATTAGAGAAGTGTGAGGCGGGTGAGTTGAGACCTCGCAGCGAGATCACTTGGTTGTCTTGACGTTCAGGCATGAAAGTCATGAGCTCAGAACACACGCATCGAAAGATGAACAAGAGTCACATAGAGATGTCATTGGGAAGTTGGCCTACCAATTGAAATTCTCGTCACTTGAGATGGTTACATCCTTGACGTTGAATTGAAAGTTGGGTCTTGCATCACTCAAAATCAATTATGAGAGATATTGATTTGAGTGGGAGCGCACTGTAGAATTAACTTTTTTTTAATTCTCAGTGCAATTAATTTCGAACAATGTCTAAGTGTGATTTGCATAATAGTTGTAGAATAATGGCTCGCGTTTCCACCTTTCCTATTAAAATTGAATAGCTTTTAAATATCTGGCTAAAACTTTACGGTTGGTAACGTAATGTGAGGATTGTCCTCAAGAGTGCCGAGAAGGACTTTGTCCTATCGCATGATTTTGGTATTCTCCCACTAATGCTATGGATCATGTGACTCTCGTCCTTCGATCCAAAAGCTAGAAATCCTTTTCAGTTAAAGTGCAATATGTTTGCTTCCATGAGACCTGAACTTCGAAAGTTTGGATAGTTATGTGATATTCATGGAATCTGAAAATCATTTTTAGAGACAGACAAAGGCTAAAAGATATGACATATCCAAAGCAATGTTTGTTTGCAAACTATTAGTAAAGAAGTTTACTATGCATTAGACTGATAAGAGAGGGATCCAGGAGAACGCATGTCATATGATGAAAGGTGAATAAAACAACAACTTAAAGAGAAAGGAAGTGTCCGAAGGGTGTTAGTGAGACTTTCACGCCTAGGAAGTCCAGGGCTAATGCCACTCTTAAGTTGGATGCCTCTTCTGAGAGTAGGAGAAACACTGAAAAGTTAAACTGTTAGAAGTATAATGGCAAAAGGAAAGAAGACTGGAATATCCAGCTCATGTATGAATGTCATACAAGTTTTTGATGTATAGAAGGCTGGTCAAAGATATAGTTCTTGGGAATTATGGTTAAACATGTTAATCATTAATTCTTCGGTATTGTGAGTTAATCACAAAGATACCCGCTCGATTGCATTCTGTTGCAACTCGATGTAAGAACTACTATGGCCTGAAAGACTAGCCAGGGATGAGGTTTAGATACACGCAGGGAACATAGTAAATGTTACTATGCCTTCCATCGGTGTATTCCCTATGTATTTACTTTCATAATTCATTTAGAATTTCACACTCTAGCCCTTTGCATAAGGTATCTTGCAAGAAGGTTGTTCATAAGATAACTTTTGATGTTCGGTGTTATGAATAACATAAGGGTCATACTTCCATTATGAATGAGACGTATGCTATGAATATTGATAATAATACATTACCTCTGTATTTACTTTCATAATTCATTTAGAGTTTCACACTCTAGCCCTTTGCATAAGGTATCTTGCAAGAAGGTTGTTCATAAGAGAACTTCTGATGTTCGGTGTTATGAATAACATAAGGGCCATACTTCCATTATGAATGAGACGTATGCTATGAATATTGATAATAATACATTACCTCTGGGTTTACTTTCATAATTCATTTTAGAGTTTCATACACTCTAGCCCTTTGCATAAGGTATCTTGCAAGAAGGTTGTTCATAAGAGAACTTTTGATGTTCGGTGTTATGAATAACATAAGGGCCATACTTCCATTATGAATGAGACGTATGCTATGAATATTGATAATAATACAATACCTCTGGGTTTACTTTCATAATTCATTTTAGAGTTTCATACACTCTAGCCCATTGCACCATGTTTGTTGCAATAGAGTTGTTCATAAAAACAACAATTGTTGTTCAGTATTATGAATAAAATGAAGGGCCATGCTTCCATCCTAGATGGGATGTATGTTATGAATATTGATGGTTATATGATACATCCATAAACACTAACGCTAAGTGTTGCAAGACTAAAAGAATACCACACAAGTGTGGCACTACATTTGGTCACATTGGAGAAACCCGCATGGAAAATTCCATTATGATGGATTTTGAAGTTGTTTGATTTTGAATCATCTGACACTTGCAACTTTCCCCCGAAAAGTGAAGTGACTGAAATACCGTTCACATGCCATAAGGAACGAGCAAAGAACATATTGGTGATCATACATTATGATATATGTAGTCCAATAAATGTTGTTGCAAGTAGTGGATTTATCTATCTTTAGAAATGACTCAAGTAGACATATGGATATTTACTTGATGAGACGTAAGTCTTGATCTTTTGAAATCATTCGAAAGGTTTTCAAAAATGAAGTAGAAGTTATTGTAACAAGAAAGTTATGTTTCTGCGATTTGATTGCGGAAAGGAATTGAGTTACAAGTTTAGCGAATGTCTAATGAGTTGTGAAAAGAGTTTCATAACTTGCACCTCCCGGAACACCACTACAAGTGGAAAGTCCGTGAAGATGTAATCAAACCATTTATGACATGGTAAGATCAAAGATGACATAAATAGATTTGCCATTATCCCTTTTATAGAGTGATGCTTTAGAGACTACAACTTTTACACTGAAAAGAGATCCATCAGGTCTGTTGAAATGACGCCATGGTATGGTATGCCCAACCATGTTATATCTTTTCTTAACATTTGGAATATGGGGCTTGTGTAAAAGGTTACAAACCTATTCCAAATCAGACAAGTGCTACTTTGTAGGGTTACCCCAAGTCATTGGGTATTCCCCCACCACTATACCGAGGCAAAGGGTTTTGCCACAAAACGGTATGCTTTTAAAGAGAATAGTTCTTACAAAAGGTGAGTGGGAGGATAGTGCAACTTGACGAGATAACCAGTATCTTCGTCATCGGTTCAAAGGAAAGAAACCCTGGAAGTGATTCCATTGTTTTCCTACTACGACTGATACGGAAGTATCTACAATAAAATGTATGGACTTCGGTCGAACGTGCAGCTGAACCACGTAGGCAAAGCTCGTGCAAACCTATCAAGTGCACAAAGGAGATATTGTTGTTAGACAACAGTATACCTACAATACACAAGGAAGCGTTGATGGGCCCTGACTCCGGGATTGGCTAAATGCCAATACAATCCGAGATAGTTTCCATATAAGTGATTCAAGATTAAAGCCTTGATACACCTTTCAGAGGACTTAGAGTCTAACGAATATTTATGGAACTAAAAACTGATACAGATAAAAATGTTTTATCCATAAAGCTCGACTTGTTGAAATAACAAGTTCAAGGAGTTGACCACGATGAGGTTGTTTCACCGTAGCGATGCTTAAGATCGGTTCGGGTTGAACTAGCAATTAATACATACATCAATCATGAGATATGAAACATGGAAGACAAAAGGATTTCCATTTGATGGAAATGAAACCTAGGACTTGTATGTGATACAATCCAAAGTAATTTGTCGATCCAGAGGATGCTAGTAAGTATGCAAACTTCAGAGTTCCAGCAATGGACAGAAGAGAGCAAAATGGAGTTGGAATCTTCGTGGTTTGATGAAATGGTCAAAAAGGGTTTTTGACTTCATCAATGGGTAACGAAGATGCTTGTGATTCAAGAAAGTAAGTCGGAGCATAATAGTATTTCTAAAACGTCGTGTGCTTGACACATTGTTAATTGGAAATGAATTTCTTGACACAAATTAAGACTTCATTTGAAAATAGTTTTTCGATGAAGTGCTTAGGCTAAATAGCCTCAATATTAGGCATGATGATCTATGCAGATAGATTTACCTAATGGGGCTAAGCTATGAATACATATTGACAAGATGCTAAAACTTTTTAGCATTTAAAACGCCAAGGAGTGATTCTTGCCGAAGTCACATGGAAAGAGTTTTTGCAAGACTCAGTGTCCTAAAACACTGATGAGTAAAATACATGATGGAGATTCCACACACTCTTGTGTTTGGATTAATCATGTATTCCATGGTATGTAAAACAACCAGATATGTCCGATACTCCAAAGTTGTTGCGAGTATGGATACCAAAGTATCAAAGTACTGATCATAGGACAACAGTGAAAGATGTCATTAAGTGATAGAGTAGTACCGATGACATGGTTTCTCGCAAGAAGAGATTATGAAGTGCTCGTTGTAAGTAATTACATCGATACAGTCTTCATCGATGCTCCATGCGATTTTTGATTTAAGTTAAGGATTTTGTGTAATACACAATATGGTGACGGTAGTTTGAAATTGTTCCAAACAAGATACTGTGGCGAATTCTATAAAAAAGGCTAAGTATGTTGACGCTTTGGAAGCGACAAAGAAGTTGTTGAATCATATAGTTCATTCATGAACTTAGTATGGTTCCAAGATGGCTTTGGTCTATGAGACACTATTGCAGATAGTTGCTCCATAGCTCAGTCTGAGGAATCAGGTTTCGACCAATGATTCACACATATGCAAAGCCAAGTTCACACAAAATACAAATTTTGTGATAGCGTGAAAACGCGAGGATATGCAGAGTGTCACACGGAGCTGAAGTTGTCAGATCCGTTGGACATCAGGCTATACAACAAGCGAAGCATATTTTACACCAGTATGCCATAGGTGTAAAGTACATTAGCATTGACTAGATTATTGACTCTAGTGCAAGTGGGAGTCTGTAGGAGATATGCCCTAGAGGCAATAATAAATGTTATTGATTATCTCCCTGTTCATAATTAGGTTTATGTTCCATGCTATAACTGCTATGGTTCTTGAGTCTACAATAACCACGAGGCTTGAAGGAAGACTCATATGCACGTGTGGAATAATAAACGATAAATTGTATTCCTAGTCTGGCCTCTAAGACTGGCTCAAGTATTGCATGATGATCCTGTTTTCCTGATCATGGGCATGGCTATGCCGGCAATTTTGAGGGCACAATGTTAGAAGAAGATTTGTGTTGAATCGACCCGAATTGATGTTATGCTATGAGATACATTCGTCATAAGTTAATGGTAAATAACATAGAGAAGTTAATGTTTGCATAATTCCTTAGACCATGAGAGTATTGAGTTTCTTCATGCTTGCTTCATGAACTTTGGGGTTTGTTAAACGTCATCCGTAAATGGGTGGCTATTACGGCGGCTTACGGGTTCATGGAAAAGCATGTCAAGTAACTTGATAGCTCAAGATTGGGATTTGCTCCTCCGACGATGGAGAGATATCTCTGGGCCCTCTCGGTGTTACGGTATCCACCATCGTTTGGCCAGACACTTTGTGATTTGATCACGGGGATGCCGGAACACTGGAACGAGAAAAGAGAACAATACCGGCAACGAGGTAACTGGCATAGTGGACAAGTTGTTGATCCACGGGGATGCCAACATGTCTCACCTCGGGTATTTGTAACATATCGCGAAGCAACAGGAATAGCACACGGCAACTGGAGGTTCACTCGAATATTCATTCGTGTGGGTATAGGGGTCAATATGGGTGTCCATGGCTCCGATGTTGATCATTGATCGGAAGGGGTTCCGGGTCATGTCTATGCTTCACCGAACCTATAGGGTCACACGCTTAAGGGTCATCTATCTGCTGAATACTAGACAGGGAGTTTGAGAGAAAATCATCGAAAAAGTTTCGGACACCGGAAAAGTTTCGGACAGCGGAAAACTTCCGCAGGGAGAACACCGGAACAGTTTCGGTAAAACTGAAAAGTTGTTTCAGGGGATACCATTAAGTCAAATTGGTTTCGGCACATGCCTGATAATTCTTGGAGGGTGCCAGCATCATTCTGGAAACTTTTGGGAATTTTTCGGAAGAAAAACCGGAAATGTTCCGGAGCTGCCGGAACCGCTTCAGATGCTTTTCGCAGATGAAAATCACTAAACCGGAATTGTTTCGAAAAGTGTTGAAAATTATTTTAGTGGGTACTGGAAATGTTCTAAGCCCACGTAAATATTTCAGTTCGATCAGACGCTGAAAAATGTCATCGTGAATAGTGAAATCAGCTTTATGGTTACTTTTTGGAAAGCCACCTTTTTGGGCTTTTGCTCCAAAATATCTTGGAGATGACATGGATGGATGTGGCTGAAATTTCAGCCCCTCCACCCCTCCTTCTCCTATAAATAGAGGTGGAGGGGGCAGCCCAAAACTCATCCCTTCTCACATACAAGTGCCATGCATGATCTGGCTTCTTCTCTCCCTCCCAGCGAAATAGTTTCGTAGAGCCGAAAGGCTGTCTGGGTTCCGGCAGGAACTAGTTCTGGACGGCGAAGCCCTGCCGGATAGATGACACCATATGTGTGCAACTTTGTAGAGAGATCGTAGTTTCGGTCTTAGTTCGAGAGTGCCTCCCGAAGGGCTGTCCGTGTGACCGTCCGAGTTTTGGAGGTCCTCCCGAAGGGCTGTCCGAGTGACAGTCCAAGTTTTGGAGGTCCTCCCGAAGGGCTGTCCGCGACACCGTCCGGGGGGACTATGTGACCGCCTCCCGGAGGGCTGTCCGAGGGGCAGATGAGGGTATACATCCTCGCGATTGGGAGGTTGTAAATCCTAGCTGCAGGGATCTGCACCACCGTTCGTCATCGACTCTACTTCTGCTGCGCTACGAGTCGGTAACGAAAATGATCAAACCTTGTATGCAGTCTCCATAGTGGTCCTCGGCTGGTGCGTAGGTTGGGAAATTTTTGTTTTCTGCTGCGTTACCCAACAGGAGCATCAAGTGTTGATGGTTAGTAAAACCACTAGTTTTGAGAAGGGCAAGGGCAAGGAGGGAAACTTCATGGATGGCAAGTCAGTTGCTGCTCCAGTGAAGCAACCCAAAGTTGAACCCCAAACCCAAGACTAAGTGCTTCTATTATGAGGAGAGCGGTCGCTGAAGCGAAAAAAACCTAGATACTAGGTAGATAAGAAGGATGGCAACGTCGACAGAAGTATATTTGATATACGTGTTATTGATGTGTACCATGCTAGTGCTCCTAGTAGCACCTGGGTATTGGATACCGGTTCGGTTGCTAAATGTTAGTGACTCAAAATAAAAGCTATGGAATAAACGGAGAACTAGATAAGGGTGAGGTGACGATGTGTGTTGGAAATGTTTCCAAGGTTGACGTGATCAACATCGCACGCTCTCTCTACCTTCGAGATTAGTGACGAACCTAAATAAATGTTATTTGGTGTTTGCGTTGAGCATGAACGTGATTAGATCTTGTTTATTGCAATACAGTTATTCATTTAAGTCAGAGAATAATGGTTATTCTGTTTACATGAATAATACCTTCAATGGTCATGCTCCCAATGAATGGTTTGTCGAATCTTGATCGTAGTAGTAAACATGTTCATAACATAGATGCCAAAAGATACAAAGTTAATAATAATAGTACCACATACTTGTGGCACTGCACTAAATTACATATTGGTGTAAAGCGCATGAACAAACTCCATGCTGATGGATCTTTGGACTCATTCGATTTCGAATCGGTTGAGACATGCGAACCATGCCTCTTGGGCAAGATGACTAAGGACCCCGTTTTCTGGTTTGATGGAGCGGGCAAGTGATTTATTGGAAATGATACATGTTGATGTATGCAATCCAATGATTCTTGTAGTGTGCGGTGGATATCGTTATTTTCTTACCTTCACTGATGATTTGAGTAGATAATAGTGTATGTTTACTTAATGAAACACAAGTCTGAATCGTTTGAAAAGTTCAAGGAAATTCAGAGTGAAGTTTAAGATCATCATGACGAGAAGATAAGATATCTACGAGATGAACGTGGAGGTGAATATCTGATTTACGAGTTTGGTGTACAACTTAAGACAATATGAAAATTGTTTCACAACTCACGCCACCTGGAACACCATAGTGTGATGGTGTGTCTGAACGTCATAGTCGTGCTCTATTGGATATGGTGCGAATTATGATGTCTCTTATCATTTTACCACTATCGTTTTGGGGTTATGCATTAGAGACAACTACATTCAGTTTAAATAGGGCACCATCTAAATCCGTTGAGGTGACACCGTGTGAATTATGGTTTGATAGAAACCTAAGCTGTCATTTCTTAATGTTTGGGGCTATGACGCTTGTGTGAAAAATGTTTTCACCTAATAAGCTCGAACCCAAAGTGGCAAATGCATCTTCATAGAATACCCTAAGAACAGTTGGGTGAACCTTCTATCTCAGATCCAAGCATAAAGTGTTTGTTGCTAAAACTGGGTCATTTCTCGAGAAAAAGTTTCTCTGGAAAGAATTGAGTGGGAGGAAGATAGAACTTGATGAGGTTGTTAAACCTTTGTTTCAACTAGAGAGTAGCGCAGCGTAGAAAGATGTTTCTATGGAGCCTACATCAGTTGAAGAGGAAGTTAATGATGATGATCATGAAGCTTCGGATCAAATTACTATCGAACCTCGTAGGTCGACAAGGACGCGTACTGCTCCTGAATGGTACGACAACCCTGTCTTAGAGGTCATGTTGTTGGACAAATGGTTAGAGGCCATGAAATCCGAGAAAGGGTCCATGTATGAAAACCAAGTGTAAACTTTGGTAGACTTGCTCGTTGGACGGCAGGTCATCGGGTACAAATGGACCTTTGAGATGAAGACAGATGCTAATGGTAAATGTCACCATTTGTAAATCTCGACTTGTTGTAAAGAAGTTTACGCCAAGTTCAAGGAGTTTACGATGAGACCTTCTCATCCGTAGCGATGCTAAAAGTCTGTTGGAATTATGTTAGCAGTTACTGTATTTTTCAATTATGAAATCTGGCAGATGGATGTCAAAACATCGTTTCCTTCCTTGAGGAAAGGTTGTATGAGATACAACCAGAAGGTTTTGTCAGTCCTAAGGATGCTAAAAGGTGTGCAAGCTCCAGTAATCCTTCTATGGATTGGAGCAAGCATCTCGGAATTGGAATATACGCTTTGATGAGGTGATCAAAGTTTTTGAGACTATACAAAGTTTATGAGAAACTTGTATTTACAATAAAGTGAGTGGGAGCACTATAGAATTTTTGATGAGCATATGTGGTTGACATATTATTGATCGAAAATGATGTAGAATTTCTGGAAAGCATAAATGGTTGTTTGAAAAGATTTTTTCAAAGGAAGACCTGGATAAAGCTACTTAATTGTTGGGCATCGAGGTCTATAGAGATAGATCAAGACGTCTCATAAAACTTTCAATGAGTACATACCTTGAAAATATTTTGAAAGAGTTCAAAATGGATCAGTCAAAGAAAGACTTCTTGCCTGATTTGTAAGGTGTGGAGTTGAGTGAGACTCAAAGCTCGACCACGGTAGAAGGAAGAGAAAGGACGAAGGTCGTCCCCTATGCCTTAGCCATAGGCTCTATATAGTATGCCATGCTGTGTACCGTGCCTGTGTGTGCCTTGCCATGAGTCTATCAAGGGGTACAAGAGTGATCCAGGAGTGGATCACTGGACAACGGTCAAGATTATCCTTAGTAACTAAAAGACTAAGGAAATGTTTCTCAATTATGTAGGTGATAAAGAGTTCGTCGTAAAGAGTTACGTCGATGCAAGCTTTAACACCAATCCGAATGACTCTTAGTAGCAATCCGGATACGTATAGTGGAGCAGCCATTTCTCCAAGTGGAGTGTTGTAGCAGTGTCTACAGTATGACATAGAGATTTGCAAAGTATACACGGATCTGAATGACGCAGACCCGTTGACTAAAAGACCTCTCTCACATGCAAAGCATGATCGAGCCCCAGAACTCATTGGGTGTTAGATTCATAACAATACGAATCACATGGTGATGTGAACTAGATTATTGACTCTAGTGCAAGTGAGAGAATATTGGAAATATGCCCTAGAGGCAATAATAAATTAGTTATTATCATATTTCCTTGTTCATGATAATCGTTTATTATCCATGCTATAATTGTATTGATTGGAAACTAAATACATGTGTGGGTATATAGACAACACTGTGTTCCTAGTATGCCTCTAATAGACTAGCTCGTTGATCAAAGATGGTCAAGGTTTCCTAGCCATGGACATGAGATGTCATTTGATAACTGGATAACATCATTAGGAGAATGATGTGATGGACAAGACCCGAACTAGAAACGTAGCATATGATCGTGTCAGTTTATTGCTACAGTTTTCTGCATGTCAAGTATATGTTCCTATGACCATGCAACTCACGAACACCGGAGGAGTGTCTTGTGTGTATCAAACGTCGCAATGTAACTGGGTGACTATAAAGGTGCTCTACAGGATTCTCCGAGGGTGTCTGTTGGGTTGGCATGGATCAAGACTGGGATTTGTTACTCCGTGTGACGGAGAGGTATCTCAGGGCCCACTCGGTAATACAACATCACTATAAGCCTTGCAAGCAATGTGACTAAAGAGTTAACCACGGGATCTTGTATTACGGAACGAGTAAAGAGACTTGCCAGTAATGATATTGAACTAGGTATTGAGATACCGACGATCCAATCTCGAGCAAGTAACATACCGAAGAACAAAGGGAACATCATACAGGATTAACTGAATCCTTGACATAGAGGTTCGACCGATAAAGATCTTCGTAGAATATGTAGGAATCAATATGGGAATCCAGGTCCCGCTATTGGTTATTGACTATAGAGGTGTCTCGGTCATGTCTACATAGTTCTCGAACCCGCAGAGTCTGCACACTTAAGGTTCGGTGACGTTTCGATAGTATAGAGTTATGTATGGTGGTAACCGAAGGTTGTTCGGAGTCCCGGATGAGATCCCGAACGTCACGAGGAGCTACGGAATGGTCCGGAGGTAAAGATTGATATATGGGATAATAGTGTTTGGTCTCCGAAAGGGTTCCAGAATTCACCGGAATAGTTTCGGATGTTTCCCGAAATGTTCGGGGTACAAGAACACTTTATTTGGGCCAAGGGGTAAATCCCATGAGGCTTTAGGAAGGTGCAAAAGATGTTTTGCGGAGGACAGGGGCCAGACGCCAGGGACCCTGGCGTCTGGGGCCAGACGCCGAGGACCTTGGTGTCTGGTCTTGGAGTCCGAGGAGGACTCTTGCCTTGCGGGTAAACCGACCTTGAGGAGGAATTTTCTCCAAGTTTCGACCCCAGGTCTCAGCATATAAATAAAGGGGCGGGGCTAGCACTTGGGACACATCAAGAAACCCTAAGCCAAGTGCTGCCTCTCCTCTAGTTCGTAGTTTCTCCTCTAGATCGGTTTTAGCGGTGCTTAGGCGAAGCCCTGCTGAAATTGCTCCACCACCATCGCCGCAATGCCGTCGCGCTGCCGGAGAACTCGTCTACCTCTCCGCTCCCTCTTGCTGGATCAAGAAGACGGAGATCGTCATCGAGCTATACGTGTGCTGAATGCGGAGGTGCCATCCGTTCGGCGCTAGATCGGAAGGACCGTGATCAAGATCGTGAGACGATTCGTGATTGGATCGCGGGACAGATCGTGATGAGATCGCAGGACGGATCGTGATTGGATCACGGGACGGATCGTGATGGGATCACGGGACGCTCGGCGATTTGGACCGCGAAGACGTTCGACTACATCAACCGCGTTTCTTAACGCTTCCCACTTAGCGATCTACAAGGGTATGTAGATCCACTCTCCCTCTCATAGATGCTCATCACCATGGATAGATCTTGCGTGCGCGTAAGAATTTTTTTGTTTCCCATGCAACGTTACCCAACAACCGGAGCTCTCTAGCCCGACATCATGCTCCTGCAACCGAAAAGAGGGTCAGGTGCCGCTCCAACCCAGGCCCGCAGCGAGCAGGCCAGTGAGGGCCCAAATCCGGTCCTCAAGCATTTTCACCTAGCTCCGCCATTGGCATTGCACATCTCAATCTTATGTCATTGATTTTTCTGCGGAGATGCTAATTATGAAAGCTTTGATGCTTGCTCCAAATTTCAGTGCCATCGTAATTTCACTTCACAATAGTATTGACACAAGATTTGTACTATACACACACACCCTGTTCACTGGCGTCCTGGTATTTTGTAATTTAACTTTGAACATGAATTTGGCCGACAATACTATGCATCTGACAAACCATTACTCCCTCCTGTCCTTTGTAGTTCACATATAAGATTTGTCGGATATCAAACCTCGTAAAATTTGACCAACTTTATAGAAAAATACTAACATTTATAATGTTGAAATCAACATTATTAGATGTGTCATGACTTTAATTTCCGTATTGTATAAGTTTAGCATTGCAGATGTTGTTATTTGTTTCCATAAATATGGTTAAACTTTATGAAATTTGACTTTGGGCGTTCTTATATGCAGAGTAAAAAGAACCGGAGGGAGTACGTAATGTATTTTTTTCAACCAAGTGAATCCCTTTCAATTAATAATGATACAATGGAAATACAAATCACATAGATGAAAAAGGTAACGGGAAAGAAGAGGGTGAGTTGCAAAAGTCCATGTTAGGGCTTAGGTTCCATGGTGCGTTTTTTCTGAAAAATATTAATCAAAAATCACATTTTTAAAGCTTCAACATACTATAAAAATAAATAATCTACTCCGTCCGTTTCTAAATATAAGACCTTTTAGAAATTACACTATGGACTACATGCGGATATATATAGACTTATTGTAAAATATATATTCATTTATTTTGTTTCATATATAGTCTTATAGTGGAATCTCTAAAATGTTTTATATTTAGAAACGGAGCGAGTACATGTTTATATGGATAGCTACTACATGCCTCTAAGTTTTATAATGATATACATGGTTTTAGAAGCGATGCACACTACACGCTGTTATCTCGCAAGAGGAACAGTGCACGCTGTTCACTATGAAAAGTCCAAGATGTTTTTTTTTTCTGTAGATCATATGCCAACATATTTCATCATGAAACTCTATATACTTCTCGCAAAAAAAAAACTTTATATACTTGTACTCCTTTCGTTCCTAAATATTTGTCTTTTTAAAGATTTAACTATGGACTACATATGGAACAAAATGAGTGAATCTACATAGTAAATCATGTCTATATACATCCGTATATGACATGTAGTGAAATCTCTACAAAGACAAATACTTCGTATATAAAGTATTTAGGAACGGAGGGAATAGAATACAATCATATGCATATATAGAATTTTTTTTCCAAAAAAATAAAACTTTAAGCTATGGTTTTCGAATTTTTCAAAAAGAAGATCCAAAATGCCACACTCGGCGTCTTGTGCAATGCCAGTAGGTACTGCCAGAGAAGAACTGCAGCAAATAAAAAATATTACAGGTTTTTCTTTAGGCAACCAGAAGAAACTGCAGGCACACGCCACCACAAGCAACCGAACACTTTGTTGAAGCCTTGTACAATGTAAGGTGCTTAAGAGAAATGCTTAAAGAAATAAATCAAGCTTTTTTTAAGCATCGGTACTTATTTGTACAAGGTACAGTTAGGCGTCTGTCCTGTAAAAATAGGCACCGGTGTTTCAGCAAAATCCGGTTTATTTTTTTAAGCAACTCCGTAAGCATCTAGCATTGTACAAGGCCTGAGTGGCTTCCAAAAATCCGTTGGGAAGGAGAGAACTTATTTAGAAGCCCCAACAGAAAATCGAGCGCGGCTATATCACACTTCTAGCGAGACAAACTGTATGTTCGCCTGAAGCTACGCAGTAATGGCCTGGCCTAGAGGCGTTGTTCGCTCGATCGTTTTTCCTTCGTTCACTAGATTAGATTTTTTATTTTCTTTTATTTTTATATATTTTATAATTTTAAAAAATCATATATACACATATAATTTTAAAGAAAAATAGTTAAGTTGAAAAAAAGGTTTGTTCAGTGTTAAGAAAATGTTGATGTAACTATAAACAAATGTTGATAGCATCTACAAATAAAATAAAATTGTGCAGTGTGAAAATTTTGTTTGTGCGGTGTTCAAAAAATGTTGATAGCATCTGGAAAAAATGTTGGTGGAGGACACGCAAAAGCCTCCTCCCTCCAAAAGGTGTACGGTTCCTCTACCTTCCGTCGGCGGCGACGGGGTCCTCCTCGTCTCCGGGAACCTTAGGGCCATGGCGGCTCGGTGGATTCTTTGCATGTGGGAGGGCTCTATTTTTAGATGTTTCCTTCGGGTTTTGTTAGGATTTGTGTCCTGTCCAGGAAGACGAGAGGACGGTCGCTCCCTGAAGATGGAATAAGGTTCTTCCCGACTAGCCCCCGCCCCTGTGGTGCATCTACCATCATCGGCGATCGTGTAAAGGTGTGTCTCCGACGGATCTGTCCTTGATGGATTTGCTCAGATCTGGTCATAGTTCGTCTAACTTTGTGTGTCTTCAGATTGGATCCTTTCAATCTACGTTGTTGTTTTGGTACACTGGTCCTATAAGGTCTTAGCATGACGACTCCGTGATTGTCTACTACAATTGTCCGGCTCCTGCGAGAGAGGGGTGATGACGGTGTCACGCCTTCAGCTCGCTTCAGTGTTTGTAGTCATCGCTAGGTGGTCTATAAATCTGGATGCATATTTTATCATTTTAAGTGTTTATTGTACTATTATGATTAAAGATGAATAGATTAAAAGTTCTGCGGCAAAACAAATGTTGGTGAAACTATAACAAAGTGTTGATACCATGTGACAAAAATGTTTGAATACTTACTTGAAAAACAAATTAACCCATATTCGAGCAGCAATGTTCAAAAAAATATGTGTTTTGAAAATCGTTAATCATATATTTGAAAAATGTAAGACATACATGAAATAAATGTTTCAGTTGAATAAAAAAATAGAAATATGTATCGCACAAAATAGACGTCGAAACATGTGTTTTCAAAAAATGTTAATCATTATATTTAAAATATTTATCATGCATTTAAACAAATTAAAATTCTATAAAAGATGATCTCAACGTAAGCAAAAAGATGTCAACATCAAAACTTACATTTGAATAAAATGTTAATAATATATTTTTAAAACGTCAAACATGTATAAACAATGATGTTTCATTTGTATACTAAAAATGTACATGGTGTATGAGTAAAAAGTAGACATCAAAACATTTATATAATACAAAAATTCACATAAAACTATAAGTTTTCAAATATGTGAATCGTGTATTGAGAAAATGATAGACATGTATATAAAATATGTTCTTGATGTATACGAAAAATGTTAAAGGAAAATAAAACATGTGCTGAGCAAAAAAAACTGATGAAAATCGACAAAAGACACAGTAAAATGAACAAAACCAATAAAAACCAAAAAAGAAAAACAAATAAGACCAAAGAAAACCAATGCAAAAGAACAAAACATAGAAAGTAAACAAAGAATAACGAAGAAACAGTTAAAACCAAGAAAGAACCAAACAATAACAAATAAAAAAAGTGTAAAAACTATGAAATAAATGAAGAAAATCGGTAAAAACAAAGAAAAACTGAAAACCGAAAGAAAAACAGTGAAGTAAGAAAAGAAAACAAAAAGAGAAAACAAAAAACGTATGAAGATCGAGCAAGTGATCTGAAGAGCGAAGCGAACGACCTAAGCTAATGCGCCAGCCTGATAAGCACGATTTTCAGGCGAGAGGAACGATATATCCATTACAAGTGATATATTTAGCATTTGCGGATAAAATCCGCATTGAAAAAATGCAAGGCGACACCCGCGGGGGAGCCAGAGTTAAGCCGGCTACTGCATCACTCCCTGCTGCTCCAGTTTATTATGTGCGTTTCTTTTCTTCTATTGTGCTGTTTACATATATTTTTTTCATTTTGTATCTCATTTAGGACTGGTCTTTCTCTTAGGTTTTACTATGCTTGTTTTAAATTTTTATATTTTATATAATGTAAAGATTTTTTAATCTCTCGTGAATATTTTTAAATACACACTGATACTTATTTAATATACATAAACTTTTTATTTATATATAGTGGAATTTTTATATTATGAATTGTTTTCAATGTACGGTGAACCTTTTTTAATATAGGTGAACTTTCGTATATATGGTGATTTTTTTAATATATGTAAGTTTTTCGTATATATGGTGAACTTTTTAAAAATATACACTTACAGATTTTTAAATATAAATATTCATTTTTAATAGTTTTGATATATTTTACCTTCATAAACCAATGAAACAAATGGAAAAACTATTGAGAAAGGAAAACCTGCTCAGGGCATCAACTCTTTTCCAATATGAATTCAATTGTAGAGTTTGGTGACACATGTTTTAAATTGATGGTCAAACATGAACCTCAAAATACATAAACTGGAATTATGGGAGTGACCTGCATTGCAAGGCACTGTGATATTTGAATCCAAAAATTAGCAAACTGAAATTCAAATGCATACCTAAGCCTCAGCGAGCAGGACATGCAAACAAGGAAGCAAAAACGATTTTTTTTTCTGAATTCACTCAGAACATGCAGACAGGCAAAAACTAGCAACAATTTGTATTAATCGACGCACTCAGTGTCAGTACATTTTTACAAGGAACTATACAAACATGTTTGCAAAAACAACATTTTTACTAGATCAATGTGGTTCCTACAAGTTGGACCCTCGTATAACCGCCGAAAACATACAAGGCACGACGAGTCAACTTATGCGACAAACAGCTCCGCCTGGCCGTCGATGAAGAGGCTCATGAACTCCTCTCCGTCCACGGTCTCCTTCTCAATCAGGAGGTTGGCGAGCCTGTGGAGGATGTCGATGTGGGTGTTGATGATCTGTGTCGCCCGCGAGTAGGCCGTCTCCACGAGTTCCCTGACCTCGGCATCTACGATGTCCGCCGTGGCCATCGAGTAGTCCTTCTGGCTCGACATCTGCGACCAAAATACAATGCGGAAATGTCAGGCTAGTATCCAGAACAGTTGCTTGTTGTTAGTGACAGAGATTTCTGAGAAGTAAAGCTAATCTGTCATTCAGGGGTCTACTCACAGCTAGACAAACTGAAATGCTAGCGAAATTGGAAATGGTAGTATTTGTTTTGTCACTACTTTCAAGTTTGAATAGACCTTCGATTAACCCAAACATGGATGATGACTAGATTGGCAGTATATATAGGAGTGACGTGTTGCAGGAATGCAGTAAGCTGGAAGCAAGAGTGTAGTGTGGTAGTCATCTGAGGTAAACTGACACTTAGATAATGACCACCAATTGATAATGACCTTCGACAGAGGTTGGTAGAGACTTCATCAATCAGGATACTACTAAGCAAATGAAGACAAGAAATGTTGGGAAGATCCAATTTGTAGTTGAAGTTTGCACGTCTAGTTCCTTGGTTAATTTTGACAAATTATGCTTTTAGAATAACATTATTTTGTTTCTCTTGCAAAAATCTACTCCCGTCGTACTGGCATACCTGCTGGCCCAAGAAAGGGTTTCCACCAGATGACCCGATCGCAACTTGCCCAATCTTCTTGCTGAACCCAAATCTTTCAACCATTTGTCTGGCGACACGTGAGACCTGCATGAAGTCACTGGATGCCCCAGTTGTCACATTGTCTTGGCCAAAGATGACCTCCTCGGCAACCCTGCAAAAGTGGTTATACGTGTTAGCACACAAGACATCACTGTGAAAAAATGCAGTAACTAGTGGATGCATAAATAAATACAATTTCCACAAAAACCGCACCTGCCACCAAGTGCCACAGCCATTTGGTTCTCTAGGTAGCTCCTGCTGTACAGTCCAGACTCGAGCCTCTCTTCGCTGGGAGCAAAGAACGTGAGCCCACCAGACTGACCTCGAGGAATGATGGAAATCTTGGCAACAGGGTCATATTCAGGCATCAGGGCACCGACGAGGGCATGTCCAGCCTCTGCAAGTCAAAAAGTTTACATACAAATATTAGGAATCTGTGCACTCCAGGATCATTTCAACAACTGATGGTGATAAAATTACCATGATAAGCCACAAGCTTCCTCTTCTGTTCTGAAACAACTGCATTCTTCTTCTCAGGCCCAGCAATGATCCTCTCCAGAGCATCAGAGATCTCGTCCTTGCTTATCTCCTTCAGATCACGACGAGCGGCAAGGATGGCAGCCTCATTCATCAAGTTCTGAAGATCAGCACCGGTGAAACCAGGTGTCCTTCTGGCAACCTTATCGAAGTCTACATCCTTCGCCAATGCCTTTCCTCTGGAGTGAACCTATTAGATGGGAAAAAAGACATGTAAGCTGCGGCATAGAACTGCTATGATCAATAAACCAATCAAGCAGGGGAAGCCAAAGAAAATTCAGAAAACCTTGTACTTAGAAGGTTAGCAGGAGTGGATACATTAAAACCAGCACGCTTGTGACTGGGCAGGGTTGATTAAATATTAATATAAAGTCCTAGACCCAGAAACCCAGTACAAAAGTGAAATGTGCTACTGAAGTAAAATGTATTTAAAGTGTCCGACACAAACAATTTAAAGGAGGTGGTAAAATGTGAAGTTTGCTATCCATGTGCCAGAACCATGAGTTGGTCGCGAGATCTTATGGGTTTCACCTCTAGCCTACCCCAACTTGCGTGGGACTAAAGGTTTTGTTGTTGTTGGTAAAATGCGAAGTTTCTGGCATCAAACTTCACATTTTAAAACCAACCTGATACTGTGAAGTTTCTAACATAAAAACTTGTTCAGCTCAAGTTAAACTAAGCAAGTGCATAAAGCCTATAAATAATGACCAAATTAGTTATAAACATTTATAGTTTTGAGCTAAACAAGTTCTGATCTCAGAAACATCACAAGTTTTGAGCTAAACAACTTTTGATGTCAGAAACTTCACAGTCGCACATTTTGAAACATGCTATGCACTACTGTCAAGTTTCTGACATCAAAACTTGTTTAGCTCAAGGTAAACTAAGCAAGTAACAACCAAGAGCATAACTAAAGCGTATAAATACTGACCAAACTGTTCATATAAACATTTATAATTTCAAATAATGTATTTAAGGAGCAAAAAATTGAAAATGATCTCGGGGGTAAATTATGGTACTGACGAGCAAGTGCAAATCAAAAAAGCATAAAAACTGATGAATTAGTTGTCTAAGCAAAATAATTTACTCACTAGAGATGCAGGCTCAGAGAGATTGAGTTAATTCAGCATTAATGCAAGAAAGAGCTGATAGATTAGTAAGCTACAGAGCTCCAACTCTGGACTTTGCACATAACAAACCCTTACTAGGGATATGATGGTAAAAGATTTAGCAAGCTGCCCTTAGTATACATTTACCAAATTAAGTTGAACTATAGTTGTGATTATCTACGCCACTTCAACATGAAGATCAAGTTAGCCCCAATCATTTCTGAAATTTTTACCCCCTAGTTAGTGCAATTATGC
Source organism: Hordeum marinum (assembly GCA_022496015.1). Classification (NCBI taxonomy): domain Eukaryota; kingdom Viridiplantae; phylum Streptophyta; class Magnoliopsida; order Poales; family Poaceae; genus Hordeum; species Hordeum marinum. The sequence continues at coordinate 560,006,901 of CM039678.1, forward strand.
CTTCAGAGAGTAGCAGCAATTATAGTAACTAATTATGTGAGTTCAGTTCAGAATTCAGAACAATATCAGAAGTACAAGCAAATAAATCACAATTCACAAGTAAGCTAAGCACCAGGGATTGCTCACCTCAAGGATCCTGACACGGCCGGCGACATCCGGGCGATCAACGGTGACCTGCCGATCGAACCTCCCTGGCCGCAGAAGTGCCGAGTCCAGGACATCCGGCCTGTTGGTCGCAGCGAGCACGATGACACCGCTGTTTCCGGAGAAGCCGTCCATCTCCGTGAGCAGCTGGTTAATGGTCTGCTCCCTCTCATCGTTCCCTCCACCCATGCCGGCACCACGCTGCCTCCCGACGGCATCAATCTCATCGATGAAGACGATGCAGGGCGCCTTGGCCTTGGCCTTCTCGAAGAGGTCCCTCACCCTGGACGCGCCCACACCGACGAAGAGCTCGACGAACTCAGACGCAGCGCAGGAGAAGAAGGGCACCCCGGCCTCCCCGGCGACGGCACGGGCGAGCAGCGTTTTCCCGGTCCCGGGCGGGCCGACGAGCAGGCATCCCTTGGGGATCTTGGCCCCGAGCGTGGTGTACTTGTCGGGGTTCTTGAGGAAATCGACGACCTCCTGCAGCTCGAGCTTGGCCTGGTCGGCGCCGGCGACGTCCTGGAAGGTGACCCCGGTCTCGGGAACCTCCTGGAACTTGCTCTTGGAGCGGCCGAAGTCCATGGGCCCGCCCATCCCGCCGGGGCCGCCTCCGGGGCCGCCCTGCGCGCGGCGGAAGAGGAAGAAGAGCCCCGCGAAGGCGATGAAGGGGAAAAGCAGGTTGCCGACGAAGGCGAGGAACCCCCCTGGCCCCGCGGCGTCGCCCTCGGCGACGGAGATGTCAACGCCGTTGGTGGCGAGGATGTCGATGAGGTCGGGGTCGTTGGGCACGACGACGGAGGCGCGGCGGCCGTCGACGGCCGTGAGCTGCAGCATGCCGCCGTCCTTGGAGAAGCGCACGCGCTCGACCTTGCCCTTCTTGACGGCCGCGAGGAACTCGCTGTAGCGCCACTGGCCGCCGTCGGGGATGTCGGCGGCGGCCGTGCCGGGCTTGGGCGCGGTGAGCAGGTTGTCGGCGAAGGGGTTCGCGGCGGGCGTGGGCGCCTCGGCCTGCAGCTGCAGCTGCGGGGCGGCCTCCTGCGGCGGGAGCGGCGCGGGGGCATCGACGGCGAGGGCGGGAAAGGCCGGCGAGGCGGCGAGCGCGAGGAGCAGGGCGGGCACGGGCCTGGAGGAGACCGGGAGGCGCGGGGGGCGGATGGAGGAGGGCTTGGGGAGGGAGGCGGTGATGAGGAGGTGGGAGGAGGAGAGGGAAGGGGGCGCCATGGCTGCTGGTTGCGTGCTCGCTGCTGATTCACCGGTGGAGTCTGGGGTGGGGAGGAGGAGATATAAGGGAAAGATTGGTTTTTTGTGGACGTGGAGGCGCCGGCGGCCATAGATGGCTTTGGGGTCGTGATATCTCGACCAATTCCCTGAACCTCTTCAGTCCACATTGCAAGCCACTCTGACCGACTCACTGACTGAAAATGAGAGGCTCATGATTTATTATTTTTGATTACCATGGTTGGAAACAAATTATCCTAGGGGTTCAAAATTATGATGATTGAACATGTTTTGGTTGCAACAAAATTGTTATGCTTTGTGCAATTAAGCATGACAAGATCGATCAGGTCCATTTTCATTTCATTAAAGAAACCATCACGGTCTAGCATGGTCAGTAAAGCGTGTAGGTGCCAAGGAACAAGTGGAAGGCGTACCGACATGTGCTCACTTTGTGAGGGTGAAAATTAAAGATGGTCTTTTTTTGTTTGTTTGAACTAGAAAGAAGGAAAGAAATGGGGGTTTGGTAGTTTGTGTGAGGTGTGAGGCTTGGGGCCGTGGAAGAAGACCTGAACAAGAGAGTTCCACCGAGGGGAGGGTCTCCATTCACCTGCCCACCTCAAGATCTTCTTTTCTTTCTCCTCTCTCTCCCCAACTCTTTTGTTTTCCTTCTTTACTTTTATTTTGCCGGGAGCTTTTAGCAGCTTGCTATTGTTAATTTGTTATATACATCATATGGACCAAGCTTTAGTAATGTTTTTTCTTTTTGCTACACAACATGGATGAACTAAAATGGACATTATCCTTATTATGTTTGAAGTGCTTTTGTACTTCTGTTTGATCTTTATAATAGATCGGGCTTCTTTGCTTGCTCATTGAGTAGTGATGGTAAATTCACTGTAAAATCCGTTTAGAGTAAACTAATCCTAAATGAGATTCAATTTCCTTTCAAGTTTTGTTGGAAGGTGAAGACTCCACTTAACATCAAAGTTTTCCTTTGTCTCACTCCGAGGAACAATATTCTTACAAAAGACAACCTTCTGAAAAGAGGGTGGACTGGCAACAATAGATATGTTTTTGTTGGTCGGAAGAATCGGTTGATCATATGTCTTCATTGTTCTACAGCTAAATTCATTTGGGCTTTGGTAAGGTTCACTTTTGATTTACAACAACCTCCTAATAATATGAGAACTATATCTACCTCTTGGCTTGCGCAATATGGTAAAGCGAAAAAGATGATGCTTTCAGTTGGCAGTTCATTAGTGATATGGTCTATATGGAGCTGTTGGAATGAAATTTGCTTTGAACGCAAGAGGATAATGGATCCTTTTTTTTTTGAACCGGGCCTTACCCCTTTCCATTACTTTCATAACGGAAATACATCGTTTTCAGAACCAGAGAAAGATTTAGGGAAAGAGGAAACGTGAGTTTGGAGCAACAACAAGAAACCCACAACCAGTACCTGTCATCAGGAACAACAAGCCATGGGGCAAAAACTGTAGGGCAACGTAGCAGAAAACAAAAAAAATCCGACCTACGCACCAGCCCAGGACCACTATGGAGACTGCATACAAGGTTTGATCATTTTCGTTACTGACTCGTAGCGCAGCGGAAGTAGAGTCGATGATGAACGGCGGTGCAGATCCCCGCAGCTAGGATTTTACAACCTCCCAACCGCGAGGATGTATACCCTCATCTACCCCACAGACAGCCCTCCGGGAGGCGGTCGGACAGTCCCCCGGATGGTGTCGCGGACAGCCCTTCGGGAGGACCTCCGAAACTTGGACTGTCAACAGCCCTCGGGAGGACCTCCAAAACTCGGACGGTCACACGGACAGCCCTTCGGGAGGCACTCTCGAACTAAGACCGAAACTACGATCTCTCTACAGAGTTGCACACATACGGTGTCATCTATCCGGCAGGGCTTCGCCGTCCAGAACTAGTTCCCACCGGAACCCAGATAGCCTTTCGGCTCTACGAAACTCTTTTTGTGGGAGGGAGAGAAGAAGCCAGATAAAGCATGGCATGTGAATGAGAGTTGGAGTGGGGATGGAGAGCTCCTCTCCATCTCCTTTTATAGGGGAAGGAGGGGGTGGTGGTGGCTGAAATTTCAGCCACATGATAAGCACCCACAAAACAAGGAAGCATGTTCCCACCAAACATGGAGAAAACATGTTCCCTTGTCCATGGTGTTCCCCCATGGGGCCCCACCTTCCTCCCAACACTCTCCACCATTTTTGGAGGCTGCCCCCCCAACACCTTTTGTCTAGCCACAAGGGGCTGCCCCCCAAAAGGGAGGCGCCCCAAAACAGCCCCACGAAACGTGGGATCTTGTCCCCTCACGCTGGGACAAGATGTTTTCCGCGACTATTACTTCGGAAAAATTCTGGAAGGTCCCAGAACATTTCCGGCACCCTCTAAAATTATCTGGACATGCTCTGGAACATTTCCGGTATGGTGGTTTAATTTAAAACCATCTTCGTTTACCTGGTAAACAATTCCGGCAGCTCCGAAAACCTTTTCCGGTTTTTTCTCCCAAAAATTCCAGAAATTACCAGACCGATCTGGCAACCTCCAAAACATTCCCGGTGCTTGCCGAAACCTTTTTGGATCAATGGTTTTATCCGAAACAACTTTTCGGTTTTACCAAAACTTTTTCGGTGTTCTCTCCGGAACTTTTTCGCTGTCTTCGAAACTATTTCAGTGACTTTCTCTCGGACTCCTTGTCTAGTATTCAGCAGATAGATGACCCTTAAGCGTGTGACCCTATAGGTTCGGTGAAGTATAGACATGACCCGGAACCCCTTTCGATCAATGATCAACATCGGAGCCGTGGACACCCATATTGACCCTTATACCCACACGAATGAATATTCGAGTGAACCTCCAGTTGTCGTGTGCTATTCCTGTTGCTTCATGATATGTTACAAATACCCGAGGTGAGACATGTTGGCATCCCCGTGGATCAACAACTTGTCCACTATGCCAGTTACCTCGTTACCGGTATTGTTCTCTTTTCTCGTTCCCGTGTTCCGGCATCCCGGTGATCAAATCACAAAGTGTCTGGCCAGACGATGATGGATACCGTAACACCGAGAGGGCCCAGAGATATCTCTCCATCGTCGGAGGAGCAAATCCCAATCTTGAGCTATCAAGTTACTTGACATACTTTTCCATGAACCCGTAAGCTGCCGTAATAGCCACCCATTTACGGATGACGTTTAACAAACCCCAAAGTTCATGAAGCAAGCATGAAGAAACTCGATACTCTCATGGTCTAAGGAATTATGCAAACATTAACTTCTCTGTGTTATTAACCATTAACTTATGACGAATGTATCTCATAGTATAACATCAATTCGGGGCGATTCAACACAAATGTTCTTCTAACATTGTGCCCTCAAAGTTGCCGGCATAGCCATGCCCATGATCAGGAAAATAGGATCATCATACAATACTTGAGCCAGTCTTAGAGGCCAGACTAGGAATACAATTTACCGTTTATTATTCCACACGTGCATACGAGTCTTCCTTCAAGCCTCGTGGTTATTGTAGACTCGAGAACCATAGCAGTTATAGCATGGAACATAAACCTAATTATGAACAGGGAGATAATCAATAACATTTATTATTGCCTCTAGGGCATATCTCCTACAGACTCCCACTTGCACTAGAGTCAATAATCTAGTCAATGCTAATGCACTTTACACCTATGGCATACTAGTGTAAAATATGCTTCGCTTGTGGTATAGCCTGATGTCCAACGGATCTGACAACTTCAACTCCGTGTGTAACTTTGCATATCCTCGTGTTTTGACGCTATCACAAAATTCGTATTTTGTGTGAACTTGGCTTTGCATATGTGTGAATCATTGGTCGAAACCTGATTCCTCAGACTGAGCTGTGGAGCAACTATTTGCAATAGTGTCTCATAGACCAAAGCCATCTTGGAACCATACTAAGTTCATGAATGAACTATATGATTCAACAACTTCTTTGTCGCTTCCAAAGCATCAACATACTTAGCCTTTGTTATAGAATTCGCCACAGTATCTTGTTTGGAACAATTTCCAACTACCGTGCCACCATATTGTGTATTACACAAAATCCTTAACTTACGTTGAAAATCGCATGGAGCATTGATTGAGACTGTATTGATGTAATTACTTACAACGAGCACTTCATTATCTCTGCTTGCGAGAAAACATGTCATCAACACTACTCTAGTACTTAATGACATCTTTCACTGTTGTCCCATGATCAGTGCTTTGATCACTTTGCTATCTATACTCGCAACAACTTGGGAGTATCGGACATATCTGGTTGTTTTTACATACCATGGAATACATGATTAATCCAAACACTAGAGTGTGTGGAATCTCCATCATGTATTTTACTCGTCAGTGTTTTGGGACACTGAGTCTTGCAAAAACTCTTTCCATGTGACTTCGGCAAGAATCACTCCTTGGCGTTTTTAAATGCTAAAAGGTTTTAGCACCTTGTCAATATGTATTCATTGCTTAGCCCCATTAGGTAAATCTATCTCCATAGATCATCATGCCTAATATGGAGGCTATTTAGCCTAAGCACTTCATCGAAAAACTATTTTCAAATGAAGTCCTAATTCGTGTCAAGAAATTTATTTCCAATTAACAATGTGTCAAGCACACAACGTTTTTAGAAATATTATTATGCTCCCACTTACTTTCTTGAATCACAAGCATCTTCGTTACCATTGATGAAGTCAAAACCCCTTTTGACCATTTCATCAAACCACGAAGATTCCAACTCCATTTTGCTCTTTTCTGTCCATTGCTGGAACTCTGAAGTTTGCATACTTACTAGCATCCTCTGGATCGAAAAATTACTTTGGAATGTATCACATACAAGTCCTAGGTTTCATTTCCATCAGATGGAAATCCTTTTGTCATCCAGGTTTCATATCTCATGATTGATATATGTATTAATTGCTAGTTCAACCCGAACTGACCTTAAGCATCGCTACGGTGAAACAACCTCATCGTAGTCAACTCCTTGAACTTGTTATTTCAACAAGTCGATCTTTATTGATAATTTTTTTTTATCTGTATCAGTTTTTAGTTCCATAAATATTCGTTAGACTCTAAGTCATCTGAAAGGTGTATCAAGGTTTTAATCTTGAATCACTTATATGGAAACTATCTTAGATTGTATTGGCATTTAGCCAATCCCAGAGTCAGGGCCCATCAACGCTTCCTTGTGTATTGTAGGTATATTGTTGTCTAACAACAATATCTTGTTTGCGCACCTGATAGGTTTGCATGAGCTTTGCCTATGTGGTTCAGCTGCACGTTCGACCGAAGTCCATACATTTTATTGTAGAGACTTCTGTATCAGTCGTAGTAGGAAACAATGGAATCATTTCCAGGGTTTCTTTCCTTTGAACTGATGACGAAGATACTGGTTATCTCGTTGAGTTGCACTGTCCTCCCACTCACCTTTTGTAAGAACTATTCTCTTTAAAAGCATACCGTTTTGTGGCAAAACCCTTTGCCTCGGTATAGTGGTGGGGCAATACCCAATGACTTGGGATAACCATACAAAGTAGCACTTGTCTGATTTGGAATAGGTTTGTAACCTTTTACACAAGCCCCATATTCCAAATGTTAAGAAAAGATATAACATGGTTGGGCGTACCATACCATGGCGTCATTTCAACAGACTTGATGGATCTCTTTTCAGTGTAAAAGCCGCGGTCTCTAATGCATCACTCTATAAAAGGGATAATGGCAAATCTATTTATGTCATCTTTGATCTTAACATGTCATAAATGGTTCGATTACATCTTCACAGACTTTCCACTTGCTGTGGTGTTCCGGGAGGTGCAAGTTATGAAACCATTTTCACAACTCATCAGATATTCGCTAAACTTGTAACTCAAATATTCCTTTCCGCAATCAAATTGCAAAAAACATAATTTTCTTGGTACAATAACTTCTACTTTATTTTTGAGAACCTTTGGAATTATTTCAAAAGATCCAAACTTACGTCTCATCAAGTAAATATCCATATATCTACTTGAGTCAATTTTTTAAGGTAGACAAATCCACTGTTTGCAACAACATTTATCGGACTACATACATCAAATGTATGATCACCAATAAGTTCTTTGTTCGTTCCTTATGGCCTGTGAATGGTATTTTAGTTAGTTCACCTGTTTTGGAGGAAAGTTGCAAGTGTCAGATGATTCAAAATCAAACGACTTCAAAATCCATCATAATGGAATTTTCCATGCGGGTTTCTCCAATGTGACCAAATGCAGTGCCACACATATGTGGTATTCTTTTAGTCATGCGACATTTAGCGTCAGTGTTATGGATGTATCATATTTCCATCAATATTCATAACATACATCCCATCTAGGATGGAAGCATGGCCCTTCATGTTATTCATAATACTGAACAACAATTGTTGTTTTTATGAACAACTCTTTTGCAACAAACATTGTGCAATGGGCTAGAGTGTATGAAGCTCTAAAATGAGTTATAAAAGTAAACCCAGAGGTAATGTAATATTATCAATATTCATAACATACGTCTCATTCATAATGAAAGCATGGCTCTTATGTTATTCATAACACCGAACATGAAACGTTCTCTTATGAACAACCTTCTTGCAAGATACCTTATGCAAAGGGCTAGAGTGTGAAACTCTAAAATGAATTATGAAACTTAATACATAGGGAATACACTGATGGAAGGCATAGTAACATTTACTATGTTCCATGTGTGTATCTAAACCTCATCCCTGGCTAGTCTTTCAGGCCATAGTAGTTCTTACATCGAGTTGCAACAGAATGCAATCGAGCGGGTATCTTTGTGATTAACTCACAATACCCAAGAATTAGTGCTTAACATGTTTAACCATAATTCCCAAGAACTATATCTTTGACCAACCTTCTATACATCAAAAACTTTGTATGACATTCATACATGAGCTGGATATTCCAGTCTTCTTTCCTTTTGCCATTACACTTCTAACAGTTTAACTTTTCAGTGTTTCTCCTACTCTCAGAAGAAGCATCCAACTTAAGAGTGGCGTTAGCCCTGAACTTCCTAGGCGTGAAAGTCTCACTAACACCCTTCGGACACTTCCTTTCTCTTTAAGTTGTTGTTTTATTCACCTTTCATCATATGACAGGCGTTCTCCTGGATCCCTCTCTTATCAGTCTAATGCATAGTAAACTTCTTTACTAGTAGTTTGCAAACAAACATTGCTTTGGATATCTCATATCTTTTAGCCTTTGTCTGTCTCTGAAAATGATTTTCAGATTCCATGAATATCACATAACTATCCAAACTTTCGAAGTTCAGGTCTCATGGAAGCAAACATATTGCACTTTGACTGAAAAGGATTTCTAGCTATTGGATCGAAGGACGAGAGTCACATGATCCATAGCATTAGCGGGAGAATACCAAAAGCATGCGATAGGACAAAGTCCTTCTCGGCACTCTTGAGGACAATCATCACATTACGTTACCAACCGTAAAGTTTTAACCAGATATTTAACAGCTATTCAATTTTAATAGGGAAGGTGGAAACGCGAGCCATTATTCTACAACTATTATGCAAATCACACTTAGACATTGTTCAAAATTAATTGCACTGAGAATTAATTTTTTTAATTCTACAGTGCGCTCCCACTCAAATCAATATCTCTCATAATTGATTTTGAGTGATGCAAGACCCAACTTTGAATTCAATGTCAAGGATGTAACCATCTCAAGTGACGAGAATTTCAATTGGTAGGCCAACTTGCCAATCACATCTCTATGTGACTCTTGTTCATCTTTCGATGCGTGTGTTCCGAGCTCATGACTTTCATGCCTGAACGTCAAGACAACCAAGTGATCTCGCTGCGAGGTCTCAACTCACCCGCCTCACACTTCTCTAATCATTCGTACCCATGTAACCATGTGATACCCCGAAGAGATAGGTGTCGTGACGGTGCTACACTTGGGAGAACACTAACTACTTGATATTTTGTGAGAGATCACCCTAATAAAAAGCGACTACCGCACAATCAAGAAGGGTGCATCAAGAGGGATAAACATCTTAGGCAATTCATAATAGCATGATATGGTATAGCCCTTTCTGACGGAGAAGTCTTTCATTCCTTCGTCTTCGGCATTCGCGTCGGTGTTCACCTTCGCGAAGATTGCCACCACCTTGTCGATGCACCAGATAATATTTCTATCTCTATAGCTAATAAAATAAGTGCATTACTTAAGGTTGACACGCAGGTCATTAAAGTGACAATCATATGGCTCCAGCCATCATGCCGAATCATGACACGTAGGTCATGTTAATATTACATCATATAGTCATCTCATACATAATCAAATTAATATGAGAATTGCTATACCACATCATATGCACATGCAAACCATCCTGCAAAACCAAGTTAGACGCCTCTAATCGGTTCATGCAAAAACTTGTTTTACGTGGCTTCTAAGGTTTTGAAACAAACTGAATCTACCAACGTCCATCATCAAGTATGATAATTCAAGTTGCTAGATTAACTTTCGAGGGTGTATAAAACACGAGATAATAAAATCTCGAGCCCCATACTAAACTTCGTCATACGCGTGACCCCCGTGCAGATCACATCTGCATTGCCCTTTCGTCTGCGAAACATCCATCTTTCTCAACTATGGTGGAACCCAAAGAACTGTTAGCACTTCGTTGATCTGTCAATCAGCATACTCAGGAACAGCATGAAAGGATCGCAGATTGCCAGAACTTTGTGAGATTCGACCATTCCGTCAAGATCAGGACTATGCAAATTCAGGGGAAGCAAAAGGAACATCGGGTAACAGATTTCATCTGCTACCCGCACAAATAGTTTTCAGCAATAGATCTCATCTACTACCTAATTATATTGTGCAACACCCATACATCTCTATGTATTCTAGATCGCAACCTGCATCTACGCATAGCACGGCTCTTGATGCCACTGTACGGCAACGTAGCAGAAAACAAAAAATTTCTGACCTACGCACCAGCCCAGGACCACTATGGAGACTGCATACAAGGTTTGATCATTTTCGTTACCGACTCGTAGCGCAGCGGAAGTAGAGTCGATGACGAACGGCGGTGCAGATCCCCGCAGCTAGGATTTTACAAACTCCCAACCATGAGGATGTATACCCTCATCTGCCCCGCGGACAGCCCTCCGGGAGGCGGTCGGACAGTCCCCCGAATGGTGTCGCGGACAGCCCTTCGGTAGGACCTCCGAAACTTGGACTGTCACTCGAACAGCCCTTCGGGAGGACCTCCAAAACTCGGACGGTCACACGGACAGCCCTTCGGGAGGCACTCTCGAACTAAGACCGAAACTACGATCTCTCTACAGAGTTGCACACATACGGTGTCATCTATCTGGCAAGGCTTCGCCATCCAGAACTAGTTCCTACCGGAACCCAGACAGCCTTTCGGCTCTACGAAACTCTTTTCGTGGGAGGGAGAGAAGAAGCCAGATAAAGCATGGCATGTGTATGAGAGTTGGAGTGGGGATGGAGAGGTCCTCTCCACCTCCTTTTATAGGGGAACGAGGGGGTGGTGGTGGCTGAAATTTCAGCCACGTGACAAGCACCCACAAAACAATGAAGCATGTTCCCACCAAACATGGAGAAAACATGTTCCCTTGTCCATGGTGTTCCCCCATGGGGCCCCACCTTCCTCCCAACACTCTCCACCATTTGTGGAGGCTGCCCCCACCATGGGGGCCCCCCAACACCTTTTGTCCAGCCACAAGGGGCTGCCCCCCAAAAGGGAGGCGCCCCAAAACAGCCCCACGAAACGTGGGATCTTGTCCCCTCACGCTGGGACAAGATGTTTTCCGCGACTATTACTTTGGAAAAAATTTGGAAGGTCCCAAAACATTTCCGTCACCCTCTAAAATTATATGGACACGCTCTGGAACATTTCCGGTATGGTGGTTTAATTTAAAACCATCTTCGTTTACCTGGTAAACAATTTCGGCAGCTCCGAAAACCTTTTCCAGTTTTTTCTCCGAAAAATTCCAGAAATTACCAGACCGATCTAGCAACCTCCAAAACATTCCCAGTGCTTGCCGAAACCTTTTTGGATCAATGGTTTTATCTGAAACAACTTTTCGGTTTTACCGAAACTTTTTCGGTGTTCTCTCCGGAACTTTTCCGCTGTCTCCGAAACTATTTCAGTGACTTTCTCTCAGACTCCTTGTCTAGTATTCAGCAGATAGATGACCCTCAAGCGTGTGACCCTATAGGTTCGGTGAAGTATAGACATGACCCGGAACCCCTTCTGATCAATGATCAACATCGGAGGCGTGGACACCCATATTGACCCCTATGCCCACACGAATGAATATTTGAGTGGACCTCTAGTTGTCGTGTGCTATTCCTGTTGCTTCGTGATATGTTACAAATACCCGAGGTGAGACATGTTGGCATCCCCATGGATCAACAACTTGTCCACTATGCCAGTCACCTCGTTACCGGTATTGTTCTTTTTTCTCGTTCCCGTGTTCCGGCATCCCCGTGATCAAATCACAAAGTGTCTGGCCAGACGATGATGGATACCGTAACACCGAGAGGGCCCAGAGATATCTCTCCATCGTCGGAGGAGCAAATCCCAATCTTGAGCTATCAAGTTACTTGACATACTTTTCCATGAACCCGTAAGCCGCCGTAATAGCCACCCATTTACGGATGACGTTTAACAAACCCCAAAGTTCATGAAGCAAGCATGAAGAAACTTGATACTCTCATGGTCTAAGGAATTATGCAAACATTAACTTCTCTGTGTTATTAACCATTAACTTATGACGAATGTATCTCATAGCATAACATCAATTCGGGTCAATTCAACACAAATGTTCTTCTAACATTGTGCCCTCAAAAATGCCGGCATAGCCATGCCCATGATCAGGAAAATAGGATCATCATACAATACTTGAGCCAGTCTTAGTGGCTAGACTAGGAATACAATTTACCGTTTATTATTCCACACGTGCATATGAGTCTTCCTTCAAGCCTCGTGGTTATTGTAGACTCGAGAACCATAGAAGTTATAGCATGGAACATAAACCTAATTATGAACAGGGAAATAATCAATAACATTTATTATTGCCTCTAGGGCATATCTCCTACGAAAACCTGTTGTCACCCAAAACCACCAAAAGATAACCTACCATCACAGTATCACAGTACCACGAACATTACAACCCATAAGACCAAATTACTGGAATGAACCTATCCTCGCCACAAAAGACAAGCAGAGATTAACAGCAAGCTAAGTAGACACTGCATATGGTGAGAATTTCGTCCTATTTTTTCAAGTTGCAGCTTACGTATCATCATGATCTCCCACGTCAGGTTTCGGCCGGCCGCACAGCAACATCATCTGGGAGGCATTCATCTTCAGTAGCTCTGCTCCTTTCTTCACAGTTTGCTCCATATCTGGTTTCTGCATTCCTGCCCAATATAACAGAATAATGGATCCTTTTGTTGATATTCATAAATCATATGTTTTGCTTAATTGTTGGTCTATATTGTAGAAAAAACAGGAAAGACAAGGGAACTGACATGAGCGTAATAGCTTCTTGGACGAGCAGAAAAAACAAGAAAGACAAAGGGAACTCACATGGGGGAGTTCATGGCCAACTTTATGGGAACATACCACATGCTGTCCACCCTGCATGAGTTGACCCACATTATTCAGGAAGACGGGCAAGAAGGTTGATACGTCTTCATTGTATCTACCTTTTCAAACATTTTGTTTTTGTTTTCGACTCTTATTTGCATTGTTTGAATGAAACTAACTCGAACTGTCGTTGTTTCACCAGGATTACCTTGGTTTTATTTTTGTACAAAAATAAAAGTTTTCGGAATTGAACAAAACTTTGCGGGTTTTTTTCATGGAATAAATAAAAAGGGGAGCCACCAGGAAGCCACAAGCCAGGGGGTGCGTCTACCCCCTGGGCGTGCCTGGTGAGCTTGTGGGCCCCACGAGCCTCTGACCTAATTTCAAGCTTATATATTATGTCTTTCCAAGGAGAAATCAGAGAGAAAAATTCATCTCGTTTGTGTTACCCCCTCGTGTTCTTCATTGGGATCCCTAATCAAGAGTCCATTCTTGGCTCCGAAGAGAGGGATCTGTCGTTGTCGTCATCACCAATCTCTCTATCAAAATTTCATGATGATCATCATCATGCGTGTGTAATTCCATTGTAGGCATAAGATGGATGAAATTTCTTATGTAACCGAGTCGTCAATTTGTTAGGGCTTGATCTGTAGTATCCACTGTGTTCTTAGATTCATGTTTCTATGACTTTGCTATGCTTAATGCTTGTCACTAGGTCCCGATGATTTCAGATCTGGACACTCATGCTTATCATGATTAGACTTGAGGAGTTTATTTATTCATTATGTGTTAATGCTTTATTCTAGTTCCCTATTAAAAGGAGCGTCTTAATTACCCTTAGTTTTCATATGGACCCCGGTGCCATGGGAGGGTAGGACAAAACATGTTATGCAAGTTCTTACCACAAGAACGTATGACTATATAAGGAATAAATGCCTATATATAATTGATGAACTGGCGCTATCGCGTGTCGCTCTAGGTTGTGACTATTTCATATTGAATATCATCTAAATATCCATCGCTACTCCATGCCTACGCTTTAATAATTTTGTTGTTGCTCAAGTTACTGTTAGTACTACTGCTTTTACAGTTACTTGTTATCAGTACTATCATATAATTGTGCTACTAATAAATTGCTGCAAGGAAGTGATTCTTAGGTGTGGTTGAATTGACAACTCAACTACAAAAGGCTTATAAATATTCTTTGACTCTTTTTGTGTCGAATCAATAAATTTGGATGAAATACTACCCTCGAAGACCATTGTGATCTCCTGTACTTGTGGGTCATCAAAGGTCCATGTTGTCTCAAGAAGAAGAACAAGATCATCAACATATTCTTTCGTTTAGCTAGGAAGGTGTTGCCCCCCCCCCCCAAGTGCAAGCATTTGTAACAAGCAACAATTTTTCCTCAAAGTGGATGATCTTAAGGTTTATCGAACTAGTAGGAGCTTTGAATTGTAGTGAATGATAAGTACCTGCACACACAAATACAATTTTTTCTTGACCTTAGTGAAACTAATAAGATTGTCAATCTTATTAGCCTTGCTAGTTACAAGGATTAATTCAAATTGTGTTTGAAATATTCCGATTGCTAGGAAAATAAAAGTGTGTTTTCGATTGCAAAGAAGGTAAAGCGAGGAGATTGAAGTTGTATGCAATTATAAAAATATGACTGAGATCCATAGGTTTACTAGTGGCTTATCTCCAAAAGAAATAGCAAGGTGTGGTAAACAAATCACATTTGTGTATCAATTAAATTACAAATTTTATGAGTATGATTACACATGGCATAATTTCGTATAGGCACCACGTCTGGGCATCCATAGACCCTTAATCCAACTGCATCTACAATTAATACTCTACCCCGCCGTTATTCGGCAACGCATCTCAAAGTATTAAGTAAAGAATAGAGTAATGCATAAAGTATGATGACATGATGTTGATGATATATTGTTTTCACCATGCATTCAAAGGACAACTGTGCTACCTTTTCTCCTTAGGGGCAACAGTACAATATAATACAATACAATACAAGCCTTTTTCCACTTTCTGTCACTATGATAGATTATTTGCAAGATTGCCCAAGAAAAAAGATAGATCGGAGAGCATATATGTAGAAGAATCATGCAACAAAGAAACCAAATTCATCTAAAAAAATCACGGACACGTCTGATCATGAAGTTACAATTCATCACATCGTAAATACATCAGATTGATTACAATCATGTCGGACTTCTCAATTTATCTCTGTATTGAGAAACAAGGGAGAGAAAGACATCAAAACCTAGAGCTTTGCCCTAACGTATAAAATGAATATACATGAACATGACTAGGGTATTATGTAATCTACAGAGTGCCCTAACCTGGGTGAATTCTGCCCATGTTACCATCTGATCTACTCATCTGCCCCGATACCCTATCGACAGATGTGCTGGAAAATACTCCGACAAACAAGGAACAAGGCCAAAGAACATGCTGAGACCCAAAGCCACATGGGGAGTCGTCCGAGAGGGCTCATGCGCATGCCATTTATGGCCCGCTCTCGTGTGCACCAAGTATGCGGGCCGCGGTCGACCGTTGCCATTGTTTTTTAGTCAAGCTGCAGTTGTTGTGGTGGCTTGTTGTCGACTGGTATTGATTGCCCAGTTTACTGCTTGCACGTTGCACGTTTTTTTGTCCGTCGTTGCTGCCCAATTGGTTGGATGTTGTTTTTCCTGGCCCTTGTTGGTTCTTCTTCTCCTCTTGTTGATGGATTTTTCTGTCCTTTTTTCTTTAATTGTTCAATTTTCACTTCATTATTTTGTTCTTCTTCCCATTTTATCATAAGCAAAAATACATTGTCTTTTTTGTATATGAATATTTTTTCAACAAATAAGGGGACTTTTTTTAACCATGGTGAACATTTTTCTTTAACAATGATGAAATACTTTTTAGTACATGATGATTATTTTTAAACACATTGAAAAATTATTCATACATGGTGGACAACTTTTTACATATGGTGAATACTTTTTTAATGCATGATGAACATTTATTTAAATACTTAATGAACCATTTACTATACTTAAATGAATCCAATTAGAAAATATATGAAAAAAGACCAGAAAAGAATCACTAAGACTACGTATAACGGGTGTAACATAGAGAGTGACATAGATGACACCTAAGCAAAAAAGATGATGTGACAGCTAATTAATAAGGAGGGAGATAAATTGAGTAACATAGGTAGTTACTCATGCTATGAGTAACATCACACATACTAAAACAAGATGAGTATACAACCTAATAAATGAGTGTTACCACATACTCCCTCCGTTTCATAATGTAGTGCCTATAGTTTTAACTAAAAGTCAAACATTACAAAATTTGACTATACTTATAGAGAAAAATAGGTACATCAAGAATACCAAATGCACATTATTGAAAACATCATGAGTTATATTTTCATAATATACATGTTTGGTAGTGTAGATGTAGACAGTTTTTTCTATAAATTTGATCAAAGTTGGTAAAGTTTGACTTTCAAAAAAATTTATATGCACTACATTGTGAAATGGAAGGAGTATATGTTACTCCCCACTATAGAGATAGTAACATAGACCAGTAACATGTGCATGTGCATGTTACTAGTCTAAGTTACTTGGTTAGTCTACACAACTTGTTAGCCTACACAACTGACACTCGCTAGAAAACAATTGGGAACTCTGATTGGTCATATAGATAGTTCATTGACCTAAATTAGGCCGCATGATTGGTCATATAGAAAGTTCATTGAATCCTACTTACGATGAGGATCGAACTCTGAGCTCACTTTCTAGTTTATAAAGCTTATGCATATATATAGGTTCACAAATAGACAACATAATACATGTTATGTATTACAAAAATATAGCAATAAAAAATTCAAATCATACACAATACTTTTTAATGATATAATTTTTAAACTATAGAACTCATTTTATGTTGTTTAAATTATAGATCTAGGGATACGCGTAATCCTTATAATCCAGAAACGAGCTAGTAGCTTGTATAACCAACTTGGAAAGCTCGTCTTCCATGCTGTTTTTTTATTTTTTATTTTTGGTTTTTTGGATGTTTTTTATTTTCTTTTTTCTTTTATCTCCTCCGCATTTTACTACAGTGTTTATTTTATTAATTGCGTGAACTAATTTTCCAATCCGTGAACATTTTTCTCATTTAATGATTATTTAAAATTTCTGAACATTTTTCTCATTTAGTGATTATTTAAAATTTCTGATTTTTTTTAAATCAATGGATTTTTTGTTCAATATTGATGAACTTTATTTTGAAAATCCATGAAACTATCTTGAAATGGACGATCTTTTCAACATTGATGAACCTTTTTAGCTAAACTTATGATCTTTGCTAAAATTTATGAACATTTTTTGGAAATTGATGAATTTTTTTCAAAATAAACCATTCAAATTTGTGATTTAAAAAAACATTCGAACATTTTTCAACGTTGGTGAACTTTTGTTCAAATGCATTAACTTTTTCATAAAATCCGTACACCTTTTTTTATTTCACATTTTTTTAAGAAATACTTCCTCCATCGCACGATATAAAATGTCTTATATTGTGGGACGAAAGGGTATATTTAAAAATCGGCTGCTTTTTTGTACCAGATTTGAACCACACAAAAGAAATAAGAAAATCTAACCTAGTAGCGAGCAGCTGAGCGAGCGAAGGGATTGGGTGGCAGGGGAGGGCATGAGCGCTAACTTACGTCTCCGGCGCTGAAGGCACCTAATAGGAGCACTCATCATCGCCGTTTTTGGCTCCTTGCAAGTAGTACAGCTCGCATCGCCCACACAACACGGAATCGGATCCTCTAATATTAAAAAGGAAAGTCACCGTGCTACAGTGTTATCCTAGCGTAAAATGAAAAAGGAAAGTTAGGGGCTATTAGCAGGTTATTTACTGTTGATATTTACTATAGATATAAATAATTTAAACTTAATTTTATTTCACCATAAATTTGTTCGTATGTAGTTCAAATAAATGTACACAACAGATCTGTATTTACAAACTAATTTTTTTAGGTCATTTTAGTATTAATCATATGGATTCAAAGAAGGCAAGTTAGGAAGTATAGCTTCCCTAACTTTTCTTCTTAGTGTTAGAGGATCCGGTTCCCACAACACGGGCCGGGCCATCAAGGGCAAGCAAAGCTTGAAATAGAGTGCATGCCTGTTTTTTACAAAAAATAATCAAGTGAATACAGAGAATGCTCATCGGAATTAAAAATTGACAGTGAATTCAAGAAATATTAGAAAATTCATAAACTATTCATGAATAATAGAAACAATGAATTTTTAAAATATTCATGAATTCAAAAACAATTCACGATTTGAATAAATGTCAAAATATGGTTTTTTTTGTCAAATACAGAAGAATGTTTATGAATTCAAGTAATGTTCATCAAGTCAATAAAATATTCACGTATTCAGAAAAATCTTGGTGAAACCCATTAATATTGACGTCCATAAAGTTCACAAATTTAGAAATATTATAAATTTCAAAAATTTTGTTAATGCATCAAATATTTATAAATTTAAACATGAATTTTTAAAATGTTCATGAATTCAAAAAATATTCACGATTCGAATAAATGTCAAAATATGTTTTTTTGTGAAATACAGAAGAATGTTTATGAATTCAGATAATGTTCATCAATTAAATAAAATGTTCACGTATTCAGAAAAGCTTGCTGAAATCCAGAAATATTGACATCCATAAAGTTCACAAATTCAAAACATATTATAAAATTTTAAAATGTTTGCTATTTCACAAAATATTTATAAATTTAAACCTGAATTCAAAAAAATCATGAATATGAAAATATTAATGAATTCAAAAAGTTTTCCCAAATCTAAAAATTTACGAATATGAAATACAAAAACAAAATGGATTAAAAGAAATTAGGGAAACAAAAGCTAAAAGAAAACCGGATCTAAAAGAATGATAAGGGAGAAAACACTTGACAGAGGTTCCCAAACTTTCCCAAAACTGAATGGAAGGTTCTATAAGCTTTATAAAACCATGGTTCAACGCTGCTACAACTGCAGCTAATGTCTGCCCATAGTGAGCGGGCGAGCATTATCTTTAATGTTGCAATAAGTGACACATAGCATTTGTACCGCCTTAGTCGGCCTATAAGGAGGCAACATACACAAAATTTGCTAATGGGTTGGACGGTGGGTGGTGCTATATGGGCAGCCAATAAAGGCGCGACGTACATTTGTTTTATCATGGGCGGTGCTATTATAAAGTTTCTATATTTTATAATACACAATCAAGATTATTTTTATTAAAAAGGAAATAAATATAATAATGAAATGTATTTGTATATAGATAAGTTAAATATGTTCATGCATGTCCATATGGATGTTTATATATATGAAAACAAATGTTCATGAATGTATTTTAAAATTTTGTATTTAAAATTTAAAATAAAATGTGTTTTAAAAGTCATATATTTGAGAATAGTTGTTCGTGCATGGCCGAATATATGTTTATATAATTTTGAAAAATGGTCACGGATTCTCTAGAAAGGCTAAAAAGGCAAAACAACCACACATGGATGGACAAAACATGGAACAGAACGGAGAAGAAAAATAAATGAAAGAGGAAGAAAAAATAAGACAAAAAGAAAGAAAAAGTACTGAAAGAAAAAATGTCTAGCCTATTGGGCCAGGCATGTTGGACGGAGTTCGGACTCAATGCTAACCATGTGGTTTAGTTCACTACCCCTTGAGTTGTTCAACCTTTCTCTACTTGCCAGACAAGCCTGAGGAATTCTTCAACACCCGGAAACATTAAGTGCCAGGATATTGAAGAGTGTTTACTTCGTGGATACTACTATTTTGCAAGCACAATTAGGAGCCATCCGAGCCAAATCTGGAGGGCAATAGTGGAGGGAAGAGATACTCCGAAGCTTGGCTTGATAAAGAGAATAGGTAATGGTCAGAGCACCAACATATGGAATGATAACTGGATCCCTCGAGACGTGATGATGAGACCATATGGCTGCGTTTCAAATGATCCACCGCAACTGGTTGCAGAATTGATTGATCAACCAATGGCCTCCTGGAATGTGCAACGCTTGAGGGAAGTCTTCCTGATTATTGACATTCCAAATAAAATAAATAACTCGCTTTGCACAATGAATGAGCCTGACTTCTGGGCATGGGGACATGAAAGGAACGGAAGTTTCTCTGTGAGATCAACATACAAGATGCTTGTCAGTACTAGGCAACGAAGGGAAGCGTGGCTAGAGAACGTGGCGGGATGTTCATCTATGGATGGCGACTCAAGGTCATGGAAGAAATTGTGGAACACTGAGGTGCCGTCCAAAACCCGCATGTTCCTCTGGCGCTTGGCTAAACACTCTCTGCACGCAAATGACGTGAGAGCCCATAGGCATATGGCAGACTCAAACGTGTGCAATTTATGTGGAGCGGAAGATTCGTGGAGACACTCTCTTCTAAATTGTACAATGTCTAGATGCATTTGGGCACTAGTGGATGGAGAGTTGTTAGATCAGCTTGGAGATATCACGGAACCGAGTGCTAAGCAATGGATTTTCTCAATGATCCAAGCTCTTTCTCACGAAGCATTTACCAAAATTCTCTATCACTCTATGGGCTATTTGGGTTGCAAGGAGGAAAGCGATCCATGAAGAGGGTTTTCAAAGCCCCCAAGCGACGCATGAGTTCATCAAGAGATTCTTCAATGATCTGGAAATCATCAAGGATAAGCGTCCAACGTTGAGGAGCGGGACTCAACATCACCAAGCATCAGTACCGACAAGACCCAAAGCTCCTCCGGTTGGTTTTGCCAAGATACATGTAGACACCAGAGTGTTGGGATCTAAAAGATGGGGCTTCGTTGCTGTGGTAGGATGAGAATGGGGCCTACTTGGGAAGCTCATCGCTTGTGATCGAGGGGGTCCACGACCCGGCATCACTGGAGGCGATTGCTTGCCGTGAGGGTATCTCACTGGCAGAAGACCTTGGACTACAAAGATGCGTTATCGCATGTGATGCTCAACAGGTGGTTCGGGATATCCAAGATGCCAACCGAGCGCGTTTTGGTCAGATCATTAGCGAGATTAAAAATAGATCCAGAAACATCACCTGTAATCTTGTTTTCGAAGGCCGTTCGGTTAATTTAGAGGCTCATAGATTAGCTAAATACTCTCTTTCACTAGATAGAGGTCGCCACCTGTGGCTTACCTAACCCTATAACCAATCTTGTATCCCACTTTCTATGGAATTTGCTTGAATGAAGTTTGGTTATCCCTCGAAAAAAAGTTCACTACCCCTTGGGCCACCCATAGTCGTCCTATCAACCTGGCCACTATAGCCATTGTTCCGATAGTCGTTCTATTCATTTATCCCAGCCTCCCTCTTCCCAATTACTATCTGCTCTCTCAAAGATGGTCATCTTCTGGGGTTAAGGTTCCCCTAAAAAGTACACTGAACTGATTATAGTCGCTTTCCTGGAAATCTTTTTCTCCAGTCGATTCCGTGCATGATGTCTTTTGCTTCCCGCCTTTCGATATCCTACTCCTGCCCCATTGAGCCGCCTTTCGATGGTGGATTTCATAGCCTCTTACAATGATGTCATGACTTTTGCTCGTCTTGATTTGCCTTCGTTGTTGATGTTGTGACTAGCTATGACATCCCCATCTCCAGCTCGGTGCTACCCGTGGGAACATACTAACTGCCAAATAAATTAGGCCACTGATAAATAGCTAACTACACATATATTGCGCGTGTGTGTGTGGCTATATTGCAACGTTCTGGATGCAGCCACCGCAACCTTCTGCACAAGGGCTCAGGGTTTCTGTGCCTTCCGCCGGTCCGCCTCATCCGGTGGCCTTAGGGTCATCAGCCATGGGTGTGCGGTGAATTCAGACCCTTGACGACGGTGTGTGTGTGTGTGTGTGCGCGCGCGCGTGCATGCGTGCTTGCGTGCGTGCGTGTGGCTATATTGCAACGTTCTGGATACAGCCACAACAACCTTCTGCACAAGGGCTCAGGGTTTTTGTGCCTTCCGCCGGTCCGCCTCATCCGGTGGCCTTAGGGCCATCAGCCATGGGTGTGCGGTGGATTCGGACCCTTGACGACGAAAGAGCTCCATTTTTAGATGTTTTTGGAGATTTTTTAGGGTTTGTCCCGCTCAAGAAAGCGAGACGACAGCTACTTCTTAAAGATGAAATAAGGTTCTTCTCACGTAGCTCCCATCCCGATGATGCATCTAGTATTGTCAATGGGCGTGTGGAGGTGTGTCTTTGGTGAATCTGTTCGGATCTGATCGTCCTTCGTCTATGTCTGTGTGTTTAGGTTGGATCCTTTCAATGTACGCTACTCTTCATCGGTGACAGTTGCAGTTCTGGTGCGCTGGTCCTATGAAGTCTTAGCACGATGATTTTCTGACTGTCTACTACAACAAGTTTTGCCCAGTTACAAGGAGGGATTGTGATGACAGCGGCGCGCCTTCGGATCGATTCAATGCTTGTAATCGTCCTAGATGATCTATTGATCTGAATGTAATTTCTATTGTTTTTTGTGTTCGTTGTACTATATCATGATTGAAAATGAATAAATCGAAAGATTCCCCGCAAAAAAAATAATATTGCAACGTTGTGGTTATATTAGCTAGGTTGGCATGATCAATAGGTATCGCGGGACGCCAGGGACATACCCACGAAATCTAGCCTGAGCGAGGGTGAGTAGTGTGAATTCGTGCACGACTCTCTATTTCAACAGAAAGGAGGACAAATGATGAACTTTTAAAAGGAAAAATGAGAATTGCGTTCCATGGACGCCCGTCCATAGTTGCACTGCGTCATCTATGGACTAAAATTCCACATGCGTGCATACCAGCACACGCTCTCGATCGTGCATGGACAACTGCTCGCCGCCGTACCTCTCGACCGGATCTAATATAAGCCAAGCCGCCAAGTTTGATCCGTCGACCGCATGCCGATGTCGCTCACGAACTGAAAGGAAGCTCTCGAGTCACGAGAAGGTAGATGGATAGACAGATCGATCATGTCGATCGAGTAGCGCGACACCTATATAAGGACGTGCACTCCACACCGATCGAGTACGTAACCTGCTTCGTTGCCACGCACGATGAGAGCGCTCGCGTTGTTTGCCGTGCTTGCCATGGCGGCCACCATGGCCGTCGCCGAGCAGTGCGGCACACAGGCCGGCGGGGCGACCTGCCCC
This sequence comes from Hordeum marinum, assembly GCA_022496015.1. NCBI lineage: Eukaryota > Viridiplantae > Streptophyta > Magnoliopsida > Poales > Poaceae > Hordeum > Hordeum marinum. The sequence goes on from CM039678.1 coordinate 560,030,192, forward strand.
AACTGCCTCTGCTGCAGCCGCTTCGGCTGGTGCGGCTCCACCTCGGACTACTGCGGCGACGGATGCCAGAGCCAGTGCTCCGGCTGCGGCGGCGGCAGCACGCCCGTCGCGCCCACCCCATCGGGCGGCGGTGGCGTGTCGTCCATCGTCTCGCGCGCCCTCTTCGACCGCATGCTGCTGCACCGCAACGACGGCGCCTGCCAGGCCAAGGGCTTCTACACCTACGACGCCTTCGTCGCGGCCGCTGGCGCCTTCCGGGGCTTCGGCACCACGGGCAGCACCGATACCCGGAAGCGCGAGGTGGCCGCCTTCCTGGCACAGACCTCCCACGAGACCACCGGTGGATGGGCGACGGCACCGGACGGGGCCTTCGCCTGGGGCTACTGCTTCAAGCAGGAGCGTGGCGCCACCTCCAACTATTGCACTCCCAGCGCGCAATGGCCGTGCGCCCCAGGGAAGAGCTACTACGGCCGTGGGCCGATCCAGCTCTCCCACAACTACAACTACGGGCCTGCGGGCCGGGCCATCGGGGTCGATCTGCTGCGCAACCCAGACCTAGTGGCTACGGACCCAACGGTCTCGTTTAAGACAGCGATGTGGTTTTGGATGACGGCACAGTCGCCAAAGCCGTCGAGCCATGCCGTGATCACGGGCCAATGGAGCCCATCAGGGACTGATCGGGCTGCAGGGCGGGTGGCCGGGTTTGGTGTGATCACCAACATCGTCAATGGCGGGATCGAGTGCGGGCATGGGCAGGACAGCCGAGTCGCCGACCGGATCGGGTTTTACAAGCGCTACTGCGAGATCCTTGGCGTTGGCTACGGCAACAACCTCGACTGCTACAACCAGAGGCCCTTCGCTTAATTAATTAGTTATGTATAACCCCGAACACAAAATTCAATAAGAGCATTCTGTGCTATCTATCTATATGTTGTAAGTTGTAACTATGGTTACTTCTCATAAGAAACTCAGTAAAAGCATCCAGTACAGATGCTTTGGTATTGAGGTTTACCAAAAATATTGGCTCCTGCTTTGAGATAAGCACTAAATGTTCCTTAAAGAGTTCAATGATGGCAACCGAGATACATCTAGGTTTAACTAGGTATGGTGCCTATGTTACTTAACGATCAGGGGCAGATTCGATTCATGTATACGGACTTATTTGCCTTCTTGATGTTCTCTTCAAGATTTTCACCAAGTCGTCTAAATAATAGTGCTATCGGGTAGCTGGTAAGATGGCATGATCGACAATTTCTTACAAATGTCGTATACTCTGTTAGAGTAGCTGTCATAGTCTATGAATAAACCCCTCCCATTGAGCATCGACACGGTTTTGTATGACTTTGTTCTTTGTCAGCGTCCTCTAGTTCTTTATTGGTGTTAGTTATATGCATCTTAATTATGTGGAGACCATGTGTGGATTTTTTTGTGTGTGTATCCCCTTGGCCCTGTATTAAAAGTCAATAAAAAGCATAATTTATCAAGAATCTCCTATTAATTTAACTTTATAGAGATTTTACCTTGGCAGTCATCTTAAGCATCACTGCTTTTGACCCCATACCCTAGTTCTTTTTGGAAAATCGCTACCTTAGACAATTTCTGGCTTCATTGTTATTTACCTTACTTAGTTTCTTTTATTTATCATAGTTTTTTTTTTGCATTGCTTATACACCAAAAACAACAACATATTTTTATTTCTGCCTTAAAGAGAAGTTTCATGGAAGGCTCATAGAGCTAGATGGTTAGTTTTTCAGAGTTGCAACAAATGTAGATCAAAGATTTCCATGTGAATATATGCAAGCAATTGAATGTAACTAATTGCCCCAAATGTACCGAATCGCAGGGGCAATGGTGGAATATGAGTCCAGTATCAGTTGGGACTGGTTTGTTAGTTGTTCTTCAAGGATGTTGAGGTTGGAGAAGGGGCTGATTGGGTGTTCACCCAAACCAACAAAAGGGCATTATCGATATAATATGCAATTGGTGCCTTTGGTTGAGCATAGAAATTGTGCAAATCACATATACACCAACTAGAGTAAGACCTAAAAGGGCAATTGATACGTCTTTAACACATATATAACTTTTGAGGGAACAGTTACATAACTACTTGCCCCGCGAGGGGCATTGCTTAACTTACCACGTCAAAACAATGACTTGTCGTGGAACTTCACATATATCATTTTCATTCTTTTTTGTTCAATTCTGGACAATGTTACCCCCTATATTGCCTAGTGTATATTGTAGGAATAATAAAGCAATTTAGCAGTCTTGTACACTTACATCATCGCGAAGTAAATAATGCATATAAAATATACATTTTTATCACTTTATATACTAGCATATTGAATCAACACTAGAGTATTTGTCGTTGTTTTCTAGCGCTTTAAGTTTTAGAAAAAAATATTTTCAAGAAATCCAAAGAACCTGGAAAAGATACACGCTTGATTTTTAGCGAAGAAGAGTCTTGGGCCAGAGGGTGACACAAATAATTTTAACCACTTTTTTGTTCAATTTGTCCCAAATAATAAAGTATTTTAAAAATGAAATAATTATGTAAACTCAAGACTAACATAATGATTATTGTGTGAAAGTTTCAAATATGTAAGCCAAATAGATTTGAAAATACCCCTGAATTACAATTTCAGGCCCTTTTTGTCCAATTTTTCTTAAAAAATATAATGAAAGTTTGATAAATTTTTTTGGAAACAATTCTGTAAAATCAAGAATAATATAATGGTAACAAATTAAAAAATCCTGAAAATACAATTTATTTCCAAAATTAAAAGGATCCCGAAAAAGTTGAAATAATTTTCTAAACTAAATACTAATATACCCATCATTCTGGGAATGTTTCTGCCAAATAATTCTTGTTCGTCCTCGAGTAGCTAAATGATATAAACAGAATTTTTAATGTGACATTCTACCCAATATGTAATCTTTTGTATTTATGCCCATTGAGAAACGATGAATTAACATACATTAACATAGAAATACTTATAAGCATAAGCAACAAAATCAGCAATCTTTCAAAGTATACGATCCTCAAAGAATGTTTACCCCCATTCATCTTATTATATTAGCAAGGCATGGCTCCATCTTCGCCACATTAATACAAATGTTAAGCACCACGGTGTCCAAGTCAGGCAATTGGATCGTACTTTTCAACATGCATCAACTTTTTATTCTTCACGTAATACATGAGTGTGAACTAGGGACATAGCATACGGATGGAATAGAATATGGTGGTAGATATCAAAGGGGTAAAAAGTGGAGAAGATAATCTCACATTAACTAGGCATACCGACGGGCTATGGAGATGCCCACCGATAGATATCAGTGTAAGGAGTAGGGATTGCCATGCAAATGATGCACTAGAGCTATAAGTGTATGAAAGCTCAACTGAAGCTAAGTGGAGTGTGCATCCAACTTGCTTGCTCATGAAGACCTCAGGCATTTGACAAAGCCCGTCATCGGAATATACAAGCCAAGTTTATAATAAAGTGATTTCCACTGGCATATGAAAATATCGTCACATGAGACTCTCTGTATGAAAACAAGGTGCCACTTTGAGGCACAAGTGTGGTAAAGGATAGTAGCAAAGTCCCTTCTCTCCTTTTCTCTTATTTTTTTCATTTTAATCATTTTTTTGAATGGTGGGATCATTTGGCCTCCCCCATTTTTTATTTGCTCACTGGGATAGTTCTCTAATAATGATGATCATCACACTTTTATTTACTTACAACTCGATATGAAGGACTATGGAACAATATGACTCAATATGAATGTCTTTGGCGGTGTACCATGATGTGCAATGATCTAGCTTGACATGTAGAACCTATGATGAACGGTGGATTTGCCAAAAATACCATGTCAGCTCTATATGATCATGCAAAGCAATGCGATGATGAACGAACTAGTCATATGATGTGACCATGGAATTTGCATGGCAATATATCTCGGAATGGCTATGGAAATGCCATAATAGGTAGGTATGGTGGCTGTTTTGAGGAAGATATAATTAGGCTTATGTGTGACAGAGCGTATCATGTCATAGGGTTTGGATGCACCAGCAAAGGTTGCACCGATCCTCGATGTGAGAATGGGCAAAGCACGGTACCGAAGTGGCTAGCAAAATCTGAGAAGGTGAGATTGCGGATGTCCATGATTTCACATTAGTCATAAAGAACACATATACTTATTGCAACATTTTATTAGTTTTATCATAAATCAAAGTACTACTCGCATGCCCCGAGGGAGGAGGTTGGGAGGAGTTAACCATCGCCCCCCGAGCCAAAACAACACTAGGACTTTAACGAGGAATAGAAATGCTCACACATCCTCACCATGCCTTTTTAATTTTTAGAAAAACAAGAAATTAACACCTCTTAATACTGACACTTCTACGAATCAACAATGATGCACTCACACCTTTTCATATTACCACTAAAAGTGTGTTATATCGACTAGAGGGGGGGTGAATAGGTGATTTTTACAAATTCATCATAGAGGAATTTTAACTTGAGGAATTTGAAATGTGATGAATAACTAGCAGCAGAATAAGTACTCAAGTGCATGAGGAACATAGCAGAAGCATAGTCATCATGACGAAATAAAGCATGCACAGGTAGTGTGATACAGGATAAGCAGGTGAGGAACAAGGTAATTTAAAGAATTTGAAGTGAGGGAATTGAGGAAGTCTTTAGTCAAATTCTTCAAACAGTAATGATCAATTTCATCAACAAGTATATGAGGAAATAAAAGGGTTGAGGAAATAGAACCAGGTAGCTCAATGAAGACAATGGTTTGATGACCTAGTTCCAACTGCTGTGACAGTCGTACGTCTGGTTTGGAGTGGCCTGGTATTTAAACCAGAGGACACACAGTCCTAGGACACACAGTCCTTACAGTATTCTCCTTGAGCTAAGGTCACAAAGTCCTCGCCGAACACTCGTGGTAAGTCTTCAGGGTAGACTTCCAAAACCCTCACAAACTGGTCACCCGGCGATCCACAATTGACTGTTGGATGCTCTAGACCAAGGTCACCCCGTGATCCCCAATTTACTGCAGGATGCACTAGACCATGACGCCTAATCGTCTGGAAGATACACAGTCTTCAAAGGTAACAAGCGTCGGTTCCACATAGGAACAATCTCTTTAGTGACGCTCAATCACTTTGGGTTTGATGGTTTGGATTTGGGTTTTTGCTCACTTATGATTTTCTTTCAAAGTCCTCGGAGGATGGGTTGCTCTCAAATGACAAGTGTCAGTTCTCTCTCGGAGCAGCCAACCAACTAGTGGTTGTAGGGGGTGGCTATTTATAGCCAGGGTGCAACCTGACATGATAAGACATAAATATCCCCAATGATATGACTGTTATGTGGATAAGATGATTGGTGACAACTGGCGCAAAGCACAACAACGGTCGGAATTTCGAACTATGAAAGTCCTCAGGCTTATCATGTTCCTCACTTGTAGGCAATTCACACCAGGGAAATCCTAACTCCTCAGTCACACCAATTTCTTCAGAGACCAGAAGAACATCGTCTCTATCACCGAAGAACTTGACTGAATTGCAAGAGATTTCCAAAGGCTTCACTCGAAGGATTGGATAGGTTGAGGCTTTTGAGTTGAGCATCAGTTGGAAATTTTCCTTAGTATTACCTCACCCCCTTTTAATAGTATGGTGTTTCCTATGACTCAAAGAAAGGAAATGAAACTACGAAAAACAAAAGTCTTCACGCTTCATAGTCCTCGTTTATATCTTCAAGGTCACACCAATTTCTTCATTTTCAAAGTCTCCAGGGATTACCAAAGTCTTCACCAAAGTCTTTAGTTGAAGACATTCATTTTTAGGGGTCGATAATCTTCGAATATATTGAACTCCTCATTGACTTATAGAGCCTGTGTACACTCAAAAACACATTAGTTCTTTAACCTATAAGTCTTCAATACACCAAAATCACTAAGGGGCACTAGATGCACTTACAATCTCCCCCTTTGGGTGATTGATGACAAATAGGTTAAGTTTTCAACGGGGATAATAATATGAAGTGTAAGTACTGAGTTTGAGGAATTTGATTGCAAGATATAAAAGAACTCGCCCTGAAGATGTGCATATTTGAGGAATTTGCTTTGGACTGCAAATGCACATGGCAGGTTAAAACATGGAGAACTCCCCCTATATCTTGTGATTCATACACGCATTTAGCATATGATATGAAGAATTTGAAATGTATGATGAAAATGGTGTCTGAAGAAATTCAGCATGCATGCATTAAGGTAATTTGAGGAAATAGCATGCGAAAAGTAGTTCAAAAGAGTCAGACCACCATTGGACTTAAGTTTAGAACTTAACCAACAAAAGCTTCGGAAGAGCGAGAGTTGTAACTTAAACAAAAAAACAACCCATATATAGAGACCAGCTGGAAGACTAACTCAAATTTTCTCCCCCTTTGTCATCGAAGACCAAAAGGGACGAAAACTAAGGACTAACGCCCCTTGAAGAATTTCATCTTGAAGGTGATGGAGGAGCGCCAACATTGTCGGGGTCGTTTGTCAATGTAGGGCCCGTCGCAGTGTCGTCAATGTCCTCAGCTTCATCCGCCTCGTGCGATGAAGAATATGAGCTTGTAACCACCTGAGGAACTTGAACCTTCTTGAATTTCTTCAGAGGAGGACGAGCCCAGTTAAGGTTCTACTCAAGGTTCATCGTCTTCAGTTCTTCAGGAGTCTTGTGGTGACACAGAATGGCCCAAGTGTGGTTGAAGACTTCATGAAGGTAGTATTGGTTCTTCCTCACAATGTTGTGTGTGACAGTCATGTCTCGAAGAAGTGAACCAAACTGACGCTTGACCCACTTGTGATTGCGATCAACCTTCTGATGAAGACTTATAAGAAGCTCATGATCAGTCATCACACGAGGGGTAGACTCTTGAGGCTTTTGCAGCAGAGTCTTGGGTAGCAGTGTCATCATTGGTGGAATAAGATGCGGCTTTGCGAAACTATCCATCCAATGGACGAGTACCTTCATCAATGACAACTTTGCCTTTTCCTTCAACTGAAGTAAGTGTGTGCTTGAGGACTTCAATAGGAGGCAGAAAGGCGAAGTGATTCTGAAAATCTGCCTTGAAGGGAACTGAAGACCTTGATCTGATGAATTTCATGATCCAGGGAGCATAAGGCTTCAATTCAAATGGGGCTGAAGTTGCATTTGCCAGAATAGCATGTTCTTCATCATTCCCTCCACTTCTTCTTCTTCAGAGTTGTAACCCTTGTGAGGATAGAGGGTTTTGGTCAGAATGCGATAGACTATCCTGGGCACATAGAGCAAATCCTTCACACGGAAGGTAGTTCTTTGAGGTTTTACAGGAGCCAAAGGCTTCATCAACACTTGCATCATATGGTTGGGTAGAGTAGATTCATCAAACATGCATCTTGCTCCTTCTGAGGGAATTGGGATTGGCACAGCTCGAAGCAATTCTGAGGCTGGGGCAGTGTAGTGAGTTGATCCTGTCATCCAGTCCAGAACCCAAGAATTGACATTAGAAGCATCACGTGTGATGTGTAAGGTGGCATAGAATTGAAGAATTAGCTCTTCATTCCAATCGCAGATGTCCATGCAGAATGGAAGAATTCAAGCATCATGAAGAACTGCGAGCACCGGTGAGAAGCATGGAATAGTTTCCATGTCCGCATGAGGAATTTGCTGGTGCTTGAAGACTTTCTCCTTGTCAAACAACACTGATGCATAGTAGTTCATCTGCGTGGGTGTCCAAAATCTGGTGCGACCAGTCCTTGCTAAGTCACAAGGATTCGTCCTAGTGAAGAAAATGTGCTCGTTGAAGAAATTCGTCTTGATGAATTTGGGGCACTTTGAGCCTTTGAAAGACATCTTAGGCTTCGGCTGAAGGTTTGGCTTGAAGCGGCCCACAATTTCCTTGGTCATTGGAGGAACTTCTTCAGACTAAGGAATTTGAATAGCAGGTTCCTCAATTGCAGCTGGAGCAGCAATTTCTTCAGTTGTTGCAGCTGGAATTTCTTCAGGGACAGGTGCAGCCAAGTCATCAGATCCTGTATGAATTTCTTTAGTCTGGGCTGGAGACTGAGAAGTTTATGACAGAGGAGTGGTCATTGGAGAATTTGGGTGTGTAGCTTCCCAATATTCATCATTGATAAGAGGAGTTGTGTTTCCAATGTCCACATCCTCTTTCATTTCTTTAACGCCGGCCTCTTCAGCAGTCAACTGAGGCTAGGGCGATGATACTAGTGGAGTTGAAGTTTTTGGTTCCACTTTAGTTTCTTCACTGCTTTGAGGAAGCAGCAGACTGATCCTTTTCATCTTGTTCATCATTTGGGATGACATAGTCAACACTAAATGGTACTAACTCATAGGCTGGCACGGAGGTGATAGGAGTTGCAACAATTGGATCAGTTGAAGAACTGGGTAGTGTCTTCAACCTCTTCACTGCTGAGGAATCTGAAGTTGATGCTTTTCTCTTTTGTGAAGCCTTCTTCTCCGCAGCCTTTGTCTTCTTCACTTCTGATGCAGAAGGAAGGTTGATAATCTTCACCCTTAAAGATTTTACAATTTCAACAGAGGGTGATAGGGTAGCAGTTTCTTCAGGCATGACTAATGCAGTCATCCTTGTGGTCTCAACTTCATCAGGCGTAGCAAAGGCTTCAGTTGGCCTGGCAATTTCTTCAGGCACAACAGTGAAGGTTGCCCTGACAGGTTCTTCAGCAGCCTGAATTTCTTCAGTTGCGCTTGCAGTTTCTTTAGCAGGCTGAGCAGATTCTTCAGCCTAAGGAAATTGCAGCTGCGATTGAGCTACAATCCTCTTGTTGTGTTCATTGATGGCTCTTGTAGCCACTTTGACGAAGCGGACCTTGGCACCTTGCCAATCTGCATAGTATCGACTGAATTCATCACTGAGTCCCTTAATCTCAGTTTGCATAGTCACAAGTTGCTCTGGAGAAAGCTTCAGAACATTGTTCTTCAAGAAATGTTTCTTCTTGTACTGAGCCTTCTTCATTTGTCGAGCCTTCTCATACTTCCACTTTTCTTCAGCTATGAAGGCAGTGAGGACATGGCTTGGACCAGGAGGCAGATTCAAATCATCAATCCGTGTGTTTGGGTCCTTGTGTCAAATGTCAATGAAGTTGAGCATAGTCTTTGGGTCCATCATCAGAGGAATTGGAGTGCCCTTAGCTTGAGCAACTCGCTCTTTCTTGTTTCTGATGGTTGCCTCAAGTTCCTCATCATCAGCTTCATCATGTGAAGAATCTGATGGTACTTTGAACACCACCTTATTTGGTTGAGGACTTGGTCGAGTGCCTCGTCGAGCAGTAGCTTTCATCTTTAGCAGAGAAGGACTGGTTGAGGATTGTGCCTGGGCTGATGAACTTGCAAAGACCCCTGAAGCAATTGAGAAGTTTTTAGTCCTCTGACATGTTGCAAGATGTACAGGTGTTGAGGACTTTGTGGCAGCAGTTGATGATTGTGCAGCTACTGAAGGCATTGTGGAGACTTTTGAATACTTTGCTTGAGGATTCTGCAATGAGGACTTTGAAGTTGAGGATTTTGGCTTCACTGCAGACTTCTTCACCATTTATTTCTTCGAAGCACAAGCAGAGGCGCCGGTAGAGGTAGTAGCAGTAGAATCTTCATTGAATTGTTTCACGGCTGCTTCTGCAGTTCTCTGAAGTTTGCATTGGTGCTTTGCCTATTCAGCTGGAAAGTCTTCACCACGTGCAATGCTGGTGGGATCAACTTCTTGATCATCAGCAGGAGGAGCCCTTTTGCAAGGGGGTTTGAGTGCGAATTTCTTCATGTACTTGGGAGTGACATAACGATAGTCTCTCCATTCCTTCACCCACCTCCATTCAATCCTCTGAATTCTGATCTTCCTCTACTCCTTGGTTTCTTTCCCATGAATGGCTTCATCAGGAGTACAGTAACCAACATACAAATACTTAGGTATTTCAAAAGCATTGTTCTATTCAGCCTTCTTTCCACCTTTCTGAGGTCTTTTACCATCTGCCATTTTCTTCACTTGGTGACTTTGAATTCTTGATGATTCTGAAGATGTATACAATTTTTCCTTAAGGAATGCTACAAATGAGTTAAGTTGATGGGAACCTAGGGATTCATCAGCAGACATTTTGTACCTATGAACATAGTATAGGTGCAAGGAATTTGAAGAGGTTATATGCGTTCTTAGAAAATTTTGGAAATACACCAAGCTGAGGATTTTGACCATAGGTGACCCTAGGAATTTCACTAAGTGTTCTTGTCTTAGGTTCCAAACTTGTGCAAATTTTGGGAATCCACACAATTGAGGAATCTTGAAGAAAGTCATTAACTTAGGAAAAACATCAAGGGAATGACGCATGTAAAGTGCTTAAGAAGATAATTCTTTAAGAATAAACACCTTTGAGGATTTTGTGGACAATATGAAGATCAAACAAGGGCAGTAAAATTAGATTTTATTTACCCTGATGAAGAACTCGACGAACAGTGAGATGAAATCAAGGAAGTTCGTCCATCCAGATCTCCCACGCCCTAGCTTGGTAGAGGGAGACAACTATAGCAACGGTGCAGGGAAGATTTCCGCGGCTGATGCGAGTACAACGACGGCAAGGTCAAGGCAGTGAAGCTCTTCCACACCGGCGGCCATGATTTTAGCGTCGGCGCTAGGTTTGAGCTTAGGAGAGAGTGGGAGTCAGGAGTATCTCGAGCACAGTGAAAGGGAAGGGGTATTTATAGTGGAGGTGAATACCAACCGGCCCGAAGATTTTGGACTAGGTTGCCCTTCACCCTTGCTCTCCACATGACACATGTCACCCATGTTCTGAGTAGTGGAGATAGTGGGGGATGGTGGGTTATCCAGTCGTGGGAATCGGAACGGTTTGAGCGGGAAGCACCGAAAATTTTGATAGTAAAAACTTCAAAGTTTCCGTTCGCAAATTCTTCAGCTGTCAAGGACACAGTGAAGACTTTGAACGAGTTTCAAAGCAGAACGCATATGAAGAATTTGTGAACAGACTGGGTTGAGTTTAGCATAGAGGGGGAACGGGTCCGATCACATTCACTTAGATGAAAATCAACTTGAAGAATTAGCAATAAGTGAATGCTATTGAGGACATTGAAAACTCAAATACATATATATATATATATATATATATATATAGAGAGAGAGAGAGAGAGAGAGTCTATTTGGCACCCAGGGTGAAGAATAACTTATTCTTCACCTTGGTCATTCGACAAGCCACATTTTCAATCACAGCAAAAGGTAACTTTCTAGCATGCATGTTGTAAAATTACCCCACTTCTTATAAGATTACCTCATTTATCTTGTAATTTTACGTCAACATAGTGTGATATTGACGCGTCAGATTTTTTCTCACATGCAAAACATAACTTTTTAGCACTCATGCTATAAAATTACCTCACTTGTTATTGTACGGTGGGAGACCAATATCTCTCCTCCCAGTTGTAATATTACCTCAAGTTACTTTTTCCTTACCTTTTCAAGTTATGTCATGGTAATAGACTAGGGTGAAGAATAAGAATTCTTCACCTAGGGTGACGAATAGTTGATCCAATATCAATATATATATAATGAAGAACATCAGTTTCATAGTTTGAAGAATTTGACAAGTTGAAGAATTTGCAAACTTGAGGAATTTGAAAAATAGAAGAATTTGCAAAATGACGAAAAGCTCAACTTTGAAGAATTTCAACTATGTTTGGTGGCATGACCCACCGTATAAGAATGATGATTTTAGACACCGCGTCCAATTGTCGTAGGGTTTTGAGAATCAAATTCTTCATTAATTTCTTCACACTTGGAGGGTTATTCTTCATTGACTGAAGAGAAACGTTACTTCGTGTGTTGCACATCTAAGTCATCAATTTTGCATAAGTGTTAGGATGCGTGTCCTGTTCAAAGAACATTTGAAGATTCTAAGATATTTAGCTCACATCGCAACTTGCAAAATCTCTTTTCATCCAAGGGCTTAGTGAAGATATCTACCAGTTGTCCTTCAGTGGGGATGTGGTCTATGGAGATGTCGCCCTTGAGTACATGATCTCGAAGAATGATGACGAATCTGGATGTGCTTGGTCTTGGAATGCTAAACTGGGTTGGAAGCAATCTTGATAGCCCTCTCGTTATCGCAGTAGAGAGGTACATTCTTCACCTTGATGCCATAGTCCTTGACGGTTTGCTTCATCCACATCAACTGAGCGCAACATGAACCACCAGCAATGTACTCAGCTTTAGCAGTAGCTAGTGACACGCAGTTCTGCTTCTTCGAGGACCAACAGACTAAGGATCGTCCGAGGAAATGACATTTTCCTAAGGTTGACTTGCGTTCCACGCGATCTCCTGCATAGTCAGCATCTGAGTATCCGACGAGGTGAAGATTTGAGCCCTTGGGATACCATAATCCAATCGTTGGTGTGTGAGCTAAGTATCAAAGAATATGTTTCACAGTCTTATGGTGTGATTGCTTCGGTGTTGCTTGGAATCGGGCACACATGCAAACACTTAGCATAATATGAGGCCTAGATGCACATAGACACAATAAAGAGACAATCATGGAGTGATATACCTTCTGATTGAAATCTTTACCATTTTCTTCAGTGCAGAGGTGGCCTTTTGAAGGCATTGGAGTTTTGACGCCTTTGCAGTCTTGCAAGTTTAATTTTCTCAGAACATCCTTGAGGTATTTCTCTTGAGAGATGAAGATGCCATTGTCTTGCTGACGAATTTTAAGATCTAAGAAGAATTTCAACTCTCCCATCATACACATTTGATATTCTTCACTCATCATATAGGTAGATTCATCACTGTAACGTTTGTCAGTATAACCAAAGATAATATCGTCTACATATATTTGGCATATGAACAGTTCATTGTCATAGGATTTAGTGAAAAGATTTGGTCGAGTGAACCGGGTTTGAAGCCTTTCTACATGAGGAATTCCTTCAGAGTGTCGTACCACGCCCGAGGGGCCTGCTTGAGGCCATAGAGGGCCTTGTTGAGTCTAAAGACTTTGTTAGGATGCTTAGGGTCTTCAAAACCTGGGGGTTGAGCAACATATACTTCTTCCTCAAGCTTACCATTGAGGAATGCACTTTTCACATCCATTTGATATAAGATGATATCATGATGCTTAGCATAAGCAAGCGATATGCGGATAGCTTCAAGTCTAGCAACAGGTGCAAAAGTTTCATTGAAGTCAATTCCTTCATCATGTGTGTAGCCTTGAGATACAAGACGAGACTTATTTCTTACCACAAGGCCATTTTCATCTTGATTGTTGCGGTAGATCCACTTTGTACCTATGATGTTGTGCTTGCGAGGATCTGGCCGCTTGACAAGTTCCCACACATTGTTGAGCTTGAATTGATGTAATTCCTCTTGCATAGCTTGAATCCACTCTGGCTCCTTGAATGCTTCATCAACTTTGGTGGGCTCTATGATAGAGACAAAAGCAAAGTGCCCACAAAAGATAATCAAATGTGAATCTCTTGAGTGAGTGAGGGGATCTGGTGCATTGATGTCGTCAATGATTTTGTTAATCTACACTTCATTTGCAACTCTTGGATGAGCAGGTTGATGTGGCTAAGGATTTTCTTCAGCACCATTTTCTTCAGGTGTATCAGCATGAATGTCTTCATTGGTTGGAATGACTTCCTCAGTAGGTTGGGGTTCTTTAGTGGGTATGACATGTTCAGTAGCCTTCAGCTTAATGGATTCCTCGAGAGACTTTTCATCTAGCAAAGGAGGCAGGTGCTCTCTTTACGAGCCGTCAGTTTCATCAAATCGCACATTTACGGTTTCAACAACCTTTTGGTGGTAGGTGTTGAAGACTCTATAGGTGTGCGAGTCCTTTCTGTAACCAAGCATAAAACCATCATGTGCTTTCGGTGCAAATTTAGAACTATGGTGAGGATCTCTAATGCAGCATTTTGCACTGAAGACTTTGAGATAACTTACATTGGGTTTCTTGCCAGTCATGAGTTCATATGAAGTCTTCTTGAAGAATTTGTGAAGATACCCTATTGATGATGTGGCAAGCTGTATCAATTGCCTCAGGCCAGAAGCGACGAGGAGTCTTGCATTCATCAAGCATGGTGCAAGCCATCTCAACAAGAGTCCTGTTCTTGTGCTCCACGACGCCATTTTGCCGAGGAGTATATGGGGCAGATAACTCATGAGTAATACCAAGTTCATCAAGATATTCATCAAGATTGGTGCTCTTGAACTTAGTCCCATTATCACTCCTGATATGCTTGATCTTGACGCCGAAATTTGTTGAGGCCCTTGAAGCAAATCGTCTGAAGACATCCTGCACTTCAGACTTGTACAGAATAATATGCACCCAAGTGTAACGAGAGTAATCATCAACAATGACAAAGCCATACAAACTTGAAGAATTTGTTAGTGTGGAATAATGAGTGGGGCCAAAGAGGTCCATGTGAAGCAATTCAAAAGGTCGAGTCGTGGTCATGATTGTCTTCGAGGGATGCTTGGATCTGGTCATCTTCCCAGACTGACAAGCACCACAGGGGTGGTCCTTGAGGAATTTGACACCTTCAATGCCAACGACATGCTTTTTCTTCATGAGCGTGTGCAAGTTGCTCATACCAGCGTGTCCAAGTCGTCGATGCCACAGGCAGCCTTCGTAGGACTTTGCAAGTAGGCACGTGGCAGGCTAAGGACCTGTAGAGAAATCAACAATATACAAGTCTCCTCTCCAAAAGCCTTCGAAGACTTTGGAATGGTCAGATTCCATGATAACAACACAACGATATTTTCCAAAGACGACAACCATATCAAGATCACAAAGCATTGAGACAGACATAAGGTGAACCCGAGGGATTCAACAAGCATCGCCTTATCCATGTGTCGGTCCTTTGAGATTGCAACCTTACCTAGACCCAATATTTGCAACCTTACAGACAAGCAAGCAAAGTAACAAGTAGGACAAGTAAACCATCAAGCAAAAGAGTAGACTAGTAACAAGTAGAGATACATATTTTTGTTTTTTTGTTTTTTTGAGACAACCTAAATATAATAGAAAATAAAAGAAGAACAAGTGGATTATAATTTATGTGAAGTTACTTGATAGTTGTTGATGATGTTCCCCAGCAACGACGCCAGAAATCCTTCCTGATACTTGTGATCTGTGTTGGATTTTCCGTGAAGAGGAACGAGTAATTGCATCACAATATGGGTAATTATTTCGCTCAGTTATGAAACCAAGGTTTATCGAACCAATAGGATTATCAATCCACCACCATCTTCAATGTTTGCACACAAAAGAGCAAACAACTTGCACCCAACATGGGCAAGAGGGTTGTCACCCACAACCGTCTTCAGCAGCTGCACCCAATGCAAGAAAGTGAAGTGTATACATAATAGTAGATAATTTTAAACTTCAAAATAAAATAAAAAGTAAATAAGTACAACAAGGTATTGATAAGTTTGTAAATATATAACTGAATAGACCCGAGGGCCATAGTTTTCCCTAGCGGCATCTCTCATGGAAATAAGTATACGGTGGATCAACAAATTAGTGTTGGGAAATTGACAGAAAAGCAGATAGTTATGAGATGTTCACGGCAATGATCATGTGTATATAGGCATCACATCCAAGACAAATAGGCCGACTCCTGCCTGCACCTATTACTATTACTCCACTTCACGAGCGCTTCTATGTTTGCCTCTCTACGTATTAAGTTCATGACAAATAGAGTAATGCATGGAGAACGATGACATGATGTAGACAAAGTATAAACTCAAGCAATATGAATAAACCCCATCGTTTTATCCTTAGTGACAACAACACAAAGACGCAACTTGTCCCCTTCTGTCACTGGGATATAGAAACTCGTCAGGTTGAACCCACTACAACGCACCTCTCTCACTGAAGAAAGATTAATCTACTTGGCCAAAGTAGATCAATATATCAAAGAGAATTACGAAGCTATGATGATCATGCAATTAAGAATCATAATGATTTCAGAGAAGACTCAAATATTTTTCATCAATAATTTGAACACAAACCCACAATTCATCGGATCCCAACAAACGCACAGCACAAAAGAGTTACATCGGATGGATCAAAGTGAAGATGTGATGATCATGGTATTGAAGATCAAAAGAGGGAGATAGCCATCTAGGTACTAACTATGGACCCATAGGTCTGTGGTGAACTATTCACACATCATCATGAGGACATCAAGGTTGATGAAGAGGCCCTCCATGATCGATCCGCCCTCTAGTAGGGTGCCGGAACGAAGCTCCAGATGAGATCGTGACGAAATAGAGACTTGCAGCGGCGGAAAAAGTGTTTTGGGACTCCCCTTAGGGTTTCTGGAATATATGTGAATTTATAGGCCAGAGAATGGGGGTCAGGACGAAAGCCGGCCGTCCGGTGTTCTATGCTACTTTAGTAGAGTCTGCAAGCGTATGCCCCGGAAAGGGGAGACGTGGAACGTGCCAGGGAGGCACAAGCCATCTAGGCGCGTCCATGTTGGGGAATGCGACAGAAAATAAAAATTTCCGGTATAGCGACCACGCCCAGGACCACTATGGAGACTGCATACAAGGTTTGATCTGATCCGTACCGACTCGAAGCACAGCGGAAGAAGAGTCGGTGGAGATCATTGGTGTAGATCCCCGCAGCTAGGATTTTACAACCTCCCAACCGCGAGGATGTACTCCCTCGTCGGACAGCCCTTCGGGAGGCGGTCGGATAGTCCCCCGGACGATGTCGCGGACAGCCCTTTGGGAGGACCCTCGAAACTCGAACGGAGACTCGGACAACCCTATGGGAGGACACACGAACAGCCCCTCGGGCAAAAGATCAAAACTACGACCTCT
Organism: Hordeum marinum; assembly: GCA_022496015.1. NCBI lineage: Eukaryota > Viridiplantae > Streptophyta > Magnoliopsida > Poales > Poaceae > Hordeum > Hordeum marinum. Next base: position 560,047,090 of record CM039678.1, read on the forward strand.
CTACGGGGTTACACACATATGGTGTCATCTATCCGGCAGGGCTTCGCCGTCGAGAACTAGTTCCTGCCGGAACCCAGACAGCCTTTCGGCTCTACGAAAGACTCTTTTCGTGGGAGGGAGAGAGAGAGATCTTGCAAAGCAAAGCATGTGTATGAGAGCACAAGGATGAAGAGATGGCAGCCCACATCTCCTCTATTTATAGGAAAACCAAGGGGTAGGGTTGGGACTTGAAAATACCAAACTACCCCCACTTTATGTCACACATAAAAAATCATAAGAAGGAAAAGGGGTGCCATGTGGAGCTCCATGGAGGAGCTCCACCCTTGGCCGGACAACCCTTGGGGGGGCCCCATGAGGAGCTACCTTGCTCCTCAATCCCTTCTAGAAGCCTTTTTGGAAATATCCAAAAAGGTGCTTTTCCATAAATATCCAAAAAGCACTTTCACTATTCACGACGACATTTTTCAGCATCCGAACGAACTGAAAATATTTATGTGGGCTTAGAACAATTCTAGTACCCCACTAAAATAATTTTTAATGCGATCCGGAACAATTCCGAAATAGTGATTTTCATCTGCGAAAAGCATCTGAAGCGGTTCCGGCAGCTCCGGAACATTTCCAGTTTTTCTTCCGGAAAATTCCCAGAAGTTTCGAGAATGATTCTGGCACCCTCCAAGAATTATCAGGCATGTGCCGAAACCAATTTGACTTAATGGTATCCCCTGAAACTACTTTTTAGTTTTATCGAAACTGTTCCGGTGTTCTGTCTGCGGAACTTTTTCGCTGTCTGAAACTTTTTCGGTGTTCGAAACTTTTCGGTGATTTTCTCTCACACTCCCTGTCTAGTATTCAACAGATAGATGAACCTTAAGCGTGTGGCCCTATAGGTTCGGTGAAGCATAGACATGACCCAGAAACCCTTCCGATCAATGATCAACATTGGAGACGTGGACACCCATATTGACGCCTATACCCACATGAATGAATATTTGAGTGAACCTCCAGTTGCCGTGAGCTATTCCTGTTGCTTTGCGATATGTTACAATTACCCAAGGTGAGAGATGTAGGCATCCTCGTGGATCAACAACTTGTCCACTATGCCAGTTACCTCGTTGCTAGTATTGTTCTCTTTTTTCGTTCCCGTGTTCCGGCATCCCCATGATCAAATCACAAAGTGTCTGGCCAGATGATGATGGATACCGTAACACCGAGAGGGCCCAGAGATATCTCTCCATTGTCGGCGGAGAAAATCCCAATCTTGAGCTATCAAGTTACTTAACATACTTTTCGATGAACCCGTAAGCCACCGTAATAGCCACCCATTTATGGATGACGTTTAACAAACCCCAAAGTTCATGAAGCAAGCATGAAGAAACTCGATACTCTCATGGTCTAAGGAATTATGCAAACGTTAACCATCTCTGTGTTATTAACCATTAACTTGTGACAAATGTATCTCATAGCATAACATCAATTCGGATCGATTCAACATGAGTGTTCTACCAACATCGTGCCCTCAAAATTGTCGGCATAGCCATGCCCATGATCAGGAAAACAGGATCATCATGCAATACTTGAGCCAGTCTTAGAGGCTAGACTAGGAATTCAATTTACCGTTTATTGTACCACACGTTCACATGAGTTTCCCTCCAAGCCTCGTGGTTATTGTAGACTCGAGAATCATTGCAGTTATAGCATGGAACATAAACTTTCATTACAAACTTGGAGATACAAAATAACTGTTATTACTGCCTCTAGGGCATATCTCCTACAGACTCCCACTTGCACTAGAGTCATAATCCAGTTACATGGCTTCCCTAACACCAATGGCTATCCGGTGTTGCTCATGCTTTGCTCGTGGTAGAGGCTTTGTCATCGCGTCTGACACATTCAGATCCATGTGAACTTTGCGTACTTTCACTAAACCTTCTTCGACATGATGTCGAATGAGTTTATATTTGTGTTGAATATGCATTGTCTTATGGTGTGAACATGGCTCCCTTGCCTGAGCCACGGTGCCACTATTATCACAATAGATCTCCACCGGGTCCAGAGCACTTGGAACCACACCAAGGTCTTCAAGAAATTGCTTGATACCAACAGCTTGCTTGGAGGCTTTAGAAGCAGAAACATATTCCGCCTCCATCGTAGAATCCGCCACAAGCTTTTGTTTGGAACTTTTCCAATCAACTGCGCCGCCGTTCAATATGAAAACATAGCCAGATTGAGATTTGAAGTCATCTGGATCAGTCATGAAGCTTGCATCAGTGTAACAACTTACAATGAGCTCTTCATCACCTCCGTCCACAAGGAGTAAATCCTTGGTCCTTCTGAAGTACTTAAGAATACCCTTGACTGCGGCCCAGTGTTCCAATCCTGGATCACCTTGGTACCAGCTGCTAACACTTAGCGCATAGGAAACATCCGGTCTTGTACATAGCATGGCATACATAATAGAACGAACTGCCGAAGCATATGGAATATCATTCATTTTTACTCGCTCATCGAGGGTCCGAGGACTCTGATTCTTGCAAAGCACTGTGCCAGGTGACATGGGGAGTAGGCCTTTCTTGGAGTTCTCCATGTTGAACCTTTTCAACACCTTGTCAATGTACGTGCTTTGGCTAAGCGCTATTAGGCGTCTTGATCTATCTCTATAAATCCTGATGCCCAATACATATGCCGCTTCACCTAAGTTTTTCATTGAAAAACTCTTCTTCAATGAGTCTTTTATTTCGCTAAGAAAATTCACATCATTTCCAATCAACAATATGTCATCCACATACAAGATTAGAAAAGCTTTTGCGCTCCCACTAAACTTCTTGTAAACATAAGATTCTTCATCGTTCCTGATGAAGCCAAACTCTTTGACTACTTCATCAAAACGAATGTTCCAGCTCCTTGATGCTTGCTTCAGACCATAAATGGATTTCTGAAGCTTACATACCTTTCCAGCATTCTTAGGATTGACAAAACCTTCTGGCTGTATCATGTATACATCCTATTCAAGGTTTCCATTTAGGAAAGCCGTTTTGACATCCATCTGCCATATTTCATAATCGAAATAAGCAACAATTGCTAGTAATATCCGAACAGACCTAACATAGCTACGGGCGAGAAAGTCTCGTCGTAGTCCACTCCTGGAACTTGCGTGAACCCTTTCGCGACAAGTCTAGCTTTATGGATGGTAATGTTACCATCCGCGCCCGTCTTTCTTTTGAAAATCCATTTACAACCAATGAGTTTTACGCCATCTGGAAGTTCTTCCAAGTTCCATACTTGATTTTCGTACATGGATTCCATTTCGGATCTCATAGATTTGTGCCATTCCCTTGAGCTAGGCCCGCCATCGCTTCCTTGTAGTGCGCAGGTTCATCGTCTTCAAGAATGAAGATTTCGTTATGAAACCACTCAGGTGGCTAGATAGCCCTACCTGATCTGCGCGGTTCAGTAACAACATTGTCTGAAGTCTCCGCATCACATGCAACAACTTCCGGCTTGGTTGTAGGGATAATCAGCGGAATTTCTTCCGGTTCTTTAGCCATGTCAACGGTTGCCAAAGATTCACTAATCTCATTAAGTTGTACTGTCCTCCCACTCAATTCTTTAGCAAGAAATTCTTTCTTGAGAAAGTGTGCAACCTTTGCGACAAACATTTTGCCTTCGGACTGGTGGTAGAAGGAATATCCAATGGTGTTATTTGGATAACCTACAAAGTAACATTTGTTTGATCTAGGTTCTAGTTTGGTTGGCTTTAAACGTTTTACATATGCCTCACAACCCCAAACCTTGAGATACGACACACTAGGTATCTTCCCATACCACATCTCATGTGGTGTCGTCTCAACAGACTTAAACGACGCTCTATTTAATGTATAAGCAGGAGTGAGTAGTGCGTGACTCCAAAAAGATATCAGTAGATCTATAAGGGACATCATCGACCTTACCATGTCTAACAGGGTTCGGTTACGTCGTTCCGACACTCCGTTTCGCTGTGGAGTTCTGGGAGGCGTAAGCTATGAAATGATTCCACAGTCACTCAGATGTTGGCCAAACTCATGACTAAGATATTCGCCTCCGCGATCAGACCGCAGAAACTTAATATTTTCTTCACGATGATTTTCTACCTCATTATGAAAATCTTTGAACTTTTCAAAGGTTTTCGACTTATGCTTCATCAAGTAGATATAGCCATACCGACTTAAATCATCAGTAAAAGTCACGAAGTAAAAATACCCACCCCGTGCGGGCCGTGTTCATTGGACCACATACATCACTATGTATTATTTCCAATAATTCACCCGCCCGTTCAGGATGACCCGTGAACGGCGTCTTGGTCATTTTTCCCATCAAGAAAGCTTCACATGTGTCAAATGATTCAAAATCAAGGGATGGTAAAACTCCATCTTTATGGAGTCTTTTCATGCGTTTCTTTCCAATGTGGCCAAGCCGACAGTGCCACAAGTAAGTGGTGGTGGTATCAGCCTTCTTAAGGCGTTTAGCATTCACGTTAAAGACATCATTTCCACAATCAAGATTTAGTATGAAAAGGCCCCCAACAATGGGTGCTAAGCCATAAAACATATCCTTACAATAAAGTGAACAACCATTGTTCTCGGACTTGTAGGAGTACCCATCGTGTACTAAACATGATCCAGAGATAATGTTTCTACACAACAACGGAACAAAATAACAGTTACTAAGTTCCAAAATAAATCCCGAAGGAAGACGTAGAGGCATAATGCCGATGGCTTGAGCGGCGATCCCAACGCCGTTCTCGACACGCATCACGACTTCATTCTTTGCCAGTTTGTGCACCTTCTGAAGCCCCTGTATCGAGTTGCAAATGTGAGCAACCGATCCGGTATCAAATACCCAAGACTTAGAATTTTTGCTAGCAAGCAAAACGTCAATGACATTAACATGTATAACAATTATACCTTTTTCGGTTTTCCTGGACTTCTTATCTTCCAGATACTTCTTACAGTTTCTCTTCCAGTGTCCTGTGCCCTTGCAATAGAAGCACTCAGTTTCATTCTTGGCTCCGCCCAAAGTTCATGAAGCAAGCATGAAGAAACTCGATACTCTCATGGTCTAAGGAATTATGCAAACGTTAACCATGTCTGTATTATTAACCATTAACTTGTGACAAATGTATCTCATAGCATAACATCTATTCTGATCGATTCAACATGAGTGTTCTACCAACATCGTGCCCTCAAAATTGTCGGCATAGCCATGCCCATGATCAGGAAAACAGGATCATCATCCAATACTTGAGCCAGTCTTAGAGGCTAGACTAGAAATTCAATTTACCGTTTATTATACCACACGTTCACATGAGTTTCCCTCCAAGCCTTGTGGTTATTGTAGACTCGAGAATCATTGCAGTTATAGCATGGAACATAAACTTTCATTACAAACTTGGAGATACAAAATAACTGTTATTACTGCCTCTAGGGCATATCTCCTACAGTCCACCCCTGGTCGTGCCATATTGGCTTGTGGCCCCCTCATGCGGCTGCCGGTCTTCTCCCGAAGCTTCCAGGTCTTGTTTGGGTACTATAAACCTGAAAAGAAAAAAAACACGCAGAAAACAACAACTGGCACTAGGCACTGGGTCAAATAGGTTAGTACTTAAAAATAATATAAATTGGTAAATAATTACTCAAAAAATATCGTAGAATGATAATGTAATAGCATGGAACAATAAAAAATATAGATACGTTGGAGACGTATCACCAAACAAAATTTAAAGTATAATTAAATTACATTTTTCTATCCTATCTTAGTCCACGTGCTGACACCGATGCAAACCGGATGTTTAAGGGGTCAAAATGCAGAATGCTATGGCCAAAATAAGGGGAGGGGTGTCGGGTTCGGGGTTGAGTTTTAGCCGATTTTAGAGTTCAGGTTTGATTTTTAAACAAACCAAATAGTTCGTAGTTTTATGTCAAATCCTGACTTTTCTGTATAAAATAAATAAAAAAGAAAACGTGAATTAGGTTCCAAAATTCCCTCTACAAAACTATCATCGGTTATTTCGAGGCTGAGATCAAGGATTTGGAAAGTAGTTTAAAATTGGGACAAACAAAAAAATCATATCCGGCACAATAATAGCTATCATGTAGATTAAAATTATGTGATTTTTTCATAAACTGTATTACTAAGGTCTTCTCAACATGACTACATACATGAAAGTATGTGCGACTTACAATCTCAGTGACCCTACTGAGTGTAACATATTAGCCCAAGGCCTATGTTAGTTCCCAACGAGGTATCAAATTTGCGGCTTGAACCTAGAGTTTTATTTTTTTTGCTAAAAGAATGTACACAAAAGTGGCACTTCCTATACGACGCCTTAAGCACCCGTTACTTCACTTCTAGCAAACTAGCCCGTCCTCCTCTGGCCCTTCCTTTGCACTGCACCGACCCATTTTTTCGGTTTTTTCTACTCCCCTGCAAACAAATCGCGCATGAACTCGCGACCTCCTCTTTCTAGATAAACTACACTAACCAGCCATGAAAACTCACTCGCTGTGATTACGTATATCATTTTTCCTCTTTTATTCTTTCTTTTCTTTTATCTTTTTTTCTTTTCCTTTTTCTCGTTTTTACAAAATGCAGGAACATTTAAAAAATTGATCCATTTTTTGAGAATGAACTAACTTTTTCGAATTTGATGAATTTGTTTTCTAAATTGATGAATTTTTTTGAAATTTTATGAACATTATTAAATTTGATGAACTTCTTTTCAAAATCAATGATTTGTTTTACATATTGATGTTCTTAAATATTTCTGAATTTTTAATTTTAATTTTGATGAACTTTTTGTTTAAACAGTGAAATTTTTTGAATGAATTTTTTAAAATCTGTGGAAACTTTTGAATTGATTTTTCCCCCTTTTTCTTTTTCTTTTCGTATTTTTTTTCAGAAATCAATAGTTAACCAGGCAACTAGTGAAGTGTCAAACGGGATTGAGTGACCAGGGATCCAGTCAGCGCTTGCTTTCTTCTTGGGCCGGCCCATAAGCGGTGGCGTGTGAGCGCCAGGGAGCTGTTGAGGGGCGCCGAACAGAAGCTCCCGACTAAAGTTCTATAAAAAAAACTGTTAGTTCGACTAGGCCACCCAATTGAAATCTTAGTTCGACTAAACAAAACTATTGATTATGATTATGGTACACGAGATGTTGCAACGTGACTCAGATTGGGTGTTCACTTCGGCGCAATTAGCCAGTTTTCGTTGAATTGGTCCAGCCCATTAGCGCAGTCACTCGCGCTGGTCTGTTTGTCCTGGTTTTTTCTCTAGTTTTTTCCTTCGTTATACTCTACCTTTTCGTCGGTTTTATCAGGTTTTTCTTCCTGCGTTATACTTCTCGTTTTTTTGTTTCTTTCTTCATTTTCTTCGTATTATTTTATTTTTCTCTTTTGTTTGACACATCGATAATTATTCTCTACACCCATAGTAAGTTTTTAATGCATTTTTATACACTTTTTTTATATTTTTTAGATACATGTTTTCCAAAAAATTGAACACACGGTACTATTTTTCAAATATATGTTTTACATTTCTTACAGAAAATATTTTTTTTATAAAACTGCACGAACTTTTTTTACATTGTTACAAATTTTCAAATTATATAAAAAAAATTCAAGCACATGTCACGTATATTCTTTTAAGGGTATGACACATTTTTTGACATCATGCAAACTTGGTTTTATTGTATACACTTCTTTCTGAAAATGTCACAAGCACATTTATTTAAACTCGTAAATAGTCTGGAAATGTTACAATTTTTTGAAATGTACGTACTTTTTTCTAAACTTGTGATACAATTAGATGTCACAAACATTTCCTTACACATTTGTTCAGGTTATAAAGTTTGTTCCCATTTTTTGAGTTTCCAAAAAGTGTTTGCACTTTAAAAAAAGTGTGGTTTCAAAAAAATAAATGTTTCAGATAGTGTTTGCTTTTTCAAAATTTATCATTTTTCAAATAATAGTTGTTTTTACGTATTCAGAAATTTCAAAAAGCGCTCACACTTTATAAAATGTTCAGACATTCCAAAATTGTTTATATTTTCAATATTTGTTTGCCTAGAAAATAAATTCGAAGTTCATTGCGAAAACATAATTTGAAAAATGTGACAAAATTTTGGAAAACCCGTATCATTTTTGTAGAATGTGAGAAACTATTGGAGTTCTGAAGTTTTTTGACAAATATGATTTTTTCGATATCACAATCAATTTTTAAAAAAGCGAGTAGTATTGAAAAAACTAAGCATTTGTTTAAAAATAAAAAGGAATAGAATTTGTAAAAAAAATAGAAAAAACATTTTTAAACTTCTTGATAATATTAGAAATGCGCCAACAGTTTTTATGCTTCACGAATTCTTGTTGTGGTATAGTGGGCTGGTCCAAATTCTCGTCTATGAGAGTAGCAGGTACTCTCGGTCGGGATTCTTGTATTCTCGATGTGCCAAACAAGTCTAGGGTACATGTTTAGGGTCTCACCTATGGATAACTTTTCTCTACCCTCATGGTCTTATGGATGTGCAGTTTTTTGCTATCCAACAAATCTATGTCGAGATGTGCAATTTTATTTGTTGCCCTGGTGAACTGTCTAGCATATTATGTGCAACTTTGTCTATTGCCCCTGCCAACTAAAACTATATATCCAGTGCTCATCGACTACTAGAAAGTTAGCTGAAACAACAGAGTAAGCTGCACATAGAGCTGCTAGGGGTAGGTGGGGCATGGTATGACAACAACGAAGAACTATATTATCCACGAATAGGAAAAGGGAGGGTTGCATATTGACAACTAGGTAGTTAGCTGGGTAGTAGACTAGCTACACATCACAAAAAATTGGTTGTCATGGTTGTTAGGTTGCAAATCTAAAAAAATCGATCATACAACTTAAAAAAATTGTTTTGAAAAAATTACACCCTGTTGTAATAAAATTGCATGATGTAGCAATAGAGTTGCATCATATGACACCAAAGTTGGTATTAAAAAATCGTCAAAACATATCCATGCGGGATCTAGTTTTAAATATCTTGTCGCGATAATTTCAATGGTGAAAACGAATCCAAATTCCGACATGGGGTTTAAAAGTTATGACTTTTTAAAAATTTGAAAACCTGAATAAATGCACATACCCATCCAACGGACATGAAATTAAATGCGTTGAGCTGTCCACCTAACCATTCTATATTTTTTTTTGAAATTCACCTAACCATTCTATTAGTACATGCTACGTCTTAAAAAAAAATTGTATGCATGCATGTGTGCGAGCCGACCGCTGGTTGTTTTCAAATAGTGCGTACGCACATTTTAGATTTCAGGTTATAGGAATTGAACTGAAGTTCAGGCATACAATTGTGTGAAAAATATGGATTACAAATGTGTGAGTAACACTTTGGTATCTACCGCCAATTAAATGGCAGAAAATCACTTCGAACCAATTGTTTCTTTGGCTATAGATAGTAGTTTCTGTCAACGTAACTTCCACATGGATGCATACAAACAGACGGTCTCGATCAAGTGACCCCTCGGCCATATCGGAGCCGCCAAGCTTGATCGGCCATGGAGGGGACAAATCTGTGGCCTAGTTCTTGCAGCGCAAGCGCAACACACATATAAAAACGTGACACTCCCCACCGGTTCTGGCACGTACACACACTTGCACCATCCAGCGGCCGCCAACCGAGCTGTGTGCTTCGTTGCCACGATGAGAGCGCTCGCGGTGGTGACCATGCTAGCCGCGGCGGCCATGGCCATCGCCTGCACGCGCGCCACGCAGTGCGGCTCGCAGGCCGACGGGGCGACCTGCCCTGACTGCCTCTGCTGCAGCCGCTACGGTTGGTGCGGCTCCACATCGGAGTACTGCGGGGACGGCTGCCAGAGCCAGTGCTCTGGCTGCGGCGGCAGCGGCACGCCCAGCCCCTTGGACCGTGGCGGCGTGTCCTCCATTGTCTCCCGCTCCCTCTTCGACCAGATGCTCTTGCACCGCAACAGCAGGGCGTGCCAGGCCAAGGGTTTTTACACCTACGAAGCCTTCCTGGCTGCCGCCGCTGCCTTCCAGGGTTTCGGCACCACGGGCGGCACCGCCACCCGGAAGCGCGAGGTGGCCGCCTTCCTCGCGCAGACCTCCCATGAGACCACCGGCGGCTGGGCCACAGCTCCAAACGGGCCCTACGCATGGGGCTACTGCTTCAAACGGGAGCGCGTCACCTCCGACTATTGCACCCCGAGCACGCAGTGGCCATGCGCCCCCGGGAGGCGCTACTACGGCCGAGGACCCATCCAGCTCTCACACAACTATAACTACGAGCCGGCGGGCCGGGCCATGGGGGCTGATCTGCTAGGCAACCCGGACTTGGTGGCCACGGACGCAAGCATGTCATTCAAGACGGCGACGTGGTTCTGGATGACAGCGCAACCGCCCAAGCCCTCGAGCCACGCGGTGATAACGGGTCATTGGAATCCTTCGGTGGCAGACCAGGCTGCGGGGCGAGTCCCTGGATTCGGCGTGATCACAAACATCGTCAATGGCGAAAAGGAGTGCGGGCATGGGTACGATAATCGTGTTGCTGACCGGATCGGGTTTTACAAACGCTACTGCCACATTCTCGGCGTCACACATGGCGACAACCTTGACTGCTACAATCAGAAGCCTTTCCCTAAATTTATTTCTTGACATATTTGTTTATTATACAAGTTTCATAAATACAACCCTAAAATAAGGTATGTCAACGGCTAGGCTACACACGCACGCGCGCGGGGGCGCATGCACACGCACGCGATTACATGTGGCATGGGTCTCCATTTGCCAATAAAAACGATTAGGCCATGTATAATGGTTCTATCTTATGAATGTCACGTAGGATAAATGATGAGATGGAAGAGAGATAAATCCTAAGAAAAAGCTTGTCTACTCTTATTTAAGAGAAGACAAGAAATGATTTTTTATCGTAATATGTCTCAACATATTTTTAGGAATAGCTAGTTATTAAAGATAAGGCTAAGAAATGACTCATTGTAGACATGTTTTGTTTTAATCTCTACATGCAAGATTTAAGATAAAACTGTCTCATCAACCATTGTACATGCCCTTAGACCCATGTACCCGGGTTTGACGTGATCACCAACTTCGTCAACGACGGACTGCTACAACTAAAGGCCTTTTTGCTTAATTAATTAGTTATATATAACCTCACACACAAAAAGCAATAAAAGCATCCTCTGCTAATTATATCTACTTCCTCCGTTCTAAATATAAGTCTTTTTAAAGGTTTCATTATAGAACTATATACGGATGTATATAGACATATTTTAGATATGGATTCACTTATTTTGCTCCGTATTTAGTACCTTAGTGAAATCTCTAAAAAGACTTATATTTAGGAACGGAGGAAATAGTAAGTTGTAACTATGGTTACTTCTCATAAGGAACTTAATAAAAGCATTTAGTATTGATGCTTTGCTATTGAGTTCTACCAGAAATATGACGTAAAAGAAGTTCCCACCGCTTTATATTATAAAGTAATCGCACCAACATCAGACCTTGCACTAAAAAAACAACATCGGACCACAATAAAGTTCAAGGTTCAAGGTTCAAAGAAAAAGAAATGAAAGTGCGACAAGTAATCAAATGGTTCAACTAACTAATGCGAATAAGATAGAACAACTAACTATAATCTGGTTTGGGAGGCGGTGGGGGTGTCGGTGAAGTGATGGAGCCGGCGGTGGAGCGAAGAACCACGATGATCATGTCGATGTCCCAATCACGCCTCTTGCTAAGCAGTTTCCATAGCTTTAGGAAACCACCCGTTTCTTAAATTGCATCAGTCCTACACCTAGGGATCACATGCTCAATGACTAGTTTATTGTGCACATTCCACAAAGTCCACACGAGAGATCCCTTTGTCACCCACAAAGCTGGGTGAGCAACCAATTGGAAGCCAACCATCACCCGGAACAGGTCCGGAAGATTACTATGGTTCCAAGCCCCTCCCACCACATCCCGGAGACAACTCCAAAGGAGTATTGCTATCGGGCAAAGGAAGAATATATGGATGGAGTCTTCCGGAACACCACATAATGAGAAAAGCCCATCACTAGGGCCGCTTCGGTTGAGTACTTTCATACCAAAGGGTAAGCGGCCACGAACCCATTGCCAAAGGAAGATGTGAATCTTCATTAGCGCCTTAATCTCCCATAGGAGTATTATTTCCGTCATGCTTGGAGAAGCCAAGATCGCGCGGTAGAGGGACTTGGTTAAGACTATCAGGAATATTGGCTCTTGCTTTGAGATGAACACCAAATGCTTCTGAAAGAGTTCAATGATGGCAGCCGAGATACATCTAGGTTTAACTAGGTAGGATGCCTGTGTTACTTAAGGATCAGGAGCAGATAAGATTCACATATATGATCTTATTTTCTGTCTTGATGTTCTCTTCAAGATTTCCACTGAAGTTGTCTAAAGAATAGTGCTATCAGGTAGCTGGTAAGATGGCAAGATCGACAATTGTGTATACTATGTTTGAGGAGGCATCATAGTCTATGAATCGCCCCCTTTCCCCCTTAACATCATCATGGTTTTCTATGACTTTGTGTTTTGTTGGCATCCTCTATTTTTGTATAGGTGTTTGTTGACGGGCCTTTGTTCTTTGTTAACATCATCATGCCCTCGGTATACCGGCAACTGCCGAAGATTCCATCGTCGGAACGCGTTAAATTTTTCAGCGTTATTCCGGACTCAACTCCTCACAATTCAACAAAAGTAATCATCAAAATAATGCTCGAGGAGGTGGGGATGGCTAAAATGCATCTGATGTCTTGAAAATTGTGCATGCTCGCTCGAGGGCAAAGTTGGCATTGAGCCGTCGAACTCCATGGACGAATATTTCCATGATTTTGGTTGATATCAAAGTTGATGTTAATGAATACACCAATCTATCTATGTCAGATCCGACATGGGGGTAGTCATTGACCTGGTCGAGGTGACCAATTGAGTCAGTGGTGATCGAATCACGCCGAGACAAATATCTGTTCCGCCGTGCAAATCACACTAGAACTGATCTGGATTCCCATTAAATCACTACGACCATGTAGAGGGACCTGTATGGACCGCCAATGACGGAGTTGATTCCGGCAGCTCTCGGGTTGGGGGTCCCGAGCTAGTAAAGTAGATGTGATGGTAACAGAGACAAGGGTGTCCAGGTTCGGGCTCTCATAAGAGATAAAACCCTACGTTCTGCTTATGGTGTATCAATTTGGGGTGGAGTAGAAAGTACATGTTGATCGAGCACGAGATCATTGTTTGTCCATATTCGATGAGCTCAATTGTCATGATCTATTGACTAGGCTTGCCTCGGCTTATATAGGATATCGGAAACGTAGGATTATAAAAGTCCTAGTCGGCTACTTGGTGGAGGAGAGTCCTCTACAGATGAGGGGTCTTTGTCTTGATTGACAAGGCTTCTTGATTTTCGTTGTAGATTGCTATGGGTCACCAAAAGTGGCCCAGGATGGAACAAATAAGGGGGTGGTCCTCTACCCGGCCCACCAGGCCGAAAGTCGACATGGTGGGAGGTCCCTTAGCCGGGACACCATCACCCCTTCCTTTGCTTCTCATGGGGGCGCCCCAATTTTGGCCCAAAAGTATCCACCGTGGATGCTCCCTTGGGTTGACCCAAGAGGGACTTGTTCCACAAATTAAATTGTGAATTTTATGAAACTTCCAAGACCCAATCCGGAACGTTCCAAAACTTTTCATATATAGATCATGACTTTCTAAAACCATGGTATACCTTTCCAAAATTCTAAAAACCTTTCGCGGACCATCCAAAACTCTTTGGGATCCATCCGAGACACTTTCTATGTTCATTCTCTCATTTCTCTAATTATCATAGTTACAAGTTGCTAAGTGTGTGATCCTAGAGGTTCAAAAATAAACGGACATGACTCGACACACTCTCCTGTCAATAGTTAACAACGGGATCTGGACACCCTTGTGGAGCCCCGCGTATCAAAGAAGTTCTCGCACTAATGGGAAAGGTGAAAGCATAACTTCTCCCTAGGTGGTTTTGGTAATTAATAACAACATATACTTCATTGGACTAATGATTCTACCAAGTATATTTCAGGAAAAGTTCAATAAATGGATTGGCAAAGGATTGTGATGAGTTCCTTAGATGCTTGGATCATCAATCGACAAAAGCTTCAAGACCCTACATTTTATATTTATGTGAGAAATTACACTTGAGTCCATAGGAAAGCCAATACTATTAAAAGGGGATGAGGCATCTATGATGATCTGGTTGCTCAAATGCTTAGAGATTAGCCACCAAAAACCCTCATGAATACTCCCATAATATATTCTGTCAAAATCCCAAATACAAAATTCGGTGCCACCAACTTTTCCAAATCGGCCATACGAAGTTTTACTTAGACGGATCCCAGAGCCAAACCCTAGCAACTCGGTGCTACCAAGTCCAATCTCGGTACAGCTGAAATCAGTGACCTTCTTGTTGTTATCCATTTGCTAGAAATCGGAATTTCCGAGTTTTACAAATCGTTTCCACGGAGTCAGTGAAACTGCCTAGGTCAACCGAATCGGTCTCACCGAGATGCTTTGTATCGGTCTCACCGAAAAGCTGAAAGTTGCAGCATTTTGCACTAGTCAGTGTAACCGAGTTTTTACTTCAGTTCCACTAAGTTGGACAATAATGTTGTAACGGTTGGATTTTTCGAGATGGCTATATATACCCATCCACCTCCCTATCATTCGTTGAAAGAGCACTCGGATCGAGCCAAAACTTGCCCCATCCATTTTCTAAGAGAGAACCATCTACTCATGTGTTGAGATCAAGATCTTCCATTCCATCCATATGAATCTTCATTTCTAGCCTCCCCAAGTGGCTTTCCATCCAATCAATCTCTTCTACCAAGAGAAATTTGTGAGAGAGTGATTGAGTGTTGAGGAGACTATCTTTTGAAGCACACGAGCAAGAAGTTCATCATCCATGAGGGTTAGGTGGGTTACTTAGTATGAACCAAGAAGTTTTGAAGCACAAATCTGTTACCTTTTGGAGAGTGGTGTCTCCTAGTTGGGTTAGGTGTCGCTTGGGAGCCTCAAATTCGTTGTGGAGTTGAACCAAGAAGTTTGTTAGGGCAAGGAGATCGCCTATTTCATGAAGACCTACCCATAGTGAGGCTAGTCCTTCGTGGACGGAAGCCATGATGGAATAGACAAGGTTGCTTCTTCGTGGACCTTTCGTGGGTGGGGCCCCCCATGGAATCGCGCAGTTGTTACCCTTCATGGGTTGAAGTCTCCATTAATGTGGACATATGATGGCACCACCTACTGGAACCACGCCAAAAATCTTCGTTTCATCTTTGCATTTGATCTTCCTATCCCTACCCTCGACTTACATTTGCATCTCATTACTTTCTGCTGCTATACTCGTAGACTTGCATGTGTAGTAGGGTGTGCTAGACTTGATAAAATTGCTAAAACTTACCGACCGCTAAAAGTGAGAAAAATGCTAAGTTTTTATTTGGTCAAGTAGTCTAATCACCCTTAGACATACTACAAATCCGGGCATTGTGTGGCACCTACCACATCTAATTTGGAAATCTGGCAATTGCGGGTGCAAGGAACGGCTCGCCACTGCTCCACACGTACCAGTGGCGGGCTTCTTTTCAGACCCGTCACAGGTATACACTTTCTAATTTCTTCTGGTGCGGGATGCCGAAGTGATGGGTAAGTTGCTATGCTCGCCACTGCTCCAAAGTCAAGCAGCGGCGAGCAGTTGCCGGCGACCGACCCAGCTATATTTGGGCGCCACACGTTTACCGATTTCAAATCTAATGAGTGTCCATGGTGGTGGGTACAATTAGGTTGCCGTCATTGCTATACATAACCTTATTCTCCCCACCTGCACCCCCGCTTCGATCCAAATCGGACACCTCTCTTTCTCTCATCTATCTATCTCGCTTCGTCGCCATCGACTACGTCGTGGCGCTGTTCATCGCCGCCTCGAAGTTCGCTGACCTCACCGTTCAACGCTACCTCCAACTACTTCCCCTTCACCGTCACCCGTGCCTTCCTCCGCATTCATCGTCCGCGTCTCCGTCGAACTCCCCGTCCACCGATGCATCCACCATTGTCCTCGGCCTCGTCCTCCCCGTCGTCCGACTCAGCCCCGATAACCACACCTCCCTTCTCTATGTACATGACCGGTTTTAGTTGTTCTCGTTGTTGCATTTGTACATCTGCAAGTTTTTGTTAGTGTAGTTAAAATTTGTTATATTTTTACATCTGCAAAATTTTGTTAGTGTAGTTATAATTTGTTATATTTGTACATATGCAACATTTTGTTAGTGTAGTTAAAATTTGTTATATTTGTACATCTACAACATTTTGTTAGTGTAGTTAAAATTTGTTATATAGAACCTTTGTTAGTAGATGTCTTGAATATTATTGCTTGTGCTATAGTAGAATCTTTGCGAGTGCCATTGTTTTCGTGAAACATGGATTAAGTTATGTTTCACTTAATTTCTGGCACTGCAGGGTCCAATTCCTTTCAAAGGTCATGCCGATTTTTTCCCCGTAAATTTAATACTTTTTTATGAACAAGCTATTTAGTCGTAGGGGGTCGTTCCTCTCCCTCTTCTTCCTCTAAGACCTTGGTAAAGCGGGAGGAGATGGGGAAGAACGACCATTACCGACGGTCGAAGTACCCAACATAAGAGCAAGAAATGTCTACCCGAAGGACAAATATGAAGTGTTGTCGTAAGAGTTTTATCATTTTTATTGTCATAAATCAGCTTTCATAAAAAATGTCTTCTATCTAAATTTCAACTTGTTTATTGCGATCTAGATGGAGAAGCCCAGACGCCTCGTTAGAAATCCTACACCCATAAACGGAACTTCTACTGCCATAGACATCGTCACGAGGGTAGCTCAGTACACAGAGAACGTGCTTTCCTGTGTCGACATCGCTCGATAAGCCACCAAGAACTCTCACACATACGTCGAGTGCGCTGCAGCAAATGCCGAGAGCGTGAGAACAACCGCCGAGAGCACTAGAGCAGTCGCCGAGAGTCCACGAGTAGCCGTCAAAGCTGCGAGGACCGCCCAAGAAGAGATCACGAAGATGATGGAATGGGATGAGAAATCATGATGGAGCTGAAATTTAGTTCTAAACTATTAGTGCATTGCCTTTATGTGATATATATGAACGATGCGTGTGAACTTAATTTCTATGTTTCTATGAAGGAGTTAAACTTTTTCTTACGAACTACTAGTGAAGTACAACGTGGTCATTTGTATAGTCTATCCTGCTATGAAGATTGTGATGTGACTTTTCTCTATGTGATTGGATAACCCTTTTTCCCCTCTTTACTTGTATTTGTATTCTAGTATCCCTGTGATCTTTATTGTCTAGACAAACAATAATGATACTATAACACTGAGTGAGCCCAGATATTATCTCTTCATTGTGTGCGTGGCACTCGGCGTTTTGGTCCTCATGACAGGCGACAGATGTTGTGTCGTTGGAGCAGAGAGCTCTAGGATGGGCTGGACAAGCTTCCTAGTTTTAAAAAGGCCACACTCAATTGAAGTATGTAATCATATTGGATCAGATTTTTTTACCGAGTCAACAATTTCTAAGAGCTCCCTCATTCCATTTTTTATACTATAGATTATACTTTCAAATATTAAGACATCACAATTAATTGAGGTATTTAATTTAGAATTGGGTCATCCGACCGGGTCAGCAATTTATCAATCTCTTTCATCCAGTTCTTTTAATTCAATATGTTTCCTAATTTTGAAGCTCTTTCATTCGATTGAGATATTTAATTTTGGATTTAGTTTACGATTTTGTCTAGGCCAACGATTTTTTAAAATCAATCAACGATATTTAATTTGGGAGGCCGCTGATGAAGTCCACGCTCGCCGGAGGCTCTTGTGGTTCAGCCTTGACCCGCCCCCGCTTGTTGGCCGCCTTGTCCTCCATTGGATAAGGAGGCGATCCTCGGCGGCGGCGCTTATGGATAAGAACCGAGGTGAAGGAGGAGCATTAATAGAGAACTTGAGAACCAGCTGCGTGGTGGGTGGAGAAGCAAATCCTAGGCTTGAATCATATTGGTACCGGAGCATACATTTTCGGTATACCCGTAGGTTACTTTTATTCACATCTAGTTATGAGTGACACCTGGTAACCCCAAAATAACCATCCGAACATGTTGGCATACAATATTCTCATTGTTTAGAGAAGTAAGTAAACGTTAACACTTTATATGAAAATACTGGGAAGATAATAACGATACTATCTCTTAGTAGTTTATAAGTTGGGTTTATCGAACACAACTATTCGGTAACAATGTGTCTTCATTATTTATAGCATTTTTTTACTATACTAATGCTCATGATATGACAAATGAGATCATTAACAATACATGACCTACTCCTAGAGACATGACTGGGGATCATATTGGTGTGTGTTTTCACACATGTAATCGGATTTTATTTTGAATCTCATATTCAGGAAAAAATAAAATTATAACACATGAATATAAACTTAATTACAAACATGTAAATATAATAGTAAATTTATTGCTGTTTCTAGGGTATACTTCCAATGAAACAACTAGCGAGCGGAGCGGAACTGTGCAACTTTTTTTCTAGCATTTCTTTTTGTTCGGCTTGATTTTTTCAGTTTTTGGAAAGTAAATCGAAGAAATAAAAACTATTGCTTGTCTATAAAGTTGACTATTTTGAAATGAATGAAAAACATGAATACATTTTGAAGAAAGAAGACTCTTTTGAAAATGCAATTTTCTTTAAGAAATGAACCTAGTTGAATCGGGCGAATAAGTTTTGAAAGCATGGACGTAATTTGCAAATGCATTATTTTTTAAAACTTGGATTTTTTCAAAATGTGAATATTTTCTCATGATTGTGATAATTTTTAGAATCATGAATATTCTTTTTAAAACTTTTGATTTTAATATTCCACAAACAAAACTTTAAATTTCACAGGATTTTGGAAACACACAAACATTTTTTAAATTTATGTTTTAGAAATTCTAACATTGGTTTACTTTTGCAAATACTTATTATAAGCAAGAAAGTATTTGTTTTTAAGATATGAGTATTTCTGATTTTTTTCATGGCTGTAAAAAAATTGAAAACTTTTTAAAACTTCGAAACATTTTCTTTAATTATTTTAAAGTTATACTTTCATATTCCAATTGCGAAGTAATTAGTGAAATTTTAAGAAGACAAATAATCTGCAAAAAAAAATAAGGGAACAATAATAAACCAAGCAATAACCTTAAGAAAACAGAAAGAGAAAAGGAAAACACGAAATCCCTGCTGACTAACTGAGCACACACGACAGCAATTTGACTCAGTCTGCTCCTAGCACACGGTGCGCCATCGCACTGCGTTTGAGTCGGGTGAGTGGTCACTGGGCTGGGAAGTGGTGCGGCGCTTTAGCTCCTACTAATTTTACTTTTCTAGCTCAAAAATAATAAATCTATTTTTTACATTTATATAAAATCTACATACTTTACATTAAAAAATAGTATAGTGATCAAAAGTATTTGTATATTGAAAAATAAAACATGTTCATTTCTCTTTAGAGGAATGGTCATATGTATGAAAGCAAGTGGCCATCTCATATTTTTAAAACTTTTATGTATACACAATAAGTAGATCTACTTTGAATATTGCCTATATTTGAGAATATTTTCTCATCCATGTTATAATATATGTTTGTGTATTTTAAATAAATTTTAACATATTTCTGGAAAGGTAAAAAAATGAGCAAAAAAAAATGAATGAAAGAACATATAACAGAAAGTAGAATGATAATATCACAGGGAAATGAAGAAAAAAGAAAAAGAATAAAAAATAAATCATAAACATGAAAGAAGAAAAGTAATCCTCAACTATTGTGCCTAACTTGTGAGAGGGAGTACGAATCAAGCACGCAGCGGTAAGCATATCGAAAATTGGTCGCAACGCAGGGTGAAGATTTTCCAAAAGAAAAAAAAAGACTTAGTCACTTGGCTGGAATAAATTTTGTGTCAACTACTTCTTCCTACTTTCACACCCATCAAGCCAGCTTCCGTTGTCGGCCTAATCGCTAGGACTTGCCGCCAACCGTTACACCCTGCTCGAGTGACCTCGCCCTGCGGCCTTGCTGTATTTTTAAGCCCTCCCCCGTCTAGGCGACCGCCCCACCTTGCACGCACACTTACCGACCCTCTTTGTAGCCACCTCTTGTGACGTCACAACTCTAGTTTGATCTTGGATCGCCCTCGTTGGGGATGTCGCGACCAGCCATGGCCTCCCCGTCTTCTTTGGCTTGGTGCTATATGTGTTGAAATGGACTAGCTTGCCAAAAAAATCATGGGAGGCACGGTCAATAGATATCCCCACTGAAAGAGGGGGGGGGGGATCAAAAGTTTCATGAAAAGTGTATCATTTTGTTAAACTAAATGATACCCCACACGTTGTTGCGGAAATATTTTTTACAATATATTTTAATGTGTTTTGTTATATAAGATATGCATATTTGAAGTAATAATATATAAAATTTAGAACAAAAAATAAATATAATTTAGGGGAAACACTAATGATCAGTCGGTTGATCGTGTGGAGAGTTCTGCCACAAGTGCAACCGTTGGATTGCCATTGATCCTCACATCCTCAATCATGGTCACGTACATTCATTATTTTCCTTGTCTACTATCTTGCAACAACAACGGTGTTGCAAACCACGTCGGTGAACGACGACGACAACTTAGAAAAACTTTTGCAACATCATCTCCGCTACAAAAAAAAAAATCGACAACAAAACCAACCTATATTACAAAAACAAAAACCGTAACACAACCTATGTTACATTAAAATCCGGACCATAACTTTTTTGTAAATATTTTCGTAACAAGATCTCTCTTGCGAAGTAAAAAAATAAATTGAGCCGCTAGATTGTGGCACATCAAACAACTCGCAAGGTCGGCGGGTCTATTTAGAAAGATCAGCCGTCCGACGCGTAGCAGCCCCCACTATTATACTCGTTAACTAGGGTCGCCCTATTCGTCATGTAGGCGTGC
Organism: Hordeum marinum; assembly: GCA_022496015.1. NCBI lineage: Eukaryota > Viridiplantae > Streptophyta > Magnoliopsida > Poales > Poaceae > Hordeum > Hordeum marinum. The sequence goes on from CM039678.1 coordinate 560,068,233, forward strand.
ATGTTGAAATGGGTCTTTTTTTATGCATGTCACCATGAATTGGCCTGCTTACATGTTGATAGACATATGACAATGAAGATGGACATTTTCTCCTGTATGTTGTGCGATGATGTGTCATACTTACATGTTGAAAGAAATAGTTATCGAGGGCTAGTAATTTAGATATACTAGAAGATTGCTCAAACGGCTTGAGCACACATGAAGTCTAGTACCCGAATGCGGGTGGGCAGTGCGAATGCGGGTGCGGTTCTCTGTCCAACTGTTTCAAGGGATAAATGTTTAGTTCTGAAAAGGAAAATTGGGAATTGCTTTCCATGGACGTCCGTCCATGAATGCCTGCGTCGTTATGGACTAAAATTCCACATGAGTGCATGCTAGCACACGCCCTCGATCATATATGGCCAGCTGCTTGCCGCTGTACCTCTCGACCGGATTTAAGCCGCCAAGTTTGATCCGTCGATCCCATGACGATGTCGCTCTGGAAGGAAGCTCACGGAGAAGGTAGATGGATAGGCACAGGTCGATCATGGCGATCGAGTAGAGCGCGACACCTATATAAAGACGTGTACTTCCACCGCTTCTGCCACACACACACCACTACGACGGCATAGTGTAAGCGTAACACCGAGTACTCTGCGCTTTGTTGGCCCGCACAATGAGGTCGCTTGCGGTGGTGCTGGCCGTGGTAGCCACGGTGGCCATGGCCATCGGCACCGCGCGCGGCAGCGTGTCCTCCATCGTCTCGCCCGCGCAATTTGACCGCATGCTGCTGCACCGCAACGACGGCGCCTGCCAGGCTAAGGGCTTCTACACCTACAACGCCTTTGTCGCGGCCGCGGCCGCCTTCCCGGCCTTCGGCACCACTGGCAGCACCGATGCCCAGAAGCGCGAGGTGGCCGCCTTCCTGGCACAGACCTCTCACGAGACCACTGGCGGGTGGGCGACCGCACCGGACGGGGCCTTCGCCTGGGGCTACTGTTTCAAGCAGGAACGTGGCGCCTCCTCCGACTACTGCACCCCGAGCGCGCAGTGGCCGTGCGCTCCTGGGAAGCGCTACTACGGCCGCGGGCCCATCCAGCTCTCCCACAACTACAACTACGGGCCTGCGGGCCGGGCCATCGGGGTCGATCTGCTGGGCAACCCGGACTTGGTGGCCACGGACCCCACCGTGGCGTTTAAGACGGCCATCTGGTTCTGGATGACGGCGCAGGCGCCAAAGCCCTCGAGCCATGCTGTGATCACGGGCCAGTGGAACCCGTCAGGGGCAGACCGGGCCGCGGGTCGGGCGCCCGGGTTTGGTGTGATCACCAACATCATCAATGGTGGGATCGAGTGCGGCCATGGGCAGGACAGTCGCGTCGCCGATCGGATTGGGTTTTACAAGCGCTACTGCGACATCCTCGGCGTTGGCTACGGCGACAATCTGGACTGCTATAACCAGAGACCCTTTGCTTAATTAGTTAGTTATATGTATAACCGTAGCCATGCACCAAAGACAATAAAAGCATAATCTCCTATCTACATGTTGTAAGATGTAACTATGGTCACCTTTTATGCGGAACATAACAAAGGCATCTCGTATGGATGCTTTGGTACTGAATCGTACCACCAATGTTGGCTCTTCGTTTTATATTAACAGTGAATACCTTTTAAAGAGTTCAAGAATGACAATATATATAGAGAGATACCTCTGCGTTCATAAGTAGGTAATTATGCCTGTGTTACTTACGTGTTACCTTGTTTTTTTCTTTCGAATTTAAACTAAAATCACAGCAAGAATTGTGGAATGGAGGGAGTAACTTATTTGATTTGGACCCTAATATCGGGCGATTGATCGCCGGTGAGGAGGGTGGATTGAACAATTGGCCCAAAGGCCTGCTTTACTATTTTACTTTTTCTTCAATGCCATGAACAAAAAAAGTTCTTATCAAAATCCAGGAACAAACATAAAAACCTATAATTTCCATGAATATGAAATAATAAGAAATTCCATGCTACTTTATAAAAATGTCACATTGATTTAATAAAATGCCATGAATATTGTTTTGCTTTATTTGATCAATTGTGCAATATTCCATAAATAAATGTCATGTCAGTGAAAAATACAATTGACATGCCAATAAAAATAAATTGCCGTCCTCTTACTAACAGAAAACGCCATTCAATTGATAATAAAAATGCCATGCCAATAATACTAAAAAAATTCAGGTTCTCAATAATAAAATTGTCAACCTATTAATAATAAAACTGTCATCCCTGTAATAATAAAAATGCCATACTCTTAATCATAAAAATGGCATCATCTTAATTATAAAATTGCCATCCTCTTGACAATAAAATATGCCATGTTATTAATTATTCAAAATCCATGCTTGTAGTAGTAAAAATGCATCCTTTTATTAATTAAAATGACATGCTATTAATTATTAAAGTGCCATGCTCTTAGTAATAAAACTGCCATGTGAGAAGTAAAATTACTGCCATGTAATAATTAATGCCATGTTATTCATGTCATTTTTTGGAAATTGTACATGACAAGTTTAGAAAAAAGCCATGGAGGGCATCCTATAAAAAAATGCACATGGCAAGTTTAGAAGAAAAAACCATTTAAATATAGGGACATTTTGTTCTTTCAAAACTGAAAAATCCTGGATTTCGCATATTTTTAAATAAAAAAAATTCAATTTAAAAGGGTTTAGCTTCAAAAGAATAAACAAGTTTAGTACATTTGTCCACTAAACATGCTACAACCCAACTGGCAGCACCCCATGCCTCTTCAACGAAATACGTACGTGCCGTTGGCGTTGCATCAAGATACATGCAATAGCAATCAGGGCATTCGCTGGGGTTGGCCTCCCAGGTAACGGTCGCCAGATAAGATTTCCCTTTGGTTTTAGAATTCTAATACATAAAGCATTCTTAGCTAGTCTAATAATTGTGACATGAAAAGAGACCAAATACAAACTTGACAGAATAATATGTACAATTAGAAACACAGAGAAGAGATTGCACGAGAATCACAACACAAATAGGGCCCTAGTAGCACTGGAGTGCATATGTCCATTTCTTAAAATAATTGGGTATAGGTCCATAGGAACATAACAATAATTTTTGTCGATACACAACAGAAGATAACGACTACACCAAACAAGAATATGCTCCTGCTATTTCATGTTAAGATATCTCTCATCCTGCGACGTTAGAGGCTTTCGCTGTTCGTGAAGCCATGCCTCTAGCCAGGGACTTGTCCCTAAGCAAGATTACCATTGCATCGGACTGCAAGGAAGTGATCCATAGGAACTTAAACTAGTATCTAGAGGAAGGCACAGAAGTATCATCCAAGAAATCCTCATGACTGTTAGCGAGTTCCCGTCCCGCTCCTTCATCTTTGAAGGCCGAGAGTCAAACAAAGAGGCACATAGCCTTGTCAAGTTTGCTCTCAATTTAGACGTTGAAAGACATATCTGACTTAATCAGCCACATATATTCAGTGCATTGTAATGAACTCTCTTATTGGTCAATAAAGTCTGAGCGTGTTTGGCCTAAAAAAACTAAACAAGAATGTGCTCTTCCAGCCTTCAAAATGTGCAAACCACTCAATTTCATGTTTTTTACAGAAAAAATGCTAACAAAATAGGTGCAATTTCTGGCTTCACAAACTATACAAAAATTAATGTATCAAAAATAAATAATCCGAGGTCTTTCAAACAAAAATACATAACTTCTTTGGTTTTAGACTTTTAGTAGATAAAGTATTCTAGTCTAAGAATCCCCACGTGAAAAAAAGAGACCGAATACAACCTTGACAGAATAATAGAGTACTAATACTCCCTCTGTATCAATATATACCATGGTTTTCGACACTATGATAGTGTCAAACATCGTCTTATATTTTTGATATGGAGGGAGTAAGTATAAATGGAAATACAGAGAAGAGATTGCACAAGAATCACAACACACACAAAAAAAAAGCTCGAAGGGTTCATAAGCTAAACACACCAGCATCAGCCTAAGTAGGGATTATTTTGTCTAATCTGTATGCAACTATTTGCATACAAACGGAAGGAAATATATGTGACCACAATCCTTTACGGCTTTACTTATTTTGTTTCGGATTTGCTAAATCACATCTAGATGTGACTTAAGTATTGCACATCTAAGTCTTATATCATTGATTTTACTTGAAGATTCGTGCATATACATACATACATACATACATACATACATATATATATATATATATATATATATATATATATATATATAATGTTTGATTGAGTCATTTAGATGTGCAATACTTATGTCACATCTAGATGTGACCTAGACAGACCCATCTTGTTTCTACACAATCCTTTACTTATCTTTTTGGATTATATCCAGAAAGCACGCACGTCAAAATTCTCGACATCGTTGGGTGTGAGGTAGGACCTGCCAGGTACGGCGCATAGCGGGATGCGAGGTATGACCGACCAGGCCAGAGTGGCACGGCGACGAGCTCGCCGTTCCTGCCGTACCTGATGCGGCACATGGTCACGCGGAGCAGGCAGTCGTCGCCGTCGCCTTTGCCTTTGGAGCGGCTGGAGCTGACACCACGCTCGACTAGACAAAATGTGCCTCTGCCACCGGTGTGGAGGAGCGCAGCACGACCCGTACTCTTAAGCTTGGGCTCCAGGAACGTCAGCTTCTCCGCGGCCAGACTCCAGCCAGGCACCGCCGGCGGGCAGACTTCGGGGACCAGCTTCTCCTTTTCCACTTCTTCAACCTCGTCCTCTTCATCATCGTCCCCTTCATCCTCCTCCTCCTTCTCGAGAGCCAGGACGTCATAGGAGCAAAGGTGCTCGTGCTCGTCGTTGCGGTAGCCATGGCCGTCGCGCGCGGCGTGGGTCTTCCCGACCCACGCGCCCAGGTCAGCGTCGTAGTGTGCCTGGCCTTCGAACGGCAGGTACCAGGTGCCGTAATGCGTCCAGCGCCCCCACTCGCTCTGCGTGTCCAGCGCGAAGGTCCCCAGTTGCTGCACGCTCCACCGCTCCGGATCCTTCTTGTCACCCTCTTGCTCCGGCTCCTCCTCCACCAAGCTGCTGGTGCGGTAGTCCTCAGAGCGGCGCCTGACGGAGACGAAGATGGTGCGCCCGTCCGGGTGCAAAGCGCACGCTGAGACGTAGCTGTCCTTGTGCGGGGTGAAGGGCTCCGTCGGGCCAGGGCCGACCTCCCAGTGGGGCACGCCGTACTCGTCCAAGTCGAGCATGCTGCTGGTGCTCTCGGAATCCAAGGTGTACAGATTGTTGCCTGCGGCCACGGCGTGGTAGCAGCAACCATATCCATGTCCGTGCGGGGGCTCTCTATTCCCAGTGCGCAGCGTCGCCGTCTCCGTGTCATACACGAGGGTCAGGTCGTGGCCGTCGTCGGTGGTTACGACCACGTTGCTGCCCAGGGCGTGGAAGCCTGGGTTTGTGCCGATCGAGCGGGAGTCGAAGCGGAGGATTGGATCCCGGAGGCGCCGCGGCTCCACGCCAGCGTCGTCGTCGCCGACCATGTCCTCCAAGCTCATCTTATGCAGGGAGAAGCCGTGCTTCCAGTCATCCAGGACCACGAACAGATGCCGCCGCCGCTGCTCCTGTTTCGCACCGCAGCTGTTGCACAAGTGCGGCCATGTTTCCGCGGGCACCGCGTCGACGGCTGCCGAGGAGTACGCACGCGATGTACCGCCCAGCAGAAGGGACTGCCGGTGTGCGGATGCAGGGTGCCGGAGACGGGAGAGAAGCGGCGGCAGAGATCGAGCGAGCCACATTGTGTTGTGTGTGCATGCGTACCTAGGGTTTTCGGCGACGTTCGTTTGGATTTATTATCCTGTTTTTTTTCTGAGGTGATCCTGTTCTGCTAATGATCAGTTTTTTTTTTGAGACAATGCGTATCAGTTGCCTATATGATATGTTAGCCAACTAATTTAGGAATCTTGGGCCAAAACTATGTGAAATCATGATCTGGATCCTGAAACTACAATTTCAGGACATTTTTCGGCCAAATTTATTTAATACAAAAAATAAAGCATCCTTAAAATTCGGAAATAAGTATGTAAAATTAATAAAAATATACTTATAATTCTAGGAAAATTTGAGATATTTTCCCAAACAGATTTGAAAATAACCTGAATTACAATTGCAGCCCCCTTTTTTTTTGTCAAATTTTGTCCAAAAAGGGAAGTGACAAAAATGGAAGTGAAATTTCTTGTAAATTATGGCCAATACCAGGTATATAAGCAGTGATTTCAAATCCAGAGGTTAATCGTACTCTGGCAACTTTATGTAAGGCCAAAAGGATTTTATATTACCCTAAAATTACTTTTTTCGCCCTATTTTAGATCATGTGCTGACGTTGACGCTAATTGGGATGCTAAGTTGTTAACATGAAGGTCAACTTGTCAAATCCGAGATATTCTAGTGAAAACCAGGGTTATGGAAGAGGAGAGTCAAATCTTGACCAAGTTTCAAAGTTCAGAGTTGATTCGTAGACGGTTTTGAGTTCAGGGTTAATTCTTAGACAAACCAAATAGTTCAAGGTTGTGAAGTAGACTTCTCTCTATAGAAAATAGTTAACTAAAATTTCAAACATGATCTAGGTTCCAAAACTCCCTCGACAAAATTATCGCCGTTTATTTCCCTACGAAGATCAAGCCTCTGGAGCCTAGTCTAAAATTCGAACAAACCACAAATTAGATCTGACATAATAATAGCTATATAATGTAGATTAAAATAATTTGAAGATTTTTCTATAAACTCTTCTCAACATGATTACATACACGGGCAATATTCCACATATTTTGAAAGTATGTGATGAAGATTCGACTAGATGGCGAGTCGTTGGTCGTTTCGATCTTTCACGGTACTTGCAGCAGCAACAAGATCTTCCGATCTATCAGCTCGAAAAAGGAAGTGATCTGCCATGTCCTAGTGTTTCGCAATACCTAGTGCAAATGGTGGCGGAGCCATAGGAGGATGGCCGCTGTAGTGAAGCGATAAATAAAAGTGATGCAGATTGATCATAGTATGTAACAAAGAAACACGTTTATTTTCCCCTAAAAATGAATCACGTTTATATGTTTATGTAATGGCATAGGTAGGTAATTTTCAGAAAGTTCTATGTTAAAAAGTTATTGTTGAGATCAAACGACTATAGTTTTATGATGTATGAAATTAACGGCTGGATGGTTCTGATTAATGTGGGATTTTCTAGCTAATTCCTCTATTTTTGACATGTATTTTGCTTTTAGTAGATAATAGATAGATGCCGCTTTTCTTAGCCATCATCCCACAATCTCATTTAATTACTTCCCACACAAACCCGGATTTCCAACAGCCTTGCATAGTCCTTCGAGACCCACATATCATCCTCTCTCTATTGATTTCCAAGGGGGCTTATTTATAGGAAACTTGTAAACCTATAAAAGCTGATGAAATTTATGTAAAAAAGCAAGGTGAACTATTTATTTGATATACTAACCATCTATTCTTGTTTGTGCGACATTTTTCACTGATCACAAAAAAAATTGGGTAGGCCTTGTTCCACCATTTTTGGGGTGTCAGTATGGTTTTCAATTTTGGTTTGAGAAAAAATTCAGCACTAACCAATATCACCGAAATTCAGCGAATTTCAGTGATTTTAGTTTGCATTTCGGACAAATGGCCGAAATAATCACTTCAATGAAATTGCTGAAAGATTTTGGCCGAAACATAAATATTTCAGTCCCTGCCGAAGTTAATGAAATTCAGTGAATTTCATCGAAATCTAACTGAAAGTGAAAACCATGGGCTTCACCCACATGCTTACCGATGGCGCTGGCCATTGGGATCGAACGGGCTGATGCACAGACGGGCAATTCAAGCACGTGATGAAACCTAAAAATAAAGAAACCTTCGAGACTTGAACGGACCACATTTTGGGTTCTGGTCGAAAAGTCATTGGCAGCGAGTCTAGGAGGTCATGAAATCAACGCCTTGGGTAATGATTATGTTTTACTTACTCCATCAATATGCAGTTTTAGGACGACATACAAAATGGGACAGACCAAAAACAGAAGAAACACAACATCCTTTATATAATAATAATAATAATAATAATAATAATAATAATAATAATATATTGCGATTTCCTATTATTATAATGGGAATTACATTTTGAAATAAAGTACAAAAGTACATAAATAACTGGTTATTAAGCAAAGGGCTTCTGTTTGTCGCAGTCAAGGTTGTCACCGTAGTCGATACCAAAGATGTTGCAGTAGCGCTTGTAAAATCCGATCCGGTCCGCAACACGTAAATCATGCCTGTGGTTGCACTCGTCCCCACCGTTAATGATATTGGTGATCACGCCAAACCCAGGCACCCGCCCGACGGCCCGGTCTGTTGCCGACGGAATCCAATGGCCTGTGATCACATCATGGCTTGAAGGCTTGGGCGGTTGCTCCGTCATCCAGAACCACATTGCCGTCTTGAATGACATGGTTGGATTCATGACAACAAAGTTTGGGTTACCCAACAGGTCGGCCCCAATGGCCCGGCCGGCCTGCCCGTAGTTGTGGTTGTGAGTTAGCTGGATGGGGCCGCGACCATAGTAGCGCCTTCCGGGGGCGCATGGCCATTCCTGGCTTGGGGTGCAGTAGTTGGAGGTGGTGCCGTCCTCCTGCTTGTAGCAGTATCCCCATGTGTAGGGCCCATTCGGGGCTGTGGGCCACCCGCCGGTGGTCTCATGGGAGGTCTGCGCTAGGAAGGCGGCTATCTCGCGCTTCCGGATGACGATGCCACCGGTGGTGCCAAAGCCAGGGAAGGCAGAGGCGGCGGCGATGAAGGCGTCGTAGGTGTAGAAGCCCTTGGCCTGGCATGCGGGGTCATTACGGTGGAGGAGAATTTGGTTGAAGAGGGAGCGGGAGACAATGGAGGACACGCCACCGAAGGGGTCGGGCTCGGGCGTGACAGGCGTGCCGCCGCAGCCAGAGCAATGGCTCTGGCAGCCATAGCCGCAGTATTCCGGTGTGGAGCCGCACCAGCCGAAGTGGCTGCAGCACATGCAGTCTGGGCAGGTCGCCCCGCCAGCCTGCGCGCCGCACTCCGCAGCGTGCGCACAGCCGACGGCCATGGCCGCCGTGGCTAGCAAGGCCACCACCGCGAGCGCCCTCATCGTATGACCTCGCAGCTGTAGCGTTACTCTTACACTTGTAGTGGTGTTTGTGTGCCAGAATCCGTGGGGAGTGCATGCCTTTATACATGTTTTGCTCTGCAAGAACTAGGTAGCAGATTTGTCTCCTCCTCACTGTCTTGTTTGTTGGATGCTTAGATCAAACTTTTTCTTCTCTCCTGCGGGAGGCTTAGATCAAACTTGGCGGCTTAATTAGGTCCGGGTACGGCAACAAACAGCTAGCCATGTTTGGTGACTTGATCGAGAGCGAGCGTGTGCTTGTGCCTTGTATGCATGCATGTGGAATTTACTTTGATATGTAAGTATAGATGACGCATGCACGGTGTGCTTCAATGCATGCATGTGGAACTTATATTACACCCATATGTACGTATAGATGACGCAGGGCATTCAAGGACGGGTGTCCATGGAATACAGTTACTATCCTTTTTGTGTTGACAGAACCGAGGATATAACCATTGTTTTGTTTGAATCTTGTAGAAACAAAAGTACAACATATTTACAAATATCATTTACAACTTATTTTGTACGAAGCACCGATACTTCAAAAATCTGTGTATCGCCGTATAATACTTTGCCGATACTTCGATACGGCTTCGATACGGGTATCCCCCAATTATCGTTTTTTTCAATTTAAAAATAAAAGAAAAAAAATGCTGATACGAGTATCCCCGAAGTATCGCCGGTCAATATTGTTTCTACCTTGATGTATCGTTGATCTGTTCATGTAGGTAGTGGGTGTGTGATGTACTAATGTAATAGTTGGATAAAAGTCCTTGCTAATGATGCTGCTTGTTGGATAAAATTACTTGTTGTTGGCTTGCTGCTTTTTTATGTTTGTGACGCAAAATTACTTGCTAATGTTGTTGTTGCCTCCGATTGCTAGGGAAGAAGATATAAATATACATTATGACATTTTTTATCTTTATTTATCATCATTTGAGCATTATTGATGTGTATTGCTTGCCGATTTTAATTATCATTATGTTCATAAGTCAGAGTTCATATTTATAGTTATGAGAAAAATGAGCTCAATGAAGATTGTGCTCTCGATATTGTTATCAAGAAAAAACTTCTAAAACATTGGGAGAACAGTAGTGGAGCAGTATTTTGATCTCTAAATTGTTATCAAGAAAAGAATTGGGTTGAGGCAGCCCCAAGCCGTGTGACCCCTTCGATGATGGTGAGATTTTTAAAATGAGAAACAACGAGATATGAAAGCAATTAGACAACCAGTGAGGCGGCATTTTGATTTCACCTGACACGTTTTATTATATTAGCTCTCATTACATGTTATTTAATATTTATTTATATATGCTTGCCGTATCACGGTATTGCTGTTTCTAGAAATTGACTTATCCCGTATCGCCGTACCCGTATCGCCGTATCGATGTTGTCGTATCGGTGCTTCATAGCTTATTTTCATAGTGTATAACATATTATATTTCCCTATTTCCTATTATGAATATCCCTATTTCCTATTATGAATATATTCAAAACATTGTGCATCACCTTATATTTTTGAAATCTTTGTATGAAGTATTGTGCCGCAATAGAACGCGGTGACACCGTTATATCAATTTAACGGCTCCTGACTTTCGTAATTCCTAAATACATTGTAAATGTGCTTTCTACAATGACACCTTTATTATATTTAATGGCTCCTAATTTGTAGACAGCTCCAAAAATCATCCCATGGCAACCATATTTAGATGTTGGACGACAGAACATAGATCTCCTCCGTCCACCAATTTTGGCTCAAGAGTAGGGACATCTGAGGATGCACACATCCTCAAACTGCCGCCGCACATAATGATGTGTTGCCGTCGTTTGCTGTCACCTCCGATCCCTGGACGGCCGCCATATGGCACCGCACGCCACAACTGACTTGTTCCTTGCCCTACCACACCTTGCAGCAGACCGCACCTGCTTCTCGACCACCGCCGCAGCCATGGCCAAACCAAGGGAGCTTGATGAGGGCATGAAGCTGCCAACATCCTCTCTCTTTTGTCTTGATGGGGAGGCTACCATCACACATCAACCATCTTTCGCCGCCAACTCCATCTCCGCGTCGGCTTTGCCCCATCTCATGCACGCGAGCTCAAGATGATCAATGGTTTTCCCCAAGGTATATTTGTCTAAAAAGATCATGTTTAGTAGTACAGCTCCTCCTAGATTTGTGTACATGGTGTAGGAATCACAAATTGTGTAGATGTCTCCGATAGTATAGCAGTTTTCGGTGATTCATCATCATCTTCGAACGACTCCAATATTGAATTCTTCCATGACTAAGAGGATCAGATTTTATTGATGATTTATCAAAGGATGTTGAGAAGCAGGCCATGATATGCTCATCCCGGATTATGTTAGGTCAATGGATGATGAGCTAAGAGTATGGAAATGTTGGTCGAGCTGTCGGGCATCTTAAGGATCCATAAGACATTAAGTCATTTCTTGAGGCATAGCGGAAGATTGAAGATCAAACCTTGCATCATCAACTCCATGAAGATCACATTGAGCATCAGTCGAAGTTACATGGACAATGGTGTGCACAATTTATTATTTAAAAATTATCTATTTAGTAAAACTATTTGTTTAATCGGATATTTATTGCATTCAAAATATATGTTTGTTTAAATAAGATAGATTTGTAATGTTGTTGAACTGTTTGATGTCGAGGCATGAAAAGTTGGAATTATATTGATGCAGAATTGGGGTAAGAATAGAGTTTATATGCAAATGCATAGAAGAAGGGTGAGTAATATCAAGGCTGTCATTTTACAATACAATTTTGCCCCTCAATCAATTTATTGAGTGCGCTTCAAAAGTGTTGGAGGTTATGCATATGGCGACTATACTAGGATTGTTTTTAAGTCTCTCATAATAAGGTATTATAACTCACTATTATGGAGACTCATGTAATGGCAACTGGGCATATTTATGATATGATAAATCATTGAATGAAAAAATATATTATATGTTAGTATCATATCATGATGATGCATGAAAACATTGGAGTGACATGCTTCTCCACACCAGTGGTGGCACCTTCTGTCTCATCAGGCACGCCTCGCTGAAGACTGTCAGTTCTCGTACTCGATAGGTGACAACTGTTAGAAAATCGGAGGTGCATATCAATCTACCGAGGACAAAGTAATCACATGAGGGGAGATATAGAGGTTTGCTATCCAGGTTCGTCGAACTCAGCTAAATCCATGGGGCATGACTGTGTTGTCCTCCCCATTGATAATGCTATAGTACCACGCAACAACTACCCGGGCGCCACACATATTATTTACTCCCCTTGTGTGTATATGCTATTATGTTGGCATACGTTACATCGCCTATTTACCTCCATGTTGTATAAGAGGCCTATGATACAAGTGTCTTGCATGGACTGATTACCTTATCTACATACCTTAGAACTCCAAGTATAAATATTAGCTACCTTGTACAAAATATTCACCAGAATTCAAACAAACTCCACCTTAATTAGCAAATATTCTCCACAACCTTGAATTTATTCATGCATCAAAACTCCATGTACATTGTACTTAACACTATACCATGAACACAACTGCTACTCACAAACTCCACCTGCAATTGTATTTTTGTCTTCATCCTAGTCAATGCTCGAGCGAAATAAATTTCTCTCTCTTTTTGCACTCCAATCTTCTGGAGTATCTTCGACTCTTTCAGTGATGGAAGTTTCTGTTGCAAAGTGCTAGTATTACACAACCTTTGCCTCAAATATTTCCCTTCCATTATCACTGTTGACAAGATGGCAAGGACGATAGAGCAGCATGAAATGGTGCGCAATCAGCATGTTTGGGACTGTGATGTAACCTTTTAATTTTCAAGGGTATTTGTACTATTGGTTTGGTTAATATATTAGAGTGATTTTTTGCAAAAAAGTAGAAGATAAAAGTGTTATTTCACAGCCGCACAAAAATGACAATACGTAGTTTTACTCGGTTCTACGCTTAAATATCAGTGAGATCACTATTGATGTGCCCATATCAGTCATTTTGTTACTATTTTTTGCTCAACTATCAAAAATAACATGTGTGCTCAAAATCTTTGTTGTTGTAAACAACTTTGTTGAACTTAGACATGGACGTAGGTTTGTGGTGTTAATTTGTGTCAACCAATATCTTCATATGTAGTATCCTAGGCTGGTTTAGCTTGCAATACTTAATTTATAGCATATCTTCAGTAGAGAGATCTCTTGTGCACCTGATACATGAAGTCTTTGTGATCAACCCTGACTGGACTCTGCCATTTATAGCATATCTTCTCCGGAAGGAGATCCCTGGAGATGAAGTCAAAGAAAAACATGTTGCTTGTCGATCAAAGGCATACACAATGCTGAATGATGAATTATACAATCTCAGTTCGACTGGAGTTTCTCAGCGTCGTATTTTACTAGAAGACCATGTGCTTGTCGAAAAGTGCTTGGGCTACAAGATGTACGCCTGACAACAACACATGCCATCTTCTGAGCTGAAGACCATTTCACTCGCTTGGCTCTTTCACCTATGGGGTCTGGATATGCTTGGTCGATTCAATACAGCCTCAGGAGGTTTCACTCACCTCCTTGCTCGCAGTGAATAAATTCACTAAGTGGATTGAGGCCAAACAAGTCAAGAAATTGGATGGGCACATGGCAATAAACTTCATGCGGGGAGTAATCTTCTGATTTGGAATTCCTCGTGATATTATAATAGATAATGGAACAAATTTGTTTCACACAAGATCAAGGAATTTTGTTGGTTCCAAGACACTGGGTTGCATTTTGCCTCCGTAGCACACCCACAATCCAACGGATAGGTCAAGCGAGCAAATGGTTAGATCCTTCAAGGGGTCAAGTCACGCTTAATTACTGACCCGGTTGAAGAGAGCATCCAGAGCTTCGGTCGACGGACATCTGTTAGCCCTCTGGGCCATCGGACAACTCCTAACCAGTCCGCTCTATTCACACCGTTCTTCCTAGTGTATGAAGCGGAGGCGATAATGTCGGCTGATTTACTCCATGATCCCCCCCCCCCCCCCCCGAGTGTTGGCGTATATGAAAGCAAAAGTTGGAGTCGGCCTCCTTGAAGAAGCCCGGGAACTTGTACTTTCTTGTTCTGCCGTGTACCAGCAGACTTTACGAAGATACCATAGTAGGCAAGTACCAGGATGAGCATTTACAGTTAGCGATTTGGTACTCCGACTGTGCCAAACTAAGAAGTGATACAAGATAGCCTCACCTTGGGAAGAAATATTCATTATCTCCCAAGCTCTAAGCAACGGCACGTACCGATGGTACAACCTTGAGAAAAACGAAGAGATGAAGCAAACATAGAACTCGGACATCCTTCACCGATTCTGCACATGAGTTTTTCCTTTTTACACTTATTTAAGATTACTAAACTATTTATTTATATTCCGAGTGCGACAGATGAAATATATTTGGAAGTATTTACTCTTTTTTTTGTCTTTTCGACTAATTTACCTTTGAGGGCTGCAGCGGGTCGGCGGTTGTGCCACAATAAGGGGCTACGCCACACCCGAGGGCTGCATTGCTTGATTTGCTTCGAGCCATGCAACTCAGTTGGACTTTCACTAATTTTTCCTTGATTGGTTTTCTTCTTAAGTTCCACCCACCATGTGCATCGCCAATTGGCATGTCCCGGATTTGTTTTCCTTTCTTTCGTAGCAAAAACATCAAAAGTAAGTTGACTCGGTCCCTAAGGCCTACTTCTTGTCTCTAACTTGACTCCAGTCCGTCTGCCAGGTTGACAAGAGCAAAAGCCAAAGGAAAACCAACTGACCAAATGATCAATTGTGAAAGAATCGTTGGGCCATGAATCAAAAAATGTCTAAGAAATGTAGTCGGATTTAGCCAAAGTACTTAGTGAGATAAGATTTAAAGTAGCACCACCATTTGTTGGACTTAAAATTTTACATCTCCACTCGACATTTTGAGGCTAATTTAAGACATTTTTTTTGAGTCATTGCTCATCAGACTCGTCGTCCTCCGCTTCATCTTCAGCATCTTCGATGCTCTCCTCCCCGAAGTTTTCCAGATCCACGAATGTGGCTGACACATACTGAACGAGAGAATGACCTTGCACCAGAGCATTCACAAGGTGCTCGTCGGCATCAACAGGTTCGCCTTCGTTGTCGATAGGCATGTGTTTCTTGATAGAGTTGAGACCTTTGGCCTGAGGGAATGGACTTGCAGCAGAGCCAAGGTTGTTTTGGCTCCGTCCCACATAGACGACTCCTTCCATTGAGCAATGTGAAGCAGAGCCTGCAGCAGTCGGGTCACGGTTAGGGATATCGACTCGAGAGAGTTCATCGAGCCACAAGGATGTGCACACCTCTTTCCTGGCCGATTTGAGTCGCTTTAAAAGACCAATGGTCTGCTCGAGTCGGTCCCCGTACACCGCCAAACTACTATTTGTCTGCTCAACATTGGAATCATCGCCAACCGGTGTGCTATGCGCATGGCTTTAGCCTTATATTTTGGGAAATGCTTAAACAAGAGACAATGATTATCGATGAAGAAAGCATAGTCGGAATACAATCCTCTCTCCTGGGAGAAATGACTTACAAAGAAGCTTATGTCCAACAGTATACATGTGATGAATTACGTTCTTTCTTTCTCCATCCCTGGTGATGCTTGAGTGAAATAGAATTCCTCACACTCTTTTGAGCTCCCAACTTCTAGAGTATTCGTCAATGCCATCATACGTTGATCATTGTTTTAACATATTCAACAACACTATTAGACCATCTCCATGGCAGCCTCTTCCTTAACATGTGAGAAAAAGAACAACTCTCATATTGTATGTTACATTAAGAGTTATGTAGTAGAACAACATTGTCGCTCATTCTTTATTGCATGTCCGAAACTTGAAGGAATTTCATTATCTTCATGTAGTCATCCCAAGTCGAATTCACAGTTGTATCATCACATGCCCGACCCACCAGTATTGCAGACCTCACCATTCTCACCACGTCGAGCATCTGATGTCCCGGCCATGTATCCTAGGTCGAGAATCCAAGCCTCCTCAACTTCCTTCTTAGAACCACTGAATAATCATTGACCAATTCTGAATTTCACATTTCCATCAGACCACTGAGCTCTAACTTGAACCATATGCTTCTCTCTTTTACTGCTCTTTCGCTACCTCCATCGGCACGAACCAGAAGACGCCAAATTTACCTCTAACACAACTCCATGTAGCGGGCCTTGCTACTCACATCCCTTTGCCTTCAATCTCCCATGTGTACACAATTGATGACCCATAAGTATAGGGGATCAATCTTAATCCTTTCGATAAGTAAGAGTGTCAAACCCAATGATGAGTAGAAGGAAATGACAACCGGTTTTCGATAAGGTATTCTCTGCAAGTGTTGTAAATAATAACATCATATAATTTCGTAGCAAAATAATTGGTAACAAGCAACAAGTAACAAATGTAAAAAAGGTGCAACAAGGTGGCCCGATCCTTTTTATAGCAAAGGACAAGTTGGAAGTACTTCTTATAGTAAGCAAAGCATTCTCGAGGACACATGAGAATTGTCCTCTAGTCATATTCATCATGTTTAGTTGCATTCATTACTTTGATAATTTGATATGTGAGTGGACCGGTGTTAACGTGTTGTTCTTACTTGAACAAACAACCTACTTATGATTACCCTCCTTCACAAGCATCGGAAACTATGATAGAATAATTAAGATAAATCTAACCATAAATAAAACAATTGGATACAAATCATTCACTTACAGAGTAATGCATAAACTAGGATTTAAGCTTGTGTCACTCCAAACCAATCATGTATTCATTACTTCCGCAATGTCTTACCATAGGCCCAAAGATGGTGAAGTGTCATGTAGTTGATGTTCGCATGACACCACTAAAAGAAGTAGAACATACACATCATGAAAATATTGAACGAATACCAGCGTGACATGATTACTAATAACAAGACTTCTTCCATGTCCTCAAGAAAAAAGTAACTACTCACAACTCATGTGCATGTTCAAGATCAGAGTGTATTGAATAAGATCAAGGAGTTGAAAAAATAATATTCCACCAAATAAACTAACTAGCATCAACTATAAGATGTAATCAACACTACTAGCAACCCACATGTACCAATCCGAGGTTTTTGAACAAAGATTGTATACATGAGATGAACTAGGTTTGAGATTAGATAGTGTTGGTGAAGATGTTGATGAAGATTGATCCTCCCATGATGAAGAAAGCGTTGGTGATGTCGATGGCTTCGATTTCCCCCTTCCAAAAGGAAGTATCCCCAACGGAATCGCTCCTCTAGATAGGAAAGTGCTCCTGCCCAGGTTCCGCCTCGAGACGACGACGCTTCGTACTAAAAGTCCTCTCCTTATTTTGTTCTATAGGTTAAAAGGACTCTTATAAAGGAGGGCACCAGAGGCCTGCTGAGGGCCCCACAAAATATCAGGATGCGCCATGCTATCTTGTGGATAGCGGGTGGCCCCTCTCCGTTATTTTTTGCTCCAGTGTTTTTTACATGTTCAATACAAAAATCTATGTGAAGTTTTAGGTTATTTGGAGCTCCGTAGAATAGTTATATCTGGTGTAGCACTTTTAGGTCTAGAATTCCAGCTGCCGGGAATTTCTCTCTCCATGTAAATCTTGCAAATTAAGAGAAAAAAGTATTAGAATTACACCATAAAGTGAAAAAGTGACCAAAAACATTATAAATAACAGTAGAAAAACATGATGCAAAATGCACATATCAATTCCCCAAGCTTAGACCTCGCTTGTCCTCAAGCAAAAGCCAAACTAGATAAGCACGACCACATGTTTAGAGAGAGATGTGACGAGAAAAGAAAACACGGACATGAAAGCATCATGATTCTCATCATAACAACAATTATATATCATATAACTTCTCGTGATCAAGTAATAATTCATTCATAATGTTGAAGTATAGAGCATAAACTTTATTGAAAACATCAAACTATGTTTTTAATCATTGAAGCAATTGCAATTCATCATATTTTCACGAACAATCTATGTAAGAGCTTTTGCTTAGTAAGTTCTGCATACTCAACTATCATATAGTCTTCTACATGCGGAATGCTAATGGATCGGAGGAAATAACTAGCGTATGTGTGTGTGTGTCTATATATATATATATATATATATATATATATATATATATATATCCCGGTGATACCTCGCTACACTCACTCAGTCATGCACTTGGCGCTCCCCGCTCCTGTACATGGGTTGGCCAACCAATCGAAAAAACACGATGTACCATAGGATTTTTCTTCAGCCGGCAACTTTTTGGCGCCTTAAGCCCTAGTTAAAGGCAATTTTGCCAACCGGCACACAACCCCCTCCGTGCTGGACCGACCCATTTCACCATTTTCTCGTTAAAAGGAAAACAATGTGTGCGCCTATTTAAGGCAATTTTGCCAACCGGCACATACCCCCCTCTCACGCCGAGCGGGTCCATTCCACCTTTTTCTCTAGTTAAAACACAAAAAATGTGCACACGAGAACTAGCGACTTCCACATTAAGTATAACACTCACTAATCAATAAGAGACACCACACATTGTCATATAATTTCTTTTTTACTTTTGTACTCTCCACTTTTCATGTAAGTTTCCCAGACATTTGTTTTATTGTGCTTTTTTTCAGGACCTACTTTTTTTTATTTTCGAAACACACAAACAATTGATGAACTGTTGTCAAACTCACAGAACATTTTTCAAAATCATTGAATTTTTTTCAATTCGTTGAACTTTTAAAATTTTGATGAATGTTTTTTCAATTTTTTTATTTTCAAAAATAAAGAATTTTTTCAAATTTGATTTTTTTCTCAAAACTGATGAACCTTTTCCAAATTAATGAAACTTTATCAGAATTCGATGTTTTTATTTTATTTCTACAAACCTTTTTGAATATACATGATATTTTTAAAGTCAACGGTCTACTGATGAAGTAGTGACTGGCCGAAAGAGCAGGTAAGGGTGATGACCAAGTGATCGTGCAAGGCCAAGATTGATGAGCCGGGCCCCTGCAGCCAATATGTGAGCGCCGGTTGGCTCAACGACGCTTAACGTGCTGAGCGCCGGTGAGCTCCGTTTTCTCCAGTCGGCTTCTATTTGTTTCTTAACGTTAAAGGAACTTTTCTTGGTTTAAATGCAAAAAATGTGTGCGCAAGAGATTAGAACTCATGACCTCCACATTAAGGATAACTCACACTAACCAACCATGCAGACCCCACGTTCTCATAATGTATTTCCTTCTTTACTTTTATACTTTCATGTGTTCGTCAAAGCTCCCAGTTTTAGAGCTGGGGTTTTCCTTTCTTTTTTGCTGTAGTTTTTTCTACGATTGTTTTTCCAAATGCACAAACTTTTTTCAAATTTGATGAACGTTTTCACATAATAAATTAACATTTCAAAGTCTGGTGAACTTTTTTTAAATCTGACGACCCATTTTCAATTTTTTTTGAACATTTTTCAAAATTGATAAAAAAATCACTGGATTTTTTCCTATTTGATGATTGTTTTTCAAATTAGTTGAATATCACTCAATTGTCCGTAAAATCTTCGAAATCAACTAATATTGTTTTCCAAAAGTGATGAACTATTTTTAAATCAATAAACCTTTTTCAAACTCGTCATTTTGTTTTCAAAATTTTGGAAGCTTTTTCAAATTTATGAACTATTCTCAAATTTGGTAAAGTTTTTGTCAAGAGTGATGAAGCTTTCTTTGAATTCAGTGAACTTTTTTGTTTTGTGTGAACTGTTCAATTTATGAGTTTTTTAGTCATCGGTCAACTGGTCAACCATTGACTGACAGAAAGAAGCAGGTAAGGGGGACAACCAAGCGATCCTGCACACCCAGCGTTGGTGGGCTTGCCCACTCTAGCAACCATGTGAGCGCCAGTTCGCTCGATGACGCTTTGCCATGGAAGCTCCCTGACGTCCATGTGATGGCGCTTGTGAGCCGACCAATGTACGCATTCACTTTGAGGGAAAAGAGCGAAAAACAATCAGGGAAAAATCACCAAAAAAAAGGAAACAAATGATGGCTTCAAAAAAAAGTTCACGGATTTTTTTAGAAAAGTTCATCAAATTTTAAAAAAGATGATGAAATTTGAGAATACATCATCTAATTTAATAAATGTTCATCAATTTTGCAGATATTTCTGTAAAATTCATCATTTAAAAAAATCACAGATGATGGAAAAAAGTCACGAAATTTAAGTAAAAAAGAAAAGCCAAAACATATACCCAACCGGTTAGGCCCATCTTCGAGAGATTCGGGCACCGCTTTCTTCAGTCGCAGCCTACCAGCCAGAGCGCGTGCTTTTCTTCAAACTTCTGTAGCCTTACCATGCGTACAATTCTGGGTTTCTTCCCTTTAACTATGGGTGCTTTCACTTCTTTTTATTTTCACTGCATGAAAAAAGACTAAAAATGTTAAGTTCAAATTTTTTTATTCATTTATTTTTCTAATATACAGTAAACATTTTATAAAATCACACTAATTCTTTTCAATATATGGTCAACGTCTTTATGAATATACACACAATTTGTTTTAATTACCTTGATTTTTTTAATCTTTTCAATATTTTCTATCACACACTAACCAGTTGTTTCGAGTTAGAAAATGTTGACCTTTCAAACACAATGTTTGCAAAAATGAAAAATATACCCATATTTATAGATGTTTGTACAACGTCAAATTGCATGTCATTTCAGGATTTGTACCTAACAAATTACATAAATATTCTCATGTTTTAAAAAAATCGTGCCATTTAAAGATAATGTTTATACAATGTTAGAAAAATGTTCTTGTAGGTTAAAAATGTTTCTCACCATTAAGAAATCTATACATGACATAGTAAACATATATTGATGTGCTTCTCCCCCATATTTATAAATTTTTATACGACGTAAAATCTCATGGCATTTAAAAATATGTGTACAATATGAAAAGGTGCTCGTGTACTTTTTGGAAAATATTGTGATTAAAAATGTTCAAAATGTATTTGAAATTGTTTGAACATGTGTTGGAAAAAAGTGTTTAAAAACGGTTATATTGTATTAAAATGTTCATCATCTACTTGAGAATTCTAAATGTGCATAAGAAAAATGGATCTTATGTATATAAAATGTAGACATCAAAGCACATATTTGAAAAAGTATCTTAATCATGTCATTGAAAATTTTAAATGTGAATAAGAAATATATCCTGGTGTACACAAAAAATGTACAATGTGTACGCACAACTATACATAAAACTATAAGTATTAAGAAAAGGTTAATCATGTAAATGTAAAATATTAAAAATCTGTATACCAAATATTCCTAATGTATACAAAACATGTAGAATGTGTATGGAAAAAATAGACATAAAAATATATGTTTGAAAAAGGTTTACCGTGTACACAAAAGATCTTTCATGAATTTGAAAATATTGAAAGCTTATTTAACAAAATATTTATATTCTATACGAAAGTATTAAGACAAAAATCAACAAAGACGAAAAAAGAAACAGATAAAACCAAGGAAACCCGAAAAGGAACAAATGAAACATGTGCAAAAGAATCAAAGACAGTGAAAGTACCTTGAAAGAAAAAAGAAATGAGAAGGAAAACAAATGAAACCAAGAAAGAACCAAATAAACCAACGTACAATAAAGCAACAAACTGATAAAGAACAAAGATAACATAATTATAACAAATAGAAAAATAGGAAATTTTGATGAAGTAATAAACAAAATTAGAAGGAAAAATAAAATAAAATAACAAAAAACAAGAAACCCGACCCAAATGGTGTAAAGTGGACAAAGAAAATCCACACAGAAAAAATTCGCGAAAAGCAACGAAAACATGGCAAAAAAGCCAAGAAAAAAAATGAACGGCCTGCTATAGTACTGAGCCGGCCCGATCACTCCGCGCTTGAGGCGAGAGGAGCGTAAATCTTGCTATAAGCGAGATATAGCTCCCGCGTGACCAGTGCTACGAGCACAGTGCAGGCGCTCCCCGCCCTAAGAGCATGTGATGCCAACACTCTTTCTCAGAATCACCACACACCGGGCCTTTCATTGCCGCTTGATTGGCGCTCCAGGTAGCCTGCTCGATGCACTCTAGCCCAGACGATTAGGTAGCCAAGGACATTAAAGACATAATGAGTTGGTGTGATGCGGGAGCTGAGGGTGATGTTTTCGAGCAAGAAACGAGTGATACTTGTCTGGGTTCAGGCGACGTGGTCAGAGAGGAGTTGTGTGGGTGTGTTAGAGTGGGAGATGATACATGATGGATGTGGGTGGTAGGTACAAGGGTACAAGGTAGTACATACCGGAGCTACAAGTAGACAATGCGAAAGGACTCAAGAAGTGTGGGTTTCTCTATGAAAGGCATGTGTGTAGGTTTGTGTGTGGCATAAATATAAGGTAAGCAATGTTTGTAAAAATTAACATAGAAGGACACTAACATTTTTAGTTTGAAGATCAAGACTCCCAAACCCCTTATGTTACATAGGTGTTGGAGAAGTTAATGCAACGAAACACACATAGGTGGTCTTCAATGGGGTGAACACTATATGGAAGACAACAAGGTGTGAGAAAATTAATCTAAGGCAAGAGGCATGGTGATTATGTTGTGCAATGGCATTATCCAGCTTAATGTTAGTTCCTTTGCATCTACTAGTTTTGCTAGTGTGCAAGAAGGATGGAATTGGTGTTTTTGTATGGAGTACAACAACATCAACGTACTCATTATAAAGAAAAATCCCTCCATACCAATCGTCGACATGATGCTCAATGAGTTGGCTGCAGTGAAATATTTGATCAAGTTCGGTTTCAGATAAGGCTACCAACATATTCGAGATACTATCAATGACTGCCTTTCACACTCACCAAGGCATGTACGAATTCGCCTTGATGCCTTTTGTCCTGACAAATCCTTCCACAATATTCTAGAGCATCATGAACCAACTCTTTGAGCCAATGATGTGTGCTTGTCTTCATGGACGACATATTGGTGCACAATGCATCAAAGGAAGAGCACTTTGCAACATATGTGTGTGGTGTCAGCTCTCCTACGACATAATCAATTACTCTTGAAACGAATAAAATGTTCCTTCATGCAATGGGAGTTGGATTACTTGGGGCACGTGATCAGCTCTCAATGTGTGGTTACTCAAGCTGCCAATGTGCATGACGTGCAAAACATGGCCACAACTGTCATCTCCCAAGACTCTTTGGGGGGGGGGGAGCGGAGGTGGGGGGGGGGGGCTAGGACTCATACGACACTACCGGAAGTTGTTCATCAATATGTTTTTTCTTCACGCACCACCTCCGCATTGCCACACAACAAAAATGGGCTATCGCCACATCGGACAAAGCAAGCAACAAACAAAACAGCCGCCAGTCCCCAGTTTCGACAGCCAACCTATCACCAAGAAGATGTCCACAAGGAGGAACACGATGCCAAGTGTAACCATCATCCGATTTGAGCACATCACTATGCATTGCTTGGCACCCTGTAGGTGATTGGCCCAGTCGGCTCTGCTTTGCTGGCAGTTTAAAAAATCTTCATGAATTTGAGAAAATGGTGGATATAAAAAATATTCACTATTTTTAAATAAATGTATGTAAATATAAAAAATTTATTTGAATTTTTTAAAAATATTCGTAATTTTTATAAATGTTCATGATTTTTAAGAAGTGTTCAAAAAATTAATAGATGTTCATTAATTCGAAAAATTGAATTAGAAAAATGTCCATGCATTTGAAGAATATCAAAATATTACAATTTTTAATGAATATAAAAAATCAGCATAAGGTTTAGAATTGGTCAAGAATTAAAAAGTATAAAAAAAATTGTTCATGTCTTTTTAAGAGACGGAAACAAAAACCAGGAAGCTGGGAGAGAAACGTAGAAAAAATAAAACCAACAAAGAAACCGGCTAAAATCTTCTAGGTGGTTCCCAAAACTGGATAGAAGAGAGCCTTTCTAATAATAAAAGCTATTGATCTACTTGCAAAGACTAGTGGTCGCACATAGAGCTTTGTCATGCACGAAGGAGTCCCAATTTAGGTGGGATGATCAACAGGTGGGTTGTATGTACCCTTTCTGCCTGAGGCAGGTCTTCTATTTTATTTGGTTTTCATGCTTTTAATCCATTTTCTATCCTATTTTCCATTTGTTTTAATTTGTATATTTTTGTTATTTTTTCTGATTTCAGAAACATGCAACTTTATAGATAAATAGAGGATTTGTTTTTAAAAGTGCATCACTTTTATCAGCTACATCAACACTTGTGGAAACAATTTAAAGTTACACAAACATTACATTGTATTTTATTTCGATTATCTTTATTTTCCTGTCAATTTTACTATATCTTGTCATGATTATTTTCCATTTTATTACTCTATTTTTTATTTTAAATATCACTCAACGAAATTTAAATATTTTGAAAAAATACCATAAAGTTTTTAATACACAATTTTAAAAAATAATGCAGGGTGTCTTTTTAAATACAAGAACATTTTCCGAATACTCATTCATATATTTTAATACACGATGAACCATTTTATAATGCAGGATAACTTTTCAAATACTTGATTTTTTTTAAATGCAAGTACTTTTTTATTCAAACAAAAGTAACATTTTTCAATGCAAATTATTTTATTAAGTACAAGTTAATAAATTATACAGAAAAATATTCTTAGTGCAATATCTTCATTTTAGTTTTATACCATGAAATTTTTTCAAAATGCAGAAAAACGAATTTTCGTTTAGATTATTAAAATTTTACATACAAGAAGAACATTTTTTAGATATTCAGCGAATACTTTCAATACATGATGGCTTTTCTAAATGTACATGGAATATTTTTAATAAAAGCTGATAATTTTATCAAATAAATGGTAATAATTTTTAAATTCAAAATAAATAAATTAATGCACGAGGACCGTTTTCAATACATGATGCATATTATTATAATATATGATGAATATTTTCTGAGTATGCTGAGAATTTTTTGAATAGCCCGATGAATATGTTGAAATACAAGATGAAATTTTCATAAATGATGATCAATTTTATTACATGGTGAGTAGTTTTATTAGGTTCTTAAATAAAAGTGTTTTTCATTAATTTTTCTCTAATTCAGGATTTTTTAAGCTCATGAAATTCGAAAAAAATAGAAATGTTTTAAGAAAGCGTCAAACAAAATTTTAAGCTAGGATTGTATTTTTATAAAGTTGTGAACATTTTTGATTTCTAGATTTTTTGTTGGAAAAACTAACAGGAAAAAGATTGACAAATATAATGTCTGTAGTATGCTGGTCGGACTTTTTTTTGTTAGATTGAAGAAGCTATGCGGTTGTTAATGGGCAGTCCCAAATAGGCAAATAACTATCAGGGGTTGCGATAGTTGTCGGCCCAGCACAGTGCGTGGGAAGCAGGTGCTCGCCCGCCACACGTGCCTTCGCAGCCAGCACCATTGCTAGCATTCCCAATGCGCTTGGCCTTGTGTGGCGCCTTCGTTGACCCTCTGTGCATCCTTCTTGAAGCGCCCCTCGGCCTTTACATGCAAGGGCCATCGCTCGCTGTCCCACCAATCGATCTATCGGTTTGCCTGCGAAGGTTATATCGTGTGAGATATAACCCACGATGGCCCACAGAGCTTCGATGTGAGACGGGGTCCATTATATGTCAGCGACAACTAGCCGATGGGTCACAGAGTTTCGTCCCCATGTGAAACATAGATGTACTGGAATGTCCTAATATCAGAGTCAAATCTATTTTCTTTAGTTTTATTTCATGTCAGATGTTAGGGATATACCAACGTCATAGGACTGCGCTATATGTCATGGAAAGCTTCCTGGTTGAAATCAAACCATATAATCTAGTATGTGGCAATGTTTACATAGACCTTTTGTTATCTCCTTTTCTTCCTTAATTAATACTTCTTTTTGTTCCTTTTCCTATGTTCATTATATGTTAGCGCGCTGGGGTTACAAATACTGCCACTTTCTTATATTAAAAAAAGCTAGCGGTCCGGAGTCTCTTGAGAAAGAAAATAAAATGCGATTGACTTCGTTGTACTAGAAATAATTTTACAGGTTTGATTTTAGTCAAATCGTTATAAATTTTTTAGGGTGCAAATCTTTGTAGTGTTAGGTCCAAATCAGCTCCGACACTTGACGGTGTTGGAGGGTTTTAGGGTTTTAGGGCCCACCTACTCACATGCTACTCTCCACTCCATTATATATACACGCAAATGCAGTGCTGCTAGAGTGCGTCGGTGTCGTCTTCGTGTACACATACACAGAAATATACAGAAACGGCAGCCACAAGCCCACAACATGCTGAACGGATCGAACTCGCAAGTGTTCATCATGCCCGCCGCCGGCCATGCCCACTACCTCTTCGCTGGAGGCTCAGGCCACGACCCCAGGTACCCCTGGACCTTCAAGTCACTGCACAAGCAGGACGCCGTGGTCCCTGCCGTCGCCCGTGGCAGCAAGAGGCCGGCCGCCGTCCCCGGTGGAGCACAGTTAGAACCCTTCGGGTGCCTCATCTGCTTCCACAGGTAGTCCGTACGTGTGCGACCGCTGCAAGATGGGATGCAGATTTTTTGAGCACTTGCACCGGGCCCTTCTATCCTGGCTCTTCAATGTCGCTTTAAGATCTATATGATACAACTAACTTTCGATATAAGATTTTTTTTCTCACATAGAACATGTCTTGAATTCCAAATCTTTGCAGAACAACAAAACGTTCTAACTAGAATCTAGGATAAATCTTTTGGAATTTTTGATCCGACATAAATACTAAAAATAAGTTTTTCTAATCAAATAAAACTTATTTTGTACATTTATGTTGTACCAAAAAAATCTAAAAGTTTTATCCTAGATTATAGATAGAAAGCTTTGTTGTTCTGCAAAGATTAGACTTCAAGACATGTTCTATGTGAGAGAAACAAAAAAGATAAATATATTTGTACGAATCGCGATGCGGGGATGGATGACTAGGATAAAAGGTCCGGATGCATATGCTCTGAAATATGTTTTCGTTGCAAGATGCCATTCCAGACGCGGCAGGCGCTCGGCAGTCACCGCGCCAGCCACAGTGGTAAGAAAGGCTGCTCCTGGCTCAAAAGGGAGGAGCTCGCCGCCGCAGAGGAAGCTCGCAAGCCCGTTGTGTTCGACGTTGATCTGAACCTTCCGGCTCCCGAGGCAGAGGAACAGGAGGAGGATCTGAACCTTCCGGCTCCCGAGGCAGAGGAACAGGAGGAGGAGGAGGAGGATGAGTGATGAACTGATCGATCGAGCAACTTGCTAGTGTTCTCAGTTGACAGTTGTTGGAGCTGTGCATGCGTGTGCTACATTTGGTGTTTAGCTTCTCCGATATTATATTCTGCCTTTTTCATTTCTTATTAATCTCTTTGACTTTGTGTTTCGAGACTTGGGGTGCAAATAGCTCTCGATCGATCCCCCCTAAATAGATAAATGAATGAAGACTGAAATTAAGCTGCTATGTTTGATGCATCTAGAACTAATTCCTCAGGTTATTTCATGTGATTCTTAGTTTCTTGAGCAGATTTGATGCTATTTTATCTCACATTAGCTGATCTAAAATTAGATCAATGGGTTACCATGTGTCTAGCTCCAGCAATTTTATTTGGTGAATGTGAAATATTTAATGAGCATGCACATATCTGATTTCTCCACAGTTCAAAAGAGAGAATCAAATGAGTTCTTTTTTCAGGCGCTGTGCCCATTCCATATATCCCCTTTGTACCTAAATACTTGTAGTTGGTGAGAACTAGATTAGTTCTCTCCAACTACAAGTATTTAGATACAGAGGGAGTAGATAGGAAAAGGAGGAAATGGGTCACGATGTATATGCATGAGATTAATGGAGATGGTAAAAGGGTCAATCCAATCCTAGTATGATACTCTCATTAATTGCACTGTGATTTCTAAATCTTTTCTTCAGTGCCAGAAACCTAAAGTGGTTTTGCAAATAAGAATAGAAATAGTTTGAGTATTTATGTCTTCTATATTGAAACGTGAAGTGTGTCGCATCTATCAAGCTTACGTACCATTTCCCAAGTTAATGATATGTTTCTTCACAATGTATATATTGGACATATATTGACATCATTGGAGTAATTAATGTGCTCTGTTTCGACTCTATATATATGCTATAAGAGTGTCCTCGTTTCTATAAAGCAAATCAGAAGGATAATGGGGGCCAAGAAATATTTTTGAAATAGAAAATTCAAAAAATCATGAAACAAAACCATGCATGTTGAATACAGTGTTGCTCAAAACCAACATTCCATTTTTAGCTGCATGGATATACATTTATAATGCTAGCACATGGCACAACATCATACACACACACAATTGTCTGAGTCCGACTCGGATTCTTATGTCTAATTCGACCATCATCGATTTCCGCATAGTGTAAGACAACTGGACACAGATATGTGTGTTGAATCCATCACAACCCTAGAGCATTCGGTACGACTGAAAGGTTGACATGACAATTATCAGTCGGACTTATATTCATTTCATCCTCTTAACATAAAATTTTGAAGGAACAACCTGCCTCATAAAACATATATTGGTTACATAAAAGTTTACCCCTTATAGATATTTTGAAATAAATACTCAAGAAAATTTAAGAATTATGTCACACTTGCAACTTAAAATAAACACAAAATTAATAATTGCTCGATATTAGAGAACACAAATACTAGTTAGAAAATACCCACGTAACCCTCCCCTACCATTTCCTACACACTCATCACGTCAATAGCTCACTGGAAAAAATAGTGCGTTGTAGCGCCGTTAATAGCATGTTATAGCAGCACATTATAGCGTGTAGAGAATTGGCTCGCTAAATTAATCAGTTATAATGTGTCACTAATAGCATATTCTCAGGAACCACGCTATTTTGAATAGCGCGCTATTTTTTCCTTGCTCTAGCTACATAGTCCTAGTACCACGATGGTCTGTCAAGCGTAAGTGCCTTACATGAATACAGAGACATAAACCAAATCCGATGATGATTAGGAGATCAACGTCACGGGCTCTCACATGTTACTTGGATATGTAATTAGCAAGATCAGTTGACAAATAAAGAGTGCTAGCTTGAGCGAAATGCCAAATGGGGGCCTTAATTTTGGAATTTTCCAATTCATACATCTACGTTTCAAAAAACTTTTCAAAAAATACACATATCCAAGAGACAAAGTGTACATCTATGCAAATTTTCATGATGAAATACGTTAAAATAGAGAGAAATAAAAAATCAAATTTGTGGATTTTCAGCACATGTTCTATTCATCCCCAAATTCCATGATTTTGTTTCCTTTTTGTGCAGCTCACAATTCAAGGTATTACAACATGGAATTTCACACACATATCCATTAGGTCCTTGTGTACTTGACCATATGCACATAGATGTCCCATGCAGTGTTACCCAGATTGCAATGTCACGTTCATGCAACATTACACATTTTACATGCCCATGTTGGTCGGGTTCCAGTATTATATAAGATCATGTTGAATAACCCATAAGTGCACAGTGTAATCTTCCTAGCCTAATTGAGACTACATTCTCCCTTCTAAAATTAAAGTACAAAAAAATGCTGCAAAAAGGGTTGTGTGCATCAATTGATGCGGGTGTACCTGCCTTTTCAAAAAGGAAAAAGGTATATTACCAAATGGGGCAGCCTATGTATTGGGATTCAAATTTTAATGCACGTACCGGACTCGGAGTTTACGATTCTTTATGTTGCCGAAGTAGTCTCTGCAGAATGGACACATCAATCCGAAAGGGATTCCTACACTACTATGTGGGCCGATACAATATATCTTCACTTTTTTTAAGAACGTCTATCTTCACAGTGATCTTCAAAAGATATTGCCACGAGGAGGATGTGGTGAGACTGGGCACCATATGAATAATAGGCGGCTTGACACTAGAACTAATATCTCGCCATGCTCAATATCCTCATGTTTATTGTAGGCAAGAGAACCCCCCCCCCCCCTCCCCAGCGCTCCTTGCCTTGCACCTCGCCAGCATACCATCGGTGCTTGATTTGGGTCGAAATATACGTTTCCCAAAGATGGCATTCACACATGTTGGACGCGGAACAGAAGACCAAGTGTTGTTCTGCAACAAGGCATTAAATACATTATATGTTACATGATACCAATTCATACCCCAGAGTGATAGCTTATAAGAAGAGGTAACAGAAGAAATGGGTTAGAAAATACACACTGAAATTTTCCTTTTAGTCATGAAATAACTGGACATTTCCCATATGTATGCATCTCGTGTGCATTATGGGGTGGCCCTACTAGGAAGGAACTAAGTGGGAAACATGGCAGAGGTGGTGTGTGTGGAGAGGCTACATAAATCGACAGGAAGATGTGGTCAACGTCACAAAGACAAAGTGAGCTAGTGTGGTGCGGGATCCGAGGGTGACGTTACCAAGCGGGAAATGAGTGGTGTTGCACTAGTAGAAAATAGGGCATTGTTTCGGGCCGGGCCAACACATTAGTCCCGGTTCAGTCACGAACCGGGACCAATGGGGGCAACGGTCCCGGTTCGTAAGGCCAGGGGGCCGGGCGGGCCACATGGGGCATTGGTCCCGGTTCATGTGGAACCTTTGGCCCCGGTTCCAGACACGAACCGGAACCACCGTGCCTCGCTCCTGGCCCACAACCATTGGTCCCGGTTCATGGCTGGATCCGGGACCGAAGGGGGTCCTTTAGTCCCGGTTCCAGCCACGAACTGGGACCAATGAAATGTCTATATATATCCCCTCTCCAGCGAGCAGAGCACTCCACACTGCTCTGTTTTTTTGGTCGGCGAGGGGAGAGCTTTGTGGTGTTCTAGCTCACCTCCTATGCACATGAGGTGTTTGATGAAATGCCTAAGCCAAACTTAAGCTTTCTCCTCTCGAATCTCCTTGTCCAAACTCCATTTTTGTCAAGATTTGTCTAGGTTTGGCGGTCCGTCCTTTCCCGTCCCCGTCCTGAAACCGCCGTCGATCGCCCGCGCGTGGTGAGCCTCTTGATCTTATCTTCTTGCTAAAAGAAAATATACTTACTCGTCTGATTTTCTTACTTTTATTATTGTTCACTTCTCTATTCATGATACGTTGTAATGGTTTTTAATATACTTTATTATATAACACATGTAGATGAACCGGCAATGGATGTACGATGATTGACGCACCTCCGAGTATATTAAGGGCCTGCATAATTTTCTCGAAGCGGCTGAGGCAAACAAGTAGAATGGTTTTATGCCTTGTCCATGTACTGTCTGTGAGAATACGAAGTCTTTCTCCAACTCTAAAACCCTTCACTTCCACCTGCTTCATAAGGGTTTTATGCCACACTATAATGTTTGGACCAAGCACGGAGAAAGAGGGGTTATGATGAAAGACAATGAAGAAGAAGAGTATGACGACAACTATCCTCCCCCTGAATACGGTGATGCTGCAATGGGGGAAGCTGAAGATCAAGAGGAACCAGACATGTGCCCAATGATGATCTTCGCCGGGTCATTGTTGATGCACAGAGAGAATGTGAAAGTGAAAGGGAGAAGTTGAAGTTCGATCGCATGTTAGAGGATCACAAAAAAGGGTTGTACCCAAATTGCGAAGATGACAACAAAAAGCTCGGTACCACACTGGAATTGCTGCAATGGAAGGCAGACAATGGTGTATCTGACAAGGGATTTAGTTCGCTACTGAAAATAATAAAGAAGAAGCTTCCAAAGGATAACGAATTGCCCGACAGTACGTACGCAACAAAGAAGGTTGTATGCCCTCTAGGATTGGAGGTGCAGAAGATACATGCATGCCCTAATGATTGCATCCTCTACCGCGGTGAGTACGAGGAACGGAACACATTCCCGGTATGCGATGCATTGCGGTATAAGATCAGAAGAGATGGCCCTGGTGATGTTGAGGGCCAGCGCGCCGGGAAGAGGGTTCCTGCCAAGGTGATGTGGTATGCTCCTATAATACCACGGTTGAAACGTCTGTTCAGAAACAAAAAGCATGCCGAGTTGATGCAATGGCACAAAAAAGACCGTAAGAAAGACGGGAAGTTGAGAGCACCCGCTGACGGGTCGTAGTGGAGAAAGATCGAGAGAAAGTGGAGCGACTTTACAGGTGACCCAGGAACGTATGGTTTGGTTTAAGTGCAGATGGCGTTAATCCTTTTGGGGAGCAAAGCAGATAGCATAGCACATGGCCTGTGACTCTATGTATGTATAACCTTCCTCCTTGGTTGTGCATGAAGCGGAAGTTCATTATGATGCCAGTGCTCATCCAAGGCCCTAAGCAACCCGGCAATGACATTGATGTGTACCTAAGGACATTAGTTGATGAACTTTTACAGCTATGGAATGGAAGAGGTCTACGTGTGTGGGATGAGAACGAACAGGAGGAATTTGACCTACATGCGTTGCTGTTTGTAACCATCAACGATTGGCCTGCTCTCAGTAACCTTTCAGGACAGACAAACAAGGGATACCACGCATGCGCACACTGTTTAGATGACACCGACAATATATATTTGGATAAATGCAGGAAGAATGTGTACCTGGGGCATCGTCGATTTCTTCCGACCAACCATCAATGTCGAAAGAAAGGAAAGCATTTCAAAGGTGAGGCAGATCACCGGAAGAAACCGCCCTCCGTACTGGTGATCACATACTTGATATGGTCAATGATTTACAAGTAATATTTGGAAAGGGTCCTGGCGGACTATCTGTTCTGAATGACGCTGACAAACGCGCACCCATGTGGAAGAAGAAATCTATATTTTGGGACCTACCCTATTGGAAAGACCGAGAGGTCCGCTCTGTAATCGACGTGATGCACGTGACGTAGAATCTTTGCGTGAACCTGCTAGGCTTCTTGGGAGTGTATGGGAAGACAAAAGGTACACCGGAGGCACGGGAGGAACAGCAACGTGTGCATGAAAAAGACGGCATGCATCCAAAGTAGTATGAAGGTCCTGCCAGCTACGCTCTTACCAAAGAAGAGAAGGAAAACTTCTTTGAATGCCTGCTCGGTATGAAGGTCCCGTCTGGCTTCTCGTCGAATATAAAGGGAATAATAAATATGACAGAGAAAAAGTTCCAGAACCTAAAGTCTCATGACTGCCACGTGATTATGACGCAACTGCTGCCGGTTGCATTGAGGGGTCTTCTACCGAAAAACGTTCGATTAGCCATTGTGAAGCTATGTGCATTCCTCAATGCAATCTCTCAGAAGGTGATCGATCCAGAAATCCTGGCAAGGTTAAGGAGTGATTTGGTGCAATGTCTTGTTAGTTTCGAGCTGGTGTTCCCACCATCCTTCTTCAATATCATGACGCACGTCCTAGTTCATCTAGTCGACGAGATTGTCGTTCTAGGCCTTGTATTTCTACACAATATGTTCCCCTTTGAGAGGTTCATGGGAGTCTTAAAGAAATATGTTCGTAACCGCGCTAGGCCAGAAGCAAGCATCTCCATGGGCCATGAAACAGAGGATGTCATTGGGTTTTGTGTTGACTTCATTCCTGACCTTAAGAAGATTGGTCTCCCTCAATCGCGGTATGAGGGGAGACTGACTGGAAAAGGCACGCTAGGAGCGAACTCAATAATATGTAGGGACGGGCATTCTTGCTCTCAAGCACACTACACAGTTCTACAGAATTCCACCTTGGTGACCCCGTATGTCGATGAACACAAGAATATTCTGCGCTCCAAACACCCGGAGCAGTGTGACGACTGGATTACATATGAACACATCAGGACTTTCGGCAGTTGGTTGCAAACACGTCTCATGGGTGACAACACTATTTCTGATGAGTTGTACTCGTTGGCCAGGGGACCATCTTCGACTGTATTGACTTACAAAGGGTACGAGATAAATGGGAATACATTTTACACGATCGCCCAAGATGAAAAGAGCACCAACCAAAACAGCGGTGTCCGCTTTGATGCAACAACCAAGAGGGGAAATGACACATATTATGGTTACATAGTGGACATATGGGAACTTGACTATGGACATGATTTCAAGGTCCCTTTGTTTCAGTGCAAATGGGTCAATCTGTCAAGAGACGGGGTACGGGAAGACCCACAGTACGGAATGTCAACAGTGGATTTGAACAATCTTGTGTACACAGACGAACCATTCGTCCTAGCCAATGATGTGGCATAGATTTTCTATGTGAAGGACATGTCTACCATACCGAGAAAAAGAAAAGATAAGGAAGCGAATACATCATACGATGAGCCAAAGCGCCACATAGTTCTTTCATGAAAAAGAGACATTATGGGATTGGAGGGCAAGACAGACATGTCTGAAGATTATGAAAAGTTTCATGAAATTCCTCCCTTCAAATTCAAGGCTGACCCAAGCACCCTGTTAAACGATGAAGATTATCCATGGTTACGGCGCAATAAGCAAAGGATACAAGCGAAGAAAAAGTAAAGACTTTCTCTCCACAACTATATCATTGCAGTGACATGTGAAGAAATGAAATGCCTTTTGTAACACATGAGTTTTCGTGCGAAACCCTAATACTTCGAAAGAGATTTTCCGTTTTGTACACGAAGTGCATCCAGTTTTTGCCGTAACCCTCTCAACATTTTATGACATGCTATGTGGGTGAAATGATGATACCATGCCAACTTTCAACCTTTTCAGAGTTCATTTGAAGTGCTTTTCAATTTCAAAGTCATTTAGCTCAAAAAAAATCAGTAAGTGCATGAAAAATATGAAATAAAGTCAGAAAGGGTTGAAAATTGATGATGTGGCTTTGAATGGTGCATTTTGAACACACAAAAAGTCTAGAGTTCAAATAAGTTCAAAAAATGAAATCCCTTTGTAACAGATGAGTTTTCGTCGAAAACCATGATACTTCGAAAGAGATTGTCCATTTTGTACACGAAGTGCATCCAGTTTTTGCCGTAACCCACTCAACTTTTTAGCACATGCTATGTGGATGAAATGATGATACCATGCCAACTTTCAACCTTTTCAGAGTTCGTTTGAAGTGCTTTTTAATTTCTTTCAAAACATCACGGGAGTGGAGTTCAAAAAAGAATGAGCTAAAAAGTGTTAGTGCATCTAGTGCCCCTTAGTTATTTTGGTGTATTGAAGACTTATAGGTTAAGGTACTAATGTGTTTGTGAGTATACACATGCTCTATAAGTCAATGAGGAGTTTGATATATTCGGAGATTATCGACCCCTAAAAATGTATGTCTTCAAGTGAAGACTTTGCTGAAGACTTTGTGAAGACTTTGGTGACGACTTTGTGAAGACTTTGAAAATGAAGAAGTTGGTATGACCTTGAGGATATGAAAGAGGAATATGAAGCGTGAAGAATTTTGTTTTCTTAGTTTCATTTCCTTTATTTGAGTCATAGGAAACACCGTACTGTTAAAGGGGGTCGAGGTAATACTAAGGAAAATTTCCAACTGACGCTCAACTCCAAAATCCTCAACCTATAGAATCCTTCGAGTGAAGCCTTTGGAAATCTCTTACGGTTTAGTCAAGTTCTTCAGTGATAGAGACGAAGTTCTTCTGGTCTCTGAGGAAACTGATCTGACTGACGAGTTAGGATTTTGCTAGTGCGAATTGCCTACAAGTGAGGAACATGATAAGCCTGAGAACTTTCATAGTTCGAAATTCCGACTGTTGTTGTGCTTAGCGCCAGCTATCCCCAATCATTCTTATCCGCATAATGGTCATATTATTGGGGGCATTTATGTCTTATCATGTCAGGTTGCACCCTGGCTATAAATAGCCACCCCCCCACAACCACTAGTTGGTTGGCTGCTCCGAGAGAGAACTGACACTTGTCATTTGAGAGCAACCCATCCTCCGAGGACTTTGAGTGAAAATCATCAGTGAGGAAAAACCCACACCCAAACCACCAAACCCAAAGTGATTGAGTATCACTAAAGAAATTCCTGTGTGGATCCGACGCTTGTTACCTTTGAGGACTGTGCATCCTCTAGACGGTTAGGCGTCATGGTCTAGTGCTCCTGCAGTCAATTGGGGATCACGAAGTGACCTTGGTATAGAGCATCCAACAGTAAATTGTGGATCGCCAGGTGACTAGTTTTTGAGGGTTTTGGAAGTCAACCCTGAAGACTTACCACGAGTGTTCGGCGAGGACTGTGTGACCTTGTCTTAAGGAGAATACGGTAAGGACTGTGTGTCCTGGGACTGTGTGTCCTCTGGTTTAAATACCAGGCCGCTCCAAATCAGACGTACGACTGTCACAGCAATTGGAATTGGGTCATCAAACCATTGTCTTCATCGAGCTATCTGGTTCTATTTCCTCAACCCCTCTAATTCCTCATATACTTGTTGATGAAATTGATTGTTACTGTTTGAAGAATTTGACTGAAGACTTTCACAAATTCCTCACCTCAAATTCTTCAAGTCACCTTGTTCATCACTGCTTATCCTATATCATGCTACTTACTATTTGTGCATGTTTCATTTCATCATGAAGACTATGATGTTACTATGCTCCTCATGCACTTGAGTACTTATTCTGCTGCTAGTTATTCATCACATTTCAAATTCCTCAAAGTTGAAATTCCTCAAGTGATAAATTTGTAAAAATCGCCTATTCACCCCCCTGTAGTCGATATAATGCACTTTCAATTGGTATCAGAGCAGGTACTCCCTCGCTCTGTGTGATTTTGGTTTAACCACCTAGAGTTATAGTTATATCGACTGTAGGTATGTTCAAGGTTTCCGCAGGGTGTACTACCTTCGATGGGACGGACTACCCCTACTGGAAGAACAAGATGCGTATGCACCTTGAAGCTATTGACAACGATCTCTGGTACATTGTGGAAAATTGTGTGCCCTCTGTCACTCCCACTGTTACTACTGCTGATGTGAAGAGATTCAAGCAACTCGATTCTCAAGCGAAGAATATCATCTATGGCCATCTGAGCAAAGGTCAGTATGGCAGAGTGAGTGCTTTGGAGTCTGCTAAGCTTATCTGGGGTAGGCTGTCCAAAGTCAACGAAGGTGTTTCCACTCAACGTGACTCTCGTGTTGATGTTCTTCGCAATCTCTTCAACTGCTTCAAGAGACTTGACAATGAAAATGTTCAGCAAACTTTTGATCATCCCACTGATATCTCCAATGAGCTTCAAGCACTGGGTGCCACCGATATCACTGACCATGAAGTAGTGAAGAAACTGCTAAGATCTCTTGACTCCTCATTCGATACTCTGGCTTTGATGATCCAAGAACGTGGAGACTACAAGTCACTTGATCTTGCTGATATTCTTGAGAGATGCAATACTCATGAATTCCAACAAGCTGAGAAGAGAGACCTCTACGGACCAAGCTATGGAAGATCTCGTGCTCTGAAGGCAAAAACAATTTCCTAATCCAAAGAAGAAGATTCAGACAGCAGCCTTGGTGATCCTGATGAACTGAGTCTGGAACTGGCAATGCTCGTGAGGAAATTCCAGAAGTTCTCAAGGAGAGGTGGATTTGGAAAGTCATCAAAAAATGGCTTGAGGAAATTAGATTCCTCAGAAGACTACAAGAAAAGAACCTGTCATCGTTGCAAGAAGCCTGGTCACTTTATCTCTGACTGTCCTCTCTGGGAAAAAGATTCAAAGAAGAAGAAGTAAAAGGAGGATAGTTCTGATGACTCGAAGAAAAAGAAGAAATCTTCAAAGTCCTCATCTTCAAAGTCCTCAAAATACAAGAACAATGGTTCTAGAAAGGCTCGTGCATTCGTCGGCAAGGAAATGGATTCTGAGGAAGAATATGAAGAAGAGGAAGAAGAGGAAGAATCTGAGGAGGAATCAGAATCTGGTGTCACTAGCCTTGCTCTCGCTACTGCTTTCGTCAGCAAGTCCATCTTCAACGATGAAGAAAATGACTACTCCAACGATTTGGACGTTAGCAATGATGATTATGCTCCCACATATTGCTTCATGGCAAAAGGCTCAAAGGTACACAAACATCATTCCTCATCTGAATCAAGTGAAGGTAAATCTAATGAATATGTGAAACCTAGCTATGCTAAACTTGCTAAAATTGCCACTAACAACAAAGTGCACTTGAAAAGCTTCGGAAAATGCTAGACAAAAGCGATGATCTGTTGCACTATGAAGTGGATCGGACTCAAACTCTGTCTGACGATCTCAAAAGTTTTTGGACAAAGTATGATAACCTTCAGAGTCATCATAACGACCTCTTAGCCGATCATGAGAAGCTTTCTTATGAATTTCTTCAAAGAAAGCAAGATCTTGAGAAACTGAGGGTGCCACATGAGGATCTCCAAAGGGAAAACGATTCCTTACTGGCTCAACAGATTAGTACCGCTCAGGAAGAATTTGTTCCACCTTGTTTCAAATGCATCAAACGTGAAACTGCAAATTCTTCACCTGAATGTTCAAATGCTTCTATTGCTGCAAACTCTTCAACTATTCCTGTGGTCTCAAATTCCTCATCTGAGGATACCACAAGTATCATTAACGATAATGCAGGGTTGAAGGAATTGTATGTGAAAGGCATGTACAAAAGTCTCAAAGGGCATCAAACCCTTTGCGATGTCCTCAAAAAGCAGATTCTGAACAGGAACCCTAGGAAAGAGGGTATGTCCTTTGTGAGGAAACTCAATGCCGATGGATCCTACTAGACACCCGAGCAGTACCCCAAAACCTCATGGGTTGCTGCAAAAGGATCTCCTATAGATCCATCCAATTTATCTGGCTTTACTTGTGAAACTTCATATTCCTCTGATGAGTCACTTGACTCCAACTACAAATTCTTCAAAAATCAGAAAGGTGAAGTATTTGCTAGATTTGTTGGAACTAACTGCAGGAACGGTTCTCCTATGAAGAAAATCTGGGTTCCCAAGAGCTACCTACAAAATCTTCAAGTGAATGTCCTCACGACATCACTCATGAAGAATAGGATCCCCAGATCAAAGTCCTCACTTGACCAAATTCCTCAGATGGTCAAAAATACCATTCTCGCGCTAATGCTTCTGTTTCGCAGGGAGAACCTAAGAGTTATGAATGTGTCCATTATTCTTCAAACCATTATGTTCATAAGTCCTCGAAGAATTTCTCTGCTTATTCATTTGAGTACTCTAATCCTCGCCCTGTGAAACGAAGCGCACTTGCTTCAATGTCTCCTTTCTCACATGGTGCTCGTAGAATGATGAACTCTTTGCCACCCGTCCAAATGTGGGTGGTGAAGAAATTGAACTAATTTCTTATGCAGGGTTAGGTCTCCAGATGAAACTGAACATCTGATGAACTTGCCGGAGACCTGAGGAAATGCTTGAAAGGACGCAAGCTAACCATGATGAAATGAATTCCTCATTTCTCATGTCCTCACACTACTTGCTTACTATCTTGTGTGATGAAATCCTATCTGATGTAATTGATGTCATATTCTTCACTGTGAAGCATATGAGTTCGTAAGTTGTACTAATTCATCTACAGGATGATACTCCAAAATCTACTGAGTGAG
Organism: Hordeum marinum; assembly: GCA_022496015.1. Lineage (NCBI taxonomy): Eukaryota > Viridiplantae > Streptophyta > Magnoliopsida > Poales > Poaceae > Hordeum > Hordeum marinum. Next base: position 560,108,009 of record CM039678.1, read on the forward strand.
TCCTCGATAGTGGATGCACAAACCACATGACTGGTGACAAGAATCTACGGATGAATTTGCCACTCACTCCATCTCCTCTGAAGCATATCACCTACGTAGGCAAAGGAAAAAGCAAGGTATTAGGACTTGTTAGGTCAAGAGTCTCCTGAGGAATCCATCAAGCTGAAGGCAACTGAAGATATCATACACACTAAGGAAGTAATTCCAACGAATGAAGACTTTCATGTTGATACACCTGAAGAAAATGGTGCTGAAGGAAGTCCTCAGCCACATCAACCTGCTCATCCTAGAGTTGCAAATGAAGTGCACATTGACAAAATCATCGATGACATCAATGCACCAGGTCCCCTCACTCGCTCAAAAGATTCACATTTAACTAAATTTTGTGGGCACTTTGCCTTTGTCTCTATCATAGAGCCCACCAAAGTTGATGAAACATTCAAGGAGCCCGAGTGGATTCAAGCTATGCAAGAGGAATTGCATCAGTTCAAGCTCAACAATGTGTGTGAACTTGTCAAGCGGCCAGATCCTCGCAAACATAACATCATAGGTACCAAGTGGATCTACCGCAACAAGCAAGATGAAAATGGCCTTGTGGTGAGGAATAAGGCTCGTCTTGTAGCTCAAGGCTACACACAGGTTGAAGGAATTGACTTTGATGAAACATTTGCACCTGTTGCTAGACTTGAAGCTATTCGCATATTCCTTGCTTATGCTATCCATCATAATATCATCTTATATCAAATGGATGTGAAAAGTGCATTCCTCAATGGTAAGCTTGAGGAAGAATTATATGTTGCTCAACCCCCAGGTTTTGAAGACCCTAAGCATCCTGACAAAGTCTTCAGACTCAACAAGGCCCTCTATGGACTCAAACAGGCCCCTTGGGCATGGTACGGCACTCTGAAGGAATTCCTCATGAAGAAAGGCTTCAAACCCGGTTCACTCGACCCAACTCTTTTCACAAAATCCTATGACAATGAACTTTTCATATGCCAAATATACGTATACGATATTATCTTTGGCTGTACTGACAAACGTTACAGTGATGAATTTGCCTATATGATGAGTGAAGAATATCAAATGTATATGATGGGAGAGTTGAAATTCTTCTTAGGTCTTCAAATTCGCTAGCAAGTCAATGGCATCTTCATCTCCCAAGAGAAGTACCTCAAGGATGTTCTGAGGAAATTCGACATGCAAGATTGCAAAGGCGTCAAAACTCCAATGCCTTCAAAAGGCCACCTCTGCACTGATGAAAATGGTAAAGATTTCAATCAGAAGGTATACCGCTCCATGATTGGTTCATTATTGTATCTATGTGCATCTAGGCCTGATATTATGCTGAGTGTTTGCATGTGTGCCCGATTCCAAGCAACACCGAAGGAATCACACCATAAGGCTGTGAAACATATTCTTCGATACTTAGCTCACATACCAACACTTGGATTATGGTATCCCAAGGGATCAAATCTTCACCTCGTCGGATACTCTGATGCTGACTATGCTGGAGATCATGTGGATCGCAAGTCAACCTTAGGCACATGTCATTTCCTCGGACGATCCTTAGTCTGTTGGTCCTCGAAGAAGCAGAACTGCGTCTCACTCTCTACTACTGAAGCTGAGTACATTGCTGCTGGCTCATGTTGTGCTCAGTTACTATGGATGAAGCAAACCCTCAAGGACTATGGCATCAAGTTGAAGAATGTGCCTCTCTACTTCGACAACGAGAGTGCCATCAAGATTGCATACAACCCAGTTCAGCACTCCAAGACCAAGCACATCCAGATTCGTCATCACTTTCTTCGAGATCATGTACTAAAGGGCGACATCTCCATCGACCACATCCCCATTGAAGAACAACTGGTCGATATCTTCACCAAGCCCTTGGATGAAAAGAGATTTTGCAAGTTGCGGTGTGAGCTAAATATCTTAGAATCTTCGAATGTTCTTTGAAGAAGGACACACATCCTAACAATTATGCAAAATTGATGACTTAGATGTGCAACACACGAAGTAACGTTTTTCTTCAATCAATGAAGAATAACCCTCTAAGTGTGAAGAAATTAACGAAGAATTTGATTCTCAGAACCCTACGACAATTGTACGTGGTGTCTGAAATCATCATTCTTATACGGTGGGTCACGCCACCAACCAAAGTTCATGCCACCAATCATCATTCTTATCGGACCCTTTCCCCCTCTGTGCTAAACTCAACCCAGTCTGTTCACAAATTCTTCATATGAATTCTACTTTGAAACTCGTTCAAAGTCTTCATTGTGTTCTTGACAGCTGACGAATTTGCGAACGGAAGATTTGAAATTTCCACTATCAAAATTTTCAGCGGTTCTCGCTCAAACGGTTCCGATTCCCGCGCCTGGATAACCCACAATCCCCCACTATCTCCACCTCTAAGTACGTGGGTGACACTTGTCGTGTGGAGAGCAAGGGTCAGGGGCAATCTTGTCCAAAATCTTCGGGCAGATTGGTTTTCACTCCCTCTATAAATACCCCCTCCCCTTCAACTGTGCTCGGTTACTCCTCATCTCATCCCTCTCCCGAGCTCCAACCTAGCGCCTTCAAATTCCTCAAGTGAAGAAAATGGCTGACGGAAAGAAACCTCAGAAAGGTGGAAAGAAGCCAAATGTGCACACTGCCTTTGAGATCCCAGATGACGTGTATGAGGAATACTGCACACCCGATGAAGAAACTCATGGCAAAGAAACGACCAAGAAGAGAAAAATTCGTCTGCAGAAAATTGAGAGGAGATGGGCAAGGGAATGGAAGGAGTATCGTTATGTAACTCCAAAATACATGATGAAATTTGCAGTAAAACCTCCTTGCAGCAGGCCTCTCCTTGCTCCAAATCAAATTGCTGATCCCACTAGCCTCAAGACTGGTGAGGACTTTCCCCACATGTGGGAGAAGCAGCAAGCCAAGCTGGCGAGGAAAGCCAAAGAGGCAGTGAAGAAATTCAATGAAGATTCTACTGCTGCTGCCTCTGCCGCAACCTCTGCAAGTGCTCCGAAGGAAATCATGATGAAGAAATCTGCATTGAAGACAAGTTCTTCAACCTCAAAACCTTCACAGCAGATCCCTCAAGGTCAAAGGCCTCGGCCTACAAAGTCTTCAGCTGCTGGAACAGTTGCTGCTCTGTCTTCTGCGACAACTGCAAAGTCCTCAACCCCAGTGCATCTGGCAACATGTAAGAGGACTGAGGGATTCTCAAGAGTTCCAAAGATCTCAGCAAGCCCATCTACTACAGCAAAGTCTTCAACTAGCCCTTCTGCGTTGAAGCTGAAGAAAACTGCTGGACGAGGTCAAAGACCAAGTCCTCACTCAAGCAAGGTTGTCGTGACCATACCCTCAGGTTCTGAGGATGATGATGATGAAGCTGATGATGAGGAATTGGAAGAAATCATCAAGCACAGTCAGCAAAAGGCTACTATAACAAAGGGCAGCTCCGTTCCTCTCATGCTGGATCCCAAGATGATCCTCAACTTCATCGATATATGGCATGAAGACCCAAGCACCCCACTTTGTTCACTAAATCTGCCTCTTGGAGTGGATCATGTCCTCAAGCACTTCATCTCTGAAGAAAAATGGAAGAGAGAGCAAGCTCTGAGAGCTAAGAGGAACAGGGTTTGGAAGGAAAAGTTCTTGAGAGACAATGTGATGAATTTGACCCCAAATCAACTCGTCACTGTTCAGTGTGAAATTCGCACACTCTCTGAGGATCAAGAGAGATATGATGCTGAATGGAAGGGCACCAAGGTGAGATTCGTCAGGGCTGCTCAAGCTGCAGTGAAGGATCACAACACTAGGGTTGCTGCACGATCGCAACCTCAAAATCCTCAGGCTGATGAAATTCCTCAAGCTACTGATGAAATTGCTCAGCCCAATGAAACTGCTCATGGAAATGCTTCTGCACCAGAAGCAACTGCTAGTGCTGCTGAGGAAACTCAAACCACTGATGATTATGCCAGGACAACCACCACTGTTGTGCCTGAAGAAACTGAAAGGCCAGCTAAAGTTTTTGCTATGCCTGAAGAAACTGAACACACCAGGGCGGCTGCATCAGTCGTTCCTGAAGAAACTGACACTGCTGAGGAAAAGACTCTCAAGAGAAAAGCATCAGATTTAGAAACCTCAGCCGTGAAGAAGTTGAAGACTATGCCAAGTTCTTCAACTGGACCTATTGATGCTACACCAATTTCCTCAGCACCTGCCTATGAAATTGTACCATTTGGGGTGGAATATGTCATCCCAGATGAAGATGAAGAGCATTCCGCTGCTTCGATAGAGCAGATTCATTAAGAAATTGAAGTTGAAGTCATTGCTTCAACTCTGAAGGTACCATCGCCCCAGCTCCAGTTCACTGCTGAAGAGGGTGGAGTTGAAGAAATTGATGAGGACGTAGACATTGGCAATACAACGCCTGTCATCATGATTAATATTGGGAATCAGCACACCAAAATTCACCAATGACTACGCCTCTGACATAGATTGCTCAGTCGCCTGCTCCGACTGAAGAAATACATGAAGAATCTGCCAATCTGAACACCCAAGTCACTGAAGAAATTCCAGCTGCAACGGCTAATGATCTTGATGCTCCTGCCGCAACTGAGGAACCAGCTCTCCAAATCGTTCTGTCTGAAGGTGTTCCTCCCATGCCAAAGGAGATTAAGGGGCGCTTCAAGCCAAATCTTCAACCGAAGCCAAGAATGCCATTCAAAGGCACAGTACGCCCCAAATTCCTCAAGAGCAATTTCTTCAATGAATGTATGTTCTTCACTGGTCCAAATCGCTATGACTTTGCAAGGGCCGGTCGCAAAAGATTCTGGACGGCAACACAACTCAACTACTATGCATCAGTTCTTTTTGAGAAGAAGAAAGTCTTCGAGCACCACCAAATTCCTCATGCTGACATGGAAACCCTTCCATCATTCACACCGGTGCTCCAGGTTCTTCATGATGCAGGCATTCTCCCATTTTGCGTCGACATCTGTGACTGGAATGAAGAACTCATTCTTCAGTTCTATGCCACATTGCATATCAGCGGAAATGCTTCAGATGTCAACTCCTGGATATTGGACTGGATGACAGGATCCACACACTTCACTGCTCAAGCTTCTGAATTGCTTCAGTGTGTACCAGTTTCAATTCCCTCGAATGAAGCTCGCAAACTATTTGATGAGCCTGCACTTCCAAATCAGCTGATGCAAGTGTTGATGAAGACATTGCCTCCTGGAAAGCCTCAATGAAAAACCTTTCTTGTGAAGGATCTGCTATATGTGCCTAGGACTGTCTACCGTATACTCACAAATACTCTATGTCCTCAGAAGGGCCACAATTCCGAAGAAGAAGAAGTGGAAGGAGTCATGAAGAATATGCTCTTCAACATCATTCATGGGATTCCCATTGACTTGCATGACTTCTTCATGAGGACTTTGGCCAGTGCTGCTTTAGCTCCATTTGAACAAAAGCCCTATGCGTCTTGGATAATGAAATTCATCAGGGCAAAGTCCTCAGTTCCCTTCAAGGCTGATTTCCAGAACCACTTTGGCTTCCTGCCTCCAATTGAAGTCATCAAGAGCACAATTGCCTAAGTTGAAGGAAAAGGCAAGGCTATCATTGATGAAGGCACTCGTCCATTGGATGGACAGTTTCGCAAAGCCGCTTCCTTCTCCACCAATGATGACACTGCCACTCAAGACTCCGATGCAAAGGCCTCAGCTCACAAACCTCAAGAGTTTGCCCCTCGTGTGATGACTGATCGCGAGCTTCTAATAAGTCTTCATCAGAAGGTCGATCGCAATCACAAGTGGGTGAAGCGCGAACTTGGTTACATTGTGCAGAACATGATTGTGACGCAAAACACTGTGAAGAGGAATCACTACTATGCGCATGAAAACCTCAACCTCTCTTGGTCCGTACTGTCTCACCTCATGTATTCTGACTAACTGAATGAGCTGGATCATGAGGAACATCCTGGCTGGGCTCGTCGACCACAGAAGAAATTCAAGAAAGTCCACGTTCCTCTGATGGTGACAAGTTCATTTTCTTCATCTCAAGAGCGCGATGACGATGAAGACATTGACGACACTGCGGCAGGCCCTGCATCAACAAATGACCCCGACAACGTTGGCACTCCTTCCTCACCAACACGATGAAATTCTTCAAAGGGGTGTTAGTCCTCACTTTTTTCTTCCCTTTTGGTCTTCGATGACAAAGGGGGATAAAATTTGAGTTAGTCTTCAAGCGGGTCTCAGTACATGGGCTATTTTTCTTTAAGTTACAACTCTCGCTCTTCCGAAACTTTTGTTGGTTGGGTTGTAAACTTAAGTCCGATGGTGGTCTGACACTTTTGAACTATTTCCTTGCATGCTTATTTCCTCCAGTACCTTAATGCATACATGCTGAATTTTGTCAGACCCCATTTTCCTCACTCATTTCAAATTCTTCATATCATATGTTCAAATGCGTGTATGAATTACAAGATATAGGGGGAGTTCTCCATGTTTTAACCTGCCATGTGCATTTGCAGTCCAAAGCAAATTCCTCAAATATGCACATCTTCAGGGGGAATTCTTCTATATCTTGCAATCAAATTCCTCAAACTCTGTACTTTCACTTCATATGTTTATCCCCGTTGAAAACTTAACCTATTTGTCATCAATCACCAAAAAGGGGGAGATTGTTAGTGCATCTAGTGCCCCGTAGTGATTTTGGTGTATTGAAGACTTATAGGTTAAGGTACTAATGTGTTTGTGAGTGTACACAGGCTCTGTAAGTCGATGAGGAGTTTGATATATTCAGAGATTATCGACCCCCAAAAATGTATGTCTTCAAGTGAAGACTTTGCTGAAGACTTTGTGAAGACTTTGAAAATGAAGAAGTTAGTGTGACCTTGAAGATATGAACGAGGAATATGAAGCGTGAAGACTTTTGTTTTTGTAGTTTCATTTCCTTTATTTGAGTCATAGGAAACACTGTACTGTTAAAGGGGGCCGAGGTAATACTAAGGAAAATTTCCAACTAATACTCAACTCCAAAATCCTCAACCTATAAAATCCTTTGAGTGAAGCCCTTGGAAACTTCTTATGGTTCAGTCAAGTTCTTCAGTGACAGAGATGAAGTTCTTCTGGTCTCTGAGGAAATTGATCTGACTGAGGGGTTAGGATTTCGCCAGTGCGAATTGCCTACAAGTGACGAACATGATAAGCCCGAGGACTTTCATAGTTCGAGATTCCGACCGTTGTTGTGCTTAGCGCCAGCTGTCCCCAGTCATTCTTATCCACATAACGATCATATTATTAGGGGCATTTATGTCTTATTATGTCAGGTTGCACCCTGGCTATAAATAGACACCCCCCACAACCACTAGTTGGTTGGCTGCTCCGAGAGAGAACTGACACTTGTCATTTGAGAGCAACCCATCCTCCGAGGACTTTGAGTGAAAATCATCAGTGAGGAAAAACCCACAACCAAACCACCAAACCCAAAGTGATTGAGCATCACTAAAGAAATTCCTGTGTGGATCCGATGCTTGTTACCTTTGAGGACTGTGCATCCTCTAGACGGTTAGGCGTCATGGTCTAGTGCTCCTGCAGTCAATTGGGATCACGAAGTGACCTTGGTATAGAGCATCCAGCAGTAAATTGTGGATTGTCGGGTGACTAGTTTGTGAGGGTTTTGGAAGTCTACCCTAAAGACTTACCATGAGTGTTGGGCGAGGACTGTGTGACCTTGTCTCAAGGAGAATATGGTAAGGACTGTGTGTCCTGGGACTGTGTGTCCTCTGGTTTATATACCAGGCCGCTCCAAACCAGACGTACGACTGTCACAACAATTGGAATTGGGTCATCAAACCATTGTCTTCATCGAGCCATCTGGTTCTATTTCCTCAACCCCTCTAATTCCTCGTATACCTGTTGATGAAATTGATTGTTACTGTTTGAAGAATTTGACTGAAGACTTTCACAAATTCCTCACCTCAAATTCTTCAAGTCACCTTGTTCATCACTGCTTATCCTGTATCACGCTACTTACTATTTGTGCATGTTTCATTTCATCATGAAGACTATGCTGTTACTATGCTCCTCATGCACTTGAGTACTTATTTCGCTGCTAGTTATTCATCACATTTCAAATTCCTCAAAGTTGAAATTCCTCAAGTGATGAATTTGTAAAAATCGCCTATTCACCCCCCTCTAGTCGATATAACGCACTTTCAAAAAGCTTTTATAAACCTCTAGTATTTTTGAAACAATAATTATATAAAAATTATGCAACTAAAATTATCAAAGTATGTTTTGTTCAAAACATTAATAGCAAAAAGAATAAAATGATAAAACACACTGGAAATAAATAAAGCAAAAAATAAATAAAGCAAGAAACAAAACAAAATAATGGAAATTATGCAACTAAAATTATCAAAGTATTTATTTGTTAAAAAGAATGAACTAAAATAACAGAAGAAAAATACTGGAAAAAATATAAAAAATAAATAAAGCAAAAAACAAAACAAAAATACTGGAAACAAAACAAAACTAAACTCCCACCACGCCGCGGTGCAAGGCCATTGGTCCCGGTTCGTGCCACCAACCAGGACCAAAGGTTTCTGCTTCCTGCCCTTTGGGCTCCTGAAAAGAGACCTTTGATCCTGGTTGGTGGCACCAACCGGGACCAAAGATGGGCATTGGTCCCGGTTGGTGGCTCCAACCGGGACCAATGCTTCTTGTATATAAGAAAACCCTTGGAAAAATTCAGTTTTCATCTACCAGTTGCCCTGAGCCACCGTCCTCGTCCCCGTCGCCTACCCAAGCTGTCGTCCTCGTCGTCGGTCCCGTCGCCTCCCCGAGCTGCCGTCTTCATCGCCTCCCCGTCGCCGGCCCCGTCCTCATCGCCTCCCCATCGTCGGCCCCATCGCATCCCCGAGCCACCGGCCCCGTTGCCGCCGTCCTTCTTGCCTCCCTGTTGCCGTCGTCCTCGTCCCCGTCGCGTCCCCGCTGCCGCCGTCCCCGTCGCCTCCCCGTCACCGCCGTCCCCGTCGCATCCCCATCGCCCCCGTCCCCATCGCCTTGTCCCCGCCGCCTTGTCCCCGTTGCCTCCCCGTTGCCGCCTCCCCAGTGAGCCGCATGTATATGTTTTTTTTCATGTATATGTTCTTTAATGTATATGTTCGTATATGTTCATGTATATGTTTTTTCTTGTATATGTATATATGTTCATGTATATGTGTCATGTGTGTATATGTTCATGTATATGTTTTTTTTTCATGTATATGTATATATGTTCATGTATATGTGTGTATATGTTCATGTAAAAAGTCTTCGTTGTTTTTCATATGTACGAAAATGTAGAGTGAAAACGAAAACAAACATATAAGAAAAAAGTAAAAAATGAAGAAGGAAAAGAAAACCGCCAGGCCCGGCCACCACCGCATTTTCATAAAGTTTTTCCACCGAGTCCACGTCGCACCGAGCACCCGCGGCGAAGCAAGTCTTTTTTTGAAGGTAGTTTTTTTGTTAAATGAAAATGTTGGCATCGGCTCTATCATCACGTTGGCATCAGCTCTATCTGTCAACAAGGCCATGGGAGCACCCCGGCCCCCTATCATCACGTTGGCCTCGGCTCCCCGAGAGCTTTCCAACAGATCCGGAATGTATGTCGTTGTTGATATACCCCCTCCCCGATAACTTCGACAGGAGAGGAGACGTCGGACATGCATGAGAGAGAGGCAGTCCGCTCACCCAACCAACTATCGAGGCCACCCAAACCCTAGAAGAAAGAGCATCGTTGTTGATCTACCCCCTCCCTGATAACTTCAACATGAGGGGGACGTCGAACATGCATGAGTGAGAGAGGCGGTCCGCTCGCCTGACCAACTATCGAGGCCATCCAAACCCTAGAATAAAGAGCGTCGTTGTCGATCTACCCCCTCCCCGATAACTTCGACATGAGAGGGGACGTCGGACATGCATGAGAGAGAGGTGGTCCGCTCACCCGACCAACTATCGAGCCCACCCAAACCCTAGAAGAAAGAGCATCGTTGTCGATCTACCCCGTCCCTACCCGATAAACTCTCAAGGCCACCCAAATCGGGACTTAAAAAGCGTTGTCGAGGCCCCCCAAACCCTAGAAGTGTTGTCGAGGCCACCCCAAACCCCAAACCCTAGAAGCATTGTCGAGGCCACCCAAATTTACCAAGTTAAATGAAGAAAACTGCGGTAACATAGATTTATCAAGAATGCCCCCATTATGGATGTGCACAAGTTTATCCAATTTTTTTTCTGATCTCATATATATATATATATATATATATATATATATATATATATATTCTTCTATATGTCATGTTGTCTGTCAAAGTATTGAAGAAATCCATGACTTCATCATTAGCCGGAAGTAACATGCGTATGATGCTACGAAGCTCTTCAAAGTTGTTTTGAAACGGAGTCCCGAATAGAATAATTCGCTTTATAGTATGAATTTCAGCAAAGGCCTTCCAAATAGCGATATTCGGAAGGATCTTGCTGAACTTCGTACCAAAAAGCTAATTAATTATCCTATCCGGGACTCCGTTACAAAACAATTTTGGAGCGCTTCGTACCATTATGCGCCTATTACTTCCGGCTAATGATGAAGCCTTGGTTTTCTTGAATATTTTTACACTAGACAACATGACATATAGAAGGGTAGACGAGATCAGGAAAACTATGGACCATTTTCTGTACATTCAGAGTGGCGCCATTTTGTTAACAAAATCCCTTGTTTGACATTCATGAGAGAGGCGGTCCGGATGTCAGACATTCATGAGAGAGGCGGTCCGGACATCGGACATTCATGTTTGTATATTAATTGCCATGTTGTAATATTTGTAGAAACTATGGATCCAAGAGACGAAGAACAAGAACAGTTGTTGGGGGACATAATCCACGGCGGACGTGATATCTTGTCGTTTCTCAACGACACCGATGGTCTGGAAGGAGAGGATTATGACGGCTCCGGTGATCGAACAATGGAGGAGGAAGGACATGATCATGATGGCTCCGGTGACCGAATGCCGAAGGAAGAAGGAGACCATGATGACGGCTCCGGTGACCGATCGGAGGAGGGAGCTGTTGCAATGTCCGACGAGGTATATATATTAATTAAGCCTGTGCTGACTAGCTAATTGATGCATTAATTATTTTGGTATGTACATATATTAATTAACTCTTCTTTCTTCTTTTATAGCCCTCCGGATCGAGCCAAACTTTGGTAACGAGACAAGTCCTGAAGAAGTGGTTGCGCACGGATGAAAAGTTCACGATCACAACACTCGCGAACGATGGCCATCCGATTGAACCCAGGCGGACCAAGAACGCATTTTCTGCTCAGTGCGGAGCTATTGTTAGGGACAACATCCCGATCAGCATCAAGCAATGGAATAAGCCTAAGGACGGCGCCCCTGAAGGTGATTATGTCACCGATAGACAGAAAGATGATTTTTGGACCGCGCTGAAGGCAAATTTCACCCTACCGGCAGAGGAGGATCCGAATAAGCCAGTTATAGAGCCATTGGTCAAGGTGTGTGCTCTTAAGAATATGGCAGAGCTATTTAGGAGGTGGAAGAATGAGTTGAAATCAAAGTTTGTCGACAAAGGGAAGACTCCAGAATTCACCGGCCGATTTGAGAAGATAACAGATTAGTGGCCCGCATTTGTGGACTACAAGACATCGGACAAGAGTAAGAAAATGTCAGAGACAAACAAGGCCACTGCTGCAAAGAAGCAGCATCACCATCACACGGGGTCAGGTGGCTACCTCAAAGCCCGACCGTTGTGGGACAAAGCTGAGAATGACCTGATTGCTAAAAACATCGTACCACAGACATCGAACTGGCCAGACCGTTCAAGGACTTGGTTCTTCGGGGTTGGGGGAACTTTGGACCCTGAAACAGGGAAGTGCCATTGGACGGACAAGCAACTTGCAATACCTATGAACAAGTTTCAGAAGTATATCACCGCAGTGCAACAAGGGACGTTCATTCCCGACAGAGAGAAGGACGAGCTGACTGAGGCCCTAGGGAATGCTGAGCACCCTAGACGAACACGAGGCACACCAGGCTCCGTTTCGTGGAAGGTTGTGTTTCCCGACGTAGGCGGTTACAGAAGCCGGGAGAGAAAGAGGAATGCGCATCTGATTGAAATTCAGAAGCTCAATGCAAGACTACAAAAGCTAGAGGAAGCTGAGAGCCAGCGAGCTGCCGGCCAACCATCTCAGCGGCACAAAGCTACCCTGCCATCTCAGTGGAGAAGCAGCGTCGCTTCCATGAAGCCCGTTTAGCCTGATTTCACGTCTCCTAGCTACCCCGTGGATACTATCACGGAGTCTCAACATTGCGAGCTTATGACGAAATACCGGAACCTCACTTTCAAGGCGGTTGTTGGCTCTGTTGCACCTTCTCAACCCAACGGAACTTTTCACTGCCGTTCGATTCCACATGGCTATGCTGCTGTGATGGTGGATGAAGTAATGAAGGAATTTGAGGAGCTCAAGCTTGACCACTATACAGGTGAAGGAGAGAATAAGCTGGTTCGTGCCCTGAGGAGTACATGTCTATGGCAGAAGGAGTACATTAAGCTTCCAAATTGGACGCCTCCGCCTCCTCTTTCTCCTCAGGCGAATCAGGGCACTCCGGCTCCTCCTCCTCCCCCTCCTCCTTCTCCTCCTCCGGCGAGTGATCAGGGCACACTGCCTCCTTCTATGGCTCCTCCGACGCATGGGGACACTCCGCCTCCTCCTTCGCCTACTCCGGCACGTCGCAGCAGTACTCCTCCTCAGCCTCGTCAGCAACGGCGAAAGACAGACGCCACCGCTTCGGCTCCTCTGGCGCCTAGTAAGCAATGATGGAAGAGAGCCGCCGCCGCTCTGGCGGCTAGCAGTACAAGCATAGGCAAGAGGGGATACAGATACGGTCCATCTCTCAAGCCTTTGGAAAATTTACCATATGAGAGGACCGAGTCTGAAAACGAGGAGATATGTCAGGCCGAATTGAGGGCCCATTTTGCAAAGAAAACTCCACCTCCGAAGGAGAAGATAGATCCAGTGAAAGCGATGCACACTATCGATGCCCTGAAGCGACCACCTCCGCCTCCGCCGGATTCCAACTTTAACCGCTGTATTAAAAAGACATATCAAGATGCGCAGCGGTCGGGAAGTACTTCCAATGATGCAAGGTTAGCAAAACGAAGAAGTGGGAAAAAATTCCCCAGCTCGGCGTACAGGCGAACCAATCGTGCCCCCTGATCAAGGTGTCTAGCGATATCGTCGCTAATCATCTAGGGATGGTGCCCGGTACCAAACCTGGTGATTACCTGAGCGATGATGTACAGTTTAAGTCGTTGGAGGTGGACGAATTCCGTTACCGGCACGGGCGGCCTCTCATCAAACCTGATCCTTCGCCTCTAACAACGATGATGCGAAAATTCCATGAATGGTACATGAAAACCTGCCGCGAGTCTGGGAAGGATTCTTTGATACTGTCAGTTAAAGGGGAGCACGACCTCATTGGAATGGAACTGATGAATATTGAATTTGAGGAGATATTCCAGTTATACAATCAAAAGGCCCTCGACAAAACAATCATGACTTGCTACTGTCTATAAGTACTACTTCTGTAATTAAGTCTCTCTATGTATATAGCTCAGCTCTCTCATTGCATGTATATATAATTATCCTCACTACTATATTATGCAGATTGAAGATCGTCGAATGCAGAAAAGCACAAATCTATGACATTGGGTTCATTAACCCAAATGTCATACATGATTATAATTTTTAAAAGTATCCCACACAAACCCAGGAGAACTTGCTACAATCATTGCTTAAAAATCAAAACAAAGGGACAATACTCTTTCCTTAAAACTTCAAGTGAGTGTTACTATCTTGTGCATATTCAGTTTCCCTTGTTACTCGAGGTTTATAGTAATGTAACTGATGAGTTATGCATGTGTGCGTAGTTTCCACTTTATTCTGCTAGAGATTCAGCTTGAGCGGGGAGTAGTAACCGTCTTAGACTTGAAACGAAAAGATCCGCAGGAATATGCGGACATGACTGAAATTCTCCAAAAGTAAGTTCAATCGATCATTATCGCATCATATCGGCAACTTTGTTCATTTCCTGATATCAAGTAATTATTTTCTTTGTCTGGCAGGGTTTGGAAAGAGTTCACAACAATTGTTCCGGCACTGCGGGGGAATTACAATTTACACACCCAAAAGTAAGTACTACTAGCTAGTTCCGCACATCTCCCGTTGATTCTAGTTTCATCAATACCATTTATCATGCTTGATTATCAGTTTGATTGAACTCTATTTCTCGTAAAGTGCTTGTGGCAGGAAACCGGGAATAATTTATGTGGATACTACGTTTGCGAGTTCATCTACAACGCGCCGACCCCTAAGCGGGGCTACTCTAAAAAACAATTTCAAGTGCGTAAGCAATAATATTCACCGTTTTATTTTATTACCATATATATGTATTGACCCCCTTCTTCAAATTAGATGTGGCAGATGCGGGATGAACTCCTACCACATGATCGCATACGAGCAATTCAAGAAGAATTGGCGGGATTTTTTCTTGACCACATCATAAATAAAGCCGGAGAATACCATTTGAAAGTTGACATTAGATGTTAGGGATTGTAAGAGATATTATATTGTATATATGTAGCTAGTAGCGTCGGATATATATACGAAAACTTGTTATATGACCAATCTCTCGGAGTAAGAGAGGTCGATCACTTCTATGTCTATATGTTCATGACGATCTTCTATACTTAATGGTTCCTTCATTTGCTTACTAGCTAGAGTGTTGAGTACTCTCTATAGTAGCTAGCGTTGACCAAGCACAGAGAAAGAGAGGACACTTCTCTCTATCAATTAGCTAGCTAAAACAATATAAAACCCCTAAATTAACCATCCAAAACCCCCTAACCCCCCTCCCTTTCAGAAAAAACCCCAGCAACTGCTAGATGCTAACGCGTGGATGCCTTTTGGTCCCGATTGGTGTTACCAACCGGGACTAAAGGTCCTCCTGCCTGGGCTCCCAGCACCGGCCACGTGGAGCCCCTTCTGTCCTGGTTGGTAAGCGAACCGGGACTAAAGGTTTTGGGCTTTAGTCCCAACCCTTTAGTCCCGGTTCTAGAACCGGGACAAATGGGCCTTACGAACCGGGACAAATGGGCCTTTTCTACTAGTGTTGGGTTGGGTCCAAGCGATGTGTTTGGAGGGGAGTGGTGCTGGTGTGTTAGAGTGTGAGGCAATCTCTGAGTGGATGTGGTTGTCAGTCACAAGGGTACGAGGTAGGTTGCGGCCAGAGCTGGAAGTAGACCAGGAGAAAGGGCCCAAAAAGTGCGGGATTCACTACGAAGGGGCATGTGTGTATGTTTGTGTGGTATATAAACACACGGTAAACAATATTAATGAAAATTAACATGGAAAGACACTACTTTTTTAGTTTGAAAATAAAGACACCGATACCCCTTGTGTTCAAGTGGGTACCCTAGGAAAACCAATGAGAGGAGTGTAGGGGTAGTTTGTCAAGCATTGCAGCATAGGTGTTGGTAAAGAAAGTGCAAGAAAACACATAGAGGTGGTCCTAAATGGGGTGAAAACCATAGGGAAGATGACGAGGTGCAAGAAAATTAATGAGGGGAAGAGAAGCGATGATTAAGTAAATGATATGGGGCGAGACCATAATCAATGTAATTTGTCCTGATGTTCATGAATTGGAGGTGGATTTGAGGAAGAACATGAGGGGAAAATGTGGAGAAATCAAAGCTGAAAACACTCTATTGGACAAGATCCTCATCAAGTACTCCTCAAATCGCAAGAAATACATAGGATGCATCAAGATCCAAGAACAACAAGGGAAATAAAGATACATTGGTAGTTCATCCACATCTATAGGAGAGATGGGCCTTGATGATCTATGATAAGATCCTACTCCCTTAGGAGGAAACCCACAAGGGGTGGTACATGAGCTAAGCTCTAGTTTTTGTTCTAATCTTAGCTAACCCTGGAAATGAGGAGGAAGAGGTCTATTTATAATGCTAGGGGTGAAAGGTAAGTATCAAAGGGATACATGGGCTTTGGTCTCGAGGCTGCATGCACGCAGGTCGGATGTTCGGCCAAGCGGTGGTCATTCTTCAGTTGCATTCGGGTGCCTCTCTGCTGGATTTCCGGAGGGGCCGGATGTTCGTCCTGGCTATGTTGGGTTGGATGTTCAGCCGCTGATGCTTTAACCGCTCGGGTGTGCTTCTCCTCTTCTTCTGCAGAGGCGCCAGATATACGGTCTTTGCCCGGTTGCTTGGCCGATGTACCTCCAGCAGCTCTGTCTTATTTCGTTGTTGCTTCCATGATTCCTCCACCGATGGTGTAGTTTTTCATTGGTGCTTGCACTCCTCCTCATTATTCGTCTAGCTCCAACAATACCTATGAATGCACATGAGAAATGTGTCAAGTAGTACACCATCCTCAATGGGTCAAGTGAACTCATGTAAATGAGATGGTTCACCTTTAGGCATGTGAGGCACATGGTCAACATTTTGTTGGGGAACGTTGCATGGGAAACAAAAAATTTCCTACGTTCACGCAAGACCTATCAATGGTGATGAGCATCTACGAGAGGGAGAGTGGATCTACATACCCTTGTAGATCGCTAAGCGGGAAGCGTTAAGAAACGCGGTTGGTGTAGTCGAACGTCTTTACGATCCAAATCCCGAGCGTCCCGCGATCCAATCACGATCCGTCCCACGATCAAATCACGATCCATACCACGATCCAATCATGTTCCGTCCCGCGAACTTGATCACGATCCGTCCCGCGAACTCGATCACGGTTCTTCCGACCTAGCGCCGAACGGACGGCACCTCCGCGTTCAGCACACGTACAGCTTGATGACGATCTCTGCCGTCTTGATCCAGCAAGAGGGAGCAGAGATGAAGAAGAGTTCTCCGGCAGCGTGACGGCGCTCCAGCGTTGGTGGTGGAGCTATTCTGACAGGGCTTCGCCTAAGCACTGCAGAAATCCGATCTAGAGGAGAAACTATGCACTGGAGGAACGGGCAACACATGGCTGAAAAATCTGTGCAAAAACCCTAAAACCTCCAGTATATATAAGAGGGAGAGAGGAGAGTGTAGGGTAACGCAGCAGAAAACAAAAAAATTCCGACCTACGCACCAGCCCAGGACCACTATGGAGACTGCATACAAGGTTTGATCATTTTCGTTACCGACTCGCAGCGCAGCGGAAGTAGAGTCGATGACGATCGGCAGTGTAGATCCCCGCAGCGAGGATTTTACAACCTCCCAACCGCGAGGATGTATACCCTCATCTGCCCCGCGGACAGCCCTCCGGGAGGCGGTTGGACAATCCCTCGGATGGTGTCACGGACAGCCCTTCGGGAGGACCTCCGAAACTTGGACTGTCACTCGGACAGCCCTTCGGGAGGACCTCCAAAACTCGGACGGTCACACGGACAGCCCTTCGGGAGGCACTCTCGAACTAAGACCGAAACTACGATCTCTCTACAGAGTTGCACACATACGGTGTCGTCTATCTAGCAGGGCTTTGCCGTCCAGAACTAGTTCCCACTGGAACCCAGACAGCCTTTCGGCTCTACGAAACTCTTTTCGTGGGAGGGAGAGAAGAAGCTAGATAATGCATGGCATGTGTATGAGAGTTGGAGTGGGGATGGAGAGATCCTCTCCACCTCCTTTTATAGGGGAAGGAGGGGGTGGTGGTGGCTGAAATTTCAGCCACATGACAAGCACCCACCAAACAAGGAAGCATGTTCCCACCAAACATGGAGAAAACATGTTCCCTTGTCCATGGTGTTCCCCCATGGGCCCCACCATCCTCCCAACACTCTCCACCTTTTGTGGGGGCTGCCCCCCACCATGGGGGCCCCACCCAACACTTTGTCCAGCCACAAGGGGGCTGTCCCCTAAAGGGGGCGCCCCAAAAACAGCTCCAAAACAGTCCCCACGCATTGTGGGATCTTGTCCCCTCACGTTGGGACAAGATGTTTTCCGAAACTATTTCTTCTGAGAAATTCCGGAAGGTCCCAGAACATTTCCGGCACCCTCTAAAATTATCTGGACGTGCTCCGGAACATTTCCAGTATGGTGGTTCAATTTAAAACCATCTTCGTTTACCCGGTAAACAATTCCGGCAGCTCCGAAATCTTTTTCCGGTTTTTTTGCCAGAAAAATTCCAGAAATTACCAGACCAATATGGCAACCTCCAAAACATTCCCGGTGCTTGCCAAAACCTTTTTGGATCAACGGTTCTATCCGAAACAACTTTTCGGTTTTACCGAAACTTTTTCGGTGTTCTCTCCGGAACTTTTACGTTGTCTCCGAAACTATTTCAGTGACTTTCTCTCGGACTCCTTGTCTAGTATTCAGCAGATAGATGACCCTTAAGTGTGTGACCCTACAGGTTCGGTGAAGTATAGACATGACCTGGAACCCCTTCCGATCGATGATCAACATCAGAGCCGTGGACACCCATATTGACCCCTATACCCACACGAATGAATATTCGATTGAACCTCCAGTTGCCGTGTGCTATTCTTGTTGCTTCGCGATATGTTACAAAAACCCGAGGTGAGACATGTTGGCATCCCTGTGGATCAACAACTTGTCCACTATGCCAGTTACCTCGTTACGAGTATTGTTCTCTTTTCTCGTTCCCGTGTTCCGGCATCCCCGTGATCAAATCACAAAGTGTCTGTCCAACGATGATGGATACCATAACGCTGAGAGGGCCTAGAGATATCTCTCCATCGTCGGAGGAGCAAATCCCAATCTTGAGATAACAAGTTACTTGACATACTTTTCCACGAACCCGTAAGCCACCGTAATAGCCACCCATTTACGGATGACGTTTAACAAACCCCAAAGTTCATGAAGCAAGCATGAAGAAACTCGATACTCTCATGGTCTAAGGAATTTATGCAAACATTAACTTCTCTGTGTTATTAACCATTAACTTATGAAGAATGTATCTCATAGCATAACATCAATTTGGGCGATTCAACACAAATGTTCTTCTAACATTGTGCCCATAAAATTGTCGGCATAGCCATGCCCATGATCAGGAAAACGGGATCATCATGCAATACTTGAGCTAGTCTTAGAGGCCAGACTAGGAATACATTTTACCGTTTATTATTCCACACGTGCATATGAGTCTTCCTTCTAGCCTCGTGTTTATTGTAGACTCGAGAACCATAGCAGTTATAGCATGGAACATAAACCTAATTATGAACAGGGAGATAATAAATAATATTTATTATTGCCTCTAGGGCATATCTCCTACAGATTCCCACTTGCACTAGAGTCAATAATCTAGTCAATGCTAATGCAATTTACACCTATGGCATAGTGGTGTAAAATATGCTTCCCTTGTGGTATAGCCTGATGTCCAACGGATCTGACAACTTCAGCTCCGTGTGTAACTTTTGCATATCGTCGCGTTTTCACGCTATCACAAATTTTGTATTTTGTGTGGACTTGGCCTTGCATATGTGTGAATCATTGGTCGAAACCTGATTCCTCAGACTGAGCTATGGAGCAACTATCTGCAATAGTGTCCCATAGACCAAAGCCATCTTGGAACCATACTAAGTTCATGAATGAACTATATGATTCAACAACTTTGTCGCTTCTAAAGCGTCAACACACTTAGCCTTTGTTATAGAATTCGCCACAGTATCTTGTTTGGAACAATTTCCAACTACCGTGCCACCATATTGTATATTACACAAAACCCTTAACTTAAATCGAAAATCGCATGGAGCATTGATTGAGACTGTATCGATGTAATTACCTACAACAAGCACTTAATAATCTCTGCTTGCGAGAAAACATGTCATCAGCACTACTCTAGTACTTAATGACATCTTTCACTATTGTCCCATGATCAGTGCTTTGATCACTTTGGTATCTATACTCGCAACAACTTGGGAGTATCAGACATATCTGGTTGTTTTTACATACCATGGAATACATGATTAATCCAAACACTAGAGTGTGTGGAATCTCCATCATGTATTTTACCCGTCACTGTTTTGGGACATTGAGTCTTACAAAAACTCTTTCCATGTGACTTCGGCAAGAATCACTCCTTGGCGTTTTAAATGCTAAAAGGTTTTAGCACCTTGTCAATATGTATTAATTGCTTAGCCCCATTAGGTAAATCTGTCTCCATAGATCATCATGCCTAATATGGAGGCTATTTAGCCTAAGCACTTCATCGCAAAACTATTTTCAAATGAAGTCCTAATTTGTGTCAAGAAATTTATTTCCAATTAACAATGTGTCAAGCACACAACGTTTTTAGAAATATTATTATGCTCGCACTTACTTTCTTGAATCACAAGCATCTTCGTTACCCATTGATGAAGTAAAAAACCCTTTTGACCATTTCATCAAAACCACAAAGATACCAACTCCATTTTGCTCTCTTCTGTCCATTGTTGGAACTCTGAAGTTTGCATACTTACTAGCATCCTCTGGATCGACAAATTACTTTGGACTGAATCACATACAAGTCCTAGGTTTCATTTCCATCAGATGGAAATCCTTTTGCCATCGATGTTTCATATCTCATGATTGATATATGTATTAATTGCTAGTTCAACCCGAACCGACCTTAAGCATCGCTACGGAGAAACAACCTCATCATAGTCAACTCCTTGAACTTGTTATTTCAACAAGTCGAGCTTTATGGATAAAACACTTTTTAAATATTCGTTAGACTCTAAGTCCTGTGAAAGGTGTATCAAGGTTTTAATCTTGAATCACTTATATGGAAACTATCTCGGATTGTATTGGCATTTAGCCAGTCCCGGAGTCAGGGCCCATCAACGTTTCCTTGTGTATTGTAGGTATACTGTTATCTAACAACAATATCTCGTTTGCGCACCTGATAGGTTTGCACGAGCTTTGCCTACGTGGTTCAGCTGCACGTTCGACCGAAGTCCATACATTTTATTGTAGAGACTTCCGTATCAGTCGTAGTAGGAAACAACGGAATCACTTCCAGGGTTTCTTTCCTTTGAACTGATGACGAATATACTGGTTATCTCGTCGAGTTTCACTGTCCTCCCACTCACCTTTTGTAAGAACTATTCTCTTTAAAAGCATACCGTTTTGTGGCAAAACCCTTTGCCTCGGTATAGTGGTGGGGGAATACCCAATGACATGGGATAACCATAAAAATTAGCACTTGTCTGATTTGGAATAGGTTTGTAACCTTTTACACAAGCCCCATATTCCAAATGTTAAGAAAAGATATAACATGGTTGGGCGTACCATACCATGGCGTCATTTCAACAGACCTGATGGATCTCTTTTCAGTGTAAAAGCCGCAGTCTATAAAGCATCACTCTATAAAAGGGATAATGGCAATTCTATTTATGTCATCTTTTATCTTACCATGTCATAAATAGTTTGATTACATCTTCACGAACTTTCCACTTGCAATGGTGTTCCGGGAAGTGCAAGTTATGAAACTCTTTTCACAACTCATCAGACATTCGCTAAACTTGTAACTCAAATATTCCTTTCCGCAATCAAATTGCAGAAACATAATTTTCTTGGTACAATAACTTCTACTTCATTTTTGAAAACCTTTCAAATGATTTCAAAAGATCCAGACTTACGTCTCATCAAATAAATATCCATATATCTACTTGAGTCATTTTTGAAGGTAGACAAATCCACTGTTTGGAACAACATTTATCGGACTACATACATCAAATGTATGATCACGAATAAGTTATTTGCTCGTTCCTTATGGCCTATGAACGGTATTTTAGTTAGTTCACCTTTTGGAGGAAAGTTGCAAGTGTCCGATGATTCAAAATCAAACGACTTCAAAATCCATCATAATGGAATTTTCCATGCGGGTTTCTCCAATGTGACCAAATGCAGTGCCACACATATGTGGTATTCTTTTAGTCTCGCGACATTTAGCGTCAGTGTTATGGATGTATCATATTTCCATCAATATTCATAACATACATTCTATCTAGGATGGAAGCATGTCCCTTCATGTTATTCATAATACTGAACAACAATTGTTGTTTTTATGAACAACTCTTTTGCAACAAACATTGTGCAATGGGCTAGAGTGTATGAAACTCTAAAATGAATTATAAAAGTAAACCCAGAGGTAATGTATTATTATCAAAATTCATAACATATGTCTCATTCATAATGAAAGTATGGCCCTTATGTTATTCATAACACCGAACATGAAAAGTTCTCTTATGAACAACCTTCTTGCAAGATACCTTATGCAAAGGGCTAGAGTGTGAAACTCTAAAATGAATTATGAAACTTAATACATAGGGAATACACCGATGGAAGGCATAGTAACATTTGCTCTGTTCCCTGCGTGTATCTAAACCTCATCACTGGCTAGTCTTTCAGGCCATAGTAGTTCTTACATCGAGTTGCAACAGAATGCAATCGAGCGGGTATCTTTGTGACCAACTAACAATACCCAAGAATTAGTGATTAACATGTTTAACCATAATTCCCAAGAACTATATCTTTGACCAGCCTTCTATACATCAAAAACTTGTATGACATTCATACATGAGCTTGATATTCCAGTCTTCTTTCCTTTTGCCATTATACTTCTAACAGTTTAACTTTTCAGTATTTCTCCTACTCTCAGAAGAAGCACCCAACTTAAGAGTGGCGTTAGCCCCGGACTTCCTAGGCGTGAAAATCTTACCAACACCCTTCGGACACTTCCTTTCTATTTAAGTTGTTGTTTTATTCACCTTCCATCATATGACAAGCGTTCTCCTGGATCCCTCTCTTATCAGTCTAATGCATAGTAAACTCCTTTACTAATAGTTTGCAAACAAGCATTGCTTTGGATATCTCATATCTTTTAGCCTTTGTCTGTCTCTGAAAATGATTTTCAGATTCCATGAATATCACATAACTATCCAAACTTTCGAAGTTCGGGTCTCATGGAAGCAAATGTATTGCAAAATTCTAGCTTTTGGATCGAAGGACGAGAGTCACATGATCCATAGCATTAGCGGGAGAATACCGAAAGCATGCGATAGGACGAAGTCCTTCTCGGCACTCTTGAGGACAATCCACCATGGGGGCCCCACCCAACACTTTGTCCAGCCACAAGGGGGCTGTCCCCTAAAGGGGGCGCCCCCAAAAACAGCTCCAAAACAGTCCCCACGCATTGTGGGATCTTGTCCCCTCACGCTGGGACAAGATGTTTTCCGAAACTATTTCTTCTGAAAAATTCCGGAAGGTCCCAGAACATTTCTGGCACCCTCTAAAATTATCTGGACGTGCTCCGGAACATTTCCAGTATGGTGGTTTAATTTAAAACCATCTTCATTTACCCGGTAAACAATTCCGGCAGCTCCGAAATCTTTTTCCGTTTTTTTTGCCAGAAAAATTCCAGAAATTACCAGACCAATCTGGCAACCTCCAAAACATTCCCGGTGCTTTCCGAAACCTTTTTGGATCAATGGTTTTATCCGAAACAACTTTTTGGTTTTACCGAAACTTTTTCGGTGTTCTCTCCGGAACTTTTCCGTTGTCTCCGAAACTATTTCAGTGACTTTCTCTCGAACTCCTTGTCTAGTATTCAGCAGATAGATGACCCTTAAGCATGTGACCCTATAGGTTCGGTGAAGTATAGACATGACCCGGAACCCCTTCCGATCGATGATCAACATCGGAGCCATGGACACCCATATTGACCCCTATACCCACACGAATGAATATTCGAGTGAACCTCCAGTTGTCGTGTGCTGTTCCTGTTGCTTCGCGATATGTTACAAAAACCCGAGGTGAGACATGTTGGCATCCCTGTGGATCAACAACTTGTCCATTATGCCAGTTACCTCGTTACCGGTATTGTTCTCTTTTCTCGTTCCCGTGTTCCGGCATCCCCGTGATCAAGTCACAAAGTGTCTGGCCAGACGATGATGGATACCGTAACGCTGAGAGGGCCCAGAGATATCTCTCCATCGTCGGAGGAGCAAATCCCAATCTTGAGCTAACAAGTTACTTGACATACTTTTCCACGAACCCGTAAGCCGTCGTAATAGCCACCCATTTACGGATGACCTTTAACAAACCCCAAAGTTCATGAAGCAAGCATGAAGAAACTCGATACTCTCATGGTCTAAGGAATTTATGCAAACATTAACTTCTCTGTGTTATTAACCATTAACTTATGACGAATGTATCTCATAGCATAACATCAATTCGGGTCAATTCAACACAAATGTTCTTCTAACATTGTGCCCTCAAAATTACCGGCATAGCCATGCCCATGATCAGGAAAACGGGATCATCATGCAATACTTGAGCCAGTCTTAGAGGCCAGACTAGGAATACAGTTTACCATTTATTATTCCACACGTGCATATGAGTCTTCCTTCCAGCCTCGTGGTTATTGTAGACTCGAGAACCATAGCAGTTATAGCATGGAACATAAACCTAATTATGAACAGGAAGATAATCAATAACATTTATTATTGCCTCTAGGGCATATCTCCTACAGAGAGGCCTTGCCGCAAGGGCCAAGACATCCTAGTAGGACTAGGATTCCTCCTTTTTTGGCCTTTTTCCACCTTTTTCCCTTTGGGCTTTTCTTCACTAGCCGCATGGACCTTGTGTGGGACTTCCACCAGCCCACAAAGGGATGGTATTTACTCTCCCACAGCCCATGTAGCCTCTTGGGTCGAAATACCCCTCCCGATGGTCTCCCGGTACACTACCGGCACTCCCGGTACACTACCGATTAGCCCGAAACTTTTTCGGCGACCAAAAGAGGACTTCCTATATATGAATCTTTACCTCCGGACCATTCCGGAGGTCCTCGTGAAGTACGGGATCTCATCAGGGACTCCGAACAACCTTCGGTCACCACCATACATAACTCTATACTACCGAAACGTCACCAAACCTTAAGTGTGCAGACCCTGCGGGTTCGAGAACTATGTAGACATGACCGAGACACCTCTACGGTCAATAACTAATAGCGGGACCTAGATGCCCATATTGGTTCCTACGTATTCTACGAAGATCTTTATCGGTCGAACCTCTGTGTCAAGGATTCAGTTAATCCCGTATGATGTTCCCTTTGTTCTTCGGTATGTTACTTGCCCGAGATTCGATCGTCGGTATCTCCATACCTAGTTCAACCTCGTTACTGGCAAGTCTATTTACTTGTTCCGTAATACAAGATCCCGTGACTAACACTTAGCCACATTGCTTGCAAGGCTTATTGTGATGTTGTATTACCGAGTGGGCCCTAAGATACCTCTCCGTCACACGGAGTAACAAATCCCAGTCTTGATCCACGCCAACTCAACAGACACCCTCAGAGATACCTATAGAGCACCTTTATAGTCACCCAGTTACGTTGCGACATTTGATACACACAAGGCACTCCTCCGGTGTCCCTGCGTTACATGATCTCATGGTCATAGGAACATATACTTGACATGCAGAAAACAGTAGCAATAAACTGACATGATCATAAGCTACGTTTGTAGTTTGGGTCTTGTCCATCACATCCTTCTCCTAATGATCTGATCCCGTTATCAAATGACATCACATGTCAATGGCTAGGAAACCTTGACCATCTTTGATTAACGAGCTAGTTCACTAGAGGCATACTAGGGACAAAGTGTTGTCTATTTACCCACACATGTAATGTGTTTCCAATCAATACAATTATAGCATGGACAATAAACGATTATCATTAACAAGGAAATATAATAATAAACACTCTATTTATTGCCTTTAGGGCATATTTCCAACAGTCTCCCACTTGCACTAGAGTCAATAATCTAGTTCACATCACTATGTTATTTACATTGTAATGAATCGAACACCCATGCAGTTCTGGTGTTGATCATGTTTAGCCCTTGGAAGAGGTTTAGTCAACGGGTCTGCAACATTCAGATCCGTGTGCACTTTGCAAATATTTATGTCCTTCTCCTTGATGTAATCACGGATGGAGTTGAAGCGTCGCTTTATGTGTCTGGTCCTCTTGTGAAGCATTGGTTCCTTGGCCAAAGCAATGGCACCAGTGTTGTCACAGAACAGGTTCATTGGATTCAGTGCACTAGGCACTACTCCAAGATCTGTCATGAACTGCTTCATCCAGACACCTTCCTTCGCTGCCTCCGAGGCTGCGATGTACTCCGCTTCGCACGTAGAATCGGCTACCACGCTTTGCTTTGAACTGCACCAACTTACCGCTCCCCTGTTGAGAATAAATACGTATCCGGTTTGTGACTTAGAGTCAACCGGATCAGTGTCAAAGCTTGCATCGACGTAACCCTTTATGACGAGCTCTTCATCACCTACATAAACGAGAAACATTTCCTTAGTCCTGTTCAGGTACTTAAGGATATTCTTGACCGCTGCCCAGTGCTCCATTCCAGGATCACTTTGAAACCTTCCGGCCATACTTATGGCAAGGCTGACATCGGGTCTTGTGCACAACATTGCATACATGATAGAGCCGATGGCTGAAGCATATGGGATGACACTCATCTTTTCTTTATCTTTTGCAGTCACTGGGCATTGAGTCTTACTCAACTTCACACCTTGTAACACAGGCAAAAACCCCTTCTTGGCCTGATCCATTTTGAACTTCTTCAAAACTTTATCAAGGTATGTGCTCTATGAAAGTACTATTAAGCGTCTCGATCTATCTCTATAGATCTTAATGCCTAATATGAAAGCATCTTCTCCTAGGTCCTTCATTGAAAAAGTCTTGTTCAAATATTCCTTCACGCTTTCCAGCATTTCTATATTGTTTCCAATTAGCAATATGTCATCCACATATAATACTAGAAATGCTATAGAGCTCCCACTCACTTTCTTGTAAATACAAGCTTCTCCATAAACTTGTATAAACTCAAACGCTTTGATCACCTCATCAAAGCGCTTATTCCAACTCCGAGATGCTTGCACCATCCCATAAATGGATCGCTGGAGTTTGCAAACTTTGTCAGCATTCTCTGGATCGACAAAACCTTCTGGTTGCATCATATACAACTCTTCCTCAAGAAAACCATTAAGGAACGCTGTTTTGACATCCATCTGCGAAATTTCATAGTCGAAATAAGCAGCTATTGCTAACATGATTCTGACAGACTTAAGCATCGCTACGGGTGAGAAGGTCTCATCGTAATCAACTCCTTGGACTTGTGAAAAACCCTTTGCCACAAGTCGAGCTTTATAGATGGTGACATTACCGTCCGCGTCTGTCTTCTTCTTAAAAATCCATTTGTTTTGAATGGCCTTTCGCCCTTCAGGTAATACTTCCAAAGTCCACACTTTGGTTTCATACATGGATCCCATCTCGGATTTCATGGCCTCTAACCATTTCTCGGAATCCGGGCCCATCACTGCTCCTCCATAGCTCGTAGGTTCATTGTTGTCCAACAACATGACCTCCAAGACAGGGTTGCCGTACCACTCAGGAGTAGTACGTGCCCTTGTCGACCTACGAGGTTCAATAGTAGCTTGATCCGAAGCTTCATGATCATCATCATTAACTTCCTCTTCTACCATCATAGGTTCCACAGAAACATCTTTCTGTGCTATGGTACTTTCTGGTTGAAGTAAAGGTTCAATAACCTCAACAAGCTCTATTTTCCTCCCACTCAATTCTTTCGAGAGAAACTCTTTCTCAAGAAATGTTCCGTTCTTTGCGACAAACACTTTGACTTCGGATCTGAGATACAAGGTATACCCGACTATCTCTTTCGGGTATCCTATGAAGACGCATTTCTCCGCTTTGGGTTCCAGCTTTTCAGGCTGAAGCTTTTTCACATAAGCATCACATCCCAAACTTTAAGAAATGACAATTTTGGCCTCTTGCCAAACCATAGTTCATATGGCGTCGTCTCAACGGATTTTGATGGTGCCCTATTTAAAGTGAATGCAGCTATCTCTAATGCATAACCCCAAAACGATAGTGGCAAATCAGCAAGAGACATCATAGATCGCACCATATCTAATAAGGTTCGATTACGACGTTCGGACACACCATTACGCTGTGGTGTTCCGGGCGGTGTCAACTGTGAAATAATTCCACATTGTCTTAAGTGACTGCCAAACTCATAACTCAGATATTCACCTCCTCGATCAGATCACATGAATTTAATCTTCTTGTCACGATGATTCTCAACTTCACTCTGAAATTGCTTGAACTTTTCAAATGTTTCAGACTTGTGTATCATTAAGTAAATATACCCATATCTACTTAAGTCACCAGTGAAGGTGAGAAAATAACGATATGCACCACGCGCTGTAACATTCATCGGACCGCACACATCAGTATGTATGATTTCCAATAAGTCACTTGCCCGTTCCATTGTTCCAGAGAACGACGTTTTAGTCATCTTGCCCATGAGGCATGGTTCACATGTGTCAAGTGATTCAAAATCAAGTGACTCCAAAAGTCCATCAGCATGGAGCTTCCTCATGCGTTTTACACCAATATGACCTAAACGGCAGTGCCACAAGAAAGTGGTACTATCATTATCAACTCTACATCTTTTGGCATCAATGTTATGAACATGTGTGTCATCACTATCAAGATTCAATACGAATAAACCCCTCACATTGGGTGCATGACCATAAAAGATATTACTCATATAAGTAGAACAACCTTTATTCTCTCATTTAAATGAGTAACCGTCTCACAATAAACAAGATCCAGATAAAATGTTCATGCTTAACGCAGGCACTAAATAACAATTATTCAGGTTCATCACTAATCCCGATGGTAATCGAAGAGAGAGCATGCCGACGGAGATCACATCAACCTTGGAACCATTTCCCACGCGCATCGTCACTTCATCCTTTGCCAGCCTTCGTCTATTCCGTAGTTCCTATTTTGAGTTGCAAATGTGAGCAACCGAACCGGTATCAAATACCCAGGCACTACAACGAGAGCTAGAAAGGTACACATCAATAACATGTATATCATATATACCTTGTTTGTCGTTGGCCGCCTTTTTGTCAGCCAGGTACTTGGGGCAGTTCCGCTTCCAGTGACCAGTTCCCTTGCAATGAAAGCACACAGTTTCTGGCTTCGGTCCACGCTTGGGCTTCTTTACAGGACTAGCAACTGCTTTGCCATCCTTCTTGGTTTTACCCTTCTTGCCCTTGCCCTTGACATTCTTCTTGAAACTAGTGGTTTTATTGACCATCAACACTTGATGTTCTTTCTGGATTTCAGACTCAGCGACTTTTAGCATCGCAAACAGCTCGGCGACTGACTTCTTCATTACGTGCATGTTATAGTTCATCACAAAGCTCTTGTAACTAGGTGGCAGTGATTGAAGAACTCTGTCAGTGATCGCCTCTAGCAGAAGGGCAATTCCCAACTCCGCTAGACGAGTCGCATACCCAGACATTCTGAGTATATGTTCACTGATAAACCCGTTCTCCTCCATCTTGCAAGCATAGAACTTATCGGAGGTCTCATACCTCTCGATCCGGGTATTCTTCTGAAAGATAAACTTCAACTCCTGGAACATCTCATATGCTCCATGACGTTCAAAACGTCTTTGAAGTCCCAGTTCTAAGCCATACAATATTGCACACTAAACTATTGAGTAATCTCCAGTACGAGCCTCCCAAGCGTTCTTAACGTCTTCGGAGGTCATGTCTTCTGGTTGGTCACCAAGCGGTGCATCAAGGACATAAGATTTCTGGGAAGCCATGAGGATAATCCTCAGATTACGGGCCCAGTCAACAAAGTTACTTCCATCATCTTTCAACTTAGCTTTCTCTAGGAACGCATTAAAATTCAGGGGTGCTACTGTGCGAGCCATTGATCTACAACATAAATATGCAAAGGTTGCTTAGACTATTGTTCAAGATAATGAGTTTAGTTAATCAAATTACTAAAGCTCCCACTCAAATTGACATCCCTCAGGTCATCTGAGTGTCACATGATCCAAATTCACCAACTCAAGTCCGATCATCACGTGAGTTGAGGTGGCTTCAATGGTGAACATCATCATGTTGATCATATCTACTATATGACTCATGTTTGACCTTTTGGTCTCTTGTGTTCCGAGGCCATGTCTGTACATGCTAGGATCGTCAAGTTTAACCCGAGTGTTCTGCATGTGCAACACTGGCTTGCACCCGTTGTATGTGAACGTAGAGTCTATCACACCCGATCATCACGTGGTGTCTCAACACGACGAACTTTCGCAACAGTGCACACTCGGGGAGAACACAATTCATCTTGAAATTTAAGTGAGGGATCACCTTATATTGCTACCGTCGTCCTAAGCAAAACAAGGTGCATAAAAGGATTAACATCACATGCAAATCATAAGTGAGATGATATGGCCATGAACTTGTGCTTTTGATCTCCATCTTGAAAGCACTGGCATGATCTCCATCGTCACCAGCACGACACCATGATCTCCATCAACGTGTCGCCATCGGGGTTGTCACGCCCAACATGTTTCTACTACTATTGCTACCATTTAGCGATAAAGTAAA
This sequence comes from Hordeum marinum, assembly GCA_022496015.1. NCBI lineage: Eukaryota > Viridiplantae > Streptophyta > Magnoliopsida > Poales > Poaceae > Hordeum > Hordeum marinum. The sequence continues at coordinate 560,138,617 of CM039678.1, forward strand.
GCATTACATAGCGCTTAATGATTGACATGCATGTCATACAATAATTAAAGACAACCTTATGGCTCCTGCTGGTTGCCGTACTCATCGACATGCAAGTCGTGATGATCTATACATCACATGATCATCTCATACATCACATATATCACATCATGTAATTGGCCATATCACATCACAACATACCCTGCAAAAACAAGTTAGACGTCCTCTAATTGTTCTTGCATGTTTTACGTGGCTGCTATGGGTATCTAGTAAGAACAATTCTCATCTAGGCAAAAACCACAACAGTGATACACTAGTTGCTTTTCAACCTTCTCAAGGACCGCCTTTGTCGAATCCGATCGATCTAAAGTGAGACAAACTGGCACCCGCAAGCCATCTATGCAACAAGTTGTGTTTGAGGGAACCGGTCTCTTGTAAGCGTACGAGTAATGTTGGTCCGGGCCTCTTCATCTCACAATACCGCTGAACCAAAACACGACCAAGGGAGGAAGCAATCTAAGCATCAACGCCCACAAACTCTTTGTGTTCTACTCGAGATCTCATCTACACATAGACCTAGCTCATGATGCCACTGTTGGGGAACATTGCATGGGAAACAAAAAATTTCCTACGTTCACGCAAGACCTATCCATGGTGATGAGCATCTACGAGAGGGAGAGTGGATCTACATACCCTTGTAGATCGCTAAGCGGGAAGCGTTAAGAAACGCGGTTGGTGTAGTCGAACGTCTTCGTGATCCCAATCGCCGAGCGTCCCGCGATCCAATCACGATCCGTCCCGCGATACAGTCATGATCCGTCCCGCGAACTTGATCACGATCCGTCCCGCGAACTCGGTCACGGCTCTTCCGATCTAGCGCCGAACGGAAGGCACCTCTGCGTTCAGCACACGTACAGCTTGATGACGATCTCCGCCATCTTGATCCAGCAAGAGGGAGCAAAGAGGTAGAAGAGTTCTACGGCAGCGTGACGGCACTCCGGCGATGGTGGTGGAGCTATTCTGGTAGGGCTTTGCCTAAGCACTGCAGAAATCCGATCTAGAGGAGAAACTATGCACTGGAGGCACGAGCAACATGTGGCTGAAAAATCTGTGCAAAAACCCTAAAACCTCCATTATATATAAGAGGGAGGCAGGAGAGGCCTTGGCACAAGGGCCAAGACCTCCTTGGTTCGGCCGAAGTGGGAGGATTGGAGGAAATCCTCCAATCCTAGTAGGACTAGGATTCCTCCTTTTTTGGCCTTTTTCCACCTCTTTCCCTTTGGGCTTTTCTTCCCTAGCCGCATGGGCCTTGTGTGGGACTTCCACCTGCCCACAAAGGGCTGGTATTTACTCTCCCACAGCCCATGTAGCCTCTTGGGTCGAAATACCCCTCCCGATGGTCTCCCGGTACACTACCGGCACTCCCGGTACACTACCGATTAGCCCAAAACTTTTCCGACGACCAAAACAGGACTTCCTATATATAAATCTTTACCTCTGGACCATTCCGGAGCTCCTCGTGATGTCCGGGATCTCATTCGGGACTCCAAACAACCTTCGGTCACCACCATACATAACTCTATACTACCGAAACGTCACCAAACCTTAAGTGTGCAGACCCTGCGGGTTCGAGAACTATGTAGACATGACCGAGACACCTCTACGGTCAATAACCAATAGCGGGACCTGGATGCCCATATTGGTTCCTACATATTCTACGAAGATCTTTATCGATCGAACCTCTATGTCAAGGATTCAGTTAATCCCGTATGATGTTCCCCTTGTTCTTCGGTATGTTACTTGCCCGAGATTCGATCGTCGGTATCTCCATACCTAGTTGAACTTCGTTACCGACAAGTCTCTTTACTCATTCCGTAATACAAGATCCCGTGACTAATAGTTAGTCACATTGCTTGCAAGGCTTATTGTGATGTTGTATTACCGAGAGGGCCCTGAGATACCTCTCCGTCACACGGAGTAACAAATCCCAGTCTTGATCCATGCTAACTCAATAGACACCCTCGGAGATACCTGTAGAGCACCTTTATAGTCACCCAGTTACGTTGCGACGTTTGATACACACAAGGCACTCCTCCGGTGTCCGTGAGTTACATGATCTCATGGTCATAGGAACATATACTTGACATGTAGAAAACAGTAGTAATAAACTGACACGATCATATGCTACGTTTGTAGTTTGGGTCTTGTCCATCACATCATTCTCCTAATGATGTGATCCCGTTATCAAATGACATCACATGTCAATGGCTAGGAAACCTTGACTATCTTTGATTAGCGAGCTAGTTCACTAGAGGCATAGTAGGGACAAAGTGTTGTCTATTTACCCACACATGTAATGTGTTTCCAATCAATACAATTATAGCATGGATAATGAACGATTATCATGAACAAGTAAATATAATAATAAACACTTTATTTATTGCCTTTAGGGCATATTTCCAACACATTTTTTCTATATTCATTTAACATTTTTCAAATAAAAGTACAATAATTTTTTCATACATGGTCAACATTTTTACTATACACATTAAACATTTTTTGGTGAATCACATTGTCAACATTTTATTATACACACTTAACATTTTTGAAATACAAGTTTAACATTGTTATAATACATGGACTACATTTTTACTATACACATTTAACATTTTTCGGTTAAGCACATTGTCAACATTTTATTATACACACTTCACATTTTTCAAGTACAAGTTTAACATTGTTATAATACACGGACAACATCATTACTATACACGTTTAACATTTTTCAAATACCGGTTCCATAATTTTTTAATACATGGTCTATATAAATATTTAACGTTCCTCCTATACAAGTTTAAAAATCTTTTGAACACATGTTCAATAGTTTTTTTATACACATGTAAAATTTTGAAATGTAAATTTTAACTCTTTTTTGAATACATGGTCAACGTTTTGGAATACATAGAATGCAAGTTTAACATTATTTAGTACATAGTCAACATTTTTCTGTATAGATTCAACATTTTTAAAATGGTTGATTAACATTGTTAAAATACTTTTTAAACGTTTTTGAAAGCTTAATCAATTTAAAAAAATACATTATCAACCTTTTCACACATTGTATAATTTTTATATACATGTTTCGTGTACATTTTAAACATTTGTTTTATACACATTTAACATTTTTAATACATTGTGTAAAATATATTTTTGTAATATATATGCTTATATTTTTAGAGGTTTAAATAAAAGTAAAAAATGAAACAGTAAACATAAAATAAAAACAAAAAACAAAAACCAAGGACCATCTGAAGCTGCTCTCACCGAGGGTTTCCCTAGGCCTCGCTTAAAGCGAGACATACGGGCACCCAGGAATCTGCAAATTGTGGCCTAAGCCCATGGAAGAGTGGACCCATATTAGAATCCTTCACCGAGGGTTTCTTTTGGATGGAAACCGACACCAGTGGACACTATTTTTTTTACACCACAACGGCTGACATCCTGCAGTACTCTTGATGGAAATCAAGATGCAATACTGCTTTGTTTCTTCTGAACATTGGTCCATCCGCCAATTGGTACACATGTGGAGACATGTGAGCTAAGCGGGCTTTTTGCAATGGAGAGAGGCCCAATTACCCTTTGTGCTCCAATATTTACTCTGGCAAAGCTTCTCTCATGACCTCAGGTCGGGAATATGCAAATCATGGCCGGAGCCGTGGACCCCACATTAGAACCCTTCACGATGGCAAGGCTACAAAACCCGACCGCCGAAAGCGCGCAGGTCTTGAGAGGGTTAGGAGAGTGCCCGTTTTAATAAACAGCCCACGGTTTTTGCAAAAACCAGGGGTGGCTTCTCTACTGAACCAGAAACTGAAATTGTAAAATCTTTTGTCTACATGTGAAATTACGAACTACTGCAAATGTGTCTTAGCAAAACTTACAGCCCCCCCAACGACGACACTAATATGAATGAATTAATAAAGACCAGACCGAACTTGATAAACAGATACTCATCGCGCCTGCGGCGCACCTACTCACAGTCACAGCTAGTACTCTCCACGCCAGAGCCGCTATATATATATAAACGAATATAGTAGAGTGTGGCGGTGTCGTCTTCGACTACATACACAGAAATATACAGAAACGGCAGCCACAACCCGCAACATGATGACCGGATCGAGCTCCCAAGTGTTCATCATGCCCGGCGCCGGCCACGCCCACTACCTCCTGGCCGGAGGCGCCGGCGGAGGTGAGGATCCTCGCTACCCCTGGACCTTCAAGTCACTGCACGAGCAGGACGCCGTGGTCCCTGCCGTCGCCCGTGGCAGCAAGAGGCCGGCCGCCGTCCCCGGTGGAGCACGGGTACAGCCCTTCGGGTGCCCCATCTGCTTCCGCATGTTTGGCACTGCGAAGGCCGTCCATGGCCACATGCGCACCCACACGGACCGCAGCTGGCGCGGCATGGAGCCGCCACGGCCGGAACCTCTCGGCGAGCTCGGGCCGGACGGGCGGCGCTACCCGTACATGTGTGACCGCTGCAAGATGCCATTCCAGACGCGGCAGGCGCTCGGCGGCCACCGCGCCAGCCACAGTGGTAAGAAAGGCTGCTCCTGGCTCGAAAGGGAGGAGCTCGCCGCTGCGGAGGAAGCTCGGAAGCCCGTCGTGTTCGACGTTGACCTCAACCTTCCGGCGCCCGAGGCAGAGGAACAGGAGGAGGAGGAGTAGGGAGTGATGAACAGATCGATCGAGCAGCTTGCTAGTGTTCTCAGTTGACAGTTGTTGGAGCTGTGCTTGCGTGTGCTACATTTGGTGTTTAGCTTCTCCGATATTATATCCTGCCTTTCTTCTCTTTGACTTTGTGTTTCAAGACTTGGGGTGCAAATAGCTCTCGATCGATCCCCCTAAATAGATAAATAAATGAAGACTGCAATTAAGCTGTTATGTTTGTGTTTGATACTTTGATGCATCTAGACTTAATTCTTTAGGTTATTTCATGTGATTCTTAGTTTCTTGACCCGATTTGGTGCTGTTTTATTTGACATTAGACGATCTAAAATTAGATCTACGGGTTAACTACCATGTGTCCAGCTCCAGAAATTTTATATCGTGACTGAGAATTATTTAGTGAGTTGCATTTATACATAGCTGGCTCAATATTGCATGCATATATCTGATTTCTCACCGGTTCAAAAGAGAATCGTATGACATTGTTTCTCCAGGAAAATGAGGAAAAGAGTCATAATGTATATGCATGAGATTAATGGATGATAAAAGGGTCGATCCAGTCCTAGTACGATACTCTCATTAATTGAACGGTGATATCCAAATCTTATCTTCATTAGCAGAAACCAAAAGTAGCTTTGCAAATAAGAACAGAAATAGTTCGAGTATTCATGTCTTCTAGTGAAACGTGAAGTGTGTGCATTACATACCATTTCCCAAGTTAATGATGTTGATTCACAATATGTATATATTGGCATCATTGGAGTAATTAACGCGCGCCCTGCTTCGACTCTATATACTCTATAAGAGTGTCCTTGTTTCGATATAGGAAATCAGAAAAACAATGGGGCCAAGAAATATTTCTGAAACAAAAAAAGCATCAAAATGTTCATGAGACAAAATCATGTATGTCGAATACAACATTATTAGAAACCAACGACGTTCCATTTTCAGCTGCATGGATATACATTTATAATGCTAGCATACTGTATAGGATCGGATACAAACACAACTATCCGAATCCGACTCGGATTCGGATGTCTAATTAGACCATCAGAGATTTCCACATAGTGGAAGACAACTGGACACGGAAATGTGTGTTCAATCCAAAGCAATCCTAGTGCATTGGGTATGAGTGAAAGGTTGATATGACAATTATCAGTCGGACATGGATACATGTGTAAACGTTGGGCTTATATTCATTTGATCATCGGACTTAATATTATCAAGGAAGAACCTACCACGTAAAATATACTGTATATGGGTTACCCCTTATAGATATTTTGAAATAAATACCCAAGAAAAATTTAGAATTATGTCACAGTTGCTACTTAAAATAAACACAAAATTAATAATTGCTTGCTATTAGAGAATATATACTGCTACCCTAATGCTAGTTGGAGAATATCCATGTAACCTCACCTACCATTTCCACACACATCACGTCTCTAGCTATATAGTCCTAGTACCACCATGGTGTGTCAAACGTCATTGGCTTGCAAGGATATAGAGATATAAACCACAGCCCATGATGATGAGAGGATCAACGTCATAGGTCTTCACAGGTCACTTGGATATGTAATAAGCTCGATCAGTTAACAAATAAAGAGTGCTAGCTTGAGCAAAAATGCCAAATGGAGGCCTTAATTTTGAAAGTTTCTTTACGTTTCAAAAAATACACATATACCCAGAGACATGGCGTACATGTGTGCAAATTTTTAATTATGAAATACACTAAAATGAGAGCTAATTAAAAGAAGAATTTTGTGCTTTACAACACATGTTTTGTTCATCCCCAAAGTCCATGAATATTTTTTTTGTGCAGTTCACAATACAAGTATATCATCATTTTCCACACATATAGATTACATCCTTGTGGACATGACCATATGCACATACATGTCCAATGCATTGTTACCCTGACTACAGCGTTATGTTCATGCAAGATTCCACATTTTACATGCCGATGTTGATCGGGTTCCCAATGTTATATAAGATCATGTTGAATAACCAATAAGTGCACGGTGTAATCTTCATAGCTTCTTTGAGAATACATTCTCCCTTTTTAAAATAAAGTACACATAATTTCCGCAAAAAAAGTTGTGTGCATCAATTGATGCAGCAGACCGGGGGGGGGGGGTACCTGTCTTTTCAAAAAGGAAAATTATATTTACCAAATGGGGCAGCTTAGTATTAGGATTCAAATTTTAATGCATGTACATGACCCAGAGTGTTATGACTTTTTACGTTTCCGAAATAGTCTTTCTAGAATGGATGCCTCAATCCGAAAAGGATCCCTACACTAGTACATGGGTCGATACAGTATACCTTCACTTTTTTAAGAACATGTTTCTTCAAAATGACCTCATTCAAAAGATACTGCCACAGGAAGGATGTGGCGAGACTGAGCACCATATGAGTAATAGCGGCTTTGACAATCAGACTAATATCTCTCCATGCTCAACACCCTCACGTTTATTGAAGCCACGAACACCCCCCCCCCCCTCCCCTCCTTGCCATGCTCCTCCCCAACATACCATTGGTGTTGAATTTGGGTGGAAGATACATTAAGCAAAGATGGCATTCGCACATGCTAGACAAGGAACCAAAGACCAAGTTTTATTCTACGACGAAGCATTAAATACATCCCATATTGCATGACACCAGTTCAGATCATGGAGTGATATTTTATATGAAGAAGTAATAGAATAAATGGGTGAGAAAATACACAGTGAAAAAATTCCTTTTACTCATGAAATAACCGGATATTTCCCGTGTGTGTGCATCTCGTGTGCATTGTGGGGTGGCTCTACTGGGACGGAACTAAGTGGGAAACAAGGCTGAGGTGGCGTGTAGAGAGCGAGTGCAAAGATCGGCAGAAAGGTGCGGTCAACGACACAAAAGACAAAGCGAGCTGGTGTGGAGCGGGAGCCGGGTGATGTTGTCAAGCGGGAAAGGGGTGATGTTGGTTTGGGTCCAGGTGACGTGCTCGCAGGGGAGTGGTGTGGGTGTGTTAGAGTGGGAGGAAAATTCACAGTGGGTGTGGGTCTCAGGCACAAGGGTACGAAGTAGGTCGCGGTCAGAGCTGCAAGTAGACCAGACGAAAGGGCTGCAGAAGAGCGGGATTCGCTGCAGAAGAGCGGGATTCGCTGCGGGAGGCTTGTGTGTGATATAAACACAAGGTAAGCAATCATAATCAATATTAACATGGTAGGTAACTCAACTTTTTTAGTTCGAAGATCAATGCACCTATGACCCTTGTATTCATGTGGGTACCCAATAAAAACACAACGAGAGGAGTGAGGGGATAGTTTGTCAAGCATTCCTGCATAGATGTTGGGGAAGAAAATGTAACCAAACACACGAAGGTGGTCATAAGTGGGGTGAAACCATAGGGAAGACGACGGGGTGTGAGAAAATTAATGGGACAAGAGGGGCGATGATTAAGTAAATGAGTGGCATGATGGACTGCCTTGACCCAAATTGGGGAGGAAATCAAGCTTAAATGAGCAAGATGTGCATGATATCGTTGGCAGACTCAATGATAAGGTCGGGTACATAGTTGTGCTGGATGTGCGGGGTAGGGGTTGGGCCGCTCCCTGCTGACTCCGGCCGCGTGAGTCGGGCTCAGGCAGGCCTCGAGCGTCTCAGGCCGGTGCAATGCCTCAATGGCTCGATGCCAGCCTGCATTTTAACGATGGTAACAGTGGTTCCACAAAATCCTCAAAAACATAGTGGTTCCATTGTTGCGGTCTCGCCACTTTCGTGGCTCCTCCTAGTTTCATGCGATGCACATGTTTGTTCCTTCCTTCCGACTACAACTACCCAAATCACCCTACAAATAGGGTGGGTTCTCATGTTCTACTCATCTGCTGGATTGGAAACTGAACAATACAGTGAAGTCCCCATTATTTCACAACTTCGCATCCATAAATTATCCCTCTCGTGATCTCGGATTCTCATAGAGTCGGAGAGGATTACCTATGGCTTGTACTCCTAATTTTACTCATATTCCTCTAATTTCTATTTCCTAATTAAATTTCCGCATGGATAGCTAGGGAGATAGGTCCCTGCATGATTGGCTCCTTGATTAAAGATCAAAGTATAGCAGTTTAACCAGACATGACACGTGACCGGGTGACTTAGACGGATCGTTTAATTACCAGATATTGACGCATAATCTCAAATTGACATCTGCTGTCGTATAATGTCACTTTTATTTTAGTCGTCTTTTGTATCTGGTGTTTCATAATAATGGTCTGAGTAATCATGAGAAAATATCAATCTGGTTCCAGAAGCGCAAAAGAAATGAAAGAGAACATAATTAATTTTATAAATCTTATAAATTTCATATTGATGCCAATGGAACTTGTTTGTTGAGTCAAAGTTTTGTTGACCATTTATATGACAGTTTCATCGGCAGATCGGAGCTTTTCTGAATTAAAGCTATTGAAGCTCCATATGCATACTATTATGACACAACAAATACTCAATTATTTGACCACAATAGCACTTTAAAGGGAAGTGTTGGAGAAGATTGATTATGAGGATATCATTGAAGATTTCATTTCAAATAATACCACAAGAATGAGGTTGTTCAAACAAATGTTATGGAACTGGGAGTTGAACAGGTGTGATTATTGATATATCAGATTGTTATGTAAGACACTATATCATATACATTATACTTGCTTGATTATTCATTTTTTTAGTAAGATAGGGCCCCATTTTTTTAGTTTCGCCCAGGGCCCCATATTTTGCCAGCCTGGTCCTGCTCAATGATATGCTCGGCTTCTCTATTTTTATGGTATATGTGGGGCAGCACACAATGCAAAGAACTTAGTCATCGAGTCCTCCGGGTCGCGTTCAAGGAAATTTTCCTACCAAAGAACTCGTATAAACCCAAATTTCAATACTCATAGGTTGTTTCTTGGAGGTAGAACCATCCAATTAAAATGAAATTTTAAGTAATGGTTGGTGTAGTATTTCCACACAATTTGATCGGTGTGATTTTCGAAACAATGAGGGAGTCAATTGTTGATCTTTTCCCCGAGATCTCATAGATCCCCGAATGGATCCAAACAACACCTCCTTTATTCAAAGCTATCTAGTGATTCCTCCGACGGATTGTAATAAAACAAATTAGGGTCGATGTAGAGTCTAACCTGCACATTTCAATTGAAAGAATCAGTGAAACAATGTTCTAGGAGAGTGAACAAGTCGGTGATTGTGTTCTCCTGCATGATCGTGGGTCGGCTGCTTTGATGTCGAGTTCCCGAGCATCGTGGCATAATTTGTCCATCATATTGTGTGAGATCAAATTTTATGTTGATGGAAAAAATCATTTGCATCCTTTCATATTAATATGTACACAGACCTTACGTTGCACGCCAATTGTCGGTGTAATTTCCGACAATAATGAACAAGTGACAACATACACACACAAAGTTGAGAGGGGTGCTTGTGAGGCAAGTATTTACTAAGGATGAGGCCCTCCAGCAGAGCTAATACCTTACATCCTACCTTTGATGTATTATATTGATAGTTGCCTCGTATGACAGGTTGGGTTATGTGTGAGGACATATGGTGTATGAGGTTGTGTGATGAGCATACCAATCGGGATGTCCCTACATCATCTTATATAGGTGGAGGAGGGGTGGCGTTACATGGGCCCGAGTCTGTTTACATGGTAAGTCGTATTCGGTTTACAACCAGATCTATCTTGACTCGAAATAGATGATGTGTCCCAATATACGTGGTGGGCTATGGGTCATGGGACGGGGGCACCCCGTGGTGGTTGGAGTCTTCCTCCATTGCTATACCTCGGGGCATGGGATCATCAAAACCCTAAACTATTCCCACACCTATCACTACCGGACCAAAGTCTTAGGGTCTCCGACGAAACCCGTTTTTCCCAAATAGTATTTTGCTGTTGATGATGATAGAGTTAGTGAGGACGGATGTCGGTTATCAAATTTATCTTAGCACATTCATTGCTATGTGTTTATCAAGGGACATGGAAGGTTTTTCGGTTTTATTTGGGTCATAGGAAAGTCAAATTAATAAGAGGGGTATCTCAATAGATCTATGGTGGAACTCATCTTGATATACATTCCTATCTACGTCCCAGTGCCACCAAGATTTATCAAATTAATCATTCTCTCTGTCTCCATCATATTTATACCATCAAAGAAACTCCCCAAAAAGATCCACTTCATTCTTCTACGAATGACACTTCCGGGCTAGCTCGATCAGTGTGTTGGAGTCGCCTTGTTCTTTGCTCTTGTCGCTCTTAGAGATCTGCATTAGATTATCGTTGAGGTCAAACTCCACGGTGTGTGCCACAAAGTAGGCATTGTTGTTTGACCCATGTTGTTGAGGGGAGTGGTGTTGCCCTTGACTCCCGGGTCGGGAACCGCTAAACGCCACTTACTACATGTAGAAAGTGGGGCATCACTCAAAGTGGTGCTTAAATGGGCCGCTATCAGCTCACCCCCGTAATTAGGCATTTCTTTTCTTTTCTATATAACATTAAAAATCATTACTACATATTACCATTTTAAAATAATAAGCAAAAAATTGTACACGTGTTGCAATAGGACGTTCATGTATATAAAGAATGTTCATGGAACTTTCATAAGCCTTTATGTATTTTCCAAAAAAAATTATGTATCTAAAATAAACTAGGGCATGGGTGGCCTTCACCAAAAAGCTCGTCCTGAAGCCTGGCCTCATTTTCTCGCCCATGGCCCTAAGCGGACGCACGTTAATTCTTCCGGTGTCACTGGCGGGAGCTCCTATGTGACGCTCTCTGCGTCAAACATGTGAAGTTTCGCACAGGGGCGGCTGACCTGGGCTAGCCCATCCTATTTCGCCTTCTCTCCCTTTTTGTTTCTTTTTTTCTTTTTTGTTTATTTTCTTGGCTCTTCGTTTTTTTTCTTTTTCGTCTTTATTTTGTTTAAAAATGTTCAAGAATTTCAAAAAAAGTTCTCATTGTCAAATTTTGTTCCCATTTAGAAAATGTTTATTTTTCAAAACGTCTTTCAGGAACTAGTAATTGTTGTTTCGTGTTTTAAAAAATGTTCAGTAATTTTAAAAAACTATTATCATTTTCAACTTTTGTTATGTTCATGCTTTCAAAGAAAACAGGAATTACAAATAATGTTCCAAACAAATTTTGATATTTTTTTGAAATTGTGAACTAATCTTGAAAAAATAGAAACAATTTTTAAAATTCCAAAAAAATTAACAAAGACGAAAATGTTTATAAAAAATAAGAACAATTTCTGAATAGGAGAACAAATTTTGAAAAATCGTGCAGTTTTTTTAATAGGAGAACAATTTTTGAACACTAACATTTTTGAAAATATGAAAACATTTTGAAACCAAGAATATTTTTGCAATTCCTTATTATTTTCTGAAGCGCGAACATTAAAATACAAATTGTGAACAAAATTTTGAAAACGAAAACATTTTTTGAAATTCAAAAGAAAATAGAAAATATCAGACAAAATGAATAGGAAAAGAAAAAAAAATAGAAAGGAAAAACGTGGAAGCAAACAATAATATTTTTTGAAAAACAAGGACGTTTTTCAAAAATTCGGAACATCTTTTCAAAATAAAATACATTTTTTAAAAATCCCGAACGTTTTGTGAAGTTATAATATTATTGAAAAACGGCAATTATTCGAAATTAAGAAAACAAATCGAATTTTAAGATCGTGAACTTACTTTAAAAAAAATAACCGTGGAAAAAAGGAAAAAATAAAAAACTGAAAAGGAATAGAAAAAATAAGAACAGAAACAGAAAAACAAAAACAACCAATAAAAAGGAAAAAAACCGATTCAGGAAACCTCACCGAAACTGGGCCGGTCCAAATCGTCTCGGGCGTGCGTGCGGAGCCATTGTATTCGCCGCATTTTGCGGCGAATAGGGTTTTCCATCACTTGGACCGGGTAAAACTCATGTTTACCTTATACATGGTCCAGATTTTTGGGCAGGCCACCGTTAACATTTGTTTTCTGGACACCAGCCAGCCCACCGATAGACAAACACAGGCCAGATCGATCAATTAATGATCCTCGTACTTGTGCCTGTTCAAAAAATGCTATCGATCTAATTAATGGACCCCAATGCGCATGTACGTGTGCCTGCTCGGTTCCTCGTTCGTTCGGCTTCTTCACCCTCACAGTGTCGCCATGCCTTCTCCGCCGCCGCATGGCGCCGCGACAGTCGCCGGTCCACCAGTCGCGTGGGCCTGGCAAGTCCCCGATCCGCCCTGGTTGTCCATTGATTGAAGCGTTCAAGAATCGCTAGCTGACCGCCTCTACCCTGGCCTACCGAGAGATTGTTGCAAATTTAAGGCACATCTCAACTTCGCACTTGGTAATTGTTGATCTCTCTCAAATCTGAAATCCCAACTGTATGCAAGAATTTCAGTTTTTCTAATTGTATGGTTAGGGTTTTAAAATTTAAATGTATTATAGTTGGGAACAATTCGCTGCGATTCACACTAACCAGGGGAGGATTGTTTATCTGACAACAGCAAGGCACCGAACAATGTCGAGTTAGTTTAACTCCCTAATCGTATCGTTCAATCAATAAGTTTTCTCTATTGTTTCTATTCGTGCATATGCAAATAGAAATAATGCAGCGTGTACATTTTTTCTACTCAATAATGATTCAGGCGTGAAAATTGTGAAGACATTTATGTGCAATCGTCTTAGTGATGATGCATTGAGTCGCAACCTTATTTGCTATGTGGAGAACCAAGAATTGATAAGAGTTACCAGTGATGCAGTCATTGATCGCTTTGAGACCATGAATGAACATAGATGGCCATTTTAAAAGGTAATGCTCTCAACTTTATGGATAATGGCACAATTCTATTTAATATGTATTAAGTGTTTTTATTTTATTTTGTAAGCATTCAGGCTCTATTGGCATATGTTGTTATATGGTTATATTTGTTTTCGTTGTTGAGAGTTCTTATGCTTAGGGCATGTACAATGATACTATCTTAGGAGTGCCACGTAGGATAAATGGTGAGGTGGAGGAGAGAGAACTTAAAAAAAAGGCTTTGCCTTCTCTTATTTAAGAGAAGACAAGAGGTGATCTCTTAACACAATATGTCTCACCATGTTTTTAGGTATAGCTAGTTATTGAAGATAAGGCTAAGAGATGACCCATTGTAGACTCTCTTTCTTGTCATCTCTAAATTACATGCAAGACTTAAGATAAAACTATCTTATCAACCATTGTACATGCCCTTAATTGTTCAAATTTACATAATCAACTAGTATTTCAAGTGGAAGTGAAATAGTTCATTTTGGTAAGAAATCTCACTGCCAGATAATTTTTGTTGTTGGATGTGTTATTTTATACCCCCTCCATCTCAATATAAGTGTCTTAACCTTAGTATAAGTTTTTACTAAAGTTAATACAGAATCGAGACACTTATTTTTGGGACAGAGGGGGTATGTAGTATTGCTTAGAGTTTGTTCCCGTATATATGACGTGCACATGGTCACTAGGACATTTTTGTTCTGGGTCCGCCCTGGCCCTACCCAAAGCCCGGGAAAATCCCAATGAAACATGTTTTTGAGGCATAGTAAGAAATATAGGTATAATGTGGGATATCTAGCCCAGAAATTAGGTATTTTATTACTCTTAAATGAGAAAATAGCCATTTCACTAGGCTACGAACTAGGCCATGTTGGTTAACGCAGCTGAAAACAAAACTTTCCGACCTACGCACCAGCCCAGGACCACTATGGAGACTGCATACAAGGTTTGATCATTTTCGTTACCGACTCGTAGCGCAGCGGAAGTAGAGTCGATGACGATCGGCGGTGCAGATCCCCGCAGCTAGGATTTACAACCTCCCAACCGTGAGGATGTATACCCTCATCTGCCCCTCGGACAGCCCTCCGGGAGGTGGTCAGACAGTCCCCCGGACGGTGTCGCAGACAGCCCTTCGGGAGGACCTCCAAAACTTGGACTGTCACTCGGACAGCCCTTCGGGAGGACCTTCGGAACTCGGACAGTCACACGGACAGCCCTTCGGGAGGCACTCTCGAACTAAGACCGAAACTACGATCTCTCTACAAAGTTGCACACATACGGTGGCATATATCCGGCAGGGCTTCGTCGTCCAGAACTAGTTCCTGTCGGAACCCAGACAGCCTTTCGGCTCTATGAAACTATTTCGCTGGGAGGGAGAGAAGAAGTCAGATCATTACAATGGCACTTGTATGTGAGAAGGACTGAGTTTTGGGCTACCCCCTCCACCTCTAATTATAGGAGAAGGAGGGGTGGAGGGGCTGAAATTTCAGCCACATCCATCCATGTCATCTCCAAGATATTTTGGAGCAAAAGCCCAAAAAGGTGGCTTTCCAAAAAGTAACCATAAAGCTGATTTCACTATTCACGTGACATTTTTCAGCGTCTGATCGAACTAAAAATATTTATGTGGACTTAGAACAGTTCCAGTACCCACTAAAATAATTTTCAACACTTCTCGAAACAATTCCGATTTAGTGATTTTCATTAGCGAAAAGCATCTGAAGCGGTTCCGGCAGCTCCGGAACATTTCCGGTTTTTCTTCCAAAAAATTCCCAAAAGTTTCCAGAATGATTCTGGCACCCTCCAAGAATTATCAGGCATGTGCCGAAACCAATTTGACTTAATGGTATCCCCTGAAACAACTTTTCAGTTTTACCGAAACTGTTCCGGTGTTCTCCCTGCGGAACTTTTCCGCTGTCCGAAACTTTTCCGGTGTTCGAAACTTTTTCGGTGATTTTCTCTCAGACTCCCTGTATAGTATTCAGCAGATAAATGACCCTTAAGTGTGTGACCCTATAGGTTCGGTGAAGCATAGACATGACCCGGAACCCCTTCCGATCAATGATCAACATCGGAGCCGTGGACACCCATATTGACCCCTATACCCACACGAATGAATATTCGAGTGAACCTCCAGTTGCCGTGTGCTATTCCTGTTGCTTCGCGATATGTTACAAATACCCGAGGTGAGACATGTTGGCATCCCCGTGGATCAACAACTTGTCCACTATGCCAGTTACCTCGTTACCAGTATTGTTCTCTTTTCTCGTTCCCGTGTTCCGGCATCCCCGTGATCAAATCACAAAATGTCTGGCTAGACGATGATGGATACCGTAACACCGAGAGGGCCCAGAGATATCTCTCTATAGTCGGAGGAGCAAATCCCAATCTTGAGCTATCAAGTTACTTGACATACTTTTCCATGAACCCGTAAGCCGCCGTAATAGCCACCCATTTACGGATGACGTTTAACAAACCCCAAAGTTCATGAAGCAAGCATGAAGAAACTCGATACTCTCATGGTCTAAGGAATTATGCAAACATTAACTTCTCTGTGTTTATTATTAACTTATGACGAATGTATCTCATAGCATAACATCAATTCGGGTCAATTCAACACAAATGTTCTTCTAACATTGTGCCCTCAAAATTGCCGGCATAGCCATGCCCATGATCAGGAAAACAGGATCATCATGCAATACTTGAGCTAGTCTTAGAGGCCAGACTAGGAATACAATTTACCGTTTATTATTCCACACGTGCATATGAGTCTTCCTTCAAGCCTCGTGGTTATTGTAGACTCAAGAACCATAGCAGTTATAGCATGGAACATAAACCTAATTATGAACAAGAAGATAATCAATAACATTTATTATTGCCTCTAGAGCATATCTCCTACAGACTCCCACTTGCACTAGAGTCAATAATCTAGTCAATGCTAATGCACTTTACACCTATGGCATATTGGTGTAAAATATGCTTCGCATGTGGTATAGCGTGATGTCCAACGGATCTGACAACTTCAGCTCCGTGTGTAACTATGCATATCCTCGCGTTTTCACGCTATCAAAAAATTCGTATCTTGTGTGAACTTGGCTTTGCATATGTGTGAATCATTGGTCGAAACCTGATTCCTCAGACTGAGCTATGGAGCAACTATCTGCAATAGTGTCTCATAGACCAAAGCCATCTTGGAACCATACTAAGTTCCTGAATGAACTATATGATTCAACAACTTCTTTGTCGCTTCCAAAGCGTCAACATACTTAGCCTTTGTTACAGAATTCGCCACAGTATCTTGTTTGGGACAATTTCCAACTACCGTGCCACCATATTGTGTATTACACAAAACCCTTAACTTAAATCGAAAATCGCATGGAGCATTGATTGAGACTGTATCGATGTAATTACTTACAACGAGCACTTCATAATCTCTGCTTGCGAGAAAACATGTCATCAACACTACTCTAGTACTTAATGACATCTTTCACGGTTGTCCCATGATCAGTGCTTTGATCACTTTGGTATCTATACTCGCAACAACTTGGGAGTATCGGACATATCTGGTTGTTTTTACATACCATGGAATACATGATTTAATCCAAACACTAGAGTGTGTGGAATCTCCATCATGTATTTTACTCGTCAGTGTTTTGGGACACTGAGTCTTGCAAAAACTCTTTCCATGTGACTTCGGCAAGAATCACTCCATGGCGTTTTTAAATGCTAAAAGGTTTTAGCACCTTGTCAATATGTATTCATTGCTTAGCCCCATTAGATAAATCTATCTCCATTGATCATGATGCCTAATATTGAGGCTATCAAGCCTAAGCACTTCATCGCAAAACTATTTTCAAATCAAGTCCTAATTCGTGTCAAGAAATTTATTTCCAATTAATAATGTGTCAAGCACACAACGTTTTAGAAATATTATTATGCTCCCACTTACTTTCTTGAATCACAAGCATCTTTGTTACCCATTGATGAAGTCAAAAACCCTTTTGACCATTTCATCAAACCACAAAGATTCCAACTCCATTTTGCTCTCTTCTGCCCATTGCTAGAACTCTGAAGTTTGCATACTTACAAGCATCCTCTGGATCGACAAATTACTTTGGACTGTATCACATACAAGTCCTAGGTTTCATTTCCATTAGATGGAAATCCTTTTGTCATCCATGTTTCATATCTCATGATTGATATATGTATTAATTGCTAGTTCAACCCGAACCGACCTTAAGCATCGCTACGGTGAAACAACCTCGTCGTAGTCAACTCCTTGAACTCGTTATTTCAACAAATTGAGCTTTATGGATAAAACATTTTTCTCCGTATCAGTTTTTAGTTCCATAAATATTCGTTAGACTCTAAGTCCTCTGAAAGGTGTATCAAGGTTTTAATCTTGAATCACTTATATGGAAACTATCTCGGATTGTATTGGCATTTAGCCAATCCCGGAGTCAGGGCACATCAACGCTTCCTTGTGTATTGTAGGTATACTATTGTCTAACAACAATATCTCGTTTGCGCACCTGATAGGTTTGCACGAGCTTTGCCTACGTGGTTTAGCTGCACATTCGACCGAAGTCCATACATTTTATTGTAGATACTTTCGTATCAGTCGTAGTAGGAAAACAACGGAATCACTTCCAGGGTTTCTTTCCTTTGATCTGATGACGAAGATACTGGTTATCTCGTCGAGTTGCACTGTCCTCCCACTTACCTTTTGTAAGAACTATTCTCTTTAAAAGCATACCGTTTTGTGGCAAAACCCTTTGCCTCGGTATAGTGGTGGGGGAATACCCAATGACTTGGGATAACCATACAAAGTAGCACTTGTCTGATTTGGAATATGTTTGTAACCTTTTACACAAGCCCCATATTCCAAATGTTAAGAAAAGATATAACATGGTTGGGCGTACCATACCATGGCATCATTTCAACAGACCTGATGGATCTATTTTCAGTGTAAAAGCCGCAGTCTCTAAAGAAACACCTAAAAAGGGATAATGACAAATTTATTTATGTCATCTTTGATCTTGACATGTCATAAATGGTTCGACTACACCTTCGCAGACTATCCACTTGCAGTGGTGTTCCGGGAGGTGCAAGTTATGAAACTCTTTTCACAACTCATCAGACATTCGCTAAACTTGTAACTCAAATATTCCTTTCTGCAATCGAATTGTAGAAACATAATTTTCTTGTTACAACAACTTCTACTTCATTTTTGAAAGTAGACAAATCCACTGTTTGCAACAACATTTATCGGACTACATACATCAAAATATATGATCACCAATAAGTTCTTTGCTAGTTCCTTATGGCCTGTGAACGGTATTTTAGTCACTTCACTTTTCAGAGGAAGGTTGCAAGTGTCAGATGATTCAAAATCAAATGACTTCAAAATCCATCATAATGGAATTTTCCATGCGGGTTTCTCCAATGTGACCAAATGTAGTGCCACACATATGTGGAATTCTTTTAATCTTACGACATTTAGCGTCAGTGTTATGGATGTATCGTATTACCATCAATATTCACAACATACATCCCATCCTCGATGGAAGCATGGCCCTTCATGTTATTCATAACACCGAACATCAAAAGTTCTCTTATGAACAACCTTCTTGAAAGATACCTTATGCAAAGGGCTAGAGTATATGAAACTCTATATAAAAGTAAATATAGAGGTAATGTATAATTTATCACTATTCATAACATACGTCTCATTCATAATGAAAGTATGACCCTTATGTTATTCATAACACCGAACATCAAAAGTTCTCTTATGAAAAACCTTCTTGCAAGATACCTTATGCAAAGGGCTAGAGTATATGAAACTCTAAATGAATTATAAAAGTAAATATAGAGGTAATGTATTATTTATCAATATTCATAACATACGTCTCATTCATAATGAAAGTATGGCCCTTATGTTATTCATAACACCGAACATCAAAAGTTCTCTTATGAACAACCTTCTTGCAAGTTACCTTATGCAAAGGGCTAGAGTGTGAAACTCTAAAATGAATTATGAAAGTAAATACATAGGGAATACATTGATGGAAGACATAGTAACATTTACTACGTTCCCAGCATGTATCTAAACCTCATTCCTGGCTAGTCTTTCTGGCCATAGTAGTTCTTACATCGAGTTGCAACAGAATGCAATCGAGCGGGTATCTTTGTGATTAACTCACAATACCCAAGAATTAGTGATTAACATGTTTAACCATAATTCCCAAGAACTATATCTTTGACCAGCCTTCTATACATCAAAAACCTATATGACATTCATACATGAGCTAGATATTCTAGTCTTCTTTTCTATTGCCATTATACTTCTAACATTTTAACTTTCAGTATTTCTCCTACTCTCAGAAGAAGCACCCAACTTAAGAGTGGCGTTAGCCCTGGACTTCCTAGGCGTGAAAGTCTTACTAACACCCTTTGGACACTTCCTTTCTCTTTAAGTTGTTGTTTTATTCACCTTTCATCATATGACAGGCGTTCTCCTGGATCCCCCTCTTATTAGTCTAATGCATAGTAAACTCCTTTACTAATAGTTTGCAAACAAACATTGCTTTGGATATCTCATATCTTTTAGCTTTTGTCTGTCTCTGAAAATGATTTTCAGATTCCATAACTATCAAAACTTTCGAAGTTCCGGTCTCATGGAAGCAAACATATTGCACTTTGACTGAAAAGGAATTCTAGGTTTTGGATCGAAGGACGAGAGTCATATGATCCATAGCATTAGCGGGAGAATACCGAAAGCATGCGATAGGACAAAGTCCTTCTCGGCACTCTTGAGGACAATCCTTACATTACATTACCAACCGTAAAGTTTTAACCAGATATTAAACAGCTTATTCAATTTTAACAGGGAAGGTGGAAACGCGAGCCATTTATTCTACAACTATTATGCAATCTACACTTAGACAAAGTTCACAATTAATTGCACTGAGAATTAAGAGAATTAATTCTATAGTGCGCTCCCACTCAAATCAATATCTCTCATAATTGATTGTGAGTGATACAAGACCCACATTTAAATTGTTCGCCATTGGTGTAACACCACTGATGACAAAAAATCTCAACCGGTAGGCCAACTTGCCAATCACATCTCTATGTGACTCTTGTTCATCTTTCGATGCGTGTGTTCCGAGCTCATGACGGTCATGCCTGAACGTCAAGACAAGCAAGTGATCTCACTGCGAGGTCTGAACTCACCCGCCTCACACTTCTCTAATTGTTCGTACCCGTGTGACACGGCGCACCTTGAAAAGATAGGTGCCGAGACGGTGCTACACTTGGGAGAACACTACTACTTGATATTTTTGTGAGAGATCACCCTAATAAAAAGCGACTACCGCGCAATTAAGAAGGATGCATCATAAGGGATAAACATCTTAGGCAATTCATAATAGCATCATATGGTATAGCCCTTTCTGACGGAGAAGTATTGTATTTCTTTGTCTTCGGCATTCGCGTCGGTGTTCACCTTCGCGAAGATTGCCACCACCTTGTCGATGCACCAGATAATATTGCTATCTCTCTAGCAAATAAAATAAGTGCATTACATAAGGTTGACACGCAGGTCATTAAAGTGCAATCATATGGCTCCAGCCATCATGCCGAATCATGACACGCAGGTCATGTTAATCAAATTACATCATACAGTCATCTCATACATAATCAAATTTATATGAGCACTACTATACCACATCACATGCACATGCAAACCATCCTGCAAAATCAAGTTAGACGCCTCTAATCGGTTCATGCAAAAACTTGTTTTACGTGGCTTCTAAGGTTTTGAAACAAACCGAATCTACCAACGTCCATCATCAAGTATGATAATTCAAGTTGCTAGATTAACTTTCCAGGGTGTACGAAACACGAGATAATAAAATCTCGAGCCCCATACTAAACTTCGTCATACGCGTGACCCCCGTGCAGATCGCATCTGCATTGCCCTTTTGTCTGCGAAACATCCATCTTTCTTAACTATGGTGGAACCCAAAGAACTGTTAGCACTTAGTTGATCTGTCAATCAACATACTCAGGAGCAGCATGAAAGGATCGCGGATTGCCAGAACTTTGTGAGATTCCACCATGCCGTTAAGATCAGGACTACGCAAATTTCAGGGAAGCAACAAGAATATCGGGTTACAGATTTCATCTGCTACCCGCACAAATAATTTTCAGTAATAGATCTCATCTACTACCTAATTATATTGTGCAACACCCATACATCTCTATGTATTCTATATCGCAACCTGCATCTACGCATAACCTGGCTCTGATACCACTGTTGGTTAACGCAGCTGAAAACAAAAATTTAGGACCTACGCACCAATCCAGGATCCACGCAGCTAGGATTTACAACCCCCCAACCGCGAGGATGTATACCATCATCTGCCCCTCAGATAGCCCTCCGGGAGGTGGTCAGACAGTCCCCCGGACGGTGTCGCGGACAGCCCTTCGGGAGGACCTCCAAAACTTGGACTGTCAGTAGGACAGCCCTTCGGGAGGACCTTCGAAACTCGGACAGTCACACGGACAGCCCTTCGGGAGGCACTCTCGAACTAAGACCGAAACTACGATCTCTCTACAGAGTTGCACACATACGGTGTCATCTATCCAGCAGGGCTTCGCCGTCCAGAACTAGTTCCTGCTGGAACCCAGACAGCCTTTTGGCTCTACGAAACTATTTCGCTGGGAGGGAGAGAAGAAGTCAGATCATTGCAATGGCACTTCTATGTGAGAAGGAGTGAGTTTTGGGCTGCCCCCTCCACCTCTATTTACAGGAGAAGGAGGGGTGGACGGGCTGAAATTTCAGCCACATCCATCCATGTCATCTCCAAGATATTTTGGAGCAAAAGCCCAAAAAGGTGGCTTTCCAAAAAGTAACCATAAAGCTGATCTAACTATTCACGACGACATTTTTCAGCGTCTGATCGAACTGAAAATATTTATGTGGGCTTAGAACATTTCCAGTACCCACTAAAATAATTTTCAACACTTTTCGAAACAATTCCGGTGTAGTGATTTTCATCTGCGAAAAGCATCTGAAGCGGTTCCGGCAGCTCCGGAACATTTCCGGTTTTTCTTCCGAAAAATTCCCAAAAGTTTCCAGGATGATTCTGGCACCCTCCATGAATTATCAGGCATGTGCCGAAACCAATTTGACTTAATGGTATCCCTTGAAACAACTTTTCAGTTTTACCGAAACTGTTCCGGTGTTCTCCCTGCAGAACTTTTCCGCTGTCCGAAACTTTTTCGGTGATTTTCTCTCACACTCCCTGTCTAGTATTCAGTAGATAGATGACCCTTAAGCGTGTGACCCTATAGGTTCGGTGAAGCATAGACATGACCCAGAACCCCTTTCGATCAATGATCAACATCGGAGCCGTGGACACCCATATTGACCCCTATACCCACACGAATGAATATTCGAGTGAACCTCCAGTTGCCATGTGCTATTCCTGTTGCTTCGCTATATGTTACAAATACCCGAGGTGAGACATGTTGGCATCCCCGTGGATCAACAACTTGTCCACTAT
The DNA here is from genome assembly GCA_022496015.1 of Hordeum marinum. Classification (NCBI taxonomy): domain Eukaryota; kingdom Viridiplantae; phylum Streptophyta; class Magnoliopsida; order Poales; family Poaceae; genus Hordeum; species Hordeum marinum. The sequence continues at coordinate 560,161,735 of CM039678.1, forward strand.
GCCAGTTACCTCGTTACCGGTATTGTTCTCTTTTCTCGTTACCGTGTTCCGGCATCCTCGTGATCAAATCACAAAATGTCTGGCCAGACAATGATGGATACGGTAACACCGAGAGGGCCCAGAGATATCTCTCCATAGTCGGAGGAGCAAATCCCAATCTTGAGCTATCAAGTTACTTGACATACTTTTCCATGAACCCGTAAGCTGCCGTAATAGCCACCCATTTACGGATGACGTTTAACAAACCTCAAAGTTCATGAAGCAAGCATGAAGAAACTCGATACTCTCATGGTCTAAGGAATTATGCAAACATTAACTTCTCTGTGTTATTTACCATTAACTTATGACGAATGTATCTCATAGCATAACATCAATTCGGGTCGAGTCAACACAAATGTTCTTCTAACATTGTGCCCTCAAAATTGCCGGCATAGCCATGCCCATGATCAGGAAAACAGGATCATCATGCAATACTTGAGCCAGTCTTAGAGGCCAGACTAGGAATACAATTACCGTTTATTATTCCACACGTGCATATGAGTCTTCCTTCAAGCCTCGTGGTTATTGTAGACTCAAGAACCATAGCAGTTATAGCATGGAACATAAACCTAATTATGAACAGGGAGATAATCAGTAACATTTATTATTGCCTCTAGGACATATCTCCTACAGGCCAGGCCGGCCCCATGCGCGTGAAATTTTGGTCGGATTTTGTAAAGCCCGGTTCGAACCCATCCCATCCTGGAGAATGCCCAGGTTTTTCTGAAAAGACTTGTTCACGTGTTGCAATAAAAATGATCACATTTATAAAGATGGGTTTATCTATTAAAAACAATACATGTTATTTTATATTAAATTTTCGTAGCTGACTGAATTTTAGATTCTCTATCATACTTTTTCATATAGATAAACTATTTTTATCAAATAAATATTCACGAATAATGAATATTCATGTATTATTTTACTAGTTATTGTGTGTCAAAATATTATACATATATACTCCCTCTGCCCATAAATATAAGACGTTTTTTAACAGAGGTAGTATTTCACATGTTATTGTGTGTGAGAATAATTTATTATTTTAAAAAGTTTGTGCATGCTCAAAAAATAAAATGAAACAAACAAACAAAACGAAATAAAAATGTAATACATTGATAAATAGAATAATGGAGACCATAAAATGTAAAAACTAAAGGAAACAATTAAAACACGATCAAATAATAAAATTGAAACAAATAAAAACGGAATGAAGAAAAGAATTAGTGTTAGGCCTACGAGCGTCAAACAGTTGCACCTTCGCAATGGCGTGAAATCACTGGGAAGCCCATTTAGAAAACACTATAGCGTGGGGCGTCCCTATTACTCGCCTTGGGACTCGCGGAAGGGGCGAACGGGATGGGCCGGCCCACGCACACGGTAGGCCGCAACCTCTTTTTTTCTTTTTTTTGTTTTCGTTTTTGCTTTATTTTCTTTTATTTATTTAGAAAGAAAATATATTAGTATTGCGAAGATACCAATTACACCTGAACTTTGTACTAGGTCTGGACATAAAAACTGACCAACCGAAAACTGAACCAAAACCGAAACCAAAAAGACCGAATTTTTGTTTTTTTACTTTGTACAAAAATATTCGTTTAGCTAGGATTCTAACCAAGTCAAATCGGTTGGTTTGGTTTATTTATCGGTTAGCCCAGAATTACCGTCCCCTCCCGTGGCCCAGTACAAGGCCACCCGAACCAACGCCTGCAACCCTGCATCTACGTGACCTAAGCAGCGACAAATGTAAGTTCCAACCCCATAGGCAAATAGAAACAACCAACCCTCGTTGTATTGAAACTGAAGGGAACTCAAGATCATGATTTCATTTTACAAAAAATAATCACCATTTACCATTAAAACAATATGAAACTAAAGATGACCAAACATAAATACTTATCAACCCTTTGTATTCAAAATTAAACGAGTTACATGTATTTCTAACTCATCAACGTCCTCTTTCTCTGACTCACATAACATTGAACGTTTCATGCACCCACTAATAAAGCCCACCAGAAAAGCCTGTGTTGTGCAATATGGCATGAATGCTCAATCTATTATGTTTCTATTTAAATGCATATGTCAATGTACCTTGTATTGATCATGCATCCTTCAAATCTATGTATAGACTTCATTGAACATATTAATAGACTGCTGAAAATTGGGTTCCTTTATCTGTACTATACATGATGAAATCTCACTAACCCTTTTCCTTGGTTGGGTCATGTATATATTGAGTTTCATGCACCAACTAGTCAAGTCCATTCCAAAAGTGTATACTGCCAGATTCGACGACCGCTACATATGTATGTATTTGATTGCACATGTATGAATACCTTTTAGTGCTCTACTGGATGATTTATGTATCTCTGAATTTTGAAAAGGCTCCATGGATTGATGGACTAGTGATTACTAGGAGTTATGTTTTTTTGGTTCTAAAAGTTGAGGACGATGGCGTAGTTGGGAGACAAGGAGAGGCCCTCCATCGAGGGGCTCCTCAACTGCTTCAGGAACGAGTGCTGCATCAACTCTAGCCCTTTGCTGCCCACCTGCCCCCTCGCCGTCTCAAGCTTCGGCAGCCGCATCACGGACAGCCTCGCCACTGGCACTGCCTCCTCTTGATTCACCATGTGGTAGTGCACGGCTTGAGAGAAAATTGTATGTCCGCCCATGTGCGACACGGGCCCTGCACGTGTGCACGTACCCATGTTGCGATGTTTACTTCATATTTTTGTTCTCCTTTTTTCCCCTACTTTTAGAAATTCTACACTAATATTTTTGGGAAACAACTTTTAGTATCTATATTTCATTAATTTAAATGAAAAACTAAAAGAGTGAAAAAAATCCATGGTATGGTGTATTTCAATATAGTTCGTCACGTATTAGAAAATATATTGATTGCATATTTGACATATGTCATGTATTCAAAAATGTTCAGCTCATATTCAAAACCTGTTTACAACATATTCTAAAAAATATCTTTGCATATCCCCCAAATTGTTTGTCACGTATACTTTTTTTTGTCACCATGTATTTAAAAAATATTCTCGTGTTTTTGAAAAATATTCACCGTTTATTTGGAAAACGTTCGTTTCATATTTCAAAATGGTTCTAATGTAAAACAATGTACATCGTGCATGCATTTAAAATGTACACCACATAGCCAAAACATTTTCTTCCTGTATTAAAATATTATTCAATAGATATTAAAAAATTGCTGATTGCATATTTCAAAAATGTTTTCGTGTATAAAATCGTTCTTGCATGTTAAATAAATGTGCATTGCCGATTGAATAAAAAATCACTTCATATTTAAAAAAAATTCATCACGTATTTATTTAATATTCATTGTGTATTTTATAAATTCATCGCATATTTAAAAATTATTCACTACGTATTCTTAAAATGTTCATCATGTACTTTGAACAAAGTCAACCCCATATGGAAACAAATGTGCATCACGTAATTAACAAGTATTCTTATATGAAGAAATATTGCATCCTTTCTTAAATAACTATTTATCGTCAAAATTATTCAGAAAAGTTAATGGAAGAAAAATAGTGTTAAGGGAAAAAGACAAAACAAAAGAGATAAATGGAAAGAGATAAAAGAATGGACAGAAGGGATGAAACATAAACGTAAATTTGAAAACCAGAAAAATGAAGAGAAAAAATCAAAGAAAGAAACAAAAAACAAAAACAAAAAACAAAAAGGAAAATGAAGAAGAAAACTAGAAACACAAAATAAAAGGAAAAAAATAAACAAGAAAGAAAAACAACTTAATAGGCCTGGTCCGTGGATGGAACGTCAGAGGCAGTCACTCGTTATACATCATCATGAGCGAGAAATAGTTTTTGCGTGGTAAATCGATAGGTTGAGCGATGATGTATCAGTGTAAACTTTAACCTGCATATGAATCTTACCGTAATCACTAATTAAGGAATACTCCTTTCAAAAATCACTCCCCTCCCAGGTTGCAACAAGTGGCGCACTGCATGTGTGCCACTTGTCGCAACCCGAGAGTTTTCCCTTTATTCGTAGATTCGTGTTTTCAAAACGTTTTATCTCTTAAACTTGTCGCAGCCCGGGGGTTTTCCCTTTATTCCTCGCATCGAGATCTTCAAAACTAGATCCCATGTTGATGTTGGGGAACGTTGCATGGGAAACAAAAAATTTCCTACGCACACGCAAGATCAATCCATGGTGATGAGCATCTACGAGAGGGAGAGTGGATCTACGTACCCTTGTAGATCGTTAAGCGGGAAGCGTTAAGAAACGCGATTGATGTAGTCAAACGTCTTCGCGATCCAAATCGCCGATCGTCCCGCGATCCAATCACGATCCATCCCGATCTAGCACCGAACCGACGGCACCTCCGCGTTCAGCACATGTACGGCTCGATAATGACCTCCGCCTTCTTGATCCAGCAAGAGGGAGCGGAGAGGTAGACGAGTTCTTCGGCAGCGTGACGGCACTGCGACGATGGTGCTGGAGTAATCTCAGCAGGGCTTCGCCTAAGCACCACTGAAATCGATCTAGAGGAGGAACTACGAACTAGAGGGTAGGGTTGCACATGGCTGCAAATCTTATGCCAAAACCCTAAAACCTCTAGTATATATAAGAGGAAGAGAGGAGGAGGCTTGGCCCAAGGGCCAAGCCATCTAGGCTTCGGCCGAAGGGAGGAGAGGAGGAATCCTCCTCCAATCCTAGTAGGACTAGGACTCCTTCCTTATTTGGTCTTTTTTGCCTTTGTCCACCTTTTTCTCTTTGGGCTTTTCTTCCCAGCCGCATGGGCCTTGTCTAGGACTTCCACCAGCCCACTAAGGGCTGGTATTCACCCTCCCACAGCCCATGTAGCCTCTTGGGTCGAAATACCCCTCCCGATGGTCTCCCGGTACACTACCGGCACTCCCGATACACTACCAATGAGCCCGAACAGGACTTCCTATATATGAATCTTTACCTACGGACCATTCCGGAGCTCCTTGTGACGTCCGGGATCTCATCCGGGACTCCGAACAACCTTCAGTCACCACCATGTATAACTCTATACTACCGAAACGTCACCAAACCCTAAGTGTGCAGACCCTGCGGGTTCGAGAACTATGTAGACATGAACGAGACACCTCTACGGTCAATAACCAATAGCGGGATCTGGATGCCCATATTGGTTCCTATAGGAGATATGCCCTAGAGGCAATAATAAATGTTATTGACTATCTCCCTGTTCATAATTAGGTTTATGTTCCATGCTATAACTGCTATGGTTCTTGAGTCTACAATAACCACGAGGCTTGAAGGAAGACTCATAGGCACGTGTGGAATAATAAACAGTAAATTGTATTCCTAGTCTGGCCTCTAAGACTGGCTCAAGTATTGCATGATGATCCTGTTTTCCTGATCATGGGCATGGCTATCCCGACAATTTTGAGGGCACAATGTTACAAGAACATTTGTGTTGAATCGACCCGAATTGATGTTATGCTATGAGATACATTCGTCATAAGTTAATGGTAAATAACACAGAGAAGTTAATGTTTGCATAATTCCTTAGACCATGAGAGTATAGAGTTTCTTCATGCTTGCTTCATGAACTTTGGGGTTTGTTAAACGTCATCCGTAAATGGGTGGCTATTACGGCGGCTTACGGGTTCATGGAAAAGTATGTCAAGTAACTTGATAGCTCAAGATTGGGATTTGCTCCTCCGACTATGGAGAGATATCTCTGGGCCCTCTCGGTGTTACCGTATCCATCATTGTCTGGCCAGACATTTTGTGATTTGATCACGGGGATGCCGGAACACGGTAACGAGAAAAGAGAACAATACCGGTAACGAGGTAACTGGCATAGTGGACAAGTTGTTGATCCACGGGGATGCCAACATGTCTCACCTCGGCTATTTGTAACATATCACGAAGCAACAGGAATAGCACACGGCAACTGGAGGTTCACTCGAATATTCATTCGTGTGGGTATAGGGGTCAATATGGGTGTCCACGGCTCCAATGTTGATCATTGATCGAAAGGGGTTCCGGGTCATGTCTACGCTTCAACGAACCTATAGGGTCACACGCTTCAGGGTCATCTATCTGCTGAATACTAGACAGGGAGTCTGAGAGAAAATCACCGAAAAAGTTTCGAACACCGGAAAAGTTTCGGACAGCGGAAAAGTTCCGCAGAGAGAACACCGGAACAGTTTCGGTGAAACTGAAAAGTTGTTTCAGGGGATACCATTAAGTCAAATTGGTTTCGGCACATGCCTGATAATTCTTGGAGGGTGCCAGAATCATTCTGGAAACTTCTGGGAATTTTTCGGAAGAAAAACCGGAAATGTTCCGGAGCTGCCAGAACCGCTTCAGATGCTTTTCGCAGATGAAAATCACTAATCCGGAATTGTTCCAGATCGCATTGAAAATTATTTTAGTGGGGTACTGGAAATGTTCTAAGCCCAGATAAATATTTTCAGCTCGACCGGACGCTGAAAATTTCATCGTGAATAGTGAAGTGCTTTTGGGAGAAAATATCTCGTGAATACTGGAAACACTATTATGAATAGTGGGAAACACTATTGGGAGAAAATATCTCATGACTAGTGAAAACACTATTACGAAATAGTGGAAAACACTATTGTGAATAGTGGGAAACACTATTATGAATAGTGGAATCACTATTATGAATAGTGAAAATATTTGAGGGCATTTTGTTATTTTTATCATAGTCTCTCACCCTATAAATAGGGGTGAGGAGGGAGCCCAAAAACTAAGTCAAACTCTCTCACACAAGCCATGCATGATCTGGCATTCTCTCTCCCTCCCAGCGAAATAGTTTCGTAGAGCCGAAAGGCTGTTTGGGTTTCGGCAGGAACTAGTTCTGGACGGCGAAGCCCTGCCGGATAGATGACATTGTATGTGTGCAACTTTGTTGAGAGATCGTAGTTTCGGTCTTAGTTCGAGAGTGCCTCCCGAAGGGCTGTCCGTGTGACCGTCCGAGTTTCGAAGGTCCTCCCGAAGGGCTGTCCGAGTGACAGTCCAAATTTTGGAGGTCCTCCCGAAGGGCTGTCCGTGACACCGTCCGGGGGACTGTTTGACCGCCTCCCGAAGGGCTGCCCGAGGAGCAGATGAGGGTATACATCCTCGCGGTTGGGAGGTTGTAAATCCTAGCTGCGGGGATCTGCACCATCGATCGTCATCAACTCTACTTCCGTTGCGCTACGAGTCGGTAATGAAAAAGATCAAACCTTGTATGCAGTCTCCATAGTGGTCCTGGACTGGTGCGTAGGTTGCGAAATTTTTGTTTTCTGCTGCGTTACCCTACAGTGGCATCAAGAGTCGTGCTATGCGTAGATGCAGGTTGCGATCTAGAATACATAGAGATGTATGGGTGTTGCACAATATAATTAGGTAGTAGATGAGATCTATTGCTGAAAATTATTTGTGCGGGTAGCAGATGAAATCTGTTACCCGATGTTCTTGTTGCTTCACTGGAATTTGTGTAGTCCTGATCTTAATGGCATGGTGGAATCTCACAAAGTTCTGGCAATCCGCAATCCTTTCATGCTGCTCCTGAGTATGCTGATCGACAGATCAATGAAGTGCTAACAGTTCTTTGGGTTCCACCATAGTTGAGAAAGATGGATGTTTCGCAGACGAAAGGGCAATGCAGATATGATCTGCACGGGGGTCACGCGTATGACGAAGTTTAGTATGGGGCTCGAGATTTTATTATCTCGTGTTTCATACACCTTGGAAAGTTAATCTAGCAACTTGGATTATCAAGCTTGATGATGAACATTGGTAGCTTCGGTTTGTTTCAAAACCTTAGAAGCCACGTAAAACAAGTTTTTGCATGAACCGATTAGAGGCGTCTAACTTGGTTTTGCAGGATGGTTTGCATGTGCATATGATGTGGTATAGCAAGTCTCATATTAATTCGATTATGTATGAGATGACTGTATGATGAAATTTGATTAACATGACCTGCATGTCATGATTCGGCATGATGGTTGGAGCCATATGATTGCACTTTAATGACCTGCGTGTCAACCTTATGTAATGCACTTATTTTATTAGCTATAGAGATAGCAATATTATTTGGTGCATCGACAAGGTGGAGGCAATCTTCGCGAAGGTGAACACCGACACGAATGCCGAAGACGAAGAAATGAAAGACTTCTCCGTCAGAAAGGGCTATACCATATCATGCTATTATAAATTGCTTGAGATGTTTATCCCTTATGATGCACCCTTCTTGATTGCGCGGTAGTCGCTTTTATTAGGGTGATCTCTCACAAAAATATCAAGTAGTTAGTGTTCTCCCAAGTGTAGCACCGTCACGGCACCTAACTTTTCGGGGTGCGCCATGGATGCATGGGTATGAACGATTAGGGATGTGTGAGGCGGGTGAGTATAGACCTTGTAGTGAGATCACTTGGTTGTCTTGACGTTCAGGCATGAAAGTCATGAGCTCGGAACACACGCATCAAAAGATGAACAAGATTCACATGGAGATGTGATCGGCAAGTTGGCCTACCGATTAAAATTCCCGTCATGAGATGATGATTCTATGACGATGAATTGAAGTCTGGATCTTGTATCACTCAAATTCAATTATGAGAGATATTGATTTTAGTGGGAGCACACTATTGAATTAACTTGTTTAATTCTTAGTGCAATTAATTTTGAACATTGTCTAAGTGTGTTTTGCATAATAGTTGTAGAATAATGGCTCGCGTTTCCACCTTCCCTATAAAAATTGAATAGTTGTTAAATATCTGGTTATAACTTTATGGTTGGTAACGTTGTGAGGATTGTCCTCAATAGTGCTGAGAAGGACTTTGTCCTATCGCATACTTTCGGTATTCTCCCGCTAATGCTATGGATCATGTGACTCGCGTCCTTCAATCCAAAATCTAGAATTTTGTTTCAGTCAAGTGCAATACATTTGGTTCCATGAGACCCAAACTTCGAAAGTTTGGATAGTTATGTGATATTCATGGAATCTGAAAATCATTTTCAGAGACAGACAAAGGCTAAAAGATATGAGATATCCAAAGCAATGCTTGTTTGCAAACTATTAGTAAAGGAGTTTACTATGCATTAGACTGATAAGAGAGGGATCTAGGAGAACGCTTGTCATATGATGAAAGGTGAATAAAACAAAAACTTAAAGAGAAAGGAAGTATCCGAAGGGTGTTAGTGAGACTTTCATGCCTAGGAAGTCCAGGGCTAATGCCACTCTTAAGTTGGATGCTTCTTCTGAGAGTAGGAGAAATACTGAAAGTTAAAATGTTAGAAGTATAATGGGAATAGAAAAGAAGACTGGAATATCCAGCTCATGTATGAATGTCATACAGGTTTTTGATGTATAGAAGGCTGGTCAAAGATATAGTTCTTGGGAATTATGGTTAAACATGTTAACCACTAATTCTTGGGTTTTGTGAGTTGGTCACAAAGATACCCGCTCGATTGCATTCTGTTGCAACTCGATGTAAGAATTACTATGGCCTGAAAGACTAGCCAGAGATGAGGTTTAGATACACGCAGGGAACATAGTAAATGTTACTATGCCTTCCATCGATGTATTCCCTATGTATCAAGTTTCATAATTCATTTTAGAGTTTCACACTCTAGCCCTTTGCATAATGTATCTTGCAAGAAGGTTGTTCATAAGAGAACTTTTCATGTTCGGTGTTATGAATAACATAAGGGCCATACTTTCATTATGAATGAGACGTATGTTATGAATATTGATAATAATACATTACCTCTGGGTTTACTTTTATAATTCATTTTAGAGTTTCATAGACTCTATCCCATTGCACAATGTTGGTTGCAAAAGAGTTGTTCATAAACACAACAATTGTTGTTCAGTATTATGAATAACATGAAGGGCCATGCTTCCATCCTAGATGGGATGTATGTTATGAATATTGATGGAAATATGATACATCCATAACACTGACGCTAAATGTCGCAAGACTAAAATAATACCACATATGTGTGGCACTGCATTTGGTCACATTGGAGAAACCCGCATGGAAAATTCCATTATGATGGATTTTGAAGTCGTTTGATTTTGACTCATCTGACACTTGCAACTTTCCTCCAAAAGGTGAACTAACTAAAATAGCGTTCACAGGCCATAAGGAACGAGCAAAGGACTTATTTGTGATCATACATTTGATGTATGTAGTCCGATAAATGTTGTTGCAAACAGTGGATTTGTCTACCTTCAAAAATGATTCAAGTAGATATATGGATATTTACTTGATGAGACGTAAGTCTGGATCTTTTGAAATCATTCGAAAGATTTTCAAAAATGAAGTAGAAGTTATTGTACCAATAAAATTATGTTTCTGCAATTTGATTGCGGAAAGGAATATTTGAGTTACAAGTAGCGAATGTGTGATGAGTTGTGAAAAGAGTTCCATAACTTACTCCTCCCGGAACACCACTGCAAGTGGAAAGTCCATGAAGATGTAATCAAACCATTTATGACATGGTAAGATCAAAGATGACATAAATAGATTTGCCATTATCCCTTTTATACAGTGATGCTTTAGAGATTGCGGCTTTTACACTGAAAAGAGATCCATCAGGTCTATTGAAATGACGCCATGGTATGGTACGCCCAACCATGTTATATCTTTTCTTAACATTTGGAATATGGGGCTTGTGTAAAAGTTTACAAACCTATTCCAAATCAGACAAGTGCTACTTTGTATGGTTATCCCAAGTCATTGGGTATTCCCCCACCACTATACCGAGGCAAAGGTTTTGCCACAAAACGGTATGCTTTTAAAGAGAATAGTTCTTACAAAAGGTGAGAGGGAGGACAGTGCAACTCGACGAGATAACCAGTATCTTCATCATCAGTTCAAAGGAAAGAAACCCTGGAAGTGATTTCGTTGTTTTCCTACTAAGACTGATACGGAAGTATCTACAATAAAATGTATGGACTTCGGTCGAACGTGCAGCTGAACCACGTAGGCAAAGCTCATGCAAACCTATCAGGTGCGCAAACGAGATATTGTTGTTAGACAATAGTATACCTACAATACACAAGGAAGCGTTGATGTGCCCTGACTCCGGGATTGGCTAAATGCCAATACAATCCGAGATAGTTTGCATGTAAGTGATTCAAGATTAAAACCTTGATACACCTTTGAGAGGACTTAGAGTCTAACGAATATTTATGGAACTAAAAACTGATACGGATAAAAATGTTTTATCCATAAAGCTCGACTTGTTGAAATAACAAGTTCAAGGAGTTGACTACGATAAGGTTGTTTCACCGTAGCGATGCTTAAGGTCGGTTTGGGTTGAACTAGCAATTAATACATATAGCAATCATGAGATATGAAACATGGATGACAAAAGGATTTCCATCTGATGGAAATGAAACCTAGGACTTGTATGTGATACAGTCCAAAGTAATTTGTCGATCCAGAGGATGCTAGTAAGTATGCAAACTTCAGAGTTCCAGCAATGGACAGAAGAGAGCAAAATGGAGTTGGAATCTTCGTGGTTTGATGAAATTGTCAAAAGGGTTTTTGACTTCATCAATGGGTAACGAAGATGCTTGTGATTCAAGAAACTAAGTGGGAGCATAATAATATTTCTAAAATGTTGTGTGCTTGACACATTGTTAATTGGAAATGAATTTCTTGACACGAATTAGGACTTCATTTGAAAATAGTTTTTCGATGAACTGCTTAGGCTAAATAGCCTCAATATTAGGCATGATGATCTATGCACATAGATTTACCTAATGGGGCTAAGCTATGAATACATATTGACAAGATGCTAAAACTATTTAGCATTTAAAATGCCAAGGAGTGATTCTTGCCGAAGTCACACGGAAAGAGTTTTTGCAAGACTCAATGTCCTAAAACACTGATGAGTAAAATACATGATGGATATTTCACACACTCTTGTGTTTGGATTAATCATGTATTCCATGGTATGTAAAACAACCAGATATGTCCGATACTCCAAAGTTGTTGCGAGTATGGATACCAAAGTATCAAAGTACTGATCATAGGACAACAGTGAAAGATGTCATTGAGTGCTAGAGTAGTACTAATGACATGGTTTCTCGCAAGAAGAGATTATGAAGTGCTTGTTGTAAGTAATTACATCGATACAGTCTTCATCAATGCTCCATGCGATTTTCGATTTAAGTTAAGGGTTTTGTGTAATACACAATATGGTGGCACGGTAGTTGGAAATTGTTCCAAACAAGATACTGTGGCGAATTCTGTAACAACGGCTAAGTATGTTGACGCTTTGCAAGCGACAAAGAAGTTGTTGAATCATATAGTTCATTCATGAACTTAGTATGGTTCCAAGATGGCTTTGGTCTATGAGACACTATTGCAGATAGTTGCTCCATAGCTCAATCTGAGGAATCAGGTTTCGACCAATGATTCACACATATGCAAAGCCAAGTTCACACAAAATACGAATTTTGTGATAGCGTGAAAACGCGAGGATATGCAAAGTTACACACGGAGCTGAAGTTGTCAGATCCGTTGGACATCAGGCTATACCACAAGCGAAGCATATTTTACACCAGTATGCCATAGGTGTAAAGTGCATTAGAATTGAATAGATTATTGACTCTGGTGCAAGTGGGAGTCTGTAGGAGATATGCCCTAGAGGCAATAATAAATGTTATTGATTATCTCCTTGTTCATAATTAGGTTTATGTTCCATGCTATAACTGCTATGGTTCTTGAGTCTACAATAACCACGAGGCTTGAAGGAAGACTCATATGCACGTGTGGAATAATAAACGGTAAATTGTGTTCCTAGTCTGGCCTCTAAGACTGGCTCAAGTATTCATGATGATCTTGTTTTCCTGATCATGGGCATGGCTATGCCGGCAATTTTGAGGGCACAATGTTGGAAGAACATTTGTGTTGAATCGAACCGAATTGATGTTATGCTGTGAGATACATTCGTCATAAGTTAATGGTAAATAACACAGAGAAGTTAATGTTTGCATAATTCCTTAGACCATGAGAGTATCGAGTTTCTTCATGCTTGCTTCATGAACTTTGGGGTTTGTTAAACGTCATCCGTAAATGGGTGGCTATTACGACGGCTGACGGGTTCATGGAAAAGTATGTCAAGTAACTTGATAGCTCAAGATTGGGATTTGCTCCTCCGACGATGGAGAGATATCTTTGGGCCCTCTCGGTATTACGGTATCCATCATCGTCTGGCCAAACATTTTGTGATTTGATCACGGGGATGTCGGAACACAGGAACAAGAAAAGAGAACAATACCGGTAATGAGGTAACTGGCATAGTGGACAAGTTTTCGATCCATGGGGATGCCAACATGTCTCACCTTGGGTATTTGTAACATATCACAAAGCAAGAGGAATAGCACACGGCAACTAGAGGTTCACTCGAATATTCATTCGTGTGGGTATAGGGGTCAATATGGGTGTCCACGGCTCCGATGTTGATCATTGATAGGAAGGGGTTTCGGGTCATGTCTATGCTTCACCAAACCTATAGGGTCACACGCTTAAGGGTCATCTATCTGCTGAATACTAGACAGGGAGTCTGAGAGAAAATTACCGAAAAAGTTTCGAACAGCGGAAAAGTTCCGCAGAGAGAACACCGGAACAGTTTCGGTGAAACTGAAAAGTTGTTTCAGGGGATACCATTAAGTCAAATTGGTTTTGGCACATGCCTGATAATTCTTGGAGGGTGCCAGAATCATTCCGTAATACAAGATCCCGTGACTAACACTTAGTCACATTGCTTGCAAGGCTTATTGTGATGTTGTATTACCGAGCGGGCCCTGAGATACCTCTCCGTCACACGGAGTAACAAATCCCAGTCTTGATCCATGCCAACCCAACAGACACCCTCGGAGATACTTGTAGAGCACCTTTATAGTCACCCAGTTACGTTGCGACGTTTGATACACACAAGGCACTCCTCCGGTGTCCGTGAGTTGCATGATCTCATGGTCATAGGAACATATACGTGACATGCAGAAAACAGTACCAATAAACTGACACGATCATATGCTACGTTTGTAGTTTGGGTCTTGTCCATCACATCATTCTCCTAATGATGTGATCCCGTTATCAAATGACATCACATGCCAATGGCTAAGAATCCTTGACCATCTTTGATCAACGAGCTACTTCACTAGAGGCATACTAGGGACAAAGTGTTGTCTATTTATCCACACATGTAATGTGTTTCCAATCAATAAAATTATAGCATGGACAATAAACAATTATCATGAACAAGGAAATATAAATAAACACTTTATTTATTGCCTCTAGGGCATATTTCCAACAGTCTCCACTTGCACTAGAGTCAATAATCTAGTTCACATCACTATGTGATTTACATTGTAATGAATCGAACACCCATGCAGTTCTGGTGTTGATCATGTTTAGCCCTTGGAAGAGGTTTAGTCAATGGGTCTGCAACATTCAGATCCGTGTGCACTTTGCAAATATTTATTTCCTTCTCCTTGATGTAATCACAGATGGAGTTGAAGCGTCGCTTTATGTGTCTGGTCCTCTTGTGAAACCTTGGTTCCTTGGCTAGAGCAATGGCACCAGTGTTGTCACAGAACAGAGTCATTGGATTCAGTGCACTGGGCACTACTACAAGATCTGTCATGAACTGTTTCATCTAGACACCTTCGCCACCTCCGAGGCTGTGATGTACTCCACTTCGCATGTAGAATTGGCTACCATGCTTTGCTTGGAACTGCACCAGCTTATCGCTCCCTCGTTGAGAATAAATACATATCCGGTTTGTGACTTAGAGTCATCCAGATCAGTGTCAAAGCTTGCATCGACGTAACCCTTTACGATGAGCTCTTCATCACCTCCATAAACGAGAAACATTTCCTTAGTCCTTTTCAGGTACTTAAGGATATTCTTGACCGTCGCCCAGTGCTCCATTCCAGGATCACTTTGAAACCTTCCGGCCATACTTATAGCAAGGCTAAAATCGGGTCTTGTGCACAGCATTGCATACATGATAGAGCCTATGGCTGAAGCATAGGGGATGACACTCATCTTTTTTCTATCTTCTGCAGTCACTGGGCATTGAGTCTTACTCAACTTCACACCTTGTAACACAGGCAAGAACCCCTTCTTGGACTGATCCATTTTGAACTTCTTCAAAACTTTATCAAGGTATGTGCTCTGTGAAAGTGCTATTAAGCGTCTCGATCTATCTCTATAGATCTTAATGCCTAATATGAAAGCAGCCTCTCCTAGGTCCTTCATTGAAAAACTCTTATTCACATATTCCTTCATGCTTTCCAGCATTTCTATATTGTTTCCAATCAGCAATATGTCATCCACATATAATATTAGAAACGCTATAGAGCTCCCACTCACTTTCTTGTAAATACAAGCTTCTCCATAAACTTGTACGAACCCAAACGCTTTGATCACCTCATCAAAGCGCTTATTCCAACTCCGAGATGCTTGCACCAGCCCATAAATGGATCGTTCGAGTTTGCAAACTTTGTCAGCATTCTCTGGATCGACAAAACCTTCTGGTTGCATCATATACAACTCTTCCTCAAGGAAACCGTTGAGGAATGCTGTTTTGACATCCATCTGCCAACTTTCATAGTCGAAATAAGCAGTTATTGCCAACATGATTCTGACAGACTTAAGCATCACTACGGGTGAGAAGGTCTCATCGTAGTCAACTCCTTGAACTTGTGAAAAACCCTTTGCCACAAGTCGAGCTTTATAGACGGTGACATTACCGTCCACGTCCGTCTTCTTCTTAAAGATCCATTTGTTCTGAATAGCCTTTTTCCCTTCAGGTAATACTTCCAAAGTCCATACTTTGTTTTCATACATCGATCCCATCTTGGATTTCATGTCCTCTAACCATTTCTCGGAATCCGGGCCCATCATCGCTCCTCCATAGCTCCTAGGTTAATTGTTGTCCAACAACATGACCTCCAAGACAGGGTTGACGTACCACTCACGAGCAGTACACGCCCTTGTCGACCTACGAGGTTCAATAGTAACATGATCCAAAGCTTCATGATCATCATCATTAACTTCCTCTTCAACTGTCGTAGGCTCCAAAAAAACATCTTTCTACGCTACGCTACTCTTTGGTTGAAGTAAAGGTTCAATAACCTCATCAAGCTCTATTTTCCTCCCACGCAATTCTTTCGAGAGAAACTCTTTCTCAAGAAATGTTCCGTTCTTAGTGACAAACACTTTGCCTTCAGATCTGAGATAGAAGGTATACCCGACTATCTCTTTCGGGTATCCTATGAAGATGTATTTCTCCGCTTTGGATTCCAGCTTTTCAGGCTGAAGCTTTTTGACATAAGCATCACATCCCCAAACTTTAAGAAACGACAACTTTGGCCTCTTCCAAAACCATAGTTCATATAGCGTCGTCTCAACGGATTTTGATGGTGCCCTATTTAAAGTGAATGCAGCTGTCTCTAATGCATAACCCCAAAACGATAGTGGCAAATCAGCAAGAGACATCATAGAATGCACCATATCTAATAAGGTTCGATTACGACGTTCGGACACACCATTACGCTGTGGTGTTCCAGGTGGTGTCAACTGTGAAACAATTCCACACTGTCTTAAGTGACTTCCAAACTCATAACTCAGATATTCACCTCCTAGATCAGATCGCAGGAATTTAATCTTCTTGTTACGATGATTCTCAACTTCACTATGAAATTGCTTGAACTTTTCAAATGTTTCAGACTTATGTTTCATTAAGTAAATATACCCATATCTACTTAAGGCATCAGTGAAGGTGAGAAAATAATGATATCCACCATGCACTGTAACATTCATTGGACCGCACACATCAGTATGTATGATTTCCAATAAGTCACTTGCCCATTCCATTGTTCCAGAGAACGGCGTTTTAGTCATCTTGCCCATGAGGCATGGTTCACATGTGTCAAGTGATTCAAAATCAAGTGACTCCAGAAGTCCATCGGCATGGAGCTTCCTCATGCGTTTTACACCAATATGACCTAAACGGCAGTGCCACAAGAAAGTGGTACTATCATTATCAACTCTACATCTTTTGGCATCAATGTTATGAACATGTGTGTCATCACTATCAAGATTCAATATGAATAAACCCCTCACATTGGGTGCATGACCATAAAAGATATTACTCATATAAGTAGAACAACCTTTATTCTCTCATTTAAATGAGTAACCGTCTCACAATAAACAAGATCCAGATAAAATGTTCATGCTTAACGCAGGCACTAAATAACAATTATTCAGGTTCATCACTAATCCCGATGGTAATCGAAGAGAGAGCATGCCGATGGAGATCACATCAACCTTGGAACCATTTCCCACGCGCATCGTCACTTCATCCTTTGCCAGCCTTCGTCTATTCCGTAGTTCCTATTTTGAGTTGCAAATGTGAGCAACCGAACCGGTATCACATACCCAGGCACTACAATGAGAGCTAGTAAGGTACACATCAATAACATGTATATCATATATACCTTGTTTGCCGTTGGCCGCCTTCTTGTCAGCCAGGTACTTGGGGTAGTTCTGCTTCCAGTGACCAGTTCCCTTGCAATGAAAGCACTCAGTTTCTGGCTTGGGTCCAGTCTTGGGCTTCTTTAAGGAGTAGCAACTGCTTTTCCATCCTTCTTGGTTTTACCCTTCTTGCCCTTGCCCTTGCCATTCTTCTTGAAACTAGTGGTTTATTGACCATCAACACTTGATGTTCTTTCTGGATTTCAGACTCGGCGACTTTTAGCATCGCAAACAGCTCGGCGACTGACTTGTTCATCACGTGCATGTTATAGTTCATCACAAAGCTCTTGTAACTAGGTGGCAGTGATTGAAGAACTCTGTCAGTGATCGCCTCTGGCGGAAGGGCAATTCCCAACTCCGCTAGACGAGTTGAATACCCGACATTCTGAGTATATGTTCACTGATATACCTGTTCTCCTCCATTTTGCAAGCATAGAACTTATCGGAGGTCTCATACCTCTCGATCCAAGCATTCTTCTGAAAGATAAACTTCAACTCCTGGAACATCTCATATGCTCCATGACGTTCAAAACGTCTTTGAAGTCTCAGTTCTAAGCCATACAATATTGCACACTGAATTATTGAGTAATCTCCAGAATGTGCCTCCCAAGCGTTCTTAACGTCTTCGGATGACATGTCTTCTGGTTGGTCACCAAGCGGCGCATCAAGGACATATGATTTCTGGGAAACCATGAGGATAATCCTCATATTACGGGCCCAGTCAACAAAGTTACTTCCATCATCTTTTAGCTTAGCTTTCTCTAGGAACGCATTAAAATTTAGGGGTGCTACTACGCGAGCCATTGATCTACAACATAAATATGCAAAGGTTACTTAGACTATTCTTCAAGATAATGAGTTTAGTTAATCAAATTACTAAAGCTCCCACTCAAATTGACATCCCTCAGGTCATCTGAGTGTCACATGATCCAAATTCACCAACACAAGTCCGATCATCACGTGAGTTGAGGTGGTTTCAATGGTGAAAATCATCATGTTGATCATATATACTATATGACTCATGTTCAACCTTTCGGTCTCTTGTGTTCTGAGGTGTGCAAGCTTCGGTGATCCTTCCATGGACTGAAGCAAGCATCTCGGAGTTGGAATATACGCTTTGATGAGGTGATCAAAGTTTTGATGTTTATACAAAGTTTACGAGAAACTTGTATTTGCAATAAAGTGAGTGGGAGCACTATAGAATTTCTGATAAGTATATGTGGATGACATATTGTTGATCAGAAATAATGTAGAGTTTCTGGAAAGCATAAAACGGTCATTTGGAAAGTGATTTTCAAAGGAAGACCTGGATGAAGCTACCTAATTGTTGAGCATCAAAATCTATGGAGATAGATCAAGATGCTCGATGAGACTTTCAATGAGTGCATACCTTGACAAGATTTTGAAAGAGTTCAAAATGGATCAGTCAGAGAAAGAGTTCTCGCCTGATTTGTAAGGTGTGAAAGTTGAGTGAGACTGAAAGCTCGACAACGGCAGAAGAAAGAGAAAGGATGAACGTCGTCCCCTATGCCTTAGCCATAGGCTCTATATTATGCCATGTTGTGTACCGCACCTATGTGTGCCTTGCCATGAGTCCGTCAGGGGGTACAAGAGTGAACCAGGAGTGGATCACTGGACAGCGGTCAAGATTATCCTCAGTAACTAAGAGACTGAGGAGATGTTTCTCGATTATGGAGGTGATAAAGAGTTCGTCGTAAGGAGTTACGTCGATACAAGCTTTAACACTAATCCGGATGACTCGTAGTAGCAATCTGGATACGTATAGTGGAGCAGCCATTTGGAATAGTACCGAGCGGAGTGTGGTAGCAGTGTTTATAGTTTGACATAGGTATTTCCAAAGTGCACACGGATCTGAATGTTACAGACCCGTTGACTATAAGACCTCTCTCACATGCAAAGCATGATCGAGCCCCAGAACTCGTTGGGTGTTAGATTCATAACAATGCGAATCACATGGTGATGTGAACTAGATTATTGACTCTAGTGCAAGTGGGAGACTGTTGGAAATATGCCCTAGAGGCAATAATAAATTAGTTATTATCATATTTCCTTGTTCATGATAATCGTTTATTATCCATGCTATAATTGTATTGATCGGAGACTTAGATGCATGTGTGGATACATAGACAAAACCATGTCCCTAGTATGCCTCTAATAGACTAGCTTGTTGATCAAAAGATGGTTAAGGTTTCCTAGCCATGGACATGAGATGTCATTTGATAACGGGGTCACATCATTAGGAGAATGATGTGATGGACAAGACCCAAACTGCAAACGTAGCATATGATCGTGTCAGTTTATTGCTACCGTTTTCCGCATGTCAAGTATGTGTTCCTATGACCATGAGATCATGCAACTCACAGATATCGGAGGAGTGCCTTGTGTGTATCAAACGTCGCAACGTAACTGGGTGACTATAAAGGTGCTCTACACGTATCTCCGATGGTGTCTGTTGAGTTGGCATGGATCGAGACTGGGAATTGTTACTCCGTGTGACGGAGAGGTATCTCGGGGCCCACTCGGTAATGCAACATCACAATAAGCCTTGCAAGCAATGTGACTAATTTTTAGTTGCGGGATCTTGTATTACGGAACGAGTAAAGAGACTTGCCGGTAATGAGGTTGAACTAGGTATGGAGATACCGACGATCGAATCTCGGGCAAGTAACATACCGAAGAACAAAGGGAACGTTATACGGGATTAACTGAATCCTTGACATAGAGGTTCGACCGATAAAGATCTTTGTAGAATATGTAGGAACCAATGTGGACGTCCAGGTCCCGCCATTGGTTATTGACCGTAGAGGTGTCTCGGTCATGTCTACATAGTTCTCGAACCCGCAGGGTCTGCACACTTAAGGTTCGGTGACGTTTCGATAGTGTAGAGTTATGTATGGTGGTGACCGAAGTTTGTTCGGAGTCCCGGATGAGATCCCGGACGTCACGAGGAGCTCCGTAATGGTCCGTAGGTAAAGATTCATATATAGGAAGTCCCAGTTTGGTTTCCGGAAAAGTTTCGGGCTCATCGGTAGTGTACCGGGAGTGTCGGTAGTGTACCGGGAGGCCTCCGGGAGGGGTATTTCGACCCCAAGAGGTCCATGGGCTGTGGGATAATAATAACCAGCCCTTAGTGGGCTGGGAAAACAGCCACAAAGGCCCATGGCGCAGGAGAGAAAGTCCTAAAGCAAAAAGTGGAAAATCAGCCAATAGGAGGCAATCCTACTCCAGCTAGGATTGGAGGTGAAGTAGCATTGCTTCCCACCTCCTATTTCGGCCGACCCAAAGGCCTTGTCTCCCTCTCCTGTCCTCTCCTCCTATATATACTAGTGGATTGGGTGGTTTTTGGACAGAATTTCCAGCCATGTGCTACCCGTTTCACCGGTGCACAGTTTCTCCTCTAGATCGGTTTTCCGCAGCGCTTAGGCGAAGCCCTGCCGGAATCACTCCACCACCATCACCGGAGCGCCGTCACGTTGCCGGTGAACTCTCTCTCCTCTCCACCTCCTCTTGCTGGATCAAGACGGTGGAGATCGTCATCAAGCTGCACGTGTGCTGAACGCGGAGGTGCCGTCCGTTCGGCGCTAGATCGGAAGGACCGTGATCGAGATCACGAGACGGTTCGTGATGAGATCGCGGAACGGATCATGATGAGTTTGCGGGACAGATCATGATCAAGATCGTGAGACGGATCGTGATGAGATCGCGGGACGGATCGTGATGAGTTCACGGGACGGATCGTGATTGGATCGCGGGACGGATCGTGATGAGATCGCGGGACGCTTGGCGACTTGGATCGCGAAGATGTTCGACTACACCAACCGCGTTTCTTAACGCTTCCCGCTTAGCGATCTACAAGGGTATGTAGATCCACTCTCCCTCTCGTAGATGCTCATCACCATGGATAGGTTTGCGTGTGCGTAGGAAATTTTTTGTTTCCCATGCGACGTTCCCCAACAGTGGCATCATGAGCTAGGTTGATGGTTCGATGAGATCTCGAGTAGAACACAAAAGGTATGTGGGCGTTGATGCTTAGATTGCTTCCTCCCTTGGTCGGATTTTGGTTCAGCGGGATTGTGAGATGAAGCAGCCCGGACCAACATTACTCGTACGCTTACGAGAGACCGGTTCCCTCGACGCAACTTGTTGCTTAGATGGCTTGCGAGTGACAGTTTCTCTCACTTTAGTTGGATTGGATCCGACAAAGGCGGTCCTTGGGAAGGTTGAAAAGCAATCTATGTATCACCGTTGTGGTTTATGCGTAGGTGAGAATCGTTCTTGCTAGATACCCGTAGCAGCCACGTAAAACATGCAACAACAATTAGAGGACGCCTAACTTGTTTTTGCAGGGTATGTTGTGATGTGATATGGCCAATTACATGGTGAGATATATGTGATGTATGAGACGATCATGTGATGTATAGAATTTCACGACTTGCATGTCGTTGAGTACGGCAACCGGCAGGAGCCATAGGGTTGTCTTTAATTATTGTATGACCTGCGTGTCAATCATTAAGCGCTATGTAATGCTTTACTTTATCGCTAAGCGGTAGCAATAGAAGTAGAAGCAGGGCTGGCGCCACAACCCCAATGGCAACACATTGATGGAGATCAAGATGATGGAGATCTTGGTGTTGTGTCGGTGACGATGGAGATCATGCCGGTGTTTCGAAGATGGAGATCTTAAACACAAGTTCATGGCCATATCATGTCACTTATGAATTGCATGAGATGTTAATACTTTTATGCACCTTGTTTTGCTTAGTACGGCGGTAGCATTATAAGGTGATCCCTCACTTGAATTTCAAGATCAACTGTGTTCTCCCCGAGTGTGCACCGTTGCGAAAGTTAGTCGTGTTGAGACACCACGTGATGATCGGGTGTGATAGACTCTACGTTCACATACAACGGGTGCAAGCCAGATTTGCACGCGCAGAACACTCGGGTTAAACTTGACGAGCCTAGCATGTACAGACATGGCCTCGGAACACAAGAGACTGAAAGGTCGAGCATGAGTCATATAGTGGATATGATCAACATAATGATGTTCACCATTGAAGCCACCTTAACTCACGTGATGATCGGACTTGAGTTGGTGAATTTGGATCATGTATCACTCGAATGACCCGAGGGATGTCAATTTGAGTGGGAGTTCTTAAGTAATATGATTAATTGAACTCATTATCATGAACATAGTCAAAGTGTCTTTGCAAATTATGTTGTAGATTACTAGCTCGCGTTGTAGCTCCCTTAATTTTTTATATGTTCCTAGAGAAATAGAGTTGAAAGATGTTGGTAGCAATATTGCGGACTGGGTCCGTGATCTGAGGATTGTCCTCATTGCTGCACAGAAGGCTTATGTCCTTAATGCACCGCTCGGTGCGCCACCCCCTCTAGCGTCGTCTATAGATGTTGTGAACATCTAACAGGCACGTTTCGATGACTACTTGATAGTTTAGTGCGTCATGCATTACGGCTTAGAATTGAGGCTCCAAAACGTTTTGAACGTCATGGAACATATGAGATGTTCTAGGAGCAGAGATTGTGATCTCAGGCTCGTGCCTGTGTTGCGAGATATGAGATCTCCAACAAGATTCTTTGCCTGTAAGATGAAGGAGAATAGCTCAATCATTGAGCATGTACTCAGATTGTTTGGGTACTAGAATCGCTTGAATCAAGTGGGAGTTGATCTTCCAGATAAGATAGTGATTGATATAGTTCTCCAAGTCACTGTCACTAAAGCTACTAGAACTTAGTGATGAACTATAATACACCAGGGATAGAAGTATTGATCCCTGAGCTGTTCGCGATGTTTGACACCGCGAAGGTAGAAATCAAGAAGGAGCGTCAAGTGTTGATGGTTAATCAAACCACTAGTTTCGAAAAGGGCAAGAGCAAGGAGGGAAACTTCATGGATAGCAAGTCAGTTGCTGCTCCAGTGAAGCAACCCAAAGTTGAACTCAAACCCGAGACTAAGTGCTTCTATTATGAGGTGAGAGGTCGCTGAAGCGGAACAACCCTAGATAATTGGTACATAAGAAGGCTGGCAACATCGACAGAAGTATATTTGATATACGAGTTATTGATGTGTACCTTGCTAGTACTCCTAGTAGCACCTGGGTATTGGATACCGGTTCGGTTGCTAAATGTTAGTAACTCGAAATAAAAGCTACGGAATAAACGGAGAACTAGCTAAGGGTGAGGTGACGATGTGTGTTGGAAATGTTTCCAAGGTTGATGTGATCAACATCGCACGCTCTCTCTACCTTCAGATTAGTGACGAACCTAAATAAATGTTATTTGGTGTTTTGTGTTGAGCATGAACATGATTAGATCATGTTTGTTGCAATACGGTTATTCATTTAAGTCAGAGAATAATAGTTATTCTGTTTACATGAATAATACCTTCAATGGTCATGCACCCAGTGAGAACGGTTTGTTGAAATCTTGATCGTAGTAATACACATGTTCATAACATTGATGTCAAAAGATACAAAGTTAAATAATGATAGTACCACATACTTGTGGCACTGCCGCAAAATGTCATATTGGTATAAAGCGCATGAAGAAACTCCATGGTGATGGATATTTGGACTCATTCGATTTCGAATCGGTTGAGACATGCGAACCATGCCTCTTGGGCAAGATGACTAAAGGACCCCGTTGGATGGAGCGGGCAAGTGATTCATTGGAAATGATACATGTTGATGTAGGCAATCTAGTGAGTCTTGTAGCGTGCAGTGGATATCGTTATTTTCTTACCTTCACTGATGATTTGAGTAGATATAGTGTATATTTCCTTAATGAAACACAAGTCTGAATCGTTTGAAAGGTTCAAGCAAATTTAGAGTGAAGTTTAAAGATCATCATGACAAGAAGATAAAAATGACTGCGATATGATCGTGGAGGTGAATATCTGAGTCACGAGTTTGGCATACAACTTAAGACAATGTGAAAGTTGTTTCACAACGAAACGCCACCGGGAACTCCATAGTGTGATGGTGTGTCCGAACATCATAGTTATGCTCTATTGGACATGGTGCGTGCTATGATGTCTCTTGTCGTTTTACCACTATAATTTTGGGGTTATGCATTAGAGACAACTACATTCACTTTAAATAGGGCACCATCTAAATCCGTTGAGATGACACCATGTGAATTATGGTTTGATAGAAACCTAAGCTGTCATTTCTTAATACTTGGGGCTGCGACACTTGTGTGGAAAATGTTTTCACCTAATGTGGTCGAACCCAAGGCGGACAAATGCATCTTCATAGAATACCCTAAGATCAGTTGGGTGAACCTTCTATCTCAGATCCCAAGTGCAAAGTGTTTGTTACTAAAACGGATCCTTTCTCGAGGAAAAGTTTCTCTCGAAAGAATTAAGTGGGAGGAAGATAGAACTTGATGAGGTTGTTTAAACTTTGTTCAACCAGAGAGTAGTGCAGCGCAGGATGTTGTTTCTATGAAGCCTACGTTAGTTGAAGAGGAAGTTAATGAGATTATCATTAGAAGCTTCAGGATCAAGTTACTATCGAACTTCGTAGGTCGACAAGGATGTGTACTGCTCCTAAGCGATACGACAACCCTGTCTTGGAGGTCATGTCGTTGGACAAACGATGAACCTACGAGCTATGGAGAAGCGATGATGGTCCCGGATTCCGACAAATGGTTGGAGGCCATGAAATCCGAGATAGGATCCATGTATGAAAACCAAGTGTAGACTTTGGTAGACTTGCTCGTTGGACGGCAGGTTGTTGAGTACAAATGGATCTTTAAAATGAAGACACACACTGATGGTGAATGTCACTATTTGTAAAGTTCGACTTGTTGCAAAGATGTTTGTGACAAGTTCAAGGAGTTGACTACGATGAGACTTTCTCACTCGTAGTGGTGCTAAAGTCTATTGGAATTATGTTAGCAGTTGTTGTGTTTTCAATTATAAAATCTGGCAGATGGATGTCAAAACATCGTTTCCATAACGGTTTACTTGAGGAAAGGTTGTATGTGATACAACCAGAAGGTTTTGTCAGGCCTAAGGATGCTAAAAGGTGTGCAAGCTTCGGTGATCCTTCCATGGACTGAAGCAAGCATCTCGGAGTTGGAATATACGCTTTGATGAGGTGATCAAAGTTTTGATGTTTATACAAAGTTTACGAGAAACTTGTATTTGCAATAAAGTGAGTAGGAGCACTATAGAATTTCTGATAAGTATATGTGGATGACACACGTGCAGCCCGGTGACATCTCCTACTCCTTGATCCAGCAAGGAGGAAGGAGAGGTTGAGGGAGAGCTCCGGCAACACGACGGCGTGGTGACTATGGAGCTATGTGAACTCCGGCAGCGCTTCGCCAAGCGCTACGGAGAACGAGGAAGAGGAAGGGTAGGGCTGCACCGAGGGAGAAAGAAGTCGTGTCTCAAATCAGCCCAAACCCTTCCATATATATAGGAGGAGGGAGAGGGAGGCCTGCCTTGGCCCCTCCTCCAAGGAGGAGAGCTTCGGCCGAACTAGGGGGAGAGTCCGCCTCCCACAAGGGAGGTGGATCTCCTCCTTTTAAACCTTTTTCATCCCTATCTCTTATCTCCAGCCGCATGGGCCTTTCTAGAAGGTCTTGGCCAGCCCAATAAGGGCTGGCACACCTCCTCTAAGGGACCACGAAGTCCTCTGGTCGTCACACCCCTCCCGGGGGTCCTCTGGCACCCTCCCGGCACTCCCGGTACACTACCGATGAGCCCGAAAACTTTCCGGTGACCAAAACTGGACTTCCTATATATCAATCTTTACCTCCGGAACATTACGGAGCTCCTCGTGACGTCTGGGATCTCATCCAGGACTCCGAACAACTTTCGGTAATCATGTATACCATTTCCCTATAACCCTAGCGTCATCGAACCTTAAGTGTGTAGACCCTACGGGTTCGGGAGACACGTAGACATGACCGAGACACCTCTCTGGTCAATAACCAACAGCGGGATCTGGATACCCATGTTGGCTCCCACATGCTCCACGATGATCTCATCGGATGAACCACGATGTCGGGGATTGAGTCAATCCTGTATACAATTCCCTTTGTCTATCGGTGTGATACTTGCCCGAGATTCGATCGTCGGTATCTCTGTACCTTGTTCAATCTCGTTACCGGCATGTCTCTTTACTTGTTCCGTAATACATCATCCCGTGGCTAACTCCTTAGTCACATTGAGCTCATTATGATGATGTCTTACCGAGTGGGCCCAGAGATACCTCTCCGTCACACGGAGTGACAAATCCCAGTCTCGATTTGTGCCAACCCAACAGACACTTTCGGAGATACCCGTAGTGCACCTTTATAGCCACCCAATTACGTTGTGACGTTTGGCACACCCAAAGCATTCCTACGGTATCCGGGAGTTGCACAATCTCATGGTCTAAGGAAATGATACTTGACATTGAAAAGCTTTAGCAGACGAACTACACAATCTTGTGCTATGCTTAGGATTGGGTCTTGTCCATCACATCATTCTCCTAATGATGTGATCCCGTTATCAACGACATCCAATGTCCATGGTCATGAAACCGTGACCATCTATTGATCAACGAGCTAGTCAACTAGAGGCTCACTAGGGACATGTTGTGGTCTATGTATTCACACATGTATTATGGTTTCCGGTTAACACAATTATAGCATGAACAATAGACAATTATCATGAACAAGGAAATACAATAATAACCATTTTATTATTGCCTCTAGGGCATATTTCCAACAGTCTCCCACTTGCACTAGAGTCAATAATCTAGTTATATTGTGATGAATCGAACACCCATAGCATTCTGGTGTTGATCATGTTTTGCTCATGAGAGAGGTTTAGTCATCGGATCTGCGACATTCAGATCTGTATGCACTTTACAAATATCTATATCTCCCTCCTGAATGTAATCACGGATGGAGTTGAAGCGGCGCTTGATGTGTCTTGTCTTGTTGTGAAACATGGGCTCCTTCGCAAGGGCAATAGCTCCAGTGTTGTCACAGAATAGAGTCATCAGGCCTGACGCACTTGGAATTACTCCTAGGTCGGTGATGAACTCCTTCATCCAGACTCCTTCCTTTGCTGCTTCCGAAGCAGCTATGTACTCTGCTTCACATGTAGATGCCGCCACGACGCTTTGCTTGCTGCTGCACCAGCTGACTGCCCCTCCGTTCAAAATATACATGTATCCGGTTTGCGACTTGGAGTCGTCCGGATCTATGTCGAAGCTAGCATCGATGTAACCCTTTATGACGAGCTCTTCGGCACCTCCATATAAGAGAAACATGTCCTTTGTCCTTTTTAGGTACTTCAAGATATTCTTGACCGATGTCCAGTGTTCCGCTCCGGGATCACTTTGGTACCTCCCTACCAAACTCATGGCAAGGTTCACATCAGGTCTGGTACACAGCATGGCATACATAATAGAGCCTATGGCTGAAGCATAGGGGATGACACTCATCTCTTCTCTATCCTTTGCTGTGGTCGGGCATTGAGTCATACTCAATCTCACACCCTGTAACATAGGCAAGAACCCCTTCTTGGACTGATCCATATTGAACTTCTTCAATATCTTTTCAAGGTATGTGCTTTGTGAAAGACCTATGAGGCGTCTCGACCTATCTCTATAGATCTTAATACCTAATATGTAAGTAGCTTCTCCAAGGTCCTTCATTCAAAAACACGTATTCAAATAGGCCTTTACACTTTCCAAGAGTTCTATATCATTTCCCATAATCAGTATGTCATCCACATATAATATGAGAAATGCTATAGAGCTCCCACTCACTTTCTTGTAAATACAGGGTTCTCCATAAACCTGTACAAACCCAAACGCTTTAATCACCTCATTAAAGTGAATGTTCCAACTCCGAGATGCTTGCACCAGCCCATAGATGGAGCGCTGGAGCTTGCACACTTTGTTAGCATTTTTAGGATCGACAAAACCTTCCGGCTGCACCATATACAGTTCTTCCTTAAGGAAGCCATTAAGGAATGCCGTTTTGACATCCATTTGCTAGATCTCATAATCATAAAATGCGGCAATTGCTAACATGATTCGGACAGACTTTAGCATCGCTACGGGTGAGAAAGTCTCATCGTAGTCAACTCCTTGAACTTGTCGATAACCCTTAGCGACAAGCCGAGCCTTTTAGACGGTCACATTACCATCCGCGTTAGTCTTCTTCTTAAAGATCCATTTATTTTCAATGGCTCGCTTATCATCAGGCAAGTCCACCAAAGTCCACACTTTGTTCTCATACATGGATCCTATCTCGAATTTCATGGCTTCAAGCCATTTGTTGGAATCCGGGCCCGCCAACATTTCTTCATAGTTCGAAGGTTCACCGTTGTCTAACAACATGATCTCCAGGACAGGGTTGCCATACCACTCTGGTGCGGAACGTGTCCTAGTGGACCTTCGACATTCAATAGTAACTTGATCTAAAGTTTCATGATCATCATCATTAACTTCCTCTCTAGCCGGTGTAGGCTCCACAGAAACAACTTCATGTGCTCCGCTACTCTTCGGTTCGAGCGGAGGTACAATTACCTCATCAAGTTCTATTTTCCTCCCACTTACTTCTTTCGAGAGAAACTCTTTCTCGAGAAAGGATCCATTCTTAGCAACAAAGACTTTGCCTTCGGATTTGAGGTACAAGGTATACCCAATAGTCTCACATACTTGTGGCACTGCCGCAAAATGTCATATTGGTATAAAGCGCATGAAGAAACTCCATGGTGATGGATATTTGGACTCATTCGATTTCGAATCGGTTGAGACATGCAAACCATGCCTCTTGGGCAAGATGACTAAAGGACCCCGTTGGATGGAGCGGGCAAGTGATTCATTGGAAATGATACATGTTGATGTATGCAATCTAGTGAGTCTTGTAGCGTGCAGTGGATATCGTTATTTTCTTACCTTCACTGATGATTTGAGTAGATATAGTGTATATTTCCTTAATGAAACACAAGTCTGAATCGTTTGAAAGGTTCAAGCAAATTCAGAGTGAAGTTTAAAGATCATCGTGACAAGAAGATAAAAATGACTGCGATATGATCGTGGAGGTGAATATCTGAGTCACGAGTTTGGCATACAACTTAAGACAATGTGAAAGTTGTTTCACAACTAAACGCCACCTGGAACACCATAGTGTGATGGTGTGTCCGAACATCATAGTTATGCTCTATTGGATATGGTGCGTGCTATGATGTCTCTTATCGTTTTACTACTATAATTTTGGGGTTATGCATTAGAGACAACTACATTCACTTTAAATAGGGCACCATCTAAATCCGTTGAGATGACACCGTGTGAATTATGGTTTGACGGAAACCTAAGCTGTCATTTCTTAATGTTTGGGGCTGCGATACTTGTGTGGAAAATATTTTCACATAATAAGCTAGAACCCAAAGCGGACAAATGTATCTTCATAGAATACCCTAAGAACAGATGGGTATGCCTTCTATCTCAGATCCGAGTGCAAAGTGTTTGTTGCTAGAACTGGGTCCTTTCTTGAGAAAAAGTTTCTCTCGAAAGAATTGAGTGGGAGGAAGATAGAACTTGATGAGGTTGTTAAACCTTTGTTCAACCAGAGAGTAGCGCAGCGCAGAAAGATGTTTCTGTGAAGCCTACGTTAGTTGAAGAGGAAGTTAATGATGATGATCATGAAGCTTCAGGATCAAGTTACTATCGAACTTCGTAGGTCGACAAGGATGTGTACTGCTCCTCAGCGGTATGACAACTCTGTCTTGGAGGTCATGTTGTTGGACAACGATGAACCTACGAGCTATGGAGAAGCGATGATAGGCCCGGATTCCGACAAATGGTTGGAGGCCATGAAATCCGAGATAGGATCCATGTATGAAAACCAAGTGTAGACTTTGGTAGACTTGCTCGTTGGACGGCAGGTCGTTGAGTACAAATGGATCTTTAAAATTAAGACAGACACTGATGGTGAATGTCACTATTTGTAAAGCTCGACTTGTTGCAAAGATGTTTGTGACAAGTTCAAGGAGTTGACTATGATGAGACTTTCTCACTCGTAGTGGTGCTAAAGTCTGTTGGAATTATGTTAGCAGTTGCTGTGTTTTCAATTATGAAATCTGGCAGATGGATGTCAAAACATCGTTTCCTTAACGGTTTACTTGAGGAAAGGTTGTATGTGATACAACCAGAAGGTTTTGTCAGTCCTAAGGATGCTAAAAGGTGTGCAAGATTTGGTGATCCTTCCATGGACTGAAGCAAGCATCTCGGAGTTGGAATATACGCTTTGATGAGTTGATCAAAGTTTTTGAGTTTATACAAAGTTTACGAGAAACTTGTATTTGCAACAAAGTGAGTGGGAGCACTATAGAATTTCTGATAAGTATATGTGGATGACATATTGTTGATCGGAAATAATGTAGGATTTCTGGAAAGCATAAATGGTTGTTCGGAAAGTGATTTTCAAAGGAAGACCTGGATAAAGCTACCAAATTGTTGAGCATCAAGATCTATAGAGATAGATCAAGATGACTTGATGAGACTTTCAATGAGTACATACCTTGACAAAGATTTTGAAAGAGTTCAAAATGGATCAGTCAGAGAAAGAGTTCTCGCCTGATTTGTAAGGTATGAAGTTGAGTGAGACTCAAAGCTCGACCACGGCAGAACGAAGAGAAAGGATGAACGTCGTCCCCTATGCCTTAGCCATAGGCTCTGTATAGTATGTCATGTTGTGTACCGCACCTGTATGTGCCTTGCCATGAGTCTGTCAAGGGGTACAAGTGTGGTCCAGGAGTGGATCACTGGACAGAGGTCGGAATTATCCTTAGTAACCAGAGGACTAAGGAAATGTTTCTTGATTATGGAGGTGATAAAGCGTTCGTCGTTAAGAGTTACGTCGATGCAAGCTTTAACACCTATCCGGATGACTAGTAGTAGCAATCTGGATACGTATAGTGGAGCAGCCATTTGGAAATAGTACCAAGTGGAGTGTGGTAGCTGTTGGAAATATGCCCTAGAGGCAATAATAAATTAGTTATTATCATATTTCCTTGTTCATGATAATCGTTTATTATCCATGCTATAACTGTATTGATCGGAGACTTAAATGCATGTGTGGATACATAGACAAAACCATGTCCCTAGTATGCCTCTAATGGACTAGCTCGTTGATCAAAGGATGGTTAAGGTTTCCTAGCCATGGACATGAGATGTCATTTGATAACGGGATCACATCATTAGGAGAATGATGTGATGGATAAGACCCAAACTACAAACATAGCATATGATCGTGTCAGTTTATTGCTACTGTTTTCTGCATGTCAAGTATATGTTCCTATGACCATGAGATCATGCAACTCACGGATATCGGAGGAGTGCCTTGTGTGTATCAAACGTCGCAACGTAACTGGGTGACTATAAAGGTGCTCTACAGGTATCTCCGATGGTGTTTGTTGAGTTGGCATGGATCGAGACTGGGATTTGTTACTCCGTGTGACGGAGAGGTATCTCAGGGCCCACTCGGTAATACAACATCACAACAAGCCTTGCAAGCAATGTGGCTAAGTGTTAGTCACGGGATCTTGTATTACGGAACGAGTAAAGAGACTTGCCAGTAACGAGGTTGAACTAGGTATGGAGATACCGACGATCGAATCTCGGGCAAGTAACATACCGAAGAACAAAGGGGACGTTATACGGGATTAACTGAATCCTTGACATAGAGGTTCGACCGATAAAGATCTTCGTAGAATATGTAGGAACCAATGTGGACGTCCAGGTCCCGCCATTGGTTATTGACCGTAGAGGTGTCTCGGTCATGTCTACATAGTTCTCGAACCCGCAGGGTCTGCACACTTAAGGTTCGGTGACGTTTCGGTAGTGTAGAGTTATGTATGGTGGTGACCGAAGGTTGTTCGGAGTCCCGGATGAGATCCCGGACGTCACGAGGAGCTCCGGAATGGTCCGGAGGTAAAGATTCATATATAGGAAGTCCCAGTTTGGTTTCCGGAAAAGTTTCGGGCTCATCGGTAGTGTACCGGGAGTATCGGTATTGTACCGGGAGTGCCGGTAGTGTACCGGAGGACCTCCGGGAGGGGTACTTCGACCCCAAGAGGTCCATGGGCTGTGGGAGAATAATAACCAGCCCTTATTGGGCTGGGAAAACAGCCACAAAGGCCCATGGCGCAGGAGAGAAAGTCCTAAAGCAAAAAGTGGAAAATCAGCCAATAGGAGGCAATCCTACTCCAACTAGGATTGGAGGTGAAGTAGGATTTCTTCCCACCTCCTATTTCGGCCGACCCAAAGGCCTTGGCTGCCTCTCCTCTCCTCTCCTCCTATATATACTAGTGGATTGGGTGGTTTTTGGACAGAATTTCCGGCCACGTGCTACCCGTTTCACCGGTGCACAGTTTCTCCTCTAGATCGGATTTCTGCAGCGCTTAGGCGAAGCCCTGCCGGAATTGCTCCACCACCACCATCACCGGAGCGCCGTCACGCTGCCGGTGAACTCTCTCTCCTCTCCACCTCCTCTTGCTGGATCAAGATGGTGGAGATCGTCATCAAGCTGCACGTGTGCTGAACGCGGAGGTGCCGTCCGTTCGGCGCTAGATCGGAAGGACCGTGATCGAGATCGCGAGACGGTTCGTGATGTGATCACGGAACGGATCGTGATGAGTTCGCGGGACAGATCGTGATCAAGATCGTGAGACGGATCGTGATGAGTTCACGGGACGGATCATGATGTGTTCGCGGGACGGTTCGTGATTGGATCGCGGGACGCTCGGCGATTTGGATCGCGAAGAAGTTCGACTACACCAACCGCGTTTCTTAACGCTTCCCGCTTAGCGATCTACAAGGGTACGTAGATCCACTCTCCCTCTCGTAGATGCTCATCACCATGGATAGGTTTGCGTGTGCGTAGGAAAATTTTGTTTCCCATGCGACGTTCCCCAACAGTGGCATCATGAGCTAGGTTGATGGTTCGATGAGATCTCGAGTAGAACACAAAAGGTTTGTGGGCGTTGATGCTTAGATTGCTTCCTCCCTTGGTCGGATTTTGGTTCAGCGGTATTGTGAGATGAAGCGGCCCGGACCAACATTACTCGTACGCTTACGAGAGACCGGTTCCCGCGATGCAACTTGTTGCTTAGCTGGCTTGCGGGTGACAGTTTCTCTTACTCTAGTTGGATCGGATCCGACAAAGGCGGTCCTTGAGAAGGTTGAAAAGCAAACTAGTGTATCACCGTTGTGGTTTTGCGTA
Organism: Hordeum marinum; assembly: GCA_022496015.1. Classification (NCBI taxonomy): domain Eukaryota; kingdom Viridiplantae; phylum Streptophyta; class Magnoliopsida; order Poales; family Poaceae; genus Hordeum; species Hordeum marinum. Next base: position 560,195,607 of record CM039678.1, read on the forward strand.
GGTGAGAATTGTTCTTGCTAGATACCCGTAGCAGCCACGTAAAACATGCAACAACAATTAGAGGACGTCTAACTTGTTTTTGCAGGGTATGTTGTGATATGATATGGCCAATTACATGATGAGATATATGTGATGTATGAGATGATCATGTGATGTATAGATTATCACGACTTGCATGTCGGTGATTACGGCAACCGGCAGGAGCCATAGGGTTGTCTTTAATTATTGTATGACCTGCGTGTCAATCATTAAAGCGCTATGTAATGCTTTACTTTATCGCTACGGTAGCAATAGTAGTAGAAGCATGCAGGGCGTGACAACCCCGATGGCGACACGTTGATGGAGATCATGGTGTCGTGCCGGTGACGATGGAGATCATGCCGGTGTTTCGAAGATGGAGATCTTAAACACAAGTTGATGGCCATATCATGTCACTTATGAATTGCATGAGATGTTAATCCTTTTATGCACCTTGTTTTGCTTAGGACGACGGTAGCATTATAAGGTGATCCCTCACTTAATTTCAAGATAAATTGTGTTCTCCCCAAGTGTGCACCGTTGCGAAAGTTCGTCGTGTTGAGACACCACGTGATGATCGGGTGTGATAGACTCTACGTTCACATACAACGGGTGCAAGACAGATTTGCACATGCGGAACACTCGGGTTAAACTTGACGAGCCTAGCATGTACAGACATGGCCTCGGAACACAAGAGACCGAAAGGTCGAGCATGAGTCATATAGTAGATATGATCAACATAATGATGTTCACCATTGAAGCCACCTCAACTCACGTGATGATCGGACTCGAGTTGGTGAATTTGGATCATGTGACACTCAGATGACCTGAGGGATGTCAATTTGAGTGGGAGTTCTTAAGTAATATGATTAATTGAACTCATTATCATGAACATAGTCAGTAGTGTCTTTGCAAATTATGTTGTAGATTACTAGCTCGCACTGTAGCTCCCGTGTGTTTTTATATGTTCCTAGAGAAATAGAGTTGAAAGATGATGGTAGCAATATTGCGGACTGGGTCCGTGATATGAGGATTGTCCTCATTGCTGCACAGAAGGCTTATGTCCTTAATGCACCGTTCGGTACGCCACCCCCTCTAGCGTCGTCTGTAGATGTTGTGAACATCTGACAGGCACGTTCTGATGACTACTTGATAGTTTAGTGCGTCATGCATTACGACTTAGAATTGAGGCTCCAAGACGTTTTGAACGTCACGGAACATACGAGATGTTCTAAGAGCTGAGATTGTGATCTCAGGCTCGTGCCCGTGTTATGAGATATGAGATCTCAAACAAAGATTCTTTGCTTGCAAGACGAAAGAGAATAGCTCAATAGTTGAGCATGTGCTTAGATTGTCTAGGTGCCACAATCGCTTGAATCGAGTGGGAGTTGATCTTCCAGATAAGATAGTGATTGATATAGTTCTCCAAGTCACTATCACTAAGCTACTAGAACTTGGTGATGAACTATAAATTGCCAGGGATAGAAATGATTCCTGAGCTTCTCGCGATGTTTTGACACCGCGAAGGTAGAAGTCAAAAAGGAGCATCAAAGTGTTGATGGTTAGTAAAAACCACTAGTTTCGAGAAGGGCAAGGGCAAGTAGGGAAACTTCATGGATGGCAAGTCAGTTGCTGCTCCAGTGAAGCAGCCCAAAGTTGAACCTAAACCCGAGACTGAGTGCTTCCATTATGAGGAGAACGGTCACTGAAGCGGAACAACCCTGGATACATGGTAGATAAGAAGGCTGGCTAAGTCGACAGAAGTATATTTGATATGCATGTTATTGATGTGTACCTTGCTAGTACTCCTAGTAGCACCTGGGTATTGGATACCGGTTCGGTTGCTCGAAATAAAAGCTACGGAATAAATGGAGAACTAGCTAAGTGTGAGGTGACGATGTGTGTTGGAAATGTTTCCAAGGTTGATATGATCAAACATCGCACGCTCTCTCTACCTTCGGGATTAGTGACGAACCTAAATTTTATTTGGTGTTTTGCATTGAAGCATGAACGTGATTAGATCATGTTTATTGCAACACGGTTATTCATTCAAGTTAGAGAATAATGGTTATTCTGCTTACATGAATAAATACCTTCAATGGTCATGCACCTAGTAAGTGTGGTTCATTGAATCTTGATCATAGTAATACACATGTTCATAACAATGATGCCAAAAGATGCAAAGTTAATAATGATAGTACCACATACTTGTGGCACTGCCGCTAAATGTCATATTGGTATAAAGCGCATGAAGAAACTCCATGTTGATGGATCTTTGGACTCATTCGATTTTGAATCGGTTGAGACATGCGGACCATGCCTTTTGGTAAGATGACTAAACCCCGTTTTCTGGCTTGATGAAACGGGCAAGTGACTTATTGGAAACAATGCATGTTGATGTATACGATCCAATGAGTGTTTATAGCTTGCAGTGAATATCATTGTTTTCTTACCTTCACTGATGATTTGAGTAGATATAGTGTATATTTACTTAATGAAACACAAGTCTGAATTGTTTGAAAGGTTCAAAGCAAAGTTCAGAGTGAAGTTTAAAGATCATCGTGACAAGAAGATAAAAATTTCTGCGATATGATCGTGGAGGTGAATATCTGGGTTACGAGTTTGGCATACAAATTTAGACAATGTGAAAGTTGTTTCACAACTCACGCCACCTGGAACACCATAGTGTGATGGTGTGTCCGAACGTCGTAGTCATGCCTTATTTGATATAGCACATACTATGATGTCTCTTATCGTTTTAATACTATCGTTTTAGGGTTATGCATTAGAGACAACCGCATTCACTTTAAAATAGGGCACCATCTAAATCCGTTGAGATGACACCGTGTGAATTATGGTTTGATAGAAACCTAAAGCTGTCATTTCTTGATGTTTGGGGCTGCGAAGCTTGTGTGGAAAATGTTTTCACCTAATGAGCTCAAACCCAAAGCGAACAAATGCATCTTCATAGAATACGCCAAGAACAGTTGGGTATACCTTCTATCTCAGATCCGAGTGCAAAGTGTTTGTTGCTGGAATGGATCCTTTCCTGAGAAAAGGTTTCCCTCGAAAGAATTGAGTGGGAGGAAGATAGAACTTGATGAGGTTATTGAACCTTGTTTCAATCAGAGTAGCGCAGCGCAGAAAGTTGTTTCTGTGAAGCCTATGTTAGTTGAAGAAAGAAGTTAATGATGATGATCATGAAGCTTCGGATCAAGTTACTATCGAACCTCGTAGGTCGACAAGGACGTGTACTGCTCTTGAGTGGTACAACAACCCTGTCTTAAAGGTCATGTTGTTGGACAGCGATGAACCTACGAGCTATGGAGAAGCGATGATGGGCCCGGATTCCGACAAATGGATGAGACCATGAAATCCGAGATAGGATCCATGTATGAAAACCAAGTATAGACTTTGGTAGACTTGCTCGTTGGACGGCAGGTCGTTGAGTACAAATGGATCTTTAAAAATGAAGACAGACGCTGATGGTAAATATCACCATTTGTAAAGCTCGACTTGTTGCAAAGTAGTTTGTGACAAGTTCAAGGAGTTGACTACGATGAGATTTTCTCACTCGTAGTGGTGCTAAAGTCTGTTGGAATTATGTTAGCAGTTGCTGCGTTTTCAATTATGAAATCTGACAGATGGATGTCAAAACATCATTTCCTTAACGGTTTACTTGAGGAAAGGTTGTATGTGATACAACCAGAAGGTTTTGTCAGTCCTAAGGATGCTAAAAGGTGTGCAAGCTTTGGTGATCCTTCCATGGACTGAAGCAAGCATCTCGGAGTTGGAATATACACTTTGATGAGGTGATCAAAGTTTTTGATGTTTATACAAAGTTTACGAGAAACTTGTATTTGCAATAAAGTGAGTGGGAGCACTATAGAGTTTCTGATAAGTATATGTGGTTGACATATTGTTGATCGGAAATAATGTAGAATTTCTGGAAGGCATAAAAGGTTGTTTGAAAAGTGTTTTTCTAAGGAAGACCTGGATAAAGCTACCTAATTGTTGAGCATCAAAATCTATAGAGATAGATCAAGATGCTTGATGAGACTTTCAATGAGTGCATACCTTGACAAGATTTTGAAAGAGTTCAAAATGGATCAGCCAGAGAAATAGTTCTCGTCTGATTTGTAAGGTGTGAAGTTGAGTGAGACTCAAAGCTCGACAACGGCAGAAGAAAGAGAAAGGATGAATGTCGTCCCCTATGCCTTAGCCATAGGCTCTATATTATGCCATGCTGTGTACCGCACCTATGTGTGCCTTGCCACGAGTCTGTCAAGGGGTACAAGAGTGGTCCAGGAGTGGATCACTGGACAGCGGTCGGAATTATCCTTAGTAACCAGAGGACTAAGGAAATGTTTCTTGATTATGGAGGTGATAAAGAGTTCGTCGTAAAGAGTTACGTCGATGCAAGCTTTAACACCTATCCGGATGACTAGTAGTAGCAATCTGGATACGTATAGTGGAGCAGCCATTTGGAAATAGTACCAAGTGGAGTGTGGTAGCAGTGATTACAGTTTGACATAGAGATTTGCAAAGTACACACGGATCTGAATATCGCAGACCCGTTGACTATAAGACCTCTCTCACATGCAAAGCATGATCGAGCCCCAAAACTCATTGGGTGTTAGATTCATAACAATGCGAATCACATGGTGATGTGAACTAGATTATTGACTCTAGTGCAAGTGGGAGACTGTTGGAAATATGCCCTAGAGGCAATAATAAATTAGTTATTATCATATTTCCTTGTTCATGATAATCGTTTATTATCCATGCTATAACTGTATTGATCGGAGACTTAAATGCATGTGTGGATACATAGACAAAACCATGTCCCTAGTATGCCTCTAATGGACTAGCTCGTTGATCAAAGGATGGTTAAGGTTTCCTAGCCATGGACATGAGATGTCATTTGATAACGGGATCACATCATTAGGAGAATGATGTGATGGATAAGACCCAAACTACAAACATAGCATATGATCGTGTCAGTTTATTGCTACTGTTTTCTGCATGTCAAGTATATGTTCCTATGACCATGAGATCATGCAACTCACGGATATCGGAGGAGTGCCTTGTGTGTATCAAACGTCGCAACGTAACTGGGTGACTATAAAGGTGCTCTACAGGTATCTCCGATGGTGTTTGTTGAGTTGGCATGGATCGAGACTGGGATTTGTTACTCCGTGTGACGGAGAGGTATCTCAGGGCCCACTCGGTAATACAACATCACAACAAGCCTTGCAAGCAATGTGGCTAAGTGTTAGTCACGGGATCTTGTATTACGGAACGAGTAAAGAGACTTGCCAGTAACGAGGTTGAACTAGGTATGGAGATACCGACGATCGAATCTCGGGCAAGTAACATACCGAAGAACAAAGGGGACGTTATACGGGATTAACTGAATCCTTGACATAGAGGTTCGACCGATAAAGATCTTCGTAGAATATGTAGGAACCAATGTGGACGTCCAGGTCCCGCCATTGGTTATTGACCGTAGAGGTGTCTCGGTCATGTCTACATAGTTCTCGAACCCGCAGGGTCTGCACACTTAAGGTTCGGTGACGTTTCGGTAGTGTAGAGTTATGTATGGTGGTGACCGAAGGTTGTTCGGAGTCCCGGATGAGATCCCGGACGTCACGAGGAGCTCCGGAATGGTCCGGAGGTAAAGATTCATATATAGGAAGTCCCAGTTTGGTTTCCGGAAAAGTTTCGGGCTCATCGGTAGTGTACCGGGAGTATCGGTATTGTACCGGGAGTGCCGGTAGTGTACCGGAGGACCTCCGGGAGGGGTACTTCGACCCCAAGAGGTCCATGGGCTGTGGGAGAATAATAACCAGCCCTTATTGGGCTGGGAAAACAGCCACAAAGGCCCATGGCGCAGGAGAGAAAGTCCTAAAGCAAAAAGTGGAAAATCAGCCAATAGGAGGCAATCCTACTCCAACTAGGATTGGAGGTGAAGTAGGATTTCTTCCCACCTCCTATTTCGGCCGACCCAAAGGCCTTGGCTGCCTCTCCTCTCCTCTCCTCCTATATATACTAGTGGATTGGGTGGTTTTTGGACAGAATTTCCGGCCACGTGCTACCCGTTTCACCGGTGCACAGTTTCTCCTCTAGATCGGATTTCTGCAGCGCTTAGGCGAAGCCCTGCCGGAATTGCTCCACCACCACCATCACCGGAGCGCCGTCACGCTGCCGGTGAACTCTCTCTCCTCTCCACCTCCTCTTGCTGGATCAAGATGGTGGAGATCGTCATCAAGCTGCACGTGTGCTGAACGCGGAGGTGCCGTCCGTTCGGCGCTAGATCGGAAGGACCGTGATCGAGATCGCGAGACGGTTCGTGATGTGATCACGGAACGGATCGTGATGAGTTCGCGGGACAGATCGTGATCAAGATCGTGAGACGGATCGTGATGAGTTCACGGGACGGATCATGATGTGTTCGCGGGACGGTTCGTGATTGGATCGCGGGACGCTCGGCGATTTGGATCGCGAAGAAGTTCGACTACACCAACCGCGTTTCTTAACGCTTCCCGCTTAGCGATCTACAAGGGTACGTAGATCCACTCTCCCTCTCGTAGATGCTCATCACCATGGATAGGTTTGCGTGTGCGTAGGAAAATTTTGTTTCCCATGCGACGTTCCCCAACAGTAGCAGTGTTTACGGTTTGACATAGAGATTTGCAAAGTACACATGGATCTGAATATCGCAGACCCGTTGACTATAAGACCTCTCTCACATGCAAAGCATGATCGATCCCCAGAACTCATTGGGTGTTAGATTCATAATAATGTGAATCACATGGTGATGTGAACTAGATTATTGACTCTAGTGCAAGTGGGAGACTGTTGGAAATATGCCCTAGAGGCAATGATAAATTAGTTATTATCATATTTCCTTGTTCATGATAATCATTTATTATCCATGCTATAATTGTATTGATCGGAGACTTACATGCATGTGTGGATACATAGACAAAACCATGTCCCTAGTATGCCTCTAATGGACTAGCTCGTTGAACAAAGGATGGTTAAGGTTTCCTAGCCATGGACATGAGATGTCATTTGATAACGGGATCACATCATTAGGAGAATGATGTGATGGATAAGACCCAAACTACAAACATAGCATATGATCGTGTCAGTTTATTGCTACTGTTTTCTGCATGTCAAGTATATGTCCCTATGACCATGAGATCATGCAACTCACGGATATCGGAGGAGTGCCTTGTGTGTATCAAATGTTGCAATATAACTGGGTGACTATAAAGGTGCTCTACAGGTATCTCCGATGGTGTCTGTTGAGTTGGCATGGATCGAGACTGGGATTTGTTACTCCGTGTAACAGAGAGGTATCTCGGGGCCCACTCGGAATGCAACATCACAATAAGCCTTGCAAGCGATGTGACTAATTGTTAGTTGCGGGATCTTGTATTACGGAACGAGTAAAGAGACTTTCCGGTAACGAGGTTGAACTAGGTATGAAGATACCGACGATCGAATCTCGGGCAAGTAACATACCGAAGAACAAAGGGAACGTTATACGGGATTAACTGAATCCTTGACATAGAGGTTCGACCGATAAAGATCTTCGTAGAATATGTAGGAACCAATGTGGACTTCCTGGTCCCGCCATTGGTTATTGACCGTAGAGGTCTCTCGGTCATGTCTACATAGTTCTCGAACCCGCAGGGTCTGCACACTTAAGGTTCGGTGACGTTTCGGTAGTGTAGAGTTATGTATGGTGGTGACCGAAGTTTGTTCGGAGTCCTAGATGAGATCCCGGACGTCACGAGGAGCTTCGGAATGGTCCGGAGGTAAAGATTCATATATAGGAAGTCCCAGTTTGGTTTCCGGAAAAGTTTCGGGCTCATCGGTAGTGTACCGGGAGTGCCGGTAGTGTACCGGGAGTGCCGGGAGTGTACCGGGAGACCTCCGGGAGGGGTACTTCGACCCCAAGAGGTCCATGGGCTGTGGGAGAGTATTAACCAGCCCTTAGTGGGCTGGGAAAACAGCCACAAAGGCCCATGGCGCAGGAGAGAAAGTCCTAAAGCAAAAAGTGGAAAATCAGCCAATAGGAGGCAATCCTACTCCAACTAGGATTGGAGGTGAAGTAGGATTGCTTCCCACCTCCTATTTCGGCCGACCCAAAGGCCTTGGCTGCCTCTCCTCTCCTCTCCTCCTATATATACTAGTGGATTGGGTGGTTTTTGGACAGAATTTCCGGCCACGTGCTACCCGTTTCACCGGTGCACAGTTTCTCCTCTAGATCGGTTTTCCACAGCGCTTAGGCGAAGCCCTGCCGGAATCACTCCACCACCATCACCGGAGCGCCGTCACGCTGTCGGTGAACTCTCTCTCCTCTCCACCTCCTCTTGCTGGATCAAGACAGTGGAGATCGTCATCAAGCTGCACGTGTGCTGAACGCGGAGGTGCCGTCCGTTCGGCGCTAGATCGGAAGGACCGTGATCGAGATCGCGAGACGGTTCGTGATGAGATCGCGGAACGGATCGTGATGAGATCGCGGAACGGATCGTGATGAGTTCGCAGGACAGATCGTGATCAAGATTGTGAGACGGATCGTGATGAGATCGCGGGACGGATCGTGATGAGTTCACGGGACGGATCGTGATTAGATCGTGATGAGATCGCGGGACGCTCGGCGATTTGGATCGCGAAGATGTTCGACTACTCCAACCGCGTTTCTTAACGCTTCCCGCTTAGCGATCTACAAGGGTACATAGATCCACTCTCCCTCTCGTAGATGCTCATCACCATGGATAGGTTTGTGTGTGCATAGGAAAAATTTTGTCTCCCATGCGACGTTCCCCAACACTAAGTACTTGGGGCAGTTCCGCTTCTAGTGACCGGTACCCTTCCAATAAAAACACTCAGTCTCAGACTTGGGTCCATTCTTGTTCTTCTTTTTCCTGACAACTTGCTTACCGGGCACGGCAACAGCTTTGCCATCCTTCTTGAAGTTCTTCTTACCCTTGCCTTTCTTGAAACTACTGGTCTTATTTACCATCAACACTTGATGCTCCTTTTTGATCTCGACCTCCGCTGATTTCAGCATTGAGTACAACTCAGGAATGGACTTCTACATCCCCTGCATGTTGTAGTTCATCACAAAGCTTTTGTAGCTAGGTGGAAGGGACTGGAGTATTCTGTCAATGACTGAGTCATCCGGGAGATTAACTCCTAGCTGAGTCAAGCGGTTGTATAGCCCAGACATCTTGAGGATGTGCTCACTAAAAGAACTATTCTCCTCCATCTTACAGCTGAAGAACTTGTCGGAGAAGTCATATCTCTCGACCCGGGCATGAGCTTGGAAAACCAGTTTCAGCTCTTGGAACATCTCATATGCTCCGTGTTGCTCAAAATGCTTTTGGAGCCCCGGTTCTAAACTGTAAAGCATGCCGCACTGAACAAGGGGTAATCATCGCAGCGAGAATGCCAAGCGTTCGGAACGTCTTGCTCTGCTGGGAGAAGGGGTGGGTCACCTAGTGGTGCATCAAGGACATACAATTTCTTGGAAGCTATGAGGATGATCCTCAAGCCACGGACCCGGTCCGCATAGTTGCTTCCATCATCTTTCAGCTTGGTTTTCTCTAGGAACGCGTTGAAATTGAGGGTGACATTCGCGTTGGCCATTGGATCTACAATATAGATTGTAAAGATAATTTTAGACTAAGTTCATGATAATTAAGTTCACATAATCAAATTATTTAATGAACTCCCACTTAGATAGACATCTCTCTAGTCATCCAAGTGACACATGATCCATGTCAACTAGCCCGTGTCCGATCATCACACGAGACGGACTAGTCATCCATGGTGAACATCTCCATGTTGATCGTATCTTCTATACGACTCATGTTCGACCTTTCGGTCTTCCGTGTTCCGAGGCCATGTCTGTGCATGCTAGGATCGTCAAGTCAACCTAAGTGTTCCGCGTGTGTAAATCTGGCTTACACCCGTTGTATGTGAACGTTAGAGCCTATCACACCCGATCATCACGTGGTGCTTCGGAACAACGATCCTTAGCAACGGTGCACAGTTAGGGTGAACACTTTTCTTGAAATTTTATTGAGAGATCATCTTATTTACTACCGTCGTTCTAAGCAAATAAGATGTAAACATGACAAACATCACATGCAATCAATATAGTGACATGATATGGCCAATATCATCTTGCTCCTTTGATCTCCATCTTCGGGGCACCATGATCATCACTGTCACCGGCACGACACCATGATCTCCATCATTGTGTCTTCATGAAGTTGTCTCGCCAACTATTACTTCTACTACTATGGCTAACGTTTAGCAATAAAGTAAAGTAATTACATGGCGTTTATGATTGACACGTAGGTCATACAATAAAATAAGACAACTCCTATGGCTCCTGCCGGTTGTCATACTCATTGACATGCAAGTCATGAATCCTATTACAAGAACATGATCAATCTCATACATCACAATGCATCACATCACATCCTTTGGCCATATCACATCACAAGGCATATGCTGCAAAACCAAGTTAGACGTCCTCTAATTTGTAGTTGCAAGTTTTTACGTGGCTGCTATAGGTTACTAGTAAGAACGTTTCTTACCTACGCCAAAACCACAATGTGATATGCCAATTGCTATTTACCCTTCATAAGGACCCTTTTCATCGAATCCAATCCGACTAAGGTGGGAGAGACAGACACCCGCTAGCCACCTTATGCAACAAGTGCATGTTAGGCGGTGGAACCAGTCTCACGTAAGCGTACGTGTAAAGTCGGTCCGGGCCGCTTCATCCCACAATACCGCCGAATCAAGATAAGACTAGTAGTGGTAAGCAAATTAACAAGATCGACGCCCACAACTGCTTTGTGTTCTACTCGTGCATAGATTCTACGCATAGACCTAGCTCATGGTGCCACTGTTGGGAGATGTAGTAGTAAATCAAAAAAATTCCTACGATCACCAAGATCTATCCATGGAGAAACCAGCAACGAGTGGGGAGAGATTGCATCTTCATACCTTTGAAGATCGCTAAGCGGAAGCGTTACAAGAACGCGGTTGGTGGAGTCGTACTCGCAGCGATTCAGATCGCGGTGGATTCCGATCTCAGCGCCGAACAACGGCGCCTCCGCGTTCAACACACGTGCAGCCCGGTGACGTCTCCTAAGACTTGATCCAGCAAGGAGGAAGGAGAGGTTGAGGGAGAGCTCCGGCAGCACGACGGCGTGGTGACGGTGGAGCTATGTGAACTCCGGCAGGGCTTCGCCAAGCGCTACGGAGAACGAGGAAGAGGAAGGGTAAGGCAGCACCGAGAGAGAAAGAAGTCGTGTCTCAAATCAGCCCAAACCCTTGCATATATATATAGGAGGAGGGAGATGGAGGGCTGCCTTGGCCCCTCCTCCAAGGAGGAGAGCTTCGGCCGAACTAGGGGGAGAGTCCACCTCCCACAAGGGAGGTGGATCTCCTCCTTTTAAACCTTTTTCAGCCCTATCTCTTATCTCCAGTCACATGGGCCTTTCTAGAAGGTCTTGGCCAGCCCAATAAGGGCTGGCACACCTTCTCTAAGGGCCCACGAAGTCCTTTGGTCATCACACCCCTCCCGGGGGTCCTCTGGCACCCTCCCGGCACTCCCGGTACACTACCGATGAGCCCGAAAACTTTCCGGTGACCAAAACTGGACTTCCTATATATCAATCTTTACCTCTGGACCATTCCGGAGCTCCTCGTGATGTCTAGGATCTCATCCGGGACTCCAAACAACTTTCGGTAATCACGTATACCATTTCCCTATAACCCTAGCGTCATCAAACCTTAAGTGTGTAGACCCTACGGGTTCGGGAGACACGTAGACATGACCGAGACACCTCTCCGGTCAATAACCAACAGCGGGATCTGGATAGCCATGTTGGCTCCCACATGCTCCATGATGATCTCATCGGATGAACCACGATGTCAGGGATTCAGTCAATCCCGCATACAATTCCCTTTGTCTATCGGTATGATACTTGCCCGAGATTCGATCGTCGGTATCTCTATACCTTGTTCAATCTCGTTACCGGCATGTATCTTTACTCGTTCCGTAATACGTCATCTCGTGGCTAACTCCTTAGTCACATTGAGCTCATTATGATGATGTCTTACCGAGTGGGCCCAGAGATACCTCTCCGTCACACGGAGTGACAAATCCCAGTCTCGATTCGTGCCAACCCAACAGACACTTTCAGAGATACCCGTAGTGCACCTTTATAGCCACCCAGTTACGTTGTGACATTTGGCACACCCAAAGCATTCCTACGGTATCTGGGAGTTGCACAATCTCATGGTCTAAGGAAACGATACTTGACATTGAAAAGCTTTAGCAGACGAACTACACGATCTTGTGCTATGCTTAGGATTGGGTCTTGTCCATCACATCATTCTCCTAATGATGTGATCCCATTATCAACGACATCCAATGTCCATGGTCATGAAACCACGACCATCTATTGATCAATGAGCTAGTCAACTAGAGGCTCACTAGGGACATGTTGTGGTCTATGTATTCACACATGTATTACAGTTTCCGGTTAACACAATTATAGCATGAACAATAGACAATTATCATGAACAAGAAAATACAATAATAACCATTTTATTATTGACTCTAGGGCATATTTCTAACACCAAGGGCCAAGCCATCTAGGCTTCGGCCAAAGGGAGGAGAGGAGGAATCCTCCGCCAATCCTAGTAGGACTAGGGCTCCTTCCTTATTTGGTCTTTTTGCCTTTTTCCACCTTTTTCTCTTTGGACTTTTCTTCCCAGACGCATGGGCCTTGTGTGGGACTTCCACCGGTCCACTAAGGGCTGGTATTCACCCTCCCACAGCCCATGTTGCCTCTTGGGTCGAAATACCTCTCCCGAAGGTCTCCCGGTACACTACCGATGAGCCCAAAACTTTTCCGGCGACCAAAACAGGACTTCCTATATATGAATCTTTACCTCCGGACCATTCCGGAGCTCCTCGTGACATCCAGGATCTCATCCGGGATTCCGAACAACCTTCGGTCACCACCATGTATAACTCTATACTACCGAAACGTCACCAAACCTTAAGTGTGCAGACCTTGCGGGTTCGAGAACTATGTAGACATGACCGAGACACCTCTACGGTCAATAACCAATAGCAGGACCTGGATGCCCATATTGGTTCCTACATATTCTAGAAGATCTTTATCGGTCGAACCTCTATGTCAAGGATTCGGTTAATCCTGTATGATGTTCCCTTTGTTCTTCGGTATGTTACTTGCCCGAGATTCGATCCTCGGTATCTCCATACCTAGTTTAACCTTGTTACCGGCAAGTCTCTTTACTCGTTCCGTAATACAAGATCTCGTGACTAACACTTAGTCACATTGCTTGCAAGGCTTATTGTGATGTTGTATTACCGAGCGGGCCCTGAGATACCTCTCCATCACACGGAGTAACAAATCCCAGTCTTGATCCATGCCAACCCAGCAGACACCCTCGGAGATACCTATAGAGCACCTTTATAGTCACCCAGTTACGTTGCGACGTTTGATACACACAAGGCACTCCTCCGGTGTCCGTGAGTTGCATGATCTCATGGTCATAGGAACATATACTTGACATGCAGAAAACAGTAGCAATAAACTGACACGATCATATGCTACGTTTGTAGTTTGGGTCTTGTCCATCACATCATTCTCCTAATGATGTGATCCCGTTATCAAATGACATCACATGTCAATGGCTAAGAAACCTTGACCATCTTTGATCGACGAGCTAGTTCACTAGAGGCATACTAGGGACAAAGTGTTGTCTATTTATCCACACATGTAATGTGTTTCCAATCAATACAATTATAGCATGAACAATAAACAATTATCATGAACAAGTAAATATAATAATAAACACTTTATTTATTGCCTCTAGGGCATATTTCCAACTGTTAATAGGTTTTGACGATTTTTTTTCACAAGAGAAACTGATGCGAAAAAACAATGCCTCTCGCGGGAAAAAAGGTGTTTTTTACGTATCCACGAGGCACGACTGTGCCTCTTGAGGAAGAGAACATGTGCCTCTTGCGGAAGCAAAAAACATGCCTCTTGCGAAAGAAAAAAAAGGTGTTTTCTTCCGTGTCCGAGAGGCACGGTCGTGCCTCTCGCGAGAGCAAAATCGTGCCTCTTGCAGAAGAAAAAAACAGAAAACATGTTTTCTTTTCCGTTTCCGAGTGGCACGGTGCCTCCCGCGAGAGCAAAACATTGCCTCTCGTAGAAGCAAAACCATGCTTCTCGTGAAAAATAAATAGAAAATGTGTTTTTTTCGTTACCGAGAGGCACGGTGCCTCTCGCGAAAACAAAACCGAACCTCTTGCAAAAGCAAAATCATGCCTCTCGTAGAAGACAAAAACAAAAAATACGTATTTTTTCTTTTCGGAGAGGCACGGTCTCGCAAAAGTAGAACAGTGCCTCTCTTGGAAGAAAACCCACGCTTTTCGAGAAAGAAAAAATACGGAAAACGTGTTTTTTTCATGAACATTTTTTCTAATTTTTTGCGTCCAAAAGCTAAGAAAGACCGATAGAAAACCGGACCACCAAAAAAACCGGGAATAAACACACCTAAAAAGTCAAAAACGAGTGCGGAAAAATCAAAAATTTCGAAGAAAACGCTCAGAACGCGACACGTGGCGATGACTGAGAATGCGCCAAATGACGGCGCGTGGGCGTGATTGTTGAAGGCTCCCAAAGGAACGCTCGCTAACTAGTTGCTCCTGAATCGTATCCCGTAGATTAGTGAAATTTATAGCCCTAGAAGGTAATGTACTTGTTGCCAATAGCGACCAAGACAACTATAAGTTCCAACCCAATTAGGCAAATAGAAACATCCATCCCTCGTCGCATTGAAAATGAAGGCAACTCAAGATCATCATCATATTTTACAAAAGGAGATCACCATTTACCATTAAAGAAGTAGAAAACCAAATGGGGCCAATCATAAACGCTGATTGGCCCTTTGCATTGAAAATAAAACGAGTTAATATATTTCTAACTCATCAATGCGCCTTTTCTCCGACTCACGTAACATTGTGAGTTTCATGTACCGACCTGTATACCCAACCAGAAAAGCTTAGGTTGTGGAATTTGACGTGAATGCCCATCTATTATGCTTATATGGTATATCGCTAGACCTTCTAGAATTAAAGGCGTCTCATTCAATTGAGTTCTCCAACTAGAAATTGGGTTGTCGATTTTGACGGGTCAACAATCTCTCACTTAATTATTTTAATTCGCTATGCTTTCTTATTTCATCGAAAATTAAAGATTGGATTTTGTTCATGATTTTAACCGGGTCAACAATTCTTCAAATCAATTGGAATCAAATTATAAAATTTAAAGAGGAGTGACTTTTCAAAAAACTAATACACCTTATATTTTAAGATAGATTGTGTACAAATTTTTTGAAAATTCAAAAACATTAATAGCGCAGCAAAGCGCGCATAACCTATAGCACCGATGATGCATCCATGGGATCTATGAATTCTGAACATACTCCGTTGAACTAATTAATAGACTGTTGAAAGTTGGGCTCCTCTACCTATTGCTATCCTATACATGGTGAAATTTCACAAACCCTTTTCTTTGGTTGTGTCATAATATTGAGTTCCCATCCCAGAATTGTATGTTGCCAGGTTCGACGATGACCGCTACATATGTCCGTATTTGATTGCGCACGTACGAATGCCTTGTAGTACTCTGCTGGCTGATGTGTTTGTCTCTGAATTTTGAGATGGCCCCATGGATTAATGGACTAGTGTGATTAGCGGTAATAACTTTTGGCTCTAGAAGTTGAGGACACTTGCGTAGTAGGGAGACAAGCAGAGGCCCTCCATCCAGGGGCTCCTCAGCTGCGTCAGGAACGGGTCCTGCATCCACTCCAGCCCCCCGCCGCCGCCCCTCGCCGTCTCCAGCTGCGGCAGACGCATCGCCGGCGGCCTCGCCACCGCCACGGCCTCCTCTTTCTTCACGCTATGGTGGTGCACGGCGACGTTGACGGCCTCGTGGGCGACCTCGGACGCGGACGAGACGTCGGGCGAGCCGGCGCTGCTGCAGTGGGAGTGGGAGTGGGAGGCCGTGGTGGAGCGCGCGCGCGCGAGCTCCTCCATGGCCACCCGCTGCTCCAGCTCCTTGAGAGACACGGCCTTGCGGTACACCTTGCAGAGCACCACGTCCTGCTGCTCGCCGGCGCCGGCGCCGGCGTCGGGCAGGCGGTACTCGTTCATGACCCAGTCCGTCTTGGTGCCCCGGGGCGCGCGGCCCTGGTAGTACACCAGCGTCTTCTTGAGCCCGACGAGGCGCTTGGGGTCGGCGGCGCACCGCACGGCGCGGTCGGACCCCGTGGCCTTCCAGAACCCGCGCTCCGTCGTGCGGCTCGGGCGCCCGCCGCTTCCCGCCGCGTGCTTCCGGCCGTCGCGGGGCACGAAGAAGTACCACTCGCGCTCGCTGGCGATGGTGGCAAGCCCGGGGAGGTCCCAGGGGTCGTGCCGGTACAGGTGCACCGTCGGAATGATGTCGAACGGCGCCCTGACCTGCTGCTGCGTGTTGCTGGCACTGACGTGCTGCTTGAGGTAGAACTCCAGCAGCTCCTCCTCCGTGGGGTGGAACCGGAACCCCGGCAGCTCCAGCGACGGCGCCGCCGCTGCTCCTCGCCGCTCCATGGATCAGATCAGCTACCTAGCTGGCTGCCGATCGAGCTTGAGTAGATTCCAGAGTGGTGAGCAAAGCAGAGGTGTTGGTTGTTGGATGAATGTGTTGGGAGCAGAGGATGTTTGCATATATAGGCCGGCGGCAAAGCTGGAGAGGGAAATAATGGGGTCGTTCTCCGTCCAAATTCCAAGTCTCCCCATGACTTTTACTGGCCAAGCTAGCAGACAGTGAGTGAGTGTGAGTGTCTGTGGACTTGGAATTCTTAAGTGATACTAATTTGTGTTGATTAATTGACTGGGGATTGAGTTTTGGATAGCTACAACTACAAGCTGTGAGTGTGATTAATTAACTGCCAACTTGGTTATGGGTGATTTGTTTAGTGCTGAAAAGCCAGGAATCAATGGTCTGCATCTACTGTTGTGGATGTACTACCTTCTAGTACCTGTGATCTCATCTCAAGTTGATGATGCATGCAAGGCTTTAAAAAATTGGATTAATTAAGAAAGGAAATTGGTAGGAAGTTATGTTTGTGTGTAGTAGTGGTTCCCTGTTAAAATCCACTGAGTTTTACATAATGAAGTTTCCCCGCAGCCAATCCAAGTTAGTGGGAGAATCATGATTGGTCAACCACCGCAGAGCAATCAACAGAGTGAATTCAACTTCGGATAAAAAAAATTGGACATTGTGAATACATTTTAGCTTCACAACTTCACATGAGCAAATAAAAAAAAATGTAATAGAAGTTGGTTACCCTGCAGCAAAACCACCAAAAAAAGGCTAATGCATGGCAAGTTGCCATAGAAATATAGCAGAGATCGGGCCCAATGTGAATTTTCATTCCATGCAAAATAGATCATAGGAAAATTTATAAAAAAAAATTCAAAGTGTTACTCTAATCCCGATTACAAATGCACCCTTGTGAATATAGTAAATTCTGAAAAAAACAGTACAGAAATTCAAAAACAATATGTTTTTTTTTTGTGGATGAACATCACAAGTTTTTGTAACATCCTGCAAAATGTCATCATAAAAAGTTTTTGTAACATCCTGCAAAATGTCACCATGAAAAGGCATCCATAGAGGTATATGCCACAAAGAGAAAAAAAAAAGGAGTGCTACAAAATATGTCTTTTTGAGTCCCTCTTTTAATAGACTGTTGATGATATTGAGTGCCACAAAGGATGACTGTTGATGATAGCGAGTCCCAAAAAGGAGTGAACATCACAAGTCCATAGAGGTATATACCATTTAATAGAGAAAGTATCCATGTACAATAAGTCAATAATTGCCATTTTGCCAATATAGATACTCATTTTAAAAGAGTTGGATAATCCGGTTAGAAGAATCATATTGTCATGCTTTAGCCGAAAATGGCTTTTGGTTGGTAGTTGCTTAATGACATTCACCCTTGATGGTGAAGATTTTCTTTTTGAGAAGCGCAGCACAGCCGCAGACGTTTACATACTCACACATACAGTCATTCCTATGAATGCATTCACGCACACTCTCATGTTAGCACCTCCAAGAGTCTGGGCCGATAGGCACGCCATGATCGAATATCGTTGAAAAGCCACGAATAAATCCAGAAAAAATGCGACCACTCTTGTCAAGTCTAGCACTTGAACCCAGGTGGGCACATTCCACAACAAGGAGTCTAGGCATATCAGTTTCCTTAATGGTGATGATTAAAAGGATAAATAGAAGAGGAAACTAATTAGAAGGTGTGGGTTGTGTTTTGTGTAGTGCTCCCATGTTGAAGCCCGCTATGGTAACATTTGAGGGGGATTATGCCAAAAAGAATTAGGGAGGATTAAGCTCTTAACATAATTTTTTGTCTATTTTCACTCTTAACATCATAAGTTTGTGCTTATGTAAAATAAGTATGTGCACGGAGCAGCATCCTTAAACAGAGTGTTTTCCAGGAGCCGCCCTGACAGCTCAAGGTCGTGGATGGAAGAATCTAGAAATAAATCTGGTGTTGCAGAGTACTAGTTAAATTTGCCTCCTGTGTTTATATAATTATTAAATAAAACTTAGGAGAGTCGCCATTCAAACAAAAAAGAATACTCAGGCGAGTGAGTGATTGGATAATTAGAAGATTCAGCGCAGCCAATCGGATTGGGCTTACGTCGCTCTCAAGCATTGGGGGGGGGGGGGGGGGGCGGAATAATCTCTGACGTGTAAATGTAAAGTATATTCTGAGAAGCCACTCTTGACCCTAGGTCAACCGTTTCGCAGCCATACTTGTTTATGAAAAGGATGCGGTTAAGCAAGAAATAAATAAGCTGTTGAACACAAATCTTTGACCTGTTTTTATCTTGAACTAGGCCAGTGCTAATATTATATCGGGAAAAACTATTTCAAAGCACAACTGCTGTATGTAATTTGACTGGAATTTGTGTTGGATAAATCAATTTTGTAGGAGAGGGAATGGTTGGAAGAGGAAGAAAGCTAAAGGAAGAAGAAAGAAGGAGAAATGTTACATCATTTAATCTAATAGCCCAGAAATTTGACTTGCTCAAAATAAGTTTAACTTACGTGTAGCCGATCCCTTTTAAAAGGGCTGAATAATCCAACTAGATGAATTTCCAAACATGTTTTTTTATAGGTAATTCTCTACGCTGCATCATGGCAAATCACATGATAACTTACTGTGTTGTAGCAGGGCAATTTTGTGTTTTTACCATGACAAATCTTTGTTGTAATAGCACGACAAATGTTTCCGTTATAGCATGACAACAAGTCCCAAGCGTCAGCTCGTTGGTGGCGTCTTTTTTATTCACTGCCACCCTTAGCACAGCTAATCAGGAGAGCCCTTTTTTTAATAGGATGTCAGGCGAGTCTGTGATTGAATAATTAGAAGATTAGCAGAGGTAATCAGATTGGACCGACGTCGCTGTCAAGGGTCACGAGCAGCAGAATAATCTCTGACCTGCCACTGCAAAGTAGACATATTTATTTTAAAAGAAAGAAGCCACTCACTCTTGACCCCCGGTCAACCCTTTCGCAGCCACACGTACTTTACAAAATATAAATATGAATGCGCTCAAAGCAAAAAAAAAAAAAAAAAGAACTGTTGAACCCGTTTATCTTGATCGATCTTGAGCCATGCCAGCATGAAAATCCCATGAAAACTATTTCGTCCCGTCTGAAAAGGCCGGGGTTTCCCCACTGCTCTAATTAGAAATTCAATTCCTTGCGTTCAAATCAGGGAGATCCAGATGGTCCAGCCAGCAGGCAGGCAAAGTGAGCAGTGGAGGAGCATTGCATTGCCTGGGTCGCAGGCAAGGCTCCACTGACGCTGACGACCTTTGAAACGGTAAAATGTAAGTGACGCAGATCGTCGCAGGCCCAACAAAATTCACCAAGATTTTCCAAGGATCCGTCCGCCCGTGTCCACTAGCGGCTGAGAGGCCGTGACTTTCCACAGCAAATTCCAAATATCTCTTACCATCCGTCCCGCCCGTCCGTCCGTCCGTCGGTGTCGCTGAACGCAGAAAACCGTGTTGAAATGTTCCAAGCCTTGAACTTCTTTCCTCCTCCTTTTTCCCCTGTGTTGACGAGCAGGAAATTCAAGGTGGAAAATCATTACACAAAGACGGCATAGAATGTAATAGAAATGTTTCGATGAAAGTGCTTCCACTTTTTTAGGTGCGTTGCATTTGGCTTTCGGCAACCATCTCTGGCCGAATTTAGTACTGCTCCATGTTGGTTGACACCATATATAATATAGAGAGAGGGAGAAAAGGGGGAGAGGAAGTTGCCTTCGACTTCCAAGTCTTTTTATGCCTCTTCGCGGGAAGCAAACTTGGAAGGAACCCTCCCAGAAAACGGCTCGAAAAAAGAATTCTCTCCTGCAAATTAAAAGATTAGGCTGCTGAAATGCACATTATTTTCTAGGCTGCAGAATAAAACATAAAAAGGACTAGTGTGTGTCTCACTCTCAAAACCCACAGCCATAGACTGGACAGTCCGCTGTTAAAAATCAAGAAAGGGGCGCCCTCCTCTGCAGCACCATGCACAACAGCAAGGATCCATCCACATCACGCAGAATCTAGACCGTTTCCCCTTCCATCCAGCCCAGGCCGCTGTCCATCTCATCCCGGCCGGTCAAGTCCATGCCCCTGCGTTGCTTCTGTCTGTTCACGCCAAAAAACGCAGTGCAGCCACTCACCTGGCACCACGAGTGCAAAAGGAGGAGGAAGACAATGGCCATGGCAGCTTGCAGTACTTTGAAACGGTCCAAGTCTTGGGCGATGCGCACTTCTCTTGCACCACTGCGACCTCGATGGTCAGTGCCGGGAGCGATGATGACGACGATGGCCGCCTTTTGGTTGTGGGGGAAGAACAAGACCTGTTGGAACAAGTTAGTGCTGGATGTTTCTTTCAGCTGCAGAATTTTTGGACATGATAAGATGATGGTTTACCTAAGTGTTCCAACATGACGCCTTGTCTCGAGAAAGGAAACAAGGAGTGAAGCTTTCCCCAGCACTGCAGTTATTGGGACAACAAGATGCATTCTACGCTTTCTTGGCCCTGCAGTTATTAGCAAAAGAAGAAACAATACAATCCAGGCTTATAGCAATATATATCAATTATCATGTATCTATGTAAGACAAAAATAAATGGCAAACAGACAACTGCTTTTATTCTGGGCTGAAAGCCCGAAACTTTCTTTATGACAGGAGGACCCGGGCTGGTGCATGTTGGGCACATATAGCCGGACAAGACCTGCGCCATCGCGCTTATTTATCTTTCTAGAGAGCTATTCATGCAGTTTGTATAGTAGGTAACCTCAGCAAAGTCCAAGCCAGAATCTCAAGTTTGCACAGTTCGACAGCATTGCTACTACTAGCAATACCAAGAGTATTACAAGGACGCCGGTACATGGACAAGATCAAGCGGCGGTGATATGGTGCTTATTTATTGTCTTTGTCTGGTGACCGGAAGACAAAGTTAATTCCCCTCTTGACGGAACCATCCCCTGTTGACGCCTTTTCGGAACCAGAAGTTGCCTCCCCATCTGTTGCGTCTTTGACGCCAGTAGCTTCAACATCGATGTACCCCGGAGCAGTTTTCCCCCAAAAAGCGGCTCCTCCATCCTTAGGCTTTTCCGCTTTTTCCTCGACGCGATAGTAAGCCTGACACGAGAGCATTTTGTGAGGTCGTGCTGCAGATTTTTTTGCTGTTAATTATTTATTACTAAATCCTCCTAGTAATTAGCATTACCACACAGGTACGGGGTGGAGACAGGATTTTGAATGAGTTAGGGCGGTTGTTGAAGTTTGTTTCAGGTACTCCTGGTATTCCTTCAGGTGACGTGAAGTGATCCGAGTCATGGGCCACCTGCGATGCAGCACAGATCAACACTGCAAATAAGATTATCTGATGCGACCTTGATGGCCCCTTCTATAGAAGAATATAGGTGTGCAAAACAGATCTTGAACATTATTAACATTGCTTACTCTTCCATGTCCACCAAACATCAGCGCATCAGAGTCCAGAGCTACCTTGTACTTCCCAGGCAAGTCACATCCAACTTTGTAACTGCATGTTTTGAAAGTGGAAACGAGATTAAGCACATTAGGCGTTAAGCAGAAGAAAAACTGAAAGGCAAAGCTTGCACAAGAGATCAGTTACCCATCATAAGTTTTACTGGGATGAAAATTGAAGACGAAAACCAGATCTCCACGTTCAAATACAATAATCTGGAAAGGAAGTTGGATTGAGTCCATGGGCCAGTTTGAGATAACAATGGTTCATATAAAACAGATTTGGTTTCACCTTGTTCGGTAACATAAAACACACAGGTCAGAGTTGCTATTCTTAAGAGTAAGAGTGAATCAAATGATGCCACAAGTGCCCTGACTGAAGATTGTATAGTTAACTACCTTCTTTTCATCATTCATGTCGCTGACAATCTGCTTTGTTGATGATAGGAAGGAAAATTTGTCGTCGAGCGCATTCATTGCTTGATCAAATGCGTTCATGTACTGTTCAAAATTTATATGTTAGACAAGAAATGAAAAATGCTTGGATGCAGAAAAGCTGGATAAAATATGAGAAAATTCGTGAAAGGCTGTTATCATTTATCATATGCAGAGAAAATAACTTCCTATTAACGAAAGAACAAAGCCTTCAAATAAAATTTGGGAAAATGCAATGTCAATCCATATATTGATAACATATGTACTGCATATTAGTAATGTGCAAGAATCAAGAAAATTAGTAGGTTACCACAGGCAAGATTTGGTCATCGTACTGAGCAACTAGTAGTAGATCAGCAATTTAGTTTAGGTTGAAAGGCTTAGTATGAAACGTTAGAAGGGAGAATGTATCCCAACACACAAGTTGGAACCCAATCTAAAAAGCTACAGTCAGAGATGGAAGGAACTAAATGAAGTCAAGATCCCAGGAGAGCTACCAGACCAGAAACTGTAAAAATATACATAAACATAACCTTGTATCGTAGGTGATCAATGTCAACGAGGCTCCACTGGCGTCTGCATTTATCATAACTCCAATTGTTGCCTTCTCTTGGAAAGTCAATCCATTCTGGGTGGCCAAACTAAAAGGAAATTGAACCATCAGTACGAGTTAGAAAGCAGATATAAACGTTGTCGGGTCACAGCAATTTTCTATATCCTGCTAATTTTCTGCAAGAAGCTTGTCTCGATATGTAAAACATGAGTAGGTTAACAAAGACATGCTAACATCTCTATCATGTTTGCATTATTTACGGAGAACATTGGTGTAAATAAAATCTTTCAAACAGGGAATATTCACAAGTGTGTCATGTTGGCATAGATATAAATTGGACAAGAGGACCCAACAATAGACCGCCACGCTAAAAAACAACAATGAGTTAGAATAAAGATTAACTCCGCCTATGTTGTCTCAACATAGCCGGTCCCAAGCCCGGGTAAAGGAGGAGGGTTGTGATAGGCTTGGCGAGCCAACGTGAAAACCCAGCCACTCTTATGGAGATGAAACCCAAAAGATTGCATATGGTGTTCATTGACTTGGAGAAGGCCTATGATAAGATTCCGCGGAATGTTATGTGGTGGGCCTTGGAGAAACACAAAGTCCCAACAAAGTACATTACCCTCATCAAGGACATGTATGATAATGTTGTGACAAGTGTTCGAACAAGTGAGGGCGACACTAACGACTTCCCAATTAAGATAGGACTGCATCAAGGGTCAGCTTTGAGCCCTTACCTTTTTGCCTTGGTGATGGATGAGGTCACAAGGGATATACAAGGAGATATCCCATGGTGTATGCTCTTTGCGGACGATGTGGTGCTAGTCGATGAGAGTCGGACGGGGGTTAACAGGAAGTTGGAGTTGTGGAGGCAAACCTTGGAATCGAAAGGTTTTAGACTTAGTAGGACTAAAACCGAGTACATGAGGTGCGCTTTCAGTACTACTAGGAACGAGGAGGGGGAGGATGTTAGCCTTGATGGGCAAGTGGTGCCTCAGAAGGACACCTTTCGATATTTGGGGTCAATGTTGCAGAAGGATGGGGATATCGATGAAGATGTGAACCATCGAATTAAAGCCGGATGGATGAAGTGGCGCCAAGCTTCTGGCATTCTTTGTGACAAGAGGGTGCCACAAAAGCTAAAAGGCAAGTTCTATAGGACGGCAGTTCGACCCGCAATGTTGTATGGCGCTGAGTGTTGGCCGACTAAAAGGCGACATGTGCAACAGTTAGGTGTGACGGAGATGCGCATGTTGAGATGGATGTGTGGTCACACAAGGAAGGACCGCATCCGGAATGATGATATACGAGATAAAGTTGGGGTAGCGCCAATTGAAGAGAAGCTTGTCCAACATCGTCTGAGATGGTTTGGGCATATTCAGCGCAGGCCTCCAGAAGCCCCAGTACACAGCGGACGGCTTAAGCATGCTGATAATGTCAAAAGAGGCCGGGGTAGACCGAACTTGACATGGGAAGAGTCTGTAAAGAGAGATCTGAAGGACTGGAGCATCACCAAAGAACTAGCCATGGACAGGGGTGCGTGGAAGCTTGCTATCCATGTGCCAGAACCATGAGTTGGTCGCGAGATCTTATGGGTTTCACCTCTAGCCTACCCCAACTTGTTTGGGACTAAAGGCTTTGTTGTTGTTGTTGTTGTTGTTGTTGTTGTTGAGTTAGAATAAAGATTAACTACCAGCACAGCTAATGATATGTGATAAAATGGAAATAGCTGGGGCATACTTGGCTATCTTAGAAAACAGAGGTTTAAATTTTTTGCACCCTGCCCAAAGGATTTTATTTCATTGAAGGAATCCTGAAACATATTGATCAGAAACATGTTTTGACAGATAACTAGATATTACCTCATTACCCATAAAGTTTAAGTAGCCATCACCTCCAAGGGCCATGGTGATGAAGTGAATCATCTGAAATATTTGTAACAAAATAAGCCAAATGTACCAAAAGGGGATGGAACATATTATCTTCAAAGACTAACCAGAACTCTGAGTAACAAACAAGATTACAATAATCGTCTAGAACTAGAAACATCAAATTCAGGAATACTCAAAATGAACCGAACCTTTTGAAGTGCAATGCCACGATCAATTGTAAGTGAAGCAGGCTGCAAGTCTGACATGCCAGTATACATTTCCTTGTCCATCAAGAGAAATGCCATAGTCTTGTCACCAACAATAGACTGAAAATTTGCGTGAAAATTAACTACTCAGTTGTTATTTCAATTGACGAACACAAAGTCAAAGATATATAACTGCAGATCTTCGGACATTCTTACATGGTCCGTAATAGCTGGTTAGTGGGTACTATGACTAGTTATCAGAATATAACTAATCTGATTGGAACTCATGAAGTAACTAATAGTCATCAAGTGAAGTGTTCATTTCTCAAATTTGTCTACCAAGCAAAGAAAGTGTTTCACCTTTGAACTGTATGTTCTTAGAACAATGCCCAATCCAAAAACAAACGCGTACGCACGCACACCGACAAAGGAGGGAAAACATACCTGATCGTGGCTCTCAGCATATGCAATGCACTTCTCCGTATACCTCCTGTTGGTCAAAGTGTGTGCTATTCCACTCATTGACCATTCAAGGTCATCTTTGTTCTTCAAGTAGTCAATCCATCTATCAGGAATAGCCATAGCCAGGCGATAGTCAAACCCTACCCCACCTTCTGAAACTGTCCGACAAAGCACTGGCATGCCTGAAACATCTTCTGCAACAACAGTTGCTTCTGGCAAGAGTTTGTGCATTAAATGGTTTGCGAGCATCATGTAAACAACTGCATCTACATCGGTATCCAAACCGAAATATTCCTTGTAATTTCCAGAGAATGACATATTGATACCATGGTGATTATATAGCATGGATGTTACCCCGTCAAATCGGAAGCCATCAAACATGAATTCGTCCATCCAATATCTCAGATTAGAAAGAAGAAACCGTAAGACCTCCCAGTTGGCATAGTTGAACAGGCGGCTATCCCACAGTTTATGATAGCCCCTTTCTCCTGTGTGGAAATAGGACTCCTGTGTGTTTTGCCCAACATCATAGCCATTTAGACCATCTGTCTTATTACTGCTCACATGGCTATGGACAACATCCATCAGAACACGCAGCCCTAAACTATGTGCCTTGTCAACAAGATATCTGAGGTCCTCTGGCGTGCCTGATCTGCTGCTAACCGCAAAGAAATTCGTCACATGGTACCCAAAAGAAGCATAATATGAATGTTCCATGATTGCCATCAGCTGAACTGTGTTGTAGTTATTTGCCTTTACGCGCGGCAACACATTGTCTGCAAACTCTCTGTATGTGCTTACTTCAGGCTTCTCACCACTCATCCCCACATGAGCCTCATAAATACGCGGAGCATCAGGCTTTTGAGGCCGAGGATGCTTAAACACATACCTGCAAAACGAGCAATAATAGTATCATGTCGCCGCATTAACTTTATGTTAATTTTGTGGGTTTTACTTAGATTTCTTGCTCTGAAGTCACTAGTAGACCTTTCACTAGTTGGTGGATCCCAGTGAACACCGTCGTAGGGAGCTCCAAATTTAGAGGCATCAGCAGTTGCATAGCGAATCCACGCAGGAATCCGGTCGACCCATATTCCATCTCCACGGTGAAATCGAAATTTAACCTTGGAATTATGGGGGATGGCAGGTTTCCCATTGACATGGGAAATCCTGATTGACCAAACACCAAAATTATCCTTTGTCATCCTGTGCCCAGAGCCATTCCAGTTGTTGAATTCACCAATAAGTTGTGCATCCCTACACACATAAAGTAAAGACTTGCAAGTAAATACATGAATCTCCTAAGATAGCGAGAATTGAGTATTGCCATAAAAGAAATGAGTACCAACCAACTATGACCACAATCAGAAAAGGAAAAAGCACATTTCATATTTTCTTTGTAGCGCATCATGATCTACCTGTGATGCTAAACTTAACAGCACAGGACATGCCGTGAGTGAAAACTTGAAACAGTTATCTATTCTTTACCAGCTACTAGCAGAAAAGACAAGCCATCTTCACTGGAGACAGAAATGGAAAATACAGTAGCTCTTAAGACAGATTCATCAGCACTTCACAGGTTAACCAATGGCCATTGCAACTAGCTGTGTGACAACATTATAACTTACTTTGCCGCAGGGGCCCATTCCCGGTACACAGTTGCATCATTTTCTGTGTTGATCCCAAACTTCAAATAGCCTGCAAAACAGAGTTACATTGTGTCCTTTTGTGCTGCGGATGCCACGAAACGTAACTACTGTTTCGAGCGCACGAACAAAGCTAACTAACCTTTAGAGAACTCTTCAAGGCCCCCCTCGTGTTTCTCAATCAGATGTTTCTGGTCAAGGTACTTCTTCATCCTGTAACTGAAGTGGTCCTTGAAGCCGGCGAACTTGGGATCCAGACCGTATATCGGAAGGTCGTCGACGCCATCTTGAGCTGTTGCCATGTTGAAGTCTCTTGGCACGGACACGGGAACAGAGAACTCGCTCTTGGCCTTCCATAAATGAGCGACGGTTAGGATAAGCGGCAGATTAGGAGTGAGCAGGTAGTAGAGACACAACACAGGATCATGTGCTTATATCGATTAAATATATATTTTGTCACAATGCAGCAACTAATTTGGTTGATACATTCATCACAGATTATACACATTTGGGGTTGTAAAACAAGTAGTACGGTTGAGATACTGCAGGAGAGGATATAATGCACATGGATCGCTTAAGCGCAGAGGAATCCAATCGAAATCACGACCACTTGTTTGTTAGTGGACCGTATTAATTAATTAGTAGTACTATTTCGCACAACCACCACCATCAGATCAGACTCCGTTTGCCCGGCGAATAACACGGCGGGCGCAAATCTGGATGGGCAGGGGAGGAGGGCTCACCTTCCGCGGCCACGACCAGCGAAGCGGAGACGGCGCGGGCACCACGCTCAGCCGCACATTGCCGCCGCCGGCGCCACCCTGCGCGCGCGCGGCATCACATCACATCACATCAAGAAACTCAGGAAGAACGGAGGCCGAAAGAAAAAGAAAAGAAATGAAGATCCCGGCCGACTCACCGAGATCCCCGGCCCGGGCCGGTCAGCAGCGGGACGGAGAGAGGGCGAGGAGGAGGAGGAGATGAGGCAGAGCATCTTGGTCGATGGCGATGGCGGCGGACGTGAGTCCCATTTTCCGCTGGGCCCGTGGCCCGGCGCGCTATATAGCGGCCAGACGGAGGGAGGAGGAGTGTCCCGCCGGAGACGCAACGGAAAGGCGTGATTTTTCCCGTGGCCGCTCTCAACAGGACAGGACAGGAGAGGAAACAGTGGAGTGGAAGCGACGAGAGGGAGGGGGGAAACGGGGACGAGGGAGAAGCGGATCTGTGGGCCCGGGCGGGCCGGGGTGCACGTGGACGGTCGGCGGGAAGAGAGCGTGCGTAGCTGGGCCGGTGGAAAGCCATGGGCCCTCACGTGCCTCGCCACCACTTTCAGCCTTCGTCAGTTTTTTTGTTTTTTCCCCCCCAATTTTTTTTTGGTTTTTTGCAGCCTTCGTTGGTTTTGTGAAAAAGTGGAACATGTTTGCTCTAAAATAACACCCCCCCCCCATTCACTAAAAAGGCATTGCTTTCACAAAACAGACTATAAAAGGATTGCTTTTTTGTACAAAAAGGAAAACTATAAAAAATAATGCCCTTTGCACTGTCCAGTAAAAATAATTACATTTTGCAAAGCCTAGAAGGACATGTGGGCGTGGAACGCGTATGGTTTGTTGGAGCTTGTCATCGGGGGAGAACGAAACCAGGTTTTTGTAGGGTCTGCCTATTCGTTGAGCCACTGAAAAACAATGGTGTACAATGTTTCGCCGGATACTACGCGTCTTCCTCCCCCCGATTCTTCTCCTCTTTTACCCGGCCGACCCAACGCCTGCCTCGCCGCCTGTTGTCCCACGCGTCTCGCAACCCCTCGCTGCTCTCGTGTCAACCACTATGTGCCCATCTCTGGTGAGGTTTCTCCAGGGGCGCCATGGTCGTCCACATCTCATCGTCGGAGCTTCGCTCCACCTCGACTCTGCTTCTTTGAATTGGAAATCGGCTAACTTTACTTTTGTTTTTGAGGCAACCGCCGAATGGCAGACGTGATTCCATATGGAGCACGCATATAGCATGTGGTTGGGCTAGATTTTATCATATACTTCCGTAAAAAAAATTAAACCGAGCGTTGAATTTTTAAATGGTGGCATTGCTCGTATCGATATATGCAGAACTATATCCCATATTGGTAGGTTTCAATGAAATTATTTGACAATGCAAATATACTACTCATGTTATTGTTTATGCTATCTATGTTTGTGTGTGCATTTCCCATATGCAAGTTCTGTACCTCTCATAAGAGACATCAAATTAATACTAGAAAAAGAAGAAACTCCAAGAAAACGACAAAAAAGGGAAAACGGGAAAGAGGGTATCTAAATCAAGAACAACCACAAAAGAGAGTTAAAACATAGATATCGCAGAAAATGAAAAGGAAGGGGAAGCCAATAGTTCAACTACCATCGCTCCCTAGCTACATGGGGCACCACTGCACGACAAGTGGAATATGTTGAAAGTGGACTTAACTAGAGCAACTTCAGTAGAGTTGTCATATATCAAGTCACCATATGACATATGGAGCATGCTCCATAGTCCATACGCATTTGGCAGCTGCGGCAATTGCGCACAAAGACGGAGTCTCCTATGCGGCCTCCATACTTGTGGTTTTATTTGATCCTTGTTTTCATTTGCTTCGAATTTGTATGTTCAGTTTTAGGTACATTTAGTTGAACCAAACCAGATTGGATCATCATCAAACATGATAAACTTATATTACTGACCAAAATCCGTCGTATTACATTTTTTTGCGACTTCAAATTTCATTGAGTGACGTATTCAAAATCTGCAATGTCGACATTCCTATGTTGTACTACCTGTTGTACCACCACCGCCAACATCCTCTAGTCATCCTCGTCCGAGAGAGATCGTCGAGGAAGTGGTAGAGGCGACCTCCCACCGCTCCTCCTCGTTGATGGTTGCAGGGTGGAACTCCCAACAGACGTGTTCCTCGTTACGGGCTTCAGGGAGGAGAGCCGTGTCACAATGTCGATCGGTTTCTCGAGCTCCGGCTCAGGGAGGGAGGGGGCGATAGGCCAGCAACGTTGATGGGGACGACCTCATTGGCCGATTTGGTGGTGCCTGAGGTGCTATATTAATGTTGAACACCATCCATGGAAGCTAACAAATCAACCACGAGATGAGGAAGCGCCACACACGTCGTTGTGGGTGGAGGGATCACCTACTAGCATGGGGGAGGGGGTGCACCACCGGTGAACTACGATTGGACGTGATGGCATTGTGGCAAATATGGGACAAGATGACCAAGGGGGAGACAACGAGGTAGGGAGGTGCGACGACTAGGGTTTTGATGATGCCGTCAAGATTTTATAGTTGGGGGTGATGCCATGCGATGGCCATCCAAACTGCCTCCTCATGAATCCGAGGGGAGTGGGTGTGCCACTAATGGGAGGGTGCTTAGCCGCCGCGTCACCCGACTCTCCGATGATTATCCGCTTGTGGTGGTGCATGTACATGTGGCGCATTGCGTAAAATCCCGTCAGAGGCACAACGAGAAAGAAGCTAAAACTTTCCATATGCATTTGCGGTTGGATATGAAGTGAGCGCCAAAAGACGCCTCCACAACCTCCATATTGGAGACTAGAAGCTTTTTTGTGGAGCAAGCTCCATAAATTATGGCGATCTAGAGGCATATAGTGACTCCTAAAGTGCCATTTTGGGCCAAAAATCTCGTATATGTATTATGGCAATTAAACCAATATGGTAACTCTGCTAGAGTTGTTACTAGTGAGACTTTAACCTTCCGTGAGATCACCTTCCCCGGGTCATTACAAAAAAAAAGAAGGATAGATACAATATTTTGCAACAAAGAGATACATGGTTTCTAGAATAAACATGAGAGAGCGCATGGGCATGCATGGTGACATCTTTTGTTTGTAAATCTATGTTTGATTAACTTTTCGCTTAAATGGAAGAAGTTTTCTTCACGGTAGCACTAAAAAAATTATTTTTTAAGTTAATTTTGTGATAATATATTTTCCTATCAGTCCCACATAGTCCCATATGGCATATATGAGGCAAATTATCAAAGTCAAGTCAAGTAAACAAAAGTCCAAGCAACAAATCATGGTTAATAAGTCCAAGAAGAAGAATCAACAAAGAGGGGGGAAATTAGAGGACGAAGACATAATAGAAATAAACTTGTGAGGTGGGTGGGGAGGGGTAAATATTTGGGCTAGTCCACCACAAATTATGCACCACCCTCTCCTCTAGTGGTGGAGCTAGTAAAAATTGCGCGAGGGGGAGGCTAATAGTTCAAAGTTGTAGGGGCCAGAGTGCCCCCCCCCCCTCTCCCCAAGACTTGTACATAGCTCCGCCATTGGTCTCCTCCCTACTCCAGCATGGACTATGTAAAATACCAACAAACTGTACCGCTCCCCCCTAACAATGGGTATATAATTATTTACTCTCAATTGAATAACATGCAACAAAATAGACATCTAGGAAATCCAATGAAAGGCTTGGAAAAATGATGAAAAATGAAGGATCTAGAAAGGCAGGTGATGAGGATGAGGGAAGTGAAGGTTCCAAACGACATTTATTAAGTCGGTCTAGCCTTTAGTTGAACCACTTCACTCTTCACGAGAAGGGAAGTCTCAAGGAGGCATTTCCTTGACTATACCTACTTGCTAGCTAAGACACTTCTCCTTTGGGTTGTTCTAATATAGGAGTACTTCACACCCCAACAAGGCGCGACCAAACATATTTAATTTTTTTGATGGGTCAACTCTGTCTGGTATATGATATCCTTCACATAATGCCCCATACATTATTTTCCTCTTGATAACTTTACATCATGAGTACTACAAGAAGATCTACCCTCTAATAATTTGTTGTCGTGATGACGACAAGCCATCTTGTGATTTTATTTAGGGATTAGGCCGGTCACTTGGGATATGTGACTTTAGTTCAATTGTATCCTTAAGTATTATATTTATCTTGATGCTCATATTTCCTTTCTAGCGAATAATAATATAACACAAAACAGCATGTATGAATTATCTCTATTTATTCATGCAATCGACTGATTCTGTAGCTTATTCGAGTATGGATGGTCACATGTTAGGGCAACAAAAGGGTATTCACCTAGAGATCTCTTGTCTATACATGTGGCGTGATCAATTGTATATGGTTGCATTGCCCCTACCGAGCAAGTAGCTATTACATACAATGAGTTTTCAAACCATCTTGACAAACACACAAATAATGGTAAGTTGGGTTAGTTTCTATTGTTTAGTGGCCAAGTGGTGTTTTGTCTTTATTTGCACAAACTAGACGTGCTACACTCACCATATGGAAATTAAACCATGTAAAAATAGAAGAATTTCCTTAAAATGAATAAACAAACAATGCCAAGTAACAAAGGCTATGCGTTGGAATCTTAAGACATACCACTTGTTGACAACTCATACATTCGAAAACAGTTAGTTGAAATGAAACTGAGGTTCTATTATTTTAACATGTATTGCATTACTAGTTAGAATCGTGAATTGTAGAAACATCTAACAAGATATTTATAAACATTACCATAGGCGCTCACACACATAGACACACATACAACCTATTGTAATGAATCTAAGTGACACAAGCTATTTCATATGTGAATTTACCATTCTTTTATGTTTTTTTATTAATAGGTATGATTCAAGTTCGTGAAATGCTCTAGCCTAAAATGTCAAAAAATAACACAATTTCACAATAAAATAGAGTTGTACATTAATATTTATGTATTTATGATTATAGAATTTGAGTTGTATATCTATGAAATTTGGAGCTTAAAACATTGTTAATGCTATCATGTGGTAACTTTTGTTATATATAGTTCAATGATAGTCGTTCCAATTATATGATGAAGAATGTATTCGTTAAAAAAGCTAGTATAGATATAATGGCAGTGCCTTATAACGAAGTAAAAAAATTACCATAAATAGGCAAGAGCCCATTGTGAATGATATGTTCTCTCAATATAATTCCCGTTCTAAAGGGAAAATAATTCAAAATACATTTAATCTAGGTGCTTGTGATTAAGCTTTTGGTTTAGAAGAATTATGATGCCCGATTAGAATTGACCGTGTAGCTAGTGGAACATACCTGCAACGTCATTATGTTTTCCTGTGAGAAAAATTCCAAAATATTGTGAATTTTTTTTTAATTGATTTTAATAGAAAGGGGACCGTTAAACCATAAAGATTATGTGTAGAAAATAAACATCCATCATTTGCAAGACTCAATTATTCTCTAGTTTCTTATATCCCTACTAGTTCCGTTGCGGTTCTGTTCTTGTTGAATTCAAGTTTGTTTTAAAAGTGTCAAATTCAACCTAAAACAATCATCTCGATCATTGTTTTTGAAGTCAAGTAGATCCTAGCATATATTGAATTTATCTTCTTTAGCAAATGATAAGTCATACCATTAAAAACTAATCAAGAAATGTATTGGAAATATGACATTTAACATATTTTCTAAAGGAGTGCGCATTACCACACAAAATCAAATAAGTGTTGTCGTTGATATTGACGCAATTGACTATGACAAATATGTAGTTGGGAAGCACAAATTTCCCTTGACAAGGACAAATGTGCATTTGAGAATGACAAAGATGCAATCACCCGTGGCTGTATGTGTCAAATGTATCATCTCAACTGCATCACGTGTCTCGACTTCATCATGTGTGCTTACTACATCACATGTTTACTGTATCTTCCATGTTTACTATACCTCACATATTTGGAGCATTCCATTTGTTTATTGTGTATAATGTTTACTAGTTAAGAAAGTAGTAAACATTTACTAGGGAGTCATACATGTAAACAATGACAAACATTTGCATCACAATATATGTGAAGTACATGCTCCACGAGGAGATTGAACATTTAGATACCAAGGATTCCAATGAGCATAACTTCTTTCCAAGCTTTTGATTCACCATGCCACTTTATGATTTTATCGTGATGTTTTTATTTTTATTTTCTACAGGCATACGTCACATCTAGACCGGGGTAATCATGAATCTTTCTTGTAGTAGTTCATTCAATGGGTAGAGAGAAGTTACGGTGGACAAAACACATAGACTAGTCTGCAAGTTGGCGAACCCGAGACTTGTGAATGATAACAGAAAAAAAAGTCGAATGAGAAGAAGAAATGAAGAATATGAAAATGCTAGTGATTGTTCTCTTTTTCATTTGGGAATAAAACAACAAAATAAAATGAGGGACTGTTGAAAGGCAAATTTTAACATGCTCCATCTTACCCTCTCCTTTTACATTTGAGGTAAGAAGGTAAGATTATATAATAGATCCGAGCCATTGATCTCATTAATTAATGGTCATATTAACTCTTACATCACATGTAAAAGGAGAGGGTAAGGGGGAGCATGTTAAAATTTGCCATGTATTGTGTATTTGATCATGAACATATGATGGTGTAAAGATATGTTCCTTTGACACAAGCAGATATTATCACGCGGGTTCTTCAGTGCACAAGAATTGTACATCTAGGTACATAGGAGCCAGATCATCAGAGATAAGAATTGACATGTTAAAAATATATCCTAGTAAGCCATAGGTGGCCCTAAACATCTAAACCAGAAAAATAAGGAGACACAAAAGGAAAGAGAGTACCTTTTAGGCGTTAACAAAAATAAAAGGAGCAAAAGAGCAATGAGCAGTGCACAATAATTTTCTTGAATTGCCCTACATGAGTTTTACTATGATGACAACTGAAGATGGACACCGTATCTCCATGTTCAAATAAAATAACCGTGAAACTTGGATTAAATGCATATGCCAGTTTGACACAACAAGTATTCATATGAAATGGGTACGGTTTCACCTTTCTCAATGATATGGAAGGCACAAGCAAGTTAGAGGTTCTATTCTAATTAAAGAGTTTAAGTGTGAAACAAATGATTCAAATAAGTACCATGACTAAAGATTGTATAGTTAATTACCTTTTCTTCCTCATTCATGTCGCTGGCAGTCGGCTTTGATGATGATAGGAAGGAACATTTATCGTCGAGCGTGTCCACTGCTTGATCAAATGCTTTCATGTACTGTTCAGATTTATATATTAGGCGACAAATTAATAAAATGTTGTATTGCAGAAAAGCTAACCATAATACAAAAAATGTAATGAAAAAATAACTTCATGTCAATGAAATAACGTAGCCTTCAAATAAATTTTGGAAAATACAGTGGCAATTTATGTATCGGCAATGCATGTACTACATATTAGTAACGTGTAAGAATCAAGCAAAATAGTAGGTTAACACATGCAAGATTTGACGATTGTTGCACCACCAAAAAAGAGAAAATATTTTATCATATTGGCAATTTCGAAAGGAAATTTGAGCCCAACTGATTTTCCGCGTTGAGCACTCGATTTTGTGTTAGAAGGGACATTTGACACCAACTCAGTCGACTATATGTGACCAAACGAAAGTAAACTGCAGGTAATTGTGCATCGGAAAAGAAATATAAATGTTATGGGATTGCGTTGATTTTATATTTACTGCTAATTTTGTGCAAGAAGCTTTCATTATTTGTGAAACATTTCCATCAGAATGACTAGTTTTTAACTAAGGATAATAATAACTTGAACAATATCTCTATCTTGTTTGCATCAGTTGTGGAAAATGTTTGTACCCACAAAGCAATTTTAAGGAATCATGAAACCGATTAATCGATACAAGTTTTTACACATCACTAGATATTACCTCATTACCCATAAATTTTAAGTAGCTATCACCTCCAAAGGCCATCGTGATGAAGTGAATCATCTGAAATAATGTAACACAATAAGTCACATATACCTAAAGGTCTATACAGAACTCTAAAGTAAATCTAGAAAGAATGCAATACTTAGAACTAGATAGAACAATTAAATTCAGGAATACTTAAGAAGAATTTAACCTTTTGAAGTGCAATGCCATGATCTATTGTAGGTGAATCAGGCTCCATGTCCGACATGCCGGAATACGTTTCCCATTCCATCAAGAGAAATGCCATAGTCTTGTCGCCAATAATGGACTGAAAATTTATGTGCAAAAACTAACTACGCAATTGTTGTTTCAATAGACGGACACAAAGTTGGCGGTGTACAAATGGGAATCTTTGGACGTGCTTACACGGTCCGTGGTAGCTGCTTAGTGATCCTTTCACTAGTTGTGAGAATGGAAATGTGATAGTCTATGCTATTTTTCGAAAAGGAGGTTACCCCCCCCCCCCCAATTATCTGGAACTTGTGATGGCTTACGCTATTATCTGGAGCTTGTGAAGTAACTAAAAGTATCCCCCCATTCCCAGTTGTTTATGTTATTAATCAAACCACGCAAAGAAAGTGAATGACATTAGAATGACCTTCCCACCACCAAAGAAAACACACTCATGCACAACAGAAAGGGGAGAAACATACATGATTTTGCCTCTCAGCATATGCAATGAACCTTTCTGGATAATGTCTGTTAGTCAAAGTTTGTGATGTTACACTACTCATTGACCATTGTTGATCACCTTTGTTCTCCAAGTAGTCAATCCATCTATCGGGAATAGTCATAGCCTGGCGATAGTCAAACCCGATTCCACCTTCATCAACTGGCCAACAAAGAATTGGCATGCCTGAAACATCTACTGCCACAACAATTGCTTCTGGGAAGACTTTGTGCATTAAATGGTTCGCGAGCATCATATAAACAACTGCATCTACATTGATATCCAAAGCAAAATACTCTTTGTAATTTCCAGTGAATGACATATTGATACCATTGTGATTATATAGCATCGATGTAACCCCAACAAACCGGAAGCCATCAAACATGAATTCGTCCATCCAATATCGCAAATTGGAAAGAAGGAACCTTAGGACCTCCCAGTTGGCATAGTTGAGCATGCGGCCATTCCACATCTTGTTATAGCCCTTGTCTCCTGTGTAGAAATAGGATTCGTGTGCACTTTGTCCAACATTGCTCGTATGGCTATGGACAACATCCATCAGAACACACAATTCAAGACTATGTGCCTTGTCAATAAGATATTTGAGGTCCTCTGGTGTGCCTGATCTGCTACTAACTGCGAAGAAATTCGTCACGTAATACCCAAAAGAAGCAGAGTCGGAATGTTCCATGATTGCCATCAACTGAACTGTGTTGTAGTTAGTTGCCCTTAAGCGTGGCAACACATTGTCTGCAAATTCCCTGTATGTGCCTACTTCAAGCTTTCCACCTCTCACTCCCACATGAGCCTCATAGATACGTGGAACATCAGGCTTTGGAGGTCGAGGATGGTTAAACACATACCTGCAAAACAAACAATAAAGTTGTCTTAACACTGCATTATTTTTATTTTATTTGGTATTTAATTAGATTTGTTGCTCTCAAGCTACTAAAAGTAGACCTTTCATTAGTTGGAGGATCCCAGTGAAGACCATCGTATGGAGCTCCGGAGTTAGAGGCACTAACAGTTGCATAACGAATCCATGAAGGAATCCGTTCAGCCCATACTCCATCATGCCGAAATCGAAATTTAACCTTGGAATTGTGAGGGATGGCAGGTTTCCCGTTGACATGGAAAATCCTGATTGACCAAACGCCAAAATTATCCTTCGTCATCTTGTGCCCAGAACCATTCCAGTTGTTGAAGTCGCCAACAAGTTGTGCTTCCCTATACCCATAAGGCCTAGTTTGGTTAATCCCTTCCCTGCGGGGATTGGAGGGGATTCGCAGGGATTTTGGCTTGTAGGGGATTTAATCCCCCTCAACCCCCTTCAAATCCACATCAACCGAACAAGCCCTAAAGTGGACTTGCAAGTAAATACATTGATCAACTACAGATAATGAAAGTACACCGTTGACGGATAGCTACATGCCAACATGCTTTTTGTTGAACTTACTCTGCTGCAGGGGCCCATTCCCTGTACACAGATGCACCATGCTCCGTGTTGATCCCAAACTTCAAATAGCCTATAGCACATTTGAAGGCCAGAAAAATAGAGCTAGATAATTAATGTTTGTACATGTATAAACAAGTCATGTTCTGATGTGAGCATTTCAAATACGTGAAAATAAACGCACCTTTTGAGAATTCTTCTAGGCTTCCCTTGTATTTCTCAATCAAATGTTTCTGTTCAAGGTACCTTTTCATCGTATAATTGAAGTGGTCTTTGAATTCGGCCAACTTCGGGTCCAGATCATACATGGGAAGGTGGTCAGAACCATATCCATTTGTCGCTGCAGTTTTGTTTCCTTGTGCAGTCACGTAAACAGAAGACTTGCACTTGGCCTTCCATAAATGAATTACAGTTAAATCAAGTGGCATATTTGACTAAACAAACAATGGAGACACAACAAATGAACATGTGAGGCTAGTATCCATCAATTAATTATTTTGACACGACACATATATTCACATTTGGTTAGTATTGCACATAATTTTGAAATGAGTTTTTAGATCATGGTCCACCCACACCTATGCTGAAAACCATTGGATCTTTGGGTTTTCGCGGGTGCCAAGCACTTGAGTACTGTAATACCGAGAGAGTGATTTTCCTTTGTTTGCCGCTTGCGGCTTATGTCTAAAACCTTCTTCCTTAATCAATGGAATGGCAAGTCTTTTGCTCCATTGAATCTTAAGTTAGCCAGAGTCTATGGCAAGTAGTTTTCTTTCTGTTCTAGTAATTAATAGTGCTACCTGCTTTTAAATAATGCTACCGTATCACTTCATACCATGTGGTCATTAAAAAAACTTGTATTTTTGCACATCATTAGGACTTCCAGGATATTAACAATAACGGAAAATATAAACTAATAAACCATTTTTTCACATGTTCATGTCAATTCCATGGATTTTTTTAGCTTTTTTTTTGCGTCCTTAGTGAAATACAGACCCTGGTGCTCTAAAAACGAAATATTTTTAATCTAAACTTGTTTCTCAACACACGTCACATTATTTGTTCTTTACTTTCATGAAGATTTGATCTTTGTGATTTAATTGACGTCCTATTTTTACAGTGACACATCGAGGCACATTAAAAAAAAATCCAAACAAGTCAAAAGAAATGGGGACGGCATTGGATATTGTGTTCAAATACATAGACTGGTTAGAATTATATAGGTATGTTAATCACCACTTAACAATTAAAAAGGACACGTATATCTCCAGAAAGTTATCGGAGAATGTGTGATCCCGAGTCTAAGCACAGGTGGACTGACCCAAAACAGCATCCTCCTGCCCAGCAATAACACGGCGATAATAAGGAAAGAAAAATGCCTACCGTCCGTGGCCACGACCAGCGAAGCAAAAACGGGACAGAAGGCACCAAGGTCAGCCGCTTGCCACCGGCGCTGCCACCCTGCTCGAGACCCACCGCGTCAGGACATCGCCGGGGCCACGACGGAGAACGCGAAAGGAACTAAAACCTAACAAATCCCGGCTCACCGCGACGATCCCTGGAGCCGTCCGGTCAGCAGCCGGAGACGGGCGCGGCAGGAGAGAGGGCGAGGAGGAGGCAGTGAGCCACAGCATCGTCGTCGACAGCACGGCTGAGGGCGGTGGAGCCGTCAGCGTCGGCGAGTGGTGGACGAGAGTCCCATTTTCCGTGGAGCTCGTGACCCGGCGCGCTTTATAGCGAGCGGCCGGAGGAGGAGCTCATTTCTGTTTGGCCAGTTCCGGGAGAGGAGTGGAGTGGAAGCAACGGGGAGGAGGCACGAGGACGACGGGGCCAGAGTGAGAGTGGACGGTCCGGGAGTGCCCGTGCCGTTTCTGGGCAAGCTTGAGCGCCCTCACGTGTCTAGAACGGCAGAAGAACAAAAATACAGGTTTCGTCAGTTAGCAAGGGCATGTTCTAGAACAACGGATAAGGTTTGATCGACAGAACACTCTTGCGGGCTTTATTATTATATATAAAAAGTGCAACTAGAGTACACTACCATAAGATAAGCCAAGTAAATCAACAGATAATCGGACGCAGCCAGTCAAAAGCATAGGACTGTCAGCACACAGAGTCATGGTCTGACCGATGGCGTCTGAGGCTCCACGACAACACCCCCGAAGAGGGTAACAGCGCAAAAAAGGGTCAATGCAGAGTCCGAACAGACATGAATTTTCATGCGGAGTCAAAGAATTGGGAAGATACCTACGACGATGTCATCAAGCGAAGAGCAACTCCTGTTGACATCGGCGCCAAAGCACGGAGCTTTCATTCGGGGACTTACCCGCACCACCACGAGTCACCTAGGTCACCGCCCCGACTGAGTTGCGACCTGCCCGAACCTGATCTGGGCGCCGCCACCTCCGAGGAAGAAAGCGAGCCAGGGCCACACACCGGCAAACCCCTTTATGCTTTTAATTTCCACCTCCACAATGGCAATGTTACGTTATCAATGCATTTTTAGACAAAACATCAGTTTTTCGTCATAAGAAGAACATCACTATTTCCATCATAGAATACCCCAGCGCCAGGCCCAAATTGCTGGCACGCCAGTACACTGCACGTGGATAACAATGTAATCATCCGATGCGACACCCTTTTGTGATGAAATCTAAGCCGTCATGGAACTGGTTGACGTGCCGCCACATTGGACAAATTTAAATTGTCATAATCACACAACCCATTTAAGGCATATTTAGCTTAATGGGGCCAGCCCAGATTGTCAAGATACTAATCTACATTGTGCTGAAATTCGTTGGCATAACTTATTTGCTTTGGACCATTAGCGGCCCATCCTTGCCCAACTTATTTCTAGGCGGCCTTGTAATTGACAACCCAGTTTAATCAAGCATATGCAATAAATTATCACAAAATTTGAACTGATTATTACATAGTTTGGAAATGGATAATTTCTGGTACATACGTATTACACGCACATATGTTTGACATACATCTAGGAGTGCATGCACAAACATCCTCACATGATAAGTCCACAAAGAGAATCAACATTTGAACGAAGATTTAAGAAGTGGGATTACCCTGAGCTCCAGATAATAGAAGCCGAAGAATTTGGTCGGTCTTCGCTTGCTTCTTTTTAACTTCCTCCATCTCTTGTTTTGTTTGGGTGAGGAGTGCATCCGATTGCTCTATTTTTCTCCTCATGATGTCGGTTGCATCTCGGAGTGCAGCTGCACCCTGTCTTTCAGCCAGTAGTAGAGCCTCAAGAGCTTGAATAGTTGGCGATTTCGATGGACTTGTATCTGATTGGGCATTATGTTGGAACGTGCTTGTGGCACTTCTATGTGAGGGTATCTTAGAAACGACATCAAAATTTGATCTTGGGGTCGTTTCTTGTGCAGTTGTAGCTTCAATTGCATCCTATTATGTTTCAGTTACTAGACATGAGTAGGGTTCAAATAAGTTACAATGGTGGATCAGGAAAAACAAACTAAATATTAGATGGTAAAATATACATTAAATATTTTGCATCCTACAACTAGACATGGAAAGCTATATTTCAATACTTAAACTAGCACTAGCTGGCATAACCTAAAATGATACTGAACTGCAAAAACGTCTTACATTAGTGTATAGAGGGAGTAATAATTTGAAATCATACAAAATACAATAGCATGTGTCCGAGTCTATAACATGGATATATACATAGCTTTTCATCAATGTAAGATGCATGATGTGCAAAGACTAATTAAACATGAAAATATAGTGTGCCTCATATAAACTAGTCGGATCATCATGCATCAGAGATCCATGTTTTACACGAGACTTGTAAAAGTTGGATTTCATTACAACACATGCCACTGTTACAATCATCGGCAACCTCAGTTCGTGATTCAGACAAAGAAGCTAGTGAACTATTATTTGTGCAACTCATCTGTACTACCAAATTACATATTGAAATCAGAAACAAACATCTAGACCTCTATAATGCCATTGACCAGATGATGTTTTTATTGTAGGATATCACATCCTCATAATGAAACTAGCAATTAAGTATTGTGTGTCTCGTCTAAGATAATTGCCAAGGGAGATCTGACAAATCATAGGGAGCACAATTAAGTCCACAAACATTTCTTTATGATGCCTATGGATGTTCAATCACTACAGCTCCTCTTGTTCTTACAACATCCTAGAAGATATTCACCGCATCTCGTAGTTCCAAATCTAGTTCTTCTACTTCACTCCTTTAAATTTTGCATTTTTGGTACGACTAATTATAAATCTGATAAAATAGTTCGAATGTAAGGCAAGAAATGAATAGACTAATAGGGATAAGATACACTTTACATTTTCTAGAAATGATTGTCAAGACCTTATGTGTTTGTACGTCTAAAATTTAGCAACACTTGCCAACCTAGACCTCTCAATGTACATTGCTGAAATCAAATGGATAACTATACTTTGTTGCTTGAGTTTAGGATTTTCATATATTCTCAAACACATAAAGCAAAGCATCATCAAACATTCATTATGCCATGGTTTTAAACATCATCATTGGCCCAAGGACATGACACAAACTTGTTCTAACATGATAAAGAGTTTATATACAACAATACAAGGAACTGGGGAATTGTCATTTCTTCCAACAAAAGGACCCGGGAACATTCAGACCTGGCCGAGGGGGTGGGGGCTTTTTTTGAGAAAGGGAGGGGGTGGGGGCTTTAGGTTTGGGCTTAACCCTTGAGTTCAAGAGAGAGTATTTCCCAGAAGGACCCAAGATATATAGGACGCACAGGAGGCTTAAGGGCTGATCTCAATTGCCTAGTACTAGGCAAAAAATTGGGACCATATTTAAAGCTCCCATCCTTGCCTAACTGAAAGAGGCTACCATACTTGAGCTTTCTACCATTGCTGACCACTTTCGAGCATCTCTAGAATACCCGTATAAGCTTGCTCACTCTTAAAATCCTGGCCAATTTACAGGAAACGTGGAAAATCTGGCCTGAGCAGATCTTGTAAAAAAAAGGCCCGTCTCATA
The DNA here is from genome assembly GCA_022496015.1 of Hordeum marinum. Classification (NCBI taxonomy): domain Eukaryota; kingdom Viridiplantae; phylum Streptophyta; class Magnoliopsida; order Poales; family Poaceae; genus Hordeum; species Hordeum marinum. Next base: position 560,238,942 of record CM039678.1, read on the forward strand.
AAAAATATACGAGTAGCCCGTAAAACCCCGGCATGGCCACTATATTTACCAGATCCGGCGTGTTTTAGGGTTCCTATCTGGTAAATCCCCCACCCTCCTCCGCTGCAACCCCTCTCTCTCTGGGCCAAATCCCTCTCTCTCCGGCTAGCATTTTTCGCGACTACTCTTCGACCGCCTCGATGTCGAGCGAAGGACACGAGCATGGTAGCCGAGGGGGCCGCGGCGGCTTGCCGCCACACAAGCGATCCCACCATGAAGATGAGGCCAGGAGATCCTCCATCCGCACCCTAGTCAAGGAATGGCGCCATGTGCAGGCAAGGGAGCTTGGTGCCCTCTCCCGCAGCGGCGGTCGGAGGGCGTGGAGGGAGTTTGACCTCCTCCACGTCCTCCTTTGGTTGACCACCAAGCGCCTCTGCGACGCGGAGCTCGAGTTTGTCACATCCGGAGAAGAAGGCGCCGCCGCACGGCTCGACGCAGCCAAGGAGGAGTATCATCTTCTTCTTCTTTTTTTGGTTGTGTGCATCTGTAGTGCCATTAGGGTATTGCATTGTTGCAGAGCCCGGTTGTAATTGGTATCTTCATGATATTAATATATTTCCTTTATCGAAAAAGGAGGAGTATTAGTTCGCCTTCACTCTCTCCAGCTCCGTGAACGAGTATTATCTCCATGTTAAGAAGGACTAGAGTAGTTTAGACCAGGTTTATCTAGTATGTTTTAAGTTTGTCTGTTTGAATGTGTCATGAACTTCCGACGAACCATGGTGGCGCGAACTCTATGTTTAAATCATGCATTATGGTTTACATGATCTGCTCTGTCGTGTCTTTCGCGGTACTGCAAAATCTTTGATTAGGGTGAGAGAGAAAAATGAATTCTGGATTTGTAATTCCTTAAACTCTATGTTTTACAGTATCCCCTAAACGAAATTTGCGGTGCCGCGGTTACCGGATCTGCTAGAGATTCTTTCAGCTTCTATCCTCCCTCTACAACCATCAATCTTTGATTTGAGTGAGAAAAAAATAAATTCTAGATTTAGTAATTCCACTGAGCCCCTTTTGATTCTCCACAAGTTCTTCATGAAGCTTGTTTGTGGGGGAACCCTAGATGGTTGGAATTATCCAAAGGCTTCCAAAGTTGTGGATTTTTCATGATCAGTTGTAAGTGAAGCATGTTCCAAGTCCCATATGCCATCATATGTTTAGTTGTCCATCAAGAGGAAATCATAGTATTGTCGCCAACAATAGACTAACCATTTGTGTGAAGATTAACTACTCGGTTTTTGTTTCAATAGATTCTTTGTCGTTCTTACAATGGTACACAATAGTTGGTTAGTAGTTACTGATCAGTTGACTGAATAAAATTGTAATGGCCTATGCAAGAAAGGTACTACAAGTCATCCCCAAGTGTTCACATTTATTAAAATTTCCAACCATGCAAAGAAAGTCCCCCACCTTTTAACCATAAGTCCACATAATACCTCCCCCCGAACACAAAAAACAAGCACTCACGCATGCACAACAACAAATGACAGATAACATACCTGATCTTCACTCATGTTAGGCAAAGTCCGTGATATTCCACTTATTGATAATTCATGGGCATCTTTGTTCTTAAAGTAGTCGATCAATCTATCTGGAATAGCCATAGCCTGGCGATAGTCAAACCCTACTCCACCTTCATCAACTAGTTGACAAAGAACCGGCATGCCTGAAATGTCTTCTGCAATAATAGTTGCTTTTGGTAGGAGTTTGTGTATTAAATGGTTAGCCAACATCATGTAAATAATTGCATCAACATTGGTATCCAAACCAAAATACTCCTTGTAATTTCCAGTGAACGTCATATTAATACCATGGTGATTGTATAGCATGGATGTAACCCCATCAAATCTGAAGCCATCAAACATGAATTCGTCCATCCAATATCTCAGATTGGAAAGAAGAAACCTTAGGACCTCCCAATTCGTATAGTTGAATAGGCGGCTATCCCACAGTTTATGATAGCCCCTGTCTCCTGTGCAAAAATATGACTCTTGTGCGCTTTGTCCAACATCATAGCCATTTAGACCATCTGTCACATTTTTGCTTGCATGGCTATGGACAACATCCATTAGAACACGCAATCCTAAACTATGTGCCTTGTCAACAAGATATCTGAGGTCCTCTGGAGTGCCTGATTTGCTGCTAACCGCGAAGAAATTCGTCACATGATACCCAAAAGAAGCATAGTAGGAATGTTCCATGATTGCCATTAGCTGGACCGTGTTATAGTTTTTCGCCCTTATACGTGGTAACACATTGTCTGCAAATTCTCTGTAAACTTCAGGCTTTTCACCAATCATCCCCACATGTGCCTCATAGATACGTGGAGTATCAGGCTTTCGTGGCCGGCGATGCTTAAACACATACCTGCTAAACAAAGATAGAAAATATCATGTCACGGAATTATTTATTTAACTTTATTTGAATTGGGTTTTACTAAAATTTTCTGCTCTCAAGTTACTAAAGGTAGACCTTTCACTAGTTGGTGGATCCCAATGGACACCATCGTATGGAGCTCCAAATTTAGAGGTATTAACAATTGCGTAACGAATCCACGCAGGAATCCGTTCAACCCATACTTCATCGTGCCTAAATCGAAATTTAACCTTGGAATTGTGAGGTATTGCAGGTTTCCCATCGACATGAGGAATCTTGATTGACCAGACGCCAAAATTATCCTTCATCATCGTGTGCTCAGAGCCATTCCAGTTGTTGAAGTCACCAACAAGTTGTGCTTCCCTACACCAGTAAGTAAAGACTTGCAAGTAAATACATGGATCTAGTAAACTTATATAGTGAGAAGTAGGTGTATTGCCAAAAACAAGAAATCAGAAAAGGGAAACCAATTTTCATATATATATGCTAAACTTAACAAACCAGGACAGTTTCATCAGCGTTTTAATGATATGTACGTTAACCCAGGGCCATTAACAAGTAGCTGCATGAAAATATATATTTGAACTTACATTGCTGCAGGGGCCCATTCCCGGTATACAGTTGCACCAGGTTCTGTGTTGATCCCAAACTTCAAATAGCCTGAGTATGTACACACCGAAGGCCAGAAACACAGAGCTTATGAGTGTGTGCTTTTGTGATTGGGCGTTGCGTTGCAAGTACTAGCATTTCGAATGCATGAACAGAAGCTAACCTTTGGAGAATTCTTCAAGGCTTCCCTCATGTTTCTCAATCAAATGTTTCTGGTAAAGGTACCTTCTCATCCTATAATTGAAGTGGTTCTTGAATTCTGCCAACTTCGGATCCAGATCGTATATGGGAAGGTGGCCGACACCATCTTCTGTTGCCACAGTTTTGTTTTCTCGCGCAGTGTCGGCAACAGAAATTTTGCTATTGGCCTTGCATATATACATGAATCACAGTTAGAGCGAGCTGCAGATTAGAACTGAACAAGTAGCAGAGATACAACAGATAATCGATTGTACATTCATCACAGATTATGCACATTTCGGTTGTATGGCTGGCAACTGGCAAGCAGTACGGCTGAAATACTGCAGCAGAGGTTATACTATGTATGGATCACATATACGTAAGGAAATTTGATTGAAATCACATCCACTTCTTGAAACATTTTATACCCAAAACGGTGTTTAGTGGACGAATTCAGGTTTATCAGTAATAGTATTTCATATTTTGCATCATCACCATCAGATTCATGTTTGGTCAGAGAACTCCAGAGGACCTGGATAGCGAGAGAAGAGGTTTACCTTCAGTGGCCACGGCCAGCGAAGCGAAGACGGCACGGGCACCACGCTCGGACGCACATTGCCGCCGGCGCCGGCGCCACCCTGCAGGCGACCGGTCGCATCAGAGCCATCAAGAACCTCGCCACAGGAAAGCAGAACGGAGAACGTTAAAAGAATACAACAGAACAGATCTGGTCTCACCGGGATACCCGGACCTGGCCGGACCGCAGCCGGATAGGAGGTGCGCGGCGGGACAGAGGGCGAGGAGGAGGAGGCGAGGCACAGCATATCGTCGTCCACGGCACGGCAGGGTGCGCCGGAGCTGTTAGCGTCGGCGGAGAATCTCCGTGGGGCTCGTGGCCTGCTCGCTTCAAGTGGCCGGAGGAGGAGCGTGGCGCCGGAGACGGAACGGAGGAGAGTGGAGCGGTAGCAACTGACGAGGGGAGGCACGAGGAAGACGGGGCAGATCTGCCACGTGTACGGTCGAGGAGTGCCCGTGCGTAACGGGCCGGCGGTAAAGCCAGTGAAAAGGTTTGGGCCCTCGCGTGTCTCTCTCCTCCCACCAGCCTTCATCAGTTCGCGACTTGCCTCAAAAAAAACAAAAACAAAAAAACAAGAAACACTTGCAGAACATCCCTCCAAAAATAGAAGATACAAGAAAGTCCTTAGTGTTTCGCAAGCCAGTTGAGAGGTTCATCGTCGGTGGAGCCAAAGTCGTTATGGCGCGTCGACTGGGGGACGCCCCCGTACTCCTTCTATCGTCGACTGGAGCCGCTGCTTGTCGAGAGAGAGCGGGAGAGAGCTCGTGGATTCACCAACAGATGTAGGAGGAAATTGGGTCGTGGTTCTTTTGCCTTACATGAGGAAAGAAAGGATCCGCTCAATACATGCGGAAGAGGGATGGTTAGTGTGTTAAGATATGCATGCTATGAATCTATATTGTTAGATATGAAGATGAGGCATGTATTTATTTTTAAATTGGAAAGGACGTATTATTTTTTGTTCTATCTTTCTACCGAATACCATAATTCAGTTAAGAAATATATACCTCAATATGTGATACTTTATTTTTTTTCTTTTGTGGAACGGCTAAATGACATATATTAAGTAACATAGACCTTTCTAAAAGCACCCTTATAAAATTGATAAATACCCCGTGTCATGGGGATGCCAAACTCTTCTTACTCTTGCATCCATCGGTGAAGCGTCATAAAGAAAGCTCATTGCCATCATTGGATCTCCGTCTCACCAAAGAAAACTTATTCAATGTAGACCAGATTACTTGTGATGGTCACCATCTACATAGAAAATATCAACCCTTCAGAAATAAATGTCGGACAGGTCCTATCGAGCGCCCTAGGTCCAACCAAAAAAATCTAGGAAACACAAATCTCACTCTCTCCCCGAGAAGGCCGAGGTTGGCCATCCTTCGTTGGTCAAAACTGGATCAACTAGAGTACCAAGACACACAACCACGTCGTCTGCTCCGCAGGGCGACACGACCAAGATAAACTTGCATAAGCAAACACCAGACCTGGAGACCAAGACACAAAATCATGTTGTTCACTCTACAGGACAGTGCATCTAAGACAAACCTGTAGAAGACAATGCTAGACCCAGAAAACCAAATATGGGCACACATCATCTTCCATAAGCCTCACGAATCAGAACGATACAGAGAAGGGTCACATGAGCAAGGATAAGGTGGGTAGACTTTATTCCATGTCACCAATGACATCATTGTCTCACTACTGCCAAACTGGAAGCATTATATATCATCTAGGTCTATATAAATCATCTTGACTATTGCCGATCATAGGTTATGACAACAAGGGAATCCATCCTAGAACCCCCTACCTATAAGGACATGATGTATATGTCTATGTCACGTTAGTGAAGCAATGCAACTTATACATTCAGTCCTTTTTGGTACAACAGTAAGTTTTCAAACCATCATTAAAAATCCATCAAATGCACTCTGGTGAAATAATTCGTTATATATAACTTCATGAAATAGTTAGCTCATAGGAGTTTTCATTCATTACCAAAACCCAAAGCATATCGTTATGTTTATGAAATTCACCCCCGAATGCATCCAACAATCTTGCAGCAACACATATGGAATGTTCCTTCAAATGTATCTTGTTGAAATCGTCCATAGGTATGGAAATTAACTACCAAAACCACACATGGGGCCTACATGCAATTTCACCAGGCCTCGGATGTGTGTGGGGGGGGGGGGGGTCCTCCAGTCGATCTGGGCTTGGATGGATTGATAAAAAATCACTTTACGCCCATAATGAGGGAATATTTGTTACCTAGGATAATGAAGAGCTAGTTACAACTAATGTCATTTTGAAATGATTTGGAGAAACCATCGGCCTTGTCACAGGTCTCTCCAAAAACTAAAGTTTTTCTCGTATGATACATAGGTATTAACCTCTATGACATGCTCACTACCTTCCCAATAAAGATTGCTTCCTTCTCAGGTTCTATCTTTGTCTATTGTTGCACTTAAAAATTGTGAATACTTTATTCCCAATCGCTCATGACAAGATCCATGGAAGACTACAAGGGTGAAAAGTATAGAACCTACAAGGACCAGCATGACCACTACATCTAGTTAGTGTTCACGTCCTCGGCAACTTATTTTATGTATGTGATCCCTCTCCCTAGGTGGGCATACTCAATGGTTGATAGAATCTCCTATAGTTTCATTTTGAAAGGCGTGGATAGTGAGCTAATGACTAGAGGTGAACCCCACTCTGAATTGGAGGATTGTTCACTTCATTTGGATATTGCCAACCTTGATAGATTATAGTTAGGCATAATGCCCTCTAGTTATGGATGTTGGAAATATGCCCTAGAGGCAATAATAAAATGGTTATTATTGTATTTCCTTGTTCATGATAATTGTCTATTGTTCATGCTATAATTGTATTAACCGGAAACTGTAATGCATGTGTGAACACATAGACCACAACATGTCCCTAGTGAGCCTTTAGTTGGCTAGCTCGTTGATCAATAGATGGTCACGGTTTCATGACCATGGACATTGGATGTCGTTGATAACGGGATCAAATCATTAGGAGAATGATGTGATGGACGAGACCCAATCCTAAGCATAGCACAAGATCGTGTAGTTCGTCTCCTAAAGCTTTTCTAATGTCAAGTATCGTTTCCTTAGACCATGAGATTGTGCAACTCCCGGATAGCGTAGGAATACTTTGGGTGTGCCAAACGTCACAACGTAACTGGGTGGCTATAAAGGTATACTACGGGTATCCCCGAAAGTATTTGTTGGGTTGGCACGAATCAAGACTGGGATTTGTCACTCCGTGTGACGGAGAGGTATCTCTGGGCCCACTCGGTAAGACATCATCATAATGAGCTCAATGTGACTAAGGAGTTAGCCACGGGATGATGTGTTACGAAACGAGTAAAGAGACTTGCCGGTAACGAGATTGAACAAGGTATAGGGATACCGACGATCGAATCTCGGGCAAGTAACATACCGATGGACAAAGGGAATTGTATACGGGATTGATTGAATCCCCAACATCGTGGTTCATCCGATGAGATCATCATGGAACATGTGGGAGCCAACATGGGTATCCAGATCCCGCTGTTGGTTATTGACCGGAGAGGTGTCTCGGTCATGTCTACATGTCTCCCTAACCCGTAGGGTCTACACACTTAAGGTTCGATGACGCTAGGGTTATAGGGAAATAGTGTACGTGGTTACCGAAGGTTGTTTGGAGTCCTGGATGAGATCCCGGACATCACGAGGAGTTCCGGAATGGTCCAGAGGTAAAGAATGATATATAGGAAGTGAGGATTTGGTTACCGGAAGTGTTCCGGGCATCACCGATAACGTACCAGGACCACCGAAAGGGTTCCGGGGGTCCATCGGGAGGGGCACCAGTCTCGAAAGGCTGCATGGGCCTAGAGTGGAAAGGGAACAGCCCCAGAGTGGGCTGGTGCGCCCTCCACCCTGGCCCAAGGCGCAGCAAAGGAGAGAGGGGGGCAAACCCTAGGCGTGATGTGTTGGGGAACGCGACAGAAAACAAAAATTTCCGGTATAGCGAGCACGCCCAGGACCACTATGGAGACTGCATACAAGGTTTGATCTGATCCGTACCGACTCGAAGCGCAGCGGAAGAAGAGTCGGTGGAGATCGTTGGTGCAGATCCCCGCAGCTAGGATTTTACAACCTCCCAACCGCGAGGATGTACTCCCTCGTCGGACAGCCCTTCGGGAGGCGGTCGGACAGTCCCCCGGACGATGTCGCGGACAGCCCTTCGGGAGGACCCTCGAAACTCGAACGAAGACTCGGACAGCCCTACGGGAGGACACACGAACAGCCCCTCGGGCAAAAGATCGAAACTACGACCTCTCTATGGGGTTGCACACATACAGTGTCATCTATCCGGCAGGGCTTCGCCGTCCAGAACTAGTTCCTGCCGGAACCCAGACAGCCTTCCGGCTCTACGAAAGACTCTTTTCGTGGGAGGGAGAGAGAGAGCTTGCAAAGCAAAGCATGTGTATGAGAGCACAAGGATCATGAAATGGCAGCCCACTCACCTCCTATTTATAGGAAAACCAAGGGGTAGGGTGGTTTTACAATAAAACCCAAAATGCACATGAATGAAGTCCTTCCACAAGGGCATAAAAGTGAAACCAAGGAACAAGAGGGACTCCATGAAGGAGTCCACCATGTGGCCGGCCACAACCTCATGTGGGGCCCCAAAAATGGCCCCAATCCATCCATGTCATCCCCAAGATCTTTTGGAGCAAAGCCCCAAAAGGTGGCTTTCCATAAAGTAGTCCAAAAAGCACTTTCACTATTCACGGCGACATTTTTCAGCGTCCGCTCGAACTGAAAATATTTATGTGGGCTTAGAACAATTCTAGTACCCCACTAAAATAATTTTCAATGCGATCCGGAACAATTCCGGAATAGTGATTTTCATCTGCGAAAAGCATCTGAAGTGGTTCCGGCAGCTCCGGAACATTTCCGGCTTTCATCCCGGAAAATTCCAGAAAGTTTCCAGAACGATTCTGGCACCCTTCAAGAATTATCAGGCATGTGCCAAAACCAATTTGACTTTTTGGTATCCCCTGGAACAACTTTTCAGTTTCACCGAAACTGTTCCGGTGACCTGTCTGCGGAACTTTTCCGCTGTCCGAAACTTTTCCGGTGTCCGAAACTTTTCGGTGATTTTCTCTCAGACTCCCTGTCTAGTATTCAACAGATAGATGAACCTTAAGCGTGTGACCCTATAGGTTCGGTGAAGCATAGACATGACCCGGAACTCCTTCCGATCAATGATCAACATCGGAGCCGTGGACACCCATATTGACCCCTATACCCACACGAATGAATATTCGAGTGAACCTCTAGTTGCCGTGAGCTATTCCTGTTGCTTCGCGATATGTTAACAATTACCCGAGGTGAGACATGTAGGCATCCTCGTGGATCAACAACTTGTCCACTATGCCAGTTACCTCGTTGCCGGTATTGTTCTCTTTTCTCGTTCCCGTGTTCCAGCATCCTCGTGATCAAATCACAAAGTGTCTGGCCAGACGATGATGGATACCGTAACACCGAGAGGGCCCAGAGATATCTCTCCATCGTCGGAGGAGCAAATCCCAATCTTGAGCTATCAAGTTACTTGACATACTTTTCCATGAACCCGTAAGCCGCCGTAATAGCCACCCATTTACGGATGACGTTTAACAAACCCCAAAGTTCATGAAGCAAGCATGAAGAAACTCGATACTCTCATGGTCTAAGGAATTATGCAAACGTTAACCATCTCTGTGTTATTAACCGTTAACTTGTGACAAATGTATCTCATAGCATAACATCAATTCGGATCGATTCAACACGAGTGTTCTACCAACATCGCATCCTCAAAATTGCTGGCATAGCCATGCCCATGATCAGGAAAACAGGACCATCATGCAACACTTGAGCCAGTCTTAGAGGCAAGACTAGGAATACAATTCACCGTTTATTATACCACACGTGCACATGAGTTTCCCTCCAAGCCTCGTTTAATTTGTAGACTCGAGAATCATTGCAGTTATAGCATGGAACATAAACATTCATTACAAACTTTGGAGATACAAAATAACTGTTATTACTGCCTCTAGGGCATATCTCCTACAGACTCCCACTTGCACTAGAGTCATAATCCAGTTACATGGCTTCCCTAACACCAATGGCTATCCGGTGTTGCTCATGCTTTGCTCGTGGTAGAGGCTTTGTCATCGGGTCTGACACATTCAGATCCGTGTGAACTTTGCGTACTTTCACTAAACCTTCTTCGACATGATGTCGAATGAGTTTATATTTGCGTTGAATATGCATTGTCTTATGGTGCGAACATGGCTCCCTTGTCTGAGCCACGGCGCCACTATTATCACAATAGATCTCCACCGGGTCCAGAGCACTTGCAACCACACCAAGGTCTTCAAGAAATTGCTTGATACCGACAGCTTGCTTGGAGGCTTCAGAAGCAGCAACATATTCCGCCTCCGTCGTAGAATCCGCCACAGTCTTTTGTTTGGAACTTTTCCAATCAACTGCACCGCCGTTCAATATGAAAACATAGCCAGATTGAGATTTGAAGTCATCTGGGTCTGTCATGAAGCCTGCATCAGTGTAACAACTTACAATGAGCTCTTCATCACCTCCATACACAAGGAGTAAATCCTTGGTCCTTCTGAGGTACTTAAGAATACCCTTGACTGCGGCCCAGTGTTCCAATCCTGGATCACCTTGGTACCGGCTGCTAACACTTAGCGCATAGGAAACATCCGGTCTTGTACATAGCATGGCATACATAATAGAACCAACTGCCGAAGCATATGGAATATCATTCATTTGTACTCGCTCATCGAGGGTCCGAGGACTCTGATTCTTGCAAAGCACTGTGCCAGGTGACATGGGGAGTAGGCCTTTCTTGGAGTTCTCCATGTTGAACCTTTTCAACACCTTGTCAATGTACGTGCTTTGGCTAAGAGCTATTAGGCGTCTTGATCTATCTCTATAGATCCTGATGCCCAATACATATGCCGCTTCACCTAAGTCTTTCATTGAAAAACTCCTTTTCAATGAGTCTTTTATTTCGCTAAGAAAATTCACATCATTTCCAATCAACAATATGTCATCCACATACAAGATTAGAAATGCTTTTGCGCTCCCACTAAACTTCTTGTAAACACAAGATTCTTCATCGTTCCTGATGAAGCCAAACTCTTTGACCACTTCATCAAAACGAATGTTCCAGCTCCTTGATGCTTGCTTCAGACCATAAATGGCTTTCTGAAGCTTACATACCTTTCCAGCATTCTTAGGATCGACAAAACCTTCTGGCTGTATCATGTATACATCCTGTTCAAGGTTTCCATTTAGGAAAGCCGTTTTGACATCCATCTGCCATATTTCATAATCGAAATAAGCAGCAATTGCTAGTAATATCCGAACAGACCTAAGCATAGCTACGGGCGAGAAAGTCTCGTCGTAGTCCACTCCTGGAACTTGCGTGAACCCTTTCGCGACAAGTCTAGCTTTGTGGATAGTAATGTTACCATCCGCGTCCTTCTTTCTTTTGAAAATCCATTTGCAACCAATGGGTTTTATGCCATCTGGAAGTTCTTCCAAGTTCCAAACTTGGTTTTCGTACATGGATTCCATTTCGGATCTCATGGCCTTGTGCCATTCCCTTGAGCTAGGCCCCGCCATCGCTTCCTTGTAGTGCGCAGGTTCATCGTCTTCAAGAATGAAGATTTCGTTATGAAACCACTCAGGTGGCTGGATAGCCCTACCTGATCTGCGTGGTTCAGTAACAACATTGTCTAAAGTTTCCGCATCACATGCAACAACTTCCGGCTCGGTTGTAGGGATAATTTGTGGAATTACTTCCAGTTCCTTAGCCATATCAACGGTTGCCAAAGATTCACTAATCTCATTAAGTTGTACTGTCCTCCCACTCAATTCTTTAGCGAGAAATTCTTTCTCGAGAAAGTGTGCAACCTTTGCGACAAACATTTTGCCTTCGGACTAGTGGTAGAAGGAATATCCAATGGTGTTATTTGGATAACCTACAAAGTAACATTTGTCTGATCTAGGTTCTAGTTTGGTTGGCTGTAAACGTTTTACGTATGCCTCACAACCCCAAACCTTGAGATGCGACACACTAGGTATCTTCCCACACCACATCTCATGTGGTGTCGTCTCAACAGACTTAGACGGCGCTCTGTTTAATGTATAAGCGGCAGTGAGTAGTGCGTGACCCCAAAAAGATATCGGTAGATCTGTAAGAGACATCATCGACCTTACCATGTCTAACAGGGTTTGGTTACGTCGTTCCGACACTCTGTTTCGCTGTGGAGTTCCGGGAGGCGTAAGCTGTGAAACGATTCCACGGTCACTCAGATGTTGGCCAAACTCATGACTAAGATATTCGCCTCCGCGATCAGACCGCAGAAACTTATTCTTTTTGTCACGATGATTTTCTACCTCATTCTGAAAATCTTTGAACTTTTCAAAGGTTTCCGACTTATGCTTCATCAAGTAGATATAGCCATACCGACTTAAATCATCAGTAAAAGCCACGAAGTAAAAATACCCACCCCGTGCGGCCGTATTCATTGGACCACATACATCACTATGTATTATTTCCAATAATTCACCCACCCGTTCAGGATGACCCGTGAACGGCATCTTGGTCATTTTTCCCATCAAGCAAGCTTCACATGTGTCAAATGATTCAAAATCAAGGGACGGTAAAACTCCATCTTTATGGAGTCTTTGCATGCGTTTCTTTCCGATGTGGCCAAGCCGACAGTGCCACAAGTAAGTGGTGGTGGTATCAGCCTTCTTAAGGCGTTTAGCATTCACATTAAAGACATCATTTCCACAATCAAGATTCAGTATGAAAAGGCCCCCAACAATGGGTGCAAATCCATAAAACATATCCTTACAATAAAGTGAACAACCATTGTTCTCGGACTTGTAGGAGTACCCATCGTGTACTAAACATGATCCAGAGATAATGTTTCTACACAATAACGGAACAAAATAACAGTTACTAAGTTCCAAAATAAATCCTGAAGGGAGACGTAGAGGCATAATGCCGACGGCTTGAGCGGCGATCCCAGCGCCGTTCCCGACACGCATCACGACTTCATTCTTTGTCAGCTTGCGCACCTTCTGAAGCCCCTGTATCGAGTTGCAAATGTGAGCAACCGATCCGGTATCAAATACCCAAGACTTAGAATTTTCGCTAGCAAGCAAAACGTCAATGACATTAACTTGTATAACAATTATACCTTTTCCGGTTTTTCCGGACTTCTTATCTTCCAGATACTTCTTGCAGTTTCTCTTCCAGTGTCCCGTGCCCTTGCAGTAGAAGCACTCAGTTTCATTCTTGGCTCCGCCCTTAGATTTGCGTTGGAAACCAGTCTTACCGGCGCCCTTGCCCTTCTTTGGCTTGCCTTTCTTTTTGAAACTGGCAGTTTTATTCACAAGCAACACTTGCTTGCGATTTTTCTGCAGTCCTCCTTCAGCAGTTTTTAGCATGGCAAGCACCTCATTTGCTGTTTTGTCCATCCCATTCATGTTGTAGTTCATGATAAAACCGCCATAAGACGGGGGGAGTGAACCTAGCAACAAGTCCATAACATGCTCTTCTGGAAGTGGGAATTCCAGGATTTTAAGCCTTTCAGCGTAGCCAATCATATTGACTACGTGCTCGCCAACTGAACTGCCCTCAGCCATCTTGGTCTCCGCCATCATTTTCATGATGTCAAAACGTTCAGACCGTGCATTAAACTTGTAAAGAGCATCCAGATCCTTGATCATATCAAAGGAGTTATGGAATTCAAAACGTTTTTGAAGCTCTGAACTCATGCAAGACAGCATGAGGCACTGCACTAAGTTGTAATCATCATCCTTAGTGGCCCAGATATTTTGTATGTCTGCCGCGGCTGTTGCCGCCGGTTTAGGAGGAAGAGGTCCATCAAGCACATACACTTTCTTAGCACCCCGGAGGACAATCCTCAGGGTACGGACCCAGTCCGCATAGTTGTTTCCATTCGCAGCTAACTTCTCTTTCTCTAACATAGGGCCTAAGTTGAACGCGGTATTGCGAGCCATTTGATCTACAACGGAAAACACAAGTTCATTTAGACTTTGTTCATAATGATTTTTGGCACTAGTGAATAAATAATTTTTATTCTAAGGTGCACTCCCACTCAAATCAATATCTCTCATAATTGATTGTGAGTGATGCAAGACCGAACTTTCAATTCAGCGTCAAGGATGTAACCATCTCAAGTGACGAGAATTTCAATTGGTAGGCCAACTTGCCAATCACATATCTATGTGACTCTTGTTCATCTTTCGATGCATGTGTTCCGATCTCATGACTTTCATGCCTGAACGTCAAGACAACCAAGTGATCTCGCTGCGAGGTCTCAACTCACCCGCCTCACACTTCTCTAATCGTTCGTACCCATGTAACCATGTGATACCCCGAAGAGATAGGTGCCGTGACGGTGCTACACTTGGGAGAACACTAACTACTTGATATTCTAAGTGAGAGATCACCCTAATAAAAAGCGACTACCGCGCAATTAAGAAGGGTGCATCAAGAGGGATAAACATCTCAGGCAATTCATAATAGCATGATATGGTGTAGCCCCTTCTGACGAGAAGTCAAGTATTTCTTCGTCTTCGGCATTCGCTTCGGTGTTCACCTTTGCGAAGATTGCCACCACCTTGTCGATGCACCAGATAATATTGCTATCTCTATAGCTAATAAAATAAGTGCATTACATAAGGTTGACACGCAGGTCATTAAAGTGCAATCATATGGCTCCAGCCATCATGCCAAATCATGACACGCAGGTCATGTTAATTACATCATATAGCCATCTCATACATAATCAAAATTGAATATGAGCTTTGCTATACCACATCATATGCAAACCATCCTGCAAAACCAAGTTAGACGCCTCTAATCGGTTTATACAAAATTTTATTTTACGTGGCTTCTAAGGTTTTGACTCAAACCGCAGCTACCAACGTTTATCATCAAGTATGATAATTCAAGTTGCTAGATTAACTTTCCAGGGTGTATGAAACACGAGATGATAAAATCTCGAGCCCCATACTAAACTTCGTCATACGCGTGACCCCCGTGCAGATCATATCTGCATTGCCCTTTCATCTGCGAAACATCCATATTTCTTTTGACTATGGTGGAACCCAAAGAACTGTTAGCACTTCGTTGATCTGTCAATCAGCATACTCAGGAGCAGCATGAAAGGATCGCGGATTGTCGGAACTTTGTAAGATTCCACCATTCCGTCAAGATATGGACTACGCAAATTCACGGGAAGCAACAGGAACATCGGGTAACAGATTTCATCTGCTACCCGCACAAATAATTTTCAGCAATAGATCTCATCTACTACAAAATTATACTATGCAATACCCATACATCTCATGTATTCTAGATCATAACATGCATCTACTCATAGCCTGGCTCTTGATGCCACTGTTGGGGAACGCGACAGAAAACAAAAATTTCCGGTACAGCGAGCACGCCCAGGACCACTATGGAGACTGCATACAAGGTTTGATCTGATCCGTACCGACTCGAAGCGCAGCAGAAGAAGAGTCGGTGGAGATCGTTGGTGCAGATCCCCGCAGCTAGGATTTTACAACCTCCCAACCGCGAGGATGTACTCCCTCGTTGGACAGCCCTTCGGGAGGCGGTCGGACAGTCCCCCGGACGATGTCGCGGACAGCCCTTCGGGAGGACCCTCGAAACTCGAACGAAGACTCGGACAGCCCTACGGGAGGACACACGAACAGCCCCTCGGGCAAAAGATTGAAACTACGACCTCTCTATGGGGTTGCACACATACAGTGTCATCTATCCGGCAGGGCTTCGTCGTCCAGAACTAGTTCCTGCCGGAACCCAGACAGCCTTCCGGCTCTACGAAAGACTCTTTTCGTGGGAGGGAGAGAGAGAGCTTGCAAAGCAAAGCATGTGTATGAGAACACAAGGATCATGAAATGGCAGCCCACTCACCTCCTATTTATAGGAAAACCAAGGGGTAGGGTGGTTTTACAATAAAACCCAAAATGCACATGAATGAAGTCCTTCCACAAGGGCATAAAAGTGAAACCAAGGAACAAGAGGGACTCCATGAAGGAGTCCACCATGTGGCCGGCCACAACCTCATGTGGGGCCCCAAAAATGGCCCCAATCCATCCATGTCATCGCCAAGATCTTTTGGAGCAAAGCCCCAAAAGGTGGCTTTCCATAAAGTAGTCCAAAAAGCACTTTCACTATTCACGGCGACATTTTTCAGCGTCCGCTCGAACTGAAAATATTTATGTGGGCTTAGAACAATTCTAGTACCCCACTAAAATAATTTTCAATGCGATCCGGAACAATTCCGGAATAGTGATTTTCATCTGCGAAAAGCATCTGAAGTGGTTCCGGCAGCTCCGGAACATTTCCGGCTTTCATCCCGGAAAATTCCAGAAAGTTTCCAGAACGATTCTGGCACCCTTCAAGAATTATCAGGCATGTGCCAAAACCGATTTGACTTTTTGGTATCCCCTGAAACAACTTTTCAGTTTCACCGAAACTGTTCCGGTGACCTGTCTGCGGAACTTTTCCGCTGTCCGAAACTTTTCCGGTGTCCGAAACTTTTCGGTGATTTTCTCTCAGACTCCCTGTCTAGTATTCAACAGATAGATGAACCTTAAGCGTGTGACCCTATAGGTTCGGTGAAGCATAGACATGACCCGGAACTCCTTCCGATCAATGATCAACATCGGAGCCGTGGACACCCATATTGACCCCTATACCCACACGAATGAATATTCGAGTGGACCTCTAGTTGCCGTGAGCTATTCCTGTTGCTTCGCGATATGTTAACAATTACCCGAGGTGAGACATGTAGGCATCCTCGTGGATCAACAACTTGTCCACTATGCCAGTTACCTCGTTGCCGGTATTGTTCTCTTTTCTCGTTCCCGTGTTCCAGCATCCTCGTGATCAAATCACAAAGTGTCTGGCCAGACGATGATGGATACCGTAACACCGAGAGGGCCCAGAGATATCTCTCCATCGTCGGAGGAGCAAATCCCAATCTTGAGCTATCAAGTTACTTGACATACTTTTCCATGAACCCGTAAGCCGCCGTAATAGCCACCCATTTACGGATGACGTTTAACAAACCCCAAAGTTCATGAAGCAAGCATGAAGAAACTCGATACTCTCATGGTCTAAGGAATTATGCAAACGTTAACCATCTCTGTGTTATTAACCATTAACTTGTGACAAATGTATCTCATAGCATAACATCAATTCGGATCGATTCAACACGAGTGTTCTACCAACATCGCATCCTCAAAATTGCTGGCATAGCCATGCCCATGATCAGGAAAACAGGACCATCATGCAACACTTGAGCCAGTCTTAGAGGCAAGACTAGGAATACAATTCACCGTTTATTATACCACACGTGCACATGAGTTTCCCTCCAAGCCTCGTTTAATTTGTAGACTCGAGAATCATTGCAGTTATAGCATGGAACATAAACATTCATTACAAACTTTGGAGATACAAAATAACTGTTATTACTGCCTCTAGGGCATATCTCCTACATGATGGGCCCTAGGCCCACCCTAGGGCAGCCGCACCCCTCTCCCCTCCCTTGGCCGGTGCGCCCAAGTCCCATCTAGGGTTGCCGCCGGCCCCTAGGGTGGGAAGCCTAGGGGCTGCACCCTACCTCCTCCTCCTCCTATATATAGTGGGGTTTTGGGGGCTGCCATCTACACAAGTTTCTTCCTCCCTCAGCGCAGCCCTACCCTTCCTCTTCCTCGTTCTCCGTAGCGCTTGGCGAAGCCCTGCCGGAGTACCATGCAGCTCCACCGTCACCACGCCGTCGTGCTGCCGGAGCTCTCCCTCAACCTCTCCTTCCTCCTTGCTGGATCAAGGCGTAGGAGACGTCACCGGGCTGCAGGTGTGTTGAACGCGGAGGCGCCGTTGTTCGGTGCTTAGATCGGATTCCACCGCGATCTGAATCGCTGCGAGTATGACTCCACCAACCTCGTTCTAGTAACGCTTCCACTTTGCGATCTTCAAAGGTATGAAGATGCACTCTCCCCACTCGTTGCTGGTTTCTCCGTAGATGGATCTTGGTGAACACGTAGGAAATTTTTTGATTTATTACTACGTCTCCCAACAATGGAATCATTGGCATCATTGTCAAACCCTACGAGGTCATGGGTAGGATCCCTGCTCCCATGCTCAACTATTGATATGGACCTCTTTACAGCTTAGACAAAGACCATGATGGGACATGGAACCAAGGCTTTTCTTTGGCGCCGTGATGACTGGACAAGAGGCTACATTTTACTTTGCTACCTTGAGCCTATTAATGACCATGACATTGCTCAAAGGCAGGACGGTCTACAAAGATTTCTCTCGCAGAGGCTGGGTCAAGTTGATTGCAAGCCTCCACACCCTGACACAACTCCTCCACTTTAACCATCTGGAAATTATCCTTAGTGAAATTGTGCTTGATCGACAAATGCCTGACGCCATAGCTTAGTTATGGACTACCTTTGGAGAGTACTCCTCCAGCTCTACCTATAAGGCACATTACATGAATACCTCCCTGATTTCTTGACGACGAAGACTTGCAAAGGCCATTGAAAACCAAACTTAGATTTTTCTCTTGGCTTCTACTCCAGAACAATATTTGCATGCTAGATCGCCTGACTTTGTGTGGTTTGTCCAATAACGCATCCTTTCAACTTCACACCCACTCCACCTCTACCCCCTGAATATGACAAGCACGTCTTTGCACATCCGTACCACCATCGTTGCATGGTTGGGCTAAGCCGTGTACCACAAGGGCAAGGGCCATAAGCATAAGTGGAATGACCATATAATATATATTATTTGGCATGCTTGGAAGGAGTCAAACCAGCCCATTGTCAATGGCAGACACCATTGTCTAGGGTATGTGGAGGTATGACTCCATTGTCCGGTGTTGCGCTCAACCAGGAATGTGCATTGTGAAATGTCTAGTTTTTTAACATGCTTTGTCACACGCATGTCCACATGTTTAATTGTACATATTTGCAGTTCCTTCCTAATACAAAGGCAATGTTTTCGTTGATTTTTTTAAATGTTACTACAGCTTGCTATTTTATATTACCATTGTTGTTTTTGTGCATGTGTAGTTTGATAAAGTGTTTATTTTTCATAAAATGCAGCACAATTGTAGTGCACTCTAATGCATACATGTTAGTAGAACATTTTGATTTCTCAACTTACATTCTACTTTGATTATTGTTTACATTAGAGAATTATTGGAGCTGGGGAACCAAAAAGTTGCACTCGTGTTTTCCAGTCTAATATATAGTTTTCCAGTAAAAAGATGAGAGAGAGGCACATGTACCGTCCGGGTCCGGGCCGGTTGTGTCATGTTATAGATTATTACTCGGAAGATGTTTGTTGTGATGTCACTAGCCAACCAAGGCTTGGTTTTAATGAAAACTCAGCTGAGCAAAAATCCTATGGAAAAGTACCTTTTCCACCAACTGTTTGTTTTCCCTTTGTCCATGTGATGGTGATGCAGTTTCTATTTGGAACTTTTGGATGGTGACTCACTAGAAACAGACAACTGCTTGTGTCATCAACTAGGGAGATAAACAAACTGGAAATTTGACATATATAAGTTGCACA
The DNA here is from genome assembly GCA_022496015.1 of Hordeum marinum. NCBI lineage: Eukaryota > Viridiplantae > Streptophyta > Magnoliopsida > Poales > Poaceae > Hordeum > Hordeum marinum. The sequence goes on from CM039678.1 coordinate 560,258,476, forward strand.
CAAAAAACATATTTGTTATATTATAAGGTGCCTGAAATTTGAACTCTGATTAGTCGGTTCGAGGGAGAGAAGAGAAGGCGCACCTCGGAGGGCAACCCCGGGGCCACCCAAAGCCAGGGACTGCGGTAGAGGGCTCGTCAGTGTTGGGGAGTCAGAATAGACAATTCAGGAGTGGATCGTCAATTACGCCGATCACCCTGTGCAGGGACCATCGCGAGTCAATGCACATGCCGTCGTTTGCTCTCCTCTTCTTATAGTGCTTCTTCATGTTCTAGGATATCTGGTGGATCCTCTCATTGATCGGCTCCACCGCATGGTTCACGGTGAACTTCAGGCCATTCACAATCCGCGAGAGGTGGGGGGGAGGGGGTAACAGAACAAATAGCATCTTTTCCTTACAATATATTCTCCTTCGACTACGGGCACTTTCTTTCAAGGCAATGGAGCATTTGAAGTGATCATCCGACTGGGGAAGCCTAACCTTGATTGGGCCCTCGCTATCTTTAACTTAATCTAGAGGGCAGTCAACTGAAGCACAACCTCCCAAAACCAAAAGATATTGTCTTTGTATATGACGACGAACTATGTGTCGAATAATACTTTCTCTTCTGTTTCTAAATGTAAGGTGTATTACTTCTTAAAAAATTCAAACTTCTTCAACTTTGACCAAGTTTGCAGACAAAAATATTAATTCTAAAATACCAAATCATTATTACTAGATTCACCATGAATTATATTTTTATATTTTACGTATATACTATTGTAAATCTTTATATACTATCTTGCTATAAAGTTGGTCAAACGTAGACAGCGCTTGACTTTAAAAAAAAACTAATACACATTTAGGAATGTAAGGAGTAATAAATATAGATGAATCTAGAGGGCAGTCAACTGAAGCAATAATAAATAGGAAATAATTATGAAAACAAAAAAGCTTACCACATCCATGACGGAGTGCGGCAGTCCGAAGCGCACGGCGATTGAAGCTGCGCCGCGCCACTCGACCCCGCTTCAGGGTGTCACCTTCCCATAACCAGTTGACTAATTTGTCTGTTTGAGGTTGTTTATGCCACGCTCGCCGCGTGGTGAACGAACTGGGCCGGCCCCGGCTTATAAGCAGCTCCGACGCGGCCGATGTGGTACTAATTCATCAAATCATAGTTAAACGGCCACCAGGTGCCGATACAATGCAACACTGTACAGAATATTACCTGCTGTATCATCGACGCGAGAGTCCGATCCATAATACTACTGCTACGCGTGTCCCCGATCAGCAGCCGGTGATATGATCAATCCTTGCGTCCCTGATGCTGAGCCAGCTTGTTCGCTTGGATTGCGCTCAATAGCTGCTGCGAATGTTGTTCATGGGATACAAGTCATACATCCATTTCTCCGGCAAGTATTTTGGACGGAAAGAGTATATTATATTTTCGTTCTTTTTTATGCATATTTACTTCGATTTTTTATTTCTAAAATGTAGCAGGGTCATGGTGCATTCCAATGTATACAATTTAGATTTCTTAACTTATTACAAATATACTTTCGATTATTGTTTTAGATAGAGTGCTTATTGGAGCTTGGGAGCAAAAAAGTCACACTCATATTATTTTTGGTTGGCACTGTACTGTCTAAAGAAGCTAAAGTAAAAAAACAAAACAGCAAATGCATAATTAAAGATAGATGAAACATAACCTTCCTGTACCACAACCAAACATTCAACGCTTTCGCTCGTTTTGCTTCTGAGACGGTCTTTGATCTTTTCGGTCGAGTCTCGGGAAAGTCGGGTGTGCCATGTGACAGATTATTATTCGAAAAATGTTCACTTATGGTTTTTGGTGGTGTTTTGCGTGGGCCAAGGGTGTCGGAGTCCTACGTGGTTGCGACCCGGACTCTCGCAAAGTCTCCTCTAGTTTGCTTTTAATTTGAGGAGGGGGGATGGAGATGCCATCTAGGGAAACCACCATCAGCCTACCAGGGGACAACAGATCTACTGCACCAAAGGAACAATCAAAGACAAACCCACGGATCCCTTGACATTGTTGTCATGGAGCCAGGACCAGAAGAAATTTATTCTAACTGCAGATGGCATTGCCATCTAAACAACGATGCGAGAAAACATATCTTGACCCTAACTACGCAGCTGAGGCAGAGAACTGGAGTCCCCTCCCCAACTCGTTGTCGAAGCGGCAGAGTATGAGATAGCCCGTGGCCTCGACAATAGATGTAGAAGATAAATGGGTCTCGGTTCTTCCACCTTATAGGGGGAAAGAAAGGATCCTCTCATTACATGCGAAAGAGGGATGGTTACTGTGTTAAGATATGAATGTTATGAATCTATATTTGTAGATATTAAGTTGAAGCATGTATTTATTTTAAAAATGAAAAAATGTATTATTTTTTGTTTTATCTTTCATTGTCCACCTGCATTTGCGTTTGCTATATATAATTTGCCTGAAATTTGAATTTTGTTCACTCGATTCAAGGGAAAGAAGAGGAGGCGCACCTCAGAGGGTGACCCAGGGGCCACCCAGAAGTAGGGAGAATGCGGCACATGTGTCGACATTGAAGGGGAGTTGGAGTTGAAGATTCAGGGGTGGATCGTCAATTCCACTGATCACCCTGTGCAGGGATCGTGGTGAGTCGATGTAGCTTTCGCTCTGTTCTCATTATCGTGCTCCTTCATGTTCCGGGTTATCGTGTGGATCTTCTCATTGATCGGCTCCACGGCATGGTTCATGGTGAACTTTGGGTCGTTCACAATCTGCGAGGGGGCCTAATAGAACAAATAGCATCGGCTATCTTTAACTTGGTCTCGATCTAGAGGGCAGTCAACTCAAGCATAACCTCCTAGAATCAAATTTATGATGATGAACTATGTTTGTGATGATCGCCGATGAATAATTTCTACGCGTGTCCCCGATCCCCGATGCTCAGCTCAGCCACCTTGTCCGCTTGGATTGCTCCATAGCTGTGACGAATGTTGTTCATGGGATACGAGTCACACGTATCTCTAACTTCCTCCTAATACAAATGTACTGGTTCCGCTGATTTTCTCAAAAGGAATATTGCCGCTGTTTGCTAGTAAGCACTCCCTCCGTTGTTATTTTTGTGCATTCCTAGTTTGAAAAAAATATTTGTTTTCTCATAAGATGTGGCAGCGTCATAGTGCATTCCAGTGTATACGATTTAGATTTCTACTAGGATTTCTTAACTTATTACAAATATGCTTTCGGTTATTATTTTAAATAGAGTGCTTATTGGCGCACGGGAGCGAAAATGTTGCACTCGTGTTTCCCAGCCGAATATATTATTTTCGGATTGGCATAGTTTTTTTTTTTTGAAACACGGTTCCTTAGGACCAATTCACTAATTAAGATAGAAGAGAGTTGTCTGGTTAATTAACGGAAATCCAGACGAAAACTGTTACAACACGTCCCCCACAGGGCACCAACAACACACGCTGACCCCGAAGCCGCGCACCAGGCGACGACTTCGTCACCCGAGCAACCGGTAGCCGACACCCTACAACCAAACCTGAAGCCACCGTTCCGGCGGATTGGCTTAGTAGTGTATGAAGAAGCTGAAGTAAGTAAAAACAGCAGGTGCATAATTTGGTGACTTGTTCCTTAATTTGATGCAAGGCTAGGCTGCACCACAGCCAAAACATTCAACGCTCTAGTTCGACGTTCGTTATCTTGTGAGATGATCTTTCTCTTCACTCGAGTCTCCGAAGGGTCAGGTACGCCACGTGACAGATAGTGTCGGTGTCTTGCGTGGTTGTTGTCAAGACTCTCGCAAAGCCCTTGTCTATTTTGCTTCCTATTTGTAGATAAGGAAAGACTGGACCGGTCGCAAAGCCCTTGTCTATTTTGCTTCCTATTTGTAGATAAAGAAAGTCTGGACCGGTCGCAAAGCCCTTGTCTATTTTGCTTCCTATTTGTAGATAAAGAAAGTCTGGACCGGCCGGCGGACGGACACAGGACCGCGTCGGAGCACAAAACACGTCTAAATTGCGCGGTCCGGATGGTTACAGACGGTTTAAGGGTTCGTTCTGGAGATGCCCCTACTAGCCAAACAAGGTTTGCTTTTAATAAACACTCAACTTAGCAAAAAAAAATCCAATGAAAGAAGTGGCTTCTGCATCAACTGTTTGTTTTTCCTTGGTCTATCTGATGGTGATGCAGTTTCTGTTGGGCACTTATGGATGGTGGCTGTGTCATCATCCGTCTAAAGCTTACAAACAACGGAGATGAACAGGCAGCAAGCCGTGTCCATCTTGTCTCCGCTTCATACTTCATACGACCACACCTTCAGATAGCAACAACAATAAAAATGCTGTATGTAGGTTGCCTGAAATTTGAATTCGGTTCAGTCGATTCAAGAGAGAGAGAAATAAGAGGAGGCACACGATGGACCATCAGGCAGGCAGGCCAGCGGGCACATCAGAGGAAGGAGAAGGCTGGAGGTAGGAGAAAGCACATCGCCGTTCGATTCAGATCAGGCGGCTCAAAAATCGACTCCGAAATACTCTTCAGGCAATGGTGATAAACCTGGCCCTCACCATCTGCTCCGACGAGTCAATGCCATAATAACAGTGTGACAATGGTAACAACTGGGCAAGACCTGACGCCTCATCGACAAAACATCTATTAATCCTTTTATAAATCTTATCAGTCTGTACATTACAGAAGAAGATGTTCATCCAAAAGATTTACGAACGATGATGTATGAAACCTGTCATGACCATCCTTCTCTTTGCTGTAGTAATCCTGCTATACTGTTCAATACGTGAGAATCGATGTCATCAGCGGCTGAAATTGTCAGCCAAAAAATTGCTAGCCCGATTCGCCGTGTCCTGGGGTGATGACACATACTATCTTGCTTCTGCACACACTGACTCCCGGATTCATCAAGAATTTAGGTGATCTGATCACTGCCTTTCAGGCTTAGCAGTTCTGAAGATCCAGAGCAGCCAGAGCTTCAGTTTGAAAAGAGTTCATGCTGCAGTGCAGACTGGGCTTCCATCCTGATACTCATTCCTTTGTGATCCACCTGTGCCCTCGGATCTCATACCCGCCCAGCCCTTGGTCGCTGCTCTCGCCACAACTTGCCGCGCCCGACCTCCTGCGCTGCTGCCTCCGCGCTCTCTTGGAGCCGCTGTTGTCGCTGAGGCTCCCGTTCAGGAGCGGGTCGTCGATCCCACTGATCACCCTGTGCAAGGATCGCGGCGATTCGATGCAGCTGTCGTCGTTCGTTCTCTTATCTTTATCGTGCTTCTTCATGTTCTGCGATATTTGATGGATCTTCTCGTTGATCGGCTCCACCGCGTGGTTCACGGTGAACTTCAGGTCGTTCACAATCTGCAACGTTCAGTCAGGTAAGGTGTTTCAGGTTTAGCTAAAGTTGGTCACAATGAATCTTTGGCTGGCTGAAGGGGGTAACAGGACAAATAACACATTTTTCTTACATATTCGCCTCCTCCGAGTACAACATCACGGACGCTTTCTTTTATGGCAGTGGAGCATCTGACGTGATCATCTGGCTGGGGAAGCCTAATCTTGGTTGGACGCTCGCTATCTTTAACTTCGTCTGGATCTAGAGGGCAGTCAACTGAAGCATAGTCTCCCAGAACTGAAACATCTCCAACGTAACGATCGCCCATTAGCTCGTATGGCTTGGCAGGGAAGACGTACAGGTGAATAACAGCAGCAAAACCCATCTGTATTCGATGATAAAAAAATAACTTCAGTTACTTTGTTTCATTTTCAATGGACAGGGTTGAGGCCTATTGATCCAAAAGTATATATTACTTCGTTAGGGATTATTGCAAAATTGAGAATGCAAGCATGCTTAAACAAGGATTTGCCATCATCACATAAGGAATTGAAACGGTATAGCCAGGAACATGTCACCACCTCTATGCAGATGATAAAGTCCTGAATGCTGGACTTGAACTGCAACTCTTGAGCTATAGGGCCTCTCAACAAGCCCCAGCTGGAGAGCAACGCTATTGCCACACCTTGCCACCATGTTAAGAACACAATAGACTTGAATGTCAGAAACTTTGCGAGGGGTTTTATATGAGCTAGTTCATCCTTTATGACGGCATAAAACTGTACGAGACAGTATAAGGCCCATGACTGACTGAAATTGAGAGCCATAGCAGTGTAAGAGTACCTGGAAAATAAGACAGCAATTTGTAAGTAGCAAGAGAATGCATTTAAAGATTTAAACTAATGCATCATCAGATGCACAAACAAGACAAGCTTGCAGCTATCTTTCTCCATAAATCTAAGATACACATAAATATATTTCAGTCTCATGAATGAACTTCTCAGATTCATTTATAAGACCTAACAAAATGAAGTCAAGTCATTCAATGCAATTTGTAGCCATGAAAATTTGCTAAATATAGGGTAACATGATTCCTACTTGTAAGTGAATGACAGGTGCAGGACAACAAAATCTAGGATACATGAATTCATTACCATTCCTTTTTTTTTTGCCAGGAAAATCCATTACCATTACAATCTTCTCATAAATGTTGAAACGTTGCCATGAATGCCATTAACATAAAGATTTATCAACATGACAGTACTACCTCAGCTATCTTTTACCTGTCATTTTGGGCACTGAATCAAGTAAATACCGTTGATCACAGTTACTTCTTGTAATTATATATCACTATATTTATTAATATACAGTGAGATTCAAATGACCGCATGCCATCTAAAATGGCATAAGAAAAAACAGAGGTGGTGGTACAACAATAGTAGTATAGCAGAATGAGACGAGTTCATCCAAGGATTGTTAGGTGGGAAAAAAAGAGGTTGCCTCATGAGCATGTATCTTACCCACAGTTCCATTTAAACTCCCCTTCACAGTACACCCCAAAGGATTCAAGAATGACCGCAAGAAGAGCACATATCGTTTTTATTATCATCTACCAAAGGAAAAGGGCAACAGATTAGTTTGATTTTCCGTCAGAAGTCGGATGCTGCAAAATCACATGGAATGGGAGCCGAAGAGCGGCTTACATATTGGACAAGCCCAAACTTAACTACCAAGTAGAACCATTCGCCAACGGGCCATGGGTTCAGCATGTAGTTCATCGGAAAGGGGTGGTTCACATGCCGTTCTTCAGATGCATTGCCTAAAAGTGGTGCATCGGAACCTGAACTGCCCTCCTTCTTCAGAAACTCAATCGTCCTATCTTCTCCACCTAGCACGAAGAAGATTATAAGCAAGGGCAGAGACATGGATGATAACGCTGGAAGTGCTGCTAGACAGAGGCATACCTAAGCAAGCAACTAGATACCGCCCGAAACAGTACATGGCGAAAGCCTCGTATCCATCCCGCAGAATCTCAATATCTACACCGATTGACGGATTCACCAACGATATATACTGCAACAGTAGAATAAGACACATTAGTTAACGGCTAAAGGGTCGACCTCTCCCAACCAACAACACTGTGACCGCGCACTTGAACAAGACATGCCATAGCACCTTACCGACTCTATCGCGTATATCGGCACCATCAGAACGACGCCGACGAGGAACTTCTGCTCCTGGAAAAAAAAAGTAATGCGGCAAATGTGAGTCCAACACGAACGCAGCTCCAGCAACAATCTACCCTGCTGTATATAGAAAATAAGAAATTCAACACCGACTGATGATGGCAACCAACAGACCTCTGGGTTCTTGTAGGCCGACAGGTGGTTCAGGAGCAAGTAAAGGGACAGCGAGAGCGAGAGGGCGACGAAGAGCCCCGAGATGATGGTGGCCCAAACAGGCAGGGAGTAGCTCCGGAGCACCAGGAGCAATTTGTCGGCCAATTCCATTGCCATCGCCATTGCCATTTTGCCCTGGGCCCTGTCTGCCCCGCCGCTTGGCTGTACTCAAGCTGATGCGCCGTCCTCTCTTGAGCCTCCCGCACATTGGTGACTGGGATTCACTGTTGCGGGTTGCGGTCCATAGAGCATCATAATCATAAATAGAAAAATTCAGTGAATCACAGCCCCCTGGCTGATGGTGAAGTCCCTTTGGTGAGACCAGAAAATGCAGAGTATGCTGCCCTGTTTTTTGTCGCTTCGTCGTCGGGAATAGATTCAGTCACCTGCAGGCTGCAGGCAGGCGGGCAAGAAGCAAGCACAATTTGAGATCGAAAGGGAAGGGCCAGCACCCAGCAATGGCGCAATCCAACTCAGGAAGATAATAAACATGCTAGCAGGTCGTGTAATGATAACAATTATTTAAAAAAAAAACCGCTGGCCCCCTTAATTGGCACGAGGGCTGGATCGGGCAATGCCCCCGCGAATCTGGGACGGGCGGCGCCCTGATTCGATCCGGCGGCGACGATCGAATCGGGCTCCATGGACGGGGCGGGGCGGGGTGGGGGTGAGGGGGGGGGGGGAGGGGGGAAGGGGCGCGTACCTCTGTTGTCCGCGCCCGGGCCGGCGGAGAGGGTGGGTCGACGACGAGCAGCCGAGGCGACGAGGAGGATGAGAGAGATCGGGGGAGGGTTAGGTCAGGTTAGGATTAGATGAGACAATAGGAGAGGAGAAGGTTAGGTGCTCCCGTATTTTTGTTTCTCTCATCTCATCTCGTGAGACGCGCGGGTCAGAGCTAGGCGCGGCGGCGACCTGACAAGCATCGGCATCGGCATCGGCATCACATGGTTTTCCCCCGTTCCTTCCCTCCAACCAACCTTCTCCAGTGAAGAGGCGGATCGCTTTCCACGTTATCCACGCCGCTGGCAACGCTCGGCATCGCCCATTTACTCCGCCGCGTCCGGAGATTTCATCATAGTGGGACAAAGAGAGGCCCAAATCATTGTTTTGACCTTGTCAGCGCACTTCGTCACACGACGGACTCGATCGGAAAAAAAAACACCATCTGACCTTTCCAGAAACGTCAGGCGCCGCGACGTTTTCACGTCACGTACAAACGCCGACCCTCCTTGGCGTTTCCTATCCAAATATTTTAGGTGTCCGTGGGGCTCTCATCCACCATTCACCACTCACTCACTTCTCCCTCATTGGCCTATCCCGAGCTATCTCTCTTTTCTCCCTTTGTTTCCCTCACTATCCCCCTCTCAAATCCTTGGAAATTGATTGGTTTTCTCCGTGGATCCGGTGTCTTTTTCGTTCCTTGAGGTAACCTCCTCCATCTCACAAAATTTTATTGGTTGAATTTGTTTATTTGGATTGTTTTGTTCATGACGTAACCGTAGTTTTGAACATTGTGGTTGTTATATGATGTTCATGATTATTGTTGTTTCAAAAGTGTGGCGTTGTGATAAGATTTAGGGTTACGGTGTAATGTTAAGATTTAGGGTTAGGCTTATGTCTTATGTTAAGATTTAGGGTTAGGGTTAATGCTTATTTTGGATGGACAAAGTTGTTGTTAGTGGTTTTGATAGCAATGTGTTGCATTTCTTCTACTTATGTTTGAATTTTTTTCATATGGAAAAAATTGTGAATATTCATTATGTTGACAAAGAGGCATTCATGAATGTTGATATTGATGACAAGTATGAGGAAGTATTGATATTTATTGAGAGTCCTAGTTATGAAGAGGTTGTGGAAGAAATACGGACAAGATTAAAGTGGGTGGATGCAAGTGACCAAGTTGAATTAGTAGGAAGATATGGTGTTGGATCGGCACACAAGCGTCGAATGAAGACAATGCCTATCAGGTCCAATTTGCATTGGGTTGCATATAAGGAGGTTGTTGCATCATCGACAATCAAGTCACTCGAAGTGTTTGCAAGTAAGGTGGTCAAGGCTCCTCTCTTTGAAGTTGACTTGAACCAAACCTTGATAAAAGATGTTGAGCAAGAAGTTGAAGTGGAAGCCAATGAGTATCCCAAATATGAGTTCAGAGCTAGTGCACCGATCAATGATGATGATCATGACTTGGAGGAAGAGTATGAGAGGCAACACAACGTTGTTGGTGACGTAGAGGCTCAAGTAAGGCATAAGGACATGGATCCTGACATTATCTATCAGCATGCTTCTGTCGATGACTCAGATGATGAAGGACCGATGAATGAGTTGGACGAGGATGGCTTCACTGAGAAAGAAGCAGAGTGGTACACAAAAATCATCGGTATAAATACCATTAAAGTGAGGTTATTGATGAGTAAGTACCACTGGACATGCTCGCACATGTTTACGGCTGCTCGCACGAGGAATTTGCCGGTCTTTGATGGAGTAGTTGTGAGGTTGTATGAATTCAACTTTCAAACTCATAAGTTGGCATGGGCGTCTAGATTCCACCCTTTTCACGCATCACAATGGCCAGAGTATCATGACCCTAACATTAGGCCGGATTCGAAGATGATGGCACTCATAAAAATGTTCCCTTATCCACCAGAACAACACGCTGGATGGCCTAGGATCCTTCTTGGTTTCATGAATCCATGGTTTGGTTCAACACCAACCAATCTTGCAACCCGTTGTCGCCACCACTCAGACTTCACCTTCCCGGTAAGAGCCCTGCCCTCGACCGGTAGCCCGGAGATCATCGTAATATCCTCTAAAGTGATGGTCATCTCACAAAGAGCAAAGTGGAAAGAGTGCGTCTCCGGCCTCCAACAGTCCGTAAGTGCGGTAAGGGCCGTCGAGTTCAGCCATGGTGGTGTGCCATTAAACTTGAGCACAAACTAAAGAAGATCCATTCTTCTAAAATAAGGCTCGTATCGAGGGTCATATAAAAGAGATTCACGTGTTCACGTGGGTTATGGCCCCTCAAACGAAGAATCGGTGGAACCTAAACAAACAAACGCATAATTTTTTACTTCTCTCAACTTGTCACAATATGAAAATCAACCAATTTATAAAGATAATCACCAAGGCCCGGATAATTACCTCCCCTCTTTCCACTAGCACCGCACGATGTTTTTGCTCGTAGAAATCACCAAGGCCCGGATATTTATCCGACTCAAACATCCTACATAATAGGAAAAAATAATTTTAGGATTCAACATAATACATGTTTTTACCTATAAATGTTAAATTCACAAGTACCAAATGATACAAAGTGTGCACGCACACATCTATGTAGTCAAAAATATTTAGGATGAACACATAGCAAATATAACAATCAAGTAATATGCATTCACCATCCCACTTACAACTATAGAAAATACACAAATTTACATCATATTTCGCAATGCACTCATCCTTGGCCAGCCCTCATCCTTACTACTAAATCATACGATACTAAACAACGAAATCATCACCAAATTTTGTTTTACTTGAAAACCTAGGTTGCACCTAGTGCCAAAAAAACTCCAAAAATACGAAGTTATTGCAAAAAGTGATTGCAGGAGCTTATCGGCCTCTTCGATTTGCCCCAAAGATCTGCAAAAATGGTTGAGGGAAGAGGAAGACTGAGGGGGGGGGGTCGGGAGGAGGAGAGAGGCGTTTCTCGTCTTTGTTCGCAGCGAGGAGAGGGGGAAGAACAGGCTGATGGGTGGGTGGGGACTAGACAAATATCGGTCGAAGAAACGCCAGGGTCCTTGGCGTTTAAGTTGTAGGCGGAAACGCGGAGTAGGTTGGCGTTTCTGACGTGTAGAAACGCGGGGCGGGACGGTGTTTCTTAGTTGACCAGCAACGCCGCGGGCTGTGGCGTTTCTAAAACGGTCAGTTTGTGAAATACTTTCCTAACGAATTCATTTTGTGCAATTCTTTACGTATAAGGTCAAAACAGTGATTTCGTCCACAAAGAGAGAGAGGTGCCACACCCAATTTATTTTTTTAACACAATACATACGCAAACGCTCATATACATGCGCATACATCCATCCTTACGTACGTACACACGCACAACCTATCCCTGTGAACACATCTCTGAGAGACTGAGCCGACATGTCATCTTGAGCTTTTACAAGGTCACCGTACGCGTCTCGTAATCGACGCGGGCGTCTCCTCTCACCGAACGTGCGTCGTCGGAAATTATTACTTAAATTTAGGGTAAATACGAGCATCGGGACTTGAACCCAAATGTACCGGGGATACCACCGTCGTCCTAATTAACCATCGGATCACAAGTTGGTTCACCCATTCCGAAACGACTGTGCACACTTCTCTGCTGCTGTAGATATGTCCAAACACCCCCCATTGTTCAAGTTTCGCCACAAGCATGGGACACTTTGGTATTCTCCATACTGCTCAGCCAGGCTCTAGGGACACGACTTTGGTGTGTTTGGATGCTTGGCTAGCATAGAACGTAAAGCACCTTCCAATTAAAACTGCCGGAAACGGCTCAATCGGTCGTTTCCTCTGAGCCAGGATCCCGACGTGCATGTGAGGGGAACACAACACCAAGCTCATGCGCGCTCGACATGCCCCCAAAAAAATACGGGAGGAGTATGGTCACCTCCTCCGGTCACCACTTCTTCCCCATTCAAGTTCTCCATCTCAGGCGGATCCTTCATTAATGAGCACGTAAGTGACGTATCTTCAACCGTTAGCGGTGGTCGGCAGCGGTGATCCTTCTACCTCCTCTTCACCCAAGTTGTTTTCACACGTGATTCCTTGCTTCGCCGATGGTTATAGGTTTAGTCACTCCCTACTTGTTGTACCTTAGATCGATGAGCATGTGGCAGGAGTAGATCTACAAATAGTATGGTAGATCTATGAACTCGTGATGATGCGGTAGAGCACATGCTACTGTTGTTGTTTTCCTACCATGTTAGGTTTTGCTTCTCAGCATTGTTGATGTTCATGATGTTGTGGTAGACGTGGCAATATGTTGAGTTGGATCATGGTATGCGTATTAAAAAAAAGGTGAAACCATCACGAAGTTCCTGCAAAATACATGCATAACTTTATTGCAAGTTTGCAAGATGAACAAGGGGCTGAGTTTCAAGACCATGCTACTAAGGCATAATTCTATATAGGGCCTTAACACATATATTGGGCCCTTCTGTTCCTACTTTCAACCTGCTGAACCTGCAACAGTTACTTTCCCCTGCAATAGACCTAAATCTTCTTGAACTGTTTTCACCAAAGAGGAAGTAGACTTTGAAATGTCTCCTCTGACAAAGCTCCCATGCCTAATGAGTTTAATACTGGGCTATTATTGCCCCTGAATCTGACTGAGGATTCTTTATCATGAGAGGATAAACACACAGAGTATTAATTCCTTATTTATCACCCTGATCCCCAAGAAGGATAATCTTGTCAAAGCTAGGGATTTCAGGCATACCTCTCAGTTGAACTACCCAAACTTCAAAATATTATTTTGACACTTGTTCACATCAATAGATATGGATTTATATGGAAAATGTCAATTTAAGATTGTATAACATGGGCTTATGAATTTATACACTAGTGTTAGCAATCCAAGAAAGAGTTGGTTATTTTGAAAGTGGACTTTGAACAGGCTTTTCATATTATTTAACATCAAACTACAAGAGAAATTCTGGAGGTTAGAGGCTTTGGACACAAATGGATGAAATGGATGGACATGATCTACTACTCCGGTGTCTCCTCGGTGCTTCTAAATGGCATCCCTGTGAAGAAATTTCTATGTAAAAGAGGTGTTAGGCAAGGTGATCCCCTATCTCAACTCATCTTTTCCTTGTTGTAAAGTTACTTCAGCTAGTCTTAAATGAAGTCGTGTACAAAACAACATGGTTCAAGCAACTCTCAAAGTAAACTCATGTCCTGATTTCCCAGTCGTACAATATGTTGATGATACCATCATTATAATGCCTGCTTGGCAACAACAGCTCAACCAAATCAAAAAAATATTGCTACATTACTCTGTCTACACTGGTTTGAGGATTAACTATGATAAGTGTGTTATGGTACCTATCAACACCCCTGCTAAAAAGATGAACTCTTGGCTCTGTCGTAGGATGTTCAATTGGTTCCATGACCTTCACCTATTTAGAGCTACCTCTTAGCATGTGTTAGAGCACATTTGTTCCTAAGTAGTTTTGGTAATTGATGACAATGCGCTTTGCGGACTAACCGTGTGCTTTTAGATTTCAGAGGTTATCAGATGGCACGAGACGATTTATTTCCCCTCGGTGTTTAAAGAGAAGACGGTTACTTTCCGATGATTTCATTTTGGTGGTTTTGAGTTGTAGGAAATCCGCACTATCAAGAGGGGGTCCGCATTTGGAAAGGTTAGGGTGGAATTACATATTTGCACCCTCTTTCCATCCCGGCCCTTTGGAGCTATTGTCTTCTGCTTAGGATTTTTCAGAAGCACTTAAGCGGAAGAACCGCGCTAGGGAGTGGTAGTACTGCTCCAACGGTATTGCCGCCCTCTAGTGCCGAGGGCACTACCACTTACATTTTGGTTCTAGTGTTTTGGCAAGTGTTGAGCAGCAAGTGTTTTGGCAATACTAATCCAAGGGGCGGCTCAAGGAAGAGGCTTAGCAAGCCAGCTCATGGATAAAGCCCGGATAAGGGACTTCCTGTCTTGGACAGCAAGGATGAATATGAATTAGACTAGGATATGGGTCAATTGTTTGACTCGGAATCCGGTGTAACCCTAGGGGCTCGACCTATTATATGAAGGGGAGTCCCTAGTACTAAAAGACTAAGTTGCAATCTCTCGAGAGCTAGGTTAGCGAATCTACAACCTTGTAATCGAGTCCACAATCAATATCAATCAAGCAGGAAGTAGGTTTTTACCTCCAACATAAGGGGCCGAACCTTGGTAAACATGTGTCCTTCGTTCCCGATCAACCCTGTTCAAGCAACCACCTAGTTGCGATGGGTCCTAGACTTAGTCCTTTCACGAGGACATCTGTCGTGACAAAACCACGATAGCTATATAAGGAGGTCTTCTTCCCCAAGTTGACCTACCTCTTTTCCTCCAAGCTCCATTGTTGCTCCTAAGCTCATTTTCGCCTGATCTCCCTCCCTAGCCATCAAATCTTGTTGATGCTCTCGGGTCTGGAGGAGAAGGCCTCGATCTACACTTCCACCAAGAGAAATTTGACCCCCCCACTAACCCCTTGCAGATCTTGTTACTCTTGGGTGTTTGAGCACCCTAGAAAGAAGAGATCACCTCAAAGCCACAATCCATTGTGGTGAAGCTTCGTGGTGGTGTTGGGAGCATCCAATTAAGTTGTGGAGATAGCCCCAACCTTGTTTGTAAAGGTTCGGTCGTCACCTTCAAGGGCACCACTAGTGGATTCACGACACCTGACATTGTATGAGGGCGTGAGGAGAATACGGTGGCCCTAGTGGCATCTTGAGGAGCATTGTGCATCCACACCGCTCCAACGGAGACGTACTTTCCCTCAAAGGAAAGAAACTGTGGTAACACATCCTCGTCTCCATCAGTTTCACTTGTGGTTACTTCTTACCTTTACTTTATGTAAGTATTTGTTGTGTTGTATCATTTGCTTGCTTGTTAAGTGGTGTTGTTAGTATCATATAGGTTGTTCACCTAGTTGCATATCTAGACAATCTTTTTGTTGCTAACCCTAATTTAATTAAAAGAGCTAAAAATTAGCGGTTACCTATTCACCCTTTCCTAGTCAACCATATCGATCCTTTCAGCATGTAAAAAATCCAAGTTGAAGGATTTTGTGCATGTCGTCAAGAGAGTGGAACAAAGATTAACTGCATGCTCAAAACATTGTTTTCATATTCAGAAAAGCTTGTTCTAGTCAAGTCTGTGTTTTCTAGCTTGCATATATTCTTCATATGAGGGAGGGGTTCGCTTTCCACGGTATCCACACTTCTGGCTTGTCATGCCACTTGTTGCAAACGATCGGTACCGACCCTAACCAGCATGGCCTGGCCATTTACTCTGGCGGTCGGAGATTTCGTTACGGAGCGAGAAAGAGAGAGAGAGGTGACGCGCATTCTAAAACACCCGCACACCTTTTTTTGTGCAGATTGCGTGTTGAAGACACGTTCACACACGCCCGCCGTTTCAATTTTCATAGGGGGGTTGTTTGGTTGCCTAACTACTGCTCAACCAAGCTTTGGGGACGCGACTTTGGCCCATTTGGAAATGAAAGTCTGCCCTGCATTTAAGTCTAAATCTGCACAAAATTAAAAGCATCTCCCATCCAGACCTGTTAGGAAAGGTCAAATTGGTGGTTTCCTTCCGGCCAAGATATCCCGTGTACTAGGGAGGGTAACGCGGAGCCGAGCTCGCGCGCGTCCCCAGAAAGATGGCGTGGGTAATCGTGTCACCTCCGGCTGATTCCCTCCTTTTGCGGGTATCTATTGCAATTATGGTTTCTGTTTCTTTTAAGCCATCCGCTGACATCGAAACCCTACCCATCCACATCCCCACCCCCTCCCCCGTTCGTCGCCGCCGCCACTTTCCTGTAGTAGCTATGCCCCCATGCCGACGGGTAACTAATCTAATGCCGAAGCGCCGGCTGCACCTCCTTGAGTAGGTCCTGGCAAGGCACGAAGCCTTAATAGTCGCAGGGCTACCTCCGAATGCAATATATCCGGAGGAGGAGGAAGACGAGCCCCAAGAATGGAGAGGAGGAGGAGGAGGACATGGGGGGTGCCTGGGCCACCGACTTGCACGTGTAGCAACGGGCGATCCTCGATTCCTCCGGTCGGAAGCGGCGGTGGAGGCAAAGCACGCTGTGGACAGCGTCGAGGCGGCCTTGGATATGGATGAGGAGGAGGACGACGAGGTGGAGCCTTTGTACGCGGCCATCAACCCGGCGACCAACACAGACGTCGTGGACATACCCAACGATGAAGCTTAGTCTAGTTTGTAGCATGTAGGATGCCTTTTGCATAGTTTGTGTGGATCTAGAGGATGAAATATGAGGTACTCAGATGCATAGTACCAAATATAAGGCGTGACCGGTCAGTGCCGCAGACGCGCAACAGATGAGTTAGGGCATCTACAGCCGTACTTGACAAATCCAGATGTCGCAAGGAAATCCGTATTTCTGCAAACTTCACAAACCTCCATGGCTTGGGGTCACCAAGTCAGGGTCAAGATCAAGATGAGACTCCACTACCCACATATATATGCACGTTCACCACCGTTCACATGCATGTTTGGCTTTGGATCACACGCCTTCCATTCAAATTTTGTAAAGGCAGGGAAGGGAATCAAATTTTGTACAGGACACGCTGCAAACATGCCCACATGCCTCAGCTTCATGCTACGACGACTACTACTACTAGTATAGCTTCTTCTAATAATAGCTTACTCCGAGGTCACTGCAAGTCAAAGTGACACCACCAAATAAGTCCACAACGGAAAAAACACTTTTGCAAACCTGGGACCACTTTGTACCACCAGCTCCTAGCACTGCCAACCTGCCTATCTGGACAAGCCATCCTTGCCGAATTCGAATTCGAACATCAATTCCAACGGTAGGTAATAACAGATCAGAGACATTCCAATTCCAACGGTAGCACCAATTTGAATTTTCACCCAAGAACAGCCCAGATTTTGCTAGCAGAAAATTCAAATTTGGCATCGTTGGTTCAGGTTCATCCTATTCTACAACATCAAGTCAAAGTTGAAATTCTGGGACCCTGTTCAGCACTGCCAATCTGAACAAGCCATGCACAAATTTGAATTTGAAACCAAGACACAGCAGATTTTGCTACCAGGACAGGATCAGCAATCAAAGGTGCTGAACAGACACCATCACCGTACTGAACAGGGAAATTCAATTAATGTTTATTTGCAAGTTGTTTTTGCAGGTAGGTGTCTGTCATCATCGCACAAACAAATCGAAGAATTAAATACAGAACACATTTCCAACACATGTAATTGGAAGAACCCATCAACACACACACAACTCAACTCTGACCGGAACGATGTTAAGTTATGCCGAGAGAGAGCAGCAGTAAAAACGCACGCGACGCGGCCAACAGCGAACGTTGGTCTCCATTTCTTCCTTGGTGTAAATCTCATCAGAGAACAGAGCACCTCAATGTACACCACCTCTTCTTCTTCAGACTTCAGCTCCCCATCAGGCCCTCGCGTCGAGCAGGAAGGCGGCGGGCTCCGACTTGGCGGCGCACCCGTACCTGAAGGTGCTGTACTTGCGGTGCACCCCGGTGAGCTTGCCGCGCGCCGCGCCCTGGTGCAGCTCCACCATCATCCTGCTGCATTCCCTGCAAAACCAGTGAGCCAAACAGCCGTGTGAGAACAGAAGCATCACTCACTGAAAGTTGGTTGGTCTGAATGAAAGACAGTGTTGTGTTTCCATACATGAGCTGTTGTTCAGAGTATTTTGTGTGGAGCTCGCAGCACTTGTTCCAGGACATGCACCCGTGCAGCGTGCACTGGGCGGTGTAGATGGCCGCCGCCGCCAGCATCGACGGCTGGAACTTGAGCATCTTGTAGTCCACCAGGCTCAGCTCGATCAGGAAGAAGGAGAGCAGCTCCAGCTGATTCAGGACACGGCACCATTTGTGTCAGACAAGCAATGCACTCATAGTTGTCCACATACAAAAACAGAGCAATGCACAACATCCAAGTCCAAGGTGAGCTGTGATCTTCTTACCTTCTTGTCAGACCCTGCTGCCTTGAGGAACCTTCTCATGAAGCAGTATGGGGTTGGAACTGACATGTTAAACTCAAGCCTGTCGACGATCATCCTCTCCTGCAGAAGTATCACATCCTAGTGTCAATTCTCTCAAGACAAAACAAGAACCCGTATCGATCGAATCGACGAAAGGTGTATGTATAACAGGATTGTTACCATGTCCAGAATGTCTTCCCGGGAATAGGCGCGATCGCAAATGAGGATCAGATCCTCCACAACGGGGACACTGACCTCCTCATACTTGCAGGCCAGCAGCATGGCAGTCACGCCAACAAGCTGGAGCTTCTTCCTTGCGACATTCTCCCGGGCCAGGTATCTATCAATGATGTTGACAGTAAGGAACAAGGTTTCACCCAGTAGCTCAAGCTTATAGTGCACCTGCATTGGACAATGGAACATTTGGTGTTTCTTACAACTTTCCATCCAGAGCATACTTTGCCGAATCAACCGAGCATCGAATGGATTCATTACCTCAATCAGCCAGTCGATCAGGATGCCTCGCATTTTCTCATTGATGTCAGATTGGTGTGCCATGTAGGTGGGTGACACGCAGCTCAACTCCTGCAGCACAGAGAATTTGGCAATCAGATTATTATTACCATATACCAGGTCAGGCCAGGCACACAACTCTGTAGATAACTTGACAGGGGTTCCAAGCAGATAGCTACCTCGGTCCTCCTGTAGAAACTGTAAATTTCATCGACGTATTCGACAACCGCAAGGGAGTTGCCGACGTCGCAGCTGTCGATGTCAGGCGCCACCTCCTCTTCGCTGTCCTCCATGTCAATTTCCTTGAGCTCATTTGTCATCTGGAGTAACAACAAAGCATGGACGATGAGCGATGAAAACACCAAAATGGTACGTAGTTAACTCGTGCTGATCGTGCCTTGCTCTGCTTACCATCTCGTCAAGGTCATCATCTGAAGCCTTGCTGCACTCCATGTCTGAAGGAGCATGGAACGCGGTGTCAGCATTCCTCTTGTGCCTCTCACTGCCAATCGGTGCCTGCCAAATGAATTCAAATCCTTGAGTTGACAGTTACCTATTTTTGGTTCAAACAAGGCAAGGTAAAATAATCTGAACAAGATCTGGAAGACAGACATGGATGCAAAAGATGGAAGATCTACAGCTAACCCAATTGAACCTACATTAATATCATACCATATGTATGTAAAAGTGAGCACCCAGTTCAGTTAAAATATTCATGATATACTACTTGCCTAAATCTGCTAGAACTACATTAAACCTACATCAATGATATACCACATTTAAGAGAGCACTCGATTCAGCAAGAAGATACGTTGCATATATCAAGATTTGATCTTCAAACCTGCAGATTCAGGTGTAGTAATTCAAACCGTACGTAATTACAGATTTACTGTTATTAAGATTTGCGTGTGCAAAGTGCATTCAGGATCCACTTCCCAAACACGTCCTAAAATTTGCATAATTGGAAAGTACAGAGATAGGAACAGCAATGAACACCCAGGACAGTATCGAAACAGCAAGGATTTTAATTGCCCATACCAGCGGGGCGTTTGCAGGCTGCGTCTGCTGCAGGATAGCGGCAAATTTCCTGGTGACCGGCCGGTGGCCGACGGCGCCAGGCTGGCTCTTGGCACCGGCGGCGGCTGGTTTTCTGAAACATGGAAAGAAACTCGGAGCGATTAGAGATCCAGTTCTGAATCACACGCGGAATTGAACTGGAGTTCGAATTCGGTCATGGGTTGCTCACTCTTGCAAGCCCCTCTTGCTGACGGCTTGGGGCTGGTGAGGGGCGCCGAGGATGTTCTTGATGTCCCTCAGGGCCCTGCGGTTGGTGTTGGCCGCCACCTCCGACGCGAGCTTGACGCCCTCCATGGCCGCGCCGCGGTGGTTCTCGGATCTCACGTTTTCCATTCCTGACGACGGCCGGAAACCTGCACCGAGATGAAAAATCCAAATTCAGAAACAGGGGAAACGCATCCGCAGAAGGAGAAAAACGGGATCTTTTGGTTCGAATTGCTGCCAAGAACTCTGGATTTGGCCAAGAAACCGATGGAAAAGCTCGCGAATCCGAGACCCAAACGAGCAAGAACGCGCTGCTGGACTCGCTGGGGAGATCCAAGAACCAAAAAGGAAAGTTGGAGCAGCTAGAACTCTGCCAGCACAGACCACGCCGCCAAGAATCGAGCTTCTTGCCGATCTACTGCTCGAATTCCCAAGCAAGAAAAACCGCGACCTCCAAAGATCCGCCCCAAGAACGCTAAAGAACCCACGCCGTGAACGGAATCCCCCCGAATTCATCCATCCAGGCCGGAGATCCGAGGGGGGCAACACCAAATCCGGCAAGAAACCCAAGAAACCCCACCCCAGCAACAAGAACAAGAAATGGCCCGTCAACCCCGTTCAAAGAACGCATCCATCCACCCATCGATCCAAGAAGAAGCCACCGGCACGGACCTCGTTGCTAGAGCTCTGCCCGGCGAGGTCGACGGAGGAGGAGAAGCTGCCGCCGCCTCGCTCTCCCTACCCTAGCTCTATCTAGGTCGAGGGAGTAGCTCGCCGCTGCGGCTGCTGCGGGGGAGGAGCGGAGCGGGGGCGGAGAGCGTAGGAGAGAGACGGAGAGAGGAGGGGATGGGGATTGGGATCGGGGGGAGGCAGGGGCGAGATAAAATAGGGGCCTGGCTGCCCGAGCAGGACGCGTTCGAACCCCAACGGTCGTGCGATCGGGGCCGTCGGATGCGGGTCGGACGGCCGGGGGCGCGCGGGGGCCGGCCTTAACGGCTAGGGGGGATCCCTTCCACCGCATGTGCTTTCAAAACGGGCTTTATTATCTTCCCTTCTTGTGAATGTGGCGTCAGCTTTAAGATAGATGTAGGTGGCTGGATTGGGTGCCCGTGTTTCTTTCTTTCTTCTTTTGTTGCCAACACTGGGATTTCGCAGGCGTAGTTTGTGTTCGGCGCGCGGCGCGGCGGGGGGTTGGGGGGTGCGGGATGGGACCGAGGGACGGCGGGCGGGCGGTTTGTTTTGCACCGGTGATGGGTCTGGGATCCGACCGTTGGAGGGTTGACATGCCGTGGATAGACGGGGTGCCATGTCTGTTTCCTTCTTTTTTATATTTAATTATTGGAATTACTGGGATTTGGTAGGTGTTGTTTGTATTCGGTGTGCGGGCGGAATCACGTGGTGGGGCCGGCGTGGCGTCGGGTGGCGTGTGGGAGGGGACCGAGGAGCGGTGGGTGGTTTTGTTTTACCTTGTGATGGGTCTCGGATTTGACCGTTAGAGGGTTGCCACGTTGTAGATAGATAGAGTGGTATGTGCTTTTTTTTCCCTTCTTTTTTTATTTAATTATTCAAATAACTGGGATTTCATAGGTGTAATTTGTATTTGATGCTAGCGGAACCACGCGGAGCGACACATCGTGTGGGATGAGACCAAGGGATGATGAGTGGTTTGTTTTACCTGTGATTGGTCTAAGATTTGACCGTTAAAGAATTGTCACGTTGTAGATAGATACCGAGCCATGTTTTTTTCTTTTTATTTATTTTATTATATCGTGCTTCATCAACACCTTGCTTGCTGTATCTGGCACAGTGGTGAGCTGAAACCAGCACCCAACAGAGCTGCAACCAATGCCCAATGAAGCTGCATCATACACGGTGGCGAGCTAAAATAGGCGCCTCATGGAGTTGCACCATTCAGCACGGCAAGCTGCAAATGGCACCTGCTAGAGCTGCATCCGACAAGGCAGCAATCTGTATTCGACAACGCGTGGTGTTGCAACCGTCCAACCACGACAGTGGTTGTGGCCACATTTATATTTTTCAAATGATTGATCAACATTTTTTAAATACTTGTTCAACATTTTGAAATGCTAGATTAACATTTTTTTATGTGCATGATTTACATGGTCAACATTTTTCTATACACATTTAACATTTCCCAAATACTTGATTAAAAAAATTCAAATACTTGTTTAGATGTTTTTTAAAAGCTGGATTAACATTTTCCAAACACTTGATTAAAAAAATTCAAATACTTGTTTAGATGTTTTTTAAAAGCTTGATTAACATTTTCCAAATACTTGATTAAAAATTCAAATACTTGTTTAAATGATTTTTAAATGCTTGATTAACATTTTCAAATATATGATCAAATTTTTTTATAAATTTTTTTGTGTACGTGATAAACATTTTTCTATACACATCTAACATTTTTCAAGTGCTTGATCATCATTTTTTAATATTTTTATAGAGTTTTTTGTAATATATATTTAGAACATATTAAATTATAAAGAAAAGCAAAAAAATCAAAAAAGACAGAAAAGGGAGATTGTAGCCTCCTATAGGTTTTAATGTATTTAAAAGTATAAACAAATGGGCGCGGCTGGGCATAGGGTTTGCCATGTGTCTCAGTTACAGCGAGACTTAGGGGCGCCCGAGTTGGGCGTGCTCACCGTGCCGTCTGCAGATACCGAGCATGGCAGTTGCTATTTCGCCATACAACTCGTATTCAATTGGTCCTATTTATACACGACAAAAGGGTAACTAAACTAGTTCATCTGGCTCTTCGGCTTCACCATTGCTTCTTGTCTACTACACATATAGTCCCGCTCCGACCCACTACCACTTGCAACCTGACTTGTCTGACTCAATCGATGGAAACAAAGAAGTTTATCCGGCCCCAAACCATATTTGACGCTTCATGCACACATTAGAATACATCTGTGGGAGCTATATCTCGCTTCACGCAACATGGTACCTTCTCTCACCTGAAGCGCGGCGCAACCGGACCGACCAATCACTATAGTAGTGCGTTCATGTTTTCCCTTTTGTGTGTTTTCTCGTTCGTTTTTTTCATTTTGGTCTAGATTTTCCATATGTTTTTCACTATTTTGAATCCGCTTTTCTTGATTTTTGTCTTGTTTCCTTGTTTCCCTTTTTTCTTATGTTTCTTTTATATTTTTTATTTCGACAGCGGTTTTATCCCATCTTCCTTTTTCTTCTTCATTCTACCTTGTTTTCTCACCTGTCTTGCTTTGTTTGTTATCTTATTTATAATTTGATTTTGTTTCTTCCTTTCTTGGTTTGTCCATTTTTTCATCCCTCTTTTTGTTTCGTTGTTGGTTTTTGTTGGTTTTTTCTTTTTCTTTTTATCTTTGGTTTTCTATTTTTTTCTTTATTTATTTCTTGGTTTTCACTATCATACACACACATGATGTCCTTTTTTTTCTCTACTTTGGCTCAGCCGACTTTACATTTTTTTCCATCTTCGACCGCACAAACATAAGTGGGTTGTTTCGTTTTTTCAGAAGCGACCCGGCCCAGTTTTGTGAAGCTTCTCGCTGGTTTTGGAAAGGTTTCTCGTCTGCTTTTTCTACATTTATTTTATTTTTAAAATGTGCGCTTCTTTTTTCAAATTCTAAAACTTTCTTCATATTTGTAATTTTTTTCTCAATTCGATGAATATGGTTAAGGGAATCCCTTCCACCGCACGTGCTTTCAAAATGGGCTTTATTATCTTCCCTTCTTGTGAATGTAGCGTCAGCTTTAAGATAGATGAAGATGGAGAGATTAGTTGCCCATGTTTGTTTCTTTCTTCTTTTGTTGGCACCACTGGGATTTCATAGGCGTAGTTTGTATTCGGTGCGCGACGCAGTGTGGGTGGCGTTTGGGATGGGACCGAGGGGCTTCCTCTGGTTTGTTTTGCCTTGGTGATGGGTCGGTCTGGGATTCGAACGTTGGGGGGTTGCCACGTCGTAGATAGACAGGGTGACGTGTTTGTTTCCTTCTTTTTTTATCCAGTTATTAGAATTACTGGGATTTTGTAGTTGTGGTTTGTATTCCGTGCACGGCTGGAACTGCGTGGCACGACCTGACACGGTGCCGCGGGGTGGGGGTGGGTGGGAGGGGACCGAGGGACGGTGGGTGGTTTTGTTTTACCCTGTGATGGGTCTGGATCTAGGATTTGACCGTTAGAGGGTTGCCATGTTTTAGATAGATAGATTGCCATGTTTGTTTCCTTCTTCTTTTATTTAATTATTTAAATAACTACAATTTCATAGGCCTGGCTTATATTTGCTGCCCGCGGAACCATGCGATGCGGCATGTGGGATGAGACCAAGAGATGGTGGGCGATTTGTTTTACCACGTGATGGGTCTGGATCTGGGATTTGACCGTTGGAGGGCTGCCATGTCGTAGATAGATATGTTACCATGTTTGTTTTCTTCTTATTTTATTTAATTATTGTAATAACTGGGACTTCATAGGTGTAGTTTGTATTTGGTGCACGTAGAACCATGCGGCGCGGCATGCCGTGTGGCATGAGATCAATGGACGGTGGGTGGTTTGTCTTACCCTGTGATGGGTCTAAGATATTACCATTGGAGGATTGTCACACCATGTTTGTTACCTTTTTTTATTAGAATAATTAGGATTTCATAGGTGTAGTTTGCATTTTTGGATATACATATTTTAAACATTTTTTCAATGCTTGATTAAGTTTTTTTCAAGTAAGAATTAACATTTTGAATACATGATCAACCTTGTTTGAATAAAATTTTAGTACTTTTTTATACAAGCTTAAATATATTTTAATACATGGTCAATATTTTTTATACACCTTTAACATGTTCCAAATCTTTCATCATTTTTTTGAAATACTTGTTTAATATGATTTTCAAAAACTCTTTTTTAACATTTTTATATACATGATACTAATTTTTTAATGCATAGTGAACATTTTTATACATATTTAATAATTTTTAGATGCTTGATTAACATTTTTCCAATACTTGTTCAACATTTTTTGAAATGCTTAATTAATATTTATATATGCATGGTAAACAAATTTATCTTTCTCAATACATGGTAAACATTGTTTTCTATACACATTTAACATTTTGAAATGCTTGATTATCATTATCAAATAACTTTTCAACATTTTTTGAAATGCTTGATAATCATTTATTATATACATGATTAAAAAAATTCATCATTTTCTAAATACTTGGTCAACATTTTGTCTATACATATTTAATAGTTTTCAAATGCCTGATTTACATTTTTCTATTACTTGTTTAAATGTTTTTCAAATGCTTGGTTACCATTTTTCAACTACATGATGAATTTTTCATACATTTTGTACATAATAAACATTTTTATACACATTTAACATTTTCCAAATGCTTGGTCAATATTTTTAAATATTTATATATTTTTTCAGCAAAATATAGTTAGCATATTTTAAAGTATAAACAAAAGTACACAAATAAAAGCAAAAAAGACATCAAAAAAGGAGGTTGTAGCCTCCCGCGCAGCTGGGCCGCCCCGTCTTAAGCTTCCTCGATGCGAGGCTTGCCGTGTTTCTCACTTACAGTGAGACATAGGGGCACCCGAGTTGGGCGTACTCACCGTGCCGTCTTCAGATATCAGGCATGGTAGTTCTTACTTCGCCATACGACTCTTATTCAATTGGTCCTATTTATACACGACAAAAAGGTAACTAAACTAGTTCATCTGGCTCTTCGGCTTCACCATTGCTTTGCTTCGTGTCTACGATACATTAAGTCGTGGCAGTCCCGCCCCGGCACATTCCCACTAGCACCCTGACCTGTCAGATTCAATCGATCAAAACAAAAGAATTTTCTGGCCCGAATCCATATTTGACACTCCATGCGCAACTTACAATACATCAGTGGGAGCTATATCTCACGTAACGTAAAATGGTAGCTTCTATCACCAGAAGTGCGGCACAACCGGGCTGACCCATTACTGTAGTAGCATGTTGATGTTTATTTCCACCTTTTGTGTTTTCTTGTTCGATTTTTTCATTTTTTGGCATAGTTTTTTCCGTGTGGTTCTCGTTATTTTGGGTCCGATTTTCTTGATTTTTTCTGTATGGGCTAGTTTTTTCTATATGTCCTTGATTCCCGTTTTCTTCTTCTTATTATTATTTTTTATTTCTACACATGTTTTATCCCCTTTTCCTTTTTCTTCTTCATTCAATTTTTGTTCACCTATTTTGTTTTGTTTTTTATCTTCTTTATAAGGTGATTGTATTTGTTTCTTTCTTGGTTTCTCTATTTTTTTTTGTTTGTCTCTATGTTTCTTTGTTGGTTTTCATTAGTTTTCTTTTCTATGATTTCCTATTTTTTTTTCTTCATACCTTTCTTGGGTTTTATTATTTTCTAAATGTACGGTGCCCATTTTTCCTCTTAAAAACAGCTTTTGAAATCTCTTCTTG
Organism: Hordeum marinum; assembly: GCA_022496015.1. Classification (NCBI taxonomy): domain Eukaryota; kingdom Viridiplantae; phylum Streptophyta; class Magnoliopsida; order Poales; family Poaceae; genus Hordeum; species Hordeum marinum. Next base: position 560,285,230 of record CM039678.1, read on the forward strand.
AGAGATGGTTAATTTTTTTATAAGTGGTGAACATTTTTTAGTGGGAATAAATTTTTGGTCACACACAATGTATATTTTGCGTATACATAATGTACAATTTATATACATGTGGAAACAACATATGTTTTTTTGTTTCTACTTTTATTCAATGTATGTTGCAAATTTTACATCGGGAACAATTTTTAATACGGGTTCAACATTTTATAAATACAAGGTCAACATTTTATCATACACGTTCTACATTTTCTGTACATGAGAAACATTTTTCCTACACAAATTTAGCATCTTGAAAAATGAATGATTAAAACTTTATAAATACATGATCCACATTTGTTTTCATTCAGATTGTATATCTTTTGTATACATGAAAAAAATTTAGTCTATATCGATTTCTCATTTTTTGAAAGCTAGATTCAATATTTTTGAAACAGTTTTTTTAATGTTTTCTATGATGTTTGATTAACATTTCCTAAATACATGATCAACTTTTTTCATACATATTTTATGCTATTTTTATACATTAGCTTTTTTATTAACAATTAATATTTTTCATATGCTTAACTAAAAAAATTATTTTTTTATGTGATATATGTTTTTAACAGTTGTATTTAAATTATTTCGTAATATAAATAAAGTAAGCAAAAGCAAAAAAGATAAAGTAAAGAAAAAATGAGGCTGTGGTGTCGCGTGCTGGGCCGGGCAAGTTTTGCGCTTGCCGTGAGGAAGGTTGACCTATGTGTTGCACCAAGCAAATGGAATTTGCTGTTGGAAGCACACCACGTCGAAATGACGACCCTTCGACCAAGTGGTCAGCTTGGTAAGCTATCTACAAAAAATGCAATCAATAAAGAATGACGACCCTTCACACACAGGTGGCAATGTAGCGTTTACCTGGACCGCACCATTAACGTGTTGAAGCATTTCCGATTTTGAAAACCTTGTAGAGCTTCTCTGACATTTTTGTAATGGTTTTGGAAACATTTTAGAAGGTTTGCTGAATAAGTTTTTCTATTTTATTTTTTCAATATTTTCTGTGCATTTTTCTTTTCTTCTCCTGTTGCTGTTTCTTTTTTTTACTTTTTAATGTTTCAAGTTAATTTTTTCTATAAGAATTCATGTTTTGAATTTTTTTTGGATACTTAAAAAAATATCATGCTTTTAAAAAAATGTTCAATATTTTAAAAATGATCGTGTTCCAAAAAATATCATAAATTCAAAAAAAGGTTTTGCGCTTTTAGAAAATTGTTCAGGAATTTTTAAAAAATGTTCCTGTTTACAAAACTTGTTTAGAGTGTTTTTCAAAAATGGTTTCGAATATATTTATTCAAATTTATCAGAAATTTTCAAATAATGATTTGGGATTTCAAAACTTGTTCTCAAATTCAAAAAAGTGTTCTGGTTTTCACATTTTTGGTAGGCATTCAGAAATTGTTCACGTTTCAAATTTGTTTTGGATTTTGACAATTCTTCTCCATTCCGATTTATTCTGAGCACTCAAAATATGGTCTTTATTTAAAATTTGTTTCGTAAATTCGAAAAATGTTCATGTGTACAAAAATGTTGGAAAATTACCGATATAAGTTTTGTTTTGAAAACAACAACGTGCTTCTATCTTATTTTCCGTTTCCTTTTCTTTTTTACTTTTCATGTATATTTTTTTTAAGTTCATGTTCCGAAAATTGTTCATCGTTTCATAAAACTTTACATTTTTAAAAAATAGACGTGTTTTCGTAAATTGTTCATCAATTCAAATTATGTTCGCATTATTGAAAACAAATCCGGGCATTTCAAGAATGTTATTATTTTTAAACGTTTTAGGGATTTCAAAAAATGTTTCCGCTTTAACAAATTCTTCACTAATTTTGAAAATTTCTTTATTTCAATTGTTTTTCATTTATTTCTATTTTTTTCCTTTTTAATTTTTGTTCATAATGTAAAAAATCGTTTCCATTTTTTACTTTCTGTTCACAAATTTAAAAATGTTTGTGAATTTGAAAAAAATATCGCGCTTTCTGCATTTATTCACATATTCACTATATGTTCATGTTTTCAAAAATTGTTTGCTAAGTCAAATAGTGTTCCCGTTTTGATTAAATTGTTCATAATTGAGAAAAATGTTTGCGATTACAAAATTTTCCAGGTTTTTTATGTTTGATATTGAACAAAAAAATTGGAATTTGCACAAAATGTTCGACTTTTTAAAAGTTTGTTCGTAAATATCAAAAATAAAATTACGGTTGAAATTTTGAAAAAAGTATAATCTGTGTCGTGTTTCATATAAACATGGCTGTCATTTTGGACACCAAATCATTTTGGAATCGATGGCTAGAGACGTTGATCACTTGCAGCTTGCTGGACGTCTTCAGTATAAATTATCTGATGCATTTTAGCTTTTGGTAATTTATAGTGAAGACTTGTATTATTTAAGTTTTGCCACTCTTGTTTGTGTGTTTAGATATGGTGTTGCAAATCTACCACCATTGTTACTCAAACGCAACGGTTATGACAGCGCACATTTTGCTATGAGCTCGTCGGTTCGAGTCACAACGCAAGCGAGAATATTTTTGCCTTTCTTCATCTCGCCAACGCGTTGCCTCCACGTGCTACTCAATGCGGCTCAGGTTTGCCGCCCCTGTGCGAAACGCCACCATTTTGCCGCAATGAGCGGCATATAGGAGGTCCGTTGCTAATTGGCGCTTTAGGCGCTTAAGACGAGGACTCTTAACCGGTGGGCTTTGACATAGAGGCTAGCTAAATGGGTCGAGCGAAACGCCCAGTGAACCACACATTTTTTTTTCTGCTGAAGTAGCAACCCTTAGGATAATTGGGCCAGGAAAAAATATAGACCGTGGAAACCGGAAACAGACAACCCATCTAAGGGCCAGAAACAGCTCCGCCTCTGGATTTGCTAACCCAAAGATCGCGGATTGAGAATTGTCACGTCTTGGTTACAAGAAATGGATCACGTTTTATTCTGTCTTCTTTTGAACAATTTGACTTGCTTGTATGCATGTTGTGATATTCTGTCCGTAGCCTATTACTTCTTCTTGATCAACAGATTGGTACAAGGAATTGATTATTACAACTCCTTCGGCATGATGTTATGCTTTCTTCAACAAATAACTTATATTGATTGACAAGAGCTCCTAAACTTTGAAATTTATAATTTATAGATTTTTTTTTGTGGGGAATGTATAATTGATAGATGATCACAACAACCCCCAGCACAACCACGGGCACGCGCATCCATCAATTACCGTCTTCAAGCACTATTGCTGAGCTTGGCTCCCCCGGCAGCAAAGGCAGCACCTTGTCATCCAACTTCTTCGTGGCAAATTTGACCTCCGATGATTAATTCGCCCTTGAGCATACCCAGGTTTATTTCTGGGTCGGTTGCATTATGTCAATAAAAAATATCAACTTGTTGCTCAAATCTTGGCACAAGAAATCAGACGCCAGTTATTACAAGGCTTCAGCTTACGATCCATAACTCCAAATAATGGGCAAAGAAAAATCCTGCCAATATTTTCAGGACTCTCTCTAGTTTTCACTACCAATCCATTTCTTTTCGCCCAGCATTGCCATCAACGAGTCTTCCATATCTCTGCGTCGATCAACGTCGCCGAGTGTGCGCCAGCCCCTCAACATATGGGCGACTCGATCCTTGGCCCTTGTGGCCAGAGGGACAGACGAAAGCGTTTGGAGGCATTCTTCAACAACAACAAATCGAAATGCGTCCTACAACAAATCTTTGTAGCTGCTCAGGACAACAGGTGGGTGGCTTCCTACATTATTCTTTTGTTGGCAAATATATGAAACATGAAGCGATCGAAACGGCGATCAACAAATTACCGCAATGACCATATCCACAACCATGTCTTCACACCACAAATACAACGAGCTAGGCTCTCGAACAACAACGTATGATGTTGTTGTTTGAGAGCGTGCTTCGTTGTACTTGTGGTGTCAAGACATTGACTACCACCATACGGACCAGCATCAACGCCGGAGCACATTCCACAGCTGCACCGACAATGGCCCGAGATTTGGATCTGGACATGAGAGGCCCGAGATTTCCACCCGTCACCGACCCCGCCAAAGGCCGAACTTGGATGGCTTCGTACAATGGCCCAAATCTTCTTGTTTTCCCTTGTGTTTTATTGTGAGCTCATGTCGGTTAGTAAAGAGATGGTGTGATCCAGATAGGGGGCTGGTTATCCAGCCAAGGGTGCAGGTCCTCGAACTTGCTCATGCTCCTGCTCTCAAAATCCCAGATGCCGACATCTCGTCGGGCGATCGGCGGGAAGTGTTGCTCGCTGTCGTCGGCAAGATAGGCGCAATTACGCCGCAACATGGGATATTCCTTCACCGGAAGGCACATCGGCGATCCGTATCCAAGGAACAAGGCATAGTCTTCCCCAATGCCGGCCAGTCTCACCAGCCTAGACCTACCGAGACCGACCTTCTCGACACAAATGTCGGTGGTGGAGACAACCTTCTCGCCCTCACGTGGTCTCGTCAGCAGCAGGTTCCTTGTCACCAGCAGGAGCTCGCCGCCGCGGAGGACGAGGTAGTGAGTGTGCCTCCGCTCGAAGATTTTCACCAGGTACGACATGGGCCATGCCATCGGTGCCGCCGGTCCATCAACGATCACCGCGAAGATGACGCCGCCATTGCCTTGGCATAGCACGTAGAAAAGGCCGTCGTCGTCGTTGTGCACAACGCTGATGGCGTCGGGTTCAAGCTGGGAGGAGAGCGAGGTCCAGCGCTCGTCCCCTGGTCTGGCACAGGAGGCCTCCCCGTGCGGCATGTGCACCAGGAGGACGACGCCGGCGGAAGAGATGGCGACGTGGCGGAACATCCAGTTGCGGACCGTTCGTGCCGTGACGAGCTGCATGTCTGGGGCGGCGCCGCCGAACGCGTGGTCAACGTCGTACACGGCGGTGCCGTCGTCGTCAAAGAAGGTGCCTTTGACGCGCGAGAGGGTGGAGATGGGCGGGGGCGCAGCCCGCGCCCCGGTGAGTGGGTTGAGCAGGCAAGGGTTAGCCGTGGCCACATCTGCGGCGAACACCCACCCGTGCGCCGAGCCGCCCGTGATGAAGCCGTTGCCACCACCGCCACATGGGAAGGTGGCACCGGTGGACGGCGAGTAGATCGCGGCCGCACCGTCGACGTTGGCGTGCATTAGGCAGGGCGGTGGGTTGGGCTTCGCTGGGAGGCGGAGGCGGCGGAACTCAGCGTACGCGGACCGCCACGAAGAGCAGACGGCCCCAGCACAGACAACGTCGGTGACCTCCATCAACGACATGGCCTTGAGCAGCAGGTCCTCCGGCAGCCCGGACCAGCAGTCCCGGTCGTTGTCGTCGTCATTGTCGCCATGAGCCTGTAGCTGTTTGGTCACCGGTGATTCTGGTTCCGGCTCTCGTTGTGGGAGCGAGAAACAGTGTCGGCGCGCCCACCGTGCGACCTTGCCCGTCGCCGCTGCCACCAGCCGCCGCCCTTTGGAAGGTCGTCTCGTCCTCCTGCCGAAGCAGACAGAAATTGTTCCCGTCATTGCGTTGAGCTCCCGGGACTTGCGCAACGCCATCGATTGATCATATATATAAACGGATTTTGAGGGAGATTCGAGCTCGAGTTCTTTCCGGGGACGGATCAAATTTGAGGGAGATTCGAGCTCGAGTTCTTTCCGGAGATGGATTTGATCCGCCCGAGTTGTACACGAGCGATCCCAGCGGTCGACTGCTTTTTAGCCGTGTGATTCCCAGGCGACCGATTGTGTAGCAGATTAATTCCGTGCCCGGTAGGCAGGCGGTAGGAGGGGGGACCTCCTCGCCGGAGATGCAGCCCTTCTCGGCGTCCTCGCTCCTGGCTACCGTGGTGGAGGGACGGATAGATTGATTCGTGCGCTTGAGAAGATCTCCCCGAGAGAACCCTTACCTCTTCGGCTATTTAACACCATAGTCCCTTCTGTTACCTTATTATTCCCACATTAGTCTCTTGGTTTACTGTTTAGTACCTAAAGGTTAGGTTTATTACCTTATTATTCCCACATTAGTCTCTTGTTTACTGTTTAGTACCTAGAGGTTAGGTTTATTACCTTATTATTCCCACATTAGTCTCTTGGTTTACTGTTTAGTCCCTAGAGGTTAGGCTTATTACCTTATTATTCCCACATTAGTCTCTTGGTTTACTGTTTAGTCCCTAGAGGTTAGGCTTATTACCTTACTATTCCCACATTCGTCTCTTGGTTTACTGTTTAGTACCTAGAGGTTAGGCTTATTACCTTATTATTCTCACATTAGTCTCTTGGTTTACTGTTTAGTACCTAGAGGTTAGGCTTATTACCTTATTATTCCCACATTAGTCTCTTGGTTTACTGTTTAGTCCCTAGAGGTTAGGCTTATTACCTTATTATTCCCACATTAGTCTCTTGGTTTACTGTTTAGTCCCTAGAGGTTAGGCTTATTACCTTATTATTCCCACATTAGTCTCTTGGTTTACTGTTTAATCCCTAGAGGTTAGGCTTATTACCTTATTATTCCCACATTAGTCTCTTGGTTTACTGTTTAGTCCCTAGAGGTTAGGCTTATTACCTTATTATTCCCACATTAGTCTCTTGGTTTACTGTTTAGTCCCTAGAGGTTAGGCTTATTACCTTATTATTCCAACATTAGTCTCTTGGTTTACTGTTTAGTCCCTAGAGGTTAGGCTTATCGAAACAAGTCCTCGTTTGTTTTGATTGCTCATAACTATCACTGTAAGTTGTACTTTAGCCCTTAGGCTTATTGTTATTAACACTCTAAACTTATGGTCATAGTTATTTACCTTTTAAGCCTTTGGATTTACAGAAAATATACATGCTTGACACCTCGCCTCCCTGTCTTCCTAAATTTCATAAATAAAATTGTATATGTTTTGCGACGTGTAAACTGTCCGCACCTCCTCACTGCAAAAGCACATATACTTCCAAGAGCAAGACTCAATTCATCAAAAAAAGGGATGATGAACATCATAAGCTATAACAATATTAATAAAGCACATGGTACAATCAAGATCAAAATCTTTCAAGAACATGGGAAAGAGAGGAAGAACACATAGCCATACTCTCAGCCCCGAGGATGATCGACGAACAGAGAGAGACTTGTTGGTGATGGTGATGGAGATAGCGGAGATTTCCCCTGCGACACTCCGGCGACACCCGAGGAGAGGAGGAAGGCCCCCCTTCTTCTTCTTCTTCTTCCTTGGCCCACTAGAAAGAGAGGGAGTTCTACCCTGGATTGGATCTTCGTTTCTATCTCTTCTTTCCGATAATTTTTTCTAGCGAAACAAGCTTTAATTTCTTTTATAACCAGAGATCCATAACTCCGATCAGATTGTGTTTATCACACATTTTTCTTGTGTTAGGATCATTCTTGCAGCAAAATTACAACATCAACCGACTTAAGGATCCTCCACATGGGCCCACCATGTGGCCTGGCGGGGCGCGACATCAAGCCGTCTGTAGCCCTCGTGGCTTCCCTGGCTTCCATCTTCCGGATACGGAGTCTTTTAGTCTAAAAATTACCGTATTTTTTCTAGATTCTTCCGGCTTCGTATATTTTCACCAAAAAATTCTAAGCAATAATACAAAAATAAGAACTGGCCTCTGGCAGAGAATAAGTAGGTTAGTCCAAATAATTATTGTATAAAATTATGCCAAATACATATATCAATGATGTAAAAACATGGATGCTTGATAAATTATAGATACGATTAAAACGTATCAGCATGACACAATGTGTTGTTCCACTTCAAATAGGCGACATGGCAAGAGCCCCCTTCACGTGTTTCTCTCTCTATATCTATCTATCTATCTATCAACACAACGTACATCCAGAGCTGCCTAAACTACTCCAGAAAAAACAAAATAATGAAGGGCCCGAAGTACCCACCGGCGAAGTGTTCAACGCCCCATGACTAGTCCGACAAACCATTACTAGCAGGCGTCTACCAACAATGATCAAGTTGGAACCAAAACATTAGGCCATGGTCCTGGCCCAAGCCCCTACCCACTAGTGACGTATAGTCATTGTTGAAAATATGTCCTAAAGGCAATAATATTGTATTATTATATTCTCATATTCACGATTAAGAGTTTATATTCTATGCTATAACTGCTATGATCATGAAATACACGATTGAGTGGAAAACTCATATACACGCGTGGAATGATAAACGGTAAAATAAGATTCCTAATATCGCCTCTAAGAATGGCTCAAGTATTGTTGGTGATCACGTGTTTTGGATCTTAGGATATCGTTCAGTGTAACAAGGATCCTAAACCAACATTGAGAGTATGACGTTAGAAGAATGATCATATTCAATCTACACAAACTTGTTTGTTATACTTTGAGATAATATCATTTAAAGTCAATTGTTATAACACGGAGTGTTAAAGTGTGATTTAATTCCTTATACCATGAGAATGTCACAGTCACTTCCTACTGTAAGATGAGCTTTGGGCACTAGTAGAAAACAAGACTTTCGTCACAGCTCAATCTATACATTAGTCCCGGTTGCCTTACGAACCGGGACTAATGTGAGCATTAGTCCCGGTTCAAGCGGCTAGGGCGTCGGTCGGGCATTAGTCCCGGTTCAAATGGGACCTTTAGTCCCGGTTGGAGACACCAACCGGGACTAAAGGGACCGATACCTTTTAGTCCCGGTTCGTGTCTCCAACCGGGACTAAAGGTGAACATGAACCGGGACTAAAGGGGTTGGGGCTTTAGTCCCGGTTCGTATCTCCAACCGGTACTAAAGGGTTTTGAAAGTTTTTTTTTGTTTTTTTTTTTGTTTTCTGTTTTTGTTTTCTGTTTTAAATTGCTTATATCTTTTAGGATATTTGATGTTTTTGAGTGATTCTTTTTGCATTAGATTCAAAATTTTGTCTAGTTTGTGTTTGTGCAATTACTTTTCAAATTTGAATGGTTTAATTTTGAATTTGTTCAAATTTACTTCAAACCCTAGATTGTGAATAACTTGAGTTTAAAAATAGTTTTTAATTTGATTCTTTTTGCTCCTAGGCACATGTTAGATGGTGCATGTTGAACGCATAAAAAATATGGAGTTAAAATAAGTTTAAAAAATGAAATGCCTTTGTCAGATGATTTTTCGTCCAAAACCCTGATACTTCGAAATAGATTGTCCAGTTTGTACACGAAGTGCATCTAATTTTTACCGTAACCCTCTCAACTTTTTAGCACATGCTATGTGGGTGAAATAATGATATCATACTAAGTTTCAACCTTTTCAAAGTTCATTTGTAGTGATTTCAATTTCAGGGTCATTTAGCTTAAAAAAATTAATAAATGCATGAAAAATAGCGAATGAAGTTAGAAATGGGTTAATTCTGGCTTGGTTAACCTTAGTTGTGACTCTACCTGGGACCATGCTAGCATATGTAGTCGACGGTATGATTGGATGGACACCAACCCGGACTAAAGAGGTTTTGAAATTTTCAAACTCTATCCCCCGGACCGCCTTTTTGAGTTTTCCAGAAAATAAACAAAAATGATAAAATCTTCAAAAAATAAAATCCTTTGAGATGTAGTTAGGTTTTAGTGTTTAGTTGGTATGGAAATTTTGAAATATGAATTTTGACCGTTTCTGCAATAAAATAAAATAAAAATGTAAAACAGACATAACTTTTGCATACGACGTCGAAAAAAAAGTTTAATATATCAAAAAAAAATAGAGAAAAACTGGGACTCGAACTTTCCATAAATTCAAACAACCGGAAAAGATAACGCATCTAAGGGCTAGAAACGACTCCGCCGATCTATCGACCAGAATGCGCCTAGGGGAGTGAGATAGTTGGGTTTAGGCGTAGGTTCAGTTAGACTGTTCGCTATCTTTTGTTAAACTTCTTCACGATGCTAACCCAAAGATGGCGGGTGTTGAGAATTGCCCCGTCTTCATTACCCGTGACAACATTTCAGGGAAAATGTGAAAAAATATTTTGCCTTCTTTTGAACAATTTAACTTGCTTGTATGAAGGTTATGATATTCTGTCCGTAGTCTATTATTTCTTCTTGGTCAACTAATTGATACAAGCAATTGATTATTACAACTCCTTCGGCATTAGGCTGTTCTTCCAGAAATAACTCATATAGATAGATGGAGTTTCAAAACTTTAATATATATAATTGATAGAGCATCACAACAATCCCCACAATAACCTCCGATGACTAACTGGCCCTCCAGCATGCACAGGTTTGTTTCCGGGTTGGTTGTATTACGTCCACAAAAATACTAACGTCTCGCTCAAAACTTGGCGAAAACAATCATAGGCTAGTTCCCCCAAAATAAATTAAAATCATAAGCTAGTTATTACAAGGCGTAAAAAATGTCATCGATCTACGAATTTTTTTTGGACCTACAGTTTAATCACACAACTCATCACGTGTTAACAAAGGTCAAATGACTCCAAATAATGAGCAACATGTCACAATCTACAAGTGCAAGGGTTATCGAATGGACACTGTTGTAGGAGATATGTCATAGAGGCAATAATAAATGTTATTGATTATCTTCCTGTTCATAATTAGTTTTATATTTCATGCTATAACTGCTATGGTTCTCGAGTCAACAATAACCACGAGGCTTGAAGGAAGACTCATATGCACGTGTCGAGTAATAAACGGTAAATTATATTCCTAGTCCGGCCTCTAAGACTGGCTCAAGTATTGCATGATGATCCTGTTTTCCTGATTATGGGCATGGCTATGCCGACAATTTTGATGACACAATGTTAGAAAAACATTTGTGTTGAATTGACCCGAACTGATGTTATGCTATGAGATACATTCGTCATAAGTTAATGGTTAATAACACAGAGAAGTTAATATTTGCATAATTCCTTAGACCATGAGAGTATCAAGTTTCTTCATGCTTGCTTCATGAACTTTGGGGTTTGTTAAACGTTATCCGTATATGGGTGGCTATTACGGCGGCTTACGGGTTTATGAAAAAGTATGACAAGTAACTTATTAGTTTGGAACAATTAGAAAAGTCTAAAAACGAAACCCTTTATTTTGAAAAACAAAGGGCAATGAAATAGGTCCGACAGCGGGTTTTCCAACAGGCCGTACAAGGAGCTCTAGGAACTCTGAATAGTTGTTTGAATACCGAGTTACATTTCCGTACGATTCGTGCTAATATTGGCATTCTCGGGTCCCTGGAATGGAAGAGATAATTAAATTAATTAGGCCTTGAACTTCTACTTTCGTTTAGAATTTAGGCATTATTTTTCCCCTTGCTTTCGAAAAAAGAGTCAAGAAACACTAATGGCAACCCTTCGAGTCGACAAAATTCATAAAATTAGCTCAAGATTGGAATTTGCTCCTCTGACGATGGAGAGATATCTCTAGGGCCTCTCGGTGTTACGGCATCCATCATCGTCTGGCCAGACCCTTTGTGATTTGATCACGGAGATGCCAGAACACGGGAACGAGAAAAGAGAACAATACCGGTAACGAGGTAACTAGCATAGTGGACAAGTTGTTGATGCCCGGGGATGCTAACATGTCTCACCTCGGGTATTTGTAACATATCGTGAAGCAACAGGAATAGCACACGACAACTGGAGGTTCACTCGAATATTCATTCTTGTGGGTATAGGGGTCAATATGGGTGTCCACGGCTCCGATGTTGATCATCGATCGGAAGGGGTTCCGGGTCATGTCTATGCTTCACCGAACCTATAGGGTCACACACTTAATATCGGACAGGGAGTCTAAGGGAAAATCACCAAAAAAGTTTCGGACACCGGAAAAGTTTCGGACAACGGAAAAGTTCCGCAGAGAGAACACCGGAACAGTTTCGGTGAAAATGAAAAGTTGTTTCACGGGATACCATCAAGTCAATTTGGTTTCGGCACATGCCTGATAATTCTTGGAGGGCGCCAGAATCATTCTGGAAACTTCTCGGAATTTTTCGGAAGAAAAACCGGAAATGTTCTGGAGCTGCCGGAACCGCTTCAGATGCTTTTCACAGATGAAAATCACTAATCCGGAATTGTTCCGGATCGCATCAAAAATTATTTTAGTGGGGTACTGGAAATGTTCTAAGCCCACATAAATATTTTCAGCTTGACCGGACGCTGAAAAATGTCGTCGTGAATAGTGAAAGTGCTTTTTGGGAGAAAATATCTCGTGAATAGTGGAAACACTATTATGAATAGTGGAAACACTATTGGGAGAAAAATATCTCATGACTAGTGAAAACACTATTACGAAATAGTGGAAAACACGATTGTGAATAGTGGGAAACACTATTTATGAAATAGTGGAATCACTATTATGAATAGTGAAAAATATCTGAGGGCATTTTGGTATTTTTACCATAGTCTCTCACCCTATAAATAGGGGTGAGGAGGCAGCCCAAAAACTCACTCCTTCTCACATACAAGTGCCATTGCAATGATCTGGCTTATTTTCTCCCTCCCAGCGAAATAGTTTCGTAGAGCCGAAAGGCTGTCTAGGTTCTGGCAGGAACTAGTTCTGGACGGCGAAGCCCTGTTGGATAGATGACACCATATGTGTGCAACTTTGTAGAGAGATCGTAGTTTCGGTCTTAGTTCGAGAGTGCCTCCCGAAGGGCTGTCCGTGTGACCGTTCGAGTTCGAAGGTCCTCCTGAACGGCTGTCCGAGTGATAGTCCAAGTTTTGGAGGTCCTCTCGAAGGGCTGTTCGCGACACCGTCCGGGGGACTGTCCGACCGCCTCCTAGAGGGCTGTCCGCGGGGCAGATGAGGGTATACATCCTCGCGGTTGGGAGGTTGTAAAATCCTAGCTGCGGGGATCTGCATCGCCGATCGTCATCGACTCTACTTCCGCTGCGCTGCGAGTCGGTAACGAAAATATCAAACCTTGTATGCAGTCTCCATAGTGATCCTGGGCTGGTGCGTAGGTCGAATTTTTTTGTTTTCTGCTGCGTTACCCTACAGTGGCATTAAGAGCCGTGCTATGCGTAGATACATGTTGCGATCTAGAATACATAGAGATGTATGGGTATTGCATAATATAATTTTGGAGTAGATGAGATCTATTGCTGAAAATTATTACCCGATGTTCCCCGATGAAAATATGTTACCCGATGAAATATGTTACCCGATGTTCCTGTTGCTTCCCCTGAATTTGCGTAGTCCTGATCTTGACGACATGGTGGAATCTCACAAAGTTCTGGCAATCCGCGATCCTTTCATGCTGCTCCTGAGTATGCTGATTGACAGATCAACGAAATACTAATAGTTCTTTGGGTTCCACCATAGTTGAGAAAGATGGATGTTTCGCAGACGAAAGGGCAATGCAGATGTGATCTGCACGGGGGTCACGCGTATGATGAAGTTTAGTATGGGGCTCGAGATTTTATTATCTCGTGTTTCATACACCCCGCAATGTTAATCTAGCGACTTGGATTATCATGCTTGATGATGGACGTTGGTAGATTCGGTTTTTTCAAAACCTTAGAAGCCACGTAAAACAAGTTTTTACATGAACCGATTAGAGGCGTCTAACTTGGTTTTGCAGGATGGTTTGCATATGCATATGATGTGGTATAGCAATGCTCATATTAATTTGATTATGTATGAGATGACTATATGATGTAATTAACATGACCTGTGTGGGGGATATAACCCCGCAATATGACCCGCCCTGGAGGCTCCGGGTCATGTTGCTGGCTCGTGAGCCGGCCCAAGGATGAGCCGTAAGACTGGTGGCCTAGGAAGATAGGCGGCTCAAGGTGTGGGCCGTACGACGGCCCGGACGGAGAAGACCCGGGCGTGTAAGTCGTCTCAAAGACAGCTTGGACAAGAAGATAGAGAGAGACTCGGACATACAATAAGACTCGGTTAACAATTGTAACGACCCGGTGGTCCTGACCTCCTATATAAAGGCAGACCCGGGGTGACTTAGAGGACGGGTTATCGAGAACTAGGTCAAGCTCCTAGCTCCTTGTAATCAATATGCAAGCAATACAAACACAAGCAGGACGTAGGCTATTACCTCGATTTGAGGGGCCGAACCTGGGTAAATCTGTGTCTTTCGTCTCGATCAACCCCTTTGAGTCCACCCCGTTAGCGATGGCCTCGAATCCAAGTCCATTCACCCGGACATCTGCCGTGATAAATCCACGACAGTTGGCGCCCACCGTGGGGCTAGCGCTTGGTGGTGTTGAGTTCTCAAAGGGCTCTCTCCCAGGGCTCGAGGGATACGTGGTTGGAAGGATGAGCAAGAATCGCCGCGGCCGGCTCTACATCGACGACGCCGGCTGGGGGCTTCATGCCGATTCTGTGGAGTATGGATTCCGGGTTCCGTTTGGCGGGATCCAGGTTTTCATTGGAAAGGTTGATGGATCTACACCCGGGCCGTACATCTGCACAAACATCGTCGAGCCGGCTCAGCGTCTCCAATCTGCGAGTGGTGTGCGGCCGGCCCATGCCCATCCAGGTCAAAAGCATGTTCTCATGGGCTTCACTCAAGGTATGGACCTAGAAGCATCCGGATCACAGGGAACTCTTGTTTGCTCGGAAGATGAGTCCTCCAGTGGGGAGATAGAGTCAGTGTATCGGCTCAGTAACGGTGGCCTTGGGGGCTACTACGACACCTATTCTGAGGTAGAGGGCTTTGAGTCGGATGCTCCGAGACCCCCGGTTCATGCGGCAGTGTTCATGGCGGGATCGGCTCCAGCCGCCGGTGACACAACTGCGGGAGCCGTCGCAGCGGGTGATGGCCGCCACCGCCGGCTCGGGTACTAGTGGAATTGATGGATGAGCTTACAGCTCTCATGGCCATAGAAGTAACACCGGATAATCAAGCAGCCCGGAATCTAGAGGTAGTACGGATCAAGGGCCGGATGGCAGAGGAATGACAAAGGATGGCTGAGCTGAAGATCCGGATGGAGGAGGAAGCAGAGCGTATCAAGGCAGGTGCTTTTCATCTGGAGCTGGAACAAAGGTTAGCAACCGCGGTGCACCGGAGGAGGCATCAATCCCGTCTGCCAGAACGTTACGAAGCAAGGAACCTGTTTAATACCCCTGGTGCGGGGCGGGTTGCGGGCGCGCCGGAAAGCCGCCCGATGGAACGCCCGGCAACTCATCAATCCCAGCATAACCAAACTTCACCTAGAACTTTTCCGACACCGGCGGGTCATTACTCTAACCCGGCCGAGAACATGGTGGTGGCGGCCACCCGGCTTGGGACGATTGCCATCCTAGATGAAGCACCCTTTGCGGAGGACGTGCGAAACACCATTGGATATTTACAGACGGCCATGGCCCAGCAAGAGAGATATGCTCACAGCCGGAGCTGGGTTCACTCTACCCCCCTCCCCAGTCGAAGTTTCAGCCGGCGCTACGAGTCGCTGGCGTGTTCCAGCAGTCGTCCACGTCGGGGACCACCGGAGGATGAGCAGGCGGCTCTAGATGCACAAGCCCTCGCGGACCGGGCGAGGAACAGGCGAGAGGCAGAGATAGTAGCAACCCGTCTAGATCCGGTGCTTTCCGTCTCAACGGGAGTAGTTAGTGCCAGAGCCGTAGGGGTGCCATGTTTAACTCCGTCTCCGAGAAGTAAACGACTACCGAAGGATTTTAAGGGGCCACGAAAAGTTCCGAATTACACAGCTGATCTATCCCCTGAGACTTGGGTTGAGAGTTATGAGCTGGCCATGGAGATGCTGGACGTCAATGAGGCGGTATGTGCAAAATATTTCATCATGATGCTTGAGGGTCCGGCTCGCACATGGTTGAAAGGTCTGTCGCCTAACATGATAAATTCATGGGCAGAGCTGAGAGCGAAGTTTATTAAGAATTTTCAGGGGACCTGTAAGCAGCCTATGACCATTGTAGACTTGGACCATTGTGTTCAACAGGAAAATGAGTCGGCACATCATTGGGTCCGGCGGGTGTCGACCATTATTCACTCTTCAGAGCAGATCACGACGGCTCAAGCGGTGCTTATTCTGGAAAAGAATTGGCATTTTGTTCCATTGAAACAAAAGCTCGGCCGGCTCAAGCGCACATGTCAGGATATGGGAGAGCTCATGACGGCCCAGACAAAGTATGCTGACTCAGTTAACACCAAGGATCCAGGCTCGGATGATGAGAAAGCCAATCAAGGGAAGAAGAACAATCAAGGCAAAGGCTTTGTGAGCAATGAGAATCAGAATAAATGGAAGAACGCTGATGGCGGGTCAGAGCTAGTGGCAAACACCAACACATAACAGAACCATCCCAAGGGGAACGGAAAATTCAGGCCGTTTCGCCAAAGGAACAGAGGTCCTTTCAGTTTAGAAGAAGTGCTTAAGAAGCCTTGTCCGGAACACAGCACGCCTGATAGGCCGACGTTACATGTGTGGGGTGATTGCTTTATTATGCAGAGATTCAAAAACCAGCATTCCCAACCACGCAAAAACCAGGGCGGTGGCCCGCCTGGCGGCTCGGGGCCGGCGTTACATGAGTAAAAGCTAGCATCCCCGCAAAGACTGGGGCCTCTGCTCTTATGTATATCTTTGTGCAATTAAGATGAAATTTTTCCGGCTCAAAAATTTGAGTTGAAGTGGTTTGTTCGCCGTCAAAACGGCTGATCTATCATCGGGCTTTATACCCTATCAAGCGCTGTTGCAAGGAGGCTTCTTGCCTTCGGGTATAGCTTACATCTCCCCTGCACAGTCTGCTTTTACGCTGTTGCAAAGAGGCTTCTTGCCTTCGGGTATAGCTTACATCTCCTTTGCACAGCCAACTATTATTAAACTATTGCAAGGAGGCTTCTTGCCTTTGGGTATAGCTTACATCTCCCTTGCACAGTTGGCTTTATGCCTAGTTTGGGTACATGAAGCGTTGTTGTTGATGGAGGCTTCTTACCTTTGGTATAGCTTACATGACCCTAAGACAACATTTGCTGTTAAAAGGAGGCTTCTTACCGTCAGGTATAGCTTACATTACCCTTCATACAGCCGGCTTTAGGCCGCTTCCGGTTCATCAATAGCCGCAGTTGTCGATAGAGGCTTCTTACCATCAGGTATAGCTTACATTATCCTAAGACAAATGGCTCCTTAATGGATTCATCCGACAAGAGCCGGAGCCATGATACTCCGGTTGACAAAATTCAAGTTGTCAAAAATATTATCCGGCTCTAATCTTCTGGAGAAGGAATGATGTCTTCAAAGACAAACACCCCTCATTAGAAAAGCTCAAGGTATATTTATGCAAAGGAGCGATCAATCAATGGAGAGCCGGAGACACATCAAATTGAAACACGGAGAGAAGGAAAGTGTACACAAAGAGATGGAAATATATACAGCCGACACTATCTTTAGAATAGGAGAGTCATCCTTAAGCTATTACAAAAATTGCTCTCAGAAGGAGCAAAGGCATTACCAAGTTTCAACTGCCCACGGCGGGTCATTGCATGAGCCATCGCTCAGAAGGTTACAAAATGCAAAGTTAGACGGCCGGGTCATCCTGCTCCGCCTCTTCTACTGGCTTCATCTGGAGAGTTTCCAAATCCCAGTTGCAGTCAGCCAGCGCGGCGAAGGACCCTTCCTCAAAAAAGGGAGACGTGTCGAGATCATTAGGAAAGAGTTCCTTACTGCGGGCGGGTGTTAGAGATTTCCACTCGTAGAGAGGCCCGTGGATCCTCTTATCCTCGCCGTCATAAGCCGCCTGGTAGACATTTAAGTTGGCTTCATCTGCAAGAACATACGCCAAGAAGCCAGGAGTCCTTGACACACTGGATGTAGTCCGTCTCTGTGAATTCTGAGCCGTCATCTTTCTTTGATGGATAGCCATCCATCATTTCAGCCGGCGTCAGCTTAGGGGCGAAGGCCAGAGCCTGGCTCAAGCCGGCGACTGCTCCTTGACGAAAAGCTGATTTCTCCAGTTCTTCAATCTGTTTTGGCATGGTGGAGAAGAGTTCGAAGACCCCTTTCAGAGTGGTGGGGATCTACTCGTTATATTGAACACTCTTGATCGTGAAGATGGCGCCGCAGTATAGTTGTTCCGCAAAGGTGTAGATGGCCTTCAGTGGCAGAAGGCTATCAGAAGCCAACTGCCGGCTCCTGGGACCTGGATAAGCCGGATAAAGCTAATGAGTCGCCAGTTTTTCAATAGCAATGTTAAAATACAAAGTAAAATAGAAGCTTACCAAATAGGGCGGCTGACATCTTCGCTATGTGCTGCTTGAGGCCTTGGAGTTCCTCCGCCATAGCTATAAGCCGCTGGTCGGCGTCGTCCGCCCGTTTGGTCAGAGCGGCCTTTTCAGATTCTGCCGTTTCTTTCAAAGAGGTAAGCTCAACAGTGGCATTGGCCAGCTCCTCAGAGAGAAGTCGGCACTTTTCGTCAGCAATGCTTCAGGCTTCTTGCTGAGCCGCCAAGTTGGCCTTCAGATCTCCCAATTGAGACCCGGCTTCACTTAAAGTTTCCTGCAAAACATCAAAATACAGGATAAGCCGCCGAAGGAAAGGTCATATCAAATGATGAGTGTTGACAGCAAAAGATTATGCAAGTCTCAAACAGATTGCAAGCAATATATTTGACACTTGGGGGCTAATGTATGTTTGATCTTTGAGTATGCAATGTAGTTCCGGTTCATCTTCTTCAAAGTTAATCCGGAACTTGGGGGCTACACTATGGCTCTTCACTTTACTTCTAATGGAAGCCCCGACTCAAACTTTGTTAAGTTTTGAGTCGGCCCTTGGGGGCTGCAGCCGATTCTCCAAGATATCTACACTAAAGATCCGACTCAACTTTATCAAGCTTGAGCTGGCCCTTGGGGGCTACGACTGGCGATTTAAGTTATCTAAAGGAAGATCCGACTCAATTTTGGCAAATTAAGCCGACTCTAGGGGACAATGGCTCTGAATTTTTTCTAACAGAAAGTTTAACAAAGACCCGGTTCAACGATTGAGTACATTGAACCGGCCCTTGGGGGCTAAGCAAGGGTATGGCAATAAGAAGAGTACCTCGTATTTTGTCTTCATTAAAGAGACCACCCGAAGTTCCAGATCCCGACTGGTGGTAACCCGGTTTATATACCCGGCGTGGAGCTCCTCGTCTGTCATGTTCTCGTATGAAGAGTCAAAGTTCAGCTTCGAGGCCTCGGCCGGCTCTATATGCTTGGTCAGCACATGAGCCGGAGGAGTTTGATGACCAGAACCGGTGATAACAACATCTGGAGTTGCAGGGGTCTTGGCAGGAGTCGCCGGCTTTGAAGGAGCCCTTGGAGGGCTCTCCATGATGACATCGACAGCAGTCGGTTCTGTGGAGGCAGCTGGTGGATTTTCTTCTGCTTCAGCCTCCTCTGGTTGTTCGAGCTCTGGCTCTTGAATAACAGGGCCGGAGGAGGGCTTGTTGTTCTTGCGACGCTTGGCTTGAGCACTGCAAAATAGAAGGATCAACAGTCGAAGATGTTGCTATCATATTAAGAGCCAGATGTCCGGATATCATAGTAAGGAATGCTTACAGCGGATTGATCTTGGGCGATGGTAGAACTGACGCCGAAGAGTCGCCGGAGGAAGGGGATTTCTAAAAAGAATAAAACAGAAAGATGAGAAAGTGTCAAGTTTACAAAGGAAAGTCAAAGGAAAAGTAGAGACATAAACCTCCGCGGGGCGTTTCTTTGGAGCCGGAGAATTTGGTAACCCGGACACGAGCTCAACAGAGCCGGTGCTTCGAGTCTGTTGACGCTCGGCCTGTTGTTGATTTTTCAAGAGAAAATCGGGAGCCAGGTGAACAAGAGGGTGAGAAAGAGGAACTTTTCTAATAACCCGCCGCGGCTTTCAAGGGACGAAACATTCTGAGCCGGAAGAAGCATAATTTACCTCAGGAGCATTGGCGCGGCTGGTTTCCACTTCATCTTGTGAGTAAAACAAGCATTAATAAAGCAGGAAGGTAAAAGATCAAGCAAGGCAATTAAAGTATTACCTCTAAGCTAGATGATGGTGGCGGGTCAAACAAATTCTCTTGCGGGGCATCTTTTTTAGCCCTCTTGGTCGTGCCCTTCTTCCTGGGTTTCTTTGGAGGGGCAACATATTCCTTCTTCCAGAAGTCTGAGTCGGTCTATAGGAATGACCCGGAGAATGAATAGCAAATCAACAAAGTACAAGCAATATCTAAGAGACGGATGGGAAGAGATTAACTTACATCGGGAGCCGGATTATTGACGCAGAAAGGCGCCAGGCCGATGGCACTGCATGAGCAGGAGGCTTCGTGGACAAGGCTCCGGATGGTAGTGGTAATATCATCCTCTTTCAGTGTTGACTCGCTGAAGCACAACGAGCTGTCATATTTGCTTTCATACTCGCACATAAGCCGACCTAGGCATCTTAAAGGCATGATCCGCCAGGAAATCCAGCAGTGGATCAAATCCAATCCTATTAAACTGTTGGCCAGGAGCGCTTTGATCTTGGTGTGGAACGACTCGTATCTGGCACGCTCCGAGGCTGAGAGTCGGCCAGGAAGCTCTGTGTCTGTCCTAAGCCAGGAGGGGCGATAACCCGCCAACGAGTGCTCTTTCTCAGGAGAGGTCTCTTGGCAGTAGAACCACGTCTTATTCCAATCCTTTGGGTGACTCGACATTGGAATGGCAAGAAAGATGATGTCTCGGCGGCATTGAATAGAAATGCCGCCCAGCTCCAGACTCGGACCACCCTTCATTTCAGTTTGGCGGTTGGCATAGAAGAACTCTCAAAAGAACCCCACAGACGGCTTAGTTTGCAGATAAGCTTCGTAGAGAACTTGGAAGTTGCAGATGTTTGATACGGAGTTGGGTGCCAAGTCTTGAGGATGCAGCTTGTAAAAATGAAGAACATCCCGGAAAAACTTAGAGCCGGGCGGCACGAACCCTCGCTCGATGTGATCAGTGAAGACTACTATCTCTCCTTTTTGGGGAGAAGGCCAGGTCTCTTTACCCGGAACCCGCCAATTGAGGACCTCTTTGGGAGGGAGAGTACCCGCTTCAACATAACCTGCTAAATACTCCTCCGTAACGCAAGAACCAACCTAGTTGCATGAGTTGGACGCACGCGACATATTGGCGGATTAAATACTGTGCAAGGTAAAGGGCGTGATGAGTCAAGCGCAAGCAAATATTTATGACGGCTTACAAATTTAAGGGTTCTACAGATAATGTGGAAATACCCGGTTGATGAGAGCCGGAGAAGCTTAGCGACTCAACAAAAGAAAGGAAGATTGAAAATCGGCTAAGTCCTAAAAAAACAGATTCCGCAAACTACTACTATGGCTACAGATCTACAAAAGCAGAGAAAAGGATTTTAATCCTGACCTAGCGATGAATAGCAGAAGAAAAGAAAATGGACCGGAGCCATCGCGGTCCGCGCATTACGCACGATCGGCCCGCGCGCGGCAGTGAGGCGAGAGCGCAATCTAAAGGCGTCAACGACGTCGAGATATACTCGCGATGGCGGTGCCGGAGCCCGAGCGGCGGCGGCGGAGCCCCCGATGAAACCCTACTATGGTGGTGGGCGATCTAAGAAGAAGGAGAACTCACCGGAGATGTCGCGGCGGAGGCAGAAGGTCTCTGATACGAATGAAGGTGATGCAGCGGCCCGGTCGGTGTAGCTGCGAAGACGGCGCCAGATGACGAGGACGCTGGAGCGGCGGCGACAGGAAGAAGAAGAAGAGGCACGAGCAGGAGGATGAAAAGCTTTGACCCGCACGGGTCGTATTTAAAAAGGGAGTGAGGAAGGCGCGAAAATCCAGGCGACAACACCGTTTGACCGAGGCGGACGCCTCGATTCTCGGGATGACTGTTTAATGAAAGATTCAGTGATACGTCAGCGGTCTCATGATGTCACGCCGGGTCATTTCCGGGCGACTCGCCAAAATCAGAAGAGAAGGATGAAGTGAGCAAGCTCAATTCAACCTGGGGCCTAATGTTGGGGATATAACCCCGCAATATGACCCGCCCTGGAGGCTCCGGGTCATGTTGCTGGCTCGTGAGCCGGCCCAAGGATGAGCCGTAAGACTGGTGGCCCAGGAAGATAGGCAGCTCAAGGTGTGGGCCGTACGACGGCCCGGACGGAGAAGACCCGGGCGTGTAAGTCGTCTCAAAGACAACTTGGACAAGAAGATAGAGAGAGACTCGGACATACAATAAGACTCGGTTAACAATTGTAACGACCCGGTGGTCCTGACCTCCTATATAAAGGCAGACCCAGGACGACTTAGAGGACGGGTTATCGAGAACTAGGTCAAGCTCCTAGCTCCTTGTAATCGATACGCAAGCAATACAAACACAAGCAGGACGTAGGCTATTACCTCGACTTGAGGGGCCGAACCTGGGTAAATCCGTGTCTTTCGTCCCGATCAACCCCTTTGAGTCCACCCCGTTAGCGATGGCCTCGAATCCAAGTCCGTTCACCCGGACATCTGCCGTGATAAATCCACGACAACCTGCGTGTCATGATTCGACATGATGGCTGGAGCCATATGATTGCACTTTAATGACCTGCGTGTCAACCTTATGTAATGCACTTATTTTATTAGCTATAGAGATAGCAATATTACCTAGTGCATCGACAAGGTGGTGGCAATCTTCGCGAAGGTGAACACCGATGCGATTGCCGAAGACGAAGAAATTAAAGACTTCTCTGTCAGAAAGGGCTATACCACATCATGCTATTATGAATTGCCTGAGATGTTTATCCCTTATGATGCACCCTTCTTGATTGCGTGGTAGTCGCTTTTTATTAGGGTGATCTATCACAAAAAAATATGAAGTTGAAGTTATTGTACCAAGAAAATTATGTTTCTGCAATTTGATTGCGGAAAGGAATATTTGAGTTACAAGTTTAGCGAATGTCTGATGAGTTGTGAAAAGTGTTTCATAACTTGCACCTCCCGGAACACCAGTGCAAGTGGAAAGTCCGTGAAGATGTAATCGAACCATTTATGACATGGTAAGATCTAAGATGACATAAATAGATTTGCCATTATCCCTTTTATAGAGTGATGCTTTAGAGACTACGACTTTTACACTGAAAAGAGATCCATCAGGTCTGTTGAAATGATGTCACGGTATGGTATGCCCAACCATGTTATATCTTTTCTTAACATTTGGAACATGGGGCTTGTGTAAAAGGTTACAAACCTATTCCAAATCAGACAAGTGCTACTTTGTATGGTTATCCCAAGTCATTGGGTATTCCCCCACCACTATACCGAGGCAAAGGGTTTTGCCATAAAACGGTATGCTTTTAAAGAGAATAGTTCTGAACAAAGGTGAGTGGGAGGATAGTGCAACTCAACGAGATAACTAGTATCTTCGTCATCAGTTCAAAGGAAAGAAACCCTGGAAGTGATTCCGTTGTTTCCTACTACGACTGATACGGAAGTCTCTACCATAAAATGTATGGAGTTCGGTCGAACGTGCAGCTGAACCACGTAGGCAAAGCTCGTGCAAACCTATCAGGTGCGCAAACGAGATATTGTTGTTAGACAACAGTATACCTGCAATACACAAGGAAGCGTTGATGGGCCCTGACTCCGGGATTGGCTAAATGCCAACACAATCCGAGATAGTTTCCATATAAGTGATTCAAGATTAAATCCTTGATACACCTTTCAGAGGACTTAGAGTCTAACGAATTATGGAACTAAAAACTGATAAGGATAAAAAATGTTTTATCCATAAAGCTCGACTTGTTGAAATAACAAGTTCAACGAGTTAACTACGATGAGATTGTTTCACCGTAGCGATGCTTAAGGTCGGTTCGGGTTGAGCTAGCAATTAATACATATATCAATCATGAGATATGAAACATGGATGACAAAAGGATTTCCATCTGATGGAAATGAAACCTAGGACTTGTATGTGATACAGTCCAAAGTAATTTGTCGATCTAGAGGATGCTAGTAAGTATGCAAACTTCAGAGTTCCAGCAATGGACAGAAGAGAGCAAAATGGAGTTGGAATCTTCTAGGTTTGATGAAATGGTCAAAAGGGTTTTTGCAAGAATCAGTGTCCCAAAACACTGACGAGTAAAATACATGATGGATATTCCACACACTCTAGTGTTTGGATTAATCATGTATTCCATGGTATGTAAAAACAAATAGATATGTCTGATACTCCCAAGTTGTTGCGAGTATAGATACCAAAATGATCAAAGCACTGATCATGGGATAATAGTGAAAGATGTCATTAAGTACTAGAGTAGTGCTGATGACATGTTTTCTTGCAAGCAGAGATTATGAAGTGCTCATTGTGAGCAATTACATCGATACAGTCTCAATCAATGCTTCATGCGATTTTCAATTTAAGTTAAGGGTTTTGTGTAATACACAATATGGTGGCACAATAGTTGGAAATTGTTCCAAACTAGATACTATGGCGAATTCTATAAACAAATGCTAAGTATGTTGCGCTTTGGAAGCGACAAAGAAGTTGTTGAATCATATAGTTCATTCATGAACTTAGTATGGTTCCAAAATGGCTTTGGTCTATGAGACACTATTGCAGATAGTTGCTCCATAGCTCAGTCTGAGGAATTAGGTTTCGACCAATGATTCACACACATGGAAAGCCAAGTTCACACAAAATACGAATTTTGTGATAGCGTGAAAACACGAGGATATGCAAAGTTACACACGGAGCTGAAGTTGTCAGATCCGTTAGACATCAGGCTATACCACAAGCGAAGCATATTTTGCACCAGTATGCCATAGGTGTAAAGTGCATTAGCATTGACTAGATTATTGACTCTAGTGCAAGTGGGAGTCTGTAGGAGATATGCCCTAGAGGCAATAATAAATGTTATTGATTATCTCCCTGTTCATAATTAGGTTTATGTTCCATGCTATAACTGCTATGGTTCTCGAGTCTACAATAACCACGAGGCTTGAAGGAAGACTCATATGCCGTGTGGAATAATAAACGGTAAATTATATTCCTCGTCTGGCCTCTAAGACTGGGTCAAGTATTGCATGATGATCCTGTTTTCCTGATCATCGGCATGGCTATGCCGGCAATTTTTAGGGCACAATGTTAGAAGAACATTTGTGTTGAATCGACCCGAATTGATGTTATGCTATGAGATACATTCGTCATAAGTTAATGGTTAATAACACAGAGAAGTTAATATTTGCATAATTCCTTAGACCGTGAGAGTATCGAATTTCTTCATGCTTGCTTCATGAACTTTGGGGTTTGTTAAACGTCATCCGTAAATGGGTGGCTATTACGGCGGTTTACGGGTTCATGGAAAAGTATGTTAAGTAACTTGATAGCTCAAGATTGGGATTTGCTCCTCCGACGATGGAGAGATATCTCTAGGCCCTCTCGGTGTTATGGCATCCATCATCGTCTGGTCAGACCCTTTGTGATTTGATCACGGGGATGCCGGAACACGGGAACGAGAAAAGAGAACAATACCGGTAACGCGGTAACTGGCATAGTGGACAAGTTGTTGATCCACGGGGATGCCAACATGTCTCACCTCAAGTATTTGTAACATATCGCGAAGCAACAGGAATAGCACATGGCAACTGGAGGTTCACTCGAATATTCATTCATGTGGGTATAGGGGTCAATATGGGTGTCCACGGCTCCGATGTTGATCATTGATCGGAAGGGGTTCCGGGTCATGTCTATGCTTCACCGAACCTATAGGGGTCACACGCTTAAGGGTCATCTATCTGCTGAATACTAGACAGGGAGTCTGAGAGAAAATCACCGAAAAAGTTTCGGACACCGGAAAAGTTCCGGACAGCGGAAAAGTTCTGCACAGAGAACACCGGAGCAGTTTCGGTGAAACTGAAAAGTTGTTTCAGGGGATACCATTAAGTCAAATTGGTTTCAACATGCCTGATAATTCTTGGAGGGTGCCAGAATCATTCTGGAAACTTCTCGGAATTTTCTGGAAGAAAAACCGGAAATGTTCCGGAGCTGCCGGAACCGCTTCAGATGATTTTCGCAGATGAAAATCACTAATCCGGAATTGTTGTGGATCGAATTGAAAATTATTTTAGTGGGGTACTGGAAATGTTCTAAGCCCACATAAATATTTTCAGCTTGATCGGACGCTGAAAAATGTCGTCGTGAATAGTGAAAGTGCTTTTTGGGAGAAAATATCTCGTGAATAGTGGAAACACTATTATGAATTTTGGTATTTTGGTATTTTAGGGCATTTTGGTATTTTTACCATAGTCTCTCACCCTATAAATAGGGATGAGGAGGCAGCCCAAAAACTCACTCCTTCTCACATACAAGTGCCATTGCAATGATCTGGCTTTTTCTCTCCCTCCCAGCGAAATAGTTTCGTAGAGCTGGAAGGCTGTCTGGGTTCCGGCAGGAACTAGTTCTGCACGGCGAAGCCCTGTCGGATATATGACACCGTATGTGTGCAACTCTGTAGAGAGATCGTAGTTTCGGTCTTAGTTCGAGAGTGCCTCCCGAAGGGCTGTCCGTGTGACCATCCGAGTTTCGAAGGTCCTCCCGAAGGGCTGTCCGAGTGACAGTCCAAGTTTTGGAGGTCCTCCCGAAGGGCTGTCCGCGACACCGTCCGGGGGACTGTCCGACCGCCTCCCGGAGGGCTGTCCGCGGGGCAGATGAGGGTATACATCCTCGCGGTTGGGAGGTTGTAAAATCGTAGCTGCGGGGATCTGCATCGCTGATCGTCATCGACTCTACTTCCGCTACGCTGCGAGTCGGTAACGAAAATATCAAACCTTGTATGCAGTCTCCATAGTGATCCTGGGCTGGTGCGTAGGTCGATTTTTTTTGTTTTCTGCTGCGTTACCCTATAGCTGCAATAAGTGACATTTTCGTATCCGGCTCAGAGAGCCTGATGGGGAAATGTTGTTGGGATACTGACGCCGAGAATGTCCCCACCACCACCAGATTCTGCTCATTAATACTCTTTCTGTTCCTAAATATAAGACCTTTTAGAGGTTCCATTATGGGCTACATATGGAGCGAAATGATTAAATGTATACTCTAAAATAAGTCTATATACATCCGTGTGTAATCCATAATGGAATCTTTAGAATGTCTTATATTTATGAACGGATGGATTAGTACTGTAGTAAGATTAAGCTCTTGTTTAAGATTTAGTTTTATCATTATTGGTCTCGATCTAGCAGTTCGATTTGGACTTGTAAGGTTTATGAAATGTCTTTGTCTTTTTGAATTTAGGTTGTCATCAATAATGATATATATATACACCCACCCTTGTGTTTCTTTCATTTATGCTAATGTGTTTCAACAATGGCCACTTTTGAATATTACTTTAATCACAATGAATGGATCAATGATGACCACTACCAACCATCAACCACTGTGGATTGCACGAACAATGACGGGCTATCTCATGCTGCCCGCCGGTGCAGAGGCTCTACCAGTGGCGGACATGTGCCCACCACTGATGAGGTTATAGCAGTGGTGGAAGGTCAGTGGCGGGTGTCCCTGGGAGACTGGTCTGTCACTGATGGCGTTTTTGCGTCTGCCACTGCTAGGCATCTCTATTCTATTCTATCTATCTATCTATTACTAGCAAACATGCCTCTACATTTAACGGTAGATTTTTTTTCATAATTTCGAATGGCAATGATCACATTTTACTATATCATCGATATACACTATCATTCTCATTTTTGTGAAAACATGAACAATTTTTATTAATCATGAACATTTTGTAAACTCGTTAGCATATTTGAAATTGTGAACATTTTTTGAATTCACGAACATTTTGTAAAATCAAGAACGTTTTTTGAATTCATGAAAACATTATACCATTTGCAAACATTTCGTTTAATCGGCGAACATTTCTAGAATCGACTAACAATTTTTTGGGGATTTGATGAAACAATTTTCTCAATTAATGAACATTTTTTGAACTGCATGATGTTTTTTGAATCAGCGTATATTTTGTGAATCAATAAACTATATATTTGAATTTATGAACTGTTTTATTTTATGCTATTTTTTAATACATGAATATATTTTGAATTGGCGAAATTTTGTGAAAATTTAAAACACTTTTTAATACATGAACCTTTTTAGAACAATTCATGAATGTATTTTTATTTCCCGCACATTTATTAGAAAATTTGGTAATATTTTTTAAAAATCTCAAACAATTTCTGAAGCCACAAAAATTTATGAATTTTAAAATTCCCAATTTTAAATTTTGGAAACTTTTTCTAAATTCAAAATTATTTAAAGTAAAAAAAACAACGACGGAAAATAAAAACCATAAATAAAAGGTTGTTCACCCATATATGGACCGGCCCAGGCGAGCTGTGTCTTTAGCTAGCGCGCTGGGTGTAGTATAGGAGATTCTTAAATGGGCCGGTCCAGTCCTGATTTTTCGGCATGGAATATTTTTTTTATGCTTATAAGTGGCATTGGTGGGTAATATTTTGCAACTTTGAGGACAAGTTTAATGACGTACAGACAGAAGCTTTCCGTACTTTAATAGTAACTAGAAAAAGTGCCCGTGCGTTACAACGGGATAATAAAATTGTGGTGTTTAAATTAAGTTTTAAATATTCACACTCTATGTATATACACGTATCTGAATATTTATGTACCAACCGCACAAATGTGAACGTAGGACACGTGCATTCTAACATGCTCACAATGTATTGGTGTTGGACTTGATCCTTGATGTATGTATTTTTTAGTATATCTTTGATGCGTGTATGAGAAGGAAAAGAAAAGGTAAGTCTCTCGATAGATGAAAAACTGTAGGGCCCTATGACGAACGAATATTTCAGAGGAACGCTCGTTTTTTTCCACTTTTACAGATGGCGAGGTGTGTAATTTTTTTGACAAATGGCGGGGTGTGTAATTTACTTCAACTTCAGGGGCAGTTCTACGACAGACGAAACATCTAAAGAAACAATTCACAAAAAGTTTTTTTTCACTTACGGGTGGTGGGGTCGGTAATTTACTTCAACTTTAAGGGCAGTTTCAGTGACATATAAAAAAAATCAGAGAAACAATTAACGAAGAGTTTTTTTCACTTATGAATAGCGTGGTGGATAATTTAGTTTAATTTTATGGGCTGATAGGTAGACGTACGAAATAAACAGGAGGATGAAAAAAAGTGGAGAAACGGTCCTCCCTTTACAATAATCCTACACTCACGGGCAAACACGGACGTTTTACGGACCCTCTAGTGCTAATTAACTTGTGGGTGGGGCCCATTTTCTCCTTAATCACAATCAAATGATGTCACCTGTGCATGTTCGTTAAATCTGTAAAAATCCTTCCGTGAGTGTAGCATTGCTCCTCCTTTTAATATTAGGTATAGATTCGTATCAAAATGTTGAATTTCAATGAATCTGTGATATATGCTTTTCTTTGGATCATATGCAAAGTTACAGTCAGCGATTTGCCGTCTTCCTATGCCGAACAGACGTCGCGCCAAAGACGCACAGCACGCACGGCACGCACGCAGTCGGCCAATAATCTAGACATCACACACCACATACAACACACACAACACACATCACACACCACGTTGACTGGACAAAGCCTCCGACGCCTCCGCATGCCAGCCACACACACAACACGCACAGCCACGAGTCAGCACAGTCGCTGGCTCGCTGCTGCCTCCAAACCCATGCGTGAAAAAGGATGTATTATCCATCCCACCCATCTGAATCTCTCTCACACACATCTCACCCACCCACCAGACTCACATCTCTCTCTGCTTTGAATTAATGGCGATCCTTCGTTGCCTTGCTCCTCCACCACTCCTGCTCTCCCTTCCTCTTCTTCCCCTCTTCCTCCTACCCCTCCGCCACACCTCCTTCCTCCTTGTTCCATGGCGGCTCCCTCTCCCGCCGTTGCCACCACGACTCCGTGAGGAGTGCGCGTCTGCGAGGTGCCCGGCCAGGGCGAAGGCAGCAACAACCTTCTTCCCCTCTTTCTCCTATCCCTCCGCCACACCTCCCCCCTCTCTGCCATGGTGGCTCCCTCTCCCGCCTTCGGGTGCGCGGCCGCAAGGTGTCTAGCCAGGGTGAAGGCAATAGCAGCCCCGGCAGTGCCGTGCTGAGCTGGAGGTGTGCCGGCGCATGGTGGTGAGGCCGCGCTGTAGCAGGGCGGTGCAGGGGAGCCTGTTGCTTCCTTTCCCTGTGCTCGTCATCCCCGCAGCACCCCCCCGCCGCCTTGGACCTCGTGCTCTTGGCCTCTAACGGGATGAGTGCGCTCGCTCCGGCCTAGCCCCGTCGCTCCGCTGCTGGCCTGTCCATGGCCAGCTCCTCCGACCACATCTCTCCGGTAGCTTGCTGCCATGGCTGAGCCGCCCCCTCCTCCCCTCCCCCACCAAGCTCGACCTTACCTATTTTTGAGCAACTCGTGCAGTCGCCACCACCAGGGAGCTCGATCCCCTCGCCCACTCGCGTATCCCCGAGCGCCTCCAGTCGTGAGGGAGGAGAGCTCCCTCGATCCCAGACGCCTTCGCGCACCCGAGCCCACCTCGCGCCGATGGCTGGTGAGCCACCGGCGAGCAGCAGCAGGACAACCGCCGCACCTCACCGCTTCGTTCTCTCTCCCTCCGGCCTCCCATCTGCTTCCTCCCGTCGAGCTTGTCCAGACCGCGCCGAGCTGCGCCACCTTCCTCCCGTTGCCTACCTTGCCGAGCTCTGCTGCTCCTCTAGGCCCCCTGCCAAGCGCCGGCGAGCACCTCCTTGTAGCTCTGCATCGGGTCAGCCTCGGACCACGGGTCGGCGCGGCGGGTGCGCGCGCGGCCGTGAAAGGACCCAAGCAAGGCTGGGCAGGGCTGCGGTGGCGCAAGCGAGTTCGGGCAGGGCCATAGAGGCGCGAGCATGGAGGCGAGCGAGGCCGGGCAGGGCCACGGCGGCGCGGGCGAGGCCGGGCATGGAGGCCAGCGAGGGCGTGGCCGGCGGTGGCGCGAGCGGAGCTGGGCAAGCGTGGGCCAATGGAACGCAGGGCGGCGGGCGCGCGCGCGGCCGGTAAAGGCCGGGCAGGGCGGCAGCGATGGCCTCGGTCTAGAGCGAGGAATTGTACCAGTGAGATTTTTTTTACTTGATTCCTGTAGTACTTTGGGTTGATTTCAGAAAACCGCAAGGGCTTTTTTGCAAATTTGCCGCGACGTACGATGACCCCTATGACCTGAAGCAGTAGCCCTTTTATTAATAGGGAAGGATAAGATAAGATATACTAAAAGGAAAATACGGGAAAAAATTAGAGATATTGGCTAGAAAATCTCACATTAATCAGAAAATAATGACCCTTCATCTTGTGAACAACGTATTGTGACCGTTCAATCTTCGTAACAAGAGTTTTTGTCAAAAGAAAAGTGTACATGACAATAAAAAACAGAACGTGCACACACCAGCCTCCAGCCTCCTCCTCCTCAATAAAAAACAAACAGAGAGAGATCAATCTATAAAAACTGTACGTAACAACCCATCTAAAAAACTGAATAAAAAAAATATCCATCTGAAAAACTGAACGTGCACAATGCAACTAACGAGATCCATCTACAAAATGTGTGACACGGCTTTTTCTCCTGGTCTAGCACGGGAGATCGATAGACTGAAATAGCTTATATGTAAAAAAAGACACAGTGCCAATCCTGCAAGAAAAAAAGACAGCGCATCTTTTCCCAAAAAAGAGGGGAAACGTTTATAATCGGCACACCGGCCGAATTTCGGCTGGTCACATCTCTCGTTCTCCTCACAGATCGAAACGATTCCTCCACTCGTTTCTTCCTCGCCCAATCTCTGTCTTATCCACATAAAAA
This sequence comes from Hordeum marinum, assembly GCA_022496015.1. Classification (NCBI taxonomy): domain Eukaryota; kingdom Viridiplantae; phylum Streptophyta; class Magnoliopsida; order Poales; family Poaceae; genus Hordeum; species Hordeum marinum. The sequence goes on from CM039678.1 coordinate 560,317,001, forward strand.
ACTCAGCCATCCTCGCATCCCTTTCCCTATTTCTATGATCCCGTCGAGCGCCGGCGAGCATGCCTGGACCCACACAGCCCTGGCTCCACTCCAGCTAGCCGGCCGCTGCTGCGGCCACGGCTCCGTTTCTCCACTCCTCACATTAAACCGCCATGGATCTCTAGAGGATCGTGGAGCTGTTTTCATGGTTCTTTTTTCTCTTTTTTCTAAACACTGTAAGCTACAACGGCACCCAACGAGCTAAAGACGACAACAATAGATGTTGCCGTCGGCACCTGAGAAAGCAACAACCGGCCGTGAGAAGAAAAGCTTCGGCCGAGATACATGAAATTTGGGGTGAGTACGTATAGGAAGCTACAACCTACACCTGAGATGCTACAACCGTTTTCGCGAAAAGCTACCACCCGTGAGAAAAAAAGCTTCAACCGTGATACACGAAAGCTGGGGTAGGCACCCATGGAAGCTGCAACTGGCGCCTAAGATGCTTTAACCGTTGTCAGAAAAAGCTACGACTGGCGGAAAAAAGCTTCAACTGGAGGTGACATGAGCTACTGCGAACGGAGAAAGCTTTAACCAGCTATGGTGAAGTTGCATCCGGCTTCATAAAAAGTTTCAAAGAAGAACGAAGAAGTTGGTCCTCAGAACACCCCCACACCAAAAGCTACAACCGGCGACTTGGAAAGCTTCAATCGGCTACATGAAAGCTTCAACTGAAAAGACGGAGAAGCTCGTCGCCGGCACAACGCATCTAAGCTGCAACCAGCGGCATAGAATGCTTCAACCAGCGACTGGGAAAGCTTCAACCAGTTAAAGGCGACGACGAGCGGCCGGTAGTGTAGGAGGGAGGGTGCCGGCGACGAGCGACGACGTGGGGGAGGACGTGGGTGCTCCCGTGCCTCGCCGGGGGCGCACGCACGCGATGTCCGGGGCAGAGACATCCCGCGTCGAACGAATGGATCTGAATCTGAAAAACGGTGGAAAGAAGGCAATGATGTGAAGGATGAATCCAACGGTTGTTGCCAACTGGATCGCACGGCTACGCACCGACCGACCCAAATTTGGGCTGGCGCGCAGGTGCCTATCAGCCCCCCAAAAAGAGAGCTAGCATAGATATAATATCGACTCGGCCATACTCGTGTATGCCACATGCTGTTTTTTTTTTTGAGAAAGACACATCAAGATGTTGTATGAGTCTGTTGGATTTTTATCTTCTTTGCTTGGAGTCTGATGAAATTTAATAAGGTGTTATTTACTCAAAGCAACAATAAGCCGAAACGTGAACCAACACGTGAATCGTTTGTTAATTAGGAGGACAGTGATATCTTCAGCCTACCAGGGTTTAAGTCTTTGTTCACGTATTTTTCTAGATTTGTATTTTCAACGAATCACATTCAGTGAGAGAAGACATTCACGTCGACTACGAGGCGCTATATCCAAAGCAAAGAAAGAAAATGTGGCGCTTTATCTGTTTTTTTTAAATGCGCTATATTTGTTCCCTGGACTAAGATGCGTCATCCATCATACTTTTTCGTTTATGGCTATGGTAACTTATTACTCTTTTATATGCAAGTGAATGGCGTTCAAACTCCAAATATTTCGGCTAGAATAGAGAAGATGGATAGTTGGCGGATCATATGTTACACAAAAGAACTTTTCAATATTTTAAGGACGTCCATTCTTTTCATTTTTCATTATTCCATTAATTTTTTGATTTTACCATCAATTAAGGATGATCAAGAATATACAAAAATAAAAATGCACAAAAGAAGGAAAATATATCACAAATTCTGTTTGTAGTGTGTATTTCACTTCCTAGCATGAACAAGCAGGATTTCTCAAAAAAGAAAATTGTGAAGAAGAAGGGCACCAAGACCCACATGCACATCACAATGAATACGTACATCACGTGAACAACCAAGACATAAGAGACCCTCTGATAGAAGTATACAAGAACCACGCACATTACAGTTCATTATATATGCAAGTATCCTTCATAGGTTTAGACCACGCTCAAGTAACCTTCATTGCTTAATATAGTAGTACTGTTGTAGCATCAGCCATATTCTAATGATGGAAAATCCCAGCTAGACGAAGATTGGCAAACCGGTAACCACTTATCTGCGGCAGCTCCCAAATCGGTACAACTCATCTTTTTGATATCAGACACTATCAAAAAGCATAACGGGCAGGTAGAACTCATCTTTTTTTTATTTTATCTCAGAGACAATCAGCAACCACACACAGGTTGCACATAATCTTTCAATTTAAATTGTTAGGTAATCAGCAATCTAGACCCTGAGAAATCTGACCTAATTTAATAAGAACTCACCAATCTAGACCCTCGCGGTTTTATCTAATCTAATTTAATAAGCACCCAGCAATCTATCTTGGATACAACAATGTTGAGTCTTCATACTGTGCTTCCTAAAGACAACACTATCACCTTCCTACGGGAGACAAGATCCACAACCGAATCACCACCACGGATGCCCGTGGCGGAGCCAACATTGAGAGCTACGAGGTCGACTCCATGCTTGCGCAGCTACTCCTCAATCCTTGCTACCCCACCCAATCAAAATGAGGAAACAAAAGGAAATGCTCATCGGGTGGACTCGATTGTTGCCTTCTGGGGCCGAGTTGAGAGTTGGGATAGAGCGACCACCGAGTCTTCTTTCTCCAGCGAAGAAACGTTTGTGAGTGAGACAGATTTTTTTTTTTTTGCAAATTCTATACAACTAAGCGAACCTATTGGGCTAAAATCCAACTAATCTTTCCCACATAAATAAATTAATAATTTTATAAGAAAAAGCACATACTCCCTCCGTCACATAATGTAAGACGTTTTTTTAATACTACATTAGTGTTAAAAAACGTCTATCATTATGACATAGAGGGAGTACTAATCAGCTATTATTACATACGGTGTGAACCAAATAAAAGAACTTATAGGCCATACACGCATGAGCCTAAATTACATGTTTTTATATCCTGCAAATTATTTCAAAAGAACATCCAAAAATACAGCACATCATAATGGAAAACAAACTATAACATGTTGAAAACATTTATATTTGGACTATAACATATGAATATACCATTTCATATCGAACAAACAACACAACAATAATACTACTCCCTCCGTCTCGATGTATAAGTCATGTTACGAAAACCAAATAATCGCAAAACACTTAGGCGCGGTGCATTAATTTTCACCTCGTTTTTGGAATCAACCAATGAAAAAAGTGGGGTTAATGACTTGAGACTAACTACCACGACATGCATTGGTCAATTCATTGCATGCAATGGTATTAATTAGCAAATTAACATTAATTTCTCTCGTTTTCCTTTCCGTCTTGGTCACGGTGCACAACCTAAGATAATTTATACACCGAAACGGTGGGAGTATCATGCAACTACATAAGTTCAGTTCACGCAGGTTAGAGTGAAACCCCGAATATCCAATGAAAGAGTAATTACTCACATCAAGAAAATGAATACTATGTCTAAGACTACCAAGAGCTATAAATATTTACTATGGTAGTACTAGTCCTCGCATTTGCGAGGGCCACCTTGCTAGTTACTGTAGTAGTGCTACAACAACAAATAGAAAGGTGCCCCACAACAAATCTTCGTACATGCTCAGAGCAGCAAGTCGGTGGCTTCCTACAATTTTTGTTTCTTGACAAAATAGTAGATTTGTTTGACTCAAAATAAAGTATAAAATGGATATAAACATAATGTCTTGGCCGGTGCCATCTACAAGAAGCGGAAGAGGGCCGCCAATGGCCAAAAAGTAGGAGTGATAGGAAAGTTGGGCCCCCCAGTCAGGAACGGGTCAATAGCTCTTGTGCGACATCTTTCGTGGGAATTGGAAGGAGTGTAACATCTTTTGTCCGAATTGCCTTGATGCGACACTTTTGAGCGAGGAAATAGCCCAGACACGACTTGGCCCTTAATCTGAACTGATGCCAACGACTTGGCCCTTAATCTGAACTGATGCCCTCATTAGTTGTTAGGGGCTGGACCCACAACTTATCCACGTAAGCGTGGGACCCATCACTTGTCCACTAAGAGCGGGACCCATCTCTTTGCAGCTAGAAGAGACGGCTGCCCGTGCCCGTCCGCCCGCCGCCGCCCATTGCTTCCCATTTCCCCATTCCTCCTCTTCTCCGGCGACCTAGTGCAGATGTCCAGCTCCTCCGCCATGCACTCAAGATGGTGTCGGTATGGTCCGGTGCCGCTCACAAGGTTCCCTGACTGCCCATGCCCAGAGCCTCTGAAACGGTTGGTCACTAGGACTGATGATAATGGAAATCTTGGGCGGGAATTTGTGAAGTGCTTGAGGAAAATAATGGCAGGAAGTGATGGCAAGGTTAGATCTCAGTTCTTAGCCCATTCTTTCACTGCCGTTTGCTCTGATTTCTCCATATTTTGTTTTTTCCTCGAATTTTGAATTTAAGGTTCATATTGTTGTTTTTAGATCCTGAAGAAATGCATCCATTTCGAGTGGATGGATGAATATATTGAGAGGATTCAGTTCGAGGGCTACATTGATTCGAGCGGGGCCGCTACCCGGGAGCTCAATTTGGGCGGGGTGCCGCAGATGGAGAATTTGGGGAGCTCGGACACAGGGGCGGGCAGAGTCGTGCCGATGGCGAGGTCTGCACGCAATGCTGAACTGCACTTGGAGTCTGAACTGACCAGGGAACTGAAGAAGATCAATAAAAATCTAATGGAGATGATTGATTTGCAGAAGCAAGCAAATTTCATGGCAAGGGGGTTCTATTGTTGTATCATTGCTCTGTTTTTGTTTTACTTGCTGTTCATCCGTCATTAGAGGGGACATTTAGGTCTGTCAGGACAGAGGATGCGATCGGTGCATCATGCCAAGTTCATGTAATTGAATCGAAGCAGAAATATTCAGTGTTCTTGCTCTGTTCTTGTTCTTCAGTTAACACAGTGCACACACACCCCAAATTCAGTTTCTAGTAAAAATAATCTTGCTGCCGAATAGATGTTGGGCCGTGAGAAAATAACCAGGCCCAAATAGTGACCAGCCCACCCGCGTAGGGGCACCATCCCTGTTTTATAGCATCGAGCCACCCATGTTTAGAAAAAAATGCTTTGACTAAAATAAAATGTTGCTTCGGCAAATAAATCTCTAACAAACATATACTTCTTTACTTGTTTTTACTTTGGCCAAATTTTTATGTCGAATAAATGTTGGGCCGTATGTATTGTAACTTATTTTGTTTTGCTTTACATTTTTGTTGCTTGTCCATTATTGTTTTGTGATTGTTTTCATGCATGTCTACAGTTCCATGAAACCCAAATTAAATGAGGATATATGAAAGCCTCAGAAATCATTTTTGGAAACACAATAATAATAAGATAAGATAAGTAGTAGCATTGCATAGATAAGATAAGTAGTAGCATTGCATAGTACCACATTACAACTAACATAGATAAGATAAAACACAACAATAGTAGTACCCAAGCACGACATACATAGTATCATTATAACTTATATAGATAGTTTAACCCAACACGACAATAATAAAATGGCACCCTAGATAAGATAAAACACCACCGGCTTGCTTGCTTGCTCCAAGGCCAACTCCTCCATGGCCAATTCCTTCGGGCGCCGTTCACTGCTCCTTCGGGGTATTGTCGATGGGGTACGACAGAGTGTGCATGCGCCCCGCGGTGGGGAAGATATTGTTGTAGTCCATGAAGATGTTATGGATGGTGAAAGCGATGAACTCGCAGCCACACCAGAACACACGACCGAGGAGGTAGAACGCGTCGATGGAGTTGGTGAAGTGGGCAAGGATAGCAACCACAACCCCATTGTGGATGACCTCCTCGACTTGGTACATCCTTGGAGATCCCCGGGGGAGGTGGCCGAAGCCGAGCGCAAGGAAGGCGTTGGTGAAATCCCTTGCGCCCCTCCATCTTGACATCGACCACACACAGAGTGTGTCCTCGACGTACACGTCGGCGTGATAGAGCAACTCCGGCACGGTGGGGGGAAAGCGGAAGGTTGGCCCAGTGTAGTTCATGGCTGCGGCGGCCTGGTTTTGGTGTTGTTTGTGGTGGTGAGAAGAGGATGCAGATGGGAGAGGATGGGTGAGGAGGAGGAAGATGATAGGTGGCTTAAATAGCCCTAGTGTAATGTGTTTACACCGGGTGAAAGTAATGAGCGGGCGGTTGTGAGTGACATTGGGGAGGGGAGCATGCATGTGTGTACGCGCATGGGATACCAAAAGCGACATCAATAGCCAGGCTGCGACGTTTCAACGTTGCAAGCTCTATGCCGTCGGTCGAGGTTCATGCCTACTCGTTTGTGCGTGTGCCGCCCGTGCATGCAAGCGCAAGCTCTGTGCCGTCGGTCAGGGTGCACGCCTGCTCGTTCTGTACGTGTGTCTCCCATGCATGCAAGTGTGGCATCGTGGTAGTACTGCCAACAGATCGCGTAGCACATTGGCCATTAAAAACGCGTGGAGAGATGAGCTGGATGCCATGCATGCAGCGGCTACGCCGCGAGGGCGGGCGGCGCAGGGCTGCACGCATGCATGCTTTTTAGGCCTGCTCAAATCGGATCAGCATGGTGTCCATCAGTCCAACGGGTGGGCCGCTTTAATTAAGCCCAACAATACATGGCCGGCCTGCTCAATCTTATCCATGTAAAAAAAATGACCAGCCAATGAACTAACATCCCGCGGATCTATGACGTGGCTCCCGATCCAGACCGTTGCTTCTGTTCACATCCATCCAATGGTCCAGGGTGCTGCGTGTTATAATATCCAGAGTTTTCAAATCAGCCAATCAGAGTGCAACCCGCGGATCACTGACGTAGCCCTAGTGCCTGATCCAGACCATCCATTCACAGTGATCCAATGGCCCAGAGGGGTGCGGGGTTTTGATGGGTTTTAGAGGGGTTTTGAGGGGTTTTGAGAGGTTTTCAACGGTTAGGTTGAGCATAACTAATTGAAAAAAAAATCAAAAAAATATAAAAATTGTGCCGATCATCGTTCTATGTGACTACGTATCTAGGAAAAAAATAAGAAACTTGGACTACGGATAACGGATTTTTTTTCATGAAAAACCTTCATAAAAGATGGCTACCAAGAACGAGGTTGTGGAGTATTCAAGAGAAGTGAGCTAGGGTTAAGTGTTAAACATGTCATAATTTATCGAAACGATCCAACCTAAGGATGGACTCTTATATACACACCCTAGATGTCAAGTTTCCTTTTTTTGGCTCATTTAGAGAAGGTCGAAAAAACGTGCTTACAAATGGGTCTGTTTTCCTAGCTTTTGAGGGGTTTGGAGCTCATATGGAGCACATTTTTCATGTCCAGAGGTTCACATAATAAAATTGCTCCGATTAATGAACTAACATGAATAATAGTCCAGAAATCATTGTAACACCAATAGCACATGCCAAATAACTTCAAATTTGAATTTTGACTCAAATTTGAATTTTGTCTCAAACTTGAATAGTATTACACAAATACATATCATATCAAAGTAATACACAAGTTTTAACAAATTTCAACAACATAGTAGCAATGGGTACCCAGTAGCAATACACAAGTTTCAACAAAATTTTACTTCTCCTTCCTCCTACCACTCAATTTCTTCTTCTTCTTACCAATGCTTGTTTTTGATTGTACAACACTCAATTCACTCAAGCTCTTGATTTTCTTCACTGGACTGCCTGGAACAGCAGCTTTTTTTCGCACCACAACAGTTGCAGTATCATCAGACCCAATATCATCAGGGGTTGGCAACACAACTTTCAATATAGGCTCAGTTGGCACCACATTAGATGCAATATCTTCAGTTGGCAACTCAACTTCCAACATAGGCTCAGCTTGCACAACATCAACTGGAATATATTTAGAGGTACCCATATCTTCAGTTGGCAACTCAACTTCCAACATAGGTTCAGCTTGCACAACATCATCTGGAATACCTTCAGAGGTACCAATATCTTCAAAAGGCAACTCAACTTCCAACATAGGCTCATCTTGCACAACATCAGTTGGAACATCAAAATCTTGCTCATCTTGCAGCAGCACATCCAAGTCTTGCTCATTTTGCACCACACCATCCAAGTATGGTTGAATGTGTATTGTTTCACCAGAACTTCTCTTTTTTCTAAAGCCATTGCCTCTTGCCTTTTTTCTTTGGACAACATTCTTCAACAACAAGGGGCTCACCTGCACGTTTCCTGCTAAAAAGATAAAGCATGTCAACTGGTTAGTAATTGAAAATGCAATAAAATAGTAAACATGGCAAACATATGCCCACATACTTTGGCCTTTTAGGAGTGTAACGATATTTTGGAGATCCTTTTCGGTGCCCAAGTTCCTGGCACAACTTGCATCTATTTTTTTAAAACTTTTTGGGTCCTTTTTGGCTTTCCATCCTTCTTTCCCTTGCCCTTTTTACTACTCACACCTTTCTCAAACCATGCCTTGAATCTACTCTCTTTAGGCCTGCCAGCCTTTCTTTTTGTTAGGGGAGGACACATGGAAAATTCAATTTCCACTTCAGGCCACTGAGACTGATCTGTAAGTGCTGGAATTGGAGTTGCATATGCAGCCTTGAATCTTGCTACTGAGTAATATTCGTGCAAATATGGGTGCATGTTTATCTTCGGTCGGGAGGCCAAGAAAAGTATGGCATGATCACATGGTTTCCCAGTGTGTTGGCACTCCAAACAAGTGTAATCATGCATTTCAGTGTTAACAACATGCCTTCTACCAGTTTTGGTATCTCTAACTTCAGCACCCCAAACAGAAGATTTTTCAATGGATAAATGCATAAGATTTCTGCTCCTGTTGACCACCTATTGTACCACCGCAGGAAGCTTATCCCCTTGTAGACAATCCCCAATCCTTCTTCTCAATTCCCACAAGTGCATGATCATGATCCTGATTTGGTCAACCATGTCATGCACATGCAATTTTTTAACTGCTTCACCTTGTTGTTAAAACTTTCTGCCAAGTTGTTGTTGATATGGTCACACTTGATGGTAGTGTTAAACCCGTACCTATACCATTGTTGGAAATATGCCCTAGAGGCAATAATAAATTGGTTATTATCATATTTCCTTGTTCATGATAATCGTTTATTATCCATGCTATAATTGTGTTGATCGAAAACTCAGATACATGTGTGGATACATAGACAACACCATGTCCCTAGTATGCCTCTAATAGACTAGCTCGTTGATCAAATATGGCTGTAGTTTCTTGGTCATGGACACATGAGATGTCATTTGGTAACGGGATCACATCATTAGGAGAATGATGTGATGGACAAGACCCAAACTACAAACGTAGCATATGATCGTGTCAGTTTATTGCTACTGTTTTCTGCATGTCAAGTATGTGTTCCTATGACCATGAGCTCATGCAACTCACTGACACCGGAGGAGTGCCTGTTGTGTATCAAGCGTCGCAACGTAACTGGGTGACTATAAAGGTACTCTACATGTATCTCCGAGGGTATCTGTTAGGTTGGCATGGTTCAAGACTGGGATTTGTTACTCCGTGTGACGGAGAGGTATCTCAAGGCCCACTCGGTAATACAACATCACAACAAGCCTTGCAAGCAATATGACTAAGTGTTAGTCACGGGATCTTGTATTACGGAACGAGTAAAGAGACTTGCCGGTAGTGAGGTTGAACTAGGTATGGAGATACCGATGATCAAATCTCGGGCAAGTAACGTACCGAAGAACAAAAGGAACATCATACGGGATTAACTGAATCCTTGACATAGAGGTTCGACCGATAAAGATCTTCGTAGAATATCTAGGAACCAATATGGGCATCCAGATCCTGCTATTGGTTATTGACCGTAGAGGTGTCTCGGTCATGTCTACATAATTCTCGAACCCGCAGGGTCTGCACACTTAAGGTTCGGTGATGTTTCGGTAGTATAGAGTTATGTATGATGGTGACCAAAGGTTGTTAGGAGTCCCAGATGAGATCATGGACGTCACGAGGAGCTCCGAAATGGTCTGGAGGTAAAGATTGATATATAGGAAGTCCTATTTTGGTCGCCGGAAAAGTTTCGGGCTCATCGGTAGTGTACCGGGAGTGCCGGTAGTGTACCTGGAGACCATCGGGAGGGGTATTTCGACCCAAGAGGATACATGGGCTGTGGGATAGTGAGTACCAGCCCTTAGTGGGCTGGTGAAAGTCCCACACAAGGCTCATGCGGCTGGGAAGAAAAACCCAAAGAGAAAAAGGTGGAAAAAGGCAAAAAGACCAAAATAAGGAGGAGTCCTCGTCCTACTAGGATTGGAGGAGGATTCCTCCTCTCCTCCCATTTCGGCCGAAGCCTAGAAGGCTTGGACCTTGCGCCGAGCCTCCTACTCTCATCCTATTATATATACTAGAGGTTTTAGGGTTTTTTCACCAGATTTTCAGCCACGTGCTACCCGTTCCTTTAGTGCATAGTTTCTCCTCTAGATCGGTTTTCTGCAGTGCTTAGGCGAAGCCCTGCCGGAATTGCTCCACCACCATCTCCACGGAGCCATCACGCTGCTGGAGAACTCATCTACCTCTCCGCTCCCTCTTGCTGGATCAACAAGGCGGAGATCGTCATCAAGCTGTACGTGCGCTGAACGCGGAGGTGCCGTTCGTTCGGCGCTAGATCGGAAGGACCGTGATCAAGATCGCGAGACAAATCGTGATGAGATCGCGGGATGGATCGTGAATCGTTTGCGGGACGGATCGTGATTGGATCGCGGGATGGATCGTGATGAGATCGTGGGAGGCTAGGGGATTTGGATCGCGAAGACGTTCGACTACACCAACCACGGTTCTTAACGCTTCTCGCTTAGCGATCTACAAGGGTATGTAGATCCACTCTCCCTCTCGTAGACGCTCATCACCATGGATAGATCTTGCATGCGCGTACGAATTTTTTTGTTTCCCATGCAACGTTTCCCAACAGTGGTATCAGAGCTAGGTCTATGTGTAGATGAGATCTCGAGTAGAACATAAAGAGTTTGTGGGCATTGATGCTTAGATTGCTTCCTCCCTTGGTCGTGTTTTGGTTCAGCGGTATTATGGGATGAAACGGCCCGGACCAACATTACTCGTACGCTTACGAGAGACCGGTTCCCTCAACTGCAACTTGTTGCAAAAGATGGATGGCGGGTGGCAGTTTCTCATACTTTAGTTGGATCGGATTCGACAAAGGCGGTCATTGAGAAGGTTGAAAAGAAACTTATGTATCACCATTGTGGTTTATGTGTAGGCAAGAATTGTTCTTGCTAGATCCCTGTAGCAGCCATGTAAAACATGCAACAACAATTAGAGGACGTCTAACTTGTTTTTGCAGGGTATGTTGTGATGTGATATGGCCAATTACATGATGTGATATATGTGATGTATGAGATGATCATGTGTTGTATAGAATATCACGACTTGCATGTCGATGAGTACAACAACCGACAGGAGCCATAGGGTTGTCTTTAATTATTGTATGACCCTCGTGTCAATTGTTAAGCCCTATGTAATGCTTTACTTTATCGTTAAACTGTAGCAATAGTAGTACAAGCATGATGGGAGTGACAACCCCGATGGCGACACATTGATGGAGATCAAGATGATGGAGATCATGGTGTCGTGTAGGTGATGATGGAGATCATGCCGGTGCTTTTAAGATGGAGATCAAAAGCACAAGTTCATGGCCACATCATGTCACTTATGATTTGCATGTGATGTTAATCCTTTTATGCACCTTGTTTTGCTTAGGATGACGGTAGCATTATAAGGTGATCCCTCACTTAATTTCAAGATAAATTGTGTTTTCCCCGAGTGTGCACCATTGCGAAAGTTCGTCGTGTCAAGACACCATGTGATGATCGGGTGTGATAGACTCTACGTTCACATACAACGGGTGCAAGCCAGTGTTGCACATGCAGAACACTCGGGTTAAACTTGACGAGCCTAGCATGTACAGACATGGCCTCGGAACACAAGAGACCGAAAGGTCGAACATGTGTCATATAGTAGATATGATCAACATGATGATGTGCACCATTGAAACCACCTCAACTCACGTGATGATCGGACTTGAGTTGGTGAATTTGGATCATGTATCACTCGAATGACCAGAGGGATGTCAATTTGAGTGTGAGTTCTTCAGTAATATGATTAATTGAACTCATTATCATGAACATAGTAAGTTGTATCTTTGCAAATTATGTTGTAGATTACTTGCTCATGCTATAGCTCCCTTGAATTTTTATATGTTCCTAGAGAAATAGAGTTGAAAGATGATGGTAGCAATATTGCGGATTGGGTCCGTGATCTGAGGATTGTCCTCATTGCTGCACAGAAGGCTTATGTCCTTAATGCACCGCTCGGTGTGCCAACCCCTCTAGCGTCGTCTGTAGATGTTGTGAACATCTGACAGGCACGTTCTGAAGACTACTTGATAGTTTAGTGCGTCATGCATTATGGCTTAGAATTGAGGCTCCAAAATGTTTTGAACGTCACGGAACATATGAGATGTTGTAAGAGCTGAAATTAGGATCTCAGGCTCGTGCCCGTGTTGCGAGATATGAGATCTTCAACAAGATTCTTTGCCTGCAAGATGAAAGAGAATAGCTCAATCATTGAGCATGTGCTCAAATTGTCTCGGTTCTACAATCGCTTGAATCGAGTGGGAGTTGATCTTCCAGATAAGATAGTGACTGATATAGTTCTCCAAGTCACTGTCACTAAGCTACTAGAACTTGGTGATGAACTATAAAATGTTAGGATAGAAATAATGATCCCTGAGCTGTTTGCTATGTTTGACACCGCGAAGGTAGAAATCAAGAAGGAGCATCAAGTGTTGACGGTTAGTCAAACCACTAGTTTCGAGAAGGGCAGGAGCAAGGAGGGAAACTTCATGGATAGCAAGTCAGTTGCTGCTCCAATGAAGCAACCCAAAGTTGAACCCAAACCTGAGACTAAGTGCTTCGATTATGAGGAGAGCGGTCGTTGAAGCGGAACAACCCTAGATACTTGGTGGATAAGAAGGCTGACAACGTCGACATAAGTATATTTGATATACGTGTTAATGATGTGTACCTTGCGAGTACTCGTAGTAGCACCTGGGTATTGGATACCGGTTCGGTTGCTAAATGTTAGTAACTCGAAATAAAAGCTACGGAATAAATGGAGAACTAGCTAAGGGTGATGTGACGATGTGTGTTGGAAATGTTTCCAAGGTTGATGTGATCAACATCGCACGCTCTCTCTACCTCCGGGATTAGTGACGAACCTAAATAAATGTTATTTGGTGTTTTGCGTTGAGCATGAACATGATTAGATCGTGTTTATTGCAACATGGTTATTCATTTAAGTTAGAGAATAATGGTTATTCGGTTTACATGAATGATACCTTCAATGGTCATGCACCCAGAGAGAATGATTTGTTGAATCTTGATCGTAGTAATGCACATGTTCATTACATTGATGCCAAAAGATACAAAATTAATAATAATAATACCACATACTTGTGGCACTGCCGCTAAATGTCATATTGGTATAAAACGCATGAAGAAACTCCATGCTGATGGATCTTTAGACTCATTCGATTTCGAATCGGTTGAGACATGTGAACCATGCGTCTTGGTCAAGATGACTAAGGACCCCGTTTTCTGGTTTGATGGAGCGGGCAAGTGATTTATTGGAAATGATACATGTTGATGTATGCAATCCAATGGGTCTTATAGCGTGCGGTGGATATCGTTATTTTCTTATCTTCACTGATGATTTGAGTAGATGTAGTGTATATTTACTTAATGAAACACAAGTCTAAATCGTTTGAAAGGTTCAAGCAAATTCAGAGTGAAGTTTAAGATCATCGTGACAAGAAGAAATGTCTGCGATATGATCATGGAGGTGAATATCTGAGTTACGAGTTTGGCATACAACTTTAGACAATGTGAAAGTTGTTTCACAACACACGCCACCTGGAACACGATAGCGTGATGGTGTGTCCAAACGTCATAGTCGTGCTCTATTGGATATGGTGCGTGCTATGATGTCTCTTATCGTTTTGCTACTATAATTTTGGGGTTATGCATTAGAGACAACTACATTCACTTTAAATAGGGCACCATCTAAATCCGTTGAGATGACACCATGTGAATTATGGTTTGATAGAAACCTAAGCTGACATTTCTTAATGTTTGGGGCTGAGACGCTTGTGTGGAAAAATGTTTTCACCTAATGAGCTCGAACCCAAAGCGGACAAATGCATCTTCATAAATTACCCTAAGAACAGTTGGGTGAACCTTCTATCTCAGATCCAAGCATAAAGTGTTTGTTGCTAAAATGGGTCCTTTCCCGAGAAAAAGTTTCTCCCGAAAGAATTGAGTGGGAGGAAGATAGAACTTGATGAGGTTGTTGAACCTTTGTTTCAACCAGAGAGTAGTGCAATGCAGAAAGATGTTTTTGTGGAACCTATGTCAGTTGAAGAGGAAGTAAATGATGATGATCATGAAGCTTCGGATCAAGTTACTATCGAACCTCGTAGGTCGACAAGGATGTGTACTGCTCCTGAGCGGTACGGCAACCCTGTCTTGGAGGTCATGTTGTTGGACAACGATGAACCTACGAGCTGTGGAGAAGCGATGATGGGCCCGGATTCAGACAAACGGTTAGAGGCCATGAAATCCGAGAAAGGATCCATGTATGAAAACCAAGTATAGAGTTTGGTAGACTTGCTCATTGGACGGCAGGTCGTTGAGTACAAATGGACCTTTAAGATGAAGACAAACGCTAATGGTGAATGTCACCATTTATAAAGCTCGACTTGTCGCAAAGAAGTTTCCGCCAATTTCAAGGAGTTGACTGCGATGAGACTTTCTCACTCGTAGCGATGCTAAAGTCTGTTGGAATTATGTTAGCAGTTGCTGCATTTTTCAATTATGAAATCTGGCAGATGGATGCCAAAACATCGTTTCCTTCCCTGAGGAAAGGTTGTATGAGATACAACCAGAAGGTTTTGTCAGTCCTAAGGATGCTAAAAGGTGTGCAAGCTTCAGTGATCCTTCTATGAACTGAAGCAAGCATCTTGGAGTTGGAATATACACTTTGATGGGGTGATCAAAGTTTTTGAGTCTATACAAAGTTTATGAGAAACTTGTATTTACAATAAAGTGAGTGGGAGCACTATAGAGTTTCTAGTAAGCATATGTGGTTGACATATTGTTGATCGGAAATGATATAGAATTTCTGGAAAGTATAAACGATTGTTTGAAAAGAGTTTTTCAAAGGAAGACCTGGATAAAGCTACCTAATTGTTGAGCATCAAGATCTATAGAGATAGATCAAGATACTTGATGAGACATTCAACGAGTACATACCTTGACAAGATTTTGAAAGAGTTCAAAGTGGATCAGTCAGAGAAAGAGTTCTCGCCTGATTTGTAAGGTGTGAAGTTGAGTGAGACTCAAAGGTCGACAACGGCAGAAGAAAGAGAAAGGACGAACGTCGTCCCCTATGCCTTAGCCATAGGATCTGTATAGTATGCCATGCTGTGTACCACACCTGTGTGTGCCTTGCCATGAGTCCGTCAAGGGGTAAAAGAGTGATCCAGGAGTGGATCACTGGACAGCGGTCAATATTATCCTTAGTGACTAAAATACTAAGGAAATGTTTCTCGATTATGGAGGTGATAAAGGGTTCATCGTAAAGAGTTATTTTGATGCAAGCTTTAACACTAATCCGGATGACTTTTGGTAGCAATCCGGATATGTATAGTGGAGCAGCCATTTGGAATAGTACCAAGTGGACTGTGGTAGCACTGTTTACAGTTTGACATAGAGATTTGCAAAGTACACTCAGATCTGAATGTCGCAGACCCGTTAACTACAATACCTCTCTCACATGCAAAGCATGATCGAGCCCCAGAACTCATTGGGTGTTAGATTCATAACAATGCGTATCACATGGTGATGTGAACTAGATTATTGACTCTAGTGCAAGCGGGATACTGTTGGAAATATGCCCTAGAGGCAATAATAAATTGGTTATTATCATATTTCGTTGTTCATGATAATCGTTTATTATCCATGCTATAAATTGTGTTGATCGGAAACTCAGATACATGTGTGGATAGATAGACAACAACATGTCCCTAGTATGCCTCTAATAGACTAGCTCGTTGATCAAAGATGGCTGTAGTTTCCTGGTCATGGACATGAGATGTCATTTGGTAACGGGATCACATCATTAGGAGAATGATGTGATGGACAAGACCCAAACTACAAACGTAGCATATGATCGTGTCAGTTTATTGCTACTGTTTTCTGCATGTCAAGTATCTATTCCTATGACCATGAGATCATGCAACTCACTGACACCGGAGGAGTGCCTTGTGTCTATCAAACGTCGCAACGTAACTGGGTGACTATAAAGATACTCTACAAGTATCTCCGAGGGTGTCTGTTGGGTTGGCATGGATCAAGACTGGGATTTGTTACTCCGTGTGACGGAGAGGTATCTCAGGGCCCACTCAGGGCCCACTGGTGTGTGGTGCGCCATTACTAGTTTTAAAAAAAATGATTTTTTTGTTAGTAGTGGCGCACCGTGGGTGAGGTGCGGCATTACTAGTTAAAACTAGTAATGGCGCACCAACCCCGGTGCGCCACTGGTAAGTCTGGGGAGGGAGGTGTGCCCAGGAGAAACTTAGCAGTGGCGCACCACACACAAGGTGCGCCATTAGTAATATAAACATTAGTGGCACACCCATGTGTGGTGCGCCACTGCTATTTAGCAGTGGTGCACCACATACATAGTGCGCCACTAATGTCTATATTAGCTATAGCCCTTTTTCTAGTAGTGACATCACAGCAAGCCTTGCAAGCAATGTGACTAAGTGTTAGTCACGGGATCTTGTATTACAGAACGAGTAAAGAGACTTGTTGGTAACGACGTTGAACTAGGTATGGAGATACCGACGATCAAATCTCGGGCAAGTAACATACCGAAGAACAAAAGGAACATCATATGGGATTAACTGAATCCTTGATGTAGAGGTTCGACCGATAAAGATCTTCGTAGAATATGTAGGAACCAATATGGGCATCCAGGTCCCGCTATTGGTTATTGACTATAGAGGTGTCTCGGTCATGTCTACATAATTCTCGAACCTGTAGGGTCTGCACATTTAAGGTTCAGTGACGTTTCGGTAGTATAGAGTTATGTATGGTGGTGATCGGAGGTTGTTCGGAGTCCCGGATGAGATCCCGGACGTCACGAGGAGCTCCGGAATGGTTCGTAGGTAAAGATTGATATATAGGAAGTCCTATTTTGGTCGCCGGAAAAGTTTTGGACTCATCGGTAGTGTACCGGGAGTGCCGGTAGTGTACCGGGAGACCATCGGGAGGGGTAGTTCGACCCAAGAGGCTACATGGGCTGTGGGAGAGTGAGTACCAGCCCTTAGTGGGCTGGTGGAAGTCCCACACAAGGCCCATGCGGCTGGGAAGAAAAACCCAAAGAGAAAAAGGTGGAAAAAGGAAAAAAGACCAAAATAAGGAGGAGCCCTAGTCGTACTAGGATTGGAGGAGGATTCCTCCTCTCCTCCCACTTCGGCCGAAGCATAGAGGGCTTGGACCTTGCTCCAAGCCTCCTCCTCTCTTCCTCTTATATATACTAGAGGTTTTAGGGTTTTTGCACCAGATTTTCAGCCACGTGCTACCCGTTCCTCTAGTGCATAGTTTCTCCTCTAGATCGGTTTTCTGCAGTGCTTAGGCGAAGCCCTGCCAGAATTGCTCCACCACCATCGCCGCGGAGCCATCATGCTGCCAGAGAACTCGTCTACCTGTCCTCTCCCTCTTGCTGGATCAAGAAGGCGGAGATCTTCATCGAGCTGTACGTGTGCTGAACGCGGAGGTGTCGTCCGTTCGGCGCTAGATCGGAAGGACCGTGATCAAGATCGCGAGACGGATCATGATGAGATCGCGGGATGGATCGTGATGAGTTTGCGGGAAGGATCGTGATTGGATCGCGGGATGGATCGTGATGAGATCGCGAGACGCTAGGCGATTTGGATCGCGAAGACGTTCGACTACACCAACCGCGTTTCTTAACACTTCCCGCTTAGCGATCTACAAGGGTATGTAGATCCACTCTCCCTCTCATAGATGCTCATCACCATGGATAGATCTTGCATGCGCATAGGAAATTTTTTGTTTCCCATGCAATGTTCCCCAACAACAATAATAGAGAATGGTGGGTGTTCACCCATGGACCAAACTCAGGGCATGCTGTCATTATCTTACCAAGATGATATGAATGTGTCTGTTTAGCGTAAGATGTTCCTGCTAGCCACATGCGACCAAATTCTTCACCTCTGAATTTTTTGATCAAATTCATCCACATATGGACGAAGCACTCCCTCTGCTCACAATGAGGGAAAACATTCTTCATTTCGTTTTCTAGCCCTTTGCATGATCTGTGTGGATTGCCAAAGGTGACATTGGCCCTATGCATCTTTTCAACTACATCATGAACCATGTCCATGAAACCTCTGTCTCTGACTGAAACAAGCCAATAGTAACAGGGAACATCCAGTTGTGTCCATCCAAAGCATTGCAAGCTGCCAATTGACCATTCCACTTGCTAGTGAAAAATGATGAGTCTATGCTCAAATATGGACGACACCCTGCCTTGAAGCCATCAATGCAAGGCTTTAAAGCCATAAAAAA
The DNA here is from genome assembly GCA_022496015.1 of Hordeum marinum. Classification (NCBI taxonomy): domain Eukaryota; kingdom Viridiplantae; phylum Streptophyta; class Magnoliopsida; order Poales; family Poaceae; genus Hordeum; species Hordeum marinum. The sequence continues at coordinate 560,335,743 of CM039678.1, forward strand.
ACTTAGATAAAAGAACTATTCCATCCTCTGTTACCTCGGTATCTATCTCCACAACACTATCACGTGACCTCTTCTCCACGTTTGCTTTGAGATTATAAAGCATCCTAAAACTATTTGCCCAGTCACCATATAATTGTTTCATTGCCCTTTGTTTTGCCTTCCACACCGTGTTATACTTCACCTTAATTGGGTATTGCTTTTCTAAGTCTACTTTAAGTTTCCTTGCAATAGTGTTTGGTTTCTTGGCTAAAATAGGAGTGATCTTTTCTGCAATCCAAAGTTGTGATGTCATGGTTGATACTCTCTGTGAACTTGTAATACAAGTATGTTGGTGTGGGATTTGATTCACCCTAATGGTACTTCCATCAGGTTGGCGTCTAGTAGATATGTACCACTTGCAAGGCTTGAGACTTCCATCAAATCCTCTACATCTTGCATAAAATTTCTTTCTCTCAGTCCACTTAGTCTTGGCATCAAACTCATGTTTGACTGCATAAGTCTTGAAACACATCCTAAACTCATCCTTGTTTGGGAACAACTTTCCCACTGCAATAACAGGGTTTTCCTTGTCATACACATTTACCAACTCATCATCATGTGCATCATCTACATCATCTACATCATCTTCCATCAGTTGTCCATCCACATCTTCAGTTCTATCTCTGGTAGCATCAGTATTAGTAGGCATACTAGATTCACCATCCTTCTCCTCCTTATCTTCATCAACTATTGGAATGCCAAATTTTTTGGCCATCTCAGTGTCATCCATTGGTGCAATGACAAAATCAGTTGGATCATTTAATTCTACTGAATTCCAATCAACAGAAACAACCCTTGCAACACCATTAGAGCCCTCTTCTGCATCAACCCCCTCAGGTAATACTGTCACTTCACCTATACACATGGGCATTATCTGCCTCTCTGAAGCCCAATCATCATCTACCATCTGTGAAGCTAACTTTGAGGGCACATATCCAACCTTAGAATCTGATTTCAGATCAACAAGCTCTGCATGAAATATAGTCTGTTTGGTTGTCCAACCATCTTGTCGATCGATTTCATCAACCATCTCTTCACCATCCTCAATTCTCACATACCCTCCTTTCCAATTATCAAACCGTAACAATGCTACCTCTTGCTCTGGACCCCCAAAAATGCTCTCCCCAATTTTTTCCACCACATTCTTGATGGCCTTCTCTTCCATGCTTTGTAGTTCTTGTGGATCAATCTCTGCAAAATCAATCTCCCACTTCACAATTGTATCTCTCTCTATGTCCCGCATGCTACCATCACCTAGCTTCGCCTTAGAAGGAAGAAATTCCACACTGAATTCGATCGTCCGAGCACCACCACCCCTGTTTGTCAATGGCGGGGCTGTGTGAGGTGAGCTAGCGGAAGCAGGCGAGGCACAAATCGCATAGGTTGGAAAGGATGTTGTTGTCTCTGGCGGCTCCATCGTGGTCACCCCCCCTCTGTTGGGGAAGGTTGCATGGGAATTTTTTTTCCTACGCTACACCAAGATCAATCTAGGAGATGAGCATCTATGAGAGGAGAGATTGGAGCTACGTATCCTTGTAGATCCCTAAGCGGAAGCGTTAAAGAACGCGGTTGATGTAGTGGTACGTCTTCACGATCCAAATCGCAAGCCGTCCCACGAACTCCCAATCAAGTGCCGAACGGACGGCACCTCCGCGTTCAGCACACATGCAGCTCGATGAAGATCTTTGCCTTCTTGATCCAGCAAGAGGGAGTGGAGAGGTAGATGGGTTCGCCGGCAGCACAACGGCGTGGCGGCGGTGGTGGTGGAGCTGATCCGGTAGAACTTCGCTAAGCGGTGTCGAACGAATCTACTAGAGGAGAGGTAGTCATGGAGGGAGGAAGGGCTGCGCCGTGACTTAGGGTGCGGCTGCGCTCCTCCCTCTCACATATATATAGGGGAAGAGGAGGAGGCTTGCCGCCCTAGGGTTTCCCCTAGGGTTTGGTGCGACGGCCAAGGAGGTGGGGCGGCGGCCAGGGTGGCTTGGCCACCAAGTTTGGTGGCTAGCCCACCCTTTTGGCCCAGCCCAAGCCTCTAGCCGCATGGGCCTTGAGGTGGGAGGTGTGGCCAGCCCATCAGGGGCTGGCTCACACCCTCTCATAGCCCATGTGGCCCTTTGGAGTAGATGGGCCCACCCAGTGGACCCCCAGGAACACTTCCGGCACTCCGTCACACCACTTGCAGGTCACGGGACTTTTCCGAAACTCAAATACCAACTTCCCATATATGAATCTTTACCTACGGACCACTCTGGAACTTCTCGTGACATCCGGGATCTCATCCGGGACTCCGAACAACCTTCAGTCACCAACACACATAACTCATCTATACCGAAACGTCACCGAACCTTAAGTGTGCAGACCTTGCGGGTTCGAGAAGCATGTAGACATGACCGAGACACCTCTACGGTCAATAACCAATAGCAGAACCTGGATGCCCATATTGGTTCCTACATGTTCTACGAAGATCTTTATCGGTCGAACCTCTATGTCAAGGATTCAGACAATCCTATATGTTGTTCCCTTTGTTCTTCGGTATGTTACTTGCCCGAGATTCGATTGTCGGTATCTTTATACCTAGTTCAATCTCGTTACTGGCAAGTATCTTTACTCGTTCGGTAATACAAGATCCCGTGACTAACATCTAGTCACATTGCTTGCAAGGCTTGTTGTGATGTTATATTACCGAGTGGGCCCCGAGATACCTCTCCGTCACACGGAGTAACAAATCCAAGTATTGATCCATGCCAACTCAACAAACACCCTCGGAGATACCTGTAGAGCATCTTTATAGTCACCCAGTTACGTTGTGACGTTTGATGCACACAAGGCACTCCTCCGGTGTTAGTGAGTTGCATGATCTCATGGTTATAGGAACATATACTTGACATGCAGAAAACAGTAGCAATAGACTGACACGATCATATGCTACGTTCATAGTTTGGGTCTTGTCCATCACATCATTCTCCTAATGATTTCATCCCGATATCAAATGACATCTCATGTCCATGGCCAGGAAACCTTAACCATCTTTGATCAACGAGATAGCAGCTAGAGACACACTAGGGACACAATGTTTGTCTGTATGCCCACACATGTATTTAGTTTCCAATCAACACAATTATAGCATGGACAATAAACGATTATCGTGAATAAGGAAATATAATAATAAACACTTTATTTATCGGCTTTGCTAGAAATTAGTCGACTTAGACTTCGCGAAGTCTAAGTCGATAATGTAATCCGTTGAACTTGCATCGAGATTCATGCAAACATTTTTTTCAGTTTTTTCTTTTCTTTTTGCATACTATAGTACTTGACTAAGACTTCACGAAGTCTAAGTCGACTGAGACCTAGACACACCCTTTATTTATTGCCTCTAGGGCATATTTCCAACACCCTCCCCCCACCCAAATCTGGATCAAATCGACCAAAAACAGAGGGAAACACAGGCGATGCGGTGAGAGCTAACTAGACACGGAGGAGAACAGGACAGGGTTCCGGATTCACTCACCAGAGCCACCGCCATCGCCGAGAACGAAAGCTCCGCCGCTGCTGTCACCCAGAACAAACGAAGAGGAGGGAGCAACACAGGTTCAGAAAGGGGTACCCGTTCGGACATGCACGGAGAAACGATTCACCTGACAAGTGGGGTCCGTAACTAGATGCACTGCCAAGTAGGGCCCGCATGTCTTAAACATAACCTCACTCCCGTTGACGACCATTTAAAATGCCCGAGTGGGCCTTGGCTATTTGGGCTTCTGAAACGTCTCGCGAGAGCCATTTTCGTCAACTACGTCGCATTCTTTTCAATTCACCTCAAAGGTGTCGCACAGGAGCTACTGACCCGTCAGGAACCATCCACCGGTGCCATCTACAAGAAGCGGAAGAGGGCCGCCTCAAAGAGTGCTGAGAAGCCGGTGCATGACAACCCCAAGACCACAGGGAAATGGTTTCCTTCCACAACCATGGAGGAGAAAGTCCAAGCTGACAAGGACCAGCTGCAGATGCTGGCGGATCTGGCCGTCAGGATTCTGTCCGGCGAAGTCCCACCGGTGCACCATGACGGTGAGCACGTTCTGTGCTCGGCGTATTTCGGGAGGGGCCTCGAATTTCCACTTCACAGCTTTGTGTGCGGTTTGCTTTGTCTGAGAGAAAAAAGAGGCATGCCACGTGCCTTTGGCTAAATGTTTTCATGTGCATGTTCGTCGTGTTTGATGTGATTGATCCTAGAGGGAAAGTTCGAACAGACCCAAGATTAGACAGAACTTAACAAGTACCCAACATGAGTTCAGTACCTGGAACTGAATACCTGACATGTGTGCTCTACGTCCTGCATCTTGCATCTACACGTCTGCTATCTAAGTCGTCTCCAACGTTGAAGGCTCTTTGAAACCATTGCTTAATTTCTGCACTACATTGCAAATTTGCACGGCAAGTTCGCAAGTTTCAGTTCCAAGCCTCAAGTTTCAACCAGATGCAAAGAACAAACCTGCAGGAGCATTGATACACAACGTTTACCAAACCAAAACAATAGTTTCGAGTGAGAAACTGCCAATCATCGAGCCACCACGAGAAACTTAACGAGAGCTGCAGCAATGGACATCAAAATGTCAACATCATGTTTTGTAATTCTATTGCAATCATGGCAATGCTTTATCCATATTATTAGTAATTATTTGGCAGACTCCTTATTCAGTATCCATGGCTAACCCCTTAACCTTTAGGTCAATCACCACCGTCCAAATTCAAGCTCGCAACGAGGAGCACGGCGCGGTCTGGGCCTTCCTCTTGCCCTAATGTAGGGTCTTCCACCATGCGCTTGCTCTGCAAGTATAGTTCAATGTCAGACGAGATGAAATACTCTAGGTTTCACAACACTTTACATCGAAAAGAAGTAAAGATGTTGTAGATATGAACGAACTTTTCAGAAAAGAAAAACTTGACTAGTTTTCCACCTGGATCCCCAGCCGCTACAAAGTGATGCCTAGTCCTACCCCTAGCGATCAAACACTCGTACTACCAAGCTATGAAAATAACCTCACTAGACATACATATTATATAATTCTAAGATGAATACGTGGTATGGTTCAAAAGTTGGAAATAACTGACCCTGTTTGGTTTGTGGGAAACTATAACATAATTCTAAGATCAAAATGGGTACCGCGTGATACGTACTTCATTTTGGTAAGTACATAGCTTACTAAGTTGAATAACATGGTAAGCACACGACTCTATGATTAAACTTGGCTAACGGAGTATACCTAGCTTAGCTCTGAGATAAATGCATCCACAAACAAACAAAATCTAAGGAAGACATCAAATCTAGATGGACAACTTAGTGCAGGTGCAGAGATAAAACAATATATGCCGGCCCTATAAGAAAACATTACTATGCGTATGTGATCTCCAATGTGAAAAGACATCGACTTGCAGCAACCAGCGAGGTCAACAATTCTTGACCCATGATTTTCCAATTATGCCATGAATAAAATGATTAAAAAGACAATTATAAATATCCCATAAGAAAAAGAAAAATGAGTGCCTATCAGTAGCTGATTGCTAACACTTCTTCAAAACTATATTTCAAACTGCTTATACACATATCAAAGATACAGATTGCTTTGACATAAAAATACAACAGATTGTCAGATAATTTTCCCTGAACAAATAATCTTTCGTCTTTGTAGGCACGATAACCAATTTATTAATGTATACAATGTGCGGCAATCTTCCCTGGCACCATTCATTGCACCATACGGACATTCAAATTGCAAAATCAAAGGGTGTATGTGGTGCTTTAGGGTATTCAATCCCTCGCTCTACTTGGTATGTGATGATAACATGTTGTCCTTGTAATTGCCAATGTCACACCACAGAGAACCAACATGGGAGGAAAAAGAGAACTTGAGTGATTGGCCGCGTGTCCTGGTTCAAGATGCCAACCTAGCCCATTTTACTTTCTCAGGGCCAACTACTAGCATTTAATCCCTTATTTTCATTGGTGAAATATCTTTGACATACAAAATTGCTTTTCAATTATATATTTCCACATTTACAAAAAGTTTGTTGTCGACTTAGTGCTTTATATGCCCCTATGAGATGGACGTGAGGTGACATTTTAAATGTACTGGCCACAATTGTTTAGTCACTTTAAGTTTAGTTAGTTACTACCACCGGCCAGGTTAATTAGCCCCCTTCGTATTTTGTGCTAAAATTTGACCATATATTTGATTAGAAAAATATAAGTTGTATGCCATAAAATTTAAATTATAGATTCATATTTGACGAAGTTTCCGATGATATCATTCTTTTATATATAAATTATATTTCGCTAGTTAAATCTATGGTCAAACTTTGATCCAAAATACAAGAGGACCAATAAACCAGACATAGATAGTAGGTGCTTGGAATCAATATGATATCAAGGAAAAGAGGAGCCAACTTCAGGACCAGTCAATGCACTATTAATAAATAGCCTACAATGAATCTCACGACTAGGCTCATGTAGGCTTTAGAAGAGCCTAGAAATGAGGTGTGTGTTGAAATATATTTAAGGCTTCTTCATTAGCTTAAGCTTTTGGGGAACTACTGGTTAACCTCATGAATTCAAGAGAGGGCATATCCATTGAATGGTCCAACTCAACTAGTTGTCCACGTGTCTCTTAGACCACGAGTTTCGGCTTATTTCAATGCACATAATTAGCTTTCTATAAACTCGTAATATTGGCACGAGTGTCTTAAAGATGCCAATTAAGGTTGGACTTTGCAAAATATACATAGACATAAATAACACACAAACCCTAAATGGTTGCTTGAATCCATCACGGATCCTGATTCTGGTTGCCAAAATTGGCAAGGTCAATTCGACACTAGATTCAAAGGCTATGCTTCTCATAAGGGATGCCGATGTGTTAGGCATTACCCTCACAGTAATTGGTATACAAAATCTCAGTGAAATGTCTTGAATATATCAAGTTACTATAATATAAGGGTGCACATTTGGTTATGTCATACAGATGACTTGGTGATATCCTAGTGGCGGAATTGTAGTGACACATTTTTACCGACTTGTGTTCAACTAGATGCAGATACTTAGTACAAATACAATTATTTGGGCACATCGTCTATCCTCCTGTCTTCCCCATTAGTACGTGTCATTACGAAAGCCACCATATGGGGCACATTTTAGCGCGTAATATTAAAGGACTTAGAGATATCATTGATGGGGAATTGTAATGGCACATCTTTCAATTTGGGTTCGACGGGATAGAGGCAATTGAGTTGCAATGTCTGATTGTTTGGGATAATCGTCTCTCCTTGACACGAAATGCAAAATCCCTCCTCTTTTTTCTACATGTCATTATCAAATTTACAAGATAGGGTACATTCAATTATGTAATACTGGCGACTTGGAGTACTAGAATTGCAATGTTGCATCTTCACCAACTTGGGCTAGATTTTCTATAGAAGGTGGGTAATTTCATAATATCGATTATTATGGCATGTGGCCTCTCCTTGAAATACCAGGCCATACCGTTCGTCCCCATTGGCACATGTCATGCAATACTCATTTTGTTTAGAGTAGGCAATACGCCATATGTGTCCATAGATGATGCACTGGGTGGATGCAACTTGATCTCTGGTTTAAAATTTGTGGGTAATATTGAAGGTTAATGATCACCTGGACTCAACTTATGTTCATCTAAATAGAGGAGGATCTTAGTTCCATTTCCATTGTTTTGGCCGAACAAACTGACACAACAATATTGGTTTACCGAAGTAACAAACATGTGCACACTAAACAGCAGGCACAAAGTGTGAAAAGAAGATGACATTGCACCATATATAACAAATTCACCTACTACATAATAAATTAAGAAACCCATGTCATGGTATATATTTCTTGACAATTGAATCTGATACAAAGCCATTGACAACTTTTTGCTCCACGTCCCCTGTCCTTTGCAACATAGACCACTTAGCTTGACCATGATGTAATAGCCACCGTGAAGCCCAATGCCCATGTAGGACGTGGGTTTGAATTATATGAAGGATATTGATGTATGTTAGAATCCTCCATTTTAAGTTAAAAAAATTATTCTTTTGGTGTCTCCTATCTTCATCAGCTTTACTAGATAAGATACCTCAAGAATCACCATATGTCTTTCAATGTCATGCATATTGTAACCCTTAAAGTAATGGTGCAAAGCCATATGGACAATTATTCGCTCCATGTCCTCCTGGCATGTTAACTTAGACCACTTATCTTGACCATGTAGTATACCCATCGACGCCCAATGCCCAAGTAGGATGTGGATTTGAATTACATGAATGATCAAACTCTCGAGATCAGCTACATAACCATCTTCCACATCCATCCTGTTAGTGACAGTCATAACTTGTGTGCTTCCACTGAGTCATGTTATTTATCCCTTTTGCCGTCGGTCATGCAAGTCCAACTCTTCAACACATTTGGAATCCAAACATGCAAACCCATCTTCTCTCATACCACCCATGGTGCCATCGCCCATGGCGAGCAACATAAATGAGATATTGTCTCATGGGCCAACACGGTTCTTGACCTATTATATTCCCGCGTACCCCAAGACATAGCTTTGACACTGATGTTGCACAAAGTTGACCAAATGTATTTTCTAGTTCAAACAACCAACATATGAAAACTATTATGGAAAAGTGATTAGAAAATCCATTTGGAGTGGCCAAAGTGAATATGAGGCAATATACCTCTCCGTCATGTTCAGAGATAGTTAAATCACACTAAGATACCATTGTAAGAGCTTTTGTAGCCTATAACATCGATGATAAAACTTATGTTTGTGGAGAATAGAAATCAATATTATGTATAGTATTCACAAAAAACTAAGTGTAGTCACATTGGTGACTATATTCAAGGTATTTAGTGCTTTGAAGTGATGAAGAAAAAAGCATAGTTCTCGATCTAATTGTTCATAAAAACAAGAGTTGAGAGGACGATGGGTAAGTGACAATTGATATGTCTCTATGCATAGGGAAACTTAGTCATTTCCTTAAAGAAACGAGAGTGCACTACACCACTATACCCAACTCATGATCGGTTAAAGGGATTATTGTCCCTGGACATTCCATCAATAGTACTAACTAACAATAACTGGCAATGGGATTGGCACCAATGGTGACTAGAATGAACAATCCATATTGAATGAAAAAAGGTACCACTAACCGGCCCATTATGTGGCCCGTCACAAATGCATTGTTATGGATGTCGAAGGACACTGGTGACATACCAAAAATGTGAACTATAGGTGGCATACGACCCACCACTAATAGATCGAAGTCATAACACGCGAGTGCCTAAATCATTGCCCAATCATTTAGATCACACCCCAAGAAAAGCCTAGCCCCGGACGATAAGTAAAAATAACCCCTTCCTTGTAACACTAATTTCTTATCTAGTCAGCAGTACGCTTGTCTAACTCGATCTATCTCCATAACCATACACATCGCTACCTGTGTTGATCGCTTGCCACCTCATACCCCTCTCTCTATCTTCTCCACATATAACACCCCCAAATAATCCACCTATTCTCACCCCTTTATTTCCTGAATGTTATTATCTTCGTGGAATCCGGCATGGTGTCACCTCCAAGAGACCCTTGAGCTGGTCCAGGAGGTGGAGCATGCGAGTTCACCTCGCTCTTCCACCTAGATGACGATGGTGTCTTGACTTCCGCATTGAACGTGAGTCATCCGGGTCAGTGATTACGAGCTGAGGGTGTTGCTTCTGGTTAACGTCCTTCTCCATTTATATCCCTTGATTCTAGTATTCTTTGAACAGATCCTTAAAGTCCTTTTGTCAAGATCCCCATTCCATGCCTTGTTTGAACAACACACCATGAATCACATCAAGGAATATCAGAATCGAGGACTAGAGTCTAAATGACCATGATATCGAGGACATGGACCCCTACCGGGCACTATGATGAATAACATAAGAGTAAGGCGATGACACATAGAAGGACAAATTGCTGATAGGTCATGTCTTTGTCCCAATCCTTTGCCTATTTCCTAGATTTTCTAAAACTCCATTGATGGGCACATGACCAAAAGTGGCTTGTGACTCTCCACCAACTACAGTCTAGTGAATGGGTGACGAACCACTCACTAATGGGTATTTTTGGACCTACCATTATAGGATTGTTTTCTATTGTAGTGCCAGAAGTATCACTAGATAATATGTGTCATGAAAGATAGAGGGAGAAGGGTAGAGGCAGAGAGAGAGAGAGAGCAAGAGATAGATAGATAGATAGATATATAGATAGACAGATAGATAGAGAGGGAGAGAGAGAGAGAAGTAGATTATATGTCTTGATAAGACCTTCTCTATGGAGCAAGAATCACCATGCAGAATGGTCCTATTCGAGGTGGCACATCACACCATTAGTGACGTGCTTGGAAGTCACATGAACTGATTGTGATATGGACATGCGGAATAATGTTAGGACGCATTCATAATTAAATACTAAAATATACTCCACATAATATATATATATTAAAGATTTTTATGTAATAAAAAATACTAGGTAATAATGTACACACTAGCAAGAAAACCAATATTGCCTTAAAAGGGTTCCAAAGTTCAAACAAAGCAGCATGGCTAGATGCAAAACAGTATAACGTGTCATCATAAGTAACCGAACATATAGAAGAAGATGACAATGGTAGCGTCCTATGATACAAATAAAATTCAATCCCCTGGATTCCATAAGAAAGGTAATGGCTTGACCATAACGCAACTAAGTAAATGGTAAATGATCCCGATCTACCGATCCCTCGCATGTAGAGCGTTGTATCTTTACAAGATTTTCGCCCCTTGTACGGTCACTCTTCCCACATAGACCTGTTCAGGTCGCCCTTATCGATTCATGCGCCTTCCCAACCACATGTCTTCTCTCTCCCATCGCTCATTCCCCTCCTTCGATCAAGACGCCATGGATGGCATGGCCCCAAGAGGGACACCCTCTTCTCATCTCCTCTCTCTCCCTCTTCATGCAGGACCGCTAGTGGTGCGTTCCTCCTCCCACTTCCATGACCTCCCAATACTAAAATTTGACGTGGAGAACCCAACTAGTTAACCATATGATGCCCCTCGCTGATGCGAGCGGAGGCCATGGATCACTTTGACATACCCAAGGAGCGCCCCAAACATTGTGAGCCATCGGCCAGATGATTTCTTGTGCTCCGAGGGTAGCGACAAGCGGCATGAGCAAGAAGGTTTGCTAGGACCAGCGGCTGCAAGTGTTACAACCGGCCCTAGATGTTGCTGGGATTGGCCATATAGCTTGTTGTTGGCGGCGATGCAGGATGCTACCATGGGGCTGCGTGGCTCTACAAGGCCTTGGTGCTAGGACCGCGGTGCTACAACTATTCCCACTAATTGCATTATGGTTGTCATAGTGTGTTACGACAAGCTTGACTGATGACGCGAATGTGAAGGTCCTTGTGCATGACGGCTGCCATGTCGTGTTGTAAGCTCCAGGCCGAAGAGGCACCATGCTGGAACCAACAAGGTAACGTGTTCCAATCACCCGCACCAGGAGATCAAACTAGCCACGTGACATGCTCGAACTGCCCACACAAAGAGATGGAACCAACAAGCCAGGGACGGACTCCGGTTACCATCAGGAGGCGCCTAGGTACTGACGGGTCTAACAGCCGTGGAATAGCCGGATGAACAACGAGGAGAGCTGGCAACTCTAACGCTCTTGTGGAGGGCAGCAACTTGTACATCCCTCCCTCCTTTCGGGCCTCCAACGCAGTAACGGGTTGCACCGACAAACTTGTCAAAAGTTTTTTTCGGGGCTCATACTAGTGGGCGTCCTACATAGGCCACCAAAAATGTCCTTTCAGGGCTCCACCTTTTTGCATGCTAAGAAGCCAGGCCCGCCGACGACTCCCATCGAGGCTCCACCTTCTTTGCATGCTAAGTGATCGGGCCCACCGACCCACCGAAGATTTTTCTCGGGCTTCATGTTCCTCACCGCTTGCGATGGGGTGGATTTCTCCATAGGTCCTTCTTGCAACCTACACGAAGATGGTGTGACTAGAACCTAGGAGCTGTTCGAGGGCATGAACCACCAAGTTAGCTACAGTTGTGGCCTGCATGACAACACCATCGAGAGACTTCCCGATGATTTTGAGGGGGCTCCGAGACAAAAACTTTGAAATCCTACACATAGGGTAGGAAGGAAATATTATTAATCTGAAAGCGGCTAACCTCCAGATCCATAAACCACATTTACCATGTTCATAGGGTTGCTCCAATGAAAAGGTTCTCCCAAAACTTCTAGGAAAATCTTGCTTGAAGGAACATATGGGTCATGAAGTGCATGTTTAACCTCAACTCGGACTACGAGATCTCCCGCTTATTGAGACAACTGGGGTCACTCCAAGCTCTATAATCATCCATTTGATATTCCCTCTAGGCTAGTGGCTGGATATACCTCCCCAACCACGTCATCGAGATTTTAATGTCCATGAGCCTGGTGTCCCTGAGCTGATAAACTAAACCCACTAGTGTGGCGTTATCTGGGGAGAGGCTAGTCACCAAACTCCAAGATGTCAATTACTAGGAGGTATGTTGGTAAAGGTAGGCATGCCCATTGCCTCGTATCACTTCGAGGGGGGGGGGGTATGGAGCATAAAACCATTTGCGCTACCATGACCCCGTCATCCGCGACATGGGGAGTTTGAAATAATCTTACTCCGTGCGGGGCTGTATGACTGCTCAACCATAGTCTGGTATCCTGTCATTCTCCTTATAATGCACAAGACAAAGTGTGGGGTTGTTCCAAGGAAGCACTTGCATAAGGTAATGAACCCAAGAAGATGCAACACCCCATTCGTTGCGAAATTATGGAGATGATAGACATAATAGGTGAGGATTCATCGGAAGAACCGGTGTGGCAGGAGAGATAGGCTAGACCAGATGGGTTAGGTGTGAATGGACAAGTCCCAACTCATAGGATACATAATACTATCCTTGGGATGCACGGGGATCCATGGGAGAAAGGCATTGATCGGGTGGAAAATCCTGGTTGAAGGAGGTGCATGAAGATTCATGGAGCCCTTCGCCATGGTGTCTCCGTGACCAGCCTCTATACCATTTTTGCTTGCCACGGGTGTCTTGGATCTATTTTCTTCCGCCAGTAGCGGTGGTTGAATTCTAAGGGTCCGAGGAAAGGAGTTGTGCTATTTGCACTCATCTTCCTTGGTTAATAATTATGCACGTGAGACATGAAACGATGACACATGTCTCAAAGATTGTGCGAGAGAAGGGAGACACATGGAGCGCCAACCCAAGGCACAGATGCAAACCTATCGTTGTAATGCGATTTGGACCCCGGACTAGAGCAAAACCCTTTTCGACGACCTGGTTCAAACATGAGTCAACCTCCCTCTGGTCTAAGTGTACCCTAAGAAGTCAAGGAAGCAAGGAACCTGTGACCTTGCTGCCTATCATATCACGGGACATGGACCGAAAGGCTTGGGGATGAGGTCTGCTCCCCCTCTCAAAATTATGCATGAAGTGGCCATGGAGCTCCTGACATGTCTGTAGCTGGAAATATGGAGATTTTCATGAGGGCAAAAGGATGCTGCCCAGGTTCTCATTCCTAGGGGATAAGCTATTGCAATTCAGATGCATTCGAGAGCTCTTGACGGTGCCATGCACTAAGGGTGGTTGACCAATAGGAGGCTCGACAATAGGCCTACCACGGGGACCACAATTCAGAAGGAGCTCGATGATAGGAGGATGCCCAAAGCATGGTGGTGGCCTAAGGTCGGTTTGATCCCCATGTAAACACCAACCCCTCATTATCTATATAAGGCGGGGGTAAGGGTAGGCTAGAGATCATCTACTCTGGTGGAAACATACTCTTAGTAGTCTCATATTTCATCCTCCAATTTAAGCCTTTCACAAGGTACTTCACCATGAATACAATCCAAAAGCAGGACACAGGGTGCTACTTCTTCCGTGAGGCCTAAACCTGGTAACTTCTTGATGTGATCTCAATCTGGTACTTCCAACCATGTTCACCACCTTATAGAGAGTACCAATGGGTTTACGTACTACCACGAGAAGTCGAGGACATCGTGCTAGAATGGATGCTAGCTGCATTTGACATGATGGTGAACTACAACCAACGCCCAATGGAGCTGCATCTAACATGACTACGAGGTACAACTGGCGCCCGACAGAATTGCATTTGACACGACTACAATCTGCATCTAGGTCCGGATAGATTGCATCCAGCAAGACAACAAGCTGCAACCTACGTCATGTGGTGCTGTGCCCAGCCAATCGCAACGATCTGTGCGTCTAAATTTACTGGAACCGACATCGACGGGCTGCTGCAACCATGGCATGGTGCGGCATCCAAGTCGGGTGGTGCTCCTCATGTGAACAGCTTCGTGCCCTCGAGCCAGCAGTTCTACATCCTACCACGTCAATGTTGCAATCGTGGTCTTCAGGTTGCTGCAATTGGCCACGACACAGCCCCTGGCGGCAACGAGCGTTATCCCCGTAGGAGCTCAATGACCATGGCTACGATGATGGGCCGCCAAGACTACAATTGTTGGGGTGGCGACACGGAAGTGTGGGGCATGCAGCGCAAAGGGACAACAAGGTCGATTAGACGGTTCACATTGTTATAAGTCCATGTAAGAAAACTTGCCTTGAGATGCGTTATCTTACTATATGAGTTGCTCCCACTATGACCAACCTAATATCCCCAAGGTACGTAATTCTACCTTTTTAATTCATTGGTATCCTTGTATTAAAAGTTAGTTAGTGGGAAAAAATGTGCATGTAGTTCTAACTTCCAAACGAGACAACTTGTTGAATAGTGCTATGCACATGAGTGCTTTCTTGTGATTTTTTCCGCAAATACACATGTTGCGTATCATTTTGTTGATAGGGGTAGGAATAATTACACAGTGGCAGTCCGCATCAAGGGAGCAGAGAGAGGGGCTGCGTAGTCCCAAGACACTATGGGTTTGTATTACAGGTAAAATGTTACTAAGCCTTTGAGCACACACTTTCTCCTAGGTGCGAGCTTCCTTTCTTACTGAATAGGGCTAACCAGGTGGGTATGATAGGGTGAGGCACCGTCGGAAACACAATCATTCCGGTGTCTCCAGATGGACCACAAGATGAGGGCTGCGAGCATGCCGATGGCCTTGTGGTGGCTTGGCGGGGAGTTGTTCATAGTCGTGGACCACGAGTCGAATAAGACCTTCCAGCCATCATGGGGTATGATAGTGAGGCGGCACCAATGTAGAAGATCATGCCAGACAACGTGTGAGAACACACATCTAATCACTAGTAGAAAACAGACCTTTCGTCCCGAACTTTAGTCCCGGTCTGGTCATGAACCGGTACTAAAGATGGTATTAGTCCCGGTTCGTGCCGGCTACAACGTCTAGGAGCAGGACGACCTTTAGTACCGGCTCGTGAGGGACCTTTAGTACGTCGGCCCTCGTCCAGTCTATGATTCAGATGTGGTATGTCGTTAACTATCTTTTATAACTATTTCACACATCATCTAATGTCTATGACAATTAATTATGCCACCAAATTGACGTAGATATTTTTATCTATAGGAAGTAGTTGAACCAGAAATTCCAACCGACTATGCTATTCTGCTCGAGAAATTAACACAAGCTGAAAAAGAAATTGATCATTTGAAAGAAAAATGGAAAAGAACTGAAGATGAGAAGATGGGATTGGAGTTGCATGTTGTCGATATCGTCGATGATCACAAGAACAAGATGGTTGGAATGCGCTTGAAGCTTAGAAAGATTAGAAAATATGCCATTGATAAAGAGGCTTGGTATCATTATGCTGTTGGCTCAATTGTTACTTTAGTTGCGATTATGATCGCATTTGTTGTTGTATTCACATGTTTTAGATAGCTCTACTTTTGGTTGTAGTGTGATGATGAAGTTGTATTAATTTGGTCACTTCGATGTTGTGTAGTGAACATGAGCCGGCAATGGATGTACGATGACCGACTAAGTTCAGGGTTTCTTAATGGCCTGCATGATTTTATTCGTGTGGCTGAGACAAATAAGCAGAATGGTTTCATGTGTTGTCCATGTCGTGACTGTAAGAATGATAGGAATTACTGTACCTCAAAAATCCTTCACTACCACCTGCTGAAGTCCGGTTTCATGTCCGGCTATAGCTGTTGGACCAAGTATGGAGAAAGAGGGGTTATAATGGAAGACAATGAAGAAGAAAAGGATGATGACAACTATCCTTTCGCTGATACAACAATGGGGGAAGCTGAAGAAGAGGCATCAATGGGGAAAGCTGAAGAAGAGGCATCAGATGAGCCCGCTGATGATTTGGGTCAGGTCATTGCTGATGCAAAGAGAAACTGCGAAAATGATAAGGAGAGGTTGAAGTTGAAACGCATGTTAGAGGATCACAAGAAACTATTGTATCCAAATTGTGAAGATGACCAGAAAAAGCTGGGTACCACGCTGGAATTGCTGCAATGGAAGGCGAAGAATGGTGTAACTGACAAGGGATTTCAAGAATTGCTGATAATGATAAAGAAGATGCTTCCAAAGGATAACAAATTGCCTGAAAGTACATACGAAGCAAAGAAGGTTGTTTACCCTCTAGGATTAGAGGTGCAGAAGATACATGCATGCCTAATGATTGCATCCTCTATCGCGGTGAGGAGTACAAGAATTTGGATGCATGCTCAGTATGCGGTCCACTACGCTATAAGATCCCTCGCGATGATCCTGGTTATGTGGAGGGCGAACGCCACAGGAAGAGGGTTCCTGCCAAGGTGATGTGGTATGCTCCTATAATACCACGGTTGAAACGTTTGTTCCAAAACAAAGAGCATGCCAAGTTGTTGCGATGGCACAAAGAAGAACGTAAGAAAGACGGGATGTTGAGAGCACCCGATGATGGGTCGCAGTGGAGAAAAATCGAGAGGGAGTTTGAGGACTTTGCAGCTAACGCAACGAACTTATGGTTTGGTCTTAGTACAGATGGCACGAATCCTTTTGTCGAGCAGAGCTCAAGTCACAACACCTGGCCCGTGACTCTATGTATCTACAACCTTCCTCCTTGGTTGTGCATGAAGCGGAAGTTCATTATGATGCCAGTGCTCATTCAAGGCCCTAAGCAACCCGACAACGACATTGATGTCTACCTAAGGCCACTAGTTGATGAACTTCTACAGTTGTGGAAAAAACCAGGTGTGCATGTGTGGGATGCGCACACACAGAAGGAAATTGACCTACGAGCGTTGCTGTTTGTAACCATCAATGATTGGCCTGCTCTTAGTAACCTTTCAGGACATACAAACAAGGGATACAATGCATGCACGCACTGTTTAGATGATACTGAAAGTATATATTTGGATAAATGTAAGAAGAATGTGTACCTAAGACATCGTCGATTTCTACCGATCAAGCATATCTTAAGAAAGGCAGGCAACCATTTCAAAGGTGAGCCAGATAACCGAAAGAAGCCTGGCCTCCATACTGGTGAATATACATTTGATATGGTCAAGGATTTACAGGTAATCTTTGGAAAGGGTCCTCGCGGACAATCTGTTTCGAATGACGCCAACGGACACACACCCATGTGAAAAAACAAATCTATATTTTGGGAACTTGAATATTGGAAAGCCCTAGAGGTCCGCAATGCAATCAACGTGATGCATGTGACGAAGAATCTTTCTGTGAACCTGCTAGGCTTCTTGGGCGTGTATGGAAAGACAAAAGATACACCGGAGGCACGGAGGACAAGCAAAGAATTAATGAAAAAGACGGCATGCCTCCAAAGCAGTATCAAGGTCCTGCCAGCTACGCTCTTACGAAACAAGAGAAGGAAATCTTTTTTGAATGCCTGCTCAGTATGAAGGTCCCGTTTGGCTTCTCGTCGAATATAAAGAGAATAATAAATATGGCAGAGAAAAAATTTCAAAATCTAAAGTCTCATGACTGCCACGTGATTATGACGCAATTACTTCCGGTTGCACTTAGGGGGCTTTTACCGAAAAATGTTTGATTAGCCATTGTGAAGCTATGCGCATTCCTCAATGCAATTTCTCAGAAGGTAATCGATCCAGAAATCCTACCAAGGTTACAGAATGACCTGGTCCAATGTCTTGTCAGTTTCGAGTTGGTGTTCCCTCCATCTTTCTTCAATATTATGACGCACGTTCTAGTGCACCTAGTCGAAGAGATTAACATTCTTGGTCTCGTATTTCTACACAATATGTTTCCCTTCAAGAGGTTCATGGGAGTCTTAAAAAAATATGTTCATAACCATGCT
The DNA here is from genome assembly GCA_022496015.1 of Hordeum marinum. Lineage (NCBI taxonomy): Eukaryota > Viridiplantae > Streptophyta > Magnoliopsida > Poales > Poaceae > Hordeum > Hordeum marinum. Next base: position 560,354,146 of record CM039678.1, read on the forward strand.
AGGCCAGAAGGAAGCATCGCCAAGGGATATGGAGCAGAGGAGGTTATTGAGTTTTGTGTTGACTTTTTTCCTAACATTAAGCCGATTGGTCTTCCTGAATCGCGGCATGAGGGGAGACTGGGTGGAAAAAGCACATTAGAAAAGAAAGAAGCAATAAATATGGACGGTCATTCTTTCACTCAAGTACACTACACGGCTCTACAAAATTCCACCTTGGTGGCTCCATATATGGAGGAACACAAGGATATTGTACGGTCCAAGAACCCGGAGCAGTCTGACCCCTGGATTGAACGTAAACACATGGAGACTTTTGCCAGTTGGTTGCAAACAAAGCTCATCAATGACAACGATGTTCCAGATGAACTGTACTGGTTGGCCAAGACACCAAGTTCGACTGTAACGACTTTCAAAGGGTACTAGCTAAATGGGAATACATTTTACATGATCGCCCAAGATACGAAGAGCACCAACCAAAACAGTGGTGTCCGCTATGATGCAACCAACTCTGAAGACACATATTATGGTTACATAGAGGAGATATGGGAACTTGACTATGGACCTGATCTTAAGGTCCCTTTGTTTCGGTGCAAATGGGTCAAATATACTGGAGGCGGGGTACAGGTAGACCCGCAGTACGGAATGACAACGGTGGATCTCAACAATCTTGCATACACAGACGACTCATTCGTCCTAGCCAATGATGTGGCTCAGGTTTTCTATGTGAAGGACATGTCTAGCAAACCGAGGAGAAGAAAAGATAAGGAAGCGAATACATCATACGATGAGCCAAAACGCCACATAGTTCTTTCAAGGAAAAGAAACATTGTGGGATTGGAGGACAAGACAGACATGTCCGACGATTATGAAAAGTTCCATGAAATCCCTCCCTTCAGAGTGAAGACTGACCCAAGCATCCTGTTAAATGATGAAGATTATCCATGGTTACGACGCAATCATAAGAAAGGGACAAACACGCAGAAAAAGTCTTACACCGCGAGATCCCACTCTGGGATGTGACCGGCTTCACCGTCATCACTTTCTATATATTTATGTGAAGGACATGCATGCATTTCCTAGCTAGCATGCTATATCTTTGTAACAGTTTGTATACGAAGTGCATCCAGTTTTTGCCATATGGAGTTAAAATAAGTTATTAAAAATGAAATCCCTTTGTAATAGATCAGTTTTCGTATGAAACCCTGATACTTCTTATGAGATTGTTCAATTTGTAGACGAAGTGCATCCAGTTTTTGCCGTAACCCTCTCAACTCTCTAGAAGTTGCTATATGGGTGAAATTATGATGTCATGCCAAGTTACAACCTTTTCAGAGTTCATTTGTACTGCTTTTCAAATTCAGGGTCATTTAGCTCAAAATAAATCATTAAATGCCTGAAAAATATCAAATGAAGTCAGAAAGGGTTGAAAATTGATGATGTGCCTTTGAATGGTGCATATTAAACACACAAAAAGTATGGAGTTAAAATAAGTTATTAAAAATGAAATCCCTTTGTAATAGATGAGTTTTCGTTCGAAACCCTCATACTTCTTACGAGATTGTGCAATTTGTACACGAAGTGCATCCACTTTTTGTCGTAACCCTCTCAACTCTCTAGAAGTTGCTATGTGGGTGAAATTATGATGTCATGCCAAGTTACAACCTTTTCAGAGTTTATTTGTACTGCTTTTCAAACTCGAGATATGAATATTTCAAACGCCATTTAATCAAATTATCTTATACAGTAGTTGAAGTTGTTCAAACATGCATGGAAATGTCATAAACAGATTCTTTATATTATTCTGATATTTTTTCATATATTATTTATTTTCATTGGAGTCCTACGTTTTTTTCTATGATTTTCTAAAGTTTACGGGTTTTTTTCTGAAAATAATAACTAATATTTAATTAAAAAACACTTTTAGTACCGGTGCTAGCCACGCACCGGTACTAAAGGTCCACCGCCCCCGCGCTCTTTTGGCAGGACCTTTAGTACCGGTGAGTGGCTAGCACCGGTTCTAATGGGTCTTTAGTACAGGTGCGAGCCACGCGCCGGTACTAAAGGTCCACCGCCCCCGCGCTCTGTTGGGAGGACCTTTAGTACCGGTGCGTGGCTAGCACCGGTACTAAAGACCCTTTAGTGTCTGTCTGGTATAAAAGGAGGACTTCGTCGTCCCGGGCCGAGCAACGCACCGAGAGAGCTCAACTTGCGCCGCTAGGCTGCCGAAATCGCCATTGCCGTCGCCCTCGCCGCCATCGCTCTCGCCGTCGTCGCCCTCGCCGCCGTTGCACCACCACCGCGCCATTGCCGTCGCCCTCACCAGCGCCGCCGTCGCACCACCACCGCCGTCGCCCTCGCCGCCGTTGGTCACGCCGTTGTCGCCCTAACCACCGCCGCCGTCGCCCTCGCCGCCGTCACCCTCGCCGCCGTCACCCTCGCGTACCCGGACGTCGCCCCTCGCCGCCGTCGCCCTCACCACCGCCGCCATCGCCCTCGCCGCCGTCGCCCTCGCCGCGGTTGCCCTCGCCTACCCGGACGCCGCCCCTTGTCGCCGGTCCCGTCGCCGCCGGCCCGCTCACTCCGGCCGCCGCTCCGTGATCCCGTTGCTGCCGCCCCGAGCCCGTCGCCGACGCCACCTTCGGGTCAGGAGGCTAGGTGAGATCTCCCGGCCGACCCCTCTCCCCGACGATCGCCCCGATGATCGCCGGACTAGTGTGTAGATGCTAGGGTATCTAGGGTCCCTCGACGTCGAACCCCGACACCCCGACACAACACCCCCGACACCCGACCCCGACCACGACACAACACCCCTATTTAGTTAGTTAGTTAGTTAGGTTGTCAGGTTATTAGGATACGTGTTAGTTTATGTTTAATTTAGTTTATGTTTAGTTTAGTTTTAGGTTTAATTTAATTTTGTTAAGTGTTAATTTTGCTAAGTTTTATTTAATTTGTGTTCGTAATTAAGTGTTTCTTCTCGACGTCGACGATGCCGAACCCGCATCCTCGTCGTCGGGTCGCCGGAGGAGGTCACTTGCTTGAGCCGAGGGGCCCTGTCAGGGACTGGGCTCCGCCGGGCCGGTACTGGGAGGTGCTGCCTTCCGGGCGGCGCAGCTTGGTGAGGAGCCAGCCCGTCGTCAACCCGGAGGTTCTGTGGTGGCAGCCGCATGGGCCACAGATGATTGAGAGGCTTGAGTCCCCCGCGGAGGTGGTACAGTACCATGTCAGCAAGGAGAACGAGCACGTCCGACGCTACATGGCAGCTTTGGAGGCCAGGTCCGACAATACCTGGCAGATTCTTCACGGATCTCACTGGAGCTATGTTCCTATGATGGTTCCTTCTCTTTTGGTGTCCATCGCCTGCCCCGATATCCGCCGGGCGCTAGGGTTCTAGCTAGATCAATATATTAGCTAGCTACTATTATGATGTATTATTATGATGTATTATTATGATGTATTAGCTAGATCGATGGAGATTAGCCGATTTATTGAAAATTATCCAAGATTATGCAGATGAGATCTTTTCTAAGAACTATACTATATATGTATTCGATGATGCATTATTAATTAACTATCAGTTATTTTGCTTTTTGAATGCATGCTAATTTAAATACTAATTTGTTTTATCTATATTATTATGGACTAGTTATTAAGCTATGGACAATACCGGTAGAGCTCATGAAGAGGACATCTTCGACATGATACGCTCCTCCGAAAACTCAACGGACCTTCGAGGTGAATCACATGATCATGATGATGGCTCACAATATCTGAACGATCACGGTGATGGATGTGAGACCGAGGAAGAACAACTTATGTTCCAAAATCCCGAACAACCAAGAATGTTCAGCGAGGTATATACACATCCATTAGCCTCTGGTGATCATTACATGTGTATTAATTGATTTGTATATATATATATATATATATATATATATATTAACAAATCTTTCTTATTTTAATTATCATCCCTCCGGATCGAGCCAATCTAGTAGAAATGTACGAGGCGTTGCCAAAATATTGGACGGCAACGTAAAGCTCAATCTTGATGCTTTCAAACATAATGGCGAACCAACTCACCCTGAAGCCAATGCCAAGACATTTGTGCATCAATGCAGAGTGGTTGTTAGGGACGGAGTCCCGATCACAATGCATGAATGGATTCAGCCAAAGGAACCAAAACCAGGAGTGAATTATGTCGATACAAGAATTAAAGATGCCCTTTGGCAAGAGCTCATGGAGCATTTCACCCTACCAGATTCTCTCTCGGAGCGTCAAAGGAACAAAGTCAAGGAGTTTGCTCTCCATAAGATGGCCGGCGCGTTCCAGACTTGGAAGAAAATATTATGGACCGAGTACAATGCTAGAGGCAAGAAGGCGCCCGAATTCAAAGGAATATACGAGAAGGTAAGGGATCACTGGGATGCATTTATCGAGTACAAGACATCGATAGCTGCTATGGAGAAGTCGGCAAAGAATAAGATAAATGCTGAGAAAAAAAGGTATCACCATAAACTAGGGACAGGTGGATACAAGTCAGCCATTCCTAAGTGGGATGCATTAGAGAATAAGATGCTTGCTGAAGGGATCACTCCAGTAACCTTCAACTGGACCAAGAGGTGCAGGAATTGTTTTTTTGCGCATGGGGGAAAGTTGGACCCAACCACAGGGAAGATTATTGCACTGGCCAGTCTGAAGCATGCATCAGATGAGTTGATTCAAGCAATAAAAGATGCCCAAGAAGGACGGTTTCACCCCGATAGAGAGAACGATGAGCTTACATGCGCCCTCGGGAATGTCGAACACGGAGGACGAACACGAGGCATGGGCGTTGTTCCATGGTACGAGGGGTTTGCGGGATGGCAGGACAGTTATAAAAACCATTCGAGAAAAAAGAAGGTGGAAGCAGACCGACTTTCGAAGTTGGAACAGAAGTACGAGCAGCAGCAGCTGCAGATACAGGTACTGACCCAGCAAAGGGAAACTCTGCAGCAGGAGGTAGGGGAAGAACCCGTCCCATCTACAATGCCGAAAAGCAGCATGGGTTCCACGGGGGCACCGTTGGGTCACACCCCCGTGGATGATATCACTGAGAAGACATCTTGTGAGCTAATCCAGAAAATGAAGAACATACCCGTGCGGGTCGCGACGGGCTATGCTTTACCAAATACACCTGATGTTCTCTGGCATTGCAACCCGGTTCCAGCTGGGTATGCTCGTGTAGCGGTGGACGCAATAGAGCCGGGATATGATGAACTATTGCTTGACATCCCTGGAGGTGAGGGGGAGTCCACATTGGCAAAAGCCGGCCGTGGTCTCATTCTATGGAGTAAGGACTGCATCGTCTTTCCACACTCGGCGCTAAGGCCACCGGCTCCTCCGAGTATCGATGTCCAGCGCGAGGGATCCCAGCCAGAGGCATCACAGCGCCAGCAGTCCTCCCCACCTCGCCAGCAGTCACCTCGGCAGCAGTCACCTCGCCAGCAGTCCTCCCCACCTCGAGCTCCCCCACAGTCGTCCCCACCTCGAGAGGCGTCCCACCTCACCAGCAGTCCTTCCCACCTCGCCACGAGCAGTCTTTCCAACCTTGGGACGGAGCACGACGCGAGTCCATATCATCATCGATATCGATCTCCGCCGCGTGAGCCGACTCCACCCCGGCAGCGGTCCCGCTAGCAGGGCTCCCAAAAGAGGAAGGCCACCAGCAGTCCTCTTCGGAAGAAAGCAAAGAAGAAATCCGAGCCTCCGGCCAAAAGGAAGCTGCCTTATGACATGACACCGGAGGAAAATAAAATTGAATGCGATCTCCAAGTGAAAGCCTTTTTTGCGAACAAGACCGTGCCGCCAAAGGAGGTAATACCCAAGGAAGTCCAAGAGCACTTTATGGAACACTTTATTGATCGACCCCCGGCATATGTCGAGCGTATGCCGACAGACTATGAGCGATAGATTCAGAAGGCAAGTGAGCAGAGAAGTCGGCCCAGCCCAAGGAAGAAGTCGGAAATACGGCATCAACTAGCGGGAAAACAGTTCCCCAGCTCGGAGAACAATCCAAGCAATAGATCTCTTCGCTCAAGGTGAGTACCAATCCAAGAAAGCAACCGATCCAACTAGTCGACATGCAAGGCAACCCAATCGACCTCGAAGTACTAAAGGCTGCAGGTCTCACTCTTGACTAAATCCTTGGCACCGAGGAAATCCGTGGGTACGATGCAACTGAGTATGCAATGCAATATGCCGTCGGAAAACCACTTGCCACACCCGAGCAGTACAAGGAACTACCAACTGTGATGCGACGGTTGTATGGTTGGTACATGCGTGAAGCAAAGCGAGGGGGGACGGCGGTCATGGTCAAAGTAAGGAAAGAGCATTACGTCAATGCATGTGACATATGTCTTGAATTCTCAGAACTTTTCCAGTTATACCACATGGACTCTATCGACAAAACTCTCATCAGTTGCTATTGTCTGTAAGTGATTTATATATTTAGTAATTTAAGTCTCTAGCTAAGATATCATTCATTGACTTATTCTCACTATATATGTTCTTTTCTACGCTATTATGCAGATTGAAGATGTGGAAATTGAAACAAGAGGGAATCGATGACATTGGGTTCATCGACCCAAGTACCGTTAATGGTCATGTGGTAAAACATTATGCCAAGGACACAAAAGATCTCCTGGAAAATTTTCTAGAGGCACTAATGAATACCAAATCTACTATAATATTTCCTTACAACATGGGTTGAGTGTTTACTCTCTTGTATACTACAAATTCTTATTTTGCTTACTACCTCGCTGTCAAGTGTAGTTGATGAGTTATATGCGCATGCTTGCTTAATTATATAAACTTCTGCGCAGAGACCACTATATCCTCCTATATATTATCCTCGCGGTTGGACTTGTTCAAGTGTACGACTCACTAGATACATCAGAACAATCATACGTGGACTTGTCTTTTATGATAGAACGGTAATTTCAATCTTTATCGACCTCGCTTTCTTTCATTATTTCCTGATATCAAAAATAATTATAATAACTCTTTCGTTCTTTTTCTTTGCCGGGTAGTGTTTGGAAAAAGATGATAGAAAAAAACCATCACGGTCGCCAATGGAAACCGAAGCTGAAGTGGAAAAAGATGCAGGTAATTAAGTAGTACTACTAGGTCCTCGCATCTCTTTAATTCTAGTTTCAATAACATTATCACATGCTTGATTATTAATTATCTTATTGAATTCTATTCTTTTGCAAAGTGCGCGAAGCAGCCACAGGGGACAAATTTATGTGGATACTTCCTCTGCGAGAACATTCGCATCCAGACCGAAAGCCATATACGTCGCAGAGGAGCACGTGAAAGACAGCTCCGGGTTTGGCAGATGATGTCGAAGCTCTCACCCGAGAAACGCTTTGGTAGCACTTCAAGAGGAATTTGCGGCATTTCTTCTTCAACATGTCATTCATGTAAACGGAGAGCACTATTCCTTACCGCCGCCTCAACAATGCCAGCAAATCAGTAGTAGAGAACTGAGATTTCATCCGAAGCACTAACTAGCTAGTCCCGATCGGGTTTTAGGCCTTAAGTTAATTATAAGTCCTGAATTTATATGGATGTGTAATTCCATTTGTATATATATATACTATGTATGAGATATTGTATATTATATTACATATATATATATATGCATGAACTTGTGTACTGCTTATAGTATGTAGCACCGTAAAATAAATTTGAAATGAATGGAAAACACAAAAAATAGAAAGGAAAATTAAAACCTAATTAAAAACTAAAAAAACAGAAGACTTAGTACCGGTTGGTATCACCAACCGATACTAAAAGTCTTCCACCACCAGTCCACGCAGGCAGCCACGTGGAGGGCTTTTAGTACCGGTCCGTACTCCAACCGTTACTAAAGATCTGGACCTTTAGTCCCGACCCGTTAATACCGATTGAAAAACCGGTACTAAAGGTTCATCCGGCCCGGTACTATAGGCCTGTTCTGCACTAGTGAATGAGGAAATGGTGTATGTACTCTTCTTCCTTGTCACGGTGGATGCAAGTCGGCGAGTGAGGAAGCCCGTGGCGGGCAAGGCGCTCGCCCGTGCAACATTAGTCAAGGCCGGTGAGCCACATGAGTATCTTGACGCGAGTGGGGGCACCATTCTTCCAAGTTTGTTGCTAGAAAGGCGCGAGTGTCGAGCCTTGAAAGAGGGCCAAGTATCAGGATTTCATGAAGTAGGTCCTGTTCTCAGTCAAAGGCCACCAGATTGTGTCGGGCTCCTGGCCGAGTGAGACGTCGCGAAGGGACCGCTAGATATCGGAAAACTTAATGAACCCCGACCTCACCGCAGCCGTAGGTGACTCCATGGTCGTTGTGGATCGGTGACCTATAGCCAAAGCCAACAGGCGCGTAGGGCAATGTTGGCATGGTAGGGATCACGCACGCCGATCCCTCCAAGCTCAAGTAGGCGGCACACACGCTGCCAATTGATCGGCCAGTTCCTGGCTCTATCCTCTTTCCACCTATGTCACAAGAAGTCACGAATAAGCCTGGTGGCTTGTTTGAGAATGGAAGGAAAGATCGCCATGGAAGATGAATCGGTATCTTGGTGAGAACATGTCGAACGGGTGCGACCCTCTCACCATGGGTAATCAAGGACGCCCGCCAAGTGGATAGCTTCTTTGCCAACTTTTGGATGAGGGGTAGTAATGTTGCGTGATGCAGCTTACGAACCGACGGGAGGCCGAGGTACTTGATTGGAAAGGGAGCCAGTGGGAAAGAGAGGGCCATGCCCATGGCGGTAGTCATGTCTTCGGAGCACCGAATCAGGGTGATGGATCATTTCCTGTAGTTGATATGCATGCCCCAGACCACGACAAAGGTGTGAAGGATCGCCTTGATAGCCAATAGGTCGGGTCTCTCGAAGTGGCAACAGAAGACCACGTCATCGGCGAAGAGAGATACGCTCTAGCCATATCTGCTGGCGAGTCTCTGAAGGACACCGGCGGAGTCTGTGACCCGCTGAAGGAGAAAGTTGGGCGCATCGATGACAAGCATGACGATTATGGGAGAGAGGGGGGGGGGGGTCTCCCCACCGAAGCCCTTGGGCATGGGCAACCGGGTTCTTGCTACGATGCTAGCGAGAAATTAAATACTTAGACCAATTCCCATTGACCCCCTCCCCCTCTCCCGTGTCGCTCCCGCGAGCTACCTGGAGGGGGAACCCTAGCCGCCGACCCCAGCGCGCCCCCTCCCATTCTTCTCCCTCACCTCCGCCGGCCGGTCAGCTCTGGCAGTGGCGAGACTTCTCTTCCCCTCTCTATGTCGGCCGACATGGGGCGATGGTGTTGGGCGGCGGTGCTGCATTGGCGAGGGGTGCAATGGCTCGATGGCGGTCGGTGGTGGTGGGGTCGACGCCGGGCGCCGTGTTGAGGGCCTCATGGCGGTGGATCCACGCGCTGGGCCCCGAGATGTGGCGGCGGCCACATGCGGATCACTCTCATGTTCTCCTGCGGCAGGTGGTAGGGGCGAATGCGGAAGAGCCCCGGCCTGGCCGCGGGGGCGGCGCGTCGAATGCAGGCTCGGAGCTGGCTCCCGGGACACCCGCGGTCCTTAGAACAGATTTGGATGATGACGGCCCCCCCTCGCGCTCCTTCTCGCCTCGCTAGCCCACACTACCAACGCCCTCTGGCTCGTCGGATCTGGTGGTTGGGTGAGGTTGGGTGGACGGTGGTCTGGATCGGGGGAATCCCTTGGCCGTCTCTGCGGCCACGATAATGGCGGCGCCCCGAGCGTCACTCTCCTTCCTGAAGGCGACATTGAGATCCAGCACTGCCCCCTCCCTCCATGTTCCGGGTGAAAGCCCCAAATCCCCGAAATGGGTGGCGTCGTTGATCTTCTTGAAGGCGCCACATTGGAACTGTGGTGTGGTGGTCGGGGATGTGTGGATGGCGGTGGCCTACCATATGTCTTCAGTGGGCTCCCGCCTGGCTGCTTGTGATGGATATGTTCCTTGCCGACGGCCATGTCGACGTATGGGGTGTCGCCTGCTCGGTGAGGTAGATGTGGTCTCATTTTCTCCTTGGCAACCTATCGATCATGTCCTTCCACTTGGGGTGAGTGGCTCTGTTGGCTGGGGCAGAGACGGATGGTGGTCCAATTATGGTTGGCCTATTGGAGGTGATGGAGCACGGTCTTCCTCCGACGGCGGGCTATTCCCTTGTCCTTGTCGCGTCGTCTGCAGGATCTTGTTCGTCGAGAGCCTCGATGCTCAAGCCTGTGCTTGGGCATTCGATGTTTGTTAGTGGCTCTTGTAGTATCTTGTATCTTCGCCGTTTTCTTGTTAGTGTGTTCATCTTCTGTACTGGGATCGTTGTTGTGATGGTTTGCTTTATAATATAAAGCGGGGAAACTCTTTTTCGTTAGAAACTAAATAGTTATAGGGCCGTCCATGCTTAGGGGAAATTGCAGCCTAGACGCTGGATTAAGTTTTGTACAATAATCGGATGACAAGATGGCGTATGCATAGTACTTTCGCAGATTGTCTGCTGGCAGCTTGTCCCTCGGAACACATTCCTCCGAAGGAGACAACTAACGAATGACAAAAACAGCTTGTTTGCTTGTACCCAAGGGCGAAGGATGCATGCATACAACACACTAACTAGTACTACTATAGTAGTAAAGCAAACAATCTAGTAATAGCATGAAGTATACGTACCTAACGCGCATGCTTCGCACCCCGATGTATGTCTATACCTCCACGGAATGTTGCCCGGCTGCATAGCGTCAAGATCAAATTCCAAGGGATTAGACAAGGTGGTAATAGTAATGCTCCATACATACACATTAGGAAATTCATTAAGGACAACTGTAGTAACTAACATAACCAGAAGAATCATTAGTAGATGGTTAATTCCTTCCAAATTAATTAGGTCGCCGGCCAGCTAGCGGATGTAGAGCTGGAGCACGTAGCATCGCCACTTCGCCAGGTACGAGGATCCACGCACGCTGCAGGATCCAGCAAGGGAGAGGAGGCGACTCACCAGGTGGTTCTCGGAGACAGACGGGGGCACCTGCGTCGTCGGGATCGCATGCACCGCGACGTGGCCCTCTCGGGACTCCAGCCGCTCTCTGTTGGCGGCCGGTGCAGGGACGGGGATGGCCTGGCGGCGTCTCTTGGGCTTGGGTGCCACCGGCGGCGCCGTCGCCGCCTGGAGGGCAAGCACCACGCACGGGCGCCCCTCCCAGGGCTGCACCTCTTCGTCCGCGGCGGGGGCGGGGTTGGCCTGGCGGCGTCTCTTGGGCTTGGGTGCCCCAGGCGCCGGCGCCGCCTCGAGGGCAAGCACCACGCACGGGAGCCCCTCCCAGGGCTGCGCCTCGTCTTTTCCATCGTCGGCGACGGGGGCGGGTGGCTTCCCTTTCCCAACGTCAGTAGCAGGGGCGGGGGCCTGCGCGGCGAGGGGGTGTTCCTCGGCGTCGTCCGCCGAGGGCACGGTGTTGAAAACGCCGGCGTAGGCCATGAGGTCAGATGAGTTTTCGGTGAAGAGGCCGGCCGGGAGGACAGAAGTGTGAGGAGGCTGCCGGAGAAGAAACGGAGAATGGAAAGAAACAGGCAAGGGAAACGAGGCTGGGGCGGCATTTATCTCTCGGCATTAATACCGTATATTCTACAGAAACGCGGCGAGGTCGGGACCGCGCGCGCCAGAATACGTATTAATTTGGTACATTTAATCACTAGCCTGGCATATAAATGCATTATCAAACATATATGGACCTAGTATATATTAACTGCGTGCCAGCGAAAAACAATGGCATTATGTCAACAAATATATCCTTCTATCATAGCCCTGTATTGGTAGCTACGGAAAAAATGCAAACAAAAAAGAAGTACTTACCAAAATAATCATCTTACTCCTACTTTAAACTAGACTTAACACTACACTTTTTTTTTTGCATAAGATATGGTCTTCTTAGTCAGCCGGCAACCGCCGTAGCAATTGGTTCTACGTGCCAACTAAGTACACGAGTAATACCATACAAAACATAGAAACCTGCCCCGAAATACGAATTAATTTGATGCATTTAATTGCTACCCTTATATACAAATGCATTATCAAAGATCTACCTATATTAACTACCAACAACAACAACAACAACAACAAAGTCTTTAGTCCCAAACAAGTTAGGGATAGGATAGAGGTGAAACCTATAAGATCTCGCAACCAACTCATGGGTCTGACACATGGATAGCAAGCTTCCATGCATCTCTGTCCATGGCTAGTTTTTTGATGATGCTCCAATCATTCAGATCTCTATTACGGACTCTTCCCATGTTAAGTTCGGTCTACCCGACCTTTTTTTGACATTATCAGCATGCTTTAGCCGTCCGTTGTGCACTGGGACTTCTGGAGGCCGGCGCTGAATATGCCCAAACCATCTCAGACAATGTTGGACAAGTTTCTCTTCAATTGGCGCTACCCAACTCTATCTCGTATATCTCGCATTTAATTGCTACCTATATTAACTGCGAGAGAACAAAAAACAAAATGACAAAAACAATAACATTTTATTGTAGCCCAGAATTAACAACTATGGAATAAAAATTCTATTTACAGAATAATCATCCTACTACCAGTTTAGGCTAGATAACCCTATACTTTGTATCGTGATATGGTCTTCTTAGTCAGCCAGCAACTCCATAACAATTGGATATATGTGACAACTGAGTACATGGATTAGTAATGTACTGCTGCCAACCAGACGAGTCGTCACAAAAAGTTTAACAACATACTATTCTGAATCTAATTTGAGATAGTTGCTTTCGTTGGTGGTTCTCTAACAATAACATGTTGCTAGGGTTTTTTCACTACTGGGAAAAGATTCATACGTTGGGTCACATTGTTGGCGTGCATAGTCTATATAGCTCCACTTATATTTTGGCCTAGCTATGATCAATGGTGGGTAGATAAAAAAATTCCGGCACCAAAATTTACAAGCCAGTGGCGAGAGGGAGTTGCTGCCTATCACAATGGTTGTCTGGACCCAGGTTAGCTGTTTGGCAATATTTCTAGCGTCGGGGGATAGAATAATTCCTGCAACAGGTAGTAAAGTCGTCAGCGGCTGGTACTTTTTTTTTCATCAGCCACAACTGAAACAAAGAGTTAGTTTGTTTAATTTCTTGCATTTTTTTCATATTTTAGTGTGCTATTTTTATGACCTTTTTGCATATCAAAAAATGTTTCATGTTTGTAATTCATTATTTGATTTATTTTACACATTTGATTAAAGCTTCATATATGCTTTCCTTTCTAATTGGTACCTGGTCCAGTTTTGTATGTATCCATGTTGCACTTAACATGCATGTCTCAATGATGGAGTTCTTGTACACGCTATATATTTTGCATAACCTTTTGATCTTTTAATCTCAGATGTTAAAATAAGAATTAATTACACAATCGTTTCAATAATATAATAGATTAGTACATTGGCCGGATATATATTAAGAAAATATTGTTAGTTAAAAATAGAAAAATATGGTCAACATATCCCAAAAGCATGTTATTTACTGGGTGGAGCATAAATGAAAATTTACAATATGGGTTGCAAACCTCATAAAAATCAAGCAAGAAAGTGGTTGCGCTAAAGCGAAATGGCTTTCACGCTAGTGAAAAGAAAGATATGCTAGAAAATATGACATAAAAGCAAAACATGAGGAAATTCATTTTCTAGACCTTTATTATATCATATTCATTAGATGTTCAGAATTCTATCAAAGACTATATAACAATTGATTCTTAATCAAATGGATTTGACAAAAATTGCAAACATTGAATGTAGATGTAAGAAATATTGAGTTACTTCACAACCAATTGATCTGGCACACACGCATGATATATATCCCATCTAGAAAATTAAAATTAATGCATATGCCTGAGAAAAGAAGCACATATCTCACAAATGCATCCATACATATGATACATGCAGCTTAGCTAGTACGATCCCAGGAGAGAGAGACTGTCCATATCCAGACACATATGTACGTGCTTGGGAGCAGCTCCAGCCCCTGGGGGCGAACCGGTGGTAGAATCGGTGGCGGCAATTGGACATCCAGCCGCCGCCCCCAGATCGTCCCCACGGGTCGATATCGGCCTATTCGTGGCCGCTTTTCGGCCAGATAAATAGAAAAATGGCCCAATATTGACAAGAAACGACTCATAGTCGGCGTGGTTCGGCGTTGAATTCTCAACATAAATAATATTTATCACATAGTTTATCACAGAAAATCAAATAATTCAACAAAATAGTGCAACGACAACGAATAATTCAATACAAATTATATATAGTTCAACAAATAAAAACTCATATGTCATCACACGTCCAACTAGGCGTCGCCTTTGATCCTCCATAGGTGCTCCACCAGATCCTGCTGCAGTTCATGATGCACCTATGGGTCTCGGATCTCCTCACGCATACTGAGGTATGCAGTCCAGGTTGCCGGTAGCTAGTGATCAACTTCGGTTAGAGGACCCTGCCTGTAGTATGGTTTAGTGTCAAACACTGAGTCTTCCTGCTCGCTCTCGATGATCATGTTGTGCAAGATGACACAGCAAGTCATGATCTTCCATATTTGATCTTTGGACCAGGTCTGAGCAGGGTACCGGACAACAGCAAATCGAGATTGGAGCACACCAAATGCCCGCTCGACATCCTTCCTGCAAGCCTCTTGCACCTTGGCAAAGTGGGACTTCTTGCCTCCTAGCACAATGTCTGAGATAGTCTTCACAAATGTAGACCATCTCGGATAGATGCCACCAGCTAGGTAGTACCTCCTGTTGTAGTGCCGCCCGTTGACCTCGAAGTTCACCGGAGGAGAATGACCTTCAACAAGCTTGGCAAAGACAGGAGAGTACTGCAGCACGTTGATGTCATTGTGAGTTCCTGGCATACCAAAGAAGGAGTGCCAAATCCAGAGGTCCTGTTTGGCCACCGCCTCAAGTACCACACCGTAACCGCTCTTGGCGCCTTTGTACATCCCCTGCCAAGCAAATGGACAATTCTTCCATTTCCAATGCATGCAGTCGATGCTTCCAAGCATCCCAGGAAATCCTCTTGCTGCATTCTGTGCTAGGATCCGAGCAGTGTCTTCCGCATTGGGTGTTCGCAAGTATTGCGGTCCAAACACTTCCACCACTGCCCGACAGAACTTGTAAAAACACTCAATGATATTGGACTCGACCATGCGCCCATAGTCCTCGAGTGAATCACCGGGAGCTCCGTATGCAAGCATCCTCATCGCTGTCATGCACTTCTGGATTGAGGTGAATCCAAGTTTTCCGGTGCAATCCTTCTTGCACTTGAAGTAGCTATCGAACTCCCGGATGGAATTCACAATCCTGAGGAAAAGCTTCCAGCCCATCCGATAACGGCGCCGAAATGTTTTGTCGCCGTGCAGTGGAGCGTCGACAAAGTAGTCGGAGTAGAGCATGCAATAGCCTTCGAGACGATGCTGGTTCTTTACTTTCATCCGCCCCGGCGCCGAGCCACCTCGCCGTGGCTTTTCATTGCTCGCCAGCAAGCCGGCAAGGGCGGCGAGGACCATGAGATGCTCCTCTTCCTGGACGTCGGCCTCGGCTTCTTCTCTAGCAGCGTGGCGAGCGCCTCGTCGTCCGAGTCCATTGCCGAGGCAGGCAAATCGCCGAACTCCTTGCGAGCGCGGTGGGCACGTACCGCCGCTACACTTCCCTTCCGAGGCCGGGAAACGCCGGAAAAATCACCCAGCTGGTGGCGGAGGGGATGCCTCGACGAAACCTCTGCTCTTTTTCCGGCGAGGATGGGCTATCTAGCGGTGGCGGGGCGGTAGGCGGCGTCGGGATCAGCCGGTTGGCGGCCGAGTGCGCGGGGGAAGGGAGGCGAATTTGGAAGAAAAACTTGACTTTTCGCCCGACGGTGTGGGCCAGACGTGCTTTTCCCTTGCGCCGAAGCCCCCGAGCGCCCCCAGTGCGCCGGGTGCGACCTGCAATCGCCGAGCCCAAAAAGGGCTAAGCTGGCGGATTTTGGCGTCCTGAGGGTGCGACTGAGGCGTTTTTTCGGCACCGGCACCGAAAAAGACGTTGGGGGGGCCTGTTGGGGGAGCGGCTGAAGATGCTCTTATGCTCAGCCAAAGCCCCTGATGGTGATTGTCCCTTTACTCAACCTGATCATGCCTTCACAATCGTGATGAAGCAGCGAGCACGCGGAAAGGCTGTTGTGTTCCTCTTCCTGACGTTATAGTAGGCCCTAAACCCGCACTAGGTGATACAATCGTAAATATCCAGCCAATACCTAAATAGGCAATGTTCTAAATAACATACGTCATCGATTGCTTTTAGGTTGTGCCCACAGATTGCGGCATGCTAAGTTACCATCCGCTGGCCAGATCCCGCAAAGTATGAGATAGTCAACGTAGGTACTGATGCTAGGTCTATCGACCTATCATTGCGGCGGCTTCTAGGAATCATCTGAATGATCCCCCATGAGGGATCACTCGCCTTGCACCACGTGGGAGGCAAGGCGCCACATCCATTGATCTGTCACAACAAAACATTCCCCGTCCGGCAGTGGAGCGCCGGCCATGTCTGCGGACCAACGACCTATCCAGAGACCGTGGGTGCGACCGGGTCCATCCGTAAGTTTCCTTAGCTTTGCACCAATGACTCCAGTTGGTCTCTTCCAAAACTTCGCTTAATGTCCATATGTTTCAAATAGTTCACTTAACTTCTGAGTTGTGGTTGGTGAGTTGGTCTATTCAAAGAGTTAACTTGACTTCCAGTTTATGTTTCATATAGGTCGCTTAATTTCCAGGGTGCAGTTGGTCTGTGTGCCAATTGGCATAACATGTCACCTAGTAAATTTTAATATTTCTAAACTACTCATCATCTTGAGCAGTCTATCCGCCGCCCCTCTTATAGCAAAGTAAAGGGATGTGTAGATGATGTGAATACTTATATCATGGATCTATGTCAAATCCAATGGGCAGTGTAGCAAGCACCGATGAAACCAGTTGGCGCTTACACCAATATATAAAGTTGTACCACCATTCACCATCTTCATTTTTGTAGTGTAACAAAAATAAAACTCTTCATAGAACAAAAACTGGCATGACAATCACATAAGATATTCATAGATGTATTATTTAAAATCGAATGCAAGGAAACATTAAAAGATAAGCAATTTGTTGATCTTGATATCGACTTGGATAGTGGTGTGTTTAAAACAGACAACACTCTTGGAGTTTGTCCCGATTATGTCCATCTTTTCTGGAGTATCACCCTTCCAACTGCTTGCGAAAAAGAATAGTTACTGGAGTATCGTCCTTCCAACTCCAGATGATGTTCACCTTTTGTTGTGAAGTGCAACTAAAATGGATATCGTTTTCAAAAGAACATTGTTATATAGTTTTCAACTTATATAGAAGTGCATAAGAGGCATAACTGCTTTGTTGAGTAACATATAAACATTAGATAACATAAGTAATCTTATTCTCCACATCAAAGATATAACTGGTTTCACTAGCTCATTAGCATAAGCTAAAGAACTTAAGTCACTCTTCGAAACATAGTAGTCAAAGCAAGCCATGGCATAGTTATGTCTGTAAAGGTAACAAGTTTCATCATCTATCTACTAAGAACTGCGTAGTTATACACCATCAGAATAATTTCATTGAACTCTAAATTCTTAACAGATTTCTATAAGAAATAGCCAACGCTACCAAAAAAATACAATTGCAAATACATCAAATCCTAGAAAATTTTGGTTGAAATATATGAACTCTTACAAATTTCAATAAGCAAATACATGAACTAACCCTACAAAAATTACATTCCTGCGAAGATCTGTCACACAGAAAAGCCTAGAAGTTCTATAATATTAGAAGGAGCGGAGCTCATCACCATGATCGCCAAAAGCCTAGAAGTTCTATAATATTAGAAGGAGCGGAGCTCACCACCATGATCGCCGTTGTGACCGAAGAGCAAGGACGAGATGCGGGTATACCACAGGACGGCATAGCAGACCCGACGTCCAATGGCGGGGTGGATTGGACTGAACCAGAGACACCACAGGATACTACGTGACCATGACCTCCAATGTGATGCACGGGAAGAGAGCGCCGCTCAGGAAGGCGTGGGAGCGGCTTCAGCCGCGCTTGGTGGCCACAGGGTGTTGGATAGTGCAGCGTTGGCACTTATCCATGGCCGGAAATAGTGCAAACTAATAGGAGAACCTTTAAGATGTGTAGAACACAACTCCGACAGGCAAGAAAATGAAAGCGATTGTTTGGCGACAGTAAATTACTTAGGTCTAACGTGGCAGCCCATCAGTGACAAACATCCATTCATTTTGGCCATCAGAACACACAATCACCAACTGGTCAATTTCAAACATGTATCGGATAAGTATCTAGTAGAGCTATACCTCATCACTGACGCGCCACGGAAGACCGGTCAATGATAGTGCTTATCAGTGATGTGCAGCCAGGGGCCAATCAATAATGCGTTGTAGTGATATTCAGATCTGTAGTAGTGGATGATTCAAGGTTTCGATTAGATCTGGTTGGCGAGGAACGATGCGAGTTACACTGGTAAAACATGTGAGCCCAGATTGTGGCTGAAAAACTATATTTCGTGTGGAGTAGTGGCAACATGCATGACAACAGGAGGACATACAGGTTGTGGCTTGGCAGTAGGAACGATTGCCTCCGCAAGAGCATGGATGGATCTAAAGCAATGCTGATGGTGTATGGGCCAAGAATAAAGACATGGGAGAAGGAGGAGGGGCGATCCCGAGAGGCCATCAAGGGGTATTCATTGTAGGCTCATCCCGTATTTACCATCTCTAGATGAACCTAGAGTGGCGAAGTTGCAAGCATGTCTCCGTGTCATCGCACTAGTGCATGGAGTTGGAGTCCATATCAACGGCAGATGAAGGTGAGCAAGCTCAACTCTGAAGGGAAGGACCAATCTCCCCTTGGTCCAGTGGTTGAAGAAATGAAGGGCATGCTCCAATCTTTTGTCGAGTCCAAGGTCACCTGGGTTAATAGAGAAGCGAATTCTATCACCTACATCTTAGCTAAGGAAGGTTGTCGGTGTAAGCTGTGAAAAACATGGCTTAATGAGCCTCCTGATTGTACTAGTGCCATTTTGAAGTCTGGCATCACCGAGAACTCTGAATAGAGTGGCAACCATTCCATCTAAAAAATATATTGTTTACTGATATATTTTTATCTTGATCAAGAAATCGAGTCTAAAGAAATCTAGTTTAAATTAGGAGCATGATGAGTATCACTGGATTTGTTTTACCCTGTAGTATATATTAATGCTTGGCTATAATGAGACAATATATTTTTCTTTGAAAATTTGCCAGCATTACATTAATTGTTCCCTATTCAATTAATGTATTCCATTTGGGTTCAATTGTACTAGGGAATACATTAATTTACAAGGGAACTAAATCATGACTAGTAATATATAGTGTACTCCCTCCGAAACAAATAAATACACTACCAAATAGTACTATATCTTCGTTCCTAAATATAAAAATATTACTATTAAATACTAGTATATAAAATATATACTTATATTACGTCAAAGATATACCAAAAAATATGAGAATATTTAATAGTAGTATACCAAAGATATGCTACTATTAAATACTGTTACCTTTGTTCCAAAATATGAAAATAGTATAAGAATAATACTATTAAATACTGTATCTGGTGGTGTAAAATATGAAAATAGTATAAAAAATATGAATATTTAATGGTGGTATACCAAAAAATATAAAAATATTTAGTAGTGGGGGTATACCAAAGAATCAAAGATATACTAGTATTAAATACTATTACCTGTTTTCCTAAATATATGGATATTACTATTATTAAATCCTTAGCTGGGCACGCGGTTCCCACCTTGCCGCCTGCCTTCCGTTTCAGTTGATAAAACGCAGCCCACGCTTCTGCTCCTGGCGTCCTGCTCGCTCACATTCTCCTCATCCCGCTCTCCTCTTCCCACTCCGCGCGTCTGCTCGACCGATCCACCGCGATGTCTAGCTCCGGCGTCAACGCCATGCCCTTGCCACCGCCTCCGCACCCTCCGTCAACCAAGGGATTGGACTGAAGCTACTGTGATTGGACTGAAGCTGCACATGCTTGTTTCCATTAACGTTGGCCGGGTAATCGGCACAGCGTGGCAGCCTTACCCGCTTGATTTTGTCCATCTAGTTTGTTTTGTCATAAGCCGCATATACTGATGTCTGTTCTTCACCTTCTCCCATTGTTGTATCGACGAAAGGATAGTTGTTATCATCCCCTTCTTCTTCATTGTTTTTTATTATAACCCCTCTTTCTCCGTACTTGGTCCAACAGCTATAGCCGGACATGAAACCGGACTTCAGCAGGTGGTAGTGAAGGGTTTTTGAGATAGAGTAATTCTTATCATTCTTACAGTTACGACATGGACAACACATGAAACCATTCTGCTTGTTTGCCTCAGCCACACGAATAAAATCATGCATGCCATTAAGAAACCCTGGACTTAGTCGGTCATGATACATCCATTGTTGGCTCATGTTCACTACACAACATCGAAATGACCAAATTAATACAACTTCATCATCACATTACAACCAAAGTAGAGCTAGGAGTGATCAAATGTTATTATTGCAAATAATAGATACTTATAGTTCATACATACATCTCATAAAACAACATACAACTATCTAAAATATGTAAATGCAACAACAAATGCGATCATAATCGCAACTAAGGTAATAATTGAGCCAACGACATAATGATACCAAGTCTCTTTATCAATGACATATTTTCTAATCTTTTTAAGCTTCAAGCGCATTCCAGCCTTCTTGTTCTTGTGATCATCGATGATATCGGCAACATGCAACTCCAATCCCATCTTCCCATCTTCCGTTCTTTTCAATTTTTCTTTCAAATGGTCAATTTCTTTTTCAGCTTGTGTTAATTCCTCAAGCAGAATTGCATAGTCGATTTGAATTTCTGGTTCAACCACTTCCTATAGATAAAAATATCTACGTCAATTTGGTGGCATAATTAATTGTAATAGACATTAGATGATGTGTGAAATAGTTAGAAAAGATAACGACATACCACATCTGAATCATAGACTGGACGAGGGCCGATGTGGGCGGATACCGTAACCATGACACTATAGAATAACTAACAATAATACAAGTAAGTAAATCGTACACACAGCTATCTAAATCATACAAGTAATTTTTTTAACAAAAAGGTTTTAAGAAGAACAAGAGGCTCACCAAGGTGGCCGGTGCCGCGACGAGACGGTGCAGATGATCGTCGGTGGTTAGGACGGGGATGGGAGGGCACCAAATAAACCACACCTACACATATGAAACCTAATAAGTTAATTTGAACTGAAATTGCATATAAATCAAATAAACTCCCACATAATGATCACTCCTTCAAAACCTATAAAACCCACAAATCACATATCTTTGAGCATACCACAAGCTAATCTAGCAATGAGAGATTGGAGCAAAGTTGCTATCCTTTGTGAACACTTGGATAACTGGGGTGCCTTTAAATCTTGACAAATCCTTGGCAAAATGGAGGATCAGCTTCGAGCAAGAAGAAGAACAGGGGAGAAAACAGAGAAATAAGAGCCCCTTCGATCGGCTGCGGATGAAGCATATACATAGGAAGTCTTTAGTACCGGTTGGTGACACCAACCGTTACTAAAGGTTGCCCTTTAGTACCGGTTGGTGTCACCAACCGATACTAAAGATGCACACGGGGCCCAAGTCTGACCAAAAGCCTGCCACGCCCCCTTTAGTACCGGCTCGTGACACGAACCGATACTAAAGATCCCTCCCGAGCCGGTACTAAAGGTCACCCTACTCCTAGCCGTTGGAGCCGGCACGAACCGGGACTAATACCATCTTTAGTACCGGCTCGTAACCAAACCGGGACTAATGCTTGGGACGAAACGTCTGTTTTCTACTAGTGAGGGCGGGCTCGGACTCGGGCGGCGGTGGTCCTGGGAAGGCTCAGGCGGCGGCGGTGAGGTCGAGGGCGGCGGCGGTGAGGTTGAGGGCGGTGATGGTGAGGTCGAGGGCGGACTCGCGCAGCTGCGATGAGGTCGAGGGCGGCCTCGGGCGGTGGCGGTGAGGTCGAGGGAGACCTCGGGTGACGGCGATGAGATCGGGCAGGGCGATTAACGGCGGCGACAGAGGAGTTGGGGGAGGGGGGTGAAAGGACTTAGCAAAATTTTGAGCCCGCGCGAGGTTAAGTAGAAATAGCAATAACGGTTGTGAGGAAAACGCGCTACTGCTATTTTCTTAGCAGTAGCACTTCCTTCCACCTAGCGTTGTTACTATAAATAGTGTCGACGGGGTCGGCAGGGCCACCTTATTAGTAGCGCTTTCTTAGCGTCCAACGCTACTGCTAAGCCCTTAGTTGTAGCGCTACAGGAATACATCACTACTAGTAATTAGCAGCAGCGGTTTTATTTTTCCAGCGCTACTAGTAGGCTCCTGTCTATAAGGTTTTCCCTGGTAGTGCTATTTGGAGACCTATTCGATGTAATCATTGCGGTGTGTTTGTTGGGATCGGTGAATTTTGAGTTTATGTTTAGATTGTTCATTGAAAGTAATTGATCTATTATGAGATTTATTATGTGTGATTTCATATAGCTATGTACGCTTTCCGATCTATAAGTTTGCTTTGGCCAAATAGATAAGTAGATCTTCAGAAGGAGTGGTGCATAGTAATAGGTTCAGTAATAGGTTCCGATCTTATTGGTTCGATAAATCTTGATTCTTAATTAAGAGAAATACTTTTCGCTATTTTACTACATCATCCTTCCACTTCGGAGAAAATTCCAACGCCATCACAAGTAGCAGGCATGAATATACCCTAATGACACGGGAGAGGGGACTAACTAGGGAGGTCAATGATGAAGGAATATCACTAACTACCAAATATGAAACTCCGTCTATGATATGATTTTGACCCTGCAACCACCGGGGAGGTGGAAGAACACCACATCACCGACCATCCATTTTCAAACCGGTCAGAGTTAATAGGCTTGGTTGGCCAATGTATTCTCTTCAGTAAAGATTCTAGACTGGCCAGTCAATGATGAACCTCAGGAGCGGTGCCCATATAGTGACGAGGGATCGGTAGAAATTCAGTCTGTTGTAGTGAAGAGAATTTAGGTTGTAGAGGCCACTTCTCCAACACCGGGAATACTCAAAGGCATAGGAAGGAAAATATAAGCATGCCTTGATTCAGAATGAGCCGGCAGGAACCACAAGGAGGAGAGATTAGAAGATCGAAACATGAATAGCTGGAATGGAAATATAATATCCAAGATTGGTTGATCCTCATACAGAACAGCGCAAGGAAGATTAGTGGGGCTACAAATAGAACTACAAGTAAGAAGAGGAACAACTGGCATGGATTTCTTTTTCCACCACAACAACAGGCCATGGGGAAGATAATGATATTGGGAACCTATGTGCTTCAGATAGGGAGGTTATTTAGAAGGGGAGATACATTCCTGCTGAAGGAAGCGTACATATCAAAATCGAGTCCATCATGTTAGACTTGTTTAGGAAGGAGTAATCTGACTACTAAATTTATGCTTAAACATGGCTAACATTTTGCATGTTGTGTGCGGATGACTGTGTGGTATTGTTATGCGAGGTTAACACATGCGGTTTGTGTACATCTACGTTGTACTCTCCTGCCTCAGCATCACACCGACCTCCCCTGCCATCGGTGACCTTTGGGATGCCCAACTCCCACCGGTCACACAGGGCCCGGTCTGGTCCTTTGTGCTTCTCACGATCCTGTGGAAGATATGGGAGTCGAGGAATGATAAATTGTTCAGATCTCTTGATAGACGTTCTACCTCTACATGTAAACTAATCCTTCCACACCTTGACCTTTGGTCTCACCGGCTTGTCAAAACCGGTGACAAGGAGCCCGTCTCCTCGTGGCGATCTTTCCTCTGATCTGCACGATGTTCCGTGCCTATGTAACTTTGTAACACAACTTGTTGTGACTCTTTTGAGTAATATATTCACGTAGGGGAACTCCCCCCCCCCCCCCCCCCCCGGTGATTCTCAAAAAAACGTTGTACTCTCAAAAAAATGAAGAAAGAAATAAAATGATGTTCAAACATTTGTAATGTGGCACACCCTAACAAGTAATGGTTGTGTTTGTTTGGGTTTCATTTTTGACAGATTCAACTGTGGACTTATTTTGCTAGCCAAACTGCTCTGCTGAGGAAACAACTGTACTGAAGGTTAGTTCTTTGACAATTTATATCTCCAGCCTGTGAACTTAGCGGATACTATGATAACGATAGCACTCAATTTTTGCCGGACTTCATGGATGAGGAGATGGAGGATGAATGGTATGGCTTGCTAACTTGTGCTTGAGACCAAGGTTTTGGATCCTGAATGGGCAAATTTTCTCGTGGGTGGGTGGACCACGGTTACCGAGAAATACCAAAAAAAAATCGGACGAAATTTATATTTAAAATTTGAATTCAGATTCTTATAAATTAGATATAGAAAATCTTGAACTAACAATATTCAGAAAAGAAGTAGTAGCTCAATGGAATATCACAAAAAAACAGCAGAAGGAGGATTCAAACCAGCTACCTCTCACGGCGGATAGAAGATGGCTACCGCTACGCCACAATAAGGGGATTGATTTAACTGGCAAACACCCATAATTTAGTAGACCCTGAGAGTTTAAATTCAAAATATTCGGAAAATTCGGATTTTTTTGCTCGGGATAGATATTTCTCGTGGGGCGGCGAGAAACGCGGTTACCGCTCGGTAACCGAATTTCTCGGGCGGTATCCAAAACGCTGCTTGAGACCTCCTCTTTCGCTTGGCTATCCAAGGAAAGATGTCTTACGAGGTGGGTTTTGTAAAAGCGATTGTGAGCTCATAAAAACGCTATGTTTCAGAAGGAGGTGGCAAAAAGAGAGATAGATCGTGCCTACGGTGGCATTTATGACATAATTACAACCAAACACAAAAGTCAAAGGGGCTAGGGAAATAACTTTGGCTATGAAGTATACCGAGAGATGCTTTGGGCTGTTATACGTTGGAAATAGCCCAAAAGAGTTTTGTCTTGTGATTGCACAGCCGTTCTAAAATAGTTGTTTGTTTCATCTTTAGTTTTTTTCCAATCCAAAAACCGCTCCTACGGTTGTTCAAAAAAAAAACATTGGGTTGCATTGACACATACAGTAACAATTTATCTTTGCGGAAACGCAAACAAAAGAATAAAAAACTCTATCTTGTTTCTTGATACCATTCAATACCGCATACAATCAAATCAATATTTGTCCTATTGCGAAATGGACGAAATTAAAGAAGACTTCTAAAAGGAAACCGGGATGCTACGAATGGTGCCATATCTACTCTCTAGGTATGTGGCGAGGCTGGTGGAGGAGCGGTTGGTGAGGGATTACACAGGATTAGGGCTACAAACAAGTCGAGTTTGAGTGCGTGAGCTGGAGTTGGTTCAACTCAACTCATAGTAAAAGTCTAGCAAGCTCAAACTTAATGAAGCTCAAGAATTAGCTGTAGAATAAGACTCGTCCTCAGCTTGTAACGATCTTGAGTCGATCTCAAGCTAGTTTTGAGCTAAATGAAATGATAAAATTTATAAATTTATGGTGATTATTCCAACTATATAAGGCTCAACACGACATAAGAAAGCACTAAAAACATATTATTCGAATCAAGAGGATGAAAATATAAAAAATAATCAAAATAGGTTGACATATTTTCTTACAAATTAAAGTCGAGTATCAAAATAAGATAATGATTCGCCACAAACATATAATTGGAAATCAAATTATTGACCAAAGACCATAATAAGGACTAAATCTTCTTTGCGCATAATTAAGGTTCAAATAAAATGGAGAAAGATCATGAACAAAATATATATGATAATAAGTTATCCTATTTCCACTTAATATAAGACACGATGATTTAACATAATGATATTATGTCGATCTATCGAGTGAGCTAGTGTTGGTTCAAGATCAGCTTATTTCTCAGTCGAGCTACATAAAGTGCTCAAACTCAACTCGTTTATTTTCGAGTCAATCTCGAGTCAATCTAAAAAATGAGTTCATCTCGAATGGATCATGAGCCTCGAGCTTTTCTTGTAACCCTACACAGGACACAACATTTACAATATATACTAATCAAAAAGTTGTCCTAATAAGAAACAAATGGCCGAACCACGTTGGTGCGCCGGTGCGTGTGATGATAGGGGAGGCATATAGAAACAACTCGGCCCATAAGTAGTATAAGTTTACTAATTAGCTAACTCGATTATCTAGCACATGAGTCGTAGCCTAATTTTTTTGGGAAAAAGAAGGTTAACCTTCGGCCTCTGTATCAATCGATGCATACAACCATCTTTATTAATTATTTAATAAAGGTCTCATAAGAATATATATCAAGCCATCCGAAGCCATCGCTCATATCTACAAACTTGGTAATGTGAAGTGCTTTCACTCCTAATATATAAAATCAGTGTCGTCATTGATCCATCCACATAACGTATCGTAACCTACAGCCGGTGTAGCAAACCTAAAGCGTACATCATATGCACACGTTTGAAAAGCCGCCATCATCATTGAACCGCTAACCCATCTTTAGAAAAGAGATCCGCATTATCCATGTCAGTCTGGCCATCCGTCTACGCCACCATGGCACCCAACGACATGACCTCCCTATGCGCAAACTGCTAAGCACGTCGCGGTTGTTGCTGGTACACTGCAGCACAATGCCACCAAGTACGACCAGCTGACACATCTTGAAGTCTTTGGAAGATCTGTCATGCGTAGCACCTGCCGAACATGCATGACATGATGTAGCACCTGTCGGCCAGGCATGTGACATCTCCACCGAAGCTTTGTGCAAGCTGAAGCCGCTCCACCTCTTGCCTCTGTCCTCCAGCGCTGCATCACAAACAATCCTCCCTAAAGAGAAATGACAATGAGAATTCATCACAGTGCCGCCGTCGTCGGATCTGGAAGACCAGGTCCTAGGGTTTCCCCTGGAACAACACGAATGGATCGGCAATAGTTACATGATGAAGCCTTCATCAAGGTAACGGCACATAATGCCACCATCGCCCGCCGTCAGCTCAGTTTTCACCGGCAACTATGTCTCCGTGAGTCGTAGTTGGTTGTGCTTGTCTTGTCTATAAGGGAGATCTGATGTTTGAATCTCATGCAAACACTTCTTTTTTGCTGATACCTCACATGCAAATTAGTACAACCTCGGATATAAAAGAATCTTAAAAATAATAATACGGGTGAACGGATTAAAAAATTAGAAAAACACATTGTTTTTTATTTGTAGCTAATAATTTGCTATCCATGGTGGTAGCTACACATGGTCCGAATTTTTATCTCTAATTATTTTGTAATACGAAAATAACTCTATAATGGAATATCGTGACTTTGGATCAGCCACGAAGCAAGAAGGTACTTGTGTCAAAAAGGCAAGCTAAAAAATTGAGAGAAGTGAGAAAAGGCCCTTGCTACACAACGAAAAGGCACTAACTTGTGTGAAAAAGATAATAAGAAAGATAACGGAAAGTGAGGAAAAGGTCATTCGTATACAACATAAATATATTTATGACGATGCCATAAGAAACCCAACACCTCATATATAAAAGAAGGCATGTATGTCAAAGAGTGTGTAGCTATCACCATGCATAAAAAATTGCCAGATATAGATATAGATAATGAAACCTGGCTCCCAAGTTTAGAAGACGTATAGACATATGAAAAAATAAATACTAAAAACTCCTTTGATTCATTAGACTTTTTAGGATTTGTAGAAAACTAGAATTCTTATGAAGTTTTGATTTGCAGGGTTGGATCCTATAGGAAATTTTCCCAAGGAATCATGTGTACTACATTTCCTAGAAATCTAGCAGTCACTCCAACCTCTTTTTACATTTTTTTGATTTTTCCGTGACATGAAACATTCTCTTGTTTAAATTCTTGTGGCTTGCTTATCTTACAGGATTCAAGTGGGCACACCCCTCCAATCCTATATTTTCCTATTCACGCATTTTGAAATTCCTGCTAATCTAAGAGACCCTAAAGCTTCTTCATTTCACCGGCACCACATATAAATGTACAACATGTTGGGCAAAATTTTATTCCAAATATATATGACCAATCCTGCATGCATTGCATTCCCCCTCGATATATCCTAGTTTGCGTGTACTGAGTGCTTCCTCCGCATGCGTCCTTTCGTGAAAATGAGGCCGCTTTCTCCTCCTCCTTTCCAGCCTACCGCTCATCACAACCAGGATAGGATGAGGATGAGCGTCGAGGTTGCTTATTAGACATGCGACTCCAGAATGAAAATATTTAGTAGCGACCCAATATAAGGAGACACCTTACACAAACGCTGATTTCAGAAATTAGACCTGACGCTAATAAACATGGAAATGTGACACCTGTGTCTTACATCTTGCATTTTCTTGCATGCTATCTTAATCGCCAACAACATCCAATGCTCTTGGATTGCATTGCTTGTTTTCTTCCCCGCATTGCAAATTTGCATTGCAAATTCACAACTTCCAACCCACAAGTTTCAGGCAGATGCAAACTGCCAACCTACAGGAGGAACGACACACAGCTCTTGCCCAAACAAAATAACATTTTCAAGTGCAAGACTGTGAATAACGGATCCACCATGAGAAGTTTAATCGGAACAACAAGGAAAATAAAATGTCAGCAACATATTCTGCAATACTACTGCAAGCATGCAACCATTTGAAAATGTCTTGCGGACTGTCTAATTATCTCTCCATGACAATGTTTCATCAATATTATTACTAATTGTTTCGAAAAATCCTCTTTATTCTCTGTCCATGCCTGATCCCTCACCTTTACATCAATCATAAGTTCACACCCATCCACGTTCAAGCCCCCAAGGTTCACGGCGCGGAGGCACCGATGCACGTAGTGTTTCACCTGCAAGCATAGTTCGATGTCAAATGAAGTTTTTGCCTTGCAAGCATAGTTGAATGCCAAATTAGATACAACACTCGTGGTTCACAATATTATACACTGGAAATAAATAAAACCAGTTATAGATATGAAATTTCGGAAAAGAAATACTTGACTAGTTTCCCAATCTGTATGCTCAGCTTCTACAGACTTGCACCTTGTCCTAGTAAACATAAATACTACCAAACTACCAAAATCAAAGTTGCATGTACCTTGTGGTACCCCATAAAATAATTATACGATGAACATGTGGAAACATACTTCAAAATTGAGTAATAAGTAATAATTTATACTAACATTTTTTATATGGAGGTCAAGTATAAGATAACTCTTAGATGAACATGGGACCGCATGATGTGTACTTAACGTAGTCTGGGCTTCACTAACTAGACTTCAGTCAGTACATAGTTTACTAATTTACAGAACATGGTAGACACATCAGTTTCTGATTAGACTTAATTAGCCAACAATGGTACACCTTAGTGTTCAAATAAATAAACCAACAAGCCTACCTAATCTATGGGAGAAACCAAATTTGGATGGACAACAAATCACAAATGCAGATTTAGAGCAATATATAACACCCCTATAAGAAAACAAAACTTTTTGTAATTTGAATAGGGAAAACATCTCGTGTGGCCACAGATAATATCAAAGTTTATTGTCCGATAATTTTCCAGTTTTGCCATAAATCAAACTGTGTGAACACCGAGCAAAGCCAAATACTGCTTTTACAGAAGAAAAAAACCACAGATTATTAGATAATTTTCTCTTAATAAATACTATTTTGTCTTAGTAGAAAAAAATAACCCATTGATTTCTTTAACTATGCATATCATACATTGTAATATTCTTCAGTGTCACTCATTGCACCACATATCGACATTCACGGCGGCACATGCATGGTTTGATCCCTAGCTCTAGTTGATGTGTAAAGATACCTTGTTCTTTGTCATTTCCAATGACGAACCCCGGAGGATCAACATGGAATGAAAAATACAACTTGAATGTGTGTGCTTTGGTCCAAGATGCCAACCCAGCCCATATTTTGTTCACTGCCAAGTGCCAACTAGTAGCATTTGAGCCCTCCTTTTCATTGGCCAAATATCATGGACATATGAGATTTGTATTCAATTAATTAAATATATCCATTGGAATTTAGTCCTTACAAAAAAGTTTGTCGTTGTCACGGTGCATTATATGCCCGTAAAAGATGCAAGTGAGGTGAGTGTTGAGATACAATAGACAATATTGTTCACCTGCTTAGATAAAAAATTTATGTGCTTGCAATTAAATATGGTATCAAGCAAGGAGACATCGAGTTAAGAGCTGGGTCAATGCACTAATAGTCTACATTGACCCCATGACTAATCTTATCTAGGCTTGAGATGAGCTTAGACTAGAAAGGTGTGTGGAAATATATTACCCAAGCTTCTTTCTCAACATAAGCTTCTCTGGAACTGGTTAACATCATGAATTCACATTATTGACAAGATTGTTGAGTTGTGTCTAATGCTAATTATATCTAGACTGGGTCAGGTTTACGTCCAGTTTGGACCACTTTGGTATTTTTTTTAAGTAGCGGTAACATAAATTATAGGGTTAAGATAGATCAATTACATAGATCGAACAATTAAGATATTTTTAATGATGTGGATTAACATGAAGGCTCGTATGGTGCATCCAATTAGTAAATAAGTGATGAGTTTCTCCAAGACCCCAGTTCAGAATTGATTATTTATTGGGAAAGATATATGTGGAAATAAATAATACATGAATCCAACATGGTTGATTGAATCCATGACAAATTTAGGTTGCCAATTCAGAGCGATTTTGCTTGCTGTCAGCAAGGTCGACATCGGAGTCATTTCCTTCACTATAACTAGTACACCAAAGCTTAGAGAAATGTATTCAATATATCAATTCACCATATCGTGGTACATATGGTTATGTAATACATAGGACTTCGAGATGTCCTAGTGGTGGAACCACAATGACGCATCTACACCGACTTGGGTTTGACATGATGGAGACAATTAGTTTTGCAATGTCAATTAGTTGGGAATATCGTCTCTTCTTGACAAACAAATGTCACATCGCTCCTTCCCATTAGTATATGTGACTATCAAAGTCATCATATGGGGAATATTTGATCATATTCAAGACTCCAAGATAGCCTTGAGGTGCATTGTACTGGCACATCTCTACGGATGTGGCTTCGACTCATGGGAGGTGGTTAATTTTGTAATGGCGATTATTTGGGCTTATCATGTCTCTTGGACACAAGATTCCTAATCCATCCTATTTTGGGGTAAATGTGAATATGAAAGTCACCACATGGGGAACATGAGAAGTGGTGGAATTGCAATGGCACATATTCATCGTCCTGGGTTAGACTTCCGATGTAGGCGGTTAATTTTGTATTCTCAATTATTAGGTACGTCGTATCCCCTTGACTCAAATGACTCTAACATTCCTCCCCGTTCTCACATGTCATTATGGAATAATCATTGGGTTTAGAGTAGGCAATGCACCATATGTGACCATAGATGATATGTCAGGCAGATCCAGCTTGACCTCCGATTTGACAAATGTGGATAAAATTCAAGGTCAATGATTATCTCACTACCAATTATATTAATCCAAATACGGGAGGATCTTAGTTACCTTTATAGTCTCTTGTCAAAGAAGTGGAGGCAAAAATACTAGTCAACATATATAACATTTTGTGCCCACCAACAGGAAGGCACAAAGCATGAAAAGAAGGTTACACACTAGAGCATAGAACCGATAATAAATACTACAAAATAAATTAAATGAACACTTTCGAGGAACAATGTCCTGACAAATATTTTCAGTAACCAGCCATCAACAACTATTTGCTCCATGTGCTCCGGCCTTTACGATATAGCACATAGATTGTCCATAAAGTGGAAGTCCAACTGAAGCCCAATGACCATGTAGGAGGTGGATTTCAATAACATGTAGGATAGTTGGTGTATGTTGAATCCTCAATTCAAACCTCAATAATTTATCATTTTGTGTCTCCTTTTTACTGTTGTCCCCAATGTGGCTTTAATCGATAAGACACCTCCAGAATCGACATATGTCGTTCGTTCTTAAGCATATCTTACCCGTGAACCGGTTTATCTAGATAATTATACAACTATCTCTCAATCACAATTCTAAATCAGATGAGAAGCATATCCCAATAGTAGTGTCGATCAGGGTCCTATGGGGTTGGTGAAGGAAACTCCAGCAAGAAAGAAAGCAGATGGTATGTTATGCATACTCAGACACTGTTACCATTTACATACATGTGTCCCTCCATTCTCATCTTGTATGGGAGATTTCGTCCATATGTTATGAACACTCTTCACTAGTCTCGGTCTATTGGTACTAATAGGGAGTAAGTAGAGCAACATGTTGGGTGTTTTCGTGTTGCCCTATGAACCTCCTATGTTTCCATACTGTATCAATAAACAACTAGATACAAGTACACCACCATGTTCTATGTTTTGATGTTCGCCTATATCCTCTCCATTTGCACCTTGCCTCAGTAAGAGAATTATAGATTCTATTATGAGAAAAATATCCCCATATGGTTATGACTACTCTCCCACCAGAATAGGAGCCGAAGAGAAGTTAATAGTGTATTATGTTGGGTGCTTCGTGTATGGTAAGATGCCAAGTTATTAGGTACATACGTATACAATAATTAATCACAATCCGATTAGGACATGAAGTTAACCGCAATATGTAGTGACCCGTCTCCTCTAACATCTTGTGTGGCTGCATATCATCAGTTCACATGTATCCAACATGTCACTTCCATATCATTTGTACCTCCTCTTAGCCGTGTTCTTCTCCCTTTTCGTTGGTCATGCGGGTCAAATTGCAGAGTTTGTTTCAAATCGAAACATGCATGCCAACCTTCTCTCATACTATCCATGGTGCAAACACAAATGACGAACAACATACACGATATATTATCTCATGGGCCAACACACTTCATAAACTATTGTCTTTTCACATGACTCAAGACCTAGGTCCATTGTTAATATTTCACAAAGATTTACCGGATGAATAAATTCTTGTTAAAACAATCCAAACATCAAAATCATCATGGGAAATTATTAGAAAAGCCATTATGAGTGGGCAGAGTTATAATGAGGTAATATACCAACTCTCTCCCTCAAGTTTAGCAATTGTGTGAGTCAATTGCACAACAATACAGTGTGATAAATTCAAAACTTCCCCGCGAGCCTTTCCATCATTCTAGGGATAGGGATATTTTTTGATAATTCTTACACGACTATGCTTCTGGCCATGAGTTATTTTTTCTCAAAGAGGAGTATTTGAGCTGCCTCCAAACATTGTGAATATGAAGTCTCATGTTGTTCCATGGGCAGCTGCTCCAGCTCCACAAGAGGATACACCTTCTTCATCTACTCATGCTTAGGTGGCGGATCATTTAGATCAAAGTTATGGTTGTTCATCAAGGAGATTTGGACCCTACAGGTGCCGTTTTCCCTGCTGCCAAGCTCCCCATTATTTCACTCTCAACCCCACCTAAAGAGAACATTTGTTAGGGGTAATTGATATTTCCCCGAGCACATGAAAACACTAACAATATCTCAAAGAAACAAATTGCACTATGATAGAATTCATCTTTAGCTACTGATCAAAAGTGGTGGAACAATAAAGCTAGTTTGCAGTGCTACTTAACACAAATGACCGATGAGATTGCTGTGAATATAACTATAAAAAATATTTTTCTGGAAAAGGCAGAAGAGATTGACACAACAAGTGGTCCATCAATGATGCATTTTTACCCGAGACAGAGGACTATATTGACGCTAAACATATGACTTGTTACTCAGTATAATACTGACCACTTACAAGCCCAAGTCATTGCTCGACATTGACTTAATAATTACCCCGTCATTTTGATCACAACTTAAAGAATAGTAGCTCCACCGGATAAACTCAGTATCCCTTCCTACTAGCATTAGTTCCTTCTCTAGCTACTAGCACTGTTCTCCTTCATGATATCTATTCCATGGCGACATGCACACACTTCCCTCATTATTCTGTCATCAGATCATACCCCCACCCCTCTTACCCAACACATCCCATCGATGAAGAAACCTCGCGCTACCACTCCACCGCCTCAATGTTGTAATCCGTAAGGAATCTAGCATCAGTGTAGGGAAGACACTGATTAAAGTCCTTCTGTCACCCATCCCAAATGATGATGTTGTTTAATTCTGCTCCGTCTTTGCCATACGGGTCAATGCTCATTGGCCGATGGTACACCATACTGGACAACCTTCTCTGTCTGGCTCCCGAGCTCCTATTCTTCAAGCAAATCTAAGGCATCTCCGAACATCACATGGAGCAACACATTGTGGAGGAGCAGCTTCATATGGTAGTTAAGAACCCATTATTTGTAGGTGTGGATTGGGTTTGTCCCATGGCCTGATTTTTTTCCGATTTGGTCACAATCGGTGGGTTCTTGCGATTAATTTGCTTGTTACTTCTCCACTAAGTATAGAATACTAACGCATGTTGAACCCATCACTGCTAGGTGTTTCTAGACCTTCACGTGTTGGGCATTGCAGAGTAGCATCGGTAGTTCAGGAATAGGCAATATATAGAGAGAAAGAGATGAGAGAGAGAGCATGAAAAGTGGAGCTATATATAGGGAGAAGCATAATGTAGTATGGCCCTATTTGAGGTGGAACAACATGACTTGACATGCTTAGAGGCACATGAAGTTGTTCTTATTTGAGCATACCTCTCAATGATAGGGTTCTATAAAACCATGGTGCTATGATGACATTTCATCTTGCATCTTTTGGCCTTTTGCTTCCTCTCTTTTGCATGAGGATTGCAGAGCACGTGAGGCATGGATCGAGGAATAGTGAAGCGAGTGCCAATGGATTGATGAGCTTGGAACTTTCAAGGTCCTATACAGATGGAAATGCTTCTTAGGAGTTAGTGAATATCTCGGCACAACTTGGAGTCCTGATCTTGATGTAAAAGGAATCAACATGTTTAATATTTGAGGATCAGGATTCTAGACAAACTAATGTCTACTAGGTGGTCGATGGTTAGAAAGGTGTACTCACTCCTGCCAATCAACATCAATGTGTTAGCTATGGCTATGCATCGGGTATGGGGACTCTACCGAGATGCCTACAAGAATGAAATTGGCAATAATATCTTTGTCTTGAGATTGAACAACAAAGGAGTCTGGAAGCACACCCGATATGATTGACCATTGCAATTTGCTTTTTGTGTGGTATTTTTAATTGATTATGATGGTAAAACTAATCCATGGGAGATAAATACTAACCTTCCCCTCGAAAAATGATCAAATACTTTTGGGAAGGCTCTATGGAATTGTCTTATTGACATGTTAAAGGATGATGTTGAGAAGGATGGATATTCTAGGGGGAAACATATCAGAGATAGAGCTAGAATTTAAATATTTGATTTTCTGATCTGAGGACTCTTTCTCCACTATTCTGCGAAGACAAGGAGGGGGCTTGGTTTGATATTCAATTTGAAAAGGTATCTCACTTTTGCTCTTATTGCGGTAGACTAGATCATGTTGATGGAAGATTTCAACCACATGTTGATTCCTTATCCCATTGAGTTTAATGGTTGAGGACGCCTCTCGGTCACAACTCCTCACAGATAGATATAGGTTATAAGCCAACAACAGAAAGCGGGAACTTGAATTTTGGGAGCACAAGATTAAGCAAGGGTGACTGGTTGGAGGGGGCTTGTAGTGGTGCATAACCTCCCAACTAGGCTCTAGCTATATAGTGACTATACAACCTTTGGTGACTCTCATACTCACAAGGATCCTCGAGATTATGATGTAGTGGGGAACTGTCTAAGCAAGATAGAGTTCAGAAAATACTAGTGTAGACAAGATCAGCAACATGATTGTGATCTATCAAATTATCTACACCATAAGAAGCAGAGTTAGCTAAGGGAGGTGCATGAAAAGAAGGACATAATTTTGTTAAAAGGGTAATGGTGCAACGTGGCCATGCAAAGATGACACATCTTCCTCCAGGACACATAGACGAGACACTTTTGTTCATAAGACAAGTTAGGGTAATGGTGATCACCAAAGGCATGAGAAGGATTATCGGCTAAAGATACTGGATAGGAAATGAGGTTGAAGTAAATTTTGGTAGGTAAGAGATGCTCTGAGATACTGGCTCCTAATGATACATTTATCTATGACAAATGAGACCTCAATAATGTATTATTTCAATCACAAAAACTAGGAGATAACTTGAGGAACTTCAGACAAATGGAGGGCTTTAGGAAGAGCATAGCTAACAAAAGATTTTCAAACCTTTGTTTTAGTAGCTACCAGCCATACACACGGACAAAAAAGGGAGGGTAATGAGAACATTTAGGTACGCTCGGACAGTGTAACATGCAATGATGATTTCATGCAGTAGTTTTATGCTACATAGATTGGACAACTTCTCGTGGAGGATAAGACCAGTACCACAAGGAAGAATAATAGGGTGCAAAACTTTGAGGAGATTTGGATTCCCAACAGAGGCATGTGAGATGTCATGTGATAAAAAATTCGGCCAGAGTGCGCTCTATGATAATCTTAACAATGTCGCCAATGATATGCAACATTGGAGTGGATCGGTGTTTGGTTTGGTACATCGTGAGTTCACTATGTGCAAGGTGCAGCTTCGAGATGCAAAGGAGAGTGCTGAGTTCTAGATCCTACTAGAGGTCCACGACATTGAGGTGTAGCTTCATGTTGTTCATGCAACGGAAGAAATAATTTATAGGAAAGTCCCTCAATAGGAATGGCTCAAGGGTGGCGATCAAAGCATGTGATACTTTCCAAACTGGGCTTCACACCACAAGTTAAACAAAACCGTTCGAGCCCTTGCGAGGGCAGAGGACAGAAGATCTACTGCGGATGATGAGATAACGATAATATTGGGCGATTTCTACATGCAGTTGTTTTCTTTGAAAGGTTATACTCATGCTGACCTCATCTTAGCTCAGATCCTACCTTGTGTGACCAAGGATATGGAGGAGGGGTGATCACAAACGTGATGGATGAAGAAATTGAGAATGCGCTAATACAAATGGGACAATCAATATCGCTGGGGCAAACGGACTCCCGACTATGTCGTACAAATTACACTATTCGTTGCTAAAAAGGATATATGCAAAGTAACATGGGATTTGTTAATGCATTTGTTTCACTGTAAAACTTCAGTGATACGGTTGTAGTCTTGATTCCAAAAATTAACTCACCAGAGTTACTTTCTCAACTCAGATGAATCAACTTATGTAACTCACTTCATCATATTACTTCAAAGGTCCTCGAATATAGATTTAAGGATGTCTTGCCGATAATGATATCATAGGAGCAAAATGCATTTATTTCTGGTAGGCTTATAACAGACGATGTGTCATTGACATATTTTTATTTGTTGCAAAATGGCGCATCAGTGCTACAACGTTGGGGTTACCTCGTGTTGTAGGGTCATGGTTGGTGTTGTAAGTTGGAAGAATGGCCACCGGTGCACTTTTCACTTGCCTACAATGGCCAACATGGTGGCCTCCGGGTTGGTCTATTTCTTAGAAATATGCTTGTACGTAGTGTAGGTTGGTTAGAGGAGACGGTAGGGATAACCAAGTTGGGGGTTGATTGGGCAGTGATCTGTGACACAATCAAATGGCTCGCGGGTGAGTTTAACCTATGAAGAATCAGCTGATACATATATACATTAGGTATTTTCAATGATTGGTTGCAATTAAAGAGGGATCGTTGGATCCCTGCTATTTTTTGTATAGACATGCTCAAATGTTGCAACGTTTTCATAAGGTTTCTCGAAAGAAAATGGAATTAGATTCAATAGACTGGTTTTGGAAGGAAATGAGTGAGCTTGCTCTAGCTCCATATGCCCCTCACATGTCCTCCTTTCTCTTCACCTTATCCCTTCGCTTTGCTTCCACCACATGCAAATCCACCATTTGATATCCCTTGTCTATGACAAATTGACAATGTGTTGGGCTAGCACAACCACCGACCGATTGTTGTGACTCTCGGGCTATCATTTTTGTTGAAATCTCACGAAGTCAGCCACCACGGTTGCAAGGTCAAGGGGTGGTGCTCGCGTCGCACTACTGCACGCCAGCTCTCACCGAAGAGCATGAAGAAAAGGATCACTATAGTAAATGGGCCAATTCACATGTTGTTGCTAGGCCGTAAGAGTGCTCGTCGATGTTGCATCTCAACATCATATGTTGCAAGGCAGCACTTGCTCGTGGTGCTCTAACCGCATACTCTCATCGGTTCTACAACCATCTCGACATCAGTGCTACAAGTGCGGCCGGAGTTGCAGGGAAATGGCCGCATGACGACCGGTGCTGGAGGAGTTGTCACAACAATTCCTAAGTTGCATAGCTTGCAATGGTGCAACCATAGGTTCTTGTTGGGGGTAATTTAGCCAATGACCAGTGTTGCAAGCCATGGTCCATGCTACAAGGCTGGGAGGGGTTCGCATCAAATGCCCTGGCTGTAAAACAATGATGTTAGGGTGCTGCCTTGCTGGCGCGGTGTAATACTGCTCACAAGACACGCAGGTGACATCCGAGATGCTGCAGGGCAACGACGTCAGGTTCTACAAGATGCTGACATCATCTTGTGTTGTGATGATGAGGGAGGTGGTGATCCTTAGGTTTTGCAGGTAATATGGAAGAAGATGGGTTCCACTCACTTAGCTCCTATGTGGTGTGGCCCAATTCCTCATGTGTTAGTTCCAATGCCAAACACTCTCCGGAATAGAACGCCCAAAGGCCCTCATGCTACTCTCCTAGGTGACACAGGGGGTGTTGGAGATATGCCCTAGAGGCAATCATGTATGCTGATATTTCCTATGTGTTTATGAATAAAGATAGTCCTTGGACATTATCAATGATGTGTATTAATAAGTACGTGACTTGTTTGTGAGACTATGCATTGTATGATAACTGTCCTAAATGGTCCCTAGTCAAAAGGGTTGTGTGGATGCGCAACTAATCAGACTACCATATGACACGGTGGATGGTTTGGTCTCACTGACCATGTAGCATTAGATGCTAACCGGATAATATGGACTCAGAAAGGTCTGGTCGGATTCGACATAGTTGGATCCGAGTCGAGATAAGGTCTGAGTTGGACAGACCCAACTATGAGACGCAGCGATAGGTCATTTGTGAGTCTCTAGTACAACATACGTTCTATGTCCTCAGACCTGAGCTGGCGCATGTACTCAGGATGGTGACAAACTTGCTTTGGGCCGACCAAACGCTACTCCGTGACTGGGTAGTTACAAAGGTAGGTTTCGGCCTTGTCCAGACCCATGCTGCGAGACATGGTCGCGCAAGATGGGATTTGCCCCTCCTACCAGGAGAGATATACTCTGGGCCCCCTCGGGTGATCCGACCTGGATAAGCATGGCCATGCGATGAGGATTCTGAGATAATCCGAAGTGTTGGTCGGATTCACCGGAACGATAAAAAGGTCATACTGCAACAAGGATGACCATGTCGCCTTGTGCATGACAACATATATCGTGTGACAAAGGGAACAAAAGTGTGAAATACAGGTTTGCCTAACCAGTTTCATCGGACACTTGGAGTCGGCACGTCTTGCTAGAGGCCGCTACCGACCGGTCGAGTCGGATGTGATCTAACTCGCGACCAAGTGGACGAGAACCTAAAGGGTCGCGCGCTTAAGGGAAGAAACACGTGGGCTTTAGGATCCGTGCGAGGCCCAAGAGTTGAGCCCACGTCGGATGCCTATATATAGTGGAGGTGCGGCACACCCATCCGGTTAATCGCTGCGGCACCGTCATTAGGGTTTGCATGTGTTGCGAATAGCCACCTCCACTTGCCGCCGCCGATCGTGTGATCGGACCTAGCAGTCCGCCGCACGGGTGTTCCTCCTGCATGCGCGGATACCGTTAGAGGCGGTGCACTTGCGCCACTCCGACGAACCTGTACGTGGGATCCGACGACCGACTATTCGAGGGAGATCGGAACGGCTGTTCGAGAGAGATCGAACGAGGAGGAGACGGACCACACGAACGCGCTGCCCCAACTCTACTGCCGCTGCACGGCACTGCGCGTCTAGTGGTAACGAACTATGATCCATCTCTGTAGCATGTTCTTGAATGTTCTGCGCATAGGAAAATTTTAATTCGCATGTGATGCACCTACGGTAGAACCCAACAGTGGTATCAGAGCCTTTGTTATCAGATTTGGATTCAGATCGGTAGCATATGTGATATGTGGTGGCGGCGGATGTGATCTGCCGTCATTCATGAGATCGGCTATGTGCACGATTGATGAGATCAACTGCACATCGGGATTGTTGAGGCTATGTTTTATGTCAATCGGAATCGATGAGGTCATGACACAACCTACCCCTATGTTTTCCGGTCGGTATCCGCCATCGGGGTTAACCGTGAAACGTAAATCCGAATTGGGTTTACGATGATCGATGAAATCGGTCAGATCAGAAAATTCGACGTGAGGGAGACAACCATGTGCGTAGCGCCTTGTATTTCGTACACGATCACACAAACCGGTAGAATGCGATTCTATGCAGAAGTTTGTTTTGCAGGTTTGATGTGAATAGTATGGCTCATATGTATGTGATGCAT
This sequence comes from Hordeum marinum, assembly GCA_022496015.1. Classification (NCBI taxonomy): domain Eukaryota; kingdom Viridiplantae; phylum Streptophyta; class Magnoliopsida; order Poales; family Poaceae; genus Hordeum; species Hordeum marinum. Next base: position 560,394,957 of record CM039678.1, read on the forward strand.
GTGTGTAATTTAATATGACCTGCGTGTCATGATTGTCAGCCGGAAGGAGCCAAAGTGTTGTCATTATATTGTATAATGACCTGCGTGTCGACTTGTGATTCTCTTTAAATTCATTACTAGTTGTAGTAGTTGGAGGATAGAGATCAAGTTCGAGGCTTTGGCGTCCTGGCGAGGCGGACAAGATGGAGTTCCGCCTTGCTCATCGGAGTTGGAGCCGACCTGGAAGGATGTCCATGAAGGAGCCATACTATTTTACATATTTATGTTTATATGTGATTGATATTGCTTCTTGTTTCTATGCATGTTAGTATGGTAGAAAGATCCCTCATTAATATCAAGCACATTGCCATTCCGGATGTTGCACCTTTGCACATCAAGTACGTCTAGTGGTGGGCTCATAAAAGTGAGGTGCTACTAGGTGTCCTTGAACTGGAGGGTTCTTGTCGGACACGGACATGCACTGCATCGGGTTAACTTGACGAGGCTATCAAAACAGTTTTGTGCCTTGTGGCAGAGAAGGTTGGGAGCCGGGGTATGAGATACCTACCCAACCGACAGGAGTCGTATAGAGATACGATTAGCAAGGAGTTGCTTATCGAATAGACAAGTTGGCTAGCAGTGATGCTAAAGCTCACTAGTCGCTCGTGCTAGACGGGTCCTAAATCACTGAGAGTTTGCGGAGGTATGCTGACTTCAGTGGGAGTAGTTATGTTTAAGGCTTGAATTACTCTACATAAACACATTGCTTAGTGATTGTATATTTTCTTTTGTAGATCAATGGCACCACCTGCTCAACCCAACTTTGCATGAAAATCAATTCTGGAAAAGGACAAACTAAATGGAACAAACTTTACCACCTAGTATAGAAATCTGAGAATTGTTCTCAAGCACGATAAAAAGGAACATGTTCTAGAGGTTCCACTTTCAGAGGAACCTGCCGAGAATGCTAATGCCACAACCAAGAATGCCCACCAGAAACTCGTTGATGAATCAAACGAGATCAGCTGCCTCATGCTGGCTTGTATGGAGCCCGATTTGTAATAGCATTTCGAAAACATTAAGGCTTTCGATATGATCGATAGTTTGAAGAGCATGTTTCAGGTGCAGGCTAGGACCGAAAGGTTCAACGTCTGGCAGTCCTTGACGGATTGTAAGCTAAAGGAGGGGGATCCACTGAGCCCGCATGTGATCAACATGATCGGGTACGTGCAAGCCTTGGATTGGTTAGGCTTCCCACTTCGGGACGAGCTGTCCACGAATGGAATTTTGGGTTCTCTTCCACCTAGCTATGCGACGTTCATCTCAAACTATCATATGCACGGCATGGATAAGAAGCTCACTGAATTGCATGGGATGCTCAAGGTGGCAGAGCAAGATATTAAGAAAGGCACGCATCAAGTGTTGATGTTGTAGAACTCGGCTAAGTTCAAGAAGAGTTGGTCCAAGAAAAAGGGTAAGGCAAAGGGCACGCAGAAGGCTGTCTCCGCCACTGAGCCAAAGTCTGGACCGAACTCAAAGACCATTTCCTTTCACTGCAAGGAAGCTGGTCACTAGAAGAGGAACTATAACAAGTGGCTTGCTGAGCACGGCAAGAAGGCCGGAGATGCTTCTTCAGGCAAAGGTACACTTGTTACATATGTTATAGACATTTACCTTGTTGACATACCTAGTAGCTCTTGGGTATTTGATACCGGATCGGTTGTTCATATTTGCAACTCAATGCAGGGGCTAGTAAGAACTAGGCATCTAGCACAAGGGGAGATTGACTTCAAGGTCGGCAACAAAGCAAGAGTTGTTGCGTTGGAGGTCGGCACGATGCAGCTCAAGCATCCTTCTGGATTTATTTTGGAACTGAATAATTGTTATTACATTCCAGCACTTAGTCGGAACATTATTTCTGCCTCATGTTTGATGAGTCAAGGTTACGAAATCAATATAAAGGAGAATGGTTGTTCATTTTATTTGAAGGGAATGTTCCATGGCTATGCACCCATAGTAGATGGGTTATTTATTTTAAATCTAGAAATGAAACCAGTCTATAACGTGAATGTCAAGAGGCATAAGCCTAATGAGATAAATCTGACATACTTCTGGCATTGCCAGCTTGGACACATTAGTCTGAAACGCATGAAGAAGCTCCATGATGATGGACTCCTAACCTCGTCCGACTTCGGGTCATTCGAGACATGTGAATCATGCTTTCTAGGCAACATGACTAAGTCTCCTTTTACAAAGAGTTGTGAGAGGGCGTCCGAGCTGTTGGAGCTTATACACAGTGATGTGTTTGGTCCAATGAGCACAATGGCCAGAGGTGGCTATCAGTACTTCGTGACTTCTATCGACGACTTGAGTAGATATGGATATATCTATTTGATGAGGCACAAGTTGGAAACTTTTGAAAAGTTCAAAGAGTTTCAGAACGAGGTTGAAAATTAGCTCGGCAAGACGATAAAATTTCTACGATCAGATCGTGGAGGTGAGTACGTGACCACGAGTTTTATAATCATCTGAAAGGCCGGGTATAGTACCTCAACTCACACCTCTGGGTATGCCGCAGAGAAAAGGTGTGTCAGAATGGAGAAATCGAACCTTGTTGGACATGGTCCGGTCGATGTTGAGCAAATCGGATTTACCCTTGTCATTCTGGGGATACGCTCTAGAAACTGCAGCTTTCACACTTAATAGGGTACCATCAAAATCCGTTGACAAGACACCACATGAGATGTGGACTGGGAAGACTCCTAGTTTGTCTTTTCTATAGATTTGGGGTTGTGAAGCATTTGTCAAGCGACTCATGTCGGACAAGCTTACACCCAAGTCGGATAAATGCATATTTATGGGATATCTGAGGGAAACCTTGGGATACAACTTCTACAACCGGGAAGAGAACAAAGTGTTTGTTGCTCGGAACGGGGTTTTCCAAGAGAAAGAGTTTCTCAATCGGGAGGCCAGTGGGATAACGGTGCGACTCGAAAAAATTCGAGAGCCACTCAGGGACGACTCGGCTGGTGATGAGATCATACCAGAGTTGATCAGGGAACCCATAGTGGAGTCGGCACTGGAGCCACGGAGGTCAGAACGATTGCGTAGAGTGCGTGATGTATTGTTGCTGGAAAGCGACGAGCCGACCACGTATGCAGAAGCGATGGTGAGCCCAGATTCCGAGGCATGGCTAGAGGCCATGAGATCCGAGTTAAAGTCCATGGATGAGAATCAAGTCTGGGACTTGGTTGATCCTCCACCTGGCGTAGTTGCCATTGGTTGCAAATGGGTCTTTAAGAAGAAAACCGATGTGGATGGAAATGTTTAGATCCACAAAGCTCGGCTTGTCGCTAAAGGTTATGGACAAGTTCAAGGAATTGACTACGACGAGACCTACTCGCCGGTAGCGACGCTAAAGTCGGTGAGGATCATACTAGCTATAGCTGCATATTTCGATTATGAGATATGGCAGATGGATGTCAAAACGGCTTTCCTTCATGGAAATTAAAAGAGGATGTATACATGATACATCCCGAAGGTTTTGTCAATCCAACTAACGCTAGTAAAATATGCAAGCTCAAGATATCCATTTATGGATTGAGGCAAGCAGCTCGGAGTTGGAACATTCGTTTTGATGAAGTCATCGTTGACCTTGGTTTCTTCAAGAACGAAGAGGACTATTGTTTATACAAGAAGTCTAGTGGAAGCTCGGTAGTATTTTTGATCTTGTATGTGGATGATATACTGCTGATCGGAAATGATGTTTCGATGCTGAACTCAGTCAAGGAATCATTGAATGGCAAGTTTTCAATGAAAGACCTTGGAGAGGTAGTGTACATTTTAGGCATCAAGATCTATAGAGATAGATCGAGGAGGTTGCTCGGCTTAGATCAGAGCACGTACATAGACAAAGCGTTGAAGAAGTTCAACATGAGTGAGGCCAAGAAAGGGTTCTTGCCTGTCTCACATGGTATAAGGCTAAGCAAGACTCGGAGTCCTACGACTTCTGATGAGCGAAACCAGATGAGTAGGATTCCATATGCCTCGGCAATTGGATCCATCATGTATGCCATGCTATGTACACGTCCTGATGTTGCCTATGTAATAAGCTTAACAAGCAGATACCAGGCCGACCCAAGTGAGAGTCACTGGGCAGCGATGAAAACTATCTTGAAGTACCTAAAAAGGACTAAAGAGATGTTCCTAGTTTATGGAGGTGAGTAGGAGCTCTGCATAAAGGGTTATGCTGATGCTAGTTTCCAAATCGACAGGGATGATTGTCGATCGCAAACTGGATTTGTGTATGTCATGAGTGGTGGAGCAGTGAGCTGGACGAGTTCCAAGCAAGATACGATGGCCGACTCCACAACAGAGGCCGAATACACTGCGGCTTGCGAAGTCGCAAAGGAAGGTGTTTGGATTCGGAAGTTCCTGAAAGATGTTGATGTGTTCCCGGGCTCTTCAAAACCGTTGGACCTTTATTGTGATAATTCAGGTGCCATCGCACAGGCCAAGCAGCTGAGACAACACTACAAGACCAGGCACATGGACCGAAAATATCACTTGATACGGAAGCTCGTAGAGAAAGGTGATACCAATTTATGCAAGATTTATACGGATGCAAATGTTGCATATCCGTTGACTAAGTCACTTCTACAACCCAAGCATGAGGGGCACGTTAGAGCTATGGGCATTCAATGTCTATCTGATTGACTCTAGTGCAAGTGGGAGACTGTTGGAGATATTCCCTAGAGGCAATCATGTATGATGATATTTCCTATGTGTTTATGAATAAAGATAGTCCTTGGACATTATCAATTATGTGTATTAATAAGTACGTGACTTGTTTGTGAGACTATGCATTGTATGATAACTGTCCTAAATGGTCCCTAGTCGAAAGGGTTGTGTGGACGCGCAACTAATCAGACTACCATATGACATGGTGGATGGTTCGGTCTCACTGATCATGTAGCATTGGATGCTAGCCGGATAATATGGACTCAGAAAGGTCTGGTCGGATTCGACATAGTCGGGTCCGAGTCGAGATAAGGTCTGAGTTGGACAGACCCAACTATGAGACGCAGCGATAGGTCATCTGTGAGTCTCTAGTACAACATACGTTCTATGTCCTCAGGCCCAAGAAGGCGCATGTACTCGGGATGGTGACAGACTTGCTTTGGGCCGACCAAACGCTACTCCGTGACTGGGTAGTTACAAAGGTAGATTTCGTGCTTGTCCAGACCTATGCTGCGAGACATGGTCGAGCAAGATGGGATTTGCCCCTCCTACCAGGTGAGATATACTCTGGACCCCCTCGGGTTATCCGACCTGGATAAGCATGGTCATGCGATGAGGATTCTGAGATAATCCGAAGTTTTGGTCAGATTCACAGGAACGAGAAAGAGGTTGTGCTGCAACAAGGATGACCATGTCGCCTTGTGCACGACAACATATATCGTGTGGCAAAGGGAACAAAAGTTTGAAGTACAGGTTCGTCTAACCAGCTTCATCGGACACATGGAGTCGACACGTCTTGCTAGAGGCCGCTACCGACCGGTCGAGTCGGATGTGATCTGACTCGCGACCAAGTGGACGAGAACCTAAAGGGTCGCGCACTTAAGTGAAGGAACACATGGGCTTTAGGATCCGTGCGAGGCCCAAGAGTTGAGCCCGTGCCGGATGCCTATATATAGTGAAGGTGCGGCACACCCATCCGGTTGATCGCTTCGACGCTGTCATTAGGGTTTGCATGTGTTGCGAATAGCCACCTCCACTCGCCACCGCCAACCATGTGAACGGACCTAGAAGTCTGCCACACGGTTGTTCCTCCTGCACCCGCGGAAACCATTAGAGGCGGTGCACTTGCGCCGCTCCGGCGAACCTGTACGTGGGATCCGGCGACCGGCTGTTCGAGGGAGATCGGAACGGCTGTTCGGCATAGATCGGACAAGGAGGAGACGGACCACAAGAACGCGCTGCCCCAACTCTACTTCCGCTGCACGGCACTGCGCGTCTAGTGGTAACGAACTGTGATCCATCTGCGTAGCATGTTCTTGGATGTTCTACGCGTAGATTTTTTTTTAATTTGCATGTGATGCATCTACGGTAGAACCCAACAGGGGTACCTCCATCGTCCACCAATAGGCCACCTCCTCCAAGTTGCTCTTCCCTGTCCCCGCTGACCGGAGTCGCTAGGCAAAGTCCTGTGTGGTTGTTTGCGCTGGTGGGATCTTATTCTTCCTCCGCCCAACCCCGTCGTTCTTCTTCCACCATAGTCTGATGTGACCCCAATGAGCGCTTCCCTCCACGGCTGCTGATATGCTCACTAGTCTAGGGAGGGATGGACAAGGCCACGAGGGCCAAGGGATATCTGATCCTGGCCATGGATGGAAGGCATAGCCCAGAGCTGCCCCTGCCCATAGATCTGTGAGTGGGACTTGGGTTGCCATCTGGGTGGAAGTGGCCGTAGTCGGCATCCCTCATGGTGGTACATGCCGAACTGCCGATGAGCGGTGACTACCGAAAGGTCTTCATGATAATTTCTCCCGTCAGATCTGATGGTTGACTTCGTGGTGAGATGCAAACTACGGACGATGTCTTGACGCAGAGGGATAGTTGTGTAGTAGCAGCAGTAGCACATCGCATGTGGTTGCAGTGATTGAAAATATGGTGGGGACAACACATGAGTGACATCGATGGTGGTTCTACTTGATTATCTGGTCTAGATCTCAGTAGTGAAAGCCTAGGTCGGACCTGACCTAGTTATACCAGGCAATGATGACGTTTTTACATCATTAACTTATTGAAGGCATTGTTTGGATATGTTCGGACTAGTTTTTGGGTGAAAACCTAGATTCTAACCTTGGGTGGTTAGATTCGATGACGGAGGTGCTAGAGTATCGCTGATTTCCTGAAGGCATTTCTGTTAAAAAACCTCATCGCCCGTGTAGACTCATGAGAGAGTTGTTGCGGATACAGTCATTGTTGTAGTTTGTCAACTGCATATATGATCATTCTTTTTTTTATTTTTCCTCACCTACGCATAGTTTTGGTCTTATATGACATTGCTATTTCTGGTGTGTTCTTGCGTGCATGTGTTGTCATTGCTAGGGTGCATCTTAAGTATCCTGAAGCCGAGTGTATGCTCATTGTGTTTTTATAATCTTGATTGTATATTTGGAGTTAATAAAGTACATCCTTTGTCAAAAATATGTCAGATCCAATGGCTGTTGAGCCGAATAAGTCCGTTGACACCTAAAACGTTCCAAAAATGGGAAACGATTCGTGCAGCTGGAGTGCACCCCTTCCTTACCTTATCCTTTGGATCCTTCACCCATGACCATACATTTGCCCCAACCTCTCTTTCTATCATCTTCTATGTCTTGTCACGTGGCACGCCGTCTCCCTTGGATGCTTCTCCATCCTGCCTTCCCCTATCGAAGACCACCATGGGGTGCTACAAACGGATTTGCGCTTCATCCCTCTCCTGGATTGCTGCATGGGTTCCCTCACCTACCTCCTCACATCACCTACCTATTTCCATCCTTCTCCACGGAAGACTCAGTGCCGCCATGGAAGCTTTTTCGCTGAGCAAGCTACAACTATATAAGGCCGTGCTGGAACTGGTGGCAGCAAAAGCTGCAACCGGTAGACGACGGGGCGGCTACCCCCTGACAGCGAGTTTCAACCATACATTGGCTGTGTTGGGACCTGTAGCGGAATAATCCACAGGACTTCAATGGAGCGGCCGGTCACAGGGGTGGTCAGTGAAGATGCTTCAACCACGGTCCACCGTTACTGGAACAGGTAGCAAAAAAGATGCAACCTATCGATGGCGGAGGGAGCTATTCCCTGAGAAGGAACCGCAACTGGTCGATGGTGGGGCGACACCTCTTAGTGGTTTGCTGCAACCATACAACACGCGTGCTAGAACCTTACAACAATAATGATGCAACTATTCGATGACGTTACAAAATCATGGCAACCATGCTACAACCTCTTGACGACGAGGAGGTTCAACCACAGGCCACACGTGACCCAATGGGCAGATCTTTATGGCACCAATGAAGGTGGATTGGCGGCCTTCACCTAGCAGCGTGGTGAGATGTGTGCGGCTGGGGGTGGGGGGCATAAACTGAGCAACGCCATGCTTTTTGAGGGCGAGCCAGAGCCGCATGAGATGGAGATGGAGGAAAATAAATCGTGCAGCTGTGAAGGTTCTAATCGAACGACTAAAAAGGGACCGACTGAAACTTTTGGTTGGGCAACCGGTGACTAGTACGAGCCAAAAAAATATATTCCGAATACGCTTGGGAGTGTATCTTTGCATTGATAGGAGATATTAAGTACAAGACTGAATCATGGTTGCATACGCAAGATGGCGTGACCGTGTTCTCAATGAAGAAGAATACTAGGGTTGCTCAGCCCCATACATAGTTTCACGTTACAGGGATAATATCAATAAAATCTTTGGCTCCAGCGATGGCCAAGGAGCAAGCATCATTGTTGATCGCATCAACAAGTGACAAGGAGAAAGGTGTGATTTTGTCGAAGATAATGGAACTGCGGTGGAGCCACAAGGCCCAACAGTAAGCATGGCAATGGTGGCGAATCATCATCGCAATGCAGAAGATACCGTTTACAGAAACCTAGGCAGCCAAGTGAAGAATCCCATGGACCCATATGGTGCATGAATCGTAAGGAATTACTATGAAAGAATTTTGTGCCAGATAACGCATGCGAATACGCATCCCATCAAGATGTGATGAAAGGTCTCAGGCTCCTGGGAGCATAGGACGCGAGAAGTCTCATGTGACAAACCACGATGGGCGAGGTGATCGGCCAACCAACACCTGTTCATGGAGGCCAGAATGCCAGATAGATGAAGAATTTGACTAACAGTGTGCTCCTTTCTTCCACACCAAACGCCAATGCTTGGATGTTGTGGAGCCAAAGAATAGGGCATTGTAGCACGAGGATGCCGAGTAGACCCCATTCTCGGTCTAGTTCCGACAACTGCATCCGGCTGCGAGCTAAGAGCAATCTGTTGCAATCTTTGCCAAACTTTGACATACTTGACGATGGATGCATGCCCGAGAGAACCCTGGATATCATGTATCTAGGTGTGGTCATGTAGATTGGCGGGGACTGTGTGAGAGCACCACTGCCGTCTGGGAACAAGGGCCACCAGGCTAGGAGCAACATCGGAGATAGAGCTTCCCTAGAGCCAAGGATCCACCCACAATTGGCTGGAGTTGCCGGAGCCAACCGTACACGTCATGGATGCATGGAAGAATTGGATAGGCTCGGGTTCAGGTGGCGGTTGGAGATGTGAGCAGTGTCAAGGGTTTTCCATAGCCTGCAACCAAAGCCATCGGGCACAGGGATATATCATATATAGTACAATGGAGGTCGTGAATCCCTAGTCTGTCCAGCTTCGGAGGACTACAAACTCGTGCCCAGCTGACAAGCCATCACTCGGCATGCACATCCTTACTATTGTGCCAAAGAAAGTCACGGATGATCCGTTTCGCCTTCTTGAGGATTGGGGGAGAGTTACATGGCCAAGAGAATGTGCCCACACTTGTCGAACCAGGGTCAGGCGTTCGCCATGCAAGAGGATCATGGCCTTCCCAATTGCCAATTTGGGGAAAAGTTTGTCGATGAGGAGCATCAAGTGGGAGGGGCACCTTTCTTAGTGAGAAGGCGAGGACCAAGTATTGGATTGGGAAGATTGTAAGTGGAGAAGCAAAAGTCGTGCCAATGGAGTAAGAGACTTTGGTGGAACACTGGATCGGCGTGACCAGATACTTAGCAAAATTTCTGCAAAGGCCCAAGGCAGTCCCAAAGAAATTCAGGAGCTTGTTGATTGTGATGAGCTCGGGGTTGTTAGGGTGGCATCAGCTAACCACATCGTCCACGAAGAGGGAAACACTAGAAGCATCACGGCGGCTTGTCAATCGTCGGATGAACCTGGTGCTGGCCACACTTTTCAAGAGCGAGTTAAGAACATCGTTAACCAAGGTGAAAAGCATCGGGGAGAGTGGGCCGCCTTGCCGAAGACCCTAACGGTGGGCAATACGAGGGCCTGGAGTGACATTGATGTCACCCGCGTGAAGGCCGTGGAGATGAGAATGGACACCCACTCACGCCACCTTTGGGCCAAAACCCAAGTGTTGGAGAATCTGGAGAAGGAAGAGCCAAGATACTGAGTCGGAAGCATGTGCCATATCCAACTTGAGGAGGACCCGGGGTTGCTTGAGCTCCTGGAGCTGCCTCGCCGTTTGCTGAACAAGGATGAAGTTGCCATGCACACTTGCCCACGATGAAGGCACTCCGGTTGGAGGAAAACAGCTCTTCAAGCCAAGAAGACAGGCGAAGCGAGAGGAACTTGGCAAAGAGTTTTGCAACAAGGTGTATGGGGTTTATTGAACAGTAGCCGAAGAGCGTGCCCGCGTCTCATGTCTTCGGGATCAGTGTGATTGGAGCTTGAAAAGATGCTCGTTGAGTGATTAGAGCTAGCCGAAGACCTCGGATAGGTTTGTCTTGATGGTATTCCAGCATGAGCGAAGGAATTCGGTCATGAAGCCACCCGGGCTAGGCGATTTGCCGGAAGGGAGCTTCTTAATAGCCTCCCAAATCTCCTCATAAGTCAATGTATCCTCAAGCGAAGAGAGGTCGAAGGACCGTCGATCAATAGCGTTAAGATCAATGGTGAAAGCACGGTCCTCCTGTGTTCCCAAGCAGCGTTTTGGATACCGCCCGAGAAATTCGGTTACCGAGCGGTAACCGCGTTTCTCGCCGCCCCACGAGAAATATCTATCCCGAGCAAAAAAATCCGAATTTTCCGAATATTTTGAATTTAAACTCTCAGGGTCTACTAAATTATGGGTGTTTGCCAGTTAAATCAATCCCCTTATTGTGGCGTAGCGGTAGCCATCTTCTATCCGCCGTGAGAGGTAGCTGGTTTGAATCCTCCTTCTGCTGTTTTTTTGTGATATTCCATTGAGCTACTACTTCTTTTCTGAATATTGTTAGTTCAAGATTTTCTATATCTAATTTATAAGAATCTGAATTCAAATTTTAAATATAAATTTCGTCCGATTTTTTTTTGGTATTTCTCGGTAACCGTGGTCCACCCACCCACGAGAAAATTTGCCCATTCAGGATCCAAAACCTTGGTCTCAAGCACAAGTTAGCAAGCCATACCATTCATCCTCCATCTCCTCATCCATGAAGTCCGGCAAAAATTGAGTGCTATCGTTATCATAGTATCCGCTAAGTTCACAGGCTGGAGATATAAATTGTCAAAGAACTAACCTTCAGTACAGTTGTTTCCTCAGCAGAGCAGTTTGGCTAGCAAAATAAGTCCACAGTTGAATCTGTCAAAAATGAAACCCAAACAAACACAACCATTACTTGTTAGGGTGTGCCACATTACAAATGTTTGAACATCATTTTATTTCTTTCTTCATTTTTTTGAGAGTACAACGTTTTTTTGAGAATCACAGGTTAATTGAAAGGATTAATTATGAGATAATTATAAATAAAAATGATAACAAATAACAACAAGTATTTCTGTATTTTTTGATAAATATAATAGGTAGATTGACCCGGGGCCATAGCGTTGTACTAGAGCCATCTCTCTCATGAGCATACTAGCGGTGGGTCCACAAATTAATGTTGGGCAATTGAAAAAAAATTAAATAATTATGTTGTTATTCATGGCATGATAATTATATCGACATTATGTCTGGGACAAGTAGATCGTTAAATTTACTGACGTGTACTACTATTACTCCATCAATCAATCGCTATCCGCATGCATCTATGGTATTAAGTTCATATCAAACAGAGTAATGATTAGAGCATGATGACATAATGTAGACAAAGTAAGACCAAAAAATATGTTCAGACCACATCGTTTTATTGTTAGGAGCAACAACACAAGTATGTGCCTCACTACTCCTCATGTCACACTGCATGACTGAACCTATTACTATGCACCACTCCTTCTGAAGATCTACTTATCTATTTGGCCAAAGCAAACTTACAGATCGAAAAACGTACATAGCTATATGAAATCACACATAATAAATCTCATAATAGATCAATTACTTTCAATGAACAATCTAAACATAAACTCAAAATTCACCGGATCCCAACAAACACACCGCAATGATTACATCGAATAGGTCTCCAAATAGCACTACTAGGGAAAACCTTATAGACAGGAGCCTACTAGTAGCACTGGAAAAATAAAACCGCTGCTGCTAATTACCAGTAGTGATGTATTCATGTAGCGCTACAACTAAGGGCTTAGCAGTAGCGTTGGGCGCTAAGAAAGCGCTACTGATAAGGTGGCCCCGCCGACCCCATCGACACTATTTATAGTAACAACGCTAGGTGGAAGGAAGCGCTACTGCTAAGAAAATAGCAGTAGCGCGTTTTCCTCACAACCGCTATTGCTATTTCTACTTAACCCCACGCGGGCTCAAAATTTTGCTAAGTCCTTTCACCCCTCTCCCCCAACTCCTCTGTCGCCGCCGTCGATTGCCCTGCCCGATCTCACCGCCGTCGCCCGAGGCCGCCCTCGACCTCACCGCCACCGCCCGAGGCCGCCCTCGACCTCATCGCAGCTGCGCGAGTCCGCCCTCAACCTCACCGTCACCGCCCTCAACCTCACCGCCGCCGCCCTCGACCTCACCGCCGCCGCCTGAGCCTTCCCAGGACCACCGCCGCCCGAGTCCGAGCCCGCCCTCACTAGTAGAAAACAGACGTTTCGTCCCAAGCATTAGTCCCGGTCTGGTTACGAGCCGGTACTAAAGATGGTATTAGTCCCGGTTCGTGCCGGCTCCAACGGCTAGGAGTAGGGTGACCTTTAGTACCGGCTCGGGAGGGATCTTTAGTATCGGTTCGTGTCACGAGCCGGTACTAAAGGGGGCGTGGCAGGCTTTTGGTCAGACTTGGGCCCCGTGTGCATCTTTAGTATCGGTTGGTGACACCAACCGGTACTAAAGGGCAACCTTTAGTAACGGTTGGTGTCACCAACCGGTACTAAAGACTTCCTATGTATATGCTTCATCCGCAGCCGATCGAAGGGGCTCTTATTTCTCTGTTTTCTCCCCTGTTCTTCTTCTTGCTCAAAGCTGATCCTCCATTTTGCCAAGGATTTGTCAAGATTTAAAGGCACCCCATCTATCCAAGTGTTCACAAAGGATAGCAACTTTGCTCCTTCATCTCTCATTGCTAGATTAGCTTGTGGTATGCTCAAAGATATGTGATTTGTGGGTTTTAGCTAGGTTTTGAAGGAGTGATCATTATGTGGGAGTTTATTTGATTTATATGCAATTTGAGCTCAAATTAACTTGTTAGGTTGCATATGTGTAGGTGTGGTTTATTTGGTGCCCTCCCATCCCCGTCCTAACCACCGACGATCATCTGCGCCGTCTCGTCGCGGCACCGGCCACCTTGGTGAGCCTCTTATTCTTCTTAAAACCTTTTTGCTAAAAAAATTACTTGTATGATTTAGATAGCTGCATGTACGATTTACTTACTTGTATTATTGTTAGTTATTCTATAGTGTCATGGTTATGGTATCCGCCCACGTCGGCCCTCGTCCAGTCTATGATTCAGATGTGGTATGTCGTTATCTTTTCTAACTATTTCACACATCATCTAATGTCTATTACAATTAATTATGTCACCAAATTGACGTAGATATTTTTATCTATAGGAAGTAGTTGAACCAGAAATTCCAACCGATACGCAATTCTGCTCGAGAAATTAACACAAGCTGAAAAACAAATTGATCATTTGAAAGAAAAATTGAAAAGAACTGAAGATGGGAAGATGGGATTGGAGTTGCATGTTGCCGATATCATCGATGATCACAAGAACAAGAAGGCTGGAATGCGCTTGAAGCTTAAAAAGATTAGAAAATATTCCATTGATAAAGAGGCTTGGTATCATTATGTCGTTGGCTCAATTATTACCTTAGTTGTGATTATGATCGCATTTGTTGTTGCATTTACATATTTTAGATAGTTGTATGTTGTTTTATGAGATGTATGTATGAACTATAAGTATCTATTATTTGCAGTAATAACATTTGATCACTCCTAGCTCTACTTTGGTTGTAATGTGATGATGAAGTTGTATTAATTTGGTCACTTCCATGTTGTGTAGTGAACATGAGCCAACAATGGATGTACGATGACCGACTAAGTCCAGGGTTTCTTAATGGCATGCATGATTTTATTCGTGTGGCTGAGGCAAACAAGCAGAATGGTTTCATGTGTTGTCCATGTCGTGAATGTAAGAATGATAGGAATTACTCTACCTCAAAAACCCTTCATTACCACCTGTTGAAGTCCGGTTTCATGTCCGGCTATAGCTGTTGGACCAAGCATGGAGAAAGAGGGGTTATAATGGAAGACAATGAAGAAGAAGAGGATGATGACAACTATCCTTTCGCCGATACAACAATGGGGGAAGCTGAAGAAGAGGCATCAGATGAGCCCGCTGATGATTTGGGTCGGGTCATTGCCGATGCAAAGAGAAACTGTGAAAGTGACAAGGAGAGGTTGAAGTTGAAACACATGTTAGAGGATCACAAGAAATTATTATATCCAAATTGTGAAGATGACCAGAAAAAGCTGGGTACCACGCTGGAATTACTGCAATGGAAGGCGAAGAATGGTGTAACTAACAAGGGATTTCAAGAATTGCTGATAATGATAAAGAAGATGCTTCTAAAGGATAACCAATGGCTTGAAAGTACGTACGAAGCAAAGGAGGTTGTCTGCCCTCTAGGATTAGAGGTGTAGAAGATACATGCATGACATAATGACTGCATCCTCTGCCATGGTGAGGAGTACGAGAATTTGGATGCATGCCCGGTATGCGGTGCACTGCGTTATAAGATCCCCCGCGATGACCCTGGTGATGTGGAGGGCGAACGCCACAGGAAGAGGGTTCTTGCCAAGGTGATGTGGTATGCTCCTATAACACCACGATTGAAACGTTTGTTCCAAAACAAAGAGCATGCCAAGTTGTTGCGATGGCACAAAGAAGAACGTAAGAAAGACAGGATGTTGAGAGCACCCGTTGATGGGTCGCAGTGGAGAAAAATTGAGAGGGAGTTCCAGGACTTTGCAGCTGACGCAACGAACTTATAGTTTGGTCTTAGTACAGACGACATGAATCCTTTTGGGGAGTAGAGCTCCAGTCACAGCACCTGGCCCATGACTCTATGTATCTACAACCTTCCTCCTTGGTTGTGCATGAAGCGGAAGTTCATTATGATGCCAGTGCTCATCCAAGGCCCTAAGCAACCCGGCAACGACATTGATATATACCTAAGGCCACTAGTTGATGAACTTCTACAGTTGTGGAAAAAAACAGGTGTACGTGTGTGGGATGCGCACACAAAGAAGGAAATTGACCTACGAGCGTTGTTGTTTGTAACCATCAATGATTGGCCTGCTCTTAGTAACCTTTCAGAACATACAAACAAGGGATACAATGCATGTACGCACTGTTTAGATGATACTGAAAGTATATATTTGGAGAAATGTAAGAAGAATGTGTACCTGGGACATCGTCGATTTCTACCGATCAAGCATATCTTAAGAAAGGAAGGAAACCATTTCAAAGGTGAGCCCGATAACTGGAAGAAGCCTGGCCTCTATACTAGTGAATATATATTTGATATGGTCAAGGATTTACAGGTAATCTTTGGAAAGAGTCCTGGTGGACAATCTGTTCTGAATGACGCCAACGGATACGCACCCATGTGGAAGAAGAAGTCTATATTTTGGGAACTTGAATATTGGAAAGCCCTAGAGGTCCGCAATGCAATCAACGTGATGCACGTGATGAAGAATCTTTGTGTGAACCTGCTAGGCTTCTTGGGCGTGTATGGAAAGACAAAAGATACACCGAAGGCACGGGAGGACAAGCAAATAATTAACGAAAAAGACGGCATGCCTCCAAAGCAGTATCAAGGTCCTGCCAGCTACGCTCTTACGAAAGAAGAGAAGGAAATCTTTTTTGAATGCCTGCTCAGTATCAAGGTCCCATCTGGATTCTCGTTGAATATAAAGGGAATAATAAATATGCCAGAGAAAAAAATTCAAAATCTAAAGTCTCATGACTGCCACGTGATTATGACGCAACTACTTCCGGTTGCACTTAGGGGGCTTCTACCGGAAAATGTTCGATTAGCCATTGTGAAGCTATGCGCATTCCTCAATGCAATTCTCATAAGGTAATTGATCGAGAAATCCTACCAAGGTTACAGAATGACCTGGTCCAATGTCTTGTCAATTTTGAGTTGGTGTTCCCTCCATCCTTCTTCAATATTATGACGCACGTTCTAGTTCACCTAGTCAAAAAAGATTAACATTCTGGGTCCTGTATTTCTAGCAATATGTTCCCCTTCGAGAGGTTCATGGGAGTCTTAAAGAAATATGTTCATAAACGTGCTAGGCCAGAAGGAAGCATTGCCAAGGGATATGGAACATAGGAGGTTATTTAGTTTTGTGTTGACTTTGTTCCTGACATTAAGCCGATTGGTCTTCTTGAATCGCGGCATGAGGGGAGACTGGGTGGAAAAGGCACACTAGGAAAGAAAGAAGCAATAAATATGGATGGGCATTCTTTCACTCAAGCACACTACACGGTTCTACAAAATTCCACCTTGGTGACTCCATATATCGAGGAACACAAGGATATTGTACGGTCCAAGAACCCGGAGCAGTCTTGCCCCTGCATTGAACTTAAACACATGGAGACTTTTGCCGGTTGGTTGCAAACAAAGCTCATCAATGACAACGATGTTCCAGATGAACTGTACTGGTTGGCCAAGACACCAAGTTCGACTGTAACGACTTTCAAAGGGTACGAGATAAATGGGAATACATTTTACACGATCGCCCAAGATAAAAAGAGCACCAACCAAAACAGTGGTGTCCGCTATGATGCAACCAACTTTCAAGACACATATTATGGTTACATAGAGGAGATATGAGAACTTGACTATGGACCTGATCTTAAGGTCCCTTTGTTTCGGTGCAAATGGGTCAAATATACTGGAGGCGGGGTACAGGTAGACCCGTAGTACGGAATGACAACAGTGGATCTCAACAATCTTGGGTACACAGACGACTCATTTATCCTAGGCAATGATCTGGCTCAGGTTTTCTATGTGAAGGACATGTCTAGCAAACCGAGGAGAAAAAAAGATAAGGAAGAGAATACATGATACGATGAGCCAAAGCGCCACATAGTTCTTTCAGGGAAAAGAAACATTGTGGGAGTGGAGGACAAGACAGACATGTCAGAAGATTATGAAAAGTTTCATGAAATCCCTCCCTTCAGAGTGAAGACTAACCCAAGCGTCCTGTTAAATGATGAAGATTCTCCATGGTTATTGTGCAATCATAAGCAAGGGAAAAACACGCATAAAAAGTCTTACACCATGAGATCCCACTCTGGGATGTGACCGGCTTCACCGTCATCACTTTCTATGTGAAGGACATGCATGCATTTTCTAGCATGGTATCTTTGTAACAGTTTGTACACGAAGTGAATCCATTTTTTCCGTAACCCTCTCAACTCTTTAGAAGTTGCTATGTGGGTGAAATTATGGTGTCACGCCAAGTTACAACCTTTTCAGAGTTCATTTGTACTGCTTTTCAAATTCAGGGTCATTTAGTTCAAAATAAATCATTAAATGCATGAAAAATATCTAATGAAGTCAGAAAGGGTTGAAAATTGATGATGTGCCTTTGAATGGTGCATATTAAACACACAAAAAGTATGGAGTTAAAATAAGTTATTAAAAATGAAATCCCTTTGTAATAGATGAGTTTTCGTGTGAAACCCTCATACTTCGAAAGAGACAGTCCAATTTGTACATGAAGTGCATCCAGTTTTTGTCGTAACCCTCCCAACTCTTTAGAAGTTGCTATGTGGGTGAAATTATGATGTCATGCCATGTTACAAGTTTTGAGAGTTCATTTGTACTGCTTTTCAAATTCAGGGTCATTTAGCTCAAAATAAATCATTAAATGCATGAAAAATATCAAATGAAGTCAGAACGGGTTGAAAATTGATGATGTGCCTTTGAATGGTGCATATTGAACACACAAAAAGTATGGAGTTAAAATAATTTATTAAAAATGAAATCCCTTTGTAATAGATGAGTTTTCGTCTGAAACCCTTATACTTCGAAAGAGATTGTCCAATTTGTACACGAAGTGAATCCATTTTTTCCCGGAACCCTCTCAACTCTTTAGAAGTTGCTATGTGGGTGAAATTATGATGTCATGCCAAGTTACAACCTTTTCAGAGTTCATTTGTACTACTTTTCAAATTCAGAGTCATTTAGCTCAAAATAAATCATTAAATGCATGAAAAATATCAAATGATGTCAGAAAGGGTTGAAAATTGATGATATGCATTTGAATGGTGCACACTGAACACACAAAAAGTATGGAGTTAAAATAAGTTATTAAAAATGAAATCCCTTTGTAATAGATGAGTTTTCGTCCGAAACCCTCATACTTCGAAAGAGATTGTCCAATTTATACACGAAGTGCATCCAGTTTTTGCCGTAACCCTCTCAACTCTTTAGAAGTTGCGATGTGGGTGAAATTATGATGTCATGCCAAGTTACAACCTTTTCAGAGTTCATTTGTACTACTTTTGAAATTCAGGGTCATTTATCTCAAAATAAATCATTAAATGCATGAAAAATATCAAATGAAGTCAGAAAGGGTTGAAAATTAAAGATGTGCCTTTGAATGGTGCATATTGAACACACAAAAAGTATGGATTTAAAATAAGTTATTAAAAATGAAATCTCTTTGTCATAGATGAGTTTTCGTGTGAAACCCTCATACTTCGAAATAGATTGTCCAATTTGTACACGAAGTGCATCTAGTTTTTGCTGTAACCCTCTCAACCCTTTAGAAGTTGCTATGTGGGTGAAATTATGATGTCATGTCAAGTTACAACCTTTTCAGAGTTCATTTGTACTGCTTTTCAAATTCAGGATCATTTAGCTCAAAATAAATCATTAAATGCATGAAAAATATCAAATGAAGTTAGAAAGGGTTGAAAATTGATGATATGACTTTGAATGGTGCATATTGAACACATAAAAAGTATGTAATTAAAATAAGTTATTAGAAACGAAATACGTTTGTAATAAATGAGTTTTCGTCCGAAACCATCATACTTCAAAAGAGATTGTCCAATTTGTATACGAAGTGCATCCAGTTTTTGCCGTAACCCTCTCAACTCTTTAGAAGCTACTATGTGGGTGAAATTATGATGTCATGCCAAGTTACAACCTTTCCAGAGTTCATTTGTACTGATTTTCAAACTCGAGATATGACATTTCAAATGTCATTTAATCAAATTGTCTTATACAGTAGTTTAAGTTGTTCAAACATGCATAGAAATGCCGCCCGCCATCCCGCCGCCCCGATGCCGCCCCGGCAGCCCCCACCCAACTCCGACTCCGGTGAGTGCCCGGCCGCCCCCACCTTTTTTCCTGTTTTTTTGTTAGTTAATTAGTTAGGTTCTTAGGTTAGTTTAGGTTAGTTTATTAGGTTATTAGGTTAGTTTAGGTTATTTTAGGTTAATTAGTTAGGTTCTTAGGTTAGTTTAGGTTAGTTTAGATTAATTAGTTAGGTTCTTAGGTTAGTTTAGGTTAGTTTAGGTTGGTTTATTAGATTCTTAGGTTAGTTTAGGTTAGTTTAGGTTAATTAGTTAGGTTAGTTAATTAGTTAATTAGTTAGGTTAGTTTAGTTAGTTAGTTAGTTAGGTTCTTAGGTTATTTTAGTTAGTTAGGTTAGTTTAGTTAGTTAGTTAGTTAGCTAGGTTATCAGGTTAGTTTAGTTAGTTTAGTTAGTTAGTTAGGTTCTTAGGTTATTAGGGTATGTGTTAATTTTGTTAGATGCTAAGTGTTATTTAATCTGTTTAGTGTTATTTAATTTGTTAGATGCTAAGTGTTAATTTTGCTAAGTTTTATTTAATTTGTTTTCATAATTAAGTGTTTCTTCTCAACGTCGACGATGCCGATCCCGCATCCTCATCGTCGAGTCAACGGAGGAGGTCACTTGCTTGAGCCGAGGGGCCCTGTCCGGGAATGGGCTCCGCCGGGCTAGTACTGGGAAGTGTTGCCTTCCGGGCGACGCAACTTGGTGAGGAGCTAGCCCGTCGTCGACCCGGAGGTTTTGTGGTGGCGACCGCATGGGCCACGAACGATTCGGAGGCTTGAGGCCCCCGTGGAGGTGGTATAGTACCATGTCAGCAAGGAGAACGAGCATGTCCGTCGCTACATGGCAGCTTTGGAGGCGAGGTCCGACAATACCTGGCAGATTCTTTAGGGATCTCACTAGAGCTATGTTCCTATGATGGTTCCTTCTTTTTGGGTGTCCACCGCCCGCCCCGATATCTGTCGGGCGCTAGGGTTCTAGATAGATCAATATATTAGCTACTATATATGTATTATTATGATGTATTAGCTAGACCGATGGATTAGCCGATGTATTAACAATTATCAGAGATTATGATGAGATCTTTTCTAAGAACTACTATATATGTATTCGATGATGCATTATTAATTAACTATCAGTTATTTTGCTTCTTGAATGCATGCTAATTTGAATACTAATTTGTTTTATCTATATTATTATGGATTAGTTATTAAGCTATGGACAATACCGGTAGATCTCATGAAGAGGACATCTTCGACATGATACGCTCCTCCGAAAACCCAGCGGACCTTCTGGGTGAATCACATGATGATGATGGCTCACAATATCTGGACGATTATGGTGATGGATGTGAGGCCGAGGAAGAACAACTTATGTTTCAAAATCCGGAACAACTAACAATGTCCGGCGAGGTATATACACATATTAGCCTCTGGTGATCATTACATGTGTATTAATTGATTTGTATATATATATATATATATATATATATATATATATATATTCACAAATCTTTCTTATTTTAATTGTCAGCCCTCCGGATCGAGCCAATCTAGTAGAAAGGTACAAGGCAGTGCCAAAATATTGGATGGAAACGTAAAGCTCAATCTTGATGCTTTCAAACATGATGACGCACTGACTCACCCTGAAGCCAATGCCAAGACATTTGTGCGTCAATGCAGAGTGGTTGTTAGGGACGGAGTCCCGATCAAAATGCAAGAATGGATTCAGCCAAACAACCCAAAACCAGGAGTGAATTATGTCGATAAAAGAATTAAAGATGCCCTTTGGCGAGATCTCATGGAGCATTTCATCCTACCAGATTGTCTCTCGGAGCACCAAAGGGACAAAGTCAAGGAGCTTGCTCTCCATAAGATGGCCGGCGTGTTCCAGACTTGGAAGAAAAGATTATGGACCGAGTACAATGCTAGAGGCAAGAAGGCGCCCGAATTCATAGGAATATACGAGAAGGTAAGGAATCACTGGGATGCATTTATCGAGTGCAAGACATCGGAAGTGTTATGGAGAAGTCGGCAAAGAATAAGATAAATGCGGAGAAAAAATGTATCACCAAAAACTAGGGACAGGTGGATACAAGTCAGCCATTCCTAAGTGGGATGCATTAGAGAATAAGATGCATGCTCAAGGGATCACTCCAGTAACCTTGAACTAGCCCCAGAGGTGTAGGAATTGGTTTTTTGCGCATGAGGGAAAGTTGGACCCAGCAACAGGGAAGATTATTGCACTGTCCAGTCTGAAGCATGCATCAGATGAGTTGATTCAAGCAATAAAAGCTTCCCAAGAAGGATGGTTTCACCCCGATAGAGAGAACAACGAGCTTACACGCGCCCTCGGGAATCCCGAACACGAGGCGTGGGCGTTGTTCTGTGGTACGAGGGGTTTGCGGGATGGAAGGACAGTTATAAAAGGCGTTGAAGAAAAAAGAAGGTGGAAGTAGACCAACTTTCAAAGTTGGAACAGAAGTACGAGTAGCAACAGCTACAGATATAGGTACTAACCCAACAAAGGGCAACTCCACGGCAGGATGCATTGGAACCCGTCCCATCTACACTGCCGAAAAGCAGCGTGGGTTCCATGGGGGCACCGCTTCACCGAGAAGACATCTTGTGAGATAATCTAGAAAATGAAGAATATACTCGTGCGGGTCGCGATGGGCTATGCTTTACCAAATACACCTGATGTTCTCTGGCATTTCAATCCGGATCCAGCTAGGTATGCTCGTCTCGCGGTGAACGCAATAGAGATAGGATATGATGAACTATAGCTTGACATCCCTGGAGGTGAGGGGGAGTCCACACCGGCAGAAGCTGACCATGGTCTCATTCTATGGAGTAAGGACTACATCATCTTTCCACACTAGGCACTAAGGCCACTGGCTCCTCCGAGTATCGATGTCCAGCGCGAGGGATCCCAGCTAGAGGCATCGCAGCGCCAGCAGTCCTCCCCACCTCGAGAGGCGTCCCACTTCGATATGGATCCCAGCACGAGTCCACCCAACCTCGGGATGGAGCACGATGCGAGTTCATATCGTCAATATCAATCTCCGCCGCGTGAGCCGACTTCACCCCGGTAGCGGTCCCGCGAGCAGGGCTCCCAAAAGAGGAAGGCCATCAACAGTCCTCTTCAGAACAAAGCAAAGAAGAAACCCGAGCCTCCGGCCAAAAGGAAGCTGCCTTAGGACATGACACCAAAGGAAACCAAAATTGAAAGCGACCGCCAAGTGAAAGCCTTTTTTGCGAAGAAGACCCTTCCGCCAAAGGAGGTAATACCCAAGGAAGTCCAAGAGCACTTTATGGAACACTTTATTGATCGACCCCTGGCATATGTGGAGTGTATGCCGACAGACTATGAGCGACAGATTCAGAAGGCAAGTGAGCAGATAAGTCGGCCCAGCCCAAGGAAGAAGTCGGGAAGTACGGCATCAGCGACAGGTGGTACTACTAGCGGGAAAATAGTTCCCCAGCTCAGAGAACAATCCAAGCAATCGATCTCTCCGCTCAAGGTGAGTACCAATCCAAGCAAGAAACCGATCCAAGTAGTCGACGTCCAAGGCAACCCAATCGACCTCGAAGAAGTAGAGGCTGCAGGTCTCACTCTTGGCCAAATCCTTGGCACCGAGGAAATACGCGGGTACGGTGCAGATGAGTACACAATGCAATATGCCGTCGGAAAACCACTTGTCACACCCGAGCAGTACAAAGAACTACCAACTGCGATGCGACGGTTGCATGATTGGTACCTGCGTGAAGCGACGCGAGGGGAGAAGGCGGTCATGGTCAAAGTAAGGAAAGAGCATTACATCAATGGATGTGACATATGTCTTGAATTCTCAGAACTTTTCCAGTTATACCACATGGACTCTATCGACAAATCTCTCATCAGTTGCTATTGTCTGTAAGTGATTTATATATTTAATAATTGGAGTCTCTAGCTAAGATATCGTTCATTGGGTTATCCTCACTATATATGTTCTTTTCTACGCTATTATGCAGATTGAAGATGTGGGAATTGAAACAAAAGGGAATCGATGACATTGGGTTCATCGATCCAAATATCGTTCATGGTCATGTGGTAAAACATTATGCCACGGACACATAACATATCTTGGAAAATTTTCTAGAGCCACTTATGAGTACCAAATCTACTATAATATTTCCTTACAACATGGGTGAGTGTTTACTCTCTTGTATACTATACATTCTATTTTTGCTTACTAGCTCGCTGTCAAGTGTAGTTGATGAGTTATATGTATGCCTACTTAATTATATAAACTTCTACGCAGAGACCACTATATCCTCCTAAATATTATCCTCGCGGATGGACTTGTTCAAGTGTACGACTCACTAGATATACTAGAACAATCATCAGTGGACTTGTATTTTATGATAGAACGGTAATTTCAATCTTTATCGACCTCGCTTTCTTTCATTATTTCCTGATATAAAAAGTAATTACAATAACTCTTTCGTTCTTTTTCTTTGCCGCGTAGTGTTTGGAAAAAGATGACAGAAAAAAACCATCACGGTCGTCAATGAAAACCGAAGCTGAAGTGGAAAAAGATGCAGGTAATCAAGTAGTACTACTAGGTCCGCGCATCTCTTTAATTCTAGTTTCAATACCATTATCATGCTTGATTATTAATTATCTTATTGAATTCTATTCTTTTGAAAAGTGAGCGTCCACAGGGGAAAAATTTATGTGGATACTTCCTCTGTGAGAACATTCGCATCCAGACCGAAGGCCGTATACGTCACAGAGGAGCACGTGAAAGACAACTCCAGGTTTGGCAGATGACGTTGAAGCTCTCACCTGAGGAACGCTTTGTAGCACTTCAAGAAGAATTTGCCGCATTTCTTCTTCGACATGTCATTGATGTAAACGGAGAGCACTATTACTTACTGCCGCCTCAATAATGCCAGCAAATCAGTAGTAGAAAACTGAGATTTCATCCGGAACACTATCTAGCTAGTCCCGGCCGGGTTTTGGGCCTTAATTTATAAGTCCACAATATATGGATGTGTTATTCCCTTTGTATATATACTATGTATGAGATATTGTATATTAAATTACATATATATATATATGCATCAACTTGTGTAATGTTTACAGTATGTAGCACCGTAAAATAAATTTGAAATGAATGGCAAACACAATAAATAGAGAGGAAAACTAAAACCTAATTAAAAGCTAAAACAAAAAAACAGAACACTTAGTACCGGTTGGTATCACCAACCGGTACTAAAGGTCCTCCACAACCAGCCGACGCAGGCAGCCATTGTTGGAAATATGCCCTAGAGGCAATAAATAAAGTGTTTATTATTATATTTCCTTGTTCATGATAATCGTTTATTATCCATTCTATAATTGTATTGAATGGAAACACGTTGCATGTGTGGGTAAATAGACAACACAAAGTCCCTAGTATGCCTCTAGTGAACTAGCTCGTTGATCAAAGGATGGTTAAGATTTCCTAGCCATGGACATGAGATGTCATTTGATAACGGGATCACATCATTAGGAGAATGATGTGATGGACAAGACCCAAACGTAGCATATGATCGTGTCAGTTTATTGCTACTGTTTTCTGCATGTCAATGTATATGTTCCTATGACCATGAGATCATGCAACTCACGGATATCGGAGGAGTGCCTTGTGTGTATCAAACGTCACAACGTAACTGGGTGACTATAAAGGTGCTCTACAGGTATCTCCGATGGTGTCTGTTGAGTTGGCATGGATCGAGGCTGAGATTTGTTACTCCGTGTAACGGAGAGGTATCTCGGGGCCCACTCGGTAATGCAACATCACAATAAGCCTTGCAAGCAATGTGACTAATTGTTAGTTGCGGGATCTTGTATTACGGCACGAGTAAAGAGACTTGCCGGTAACGAGGTTGAACTAGGTATGGAGATACCGACGATCGAATCTCGGGCAAGTAACATACCGAAGAACAAAGGGAACGTTATACAGGATTAACTGAATCCTTGACATAGAGGTTCGACCGATAAAGATCTTCGTAGAATATGTAGGAACCAATGTGGACGTCCAGGTCCCGCCATTGGTTATTGACCGTAGAGGTGTCTCGGTCATGTCTACATAGTTCTCGAACCCGCAGGGTCTGCACACTTAAGGTTCGGTGACGTTTCGGTAGTGTAGAGTTATGTATGGTGGTGATCGAAGTTTGTTCGGAGTTCCGGATGAGATCCCGGACGTCATGAGGATCTCCGGAATGGTCCAGAGGTAAAGATTCATATATAGGAAGTCCCAGTTTGGTTTCCAGAAAAGTTTCAGGCTCATCGGTAGTGTACCGGGAGTGCTGGTAGTGTACCGGGAGTGCCGGTAGTGTACCGGGAGACCTCCGGGAGGGGTACTTCGACCCCAAGAGGTCCATGGGCTGTGGTATAGTATTAACCAGCCCTTAGTGGGCTGGGAAAACAGCCACAAAGGCCCATGGCGCAGGAGAGAAAGTCCTAAAGCAAAAAGTGGAAAATCAACCAATAGGAGGCAATCCTACTCCAACTAGGATTGGAGGTGAAGTAGGATTGCTTCCCACCTCCTATTTTGGCCGACCCAAAGGCCTTGGCTACCTCTCCTCTCCTCTCCTCCTATATATACTAGTGGATTGGGTGGTTTTTGGACAGAATTTCCGGCCACGTGCTACCCGTTCCACCGGTGCATAGTTTCTCCTCTAGATCGTAGTTCCGCAGTGCTTAGGCGAAGCCCTGCCGGAATTGCTCCACCACCATCAACGGAGCGCCGTCACGCTGCCGGTGAACTCTCTCTCCTCTCCACCTTCTCTTGCTGGATCAAGACGGTGGAGATCGTCATCAAGCTGCACGTGTGCTGAACGCGGAGGTGCCGTCCGTTCGGTACTAGATCGGAAGGATCGTGATCAAGGCCACGGGACGTTCGTGATCAGATCGCGGGACGGATCGTGACGAGATCACGGGACGGTTCGTGATTAGATCGCGGGACGCTCGGTGATTTGGATCGCGAAGAAGTTCGACTACACCAACCGCGTTTCTTAACACTTCCCGCTTAGCGATCTACAGGGGTATGTAGATCCACTCTCCCTCTCGTAGATGCTCATCACCATGGATAGGTTTGCGTGTGCGTAGGAAAATTTTTGTTTCCCATGCGACGTTCCCCAACAGCCATGTGGTGGGCCTTAAATACCGGTCCGTGGGCCAACCGGTACTAAAAGTCTGGAACTTTAGTCCCAACCCTTTAGTACCAGTTGGGGAACCGGTACTAAAGGCCCATCCCGACCGGGACTGCAGATCGACATTCTACTAGTGCCTCACCGCCGACCGTAAGGCTCTCCCTCTCCTCTCCCCTGCCCTCATCCCTCTCTCTGCTGCGATCTACAAGGGTATGTAGATCCACTCTCCCTCTCGTAGATGCTCGTCACCATGGATAGGTTTGCATGTGCGTAGGAAAAATTTTGTTTCCCATGCGACGTTCCCCAACAGTGGCATCAGGAGCTAGGTTGATGGTTCGATGAGATCTCGAGTAGAACACAAAAGGTTTGTGGGCGTTGATGCTTAGATTGCTTCCTCCCTTGGTCGGATTTTGTTTCAGCGGGATTGTGAGATGAAGCGGCCCGGACCAACATTACTCGTACGCTTACGAGAGACCGGTTCCCTCGACGCAACTTGTTGCTTAGATGGCTTGCGGGTGACAGTTTCTCTTACTTTAGTTGGATCGGATTCGACAAAGGCGGTCCTTGAGAAGGTTGAAAAGCAAACTACGTATCACCGTTGTGGCTTTGCATAGGTGAGAATCGTTCTTGCTAGATACCCGTAGCAGCCACGTAAAACTTGCAACAACAACTAGAGGACGTCTAACTTGTTTTTGCAGGGTATGTTGTGATATGATATGGCCAATTACATGATGAGATATATGTTATGTATGAGATGATCATGTGATGTATAGAATTTCACGACTTGCATGTCGATGAGTACGGCAACCGGCAGGAGCCATAGGGTTGTCTTTAATTATTGTATGACCTGCGTGTCAATCATTAAGCGCTATGTAATGCTTTACTTTATCGCTACGGTAGCAATAGTTGTAGAAGCTTGCAGGGCATGATAACCCCGATGGCGACACGTTGATGGAAATCATGGTGTCGTGCCGGTGACGATGGAGATCATGCCGATGTTTTGAAGATGGAGATCTTAAACACAAGTTCATGGCCATATCATGTCACTTATGAATTGCATGAGATGTTAATCCTTTTTTGCACCTTGTTTTGCTTAGTACGACGGTAGCATTATAAGGTGATCCCTCACTTAAATTTCAAGATAAATTGTGTTCTCCCCGAGTGTGCACCGTTGCGAAAGTTTGTCGTGTCAAGACACCACGTGATGATCGGGTGTGATAGATTCTACGTTCACATACAACGGGTGCAAGCCATATTTGCACGTGCAGAACACTCGGGTTAAACTTGATGAGCCTAGCATGTACAGACATGGCCTCGGAACACAAGAGACCGAAAGGTCGAACATGAGTCATATAGTAGATATGATCAACATAATGATGTTCACCATTGAAGCCACCTTAACTCACGTGATGATCGGACTTGAGTTGGTGAATTTGGATCATGTGACACTCAGATGACCTGAGGGATGTCAATTTGAGTGGGAGCTTTAGTAATTTGATTAACTAAACTCATTATGTTGAACAATAGTCTAAGTAACCTTTGCATATTTATGTTGAAGATCAATGGCTCGCGCAGTAGCACCCCTGAATTTTAATGCGTTCCTAGAGAAAGCTAAATTGAAAGATGATGGAAGTAACTTTGTTGACTGGGCCCGTAATCTGAGGATTATCCTCACGGCTTCCCGGAAGTCATATGTCCTTGATGCACCGCTTGGTGACCAGCCAGAAGACATGACCTCCGAAGACGTTAAGAACGCTTGGGAGGCTCGTGCTGGAGACTACTCAATAGTTCAGTGTGCAATATTGTATGGCTTAGAACCGGGACTTCAAAGACGTTTTGAACGTCATGGAGCATATGAGATGTTCCAGGAGTTGAAGTTTATCTTTCAGAAGAATGCCCGGATCGAGAGGTATGAGACCTCTGATAAATTCTATGCTTGCAAGATGGAGGAGAATGGGTCTATTAGTGAGCACATACTCAGAATGTCTGGGTACTCAAACCATCTAGCGGAGTTGGGAATTACCCTTCCGCCGGAGGCGATCATTGATAGAGTTCTTCAATCGCTGCCACCTAGTTACAAGAGCTTTGTGATGAACTATAACATGCACGGGATGAACAAGTCAGTCGCCGAGCTGTTTGCGATGCTGAAAGTCGCTGAGTCTGAAATCCAGAAAGAACATCAAGTGTTGATGGTCAATAAAACCACTAGTTTCAAGAAAAACGGCAAACGCAAAGGCAAGAAGGGTAAAACCAAGAAGGATGGAAAAGCAGTTGCTACTCCTACAAAGAAGCCTAAGCATGGACCTAATCCAGAAACTGAGTGCTTTCATTGCAAAGGAACTGGTCACTGGAAGCGGAACTGCCCCAAGTACCTTGCTGGCAAGAAGGCGGCCAATGACAAACAAGGTATATATGATATACATGTTATTGATGTGTACCTTACTAGTTCTCGTAGTGGTGCCTGGGTATTTGATACCGGTTCGGTTGCTCACATTTGCAACTCAAAGCAGGAACTATGGAATAAACGAAGACTGGCAAAGGATGAAGTGACGATGCGCGTGGGAAATGGTTCCAAGGTTGATGTGATCGCCGTCGGCACGCTCTCTCTTCGATTACCATCGGGATTAGTGATGAACCTGAATAATTGTTATTTAGTGCCTGCGTTAAGCATGAACATTATATCTGGATCTTGTTTATTGTGAGACAGTTACTCATTTAAATCAGAGAATAAAGGTTGTTCTATTTATATGAGTAATATCTTTTATGGTCATGCACCCAATGTTAGGGGTTTATTCATATTGAATCTTGATAGTTATGAGACACATGTTCATAACATTGATGCCAAAAGATGTAGAGTTGATAATGATAGTACCACTTTCTTGTGGCACTGCCGTTTAGGTCATATTGGTGTAAAACGCATGAGGAAGCTCCATGCTGATGGACTTTTGGAGTCACTTGATTTTGAATCACTTGACACATGTGAACCATGCCTCATGGGCAAGATGACTAAAACGCCGTTCTCTGGAACAATGGAACGGGCAAGTGACTTGTTGGAAATCATACAAACAAATGTGTGCGGTCCAATGAATGTCGAAGCGCGCGGTGGTTATCGTTACTTTCTCACCTTCACTGATGACTTGTAGATATGGATATATTTACTTGATGAAACACAAGTATGAAACGTTTGAAAAGTTCAAGCAATTTCAGAGTGAAGTTGAGAATCATCGTAACAAGAAGATTAAATTTCTGCGATCTAATCGAGGAGGTGAATATCTGAGTTATGAGTTTGGCAGTCACTTAAGACAATGTGGAATTGTTTCACAGTTGACACCGCCCGGAACACCACAGCGTAATGGTGTGTCTGAACGTCGTAATCGGACCTTATTAGATATGGTGCGTTCTATGATGTCTCTTGCCGATTTGCCACTATCGTTTTGGGGTTATGCATTAGAGACAGATGCATTCACTTTAAATAGGGCACCATCGAAATCCGTTGAGACGACGCCATATGAACTGTGGTTTGGCAAAAAGCCGAAGTTGTCGTTTCTTAAAGTTTGGGGATGTGATGCTTATGTCAAAAAGCTTCAGCCTGAAAAGCTGGAACCCAAAGCGGAGAAATGCGTCTTCATAGGATACCCAAAAGAGACAGTCGGGTATACCTTCTATCTCAGATCCGAGGGCAAAGTGTTTGTCGCTAAGAACGGAACATTTCTTGAGAAAGAGTTTCTCTCGAAAGAATTGAGTGGGAGGAAAATAGAGCTTGATGAGGTTTTTGAACCTTTGCTTCTACCAGAAAATAGCGCAGCGCAGAAATATGTTTCTGTCGATCCTACGACGGTTGAAGAAGAAGTTAATGATGATGATCATGAAGCTTCGGATCAAGTTACTAATGAACCTCATAGGTCGACAAGAACGCGTGCTACTCCTGAGTGGTACAGCAATCCTGTCTTAGAGGTCATGTTGTTGGACAACAATGAACCTACGAGCTATGAAGGAGCGGTGATGGGCCCGGATTCCGAGAAATGGTTAGAGGCCATGAAATCCGAGATGGGATCCATGTATGAAAACAAAGTATGGACTTTGGAAGTACTACCTGAAGGCCGAAAGGCCATTCAGAACAAATGGATTTTTAAGAAGAAGACGGACGCAGACGGTAATGTCACCATCTATAAAGCTCGACTTGTGGCAAATGGTTTTTCACAAGTTCAAGGAGTTGACTACGATGAGACTTTCTCACCCGTAGCGATGCTTAAGTCTGTCAGAATCATGTTGGCAATAGCTGCTTATTTCGACTATGAAATTTGGCAGATGGATGTCAAAACGGCGTTCCTCAACGGTTTCCTTGAGGAAGAGTTGTATATCATGCAAACCCGAAGGTTTTGTTGATCCAGAGAATGCTGACAAAGTTTGCAAACTCCAGCGATCCATTTATGGACTGGTGCAAGCATCTCGGAGTTGGAATAAGCGTTTTGATGAGGTGATCAAAGCGTTTGGGTTTATACAAGTTTATGGAGAAGCTTGTATTTACAAGAAAGTGAGTGGGAGCTCTGTAGCATTTCTAGTGTTATATGTGGATGACATATTGCTGATTGGAAACGATATAGAAATGCTGGAAAGTGTGAAGGAATATTTGAATAAGAGTTTTTCAATGAAGGACCTAGGAGAAGCTGCTTTCATATTAGGCATTAAGATCTATAGAGATAGGTTGAGACGCTTAATAGCACTTTCACAGAGCACATACCTTGATAAAGTTTTGAAGAAGTTCAAAATGGAGCAGTCCAAGAAGGGGTTCTTGCCTGTGTTACAAGGTGTGAAGTTGAGTAAGACTCAATGCCCAGTGACTGCAGAAGATAAAGAAAAGATGAGCGTCATCCCCTATGCTTCAGCCATAGGCTCTATCATGTATGCAATGCTGTGCACCAGACCCGATGTTAGCCTTGCCATAAGTATGGCCGGAAGGTTTGAAAGTGATCCTGGAATAGAGCACTGGCAAGCGGTCAAGAATATCCTTAAGTACCTTAACAGGACTAAGGACATGTTTCTCGTTTATGGAGGTGATGAAGAGCTCGTCGTAAATGGTTACATCGATGCAAGCTTTGACACTGATCCGGACAATTCTAAATCGCAAACCGGATACTATTTATTCTTAACGGGGGAGCGGTAAGCTGGTGCAGTTCCAAGCAAAGCATGGTAGTTGATTCTACGTGCGAAGCAGAGTACATCGCAGCCTCGGAGGCAGCGAAGGAAGGTGTCTGGATGAAGCAGTTCATGACAGATCTTGGAGTAGTGCCAAGTGCACTGAATCCAATAAACCTGTTCTGTGACAACACTGGTGCCATTGCTCTAGCCAAGGAACCAAGGTTTCACAAGAGGACCAGACACATAAAGTGACGCTTCAACTCCATCCGGTTCTACATCGAGGAGAAGGACATAAATATTTGCAAAGTGCACACGGATCTGAATGTTGCAGATCCGTTGACTAAACGTCTTCCAAGGGCTAAACATGATCAACACCAGAACTGTATGGGTGTTCGATTCATTACCATGTAAATCACATAGTGATGTGAACTAGATTATTGACTCTAGTGCAAGTGGGAGACTGTTGGAAATATGCCCTAGAGGCAATAAATAAAGTGTTTATTATTATATTTCCTTGTTCATGATAATCGTTTATTATCCATGCTATAATTGTATTGAATGGAAACACATTGCATGTGTGGGTAAATAGACAACACAATGTCCCTAGTATGCCTCTAGTGAACTAGCTCGTTGATCAAAGGATGGTTAAGGTTTCCTAGCCATGGACATGAGATGTCATTTGATAACGGGATCACATCATTGGGATAATGATGTGATGGACAAGACCCAAACTACAAACGTAGCATATGATCGTGTCAGTTTATTGCTACTGTTTTCTGCATGTCAATGTATATGTTCCTATGACCATGAGATCATGCAACTCACGGATATCGGAGGAGTGCCTTGTGTGTATCAAACGTCACAACGTAACTGGGTGACTATAAAGGTGCTCTACAGGTATCTCCGATGGTGTCTGTTGAGTTGGCATGGATCGAGACTGGGATTTGTTACTCCGTGTAACGGAGAGGTATCTCGGCGCCCACTCGGTAATGCAACATCACAATAAGCCTTGCAAGCAATGTGACTAATTGTTAGTTGCGGGATCTTGTATTATGGAACGAGTAAAGAGACTTGCTGGTAATGAGGTTGAACTAGGTATGGAGATACCGACGATCGAATCTTGGGCAAGTAACATACCGAAGAACAAAGGGAACGTTATACGGGATTAACTGAATCCTTGACATAGAGGTTTGACCGATAAAGATCTTCATAGAATATGTAGGAACCAATGTGGACGTCCAGGTCCCTCCATTGGTTATTGACCGTAGAGGTGTCTCGGTCATGTCTACATAGTTCTCGAACCCGCAGGGTCTGCACACTTAAGGTTCGGTGACGTTTCGGTAGTGTAGAGTTATGTATGGTGGTGACCGAAGTTTGTTCGGAGTCCCGGATGAGATCCTGGACGTCTCGAGGAGCTCCGGAATGGTCCGGAGGTAAATATTCATATATAGGAAGTCCCAGTTTGGTTTCAGGAAAAGTTTCGGGCTCATCGGTAGTGTACCGGGAGTGCCGGTAGTGTACCGGGAGTGCCGGTAGTGTACCGGGAGACCTCCGGGAGGGGTACTTCGACCCCAAGAGGTCCATGGGCTGTGGGATAGTATTAACCAGCCCTTAGTGGGCTGGGAAAACAGCCACAAAGGCCCATGGCGTAGGAGAGAAAGTCCTAAAGCAAAAAGTGGAAAATCAACCAATAGGAGGCAATCCTACTCCAACTAGGATTGGAGGTGAAGTAGGATTGCTTCCCACCTCCTATTTAGGCCGACCCAAAGGCCTTGGCTACCTATCCTCTCCTATCCTCCTATATATAATAGTGGATTGGGTTGCTTTTGGACAGAATTTCCGGCCACGTGCTACCCGTTCCACCGGTGCATAGTTTCTCCTCTAGATCGTAGTTCCGCAGTGCTTAGGCGAAGCCCTGCCGGAATTGCTCCACCACCATCACCGGAGCGCCATCACGCTGCCGGTGAACTCTCTCTCCTCTCCACCTTCTCTTGCTGGATCAAGATGGTGGAGATCGTCATCAAGCTGCACGTGTGCTGAACGCGGAGGTGCCGTCCGTTTGGTACTAGATCGGAAGGATCGTGATCAAGGCCACGGGACGTTCGTGATCAGATCGCGGGACGGATCGTGACGAGATCACGGGACGGTTCGTGATTAGATCGCGGGACGCTCGGTGATTTGGATCGCGAAGAAGTTCGACTACACCAACCGCGTTTCTTAACACTTCCCGCTTAGCGATCTACAGGGGTATGTAGATCCACTCTCCCTCTCGTAGATGCTCATCACCATGGATAGGTTTGCGTGTGCGTAGGAAAATTTTTGTTTCCCATGCGACGTTCCCCAACAGCCATGTGGTGGGCCTTAAATACCGGTCCGTGGGCCAACCGGTACTAAAAGTCTGGAACTTTAGTCCCAACCCTTTAGTACCAGTTGGGGAACCGGTACTAAAGGCCCATCCCGACCGGGACTGCAGATCGACATTCTACTAGTGCCTCACCGCCGACCGTAAGGCTCTCCCTCTCCTCTCCCCTGCCCTCATCCCTCTCTCTGCTGCGATGATGTTCATATGAACCCTAGGTGTTCATATGAAGCCAAGATTTGTTTAGGGCAGTAGGCATTTTTTAGCATTTAGGAAAAACGATTAGCAATTTAGCTATAAAAATTTATTTGGACTATGGACCTAAATCTGGTCCAAATTTAATTCAAATAAAATTTGAATTACTTGGACTATGGACCTGAATATTTTTGAAGAAATTGGGTGTAGGTACTAAGGTCCTTCTGTGGACATTTTGGTGAGGTCAGAAGGGTTAGAGAAAATGGAGTTCCTTTGCAATTTCTAATATGGTCAAGTATTGTTGGAATATTTGCTCTAAAACAATTTGGATGAAAAGAAAATAATAGTTCCTCAATAGTGTTTGCTCATGTTATATACAACATTGAATTGGTTCGATTGTGCCCAAGTGGCCTTTTCTTGTTTATAGGGAATGATTCCGAGTGGCCTATGTTTTGCCATAATGTTGATTCATTTTCATTCCGGCAAATTTCAGGCGTTCTATTTGTCCAATTTGTAGCAAAGGTCATGCCAATTTTTTTCATGAATTTTAGCATGACTTGTGCTTCAACGCAGGACATATCGATTGCTTCTGATTTGCCACAACGGGAATTCAATGATATTCCGGTAAAACATAAGGCAATTTTTCTATGTCATTGCTCGATATATGGAACGGGTTGACTTTAGCTCTGCTAAGTGTTTATTAATTTTGTTTTCATAATTAAGCATTTGTTCTCGACGTCGACAATGCCTGGTCCGCATCCTCGTCGTCGATTCGGTGGAGGAGGCATGCTTGATTATAGGGGCCATGTCCAGGGCTGGGCTCCACCGGGCTGGTACTGCGAGGTCCTACCTTCCGGGGCACGCAACTTGGTGAGGACGCAGCCCGTCGTCGACCCGAAGGTTATTTGGTGGCGGTCGCGTGGGCCACTATCGGTGCAGAGGGAGCCGGCCCCCGCTGAGGTGATACGTCGCCGTGTTAGGGAGGAGGACGAGCACGTCCGACGATATATGGCTGTGTTGGACACCAGGTTCTCCAATACCTGGCAGGTTCTTCAAGGATCTCACCCGAGCTATGATCCTGTGATGGTTCGTTCTCTTTGGGTGTCCACCGCCCGTGCCGATACCCGTCGTTCACTATGGTTCTAATTGTATTCGTGATGTTATATGTATGATACTATTCGAGATGTATTAGTGATACTATTCGACGATGTACGGACGCAAGAGATGATTTAGTTTTGCTTATTGAATGCATGCTAATTTGAATACTAATTTGTTTTATGGTTTAGTTTTGCTTATTGAATGCACGTCTGTTTCAACTATGAACATAGGAAATGTCTTGTGCTACAATGTAGGAAATATCGAGTGCTTGTGATTTGCCAGTCATTTCGGCAAAACATATGGCATTTTTCTATGTCATTGCTCGATATATGGAGCGGGTTGACTTTAGGTCTGTTTTGGCTCCTTGTGTTTCTTTCGGTGAGGGAGAGTGTCCACCATATATATATATATATATATATATATATATATATATATGAGAGAGAGAGAGGAAGAATCCCGACTGTTGTCATCGGTGTCGCTTCTCCTTCGTTTCCGTGTGCTAGAAATTTTGGTGTAATGCACTCAGGGACGAATGGAGGAGCCACCATCACCGACGGTCGCAATATCAGAAGGAGTGCCCACCATATACGTGAGATGAGAGTTTAGGAAGGAAAGACTCGACAGACCTAAAGTCAACCCGTTGCATATTGAGTAATAGTGATATGTGTGTTGATCAGTTTTCTCATAGTTCCCTTTGATCAATTTTAAATGTTTCAACTATGAACATAGGAAATGTATGATGACGAAAGGGAAGTCGCTATGTGCGAATACTGCAAAGACGAGCACGGCCTGTGTGACAAGTCGTTCCTAGTTGATGGTAGGCGTTTCAGCATCAAGCTGGGTGAGACCTTCGAAGTGGGTATAGTAAGTCACAACGACAAGTGTTTTTTCGTAATTAAGCATGACTTCTACTTCTTTTGCTTCAACTTATAATTTTAAATTTTTATTATTCTACTAGCGTATCCCCTGCCATGCAAGAACTGCTGTAACTATGGAGGTAAAGATAGTTCACTTGAGGACCGAGCATGGTTTTACTTTTGCGGTAAAATTGTACCATGGAGACACCTACTGCTATTTTGAATGCAAAACTTGGAGAGCACTATGCAAGGTTTATGCATTTGAGCCTAATATGCTTATCACCTTTGATATTCATCCCGAAGATGAAATTGAAGGTAATATCGACATCTGGGTCGATGTGCAGACGCCTCCAGTTCTACCATTATGTGAGTTTCTCAACCATAGTTATTAAGTAATTTATATTGTTTATTTAAAAATAGTTGACAACTTATTTGCATTGGCAGCTTATTTTCATTCTTCAAAAAATGTACGGAACATGGTAGACAGAACCTACTACTACAATGATGAAGCAGAATTAACTTATAAGGAGAAAGAACATCTTACCGCATTTTTTAGTCATCTTGAGAATTACAAATAGCTATTATCAAACTCCTCCACATTATGGTCAATACGTGCCACTAGTGCACGTGGTGAACTACGGTAACATCCATGGAGATTGCATGGTAAGATATTCTACTATTATGACATTCGTGCATCTTTTGCATAAATTTATTCTAAAACTAAACTACATTGCTAACTACAAAGTTATTACTATGTTTTTCAACAGAAAATCCCGAAGGATTGTGTGCCTCATCTGATGTTTCCGAGAGGTTGCGTTGTTGTTATGAGTTTAGGGTCACCACGGCCAGGTCAGCCTACGCATGAGTCCTGTCCATACCGGATTTCTAAAACCGATCAAGACATGACAATCAAAGATTGGAAAAAATGTATGGTCAATCTTAGAGAGCTACTTGGAAGCAACATTGTGCGTAGGCCAAGAATGGGAGACAAGATGATCTCCGTTCTCTGTAATGGAGAGTCAGGGCCTATCTTGTTTTATGATATTGTACCTAAGAAAGGGTAGAGTAGGTCCTATAAGAGAGGACTAGGTCGTAGGTACAATGTGTTATTATGTGCTACAATGTGTTAGAGTTGATGATGAGGAGGAGGAGGAGTTGTAATTATGACTAGTGACAAACTTGTTATATGATGTCTCATTGACGAAAATGAGGAGGAAGAGGAGTTCTTATATGACAATGATGTATTATGATGATCTGATGAAACTACTGTATAGATCATGTATAAATACATCAAAAATACGTAGAGGGTGTAAATCTACGAAAGTAGGAATACTAGCAGTAGAGCTGGAAATCAGCTAATACCAGCGCTGGATTAGCAACAGTGCTCCGTTCGTCCAAGCACTACATATAGTTAGCAGCAGTGCTTTCCAGGCAAGCGCTACTATTAACAACACATAGTAGTAGCACTTGCCAGGTCAGCGCTACTGATAAAACTTAGTTGTAGCGCGATAGCAGTAGCGCTGGACCCAGCGCTACTACTATGCATATTTCGAGCGCTACTACTAGGGTTTTCCCTAGTAGTGTAGATCATTGTAATAAACATCGAACCAGAGAGAGAGAGAGAGAGAGAGAGAGAGATCTAGCTACAGGTATGGGCTCGTAGGTCCTGTAGGAACTACCCACACATCATTAGGAAGGCATCAAGGTTGATGAAGATGGCCTCCGTGATGGATTCCCCCTCTGAAGAGTACCGAAATAGGCCTCCAAATGGGATTATGGAAGAACAGATGCTTGTGGCGGCAGAAAAAATTGTTTTGGGTGCTCCTCTAGGGTGTTTGGATATATGTGAATTTATAGGCCAAAGAGTCGGGTGAGAGGGGTCACACAGAGGCCACAATGGGGCAGGGTGCACCCTATCTACTCGGGCGCGTCCCCTGCCTTGTCGTCTCTGTTGGGGAACATTGCATGGGAAACAAAAAAATTCCTACGCACATGCAGATCTATCCATGGTGATGAGCATCTACAAGAGGGAGAGTGGATCTACGTACCCTTGTAGATCGCTAAGCGGGAAGCGTTAAGAAACGCAGTCGGTGTAGTCGAACGTCTTCGCGATCCAAATCGCCGAGCGTCCCGCGATCCAATCATGATTCGTCCCGCGAACTTGATCACGATCCGTACCACGAACTTGATCATGATCCGTCCCACGAACTTGATCACGATCCTTCCGATCTAGCGCTGAACGGACGGCACCTCCGCGTTCAGCACACGTACAGCTTGATGACAATCTCCGCCGTCTTGATCCAGCAAGAGAGAGCGGAGAGGTAGAAGAGTTCACCGGCAGCGTGACGGCACTCCGGCGATGGTGGTGGAGCAATTCCGGCAGGGCTTCGCCTAAGCACTGCAGAAATCCGATCTAGAGGAGAAACTATACACTGGAGGAACAGGTAGCATGTGGCTGTAAAAACTAGTGCAAAACCCTAAAATCCACCAGTATATATAGGAGGAGAGGAGGAGAGGCTGGATCAAGGGCCAAGGCTCCTATAGGAGTCGGCCGAACCAACTAGGATCGGAGGACTCTCCTCCAATCCTAGTAGGACTAGCATTCGTCCTTTTTTTTTTTCCTTTTTCCACCTTTTCCTATTGAGTTTTCTTCTCCAGCCACATGGGCCTTGTGTGGGAGTTTCCACCAGCTCACTAAGGGATGATATTCACTCTCCCACAGCCCATGTAGCCTCTTGGGTCGAAATACCCCTCCCGGAGGCCTCCCAGTACACTACCGACACTCCCGATACACTACCGATGAGCCCGAAACTTTTCCGGCGACCAAAACAGGACTTCCTATATATGAATCTTTAGCTCCGGACCATTTAGGAGCTCCTCATGAAGTCCGGGAACTCATCCGGGACTCCGAACAACCTTCGGTCACCACCATACATAACTCTATACTATCGAAACGTCACCAAACCTTAAGTGTGCAGACCCTGCGGGTTCGAGAACTATGTAGACATGACCGAGACACCTCTATGGTTAATAACCAATAGCGGGACCTAGATTTCCATATTGGTTCCTACATATTCTACGAAGATATTTTATCATCCGAACCTCTATGTCAACGATTCAGTTAATCTCGTATGATGTTTCCTTTGTTCTTCGGTATGTTACTTGCCCGAGATTCGATCGTCGGTATCTCCATACCTAGTTCAACCTCGTTACTGGCAAGTCTCTTTACTCGTTCCGTAATACAAGATCCCGTGACTAACACTTAGTCACACTGCTTGCAAGGCTTATTGTGATGTTGTATTACCGAGTGGGCCCTGAGATACCTCTCCGTCACACGGAGTAACAAATCCCAGTCTTGATCCATGCCAACTCAACAGACACCCTCGGAGATACCTATAGAGCACCTTTATAGTCACCCAGTTACGTTGCGACGTTTGATACTCACAAGGCACTCCTCCGATGTCCATGAGTTGCATGATCTCATGGTCATAGGAACATATACTTGACATGCAGAAAACTGTAGCAATAAACTGACACGATCATAAGCTACGTTTGTAGTTTGGGTCTTGTCCATCACATCATTCTCCTAATGATGTGATCCCGTTATGAAATGACATCTCATGTCCATGGCTAGGAAACCTTAACCATCTTTCGATCAACGAGCTAGTTCACTAGAGGCATACTAGGGACATTGTGTTTGTCTATGTATCCACACATGTATCCATGTTTCCAATTAATACAATTCTAGCATGGATAATAAACAATTATCATGAACAAGGAAATATAATAATAAAAACTTTATTCATTGCCTCTAGGGCACATTTCCAATAGTCTCCCACTTGCACTAGAGTCAGTAATCTAGCTCACATCACTATGTGATTTACATTGTAATGAATCGAACACCCATGCAGTTCTGGTGTTGATCATGTTTAGCTCTTGGAAGAGGTTTAGTCAATGGGTCTGCAACATTCAGATCCGTGTGCACTTTGCAAATATTTATCTCCTTCTCCTCGATGTAATATCGGATGGAGTTGAAGCGTCGCTTTATATGTCTGGTCCTCTTGTGAAACCTTGGTTCCTTGGCTAGAGCAATGGCACCAGTGTTGTCACAGAACAGGCTCATTGGATTCAGTGCACTGGGCACTACTCCAAGATCTGTCATGAACTGCTTCATCCAGACACCTTCCTTCGCCGCCTCCGAGGCTACGATGTATTCCGCTTCGCGCGTAGAACCAGCTACCACGCTTTGCTTGGAACTGCACCAGCTTACCGCTCCCCCGTTAAGAATAAATACGTATCTGGTTTGCGACTTAGAGGCGTCCGGATCAGTGTCAAAGCTTGCATCGACGTAACCCTTTACGACGAGCTCTTCATCACCTCCATAAACGAGAAACATTTCCTTAGTCCTTTTCAGGTACTTAAGGATATTCTTGACCGCTTGCCAGTGCTCCATTCCAGGATGACTTTGAAACCTTCCGGCCATACTTATGGCAAGGCTAACATCGGGTCTTGTGCACCGCATTGCATACATGATAGAGCCTATGGCTGAAGCATAGGGGATGACACTCATCTTTTCTCTATCTTCTGCAATTAGTTGGCATTGAGTCTTACTCAAATTCACACCTTGTAACACAGGCAAGAACCCTTTCTTGGACTGATCCATTTCGAACTTCTTCAAAACTTTATCAAGGTATGTGCTCTGTGAAAGTGCTATTAAGCATCTCGATCTATCTCTATAGATCTTAATGCCTAATATGAAAGCAGCTTCTCCTAGGTCCTTCATTGAAAAACTCTTGCTCAAATATTCGTTCACGCTTTCCAGCATTTCTATATTGTTTCCAATCAGCAATATGTCATCCACATATAATACTAGAGATGCTATAGAGCTCCCACTCACTTTCTTGTAAATACAAGCTTCTCCGTAAACTTGTATAAACTCAAATGCTTTGATCACCTTATCAAAGCGCTTATTCCAACTCTGAGATGCTTGCACCAGTCCATAAATGGATCGCTAGAGTTTGCAAACCTTGTCAGCATTCTCTGGATCGACAAAACCTTCGGGTTGCATCATATACAACTCTTCCTCAAGGAAACCGTTGAGGAACGCTGTTTTGACATCCATCTGCCAAATTTCATAGTCGAAATAAGCAGCTATTGCTAACATGATTCTGACAGACTTCAGCATCGCTACGGGTGAGAAAGTCTCATAGTAGTCAACTCCTTGAACTTGTGAAAAACCCTTTGCCACAAGTCAAGCTTTATAGACGGTGACATTATCGTCCGCGTATGTCTTCTTCTTAAAGGTCCATTTGTTCTGAATGGCCTTTCGCCCTTCAGGTAATACTTCCAAAGTCCATACTTTGTTTTCATACATGGATCCCATCTCGAATTTCATGGCCTCTAACCATTTCTTAGAATCCGGGCCCATCACTGCTCCTCCATAGCTCGTAGGTTCATTGTTGTCCAACAACATGACCTCCAAGACAGGGTTGCCATACCACTCAGGGGTAGTACGCGGCCTTGTCGACCTACGAGGTTCAATAGCAGCTTGATCCGAAGCTTCATGATCATCATCATTAACTTCCTCTTCTACCGTCGTAGGTTCCACAGAAACATCTTTCTGCGCTGCGCTACTTTCTGGTTGAAGTAAAGGTTCAATAACCTCATCAAGCTCTATTTTCCTCCCACTCAATTCTTTCGAGAGAAACTCTTTCTCAAGAAATGTTCCGTTCTTAGCGACAAACACTTTGCCTGCGGATGTGAGATAGAAGGTATACCCGACTGTCTCTTTCGGGTATCCTATGAAGACGCATGTCTCCGCTTTGGGTTCCAGCTTCAGGCTGAAGCTTTTTGACATAAGCGTCACATCCCCAAACTTTAAGAAACGACAACTTTGGCTTCTTGCCAAACCACAGTTCATATGGCGTCGTCTCAACAGATATTGATGGTGCCCTATTTAAAGTGAATGCAGCTGTCTCTAATGCATAACCCCAAAACGATAGTGGCAAATCAGCAAGAGATATCATAGAACGCACCATATCTAATAAGATTCGATTACGACGTTCGGACACACCATTACACTGTGGTGTTCCGGGCGGTGTCAACTGTGAAACAATTCCACACTGTCTTAAGTGACTGCCAAACTCATAACTCAGATATTCACCTCCTTGATCAGATCGCAGGAACTTAATCTTCTTGTTACGATGATTCTCAAC
Source organism: Hordeum marinum (assembly GCA_022496015.1). Classification (NCBI taxonomy): domain Eukaryota; kingdom Viridiplantae; phylum Streptophyta; class Magnoliopsida; order Poales; family Poaceae; genus Hordeum; species Hordeum marinum. Next base: position 560,437,497 of record CM039678.1, read on the forward strand.
TTCACTCTGAAATTGCTTGAACTTTTCAAACGTTTCACACTTGTGTTTCATTAAGTAAATATACCCATATCTACTTAAGTCATCAGTGAAGGTGAGAAAATAACAATATCCACCATGCGATGTAACATTCATTGGACCGCACACATCAGTATGTATGATTTCCAATAAGTCACTTGCCCGTTCCATTGTTCCAGAGAACGGCGTTTTAGTCATCTTGCCCATGAGGCATGGTTCACATGTGTCAAGTGATTCAAAATCAAGTGACTCCAAAAGTCCATCAGCATGGAGCTTCCTCATGTGTTTCACACCAATATGACCTAAACGGCAGTGCCACAAGAAAGTGGTACTATCATTATAACCTCTACATCTTTTGGCATCAATGTTATGAACATGTGTATCATCACTATCAAGATTCAATATGAATAAACCCCTCACATTGGGTGCATGACCATAAAAGATATTACTCATATAAATAGAACAACCTTTATTCTCTGATTTAAATGAGTAACCGTCTCGCAATAAACAAGATCCAAATATAATGTTCATGCTTAACGTAGGCACTAAATAACAATTATTTGGGTTTATCACTAATCCCGATGGTAATCGAAGAGAGAGCATGCTGACGGCGATCACATCAACCTTGGAACCATTTCCCACGTGCATTGTCACTTCGTCCTTTGCCAGCCTTTGTTTATTCCGTAGTTCCTGCTTTGAGTTGCAAATGTGAGCCACCGAACCGGTATCAAATACCCAGGCACTACTACGAAAGCTAGTAAGGTACACATCAATAACATGTATATCATATATACCTTGTTTGTCGTTGGCCGCCTTCTTGTCAGCCAGGTACTTGGGGCAGTTCCGCTTCCAGTGACCAGTTCCCTTGCAATGAAAACACTCAGTTTCTGGCTTGGGTCCATGCTTGGGCTTCTTTATAGGAGTAGCAACTGCTTTGCCATCCTTCTTGGTTTTACCCTTCTTGCCCTTGCCCTTTCCCTTGCCATTTTTCTTGAAACTAGTGGTTTTATTGACCATCAACACTTGATGTTCTTTCTGGATTTTAGACTCAGCAAATTTTAGCATCGCAAACAGCTCGGCGGCTGACTTGTTCATCCCGTGCATGTTATAGTTCATCACAAAGCTCTTGTAACTAGGTGGCATTGATTGAAGAACTCTGTCAGTGATCGCCTCTGGTGGCATGGCAATTCCCAACTCTGCTAGACGAGTTGAATACCCAGATATTCTGAGTATATGTTCACGGATAGACTCGTTCTCCTCCATCTTGCAAGCATAGAACTTATCGGAGGTTTCATACCTCTCGATCCGGGCGTTCTTTTGAAAGATAAACTTCAACTCTTGGAACATCTCATATGTTCCATGAAATTCAAAATGCCTTTGAAGTCCCGGTTCTAAGCCATACAATATTGCACACTGAACTATTGAGTAATCTCTAGTACGTGCCTCCCAAGCATTTTTAACGTCTTCGGAGGTCATGTCTTCTGGTTGGTCACCAAGCGGTGCATCAAGGACATATGATTTCTGGGAAGCCGTGAGGATAATCCTCAGATTACGGGCCCAGTCAACAAAGTTACTTCCATCATCTTTCAACTTAGCTTTCTCTAGGAACGCATTAAAATTCAGGGGGTGCTACTGCGCGAGCCATTGATCTACAACATAAATATGCAAAGTTTACTTAGACTATTGTTCAAGATAATGAGTTTAGTTAATCAAATTACTCAAGCTCCCACTCAAATTGACATCCCTCAGGTCATCTGAGTGTCACATGATCCAAATCCACCAACTCAAGTTCGATCATCACGTGAGTTGAGGTGGCTTCAATGGTGAACATCATTATGTTGATCATATCTACTATATGAATCATGTTTGACCTTTAGGTCTCTTGTGTTCCGAGGCCATGTATGTACATGCTAGGCTCTTCAAGTTTAACCCGAGTGTTCTGCGCGTGTAACACTGGCTTGCACCCGTTGTATGTGAACGTAGAGTCTATCACACCCGATCATCATGTGGTGTCTCAACACGACGAACTTTCGCAACGGTGCACACTCAGGGAGAACACAATTTATCTTGAAATTTAAGTGAGGGATCACCTTATAATGCTATGGTCGTACTAAGCAAAACAAGGTGCATAAAAAGGATTAACATCACATGCAATTCATAAGTGACATGATATGGCCATGAACTTGTGCTTTAGATCTCCATCTTGAAAGCACCGGCATGATCTCCATCGTCACCGGCACGACACCATGATCTCCATCATCTTGATCTCCATCAACGTGTCGCCATCGGGGTTGTCACGCCTTGCATGCTTCAACTACTATTGCTACCGTTTAGCGATTAAGTAAAGCATTACATAGCGCTTAATGATTGACACATAGGTCATACAATAATTAAAGACAACCCTATGGCTCCTGTCGGTTGCCGTACTCATCGACATGCAAGTCGTGAAATTCTATACATCACATGATCATCTCATACATCACATATATCACATCATGTAATTGGCCATATCACATCACAACATACCCTGCAAGAACAAGTTAGACGTCCTCTAATTGTTGTTGCATGTTTTATGTGGCTGCTACGGGTTTCTAGCAAGAACGATTCTCACCTATGCATGAATCACAACGGTGATACATAATTTGCTTTTCAACCTTCTCAAGGACCGCCTTTGTCGAATCCGATCCAACTAAAGTGAGAGAAACTGGCACCCGCAAGCCATCTATGCAACAAGTTGCGGTCGAGGGAACCAGTCTCTCGTAAGCGTACGAGTAATGTTGGTCTGGGCCACTTCATCTCACAATACTTCTGAACTAAAATCCGACCAAGGGAGGAATCAATCTAAGCATCAACGCCCACAAACCTTTTGTGTTCTACTCGAGATCTCATCAACACATAGACCTAGATCTGATACCATTATTGGGGAACGTTGCATGGGAAACAAAATTCTTCCTATGCACACGCAGATCTATCCATGGTGATGAGAATCTATGAGAGGGAGAGTGGATCTACGTACCCTTGTAGATCGCTAAGCGGGAAGCGTTAAGAAACGCGGTTGGTGTAGTCGAACGTCTTCGCGATCCAAGTCGCCGAGCGTCCCGCGATCCAATCACGATCCGTCCCGCGAACTTGATCACGATCCGTCCCACGAACTTGATCATGATCCGTCCCACAAACTTGATCGCGATCCGTCCCACGAACTTGATCACGATCCTTCCGATCTAGCGCCGAACGAACGACACCTCCGCGTTCAGCACACATACAGCTTGATGACGATCTCCGCCGTCTTGATCCAGCAAGAGAGAGCGGAGAGGTAGAATAGTTCACCGGTAGCGTGATGGCGCTCCGGCGATGGTGGTGGAGCAATTCCGGCAGGGCTTCGCCTAAGCACTGCAGAAATCCGATCTAGAGAAGAAACTATGCACTGGAGGAACGAGTAGCACGTGGGCGTAAAAACTAGTGCAAAACCCTAAAATCCACCAGTATATATAGGAGGAGAAGAGAAGAGGCTGGAGCAAGGGCCAAGGCTCCTATAGGAGTCGGCCGAACCAACTAGGATCGGAGGACTCTCCTCCAATCCTAGTAGGACTAGGATTCGTCCTTTTTTTTTCCTTTTTCCACCTTTTCCTATTGGGTTTTCTTCTTCAGCCACATGGGCCTTGTGTGGGAGTTTCCACAAGCCCACTAAGGGCTAATATTCACTCTCCCACAGCCCATGAAGCCTCTTGGGTCGAAATACCCCTCCCGAAGGCCTCCCAGTACACTACCGGCACTCCCGATACACTATCGATGAGCCCGAAACTTTTCCGGCGAGCAAAACAGGACTTCCTATATATGAATATTTACCTTCGGACCATTTCGGAGCTCCTCGTGACGTCCGGGATCTCATCCGGGACTTCAAACAACCTTCGGTCACTACCATACATAACTCTATACTACCGAAACGTCACCAAACCTTAAGTGTGTAGACCCTGCGGGTTCGAGAACTATGTAGACATGACCGAGACACCTCTACGGTCAATAACCAATAGTGGGACCTGGATGTCCATATTGGTTCAGTGAAGCTCTTTTATCGGTCAAACCTCTATGTCAAGGATTCAGTTAATCCCGTATGATGTTCCCTTTGTTCTTCGGTATGTTACTTGCCCGAGATTCGATCATCGGTATCTCCATACCTAGTGAAACCTCGTTACTGGCAACTCTCTTTACTCGTTCCGTAATACAAGATCTCGTGACTGACACTTAGTCACACTGCTTGCAAGGCTTATTGTGACGTTGTATTACCGAGTGGGCCCTGAGATACCTCTCCGTCACACGGAGTAACAAATCCCAGTCTTGATCCATGCCAATTCAACAGACACCCTCGGAGATACCTGTAGAACACCTTTATAGTCACCCAGTTACGTTGCGACGTTTGATACACACAAGGCACTCCTCCGATGTCCGTGAGTTGCATGATCTCATGGTCATAGGAATATATACTTGACATGCAGAAAAAAGTAGCAATAAACTGACACGATCATAAGCTACGTTTGTAGTTTGGGTCTTGTCCATCACATCATTCTCCTAATGATGTGATCCCGTTATGAAATGACATCTCATGTCCATGGCTAGGAAACCTTAACCATGTTTCGATCAACGAGCTAGTTCACTAGAGTCATACTAGGAACATTGTGTTTGTTTATGTATCCACACATGTATCCATGTTTCCAATTAATACAATTCTAGCATGGATAATAAACAATTATCATGAACAAGTAAATATAATAATAAACACTTTATTCATTGCCTCTAGGGCACATTTCCGACAGTCTCCTCGTGCAGCATCTACTGCCTCCGAAGCTTTCAAGGTCTTTTTGTCTGGAAAAAATCATCAAAATGTTTCGGCGCGTTTGGACTCCGTTTGGCACAGATTTTCTAAAAAAACAAAAAAATAGCAGAAAACAATACGTGACACTTGGCACCGAGTTAATAGGTTAGTTCCCATAAATGGTATAAAATGATGTGTAAAGCATACAAACTTAATAAAATAATAACATGAAAAAAGCGAAAGTATAGATAAATTGAAGACATATCAATGCCTAATCCAAATCTTTGTTCAGCCATCGGTCCAAGATTTCCTAATGAGCATGAAGCAACAATGATTCCCATGATGGTGACCATTCGGCTATTGGCGCAGATTGCTCACCCATTGGTCACGGCCCAACCAGACTCACAAGTGATAGCACACTATTCAGTGCCTAAAGTGCAAAATAGGACCACTCGATGCTCATATTTAAACATTTTAGTGGCTAAATGTATCTAAAATGTAGCGCGAATTATATTTTATCAAATAACTTTACACTCCTTCTAGCTCATGAAAATGTGGATGCCCGTTTTTTCAGTCATAATTTTTTTAGATATATAAAAAAAAGCTTATGGATTTTAACAATTATTCATGGTTTGGTTTGGTTTCACGAATTTTTCAAGTGTTAAAGATTTAAAAAATGTTCATGAATTTGAAAAACTCTTATAGTGCTCACATCTTTAAATCAAGAGTAGTTTTGAAAATAAAAAGGTAAATAAAAATAAAAATAAGGAACCAAATAATCTAAAAATAGAATTGATTAACAAAATCTAAAAAAGCTAGACGAGTATCCAAATGTAATAAGAACAAGCCATCTTGAAGCTTATCAGAGGGGGAGAGAGAGAGAGAGCTTATACCCAGTGCCTTAAGTGTCAAGAAATTATGATACAAAACAAACGTTCACGAATTCAAAAATGTATGAATTCAAAAATAATAATTAAAATATTACAAAGCAAAGTGCACAGATTCAAATATTTCATGAATTTAAATATATCATAGATTGTGACAAAAAATGTAATACGTTTGAAAAAATAATAATCGACTTTTGAAACCAAATCAAGAATTCCACAAAATATAGGGTCCTTCTAAAAAATAAGTGTGTGGACTTGGAAAAGATCACCGATTTGAATTGTTTTTAGGAATCTGAAAACTTTCATAGATTTTACAAAACCTATCAGAAATTTGGAAATAGTGTGTGGATTCAAATATATTCATCCATTTCAAGATAGTTTGCAGATCCGTAAAAAGATTCAGGAATTCGAAAAAACTTCCCGTGTTTTGAAATAATGGTTCACAAATTAGAAAAAAAAGTTCACAATTTGCGGAAACTTTTTGAATGTCAAAAAGGTTGCATATTTAAAGTTGGAAATGTAAATATATAATAAATGAAAAAAAAAGAAAAGAAGGTAAAAAAAGAAAGGCAGAACGAAAACCGTCCAGAAACCCCCAAAAAACACAATGAGAAACTTCCCAAAAACTGCCCAGAAGCTTGTAGAGGATGCACAAAACTTGCAGGGTTCGCTTCTAAGGAAAAATGAAACGGCTTCGCTTCCATCGAACAAAGAAAAAAAATGTAAAATGGACCGAGCCCAAGTGGAGGAGCGTGTGTGCGCCGAGTTGGCACTAGGACGCGGCCATACCTTGCTTCTAGCGAGATAGGAAGAAAGTCTCGTCACAGGGGGAGGCGAGAGATGGGAGGGCATAGACACACATGAGGACATTACCTCGGGTTATTTTTTATCTCGATTTATTTTTTTAATTTTGTTTATACTTCAAAATATTTTGAATAAATATATTAAACAAACACTTTGCATGCAAACATTTGAGAAAATTTTGACCAGCATTTCAAAATGTTTAATGTGTATAGATAACATCTTTCCCATATGTACAAAATAATTATCAAGAATATTACAAATTTTGATCATGTATTCAAAAAATGTTAACCCAGCATTTGAAAAAAAATCTTGTGTTTAATTTTTTTAAGCAAAGTTTCAAAAAATATTAAATGTGTATAAAAAATTGACCAAGTATTAAACGAGTGTTAATATTGCATTTGAATTTTTTTAATTATATGACAGTTTTCAATGTGTATAAAAATATTGACATGTATAAAAAAATGTTAATCAAGAATTTGAAAATGTTAAATGTGAATAGAAAAAATGTTGACCATGTATTTAAATATTTTGATCTAGTATTTCAAAAATGATAGTCAAGCATTTGAAAAGCTTAAATAGGTATGGAGAAAATGATGACCATGTATTCAAAAAATGTTAATATCATATTTAAAAGATCTTAATCAAGTGTTGAAAAAGTAAATTGAGTATGGATAAAAAATTGACCATGTATTCAAAAAATGTTTTGTTCAGAAACTGTAAACCATATATTGGTAAATGTACTAGATATATGCAAAACAATTTACAATGTGTATGAGTAAAATAGACATAAAAAATATGAAAAGCAATTAAATGTATAATGTGTGTATAAAAATATTCTATGTTTACTTAAAAAAAGTTAACATATCTTGAACAAAAAAGAAAAGCGATGAAAATTGACAAAAGAAAGAAACAAAGTGAAAACACGAAGAAAAGCAAGAAAGAAACAAAGAAACCCAAATTATAATGAAGAATGAAATAAAGCAAGTGACAAGAAAATAAAACCGAATCTCTATCTCATAATAAAGCACCAATTGCTTCTGGTCGTATGTCATTGATAATTTTGCAAAAAAATCCTTGTTTTTTCTTAATTCAAACGTACTCGTACTTTAATTGGCAAGACGAACCATTTTTTGATTTTACACAAAACCCCAACACTTTCAGGTAATCTACCTGCAGTTCTTTTTTAAGTGACAAAATGAATTGTTTTTTGCGTTCTTACATAAAACAAGATGACTTTTATTGTAATTAACCCGCAGTCTATGCAGAAAAATGTTTTTTTAATATTCATATATTTTATACCATAACTCCAATTATAACATGTTTTATGTCAAATTTGATTAAAAATATGTACAATCCGAATATGACGTTATTTTTACCCCTTAACCATTTTTTAAATGCTATTTAGAGTACAACCTTAATCAATAGCACACAAACAAATCAAAGACGAAATAAATGTAGCAATAGAAAAGTATCATCTCATGCCACGAGAGAGACGGCTTACAGTTGTCCACATTCAAGCACGTTGTGGTACTATAATCAACGTGTGCGAGAATGTGACGACGGACAAATGGCAACAAGATGGGATGTCATGTTGAAATAAAGAACATGGACCGCTTGGTTTCTTGACTCATAATTATTTTGGTTACGTGCATGTGGCATCTTTTTCTCCCATTGCAACACATGTGCTCCTTTGCTAGTTTATAACAAAGAAAACTGGTGAATAGAAAATAAAAATAAATTAAATACCAAACAAACAAAACACAAAAAATAAAGGAAAATAAGAAAAGAATAAATATTAATAAATCAACGAAGAATAGTTGTAAAACAATCAAAAAGAAAAACTAAACACCTGAGAATACAATTCAAGAAATATAGAAAATCGAGACAAAGAAAAAAAGAATAAGAAAAAGGGAAGCTAACTAGCGAAGTGAACGAATGAAACGCAACGGGTGCAATGCGAGCGAACAAACGTGTTGGCCCCATACTGTAGCGAGATGGAAAAAACATTGAACATGCAGGGCATACATCTTCCTATAAGCAAGATATAGTCCTGGCATTTGCATTATAACCAATAGGTTTTTTAGGCTAACCGCACACTTTATTAATTGATTAACAATGTTTCAATAGATACAACTTAAATCAGGGGTCTGCTGGAGCCAAAAATGGTGGCCTACAAAAAGACCAAGTGTGTGTCAAGCGAGGCTATGTCCCCTAATATTTGAGCCGCTTCCTTCAAACAAGACAGAGCAAGACTGAAACTCCAAAGACATTATCTGAATTTCTTGTATGATGTGTCCATGCCTCCCTTCATTGCCTTCTGTGATGTTTACAACAATCTCTTTTGTATTCTGAACCAATAACAACTTGTGTTTGAATCAAATAATCACTTCCAAGTTCTAAAGCTTCCCCGCGTGCTAAGGCTTTGATTGTTGTCAGATCAGTCACACCTTCAAAACCTATGGTGGAGGGCCCCCAGTATGAACCTTCGTTGTTACTAAAGATCACACCGATCGCTCCAAGATTTGTGTTTTTGAAACCGCCCCATCAACATTTAATTTTGAAAACTCCATTGCAGAAGAAAACTCACCGGTCGGTTGCTTTTGTCATGGTGGGTTGGGGAGCCCTTGAAGACTTACAAGAGTTGATTTACTGGATATATTGCTCACCAAATCCATGAGCATTGTAACCAGCAGCTAAAGCACGAAATAGTATCCTTGTTTCCCGAAAGCTATGCAAGGGTGCCACATGGATTAGCTCATTACTATGTTTTGCTACAACGAGGACTGCACATAGTTGTACCCCCTCCCTTGGTTTCCTTTCATGTGTGTAAAATACAGAAATACCGCGTGTTTTAACAAGGAAAATATTCATCCATGTTCTAAATTATTCACACCCATAAAAAATATTCTTAATGCATCTTTAAAAATATATTATTATATAATAAAAATATATTAACTTTTTAAAAGTCACTTGTGCAAAAAAATCGCAGATAAAAATGTACTTATGTTCTTTCTAAATTAATTATAATCAATATGAATCTTGTTTCTTGATGTTTGATATATTTCTTAAATGATCAATGCGTGTTTGAACATTGTTCAACATCTAACGAGAAAAAGCAGCCGATCTTGCATTTAAGAAATGGTCATCGTGTAATCGCTAAATATTAATTGTGTATAAAAAAAATAAGATAAACAAGTAATTTAAAAATCTTCATCATGTATCTAAATATGACATATCGCGTATTAAAACATTTATGTCTCTAATCAAGATTATGCATGATTTATTTTAAAAGTATATTTATCGTGTACTTAATTTTTCATTGTGTAGTTACAAAACAAAAATGTGTATTGAAACCACTCATCATATATTAAACTCTGAACATTTATTTATAACATTTTCATCTGGTATTTTAGCAAGATCCTTAAATGTTTTGAGAAATTAACGTGTATTGAAAAAAATCATGATTTCTTTAAAAGTTGAACGAACTATATTGAAACTAGGCATCTTTTCTTAGGTAACATCATGTAATTAAAAAGTCCGTTTGTTTTTCACTAATTAATTATATTTCATAACATAGTAGCAAGAAAAAGAAAAAAAAATCCAGAAAGGCATTGTTTGAATAAAATGTCAACATTATTCGAAAACATTTTTTGCATTTTAAATAAAATTAGTTGGCCTTATTCGACTTTTTAAATGTTCTAGATGTTTTAAAAAAGTATGCACTTCGAAAAGTTCTAGAGTAGGATGGCGCTAAATATAAGACGCTATTTAATATTTTCTATGAAAAAAACGTTATTTTCAAATATAACACGCTATAAGGTCTATATCATCTAGATAAGGGTGGCGCTAAATATTGTAGCGAGTTATTTGTTTCGATGAGGAAATATGACATGGCAAGTTGATTATGTATTGAGGGAGTAGTTTGGTGACCCAAGAAAAGAATAGTGCTAAGCAGATGTACCTACGTGAAAACATAATTATTAATTTACAACTAATCAAATGAGGAAATATTATATTGCAACAAAAAGATGAGTATCATCATATAAGAATGGGATGGCATTTCCCTCAGTTAAAGCACCTTCAGTTGCTAAGTCAGTTAAAGCACTTAGCACCTCATATAATCACTTTTGCATTTCAAGAGTCTAACTATATGCCATTTATGCCAATAAATTTGTGATTTGATTGTTAGACGACTGTGGTATTCTCTTCCCACCATGGTTTCAAGTCTCAGACTTGACGTTTAGCTTCTAGGTCACTTTTCACAGAAGAAGAGTCGAAAAAGTGGGGCAATAGCAATCATTGAAGCGGAGGTAGAATGCGTAAAAGGCAACACGTTCCCAGGAGAGGGGAGGCGCCGGCTCGCATTCTCTTGGATTTATTTAAGGCCTTTCGGTGATGTACGTTTAGTAGGAGAAGACTTCATACAGATGGCGAGTACTTCAATCTCAACATGATGTACCGATTCAGTCGCTCGGAGATGCTCATAGGATATAATATGCGGGCATGTGTTCATAGTGATGAGTGTATGCGTGTATGTATAAGTTTATGCGTTTGTACTATGTTCAAAAAACTATATATGCCATTTATGAAAGCCAAAAAATATATACTAGAGACATTTGCCCCAATACCGGTGACCTCTCCGAGTGCGAAGTTTCGGCGGACGAGCCCCTGGTAGGACGACATCCTAGCCGTCCAATTGTTCTTTGGGATTCCTCTATGTCAGTTCACTGTCAGCCTTTGGGTCGGGAGCTAGGCGTACTGGTTTGGGACACATGCTTCCTGTCAAGTCCAGTTGTGTCAATTGTTGCGTTGTGGGACCAGATATCAAGCGTTTTTTCATATCCTGACGGGCACACATGTGCTAGCATCACACTAGTATAGTATTTACAGGCTGTTTGTTTCTAGATACATGAATGCCCGAAAAGTGTAAATGGAGCACGGGCTTCATGACAGACTTAAAAAAGATGTTACCATGCCATAAAAAAATATTTTTATGAATATAAGCCGTGTACACATTCAAAAATTCAACTTCAACCGTAAATTAGAAAGCCTCATTCAAATACGAACTTACCGGTATTACTTTTTTATCGCCACTTATCTGCATGTGAATGGCTGGGGTAAATTCCTATGTGTTGTTCGTCCTCCACAAGTCTTTTTGGGTGACGTCTCCTCGCATCTCCCGTTTGCTATTTTTGATTGAAGCCTAGCTACTCGTTCCTGGAATTCAGCTCGGCCCGCCAAAAACCACACCCCTTCTTTCCCCCTCCTCCTATTCCCTCCGCTCCCCTCATCCATCGCCATTTCCTACCTCGCCTAGCTCTCCGCATCTGCCTACAGATGCTATCGTCAATCTTCGGGACGCGGACAGCGGGGGAACCGGACCCCGAGCCAGAGCCGTCGGGGCGGCAGCTCTCGGACGTGGACCTGCTGGACGAGCTGCTCGCCACCGTGGGCGCCGCGCGCGCGTTCCAGGAGTTCCGCCGCTCGCAGCGCAAGGAGTGCTTCATCCTCCTCCGCTGGCTCCAGCTCGTGCTCCCGCTCATCGAGGAGCTCCGCGAGGCGTCCCCGCCCCGCCCGCTCACCGACGACGCCTACCGCCGCCTCGCGCTCCTCAGCCGCGCCTTCCAGACCGCCCGCCGCCTCCTCCGCTGCTGCCACGACGGCAGCAAGATCTTCCTCGTGCGTCACTCATCGCCCGCCGATTGCGCTCTCTTGCCGACTGTCAAGTGAAGGGGATTTTCTGACTGACTCGTCGCTGGTTTTGATGGTCGCATGCAGTCGCTGGAGGGCGAGGCGGTGCTGGGGAGGTTCCGGGCCGTGTACGAGAAGATCAACCTCGCGCTCGACGGCATGCCCTACTCGGAGATCGGCATCTCCGACGAGGTCAAGGAGCAAGTACGTTTCCTCATCGATGCACCCCGCCTGCTCGATCGATCAAATTAATGCCTCCAACAAATTAAATCATGGATTTGGTGACGCGCGCTGCCACTCCTCTGATCTAGTAACTGAAACGACGAACGCGTGCAGGTGGAGCTCATCAACGCGCAGCTGAAGCGGAGCAAGAAGAGGGCGGACACCCAGGACATGGAGCTCGCCATGGACTTCATGGTGGTCCTCCAGGACAAGGAGGACCGCAGCGCGGACAGGGTCATCCTGGAGCGGCTCGCCAAGAAGCTCGAGCTACAAAGCCTGGCTGACCTCCGCGCAGAGACCATGGCCATCAAGAAGCTAATCAACGAGCGCAACGGGCAGCAACCCGAGAGCACGAAGCAGATCATCGAGCTTCTCAACAAGCTCAAGGAGGTTGCTGGCATCGACGAGAAGAACATCCTCGGCGAGGTCCATATCCCCAAGTACCTCGAGAAGTGCCCCTCCCTCATGATCCCCAACGACTTCCTCTGCCCCATCTCCCTCGAGATCATGACCGACCCCGTCATCATCGCCAGCGGCCGGGTCTGTCTGCGCTTCTCGATCATTACCGGCCATTTTATTTAGTCGCAAATTCGTCTTCATCTTAGTGATCATGAATCTGAACGCTCTAATTACTATTGCAGACTTACGAGAGGAGAAGCATCCAGAAGTGGTTGGACGCGGGGCAGCGGACGTGTCCCAAGACGCAGCAGCCGTTGGCGCATCTGTCGCTGGCGCCCAATTTTGCTCTCAAGAACTTGATCCTGCAGTGGTGTGAGAAGAACAAGGTAGAGATGCAGACAAGACCTGACGAACCTCCCGTTGAGGAGGAAGTGAGTAAGGAGGTACTCATCCCGTCATTGGTGAAGGACCTCTCATCGCCAAACCTCGACGTGCAGCGCAAGGCCGTCAAGAAGATCCGGTCGCTCTCCAAGGAGAGCCCAGAGAACCGCACACTCATCACTGACAGCGGTGGCATCGCGGCCCTTGTCGGCCTCCTGCAGTACCCGGACAAGAAGATCCAGGACAACGCGGTCACGTCGTTGCTCAACCTCTCGATCAACGAGGCCAACAAGGTGTTGATTGCCAAGGGAAATGCCATCCCATTAATCATTGAAGTCCTCAAGAATGGCAATGTTGAGGGGCAGGAGAACTCTGCGGCGGCGCTGTTCAGCCTGTCCATGGTAGACGAGAACAAGGTAGCCATAGGGGCCTTGGGAGGTGTGCCTCCATTGGTGAACCTCCTCAAGACCGGCACCATCAGGGGGAAGAAAGACGCTAACACCGCCATCTTCAACCTATTGTTGAACCACCAAAACAAGTTAAGAGCTATCGAGGCCGGCATTGTTCCCGTGCTGCTCAAAATTCTAGACGACACGAAGCTCGGTATGGTTGATGAGGCCCTCTCCATCTTCCTCCTCCTTGGTTCCAACTCTACATGCCGTGGCACGATTGGGACAGAGAGCTTTGTCGAGACCCTTGTGCGGATCATCAAGGAGGGGACCCCCAAGAACAAGGAGTGTGCGCTGTCTGTTATCCTCGAGCTTGGATCAAGTAATAATGCCCTTATGGTGCACGCCCTCGGGTGCGGCCTCCAGGAGCATCTCACGGAAATTGCCAAGAGTGGCACGAGCAGAGCACAGAGGAAGGCAAACTCTCTGATTCAGCTTGCCCGGAAGTGCCACTCGTAGAACAAGGATAATGCACGCTCAACTCCATAGTAAATCAATGGTTTTGCTTGAATTGCCTTGGTCGTGGAAAGAGATGGGTAATTAAGAGCTATGTCGACTGATGGGATAAGAGTCTACATAGATGGCTGTCAGGTAAGTTTCTAAGGGGAATGAAGATGGTGTACATACAGATCGAAGTGAAATATTTGTGACAGCTAATACTGTTCATCCATTGAGGAACTTGAAGAATTAGAGAAATGAAGGAGATGTACTTTACTTCCTTCATTTTGTTGTAAGTAAATATGTGAAAGATGTGTTGATATTTCTCAGGGAAAATAATAATTCCGATACTAGAGAATGTTCCTCTATACGAAACATGGCATTCCAGGTTTTGGTTTGCTAGGCTTGGGCACTTGGGTGTACAAATATACATCCATTATTTTTGCAAGAACGTTCACTAACTATATAAAATACCCTTCCTTCCAAAAAAATATATAAAATACCCACACATATGCAATAAATAAATTTAAAACTCTAGTAAAATTGTGAGTTTTAGAAAAATATTTGCATCCATTGTCTGGATGCTAGCTCCGCCAGTGGGTTTTACCAAATGAGAAAAATTTCCCTGAAACAGAAGAACAAAGTGACAAGAGATACTTATCTGTCATGGCCCTGTTTAATTTGTGTTAGACGGAAATTAAATCCAACAGATTTTAGAAGGAAGTTCCCTTGACATTTCTGGGTTCTCCATCCGAAGATGTACTAAGAGACATCTTCGTGAGCATAAGTATATCTACAACGTTTAATATAGCTAGCATTTACACTCATTATTATTTCAAAACTAGCATGGACACATCTCATAGTTTCACTTGAAGACAAAAACACCGAATGATGTGATTTAGAAAGTAATGTTAACATATATTTGATGGAAGCTTCCTTGAAGCTTCTCCAAGACTTTCACCCCAAGACGAAAATATCCAATGTGTTTGACGGAAGCTTCCTTGGACTTGGAGTTTCTCCGGGAGTTTCCTTGTATTCAATATATTAGCTCTCTATGCTATGAATTAATATAATTTTGAATCTGGTAATGATAATAGAACAGCTACGCCTATTGTTATGTATGTAAAAAAATTGTATTAAGTTACAGATGGTCACATTTTAGTCTGAAGTTGCAGTTCGTATTGAAGAAACTTAATATATTACAACTTATTTTTTTTGAATCAATGATAAATAATATTTCTATTACCTTCTTATGCAGTAATTCATGCCTCTAAGCATCATTTTCTTGATTATAAAACAATGAAACTTAGTGTTATGTACATGTATTAGTAAATCTACCTACTTCACACGATACATATAAATATTTAATTTTTTATAGTAAGTAGTATATTACATTGTAATGATCAATTTAATAATAATTCTAAGAAATATGCAACAATGGCCGCTTCGAAATCTCATTAACAAAACTTAATTCGATCAGCTCGATTGAGCCAAGCAACATTTTACCCTTTTTAGGGAAAACCCACATTTTACTCAAACGCATGCGTGCATATCTTCCGATCGATTTTGAGCGGATGCGCGTTGAATCAACCGATCAGGAAAATTGTTTCTTTTTTTCCACGAGAAAAAGAATAAGATTGGTAGGAAATTGGACACCAGCAGAGTCTCACACCCGTCCTAATCCTTACATGGTTCCAGACAACCAGAAAGGGACGATCCTATTCGCAAAAAAGGGGATCCTTGCACATATGGGCTGCATTTTCCAGAGCCCAGAGGCAAAGCTGACAGTAACACATAGGGTCATGGTGCCATCCTCTCGCAGCAGCATGTGAGTGAAAACCTTGCATTCAGGCTCAATGTGCGCGGATCAAATCTTGATGTAACAAATTTGGGATGCAGGCCGTGTAATTGTGAGCTTGATGACATACTTGGGGCGAGTTAAAAACCCTAAGATGCATGCTTGGCTTTGCTCTTATTTCTGTTAGTAGGTAATCGTTTAGTAGTCTGGTCTTGTAGCGGAACTGTCTGGTTTCTCTAATAGAAATCGGAGGGGGAAACCCTTCTTTTCCTCAAAAAAAAAAAATCATGTAATTGTGCACCGTAGGCAGATGCAAAAGAGTAGAATCCATTGTCTACCAAGTTCGAAGAGATGGAGTCGTCTTGATCCAAGACAAGGTGAATCTGGGTGATCATATTATTGCCCATTGGGAACAATAAAAGGTTTAAGCATTGGACTACTCGATGATGGCAAGTCTATTCCGCATATACTCAAATGACACAAAATATCTTATTGGAAGATAACTTGGCTAGTGCTATCATCTTGTAGTTTATTTTCATGATTTTTGAGCACGTGACTTGAGATCACAATTCATAGAAGTGACGTTATTTTGTTGTAAGTATCCTATCTAGGGACAAGACGAATGTGATTTGAAAATCACTTTCCAAATTGGTCAAGCTCCTTGAAGAACCCTAACTGGAAGACACTCAAGCTAATGTAGATAATAATTGTGTTGTTGAAAAGTAATGAGAATGAGTGACCTTGTTGGAATGGCAATGGAATGTGTTATCAGGTTAATTACTTCATTAGGCATTATTGTTCGTTTCGATCTGATCAGAAACTTCTTTCATTTGATACGCAGATTTCATATATTGTGTACCAGACTACCAGCAAATAGCAGGATTTACCGGATACAAAATTAATGATCTCACACAACAGAAGAGAATAACTGAAAACTAGGAAATCGTCTTGTTTTGTTCAAACAGCTATGGCGCAGCCCACTGTTTTATAACTGTACCGAACAATTATACTAGAATAC
Organism: Hordeum marinum; assembly: GCA_022496015.1. NCBI lineage: Eukaryota > Viridiplantae > Streptophyta > Magnoliopsida > Poales > Poaceae > Hordeum > Hordeum marinum. The sequence goes on from CM039678.1 coordinate 560,454,409, forward strand.
CATATAACGGCACCGTACACAAACCGCTATAGCCACGATAGTTACAACTTTGGTTTCGTTTGCTGATTCTTACATAGTATTGAATTTCTGACAAGTACTCCCTCCGTTCCAAAACTCTTGTCTTACATTTGTATAAATATAAATGTATCTAGTCACATTTTTGTATTTAGGTACATTCATCTCTAGATAAACTTAAGACAAGAATTTTGGGACGGAAGGAGTATTTACTCGAAGGGTAGGGATTGTGGGATCTCATATCCAGAATGCAGACATTTGATAATTGGTGAGAAATCGTGACATGAGGTAGGACCGAGCGGGCTGGAGCGGCACCGCCACGAGCTCGCCGCCCTTGCCGTACTTGGCACGGAACATGGTCACCCGGAGCACCCATTTGTCACCGTCACCTATAGAGCCATGGTAGCTATCGACACCCTGGCGCAGGGTGAGCTCGACGAGGCAGAACGTGCCGCCTGCACCACCGCCGGTGCACCTCATAGGGACGAGCACGCGATGATGCATGGACTTGAGGGGTGCCTCGATGAACGTCAGTTTCTCCTCGGCCACCTTCCATGCCGGGGGTGGCGCCGGCGTGCAGCCATTATTCCCGGCGAGGGCTAGGACGTCACAGGAGCAGAGATGCGGGTGGCAGCTGTAGTCCTCCTTGTGGTCGACCTTGCGGGTGCCGACCCACGCGTCGAGGTCGCCGTCGTAGTGCGCAAGGCCATGGAATGGAAGGCACCAGTCGCCGTGGCACGTCCAGGCGCCGCTCTCCAAGTCCAGGGAGAAGGTGCCCAGCTTCTTGCCGGAGACGCTTTTCACGGACACGAAGATGGTGCGCCCGTCTGGATCTGGATGCAGTGCGCGCGCCGAGACATAGTGCGGTTCGGGGCTGGTGGACAGCAGCGGCGGCGCCGGACTGCTCTTCCAGGTCCACCGCTGATGCGGCCTCATAGTCTTAGAGATAGAGCAGGTCACGTCGTCGTCAGGGCTGCGGTCGCCTGATCGGTATGTACCAGCTGATTCACTCTGGCAAAGGTAGTGCAGGCTGCCGTTGCTGCACGGATTGAAGTTGAACGCGTACAGCTTGCCATCGGCGGGCACAGCGTGGTAGGGGCCGAACAGATCTAACGGGAGAGATTGCTGGGTGTCCAGCGCCGCCGTCTCCGTGTTGTAGACGAGGGTGAGACCTTGGCAGCGGTGATGACTCGTGACGACGATGTTGGTGCCCAAGGCATGGAAGCGTGGCCGCGAACCCACCATGTGGGAGCTGAGACGGACGACGGGCTCCGGGAGGCGCTGTGGCTCCATGGATGCGTGGCCGCCGAGCAGGTCGTCCAAGCTGAGCTTGTGCAGGGAGAAGCCATTCTTCCAGTCATCCATGGCCACGTACAGATGCTGCGGCCTCTCCACTATCCTTTGGTTGCCACCGAAGCAGGAGCACAGCAAGTGCGGCCGGTTCGACGACGACCATGCTCTGGCTGCCTCCGGCGCAGCGTCCGATAAGGAGGCGTACGCACGTGAAAGGAAAAGGGTCCGGCTTGATAATCCTTCCGGCAGGCCGGAGCCACCACGTGCAGATTCATGGCGCCGGAGACGGGAGAGAAGCGGCAGCAACGATCGAGACGACCGCCGCATTGTGTACGTGCCGTAGCTAGTCTCGTTTGGATTTAACCTAATTAAATCATGGCCCAAAAAGCATGCCACTTCTTTTTTATAGATGCAACTTTCGTGTGTGAGGCGCGTTGCGTCAAAACGGAACCGTGGGTTCAGGACGGGCTCGCTTTTTCTTTCCTCCCAAGAAAGAAAAGGCAACTTGCCGCCGCTGCCCTCAGGTGCCTCCCCTTTGTTGACGACCTTGATCGTTGGTGGTGATGAGGTTATCGGATCCACGTGTGTGGATAGTTTATAGACTTTCATAGCTGAGATTTTTAGGCTGTTTATCGTCATGGTTTCGGCCACGGCAATGGTGACGCTGAATATTTCTTCAAATCCTACTTCGACGAGAAGATCTGTCCATTGGTTGTGGATGAATTTCAAAACCACCCTGTTCAATCAAGAATGGCGTGGCAACGGCGGCATCCACATGGTGGATCTGTGTCCTCATGCTTCGTCGTTGTGACGACGTTTGTTCCAGCGCTATCGCGGAGCTTGAGAGGTAGTTCAGGAATGGATGAAGATTGTGGTCTGCATCGAGTCTTCTTTCCCTTCCTCGTCGCGGAGGACGTCGTCGCCGGCCTGAAAGACACCGCGGTAGACAAAGCATTCCCCAGAAAAATGATTAAAAAAATCAGTCATATATATATATATATGTATGTATGTATGTATGTATGTATGTATGTATGTGTGGATAGATAGGAAAACATTGGAGTTTGGCTAGACCTAACGAAATAAGCCGCCGTGTCCTGTCTTCCAAAAGCAATCTGCGAGATCGTTCCCAATACTTGATCCCCTGGTGTCGACTTCGCCGCCGTCACCAATGGAGGGCGAAGCTAGCAGCTTCTTTATACCGAACCACTGGCACATAGCGACGAGCAGTGGGCCGGGATGTGCGAGTTCTCCCAACGTGAGATCATGCGGATCGTCTTGGATGAAGAAAAGACCCGCCGCTCCATCCTCCGTCGACAGAGGAGGAGAGCCGCCCCCGCGGCCGCGTCCTCCGCAGGGACTCCAAGAGTTCCGTTGAGCCGTCGCGGAGTGATGACGGGACGGTTGCACGAGACGCGGAACCGAGCGGACAGAAGGCCAAGAGGCAACGTCGGGGCGTGGAGCCGAGCGGGATCGAGGTCATGCAGTGCGGCGGCGGCCTCCATCGTCAGCCATCGTAGAGCATCCTCGTGGCTGTTCGTATTGCACGTGGATGCTCGGCTCCTACCTGAACATGTTGATTGATGGTTAGGAAACTGAGATCCGTTTATTTATTATTTTCAAACAACTCGATTATCATATTGTGCCCACGGAACCTTTTTGATCTCAAGATAGTTGTTCCCAGAATCTCTCCATTGTTTCCGAAGCTTTTGCATGGCCTCACGAATTGAAAAGAGAATAAACCTTAGTAAGTCATGAGAGACATGGACTAAAAATTTAGAAAGTGGTGGACAGTGCAGCATGAAGTCGTCGGGCATGTATATAAGATCCGATTTGGGTTCAGTCGAAACGTCAGGCATGACTACAAATCCGATTTGGATTTGGCCTTCGGCCGATGTAGCCCTTGCCTAATGCACCAACCGATTTTACGGAACACCGTCCCTTCTTTCGGTAGGGTAGTGAATGAGACTAAAAGTATTCTCGTGATAAAATAACACCCTACAAGATGATGTGTCAAATCAGTTTTTGGAGGTACTGGTAGGGTTAGGATGTGCAATGCATTTATAAGGGTTAGTGTACCTGTGTATGTAGATCATGGTGTTAAAATAAATGCTAGTTAGCATGCGTGCATTTTTCTTATTTCTCTCCCGAGGGCACATCGTGCATCTATAACCGGAGCCAACATAATCCGTTGCAAACGTCCGGGCAGCTTGCCCTGATAGAAAACTGACACCTAATCGGACCTGGCAAACTCGGTCTAAATGTTTGAGCTTACCAACACCTATGCCCAACACATATCTGGAACATTTATGGACACGTCCGTCAGTTTGGACCCGACATACGAGACCCAACCTAAATCCAGTCCAATTTGACTAGTCCATGAAATCAACCACACTCCTCCAACGTATGTCCTACATTCCCGACTCTGCACCGCCATCCTCTTACGCCGTCGTAGATGTCGTCACCGACTACCCTCTCCGCCAACCATCGACATGGATGATGCCTCTGCGGAATCAATGGGGTTCCTGGCCATGGTGCTAGGTTGCAAGGCAGAGAACGTCGCCCAAAAGAGCGCGAAGCGGTGAGGAAGGTAGCTGCGGAGAGGGTTGGTGCGAAGATGGTCGGTGACGACGATATGGACTTGAGTACAAGCGGTCGGGGACCCCAACCGATCTATCCATCCTAGTCACGGAGAAAACAACTTGTCAACCGAGCCTCCATTTCAGTGTGCAGGAATTGTGGATAGCTTTCTAGAAGACACCACCGCCAAGGACACATGGATGACTCGCTACACCTCCAAAGGCACCGAACAACTTGGAGGAGGATGTCGAGGCTTGCGAGAGAGATGGAGTCTCTAGGATCATGTTGAGGCTTGCGAAAGAGATGGATGACTGGAGGCTTGCGAGAGAGATGGATGACTGGAGGCTTTAGGATCATGTTGAGGCTTGCAAGAGAGATGGAGTAAAAAGAGTTGGTATATGGGGTTGAAGTGAGCGAACCCATGCATGCACACAACTACTAGGCAACTGGGGTACGATTGTGAAGCATTTCCTACAACGCAGATGCCCGAAAGGCGGCTTGTGGGCCTGCCTTTCAAGGACGTGAGAGGTGTCATCGTGCCACTCTTGCTACCGATTATGTAACAACCCGATGTACGTTTTTCCAGCGGGACTGACCTTTCCCACGGGCTGCAAGCCCCAAGAACCCCACACAACAACTCTTTAGCCCTACCGTAGCTGGAGTAACAAGCGCACGCTACCACGCTCAGCCGACGTGATTGACGAGTGGTAGGTATATAAGCTGATGGGAGTGGACGGGGCTTGCCTGCTCCGCCCCATACTCCCATCCGTGCTCCGCGCACGTCCCTTCGCATTCAATGGTTCAAGCAATTTGCACACTCTTTCGGTAGAGATCCCCGCCTTTTATGAATAAATAGAAGATGGATGAATTTTCCAAAAAAAAAAGGGTTCAAGCAATTTTCCCCCTCCATGTCCCTTTTACACCGCCACAAATTAAAATACAAGGCATAATACACATCCTTCCATAATACTCGCACATCGTTAAAATAGGAGGTCGATCACAGCGGTGGCGTCGATGTCGACAGTCTACCTCGTCGGCAATACTCCCGGCCTAGCACCAACAGGAGAAGGAACCTTGTTAATGTCAGCGTAAAGCTCAAGGCCACGAGAATTGCATCTTCCGTCTCACGCGGCGAGCTCGTCGTGCTGCCGCTGCCGGCTGGCCGTCTTTGAGGAGATCACAGGCGTGCTGCCGGTGGACAAGGTCAAGGAGAACATCCCCTCCATCCACAGCTTGCTCGAGTAAGGGCGTCATATCTGCTTGTCCGTCGGCGCTGGAGCTGCGCCAACGACGGCTCCATTGCCGCTGCAGCCGCTCTCCCATTGATGCTGCTGCCGGCCAAACAACATCGGCAGCCATGCTAGATGAGTACGATGGCGACTTGAGACTGGGAGCCGCAGTACGGGTATGGGAAGGAGAGAGAATACGAAGTTGTTTGTGATTTATTTCTTCGAAGGAAAGGGCCACGGAAAAAAAAATCTGGAACCGTTCGATGTGGAGGGAAGTGCGCGGAGTATGGATGGGAGTAAGGGGGCGGAGCAGGCAAGCCCCGTCCGATGGGAGTCGAAGTCGTCTAGCCAGGTGGCACTAATTATTTGGGTTAAGGTTTTGATTCTTTTTTTTTTCTTGTAGTAAGTTCACTGAATCAGCGTCCCGGTGTAACGTCTGGTCTGATCAGCTTTATTATATACTCCCTTTGTTCTTAAATATAAGTCTTTTAAGAGTTTTCACTACGGAACTATATACGGGTGTATATAGATATACTTTAGAGTGTAGATTCATTCATTTTGCTCCGTATGTAGTCCTTTCATGGAATCTCTTAAAAGACTTATATTTAAAAACGAAGGGAGTACTCAGTGTGCATGACACGTACGAGCTGGGTCATGTTTGTGAGCCATGCGTGAGTCCAACACACGCGTGCACACTAGGGTTATGCCAAAATAGTGTAAGTGTTAGCGACTAACTGATGCTGCTGCCGTCTCAGCATGTGTAGATCCTCCCGCAATGCCAATTGATGCGCCATGCCATCGAGTACACAATCCCATGGATTACCGTTAGTTCCGGTTCCAACGGCTAGGAGCGGTTGGGGGACACGGGCATCATTGGTCCCGGTTCATCTGGGACCTATAGTCCCGATTTGTTCAAAGGGGTGGTGGCAGGCTGTCAGCGACCCAACTATCGCCACGGCTACGTCGACCAAAGGTACTGCAATGGCAACCAAAGTGGCAAGCCCATCGGCTCATGGGCCGGGCCTGGCTGGGTGTCAATCGGAGGGAAGGCAGACCACTACAAGTAACCAGACGAGGCACAACGAACAGGCAAAGGCAACGGTGGCTCCTTCCCTCCTCTATCTTCTCCTACCTCCTATACTTCCTCCCCAAATTCTTGTATCTGAGCTCGATTTCTCTGTAATGGAGTGATTCTGGAGTGAAACCTAACACAGGCTGGTGTCAACCTGGGGCTCCCACGAGTCCTTTTAGTCCCGGTTTTTATCACACGTGTAAGATAGTTGATTGATTTACAAATTAGATGTGTGTCTCTTTTTCCCTTAAAAATAGATGTGTCTATTAGTCATGGGAGATGATTTATATTGGAAAATAATACCTACAAAGTTCCCTAAAAAATAGGTGTGTCTATTAGTCATGGGAGATGATTTGTATTGGAAAATAATACCTACAAAGTTCCCTAAAAAATAGATGTGTCTATTAGTCATGGGGAGAGATTTATATTGGAAAATAATACCTACAAAGTTCACCCGGGTGAGATCACCATAGCGATCGATGTGTTCGACAGTTGTAGAGCTAAATTTAGTATTAATAAAAATGAAAAAAATGTTTATTGCCAAAAAAAGCTTGCTATATTTTGATATCAGTGGTATAGTAATATAGTCCGAACCTTTGTAATGCAAAATAGTACACATTTTGATGTGTGTCCGAGAGGAAAAAAATCGCATGTGCTATCATTGTCACCTTGGGGGGGGGGCCCCCCCCCCCCCCCCCCCCCTCATGCCCAAATCCTAGCTCAGACCCTGTATGCGTTTAGTGGGAGAAATCGTTCATGTTGACTACGAACGCATTAGTGCTGACTGTCAATTTCAAAATGATGTGTCGACTCTGTTTTTGAGAGGTGCTCGTACAGTTAGGACGTGTCATATTCAAAGGAGTAAGTGTATATATGTGTGTATGTATGGTCATCTGTTTTTGAACAGTGTTAAATAATGCTAATTGGCATGCTTGATATTTTTCTTATTTCTTTCCCGAGGGCAAACGTCCATGGAATGCATCTCTCTTAAGTGGACAACATCTACAACCGGAGCCCCTGTATTCGTCGCAAACGTTCAGGTGTCCTGCGCAGTCTTTGCCGTGACAGAATATTGCCACGCAACCGGACCTAGCAAACCCGGCCTAAACGTCCGCCCTGACCAACACTCGTTCTGTGCGGGTTGTAACTATGCTCTCGCTACATTCTTCTACCTACTATTCTTATATCGCCAAATTTAACAATAGGAACCAGAAAAGCACTGCATTTTCTAGCAAAATCACAGCAACCTAAAGCCTCCCACATATGCACCATGCACATTGATTGATTGCCACCAAAAGATTATCAATCAGCCAGAACAACTCCCATTAGAGCATCACAAAAGCCTAAACCCACAATTGAGTGCCCGTCTTGCTGCTTAAATGTTCATCATGTATATGGAAAAATTTCAACATGTATCTAAAAACTATTTATCATGTATATAGAAAATGTTCAGTGTCTATTAAAAAATATCAACATCGTTTGGAAAGAATAAAAAGATAAACATATAAACAGATGAAAAAAGTGGAAATAAAAACTCAAAGAAAAACTGAGAAAGAAAAACACAGAAAAATAAAAGGAAAAAAGCCACGTGGGACCTTTCCAAAACCGGGGTAGAGGTTCAACAAACAGGTGTTAGGAACTTCACAAATCCTTTGTACCACATTTATTTTGGCCAACTAATTTTCGTCAATGTTTAGGCGAGGCCGATGGATCTCTCACAGTAAGGGAGTCTTTGTGCACTACACACTCTCCGTCCACTATCGACTCCGAACACCCTTCAAAAATCATATAAAGGCCCAAAAATAAAAATGAAATGCAATTTTAGCTACATACGGTTATATGATACAGATGATAATCGTAAGATACATATGCTCAACCGTAGAAAACTATTGAATATGTGAACTTGTGAGAGAGAGGGATTGAGCACCGCAAGTGCTAGAGCTTGTATTCCTCAACCGTTTCTGCTCCGTCCCCCCTGGAGTGAACGTTCAACGCGAGAAACACAAGGACGGCCCAGATGCGTCGATGGCTGTTCATAACGAGGGGCACGATGGTCATTTCAGGTGGGTGTAGAGCGCGTATAGACCAGTCGTAGAGCCCTGTACGAGCCCGTGCCGGCCCGTGTATTATTGTAGGCCGGGCGTGTACGTGTATTATACGGTGGCGTTTGTGTTTTTCCGCGGTTGTGCGTGTGCACGTGTGCGTGGATAACTTCCAAAAAAGGCCGACAATATAAGAGGAAAGGAACCGGCACCGGCCGCATCGCCCACTCATTTCCCCCAAATCCAAATCGCCTCCGTCTCCCTCCTCTCTCCTCTGCCTCATCGTCTCCCTCACCGGCCAACCTACCTGCTCGCTCACCACCATCGCCTCCCTCTCTCGTCCTGCTTGCTTGTGGCTTCGATGGAGCAAGGCCGTGGCAAAGCCGCCGCCGCGGAGGGAGATGTGAAGAAGGCAGGTGCGGAGACCGCGACAGATGTCGTGCAGGCCTACGTCGGCATTGCGGGTGCGGGAGGTGCTGCATCCCCACGAGCTGAATCCCCGGTCGCTGCAGCGGCGAATCTAGAGGAGAAGAAGGTGGCACTGTCGGACTCCGCCATGCCGGAGCTGGGCGTGATGACGTCGAGCGGCGCGTCTCATGGCCCTGCGGAGGCCGGCGGCGAGCACGTGGACCTACAGGTAATCCTCTCCAGCAGTCCCCTCCGTTGCTAGTTACTCCTGTTAAGCAGTAGATGTAGGTGTTAGGGTTATTTGTTGTTGCTAGTTGTTGCATCCCCTTCTGATAATTAGGGTTTTTGATATTCGATTGATTTATCAGTGCTCAATGGTAAATCTTGGATAGATTCTGTGATTGAATCATCCAGTAGATGTAGTAGTTATGATTTTTTAATTAGATGTTTAGTTAGGTTTTTTTGTATTGGATTCATTTATAGCCATTGATAAATAGATTCTGTGATTGAATCGTCTAGTAGATGTAGTAGTTAGGTTTTTTTAATTAGATGTTTAGTTAGGTTTTTTTTGTATTGGATTCATTTATAGCCCACTGATATATATGCATTATGTTATTGAATCATCCAATAGATGTAGTAGTTAGGGTTTTTTTAATTAGATGTAGGAGTTAGGATTCATCATTTCACTCATTGTGACCTACCAGTGCTCATTCACAACTGGTCATACCATACTGCATTTGTGATTCAATGATCGAGTGGATGTAGGAGTTAGTGTTATTTAATTAGATGTTGGAGTTAGGGTATTTTAATTAGATATAGGAGTTAGGGTTCACTATTTCACTCATTCTGACCTATCAGTGCTCATTCAGAACTAAGACTAAGAAAAAATGGCTATAGGGATATTTTAATAACAAGAAGTATGAGTATGTTGACATAATTTCAGTAGTAGTCATATGAGTTGCAAAAAAATGCAGTACCAAGGCCTACTGTTCTACCTTTAAATGCAGTACGAAGGCTCTTTAATATAAAATTTGTACACATTTTATAATGAACTTCCAAGCAAATATGGATACATTTGTAGAAGGGTGGCCTCAAAAACATTAACATGGCCTTGAAAGATTGTTCTTGTACAAAATTTTATAAACCATGAAGTAAATATTCCAAGGCAGGATCCTAGCAACAAAATATACTATATTTTTTCATTAAGTAGTGTGGGGGAAATTCCCTCAAAAGAAAAGTGTTGGGTTAATCCAGGGAATGTCAAGAATCCAGCTTGGATTTTCATTAGCATTTATGAAGGAAAGCATTTATTTGTGTATTGATTGCTTAGATTCTGTATTTATAAGGAAAGCATTTATTTGTATGTACATATCAATGAACTTGTATGTTGATAACCCTACCGTTTATTATCTAGATAGCTTAATATATAGTCTATCAAATAGTTGTTGAAATGTACATACCATGTCTAACCAGTGCCCTTTTAGATATATAGGAAGAGTATGGGTTGGTGCAAACTTCTAAATGAAAAAAAACATGTTGCAAGCACTTCATGCGAGTGGTATTGGAGCCCAACTCTGGCATTATAGTTTTAAGGACCAGAGTCAGCATGACCTAAATTTTTAGTTTGACCAAGCTAGAGTTGTAAAATGCTTCATCTTTGTAGAAGCACATTGCTGAATGCTTGACCTTTGCATACTGTGTTATGTGGTTAGTAGTGATTGAATTACTTATATTGCGGGAAGAGGAAGCTGCTGGCATGGAGAGGAAGCTGGCAATGACTGAGTTCAAGGACTAGTATGAGTTTGACTGTGACGCCGACGACGTGTATGAGGTAACCCCAACTAGATTTTTTGTCTCTTCATTAATTTGTATGAGATGTTGTTTGTTTATAAAGACCTATATGAATGCCTTTAAATTGGATTTTTGTGTTATTTATTCATTAATATCATATAGTTGTGTTCTTTGTTCATTAATTAGCAATTATCTGATGTTTGTTCATTACATTCCTCTAAATGGGAAGTATGTGTTGTTTGTTCAATAAGGCCTATATGAATGCATAATGTATTTATGCAATTCATTTGTGTGTGTAGTATAACTCTGGAGATGATGTCAGACGACGAGAATAAAGAGTCCTTCATTGAGAAGGAAGCCTAGAAGATCAGGGAGAAGGGGAGGACAGCGTACTTCAAGTGGGGCAAGTTCAGGTGCCCATACTGCACCACAAGGTCAAAGCCCAAGGATGGGCTTTCTGAGCACCTTATGTCGCATGCACGCGGTTTATAGAGGAGTGCGGACGACATCAAGATCAGGGCAGAGCATGCAGCCCTTCTGAAGGCTGTGGGTCCCATTTAGTCACCCTCCATGATCTAGGTGTTGTGAAGGTGGATGTGGGGTACTCATCATCAGTATGTTTAATGATGTTTTACTTTTGCGCAAGTACATGTGGTTGTGAACTGTTTAAAGGTTGTTCTAGCTGACATATGGAAGATTCTAATTAATGTAGTATGTCTGTGAACTAGATCTACTATCTACATGCAGTGGAATCTGATTAGCTATGCTTTGTTTCAGTGTATATATTCTGTGTTTAGGTGCTGCAATCATGACGGTAGCTCCTTCAATGTTGGTTTCACTGATCAGAGGTGCTACTCTAGTATGTACTTAATGTAAGTGTAGTAGTGTGATCTGAACTTGGTGGTGATCTGAACTTGGTGGTGACTGCATCAATATGTATGTTCTGTAGTTGATGCTATCTATATATAGTAGTAATATATATTGCTATATATATATATATATATATATATGGTAATTAATGGGTTTTAGTGAAGTAAGTGGCCCACACATATTACATCTTTCCATCATTTGAGTAAGCAAAAAGATCAAATACTCCACCATATGATCATTTCATCAAATAATAATAAAATAGAAGTTAAATATGGGGGGGGGTGTGCAAAAAACAACATTTGAATTAAGATGTAAGGATTTTTTGTAATAAAGGAGTATTATCCTAATTACTTGTGGCATGTTTATTCATGAAATCCAAGGTGATTTTTTGCAATATGAAAGATTTCCTTTTTTATAATTGTTTACAATTTATAGTGGCTCGGTGAAGCCCCGTGTTTCAAACTGGCATTGGCCAGGGCATAAAAAATTAATAAAAAAACAAAAATGTGAAACCTTGTAAACCTATCTATGTTTGAGTAGAAGATCATGTGTACAAACTTTTAAGTGATTTGGAGGAGGTCAAAAAATGACCTCATTTCGGACGGACCGTTTGGTCTTACGTAAGCCAGTTTTTGTAGCAAGGTCATTTTTCCCACCACCTCCAAATGAAATATTTTTTTAGGCATGATCTCGTTGATATAAATAGAAAATATTTCTTTTTTTATAATTGTTTACAATTTATAGTGGCTCGGTGAAGCCGCGTGTTTCGAACTGGCATTGGCCACGGCATAAAAATTCAAAAAATATCAAAACAATTGTGAAACCTTGGAAACATATCTATGTTTGAGTAGGAGATCATGTGTGCAAAATTTTAGGTGATTTGGAGGAGGTCAAAAAAATGACCTCATTTCGGACATACCGTTTGGTCACCTAAGCCATTTTTTGTAACAAGGTCCTTTTTCCCACCACGTCCAAATGACCTCAATTTTTGTAGGCATGATCTCCTTGATATAAATAGAAATAATATGGAAGATTTCCTTTTTTATAATTGTTTACAATTTATAGTGGCTCGGTGAAGCCGCATGTTTCGAACTGGCATTGGCCAGGGCATTAAAAATTCAAAAAAATCAAAAAAATGTGAAACCTTGTAAACCTATCTATGCTTGAGTAGGACATCATGTGTGAAAACCTATCTGTACTACATGTATTTCCATTTGTATTATATTTTAAGTATAAATGTGTGTCAAAAAAATAATTATGCACAAAAATGGCCACCTACTTAGGCAGGATATTTCCCACCACCTCGGGCTGCATACGATTAGAGACCTAGACAAATGGGCCAGGACGCGGGCCGTGGTGCAGGAACATGTCCTGCCAATAGGCCCCATAGGGCATAGAGGAAACATAGTAGTGCAACGTCTGGCTGGTGAGAGAGGCTCATGCCAACCCACTCGCACCCACGTATATAAGCAGGTGCGGGGCTCTCTCTATGTTGGCTAACATATTGAGTAGGGTGAAGACCTAAAAGCATGGATCATGCTACATCCGTCACCACTTCCTAACTAGATTGTTTCCATTGCACCCTGCATCAGTTTGTTCTTAGTTTGGTATACGATGTGGTATCTTAATGTGGCCACTTCTTTTAATCTAAATCTATGTGATTCGATGTACTTGTGTATTGTTTGTCATTCAGTTCATCTATCTGGTATCTTAATATCGCCCATCATGAAACACTAAGAGCGATTGTCATCAAATACATAATTTACATACATAACAAGTTTTGATCATCAAATACATAACTTAATATGGTCACATAGCATATAACAAGTTCTGATCATAAAAGGCATAAAACCGAAGAATCTTCTCATCTTCGGGTCCATCATCTTTAGCAACGCATCCATGCTCCCACCATTAGCATATAAAAATGGAAAATTTCAGACGCGATACATATAAAGAATGGCATTTGGATAGACAGTTTCACAAATATATATAAAGGAGAATATATTTTCTACACCCAAGCTCTATGCACCCACTGTGCACCCACGCAAAAAACATAGCAAAATATTTCAAAAGTTTCAGATTCTTTTGAAATGTTTTGCTATGTTTTATTGGGTGGGTGCACGGAAGATTGGTGCAAACCATCGTGGGTGCATCGAGCTGGGTGTACAGAAAGAAACTACTCTCATAAAAAGGAGAATGAATTTGGATAAATAATTTCATAAAATATGATGAATACAAGCATCATATAGCCCACAAAAAACGGATCAAACTTCATATAATGCTCCTACTGATATAATGTATAGGTTAAATGATGTGTTCATTTGATAGTGTGCATATGAGTGTGTTTGAAATCTCACAATATGGTAATTTCAAAACCACACGGTAATGTGTCACAAGCACACACACATTCAAATTTGAATACCAAGTTGAGAAAACTACCTGTTGAATCAATATCAATTTGGCAGCATGCAAAATTACTGCTGCAATTTAGGAAGTAATTGAAAACAGGGGTTCATATGTCCAGTACAATTATAATGCTCAATTGAAAACGATAAAAGAACATGCAAGAGGAAATTAACATGGATCAGAGGGATGAACCACTATGGACTTATCAAACATCACTCCATTTGTAAGTTTCAAACATCATGGAGCTAGCCCATAGAAAATTGATCAAACTTCATTTAATTCACCTTCTGGTTTAATGTATAGGTTAAATGATGTGTTCCATGGATAAATTTAATGTACAGGTTAAATGATGACCCATTATCCTTTTATAAACCTGATTATATAATCTATCTTCATAATTCAGATTGACATAATCTATTGTGGTTCCAAACAGGGCCTAAACTGCACTAAATTACCCCCAAAAATGATGAAATTTACCAATCCACACAGCAAATAGATTTTTGAGTTGGCATGGATAAATTACTAGCACTGAAAAGGCTAAACTGCAGTGAAATAAAAGGTTAAATTGCAATGCAACCTGGCTAATCCAACACCCTAATTGTAAGCAGGAGCACATGTAAAATTAGGTCGACTGCGAAGCTTACCCTAAACGCCACCGCCGCCGTTGAGACGAGGAGATCGTCGAGGGAACCGTGGAGAACGGAGGGGAAGCGACGTCGCGTGCAGGAATGGCCTCCTGTTGCCTATGCCTGGAAAAGCACCCTCACGTGGCACTACCTGGAACAGCACCCTCACGAACGGCACTGCGTATCTGATCGTGGGATCATCCTCTGGATGCTTGATCTTGGATCTTTACGCCCACCACCTGTGCCTGACTCTCCGCTCCTCCGAGTCCGTCTGCTCCACCGCTCAGAGGAGATACTCGATGGACTCGACAGACTCCCACTGGACTCCATCTCGGGAGTAGATCTCAGCCCTCTCGCTGTCTTTGAGATACTTGCCCATGGCCTTCACCGTCGCCGCCACCTCCCAGTCGTTGTCAAACCATGAGAGGATCTCCCACAACCTGGCTAACTTCACCTGGTCACCACCAGCGATGGTCGCGATTTTGTCGCACATCGACATGGATAGGCTTCTAGCGGGATGAGGAGAGGAGAGGTGCTGGCTTTGGATGAGGAGATGAGAGACGGTGGATCTGCAATGGATAAGAGGAAGGAGCGAGGGTTTTCTAGAACGGAGAAGAGGAAGGAGCGAGGGTTTTCTCGAATGGGGAAGAAGGAGAGGAGGGGGCGGTTTCTAATAGGAAAATTAGAGAGGAACGTGCGGCTGCGGTTTAGCAATGGACGAGGCGGCGGTGCTTTATGATTGTACCGGCAAACCGGCTTTGACCGTCAATGCCATTTAAGTTTTCTTTCTTTTGTTCATATTTTCTTTTTGACTAATAATAACTACAACCGTGGCAGTAGACTACATGTTGTATGTGAATGGATTATATCAAAAAAAATTCTGAAATGAAAGAGAGATAAAGCATTGAAAATTCAAAAAAAAATGTAAAAACTTGGCACATTTCATTTGTTTCACACCTTCTACGCATGAAAATTTTGGAACTTAGAATACAGTAAATAATTCAAATAGCACATGGCACACTTCCATTGTTTGACACCTAGAACCCATGAAATTTTTGAAACTTGTAATACGGTAAATAATTGAAATGTCTCTTCACAAATTTAGTCTAGTAGGTGGAAGGTTCATGGTTTTCATAGGCAAAGGAAGTGGATCATAAACATGGCCATGGCATACATTGCTCAAATGGCCTCAGATTTGGCACATGGTTGATTCATTGCATGCCAGTGAATCTTCTCATTGGTCCTACCTATAGATGTGGAGGGAAACTTGGTGATTTTTGTTATTTCTCCTAAATACATGGTCTTTTTTGCAAAGGATGTACCAACAATACACTACCATTTTTGTACAAGCATTTGTGGTGACAAAGTACACCACATGAGAGTTTCAAATAAGTTGTTTCCTGAGTGAAAAAGCTTTGTACCTAGCATACTTGTTAGGCAGACATCTGTGTTGACCAAAGTTTGACCAAGGCACTGTAATTTTTAAAAAACCAAACAAATGTAGAACATGGCACACTTCCATTGTTTGTCACCTAGAACCCATGAAATTTTTGAAACCTGTAATACAGTAAATAATTCAAATGTCTCTTCACAAATTTAGTCTAGTAGGTGGAAGGTTCATGCTTTTCATAGGCAAAGGAAGTGGCTCATGACCATGCCCATGGCATACATTGCTCAAATGGCCTCAGATTTGGCACATGGTTGATTCATTGCATGCCAATCAATCTTCTCATTGGTCCTACCTATAGATGTGGGGGGGAAACTTGGTGATTTTTATTATTTCTCCTCAATGCAAGGTCTTTTTTGCAAAGGATGTACCAACAATACACTACCATTGTTGTACAATAATTTGTGGTGACAAAGTACACCACATTAGAATTTGAAATGAGTTGTTTCCTGAGTGAAAAAGCTTTGTACCTAGCACACTTGTTAGGCAAACATCTGTGTTGACCAAAGTTTGACCAAGGCACTGTAATTTAAAAAAAACAAATTTAGAACATGACACACTTCCATTGTTTGACACCTAGAACCCATGAAAATTTTGAAACTTGTAATACAGTAAATAATTCAAATGTCTCTTCACAAATTTAGTCTAGTAGATGGAAGGTTCATGGTTTTCATAGGCAAAGGAAGTGGCTCATGACCATGCCCATGGCATACATTGCTCAAATGGTCTCAAATTTGGCACATGGTTGATTCATTGCATGCCAATGAATCTTCTCATTGTTCCTACCTATAGATGTGGGGGGAAACTTGGTGATTTTTATTATTTCTCCTCAATACAGGGTCTTTTTTGCAAAGGATCTACCAACAATACACTACCATTGTTGTACAAGCATTTGTGGTGACAAAGTACACCACATGAGAATTTGAAATGAGTTGTTTCCTGAGTGAAAAAGCTTTGTACCTAGCACACTTGTTAGGCAAACATCTGTGTTGACCAAAGTTTGACCAAGGCACTGTAATTTAAAAAAACAAACAAATGTAGAACATGGCACACTTCCATTGTTTGACATCTAGAACCCATGAAATTTTTGAAACTTGTAATACAGTAAATAATTCAAATATCTCTTCACAAATTTAATCTAGTAGGTGGAAGGTTCATGGTTTTCATAGGCAAATGAAGTGGCTCATGGCCATGGCCATGGAATATATTGCTCAAATGGCCTCAAATTTGGTACATGGTTGATTCATGGCATGCCAATGACTTTTTACATTGGTTCTACCTACAGATGTGGAAGAAAACATGGTGATTTTGCTATTTCTCCTTAATTCATGCTCTTTTTTGCAAACGATGTACCAAGAATACTTTACCATTATTTGACAAGCATGTGTGGTGACAAAGTACACCACATGAGCTTCTCAAATAAATTGTTTCCTGGCCGGAAAAGCTTTGTAGTTAGCAAACATGCTAAGCAGACATCTGTGTTGACCAAAGTTTGATCAAGGAACTATAACTTAAATAAAAGAAATAAATGTTAAACTTGGCACACTTCATTTGTTCCACACCTAGTACCCATGAAAAAATTGAAACTTGGAATACGGTAAATAATTGAAATAGCTCTTCACAAATTTAAGCTAGTTGGTGGAAGGTTCATGGCTTTCATAGGCAAATGAAGTGGCTCATGACCATAGCCATGGCATACATTGCTCAAATGGCCTCAAATTCGGCACAAGGTTGATTCATTGCATGCCAATGAATCTTCACATTGGTTCTACCTATAGATGTGAAGGAAAACACAGTGATTTTGCTATTTCTCCCTAATACATGGTAAGATACAAGTTATACAGTGTATATTTCTTCTTAATAGATGGTATGATACAGTGTATAATTGTGAACAAAAGACCTATAAAACTTGGGATACAGCGTATATTTATTAAAAAATAAACAATCATAAAACAAAATTTGAAAACAAATATCCTTGAAAAAAATTATGAGTACAAATGTACGTTCGTGGGCCGGCCCATACCGGAAATGCCATTTGGATCCCACGTCAATCACGAAAGGAGTTACCGTTCTGTTACACAAATCCCGGATCATGGCAATCCCGCACGTCCTAATCCCGTGAATTGAGGAGCAAGTACTGCCTCGCGTCAACCGTATGGAAAACAATGATTTACGAGATACGCTCCCGGGAAGTTGCGATGACCTACGAGATCGTCCTCCTATATAACAACTCCCTCCGTCATAGATGTCATCCTACCGCCGAGTCGATGACAACTACCTCCGCCGCATACGGCGAAAGCCATCAAGAACCTAGAGAACATCCGCCTGCACGTGGAGGACGCCCTCGACGGAGCACGTCAAGACCGTATCGCCCACAACTTTCATCTTCATTGACCGTTCAAGTATGATGCCCGCCATACGGCTTCCATACGAAACTAAATTATTCATGTTTTAGCTTCGGTTCACTGGCTAGGATTCACCTAGGATGGGCACATATTTCCAAATTAGGTATGTTTAATAAGATGCGTTCTAACCAGATGGCATAGATGAAATAGATCGTTTGTTCTCTCATACAATGGTAAACAAACTAGTTGGCATACGGCTAAAACAACAAGATATGTAAATCGGTGTTATTATAGATTGGTTATTTTTATGTTTCAACCGGTCGTAGGTATTTTTAGGTGCAAATACAACATTAATAATTTGTACATTAGTTGTTCATGAATCTCAAATTCATTATATAACTTATGTTACTTTTGATTCAAAAAGTAATTGATCACATGGTTGTAAATTAATTGATCACTTCTAGTTATCGTTTGTTAGGTTTATATCAACCCACTTTGCAGCATGTACCACTTTAGTAGATTTTTCTAGCTCGTGTTTTTTTTTGCTTTACTATTAGCTACTGTGTGAGCAAATGTAATATTTTGTCAACAGGATGGACGAACTCAATGGAGAAATTGTGTGCGCCGTTGAAAAATGGTGCAAGCTCATTGGCGCTCTATCTGTCGCTCAAAGAGCTAGACTTGACGAAACTACTTTGCGTAGCATGCTTCAGATACCATCACTGAAGATGCGTATTCTATTGATAAGGTACATGGTCAAGATTTTCGACCCAAGCACGGCAAGGTTCAAGGTACAAGACCTGGTTGGGGAGGTGTCTCTCCATGCTGTGGATGTAGATTGCATCTTGAACTTGGACAATGAAGGACTGTCGGCTGTAGATATTCTCATCGAAGAAGGTGACGATATGAAAGGTAGGGTGTCGCCTCAATTTCTAAGTAAATCTACAGGTAATATAGTGATTGATGATGTCATTCCGGACATCATAAAAAATAAATCCGTCGACGACAACTTCCTTCGGACAGTGATCCTTGTCCTATTAGGAACAGTTATTGCTCCCATGTCGAGCAAGATTGTACCAAAGCAGTATTATTCCTTGGCAGATGATGTCAAACGTATTTCCAAGATCAATTGGAATGCGTTCACCCTTCGTGTTCTCTTTGACTGCCTTCGCGTTGTGAAGAAAGGCAAACACCTCCGACAATGGTCGAAAGGCAATTTAGCTGTGTTGCAGGTACTACTATGAAACATATATCAATGTAAAATAGGT
Organism: Hordeum marinum; assembly: GCA_022496015.1. Lineage (NCBI taxonomy): Eukaryota > Viridiplantae > Streptophyta > Magnoliopsida > Poales > Poaceae > Hordeum > Hordeum marinum. Next base: position 560,473,798 of record CM039678.1, read on the forward strand.
AATCACTTAAATTTTATGTGGTTTATAGTACTAAGCGCACATCTTGATTTTCCTGCAGTACTTGTATTGGGAGAAGGTGCAACCTCTAAAAGGTGATTGTGCGTTCAATCATAACTTGTCCCTACAACCTCTGATTAGGAATTAGACCGAAGCTGCAGCCACGAGGAGAGATCTGTTTGACTATGACAATGGCCGTGGGCGTGGCAACGTCAAGGTAATCCTGTTAGTTCATCACATGTAGTTTTATATCACATGTAGCTGAGGCATTTCATTTAGTTAATCACGTCTAGGTGTATATCAATTGTACTTGTATATCACATGTAGCTAATCCTAGTTCACTAAATTTCTATTGATCACATTTTGTTGTATATCGCATTCAGATCGAAGATAATATAACCCAAGAATATAGGGCGTAGGAGCCCAAAGTCCCAGATCATGGGACTACACAGAAGCCAAAACCCAAGCCGACCAGTGCCACCGTAAGGAAGTCGAAGCCAGATTTTAACCCGGACGAGATGATGGATGTTTTCATCAAAAGGTGTATTGATTACATATACAGGCAGATGTGGGAAATCCCTGATCAAGTTGCTGAGGTGACACACCCATACTTTCTGAGAAGAAGCAGATAACCAAGTTTCAAAATCATGCAAGCATTAATGCATTTATATTTGTGTTGCAGAAACTGTTGGAGAAGATGAACAAAGATGGTGTCATGTACAAGCCGGCAGCTGCGTGCCATCCTGTAACAATGATGGTAGTAATGAAGTGGATTCATTTGACAATGGTCCGCATGAAAAAAAAAGAAATTCATGTACAAGGAAGACAATCACTCTGAAGATAGTTTGGATCCGATCATTGATTTGACCCATACTAGGGAGGCAGTTCACAAGTAGAAAAACGAAGCTGAGGAAGTATGTGTGTTTGTCTTTAATTTTCTCGTTTAATAATTTTTAGTTTGGAAAAATGATGGTTCATGATATTACTTTTTTGCCAACCAGAAAACACCACCTAAGATCAATGTCCAGAACGGTGGTTCACCAAAGAAGGCTAATGATGACTATGGTGCAACACCGGAAAACCCTTGGTCATTAGTAATTCTCCTCGGTCTAGTTCTTCGGACATAGACATCATGCCATCTTATGGTACCAAGTTCATGGCTAATGCCAAGGGGCAAAAGTTGCCGACATTCGGAAAGGATGACAAAGTTTTGTCGGGAAAGAGGAAGCGGATAGTTCCCAAGAAATTTGAATCCCCATATGCACTTGATAAGCCAAGCAGGCATTCCGCCCGCGGTACTAAACCTTCGGCAACTACCTCCGCAACTAGAGGTACCGTTACTAGCTTTCTTACTGTAATATATGCTAGTAACTAATGTAGTCACCATTATTGACGTTCATAATTTTCCATGCAGCTCTGTTTTTTGAGAACGTTGTGCCAGAGGTTGTGCTAGGTGAGTTGACGCCAGAACTAATTGATGCATTTGTTTTATTTGTGGAGATATCTTGTAGGTCTGAAAAGAATAAGGGAAAAGGAGTTTACTACAATGGAAGTCTTAACTCACTCTCTTTGGAGATGCTTCGACCGGTACTCGAACATAGATGGGTGTCAGATGGTGTAAGCGCTATTAGCATGTCCTGTTATTAAATTGTATGACATGTGGTAACTTTTGAACATAAAATGTCTTTATATTGTATGCAGGTTATTGATTCTTACCAGGCACATTTGGCGTTGTGCGTTGGTCATGATCGTCACCTCTGTCCAGTGTAGAGGTCGAGATACCTCGTTGATCGGGCTCTGGCATGAGACAATCCATTGTCGTCGCCCTACAATATGGATAGTGTGTTGTCAAGATCTGGAGCGATTAATACAGTCAAGGAGGAGTATACTCTGCGTGATAAGGTACGTTATGTTATTATACTTGTTCAGTATACGACATTTTCAAATGCACTTCATATGGTACATCATGTTTTCTTACACCGTAGATATATGTGGCCTTGAATGTCGATAATTCCCACTGGATTACTGTGGTAATGCACATGCGCAAGAAAGAATTCCAATTTATGGATTCGCTCTATCCTCTTGACCAGTCTGTCGACATTCTAAAAGCACTGGTACTGTCACCATTACTAGCTTTGTTCCTACTAATTGTTGTATTCATTTCCATTTCCATTACCCTTTTTAGCTTTGTTCCTACTAATTGTTGTATTCATTTCCATTAACATTACCCGTCATATAGCGACTCGCTATAGCAAACGATTTTCTTGAGGCAAACCGTATTACACCTGGAAAATATCCGGACGTGTCTAACTGGCCTATCAAAGAGTACCCCATGCCACCACAAAAGGACGGGTGAGTTAATGTACATCGTATTGTAATAACCACACATGTTGGTATGGACCGTCACTAATGTTCTCGTATATATCAGCAACTCTTGTGGCCTTTTTGTGATAGAAGTTTTGGAGCATTGGGACGGTGACCAAATGACCGGCAATTTTAACCAGGTTGATTGATATTTTTGTTTGTAGACTCGGTGGTGTGATCGTGTAACAACTATTATTCACTATGGATTTATATGAAAATTTACAAGATACGGTTAACGCAAGGAGAACATGACTCATCGTCGAGTTGATTTTGTCACCTACCAACCAGCTAGAAGTGGTGAAAAACAAAATTCGCGACATGGCAAAGAAAATCCAGGCATAAAGACTTTATAAGTGACACAAGATTGAAGTTCAAATGGTTGGAGTTTAGTCCAGAAGCATGTTTCCGGGGCATGAGTAATTTTGGTTTGAGACATTTTTTGGATTTTAGGTTGCATACATGATGCAAGCACTAGTAGAGAATAGGGCATTGGTTCGGGCCGGGCCAGCCCATTAGTCCTGGTTCAGTCACGAACCGGGACCAATGGGGGCAACGGTCCTGGATCGTGAGGCCAGGGGGCCAGACGGGCCACGTGGGGCATTGGTCCCGGTTCGTCTGGCCCCTTTGGTCCTGGTTCCAGACACGAACCGATATCAATGGGCCTCGCTCCTGGCCCAGAACCATTGGTCCCGGTTCGTGGCTGGATCTGGGACCAAAGGGGGTCCTTTAGTGCCGGTTCCAGCCATGAACCGGGACCAATGAGATGCCTATGTATACCCCCTCGCCAGCGAGCAGAGCACTCCACACTGCTTTGTTTTTTTGGCCAGCGAGGGGAGAGCTTTGTGGTACTCTAGCTCGCCTCCTATGCACATGAGGTGTTTGATAAAATGCCTAAGCCAAACTTCAACTTTCTCCTCTCGAAGCTCCTTGTCCAAACTCCATTTTCGTCAAGATTTGTCTAGATTTAGCGGTCCGTCCTGTCCCGTCCCCGTCCTGAAACCGCCGTCGATCGCCCGTGCGTGGTGAGCCTCTTGATCTTATCTTCTTGCTAAAAGAAAATATACTAACTCGTATGATTTTCTTACTTTTATTATTTTTTGTTATTATATAGTGCCATGGTTATGGTATCCGCCCATGTCGGCCCTCATCCAGTCTATGATTCAGATGTGGTACATTATCTTTTATATAACTATTTCACACATCTAATGTCTATGACAATTAATTATGCCACCAACTTGACGTAGATGTTTTTATCTATAGGAAGTAGTTGAACCAGAAACGGATATCGACTATGCAATTCTGCTAGACAAGTTAACTAAAGCTGAAAAAGAAATCGATCATTTGAAGGAAAAATCGAAAAGAACTGAAGATGACAAGATGGGATTGGAGTTGCATGTTGTCGATATCGTCGACGATCACAAGACCAAGATGGATGCAATGCGCTTGAAGCTTTGAAAGATTAGAAAATATGCCATTCATACTGAGGCTTGGTATCATTATGTCGCTGGATCAATTGGTACCTTAGTAGCGGTTATGATTGCATTTGTTGTTGCATTTAAATTTTTTACGTAGTTTCATTGTATGTTTTAATTAGATGCTCTAGAGAGCTATATGTTGTTCAATAATGACAACTATGTATGAACCGTACGTATTTATTTTGGTCATTATTGTACTTTTGTTTTAATGTGATGATGAATTTCTATTAATTTGGTCACTTCTCTATTCATGATATGTTGTAATGGTTTTTAATACACATTATTATATAACGCACGCAGATAAACCGGCAATGAATGTACGGTGACTGACGCACCTCCAAGTATATTAAGGGCCTGCATAATTTTCTCGAAGCGGCCGAGGCAAACAAGCAGAATGGTTTTATGCGTTGTCCATGTACTGTTTGTGAGAATACGAAGTCTTTCTCCAACTCTAAAACCCTGCACTTCCACCTGCTTCAGAAGGGTTTTATGCCACATTATAATGTTTGGACCAAGCACGGAGAAAGAGGGGTTATGATGGAAGACAACAAAGAAGAAGAGGATGACGACAACTACCCTCCCCCTGAATACGATGATGCTGCAATGGGGGAAGCTGGAGATCAAGAGAAACCAGACGATGTGCCCGATGATGATCTTCGCCGGGTCATTGTTGATGCACAGAGAGAATGCAAAAGTGAAAGGGAGAAGTTGAAGTTCGATCACATGTTAGAGGATCACAAAAAAGGGTTGTACCCAAATTGCGAAGATGACAACAAAAAGCTCGGTACCACACTGGAATTGCTGCAATGGAAGGCGGACAATGGTGTATCTGACAAGGGATTTAGTTCGCTACTGAAAATAATGAAGAAGAAGCTTCCAAAGGATAACGAATTGCCTGACAGTACGTACGCAGCAAACAAGGTTGTATGCCCTCTAGGATTGGAGGTGTAGAAGATACATGCGTGCCCTAATGACTGCATCCTCTACCGCGGTGAGTACGAGGAATGAAACGCATGCCCGGTATGCGGTGCATTGCGGTATAAGATCAGAAGAGATGACCCTAGTGATGTTGAGGGCCACAGGTGACCCGAGGAACATATGGTTTAGTTTAAGTGCAGATGGCGTTAATCCTTTTGGGGAGCAGAGCAGCCAGCATAGCACATGGCATGTGACTCTATGTATGTATAACCTTCCTCCTTGGTTGTGCATCAAGCGGAAGTTCATTATGATGCCAGTGCTCATCCAAGGCCCTAAGCAACCCAACAATGACATTGATGTGTACCTAAGGCCATTAGTTGATGAACTTTTACAGCTACGGAATGGAAGAGGTGTACGTGTGTGGGATGAGAACGAACAGGAGGAATTTGACCTACATGCGTTGCTGTTTGTAACCATCAACAACTGGCCTGCTCTCAGTAACCTTTTAGGACAGACAAACAAGGGATACCATGCATACACACACTGTTTAGATGACACCGACAGTATATATATGGACAAATGCAGGAAGAATGTGTACCTGGGGCATCATCGATTTCTTCCGACCAACCATTAATGTCGAAAGAAAGGAAAGCATTTCAAAGGTGAGGCAGATCACCGGAAGAAGCCCGCCCTCCGCACTGGTGATCACATACTTGATATGGTCAATGATTTACATGTAATATTTGGAAAGGGTCCTAGCGGACTATCTGTTCCGAATGACGCTGACAAACGCGCACCCATGTGGAAGAAGAAATCTATATTTTGGGACCTACCCTATTGGAAAGACCTAGAGGTCCGCTCTACAATCGACGTGATGCACGTGACGAAGAACCTTTGCATGAACCTGCTAGGCTTCTTGGGAGTGTATAGGAAGACAAAAGATACACTGGAGGCACGGGAGGAACAGCAACTTGTGCATGAAAAAGACGGCATGCATCCAAAGCAGTATGAAGGTCCTGCTAGCTACGCTCTTACCAAAGAAGAGAAGGAAATCTTCTTTGAATGCCTGCTCAGTATGAAGGTACCGTCTGTCTTCTCGTCGAATATAAACGGAATAAAATATGGCAGAGAAAAAGTTCCAGAACCTAAAGTCTCATGACTGCCACGTGATTACGACGCAACTGTTGCCGGTTGCATTGAGGGGGCTTCTACTACAAAATGTTCGATTAGCCATTGTCAAGCTATGTGCATTCCTCAATGCAATCTCTCAGAAGGTGATCGATCCAGAAATCCTGCCAAGGTTAAGGAGTGATTTGGTGCAATGTCTTGTTAGTTTCGAGCTGGTGTTCCCACCGTCCTTCTTCAATATCATGACGCACGTCCTAGTTCATCTAGTCGACGAGATTGTCGTTCTGGGCCTTGTATTTCTACACAATATGTTCCCCTTTGAGAGGTTCATGGGAGTCTTAAAGAAATATGTTCATAACCGCGCTAGGCCACAAGAAAGCATCTCCATGGGCCATCAAATAGAGGATGTCATTGGGTTTTGTGTTGACTTCATTCCTGACCTTAAGAAGATTGGTCTCCCTCAATCGTGGTATGAGGGGAGACTGACTGGAAAAGGCACGCTAGGAGCGGACTCAATAATATGTAGGGATGGGCATTCTTGGTCTCAAGCACACTACACAGTTCTACAGAATTCCACCTTGGTGGCCCCGTATGTGGATGAACACAAGAATATTCTACGCTCCAAACACCCGGAGTAGTGTGACGACTGGATTACATATGAACACATCAGGACTTTCGGCAGTTGGTTGCAAACACGTCTCATGGGTGACAACACTGTTTCTGATGAGTTGTACTCGTTGGCCAAGGGACCATCTTCGACTGTATTGACTTACAAAGGGTAGGAGATAAATGGGAATACATTTTACACGATCGCCCAAGATGAAAAGAGCACCAACCAAAACAGCGGTGTCCGCTTTGATGCACCAACCAAGAGGGGAAAGGACACATATTATGGTTACATAGTGGACATACGGGAACTTGACTATGCACATGATTTCAAGGTCCCTTTGTTTCAGTGCAAATGGGTCAATCTGTCAAGAGGTAGGGTACAGGAAGACCCATAGTACGGAATGACAACAGTGGATCTGAACAATCTTGGGTACACAGATGAACCATTCGTCCTAGCCAATGATGTGGCGCAGGTTTTCTATGTGAAGGACATGTCTACCATACCGAGAAAAAGAAAATATAAGGAAGCGAATACATCATACGATGAGCCAAAGCGCTACATAGTTCTTTCAGGAAAAAGAGACATCGTGGGATTGGAGGGCAAGACAGACATGTCTGAAGACTATGAAAAGTTTCATGAAATTCCTCCCTTCAAAGTCAAGGTTGACCTAAGCACCATGTTAAATGATGAAGATTATCCATGGTTACGGCACAATAAGCAAAGGACACGAGCGAAGAAAAAGTGAAGACTTTCTCTCCACAACTATATCATTGCAGTGACATGTGAAGAAATGAAATGCCTTTTGTAACACATGAGTTTTCGTCCAAAACCCTAATACTTCGAAAGAGACTTTCCGTTTTGTACACGAAGTGCATCCAGTTTTTGCCGTAACCCTCCCAACTTTTTATGACATGCTATGTGGGTGAAATGATGGTACCATGCCAACTTTCAACCTTTTTAGAGCTCATTTGAAGTGCTTTTCAATTTCAGGGTCATTTAGCTCAAAAAAATCAGTAAGTGCATGAAAAATACCAAATGAAGTCAGAAAGGGTTGAAAATTGATGATGTGCCTTTTAATGGTGCATTTTGAACACACAAATAGTCTGAAGTTCAAATGAGTTCAAAAAAATGAAATCCCTTTGTAACAGATGAGTTTTCGTCCGAAACCCTGATACTTCGACAGAGATTGTCCATTTTATACACGAAGTGCATCCATTTTTTGCCGTAACCCTCTCAACTTTATAGCAAATGCTATGTGGGTGAAATGATGATACTAGGCCAACTTTCAACCTTTTCAGAGTTCATTTGAAGTGTTTTTCAATTTTAGGGTCATTTAGCTCAAAAAAATCAACAAGTGCATGAAAAATACCAAATGAAGTCAGAAAGGGTTGAAAATTGATGATGTGGCTTTGAATGGTGCATTTTGAACACACAAAAATTATGGAGTTCAAATAAGTTCAAAAAATGAAATCCCTTTGTAACAAATGAGTTTTCGTCCGAAACCGTGATACTTCGAAAGAGATTGCCCATTTTGTACACGAAGTGCATCCGGTTTTTGCCGTAACCCACTCAACTTTTTAGCACATGCTATGTGGGTGAAATGATGATACCATGCCAACTAGAAAGAATGAACTAAAAAGAATCAATTAAATTATAATATTTTTCAATAGCAAAAAGAATCAACTAAAAAGAATCAAAATAATATTAACTAAAATTATCAAAGTATTTATTTCTTAAAAACTTTAATAATAAAAGGAATGAACTAAAAAGAATCAATTAAATATAATATTTTTAATAGCAAAAAGAATCAACTAAAAAGAATCAAAATAATATTAACTAAAATTATCAAAGTATTTATTTGTTAAAAACTTTAATAGTAAAAAGAATGAACTAAAAAGAATCAATTAAATATAATATTTTTCAATAGCAAAAAGAATCAACTAAAAAGAATCAAAATAATATTAACTAAAATTATCAAATTATTTATTTGTTAAAAACTTTAATAGTAAAACGAATGAACTAAAAAGAAAAAGAAAAAAATACTGGACTAAAAAGTAAAAGATAAAAAAATGCCACCTACTCGGCCAACGGCAGGATTCAGGCCCGTGAGACCAGTAGGACAAACAGGCAGAGACTGATTAGTTAGGCCCATAGGCCTGCAATAGAGAGGAGCTCGAAACCGTTGCCGCAGCGGCGCTTATAAACCAGCCGGAGTGCTACTCAACTAGCGAGGTGGGACTAAACTTCCACCACACCCTTGTGCCAGGCTATTGGTCTCGGTTGGTGGCTTCAACCGGGACCAATGCCCACCATTCGTCCTAGTTGGAGCCACCAACCAGGACCAATGGCCTGTGCTTCCCGCCCTTTCGCCTGGCGAAAACTGACCTTTGGTCCCGGTTGGAGCCACCAACCGGGACTAATGGTGGGCATTGGTTCCGGTTGGTGGATCCAACCGAGACAAATGGTTGGGCTATATAAGCCAGCACTTAGGATTTTTCCCCAATTTCTCCCATCGCCATGCCCTACCTCCTCGTCGTCGTCGCCATTGACGCCCTCGCCCTACCCTGCCCTGACGCTTGGCCCTCCTCTCGCCATTCCGACCGGCCCAGAAGCCTCCCCGTGCTCGACCTCGTCGCCTCTACCCGTTCGTTTGCCCAGGGAAGCACCACGCCGGCGCCCGTGACCCCTTCTTCCCCGACGCCGTTCGTCACTGCCGTCGCCATCGCCGTCGTCACTGTTGCCGTCGTCGTTGTCGTGCGCCCCTGCCCTGCCCTCGCCGTCGCCGTCGCCATCCTCACCGTCGCCGTGCGCCCCTGCCCCGTCCCCGTCGTCGCCGGCCGCGCCCCTGCCCCATCGTCGCCGTCGGCATCCTCGTCCCCAACCCCGCGCTCCTGCCCCGTCGTCGCCCGAGCCCTAGTGTGATCCGCCGCGCCACCCCGTCCTTTTTTTATGTTTATGTTTATGTTCATAGCATATTTTGGTCAGAAAAAATAGATGTGATCATTGTGACGCCAAAATTCTATACTTATTTTGGATATGATGAATTTTTTAGTCATGTTCATATGATGTTTTTTTGTTCATAGAATATATTTTTGTTCATAGCATTTTTTGGTCCATGTATATATGTATGTGTATGTATGGATGGATGAATGGATGGATGTAACTCTAAGTTAAAATTTACCCCTCCCTGATAACTTTGACATGAGGAGGGACATGCATGAGAGAGAGGCAGTCCGCTCACTCGACCAACTATCGAGGCCACCCAAACCCTAGAAGAAAGAGCGTCATTGTCGATCTACCCCCTCCCCGATAACTTCGACATGAGGGGGGACGTTGGACATGCATGAGTGATAGAGGCGGTCCGCTCGCCCGACCAACTATCGAGGCTACCCAAACCCTAGAATAAAGAGCGTCGTTGTCGATCTACCCCCTCCTCGATAACTTCGACATGAGAGGGGACGTCGGACATGCATGAGAGAGAGGCGGTCCTCTCACCCGAACAACTATCGAGGCCACCCAAACCCTAGAAGAAAGAGCGTCGTTGTCGATCTACCCCGGCCCTACCCGATAAACTCTCGAGGCCACCCAAACCGGGACTGAAAAAGCGTTGTCAAGGCCACCCCAAACCCTAGAAGTGTTGTCGAGGCCACACCAAACCCTAGAAGCGTTGTCGAGGCCACCCAATTTTACCAAGTTAAATGAAGTAAACTCCGGTAACATAGATTTATCAAGAATGCCCCCATTATGGATGTGCACAAGTTGATCCAATTTTTTTCTGATCTCATCTATATATATATATATATTCTTCTATATGTCACGTTGTCTGTCAAAGTATTGAAGAAATCCATGGCTTCATCATTAGCCAGAAGTAACATGCGTATGATGCTACGAAGCTCTTCGAAGTTGTTTTGAAACGGAGTCCTGGATAGAATAATTCGCTTTTTCATACGAATTTCAGCAAAGGCCTTCCAAATAGCGATATTCGGAAGGCTCTTGCTGAACTTCGTACCAAAAAGCTAATTAATTATCCTATCTGGGACTCCGTTACAAAACAATTTTGGAGAGCTTCGCACCATTATGTGCCTGTTACTTCCGGCTAATGATGAAGCCTTGGTTTTCTTGAATCCTTTGACACTAGACAATGTGACATATAGAAGGGTAGATGAGATCAGGAAAAATATGGACCATTTTCAGAACATTCGGAATGGCGCCATTTTGTTAATTAAATCCCTTAAAGGTTAACAAAATCCCTTGTTTGAAAATCAATGAGAGAGGCGGTCCGGACGTCGGACATTCATGAGAGAGGCGGTCCGGACGTCGGACATTCATGTTTGTATATTAATTGCCATGTTGTAATATTTGCAGAAACTATGGATCCAAGAGACGAAGAACAAGAACAGTTGTTGGGGGACATAATCCACGGCGGACGTAATATCTTATCGTTTCTCAATGACACCAATGGTCTGGTAGGAGAGGATTATGACGGCTCCAGTGATCGAACAATGGAGGAGGAAGGACATGATCATGATGGCTCCGATCACCGAATGCCGGAGGAAGAAGGAGACCATGATGACGGCTCCGGTGACCGATCGGAGGAGGGAGCTGTTGCAAAGACCGGCGAGGTGTATATATTAATTAAGCCTGTGCTGACTAGCTAATTGATACATTAATTATTTTGGTATGTAAATATATTAATTAACTCTTCTTTCTTCTTTTATAGCCCTCCGGATCGAGCCAAACTTCGATAACGAGACGAGGCCCGAAGAAGAGGTTGCGCAAGGATGAAAAGTTCACAATCACAGCACCCGCGAACGATGGCCATCCGATTGAACCCAAGCGGACCAAGAACGCATTTTCTGCTCAGTGCGGAGCTATTGTTAGGGACAACATCCTGATCAGCATCAAGCAATGGAATAAGCCTAAGGACGACGCCCCTGAAGGTGATTATATCACCGATAGACAGAAAGATGATCTTTGGACCGCGCTGAAGGCAAATTTCACCCTACCGCCAGAGGAGGATCCGAATAAGCCAGTTATAGAGCCACTGGTCAAGGTGTGTGCTCTTAAGAAGATGGCAGATCTATTCAGGAGGTGGAAGAATGAATTGAAATCAAAGTTTGTCGACAAAGGGAAGACTCCAGAATTCATCGGCCGATTTGAGAAGATAAGAGATTACTAGCCCGCATTTGTGGACTACAAGACATCGGACAAGAGTAAGAAAATGTCAAAGACAAACAAGGTCAATGCTACAAAGAAGCAGTATTACCATCAGACGGGGTCAGGTGGCTACATCAATGCCCGATCGTTGTGGGACAAAGCTGAGAATGACCTGATTGCTAAAGGGGTCATACCACAGACATTGAACTGGCCAGACCGTTCAAGGACTTGGTTCTTCGGGGTTGGGGGAACTTTGGACCCTGAAACAGGGAAGTGCCGTTGGACGGACGAGCAACTTGCAATACCCATGAACAAGCTTTAGAAGTATATCACCACAGCGCAGGAAGGGACATTCATTCCCCATAGAAAGAAGGACGAGCTGACTGAGGCCCTAGGGAATGCTGAGCACCCTGGACGAACACGAGGCACACTAGGCTCCGTTTCGTGGAAGGTTGGGTTTCCTGACGCAGGCGGTTACAGAAGCCGGGAGAGAAAGAGGAAAGCGGAGCTGAGTGAAATTCAGAAGCTCAATGCAAGACTACAAAAGCTAGAGGAAGCCGAGAGCCAGCGAGCTGCCGGCCAACCATCTCAGCGGCACGAAGCTACCCCAGAAGCTACCCCGCCATCTCAGCGGAGAAGCAGCGTCGCTTCCACAAAGCCCGTTCAGCCTGACTTCAAGTCTCCTAGCTACCCCGTGGATACTATCACGGAGGCTCAACATTGCGAGCTTATGACGAAATGCCGGAACCTCACTTTCAAGGCGGCTGTTGGCTCTGTTGCACCTCCTCAACCCAACGGAACATTTCACTACCATCCGATTCCACATGGCTATGCTGTTGTGATGGTGGATGAAGTAATGAAGGAATTTAAGGAGCTTGAGCTTGACCACTCTAGAGGTGAAGGAGAGAATACGCTGGTTCGTGCCCTGAGGAGTACATATCTATGGCAGAAGGAGTACATCAAGCTTCCCAACTGGACGCCTATGCCTCCTTCTTCTCCTCAGGCAAATCAGGGCACTCCGCCTCCTCCTCCTCCGATGAGTGATCAGGGCACACCGCTTCCTTCTCCGGCTCCTCCGACGCGTGGGGGCACTCCACCTCCTCCTTTGCCTACTCCGGCACGTCGGAGCAGTACGCCTCCTCTCCAGCCTCGTCGGCAACGGCGGAAGACAGACGCCGCCGCTCTGGCTCCTCCGGTGCCTAGTAAGCAACGACGGAAGGGAGCCGCCGCCGCTCCGGCGGCTAGCAGTACAAGCATAGGCAGGAGGGGATACAGATACGGTCCATCTCTCAAGCCTCTGGAAAAGTTACCATATGAGAGGACCGAGTCTGAAAACGAATTCTGTTACCGGCATGGGCGGCCTCTCGTCAAACCTGATCATCCTCCTCTATCAACGATGATGCGAAAATTCCATGAATGGTACATGAAAACCTGCCGCGAGTTTGGGAAGGATTCTTTGATACTGTCAGTTAAAGAGGAGCACGACCTCGTTGGAATGGAACTATTGAATGTTGAAATTGAGGAGATATTCCAGTTATACAATCAAAAGGCCCTCGACAGAACAATCATGACTTGCTACTGTTTGTAAGTACTACTTCTGTAATTAAGTCTCTCTATGTATATAGCCCAGCTCTTTCATTGCATGTATATATAATTATCCTCACTACATTATGCAGATTGAAGATCATCGAATGCAGAAAAGCACAAATCTATGACATTGGGTTCATTAACCCAAATGTCATACATGAGTATACGGTTCAAAAGAATGCCACAGAAACCAAGGAGAACTTGCTACAATCGTTGCTTAAAAATCAAAACAAAGGGACAATACTCTTTCCTTACAACTTCAAGTGAGTGTTACTGTCTTGTGCATATTCGGTTTTCCTTATTACTCGAGGTTTATACTAATGTAATTGATGAGTTATGCATGCATGCACAATTTCCAATTTATTCTGCTAGAGATTAAGCTTGAGCGGGGAGTGTTGGGGAACGTCGCATGGGAAACAAAAATTTTCCTACGCACACGCAAACCTATCCATGGTGATGAGCATCTACGAGAGGGAGAGTGGATCTACGTACCCTTGTAGATCGCTAAGCGGGAAGCGTTAAGAAACGCGGTTGGTGTAGTCGAACTTCTTCGCGATCCAAATCGCCGAGCGTCCCGCGATCCAATCACGAACCGTCCCGCGAACACATCATGATCCGTCCCGTGAACTCATCACGATCCGTCTCACGATCTTGATCACGATCTGTCCCGCGAACTCATCACGATCCGTTCCGTGATCACATCACGAACCGTCTCGCGATCTCGATCACGGTCCTTCCGATCTAGCGCCGAACGGACGGCACCTCCGCGTTCAGCACACGTGCAGCTTGATGACGATCTCCACCATCTTGATCCAGCAAGAGGAGGTGGAGATGAGAGAGAGTTCACCGGTAGCATGACAGCGCTCCGGTGATGGTGGTGGTGGAGCAATTCCGGCAGGGCTTCGCCTAAGCGCTGCAGAAATCCGATCTAGAGGAGAAACTGTGCACCGGTGAAACGGGTAGCACGTGGCCGGAAATTCTGTCCAAAAACCACCCAATCCACTAGTATATATAGGAGGAGAGGAGAGGAGAGGCAGCCAAGGCCTTTGGGTCGGCCGAAATAGGAGGTGGGAGCAATCCTACTTCACCTCCAATCCTAGTTGGAGTAGGATTGCCTCCTATTGGCTGATTTTCCACTTTTTGCTTTAGGACTTTCTCTCCTACGCCATGGGCCTTTGTGGCTGTTTTCCCAGCCCACTAAGGGCTGGTTATTATTCTCCCACAGCCCATGGACCTCTTGGGGTCGAAATACCCCTCCCGGAGGTCCTCCGGTACACTACCGGTACTCCCGGTACAATACCGATACTCCCGGTACACTACCGATGAGCCCGAAACTTTTCCGGAAACCAAACTGGGACTTCCTATATATGAATCTTTACCTCCGGACCATTCCGGAGCTCCTCGTGACGTCCGGGATCTCATCCGGGACTCCGAACAACCTTCGGTCACCACCATACATAACTCTACACTACCGAAACGTCACCGAACCTTAAGTGTGCAGACCCTGCGGGTTCGAGAACTATGTAGACATGACCGAGACACCTCTACGGTCAATAACCAATGGCGGGACCTGGACGTCCACATTGGTTCCTACATATTCTACGAAGATCTTTATCGGTCGAACCTCTATGTCAAGGATTCAGTTAATCCCGTATAACGTCCCCTTTGTTCTTCGGTATGTTACTTGCCCGAGATTCGATCGTCGGTATCTCCATACCTAGTTCAACCTCGTTACTGGCAAGTCTCTTTACTCGTTCCGTAATACAAGATCCCGTGACTAACAATTAGCCACATTGCTTGCAAGGCTTGTTGTGATGTTGTATTACCGAGTGGGCCCTGAGATACCTCTCCGTCACACGGAGTAACAAATCCCAGTCTCGATCCATGCCAACTCAACAAACACCATCGGAGATACCTGTAGAGCACCTTTATAGTCACCCAGTTACGTTGCGACGTTTGATACACACAAGGCACTCCTCCGATATCCGTGAGTTGCATGATCTCATGGTCATAGGAACATATACTTGACATGCAGAAAACAGTAGCAATAAACTGACACGATCATATGCTATGTTTGTAGTTTGGGTCTTATCCATCACATCATTCTCCTAATGATGTGATCCCGTTATCAAATGACATCTCATGTCCATGGCTAGGAAACCTTAACCATCCTTTGATCAACGAGCTAGTCCATTAGAGGCATACTAGGGACATGGTTTTGTCTATGTATCCACACATGCATTTAAGTCTCCGATCAATACAGTTATAGCATGGATAATAAACGATTATCATGAACAAGGAAATATGATAATAACTAATTTATTATTGCCTCTAGGGCATATTTCCAACAGTCTCCCACTTGCACTAGAGTCAATAATCTAGTTCACATCACCATGTGATTCGCATTGTTATGAATCTAACACCCAATGAGTTTTGGGGCTCGATCATGCTTTGCATGTGAGAGAGGTCTTATAGTCAACGGGTCTGCGATATTAAGATCCGTGTGTACTTTGCAAATCTCTATGTCAAACCGTAATCACTGCTACCACACTCCACTTGGTACTATTTCCAAATGGCTGCTCCACTATACGTATCCAGATTGCTACTACTAGTCATCCGGATAGGTGTTAAAGCTTGCATCGACGTAACTCTTTACGACGAACTCTTTATCACCTCCATAATCAAGAAACATTTCCTTAGTCCTCTAGTTACTAAGGATAATTCCGACCGCTGTCCAGTGATCCACTCCTGGACCACTCTTGTACCCCTTGACAGACTCGTGGCAAGGCACACATAGGTGCGGTACACAGCATGGCATAATATAGAGCCTATGGCTAAGGCATAGGGGACGACATTCATCCTTTCTCTTTCTTCTGCCGTTGTCGAGCTTTGAGTCTCACTCAACTTCACACCTTACAAATCAGACGAGAACTATTTCTCTGGCTGATCCATTTTGAACTCTTTCAAAATCTTGTCAAGGTATGCACTCATTGAAAATCTCATCAAGCATCTTGATCTATCTCTATAGATTTTGATGCTCAACAATTAGGTAGCTTTATCCAGGTCTTCCTTAGAAAAACACTTTTCAAACAACCTTTTATGCCTTCCAGAAATTCTACATTATTTCCGATCAACAATATGTCAACCACATATACTTATCAGAAACTCTATAGTGCTCCCACTCACTTTATTGCAAATACAAGTTTCTCGTAAACTTTGTATAAACATCAAAAACTTTGATCACCTCATCAAAGTGTATATTCCAACTCCGAGATGCTTGCTTCAGTCCATGGAAGGATCACCAAAGCTTGCACACCTTTTAGCATCCTTAGGACTGACAAAACCTTCTGGTTGTATCACATACAACCTTTCCTCAAGTAAACCGTTAAGGAAATGATGTTTTGACATCCATCTGTCAGATTTCATAATTGAAAACGCAGCAACTGCTAACATAATTCCAACAGACTTTAGCACCACTACGAGTGAGAAAATCTCATCGTAGTCAACTCCTTGAACTTGTCACAAACAACTTTGCAACAAGTCGAGCTTTACAAATGGTGATATTTACCTGTTGGAAATATGCCCTAGAGGCAATAATAAATTAGTTATTATCATATTTCCTTGTTCATGATAATCGTTTATTATCCATGCTATAATTGTATTGATCGGAGACTTAAATGCATGTGTGGATACATAGACAAAACCATGTCCCTAGTATGCCTCTAATGGACTAGCTCGTTGATCAAAGGATGGTTAAGGTTTCCTAGCCATGGACATGAGATGTCATTTGATAACGGGATCACATCATTAGGAGAATGATGTGATGGATAAGACCCAAACTACAAACATAGCATATGATCGTGTCAGTTTATTGCTACTGTTTTCTGCATGTCAAGTATATGTTCCTATGACCATGAGATCATGCAACTCACGGATATCGGAGGAGTGCCTTGTGTGTATCAAACGTCGCAACGTAACTGGGTGACTATAAAGGTGCTCTACAGGTATCTCCGATGGTGTCTGTTGAGTTGGCATGGATCGAGACTGGGATTTGTTACTCCGTGTAACGGAGAGGTATCTCGGGGCCCACTCGGTAATGCAACATCACAATAAGCCTTGCAAGCAATGTGACTAATTGTTAGTTGCGGGATCTTGTATTATGGAACGAGTAAAGAGACTTGCCGGTAACGAGGTTGAACTAGGTATGGAGATACCGACGATCGAATCTCGGGCAAGTAACATACCAAAGAACAAAGGGAACGATATACGGGATTAACTGAATCCTTGACATAGAGGTTCGACCGATAAAGATCTTCGTAGAATATGTAGGAACCAATGTGGACGTCCAGGTCCCGCCATTGGTTATTGACCGTAGAGGTGTCTCGGTCATGTCTACATAGTTCTCGAACCCGCAGGGTCTGCACACTTAAGGTTCGGTGACGTTTCGGTAGTGTAGAGTTATGTATGGTGGTGACCGAAGGTTGTTCGGAGTCCCGGATGAGATCCCGGACGTCACGAGGAGCTCCGGAATGGTTCGGAGGTAAAGATTCATATATAGGAAGTCCCAGTTTGGTTTCCGGAAAAGTTTCGGGCTCATCGGTAGTGTACCGGGAGTGCCGGTAGTGTACCAGGAGTGCCGGTAGTGTACCGGGAGACCTTCGGGAGGGGTACTTCGACCCCAAGAGGTCCATGGGCTGTGGGAGAATAATAACCAGCCCTTATTGGGCTGGGAAAACAGCCACAAAGGCCCATGGCGCAGGAGAGAAAGTCCTAAAGCAAAAAGTGGAAAATCAGCCAATAGGAGGCAATCCTACTCCAACTAGGATTGGAGGTGAAGTAGGATTGCTCCCACCTCCTATTTCGGCCGACCCAAAGGCCTTGGCTGCCTCTCCTCTCCTCTCCTCCTATATATACTAGTGGATTGGGTGGTTTTTGGACAGAATTTCCGGCCACGTGCTACCCGTTTCACCGGTGCACAGTTTCTCCTCTAGATCGGTTTTCCGCAGCGCTTAGGCGAAGCCCTGCCGGAATCACTCCACCACCATCACCGGAGCGCCGTCACGCTGCCGGTGAACTCTCTCTCCTCTCCACCTCCTCTTGCTGGATCAAGATGGTGGAGATCGTCATCAAGCTGCACGTGTGCTGAACGCGGAGGTGCCGTCCGTTCGGCGCTAGATCGGAAGGACCGTGATCGAGATCGCGAGACGGTTCGTGATGAGATCGCGGGACGGATCGTGATGAGTTCACGGGACGGATCGTGATTGGATCGCGGGACGGATCGTGATGAGATCGCGGGACGCTCGGCGATTTGGATCGCGAAGATGTTCGACTACACCAACCGCGTTTCTTAACGCTTCCCGCTTAGCGATCTACAAGGGTATGTAGATCCACTCTCCCTCTCGTAGATGCTCATCACCATGGATAGGTTTGCGTGTGCGTAGGAAAATTTTTGTTTCCCATGCGACGTTCCCCAACAGTGGCATCATGAGCTAGGTTGATGGTTCGATGAGATCTCGAGTAGAACACAAAAGGTTTGTGGGCGTTGATGCTTAGATTGCTTCCTCCCTTGGTCGTATTTTGGTTCAGCGGGATTGTGAGATGAAGCGGCCCGGACCAACATTACTCGTACGCTTACGAGAGACCGGTTCCCTCGACGCAACTTGTTGCCTAGATGGCTTGCGGGTGACAGTTTCTCTCACTTTAGTTGGATCGGATTCGACAAAGGTGGTCCTTGAGAAGGTTGAAAAGCAAACTAGTGTATCACCGTTGTGGTTTATGCGTAGGTGAGAATCGTTCTTGCTAGATACCCGTAGCAGCCACGTAAAACATGCAACAACAATTAGAGGACGTCTAACTTGTTTTTGCAGGGTATGTTGTGATGTGATATGGCCAATTACATGATGAGATATATGTGATGTATGAGATGATCATGTGATGTATAGAATTTCACGACTTGCATGTCGTTGAATACGGCAACCGGCAGGAGCCATAGGGTTGTCTTTAATTATTGTATGACCTGCGTGTCAATCATTAAGCGCTATGTAATGCTTTACTTTATCGCTACGGTAGCAATAGTAGTAGAAGCATATAGGGCGTGACAACCCCGATGGCGACACGTTGATGGAGATCAAGATGATGGAGATCATGGTGTCGTGCCAGTGACGATGGAGATCATGCCGGTGCTTTCTAGATGGATCAAAAGCACGAGTTCATGGCCATATCATGTCACTTATGATTTGCATGTGATGTTAATCCTTTTTATGCACCTTGTTTTGCTTAGGACGACGGTAGCATTATAAGGTGATCCCTCACTTAATTTCAAGATAAATTGTGTTCTCCCCGAGTGTGCACCGTTGCGAAAGTTCGTCGTGTTGAGACACCACGTGATGATCGGGTGTGATAGACTCTACGTTCACATACAACGGGTGCAAGACAGATTTGCACATGCGGAACACTCGGGTTAAACTTGACGAGCCTAGCATGTACAGACATGGCCTCGGAATACAAGAGACCGAAAGGTCGAGCATGAGTCATATAGTAGATATGATCAACATAATGATGTTCACCATTGAAGCCACCTCAACTCACGTGATGATCGGACTCGAGTTGGTGAATTTGGATCATGTGACACTCAGATGACCTGAGGGATGTCAATTTGAGTGGGAGTTCTTAAGTAATATGATTAATTGAACTCATTATCATGAACATAGTCAAAGTGTCTTTGCAAATTATGTTGTAGATTACTAGCTCGCACTGTAGCTCCCTTAAATTTTTATATGTTCCTAGAGAAATAGAGTTGAAAGATGTTGGTAGCAATATTGCGGACTGGGTCCGTGATCTGAGGATTGTCCTCATTGCTGCACAGAAGGCTTATGTCCTTAATGCACCGCTCGGTGCGCCACCCCCTCTAGCGTCGTCTATAGATGTTGTGAACATCTGACAGGCACGTTTCGATGACTACTTGATAGTTTAGTGTGTCATGCATTACAGCTTAGAATTGAGGCTCCAAAACGTTTTGAACGTCACGGAACATATGAGATGTTCTAGGAGCAGAGATTGTGATCTCAGGCTCGTGCCTTTGTTGCGAGATATGAGATCTCCAACAAGATTCTTTGCTTGTAAGACGAAAGAGAATAGCTCAATAGTTGAGCATGTGCTTAGATTGTCTAGGTGCCACAATCGCTTGAATCGAGTGGGAGTTGATCTTCCAGATAAGATAGTGATTGATATAGTTCTCCAAGTCACTATCACTAAGCTACTAGAACTTGGTGATGAACTATAAATTGCCAGGGATAGAAATGATTCCTGAGCTTCTCGCGATGTTTTGACACCGCGAAGGTAGAAGTCAAAAAGGAGCATCAAAGTGTTGATGGTTAGTAAAAACCACTAGTTTCGAGAAGGGCAAGGGCAAGTAGGGAAACTTCATGGATGGCAAGTCAGTTGCTGCTCCAGTGAAGCAGCCCAAAGTTGAACCTAAACCCGAGACTGAGTGCTTCCATTATGAGGAGAACGGTCACTGAAGCGGAACAACCCTGGATACATGGTAGATAAGAAGGCTGGCTAAGTCGACAGAAGTATATTTGATATGCATGTTATTGATGTGTACCTTGCTAGTACTCCTAGTAGCACCTGGGTATTGGATACCGGTTCGGTTGCTCGAAATAAAAGCTACGGAATAAATGGAGAACTAGCTAAGTGTGAGGTGACGATGTGTGTTGGAAATGTTTCCAAGGTTGATATGATCAAACATCGCACGCTCTCTCTACCTTCGGGATTAGTGACGAACCTAAATTTTATTTGGTGTTTTGCATTGAAGCATGAACGTGATTAGATCATGTTTATTGCAACACGGTTATTCATTCAAGTTAGAGAATAATGGTTATTCTGCTTACATGAATAAATACCTTCAATGGTCATGCACCTAGTAAGTGTGGTTCATTGAATCTTGATCATAGTAATACACATGTTCATAACAATGATGCCAAAAGATGCAAAGTTAATAATGATAGTACCACATACTTGTGGCACTGCCGCTAAATGTCATATTGGTATAAAGCGCATGAAAAAACTCCATGTTGATGGATCTTTGGACTCATTCGATTTTGAATCGGTTGAGACATGCGGACCATGCCTTTTGGTAAGATGACTAAACCCCGTTTTCTGGCTTGATGAAACGGGCAAGTGACTTATTGGAAACAATGCATGTTGATGTATACGATCCAATGAGTGTTTATAGCTTGCGGTGAATATCATTGTTTTCTTACCTTCACTGATGATTTGAGTAGATATAGTGTATATTTACTTAATGAAACACAAGTCTGAATTGTTTGAAAGGTTCAAAGCAAAGTTCAGAGTGAAGTTTAAAGATCATCGTGACAAGAAGATAAAAATTTCTGCGATATGATCGTGGAGGTGAATATCTGGGTTACGAGTTTGGCATACAAATTTAGACAATGTGAAAGTTGTTTCACAACTCACGCCACCTGGAACACCATAGTGTGATGGTGTGTCCGAACGTCGTAGTCATGCCTTATTTGATATAGCACATACTATGATGTCTCTTATCGTTTTAATACTATCGTTTTAGGGTTATGCATTAGAGACAACCGCATTCACTTTAAAATAGGGCACCATCTAAATCCGTTGAGATGACACCGTGTGAATTATGGTTTGATAGAAACCTAAAGCTGTCATTTCTTGATGTTTGGGGCTGCGAAGCTTGTGTGGAAAATGTTTTCACCTAATGAGCTCAAACCCAAAGCGGACAAATGCATCTTCATAGAATACGCCAAGAACAGTTGGGTATACCTTCTATCTCAGATCCGAGTGCAAAGTGTTTGTTGCTGGAATGGATCCTTTCCTGAGAAAAGGTTTCCCTCGAAAGAATTGAGTGGGAGGAAGATAGAACTTGATGAGGTTATTGAACCTTGTTTCAATCAGAGTAGCGCAGCGCAGAAAGTTGTTTCTGTGAAGCCTATGTTAGTTGAAGAAAGAAGTTAATGATGATGATCATGAAGCTTCGGATCAAGTTACTATCGAACCTCGTAGGTCGACAAGGACGTGTACTGCTCTTGAGTGGTACAACAACCCTGTCTTAAAGGTCATGTTGTTGGACAGCGATGAACCTACGAGCTATGGAGAAGCGATGATGGGCCCGGATTCCGACAAATGGATGAGACCATGAAATCCGAGATAGGATCCATGTATGAAAACCAAGTATAGACTTTGGTAGACTTGCTCGTTGGACGGCAGGTCGTTGAGTACAAATGGATCTTTAAAAATGAAGACAGACGCTGATGGTAAATATCACCATTTGTAAAGCTCGACTTGTTGCAAAGTTGTTTGTGACAAGTTCAAGGAGTTGACTACGATGAGATTTTCTCACTCGTAGTGGTGCTAAAGTCTGTTGGAATTATGTTAGCAGTTGCTGCGTTTTCAATTATGAAATCTGACAGATGGATGTCAAAACATCATTTCCTTAACGGTTTACTTGAGGAAAGGTTGTATGTGATACAACCAGAAGGTTTTGTCAGTCCTAAGGATGCTAAAAGGTGTGCAAGCTTTGGTGATCCTTCCATGGACTGAAGCAAGCATCTCGGAGTTGGAATATACACTTTGATGAGGTGATCAAAGTTTTTGATGTTTATACAAAGTTTACGAGAAACTTGTATTTGCAATAAAGTGAGTGGGAGCACTATAGAGTTTCTGATAAGTATATGTGGTTGACATATTGTTGATCGGAAATAATGTAGAATTTCTGGAAGGCATAAAAGGTTGTTTGAAAAGTGTTTTTCTAAGGAAGACCTGGATAAAGCTACCTAATTGTTGAGCATCAAAATCTATAGAGATAGATCAAGATGCTTGATGAGACTTTCAATGAGTGCATACCTTGACAAGATTTTGAAAGAGTTCAAAATGGATCAGCCAGAGAAATAGTTCTCGTCTGATTTGTAAGGTGTGAAGTTGAGTGAGACTCAAAGCTCGACAACGGCAGAAGAAAGAGAAAGGATGAATGTCGTCCCCTATGCCTTAGCCATAGGCTCTATATTATGCCATGCTGTGTACCGCACCTATGTGTGCCTTGCCACGAGTCTGTCAAGGGGTACAAGAGTGGTCCAGGAGTGGATCACTGGACAGCGGTCGGAATTATCCTTAGTAACCAGAGGACTAAGGAAATGTTTCTTGATTATGGAGGTGATAAAGAGTTCGTCGTAAAGAGTTACGTCGATGCAAGCTTTAACACCTATCCGGATGACTAGTAGTAGCAATCTGGATACGTATAGTGGAGCAGCCATTTGGAAATAGTACCAAGTGGAGTGTGGTAGCAGTGATTACGGTTTGACATAGAGATTTGCAAAGTACACACGGATCTGAATATCGCAGACCCGTTGACTATAAGACCTCTCTCACATGCAAAGCATGATCGAGCCCCAAAACTCATTGGGTGTTAGATTCATAACAATGCGAATCACATGGTGATGTGAACTAGATTATTGACTCTAGTGCAAGTGGGAGACTGTTGGAAATATGCCCTAGAGGCAATAATAAATTAGTTATTATCATATTTCCTTGTTCATGATAATCGTTTATTATCCATGCTATAATTGTATTGATCGGAGACTTAAATGCATGTGTGGATACATAGACAAAACCATGTCCCTAGTATGCCTCTAATGGACTAGCTCGTTGATCAAAGGATGGTTAAGGTTTCCTAGCCATGGACATGAGATGTCATTTGATAACGGGATCACATCATTAGGAGAATGATGTGATGGATAAGACCCAAACTACAAACATAGCATATGATCGTGTCAGTTTATTGCTACTGTTTTCTGCATGTCAAGTATATGTTCCTATGACCATGAGATCATGCAACTCACGGATATCGGAGGAGTGCCTTGTGTGTATCAAACGTCGCAACGTAACTGGGTGACTATAAAGGTGCTCTACAGGTATCTCCGATGGTGTCTGTTGAGTTGGCATGGATCGAGACTGGGATTTGTTACTCCGTGTAACGGAGAGGTATCTCGGGGCCCACTCGGTAATGCAACATCACAATAAGCCTTGCAAGCAATGTGACTAATTGTTAGTTGCGGGATCTTGTATTATGGAACGAGTAAAGAGACTTGCCGGTAACGAGGTTGAACTAGGTATGGAGATACCGACGATCGAATCTCGGGCAAGTAACATACCAAAGAACAAAGGGAACGATATACGGGATTAACTGAATCCTTGACATAGAGGTTCGACCGATAAAGATCTTCGTAGAATATGTAGGAACCAATGTGGACGTCCAGGTCCCGCCATTGGTTATTGACCGTAGAGGTGTCTCGGTCATGTCTACATAGTTCTCGAACCCGCAGGGTCTGCACACTTAAGGTTCGGTGACGTTTCGGTAGTGTAGAGTTATGTATGGTGGTGACCGAAGGTTGTTCGGAGTCCCGGATGAGATCCCGGACGTCACGAGGAGCTCCGGAATGGTTCGGAGGTAAAGATTCATATATAGGAAGTCCCAGTTTGGTTTCCGGAAAAGTTTCGGGCTCATCGGTAGTGTACCGGGAGTGCCGGTAGTGTACCAGGAGTGCCGGTAGTGTACCGGGAGACCTTCGGGAGGGGTACTTCGACCCCAAGAGGTCCATGGGCTGTGGGAGAATAATAACCAGCCCTTATTGGGCTGGGAAAACAGCCACAAAGGCCCATGGCGCAGGAGAGAAAGTCCTAAAGCAAAAAGTGGAAAATCAGCCAATAGGAGGCAATCCTACTCCAACTAGGATTGGAGGTGAAGTAGGATTGCTCCCACCTCCTATTTCGGCCGACCCAAAGGCCTTGGCTGCCTCTCCTCTCCTCTCCTCCTATATATACTAGTGGATTGGGTGGTTTTTGGACAGAATTTCCGGCCACGTGCTACCCGTTTCACCGGTGCACAGTTTCTCCTCTAGATCGGTTTTCCGCAGCGCTTAGGCGAAGCCCTGCCGGAATCACTCCACCACCATCACCGGAGCGCCGTCACGCTGCCGGTGAACTCTCTCTCCTCTCCACCTCCTCTTGCTGGATCAAGATGGTGGAGATCGTCATCAAGCTGCACGTGTGCTGAACGCGGAGGTGCCGTCCGTTCGGCGCTAGATCGGAAGGACCGTGATCGAGATCGCGAGACGGTTCGTGATGAGATCGCGGGACGGATCGTGATGAGTTCACGGGACGGATCGTGATTGGATCGCGGGACGGATCGTGATGAGATCGCGGGACGCTCGGCGATTTGGATCGCGAAGATGTTCGACTACACCAACCGCGTTTCTTAACGCTTCCCGCTTAGCGATCTACAAGGGTATGTAGATCCACTCTCCCTCTCGTAGATGCTCATCACCATGGATAGGTTTGCGTGTGCGTAGGAAAATTTTTGTTTCCCATGCGACGTTCCCCAACATTACCATCAGCGTCTGTCTTCATTTTTAAAGATCCATTTGTACTCAACGACCTGCCGTCCAACGAGCAAGTCTACCAAAGTCTATACTTGGTTTTCATACATGGATCCTATCTCGGATTTCATGGTCTCATCCATTTGTCGGAATCCGGGCCCATCATCGCTTCTCCATAGCTCGTAGGTTCATCGCTGTCCAACAACATGACCTTTAAGACAGGGTTGTTGTACCACTCAAGAGCAGTACACGTCCTTGTCGACCTACGAGGTTCGATAGTAACTTGATCCGAAGCTTCATGATCATCATCATTAACTTCTTTCTTCAACTAACATAGGCTTCACAGAAACAACTTTCTGCGCTGCGCTACTCTGATTGAAACAAGGTTCAATAACCTCATCAAGTTCTATCTTCCTCCCACTCAATTCTTTCGAGGGAAACCTTTTCTCAGGAAAGGATCCATTCCAGCAACAAACACTTTGCACTCGGATCTGAGATAGAAGGTATACCCAACTGTTCTTGGCGTATTCTATGAAGATGCATTTGTCCGCTTTGGGTTTGAGCTCATTAGGTGAAAACATTTTCCACACAAGCTTCGCAGCCCCAAACATCAAGAAATGACAGCTTTAGGTTTCTATCAAACCATAATTCACACGGTGTCATCTCAACGGATTTAGATGGTGCCCTATTTTAAAGTGAATGCGGTTGTCTCTAATGCATAACCCTAAAACGATAGTATTAAAACGATAAGAGACATCATAGTATGTGCTATATCAAATAAGGCATGACTACGACGTTCGGACACACCATCACACTATGGTGTTCCAGGTGGCGTGAGTTGTGAAACAACTTTCACATTGTCTAAATTTGTATGCCAAACTCGTAACCCAGATATTCACCTCCACGATCATATCGCAGAAATTTTTATCTTCTTGTCACGATGATCTTTAAACTTCACTCTGAACTTTGCTTTGAACCTTTCAAACAATTCAGACTTGTGTTTCATTAAGTAAATATACACTATATCTACTCAAATCATCAGTGAAGGTAAGAAAACAATGATATTCACTGCAAGCTATAAACACTCATTGGATCGTATACATCAACATGCATTGTTTCCAATAAGTCACTTGCCCGTTTCATCAAGCCAGAAAACGGGGTTTAGTCATCTTACCAAAAGGCATGGTCCGCATGTCTCAACCGATTCAAAATCGAATGAGTCCAAAGATCCATCAACATGGAGTTTCTTCATGCGCTTTATACCAATATGACATTTAGCGGCAGTGCCACAAGTATGTGGTACTATCATTATTAACTTTGCATCCTTTGGCATCATTGTTATGAACATGTGTATTACTATGATCAAGATTCAATGAACCACACTTACTAGGTGCATGACCATTGAAGGTATTTATTCATGTAAGCAGAATAACCATTATTCTCTAACTTGAATGAATAACCGTGTTGCAATAAACATGATCTAATCACGTTCATGCTTCAATGCAAAACACCAAATAAAATTTAGGTTCGTCACTAATCCCGAAGGTAGAGAGAGCGTGCGATGTTTGATCATATCAACCTTGGAAACATTTCCAACACACATCGTCACCTCACACTTAGCTAGTTCTCCATTTATTCCGTAGCTTTTATTTCGAGCAACCGAACCGGTATCCAATACCCAGGTGCTACTAGGAGTACTAGCAAGGTACACATCAATAACATGCATATCAAATATACTTCTGTCGACTTAGCCAGCCTTCTTATCTACCATGTATCCAGGGTTGTTCCGCTTCAGTGACCGTTCTCCTCATAATGGAAGCACTCAGTCTCGGGTTTAGGTTCAACTTTGGGCTGCTTCACTGGAGCAGCAACTGACTTGCCATCCATGAAGTTTCCCTACTTGCCCTTGCCCTTCTCGAAACTAGTGGTTTTTACTAACCATCAACACTTTGATGCTCCTTTTTGACTTCTACCTTCGCGGTGTCAAAACATCGCGAGAAGCTCAGGAATCATTTCTATCCCTGGCAATTTATAGTTTATCACCAAGTTCTAGTAGCTTAGTGATAGTGACTTGGAGAACTATATCAATCACTATCTTATCTGGAAGATCAACTCCCACTCGATTCAAGCGATTGTGGCACCTAGACAATCTAAGCACATGCTCAACTATTGAGCTATTCTCTTTCGTCTTGCAAGCAAAGAATCTTTGTTTGAGATCTCATATCTCATAACACGGGCACGAGCCTGAGATCACAATCTCAGCTCTTAGAACATCTCGTATGTTCCGTGACGTTCAAAACGTCTTGGAGCCTCAATTCTAAGTCGTAATGCATGACGCACTAAACTATCAAGTAGTCATCAGAACGTGCCTGTCAGATGTTCACAACATCTACAGACGACGCTAGAGGGGGTGGCGTACCGAACGGTGCATTAAGGACATAAGCCTTCTGTGCAGCAATGAGGACAATCCTCATATCACGGACCCAGTCCGCAATATTGCTACCATCATCTTTCAACTCTATTTCTCTAGGAACATATAAAAACACACGGGAGCTACAGTGCGAGCTAGTAATCTACAACATAATTTGCAAAGACACTACTGACTATGTTCATGATAATGAGTTCAATTAATCATATTACTTAAGAACTCCCACTCAAATTGACATCCCTCAGGTCATCTGAGTGTCACATGATCCAAATTCACCAACTTGAGTCCGATCATCACGTGAGTTGAGGTGGCTTCAATGGTGAACATCATTATGTTGATCATATCTACTATATGACTCATGCTCGACCTTTCGGTCTCTTGTGTTCCGAGGCCATGTCTGTACATGCTAGGCTCGTCAAGTTTAACCCGAGTGTTCCGCATGTGCAAATCTGTCTTGCACCCGTTGTATGTGAACGTAGAGTCTATCACACCCGATCATCACGTGGTGTCTCAACACGACGAACTTTCGCAACGGTGCACACTTGGGGAGAACACAATTTATCTTGAAATTAAGTGAGGGATCACCTTATAATGCTACCGTCGTCCTAAGCAAAACAAGGTGCATAAAAGGATTAACATCTCATGCAATTCATAAGTGACATGATATGGCCATCAACTTGTGTTTAAGATCTCCATCTTCGAAACACCGGCATGATCTCCATCGTCACCGGCACGACACCATGATCTCCATCAACGTGTCGCCATCGGGGTTGTCACGCCCTGCATGCTTCTACTACTATTGCTACCGTAGCGATAAAGTAAAGCATTACATAGCGCTTTAATGATTGACACGCAGGTCATACAATAATTAAAGACAACCCTATGGCTCCTGCCGGTTGCCGTAATCACCGACATGCAAGTCGTGATAATCTATACATCACATGATCATCTCATACATCACATATATCTCATCATGTAATTGGCCATATCATATCACAACATACCCTGCAAAAACAAGTTAGACGTCCTCTAATTGTTGTTGCATGTTTTACGTGGCTGCTACGGGTATCTAGCAAGAACAATTCTCACCTACGCAAAACCACAACGGTGATACACTAGTTTGCTTTTCAACCTTCTCAAGGACCGCCTTTGTCGGATCCGATCCAACTAGAGTAAGAGAAACTGTCACCCGCAAGCCAGCTAAGCAACAAGTTGCATCGCGGGAACCGGTCTCTCGTAAGCGTACGAGTAATGTTGGTCCGGGCCGCTTCATCTCACAATACCGCTGAACCAAAATCCGACCAAGGGAGGAAGCAATCTAAGCATCAACGCCCACAAACCTTTTGTGTTCTACTCGAGATCTCATCGAACCATCAACCTAGCTCATGATGCCACTGTTGGGGAACGTCGCATGGGAAACAAAAATTTTCCTACGCACACGCAAACCTATCCATGGTGATGAGCATCTACGAGAGGGAGAGTGGATCTACGTACCCTTGTAGATCGCTAAGCGGGAAGCGTTAAGAAACGCGGTTGGTGTAGTCGAACTTCTTCGCGATCCAAATCGCCGAGCGTCCCGCGATCCAATCACGAACCGTCCCGCGAACACATCATGATCCGTCCCGTGAACTCATCACGATCCGTCTCACGATCTTGATCACGATCTGTCCCGCGAACTCATCACGATCCGTTCCGTGATCACATCACGAACCGTCTCGCGATCTCGATCACGGTCCTTCCGATCTAGCGCCGAACGGACGGCACCTCCGCGTTCAGCACACGTGCAGCTTGATGACGATCTCCACCATCTTGATCCAGCAAGAGGAGGTGGAGATGAGAGAGAGTTCACCGGTAGCATGACAGCGCTCCGGTGATGGTGGTGGTGGAGCAATTCCGGCAGGGCTTCGCCTAAGCGCTGCAGAAATCCGATCTAGAGGAGAAACTGTGCACCGGTGAAACGGGTAGCACGTGGCCGGAAATTCTGTCCAAAAACCACCCAATCCACTAGTATATATAGGAGGAGAGGAGAGGAGAGGCAGCCAAGGCCTTTGGGTCGGCCGAAATAGGAGGTGGGAGCAATCCTACTTCACCTCCAATCCTAGTTGGAGTAGGATTGCCTCCTATTGGCTGATTTTCCACTTTTTGCTTTAGGACTTTCTCTCCTACGCCATGGGCCTTTGTGGCTGTTTTCCCAGCCCACTAAGGGCTGGTTATTATTCTCCCACAGCCCATGGACCTCTTGGGGTCGAAATACCCCTCCCGGAGGTCCTCCGGTACACTACCGGTACTCCCGGTACAATACCGATACTCCCGGTACACTACCGATGAGCCCGAAACTTTTCCGGAAACCAAACTGGGACTTCCTATATATGAATCTTTACCTCCGGACCATTCCGGAGCTCCTCGTGACGTCCGGGATCTCATCCGGGACTCCGAACAACCTTCGGTCACCACCATACATAACTCTACACTACCGAAACGTCACCGAACCTTAAGTGTGCAGACCCTGCGGGTTCGAGAACTATGTAGACATGACCGAGACACCTCTACGGTCAATAACCAATGGCGGGACCTGGACGTCCACATTGGTTCCTACATATTCTACGAAGATCTTTATCGGTCGAACCTCTATGTCAAGGATTCAGTTAATCCCGTATAACGTCCCCTTTGTTCTTCGGTATGTTACTTGCCCGAGATTCGATCGTCGGTATCTCCATACCTAGTTCAACCTCGTTACTGGCAAGTCTCTTTACTCGTTCCGTAATACAAGATCCCGTGACTAACAATTAGCCACATTGCTTGCAAGGCTTGTTGTGATGTTGTATTACCGAGTGGGCCCTGAGATACCTCTCCGTCACACGGAGTAACAAATCCCAGTCTCGATCCATGCCAACTCAACAAACACCATCGGAGATACCTGTAGAGCACCTTTATAGTCACCCAGTTACGTTGCGACGTTTGATACACACAAGGCACTCCTCCGATATCCGTGAGTTGCATGATCTCATGGTCATAGGAACATATACTTGACATGCAGAAAACAGTAGCAATAAACTGACACGATCATATGCTATGTTTGTAGTTTGGGTCTTATCCATCACATCATTCTCCTAATGATGTGATCCCGTTATCAAATGACATCTCATGTCCATGGCTAGGAAACCTTAACCATCCTTTGATCAACGAGCTAGTCCATTAGAGGCATACTAGGGACATGGTTTTGTCTATGTATCCACACATGCATTTAAGTCTCCGATCAATACAGTTATAGCATGGATAATAAACGATTATCATGAACAAGGAAATATGATAATAACTAATTTATTATTGCCTCTAGGGCATATTTCCAACAGGGAGTAGTAATCATCTTAGACTCGAAACGAAAAGATCCCCAGGATTATGCGGACATGGCTGAAATGCTCCAGAAGTAAGTTCAATCGATCATTATCGCATCATATCGGCAACTTTGTTCATTTCCTGATATCAAGTAATTATTTTCTTTGTCTGGCAGGGTTTGGAAAGAGTTCACAGCAATTGTTCCGGCACTACCGGGGGAGCTGCGATTTACATACCTGAAAGTAAGTACTACTAGCTAGTTCCGCGCATCTCCCATTGATTCTAGTTTCATAAATACCATTTATCATGCTTGATTATCAGTTTGATTGAACTCTATTTCTCGTAAAGTGCTTGTTGTAGGAAACCGGGAATGATTTTTGTGGATACTACGTTTGCGAGTTCATCTACAACGTGACGACCCCTAAGCGGGGCTACTCTGAAAAACAATTTCAAGTGTGTAAGCAATAATATTCACAATTTTTTTATTACCATATATATGTAGTGACCCCCTTCTTCAAATTAGATATGGCAGATGCGGGATGAACTCCTACCACATGATCGCATACGAGCAATACAAGAAGAATTGGCAGGATTCTTTCGTGACCACGTCATAAATAAAATCGGAGAATACCATCTGGAATTGGACATTAGATGTTAGGGATTGTAAGAGATCTTATATTGTATATATGTAGCTAGTAGCGTCGGATATATATACGAAAACTTGTTATACGACCAATATCTCGGAGAAAGAGAGGTCGATCACTTCTATCTCTATATGCTCATGACGATCTTCTGTACTTAATGGTTCCTTCATTTGCTTACAAGCTAGCGTGTCGAGTTCTCTCTATACTAGCTAGCGACGACCAAGCACGGAGAAAGAGAGGACACTTTTCTCTATTAATTAGCTAGCTAAAACAATATAAAACCCCTAAATTAACCGTCCAAAACACCCTAACCCCCCTCCCTTTCAAAAAAACCATCAACTGCTAGATGCTGACGCGTGGATGCCTTTTGGTCCCGGTTGGTGTTACCAACCGGGACTAAAGGTCCTCCTGCCTGGGCTCCCAGCACCGGCCATGTGGAGCCCCTTCTTTCCCGGTTGGTAAGCGAACCGGGACTAAAGGTTTTGACCTTTAGTCCCGACCCTTTAGTCCTGGTTCCGGAACCGGGACAAATGGGCCTTACGAACTGGGACAAATGGGCCTTTTTCTACTAGTGAAGAATTCATGAGTTACCTATTTTGTGGATTTTATGTTGCATACACATACATGTTTATGTGTCATGCTTTGAGACAGTAAGTTCGTGCCAATAATTTGTTTTGCTTCACTTCACATTTGTTATTGTTGAGTATTTTACTTATGCAAAACTTATGGCCAAGATAAGGAAGATCTAGGATTCCTAGCTGAAATTGAGTGATAAAATATTTCTAGCAGTAAATTATTGTCACGACTTGTTTCCAACCCGGCCCTTTCCCACAGAGCCGCTTTCCCACCATGATGAACGGCAACATGTTTCACACCGGGCCCTTTCCCACCACAATGAAGGGAAAACGTCGTCATGGATCCCCCTATTTAACCCCACCTCTTCCACCTCTAACTCACACCTCTCTCCCAACTCAATCCCCAAACTACACACTCACATCCCCTCGCATCTCAGATCCAAGCCACGCCCCCTACCGGCACCATGCAGTATGTCAGGCCAACCTTCCTCGTGCCGAACATTGTGCAGGAGAGGGAGTACCCCGTCGGGGTCATGGTCGAGAACGAGCTCCGAGTGTGGGCAATATCGAGGTGGAGGGGTCCAATGGAGTTTGCCACCATGTTCATTAGGGCCATTTACCGTCACTTACCTCTCGGCTCTCCGCTCATGTTCAACATCAGGGAGGCTCGCGTCGGAGGAAGTGGCCTCATCGTCCGCTTCACCAATCCCTTTGATGCATACCATCTCCTTGGTCGGTCCTTCTTCTGTGGGTGCGAGTTCATCGCGTTCTCAACATACAACATCTTCAGCCAGCTCGACTACATCTTCCCCACCATGGGCCACATGCACTCTCTC
The DNA here is from genome assembly GCA_022496015.1 of Hordeum marinum. NCBI lineage: Eukaryota > Viridiplantae > Streptophyta > Magnoliopsida > Poales > Poaceae > Hordeum > Hordeum marinum. The sequence continues at coordinate 560,507,269 of CM039678.1, forward strand.
GCCTTCCCCAACCCCCCAGAAGATGAGGAGTGAACGTCTCCATGTCGACCCCCCCCCCATGGTTGATGATGTGCAAGCTATTGCTGCCCATGTTCTAGAGGGGCCTGTTCTAAGAGTGTGTTATCGTGAGCTATCAATCCATGTAGTGAGAGCCCAAGTTATAAGGGCTGATAATTATTAGTAATGAGTTGTAGGGGGGCTACTATATATCTATGTTATCTATGTTATCCATTGTTCCGTGCTAATATATGTATGTTTCGTTCAGATCTAATTTTTATGAGTCATGCAAGTAACACCACATGGAACAACACTAAACACAAGCATTATTTTCAAATATTATGAGTCATGAAAGTAACACCAAATGGAACAACATTTGTGTAGGAGTAACAAATATTTCCATGAACCATTCAACACTTAACAGAAGTATTATTTTTCAAGGGTTAAAAGAAGAAAATTTTATGACAAGTAAAACATGTGCTACCTCTTTGCATTTTGCCGCATTTTGATTTGCATTATTTCATGAACATTTTGATTTACATTATTCCATGAACAAAAACAAGTAACAGAATTTTTGAAACGTTAAAAGAAGTAAACTTTTTATGAGCTGACACAAGTAAAACGGGCCCAAGAAACATGGTCCATGGGCCCAAGTAAAATTCGTTCTAATACGTCGCACATGACCGTACCCGACACGTTCGCAAGCCCACCACTACTAGTACCAAGCGACCTTATCAGTTTGACTCTGTTTCGGGCATCACTGCAGTTTCCTCCGCCTCCTCTACCTCTCCCACTGAAACCACCAGATCCAATAGATAGCGATGTCCACCAAGGAGGAACAGATAGCGGCGCTGGCAGGCGGCAACAAGGATATGCTGGGGCGGCTCCGGGAGATCAATTTCTGGTTCCCACGCAAGGAGCAGCTCAACGACGCTGCGTTAGTGGTCAAGGATAAGTTGCGCGACGACGAAATGCTGCGCTGCTTCCCTGGATCCCAACCGCAGCCGGCCATGGGGGTGATTCTATGGGCAATGATGAAGGCCGAGTCCCCGGATCCGATGAAGAGGAACAAGTGGAAGCTCTTCAAGTCAATGTGATATCGGGTGGATCCGCTCAAACAGGTGCCGCCGCCGATGGCGGAAGTGCCAATTGGTCTCCCAACCGAGGGCATCGGTGCGGCGATGGAGGTGACGACGGTAAGGAAGAAGAAATCGAAGGCGCCGGTCTCCTCCCTCCCAAGAAGGTCCCCACGTTTCCCAAGGCGTTCCTTGCGGCTGCTGGCCCTCTCAAGCCAGCAGTAGGATTATCTCTGGCTGGCTCCATCGTCTATGGTAAATTCTCAAACCCTAACAAATACTTGAATGGTACTACTCTGTTTATTGTGCATGCATGTGCGTAGGTGTGTCATTGCAGCTACATTGCTTTTCTTAGATGCTACTTTGCTGCTGTGGAAGTAGCACTGAACAAAATTCAGTTAACTATGTTCACTGTCAAAAATTAAGTGAACTAGAAGCATGGAACAAAATTGAGTTATCTATGTTTCTACAACTTGATTGATGTCAATAGACAGATTGAGTTATCTATGTTTCTACAACTTGATTGATGTCAATTGAGTTATCTATGTTTCTACTGATTTTTGTGAGATTGAAGGTGGGATTGGATAAGTCTATACTGATATCAGAGGCACTTTACACCCAATTCATGCATGGACCAAGTGTATATCAGGACGATTATGTTGAATTTTGGGGAATTGAAATCTGTATGCATCCTATAGTTGTCACACAAAAAGTGGTATATACTAATCAAAATTGTTTGCCATTGTATCTTGCAGATAAAGGAGCCAGAAAAAAACTGTTGCTGCTGGATGTGGGTTGGTTCTTCTTTCCTTGCTCCATGGTCCTGGCTTCCTCTATGTATCAAGCAGCATCATTTGTTCATATACATCTACTTAAGTATTTCTAGTTATTTGTTAGACTTTGCTTTTGCTAGCTGTAGCTGGTTTGCTTGTGGTAGCAGTTGGTTTGCTGCTTATCTGACCTTCTAAAAATTGATGCTGGTGGTTGTAGTACATGCTAGGTCTTAGTTGCCAATTTGGTGCTTGTAGTTTCAAAGACCTTGTGGTTTCTAGTAATGGAAATCGGGAGGGCATAAAGGCCCCCCTTGAGCTAAAAAACAAAAGTAGATACTCAGGAGTGATCATTTGACGTACGCAGGCGTTCTACTCTTCTTCCTGCCCTACAATTCTACACATGATAGCAAACAAGTTAACTTAATGAATGGTAAGGTTAAAAAAATAGACAATGCATATAAACACTTACTTATTATTAAGTTTGCATTTCTTGTTGCATTTAGTGTGTCCTAGCAATTTGCAAGCCCCGCACCCGATGTGTATCTCATCGTAAGAAAGTGGTCTACCATTTTTCAACACCGGGTGCTTCTCGTCTAACTTTGTTGCACCTTTGCTTGATACTTTGATAGGATCTTGAAATGCAATCATGTTGCCTTCACCATCCTCTACATATTTAATTTCACACTTACTGAGATCAGACGTTTTGTTACTCAATTTTTCCTATAGAAGATCATACTCATAGCTCTTAACTATGACGGCCTTCAAACTATCATGTAACTAATCCCACAGAGCTGGGTGTTTGCATGCCGCATGCATAGCTTCTGATGCTAACACACTGACCTGGCTATATTTCATTCTTTCCTCTTCCCCAGTCCAACCAAATCCCAACAAATCGCTTGTGCGCCTCGCGGGTAGTCCCAGCCTTACTTGTTTAGTGAACCGAACAAGAACTAAACAGTTTGGTATTTCAGATATATCCATGTACTTAAGTACATGGAATATGTGCTTTCAAGGTAGACCCTTTTGAATCATTCTTCTATAGCTGCACCTTATAGTTTCTATGGACTTTACTGGTGTATACTCCACCAAAAAATGGCTCTGCTGATTATTCTTCCAGCACACGATGAACTGTTGTGATTCGTCTCCAACCATTCGTTCTACAATCTCCATGTTGCCAACCTTTCTAAGATCATCTTGCAACATATAGAAGTTTGCTGGAGTGAAGACGTGAGAAGCAGCTACCTCAAGTTCCCTGGAGCTAGTAACTGGCACCGGTAGAGTCTGTGATGTCGTGCAGTCATCTCATGCCTCGTTCTCACGGATACGTACAACAGCGTTCTCATAGTGCAAAATCATATCCACCAGGGTCATTTCACCGTCTAGGTGGAGGTGAAGGCATGAGTTCAAACTTTCACTCCTCTGGTTGCTTTTCATGCCAAGCCAAAACCCCTCTGTCAGATAAGCTGCGGCCCACAGTCTCCATTTCTTATACATCCCTCTCAACCAAGTTAATGTTTTTTCTGACTGCCATCTTTTTGTACGGTAACGCAGCAGAAAACAAAAAAATTCTGACCTACGCACCAACCCAGGACCACTATGGAGACTGTATACAAGGTTTGATCTTTTCGTTACCGACTCGTAGCGCAGCGGAAGTAGAGTCGATGACGAACGGCAGTGCAGATCCCCGCAGCTAGGATTTTACAACCTCCCAACCGCGAGGATGAATACCCTCATCTGCCCCGCGGACAGCCCTGCGGGAGGCGATCCGACAGTCTCCCGGACGATGTCACGAACAACCCTTCGGGAGGACCTCCAAAACTTGGACTGTCACTTGGACAGCCCTTCGGGAGGACCTTCGAAACTCGGACGGTCACACGGACAGCCCTTCGGGAGGCACTCTCGAACTAGACCAAAACTATGATCTCTCTACAGAGTTGCACACATACGGTGTCATCTATCTGGAAGGGCTTCGCCGTCCAGAACTAGTTCCCACTGGAACCCAGACAGCCTTTCGGCAATACGAAACTATTTCGCTGGGAGGGAGAGAGAAAGCCAGATCATGCATGGCACTTGTATGTGAGAAGGGATGAGTTTTGGGCTGCCCCCTCCACCTCTATTTATAGGATAAGGAGGGGTGGAGGGGCTGAAATTTCAGCCACATCCATCCATGTCATCTCCAAGATATTTTGGAGCAAAAGCCCAAAAAGGTGGCTTTCCAAAAAGTAACCATAAAGCTGATTTCACTATTCACGACGACATTTTTCAGCGCCTGATCGAACTGAAAATATTTATGTGGGCTTAGAACATTTCCAATACCCACTAAAATAATTTTCAACACTTTTCGAAACAATTCCGGTTTAGTGATTTTCATCTGTGAAAAGCATCTGAAGCGGTTCCGGCAGCTCCGGAACATTTCCGGTTTTTCTTCCGGAAAATTCCCAGAAGTTTTCAGAATGATTCTCGCACCCTCCAAGAATTATCAGGCATGTGCCGAAACCAATTTGACTTAATGGTATCCCCTGAAACAACATTTCAGTTTTACCGAAACTGTTCCGGTGTTCTCTCTGCGGAACTTTTCCACTGTCCGAAACTTTTCCGGTGTCCGAAACTTTTTCGGTGATTTCTCTCAGACTCCCTGTCTAGTATTCAGCAGATAGATGACCCTTAAGAGTGTGACCCTATAGGTTCGGTGAAGCATAGACATGACCCGGAACCCCTTCCGATCAATGATCAACATCGGAGCCGTGGACACCCATATTGACCCCTATACCCACACGAATGAATATTCGAGTGAACCTCCAGTTGCCGTGTGCTATTCCTGTTGCTTCGCGATATGTTACAAATACCCGAGGTGAGACATGTTGGCATCCCGTGGATCAACAACTTGTCCACTATGCCAGTTACCTCGTTACCGGTATTGTTCTCTTTTCTCGTTCCCGTGTTTCGGCATCCCCGTGATCAAATCACAAAATGTCTGGTCAGACGATGATGGATACCGTAACACCGAGAGGGCCCAGATATATCTCTCCATCGTCAGAGGATCAAATCCCAATCTTGAGCTATCAAGTTACTTGACATACTTTTCCATGAACCCGTAAGCCGCCGTAATAGCCACCCATTTACGGATGACGTTTAACAAACCCCGAAGTTCATGAAGCAAGCATGAAGAAACTCGATACTCTCATGGTCTAAGGAATTATGCAAAAATTAACTTCTCTGTGTTATTTACCATTAACTTATGACAAATGTATCTCATAGCATAACGTCAATTCGGGTAGATTCAACACAAATGTTCTTCTAACATTGTGCCCTCAAAATTGCCGGCATAGCTATGCCCATGATCAGGAAAACAGGATCATCATGCAATACTTGAGCCAGTCTTAGATGCCAAACTAGGAATACAATTTACCGTTTATTATTCCATACGTGCATATGAGTCTTCCTTCAAGCCTCGTGGTTATTGTAGACTCAAGAACCATAGCAGTTATAGCATGGAACATAAACCTAATTATGAACAGGGAGATAATCAATAGCATTTATTATTGCCTCTAGGGCATATCTCCTACACTTTTCGCAAACGCGTGCGATCTCTCCTCAAACGTGGTCGTGGACGTGGTGTAGTAAAGAAAAGTTCGGAACTGGTTTAAGGACTTGTGACTCAGGTGAATCTTCATATATTTTTCTATATGCCATGTACATATACAGTGCCACACATCTAGCAAGACTTCGTGAATTGCCCTGATCATCGCAACATCAGGGTCTTTGATTACACTCTTCGGCAGCTTCTGACAAATGGACCTCAAAAAGTTTTGCAGCAGCCAGACATATGTCTCTTCGGTCTCGTCCGAAACTATGGCAAAAGCAAAAACAGTAGTCTTCCGGTGATTGTTAAGACCAACAAAAGGTATGAATGGCATACCATAGCGATTCATCTTGTACGTGCTGTCAAATACAACCACGTCGCCGAAGTCCTCCTGACGAGACGGGGAATCACACCAAAACATTCTATTCATATGTCCTTCTTTATCTAGCACGTACTCGAAAAAGAAGCTAGGATCCCTCTTTTTCCTACTGGCCATGATGCATTTGGTTGTGGCAGCATCTCCTTTTGAAAGCAGCTTCCTCTTCTCTCTAGAGCAAAGGTTGTATATATCACGCCTCGTAAAACCAACACCGTCGTACCATGCATGTTTACTGATGAAGGAATCCATAATAATGTGAATTCTTATCCCTACGGCATCCATGGACATTATCTGAAACTTCTGGTGCTCTTTGATTTTTCTATGGGACCAAAGAAAAGGTACTTCGTCCAGTCTTGCTAACATATGGCTATGCTTGTCCTCGAAACTTTCAACATACCAAAGCCCACGCTTTTCGTCAAGCTTCACGGTCAGCTGTGCTTTGCAGTTGCAACGTGACTCGGGTCTGAGCCTACGGTTGCGTCCTTCCTCGGTTAGCAATCTGTTGTCCCGTTTCCCTTCTCTGGAACAAACATACCGCTGCAAACGCATATGATGTGACTATATTTTGCTATACCTATTCTTATCCTTTCTAATATTGAAACCATTATCTTTAGCATAGCTGGTGTAGAAGACGAACGCAGCTTCTGCGGACACAAAAGTCATTTCTCTTATCTTCATGAACATATCCCTCTGATCATCTGCATGCGTACTATCTTGGACATTTTCTTTCCCCTCATCTCCCGTCACCTGAACAATCAAAATATAGCCATGATTTTTACATGGTTTAACATTACTTCCGTACAAAATTGAGCTCATACATACCTCACTCATGTTGACCAACGACTGCGACTCTCCAGAATCAGGTGCATCTACGGACTCGTCTTCAAGGTTTGGCTCCGCGTCGGATTCACCATAATAGTCGTACGTGTTATGAGATCCTGAAATTAGCTAAAATAATGAACAACAATACATAATTAATTATCATATAATATTCCACAAACTATTCGATTTGCATGCCCCAACAAAAAATTCCACTTCCCCACCTGACTATGTAATCTTCATTCGAGACCTCGGAGTTGTTTTCCTCAATATCATCATCCATGTTAATCTATAAATTTCCAATACAAAAATATAATATTGTTGGATGCCACAAAAAAATATACAACAGGATAATGCCACTCACATTAGCATCTTCCCCTACGTTCCCATTCTCTGTCCAATCTCCACGATGTGAATTTTCATCATCTGACTAATCATGTATCCAGTCTTTCAACAGTTCTCCAAACTCCATATCTACCATGATATCAGTTAACTCACTGTCCATCATTTTTCCTACAACAAATAATAAGTATCATCATAAGGTACGTGAACCCTAGTTAGGAAGATGCCCACGCCACCCGTCCTGATCACTTTGGATCGCGAGGAGGAGCAGGAGCACTACCGAAAGCAGATAAGTGATAGCCTGCGCCGCCATATACCTAGGTTGGCAGCCGCAGCAAATAATGATAGCCGTCATGCACACAGCAGACGGCAAATGACGCTACATTAACCCTAGACAGAAGGAACCCACTTGAGCCGGTGTGATCACTTTGTAAGACGAGGAGCAGCTCTACAGGAACAAGATTCGCGACCGCGTGCGCCTCCCGGTAGCTAGGTTACCCGCTAGCACGAAAATGACGGCAGATCGTCCCATGTTGCCGTCGCGAGCGAGACAAATGTGTGTGTGGAGTGGGGAGGGGGGGTCGCGAGCGAGATGTGGTACCTGGGAGCGCTGGAGGTTGACGACGGTGCCCCGCGCTGTCGGCCGAGATCGCCGCCGCCGATATTCAAAGCTCCCTCAACTAGGGTAACGCGTGAATGATGGAGCTGCGTGATTGAGGGGGCTCAGTTAATGATGAGTGGCAGGTCGTACGTGGTCGTGGGGTCTTTTTTTTCGAGGGATGGTACTGTATCTATACGGTATGGGTTTTATAAGTTATACGGGGCTTGGATCTGAATTCTATGGGTTTGGGTTCTATGGGTTTGGATATGGGTTACGGCGGCTGTACAAAATAAAACTGACGGGGTCAAAAATACCCCTCCGAAACCGAACGAGGGGGGCAGGGAAGCAGAACTCTTCCTCAACATATATAGGTACAGGTTACAGCCGTTGTGCAGATCGTGCACGAGTGGGAGTAGTGCGCGTACAGGGAGAGACCGAGTCATGGTGGACTGGGACTGGGTCACCTAGGGCCTGACATGCGTTGACAGAATAGATACATGCGTGTGTGTGTGTGTTGGGGGCCCCCACTTGCTGGCGTTATGTTCATATTGTAATTTACTAGAGGATGACGTGCGCTTTGCCGCGCCGTCCTTCTATGATGAGTTAAGCCTCTCATTCTTACATGGGTTATTATTGTCAGTTGGTTCATTCTTACCCGGGTTATTATTGTCAGTTCGTTCGTTGTGTATTTCACTTAAGCTATGATGCATCTGTTTGTGTGAGAGACAACTGGATGTGCGAAGCTCAATACAATGCCAGGACAAAAAGAATCCATACAACGCATGTGCTATTCCGTTTGCTAATTAACATTTTGGTAAGTATGGGAACATACATGGGCAATACGTTAGCATTAGCTAGGAACATGTACAAAATAACAAAATGCTAATTATCAATCATCTTAGAACTGGCCTGCTCTTAGCTAGTCCCAAAATTTAAATCAAAACAACCAAAGTTTGGACCAATCTTGTTCGCATCACACTGCATGATGTGTTGCACATGTACAACCGCGTAGGTCACATAGGAGTCTGACGTGTTACTGATGTCAAGAAACCCACATCGTATGACTCAATTTTGTTCACCGGAGGATACTTGGACACATCATAGTTGTTTCCTACAACATTTGCATTTTTGTCTCCGAATGTCCCTCTTCAGGTCCACACATTCAAGTGTCCCTCCAGTAACCGAGTTAATTATAAACTCGGATAACTGTCTACAACATTGCTACATTCTATATAATGATTTAGTCGGGGACAGAGACAGGGCAATGGAACATACCTTTCGCCTAATGTAGGAGAAATAAACTATAGTAACTGCGAAAATGGCTAATAATAACGCCATGCCCATAGTAGAACAAATTGGTAGCTCGTATATTTGCACATATACCACTCACATCTAGCAACGCATCTTAAATACATGTAAAAGAATGGTCTGTGGCAAAAACATTCAGAAAGTTAAAAGGGAAATGAAGCAGCAGCCTTTCTTAATGGTAGCATCATCTCGTCATTAGCAATAAAAACAAGGACCTACCAATTCTTTGTCCTTAGGGATGCAGAGGGGCGCCTGGTCCTTTCTGCTCCATAGGCAAAACAGACCAGGTTAGTTATAGCAGCTTTTTAGCGATGTAGTTCAGTTTGAATTAACACCGTGCTTTTGCAGGCTTATGCGGGACGATGTCCTACACCCCTATCTGTACTAAATCAAAGAGGTAAAAAGATCGGTGGAGAGCAGTTGGAGACTGCTTGTTACGCTCAATAAGGAGAGCTAAAACAGTTGTTTCTAGGAACCATTCATTGGGCTTAACCTGAGAAATAAAAGAAATTACCGGTAGCCTGAAATCATTGAATCCCCAATAAAACATGGCTGGGATAGGAACATTAAGTTAGCAATGACGACAGGTTAATCTTTAGAAACAGAGGTAAGAGTTCATGTCATTACAGAAAAGAAGCCTCGAAACAAAAAGATAAGAAAACCAAAAGATACTAGCAACCCATAATCCAAAGTGTAAATAGACTTAGCATTGAAGATGGCAACAATGACACTATAATTCAGAGTCCATAAATATTTCCATGTGTCCTGCACTACTTTTCCCAACTGAACATAGTACTATTTGCCCATGGATTTTCAGGGATACAACAAAATCCTACTGAAAGAAAACGATTGATTGTGGACAGCCTTAGATTAAGTGGGTGACATATAGAAACAAATTAAAGAACAAAACAGAAAAAAGAGCAAGATAAGAAAGAAAAACACCTATTGAACGACAAAGTTGGGCCTACAAAAATCTGATAACCTCCTAACTGAACATGATCAGAAATAGACATGTCCGATTTCCCTTCTCCTCTAGCAGATAAACATGGTTCAAACTCTGTGGAGGTCGGTAAAGCTGAAGATCATTTGCCTCGTAGCTTGTCATATATAGATCCCTAATATTCACATCTTCAGACAACTGGACAAAAATATTGGTGTTTCTGTTGACACATGCTTGTCATCGTCTTGCAAATAGGAGATGTTCGTAACCATCAGAAAAATTAACTTGCATGTGCCCTTGCTAACACTCCAAGGTTCAAGGTTGCCCACATCATATATGTGAAAAAACAAGTTTAAACGGTGAAGTTGAAGAAATAATGCATTTGAACATCCTGATAAAACCAATCTGCACATCCATGTGAATTTCAACTAAATTGGTAAGATTTACATATCTGCAGAGCGAAGGAAGAAAATCTGGATAGGACAATCTTCTCTTTGATATGCATCTCCTCCATCTCATAAGATTGGAACTTTGCTACTTGCCCCTTTTGGAGCACAGACAACAAAAAATACTCGTAAGCAAAACAGATTTGCAATGAAGAACATCAATACAGAAAAGGAAACAACGGTGGTACCTCTAGAGTGGACTATCATGGATCAAAGGGGCGAAGTTAACCGACAGATTGAGCTAGTTGGCCGTCCTCTTGACGAAGCAGACGATCTCCTAGTCAGGATCTGCAAAATAATAATTACCGAACCATCAAGAAGAGAGAAACCTCGGAACCTGATGGAAGGAGCAGCCGAATGGGAGACAAAGACGCCACTGTAACACGGGTCGGGGTTCCAGGTTAATAATGGGCACCGGGCTAGATTGAACCTCGTTCCTCTGCACGGGTTCTCCTCCCACATCCCCCAAGAGAGAGAAAGCTTGCAGGACTTACACGAAGCATCAAGGGCACCCAGGTTGATGGTTATGGCATCAGATCCGGGCAAAGATATTAGAAGCGGTCAGAGAGAGAGGGAGAGAGAGAGATAAAATAATCAACATGTGTTTGAAAAGAAAAAAAAGAAAAAAAAAGCAGATGGAAAAAGTGGAAATAAAAAAACACAAAGAAGAAATGATAAAGAAGAAACACAGAAAAAAAGAGATAAAAAAACATGTGGGACCTTTCCAAAGCCGGGATAGAGGTTCAACGAACAGGTGTTAGAAACTTCACAGAACTATTGTGTCACATTTATTTGGGCCAGCTCACTTTCATCGATTTTTAGGCAAGGGTGATTCATCACTCAAGATAAGGGAGTCTTTGCGCACTACACACCCTTGTTCACTTGCGGACGACCCATGTCAACCTTCGCCTGATATTGACTCCGGTCACCCTTCAGTGGTAGATCCTATTCCCCGCGTAACGCGGCGGCATAGCACGCAAACGTGCACCTGGCGAGAGGTGCGCTACTACTTGGACAAGTAAAATGCATGTTTGGTCCTTAAACTTGGTGACGATGTTCATAATGGTCCTCAAACTCAAAAACTACTTCAATGCGGTCTTGGAGCTCAAAAATACCGTTTCAATATGATCCTTCAACTTGGTGAACTGGTCCCGCGATACGTCACATACATTTCGTGTACACCATGGAGTTTTTCTGTGTGTATGTGCAAAAATATGCCTCAGATTTCATTTAGTTACAATAAACACCTAAAATTAGAAAAGGTATGTCTAGTTTGGAGCATCAAACCCAATACCTACAATCACGGCAATGGCTTTCGTATCAATGCTTACAAGGGTGAACAAAATCAGAACCGTTGGCCTGCATTGAGATCCGAACTTTCATGTGGATAAGGTTCCTCTTTCTTGAATTATGGTGGAGGACATATACTAAAGAGGAAACCATGTGCTGTTTTTTACGAAGCAGCCGACGAGAACGGCAACCTATGCCTTGCCATGGCAGATGTATTCAGCTATGCATATTTTTGCTTTCAAACATTGGGTGTGCAGATAGTTATTTTTGGTAAGCCTACTGCATAGTTTTGTTTGGTAGTAAGCGTTGAAGGGTTCCATCTATTATTAACAAAAAAAGAACATGAATTCCGAGTTTGCAGTGGCAAATGTTCGGCACTTAAATGAAACTTACAAGTTCCATATATATGACGCTCTTACAAATCCGCACAAGTTTCAATTTTTTTACAAGTAGATATTTTTCTTGATAATTTTTTAAGTGTTCATGCATTTTAAAAAACATGTTCAACGTGTTTTTGGAAAATGTTTGACGTTTACTATAAAACTGTAAACATGTTTTTGGAAAACAAATTGTGTGTATTAAAAATTTGCTAACATGTTTTTGAAAAATGTCCGCCGTGCATTCAAAAAATTCTCAACATGTATTTAGAAAAATGTTCAGCGTGTATTACGAAATATTGTGTAAAATAATTCCTACATTTCTACAAGCATATTTAACATGTGTCATTACATTTCTAGAATTTACTCTGATGTCACAATAATTTTTATTACACACTGAACAGTTTTCAAGATATAATGTTGTCATTTTTAACATTTTTGTACTTTAAGTATGCAATAAAAATACAAAATAACTGTGTCCACTTTTTGAACAGGTTCAACTTTTTGAAAATCCAAAAAATTTCAGAAACATATTTGCAATTTTTAATACATGTGGAACATATTCCAAAAACATGTTTACAAATTTTTAATACACGTGAAACATTTTTCCAAAATCATGTCAAACATTTTTCTAAATGCATTAACAGTTTCTTTAAGTTTTATGGAAACATATTTTTTATGCCGTTTCTTTTTCCAAATGATTAATAAAACATGAACTTAAAAAATAAATAAAATGAAACTTGTGTGGGCCTATAGGAGCGGCATATATAAAAAATATAAAAAAAATTGGTTGAACTGTTACATTGAAACACAATATATATAGTCTAACTCACGCTATCGTACGCTTAGCGACGCATGACCTTGTGGTTAGCTTACGCGAGGTAATTAACAAGCGACCGCGAGGACTCATGTTCGATCCTCCATCTAAGAAATAGTTTTTTCTTTCTTATACTAACATGTGGAACCTACGCTTTTAAATTTATGTTTTCATGTAATTAAATAAAATTGGAGGTAGTTTTCTGAAGAAAAAAACTTCATGACGTATATGAAATGTATGTGAGACGTATCACAGGACTGGTTCGCCAAGTTTAAGGGCCATATTGATACGGTATTCTCAAGTTGTAGGACCGTATTGAGGAAGTTTCTAAGTTTGGGGACAATTGTGGACATTGCCAACAAGTATAAGGACCATACATGCATTTTACTTCTACTTGGGCTAACCAATTTTCTGGTTTACCTTGACACAGTTTTAGGAAATGGGAAGGTTCTAGAATCTTCCTTGAGACAGTTTTTATTTTCTTTCAGTTTTTTCATGTTCATTATTTTATTTTATTTTTGATTTTAATTTGGTGAACTTTTTTAACTCCGTAAATTACTTCCAATTTTAGAACATGTTTATTAATAATAAAAAATCAAATTCGTTATTTTTTTGAAATTATGATTTTTGTAAATCTGGGAACATATTAAAAATTATGAATATTTTTAAAATTCGAAATATTTAAACCATGAACATGTTTTGAAATTCAGAATTTATTCAAAAAAATCCATGATCATTTTGAAATTCAATAACATTTTCCTAAAGCCAGGATATTTTCTAAATTGGTGAATAGTTTTTTAAAATTTGACGATTTTCTCATATCCGGGGAAGTCTCTTAAACTTATGAAGAAAACTTCTTGAAACTTGGGACATTTTTTGGAATCCAAGAACAATTTTCGAATTCATCAACATTATTTGATACCCAAAAACATTTTTCCAAATTATGAATTTTTTTGTATTGAGAATAATTTTTGAAACCACAAATGTTTTTTCAAATTTGTGAATATTTCTGAAAATTTCCATGATCATGTTTTTTATGTTAAAAAAGTAAACAAGGGAACGAAAACTAAAACAAAGAGAAACTGAAAACAATGGAAAAAACAGGGGCACCTCGCCCCACACATGGGCTTGCCCATATCGTCGGAGTGGCATGTTTGTTGTTCCCCGCGACGCGCGCAGTGTGTTCACTTGTGGGGGACCTTGGCTGACACAGGGTGAGATTTGAAGCGAGGGAGCAGGAGCCATGCACACGTGTAGAACACTTTTCCTCATTTCTTCCACTCATTTGTTTCTTTTGTTTTTTTTGGGGGGGGGGGGGTCTTGTTTCTTTGTTTTTTCCGTTTTCCTCGGGGGTTTTGGGTTTTTCTTTTTTCCTTTTTCAAGTTTTTTGTTATTTTCTCCCGACAAAACAAGATGCTTGCTAAATGGGGAGAGTATCTTTGCTAACCCACTTCAATAATGATGTAATATTATTGTAATCTTTAAGGTAGGTTGATATTTGTCTAATGTGTTCCAAAGATCGTGTAAGCAAGACGATATCCTACAGAGCGATCTTTGGAGAAACACACCTGTGTGAGTCCAACTGCTAGTTGTGGTGTATGAGATACGGTAATCTCTAAGAAGCTCATGAGTGTGACTAATATGCTCCACACGTGAAACTAGCCTTGGACAGCCTAGTATTGGTACCACAATTGGTGAAACTTTTGCATGCCAAACTGACAATTTAAGATATAATATTCCATTGTTCAGTTTTAAAAAAGTCTAGCTCTTTGATCTAGGTGGATGTTCAATCCTAACCAGACTCAAATGAAAATTCTGGCATGTCAAAACATTGTTTGGAACAAAAGACAACTTAAAGTGCCTCAAGATTTGATGGAAGATTATTGAAATATAGATGGGCTTTGGGCCCATGTAAACAATAATTACTGTTAATATCTAAGGTCCATGTAGGTGCATGATAAGTGATTGAAAACTTAGTACCCCTCACAAGTTGAGAGAGTTGAGACCTCATTACAATGGTTGGTCTGCCACTTGACATTGGGACCTTGAGAAGAGGAGTTGTACACGTGCACACCTCCTTCTTTATTGGCCGCCTCGCACAACCCCACACGTACCAGCCAGAACGGTTAATTAGTCCATGTTTCATTGACGAGTCATCAACGGATGTATCACTGTGCGAGACATTGGACTGTGCGTGTTTACGGAATTGATCGGTGCCCTAGGTCCACGACTTCTACCCGACAACATATACATTAAGGCACTGGCCGGTGCATCCAACATACTCACTCCCTCCTCGCACAACCCTAATCGTCATATACCGTTGCATGTACTGTGCTGCTCCATCCCGTCGACCGCATACATGTTTGTTCGGGAGAGCAGGCCTCCGAAACCCCCTCCTTCGAGAAGATTTTTTGGGGGAGCGTCCCGATAAGTCCTCGTCTCCTCCCTCCGCTTCGAGTACTTCCCCGGCACCGGCCCCATGGTTGAAGCCGCTGCCATCGTCGTGGCCCTAGCCTGGCCTACCGAAGGGCATGATGGTCGCGTGCCGTTAATGTCACGGTTACTATTTATTTACTCGTGGATCGTATTAGGAAAAAAAATGTGCCAGTATATTGCAGCATTTTGTGTTTTGGAAGAGAAGAAGAAAAAGATACGAATACGAAAACGGAAACGGACGGCCGATGCATGCAGTGTGAACGAGATTGATGTCTCCTCGCTCGCACGCCACCGACGGCGCATGGTCTCGATGTCATCCACTTTTGTTCTATCTGCTATCCATCTCTCTAACCAACGCCCCTATCGCTATCCCCATCCCCATTCCCATCCGGCGCGATGATGCAAGCAAACTGGTTTTTTTTGAGAGAGAGAGGTATGCAAGCAAACTGATGAGTACGTGATCCCCGCAGTCTGCCCGTCCCTGCGGCTGGGCCCCGCACGCCGGCCGGCCACCGGAAAAAAGGACCGGACGCAAGGCCCAACTACAAAAGGCCGAGACGGGCCGCCGCTTCCTTCTTCGTCCACCAGCTTTCTTTCTTTCTTCTTCCTCTTCCTCCCCAACTCCTCCGACCCCTCTCGACCTCATCGCCCACCCGCCTCCCCCATCCGGACACGCGACCGCCCGGATCGATCGCCGGCCCCCTCCATGGATCCCTACAAGGTAGCACCCCCCCCCCTCCCTACCTCCCTTCCCCCGCCGGCCGGCCGGCCGGGATCGTCGATTCGGCTGTCTCTGTCGCGCGATCCGCTCATCTGACTGCTCGGTTTTGTTTCTTCCTTGTGCTGTCTGCAGCACCGGCCGACGAGCGGGGCCAACTCCGGCCACTGGACCACCAACTCCGGCGCGCCCGTCTGGAACAACAACAACGCCCTCACCGTCGGACAGCGAGGTCGGTCACCCACCTCAAACCACCTGCCTCCCCGATCTGTTCTTCTTGCTGCGACCGCCCGTCTTGAGCATGTAGCTACGCCCTATGCTCAGCTTAGCTTAGAAAATTGCTTTTTCTGCTCAAGAAACTGAAATTCAGGGTGTACTCGGCTCGATTGTCTCTGGATCTGCGGGGGGGTCACCTCCCCCGTAGCGTCAGCGCCCTGGCCTTGCTGTTAATTCCCATGCCGTTTACATCTACTAGTATTCCACACGGGCGGCTAATATGATCCCCCTCCTGTCTGTTGCTCCAGCGTTTTTGTCTGTCAGATGCATTCACCTACCGGCTCAGCTTTGGTTCCTGTAAGCACTTGATTGAATTCTGTGGGCACTCCTTGTGACTTCATTCACAACGTGCCCTGTCCCCTGGTCCAGCCTGACAAAACTTTTGCTGCAAACATAAGGAGCTTGATATTTTCGTCGGTCGCTGTCATGCCATAATGGTTGCTCAATGCGGAAGATAACAAGCAATACCTTTTTCACACGGCATGCCATGTCGCCGTCCAGTCATAGTGGTTATCCGATCATGTGAGATGATTGGAGGCTCCAAGATAGTGATCTGTCTGGACCGCACGATGCTCTGTTACTCTTTCGTAGATTTTGCTCTTGGCACTAACCTGATGTAGGCAGGACCAAGTTCTACATCCACAATAAAACATAATCGTACGACAATTCATTTATGTTCAGCATAGCCCAACCTTCGAAACTGGTTCAAAATCGAAGTTTGATTGTTCAGCATAACTCCCCAATTTTGAAAGCGATTGGAAGTCCAAACTCCAAACATGGCAGTTTGTCGTAACAAAATGCCATTTTGCCTGAAAGTGATTGTAAAAGATATCTGAAGTTTCCCAGTGTGATTTTTCCTCTTTTGTATCTGTAGCTATGCCCATAAGCTTCTGCTTTTCTTATCTTTCTCCCATGGTTAATTAATTTGTTGCTTGACATGATGATGGATTCTTGTTTTCACAGGACCTATCCTCCTTGAGGATTACCATCTGATTGAAAAGCTTGCGCAGTTTGACCGGGAACGCATCCCTGAACGTGTTGTTCATGCACGGGGAGCCAGTGCAAAGGGGTTCTTTGAAGTGACTCATGATGTTTCTCAGCTCACATGTGCTGACTTTCTCCGGGCTCCTGGGGTTCAGACCCCGGTTATTGTCCGGTTCTCTACCGTTGTGCATGAGCGTGGAAGCCCTGAGACCCTCAGGGATCCACGTGGTTTTGCAGTGAAGTTCTACACCAGAGAGGTACTGATGATCATTCTAACTGGTGCATTTGCTTTTATGCTTTGAAGATGGTTTTCTGTTAAAAACTACTTTATGATAAATCACATGTGAGGAGTGTATTTTCTGTCAGCATGTCATTTGCCATAATGGCCTTCTGTGCAAGCCATTTAAGCAGTAAAAAAGAAAATTCTATTTAACTTGTTTCAGCTGGTACAGTAAAATACTGGCAGCTTTGACCATCTTTTAGCTCCATATAAAAGTAGTGTCCAGCGTGTGGGCTGTTGTAAGATAGAACTTGAAACCACAGCAAATGTTAGCTTTTATTGTATGAATTTGCTGGTGTTTATAAGGATTGGGTTGCCTTACCTTGTTTACCCATATGTGATAACTGCTTATCATCTGCACAAAAATGATTATGGATGCCGACATTTTCAGTCAATGCTTAAGTATCCTGATATCTAACAACATGCATTTTCCAGGGTAACTTTGACCTTGTTGGGAACAACATGCCTGTGTTCTTCATCCGAGATGGGATGAAATTCCCTGACATGGTCCATGCTTTCAAGCCAAGTCCGAAGACCAACATGCAGGAGAACTGGAGAATAGTTGACTTCTTTTCGCACCACCCAGAGAGTCTGCACATGTTCACCTTCCTCTTTGACGATGTTGGCATCCCACTCAACTACAGGCACATGGACGGTTTTGGTGTCAACACCTACACCTTAATCAGCAGGGATGGAAAGGCTCACCTTGTTAAGTTCCATTGGAAGCCTACATGTGGTGTGAAGTGCCTCTTGGATGATGAGGCTGTTACTGTTGGAGGCACCTGCCACACCCATGCCACAAAGGACTTGACTGATTCTATTGCAGCTGGGAATTACCCGGAATGGAAGCTTTTCATTCAGACCATCGATGCTGATCATGAGGATAGGTTTGACTTTGACCCCCTTGATGTCACCAAGACCTGGCCAGAGGATATCATCCCGCTGCAACCTGTTGGACGGATGGTACTGAACAAGAACATCGACAATTTCTTCGCGGAAAATGAACAGCTTGCCTTCTGCCCAGCAATCACTGTCCCTGGAATCCACTACTCTGATGATAAGCTGCTCCAGACAAGGATTTTCTCCTATGCTGATACCCAAAGGCACCGTCTTGGTCCGAACTACTTGATGCTCCCCGTGAATGCCCCGAAATGCGCTCACCACAACAACCATCATGATGGCTTAATGAATTTCATTCACAGGGATGAGGAGGTACATTGTTCTTTAGAGCTTTTCATCCCCTTCTGCATGCACAATGCAGTAGTTATGTGTCAAGTTCGGTGCATTTACCTATATTTGGCTTGATTTTCAGGTGAACTACTTCCCTTCAAGGTTTGATCCTACTCGTCATGCTGAAAAGTACCCTATGCCTCCGCGTGTTCTATCTGGCTGCCGGGAGAAGGTATGCAGCTTGGAATGTCAGAAGTCTAATGTTACTATCCTCGTTACCCCCACAATGTTTTTGGCAAATGATTTGCTACATGTTTACCTTTGAAACTGCAGTGCATTATTGAAAAGGAGAACAACTTCAAGCAGGCTGGTGAGAGATATCGGTCCTTCGACCCTGCCAGGTTCGTCCCAAGTCAGTTTGATTTGTTTGAAGTCTTTCAGACGAATAGAAGAAATCAAGCAGTGTTGCTAACCAAACTGTTTCTTATGTATATGAATACACAGGCAAGACCGTTTCCTACAGCGCTGGGTTGATGCGCTGACGGATGCTCGCGTAACCCATGAAATCCAGGGCATCTGGGTCTCATACTGGTCACAGGTACACTCTTCTGTTCTTCATTCACTCTCAGTTGCCAGCGGGTGACCATGCACCGTTACACAGTTGTGTGTATTTGGATCATATATAATAAACACACGGAAACCAACCATCCTTCTTACCAATGCTGTTTGCAGTGCGACGCGTCCCTTGGGCAGAAGCTGGCGTCGCGGCTCAAGATGAAGCCGAGCATGTAGATGGACAAGGAGGAGAAGAAGCAGTCGCTCACCCGCCTCTGTTGGTGTTGGCGTCGATCGAGCCAAGGAGTGAGGGCGCGGCATGAACTGAATCTGTCCTGTGTGGGGTGTAGCCATGAATAAAAATGTGTAACAGTGAAATGAGTACCATATGTAATACCGATGATGGTGGATGTTGTGAGAGCCAGTGTGGCTGGGTTGGTGAGCGTCTGCTGTCGAACTGTGTCTGCAAAAGAGATAATAATAGACAAATGTGTTGGTTAATCTTTCTGTGTTCCGTCTTCAGCCTGATACAAGCTTTGACGATCCATTTTGCTTGGCTTTTCCTGCCACTGTCAATGCCGTGTTATGAACTCGTGATTTTCAGATGCGCCGCTAATTTCCAGATGTTTTACTAGATGTTTTTGTACTGTCAATGCTCACGATCAAGAGATTTCCTGCAGCGAAAAAGTAATTGAGGAAGCAACGGAAAAAAGATTTTTCATGAACAGAAGATTTCCAGATGTTTTTGTACAGTCAAAAAAAAATAATCAAATATGAAGACCAAAAAAAAAAGATTTGGGAGTCTGTCAGACAACCTCTGGGCCACACTGCACGGATTCGAGATGTTTGTACAGTCAAAAAAAATCAAATATGAAGACCAAAAAAAGATCCTCTGGGCCACCCTGCACGGATGTGAGCCAGGCAGGAACGATCCTCCACAGCCATCGGATCAGGAGCATCCAGGCCGTTAATCACGCTCTGGCCCAGAGGTGAGAGTTCATCAACCAGATTGAAGTGCTCAATTTTTTTCAAAACTAGTACGGATTATGCATCAAATTTGAAAAAAAATGTGATCAATTTGAAAAATTACGAAAGTAGTACCCGTCGGCCGTAGTTGGGCCGCCCGGCCGCCCGTCAGCTTTTACCAGGCCGAAATCGGCCCATCGGCCGAAGCCAGGCCGAACAGCCCGGCCGTCGGCCCACTCCAGGCCGAGCGCCACCCGTCGGTCGCCAGGAGGCCGACCGGCCCCTGGATAAGGCCGACGCGGCCAGCCCCCTTCTTCCTCCTCCAGCTCTCTCTTTCTCTCATACTTCGGCCGAAATCCCCCCCTGATCTCCCTTTCCCTCAACCCATTTTCCGTTTCAATCCGATGAATCAATAGATCGTCTTTGTCTCTCCCGCCCTACGGTTTTATTTTCTGAAACGTGGTAGTGATTTGTTTGTGGGGAGGTGAAATGGTGTGGTGGTGGATGTGTGAATGGTGAGAAGGTGGAGTGGTGGAGAAGAAGAAAAAGATGGAGAGGAAGAAGAAGGGCACTCACACGTCAAATGTATAATTTTTTCTGTTAGTTTAGGTTAGTTTTTTGTTAGTTTTTTGAATGTACGTAAAATTAGTTTAGGTTATTTTTTGTAGTGTAGTTATTTTAGGTTATTTTTATTAGTGTAGTTATTTTTATTAGTGTAGTGATTTTAGTGTATGTTTTCCGAGCGTAGGTTTAGTTAGTGTAGTCATATCAGTGTCGGTTTATTTTTGTGAAGTTTATTTTAGTGTAGGTTTATTTAGAATACGTGGGTATATTTTAGTGTATGTTTTATTTTAGTGTCGATTTATTCGTTGCGAATAATGAGAAGCTGGCAATGTTTGACAGGTTAAAATGTCTGAATCCGTAAATTTGATTGTGTTTTACGGCCCTGGTAATGTTCGATATAATGAGTTGGAGGTTGATCTTAGCGAGTTTAAAAGAGGCGAGATGACACTTTCAGACTCAAACAGACTGGACATTAGGCAGTTGAAGCACTGGTTGACAACTAGTTTTGGCCTGGATCCTGAAGTTTGTTCCGTCAATATTCATGCCGTGTGGACCAAATCCTGTAAAAAATTGAAGTGGGATTTGATTCCGATAGATAGGAGCCAGCACTGGTTGTCTCTGTTAAGTCGTTGCAGAGACCGAAGAATCCATCCGTCTGCCCTAGTGCAACCAGTGGCGAAGGAGAAGAATATCGTACCACCCACCGTGGGGTATGAACCAAGCCAGAGTAGTCAAGTGGCTAACGTGATTTATGTATCCGGGTCACAGCCACCAGATGTGAATGCTAGCCAAGCCGAGAAAGAGTCAGATTATGTGCCACACAATGTTAGTGGTTATGTTGCTGGTCAGAGTATTCAGTCGATAGTATTAGCTGCCTCTAGTGTTGCTGATGGGGATGAGGAAGGCGGTGAAATGCAGAGGGTGATGGAGGAAGAGGACGAGGATGGGATTGCAGAGGAACTTGATTCTGAAAATTCCGAGGATGAGGAAGAGGTACCAATTCCTGCTGCATGGGAGCAGGACATATCCGCATGCTTACTGTCAACGATGGCCATGAGACTCCATGGCAATATAATCTAAACCAAGTCCAAATCAGGGCTATGTTTGACACGAAGAAGAAAATGAAGTATGCGGTGATAAAGTGGGCTATGTCTACCAGAGGGTTTTCCGGACACACGCATCCAGTCCAACGAAATATACCGTGAAGTGTGTTGAATCAGGTTGTCCTGCGAAGGTGCACGCCCACCTGCCAAAGTATAATATCCACTGGGTTGTGACAAATGTGTCCCGCATAATTGTGTTAGGAAAAACATGTTGGTTCGTCATCCAAACCTTACTTCAACTCTCACAGCGCAACTCATGTATACTGAGATAGTGACGAAGAAAGATATGGAAGCAAAACACATCCAGACAGCAGTGAAGGTCAGATGGAAGTATGACATTCCATATGGGAAGGCTTGGAGGGCTAAGCAGAAGGCTATGGAGGAGAGGTTTGGGACGTTCTTCGACTCCTATGATAATGTTGTCCATCTCCTTGACGTATTGAAGGAGAGAAATCCCAACACTTATGTTAACATTCAACACACGAGGTTGGATAGTATACCAGATTAGAAGGTGTTGAAACGAGTATTCTTCTCTTCCGATATGTGCATCGAAGCTTTCAGACATTGTCCTCCTGTGATGTTTGTGGATGGTACATTCCTGACTAGTCAATACAAAGGGCAAATCCTGACTGCTATTGGTGTGGACGGGAACAACCAAATCATCCCACTAGCCATGACATTTGTGGAGGGTGAGAACTTTCCGAGCTGGGTATGGTTCTTCCGGCAAGTTAAAATTGCGACCGTGAAGGACCGACCAAATGTGTGTCTCATTCATGACAGACATCCCGGTATATTGAAGGCCGTGAGGACACTGAGTAATACAACTGCTGATGAGGCAACACCTTGGAAGGACTTGCAAAGTCGGTGGTGCATGCGCCATCTGGGTGCTAATTTTTTCTCGCAGTTCAAGAACAAACAGTTGATGAACTTGTTCAAGAAGTTATGCAAGCAGAACCAGCAGCGCAAATATGATTTTATTTGGTCAAAACTTGATGAGTTCACTAAGAAGCAGGTCCTTGCTAGGAAGAAAATGGAGAAAGACCAGGTTAAATTAACAGCACTCATTGCGGAGCTTGAGGAGCCAGTTGGTCTTTGTGACTTGCCAGCAATTGACCCTCCTAATACGAAGAGAAAGAAGGGCAGGGCAATAAAGAATTTTTCTGAGTGGATAGAGAAAGAGCCTCCAATGAATTGGTCTTTGCTGCATGACACCCATGGAGCTAGGTATGACCACATGACAACCAATCTTGCAGAGATCTATAACTTTGTACTGAGAGGGAATAGAGCATTGCCACTGATAGCTATTGTGGAGGGTGTATTCCATGGCACTGTGAGATATTTCAGAGAAAGGCACGAGTTAGCAAAGAAGCAAATTACAGATAATCATAACACTCCTTATTGTAGCTGAGTCATGGAGTACATGGCTGAGAAGATAAAGAAAGCAAA
This sequence comes from Hordeum marinum, assembly GCA_022496015.1. NCBI lineage: Eukaryota > Viridiplantae > Streptophyta > Magnoliopsida > Poales > Poaceae > Hordeum > Hordeum marinum. The sequence continues at coordinate 560,530,515 of CM039678.1, forward strand.
AAAGCACACTGTCACACTCATAGGTAATCAGGAAAGGAGGTATGACATTCAGCTACCTACTGATGGTTTTGATTCTGCAAATGAGGTGAAGACACATGAGGTTACAATTGGAGCAGAATTTTATCCAACTTGTGAGTGTACATGCAACAAACCGAACTTATTGCACCTGCCTTGCTCACATGTGTTGGCTGTTTGTGGCAAGATTCAGTTGGACGCTATCTCCTTCGTGTCTCCGTACTATTCAAAGGAGGCAGTACTCAATGTCTGGACAGGTGAGATGACAGGGTTTAGAGTCGTCGGCAATTTCAACAAGGTAAACGATGGTGATAGAGTATACATCCCGGATCCTGCACTACGGCGAATTAGCAGGAGCAGGCGTAAGGTAAAGCGCATACGAAACGATATGGACCAATCTGAAGCTGGTGGAGGAACCAGACAATGTTTGCTCTGCGCGGCTTATGGGCATAGGATGAAATATTGCCCCGACCTGAAGAAAGACGGTGCTTCCACATCGACGACTACAACAACAGTTGCAAGAGGTGGTCCTGGGAGTCATGGTGGACGAGGCTCTCGAGGCCGAAGGGGCGGACGAGAAATACATAACTCTAAAGCTGCATAATATGTCGGACTACATTTTTATTTGTACTATGTCGGACTACGTTTTTATTTGTAATATGTGTGCACTATGTTTTTATGTGTAATATGTGAGACTACGCTTTAATGTGTAATATGTGAGACTAAGTTTTTATTTGTTATATGTGAGACTATGTTTTTATTTGTAATATGAAAACATCTAAGTTTTTATTTGTAATATGTGTGGACTATGTTCTAATTGCAGATATAGATTCGTATCTGATGCTTAATGGCAATATCGATAGAGGTCACCGAGCCGCATTTACGGAATCGAGCACGAACTTAGATATGTTGATCACTCGCACCCCAAAGTCTAACTGGATGATACACCCTTCATGGGTGGATAGGTATGTGTCGGTATAATCACTTACTATGTTTGACATCGCTTTGATAGAAGCTAATTGTAATCTACATTCTGTTTATTTTGTAGGTTGAACTAGGCTGGACTATTACCCCTGGCACGACTGGTTGAGGGTACATTGGATGAGTGGGTTGATCACCCGGACCTGGATGACGCAGGTGAACCAATGCAGTTGTTGTTGGAAATATGCCCTAGAGGCAATAATAAATTGGTTATTATCATATTTCCTTGTTCATGATAATCGTTTATTATCCATGCTATAATTGTATTAATCGAAAACTCAGATACATGTGTGGATACATAGACAACACCATGTCCCTAGTATGCCTCTAATAGACTAGCTCGTTGATCAAAGATGGCTATGGTTTTCTAGTCATGGACATGAGATGTCATTTGATAACGGGATCACATCATTAGGAGAATGATGTGATGGACAAGACCCAAACTACAAACGTAGCATATGATCCTGTCAGTTTATTGCTACTGTTTTCTGCATGTCAAGTATTTGTTCCTATGACCATGAGATCATGCAACTCACTAACACCGGAGGAGTGCCTTGTGTGTATCAAACGTCGCAACGTAACTGGGTGACTATAAAGGTGCTCTACAGGTATCTTTGAGGGTGTCTGTCGGGTTGGCATGGATCAAGACTGGGATTTGTTACTCTGTGTGACGGAGAGGTATCTCAGGGCCCACTCGGTAATACAACATCATAATAAGCCTTGCAAGCAATGTGACAAAGTGTTAGCCATGGGATCTTGTATTACGGAACGAGTAAAGATACTTGCCGGTAACGAGGTTGAACTAGGTATGGAGATACCGACAATCGAATCTCGGGCAAGTAACATACCGAAGAACAAAGGGAACATCTTACGGGATTAACTGAAGCCTTGACATAGAGGTTCGACCGATAAAGATCTTCGTAGAATATGTAGGAACCAATATGGGCATCCAGGTCCCTCTATTGGTTATTGACCGTAGAGGTGTCTCGGTCATGTCTACATAGGTCTCGAACCCGCAGGGTCTGCACACTTAAGGTTTGATGACGTTTCGGTAGTATAGAGTTATGTATGGTGGTGACCGAAGGTTGTTTGGAGTCCCGGATGAGATCCCGGACGTCACGAGGAGCTCCTGAATGGTCCAGAGGTAAAGATTGATATATAGGAAGTCCTATTTTGGTCGCCGGAAAAGTTTCGGACTCCTCCTCTCTTCCTCTTCTATATACTGGAGGTTTTAGGGGTTTTGCACAGAATTTTTAGCCACGTGCTGTCCGTTCCTCCAGTGCATAGTTTCTCCTCTAGATCGGATTTCTACAGTGCTCAGGCGAAGCCCTGCCGGAATTGCTCCACCACCACCGCCGCGGCGCCGTCACGCTGCCGGAGAACTCTTCTACCTCTCCGCTCCCTCTTGCTGGATCAAGAAGGCAGAGATCGTCATCAACCTGTACGTGTGCTGAAAGCGGAGGTGCCGTCCGTTCGGCGCTAAATCGGAAGGACCGTGATCAAGATCGCGAGACGGATCGTGATGAGTTCGCGGGACGGATCGTGATTGGATCGTGGGACGGATCGTGATGAGTTCGCGGGACGGATCGTGATTGGATCACACGACGGATCGTGATGAGATTGCGGGACGCTCGGCGATTTGGATCGCGAAGACGTTCGACTACACCAACCGTGTTTCTTAACGCTTCCCGCTTAGCGATCTACAAGGGTATGTAGATCCACTCACCCTCTCGTAGATGCTCATCACCATGGATAGATCTTGTGTGAACGTAGGAAAATTTTGTTTCCCATACAACATTCCCCAACAGTGGTATCAGAGTTAGGTCTATGTGTAGATGAGATCTCGAGTAGAACACAAAGAGTTTGTGTGCGTTGATGCTTAGAGCGGTATTATGGGATGAAGCGGCCCAGACTAACCTTACTCGTGCGCTTACGAGAGACCGGTTCCATCGACTGACGTGTAACCTTGTTGCACAAAGATGGCTGGTGGGTGTCTGTTTCTCCTACTTTAGTTGGATCGGATTCGACAAAGGCGGTCCTTGAGAAGGTTGAAAAGTAACTTATGTATCACCGTTGTGGTTTTTGCGTAGGTGAGAATTGTTCTTGCTAGATACTCGTAGCAGCCACGTAAAACATGCAACAACAATTAGAGGATGTCTAACTTGTTTTTGCAGGGTATGTTGTGATGTGATATGGCCAATTACATGATAAGACATATGTGATGTATGAGATGATCATGTTTTGTATAGAATATCATGACTTGCATGTCGATGAGTACGGCAACCGGCAGGAGCCATAGGGTTGTCTTTAATTATTGTATGACTTGTGTGTCAATCATTAAGCGCTATGTAATGCTTTACTTTATCGCTACACAGTAGCAATAGTAGTAGAAGCATGGTGGGCGCGACAACCACGATGACGACACGTTGATGGAGATCAATATGATGGAGATCATGGTGTCATGCCGGTGACGATGGAGATCAAGTCGGTGCTTTCAACATGGAGATCAAAAGCACAAGTTCATGGCCATATCATGTCACTTATGATTTGCATGTGATGTTAATCCTTTTATGCACCTTGTTTTTCTTAGGACGACGGTAGCATTATAAGGTGATCCCTCACTTAAATTTCAAGATGAATTGTGTTCTCCCCGAGTGTGCACCATTGCGAAAGTTCGTTGTGTCGAGACACCACATGATGATCAGGTGTGATAGACTCTACGTTCACATACAACGGGTGCAAGCCAGTGTTGCACATGCAGAACACTCGGGTTAAACTTGACGATCCTAGCAAGTACAGACATGGCCTCGGAACGCAAGAGACCGAAAGGTCGAACATGAGTCATATAGTAGATATGATCAACATGATGATGTTCACCATTGAAACCACCTCAACTCACGTGATGATCGGACTTGAGTTGGTGAATTTGGATCATGTATCACTCGAATGACCGGAGGGATGTCAATGTGAGTGGGAGTTCTTCAGTAATATGATTAATTGAACTCATTATCATGAACATAGTCAATAGTGTCTTTGCAAATTATGTTGTAGATTACTTGCTCGCGTTGTAGCTCCCTTGAATTTGTATATGTTCCTAGAGGAATAGAGTTGAAAGATGATGGCAGCAATATTGCGGACTGGGTCCGTGATCTGAGGATTGTCCTCATTGCTGCACAGAAGGCTTATGTCCTTAATGCACCGCTCGGTGCGCCAACCCCTCTAGCGTCGCCTATAGATGTTGTGAACATCTGACAGGCACGTTCTGATGACTACTTGATATTTTAGTGTGTCATGCATTATGACTCAGAACTGAGGCTCCGAAACGTTTTGAACGTCACGGAACATATGAGATGTTCTAAGAGCTGAAATTAGGATCTCAGGCTCATGCCCGTGTTGCGAGATATGAGATCTCCAACAAGATTCTTTGCCTACAAGATGAAAGAGAATAGCTCAATCGTTGAGCATGTGCTCAGATTGTCTGGGTGCTACAATCGCTTGAATTGAGTGGGAGTTGATCTTCCAGATAAGATAGTGATTGATATAGTTCTCCAAGTCACTGTCACTAAGCTACTAGAACTTGGTGATGAACTATAAAATGTCAGGGATAGAAATAATGATCCTTGAGCTGTTCGCGATGTTTGACACCGCGAAGGTAGAAATCAAGAAGGAGCGTCAAGTGTTGATGGTTAGTCAAACCACTAGTTTCGAGAAGGGCAGGGGTAAGGAGGGAAAACTTCACGGATAGCAAGTCAGTTGCTGCTCTAGTGAAGCAACCCAAAGTTGAACCCAAACCCGTGACTAAGTGCTTCGATTATGAGGAGAGCGGTCGCTCAAGCGGAACAACCCTAGATACTTGGTAGATAAGAAGGCTGGCAACGTCGACAGAAATATATTTGATATACGTGTTATTTATGAGTACCTTGCTAGTATTCCTAGTACCACCTGGGTATTGGATACCGGTTCGGTTGCTAAATGTTAGTAACTCGAAATAAAAGCTACGGAATAAATGGAGAACTAGCTAAGGGTGAGGTGACGATGTGTGTTGGAAATGTTTCCAAGGTTGATGTGATCAACATCGCACGCTCTCTCTACCTTCGGGATTAGTGACGAACCTAAATAAATGTTATTTGGTGTTTTGCGTTGAGCATGAACGTGATTAGATCGTTTTTATTGCAACACGGTTATTCATTTAAGTTAAAGAATAATGGTTATTCTGTTTACATGAATAATACCTTCAATGGTCATGCACCCAGTGAGAATGGTTTGTTGAATCTTGATTGTAGTAATACACATGTTCATAACATTGATGCCAAAAGATACAAAGTTAATAATGATAGTACCACATGTTGGGGAACGTCGCATGGGAAACAAAAATTTTCCTACGCACACGCAAACCTATCCATGGTGATGAGCATCTACGAGAGGGAGAGTGGATCTACATACCCTTGTAGATCGCTAAGCGGGAAGTGTTAAGAAACGCGGTTGGTGTAGTCGAACTTCTTCGCGATCCAAATTGCCGAGCGTCCCACGATCTAATCACGAACCGTCCCGTGATCTCGTCACGATCCGTCCCGCGATCCGATCACGAACGTCCCGTGGCCTTGATCACGATCCTTCCGATCTAGTACCGAACGGACGGCACCTCCGCGTTCAGCACACGTGCAGCTTGATGACGATCTCCACCGTCTTGATCCAGCAAGAGAAGGTGGAGAGGAGAGAGAGTTCATCGGCAGCGTGACGACGCTCCGGTGATGGTGGTGGAGCAATTCCGGCAGGGCTTCGCCTAAGCACTGCGGAACTACGATCTAGAGGAGAAACTATGCACCGGTGGAACGGGTAGCACGTGGCCGGAAATTTTGTCCAAAAACCACCCAATCCACTAGTATATATAGGAGGAGAGGAGAGGAGAGGCATCCAAGGCCTTTGGGTCGGCCGAAATAGGAGGTGGGAAGCAATCCTACTTCACCTCCAATCCTAGTTGGAGTAGGATTGCCTCCTATTGGCTGATTTTCCACTTTTTGCTTTAGGACTTTCTCTCCTGCGCCATGGGCCTTTGTGGCTGTTTTCCCAGCCCACTAAGGGATGGTTAATACTCTCCCACAGCCCATGGACATCTTGGGTTCGAAGTACCCCTCCTGAAGGTCTCCCGGTACACTACCGGCACTCCCGATACACTACCGGCACTCCCGGTACACTATCGATGAGCCCGAAACTTTTCCGGAAACCAAACTGGGACTTCCTATATATGAATCTTTACCTATGGACCATTCCGGAGCTCCTCGTGACGTCCGGGATCTCATCCGGGACTCCAAACAAACTTCGGTCACCACCATACATAACTCTACACTACCGAAACGTCACCAAACCTTAAGTGTGCAGACCCTGCGGGTTCGAGAACTATGTAGACATGACCGAGACACCTCTACGGTCAATAACCAATGGCGGGACCTGGACGTCCACATTGGTTCCTACATATTCTACGAAGATCTTTATCGGTCGAACCTCTATGTCAAGGATTCAGTTAATCCCGTATAACGTTCCCTTTGTTCTTTGGTATGTTACTTGCCCGAGATTCGATCGTCGGTATCTCCATACCTAGTTCAACCTCGTTACCGGCAAGTCTCTTTACTCGTTCCGTAATACAAGATCCCGCAACTAAAAATTAGTCACATTGCTTGCAAGGCTTATTGTGATGTTGCATTACCGAGTGGGCCCCGAGATACCTCTCCGTTACACGGAGTAACAAATCCCAGTCTCGATCCATGCCAACTCAACAGACACCATCGGAGATACCTGTAGAGCACCTTTATAGTCACCCAGTTACGTTGTGACGTTTGATACACACAAGGCACTCCTCCGATATCCGTGAGTTGCATGATCTCATGGTCATAGGAACATATACATTGACATGCAGAAAACAGTAGCAATAAACTGACACGATCATATGCTACGTTTGTAGTTTGGGTCTTGTCCATCACATCATTCTCCCAATGATGTGATCCTGTTATCAAATGACATCTCATGTCCATGGCTAGGAAACCTTAACCATCCTTTGATCAACGAGCTAGTTCATTAGAGGCATACTAGGGACATTGTGTTGTCTATTTACCCACACATCCAATGTGTTTCCATTCAACACAATTATAGCATGGATAATAAACGATTATCATGAACAAGGGAATATAATAATAAACACTTTATTTATTGCCTCTAGGGCATATTTCCAACACCACATACTTGTGGCACTGACGCTAAATGTCATATTGGTATAAAGCGCATGAAGAAACTCCATGTCGATGGATCTTTGGACTCATTCGATTTCGAATCGGTTGAGACATGCGAACCATGCCTCTTGGACAAGATGACTAAGGACCCCGTTTTCTGGTTTGATGGAGCGGGCAAGTGATTTATTGGAAATGATACATGTTAATGTATGCAATCCAATGAGTCTTGTAGCATGCGGTGGATATCGTTATTTTCTTACCTTCACTGATGATTTCAGTAGATAATAGTGTTGTTTACTTAATGAAACGCAAGTATGAATCGTTTGAAAAAGTTCAAGCAAATTCAGAGTGAAGTTTAAGATCATCGTGACAAGAAGATAAAATGTCCGCGATATGATCGTGGAGGTGAATATCTGAGTTATGAGTTTGGTATACAACTTAAGACAATATGAAAGTTATTTCACAACTCACGCCACCTGGAACACCATAGTGTGATGGTGTGTCCGAATGTCATAGTCGTGCTCTATTGGATATGGTGCGAATTATGATGTCTCTTATCCTTTTACCACTATCGTTTTGGGGTTATGCATTAGACACAACTACATTCACTTTAGATAGGGCACCATCTAAATCTGTTGAGATGACACCGTGTGAATTATGGTTTGATAGAAACCTAAGCTGTCATTTCTTAATGTTTGGGGCTGCAACACTTATGCGAAAAAGGTTTTTCACCTAATGAGCTTGAACCCAAAGAGGACAAATGCATCTTCATAGTATACCCTAAAGACAGTTGGGTAAACCTTCTATCTCAGATCCAAGCATAAAATGTTTGTTGCTAAAACTGGGTCCTTTCTGGAGAAAGAGTTTCTCTCGAAAGAATTGAGTGGGAGGAAGATAGAACTTGATGAGGTTGTTGAACCTTTGTTCAACCAGAGAGTAGCGCAGCGCAGGAAGATGTTTCTGTGAAGCCTACGTTAGTTGAAGAGGAAGTTAATGATGATGATCATGAAGCTTCGGATCAAGTTACTATCGAACCTCGTAGGTCGACAAGGACGTGTACTCCTCCTGCGCGGTACCACAACCCTGTCTTGGAGGTCATGTTGTTGGACAACGATGAACCTACGAGCTATGGAGAAGCGATGATGGGCCTAGATTCCAACAAATGGTTAGAGGCCATGAAATCCGAGAAAGGATCCATATATGAAAACCAAGTATAGACTTTGGTAGACTTGCTCGTTGGATGGCAGGTCGTTGAGTACAAATGGATCTTTAAAATGAAGACAGACGCTGATGGTGAATGTCACCATTTATAAAGCTCGACTTGTCGCAAAGAACTTTCCGGCAAGTTCAAGGAGTTGACTACGATGAGACTTTCTCACTCGTAGCGATGCTAAAGTATGTTGGAATTATGTTAGCAGTTGCTGCATTTTTAAATTATGAAATCTGGTAGATGGATGCCAAAACATCATTTCCTTCCTTAAGGAAAGGTTGTATGAGATACAACCAGAAGGTTTTGTCAGTCCTAAGGATGCTAAAAGGTGAGCAAGCTTCAGTGATCCTTCTATGGACTGAAGCAGACATCTCGGAGTTGGAATATACACTTTGATAAGGTGATCAAAGTTTTTAAATCTATACAAAGTTTATGAGAAACTTGTATTTGCAATAAAGTGAGTGGGAGCACTATAGAGTTTCTGATAAGTATATGTGGATGGCATATTGCTATTCGGAAATGATGTAGAATTTCTGGAAAGCATAAACGGTTGTTTGAAAAGAGTTTTTCAAAGGAAGACCTGGATAAAGCTACCTAATTGTTGAACATCAAGATCTATAGAGATAGATCTAGATGCTAGATGAGACTTTCAATGAGCACATACCTTGACAAGATTTTGAAAGAGTTCAAAATGGATCAGTCAGAGAAAGAGTTCTCGCCTGATTTGTAAGGTGTGAAGTTGAGTGAGACTCAAAGCTCGACAACGGCAGAAGAAAGAGAAAGGACGAACGTCGTCCCCTATGCCTTAGCCATAGGCTCTATATTATGCCATGCTGTGTATCGCACCTGGTGTGTGCCTTGCCATGAGTCAGTCAAGGGGTACAAAAGTGATACAGGAGTGGATCACTGGACAACAGTCAAGATTATCCTTAGTGACTAAAAGACTAAGGAGATGTTTCTCGATTATGGAGGTGATAAAGAGTTCGTCGTAAAGAGTTACGTCGATGCAAGCTTTAACACCAATCCAGATGACTCGTAGTAGCAATCTAGATACGTATAGTGGAGCAGCCATTTGGAATAGTACCAAGTGGAGTGTGGTAGCAGTGTTTAACGGTTTGACATAGAGATTTGCAAAGTACACTCGGATCTGAATGTCGCAGACCCGTTGACTAAAAGACCTCTCTCACATGCAAAGCATGATCGAGCCCCAGAACTCATTTGGTGTTAGATTCATAACAATAAGAATCACATGGTGATGTGAACCAGATTATTGACTCTAGTGCAAGTGGGAGACTGTTGAAAATATGCCCTAGAGGCAATAATAAATTGGTTATTATCATATTTCCTTGTTTATGATAATCGTTTATTATCCATGCTATAATTGTATTAATCAGAAACTCAGATACATGTGTGGATATATAGACAACACCATGTCCCTAGTATGCCTCTAATAGACTAGCTCGTTGATCAAAGATGACTATGGTTTCCTAGTCATGGACATGAGATGTCATTTGATAACGGGATCACATCATTAGGAGAATGATGTGATGGACAAGACCCAAACTACAAACGTAGCATATGATCCTGTCAGTTTATTGCTATTGTTTTCTGCATGTCAAGTATTTGTTCCTATGACCATGAGATCATGCAACTCACTAACACCAGAGGAGTGTCTTATGTGTATCAAACGTCGCAACGTAACTGGGTGATTATAAAGGTTCTCTACAGGTATCTCCGAGGGTGTCTGTCGGGTTGGCATGGATCAAGACTGGGATTTGTTACTCTGTGTGACGGAGAGGTTTCTCAGGGCCCACTCGGTAATACAACATCACAATAGGCCTTGCAAGCAATGTGACAAAGTGTTAGCCATGGGATCTTGTATTACGGAACGAGTAAAGATACTTGCCGGTAACGAGGTTGAACTAGGTATGGAGATACCGACGATCGAATCTCGGGCAAGTAACATACCGAAGAACAAAGGGAACATCTTACGGGATTAACTGAAGCCTTGACATAGAGGTTCGACCGATAAAGATCTTTGTAGAATATGTAGGAACCAATGTGGACGTCCAGGTCCCTCCATTGGTTATTGACTGTAGAGGTGTCTAGGTCATGTCTACATAGTTCTCGAACCCGCAGGGTCAGCACACTTAAGGTTCGGTGACGTTTCGGTAGTGTAGAGTTATGTATGGTGGTGACCAAAGACACATACGTTTCACTTTTCCTGGGGAGAGATGGCTCCTACTTTATAGGATGTGTCCTACTTGTTGGGATTACCTCTGGCCGGTGTTGCCATAGGACCTTTAGAGGTAGAAACTGATTGTCTAGCATCTATGCATTCCCGTTTTCTGGTTGCGGTGCCAACTACCAAGACACTAGACAACGATCGGCACGGGCCTCTTTTCAGGTGGTTGAGCCAGTTTCAGATTGTCGCCTTAGGATATCCCACTTTTCAGTTGTCAGAGGCATAGATTGACCGGTCCCTAGAGGCATATATTATGTGGTTGTTTGGCAAGACGATGTTCACAGAGAACCACGTGACCACTGTAGCTGCACGACTGATCGGTGTTGCATGAGAGATAGCTGACGCACGTTCCCCAGAGGACATTGTGCAGAGGAGTTTCGGTTCTGCTGTGTTAGCAGCTACGTATAAAGGCCTGTGCAAAGCTTGCCAGTTGAGGTCAAGGAAATCTGGTCTTCTCGAATGTCCACTATTGTTGCAGCTTTGGTCATATGAGAGATTCCCTATTGGTCGACTCTACGTCAGTGTTGACAAACCTTTTGGTAATGAGGACATGGCTGGACCTTACGTGCCTTCTATTGGCGACTTGCCTACTATGGGATCTATTTGGGCACGGAGAGAGGTATTTTCATTATTAACAATATGAATTAATAATGTTTATTTCTCGCTATTCAATATTATGTACTAATGTTTGTTGTCATGCACAGAGACAGTTTACGCCTGGCCAGGTGAGGGGCTGCTACCCCTCCTTCACGGCGCAGTTTGATAGTCTGCACGAGGATCGGGTTATATGGGAACCATACACCCGTAATGCTATTTCAGAAAGGTACCCAGGTGGGATTTCTGGATTCTGCACTAGAGATCACCATTATTGGATGACCAAGGCCAAGTTGGTGTTTGACGTGACGGTTGAGGAGATGGCTATTAATAGGGTGATGAGACAATTCGGTTTGTGCCAAGAGCCTGACATTCTGGTTATTTCACAATTACCAGATCACGTGCACAAGTAAGTAATACTACTTTGGTTCTCAGCTCTGCATTAATAGGTTGTTGAGTCAGTTCGGTCTACTTATAGCTATTCATGTTACGTGCATTTCAATCTCTGGTACAGTCGCATAGGAGGAAACAAGTCCCAAGCTTCTTGGTTTCGCGACATCAGTCCTTACCTCGAGGAATGGACTACTGCCCCGACAAATATCTGGGATGAAGTTCGTGTCTTCGACTGGGACAAGTCCGGGTTGTATCTGAAGCGTTACAGACAGAGCACGAGGATCTACTTGGTTCTATCATCTGCTCCGGATCAGATCCCAGTTCCTCTCGCCAGCGATCTGTTTCCAGCTTCCTCAGTTATGGGAACCAGACACCACGCGGTATGTCCTCAGTTTTTCTCACATGCTACGTTTTCCCTATACATGAACATGTACAATTGGTTAACTTTCTGTGTACAGTTCCATAGTGCTCAAGCATAACAGTCATCATGTCATTATGGCGGAGACCATAATCATTCACAAGTTCCTCCCACGAAGGACCATGGAATTTACTGCTCATCCTACCATGTGTAAATATAACATGGCATAAGTTACCCTCACTGTCGTGCAGAGCAAGATCAATATCTGTGTCACCTCTCCGAATAGCTAAAGCTCTGCACTCCTCAATGTACCGAGCAAGATGTGATCTAACACTGCACGAAACATACTACAACAAGAATTGAAGCAAACATCACAATCATATAAACAAAGGCATTCGAATATGCCACAGTCAGATAATCAAGACATAGAATCTTACAACACGTCTTGAACATCGACGATCCAACACCACAGTAAATACAGACGCACCGGAATCAACAGCAACACAAGGGCCGCCTGGAGCTCGGCAAAATGGACAAGCCATTACCTGCAGACAGACGGTGGCCAATAAGAACTAAATCCACTACCGACTTGAGAGTTCTCATTCGATTGAGTTGGAGGCCAAAAAAATATCGTAGGCCGGTGAAGAACGCCCTGATCTATTGTTTACACGGGTAGGATAACAAAATGGATGGTCCAACAAAGAGATCGGCGAGACGGTGAAAGCACTGAAGAGCAACGGGACGGGAGTGAGAGGTGAAGAGGGTATCTGTTCGGCCTAGTACTGGCCCTGGGTACTACCTTCGATATTTTTTCAACTGATACAGCTGTTTTTAAATTTGGTACAAAATCCATACTGTTGGTAAAAGATGCAGCGGTACAGCCTATAGAACATACCCTGTTCAAATATGATCGTGCTACCATCGCCAACGCCTGGCCTTATAAACCGGTCTCGCTCGCCGTAAACTTCCGAGGTGGGACTAAATATTTGGCGTAGCAGCAGCGCCTCCTCCGCTCGGTCGAGGGCTCGCGGCCTAGAAGGGCCCGTGGAGTTAGTTGGGCTGGAGAGAATGGACGACGCAGCGCTGTCCGTCTCGGACAGAAGCTCGGCCCATCTGGGGTCCCGTGTTGCTTTCGTTTTTCTTTTTTCGTCGCAAGTGTGCAGTCAGCTTTTGTTCCCTTCGCCTGTAGTAAAAAAGAGCTTGCCATTTTTCTCCCCCTGTGATTCCGAATTTAGTTCTCGTATTGCTTTTTCTTTTTTTTTCCTCTGTGCATATAAAAGAAGCTCGTCATTTTCCTTCCCTGTGATTTCGATTTTATTTTATCCTCAGTCGAGTATCTGAGAAACGTTTTTCTATTGCCGCAACTCCCAAGAAACTTTAAGTTTTTTTTTCTGCGTACTCCTATTCTCTTACTAGTTCATACTACTACTCACTCCTTCCTGAATTACTTGTCGGATCGGAAGTAGTATTAAATAATCATAGCATCCGGCCATTGCTTACAAACGTGCTACCTATGCGTCGTCTTCCGAAAATACAATAAAACTTATCCATGGGAGAAAAAAAAACTCCAGCTATTAATCCAACAAGAAATAGCATTGCAAACATGGCCAACAAACTGCCAGCTACGTAAAAAAAATGAGTTCTTTACACAATCAAGTGAAGAAAAAAAAGCTGCTACTCCCTCCGTCCGAAAATACTTGTCCTACAAATGAATAAAATAGATGTATCTATAACTAAAATAAGCTCTAGGACAAGTATTTCTGGACGGAGGGAGTATACAATAACATCACAAGACATGAACTTCTCTTTTTCTGGCTCGCTTCTTCCAAGTTACCTCTGTCGAATTTCCAGTCCACTTTGTTGGCTAAGCTTCTTGCGGCAGTTTCAGGCTCAGGGCTGATTCAGAGGGGGGGGTAAATAAGCACTGGAGTCGGCTCTTCAAAGCTACTCCTCCGTCTCATAATGTAAGACGTTCTTTTTAACACTAGTGCAGTGCCAAAAAAACGTATTACATCATGGGACGGAGGGAGTACTTTTGTTGCACTTCCAGCGCACTCTGTTGAAGCACCTCGGCTCAGCTTCTTGCTGCAGGTTCAGGGAATAATCACTGAACTTCCCTTTTCCTTGAATGAAAAAACCAACAGACACTCCACAAAAACAGCCCAACCTCTTGCTGCATGTGCAGGGAATAATCACTGAACTTGCTGACCCCTGAAGAAGAAAAGCCAACAGACACCCTACAAAAACAGGCCCCTGCTCCTCCCGCACAAGGCATAGAAAACCTTATCCTGGGCTCCCATCGTGCAGTTCTGGCTGTCTATTCATTGCGCCGCGCCTTGATGGATCCCCGGGACCTGACTGACCTCCTTGGGTCTCAACTTTCAACATCATCATGGATGCATGTGGGACCAGATACAGCTCCAATTAATCAGGGTCAACAAGTCGGAATTCGGTCCGAGGCCACCAGCAGGAAAAGGTTGGCACTGCAATTTTAATCTGGAGAAAGGGAGATCCTGTAGCTCCAATGATTTTGTACCTAAGGAGGAGAGAGCGAAAAGAACCAACCCAACGCGGCAGACCATGCGGTGGACGGGCACGCCGCTGCCGCTTGTGCTTCTCCTTCTCTCCGCCATGGGAGCGACGATGGGCGCATACAGGCAACGGAGATGGGGGAGCTCCGGTAGCCTTCAAGGAAAGGATTTCCGACCATTCCCAGGTACTGGCCTCCTGGGACCGCCGGATGGCTGACAGAAATGACATCAAATTATCAGGAAATCTGATGTTTCCTGGCAAAACTAGATTTTATCAGGAAATCATTGTGCTGTGAGCCAACTGCGTTGTGCTTCCTAAACAGTATCACTATCTCTGTAGAAGCCTGAAAGTTGGGGGTGCAGATAATAGATATGTAGATAATAACAGTTAATAATTCAGTAATGTAGCTGTCACTCACAGAACTCACCAAGTGTGGATAGTTGATCTTCAAGTAGTTGGCAAAATCATTTGCTCAAGGTGGTGACGGAGCACATGGAATATTCCCAGCCCCCTTTGTTGAAGCGCTATCCCTCCTTGGCTCAGCTTCAGGCTCGTTGCTGATTCAAAGGGGATGAATGAGCACTGAAGTTACTTTTTTCTTTAAAAAAAATCTAACACACACTACAAAAACAGCCACCTATTCTTTCCTTCTTCATCCTGAACTTCTGTTCTCTTCTTACATAAGGCGTAGAAAAGCCTATCCTCGGTTCCCATCAGGCAGTTTTGATTGTTAATTCATTGCACCGCGCCTTGATGAATCACTGGGACCTCTTGTGATTTCAACGCCGTGGATGCATGGGAGTTTGGGGCCAGGTGTAGTTCAGCAGCAAATTAATCAGGGCCAACAAGTCCAGCACATCACAGTTTCAACGAAGGTGCGGAAAAATTCCGTCTGAGGTCACCAACAGGAAAAAGTTGGTGCCGCTACTATTTTAATCTGTATAAAGGTTTTGCGGACTCCGTATTTGGAAAGGCACATCATGCAGCTCTGATGATCTATACCAAGGAAAGGAGGAGAGAGCAAAATGAACCGCCCGCAAAGAATCAACACAAGGCAGCGGACCATGCGGTGGAGGGGTACACCTCTGCCACGGCACCTCATCGGAATCAGATGGGTTGTGCTTCTCCTGATCTCCACCATGGGGGCGACACGCGCGCACGATGCCGATGAGAGAGCTCTCGAAGCTTTCAAGGGACGGATTTCAGACCATTCCGGGGCGCTGGCCTCCTGGAACCGGAGCATCAGCTACTGCGCATGGGAGGGCGTCACGTGCAGCCAGAGGCACCGGTCGAGGGTGGTCGCTCTGGACCTCAACTCCCAGGGGCTCTCGGGCACCATCTCCCCCGCCATCGGCAACCTCACATTCCTCCAGATTCTCAACTTAAGCTTCAATCCCTTGTACGGTGAGATACCTCCCAGCATCGGCTCCCTCCGCCGCCTCGAGTACCTTGGCCTGCAAGGGAACATGATCACCGGTGTGCTTCCAAGAAACATTAGCCGCTGCACCAGCCTCAGGTTGATGACAATCACCGACAACAAGGGGTTACAAGGAAGCATACCTTCTGAGATCGGCGACATGCAGTTGCTACGTGTTGTACAGCTATACAACAACAGCCTCACTGGGAATATCCCGTCATCGCTAGGGAATCTCTCCCGGCTGGCTATCTTGTCCCTGGCAGCTAATCATCTTGAGGGATCCATCCCCCAGGGTATTGGGAACAATCCACATCTCAGGTTCCTTCAGCTGGCCATGAACAACCTCTCAGGTTTGTTTCCTCTTTCGCTGTACAACCAGTCATCTCTGTACGGACTTTCTGTGGCGAGCAACAACCTGCACGGCCGTCTACCAGCTGATCTGGGGAGAAGCCTTCCAAGCATGCAACGGTTTTTGTTTGGGATCAACCAATTCTCATGAGTTTTGCCTCCATCACTAAGTAATATGACAGTACTCAAGTTTTTTGATGTTTCAAGTAATGAATTTGGTGGAGTTGTCCCTTCGGCACTGGGTGCATTGCAGGAACTTCGATGGTTTAGCCTAACTCAGAACAAGTTTGAGGCAAATAATGAACAAGAATGGCAATTCCTTACTTCTTTGACAAACTGTAGCAGGTTGCAACTGATGTCTATAGAACAAAACAGGTTCTCGGGACAGTTGCCAACCTCATTGTCTAACTTCTCCACAAACATCCAAGAGCTAAATATTTTTGCCAACAATATATCTGGTACTATCCCATCAGATATCGGAAACTTGATAGGTCTGGAGGTGCTTGTTCTTGGTCGCAACTTACTCACTGGGGCCATTCCTGAGAGCATAGGGAAGCTTACACAATTGAAGGAGTTATATCTGAGTTCTAACAACTTATCAGGATTTATCCCCTCTTCCATCGGAAACCTCACCGGTCTGTCTAGGCTTGGTGCAGGCGTCAACAGCTTGGAGGGACCAATTCCATCAAGCATTGGAAAATTGACCAAACTTTCATTACTAGATATATCCACAAACCATCTTTCTGGCTCAATCCCGTACGAAATTATGCGACTATCATCAATCTCAATATATTTGGATTTGTCTTCTAACTTGCTGGAGGGACCTCTTCCTTCAGAAGTTGGAAACTTGGTAAATCTCGGGCAACTTCTTCTATCCGGGAACCAACTGTCTGGTAAAATACCTGCAACCATTGGTGGATGTGTAGTCCTTGAAACCCTCTTGCTGGATCGCAATTCATTCCAAGGAAGCATCCCTCCCAGCTTGAAGAACATAAAAGGGCTTACCGTACTGAATTTGACAAACAACAAAGTGAACGGCAGCATCCCAGGGGACCTGAGCAGTATTACCAGCTTGCAGGAATTGCACCTTGCACATAATGATCTATCAGGGTCAATCCCTGAACTCCTAGGTTATTCAACATCGCTGCTCCAACTCGACATATCCTTCAACAATTTACAAGGTGAGGTACCAAAAGAAGGGATTTTCAGGAATTTAACTGGACTATCAATTGTTGGCAACAATGAGTTATGTGGTGGAATGCCACAGCTTCAACTACGAAAATGCCCAAGCTCGAAGAAAGGCTTGCCAAAGTCTCTGAGAATAATTGTCCCTACAACAGGAGGCATCCTGGTCTTACTTGCAGCTCTGCTCTTCCTTTAGTTGGATTTCTGTACACAAAATTGAAGTCTGGCTTGAGGCAAGAACTACTGTCACCTCAGACAACCACGAGTGACCTTCCAATGGTCTCATACAACGACATACTCAAAGCAACAGACGGGTTTTCAGAAGCCAATCTTCTCAGGAAGGGAAGATATGGTACTGTATACAAAGGTACTCTAGAAAATTTTGTTGCGGCCATTAAGGTGTTTAATCTGCAGCAATCTGGATCCTACAAAGCTTCCAGGATGAATGTGAGGCACTAAGAAGAGTTAGGCACCGCTGCCTTGTAAAGATCATCACATGTTGTTCAAGCATCAATCACCAAGGCCAAGACTTCAGAACGCTAATCCTCGAGCTCATGCCTAATGGCAGCTTAGACCACTGGATCCACCCAGATATTGAGAGCCAAAACAGTAACAGAACACTCAGCTTGTCACAGAGGTTGGATATCGCTGTTGACCTCGTGGATGCTTTAAACTATCTTCACAATGGTTGCCGACCTTCCATTATCCATTGCGATCTCAAGCCAAGCAACATTCTTCTCACCGAAGCCAGAATTCCAAATGAAGTTGCAAGTGAAGCTTCTGCAAGTTCCCTTAGCTCCATCGGAATAAGAGGATCCATCGGATATGTTGCTCCAGGTAACTGAATATGCTCCCTCTGTGCTTCACATGATAACATATAATTAGATTTATTTTCATGAAACAACTTCTGTGCATACCTGTTTATAATCCGAATTGTTTCAATCCGTTGTAGAATATGGGGAAGGGCTTCCGGTATCAACTTATGGTGATGTGTACAGCCTTGGGATCACCTTGATCGAGTTGTTTACAGGAAGGTACCCGACAGATGATATGTTCAGAGATGGGTTAACCCTGCAATACTTTGCAGATGCATCAAGTCTTCCTGTGAATGTCATGAAAATAGCAGACTCCAACATCTGGCTGCATGATGAATCAAACGATAGCACTAATGCAGAAAATATAACCAGAGCAGAGGAATGTTTGGCTGCCATCATCCAACTTGGTGTCCTATGCTCGAAGCAACTGCCTAGAAAAAGAATGTCAACAAGTGATGCTGCTGCAGAGATGCATACTATCAGAGATGCCTACCTCAGTAATCAGTGATTAATTGATGTCGGTCATATGAACAAACCACTACCATATGCCGATTACAAGGGTACTCTGAATTTATTCTTGAATATGTAGTATATTGTGATTTAAACTATGAGCCTAATACTGTATTAACCAACAAAAAATATCACTATCAGATGAGGTGAAAAAATGTGCTACATGTGAAGAAAATACTCAATTAAAATGGGTGCTGTAGAAAGGTTCTACATGAGCACATCACTAGACACAACTGACTCAGTTCTCCAGAGTTACCTTCTGTCACATTTCCAACCCCCTTTGTTGAAGCACTATCCCTTGTTGACTCAGCTTCTTGCTGCAACTTCAGGTTCAGTGCCATTTCAATGGGAACAACTTCAGGTTCAGTTCTATTTCATAGGGAATGAGCACTGAGCCTTCCTTTTTCCCTAAAAAAACAATCCAGCAAAAGCTCTACGCAAACAGCCACCTGTTCATTCTCCACTCTCAGCTTCTCTTTTCTTCTTACAGAAGACATAGAAAAATTACTCCATTTCTTTCCACATTCTTACACATAATTACTCCATACTTATTGGGCCTGTAATCATGTACTCCCTCCGTACGGAATTACTTGTCATAGAAATGGATGTATCTAGACTTATTTTAGTTCTAGATACATTCATTTCTTTTCATTTTGACGACAAGTAATTCCGGACGGAGGGGGTACCACCTAATAAACAGTTGGGTTTCTTTATTGCCTTGTTGAACATTTACTGTTCTTTCAATTCATTTTTGTATCCTCGAATGAACAGAAGAATATTTACTATGCTGTGACTTACAAAACACTGTGCATGTAGTTGATACATGAGAAAAAGCTACTCCCTCTGTCCTAAAATAAGTGTCGTTGATCTAGTACAAAATTTTACTAATTTAGTATAAAATCTGCGACACTTATTTTGGGACGGAGGGAGTAGATTATGAAACACAAGAATGACAAGATTATGATGCTGAACAATGTTAGACATATCACTACTCTACCTAACTCGCTCCTGGTGAAAAACTCGTGGCACAAAAGTACCAAAACAGAATGATACATATGTCATTGTTTGCTTGCATAGCAATGCTGAATGTGTGAGCTGTCAACATCGACATACTTGGACCAGTAGGCCTTGTACTTGGAAATGGCAAGGTCCAGCCAGGGCTTGTAATTCCCATTGTAGTGAACTACCGCTGCATTGTCGATTTCAGCAATGTCAACAGCAGGATCATAGCCAAGGCCCAAGACATGCCAAGTGTGATCCAATGGGTGTGTCAAATTGTAGAATGTAATCAGTCCTGGAGGTAATGTGCCCAGCTTCCACAACTTGCGATCCTCATTCTGCAAAACAGCTTCTCTTAGTAAGTGAAACCAATAAAAGCTACTGATGAGACTGTAAACATAACATACACGGTGGGATAAATGTAGTTCAACAATATAACTACTTTTTTGCTCCATTACTTACCAAATTTTGCCAATAATGGTATATTCCAGTGATGTTTCGCTTCTTCCACTCCTTCAGGTCAAACATGTTCATTCCAAAAGCCCAACCACAAGCACGTGGATCAAAGTTCTCAGAGATCTTAGGATGTGAGAAGTTGAGATAAGTGTCGAAGCGATGGAAACTTTCTTTGCAGGTTTCAACAGCACCATTTACCATCCCTTTAAGATCAACATCCCAGAGGGGTGTCAAGTCCTTCTGCACAACAACATCATCATCGAGAAACAGTATCTTGTCAAGCTTGGGATGTATCTCTGGCATGTAGAACCTTAGATGGTTGAGCATAGACAAATATTTTGGGTTCCTGTACTTCAGATTTTCATTCCCATCAGAGAGTGATGAAGGGTCATGTGCTTTAAAGTAAAATTCCTTGAGACGAGCTGACTCAAGTTGCCGCATAACCAAACAATAAGACGAATTGAGCCACTTGAAATTGTCGATGTTCTCCACGTGGACAGTAGCAGGGCGGGGAGAATGACTGATGAACCACATCTTCATAGCTGCAAAATTAAGCTTGTCAGTGACGATGTGGAACACATGCTTATCTGGCTCCTTGGCATTTGTCACGGTTGATCTGACAACTACTGAGGCTGCAAGGACATTATCAGAAAATATAGCATAGTGATAGAGTGACCGATCCTCGAGCTTTGCTTTATCTTCTTCGTCCTTCAAAGCAGCAGCTTGAAAATACTCCTTGATCACACCATCACGGAGATGATAATCGGTTATCAACTGCATATGTAGGCAGTGCAAGGGCATGGGAACCGTCTTTGCAGCATGCTGAACCAGGAATGTGTTTTGCTTCTTCACAGTGTCGATATTAAGTTCCGCGGACTGCAGCATAACACGCAATCTTATCGATACTTCATCAGAGTTGTACAGAACATCTCTAGCTGAAGACAACACATGCCCCATTGCTTTTGCTCTCTCTAAAGCGCTGCAGAACAAGAGAGGGTGATAATACATCGTTCCATGCCAATGAGAACAAGAAACTGAAGAAAAGTCTGAATTTTTCAGAGGTGTTAAATGAAGTACCTTGAATCCAGTTCACTGTCCATATGTGCATCTCCAATAGCTGCTTTGCTTTCTTTTATGCACTTCATGAGTGATGCATACAAGTCAGGCTCGTTCTGAGAACGTGCAATGGTGGCGTACACCTTTGCCATTATTATCTGATCTTTCATGAGCTTCACCGTGGAGTCTGTATTTGTGTGGTGAAACTCCTGCCTCCATATATTGTAACTGACTTTGACTTTATTATCGAAGTTCCTCGAGCTGTTTGTGGCCGCATTTCGCATCTGGAGCTCGGCCTCCTTGTCCATCTGAAGCAACTCTTGAATGCGCTGCTCCTTTCTTCTACGTCGAAATACCTGCAGGAACCATGATGTTGACAACAAAGCGACAGCAATGAATAAGAGTTGACAATTTAGGGAGTGAACCAGAAGCACTTGCAGCATAAAGGATGAATGAACATCCACCATCCTAAAAAACAACTATGCAAGACAGTAATGTTTGACCTCTCGCTTTAGTTTTATCGGATCAGGTCTTTCATTTGCCGAAACCGCTGCACTTGAAAGATTGTTGGCTTCTGATCCAGTGGCCAGTGGCTGCTCCTCCGCGGTATCTTTCTACCATAACAGCAGGGTTATTAGAAACTAAAAATAGTTTTTGCAATTCATCTTCACGACGAAACATGTTTGTTCCCGACATACAATTTCGGCAGGCGGCTGGCTGTCTCTGGGCAACAGAGGGTTCTCCCAGATAGAGGAGGACGCGAATTCCCTGGCGGTGACCTTGAACAGCTTGATCCGGCCATCCTGGTCCGTGTAGGCAATTGTCTTGTTGAAATCCTCCACGTCCTGCCCAAGCAAACATAATCCCACATTGTTTCACATTGCACAATCACACACACACCGTTCCAAAATTTCCTGGGCTGGGAAGTGAGGTTGAACCTGCAAATCGCCACAGCCAGGGCAGCTCCGGTGACCGGCCTCGCGGGCGCTGGGGATTCACGGCAGCGGCAGAGTTAGAGCATATATTTAAGCGCGGCGCGGGCGACGACGGCGGTACTTACGCTCGGTGGCGGTGGTCGGAGAAGAGACGCCGGGAGACCGCCGATCTGACGAATGGGACGTGGACGACGACCTGTGGGTTCGAAGCGGGAGGAACGGTCAGGAGCGAGGAAGGAAGGAGGGAACCCCTTTGTTTCGCGGGCTCGCGCCGCGCCGCCGCATTCCGCCATTGCGGCCGGCGAGGGCGAGGGATAAGAGTGTGCGTGTGGTGCGGGCTGGTGAGTGGTGCGGACGGGAGGGGTACCTGGAAGGAGAGGAAGAGGAGGAGCAGGAGGAGCGCGACGAGGCCGGAGCGCCGCCGCCACGCCGCCGCCGCCGACGATGGGGAGGGGGGCAGGGAGGGGAACGCCATGGAGTGGAGTGGTGGGGGAGGATCCTTGGGTGGCGCTAGCGAGAGCGGCGTCGCCGTTATTTCGTTCGGGTCGCAACGGAATGATGGGGAAATTGTTACGCCCACGCGTGGTCAAACCTGGCCAAACGGGCCGGGCTTAACGGGTCGGCCCAGCGGCACGCCGCGCCGGCACGGCACGAGCTAAACGGGCCGTGCCAGGCCTGCGGCCCGCCTTGGGCCGTGCCTGAGCCGTCATCAGCAGCACGCGGGCCGGCACGACACGGCTCGATTATCTTATTTATTTATTTTTTATTTTTTATACGACCCAATAAATAAAAATAGATTAAAAAACGCTCAATGCATCAAATAGTAGGCATATTAGCAGGTTTGGCGTGCTGACAGGTCGGCCCGATTAGCAAACGGGTCATGCCTAGGCCGCAAGGCTGCGCACGCGGGCTGACACGGCACGGCCGTATACTAATCGTGTCGAGGCGGGCCGGGCCGGCCCGTTTGGCCAAGTCTACGCGTGGTGGTGCACCCAAGGGGGGATGATGAAGAACTTCTGATTTTATTTACTACTACCACAATTACTTTTGATTTTATTTACTACTACCACAATTAGTTTTTCTGTAATGCAGAAAAGACCCGACACATGAATTTTCAGAAATGGAAAATCGAACGTGTTCTATGGCAAATTTAGTTTATGAGCACAACATTTTTTTGAAAAGAAGAATCGAGGCGGATTTCCCGTTCGATTTTTCATGGTAAAAAATATGACGCTAGATTTGTAGTGGAGTCCTTAGGTTTTTATTGGCAAAAAGACAAAGAAAACCCTTGAATTCGCCAAAGTTTGAAAACGAAGCTGACCTCTGAATCCCTGAAATCACCCTCATAAAACCTAGCACCAAGCCACCTCCCTCCCTTGTTTCTCCCACGAGGCTTTCCCTCCTGCCCCTTCTCCTCCCCTTCCTCGTAGCAACAATGGTGACCGACAGTGGTTGATCGTGGGAAAAGCAAGAAGATCGAGGCATCCGAAAAAAGTTGTCGGTTATCCCTTCCTCCTTCCCTCTGTCTTGTGGTAGTTCCATCTCCCTCCATTGATTGGCTCTAGTTAGGGTATGAGTAGGAAAAGTTGTGGTTCTTAGGGTGTTTATTTGTGACCTAAATTTGGGTTTGAACTTGCATTTAGTTTCGATGAGTTATATCAACCATTGATAGTTGTCAAAAAAATTGTGGCAATGCAGTTAGAATATGTGCTATCATCATGGATCCGTGCGACATACTGAATGTGAGAGAGATAGAAAGGGACAAGTTGTCATTGCCAAAACTGGAAGGCTTTCTTGGTGATCACACACCTTTCAAAGGAAGTATGAAGATTTAATTCCTGGTGCCTCGTAAATAACTACCGGATGGCTTGTTATTTTCTGTGTGATGATGTTGATTGTATGCATATGTCTGAATACACAACTGAACAATGAGTATTGACGTTCCTGTGGAGTATTTTAGGGAGCAAGATGATGAAAGCGCAAGTGAAAGTGGAAATGACTTTGATAATGAGATGGGCAATGAGTCCACAGGAGAGAGTGATGCAAAACCAGATGCAACCATGACCACAGAAGAAGTTGTGCATGTTGTTAGTGCAGATCCATCATCTTTGATTAGAACTAAGAATGTGCTCGTACCACATGGGAGTGGTGTTATTACTCAAGTGATCAGTAGCCCTACAAAGGAGAATTTCATTAGGAAGCAAACAAGAAAGTTCACAAGTTTTGAGACAAAATTACCAGGTTTAGGTACAGAGTTTTCAATTGCATGCTCCAAAAAATCATATTACTTGTAGATCTCATGTCTTCAATCGAGGATCACAAAGTGAGAGCGCAACAACTCAACAACCAATCATCCAACGGTTAGAACATGCATAGGAACGACAAACGGCTCTGCATTTTCAGACATTGAGGAAGATGATAGGGATTATGCGATATGAAGTGATGATAGTGGCTTGGATGATGAATATGCGGAACTGAGAGAAGAATGAATGAATTTTAAGAAGAGAATTAGAGACTCAAGGAGATGGGCCAAGAGAAATCCATCCGGTGTTGTTCTAATAGATCTAGTTGCAAATGTGGACGAAGTTATAGGGACGATCACTTTCACTAGTAGAAAACAGGGCATTCGTCACAGCTCGATCTACACATTATTCCCGGTTGCCTTACGAACCGGGACTAATGTGAGCATTAGTCCCGGTTCGAGCAGCTACAGCGTCGGTCGGGCATTAGTCCCGGTTCGAGCGGGACCTTTAGTCCCGGTTGGAGACACCAACCGGGACTAAAGGGGTTGGGGCTTTAGTCCCGGTTCGTATCTCCAACCGGGACTAAAGGCTAGACCTTTAGTCCCGGTTAGAGATACCAACCAGGACTAAAGGAGTTCTGAAATTTTCAAACTCTACCCCCCCATGGACCGCCTTTTTGAGTTTTCCAGAAAATAAACAAAAATGATAAAATCTTCAAAAAATAAAATCATTTGAGATGTAGTTAGGTTTTAGTGTCTAGTTGGTATAGAAATTTTGAAATATGAATTTTGACCGTTTCTGCAAAAAAATGAAAAAAAAGTAAAACGGCCATAACTTTTGCATACGACGTCGAAAAAAAGTTTAATATAAAAAAATAGAGAAAAATTGGGACTCGATTTCACCCGGGTTTACCCGGTGAAGTTTTCTCAGATTCTTGAAATTCCAAAAGGAAAAAAAGTTATTTCAAAAAGAAGATTTTTTCCTACAAAATCAAAAAATAATATTTTTTAAAATAAATTTATTTAAAAATAAATAAATGATGTCATATTTGGATTCCTCACATTTTTCTGATAATAATGGATCTATTATTTGTTGAATTTCGATTTACAGATTTAAAGATATTAATTATGCCATATGAATTGAATATATGGCAAAAAAATGAATAAATAATAATATTACTTATTATATTTTCATAGAAATTCAATATTATTATTACTTATTTTGTTTATTTTAATAATTGTTTGGAATTCAAAAAATTAAATAATATGACATCAAGACCTAAGGGTTAATAGGATTGATAGCTTACTATTGTCAAGAAAACAACAAGTGCAGACTTGGAAACAAAGGGTGATAGAACTCGAAAGTTAAGCATGATCGGGTTAGAGCAGTGAGAGGATGGGTGACCGGCTGAAAAGTTAGATGATTTGGAATGAGTGGTGATTAGAGATTAAATTGTCAAATAATTCAAAAGCAGTGAGAAGGGTGATTAGAGATTAAATTGTCAGATAATTCATAGATTTAAAAATAAGAAAAAATATATAAATTTGAAAAACAAAAATAAAAAAATTATTAAAAAAATACCTTTAATCATGGTTTGTAACACCAACCGGTACTAAAGGTCCCGCTCTGAGAAGCTGCCACACTCATATGATGATGAGACTGATGATGATGGCGATGTTGTTAGGAGGAAGATTAGAGATTAAATTGTCAAATAATTCAAAAGCAGTGAGAAGGGGTGATTAGAGATTAAATTGTCAGATAATTCATAGATTTAAAAATAAGAAAAAATAAATTTGAAAAACAAAAATAATAAAAATTATTAAAAAAATACCTTTAATCCCGGTTTGTAACACCAACCGGGACTAAAGGTCCCGTTCCAGGAAGCTGCCACGTGGAGGGCCTTTAGTCCCTGTTCGTAACACAACCGGGACTAAAGGGTGAAGGCTTTAGTCCCGACCCTTTAGTTCCGGTTTCAAAACCGGGACAAATGGGCCTTACGAACCGGGACAAATGAGCCTTTTCTACTAGTGTTTGACTCATATGATGATGAGACTGATGATGATGGCGATGTTGTTAGGAGGAAGATTAGAGATTAAATTGTCAAATAATTCAAAAGCAGTGAGAAGGGGTGATTAGAGATTAAATTGTCAGATAATTCATAGATTTAAAAATAAGAAAAATAAATAAATTTGAAAAACAAAAATAAAAAAAATTATTAAAAAAATACCTTTAATCCCGGTTTGTAACACCAACCGGGATTAAAGGTCCCGCTCCAGGAAGCTGCCACGTGGAGGGCCTTTAGTCCCTGTTCGTAACACAACCGGGACTAAAGGGTGAAGGCTTTAGTCCCGACCCTTTAGTTCCGGTTTCAAAACCGGGACAAATGGGCCTTACGAACCGGGACAAATGAGCCTTTTCTACTAGTGTTTGACTCATATGATGATGAGACTGATGATGATGGCGATGTTGTTAGGAGGAAGAGCTAGTACATCGGGTTTAACCCCAAAACAGATATTCACATGTTCAGTTTAGGAATGGTTTTCAGTAGCAAGAGCCAAATGAAGAAGGCACTAATAAAGTATGGGCTACTGACATTTAGGAGTCTTATTTTTCCAAAGTCAAAGAATGAAAGGATTAGGGATAAGTGTGGATGGCCTGGATGTCCATGTCTCATATATAGTGCAAAGACTAGCGGGTGTTCCATGTTTTAGGTTCCAACATATGAGGATAAACGTATGTGTGCTCCAAACAGGGACAATCAACTTGTAACTGTAAAAGTCATTGCTAGAAGGTATATGATCATATCTTAAGGGTCAACCCCACTTGAAAGCCTGGCAGCATTAAGGCCATTGTTCTGAAGGATTTCTTTGCTGATGTATCAACATCAAAGATTCAAAGTGCAAGGCTGCAAAATAAAATAGTGTCACATAAGTTGTTAGAAGGGATGAAAGAGAACTACACCAAGGTCTTTGACTATCAACTTGAGTTGTTGAGAAGCAATCCTGATAGTACCATTCTTATTGGACTAGATTCTAAATATATGGATCAAAATATCTTCCAAAAATTATATGTCAGTTTCAATGCTTAAAAAATGGTTTTAAAACATGTGGAAGGGCGATTGGGCTTGATGGTTTTATTTAAAGGAGCATGTCAAGGTGAACTTATTTGGGCTATTGGTAGGGATGCTAACAAAACTAAATGTACCCAATTGATTGGGCAATAATAGAGCAAGAAACAACAAGATATTGGGAATGGTTTATTGGCCTTATGATGGAAGACTTGGACATAAATGATCAAGGTAAAGTCTAGGTGTTCATTTCAGATCAATGCAAGGTACTTTTGTTAATGACCACTCTATTAATCATGTTGTTAGTTACCATCATGTTCATTTGGTGGAATATTTTAGTCATCATTGTTTAGTCGCCTCGATGGAGTAAGACCTAGTACTTTGGTTGAATACATTAGTCATCATTGTTTAGTCACCTCCACGGAGCACAACCTAGTACTTTGGTAAAATGTTTTAGTCATTATTGTTTAGCGATCTCAACGGGGCACGACCTAGTACTTCGGTGAATATTTTAGTCATCATTGTCTAGTTGCCTCGATGGAGCACAACCGATACTTTGATAGAATATTTTAGTCATCATATTTAGTCGTCTCACGGAGCACGACTTATTACTTTGATAGAATATTTTATTCCCTGAGCACAATCTCTTCTTGTGGCTAACGCTTCAGGTCCGCATCCTAATTTCAAAGGGCATGACCTTGCAACCCTTTGTCAACTTTGCCGTCCCGGTTCAAAAGAGGGACGCTTTCCTTCCCAAGGATTGCTCCTTCATCATGCCAAGTGTGGCGCCCCGTCAAACCACTGACTTGTGGTGGAGTTTCCCCTCAACCCTCAACCCATCGACCGATAGTTGGTATATTGTGACTCCATATGCATCCTCAAATGACACGTGTCTGTACCAGGCAACATATATGTTACGCATTTCGTCAATGCCCTCTAGCTAATCTACTTGGGGTTGCAAGCTGCTTTTTTAAGGATATAAATATGTTTGTGTCATTCTCGGTCTAGTATACATGTAAATTGTGGGCATGTAATCTTGTTTCGCTAAAAAAGCAGGTGTAAATTTGACTATGCTTTTCAATTGAAAAGATGTTATTCTCGCAAGTTTCTAAAAAAAACAATAAGGTCGACTTTGACAGCTTAATTTTTGTTTTATAGAAACCTGAATATTAACGGTGCATTTTTTTTGAAACTGCATATGAGTAATGAACCATGTCGATGTAGACAAATCTTTTTTGCTGTGATCACACACACAAGTAGGCATTTTTTTTTTGGAAGCAAAACAGTGGGGTAAAACCCCACTGCAATGCTTATAACTGTATGCAAATAAATGGTTATGTACAAACAGGCTTGAGATAAGTCAGGAAGAGAGAAAAAAGAAAGAGCAAACTACAGGTAGGTATAGTTCCAACCAAGCTCCAACATTTTTGACCAGCCGTTTCCCTAGTGCAGTATCATATTCTCATTTTTATAATATTGCGAGGAAGGCATCAAAGCTTGATTTGATCCTCTAAGTGTCCTCAAATCATTTCTACCCACTGGAGAAAGTTCCTTATTTGATAATGAGATTGGCTTTGTTAGTGAGCTTCCCACTAGGAGAAAACAAAGAAAAGGGAAAGTGAAAGGGCGCCTAAATTGTTCTGAAGAACTTTGGATCAGTCTAGCCCTTTAACCAGCTTCATCCAAGAGTGATCTGTAGCAGCTAGCAGCAAGTAAAAGTCCACCATCACTTTCTGTCTCATGATTTGCAGAAATGTTTCTTCGGCAACATAACTAAATCTTGACCGCAACGAAAATATCCAGCCAGAATTTTTTGGTGAAAGCAAGATTGTTAAGATCTTTCAGGCAATGATTCAAAGGTTTGCTTTCTTGAGAGCAGAAAAATGTACATAACTTCAGCGCTTCAACAGAACCATGTTTGAAAGTCCATCATCACTTTCTGTCTCATGATTTTCAGCAACTAAACTAAAAATATCCAACCAGAAATGTTTAATGAAAGCAAAATTGATTGGTGAAATCTTTCTGGCAATGAAATTATTCAAATGTTTGATTTTGTCAGAGCAGAAGATATATGGAAATTCAGCACTTGTACAGAACCATGTTGTTGGCAAGAACCAGGAGAAGGGGGGCATTTTATAACTGACAATGACTGAATGATGTTCTTAGTGCAACCTGATGCAATGCAACCAACCCATGTCATTTCAGTGCAAAAAATCATTGAATTCATGTGTACGAGTATGGCAACAGCTAAATATCTCTGTAGATCGCTACACTATTACATTGACCGTCATGATCTGCGCAAACTTCGTCATGACAACAGAAAACAATGGTGTGGTGGTGGTGGTCTACCTTTACATTATCCAAATGGATATCAGTTACATGGTTACATATCCTACACATACTCTGATCATCTCCCCCTAGAGTTGGTCCTAGAAGCGTCGCTCCTCGGCGAGTTTCCCCGGCCACGTGGCATCGACGGGCTGTCTCGCCTATGAGCCTCCCTCGACTTGGACTTGCTCTTCATCGCCTCAATCTGCTCGAGCGCCTCGACGACCTCCTTCATGGACGGCCGGCTCTTGGGTTCGCCGGCCAGGCACTTGAGAGTGAGTTGAGCGGCGCGGAAGGCCCCTCTGGCATGGTACTGCCCTTCGAGCCGGCTGTCCATCAGCTGGGTCAGCCTTCTACGGTCCGACAGGATCGGCTTTGCCCAGTTCACCAGGTTGAGCTTCTCACTGGGGCGGCTTGGGTCCAGCGCCCTCAGGCCGCAGAGCATCTCGAGCAGCACGACGCCGAAGCCATACACATCACTCTTCACGTACAGGTGGCCTAGCATGGAAGATGGTCAGTGTTTGTCAGTGGTAGGAATAGATGATGCACATTGTTAGCTTGTAATGTGACTGCTATCCTGAGGGGTTAAATGAAAAACATACCGGTTGAAACATACTCCGGAGCGGCGTACCCGTACGTGCCCATGACTCGTGTTGTCACATGAGACTCCCCATCATCTGGGCCATGCTTGGCCAATCCAAAGTCTGACAGCTTCGGGTTGAAATGCTGAACATGACATGGTTGAAGGCTTGATCAGGGTATTATTCAGGTACAAAAGTTTGTTAGTGATTGATAGGATATTCATCAACAATACATACTGAATCTAATAGGATATTGGACGCCTTGAAGTCCCGGTAGATAATTTGCTTTTCGGACGAATGAAGGAAGGCGAGGCCGCGAGCTGCACCGATGAGAATCTTCAGCCTGAGGCTCCAAGGCAGTGGCTCATAGATGGCCCCTCCTGGTGATGTTGATGAATTAGTACCAAAACCGAGCTAAATGGGAAATTTGATCACAAATAATATTTGACAGCTAAGCAAAAAGTAGGCTAGGTAAACAAAAAAAAATCCGAGTCCTACTTTTGACCCTCTATTGCAAATTGACCTTGCAAGAATGATGGAAGGCAGCAGCAGCAGCAAGAATTTGGCTTAGGTTCAGACAATTTAGTCGATGCTCGTGCCCTTGAAAAGTGCTAGTCGTTAGTTGTATAGCACTATGGACTATGGTGCTTGATATATATTATGCGATGAAAGCGATGTCGCGGTTTCACCAGCATCTGCAAGGCGTGCTACTTTGCGGACCAAGTCGGCATAAAGAGGAAAACCAGTTTGACAAAAGGAGCACTATTTAAGATATTTATTGTTCGAAAAAGGTCATCTTTCTGCTGCCGAAAGAAAACTCACTTCTGAAGAGGTGGTTCTCCAAGCTCCCCTTGGCCATGAACTCGTACACGAGTAGTAGCTCGTTGTCCTCCATGCAGTAGCCCAACAGTTTGACGAGGTTGGGGTGCGAAATTCTCCCAAGGAAATTCACTTCAGACTGCATAAAAAATATATGGTAATTCCTTTTTAGAGAAATGCATAATGAAAATCTTTGAAATCTGCTACTACTTCCAGAATTAGCAATAAATAAATAACTAAATAAAATGAAAGCAACAGCCGCAATACAAATTCCTAGTGTCTGCCAATAAGCAGTACCAGTACTTGTCAAGAATAGCATAAATATGAAGTGGGCAATAATGAGAGCTGAGTATTGGAATATGCACAAAAACACATAAGGATAATCTAAGAGAGTGGTACTAATAATAGCAATAAAAAAATGAAAGATGGAAATCCTATTTGCCAATAATTAGTAACAGTACTTGCCAGCCATAATAAATATAATATTTTTCAATGCCTAGTGAGATAATAATATTTGGAGTATACACAAACACCAAGCAACCAGAGTACTGTGGCCATGGCAAATAATGGAAAGGTCCAGCATTATCCACTTGGCCACAAGCATGCAAATGTGGCAACTGCAACTTGAGCAAAACTAAAAGGCAACAGTATCACTAACTTTTAGTGATTGTAGGAAAACTGAAATCTTCCTAAGAACTGAATGCACCATTTAAAAAAAAATTACCACTGAAATTCGTCGAAGCAGAAAACAAATATAAAGGTGATCAATTCATCAGGGTCACAATCACCTGCCATTGCTCCATTCCCTGCACGCTCTCGGGGTTGAGCTTCTTGACGGCGACAACCATGGCGGTGCTGCCCTTGGTCGGATTCACGTCAATCCACCCCTTGTAGACCTTCCCGAACCCGCCCTCGCCGAGCACCGTCTCGGGCTTGAAGTTCTTGCAGGCGCTCCTGAGCTCGGCAAAGGTGAAGATCCTGAGGTTCGGGGACTCGAGGATGTGGCCGTCCTCCACATAGCCGTCGTCAGTGCTGCCGCCACTGACTGTCGACGCCATGAAGGTGCTGGTGCTGACCGTCGAGAGCTTCCCTGTGGTGGCGGTGGTGGAGGAGCTCGTGGTCCTCTTCGACGCAGACATCCCTGCGCATACATAATAATTAGCAAACGTGACGCGCTGAGTTAACAACTATGGGTACTAAATGGTAGTAGTTTTTCCTGTGTTCTCTAAATGTATCAATACATTTGCTTCTGTGAATTACTAAGATACTGGAGTAGGAAATGCATTTGATCGTTTAGTAATTATTCATGAAAGAAATGAAGAAAACAAACAAGTGAAGCAGAGTTGAGGAAGCAATGAAAAAAAGTTGTGCACTTGGTTGTTGGCACGCAGCAATCAACAGAATTGATTTGGGCAACCAAAATGATTCCAAGGTTGGATCCATTGCAGCCACATGTGTGCACAAGTTGACCCGGCCGGTCCCTACGCACAC
The DNA here is from genome assembly GCA_022496015.1 of Hordeum marinum. Lineage (NCBI taxonomy): Eukaryota > Viridiplantae > Streptophyta > Magnoliopsida > Poales > Poaceae > Hordeum > Hordeum marinum. The sequence goes on from CM039678.1 coordinate 560,563,317, forward strand.
AATCATATATTGCCATACTGGTGAACTATATGCACTCCAATACAGTAGTGGCAGCAGCATGGAGATGATAACTACTACTTGTACTAGTAGAGTAGTACTAGATGACCAAATGAATGAAGAACAGAGATTTGTATTCTGCAGCCGCGTGAATGGAATATTACAGTTGGAATCATCAAGAATGCACAAGTTGGCATCTCAAAACAGAAACTGGGAGGGGATTAGGAGAAAAATAATAATCTCCAACTGCATATTGGTCAGTCAAGGCTACCATCAAGTTGGCAACAGAGATTGCTGTAAAAAAAAATTAAAAAAATTGACCACACAGATTTGTGAAGAAATCAGTCAGTAGAGGCCTCAACAAGCCCAAAGACTATGATAAAATATTCTTCTCACATGGAAGGGGTCAATGATAAAATGAATCGGTGGATGGAGCGGTGCGGTTGGCATCCGAGCGGTACCTGCGGGATTGGCGGCCGCCGCCGGCGCGGTGGCCTTGGCGCCCCAGCCCCACGGGATGAGCCCGTCCATGGCGCTGGCGCAGTTCCCCATCGCTCGCGGAGGGAGGGAGGCCGGTCAGGGTCACGGTCGGGGTCGGGGCCAGGCGGCCCGCCGTGCGCGACGGGGAAGCTTGCGAACCAACCGCAGCAGAGCAGACCAAGAAGCAGTTCCAATCCGGCCGGCCGGGGGAGAGCGAGCAAGCGGGAGGAAGAATAAGCCAAGGAGGACGGAAGGTGGGGGGAAGCGGCGAGGAAGAAGTTGTGCTGGGACGGCGACGACGGCGACCGGGAAGAGGAAGAAGAACCACCGCCGAGCGAGCGGGCGAGGGAGGGAGTTGCTCCACTCAGTTTCTTGATTTCTTCCCCTCTCCCTTCCCTTTCAGAGGAAGAAAAATATATACCCCGGCGCGCCGAATTTCTCGGCTCCTGCGCTGACGAGGAGGGCACGCCCGCCCCCGCCGCTGGCGTGTGGGGCCCTGAGAGTGGTGGTACGTGTACGTGTCGTCTCCTGGGTCAACGGGGTCAACGGCCGGCTGGCTGCTCCCGATCCTATGCCGCTCCGTATATTATACCACCGTTTCAAAATAAGTGTTTTGAGTTTACAATATAATTTTATATTAAAGTTCATTATACAAAAAAATCTCCGTATACAGAGACCGAGAGCGACGACTTCCCGACCGCGATGACCCCGTTTGCTGATTCCAAGGCTTCGCCGGCTCCAGGAGGGAGTTGTGACAGCGGTGCAGCGGCGCGTCATAGCTCCACGTCAGAGTTCGTGGGGGAGAAGGACCTCTAGGGACCTGGCTGTAATATCTAGTTTCTTTAGGGTGTATCACTGTCGAGCAATAGATCTGAAATGTTTTCTAAGAAATATAAAAGCTTAAGGTCGTTCCTTGCATTCTGTTTTTTCTTGTGTGTGGAAAGCTTATTGGAATAGACTTCCAAACCACGTTTGAAAGTTTTGAGAAAAAATCTCAAACGAAAAATACGGGTTGTTAAGAGGATGGTGCCCTAATGTCATGTGAAATTTCAAAGTTGAAACATGTTGCGACATGTGTGCTATGAAGAAGGCAAATTCAACAATGAGTAGGGACGTCACAGTTTGGCATGATTCGGTCCTGATTTTGTTATTTTTATAGCTCACATATCGCGATGTGATTGAGCTTGAAATTTGGCATGTCAATAGAACATCTTCCTCTTAGGGCATTTCAACCCCGATCCTTAAAGAAACCGTCTGACAACATGATCAGGACGTGTTACATGAATTTTGTTCGGCCTGTTGAAATGTGATTTGAAATGTATGCGGGTAGTGTTGGATGGCCAGCTCCCGCATCAGTGTCCGCAGACTAGTCGCCCCTGTCCGCGGACGGATGCGGGAGCAAATTTGCGGAACAACGCTTAAGATGCCCTTAACATCCATGTTTTTTTTGAGTTTTTTTAAACTTCAAAACATATTTTCCGCGTGGTTTTACCAGTTTTCATTGAATGTTGGTTTTCATGTGATATTCTCTCTCTAGGGACGGGAATTGGGGAAGGGAAGGGACGTCCAGGCTCCGTTCGTCACAGTGACATGGGTGGCAACGAGGCGGATCCTGTGGAAGATAGTCATTGAGGGGGCGACAAACTCTGCTAATCACTGTGACGGGGACAGTGGCCCTCGACGACCGCAACAATGGGATCAAGGGCACAATGTCATCGCATCAACATGCACTTTAGTGTAGCATGAGAAAGTTTATCGATCCTAGAAGGTGTTGATGTGGAAGAAGGTGACTTAGTCATCTTGTAGTGGCTCAGTGGTGGTTCCTTTATTTTGCACTCTACTTAATAATAAGAATGGTTAGGTGCATCATAATGATGCAGAAGTCGCGAGTTTCAACCTTCTTATGAGGAAATAGAATTGAGGCGTCTATCTTAGACTACCAGACCGAGTGGATATGGTGCGCCCCGACATTCCCTATCGGACCCGACCAAACCTTAACAAAAACGACCATCAAAATCATTGTCATCGTCTCACCACCCCGGCCGGGACACAAACTTTAACAAAAATGAAATATGAATCATCCCACCAGCAAGGACCGGGCTCCACCCTGCCTCCAAGGCCCATGAGGCCACTAAAGGAGAGGCGGGCCCAAGGTGACGCCGATGGAAGGAACAGAAGGCCTAATAGCCCTGTAGACAAGGGTTATGAGAGTTTTCATACGGAGTTAGTTCAACAGTATTTTCTCATGGAGGAGAAAAACAATCAACTGCATTTTCTATGCGGTCCATGACAATTCGATTGATTTGAGTCGTGTTTCTTCGTATGGTGGAGACAACATGGTTGAGTTCTGTCGCATCGAATGTCTTGATTACATCGCTTACTAGTTAAGAAACTGGTAGGCGTTCGCACCGGAGTCATATCTGTTATCCAGTGAAGGAAGAATTAGTTCACTCCGGGCCTCTTCACCGCTCGAGGATGCAAACAACCAAATTACTGATGAACAAGCATGCCAAAGCTCTCGGTCCCTAGCACCTAGGATGCACTTAAATATGTGCATGTGTACGCGTGTGTGTATGTGTGTGCGGGGGCGGTTGAGTACTTGAGTGTGTGGTACGAGAGAGAGAGAGAGGAAAAAGAAGAGTTGATGTGAGAAGTTTGAATGCACCTTCGTGGAATTCCAGGTGTATTATCAGGCTAAAATCATAAGAAATGATAGAAACCACGAGAAACCTCCTTGTTTCTTCTCTCGCGAAGAATACAAAGTAGCACAATTTTTTCAAAAATTTAAGATATATAATTTTCAACTCACCTCTCACTTTGATTAACGGATAAGCAAGCAAAAACGAATATTGTGCTCCGAGCATCTCTAAAATACATATAGATTTACCAGTCGATTCCTGCCCCCGCCCCCGCGTCGTCCTCCTTGGGCGACATGGGGGGAACCAAGCCGCCGTCATAAGCCCTCCCCTGCTCTCACTCCCGCTTGCCGTCGCCGGTGGGTGGGCCGACGAAGCCGCGCGCGGGCCCCGTGATGGCGGCGGCGGGGTGGATCAATCTCCCTCTCGCGCGTCGTACCACCCTTCCAGCCACCTCCCCGAGATCCTGATGCAGCGCGCTCTCCCCAATCCCACCACCCTTCCGGCTACTCTATCAGTCAGACAGGCGTCCTGCGGCTTGCGGCTGGCTTGAGTTGTGGTGCTGCGTCTGGTTGTGGGGATTCGTGCTCGACCCCCCCCTCCCGGTCCAGATCTGGCCTACAGGCGCAGCGGGGTCGGTGTGATGCAGGACGAGGATTGGTGGGCACGCTCCGGCGCAGTGGTGCACCTACTCGAGCGGTTGCATGGTGGTTGCGGTAGGGTGCAGGGTTGGTGGCCGGGTTTCCGGCCGGTGGAGGGGCTCAGGCGGCGGTTCATGGTCCTAGGGTTCTTCTTACGTCAAGACGAAGATCTGCCTGATGCTTGTCCTTTTGATGTGGCCAGAGTGTCGAGTTCTAGAAGGCTTCGCTGACGAACTTCCATGGGTGTGTTATGCCTGGAGAGTGCTGGATCGGGCTGGATTCGGTCGCGCCCATTGGTCCTCCGTTAAAGAGGGAGCGGCACAAAGCTTTGCTATCCGTTACCATCATGAGCTATGTTTTGCTCCATGATGAAGTCAGAGGCGGTGAATGTCATGAAAGACGAGGTTGGAGGACTGGTAATGATGATTGGAGCCTACGACGCTGAGGAACTTGCTTGGAGTTTCGGGATTCGTAGCAGTGGTATGTAAATGGGGGCAACAACACATGTGAATTTTCAAGGTCTTACCTCTGAGGATGAAAATTTAAGGCCCGTCCTTAATTGGTTGGCCTAGTAATGGCCTTGTTGAAGGCATTGTTTCTGAAAGCGGGGAATATCTTTAACGTGAAAACCAATATCTACGATCGGGGTGACGACGGTGCTGGTGCACCGTTTCCTTCTTTGAGGCGTCGCTTTTGGAGAACTTGGACCTCAGGTGTTGTTTTGGTGGTGGTTGTACTGCTGTTGCAAGGACTGGAACTTTGTAGCGGGGATTTTCTTTTTTAACTTGTTCTTCTTTTTGTTTTGGCTGTGTGCATCCATAATGCCATTAGGGTATTGCGTTGTTGCAGAGGATGTGTGTAATTGGTATCTTAGCGATATTAATATATTCCTTTTATCACAAATAAAACTCTTCGAGTGATTGAAAAGCGAGCAAAAACAAATATTATGGTCAACCCAGGTTCGTTTGCATAGAGACAAATCAATAGTCTTTTCATCTCTTTCTTTTTTGAGAAAACTTTCAATCTATTCATTATCAATGATGGTAGTACAACAAATATATCAGAAATAATAAAAATTACATTCAGAACCGTAGACAACCTAGCGACGACTACAAGCACCGAAGTGAGCCGAAGACGCGCCACCATCATTGCTCCTCCCTCCCTGGAGTCGGCCAAAATTTGTTGTAGTAGACAGTCGATAAGTCGTCGTGCTAAAGTCCTATATGATCAGCGCACAAGAGCAACAATCGTCCCCATTGAAGAGAAGCTTATCGGAAGGATCCAATCGTCCCCATTGAAGAGAAGCTTATCGGAAGGATCCAATCTGTATACACACGAGCACACACGGACAAAGACCGAATCCATGTGGAGGCTATGGCAAAGTTCCCCTCCCCTCCAAGCTCCACCCGTGCTCAGCATGCGATTCTGAAGGTTGGTGGCAGGGTGGAGAACCTCGGTACCTCGGCTTCGACTAGTAGTTCAGGTTAGGGTTTTGTAGTCCTCACAGGGGTGGTGCTCGAACTGATGACAACGCTTCATTTTTGAGTCGGTCCTCTGAGCTTCGATCGTCCTCGAATCCGTCCATCAGGATGGAGTGGACATAGCTCTAACATAGATTCCGGCCGTCCCTTAGGGCGACAAGGTTATGGTTTTTGGCCATGTGTGCTTGATCATGAGATCTTGGGTAATATACTTTAGAACAATTCAAGGGTTTAACGACTATAGGGCGTTGGTTCTTTTTCTTTGTGAGGTGTAGGGTGCTGATTCTTGAAGGCACGTGAATGAGGATTTTTCGGTTGTCATCGCAAGGTCAGACCAGCTGTGGTATGAGAGCGATGATCTTGACACGTCGACGGCTCGCTCTGACGGCAATAGAAGTCGATGGTTCACGGACCTCAATGTACTTTTTTTTGGTCATGTTTGTGGTGTCATGTACGAGTATATTAAATAGAAAATCGTGACAAGATTAAGACCTGCCATTATGCCGCATGCGGTTAACATGTTAACCGTCGACTCTGTCACGACGGCGACTGTAGTCGACGATGGCGACTGTAGTCGACGGTAGCCCTTACAGGCCGCAGCTGTCCGGCTACAACTGGCATCGGTGGATCTTCCGGACCGGACCGTCGGCTGGCTGGGTCTACTAAAATTCGTTGTGTCCGGCCGTCGGCGTCGTGCAGCTACAGCTGCCGGGTTTTCCACGACGAAGACGAGCTGTGCCGCGCGGAACTCCGACCGAACGAGCCAGTCTTTTCTTTTCTTTTACCGGGAGACAGAACGAGTCAGTCGTCTACTGCCAAGTTGCATCTGTCCATGCCATGCCATGCGACGGCACACGAATTCAATTCCATCGTCGACATGGCATGGGATCGTACTAAAGGAAAGTGCGTGAGGGGGAGGAGTTTTCATGCAAAAATATGAAATTCCACATGCATGGTCAAGTAGTGGACCACAGAACACCAGCAAAAAAACACCTCGGACGTTAAGAAAAGCCCAACTCTTTGTTTTCGGGGAAGATACGCGGGCAATTTCATTGAAAACACCATGTCTAACTATCGAAGCCACATAGAGAGTATGAAAGTTGAAAGTCCGCCTATGCCAGCAGAGAAAATAAAAGCTCAAACTCTCCAATCCCGCGACGAGCCGAAGTTGTCTACATCATATATTGGTACTTGTCGCTCGCTTATCTGGGGGAAGACTAGTATATGATCTCACATTTGGTGAGATCAATGGAATCGACCACAAAAACTCTTATTTAGACACTTCGGTAAAAATATGAAATTATTTGATAACATACCTATGAGGTGTGTCTACAACTCCGAAAAAAATCAGAACAAACTTGATGTACAGTTAGAGATTCAAACAAGATAAATTCGAATATGAATAGTGGCATCATTGGGTGAATAGTAGTTTGACACTATTCACATCCCATTTTGTCTTTTTTGTTTCTATTATTGTAGGTCAAATTATAAGCTGATTTTTTTTGAGGTTGTACATCAAACATTCATGTTTGTTTACAATTTTTTTGAGAATGTTCGAACATGTTTTGTATTCTCAATTTTTTTATCTCACCTAATGTGAGATCCTACATTCCTATACTAGCCCCCCCCCTGCGCGCGCTCGGTTATCCGACACTGAAATTAAGCGATCAAATTGGGTCAATGAGTACATATAGCTAGATAAAAAGAAGGTTTGATCCCCCCTTTTTTTAAGACAGAAAATATGTTATTAACCTGTACGAAGGCGACTTCACAGTGTGTATGTGTACACGAGGAATCATATATACCTAAATAGTTGATCCCCATTATCTTAATTCTCTCAACGTGCGCAACAACATCATCATCCCATTATTTATTTCTTTTAACATGCATGGATAATGCTAATTATGTTCTCTTTTAACATGCACACATCTCAACTCTCCACACATGCCATCCCATCAATCATACTAATTGTATTTGTCTCAACATGCGTATGAAATACTATACTTATATTCTATATATATTCAGAACTACATAATAATCAAATATGATGTATCATATATGTATTCTAAATTTCATGAAAAAAATGCAAGAGATCTCTGAAGCAATACACGGTGTATCATCTAGTACGTCCAAGAGACGAAGACAGAGACTATGGCTGGCTGCGACTCCACGGCATGGATCGGACTTTCCTCCGGCCGGTCTCGACCATCAATTTACCGGGTTGAATTGGCCGAATAAAATTCGCCGATCTTGTCCGCGTGCCGTGCAGAGCAGCTGGCGAAATTTTCCACGGCGAAGAGCCAACGTACGTTGGTGGTGCATGCATGAGGCCATGTGGGGCAAGCTTTTTTCTGAAACCCGACAGGATGAGTCGGTCGTCTCGTACCAATTAGTTGCATCGGCAGCCAAATTTCGTTCGTGACGCAGACTTTCTCGTCTAGTCTAGTCGACGCACGCTCTGCACACGCCGCCCGGAATCTAATCTACCGAGCTCAGGGCAACTTCAACACATTTCATCAAAATGTCCTCAAATGTTTGGACATGCCAACTCAGCCTCAGATCCCACCATAAACTCATTTCCACCCTTCTTCCTTCTCTTTTCATTGCATGAGTGATGGATGTTTGAACACTCATTAGATTTCTGACCCCACCCCTTCTCTCTTCTTACAATAATTGACGGTGACATGACCCTCGGGTACAACTCTGGAGGACAAAAGAGGCCCAACAATTACCGTGTGTGTTAGAGATATGACACGTAATTGAATACGATGAAGAATGAAATCAAGCAAAGGACACGAGATTTTAACGTGGCCAGCCAGCCAAACTTCACTATATCGGGAGATGTTTACAAATGTCGGGGATTTACAACTGATCAACTTATCCCGTGCGACGGCTTACAAGAGGTATACATACAACACAGGAGTCCTAGGCTACGCTCCGCTTCCGTCCAAGCCTACCGGCGACGGACCTCACTCCGCTCGCTCGTCGGAAGTTGACCTTTCTCTTTATATTTGAATTTGGAGCATAACATAACAGTGTGACTTGAGCCCACTCCTCGTACTCCTCTGAAAATATAAGGTGCATCGCCATCGTGAGGGCACAAGACAAGAACTCTATCGAATACTAGTTGCAAGCTGACTAGGACTCAACCATAACCGACCAGGACTCTTGTAATCTTACTCTCCATCCACCTATATAAGGAGAGGTACAACCTCCTGATCGGTATATTTTTACACATACATATATCTAAGGTGACAACCCCTATACGAGCTTACGATCGACCCCTTGTACACAAAAACCATAGTTCTCATACAAGGCTAGAGCATCAACGGGGAGAAGCAGATGTAGGGTATGACCTCGATTTGAAGGCCTGAACCTGGGTAAATCTTTCTCATGTGCACCATTTCGATCTTTAATGCATGCACTGCCCTCACATGGATATTTATGACTCACTTTGTTTTGATATGTGTGATGTTATTCATGATGTTACGATTTATATTACTCCCACTATGGATAGTATAAATAACACGACTTTTTGTATGAAAATATTGCATGTGCTAGTTATATAAAAATTAAGTATCTTACTCATCGACTGTCTGAGGCATGATGGCGACTATCCATAGTTCTCATTTATATAAGGTGACAACTCCTATACGAACTTACGATCGACCCCTTGTACACACAAACCATAGTCCTCATACAAGGCTAGAGCATCAATGGGGACAAGCAAGATGTAGGGTATTACCTCGATTTGAAGGCCTAAACCTGGATAAATCTTTCTCATGTGCACCACATGGATCTTTAATGCATGCACTACCCTCAGATGGATATTTATGACTCACTTTGTTTTGATATGTGTGATGTTATTCATGATGTTATGATTTATATTACTTCCACTATGGATAGTATAAATAACATGACCTTTTGTATTAAAATATTGCATGTGCCATTTATATAAAAAATAAATATCTTACTTATTGACTGTTTGGGGGCATGATGGCGACTATCCATAGTTCTCATATATCTAAGGTGACAACTCCTATACGAGCTTACGATCGACCCCTTGTACACACTAACATAGTCATACAAGGCTACATCATCAATGGGGAGAAGCAAGATATAGGGTATTACCTCGATTTGAAGGCCTGAACCTGGGTAAATCTTTCACATGCGCACCATCTAGATCTTTAATGCGTGCACTATTGTCAAATGAATATTTATGTGACTTATCTTGTTTTCATATATGTGATGTTACTCATAATGTGAGTAACATATTCATGTTAACTATCAAGTGGTCAGCTTGGTAAGCCATCAAACAAAAAACAAGATTAAAAACTATTATGTTACCACATGTCTTTTTTTCTTATCAATTATTTGCCACACCATCTATTTGTCCTAGACATGTGTGATGTTACCACTTATATTACTCTTACAATGGATAGTTTACTCCCGGGTGCATTTGCACCCGGATGAACAGTAACACGAAAAATAACAGTAAAAGTTTTTTAAAAAATCTGAATTTATTTGTAGATATTTGTGTTACTGTCTCAAGCATGCCTGACAATTTTCAGTCGAAACGGAGCAGTGGTGTTTCATCAGTGAAAAAAACAAATTTAGGTGTGATATTTTGGGGTAGCAATTGATGTTTTTTTTGCACAGGCCAAAATGCTTTACCTATTTGCCTAAATAATTTCAGGTAGCATTTTGATGTGAGAAAGAACACATAATATTTTTCTTGAAATTTTTTTGACATATCAAAATTTATTTTTCATGGGCAGGAGCACGTGGTCCCGAGAGCCGAATTGCATTTTCGGTGACTTCTTGTATTAAAATATTGCATGTGCCAGTTATATTAAAACTAAAAATCTTACTTATTGACTATCTGAGGCAAGATGGCGACTGGAGTGAGGAGAAATAAGTCCAAGACGCCGGTCAGTCGCAGTAAAATGCAGGCATGGCCATCATGTCACCGGGTTAACTGGCTGAGTTAAAATTCGTCCTGACCGTGTGTGGTGCAGAGCAGCTGCCGGGTTTTCCACGACGAGGACGAACCAAGCGTACGTCGTTACATGCATGTGGCCATGGGGGGCAAGATTTTCTTCTTCCATTGGTTGTTGGCGTGTGAAACTCCGACAAACACAGAGTAGTCGTACGTCTACCAAGTTGCACCGGCAGCCACATTCGTAGTCGACTTTCTTGTCTAGTCCACGCACGCTATGCACGCGCCGGAATCGAGTCTAGCCAGCTCAGTGGCTGTCATCCACATGCATGCATCTATCCTTGTCTGCATGTACTCCCGTCCATTTTGGGACAGGCCGCTGAGAAGACGGAGGTTCTAGTACCGCTACCAATGCAAGTTCAGTGTCAAATGAGCTAGAATTGAGATTTATTCATGATGAAATCGTGCTAGCACTAAACTATGATTGATGAATGCGTTGCTAGAATCAAACATAAACGAATTATTGTTGTCAGGGCATATGTAGACCCTCAAACTGTCTGCATCACTTTTAACCGTGCGTTTCGAACGTGTTTTGTCATTCAACATGATCATTTTTCAGTCCGCAGTCCGAACGCGTTTTCCCCACTAAATTGGAGGGGGGGGGGGGGAGAGGTGGGCTTTGCGAGAGTCCGGACAACAACTACGTAGGACTTAGACATCACCGGCCCACTGAAATCTCATTCTGTTTCACTCCGACCCTGATTGCTTACTTTGCATCCGCACCCTCCTCCTCCGACGTCACCGTTGTACCTCTTCGACCGCCACCTAGGCATTGTTGAATGTCTGCAACCACCACTCATGTGCCTGCTTACCTTCCACTGCGACGTCATCCACCACCCAGGATCTGTCCGCAAGTTAGGTACCCTCCCTTCCCCTGTCGACAACGTCCATGGTGGACACTATGCCGACATGTGTTCGGTCAAATGCCATTGAGCTTATTTTCGGACTTCATGTAGTTTTTTTGGAGTACGAAGGATGGAGGGGTACTCAAGCATGGAGATGGGTTGGTGTGCGATGTGGTTGGCAGTATCCGCGGATTTCGTAGGCAGGAGGAGAAGGGGGGCTCTTCTGGCAGCGTGTGTATGGTTCGTTTCATGAATGAAATCACATTCTGTCCTACGACATGCACATCATCCATGAATGCAATCGTTAGCATATCGATGGTACACAATCCAAACCTCCGTCACGAAGTTTTGTGGCTCGGGTGATTGACTGGATGCAATGTGGCCATTGCGCGCGACAGCCGTGATCGTAAAGTTTTGCTTCTTTTTGCTCAATGTATTAATTGATTCCTTCATCCACTCAATATTTCTCTACACATTGTGTAGCTTGTATGTGATGCCGTGATGTATCGCAGGGTAGAGGGCAGACCATTTATGCACATACATTGCTGGATGAAGCCGAAAGGGCAGTATGTGTGGGACAACGTGAGTCTTTCATGAAAAACTTATTGAACATCCGGTTAATCTTGTTGAATTTAAACTATCGCTCGTTAAATTTGAGATATTCTTGTGCTAGACTTATTTGCATGCTATGTATGGATGATTTGTGCTACTTTCTATCCTAACTTTGATAAATTCTGCTGTGTTTAATAATTTTTCTCCAGTTAGTTGAAATTCGGTTTGATGTATGCAGATAGTGCTGAACGGCCGCTTCCCGCGTCAATGTCCACGGACTGACTCTCCCTCTCCGCTAACGGATGTGCTTTCTTGTTTGCAGGTTAGTGTTGGAGATGCTCTTATCGTCCTGAATAGTATGGATACCTATGGTGATTGATATATAGTTCTAGGAATGCTAAGTTTTAGGATGAGTAATCCATGGATTGATATGACTAGTGTGGATTGATAATTTTTTCAATTTAGTTCTAGGATGATATATAGTTTATGCATATATGAAATGTAAAGTGCTTGGTGCCCCACAATTGCTAGAAAATTTAGTTCTAACAGGATATGGCGTGTAAATTTAGTTCTAGGATGATATATATGGTGGTATTATAGATGTGTAAAATGTCAAGTGTTTGGTGCCCGAAAGCAAATTTGTGAATGTGAATGTGTAGTCAATTTGTCTTGATCAATATTTATACATTGTACTTTTTCTCTAACAGGATATGGCATGGTGCCAAGTATGCAAGTTTAAGTGCGCACACAACCTTTCAAGTGGCTCATTGTTCGATGTCTATCTTGTAGAGGGGTTCTTAACTTTAGTGGTAACAAGCTATACTTATTCACTCTCAGCCTTTTAGTATTCTTCTAGTGCTTTTACCATCAATGTAATGTGTGTTCTTCTGTTTTTCTTGCATAGATTGTCTCATGCACCATCGCTATAACTATTACTACTGGCATGGGGCACGCATCATCAGTAAATTTTATCAGTGGCCCTATATTGATGGCTGGGGTCGACACGCCATCAAGGTGGTTTTTGGCACGCCAACACTACTGTTTCTACACTAGTATAGTGGCCTTTTAGTCCAGGTATATCAATGATATTTTTATTTTGTTTGAGGTGTTGTAGTTCTAGTGAACTTTTATAATGATCCGAGCCCTTTTCGAAAAATCATTTTTTGGATACACAAGAAAGAAAAAACTAATTTTCTACTTGCTACATATGGTTCCACAACGCTGATCATTTTTATGTAGTGGTTTTCTTTGCGAAACACAACATATACATACGTAGACACTCGCAAACATTGACACTAACCCTTTTAAATGCATGCATGTATACCCCACCCCCATGAGCACCTTGTTGGAAATATGCCCTAGAGGCAATAATGAATTAGTTATTATCATATTTCCTTGTTCATGATAATCGTTTATTATCCATGCTATAATTGTGTTGATCGGAAATTCGGATGCATGTGTGGATACATAGACAAAGCCACGTCCCTAGTATGCCTCTAATAGACTAGCCCGTTGATCAAAAGATGGTTAAGGTTTCCTAGCCATGGACATGAGATGTCGATAACGGGATCACATCATTAGGAGAATGATGTGATGGACAAGACTCAAACTACAAACATAGCATATGATCGTGTCAGTTTATTGCTACTGTTTTTTGCATGTCAAGTATATGTTCCTAGGACCATGAGATCATGCAACTTAGGGACACCGGAGGAGTGCCTTGTGTGTATCAAACGTCGCAACGTAATTGGGTGACTATAAAGGTGCTCTACAGGTATCTTCGAGGGTGTCTATTGAGTTGACATGGATCAAGACTGGGATTTGTTACTCCGTGTGACGGAGAGGTATCTCAGGGCCCACTCGGTAATACAACATCACAATGAGCCTTACAAGCAATGTGTCTAAGTGTTAGTCACGGGATCTTGTATTACGGAACGAGTAAAGAGACTTGCCGGTAACGAGGTTGAACTAGGTATGGAAATACCGACGATCGAATCTCGGAGAAGTAACATATCGAAGAACAAAGGGAACATCATACGGGATTAACTGAATCCTTGACATAGAGGTTCGACCGATAAAGATCTTCATAGAATATGTAGGAACCAATATGGGCGTCCAGGTCCCGCTATTGGTTATTGACCGTAGAGGTGTCTCGGTCATGTCTACATAGTTTTCGAACTCGCACGGTCTGCACACTTAAGGTTTGGTGACGTTTCGGTAGTATAAAATTATGTATGATGGTGACCGAAGGTTGTTCGGAGTCCTGGATGAGATCCCGGACGTCACGATGAGCTCCGGAATGGTCCATAGGTAAAGATTGATATATAGGAAGTCCTATTTTGATCGCCGGAAAAGTTTCGGGCTCATCGGTAGTGTACCGGGAGTATCGGTAGTGTACCGAGAGTGCCGGTAGTGTACCGGGAGACCATCGGGAGGGGTATTTCGACCCAAGATGCTACACGGACTGTGAGAGAGTGAATACCAGCCCTTAGTAGGCTGGTGGAAGTCCCACACAAGGCCCATGAGGCTGGGAAGAAAAGCCCAAAGAGAAAAAGGTGGAAAAAAACAAAAATAGGATGAATCCTAGTCCTACTAGGATTGGAGGTGGATTCCACCTCTCCTACTTGTTCTGGTCGACCCAAGAGCTGGCTCTTTGAGAACCAAGCCTTCTCCTCTCTTCCTCTTATATATACTAGAGGTTTTAGGGTTTTTTGCACTTGATTTTCAGCCACGTGCTACCCGTTCCTCCAGTGCTTAGGCGAAGCCCTGCCGGAATAGCTCCACCACCATCGCCGGAGCGCCGTCACGCTGCCGGAGAACTCTTCTACCTCTATGCTTCCTCTTGCTGGATCAAGAAGGCGGAGATCGTCATCAAGCTGTACGTGTGCTGAACGCGGAGGTGCCGTCCATTCGGCGCTAGATCGGAAGGACCGTGATCAAGATCGCGAGACGGATCGTGATAAGATCGCGAGACGGATCGTGATGAGTTCACGGGACAGATCGTGATCAAGACCGCGAGACGGATCGTGATAAGATCGCGGGACGGATCGTGATGAGTTCGCGGGACAGATCGTGATCAAGATCGCGAGACGGATCGTGATGTGATTGCAGGACGGATCGTGATGAGTTTGCGGGACGGATCGTGATGAGATCGCGGGACGCTCGGCGATTTGGATCGCAAAGACGTTCGACTACACCAACCGCGTTTCTTAACGCTCCCCGCTTAGAGATCTACAAGGGTATATAGATCCACTCTCCCTCTCGTAGATGCTCATCACCATGGATAGATCTGCGTGTGCGTAGGGAATTTTTTGTTTCCCATGCGACGTTCCCCAACACACCTCTGATAGACTGAGCTGACATGTCTTGAGATTGAAGAAGTCACAACGGGTGCCTGGCTGTCGATGGGCATGTCGATTACCCCTAAAAGAATAAAACCAGTCATGTAACAATTCCAGAAAACTATGAACACCCACACCAAGCCTAGGAATTGAACCCAGATAAGCAGGTTTCACGAGAAGGAATCTTACCATTTGAGCTATGCTCGGTTGGCTCCTTTTTCCAAGGGTAGATCAACTATAATCAGACACCCTACACTACTAGGAAAAATCTTATAGATAGACGCTTACTAGTAGCGCGGGTTTTTACCCATCGCTACTGGTAGTTAGTAGTAGCGCTGGTTTATACCCATCGCTACTACTAAGTTGATAGTAGTAGCGCTGGTTTATAAACCCACGCTACTACTAAGTGGTCTTCACTGTGCCCCTCGGGACAGGCCATAGTAGTAGCGTGGGGTATAAAACCCGTGCTACTGCTAAGTTGATAGCAGTAGCGCTGGAAACAAAAAGAGCGCTACTGCTAAGCTGGGCTCGACGAGCCCGCCGACACTATTGATAGTAGCATCACTCGCCGCGAAAAAGTGCTACTGCTAAGATTTTGAGCTAAGCCCGCGCGGACCGGCTTAAAATTTCCTAAGTCCCCCACTACTCCCCACTCTCCCCCCTCTACCACACTCCTCTCTGCCGCTACCGTCGTTGTTGACCTCACCGCCGCCGCCCGAGGCCGCCCTCGACCTCACCGCCGCCGCCCTCTCCCTTGTCGCCGTCGCTCCCCTCCTGGAGACCACCATCGCCGCCACAACCCTCTCCCCTGCCGCCGCCGCTCCCCTCCCGAGACCACCGCCGCCGTAAGCCTCTCCCGTGCCCTCCTTTCTCTCTCTCTCCCATCACTCTCCCTCTATCTCAGATTCATTCCTCCCTTCCCTTCTCCTCATGCATTGGCGTCGTCACCCAACACCTTCCCATCTCCTCTTGACCTCTCCGCCAGCGGCAATGCAACCCCTGCTCTCTCCTTCACTGTCGTCGCTGCCCCACCCTCTCCTCCTCCCATCCCATCCCATCCCATCTTGTACCCCTCCCCCCTCGACCCGCGAGAAGGTCAGGCGGCGCCCATGGTGCCCGCCTGCAGATCCGCCATGGGTTTATCTCCTCCCCATCTCCGGCCGACGGTGCACAGGACCTACTCCTCGAAGGGCCCATCTCCGGCTGGCGGTCACGATTTTTTTTTGGTTTTTGAAATTGATAGTAGTAGCGCGGGTCAAGGGCACGCGCTACAAATAGTTATTAGTAGCGCGTGTGCCACCAGCGCTACTATTAACACATGTACTAGTAGTGCGGGATGAACCAACGCTACTACTACCAGTTAGCTGTAGCGTGATAGTAGTAGCGAGGGCACCCGCTCTACTACTAGACGTTTAACCAGCGCTACTACTAGACTTTTTCCTAGTAGTGCTACTCTTCCAGACCGAAAAACTGCACCCAGCCGGACGGACTTCCTACTCTCTCCGGATCGAAAAACTGCACCCAACCGGACCGCTCAAAACTAGCCCAAATGTCCGAGTTGTCTCACACTCCTGAAACCCAACCCAAGTCCAACACTTGTTTAGTATTTTTTAGGACGTAAACACTTGTCTTGTCATCACTTATTGTCTTACTAAAGAAATAAAATAATTATTTGAAATGTAAATAAAAGATGGACCACTTGAGGTGGTTTCCAAGAAAAGCCAGTGAAAAAACCGAGATGGGAAGAAAAATAAATAAGAGGGAAAGAGGAGAGGGCAACATACATAAAATTGGATGAATGGGGATTGGCCTACGGGTGCATGTTCTTCTTTATAGTTTTTTTTAGGTGTTCATCTTCCTAATTTTCTTCACATAAAATTAGATATTTTTACTGATTAGAGCATTTTCCTTTTCTTTGTTTCTTTTGACATGGACGCAACCACTACTTTTGGTCCACACCATGAACATAGCTCAACAATAAGAAAGCCTCGTAAGACTAGCGACTTAGCGAGCGTCTCGGTACGGCTCACTTTCCTCAAGAGGTCCTATGCAGTGCTTCAGGCGTCACTTTGTTCCTATAGCGTCCGAAGCCACTGGTACGGGCTGACCCATGTGTCCGCTATTTGATGTGTTTCTAGCCAGATTTGTTTTTCCAGTTGATAGGTTCGCCAATTGAACGCATAAGAATTTTTTTTCACAAATTGGAAAAAGGTTCATTTTTTAAAACTATTCAATGGTTTGAAAGCAATAAATTTGTGAATGTCAGTGTTTGTGAAAAAAGGTGGGTAATTTGAAAATTATTTATGAATTTTAAAAAGGGAAGTGAATATAAAAATGCTAACTAATTTGAAAAAATAGTTTGTAAATTTTAAAATGTTCACAAAAGTAAAATAAATGATAAAATTTGTGTATTTACGAATTTTAAAAACTTTGCGGATTTTAAAAATAAAAAAATAAAAAATAAAAAACCGAACAAAACCTGGTCCAGAAAGAAAACCAGATACACAAACCGTGCTGGGAAGCTTCCCAGAACCGGGATGAGAGAGTCTCTGGAACGTGCCTTTACATTACTTTTGAGGTGAAAAAAAGTGTCTTCACATGGGCCGGCCCAACTGCTTCGCCAGCGTGCGCCGCGTAGGGATCGTACGTTCCTCTCCTTCCCCGCTAAAACCTAGACAAGAGGAATCCCCGATCCCAAGTCCAGATCGATGGAGGGCGGCTCCGGCGAGTCGTTGTCGAGCCAGTCGGCGGCGCCGGCGCCGGCGAGGAAGAGGAAGCCGGGGACATGGAGGAGGCTCCCGCGCGTCCTGCCCCTGGACGTGGAGGTCAGGATGAAGCTGGGGACCATAACGCATGAGGAGTTGAGGCGGCAGCACCTGGAGCGCGCCGAGGAGCTGGAGAAGATGGACGACAGCGGGTGCGACACGGAGGAGGCCAAGATCGCCTTCCATAAATTCAAGGAGGAGCATGTCCGCTGGTACCGCAAGCTCGCCAAGGGCTGGCCGGAGCATATAGTCATCAACCGCAACCCGCAGCCCAGCGACACAGAGTAAGAACACTCACGATTTGACTTAATTACAGATCAAATGCTTTGTGCTTTTCTATCCATATCGAACACTATATGTGTCATCTAGAATGACACTGGCCATATAAATTGTCGATGGAACATGCATGGAACTACTCAAGAGAAAACACTTGACTTTTCTACCTAATAATGTGGTGAAAGAAGTGCTAACTACCTTTCTTCACCTGCAGGGAAGAGTACCTAAGCGCCGAGGACATGGAAGCACGCTTCGCTCATCGTGGCCCCGCTCACCTAGAACAACTTAAACACTTTGCTTACCTTTCCTTGGCGCATTACAATGCTAGAAAGACCGAGGCATGCCTTGCATACACAACTTATCAATCTGATATTTTTTCTTTTGAGAACACCAATCTGCTATATATAACTCTACTCGTTGATGCACTAACAAGATCTTCCTAAAACAAATTTCAACAACCAGCACAAGTTTCAACTTGCGGAGGCCTTGACATCTAACTGCTTTTCTGAGACGTGTGGGACGACATATGCTCATGTGAACTTCACCGCCATTCCCCAGAAGAGTAATGACCCTAAGAAGAGGTTGTTCTTCGCTGAGCTCATGCTCATTCCAGAGCTCCAGATGGAGGAAGATACGGAGCCTATGCGTGTGCTGCATGTCTCGACTATTGATGATGTTCCCTGTTATGGTATGTTTTCTTGTATCTTATTATGTATTCTTGTGCTGTACCTAAATATTGGTTGCTAGTTAGGTATTGTCACCAGTCCCTGGAGGTATTTAGCAACCAACATCGCGCTCTTGGTTGGTAAAGCTCTCATCATTAACTATCAACTGTTACTTGGTCATACTAATAGGGACCAAGAAAATGTTAGTGACTCAAAGTCCTCACAATTGATTGGTGCTCCGTAATAGTAGACAATATAGATCTCCTTGTCTGCTTTGTACATTTCACAACTAACAAATGTGAACTTGTGTTTTTTTTTTTGGCGAGTGAACAAATGTGACCTTGTTAAATGCATACTAAAACCTATAGCATAATAATAATTGTGAAACAACAGATGTTGTCGTGTACTATTTGCTCAGCAGTAGTGATAAGCCCTGTTCACAGTAAGAAATATAGTGAGGTCATTCCCATTCATTAACCTGATCATACTACGAGGAAAGATGCTCATTTCCTGAATCAGTCATTGAGAAGCTGCTTCCAATGTCGTTATTCCTCATGTATCCAATTTATCCTGGACATGAATGAGAAAGCTCACAATATATTATTGAACAGTAAATATATAGGATGCCAATGTACATCCACTGTCGACCTGTGATAGTGTCGTGACCTTGGGAACTTTGTTGGGCTCTTGGATTGTATATTAGGTTGTAGCTGGAATGAATGCAAATTCATAATATTGGTAGGGTTGCAATGTAAACAATGGTTTATTAAATATCTATTTTCTTCTAGTGCTGCTATATTTGCACCCTTTGCTTACTAGTCTAGGTCTGCTGCATGTGTTGAAGTAATAAATGAAGACCATTCCTATTCATACATGAACCTTGTCTATGTACCATATACCTTGGACTACATATGTGTGTTTGCACATGAATGTAATATTTATAATTTTGTATTTATTCTGAAATATAGTATGCCTGTTCTACTTTTGCTTGCTTTGCAGGTGGATGCCATGAAATATGTCGGAAGATCAACCATAGGATGAGGGGCGTCATGGACCACGAGCGGTGTCACGCGTGTCACGGCTGTCTGAAGCATCCAAAAGGAGATATGTTCATCGGAGGGCATAATAGCACGAGGATGCCCTACTACTCTGCGACCTAAGATGTGAATTGGTGCTAGCTTAGAAGGTTAAAATCACCATCAAGTGTGATGTTTGCCTGACTAAAGGCTAGATGTTTAATATTACTGTTATATGTTATGTGATGGTTTGCAATGTGTGATGTTCGAATGCCTACAATTTAGGTGTCAGAGCAAATCAAACAGTCTCCCCCATTCATCTCAGAAATGTCGAGACCAAAAATGCAATACAACTCGCTTCCCCGCTTTCGCTAGGACAGTCAAACTATTAATTACCCCCCACTCTGGGCCCAAATCACACAGAGTCTCAACAATACGCCACGTTAGGCCAAAAAAACCATACCCACCCTCAAATCACATCTGGACCCCTCTACATCCGTTGCCGCACCTCTTCTCCGCTCGCTCTCCCAGCTCTTGGACCCTGATGCCGCCAGCCCACACACCTAGACCCCGACCGCTATTGCAATGAATCTATCCAGTTCTAGAGATTCTTTCGCCTATCCGATATCTTTGAGGTGCCATTGCCCGCATCTGCCACTAGGACGAACTTGGACTTTATACAATGCAGAACCCGTAAGTGGGAGGTGCGGCGGCGCAAGCAAAAGCACCTCTAGCCCACAAAGCACCCTCGACAAACCATTTCGCCTAGGTCTCCCATGTTGCCCTGGGCTCCTAGTTTGATTCATTGTCGCAGTTCACTGTCAACCACAACTCCAACTACAACTTCATTGAGTCCTTCCAGATCATCCAACAGCTATCACCTAACACTAGTAGAAAACGGGCCTTTGGTCGGGACTAAAGGCCTCCACTTTTAGTCCCGGTTGGACTACGAAGCGGGACTAAAGGGGCTTCGCGTGGCAGCTTTCTAGAGCGGGACTTTTAGTCCCGGTTGGTGTTACCAACCGGTACTAAAGATATTTTTTTAATAATTTTTTTTCATTTTTTTTTGATTTTTAGATTTTTTTTCTAATTTTTAAATCTTTGCATTATTTGACAATTTAATCTCTAATAACCCTTTCTCACTGTTCTGGATTTATTTGATAATTTAATCTCTAATCACCCCTCATTTCAAATCGTCTAACTTTCGAGTTCTATCACCCCTAGTTTCCAAGTCTGCACATGTTGTTTTCTTGACAATAGGAAGCTATCAATCCTATTAACCCTTGGGTCTTGATGTAACATGATTTAATTTTTTGAATTCCAAATAATTATTAAAATAAACAACAATAAATGATTAATAATAATAATGAATTTCAATGAAAATAAAGTAAGTAATAATATTATTTTATTCATTTTTTGCAATTTATTCATTTACTATGGCATAATTAATATCTTTAAATCTGTAAATCGAAATTCAACAAATAATATATCCATTATTATCAAAAAACATGAGGAATCCAAATATGACATCATTTATTTAAAAACTATTTTTCATAACACTTTTTTTTCGACATCGTATGCAAAAGTTATAGCCGTTTTAGTTTTTCACAACACTTTTTTTAATCTTGTTTCAACTCCAGACTTTTTGTGCGTTCAACATGCACCATCCAAAGTCACATTATCAATTTTCAAACATTTCTCACTTCATTCGCTATTTTTCATACATGTATTAATTTTTTGAGCTAAATGACCCTGAAATTGAAAAGCACTATAAATGAACTCTGAAAAGGTTGAAACTTGGCATGGTATCATCATTTCACCCACATAGCATGTGCTAAAAAGTTAAAAGTCTTACGATAAAAACTAGATACACTTCGTGTACAAACTGGACAATCCCTTTCAAAGTATCAGAGTTTTGGATGAAAACTTATCTGTTACAAAGACATTTCATTTTTTAAAACTTATATAAACTCCAGAGTTTTTGTGCGTTCAACATGCACCATTCAAAGCCACATCATCAACTTTCAGCCATTTCCCACTTCATTCGCTATTTTTTATGCATTTATTATTTTTTTTTGAGCTAAATGACCCTGAAATTGAAAAACACTACAAATGAACTCTGAAAAGGTTGAAACTTGGCATGGTATCATTATTGCACCCAAATAGCATGTGCTAAAAAGTTGAGAGGGTTACGGTAAAAACTAGATGCACTTCGTGTACAAACTGGACAATCCCTTTCGAAGTATCATGGTTTTGGACGAAAAATCATCTGTTACAAAGGTCTTTCATTTTTTAAACTTATTTCAACTCCATACTTTTTGTGCGTTCAATATGCACCATCTAACATGTGCCTAGGAGAAAAAAGAATTAAATTAAAAACTATTTTTAAACTCAAGTTATTCACAATCTAGGGTTTGAAGCAAATTTGAACAAATTTAAATTTAAACCATTTAATTTGAAAACTAATTGCAAAAACACAAACTATACAAAATTTTGAATCTAATGTAAAAAGAATCACTCAAAAACAAATATCCTAAAAGATATAAGCAATTTAAAACAGAAACTAAAAACAGAAAACAAATAAAAAAACAAAAAAGAACTTTCAAAACCCTTTAGTACCGGTTCGTATCTCCAACCGGGACTAAAGGTCTAACCTTTACTCCCGGTTAGAGATACGAACCGGTACTAAAGCCCCAACCCCTTTAGTCCCGGTTCGTGTCTCCAACTGGGACTAAAGGTCTAGCCTTTAGTCCCGGTTGGAGATACGAACCGAGACTAAAGCCCAAACCCCTTTAGACTAAAGGCACCTTTAGTTCCGGTTGGAGACACGAACCGAGACTAAATGGTATCGGCCCCTTTAGTCCCGTTGGTCCCATTTGAACCGGGACTAATGCCCGACTGGCGCTCTAGCCGCTCGAACCGGGACTAATGCTCACGTTAGTCTCGGTTCGTAAGGCAACCGGGACTAATGTGTAGATTGAGCTGTGACGAAAGGCTTGTTTTCTACTGGTGTAAGGCGGGCATTTAAAAAACGTTGGAGGCATCTAAAAATATACAATATTATACAATGTGAATGTTTGCGTAATTTAAAAAGTGTTTTGTACCATTCAGAAAAAGTTTGCAATCTTTAGAAAAAAAATCATGCATTTCAATATGTTCCAGGCATTTTTTTAAAACTGTTTATTAGAGACAAAAAAACGTTTATTAGACGTAAAAAAATGTCCCCGTCAGGCTAATTGGGCTGAATTGGAGCTCTGCTGCCGACCGAAACGGCAGTGTGCCGATTTGGTGCTTGGGCGGAGACAGATTCGACCCGGACACATAGCCCAATATAAGAGCAGCCATCGGGAAGCAGGACGGCGCACCACCTCTCCTCCTCCGCTGAGAGAAACCCTAGTCCGACAACAGGAGGATCCATGGAGACGGAGTGCGGCTCCAGCGGGGCGTCCGCCAAGTCCTCAGGCTCCAGTGGGTCGTCTTCGAGCGGGTTGGCGGCACCGGCGAGGAAGAGGAAGCCGGGGACATGGAGGAGGTTGCCGCGCGTCGCGCGTCCGCCGTCCCGGGCCATGGAGATCGGGGGGCCGTTGGAGATCATAACGCCTGAGCAGTTAAGGCGGAACTACCAGGAGAGTGCCAACGAGCTGGAGAAGATGGACGACAGCGGGTGCGACACGGAGGAGGACAAGATCGCCTTCAGGGAATTCAAGGAGGAGAATCTCCGCTTGTACCGCTTTCTCGCCAAGGGCTGGCCGGAGCATATAGTCGTCAACCGCACCAAGCACTACAGCGACACAGAGTAAGGACACCAACTATTTTCCTTATCCACCACTAGTTAATCAACTACGTAGTTACAAAAATTAAACATATTTCCCAGCTACTTCAGTCAAGATATTGAACAGGAGAATATATACCGAACGAAAAATATGTTCCATGACGAATCTAAATGATTTTGTTAAGTATTGTGGATACAGATAATTTTCTCTATAAACTTGACCAGAGTCTATGAAGCTTGACTGAGAAACCTAATGCGCACCATATTACGGAAAGGAGGGAGTACTCTGTTTTTAACAGTCTAACAGATGACTAACTGATGTGGGGCAAACAGATGCTATTTTATGAAGTTGCAACAAATATGACAGTATCAGTATGGAGGCAGTTTCGACTTTACTTTGTTTATATGTCCAAACGTGCAATTTGCGGTCTGCATCAGTGGCCCATCTAGCCCTGCAACGTCTATAACATTGAGAGATTCGTCGAGTGTTTATCGGATAGATTGAAAAGCTACCTTGTTGAGAAATCCTTTTCCTCTCCATTGCAAGTGCTTCTTATTTTATTTCTGTTCTCTTACTTTTGACCCTGTGTCTGTTTGAACTGTATGTACATGCAAAAAATAAGGAATTAAACAAAATTGATGTGCATTTTTTTTTCAAATGGAGGATGAATACCATCTGTGATTTTTTTTTCAAATGGAGGATGAATACCATCTTGTGCATTTTGGATGCTTATGTAGTGAAATATATAGGGTAACACAACGAAATTACTATAGCGCTGTTGCAGCTGTGCCACTCCGCTTTAAGCTATTTTTTTTGCTTTGTTTGGTGCAATTAAAGTATCTAGTTTGTGCAATCCCATGAAGGGCCTTCGAGAACAATCAAGCGGATAGATTCAACTTTCTGTTCGTCATTGTCAGGTACTCTTGAAGAGATTGAATGAATATGTTGCCTTTTTCTTGTAGAATTCACATTGTACATGGTTTGAGGTAATGCTTTTTTCGTTTATCCCATATGTGATGATCAACAGTACTGATCCTAAAATGGCAACTTTGGTGTTCTTATACAAATCCTTGTAATATTGCACCCTTACAATGGTAACTTTAAGACAAACATGTTAGTGCTGCAATGCTTGGTTGTCCTGGAACTTGGAAATTTGGACAATCATCTGGCCACCGTTGACCATAATGTTGGCAGGAGCATCTCATTGCTCAGTTACTCACAAGATAGATGAATAGATGCACATCTCATTGCATATTACAATAGCTAGTGGCAGCGGCCTATTGGTTTGTTCATGCAAGATACTCCCCGCGTTCCTAAATATAAGATCTTTTAGAGATTTCACTATAAACTACATACGGATGTATATAGGCATACTTTAGAGTGTAGATTCACTCTTTTTGCTTCGTATATAGTCTATAGTGGAATCTCTAAAAGGTCTTATATTTAGGAACGGAGGGAGTATGTGTGATGTTAGAATCCAAATTGGGTTTTAGCATCTGGAAAATACTCCTGAAAACGATTATTGATTTTTTTCCTTTTTGTTGATGATGCTCAACTACTAAAAAGATTTGTTTTGAGAATTTCCAATTTTGTATTTTCCTATCCAGTTTGAACATGTATGTGTGTTATCTATAATGACAACGGGCATGTAAATTATCAATGGAACATGGAACACTAAAGAGAAAACATTGATTTTTCTATCCAATAATAATGTGATTAAAGAAGTGCTAACTACCTTCCTTCACCAGGGAGGAGTACCTGACCGCTGAGGACATGGAAGCACGCTTCGCTCATCGTGACCCCACTTTGCTTCACATCAAGCAACTACAACACTTTGCTGACCTTGCCTTGGCACATTACAATAACAGTAGGACCGAGGTTTGCATTGCATCCACAATTTATCAATCTCCTATATGACTCTATTGCTTGATTCACTAACAATATCTTGCTAAAACAATTCTCAACTACCAGCACAAGTTCGACATTGCTCAAGCCTTGACATCTAACTGCTTCTCTGAGGCGTGCGGGACGACATATGCTCATGTCAACTTCACCGCCACTCCCCGCAAGAGTGATGACCCTACAAAGAGGTTGTTCTTTGCTGAGCTCATGCTCGTCCCAAAGCTCCAGCTGCAGGAAGGTATTGAGCCTATGAGTGTGCTGCATGTCTCGACCATTGATGAACTTCCCTGTTTTGGTACGTTTTCTGTATGTCTGACTATGCAACACACGTCTTTACAATGAAATGCATTTCATGAATTACACTTCAGTTAAATAGTTGTCTTTTTTGCTGGTATTGTTGTTTTTTGCATTTTTTTAGCAAAAAATGTTAAAGAAAATAAAATAAAATGCACGGGTAAGATACGTCTTGGTAATACAACCCAATTTTTTAATCCCACCTTTTCTTTAACGAGCTGTCTTTTCAATAGTTATTGTTCATCCACAACTTCTTAATGCAAAAACGCTAAAGACTAAAGAGAACACTCACTGGACGTAGTGTTTCTACACCCGAGCTCAAATGAACTCGGATGAACAGTAACACCGAAAAAAGTTTAAAAAATGTTCAAAAAATTCTGATTTTTTTAGTGAAAACATTGACAAAAGTTTTCAGTGCCCACCAAATTTCATCACAAAATAAGATTTGTGGAAGTCGTAGCAAAAAAACAAAAACAAAATTGATGCTTCAAAAGTGTTATTTTCGATAACATTTTGGGGTACTGATTTTTTTTATTTTTTCATGACTTCTACGAATGTTATTTTTTGATGAAATTTTGAAGCACCGAGAACTTCTGTCAATGTTCGCACCTAAAAAAAATCAGAATTTTTTGAAATGTTTTTCATTTTTTTTCGATTTTACTGTTCATCCCGAGCTCAAATGAGCTCGGGATCAGAACATGACTTTCCACACTATCATTCAATCTTCACAGCTATTGGAAGAAACAAATAAGAATGCAAAGCCTATTTACATTTGGGACCCACCAAAGACTTGCATTGCATGGCTAGCTGTACGCTCTTATGGTTTCTCATCAATAAATTGGACACCAATAATTTTCGATTGAAAAATACTAATACACCGGTACGTGCAAATCATGTTCCCGCTAGTCTACAATCCAAACATACAGTACATATTTGCATTGGAGCACCGTGTAGAGTAATTGCTATGAGCCTATGACAAAAAAAATCAACAAATATCAAAATTGTGTAAGTCTAATATGTGTGTGTGCTGTGTAAGGAAGTGAATAGATGCTTGTGTTTTTGGGAGACTCGACAATTAGAGAATTAGAGTAGTAGTCATTACAGCTATCGTGCACATAAGATCCTTGGTGGGACTGTGCTACATAGGCCCTACATGGGCACACTATCTAATACCAGAACTTAGAAATCCATCATCAAGTGTCTAGTGCCTTCTGCCAATGCCAACTGCATGCATTGAAGGCAGGTGACGAATTCATGCGTTTTCAGCCGTTTGATCCAGTCAGTCATGGTCTGATGAGCTATCCATGACAGCTCCAACATCCAGATCAATGGCTTGGGTCACTCTAAAGGGGCTTCGCTGGGGAAAAAGGGTAGGACAAAGTAGCTAATCAAGGTTCATATATTTGTGTACTGTATAGTGGTATAGATTAACTGAAGTGTCATGGCATATTTCCAGAACAATTTGTTCGAAATATCACTGTTGACATACCTCTATCCTATCACATGATAGCCAGAGATCGATTAGACTCTACCTTTGCTATTGTCAGCTCACACATGATAATGTGTAGAACCTGCATGACATCCTGAGGAGCCTTTGCCTCCATCCGACCTGTAAACTGCTAGAGCCAGTGAAGATAACTTGTTGCAGCGAGCATAAACCACCTTGAAATTTACCTAGCGCCTAAAATATCATCATACAAACACTATCCAGTAGTATAAGAACAAAATGCAAGATGTATCTCTATAAAAACGTTACTACTGGGTAAAACGGTGGATAAGAGTTTCTAAAATTTGCAGATAAACATATCTCTAGTTTTATTCTAGCTAGATTGTTGGTACGCCCCCTCCTTCGGTTGGTTCAGCTCCTGAGCTCCTCTATTTGTGGAACTTCTTCCGGTCACTCAAACATGTGTTGAAAAATAGGCAACTGCAATAGCATCCCTTTGAACAAAGAAATCCGAGTTGTGGTGAAAAGGGTGTTCTTTATTACATAATATTGCAAGTAATTTCCTTCTTGAGAGAAGTCGAGCAGGTCCTGAAATTATGGAATTCCATGTGAGAACTTATTTCTGATAGCTACTGTATGTAATTCTCTATTATTTTTGGAGATCCCATCCACGGTCGCATCACAGTAAAGGTGTCACCTTTTCTGCACCGCCTTTTGCTTTAGACAAAAATGTCTACATGTAAATACATAGTATCGTCTGGTAAGAATGACTGCAATTGGAGAATATCAGTAGTGTAGATAGATATTTATTTTCTTGTAGTGTTTTATACCCACCATTTTGTTTGTTGATGCAGTTTGGTGCATGTTTGAAGCAATACATGAAGACCACTCTTATTCATACATAAATCTTTTATACTACCATAAATATTTAATCTTTATTGTTGTGTATTAATTTTGAAAGATCATATGCCTGCAGGTGGATGCCATGAGATATATCGGAAGATCGACCACACGATGAGGGGCGACATGGATTACGAGCGCTGCCATGCATGTTGCAACACTTTGAAGCATCCAAAAGGAGATCTCTTCATCGGAGGGCATGATAGCACGAGGATGCCCTACTACTCTGCAACGTAAAATCTTTTTTTTTTTGACAAAACATCTGAAATCTGAATTGGTACCAATTTGGAGGTTGAAATCACCATCATGTGTATTGCGATGATAAATTATCGTCATCTATGTTGTGAATTGTCACGAGGTTAAAGTTACAGTTATGTGATGTCGTAAATTATTGGCATGTGATGTCTGCATGTTTACCCATTCAATTATTATTAATTTTTTACCCTGACGGAGGGTCGTATGGCAAAGGCATTATAAATTAATAAACCAAATATACCTAACAAATACCTTTCATGTGTGCAAGGTGAGGGTCTACCACTTTAGGTATGGCCCAAATAATAATAGAAAAACAATGATAGGTTATTGGAGGGATGTTACAAAGCTAGCAATAAAAGGCTTAAGGGATTCCTTGTCCTGTATAATACGACAATCTCTAGAAGATCCTGTATATCGGTTCATTCCACAAAATAACTGTTGTTTTATAGGACCAGGACAAAAAATCGTCCAGACCAGCTCCTGTAAAACCGCCGATCTTGTAATTTTTTTAGGGGAGTGGTATATTTCGTCCGCTGTCCGCCATATTTCTAGGATTAACCCCTCTTTTTACAGTTTCCTCCATCCCTTACTTGGCTTGGCGGGAGGAAAATTTCAGACCCAACCGCTTTTGTCTTGTGTCTCCGCCGCCTCTAGGCCCACCGCGGCCTCACTGTTGCTCCTTCCTCGGTTGACTGTGCATCGCCATGGAGCAGCCAGAGCCCGTCACTGGCTGTGCGGGAGCCCGTGCCCAACTGCCTGGGAGCCCTTCCTCGGCCACCCAGGAGATCGTCCTGGCCACGCAGAAGCTCGTTCGGCTGAGCTGGAGCGCACGAGGTCGTCCCGGTCGTGCAGGAGCTCATCCCAACCGCGACGCCACGTAGGAGTTCGTCCCCTGGCCGTGCTGGAGCTCCTCCATGCCGCTAGCACTTGTACCCAGTTGTAATTTACATTTGGTTCCGAGTGTCATTTGTGTTACTTTTCAGGCACCAAGTTGTAAATTTAACTACTGACAAGTGGTCTCCACATCTGACATGAAAGATTTTTGCGGGATGAGTTCTGCCAGAAGAAATGTCATACTATAAAAATGTGAAAACAGTTTTTGCGGTACGACATTTTAAGGATCTACTAGATATGCTCTAAGAGAATTTTTTCCGAGAGTACACAATTTGCGTACCTTAGTTTTATAGAAGGCTGAGAAAGGTACAAGAAATCTTGATGAGCCATGCGAGCATGGCCACAAGAGAAAAACACCATGCCATAAAAAAACCAAGACTACTCTCTCAAAGATCTTGAAAGTGGCCGACTATTATACGCAAAGCTCCATACAACCCGATGATCCTTCGGCTGACATGCCATTTCCCAGATTTTATTCCAGTTCACACCCTCCTAAATAGTGCTTGATGATGATGCATTCCCCGCATCCCTTCTTTTCACATAGACTTTATATATATGGAGACCGCACTGAAAACACCCCCTTGTTATCAAAATACCAGGCATATAAATCATACAAATCCTTTATGGGTCAGGCCAAGATCACTCTTGCATCCTCCTCTACAAACATATCAGGTACCGGTTGCTCATCCCATGTAGGTGTTCTTGATCAATTAACTCACATACCCTAGTTAGCAAGCAATGACCTATTTGGGTGTTCGGCTACCAAATTCCATCCATATTGAACCAAGGGTTGGTCCATATGTTCACACTCGTGCCATCTCCAATTTTGCATATAAGAACCTCCTTCAACAGACCAACACCCATGGGGATACTCCTCCAAAGTATAGGATATGTTTGGGTTCGGTTCTGCCTCAAGAAAACTCTTATTCGGAAAACACTTGGCTTTCAAGACCATAGAGCATAAGGACTCATGTTCCGCCAACATCCTCCATGCCCGCCTGGTCAACACCACCAAATTAAGACCATATAAGTCACGGAAACCTAGCTCTCCATCCTTTGTCAATTTTGACATGAGCTTCCAACTCAACCAAGGCATGGTGTTGGTTTTCTCCTATTTTGCCAACCAAAAACGATGCATCATCTTCCCCATCTGTTTGCACAAAGTCTTCATACTATCAAAACACGACATAGCAAACATAGCTATGGCCTGGGCACAAGCTTTAAGAAGTATATCTTTTGCAGCTTTCGACATGAGTCTTTCCATCCAACCTTGTATCCTCTGCCACATGCGGTCCTTCAAATATTCAAAGATGTTTGTTAATTTTATTCCCACATACACCGGTAAGCCCAAATATCGCTCTAATCTGGTTAAATTCCAACTTATTAGCTCGGCAAGACCTATGGTTTATGTGCCATGCGTGTGTTCTTGCTGAACATAATCGAGGACTTGTGGTAGTTCACAATCTGACCTGAGCACACCTGATATAGTTGTAGCTCCTTCCGCTGATGTATGACACTCTCATGTGAAGCTTACATAAGTACCAATGAATCATCTGTAACAAAAAAATGGCTGAGACTCGGAGCTCCATTGCAAATACAAGTTCCTCTCAATCTCCCATCTTCCATATAGCTTTATTAAGAAAGGATGAGAACCCCTCGGCAACATAAAAAAAAGGTACGGTGAACGAGGGTCACCTAGCCTAAGCCCACATTGGGGTATCAGTACTTTCTTAAACTCTCAATTTACCTTAAATGTTTATATACCGAAGAAACAGATAACAATATATGATTGATCCAACTCACCTCAAATCCAAGCTTATACCCCAATGTGGGCTTAGGCTAGGTGCATTGAGAATCGGGTACTATTTGTTTCAGCCTATTAGCAAGTACCTTTGTTATTAACTTTTAAATCCAATTGCATAGGCTGATTGGCCTCATATACTGCATATTTTCTCCACGTTCTACACGATTGGTATTAGCACCACACATGTATAGTTCCAACCTTTAGGCATTGGATCCCCATTGAACACACCTAAAACTTCTGAGATCACCTTTTCTCCCACTAGATACTAATATTATAAAATACATACGCGTACTATCTGGCCCCTGGGCTTTGAGATCATGAATACTATGTAATGCCTCAAACACTTCCTTATGTAAACACCTCAGGTAACAAGTTGTTCATTTGCAGAGTATAGATTGGGAGTTCATATTTCCCAAGAGCTTGTCCTCCTCGTACCTGCATGGGTATTGGGTAGTCAATGAACTTGAGAATATGTAGTCACCACCTCTTTCATAGCCCCAACCTCCTCCACCACACTCCCATCCTCCCTCGTCGACCTCCTGATTCTATTTCATCTCTTTCTCCATGACGTTGCAATATGGATTTTTTTGTTCCTTAGCGGAGCTCTCCAAGGTCATACAATGGGCAACCGAGCTCCAGGGCAAGCACGAAAAAGTTACGATAGAGACGGAAAGCATCTGGTCACCCCCCATGAGCCGCCAGCGTCCCGAGGCCAGGAACCCTACGATGTAGAGCAGGACAACACAAGACTTGCTGCCGACGACCTCCGCCACATAATAAAAGCCGCACAGGCAAGAAACCAAAGGACGTCGATCCGAGACCAATTCGGGTTCCGCCCAAACCTCCGTGACCACCTGTGAGCTCGCGCAATGGAGCGTCATGGGCCATACTACGAGGCTCCAATATCAGGTCACACCATCGTGCTTCCACTACAAGGTCATAACTCATCAGGTTCCACAGCCCTTCATCATACACTGTGGTATCGACAAATACTCAGGTGACACTAAGCCCAACCTTTGGATCAGCGACTATCTGACGTCTATCGAGATGGCTCATGGGGACATTAGCAACGCCCTACGACACGTTCGGTTATGCCTGTCCGTACTTGCGCGCTCATGGTTCAACAGGGTTCCCCCAAGCTCCATCCACACCTGGGCAAATTTCGAGCATGAGTTTCTCAACAACTTTGAAGGCACTTACCACTCGGCGGGAAACACCATATAATCCAAGGAGAGAAGGAGTGAGTCTGCGAATACGTCGCACGCTGGCTCAAGAAGAAAAGTACAATATCAACATCTCCGACGGGACGGCCATCGAAGCATTCGTCAGCGAAGCACTAGACCCCCATGTTCAGGCACAAACTCAGAAAGAAGAGAGCTAAAGGAAAGCTTCCGAACATGGCAACCCTCGTGAAGTATATCCAGTTAATAAACATTTGAGTATGTACAATAAAAATTGTAATGCCTTGAATTGTATGCCATAATTATACTCCATCCGAGGTGCAAATGCAATACAAAACTATAACATGAGATTGTTTATGAATACATCAAATAGATGAACATTTTTTAGGGTTTATAAACCTGTCCAATGTTTGATCTGCCAAGTGCATGAACAAAATTTCTAGGTATTTGTTGTCCATCTCTTCTCTTAAAACTTGATAATCCATTTAAATAAGGCTTATTCTTCTGTGAAGTATTGGGTTTGACAACAAATAGATCATTCCCAAATTATCAGTCCACACAACTATCATTTTAGGTTGAGATATTACTAGTTGAGGATTATAACATGGTAGTTAATTTCATAGTATGCTTAGACGGAATAATTTGGAATACATAATCTTTTTTCACTAATAGTTATGGTCTATGAGAATGACCCTTCTACTCTTTTGTAGAAAAATAATTGAAGAGTATTGGTGTTATATCAATATTACTTGCAATATAAAAAATGGGTAGTAAAAAAATCATCAGCTCCACACTAATCAGTATCTTATCATGATGTAAGAAGTACTAGAAAAACCTTGCGTGATAGCATGTGTGAGTCCTCGGAGCACATGATGCACCAACGTTTGATAACTAACAACCTTATTGCGCATTGAAAGGATATATATTGAAATGAGATTTTGGAAATTATGTCCATATGAAATGCCTCTTCCGTTTCAACAATAAATAGAACCGTCTCGCATATGAATTTATATCTCACATATGAATTTATAGTGGAATTGGGTACAAAAAACATAAAAAAATATAAGCCTGGGTTCCATTTAGTTTGAAAGTAGTACATGTTATAAGAACTGCTTTCAATATTTAGCGAAACTATTTCAACCCCTGGTGGTCTGGTAAATGGTAACGCTGTAAAGATTTTGACATATTTCACATTCAAATAAAATTAATTGCAACTAGATAATTTCTCACGTTTGTACTTTGATCAACATATTTCCATATTTGGTTTTGTCATATCATCATGACTCTAGATCGATGCTTGTCCAACTCATGTTGCTAATCTTTTCCTCCTTTACCATTCCGTGTTTCATTCAGATCACAGGCACGCTAGCCGTAGAGCTGCCAACTAGATTGTTCTATGATGTCATGGTAAATCACGGAGGTAGAGAGTTCGATGTTCCTTCTACCTGCTTGCGTGTAATAGACGCTCAATAGGTCAAGATTGAACATTCCTGTAAGTATCTGCATTTCTATAGTGACTAATCTCGTTGCAGAATCAAAATGCATTTTATATGTGTGCGAGTAGATTCAATGTGGTATGCAGCCTTGGGGTAGCAGTAGGCAGTAGCAGTGCTGACAACTGCAGCTTCGGTGACAGTAGCATAATAGGCGGGTTGTGGGAACAATTCAGGAACAACAATAGGACCTCAGGTGCCCTTTCATGGGTATATTACACACATTTATGAATTTCTTCTAATTTTATTAGTTAGTGGATCGATGCATGAAACTGCAGTTAATGTTTACAGATGATCTGCAAAAACTAAATTTGTTCGTGGACTGTGAATGTTGCAAAGTACATTTAAGTCACCAAGCGGTTACCGCGGGCATCGTGCTTTCCTAGTTTTATCTTCATCTCCGGTAGCTGTAGGGATCCCCGAGACACACAAGTATATGAGACCATTCCAATATACAAACAAGAATCTGCAACAAACATACATAAAAAACACTACATCAACATGGAAATATCTATATACAAAATATAATAACATAAACTATCATCTAGAGGCAGACACTACTTGGATGAGAAGAACATCCTTGCCAACATAACAATGCTCAACAAAGTCAATTCACAAGGTAGACTAAAACCTTAGCTAAGATATTTTACAATTTTTCAAATATCATACCACTCCAAATGTACTCTAGAGTTCACAGATTGATGAACTAATCAGTTCTTACACCGGCGCTAAGCCACCTATTGGTCGTGTGCAACAATTTGCAAAAGCTCTGTATCGTTTCATTACAGGCACTAATCTGTAGGAGGCTACGCTACAATGATATAAACTACGAATGAATGTAATATGTTCAGCCTTGCTTGAAAGAAATGGCAATGTATACATTCCATCTTGCAAGATGTAATACTCATGGTGATAATAAATGCATCATTACCAAATACAGATTTATAGCACAAACTCACCGATACGAAACTCCTTTTTTATCACATGAGCCATAAGTAGCATATACACACGTACTGTATTGGCACGACACGCAGCATGCCGCCACACGTGTCTGGCTAGTAAAATCAAAATTATATGTTAGTATTGCTCCGAGATTGTCTGTCTCGTGACACCTGACTGACCGTAGAAGCCGAGAGAATTAGCGAGGATGATGACCTTATGAAACCGTGTGTGTGTGTGCGCGCGCGTGCGTGTGTGTGTGTGTGTTCACATTTGGAATACACTAGTGGCTGGGGCGCGCCTCCTGTGCGGCTCCTTTACGTACCAATCTTGCTGGTGTAGTTGTGAACGAGCTTTTGCAACCCAGATGAGCGCCAGATGTTTGTAATCTTGCTAACAGATTTTTTAACATGTTCATGCAGTGCAAATGATCACCAGTTTTCTTTAAAAAAAAGCAGACACAAAGGTGATAATTTGCCTACTCCTTTGCACCAAAACACTCGAATCTATTCATCTGGAGAACTAACAATCATACATACCATGGGAAACAAAAACAAAATAGCAGTACAATGTCATTGAACAAATCCTTATCCTTATAGTAAAGGTGTGTTGCTGCTTCTCTTCACATACCTTCCTTACATTTTGAATGACTTTTGGCACTATCAGCCACCAAAGTAAAGTCACATTGCAATTCCAAAGAGACATTGAATGCTCTAGCACAGAAACACCAATCACTACCTTTCTCATGAACCTTTTATTTGAATAAGGTGACATCACCTCGACAGACATCACCTGAATTCACAGACCATGGACATCACCCATAATAATTTCGTATGCATATAAGAGAAATCTTTCATGACACATAGGATTTCACTTTTACATAGTTAATACGAAAAATTGACCTGTGATAAAATTAAATGCCTCTAGATTAAAAAAAATTGAGAACAAACAAATAATGCACCATACTTCTTCACCCATCAGTATGAAACAAATGATGTGCTTTATAAAGAAAGGAATGATATGCTTTATAAAAGTGAGCATGCTAGATGGATGCAATATGGTCCTGTGGTGATAATTTTCATTGAGTATGGTAAGCCATAATTCATCTATGATATGTAAAGAGTCAAAATGGAATTTCAACTTCCAAGATAAAAACACAATAAGATGGGTCTCGGGTGGTACTGCTTTCCTTCTGTTGTAAATAGCCTAAATCCCAAACAAGAAATACCCTGGCCATGTTTCCGGCAACAGAGTCATCGAGAAAATTTCAGAGAATCCCATCACAAAAATTTGCAAGTCTAAAACCTACACAAAGATCAAAGAGAATTAGTTCGAAGAACGCTCTAAAATGTGTGTCACCTTACATGCACACAACATTTCTGCATATGATATATCTCCTTGAAAATTAAAATATATGCTTCATCGTATTTCCTTATGTTTAGTACAAAACCTTTACCATGAAACATGTTCATAAATATATCATTCTTAATGTGAACAGAGAGCAGACTAACTGACAGTTTGGCCACTAAATCATTCCATCCTTGAGATTGATTAGATGTCACTTTCTTTGACTGCCAGTAGCTATTGGTAAATAAAACTATTAATCAGAGGAAATATTTAAGAAGCCCAATTACCTAACAGATCATTGTACTTACACTGCGTAATAAGATCACTCTAATAGGAGTATATCATTTAAGGGAATTGGCTTGTTACCATGTATGTTCTGTTGGAAATATGCCCTAAAGGCAATAAATAAAGTGTTTATTACTATATTTCCTTGTTCATGATAACCGTTTATTGTCCATGCTATAATTGCGTTGATTGGAAACTAAATACATGTGTGGGCACATAGACAAATATTGTGTCCCTAGTGTTCCTCTAGCAGCTAGCTCGTTGACCAAAGATGGTTAAGGTTTCCTGGCCATGGACATGAGATGTCATTTGATATCGGGATCACATCATTAGGGAAATGATGTAATGGACACGACCAAAACTATGAATGTAGCATATGATCGTGTCAGTTTATTGCTACTGTTTTCTGCATGTCAAGTATATGTTCCTATGACCATGAGATCATGCAATTCACTGACACCGGAGGAGTCTTGTGTGTATCAAACATCACAACGTAACTGGATGACTATAAAGGTGCTCTACAGGTATCTTCGAGGGTTTCTGTTGAGTTGGCATGGATCAATACAGGGATTTGTTACTCCATGTGACGGAGAGGTATCTTAGGGCCCACTCGGTAATACAACATCCCAACAAGCCTGGCAAGCAATGTGACTAAGTGTTAGTCACGAGATCTTGTATTATGGAACGAGTAAAGAGACTTTCTGGTAACAAGATTGAACTAGGTATAAAGATACCAACGATTGAATCTCGGGCAAGTAACATACCGAGGAACAAAGGGAACAACATACGTGATTTTCTGAATCCTTGACACAGAGGTTCGACCGATAAAGATCTTCGTAGAACATGTAGGAACCAATATGGGCATCTAGGTCCCGCTATTGGTTATTGACTGTAGAGGTGTCTCGGTCATGTCTACATGGTTCTCGAACCCACAGGGTCTGCACACTTATGGTTCGGTGACGTTTCGGTATAGATGAGTTATGTGTGTTGGTGATCGAAGGTTGTTCGGAGTCCCGGATGAGATCCTGGACGTCACGAGGAGTTTCGAAATGGTCTGGAGGTAAAGATTCATATATGAGAAGTTGGTGTTTGAGTTCCGGAAAAGTTCCGTGACCTGCAAGTAGTGTGACGGAGAGCCGGAAGTGTTCCTGGGGGTCCACCAGGTGGGCCCATCTACTCCAAAGGGCCACAGGGGCTGTGAGAGGGTGCAAGCCAGCCCCTGGTGGGCTCGCCGCACCTCCCACCTCAAGGCCCATGCGGCTAGAGGGTTGGGCTGGGCCAAAAGGGTGGGCTAGCCACCAAACTTGGTGGCCAAGCCACCCTGGCCGCTGCCCCACCTCCTTGGCCACCACACCAAACCCTAGGGGAAACCCTAGGGTGGCCAGCCTCCTCCTCTCCCCCTATATATATGTGAGAGGGAGGAGGGCAGCCACACCCTAAGTCATGGCGCTGCCCTTCCTCCCTCTCCGATAGCCTATCCTCTAGATCGATTCGGCGACGCTTAGCGAAGCTCTGCCGGATCAACTCCACCACCATCGCCGTCACGCCTTCGTGCTGCCGGCGAACCCATCTACCTCTCCGCTCCCTCTTGCTGGATCAAGAAGGCAGAGAACTTCATCGAGCTGCACGTGTGCTGAACACGGAGGTGCCGTCCGTTCGGCACTTGATCGGGAGTTCGTGGGACGGCTTGTGATTTGGATCGTGGACACGTACCACTACATCAACCGCGTTCTTTAACGCTTCCGCTTAGCGATCTACAAGGGTACGTATATCCAATCTCTCCTCTCATAGATGCTCATCTCCTAGATTGATCTTGGTGAAGCGTAGGAATTTTTTGTTTCCCATGCAACGTTCCCCAATAGTGGCATCATGAGCTAGGTCTATGTGTAAATGAGATCTTGAGTAGAACACAAAGAGTTTGTGGGCGTTGATATTCAGATTACTTCCTTCCTTAGTCTTTTCTTGGTTCAGCGATATTGTGGGATGAAGCGGCTCGGACCGAGTTTACTCGTACGCTTACAAGAGACCGTGTTCCATCGACTGACATGTGACTTCATCGCATAAAGATGGCTGGCGGGTGTCTGTCTCTCCCACTTTAGTTTGATCGGATATGATTAAGCCGGTCCTTGTAGAAGGGTTAAAAGCAATCTTCATATCACCGTTGTGGTTTTGCGTAGGTAAGAATCGTTCTTGCTAGATACCCATAGCAGCCACGTAAAACATGTAACAACAATTAAAGGACGTCTAACTTGTTTTTGCAGGGTATGTTGTGATGTGATATAGCCAATTACATGATGTGATATATGTGATGTATGGGATGATCATGTTTTTGTATAGAATATCACGACTTCCATGTCGATGAGTACGGCAACCGGCAGGAGCCATAGGGTTGTCTTTGATTATTGTATGACCTGCGTATCAATCTTTAAGCGCTATGTAATGCTTTACTTCATCGCTAAGAGGTAGTAATAGTAGTAAGATCATGGTGGGCATGACAACCCCGATGGCGACACAATGATGGAGATCATGGTGTCATGCCGGTGACGATGGAGATCATGCCGGTGCTTTGGAGGGAGATTAAAAGCACAAGTTCATGGCCAGATCATGGTGTCATGCCGGTGATGATGTTAATCTTTTTATGCACCTTGTTTTGCTTAGGACGAAGGTAGAATTATAAGGTGATCCCTCACTTGAATTTCAAGATGAACTGTGTTCTCCCCAAGTGTGCACCATTGTGAAAGTTCGTCGTGTCGAGACACCACGTGATGATCGGGTGTGATAGACTCTACGTTCGCATACAACGGGTGTAAGCTAGTGTTGCATATGAAGAACACTCGGGTTAAACTTGACGAGCCTAGAATGTACATACATGACCTCGGAACACAAGAGACCAAAAGGTAGAGCATGAGTCATATAGTAGATATGATCAACATGATGATGTTCACCATTGAACCACCTTAACTCACGTGATGATCGGACTTGAGTTGGTGAAGATGGATCATGTGTCACTCAGATGACCTCAGGGATGTCAATTTGAGTGGGAGCTTTAGTAATTTGATTAACTAAACTCATTATCTGGAACAATAGTCTTAGTAACTTTTGCTTATTTATGTTGTAGATCAATGGCTCGCACAGTAGCACCCCTGAATTTTAATGCGTTTCTAGAGAAAGCTAAGTTGAAAGATGATGGAAGTAACTTTGTTGACTGGGCCCGTAATCCGAGGATTATCCTCATGGATTCCCAAAAGGCTTATGTCCTTGAGGCACCGCTTGGTGACCCACCCGCTCCCATGTCATCCGAAGACGTTGAGAACGCTTGGGAGGCATGTTCTGGAGATTACTCAATAGTTCAGTGTGCAATGTTGTATGGCTTAGAACTGGGACTTCAAAGACATTTTGAACGTCATGGAGCATATGAGATGTTCCAAGAGTTGGAGTTTATCTTTAAGAAGAATGCCCAGATCGAGAGGTATAAGACCTCCGATAAGTTCTATGCTTGCAAGATGGAGGAGAACGGGTCTATCAGTGAACATATACTTAGAATGTCTGGGTATTCGACCCGCCTGGCGGAGTTAGGGACGCCCCTTCCGTCGGAGGCGATCATTGGCACAGTTCTTCAATCATTGCCACCTAGCTACAAGAGCTTCGTGTTGAACTCTAACATGCACGGGATTAACAAGTCAGTCGCCGAGCTGTTTATGATGCTGAAAATCGCTGAGTCTGAAATCCAGAAAGAACATCAAGTGTTGATGGTCAATAAAACCACTAGTTTCAAGAAGCATGGCAAGGGAAAGAAGGGTAACTCCAAGATGGGTGGCAAACCAGTTGCTCCTCCCGTGAAGAAACCCAAGGCTGGTCCCAAGCCAGAAACTGAGTGCTTTCATTGCAAGGGAACTGGTCACTGGAAGCGGAACTGCCCCAAGTATCTGGCCGATAAGAAGGCGACCAACACCAAACAAGGTATATATGATATACATGTTATTGATTTGTACCTTACTAGGTCTCGTTGTAGTGCCTGGGTATTTGATATCGGTTAGGTTGCTCACATTTGCAACTCAAAGCAGGACCTACGGAATAGACGGAGGCTGGCTAAGGATGAAGTGACGATGCGCAAGGGAAATGGTTCCAAGGTTGATGTGATCGCCGTCGGCACGCTCGCTGTTCAACTACAATCGTGATAAGTGATGAACCTGAATAATTGTTATTTAGTGCCCGCGTTAAGCACGAACATTATATCTGGATCTTGTTTATTGCGAGACAGTTACTCATTTAAATTAGAGAATAATGGTTGTTCTATTTATATGAGTAATATCTTTTATGGTCATGCACCCAATATGAGGGGTTTATTCTTATTGAATCTCGATAGTGATGATACACATGTTCATAGCATTGATGCCAAAAGATGTAGAGTTGATAATGATAGTACCACTTTCTTTTGACACTGCTGTTTGGGTCATATTGGTGTAAAACGCATGAGAAAGCTCCATGCTGATGGACTTTTGGAGTCACTTGATTTTGAATCACTTGACACA
Organism: Hordeum marinum; assembly: GCA_022496015.1. Lineage (NCBI taxonomy): Eukaryota > Viridiplantae > Streptophyta > Magnoliopsida > Poales > Poaceae > Hordeum > Hordeum marinum. The sequence goes on from CM039678.1 coordinate 560,604,057, forward strand.
TGTGAACCATGCCTCATGGGCAAGATGACTAAAATACCGTTCTCTGGAACAATGGAACGGGCGAGAGATTTGTTGGAAATCATACATACTGATGTGTGCGGTCCGATGAACATTGAGGCGCGCGGTGGATATCGTTATATTCTCACCTTCACTGATGACTTAAGTAGATATGGGTATATTTACTTAATGAAACATAAGTCTGAAACGTTTAAAAAGTTTAAGCAATTTCAGAGTGAAGTTGAGAATCATCGTAACAAGAAGATTAAATTCCTGCGATCTGATTGAGGAGGAGAATATCTGATTTATGAGTTTGGCAGTCACTTAAGACAGTGTGGAATCGTTTCACAATTGACACCGCCTGGTACATCACATCGTAATGGTGTGTACGAACGTTGTAATCGAACCTTATTAGATATGTTGCGTTCTATGATGTCTCTTGCCGATTTGCCACTATCGTTTTGGGGTTATGCATTCGAGACAGCTGCATTCACTTTAAATAGGGCACTATCGAAATCCGTTGAGACGACTTCATATGAACGGTGGTTTGGCAAGAAGCCAAAGTTATTGTTTCTTAAAGTTTGGGGATGTGATGCTTATGTCAAAAAGCTTCATCCTGAAAAGCTGGAACCCAAAGCGGAGAGATGTGTCTTCATAGGATACCCAAAAGAGATAGTTGGGTATACCTTCTATCTCAGATCCGAAGACAAAGTGTTTCTCGCTATGAACGGAACATTTCTTGAGAAAGAGTTTCTCTCGAAAGAATTGAGTGGGAGGAAGGTAGAACTTGATGAGGTTATTGAACCTTCTCTGGTCTTCAACCAGAGAGTAGTGCAACACAGAAAGATGTTTCTATGGAGCCAACGTCGGTTGAAGAGGAAGTTAATGATGATGATCATGAAACTTCAGATCAAGTTGCTATTGAACCTCGTAGATCGACAAGGGCGCGTACTGCTCCTGAGTGGTACGGCAACCCTATCTTGGAGGTTATGTTGTTGGACAACAATGAACATACGATCTATGGAGGAGCGATGATGGGCCCGGATTCCGAGAAATGGTTAGAGGCCATGAAATCTGAGATGTGATCCATGTATGAAAATAAAGTATGGACTTTGAAAGTATTACCTGAAGGGCGAAAGCCATTCAAATAAATGGATCTTTAAGAAGAAGACGGGCGCGGACGGTAATGTCACCGTCTATAAAGCTCAACTTGTGGCAAAGGGTTTTTCACAAGGTCAAGGAGTTGACTACGATGAGACCTGCAACTAGTTATCCTCACAACTTCAACCAGTGATGGATGTTTATTTGCTACAAATTGTCGCCGCCTCCACCACCATATTGTCGGGGAACGTTGCATGGGAAAAAAAAATGTTCCTACGCACACGCAAGATCTATCCATGGTGATGAGCATCTACGAGAGGGAGAGTGGACCTACGTACCCTTGTAGATCGCTAAGCGGGAAGCGTTAAGAAACGCGGTTGGTGTAGTCGAACGTCTTCGCGATCCAAATCGCCGAGCATCCCGTGATCTCATCACGATCCATCCCGCGATCCAATCACGATCCGTCCTGCGAACTCATCATGATCCATCCCGTGATCTCATCACGATCCATCTAGCGATCTTGATCACGGTCCTTCCGATCTAGCGCCGAACGGACGACACCTCCGCGTTCAGCACACGTACAACTCGATGACGATCTCCGCCTTCTTGATCCAGCAAGAAGGAGAGGAGAGGTACAAGAGTTCTCCGGCAGCGTGACGGCGCCTCGTCGATGGTGGTGGAACTATTCTGGCAGGGCTTCGCCTAAGCACTGCAGAAATCCGATCTAGAGAAGAAACTATGAACTAGAGGGTAGGGTTGCACGTGGCTGAAAATCAAGTGCCAAAACCCTAAAACCCTCTAGTATATATAGGAGGAGAGGAGGAGGAGGCTTGGCTACCAAGGAGTCAGCCCTTGGGTCGGCCGAACCAGGAGGGAGGAGTCCTCCTCCTCCACTCCTAGTAGGATTAGGACTCCTTCCTTATTTGGTCCCTTTTTGCCTTTTTCCACCTTTTTCCTTTTGGGATTTTCTTCCCAGACGCATGGGCCTTGTGTGGTACTTCCACCAGACAAATAAGGGCTGGTATTAACTCTCCCACAGCCCATGAAGCCTCTGGGGTCGAAATACCCCTCCTGGTGGTCTCCCGGTACACTACCGATGAGCCCGAAACTTTTCCGATGACCAAAATAGGAGTTCCTATATATCAATCTTTACCTCCGGAGCATTCCGGAGCTCCTCGTGATGTCCAGGATCTCATCCGGGACTCCGAACAAACTTCGGTCACCACCATACATAACTCTATACTACCGAAACGTCACCAAACCTTAAGTGTGCAGACCCTGCGGGTTCGAGAACTATGTAGACATGACCGAGACACCTCTACGGTCAATAACCAATGGCGGGACCTGGATGTCCACATTGGTTCCTACATATTCTACGAATATCTTTATCGGTCGAACCTCTGTGTCAAGGATTCAGTTAATCCTGTATGATGTTCCCTTTGTTCTTCGGTATGTTACTTGCCCGAGATTCGATCGTCGGTATCTCCATACCTAGTTCAACCTCGTTATCGACAAGTCCCTTTACTCATTCCGTAATACAAGATCCCGCAACTAACAATTAGTCACATTGCTTGCAAGGCTCATTGTGATGTTGTATTACCGAGTGGGCCCCGAGTTACCTCTCCGTCACATGGAGTAACAAATCCCAGTCTCGATCTATGTCAACTCAACAGACACCATCGGAGATACTTGTAGAGCACCTTTATAGTCACCCAGTTACGTTGCGACGTTTGATACACACAAGGTACTCCTTCGATATCCGTGAGTTGCATGATCTCATGGTCATAGGAACATATACTTGACATGCAGAAAACAGTAGTAATAAACTGACATGATCATATGCTACATTTGTAGTTTGGGTCTTGTCCATCACATCATTCTCCTAATGATGTGATCCCGTTATCAAATGACATCACATGTCAATGGCTAGGAAACCTTGACCATCTTTGATTAACGAGCTAGTTCACTAGAGGCATACTAGGGACACAGTGTTGTCTATTTACCCACACATGCAATGTGTTCCAATCAATACAATTATAGCATGGATAATAAACGATTATCATGAACAAGGAAATATAATAATACACACTTTATTTATTGCCTCTAGGGCATATTTCCAACATCCACTTGGTACTATTCCAAATGGCTGCTCCACTATACGTATCCAGATTGCTACTACGAGTCATCCGGATTGGTATTAAAGCTTGCATTGACGTAACTCTTTACGACGAACTCTTTATCACCTCCATAATCGAGAAACATCTACTTAGTCTTTTAGTTACTAAGGATAATATTGACCACTATCCGGTGATCTACTCCTGGATCACTCTTGTACCCCTTGATGGACTCATGGCAAGGCACACACAGGTGTGGTACACAACATGGCATACTATACAGAGCCTATGGCTAAGGCTTAGGGGACGACGTTCGTCCTTTCTCTTTCTTCTACCGTGGTTGAGCTTTGAGTCTCACTCAACTTCACACCTTACAAATCAGACGAGAACTCTTTCTCTGACTGATCCATTTTGAACTCTTCAAAATCTTGTCAAGGTATGTACTCATCGAAAGTCTCACCAAACATCTTGATCTATCTCTATAGATCTTGATGCTCAACAATTAGGTAGCTTTATCCAGGTATTTCTTTGAAAAATTCTTTTCAAATAACCGTTTATGCTTTCCAGAAATTCTACATCATTTCTGATCAACAATATGTCAACCACATATTTTTACCAGAAACTCTATAGTGGTCCCACTCACTTTATTGTAAATACAAGTTTCTCATAAACTTTCTATAGACTCAAAAACTTTGATCACCTCATCAAAGTGTATATTCCAACTCTGAGATGCTTAGCTTCAGTTCATAGAAGGATCACTGAAGCTTGCACACCTTTTAGCATCCTTAGGACTGACAAAACCTTCTGGTTGTATCTCATACAACCTTTCCTTAAGGAAGGAAACGATGTTTTGACATCCATCTGCCAGATTTCATAATTGAAAAATGCAGCAACTGCTAATATAATTCCAACAGACTTTAGCATCGCTACGAGTGAGAAAGTCTTATCGCATTCAACTCATTGAACTTGTCATAAACTTCTTTGCAACAAGTCGAGCTTTATAAATGGTGACATTTACCATCAACGTCTTTCTTCATCTTAAAGGTCCATTTGTACTCGACGACCTGCCGTCCAACGAGCAAGTCTACCAAAGTCTATACTTGGTTTTCATACATGGATCCTTTCTCGGATTTCATGGCCTCTAACCATTTGTCAGAATCCGGGCCCATCATTGCTCCATAGCTCTTAGGTTCATCGTTGTCCAATAACATGACCTCCAAGACAGGGTTGTCGTATAGCTCAGGAGCAGTACACATCCTTATCGACCTACGAGGTTCGATAGAAACTTGATCCGAAGCTTCATTATCATCATCATTAACTTCCTCTTCAACTAACGTAGGCTTCACAGAAACATCTTCCTGCGTTGCGCTACTCTCAGGTTGAACAAAGGTTCAACAACCTCATCAATTCTTTCGAGAGAAACTCTTTCTCGAGAAAGGACCCAGTTTTAGCAACAAACATTTCATGCTTGAATCTGAGATACAAGGTTCACCCAACTTTTCTTAGGGTATTCTATGAAGATGCATTTGTCTGCTTAGGGTTTGAGCTCATTAGGTGAAAACATTTTTCCACACAAGCGTCGCAGCCGTAAACATTAAGAAATGACAGCTTAGGTTTCTATCAAACCATAATTCACACGGTGTCATCCCAACGGGTTTACATGGTGCCCTATTTAAAGTGAATGTAGTTGTCTCTAATGCATAACCCCAAAATTATAGTAGTAAAACAATAAGAGACATCATAGCACGCACCATATCCAATAGAGCATGACTATGACGTTCGGACAGACCTTCACACTATGGTGTTCCAGGTGGCGTGAGTTGTGAAACAACTTTCACATTGTCTAAAGTTGTATGCTAAACTCGTAACTCAGATATTCACTTCCACGATCATATCGCAGACATTTTTATCTTCTTGTCACGATGATCTTAAACTTCACTCTGAATTTGCTTGAACTTTTCAAATGATTCAAACTTGTGTTTCATTAAGTAAACATACACTATATCTACTCAAATAATCAGTGAAGGTAAGAAAATAACGATATCCACCGCACGCTACAAGACTCATTGGATTGCATACATCAACATGTATCATTTCCAATAAATTACTTGCCCGCTCCATCAATCCAGAAAATGAGGTCCTCAGTCATCTTGCCCATGAGGTATGGTTCGCATGTCTCAACCGATTCGAAATCGAATGAGTCCAAAGATCCATCAACATGGTGTTTCTTCATGCGCTTTATACCAATCTGACATTTAGCGGCAGTGCCACAAGTATGTGGTACTATCATCATTAACTTTGTATCTTTTGGCATCAATGTTATGAACATGTGTATTACTATGATCAAGATTCAACAAACCATTCTCACTGGGTGCATGACCATTAAAGGTATTATTCATGTAAACAGAATAACCATTATTCTCTAACTTAAATGAATAACCGTGTTGCAATAAACAGAATCTAATCACGTTCATGCGCAACGCAAAATACCAAATAACATTTATTTAGGTTCGGGTCTTCTCTTGTGGGCCTTCTCTTGTGAGCCGCTTGGCGCCGGCTCACCCGCCGGGTCTTGGGCTTGGTCATCCTGCGACCCGCCAGATGGGTTATTAATAAGTTGTCATGTCTTTAACGGGTCTCATGTGAGTTGCCTGGCCGGGTCATTAATAAAATGACATGTCTTCGGCCGGGTCTCCTGTGAGTCGCCAGGACGGGTCATACCATGGGGTATATCCCCGTCATTAGCCCCCAGGTTAGCTTGAATTTATTCATGGTAACCTCCTGAAATAAAAGTAACAAATATGTTAAGTGGCCGGCTTGCTCCTTTGGCCGGGATAAAAAATGACTCCTCAGGAATCCGGGTCTTTTCTGCATATGAATGAGTCGTCTTGACAATCATCTTGCTTGTAAATGTCCTTTGAAAAAATATTGAGAATAGAACACCCATATGCCATTAAGTCGGCTTCCAATACTCTTGGCGGGTCATCTTCGCTCGGTTATAATCATTGATGATGCCGGGTCATTATTGTTGGTGACTCCGGGTCAAATAACTAGAATCCAGCTGATTTGATAAAAATATTGAGATGAAAATCCATCTGATGTAAAGCCGGACTTCCATTATTGTGAAGCAGGGCGGCTTATATAAAATCCGGCGGGTTATGATCTTTTGATAACACCGGGTCATAAGTGTTGGTGACGCCGGGTCTAACAACCGAACTCCATATTTAACATCTTGAAAATTCCCCTCAAAGTTTTTGATATGTCCATATTACCTGTAGCTCCCAAGCTCCGAGATTATCCATGATAACTTGGTGCTTTGCAAATAACATTTTGGACTGTTTAGCCCCCAAGTACCGGGTTGTCCTGCCTGCAGCAACCTGAGACTTATAATTGCCTTATACCTTATAATGCTTCGGTGGGTGTGCCTGCAAGGGCCGGCTCATCAGAAAGCTTCGGCGGGTGTAGCCCCTAAGGGCCGGCTCATCAGAATGTGATGTGTCGGGTCTTCCATTTGACTCTCTTAATCTATTGGAACAGCTGAATACTGTAGCCCCCAAGTGCCAGGTCGCATGCCTGCGGCGACATGGGACTTTAGAAAATTTGATCTAAGTGGTGTAGGCCCCAAGTGCGGGTCAGTAAGAATTTACTGGGCTAGGACTTATAAAAATATAGAAAGTCCGGCTCATATTCTTGAGAAAATATAGAAGGGACGGGTCATCTCTTTGAGATAATAGGATCTTGCTAACAATGTAATAATTTGAAAGCCGTATTGCATTAGCCCCCAAGTGCCATGGTGCATGCTTGCAGTGACATGGGACTTGCATAATTGATATAAACTTGGACTTGAATAATGTAGCCCCCAAGTGCCGGGTTGTCTGCCTGCGGCGACTCGGGACTATGTGAGAGTAATATGACTCACCATAATTTGTTGAATGAATCTTTGACCGTGGTTGTAATATAACCCGGAATGAATATCCTGGAATAATTCCTTTGTCTTTTGACATGAAATCCCTGCTCGTGGTTGCGATGCAACCCGACAAATATACATTGGAGAGATCCATGAGTGTTGTAGATTACTACAAAGCACAATTAAAGAAATCCAAGAGTCGGTCAATTAGATGACACGACATTATATCTGATAGGACGACTCTTGAAAAATAATGAATTTCTCCGAGCTGGCATAAAAACCCCAATCATTTAACACTGGTTATGATAAACCATGATGAAGATCCAGCCATTTTGGCTATCAAAGATCTATTTGTTCCTGCAGAAGTTTATACTTTGACCCGGTTTGAAGACCGGCATGATATGCATGTATGATGCATGGTATGATGATGCAATGCAGAATGATGTATGTATATGATAACTTCAATGAAACTAGCATGATAGCCACTGGTTTATCCTTGCTCTCTGTAAGCCGGCTTTCACATGAACCAATCAATGTTTTAACTTGGATTAAGTTCAGGGTCCAAATGGATTGACTTATCGAGAGTACACGAGGCCGGAGTAGCATCAAGCAGACAGGCAAGTTTAACCAAGTTTCAAAGAAGGTGGCTTAATAGCCTCTTGGAGTATCCTCGCTTTCTGTAAGCAGGCTCTCACTTGACCCAATCGATGTTTTAACCTGGATAAGTTCAGGGTCCATGTGGATTGACTTATCGAGAGTACACGAGGTCGGAGCAGCATCTTGCAAACAGGCAGGTTTAACCAAGTTTTAGCCAATAAGGCAGGACACCCATGTTTGAACAGTCGCATCATGGCGGCCTCGTCCTCTTGAGTGGTTTTGGTGCTCATGTTTGAACGGCTCGCATCATGGTGGCTCGTCCTCTTGGGTGACTTTAAATCTTCCGTCAATAAGGTAGTAGCCCCCAGGACCGGGTTATCTTCCCTGCAATGACCCGGGGTTCTTTGTTGAAAGCGACCAAATGTGTCTTGCCATGTCTGTAGCCCCCGACCCTTAAGTTGACTCGAAGAGGCGTCTTGAGGACCTCCACTGAAAATTTGAGATTGGCCGTGACGGGTTATAGATGACCCCGTATGAATTGATTCAATGATCCGGTCGATGGTTTGTTCCTGCTGTTTGCTTGAAGTGAACCAAACTATAGTGGCGGCGGCTCATGCGCTTGTCCATTGGGCGGCTCGTATGGACGAGCACCGCACTGATATATTGATGTAGATCACAGTGTGGGTGGCATCTTGCACGTGTCCGTTGGGTGGCTCGTACAGGCGAGCACTGCACCGACATGTTGATGTAGACATAGAAATCAACCGTGGCATTGTAAGCCGGTTCTGTTGTGAAAGATAGCCGCGGTATTGTAAACCGGTGTGATCGCGAGAGACGGCCGCGGCGTTGTAAGCCGGTGGCGACGGATGAGTCGGTCACAGGTGTTATAAGCCGGCACGGACGGTTGGGTCATCCGCGGGCGTTGTAAGCCGGTGCAGATGGATGAGAGACGGCCATGGCGTTGTCAGACAGCACATACGTGCGAGTCGCCGGTGGCGTCGTAAGCCGGTACAGGCGTCTTGCGCTAAATGATGCTGGTGTGCCTCCATCTCCGCAATAAGATGCCACTTTGGCAATGAATAATTTGTCCCGTGTCCAAAAAATATTAAAAGACGAATTAATTGTTCTTCGAAGGAATCAAAATGTATAGTTAAAATAAATTGGATGGATAGCACCTGTTTCATCTTGACTACAAGCTGAGTCATATACATCGTCTGTGGATCACTTCCCGTAACTTCAACAGCAATTGAGGTACTCTCTCGAGGCCGCAGCGGAGGTGACGATTCGGCCACGACGGCTCCGAGACGGCGCTAGACCAGGACGGCTCGGCGGTGACGGCGTTTGCGTCAAAGAAGTCCAGCAAGGCTACTCAAGGCGGTGAAGGACCACGACGTTTTTGACAAGGCATTTTTTTTCAAACTTCTACTCCTCCTCTCTCCTTTGCCTTATCTTTCCATTGACCATATACACGGCAGGGGAGTAGAACAGAGGCGGCTTACTGGAGCAGAGGCGGAGGAGAGGGCCGGCGCGCCTGCGCTGCAAGTCCAGCCGGGGGCGGCTCGGCTGTGGCGGAGGGCGCGGAGGAGAGGGCCGGCGCGCCTGCGCTGCAAGGCCAGCCGGGGGTGGCTCGGCTGTGGCGGAGGGTGCGGAGGCGGCTCGACTGTGGCAGAGGTGCGGAGGAGAGGTGACGCACAAAGGCGACTCGGACGGGAGACGACGCGCGACGACGGCTCGGACCCGAGGCGACGTGCGATGACAGCTCGGGCGGGAGGCGACGCACGACCGCAACTCGGACAGGAGGTGGCGGCGATTTGGAGATAGGTCGCTGAAGCGAGAGCTCGAGATTGCCCCAGCACGGGCGGCTCGTACCTGGCGGGTCAGTGAGGCAACACTTTTCGGAGGCGGAGTCCTGCGACTTTGGCAAGGGCGGAAATCGGCGGCAGAGACGGGGCTCCAGCAGGGGGAGGTGGGCAAGACAGCTTGGGCACAAGGCTCGCGGTGGCTTCCCGGCCATGGCATAGTGGGTGAGACAAGGCGGCCCAGAGGCGCAGCGGGCGGGCGAGACGACGACCGCTGGCGGGGCGACGATTGAGCTGGCGACTCGAGGCCGAGTCCGTGCATGTATCAAGGCTGGTCTGTCCAATCCATGGCAAGCCTAATTTTTTTTTGTCAGCAATTTTTGTTCCTTTTGCTAGTAACCTTCGGGTGGATATAGGATTTGAAGAAACAAATCTGATCGTGCTTAATAGTAACAGCCTTCACATCTTTCTCGTGGCGCTTGCAAAAAATAGAGTAATAGTGCTTGACTAATGTATGGAATTGGATCAATTTGCACACCACATAGCAGTAGCTTAGTTGACTTCTCGGGATTTGAAGCGTAGATTCGCAGCAAAACAGCGGAACGGCAAATCATACCTTGGCCGGAGCATGCAGCCAGATCAATCTTTTATTGAACAGATCACCCGAACGGTGAAGACGCTACAAAAATATATTGAACCCAGTCGGTCTCAGTTTCATACGGCGGCACGTCAAAACTGGTCAAGCTTTGTATCGTCAGATCGCCCGGTCGCGTGCGGAGATGTACACCATGCAATAGTCAAATCTCTTGATCTCAAAACCTCGTACAAATTTCTTGATCCCTCAAGAGATCCCTCAAAGAACAAACACCACCGTACGTAGGCCCCACACTGGGCGTCAACTGTCGTGGATTTGTCACGGCAGATGTCCGGGTCAACGGACTTAGGTTCGGGGCGAGACGCAACTACGTGGCGGCTTGAAGGGATTGATCGGATCGAGAAGACACGGAGTTTACCCAGATTCGGCCCCTCCGATGGAGGTAAAAGCCTACGTCCTGCTTGTCTGGTATTGATGATGATAGAGATCTCTCGGTTACAAGGGTGCTAATCGCTACCTCTAATCTCGAGAGCCTCTAATCTGTCTATCTCTAATCTCTTGTGTTGTCTAAACTTGTGGACTTGTGTCTCTTCTGAACTCCTCCCTCTAGGGATGCTCTCCCCCTCCTTATATAAGTGGAGAGGGTAGGCTTACAAATAAAGTCCTACTAGGAGTAGGATTAGGACTTGTCTCTTACGAATCCTACTCCGGGTCTTATTTCCTTTAATGGAATCCTTTTCTGTTCGGGTCTTCTCTTGTGGGCCTTCTCTTGTGAGCCGCTTGGCGCCGGCTCACCCGCCGGGTCTTGGGCTTGGTCATCCTGCGACTCGCCTGCCGGGTTATTAATAAGTTGACATGTCTTTAATGGCTCTCCTGTGAGTTGCCTGGCGGGGTCATTAATAAAATGCCATGTCTTTGGCCGGGTCTCCTGTGAGTCGCCAGGCCGGGTCATACCATGGGGTATATCCTCGTCAACGGGCTCGATCCTAAGATCCTAATTTCAGCTCTTAGAACATCTCATATGTTCCGTGACGTTCAAAACATTTCAGAGCCTCAATTCTAAGCCGTAATGCATGACGCACTAAACTATCAAGTAGTCATCAAAACGTGCCTGTCAGATGTTCACAACATCTACAGACGACGCTAGAGGGGTTGGCGCACCGAGCGGTGCATTAAGGACATAAGCCTTCTGTGCAGCAATGAGAACAATCCTCAGATCACGGACCCAGTACGCAATATTGCTACCATCATCTTTCAACTCTATTTCTCTAGGAACATATAAAAATTCAAGGGAGCTACAACATGAGCTAGTAATCTATAACATAATTTGCAAAGACACTATTGACTATGTTCATGATAATGAGTTCAATTAATCATATTACTTATGAACTCCCACTCAAATTGACATCCCTCTGGTCATTCGAGTGATACATGATCCAAATTCACCAACTCAAGTCCGATCATCACGCGAGTTGAGGTGGTTTCAATGGTGAACATCATTATGTTGATCATATCTACTATATGACTCATGTTCGACCTTTCGGTCTCTTGTGTTCCCAGGCCATGTCTGTACATGCTAGGTTCGTCAAGTTTAACCTGAGTGTTCTGCATGTGCAACACTGGCTTACACCCGTTATATGTGAGCGTAGAGTCTATCACATCCGATCATCACGTGGTGTCTCAACACGAAGAACTTTCGCAACGGTGCACACTCGGGGAGAACACAATTTATCTTGAAATTAAAATGAGGGATCACCTTATAATGCTACCGTCTTCCTAAGCAAAACAAGGTGCATCAAAAGATTAACATCACATGCAAATCATAAGTGACATGATATGGCCATGAACTTGTGCTTTTGATCTCCATCATGAAAGCACCGGCACGATCTCCATCGTCACCGGCATGACACCATGATCTCCATCAACGTGTCGTCATCGGGGTTGTCGCGCCCACCATGCTTCTACTACTATTGCTACCGTTTAGAGATAAAGTAAAGCATTACATAGCGCTTAATGATTGACGCGCAGGTCATACAATAATTAAAGACAACCCTATGGCTCTTGTCGGTTGCCGTACTCATCGACATGCAAGTCGTGATATTCTATACAATAGATGATCATCTCATACATCACATATATCTCATTATTTAATTGGCCATATCACATCACAACATACCCTGCAAAAACAAGTTAGACGTCCTCTAATTGTTGTTGCATGTTTTACGTGGCTCCTACGGGTATCTAGCAAGAACAATTATCATCTACGCAAAAAAGAAACGGTGATACACCAGTTGCTTTTCAACCTTCTCAAGGACCGCCTTTGTCGAATCTGATCCAACTAAAGTGAGAGAAACTGGCACCCGCAAGCCATCTATGCAACAACCGGTCTCTCGTAAGAGTACGAGTAATGTTGGTCCAAGCCGCTTCATCTCACAATACCGCTGAATCAAAACACGGCCAAGGGAGGAAGCAATGTAAGCATCAATGCCCACAAACTCTTTGTGTTCTACTCGAAATCTCATGTACACATAGACCTAGCTCTGATACCACTGTTGGGGAACGTTGCATGGGAAGCAAAACTTTTCCTACGCACACGCAAGATCTATCCATGGTGATGAGCATCTACTAGAAGGAGAGTGGATCTACGTACCCTTGTAAATTGCTAAGCGAGAATCGTTAAGAAACGCGGTTGGTGTAGTCGAACGTCTTCGCGATCCAAATCGCCGAGCATCCCCCGATCTCATCACGATCCGTCCCGCGATCCAATCATGATCCGTCCTGCAAACTCATCACGATCCGTCCCGCGATCTCATGATCTCATCACGATCCATCTCGCGATCTTGATCACGGTCCTTCCGATCTAGCGCCGAACAGACGACACCTCCGCGTTCAACACACATACAACTCGATGATGATCTCCACCTTCTTGGTCCAGCAAGAGGGAGCGTAGAGGTAGAAGAGTTCTCTGGCAGTGTTACGGCACCGCGGCGATGGAGGTGGAACTATTCCGGCAGGGCTTCGCCTAAGCATTGCAGAAATCCGATCTAGAGGAGAAACTATGAACTAGAGGGTAGGGTTGCACGTGGCTGAAAATCAAGTGCCAAAACCCTAAAACCCTCTAGTATACATAGGAGGAGAGGAGGAGGAGGCTTGGCTCCAAAGGAGCCATCCCTTGGGTCGACCGAACTAGGAGGGAGGAGTCCTCCTCCTCCACCCCTAGTAGGATTAGGACTCCTTCCTTATTTGGTCCCTTTTTGCCTTTTTCCACGTTTTTCCTTTTGGGATTTTCTTCCCAGCCGCATGGGCCTTGTGTGGGACTTCCACCAGCCCACTAAGGTCTGGTATTAACTCTCCCACAGCCCATGAAGCCTGTTGGGTCGAAATACCCCTCCTGGTGGTCTCCCGGTACACTACCGGCACTCTCGATACACTACCGATGAGCCCGAAATTTTCCGGTTACCCAAATAGGACTTCCTATATATCAATATTTACCTCCGGACCATTCCGGAGCTCCTCGTGACGTCCGGGATCTCATCCGGGACTCCGAACAACCTTCGGTCACCACCATACATAACTCTATACTACCGAAACGTCACCGGACCTTAAATGTGCAGACCCTGTGGGTTCGAAAACTATGTAGACATGACCGAGACACCTCTACGGCCAATAACAAATAGTGGGACCTGGATGCCCATATTGGTTCCTACATATTCTATGAATATCTTTATCGGTCAAACCTCTATGTCAAGGATTCAGTTAATCCCGTATGATGTTCCCTTTGTTCTTCGGTATGTTACTTGCCCGAGATTCGATCGTCGGTATCTCCATACCTAGTTCAACCTCGTTACCGTCAAGTCTCTTTACTTGTTCCGTAATACAAGATCCTATGACTAAAACTTAGTCATATTGCTTGCAAGGCTCATTGTGATGTTGCATTACCGAGTGGGCCCTGAGATACCTCTCCATCATACGGAGTAACAAATCCCAGTCTTGATCCATGCCAACCCAACAGACACCCTCGAAGATACCTGTAGAGCACCTTTATAGTCACCCAGTTACGTTGCGGCATTTGATACGCACAAGGCATTCCTTCGGTGTCCGTGAGTTGCATGATCTCATGGTCATAGGAACATATACTTGACATGCAGAAAATAGTAGCAATAAACTGGTACGATCATATGCTACGTTTGTAGTTTGGGTCTTGTTCATCACATCATTCTCCTAATGATGTGATCCTGTTATCAAATGACATCTCATGTCCATGGCTAGGAAACTTTAATCATATTTTGATCAATGAGCTAGTCTATTAGAGGCATACTAGGGACATGGTGTTGTCTATGTACCACACATTTATCTGAGTTTCCGATCAACACAATTATAGCATGGATAATAAACGATTATCATGAATAAGGAAATATGATAATAACTAATTTATTATTGCCTCTAGGGCATATTTCCAACACATCTCTCCTTAATCCCCTCATCCTCTTATGGAACCACCTCCACTCTGTTGCCGAACCATCCTTGCCCCATGGACGGATGGACCTGCTACTCTACTCAGCCGGAGTAGACTGCTTGGTTCGGTTTGGAACCTCGAATCTGCGCCAAAACAAGCACCCAAAGCAATAGAAGCAATCCGGACCTGATGGTAGTATAACAAAGTTCGTATAAATTGCCATATTTGCCACCTTCTTATGGAGGCAAATCGATAAGAGGAGGCAGCGCAGGAGATCCCTCCTCTCGCCATCGCCTCCTAGGCACTGATCGGAGGAGACCCGAGTCGAGGCAGATCACAAACTACATCTGCCACCGCCACCTTCTCCTCCCTCGAGGATGTGTGGGAGAGCGGAGCTAGTTCCTCTCCCGCTCGTGATTGTCGTGGCCGCGGGTTATGGGAGAGGAAACGAGAAAGAGGAACTCCCGTCTGTGGGCTGCCTTCGTGATGAAGATAAGGGAGGGAGGTTACCGGGGAGGTGTTACTTGGGGTGGACGGACAGCGCAACGACCAATCACCCCGACAGTAAATGCGTCTTGTTTTTTCACGCGAGAAATAGTGCCTGTGCCGAGTTCCAGCGCTTCGCTCCTGATATATGTGATTTTGGACTGCTGATTTTGTTTTTTCGCCACGACTTCCAGGAATGCTATTTTGTGCTGAATTTTTGTATGCACCTAAAGCATTTGTCAAAATTTATCACAAAAAAATTAATTTTTGAAATGTTTTTATAAATTTTTTCAATTTCACTGTTCATGTGAGAGCATTTGAGCTCGGGAGCAGAATAGGACTTTCGCATTAGTCAAGGATTCTCAAAGACCAACCGAGCACACATCACCCTTACAAATTCATGATTCATGACGTCCCGCTCCCTGCGTATTGCGAGGGATGGTGACACACGCACAAGGAATCTGGTGGGCCGACACCATGAAACTTCCCTGTAGCATTAATATATTATTCATTGTTTATTAATTTTGATACCATAATTTTATACTACAAGTTTATATAAACTTCAACGTATTTTCAGCGTGTGTCAAAAATATTTGTAATTTGTCAAAAATATGGTCATATTAAATAACATATTTGTAATTTTTTTCCATGTATAGATCTTTAATATATTTGTGATTATAAAAAAATATTAAATTATGTTTCCACGTTTGTTCAGAGTTTGCGAGCTCATGTATATTAAATAAAGTGCTCATCTGGAGGCATCTATCATTATCTGGGTGCATCTATTGAAATTAGTCATTTGTTTTAAGATGACAATGTTCATGATTGTAAAAGGAAACTGTTCTTTTCTTTCAAAATAATAAACATATGTTCAAAACAAGGCGGTTGAAATAATTCATGTATCTCAAAGAACAGAAAAAGTAGAATGAAAATAAAAACAATGAAAATAAAAAATTAAGTAAAAAAACAAAAGTTTAACTACGATAGGAATTAGAAATCACAAATTAAGAAATAAAATAATACCCATGTGCAAAAAACTACCATGAAGATAATAACAGAAAAAAAAAAGGTAAAGTGAGAAAAGAAAAGAGTAACTCATATCTAGCCATAGTAGGCCCTAGCTAGAGAAAAGGTTGTAATCCAAGCTTCCTCCTTGCTTGATGGTGCTTGGGTGGGCTATGGGCTGGGCCTTAGAAGCTGGCCATCACCAATAGACGGGAGTGCATAAGCATCTCGTGGCCTAATTCACAAAAAATCATCATCTCGCTGTCGAGTCAATGAAAATCCTATCTGTCGCTCAAACTAGCACATAATAGGCGAGTATGCTATATCTCCCTTAGTTATGGGATTACCCATTAGCTATACTCGCTTGCATGGCGCATATGGGATGGCCCTTTAGATATACTCGATAGTTTTGCTGTAATTCGTGCTGCTCCGGTTTTCTGTTCTTTTCTATATTCGTTTTTCTTCTTCTTCACCAATTTTCTTTGTTACTTCCTTGGTTTCATGCAGTTGTTTCCTTTATTTCTAGGTGTTCTGTTTGTTACTTAGTTTCTGGCGGTTTTGTAGTTTTCTTTGGTTCCTTTCTTTTTTACACCAGGTTTTCTCTGGCTTATTCTTTTAATTTCCTTTTTCTCTTTGGTTTTCTTTGTTGCTTTCTTTGTTTTTTTTATTTGTATCAACACATTTCTGCATTTTTCTTACAAATTTTAATTGTTTATATAAATATGTAACATTTTAAATACACATTCAACATTTTAAAAATACATGATTCACAATTTGATATGAAATATATATTTGTGTTTTGTTTTCGTACACATTGTACATTTTTCGTATATGTCTGAAATATTTTTTATACAGATTTAAGCTTTTTGATATGCATGATAAACGTTTTTGCAAATATGTGTTTTGAGGTTTACTTTTGTGTTACACATTGCACATATTTTTATACAGTCGAAACATTTTTATAGAAATTTAAAAATACATGTTAATTTTTTTCACACACATGATTGTTTTTCAAATAATGTCTTGATGTCTACTTTTTCCTACATACGATAGATTTCCTTATACATCCGAAACATTTATATACACATTTCAGAAAATTACACGTTATTTTCTTTGATAAATGATTAATTTTTTTCAAACATATATCTGGATGTTTATTGTTTTCGTAAACAATGTACATTTTAGGTGGACAACTAGAACCTTTTTTATATTCCCTCCTTCCCATATTATAAGGCGTATTAGCTTTTAGTACAAAAATTCAAGTAGGTCGATTTTGTGAGGGAGAGAGAGGGATGACATGGGAAATGAGAGAGATCCATGAAGATACCTTTTCAGTTTTCATATTAATAGCGATTCTTAGCTTTGCTTTAACTGCATGAGAGAAAAAGTTATCTGCGTCTAACATTATGGGATTGCATGTAGAAGCTAATACGCTTAAGATTTTGGGAAGGAGGGAGTATATGTTTGACATTCATTATATCCATGATTAACAGTTTCCTAGAGTACTACGTGTATACAAAAAAGTAGACATAAAAACATAGAGAAAAGTTTACTACGTGTACTAGGTAGAAAGGATTGCAACATCAATAGGGAGCAGAGAGTAGGATTTTCATCGAAACTCAACATCATTAATGAGAGGGAAATAGCAGGCTTCTTTACGCCGACAACTAAACAAACATTCCAGCAAATTTTCATGTACTCAACCTTGGCTAATGGGGTTTTTACGAGGGGATGTATAATGAAACAAGGGGGTACATGCCGAGGTTGGATGCTACATGTGTCGTTGTTCGTTATTGTATGTGTCGCAGAAGAGATTTTTTGGAGCAAATGAAGGCACCAGTCAATGTTATTAGAAACACTAGGCGGGAATCAGTCGGGGGTGTGTATTGAACCCTTCAAGGTGCATGTTTTATATTTCCAATCAACAAATAGTACGTACAATACAAATTCTAACGCTATGTCTTATACACCGCATTTGTACTCTATCTGATATACAAATAAAATACGCAAACCATAACACAATTTAATCCAAACTTTTATATAAGTAGAGATTGTTCTTGAATACCTCAAATTGACTAAACTTTAGGGTTTTCTAATCCTCTCTGCCATTTGATATCCCAAGTGCACAAACTAATCCTCCAACCCAATACCTCAAGTACTGGGGTATTGGGTTGCCCAACAAATAAGTCACTCCCGAATTATCACACCACGAAATTGTCATTTTAAGTTGAGAAATGACTAGTTGAGGATTATATCCACCGGTAGACAATTCATAGTATGTTTAGACTGAATAATTTGGAGGACATCACCCTTTTCTCTAATAGCAATGGTATATAATGACCCTTATGCTCTATTGTAGAAGAATAATTGAAGACTATTGGGGATATGTAAATATAAGTCAAGATATCAACTAATGTGTTGCAAAAAATCGATACCCAACCCACAGGAAGAGTCAACATCTGGTTGAGAGTTCCATCTCCTGCACACTTCACTTTCCCATGAAGAACACCTCACGCTCGAAGAACCAACGGACGAGGCCGCAAAGGCGGATGGAACCGCTACATGGCCAACCTAGGTATGGATACCCCGTGTGGAACTAGCATCGTTCCTACCAATGATGGGTGAGTGCAGCGGTGGCGGCAGCTGGGTGTCGCCACATTTTCGCCAAACCCTAGCATACTAGTTCGCCATCCCACATTTTTGTGACATGACATTCAGATTGCCTACATTGGAAAATAAGAAATGAACTTTGAGGACAGATTGAACCTGTAGATAGCAGTAGAATAAACAAATACAATATGCAAACGTGATATGGTGATTTCAGGTGAGAAAACATTTTCCACACACTCGATATCTTTCTATCTCACAATAGGAAACAACAACCACATGAGGCAAGATAACAATAAAGCAGAGTTAACACATTTATCTCACAATAGGAAACAACAACAACATGAAGCAATATAACAATAAAGCAGAGTTGACACATTTTATGTCCCGTTTTGTAGTCTATCAACTGTTGTCTAATTATTGAACCATATATCACACAAATGTTTTTGGCCGAGTAGACACATGAGTTTCCAATATCATTTCCATGCAAATTTCAGCTCAATCAGCCAACCTTTGTCATACAATATATTCGTTGCTGGGATGGCAATGGGTATAATCCTCTATGGGGACCCCTAGAACAGCCTCGTCCCCATCTAACCCCATCATCTCGTCCACATCCCCGCTTACATGACTGGGGATGAAATTTCCTCATACCCATATCCCGCTGGGAATGGGACCCCATTCGTCGGCCATATACTCATATATATATAGAATATGACATACTATAAACAACATATATGCATGTGAATACAACATCTATTGTCCTTGCCCTACTGCTACTAATGTAGGTTGTACTGACTTCACTACAGGAAACAGACACTTTGCCGTCCGCCATCCTGGACGGCAAAGGCATACATCCCGGACGACAAAGTTTTTGCCGTTTGCCAGCAGACGGCAAACCGTCCGGCTGAATAAGCCACGGTAAAGGCCGCTTTGCCATCTGCTGGCGGACGGCAAAGATTCAAAGGTCTTTGTCGTCTGCCAGCAGACGGCAAAGAGCCTGGATGGCACACGTGGGCACTTAGCTCCGTTAGGGGGCTTAACAGCGTGCTCTGCCAGCGGACGGCAAAGCACCTTTTTTTTGATAGCCTAGGTGGGTTCTTTGTCGTCCGCTGGCAGACGGCAAAGAACCTTAGGTCTTTGTCGTCCGCTAGGGGACAACAAAGAACCCACCTAGGCCAGCCCCAGTTTGCACAGGTAGCTGCCACGTGGCAGACAACAAAGTGGCTATATACCCCTTTTTATTGTTTTTCTTAAAATCATTCAATTTGACAGAATATTCATATATAGCCAACATATACATATCCAACATGCATATCCCAAACATACATATCATTCAACAAGTTCCAACAAGCATACCAAATAATTTGAAACAAGCATATACCAATAATTAAGTTCCAACATACAAGTCCAACATATATACAAGTTTCCAACAACATACAATATGATTTCCAACAACATATCCATACATATGTATTCAAAAAAAGTTTTCCATAAACATAAAGGTAGCAAAAGTAGAAGAGTACAGTCCATCAATGCACTCTTCCTCATCTATAGCAAATCTGCAAAGTAGGAAAGATATAGTTAGAAGAAGAAGGAGACTATCTAGAAGAAAAAGAAGAAAAAAATAAGAAGAAGAAAAAGAAGAAGAAGAGTTTATCTTCTATTTCTTTTTCTCCTCTCCTCTCCTCTCCTCTTCTCCAAGGTAGTAATGCCATTTTGTAGCTAACTAATCATATCAAGTAATTTTGGAGGAAAATGCTAAGTATAGGTCATTTTATAGCTATCCTAGGTAAAATATATCATTTTGGAGGTAAGTAATGTTATTATGTATTTTTGAGGAAAATAAGCTAAGTATATGTCATTTTGGAGGTAAACCAAGGTTGTTATGCCATTTTTTTACCTAAGTGAGCATATTATGTCATAAATGAACTAGCTAAGCTAATTATAGATCATTATTGAGCTATCCTAGGTAGTTATGCCATTTTGTACCTAAGTGAGCTAATTATGTCATAAATGAACTAGCTAAGCTAGCTATAGATCATTATTGAGTTATACTAGCTACTAATGCCATTTTTAGCTAACTAAGCATATCAAGTCATTTTGGAGGAAAAAATGCTAAGTATACGTCATTTTATAGCTATCCTAGGTAGAATATACCATTTTCTAGCTAACTAAGAATATCAAGTTATTTTTGATGAAAATAAGCTAAGTATAGGTCATTTTATAGCTATCCTAGGTAGAATATATCATTTTGGAGGTAAGTAAGGTTATTATGTATTTTTGAGGAAAATAAGCTAAGTATAGGTCATTTTGGAGGTAAACCAAGGTTATTATGCCATTTTTTACCTAAGTGAGCATATTATGTCATAAATGAACTAGCTAAGCTAATTATAGACCTAATTCATAATTCACACATATATGACCCCGTCGGCCTCTGGAAGGCCGAAGAGCACCCTTTCGGTCAACAAGAGGCCGAAGAGGTGTCACGGGTCGGGGGTGTCGTGTCGTGGTGTCAGGGTGTCGTGTCGGGGTCGAGATGTCATGTCGGGGTCGGGGGTCGGGGGTATCGTGTCGTGGTGTCGGGTTAGGGGGTTCCTCGACGTCGATGAAACCCTAAATAGCAAGTATCATCAGTGCGAGATACATGTGGCGCTCGGCGTTGAACACTAGATCCACATCCCACAAGTGACGCCGGCGCCCGGTGTCCCGCGCGCAGCAATAGTTCTGGGTCGGTGTACATCGGTATAATGCGTGTGTGACTTTTGGTTCGTCGAGGCTTTCCTTAAGTAACTCTCATATCTCATGGTGTGTCGGTGTGCTCTCTCTCACACTGATATGGTGGTGTATATATGTTGGTGGGCACTCTCTCACAGTAATAGTTCAACAGCCGGTGATGGACGCCTCACCTTTTCTCTTCTTGCGCAATATATCGACGAGTATATCACAAAGAATAGAAGAATGATGAGGCGCCCCCACGACAATAGTTGGGATTCCTCCATCAAGAACACACATGAAAGTTATTTAAGGAAAGCCTCGACGGACCGAAAGTCACACACGCATTATACCGATGTACATCGACCCACGATCACTCATCTTGCCTAGCTACTGGACACACACAAAATACTGATGATTGAAGACACCTATAGCTAGCAAGTTTCATCGGCACAAAGACCGGAACAGAGGAAATGATGTTTTGTATAAAAAAATCAAAAAATATATGACCTAACTCATAATTCACAAATATATGACCCGTGTTGTGTCGGGGTCGGGGTGTCTGGGGTGTCGTGTCGGGGTCGGGGTGTCGGGGGTGTCGTGTCAGGGACGGGGTGTCGGGGGTGTCGTGTCGGGGTCAGGGTGTCTGGGGTGTCGTGTCGGGGTCGGGGTGTCGAGGGTGTCGTGTCGGGGTCGGGGTGTCGGGGGTGTCGGGGGTGTCGTGTCGGGGTCGGGGTGCTATGTCGTGGTCGTGGGTGACGTGTCAGGGTCGGGGTGTCGGGGTGTCATGTCGGGGTCTGGGTGTCGGGGATGTCATGTTGGGGTAGGGGTGATGTGTCTGGGTTAGGGGGTTCCTCGACGTTGATGAAACCCTAAATAGAAAGTATCATCGGTGTGAGATACATGTGGCGCTCGGCATTGAACACTAGATCCACACCCCACAAGTGACGCCGACGCCTGGTGTCCCGCGCGCAGCAATAGTTCTGGGGACCGATGACGGTCGAACACCTTGGCAAATTTGTCTGGCAGCCTCTTCGGTGAGGATCAAAGCCAAGTTTTGAAACTTCAAACAACCAAACCGACTTGAGTCAGTTAGGGTGTTTCAAGTTTCAACACTTGACTTTTAATCGTCATCGCAGAGGCTGCAAGACAAATTCGCATAGGTGTTCAACCGCCATTGACCCCGAGAACTGTTGCTGCGGGACGCCGGACGCTGGCGTAACTTGTGGGACATGGATGCAGTGTTCGACACCGACGGCCACATGTATCTCGCACCAACGATACTTGCTATTTAGGGTTCCATCAACGTCGGGGTCGGGGTCGGGGTGTCGTGTCGGGGTCGGGGTGTCGGGGGTGTCGTGTCGGGGGTGTCATGTCGGGGTGTGAAGGGTGTCGTGTCGGGGTGTGGGGGGGTCGTGTCAAGGTCGGGGTGTGGGGGGGGGGGGTCGTGTCAGGGTCGGGGTGCCGTGTCAGGGTGTCGTGTCGGGGTGTCGGGGTGTCATGGTGTCGGGGTGTCGGGGTGTCGTGTCGGGGGTTGGGATCGGTGGTGTCGAGGGTTAAGGATCGGTGGCGTCGGAGGTTGGGGTTAGTGGCGTCGGGGGTGTCGTGTCAGGGTGTCGGGTGTCGTGTCGGGGTCGGTGTGTCGGGGGTGTCGTGTCGGGTTCGGGGTGTCGGGGGTGTCGTGTCGGGGTCAGGGTGCTGTGTTGTGGTCGGGGGTGCCGTGTCGTGGTGTCGGGGTCGGGGTGCTGTGTCTCGGGGTGTCGGGGTCGATGTGCCGTGTCGGGGTGTCGTGTCGGGGTGTCGGGGCCGGGGTCGGGGTCGGGGTCAGGGTGTCGTGTCGGGGTCGGGGTCGGGGTCGGGGCCGGGGTCGGGGTCGGGGTCTTCTTCTTCTCCCTCCTTTCCTTTTTCCTCTTCTTCTCCTCCTCCTCTCCTCCTTTTTCTTCTTCTTCTTCCTCTTCTTCTTTTTTGTTCTCCTCCTCCTCCTCTTCTTCTTCCTTTCCTTTTTTCCTCTTCTTCTTCTCCTCCTCTCCTCTTTTCTTCTTCTTCTTCTTCTTCTTCTTCTTCTTCTTCTTCTTCTTCTTCTTCTTCTTCTTCTTCTTCTCCTCCTCCTCCTCCTCCTCTTCTTCTTCTGTTTCTTATTCTTCTTATTATGTTTTGTTCTTTTCCTTTTTTATTTTTCCTTATTTATTTTTCCTTTTTTATTCTTCTTTTATTCTTCTTTTATTCTTCTTTTATTCTTCTAGGTTTTTTCTTTTCTTCTTTTCTATCTAAGTTTTTTCTACCTAATATATACTAACTAATATGAACTAATAACTAATATAAACTAACTAATATGAACTAAAAAACAGAAAAAAAACATAAAAAGGGGGAGGGTGGGGCTCACCAGAGGGGGGGGGGTCGAGGCGGCTTCGCGGGGCGGCGGAGCGGGAGGGGCGGAGCTGGGTCGTCGGGGGTTGAGGCGGTGACGCGGCAGAGCGGCGGGGCAGGGGGCGACGGGGGCGGCGGGGCAGGGGGTGGAGGAGGGCCACGGGAAGGGGGCGGGCGGCGCCGCGGCCTGGCTCCGGCGATGGTGGAGAAGGGCGGCAGGGAGGGGGCGGCGATGAGAGGAGGGCTGTAGGGAGGGGGCGGCGGCGGGAGGAGGGCTGTGAGGAGGGGCGACGGCGCTGAGAGAGAGAGAGGGAGAGAGAGATGTGTGAGAGAGAGAGGCGCGGGGGGCGCGCGGGGCCGAAACTTAAGTTACCCTCTTTGTCGTCTGCTGGCATACGACAAAGAGGGTAACCGTTAATCCGCCCCCCCAGCCGTGACATTGTGGGCCCTCCTCACCTCTTTTCCGTCCGCTAGCGGACGACAAAGAAATCTTTGCCGTCTGCCAGCAGACGGCAAAGAAGTGGCAGATTGACCTAGCCAGTGTCGTGCCCCGTGGGGCCCACTCTGGTGCAGATGGCAAAGACCATCTTTGCCATCAGCTGGTTCTTTGTCGTCTGCTTTGGAAAGACAGATGGCAAAGAGCTGGTAGACGACAAATTGCCTGATTCCAGTAGTGCTTCTTGGTCATGGTGGTGGCTGAGGTGAGGACAAGAGGTAGGTATAAGGTTTTTTCACGGGTTCATTTTTTTGTGAATTCGTTTGTGAATATTTTAGGGTTTATCGGCGTGTATATATGTAAATATGTACATGGTACTACTTGTCTTAGTTATATAGCGGGTCCCTGAGAGGTATCGGTCTAGGGAATATAATATCATCCCCATACCCATTGTACCCTATGGGGAATAAAGTAGTTCAGTAAATTTCCCCATGGGGAAGCTTTTTTCCCATCCCACCCCCTAATAGATGAAATCCCCATGGGCCTTGTTGGTATGCGGACTCATTGACATTCCTATACATTGCCCAAAAATCCTCTATGTTCGAATAGTGGCAATCTGAACTCACAATATTACTCTCAAATTTGACGCTCCACTGATCCTATCCTCAAACTAGTTGGTCAGATCGAAGTAATCAAATTGTGACCAGCTAACCAAATTTGGCGACAACCAAACATGTTTGATGTTCCAATCACCAACTTGAAGACTCTGATGCTCCTTCCTTTCTTCTGTTGGAAATATGCCCTAAAGGCAATAATAAATTAGTTATTAACATATTTCCTTGTTCATGATAATCATTTATTATCCATGCTATAATTGTATTGATCGGAGACTTAGATGCATGTGTGGATACATAGACAAAACCATGTCCCTAGTATGCCTCTAATAGACTAGCTCGTTGATCAAAAGATGGTTAAGGTTTACTAGTCATGGACATGAGATGTCATTTGATAACGGGATCACATCATTAGGAGAATGATGTGATGGACAAGACCCATACTACAAACGTAGCATATTATCGTGTCAGTTTATTACTACAGTTTTCTGCATGTCAAGTATATGTTCCTATGACCATGAGATCATGAAACTCACGGAAACCGGAGGAGTGCCTTGTGTGTATCAAACATCATAACGTAACTGGGTGAATATAAAGGTGCTCTACATGTATCTCCGAGGGTGTCTGTTGGGTTGGCATGGTTCAAGACTGGGATTTGTTACTCCGTATGACGGAGAGGTATCTCGGGGCCCACTCGGTAATGCAACATCACAATGAGCCTTGCAAGCAATGTGCTAAGTGTTAGTCACGGGATCTTGTATTACGGAACGAGTAAAGAGACTTTCCGGTAACGAGGTTGAACTAGGTATGGAGATACCGACGATCGAATCTCGGGCAAGTAACATACCGAAGAACAAAGGGAACATCATACGGGATTAACTGAATCCTTGACATATAGGTTCGACCGATAAAGATCTTCATAGAATATGTAGGAACCAATATGGGCATCCAGGTCCCGCTATTGGTTATTGACCATAGAGGTGTCTGGGTCATGTCTACATAGTTCTCGAACTCGCAGGGTCTGCACACTTAAGGTTTAGTGACGTTTCGGTAGTATAGAATTATGCATGGTGGTGACCGAAGGTTGTTCGGATTCCCGAATGAGATCCCGGACGTCACGAGGAGCTCAGGAATGGTCCGGAGGTAAAGATTCATATATAGGAAGTCCTGTTTTAGTGGCCAGAAAATTTTCGGGCTCACCCGTAGTGTACCGGGAGTGCCGGTAGTGTATCGGGAGACCATCGGGAGGGGTATTTCGACTCAAGAGGCTTCATGGGCTGTGGGAGAGTGAATACCAGCCCTTAGTGGGCTCTTGGAACTCCCACACAAGGCCCATGCGGCTAAGGAAGAAAAACCCAAAGGAAAAAGGTGGAAAAGGACAAAAAGGGGAGGAATCCTAGTCGTGCTAGGATTGGAGAAGGAGTCCTCCTCTCCTCCCCACTTTGGCTGACCCAAGGAGGATTGGCCCTTGTGCCAAAGCCTCTCCTCCTCTCCTCCTATATATACTAGAGGGTTTTAGGGTTTTTGCACTAGATTTTTAGCTACGTGCTGCCCATTCCTCTAGTGCATAGTTTCTCCTCTAGATCGGTTTTCTGCAGTGCTTAGGCGAAGCCTTGCCGGAATAGATCCACCACCATTGCCGGAGCGTCGTCACACTGATGGAGAACTCTTCTACCTATCCGCTCCCTCTTGCTAGATCAAGAAGGCGGAGATTGTCATCAAGTTGCACGTGTGCTGAACACGGAGGTGCCGTCCGTTCGGCGCTAGATCGGAAGGACCGTGATCAAGATCGCGAGACGGATCGTCATGAGATCGCAGGACGGATCATGATGAGTTCGCGGGACGGATCATGATTGGATCGCGGGACGGATCGTGATAAGATCGCGGGATGCTCGACGATTTGGATCGCGAAGACGTTCGACTACACCAACCGTGTTTCTTAACGCTTCCCGCTTAGCGATCTACAAGGGTATGTAGATCCACTCTCCCTCTTGTAGATGCTCATCACCATGGATAGATCTTGCGTGCGCGTAGGAAGTTTTTTGTTTCCCATGCAACGCTCCCCAACAGTGGCATCATGAGCTAGGTCTATGTGTAGATTTGATCTCGAATAGAACACAAAGAGTTTGTGGGCATTGATGCTTAGATTGCTTCCTCCCTTGGTCGTTTTTTGGTTCAGCGGTATTGTGGGATGAAGCGGCCTGGACCAACATTACTCGTACGTTTACGAGAGACCGGTTCCCTCAACTGCAACTTGTTGCATAGATGGCTGGCGGGTGTCAGTTTCTCTCACTTTAGTTGGATCGGATTCGACAAAGGCGGTCCTTGAGAAGGTTGAAAAGCAACTAATGTATCACCGTTATGGTTTATGCGTAGGTGATAATTGTTATTGCTAGATACCCTTAGCAGCCACGTAAAACATGCAACAACAATTAGAGGACGTCTAACTTGTTTTTGCAGGGTATGTTGTGATGTGATATGGCTAATTACATGATGTGATATATGTGATGTATGAGATGATCATGTGATGTATAGAATATCACGACTTGCGTGTCGATGAGTACGGCAACCGGCAGGAGCCATAGGGTTGTCTTTAATTATTGTATGACCTGCGTGTCAATCATTAAGCGCAATGTAATGCTTTACTTTATCGCTAAACAGTAGCAATAGTAGTAGAAGAATGATGGGCGCGACAACCCCGATGGCAACACGTTGATGGAGATCATGGTGTCATGCCGGTGATGATGGAGATCATGCCGGTGCTTTCATGATGGAGATCAAAATCACAAGTTCATGGCCATATCATGTCACTTATGATTTGCATGTGATGTTAATCCTTTTATGCACCTTGTTTTGCTTAGGACGACGGTAGCATTATAAGGTGATCCCTCACTTTAATTTCAAGATAAATTGTGTTCTCCCCGAGTGTGCACCGTTGCGAAAGTTCGTCCTGTCGAGACACCATGTGATGATCGGGTGTGATAGAATCTACGTTCACATAAAACGGGTGCAAGCCAGTGTTGCACATGCAGAACACTCGGGTTAAACTTGACGAGCCTAGCATGTACAGACATGGCCTCGGAACACAAGAGACCGAAAGGTCGAACATGAGTCATATAGTAGATATGATCAACATGATGATGTTCACCATTGAAACCACCTCAACTCACGTGATGATCGGACTTGAGTTGCTGAATTTGGATCATGTATAACTCGAATGACCAGAGGGATGTCAATTTGAGTGGGAGTTCTTAAGTAATATGACTAATTGAACTCATTATCATGAACATAGTCAGTTGTGTCTTTGCAAATTATGTTGTAGATTACTAGCTCACGCTGTAGCTCCCTTGAATTTTTTATATGTTCCAAGAGAAATAGAGTTGAAAGATGATGGTAGCAATATTGCGGATTGGGTCCATGATCTGAGGATTGTCCTCATTGCTGCATAGAAAGCTTATGTCCTTAATGCACCACTCGGTGGGCCAACCCCTCTAGCGTCGTCTGTAGATGTTGTGAACATCTGACAGGCACGTTCTGATGACTACTTGATAGTTTAGTGTGTCATGCATTACAGCTTAGAATTGAGGCTCCAAAATGTTTTGAACGTCACAGAACATATGAGATGTTTCTAAGAGCTAAAATTAGGATCTTAGGATCATGCCCGTGTTGAGAGATATGAGATCTCCAACGAGATTCTTTTCCTGCAAGATGAAAGAGAATAGCTCAATCGTTGAGCATGTGCTCAGATTGTCTGGGTGCTACAATCGCTTGAATCGAGTGGGAGTTGATCTTCCAGATAAGATAGTGATTGATATAGTTCTCCAAGTCACTATCACTAAGCTACTAGAACTTGGTGATGAAATATAAAATGCTAGGGATAGAATTAATGATCCCTGAGCTGTTCGCGATGTTTGACACCGCAAAGGTAGAAATCAAGAAGGAGCATCAAGTGTTGATGGTTAGTAAAACCACTAGTTTTGAGAAGGGCGAGGGCAAGGAGGAAAACTTCATCAACGGCAAGTCAGTTGCTGCTCCAGTGAAGCAACCCAAAGTTGAACCCAAACCCGAGACTAAGTGCTTCGATTATGAGGAGAGCAGTCGCTGAAGCGGAACAACCCTAGATACTTGGTAGATAAGAAGGCTGGCAACGTCGATAGAAGTATATTTGACATACGTGTTATTGATGTGTACCTTGCTAGTACTCCTAGTAGCACCTGGGTATTGGATACCGGTTTGGTTGCTAAATGTTAGTAACTCGAAATAAAAGCTACGGAATAAACGGAGAACTAGTTAGGTGTGAGGTGACGATGTGTGTTGGAAATGCTTCCAAAGTTGATGTGATCAACATCGCACGCTCTCTCTACCTTCGGGATTAGTGACAAGCCTAAATAAATGCAATTTGGTGTTTGTGTTAAGCATGAACATGATTAGATCGTGTTTATTGCAACACGGTTATTCATTTAAGTTAGAGAATAATGGTTATTCTGTTTACATGAATAATACCTTCAATGGTCATGCACCTAGTGAGAATTGTTTATTGAATCTTGATCGTAGTAATACACATGTTCATAACATTGATGCCAAAAGATACAAAGTTAAATAATGATAGTACCACATACTTGTGGCACTGCCGCTAAATGTCATATTGGTATAAGACGCATGAAGAAACTCCATGCTGATGGATCCTTGGACTCATTCGATTTCGAATCGGTTGAGACATGCGAACCATGCCTCTTGGGCAAGATGACTAAGGACCCCGTTTTCCGGATTGATGGAGCGGGCAAGTGATTTATTGGAAATGATACATGTGGATGTATGCAATCCAATGAGTCTTGTAGCGTGTGGTAGATATCGTTATTTTCTTACCTTCAGTGATGATCTGAGTAGATATAGTGTATATTTACTTAATGAAACACAAGTTTGAATTGTTTGAAAGGTTCAAGCAAATTCAGAGTGAAGTTTAAGATCATCGTGACAAGAAGATAAAAATGTTTACGATATGATCGTGGAGGTGAATATGTGAGTTACGAGTTTGGCATGTAACTTTAGACAATGTGAAAGTTGTTTCACAACTCACACCACCTGGAACACCATAGTGTGATGGTGTGTCCGAACGTCATAGTCGTGCTCTATTGGATGTGGTGCATTCTATGATGTCTCTTGTCGTTTTGCTACTATTGTTTTGGGGTTATGCGTTAGAGACAACTACATTCACTTTAAATAGGGCACCATCTAAATCCGTTGAGAGGACACCATGTGAATTATGGTTTGATAGAAACCTAAGCTGTCATTTCTTGATGTTTGGGGCTGCGACGCTTGTGTGGAAAATGTTTTCACCTAATGAACTCGAACCCAAAGCGGACAAATGCATCTTCATAGAATACCCTAGGAATAGTTAGGTGAACCTTCTATCTCAGATCCAGGCATAAAATGTTTGTTGCTAAAACTGGATCCTTTCTCGAGAAAGAGTTTCTCTCGAAAGAATATAGTGGGAGGAAGATGGAACTTGATGAGGTTGTTGAACCTTTGTTTCAACCAGAGAGTAGCGCAGCGCAGAAAGATGTTTCTGTGGTACCTACGTCAGTTGACGAGGAAGTAAATGATGATGATCATGAAGCTTCGGATCAAGTTACTATCGAACCTCGTAGGTCGACAAGGATGCGTACTGCTCCTGAGTGGTACGACAACCCTATCTAGGAGGTCATGTTGTTGGACAACGATGAACCTACGAGATATGGAGAGGCAATGATGGGCCCGGATTCTGACAAATGGTTAGAGGCCATGAAATCCGAGATAGGATCCATGTATGAAAGCCAAGTAAAGACTTTGGTAGACTTGCTCGTTGGACGGCAGGTCGTCGAGTACAAATGGACCTTTAAGATGAAGACACACGCTGATGGTAAATGTCACCATTTATAAAGCTCGACTTGTTGCAAAGAAGTTTACGACAAGTTCAATGAGTTAACTGCGATGAGACTTTCTCACTCACAGCGATGCTAAAGTTTGTTGGAATTATGTTAGTAGTTGCTGCATTTTTCAATTATGAAATCTGGCAGTTGGATGTCAAAACATCATTTCCTTCCTTGAGGAAAGGTTGTATGAGATACAACCAGGAGGTTTTGTCAGTCCTAAGGATGCTAAAAGGTGTGCAAGTTTCAGTGAGCCTTCTATGGACTGAAGCAAGCATCTCGGAGTTGGAATATACACTTTGATGAGGTGATCAAAGTTTTGAAGTTTATACAAATTTTACGAGAAACTTGTATTTTTAATAAAGTGAGTGGGAGCACTATAGAATTTCTGATAAGTATATGTGGATGACATATTGTTGATCGAAAATAAATGTAGAATTTCTAGAAAGCATAAACGGTTGTTTGAAAAGTGATTTTCAAAGGAAGACCTGGATAAAGCTACCTAATTGTTGAGCATCAAAGATCTATAGAGATAGATCAATATGCTTGATGATATTTTCAATGAGTACATACCTTGACAAGATTTTGAAAGAAGTTCAAAATGAATCAGTCAGAGAAAGAGTTCTCGCCTGATTTGTAAGGTGTGAAGTTGAGTGAGACTCAAAGCTCGGCCACGCAGAAGAAAGAGAAAGGACGAACGTCGTCCCCTATGCCTTAGCCATAGGCTCTATATTATGCCATGCTGTGTACCGCACCTGTGTGTGCCTTGCCATGAGTCTGTCAAGGGGTACAAGAGTGATCTAGGAGTGGATCACTGGACAGCAGTCAAGATTACCCTTAGTAACTAAAAGTCTAAGGAGATATTTCTCGATTATGGAGGTGATAAAGAGTTTGTCGTAAAGAGTTAGGTCGATGCAAGCTTTAAACACCAATCCGGATGACTCATAGTAGCAATCTGGATACGAATAGTGGAGCAGCCATTTGGAATAGTACTAAGTGGAGTGTGGTAGCAGTGTTTACGGTTTGACATAGAAATTTGCAAAGTACACACGGATCTGAATGTCGCAGACCCGTTGACTATAAGACCTCTCTCACATGCAAAGCATGATCGAGCCCCAGAACTCATTGGGTGTTAGATTCATAACAATGCGAGTCACATGGTGATGTGAACTAGATTATTGACTCTAGTGCAAGTGGGAGACTGTTGGAAATATGCCCTAGAGGCAATAATAAATTAGTTATTAAATTATTTCCTTGTTCATGATAATCGTTTATTATCCATGCTATAATTGTATTGATCGGAGACTTAGATGCATGTGTGGATACATAGACAAAACCATGTCCCTAGTATGCCTCTAATAGACTAGCTCGTTGATCAAAAGATGGTTAAGGTTTACTAGCCATGGACATGAGATGTCATTTGATAACGGGATCACATCATTAGGAGAATGATGTGATGGACAAGACCCAAACTACAAACGTAGCATATGATCGTGTCACTTTATTGCTACTGTTTTCTGCATGTCAAGTATATGTACCTATGAGCATGAGATCATGCAACTCACAGACACCGAAGAAGTGCCTTGTGTGTATCAAACGTTGCAACGTAACTGGGTGACTATAAAGGTGCCCTACAGGTATCTCCGAGGGTGTCTGTTGGGTTGGCATGGATCAAGAGTGGGATTTGTTATTCCGTATGACGGAGAGGTATCTCAGGGCCCACTCGGTAATGCAACATCACAATGAGCCTTGCAAGCAATGTGACTAAGTGTTAGTCACGGGATCTTGTATTATGGAACGAGTAAAGAGACTTGCCGGTAACGAGGTTGAACTAGGTATGGAGATACCGACGATCGAATCTCGGGCAAGTAACATACCGAAGAACAAAGGGAACATCATACGGGATTAATTGAATCCTTGACATAGAGGTTTGACTGATAAAGATCTTCGTAGAATATGTAGGAACCAATATGAGAATCCAAGTCCTGCTATTGGTTATTGACCGTAGAGGTGTCTGGGTCATGTCTACATAGTTCTCGAACCCGTAGGGTCTGCACACTTAAGGTTTGGTGACGTTTCGGTAGTATAGAATTATGCATGGTGGTGATCGAAGGTTGTTCGGAGTACCGGATGAGATCCTTAACGTCACGAGGAGCTCTGGAATGGTCCGGAGGTAAAGATTCATATATAGGAAGTCCTGTTTTGGTCACCGGAAAAGTTTCGGGCTCACCGGTAGTGTACCAGGAGTGCCGGTAGTGTATCGGGAGACCATCGGGAGGGGTATTTCGACCCAAGAGGCTTCATGGGCTGTGGGAGAGTGAATACCATCCCTTAGTGGGCTGGTGGAACTCCCACACAAGGCCCATGTGGCTAAGAAGAAAAACCCAAAGGAAAAAGGTGGAAAAAGGCAAAAAGGGGAGGAATCCTAGTCCTACTAGGATTGGAGGAGGAGTCCTCCTCTCCTCCCCACTTCGGCCAACCCAAGGAGGCTTGGCCCTTGTGCCAAAGCCTCTCCTCCTCTCCTCCTATATATACTAGAGGTTTTTGCACTAGATTTTTAGCTACGTGTTGCCCGTTCCTCTAGTGCATAGTTTCTCCTCTAGATCGGTTTTCTGCAGTGTTTAGGCCAAGCCCTACCGGAATAGCTCCACCACCATCGCCGGAGCACCGTCACGCTGCCGGAGAACTCTTCTACCTCTCCGCTCCCTCTTGCTAGATCAAGAAGGCGGAGATCGTCATCAAGATGCACGTGTGCTGAACGCGGAGGTCTCGTCCGTTCGGCGCTAGATCGGAAGGACCGTGATCAAGATCGTGAGACGGATTGTGATGAGATCGCGGGACGGATCGTGATGAGTTCGCGGGACGGATCGTGATTGGATCGCGGGACGGATCGTGATGAGATCGCGGGATGCTGGGCGATTTGGATCATGAAGACGTTCGACTACACCAACCGTGTTTCTTAACGCTTCCCGCATAGCGATCTACAAGGGTATGTAGATCCACTCTCCCTCTCATAGATGCTCATCACCATGGATAGATCTTGCGTGTGCATAGGAAATTTTTTGTTTCCGGTGCAACGTTCCCCAACATATTCTTCATCGGTTGTTATGTTGTGTGTGTGCACCCTCTCATAGTGCCTGCCAACATTGGACAAAGGATGGCTATGGTTTCCTCTTTATCTCCTTTATCAAAAAGGCTTCTCAATCATATCATGGAGTTGACATCAACAATTCACATGTGTTGAACTTATGTGTTGCAGTTGGGCTGCCAACACACCACCATTTGAAGAGACATAGCCCACCAGGCTTATGGTTTCTCTTAACTTATATTTTTAGTTGGCATACCCACAAGTCAAATTGAAGTAAATGTAAGTCTAACAATGATCCAAGCTAACTACATCTTTGATTAGCTTGGAAAAAATGATTATTCTTTTAGTTATGTCGCAGAAAGGCCGACGACCTGAATTAGAGATCAAACATTCTTGGGCCCTCTCCTAGACAAAATCCGAATGGGTGAACAAGTCCCCATCCCGCCCATGTTGGCTTGCCACCGACAGATAAGAACACATCGAAATAGTAGACTATGTAGTATGTAGATGCATTATACTTATTGAAACCCTCATCGATCGATAATGAAACATACAACCAACTGCCACAGTAGAGCCCCTCATTTGTGCATGCAAAACCAATCCGGCCACACCCTAGTATGTGCTACCCCAATGGAGGCACCGTCTTCAGCGACCATGTAGTCCAGCACCACCTCCATGCCTCCTTCGGCACCGACAATGACAAAGGAAGTTGGGACATCGAGAAGGTTGCCGCTCCTGACATAGGGCATGGAGATTAGAAAGGTATTAGTGACCAGGAGGAATTTTGAGGAATTGAGGTGGTCGTAAATGTAGAATGCCGAGGAGCTGCAAGTGATGAATGGATAAGATAAAAGGTCTTTAATTAGTTTCTACCAGCTAAGCAGATAAAATTTTTTCTGCCCTGAACTTGTTGCAAAAGTTTATTTATTAGAGCTAAGACAAGATGCAAAGATCATAAATCTATTAGAATATATATATAAGAGGACCTGCTATTTAGATTATACAAAGGCCAATATGGAAGTACACCTGGGTAGTACGTATGGAAAACCACAAGTGTAAGCAATGATGTTGCTTTGGGTTGGCTATGGGACTAACTATGTATGTCTTAGAAAGATGAGGGGCCAAAGGGTATAAAGACTGGGTGAGTATCCAATCTGTAATTTTGCCAAACTAAGGGAGAAAAATTATACGTATAGACCTAAATATTGGCAACTAAGTAGTCTAGTTGCTACGTGTATTTTAGCAATAAAAAACATAGTGACCAAGCCTCCCATTAATAGTTATCAAACCATGGTCATAGTAAATGAATAAGTAAATAAGTGACTACAAAGTGCACGAAGGAAATGTTGGTGATTGGAGTGATTAACATATATGCAATGACGACATGTATTTGTACTAGTATATGATCATAACTTCAAAGTTAAATTATCATATGTTAACCTTACTATGATCACTTAGTGTGCATCATAAAACAGTTGTGTCACTATATTACTGCAGTTTTCATAGATAAATACAAACATATCATGTGATATGATCATCAATTATCCACTCCTCCGGCATGATAACAGTGGAGTGTGAATTGATGATGAATGATGAATGTTAGTGATTCACTTATATGGGTTAACCGATCTGCAGGTGGATCTAATGAACTACCCACAAAGATAAATCACATGATGAGAGCAGGGGGGAGGTCAATGTATGACATGGCATTTTCAATCATCCAAAAGGATATATGTCCAGCAGATGACATAATAGCACTATGATGCCTTACTACTCTCTTATTTAATAAGATCCTAGTGTGTGTCGTGTCAAACTTGTGCGTTTCATTTGAGAGAAAAATTGGTGTTAGTTACCTAATGAATTTTACCAAATGGAACTCTCGCTAGGATACCTTCCGTTACTAGCATTGCAAGATGCATGCTTTGTTGTTTACAATGATAACAATAATTTTAGAAATGCATCAAAGTTGGAGTTCACATTGATAATGTAAGGTCATTTTGATGATGTTTCATGATATTTCACTTTTTTGTATTACCTTAAAGCATATTTACACAATTTATCTCAATGTATGTTGTATAACTTTGTTATAAACCGTGCAAAACAAAACCTAAACTCTTCTCCCATGCGCATGCAATACCTTAGAAGCTCCCTGAGTATCCAAAATCCCGGCTGCCACCACATATTGACAACCAGCAGCATGGCCGTGCCACATTTCTAGTGATGTTCCCATCCATTTACAACCCACTGACCCATTTCAATGTTGCTCGTTCTTACACAATTGTTTCCTTAATTCGCGCATGCTCTTTCTTTGTATTGACCGCCAAAAATAATATTTGATTGTTTAGTAATTTTGGTTAAAAAGTAATTCTAGTTTTAAGTTGGTCAAGTAGCATTGAAAAGTAACTATATTTTTTAGTGATTTTAAAGTTAAATATTCATGACTATAAGACATATTCGTTGCGCCGTGGGTATAATCCCCACAATAGAGTAGGGTTGTGTATGGAGCATAGAACTACCCAAGTACAAATGGGACTACACAAGGGTGTATTCAGGTTCACACCCTCTGTGGTGGAGGTAATACCGTAATTCATGTGTATGGTTTTGTTCTCTTGCATAAGGTGTGATTAAAAATGTTCCAAACCCTGAGACGGGTGCTCCAGGTTGGTTTATATACCAACACTAAATTTACAACAGCTTGTCATAAATTTTATGTGTAATGTCGTACTGAACACCGACTATACTCTGCCATTACAAATAGTAACTCGCATATTAAACAACTAGTGGAGGCGACCTATAACGCATTCATTTAATGCACAATGGAACGTCCATGTGAAATGACTCCTAAATTGCTCCTGACCGTTGGCTTGCTATGAAACTCACTAGCGGGAGTCCCGACTGGCGGGGAATCACACTTGTTCACCGACTGGTGTCCACTCCGACTGGAACACTACCCACTCTTGTTGTTCTTGACTTGGTCTTTAGCATACATGGGTTTGGTCCTGCGTGGGCCTTGTGCCGTTGTGGGCCTAACCAATGATGAATTACCTCATCGGGTTAGTTTTCATATACTAACTAATTACTGATAATTGCAGTTAAAATATTGGAGAATAAAACTTAGGTTTTACTTTTTATGTTTTGTGGCATTGAACTTGTTTTATAATCCATTCCAGGAGACATCCACAATAGTAGAAAAATTGGTTGCCCAAACCTTAAGACAAACAATCCACCGAAATGTAACCTAGCCTACAACGTACACGCTTTTGTTAAATTCTTTATCTAGATAGAGCTAAGGTTGTTGAACGAAATAAACTCGCAGCTACATGCACTAATTTTGTTAGCAATGGTATGCCATATTAATATTACACACTTGTGTATGTACATACTTAGTTAATTATTTCTCACTCAATATTTGAAATATTTGTAGATATATTGCACT
Source organism: Hordeum marinum (assembly GCA_022496015.1). Lineage (NCBI taxonomy): Eukaryota > Viridiplantae > Streptophyta > Magnoliopsida > Poales > Poaceae > Hordeum > Hordeum marinum. Next base: position 560,641,286 of record CM039678.1, read on the forward strand.
TTCCCATTTATGAAGAAATTAATGCAAAAATATATCCTCGTGGAAGAAAATAATATCTCACCATACAATTTGAATGGAGATACGCTTATTTGCAAAAAAACTAAAATATGACATGAGTTGTCCATGTCACTCCACAAAACGAATAAGAATAAGATGGCCAAGAGAAACAAGGGATGAATCTCACAAAAAAAAAGCCAGGAACCAAGGGAAAGGCGAGCTTAATCACTAAGGCACATTCCACTGGATCAAGGGATTTCTTCAGATAGGACGCAAAGGCCACTAGTTCCTTGATCTTGGACCTAGCAGCCAAGCCAAAGCAAGGATTGACCAGGAAGATCCCTAATTCGGACAAGGTCGCCTTCACCATTGGAGAAGATGTTGCGGCAGGGCCGGTCAGCATTGAGGGGCCATTATTGAAACTATTTCTAGTAGTGATTCAGATATGTACTGTTGAGAATTACGACAGCCTATTCCTTTTGTGGAAGATTGTGATACTTAAACTTTAAACTCATTGGACGCTGCCGATAAGTTTGCACCCATGAAATTTTCTTCAACACCATATTACAGCTGGAAGCTAGTAGTAAGGATAGCCTATTGTATAAGCAATAGACTAATCTGGTCGCCGTCCATCCTTTTGTCATTGGAAATATATTCTATATTATTCCATCACCATCACCATGCGATGTCGTTTTTATGTTGTTTCGGCAAGCTGCTCCGCGGAAATCATGTGTAAGCCGGTTTTAGGTGATCAAATATTGATATTGATTTCTACTAGTTGTTTAGCTAAATAAGAATCAGTGGAATGTTGTATATATTATTGTTCACATTCACCAACATCTTACTTACGTTATATCTCACTGTTCTATTGTACGCCCTGACATATATACAATATCAATTGTATGGATATTAAGATACGGGTAGTGTGTGAATCATGTCGCATTCTACACGTGTCTAAATATTTGTTTCCCGAAAAAAATGTATATAGTCATGTTGTGTTATTTTAACCATATGTCATCTTGCATTTTGTATTGTAAAGTAAGAAATCATATGCACTTGCATAACATGGACTGATACTTTATTTCTTGAAACAGAGTAAGTAAAACTCAACATAAATGATGAACATAACATACGACTAAGTAAAGCATTAGATAAGACAATCGAAACGTGCGATATATCAGTCGCAAGACTACGATGAGCTAGACCAGCGTACTAGATCTTTGGGAACTTACAAACGCTCTCTAAAATCTCCAATGTTGTACTAGCACTCTTTCTCTTGAGGTTCTCATAGTCTTGGCTCTCCATCACTTCACCAAGTACTGTTGGAGATGCCATAAATTTGAGGCATGCATGTTTGAGATTGTCACACTTATGTTGATCAGCTAGGACATATGTAGTTGCCACTGTCTGTACATCAAGACACCTGCAAAGCGTAGCCTCACATATGACCTTCAGCTTTTCAATTGCGTATCTATCAGCAGCCTCGAGTAAGTGGCGTAAAATCTCTTTTCTTCCTTCGTCATTTAACTCCTTGAAAGGAAGCATCAAACAGTCTGTGTAGATAAAATGTAAGAGAGCCCTAAAAACGTCAGGTAACATATCTTCCACGACAATAGACGTTCCATGTTTCTCCTTCATTGGGCCACAGAGTTGCGCCCTAAACACAGGGGATCTTGCAGCAAGCACTATCCTATGCACAGGAAATTCTTTACCTTGGACGCAGAAGGTCACGTCTGCCCCTTCTTTTGACTCTAACAGATTTGCGAAATCAGTTGATAGCTGTGATGGTGGCAGCTTGACTTGAGGTGAAAGTAGTAAGCCACTGCAAGTCACCACTGGATCTTTCATAAGAGTGATGGAACACTCGATCGAGAAGTGGTCAAACAACACATATTCTGTTTCAAGTAAAGTTTTCTCCATGACCTTGTCTCACCCCCCCATCCTACATTTGCCTTCTGCACTAGATAAGTTTAACACTCTGAGATGTTTCCACTTTGTGCACTGTCCCCCTGGGGAGATCAATCTATGAGAAAATACTGCCCTCACTTCTGAATTTTCACTTATAAGCTCACCAAGAATAGAGATGTGCTTTTGGCTTTCAGCATTGAGTCCTTGTGGGTAAAATCTAACTGACCAGTCATAGCCACCAACTTGGAAGGCATGTGACCTTATGAATTTGCCCACATCAGTTTCCTTGATGACACTGTAGTCAGCAACCACGAAGATATGGTTACCGCGAACCAACGCCGCATTACAGGTCGAGACTGTAGTTCCGAACTCCATCTGCAATTCAAGTGCCTGTAATTCCGCATAAGATCGCATTAGCACGCAAATATGTTTTATTATTTTAAAATAACAGAAATATATGTACCAGTGAACCAGCTGGACCTATTCGAAAGGTGGGACACAATACACTACTCGGCCTAGACACAAGTTATGGACCAAACTCACCTAAGCCCACGGCAAACAAGAGTTGCATCAGGGTAACATTATCTCTCTTTTCACACAAAAAATAGATCCACCAAATGTTTTGACTCCCATAAAATAAGAGGAAACGAACGTCGTTCCTCTGGTCTGCTATGGTGTTCCTCTGAGTTAGTTACTACAGTACAAACTAAACGACACCGCAGGAAAATCAATTCCAACTGAATGGCCATTTCTACGATTTTTCCTTTGGGAAAACTCCATGGATCCTTTTATTTTCGGCAAAGACTCTATGAATGTCCTTAGGTACTGTACTTATACACCATAACCGTGTCCTCTTAATAGTGCTTAAACTATTGGTCGCTTCATGAGGATGACTCTATGAATGTCCTTAAGCACTGTACGTATACTATTTCTCATGTAAAAAACTAATTTATACGACCATGCATCTACCTTTGTAGTACTACTGGTACTAGACTACTAGTCTCTACTGTTTACACTACCATCTAGTACCAACTATGGATTAGACTTTTTTACTGTTTTGACCTTCTCAGCAAACCTTAGCATAAAATAAACTGGTCCGAAAACTATTTCACGAGCTGATCCTTTTGATAACGCCACAAGCCATGGCGTTTCATCTCTATTTAGAAACGCCGACCTGTACTGCGTTATTGGCCTGGTCGAGACGTTACGTGGCAGGGTAAAAATGCAGACCTGTATCGCGTTGCTGAAAACGCCAAAAGGCGTGGCGTTGCTGCCCAAAGGTGAAACGCCAAAAGGCATGGCGTTGCAAAGAGCTTGTTCACATTTACCACTATTTATGAAGGGAAGCAACGCAATCCAGGTCGGCGCTTCTAAATAGAGATGAAATGCCACGACTTGTGACGTTATCAAAAAGGTCAGATCTTGAAATAGTTTTCGAACGAGTTCATTTTGTGTTAAGATTTGCTAAGAAGGTGAAAACAGTGAAAACAAATCCCTGTGGATTGAATAAGCGGACCTTGGAATCGAAGAGCGCACTGGAATTGCGACCAACAGTAGAAGAGACCCCAAAGCAAAATCGCGGCCGGCAGGCTTTCGAAGACTGGTTGAGATAAATGGAATCTCGTTGCTCACAAGGTAGCCAACCTAGCTAGAAAGAGAGATCGGTATTTCTCGATCTGGGTTGTGTCTTGTGTGTTCCTGCTAGCGTGCGTGGTTGGATTTTAAAGGATTGGAAACATGCCTTCTCATGATAATAATTGTGCGCTATCTATTGCCATCGGCAAATATTTAGATAATTTAGTACCAGGCCAAATAATCCCATTAGTAATTAATACAATAAATGACCAATTATATGTACATAAATGTTCTCACAAAATTAACTGGCTACTATATATCTCTGGAGATATGTTCATAAATGCACAAAATCCTCACCAATTTGTAGCAATTACTTCCTCGATCTTGAGTTTATTAACCTCCCTCGTATTATGGGTCAAACATGGACAAAAATTGTAATTAGGGACTATCTATACCCTCTTATATTGATTTGAGATATGTGCTATCCAACTAACTTAGTACATATACAACTCTTTTTTTCTCCTCACAAATGACAAAACATATGGATTACAAACTTTGCAGTTAATAAAGCTTTAGAGCTACAATGTTGGAAAAAATCTAATATTTTGGATCCAATTTAAATATACAAAATGCGTTTTTTGTAAAGAAATATTCAGTATTATATTAACTATTTATGTTGCGCAAAAGAATCCGATTTTTTTGTCACATTGCGTTGTTGACTTGTATAGTGTGAACTCAATGTGCCGCTTTATTTGTAACATCCAAAAGTGACAACATGCACACGGCATGAAGCAGAAAATGGATGGTTACATAAGGAAGTCTACAACCACAAGTTTTCTTTTTGGCTAATAAAATATGAACTGTATATCCAAAAATGACCGAGGAATCGGACACCTCGCGGAAGAACACAGATGAGATCGAGAAATATGTTCCACAACCGATCTCGCTGCACAAAGTGATAGTGACAGAAGTGGAGGCCGAGGCAAGCAGTAGCATGCCACTGTCAACAACGACAATGGCAGCACCGCAACACAAGTGCAGCTCTCACCTACGTGTGCTCGGACCAACAGCCCACCCGATTCGTACTCACAAGAGGATGGCCTGCCGGAATTCCTAACTCCGAGTGGCTCGACTGGGCAGGAACTTATAGTCTCCCAACGCCCCCCACGTCGCTCCCGCTCGGGCGGGGACGAAACCCTAGCTGCCGAGGGCTCTCCTTCCTTCCCTTCCTCCCTCCTCCATCATCGAAGGACGCCGTCAGCCTTTAGCCTAGGGACGGATGGTGGTGGCAGGGACATGCCTCTCTCCTGCGCCATGGGGATGGTGCCGAGCCCTGCGGCATGAGGACGTGTGGCTGATCTAGACTTAGCGGTGCACTGGGCGTCCCTGCCTTGAAACATCAGTGGCGCTGTGGCCGACTATGCCTGGCACGGCGGCCGGCCTTGCTTCGGGCAGCGGTTTGGCTGCATTCGGCGGCGGAGAATGTGCGGTGATGGGCCATTTGACCTCGGATCGGCGGCGGGGGCATGGAGGGCCTTGTGGACAAGTCGGTGCCATGAGAGATCTGGCCTTCGGATATATCTGATCTGGCCAGTGCGGTCTCCTCGCTGCGTGGCGGCTAAGATCGGTGGCGACCCATGCACACGATGCTTCATGGAGGTTCGTTGAGTGGATACGGTGAAAACCTCGCTCTTGGCTTGTTGTCAAGACAGATGATGGCGGCATTTTTTTGTGTCGTTACCTTCTTGAAGGCATCGCCGAGGAGAAGCTCCATACCTCTATCCGCTACCTCCGGGGAAAAAAAACTAGATCAACATATCGGATGACGGTGGTGCTCTAGTGTCATTTCCCCCTTGGGGGCGTCATTCTTGGAGTAGTACACGGGATTGAGGGACCAGTGGTCGACTTCTTTGATGAAGCGGTGCTTCATCTTACACATTGATGGCGACGGATCTCGACGATGTTGCGTTGTGGAGACTCAGCGTCCGATGCGTGAAGGACTCGTGCAGGAGGAGGTTGCTATCTGGCGTCATGATAGCGTCGATGGGAGAGAGGCCTGGTAATGTCGGTGTATTCATTTCCGCTGTGAAGATGGATTGATGGAAGACGACGGCGATGACACAAGAGAATGCGTGAGACCGGTTTGTGCCCCAAACCCAGAACGTGACTTGGTTGGAGCCTCCGGCTTTAGATGTTACGATGTCTGTTTGATATTAGGCTCGGACCGTCGACACCCGTTCATCAAATGGATAAAAGTAGCGAGATTTGTTTTTAAGATGATGGCTTTAGACTACCTGATATATTACTTTATAAGATCTTTGTGAATTAACAAAATGATTGTATGTATCGTCAAAATGTAAAGACCAGAAGTAATCCTTATTTTCTAAAAAAATGGAATTCCTAACTCCGGGGCGCTCAATATGCGCTAACCGAAGCAGCGACATCATTCCCAAGCAGGACGACATCAGGCGCCTCGCGAGTTCCACTAAAGGCAAAGACCCGGCAGCACCATCGAGAGAACCAAGAAGGATATGTGCGTTAAAGAGACACGTGTGGCTCCAACAAGATGACCTAGAAACAGCTGAATATATACGAGCAATTGCAAGCTGAGCTCCACCTGGAGCTCATCCGCCACACCAGCCGGCAGGTCCAGGAGACTTATGTTGGTTGCGAAGGCAACATAAGCCTCTCGTAGCGGAGCGATTCTGCTGAGCATCTGTCACCAGTCCAAAGCATCCAAGAAGCAGTTGCATTAGTGGACAAAAAGAAGGCCACAGCAACAAACCATGACCACTTATCGGAGCTCTTGAAGGTCGTACAACAGGCAACCGAGATACTGCTCCGTCCCATATAACGTTTTATATTATGGGACAGAGGGAGTAGATGGCAAACACGAAAATGTTTCGATAGAGACGGAAAGCATCCGGTCACCTCCCCATGAGCCGCCAATGCACCGAGACTAGGATCCCTAAGACGCAGAGCAGGACAACACAACACTTACTTCGAACGACCTCCGCCACATAATAAAAGCCGCACATGCAAGAATCAAAGGGGCGTCCATCCGAGACCAGTTCGAGTTCCGCCTAGACCTCCACGACCACCTGTGAGCTTGCGCAATGGAGTGTTACGGGCCAGACTACGAGGCTCCAATACCACGTCTAACATCAGGCATCGCACCATCGTGCTTTGGCTACGAGGTCTTAACTCATCAGTTTTCCGCAGACCTTCATCGTACGTGGCATCGAGAAATATACTCAGGTGACATTGCTTTGAGATCTGCGCTATCCAACTAACTTAGCAGATGCAAAACTCTTTCTTTTTCTCCTTGTGAAGGACAAAACACATGGACTAGAAACTTTACAGTTAATAAATTTTTAGAACTAGAATGTTGGAAAAAAATCTTATACAAAATCTGCGCTATCCAACTTTTTTGGGTACCATCTAAATATACAAAATTATATTTTTTGTAAATATATATTATATTAACTATTTATTTTGCACAACAAATCCAACTTTTGTCACATATTGTAGTTCGAATGCGTTGTTGACCTGTAAAGTATGAACTCCATGTGATGCTTTATTTTATACAGAATTGACAACATGCACATGCCGCAATGCAGAAAATGGATAGTTAAATAATGGGGTGTGCAACCACAAGTTTCCCTTTTTAACTAATAAAATATGAAAAATATATACAAAAATGGTACCGTGGGAAAATATCTTTCGAGTATAAATCCATAGTATTCTTTTTGTAACATATACTACTAGGGGTCAATAAACCCCATATTATGTTAGTCATATACAAAATTGACTTGAAATACAGGGGGGGGGGGGGGGGAACCCAGATGGAGGAATTGTATACACTGATCATGTATTGTGGGGCCTGAAAAGGTCCAATGGGGGTATACCAATGCTCTAACAGATAAAGTCAATAAAAAGACTACTATGCCAAAAATTCTTCTCTATTCATGCACGCAAACATAATAACTTGAAGTAATATGCGTGACTCGACACCCCAGTAATCTTTTATCACCATCTAGATAAGTATGCAATGAAAATCGGCTTTGCATCCCCCTTGATGTTGATGACTTCCCATTGTAAAACGTGGAGTTGTTGAGCTATGGAATCCTGAATCCTTTTGAAAGTTCTTCTCTATAACGTAAGGGCTCCAAGGATGTGTAGTCTGCTTTGATTAGCTTCTTGTGCCCGGTGTTGAGTATTATGGAGAATTTGCAACAAACTTACCATTGAAGGCGGGATGGTTAGTCACCTACTAGTATTATGTTAAATGCTTGTTTTCATGCATTGTTGGAATCCATTGATGCATACCATGGAAAAACAATAACATGAGACTTTACGCCCGAATTATGGCATCAAATGGGTACCTCATTTTATAGCATATTGTAGCATGGTGGTCCTATTCTTTTGTGACCGTCTATTTGGGGATTGTTTGTCTTGGATGTCTATAACTTAGACTTGGATTCCATTGAGTGCTTGTGTGGAGTATTTAGAACGTCTATTGGTTGGTTGGTTGCTTTATTAATGTAAATTGGGGTTATATGCCTTATATCTACGAAAGGTTCTTACCAGTTACCACATGTTTCATGTTATATACTCCCTCTGTTTTGGTATATAATAACAATGAAAAATTCCCCAAAACATCCCTATAATAGGTTGTGGCTCCCTTACTTCCTCTCCGCACTGCTTACGGATTAAATACGATTATAGAACGCATGGATATATGTCATTCCAAGGGAATAGAAACATCTAAGATTGGTGCTTTCCTATTAATTATTTTTTACATGATGCACCTTCGTCCATTTGCATGATGAAACTTCATTATGATCTAGTGCTCAAAGGCACATATGCGACATGATTGGGCACGACACCTATGAGTTGGCAGATGGATAGAGGAGCTCATTCACATGGGTAGTGTGTTGATATGAGAAGATCAAGCATGCAGTTACAGAGAGGTACATAGAAAGGATATTAAGAGTAAGATTTCATGGAAATCCAGCATCATTAATGAGAGGGAAATAGCAGGCTTCTTTACGCCAACAACTAAACAAACATTCTACCAAATTTTCGTTATTGGATTTTTTTCCGTGGGGGTGTATAATCAAAAAAGGGAGTACATTGTGAGGTTGGATGCTAGATGTGTCGTTGTTCATTATTGGATGTGGTGCGGAAGAGATCTTTTGCAACAAATGAAGGCACCGGTCAATGTTATTAGAAACCCTAGGTGGGAATGACTCGGGGGTGTATCTAACCCTTCAGGTTGCATGGTTTATATTTCCAATCAACAGAGATTTGAGTACGTACAATACAAATTCTAATGCTATGATTTATGCACCGCGTTTGTACTCTATCTGAGATACAAATAAAATACACAAACTAAAACACCCTTTAATCAAAACTTTTATATAAGTAGAGATTGTTCTTGAATACCTCAATAAAGAAAGTTAAGGGTTTTCTAATCCTCTTTGCCATTTGATATCCTTGTTGGAAATATGCCCTAGAGGCAATAATAAATTAATTATTATCATATTTCCTTGTTCATGATAATTGTTTATTATCCATGCTATAATTGTATTGATTGGAAACACATTGCATGTGTGGATAAATAGACAACACTTTGTCCCTAGTATGCCTCTAGTGAACTAGCTCGTTGATCAAAGATGGTCAAGGTTTCCTAGCCATTGACATGTGATGTCATTTGATAACGGGATCACATCATTAAGAGAATGATGGGATGGACAAGACCCAAACTATAAACGTAGCATATGATCGTGTCAGTTTGTTACTACTGTTTTCTCCATGTCAAGTATATGTTCCGACGACCATGAGATCATGCAACTCACAGACACCGGAGGAATGCCTTGGGTGTATCAAACGTCGCAACGTAACTGGGTGACTATAAAGGTACTCTACAGGTATCTCCGAGGGTGTCTGTTGAGTTGGCATGGATCAAGACTGGGATTTGTTACTCCATGTGACGGAGAGGTATCTCAGGGCCCACTCGGTAATACAACATCACAACAAGCCTTGCAAGCAATGTGACTAAGTGTTAGCCACGGGATCTTGTATTACGTAACGAGTAAAGAGACTTGCCAGTAACGAGATTGAACTAGGTATGGAGATACCGACGGTCGAATCTCGGACAAGTAACATACCAAAGAACAAAGGGAACGTTATACGGGATTGACTGAATCCTTGACATAGAGGTTCGACCGATAAAGATCTTCGTAGAATATGTAGGAACCAATATGGGCATTCAGGTCCCGCTATTGGTTATTGACCGTAGAGGTGTCTCGGTCATGTCTACATAGTTCTCGAACTCGCAGGGTCTGCACACTTAAGGTTTGGCGACGTTTCGGTAGTATAGGGTTATGTATGGTGGTGACCGAAGATTGTTCAGAGTCCCGGATGAGATCCCGGACGTCACGAGGAGCTCCGGAATGGTCCGTAGGTAAAGATTGATATATGGGATAATAGTGCTTGGTCTCCGAAAGGGTTCCGGAATTCACTGGAAATAGTTTCGGATGTTTCCCGAAATGTTCGGGGTACAAGAACACATAAAGAAACCCTAAGCCACGTGCTGCCTCTCCTCTAGATCATTTTTTGCAGTGCTTAGGTGAAGCCCTGTCGGAATTGCTCCACCACCATCACGGCAACGCCGTCGCGCTGCGGAAGGAGTGGATCAAAAAGGCGGAGATCGTCATCGAGCTGTACGTGTGCTGAATGCGGAGGTGCCGTCCGTTCGGTGCTAGATCGGAAGGACCGTGATCAAGATCGCGAGACGATTCGTGATTGGATTGCGGGGCGGATCGTGATGAGATCGCGGGACGGATCGTGATTGGATCGCGGGACGGATCGTGATGGGATCGCGGAACGCTCGACGATTTGGATCGCGAAGACGTTCGACTACATCAACCGCGTTTCTTAACGCTTCCCGCTTAGCGATCTACAAGGGTATGTAGATCCACTCTCCCTCTCGTAGATGCTCATCATCATGGATAGATCTTGCATGTGCATAGGAAAGTTTTTGTTTCCCATGCAACGTTCCCTAACAATCCCAAGTGCACAAACTAATCTTGTAGCTATTTATTATAAAGTTCTTCTCTTAAAAAATGGTAATCTATTTAAATATGCTTTGTACTTGCGTGAAGTATTTGGTTGCCCAACAAATGAGTCGCTCCCGAATAATCACACCACAAAATTGTCATTTTAGGTCGGGAAATGACTATTTGAGGATTATAGCCACCGGTAGCCAATTCATGGTATGCTTAGACCGAATAATTTGGAGGACATCAACTTTTTCACTAATAGCAATGGTATATGAGAATGGCCCTTCTGCTCTATTGTAGAAGAATAATTGAAGACTATTGGTGATATGTAAATATTACTCGAGATATGAAATAATTTGTTGCAAAAAATAGATTCCCAACCCACAGGAAGAGTCGCCATATGTTTGAGAGTTTCATCTCCTGAACACATCACTTTCCCGTGAAGAATATCTCATGCTCGAAGAATCAGGGGACGAAGCGGCAAAGGCAGATTGTCTCGGATACACCTCGTTGACGATAACCCGGCAATTAAGCCCAAGGGTCAAGACTTGCTGATGCAAGACCCGAAAACGAAAGCATGACTCGTCTAGACAAGAAGGACCATGCCCGGGTTGTCTAAGGTGCCATATGAGCCAGCTCGCCATAGGCTGGGAGCCTGGAAGGAACCCGACGAGGGAAACAAGACCCAGTAATTGACTGACCGGACCTGGGTTGATTGGTGCGGAAGATAATAATGATTCCCTCATGAAGGTAGAACGTGTCCTAGCATGGGGATGTCCCAATAGGCCGACTTGGGACCGTTCGAATAAGACCCGAACTAGTATCTAGTTTGTAATAGAAAAGAGACTAGTTGCAATCCTATTAGGACTCTACATATATGTCAGCGCCTTCAACTTATATAGGGAGGGGCAAGGCACCTTAAGAGGGACAAGTCAGGACAGACAGACAAGTCATAGACAAGATCAGAGAAGAAACCCTCGATATCTAGGTTAGCGATTGTGCACCCTTGTAATCGAGATCATCATCAATAAACACACATCGGAGGGGTCGAACCTCGGTAACACTCATCTCTTGTTCCCAATCAACCCTATCCAAGCAACCACCTAGTTGCAGTGGCTCCTAGACTTAGTCCTTTCACTAGGACATATGCCGTGACAAAACCACGACATGGATGATCCGCAACAAGGCAGGCCATGTATGGATTCCCCGTGCACAACTAGCGTCTATTCTGCCGGTGATGGGAGAGCACGGCGGCGGCAGCAGCTAGGTGTCACCACGTTTTCGCCAAACTCTAGCATACTGGTTCGCCATCCCACATTTTTATGACATGGCATTCAGGTTGCTTAGTTTGGAAAATAAGCAATGAATTTTGAGGATAGATTGAACCTATAAATAGTAGTAGAATAATCACAAACAATATGTAAACGTGATACAATGATTTAAGGTGAGAAAACATTTCCATCTAGGAAGTAAAAAACATGGATATCTAGAGATTTACCATAGACTAGGTATCTTCCTATCTTACAATAGGAAACAACAACCACATGAGGCAAGATACACTACAGGAATTAGGGACTTTGCCGTCTACCATGGCTGACGGCAAAGGCCTTTGTCGTCCGTCAGCAAACGGCAAACATTACGGTAAAGAAAAATCCGGTAAAGAGGTCCTTTGCCATCCTCATTGTGCCCACGGACGGCAAAGAATCTTTGCCGTGGGGGAGCAGACGACAAAGAGCTTGGACGGCAGACCCACGGGGTTAGGGTCGGCAAGTGTTAACGGTAGTCTTCGCCGTCCGCCTGGGGTCCACCCTTTGTCCTCTGCCTTAGGCCCCCCCTTTGCCGTCCGTGGGCTGACGGCAAAGAAACCTTAGGGAGCAGGGGTTTAAGGCCCTTTGCCACCTGGGGACCCCCTTTCCCGTCTGCCTTAGGCCCCCCTTTGCTGTCCGTGGGCAGACGGCAAAGAGTAACCAAAATGTCCCTTTTATTTTATTTTTTATTATAACAATTTTCACAGCAATATATATATATATATATATTTCACAGAAATAATGTTGTTGCCATACTGATAACCATATTAAAATAAGTTTCATCCATACATACATACATATTATGCAAGTTTCATCCGTACCAAACCATATTACAATAGTTTCATCCATACATACATAGTTTCATATCCATATGTAGCAAGTGTCACATTGTTCATCGATATAAAATAAAAAAATACAAGTAACCCAAGCACTCCATCAATGCAAACTTCCGTGAAGTGAATGTAATCAGCAAAATGGGAAATAAGAAAATTAGAAGAAGAAGACTAGATGAAGAAGAAAACTAAGTAAGCTTATTATGTTTTTTATGAGAGAACTTAGCTAAGTATAGGTCATTTTTGATAAAAATAGGCCTTTTTGGAGCTAATTTAGCTTACTACATCATTTAGGAGGAAACTAAGCTAACTATATGTCATTTTAGAGCAAACTTCGGTAAAAATAGGTTATTTTGGAGTTAAATATGTTTATTATGCCATTTTGGAGCTAACTAAGCTAATTATAGGTTTTTCATAGCTAAGTTGGGTAAAATAGGTCATTTTAAAGCTAGGTAAGCTTATTATGTCATTTTGGAGAGAACTAAGATAAGTATAGGACATTTTTGATAAAATATGTCATTTTGGAGCTAATTTAGATTACTATGTCATTTAGGAGGAAACTAAGCTAAGTATATGTTATTTTTTATAAAATAGGCCATTTTGGAGTTAATTTAGCTTACTATGTCATTTAAGAGGAAACTAAGCTAAATATATGTCATTTTAGAGCTAACTTAGGTAAAAATAGGTCATTTAGGATCTAACTATGCTTATTATGGCATTTTGAAGCTAACTAAGCTAATTATAGGTCATTTAATAGCTAACTTTGGTAAAATAGGTCATCTTGGAGCTAGCTAAGCTTATTATGCCATTTTGGAGCTAACTAAGCGAAGTATAGGTCATTTTGATAAAATAGGTCATTTTGGAGCTAATTTAGCTGACTACGTCAATTAGGAGGAAACTAAGCTAACTATATGTCATTTTAGAGCTAACTTAGGTAAAAATAGGTCATTTAGGAGCTAATAATGCTTATTATGCCATTTTGGAGCTAACTAAGCTAAGTATAGGTCATTTAATAGCTAAGATAGGTACAATAGGTCATTTTGGAGCTAGGTAAGCTTATTATGTCATTTAGGAGAGAACTAAGCTAAGTATAGGTCATTTTTGATAGAATAGGCCATTTTGGAGCTAATTTAGCTTATTATGTCATTTAGGAGAGAACTAAGCTAAGTATAGGACATTTTTGATAAAATAGTCTATTTTGGAGCTAATTTAGCTTCCTATGTCATTTAGGAGGAAATTAAGCTAAATATATGTCATTTTAGAGGTAACTTAGGTAAAAATGGGTCATTTAGGAGCTAACTATGCTTATTATGCCATTTTGAAGCTAACTAAGCTAATCATAGGTCATTTAATAGCTAACTTTGGTAAAAATAGATCATTTTGGAGCTAGCTAAGCTTATTATGCCATTTTGGAGCTAACTAAGGGAAGTATATGTCATTTTTGATAAAATAAGCCATTTTGGAGCTAATTTAGCTTACTACGTCATTTAGGAGGAAACTAAGCTAACTATATCTCATTTTAGAGCTAACTTAGGTAAAATAGGTCATTTAGGAGCTAACTATACTTATTATGCCATTTTGGAGCTAACTAAGCTAATTATAGATCATTTTATAGCTAACTGGGCTAAATTAGGTCATTTTGGAGCTAACTAAGCTTATTATGCAAGTTTGGAGCTACCTAAGCTTATTATGTCATTTAGGAGGAAAGTAAGCTAAGTACAGGTCATTCTAGAGCTAACTTGGGTAAAATATGTTATTTTGGAGCTGAGCTAAGGTAAGTAACCATCATTATGCGGTTGTTAAGCAAAACAATAGATAAAACATACCATTCTCGTCAACATGGAGGTGAAGCACGGTGGCTCTGGCTTGTTTCACCTGGAGAAGGTTGCCTTCTACAAGGGTCGTGCGATGCATTTCGGGAGATATTCTGCACCAAACATCATTTGCAATGTGTCGTTAGCATGATGACACTCAAAAGATCACTGTATTGAAATGAAACTCGCCGTCCCCGCCATGTTAATGACTGGCATCGTTGGAGGGACGTGGCCGGTCTTCTCGCACATAGACTATACATTTGGTTTCGACAAGTCAAACTTTTTAGTTATTAATGAAACGAACATTAAAATGCAAGATTTGACAAATATGAAGAAGAAACTTACCACGAAGAGCTCGTACATGGCCCTGTTAGACGCATCGTTCCGTGCCCTCTCCGACTCCAACAACGCGGCCGTCCTCTCCTCCATCTCCTTATCTTTTGTCGCCAAAAGCGCCTGCGTTGCCTCTCTCTCTTTCAGAATAGCAGCCTGCAACACAATTCATTGTTAGCATTGTAATCATATTGGTTCGCACACACAACGTAATGCGGAAAGATAGATGAGTCCATTAAACTAACCTCGATGGCGAGCTTGACTAGCCATGGACGAGGTGTTATCTCAGGACAGGAGCTCGTTTGGCGTGCCTTTATCTGCCGGAGAGTTCTAGGACAACATATAAGGCCATCTCCAATGGCGATCGAGCCATGGGGCCTCCCGTTGCCAGCTATCATCACCAGCTCTGGATCAATAGGCCCCTGGCTTAGGTTAAAGTCCTCCCCTTTCCTCGCCTTCCCGTGATCTCTGTACTTCACGAGCTTGTGGTGGGAGGAGATGTTGGTGAAGTTTTTGAGGTGATCAAGGTCAGACTGAGAGAATGCCTTGACCTTCTTGTACGAGGCAGTATGGGCCATCGCATAGAGGTCGTACGTCTCTAGCACCTTCGTCTTATTGTGACGTGCCTAAAAGAGAGAGGGGGGCGAAGTATTAGTAAAGGGCTCAAGCTAGCATTAAGAATGAATTGCATGAGTCATGAAGCAAACCACATACCTAGTTCTCACCAAACTAATTTAAGTTGACGCTCCCTTGATTGTGTGGCACACCAACCATTTTGCCATGCCTCTCCTTGGCATTGTTGTGGCTGGCCTCCCACTTTTCGGAGCACCACTGATCCACCAAGTCCTCCCAACAATCCATCTTATCCAGATACCATCTCAGGGGCACCTAAGTTAATAAAGAGAAATTTGAGCGCTACGCGTAAGAATCAAATCAAGAAAACTAACTACAAGGCCTTAATAATATGTAATTACCTTCATGTAATGCTCCTTCTCCATATTAGAATCGCGACACTTCGTCTTTTCCTTCCTAATACGCCGCGAGGCGTAGTAGTCTCGAACAGCCCACACCCGAGCCTCGTGCCGCCAGTTTTGAAGTAGGCGGCGGCATTCGGTTTCAATAACCTTTGTCGCGGCCTCCCCGTATCCCTCCTCACACCTGTAGAATGTCTGCATACGAGACAACACTGATTTGTATAATAACTAGCTATTGTTGATTTTTAATTATGTAAAGCATAAATTACCCAGAACTGTCTGATCACCATGTCGGCCCTCGTGTGGCACAAAACACCGTCATTCTCCACCTCCGGTGGGGCCGGGGCACCCAAGTAGTGCTCCCAGGTCATTCCTACCTCTCGACCCCGACCGGGCAACGTAACAAACCTCGGGAAGTTTTGTCGGCAAAGCACACCAAGGACACTATTGGGCTTGCCAACACCCTTGGCAACAATCCAACCCCTGTAGTATGACAAATTAAAGCCAACACATTAGATACTTGAGAAAACGTGAAGGCAAAAGGTTTAATAAGAGTAAATGAACTTACTTGTCCCCATTAGGCTGAATCGACCACCTTTGCTCGCGGGTCGCCGGCACGGGCGGGATCCCCGTACTACAACGCTGGTAGACGGTGGCCCCCTCACCCAGCTCCTCGTCGCTATCAGCATGGCCACTTGGCTCCAGCTGACCCAGATCAGGCCAAGTATCCCACTAGGTCTCTTGGGACGTACCCTCATCTCTGCTTTCCTCCGGAGTCTCCTGGAACGAAGCCTTTGGGACACGAGTCTTGTTGGTTGAAGGCTCGTCGACCTGAGGCTCGTGAACCGGAGTCCGTGTAGCCTACACCTCAGATGGGTCCACCCTAGCAGTCATGTGCTCAGGTGAATCACCTAGGGTGGCGCCGAGGAAGGCGTGACAGCCACCCTACCTCTCCCGTGGCCACGTGTACCTTTAGTAGCTCTCTTCTTTGCGGGGGGTCTACCTCCTCTCACGAGGGCCGTGGTCGTCGAAGAAGCGGCCACTCCATGCAGAGTAGAGAGCAAAGCTCTCTGGAGAGACGGGGCAGGAATGGGAGTACCCATCCCACCACCCACCGACGAAGAAGGAGCCTCGGAGTGCTCTCGACCCTTTCCAACCATCTTTCAACACCTGCCATGACAAAGAGTAAATGAAATTAGTACAACATAAATACCAACATGAGTAATAAAATGTATATAATTTAAGTGTATCATCATCATAAATACCAACATGAGTAATAAAAATTGAATACCTAACATGAACTAAAAATTTATATATGTATATAATAATAGTTGAATACCTCACATAAACTAATAATAATCTTGATCGTCTATATATGCTTCGGGATCAATAAATGCACCATGATCATCACTATCATCAATAAATGCAGCATCATCATCAATATCAGGAAGAACATGTGGACGGCCTCCATTATGTAATTGGTCAAGAAGTGACAGGTCATCTGCAGTAGTAACCTCTTCTTCTTCTAGCTCTTCCTGTTCTGGCTCAGGGGTTAGGACGGATTCACTGTCGCTGTCTACTTCAATGTTCTGGGGTGAACTAGAGCGGTTCTTGAAACGTTTTTTTGGACATACGTGTTTCTTGGAAGAATTCTCTTTCATATGTGTCTGGGTTAATGTGAGGTTCGTAATCCTCTTCATTGAGGGTAGGTGGTCTAAAACTTGGCGGCACTTCATAAACGACATCCCAACCTTTCAGATTTGGATCAGTTTGGTAGGCCCACGGTAGATAGAAAACTTGTGTCGCCTGTTGAGCCGTAATATAGACATCGAGAACATCTAAATGGGTGCTTTGGTTGATTTCGACTAGCCCTATATGTTCATGAGTCCTTCTAGTCTCCTTCGGCTGAAACCAATAACATTTGAAGACTACGACGGTCGGTGGGTTTTCACCATAGAATAGAAGTTCAAAATTGCTTCAACTCTACCATAATACTCGGTACCTCCTTCGCCGATACTAGAGACACAACAATTTGTAGTCTTTAGGTCGGGCATAGATAGCTTTTTGCCAAAGGTACGAAAGCGATACCCGTTGATGTCGTATTTGTCAAATGAACGGACCTTATAGTCAAAACCATTAGTGACTTGTCTCAACTCGACGTCCATAGACTCTGCATCAGCCTACAAGTTTAATATGGTAGAATAGATGCATTAGCCGCAACTTAGACTAAGAAATCAAATGGTCCATTAATGGTTATTAATCACCCTTTGATTGAACCAAGAGATGAAACCGGGATAGTCGCCTCCATGCTTTGCCAGAAGCTCATACTATTCGACGGATTCCTTTTCGATGACCGATCCATCCGAGAATTCAGCGACATGTGGACTATATCAAATATCCGGGAATAAGAGCAGTTAAAAGGAATTAGAAGTTGCGGAACAATAATTTACCGAGAACTTACTCGATGTACGGCCGCACTTCTATTAGGTTGTTGAAGATATACAATGAAATGGTTCGCCATTGTTCGACATCCAACGATTTCCCTTTCGAAGCACCGGCTGGTGCGAGCTTCCCTTTGAATAGGTTGAGGTTGGATCGACCCTTTTTAGGATTGCCATCATTGTACCGAGGCTTCGGGTTATGCAAATGATGATTTTTGGCTTTGTAGTGTGCTATCACGAAGTTTGCCGCCTCCTCAGTAATGAATGCCTCAGCCATCGATGCTTCAATTCTACGTTTATTTTTACATTTAGCTCGAAGCGTCTTTTGCATCCTCTCAGTTGAGAAGCACCATCGATTTTGAACGCCCCCCCAATCTTGCCTCAGTCGGGAGATGCAAAATCAAATGTTGCATTGGATTAAAGAAGCCCGGTGGAAAGATCCTTTCTAATTTGCAGATCAACTCCGGCGCCAACTCTTCCATTTCATCTAGCACGCCAGGCGATAGTTCTTTTGCACAAAGAGAACGGAATAAATAGCTCAGCTCTGGAAGTACTAGCCATTCATACTCAGGGATAAAGCCACGCAATATCACCGGCATTACCCGCTCAAGCCATATGTGCCAATCATGACTCTTGAGACCAAATATTTTCAATTTTTCAAGATTCGCTCCCCTCTTTAGATTCGCAGCATACCCATCGGGGAACATCAACCGCATTTTCACCCACAATAGCATTTCCCTCATAGTTGGCCTTCCAAGTTTGAACCATGCCTTTGGCTTCGCTACCTTCTGCTTTCCTTTTCGTTGTCGCAAGTTTTGTAATGGTCTATCACATAGAGCCTCCTGGTCGATTCTAGCCTTAGGATTATCCTTTGACTTCCCCTCTATGCCGAACAATGTACCAAAAATGGCCTCCGCCATATTCTTTTCAGTGTGCATCATGTCGATTTTGTGTGGGCAAATGAGGTCTTTGAAGTAAGGCAGATCCCATAAGCATGATTTGTGAGTCCAGACGTGTTCCGTATTATACCCTTTGAAATACCATGGACGCAAAGGATCTGGCTCGAGAGCGTTTAACTGATCAAGGGTCTGTTGGCCTGTCAACGCAGGTGGTGTAGTGTTTTTGACATCTCTACCTTTGATGAAATTCTTCTTGTCTTTTCTGAAATTATGGTTAGGATCCAGGAACTGTCTATGCATGTTGAAGCAAGAAAACTTGTGACCGTCCTTTAGCCAACAGAACTGAAGAGCTGCATTGCATGTGGGACACGGGAACCTTCCATGCACACACCAGCCAACGAATGGCGCATACGCCAGATAGTCATGCGTCGAGTACATGTACCACACATGCATTTTGAAGTTTTTTTGGTAGCGGCGTCGTATGTCTTGATCCCATTATCCCAAGCTTCTTGCAATTCATCCTTAAACGGCTACATGTACACATTCATATTCTTCCCCGTTATCAACGTCAGGAAAATGTTCTTTCTTTTCATGGTCTCTCCGGGGGGAGGTTGAGTGGAATGACACATACAGGCCAACAACTGTCTTGTGTTGCCGTCATACCATACACATTGAACCCATCTGTGCTGATGGCAACTCGAGGGCGCCATGGATCTGCCGATTTATCCTTATGTAATGCATCGAAGTGCTTCCATGCAAAAGCATCTGAAGTGTGTCCCAACATCTTGTTCCCATCCGCATCTGAAGTGTGTACCAACATTGAACCCATCTGTGCTGATGGCAACTCGAGGACGCCATGGATCTGCCGATTTATCCTTATGTAATGCATCGAAGTGCTTCCACGCAAAAGCATCTGAAGTGTGTACCAACATCTTGTTCCCATCCACATCTAGTTCGGTTCTTTTGCCCAATTTGTGCCATGTCATCTGTCTGGTCGTCTCTTCGACCATGAAAAGACGTTGAAGTCTTGGTACGATTGGCAGATACTGAAGAACATTAATGGGGATTTTGGTTTGAATCTTCTCACCCATACCGTTGTCTACTACAATATACCTGGAAAAATTGCAAACGGGACAATAGTTTAAGGCCGCATAATCAAGCCTAAATTAGGCACATCCATTCTCACAGGCATGTATCTTC
Source organism: Hordeum marinum (assembly GCA_022496015.1). NCBI lineage: Eukaryota > Viridiplantae > Streptophyta > Magnoliopsida > Poales > Poaceae > Hordeum > Hordeum marinum. The sequence goes on from CM039678.1 coordinate 560,661,634, forward strand.
TCATAGGGCATCTTAAGTACATGGAGGATTTTGTCTGACTGGTACAGGTTTGCAGGCATTACATGGCCTTTGGGTAGAAAGCGTCCAAATATATCGTCATCATCACGTTGTAGCCTTCTCTGCCTAGGTTCAATTGAGCCTTCAGAGACATTACTTGTACGATGGCATCCAGCTGACAAAGCTTAGTGTGCTCGTGGAGAGGACGTTTTGAAGACTCCAACATTTCATAGAAGGCCATTGCAGATTCCTCGGCATCATCAAAGTCTTGCACCATGTCTTCGATCTCGGTACCATGCTCGTTGGTGCGACGACGAACCACCTCAGCTCTGGCACGTTGTTCAGACTCACCATGAAAAGTCCATACCATATAATTAGGCGTAAAACCCCACTTCTGCAGGTGTTTACCCATTTCAAACTCTGTTCGCTTTTTAAAGTTGTCGCATTTGGGACAGGGGCACCATGTTTTTTGCTGGCCATTTGCAAATGCGGCTCTCACAAACCCCCTGGTTTTTGTTAACCATTCATTGGTCATGTCTTTCTGACTAGGGTGATCAGTGTACATCCAAACACGATCACCCATCGTCTTCTCCTTCTCCTCCATGAAAGCACTACACATTTAAATCTATGTGATCAACAAGAATTTTCAATTCCGATAGAAAAATCTATCTATCTATCTATCTATATATATATATATGTATATAATATATACACACTACTTTGCCACAGAGGGGGTTCTGGGTTGTGCTAGATCTGCTGCTATGCTCTCGTCTCATAGGGGGGCGCGAGCTTCCGTGGCTCTCGCTGGTTCTCGGCTCTCCTCTCTTTTGGTGTTCCTATCTTCTTCTTTGTGCTTCTCCGCTTGGGCTTCTGCGTTCATCTTCTTCGCTCCTCTTTTGCTCTTCGCTCCTCTTCTTATGTTTTTCCGCTTCTTCTTTCTCCTATTTTTCTTTTCTTCTTTCTTCGTCTTCTATTATTTTCCTTTTTCCTCTTCTTTCCCCTCTTATCCTTTTTCCCCTAGCTCTAATTATCTAATTATCTAAACCTAAACCCTAAACAAAATTAACACTAAAACTAAATGTTAACTATAGTAGAGACTAAAATTTAACTAATGCTAGACCTAACTAAATAAGGTAAGTAACCCTAATTCCTAAAATCTTACTAACTACAACTAAACTACATTTTTTACATCTTCTACAACTAACTACAACTAATTAACTAACTACAACTAACTAATACTAAAACAGAACAGAAAATTTACTAAAACAATGAAAAAAATGAAAAAACAGAGAGGGGGAGGGGGCTCACCGGAGTGGGGGAGGCGGAGGCCAGCGTTGGTGGAGATGGAGGAGGCCGACACCGGAGTGGGGGTGTGGCCGGGGGTAGCCGGGGGAGGTGCGACGTGGGGGGTGGCCGGGGGCGGGGCCGGCCGAGGGAGGGGCGGCCGGGGATGGGGCCGGCCGGAGGAGGGGCGGCTGAGGGAGGGGCGGCCGGGGGCGGGGCCGGCCGGGGGAGGTGCGGCGCGGGGGAGGGGGCTGGCGACGGCGGTCGCAGGGGGAGGGAGGGCGGAGTGAGGGGGAGAGAGTGAGAGAGAGAGCAAAGGGGGGCGGGGACAGCCGTTAGTAGGGCATCTCCTTTGCCGTCTGCCCCCAGACGGCAAAGAGAGACATGGCAGACGGCAAAGGAGCCCCAGACGGCAAAGATCCCGTCCGTTTGGACCTGGCCAGGCCCAAGGTCCAGTGGGACCCTCCTTAACTCTTTGTCGTCTGCCCTGGATCTCTTTGCCGTCTGGGGGTAGACGGCAAAGAATTGGCACATGGCAAACAGTGCCTTTGCCATGTGCCAGTTCTTTGTCGTCTGCTTTGTGACAGCAGACGGCAAAGAGCATCTTTGCCATGTGTCAGCAGACGGCAAAGGCCTGACACATGATAAATAACTGAATTCCAGTAGTGATAACAGTAAAGGAGAGTTAACACATTTTATGTCCCGTTTTGTAGTCTATCAATTGTTATCTATTTGTTGAACCATATCACACGAATGCTTTTGTCCGAGTGGACACGTGAGTTTCCAATGACATTTCCATGCAAATTTCAGCTCAGTCAGCCAACCTTTGTCGTACAATATATTCGTTGCTAGGGATGACAATGGGCATAATCCCCTATGGGGACCCCTAGAACATCCCCGTCCCCATCTATTCCCCCTCATCCCATCCCCATCCCTGCTTACATGACTGGGGATGAAATTTCCCCATACCCAGGCCCCACTAGGAATGGGCCCCATTTGTCCGCCATATACTCATATATATAATATTACATACTATAAACAACATATATGCATCTGAATAAAACATGGGTTTTCCTTGTTCTACTGCTACTAATGTAGGTTGTATTGACTTATTGGTCATGGTGGTGGCTGAGGTGAGGACAAGAGGTAGGTATAAGTTTTTTCAGGGCTTCATTGTTTCATGATTGTTTTCGGGTTGAACGGAGTGCATATATGTAAATATGTACATGGCCCTACTTGTCTTAGTTATAAGTGGGTCCTCGATGGGTATCGTTCCGGGGAATAGAATATCATCACCATACCCATTGTACCCTATGGGGAATATATTAGTTCGGTAAATATCCCCATGGGGAAGGTTTTCTCCCATCCCCACCCCGAATAGATTAAATCCCCATGGGTTTGGTTGGTATGGGGACTCTTTGCCATCCCTATACGTTACCCAAAATCCCTCTATGTTCGAATAGTAGCAGTCTGAACTTATAATATTACTCTCAAATTTGACGCTCCACTGAGCCTATCATCAAAACAATTGGCCAGATCAAAGTATTCAAAGTGTGACAAGCTAAACAAATTTGGTGCCAACCAATATGGTCGATCCTCCCATCACCAACTTGAAGACTGACTAGTCTAGGGACACCCAACTTTTACTGAATCACCTCGCATGCTACTTCATCTCTTCTTCATCGGTTGTTGTATTGTGTGTGTGCCCTCTCGTAGTGCGATCCATCACTGGACAAAGGGTGGCTATGGTATCCTCCTTATATGCTTCATCAAATAGGCATCTCAATCATAGGGTGGAGTTGACATCAATGATTTACATGTGTTGAACTTATGTGTTGCAGTTGGGCTGCCAACACGCCACCATTTGAAGAGACATAGCCCACCAGGATTATGGTTTTCTCTTAACTTATATTTTTAGTTGGAAAACCCACACATCAAATTGAAGGACATTTAAGTCTAACAATGATCCAAGCTAACTATATCTTCGATTAGCATGAAAAAAATGATTGTGCTTTTAGTTATGTCGTAGAAAGGCAGATGACCCGAATTAGAGATCAAACATTCTTGAGCCCTCTCCTGGCCAAAATCCGAATGGGTGAACAAGTGCCCATTCCGCTCATGTTGGCTTGCTACTGATGGAGAAGAACACACCGAAATAGTAGACTACATAGTCTATACATGCATTTTCCTTATAGAAACACTCGTCGGTCGATTGATAAACGTACAACCAGCTGCCACAACGGAGCACCTCGCTTGAGCATGCAAAACTAATCTGACCACACACTAGTATGTGTTGCCTCAATGGAGGAGCCGTGTTCAATGGATATGTAGCCCGGCGCCACCTCCAGGCCTCCTCCGGCACCGGCGAGGACAAAGGATGTTGGGACAATGAGAAGGTTGCAACTCCTGACATATGGGCATGGAGATTAGAAAGGCATTAGCGGCCAGGAGGACTTTTGAGGAGTCAAGGAGGTCGTAAATGTAGCATGATGAGGAACCGGAAGCGACGGGCGTGTAAGATAAAAGGTATTTAATTAATTTCTACCAGGTAAGCAGATAAGTATTTTTTTCTGCCCTTAACTTGTTGCAAAAGTTTATTTATTAGAGCTAAGCTAATATACAAAGATCATAAATCTATTAGAAGATATATATAAGAGGACGTGCTATTTAGATGATACAAATGACAACATTGGAGAACACCTGGTAGTACGTGTGGAAAACCAGAGGGTCTAAGTAATGATGTCGCTTTGGTTTGGCTGTGGGACTTATTATGTATGTCTTAGAAATATGAGAGGCCAAAGGGTATAAAGACTGGGTGAGTGTCCAATTTGTAATTTTGCCAAACTAAGGGAGAAAAATTATGTGTATTGACCTAAATATTGCTAACTAACTATACTCCAGATGCTACATGTATTTGAGCAACAAAAAAAGTGACTAAACCTCCCATTATTAGTTATCAAACCATGGTCATAGTAAACGAATAAGTAAATAAGTGACTACATAGTGCACCAAGGAAATGTTGGTGCTTGTCGTGATTAACACATCCGCATTGATAATATGTATTTGTACTAGAATATGATCATAACTTCAAACTTAAATTATCATATGTTAACCTTACTATGATCACTTAGTTTGCATCATAATGTGGTTGTTTCACTATATTAATGTAGTTTTCGTAGATAAATACAAACATATCATCTGATATGATCTTCAATTCTCCACTCCTCTAGCACGACAATCTAGAGTGTGAATTAATGATGAATGATGAATGTTAGTGATTCACTTATATAGGTTCCCCAGTTTGCAGGTGGACCTAATGAACTATCCACGGATATGAATCACACGATGAGGGGGGGGGGGCAACGCATGACCTGACATTTTCAATCATCCAAAAGGATATGTGTTCAACAGATGACATATAGCACTTGGATGCCTTACTACTCTCTTATTTAATAATATCATAGTGTGTGTCGTGTTAAACTAGTGCATTTGATTTTGGAGTAAAATTGGTGTTGTGTTACTTAATGAATTTTACCACATGGATCAATAGCTCGGATAACTTACGTTACTAGCAATCCAAGATGCTTGCGTTGTTTTTAACTGTGATAACGATGCACGAAAGTTGAGTTCACAATGATAATGTAAGGTCTTTTTGATGATGTTTCGTGATATTTCACTTTTTTGTATTACTTTAAAGCAAGCAAACCAAAACCAAAACTCTTCTCCCATGTGCATGCAATACCCTAGAAGCTCCCTGGGTATCCAAACTCCCGGCCACCACCACACATTGACAACCAGCAACATGGCGGTGCCACATTTCTAGTGATGATCTGAAAGCACATATGCTCCCTTGGTGGTTTTGATAATTCATGACAACATACATGTTGTGGAGTTAGTTAGGTGTCGTTTGGGGGCTCTTACTTCATGTTGTGGAGTTGAACCAAGAAGTTTGTACGGGCAAGGAGATCGCCTACTTCGTGAAGATCTACTCATAGTGATGCTAGTCCTTCGTGGACGGAAGCCGTTATGGAATAGTCAAGGTTGCTACTTCGTGAACCCTTATGGGTGATTCTTCAATAGACTCTCACAACCGTTACCCTCCGCGGGTTGAAGATTCCATAAACGTGGGTGTACGATAGCGCCACCTATCAGAACCACGTGAAAAATCTCCGTGTCTACAATTGCGTTTGATCTTCCTATCTCTACTCTCTTACATTTGCTTGTCTTACTTTCCGCTGCCATATTTATTGACTAGCATGTGTAAGGTGCATTAGACTTGATATAATTTTTAAAATCTGCCAACCAATTAATTTGGAAACAGATTAGGTTTAATTCTTTTAATTAGACATCCACTGCTCCCATTTCAATGTTTCTCGTTCTTACACAATTGTTTCCTTAATTCGCACATGCTCCGAAATTGAAAACAATATATATATATATATATATATATATATATATATATATATATATATGTATGTATGTATGTATGTATGTATGTATGTATGGATTGACTATTCGTCATCTCGGGTGAGGAATAGCTATTCTTCACCCCCCTCTATTTTCACATCAATGCACCGTTATTTTACGTTTCGTAAATTTTATCATATTTCATACGTAAAAAGAGACCGTAAGAAAATATATAGTCACCGTAAAAAATATTTATGTCATGTAAATTTACAAACATAAAAACATAGTGTAAAATATACATAAAATGTGTTTTTTCGGGTGTTATGACTTATATTTTTATTTTTTATGTCAAACTTTATGTAGTAAATCAATATAAATGTAACTATTTGCATTTGAAATGTAATTGATTTATGAAACGATCGTAATATTACCTCGGGTGAAGAATAACTTATTCTAGACCCTAGGTGATGAATAGATTATATATATATGTATGTATGTATATTCATCACCCAGGGTGCAAAATAGGTTATTCTTCATCCGAGGTAATCTTATGAGCTTTTCGTAAATAAATTACACTTGAAATACAAATGGTTACATTTATATTGACCCACTATGTAAAATTTGGCATAAGAAAATAAAAATGCAGGCCGTAGGACAAGAAAAATTGCATTTTATGTATATTTTACACTATGTGTTTATGTTCGTAATTTTACGTAACAAAAATATTTTTTATGGTGATTATATATTTTCTTATGTCCTGTATTTTCTTGTCCTACGGCCTGTATTTTTATTTTCTTATGCAAAATTTTACATAGTGGGTCAGTATAAATGTAACCATTTGTATTTCAAATGTAATTTATTTATGAAAAGCTCGTAAGATTACCTTGGGTGAAAAATAACCTATTTTGCACCCTGGATGATGAATAGAGTTTCATTTTTGGAGCATGTGCGAATTAAGGAAACAATTGTGTAAGAACGAGAAACATTGAAATGGGAGCAGTGGATGTCTAATTAAAAGAGTTAAAACCTAACCTTTTCTCAAATTAATTAGTTGGCAGATTATAGCAATTATATCAAGTCTAATGCACCTTAGACATGCTAGTCAATAAATATGGCAGCGGAACGTGTGTGTATATTAACTAGTGTAGAAATTAGGAATCATAAATTAATAAATAAATAATACCCATCTGCAAAAAAATACCATGAAGATAATAACAGAAAAAGGAAAACTAAGAAAAGAAAAGAGTAACTCATATCTAGCCATAGTAGGCCCTAGCTAGATAAAAGGCTGTAGTCAGAGCATCCTCCTTGCATGATGGTGCTCGGGTGGGTTATGGGCTGGGCCTCAGAAGCTTGCCATCACCAAATGGGGAGTATGCTATATCTTGCTTAGTTGACGAAAAATCCTCATCTTGCTAACGAGTCAATGAAAATCCTATTTGCACCTCAAAGAACAACATAGTAAGCGAGTATGCTATATCTCGGTTAGTATATGGAATTACCCATTAGCTATACTTGCATGTATCGCGCATATGGGATGGCCCATTAGCTATACTAGATAGTATCGTTGTAATTTGCGCTACTCTAGTTTTGTTTTCTTTTCTCTATTCATTTCCTTTTGCTTCTTCACCATTTTTCTTTGTTACTTTCTTGCTTTCACGGATTTATTTTCCTTTTTTCCTAGGTTTTTTGATTGTTTTTTGGTTTCAGACGGTTTTCATGTATTGTTTGGTTCCTGTCTTTTTGCACCAAGTTTTCTCCGGTTTATTCTTTTCTTTTCCTCTTTCTCTTTGGTTTTCTTTGTTGCTTTCTATATATTTTATATCAATACATTTCTGCATTTTTATTAAAATTTTAATTTTTCTATAAACATGTAAAATTTTAAATACACGTTCAACATTTTTCACATACATGAGTCACATTTTGTTCTCAAATGTATGTTTGTCTATTGTTTCCATGCACATTGTACATTTTTGGTATATGTCTGAAACATTTTTTATATAGATTTAAGCTTTTTTATATTCATTATTAACAGTTTTGCAAATATATGTTTTGAGGTTTCCTTTTCTATTACAGATTACACATATTTTTATACACCCGAAACATTTTATAGATATAAAAAGATACATGTTAAAAAAATGAAATACATGATTTTTTTTCAAATATATGTTGTGATGTCTAAGTTTTTCAAACATATGATAGATTTCCTTATTTTATATAGGCTTGGCATTCATTATATCCGTGATTAACAGTTTGATATAAAGGTTTCACGTTTTTAACAAGAAAACAGTACTATGTGTATGCAAAAAAAGTAGACATGGAAGCATACAACAAAATGTTAAGCATGTATTTTATTTAATGTGTGTACTAATGTATATGAAAAATATACAATACATACGAAAAATGTAGGCATGTGTTAATAAATAAATAACATCTAGGAAAACTAATGAAAACAGAAAAATTACAAAAAAAACAAGAAAGTTACAAATGGAACCAATGAAAAAAGGAACAACAAACAAATAGGGGGAAAATAAGAAAACCCAAAAAATGAGAGAAAAAAGTGGAAAGGAAAACGAAGCCAAAATACTTGAGAAAACCCATAGAAAACGTCAGGCAACCGGGCTATAAACAGTTCAAAAGTCCCCCAAAAATCCGAAAAACAAACTTGCGCCACATCAAAGTGTTTGTCGGCCTAGTAGATCCTGCCTGTTAGTAATTCCTATTAGCAACCGGTATAGGCCAGACATAGCCCTGACGTATTGTTAGGTCCTCTATAAGGGCGCGAGAGCTATATCTTTTTTATAGCTTTTTTTAAAATCAAATCTTCTTTATAGCTATATATAGAACCTCCTCCCCTCGTCACAAAGGTTTTAGTGTTGCACATGTGTGGGCTGGCCTATTTGTTTTTTCCTACTGTTTCTTTGTGTTATTTTTCTGTTTGTTTTTCCTTTCATTTTGTTCTTCCATTTTCTTAATTCTTCTCTGATTTTTGAGGGATTGTTTCTTTCTGGTTTTAAGAGGTTTCTTTTGTTTTCTCTAATTTTCAATGCTATGCATCGGTTTGTTTGTTTTTCCTTCTTTGTTTTTCCTTTTTTCTGGTTTCTTCACCGCTTTTCTCTGGGTTTCTTTTCAAAATACACTCATATAAACATATTTGTATTTTCATTAACATTTTTTGTACACATTCAACATTTGTATGTTTTGATGTATAATTTTACATATTCATTGTACATTTTTCGTATACCTATAAAAAACTTATATTTTGAAATTTATCAACTACATGATTGCTTTTTTTCTTTATTTTCTCTTTAGGTTTCTTTCTTTCTTTGGGCTTTAACAATGTAGACATGTTTGATGTCTACTGTACATAGACTTTGTTCATTTGCATATACATATGAAACATTTATTTGATATATGTTTAACATTTTATGAATACATGATTTACGTTATTAATGTCCAAAGAATTTTTTAATCCATTCAAGATTTTTATATACACTTGTTAAAATTACTTTATATTCGTTTGACATTTTCCGAAATATATGAATGAAAGTTTTTGAAACCCTTGAACATTCTTAAAATGTCCCGCACATTTTTTTAATATGCTATCACCATCTCTTTTTGAATGAAGCTAACAATTGTTTTAAATTGTGTCAACGTTTCTTAAAGTTCAAGACTTTTTATGTCTCAAAACATATGTACTTATAATATTTTCTAAAATAATAATAAAATATAGAACAAAATTATGAACAAAAAAGAAACACTTCCTCCTTCTCAAAATATAAGACCATTTTTCAAGATCAGTTTTCAAGCTAAAAAAATTATATTATATTGGAGACGAAGGAAGGTACCTAGTTGGCCATTCACGATGCCCTAACAAGTTATAGGTTCGGTCCCACCCAATTAGTGAGTACTCTCTCCGTTCCTAATTATTTGTCTTTGTAGAGATTTAACTATGGACTACATACAAAGCAAAATGAATGAATCTATATTTTAAATTATGTCTATATATATTCGTATGTACTTCATAATGAAATTTCTAAAAAGACAAATATTTAGGAACGGAGGGAGTATAACATTTGCGGCCTAGCCAGCTTGATCCAGGGAAGCTTCTGGCCTGGCAAGCTTGCTCCGGCCCTCAACGCAAACAGGCCCCTAACCTGAGCTCTGGAGACGGGCCGCACACTTTGGATTTTCTTATATTCTTTTATTTCCATATTCTTGTTTTGATTTATAATTTATTAGTTTTTCTTATTCTGGTTCATTTTCTGTACCCTCTCTTATTTTATTTTATTTTAAATGTTATCGTTCTTCTAAAAAAATTTGGAAATTTTAAAAAATGTTTGCGTCTTCATGAATTCTCGAAATTTTCAGACATAATCTTCTTTTCAAACTTTGTTAATAAATTAAAAACAAATATCATTTTTGAAGTACATGAGGGAATTTTTTAATTTATTTCATATTTTCCAAAAAGTGTTAAGAATATCAGTATAAACGTCATTTTTAAATCATAAATTCAACAAATGTTCTCATTTCCCATATTGTTCAGGATATTTTTTAAAATCTTTGTGTTTTCATTTACTGTTTCAAAATTTCAACCAAAACTTCTCATTCCAACTTTTTCTTCCATAATTGAAAAACATTCGGATTTTTTTTACAAAACGTGTTCTTCAATTTGAAATGAAACAGGAAAATCTAAAAAAGCAGTTCGCTATAGTGACCTATCGCTACAGTAGACACGACCCAAGTTGATGTATCTTTATCTAAGTGGGCTTGTTTGTTGTGCCCTCAGCGCGTACATGAACCTATGTGTTTTGGTATGCTACAGTCGCTATGGTTGCTAGTGTGGACCTATGTGTTTTGGTGTGTCGGTCTGGCTGTTTCTGGACTTGGCTTTATTTATAAAAACGGGGCGTGAAGTCCTTTTCGGTAATGGTCTCTTTGATCAGCGGATCGACGTGTCAAAATGACTGAGCTAGATGATTGTTTGCAGATGGTGAATCTACCGACAGATCGGAGAAAGCAAGAAGGGGTTTCTGACTGAACTTTGGTCACCAAGTAGTGGGTTTACTGTCGTCAAACTAATTGAACTTGGCTGCCATCATTCTTGTGGCACACGTTAAATTACGTGTGACAGCACGTGGTTCTCGGACAGGTTCGACGCTGTTGCTGTTCCACTACGAAGCAGACCAAATGGTGAGTGCATTTCCAGTCCTTCACAACGAACAAGGACAGTGTGCCACTGGCAATCTCATCTTTAGAGCTTCTCAACTTATGTATTGATAATGAAGGTGGTCCGCCAAGATGTTCCTGCAGGCCGGTCTTCGTCGAATTTAATCAAGACGTACGCATGATGCGTACGTGCAGGTTCGTGGAGGTGATTGCACTTGCACCGCCCGTCTTCCCAAGGATGAGATACGTGTGGCGCAGTTAGATAGAAAACAAAATTGCGTGTGACACATGATCCAGAATGATATGACTCGTGGCTCGGGTCTCCACTTGTATTCAATCTATGGACATGCGTCCATGTAACTCATCAAAGCATATGTAGTACAATAATCTACACATATACGGCAACGATTCGTTGATTCAGCCGACGATTTAAGTGTAAAGAAAAGGCATCAGATGTGCCTCTTTTTCACGGCCAGGAATGTCCGCAAGAGCACGCTGGTGGCACAATACGTGGTCCATGATGCAGAGCACACGCTCATTGGCCAGGTAAGCATATATACTTGTCACATCTATTACATGCCTGCCCTTCTTCCCACGACAGCTTAATTTTTGCATATGTCCCTACCTCAATCGGCATGTAGGGCAGTGGGGAAATTAAAACCAACGAACTAGTTCTGAGGTATGCCTTTTTTTTCATATGTTAAAAAACCTCCAACAATAATACACACATAATAGTACTACTTCCTAAGTTGCAACACTTACTTTATGACGGAGGGAATACTCCCTCCGTCCGAAAATACTTATATTAGAAGTGAATGTATCTAGATTTATTTTAATTATAAATATATTTATTTTTAGAACAAGTATTTCTGGACAAAGAGGGTACTAATTAAGCTAATTTTAAGGTATGTTTTCTCTTTTCCCCCCATATATTGTGAATACCAAAATATAATCCATACATAATACTCCCTCCGTTTCTAAATACAAATCTTTTTAGAGATATCACTAGGGACTAGATATAGATGTATATAGACATATTTTAAAGTGTAGATTCACTCATTTTGTTTTGTATGTAGTCCCTCTTAAAATGTCTAGGGAGTAGTACTATTAAACAAGCTAAGCATGCATAACGGAATATACTTTATAAGGAGATTAATTATCGTTGTTAGGCTTAATGAAAACGTTTTATGTGCCTGCCGGTAGGTGAGAGCTAGCCCGGCAATACGAGGACATGCATGCAAGCCTTTGACTCCAGGATGGTCGGCGCTGGCAACGACCTCGCCAGCCCTAGCGCCAGATCATCATCATCCAACCCTAAATTAGTCTACTTATACCAGTTACAGCACACAAGTAGATGCTGACTAGACACTAAAGAATTATTCTAGTTGTGTGCCTTCTCCTCCAAGAGACCAATAGAGAGGGTTGACATGAGATGCTTAATTTTGTTTACCTAAGTGATTGAATGGTTCATTTTTCATTATTGTATAGTATTTTGCATCCCAGACTGGTGTGAAAGCGTTTGCTTAGGGCATGGCCAATGGTCTGTCCTAGACCTACTGCCCCAGGTTCCACGTAGGATCGGATGCCATGATGGAGCTAAAGCAGGTGCTCGGCAGAGCAAACGGGATCTTGCAGAGGAGGCAAGCGCTCGAGTTAAAATGTAAGAAGAAAAGAAGAGAGAGAGGAAACAGGGGAAGAGAGAGAGGCATGCCGTGGGTGGAGGAAGAAACAAATAATTGGGTTGGGGTCCACTCAGATGAGGTCACCTTATGTTCCCTTCTTTGGATGAAGAAAAATAAAAAATGGTAGCCCTAGATTTTTTATGTCTATTTAGAAGATGGGGCAACACCATACTAATGTTTCCATTGCTCATGCCCTTAGAACATTCTGTACTTTTAGGCCGGTTGAGTAATTTTATTTTAGCCAACATGCAATTTCTTCTGGTTAAGGATAACAATAGATTGATTCTGCTTTTGCACGTAGGCTGCCTTGTGCTGACCTGACGCACACGGACATGCATGTGTTCACGCGTGCATTCTCCACACTGTCACTGGATTAACAAAGTGATTGTGCAGTACTTTTCTATCCAAAGATAAAGACTTCGCTTCAATGGGAGAGATACTTTTACACCCATCACAAAACTGCTGAGATTCCTCTCACGATCGGCTCCGAGCTTGGTATAACTTTTTTATATATTTTTGCGAGAAAGCTTGGTATAAACGTGCGGACAAAGATAGTTGTTGTCCTTGTCGCGCAATCTCGAAGCAGATAACCAGTGTTTTCAACCAGTGGAGAGTCTACTAGGGAGGATTTAATAGCCTCAAGCCTACCCTCCAAAAACCATATTTCAGCTAAATATTCACTTGATAATTATGTTGAGGTGCTTTAGATATAACAATTGCATTACAATTACTAATTAGTCTTAAGAGTTTGGTGTTGAGCCTACCCTCCAGTGTGATTCAAGATTCGCCACTGTTTTCAACCCACATTCAGCATGGGTGCTCCATGAGTATCTTGGCCCACCAACTAGGCCTAATCGAAGAGCAACATAGGCCTATATCAGGGATTTACTAGAGCCAACAAAACTTCCCCTCGTACATCGGTCATCATGGACCCGCTAACACCAGCGTCTCTAGCCCACCAACCATGACCGACTACTTGTTAGTTCATTGAGATTTATTCTGGACATATGGGCTTTGATAACAATTGTTACACAATCCCAGGTCCGCTAACTAGCATTTCAATCCATATGCGTGATGAGCCTGCTCAACGAGCCTGCTCAACGAACATCTTGGCCCAACAACTAGCCCCAACAGGAGAGCAACACAAACCTATACCTCGTCCTTATAAGCCGTATTGTGTCTCCTCTAATAATCAATGTAGAACTAAACCTAACAAATAGCTTAACTATATTGCACCACTACCAATTAACATGCATATATATATATATATATACATATATATGTATATATATATATATATATACGTATATATATATATACATATATATATATAGTATATATCTTGGCCGAACTGAACTACATTTGCACCATTCTATTATGATGGACCTGCTTGTGAAGGTGAGGAAGCGGTGTCTACAGGTCGGATCGTTCTGATCTACGATTTTCTTCATCGCCAATGGTTGTTGTTCGGGTGCATTTCTTCGTTGGTGCATTAGAGCATCTCCAACAGATGCACGGTAGCTCGACTCGCAATTTTCTTTTTGCATTGCCGAAATAGCGTTTTTGTGCGTGGGAGCGACGTAGAGGTTTTCCAGATGCATAAAAACACGGCGCCCAATCCGACGGCTTCATCTACAGCAGCCAGCATGCACGATGCGGCGCCCTAGATTTGCAGCCCGAGAGCCAGTGCGCCCAAGATTTGCAGCGCGCACTACTATTTTTTGTGCGCGTCCTATTTTACAGCGTCTGCTGGAGCGCTGTTTTTAGTCTCCGGCGTACAAAAACGCCGGTTTGTAGCGCGAGAGGCCTTTTTTGGGCACCTGTTGAAGATGCTCTTAGCAGTACGACTTCCGGACTATCTAGTACAGCAATGTTTCCTCGGTTTTGAAGACGGGCGGAGGATGACAGCCTCCCATTCGCTTCACTGTTTGTAGTTGTGGTTGGGTGGTCTTTAAACATAAATGTAATTTATGTTACTTCTGCTCTTTGTACCGCAATGATTGATGATGAATAGATTAGAAGTTTTCTTGAAAAAGAAAAAAGAAGTTGTTGAACCTGTCATTGTGGTGAGCTACATGGCAAGCACATTCCGTTACTAATTGTTACTATTTGTTTTTTCATAATTACACTGTTACTAATTGATTGAACATGTTGGCAAGCTTAAATGCCCTCTTATCCATCACGAGTGAAGCGACAAAAGTATGATCCCACCAACCCCCGAAAAAAAGTATGATCTGTCGATCACGGATATGAGGCTGGTGCATCCGTGCATGATTTTAGGTTTTCGAGGGACCGGATTTGTCTATGGGTTGCCTTTAGCGAAAGCACACGCATCATCTACGGACTAGACTGAAGTAGTACTATTATACACGTCTTAAGCCTTCCATGCTAAACTCTCCCGACGATTAGTAGTACTGACTAGATGTGACCAACGAAACATTCACATTCCTTTCGTCTCTTTCTTAATCGCTTCATGCAACGCGACTACAGCCGTGTCTCCGAGCCGGCGTGGTTGGCCGCGACGTCGCCGACGGAGACGAGAACGAACGGCTGACCGGTGGGAGGCCTTTAGTTTATTGCCGCTCCAGTTGGGTAGTTGTTAAGTCTGAGACGGGGTGCCACAGAAACCTAATCAACTAAACGGGACCGCTTCTTTCAACTCGGACTCCATCACCCAGTACGTACCTGAAACACGCACCGCAGACATTCGCCACACTGTCACCGTATTAATCAAGTAGTATTTCCGCTCTATTTCTTAAGTCTCCTTCAAGAGAGCGACTTGGCTTCATCATCGGTAGATGAGAACCATACTCAACTGGGCGGCAGACATCGCTACAAGCAACCACACGATTATTCCTGGGTACTACAAAAGAAACTACTGGGCCTCTTACTAATCGCATGCCTATGGTGCACGGCCACTTGGCCATGTCGATCGCCAGCATTGTGCGTGGATAGGATTGGGGCAAAGCTGACAATCGTTTATGGCACATTATTCTGATAATACTGTCATTCTCGTCGCACAAAAATCTGTCAGGAAAGTCATTCTCATGGCCCATACGTATATACACGAGCTACACAGGTGTGCATGTGTTCTCCTCGCAAAAAAAAGTTGTATATGTGCTCAGGCGTGTGCACATATTCAATACACGGTCACTAGATTAGTTAAGTGAAATTTACTGGAGCACTTTATCTAAAGACTTTGCTTCACTGGGAGAGATACTTTCACTCCCGTCACAGAACAGCATATGTTCCTATCCCGATTGGATCAGAGCTCACTGTAACTAACTTTGATGAGAAAGGAGGAAGGAACATGCGTATATGGCGTAAGTGATACTCTGCTCGCAGGCTCATTTCAGCTCACGTTCAACAGTAAAATCGCCAAAAAAAACAAAAAAACAACTTCAATGAATGCCAAAACAACTTTTTTTAGTAGTAAACTTTGACAAATATTTTAATTTCTTGAAACATTTCATCATAAAAAGGACATTCGTAGAAGTTATGGCATCGATTTTTTGTCTCCCACAACTTCCATGAGTGTCATTTAGTAATGAAATTTGGTGAGCCCTCAAAATATTTGCCAATGTTTGAACCCAAAATATTCAGCCTTTTTTGAAATTTTTATTGAATTATTTGGATATTATTGTTCGTCCGAGCTCATTTGAGCTTGAGCACAAAAACACCATGTCCTGTATATGGCCACTTCCCTGCCAGGCGTCTTGCAGCCTTCGCCACGTTGGAATGCATGTGTTCACTGCGGATACACTTGTTTATTTTAAAGCAGTACAGACTTCTGGTGAGGCGGCTCATCTAGAAAACAGATGCCCTTTTCCTATGAAACTTCTTGATTTGAGAGGGAATATTTTCTCGATGCTATAGTTCATGAATGGTCAGAAGGATACTAGAGGAGCCACTAACATTGAGAAGTGAATATTCAAAATCAGGCATCCTAGACAATTGCTTTAGGGTTGGGCTATGTAAGCGTATTAGTGGTGAGTACAAGAAAGAAAGAAAATAATCTCCTCGCAATTGTTAATGTTTTTGACATTAAGGCAGAAACAGCGGGCCCTCTCTGCAACTAATTTTGAGGCTAAGCGAGGGGAGGGTGAATTCCTCGCCAAGCTTTCGCTAAAGGAAGAGATTAACTGGGCTCAACCAGCAAAAATATGATTTGTTCGAGAAGGTGATAATATTACGAACAAGATGAGGGGATCATTGTAGGGAAAGACCATCTAAAACCTTACACAATGAACTATTATATGTGACGGTTTGCCTCTCTGCGATCAAATTTTCTTCCTGGTGGAAGACACCATTGATGATATACCTTACTCTCAACCGAGCAAAATTGGCAGCACATTTCAGAAAAGGAGGTTTGTGAGGCCATATCTTAGATGGAGCGTAATAAAGCACCATGACCAAATGGGTTCCTCACTGAATTCTAACAGAAATATTGGGTGTCACTAAGGGTGATGTTCTTCCAATGTCTGTGAACTTACACAATGATGATCTTTCGTTGTTTTTTCTCAACTTTGGAATTACCACGCTTTCACCCAAGAAAGTGATGATGTTTGGATTGACCAATTTAGATTCATTGCTTATTAAATCTCCACAAAGGTGGGAAATAATAAACTGTGTACTATTTCTCATATAGTCATGCACCCAACAAAGACTACCTTTATGCCTGGTTGTAATGTTCTTAGGGAATGGTTGTCCTTCATGAGAGAATCCATGAGCTCCACACTAAGATTGCGATGAATTTATATTTCAGGTGGACTTTGAAAAGGACAATGACAAAGTAAAGTGCTCTTTTATTCAACAAACTCTTCGCATGAAATGTTTTGCAACTAAACAGGGGCAGCAAGTGGCTTATTACATTCAGGACGAGAGTGTTAGGGTTAAGGTCAACAAGGCAAGGTGACCCAATGTCGCCAATTTTCTTTAATATCTCATAGTAAAGGCGAAGGAGGATGGACAAGTTGGGAGCCTTATTCCACATATGGTTCATGGAGGTGGGTCTATCCGGATGACACTGACATTTTTATGGAACCTAACCTCCAAAAACTAATTAATACGAAGTTAATCATGTGTTTTTTTGAACAACTTTTGGGTCTCAAAATTAATTTTCACAAAAGTGAGCTATTCTATTTTCCTAAGGCCAAAGATGTGGAGAGTAGGCACGGGTGATGTCCTGCAAGTGCACAGAGCTTCTCTAGCAATTTCAAAGTATGCAAGGATTGTCGATCCCACATGAGGGAAGGCACCACAAAAACCCCCAACTACATTGTCAATTTCGCAGTTCCGTATGTTGGGGAACGTCGCATGGGAAACAAAAAAATTCCTACGCACACACAAACCTATCCATGGTGATGAGCATCTACGAGAGGGAGAGTGGATCTACATACCCTTGTAGATCGCTAAGCGGGAAGCGTTAAGAAACGCGGTTGGTGTAGTCGAACATCTTCGCGATCCTAATCGCCGAGCGTCCCGCGATCTCATCACGATCCGTCCCGCGATCCAATCACGATCCGTCCCGTGAACTCATCACGATCCGTCCCGCGATCTCATCATGATCCGTCTCACGATCTTGATCACGATCTGTCCCGCGAACTCATCACGATCCGTTCCGCGATCTCATCACGAACTGTCTAGCGATCTCGATCACGGTCCTTCCGATCTAGCGCCGAACGGACGACACCTCCGCGTTCAGCACACGTGCAGCTTGATGACGATCTCCACCATCTTGATCCAGCAAGAGGAGGTGGAGAGGAGAGAGAGTTCACCGGCAGCATGACGACGCTCCGGTGATGGTGGTGGAGTGATTCCGACAGGGCTTCGCCTAAGCGCTGCGGAAAACCGATCTAGAGGAGAAACTGTGCACCGGTGAAACGGGTAGCACGTGGCCGGAAATTCTATCCAAAAACCACCCAATCCACTAGTATATATAGGAGGAGAGGAGAGGAGAGGCAGCCAAGGCCTTTGGGTCGGCCGAAATAGGAGGTGGGAAGCAATCCTACTTCACCTCCAATCCTAGTTGGAGTAGGATTGCCTCCTATTGGCTGATTTTCCACCTTTTGCTTTAGGACTTTCTCTCCTGCGCCATGGGCCTTTGTGGCTGTTTTCCCAGCCCACTAAGGGCTGGTTAATACTCTCCCACAGCTCATGGACCTCTTGGGGTCGAAGTACCCCTCCCGGAGGTCTCCCGGTACACTACCGGCACTCCCGGTACACTACCGATGAGCCCGAAACTTTTGCGGAAACCAAACTGGGACTTCCTATATATGATTCTTTACCTGCGGACCATTCCGGAGCTCCTCGTGATGTCCGGGATCTCATCTGGGACTCCGAACAAACTTCGGTCACCACCATACATAACTCTACACTACCGAAACGTCACCGAACCTTAAGTGTGCAGACCCTGCGGTTTCGAGAACTATGTAGACATGACCGAGACACCTCTACGGTCAATAACCAATGGTGGGACCTGGACGTCCACATTGGTTCCTACATATTCTACGAAGATCTTTATCGGTCGAACCTCTATGTCAAGGATTCAGTTAATCCAGTATAACGTTCCCTTTGTTCTTCGGTATGTTACTTGCCCGAGATTCGATCGTCGGTATCTCCATACCTAGTTCAACCTCGTTACCGGCAAGTCTCTTTACTCGTTCCGTAATACGAGATCCCACAACTAACAATTAGTCACATCGCTTGCAAGGCTTATTGTGATGTTGCATTACCGAGTGGGCCCCGAGATACCTCTCCGTTACACGGAGTAACAAATCCCAGTCTCGATCCATGCCAACTCAACAGACACCATCGGAGATACCTGTAGAGCACCTTTATAGTCATCCAGTTACGTTGCGACGTTTCATACACACAAGGCACTCCTTCGATATCCGTGAGTTGCATGATCTCATGGTCATAGGAACATATACTTGACATGCAGAAAACAGTAGCAATAAACTGACACGATCATATGCTATGTTTGTAGTTTGGGTCTTATCCATCACATCATTCTCCTAATGATGTGATCCCGTTATCAAATGACATCTCATGTCCATGGCTAAGAAACCTTAACCATCCTTTGATCAACGAGCTAGTCCATTAGAGGCATACTAGGGACATGGTTTTGTCTATGTATCCACACATGCATTTAAGTCTCCGATCAATACAATTATAGCATGGATAATAAACGATTATCATGAACAAGGAAATATGATAATAACTAATTTATTATTGCCTCTAGGGCATATTTCCAACACCGTATGCATCCAAACTAAAGTTTGAAAATAATTTACTTCAGTCAGTTGCTAGGAAGACAAATAAAACAAGAGCGTTTACTAAACTACTATCAAAAAGATAAAATGCAGAAATAAAAGGTAACTAATCTAAGTGAAGTTGTGCTTGAGTAATAAATGTTCTCGAGTGATCTAGGGTCATTACCACAAGTATGATCCTGACAACACATGCGAAAGCATAGCTCTACGTTCGTATCACTAATCCACTCGATATTATTTCGCATGGGCAGAGCTAAATAAAGTTACACACCTCGCTCATGTTACCACATATCACGCCCGCCACCACCATTGCATTCCAACTCCGTGTACCACAATGATGATTAAGAGTTTCCCTATGCACACGACATAAAGCTTTAGGGTTCTCTGATACTCCCTATTGCAATGATCCAGGAAGGTAGGGAGATAAGTATTGTCACTACTGACCTCCGCGTCCCACCTTCGAACCAATATTAATTCCCTCAAAATTCCACAAGGGCCTAATGTTAAGTGAGCGATCTTTAGAACATCTGGAAAAATCAACGCATAACAAATAAAGGGGATAATTGGATCGCTTATTTAACCATTAAGTGCAAATCATGCAAGGGTTCATCCAAATCATCAAGAGCTAATACAACTACTGAAACATCATAGAAGGGGGAGACAAGTTACAAGACGACGCAGAGCAGGTGGAGGAGAGGAGCATGGTGGTGGTGATGATGGAGGTTGCTTCGATGATACTGGCGATGGAGGCACCGGCGTGGACTTGGCACCGGCCCGAAGGCTGATGCGTGTGACGATGCATCCACTTCCTCCTCTTGTATTGGCCATTCTTCTCTCTATGGAGGTGGTCTTAGAGAAGTAATGGAGATGAACATGGTTGCAACGTGGAGCTATGTAGGCTCCTGGGGGGCTGTGCCCCTGCCCTCCCAACATTGATCCAATTTGTGAACAAAATAATATGTGAATGCTTAGATGAGATTTTTTTAGCTTTTCGCCCCCAAATAATTGTATTTTACATCCCCCCCCTCGGGAAATTCTTTCTAGCTCTGCCACTGCATGGTTGTGTGTGCAAGTAGGTTACGGAGGCTAGGGTTGGAGGAGTATATATATGGGCTACTTTGGTTCTCCTCCCTAGATGTGATGCATCCACCTTCATCCAAGGGCTCTAGGTGTGCCTAAACATCTCCCATTCTTGTTGGCAAAATAATGCTTGGAACAAACATATAAAAAAAGAGAAGAATCCGAGAAACAACTTTCGGAGTTGTCAATACGAATGCCATTACGAGTAGTCAAGCTTGTACTAGATGATGTCTTCAGCTTTAGACTACTTTGGTAAAAACGGGCACACACTTTTCATACGAACTCCATTTTTTACGTTCTTGGGATCGCTAGAATCATGAGAGTGACGCCGGCGAGCCGGTGATATTATATCTTACTTTGGAGCACTTTGGAAAAATATCATATTTTTTTACATCCCAAATGTGTAACCGTGGTACTGACAGTCATCCGTATCGAACCCATCTTTGGCCTTTTCATACCGTTTGGTCGTAGGTTTCTCAACACACCCTTAGAAACAATAAAAAAGGAAACTGATAAAACAACATTAATTATGCAATGCTCACAATTAATAGAGTAAAAATTATAATCATGCATAAGGGACACATATTTGGTTCAATGGGACATATATATGCAGAGAACCCGCAACAAATGATCTCTAAAAATGCGTAAAATATAGAGCTATTAATGGAAAACTGTTTTGTGTGAGGTGGGATCCCTTATGTTTATGTAACTTGGGATTCACATTCATCATCGTAAGCTGAGCAACAAGGAATGGAAAATTATTGAAGAGAAAAGAAACTCAAAAGTTTGAAGGGTAAGCTTTGGCCATATGAAGTATGACTTACCCTCATCAATCATGTCCTTACTATTCTACCTACGTTCATGTTATATTTTTAAGATACTTAATGGGGTGTTGAAAAGGTTAGACTTTTATCGGCTTAGGTTCTTTTGGCAGTGCGAGGTGTTGAAAAGGTTAGACTTTATTTGGCTTAGGTTCTTTTGGCAATGCGAGGATCGGAAGCGAAAGTACAAACTTGCTAAACGGAGCATTTTGTGTAGTCTTAAGGATCAAGGTGGCTTGGGCTTTGAAACCCTTGAAATAAAAATAAGTGTTTAGTCAACAAATGGTTGTATAAGCTACTCACCGAGGAATGTGTTTGGCAAGAGTTACTACATAAAAAATACTTGAACTCCATTACGTTATCCCAAGTAGGTGATAAGCGTACTGTTTCACCATTCCGGAGGGATTTGATGAAGCCCAAGTTAACTTTTTTTTTAAGATAGGTTTCTTTAAGGTTGATGATGATCAATCGACGAGTTCTTGGGACATACCTGGTTGGGTGACACTCTATTAGCTCTACAATATCCGACCCCTGTACTATATGGTGTTCGGAAAAGTGGATTTAGTGGCCACTGTTCTTAGGGATGGACCTTTGAACATCTAATTCCGCATGGCTTTACTCGGTGAAAAATGGACTGAATGGATCCATTTGGTTTCTAGGTTCATGTCGATTAATCCAACTCAGATGCCGGATTCGTTCTAGTGAAAGGTTAACCACCAATGATGTCTTCACTATGAAGTCAATGTATTCGTTTCTTACGGATTCTAGACCTATTTTCCATAGAAAACATATTTGAAAAACTAAGGTTCTTTCCAAGATAAAAGTTTTCATATGGTTTTTGTGGACATAGGTAGTTCTTACCAAAGATAACCTTGCTAAGTATATCTAGCATGGTAGCAAAAAATGTTGTTTTGTGATTAGGAGGAGACAATACATCATTTCTTTTTGTCATGTCTATTTACTACCTTGATCTGGCATATGATTTATGTCACTTGCAATTTAGCACCGTCAAGGACTATTCCCTTTTTTTTCTCGCGAAATCATCAAGTACTATTCCAAATGTTTGGAAACTGGTTGGGTGGTATTCATCATAAGACGAAGTGCCAAATCCGTATGGGGGTTTAATTTGTAAAGTAGCTAGGCAATATGGGACTGCGTTCCAAATTTCTTCTAGGTTATCTATATATTGGGCTAATGGCTTCAGTACGTGGTATGGGGTCGTCATTGGAGCACTTGGACGTGGCAGAGCAGGTGCGTATGTTATCCTCAAATGGGTCTGATTAGCGTGTAGGTTTCCGTTGGCAATAATCATAGTGAGTATAAAGTATAGCTATGCAGGAAAGCACACGGCAGGGAACATTCCCTCGTCTGACTGTTCCGGCGGCTGGCCAGTGGGAAGTTCCCGTTTCCTCCCCTGTCATTCCCTCTCTGTCCATTTCTTTTCGCACGCACCAGTTAAGCGAGCGGACGACACACATTTTCAATCATGGGTCAGCGCGGCGTGCCACCGGATGAGATGATTCGTTCGTTGCAACCGTCACCCGGCGTCGCTGACCCGTTCGTCAGTTGGCGTGGTCACCTCACCTGGCGTTCGTTCCATCGTGCCTGATCCTGACTGACCGGCACCACACGGTCACTGGATTAGCCAGCTGAACGTTCAATTACTTCCTCCTTCTTTACCGCTGCGGCGTCACCGCTTCAGAAACCGTCGGAGCCAGCGCACCCGCCACCTATCTATCTATCTATATATCCATCTATGCCACGAGCGTGACAGGAAAATGACCTCTTGACCAGAAAGAAGCTTGAATGGATTTTGTTCTCTTCGTGGGATTATTTATTCGCAAAGAAATGGCATGTCGATTTATTTTGACTACTTGATCTAGTGGGTCTAACAGCATCATTTTCACCTCAGAAAAAAACAAATATACATAGACACGACAGGTATGCATCCCTTTCCTTTAGAATCCGACAGTTACTACCAATGTTTTCTTTCTGTCGACCAATATTTCTGACAATTACCGTTTTACGGGTTGCATGTCAGGGAAGAAAAAAAAAATGCCACTACCTTAGTGGGCGGGTGGAGGTTGGACATCTAAGAGCATCTACAGCCTGACTTCTCAAATTCGTCTCAAACGTCCGGACATATCGTGTTGTCACTGCTCGGTCAAAGAAAAGATGATCCAACCGGACTCCTTAAATTGGCCTCAAATATCCGGCCTGACCGACATCCCTTCTATCCAACTCAAATATGGGGCGGATATGGAGACGTCTGGGCACGTCCGCCAAGTCGGATCCGGGCCCGGCTAGCCCATCCGACCCACATATATTCCTCTTCATCGTTCGCCGTACCAAAACCTAGCCACTTCACTTTATTTTTCTTCACTCTCCTCCGCCCCCCGAGTTCACATCCGGCATTCTCCGACCTTCTTCAGCATGGCAGGCAGTGGATCTGACTCCGACCAGTCCGGATCCGCCGACTAGGGTGTCATCCCATGCAGGTTCGAGGAGGCAATGGTCGTCCGCATTGCACTCCGCCACTCCCGAGAGGACATGGCCTGGCCGACGGCAGGATATGTCTGCCGCGACTCCACAGCGTCGGCTCAACAGTCACTCGGGTCCCTCAATATTGGATCATTGCGATCCTGACAGCCTAAAAATCACTCATTTTCCATCACCGGTCAGACGGAGTGTTACTCCCACCGGGAACGGTGTGTCCCGCCATGGAAAGGAGAGGATAAGGGCCGTCGGGACCTCACTCGCTGTCGAAATGGTGGCGGCGAAGGCGGTTGGTGCGACGACGCGATCGGTCGTAGAGGAGGAAGTTAGCTTTTTTTTTAATATTCCTTTTTATATTATTTTTTTACAAATATTGTACCATGTACAAAAATTTCAAAAATGTGATCCCATCGGCCGTGCACAGGCCGATTAGGTCCTGTCTGCCACGCCCAGGCCAACTTGATCCTATCGGCTACGGCTAGGCCGATAGGCCTGTTGGCCCTAGGGGTTAACAACTAATCGGCTTTAGTGTAGCCGATTAGTACTAACCGGCTTAGGTGTGTTCGAAAGGTACTAATCGACCTACTCATGGTCAATTAGTGCTAATCAGCCACAACTACCCCATTTGGTGCAAGCACCCCCGTTTGTTTTCCCGCCAAGTGTTCCCGCCATCTTTTCCTACCTGATTTCCCGCCTTCTTTTGCCGCCAATTTTTCCCGCCCGATTTCCCGCATGTTGTCATCTGCCTATAAAAGGAGGCATTGTAACTGTCTTCCTCCATCGGCCAACAACACTTGAAAACACCAACGCGGTAGTCATTACACTAGTAGAAAACAGGGCATTGGTTCGGGCCGGGCCAGCCCATTAGTCCCGGTTCAGTCACGAACCGGGACCAATGGGGGCAACGGTCCCGGTTCGTGAGGCCAGGGGGCCGGGCGGGCCACGTGGGGCATTGGTCCCGGTTTCAGACACGAACCGGGACCAACGTGTCTCGCTCCTGGCCCACAACCATTGGTCCTGGTTCGTGGCTGGATCCGGGACCAAAGGGGGTCCTTTAGTCCCGGTTCCAGCCACGAACCGGGACCAATGAAATGCCTATATATACCCCCTCGTCAGCGAGCAGAGCACTCCACACTGCTCTATTTTTTTGGCCGGCGAGGGGAGAGCTTTGTGGTGCTCTAGCTCACCTCCTATGCACACGAGGTGTTTGATGAAATGCCTAAGCCAAACTTAAGCTTTCTCCTCTCGAAGCTCCTTGTCCAAACTCCATTTTTGTCAAGATTTGTCTAGGTTTGGTGGTCCGTCCTGTCCCGTCCCCGTCCTGAAACAGCCGTCGATCGCCCGCGCGTGGTGAGCCTCTTGATCTTATCTTCTTGCTAAAAGAAAATATACTTACTCGTATGATTTTCTTACTTTTATTATTGTTCACTTCTCTATTCATGATATGTTGTAATGGTTTTAATACACTTTATTATATAAGGCACGCAGATGAACCGGCAATGGATGTACGGTGACCGACGCACCTCCGAGTATATTAAGGGCCTGCATAATTTTCTCGGAGCGGCTGAGGCAAACAAGCATAATGGTTTTATGCCTTGTCCATGTACTGTCTGTGAGAATACGAAGTCTTTCTCCAACTCTAAAACACTTCATTTCCACTTGCTTCAGAAGGCTTTTATGCCACACTATAATGTTTGGACCAAGCACGGAGAAAGAGGGATTATGATGGAAGACAACGAAGAAGAATAGGATGACGACAACTACCCTCCCCCTGAAAACGGTGATGCTGCAATGGGGGAAGCTGAAGATCAAGAGGAACCAAATGATGTGCCCGATGATGATCTTTGCCGGCTCATTGTTGATGCACAAAGAGAATGCGAAAGTGAAAGGGAGAAGTTGAAATTCGATCGCATGTTAGAGGATCACAAAAAAAGGTTGTACCCAAATTGCGAAGATGACAACAAAAAGCTCGGTACCACACTGGAATTGCTGCAATGGAAGGCAGACAGTGGTGTATCTGATAAGGGATTTAGTTCGCTACTGAAAATAATGAAGAAGAAGCTTCCAAAGGATAACGAATTGCGCGACAGTACGTACGCAGCAAAGAAGGTTGTATGCCCTCTAGGATTGGAGGTGCAGAAGATACATGCATGCCCTAATGATTGCATCCTCTACTGCGGTGAGTATGAGTTACGAAACGCATGCCCGGTATGCGGTGCATTGCGGTATAAGATCAGAAGAGATGATGCTGGTGATGTTGAGGGCCAGCGCACCGGGAAGAGGGTTCCTGCCAAGGTGATGTGGTATGATCCTATAATACCACGGTTGAAATGTCTTCAGAAACAAAAAGCATGCCGAGTTGATGCAATGGCACAAAAAAGACCGTAAGAAAGACGGGAAGTTGAGAGCACCTGCTGACGGGTCGCAGTGGAGAAAGATCGAGAGAAAGTGGAGTGACTTTATAGGTGACCCGAGGAACGTATGGTTTGGTTTAAGTGCAGATGGCGTTAATCCTTTTGGGGAGCAGAGCAACCAGCATAGCACATGGCCTATGACTCTATGTATGTATAACCTTCCTCCTTGGTTGTGCATGAAGCGGAAGTTCATTATGATGCTAGTGCTCATCCAAGGCCTTAAGCAACCCGGCAATGACATTGATGTGTACCTAAGGCCATTAGTTGATGAACTTTTACAGCTATGGAATGGAAGAGGTGTACGTGTGTGGGAAGAGAACGAACAGGAGGAATTTGACCTACATGCGTTGCTGTTTGTAACCATCAACGATTGGCTTGCTCTCAGTAACCTTTCAGGACAGACAAACAAGGGATACCATGCATGCACACACTGTTTAGATGACACTGACAGTATATATATTTGGACAAATGCAGGAAGAATGTGTACCTGGGGCATCGTCGATTTCTTCCGACCAACCATCAATGTCGAAAGAAAGGAAAGCATTTCAAAGGTGAGGCAGATCACCAGAAGAAGCCCGCCCTCCGTACTGGAGATCACATACTTGATATGGTCAATGATTTACATGTAATATTTGGAAAGGGTCCTCGCGGACTATCTGTTCCGAATGACGCTGACAAACGTGCACCCATGTGGAAGAATACATTTATATTTTGGGATATACCCTATTGGAAAGACCTAGAGGTCCGCTCTGCAATCGACGTGATGCACGTGATGAAGAATCTTTGCGTGAACCTGCTAGGCTTCTTGGGAGTGTATGGGAAGACAAAAGATACACCGGAGGCACGGGAGGAACAACAACGTGTGCATGAAAAAGATGGCATGCATCCAAAGCAGCATGAAGGTCCTGCCAGCTATGCTCTTACCAAAGAAGAGAAGGAAATCTTCTTTGAATGTCTGCTCAGTATGAAGTTCCCGTCTGGCTTCTCGTCGAATATAAAGGGAATAATAAATATGGCAGAGAAAAAGTTCCAGAACCTAAAGGCTCATGACTGCCACATGATTATGACGCAACTGCTGCCGGTTGCATTGAGGGGGCTTCTATCGGAAAACGTTCGATTAGCCATTGTGAAGCTATGTGCATTCCTCAATGCAATCTCTCAGAAGGTGATCGATCCAGAAATCCTGCCAAGGTTAAGAAGGGATTTGGTGCAATGTCTTGTTAGTTTCGAACTGGTATTCCCACCGTCCTTCTTCAATATCATGATGCACGTCCTAGTTCATCTAGTCGACGAGATTGTCGTTCTGAGCCCTGTATTTCTACACAATATGTTCCCCTTTGAGAGGTTCATGGAAGTCTTAAAGAAATATGTTCATAACCGCGCTAGGCCAGAAGCAACCATCTCCATGGGCCATCAAACAGAGGATGTCATTGGGTTTTGTGTTAACTTCATTCCTGACCTTAAGAAGATTGGTCTCCCTCAATCACGGTATGAGGGGACACTGACTGGAAAAGGCACGCTAGGAGCGGACTCAATAATATGTAGGGACGAGCATTCTTGGTCTCAAGCACACTGCACAGTTCTACAGAATTCCACCTTGGTGACCCTGTATGTCGATGAACACAAGAATATTCTGCGCTCCAAACACCCGGAGCAGTGTGACGACTGGATTACATATGAACACATCAGGACTTTCGGCAGTTGGTTGCAAACACGTCTCATGGATGACAACACTGTTTCTGATGAGCTGTACTCGTTCGCCAGGTGACCATCTTCGACTGTATTGACTTACAAAGGGTACGACATAAATGGGAATACATTTTACACGATCATCCAAGATGAAAAGAGCACCAACCAAAATAGCGGTGTCCGCATTGATGCAGCAACCAAGAGGGGAAAGGACACATATTATGGTTACATAGTGGACATATGGGAACTTGACTATGGACATGATTTCAAGGTCCCTTTGTTTCAGTGTAAATGGGTCAATCTGTCAAGAGGGAGGGTACAGGAAGACCCACAATACGGAATGACAACAGTGGATCTGAACAATCTTGGGTACACAGACGAACCATTGATCCTAGCCAATGATGTGGCGCAGATTTTCTATGTGAAGGACATGTCTACCATACCGAGAAAAAGAAAAGATAAGGAACCGAATACATCATACGATGAGCCAAAGCGCCACATAGTTCTTTCAGGAAAAAGAGACATCATGGGATTGGAGGGCAAGACAGACATGTCTGAAGATTATGAAAAGTTTCATGAAATTCCTCCCTTCAAAGTCAAGGCTGACCCAAGCACCCTGTTAAACGATGAAGATTATCCATGGTTACAACGCAATAAGAAAAGGACACAAGAGAAGAAAAAGTGAAAACTTTCTCTCCACAACTATATCATTGCACATGTGAATAAATGAAATGCCTTTTGTAACACATGAGTTTTCGTCCGAAACCCTAATACTTCGAAAGAGATTTTCCGTTTTGTATACCAAGTGCATCCAGTTTTTGCCATAACCCTCTCAACTTTTTATGACATTCTATGTGGGTGAAATGATGATACCATGCCAACTTTCAACCTTTTCAGAGTTTATTTGAAGTGCTTTTCAATTTTAGGGTCATTTAGCTCAAAAAAAATCAGTATGTGCATGAAAAATATCAAATGAAGTCAGAAAGGGTTAAAATTTGACGATGTGGCTTTGAATGGTACATTTTGAATACACAAAAAGTATGGAGTTCAAATAAGTTCAAAAAAATGAAATCCCTTTGTAACAGATGAGTTTTCGTTCGAAACCTTGATATTTCGAAAGAGATTGTCCATTTTTGTACACGAAGTACATCCAGTTTTTGCCGTAACCATCTCAACTTTTTAGCACATGCTATGTGGGTGAAACGATGATACCATGACAACTTTCAACCTTTTCAGAGTTCGTTTGAAGTGCTTTTCAATTTCAGGGTTATTTAGCTCAAAAACAAACGGTAAGTGCATGAAAAATACCAAATGAAGTCAGAAAGGCTTGAAAATTGATGATGTGGCTTTGAATGGTGCATTTTGAACACACGAAAAGTATGGAGTTCAAATAAGTTCAAAAAAATGAAATCCCTTTAGTGACATAAAAAAAATAACAAAAATGAACATAGATGCGCTTATGTAAGTAAAATTCGACCGGAAATCAGACTGAAATTCAGTTTGATTTCAGGTCAAATTTTCTCACATAAGGGCATCTATTTTCAGTTTGAGAGGAACTCAATAAGGCAGGAAGGGGTGGGCTTATATATCGGTGCGAGGGCCCCTCGCTTGGCGAGGTGGGACTAAACTCCCACCACAGCTAGGACCAACCATTTAGTCCCGGTCGGTGACTACAACCGGGACCAATGCAGCAATTTCATCCCGGTTGGTGGCACCAACCGGGACCAATGCCCACCTTTAGTCCTGGTTGGTGCCACCTTTGGGCTGCCGAAAAGAGACATTTGGTCCCGGTTGGTGGGCACCAACCGGGACTAAAGGTGGGCATTGGTCCCGGTTGGTGCCACCAACCGGGACCAATCGTGTGTGTGTATATGCAGCACTCGCGAAAATTTTCATTGTCATCTCGCAGTTCCCCCCGACGACGCCGACCTCCTCGATGCCACTAGGCTGCCCCGACACCGTCGCCATCGCCCGTGCCCCTGCCCTGCCCCCCGAGCCCATGACGACGTCGTCCGTCGCCCACGCCGTCACCGTCCGCCGCCCATGTCGTCGCCGTCGCCCCTGCCCCTGTCCTTCCCTTGAGCCCACGCCGACGCCGTCCACCGCCCATGCCGTCGTCGTCCGCCGCCCCCCGATCGCGCCCCTACGCCCCAGCCGCCCGCACCGTCGCCGTCGTCACCGGCTCCCCCGTGCGCCGCCCCCGCCGTCGCCCTCGCTAGCCGACGCCGTCCCTGTTGTCGCCCCAGCCACGCCCCTGCCCCAACCCGCCCCCACCGTCGCCGTCGCCCTCGCCGCCCCCGCCGTCACCCTCGTCGGCCGCCCCCGCTGTGAGCCGCCGCCACCACCCCTTGTATTTTTTCATGTATATGTTGTATATGTTTTTTCATGTATATGTATATATGTTCATGTATATGTGTCATGTGTGTATATGTTTTTTTTCGTGTATATGTATATATGTTCATTTATATGTGTGCATATGTTCATGTAAAAAGTCTTCATTGTTTTTCATATGTACGAAAATGTAGAGTGAAAACGAAAACAAACATATAAGAAAAAACAAAGTAAAAAATGAAGAAGGAAAAGAAAACCGCCCAGCCGGCCATCACCACATTTTCATAAAGTTTTTCCACCGAGTCCACGTCGCCCAAAGCACCCGCGGCGAAGCAAGTCTTTTTTTGAAGGTAGTTTTTTTGTTAAATGAAAATGTTGGCATCGGCTCTATCATCACGTTGGCATCGGCTCTATCTATCAACAAGGCCACGGGAGCACCCCGGCCCCCTATCATCACGTTGGCGTCGGCTCCTCGAGAGCTTTCCAACAGATTCGGAATGTATGTCGTTGTTGATATACCCCCTCCCCGATAACTTCGACATGAGAGGGGACGTCGGACATGCATGAGAGAGAGGTGGTCCGCTCACCCAACCAACTATCGAGGCCACCCAAACCCTAGAAGAAAGAGCGTCATTGTCGATCTACCCCGTCCCTTCCGGACCAACTAGCGATATTCGGAAGGCTCTTGCTAAACTTCGTACCAAAAAGCTAATTAATTATCCTATCCGGGACTCCGTTACAAAACAATTTTGGAGAGCTTCGTACCATTATGCGCCTGTTACTTCCGGCTAATGATGAAGCCTTGGTTTTCTTGAATCCTTTGACACTAGATAACGTGACATATAGAAGGATAGATGAGATCAGGAAAAATATGGACCATTTTCTGCACATTCAGAATAGCGTCATTTTGTTAATTAAATCCCTTAAAGGTTAACAGAATCTCTTGTTTGACATTGATGAGAGAGGCGGTTCGGACGTCGGACATTCATGAGAGAGGCAGTCCGGACGTTGGACATTCATGTTTGTATATTAATTACCATGTTGTAATATTTGCAGAAACTATGAATACAAGAGATGAAGAACAAGAACAGTTGTTGGGGGACATAATCCACGGCGGACATGATATCTTGTCGTTTCTCAACGACACTGATGGTCTGGAAGGAGAGGATTATGACGGCTCCGGTGATCGAACAATGAAGGAGCAAGGACATGATCATGATGGCTCCAGTGACCGAATGCCGAAGGAAGAAGAAGACCATGATGACGACTCCGGTGACCGATCGGAGGAGGGAGCTGTTGCAAAGTCCGGCGAGATGGGACTAAACTCCCACCACAGCTAGGACCAACTATTTAGTCCCGGTTGGTGACTACAACCGGGACCAATGCAGCAATTTCGTCCCGGTTGGTGGCACCAACCGGGACCAATGCCCACCTTTAGTCCAATGCAGCAATTTTGTTTTTCATATGTACGAAAATGTAGAGTGAAAACGAAAACAAACATATAAGAAAAAACAAAGTAAAAAATGAAGAAGGAAAACCCCGTCATCTCAGCGGAGAAGCAACGTCGCTTTCACAAAGCCCATTCAGCCTGACTTCACGTCTCCTAGCTACCCCGTGGATACTATCACGGAGGCTCAACATTGTGAGCTTGTGAAGAAATGCCGGAGCCTCACTTTCAAGGCGGCTGTCGGCTCTGTTGCACCTCCTCAACCCAACGGAACTTTTCACTACCGTCCGATTCCACATGGCTATGCTGTTGAGATGGTGGACGAAGTAATGAAGGAATTTGAGGGGATCGAGCTTGACCACTGTACAGGTGAAGGAGAGAATAAGCTAGTTCGTGCCCTGAGGAGTACATGTCTATGGCAGAAGGAGTACATCAAGCTTCCAAACTAGACGCCTCCGCCTCCTCCTTCTCCTCAGGCGAATCAGGGCACTCCGGCTCCTCCTCCTCCTCCTCCTCCTCCTCCTCCTCCAGCGAGTGATCAGGGCACACTGCCTCCTTCTCCGGCTCCTTCGACGAATGGGGGCACTCCGCCTCGTCCTTCGCCTACTCCGGCACGTCGGAAAAGTACGCCTCCATCTCAGCCTCGTCGGCAACGGCGGAAGACAGACGCCGCCGCTCCGGCTCCTTCGGCGCCTAGTAAGCAACGACGGAAGGGAGCCCGCCGCTCCGGTGGCTAGTAGTACAAGTATAGGTAGGAGGGGATACAGATACGGTCCATCTCTCAAGCCTCTGGAAAAGTTACCATATGAGAGGACCGAGTCTGAAAACGAGGAGATATGTTAGGCCGAATTGAGGGCCCATTTTGCAAAGAAAACTCCACCTTCGAGGAGAAGATAGATCCGGTGAAAGCGATGCGCACTATCGATGCCCTGAAGCGACCACCACCGCCTCCGCCGGATTCCAACTTTGACCGCTGTATTAAAAAGACATATCAAAATGCGTGCCGGTCGGGAAGTACTTCCAGTGATGCAAGGTTAGCAAAACGAAGAAGTGGGAAAAAATTCTCCAGCTCGGCGAACAGGCGAACCAATCGTGCCCCCCGCTCAAGGTGTCTAGCGATATCGTTGCTAATCATCCAGGGATGGTGCCCGGTACCAAACCTGGTGATTACCTGAGCGATGATGTACAGTTTAAGTCGTTGGAGGTGGACGAATTCTGTTACCGGCACGGGCAGCCTCTCGTCAAACCTGATCATCCTCCTCTAACAACGATGATGCGAAAATTCCATGAATGGTACATGAAAACCTGCCGCGAGTCTGGGACGGATTCTTTGATACTGTCAGTTAAAGAGGAGCACGACCTCGTTGGAATGAAAAGGTTGAATATTGAATTTGAGGAGATATTCCAGTTATACAATCAAAAGACCCTCGACAAAACAATCGTGACTTGCTACTGTCTGTAAGTACTACTTCTGTAATTAAGTCTCTCTATGTATATAGCTCAGCTCTTTCATTGCATGTATATATAATTATCCTTACTACTATATTATGCAGATTGAAGATTGTCGAATACAGAAAAACAAAAATCTATGACATTGGGTTCATTAACCCAAATGTCATACATGAGTATAAATTTCAAAAGTATCCCACACAAACCGAGGACAACTTGCTACAATCGTTGCTTAAAAATCAAAACAAAGGGACAATACTCTTTCCTTACAACTTCAAGTGAGTGTTACTGTCTTGTGCATATTCGGTTTCCCTTATTACTCGAAGTTTATAGTAATGTAATTGATGAGTTATGCATGCGTGCGCAGTTTCCACTTCATTCTGCTAGAGATTCAGCTTGAGCGGAGAGTAGTAACCGTCTTAGACTCGAAACGAAAAGATCCCCAGGAATATGCAGACATGACTAAAATTCTCCAGAAGTAAGTTCAATCGATCATTATCGCATCATATCAGCAACTTTATTCATTTCCTGATATCAAGTAATTATTTTTTTTTGTCTGGCAGGGTTTGGAAAGAGTTCACAGCAATTGTTCCGGCATTGCCGGAGGAGCTGCAATTTACACACCCGAAAGTAAGTACTACTAGTTAGTTCCGTGCATCTCCCGTTGATTCTAATTTCATCAATACCATTTATCATGCTTGATTATCAGTTTTATTGAACTCTATTTCTCGTAAAGTGCTTGTGGCAGGAAACCGGGAATAATTTATGTGGATACTACGTTTGCGAGTTCATCTACAACGCAACGACCCCTAAGCGGGGCTACTCTGAAAAATAATTTCAAGTGCGTAAGCAATAATATTCACAATTTTATTTTATTACCATATATATGTATTGACCCCCTTCTTGAAATTAGATGTGGCAGATGCGGGATGAACTCCTACCACATGACCGAATACGAGCAATTCAAGAAGAATTGGCGGGATTTTTTCTTGACCACGTCGTAAATAAAGCCGGAGAATACCATCTGGAAGTTGACATTAGATGTTAGGGATTGTAAAAGATCTTATATTATATATATATGTAGCTAGTAGCGTCGGCTCGATATATATACGAAAACTTGTTATACGACCAATCTCTCGGAGAAAGAGAGGTCGATCACTTCTATCTCTATATGTTCATGACGATCTTCTGTACTTAATGGTTCCTTCATTTGCTTACTAGCTAGCGTGTCGAGTTCTCTCTATAGTAGGTAGCGTCGACCAAGCATGGAGAAAGAGAGGACACTTCTCTCTATTAATTAGCTAGCTAAAACAATATAAAACCCCTAAATTAACCGTCCAAAAACCCCTAAACCCCTTCTCCCTTTCAAAAAAACCAGCAACTGCTAGATGCTGACGCGTGGATGCCTTTTGGTCCCGGTTCAACCAGGACTAAAGGTCCTCCTGCCTGGGCTCCCAGCACCGGCCACGTGGAGCCCCTTCTGTCCCGGTTGGTAAGCGAACCGGGACTAAAGGTTTTAGGCTTTAGTCCCGACCCTTTAGTCCCAGTTCCAGAACCGGGACAAATGAGCCTTACAAACCGGGACAAATGGGCCTTTTTCTACTAGTGTTATGAGTTTGCCTTGTTCGGATCAAAGCATTAGGCCTAGGAAATAGAAGTCCCGATTCCATGCTGCGGGAATAGGCACTTCATGTGTGTTCCCTTCTTCCTCTGACTCAGCGGAATCATCGAGAATATCACCATCTCTATCTTCATTCTCCATCTGGTTTTGCATGTGCCCATCTATCTCGTCAGCATCCGCCTGGCCACTTACACAATCATCGGCATTTCCTCCTTCTGCATGACTGCTCTGCCCTGATTCATAAACATCATCTTCTTCATGGGACGCATAATTTGACAGTGAATCATGCATCCCTTCACTTCACTACCCAATAGCGTAGCTTGGTCCGGCTTGTGGTGCACTAACATACTTCAGCACAGGGAGCAATAAGGCCACAGGATTACATCCCCTACTCACGCAAGCTTGTAACCAGTGCACCCACTTTGAGTCCCGGTATATTGGCTTCAAATAAAAGTAAATATTTGAACTCGATAGGGTCCATAATGCATGGACACCGACGGTGTGTGTTCCAGTATTGAACCCACAACATTCGGCTAGACATTCGGTCAACTGATTAACAGTCCAAGTTTCAGGGGAAGTAACTAGCACGTCAACATACTGAAATTCACTCAGATCAGCTCCCATCTCATTTGTGTGGACGCTACCAGGACCGTAGTAAAAACCTAACTTCACTACATCAGACATCTTCGCTTAGCTAAAAAATTATTCAACATGGTTACATATCAAGCAGAATGAGATACTATAATTATTTCCACCTCAACTACAAATTTGCACACCTAAATATATTTACCAAATCTACCGGAGCTACTAAAAATATTAAAACACCTAAATATGCACAACTAAATATATTTCCCGAGGCTATCGGAGCACCTAAAAATATCCAAACACCGAAATTCGTAGACCTAAATATATCTTACAAAGCTACCGGAGCACCTAAATATGCAAACAAAACTCATTCACGAACGTTAAATCTTACCCTTGAATCGTGTGGAGATGCGACGAATGCCGCAGCCTCCAGCACCACCACCACCTCCTCCTCCACAAAAATGGTCAACAACACCACCACAAACTACCCGATCGCGAGATCGACGGTTCTTCTCGCTCCCCTAACCCTCTAGAATCGAACTACAGTGGGGAAAAAGGGGGCTGGGGAGAGAAGCAAAGAAGCGGAGAAGAACGGAAGAGGAGGAAGAACAGGGAGAGAAGAAAAAAATGAAGGAAATAAGAATGAGAGAAGAGGAAGGAAGAAGAGCCCGTGAGTGGCTGGCCAGACACTTATTGGCTTTGGCGTGGCCGAATGGCCATTCGGCTGCGGCGCGGCCGATATCACTCTCTGGTGGCCGACTGGGCGGAGGTGGGTGGGCGCGACGTGGCCCAGCCACTAATCGGCTGCCACGTTGCCGACATGACACTTATCAGCCTCGACGAAGCCGATAGGATCCAGTCGGCCGCGGCTTAGCCGACAGGAGCTAATCGGCGTGGGCGCGGCCGGTGGGATCACATTTTTGAAATTTCTATACAAGACACAATATTTTAAAAAAATTAAAAAAATAAATATTAAAAAAAATAGCAGGAAGTCATCCGTGCCCGCATTCTGAAGAAGCGGCAGCGGAGGAACACCCATGCCCTCGCCCGAGAGAAGAATGTGGTCCATGAAATGGTCAGACTGCATCAAAGGAGGAGAAGGACAACGACGGTGAGGACAACTCCGGCGAAAAGCAGATCCGGCTCGATCCTTACTGCATTCAAACGGTACTTCTGCAAAAAGGAAGACAACGGCGTCGGGAAGGGCAAGTGCAGTCGGGGATGATCTTCTTCATCATAGCCAAACATGCCAAATTTTGGTAGTCTGATGACATGTTGTATGTAGTAGTTGGACGTTGTGTATGCATCGTTTACGTAGTTACATGTGTTTGTATGGAATTGAGGTATACTGATTGATGTGTTCCGATGTGAGAACGGAAATATGAGATGATAGGTCAGTGACTGCCGACGCGTGCATTCGCGGTTGTTTCATGGGCCGAATTAGTCATGCCCGGCTATAGATGCTCTAAGGTGACAAAGTTGTAGGGTTAGGATCAAGTTAGGAGTAAGTGTTGCAAACCAACCTCTGGTTGGATGATATGAAGGACAATAGTATTTTCATCCTATCGAAATTCAAGTTCTAGACTTCATATTGGTGCTCATATTTATTTGGATTTTTTCAGCCATTCCGATGAGGTGCATTCAGTGAAATAAAATGTTTTCATCAACTGCGAAGATCTAGAACACCTTCGTCAATTTTCAGATGATTTGTTGGCTCAATCTTCGAAAGATGCTAGTAAAAATAGGGCATGCGGGGTGTGCGTGCATTCAACAATAAATATATTTATGTACGAGCATATGTGTCAGCTTTATATGAAAAAAAATCAAAGCAAACGGACGTAGGAGTGCCATCGAAAGAGAGCCAATGCCACACTAGAGCACACCTTGATCGAAAATCCATTTCTAAGCCCATTAATTAGCTCTGGCCATTATGTGGATGCAACGGCGGCGCCAGGAATTAGGCAAGCCCAGGCCGATCTAGGCAGCCTTCGTCACTGTAGCTCACTGTAGCAATATATGTACAATAATCGTTACAGTCAATGAAGCAAACAACCATCATGCCCCAGGCAGCCACCCGGGCTGCCCCTGTCTCCGCCAATGGATGAGTAGATCATACTACTCTCTCTGATCCATAATGAATATGAATCGAACGTAGGAGTGCAGTGTTACTGTATCATGGCTCAGCTGCACCCGTTGATGAAAAATAAAATCGACAAAATAGCAAACAACTTTTATGCACAAAAATAGCAAACACATTCAGAGACGATGGATCAACTGTTTAGCTATATATTATACATAGGACGAGTAAAATTACCCTGCCTTCGAAACAAGGTCTTTTAAATCAAGAATTTTTCAAAGGAAAAAAAGAAGCATGGGTGCGTTTTCTCTAATATGAAAAGGATTTCTCCCCGAAAATCCAACCCTAAGCTCGGGCTTAGCTGCTCCCGTTGACGGAAAAAATCCAACTCTTATTTAGTCTTTTTTCAGTTCACTCCCCTGATTTAGTTGAAGAAAGCAAGTTAGCGGGTGAGGCAGGCTCGCACGCTGTATGTACGTACCAGCTCATTAACGTGTGAGAGACGCTGGCTGGTGTATCCGACGACGATCGACCATGACGGCGACGTGGCACGAATGTCCCGTGCTCCACGCAAAATCTGCGGGCCGCCCCGCACGTAGCTCTCAGGCCATGGGATCGATCGGCACCCTCAAAAAAAAAGGCCATGGGATCGATCGACCACGCTCGCTCGATTGTTCGGCCTACATCGCGCCTCACAACAATTATCCCGAAGAAACTTGCCGGGCAGCCCTCCCCCTCTCACAAATCACAATTTGCAACTTGGGCATGTCAATTTGCCATCACTGTACATATGTGTATGGACGGCAGGCGCGGCCGACAACGGCGAATCGACCGCCCTGTTATTCCCGGCCACCCTAATTCATCCGAGAAACTTGAGGTCGATCTCCAAAACGCGTCGTCTTCACCGCGCGGAAATGTGACAAACAATGTCGTTTTCGGCTCACTAATTCGCATATATACGGGGACGGGACAGGTGTGCGCGTACGCACGCACCGTTGCTTTCCATCGAGCGATCGACGTCACCGGTTTCAATTTGCCTGCCCGTGTAGATAGGCAAGCAGCAGGCGGCCCCACTGATAGAATCGGTTCAGAAAAAAATATTTTGCATCTAGGTGCAACTAGGTGCTAGCTGCTTGGTTGGTTGGCTTTAGCTCCCAGGCTCTCTGACCGTTCCGGTCGTCCCGGCGACTAGTCGTACATACCTGTTGTGTGATTATAATTAACGGAGAAAAGGAAATTTCCTAGTAATGTCATCATCCACTTTTCGTGTGAATTATTAAAGTGTATACAAAGACTGGCTCTTAATCTGGTCGCGGCGTAGGACATGCGCTTACGAGAGATGAGAGGAGAAAGCACCTTTTTTTTCCTATAAGAGTCGAAAATGCAATTAGTCCTCGTGGAGTAACCTATCCTCTCTTCTCGGCAGGTGTCCAAATCTACAACTTTGTGATCCGAACTAACCCTTCTGATTTTACGATTCTATGTTTTAAATATTTAAATAGTTAAGATTTTATGATTTACGATTCTATCATCGAAGCTCCAGTTTGATTAAAAATCATGGGCGGACCACCCTTGATCTCGCACATGCAGATGGTCCGCTGATGTTGCCGCTGCTAGGGTTCCGCATAGTCGACCGACAAGAAAGTAACATACATGCAGTCAACCAGGAAGAGTCTGGGTCAATGGAATAACCGAACATGCGTCATTGTTGTCGGATCAACACCGGCCCAACGATGACACAATCAAACTCCTCGTACATCCATGGATGAAAATGCAAAAATCTACCCACCTGATCTCGTCACTAGGTTCGATGATGCACCCATGCCGAGGACGGAGAATGAACGGGAGGAGATCCATATTGAGCACAGTCAAAAGGACCAAGGTGATGGGCAATGAAGTCATACCTGTCAACGGCCTCTTGCCGCTAGATATAACGACGCATGCTCGTCGAAGCCATAGGTGCCATTATTAAACACCACCGCCACTACCGTCAAAAGGGCCTAAGGAATGAACAGATGAAGACCTACCCAATGCGCCAAGACGGGGTAAACTAAAGCTCCCACTAGTAAATCAGATGACCGAAATATTTACATGGGAGACGAAGATGTAACACTGGGGATGAGTGAATGTGTGATGGCCGAAATATTTACATCAAGCCAAATCAAGGTATTTGGAATCATGAATTTGAATCTGATTTGGACAACCTATGCTAGGATTACAAACCATAAAATCTTTATTGTTAGAGTTGTGCAAACGTACATTCTACTTAGCAGAATCGTTGAATTGGTGGAGTCAGTTTGAATCACAGATTCATAAAATTGTAAAATAAAATCGTTATTCTGATTCGGATTTGGAGCACCTATGATAGGATTGTACATCATAGAATCTTTACTGTTAGAATCGTGCAAACCTATATTCTACAAGCAGAATCGCGTAAAAGTATACAGTAAAATCATGATTCCGACTACTATGACCCGAATCAAAATTATAGTGTTAGTTGATTAATTAAGCAAGTCCGACATATTGACCGCATATCAGTGACGGGAAACAACCTTATTGCTGTAACTTTTAATGATTTATCATTCGTGTAGAGTTACTCAGAGACATGTGTTATTGAATTGTTTTATATTCAAGATGGTGTGACTGGTCCAAGAATCAATCCCCAGGCGACTGAAAGAGAACATCTAGATCAGTTTTGAAAAGATTGAAACAACTCAAGAGAGGTGATTGAAACGAGGGGGAAAGTACAATCGTCGTCTGTGCCGCATGCTTCCGCCGCCCAGCGTTGCCGTGACCGCCTAGTCGCCCCGCTCTTCCCTCAACCTTCGACCACCGTCGTGCCGTCACCTCTCTCAGTCATCCCTCTAACCTTATTGATGCCCGGTTTATTTCCGGCGAACTTACACCATCCCGACACCCTAAGATAATAATGAGGTGTCCTTCTCCAACGAGCTCCTTTCTTCCCTCACGCGAGCATCCTCCTTCCCTCTTCATTCCTTCACGTGAATGTTGACCGGCCCAATTTCAAATGCAGACGACTTACATATAGCTATTGTGCAGTTCATTGATTAATAATAATATGGGGACAACCTTATTGTTATTACTTCCAATGTGATGTTTTTCGTGTAGAAATAGAATCACTCCACGACATGCGTTAGTTTATACGCTAAATGGCGCGAGTGATCCAAGAATCAATCCCCATGCGAGAGAAAGAAAGACAACGTCTAGATCAGTTCAAAAAAGATGGAAACAAGTCAAGAGAAGTGATTGAGACGAGGGGAAAAGCACAAGAGGTGGCTTGTAAATTTTAAATAAACATGTTTAAGAGGAGCTTCTTAATCTTAATTAATAAACACGCAGCTCCGAATTTTCAAACCAGCGTGTCGTCGCAGAGGACTCTCAAAACTTCGTTGCGTCTCCTCCTTTATGTACGTTTTTTTCCTTTCCAAATCGCAGCGTTCGTTGCTATAATTACGTCGGCTAGCCGAGCTTTCCCAAACTAATCAGCCACGCTAACCGGAACCATCCAGTCAACGCCACGTATATAACCCGAGGGGAACGGCCTCTGACTACCCGGCCGGAAGAGTCCGTTGGTTCTTCCGCTCTGTTGCTGCCGCGGTAGCTAGCGCGTCCGTCGATCACCCCTTATCAATCTTATCCCCGCCGCCGCCGCCGCCGCCGCCGTGGGCCATGCAGCTGCACGCGCGCCGGCGGCACGCCGTGGCGCGGTGCCGCCTGCTGATCGCCGCCGCGGCCGTCGCCATGTCGCTCGCGGCGGTCCTCTGCTTCAGCCGCGTCGACCCCGCCGGCCTGCTCGTCGCCCCCGCCCGCGCGTTGCAGCTTGTCCCGGCGCGACGGCTGCACGTCCGCCTCGGCGCCGTTAAAGGGACTGCTGCGACTGCCGCGCCGGCGGCTGGACGGAAGTCGCGGTCGCCGCCGTTGGAGACTGAGGCCGTGCTGATGCCGGACTGGGAGGTGCTCGTCCTGCTCCGTCCCGGCGCCGCAGACGACACGGCCGACGGCGGTAACGTGACGTGCGCGTTCGGCCACGGGGCGTCGTCGCCCGCGCGTGCGCTCGGGAAGTTGCCGGCGTCCGGGCGTCACGCGTACCTCTGCGTCGTGCCCGTGCCAGCGCGCAGGCAGAGACGACTCCGCGCGCCACGGCTCGTGATCACCTCGTCCTCGTCGTCGAAGGTTAGTACCGCCAACGATGGTGGCAAATCGCCCGAGATTCTGAGGTGGAGCGGCCGGCTGGTGTATGAGTCCGCGGTGGTCCACGGCGGCGACGTGCTCGTCTTCGCCAAGGGGGTCAACCCGCGGCAAGGCGTGAACCGCGCGGCCTCCGACATCCGGTGCGTGTACTACCGCCGCGCCGGCCCCGGCGGCGATGACGGTGTCGTGGCCTCGCTCCCTGCGGCCACCTCGGCGCAGCAGGTCTTCCGGTGCCCACCTCCGCCGACGACCGCCGCATCCCAGGAGCTCCGCGTCACGCTCGCCGTCGTCGGCGAGGATCCCCTACCGTCCCTGGCTGTCTACACCCCACCGCGCTTTGGATCATCATCGACGCCGGCGCCGGAGAAGAAGCTGATATGCGCCTGCACCATGGTCCGCGACGTGGCCAAGTTCCTACCAGAGTGGGTGGTGTACCACGCGGCCGTGGGCGTGGACCGGTTCTACCTCTACGACAACGGGAGCGAGGATGACCTGGAAGACCAGGTCCACCAGCTCAACTCAGCCGGGTACAACATCTCCACCGTGACATGGCCGTGGGCCAAGGCCCAGGAGGCCGGATTCTCCCACGGCGCAGCGGTGCTCCGCGATTCGTGCGAGTGGGTGGCATTTGTCGATGTCGACGAGTTCATCTTCTCCCCACAATGGAACCGATCAGCGACCCCGACCGAATCCATGCTTCGATCGGTCATATCATCGGCTGCATCAGACGTGGGCCGGGTGTCGCTGAGGTGCGCCGACTTCGGGCCCTCGGGCCAGACCTCGAACCCCAAGGAAGGGGTCACCCAAGGTTACACGTGTCGGAGGCGAGTCGAGGAGCGGCACAAGTCACTGCTCCGGCTTGACGCGGCAGACGAGACACTGCTCAACTCAATCCACCACTTCATGCTCCGGCCCGGGTTTCGGGTCGAGTGGAGCAAACGGGTCCGTGTCAACCACTACAAGTATCAAGCTTGGGAGGAGTTCAAGGTGAAGTTCAGACGCCGGGTGTCGACCTACGTGGCGGACTGGACCGATCCGGTGAACCTTCGATCCAAGGATCGAACCCCTGGCTTGGGTTTCGAGGCGGTCGAACCGGTTGGTTGGACCCACAAGTTTTGCGAGGTGAATGATACTCTGCTCCATGACACCACCCGGAGATGGTTCGGCTTTGGGTTTGGGAACAATCTCACTGTAGGATACAACAGCTCACCATCGTAGCTGATGCGTTACAGTGTACAAAACCAAGAAGATTAGGATACAGCAGACACACTGATTCTTTCATCAAGACATAATTGTATAAACAATTGTTGGGTTAGGAACTATAGGACACGGTCCCTTTCTTGTACAAAAGGTTGCTTGGTTTTGAACATATATAGTATATTCTGATGATGGATATGTGCTTCCTTGCTTGACATGATCTGGGCAAGGCATGTACTTGTTTTTTTTTTTTTTTTTTTTTTTTTTGCACAGGAGGATTGCTTGGGAGGCCGGTTTATAACAGCTAGCTAATGGTCATAGGTTGCTCCACCAAGCAATTGTCAGAAACAAAAACAAAAAAGGTTGCTCCACCAAGCAACTGTGTTAACATATTATATACAAGATGCAAAGTGCGTCCTGGTTTTCATCGCATGACGACTTCTTTTGTCTCTTATCTTGACAAGATTCTTGTGATTACATGTATGATGTGTAATTTTCTATGTGAAATTTAGCTACTCCTTTTCTTTTTGCCTACTTAACTTTCCGTCAAAGGACAATTCTTCGACAATTCAAAATTCTATTCCAAAAAGAAAGTGCTTCTCAAAAGGCATCGAGATGCAAAGGAGAGCCTTTCAAGAAACCATTCGATCCCAGATTGTGCATATTGGTGCGTAACTAGAAATACACAAAAAAGAACAAGCAAGCTGTGATTCGAGACAACCTATTTGCAGCTTAAAAGGGTCTTACAGATGCCCAGGTGCAGAGAATGGTAACGTCTAGGTGAGAACGAAAGGAAGCAAACCTTTATTGACCTACCTCTTATATTTAGTGACCACAATCACTAAATTTAAGTTTTATCATATATCATGATGTTCGTATGACGAACAATTGGTCGTTCTCAGGTTTGCTTCCTTGTCTATGACATCAAACATAAAAAATGTACGATGAACAATTGATATATTTTTATGTTTGCTGTCAATATCTACCAAGGTTTCACCTATACGAATTAATTAATCTAGCACGGTAACTTTCCAACTGTTTACTACAATAAACTTTGTCTGACTCTAATAATGGATGGGCGATGAAAATGACGCGCCACTCGTTCCGGTGCTTATAGTTGTCGCTAGGAGATCTATGGACCTGGATGTGGCTTTTTTCACAAATGCCAGTGCGTTTCAACGGGAGAAACAAACTCTCTCACACCCATGACGAGTCATATGTATTGTCACATCTCCTCTTCCTCATTATCGTCCATGATGGTCACTTGCCTACCTATTTCATCAAATGTGATCAGTCCCAAGATGGTGATCTTGGTCATCACACTCACCGTACCGATTGCTCGAGCCCCTACCTACACCAGCTTGTAATTCTGTGTGTGATGCAACCGCACGTATATGTTCATGCGGTTCAACACTAATCATGCCTTAACATACCAGACGATGCATTTCTTTATTGAACGCCCACACTAATAATTATTAATGCAAAATCAAATTAAGGGGTGAGGTCATCAACTTGTTGAGCAACTTAAACTGCATACAATTTTGATGTGGCCAGCATCCACCTT
Source organism: Hordeum marinum (assembly GCA_022496015.1). Lineage (NCBI taxonomy): Eukaryota > Viridiplantae > Streptophyta > Magnoliopsida > Poales > Poaceae > Hordeum > Hordeum marinum. The sequence goes on from CM039678.1 coordinate 560,706,430, forward strand.
CATCTCTAACATGAACTTGGACATGACCATCATGTCATTCCGCCATGGCCAGCGAGCCTTGCATTTGGATGTCTGTATACGAGCTCAAAATCATGATTTGGTATTTGAGCAGGTCAATTCAAGTATTTGGGTTTGTTCTCCATTAACTCTCAAAAACTAATCAAATACATGGCTCAGACCCGGCCACTGCATGCGTGACCTTCTACAATACAAAGCCTTGGTGCAGCGATTTGGGGTGACTTCACTCTTTTGTCTCCAATATCGTAAAAGTTGCAAATAAATTCATAACAGGGAGGTGACTGGATCACCTGTAATAGCAGAAGGTACAGTGGCACATACCTATTGTCATCTCTCACGTACATAGGAATCATTATTATTATGTGATGATAATTCCATGACAAAGCAATGTGAGAGTGAACTTATTGTTCGAACCATCAAGTGTGATAAAAACCAAAAATTAATATCCACAACATTCATTCACATTCCTACAAATCAAACAATTGTTAACTTGACATTCACCCTGCCATCAGTAATAACTTGTTACAAATTACAATACCTCACATGACATTCAACAAAAAACAACATCATGAAAGATTCAAAAGTAACATGGTCACTTTTGACAAGCTCCTCCACAAGGCAAGTCTTTTCTTGATGTATTAGTGTGACCTCATATATTCCTAGGTAGAGGCAAAACGGAACATTTTTTATGCATGCCCGGACGATGATGCATGACACCATATATTCCATCGGTTCACAACAGATTTTATTTTGTTTTATGAATTAGTTAACAGTGATTTTTTTTCTTATTTTAGTCCCATCAAATTTTGTTTCCTTCCCTTCATGCCTCGTTCAATCAGCGAAATTTATTCTTTCCTTGTGAAATTTATTTCTTCTTTAATTCCTTTCTTCATGCCTCTATCTTTATCTAATATTAAAGGAAGGATTGTTTCACAAACGATGATGTGTGTAGGTGAACTGGTTAGAGCCGGCGTACTCTTTCCAGACGACCTAGGGGGCGTTTGGTTCGAAGGCAAGGATGGATGGGCTAAGGGTATCCCTGTCCACCTGGTTAAGGATAGCCAATTTCATTCGTTTGGTTGGGAGGATAAATGATGGTCGGGGATAACAAGTTTTACGTTTGGTTTGGAGGATGACAAGTGGATGGGTTGTTTTCCTCTTAGGCTAGCATATGCTGCACAAAAAATGAAAAAATGAACTAAGCACGTTAGTTTCATGTGTGTGACGACCTTGCAGGGTGTCACGTTAGCTTGTTTTCTTTGTGTAGAAGTAGTAGGGCCGAGTCATGTTGCTTTTACGGCGGGACAGTAGCTGCATGTGTGGCCTTGATCCATAGGACTTGGGATGGCACGTTCAGAGAGGGCATGGTGATCGATCACACGTCTGTTACTCAAGGGGAAAAAGCTAACGTGACACCATGCAACGAGCGAGAAAAAAAAAGGAGGACGAGAGATACGAAGGAAACGTTTCGGGAGGTGATGAGCGCGGCTGGCTGTCATCATCCGCGAGATTTTGGCGGACGAGGCCAACCAGCTACGAGAATATTCTGAATATCTGGTTATCCCTAGCCACTCTATCCCCTCAACCAAACGCACGGTACCATCTGAAAATCTGGCTATCCCTCAACCAAATATGGATGGCCAGCAAACCAAATGCCACCTAGGTTCGAGCCACACGATATGCAATTTAATTTTTGTGGGTGGGCGGGTGGGCAGGTCGAGGTACGAAAAAAGGGGCTGAGGTACGAAAAAAATTGATTTGGACAAAAAAGTGGAGAAACAATCCTCCTTTAATATTAAAGTAGAGATTAATCTAGCACGGTAACTTTCCGACTGTTTACTACAATAAACTTTGTCTAGCTCTGATAATGAAGGGGCGATGAAAATGACGCGCCATTCGTTCCGGTGCTTATAGTCGTCGCTAAGAGATCTATGGACCTGGATGTGGCTTTTTTACGTCTGATGTTCTTTCTATCACCTTGACAGTTGATGAATAGATTGTGTGTTTCGTCACAAAAAACTAAATAAAAAAATTGACTCTATGCGCCTATCCTTTTTGAGATTTAAGTTTAACCATAAATTTAACCAACATTTGTGCTTCTATGCAGTCGCCCGCATTGGTTAAATTTATGGTCAAACTTACATCTTGGAAAATGTAGGCACACTACATTATGAAATGGAGGGAGTAGTTATGAACAATATCAGATATGTGAAAAAGCCATAAATAGGTTATGTGCTGTTGCTTTATTTAATTTATTGGTGGGAATATTAAGTTTAAACCAATCCTCATAGTGGGTAGCTACAAAATGAAATATATCTCAATTCAGAATATGCATTCAAGTGAAAATTATTCCATTATTCATGATGCATGCCATGTTAGTTCAAGTGTAATTATATATGGAAAATCTAAAAGATAAAATAAAATATAGTATAATGGATCCTTGTTTGCTTTTTCGCTTGAATTATGCCATGCCAAAGCTTTTGTTTGCTTTGTTTGTTTTTTCGCTTGAATTTTGGTACTGCTCGTATGCTATGTAGAAAAAACCAGTCGATATTTTGCTTAATTTTGATAATTTTTTGCGATATAAAATTTTATGGGTTTTTTCAATGTGTTTACAAAATTTGGAAACAATGTTCATAGATTTGAATAAAATGAGCACGAACATTTGAAAATGTTCACAATTTCTTATGAAGTACTGTGTTTTCAGAAATATAAAACTCTCATGGATTTTTTAAACGTTCATGAATATTCAGAAGTGTTCCGAAATTTAAAGAAATACATAAATTTATTAATTTAAAAAACATAAAAACGAAAAATAAAAGGAAGAGGAGAAACATCATGCGTGGAACCTTTTAGAAACTTCACAAACCTGGAGAAGTTCAACAGTACCTCCCACATGGGCTAGCCCAGTACCCAAACCTACTGGGAGTGTGGGCATTGCAACAATTGCACTATAGTATTTGGCAAATCCTATGTCATGCTTAATGCACTGGTTTTAGCCAGCACCGGTTGCAGTTCAACCTGCAAACCAGCGCATACAACACCTCAGTTCTAGGTCGGCCCATTTGTACGTGTTTTTTTCTTCTAAAGCTGAAAGTTTGTTCGGGAATGAGAGTGACAGGGTTCGAACCCGCAGTCTCCCCGCATCGAGTCAACTGCTCTACCCACTACGGCATCTTCACGTTTATGCATACGTGTTTTTAGTTATTTCTATATATATGAAAGCCCCCTATCTTTTCCTTTTTGTTTTGCTTTTTCTTTCCTGCTTCTTTTTTCTTTTCTTAAATTTTTGAACTTCTTTGAAATCAATGTTTTTTCAGAATTGATAAACTTATTTGATTTCTTACAAACTTTTTTCAAATTCGACGATTTTTCTCAATTTGATAAACTTTTTGCTAAACTCGATGAACTTGTTTAAGTTTGATGAACATTTTTCAAATTCAATGCACCTTTTTCAAATATGATGAACTTTTTCAACTGGATGGACTTCTTTCAAATTCAATGAACTTTTGATTCAAATTCGTTGTACATTTTTCAAACTCCATGAACTTTTTATCAAATTCAATGAACTTTTTAAAATTTGATGAACTTTGTTTTTCAAATTTGATGAATTCTCTTTCTTAATTCGATGAACTCTCTTTCTTAATTCTATGATTTTTTTCAAATTCAATGAATTCTTTCAAATTCGATGAACTTATTTTCAAATTCATTTTTATGATTTTTTTAAGAATTTTGGTGTGCTTGTATGTAAAGTTCAACAGTCAAGAAGCTAGCTAGTTGTGCATGGTCGTGCTGAAAGGCGAACCAACCACTTTTTTCATACAGCGTTTCAAAAGGAAAATATACATCGATCAAGCAAAGGAGCAACTTGACTGCAATTGGGTGAAGCGCTCGTGCATATTGGGCCAGCCCAACTTTCGATCGGCGTGGGCCTATTTTGCCCATCGGGTCGAGTGGAGCAAACGGTCCGTGTGAACCACTACAAGTACCAAGTTCCTCAAAAAAAGTACCAAGCTTGGGAGGAGTTCAAGGTCAACTTCAGGTGCGGGATGTCAACATACGTGGCGGATTGGACCGACCAGGTGAACCTTCGGTCCAAGGACCGGACTCTTGGCCTGGGCTTTGAGGCACTAGTAGAAAACAGGGCTTTGGTCCAGGCCGGGTTAGACCATTTGTCCCGGTTCACTCACGAACCGGGACCCATGATGGCATTGGTCCCGGTTTGCGAGGCCAGGGCGCCGTCTAGGCCTCGTGGGCCATTGGTCCCTGTTTGTCTGACCCCTTTGGTCCCGGTTCTAGACACCAACGGGACCAATGTGCCTCGCTCTTGGCCCATAACCATTGGTCCTGGTTTGTGGCTGGAACCGGGACCAAATGGGGTCCTTTAGTCCCGGTTCCAGCCACGAACTGGGACCAATGAGATGCCTATATATACCCCCTCGCCAGCGAGCAAAGCACTCCACATTGCTCTGTTTTTCTGGCCGGCGAGGAGAGAGCTTTGTGGTGTTCTAGCTCACCTCCTATGCACACGAGGTGTTCGATGAAATGCCCAAGCCACACTTAAGCTTTCTCCTCTCGAAGCTCCTTGTCTAAACTCCATTTTCGTCAAGATTTGTCTAGGTTTGGCGGTTCGTCCTGTCCCGTCCCCGTCCTCATCGCCGTCGATCTCCCGCGCCCATCTCAGTGCCGGCACGACCGTGGTTAGCCTCTTCTTCTTATTTTCTTTCTAAAAGAAAAAAGTTTTAACTTCTATGATTTAGATATATACTTGTGTAATTTTCTTACTTTTATTATTGTTTGTTATTATATAGTGCGTTGGTTTTTGTATCCGCCTCCGTCGGCCCTCGTGCTATCTATGACTCGGATGTGGTATATATTATCTTTTACAACTATTTATTTTATTTAGTGTTTATGACAATTATGCCGACCGACATGACATAGATTTTTTTTATCTAGGAGGAGGTAGTTGAACTGGAAATTCCAGCCCACATGGCAACTCTTGTCGAGAAGTTAAATTTGGTTGAAAAACAAAACAATGACTTGAAAGAAAAATTACAAAGAGTTGAAGAGGAGAAGATGAAGTTGGAGTTGCATGTTGCCGATGTCGTCGACGATCACAAGACCAAGATGGATGCAATGCGCTTGCAAATTAGAAAGATTAGAAAATATGCCATTCATACTAAGGCTTGGTATCATTATGCCGTTGGATCAATTGGTACCTTAGTAGCGGTTATGATCACATTTGTTGTTGCATTTAATTTTTTTACATAGTTTCGCTGTATGTTTTAATTAGATGCTCTAGTGAGCTATATGTTGTTCAATAATGAGAACTATGTATGAACTGTATGTATTTATTTTGGTTACTATTGTACTTTGGCTTTAATGTGATGATGGATTTCTATTAATTTGGTCACTTCTCTATTCATGATATGTTGCAATGGTTTTTAATACACTTTATTATATAACGCACGCAGATGAACCGACAATGAATGTATGGTGACCGACGCACCTTCGAGTATATTAAGGGCCTGCATAATTTTCTCGAAGCGGCTGAGGCAAACAAGCATAATGGTTTTATTCATTGTCCATGTACTGTCTGTGAGAATACGAAGGCTTTCTCCAACTCTAAAACCCTTCACTTCCACCTGCTTGAGAATGGTTTTATGCCACACTATAATGTTTGGACCAAGCACGAAGAAAGAGGGGTTATGATGGAAGACAACGAAGAAGAAGAGGATGATGACAACTATGTGCCTCCTGAATACGGTGATGCTGCAACGGGGGAAGATGAAGATCAAGAGGAACCATACGATATGCCCGATGATGATCTTCGCCGGGTCATTGTTGATGCAAAGAGACAATGCGAAAGTGAAAAGGAGAAGTTGATGTTCGATCACATGCTAGAGGATCACAAAAAAGGGTTGTACCCAAACTGCGAACATGTCAACACAAAGCTCGGTACCACGCTAGAATTGCTGCAGTGGAAGGCAGAGAATGGTGTACCTGACAAAGGATTTGAGAAGCTACTCAAAATATTGAAGAAGCTTCCAAAGAAGGTTGTATGTCCTCTAGGATTGGAGGTACAGAAGATACATGCATGACCTAATGAATGCATCCTCTACCGTGGTGCGTACGAGGATTTGAACACATGCTCGTTATGCGGTGCATTGCGGTATAAGATCAAACGAGATGACCCTGGTGATGTTGACGAAGAGCGCCCCAGGAAGAGGGTTCCTGCCAAGGTGATGTGGTATGCTCCTATAATACCACGGTTGAAACGTCTGTTCAGAAACAAAGAGCATGCCAAGTTGATGTGATGTCACAAAGAGGACCGTAAGAAAGACGGGAAGTTGAGAGCACCCGCTGACGGGGGTCGCAATTGAGAAAGATCGAGAGAAAGTGGAGCGACTTTACAGGTGACCCAAGGAGCATATGATTTGGTTTAAGTGCAGATGGCGTTAATCCTTTCGGGGATTAGAGCAGCAAGCATAGCACATGGCCTTTGACTCTATGTATGTATAACCTTCCTCCTTGGTTGTGCATGAAGCGGAAGTTCATTATGATGCCAGTGCTCATCCAAGGCCCTAAGCAACCCGGCAATGACATTGATGTGTACCTAAGGCCATTAGTTGAGGATCTTTTATAGCTATGGAATGGAAGAGGTGTACGTGTGTGGGATGAGAACGAACAGGAGGAATTTGACCTACATGCATTGCTGATTGAACCATCAATGATTAGCCTGCTCTCAGTAACCTTTCAGGACAAACAAACATGGGATACCACGCATGCACACACTGTTTAGATCACACCGACAGTATATATTTGGACAAATACATGAAGAATGTGTACCTGGGGCATCATCGATTTCTTCCGACCAACCATCAATGTCGAAAGAAAGGAAAACATTTCAAAGGTGAGGCAGATCACCAGAAGAAGCCCGCCCCTCCGTACTGGTGATCACATACTTGCTATGGTTAATGATTTACATGTAATCTTTGGAAAGGGTCCCGGCAGACTATCTGTTCCGAATGACGCTGAGGGACGCACACCCATGTGGAAGAAGAAATCTATATTTTGTGACCTACCCTATTGAAAAGACCTAGAGGTCCGCTCTGCAATCGACGTGATGCACTTGACGAAGAATCTTTGCGTGAACCTGCTAGGATTCTTGGGAGTGTATGGGAAGACAAAATATACACCAGAGGCACACGAGGAACAACAACGTGTGCATGAAAAAGAAGGCATGCATCCAGAGCAGTATGAAGGTCCTGCCAGCTACACTCTTAACAAAGAAGAGAAGGAAATCTTCTTTGAATGCCTGCTCTGTATGAAGGTCCCGTCTGGCTTCTCGACGAATATAAAGGGAATAATAAATATGGCAGAGAAAAAGTTCCAAAACCTAAAGTCTCATGACTGCCACGTGATTATGACGCAACTGATTCCGGTTGCATTGAGGGGGCTTCTACCGGAAAATGTTTGATTAGCCATTGTGAAGCTATGTGCATTCCTCAATGCAATCTCTCAGAAGGTGATCGATCCAGAAATCCTGCCAAGGATAAGGAGTGATGTCGTGCAATGTCTTGTTAGTTTAGAGCTGGTGTTCATACCGTCCTTCTTCAATATCATGACGCACGTCATAGTTCATCTAGTCAACGAGATTGTCGTTCTGGGCCCTGTATTTCTACACAATATGTTCCACCTTGAGAGGTTCATGGGAGTCTTAAAGAAATATGTTCGTAACCGTGCTAGGCCAGAAGGAAGCATCTCCATGGGCCATCAAACAAAGGATGTCATTGGGTTTTGTGTTGACTTCATTCCTGACCTTAAGAAGACTGGTCTCCCTCAATCCTGGTATGAGGGGAGACTGACTGGAAAAGGCACGCTAGGAGCGGACTCAATAATATGTAGGGACGGGCATTCTTGGTCTCAAGCACACTACACAGTTCTACATAATTCTACCTTGGTGACCCCGTATGTCGATGAACACAAGAATATTCTACGCTCCAAACACCCGGAGTAGTATGACGACTGGATTACATGTGAACACATCAGGACTTTCGGCAGTTGGTTGTAAACACGTCTCTTGCGTGACAACACTGTTTCTGATGAGCTTTACTCGTTCGCCAGGGGACCATGTTCGACTGTAATGACTTACAAAGGTTACGAGATAAATGGGAATACATTTTACATGATTGCCCAGGATCAAAAGAGCACCAACCAAAACAGCGGTGTCCACTTTGATGCAGCAACCAAGAGGGGAAAAGCCACATATTATGGTTACATAGTGGACATATGGGAACTTGACTATGGACATGATTTCAAGGTCCCTTTGTTTCAGTGCAAATGGGTCAAACTGTCAAGAGGCAGGGTACAGGAAGATCCACAGTACGGAATGGCACCAATGGATCTGAACAATCTTGGGTACACAGATGAAGCATTCGTCCTAGCCAATGATGTGGCGCAGGTTTTCTATATGAAGGACATGTCTACCAAACCGAGAAAAAGAAAGGATAAGGAAGCGAATACATCATACGATGATTCAAAGCGCCACATAGTTCTTTCAGGAAAGAGAGACATCGTGGGATTGGAGGGCAAGACAAACATGCCTGAAGATTATGAAAAGTTTCATGAAATTCCTCCCTTCAAAGTCAAGGCTGACCCAAGCATCCTGTTAAATGATGAAGATTATCCATGGTTACGGCGCAATAAGCAAAGGACACAAGCGAATAAAAAGTTAAGACTTTCTCTCCACAACTATATCATTGTAGTTACATGTGAAGAAATGAAATGCCTTTTGTAACACATGAGTTTTCGTCTGAAACCCCGATACTTCGAAAGAGATTGTCTGTTTTGTACACGAAGTGCATCCAGTTTTTTCCGTAACCCACTCAAATTTTTAAAAAATGCTATGTGGGTGAAATGATGATACCATGCCAACTTTCAACCTTTTGAGAGTTCATTGGTAGTGCTTTTCAATTTCTGGGTCATTTAGCTAAAAAAATCAGTAAATACATGAAAAATACCAAATGAAGTCAGAAAGGGTTGAAAATTGATGATGTGGCTTTGAATTGTGCATTTTGAACACACAAAAAGTATGGAGTTCAAGTAAGTTCAAAAAAATGAGATCCCTTTGTAACAGATGAGTTTTCGTCCGAAACCCTGATACTTCGAAAGAGATTGTCCATTGTGTACACGAAGTGCATCCAGTTTTTGCCGTAACCCTCTCTACTTTTTAGCACATTCTATGTGGGTGAAATGATGATACCATGCCAACTTTCAACCTTTTCAGAGTTCATTTGAAGTGCTTTTCAATTTTAGGGTCAATTAGCTCAAAATAATCAGAAGTGCATCAAAAATACCAAATGATCAAGTCAGAAAGGGTTGAAAATTGATGATGTGGCTTTGAATGGTGCATTTTGAACACACAAAAAGTATGGAGTTCAAATAAGTTCAAAAAAATGAAATCCCTTTGTAACAGATGAGTTTTCGTCCGAAACCGTGATACTTCGAAAGAAATTGTTCATTTTGTACACGAAGTGCATCAAGTTTTTGCCGTAACCCTCTCAAAAATTTTAGCAAATACTATGTGGGTGAAATGATGATACCATGCCAACTTTCAACCTTTTCAGAGTTCATTTGAAGTGCTTTTCAATTTCAGGGTCATTTAGCTCAAAAAAAATCAATAAGTGTATGAAAAATACCAAATGATCATGTCGGAAAGGGTTGAAAATTGATGATGTGGCTTTGAATGGTGCATTTTGAACACACAAAAAGTATGGAGTTCAAATAAGTTCAAAAAAATGAAATCCCTTTGTAATAGATGAGTTTTCGTTTGAAACCGTGATACTTTGAAAGAGATTGTCCATTTTGTACACGAAGTGCATCCAGTTGTTGCCGTAACCCTTTCAACTTTTTAGCACATGCTATGTGGGTGAAATGATGATACCATGCCAACTTTCAACCTTTTCAGAGTTCATTTGAAGTGCTTTTTAATTTTTTCAAAACATCGTGGGAGTGGAGTTCAAAAAAGAATCAACTAAAAAGTTTTTATAAACCTCTAGTATTTTTGAAACTATAATTATATAAAAATTATGCAACTAAAATTATCAAAGTATTTTTTGTTCAAAACATTAATAGCAAAAAGAATATAATGATAAAACACACTCGAAATAAATAAAGCAAAAAATAAAACAAAATAAATAAAGCAAAAAACAAAACAAAAATAAAGGAAATTATGCAACTAAAATTATCAAATTATTTTTTGTTCAAAACATTAATAGAAAAAAGAATATAATGATAAAACACACTGGAATAAATAAAGCAAAAAACAAAACAAAAGTAAATAAAGCAAAAAACAAAATAAAAATAATGGAAATTATGCAACTAAAATTATCAAAGTAATTTTTTCAAAACATTAATAGCAAAAAGAATATAATGATAAAACACACTAAGCCACCATAAAGTATTTTTGTTAAGAACTTTTAATATGCAAAAAAATAACGTAAAAAATGCCGACCTACTAAGCCACCATGTCGTGTATACGACTAGTAACCCAATATACATGGGCCAGGATGCAGGCCCACGGGGCAAGTAGGCCCAACAGGACAAAGATAGTTAGGCATGCAATGCCTGCGGTAGAGACGAGCTTGAGACGGTAGGTGAAGCCGCGCTTATAAACCAGTACGACCGCTCCTCGCTCGGCGAGGTGGGACTAAACTCACATCGTGCCAGGAACAGGGCTTTAGTCCCGGTTGGTGCCACCAACCGGGACCAATGCCACCCTTTCGTCCTGGTTGGTGCCACCAACCGGGACCAAAGGTCTCTGCTTCCTGCCCTTTGGGCTGATGAAAAGGGACCTTTGGTCCCGGTTGGTGGCACCAACTGGGACTAATACCCACCTTTAGTCCCGGTTGGTGCCACCAACTGGGACCAAAATTCTCTGCCTCCCGCCCTTTGGGTTGACGAAAAGAGACCTTTGGTCCCGGTTGGTGGCACCAATCGGGACTAAAGGTGGGTATTAGTCCCGTTTGGTGCCACTAACCGGGACCAATGCTTCTTGTATATAAGAAAACACTTGGAAAATTTCAGTTTTGATTTATCGACTGCCCCGAGCCCGCCGTCCTCATCCCCGTCGCCGCATCGTCGCCTCCCCAAGCCCACCGTCCTCGTCGCCGTCGCCTCCCCGAGCTCGCCGTCCCCATCGTCCCTGCCGCCTTCCCGTCACCACATCATTGCCTCCCCGAGCCCTCCATCCTCGTCATCGCCGTCGCCTCCCCATCGCCATGTCGTCGCCATCGCCGAGCCTGCCATCCTCGTCATCGTTGCCTCACCGGGCCTGCCGTCCCCGTTGTTGCCGTTGCCTCCTCGTCGCCGCGTCGTCGCCTCCCCGAGCCCGCCGTCCTCTTCCTCGTCGCCTCCTTGAGCGCTCGCCGTCCTCGTCCCCGTCACCGCATGCCGCCCCAAGCCTGCCGTACTTGTCTTCGGCCTCTAGCCGTCGCCGCCCCCCAGTGAGCCCCCCTTTCCAGCCATGCATATGTTTTTTCATGTATATGTATAGGTTCATGTATATGTGTGTATATATTCATGTAAAAAGTCATGTATATGTTTTTTCATGTATATGTATATATGTTCATGTATATGCGTGTATATGTTCCTATAAAAAGTCTTCATTGTTTTTCATATGTACGAAAATGTAGAGTGAAAACGAAAACAAACATATAAGAAAAAACAAAGGAAAAATGAAGAAGGAAAAGAAAACCGCCCGGCCCGGCCACCAGCGCATTTTTATAAAGTTTTTCCACCGAGTCCACGTCGCACCAAGCACCCGCGGCGAAGCAAGTCTTTTTTTGAAGGTAGTTTTTTTGTTAAATGAAAATTTTGGCATCGGCTCTATCATCACGTTGGCATCGGCTCTATCTATCAACAAGGCCACGAGAGCACCCTAGCCCCCTATCATCACGTTGGCATCGGCTCCCCGAGAGCTTTCCAACGGATCTAGAATGCATGTCGTTGTCGATATACCCCCTCCTCGATAACTTCGTCATGAGGAGGGGGGGGCGATATACCCCTCCCCGATAACATTTTTTTTCTAAGTTACTAAGGTAAAATGTTCAACCCCCTCTCGATATACCGGGCAACCAACTCTCGAGGCGACCCAAACCCTAGAAAAAAGCGTTGTCGATATACCCCCTGCCCGATAACATTTTTTTCTAAGTTACTAAGGTAAAATGTTCACCCCCTCTCTCGATATACCGGGCGACCAACTCTCGAGGCCACCCAATCCCTAGAAAAAAAGTTGTCGCTATACCCCCTCCCCGATAATTTTTTTTTCTAAGTTACTAAGGTAAAATGTTCACCCCCCTCTCGATATACCGGGCGACCAACTCTCCAGGCCACCCAAACCCTGGAAAAAAGTGTTGTCGATATACCCCCTCCCCGATAATATTTTTTCTAAGTTACTAAGGTAAAATGTTCATATAGAAAACTCCGCTAATATAGATTTATCAAGAATGCCCCCATTATGGATGTGCACAAGTTGATCCAATTTTTTTTCCTGATCCCATCTATATATATATTCTTCTATATGTCATGTTGTGTGTCAAAGTATTGAAGAAATCGATGGCTTCATCATCAGCCGGAAGTAACCGACGTATGATGCTACGAAGCTCTTCAAAGTTATTTTGGAATGGAGTTCCCGATAGAATAATTCTCTTTTTGGTACGAATTTCAGCAACAACCTTCCAAATAGCGATACTCGGAAGGCTCTTGCTGAACTTCATACCAAAAAGCTAATTATCCTATCCGGGACTCCGTTCCAAAACAATTTTGGAGAGCTTCATACCATTATGCGCATGTTACTTCCGGCTAATGATGAAGCCATGGTTTTCTTGAATCCTTTGACACTAGACAACATGACATATAGAAGGGTAGATGAGATCGGGAAAAATATGGACCATTTTCTAAACATCCAGAATGGCGCCATTTTGTTAAATCCCTAAAAGGTTAAGAGAATCCCGGCCCTCTCGCCCGACCAAACCCTAGAAGCGTCGAGGGCCACCCCTAACTCTGGAAGCGTTGTCGAGGCCACCCCAAATCATAGAGAAGTAATTGCCATGTTTTAATATTTGCAGAAACTATGGATCAAAAAGACTTGGAACAAGAACAGTTGTTGGGGGACATAATCCGAGACGGTGCTGATGCTGTCTTGTCGTTTCTCAATGACATCGATGGTCTTGAAGGAGAGGATTACTGCTCCGATGATCGAACAATGGAGGAGGAAGGACATGATCATGATGGCTCCGGTCACGAATGCCAGAGGAAGAAGGAGACCATGGTGACGACTCCGGTGACCGAACGGAGGATGGAGATGTTGCAAAGTCCGGCGAGGTATATATATTAATTAAGCATGTGCTGACTAGCTAATGGATGCATTAATTGTTTTGGTATGTACATATATTACCTCTTATTTCTTCTTTTATATAGCCCTCCGGATCGAGACAAACTTCAGTAATGAGACGAGGCCCGAAGAGATGGTTGGGCAAGGAAGAATGGTTCACGATCACAACACTCGCGGATGATGGCCTACCGATTTAACCAAAGCGGACCAAGGACGCATTTGCTGCTCAGTGCGGAGCTATTGTTAGGGACAACATCCCGATCAAAATCAACCAATGGAATAAGCCTAAGGACAACAACCCAGAAATTTCTTATGTCACCGATAGACAGAAAGATGATCTTTGGACCTCGCTGAAGGCAAATTTCACTCTACCGCCAGAGGAGGATCCGAATAAACCAGTTATAGAGCCACTGGTCAAGGCGTGTGCTCTTAAGAAAATGGCAGATCTATTCAGGATGGGGAAGAATGAGTTGAAATCAAAGTTTGTCGAGAAAGGGAAGACTCCAGAATTCATCGTCCGATTTGAGAAATAAGAGATCACTGGCCCAAATTTGTGGCCTACAAGACATCGGAGATGAGTAAGAAAATGTGTGAGACAAAAAGAACAATGCTGCAAAGAAGCAATATCACCATCACACGGGGTCAGGTGGCTACCTCAAAGCCCGGCCATTGTGGGACAAAGCTGAGAATGACCTTCTTGCTAAAGGGATCCAACCAGATACATTGAACTGGCCAGACTGTTCAAGGACTTGGTTCTTCGGGGTTGGGGGAATTTTGGACCTTGAAACAGGGAAGTGCCGTTTGACGAACGAGCAACTTGCAATACCCTTCACGAAGCTTCAGATGTATATTACCGCAGCGCAGGAAGGGACGTTCATTCCCGATAGAGAGAAGAATGAGCTGATTGAGGCCCTAGGGAATGCTGAGCACCCTGGACGAACACGAGGCACACCAGGCTTCGTTCCGTGGAAGGTTGGGTTTCCCGACGCAGGCGGTTACAGAAGCCGGCAGAGAAAGAGGAAAGCAGAGCTGAGCAAAATGCAGAAGCTCAATGCAAGAATATAAAAGCTAGAGGAAGCTGAGATCCAGCGAGCTGCTGGCCAACCATCTCAGTGGCACGAAGCTACCCCAGAAGCTACCCCGTCATGTCAGCGAAGAAGAAGTGTGGCTTCCATGGAGCTCGTTCAGTCTGACTTCACGGCTCATAGCTACCCCGTGGATACTATCACGGAGGTTCAATATTGCGAGCTTTGGATGAAATTCCGGAACCTCACTTTCAAGGCGGCTCTCGACTCTGTTGCACCTCCTCAACCCAATGAAACTTTTCTCTGCCTTCCGATTCCACATGGCTATGCTATTGTGATGGTGGATGAAGTAATGGAGGGATTTGATGACCTGGAGCTTGACCACCCTACAGGTGAAGGGGAGAAGAAGCCGGTTCATGCTCTGAGGAGTACATGTCTATGGCCGAAGGAGTACATCAAGCTTCCAAACTGGACGCCTCCGCCTCCTCCTCCTCCTCCGGCGAGTCAGGGAACTCCGCCGCCTCCTCCTCCTCCTCCTCCTCCTCCGGCAAGTGATCAGGGCACTCCGCCTCCTTCTCCCGCTCCTTCGACGTGTGATGGTACTCCACCTCCTCCGGCGCGTCGGAGCGGTCCGCCTCCTCCGGCACATGAGGCCACTCTGCCTCCTCCTCCTCCTCCTCCTCTAGCGCGTCAGGACACCCAGCCTCCTCCTCCTTCTCCTTCGGCATGTCAGGATACTACGCCTCCTCTGGCGCGTCAGCCACGATGGAAGAGAGATGTTGCCGCCACTCCGGCGGCTAGCAGTACAATAGGCGGAAAAAATATATTCAAATTTGGTCCAAGCCTCAACCCTGTTACAACGTTACCATACGAGAGGACTGACGAAGAAAGCGCTGACATCAGTAAAGCCGAAGTGAAGGCCCATTTTGCATAGAAACAACCACCTCCGAAGGAAACGATAGATCCGGTGAAAGCGAAGCCCACTCTGGATGCCTTGAAGCGACCATCGCTGCCTCCGCTGCCATCAAACTATGAACGCTGTATTATAAAGACATATAATGAAGCGCAACGGTCTGGAAGTACCTCTAGTGCTGCCCGTGTCAAAGAATGAAAAAGTGGGAAAACAATTCCCTAGCTCGGCGAACAAGAGAAGTAATCATGCCCTCCGCTCAAGGTGTCTAGTGACATTGCTAATCATCCGGTGATACTGCCTGATACCTAACTTGGTGATTACTTGGGGGATGATGAACTTTTTGAAATTGCTGAGGTAACCAAAGAAGAACACGAATACATGCACCGGAAGCCTCTCGTCAAACCTGATCATCCTCATCTAACAACGATGATGAACAATTTGCATGAGTGGTACATGAAACCCTACAGGGATTCTAGGAGAGACACTATGTATGTGGCAGTGAAACCAGAGCACAAATTGACTTCCCATGATGCCTATTCAATTTGAGGAGTTATTTCTGTTATACAATCAATGAGCCCTCGACAAACAACTCATGACTGCCTACTGTCTGTAAGTATTACTTCTATAGCTAAGTCTCTAGCTGAGCTCGTTCATTGCATGTATATATATATATATATATAATTATCATCACTATATTATGCAGATTGAAGATCGTCGAATGCAAAAAAGCAGGAATCTTTGACGTTGGGTTCATTAGCCGAGATGCCATAAATGAATGGTCGATACGAAAAGAAACTGTAGCGACTGAGGAGAACTTGCTAAAGTCGTTCCTTGCACATCAAAACAAAAGGGAAATACTCTTTCCTTACAACTTCAAGTGAGTGTTGCTGTCTTCTCTGTATACTCGGTTTCTCTTACTCGAGGTTAAGTAATGTAACTGATGAATTGTATATGCATGCGCAGTTACCACTTTACTCTGCTATCCATTAAGCTTGACGGGGCATTAGTAACTGTCTTAATCTCGAAACGTAAATATCCGGAGAATTATGCGGACATGGCTGCAATGCTCAAGAAGTAAGTTTAGTCAATACCGGGACCATATCGGCATGCAACTTTCGTTCAGTTCCTGATATCAAGTAAGCATTTTCTTTGCCTGGCAGGGTTTGGAAGAAGTTCACCCGAAAGGTTTCCGGTCTAAACAAAGAGTTGTGATTTACGCACCCCAAACTAAGTAGTAATAGCTAGTTCCGCGCATCTCTAATTGATTCAAAATTTCATCAATATATCATTACCATGCTTGCTTATCAGTTTGATTAAACTCTATTCGCGTAAAGTGCTTGTACTAGAAAGAAGGGATTGTTTTATGTGGATACTACGTATGCGAGCTCATTCACCAATCGACCTCTGAGCGTGGCTTCTCTGACAAACAATTTCAAGTACGTAAATAATATTCACAATTTTATTTTATATATTATCATCAATTGTATTGATTTTTATTCATATATATGCATGTATGGACCCCCATCTTCAAATTAGATTTGTCAGATGCGGGATGAACTCCTACCACATGATCGCATACGAGCAATTCAAGAGGAATTGGGGGGATTCTTTCTTGACCACGTCATACCTAAAGACAGAGAATACTATGTGGATTTGTGATTGGATCTTAGGAGTTGTAAGAGATCTTATATTGTATATATGTAGCTAGTAGCGTTGGATAGATATATGAAAACTTGTTGTTCGACCAATTTCTCAGAGAAAGAGAGGTTGATCACGTCTCTCTGTATATGTTCATGACGATCTTGTGTACTTAATGGTTCCTTCATTTGCTTACTAGCTAGTGTGTCAAGTTCTCTATAGTAGCTAGCGTCAACCAAGCACGCAGAAAGAGAGGACACTTATCTCTATTCATTAGCTAGCTAACACAATATGAAACCCCTAAATTAACCCTCCAAACCCCCCTAACCCCCCCTTCAAAAAAACCCCAACAACTGCCAGATGCTGACGTGTGGATGCCTTTTGGTCCCGGTTGGTGTTACCAACCGGGACTAAAGGTCCTCCTTCCTGGGCTCCCCGCAGAGGCCACGTGGAGCCCCTTCTGTCCCGGTTTGTAAGCGAACCGGGACTAAATGTTTAGGGCTTTAGTCCCGACCATTTAGTCCCGGGTCCAGAACCAGGACTAATGGGCCTCTAGAACCGGGACAAATGGGTCGTTTTCTACTAGTGAGGTGGTCAAACCGGTCGGCTGGAGGCACAAGTTTTGCAAGGTGAACGACACCTTGCTCCATGACGCCACCCGAAGATGGTTTGATGTAGGGTTTGGGAATAATCTCAATCTCACTGTAGTATATGGAAGCTCATGGTAGCTGATGCGTTGTTGTGTAGTACAAACCAAGAAGATTAGGATACACGACAACACTAGTTTTTTCAAGACATATAATTGTATAAACATTGTTCGGTTAGGAAGTATAGGATACACGATCCCTTTCTTATACAAAAGATTGCTTAGTTTTGAACATACATAGTATATTCTGATGATGGAAATCTGCTTGCTTGCCATGATCTGGCCAAGGCAGGTACTTCTTTTTTCCAGGAGGATTGCTTGAGTGGGCAATTTTTTTGGAAGTATGCCCTAGAGGCAATAAATAAAGTGTTTATTATTATATTTCCTTGTTCATGATAATCGTTTATTGTCCATGCTATAATTGTGTTGATTGGAAACTAAATACATGTGTTGGCATATAGATAACACTATGTCCCTAGTATGCCTCTAGCAGACTAGCTCGTTGATCAAAGATGGCTAAGGTTTCCTAGCCATGGACACGAGATGTCATTTGATAACAGGATCACATCATTGGGAGAATGATGTGATGGACGAGACCCAAACTATAAACATAGCATATGACCGTGTCAGTTTTTTGCTATAGTTTTCTGCATATCAAGTATCTATTCCTATGATCATGAGATCATGCAAATCACTGACACCGGAGGAGTTCCTTGCATGTATCAAACATCGCAACGTAACTGGGTGACTATAAAGATGCTTTATAGGTATCTTTGAGGCTGTCTGTTGAGTTGGCATGGATCAACACTGGGATTTGTTGCTTCGTGTGACGGAGAGGTATCTCAAGGACCACTCGGTAATACAACATCACAATGAGCCTTGCAAGCAATGTGACTAAGTGTTAGCCATGGGATCTTGTATTACAGAACGAGTAAAAGAGACTTGCCAGTAATGAGACTGAACTAGGTATGAAGATACAGACGATCGAGTCTCAGGCAAGTAACATACCGAAGACAAAGGGAACAACATACGTGATTGTCTGAATCCTTGACATAGAGGTTAGACCGATAAAGATCTTCGTAGAACATGTAGGAACCAATATGGACATCAAGGTCCCGCTATTGGTTATTGACCGTAGAGGTGTCTCAAACCCGCAGGGTCTACACACTTAAGGTTCGGTGATGTTTCGATATAGATGAGTTATGTGTGTTGGTGACCGAAGGTTGTTCGGAGTCCTGCATGAGATCTCGGATGTGACGAGGAACTCCGGAATGGTATGGATGTGAAGATTCATATATAGGATGTTCCGTGTTGATCATCGGGAAAAGTTCGGGCGTCATCGGTAACGTACTGGGAGGGTCCTACGGGTCCACCGGAATAGGCCACCAGCCCCGAAGGGCCACATGGGATGTGAGATAAGGCACACCAGCCCCTGGTGGGCTGGCCTTCCCTCCCACAAGGGCCCATGCACCAAAGGGTGGAGGGGGGGAACCCTAAGGGGGTAGTCCACCCTGCCTTGGGGGCCAAGCCACCCCTTGACCACCGCCCCCTCCTCTTGGCTGCCGCCCCTAGGGGTGGGAACCCTAGGGCACAACCCCTTCGCCCTCCCTCCTATATATATGAGAGAGGGAGGAGGGCTGCCACACTTTAATCCATGGTGCAACCCTTCCTCCCTCTCTGATAGCCTCTCCTCTAGTAGAATTATTCGGCGACGCTTAGCGAAGCTCTACCGGATAAGCTCCAACACCATGGCCGCCACGCCGTCGTGCTGCCGGAGAACCCATCTACCTCTCCTCTCCCTCTTTCTAGATCAAGAAGGCGGAGATCATCATGGAGCTGCACGTGTGCTGAACGCGGAGGTGTCGTCCGTTCGACACTTGATCGGGAGTTCGTGGGATGGCTTGCGATTTGGATCGCGGAGACGTGCGACTACATCAACCGCGTTCCTTAATGCTTCCGCTTAGAGATCTACAAGGGTATAAGGATCCAATCTCTCCTCTCATAGATGCTCATCTCCTAGATTGATCTTGGTGAAGCGCAGGAATTTTTTTGTTTCCCATGCAACATTCCCCAACATTGGAATCATGAGCTAGGTCTATGCGTAGATGAGATCTTGAGTAGAACACAAAGGAGTTTGTGGGCATTGATATTCAGATGGCTTCCTCCCTTAGTCTTTTCTTGGTTCAGCGGTATTGTGGGATGAAGCGGCTCGGACCGACTTTACTTGTACGCTAACGAGAGACCGTGTTCCATCGGCTGACATGTGACTTTGTTGCATAAAGATGGCTGGCGGGTGTCTGTCTCTCCCACTTTAGTTGGATCAGATTTGATTAAGGCGGTCCTTGTAGAAGGTTGAAAAGCAATCTTCATATCACCATTGTGGTTTTGCGTAGGTAAGAATCGTTCTTGCTAGATACCCATAGAAGCCACGTAAAACATGCAACAACAATTAGAGGACGTCTAACTTGTTTTTGCAGGGTATGTTGTGATGTGATATGTCGAATTACATGATAAAATATATGTGATGTATGAGATGATCATATTTTTTATAGAATATCACAACTTGCATGTCGATCAGTACGGCAACCAATAGGAGCCATAGGGTTTTCTTTGATTATTGTATGACCTGCGTGTCAATCATTAATCGCGATGTAATGCTTTACTTTATCGCTAAGCGGTAGCAATAGTAGTATGAGCATGGTGGGCCAACAACCCCAATGGCGACACAATGATGGAGATCATGATGATGGAGATGGTGGTGTTATGCCGGTGACGATGGAGATCATGCCGGTGCTTTATAGATGGAGATCAAAAGCACAAGTTCATGGCCATATCATGTCACTTATGATTTGCATATGATGTTAATCCTTTTATGCACCTTGTTTTTCTTAGAATGAAGATAGCATTACAAGGTGATTCCTCACTTAAATTTTAAAATAAATTGTGTTCTCCCCGAGTGTGCATCGTTGCGAAAGTTCGTCGTGTCGAGACACCACATGATGATCGGGTGTGAAAGACTCTACGTTCGCATACAATGGGTGCAAGCCAATGTTGCACATGAGGAACACCCAGGTTAAACTTGATGATCCTAGCATGTACAGACATGGCCTCGGAACACAAGAGACCAAAAGGTCGAACATGAGTCATATAGTAGATATGATCAACATGATGATGTTCACCATTGAAACCACCTTAATGTTGGAAATATGCCCTAGAGGCTATAATAAATTAGTTATTATCATATTTCCTTGTTCATGATAATCATTTATTATCCATGCTAGAATTGTATTAATCTGAAACTCAGATACATGTGTGGATACATAGACATCACCATGTCCCTAGTATGCCTCTAGTAGTCTGGCTCGTTGATCAAAGATGGTCAAGGTTTCCTGGCCATAGACATGAGATGTCATTTGATAATGGGATCACATCATTAGGAGAATGATGTGATGGACAAGACCCAAACTATAAATGTAGCATATGATCATGTCAGTTTATTGCTACAGTTTTCTACATGTCAAGTATCTGTTCCTATGACCATCAGATCATGCAACTCACTGACACCGGAGGAGTACCTTGTGTGTATAAAATGTCGGAACGTAACTAGGTGAATATAAAGGTGCTCTAGAGGTATCTCCGTGGGTGTCTGTTGGGTTAGCATGGATAAGACTGGGATTTGTTACTCCGTGTGATGGAGAGGTATCTCAGGGCCCACTTGGTAATACAACATCACTATAAGCCTTGCAAGCAATGTGACTAAAGATTTGGCCACGGGGTCTTATATCACGGAACGAGTAAAGAGACTTGTTGGTAACGAGATTGAACTAGGTATAGAGATAGCGACGATCGAATCTCGGGCAAGTAACATACCGAAGAACAAAGGGAACAACATACGAGATTAACTGAATTTCTTGACATAGAGGTTCAACCGATAAAGATCATCGTAGAATATGTAGGAACCAATATGGGCATCCAGGTCCCTCTATTGGTTATTGACTGTAGAGGTGTCTCGGTCATGTCTACATAGTTCTCGAACCCGCAGGGTCTGCACACTTAAGGTTCGGTGACGTTTCGGTAGTATAGAGTTATGTATGGTGGTGACCTAAGGTTATTAGGAGTCCCGTATGAGTTCCCTAACATCACGAGGAGCTCCAGAATGGTCTAGAGGTAAATATTGATATATAGGAAGTCCTTTTTGGTCATCGGAAAAGTTTCGGGCTCATCGGTAGTGTACCGGGAGTGCCGGGAGGGGTACCGGGGACCATCGGGAGGGGTGTCTCGACCCAAAGGGCCTCATGGGCTGTGGGAGGAGTCAAGCCAGCCCTTAGTGGGCTGGCCGAGCCCCCCACTAAGGCCCATGCGGCTAGGGGTGGGAAAAACCCAAAAGGTGGAGAGGTGGAAAGAGTTTCCAAGTGGAAAGGAGGAATCCTACTCCTAATAGGATTGGAGTAGGACTCCTCCACCTCCAATTATGGCCAACTCTTGAGGGTTTGAGGCTGCCTCCTCCCCTCCCTCCCTCCTATATATACTATAGGAATTAGAAGGGAAAGCTAACCGTGATTTCCATGTGCTCTCTCAACTTCATCTAGATCGGTTTTCTCCTTTAGTCTAGTTCGGCGGTGCTTAGGCGAAGCCCTGCCGAAATAATTCCACCACCATCGCCGCCATGCCGTAGCGCTACCGGAGAACTCATCTACCTTCCCACTCCCTCTTCCTGGATCAATAAGGAGGACATTGTCATCGAGCTTTACGTATGCTGAATGCGGAGGTGTCGTCCGTTCGGCGCTAGATCGGATTAACCACGACTGGATTGCGGGACAGATCGTGATTGGATCGCAGGACGGATCATGATTGGATCGTGGGACAGATCGTGATGGGATCAGAGGATGGATCGTGATTGCATCACAGGATGGATCATGATGGGATCGCGGGACGCTCAGCGATCTGGATCGCGAAGACGTTCGACTACATCAACCGTGTTTCTTAACGCTTCCCGCTTAGCGATCTACAAGGGTATGTAGATCCACTCTCCCTCTCATAGATGCTCATCACCATGGATAGATCTTGTGTGTGCGTCGGAATTTTTTTGTTTCCCATGCAACGTTCCCCAACAGTGGCATCATGAGCTAGGTCTATGTGTAGCTGAGATCACGAGTAGAACACAAAAGACTTTGTGGGCCTTGATGCTTAGATTGCTTCCTCCGTTGGTCGTGTTTTGATTCAACGGTATTGTGGTATGAAGCGGCCTGGACTAACCTTACTCGTAAGCTTACGAGAGACCGGTTCCATCGACTGACGTGTAACTTTGCTGCACAAAGATGGCTGGCGGGTGTCTGTCTCTCCTACTCTAGTTGGATCGGATTCGACAAAGGCGGTCCTTGAGAAGGTTGAATACCAGTATGTGTATCACCGTTCTGGTTTATGCGTAGGTGATAATTGTTCTTGCTAGTTACCCGTAGCAGCCACGTAAAACTTGCAACAACAATTAGAGGATGTCTAACTTGTTTTTGCAGGGTATGTTGTGATATGATATGGCCAATTACATGATGAGATATATGTGATGTATGAGATGATCATGTTTTGTATAGAATATCACGACGTGCATGTCGATGAGTACGGCAACCGGCAGGAGCCATAGGGTTGTCTTTAATTATTGTATGATCTGCATGTCAATCATTAAGCGCCTTGTAATGCTTTATTTTATCGCTAAGAGGTAGCAATAGTAGTAGAAGCATAGTGGGCGCGACAATCCCGATGGCGACATGTTGATGGAGATCAAGATGATGGAGATCATGGTGTCATGCCGGTGACGATGGAGAACATGCCGGTGCTTTAAGGATGGAGATCAAAAGCACAAGTTCATGGCCATATCATGTCACTTATGATTTGCATGTGATGTCAATCCTTTTATGCACCTTGTTTCGCTTAGGACGACGGTAGCATTATAAGGTGACCCCTCACTTAAATTTCAAGATAAATTGTGTTCTTCCCGAGTGTGCACAGTTGCGAAAGTTCGTCGTTTCAAGGCACCATGTGATGATCGGATGTGATAGACTCTAAGTTCACATACAATGGGTGCAAGCCAGTGTTGCACGTGCAGAACATCCGGGTTAAACTTGATGAGCCTAGCATGTACAGACATGGCCTCGGAACACAAGAGACTGAAAGGTCGAACATGAGTCATATAGTAGATATGATCAACATGATGATGTTCACCATTGAAACCACCTCAACTCACGTGACGATCGGACTTGAGTTGGTGAATTTGGATCAGGTATCACCCGAATGACCGGAGGGATGTCAATTTGAGTGGGAGTTCTTAGGTAATATGATTAATTGAACTCATTATCATGAAGATAGTCAAAGTGTCTTTGCAAATTATGTTGTAGATTGTTCATGGTGTAACTCCCCTATTTTATTGATACGTTCCTAGAGAAAAGTAAGTTGAAAGATAATGGTAGCAATTTTGCGGACTAGGTACATTATCAGAGGATTGTCCTATGTTGCTGCACAGAAGGCTTATGTCCTTGATGCACCGCTTGGTGCACCCCCCCTCTAGCATCGTCTGTGGATGTTGTGAACATCTGATAGACATGTTTTGATGACTACTTGATAGATCATGGCGTCTTGCATTATGGCTTAGAATTCAGGCTTCAAATACGTTTTGAATGTCACGGAGCATATGTGATGTTCCAAGGGCTGAAATTGGATTTCAGGCTCGTGCCTATGTTAGAGGTATGAGACCTCCAACAAGATTCATTCCCTGCAAGATGAAGGAGAATAGCTCAATCGGTGAGCATGTGCTCACATTGTCTGGGTGCTACAATCGCTTGAATCGAGTGGGAGTTGATCTTCCAGATAAGACATTGATTGATATGTTTCTCCAAGTCATTGTCACCAAGCTACTAGAGCTTCGTGATGAACTATGAAAATACCAGGGATGGAAATGATGATCCCTTAGCTATTCGCGATGTTTTGACACCGCGAAGGTAGATATAAAGAAGGAGCATCAAGTGTTGATGGTTGGTAAAATCACTAGTTTGAAAAATGGAAAGGGTAAGGAGGGAGACTTCATGGATGGCAAGTCAGTTGCTGCTCCATTGAAGCAACCCAATTGATCCCAAACCTGAGACTAAGTGCTTCTATTATGAGGAGAGCGACCACTGAAGCGGAACTACCCTAGATACTTGGTAATTAAGAAGGCTGGCAATGTCGACAGAAGTATATTTGATATACTTGTTATTGGTGTGTACCTTGCTAGTACTCCTAGTAGCACCTGGGTATTGGATACTGGTTCGATTGCCAAATGTCAGTAACTCGAAATAAAAGCTATGGAATAAACAGAGACTAGCTAAGGGTGAGGTGATGATGTGTGTTGGAAATGTCTCCAAGGTTGATGCGATCAATATCGCACGCTCTCTCTACCTTCGAGATTAGTGAAGAACCTAAATAAATGTTATTTGGTGTTTGCGTTAAGCATGAACATGATTAGATCATGTTTATTGCAATACAATTATTCATTTAAGTGAGAGAATAATGGCTATT
The DNA here is from genome assembly GCA_022496015.1 of Hordeum marinum. Classification (NCBI taxonomy): domain Eukaryota; kingdom Viridiplantae; phylum Streptophyta; class Magnoliopsida; order Poales; family Poaceae; genus Hordeum; species Hordeum marinum. The sequence goes on from CM039678.1 coordinate 560,731,611, forward strand.
CTGTTTACATGAATAATATCTTCAATGGTCATGCACCCAATGAGAATGGTTTGTTGAATCTTGATCGTTGTAATACACATGTTCATAACATAGATGCCAAAAGATACAAAGTTAATAATGATAGTACCAAGGCACTACCGCTAAATGTCATATTGGTGTAAAGCGCATGAAGAAACTCCAATCTGATGGATCTTTGGACTCATTCGATTTCGAATTGGTTGAGACATGTAGACCATGCCTCATGGGCAAGATGACTAAAGACCCCGTTTTCGGTATGATGGAGCGGGCTAGTAACTTATTGGAAATAATACATGTTGATGTGTGATCTAATGAGTGTTGTAGCGTGCAGTGGATATCATTATTTTTCTTACCTTCACTGATGATTTGAGTATATATGAGTATATTTACTTAATGAAACACAAGTCTAAAACGTTTGAAAAGTTCAAACAAATTTAGAGTGAAGTATAAGATCATCGTGACAAGAAGATAAAAATGTCTACGATATGATCGTGGAGGTGAATATTTGAGTTACGAGTTTGGCGTACAACTTTAGACAATATGAAAGTTGTTTCACAACTCACGCCACCTAGAACACCATAGTGTGATGGTGTGTCCGAACGTCTCTATTGGATATGGTGCGCACTATGATGTCTCTTATCATTTTGCCACTATTGTTTTGGGGTTATGCATTAGAGACAACTACATTTACTTTAAATAGGACACCATCTAAATCCATTGAGATGACGCCGTGTGAATTATGGTTTGATAGAAACCTAAGCTATCATTTCTTAATGTTTGGGGTTGCGGCGCTTATGTGAAAGAGGTTTTCACCTAATGAGCTCGAACCCAAAGCGGACAAATGCATCTTCATAGAATACCTTAAGAATAGTTGGGTATACCTTCTATCTCAGATCTGAGTGCAAAGTGTTTGTTGCTAAAAAATTGGGTCATTTCTTGAGAAATAGTTTCTTTCGAAAGAATTGAGTGGGAGGAATATAGAACTTGATGAGGTTGTTGAACCTTTGTTTCAACCAGAGAGTAGCGCAGCATAGAAAATTGTTTCTGTGGAGCCTACGTTAGTTGAATTGGAAGTTAATGATGATGATCATGAAGCTTCGGATCAAGTTACTATCGAACCTCGTAGGTCGACAAGGACACGTAATGCTCCTGAGTGGTACGACAACCCTATCTTAGAGGTCATGTTGTTGGACAACGATGAACCTACGAACTATGGAGAAGCGATGATGGGCCCGGATTCCAACAAATGGTTAGAGGCCAGGAATCCGAGAAAGGATCCATGTATGAAAACCAAGTATGGACTTTGGTAGACTTGCCCGTTGAACGACAGGTTATTGAGTACAAATGGACCTTTAAAGATGAAGACACACGCTAATGGTGAATGTCACCATTTATAAAGCTCGACTTGTCGCAAAGAAGTTTCTGCCAAGGTCAAGGAGTTGACTAGGATGAGACTTTCTCACTCGTAGCGATGCTAAAAGTTTGTTGGAATTATGTAAGCAGTTGCTGCATTTTTCAATTATGAAATCTGGCAGATGGATGTCAAAACATCGTTTCCTTAATGGTTTACTTGAGGAAAGGTTGTATGTGATACAACCAGAAGGTTTTGTCAGTCCCAAAGATGCTAAAATGTGTGCAAGCTCCAGCAATCCTTCTATGGGCCGGAGCAAGCATCTCGGAGTTGGAATATACGCTTTGATGAGGTGATCAATGTTTTTGGGTTTATAGAAAGTTTATGAGAAACTTGTATTTATAAGAAAGTGAGTGGGAGCACTATAGGATTTCTGATAAGTATATGTGGTTGACATATTGTTGATTGGAAATGATATAGAATTTCTGGAAAGCATGAATGGTTGTTTGAAAAGAGTTTTTCAATGGAAGACCTGGATAAAGCTACCTAATTGTTGGGCATCAAGATCTATAGAGATATATCAAGATGCTTGATGAGACTTTAAATGAGTACATACGTAGAAAATATTTTGAAAGAGTTCAAAATGGATCAGTCAAAGAAGGAGTTCTTGCTTGATTTGTGAGGTGTGGAGTTGAGTGAGTCTCAAAGCTCGACCATGGCAAAAGAAAGAGAAAGGACAAAGGTTGTCCCATGTGCCTTATCCATAGGCTCTGTATAGTATGCCATGCTGTGTACCGCACCTGTGTGTGCCTTGCCATGAGTCCGTCAAGGGTTACAAGAGTGATCCAGGAGTGGCTCACTGGACATCGGTCAAAATTATCCTTAGTAACTAGAGGACTAAGGAGATGTTTCTCAATTATGGAGGTGATAATGAGTTTTTCGTAAAGAGTTACATCGATGCAAGCTTTAACACCAATTCCGATGACTCTTAGTAGCAATCCGGATACGTATAGTGGACTAGCCATTTGGAATAGTTCCAAGTGGAGCGTGGTAGCAGTGTTTACAATATGACATAGAGATTTGCAAAGTACACACGGATCTGAATGTCACAGACCCGCTGACTAAAACCTCTTTCACATGCAAAGCATGATCGAACCCCAGAACTCATTGGGTGTGAGATTCATAACAAATCACATAGCGATGTGAGCTAGATTATTGACTCTAGTGCAAGTGAGAGACTGTTGGAAATATGCCCTAGAGGCAATAATAAATTACTTATTATCATATTTCCTTGTTCATGATAATCGTTTATTATCCATGCTAGAATTGTATTGATGGGAAACTCAGGTACATGTGTGGATACATACACAACACCATGTCCCTAGTATGCCTCTAGTAGATTGGCTCGTTGATCAAAGATGGTCAAGGTTTCCTGGCCATAGACATGAGATGTCATTTGATAACGGGATCACATCATTAGGAGAATGATGTGATGGAAAAGACCCAAACTGTAAACATAGCATATGATCATGTCAGTTTATTGCTCCACTTTTCTACATGTCAAGTATCTGTTCCTATGACCATGAGATCATGCAACTCACTGACACCGGAGGAGTAACTTGTGTGTATCAACTGTCGCAACGTAATTTGGTGACTATAAAGGTGCTCTACAGGTATCTCCGAGGGTGTCTGTTGGGTTGGCATGGATCAAGACTGGGATTGTTACTCTGTGTGACGGAGAGGTATCTCAGGGCCCACTCGGTAATACAACATCACTATAAGCCTTGCAAGCAATGTGACTAAAGAGTTAGCAACAGGATCTTGTATCACGGAACGAGTAATGAGACTTGTTGATAACGAGATTGAACTAGGTATAGAGATACCGACGATCGAATCTCGGGCAAGTAACATACCGAAGAGCAAAGGGAATAGCATACGGGATTAACTGAATCCTTAACATAGAGGTTCAACCGATAAAGATCATCGTAGAATATGTAGGAACCAAGATGGGCATCCGGGTCCCGCTATTTTCTATTTAACGGAGAGGTGTCTTGGTCATGTCTACATAGTTCTCGAACCCGCAGGGTCTGCACACTTGAGGTTTAGTGACGTTTCGGTAGTATAGAGTTATGTATGATGGTGACCGAAGGTTGTTCGGAGTCCCAGATGAGTACCCGGACATCACAAGGAGCTCCAGAATGGTCTGAAGGTAAGGATTATATAGGAAGTCCTGTTTTGGTCACCGGAAAAGTTTCGGGCTCATCGGTAGTGTACCGGGAGTGCCGGGAGGGGTACCGGGGACCATCGGGAGGGGTGTCTCGACCCAAAGGGCCTCATGGACTATGGGAGGATTCAAGCCAGCCCAAAGTGAGATGGCTGAGCCCCCCACTAAGGCCCATGCGACTAGGGGTGGGAAAACCCCAAAAGGTGGAGAGGTGAAAAGAGTTTCCAAGTGGAAAGGAGGAATCCTACTCCTAATAGGATTGGAGTAGGACTCCTCCCCCTCCAATTCTGGACAACTCTTGAGGATTTGAGGCTGCCTCCTTCTCTCTACTTCATCTAGATCGGTTTTCTCCTTTAGTCTAGTTCGGCGGTGTTTAGGCAAAGCCTTGCCGGAATAGTTCCACCGCCATCGCCGCCCCACCGTAGTGCTGCCGTAGAAATCATCTACCTCTCCGCTCCCTCTTGCTGGATCAAGAAGGCAGAGATCGTCGTTGAGCTATACGTGTGCTGAACGTGGAGGTGCCGTCCATTCGGCGTTAGATCGGAAGAACCGCGACTGGATTGCGGGACGGATCGTGATTGGATCGTGGGACGGATCGTGATGGGATCGCGGGACGGATCGTGATGGGATCGCGGGATGCTCGACGATTTGGATCACGAAGACGTTCGACTACATCAACCGCATTTCTTAACGCTTACAGCTTAGCGATATACAAGGGTATGCAGATCCACTCTCCCTCTCGTAAATGCTCATCACCATGGATAGATCTTGCGTGTGCGTAGGAATTTTTTTGTTTCCCATGCAACGTTCCCCAACACGTAACTCACGTGATGATCGGACTTGAGTTTGTGAATTTGGATCATGTATCACTCAGATGACTTGAGGGATGTCAATTTGAGTGGGAACTTTAGTAAATCGATTAACTAAACTCATTATCTTGAACAATAGTCTTAGTAACCTTTGCTTATTTATGTTGTAGATCAATGGCTTGCATAGTAGCACCCCTAAATTTTAATGCTTTCCTAGAGAAAGCTAAGTTGAAAGATGATGTAAGTAACTATGTGGACTGGGCCCGTAATCTGAGGATTATTCTCACGGTTTCCCAGAAGGCTTATATCCTTGATGCAGCGCTTGGTGACCCACCCACTCCCGTGTCGTCCATAGACGTTAAGAACGCTTGGGAGGCATGTTCTGGAGATCACTCAATAGTTCAGTGTGCAATGTTGTATGGCTTAGAACCGGGAGTTCAAAGATGTTTTGAACGTCATGGAGCATATGAGATGTTCTAGGAGTTGGAGTTTATCTTTAAGAAGAATGCCCGGATCGAGAGGTATGAGACCTCCGATAAGTTCTATGCTTGCAAGATGGAGGAGAATGGGTCTATCAGTGAACATATACTCAGAATATCTGGGTATTCGACCCGTATGGCGGAGTTAGGGATGCCCCTTGTGCTGGAGGCGATCACTGACAGAGTTCTTCAATCATTGTCACCTAGCTACAAGAGCTTCGTGCTGAACTATAACATGCACGGTATGAACAAATCAGTCGTCGAGCTGTTTGCGATGCTGAAAGTCGCTGAGTCTGAAATCCAGAAAGAACATCAAGTGTTGATGGTCAATAAAACCACTAGTTTCAAGAAGAATGGCAAGGGCAAGAAGGGTAGCTGCAAGAAGGGTGGCAAAATAGTTGCCCCTCCCGTGAAGAAACCCAAGGCTGGACCCAAGCCAGAAACTGAGTGCTTTCATTGCAAGGGAGCTGGTCACTGGAAGTGGAACTGCCCCAAGTACCTGGCCGACAAGAAGGCGGCCAACACCAAACAAGGTATATATGATATACATGTTATTGGTGTGTACCTTACCAACTCTTGTTGTAGTGCCTGGGGATTTGATACCGGTTCGGTTGCTCACATTTGCAACTCAAAACAGGAACTAAGGAGGCTGGCAAACACTTGTAGAAAACAGACCTTTCGTCCGACGCATTAGTCCCGGTCTAGTTACGAGCCGGTTCTAAAGAGGCTATTAGTGCCGGTTCGTGCCGACTCCAATGGCTAGGAGCAGGGCGACCTTTAGTACCGGCTCGTAAGGGACCTTTAGTACCGGTTCGTGTCAGGAACCGGTACTAAAGGGGGCATGGCAGGCTTTTGGTCAGACTTGGGCCCCGCGTGCCTCTTTAGTACCAGTTAGTGGCACGAACCGGCACTAAAGGTTGCCCTTTAGTACCGGTTGGTGACACCAACCGCTACTAAAGACTTCCTATATATATGCTTCGTCCGTAGCCGATCGAAGGGGCTCTCATTTCTATGTTTTCTCCCCTGTTCTTCTTCTTGCTCGAAGCTCATCCTCCATTTTGCCAAGGATTTGTCAAGATTTGAAGGCACCCCATCTATCCAAGTGTTCACAAAGGTTAGCAACTTTGCCCCTTCATCTCTCATTGCGAGATTAGCTTGTGGTATGCTCAAAGATATGTGATTTGTGGGTTTTAGCTAGGTTTTGGGGGAGTGATCATTATGTGGGAGTTATTTCATTTATATGCAATTTGAGCTCAAATTAACTTGTTAGGTTGCATATGTGTAGGTGTGGTTTATTTGGTGCCTTCCCATCCCCGTCCTAACCACCGTCGATCGCCCGGGCCGTCTCGCCGCGGCACCAGCCACCTTGGTGAGCCTATTGTTCTTCTTAAAACCATTTTGTTAAAAAAAATTACTTGTATGATTTAGATAGCTGCATGTACGATTTACTTACTTGTATTATTGTTAGTTATTCTATAGTGTCGTGGTTATGGTATCCGCCCACGTCGGCCCTTGTCCAGTCTATGATTCAGATGTGGTATGTCATTATCTTTTATAACTATTTCACACATCATTTAATGTCTATGACAATTAATTATGACACCAAATTGACATAAATGTTTTGTTTTTATCTATAGGAAGTAGTTGAACCAGAAATTCCAATGCAATTCTACTCGAGAAGTTAACACAAGATGAAAAAGAAATTGATCATTTGAAAGAAAAATTGAAAAGAACTAAAGATGAGAAGATGGGATTGGAGTTGCATGTTGCCGATATCGTCGATGATCACAAGAACAAGATGGATGGAATGTGCTTGAAGCTTAGAAAGATTAGAAAATATGCCATTGATAAAGAGGCTTGGTATCATTATGCCGTTGGCTCAATTGTTACCTTAGTTGCGATTCTGATTGCATTTGTTTTTGCATTTAAATGCTTTAGATAGTTAGATGTTGTTTTATGAGATGTATGTATGAACTATAAGTATCTATTATTTGCAGTAATAACATTTGGTCACTGCTAGCTCTACTTTGGTTGTAATGTGATGATGAAGTTGTACTAATTTGGTCACTTCGATGTTGTGTAGGAACATGAGCCGGCAATGGATGTACGATGATCGACTAAGTCTAGGGTTCCTTAATGGCCTGCATGATTTTATTCGTGTGGCTGAGGCAAACAAGCAGAATGGTTTCATGTGTTGTCCATGTCGTGACTGTAAGAATGATAGGAATTACTCTACCTCAAAAACCCTTCACTACCACCTGCTGAAGTCCGGTTTCATGTCTGGCTATAGCTGTTGGACCAAGCACGGAGAAAGAGGGGTTATAATGGAAGATAATGAAGAAGACGAGGATGATGACGACAATCCTTTTGCCGATACAACAATGGGGGAAGCTGAAGAAGAGGCATCAATGGGGGAAGCTGAAGAAGAGGCATCAAATGAGCCCGCTGATGATTTTGGTCGGGTCATTGCTGATGCAAAGAGAAACTGCAAAAGTGACAAGGAGAGGTTGAAGTTGAAGTGCATGTTAGAGGATCACAAGAAATTCTTGTATCCAAATTGTCAAGATGACCAGAAAAAGCTAGGTACCACGCTGGAATTGCTGCAATGGAAGGCGAAGAATGGTGTAACTGACAAGGGATTTCAAGAATTGCTGATAATGATAAAGAAGATGCTTCCAAAGGATAACGAATTGCCTGAAAGTACATACAAAGCAAAGAAGGTTGTCTGCCCTCTAGGATTAGAGGTGCAGAAGATACATGCATGCCCTAATGACTGCATCCTCTATGGTGGTGAGGAGTACGTGAATTTGGATGCATGCCTGGTATGCGGTACACTGCACTATAAGATCCCCCGCAATGACCCTGGTGATGTGGAGGGAGAACGCCATAGGAAGAGGGTTCCTGCCAAGGTGATGTGGTGTGCTCCTATAATACCACAGTTGAAACGTTTGTTCCAAAACAAAGAGCATGCCAAGTTGTTCCAATGGCACAAAGAAGAACGTAAGAAAGACGGGATGTTGAGAGCACCCGCTGATGGGTCGCAATGGAGAAAAATCAAGAGGGAGTTCGAGGACTTTGCAGCTGACGCAACGAACTTATGGTTTGGTCTTAGTACAGACGACATGAATCCTTCAGTCACAACACCTGGCCTCTGACTCTATGTATCTATAACCTTCCTCCTTGGTTGTGCATGAAGCGGAAGTTCATTATGATGCCAGTGCTCATCCAAGGCCCTAAGCAACCCGACAACGACATTGATGTATACCTAAGGCCACTAGTTGATGAACTTCTACAGTTGTGGAAAAACCCAGGTGTACGTGTGTGGGATGCGCACACATAGAAGGAAATTGACCTACGAGCGTTGCTATTTGTAACCATCAATGATTGGCTTGCTCTTAGTAACCTTTCAGGACATACAAATAAGGGATACAATGCATGCACGCAATGTTTAGATTATACCGAAAGTATATATATGGATAAATGTAAGAAGAATGTGTACCTGGGACATCGTCGATTTCTACCAATCAAGCATATCTTAAGAAAGGCGGGGAACCATTTCAAAGGTGAGCTAGATAACTGGAAGAAGCCTGGCCTCCGTACTGGTGAACATATATTTGATATGGTCAAGGATTTACAAGTAATCTTTGGAAAGGGTCCTGGCGGACAATCTGTTCCGAATGACGCCAACGGACACACACCCATGTGGAAGAAGAAATCTATATTTTGGGAACTTGAATATTGGAAAGCCCTAGAGGTCCACAATGCAATCGACGTGATGCACGTGAAGAAGAATCTTTGTGTGAACCTGCTAGTCTTCTTGGGCGTGTATGGAAAGACAAAAGATACACCAGAGGCACGGGAGGACAAGCAAAGAATTAACGAAAAAGATGGCATGCCTCCAAAACAGTATCAAGGTCCTGCCAGCTATGCTCTTACCAAAGAAGAGAAGGAAATCTTTTTTGAATGCCTGCTCAGTATCAAGGTCCCGTCTGGCTTCTCATCGAATATAAAGGGAATAATAAATATGGCAGAGAAAAAATTTGAAAACCTAAAGTCTCATGACTGCCACGTGATTATGACGCAATTACTTCCGGTTGCACTTAGGGGGCTTCTACCAGAAAATGTTCGATTAGCCATTGTGAAGCTATGCGCATTCCTCAATGCAATTTCTTAGAAGGGAATCGATCCAGAAATCCTACCAAGGTTACAGAATGACCTGGTCTAATGTCTTGTTAGTTTCGAGTTGGTGTTCCCTTCATCCTTCTTCAATATTATGACACACGTCCTAGTCGAAGAGATTAACATTCTGGGTCCTGTATTTCTACACAATATGTTCCCCTTCAAGAGGTTCATGGGAGTCTTAAAGAAATATGATCATAACCATGCTAGCCAAAAGGAAGCATCGCCAAGGGATATGGAATAGAGGAGGTTATTGAGTTTTGTGTTGACTTTGTTCCTGACATTAAGCCGATTGGTCTTCCTGAATCGCGGCATGAGGGGAGACTGGGTGGAAAAGGCACACTAGGAAAGAAAGAAGCAATAAACATGGACGAGCATTCTTTCACTCAAGCACACTACATGGTTTTACAAAATTTCACCTTGGTGACTCCATATATCGAGGAACACAAGGATATTGTACGGTCCAAGAACCCGGAGCAGTCTGACCCTTGGATTGAACGTAAACACATGGAGACTTTCGCCGGTTGGTTGCAAACAAAGCTCATCAATGAAAACGATGTTCCAGATGAATTGTACTGGTTGGCCAAGACACCAAGTTTGACTATAACGACCTTCAAAGGGTACGAGATAAATGGGAATACATTTTACACGATCTCCCAAGATAAAAAGAGCACCAACCAAAACAGTGGTGTCCGCTATGATGCAACCAACTTTCAAGACACATATTATGGTTACATAGAGGAGATATGGGAACTTGACTATGGACCTGATCTTAAGGTCACTTTGTTTTGGTGCAAATGGGTCAAATATACTGGAGGTGGGGTACAGGTAGATCTGCAGTACGGAATGACAACAATGGATCTCAACAATCTTGGGTACACAGACGACTCATTCGTCCTAGCCAATGATGTGGCTCAGGTTTTCTATGTGAAGGACATGTCTAGCAAACCGAGGAGAAAAAAAGATAAGGAAGCGAATACATCATACGATGAGCCAAAGAGCCACATAGTTCTTTCATGGAAATAAAACATTGTCGGAGTGGAGGACAAGACAGATATGTCAGAAGATTATGTAAAGTTTCATGAATCCCTCCCTTCAGAGTGAAGACTGACCCAAACATCCTGTTAAATGATGAAGATTCTCCATGGTTACGGCGCAATCATAAGCAAGGGACAAACACGCAGAAAAAGTCTTACACCACGAGATCCCACTCTGGGATGTGACCGGCTTCACCGTCATCACTTTCTATGTGAAGGACATGCATCCATTTTCTAGCATGGTATCTTTGTAACAGTTTGTACACGAAGTGCATCCAGTTTTTGCCGTAACCCTCTCAACTCTTTAGAAGTTGCTATGTGGGTGAAATTATGATGTCATGCCAAGTTACAACCTTTTCAGAGTTCATTTGTACTGCTTTTCAAACTCTAGATATGACATTTCAAACGTCATTTAATTAAATTGTCTTATACAACAGTTTAAGTTGTTCAAAGATGCATGGAAATGCCATAAACAGATTCTTTATATTTTTCTGATATTTTTGCATATATTATTTATTTCCATTGGAGTCATAGATTTTTTCTACAATTTCCTAAAGTTTAGGGGGTTTTCTGATAATAATAACTAATAATGAATTAAAAAAAACCTTTAGTACCAGTGCGAGCCACACACCGGTACTAAAGGTCCACCGCCCCGTGCAATTTTTGGGGAGGACTCGCACCGGTACTAAAGGGTCTTTAGTACCGGTGTGAGCCACACACCGGTACTAAAGGCTTGCTAGGTATAAATACAAATGCCCTCGTCCCGGGTCGAGCCACGCATCGAGAGAAGCTCAGATTTGCACCGCCAGGCTGCCAAAATTAGCCGTTGCTGCCGCGCGTCGCCCTGACACCGCACGCCGCCTCGAGCCCGCCGCCTGGACCCCGTCGCCCCGACGCCGTGCCTCCCTCGAGAAGCTTTGCATGGCTACACCCTCGATGAGCCTCTCCCCTCCCCCTTGCCCGCCGCCCCGACCCCCTCACGCTCGTTGGAGCTCACCCGCCCCCATCACGCTCCGCTCCGCTCATCCCGGCCACCGTTCGACCTTGTGTGCACTGGCCGTTCGACGCGGCGTGCACTGGCCGATCCCTCCGCCACATTTGCGGCTCGCCGGAGCAACTCTGGGGCGGCCTACTGACGTGGCCGACCAGCCTCACCCCCAGGGTTGCTGGCCAGTGGGCCCGTGTGCCCTAGTTGACCAGTTGACCCAGTAAACTGTGCTAACTGGGTAGGCCCCAGTCATTGACAAGTGGGCCCGCCCCCCTAATGCACTGATCGCGAGCATGGAAGACTAAGTCAACGCCCTGAAAAGAACCTGATCGCGAGCGTCCGGCCAGTAAACACCACCAGGGGATATGGTTATGTCGTCCAGAGACACAGAAAAACCAACAACCTGGGCCATCCTTTGCTGAGCACAGCGGCAGCAGAGGCGGGCTGCCGGGAGCCATGGCCCAGAGGCGAGGGCAACTCAAAGCGGGGTAGAGGTGAGGTGTGGTGGCGAGTCGGCTCGAGGCGTGATGGTGGATCTGAGCCAGCGCAGCGGTCAGCGGCGGGTCGGAGCCCACGGGCGAGCCGGGGTGAGGCCGGCCTGGAAACGGCGGAGTCGGCAGCCAGGGACAGCGCGCGACGCAGCGAGCGCAGGAAAAGAAGAGTGCAGGCGGCGAACCGGCGGCCAGCGCGGCGCAGCAAGAGTCGACGGCCAGTGCACAGATGTGAAGCCTCCCGTAGTAGCGGCGCGTGGGAGCAGCTCGCCGCGAGGTCATGGCGGTTCGGCCGTGAGAGATTAGGCGGAATCACCGCCTTTGGAGTTGGTCGTGCCTGTCCGCCTTCGGGTCGTGGCCGGTTTCGACGAATCCGGGCCGTGGCTCGTATTTCTCTGAACGAAAATTGTTGCCTTAGGTAGATCCATCTGTCTTCTTTTTTCTGTAACTCATTTGATGTGGAAACGACGGTCATCGCCCCTGCCAATTTTCCTTTCCTTTGCAAACAGACCGCCGGGTTCTGTGTTGATAAATCACTCATAGCGGAGAGCCTTCTTTTTACTCGCGGTAGGCATATTCTAGGGTTCAATGATTTTCTCCGGATGGATGCTTGTGACCACCGTCATTGATCAATTCAAATTCGATGTAAATCCTACCGCGTTGGCTCTTTTCATCCGGCGCATCGCGAACTTTCTCGATCCATGTAGAATTTCCTTCAAGAATTCACCATCACCGTGCGTGGCCCCACGGTGGGCGCGAACTGTCGTGGATTTGTCACGGCAGATGTCCGGGTGAACGGACTTAGGTTCGGGGCGAGACGCAACTACGTGGCGGCTTGAAGGGGTTGATCGGAATCGAGAAGACACGGAGTTTTACCCAGGTTCGGCCCCTCCGATGGAGGTAAAAGCCTACGTCCTGCTTGTCTGGTATTGATCATGATGAAGATCTCTCAGTTACAAGGGTGCTAATTGCTACCTCTAATCTCTTGTGTCTCTAATCTCTTGTGTTGTCTAAACTTGTAGACTTGTGTCCCTTGAGAACTTGTCCCTCTAGGGGTGCTCTACCCCTCCTTATATAAGTGGAGAGGGTAGGTTTACAAATAGAGTCCTACTAGGAGTAGGATTAGGACTAGTCTCTCACGAATCCTACTCCGGGTCTTATTTCCTTTAAGGGAATCCTCCTATCTTGTGGGCCTTCTCCTGTGGGCCTTCTCTGGTGAGCCGCCTGGCGCCGGATCACCCGCCGGGTCTTAGGCTTGGTCATCCTGTGACCCGCTTGCTGGGTCATAAATAAGATGTGATGTCTTTAACGGGTCTCCTGTGAGTTGCCTGGCTGGGTCATTAATAAAATGTCATGTTTTCGGCCGGGTCTCCTATGGGTCGCCAGGCCGGGTCATACCATGGGGCATATCCCCGTCATTAGCCCCCAGGTTAGCTTGAATTTATTCATGGTAAGCTCCTGAAATAAGAGTAACAAATATGTTAAGTGGCCAGCTTGCTCCTTTGGCCGGCTTTATAAAATGTCTTCTCAGAAATCCAGGTCTTTTCTCCATATGAATGAGTCGTCTTGATAATCATCTTTCTTGTCAATGTCTTTTGAAAAATATTGAGAATAGAACACCCATATGCCATTGAGTCGGCTTCCAATACTCTTGGCAGGTCATCTCCGCCGGGTCATAATCATTGATGATGCCGGGTCATTATCGTTGGTGACTCCGGGTTAAATAACTAGAATCCTGCTGACTTGATAGATATTGGGATGAAAATCCATCTGATGTAGAACCGGACTTCCATTGTTGTGAAGCAGGGCGGCTTATATAAACTCTGGCGGGTTTATGATCTTTTGATAACACCGGGTCATAGGTGTTGGTGACGCCGGCTCTAACAACTGAACTCCATATTTAATATCTTGAAAATTCTCCTCAAAGTTTTTGATATATCCATATTACCTGTAGCCCCCAAGCTCCGAGATTATCCATGATAACTTGGTGCTTTACAAATAAAATTTTGAACTGTGTAGCCCCCAAGTGCCGGGTTGTCCTGCCTGCAGCAACCTGGGACTTTATAATTGCCTTATATCTTATAATGCTTCGGCGGCTGTAGCCCCCAAGGGCCGGCTCATCAGAATGTGATGTGCTGGGTCTTCAATTTGACTCTCTTAATCTGTTGGAACAGCTGAATACTGTAGCCCCCAAGTGCCGGGTCGCACACCTACGGCGACTTGAGACTTTTTAGAAAGTTTGATCTGAGTGGTGTAGTCCCCAAGTGCCGAGTCAGTAAGAATTTACTGGGCTGGGACTTATAAAAATATAGAAAGGCCGGCTCATCTTCTTGAGAAAATATAGAAGGGTCGGGTCATCTCTTTGAGATAATAGGGTCTTGACAATGTAATAATTTGAGCGTCGACTTGCATTAGCCCCCAAGTGCCGTGGTGCATGCTTGCAGCGACATGGGACTTTGCATAATTGAGATAAACTTGGACTTGGATAATGTAGCCCCCAAGTGCCGGGTCGTCAGCCTGCGGCGACTCGGGTCTATGTGAGAATAATATGTCTCACCATAATTTGTTGAATGAATCTTTGACTGTGGTCGTAATATAACCTGGAATGAATATCCTGAAATAATTCCTTTGTCTTTGACATGAAATTCCTGCTCGTGGTTGCGGTGCAACCCGGCAAATATAAGTTTGAGAAATCCATGAATGTTGTAGATTACTACAGAGCATAATTAAAGAAATCCGAGAACCGGCCAATTAGATGATATGACATTATATCTGACAGGGCGGCTCTTTGCAAAATAATAATTTCTTCGAGATGGTTTGAAAAACCTCAATCATTTATTACTGGTTATCACAAACCATGAAGATCCAGCTATATTGGCTATTAAAAGATCCATTTGCTCTTGCAAAACACTTAACGGCGGCTCATTCTTTTAAGAGATAGTACCTGTAAAAAATAATCAAGACAAGATATATTCTGTATTGTTGTAAGGGCGACTTGAAGAAGCTCAACCCGGAGATGTTTATACCTTTCATAACATTGCTCCTTTTCTCATAATCTTGCTCTGACCCAGCTTGATAAGCCGACATGTTATCTGGAGGTGGGAAGCCCCCTTGATAATCCATGGCTCCACCTTTTAGCTCCCATTTGAGAGCACCTTTGTAATAGCTTAAAGGATAATTCTGCCTTTCTTGAATGTAGCTCCGGATGTATATATTTCCGTCTCTCCGTGTTTTTGTTTTACCAGCTCTTTATTGATTGATCTCCCCTTTGTATGAATCCATCTTGAACTTTTAGAGCCGGCGATTGTCTTTGAAGATGTCACGCCTTCTCCAGTAATTTAGAGCCGGCCGAGCACTTTGAAACTTGTCAACCGGAGTAGTATGATTCCGGCTCTTTTAAGATGAACTTTGTCAAGTACCGGCTGTCGTAGGGTAATGTAAGCTGTACCTAAAGGTAAGAAGCCTCCTGTTAACGTTTGAATATTGTATGCGCGGACGCCGGCTGTCGATGGGAAATGTAAGCTATACCCTAAGGCAAGAAGCCTCCATCGACAACCGCGGCTAATGATTAGCCTGAAACGGCATAAAGCTGGCTGTTTGAAGGGAGATGTAAGCTATACCCGAAGGCAAGAAGCCTCCTTCAACAGCTACAGTTTTAGGCGTGGACGCCGGCTGTCAATGGGTAATGTATGCTATACCCGAAGGCAAGAAGCCTCCATCGACAACCATGGCTTACTGATAAAGCCGGCTGTTTGAAAGGAGATGTAAGCTATACCCGAAGGGAAGAAGCCTCTTTCAACAGCTACAGTTTTAGGCGTGAACGCCGGCTGTCGATGGGTAATGTAAGCTATACCCGAAGGCAAGAAGCCTCCATCGACAACCACGGCTTACTGATAAAGCCGGCTGTTTGAAAGGAGATATAAGCCATACCCGAAGGCAAGAAGCCTCTTTCAACAGCTACAGTTGATAAGCAACTGAGTTTTGGCGTAAACGCCGGTTGTTAGGGTGAGATAAGCGAACCCGTCGGTAAGAAGCCTCCTTCGATAACCGCGGTTAATAAGTAACCGGAAGTGGCATAAAGCCGTCCATTAGGGTGAGATAAGCGATACCCGTCGGTAAGAAGCCCCCTTCGATGGCCGCAGTTGATAAGCAACTGGAATTTGGTGTACACGCTGTTGTCTTAGGGTCTTGTAAGCTATACCAAAGGTAAGAAGCCTCCATCAACAACAGTGCTTAATGTAACCAAACTAGGATTCGATGCTTGAACTCACACCAGTTCAGGGTCTCTAGGCGAGATTGGCCGTCAATTTCTTGAACCGGCTCAGGGTCTCTAGGCGAGAGTGGTCGTCAATTTCTTGAACCGGCTCAGGGTCTCTAGGCGAGATTGGCCGTCAATTTCTTGAACTGGCTCAAGGTCTCTAATCGAGATTGGTCGTCAATTTCTTGGACCGGCTCAGGGTCTCTAGGCAAGATTGACTCGTAAGAGTTCAGCGGGTCACCTCAATCTTAGCCGGTACAGGGTCTCTATCGAGATTGGCCGTCAATTCTTTGAACCGGCTCAGGGTCTCTAGGCGAGATTAACCGGTAAGGCAGGCGGGTCACATAGCGGAGTAGCGTCAATCTTGTAAGCCTTCATCTTGTATGTAGAAATGACAGAAGCTCCGAGTGTCTTTATGATGATCCAATGATCCGGGCACCCATGTTTGAATGGTGCATCATGATGGTCCGTCCTCTTGGGCAACTTTTAATCATCTGCCAATAATGTAGTAGCCCCTAGGATTGGGTTTTTCTCTTGCAAAGACTCGTGGTTCTCGTTAAAACGACCAAATGTGTCTCGCCATGTCTGTAGCCCCTGAGTCTTAAGTTGACTCGAAGAGGCGGCTTGAGAATCTTCACTGGAAGTTTGAGGTTGGCCATGGCGGGTTATAAATGATCTCATATGAATTGCTTCAATGATCCGGTCGATGGTTCGTTCTGGCTGTTTATTGAAGTGAACCAAATTGTAGTGCTGGCGACTCGTGTGCCTGTCTGTCGGGCGGCTCATATCGATGAGCATTGCACCGATATATTGATGTAGATCAAATTGTGGGTGATGTCTTGCACGCATCCGTTGGACGGCTCGTACAGGCGAGCACTGTACCGATATGTTGATGTAGATCATAGTGTGGGTGGCGTCTTGCACACGCCCGTTGGGTGGCTCGTACAGGCGAGCACTTCACCGATATGTTGATGTAGACGTAGAAAACGGCCGCGGCATTGTAAACTAGTGATGTTGTAAAAGACGCCACGGCGTTGTATGCCGGCGCGGATGATGAGAGACGACCATGGCATTGTAAGTCGGCGCGGGAGGCGAGAATCGGCCGCGGCGTTGTGAGTCGGCACGACGGCGAGAGACGGCCACGGCGTTGTAAGCCAGCGCGGTGGCGAGAGACGGCCACGGCGTTGTAAGCTAGCGCGGTGGCGAGAGACGGCCACGGCATTGTAAGCCAGCGCGGTAGTGATAGACGGTCACGGTGTTGTAAGCCGGCGCGGTGGCGAGAGACGGCCATGGTGTTGTAAGCCGGAGCGGCAGTGAGAGAAGGCCATGGAGTTGTAGGCCAACACGGACGTGCGAGTCGCCGGTGGTATTGTAAACCGTCTTGGTCATGCGGACATGAGAGTTGGCCGTGGCGTTGGAAACCGTACAACTCAACATAGACGAATGCCGGTCCTAGGCTGATGTTAGTGCGCCTCCATCTCCATAGTACGGTACCACTTGAATAATTGTCCTGTATAAAACATATGACAAAAACAGAGTAATTGTTTTTTGAAGAGATTAATGCATACCGACAAAATAGATGGAATAGATAGCACCTGGGTTTTTCTGGATAGCAACAAATTTTATCGGGTCAATATGAACAAATACTCCCTGACCATGTCTGTCGCGTGGATAGCAACAAATGATGTCTTGTTCCCACAAGCTCCTAGTTGTTTTCGTCTTTGATGTGATGATGAAACGGTATTAGCTTTTCATGTAGTAATTTACCTATCCCTTAAATTTCCAAGAGCATGCATGTAGTAGTCATTCCTTTCCTTCCCGGTTGGCCTCGGGTGCTGACTAAACTCCTCCATTCGGTTTCATAGTGGGCATAGTTTCCAGCAGGAATTTCAATGAGTGAGTCTGGAGACTAGTTTAGACGAGAATGCCCTGCATCGCTTGATCTGTCTCATGCCCACATCAGCACATCAGCATGGAAGACTAAGTCAACGCCCTGAAAAGAACCGCGTCCGGCTAGTAAACACCACCAGCGGATATGGTTATGTCGTCCGGAGACACAGAAAAACCAACAACCTGGGCCATCCTTTGCTGAGCACAGCGGCAGCAGAGGCGGGCTGCCGGGAGCCATGGCCCAGAGGCGAGGGCAACTCAAAGCGGGGTAGAGGTGAGGTGTGGTGGCGAGTCGGCTCGAGGCGTGATGGTGGATCCGAGCCAGCGCAGCGGTCAGCGGCGGGTCGGAGCCCACGGGCGAGCCGGGGTGAGGCCGGCCTGGAAACGGCGGAGTCGGCAGCCAGGGACAGCGCGCGACGCAGCGAGTGCAGGAAAAGAAGAGCGCAGGCGGCGAACCGGCGGCCAGCGCGGCGCAGCAAGAGTCGACGGCCAGTGCACAGATGTGAAGCCTCCCGTAGTAGCGGCGCGTGGGAGCGGCTCGCCGCGAGGTCATGGCGGTTCGGCCGTGAGAGATTAGGCGGAATCGCCGCCTTTGGAGTTGGTCGTGCCTGTCCGCCTTCGGGTCGTGGCCGGTTTCGACGAATCCGGGCCGTGGCTCGTATTTCTCTGAACGAAAATTGTTGCCTTAGGCAGATCCGATCTGTCTTCTTTTTTCTGTAACTCATTTGATGTGGAAACGACGGTCATCGCCCCTGCCAATTTTCCTTTCCTTTGCAAACAGACCGCCGGGTTCTGTGTTGTTAAATCACTCATAGCGGAGAGCCTTCTTTTTACTCGCGGTAGGCATATTCTAGGGTTCAATGATTTTCTCGGGATGGATGCTTGTGACCACCGTCATTGATCAATTCAAATCCGATGTAAATCCTACCGCGTTGGCTCTTTTCATCCGGCGCATCGCAAACTTTCTCGATCCATGAAGAATTTCCTTCAAGAACTCACCATCACCATGCGTGGCCCCACGGTGGGCGCCAACTGTCGTGAATTTGTCACGGCAAATGTCCGGGTGAACGGACTTAGGTTCGGGGCGAGACGCAACTACGTGGCGGCTTGAAGGGGTTGATCGGAATCGAGAAGACACGGAGTTTTACCCAGGTTCGGCCCCTCCGATGGAGGTAAAAGCCTACGTCCTGCTTGTCTGGTATTGATCATGATGAAGATCTCTCAGTTACAAGGGTGCTAATTGCTACCTCTAATCTCTTGTGTCTCTAATCTCTTGTGTTGTCTAAACTTGTAGACTTGTGTCCCTTGAGAACTTGTCCCTCTAGGGGTGCTCTACCCCTCCTTATATAAGTGGAGAGGGTAGGTTTACAAATAGAGTCCTACTAGGAGTAGGATTAGGACTAGTCTCTCACGAATCCTACTCCGGGTCTTATTTCCTTTAAGGGAATCCTCCTATCTTGTGGGCCTTCTCCTGTGGGCCTTCTCTGGTGAGCCGCCTGGCGCCGGCTCACCCGCCGGGTCTTAGGCTTGGTCATCCTGTGACCCGCTTGCTGGGTCATAAATAAGATGTCATGTATTTAACGGGTCTCCTATGAGTTGCCTGGCTGGGTCATTAATAAAATGTCATGTCTTCGGCCGGGTCATACCATGGGGTATATCCTCGTCAGGCCCTGTCCGGGACTGGGCTCCACCGGGCTGGTATTGGGAGGTGCTACCTTCAGGGCGGCGCAGCTTGGTGAGGAGCCAACCCGTCGTCGACCCGGAGGTTCTATGGTGGCGGCCGCATGGACCATGGATGATTCGGAGGCTTGAGTCCCCCACGGAGGTGTTACAATACCATGTCAGCAAGGAGAACGAGCACGTTCGTCACTACATGGAAGCTTTGGAGGCCAGGTCCGACAATACCTAGCAGATTCTTCGGGGATCTCACTGGAGTTATGCTCCTGTGATGGTTCCTTCTCTTTGGGTGTCCATCGCCCGCCCCGATATCCATCGGGCGCTAGGGTTCTAGCTAGATCGGTATATTAGCTACTATGTATGTATTATTATGATGTATTAGCTAGATCGATGGATTAGCCAATGTATTAATTATTATTCGAGATTATGGTGAGATATTTTCTAAGAACTACTATATATGTATTCGATGATGCATTATTAATTAACTATCAGTTATTTGCTTCTTGAATGCATGCTAATTTGAATACTAATTTGTTTTATCTATATTATTATGGATTAGTTATTAAGCTATGGACAATACAGATAGAGCTCATGAAGAGGACATCTTCGACATGATACACTCCTTCGAAAACCCAGCGGACCTTCTGGGTGAATCACATGATGATGACGGCTCACAATATCTGAACGATTACGGTGATGGATGTGAGGCCGAGGAAGAACAACTTATGTTCCAAAATCCGAAACAACTAACAATGTCCGGCGAGGTATATACATATTAGCCTCTGGTGATCATTACATGTGTATTAATTGATTTATATATATATATATATTAACAAATCTTTCTTCTTTTAATTATCAGCCCTCCGGATCAAGCCAATCTAGTAGAAAGGTACGAGGCGGTGCCAAAATATTGGACGACAACATAAAGCTCAATCTTGATGCTTTCGAACATCATGGCGAACTGACTCACCCTGAAGCCAATGCCAAGACACAATACCACAAAAGTGATAATCTGTGATGCTCATTCTGTGACGATCCACTAAAAAAACGTCACATTTTCTGAAATTAAGACGATTCCCTGACGTTTTTTCATTGAATCGTCACAGAATGTAGGTCATAGATTCTCACATTCATTGTAGTGACATTTGTGTGTCAATGCGGAGTGGTTGATAGGGGCGGAGTCCCGATCACAATGCAAGAATGGATTCAGCCAAACAAACCAAAACCAGGAGTGAATTATGTCGATAAAAGAATTAAAGATGCCCTTTGGCGAGAGCTCATGGAGCATTTGATCCTACCAGATTCTCTCTCGGAGCGCTAAAGGGACAAAGTCAAGGAGTTTGCTCTCCATAAGATGGCCGGCGCGTTCCAGACTTGGAAGAAAAGATTATGGAATGAGTACAACGCTAGAGGCAAGAAGGTGCCCGAATTCACAGGAATATACGAGAAGATAAGGAATCACTGGGACGAATTTATTGAGTACAAGACACGGAAGCTGCTATGGAGAAGTCAGCAAAGAATAAGATAAAGACGAAGAAAAAAAGTATCACCATAAACTAGGGACAGGTGGATACAAGTCAGCCATTCCTAAGTGGGATGCATTAGAGAATAAGATGCATGCTGAAGGGATCACTCCAGTAACCTTCCACTGGCCCCGGAGGTGTAGGAATTGGTTTTTTGCGCATGGGGGAAAGTTGGATCCAGCAACAGGGAAGATTATTGCACTGGCCAGTCCAAAGCATGCATCAGATGAGTTGATTGAAGCAATAAAAACTGCCCAAGAAGGACGGTTTCACCCCGATAGAGAGAACGATGAGCTTACACGCGCCCTCGGGAATCTCGAACACGGAGGATGAACACGAGGCGTGGGCGTTGTTCCGTGGTATGAGGGATTTGCGGGCTGGAAGGATAATTATAAAAGTTGTTCGAGAAAAAATAAGGTGGAAGCAGACCGACTTTCAAAGTTGGAACAGAAGTACGAGCAGCAGCAGCTGCAGATACAGGTACTGACCCAGCAAAGGGGAACTCCGCGGCAGGAGGCATCGGAACCCGTCCCATCTACATTGCCGAAAAGCTGTGTGGGTTCCATAGGGGCACCGCTGGGTCACACCCCCATGTATGATATCACCGAGAATACATCTTGTGATCTAATCCAGAAAATGAAGAACATAACCGTGCTGGTCACGTTGGGCTATGCTTTACCAAACACACTTGATGTTCTCTGGCATTTCAATCCGGTTCCAGCTAGGTATGCTCGTGTCGCGGTGGACGCAATAGAGCCAGTATATGATGGACTAGATTTTGACATCCCTGGAGGTGAGGGGGAGTCCACACTGGCAGAAGCCGGTCGTTGTCTCATTCTATGGAGAAATGACTGTATCGTCTTTCCACACTCGGCGCTAAGGCCATCGACTCCTCTGAGTATCGATATCCAGCGCGCGGGATCCCAGCCAGAGGCACCACAACGCCAGTAGTCCTCCCCACCTTGAGAGGCGTCCCACTTCGATAGGGATCCCAACGCGAGTCCATCCAACCTTGGGACGAAGCACGACGCGAGTTCATATCGTCGATATCGATCTCCGCCGCGTGAGCCGACTCCACCCCGGCAGTGGTCCCGCAAGCAAGGCTCCCAAAAGAGGAAGGCCATCAGCAGTCCTCTTCGGAAGAAAGCAAAGAAGAAACCCGAGCCTCCAGCCAAAAATAAGCTGCCTTATGACATGACACCAGAGGAAAACAAAATTGAAAGTGATCTCCAAGTGAAAGCCTTTTTTGCGAAGAAGCCCATGTCGCCAAAGGAGGTAATACCCAAGGAAGTCCAAGAGCACTTTAGGGAACACTTTATTGATCGACCCCCGACATATGTGGAGCGTATGCCGACAGACTATGAGCAACAGATTCAGAAGGCAAGTGAGCAGAGAAGTCGGCCCAGCCCAAGGAAGAAGTCGGGAAGTACGACATCAACGACAGGTGGTACTACTAGCGGGAAAGCAGTTCCCCAGCTCGGAGAACAATACAAGCAATCGATCTCTCTGCTCAAGGTGAGTACCAATCGAAGCAAGCAATCGATCCAAGCAATCGATGTTCCTGGCAACCCAATCGACCTTGAACAAGTAGAGGCTACAGGTCTCACTCTTGGCCAAAACCTTGGCACCGAGGAAATTTGCGGGTACGGTGAAGCTGAGTATGCAATGACATATGCCGTCGAAAAACCACTTGTCACACCCGAGCAGTACAAGGAACTACCAACTGTGATGTGACAGTTGCATGATTGGTACCCGCGTGAAGCAAAGCGAGGGGAGACGGCGGTCATGGTCAAAGTAACGAAAGAGCATTACGTCAATGGATGTGAAATATGTCTTGAATTCTCAAAACTTTTCTAATTATACCACATGGACTCTATCGACAAAACTCTCATCAATTGCTATTGTCTGTAGGTGATTTATATATTTAATAATTTAAGTCTCTAGCTCAGATATCGTTCATTGGCTTATTCCCACTATATATGTTCTTTTCTACGCTATTATGTAGATTGAAGATGTGGCAATTGAAACAAGAGGGAATCGATGACATTGGGTTCATCGACCCAAATACCGTTCATGGTCATGTGGTCAAACATTATGCCAAGGACACAGAAGAGCTCTTGGAAAAATATCTACAGACACTATTGAATACCAAATCTACTATAATATTTCCTTACAACATGGGGTGAGTCTTTACTCTCTTGTATACTATAAATTCTATTTTTGCTTACTAGCTCGCTGTCAAGTGTAGTTGATGATTTATATGCATGCTTGCTTAATTATATAAACTTCTGCGCAAAGACCACTATATCCTCCTAAATATTATCCTCACGGATGGACTTGTTCAAGTGTACGACTCACTAGATACACTAGAACAATCATACGTAGACTTGTATTTTATGATAGAATGGTAATTTCAATCTTTATCGACCTCGCTTTCTTTCATTATTTCCTGATATCAAAAGTAATTATAATAACTCTTTCATTCTTTTTCTTTGCCACGTAGTGTTTGGAAAAAGATCATAGAAGAAAACCATCACGGTCGTCAATGGAAACTGAGGCTGAAGTGGAAAAGGATCCAGGTAATTAAGTAGTACTACTAGGTCCGCGCATCTCTTTAATTCTAGTTTCAATACCATTATCATGCTTGATCATTAATTATCTTATTGAATTCTATTCTTTTGCAAAGTGCGCGAAGCAGCCACAGGGGACAAATTTACGTGGATACTTCCTCTGCGAGAACATTCGCATGAAGCCGTATACATTGCAGAAGAGCACGTGAAAGAGAACTCGAGGTTCGACAGATGATGTCAAAGCTCTCACCACAGAAACGCTTTGTAGCACTTCAAGAGGATTTTGCGGCATTTCTTCTTCGACATGTCATTGATGTAAACGAAGAGCACTATTCCTTACCACCGCCTCAATAATGCTAGCAAATCAGTAGTAGAAAACTGAGATTTCATTCGAAGCACTAGCTAGCTAGTCCCGGCCGGGTTTTGGGCCTTAATTAATAAGTCCAGAATATATATGGATGTGTAATTCCATTTGTATATATACTATGTATGAGATATTGTATCAACTTGTGTACTGTTTACAGTAAGTAGTACCATAAAATAAATTTGAAATGAATGGAAAACACAAAATATAGAGAGGAAAATTAAAACCTAAAACCTAAAACAAAAAATAGAACACTTAGTATAGGTTGGTATCACCAACCGGTACTAAAGGTCTTCCACCACCACCCCACGCAGGCAGCCACGTGGTGGGCCTTTAGTACCGGTCCGTGGGCCAACCAGTACTAAAGGTCTGAACCTTTAGTCCTGACCCTTTAGTACCAGTTGGGGAACCGGTACTAAAGGCCATCTCGACCGGGACTACAGACAGACATTCTACTAGTGAAAGGCCGAATTGATGATGCGCGTGGGAAATGGTTCCAAGGTTGATGTGGTCGCCATCGGCACGCTCGCTCTTCGATTACCATCGGGATTAGTGATGAACCTGAATAATTGTTATTTAGTGTCTGCGTTAAGCATGAATATGATATCTGGATCTTGTTTATTGTGAGACAGTTACTCATTTAAATCGGAGAATAATAGTTGTTCTATTTATATGAGTAACATCTTTTATGGTCATGCATCCAGTGTGAGGGGTTTATTCATATTGAATCTCGATAGTCATGACACACATGTTCATAACATTGATGCCAAAAGATATAGAGTTGATAATGATTGTACCACTTTCTTGTGGCACTGCCGTTTAGGCCATATTGGTGTAAAACGCAAGAAGAAGCTCCATGCTGATGGACTTTTGGAGTCACTTGATTTTGAATCACTTGACACATGTGAACCATGCCTCTTGGGCAAGATGACTAAAACCCCGTTCTCTGAAACAATGGAACGGGCAAGTGACTTGTTGGAAATCATACATGTTGATGTGTGCGGTCCGATGAGCATTGAGGCGCGTGATGGATATCGTTATTTTCTCACCTTCACTAATGACTTAAGTAGATACGGGTATATTTACTTAATGAAACACAAGTCTGAAACGTTTGAAAAGTTCAAGAAATTTCAGAGTGAAGTTGAGAATCATCGTAACAAGAAGCTTAAATTCCCGCATCTGATCGAGGAGGAGAATATCCGAGTTATGAGTTTGACAGTCACTTAAGACAATGTGGAATTGTTTCACAACTGACACCGCCTGGAACACCACAGCGTAATGATGTGTCCGGACGTCGTAATCCAACTCTATTAGATATGGTGCGTTCTATGATGTCCCTTGCTGATCTGCCACTATTATTTTGGGGTTATGCATTAGAGACAGCTGCATTCACTTTAAATAGGGCACCATTGAAATCCATTGAGACAATGCCATATGAACTATGGTTTGGCAAGAAGCCAAAGTTGTCGTTTCTGAAAGTTTGGGGATGTGATGCTTATGTCAAAAAGCTTCAGCCTGAAAAGCTAGAACCCAAAGCGGAAAAATGCGTCTTCATAGGATACCCAAAAGATATAGTTGGGTATACCTTCTATCTCAGATCCGAAGGCAAAGTGTTTGGCGCTAAAAACAGAACATTTCTTGAGAAAGATTTTCTCTCGAAAGAATTGAGTGGGAGGAAGATAGAACTTGATGAGGTTGTTGAACCTTTGATTCAACTAGAGAGTAGCGCAGTGCAGAAAGACGTTTCTGCGGAGCCCGTGGCAATTGAAGAGGAAGTGAATGATGATGATCATGAATCTTCAGATCAAGTTGCTATCGAACCTCATAGGTCGACAAGGGCACATACTGCTCCTGAGTGGTACGTCAACCCTGTCTTAGAGGTAATGTTATTAGACAACAATGAACCTACGAGCTATGGAGAAGCGATGGTGGGACGGATTCCGAGAAATCGTTAGAGGCAATGAAATCTGAGATGGGATCCATGTATGAAAACAAAGTGTGGACTTTGGAATTATTACCTGAAGGGTGAAAGGCCATTCAGAACAAATGGATCCTTAAGAGGAAGACGGACGCGGACGGTAATGTCACCGTCTATAAAGCTCGACTTGTGACAAAGGGTTTTTCATAAGTTCAAGGAGTTGACTACGATGATACCTTCTCACCTGTAGCGATGCTTAAGTTCGTCAGAATCATGTTAGCAATAGCTGCATATTTCGACTATGAAATTTGGCAGATGGATGTCAAAACAGCGTTCTTTAACGGTTTCCTTAAGGAAGAGTTGTATATGATACAACCGGAAGGTTTTGTCGATCTAGAGAATGCTGACAAAGTTTGCAAACTCCAGCGATCCATTTATGGACTGGTGCAAGCATCTCGGAGTTGGAATCTGCGCTTTGATGAGGTGATCAAAACGTTCGGGTTTATACAAGTTTACGGAGAAGCTTGTATTTACAAGAAAGTGAGTGGGAGATCTATAGCGTTTCTAATATTACATGTGAATGCCATATTACTGATTGGAAACAATATAGAAATGCTGGAAAGCATGAAGAAATATTTGAACAAGAGTTTTTCAATGAAGGACCTAGGAGAAGCTGCTTTCATATTAGGCACTGAGATCTATAGAGATGGATCGAGACTCTTGATAGGACTTTCACAGTGCACATACCTTGATATAGTTTTGAAGAAGTTCAAAATGGATCAGTCCAAGAAGGGGTTCTTGCCTCGTTACAAGGTGTGAAGTTGAGTAAGACTCAACGCCCAGTGACTGCAGAAGATAGAGAGAAGATGAGTGTCATCCCCTATGCTTCAGCCATAGGCTCTATCATGTATGCAATGCTGTGCACAAGACCCGATGTCAGCCTTGCCATAAGTATGTCCAGAAGGTTTCAAAGTGATCCAGGAATGGAGCACTGGACGGCGGTCAAGAATATCCTTAAGTATCGAAAAAGGACTAAGGAAATGTTTCTCGTTTATGGAGGTGATCAAGAGCTCGTCGTAAAGGTTGCGTCAATGCAATCTTTGACACTGATCTGGATGACTCTAAGTCGCAAACCGGATACGTATTTATTCTCAATGGGGGAGCGGTAAGCTGGTGTAGTTCCAAAAAAAGCGTGGTAGCCGATTCTAAATGCGAAGTGGAGTACATCGCAGCCTCGGAGGAAGCAATGGAAGGTGTCTGTATGAAGGAGTTCATGACAGACCTTGAAGTAGTGCCTAGTGCACTGAATCCAATGGCTCTATTCTATGACAACACTGGTGACATTGCTCTAGCCAAGGAACCAAGGTTTCACAAGAGAACCAAACACATAAAGCGACGCTTCAATTCCATCCGCTATCACATCAAGGAGGAGGACATAAATATTTGCAAAGTGCACATGGATCTGAATGTTGTAGACCCGTTGACTAAACCTCTTCCAAGGGCTAAACATGATCAACACCAGAACTGCATGGGTGTTCGATTCATTACAATGTAAATCACATAGTGATGTGAGCTAAATTATTGACTCTAGTGCAAGTGGGAGACTGTTGGAAATATGCCCTAGAGGCAATAAATAAAGTGTTTATTATTATATTTCCTTGTTCATGATAATCGTTTATTGTCCATGCTATAATTGTGTTGATTGAAACTAAATACATGTGTGGGCATATAGACAACACTATGTCCCTAGTATTCCTCTAGCAGACTAGGTCGTTGATCAAAGATGATTAAGGTTTCCTAGCCATGGACATGAGATGTCATTTGATAACGGGAACACATCATTGGGAGAATGATGTGATGGACGAGACGCGGACTATAAACATAGCATATGATCGTATCAATTTTTTGCTATAGTTTTCTGCATGTCAAGTATCTGTTCCTATGACCATGAGATCATGCAACTCACTGACACCGGAGGAGTGCCTTGTGTGTATCAAATTTCGCAACATAACTGGGTGACTATAAAGATGCTCTATAGGTATCTCCGAGGGTTTCTGTTGAGTTGGCCTAGATCAACACTGGGTTTTGTTGGTCGGTGTGACGGAGAGGTATCTCAGGGCCCACTCGGTAATACAACATCACAATGAGCCTTGCAAGCACTGTGACTAAGTGTTAGCCACGGTATCATGTATTACGGAACAAGTAAAAGATACTTGCTGGTAATGAGACTGAACTAGGTATGAAGATACCGACGATCGAGTCTCGGGCAAGTAACATACTCAAGAACAAAGGGAACAACATACGGGATTGTCTGAATCCTTGACATAGAGGTTCGACCGATAAAGATCTTCGTAAAACATGTAGGAACCAATATGGACATCCAGATCCCGCTATTGGTTATTGATCGTAGGGTCTGCATACTTAAGGTTCGGTGACGTTTTGGTATAGATGAGTTATGTGTGTTGGTGACCGAAGGTTGTTCGGAGTCCCGGATGAGATCCCGGACGTGACGAGGAACTCCGAATGGTCCGGAGGTGAGGATTCATATATAGGATGTTTCGTGTTGGTCACCGGGAAAAGTTCGAGCATGACCGATAACGTACCAGGGGTGCCGGGAGGGTCCTGGGGGTCCACCGGAAGGGGCCACCAGCCCCGAAGGGCCACATGGGCTGTGAGAGAAGGCACACCATCCCCTGGTGGGCTGGCCTCCCTGCCCATAAGGGCCCATGCGCCGAAGGGTGGAGGGGGGAAACCCTATGGGGACGGCTTGCAATTTGGATCGCGGAGACGTACGACTACATCAACCGCGTTCTTTAATGCTTCCGCTTAGCGATCTATAAGGGTATGTGCATCCAATCTCTCCTCTCATATATGCTCATCTCCTAGATTGATCTTGGTGAAGCATAAGAATTTTTTTGTTTCCCATGCAACGTGCCCCAACAAGGTTGTGACAGCTAATGGTCTTAGGTTGCTCCACCAAGCAATTGTGAGAAACAAAAACAAAAAGGTTGCCCCACCAAGCAACTGGGTTAAGAACATATAGTATTATTCTATACAAGATACAGAGTGTGTCCTGGTTTTCATCGCATCACGACTTCTTTTGTCTCTTTCCATGGCAAGATTCTGGTGACTATATATATGATGTGTAATTTAGCTAGTTAGAGTGCATCCTTAACTTTCCTCCAAAGGACAATTCTACGATATTTCAGAATTCTATTCTAAAAAGAAAACACTTTTCAAAAGGCATTGAGATGCAAAGAAGAACCTTTCAAGAGATCATTGGATCCCAAATTGGGCATATTGGTGTGTAACTTGAAATAAACAAAATGAACAAACAAGTTGTCATTCGGGACAGCCTGTTTGTGGCCTAAAAGGGTTGTAAAGGTGCTAGGTGCTAAGAATATAATGGCTATATGAGAACGAAAGAAAATAACCATTCTTTTTGCGAGGTGAAAAAAATCAACCTTTATTGACATCCACTTATGTAAACACTAAATTACTTTTATCTAATGAAACTCGTTTGGTGTTATCTTCATATATATTCTTTTGTGGGCTCCATCAAACCTATAATATTAGCCTAGGACAAAGCTAATGTTTCAATTGATTTGAAAGAGAGGAAGTATCTAATACGAGCAACTACCGCAATAAATATTTAAACACAACAATGTGAAAAATATGTTTTGAACAGTTGTTTAATCATCTTAATATCTTGGATGTACATATTAAGTGAGCCAATCCTTGTGGGTGGCTACAAATACTCCCTCCAATCCATAGTATGTAGAAAATATCTCCATTCACAATATGCAAGCGAATGGGAACTATTCCATTATTCATGTCACACATGTGGCATTTCATGTTTATTCGAGTGTAAATATATATGGAAAATCTGTAAAAAAGATACAAAATAGAATAATGGGTTTCTTTTGGCAACACGTAAGCACCTAAGAGAAGTGGGTTGTGAAGCCATGTACAACGCAAGATGTTTAGAAAATAAATCAAATTTTGTCGAAGCACCAGCGCTTATCTCTATAGGAGAAATGCCTAATTAAGCATCTAACATCCATAAATAAACACCGATACTTAGAAAACCTGATGTATTTTCCTAAGCACCTTGCATTATATAAGGCCTAAGTTTTGTATTTTGAGGGGACGTACAAGGCCTTAGTATGATGGAGTCATGTTTGATGCTCACGTGCTTGTGTACTAGTCAGGCGAATCACATGATGGCCGCGTGCTTTGTATAGTCGAGGCTTTTCTAAAGACTCTTCCAGATGGGCCGGTCGGCGTAAGTGTTGTTTTTGTTTCATTTCTTATTTTTTTCTCTTTTCATATTTGGGGTTTCCTTCTATTTTTTTTCTATTTTTGCATTACCTTTTTTCCGTTTTTGCAATATACAGTGAAATTATTTTTCAATAATTGGTGAATATTTTTTAAATAAACATTGAAATTTTATTTGTATATGGTTTATATATTTAAAACACACACTAAACATTGTTTTCATATATGATGAACATTTTTATGTATACATTGAACATGTTTTAACAAATTGTGATTTTTCTTAATAATGATTTTTGAATAAAACATATATTCAACAATTTTCTAAAATATATTGACTAGTTTTAAATCTAGATTTTTCAAATAACCAGCTCCCAAAGTACCCTTTTTGGGGTCAAAAATAGACTAAATTCGGAAGAGAAAATAAGGCTAACTGGCAGAGTTGCACGGCCCCATTTGCCCTAGGAAGCCTCTTATATTTGCTCTTTGGGCGGCAAATAGGAGGTCTTGACTAGGCGAAAAACATAGGTGCAGCGCGCATCCACTCGGCATTTGCACGCTCGAACATTGGTTGCCCCCCACCCTGTTTTTTTGTTTCTATTTTGTTTTGTGTTTTTTGTGTGTTTTTGTGTTTTATAATTTAGAAGGTTCGGGATTTAAAAAATATTCACTAATAAAAACTAATGTTCAAGAAATCAGTCAAAAACATGAAGATTTATATATTTGGATGAAACAAATATGAATTTTGATTATACTTTTAATAATTTGGATTAGTTTGTTTTTTGCATTTCCATGAAAACAACATAATTATTTAAGAAAATTACATACTATTTATTAATCAAAATTATAAATTATAAATATTTGTTTTTGCAATTTCGTTAAACAAAACATTGATGTTGTACGAACTTTTTTGAACTTGATGAAGAAAAGTTCAATGGAATGGACATTGTTTAAATTTTGACGAAAAAACATTGCTTCAACAACATTTAATGAATTTGATGAACATTTGTTTTCAATATGATTGCCATATTTTGAATTATATTGGTATTTTAAAATTACAGATTGGAAAAATTATGCCAGAATTTCAGAAATTTTTGCTGAATTCGGATAGAAAAAACATAAAATATAATAAAAAATAAATTATAGACCAAAAGAGAATAGGAGAAAAACAATATTGAAAAATGATCACGATTTTGAGACAATATGATAAATTTTCTATAAATTATCATGATTTAGAGAATAGTTGGAAATTTGAAAAATATTGATGCATTTCCAAAAAACACCTATGAATTTAATATATTTCATAAAATTGATTGAAAAAGATAGGGGAAAAGATGCAGAAAAATATAATAAAAACAAAATACCAGAAGAAAAGAACCTAAAGAAAAAAAAAGTTAAAAACCACACAAGGGACTTTCTGCAATCTCTATAAAACCAGGGGAGCTCAACAGAATGGAACTACCTAGGCGTGCGAAGTAATTAAACATTATCATCGGGGCTGTGCGTGTTGCACCAATTGCACTCCATTCGGACTATAGGATTAACCCCACTACCATTTAACTTTGTGCGGGCATTAGGAACATGTGGAATATTTCATGATGGGCCGATGAAAATGTCTAACAGTTTTTTTGATTTTTGTATATTTTGATGTTGCAATAATTTTCCTTTCTTGTCTTCTCACCCTTTATATTTTTTAACTTATTTCCCCATTTATTATTAATTTAATATCCTTTTTATTATTTTTATGTCTGTTATTTCTAATATTAATGCAGGAGTGAAAGATCTGTTCAATATTTTTAAAATTATATTAAAACTTGTTATTTTCTGAATATATGTATATAGCTAGTGTTCAAAATAATATTTTATAATGTTGATAAATATAAAATGTTACCGATATTGACAATTAAAACTGATGGGCTGCAGTAGTTGTTAGGCCATCTAGCTACCACTCAGGCGAGTGTGTTCCTACTGCCTGCTTAAACTGGCAAATAGGAACTCCCTTTGGTCCAACATGAAGCATGGAACAGAATGGAATTAAACGCACAAAACCGAGTTGCTGGATTTTCTTTTCTGATGAGATAGCAGTTCTACGGAGGTAGAAGGCTGCAAATTCGTAGAAGGATTGAGTTTCGAGGCAGTCGAACCGGTCGGTTGGACGCACAAGTTTTGCGAGGTGAACGATATCCTGCTCCACGACGCCACCCGGAGATTGTTCAGCGTTGGGTTTGGGAACAATCTCACTATAGGATACGTCTGCTCATCATCGTAGCTGATGTGTTACAGTGTACAAAACCAAGAGGATTAGGATACAGCAGACACACTGATTCTTTCAAGACATAATTGTATAAACATTGTTGGGTAGAAACTATAGGACACGGTCCCTTTCTTGTACAAAAGGTTGCTTGGTTTTGAACATATATAGTATATTCCGATGATGGGTATGTGCTTGCTTGACATGATCTTGGCAAGGCAGGTACTTCTTTTTTTGTCCACAAGATTGCTTGGGTGGGCCGTTTATAACAGCTAATAGTCATAGGTTGCTCCACAAAGCAACTGTGTTAACAATTGATATTCTATACAAGATGCAAAGTGTGTCCTGGTTTTCATGGCATCACAACTTCCTTTTGTCTCTTTTCTTGGCACGAATGGTCACCGCATATATTTCTGTGTAATTTTGTATGTGAAATTTAGCTAGTTAAGGAGTGCAACCTTAACATTCCGCCAAAAGACAACTCTTCGAGAATTCAAAATTCCATTCCAAAAAGAAAGTGATTCTCAAAAGGCATTGAGATGCAAAGGAGGGCCTTTTGAGGAACCATTCCATCCCAAATTGTACACATTGGTGCGTAAGTAGAAATACACAACAAAGAACAACCAAGCTGTGATTCGAGACAACCCATTTGCAGCTTAAAAGGTCTTACAGGTGCCCAGGTGCAGAGAATGATAATGGATATAAATGAGAACGAAAGGAAGCAACCTTCATTGACCTACCTCTTATACAATCACTAAATTATTTTTTATCATATACCATGATGTTCGTATGACGAAGGATTGGTCATTCTCAGGTTTGCTTCCACGTCTACAACATCAAACATAGAAAAATATTGTACGATGAACAACTGACCATTTTATTGTTTGCTGTCAATATCTACCAAGGTTTTACCCGCAAAAAAGAAAAGCACGGCAAATTCCGACTGTCTACTACTTCCTCTGTTCTTAAATATAAATCTTTTCAGAGATTTCACTACAGATTACATACGAAGCAAAATGAGTGAATCTACACTTTAAAGTATGTCTATATTCTTCTGTATGTACTCTCTTTGTACCTAAATACTTGTAGTTGGAGAGAACTATAGAAGGAGTAGTTTTTAGTGAAATCTCTAACAAGACTTATATTTAGGAACATAGGGAGTACAATAAAAGTTTGCATGGCTCCGATGAGGGAGGGGCGATGAGACGACACACCTTAGGCTCCCTTCAGATCTGGATGCATTTTTGCTCCTTATGTTCTGTGTACTACCTTCACAGTTGATGAATAGATTGAATGTTTTTCCTCGGAAAATTAAAAATTACAAAAACTAGTTATCAACAATACCAGATATGTGAAAAACCCTAAATAGTTATGTATTGTTGCTTTATTCAATTTCTTGGAGGTACATATTAAGTTAAACCAATCCTCATAGTGGGTAGCTACAATATAAAAAAATATCTTAATTCAGAATATGCAATCAAGTGGAAACTATTCCATTATTCATGATGCATACCAGGTTAGCTCAAGTGTAATTATATATGAAAAATATATAAAAGAAATAAAAATAGTATAACGGGCTCTTTTGGTGACACGTTAGCACCTCGAGTACTGGGTTGTAACTGACCTGGGGTAATGGGTCACTAGTAAGGTGTAATTTAGTTATCATATTTGGTGCCTGATTCTTCCTAATGTTGGCATAGCGCACACGTACCGCGGCATGGCCCGACCCAATAACTAACTTGTCGATGCTCTTGTTTCCTTCTTTTTTTCACTTGACTTTTGGTATTGCTGGTATGCTATGTAGAAAAACCTAGTCGATATTTTCCTTAATTTAATTTTTCCAATGTAATTTTTATGGGGTTTTTCAAAGTGTTTACAAAAATGGAAACAATGTTCACAGATTTGAATAAATGACCAAGAACATTTGAAATGTTCACAATTTCTTATGAAATAATGATTTTTCAGAAATTAAAAAAAATTCATAGATTCTCTAAACGTTCATGAATATTCAAAAGTGTTTAGAAATTTCAAAAAAATCATAAATTTAATTATTGTAAAAAATGGAACAGGGAAAATGAATCTAAAAAATCCAGAACAAAATAATCATGACAGAAAAATAAAAATAAGAGGAGAAAAACCATGCGTGGAGCCTTCTAGAAACTTCATAAACCTGGAGAAGTTCGACAGTACCTCCTACATTGGCTGCACTTGTACCGAAACCTACTTCCCGGGGGGTGTGCCCATTGAAACAATTGCACATTATTTGGAAAATTCTATTTGGCGCTTCACACACTGGTTTTATGAACTTTTCTCAAATTCGACGAAATTATCTCAAATGTGATGATTTTTGTTAATAAATTCGATGAATTGTTTTTCAGGTTTCATAATTTTTTTGAACACCAATGAAATGTTTTTTCAAATTGGATGAACATTTTTCAATTGGATGGAGTTCTTTCAAATTCGATGAACTTTTTTCAAACTCCATGAACCATTTATGAAATTCGATGAACTTTTTTCAAATTTAATTAACTTTTTTTCAAATTCAATGAACGGTTTTCAGGTTCGATGAACTCTTTTTCTTCATTCGATGATTTGTATTCAAATTCGATAAACTTGTTATCAAATTCCATCTTTCTATATATATCTTAATGTTTTTTTATGAAATTTGGTGAACTTTTTTATAAAGGCGAACAGTCAACAACCTGGCCAGTGGTGCATGATCATGGTAAAAGGTTAACCAACCACTTTTTTCGTCCAGCGATTCGACAAAAGAAAAAAAATCCAGCGATCGAGCACAGGAGCGACATGCTTGCGATCGAGCAAAGCGCTCGTGTATAATGACGAAAAATAACATGAAATTAGAGGCCTTGCCAGTACGTCTCCCAAAACACGAGCAAGCTTCTTTCTTTTAATCATTGTAGCGATCAGGGAACTACCAGGCACGTAGCTGTGCTGTACTGAAGTGCCGTAATAAACTAATAATACACACAGCTACGCAATTATGCCTGACAAAAAGCTTTCGGATTTCACTGAACAGCAGAGATCAAACGAAGACCTTTGGAAGAGACCCCGCCAACTGAATAACAATTTCAATCACTAAATTGAAGATGCCTTATTCCTCAAAAATAATAATTAAATGTGCCTTGGCTCAGAGAGATGAGAAGAGACCCCGCCAACTGAATAACAATTTCAATCACTACAAATAAAATGCCTTATTCCTCAAAAATAATAATTAAATGTGCCTTGGCTCAGAGAGCATGACGAATATATAAAACCATACATAGGGAAGATGCACCAATTCCAGGAAATTAAGCGAATGTCTCATCTTCACGATGCCATCTGTAGAACTTAACCATGCAGAAACTAATTAAAACGAGACAAGATCGACGCTAGCTGGCCATGCACTCCAACGATTCTCACCCAGCTTACATGGGAGGGAACTGACTCGAATAGAATTCCAGATTGAAGAACTACATCTGCATCACCGTATCACCGCCGGTGAAGAGCCGGCCCCGTCGTGGCCACCAGCGTAGCCACTGGCCATGGTGCCCTCCTGCTGCTGCGATGGCGCATGAAGATACAGCGCCGGAGACCCCACGTTGATGCTGCCGGTGGTGACGCATGGAGCTGGCGGCGGCGGCTGGGGATGAGTTTTACCCGTGCGTTCGCCCATGCTCTTGAGGAGCTCGTCCACCTTGTAGCCCACGCCGACGAGCTGCTCCATGGTGAGGCCAACGAGGCCCGGGAGGTTGCCCTGCATGATCTGCTGCAGGAGGTACCTGGTCTCCCGGTCGTGGCAGTCGCGCCGGGACCTGTCCACCTGCTCCCGGAGCTTGGCGATGCGCTGGGTGAGGAAGCCCTCCTGGTCCATCGTCTTCTTGCAATGCCCCAGCTCCGGCATCCCGTTGAATTCCTTCAGGATACCCACCGCCTTGGCAGCAGGGGAAGGGAACACCGCAGGCGCCGCCTCCTCCTCGCCGTACACCACCACGCAGGTGTCCACGTCGCACAGGGTGGCCATCTCGCCCGCCTTCTTCATCAGCCCCCTCAGACGCTTAGTGTACCTAGACCGCCGGGTCGAGTCATCGGAGATGTATCCCAGGGTCACCTTCTTGAGAGGCCGAACCATTGCCGGCCAAGAGATAAAACCAGGGAAGGAAAGGAATGGAATGGAATGTTGTTGGTTTAGGCAGGCAGGATGCGTAGATTTATAGTGGACGGATCGCCAAGGGATTAATTTTAAGATTTGGCGACAGATAGGAAGAATATTGCATAAGATTTGGTGCCTTAATTGTGCCCCTCTGTAATTTTAGCGTCCTTTTAAACCTTCCTTTCGTAATTCTGTAATTTTGACATCCATTTATAACCCTTTTAGCTTAAGGAAACACTTTCAATCCGTCGTCGTCGTCTGTTTCTTTCCAATCTTGAGACGGGGCCAGGGCCGTTGATTTTCTTGGGAGTGATACTACCATCCATTCTTCTTTTGTCTCTTGTGCGTACTTAGATGCTTCTACTGTATAGAAGTTTTGCTTCATACCATGCCAATGATGCTTCTTTGTTTAACATGTCTCTATTGTATACGGGCCGGTGGGCGCATGCCGAAGTACCACCGGAAGATGAATGTGGACCCATACATGTTATCGTCAGCTGTGTCAATTATGCTGGCCATGGCAAAGTTTGTGGTGTGAAGAACGTGGCCCATGAGCAGTGTTGGTGGGGTCCGACATGCTAGCGCTCGTGAGCATTCCTCAACAAGCCATCGTCATGAGACAATTTTGGTGTGGCTTCGCTCACCGAGGGCTTCCACGAATCAAACTGTACTAGTTCCCACACAAGACCCCAATGACGACAATTGGCTTCTACATCAACATATAGCTGATGTTGGGGTTGTTGCAACATACTAATACGAATCCCATTGAAGGAAGCAAGTAGTACGAAAGATTGAAAACATATGTGGCTACCAACTAAGATATGTGTTCATGGAAGAAAACTTTCAATTCGACATGAAGAATTTTTTGATTGTTTGGAAACATTCCCATATTCATTGGAAGCACGCAAAAATTACCGGTAATAACCGTGTCGATGATAAAACAAATCTCAGGGGAACAAATTCCTATTTGGTTCGAAGCAAAATAAAATTACGGATTCAAAGCAATATTCTAGTCGATAGAAACAATATTGTGATCCTTTTAGAAGAAAATATATGGTTATATAAGAAACTTTTTTGTTAAGTCGAAACAAAACCTATTCACCATGTAAGCATTTTATTCTGTGTAAGGAATCTATATTTTGTTACATTTTAAGAAAACTTTAGTTGCAAGGGACACGATGTATGGTAATGTTGCAAACGAAATGTGCTTCGCTAGAAAGAAGACCCTATGTATATGTTTCCTAATTTGAAGCAAGT
The DNA here is from genome assembly GCA_022496015.1 of Hordeum marinum. Lineage (NCBI taxonomy): Eukaryota > Viridiplantae > Streptophyta > Magnoliopsida > Poales > Poaceae > Hordeum > Hordeum marinum. Next base: position 560,769,320 of record CM039678.1, read on the forward strand.
ATCATTCCATGGAAGAAGTTTCTTTGGTGTACCAGAACAAAAATTTGCTATATTTGAAGCCGACTTTCGTTTCATAGTCGGCGAGGTGGACTAACATTAGAAACAAAATGTGTATCATAAGCTAACTGTATGAACGAAAATAAATAGAATTTTGTTGCTCTTGAAGCAAATTTCAATTTCTTAGGAAGCAACTGAAAGTAGCACTGCACTATGTATTCCCGCAAAAAAAAAAGTATGCTCCATGCGCTAAAGTAATTAATTCATTTTATAGAAAATCTAGAGTTTTAGGAAAAATCTAGAGTTAGTTTCCATGTTTTTAGTCCAAATACATTTACTTTATTAATCAACAATGTTCATAGAGGTACAATTCAAATCTGGCGGATTCAGAAGCCATACATGGAAACCAACATCCAGCCCATATAAACGTGTTTGGCAAGGCTGCGTGCCTCTATATTCGACCACAACCTTCGAAGATGATGGTGCAACACGGTAGTTGCATGGATGTAGTTGTGATCTCATTTATAATGCTGGCGTGCATCCTCCCCATACCTTGATTCATGTCCTTCACAACACCTTGGCAATGAGAGTCCATGATCACATGTGAAAGTGGAAGATCCATAGCTAATGATAGAGCCTTGTGGCAGGCCAATGCTTCAAGCGTTGCCTGACCCGATACGCCCAAACATCTCATGGCTGAAGATCCAAGGTAAGCACCCAGTGAGTCCTTGCACACGGCACTGAACACACCTTCATTGGCGGCCCTTGACAAAGCCCTGTCGACTCTGATCTTGGACATCCTCTGAGGAGGTAGTATCCGTCTATGCCTTGCTCTATTAGGAGTTGCATAATATACTACATGAGATTATTTCAGTTTGCATTCTTCAAACTCATGTATGTACCTCATGACAAAGTTATGTGTAGCATGCGGGCTTTGAAAAATGTGTTCATGGAGAGCTTGTCTCCGAGCAAACCAAATTGCCCATAAGATGACTAGTACCTGGGTGAATTAAGAACAGGGAGGGCCTCCATCAACATAAACACACCCATCACTTTGCAGTCGGTTCCGTAATCATATTCACGGCTTCCACAAGATCCATGTCTTGTAGAGCCCATACACACTGTGATGCATTACAATGCAAGAGAGAATGCTACCAAGAGTCCTCATTGCCACAGAGTCCACACGATGTCACCGAAGACATATTCTGATGATGGAGAAGATCAGTTGTTGGGACATATTCTTGGGCTAACCTCCATAAGAAAATTTTAATCTTGGAGGGAACATCTATTTTCCATAGTTTAGCCCATGACTTCTGCTCGCCTTCACTATTTGGAGACTCTGGTCTACAATCTAGCCAGGCTTCGCGTCTCAGTTTTGTAGAAACAAGCATGCGGTATGCTGACTGCACTGAAAAGACTCCCTTCTTCTCATGTACCTATGACTAGAAATCATCAACAAGTCTGGTGCACACTGGTATCGATATAATATCTTCGGTATCCTTTGGTAAATAAGTTTTGTATTGTTCCTTCATCATTTTAATTTGTAGGATGTACATATTAAGTTAACTAATCCTCGTAGTGTGTAGTAACAAGATAAAAATATCTCCATTCAGGATATGCAATCACGTGGAAATTATTCATTATTCATGTCATGCATATCATGTTTCTTCAAGTGTAATTATATATGGAAAATCTATAAACAAAAGGAAAAATAGTATAATGTGTCGCTTTTGGCGACACGCCAGCATCTAGTCTGGGTTCAAAGTGGCCTAGAGTAATAGGTTTCTTGTACACTACTTTTTTTTCAGGGAAAGGCCTATTTTTATAGATCGAACTCCACAATGTGTGGGATACCAATTGGACAAATAATCCCTGGAGCGAAGGAAAGATAATTTTTTGCTCATCTATGAGCTTCCAGATTGACCTCATGACTCTCAAAACTAATATTACAACAAAATAGAACCTTACGAGCTTTAATTTCGCTAATAATACCTTCATAAAAACCCAGGGTGATCTTCGAAACGTCACCCACGACCTGCATGGAATCAGAGGCAATCACAAAATTGTGGATTTGAAGATCGTCGGCTAGCGCAATAGCCTCCCGTGTAGTGATCGCCTCCAGAATTGCGGGATCATGGACACCAACAATGATCAGTGCCGAGCTGCCCAAATAGTTGCCGCTGCTGTCCAAAAAACCCGCAACCGCTGATCCTCCTCTGATAGCTCTGAGTCCAATGTCGACGTGGATTTTAGCTTAGTTTTTTGTGGAGCCTTTGGTCTGATGATCGCCTCTGCTGCCATCACCACCGCACCATGCATGTGAGCTCTCGGTGTACTGACATTTATCATAGGAAGGTCGGCAATGAAGCGGGTGACAAAAGAATGTAGTGCATGTGGGCTTTGAAAGACCCCGTCATTAATTGCTGTGCGTCGTGCCGACCAAATCGCCCCCACGGTGACCGCCACCTTCACAAAATGATCATGTTGTAATGAACCAAGCAGGTCGAACAACAATTTCTATGCACTAGGTTCAGTATTAGTTATCAGGTTGTAACCTAGATCTTCGTCAATTAGTGCCGAACTACACCTTGTGAGTTGTGACCGTGCACTACAAAAGAGAATGGCGCCGTGAATCTGGAACCCCACAAAGCCCACACGAACTCGTGGAAGACATGTGTCGGCTCGCTCTAACATCCTCAGTGGGGAGAGAGTTTTGATAATCTTCACGGGAACATTCGGACCTTTCAGGTACTTGAGCGTGCCATAGTGACTTTCACGCACTTTCTTCTATATTTGCACTGGAGGACCCAGCAAAACCATCAATCATGCCTCTCTTCTTTGTTTAATTTCGACCAACATCCTATATGCGGTCTTAACTGAAAACTACCTGTTCTATTCAAAAGCCTAGCTCCAGAAATCAGGAATATTCATCTTGCATAATGGGATGCCCATGATAACCTTTCCATCAAATGGTAGGAGGAAATCATCAATTATTTTCTTGTTCCATGTTGCACTACTGGAAATAATGAGACCAGACACAAACTGAGGTGGACTAGGGGACAAATATCCGTACGGCATCATCATCTCTCCCCCGGGGACCGGAGCCAGTTTTCACCCATAGACAATGTTGATCCTCTTAATTAGGCCATGTTCAAGTGTATGTCTTCCTTCAATAACAGCTCTCCATATCTGACTCAGATGACTGCCTAGAGTTGCATGCAATATGGAGGAGTTTGAGTAATATACAATTTTTGGTATCCTTGTGCTCAGATTATTAGGAAACTGCAATAGAAGCCATGCCTTGTGTGCCAACATTGCCAATTTAGAGATCTCGAAGTCTTTAAAACCTAACATTCCCATATTTTTTGATTGCGTCATCAATTTCCAAGAAACCCACGAAGGCTTACGTTTCCCATTCTTTATCCCTACTAGAACTTTTGAATCAATATGCTAAGGTGCTCACACAAGCCCCTGGGTAGTTTGAAAAAAGGCATGCAATATACGAGTATAAATTGTGCAACCACCTTAACTAGAACTTCTTTGCCCGCAATTGACATTGTCCTTTTGACGCATCCCTGTATCTTGTTCCACAAACGATCTTTGAGATATTTCCGGACATTTTATTTTATTTTTCAATGTTAGAGGGCATGTCCAAATATTTCTCATTTAGGGTCTCATTGGGAACATTCAACAAACCTTTGATCTCATTGCGTACACTATCAGGAACTCCCTTGCTGAAAAATATAGATGATTCGGCATAATTTATACACTGACCTGTGACTTGGCAATACATATCCAACACCTGATTCACCTCGGTAGCACCATTTGCCTTGAAGAATAGCATGCTGTCATCAGCACATAGAAAATGGTTTACTTGCGGCACTGAAGCTTCTACTTGTATTCCACTCAAGTGGGATGACCCAATCTTAGCTTTTATGAGGCGAAAAGGCCCTCTGTTACTAACAAGAACAAGTATGGGAATATTGAACCCACCCTATCGAATCCCTCTTGAAGGTTTAAATTCTTGGAGTTTCTTCCCATTGAACATGACTGAGAATTTAACTCAGCTAACTAGGTTCATGACTACTTCCACACATTTGTCCGAAAACCCTATTTTAAGCATTATAGCTTGCAAGTATGACCACTCTCTGTCATAAGATTTCATAATGTACATTGTCCAACTTTAATGCACATGATTGATCTTTCTTTGCCATGTTGCGCTTCAGGAAGTGTAAACATTGATAGGCAGCAATGATGTTATCAGTAATCAACTTTCAAGGAACAAAGGTTGACTGCTATTTTACGATAATATCTAGCAGGAATAACGTCATCCTGTTGGAGATTACTTTGGAGGCAATTTTGGAAAGCACATTACACACACTCATGGGACGGAACTGAGAGTATGAGACAAAAGGGTTGTTTTTTCACATTGGGGATCAGAACCAGAATAGTGTAATCAATGCACTCTGCCGACTCGGAGTCGTCAACAATCTTTAGGACCATTGGTGGCTTGATGGGATACATCTGGAAGAGTGCTTATAAAGCTTGCCTATAAAGCAACACATACAATTTTTAAACAACGACACATAATCATAAATATCAACACATAGTCATGCACTTTAAGTTCACAATATACGATAAATTATTATAAAGATAGTTTGACAGCACATTAGAGTTTTTACGTAACACGATTAGGGGGGGGGGGAGGGGGAGTTAATACGTTAGGATATTATAGGACACCCACTTGTCAACATTTTAGATGGGTGCATGGTACACGGGCATGGGTTACGATCCCATATGTGTACCCTCTCTACCCGATGTGCATTATATTTTCTCATTTCAATACTTGTGGATAATTTTTGTCTCATATCCTTACTCTAATACGATTTTTACCCTCAAGGTACGTGAGTAATGAATATCCATTGCCCTCCCTATGCCCAGCAGGTCAGTGTGGCAGCGTCTATGATTTTTCTTTTTTGATAAATATTGGGCCTACAAAAAAACGGGAGCCCAGAATTCATGGACCATGTGCGGGCGGCACATTCGGCGAACCTATGGGCCCGACCTTTAGCTAGCTAAGAAATAGTCAAGTCTCAGTCACCTCTGTACCCGCTGAACGGATACTCTCAGATTTCTACGTGTACAACAAACCAATCTGTGGTTGGATGGTTAGGAGTAAAGTGATATGCCGTGCCCATCAGAGTTCAAGTCCTAGACTTGATGTTGGTGCTTCCATTTTTCAGGATTTGTTTCAGGCCTTTCGGCGATGTGCTCTCAGTGAAAGGAGACGTTCCCATCGACAATGGTGGCGTCTGTGGCGACTTCGTCAATCTTAAAATGATGTGTCGGCTTAGTCTCTCGAATATGCTCATAGGGGCAGGGTGTATGTGAACAACTTCGATTGTACTCTGCTAAAAAAATTTCTAGTGCACAGTTGTTTCCTACTCCCGTTGCTGGTTTTTCTAGTGTGAGCGTGGCGAGACTGGGCCTTTGTGTGGTAAGGACCAGTATATGGGATTTTGAACACTAGTCTTTTTTACTTTTTTTATTTGTCCTATGCTATAAGTACTTGTCGGAGATAAGCTGAAACAAGGTGAATCTTTTTTTCATTTCACTTTCTTGTTCATGCTACCATTCGGTTCTTTTCATTTTTTTCTCTATTATTATTTTCTTACTTTCTGTTTTAGCCTTTGTTTGTTGTATATGTAAATACTTCCTGACTAATTTATAATTCGATGAGATTGATCGTTTTTCTTTGTTCTTTATTTTTCATTTTTTCTCAGTTTGCGTTTTCTTTGTTGTCTTATTGTTATGCTACATGTCTTTACGGGGTCACAACTGTATCTGTTCGGAGGGAGGTCACAACTACATCTTTTTAAATGGCTTCGCAACTACCTATTTTTAAGGGGTGTCACAATCGCAAGTTTTCAAATGGAGTCACATCTGCATGTTTTTCAATGGAGTTGCAACATGTTTTTAAGGGGGTCGCAACAACATGTCGTTCAGAGGGGGTCACAACTGTATGTTCTTCAAGGGGGTCATAAGTCATAACTGCATGTTATTCAGAGGATTTCACAACTTCATGTCATCTAGAGAAGGTCGCAACTGCATATGGTTGAGAGGGGGCGCAACTGAATGTTTTCAGGCCGGGGGGGGGGGGGGGGCAAGTGCATGTGTTCAGAGGGGTTCGAACTTGGATGTTTTCAAATGGAGTCGCAACTACATGTCTTCAAGGGGCTCATACCTACATGTGGGCAGAGGGGGTCGAACTTGCATGTTGTCAAATGGAGTCGCAACTTCATGTCTTCATAGGGGGACCACACCGACATGTCTTTAGATGGGGAATCGCAATTGCATGTGTTCAGAGGGGGGCCGCAACTACATGTGTTTAGAGGGGGCCGCAGCTACATGTGTTCGGAGGGGGATCACAACTGTAGGTGTTCAAAGAGGGATCACAACTGCATGTTTTAAAATGGAGTCACAACTACATGTCTTCAAAGGAAGATCACAGCTGAATGTGTTCATAGGGACCACTACATGATTTCAAATGGACTAACAACTCCATGTTTTCAAAGCGGTAGGCAAGTTATATATTACAGCCGAGTGCGATCATTATTGTGTAAATTCACAAAAAATTCAAACTTGCGGACGTTTTGTAAATTTGCTAACATTTTTCAAATCCACCAACATTTTTCAAGATAATGAACATTTATTTTCAAATATTTCAACATTAAATTCACAAACATTTTTCAAAAAAGTCCCAATTTTTTCAATCCTGGATTTTTTTAAAGGGATAATTGCAATTGAGCCCCTAGTTGTGTCCCACTCGACAGGATTGCCCCTAGTTTTCGAAAACACGCTGTCTTGCCCATCCACTTTGGTCGTCTTGTGTTTTTGCCCTTTGACTTTTTGACCGTCACTTTGAAAACTTCATAACTAATTCATACTAAATCAGAAAAATGCAAATAAGATACCAAAATGTTCACAACAACATCACCTATATGTCAATGTCACTTGCATTCATGACAAACATGTTGGTAAGTGTCCATCTGAGTTTTACCTCTTATCATACCACCATGAACAGTAAAATCAAAAAAATTCAAAAAAATCCAAAAAAATTGGTGTCAAAGAATGACAAATGTTTTAAGTGCTTGCCAAGTTTCATCAGGGAATGACATTCGTGGAAGTCCTGGCAAAAAAAAAAATCAACACTCCAAAATAGATTGTTTTTTTTTTGCCAGGACTTCCACGAATGTCATTCCCTGATGAAACTTGGCGAGCACTTAAAACATTTGTGATTCTTTGACACCAAATTTTTTTGGATTTTTTATTTTACTGTTCATGGTGGTATGATAAGAGGTAAAACTCAGATCGACACTTACCAACACTTTTTTCATGAATGCAAGTGACATTGACATATAGGTGATGTTCTTCTGAACATTTTGGTATTTTATTTGCATTTTTCTGATTTAGTATGAATTAGTTATGAAGTTTTCAAAGTGACGGTCAAAAAGTCAAAGGGAAAAAACACAAGACGACCAAAATGGGTGGGCAAGACAGCGTGTTTTCGAAAACTAGGGGCAATCCTGTCGAGTGGGACCCAACTAGGGGCTCAATTGCAATTATCCCTTTTTTAAATAGAGGAACATTCTCTAAGCATTATGTTGAAAATTCTACTTTTTGGACATTTCAGTTAAATGCTCTAATTTTTAAATTTATATCTTACACTAGTGCAACCACTATAGTGGCTTGCTGCTCTTAAAAAACGGTAACAACTTTTTGTTGCGTGCTTGCATTTCTTTTACGTGTAGCACTCATTACGGGGCTGGAAAGGTGGTATTTTGTTTCACGTGCTTGCCGATCTGGTGGGCCGGTCTAGTAATGTTATTAGAGGATTACACATATGGTTCGATTGACAACAATGATGATGTTAGCTAATGCCAGGTGAATAAGACTAAATCACATTTCATCTAGATGAGTTCTAGGGACTGCCTTATTACTCCATCCATCCCATAATATAAGCATTTTTTACACTATATTAGGGTCAAATCACTCTTATATTATGAGACGGAGGGAGTAGTATATATATAGGTATTGTAGGAAAATATACTAATTTAACAATGGCAGAAGGTGAAAAAGTCAGTTGGGTGTGATCTAATTCGGAACTAGAATATAGAGAGAATGAATCTTTAACTATCTTTCCTGAAGATTATGTAATAGAAAGAGAAAGAATAGTAGAAGAAGGTCTTTTCTTATGAACATAATAGAAGAAGGTCCTTATATGTTGGAAGATCTGGGCATGCTCCTGGTTTGATAGGTAGAATGGGTCCATGTACAAACGTATCCCCAAATATCTCACGACAGGAAAAAATTATAAGCCGGGTGTGTGAAACACTACGCTTATGCTGGTTTGCACTCGGTTTATATATAAGCTGAGTATTTACCCCAGCTTATAGGACATGGATTACTAAAGACCGGCTTATGCGAGGTGGTGAATAAAGAGAACTAATCTCTTATGCTGAGTCAGGTATCCAGATGAGCGTGAACATTTGAATAATTTGTTGGAGACCCAAAAATCACTTGAAAGGACGCAAGCTAATCATGAAGAAATGAATCACTCATTTATCACTTCCTCATGTTATTATACCTATTGCATCATTTGATGAAATTATGTCTGGCGAATTTCACTGTGAAGTATATGAGTTTGTATGTTGCACTGATTAGTCTGCAGGAAGAACCACCTAAAGCTACTTATTGGGTCCTCGACAGTGGATGCACCAATCACATGACCGGTGACAAGAACTTATTGATGGACACAGCTCTATCCCCATCCCATTTGAAGCATGTCACCTAGATCAAAGTTATTTGGTCTAGGTAGGGTTGCAATTTCAAATGGTCAACACATGGATAAAGTGATGCTTATCGAATCCCTTGGATTCAACCTCATGTCTATCTGAATGCTTTGTGCCCTTGATATGATTGTCATCTTTGGCAAATATCGTTGATTTGTCCTTATAGAATCTAACAAATCCAAAGTGTTCGAAGGCTTTCGGAGAGGAGATTTGTAGCGGGATTATGAGAGATGTGAGGTGTGTGGAGAATTTGTTTTACACGAGAGAATTATGTGCTTGGAAATAGCGAGCGGTTTGGTACGAGCGGATAAATCTAAAATTCATGTGATCCATTCCTAAGAAAATCAACCCCGTGGCGTCATCTCGAGATTGGAAAGAATCACACGATGGATTTACAGTGTTTTCCAAAGTAAAAAGGTTTAGATGGATGCCAAAATTACAGAGTTATAAAAGGAAGGTTTAAATGGATGCCAAAATTACAGAGTTATAAAAGGAAGGTTTAAATGGACGCCAAAATTAAAGAGTTATAAAAGCAAGGTTTAAATGGATGCCAAAATTAGATGGAGCGAAGCCACAACAAAATTGTCTCATAACGATGGCTTGTTGAGGAATGCCGATGAGCACTAGCATGTTGGACACCACCAATATGTCTCACGGGACACATTCGGCACACCACAAACTTTTCCATGCCCAGCATAATCGACACAGCTAGCGACAACATGTCCGGATCCATCTTCATCTTCCGGTGGTACTTCTGCCATGCGCCCACCGGCCGGTATACAATAGAAACATGTTAGAAACCAAGAAACATCATTGGCATGGTATGAAACAAAACTTCTATACAATAGAAGAATCTATGTACGTACAAGAGACAAAAGAAGAATGGATTGTTGTATCACTCATAAGAAAATCAACGGCCCTGACCTCATCTCAAGATTGGAAAGAATCAGACAACGGATTGAAAGTGTTTCCTAAAGTTAAATTGAAGGTTTAAATGGATGCCAAAATTACATACTTGTAAAAGGAAGGTTTAAAAGGACGCCAAAATTACAGAGGGGCACAATTAAGGCACCAAATCTTATGCAATATTCTTCCTCTGTCACCATATCATCAAATTAATCCCTAGGCGGTCTTTCCACTATAAATCTACCCCTCCTCCCTGCCTAAAGCTCTAAACCAACAAAATTCCATTCCTTCGCTAGTTTTATTCTTAGCCGGCAATGGCTCGGGTTCCCAAGAAGGTGACCCAGGGTTCATCTTCGATGACTCGACCTGGCCCTCTAGGTACAAGAAGCGTCTGAGGGTGCTGACGAAGAAGGCGGGCGAGATGGCAACCTTGTGCGATTTTGAGACCTGCGTGGTGGCGTACGGCGAGGACGAGGCAATGCCCGTGGTGTTCCCTTCAGCTGCTTCCAAGGCGGTGGGTATCCTAAATGAATTCAACAGCGTGACTGAGCTGGGGCATTGCAAGAAGATGATGGACCAGGAGGGCTTCCTCACTCCCATCGTCTTCTTGCAATGTCCCAGCACCAGCATGCCATTGAATTCATTCAGAAAACCCACCGACTTTGCGGCAGCGGAAAGGAACACATTAGGCACCGTGTTGTCCTCGTCATACATCACCACAGAGGTCTCGATGTTGCACAGGTTGGCCATCTCGCCCGCCTTCTTCATCAGCCCCCTCATACGCTTTGTGTACCTAGAACGCTGGGTCGAGTCGTTGGAGATGTACCCCAGGGTCACCTTCTTGGGAGCCCGAGCCGTTGTCGGCTAAGAGATAAAACTGGTGAATGAATGCAATGTTGTTGGTTTAGGGCTTTAGGCAGGGAGGAGGGGTAGATTTATAGTGGAAGATCGCCTAGGGATTAATTTCATGATATGGCGATAGATAGGAAGAATATTGCATAAGATTTGGTGCCTTAATTGTGCCCCTCCATAATTTTGGCGTCCTTTAAACTTTCCTTTTACAACTCTGTAATTTTGGCATCCATTTATACTTCCTTTTAACTTTTGGAAACACTTTCAATACATCGTCTGATTCTTTCCAACCCTGAGACGAGGCCAGGTCCGTTGATCTTCTTGGGAGTGATACTACAATCAATTCTTATTTTGTCTCTTGTAATTACATAGGTATTTCTATTTTATAGAATTTTTTCTTCATACCATGCCAATGGTGCTTCTTTGTTTCTAAATTTTTTCTATTGTATACCTGCTGGTGGGAGCATGGCGGAAGTACCACCGGAAGATGAAGGGGACCCGTACATGTTGTCGTCAGCTATGTCGACTATGCTGGCCATGGGAAAGTTTGCGGTGTGACGAACGATATCCTTGAGCCGTGTTGATGGTGTCCTACATGCTAGCGCTTGTCAACATTTCTCAACAAGCCATTGTTAATTTCTCTACAGGTCCTCAGCTTGCCACATCTCTACTTGCAAAAGCTTCAGAATGTTGGCTATGGAATCGACGATTCGGGCATGCTGGCATGGGGAATTTGCACATGCCCGCTAAGAAGAATGGATTGTTGTTTCACTCATTCAACATCATGTCGAAGAAGGTTTAGTGAAAGTATGCAAAGTTCACACGGATCTGAATGTGTCAGACCTGATGACAAAGCCTCTACCACGAGAAAAGCATGAGCAACACCGGATAGCCATTGGTGTTAGGGAAGCCATGTAACTGGATTATGACTAGTGCAAGTGGGAGTCTGTAGGAGATATGCCCTAGAGGCAGTAATAACAGTTGTTTTGTATCTCCGAGTTTATAATGAATGTTTATGTTCCATTCTATAACCGCAATGATTCTCGAGTCTGCAAATTACACGAGGCTTGGAGGAAAACTCATGTGCACGTGTGATATAATAAACGGTAAAATGTATTCCTAGTCAAGCCTCTATGACTGTCTCAAGTATTGCATGATGATCCTGTTTTCCTGATCATGGGCATGGCTATGCCAGCAATTTTGAGGGCACGATGTTGGTATAACACTTGTGTTGAATCGACCCATAATGATGTTATGCTATGAGATACATTCATCACAAGTTAATGGTTAATAACACAGAGATGGTTAACGTTTGCATAATTCCTTAGACCATGAGAGTATCGAGTTTCTTCATGCTTGCTTCATGAACTTTGGGGTTTGTTAAACATCATCCGTAAATGGGTGGCTATTACGACAACTTACGAGTTCATGGAAAAGTATGTCAAGTAACTTGATAGCTCAAGATTGGGATTTGCTCCTTCGACGATGGAGAGATATCTCTGGGCCCTCTCGGTGTTACGGTATCCATCATCGTTTGGCCAGACACTTTGTGATTTGATCACAGGGATGCCAGAACACAGGAACGAGAAAAGAGAACAATAACGACAACGAGGTAACTGGCATAGTGGACAAGTTGTTGATCCACGGGGATGCCAACATGTCTCACCTCGGGTAATTGTAACATATCGCGAAGCAACAGGAATAGCACACGGCAACTAGAGGTTCACTCGAATATTCATTCGTGTGGGTATAGGGGTCAATATGGGTGTCCACGGCTCTGATGTTGCTCATTGATCGGAAGGGGTTCCGGGTCATGTCTATACTTCACCGAACCTATAGGGTCACACGCTTAAGGGTCATCTATGCTAAATTCTAGACGGAGAGTCTGAGAGGAAGTCACCGGAAAAGTTTCGTTGACGACGGAAGAGTTCCAGAAAGAGAACACCGAAAGAGTTTCGGTAAAACCGAAAAGTTGTTTCGGAATATATGATTAGGTCAAAATGGTTTCGGCACTCACCTAGAAATTCTTAGAGGGTCTCAGAATTGGTTTGGGAACTTCTAGGATTTTTGCGGAGAAAAAACCCGAAAATGTTCCGGAGCCGCCAAAACTGCTCTTGTTGCTTTTCATTGATGAAAACCACCATACCGGAAATGTTTCGGCATGAGACTAGAATAATTTTAGAGGGTACCGGAAATGGTCTGGGACATTCTGGGATTTTTCAGAAGAAACAATCGCGGAAAAACATCTTGTCCTAGCACGAGGGGACAAGATCCCACGAATCGGGGGTTGCATGTTTGGTGGCTTTTTGTCTAGGGAGCACCCATGTTTCTAGGAGACATGTTGGTGGTGTTGGAAATATGCCCTAGAGTCAATAAATAAAGTGTTTATTATTGTATTTTCTTGTCCATGATAATCGTTTATTATCCATGCTATAATTGTATTAACTGGAAACATGGATACATGTGTGGATACATAGACAAACAGAATGTCCCTAGTATGCCTCTAGTGAACTAGCTTGTTGATCGAAAGATGGTTAAGGTTTCCTATCCATGGACATGAGATGTCATTTGATAACGGGATCACATCATTAGGAGAATGATGTGATGGACAAGACCCAAACTACAAACGTAGCTTATGATCGTGTCAGTTTATTGCTACTGTTTTCTGCATGTCAAGTATATGTTCCTATGACCATGAGATCATGCAAATCACAGTCATCGGAGGAGTACCTTGTGTGTGTCAAACATCGCAACGTAACTGGGTGACTATAAAGGTGCTCTACAGGTGTCTCTGAGGGTGTCTGTTGAGTTGGCATGGATCAAGACTGGGATTTGTTAATCCATGTGACGGAGAGGTATCTCAGGGCCCACTCGGTAATACAACATCACAATAAGCCTTGCAAGCAATGTGACTAAGTGTTAGTTGCGACATCTTGTATTACGGAACGAGTAAAGAGACTTTCCAGTAACGAGGTTGAACTACGTATGGAGATACCGATGATCGAATCTCGGGCAAGTAACATACCGAAGAACAAAGGGAACATCATACGGGATTAACTTAATCCTTGACATAGAGGTTCAACCGATAAAGATCTTCGTAGAATATGTAGGAACCAATGTGGACATCCAGGTCCCGCCATTGGTTATTGACCATAGAGGTGTCTCGGTCATGTCTACATAGTTCTCGAACCCGCAGGGTCTGCACACGTAAGGTTTGGTGACATTTCGGTAGTATAGAGTTATGTATGGTGGTGACCGAAGTTTGTTCGGAGTCCCGGATGAGATCCTAGATGTCACGAGGATCTCCGGAATGGTCCGGAGGTAAAGATTCATGTATAGGAAGTCCTGTTTTGGTTGCCGGAAAAGTTTCGGGCTCATCGGTAGTGTACCGGGAGTGCCGGTAGTGTACCGGGGGACCTCCGGGAGGGGTATTTCGACCCAAGAGGCTACATGGGCTGTGGAAGAGTGTAAACCCGCCCTTAGTGGGCTGGTGGATCAACCACAAGAGGCCCATGCGGTTGGAAGAAAAAAAACCAAGAGAAAAGGTGGGGAAAAAAGGCAAAATAGGTGAATCCTAGTCCTACTAGCATTGGAGGTGGACTCCACCTCCTCCACCTCCTTTCGGCCGAAGCCCTTGGCTTGGGAAGCCAAGGCTGCCTCCTCTCCTCTCTTCCTCCTATATATACTGGTGGTATAGATGGTTTTTGCACTAGAATTTCAGCCACGTGCTACCCGTTCCTCCAGTGCATAGTTTCTCCTCTAGATCGGATTTCTGGAGTGCTTAGGTGATGCCCTGCCGTAATTGCTCCACCACCATCGCCGGAGCGTCGTCAGGCTGCCGGAGAACTCTTCTTCCTCTCCACTCCTTCTTGCTAGATCAAGACGGTGGAGATCGTCATCAAGCTGTACGTGTGTTGAACGCGGAGGTGTCGTCCGTTCGGTGCTAGATCGGAAGGATCGTGATCAAGTTCGTGGGACGGATCGTGATCAAGTTCGTGGGACAGATCGCGATCGGATCGCGGGACAGATCGTGATTGGATCGCGGGACAGATCATGATTGGATCGCCGGACGCACGGCGATCTGGACCGCGAAGACGTTCGACTACACCAACCGCGTTTCTTAACGCTTGCCGCTTAGCGATCTATAAGGGTATGTAGATCCACTCTCCCTCTCGTAGATGCTCATCACCATGGATAGATCTACGTGTGCATAGGAAATTTTTTGTTTCCCATGCAACGTTCCCCAACAGTGGCATCATGAGCTAGGTCTATGTGTAGATGAGATCTTGAGTAGAACACAAAAGGTTTGTGGGCGTTGATACTTAGATTGCTTCCTCCCTTGGTCGGATTTTGGTTCAGCAGTATTATGAGATGAAGCGGCCCGGACCAACATTACTCGTACACTTACGAGAGACCGGTTCCCTCGACGCAACTTGTTGCCTAGATGGCTTGCGGGTGGCAGTTTCTCTCACTCTAGTTGGATCGGATTCGACAAAGGCGGTCCTTGAGAAGGTTGAAAAGCAAATTATGTATCATCGTTGTGGTTTATGCGTAGGTGAGAATCGTTCTTTCTAGGAACCCATAGCAGCCACGTAAAACATGCAACAACAATTAGAGGACGTCTAACTTGTTTTTGCAAGGTATGTTGCGATGTGATATGGCCAATTACATGATGTGATATATGTGATGTATGAGATGATCACGTGATGTATAGAATTTCATGACTTGCATGTCGATGAGTACGACAACCGGCAGGAGCCATAGGGTTGTCTTTAATTATTGTATGACCTGTGTGTCAATCATTAAGCGCTATGTAATACTTTACTTTATCGCTAAACGGTAGCAATAGTAGTAGAAGCATGTTGGGCGCGACAACCCCGATGGCGACATGTTGATGGAGATCAAGATGATGGAGATCATGGTGTCTTGCCGGTGACGATGGAGATCATGCCGGTGCTTTCAAGATGGAGATCTAAAGCACAAGTTCATGGCCATATCATGTCACTTATGAATTGCATGTGATGTTAATCCTTTTATGCACCTTGTTTTGCTTAGTACGACGGTAGCATTATAAGGTGACCCCTCACTTAAATTTCAAGATAAATTGTGTTCTCCCCGAGTGTGCACCGTTGCTAAAGTTTGTCGTGTTGAGACACCACGTGATGATCGGGTGTGATAGACTCTATGTTCACATACAACGGGTGCAAGCCAATGTTGCACGCGCAGAACACTTGGGTTAAACTTGACGAGCCTAGCATGTATATACATGGCCTTGGAACACAAGAGACCGAAAGGTCGAACATGAGTCATATAGTAGATATGATCAACATAATGATGTTCACAATTTAAGCCACCTCAACTCACGTGATGATCAGACTTGAGTTGGTGGATTTGGATCATGTGACACTCAGATGACCCGAGGGATGTCAATTTGAGTGGGAGCTTTAGTAATTTGATTAACTAAACTCATTATCTTGAACAATAGTCTAAGTAAACTTTGCATATTTATGTTGTAGATCACTGGCTCGTGCAGTAGCACCCCTGAATTTTAATGCGTTCTTAGAGAAAGCTAAACTGAAAGATGATGGAAGTAACTTTGTTGACTAGGCCCGTAATCTGAGGATTATCCTCATGGATTCCCAGAAATCATATGTCCTTGATGCACCGCTTGGTGACCAACCAGAACACATGACCTCCGAACACGTTAAGAACACTTGGGAGGCACGTATTGGAGATTACTCAAAAGTTCAGTGTACAATACTGTATGGCTTAGAACCGGGACTTCAAAGACATTTTGAACGTCATGGAGCATATGAGATGTTCCAGGAGTTGAAGTTTATCTTTCAAAAGAACGCCCGGATCGAGAGGTATGAAACCTCCGATTAGTTCTATGCTTGCAAGATGTAGGAGAACGGGTCTATCAGTGAACATATACTCAAAATGTCTGGGTAATCAACTCGTCTAGCGGAGTTGGGAATTGCCCTTCCGCCAGAGGCGATGACTGACAGAGTTCTTCAATCACTTCACCTAGTTACAAGAGCTTTGTGATGAACTATAACATGCACGGGATGAACAAGTCAGTCGCCGAGCTGTTTGCAATGCTAAAAGTCACTGAGTCTGAAATCTAGAAAGAACATCAAGTGTTGATGGTCAATAAAACCACTAGTTTCAAGAAAAATGGCAAAGTCAAGGGCAAGGGCAAGAAGGGTAAAACCAAGAAGGATGGCAAAGCAGTTGCTACTCCTATAAATAAGCCCAAGCATGGACCCAAGCCAGAAACTGAGTGCTTTCATTGCAAGAGAACTGGTCACTCGAAGCGGAATTGCCCCAAGTACCTAGCTGACAAGAAGGCGGCCAACGACAAACAAGGTATATATGATATACATGTTATTGATGTGTTCTTTACTAGCTCTCGTAGTAGTGCCTGGGTATTTGATACCGGTTCGGTTGCTCACATTTACAACTCAAAGCAGGAACTACAGAATAAACAAAGGCTGGCAAAGGACGAAGTGACGATGCACGTGGGAAATGGTTCCAAGGTTGATGTGATCGCCGTCGGCACGCTCTCTCTTCGATTACCATCGGGATTAGTGATGAACCTGAATAATTGTTATTTAGTGCCTGCGTTAAGCATGAACATTATATCTGGATCTTGTTTATTGTGAGACGGTTACTCATCGAAATCAGAGAATAAAGGTTGTTCTATTTATATGAGTAATATCTTTTATGGTCATGCACCCAATGTTAGGGGTTTATTCATATTGAATCTTGATAGTGATGACACACATGTTCATAACATTGATGCCAAAAGATGTAGAGTTGATAATGATAGTACCACTTTCTTGTGGCATTGCCATTTAGGTCATATTGGTGTAAAACGCATGAGGAAGCTCCATGCTGATGGACTTTTGGAGTCACTTGATTTTGAATCACTTGACACATGTGAACCATGCCTCATGGGCAAGATGACTAAAACGCCGTTCTCTGGAACAATGGAACGGGCAAGTGACTTATTGGAAATCATACATACTGATGTGTGTGGTCCAATGAATGTTATAGCGCGTGGTGGATATCGTTATTTTCTCACCTTCACTGATGACTTAAGTAGATATGGGTATATTTACTTAATGAAACACAAGTCTGAAACGTTTGAAAATTTAAGCAATTCTAGAGTGAAGTTGAGAATCATCGTAACAAGAAGATTAAGTTCGTACGATCTGATCGAGGAGGTGAATATCTGAGTTATGAGTTTGGTAGTCACTTAAGATAGTGTGGAATTGTTTGACAGTTGACGCCGCCCGGAACACCATAGCGTAATGGTGTGTCCGAACATCGTAATCGAACCTTATTAGATATGGTGTGTTCTATGATGTCTCTTGCTGATTTGCCACTATCATTTTGGGGTTATGCATTAGAGACAGCTACATTCACCTTAAATAGGGCACCATCTAAATCCGTTGAGACGACGCCATATGAACTGTGGTTTGGCAAGAAGCCAAAGTTGTCATTTCGTAAAGTTTGGGGATGTGATGCTTATGTCAAAAAGCTTCAGCCTGAAAAGCTGGAACCCAAAGCGGAGAAATGCTTATTCATAGGATACCCGAAAGAGACAGTGGGGTATACCTTCTATCTCAGATCCAAAGGCAAAGTGTTTGTCGCTAAGAACGGAACATTTCTTGAGAAAGAGTTTCTCTCGAAAGAATTGAGTGGGAGGAAAATAGAGCTTGATGAGGTTATTGAATCTTTACTTCAACCAGAAAGTAGTGCAGCGCAGAAAGATGTTTCTGTGGAACCTACGACGGTAGAAGAGGAAGTTAATGATGTTGATTATGAAGCTTCGAATCAAGCTGCTATTGAACCTCGTAGGTCTACAAGGCCGCGTACTACCCCTGAGTGGTACGGCAACCCTGTCTTGGAGGTCATGTTGTTGGACAACAATGAACCTACGAGCTATGGAGGAGCTGTGATGGGCCCGGATTCTGAGAAATGGTTAGAGGCCATGAAATCCGAGATGGTATCCATGTATGAAAACAAAGTATGGACTTTGGAAGTATTACCTGAAGGGCGAAAGGCCATTCAGAACAAATGGATCTTTAAGAAGAAGACAGACGCGGACGGCAATGTCACCCTCTATAAAGCTCGACTTGTGGCAAAGGGTTTTTCACAAGTTCAAGGAGTTGACTATGATGAGACTTTCTCACCCGTAGCGATGCTTAAGTCTGTCAGAATCATGTTAGCAATAGCTGCTTATTTCGACTATGAAATTTGGCAGATGGATATCAAAACAGCATTCCTCAACGGTTTCCTTAAGGAAGAGTTGTATATGATGCAACCCGAAGGTTTTGTCGATCCAGAGAATGCTGACAAAGTTTGCAAACTCCAGCGATCCATTTATGGACTGGTGCAAGCATCTCGGAGTTGGAATAAGCGCTTTGATGAGGTGATCAAAGCGTTTGAGTTTATACAAGTTTACGGAGAAGCTTGTATTTACAAGAAAGTGAGTGGGAGCTATATAGCGTTTCTAGTATTATATGTGGATGATATATTACTGATTGGAAACAATATAGAAATACTAGAAAGCGTGAAGGAATATTTGAACAAGAGTTTTTCAATGAAGGACCTAGGAGAAGCTGCTTTCATATTAGGCATTAAGATATATAGAGATAGGTCGAGACGCTTAATAGCACTTTCACAGAGCACATACCTTGATAAAGTTTTGAAGAAGTTCAAAATGGAACAGTCCAAGAAGGGGTTCTTGCCTGTGTTACAAGGTGTGAAGTTGAGTAAGACTCAATGCCCAGTAACTGCAGAAGATAGAGAAAAGATGAGTGTCATCGTCTATGCTTCAGCCATAGTCTCTATCATGTATGCAATGTTGTGCACAAGACCCGATGTCAGCCTTGCCATAAGTATGATCGGAAGGTTTCAAAGTGATCCTAGAATGGAGCACTAGCAAGCGGTCAAGAATATCCTTAAGTACCTAAAAAGGACTAAGGAAATGTTTCTCGTTTAGGGAGGTGATGAAGAGCTCGTCGTAAAGGGTTACGTCGATGCAAGCTTTGACACTGATCCGGACAACTCTAAGTCACAAACCGGATATGTATTTATTCTTAACGAGGGAGCGGTAAGCTGGTGCAGTTCCAAGCAAAGCGTGGTAGCTGATTCTACGTGTGAAGCGGAATACATCGCAGCCTCGGAGGCGGCGAAGGAAGGTGTCTGGATGAAGCAGTTCATGACAGATCTTGGAGTAGTGCCCAGTGCACTGAATCCAATGAACTTGTTCTGTGACAACACTGGTGCCATTGCTCTGGCCAAGGAACCAAGGTTTCATGAGAGGACCAGACACATAAAGCGACGCTTCAACTCCATCAGCGATTACATTGAGGAGAAAGACATAAATATTTGCAAAGTGCACACGGATCTGAATGTTGCAGATCTGTTGACTAAACCTCTTCCAAGGGCTAAACATGATCAACACGAGAACTACATGGGTGTTCAATTCATTACAGTGTAAATCACATAGTGATTTGAACTAGATTATTGACTCTAGTGCAAGTGGGAGACTGTTGGAAATATGCCCTAGAGACAATAAATAAAGTGTTTATTATTGTATTTCCTTGTTCATGATAATCGTTTATTATCCATGCTATAATTGTATTAACTAGAAACATGGATACATGTGTGGATACATAGACAAACACAATGTCCCTAGTATGCCTCTAGTGAACTAGCTCGTTGATCAAAAGATGGTTAAGGTTTCCTAGCCATGGACGTGAGATGTCATTTGATAACGGGATCACATCATTAGGAGAATGATGTGATGGACAAGACCCAAACTACAAACGTAGCTTATGATCGTGTCAGTTTATTGCTACTGTTTTCTGCATGTCAAGTATATGATCCTATGACCATGAGATCATGCAACTCACAGATATCGGAGGAGTACCTTGTGTGTATCAAACATCACAACCTAACTGGGTGACTATAAAGGTGCTCTACAGGTGTCTCCGAGGGTGTCTGTTGAGTTGGCATGGGTGAAGACTGGGATTTGTTACTCTGTGTGACGGAGAGGTATCTCAGGGCCCACTCGGTAATACAACATCACAATAAGCCTTGCAAGCAATGTGACTAAGTGTTAGTTGCGAGATCTTGTATTACGGAACAAGTAAAGAGACTTGCCAGTAACGAGGTTGAACTAGGTATGGAGATACCGACGATCGAATCTTGGGCAAGTAACATACCGAAGAACAAAGGGAACATCATACGGGATTAACTGAATCCTTGACATAGAGGTTCGACCGATAAAGATCTTCGTAGAATATGTAGGAACCAATGTGGACATCTAGGTCCTGCCATTGGTTATTGACCATAGAGGTGTCTCGGTCATGTCTACATAGTTCTCGAATCCGCAGGGTCTGCACACTTAAGGTTTGGTGACGTTTCGGTAGTATAGAGTTATGTATGGTGGTGACCGAAGTTTGTTCGGAGTCCCGTATGAGATCCCGGATGTGACGAGGAGCTCCGGAATGGTCCGGAGGTAAAGATTCATGTATAGGAAGTCCTGTTTTGGTCGTCAGAAAAGTTTCGGGCTCATCGGCAGTGTACCGGGAGTGTCGATAGAGTACCGGGAGACCTCCGGGAGGGGTATTTCTACCCAAGAGGCTACATGGCCTATGGGAGAGTGGAAACCCGCCCTTAGTGGTCTGGTGGAACAACCACGAGAGGCCCATGCGGCTGGAAGAAAAAACCCAAGAGAAAAGGTGGGAAAAAAAGGCAAAATAGGTGAATCCTAGTCCTACTAGGATTGGAGGTGGACTCCACCTCCTCCACCTCCTTTCGGCCGAAGCCCTTGGCTTGAGAAGCCAAGACTGCCTCCTCTCCTCTCTTCCTGCTATATATACGGGTGGTATAGAGGGTTTTTGCACTAGAATTTCAGCCACATGCTACCCGTTCCTCCAGTGCATAGTTTCTCCTCTAGATCGGATTTCTGCAGTGCTTAGGCGAAGCCCTGCCGGAATTGCTCCACCACCATCACCGGAGCACCATCAGGCTGCCGGAGAACTCTTCTTCCTCTCCACTCCTTCTTGCTAGATCAAGACGGTGGAGATCGTCATCCAGCTGTACGTGTCTTGAACGCGGAGGTGCCGTCCGTTCGGTGCTAGATCGGAAGGATCATGATAAAGTTCATGGGACGGATCGTGATCAAGTTCGTGGGATGGATCGTGATCGGATCGCGGGATAGATCGTGATTGGATTGTGAGACGGATCGTGATTGGATCGCGGGACGCACAGCAATTTGGATCGCAAAGACGTTCGACTACACCAACCGCGTTTCTTAATGCTTCCCGCTTAGCAATCTACAAGGGTATGTAGATCCACTCTCCCTCTCGTAGATGCTCATCACCATGGATAGATCTGCGTGTGCGTAGGAATTTTTTTGTTTCCCATGCAACGTTCCCCAACAGGGGGCTTGTTGCCCCCCCCCCATGTGGGACAAGGGTGTGGCCGACCATGGAGGTCTCCTCCATGGGGCCCCACTTGCCTTACCTTTTTGCCTTCCATGTGGGACATGAAGCTAGGGTAATTTTGGTATTTCCTCCTCCACCCCACCCCTTGCCTTGGCCTATAAAAGGAGGAGAGATGGATGCCATTATCCTCATCCCTTTGCTCTCTCACACAAGCCATGCATGATCTGGCATTCTCTCTACCTCCCAGCGAAATAGTTTTGTAGAGCCGAAGGGTTGTCTGGGTTCCGGTGGGAACTTGTTCTGGACAACGAAGCCCTACCGGATAGATGACACCGTATGTGTGCAACTCTATAGAGAGATCATAGTTTTGGTCTTAGTTCGAGAGTGCCTCCCAAAGGGCTGTCCGAGTGACCGTCCAAGTTTCGAAGGTCATCCCGAAGGGCTGTCCGTGACATCATCCGAGGGACTGTCCGACCGCCTCCTGGAGGGCCGTCCGACGAGGGAAGTACATCCTCGCGGTTGGGAGGTTGTAAATCCTAGCTGCGGGGATCCACACCAACGATCTCCACCGACTCTCCTTCCGCTGCGCTTCGAGTCGGTACGGATCAGATCAAACCTTGTATGCAGTCTCCATAGTGGTCCTAGGCGTGCTTGCTATACCGGAAATTTATCTTTTCTGCCGCGTTCCACAACAGGAGTATGAGAGCCAAGCTATGAGTAGATGCATGTTATGATCTTGAATACATGAGATGTATGGGTATTGCATAGTATAATTTTTTAGTAGATGAGATCTATTACTGAAAATTATTTGTGCGGATAGCAGATGAAATCTGTTACCCGATGTTCCTGTTGCTTCCCTTGAATTTGTGTAGTCCTGATCTTGATGACATGGTGGAATCTCATAAAGTTCTGGCAATCCGCGATCCTTTCATGCTGCTCCTGAGTATGCTGATTGACAGATCAACGAAGTGCTAACATTTCTTTGGGTTCCACCATAGTTAAAGAAAGATGGATGTTTCGCAGACAAAAGGTCAATGCAGATGCGATCTGCACGGGGGTCACGCGTATGATGAAGTTTAGTATGGGGCTCGAGATTTTATTATCTCGTGTTTCATACACCCTGGAAAGTTAATCTAGCAACTTGAATTATCATACTTGATGATAAACATTGGTAGCTGCGGTTTGAGTCAAAACCTTAGAAGCCACGTAAAATAAATTTTGCATAAACCGATTAGAGGCGGCTAACTTGGTTTTGCAGGATGGTTTGCATGTGATGTGGTATAGAAGGTCTCATATTAATTTGATTATGTATGAGATGACTATATGATGTAATTAACATGACCTGCGTGTCATGATTCGGCATGATGGCTAGAGCCATATGATTGCACTTTAATGAACTGCATGTCAACCTTATGTCATGCACTTATTTTATTAGCTATAGAGATAGCAATATTATCTGGTGCATCGACAAGGTGGTGGCAATCTTCGCGAAGGTGAACTCCGACGCGAATGCCGAAGACGAAGAAATACTTGACTTCTCCGTCAGAAGGGGCTATACCATATCATGCTATTATGAATTGCCTGAGATGTTTATCCCTCTTGATGCACTCTTCTTGATTGCTTGGTAGTCGCTTTTTGTTAGGGTGATCTCTCACAAAATATCAAGTAGTTAGTGTTCTCCCAAGTGTAGCACCGTCACGGCACCTATCTCTTCGGGGTATCACATGGTTACATGGGTACGAATGATTAGAGAAGTGTGAGGCGGGTGAGTTGAGACCTCGCAGCGAGATCACTTGGTTGTCTTGACGTTTAGGCATGAATGTCATGAGCTCGGAACACACGCATCGAAAGATGAACAAGAGTCACATAGAGATGTGATTGGCAAGTTGGCCTACAATTGAAATTCTTGTCACTTGAGATGGTTACATCTTTGACGCTGAATTGAATGTTGGGTCTTGCATCACTCACAATCAATTATGAGAGATATTGATTTGAGTGGGAGCACACTTTAGAATAAAATTGTTTATTCACTAGTGCAAAAATCATTGTGAACAAAGTCTAAGTGAACTTGTGTTTTTCGTTGTAGATCAAATGGCTCGCTACACCGCGTTCAACTTAGGCCCTATGTTAGAGAAAGAGAAGTTAGTTGCGAATGGAAACAACTATGCAGACTAGGTCTGTACCCTGAGGATTGTCCTGAGGAGCGCTAAGAAAGTGTACGTGCTTGATGGACCTCTTCCACCTAAGCCGGCGGCAACCGCCCCAGCAGCTGAACAAAATGTCTGGGCCACTAAGGATGATGACTTCAACTTAGTGCAGTGCCTCATGTTGCCTTGCATGACTTCAGAGCTTCAAAAACGTTTTGAATTCCATAGCTCCTTTGATATGATCAAGGATATGGATGCTCTGTACAAGTTTAATGCATGGTCTGAATGTTTTAATATCATGAAAATGATGATGGAGACCAAGATGGCTGAGTGTAGTTCAGTTGGCGAGCACATAGTCAATATGATTGGCTACGCTGAAAGGCTTAAAGCCCTGGAATTTCCACTTCCGCCAGAGCATGTTATGGACATGTTGCTCGGTTCACTCCCCCCGTCTTACGGCAGTTTTATCTGTTGGAAATATGCCCTAGAGGCAATAAATAAAGTGTTTATTATTATATTTCCTTGTTCATGATAATCGCTTATTATCCATGCTATAATTGTATTGAATGGAAACACATTGCATGTGTGGGTAAATAGACAACATAATGTCCCTAGTATGCCTCTAGTGAACTAGCTCGTTGATCAAAGGATGGTTAAGGTTTCCTAGCCATGGACATGAGATGTCATTTGATAACGGGATCACATCATTGGGAGAATGATGTGATGGACAAGACCCAAACTACAAATGTAGCATATGATCGTGTTAGTTTATTGCTACTGTTTTCTGCATGTCAATGTATATGTTCCTATGACCATGAGATCATGCAACTCACGGATATCGGAGGAGTGACTTGCGTGTATCAAACGTCACAACATAACTGGGTGACTATAAAGGTGCTCTACAGGTATCTCCGATGGTGTCTATTGAGTTGGCATGGATCGAGACTGGGATTTGTTACTCCGTGTAACGGAGAGGTATCTCGGGGCCCACTCGGTAATGCAACATCACAATAAGCCTTGCAAGCAATGTGACTAATTGTTAGTTGCGGGATCTTGTATTACAGAATGAGTAAAGAGACTTGCCGGTAATGAGGTTGAACTAGGTATGGAGATACCGACGATCGAATCTCGGGCAAGTAACATAGCGAAGAACAAACGGAACGTTATACGGGATTAACTGAATCCTTGACATAGAGGTTCGACCGATAAAGATCTTCGTAGAATATGTAGGAACCAATGTGGACGTCCAGGTCCCACCATTGGTTATTGACCGTAGAGTTGTCTCGGTCATGTCTACATAGTTCTCGAACCCGCAGGGTCTGCACACTTAAGGTTCGGTGACGTTTCGGTAGTGTAGAGTTATGTATGGTGGTGACCGAAGTTTGTTCAGAGTCCCAGATGAGATCCTGGACGTCACGAGGAGCTCCGGAATGGTCCGGAGGTAAAGATTCATATATAGGAAGTCCCAGTTTGGTTTCCGGAAATGTTTCGGGCTCATTGGTAGTGTACCGGGAGTGCCGATAGTGTACCGGGAGTGCCGGTAGTGTACCGGGGACCTCCGGGAGGGGTACTTCGACCCCAAGAGGTCCATGGGCTGTGGGAGAGTATTCACCAGCCCTTAGTGGGCTGGGAAAACAGCCACAAAGGCCCATGGCGCAGGAGAGAAAGTCCTAAAGCAAAAAGTGGAAAAATCAGCCAATAGGAGGCAATCCTACTCCAACTAGGATTGGAGGTGAAGTAGGATTGCTTCCCACCTCCTATTTTGGCCGACCCAAAGGCCTTAGATGCCTCTCCTCTCCTCTCCTCCTATATATACTAGTGGATTGGGTGGTTTTTGGACAGAATTTCCGGCCACGTGCTACCCGTTCCACCGGTGCATAGTTTCTCCTCTAGATCGTAGTTCCGCAGTGCTTAGGTGAAGCCCTGTCGGAATTGCTCCACCACCATCACCGGAGCGCCATCACGCTGCCGGTGAACTCTCTCTCCTCTCCACCTTCTCTTGCTGGATCAAGACAGTGGAGTCATCAAGCTGCACGTGTGCTGAACGCGGAGGTGTCATCCGTTCGGTACTAGATCGGAAGGATCGTGATCAAGGCCACGGGATGTTCGTGATCGGATCGCGGGACGGATCATGACGAGATCGCGGGACGGTTCGTGATTAGATCGTGGGACGCTTGGCGATTTGGATCGCGAAGAAGTTTGACTACACCAACCGCGTTTCTTAACGCTTCCCGCTTAGCGATGTACAAGGGTATGTAGATCCAATCTCCCTCTCGTAGATGCTCATCACCATGGATAGGTTTGTGTGTGCGTAAGAAATTTTTTGTTTCCCATGCGACGTTCCCCAACAGTGGCATCATGAGGTAGGTTGATGGTTCGATGAGATCTCGAGTAGAACACAAAAGGTTTGTGGGCGTTGATGCTTAGATTGCTTCCTCCCTTGGTCGGATTTTGTTTCAGAGGGATTGTGAGATGAAGCGGCCCGGACCAACATTAGTCGTACGCTTACGAGAGACCGGTTCCCTCGACGCAACTTGTTGCTTAGATGGCTTGCGGGTGACAGTTTCTCTTACTTTAGTTGGATCGGATCCGACAAAGGCGGTCCTTGAGAAGGTTGAAAAGCAAACTACGTGTCACCGTTGTGGCTTTGCGTAGGTGAGAATCGTTCTTGCTAGATACCCGTAGCAGCCACGTAAAACTTGCAACAACAACTAGAGGACGTCTAACTTGTTTTTGCAGGGTATGTTGTGATATGATATGGCCAATTACATGATGAGATATATGTGATTTATGAGATGATCATGTGATGTATAGAATTTCACGACTTGCATGTCGATGAGTACGGCAACCGGCAGGAGCCATAGGGTTGTCTTTAATTATTGTATGACCTGCGTGTCAATCATTAAGCGCTATGTAATGCTTTACTTTATCGCTACGGTAGCAATAGTAGTAGAAGCTTGCAGGGCGTGACAACCCCGATGGCGACACGTTGATGGAGATCAAGATGATGGAGATCATGGTGTCGTGCCGGTGACGATGGAGATCATGCCGATGTTTTGAAGATGGAGATCTTAAACACAAGTTCATGGCCATATCATGTCATTTATGAATTGCATGAGATGTTAATCCTTTTATGCACCTTGTTTTGCTTAGTATGACGGTAGCATTATAAGGTGATCCCTCACTTAAATTTCAAGATAAATTGTGTTCTCCCCAAGTGTGCACCGTTGCGAAAGTTCGTCGTGTCGAGACACCACGTGATGATCGGGTGTGATAGATTCTACGTTCACATACAACGGGTGCAAGCCAGATTTGCACGCGCAGAACACTCGGGTTAAACTCGACGAGCCTAGCATGTACAGACATGGCCTCGGAACACAAGAGACCGAAAGGTCGAACATGAGTCATATAGTAGATATGATCAACATAATGATGTTCACCATTGAAGCCACCTTAACTCACGTGATGATCGGATTTGAGTTGGTGAATTTGGATCATGTGACACTCAGATGACCTGAGGGGTGTCAATTTGAGTGGGAGCTTTAGTAATTTGATTAACTAAACTCATTATCTTGAACAATAGTCTAAGTAACCTTTGCATATTTATGTTGTAGATCAATGGCTCGCGTAGTAGCACCCCTGAATTTTAATGCGTTCCTAGAGAAAGCTAAATTCAAAGATGATGAAAGTAACTTTGTTGACTGGGCCCGTAATCTGCGGATTATCCTCACGGCTTCCCAGAAGTCATATGTCCTTGATGCACCGCTTGGTGACCAGCTAGAAGACATGACCTCCAAAGATGTTAAGAACGCTTGGGAGGCTCATGCTAGAGACTAGTCAATAGTTCAGTGTGCAATATTGTATGGCTTAGAACCGGGATTTCAAAGACGTTTTGAACGTCATGGAGCATATGAGATGTTCCAGGAGTTGAAATTTATGTTTCAGAAGAATGCCCGGATCGAGAGGTATGAGACCTCCGATAAATTCTATGCTTGCAAGATGGAGGAGAACGGGTCTATTAGTGAGCACATACTCAGAATGTCTGGGTACTCAAACCGTCTAGCGGAGTTGGGAATTACCCTTCCGCCGGAGGCGATCACTGATAGAGTTCTTCAATCACTACCACCTAGTTACAAGAGCTTTGTGATGAACTATAACATGCACGGGATGAACAAGTCAGTCGCCGAGCTGTTTGCGATGCTGAAAGTCGCTGAGTCTGAAATCCAGAAAGAACATCAAGTGTTGATGGTCAATAAAACCACTAGTTTCAAGAAAAACGGCAAAGGCAAAGGCAAGAAGGGTAAAACCAAGAAGGATGGCAAAGCAGTTGCTACTCCTACAAAGAAGCCTAAGCATGGACCTAAGCCAAAAACTGAGTGCTTTCATTGCAAAGGAACTGGTCACTGGAAGTGGAACTGCCCGAAGTACCTGGCTGGCAAGAAGGCGGCCAACGACAAACAAGGTATATATGATATACATGTTCTTGATGTGTACCTTACTAGTTCTCGTAGTAGTGCCTGGGTATTTGATACCGGTTCGGTTGCTCACATTTGCAACTCAAAGCAGGAACTACGGAATAAACGAAGACTGGCAAAGGACGAAGTGACGATGCGCGTGGGAAATGGTTGCAAGGTTGATGTGATCGCCGTCGGCATGGTCTCTCTTCGATTACCATCGGGATTAGTGATGAACCTGAATAATTGTTATTTAGGGCTTGCGTTAAGCATGAACATTATATCTGGATCTTGTTTATTGCGAGACGGTTACTCATTTAAATCAGAGAATAAAGGTTGTTCTATTTATATGAGTAATATCTTTTATGGTCATGCACCCAATGTTAGGGGTTTATTCATATTGAATCTTGATAGTGATGAGACACATGTTCATAACACTGATGCCAAAAGATGTAGAGTTGATAATGATAGTACCACTTTCTTGTGGCACTGCCGTTTAGGTCATATTGGTGTAAAACGCATGAGGAAGCTCCATGCTGATGGACTTTTGGAGTCACTTGATTTTGAATCACTTGACACATGTGAACCATGCCTCATGGGCAAGATGACTAAAACGCCGCTCTCTGGAACAATGGAACGGGCAAGTGACTTGTTGGAAATCATACATAGAGATGTGTGCGGTCCAATGAATGTCGAAGCGCGCGGTGGTTATCGTTACTTTCTCACCTTCACTGATGACTTGAGTAGATATGGATATATTTACTTGATGAAACACAAGTCTGAAACGTTTGAAAAGTTCAAGCAATTTCAGAGTGAAGTTGAGAATCATCGTAACAAGTTCAAGGAGTTGACTACGATGAGACTTTCTCACCCGTAGCGATGCTTAAGTCTGTCAGAATCATGTTGGCAATAGCTGCTTATTTCGACTATGAAATTTGGCAGATGGATGTCAAAACGGCGTTCCTCAACGGTTTCCTTGAGGAAGAGTTGTATATGATGCAACCCGAAGGTTTTGTCGATCCAGAGAATGCTGACAAAGTTTGCAAACTCCAGCGATCCATTTATGGACTAGTGCAAGCATCTCGGAGTTGGAATAAGCGTTTTGATGAGGTGATCAAAGCGTTTGGGTTTATACAAGTTTATGGAGAAGCTTGTATTTACAAGAAAGTGAGTGGGAGCTCTGTAGCGTTTCTAGTGTTATATGTGGATGACATATTGCTGATTGGAAACGATATAGAAATGCTGGAAAGCGTGAAGGAATATTTGAATAAGAGTTTTTCAATGAAGGACCTAGGAGAAGCTGCTTTCATATTAGGCATTAAGATCTATAGCGATAGGTCGAGACGCTTAATAGCACTTTCACAGAGCACATACCGTGATAAAGTTTTGAAGAAGTTCAAAATGGAGCAGTCCAAGAAGGGGTTCTTGCCTATGTTACAAGGTGTGAAGTTGAGTAAGACTCAATGCCCAGTGACTGTAGAAGATAAAGAAAAGATGAGCGTCATCCCCTATGCTTCAGCCATAGGCTCTATCATGTATGCAATGCTGTGCACAAGACCCGATGTCAGCCTTGCCATAAGTATGGCCGGAAGGTTTCAAAGTGATCCTGGAATGGAGCACTGGCAAGCGGTCAAGAATATCCTTAAGTACATTAGCAGGACTAAGGACATGTTTCTCATTTATGGAGGTGATGAAGAGCTCGTCGTTAAGGGTTACGTCGATGCAAGCTTTGACACTGATCCGGACGATTCTAAATCGCAAACCGGATACGTATTTATTCTTAACGGGGGAGCGGTAAGCTGGTGCAATTCCAAGCAAAGCGTGGTAGCTGATTCTACGTGCGAAGCAGAGTACATCGCAGCCTTGGAGGCAGCGAAGGAAGGTGTCTGGATGAAGCAGTTCATGACAGATCTTGGAGTAGTGCCAAGTGCACTGAATCCAATAAACCTGTTCTGTAACAAAACTCTAGTGCCATTGCTCTAGCCAAGGAACCAAGGTTTCACAAGAGGACCAGACACATAAAGCGACGCTTCAACTCCATCCGGTTCTACATCGAGGAGAAGGACATAAATATTTGCAAAGTGCACACGGATCTGAATGTTGCAGACCCGTTGACTAAACCTCTTCCAAGGGCTAAACATGATCAACACCAAAACCGTATGGGTGTTCGATTCATTATCATGTAAATCACATAGTGATGTGAACTAGATTATTGACTCTAGTGCAAGTGGGAGACTGTTGGAAATATGCCCTAGAGGCAATAAATAAAGTGTTTATTATTATATTTCCTTGTTCATGATAATCGTTTATTATCCATGCTATAATTGTATTGAATGGAAACACATTGCATGTGTGGGTAAATAGACAACACAATGTCCCTAGTATGCCTCTAGTGAACTAGCTCGTTGATCAAAGGATGGTTAAGGTTTCCTAGCCATGGACATGATATGTGATTTGATAACGGGATCACATCATTGGGAGAATGATGTGATGGACAAGACCCAAACTACAAACGTAGCATATGATCGTGTCAGTTTATTGCTAGTGTTTTCTGCATGTCAATGTATATGTTCCTATGACCATGAGATCATGCAACTCATGGATATCGGAGGAGTGCCTTGTGGGTATCAAATGTCACAACGTAACTGGGTGACTATAAAGGTGCTCTACAGGTATCTCCGATGGTGTCTGTTGAGTTGGCAAGGATCGAGACTAATTGTTAGTTGCGGGATCTTGTATTACGGAACGAGTAAAGAGACTTGCCGGTAACGAGGTTGAACTAGGTATGGAGATACCGACGATCGAATCTCGGGCAAGTAACATACCGAAGAACAAAGGGAACGTTATACGGGATTAACTGAATCCTTGACATAGAGGTTCGACCGATAAAGATCTTCGTAGAATATGTAGGAACCAATGTGGACGTCCAGGTCTCGCCATTAGTTATTGACCGTAGAGGTGTCTCGGTCATGTCTACATAGTTCTCGAACCCGCAGGGTCTGCACACTTAAGGTTCAGTGACGTTTTGGTAGTGTGGAGTTATGTATGGTGGTGACCAAAGTTTGTTTGGAGTCCCGGATGAGATCCCGGACGTCACGAGGAGCTCTGGAATGGTCCGGAGGTAAATATTCATATATAGGAAGTCCCAGTTTGGTTTCCGGAAATGTTTCGGGCTCATTGGTAGTGTACCGGGAGTGCTGGTAGTTTACCGGGAGTGCCGATAGTGTACCGGGAGACCTCCGGGAGGGGTACTTCGACCCCAAGAGGTCCATGGGCTGTGGGAGAGTATTAACCAGCCCTTATTAGGCTGGGAAAACAGCCACAAAGGCCCATGGCACAGGAGAGAAAGTCCTAAAGCAAAAAGTGGAAAATCAGCCAATAGGAGGCAATCCTACTCCAACTAGGATTGGAGGTGAAGTAGGATTGCTTCCCACCTCCTATTTCGGCCGACCCAAAGGCCTTGGATGCCTCTCCTCTCCTCTCCTCCTATATATACTAGTGTATTGGGTGGTTTTTGGACAGAATTTCCGGCCACGTGCTACCCGTTCCACCGGTGCATAGTTTCTCCTCTAGATCGTAGTTCCACAGTGCTTAGGCGAAGCCCTGCCGGAATTGCTCCACCACCATCACCGGAGCACCGTCACGCTGCCGGTGAACTCTCTCTCCTCTCCACCTTCTCTTGCTGGATCAAGACGGTGGAGTCATCAAGCTGCACGTGTGCTGAACGCGGAGGTGTCGTCCGTTCGGTACTAGATCAGAAGGATCGTGATCAAGGCCACGGGACGTTCGTGATCGGATCGCGGGACGGATCGTGACGAGATCGCGGTACGGTTCGTGATTAGATCGCGGGACGCTCGGCGATTTGGATCACGAAGAAGTTCGACTACACCAACCGTGTTTCTTAACGCTTCCCGCTTAGCGATCTACAAGGGTATGTAGATCCACTCTCCCTCTCGTAGATGCTCATCACCATGGATAGGTTTGCGTGTGCATAAGAAATTTTTTGTTTCCCATGCGATGTTCCCCAACATTATCATGAACTACAACATGAATGGGATGGACAAAACAACAAATGAGGTGCTTGCCATGCTGAAAACTGTTGAAGGAGGACTGCGGAAAAATCACAAGCAAGTGTTGCTTGTGAATAAAACTGCCAGTTTCAAAAGGAAAGTAAAGCCAAAGAACGGCAAGGGCATTGGTAAGACCGGCTTCCAACGCAAATCTAAGGGCGGAGCCAAGAATGAAACTGAGTGCTTCTACTGGAAGGGCACATGTCACTGGAAGAGAAACTGCAGGAAGTATCTGGAAGATAAGAAGTCCGGGAAAACCGGAAAAGGTATAATTGTTATACAAGTTAATGTCATTGACGTTTTGCTTGCTAGCGAAAATTCTAAGTCTTGGGTATTTGGTACCGGATCGGTTTCCCACATTTGCAACTCGATACAGGGGCTTCAGAAGGTGCGCAAGCTGGCAAAGAATGAAGTCGTGATGCGTGTCAGGAACGGCACTGGGATCGCTGCTCAAGCCATCGGCATTATGCCTCTACGTCTCCCTTCAGGATTTATTTTGGAACTTAGTAACTATTATTTTGTTCCGTTATTGTGTAGAAACATTATCTTTGGATCATGTTTAGTACACGATGGGTACTCCTACAAGTCTGAGAACAATGGTTGTTCACTTTATTGCAAGAATATGTTTTATGGATTTGCACCCATTGTTGGGGGCCTTTTCATACTAAATCTTGAATGTGAAAATGATGTCTTTAACGTGAATGCTAAATGCCTTAAGAAGGCTGATACCACCACCACTTTCATGTGGAACTATCGGCTTGGCCACATCAAAAAGAAACACAAAGACTCCATAAAGATGGAGTTTTACCGTCCCTTGATTTTGAATCATTTGACACATGTGAAGCTTGCTTGATGGAAAAAAATGACCAAGATGCCGTTCACGGGTCATCCTGAACGGGCGGGTGAATTATTGGAAATAATACATAGTGATGTATGTGGTCCAATGAACACGGCCGCACGGGGTGGGTATTTTTACTTCGTGACTTTTATTGATGATTTAAGTCGGTATGGCTATATGTACTTGATGAAGCATAAGTCAGAAACCTTTCAAAAGTTCAAAGAATTTCAGAATGAGGTAGAAAATCATCGTGACAAAAATATTAAGTTTCTGCGGTCTGATCGCGGAGGAGAATATCTTAGTCATGAGTTTGGCCAATATCTGAGTGACCGTGGAATCGTTTCACAGCTTACGCCTCCCGGAACTCCACAGCGAAATGGAGTGTCGGAACGATGTAACCGAACCCTGTTAGACATGGTATGGTCGATGATGTCTCTTACAAATCTACCGATATCTTTTTGGGGTCATGCACTAGAAACTGCGCTTATACATTAAACAGAGCACCGTCTAAGTCTGTTGAGACGACACCACATGAGATGTGGTATGGGAAGATACCTAGTGTGTCGCATCTCAAGGTTTGGGGTTGTGAGGCATACGTAAAACGTTTATAGCCAACCAAGCTATAACCTAGATCAGACAAATGTTACTTTGTAGGTTATCCAAATAACACCATTGGATACTCCTTCTACCACCAGTCCGAGGGCAAAGTGTTTGTCGCAAAGTTTGCACACTTTCTCGAGAAAGAGTTTCTCACTAAAGAATTGAGTGGGAGGACAATATAGCTTAATGAGATTAGTGGATCTTTGGCAACCATTGATATGGCTAAGGAACCAGAAGAAATTCCGCTAATTATCCCTACAACCGAGTCGGAAGTTGTCGCATGTGATGCGGAGACTTCAGACAATGTTGTAACTGAACCGTGCAGATCAGGTAGGGCTATCTAGCCACCTGAGTGGTTTCATAACGAAATCTTCATTATTGAAGACGATGAACCTGCGCACTACAAGGAAGCGATGGCGGGGCCTAGCTCAAGGGAATGGCACAAGGCCATGAGATCCGAAATGGAATCCATGTACGAAAACCAAGTTTGGAACTTGGAAGAACTTCCAGATAGCGTAAAACCCATTGGATGTAAATGGATTTTCAAAAGAAAGACGGACACGGATGGTAACATTACTATCCACAAAGCTAGACTTGTCGCGAAAGGTTTCACGCAAGTTCCAGGAGTGGACTACGATGAGACTTTCTTGCCCGTAGCTATGCTTAGGTCTGTTCGAATATTACTAGCAATTGCTGCTTATTTCGATTATGAAATATGGCAGATGGATGTCAAAATGGCTTTCCTAAATGGAAACCTTGAAAAGGATGTATACATGATACAACTAGAAGGTTTTTTCAATCCTAAGAATGCTGGAAAGGTATGTAAGCTTCAGAAAGCCATTTATGGTCTGAAGCAAGCATCAAGGAGCTGGATTGTTCATTTTGATGAAGTGGTCAAAGAGTTTGGCTTCATCAGGAATGATGAAGAATCTTGTGTGTACAAGAAGTTTAGTGGGAGCGCAAAAGCATTTCTAATCTTGTATGTGGATGACATATTGTTGATTGGAAATGACGTGAATTTTCTTAGCGAAATAAAAGACTCATTGAAGAAGAGTTTTTCAATGATAGACTTAGGCGAAGTGGCATATGTATTAGGCATCAGGATCTATAGAGATAGATCAAGACGCCTGATAGCGCTAAGCCAAAGCACGCACATTGACAAGGTGTTGAAAAGGTTCAACATGGAGAACTCCAAGAAAGGCCTACTCCCCATGTCACCTGGCACGGTGCTTTGCAAGAATCAGAGTCCTCGGACCCTCGATGAGCGAGTACAAATAAATGATATTCCATATGCTTCGGCAGTTGGTTCTATTATGTATGCCATGCTTTGTACAAATCGGATATTCCCTATGTGCTAAGTGTTAGCAGCCGGTACCAAGGTGATCCAGGATTGGAACACTGGACCGCAGTCAAGGGTATTCTTAAGTACCTCAGAAGGACCAAGAATTTACTCCTTGTGTACGGAGGTGATGAAGAGCTCATTGTAAGTTGTTACACTGATGCAGGCTTCATGACTGACCCAGATGACTTCAAATCTCAATTTGGCTATTTTTCATATTGAACGGCGGCGCATTTGATTGGAAAAGTTCCAAACAAAAGACTGTGGAGGATTCTACGACGGAGACGGAATATGTTGCTACTTCAGAAGCATCCAAGAAAGTTGTCGGTATCAAGCAATTTCTTGAAGACCTTGGTGTGGTTCCATGTGCTCTGGACCCGGTGGAGATCTATTGTGATAATAGTGGCGCCGTGGCTCAGGCAAGGGAGCCATGTTCGCACCATAAGACAATGCATATTCAGTGCAAATATAAACTCATTCGACATCATGTCGAAGAAGGTTTAGTGAAAGTACGCAAAGTTCACACGGATCTGAATGTGTCAGACCCGATGACAAAGCCTCTACCACGAACAAAGCATGAGCAACACAGGATAGCCATTGGTCTTAGGGAAGCCATGTAACTAGATTACGACTCTAGTGCAAGTGGGAGTCTATAGGAGATATGCCCTAGAGGTAGTAATAACAGTTATTTTGTATCTCCGAGTTTATAATGAACGTTTATGTTCCATGCTATAACTGCAA
Organism: Hordeum marinum; assembly: GCA_022496015.1. Taxonomy (NCBI): domain Eukaryota; kingdom Viridiplantae; phylum Streptophyta; class Magnoliopsida; order Poales; family Poaceae; genus Hordeum; species Hordeum marinum. The sequence goes on from CM039678.1 coordinate 560,805,584, forward strand.
TGATTCTCGAGTCTGCAAATCAAACAAGGCTTGGAGGAAAACTCACATGCACACGTGGGATAATAAACGGTAAAATGTATTCCTAGTCAAGCCTCTATGACTAGCTCAAGTATTGCATGATGATCCTGTTTTCCTGATCATGGGCATGGCTATGCCGACAATTTTGAGGGCACGATGTTGGTAGAACACTTGTGTTGAATCGACCCATAATGATGTTATGCTATGAGATACATTCGTCACAAGTTAATGGTTAATAACACAAAGATGGTTAATGTTTGCATAATTCCTTAGACCATGAGAGTGTCGAGTTTCTTCATGCTTGCTTCATGAACTTTGGGGTTTGTTAAATGTCATCCGTAAATAGGTGGCTATTACGGCGGCTTACGGGTTCACGGAAAAGTATGTCAAGTAACTTGATAGCTCAAGATTGGGATTTGCTCCTCCGACGATGGAGAGATATCTCTGGGCCCTCTCGGTGTTACGGTATCCATCATCGTCTGGCTAGACACTTTGTGATTTGATCACAGGGATGCCGGAACACAGGAACGAGAAAAGAGAACACTAACGGCAATGAGGTAACTGGCATAGTGGACAAGTTGTTGATCCACGGGGATGCCAATATGTCTCACCTCAGGTAATCGTAACATATCACGAAGCAACAGGAATAGCACACGACAACTGGAGGTTCACTCGAATATTCATTCCTGTGGGTATAGGTGTCAATATGGGTGTCCACGGCTCCGATGTTGATCATTGATCGGAAGGGGTTCCCGTTCGTGTCTATACTTCACCGAACCTATACGGTCACACACTTAAGGGTCATCTATCTGCTGAATACTAGACGGGGAGTCTAAGAGAAAGTCACCGGAAAAGTTTCATTGACGACGGAAGAGTTCCGGAGAGAGAACACCGAAAGAGTTTCGGTAAAACCGAAAAGTTGTTTCGGAATATATGATTAGGTCAAAATGGTTTTGGCACTCACCTACAAATTCTTAGAGGGTCTCAGAATTGGTCTGGGAACTTCTGGGATTTTTTCGGAGAAAAAACCCGGAAATATTTTGGAGCCGTCGGAAACGCTGTTGTTGCTTTTCGCTAATGAAAACCACCGTACCGAAAATGTTTCGGCATGAGCCTAGAATAATTTTGGAGGGTATCGGAAATGTTCTGGGGCCTTTCGGGATTTTTCAGAAGAAACGATCGCGGAAAAACATCTTGTCTCAGCACGAGGGGACAAGATCCCACGAATAGGGGGTTGCATGTTTGGTGTCTTTTTGTCTAGGGAGCACCCATGTTTCTAGGAGACATGTTGGTGGCTTGTTGCCCCCCATGGAGGTCTCCTCCATGGGCCCCCACTTGCCTTACCTTTTTGCCTTCCATGTGGGACATGAAGCTAGGGTAATTTTGGTATTTCCTCCTTCACCCCACCCCTTGCCTTGGCCTATAAAAGGAGGAGAGATGGCTGCCATTATCCTCATCCCTTTGCTCTCACACAAGCCATGCATGATTTGGCATTCTCTCTCCCTCCCAGCGAAATAGTTTCGTAGAGCCGAAAGGATGTCTGGGTTCCGATGGGAACTAGTTCTGGATGGCAAAGCCCTGCCGGATAGATGACACCGTATGTGTGCAACTCTGTAGAGAGATCGTAGTTTCGGTCTTAGTTCGAGAGTGCCTCCCGAAGTGTTGTCCGAGTGACCGTCCAAGTTTCGAAGGTCCTCCCGAAGGGCTGTCCGTGACATCGTCCGAGGGACTATCTGACCGCCTCCCGGAGGGCTGTCCAACGAGGGAAGTACATCCTCGCGGTTGGGAAGTTGTAAATCCTAGCTGCGGGGATCTGCACCAACGATCTCCACCGACTCTCCTTCCGCTACGCTTCGAGTCGGTATGGATCAGATCAAACCTTGTATGCAATCTCCATAGTGGTCCTGGGCGTGCTTGCTTTACCGGAAATTTTTGTTTTCTGTCGTGTTCCCCAACAGTCAAATTCGTCAAGGATCACTTATGCGGTGCTTGTGAGTCTGGAAAGATGACTAAATCCAAGCATCCCTAAAAAACTATCGTGACTACCACTCGTCCCTTTGAATTGCTTCAGATGGACCTCTCTGTCCCCACTCATTATGCCACACTTTGAATGTTGCATCTCTATATGGCTTCATCATAGTTGAATTTTTTTCTCGTTACACTTGGGTGCACATTATCATGTATAAAACTGAAGTCCTAGGAGTCTTCAGAGCATTTTCTTCAAGGAACTCAACAAATTATGGCATCAAGATCAAGCATATCAAGAGTGACAATAGGATCGAGTTCAAGAACACATGTCTTGACGACTATCTTCATAAATTTGGGATTACTCATGAGCTATCTGCCCCGTACGCTCCTCGACATAATTGTGTTGTGGAGCGCAAAAAAAATGACTCTTCTTGAGATGGCTCACACCATGCTTGATGAATAAAAGACTCCTCATCGCTTCTGGCTTGAAGCCATTGATATTGCATGCCACATCATCAATGGGGTATATCTTCAAAAACTCCTCAAGAAGACATCATATGAACTCCTCATTGACAACAAATCCGATGTGTGTTATTTCAAAGTCTTCGGTGCTAAATGTTGGATTAGAGATCATCATCATAGTTCCAAATTTGCACCGAAAGCACATGAAGGTTTTATGCTTGGTACGGAAAGGACTCACACACCTACAAAGTCTTCAACACCTACCACAACAAAGTTGCTGAAACTATAGATGTGCAGTTCGATGAAACTAACGGCTCGCAAAGAGAGCACCCGCCTACTGTGCTAGATGATATGCCTCTTGAGGAATCCATTAGATTCAAGGTCACTGAAGATGTGATAACCACTGAAGAAGCTCTTCAAGCGAAAAAAGTTGTTGTACCAAATAATGAAGATCTCATGATGTTGAAGAAAATGCAACTAAGGAAAATGGTGCTGAAGAAAATGATTGGCCCCAACAAATCGCTAAACTGCCTATCCAAGAGTGGAAAATGAAGTGGAGATTGACAAAATCCTCGATGATATAAATGCACCAGGTCCTATCACTCTCTCAAAAGCTTCACATTTGTATAACTTTTGTGGGACCATGCATTTGTCTCTATTACAGAGCCCAACAAAGTTGATGAAGTATTTATGGAGCCCGATTGAATTCAAGCTAGGCAAGAGGAATTCCATCAATTCGTGCGCAACAATGTGTGGGAACTTATCAAGCGGTCTGATCCTCGCAAGGACAACATCATAGGTGCCAAGTGGATCTATCTCAACAAACAAGATGAAAATGGCCACGTGATGAGGAATAAGGCTCGTTTTGTGGATCAGGGATACACATAGGTTGGGGATTGGCTTTGGTGAAACTTTTGCACCTGTTGCTAGACTTGAAGCTATTCACATAGTACTTTCTTATGCTAACCTTTAAAATATCATCTTGTATCAAATGGATGTGACAAGTTCATTCCTCAATGGTAAGCTAGATGAGAAGTCACTTGAGATCCCCCCTTGATAGTACGGCTATCGATCATATAACCCGGTCTCCCAACTACCACCATGAGATCGGTAAAATAGAAAACCCTATCAAGGTCAAACCTTTGCCTTGAGCATAGTCCACTCTATCTAGATGATGATGATCTTGTCCTTATCAAGATGGACCACCTTTCTTGATTGCGTCGGCTTGATGAAGATTAGTAGATTGCTCCCCCATACTCCCCTATGGGTGAGCCACTCTTCGGCACATCTTCACAAGTACATTGTCGCCACAATGAACAGAAAGCCTCAAGCATGATCTCTCTGTGATGCTTCACTTGAGCTTGCACACCGCAACCTTGATGATGATCACCACTCGATGTCATCTTCCATGGGATGTATGGGATCTTCCTCTTTATGCAAGCCCATGGAAATATACCTAACCCCACAAAGAACTCTCACGTAGACCATGGGTTAGTACACAAAGCGTAATGGACAATGCTTACCATACAATGGGATCCCTTGATCCCTCCCGGTATATCTTGTACGCTTTGTGTGTTGATCAACTTGATTCACTTTTTGACTTAGTCCTGATCAACCTTGTATCGTATCTTCTCTCTTCATAAAGATGATGCCAATCTTTAAGTGCTCACACAATCTTCTTCTTCAAGACATGCTTGCAACAAGCTCAACTCTCACATGACCAATCTTTGGATAAACCTTGAATACCACCTTGGTCATCATATAAACTCCTTGAAACCCAACAAATGGACTTCAAGAAGTGCCTATGGACAAATCCTTCGAACATAACTCAAGGCAACCATTAGTCCATAGCGGTGTCATCAATTACCAAAACCACACATGACGAAATGTGCTCTTACATAAGGTGAGCCCCAATATGGAAGTTTGCATGCATCACAAAATTCTTCTAGAGTCATGCTATTAGAGTTATCATAGAGATTAAAAAATACTCTAGAAGTATGGGAGTCGTTGAGGTAAGATCATAGTGTGAATGAACGGGTAAGATCATAGTGTTGAGTGCACTTGTCTACGAGGAAGTCCTTGAGGTACGTATTGTAAATGTATCGACAAAATTCCTCCTTGATACCCACACCCCTCACGAACTCACCACATGGCCAACAACATGATCTGGCATCAGCCATGATTGTCAAACTTGCTCTTGGTTTAGCATATGATTGTCGTATGAGCTCCGACTTGATGATTCAGCAGCAGTACATCTCCTTGAAGAACTCCTCCTAAAGAAGTTCATTTTCCTATGAACAAATATCTGAAATTTTTGACCCACAAAATTATGTCAAGAAAACATTGTAAGATTGATAATGACTACTAATATAGATGCCTAGAGGCCATATCAAGCATTCATACTAGTTGGAACTCAAAGGATTCAACATGCAAGGTCATTTTTAGTAGCACCAAGTATAGCAAAATATGCAAAATATAATCCACTAAACCAAAAACAAATTGGAGAAATGGGAGAGTCACATACCAAGGAGCAATCCCTCAAAACAGTTTCAGAAACGGAGTTTTGAGCAAAGAGATCAAAAATCTTAGTTGGGAGCAATAACAAAAGAGAGAGAAAGAGAGAGAGAGAGAGCAACCAGGTTTTTTTCTAGAGGTAGGAGAAGGAGTGGGCTGAAGAGATAGGTGAGGGGGTCCCTATGGGCCCCGAAGCCATCAGGGCGCGCCTAGTGGGTGGGCGCACCCTGTTGGCTTGGCACCAATAGGTGCACACCCCAGGGGTGTTTTCAGTACTAGAAATTTTTAAATATTCTATAAATATTCATGTAAAAAATTTGTGGCATTCTGAGATTTCTTAGTTTTGGGTCTTTTTTATTGCACAGAAAACTCAGAAAAGAGGATAATCATAGCATTTTATTTTATTTAACTAAGGGTAACAAAGATTAAACTAATGGTACATAAAGTTGTGCTTACTAAATTCAGCAACCACATGTCTTTCAAAAAGAATCCATCAATAAAGGTGAGCAAGCCTTATTAATAACCGTTTCCGATTAACATGAAACCGAAGAATTTTCGTATAACACTAAGTTACCTCAATGGGAATTTTCATACCCCCAGCAATAAGAATATCATATTTCTTCTTGACAGCGGGAAGAGGAAACCTAAACACTCCAATAGTGATTGTCACAATTGACTCAATGACATTAATATTATTTACCGAAGTTTGTTTCTTCAGGAAATCCATTGTACATTGTTTGCCATTGGCATGAAAAGTAACCTTGCTTTTGTTAAAATCAATAACAAACCCTACATTTTTAAAAAGAGTCTACCAAGGATTATCGACATGTTGTCGTCCACGGGCATCTCAAGAATAACAAAGTATGTTAAGATAGTAGCATTTGCAACATCAACAACAACATCCTCACAAATTCCAATCGGTATAGCAGTAGATTTATCAGCCATTTGCAAAGATATATTAGTAGGTGTAAGCTTATTCGAATCAAGTCTTTTATATAAAGAGAAAACCATAACACTAAAACCATCTCCTAGATCACATAAAGCATTTTTAACATAACTTCATTTAATGGAGCAAGGTATTGTGGGGATACCCGGATATCCCAGGTTTTAAGGCGCTCCACCATCAAAATAATAATTAGCAGGTAGCAATTTTGTTTTCAGGTATCTTTTTTTTTTAATAATGTCCTTCATATACTTATCATATGGAGGCATCTTCAAAATATCAGTCAAACGAGTGCCCAAAAATATAAGTCTAATCATTTTAGCGAAGCGTTTAAACTCCTCCTCATCCTTACTCTTGGAAGTCTTACGAGGGAATGGCATGGGTTTTTGAACCCATGGCTCTCTTTCTTTACCATGTTTTCTAGCAACAAAGTCATTCTTCTCATAGCGTTTATTTTTATCATATGGATTATCAAGATCTTCAGCAGGTTCTATTTCCACATCGTTATCGGGTTCTTTATTACTATCTCGTTGAATGTTCGCTACCAGATTGTGTCTCGGCATCAGAAATAGAAGAATCATTATGATTCTCAGCAGGTTTTCTATAACACGCTCACTAGAAGCATGCATAGTCCTATCATTTTTATTTTTATTTTTATTTTTAGCTTGACTAGGTGTATCAGCATTACTTCTCTAAGAATCTTGTTCAATTATATCAGGACGCCCTTCAAGATAAGGAGGACCCTGAGTCATTCTACCTCCTCTAGTTATTGCTTTAACATCATGATCATTCATGTTATTATTCATTTCAGCAAACAAATCATTTTGTGACATAGCAACTTGATCTAGTTGAGTATGAACCATAGAAGCATGTTTACCTAGGCCTTTAACATCATTAGCAATCCTAAACATGAATTCACTCAAACGATCAATCATCATAGCATGTCATTGTAATTGATCTGTCACAAAATTATTGAAATGTTCTTGCGTGAGAATGTAGTTATCAAACTCATACATGCATTGACTAGGAGATTTAGTATAAGTTATATCACTTGCATCAAAATCACGACTAGAATTTACCTCTATTACCTGTGTACGGATGTTAAGTCCATATATTTCTTCAATAGGTGGTGAATTCTTGACATCTTCAGATTTAATACCATTTTTTCATAGTTCACTTAGCTTCTAGCATATCTTCTGGACTGAGGAATAGAATAGCTCTCTTATTTTGAATAGGTTACAGTGGTGGTTCAGGAAGTGTCCAATCATCAGCATTTTGCAATATGTTATTCAATAGTTCTTCAGCTTGTCCAATAGTGCGTTCCCTGAAAACACAACCAACACAACTATCTAGGTAGTCCCTAGAAGCATCAGTTAGTCCATTATAAAAGATATCAAGTATTCCATTTTTCTTAGGAGGATGATCAGGCAAAGCTCTAAGTAGCTGGATAAGCCTCCCCAAGCTTAAGGGAGATTCTCTTCTTCAATTTGCACAAGGTTAAATATTTCATATAAAGCTGCTTGTTTTTATAAGAAGGAAAATATTTTTCAGTGAAGTAATATATCATATCCTTGGGGCTACGCACACAACCAGGAGTAAGAGTGAGGAGCCATTTCTTAGCATCGCCATTTAGTAAAAAAGGAAAAAAGGCTGAAGGATATAATAATAAGGCATCTTTTCCTCATGAGCAAACAAGCTGGCAATATAATACAATTTAGTGAGGTGTGCCACAACAGTTTCAGTTTCATAACCATGGAAAAGATCGGATTCTACCATAGTGATTTACTCAGGATCAATAGAAAATTCATAATCCTTATCAGCAACACATATAGGAGAAGTAGCAAATATAGGATCATGTTTCATTTTCTCCATTATAGATTTTTCTTTCAGTTTGCACAACAATTTTCTCAAATCATCTCTATCATTACATGCAAGAATATCTCTAGCTATCTCCCCATCCATAACATAACCTTCAAGTACATCGGGTAATTCATATCTATTAGGATAGCTAGGATAATGGGTGATTCATATTCTTGATTGATTTTAACATTTTCAAGTTCTCTGGCTTTAGCAATATGAGCATTAAGTAATTCATTGAATGTCACATATTCATTTTTATGAAGCATAGTAGTAGAAGCATCAAGTAATTGTGACATATCAGAATGAGTAGCAACTGGTGATGTCATAAGCTGATTCAAAATAGTAGGTGAATCAAAAGCCGAGCTAGTTCGTAGTTCCTTACCTCCCCTCATCTTTGAGGGTATGATCTTGGTTCTAGTATCTTTAAGATTCTTCATTGTGGCAATTGGATATCCTCAAGTAAACACAATAAATAGATCTATCCCGGCAACAGTGTTAGAAAAGAGTCTTGATAACCCACAAGCATAGGGGATCGCAATAGTCCTTGCGGGTAGTATTACACCCTAAATTGTTGATTCAACACGGGGGGAGCCAAATAATCAATATTGGTATCACCAACTAAGTTTTTAATTCAGCCACACCTAGGATATCTCTCTGTAGAGAAGTTTTTGTAGCACAGCAAAAAAGTAGTAGTAACGGTAATGGTAACAACAACATTTTTGTAGTGATTGCAACAGTAGCAGCAGCAATACTTACTTAGTAAGATTCAGTTCATGAAACGTGTAGCCATGTGGACTGATGATGGATAATTATTTAGATGAGACCAATCATATAACAGTTACACACCAGAGCGACATAGAACTAGCTCCAATTCATCAATATAATGTAGGCTCTTATTCCGTTTATGTGCTTGCTATAAGAGCGTGCATGACATCTTTTGTCCTACCCTTCTGTGGTAGCGGGGTCCATAAGGAAATATAAGGTATATTAAGGCCTCCTTTTAATAGAGAACTAGAACAAAGCATTACCAAATGGTGAATACATGAACTCCTCAAATTACAGCAATCACTAAAAAGAATCCCAATTATTTTCACCTTGGGGTATGAGGATCATGTCACATAATAGCTGCATACAACTTGCAATATAGGATATAAACACTTCCATATTCAGAGAAAACATAATAGGTTTAAATCTGAAATCATGGCACTCAGGCCCTAGTGACAAGCATTAAGTATAGCAAAGTCATAGCAACATCAGTCTCAGAACATAGTGGATACTAGGGATCAAACCCTATAAAAATAACTCAATTGCATGATCAATCTCGTCTAATCCCATCACTGTCCAACAAGCCTACAATTAATCACTCCCGATGGTGAGAATCATGGGATTGTTGATGGAGAAGGGTTGGTGATAACGACGACAACCAATTCCACTCTCTGAAGCTCCAAACGGACTCTAGATCAGCCCTCCTGGTGAAGAATAGGATGTTGTGGTGGTTGTCTCGTAAAACACAATGAAAAATTCTCTCATATTTTTCTCCGTAATTATGAATTTATAGGAGTGGAATTAGGGTCGGAGGGGGGGTGCGCCCTGATGGTTTGGCACCAACATGTGGCCCCCCCTCTAGTGGGTCTTCGCTCCAATAATTTTTATATATACCAGAGAAAATCCACAAAAAGTTTCGTTCAATTCTGAGAACTTTTATTTCTACAGAAAAACAACACCATGGCAGTTCTGCTAAAAACAGTGCCAGTCCTGGTTTAGTTTCATTTAAATCATGCAAATTAGAGTCGAAAACAAGAGCAAAAGTGTTTGGAAAAGTAGATACGTTTGGGACGTATCAAGTTTAAACGTTCATAGGCGGCAATGATGTTATCAGTAATCAACATTCCAGGAACAAAGGTCGAGTGCTCTTCTAAGATAATATCTGGAAGCACTAACTTCAGTATGTTGGAGATCACTTTGGAGTCAATTTTGTAAAGCACATTAGAAAAAGTAGTGGGACAGAACCGAGACAACAGGGTGGAGTTTTTTTTACCTTCGGGATCAAAACTAGAATAGTGTCATTCATGGACCCCATCGACTCGGAGTCATCAACAGTCCTAAGGTCACCCTGGTTACATCTTCTCCACAAGCATCCCAATGGCGTTGGAAGAAGTGTGCCAGAAAACCATCCGGGCCGGATGCCCTTACGGGATACATCTAGAAGAGTGCTTACTTTACCTCCTTTTGACTATACGGGGCGTTAAGAAATTCATTCATCGTGGGCGTTACCTTGTTGGGAACCGTGGACAACACTTGTTCCATATTATGCATGCCCTCTGAAGTGTAAAGATTTCTGTAAAAAACCATTTTCGGTGTCTCCATCTCCGATGCATCTTCTGTAATTTGACCTTTCTATTTTTGAAAAGCTTTTATTTAATTTTTCCTTCTCCTCCTACTAACTCTCAAGAGAAAAAATAAGCATTTTTGTCCCCATGTGCTAACAAGTCAAGTCGCGCCTTTTGTGTCCATAGAATTTCTTCCCGATGGAATAACTCCATGAGATGATGTGCCACATTAGTTTCCTCATGTGTGGCCCCAAATCGATTAGGGATAGAGTGAAAATCCTCCAGTTCTATTTTTAGCAGGTGAATCTCAGTCATGATGCTTCCAAACTAATTCCACTCCCAAGCTAGTTTTCCCCGCACGTCTGCCCCAAAATTACCATCATTGTTGCTCAAGCTGGTGCCCACAACACCATAAAGACTCCTCTCTCTCTCCCACATTGTTTCATATTTAAATGGCCTGGGGGTCATTCTGCATTCATCCACGTTCATTAGTTTCGGTAGCAGCGTTACATGATCGGAGCTAGCTATTGTGTTGTGTTCAAGTACAACTATTGGAAAGGAGATTGTCCATTCTAGATTAACCACACATCGGTCCAGCCTTACCCTCGTGTTTGATGTTCCAACAACCCTTCTTTCGCAAGTCTAGCTCATTCCTTTGTAAGCCATGTGATACGAGGCAATCCCGTGTGCGTTGATCTTTCACGAATTGAAGGGGGAAATCTCAAGAACACGAAGAACACTGAAGGCAAACACGATTACACATCCACTAGATTCACGATAGCACACAAGGAACGAGATCCCCAAGTCAAACAACGATACAAGTAGCGGTACATGATCTCCCACTCCGGAAGGAGGGGCCTTGATATCCCGGAGGATCTTCCCTCATAAGGGGCCTTGACATCCACTAGGGATCTTCTCCTATAGAGGCATCTCCATGGGAGAGGTAGTGGAAGGAGCTAGGCTCAACTATCTAAGAGTAAACCAAAGCTAACCCTAAAACGAGGAGGGGACGGACTATATATAGTGCTAGTCTCGAAAGGGCAAGTGAAAGGGATACATGGGCCTTGGGGCCGAGTGGCAGCGCTCTGGGTAGGCCAGAAGTTCCGTGCTAGGCTGGAAGTTCCGGGCAGGTTCCGGGCCCTCCCGAGTGTTGGCACAGGCTTCGGTGGCTGGCTAATGGTGGGTCGGAAGTTCCGGGCCGGGCCGAGGGTCCGGGGGAGGAAGCTTCGGGGAGGTTCCGGGCGGGTTCCGGGCTTTCCCGAGAGTTGGCGGAGGTTTCAGTGGCTGGTGGGTGTTGGGCCGGAAGGTCTGGTGGCCGGAAGCTCCGGGCTGGCTAGAAGTTCCGAGCGACCTAGAAGCTTGTTCTTGGTGCTAGCTCCTTCTCCTCCTCGGCCTTGGTCTTGAGGATGATTCCTTGGTCCTTTGGGGTCGTCTCCTGTGTACCTAAGGATACACAAGGTCTCATTGTGAGGTAGCATCCAAGTTCCTTTGCCATCAAAGTCTTGCTCAAAGAGGAGTGAGTTCACCTTAGCTTCAATGTCGCGTGCGCGTGCTCTCGTCATATGGGCACTTGGTGGTTGTCTTGATGGCTCCATATTCATGGGGATGATGTCGGGATGCTCTGCGTCATCTCCCCCCCTTGGGTAAGATCCAACCTCGGATCAAGATCTTCATCGCCATGAAATGGGGAGAGGTCTGTGACGTTGAAGGTGTCGCTCATGTTGTACTTGTCGTGCAGAATGTCGATCTTGTAGGCGTTGTTGTTGTTGTAGAACTCCAACACCTTGAATGGGCCATCGGCACGAGGTAGGAGCTTGGACTTATGCTCATTGGGAAAGCATTCCTTCTAGAGGTGTAGCCACACAAGGTCACCAGGTTTGAAGACCATGGGGTGTTTGTTGATGTTGCGGTTGGCGGTGATGCGTTTCACTTGGCGCTCGATGGTGTTCCTTGTATCTTGATGCATTTTGTTGATGTATCTTGCCCATGCACTTGCATCCATGTTGACGCGCTCTTGGAGTGGAAGCAGAAGAATGTACAATGGGGATAATGGATTGAAGCTGTAGACCACCTCGAAGGGAGACTTGTTGGCGGTGAAGTGCGGTGAACGATTGTAGGCATAGTCGGCGATGGGTAGGCAATCTTACCATTCCTTGATGTTCTTCTTGATCAACACACGGAGAAGAGTTCCAAGTTTCCAGTTCATCACCTCCGTTTGACCATCAGTTTATGGGTGGTAGGCCGAAGAGAATAGTAACTTGATGCCGAGCTTAGTGCAAAGGGTCTTCCAAAAGTAGCTCAAGAACTTGACATCGTGATCCGAGACAATGGTCTTTTGTACTCCGTGTAGGCATAAGATGTCCCTACGAAAGAGATTTGCAATATGTGAAGCATCGTCCATCTTGTGACAAGGAATGAAATGAGCCATTTTGGAAAAATTATCCACAACAACAAGGATGGAATCAAGGCCATTTTTTGTTCGTGGCAATCCAAGCACAAAATCCATGCTAATACCCTCCCAAGGTTGGAATGGAATAGGAAGAGGCATGTAAAGACCATGGGATTTAGCTTTTGACTTATTTTTGCGGCATGTAGATCATCAGTTGGTGAAGCGGGCAACATCATGAAGCATCTTTGGCCAATAGACCTTGTTAGAGAGGGTGGGATATGTCTTGTCGCGTCCAAAGTGACCCATGAGTCTTCCACCGTGAGCTTCTTGCAAAAGCAACAAACGAAGAGAAGACTTGGGAATGCAAAGTTTGTTAGCACACATAAGATATCCATGTTTCATGTAGTAGTTTTCCCAAGAAGTTTTCACTTTGCAATTGGCATAAGGAGTAGCAAAAGAATCATCATGCTGATACAAGTCTTTTATGTGCTCAAAGCCAACGACATTCAATTCAAGTTGAGTAACGAGCATGCATTTGCGGGAAAGAGCATCCGCCACAACATTTTATTTACCCTTAATGTATTTGATAACATAAGGAAAAGACTCAATAAATTCACTCCATTTAGCATGACGTTTGTTCAACTTAGTTTGACCCTTGAGGTACTTTAGAGTTTCATGATCAGTATGAATGACAAATTCATGCGGACACAAATAATGTTCCCAAGCTTGTAAGACTTTCACCAAAGCATACAATTCCTTGACATAGATAGGATAATTGAGTTGAGCGCCAGAAAGTTTCTCACTAAAATACACAATTGGTCGCTTTTCTTGCATAAGCCACGCACTTGTTGCAAATTGGTGGGTGTAGGCCAATTTTTAATTGCCTCAATCTTAGACTCATCAACATGGACACCCTTTGAGTAAACGACAAATCCTAGGAAAACAACTTTGTCCACACAAAAATGCATTTATCCATGTTAGCATAAAGATTTTCTTTACGAAGAGTTTGCAAAACGTTTCTAACATGTGTGGCGTGTTGTTCTAGAAATTTGCTAAAAACAAGGATGCCATCGAAGTAGACCACAACACAATACTCAATGTAGGGGCGCAACACATGATGCATATGCGCATGAATGCACCCGGTGCTTCGGATAAGCCCATGGGCATCACTAGTCATTCATAGAGACCAAATTTGGTTTTAAAAGCGGTTTTCCACTTGTCACCCTCTTGTATGCGAATTTGGTAATAACCACTTTTCAAGTCTATCTTGGAAAATATAGTGGCACCACTAAGTTCATCTAGCATGTCACCTAAGCGTGGGATAGGGTGACGGTACCGAATGGTGATAGCATTTATGGGGCGGCAATTGGAACACATGCGCATACTACCATCATGCTTAGTGATGTCTACTACACAACCTTCTTCTTTTCGACTCATGTTGGGCCTCCAAGTGCAGAGTTTTGTAGGACAGTGGCAATTTTCCCTCAAGTGGATGACCTAAGGTTTATCAATCCATGGGAGGTGTAGGATGAAGATGGTCTCTCTCAAACAACCCTGCAACCAAAATATAAAGAGTCTCTTGTGTCCCCAACACACCCAATACAATGGTAAATTGTATAGGTGCACTAGTTCGGTGAAGAGATGGTGATACAAGTGCAATATGGATGGTAGATATAGGTTTTTGTAATCTGAAAATATAAAAACAGCAAGGTAAAAAATAGTAAACAGAGGGCGAAACGTTGTATAAATGCTTGAAAACAAGTCCTAGGGTCCATACTTTCACTAGTGCAATTTCTCTCAACATTATTGACATAGTTGAATCATATGTAAATACCTCACGTGCGACAAAGAGTTCACTCCAATGTCACAAATAGCGAAGAACTAACGAAGAAATTTTTTTAGGGTACGAAACCACCTCAAAGTCATCTTTTCTGATCAATCTTATGAGCTATCCCGAGGGTGAACTACTGCCTCCTCATCATGGAGACCACCAGGATGATGAACATGGCCTCCGGTGATGGTTTGCCCCTCCGACAAGGTGTCGGAACGGGCTCCCGATTGGTTTTTCATGGCTCTGGAAGCTTGCGGCGACGGAACTCCCGATATAGGTTTATTTTCGGAAGTTTCTATATTTATAGGAATTTTTGGCATCGATCACACGTCAAGGGGGGCCATGAGGCAGTGGCAAGCCTACTAGGCGCGACCAGGGGCGTGTCCGTGCCTTGCAGGCTTGCCGCCTCCTTGTGGCTCTTCTAGCCCAGCTCCAATGCTTCGGGGGTCTCTTTTGGTCCACAAAAATTCATACTAAATTTTCAGCCCATTCCGAGAACTTTTATTTATGCACGAAAAAGGACACCACTGTAGTTCTGCGGGAAACAGTGTCAGTCCAGGTTAGTTCAAATAAAATCATACCAAAATCATATAGAATTATTGTAAACATGGCATGAATACTTCATAAATTATAGATACGTTGGAAACGTATTAGCATCCCAAGCTTAATTCATCCTCGTCCTCGAGTAGGTAAATGATAAAAGAAATAATTTATGAAGTGTGAATGCTAGCATAGTGCAAAAGTTTGATCAATGCAATCTACTTTATTGTGGCAAGAATTTTCAGATCCATAAGACGCAAAACAAAAGCTTAATGTTGACATAAAAATAGTAACATTTCAAGCATACTAACAAAGCAATTGTGTCTCTTCAAAATAACATGGCAAAAGAAAGTTATCCCTACAAAATCATATGGTCTGGCTATGCTCCATCTTCCCCACACAAAGTATTTATATCATGCAGAACCTCAATGACAAGTCAAGCAATTGTTTCACACCTTTTATGTTCTCAAACATTTTCAACTCTCACGCAATACATGAGCGTGAGCCATGGATATAGCACTATAGGTGGAATAGAATATGGTGGAGGTTTTGAAGAAAAGGAGAAGATAGTCTCACATCAACTAGGCGTATAAATGGGCTATGGAGATCCCCATTAATAGATATCAATGTGAGTGAGTAGGTATTGCCATGCAACGGATGCACTAGAGTTAGAAGTGTATGAAAGCTCAAAAAGAAACTAAGTGGATGTGCATCCAACTCGCTTGCTCATGAAGACCTAGGGCAATTTGACGAAGCCAATCATTGGAATATACAAGCAAAGTTCTATGAAAAATTCCCACTAGTATATGAAAGTGACAATATAGGAGACTCTCTATATGAAGAACATGGTGCTACTCTGAAGCACAAGTGTGGTAAAGGATAGTAGCATTGCCCCTTCTCTCTTTTCTCTCACTTTTTTATTTCTTTTTTTTCTTTTATTGGTGGGCATCTTTGGCCTCTTTTTTTATTTGGGCTTCTCTAGCCTCTTTTATTTTTTTTAAAGTCTGGAGACTCATCCCAACTTGTGAGGGAATCATAGCTTCCATCATCCTTTCCTCAAATGGGACAATGCTCTAATAATGATGATCATCACACTTTTATTTACTTACAACTCAAGAATTACAACTCAATACTTAGAATAAAATATTACTCTATATGAATGCCTCCGCTGGTGTACCGGGATGTGCAATGAGTCAAGAGTGACATGTATAAAGAATATGAACGGTGGCTTTGCCGCAAATACGATGTCAACTACATTATCATGCAAAGAAATATGACAATGATGATGCGTGTCATAAACGGAACAGTGGAAGTTGCATGGCAATATATCTCGGAATGGCTATGGAAATACCATAATAGGTAGGTATGGTGGCTGTTTTGAGGAAGGATATATTGTGGTTTTAATGCACCGGCAAAAGTTGCGCGGTACTAGAAAGGCTAGCAAAGGTGGAAGGGTGAGAGTGCATATAATCCATGGACTCACATTAGTCATAAAGAACTAACATACTTATTGCAAAAGTCTATTAGTTATCAAAGCAAAGTATTAGACACGTGCTCCTGGGGGATAGGTTGGTAGGAGTTAACCATCGCGCGCTCCCGACCCTCGCGATGGTTAAATCCAAGCAAAACATGCTCCGACTTTGTTACATAATGGTTCACCATACATGCATGCTACGGGAATGAAAAACCTTTAACACAAGTATTGTTGGGGAACGTCGCATGGGAAACAAAAATTTTCCTACGCACACGCAAACCTATCCATGGTGATGAGAATCTACGAGAGGGAGAGTGGATCTACATACCCTTGTAGATTGCTAAGCGGGAAGCGTTAAGAAACGCGGTTGGTGTAGTCGAACATCTTCGCGATCCAAATCGCCGAGCGTCCCGCGATCTCATCACGATCCGTCCCGCGATCCAATCACGATCCGTCCCATGAACTCATCATGATCCGTCCCGCGATCTCATCACGATCCGTCTCATGATCTTGATCACGATCTGTCCCGCGAACTCATCATGATCCGTTCCGCGATCTCATCACGAACTGTCTCGCGATCTCGATCACGGTCCTTCCGATCTAGCGCCGAACGGACGGCACCTCCGCGTTCAGCACACGTGCAGCTTGATGACAATCTCCACCGTCTCGATCCAGCGAGAGGAGGTGGAGAGGAGAGAGAGTTCACCGGCAGCGTGACGGCGCTCCGGTGATGGTGGTGGAGCAATTCCGGTAGGGCTTCGCCTAAGCGCTGCAGAAAACCGATCTAGAGGAGAAACTATGCACCGGTGTAACGGGTAGCACGTGGCCGGAAATTCTGTCCAAAAACCACCCAATCCACTAGTATATATAGGAGGAGAGGAGAGGAGAGGCAGCCAAGGCCTTTGGGTCGGCCGAAATAGGAGGTGGGAGCAATCCTACTTCACCTCCAATCCTAGTTGGAGTAGGATTGCCTCCTATTGGCTGATTTTCCACTTTTTGCTTTAGGACTTTCTCTCCTGCGCCATGGGCCTTTGTGGCTGTTTTCCCAGCCCACTAAGGGCTGGTTATTATTCTACCACAGCCCATGGACCTCTTGGGGTCGAAATACCCCTCCCGGAGGTCCTCCGGTACACTACCGGCACTCCCGGTACAATACCGATACTCCCGGTACACTACCGATGAGCCCGAAACTTTTCCGGAAACCAAACTGGGACTTCCTATGTATGAATATTTACCTCCGGACCATTCCGGAGCTCCTCGTGACGTCCGGGATCTCATCCGGGACTCCGAACAAACTTCGGTCACCACAATACATAACTCTACACTACCGAAACGTCACCGAACCTTAAGTGTGCAGACCCTGCGGGTTCGAGAACTATGTAGACATGACGGAGACACCTCTACGGTCAATAACCAATGGCGGGACCTGGATGTCCACATTGGTTCCTACATATTCTACGAAGATCTTTATCGGTCGAACCTCTATGTCAAGGATTCAGTTAATCCCGTATAACGTTCCCTTTGTTCTTCGGTATGTTACTTGCCCGAGATTCGATTGTCGGTATCTCCATACCTAGTTCAACCTCGTTACCGGCAAGTCTCTTTACTCATTCCATAATACAAGATCCCGCAACTAACAATTAGTCACATTGCTTGCAAGGCTCATTGTGATGTTGTATTACCGAGTGGGCCCTGAGATACCTCTCCGTCACACGGAGTAACAAATCCCAGTCTCGATCCATGCCAAGTCAACAGACACCATCGGACATACCTGTAGAGCACCTTTATAGTCACCCAGTTACGTTGCGACGTTTGATACACACAAGGCACTCCTCCGATATCCGTGAGTTGCATGATCTCATGGTCATAGGAACGTATACTTGACATGCAGAAAACAGTAGCAATAAACTGACACGATCATATGCTATGTTTGTAGTTTGGGTCTTATCCATCACATCATTCTCCTAATGATGTGATCCCGTTATCAAATGAAATCTCATGTCCATGGCTAGGAAACCTTAACCATCCTTTGATCAACGAGCTAGTCCATTAGAGGCATACTAGGGACATGGTTTTGTCTATGTATCCACACATGCATTTAAGTCTCCGATCAATACAATTATAGCATGGATAATAAACGATTATCATGAACAAGGAAATATGATAATAACTAATTTATTATTGCCTCTAGGGCATATTTCCAACAAGTATTTCTACCAATTCACAATTACTCATTAGCATGATTCTAATATCATCATCTTTATATCTCAAAACTTTATGCAAGGAATCAAACTTCTCATAGTATTCAATGCACTTCATATGAAAGTTTTTATTATATCCCTCTAGGATGCCCATTATGTTAGGACTAAGTTCATAACCTAAACCAATTACCATGATATTTATAGTCTCTCAAAATAATATAAGTGAAGCATGACAGCTCAACAATTTCTATAAAATGAAACCACCGCCATGCTCTACAAAGATATAAGTGAAGTTCTAGAGCAAAAGACAAACTACTCCAAAAAGATATAAGTGATGATCAATGAGTAGGTAAAAAATCAAGTAGACATGTGAGGACTCTCTCTCTCTCAATAAATATTTTAATATCTGAGTATTTTATTTAAACATCAAACTAAACAAACACAACACTCCAAGAATAGCACATGTCATGTGAATGAATAAAAATTTAGGCTCAACAAAGGCTAACCGATAGTTGACGAAGAGAGGTTGGATGCGTAGCATCCCAAATCTTAGATGCTTAGGAATTTTTGAAATATTTACTTGGGTTGCCTTGAGAATCCCCAATATTGACCTTTTGCATCTCGTTCAATCCTCTCATATCATGGTTTCACCTATTATCAAAAACTTCATCCACACAAAACTCAAAAAGGAACTCGTGAGATAGGTTAGTACAAATAAGAACAAATCAACACTTCATGTACTGCCAAGACAATTTGCACAATAATTGTCAAACATTAGGTACTGTATACTATCATTTCCAGAATTTATATCTACCAATATATGCTATGGAAAAAATAGGATAAGTAGATAACAAAACTATGACAACAATCTGTCTAAACAGAATCGTCTGTAGAAATTTGTAAAAACAGTGTACTTATGTAACTCAAACAATTATGAACATTTAGGAATGCTATAAAATGTATTTTCCAACACTGTGCAAACAATTCAGAAACTTTCGACGTACCAGTAAAATATGGAAATTCAAACACTACAGCAAAAGTTTCTGTTTTTACCCAGCACATATCAAAACATGTAATGCATGCATCCTAAGGCTATTATTGAAACTTTTTATTTAAAAACAATATTATAAATAAAATGTAACATAGAAAAACAAAATAAAATCACACTCCAAGCAAAACACATATTATGTGACGAATAAAAATATAGCTCTAAGTAAGATATACCGATAGTGTTGAAGACCAAAGAGGGGATGCCTTCCAGAGCATCCCCAAACTTAGACGCTTGAGTATTCCTTGAATATTAACATACACAAGCTTAGGTAATTGTCACTCCTTATTCTCCTCATACCGGTGTCTCACCCAAAACTTCAAAATTTCAATCACAACTTCGTGAGAAGTGTTAGTGTACTAAAGATAAATCATTCACTTAGGTACTGTCAAGACAAGATTCATAATTATTACCACATGATACCTACTTTATTCCATCATTCCCACAATTTATATTACTCAATATAAGCTATATGAACACTTGAAACAAACAAAATATCTATGCAAAACAGAATCTGTCAAAAACTGAACAGTCTATAAATATCTAAATGATCACCATACTTCCCTGACTCTAAAAATTCTGAAATATTAGGAAAACTCAAGGAATTTTGATTTAAACTTTTTGTAAAAATTTCAGAATTTTTTGACGCTCCATTAAAATCATAAAATTCATACACTAGACACAAAACTTTCTATTTTTGCACAGAATCAAACAAGCAAGTATCCACACTATCCCAAAGGCTTTACTTGGCACTTTATTGAATAGAAGATAGAAAATATTATTAATACAGTATCTTAATCATGTCAACACATCAAAAAATAAAGTAAAAGTGTTGGGTTGTCTCCCAACAAGCGCTTTTCTTTAATGCCTTTTAGCGAGGCATGATGATTTCAATGATGCTCGTATAGGAATAATAGCTGAAACATGCAAGAGAGCATCATGAATCACATGAAAAGCACATTCAAGTCTAACGCACTTCCTATGCATAGGAATTTTGTGAGCAAACAATTTATGGGAACAAGAATCATCTAGCATAGGAAGGCAAAACAAGCATAACTTTGAAACTTTCAATGCATAGAGAGGAAACTTGATATTATTGGAATTCCTACAAGCATATGTTCCTCCCTCATAATAATTTTAAGTAGCATCATGAAGGAATTAAACAATATAACCAGCACATAAAGCATAATTTTCACTATGCACAAGCATAGAATTTTTATTACTACCCATACAAGCAAAATTCTTCTCATGCAAAGTAGTGGGAGAAAACTCAACAAAATAACTATCATGTGATACATCATTGACATAACCACATTGAATATTAAAATCATGATAATAGGTTTAATGGTTTTCATTAATATTTATATCATACATGTCATCACAATAATCATCATAGATAGGAGGCATGCCATCATCATAATAGTTTTGCTCATCAAAACTTGGGGGACTAAAAATATCATCTTCATCAAACATAGCATATCCAAGCTTGAGGCTTTGCATATCATTAGCATCATGGATATTCAGAGAATTCATACTAACAACATTGCAATAATGTTCATCACTCAAATATTTAGTGCCAAACATTTTAATAACTTCTTCTTCTAACACTTGAGCACAATTTTCCTTTCCATCATTTTCACGAAAGACATTATAAAGATGAAGCATATGAGGCAACCTCAATTCCATTTTTTGTACTTTTGTTTTATAAGACCAAACTAGTGAAAAACAAGAAACTAAAAGATTCATTGCAAGATCTAAATATATACCTTCAAGAACTCACCTCCCCGGCAACGGCACCAGAAAAGAGCTTGATGTCTACTACAGAACCTTCTTCTTGTAGACTCGTGTTGGGCCTCCAAGCACGGAGTTTCTTAGGACAGTGGCAATTTTCCCTCAAGTGGATGACCTAAGGTTTATCAATCCATGGGAGGTGTAGTATGAAGATGGTCTCTCTCAAACAACCCTGCAACCAAACAACAAAGAGTGTCTTGTGTCCCCAACACACCCAATACAATGGTAAATTGTATAGGTGCACTAGTTCGGCGAAGAGATGGTGATACAAGTGCAATATGGATGGTAGATATAGGTTTTTGTAATATGAAAATATAAAAGCAGGAAGGTAACAAATAGTAAACAGCGAGCGAAACATTGTATAAATGCTTGGAAACAAGGTCTAGGGTCCATACTTTCACTAGTGCAATTTCTCTCAACATTATTGACATAATTGAATCATATGTAAATACCTCTCGTGCGACAAAGAGTTCACTCAAAAGTCAAAAATAGCGGATAACTAACGAAGAAATTATTGTAGGGTACGAAACCACCTCAAAGTTATCTTTTCTGATCAATCTTATGAGTTATCCCTATAAGTGTAGCGAACAGCCCTAGAGTTCGTACTAAAATAGCACCTTAAGACACACATCAACCAAAACCCTAATGTCACCTAGATACTCCAATGTCACCAGAAGTACCCATGGTCTTGATTATACGATATGCATCACACAATTTCAGATTCGTCATGTTCAATCCAACACAAAGAACATCATAGAGTGCCCCAAAGTTTCTACCGGAGTGTCAAGACAAAAACGTGTGCCAACCCCTATGCATAGATTCCCAAGGTCACGGAACCCACAAGTTAATCACCAAAACATACATCAAGTAGATCAATAGAACATCCCATTTTCACCATGGATATCCCATCACGAGACATACATCAAGTGTTCTCAAATCCTTAAATACTCAACCCGATAAGAAAACTTCAAAGGTAAAACTAAATTCATCACAAGAAGATAGAGAGGGGAAAACTCATATGATTCAATATATATCAATAAAGCTCGAAGTACATCAAGATCGTGTCATCTCAAGAACACGAGAGAGAGAGAGAGAGAGATCAAACACATAGCTACTGGTACATACCCTCAGCCCCCGGGTGAACTACTCCCTCCTCGTCATGCAGACCACCGGGATGATGAAGATAGCCTCCAGTGATGGTTTTCCCCTCCGGCAGGGTGCCGGAATAGGCTCCCAATTGTTTTTTCGTGGCTCTAGAGGCTTGCGGCGGCGGAACTCCCGATATAGGTTTCTTTTCGGAGGTTTCTATATTTATAGGATTTTTTGGCGTTGATCTCATGACAAGGGGTGCCACGAGGCGGTGGCAAGCCTTCTAGGCGCGGCCAGGGGGTGGCCGCGCCTGGCAGGCTTACCGCCTCCTCGTGTCTCTTCTGGCCCAGCTCCAATGCTTCAGGGGTCTCTTTTGGTCCACAAAAAATCATACTAATTTTTTAGCCCATTTGAAGAACTTTTATTTCTGCACAAAAAACGACACCACGGTAGTTCTGTTGAAAACAACGTCAGTCCGGGTTACTACTAATAAAATCATACCAATATCATATAATTATTGTAAACATGGCATGAATACTTCATAAATTATAGATACATTGGAGACGTATCACTTAGGCACTAGGATCACGGGAACTGCACAAGGACTCAAACTCTTGCGAAGATGCAGTTTATCTAGGAATTTTTGGACTTGCCTTTGTATCACCTTTGTTTCGTCGGGGTTGAAGTGGTAGGGAGCCTTGTTGGGAAGCGAGGCACCAGGGATGAGGTCGATGCGGTGTTCGATTTCTCGTTTTGGTGGTAGTCCCGGAGGTAGCTCGTCGGGGAACAAATCTTGGAATTTTTGCAACAATTGAGATAGCACAAGAGGAAGATGTTGTGAAGGGTTAGGCCAGGTAACCTCGTCCTTGCACACTATCACATAGTGAAGGATGGTCGATGGGCTCTCACTCACATCCCTCAAATCTCTTTTGGTGTCCAATAGAACTAGGTCACTCATGTCCCTCATCGTGGAGTCACTCAAGTTTGGCTTGTGGTGCTCACTCTCTTTGAGGTGGATCACTCTCTCACTTTTCTCTCCATGATGGGACGTAGCTTGCTTGTTGGCGATCACTTGACTAGGAGACAAAGGCCGAAGCACATATTCGGTGCCTTTCATATTGAATCTATATTGATTTGTGCGCCCGTTCTGTATGGCGCCACGGTCGAATTGCCAAGGCCTCCCAAGGAGGAGGTGCCAAACGGACATGGGCACCACATCACACTCCAAGGTTCTTTGTAAGCATCGATCTTGAAGGAAACTTGCATGTTGTGGTCGACTTGTATTGTGCCGGAGTCGCTTAGCCATTGGACCTTGTAGGGGAGAGGATGTTTTTTCTTGATCAAGTGCAACTTGGAGAAAAGTTCGTCACTTGCCAAATTATGGCAACTTCCTTCGTCGATGATGACCTTGACGGATCTTCCTTGGATACCGTCCTTGGTGTGGAAGATGTGGCATCGTAGGTCCTCTTCTTGTTGTTGTTGAAGAGTCAAAACCTTTGAGACAACGAGAGCGGGGCTCGGATCGTTGTCACAAAATATTTGGTAGTCTTCATCTTCATTAACTTGCCGGTGCTGGCTACTTGTTCCAAAGCTTCCATATCATCTTCACTCATGGAGTCATAGGAGCCGTCATTTTGGAGTATCATGGTTCGTCTTGTGGGAAACTCATGCATCTTGTGGCCTTGTACTTGGCATGTGAAACACTTGATGGAGCTTGTTTTGACGTCATCCGGTGTTGGTGTAGAGGATGACGCTCTTGTCTTGCTTGTAGGTGCTTTGCATGAGGAGGGAGATGACTTGTCCTTGAAACTTGACTTGACATCTTTTGTCGTGGAGGTTCTTGTAGGAGTCGTAGTTGGAGTAGCTTGTGTAGTAGCACCGTAGGTCTTGTAAGTGGTCTTTGAGTACTTGTTGTCATCTTGAACTTGATGTTCCGCCTTGGAGGCTTGATGCACTAGCTTGAGCAAGTTGGAGTAAGGTTGGAAATCCGCAATTTTCTTGACTTGGTAATTGAGACCATTCAAGAAATGGGCCATAGTTTGCTCATCCTCCTCCTTCACATGTGCTCTTATCATGGCCATCTCCATCTCTTGATAGTACTCCTCCACCGACTTGGTACCTTGCTTGAGTAGTTGGAGTTTCTTGAAGAGGTCGCGGTTATAGTGTGTTGGGACGAATCGTGCTCTCATGAGTTCTTTCATTTGTTCCCAAGTTGTGATTGGAGGATCACTTCTTTCTCTTCGTGGCACAATCACTTTTTCCCACCAAATGAGCACGTAATCTTGGAACTCGAGGGAGGCCATGGCAATCTTCTTGTCTTATTCATAGTTGTGCAATCGAAATATTTTTTCAACCTTGAGTGCCCAAGAGAGGTATTCTTCGGGATCGTTGCTTCCGGAGAACTTAGGAATGGTGAACCTCAGCTTTCCAAAGTGATTTTCTTCATTGTTGTTTTTATTGCGATATCCTTGTCGTGGAGGAGCATAGTTTTCTTGTTGACGTGGGCCATGCCTTGGAGCGTGATTGTCCACGTGGTCAACGGGATTTGCATGAGGTCGTGCATCTTGACGCGGAGGTGAATTGTTGTCATGTTGGTCCTGCTCTTGCCTTGGGGAGAGCTCATTAACATGTTGCTCCTGTTTCCTTGGGTGTTGTTGACATTGTTGTCGCACCCGTTGTTGGCTTTCTTGGTGTTCCTCTTGGCGAGCTTATTCTTCTTGGCGTTCTCGACGTAGAGCTTCTTGTTCCTCACGAGCTAGACGGTTGCGTTCTTGCATGGCATAGTTTGCGTCATGAAGCGCCCATTGTTCCTGTCATGCTTGCTCTTCACGGCGTCGAATTTCTTCATGGTGGTGACATAGGCGATCTTGCTCGTCGTCATCTTGCTCTTGGTGGCGATAGTGGGCATGCTCGTGACGTAGACCTTGAGGCTAGTCGTGGAAAGGGTTGCTTGAATCTTAAGAGAGGCGACGTGCGTCGCGTTGGTGTGGTCGAGCTCGAGGAGGAGGGCTTTCGCTGGAGGAGTCCTCGGAGGAGTGTTAACTTGCGGTGCGCCGCTGAGTTGAGGTAGATGTGGATGATGCACAATTCACCACCAAAGCACGGAGCTCATCCATTTGTGTTGCCATGAAGTCCCGCGCCTGCTCCTCATATTCATGTATGTTGGTGGCGAGGTGCTTGATGCGATCCGTGAGGACGTCATGTGCTTGGCGCATTCCCTTTTTTGTGGCGAAGAATTTTAGTTTGGTGACATAGGTGTTCGCGTCATCATTGTGCTCCTATCCATGGTATGCAAGTAGATATAAGTGGAAGAATGGGGAAACACAATACCAAATACCGTTCTGAAGCTTGAGATGAGGATCAGTCACGCAATGTGAAATCATGGAAATAGTAGAATTGGTACCAAGTTTGCCCTTCTCACACCTACAAAGGTAATGATTATGGAGTAGCTTGGTTAGGATGGTGGCACAAACTTTCAAGCAATTCGAGAATATGATGCAATAAAGTTGAGAGAAATCCGCAAATAAGCAAGTAAGACAATGTGAATCAATAGCAATGAGTGAACCCGGAAACACACACACGAAATAGAAAAGTGGGGTTGTGGACCCAAAAGGGAGCTCAAAATGTGGAAAACACAGAAAAAGATCATGTTGCACAACTCTAGAGAGACGGTAGCACAATTGCTCTAATGGGCATGATACGAACTTGTGCACAACCTATAAGAGACAAAAATGCGACGTCTTCCTATTCCCGACTTGTTATGTATGCGGCATGAGTCACTCACTCAAGTGATCCAAAGTGATGATGTATGATATGCAAATGTTGCGATGCTATTGTTCTTTGGACCTTTCTTAAAAGCTTCACTTTTCTTTCCTTTAGCGATGATATTTGGATTGTCACTATGCGGGACGTGCACACCAAGATAGCAATTATGTGTGCGGGAACTTTGTAACACAAGAGATGATACTAAGATGTATATTCATGCAATTGGAGCTATGCGGAGTATGTATCACTAATGTGCAAAAGTAGCATGGCCCGGCAATACTCAATGGCTAGTCTTGATAGGCAAGTAATGTAAAATGGCTAGGGGTAACCATGCAATGGCAAGGGTATAAGTCCAAAGGGTCGTCGCGGTTACCGTCCTTGCTTACGGTGGAGTGTCAACGAAGAGTTGGTTGGCGACGTTCCGGGGCAATGATGAGCGGCGATGTCAATGAAGAACCACTCCTAATTAGCCGAAACACCTTAGGAAGTGGTGGGCTCGTGACTCAAAATATCAAATGAAAATGTGTTGCGGAAGAAAAGCTGGAAAAAAGATGGGATAAGTGGTGGGAAACTTTCTGCAAAGGCTGGAAGGTCCGGGTCCACTGGAGGTTCCGGAGGCCGGAAGTTCTAGTGTAGCCGGAGTGTCCGAGGCCGGAAGGTTCGGGCGGAGCCGGAGGTTTTGGGTGTCGGAAAAAACTGGGACAAACCCTAATTTCCAAATCTTTGACTTGGGAGGAAAATCGTGAGAAAAAACCCAAATCTCATGGTGAAAAAGAAAATCTGGAGGGGATTGGCTGGCTGGAAAGCTAGATCCACACATCCACAATGCGATCCATGGATCCAAATCGACAAAATCTCATCAAATCCAACGAATCCAAGAAAATTTGGCATGGCAATTTTTGTGGGGATTTTCGAAATTAGGTCAAATCAATGCAAAATTAGGCTAGAAAATGGTGGGGGAGACTCCAAATTCATGATCAACGTGGATCGTGATACCACTATGATACAGGGTAAGCCCGTGTGGACGGTCTTTCACGAATTGGAGGGGGGAATCTCAAGAACACGAAGAACACTAAAGGCAAACACGATTACACATCCACTAGATTCACGATAGCACACGAGGAACGAGATCCCCAAGTCTAATAACGATACAACTAGTGGTGCGCGATCTCCCACTCTGGAAGGAGGGGCCTTGATATCCTGGAGGATCTTCCCTCGTAAGGGGACTTGACATCCACTAGGGATCTTCTTGTATAGAGGCATCTCCATGGGAGAGGCAGTGGAAGGACCTAGGCTCAACTATCTAAGAGCAAACCAAAGCTAACCCTAAAATTAGGAGGGGACGGAGTATGTATAGTGCTAGTATCGAAAGGGTAAGTGAAATGGAGATACATGGGCCTTGGGCCCGAGTGGCAGCGCTGTGGGTAGGCCGGATGTTTCGGTCGCCGGAAGTTCTGGGCAGGTTCCGGGCCCTACCGAGTGTTGGCACAGGCTTCGGTGGCTGGCTGATGGTGGTTCGGAAGTTCCAATCCGGCTGGACGGTCCGGGGGCTGGAAGCTCCTAGGAGGTTTCGGGCGGGTTTCGGGCTTTCCCGAGAGTTGGCGCGGGCTTCGGTGTCTGGTGGGTGTTTGTCCGAAAGGTCCGGTGGTCAGAAGCTCCGGGCTGGCCAGAAGTTTCGGGCTACCCAAAAGCTTGTTCTTGGTGCTAGCTCCTTCTCCTCCTCGGCCTTGGTTTGGGGATGATTCCTTGGTCCTTTGAGGTCGTCTCTCACGTACCTAAAGATACACAAGGTCTTATTGTGAGGTAGAATCCAAGTTCCTTTGCCATCGAAGTCTTTCTTGAAGAGGAGTGAGTTCACCTTAGCTTCAATGTCGCGTGCGCGTGCTCTTGTCATAGGGCCACTTGGTGGTTGGCTTGATGGCGCCATATTCATGGGGATGATGGTGGGATGCTCCGCATCACCTTTCCATCAACCCACATGTGTCAACAGTGTCCCTGAACGTATCCATTTGGGCTTAGCTCCAGTTTCCTACTCCATCGTGCTCATGTGCGTGAACAACCTTGTTGAAGTCACTCATCACTGTCCAAGGCATGTTTTGAGAGCCTACAATGCTTCTAAGCATAGAGGTCTTGTATCTTTCAGGTACTTGGGACTCGTTGTAAATAAATTTTATCTGATACGTCCATTTTGCATCATGATTTACAACTGTCATTTATAATGTTTTTATACATAATAATGCTTTATGGGGTAATTCTAATGCCTTTTCTCATAATATGCAAGGTTTACACAAAGAGGGAGAATGTCGGCAGCTGGAATTCTGGACCTAAAAAA
This sequence comes from Hordeum marinum, assembly GCA_022496015.1. Classification (NCBI taxonomy): domain Eukaryota; kingdom Viridiplantae; phylum Streptophyta; class Magnoliopsida; order Poales; family Poaceae; genus Hordeum; species Hordeum marinum. The sequence goes on from CM039678.1 coordinate 560,834,139, forward strand.
GCATATCAGACACACCTATTCTGCACATCTCAAAATAAGTTTGAACTTCATGGAGAATTATTTTGAAATATATAAAAAATACTGGAGCAAATAACTACCGGAGGGGGGCACCTAGTGACCACAAGACACCAGGGCGCGCCAGGCCCCCAGGGTTGTGGCCACCTGATACGTCTCGAAGGTATCTATAGTTTATGAAGTATTCATACCATGTTTGCAATAATTCTACATGATTTTGGTATGATATTATTAGAACTAACCCGGACTGACGTTGTTTTCACAAGAACTACCGTGGTGTCATTTTTTGTGTAGAAATAAAAGTTCTCAGAATGGGCTGAAAGTTTAGTATGATTTTTTGTGGACAAAAAGAGACCCCCCCCCGAAGCATTGGAGGTGGGCCATAAGAGCCACGAGGAGGCAGCAAGCCTGCTAGGTGCGGCCACTCCCCTGGTCGCGCCTAGCAGGCTTGCCACCACCTCATGGCACCCCTTGACATGAGATCGGCGCCAAAAATTCCAATAAATATAGAAACCTTTGAAAAGAAACCTAGATCAGGAGTTCCGCCACCGCAAGCCTCCAGAGCCACGAAAAACCAATCGGGAGCCTATTCCAGTACCCTGCTGGAGGGGGAATCCATCACCGAAGGCCATCTTCATAATCTTGGTAGTCTCCATGACGAGGAGGGAGTAGTTCACCCTCGGGGCTTGACTTTCCGGGGAGTAGTTCACCCTCGGGTTCCGTGACCTCGGGAATCGTTCACCCTCAGGTTCTGTGACCTTGGGAATCTATGCACGGGGGCTTTTGTCTTGACTTTCTGGTAGAAACTTTGGGGCACTCTTTGAAGTTCTTTGTGTTGGATTTAACATGATCAATATGAAATTGTGTGATGCATATCATATAATCAAGCCCATGGGTACTTGTGGTGACATTGGAGTATCTACGTGACATTAGCATTTTGGTTCATGTGTATCTTAAGGTGTTATTTTAGTACAAACTCTAGGGCTGTTCGTGACACTTATAGGGATAGCTCATAAAATTGATCAGAAAAGATAACTTTGAGGTGGTTTCGTACCCTACAATAATTTCTTCGTTTGTTCTCCACTATTTGTGACTTTGGAGTGAACTATTTATCGCGCGTGAGAGATTTACATATGATCCAACTATGTTAGTATTGTTGAGAGAGATTGCACTAGCGAAAGTATGAACCCTGGGCCTTGTTTTCAAGCACTGCAATACCATTTGTGCTCACTTTTATCATCAGTTACCTTGCTGTTTTTCTATTTTCAGATTACAAAAACCTATGTATACCATCCATCTCTTCGCCGAACTAGTGGACCTATACAATTTACCATTGTATTGGGTGTCTTGGGGACACAAGAGACTCTTCATTATTTGGTTGCAAGGTTGTTTGAGAGAGATAATCTTCATCCTATGCCTCCAACGGATTGATAAACCTTAGGTCATCCACTTGAGGGAAAATTGCCACTGTCCTACAAAACTCTGCGCTTGTAGGCCCAACACGAGTCTACAAGAAGAACGTTGTGTAGTAGACATCAAGATCTTTTCTAGCGCCATTGCCGGGGAGGTGAGTGCTTGAAGGTATATATTTAGATCTTGGAATTTAATCTTTAAATTTCTTTTTTTCACTAGTTTGGTTTTATAAAAAAACTACAAAAAAAGGAATTGAGGTTGCCTCATATGCTTCATCTTTTTAATGTCTTTTGTGAAAATGATGGAAAGGAAAATTGTGCTCAAGTGTTAGAAGAAGAAGTTATTAAAATGTTTGGCACTAAATCTTTGAGTGATGAGCATGATTGCAATGTTGTTAGTATTAATTCTCTAAATATTCATCATGCTAATGATATGAAAAGCCACAAGCTTGGGGATGCTATATTTGATGAAGATATTTTTTAGTCCCCCAAGTTTTGATGAGCAAAACAATTATGATTATGACATGCCTCCTATCTATGATGATTATTGTGATGACACGTATGCTATAAAGAGTAATGACAACCATGAAACTTGTCATCATGATTTTAATATTCAAAGTGGTTATGTCAATCAAGTATCTCATGATAGTTATTTTGTTGAGTTTGCTCCCGGCCACTATTATGAATGAGAAGAAAATTTCTTATGAGGAGAGTAGTAAAATTTCTATGCTTGTAGATCATGACAAGAATGCTTTATGTGTTGGTTATATTGTGGAATTCCTTCATGATGCTACTGAAAATTATTGTGAAGGAGGAATATATGCTTGTAGGAATTATAATAATATCAAGTTTCCTCTCTATGTGTTGAAAGTTTTGAAGCTATGCTTGTTTTGCCTTCCTATGATAGATGATTCTTGGTCCTATAAATTGTTTGCTCACAAAATCCCAATGCATAGGAAGTGGGTTAGACTTAAATGTGCTTGTCATGACATTCATAATGCTCTTTTGCATGTTTCAACTATTATTCCTATACGAGCATCATTGAAATCATCATGCCTAGGTAAAAGGCATTAAAGAAAAGCGCTTGTTGGGAGACAACCCAACACTTTTACCTTCTGTTTTGATGTGTTCACATGATTACGATACTGTAGTAATCATTTTTTTGTCTTTTATTTCAATAAAGTGCCAAGTAAAGCCTTTGGGATGATTTTTTTCCAAACTATGATGTATTTTATAGCAAATTTGAAAACTATAGGGCTGAATGCAAAAAAATTAGAAATATGACCCCATCAGCTTGTGGTGGGCCGAAGAGTGGCCCGTCAGCCTGTAGTGGGCCGAAGAGAGGCCCGTCAGCCTGCAGTAGGCCTAAGAGGAGCCCGTCGGCCTCCAGGCGACCGGAGAGAGGCCCGTCGGCCTACAGTAGGCCGAAGAGGGGCCCGTCGGCCTGCAGGCGACCGAAGAGCTCCCGTTGGCCTCTCGATGGCCGAAGAGTGTCAAGGGCACAAAACGTAATTAATATGGACTAAAATGAAAAAGTTATCAACATGAAAAATCTGCTATAAAATATTTCTGTATTTTTTGCGTTTGGCCCTATAGTTTTCAAATTTGCTATGAAATACGTCATAGTTTTGAAAAAAATCCTTTGGGATAGTGTGGATACTTGCTTGTTTGATTATGTGCAAAAACACAAAGTTTTGCGTCCAGTATTTGAATTATCTCATTTTACTAGAGAGTCAAAAAATTCTGAAATATTTACACAACATTCCTACGCCGTCGGGGCTGAGGGTATGTACCAATAGCTATGTGTTTTCTCTCTCTCTCTCTCTCTCTCTCTCGTGTTCTTGAGATGGCACGATCTTGATGTACCAGAAGCTTTATTGATATAGATGAATCATATGAGTTTTCCCCTCTCTACCTTCTTGTGATGAATTGAGTTTTCCCTTTGAAGTTTTCTTATCGGATTGAGTCTTTAAGGATTTGAGAACACTTGATGTATGTCTTGCGATGGAAAATCCTTGGTGACAATGGGATGTTCTATTGATCCACTGTATGTATTTTTTTGGTGATCAACTTGTGGGTTCCGCGACCTTGGGAATCAATGCATAGGGGTTGGCACACGTTTTTGTCTTGACTTTCTGGTAGAAACTTTGGGGCACTCTTTGAAGTTCTTTGTCTTGGATTGAACATGATGAATCTGAAATTGTGTGATGCATATCATATAATCATGTCCATGGGTACTTGTGGTGACATCGGAGTATCAAGGTGACATTAGGGTTTTGGTTGATGTGTATCTTAAGGTGTTATTTTTGTACCAACACTAGGGCTGTTCGTGACACTTATAGGAATAGCTCATAAGATTGATCAAAAAAGATAACTTTGAGGTGGTTTCGTACCCTACAATAATTTCTTCGTTTGTTCTCCTCTATTTGTGACTTTGGAGTGAACTCTATCACACGTGAGAGATTTACATAAGATTCAACTATGTTAGTATTGTTGAGAGAGATTGCACTAGCGAAAGTATGAACCCTAGGCCTTGTTTTCAAGCATTGCAATACCATTTGTGCTCACTTTTATCATTAGTTACCTTGTTGTTTTATATTTTCAGATTACAAAAACATATATCTACCATTCATATTACACTTGTATCACCATCTCTTTGCCGAACTAGTGCAGCTATAAAATTTACCATTGTATTGGATGTGTTGGGGACACAAGAGACTCTTTGTTATTTGGTTGCAGGGTTCTTTGAGATAGACCATCTTCATCCTATGCCTCCCACGGATTGATAAACCTTAGGTCATCCACTTGAGGGGAAATTGACACTGTCCTACAAAACTCTGCGCTTGGAGGCCCAACACGAGTCTACAAGAAGAAGGTTGTGTAGTAGACATCACCAGCCCGGCCCACCTCCGGTGTCCATCTTCTGGAGTTCTTTTGACATAGAAAAAATCAATAGGGGACGATCGGGATGGAATGCCACCATCTCAAAGTGGAACATGGGCAGGAGGACTTTTGCCCTCCGACGGACCGATTCTGCCGGGGAACTTCCCTCCCGAGGGGGGGAAATCGAAGCCATCGTCATCACCAACAACCCACTCATCTTTGGGAGTCCAATCTTCATCAATATATTCAACATCACCATCTCCTCCCAAACTGAAGTTCATCTCTTGTGTTCAATCTTTGTATCGGAACCTCAGATTGGTACTTGTGGGTGACTAGTAGTGTTGATTACATCTCATAGTTGATTACTATATGGTTTATTAGGTGGAAGATTATATATTCAGATCTTTTATGCTATTTAATACCCCTCTGATCTTGAGCATGAATATCATTTGTGAGTAGTTACCTTTGTTCTTGAGGTCACGGGAGAAGTCATGTTGCAAGTAATCATGTGAAGTTGATATGTGTTCGATATTTTGATGATATGAATGTTGTGATAACCTTAGTGGTGTCATGTGAACATCGACTATATGGCACTTCACCATCTTTGGTCCTAATGGAATGCATTGTGGAGTAGTTATTAGATGATGGGTTGCTAGAGTAACAGAAGCTTAAACCCTAGTTTATGCACTATTTCGTAAGGGGCTGATTTGGATCCAAATGTTTAATGCTATGGTTAGATTTTATCTTAATACTTTTCTCGTATTTGTGGATGCTTGAGAGGGGGTTAATAATAAGTGGGAGGTTTGTTCAAGTAAGAACAACACCCAAGCACCGGTCCACCCACATATCAAATTATCAAATTTGCGAACGCAAATCAAACCAAAATGATGAAAGTGACAAGATTGAATTCTCGTGTACCCTCAAGAACGCTTGATTATTATAAGAGACCATTTTGGCTTGTCCTTTGCGACAAAAGGTTTGGTCTATCTTGCTGCACTTTATTTACCATTACCGTTACTTGCTCGTTACCAATTATCTTGCTATGAAACTACCTGTTACCTACAATGTTAGCGATTGCAAAAATTACCATGCTGAAAACCGCTTGTCATTTTCTTTTGCTCCTCGTTGGGTTTGACACTCTTACTTATTGAAAGGGCTACAATTCACCCCCTATACTTGTGGATCATCAAGGCTCTTTGCTGGTGTCATTGCCGGACAGTGAAGTGCTCTTGGTAAGTGGAAATCGGTAAGGAAGATTTTATACTACGTATTGAAATTTATTTTCACTTGCTACTATGAAAAACAATCCTTTGAGGGTTTTGTTCGGGGTATCTTCACCTCGACCAAAACCACAATTAGTTTCCCCTCAACCTACTGCACCTACTGAAAATATTGGTTATGAAATTCCTTCGGGTATGATAGAACAACTGCTAGCTAATCCTCATGTTGGAGATGGAACTGAACATCCTGATATGCATCTAATACATGTGGATGAAATTTGTGGATTATTTAAGCTTGTAGGTTTACCCGGAGATGAAGTGAAGAAGAAGGTTTTCCCTTTATCTTTGAAGGGAAAAGCATTGACATGGTATATGCTATGTGATGATATTGCATCATGGAACTGGCATCGATTGAAATTAGAATTCCACCAAAAGTTTTATCCTATGCATCTAGTTCACCGGGATCGGAATTATATATATAATTTTTGGCCTCGTGAAGGAGAAAGCATCGCTCTAGCTTGGGGGAGGATTAAGTCAATGTTATATTCATGTCCCAATCATGAGCTCTCAAGAGAAATTATTATTCATAATTTTTATGCTCGGCTTTCTCATAATGATCTATCCAAGCTCGATACTTCTTGTACTGGTTCTTTTATGAAGAAGACTATTCAATTCAAGTGGGATCTCTTGGAAATAATTAAATGCAACTCTGAAGATTGGGAACTGGACAAAGGTAATGAGTCAGGTATTAAGGTTACGTTTGATTGTGTTAAATCTTTTATGAATGCCGATACTTTTCACAAGTTTAGCACTAAATATGGACTTGACTCTGAGATAGTAGCCTCTTTCTGTGAATCATTTGTTACTCATGTCGACCTCCCTAAAGAGAAGTGGTTTAAATATCACCCCCCTATTAAAGAAGAAATTAAATAACCGGTAAAAGATAAAGATGAAACCATCATTTCCAATGTTGATCCAGTTGTGCCTACTTCTTATATTGAAAAATCACCTTTCCCTGTTAGGATAAAGGAACATGCTAAGGTATCAACTGTGGTTCACAAAAGTAATATTAAAGCACCTCAGCCCTCTGAACAAATTAAAGGAGAACCTAGTGTTACTATGGTTAAAGATCTCTTGGTAGAAAACATTGATGGGCATGTTATTTACTTCTGTGATGAAGCTTCTAAAATTGTCAAACCCGATGAAAAAGATAAACATACACACGTAGTTGGCATGCCTGTTTTCTCAGTTAAATAGGAGATCGTTACTAGTGTGATTGCTATTCCTTTTACCTTATACCAAGAAATTATGAATGACATAGCACCTACTAAAATATAAGACATTGATGTTACTATTAAACTTGCCAACCGAGACACCATCACACCACTTGGTATTATTAGAGATCTTGAAGTCTTGTGTGGGAAATCAAAATATCCTACTGACTTTCTAGTTCTTGTCTCCCCACAAGATGAATTTTGTCCCATTATCTTTGGTACACCTTTCTTGAACACTGTTGATGCTAAGGTAGATTATGAAAAACAAACTATCGGTGTTAGTTTTGGTGGTGTGTCTCATGAGTTTAACTTTACAAGTTTAGTAGACAACCCCATAATAAAGAATTTAGTAAGGATGAGATAATTGGTCTTGCTTCTATTGTCGTTCCTCCTACCGATGCACTAGAACAATATTTGCTAGACCATGAAAATGATATACACTTGCACGAAAGAAATGAAATAGATAAAAAATTCTTTGAACAGAACCTCCCCTAAAACACAATTTGCCAATTGAAACTCTAGAAGGCCCTTCTAGACCTAAAGGTGATCCTGTGTTTGAATTAAAACAATTGCCTGACACTTTGACGTATGCTTATATTGATGAGAAAAAAATATCTTGTTATTACTAGTGCTAATCTTTTAGAACATGAAGAACAAAGATTATTAAAAATTCTGAGGAAGCACCGGGCTGCTATTGGATATACTCTTGATGATCTTAAGGGTATTAGTCCCACTCTATGTCAACACAAGATTAATATGGAACCTGATGCTAAACCCGTTGTTGATCACCAACGATGATTGAATCCTAAGATGAAAGAAGTGGTAAGAACTAAAATATTAAAGCTTTTGGAAGCAGGTATAACTTATCCCATAGCTGATAGTAGATGGGTAGGTCTCGTTCATTGTGTCCCTAAGAAGGGAGGTATTATTGTTGTTCCTAATGATAAAAATGAACTTATCCCACAAAGAATTGTTACTGGCTATATAATGGTAATTGATTTTAGAAAATGAAATAAAGCTACTAGAAAAGATCATTGTCCACTGTCTTTCATTGATCAAATGCTAGAAAGATTATCTAAGCACATACACGTTTGTTTTCTGGATGGATATTCTGGTTTCTCTCAAATACCTGTATCACAACCCTATCAAGAGAAAACCACCTTTACTTGTCCTTTTGGAACCTACGATTATAGACGTATGCCTTTTGGTTTATGCAATGCACCTACTACCTTTCAAAGATGTATGACTGCTATATTCTCTGGTTTTTGTGAAAAGATTGTGGAGCTGTTCATGTATGATTTTTTCATTTATGGAACTTCTTTTGATGATTTCTTAAGCAACCTTGATCGAGTTTTGAAGAGATGTGAACAAACTAATCTCGTTTTGAATTGGGAGAAGTGCCACTTTATGGTTAATGAAGGTATTGTCTTGGGGCATAAAATATCTGAACGAGGTATAGATGTGGATAAAGCTAAAGTTGATGCAATTGAAAAAATGACATGTCCTAAAGTTATTAAAGGTATTCGGAGTTTCCTTGGTCATGCTAGTTCTATATGTTGGAAATATGCCCTAGAGGCAATAATAGATTAGTTATTATCATATTTCCTTGTTCGTGATAATCGTTTATTATCCATGCTATAATTGTATTGATCGGAAACTCAGATACATGTGTGGATACATAGACAACACCATGTCCCTAGTATGCCTCTAGTAGACTAGCTCGTTGATCAAAGGATGGTTAAGGTTTCCTGGCCATGGACATGAGATGTCATTTGATAACGGGATCACATCATTAGGAGAATGATGTGATGGATAAGACCCAAACTACAAACATAGCATATGATCGTTTCAGTTTATTGCTACTGTTTTCTGCATGTCAAGTATATGTTCCTATGACCATGAGATCATGCAACTCACGGATATCGGAGGAGTGCCTTGTGTGTATCAAACGTCGCAACGTAACTGGGTGACTATAAAGGTGCTCTACAGGTATCTCCGATGGTGTTTGTTGAGTTGGCATGGATCGAGACTGGGATTTGTTACTCCGTGTAACGGAGAGGTATCTCGGGGCCCACTCGGTAATGCAACATCACAATAAGCCTTGCAAGCAATGTGACTAATTGTTAGTTGCGGGATCTTGTATTACGGAACGAGTAAAGAGACTTGCCGGTAACGAGGTTGAACTAGGTATGGAGATACCGACGATCGAATCTCGGGCAAGTAACATACCGAAGAACAAAGGGAACGATATACGGGATTAACTAAATCCTTGACATAGAGGTTCGACCGATAAAGATCTTCGTAGAATATGTAGGAACCAATGTGGATGTCCAGGTCCCGCCATTGGTTATTGACCGTAGAGGTGTCTCGGTCATGTCTACATAGTTCTCGAACCCGCAGGGTCTGCACACTTAAGGTTCGGTGACGTTTCGGTAGTGTAGAGTTATGTATGGTGGTGACCGAAGTTTGTTCGGAGTCCCGGATGAGATCCCGGACATCACGAGGAGCTCCGGAATGGTCCGGAGGTAAAGATTCATATATAGGAAGTCCCAGTTTGGTTTCCGGAAAAGTTTCGGGCTCATCGGTAGTGTACCGGGAGTGCCGGTAGTGTACCGGGAGTGCCGGTAGTGTACCGGGAGGCCTCCGGGAGGGGTATTTCGACCCCAAGAGGTCCATGGGCTGTGGGAGAATAATAACCAGCCCTTAGTGGGCTGGGAAAACAGCCACAAAGGCCCATGGCGCAGGAGAGAAAGTCCTAAAGCAAAAAGTGGAAAATCAGCCAATAGGAGGCAATCCTACTCCAACTAGGATTGGAGGTGAAGTAGGATTTCTTCCCACCTCCTATTTCGGCCGACCCAAAGGCCTTGGCTGCCTCTCCTCTCCTCTCCTCCTATATATACTAGTGGATTGGGTGGTTTTTGGACAGAATTTCCGGCCACGTGCTACCCGTTTCACCGGTGCACAGTTTCTCCTCTAGATCGGTTTTCCGCGGCGCTTAGGCGAAGCCCTGCCGGAATCACTCCACCACCATCACCGGAGCGCCGTCACGCTGCCGGTGAACTCTCTCTCCTCTCCACCTCCTCTTGCTGGATCAAGATGGTGGAGATCGTCATCAAGCTGCACGTGTGCTGAACGCGGAGGTGCCGTCCGTTCGGCGCTAGATCGGAAGGACCGTGATCGAGATCGCGAGACGGTTCGTGATGAGATCGCGGAACGGATCGTGATGAGTTCGCGGGACAGATCGTGATCAACATCGTGAGACGGATCATGATGAGATCGCGGGACGGATCGTGATGAGTTCACGGGACGGATCGTGATTGGATCGCGGGACGGATCGTGATGAGATCGCGGGACGCTCGGCGATTTGGATCGCGAAGATGTTCGACTACACCAACCGCGTTTCTTAACGCTTCCCGCTTAGCGATCTACAAGGGTACGTAGATCCACTCTCCCTCTCGTAGATGCTCATCACCATGGATAGGTTTGCGTGTGCGTAGGAAAATTTTTGTTTCCCATGCGACGTTCCCCAACAGTGGTATCAGAGCTAGGTTGATGGTTCGATGAGATCTCGAGTAGAACACAAAAGGTTTGTGGGCGTTGATGCTTAGATTGCTTCCTCCCTTGGTCGTATTTTGGTTCAGCGGGATTGTGAGATGAAGCGGCCCGGACCAACATTACTCGTACGCTTACGAGAGACCGGTTCCCTCGACGCAACTTGTTGCCTAGATGGCTTGCGGGTGACAGTTTCTCTCACTTTAGTTGGATCGGATTCGACAAAGGCGGTCCTTGAGAAGGTTGAAAAGCAAACTAGTGTATCACCGTTGTGGTTTATGCGTAGGTGAGAATCGTTCTTGCTAGATACCCATAGCAGCCACGTAAAATATGCAACAACAATTAGAGGACGTCTAACTTGTTTTTGCAGGGTATGTTGTGATGTGATATGGCCAATTACATGATGAGATATATGTGATGTATGAGATGATCATGTGATGTATAGATTATCACGACTTGCATGTCGATGAGTACGGCAACCGGCAGGAGCCATAGGGTTGTCTTTAATTATTGTATGACCTGCGTGTCAATCATTAAGCGCTATGTAAGGCTTTACTTTATCGCTACGGTAGCAATAGTAGTAGAAGCATGCAGGGCGTGACAACCCCAATGGCAACACATTGATGGAGATCATGGTGTTGTGCCGGTGACGATGGAGATCATGCCGGTGTTTCGAAGATGGAGATCTTAAACACAAGTTCATGGCCATATCATGTCACTTATGAATTGCATGAGATGTTAATCCTTTTATGCACCTTGTTTTGCTTAGTACGGCGGTAGCATTATAAGGTGATCCCTCACTTGAATTTCAAGATGAACTGTGTTCTCCCCGAGTGTGCACCGTTGCGAAAGTTCGTCGTGTTGAGACACCACGTGATGATCGGGTGTGATAGACTCTACGTTCACATACAACGGGTGCAAGCCAGATTTGCACGCGCAGAACACTCGGGTTAAACTTGACGAGCCTAGCATGTACAGACATGGCCTCGGAACACGAGAGACCGAAAGGTCGAACATGAGTCATATAGTAGATATGATCAACATAATGATGTTCACCATTGCAGCCACCTCAACTCACGTGATGATCGGACTTGAGTTGGTGAATTTGGATCATGTATCACTCGAATGATCGGAGGGATGTCAATTTGAGTGGGAGTTCTTAAGTAATATGATTAATTGAACTCATTATCATGAACATAGTCAAAGTGTCTTTGCAAATTATGTTGTAGATTACTAGCTCGCGCTGTAGCTCCCTTGTATTTTTATATGTTCCTAGAGAAATAGAATTGAAAGATGTTCGTAGCAAAATTGCGGACTGGGTCCGTGATCTGAGGATTGTCCTCACTGCTGCACAGAAGGCTTATGTCCTTAATGCACCGCTCGGTGCGCCGCCCCCTCTAGCATCGTCTATAGATGTTGTGAACATCTAACAGGCACGTTTCGATGACTACTTGATAGTTTAGTGCGTCATGCATTACGGCTTAGAATTGAGGCTCCAAAACGTTTTGAACGTCATGGAACATATGAGATGTTCTAGGAGCAGAGATTGTGATCTCAGGCTCGTGCCTTTGTTGCGAGATATGAGATCTCCAACAAGATTCTTTGCTTGTAAGATGAAGGAGAATAGCTCAATCGTTGAGCATGTACTCAGATTGTCTGGGTACTACAATCGCTTGAATCAAGTGGGAGTTGATCTTCCAGATAAGATAGTGATTGATATAGTTCTCCAAGTCACTGTCACTAAAGCTACTAGAACTTAGTGATGAACTATAATACACCAGGGATAGAAGTATTGATCCCTGAGCTGTTCGCGATGTTTGACACCGCGAAGGTAGAAATCAAGAAGGAGCGTCAAGTGTTGATGGTTAATCAAACCACTAGTTTCGAAAAGGGCAAGAGCAAGGAGGGAAACTTCATGGATAGCAAGTCAATTGCTGCTCCAGTGAAGCAACCCAAAGTTGAACTCAAACCCGAGACTAAGTGCTTCTATTATGAGGTGAGAGGTCGCTGAAGCGGAACAACCCTAGATACTTGGTAGATAAGAAGGCTGGCAACATCGACAGAAGTATATTTGATATACGAGTTATTGATGTGTACCTTGCTAGTACTCCTAGTAGCACCTGGGTATTGGATACCGGTTCGGTTGCTAAATGTTAGTAACTCGAAATAAAAGCTACGGAATAAACGGAGAACTAGCTAAGGGTGAGGTGACGATGTGTGTTGGAAATGTTTCCAAGGTTGATGTGATCAACATCGCACGCTCTCTCTACCTTCAGGATTAGTAACGAACCTAAATAAATGTTATTTGGTGTTTTGCGTTGAGCATGAACATGATTAGATCATGTTTGTTGCAATACGATTATTCATTTAAGTCAGAGAATAATAGTTATTCTGGTTACATGAATAATACCTTCAATGGTCATGCACCAAGTGAGAATGGTTTGTTGAAATCTTGATCGTAGTAGTACACATGTTCATAACATTGATGTCAAAAGATACAAAGTTAATAATGATAGTACCACATACTTGTGGCACTGCCGTTAAATGTCATATTGGTATAAAGCGCATGTAGAAACTCCATGCTGATGGATATTTGGACTCATCGATTTCGAATCGGTTGAGACATGCGAACCATGCCTCTTGGGCAAGATGACTAAAGGACCCCGTTGGATGGAGCAAGCAAGTGATTCATTGGAAATGATACATGTTGATGTATGCAATCTAGTGAGTCTTGTAGCGTGCAGTGGATATCGTTATTTTCTTACCTTCACTGATGATTTGAGTAGATATAGTGTATATTTACTTAATGAAACACAAGTCTGAATCGTTTGAAAGGTTCAAGCAAATTCAGAGTGAAGTTTAAAGATCATCGTGACAAGAAGATAAAAATGACCGCGATATGATCGTGGAGGTGAATATCTGAGTTACGAGTTTGGCATACAACTTAAGACAACGTGAAATTTGTTTCACAACTAACGCCACCTGGAACACCATGCTGTGATGGTGTGTCCGAACATCATAGTCATGCTCTATTGATATAGTGCATACTGTGATGTCTCTTATCATTTTACTACTATAATTTTTGGGGTTATGCATTAGAGACAACTACATTCACTTTAAATAGGGCATCATCTAAATCCGTTGAGATGACACCGTGTGAATTATGGTTTGATAGAAACCTAAGCTGTCATTTCTTAATGTTTGGGGCTGCGATGCTTGTGTGGAAAATGTTTTCACATAATAAGCTAGAACCCAAAGCGGACAAATGTATCTTCATAGAATACCCTAAGAACAGATGGGTATGCCTTCTATCTCAGATCCGAGTGCAAAGTGTTTGTTGCTAGAACTGGGTCCTTTCTCGAGAAAAAGTTTCTCTCAAAAGAATTGAGTGGGAGGAAGATAGAACTTGATGAGGTTGTTAAACCTTTGTTCAACCAGAGAGTAGCGCAGCGCAGAAAGATGTTTCTGTGAAGCCTACGTTAGTTGAAGAGGAAGTTAATGATGATGATCATGAAGCTTCAGGATCAAGTTACTATCGAACTCCGTAGGTCGACAAGGATGTGTACTGCTCCTGAGCGGTACGACAACTCTGTCTTGGAGGTCATGTTGTTGGACAACGATGAACCTACGAGCTATGGATAAGCGATGATGGGCCCGGATTCCGACAAATGGTTGGAGGCCATGAAATCCGAGATAGGATCCATGTATTAAAACCAAGTGTAGACTTTGGTAGACTTGCTCGTTGGACGGCAGGTCGTTGAGTACAAATGGATCTTTAAAATGAAGACAGACACTGATGGTGAATGTCACTATTTGTAAAGCTCGACTTGTTGCAAAGATGTTTGTGACAAGTTCAAGGAGTTGACTACGATGAGACTTTCTCACTCGTAGCGATGCTAAAAGTCTGTTGGAATTGTGTTAGCAGTTGCTGTGTTTTCAATTATGAAATCTGGCAGATGGATGTCAAAACATCGTTTCCTTAATGGTTTACTTGAGGAAAGGTTGTATGTGATACAACCAGAAGGTTTTGTCAGGCCTAAGGATGCTAAAAGGTGTGCAAGCTTCGGTGATCCTTCCATGGACTGAAGCAAGCATCTCGGAGTTGGAATATATGCTTTGATGAGGTGATCAAAGTTTTGATGTTTATACAAAGTTTATGAGAAACTTGTATTTGCAATAAAGTGAGTGGGAGCACTATAGAATTTCTGATCAGTATATGTGGATGACATATTGTTGTTCAGAAATAATGTAGAGTTTCTGGAAAGCATAAAACGGTTATTTGGAAAGTGATTTTCAAAGGAAGACCTGGATAAAGCTACCTAATTGTTGAGCATCAAAATCTATAGAGATAGATCAAGATGCTTGATGAGACTTTCAATGAGTGCATACCTTCACAAGATTTTGAAAGAGTTCAAAATGGATCAGCCAGAGAAATAGTTCTCGTCTGATTTGTAAGGTGTGAAGTTGAGTGAGACTCAAAGCTCGACAACGGCAGAAGAAAGAGAAAGGACGAACGTCGTCCCCTATGCCTTAGCCATAGGCTCTATATTATGCCATGCTGTGTACCGCACCTATGTGTGCCTTGCCATGAGTTTGTCAAGGGGTACAAGAGTGGTCCAGGAGTGGATCACTGGACAGCGGTCGGAATTATCCTTAGTAACCAGAGGACTAAGGAAATGTTTCTTGATTATGGAGGTGATAAAGAGTTCGTCGTAAATAGTTACGTCGATGCAAGCTTTAACACCTATCCGGATGACTAGTAGTAGCAATCTGGATACGTATAGTGGAGCAGCCATTTGGAAATAGTACCAAGTGGAGTGTGGTAGCAGTGTTTACGGTTTGACATAGAGATTTGCAAAGTACACACGGATCTGAATATCGCAGACCCGTTGACTATAAGACCTCTCTCACATGCAAAGCATGATCGAGCCCCAAAACTCATTGGGTGTTAGATTCATAACAATGCGAATCACATGGTGATGTGAACTAGATTATTGACTCTAGTGCAAGTGGGAGACTGTTGGAAATATGCCCTAGAGGCAATAATAGATTAGTTATTATCATATTTCCTTGTTCGTGATAATCGTTTATTATCCATGCTATAATTGTATTGATCGGAAACTCAGATACATGTGTGGATACATAGACAACACCATGTCCCTAGTATGCCTCTAGTAGACTAGCTCGTTGATCAAAGGATGGTTAAGGTTTCCTGGCCATGGACATGAGATGTCATTTGATAACGGGATCACATCATTAGGAGAATGATGTGATGGATAAGACCCAAACTACAAACATAGCATATGATCGTTTCAGTTTATTGCTACTGTTTTCTGCATGTCAAGTATATGTTCCTATGACCATGAGATCATGCAACTCACGGATATCGGAGGAGTGCCTTGTGTGTATCAAACGTCGCAACGTAACTGGGTGACTATAAAGGTGCTCTACAGGTATCTCCGATGGTGTTTGTTGAGTTGGCATGGATCGAGACTGGGATTTGTTACTCCGTGTAACGGAGAGGTATCTCGGGGCCCACTCGGTAATGCAACATCACAATAAGCCTTGCAAGCAATGTGACTAATTGTTAGTTGCGGGATCTTGTATTACGGAACGAGTAAAGAGACTTGCCGGTAACGAGGTTGAACTAGGTATGGAGATACCGACGATCGAATCTCGGGCAAGTAACATACCGAAGAACAAAGGGAACGATATACGGGATTAACTAAATCCTTGACATAGAGGTTCGACCGATAAAGATCTTCGTAGAATATGTAGGAACCAATGTGGATGTCCAGGTCCCGCCATTGGTTATTGACCGTAGAGGTGTCTCGGTCATGTCTACATAGTTCTCGAACCCGCAGGGTCTGCACACTTAAGGTTCGGTGACGTTTCGGTAGTGTAGAGTTATGTATGGTGGTGACCGAAGTTTGTTCGGAGTCCCGGATGAGATCCCGGACATCACGAGGAGCTCCGGAATGGTCCGGAGGTAAAGATTCATATATAGGAAGTCCCAGTTTGGTTTCCGGAAAAGTTTCGGGCTCATCGGTAGTGTACCGGGAGTGCCGGTAGTGTACCGGGAGTGCCGGTAGTGTACCGGGAGGCCTCCGGGAGGGGTATTTCGACCCCAAGAGGTCCATGGGCTGTGGGAGAATAATAACCAGCCCTTAGTGGGCTGGGAAAACAGCCACAAAGGCCCATGGCGCAGGAGAGAAAGTCCTAAAGCAAAAAGTGGAAAATCAGCCAATAGGAGGCAATCCTACTCCAACTAGGATTGGAGGTGAAGTAGGATTTCTTCCCACCTCCTATTTCGGCCGACCCAAAGGCCTTGGCTGCCTCTCCTCTCCTCTCCTCCTATATATACTAGTGGATTGGGTGGTTTTTGGACAGAATTTCCGGCCACGTGCTACCCGTTTCACCGGTGCACAGTTTCTCCTCTAGATCGGTTTTCCGCGGCGCTTAGGCGAAGCCCTGCCGGAATCACTCCACCACCATCACCGGAGCGCCGTCACGCTGCCGGTGAACTCTCTCTCCTCTCCACCTCCTCTTGCTGGATCAAGATGGTGGAGATCGTCATCAAGCTGCACGTGTGCTGAACGCGGAGGTGCCGTCCGTTCGGCGCTAGATCGGAAGGACCGTGATCGAGATCGCGAGACGGTTCGTGATGAGATCGCGGAACGGATCGTGATGAGTTCGCGGGACAGATCGTGATCAACATCGTGAGACGGATCATGATGAGATCGCGGGACGGATCGTGATGAGTTCACGGGACGGATCGTGATTGGATCGCGGGACGGATCGTGATGAGATCGCGGGACGCTCGGCGATTTGGATCGCGAAGATGTTCGACTACACCAACCGCGTTTCTTAACGCTTCCCGCTTAGCGATCTACAAGGGTACGTAGATCCACTCTCCCTCTCGTAGATGCTCATCACCATGGATAGGTTTGCGTGTGCGTAGGAAAATTTTTGTTTCCCATGCGACGTTCCCCAACACTATAGGAGGTCTATTAAGGACTCTCTAAAATTTCTAGGCCTCTTACTAAACTTTTACAAAAGGATATTCCATTTTTATGATGATTGTGTAGAAGCCTTTAAAACACTTAAGAAAGCCTTAACTTCTGCACCTAATGTTCAACCACCTGATTGGAACTTGCCTTTTGAAATTATGTGTGATGCTAGTGATTATGTTGTTGGTGTCGTTCTAGGACAAAGAGTTGATAAGAAATTAGATGTTATCCATTATGCTAGAAAACTGTAGATAGTGCCCAAAGAAATTATGCTACTACTGAAAAAGAATTTTTAGTAGTTGTGTTTGCTTGTGATAAATTTAGATCTTACATTGTTGATTCCAAAGTTATTGTTCACAATGATCATGCTGCTATAAATATCTTATGGAAATGAAAGATGCTAAACCTAGACTCATTAGGTTGGCTCTCTTGCTTCAAGATTTTGATTTCCATATCACTGATAGGAAAGGAGCTAAGAACCCTGTAGCTGATAACTTGTATAGATTGTAAAATATTCTTGATGACCCATTGCCTATTGATAATAGTTTTCCTGATGAATAGTGAGCTGCAATAAATGTTTCTCAAAACCCTCCTTAGTATTCTGATTATGCTAACTACATTGTTGCTAAATATATACCACCTAATTTCACATACCAACAAAAGAAAAGAAAATCTTCTATGATTTCAGACATTACTTTTGGGATGACCAACATCTTTATAAAGAAGGGGTAGATGGTATTATTAGACGTTGTGTACCTGAGCATGAACAAGAACAAATCATGCAGAAGTGTCATTCCTAAGCCTATGGAGGACATCATGCGGGAGATAGAATTTCTCACAAGGTATTGCAATCTGGTTTTTATTGGCCTACTCTCTTCAAGGATGCTCGTAAGTCTGTTGTCTTGTCTTGTGAAGAATGTCAAAGAATTTATAATATCGGTAAGCGTCAGGAAATGCCTATGGATTATTCACTTGTTGTTGAACCATTTCATGTTTGGGGTTTTGACTATATGGGACCTTTTTCCTTCCTTTAACTTTACTTCATCATTCTAGAAAATACCAAGACATCCACTTCTACCAACACTTCTGGCTCCAAATCTTTTATTAAAACCTAAATTATCAAACAGGTTCTCAACTCGCGATCCCTCTAGTTGTGTTTCAGGCATACAAAGGATAGAGGGGGCAAATTGCCTCGTGAGTTCACGAAGCTCTCGGAATGTTGTGGTCTTGCCAGCCGCGCGACAGTTCTAACACAAGAGGCAGATATTCATTGCTCTAGCATGACCCCTCATGGGGGCCCGCCAAACACGCATTTGTATTTTTGTTCATCGCATTGTTCTTCCCATTATTCCTGACTTGAGGTGACGTGTTGTTCCTGGTTCACTTCTGCTCGTGGCTTGAAGATGGGCTTGGTGGCACTGTGGCTAGTGGTAAGGGCAACATAGTGCTTCCTAATGGGTTGGTGATCGCAACACGTGTTGTAGAAGTGAGGTAAGTTGTCTGGGTCGGTTTTTCTCTTCCTATTTTTACCAGCTTCCAACATTGATGTCTCACTAAGATCTTTGGGTTCTTCAAACTCCACCTCATCAAATTGGTTGTTCTACGGGAAGTGCGTCCCGATCCACGTCTGGCTCAGCCTCCACCTCCGCCCCCTCTCTGGCCTCTTTTGTCTGTCACGTCCCTTCCATCGCCTCTGAACAAGGTACCTCGAAGATCCTTAAAGACCAATGCCTTTGGGTGAGCACCATCACCATATTCCTTGAACAGATGACCCAAGTGGCCACATACTGCACACCTGTCAGGCAGGCATTCGTATTTGATCCTAAAGATTTGCCTCTTCTTCTTGATCACCAGAGATACTGCGTTCTTCAGAGGCTTGGTGACATCTACTTTTATCCAGAAACGAAATATATTTCCCCTCAAAATCTTTGCACTTAGGTTTTGCATATTTGAATTCACCCATATGGTCCACGGACCCTCCTCCATGACGCGCACCCAATCGCCGAGACATGGGAACCGAAGTGTGTAGACGTTGTTATTTAGCGGCCTGGACTTCACCTCCTCTGTGAGGTCCCAAGCGACTCGCAGGTTCCTGAAGAACCAAAACTGGTTGTAGCTTTTTTTTTGGACGCGAGCAACATCCATCCATCTAGTTGATTCATGTGGCAGATCGTCATCGTCTTTCACCACATCTTCTAGTTTGTCCTCGGTTTGAACGAGTTTCTCCATCAAAGCTTCCACGTCGCTCATGGGCGTAGCCAAACCATATGCCTCATCTTCCATAGGATCCCTTGCTGGAGAACTTTAGTGATCCGCGGGCGGGATGAGCCCCAATCCCCAGACCGAGCCGTTGGGAGCACAAGCTGGCAGAAACAATGGAGGTAGAGCATGGGAGCGGCGATGTCTACGTCGACGGCTCATTGCGAGAGGACAAGAAAACCGTAACGAGAGGGGAGTCTAGGCATGTCTTCTCTCTATGATGCTTAGTCACGTTTGGCTACGATGTCTTCATGCAAGTGCACTTGTGCACTACTAGTAGGTGCATTCAGTATTGTATTCGGTGTATGATGCATCCTATGCTCCTATCGTCAAGATAGCACACATCTAGAGAGACATGGCCGACCCAATACCTAGCTCATTTTTTTTACTTGTCTTTTGCTACTGCTGGTCTGCTATATGTAGAGAAACCTAGTTGATATTTTGGCTATTTTTTGTGAATTCAATATTTTATATTTTTTCAAAATGGTTAAATTTTGCAAGAAAATTTATGGATCCGAAATATGCCAGCGAACATTAGATAAAAATCTTCACGGTTATTTTATGAATTTAGAAAATATTCAAATAAAAATAAAAATGTTCAGAAAGTTTTTGAATTTTCCTAGAAGTTCATTAATTTTAAAACATAAAAAAGGAAAAAAGGAAAAATTAACATCAAACATAAAAAATACAGATGAAAAGAGAGATGTGAAAAATGTAAATAAGAGGAAAAATGGAATCTTCAAGAAACTTCACAAAATCGGAGGAGTTCAACAGTACCCACCTATATGGACCAGCACAGTACTTGAACATTCTCGCTGGGCATGTGCGCATTGTAAAAATTGCACTCTATTGGGCGCTACATGGCGGGAGTTCCTGTTCTGCGCGTTATGCGCCAGCTAACCAAAGTGGCGGTCACGTGCCTTTTCGCATGGGCCGGTCCAAAAACGACAAATACTCGCCCACTCAGTTTTCGCACTTGACAAGTGGAGGGGCTTGCCATCTCAAAAAAAAAGTGGATGGGCTTGATCTTTGACTGGATGACCCTTGATGTTTCACTTTCGAAAAAAAATCATTAATGTGAGCAAAATCATGAAATGGAGAAAAATCATCCATGTAAGAAAAAAATGGTAAATTTGGAAAGAATTGTAAAAAGTTTGGTGAAAAAAGGAATAAACTTTATTATCTGTTTGGGAACCGCCTATGATGCATCTAGTGTGGAAATATATTGAAATCTCTCAGTCGTTTTCGTTGATAGGAAAGGTATGCCACTCAAAATATTTTTCTCTATCAATTTAAAAACTTGAGCTCTGGCACCTCTGTGAATCGCTACTTCCCTCTATGAAAGGCCTATCTATTTACTTTATGCAATTTTTATTTTCAATTTGAGTCTCCATCTTCTCTTATAAAGCACCAACTAGGAGGCACTAAAATCGTACTTGAGCATTAGGTGTACCTAATATTTGAGTGTGTATTATGAATGGATCAATTATTGAGCATGATGGGCTAGGGATAACTTGCTTTAGTGTTGATATTTTGAAAGATATGGTTGCTTGTTGATATGCTTGAGTATTAAAGTTTCATGTCAATACTAGACTATTGCTTTGAACCATATGAAAAGTCCAAATGTCCATGTTGTAAAGAAAAGAATATGTGATGAACATGACAGGCAGCATTCCACATCAAAAATTCTGTTTTGTCATTTACCTACTCGAGGAAAAGTAGGAATTAAGCTTGGGGATGTTATAACAATTGCACTCTATTGGGCCTACATGGCGGGAGTTCCTGTTCTGTACTTTATGCGCTAGCTAACCGAAGTGGCGGTCACGTGCATTTTCGCATGGGCCGTCCCAACAACGACAGATACTCGCCCACTCAGTTTTTCACACTTGACAAGTGGAGGGGCTTGCCATCTCAAAAAAAGTGGATGGGCTTCATCTTTGACCGGATGACCCTTGATGTTTCACTTTCGAAAAAATCATTAATGTGAGCAAAATCATGAAATAGAGAAAAATCATCAATTTGAGAAAAAATGGTAAATTTGTAAAAATTATCATAAAAGGTCGCAAATTCAAAAAACGGAAATGGATTCGAAAAAAGTTTGAAAAATTAAAAATGATCACTAATTAAAAAAGAGTTCATCAATTTTGATATATTTGACAAATTTAAAAACGTTCAACAACTTTGAAAAAGGTCATGGATTTAAAGAAAGTTCGTCAGTATTTTAGAAAAGTTCAGGCGTTGTGAAACAAAACTCGTTGATTCGCAAAATGTTCGTGCATAACGAAAAAAAGAAGGAAAGTAAAAGTCGTCAAACAGAAATTATTATTTGACGTACAAAAGAAAGAACTAAACAAGAAAAAGGGAGTACATAATCGCAACAGGTTTGTTGTCTAGATTGGTTATTGCAGTTATATTTGACATGGAAGTAGTCGGTATGAATCACCTTGGGCATGTGCTTTTTTGCAGGTTAATAGAAAAAAAGGTAAATGGGCCAGCCCAGCCGTTTCCGTGGTTCAAATCACCACGGGTGCGTGAATTTTTACATGCTAACAAAAAAGCTAAATGGGCCATCTTAGCCCGTTTGCTTGTAAAAAAAGTAATGGGCGTTCAAGACGTCGAATAGGAAACCAGCTACAGGATTTGCCAACTGCAGTTTTCTATGTGTTGGCGTTACAAACGCCTGAAAGTTTCCAGCAGTTGCGAAGAGGGTGGAGACAGCGACGACAAAGAGGACAAATATGTCGACATTGGTGAGGTGGGTCCACTGGCCTGATGGCCACCGACAAGCGGGCTAGAAGATGACAAGGGAAGAACAATGCATGCGGCCATGGCATGTTTGCGCAGACGCAAACCCATTCCAAATTTGGGTTAGAAATGGGTAAAGCGGACAGGAAAACTGACAACATTATGTTTTGCGTCGCCGGCTTGGACCATGGTTTTCTGACCATGTAGACAGGAA
This sequence comes from Hordeum marinum, assembly GCA_022496015.1. Lineage (NCBI taxonomy): Eukaryota > Viridiplantae > Streptophyta > Magnoliopsida > Poales > Poaceae > Hordeum > Hordeum marinum. Next base: position 560,856,723 of record CM039678.1, read on the forward strand.
CGGATGCGGGCGGGCGAAATATGTCGCCCCATTGGAGTTCTTTTTCTCACGAGCAGACAAGTGGCACACTGTGCATCACTTGTCGCAATCTGGTAGTTTTTTTTCTATAGATTATTTCATTCCAAATATTATATCTCTTGAATCATGCGTTCAAGTCCTAAGCAGTTATCATTGTTGCATTTGTTGCGTCGAGATATTCGAAAGTAGATCTCATATTAATATATTTCGGCAAATTGATTTTCGTGAACAAATGGGGAATAACCGGAAATGATAAATGGGAAGAAAAGGGAACACCGAAAAGAATACAAAAACCGAAGATCGAAAAGGCTGGAAGAAAATGAATAAAACCGAAATGAATACGAATATGAAGAAAACAAAAGAAAAAACCCGTAGCTTGGAAGCACGGTTGCACTTTTTCACTCTTTTGTCCCTTTTTTTAGAAGCACAATTGTGATTGTCACGGAAGCAAATCTTTGGTTCCGCATGAAGATAATTTGTGCTTTTTGTAGAAGCGCAAAATTTGTTTTCAGAAAGAACGACACAGATTTCTTTTCCTGAGAAGTATAATTGTGCTTCTCGTGGAAGCAAATACGTGATTCTCGTGGAAGGACACTTTCGCAAGAACCACAACACATATTTTTCCGAGAGGCAAAACTGTGTTTCTCGTGAACGCAAATATATGCTTACACGAGAAGTAAAAAAATCTCATGTAATTACATATTTGTTTTGTTTTTGAGAAGCACATATTTGTTTTTCCAAGAAACGTTATTGTGCTTCTCATAGAAGCAAATATGTGCTTCTTATCGAAGAACTTTTTTTCAATAAGCACACCTGTGCTTCACAAAAAAAATCTCTAACACATACGGAGAACCAAAAACATTTTTTTTTTACAAAACCCATCAAAATCCCAAAAACGTGTAAAAAATATCCAAAGGATGCCCCAGCACGCGGCACATGGCGACAACTGGATGCACCACTTTGGGCACTCCTAGGTTCAAATGTGACCCTTGCGTGAGGCCCCCAAGGGGTAAACATTGGTTAGTTGCTTCACATTTGCTAGAATTCAGAAAAAGAGGAACATTCTTGTGATTTGAGTCCATTTGCACCTTCAAAGGGCCGTCAAGGTGCTTGAGGGGACGGAAGAAACGAGAAATGCCTATTTTTTTATAATAGAAATTCCTATTTTTGTCTGCTTAACCGACCGGTCCATCTAGGCTAGTTGCTTGCCATGCGGAAATAAGTTTCTACCGTGTTTTGTTCTGTTATTTCAATACGGATTTTTTGGTTTCCATTGAGTTTTATTTCTGTTTTTTATTTGTATTTCTTTATTCCATTTTACTTATTTTCTTACATATAATGTTATTAATACACGAATTTGTTTCTCAATGATGAAGAATTTTCGATGTTAACGAAGATTTTTTTTAATACCTAAACATTTTATCAACTCCTGAATTTTTATTTTTGGATTTAGTGAACTTTAAATTTCATGAATTTATAATTTTTTACAAATTCTCGAATATTTTTGAAATTATGAATATTGACTTCTAAAATTCATGAATAATTTGAAAAATCCTCAAATCTTTTACAATAATACTTTTATATATATCAAAGATTTATTTTGGAGCCAGGCATTTTAGCTTTTTCCATCGGATTATACAAAATATCGAACAACACCTTCTTTTTCTTGACTCACAACCTTGGTAGTTCGGACGGCCTACTGTGAGTTGTAGCAACTATCTAACGCGAACACGGTACAAACCCTATGAAACCAAATCTTATTGGCCTAGCACTCCTAGAGACTCTAAATTGATTTACTTGTCTATCTTGATCTTACATGATGAATAATTGGTCATTTTATATTTCTTACTATATATAAGAGACTGAATGGTAATGATATTGTACATTTCTACTTTGTGCAAGTTTTTTTGTAAAACTGTAGATTTGTAATAAAGGATCGTGTGAACCATCTATGTTATTTCTAAAAAATAATAATTGTAACATGTTTCATTGAGGATTAGTGTTTTCTTAGAAGTTCATATTTTGGATTAAAATCATCTAAGAAAGTGGATGTTACTATGTTACACATTATCAGACATGCCATATTTCTCAAAGCATAATTATATTTCCCAACCATGATTACTCATGCCTAAAAAACAGGTTATTGATAGCGATCAAAGATTAGTGGAAATCAAAACATAATTAAGGAATATACTCAAGAGGATGCAACACATGAGAATCAAGCACAAACAGAAAACCAGTAAGAATCATGCCAATGGTTCAAATTGTACTCTGGAAGTATAGTTTTTTTTCTTACCTAGTCATACACCACAAACCACCATTAAGATATTTGTTAGACCATGTACTTTACAAATCTCTACGCAAGTCTTTAATGATACTAAAATATACATGAATACGCATACACATACAAATATATAAATACATGTTGTAGAACTCATGCAAATGTGGAAAATTAATCTAAGGAGGTGTGCAATTATATATTTTTTATTTATTTTGTATTTAAGGGGTATTTTGTTTCAAAATCTTGTTAAGAGTTAATGTATCCAAAGAGAAAGAAAGTAGCACCATTTAAAAATAGTTTCAATGCAGCAAAATGCATGCATATTTTTTCAAATCTTTACATATTTTTATGTAACAAAATTATGTCATAAATTCAGCCAGTATTATGTTTTTGTTTACGTAGTAACAAAATATATCCGCTAAGATTATACTATGGTATAATTAAGTTATAATGAAGTATAATGTTTTCTATAAATTAGTTCTATTGCACTCTCCCTTGCCTAAAATCTTCTTAGGTCCAACCTTTTGGCCAAGTTAACTATTTTCTTCAAGAGATATCCAGTTTATCATTTTCATTTTTTTAACAGAGGATCTACTTCTACATCGTCAGTCAAATTTGTTAAGTCATGTACTTCCACTCCTTCTCCCGCGGTACGTTCACCTACCAAGGAGAATAACCGGTGTTGTTGTCGTCGTCTACCTCACCTTCTCCTTCCCCTGGCCAACCGAACCGAGGCTTTAACCATAATGCGGTTACTGAACCCCGCTTTAACCACAATGTGGTCACATAAGTCACCTCTACGATGTTCCTCATCACGACAGTCTGTAAGTAGCCAACGAGAAGAGGCAACATGAAAATAAAAATGGCCACTCGACCGACCTCAGCACTCCACTCCCTATTCGATTCTTTGACCGATTTAAAGAAAAAGAGAAAAATACAAGACAATGGATCCTCCATGGAAGGTAGTATTGCTCAAAAAACTATTGTAGAACAAGTTAATGAGGAGCCAAAATTTCTTGAAGTATGAATATATCACTTATCCTATATCACATTTTAGAAAGCACATTGAGTTGAACGTCCTATTATCAGATTAGCCATTCACATAAAGTGCGTTAAAATACGCTCTCCGCCCTTACTATCTATTTTTACACCGCGTCAAATTTTGAGTTTAAATTACTTAAAAAAATTGAATTTTAATGGATAAATCCATGTTTGAGAGAAAATGAAAGAGTGATGACTAGGAACTAGATATGATATGTAGGTGAATAAGATGCATAAACTGGAAAAAAAATCCCCCTACTATAGGGTCTACACGTTGCAACACCCTCATTCGTTCACATTGTTGATCAAACAGGTCATATGAGAATGAATCCAACTACATATTACTACCCTGCCCACTACATTTTTATTTATTTCCGAAAGGGGCAAAAAATATTAATAGGCTGACCAGTTTACTTAATTCGTTGAATCATTTAATGTTTGTGTCGTGCTCACACATATCACAGGGTAAAGATAGAATTCATGTTCTCCTTTTCATTTTATTTCTCATGTAATACATGTTGTTTTCTTTCTTATTTCAGTAAAATACAGAGGGAATCGATCACGGGTGCGGCATGCGGCGTGCTACTTCGATGCTAGTTCTTACCTAGTCATACACCGCAAACTACCATTAAGATATTTTTAGACCGTGTGCTTTACAAATATCTACGCAAGTATTTAAGGGTACTAAAATATACTTGAATACACATACACATGAAAATGTATAAATATATGGTGTATAGTACATGAAATTGTGAAAAAGAAATCTAAGGAGCCATGCGATTTTATCTTTTTTATTCCTTTTGCATTTAAGAGTATTCAATTTTAAAATTTTGTCAAGTGTTAATGTCTTAAAAGTTAATGAAACTAGAACTGTTTAAAAATAACTTAAATGTGGCACAATGCAAATATAATTTTTCAATAAGGGAAAACACATCATACCACCTGGTGGTAGTTACCCTCACATCTCATCAACTACCATGTGATAGAGTATATACCACTTTCTCATTCTAAGTGCATTCACATACTATATGTAAGTTTTTTTTAAACGAGTTATATGAAAGTATTGCATATATGTACAAAAAATAGTTGCATAGTGCGTACACACTCTCCGTTTTGACAGATACTACATACAACATACAAAACTTATGTGAGTGTAATACCACCATGTGGTAGAAAGCATTTGCGATTTTTCGATAATATACATATTATTCCTATATAAAAAAACAAATATCCAGTCATTGTAATGTTTTTGTTTATGTAATAACAAAATATAGCCGCTAAGATTATAGTATGATAGAATTAATTTATAAGAAAGTATTAAAGTTTTGTATAAATTTTAAAGTTTGTTCATCGAATTTACACCCTAGCCTTTCCAGGGAAGTCTTTTGTGAAGTGTCTGGCGGAACTGAAATGGCCTTAAAAGTAGTGCATATTGAAATGAATATAATGGACATGATTATTTTGAGCACCCTGGGGATCCTACACATTTCACGTTATTATGTTCTCCATGTTGCTATAAACTATAACTAAAATAAATTCTTGAGTTATTATCTACAGTTAAAGTTTCTTATGGTTGTAAATAATATCTAGTTTGTATCACTTAAATAAAATCGATTTGGTCATTAAGGTATGCTCTATTGTTTCACATTTGAGCTACCATTGAGCACTAATTTTAGAAATGTTAGTTTAGGTCATAGTTGTAGAGATAAGAAACTAATATATTGTCCAAATAGATTGTCTTCATGAACCACCTTTTTAGTGATGCACCTTCCACATGGTTGGTCTCTATTTTAACTTTGCTTTCTTTCTGCTTTATCCAATATTTAAGCTTGATGACTCCGAAACATGACCTACCTTTTTCTTGGTTGTCCTGCTTTTCAAACTTATCATAAATTTGGATGACTCCAACTTCTAGGATTTCCGCCTATTATTATTTGTCGGAAAAACATGGATTGTGTATTGAGATACTGTAAATTATAGTGTTAGTATATGCAATTTTTGGTTTACTAAACCTTAGTGACGACTCCTATTCATTGTAATTGCTTATTGTTCAGCATTAAAATCAGTATCATCTTCTGTATGGTTGTATACATGGGTATTTGATTTGATCCTTCATGACACTGCTACGTCATAAGATACTAGTTCGATGTTATATTTTACTTTACTTGGGGTTTCCATCGGTACCATGGTCAAGAAAGGCGTAACAAACAAACTGCATTATCTATGTTTTTACCTTCGACTTAGGCCGAGTTGTCAACATAAACTATGTTGGGAGTGGCGGAGTTCACCATACCATATAGTTCAATATAAAAGTATGTTGGTGGCTGCATGTAGAAAAAACTCCGGTCGATGATGTGTGTGGTAGGACCCATTCTTTTTATATTTGAAAAATGCAACACCTACAGCTCAATTCAGATACCTTTTGAATCATCCAAGGGGCGTGAAGTAGTTCTGGGAATCCATCCTCCATCCTACATCCTCCATCTTCCCTTCCTCCTTACCGCTTCACAGGATTATGATAAAGCGGGAAGCGTGTGAAGCTCCAAGCATCATTGTTCTCCTTCTCAACAAAAGGCAATAGTGACCAACCACTTTGTCTTACTTTTCTTTCGTTCTCGTACCTTCTCGAAGGATATAGAACCAAGAATAGGGAGCCTTCTAGGTAGGGATGGAAATTTTATCCATGGATCTGGATACCCATGGATACCCGACCGGGTTGGGCAAGGATATGAAGCGCATTTCAACCCATGGATCTGGATACATGCAAACAGCCGGGTTGGGCACGGTTATATTTGTTGCTCCATGGATCTCAAATGGATACCCGTATGGCATGTGTGCACATATGCTAGTGACACAAGTCTAAGCAAATATCCAACCCCAAGTCACTCACGATCATAAAAGGTCAAAGCCCGGCCTATCTCCCCCCCCCCCATATACCAGTATTTGAATTGCTGACAACGCTTGCCACGCTGTAGCCTGGCCTATCTTCCCTAATCCCCCACAACCCCACTAACCTAATTATTAAACCTAATCTAAGTTAATGAATGAGGGTGAGTTAATCTAATCTCTGGGAATGTCTCATGCTGATTTTTCTATGTCCCTGGAGCTCCATGGGTATTTGGGTATCTAATGGATTTGGGAATGGGCACAATTTGTGCCCATGAATGCTTCCGTGGAGGGGAAAAGGGTATGAAGATAGGTCATGGGTTGGATTTGGACCAGCTCCACCCGCCCCAAACCCGACCAATTTCCATCCCGACTTCTAGGCATTCTACTTGTATTGGGGTCGACCCTGGTTGGTCCTTGGTGATTCTAAACTTCACCTATTTTCCTTGCAATCAAACTATAGTATCACTATTTTTTTTACCGACTGGTTGTTTGAATTTATTTCTTCAGACCAACCGGTTATGTCAGTCGATAATCAGACCTTGGCTTATTTGTCGGCGGCGATTTGATCCGAGTGCCGAAGAGGAGTTGATAGAGCCATAAAACCCTTCTCTTCACCCCTAATCTCGACGGCGGTGTGTTCCCTAGCAGTGTTTGTGCACCGACTACATTCGGTACATGTTTGTTTATATGATGGTTTCTAAAACATCCTCCTTTGGCTGTAAAATCTCACCCTCCCTCCCAAATCTCGTGTTTTAAAGGTTGCGTGGCATAGATGGCAGTTGTCGATGGTGGAAGGATCTGTTGTACAAGGCGCAGTTGAAGCAAAAGAAGTGGTAAATGTTGGAAATATGCCCTAGAGGCAATAAATAAAGTGTTTATTATTATATTTCCTTGTTCATGATAATTATTTATTAGCCATGCTATAATTGTATTGACTGGAAACACATTGCATGTGTGGATGAATATACAACACTTTGTCCCTAGTATGCCTCTAGTGAACTAGCTCGTTGATCAAAGATGGTCAAGGTTTCCTAGCCATTGACATGTGATGTCATTTGATAACGGAATCACATCATTAGGAGAATGATGGGATGGACGAGACCCAAACTATAAATGTAGTATATGATCGTGTCAGTTTATTGCTACAGTTTTCTGCATGTCAAGTATATGTTCCTATGACCATGAGATCATGCAACTCACGGACACCAGAGGAGTGCTTTATGTGTATCAAACGTCGTAACATAACTGGGTGACTATAAAGGTACTCTACAGGTATCTCCGAGGGTGTCTATTGAGTTGGCATGGATCGACACTGGGATTTGTTACTCCGTGTGACGGAGAGGTATCTCAGGGCCCACTCAATAATACAATATCACAATAAGCCTTGCAAGCAATGTGACTAAGTGTTAGCCACGGGACTTGTATTATGGAATGAGTAAAGAGACTTGCCGGTAACGAGTTTGAACTAGGTATGGAGATACCGACGATCTAATCTCGGGCAAGTAACATACCAAAGAACAAAGGGAACATCATACGGGATTAACTGAATCCTTAACATAGAGGTTCGACCGATAAAGATCTTCGTAGAATATGTAGGAATCAATATGGGCATCCAGGTCCCGCTATTGGTTATTGACCTTAGAGGTGTCTCGGTCATCTCTACATAGTTCTCGAACCCGCAGGGTCTGCACACTTAAGGTTCGGTGACGTTTCGGTAGTGTATAGTTTGCATGGCGGTAACCGAAGGTTGTTCGGAGTCCCGTATGAGATCCCGGATGTCATGAGGATCTTCGGAATGGTCCGGAGGTAAATATTGATATATAGGAAGTCCTGTTTTGGTCACCGGAAAAGTTCCGGGCTCATCGGTAGTGTACCGAGAGTGTCGGGAGGGTACCGGGGACCATCGGGAGAGGGTATTTCGACCCAAGAGGCTACATGGGCTGTGGGAGAAGGTATTGTTGGAAATATGCCCTAGAGGCAATAATAAAGTGGTTATTATTGTATTTCCTTGTTCATGATAATTGTCTATTGTTCATGCTATAATTGTGTTAACCGGAAACCGTAATACATGTGTGAATACATAGACCACAACATGTCCCTAGTGAGCCTCTAGTTGGCTAGCTCGTTGATCAATAGATGGTCACGGTTTCATGATCATGGACATTGGATGTCGTTGATAACGGGATCACACCATTAGGAGAATGATGAGATGGACAAGACCCAATCCTAAGCATAGCACAAGATTGTGTAGTTCGTCTGCTAAAGCTTTTCCAATGTCAAGTATCGTTTCCTTAGACCATGAGAGTGCAACTCCCGGATACCATAGGAATACTTTGGGTGTGCCAAACGTCACAACGTAACTGGGTGGCTATAAAGGTACATTGTGGGTATCTCCGAAAGTGTCTGTTGGGTTGGCACAAATCGAGACTGGGATTTGTCACTCCGTGTGACGGAGAGGTATCTCTGGGCCCACTCGGTAAGACATCATCATAATGATCTCAATGTGACTAAGGAGTTATCCACGAGATGATGTGTTACGGAACGAGTAAAGAGACTTGCTGGTAACGATATTGAACAAGGTATAGGGATACCGACGATCGAATCTCGGGCAAGTATCATACCGGTAGACAAAAGGAATTGTATACGGGATTGATTGAATCCCTGACATCGTGGTTCATCCGATGAGATCATCGTGGAGCATGTGGGAGCCAACATGGGTATCCAGATCCAGCTGTTGGTTATTGACCGGAGAGGTGTCTCGGTCATGTCTACGTGTCTCCCGAACCCGTAGGGTCTACACACTTAAGGTTCGATGACGCTAGGGTTATAGGGAAATAGTGTACGTGGTTACCGAAGGTTGTTCAGAGTCCCAAATGAGATACTGGACGTCACGAGGAGCTCCGGAATGGTCCGGAGGTAAAGATTCATATATAGGAAGTGAGGTTTTGGTCACCGGAAGAGTTTCGGGAATTACCGGTAGCGTACCGAGACCACCGGAAGGGTTCCGGGGGTCCACCAAGTGGGGCCACCAGCACCAGAGGGCTGCATGGGCCGAGAGTGGAAGGGAACAGCCCCATAGTGGGCTGGTGCACCCTCCACCCTGGCCCAAGGCGCAGGAAAGGTGGGAAGGAGGGGAAACCCAGGTCCAGATGGGCCTAAGGCCCACCTAGGGCTGCGCCCTCCTCTCCCCCTCTCTGGCCGGCAGCCAGATCCCATCTGGGGATGCCGCCACCCCTAGGGTGGGAACCCTAGGGGCTGCGCCTTCCCCTCCCCTCCTCCTATATATAGTGGGGGTTTTGGAGGCTGACAACACACGACACGAGTTCTCTCTCTCTCTCGGGCAGCCCCATCCCACTTCCTTCTCCTCCTTCGTAGTGCTTGGTGAAGCTCTACCGGAGTACCACGCAGCTCCACCGCCACCACGCCATCATGCTGCTGAATCTCTCCCTCAACCTCTCCTTCCTCCTTGCTGGATCAAGGCGTAGGAGACGTCACCGGGCTGCATGTGTGTTGAACGCGGAGGCGCTATTGTTCGGTGCTAAGATCGGATTCCACTGTGATCTGAATCGCTGTGAGTACGACTCCACCAACCGCGTTCTTGTAACGCTTCCGCTTAGCGATCTTCAAATTTATGAAGATGCAATCTCTCCCCACTCGTTGTTGGTTTCTCAATAGATAGATCTTGGTGATCGTAGGAAAATTTTGATTTACTACTACGTCTACCAACAGTGGCATCATGAGCTAGGTCTATGCGTAGAATCTATGCACGAGTAGAACACAAGTTGTTGTGGGCGTCGATCTTGTTAATTTGCTTACCACTACTAGTCCTATCTTGATTCGGCGGTATTGTGGGATGAAGCGTCCCGGACCGAGTTTATATGTATGCTTACGTGAGACTGGTTCCATCGCCTGACATGCCCTTGTTGCATAAGTTGGCTAGCGGATGTCTGTCTCTCCCACCTTAGTCGGATCGGATTCAATGAAAAGGGTCCTTATGAAGGGTAAATATCAATTGGCATATCACGTTGTGGTTTTGGCGTAGGTAAGAAACGTTCTTGCTAGAAACCTATAGCAGCCACGTAAAAAACTTGCAACTACAAATTAGATGACGTCTAACTTGCTTTTGCAGCATATGCCTTGTGATGTGATATGGCCAAAGAATGTGATGTGATGCATTGTGATGTATGAGATTGATCATGTTCTTGTAATAGGATTCACGACTTGCATGTCGATGAGTATGACAACCGGCAGGAGCCATAGGAGTTGTCTTATTTTATTGTATTACCTGCGTATCAATCATAGATGCCATGTAATTACTTTACTTTATTGCTAAACGTTAGCCAGAGTAGTAGAAGTAATAGTTAGCGAGACAACTTCATGAAGACACGATGATGGAGATCATGATGATTGAGATCATGGTGTCGTGCCGGTGACAGTGATGATCATGGTGCCCCGAAGATGAAGATCAAAGGAGCAAGATGATATTGGCCATATCATGTCACTATATTGATTGCATGTGATGTTTATCATGTTTACATCTTATTTTCTTAGAACGACTGTAGTAAATAAGATAATCTCTCAATAAAATTTCAAGAAAAGTGTTCACCCTAACTGTGCACCATTGCTAAGGATCGTTGTTCTGAAGCACCACGTGATGATCGGGTGTGATAGGTTCTAACGTTCGCATACAACGGGTGTAAGCCAGATCTAACAAAGAGAATACCTTGGAGCTTTGTGATGAACTACAACATGCAGGGTATGGAGAAGTCCATTCCTGAGTTGTACTCGATGCTGAAATTAGCGGAGGTCAAGATCAAAAACGAGCATCAAGTGTTGATGGTGAATAAGACCACTAGTTTCAAGAAAGGCAAGGGTAAGAAGAACTTCAAGAAGGATGGCAAAGCTTTTGCCGCGCCCGGTAAGCAAGTTGCCGGGAAGAAGAACAAGAATGGACCCAAGCCTGAGACTGAGTGCTTTTATTGCAAGGGTACCGGTCACTGGAAGCGGAACTGCCCCAAGTACTTAGCGGATAAGAAGACTGGCAGCGTTAAAGGTATATGTGATATACTTGTTATTGATGTGTACCTTACCAGTGGTCGAAGTAGCTCCTGGGTATTTGATACCGGTGCGATTGCTCACATTTGTAACTCCAAGCAGGATCTGCGGAATAAGCGGAGACTGGCAAAGGACGAGGTGACGATGTGCGTGGGGAATGATTCCAAGGTCGATGTGATCGCTGTCGGCACGGTACCTCTACATCTACCTTCGGGATTAGTTTTAAACCTTAATAATTGTTATTTAGTACCACCTTTGAGCATGAACATTGTATCTGGATCTCGTTTAATGCGAGATGGCTACTCATTTAAATCTGAGAATAATGGTTGTTCTATTTATATGAGAGAAATGTTTTATGGTCATGCTCCGCTAGTCAATGGTTTATTTTTGATGAATCTCAAACGTGATGTTACACATGTCCATAGTGTGAGTACCAAAAGATGTAAGATTGATAACGATAGTCCCACTTACATGTGGCACTGTAGCCTTGGTCATATTGGTGTCAAACGCATGAAGAAGCTCCATGTCGATGGACTTTTGGAGTCTCTTGATTTTGAATCATTTGACACGTGCGAGCCATGCCTCATGGGCAAGATGACCAAGACTCCATTCTCTAGAACAATGGAGCGAGCAACTGACTTGTTGGAGATAATACATACCGATGTATGCGGTCCAATGAGCGTCGAGGCTCGCGGTGGCTACCGTTATGTTCTCACCCTCACTGATGACTTGAGCGGATATGGGTATGTCTATTTAATGAAACATACATCTGAAACCTTTGAAAGGTTCAAGGAATTTTAGAGTGAGGTAGAGAATCAATGTGATAGAAAAATAAAGTGCCTACGATCTGATCATGGCGGACAGTATTTAAGTCATGAGTTTGGCATGCACCTAAGGAAATGTGGAATTGTTTCACAACTCACGCCGCCTGGCACACCTCAGCGAAATGGTGTGTCTGAACGTTGTAATCGCACTCTATTGGATATGGTGCGATCTATGATGTCTCTTACCGACTTACCGCTATCATTTTGGGGATATGCATTAGAGACTACCGCATTCACTTTAAATAGGGCACCATCAAAATCTGTTGAGACGACACCATATGAATTATGGTTTGGAAAGAAACCTAAGCTGTCGTTTCTAAAAGTTTGGGGATGCGATGCTTATGTGAAGAAACTTCAACCTGAGAAGCTTGAACCCAAAGAGGAAAAGTGTGTCTTCATAGGATATCCCAAAGAGACTATTGGGTGTACCTACTACCTCAGATCCGAAGGCAAAGTCTTTGTTGCCAAGAATGGATCCTTTCTTAAGAAAGAGTTTCTCTCGAAAGAAGTAAGTGGGAGGAAAATAGAACTTGATGAGGTAATCGTACCTCCACTCGAACCGGGGAGTAGCGCAGCACGGGAAGTTGTTTCCATGGAGCCTCCACCGGCTAGAGAGGAAGTTAATGATGATGATCATGAAACTTCAGATCAAGTTGCTATTCGAAGGTCCACTAGGACACGTTCCGCGCTAGAGTGGTACGGCAACCCTGTCTTGGAGATCATGTTGTTAGACAACGGTGAACCTTCGAACTATGAAGAAGCGATGGCGGGCCCGGATTCCAACAAATGGCTTGAAGCCATGAAATCCGAGATAGGATCCATGTATGAGAACAAAGTATGGACTTTGGTGGACTTGCCTGATGATAAGCGAGCCATTGAAAATAAATAGATCTTTAAGAAGAATACTGACGCGGATGGTAATGTGATCGTCTATAAGGCTCGGCTTGTCGCTAAGGGTTATCGACAAGTTCAAGGAGTTTGACTATGATGAGACTTTCTCACCCGTAGCGATGCTGAAGTCCGTCCGAATCATGTTCGCAATTGCCGCATTTTATGATTATGAGATCTGGCAAATGGATGTCAAAACGGCATTCCTTAATGGCTTCCTCAAGGAAGAACTGTATATGATGCAGCTGGAAGATTTTGTCGATCCTAAAGATGCTAACAAGGTATGCAAGCTCCAGCGCTCCGTCTATGGGCTGGTGCAAGCATCTCGGAGTTGGAACATTCGCTTTAATGAGGTGATTAAAGCGTTTGGATTTATACAGATTTATGGAGAACCCTGTATTTATAAGAAAGTGAGTGGAAGCTCTGTAGCATTTCTCATATTATATGTGGATGACATACTGTTGATGGGAAATGATATAGAACTCTTGGAAAGTGTAAAGGCCTACTTGAATAAGTGTTTTTCAATGAAGGACCTTGGAGAAGCTGCTTACATATTAGGCATCAAGATCTATAGAGATAGATCAAGACGCCTCATTGGTCTTTCACAAAGCACATACCTTGACAAGATATTGAAGAAGTTCAATATGGATCAGTCCAAGAAGGGGTTCTTGCATGTGTTATAGGGTGTGAGATTGAGTACGACTCAATGCCCGACCACGGCAAAGGATAGAGAAGAGATGAGTGTCATCCCCTATGCTTCAGCCATAGGCTCTATTATGTATGCCATGCTGTGTACCAGACCTGATGTGAACCTTGCCATAAGTATGGTAGGGAGGTACCAAAGTGATCCCGGAGCGGAACACTGGACAGCGGTCAAGAATATCCTGAAGTATCTGAAAAGGACCAAGGACATGTTTCTCGTATATGGAGGTGCTGAAGAGCTCGTCGTAAAGGGTTACGTCGATGCTAGCTTCAACACAGATCCGGATGACTCGAAGTCACAAACCGGATACGTGTATATTTTGAACGGAGGGGCAGTCAGCTGGTGCAGGAGCAAGCAAAGCGTCGTGGCGGAATCTAGATGTGAAGCGGAGTACATAGCTGCTTCGAAAGCAGCAAAGGAAGGAGTCTGGATGAAGGAGTTCATCACCGACCTAGGAGTGATTCCCAATGCGTCAGGCCCGATGACTCTATTTTGTGACAACACTGGAGCTATTGCCCTTGCGAAGGAGCCCAGGTTCACAAGAAGACAAGACACATCAAGCGTCGTTTCAACTCCATCCGTGATTACATTTAGGAGGGAGATATAGATATTTGTAAAGTACATACGAATCTGAATGTCGCAGATCCGTTGACTAAACCTCTCTCACGAGCGAAACATGATCAACACCAGAATGCTATGGGTGTTCGATTCATCACATTGTAACTAGATTATTGACTCTAGTGCAAGTGGGAGACTATAGGAAATATGCCCTAGAGGCAATAATAAAGTGGTTATTATTGTATTTCCTTGTTCATGATAATTGTCTATTGTTCATGCTATAATTTTGTTAATCGGAAACTGTAATACATGTGTGAATACATAGACCACAACATGTCCCTAGTGAGCCTCTAGTTGGCTAGCTCGTTGATTAATAGATGGTCACGGTTTCATGACCATGGACATTGGATGTCGTTGATAACGGGATCACATCATTAGGAGAATGATGTGATGGACAAGACCCAATCCTAAGCATAGCACAAGATCGTGTAGTTCGTCTGCTAAAGCTTTTCCAATGTCAAGTATCGTTTCCTTAGACCATGAGATTGTGCAACTCCCGGATACTATAGGAATACTTTGGGTGTGCCAAACGTCACAACGTAACTGGGTGGCTATAAAGGTACACTACGGGTATCTCCAAAAGTGTCTATTGGGTTGGCACGAATCGAGACTGGGATTTGTCACTCCGTGTGACAGAGAGGTATCTCCGGGCCCACTCGGTAAGACATCATCATAATGAGCTCAATGTGACTAAGGAGTTAGCCACGAGATGATGTGTTACGGAACGAGTAAAGAGACTTGCCGGTAACGAGATTGAACAAGGTATAGGGATACCGACGATCGAATCTCGGGCAAGTATCATACCGGTAGACAAAGGGAATTGTATACGGGATTGATTGAATCCCCGACATCGTGGTTCATCCGATGAGATCATCGTGGATCATGTGGGAGCCAACATGGGTATCCATATCCTGTTGTTGGTTATTGACCGGAGAGGTGTCTCGGTCCTGTCAACGTGTCTCCCGAACCCGCAGGGTCTACACACTTAAGGTTCGATGACGCTAGGGTTATAGGGAAATAGTGTACGTGGTTACCGAAGGTTGTTCGGAGTCTCGGATGAGATCATAGACGTCATGAGGGGCTCCAGAATGGTCCGGAGGTAAAGATTCATATATAGAAAGTGAGGTTTTGGTCACCGGAAGAGTTTCGGGAATTACCGGTAGCGTACCGGGACCACCGGAAGGTTTTCGGGGGTCCACCAAGTGGGGCCACTAGCCCAGAGGGCTGCGTGGGCTGAGAGTGGAAGGGACCAGCCCCAGAATGGGCTGGTGCGCCATCCACCCTGGCCCAAGGCGCAGGAAAGGTGGGAAGGAGGGGAAACCCTAGGTCCAGATGGGCCTAAGGCCCACCTAGGGCTGCGCCATCCTCTCCCCCTCTTTGGCCGGCGGCCAGATCCCATCTGGGGCTGCGCCCTCCCCTCCCCTCCTCCTATATATAGTGGGGGTTTTGAAGGCTGCCAACACATGACACGAGTTCTCTCTCTCTCTCGGGCAGCCCCATCCCTCTTCCTTCTCCTCCTTTGTAGTGCTTGGTGAAGCTCTGCCAGAGTACCACGCAGCTCCACCGCCACCACGCCGTCGTGCTGCTGAAGCTCTCCCTCAACCTCTCCTTCCTCCTTGCTGGATCAAGGCATAGGAGACGCCACCGGGCTGCACGTGTGTTGAACGTGGAGGTACGGTTGTTCGGTGCTAAGATCGGATCCACTGCGATCTGAGTCGCTACGAGTACGACTCCACCAACCGCATTCTTGTAACGCTTCCTCTTAGCGATCTTCAAAGGTATGAAGATGAAATCTCTCCCCACTCGTTGCTGGTTTCTCCATAGATAGATCTTGGTGATCGTAGGAAAATTTTGATTTACTACTACGTCTACCAACGGGTATGCCAGCCATTAGTGGGTTGGCCAAAGTCCTACAGAAGGCCCATGCAGCTGCGAAGAAATTCCTAAGAGCAAAAGGTGGGAAAAGGAAAAAAGGTGGAAATAAGGAAGGAGTCCTAATCCTACTAGGAGTGGAGGAGGAGGACTCCTCCTCTCCACTTCGGCCGAACCAAAGAGGGGCTGGCCCTTGCGCCAAGCCTCCTCCTCTCCTCCTCCTCCTATATATACTAGAGGTTTTAGGGTTTTCGCTACAGATTTTTAGCCACGTGCAACCCTACCCTCTAGTCCGTAGTTTCTCCTCTAGATCGGTTTCAGCTGTGCTTAGGCGAAGCCCTGCTGGAATTACTCCACCACCATCGCCGCAACACCGTCGCGCTGCCGGAGAACTCGTCTACCTCTCCGCTCCCTCTTGCTGGATCAAGAAGGCAGAGATCGTCATCAAGCCGTACGTGTGCTAAACGCGGAGGTGCTGTCCGTTCGGTGCTAGATCGGGACGGATCGTGATTGGATTGCGGGACGCTCGGCGATTTGGATCGTGAAGACGTTCGACTACATCAACCGCGTTTCTTAACGCTTCCCGCCTAGCGATCTACAAGGGTACGTAGATCCACTCTCCCTCTCGTAGATGCTCATCACCATGGATAGGCCTTTCGTGTGCGTAGGAAATTTTTGTTTCGCATGCAACGTTCCCCAACAGTAAAATCTCCTCCTGGTCTGACAGATCAATGAAGTCGCGATGACATGGTAATGTGTTGTTCTGAAATACTCGCCCCTATTTAATATATGAGATCATGGGTGGTGATATGACTCTCAACTCATGAAAACCTCAAGTTTCAGTCTCTACAACTAGATGTTATGAACTTATAAACAAGTACATAATTGGAAAAACATGGGTTTGGGGATTATTGAGAGCATGACAATACCAACTTCGAGAGTGTCTAGATAACTTTGGGAGAAATTCAAGCTACTTTATCTTATTTCATTGCTACTTCACAAAACCCGGAAAAAAACCACCCCATGCACCTAAAGGAGGACAAAATAGTGCCAAGAACATCACTCCCCAAGGTCCTCTAAGGCGTTGAAACGCCTCACATTGCTGGATCAGTGACAACCCACAACTATAGGGTATCTATTGTAGCCCTGTTTGATAAGTAAGAGTGCTGAACCCAACGAGGAGCAGAAGGAATTGGTTGATGGAAACTAGTAGGGAATCACTATAAAAGTTGGAAAGATTGTTTGATGGTTTGTTTGATCATTATAGTAATTGCAAGATTATGAATAGTAAAAAAAGGGCAATGGAGTATCAAGTGTACCAATCCTTAATTATTCCAAGTAAAGCCAACTATTTTACTTAGAGGGATGAAATAGCTCTCGATGACATACGGAAGTTTCACCTAATTACTTTCATTTAGTTTCATTGAGTTAACAATCCTGCTTTTATAATTTGTTGTCTTGTGCAACTTTAATAGTGTGTTGTTCTTACTTTAATAAACAACATACTTATGCTTATTTTCTCTATGCAAGCATCCACAAATACAAGATAATAATTAAGATAACATCAAACAATAGCATTGAACTTTGGGGATTCAACAACCCCTCATGCAACAATTCATTAACTTAGGGTTCGGTATTTTCTGTCACTCCAACCACCCATCATAGATAGGCTAATCACACAATGCTCCTTGTTATTAGGGACTTACTAGATGAATTACAGGGTGTTGCTATTTTCTCCAAATTGTACTTGAGAAGTGGCTACCATTACCATCACATAGAATGCAAGAGCATGACACTGCCAAAACTACTTTTAGCACACACTATGGGCATTATGAGTACCTTGTAATGCCCTTTGAATTATCTAATGCTCATTCCACTTTCCAAAAGCTAATGAACAATGTCCTAGTAACATTTGTAAGAAAAATTGCTTTGGTCTTCTTTGATGACATCTTGAACACTTGGTACATATGTAGCAAATAATATTTGCAAATTGCGATCCAATTGGTTATTTGCAAAAATCAGGAAATGCACTTTTGCACAACCACAACTGGAGTACCTAGGATATATTATCAGAGGTGATGGTGTGGCCACAGATTCCTTAAAATTGAGGTTGTGGTGAAGTGTCCACCCCAATGTAACACAACTCAGAAGCTTCGTAGGGCTAACTAGTTACTGGAAAAGGTTTATGCAGAATGGATTCATTTGCAAAACCATGTCAATTCTTTAAAAGAGGGCAGTTTCAAATGGGAAGTTGAACAACTAGAGGCTTTTAATACACTGAATCACAACCTCACCCAAGCACAAGTATTGCCCCTACCATACTTTACAAATCATTTTGTACTAGAAACTGATGTTTGTACATATGGAATTATTGTTGTCCTTATGTAGGGAGGCTGGCCAATCTTATTTTTTAGTAAAACTATTTGTCCTAGGGCCTCTGCAATGTCAACCTATGATAAGGAGGCTCCATAAATCATTGAGGCACTAAAGCACTAGAGACAATATTTTGATACTTCCTCATTAATCATTAAAACTGACCAGTAGTGCCTTAAAAATATCCAAGAACAAAAACTGACTAAGGGAATTCAGCACATGCTATTTGTGAAGTTACATGGAACAAATTTACTCTTGAATACAAAAAGGGCAACAAAAATAGAGTAGCTCATGAATTATCCAAAGTACAATATAAAATTCACTCCTTAATAGCCTGCTCTACTAAACCTGCTTGGATTTCTGAATTGGTGACTAGTTACAGGGATGATCAGGAAGTGCAAGGACCTACTAGTGTAACTAAGTTCTAGTCATGGTACTATCCTAAAGTATACCTTACAACAAGGGGCGTCAAGGTACAAAAATAGAATAGTCATTGGCACACACAGATATCTCAGAACCAAGTTAGTGTTTGCTCTATACAACTCTTAACTTGGGGACCATTCTAGACACATAGCTACTTAACAAAGAGTAAAACTCATCTTTCACTGGCTAGGCATGAACCATTTCATTGTGGGATTCACTAAAGAATGCCCACCCTATGAAATCAATATGTTGGAGCATGTAAGTATCCTGGACTTCTACAACCTCTACTAGTACCTGATTTGCTTGGTGTCACATTACTTGGATTTTGTGGAAGGTCTTCTAGTATCCAGTAACAAATATATTATATTGGTTGTAGTGGACATATTCACTAAATACATCAATTTCATTGCCCTCAAACACCCTATCACTGTCAATATTGTCGTCGATGCTTTCAGTAACAATATATTCAACTGCATAGACTTCCTTCAATGATTATCACACATAGAGACATGATTTTCCCCAGCGACAGGATCCTTTCAGAAAGTAATGTGTCAAACTACACTTCGGTACATCCTATCGCCCTCAATTTGTTGGACAAGTTGAAAGAGTTAACCGGTGTTTGGAGAACTACTTAAGATGCATGGCTTTCTTACAACCCAACAAGTGGTTTATATGGCTCCCGTTATCTAAATGATGGTACGACACCAGCTATTACACTTCCTTGAAGATCACCCCCTTCCAAGATTTATACAACATACCTCCCAACAGGTTAGCTAAAGCAGCATTATACCCCAATGAACAAACTGAAACATTCTCTTCTATCATCGTAGATGAACAAACTGCTACCCACATCAAGGAAAATATCCTAAGTGCACAAGCAAAAATGAAGCACCATACTGACAAGAAAAGATCCAAGAGAACAATGGAAGCAGTAGACATGGTCTACTTAAAACTGTAACCTTATCGACACACCAATATAATCATCCACAAGTGGTTTAAGTTGCACTCCAAACAGTATGGGCCATTTAGGGTACTACAAAAGATTGACCAGGCTCAGCCAGCTTCAGAAGCACTTGAGCCCTCTGGCCATACCCAACCCCAAGCTTCCACTACTAAACCCGGATGGCACTATCCTATTGAAACCTAAGCAATTTCTCTAAGATAATATTGATTCCTCGAACCCAAGGAAACATTGACATTTCAGTGGTTCCTTGGTGGATCAAGTGGAGCAACATGCCTATGCAAGAGGCTACTTCGGAAGATGCTACTTTCATTCTTAAGGTTTTTCCGTAGTTCCAGCCATGAGGACAAGTTTGGACTCGTTTCCTTGTTCCAAGCTCCCAAGCATCGTTGTTGATCTTGCATTACTGCTTCATGGGTGATGAAGCTGGCGACGTTAATCTACTATTGGGTGGCTACAAAGTTCCCACACATCGTTGTTGTCCTTTCCAGCAAAAGCTACAGTGAGCAACAACTCCATTTTACTCTTCTTTTGTTCTCATCCCCATTGTAAGGCCATAAAGCCAAGGATCAAGAGCCCTCTAGGGTATTATTCTTGCACTGGGGTAAACCCTAGCCGCCATCATTCATGGCTAGCCTGTACGTGTATCTGAACTTTGCTTTTTTTTCCTCGCGATCAAGCTATAGTTCTTTTAAAAGTTTTGTTGTTCAGTGAGTGATTGTCTGGTTTAGTTCTTCAGACCAACCCGGTCAGTGTGTATCACCGGTTCCCTTGAGGGCAAAGCATACGACTGGACATGCCAAAGATA
This sequence comes from Hordeum marinum, assembly GCA_022496015.1. NCBI lineage: Eukaryota > Viridiplantae > Streptophyta > Magnoliopsida > Poales > Poaceae > Hordeum > Hordeum marinum. Next base: position 560,877,477 of record CM039678.1, read on the forward strand.
GCTTATACTCCCTTCCTTCCTAAATGTGTGTCACGGTTTTTTATTTACAATGCAGACTACATACGAAGCAAATGAATGAACCTACACTCTAAGCTACATCTATATAAATCCATATGTAGCCTATATGAAAATCTCTAGACTGATTTATATTTAGAAACGAAGGTAGTATATGCTAACACGGAACAACTGAAACATGAATTGAATATGGAATAGCGACATGCACCCTACCAAACACACCCATACGTGGCCCGCTCGGTGCGAGCTAGCGCGGGGCTAGCCCTCCTCCTGCAAAGCCCTCTAGCGAACTTCTCGATTCGCTTTCAATATAGAAGTGCCATTTTAATTGCGCGGAGAAGTTTTCTAGAGCCGTAGGAGCTCGCGTGCACGCTCCGTTACTTGAACGAAACAAAAGCCAGCGTGCGCATGCATTTGGGCGAGTGCACAAGTCAAACTTACGGCTCTCAATGCATACTTAGTTCGATGCTACCTAAAGTCTTCTTCCCCATGCCCCTAAACAAAGCAAGTCTTCTTCTCCATCACACCCTACCTGCGCAGATCTAGTCAGGATATCATCATAAACATATGTCATTATCTGTGGTCATATCAATTGCAGAGATTGATCAATTAGTTAGCTAGGTAGCTTCGCTCCTCCTTCACAGCACATCATTCAGGTTCTTCGTGTTCTCTCTTCCTTCTGCCGTGGTGTGGTGAATACTCACACATACACGTGTGCCTACATAGAGCGATCGAGGATGAAAATGAAAGCAAGCCCGGTCCTGACGGCGCTATTCGCAGTGGTGGTCGGGTTCTTGGTCGGCATTTCTTTTCCTGTGGACATCACACCAAAGGTAAACAATAACATTACTCATTCTGTATTACTGACTCTTAGCTGACTTTTTATCTGAACAAATGTATGCAGCTTCAGTGTGGCATACTGCCTTGGAGCAGCAACAGCGGCGGCGCCGCCAACTGCACCGTCGGTCACAGCAGCAGGCTCGGCGGATTATGGGGGGCGCCTTTCAGGAACAACAGCACCGGCGCCCCAAATGCCTCCAGTTCAGCACCGGTACCTTACATTTCTAAACTTTCTGAATCATCCAGTTATTTATACATACTTGTATTTCGTCACCAGCTGAATTGTCTCTTCATCGATGGTTTGTACTTTGTAGATTGTGGCGGTTGCAGCAGTAAGAAATCCTCAAGAGGGTGCAGAGAGGCGGCTGCCGTCGGGGATCGTGGTTTCAGAGTCCGATCTTCATCTGCGCCGGCTCTGGGGATCCCCAAAAGAGGTACGTCTTGCATGTTCTAGGTTCCATCTCTGAATAAACTGGCAGAGTTTCATTCGTTCATTCTTCACTGTCTGAATGGGCATCATACCGAATGGATCTTGTTTCATTTCATAAAAAAAAATCATGGTCTGATGATCATCTTGCGATGCGCAGGACAGCCCGAGTGGCAAGTACCTCCTCGCGCTCGCGGTAGGGTATGGCGAGAGAGAAAATGTCAATGCAACTATTCACAAGGTAGAGAAGCACTAGATTTTCAGCGTTTCAGATGTAGAACTTTCATGGTCACCCGTTGTCTGACCATGACCATCTCTCAAATGACAAATGATGCAGTTCCCCGGCAACTTCGACATCGTGATGTTCCACTACGACGGGCGCACGACGGAGTGGGACGAAGATTTCGAGTGGTCCAAGGAGGTCGCCCATGTCAGCGCCAGGAAGCAGACCAAATGGTACCAGCATTTAACAACTGTCTGTGCACTCCCCGCACTCTCTGGATTTCGAAGTTCACTGACAATCTTCAGACCTTTTTTTGCCGGAAAACAATAAAAACAACGAAGGTGGTTTGCCAAGAGGTTCCTGCACCCAAGCATCGTGGCGCCCTACGACTACGTGTTCCTGTGGGATGAGGACCTCGGCGTCGACAACTTTGCCGCGGAACCGTATGTCCCTCTAGCTATACTTTTCTCTGAGTTCTGAATATATGGTATATATGGATGATGATGAACATGTAGGTTGTGGATGCACTGGTTGCAGGTACCTGGACATCGTTCGGAGGCACGGGCTGGAGATCTCACAGCCAGGCCTGGACACAACCCAGGGGCCGACGCCGATGTACGACGTCACCACCAGGAAAAACGGCAGCGAGATGCACAAGTAAGCGCGATGTCCATGATGATGCATAATACTCCCTCAATAAAAAAATATAAGAGCGTTTAATTTCGGGTGTCTGCCATAAACAGGACAGATGCAGGGGGCAAGCACTGCTGGGACGTGCACAAGCGGCCGTGCAGCGGGTAACTGACTAACTGAATTCCTCACTCCAGAATCATTCTTGTTTGTGATTTTTCGTTTCGAAAGTGAAGACGCGAAAATCATACTAAATGCAGGTTCGTGGAGATGATGGCGCCGGTCTTCTCCCGGGATGCCTGGAGATGCGTGTGGCACATGATCCAGGTATGTAATGCTTTGAGTAGAGGGCTGGCATTTTTTGGCTTGTCTGAGCTGAAAGGAAGGACAACAATGTGTTTGGCTGCAGAATGACCTCGTCCATGGATGGCCTATCGACTCCTATTTCTGGAGATGCGTCGATGTAAGCGTCGTCTAACTATATTGAGCAGCAGCGTCTAAAAATATACCATGTGTGCATATAGGAGTATGTACCAACATTTTGTTGCACATGTTAATATTCTCATTTGAATTTGGCAGGATCCTGAAGAGCAAATCGGCATCGTAGATGCGCAGTACGTGGTCCATCGTGCGGTTCCCACACTCCAAGGCGAGGTATTTGTCCAGTTTTTCTCAACAGTTTAAAATCGACATCTCGGCTTTTTATAACCAACTTAAAGCTGCTCCTCTTCTTCTTCTTTTCAGGGTGACAAAGAAAAACCAGGAGGCCGTTTTGAGGTCTGCGTTTATTTCTGTTGCCCCATAGAATATGTTAACAACCAATGCTAGTCATATTCATAACATAAGTGGGTTGTTGTTTTAGCAATGTCATGTGAGCTTGTGTTTGAATGTCTTTTCACGTTTTATATTGTTGTTTTTAACAATGTCATGTGAGTAGCATGACTTTGTTTTGAATGTCTTTCCATGCTTTATATTATTGATTGACTAAACATATGCTCGATTGCTAGGTGTCTCAATTACTCCCTCCGTATCTAAATATAAGACCTTTTAGAGATTTCACTATGAATTACATACATATGTATATAGACATATTTTAGAATCTAGATTCACTCATTCTGCTTTGTATGTAGTCTATAATCAAATCTCTAAAAGGTCTTATATTTAGAAATGAAGGGAGTATATATGCCATCAAAATAATTGTATGTTCCCCTTCTGACAGGTACGAGCGCGTCAATTTGAGGAGTTGGAGGCCTTTAACTCTAGGTTCGCCAATGCGGACAAGGAACTCGCCAACAGATCGTTGTCAACACTGAATTAGCTGACATAATTGATTAGAAGAGGATAAACCCTAGTTTTTTTTTATTAGCCAAAAAATTGCATAATGTAATTACTATTTTTCAGCACATCGCTATTTTTCTTTTGTCTCTTATCTTGGCAAGTTTGCTTGTGAAATTCAGTTATTCAGATGCATCCTTGTTTTTCTAAAAGGGGGTGAAAGTTTTGGAATAAACTATTCTAGTAGCATCTGTTCCAAAAGTGATGCTTCCATACACACACAAAAACATGAATAACAAACAAGTGCTTTCAAAAAAATGCATTAAGATGGCAAAGACAGCCTCAAAGAGAGCAACAGATCCCAAAAAAAAAAATCTTTTAGGGAGAAACTCACACACAGCAGGAAAAAAAACGAGAAAAAGGAATATGTACATCTCCACCGGAACAGCCCATTTTAAAGCTCAAAGGGCCAACAGAGTGAGGGTCCAGATAGCTACATCACCACTGTAGGAAAGCCCATTTCCTTACTGAGTTATGGCCCAGATAGGCTAATGCTAACTGGGCCCAGCATGGCCTTTTTCAACATTTTCAACAATAGGAAGCATTAAGAAAAGCAATACATACTAACTTTTCAGAAAAACTCAGGATTATAATCTATTTATTTCCAAACAGGAAATACATTGCAGCTTTAATAACACACTTGCTCCATGTTCAGGCAGCTACAACTCACTGTAACTCTCTCATAAAAGCAACTATGACCTTTAACCTATAGACTCTAGTGATTCCTCCACTGTAACAAATAGCAATTTAACCACCAGAGTAACACACTATCAATCATTATATAGTAATAACAAGAATCTCAAGCTGAAAATAGAAGTAGTCACAACCTGGGTACAAAAGCGCATGCATAAGTAACAAGATGACAAGAAGCGGCAAAATCATCAGTGCCTCTGGTTGCAGGAAGAGCAGGGCAGAGGTCTCACCAACTTTTTCCTCCATCCCCACATTTGTTTCCATGGAATTGATTTGCACCGGGGGGGGGGGGGGGGGGGGTCATCATAGCTGCCCATATGCGTACGCCTGCACATTAGAGCGAGCATTATTGTTATGGTAGCAATAACTAAGGGTGCATGAGAGTTGGCAAGAGATATAGTAGTTAGCAATTGGCAGCCAAGGGGCAGTAGTACCATACATATGCATAATGGCACAGGCATGGTGACAGAGTAATTGGCAGCCGACATTGTAGGTTGAGTGACCCCCCCCCCCCCCAGCCTATGGGGGGTTGTGTGATTATCCTTCTAATTTTGCTGACCCACAATAAATGTTTCCTTTTTATTCAAGCAATTATACATGTCAAAAATGAGCAGGTCATGCTTTTATCATTGCAGCATGGGTAGCACTAACAACTACCCAAGTTGTGTGTGCACTGAAGATGGGACCAATTACCTCTTACTGTCGGTTACACGCTGACGATTCCATGAGCAACCACCACTGCATAAGAAGCCTCTGAAAGTGCCTCCCCACCAAACAGGATAAACCTATCTGCTTAGACTGAATTAGTGAGAGTCAACAACTTACCCGATTTGACCGTCCTTACCAAATGCTGGACATTAACCTCCTAACACCAACAAAGATACACTTCGATCTTAGCACAAAGCTAAATGAAGCTAAGCATCAATGAAGACTGCCCTGAAATTGAAGGTGCAGCAGCCAAATATCTAGTTACTACTTGTGGTAAAACACGGCGGGTGCAGATCAGCAGTGAAGTCCAGTGCATAATAGTAGCCAAAAATCTTCCTAGACTTTGTTTGGTATGGCATCCAGTCCATGTCATCTCTAGAAGGCAGTGAGGTCATGGAGATTTAAGAGTATGATGACCTGAATCTTATCATAAGGAGATATAAACCATGTACCAATACCGTGACTAAAAAGTTGCTGGCTTTTCAACAATAGAAAATTAGACAACTTGTCATACGAGTGGACGTAACATATGACCCCTCTGCAAATCCTAAACCACGGAGTATCTGTAATCTTAGTTTTCTGGGAAAGATTGCTACGGTTCAGCAAAAAAAAAAAACTACTCCACTTGACATTTCTATCTCACGACACGATAAACATGACCTGAGGCAAAGAAGAAAAATCTGTTGTTGCACACAAAAACAGAATGGACTTGCCTGAAAGCAGATGGGACAGGTGATGTATGCCTGAAAGGCATGTTGTTTTCCTGGAGTGACACGTGTGGAACCATCAAAGCCAACTACCCACAGGATACAGGTAGGTGGGTTTCAATACGCTACGGCACAGAGTCATATGCTTGGAAAGACCAGGCCGTTGTTTACCACTTGTGTATATCCGATTCCAATCCAGTACAGAAGAGTGATCCAGTCAAGATCCCATTTCCGTTCAGATATGGATCAGCAAGATCATTCTCCAGAGCCTACAGTCTGTTTATTTTTCTTTGCGGATCTGCCTGCTAATCACTCATTGTATGAATCTACGCTAACAGCGATTCACGTGCCTTTTGCTTTCTGTCCCCAGAAATAATAGAACAGCAACCTACAGGAAAAGAGCATCAAAGTTGCATCTCCAAACAAGCACTAAAAGTGATATAGTTGGCCTTAATCGTGGTAGATGCTGTCCCCATTCTGAGCCAAGAGGATGGGCCAAACTGGGAGTTATCCTGAAAGAAAATACTAAATATTTCCCCATTATCACACAAGACAAGGGTACCTGTAGGGAAGAAGTTAGTGGTAAGTAGGGGACCCTCAGGACCTGAGATGCCAGGTAATAGCCTGGTAAGTGAACAGGATGGAACTCTGACAGAAGAATAACCGACTGCAGAGCACCTGGTTGCAGGCAATAATGTAAGGCTCTCTGTGGGCTCTGCTCTTCTCTCTCCCCTTCAGCCTTCTTCCTATAAATACAAAGGCATGCATGGGGAGAAGTATCAGGTAAACACACACAAACATACAAGGCACACGGTTGGGAAACAAGGGAATTATTTAGAAGCAAGAAGGGACACCTGAAGCCATGTGTATCGCTGCATGGATTTGGCAGGCTCACCCACAGCATCAGCTCCTGCTGTTGATCAACAGAGATGAGTTCCATAGCAGGTATAGAATTTCATTTGGTTTCATTCATCCTTGCAACACTCCAATAAGAAAGGAATATCTCTGCATTGTGAGCTGTTGTTTTGGAGTTTAGCTCTTCTTCCTCCTGAATTACATGTTCCCAAGACAAAAAGGCCCCATGAACCAAAAGTCATATGCCATGGCAAAATTCGGCTCCTAATACCACTGCTCACTTTCTGCACTCAGCCTTTTCCCGTTGCAAAATAACAGCGTTGTATGTTCATCTGCTGTTCTTCATGTATTGCAGGCCTACAAAGGCAGTAGGATGGTGGGGAGAGGGGTCAATGAAGATTCTTGGTGGCAGGGATGTACTCGGTGGAGGAACATGGATGGGGAGCACCAAAGATGGCAGACTTGCCTTCCTGACCAATGTGCTCGAGCCTGATGCGATGCCCGGCGCACGCACTAGGGGAGACCTGCCCCTCAGGTTCCTGCAGGTAAATCAAAACTCAAGTTGGTGGTTGTCAATGTAGAAGATGTGCACATGCTAAGAAGGATATGTTTCATTTCTTGTACAAACAAAGTTGGTGTCTTCTACTATGCTTTCCTGACAGAATCATTTTTTATGTGCTGAAAGTCGCTATCTGTCTAGTGTTTATTCCATTGTTCTCGGTTCTGATGGTGATTGGTACAGAGATTGCTTACATGAAGACAAAGGCATACAGTCCCATTTTTAGGAACCAAAACTTTATCTTTTAAAATGTATTTTTAGTTGCTCCTATTACAACTGCTAAACTGCCATCGCCCCCTCAAAAAGAAAAGCATGCACACGATTATCCATACAATGTGTGTTAAGGAAATAGAGAGCACTTACCTTGCTGCAAACATGAGCATGATCCACAGAATCTGCTTTGTACAGGGCAACAAGAGCCCACTGGAGGTTGCAACTGAAGTGGCAAAAGAAGCTGATGAGTACAATGGCTTCAACCTTATACTAGCTGATCTAACCAGGAATGTCATGGTCTATGTGTCAAACCGGCCAAAGGGGCAGCCTGCGACGATTCAGCTCGTCTCACCAGGACTCCATGTGTTGTCCAATGCAAGGCTAGACAGCCCTTGGCAGAAGGTAACAGAACTACTCCACATGATGCTGTTATTTGATAAAATATTGAAAGAACATTAGTAGCAAGCTAGAAATGTTGAATGTCCAATGAGGTTCCTTTGTTGATTTTTACATGTACTGCACTAAGAATCCTATAGGAGACTTTTGTGGTGGAAAAGATGTGAGAAAGCAACATGAAAGTCATTTCAAGTACTTCCCTAGTTATAGAGGGCAGTGCATTTAACTCAATTAATAGCACTGCATGTACAAGCAGCAAGACAGGAGTAGATAGCACATGATTGCAAGCCACTCTGTCACAGGGACCATTCAGTATACTATAATGTGCCCAAGGAATGCAGTGCAGACAATTTTTCATCATTGGATATATTGCTTGTAGGCAATTCGCCTTGGTAAAAACTTCAGGGAGTTTATAAGGAAGCATGGTGATGATGAAGTTGAAGCGAAGGATATAGCTGACAGACTAATGACTGACACCACGAGGGCTGATAAAGATAGGCTGCCAAACACCGGTTGTGATCCCAACTGGGAGCACGGTCTGAGCTCCATCTTCATCGAGGTGCAAACTGACGAAGTGAGCATAAAATCTTTGACTTAATTGCAGTTTACAAGTACATTCAGAGTTAAATTATCTGAAAAATTATACCTCTTAACCACTAAAATAACACGTAGTTGTTCTAGTACAGAAGCCTATATCGCTACTGCGATGCTAGATTTATTTACATTTTCTCACATGTTTCTGTTTTTGCAAAGGGGCTCTATGGGACAAGGAGCACAGCAGTTCTTTCAGTGAACTACGATGGAGAAGCTAGTTTATATGAGAAGTACCTCGAGAGTGGTATATGGAAGGACCACACAGTGCATTACCAGATAGAATAGCCAATGCGCATCTAAAGGTGGGAGCCTCAAATAGGAAGAAAGAATGAATAGCTACCATTGTGCATGCTGTTATTTCCGCAGTTGCGCTTTAAGATCACATAATGATCTATAATTATGGCAATTAAATTATTTACTGTATGCGGATCTATCAATTCAGAGACAGATCAAGTCAAATTGTTGAATATATATATACATGATAATAATATGATATAATATGTGTATTTACAGGCTTCATGTTGCCACCTCTGTTTATGATCATACATGCTTTTCAGACAATGTACCTTCAGTTCTTCAATACAGTAGAGATCGCCTCTGATGTTTACTAAATGCATACTTAAGACCTGAATGTGTTCAAGTACTGAACACTGAAAGTATATAAGGAAAAAAATCTACAAATATTTGAAGAAAATGTGTCTAGCGTACCTCTTTTCTTCAATAGGCTGGACTGCGCTGGTCATTCAGAGGTTTCTCGTCCAGCAGTCCTTGAGAAGGCACAGAAAATGGCAGTCCAGAGCATACCATAATAAAATGTCTGCACTCTGGAGATATAGTTGTATAGATAAATGTATGCACCATTTCCAGAAATCTTTCCAAAATGCACAAGAGTACTGGCACATGATTGCGATAAGATGAGAAGTTACACATCACCAATAGGAATACAGAGAAATATTTAGGTTTATTGTCAGAATCTCAGCTTGTATAGAAGTAAGCTAGAAAGAACTGTGAAGCCTAATATTACACCCAAATAGTTGAAGACTCCAGTTTCTCTTGCGTGATCTTGTTCTTCCTTCTCTGGCTCTTCTCTGTGCGGTTCACATCGCTGCTCACGGCACTGCTGGGCTATCCACCTAGTAATTGTTCTCTCATGAACAACCAGTTGTTCTAAACAATCTGGGGAGCTCAGTTCACAATTACTGCTGGAGATTGTTAGAACCAGCAGTGTCTTGGCCACACTGCCAGAAGCTCGTAGTGCACACAGTAGATCAGACCACACATTCAGGCGGCCAACCCTACCGCGGAACTCCACGCCTTCTGGGACTACAACCACAGCAAATTCTGAGTGGATGAGGGCTGGGTGATGACGGTAAGCTACAAAATCTGTGCCATACTGCAAACCTGACCGCACCACCCAGTTCTTCGATCTGAGATGGGAGTATGCCTTGTACATCTCAGGGAATGACTCTGATTCAGAGCACAAGTGATCCCACAGCTCACCTTCGCCCATCAGCTCCTTGCTCGCGGACTCAACTGAGATGCACTTCAAAGCATGGCATAGGTAGAAGACCTCCTCAGGGCCCAGCTGGAACCACTGTTTCTCTGCTCCCGCATTTTCCAGCGCCCGGCCGAAGGCAGAACGGTTCAGAAGCGTAGCTTGCTGCGGGTTCACGCCAAGAATCGCGTCCCCGCCCCGGCTAGCTAAAGCGGCCACAAGTTTTGTGCCTTTCAGTGAAGACTGGAGCTTAGCAACAATGCCTGACATGGGTTGAGCTGCTGCCAGAGCTGCGAAATTCTTGCCGTCTTTGCCCTTCTTCCATCTCAGACCAGACATGTCCATAATCTGAGAACACAACAACACAAGTGTTGAGATATTGGCATAGAAAAGGCAAAAATCTAAGAAGTGCATGGAACTGTTAGCTTGTGCTCGGTCTTTTTTTTTTTTTTTTTTTTTGCTTTGGTAGTGGTCAAATTTCTAGCGGGCGTGCTGATTTGTGCTCTGGCAGCAAGGGCTCTCAGGGGTCAGATTCCCATGAGTCAGGGAGCAGGGCTGAGAGGGCGGCAGTGGAAAATGCAGCAAGGAATTGCAACGAGGGGGGCAGGCTGGGTAGTGTCAGAGCCAGTATCCTGCCATGCCTCGAGTTGAAAACTCCGGCTCTAACTAACGCCAGAATGTAAAACCTAGCCACGCCTAGGAAACAAAAAGTATACCACAGATGCACATTTGGCATGAAATGTGAACGGCATGCTTCACATCGGGACAGAGCAGATAACAAAACATGGAGGTGCTTCAGAGGAGACATTGCCGTGGAGACTGATTGTGGGTCACTCGCTGATATACTGCGGTCTAACAGTAACACACCTAACCGAACAATCTTTTTCTCCAATCACTGAAAGATATCAATCAGAGACCAACTGAAGCTGCTCAGATCCTACACTATCACAATCACTGCTGTCAGGAGAGAGCACATGGTACGGCTCATGAGCTTAGAGCCGCAGCCAGAATACATGGAGATCAGACGACATGGGCGGGGGTCCCTGCTCATCTAGTCATCTCATGCTAAACGAACGGAACCCTAGCTAGCTAGTGTCGGGATTATTTGGGGGGTAAAAATTAAAATGAGGAGCAGACAGTGCCGGCGCTCCTCCGCTGGTCCGATTCGTCCTGACCAGAACGCCCACCGCGATCCGATTCGTACTGACCAGAGTCAGTTCCAGTTCCTCAGGGAGGGAGGGATAGCGAGTGAGCGAGCGAGCGGTGTGGAGACGGACCTGCGAGCGGCGGGGAGGAAGCAGCGGTCCAGAGATGTGCCGGGCGCGGTGGGGCGGCGTAGACTCGCGACGGCGGCGGCGGCGGCGGCGGGCAGGGGAGTCCAGACTCCAAAACGGGGGGGGGGGGGGGGGGGGGAGCCACGGGAGGGGAGCGGCTATGTGCAATAAAGATCCGACAAGGATCCAGGGATCTGGTATATCGGCGATTACCAAAAAAAAACATCGGAACATGATAAAAATTTACAAGGTCGTTATAGGCTTAATTCCGCACAATTCTATCAAAGTAATCGTCAAAGCGATGCACGAGGAGGCGGTGGCGGTCAAAACAAATCCGTTGTCCAGAAAATTGTTCATGATGGTGCAATGTTGTCGTTGAGCCCCCAAACTTCATTGATGGATTTTTTTCATGATCTCGGTTGAGGTTGATGAAGACGTCCATTAATTTCTAACAAATCCGACGTAGGGTGTAGTCCTCGACCCGATCGAGGTGACCAGCCAAGGTGGTGATGAAGATCCGTTTCGGCACGTAGATTGTGCCAGAGCCGATCCGAATTCCTATCGAACTGCGACAACTACCAGAGGGACCTATATGGGCAACCAATGCAGGGGTTAAATCCGATGGTTCTTGGATAGGGAGTCTTGAGTTGTTGATGTTAACTAGATGTTAACACTGCAAAGAGGGACACTGCTTTTTACACATATCTAGACCATCTCAAAGAGATAAAACCCTATGTATTGATTTTATTATTTTAATTGTGATAGGGTATTGTGACGCCCTCAATTTCGACCGTACGCTAAACATACATGCAATACGTATGACCAAGATCAGGGACTCACTAATCAATATCACAACACAACTCTAGACACAAATTAAAGTAATACAGCTTCATATTACAAGCCAGGGGCCTCAAGGGCTCGAATACAAAGCTCGACAAGCACGAGTTAGCGAAAGCAAATAATATCTGAGTACAGACATAAGTTAAACAAGTTTTGCCTTAAGAAGGCTAGCACAAACATAACACGGATCAGAAGAGGCGAGGCCTCCTGCTTGGGAACCTCCTATCCTACTGCTGGTCGAGGGCCACCTCCACGTAGTAGTAGGCTCCTGCGATGGTGTAGTAGTCGTCTCCGGCGTACTCCATCTCCTGGGCTCCAACGTCTGAACGCAGAATCGTATCGAGAGAGAAAGAGAAGGCAAAGCAGTGATAAATACTCATCCAAAGTACTCGCAAGACTGACATCAGAACTATGCTAAGTATGCATCATTATCAAGAGGGGGGTTATATCTGGACTAACTGCAGAAAGCAAGAATGAGGGGAAGGCTAGTCCTATCGAAGACTAGCATCTTCAGCATCTTGCAGCATTAGAAGAGAGTATACTGGTAACACATATATAGTCATATTATTGTAGCAATTTTATTAAGTAACCACGCCTAGAGATTCTTCCTCGACTCCCTGCGAGGAAGCAATCCCGGAGCCACATTTCATTTCAAAATAAATCACAATTATAGTTGTATAAGCTCAAGGTACAACTCCAAGTCGTCCTGTTACCGTGGACACGGCTATTCGAATAGATGAATTCATCCCTGCACGGGTGCACCACATTTCCAACACGCTTGATCACCTCTGGTCGGACACACTTTCCGGGGTGATGCCTGGCCTCGGGATCCAAAATCTCGTCGCCTCACCTAGACTCAACGAAGAGGCCAGCCCGCCGGTCTAACTCCTAAGCGCGCATGTTTGTGGGCCCACTTGCCCTTGCACTCCTGCACGATGCGAACGCGGACGGAAGCAGACCTAGTACACTCAGTCCGGGAGATGTACCTTGCAGCCCAATCCGCCGCGCGCCGCTTCATTGCTGACGTTCGAAGAGCTTCGGCTGATACAACAACGCTGAGTACCCATAACTTCTCCCACGTGAAGGTTTAGTGCGTAAAAAGTCAAACGACCAACTCAGATCAAATCCCCAACCCATTAGCATTTTATTAGTGCGGGGCAAGCGCGAACCATAATGCAGTCCGTCGCCTCGCAAATAACCCTCGGGTGCCTTATCGGCGCACCCCACCAAGTCTTGGGATGCCTTACGGCGCATCCCACCAAATCTTTCTCGCATGGGTACCCTTGGGGCCGACCCATCACCAACATGTTTTTGTAACCAGGTCATAGTAACTGTGTGTATAAAACATCAAGGCGGGAACTGAGGAATCATGCTCAATAGTCCCTGCTCGATGTATCCGTCAAGGTGGACTTTAGAGGAATCACCCTCGAGGGTCCACACTTGAGGGGTTGCATGACAGAGACATCGTCGGGAATGGTGAAGGAGGAATCACCCTCGATAACCACGACCGACTAGCAGCGCTACATGGCTAGCATCATGAGTACTTCACGAGGTGTCACCCTCGGTACTCGATAGTAGCACTACAGAGTCATACAATTAAGGGGAGTGAGGTGATGTGAGGGGCCTGGCTTGTCGATCGGTTGACCGAGTCTTTGAGTCGTCGAGTCGTCGAGTCATCGATGAAGAAGCAGGGGCAACTGGGACTAAGGGGTCACTAGGGGTTCACTAACCAACCTATACTAAGGAGTTTGTATGATTGCAGGAATAGTAGCAGTTCATCAAAAATAGGCTATGCATCAAAATAGGAGCTAACTAATACAGTAGCAAAAATCTAATGCAAGAATAAGAGGAAAAGGAATAGGCGATATCAGAATGCTCAAGGGAGGGGGTGCTTCCCTTGCTGCTCTGCGGCAAAAGGCTGATCGTCAGGCGCGTAGTCGTACTCGGCAGCAGCGTTAGTCTCGGGTTCTACCGATAAGGAGAGGGGGGGAATAAATATAAAGCAAATAGGTGCACCATGATGCATGACATGGCAATATGCAGAGCTAAGTATGCACTAACGCAATACTACATGCATCAGACGGAGCGGGAGAATACCTGACGATATTTCCCGGGTCTACGGATTTATCGGACAAACGAATCGGAGGGAAAAGTTCCTTGTTCTCATTCTAGGATCATGTGACATATGAATGGATGGCATATTTGGATTCGTGGGATTTTTCTGATCAACTTTCATATATAAATTATTTTCATCTAAGTTACAGTTTAAAAGATATGATTTTCTAAAGTTTTTATTAATTTTTAGAATTTAATAGATTATTATTAATTCGAAAAATGCTTTATGATGTCAACATGACATCAAAAGTGCATCAACAGTCAACTCTGGCTGGCCAGAGTCAAACCTGACATGTGGGGTCCACATGTCATAGACTAGGGGTTATTCTGGTGTTTTAAATTAAACTAAACAGATTAATTAACAAGTGGGGCCTACATGTCAGTGACAGATTAGTGTAAATTAATTAATTTAACTTAATTACTAATTAAGCACCTGACAGGGTGGAGCCCAAATGTCATTGACACTGGGGGTAGGGCCCCACATTTCAGTGGCACACGGGTGCCCAATCAGCACGTTGACTGGGTCAACCCAGTCAACGGGGCCCATGGGGGCCATTGGCAATGACCCTGGTGTGGGCCCCAGTGTGCCACGTCGGTGGTGGCCGGCGGCCATCGCCGAAGCTACTCTGGCGAGCTCCCGAATCGCGAGGAGGCTCGGAAATGGCGCACAGGGCACCAAATCGAGCGTCATTTGGCGCGTTCGTGAGCTAAGGCAGCCGCCGATCCGTTCCAGGTATTGGGGTGAGCTAAGGTGGATGGCGGCGAGCAGCACGTCAACGACGACGGAGCAAAGCTTCGGCCAACGATGGCAAATGGCGATGCAGCGCGCAAACGAGAGAACTAATGGTGCGGGGCGAGCCTACGCGGTGCGGCGGGTCGAATCGTGGCGGCGGTTGGACCAAATGGTTAGCGGAGCGACGCCGGCGGCAAGGTCAACCGGAACCGCGTTCAGGCACACGCGGGGAACGGTGCTAGGCACAAACGGGCTCGTACGTGGGTGCATCGTGCTCCTGGAAGCACCAGGAGCTCGACGGTGAGCTCAGGCGAGCGTGACAATGACAACGGTGATAGCCACGAGCTCAACGGCGGCAATGCATTAGGGTGCTCGTTGCAGATGGCCCTAGAGGCGGCTAACGGCGACGAAAGCGAGAGGGGAGGGAGCAGAGGCTCACAGAGGGGCGTAGCCGTTCAAAGTGAGCTCGGGTAGGGCTTGACGGCGATGAAATCAACGACGGCGATCTTCGGTTCCGAGGAAGAAGACGACGGCGATGGGGCGATGCAGGGCTCGAGGGCTCGGGCTTGTGGTCGAGGAGGACGAGGAGGTCACGGCGGTTTTTCTTGGTGTGGCGGCAAGGCGCGGGAGGGGCGGTGGCTATGCTAGCCGGCGTCCATGGCGACGGCGGCGCTCGGGTGAGTTGGGGCGAGCGAGGGAGAGGGGCAAATGAGATCTAAGCGGGGGCTAGGGTTTGCGGGGTGGGAGAGAGAGGCCGTGGGGCCGTTCTTATCCTCCACGGCGACGGAGGCGAGCGGGTGCAACGGCGATGCAGCTCTATAGCGACCGGGCGGTCGCTACAGAAGGAAAAGGACGACGAGGGGGGGCTGGTTGTGTTGGGCCGGTTGGGGCCGGCCTAGTGGGGAAGGGGGGATTTCCCCTTTTCTTTCTTTTTCTTTCTTTTCTGTTTTTGTTTTCCTTTTTCCAATTTCTTTTCCTATTATTTTTAGACACAATTGTCTTAGCAAAAATATGTGTCAGGGCCCCAAAAATAACATGCATTATTTTGAATTGCCACCCCAAGATTGGGCATTTTCTTAATCTGTTTGCATCTCCCATTTGAATTTAATTGCATTTTAAAAATACTTTCAGCTACTGTTATTAATGGTGATGCCACACCAGAATCTTGGTGATGTTGTTTTCCTCAACATTATTTATTTTGGAATAATTCACAAGCATGCAACATTTTATTTGTGATGTTTGAGTATTTAAATTTGTCACTTGAAACTATAGAGCATTTGAATGGAATTTTGAATTGGAATTTGAAATTCAATCTTGATCATATTCCACTTAGCAAAATAATTAGTTGCTGACCATGCCATTACTGTGCATCATTACATGGGGGTGTTACAACTCTCCCCTACTAACAAGAATTCTCATCCCGAGAATTAAGAAGTAGATGGAAAGAGACCAGGGTATTCGGAACGAAGATGATCTTCGTGTTCCCAAGTGGCTTCATCTTCAGAATGATTTGCCCACTACACTTTGAAGAAATTGGTAACCTTATGACGAGTCCGACGTTCGGTTTCATCAAAAATGCGGACTGGTTGTTCTTCGTAAGAAAGGTCTTGTTGTAGTTCAAACATATCATGGTCCACTGCTCGGATAGGATCCTTGAAGTAGCGACGAAGCTGTGACACATGGAACACATCATGAACCCGAGAAAGGTTTGGCAGTAGTTCCAGTTGATATGCCACTTTACCACGCCTTTCGAGAACCGTGAAAGGACCGATGTATCGAGGAGCCAGCTTGCCCTTGATCCCAAAACGGTGTGTACCTCTCATTTGCGTGACTCAAAGATAAGTCTTTTCACCAGGTTGATAGACCATATCTTTGTGATGACGGTCATACTGACTCTTCTGACGAGACTGAGCAGCCTTCAGATTTGCATGAATAATGCAGACTTGATCTTCGGCATGTTGGATAATATCCGGACGGATAAGTGTACGTTCGCCAGTTTCTGACCAATTTAGAGGAGTCCGACACCTACGTCCATATAATACTTCAAAAGGAGCCATCTTCAGACTAGCTTGATAGCTATTGTTGTAGGAGAACTCAGCATACGGGAGAGATTCCTCCCATTTCTTGCCAAAAGAAATGACAGAAGCTCGAAGCATGTCTTCGAGAATCTGATTGACTCTTTCAATTTTTCCCTGGGATTGAGGGTGAAAAGCGGTGTTGAAGGACAAATGAGTTCCCATAGCTTCCTCGAAACTTGCCCAGAATCTTGAAGTGAATAAACTGCCATGGTCTGAACTAATCACCAATGGGATACCATGGAGGGAAACAACTCTGGACATGTAATAGTTTCCTTGATAGCTAGAAAATAGTTTCCTTGACAGCCAAAAAATGTGCAACTTTGGAAAGCCGGTCAACGACGACAAGAATAGCATCATTACCCTTCTGCGACCTGGGAAACCCAGTGAAGAAGTCCATTTCAACATGATCCCATTTCCATTCAGGAATAGAAAAAGGTTGCACAGTTCCAGCAGGCTTTTGATGTTCTGCCTTGATCCGACGCCAAATGTCACATACTGAAACATAGCGAGCAATGTCTTGTTTCATATTTGACCACCAGCACCTTTGGTGGATGTCTCGGTAGATCTTGGTACTACCCGTATGAATAGACAATGGAGTGTCATGAGCTTCTTTCAGTATTCTATCAGTCATATTCAGGTTTTCCCTTTTTGTTGGAACGAATAAGCGTCCCTTGAAGTACACAACACCATTATCAGCAACGGTGAAACATGAGGTTTTACCTTCCAAAAGATAGTATCTAATCCTATCGACTTCGTCGTCACAACCCTACATTGTTTTAATACTGCCCACAAGATCTGGTTCAACAACCAGGTTACTCAAAGAACCATGGCTAACAACACGAAGGTTCATCTTGTGGAACTCTTCTTGAGGGGGAATGAGGTAACCCTGAGGAACAATATGGAGCTTCAGCTTGCGGAATTCTTCTTGAAGTAGGGGGGTGAACCTTGTGAGCCTAAAGGTGGTTGAAGTATGACTTGCGGCTCAAAGCATCAGCCATTACATTAGCCTTGCCAGGTGTATAAGAAATTCCCATGTTGTAATCTGCTATGTGTTCCATCAATCTCTGTTGACGGAGATTCAAATCTGGCTGAGTAAACAAGCAATTCAAACTCTGGTGATCGATGTAGATCTCGCATCGATTACCAACAACGTATTGTGGCCACTCTTTCAAAGCATGAATTACTACAGCAAGTTCAAGGTCATGAACTGGGTAGTTCTCTTCATGAGGGCGCAGTTGACGAGATGCATAAGAAACCACTTTGCGTTCTTGCATTAGGACACAGCCTATTCCCTGACGCGAAGCATCACAATAAGTGACAAAGTCCTTACGGGTATTCAGAGGAGCAAGCATTGGAGCAGACATCAATTTGTCTTTAAGTGCATGAAAGCTCTCCTGACATTTTTTTGTCCACTCATATTTAACACCTTTGTGAAGCAGATTGGTTAAGGGCTTTGCAATCTTGGAGAAGTTCTCGACAAATCGACGGCAATAGCTGGCGAGTCGAGAAAACTTCTGACTTGCTTGACATTCTTTGGGGGAGTCCAGTCAAGAATAGCCTGAACTCGTTCAGGGTTGACCACAATACCATCCTTGGAGATCACATGACCAAGGTAGGTTACTTCATCCATCCAGAACTTACACTTGGAATACTAGGCATATAGCTGGTGTTCCCGAAGTCTTTCCAGTACAAGACGAAGATGTTGAGCATGCTCTTCTTTATTCTTGGAAAATACCAAAATATCATCCAGATAAACCACGACAAATTTGTCGAGGTAGTCCATGAAGATATAATTCATTAAATGAGAGAAGGTTGCTGGAGCAATGGTTAAACTAGATGATACCACGAGGTGTGCCCGAGGGAAACACCCACAATTAAACATTAATCGAAAGGTGCAACCAAAATCCGGACTAAGCAGTGCGACCAACGTTAGAATGTTGATTGAAGCGCCAACACACTAAGGATGGACTTATTGTTCATTAACTCCAAGGTAATAGAGTTGCTACACGATAAACATTTGGATTTACACATCATTACCCATTTGTCGATATTCCAGTTAGAAACAATACGGAAACAAAGAAATGAAAGGTGACGGCAAGGATGTTGCCAATGACAACACCAATTACCAAGGACAAGGATGCCACTCTCATCATGAATTTAATTGATATCTTGGGAGAGCCCAGAAAGCTGATGAGGATCACGACATATTTGTCAAGAAGTCTCATGAAGATGTAATCAATAAGCGATGACATCAAG
This sequence comes from Hordeum marinum, assembly GCA_022496015.1. Lineage (NCBI taxonomy): Eukaryota > Viridiplantae > Streptophyta > Magnoliopsida > Poales > Poaceae > Hordeum > Hordeum marinum. Next base: position 560,896,463 of record CM039678.1, read on the forward strand.
AAAAGAATGTTGAAGCGAAAAGTTGCCAGAACCACAGATAATGCTGCTATCTAAAAATTGAAATAGCCTTTCAAGACAACCAACATGACGTTGAAAGCTCGATGTAAGCTTGGAGCACTGTTGGAATTGTGTTCTGGGATGAAGGATATAAATGGCATGGTTAAGCCTTAGCATGATGATGATGATGTAGCCTAACAGCTTGGAAATACATGATCGAGTACAAACTCATAAGCAAAGAAGATTACTAAGAGTTGTTAGATCATAATGCGGACTTGGTTCAATTATCGGTGTCCTTGAGTGTCCAACAATTTAGATCACGAGGTAACTGGAATCAGTGAAGGGAACATAGTTGATGAGGAGCATTATAAGAAGCTATGTAGTTCCATGATTTTCTCGAGATACCATGGGTAATACTTGAATGTAGATCAGAATTAAAGCTTGGACCGATGTATTGATCTATAGAAGACAAGTTCTTAAACTGGTCTAAAAATGGAATCTTAGAAAAAGAATCATGGTCGGAGCCATGGTTGTAAAGTATCAAACCATAGATACAAGGTCAAATTAAACAAAGAGAAAGATTATCCGGCAAAACACCAGAAGAGCAGGACTCGTGAAAATCCTCGGGTCCACGCGGGGTAACGAAGGCATAGGTTCAACGCATCGGGGCATCTTAGGAACATATACCACAAGCTTCAAGAGTAATTAACACATGCTTGACAACAGATCATGGTTGACAAAAGCATAGGATGCAACTTATCATAGGGAGAAGGAACAATTTACCAATGGCATCATGTACCCTGGGAAGAACATCACAATAATTTTGAATGTGAAGGACGCTATCGGATCATAACCCAACAATGGGTCTGGCAGTCCACAAACGACCTGATGCGCTTATCGATACTCAATCAGAGAGAGAAGAATGCAAGGCATCAGATTATAGAACATCCAATAATTCGGTGCTTAAATTACCAAAGGAATTAAGATTTCCAAATTTTTGTATCAGAAATAGATGCTCCGATCAAATACAAGTAAGTTGAATGGATTTAGATGGACAATCAATCAAAGTTGAATTGTCAAGAACCAACTCATGTTTGGAAAGACGTCTAAGCCGGACGGACAATTTATGATAAACAACTGATGACTGCATGCATTCACACACAAGTGGAATCAATAAAATCAAATGAAAAACACAAAGGATTTAAAGAATTTTGCTAGCCATATGGAGTTAATCATAATGCAAGCAGAAGAGAAGGGTCAAGAGTAAAAGGCATCCCGAGGATTTCAGAAGATCGAATAGTAATTCGAATGATTTTGTGAAACTCATGACAACTGAGGACGAATGAATCCCCAATAAGTGAGAGGAATTATTCTTAGGTGTTGACGGTGGAGGGAATAACAAAAGCGATGAGCACAAGTTCTCGGGAGAACATCAGGGATTAACTTCGGAGTCTTCTAATGAATCAAGTCATCATCTTGAATGAGGGGCTCTCCGGAAGGAAGTAGTTGAGAGAACCTAGAGTTAGAATTAGTAAAATCTTTAACCCGAAAGAGGAGAGAGATCAGATCCGAGAGTATAGACGAGGAATAAAAGATCCTAATACCAACCGATTGAGATGTGGGCCCGTAAGCCACACAACAATGTTAGTAAAAAAATCAAGTATTAGACTCAACTTCGGCCAAGGAGTTGGAAAGGGGGCTACCTATAGGCAGTCGGCTCTGATACCAACTTGTGATGCCCCCAATTCCGACCGTACGCTAAACATACATGCAATGCGTACAACCAAGATCAGGGACTCGGTAATCAATATCACAACACAACTCTAGACTCAAACTAAAGTCATACAACTTCATATTACAAGCCAGGGGTCTCGAGGGCTCAAATACAAAGCTCGACAACCATGAGTCAGCGGAAGCAAATAATATCTAAGTCCAGACATAAGTTAAGCAATTTTTGCCTTAAGAAGGCTAGCACAAACATAACACGGAACGGAAGAGGTGAGGCCTCCTGCCTGGGAACCTCCTATCCTACTGCTGGTCGGGGGCCGCCTCCATGTAGTAGTAGGCTCTTGCGGTGGTGTAGTAGTCGTCTCCGGCATACTCCATCTCCTGGGCTCCAACGTCTGAATGCAGAATCATATTGAGGGGGAAAGAGAAGGCAAAGCAGCAGTGATTACTCATCTAAAGTACTCGCAAAACTGACATCAGAACTATGCTAAGTATGCATCATTATCAAGGGGAGGGGTTATATCTAGACTGACTGCAGAAAGCAAGAATGAGGGGAAGGCCTAGTCCTATCGAAGACTAGCATGTTCAGCATCTTGCAGCATTAGAAGAGAGTAGACTGGTAACACATATATAGTCATATTATTGTAGCAATTTATTAAGTAACCATGCCCAGGGATTCTTCCTTGACTCCCTGTGAGGAAGCAATCCCGGAGCCAAATTTCATTTCAAAATAAATCACAATTGTAGTTGTATAAGCTCAAGGTACAACTCCAAGTCGTCCTGTTACCGTGGACACGGCTATTCGAATAGATGAATTCATCCCTGCACGGGTGCACTGCGTTTCCAACACGCTTGATCACCTCCGGCCGGACACACCTTTTGGGGTAATGCTCGGCCTTGGGATCCAAAACGTCGTTGCCCCATCTAGACTCAACGAAGAGGCCAGCCCACCGATCTAACTCCTAAGCATGCAGGTTCGTGGGCCCACTTGCCCTTGCACTCCTACACGATTCAAACGCGACCGGAAGCAGACCTAGTACACTCAGTATGGGAGTTGTAGCTTCCAGCCCAATCCGGCGCGCGCTGCTCCATTGCTAACGTCCGAAGAGCTTCGGCTGATATAACGACGCTGAGTACCCATAACTTCTCCCACGTGAAGGTTTAGTGCGTAAAAGGTCAAACGATCAACTCAGATCAAATACCCAACCCATTAGCATTTTATTAGTGCGGCGCAAGCGCGAACCATAATGCAGTCCGTCGCCCCGCCAATAACCCTCGGGTGCCTTATTGGCGCACCCCACCAAGTCTTCAGATGCCTTACAACGCATCCCACCAAATACTTCTCGCACAGGTACCCTTGCGGCCAACCCATCACCAACATGTTTCTGTAACCAGGTCATAGTAACTGTGTGTATAAAACATCAAGGCAGGAACTAAGGAATCACCCTGAACGGTCCCCGCTCGATGTAACCGTCAAGGTGGACTTTAGAGGAATCACCCTCGAGGGTCCCACACTTGAGGGGTTGCACGATAGAGACATCATCGGGAATGGTGAAGGAGGAATCACCCTCGATAACCACGATCGACTAGCAGCGCTACATGGCTAGCATCATGAGTACTTCACGAGGTGTCACCCTTGGTACTCGATAGTAGCATTGTAGAGTCATACAATTAAGGGGAGTGCGGTGATGTGAGGGGCCTGGCTTGTCGGTCGGTTGATCGAGTCTACGAGTCATCGAGTCGTCGGGTCGTCGATGAAGAAGCATGGGCAACTGGGACTAAGTGGGTCACTGGGTTCACTAACCAACCTATACTAAGCAGTTGGTATGATTGCAGGAATAGTAGCAGTTCATCAAAAACAGGCTATGCATCAGAATAAGAGCTAACTAATATAGTAGCAAAAATCTAATGCAAGAATAAGAGGGAAAGGAGTAGGCGATATCGGAATGATCGAGGGGGGTTGCTTGCCTTGCTGCTCTGCGGCAAAAGGTTGATCGTCAGGCGCATAGTCGTGTTGGGGAACGTTGCATGGGAAACAAAAAAAATTCTACGCACACACAAGATCTATCCATGGTGATGAGTATCTATGAGAGGGAGAGTGGATCTACATACCCTTGTAGATCGCTAAGCGGGAAGCGTTAAGAAATGCGGTTGGTGTAGTCGAACGTCTTCGCGATCCAAATCGTCGAGCATCCCGCGATCTCATCACGATCCGTCCCGCGATCTCATCACAATCCGTCCCACGATCCAATCACGAATTTTCTCACGATCTTGATCACGGTCCTTCCGATCTAGCGCCAAACGGACGGCACCTCCGCATTCAGCACACGTACAATTCGATGACGATCTCCGCCTTCTTGATCCAGCAAGAGGGAACAAAGAGGTAGACGAGTTCTCCGGCAGCATGACGACATTGCGGCAATGGTGGTGGAGGAATTACAACAGGGCTTCACCTAAGCACCGCTGAAAACCAATCTAGAGGAGAAAACGATCTAGAGGAAGAAGAGGGCAGCACGTGGCAATTAGGGTTAGCTCTTCCCTCTAAATCCTCTAGTATATATAGGAGGGAGGGAGGGGAGGAGGCATCCTCAAACCCTCAAGGTTAGGTCGAAATTGGAGGTGGAGGAGTCCTACTCCAATCCTATTAGGAGTAGGATTCCTCCTTTCCACTTGGAGACTCTTTCCACCTCTCCACCTTTGGATTCTTTTCCTTCTCACACCTCATCCAGCCACATGGGCCCTTAGAGGAGGCTTCGGCCAGCCCACCAGGGGCTGGTTTACCTCCTCCCACAGCCCATGTAGCCTCTTGGGTCGAGACACCCCTCCCGATGTTCCCTCGGTACCCTCCCGGCACTCCTGGTACACTACCGATGAGCCCAAAACTTTTCCGGCGAAAAAAACATGACTTCCTATATATCAATCTTTACCTCCGGACCATTCTGGAGCTCCTCGTGATGTTCGGCATATCATCCAGGACTCCAAATAACCTTCGGTCACCAGCATACATAACTCTATACTACCGAAACGTCACCAAACCTTAAGTGTGCAGACCGTGCGGGTTCGAGAACTATGTAGACATGACCGAGACACCTCTATAGTCAATAACCAATAGGGGGACCTGGATGCCCATATTGATTCCTACATATTCTACGAAGATATTTATCGGTTGAACCTCTATGTCAAGGATTCAGATAATCCCGTATGATGTTCCCTTTGTTCTTCGGTATGTTACTTGCCCGAGATTCGATCATCGGTATCTTCATACCTAGTTCAACCTCGTTACCGGCAAGTCTCTTTACTCATTCCGTAATACAAGATCTCGTGGCTAACACTTAGTCACATTGCTTGCAAGGCTTATTGTGATGTTGTATTACCGAGTGGGCCCTGAGATACCTCTCCGTCACACGGAGTAACAAACCCCAGTCTTGATCCATGCCAACCCAACAGACACCCTCGGAGATACCTGTAGAGCACCTTTGTAGTCAGCCACTTACGTTGCGACATTTGATACACACAAGGTACTCCTCTGGTGTCAGTGAGTTGCATGATCTCATGGTCATAGGAACAGATACTTGACATGTAGAAAACAGTAGCAATAAACCGACACAATCATATGCTACGTTTGTAGTTTGGGTCTTGTCCATCACATCATTCTCCTAATGATGTGATCCTGTTATCAAAGGACATATCATGTCCATGGCTAGGAAACCTTGACCATCTTTGATCAACGAGCTAGTATATTAGAGGCATACTAGGGACAGAGTGTTGTCTATGTATCCACACATGTATCTAAGTTTCCGATCAATACAATTATAGCATGGATAATAAACGATTATCATGCACAAGGAAATATGATAATAACCAATTTATTATTGACTCTAGGGCATATTTCCAACAGTCTCCCACTTGCACTAGAGTCAATAATCTATTTCACATCACCATGTGATTCGCATTGTTATGAATCTAACACCCAATGAGTTCTGGGGCTCGATCATGCTTTGCATGTGAGAGAGGTCTTATAGTCAATGGATCTGTGACATTCAGATCCATGTGTACTTTGCAAATCTCTACGTCAAACTGTAAACACTGCTACCACACTCCACTTGGAGCTATTCCAAATGGCTGCTCTACTATACGTATCCATATTGCTACTAAGAGTCATCCGGATTGGTGTCAAAGCTTGCATCGACGTAACTCTTTACGACGAACTCTTTCTCACCTCCATAATCGAGAAACACTTCCTTAGTCTTTTAGTTACTAAGGATCATCTTGACCACTGTCTAGTGATCCACTCCTGGATCACTCTTGTACCCCTTGACGGACTCATGGCAAGGCACACACAGGTGCGGTACACAGCATGGCGTACTATACAGAGCCTATGGCTAAAGCATAGTTTCTCTTTCTTCTGCCATGGTCGAGCTTTGAGTCTTACTCAACTTCACACCTTACTAATCAGGCAAGAACTCTTTCTCTGACTGATCCATTTTGAACTCTTTCAAAAACCTTGTCAAGGTATGTACTCATTGAAAGTCTCATCAAGCATCTTGATCCATCTCTATAGATCTTGATGCTCAACAATTAGGTAGCTTTATCCAGGTCTTCCTTTGAAAAACTCTTTTCAAACAACCCTTTATGCTTTCCAGAAATTCTACATCATTTTCGATCAACAATATGTCAACCACATATGCTTATGAGAAACTCTATAGTGCTCCCAAATAGAAGTTTCTCATAAACTTTGTATAGACTCAAAAACTTTGATCACCTAATCAAAGCATATATTCCAACTCCGAGATGCTTGCTCCTGCCCATAGAAGGATTGTTGGAGCTCGCACACCTTTTAGCATCCTTTAGGATTGACAAAACCTTCTGGTTGTATCACATACAACCTTTCCTCAAGTAAACCGTTAAGGAAACGATGTTTTGATATCCATCTGCCAGATTTCATAATTGAGAAATGCAGCAACTGCTAACATAATTCCAACAGACTTTAGCATCGCTACGAGTGAGAAAGTCTCATCGCAGTCAACTTTGTCAGAAACTTCTTTGCGACAAGTCGAGCTTTATAAATGCTGACATTTACCATCAACGTCTGTCTTCATTTTAAAGGTCCATTTGTACTCGACGACCTACCGTCCAACGAGCAAGTCTACCATAGTCTACACTTGGTTTTCATACATGGATCCTTTCTCGGATTTCATGGCTTCTAACCATTTGTCGGAATCCGGGGCCATCATCGCTTCTCCATAGCTCGTAGGTTCATTGTTGTCCAACAACATGACCTCCAAGACAGGGCTGTCATACCACTCAGGAGCAGTACACGTCCTTGTTGACCTACGAGGTTCGATAGTAACTTGATCCGAAGCTTTATGATCATCATCATTAACTTCCTCTTCAACTGACATAGGCTCCATAGAAACATCTTTCTGCGCTGCGCTACTCTCCGGTTGAACAAAGGTTCAACAACCTCATCAAGTTCTATCTTCCTCCCCCTCAATTCTTTCGAGAGAAACTCTTTCTCGAGAAAGGACTCGTTTTAGTAGCAAACACTTTTATGCTTGGATCTGAGATAGAAGGTTCACCCAATTGTTCTTAGGGTATTCTATGAAGATGCATTTGTCCGCTTTGGGTTCGAGCTCATTAGGTGAAAACATTTTTTTCACACAAGCGTCACAGCCCCAAACATTAAGAAATGACAGCTTAGGTTTCTATCAAGCCATAATTCACACAGTGTCATCTCAATGGATTTAGATGGTGGCCCATTTAAAGTGAATGTTCTTGTCTCTAATGCATAACACCAAAACGATAGTGGCAAAACGATAAGAGACATCATAATTTGTACCATATCCAATAGAGCACGACTGCGATGTACGGACACACCATCATACTATGGTGTTCCAGGTGGCGTGAGTTGTGAAACAACTTTTACATTGTCTTAAGTTGTATACCAAACTCGTAACTCGGATATTCACCTCCACGATCACATCATAACATTTTATCTTCTCATCACGATGATCTCAAACTTCACTCTGATTCTGCTTGAACTTTTCAAATGCTTCAGACTTGTGTTTCATTAAGTAAATATACACTATATGTACTCAAATCATCAGTGAAGGTAAGAAAATAACGATATCCACCGCATACTACAACACTCGTTGGGTTGAATACATCAACATGTATCATTTCAAATAAGTCAATTGCCCGCTCCATCAAACCGGAAAATGGGGTCCTTAGTCATCTTTCCCAAGAGGCATGGTTCGCATGTATCAATCGATTCAAAATCGAATGAGTCCAAAGATCCATCACCATGGAGTTTCTTCATGCGTTTTATACCAATATGACATTTAGCGGCAGTGCCAAAAGTATGTGGTACTATCATTATTAACTTTGTATCTTTTGGCATCAATGTTATGAACATGTGTATTACTACGATCAAGATTCAACAAACCATTCTCACTAGGTGTATGACCATTGAAGGTATTATTCATGTAAACAGAATAACCATTATTCTCTGAGTTACATGAATAACCGTATTGCAATAAACACGATCTAATCACGTTCATGCTCAACCCAAACACCAAGTAACATTTATTTAGGTTCGTCACTAATCCCGAAGGTACAGAGAGTGTGCGATGTTGATCACATCAACCTTGGAAACATTTCCAACACACGTCGTCACCTCACCCTTAGCTAGTCTCCATTTATTCTGTAGCTTTTATTTCGAGTTACTAACATTTAGCAACCGAACCGGTATCCAATACCCGGGTGCTATTAGGAGTACTAGCAAGGTACACATCAATAACACGTATATCAAATATACTTGTGTCGATGTTGCCAACCTTCTTATCTACCAAGCATCTAGGGTTGTTCCGCTTCAGCGACCGCTCACCTCATAATAGAAGCACTTAGTCTTGGGTTTGGGTTCAACTTTGGGTTGCTTCACTAGAGCAACAACTAACTTGCCATCCATGAAGTTTCCTTCTTTCCCTTGCCCTTCTCGAAACTAGTGGTTTTACTAACCATCAACACTTGACACTCCTTCTTGATTTCTACCTTCGCGGTGTCAAACATCGCGACCAACTTAGGGATCATTATTTCTATCCCTGGCATTTTATAGTTCATCACCAAGTGCTAGTAGCTTAGTGAAAGTGACTTGGAGAACTATATCAATCACTATCTTATCTGGAAGATTAACTCCCACTCGATTCAAGTGATTGTAGCACCCAGACAATCTAAGCACATGCTCAACGATTGAGCTATTCTCCTTCATCTTGCAGACAAAGAATCTTGTTGGAGATCTCATATCTCAGAACACGGCACGAGCCTGAGATCCCAATTTCAGCTCTAAGAACATCTCATATGTTCCGTGACGTTCAAAACGTTTCGGAGCCTCAATTCTAAGTCGTAATGCATGACACACTAAACTATCAAGTATTCATCGGAACGTGCCTGTCAGATGTTCACAACATCTACAGACGCCGCTAGAGTTGGTGGCACACCGAGCGGTGCATTAAGGACATAAGCCTTCTGTGCAGCAATGAGGACAATCCTCAAATCACGGACCCAGTCCGCAATATTGCTACCATCATCTTTCAACTCTATTTCTCTAGGAACATATAAAAATCAAGGGAGCTACAGCACGAGCTAGTAATCTACAACATAATTTGCAAAGACACTACTGACTACGTTCATGATAATGAGTTCAATTAATCATATTACTTAAGAACTCCCACTCAAATTGACATCCCTCCGGTCATTCGAGTGATACATGATCCAAATTCACAAACTCAAGTCCGATCATCACGTGAGTTGAGGTGGTTTCATTGGGGAACATCATCATGTTGATCATATCTACTATATGACTCATGTTCGACCTTTAGGTCTCTTGTGTTCCGAGGCCATGGTTGTACATGCTAGGCTCGTCAAGTTTAACCCGAGTGTTCTGCATGTGCAACACTGGCTTGCACCCGTTGTATGTGAACGTAGAGTCTATCACACCCGATCATCACATGGTGTCTCGACACGATGAACTTTCGCAACGGTGCACACTCGGGGAGAACACAATTTATCTTGAAATTGAAGTGAGGGATCACCTTATAATGCTACCTCCATCCTAAGCAAAACAAGGTGCATAAAAGGATTAACATCGCATGCAAATCATAAGTGACATGATATGGCCATGAACTTGTGCTTTTGATCTCCATCTTGAAAGCACGGGCATGATCTCCATCGTCACCGGCACGACACCATGATCTCTATCACCTTGATCTCTATCAACGTGTCGCCATCGGGGTTGTCGCGCCCATCATGCTTGTACTACTACTGCTACCGTTTAATGATAAAGTAAAGCATTACATAGCGCTTAATGATTGACACGCAGGTCATACAATAATTAAAGACAACCCTATGGCTCCTGCCGGTTGTCGTACTCATCGACATGCAAGTCGTGATATTCCATACAACACATGATCATCTCATACATCACATATAGTGTAATTGGTCATATCACATCACAACATACCCTGCAAAAACAAGTTAGACGTCCTCTAATTGTTGTTGCATGTTTTACGTGGCTGCTATGGGTATCTAGCAAGAACAATTCTCACCTACGCATAAACCACAACGGTGATACATTAGTTGCTTTTCAACCTTCTCAAGGACCGCCTTTGTCGAATCTGATCCAACTAAAGTAGGAGAAACTGCCACCCGCAAGCCATCTTTTGCAACAACTTGCAGTTGAGGTAACCGGTCTCTCGTAAGCGTATGAGTAATGTTGGTCCGGGCCGCTTCATCCCACAATACCGCTGAACCAAAACACAACCAAGGGAGGAAGCAATCTAAGCATCAACACGCACAAACTCTTTGTGTTCTACTGAGATCTCATCTACACAGAGACCTAGCTCATGATGCCACTGTTAGGGAATGTTGCATGGGAAACAAAAAATTTCCTACGCACACGCAATATCTATCCATGGTGATGAGTATCTACGAGAGGGAGAGTGGATCTACATACCCTTGTAGATCACTAAGAGGGAAGCTTTAAGAAACGCAGTTGGTGTAGTCGAACGTCTTCGCGATCCAAATCGCCGAGCTTCCCACGATCTCATCATGATCCGTCCCACGATCCAATCAAAAATCGTCTCGCGATCTCGATCACGGTCCTCCTTCTTGATCCAGCAAGAGGGAGCGGAGAGGTAGACGAGTTCTTTAGTAGCGCGACGGCATTGCGGCCATGGCGGTGGAGGAATTCTATCAGGGCTTCGCCTAAGCACCGCTGAAAACCAATCTAAAAGAGTAAACGACCTAGAGGAAGAAGAGGGCAGCGCGTGGAAATTAGGGTTAGCTCTTCCCTCTAAATCCTCTAGTATATATACGAGGGAGGGAGGGGAGGAGGCAGCCTCAAACCCTCAAGGTTTGGTCGAAATTGGAGGTGGAGGAGTCCCTACTCCAATCCTATTAGGAGTAGGATTCCTCCTTTCCACTTGGAAACTCTTTCCACCTCTCCACCTTTGGATTTTTTCCTTCTCAAACCTCATCCAGCCACATGGGCCCTTGGAGAAGGCTTCGGCCAGCCCACCAGGGGCTGGTTTACCACCTCCCAATGCCCATGTAGCCTCTTTGGTCGAGACGCCCCTCCCGATAGTCCCCCGGTACCCTCCGGGCACTCCCGGTACACTACCGATGAGCCCGAAACTCTTCCGGCGACCAAAAAATGACTTCCTATATATCAATCTTTACCTCCGGACCATTCTGGAGCTCCTCGTGATATCGGGGATCTCATCCGGGACTCCGAACAACCTTCGGTCACCAACATACATAACTCTATACTACCGAAACATCACCGAACCTTAAGTGTGCAGACCCTGCGGGTTCAAGAACTATGTAGACATGACCGAGACACCTCTACGATCAATAACCAATAGCGGGACCTGGATGTCCATATTGATTCCTACATATTCTACGAAGATCTTTATCGGTTGAACCTCTATGTCAAGGATTCAGATAATCCCGTATGATGTTCCCTTTGTTCTTCAGTATGTTACTTGCCCGAGATTTGATCGTCGGTATTCCCATACCTAGTTCAACCTCGTTACCGGAAATTCTCTTTACTCGTTCCGTAGTACAAGATCCCGTGGCTAACACTTAGTCACATTGCTTGCAAGGCTTATTGTGATGTTGTATTACCGAGTGGCCCGTGAGATACCTCTCCATCACACGGAGTAACAAATCCCAGTCTTGATCCATGCCAACCCAGCAGACACCCTCGGAGATACCTGTAGAGTACCTTTGTAGTTACCCAGTTACGTTGCGACGTTTGATACACACAAGGTAATCCTATGGTGTCAGTGAGTTGCATGATCTCATGGTCATAGGAACAGATACTTGACATGGAGAAAACAGTAGCAATAAACTGACACGATCATATGCTACGTTTGTAGTTTTGGTCTTGTCCATCACATCATTCTCCTAATGATGTGGTCCCTTTATCAAATGACATCTCATGTCCATGGCTAGGAAACCTTGACCATCTTTGATCAACGAGCTAGTCTATTAGAGGCATACTAGGGACACAGTGTTGTCTATGTATCCACACATGTATCTAAGTTTCCAAAAAATACAACATGGATAATAAACGATCATCATGAACAAGGAAATATGACAATAACCAATTTATTATTGCCTCTAGGGCATATTTCCAAAAATTCATACTCGGCAGCAGCGTCATTCGCGGGGTTTACCGGTAAGGAGATGGGGGGGGCAATAAATATAAAGCAAACAGGTGCACCACGATGCATGACATGGCAATATCCAGAGCTAAGTATGCACTAACGCAATACTACACGCATCAAATGGAGTGGGAGAATACCTGACGATATTTCCTGGGTCTGCGGATTTATCGGACAGTCGAATCAGAGGGGAAGGTTCCATGTTCATCATACTAGGAGCATGTGACGGATGAATGGATGGCATATTTGGATTCGTGGGATTTTTCTGATCAACTTTCATAGATAAATTATTTTCATCTGAGTTAGGTTTAAAAGATATGATTTTCTAAAGTTTTTATTAATTTTTGGAATTTAACAGATTATTATTAATTCGAAAAATGCTTTATGACGTCATCATGACATCACCACTGCATCAACAGTCAACTCTGGCTGACCAGAGTCAAACCTGACATGTGGGGACCACATGTCATAGACTAGGGGTTATTCCGGTGTTTTAAATTAAACTAAACAGATTAATTAACAAGTGGGGACTACATGTTAGTGATAGATTAGTGTAAATTAATTAATTTAACTTAATTAGTTACTAATTAAGCACCTGATAGGGTGGGGCCCAAATGTCATTGACACTGGGGGTAGGGCCCCACATGTCAGTGGCACACGGGTGCCTAGTCAGCACGTTGAGTGGGTCAACCCAGTCAACGGGGCCCGTGGGGGCCGTTGGCAGTGACCCTGGTGTGGGCCCAGGTGTGCCATGTCGGTGGTGGCCAGCGACCATCGTCGGAGGTACTCCGACGAGATCCCGAATCGCGAGGAGCCTCGGAGCTGGCGCACAGGGCACGAGCGCCGTTTGGCGCGTTCGCGAGCTAAGGCAGCCGTCGATCCGTTCCACGCATCGGGGCGAGCTAAGGTGAAAGGTGGCGAGAAACACATCGATGACGGCGAGGCAAAGCTTCGGCGGCGATGGCAAATGGTGATGCAGCACGCAAACGAGAGAACTAACGGTCCGGGGCGAGCCTACGTCGTGCGGCGGGTCGAGTGGTGGCGGCGGTTGGACCAAATGGTCACAGGAGCGATGCCGGCGGCGAGGTCAGGCAGAACCGCATTCGGGCACACGTCGGGGACGGCGCTAGGAGGCGCGAACGGGCTCGTACATGGGTGCATCGTGCTCCTGGAAGCACCAGGAGCTCGACGGTGAGCTCAGGCGAGCGTGACAATGACGGTGGCGACGACCATGAGCTCAACGGCAGCGATGCGTTCGGGTGCTCGTCGCAGATGGCCTTAGAGGCTCCTAACGATGACGAAAGCGAGAGCGGAGGGAGCAGAGGCTCACTGAGGGTCGTAGTCATTCAAAGTGAGCTCGGGGAGGGCTTGATGGCGATCTTCGGTTCCGAGGAAGAAGATGACGGCGATGGGGCGATGCAGGGCTCGGGCTCATGGTCGAGGAGGACGAGGAGGTCATGGCGGTTCTTCTTGGTGTGATGGCAAGGCGCGGGAGGGGCAGTGGCTATGCTAGCCGGCGTCCATGGCGACGGCGCCGCTCGGGTGAGTTGGGGGCGAGCGAGGGAGAGGGGTAGATGAGATCTGAGCGGGGGCTAGGGTTTGCGGGGGAGGGAGAGAGAGGTCGTGGGGCCGTTCTTATCCTCGACGGCGACGGCGGAGAGCGGGTGTAGCGGCGACGCAACTCTGTAGCGATCGGGTGGTCGCTACAGAAGGAAGAGAACGACGAGGGGGGTCTAGTTGTGTTGGGCCGGTTGGGGCCGGCCCAGTGGGGAAGGGGGGATTTCCCCCTTTCTTTCTTTTTCTTTCTTTTCTGTTTTTGTTTTCCTTTTTACAATTTCTTTTCCTATTGTTTTTAGACACAATTGTCTTACCAAAAATATGTGTCAGGGCCCCAAAAATAACATGCATTATTTTGAATGGCCACCCCAAGTTTGAGCATTTTCTTAATCTGTTTGCATCTCCCATTTGAATTTAATTGCATTCTAAAAATACTTTCAGCTACTGTTATTAATGGTGGTGCCACACAAGAATCTTGGTGATGTTGTTTTCCTCAACATTATTTATTTTGGAATAATTCACAAGCATGCAACATTTTATTTTTGATGCTTGAGGATTTAAATTTGTCACTTGAAACTATAGAGCATTTGAATGGAATTTTGAATTGGAATTTGAAATTCCATCTTGATCATATTCCACTTAGCAAAATAATTAGTTGCTGACCATGCCATTATTGTGCATCATTACATAGGGGTGTTACAGGTATTTTGAGCTACCAAAGATCGTATGTGAAATCTAAGTTATTAAATATATCTAATATGCTCTATCGGCTAGCGTAGCCTAGCCTTGGTTTGTATGAGAGGCGTGTGATTTAGAAAAGTCCTCATCTTGTGTGTGTAGTCTTGTGAAATATTACTTGTATATAACAAGGGCTGCCCAAAGAGGCCTAGTAATTAACCGCCATGGTGGTCCTCGGTCCGGCCCTGGCCTAGAAAGGACATGGTGAGTACCCCCTAGGACGAGACACCATGAGGCGGTCAAGACGTCGGCTTGTCCTTCACATGGTGCACGATTTATACATCGATGTTGCGTATCAGGGCATGACCATACCTATGTAACTTACCTACACCAAATTTGAGCCCATTTCATTTATCCAGTTTCTCTCACTAATTTTCCCAGGTTTCTGTCCAGAGAAGAGCATTGTGAAGGAAGTACCACTTTGGCATGTCCAAATGATATCAGTTTTCTACAGCATTTTTCTATGCCCAAATAACCATCCTCCACCAAATTTTAGCTCAATACATTCATTATTTTGAGCCCAACTTCCACATTCATATTTCTGTCTAGTGTGGTACTTTGCAAAGCAAGTACCACCTAGGATCCTTCATTTGAGCTGATAATTTGTGAAAACAGTCTTCTTAGTAGATGATCATCCTCAGCCAAAACTCACGCCCATTGTCCAGGTGCATTTCCCGTACAGCTTATCAAACACTTGACTGCTAATTCACTTGGCTGCCTTTGTAACTTATTTCAACTCTAGACTTTTCGTGCATTCAGTATGGACCATTCGAAGGGAGGCCATCAATTTTCAACCTTTTCCGACTTCATTTGCTATTTTCCATGCATTTACTGATTTTTTTGAGCTAAATGACCCTAAAATTGATAAGCACTACAAATGAACTCTAAAAAGGTTGAAAGTTGGCATGGTATCATCATTTCACCCACATAGCATGTGCTAAAAAGTTGAGAGAGTTACGGCAAAAACTGGATGCACTTCTTGTACAAAATGGACAATCTCTTTCGAAGTATCCGGGTTTCACACGAAAACTCACCTGTTACAAAGGCATTTCATTTTTTTTACTTATTTCAACTCCAGACATTTTGTGCGTTTAGTATGGACCATTCGAATGGAGGCCATCAATTTTCAACCCTTTTCGACTTCATTTGCTATTTTCCATGCGTTTACTAAATTTTTTGAGCTAAATGACCCTGGAATTGATAAGCACTACAATTGAACTCTGAAAAGGTTGAAAGTTGGCGTGGTATCATCATTTCACCCACATAGCATGTGCTAAAAAGTTGAGAGGGTTACGGCAAAAATTGGATGCACTTCGTGTACAAAATGGGCAATCTCTTTCGAAGTATAAGGGGTTCAAACGAAAACTCGCCTGTTACAAATGCATTCCATTTTTTTAACTTATTTCAACTCCATACTTTTTGTGCATTCATTATGGACCATTCGAATGGAGGCTACCAATTTTCAACCCTTTCCGATTCATTTGCTATTTTCCATGCATTTACTGATTTTTTTGAGCTAAATGACCCTGAAATTGATAAGCACTACAAATGAACTCTGAAAAGGATGAAATTTGGCATGGTATCAACATTTCACCCACATAGCATGTGCTATAAAGTTGAGAGGGTTACGGCAAAAACTAGATGAACTTCGTGTACAAAATGGACAATCTCTTTCAAAGTATGTGGGTTTCAGACGAAAAAATCGCCTGTTACAAGGCATTTCATTTTTAAACTTGTTTCAACTCCAGAGTTTTTGTGCATTCGGTACGGACCATTCGAATGGAGGCCATCCATTTTCAACCCTTTCCGACTTCATTTGCTATTTTCCATGCATTTACTGATTTTTTGAGCTAAATGAACCTGAAATTGATAAGCAGTACAAATGAACTCTAACAAGGTTGAAAAGTTGGCATGGTATCAACATTTCACCCACATAGCATGTGCTAAAAAGTTGAGAGGGTTACGGCAAAAAGTGGATGCACTTCGTGTGCAAAATGGACAATCTCCTTCGAAGTATGGGGGTTTCGAACGAAAACTTATCTGTTACAAAGGGATTTCATTTTTTGAACTTATTTGAACTCTTGACTTTTTTGTGTTCAAAATGAACCATCCAAAGCCACATCAACAATCTTCAACCCTTTCTGATGACATAATTTAGTTTTTTTCATGCATTTACTGATTTATTTGAGCTAAATGACCCTTAAATTGAAAAACACTTCAAATGAACTCTGAAAAGGTTGAAAGATGACATGGTATCATCATTTCACCCACATAGCATGTGCTGAAAAGTTGAGAGGGTTACAGCAAAACCTGGATGCACATCATGTGCAAAATGGACAATCTCATTTTTTTAACTTATTTTAACTCGAGACTTTTTGTGCGTTCGGTACGGACAATTCGAATGGAGGCCATCAATTTTCAACCATTTTTGACTTCATTTGCTATTTTCCATGCATTTACTGATTTGTTTGAGCTAAATGACCCTGAAATTGATAAGCACTACAAATGAACTCTGAAAAGGTTGAAAGTTGGCATGGTATCAACATTTCACCCACATAGCATGTGCTAAAATGTTGAGAGGGTTACGGCAAAAAGTGGATGCACTTCGTGTACAAAATGGATAATCTCTTTCGAAGTATCAAGGTGTTTCAAACGAAAACTCTCCTGTTACAAAGGCATTTTTTTTAACTTATTTCAACTCCAGACTTTTTGTGCATTCAGTATGGACCATTCAAATGGAGGACATAAATTTTCAACCCTTTCCGACTTCATTTGCTATTTTCCATGCATTTACTGATTTGTTTTGATCTAAATGACCCTGAAATTGATAAGCACTATAAATGAACTCTGAAAAGGTTGAAAGTTCGCATGGTATCATCATTTCACCCACATAGCATGTGCTACAAAGGTGACAGGGTTACGGCTAAAACTGGATGCACTTCATGTACAAAATGGACAATCTTTTTTGAACTATCAGGGTTTCAAACGAAAACTCGCCTGTTACAAAGGTATTTCATATTTTTAACTGATTTCAACTCCAGACTTTTTGTGCCTTTAGTATGCACCATTCAAAGGGAGGCCATCAATTTTCAATCCTTTCCGACTTCATTTGCTATTTTCAGATTTTTAAAGTAAAGTTATTCACAAACTAGTGATTCACACAAATTTTAAACAATTCAAAATTAAACTATTCGAATTTGAAAACTACAACCACTAATAGAAAGTTTATAATTTTTACCACCTAACACAAAAAGATTCACTCATTAACTCTCAATAAAGCACACAAAAAACTCAGAAACAAAAGAAAATAAATAAAGCAAAAAATGAAAAAAATGAAAAAAAATTAAAAAATAGGCCGCCTACTGGGCCACCACAGCCTGCATACGACTAGAAACCCAACTTGAGCCAAGATGCAGGCCCGCGAGGCACAGTAGGCCCAACAGGGCCGCACAGGTTCGATAGGCCCACATAGGCCTGCTTAGAGAGGAGCTTGAGGGAGCAGCCGCAGCGTGGCTTATAAACCAGTGCGGCTGCCCCTCGCTTGGTGAGGTGGGACTAAACTTCCACCACACTACGTCGTGCTAGGAACTGGTCTTTAGTCGCGGTTGGTGGCTCCAACTATGACTAAAGACACCCCTTTAGTCACGGTTGGAGCCATCAACCGCGACTAAAGGTTTTTGCTTCCCGGCGCTTTGGCTGGTAAAATTCACCTTTAGTCGCGGTTGGTGGCTCCAACTGTGACTAAAGAGGGGTCTTTAGTGGTGGTTGGAGCCACCAACCGCGACTAAAGGTCCTCCTATATAAGCATGAGTTAATTTTTTTTCATTTTCCCTCTGCTTCTTCGTCTCTTCGACAGTTCGAGCACTTAACAGAGGACATCGCCGACGCACCGCCCCGAGCCGTCGCCGCCCATGCCGCCACCGCCCCCGACGCTCTGCCCCCCATCGCCGCCCCCGTCGCGCACCGCCCCCTCCTCGAGCTCGCACTCCGTCGTCGTTGCCGTCGCCGTCGCCGTCGCCGTCGCCGATGACTCGACTCGCCTCGCCGCCCGTCGCCTTGCTGTGAGCCCCTGCCTGCATGGCCGCCCTCCCATCGATCGAGCCCGCACACACAGACACATATGCATGAGCACACACACACATTTTCTTATTTTCTATTTTTTGTTTTTTTGTTTTTTATACTTTTAGTTATAGAAATGTTAGATGAATTAGATTTATAAATTTTAGATGAATATTTTTTAGTTTTTTATACTTTTAGTTATAGAAATGTTAGATGAATTAGATTTATAAATGTTAATTAGATAAATTTTGATTTTTTATATAATGTTGTTTTTCTATAATTAGTGTTTAATTAATATATATGTTTAATTAGTATATATACTTAATTGGAAGTATATAATGTCCCTAACCTAGGAATTTTTACATTTTGATCAAATATGTATAGAAAAAAGTTGATAAATTTTGACATTTGATCCAATGTATAGCAATCAGTATTTGCAAAAGTTGCATTTTTTCTATGTCATTGTTCAATATATGGAACAGGTTAACTTTACGTCTGTTTCGTCTCCTTGTATGTCTTTCAACGAGGGAGAGTGTCCACCATATATATATGAGAGAGGAAGAATTCCGATTGTTTTCGTGGGGATCGGTTCTTCTTCGTTCCAGTGTGCTAGACACTTTGATGTAATGAACTCTAGGACGAATGGAGGAGCCACCATCATCGACGGTCGCAATATCAGAAGGAGTGCCCACCATATACATGAGATGAGAGTTTAGGAAGGAAAGATTCGACAGACCTAAAGTCAACCTGTTGCTTATTGAGTAATAGTGATCTATGTGTTGATCAGTTTTCTCATAGTTTCCTTCTATCGATTTTAAATGTTTCAACTATGAACATAGGAAATATATGACGACGAAAGGAAATTCTCTATGTGCGAATACTGTGAAGACGAGCATGGCCTGTGTGACAAGCCTTTCCTAGTTGATAGTAGGCGCTTCAGCATCATGCTGGATGAGACCTTCGAAGTGGATACAGTAAGTCACAATGACAAGTTTTTTTTCGTAATTAAGCATGACTTCTGCTTATTTTGTTTCAACTTATAATTTTAATTTTTTTACTATTCTACTAGCATATCCCCTGCCTTGCAAGAAATTATGTCTTGAATAAGATTGGTTTCAATACTAAAAAAAGTATGGAGGTAAAGATAGTTCACTTGAGGACTGAGCATGGTTATACTTTTGCTGTAAAATTGTATAATGCTGACACCTACTGCTATTTTGAATGCAAAAGTTGGAGAGCACCATGCAAGGCTTATGCATTTGAGCCTAATATGCTTATCACCTTTGATATTCGTCGGGAAGATGAAATTTAAGGTAATATCGACATCCGGGTTGATATGTAAACGCCTCCAGTTCTACCATTATGTGAATTTATCAACCATATTTATTAAGTAATTTATATTGTTTATTTAAAAATAGTTGACAACTTATTTGCATTGACAGCTTATTTTCATTTTTCAAAAAATGTACGGAAGATGATAGACAGAACCTACTACTACAATGGTGAAGCAGAATTAACTTATAAGGAGAATTACAATAGCTATTATCAAACTCCTCCACATTATGGTCAATACGTGCCACTAGTGCACGTGTTGAACTACGGTAACATCCATGGAGATTGCATGGTAAGAATTTTCTACTATTACGACATCCGTGCATCTTTTGCATAAATTCTTCTAAAACTAAACTACATTGCTAACTACAAAGTTATTACTATGTTTTTCAACAGAAAATCCCGGATTGTGTGCCTCATCTGATGTTTCCAAGAGGTCGCGTTGTTGTTATGAGCTTAGGGCCACCACGGCTAGGCAACCTACGCATCACTCCTGTCCATATTGGATTTCTAAAACGATGAAGACATGAAAATCAAGATTGGAAAAATAATGTATGGTCAATCGCAGAGAGCTAATTGGAAGCAACATTGTGTGTAGACCAAGAATTGGAGACAGGATGATCTCCATTCTCCGTAATTGAGAGTCAGGGCCTATCTTGTTTTATGATATTGTACCTAAGAGAGGATAGAGTAGGTCCTATGAGAGAGGACTAGGTCCTAGGTACAATGTGTTATTATGTGCTACAATATGTTAGAGTTGATGTTGATGATGAGGAGGAGTTATGATTATGACTAGTGACCAACTTGTTATATGATGTCTCATTGACGAAAATGATGATTAAATAGTGTTGGTGGTAATGACTATGATGATTATTAGCTATAGTGTTTTTTGGTGATGATATGATGCAAGAGTTTTTATATTAATATGATGATGATGTTGATCATGATCATCATGATGATTTGTTATATCATTGGGGGAAGGAAAGCGGATTAATTAGATTCATGTGGATGGATCAAAAGTGACCAAAAGTTGAATTAGTAGGATCGTCGTCCTACTAATTCAACTTTTGATCACTTTTTATTCATTTGGATGAATAAAATCCATGTTTCTTCCCCACAATGATATAATAATTCATCATGAACATAATGATATAACAACCTCTTAATTGGTATTGTATCAAAATTTGTATAATGGCGTATAACCATAATTAATTCATAAACCCCTAAAGAATAAAAAATAAAAAAAAGAAAACTAAAAAAACTAAATACTTTTAGTCTCGTTTGGTGTTACCAACCAGGACTAAAGGTCCCCTCATCCCACGGCACCGACGGATGCCACGTGGAGGGCCTTTGGTGTCCGGCCGTGTTGAACCGGCACTAAAGGGGGGTAGGCTTTAGTCCCCACCCTTTAGTGCCGGGGCACTAAAGGCCCTTACGAGCTGCGACTATAGTTCTATTCTGCACTAGTGTTTGTGTGCTGCCGATTCCAATGAACCGACGGCAATACAGCACCCACTCTCCATGATCTCAACAAATGTCGTGAATGGTTCCAGTTTTTTGCGTTGTTGATTTTAGATTTTTGCATCACCGGTCGTAGCACTGACTCGTGCCAGGTGCAGCTCATCGACCGTCGGTTGTAGCGTCGCCCATGTCGGGTGCAACTCATCGGCCGCCGGTTGTAGCATCGCCCCATGCCAGTTGTAGATTTTTGCATCGTTGGTTTGAACATTGGCGATGACACACGGTTACACCTCCTTGGTCATCGGTTGTAACACCGTGTAGTGACGGTTGCAGCTCGTCGGCCACCGGTTGTAGCACCGTAAGGGCGCTCGAGGTTAGGCCATGGTTGGCGCCGACTCTAGTGGCGTGTAAGGTTTCCGACGTCTGATGGTGTTATGGATCTAGGGTTAGGTTGCAGTGGGCCACGATGGTTGAACCAAATCTGGCACGGGGAGTCTGACCGCTCTCTCGTGGCCTCATTGATAGGGTTGCCCCAACAAGGATGCCAACTAACCCAATGACATGTGCCCTGTGTCGAGGTGGGGCTCCTGGTGTGTCCACCGACATCCACGATATCTAGGCCTCATCGATGGTGGTTATGCTCTGATATTGTCATGTCTGGATACATGGTTCTCAATAGTCATGTTAGTTCGATGGTGGTGGTGAGTCCGCCTTGGATGTCGGGGTGACGACCTTGGATTGTTCGGTTGCACAAGTGGTTGAGTGGTGGGCAGCGTGGTAGCGGTGGTGACACCTCCTCCTGAATATGTGGGTAGCAAGGGAAGGATTGGAGAGTGGCCCTGGTGTCGGCGTGGCTCTGGAGATGGTGATCATGTGATCTTGATCTGGAGGCATGGTGGCCCCTCCCTCGTGTGTTGGGTCAGCAACCTTGAGTCCACGGGTGCGACTTGTGTGAGTCTGAGCA
Organism: Hordeum marinum; assembly: GCA_022496015.1. Classification (NCBI taxonomy): domain Eukaryota; kingdom Viridiplantae; phylum Streptophyta; class Magnoliopsida; order Poales; family Poaceae; genus Hordeum; species Hordeum marinum. Next base: position 560,919,023 of record CM039678.1, read on the forward strand.
AAAGCTTTATGCTCTGGTGCCGGGTTTTGCTTCCCTCTAGGGGCATTGCTATGGGCCCACGACCCGGGTTTGGAAATCCAAGTCCGTCTTTGAGATTCGACGGTGGCGGCGCCAACCCTAGTGAGAGCATCATTTTGGACCCCAGGCCTCCTTGGCTGTAGATGGTTTATGACATGAGGCTTGCCTTTTCCCTGCCTTTTCCCCAGTGTAGTGCATCCTCGTCTCTTGCAAGGGGTGGATCCGCTGATCTCACATTTTATAGACATGTCCTCATGGGTCCTTGTTGATCCATTGTTCTCGGTCCATGTTGTATTTTGGTATAGGAGCGGTTTTCCACAACGCGGAGCAAGGAGATGTCTGTACAACAAGTCGGGCCTCTCCGAAGATGGCTCGGTGTGTTCAAGCGAGGCGAGGAGCAGAAGCGGAACTAGCTAACTGCACGTGACTTTCGAGCACCGTACGTCGCCGTGTCGATGGCCGTCCGACACTGCCGTGGTGCCGCTCAACAGGAACAGAAGACAAGCGGTGTGGTGCCCTCACTACGCTCTCCTCTTTTTCTCTAATTTTGAAACAAATTACATAGCTGTGTTAATATTTCTCAATTTATTGGTTTTAGTAATTTGCATTGGTACTTGCGAATTTTCTAAGCATTATATGAAATAAAATAAATTTTAGTTACATATTAGGTGATTATGTTTTTTTAAATGTTAGGGCCACATTTTGCTTTTCGCATGGGCCCTGAATTCCTGGAAATGACCCTGGGTACGGTGGTTTCTCGTGACGACGTGCCTCCTGTCCTCTCAGTAGTCTTGGTTGTCGTGTGTTAGGGATGTCGTCTCCTACTCTATAACGTTCCCACTTCCCAGCAATGTCCATGAGATGTCTGTCGCCTTGGTATTCAGAGTTCAGCTTAACACATGCAAAGCTCTAATCATGACTCCAATTCAAATAGCAGTAGCACATGCGCTGCAACACGAGACGCGCCTAGTCAGGAGCTCCCAAAGCCGTGCAGAAAAAGTATCCGGTGTAAAGATTTGCAAGGGTGGCTGTACATAACGTGTGACTGACCCGACCCAGCTGACCAGCTCATGCGTGTAAACTCAGACTCTCCCGCAGAGAAGAGAAGCGGCTGCGGCCCGCTGTTCAACCCGGATGGATAATTAGTCCCACATCGCTAGATGAGTAGCACCATCACCAGCTTATATACCAAGCGACACTCGCTCGCATCGGCCGGGCGTGGCAGCGCGCGCCTGTGACTCCAGCTTCGGAGGGCTAAAGAGTTAGTGTGTGGGTTTGGTGCTGGAGCCCGTCGCAAAAGGAATTCCCCGCTGGAAAACTAACAGCGGGTTTGCTGACGAGCGCGCGCTCGCAGGTCTGATCACAACTCCTTTGTGATGAAAGGAGAGAATAGCCCATCAGTTTGGTTTGTCTGACTAGCTGATGTGGCAAAAGATTGGCCCAAATAAGGCCGTCGGGCACGTGCGCTGTGGGAGATGATTCCCAGCTGTACCCACTTGTGTGTCTTGGTTTCCACGGAAATAGATGGCCTCGGGCTTCCTTTCCGTGTCCATTGGTTCGCTCACTTAACCCCACATACCAACTCTTTTGTCAATTTAATTTGATTTTTTTCTTTGGAATAAACTCTTCGTTTTCTCCTTCACAAATTTAACTTGAATTTTTTCTTTGGAATATTCTCTACGTTTTTTATGTATCGAAAAAGTTAAAATCCGAACCTTTGGAATAAACTCTTCGTTTTCTCTTTTGCAAATTTAACTTGAAAAAAATTCCTTTGGAATAAACTCTTCGTTTTTTATGTATCGAAAAGCAATCTTTCCAAAGACTTCCCTTTTTGGTTCGTGAACCTGCAAGCAACAAAATATAAAATTAGAACAACCATGTGAAGGTACAAGAGTAACATTCATAAATAGAATAATCATGACAAATAACTAACCTCACAATCACATCCATTTGCTCTCTAACCGATTCATCTCAAGACTCATCAACTAGAGAGAAATTACTATCACGAAGCTCCTTCATTATCACTTTTGCAGTCACTTCAGCACATGCCTGAACTATTTGTTGTGAGCGCTATCATTAGTAGAAAACAGGTCATTGGTTTTGGGCCTCCTAATCCCATTAATCCCGGTTCGCTCATGAACCGGGACCAAAGGTGGTAACTGTCCCGGTTCGTCTAGCCCCTTTGGTCCCGGTTCGTGGCTGGAACCGGGACCAAAGGGAGACCTATTTGTTGGGGAACGTTGCATGGAAAACAAAAAATTTCCTACGCACACGCAAGATCTATCCATGGTGATGAGCATCTACGAGAGGAAGAGTGGATCTAAATACCCTTGTAGATCGCTTAGCAGAAGCGTTAAGAAACGCGGTTGGTGTAGTCGAACGTCTTTGCGATCCAAATCACCGAGCGTCCCGCGATCTCATCACGATCCGTCCCGCGATCCAATCACGATCCGTCCCACGAACTCATCACGATCCGTCCCGCGATCTCATCACGATCCGTCTCGCCATCTTGATCACGGTCCTTCCGATCTAGTGCTGAACGGACGGCACCTCCGCGTTCAGCACACGTACAGCTTGATGACGATCTTTGCCTTCTTGATCCAGCAAGAGGGAGCAGAGAGGTAGAAGAGTTCTCCGGCAGCGCGACTGTGCTGTGGCGATGGTGGTGGAGCTATTCTGGCAGGGCTTTGCCTAAGCATCGTTGAAAATCGATCTAGAGGAGAAACTGCGATCTAGAGGAGAGGTAGCACGTGGCTATTAGGGTTAGCTTTTTTCTCTAAATCCTCTAGTATATATAGGAGGGAGGGAGGGGAGGAGGCAGCCTCAAACCCTCAAGGTTTGGTCGAAATTGGAGGTGGAGGAGTCCTACTCCAATCCTATTAGGAGTAGGATTCCTTCTTTCCACTTGGAAACTCTTTCCACCTCTCCACCTTGGATTTTTTCCTTCTCAAACCACTCCAGCCGCATGGGCCCTTAGAGGAGGCTTCACCCAGCCCACCAGGGGCTGGTTTACATCCTCCCACAGCCCACGTAGCCTCTTGGGTCGAAATACCTCTTCCGATGGTCCCCCGGTACACTACTGGCACTCCCGGTACGCTACCGATGAGCCCGAAACCTTTCCGGCGACCAAAACATGACTTCCTATATATCAATCTTTACCTCCGGACCATTCCGGAGCTCCTCGTGATATCCGGGATCTCATCCGGGACTCCGAACAACCTTCAGTCACCACCATACATAACTCTATACTACCAAAACGTCACCAAACTTAAGTGTGCAGACACTGCGGGTTCGAGAACTATGTAGACATGACCGAGACACCTCTACGGTCAACAACCAATAGCGGGACCTGGATGGCCATATTAGTTCCTACATATTCTACTAAGATCTTTATCGGTCGAACCTTTATGTCAAGGATTCAGTTAATCCCGTATGATGTTCCCTTTGTTCTTCGGTATGTTACTTGCCCGAGATTCGATCGTCGGTATCTCCATACCTAGTTCAACCTCGTTACCGGCAAGTCTCTTTACTCGTTCCGTAATACAAGAACCCATGACTAACACTTAGTCACATTGCTTGCAAGGCTTATTGTGATGTTGTATTACCGAGTGGGCCCTGAGATACCTCTCCGTCACACAGAGTAACAAATCCCAGTCTTGATCCATGCCAACCCAACAGACACCCTCGGAGATACCTATAGAGCACCTTTATAGTCACCCAGTTACGTTGCGACGGTTGATACACATAAGGTACTCCTCCGGTGTCAGTGAGTTGCATGATCTCATGGTCATAGGAACAAATACTTGACATGCAGAAAATAGTAGCAATAAACTGACATGATCATATGCTACGTTTGTAGTTTGGGTCTTGTCCATCACGTCATTCTCCTAATGACGTGATCCCGTTATCAAATGACATCTCATGTCCATGACTAGGAAACCATAACCATCTTTGATCAACGAGCTAGTCTATTAGAGGCATACTAGGGACATAGTGTTGTCTATGTATCCACACATGTATCTGAGTTTCCGATCAACACAATTATAGCATGGATAATAAACGATTATCATGAACAAGGAAATATGATAATAACCAATTTATTATTGCCTCTAGGACATATTTCCAACAGTCTCCCACTTGCACTAGAGTCAATAATCTAGTTCACATCACCATGTGATTCGCATTGTTATGAATCTAACACCCAATGAGTTCTAGGGCTCGATCATGCTTTGCATGTGAGAGAGGTCTTATAGTCAACGGGTCTGCGATATTTAGGTCCGTGTGTACTTTGCAAATCTCTATGTCAAACTATAAACACTGCTACCACACTCCACTTGGAGCTATTCCAAATGGCCGCTCTACTATACGTATCCGGATTGCTACTAAGAGTCATCCGGATTGGTGTCAAAGCTTGCATCGACGTAACTCTTTACGACGAACTCTTTCTTACCTCCATAATCGAGAAACTTTTCCTTAGTCTTTTAGTTACTAAGGATGATCTTGACCGCTGCCACGTGATCCACTCCTGGATCACTCTTGTACCCCTTGACGGACTCATGGCAAGGCACACACACGTGTGGTACACAACATGGCATACTATACAGAGCCTATGGCTAAGGCATAGGGGACGACATTCGTCCTTTCTCTTTCTTCTGCTGTGGTCGAGCTTTGAGTCTCACTCAACTTCACACCTTACAAAGCAGGCAACAACACTTCTCTCTAACTAATCCATTTTGAACGCTTTCAAAATCTTGTCAAGGTATGTACTCATTCAAAGTCTCATCAAGCATCTTGATCTATCTCTATAGATCTTGATGCTTAACAATTAGGTAGCTTTATCCAAGTCTTCCTTTGAAAAACTCCTTTCAAACAACCCTTTATGCTTTTCAGAAATTATACATCATTTCCGATAGACAATATGTCAACCACATATGCTTATGAGAAACTCTATAGTGCTCCCACTCACTTTATTGTAAATACAAGTTTCTCATAAACTTTGTATAGACTCAAAAACTTTGATCACCTCATCAAAGTGTATATTCCAACTCTGAGATGCTTGCTTCAGTCCATAGAAGGATCACTGAAGCTTGCTCACCTTTTAGCATCCTTAGGACTGACAAAACCTTCTGGTTATATCTCATACAACCTTTCCTTAAGGAAGGAAACAATGTTTTGGCATCCATCTGCCAGATTTCATAATTGAAAAATGTAGCAACTGCTAACATAATTCCAACAGACTTTAGCATCGCTACGAGTGAGAAAGTTTCATCGCAGTCAACTCCTTGAACTTGGCAGAAACTTCTTTGTGACAAGTCGAGCTTTATAAATGGTGACATTCACCATCAACATCTGTCTTCATCTTAAAGGTCCATTTGCACTCAACGATGTGCCGTCCAACGAGCAAGTCTACCAAAGTCTATACTTGGTTTTCATACATGGATCCTTTCTTGAATTTCATGGCCTCTAACCATTTGTCGGAACCGGGCCCATCATCGCTTCTCCACAGCTCGTAGGTTCATCGTTGTCCAATAACATGACCTCCAAGATAGGGTTGTCGTACCGCTCAGGAGCAGTACACATCCTTATCGACCTACGAGGTTCGATATTAACTTGATCCGAAGCTTCATGATCATCATCATTTACTTCCTCTTCAACTGACGTAGGTTCCACAAAAACATCTTTCTGCGCTGCGCTACTCCCTGGTTGAAACAAAGGTTCAACAACCTCATCAAGTTCTATCTTCCTCCCACTCAATTCTTTTGAGAGAAACTTTTTCTCGGGAAAGGTCCCGTTTTAGCAACAAACACTTTATGCTTGGATCTGAGATAGAAGGTTCACCCAACTATTCTTAGGGTAATCTATGAAGATGCATTTGTCCGCTTTGGGTTTGAGCTCATTAGGTGAAAACATTTTTCCACACAAGCGTCGCAGCCCCAAACATTAAGAAATGAGAGCTTAGGTTTCTATCAAACCATAATTCACACGGTGTCATCTCAACGGATTTAGATGGTTCCCTATTTAAAGTGAATGTAGTTGTCTTTAATGCATAAGCCCAAAATTATAGTAGCAAAACGATAAGTGACATCATAGCACACACCATATCCAATAGAGCACGATTATGACGTTCGAACACACCATCACGCTATGGTGCTCCAGGTGGCGTGTGTTGTGAAACAATTTCACATTGTCTAAAGTTGTATGCCAAAGTCGTAACTCAGATATTCACCTCCACGATCATATCGCGGGCATTTCTTCTTGTCACGATGATCTTAAACTTCACTCTGAATTTGCTTGAACCTTTCAAACAATTCAGACTTGTGTTTCATTAAGTAAATATACATTATATCTACTCAAATCATTAGTGAAGGTAAGAAAATAACGATATCCACCGCACGCTGTAAGACTCATCGGATTGCATACATCAACATGTATCATTTCCAATAAATCACTTGCCTGCTCCATCAAACCAGAAAACGGGGTCCTTAGTCATCTTGACCAAGAGGCATGGTTCGCATGTATCAACCGATTCAAAATCGAATGGGTCCAAAGATCCATCAGCATGGAGTTTCTTCATGCGTTTTATACCAATATGGCATTTAGCGGCAGTGCTACAAGTATGTGGTACTATCATTATTAACTTTGTATCTTTTGGAATCAATGTTATGAACATGTGTATTACTACGATCAAGATTCAACAAACCGTTCTCACTGGGTGCATGACCATTGAAGGTATTATTCATGTAAACCGAATAACCATTGTTCTCTAACTTAAATGAATAATCGTGTTGCAATAAACACGATCTAATCACGTTCATGCTCAACACAAAACACCAAATAACATTTATTTAGGTTCGTCACTAATCCCGAAGGTACAGAGAGCGTGCGATGTTGATCACATCAACCTTGGAAACATTTCCAACACACATCATCACCTCACCCTTAGCTAGTTCTCCGTTTATTCCGTAGCTTTTATTTCGAGTTACTAACATTTAGCAACCGAACTGGTATCCAATACCCAGGTGCTACTTGGAGTACTAGCAAGGTACACATCAATAACACGTATATCAAATATACTTCTATCGACGTTGCCAGCCTTCTTATCTACCAAGTATCTAGGGTTGTTCCACTTTAGCGATCGCTCTCCTCATAATCGAAGCACTTAGTCTCGGGTTTGGGTTCAACTTTGGGTTGCTTCACTGGAGCAGCAAATGACTTGCTATCCATGAAGTTTCCATCCTTACTCCTGCCCTTCTCAAAACTAGTGGTTTGACTAACCATCAACACTTGACGCTCCTTCTTGATTTCTACCTTCCCGGTGTCAAACATCGCGAACAACTCAGGGATCATTATTTCTATCCCTGGCGTTTTATAGTTCATCACCAAGTTCTAGTAGCTTAGTGACAGTGACTTGAAGAACTATATCAATTACTATCTTATCTGGAAGATCAACTCTCACTCGATTCAAGCGATTGTAGCACCCAGACAATCTGAGCACATGCTCAACGATTGAGCTATTCTCCTTCATCTTGCAAGCAAAGAATCTTGTCGGAGATCTCAGATCACGCAACACGGGCACGAGCCTGAGATCCTAATTTCAGCTCTTAGAACATCTCATATGTTCTGTGACATTCAAAACATTTCGGAGCCTCAATTCTAAGCCGTAATGCATGACGCACTAAACTATCAACTAGTCATCAGAACACGCCTGACAGATGTTCACAACATCTACAAACGATGCTAGAGGGGTTGGCGCACCGAGCGGTGCATTAAGGGCATAAGCCTTCTGTGCAGCAATGAGGACAATCCTAGGATCATGGACCCAGTCCGCAATATTGCTAGCATCATCTTTCAACTCTATTTCTCTAGGAACATATAAAAATTCAAGGGAGCTACAACGCGAGCAAGTAATCTACAACATAATTTGCAAAGACACTACCGACTATGTTCATGATAATGAGTTCAATTAATCATATTACTGAAGAATTCCCACTCAAATTGACATCCCTCCGGTCATTCGAGTGATACATGATCCAAATTCACCAACTCAAGTGTGATCATCACGTGAGTTGAGGTGGTTTCAATGGTGAACATCATCATGTTGATCATATCTACTATATGACTCATGTTTGACCTTTCGGTCTCTTGTGTTCCGAGGCCATGTCTGTACATGCTAGGCTCGTCAAGTTTAACCCAAGCGTTCTGCATGTGCAACACTGGCTTGCACCTGTTGTATGTGAACGTAGAGTCTATCACACCCGATCATCACGTGGTGTCTCGACACGATGAACTTTCGCAACGGTGCACACTCAGGGAGAACACAATTTATCTTGAAATTAAGTGAGGGGTCACCTTATAATGCTACCGTCTTCCTAAGCAAAACAAGGTGCATAAAAGGATTAACATCACATGCAAATCATAAGTGACATGATATGGTCATGAACTTGTGCTTTTTGATCTCCATCTTGAAAGCACCGGCATAATCTCCATCGTCATCGGCATGACACCATGATCTCCATCATCTTGATCTCCATCAACGTGTCGCCATCAGGGTTGTCGCGCCCACCATGCTTCTACTACTATTGCTACCGTTTAGCGATAAAGTAAAGCATTACATAGCACTTAATGATTGACACGCAGGTCATACATTAATTAAAGACAAGCCTATGGCTCCTGCCGGTTGCCGTACTCATCGACATGCAAGTCGTGATATTCTATACAAAACATGATCATCTCATACATCACATATATCTCATCATGTAATTGGCCATGTCACATCACAACATACCCTGCAAAAATAAGTTAGACGTCCTCTAATTGTTGTTATGTTTTACGTGGCTGCTACGGGTATCTAGCAAGAACAATTCTCACCTACGCATAAACCACAACGGTGATACATAAGTTTCTTTTTTCAACCTTCTCAAGGACCGCCTTAGTCGAATCCGATCGAACTAAAGTAGGAGAAACAGACACCCGCCAGCCATCTTTGTGCAACGTAGTTACACGTCAGTCGATGGAACCGGTCTCTCCTAAGCGTACGAGTAAGGTTGGTCTGGGCCGCTTCATCCCACAATACCGCTGAACCAAAACATGACCAAGGGAGGAAGCAATCGAAGCGTCAACGCCCACAAACTCTTTGTGTTCTACTCGAGATCTCATCTACACATAGACCTAGCTCTGATACCATTGTCGGGGAACGTTGCATGGGATACAAAATTTTTCCTACGCACACGCAAGATCTATCCATGGTGATGAGCATCTATGAGAGGGAGAGTGGATCTACATACCCTTGTAGATCGCTAAGCGGGAAGCGTTAAGAAACGCGGTTGGTGTAGTCAAACGTCTTCGCGATCCAAATCGCCGAGCGTCCCGTGATCTCATCACGATCCGTCCCGCAATCCAATCACGATCCGTCCCGCGAACTCATCACGACCCGTCCCGCGATCTCATTACGATCCGTCTCGCAATCTTGATCATGGTCCTTTTGATCTAGCGCCGAACGAACGGCACCTCCGCGTTCAGCACACGTACAGCTCGATGACGATCTCCGCCTTTTTGATCCAGCAAGAGGGAGCGGAGAGGTATAAGAGTTCTCTGGCAGCGCGACGACGCTGCGGCGATGGTGGTGGAGCTATTCCGGCAGGGCTTCGCCTAAGCACCGCTGAAAACCGATCTAGAATAGAAACTCCGATCTAGAGGAGAGGTAGCACGTGGCTATTAGGGTTAGCTTTTTCCTCTAAATCCTCTAGTATATATAGGAGGGAGGGAGGGGAGGAGGCAGCCTCAAACCCTCAAGGTTTGGTCAAAATTGGAGGTGGAGGAGTCCTACTCCAATCCTATTAGGAGTAGGATTCCTCCTTTCCACTTGGAAACTCTTTCCACCTCTCCACCTTTGGATTTTTTCCTTCTCAAACCACTCCAGCCGCATGGACTCTTAGAGGAGGCTTCGGCCATCCCACCAGGGGCTGGTTTACCTCCTCTCACAGCCCACGTAGCCTCTTGGGTCGAAATACCTCTTCCGATGGTCCCCCGGTACACTACTGGCACTCCCGGTACGCTACCGATGAGCCCGAAACCTTTCCGGCGACCAAAACATGACTTCCTATATATCAATCTTTACCTCCGGACCATTCCGGAGCTCCTCGTGATATCCGGGATCTCATCCGGGACTCCGAACAACCTTCAGTCACCACCATACATAACTCTATACTACCGAAACGTCACCAAACTTAAGTGTGCAGACACTGCGGGTTCGAGAACTATGTAGACATGACCGAGACACCTCTACGGTCAACAACCAATAGCGGGACCTAGATGGCCATATTAGTTCCTACATATTCTACTAAGATCTTTATTGGTCGAACCTTTATGTCAAGGATTCAGTTAATCCCGTATGATGTTCCCTTTGTTCTTCGGTATGTTACTTGCCCGAGATTCGATCGTCGGTATCTCCATACCTAGTTCAACCTCGTTACCGGCAAGTCTCTTTACTCGTTCCGTAATACAAGAACCCATGACTAACACTTAGTCACATTGCTTGCAAGGCTTATTGTGATGTTGTATTACCGAGTGGGCCCTGAGATACCTCTCTGTCACACGGATTAATAAATCCCAGTCTTGATCCATGCCAACCCAACAGACACCCTCGGAGATACCTGTAGAGCACCTTTATAGTCACCCAGTTACGTTGCGACGTTTGATACACACAAGGTACTCCTCCGGTGTCAGTGAGTTGCATGATCTCATGGTCATAGGAACAAATACTTGACATGCAGAAAACAATAGCAATAAACTGACACGATCATATGCTACATTTGTAGTTTGGGTGTTGTCCATCACATCATTCTCCTAATGACATGATCCCGTTATCAAATGACATCTCATGTCCATGACTAGAAAACCATAGCCATCTTTGATCAACGAGCTAGTCTATTAGAGGCATACTAGGGACATAGTGTTGTCTATGTATCCACACATGTATCTGAGTTTCCGATCAACACAATTATAGCATAGATAATAAAAAATTATCATGAACAAGGAAATATGATAATAACCAATTTATTATTGCCTCTAGGGCATATTTCCAACACTATTGTCCCGGTTCTAGCCACGAACCGGGACCAATGATCTGCATATATAGACCCTCGCCCGCCGCTTGCCGAGCCGTGGAGTGCTCTTTTTTTCCAGGACAGCAGTGTTAGAGAGTTGTGGTGCTCTAGCTCACCTCCTATGCACATGATGTGTTCGATGAAATGCCCGAGCCATAGTACTTAAGCTTTCTCCTCTAGAAGCTCCTTGTCCAAACTCCATTTTCATCAAGATTTGTCTAGGTTTGACGGTCTGTCTTGTCCCGTCCCCGTCCTGAAACCGGCGTCGATCGCGCACGCGTGGTGAGCCTCTTGATCTTATATTCTTTCTAAAATAAAATATACTTACTCGTATGATTTTCTTACTTTAATTATTGTTTGTTGTTATATAGTGCCATGGTTTGGTTTTAATGTGATGATGAACTTCTATTAATTTGGTCACTTATGTATTCCCGATGTTCTGTAATGTTTTTTGACACATTTAATTATATGTAATGCACGCAGATGAACCGGCAAATGGATGTACGGTAACATACGCACCGACGAGTACATTAAGGGGGTGCATCATTTTCTCGAAGTGGCCGAGGCAAACAAGCAGAATGGTTTTATGTGTTGTCCATACCCTACATGTGGGAATTTGAAGTCTTACTCTGACCAAAAAATCCTTCACAGCCACCTGTTTGTGAAGGGTTTCATGCCACACTATAATGTTTGTACCAAGCACGGAGAAATAGGGATTATGATGGAAGACGACAAAGAAGAAGAGGATGATGACAACTATGTGCTCCCTAAATACGGTGATGCTGCAACCGGGGAAGTTGAAGATCAAGAGGAACCAGATGATGTGCCCGATGATGATCTTCGCCGGGTCATTGTTGATGCAAAGAGACAATGTGAAAGTGAAAAGGAGAAGCTGAAGTTCGATCGCATGTTAGAGGATCACAAAAAGGGTTGTACCCCAATTGTGAAGATGGCAACACAAAGCTTAGTACCACACTGGAATTGCTGTAGTGGAAGGCAGAGAGTGGTGTACCTGACAAAGGATTTAAGAAGCTACTGAAAATATTGAAGAAGAAGCTTGCAAAGGATAACGAATTGCTCGACAGTATGTACGCAACAAAGAAGGTTGTATGCCCTCTAGGATTGGAGGTGCAGAAGATACATGCATGCCCTAATGACTGCATCCTTTACCGCGGTGAGTATGAGGAACGAAACACATGCCCGGTATGCGGTGCATTACGCTATAAGATCAGACGCGATGACCCTGGTGATGTTGAGGGCGAGCGCCCTAGGAAGAGGGTTGCTGCCAAGGTGATATGGTATGCTCCTATAATACCACAGTTGAAACGTCTGTTCAGAAACAAAGAGCATGCCAAGAATATGCGATGGCACAGAGAGGACCGTAAGGAAGACAGGAAGTTGAGAGCACCGCTGACGGGTCGCACTGGTGAAAAATCGAGAGAAAGAACTGGAAGGAGTTTGCAGGTGACGCAAGGAACGTATGGTTTGGTTTAAGCGCGTATGGCATTAATCTTTTTGGGGAACAGAGCAGCAATCACAACACCTGGCCCGTGACTCTATGTATCTATAACCTTCCTCCTTGGCTATGCATGAAGCGGAAGTTCATTATGATGCGAGTTCTCATCCAAGGCCCTAAGCAACCCGGCAATGACATTGATGTGTACCTAAGGCCATTAGTTGAAGAAATTTTACATCTGTGGAATGGAAACGGTGTACACGTGTGGGATGAGCACAACCAGGAGGATTTTGACCTACATGCGTTGCTGTTTGTAACCATCAATGATTGGCCTTCTCTCAGTAACCTTTCAGGACAGACAAACAAGGGATACCATGCATGCACGCACTGTTTAGATGACACCGAAAGTATATACCTGGACAATTGCAGGAAGAAAGTGTACCTGGGGCATCTTCGATTTCTTCCGACCAACCATCAATGTCGAAAGAAAGGCAAGCATTTCAAAGGCGAGGTAGATCATCGAAAGAAGCCTGCCATCCATACCGGTGATCACATACTTGCTATGGTCAATGATTTACAAGTAATCTTTGGAAAGGGTCCCAGCGGACTATCTGTTCCGAATGACGCGAAGGGATGCACACCCATGTGGAAGAAGAAATCTATATTTTGGGACCTACCCTACTGGAAAGACCTAGAGGTTCGCTCTGCAATCGATGTGATGCACGTGACGAAGAATCTTTGCGTGAACCTGCTAGGCTTCTTGGGCGTGTATGGGAAGAAAAAAGATACACTGAAGGCATGGGAGGACCAACAACGTGTTCATGAAAAAGACGGCATGCCTTCAAAGCAGTATGAAGGTCCTGCCAGCTACGCTCTTACCAAAGAAGAGAAGGAAATCTTCTTTGAATGCCTTCTCAGTATGAAGGTCCTGTCTGGCTTCTCGTCGAATATAAAGGGAATAATAAATATGGCAGAGAAAAAGTTCCAGAACCTAAAGTCTCATGACTACCACGTGATTATGGTGCAACTGCTTTCGGTTGCATTGAGGGGGCTTCTACCGAAAAACGTTCGATTAGCCATTGTGAAGCTATGTGCATTCCTCAATGTAATCTCTCAGAAGGTGATTGATCCAGAAATCCTATCAATGTTAAGGAGTGATGTGGCGCAATGTCTTGTTAGTTTGAAGCTGGTGTTCCCACCATCATTCTTCAATATCATGATGCACGTCCTAGTTCATCTAGTCGAAGAGATTGTCGTTCTGGGCCCTGTATTTCTACACAATAGGTTCCCCTTTGAGAGGTTCATGGGAGTCCTAAAGAAATATCTCCGTAACCGTGCTAGGCCAGAAGGAAGCATCTCCATGGGCCATCAAATAGAGGATGTCATTGGGTTTTGTGTTGACTTCATTCCTGACCTTAAGAAGATTGGTCTCCCTCAATCACGGTATGAGGGGAGACTGAGTGGAAAAGGCACGCTAGGAGCGAAGTCAATAATATGTGGGGACGGGTATTCTTGGTCTCAAGCACACTACACAGTTCTACAGAATTCTACCTCCGTGACCTCGTATGTCGATGAACACAAGAACATTCTGCGCTCCAAACACCCAGAGCAGTGTGACGACTGGATTACATGTGAACACATCAAGACTTTCGGCAGTTGGTTGCAAACACGTCTCAGGTGTGACAACACTGTTTCTGATGAGCTGTACTCATTGGCCAGGAGACCACTTTGACTGTATTGACTTACAAAGGGTACGAGATAAATGGGAATACATTTTACACGATCTCCCAAGATCAAAGGAGCACCAACAAAAATAGCGATGCCGCTTTGATGCAGCAACGACCAATGGGAAGGTCGACACATATTATGGTTACATAGAGGAGATATGGGAACTTGACTATGGACATGATTTGAAGGTCCCTTTGTTTCGATGCAAATGGATCAATCTTACAAGAGGCGGGGTACAGGTAGACCCGCATTACAGAATGATAATAGTGGATCTCAACAATCTTCGCTACACAGACGAACCATTCGTCCTAACCAATGATGTGACGCAGGTTTTCTATGTGAAGGACATGTGTACCAAACCGAGAAAAATAAAAGATAAGGAAGCGAATACATCATATGATGAGCCAAAGCGTCACATAGTTCTTTCAGGCAAAAGAGACATCGTGGGATTGGAGGGCAAGACAGACATGTCTGAAGATTATGAAAAGTTTCAGGAAATTCCTCCCTTCAACGTCAAGGCTGACCCAAGCACCATGTTAAACAATGAAGATTATCCATGGTTACGACACAACAAGCAAAGGACACAAGTAAAGAAAAAGTGAAGACTTTCTCTCCACAACTATTATGATGATGCCTTTGATCTAGAATATCACTTTAATTACATGTGAAGGAATGAAATGCCTTTTGTAACAGATGAGTTTCCGTCCGAAACCCTGATATTTCGAAAGAGACTGTCCGTTTTATACACGAAGTGCATCCAACTTTTACCGTAACCCTCTCAACGTTTTAGCACATGCTATGTGGGTGAAATGATGATACCATGCCAACTTTCAACCTTTTCATAATTCATTTGTACTGCTTTTCAATTTCAGGGTCATTTGTATGTGGGCTTACCTATGCATCACCATGTTGGATGGTAAACAAATTCAAACCATGCAGTCCGGATGGTTGCGACTGGTTTAAGGATGGGTGTCAGAAATACCTTTACATGTAAAAAAAAATGGTTAGAGTAGCTAGCAAGTAGTATCTCCGTCTCAGTTTACAAGTCCGGCACGTGTATCTAGGTCGTCAATTTGACCAACTTAATGACAGACATATATTACAAAAAATACATCATTAGAAACTTTAGACACTTCATTTTCTAATGATATAGTTTTTATATTAAACAATATATTTTATATAAGTCAAATTGACGACCTAGATACACGTGCATGCCTTTTAAACTGTGACGGAGGGAGTACACGTTTTTTTAGGTGAGTACACGTTTTGGTAGCAGGGCAGTTAGTTATTAGGACTACTACCCTAAAAAAAGCACTTGCTGTGCTTGCATAACCTAGTGACTGACGAGTGGCTCACAAAACGGGACCCGACCCAGCTCTTGGGCACGTAAAGGAGTTGGGGCCGACTAAATTCAGGATCTCTTCGGCACGTTACGCCGGGACACCGATTATTTACCGTGATGATTAGTCCCACCTTGGTAGACGACCAGCATACGCAGCAGCTTATATACGGAGCACCCGTTGCTCGCTAGCGCCGAGCGTGGTAGCGCGCGCCTGTGACTCCAGCTAGGGAGGGCTAGGAGCCCGTGGCAAAGGTCGGGGAGCCTGCTGCGTGCTCGCTACCCGATCATATTGGGTTTGATCCTTTTCCCCTCCTCCTTTGATCCAGGAGAGAACAGCCTAGGCCGGCCTGGGACCCCTAGGCACTGAGGCGTGTGTGCTTGGAGCTCTTATGTTCCTCTTGGGCCTGGGCCGAGCTTTATTGGTTTGGCTAGCCTGTAGCCTGTTAGCAGTTGTAGCCATGTCACTTCCACTCAAAAAAGCAAAGTGTACATTATCACTTGTTGTCATCCTTGTACCGTTGACTCTCTCTCTCTTGTATTCATGCACCCATCAATCGCACAGAGGTGGACTTCTAGTTTCTTTATTTAACCCTGAAATATTTTTTCGATAAAGGGCATTTTATTGACTCAAAATGTAGCATCGAGTGGATACAAAGCATACTGAGCAACACCCGGCGTCTCCATAGCTAAGATGCACACAACCAACTAACTGAACCGTCTGATAAAAATATATAAAAAAACAATAATTTGGCAACTGTAAAGCCATATGAAACCGAAACTATACCTATGTCGAAGAAGTAGGTGGATGATTCAGAGATTATGCTGCCACCCATATTGGGTATAAACCTCCCTGTCACCCGCTCCAACCGCATACACACCGCCATGAACATCGATTGGTACTCCGTTCGATGCAGCGTAGACCACATACGGAGCCAGTGCGTATTGGACTGGATGTAGCTATATTATTGTATAATTGTACATAACGATAATATAATGGGAAGAGAGGTGGCCGGTTGCCATCCTCCCATCCCTATACACAGTGCCAACTGATTGATGAATAAAATTGTTGCTTATTGATCGATTAGGTATAGTATACAAGGGTATATAAGGAAGTTACAAACCGACTTGGGCTAGAAGCCGTATAATACAAGGATTACTCTAACATCCTCCTACAGTATCAACGATAGGCTCGACGACGTTGAGATTGAAACGAATATCTAGAAATGGCTTAGTAGGTAGTCCCTTGGTGAAAAGGTCAGCAAATTGAGCTGTAGAAAGAACATGAAGCACCCGAACCTGTCCAAGAGCAACCTTCTCACAAACAAAATGGATATCAATCTCAATATGCTTGGTTCGTCGGTGTTGAACTGGATTGCCGGACATGTAAATAGCGGATATGTTGTCACATTAGACAATACTAGCCTGCTCAATCGGTCGGTGTAACTGGTGAAGCCAGATAGTATCAGCAACAACATGTGCTATAGTACGGTACTCAGCTTCAGCGGCCGAGCGGGAGACCGTAACCTGTCTTTTCGAGGACCAAGAAATTAAATTGTTACCAAGAAAAACACAAAATCCGGAAGTGGATCGTCGAGTGTCGGGACAGCCAGCCCAGTCTGCATCAGAGTATGCGGTGAGAGAATGTGCCTTTCAAATACCTAAGAATGCACTTGACATGAT
Source organism: Hordeum marinum (assembly GCA_022496015.1). Classification (NCBI taxonomy): domain Eukaryota; kingdom Viridiplantae; phylum Streptophyta; class Magnoliopsida; order Poales; family Poaceae; genus Hordeum; species Hordeum marinum. The sequence goes on from CM039678.1 coordinate 560,936,352, forward strand.
TATAATGAGGAACCCATGGATCATGCATATAGATACATGCTTGTTGAACGGCAAAAGAGATTTCAAGATGAGTGATAGTGAGATATTGGAGAGCACCTGTTAAACTACAATAGAGAGTAGGATCCGTAAAAGGTTCACTGGTAGCGGAAAGTTTGAAACTAGTATCGATAGGAGTGCGAGATGATTGACAGTCAAGCATATCAACACGATTAAGAAGATCAAGAATGTACTGTCCTTGGGAAAGAAAGAGGCTTGAAGAATCACGAACAACAGCAATGCCTAAAAATGATGAAGTGGTCCTAGGTCAGACATAGAGAACCCATATCTAAGAAGAGAGACAATATGATCGATTTGTTTGGGAAGATGCGATGAGAATGATATCATCTACATATAGAAGGAGGTAGGTAGTTTCAGAATTGTGATGATACACAAATAGGGAGGTGTCTGACGACAGCGATGGAGTGAAACCTATTGTTTGTAGAAAAGAAGAAAATCGTTGAAACCAAGCTCACAGAGCTTGTTTAAGACCGTAGAGTGATTTTTGAAGAAGACATACATGATTTGGAAAGGAGGAATTTTCAAAACCTAGAGGTTGCTGACAATATACAGTCTCTTGAAGAGAACCATGTAGAAAAGCATTTTTAACATCAAGTTGTTGAATGGGCCTGGAAGAGGAGACAACAACACTAAGAACGGTGCAAATGGTGCTAGGCTTAACAACAGGAGAAAAGTTTCGTCGTAATCAATACCTTATTGTTGAGAATAAGCATGACATACCCACCGGGCTTTATAGTGTGAGAGGCTCCCATCGGAGTGAAACTTTTGGCGAAAGATCCATTTGCCAGAAACAATATTTTTATTGGAAGGACGAGGAACTAGTTGCCATGTGTTGTCTTCAATTAAAGCATTGTATTCTTCTTGCATGTCCGCAGAGCAATTCGGATCAAGAAGAGCAGTTTTGTAACTTTTTTGGATGGAAGAGACAGACATGTTGGCATGGAGATTTAGGAGCTCTTTCAGTTGATGAAAACCTGATTTGACCCGAGTACGCATGCGGTGATCATTAATCGGGGCGGTTGTAGGAACGACACGAGGTGGTAAGGTGGGAACCGGTGTGTCCGGGGCAGCGGATGAGTTGGACGGAGGAACAGTAGTGGACGATGGGGTGGGAGCAGGGGTCGGGGATGGTGGTGATGTCTCGGTAGAGTTATGTTCATGGTGGGGATCGGCTGTGTCAACTGGCAGGGTAGGGTCATTGTTGGGGATGGTTGTTGTTGCTAGGGCATTGTTTTCAGCATGAGTGGATGCCGAAACATGAGTGTATAGTTGGAAGAGACGGTGAGAAGAGGTGGGTGCCGAGGTAGGTTGGGTGGATGGTGTGGTAATGCGTTGAGAGAAAGGAAAAATATGTTCGGCGAACGTGACATGACGAGATACGTGGATGTGTCCTGTATTAAGGTCGAGACAATGATAACCTTTGTGATCATCGGATAAGCCAAGAAGAACACATGGGATAGATCAGGGTGACAGTTTATTTTCGGAGGTGGCATAGGCATTGGGAAAGCAAGGACAGCCGAAAACACGAAGCGTGCAGTAGTCGGGGTGTGATAGAAAGAGAGAATAATAGGGAGTGGTGTCAGGGTTAGTTTTGGAATGTTGAATATTTAGAAGGAAGGTGGCCATGTGTAGTGCTTCAACCCAAAATTTGGATTGCATATAAGATTGAATGAGAACGGTGCGAACAATGTCATTGAGGGTGCGAACAGAACGTTCAGCTTTACCATTTTGAGGGGAGGTGTAGAGACATGAGAATCTAAGTAGAATACCATTTTGTAAGAAGAATGTACAATTTTTAATGTTATCGAACTCACGACCGTTGTCACATTGGATAAAACGAATGGGTGGGAAGAAGTGGACAGAAACATAGCGCTAGAAATTAAGAAAGAGAGAATGAACCTCAAATTTGTTGCGTAGAGGAAAAGTCCATACAAAGTGAGTGAAATCATCTAGTATGACAAGATAGTATTTAAAACCCGAAACACTTGCAATTGGTGAGGTCCATAAATCACAATGCATTAAATCAAAAGGATAAGTGCTAGAAGAGCTAGAAGAACTAAAAGCAAGACACACATGTTTGCCTAACTGACATGACTCGCAAAACAAAGAATTGTGGGAATCCCTATTACATGGTATGGAAAATTCACTAAGCATAGAAGCTAAAACAGCAGGGTTAGGATGGCCCAAGCAACGATTCCAGAGATCGACGGAAGCCATCATGGATGTAGGAGGGACGGCGGCAGGGACGCCTTGAAAAGAGTATAGACCACCGGAGCTATTGAAGCGAGCGATCTCAGCCTTGGTCAGGTAATCCTTCACAGATAAATCAAAAGGGTCAAATTCAGAAGAAACTAGATTGTCGCGAGTAAATTGGCGAACAGAAATTAGGTTTTTAATGAGGGCGGGTGCAACAAGAACATCTCGAAGGAGAAGGGGTTTAGTGGAAGAGGGAATTTGAGCCTGACCAACACAATATATGGGAATAGATGAACCATCACCAAGAGTAATGGAAGGAAATGGAGAGGTAGTGCAAGATGATAGCCAATTACTTGATGCTGACATATGACTAGAGGCTTCTGTATCAAAGATCCAATCCGCACCTGAGTTTCCTTGGGTAGCAAAATTATTCATGGCCTGGAGAAAGACAACTTGTTCCTAGCTCGGCGTCACAGGTGAGGAAGGTGTTGGTAGCAGCACCGACGGATAGGATGACAAAGGCAGTAGGGCCGGGGGGTGTAGTAGGAGCCGCCGTCGATGGAGTAGGGTGATGGATGACCGTAAGGAGCATACGTCGGAGCGGCATGATAAGCATTGGCAGGCTGTCGAGGGTTAAGAAACCTGGGAGCACCAGTGGGCGGAGGAAGGCCGGGTTGCCAGGCACTAGTATAGGTGGGCGGAGCGCCGAGAGGGGACGGGGCAGACCAAGGCATGGTCCATGCCTGAACAAGCCTCGTCCAAGGATCATGCAGAGGACGCCATGCAGACACAGATGGAGCACTGGGAGTTGGTGCAGGACTCGGCGGGGGCGTTGTCGTAGGAGACATCGAGTGAGTCTAAGGAGGCCTGTAGATAGGGTTCTTGCCGTGGTAGTTGGGACTTGGGTGCCATCCTGGGGGCGGCTGGACGAACGGCGACATGGGCGGCACGGCGGCAGGAGCCTGCATGGGAGGCACTGGTATAGACAGTGAGGAAGACGAGCCGCAGCATGGAAGACCTTTGAGCAAGAGTCCTTGCGAGCTTGTGTTTCTGCTGTGAGCTGAAGCAGGGAACGAACTTTAGAGATGGTAGGAGGGGGCCGTATCATTGGTATGAAGGAGGTCCGCAATAGGATCGAAAGTAGGTCTAGAGTGTAGCAGCAGGAAGTAAAGACATTGCACAAGTAAGTAAAGAGAGGGTTAGGAAAGCAAACACAAGTGATGGCACGATGATTTTTCTCGTGGTTCCGATAGGTAGTGCTATCGTACGTCCATGTTCATGGAGTCTTCAACCCACGGAGTCTAACGGTCGCGAGAGTCCACGGAGGGCTCTACCCATGGAGGGTTCCACGAAGAAGCAACCTTGACTATTCCGTGTGGCTTCTGTCCACGAAGGACTAGCCTCACTATTGGTAGATCTTCATGAAGTAGGCGATCTCCTTGCCCTTACAAATTCTTGGTTCACTCCACAACACGAAGTAGGAGGCTCCCAATCGACACCTAACCAATCTAGGAGGCACCACCCTCCAGAAGGTAATAGGCTCGGTAATGACGATGAACTCCTTGCTCTTGTGGTTCAAGATGATAGACTCCTCAACACACAATCACTCGCTCACATATTTGGCTTGGTAGAAGAGATGGGATTGGTGGAAAGCAACTTGGGCAGGCTAGAAATCAAGATCCATATGGTTGGAGTGGAAGATCTTGACCTCAACACAAGGGTAGATGGTTCTCTCTCAGAAAACTGAGTAGGATAGGTATGGAATAGTTCTGAGTGCTTCTCTCTCGAGTGGGTGGTGATGAAGGTATATATAGGCATCCCCAAAAATCTAACCTTTACACACAATAAGTCAGACTCGGTGACACCGATGTGTAAATCTCAGTGGTACCGAAGTGACCAAAAGTGGCAACTTTTGAATCTCGGAGGCACCGATATACAATTTTCAGTTGCACCGACAAGGTGACCAACGGTCAGATTTACCAAACTCGGTGACGCCGATTCACCATTTTCAGTCGGACCGAAACTGAGAACTTGCGTAACAGAAACTTGGCAACCCAACTCGGTGGCACCGAGTGAAGTGTCGGCTGCACCGAAGTGTTAGGGTTTGGCTGAGTCTGTCTAGGTTTTGGAACTCGATGGCACCGGGATAGAAAAGTTGGTTGCAGCGATTTTGCATTTTTGTCTTAGGACAGACTTTGGTGGTAGAGTTTGTGTATGTTTTGGTGACTATCACTTGTGCACGTTTGAGCATATTGTTCACCATCAAAACCTTACCCCCTTTTAATAGTATTGGCTTTCCTATGGACTCAAAGTGATTTCTCACAAATGTAAAATGTAGACTCCTCTTGCTTTAAGCTTAGCCAACCTATTTCCTTGCATCTTGGGGTAATTCCACAATCCTTTAGCCATTCCTATCATTGAACTTTTCCTGAAATATACTTGGTGAAGACATTAGTTCAATGACTTATATGTTGTTATTAATTACCAAAACCACCAAGGGAGCAAATGTGCTTTCAATCTCCTCCTGTTTGGTAATTGATGATAATATATAGATCAAAGCTTCGACAAAGATATAATCATGGAATATAATCGTCGCTTTGAGAAGTACGTGACTAGCAAGAGCTCCACTTAAATTTGTGTATTATCTTGAATTTGCGGTTGAATGCAAATGCACAATCGATTAGGTACATGTGTCACTTCTTACATGTCACATACCATTTGGTGGTGTGCGAGAGTAATTAGAATGAATATCATAGCACAACACAATCAACCAAAGATGAATGATCATCACATAAGCATTAAGATGATAGGAAATAGTAACATCACACATTAAAGTGTATGATCAAACATCATCAAGCGTGTATCACAAGCAAAACAAATGAGTATCACGGCAACCAAAAGCAATTGTTTTGAAAAAGCAACAAACAAAGCAACAAACACCAAACGCTCTCTCACTTGAAGCCTAATGATCTATATACACTTCTCCCACTTTGGCAACAAGTTACCAAAAAGTTCAAAGGCATATAACTAATCATTCTTGGGCTGATCTCCTCCGGTTGTCGATGAAGGAGTTGAGAGCAAGGCATCGGCAAAGATCTCTGCACATGTCGTGGATGGAGCTGGAGTGGTCACTGGAGGAACTAGAGCTGATGGAGCAGGAGTTGTGCTGACAGTAGCAGGAGCTGATGAAGAGGGCCTCAAGTCTAGTGCAGGCACTGTGGCTGTTCTAGCCTGAGTAGTGAACTGGGTGCTTGGCCCGAGAGGTGATTCATCCTCATCCTCATCCTCATCATCTGAAGTAGAACAGACCCGAGGGATGTGCACGGAGTCAACTTCCTTCTGAATCTCTATAACTGTCTTGGACAACTTGTCCACCTTATCACCAAGAACCTTGATTTTTTTCTCGAAGATCCTCACAAGACTGTTCTGGTTGTCTAGAATCCCCTCATATCCTTCTGCATGCCCTAGACGACTTAGAACAGAAGATCCATTTGCTCGTTCCTGGATCTGGGGGCTTGAGCACTAGCGGCTCGAACAACTTCTGCTTCTTCCTGTGCTGTAGTAGATGTGGGATGATCTGGGTCCATCACCACAACATTATCCTCGAAATCTAGCTATAGGGGCAGATGTGGACGATTTAGAGCAAAAATGTGCTTCTCCAGCTGAGAGTTGATGAACAACTGGATGTAGGGTGCATAACAGCAAGAGTGCTTTTGATCAACAACAACCCTCTTGATTGTCTCAACAATCAAATCCATGACTCTAATCCTGGTTTTCCTTTCAAGGCGGATCAACATGTTAATGGAGTAACCTTGGACCATCTTGTCATCTCCTGACTTGGGCATCAAGGTGTGCCTCAGAATGGTGTTCATTGTACGGAGGCCTGCTTGCAGATAGTAGATGGTTCCTATCTTGTGTGATTCACCTTGTCTGCAGGGATAGGAGTATACATATCTTTCATGGCATTGTGCCTTGCCTTGGGTTTTGAGTATACATCCAGATCACCTTCCTGAGCTTCTAAAACTTCTAGAAGAGCTGCCCACTCCTCAACAGTGGATTCATACCTAGCACCTTCACTCATCCATACAATTCTACCATCTCCGTAGAAATGATCAGTGGAGTAGAATTGCATGATCATCATCGTTCCATGCAGTAAGCTCTCTACCAATGAACTTGTCCATACCAATGCAATGGGAATTATCTTGGACAAGTGCACTACTGGAATCAGAAGATTTGCCATCTGCCACATCTTTGCCGTCTGCTAGTGGACGACAAGGAGTGGCTTTGCCATCAGCTAGCCAAAAACGGACGGCAAAGAGCTAGCAGACGGCAAAGGGTGGCTTTGCCATCAACTACTTCTTTGCCATCTGCTAGCAGACGACAAAGGAGGTTTGTCGTCAGCTAGCGGATAGCAAAGAGGGAGGGGGCCCCACTGACGAGCCGCTTAGAACTTAACCCAACGGCCCCTAGCGGACGACAAACCTCCTTTGTCGTCTGCTAGCCGACAGCAAAGAGGGGGGGTTAACTAACGGCAGCGCCCCACCCCGGCCCGCCTCTCTCTTTCGATCTCTATTTCTCTCCCTCTCCTCCCCGCCACCCACCGCACACACGCCGCCGCCCTGTCATCCCACCACCCCGCCGGCCCACCGGCCCACCACCCCCTGGCGCCACCGCCGTCGTGCGCCCGGGCCCCCCTGCGCCCCACCGTCCCGGCCAGAACTGTCTGCCGCATCGCCAGCGCCGCCCATCGCCCGCGCCCGCCACCCACCGGCCCGGCCGGTGCCCTGCGGCCCCCTGCGCCCCCCTCCGACCCTCGGCCCCCGGTGCTCCCCGGCCCTCCCCAACCCTCCCCGATGCCCCTGCCCCACCCCCTCTGGTAAGCTCTCCCCCCTCCTCTTTTTTTGTTTTTTTGATTTTAGTTTAGGTTTAGATTATATTATTAGGTTAGTGTTAATTAGGTCAATGTTAATTAGGTTAGTGTTACTTTAGGTTAGTGATAGTTAGGTTAGTCTTAGTTTAGGTTTATTAGGTTAGTGTTAATTAGGCTAGTGTTAGTTTAGGTTTTTTAGGTTAGTGCAAAAAGGAGAAGAAGAAGAAGAAGAAGAAGAAGAAGATGAGGAGAAGGAAGAAGAAGAAGAAGAAGAAGAAGAAGAAGAAGGGGAGAAGGAGAAGAAGAAGAAGAAGAAGAAGAAGAAGAAGAAGAAGAAGAAGAAGAAGAAGAGAAGAGCCCCTCATTCCCGACGCCACTAACCCCCAACCTTCGACGCCACCGACCCCCGATGCCCCGGACCCCCGACCACCGACGCCATTGCCCCCCGACCATCGACACCCCCGACCCCCGACCACCGACACCATCGACCCTCGACCGCTAACGCCACCGACCCTCGACACCACCGACACCCCAAGCCCTGACATGACACCCCGACACCCCGACACGGCACCCCCGACCCCGACACAACACCCCTACCCCGACACGACGTCCCTGACACCCCGACCCCGAAACAACACCCCCGACACCCCGAACCCGAAAAAGGTGCTCTTCGGCCTTCCAGAGGCCGACGGGTCATATATTTGTTAATTATGAGTTAGGTCATATATTTTTCGATTTTGTTATACAGAACATCATATTTATGTTGATCAGGTGGATTTAAATGTGCAGCTGTTTCGTCGCTACGAGGGTCTAGTGGTCGACGACCTCCCCGTGGGTTCGACGAGCTCCGCCCCTGCGTTCGTGGGTGAGCACAAATGACATCTCCTCTTGCCCCTTCATTTCCTCTATTCCGGTCTTTGTGCCGATGGAACTTGCTAGCTATAGGTGTCTTCAATCATCAGTATGTGTGACCACTATGCGTCTCCCGTTCGAAAGGGTTGCATCTATAAATATGCATTCATTAGCATATTTATAACCGTGATTCTTTCGAATTGTCCAATGTTATCCATGGACAGTCCGAGTATGTGTAGATTGGGTTCGTTTTCCCATATGTTCTGCTCCTGATCCGATGCAGAATTTCGTCAGTGCCTCCCTGTTGTTCTCTGGGTACACATCCTATCTTCTTATTGCGGAGACGTGTATCAGGAGAACAGTGGGGAGGTGATGCCGAAATTGTGCGTCGGATCCGGAGCAGAGCATGGGAAAACGAACCCAATCTACACATACTCGGGTGGGATTAGGACCTATCTTTACCTACTAGAGTCTAGGTTGCATCAACGTAATAAAACTGACAAACTGTATTAACTGATGAATATGGTTTGCTGAATTATGTATATATTTTGTGTGTGTCCAGTAGCTAAGCAAGATGAGTGATCGTGGGTGGATGTACACCAGTCACACTAGTCAGAAAGACATGACTTGTGAATGGATAACAAAAACCAAGGAGTTTGTGAGAGTCGCATTTGCAAATGGACAGAAAACAACCTGGTGCCCTGGTGTCGATTGCGACAACTGTAAGAAGAAGTCAGAGTTTGAAATGATCAAACACCTACAGAAGTGGGGTTTTACGCCTAATTATACGGTCTGGACATTTCATGGTGAGTCTGCCCAACGTGCCAGAGCTGAGGTGGTTCGTCGTCGCACCGACGAGCATGGTATCGGGATCGAAGACATGGTGCAAGACTTTGATGATGCTCGGGATTCAGACGATGAGATGGAGGAGAATTTGCAAAGGCCTTTTATGAAATGTTGGAGTCTTCAAAACGTCCTCTGCACGAGCACACAGAGCTTTGTCAGCTGGATGCCATCGCGCAAGTAATGGCTCTGAAGGCTCAGTTCAACCTGGGCAGAGAATGCTACGACACGATGATGATGATATTTGGACGCTTTCTACCCAAAGTCCATGTATTGCCACCAAACCTGTACCAGTCAGACAAAATCCTACGTGCGCTTAAGATGCCCTATGAGAAGATAGATGCCTGTGAGAATGGATGTGCCTTATTTAGGGTTGAGTATGCGGGCTTGAACTATTGCCCCATTTGCAATGCTTCCAGGTATGTTCTGGTAGACAACTGTATGGGTGAGAAAAGTCAGACCAAAATCCCCATTAATGTTCTTCAGTATCTGCCAATCATACCAAGACTTCAACGTCTTTTCATGGTCGAAGAGACGGCCAGACAGATGACGTGGCATAAATTGGGCAAAAGAACAGAACTAGATGCAGATGGGAATTTGATGTTGGGACACACTTCAGACGCTTTTGCGTGGAAGCACTTCGATGCATTACATAAGGATAAAGCGGCAGATCCAAGGCATCCTTGAGTTGCCATCAACACGGATGGGTTCAATGTGTATGGTATGACGGCAGCATAATACAGTTGTTGGCCTGTATTTGTCATTCCACTCAATCTCCCCTCGGAGAGATTATGAAAAGAAAGAACATTTTCCTCACGTTGATAATTCTATGGCCCAAATATCTGGGGAAGAATATGAATGTGTACATGCAACCGCTTAAGGATGAATTGCAAGAAGCCTGGGATAATGGGATCAAGACGTACGACGCCGCTACAAAAAAGAACTTCAAAATGCATGTGTGGTACATGTACTCGATGCATGACTTGCCGGCGTATGCGCTATTCATTGGCTGGTGTGTGCATGGAAGGTTTCCGTGCCCCACATGCAAGGCAGCTCTTCAGTTCCGTTGGCTGGAGGCGGGTCGCAAGTTTTCTTGCTTCGACATGCATAGACAGGTCCTGGATCCTGACCGTAAGTTCAGAAAAGACAAGAAGAATTTCATCAAAGGCAGAGTTGTCAAAAACACTGCACCACCTGCATTGACAGGCCAACAGATCCTGGATCAGATAAATGCTCTCGAGCCGGATCCAGATCGTCCAGGGTATTTCAAAGGGTATAATGCGGAACACGCCTGGACTCACAAGATATGTTTGTGGGATCTGCCTTACTTTAAAGACCTCCTTTGCCCACACAACATCGACGTGATGCACACTCAAAATAATACCGTGGAGGCCCTTTTTGGTACATTGCTCGACATAGAGAGGAAGTCGAAGGATAATCCTAAGGCTAGAGTCAACCAGGAGGTTCTATGTGATAGATAGTTACAAAACATTCGACAACCGAAAGGAAAGAAGAACTGGAGGAAGCCGAAGGCATGGTTCAATCTTGGAAGGCCAGCTATGAGGGAAATGATCTTGTGGGTGAAAATGAAGTTGATGTTCCCCGATGGGTATGCAGTGAATCTAAAGAGGGGAGCGAGTCTTGATAAATTGAAAATATTTGGTCTCAAGAGTCATGATTGGCACATATGGCTTGAGCGGGTAATGGCGGTGATGTTGCGTGGCTTTATCCCTGAGGATGAATGGCTAGTACTGGCAGAGTTGAGCTATTTCTTCCGTGCTCTTTGTGCGAAAGAACTATCGCCTCACGTGCTAGACGAACTGGAAGAGTTGGCGCCGGAGTTGATCTGCAAGTTAGAAAATATATTTCCACCGGGCTTCTTTAATCCAATGCAGCATTTGATTTTGCATCTCCCGACTGAGGCAAGATTGGGGGGGGGGGCGTGCAAAATCGTTGGTCCTTCGCAATTGAGAGGATGCAGAAGACGCTTCGAGCAAAATGTAAAAATAAACGTAGAGTTGAAGCATCGATGGCCAAGGCATTCATTACTGAGGAGGCGGCAAACTTCGTGACAACACACGACAAAGCCAAGAATCGTCATTTGCATAATCCGAAGCCTCAGTGCAATGATGGCGACCATGAAAAAGGTCGATCCAACCTCAGCGTATTCAAAGGGAAGCTCGCACCAGCCGGTGCTTCAAAATCAATAGCGTTGGATGTCGAAGAATAGCGGACCATTTCGTTGTATATCTTCAACAACCTAACAGAAGTGTAGCCGTACATCGAGTAAGTTCTCTGTACATTGTTTCACAACTTCTAATTCCTTTGGAATGCTCTTATTCCCGGATATGTGATACACTCAATACGTCGCCAAATTCTCGGATGGAGCGGTGATCCAAAAGGATTCCATCGAAGAGTATGAGCTTCTAGCAAAGCATGGAGGCGGCTATCCCGGTTTCATCTCTTGGTTCAAGCAAACGGTAATTTCCATTAATTAGACGATTTCATTTCTTCGCCTAGTTTTCGGCTAATGCAACAATCCTTTCGTATTAAACTTGTAGGCTAATGCAGAGTCTATGGACTCTGAATTGAGACAGGTCGCTAATGGTTTTGACTATAAGGTCCGTTCATTTGACAAATATGACATGAACGGGTATCGCTTTTGTACTTTTGGCAAAGAGCTATCTATGTCCGAATGAAAGTCTACAAATTGTTGTGTCTCCGCTGTCGGTGAAGGAGGGGTCGAGTATTATGGAAGAGTTGAAGCAATTTATGAACTTACATTCTTTGGTGAAAACCCACCAAACGTCGTAGTCTTCAAATGTTATTGGTTCCAGCCGAAGGAGACTAGAAGGACTCATGAACATATAGGGCTAGTCGAAATCAAACAAAGCACCCATTTAGATGTTCCCGATGTCTATATTATGGCTCAACAGGCGACCCAAGTTTTCTATCTACCGTGGGCCTGCCAAACGGATCCAAATTCGAAAGGTTGGGATGTCGTTTATGATGTGCCGCCACATTTTAGTCCACCTCCCCTCAATGAAGATGATTATGAACCTCACATTAACCCAGCCACATATGAAGGAGAATTCTTCCAAGAAACACGTGTTTCCAAGAAACGTTTCAAGAACCGCTCTACTTCACCCCCAGAACATTGAGGTCGATAGCGATAGTGAACCCGACTTCACCCTTGAGCCGGAACAAGAAGAGACGGAAGAAGAAGAGGTTACTGCTGCGGATTACCTGAGAATGCTAGACCGATTACGTAGAGGCCTTCCACATGTTGATGCATTTATTGATGGTGCTGATGAGCACGTCATTACTGATAGTGATGATGATTATGCATTTATTGATCCCGGAGCATATATAGACAATGAAGATTAATATTAGTAATGTGAGGTATTCAATTATTATTATGTACATATATATTATTAATTAGTTCATGTTATTAGGTATTCAGTTTTTTTATGTTGAACTAATTTCATTCACTCTTTGTCATTTCAGGTGTTGACAGATGGTGGGCTCGGGTCGAGAGGGCTCTGAGCCTCCTTCCTCGGTGCGTGCTGGGAGGGGTGCTATTATTTCACTCCATCAACTCTGGAGAGCGCTGGTACACTGCATGCAGACACTGGCGGGCGCTTCTTCTTCGACGGGGAGAGGTCAGGGGAAGATGAAGATAGGTGCTGGAGGTAGGAAGGCTGCTGCGCCTTCCTTGCCGCCACCCCTAGCTGATTCTCCCGATCACAGGAGTGCTCCGTCTCAGGTGGACCCGTCTGACTTGGACCCGTCTTGAACTCTGGTCCACGAGCCTCGGGTCGACAAGCCTCGGGTCACCGAGCCTTCGTCCCAGGAGACTCCGGTCCTAGAGTCTTCGTCCCAGGAGACTCGGGTCCCAGTGTCTTCGTCCCACGTGACTTCGGAGGCTAGTGGCCATGCTCATGGTGGCGAGGAAAACTTGTCTGAGGACACCTATAGCGAGGGCGAGCTGGTTGAGGAGGGCAAGAAGGTCTACTAGCATGGTTGTACAAAGCTCCCGCCCGTGGCGACGACCCGCGAGCAGAGGTGGTTGATTGCACCTAATGCGGAGAAGTAAGTGCATTTACTCTTTTTTAACCTTTTGCCTTCATGTTTCTTCAAATTAATATCTAATGTGTTGGCCTTATCATACTATAGGGGTTGGAAACACGAGCGTGGTGTCCGCAGGCCCAACCAGGTCCTTGGTGTGCTTCTCCGGCACCACTTCCCAAGGAACGTCCAGTTGCCCGGTGAGCGCGAGGCTCCATAGGTAGCACTGACCTGGGAGCTGTACATGGCTGCCCCGGCCCCGCCAGAGGAGATGGTCGACGGTGTCTTGTGCGAGACGGTGGCTGACATTGTGATCCGTCGCTTTTGGGTAATTTATCCTTTACAGAATTAAAAATCAACAGCACCTAGTGATTGTACTAACCAGTGTTGTCTTGTTTGATTGCAGACCTTCTACAGGTGTCTTGAGGAACATGAGGTGAAAGCGGCTGTTGTTCTCAAAGCTGAGTGCAAGCGCCTACTTCAGAACTTACGGCACGAGGCTCGGGTGCAAGCTATTCGAGACTACTACGCCTCGACTAACATTAAGAGGGCCAAGAAGAAGTGCCGCAAAAATTATCTGAGTAAGGAGAAGTTAATGAAGTTAATTATCTATTTTTAAGGCCTTGTACTTAGTTTCTTTGATTTGATTCGTAGGCGTAGCGCTGAAATTTCTCTTGTCTAACTTAGGTGCCCCCGAGATGGTGTGTGGATAGAATGGACTATTGGGAGGCATTGGTGGATGAGTGGTGCTCTCCTGAATGGCTAGCCGAACACAACAAGGCCAAGGATAAGTGTGCCCAAATGAGAGGTGTGCCACACCATCAAGGGAGCTCCAACCTGTTTGAGTACGGGGATCACTGGGTATGTGGTTTGCTTCATGATTCATGCAGTTTCATTCTTCATGCTAGCTTGAGCCCTTAACTAATATTTTGTTCCTTGCTTTTAGGCACGAGAAAACAAGAAGGAGGTGCCACCTCTGTTCGACCTCTATGCCATGGCCCATACTGCCTCGTACAAGAAGGCCAAGGCATTCTCTGAGGATGACCTCGATCATCCAGAGAGCTTCAGCAACATCTCCTCGCACAACAAGCTCGTGAGGTACATAGATGAGGGGAAGGCAAGGAAAGGGGAGGACTTCAACCCGATCCAGAGTCCTTTTGATCCAGAGCTCGTGATGATATCTGGTGGCGGGAGGCCCCATGGCTTGATAGCCATTGGGGATGGACTGATACGTTGTCCTAGAACTCTCCCGAAGATCAAGAAGCGCCAGACGAGTTCTGATCCTGAGATAAGGCCTCATCCACGACCAATGGAGCTCGCCATTGAAGCTAGGGCCTAGGAGCTTCTGGCAGAGGCAAACAGGTAGGAGGCACAAAGGGAGAGGGACATGTAGGGGAGGACGGCTAGGCTCTTGGAGGAGAAGAGGAACCGGAACGACACGTCTCACCGGGCCCTATATGAGCTCCTCATGGTAAGTTTCTCCTATATATTAGCCAAATCATGCACGTAATGTTCGTTTCATCACTAACTAATATGAATGACTCGTGAAAACAAAATGTGCAGATCGTGTGCCAAAACAATGGTTAGACCCCTCCCTCGATGCCCCATATTGCTATAGCACCCATGGTGAGTTTCATTTGAATGGTCGTTAGTTACTAGTATTCACATTTGAGTTGCATCATGCTAAGGAGACATTGCTTACAAATGATCTTTGGTGCAGCGTGCCTCCCGACAAGCATCGACCGATCCTTCTGTGTCTGCCGCAACCCCGACCAGTCCTTCTACGTCTCACCCTGGCACAACTCGACCGGTCCTTCACCTTCGTGATGATGGTAAGTTTTCCCAAGTGTTCTGCTTAACAAATGCATACTTAGCTTAAGAAATGACATAATTAGCTCCAAAATGACCTATGCTTAGCTTATTTTCCTCAAAAATGACATAATAACCTTACTTAGCTCCAAAATGATATATTCTACCTAGGATAGCTATAAAACGACCTATACTAAGCATTTTTTCCTCCAAAATGACTTGATATGCTTAGTTAGCTAGAAAATGGCATAACTACCTAGGATAGCTCAAAAATGATCTATAGTTAGCTTAGCTAGTTTATTTATGACATAATTAGCTCACTTAGGTACAAAATGGCATAACTACCTAGGATAGCTCAATAATGATCTATAATTAGCTTAGCTAGTTCATTTATGACATAATTAGCTCACTTAGGTAAAAAATGGCATAATACCCTTGGTTTAGCTCCAAAATGACCTATACTTAGCTTATTTTCCTAAAAAAATGACATAATAACCTTACTTACCTCCAAATGATATATTCTACCTAGGATAGCTATAAAATGACCTATACTTAGCATTTTTCCCCTCCAAAATGACTTGATATGCTTAGTTAGCTAGAAAATGGCATAACTACCTAGGATAGCTCAATAATGATCTATAGCTAGCTTAGCTAGTTCATTTATGACATAATTAGCTGACTTAGGTACAAAATGGCATAACTACCTAGGATAGGTGAATAATGATCTATAATTAGCTTACCTAGTTTATTTATGACATAATTAGCTCACTTAGGTAAAAAAATGGCATAATAACCTTAGTTTAGGTCCAAAATGACCTATACTTAGCTTATTTTCCTCAAAAATGACATAATAACCCTACTTACCTCCAAAATGATATATTCTACCTAGGATACCTATAAATGACCTATACTTAGCATTTTTTCTCCAAAATGACTTGATATGCTTAGTTAGCTAGAAAATGGCATTACTACCTTGGAAAAGAGGACAGGAGAGGAGAAAAAGAAAGAGAAGATAAATTCTTCTTCTTCTTCTTCTTCTTCTTCTTCTTCTTCTTTTTCTTCTTCTTTTTCTTCTTTTTCTTCTAGCTAGTCTTCTTCTTCTTCTAACTTTTATCTTTCCTAATTTGCAGATTTGCTATAGATGAGGAAGCTTGCATTAATGAAGTGTACTCTTCTACATGTGCTTCCTTTTTATTTATGGAAACTTGTTGGAAACTTGTTTTGGATATGTATGTATGGATATGTTGTTGGAAACCATTGTATGTTGGATATGTTGTTGGAAACTTGTATGTTGGATATGTTGTTGGAACTTATTGTTGGTATGCTTTTTGAAACTTATTGTTGGTATGCTTGTTGGAAACTTGTATTGTTGATATGTTGGATATATATGTGAAATTCTGTCAAAGTGAATGATTTTAAGAAAAAACAGAAAAAACAGGGGCTATATAGCCACTTTGCTGTCTGCTGGCAGACGACAAAGGTCTTTGCCGTTAGCTAGCAGACGGCAAAGCTGCCACGTGGCAGCTACCTGTGCAACCTGGAGTAGCACTAGGCTGGCCTAGGTGGGTTCTTTGTCGTCCGCTGGCAGACGACAAAGAACCCACCTAGGCCGGCAAAGAAACATGTGCTTTGCCGTCAGCTGGCAGACGGCAAAGAACTAAGGTCTTTGCCATCTGCCAGCGGACGACAAAGCACGCCATTAAGCCCTTAACGGAGCTAAGTTGCCATGTGTGCCGTCCATGCCCTTTGCCGTCCGCTGGCAGACGACAAAGATGCAAAGGTCTTTGTCGTCAGCCAGCGGATGGCAAAGCGCCCTTTACCGTGGCTTATTCAGCCGGACAGTTGGCCGTCTGCTAGCGGACAAAGCCTTTGTCGTCTGGCATGCATGCCTTTGCCGTTCGGGATGGCTGACGGCAAAGTGCCTGATTCCTGTAGTGATGGGAAGTAGTTCACATTATCCTTGATGAATTTCCAATCGACATATCTCATGTCGTTAACATCTGGGCTCTTGTCAAGCAACACTGTCTCATAAAAATCATGTTGCTCTCTTGTGTAGAACCTGTAGTCTACATCAGTTTTCCTCATCTGAGCATAAGGATCTATGGCTCTCCAGGCTCTCAACCCTGAGTCTTTCCCCTTCTTCATGTCCTTAGCAACTTTGTGGCTGGCATTATGCATTGTAAGATGTGGTCTGAGCTTCATCAAAGTAGTCAAGTCATTATCATCTTCAGTTCTGTAGGCAGTCCCCTTGTTCTTCTCAGAAGCTGGAATGTCTCTGGTAGTCCTCTTGGACTTCAGTGCAGCAACCTTCTTGGATGTAGGCTTGGTGCTCTCGAAAGTGCCAGTCTTTGGCATAGCATCAGCCATCAACTTCTTGTCTTTCTTCTTGGGAGGGGCTTTCTCAAAATGTTCTTCCTCCTCTTTCTCAGCAGCAGTACCAGCAGCCTCCTCTGGATCTTCATACATAGAGGTTGGTCTGCGAGTCACATGGACAATCCTCTTCCTGGACTTTTTCTCCCCCGCCTTCTTAGGCATTGCCTTCCTGGGGACCTCAACTGACATAGTTGCCCTAGCACTCTCATGTGCTTTGAAAGTTTCAGCAGGTGCATAAACTTTGCTGACAACTCTCCTAGATGAAGTAGCTTCAGTTGCTGACTTCTTGGCAACCTTTTCTTGCTTCTTAGCAAGAATCTCCTCAGGAATGAAATCTGAATCTTCCTCATCAGAGTTGAGCTTCTTCTTGGTCCTGGTGGCAGCCTTGGGCAACCCATGAGAGCTGGGGGTGCCTGGATCTGAGAAAGAACTAGGCTCAGGGCTTGTGCCAGAACTCATGTCTACTCCCGGCTCTGCCAAATTCTGACTGTCCTCTGCATATGACATATTTACCCCGTGAATAGAGTATAGGAGAGCAGAAGTAGATGAGTCATCACAAAATGAGTCTGGTTTTTGAATTTTAAACAATGCATTTTCAAGATTTTTGCATTCTGTCAAATAAATATCAGTATAGCTGAAACAAATTTTTTGGTAGGGCCGAGACTGACTGACTCTCTAACCGAACCTTGTCACACTTTTTGGTTGGACCAAAAAGAGCAACTCGGTTACACCGAGTCAGTTCTCAGCCACACAGAAAAGCACATCGGTGAGACTGATATGTCAGTTTCGGTTCTGACGAGATTTATTGGGCGGACGATAAAACCCTAGAAAATTCGTCATTCGCAAGATTTTGGAGTTTTTAGTGGATAGGAATATGTGCAAAGGGTGTAATGATGATAAACACGATTCTAATGCGCAATAATCGGACGAGGAGCACAGTAGAGATCGAATCCGTACCCTAGATTGACGCGGATCCTCTATGGCGGCGACGAGGGAGTGGATTTCGTCGGCGACGTCGATTCCCAGCAGCGGAGGAGCGCATGGAGACAAGGGCAACAACCAGGGGTCTCGTGGGCGGTAGCTTTGGGTTCCAAGGCGCGACGAATGAGATTGAAATTCAAAGCGTCGGGGTCCATAGCTTATATACCCAACACTGTCGGTGACACCGATTCTAATTTTTTGTGTCACCGAGTGCCTCAACTGTCAGCTGACAGGGACACTCAGTGTAACCGAGAAAATGGAATCGATGGTAACGAGATTGAAAACCAGATCAACCCTAGGCATTCGGTGAGACCAAGTTTTTGTGGTTGGTTCCACCGAGATGCACTTCGGAGGTTATAATGGTCAGTCCTTGTCGATATGGAACTCCGATTGATCCACACACAAAGGGATCAAAAAGCACTTTTTAAAATTTTGTGATGCGGCATGAATAGAGTATGAGGTGAGAAAGCATAGATAGCTAAAGAAGTGGTCCTAGGCATTCTTGTATACCCAATTGGCCAAAGATAAATCAAAAAGCCAAATAGCAACAATTGGATATCCTCAAATGAGAAAATAAATGCAGACCAACATGCTCGCACAATAAGAAGTCAAATGAAATCATGGCAAACATGCACAAACACTCTAGCATCTAACAAGCACTTGGTCGATGACAAAGTCATCTATATATGAGTATTTGACTTAGGATCCAAGTAAGAGTACTTGATCATATGCCATACTCATCGTTTAAGCACAAGTGGGGTTACCACTTTTACATAAAGCATTTAATGTTGTCACATACTAAGAGATGCTTTGACTCAACTCTTAGAGTAAAGATTCCCCTTGATGTGACATCCCCCCATAAGAGGGATAAACTAACCTTGGGTTTTGTCGATGATGACTTCATGTTGGTGAGGTAATGGTGTATGCTCAAGGTTGATGAAGATCACCAAGAGTTGGGAGCATCCTTGTTGTTTCCTTACTCTTCTCACCTACATGGGTTAGTCCCAACACACAAGAAAAAAATACAATGATATCTATGGACATGGAGTGCAAAGCATGTGTAATGATGTCCATTGATTTGTTGATTACCTTGTCCCTTGCTTACCTTTGAGGGAATGTGTGACTCCTTGATCTATTGCATCGGGTTGATGTTGATTGCAAATAGATCTTGCCAATAATGAATGTGATTAAATTTCATTGGCGGAGTCACCCCTCAAGAACTCTCTACTTCTTCTTCTTAGGAATCCACATTAAGTTGATGGGGATCCTTGGTGTTGAAGTAGCACTTGTAGAAGTTGAGCTTGTAGTAGCCTTGGGAACCCACTTCACCAAAGCTTGGGGTTCATCTTTGTAAGAGTCAAAGTCCTCTTGGAGCTTGTTCTTGCCCTTGAGCTTGGAGTCTTGTGGTGGAAGGTCATCTTGAGTGTTTGTCCCCTTGGGAAGAGTATATTCATACTTCTCCTTTTTAGGAACAAACTTGGGATTTGGATATTGACCTTCTTCCCATTCAACTCCATTTGAGTTGAAGTAGCCAACACCGTGATTCTTCCGGTATCCTCCATGCTTGCGTACAATCTCATCAAATTGTTTGTACCCTTCAAGACTCACTAGTAGAAAACAGGGCATTGGTTTGGGTCGGGCCAACATATTAGTCCCGGTTCAGTCACGAACCGGGACCAATGGGGGCAACAGTCCTGGTTCGTGAGGCCAGGGGGCCGGGCGGGCCACGTGGGGCATTGGTCCCGGTTCTTCTGGAACCTTTGGTCCCGGTTCCAGACACGAACCAGGACCAATGTGCCTCGCTCCTGGCCCACAACCATTGGTCCCGGTTCGTGGCTGGATCCGGGACCAAAGGGGGTCCTTTAGTCCTGGTTCTAGCCACGAACCGGGACCAATGAGATGCCTATATATACCCCCTCGCCAGCGAGCAAAGCACTCCACTTTTCTTTATTTTTCAGGCCAACGAGGGGAGAGCTTTGCGGTGCTCTAGCTCACCTCCTATGCAGCTGAGGTGTTTGATGAAATGCCCAAGCCAAACTTAAGCTTTCTCCTCTCGAAACTCCTTGTCCAAACTCCATTTTCGTCAAGATTTGTCTATGTTTGGCGGTCCGTCCTGTCCCGTCCCCGTCCTAAAACCGCCGTCGATCGTCCACGCGTGGTGAGCCTCTTGATCTTATCTTCTTGCTAAAAGAAAATATACTTCTCGTATGATTTTCTTACTTTTATTATTGTTTGTTATTATATAGTGCCATGGTTATGGTATCCGCCCACGTCGGCCCTCGTCCAGTCTATGATTCAGATGTGGTATATTATCTTTTATATAACTATCTCACATATCTAATATCTATGACAATTAATTATGACGTAGATGTTTTTATCTATGAAAAAGAAGTCGATCATTTGAAAGCAAAATTGAAAAGAACTGAAGATGACAAGATGGGATTGGAGTTGCATGTTGCCGATATCGTCGACGATCACAAGATCAAGATGGATGCAATGCGCTTGAAGCTTAGAAAGATTAGAAAATATGCCATTCATATGGAGGCTTGGTATCATTATGCCGTTGGATCAATTGGTACCTTAGTAGCGGTTATGATTGCATTTGTTGTTGCATTTAAATTTTTTACGTAGTTTCGCTGTATGTTTTATTAGATGCTCCAGAGAGCTATATGTTATTCAATAATGACAACTATGTATGAACTGTACGTATTTATTTTGGTCATTATTGTACTTTGGCTTTAATGTGATGATGAATTTCTATTAATTTGGTCAATTTTCTATTCATGATATGTTGTAATGGTTTTTAATACACTTTATTATATAACGCACGCAGATGAACCGGCAATGGATGTACGGTGACCGACGCACCTCCGAGTATATTAAGGGCCTGCATAATTTTGAACACACAAAAAGCTTGGAGTTCAAATAAGTTCAAGAAAAAGAAATGCCTTTTGTAACCGATGAGTTTCCGTCCGGAACCCTGATACTTGGAAAGAGACTGTCCGTTTTGTACACGAAGTGCACCCAGCTTTTGTCGTAACCCTCTCAACTTTTTAGCACATGCTATGTGGGTGAAATGATGATACCATACCAAGTTTCACCCTTTTCAAAGTTCATTTGTAGTGCTTTCCAATTTCAGGGTCATTTAGCTCAAAAAAATCAATAACTGCATGAAAAATAACAAATGATGCCGGAAAGGGTTGAAAATTTATGATGTGGCTTTGCATGGTGCATTTTGAACACACAAAAATCCTGGAGTTCAAATAAGTTCAAGAAAATGAAATGCCTTTTGTAACCGATGAGTTTCCGTCCGGAACCGTGATACTTCGGAAGAGACTGTCCGTTTTCTACATGAAGTGCATCCAGCTTTTGCCGTAACCCTTTCAAATTTTTAGCACATGCTATGTGGGTGAATGATGATACCATTGCAACTTTCAACCTTTTCAGAGTTCATTTGTAGTGCTTTTCAATTTCAGGGTCCTTTAGCTCAAAAAAATCAATAACTACATGAAAAATACCAAATGAAGTCACAAAGGGTTGAAAATTGATGATGTGGCTTTGAATGGTGCATTTTGAACATACAAAGAGCCTGGAGTTCAAATAAGTTCAAGAGAATGAAGTGCCATTTGTAACCGATGAGTTTCCGTCCGGAACCCTGATACTTCGAAAGAGACTATCCGTTTTGTACACGAAGTGCATCCAGCTTTTGCCGTAACCCTCTCAACTTTTTAGCACATGCTATGTGGGTGAAATGATGATACCATGCCAAGTTTCAACCTTTTCAGAGTTCGTTGGTAGTGCTTTCCAATTTCAGGGCCATTTAGCTCAAAAAAATCAATAACTGCATGAAAAATAACAAATGATGTCGGGAAGGGTGCATACTGAAGGCACAAAAAGTCTGGAGTTGAAATAAGTTAAAAATATGAAATGCCTTTGTAACAGGCGAGTTTTCGTCTGAAACCCTGATACTTCACAAGACATTGTCCATTTTGTACATGAAGTGCACCTAGTTTTTGCCGTAAACCTCTCACCTTTTTAACACATGCTATGTGGGTGAAATGATGATACCATGCCAACTTTCAACCTTTTCATAATTTATTTGTAGTGCTTTTCAATTTCAGGGTCATTTAGCTTAAAAAAATCAATAACTGCAAGAAAAATATCAAATGAAGTCGGAAAGGGTTGAAAATTGATGATGTGGCTTTGAATGGTGCATTTTGAACACACAAAAAGCTTGGAGTTTAAATAAGTTCAAGAAAATGAAATGCCTTTTGTAATCGATGAGTTTCCGTCCGGAACCCTGATACTTCGAAAGAGACTGTCCATTCTGTACATGAAGTGCACCCAGCTTTTGCCATAACCCTCTCAACTTTTTAGCACATTCTATGTGGGTGAAATGATGATACCATGCCAAGTTTCAACCTTTGCAGAGTTCATTTGTAGTGCTTTCCAATTTCAGGATCATTTAGCTCAAAAAATCAATAACTGCATGAAAAATAACAAATGATGTTGGGAAGGGTTGAAAATTGATGATGTGGCTTTGAATGGTGCATTTTGAACACACAAAAAGCCTGGAGTTCAAATAAGTTCAAGAAAATGAAATGCCTTTTGTAACCGATGAGTTTTTGTCTGGAACCCTAACACTTCGAAAGAGACTGTCCGTTTTGTACACGAAGTGCATCCAGCTTTTGTCATAACCCTCTCAACTTTTTAGCACATGCTATGTGGGTGAAATGATGATACCATGCCAACTTTCAAGCTTTTCAGAGTTCATTTGTAGTGCTTTTCAATTTCAGGGTCATTTAGCTCAAAAAAAAGAAATAACTAAAATTATAAACCTCTAGTATTTTTAAACTAAAATTATATAAAACCTAAAAATTACCAAATTGAATATAATGATAAAAAAAGTAATATTAAATAGCAGGAAAAATAGCAAAGAAATAACATAAAAATAGCAAAAGTGAAAATAGATGCGCTTACACTGAAATTCAACCTAAATTCAAGGTGCTAGTTAGGCATCTAACTAGCATTTTAAATTTAGGTCTAATTTCGTATATAAGGGCATCTATTTTCACTATGAGAGGAGCTTGACAGGTCAAGCGCATCGGGGCTTATAAACAGGTGATGTCTCCCCTCGACTAGCGAGGTGGGACTAAACATCTACTGCTTCCCCGACGGCCGACGAAAAGGGACCATTGGTCCCGGTTGGTGGCACCAACCGGGACCAATGCCCCCCTTTGGTCCCGGTTGGTGCCACCTGTTGGAAATATGCCCTAGAGGCAATAATAAATTAGTTATTATCATATTTCCTTGTTCATGATAATCGTTTATTATCCATGCTATAACTGTATTGATCGGAGACTTAAATGCATGTGTGGATACATAGACAAAACCATGTCCCTAGTATGCCTCTAATGGACTAGCTCGTTGATCAAAGGATGGTTAAGGTTTCCTAGCCATGGACATGAGATGTCATTTGATAACGGGATCACATCATTAGGAGAATGATGTGATGGATAAGACCCAAACTACAAACATAGCATATGATCGTGTCAGTTTATTGCTACTGTTTTCTGCATGTCAAGTATATGTTCCTATGACCATGAGATCATGCAACTCACGGATATCGGAGGAGTGCCTTGTGTGTATCAAACGTCGCAACGTAACTGGGTGACTATAAAGGTGCTCTACAGGTATCTCCGATGGTGTTTGTTGAGTTGGCATGGATCGAGACTGGGATTTGTTACTCCGTGTGACGGAGAGGTATCTCAGGGCCCACTCGGTAATACAACATCACAACAAGCCTTGCAAGCAATATGGCTAAGTGTTAGTCACGGGATCTTGTATTACGGAACGAGTAAAGAGACTTGCCAGTAACGAGGTTGAACTAGGTATGGAGATACCGACGATCGAATCTCGGGCAAGTAACATACCGAAGAACAAAGGGGACGTTATACGGGATTAACTGAATCCTTGACATAGAGGTTCGACCGATAAAGATCTTCGTAGAATATGTAGGAACCAATGTGGACGTCCAGGTCCCGCCATTGGTTATTGACCGTAGAGGTGTCTCGGTCATGTCTACATAGTTCTCGAACCCGCAGGGTCTGCACACTTAAGGTTCGGTGACGTTTCGGTAGTGTAGAGTTATGTATGGTGGTGACCGAAGGTTGTTCGGAGTCCCGGATGAGATCCCGGACGTCACGAGGAGCTCCGGAATGGTCCGGAGGTAAAGATTCATATATAGGAAGTCCCAGTTTGGTTTCCGGAAAAGTTTCGGGCTCATCGGTAGTGTACCGGGAGTATCGGTATTGTACCGGGAGTGCCGGTAGTGTACCGGAGGACCTCCGGGAGGGGTATTTCGACCCCAAGAGGTCCATGGGCTGTGGGAGAATAATAACCAGCCCTTAGTGGGCTGGGAAAACAGCCACAAAGGCCCATGGCGCAGGAGAGAAAGTCCTAAAGCAAAAAGTGGAAAATCAGCCAATAGGAGGCAATCCTACTCCAACTAGGATTGGAGGTGAAGTAGGATTGCTCCCACCTCCTATTTCGGCCGACCCAAAGGCCTTGGCTGCCTCTCCTCTCCTCTCCTCCTATATATACTAGTGGATTGGGTGGTTTTTGGACAGAATTTCCGGCCACGTGCTACCCGTTCCACCGGTGCATAGTTTCTCCTCTAGATCGTAGTTCCGCAGTGCTTAGGCGAAGCCCTGCCGGAATTGCTCCACCACCATCACCGGAGCGCCGTCACGCTGCCGGTGAACTCTCTCTCCTCTCCACCCCTCTTGCTGGATCAAGACGGTGGAGATCGTCATCAAGCTGCACGTGTGCTGAACGCGGAGGTGCCGTCCGTTCGGTACTAGATCGGAAGGATCGTGATCAAGGCCACGAGACGTTCGTGATTGGATCGTGGGACGGATCGTGACGAGATCGTGGGACGGTTCGTGATTGGTTCGCGGGACGGTTCGTGATTGGATCGCGGGACGCTCGGCGATTTGGATCGCGAAGAAGTTCGACTACACCAACCGCGTTTCTTAACGCTTCCCGCTTAGCGATCTACAAGGGTACGTAGATCCACTCTCCCTCTCGTAGATGCTCATCACCATGGATAGGTTTGCGTGTGCGTAGGAAAATTTTTGTTTCCCATGCGACGTTCCCCAACAGTGGCATCATGAGCTAGGTTGATGGTTCGATGAGATCTCGAGTAGAACACAAAAGGTTTGTGGGCGTTGATGCTTAGATTGCTTCCTCCCTTGGTTGGATTTTGGTTCAGCGGGATTGTGAGATGAAGCGGCCCGGACCAACATTACTCGTACGCTTACGAGAGACCGGTTCCCTCGACGCAACTTGTTGCTTAGATGGCTTGCGGGTGACAGTTTCTCTCACTTTAGTTGGATCGGATCCGACAAAGGCGGTCCTTGAGAAGGTTGAAAAGCAATCTATGTATCACCGTTGTGGTTTATACGTAGGTGAGAATCGTTCTTGCTAGATACCCGTAGCAGCCACGTAAAACATGCAACAACAATTAGAGGACGTCTAACTTGTTTTTGCAGGGTATGTTGTGATATGATATGGCCAATTACATGATGAGATATATGTGATGTATGAGATGATCATGTGATGTATAGATTATCACGACTTGCATGTCGGTGATTACGGCAACCGGCAGGAGCCATAGGGTTGTCTTTAATTATTGTATGACCTGCGTGTCAATCATTAAGCGCTATGTAATGCTTTACTTTATCGCTACGGTAGCAATAGTAGTAGAAGAATGCAGGGCGTGACAACCCCGATGGCGACACGTTGATGGAGATCAAGATGATGGAGATCATGGTGTCATGCCGGTGACGATGGAGATCATGCCGGTGTTTCGAAGATGGAGATCTTAAACACAAGTTGATAGCCATATCATGTCACTTATGAATTGCATGAGATGTTAATCCTTTTATGCACCTTGTTTTGCTTAGTACGACGGTAGCATTATAAGGTGATCCCTCACTTAAATTTCAAGATGAACTGTGTTCTCCCCGAGTGTGCACCGTTGCGAAAGTTCGTCGTGTCGAGACACCACGTGATGATCGGGTGTGATAGACTCTACGTTCACATACAACGGGTGCAAGTCAGATTTGCACGTGCAGAACACTCGGGTTAAACTTGACGAGCCTAGCATGTACAGACATGGCCTCGGAACACAAGAGACCGAAAGGTCGAACATGAGTCATATAGTAGATATGATCAACATAATGATGTTCACCATTGAAGCCACCTTAACTCACGTGATGATCGGACTTGAGTTGGTGAATTTGGATCATGTGACACTCAGATGACCCGAGGGATGTCAATTTGAGTGGGAGCTTTAGTAATTTGATTAACTAAACTCATTATCTTGAACAATAGTCTAAGTAACCTTTGCATATTTATGTTGTAGATCAATGGCTCGCGCAGTAGCACCCCTGAATTTTAATGCGTTCCTAGAGAAAGCTAAATTGAAAGATGATGGAAGTAACTTTGTTGACTGGGCCCGTAATCTGAGGATTATCCTCACGGCTTCCCAGAAGTCATATGTCCTTGATGCACCGCTTGGTGACCAGCCAGAAGACATGACCTCCGAAGACGTTAAGAACGCTTGGGAGGCTCGTGCTGGAGACTACTCAATAGTTCAGTGTGCAATATTGTATGGCTTAGAACCGGGACTTCAAAGACGTTTTGAACGTCATGGGGCATATGAGATGTTCCAGGAGTTGAAGTTTATCTTTCAAAAGAATGCCCGGATCGAGAGGTATGAGACCTCCGATAAATTCTATGCTTGCAAGATGGAGGAGAATGGGTCTATTAGTGAGCACATACTCAGAATGTCTGGGTACTCAAACCGTCTAGCGGAGTTGGGAATTACCCTTCCGCCGGAGGCGATCACTGATAGAGTTCTTCAATCGCTGCCACCTAGTTACAAGAGCTTTGTGATGAACTATAACATGCACGGGATGAACAAGTCAGTCGCCGAGCTGTTTGCGATGTTGAAAGTCGCTGAGTCTGAAATCCAGAAAGAACATCAAGTGTTGATGGTCAATAAAACCACTAGTTTCAAGAAAAACGGCAAAGGCAAAGGCAAGAAGGGTAAAACCAAGAAGGATGGCAAAGCAGTTGCTACTCCTACAAAGAAGCCTAAGCATGGACCTAAGCCAGAAACTGAGTGCTTTCATTGCAAAGGAACTGGTCATTGGAAGCGGAACTGCCCCAAGTACCTGGCTGGCAAGAAGGCGGCCAACGACAAACAAGGTATATATGATATACATGTTATTGATGTGTACCTTACTAGTTCTCGTAGTAGTGCCTGGGTATTTGATACCGGTTCGGTTGCTCACATTTGCAACTCAAAACAGGAACTACGGAATAAACGAAGACTGGCAAAGGACGAAGTGACGATGCGCGTGGGAAATGGTTCCAAGGTTGATGTGATCGCCGTCGGCACGCTCTCTCTTCGATTACCATCAGGATTAGTGATGAACCTAAATAATTGTTATTTAGTGCCTGCGTTAAGCATGAACATTATATCTGGATCTTGTTTATTGCGAGACGGTTACTCATTTAAATCAGAGAATAAAGGTTGTTCTATTTATATGAGTAATATCTTTTATGGTCATGCACCCAATGTTAGGGGTTTATTCATATTGAATCTTGATAGTGATGACACACATGTTCATAACATTGATGCCAAAAGATGTAGAGTAGTTAATGATAGTACCACTTTCTTGTGGCACTGCCGTTTAGGTCATATTGGTGTAAAACGCATGAGGAAGCTCCATGCTGATGGACTTTTGGAGTCACTTGATTTTGAATCACTTGACACATGTGAACCATGCCTTATGGGCAAGATGACCAAAACGCCGTTCTCTGGAACAATGGAACGGGCGAGTGACTTATTGGAAATCATACATACTGATGTGTGCGGTCCAATGAATGTCGAAGCGCGCGGTGGTTATCGTTATTTTCTCACCTTCACTGATGACTTGAGTAGATATGGGTATATTTACTTGATGAAGCACAAGTCTGAAACATTTGAAAAGTTCAAGCAATTTCAGAGTGAAGTTGAGAATCATCGTAACAAGAAGATTAAATTTCTTCGATCTGATCGAGGAGGTGAATATCTGAGTTATGAGTTTGGCAATCACTTAAGACAGTGTGGAATTGTTTCACAGTTGACACCGCCCGGGACACCACAGCGTAATGGTGTGTCTGAACGTCGTAATCGGACCTTATTGGATATGGTGCGTTCTATGATGTCTCTTGCCGATTTGCCACTATCGTTTTGGGGTTATGCATTAGAGACAGCTGCATTCACTTTAAATAGGGCACCATCAAAATCCGTTGAGACGACGCCATATGAACTGTGGTTTGGCAAAAAGCCGAAGTTGTCGTTTCTTAAAGTTTGGGGATGTGATGCTTATGTCAAAAAGCTTCAGCCTGAAAAGCTGGAACCCAAAGCGGAAAAGTGCGTCTTCATAGGATACCCGAAAGAGACAGTCGGGTATACCTTCTATCTCAGATCCGAGGGCAAAGTGTTTGTCGCTAAGAACGGAACATTTCTTGAGAAAGAGTTTCTCTCGAAAGAATTGAGTGGGAGGAAAATAGAGCTTGATGAGGTTATTGAACCTTTACTTCAACCAGAGAGTAGCGCAGCACAGAAAGATGTTTCTGTGGAACCTACAACGGTAGAAGAGGAAGTTAATGATGATGATCATGAAGCTTCGGATCAAGCTGCTATTGAACCTCGTAGGTCGACAAGGACGCGTACTACTCCCGAGTGGTACGGCAACCCTGTCTTAGAGGTCATGTTGTTGGACAACAATGAACCTACGAGCTATGGAGGAGCAGTGATGGGCCCGGATTCCGAGAAATGGTTAGAGGCCATGCAATCTGAGATGGGATCCATGTATGAAAACAAAGTATGGACTTTGGAAGTACTACCTGAAGGGCGAAAGGCCATTCAGAACAAATGGATCTATAAGAAGAAGACGGACGCGGATGGTAATGTCACCGTCCATAAAGCTCGACTTGTGGCAAAGGGTTTTTCACAAGTTCAAGGAGTTGACTACGATGAGACTTTCTCACCCGTAGCGATGCTTAAGTCTGTCAGAATCATGTTGGCAATAGCTGCTTATTTCGACTATGAAATTTGGCAGATGGACGTCAAAACGGCGTTCCTCAACGGTTTCCTTGAGGAAGAGTTGTATATGATGCAACCCGAAGGTTTTGTCGATCCAGAGAATGCTGACAAAGTTTGCAAACTCCAGCGATCCATTTATGGACTGGTGCAAGCATCTCGGAGTTGGAATAAACGCTTTGATGAGGTGATCAAAGCGTTTGGGTTTATACAAGTTTATGGAGAAGCTTGTATTTACAAGAAAGTGAGTGGGAGCTCTATAGCGTTTCTAGTGTTATATGTGGATGACATATTGCTGATCGGAAACGATATAGAAATGCTGGAAAGCGTGAAGGAATATTTGAATAAGAGTTTTTCAATGAAGGACCTAGGAGAAGCTGCTTTCATATTAGGCATTAAGATCTATAGAGATAGGTCGAGACGCTTAATAGCACTTTCACAGAGCACATACCTTGATAAAGTTTTGAAGAAGTTCAAAATGGAACAGGCCAAGAAGGGGTTCTTGCCTGTGTTGCAAGGTGTGAAGTTGAGTAAGACTC
This sequence comes from Hordeum marinum, assembly GCA_022496015.1. NCBI lineage: Eukaryota > Viridiplantae > Streptophyta > Magnoliopsida > Poales > Poaceae > Hordeum > Hordeum marinum. The sequence continues at coordinate 560,966,101 of CM039678.1, forward strand.
AATGCCCAGTGACTGCAGAAGATAAAGAAAAGATGAGCGTCATCCCCTATGCTTCAGCCATAGGCTCTATCATGTATGCAATGCTGTGCACAAGACCTGATGTCAGCCTTGCCATAAGTATGGCTGGAAGGTTTCAAAGTGATCCTGGAATGGAGCACTGGCAAGCGGTCAAGAATATCCTTAAGTACCTTAACAGGACTAAGGACATGTTTCTCATTTATGGAGGTGATGAAGAGCTCGTCGTAAAGGGTTACGTCGATGCAAGCTTTGACACTGATCCGGACGATTCTAAATCGCAAACCGGATACGTATTTATTCTTAACGGGGGAGCGGTAAGCTGGTGCAGTTCCAAGCAAAGCGTGGTAGCTGATTCTACGTGCGAAGCGGAGTACATCGCAGCCTCGGAGGCAGCGAAGGAAGGTGTCTGGATGAAGCAGTTCATGACAGATCTTGGAGTAGTGCCTAGTGCACTGAATCCAATAAATCTGTTCTGTGACAACACTGGTGCCATTGCTCTAGCCAAGGAACCAAGGTTTCACAAGAGGACCAGACACATAAAGCGACGCTTCAACTCCATCCGGTTCTACATCGAGGAGAAGGACATAAATATTTGCAAAGTGCACACAGATCTGAATGTTGCAGACCCGTTGACTAAACCTCTTCCAAGGGCTAAACATGATCAACACCAGAACTGTATGGGTGTTCGATTCATTACCATGTAAATCACATAGTGATGTGAACTAGATTATTGACTCTAGTGCAAGTGGGAGACTGTTGGAAATATGCCCTAGAGGCAATAATAAATTAGTTATTATCATATTTCCTTGTTCATGATAATCGTTTATTATCCATGCTATAACTGTATTGATCGGAGACTTAAATGCATGTGTGGATACATAGACAAAACCATGTCCCTAGTATGCCTCTAATGGACTAGCTCGTTGATCAAAGGATGGTTAAGGTTTCCTAGCCATGGACATGAGATGTCATTTGATAACGGGATCACATCATTAGGAGAATGATGTGATGGATAAGACCCAAACTACAAACATAGCATATGATCGTGTCAGTTTATTGCTACTGTTTTCTGCATGTCAAGTATATGTTCCTATGACCATGAGATCATGCAACTCACGGATATCGGAGGAGTGCCTTGTGTGTATCAAACGTCGCAACGTAACTGGGTGACTATAAAGGTGCTCTACAGGTATCTCCGATGGTGTTTGTTGAGTTGGCATGGATCGAGACTGGGATTTGTTACTCCGTGTGACGGAGAGGTATCTCAGGGCCCACTCGGTAATACAACATCACAACAAGCCTTGCAAGCAATATGGCTAAGTGTTAGTCACGGGATCTTGTATTACGGAACGAGTAAAGAGACTTGCCAGTAACGAGGTTGAACTAGGTATGGAGATACCGACGATCGAATCTCGGGCAAGTAACATACCGAAGAACAAAGGGGACGTTATACGGGATTAACTGAATCCTTGACATAGAGGTTCGACCGATAAAGATCTTCGTAGAATATGTAGGAACCAATGTGGACGTCCAGGTCCCGCCATTGGTTATTGACCGTAGAGGTGTCTCGGTCATGTCTACATAGTTCTCGAACCCGCAGGGTCTGCACACTTAAGGTTCGGTGACGTTTCGGTAGTGTAGAGTTATGTATGGTGGTGACCGAAGGTTGTTCGGAGTCCCGGATGAGATCCCGGACGTCACGAGGAGCTCCGGAATGGTCCGGAGGTAAAGATTCATATATAGGAAGTCCCAGTTTGGTTTCCGGAAAAGTTTCGGGCTCATCGGTAGTGTACCGGGAGTATCGGTATTGTACCGGGAGTGCCGGTAGTGTACCGGAGGACCTCCGGGAGGGGTATTTCGACCCCAAGAGGTCCATGGGCTGTGGGAGAATAATAACCAGCCCTTAGTGGGCTGGGAAAACAGCCACAAAGGCCCATGGCGCAGGAGAGAAAGTCCTAAAGCAAAAAGTGGAAAATCAGCCAATAGGAGGCAATCCTACTCCAACTAGGATTGGAGGTGAAGTAGGATTGCTCCCACCTCCTATTTCGGCCGACCCAAAGGCCTTGGCTGCCTCTCCTCTCCTCTCCTCCTATATATACTAGTGGATTGGGTGGTTTTTGGACAGAATTTCCGGCCACGTGCTACCCGTTCCACCGGTGCATAGTTTCTCCTCTAGATCGTAGTTCCGCAGTGCTTAGGCGAAGCCCTGCCGGAATTGCTCCACCACCATCACCGGAGCGCCGTCACGCTGCCGGTGAACTCTCTCTCCTCTCCACCCCTCTTGCTGGATCAAGACGGTGGAGATCGTCATCAAGCTGCACGTGTGCTGAACGCGGAGGTGCCGTCCGTTCGGTACTAGATCGGAAGGATCGTGATCAAGGCCACGAGACGTTCGTGATTGGATCGTGGGACGGATCGTGACGAGATCGTGGGACGGTTCGTGATTGGTTCGCGGGACGGTTCGTGATTGGATCGCGGGACGCTCGGCGATTTGGATCGCGAAGAAGTTCGACTACACCAACCGCGTTTCTTAACGCTTCCCGCTTAGCGATCTACAAGGGTACGTAGATCCACTCTCCCTCTCGTAGATGCTCATCACCATGGATAGGTTTGCGTGTGCGTAGGAAAATTTTTGTTTCCCATGCGACGTTCCCCAACACCACCAACCGGGACCAAAGGTCCCTGTTTCCCGCCCTTTGGGCTGCTGAAAAGAGGGCTTTCGTCCCAGTTTGTGGCAGGGCTACTGAAAGCAGGGCGTTGGTCCGAGTTGGTGGCACCAACCAGGACTAAAGGTGGGCATTGGTCCCGGTTGGTTCCACCAACCGGGACCAATGCTTCTTCTATATAAGAAGCACTTAGGAAATTTCGCAGTTTTCATTGCCCTCCTCGTCTCCCTGTCGCCATCCCCGCCGCCCCCGTCGCCGCCCTCGCCGTCGTCATCCCCCTCCTTGTCGCCGCCCCGTCCCCATCGCCTCCGCTGTCGCCGCACCGCCCTTGTCGCCGCCCCTGCCGCCCCGTCACCGCCTCTCCCCTGTAGCCGCCTCCCCCGTTGCCCACGTTGCCGCCCCCGTCGCCGCCTCGCTCCCGTCGCCGCCCCTCCCCCGTCGCCCCGCCCCCGTCGCCACCCAACCCCGTCGCCGCCCCGCCCACGTCGCCGCCCCGTCGCCTCCCCCGCTGTGAGCCGCCGCCGCCCCAGCTCCTTGTAATTTTTTTAAAATATATGTTAATTTTTTTATATGATGAATGTTTATGTTAGATTAGTATGTGTATGTTAGATTACATAATTTTTTATGATGAATGTTAATGATGAATGTTAATGTTATATTAGTATGTTTATGCTGAATGTTTATGTTAGATTAGTATGTTTATGATGAATGTTTATGTTAGATTAGTATGTTTCTGATGAATCTTTATGTTAGATTAGTTGTTAATGATGAAAAAATTGGGGTTTTATGAAAAAATAGTGATTAAACGATAAGAAAACGTTCTCATAGGAATTTGTCGACGATGCCCGGCCCGCATCCTCGTCATCGAGTAGTCCGCGAGAGCCTGCTTGATAGGTGGCATGTCCGGGACTGGGCTCCGTCGAGCTAGCACTAGGAGGTGCTACCTTCCCGGGCTCGGAGGTTGGTGAGGAATCTAGGTCTCGTCGTCGACCCGGACCTTCTGTGGTGACGGTCACGCGGGCCACTTTCGGTGCGGAGGGAGCGGGCACCCACGGAGGTGGTACGTCGCCATGTCAGGGAGGAGGACGAGAACGTCCGTCGCTACATGGCGGCGTTGGACGCCCGGTTCGACAATACCTGGCAGATCCTTCAGGGATCTCACCCGAGTTATGATCCCGTGATGGTTCCTTATATTTGGGTGTCCACTGCCGGCGACTCAGAGACCGGTAGTGAACCGAGTTCACCGTCCTCCACTTTGGATTTTAGGATATTTGATCTGTATTAGTGATCTTATATGATAATATTTGAGATGTATTAGTTAATATTTGATGATGCATTAACTGGATTATTAAGTATGATGTATTAGTGATATTACATTCGAGTTCATTATAAATATTATTGTATTTGTGCTATTTTATCGGTATAATGCGTGTGTGACTTTCGGTGTGTCGTTGCTCCTTGTGTGACTTTCATGTGTGGGGGCGCCTCCTCTTTCTTCTCTTCTTTGTGATATACTCGTCGATATATTGTGTAAGAAGAGAAGAGGGGGGCGTCCATCACCAGCGGTCGAACTATTACTGTGAGAGAGTGCCTACCAACATATATACACCACCATATCAGTGTGAGAGAGAGCGCACCGACACACCATGAGATATGAGAGTTACTTAAGGAAAGCCTCGACGGAACGAAAGTCACACACGCATTAGGATCCAAAGCGTGTCGTAATTCTTAAACTGGCTTATTCGGGATGATGTATTAGTGATATTATATTCGAGTTCATTATAAATATATTTGTGATTTGCAGGTCATTTCGATAAAGCATAGGGAATTTTTTCTATGTCATTGCTCGATATATGAAACGGGTTGACTTTAGGTCTGTTTCGGCTCCTTGTGTGTCTTTCAGTGAGGGAGAGTGTCCACCATATATATATATGAGAGAGGAAGAATCCCGACTGTTATCATGGGTGTCGCTTCTCCTTCGTTCCAGTGTGCTACACATTTTGGTGTAATGCACTTTGGGACAAATGGAGGAGCCACCATCACCGACGGTCGCAATAGAAGAGGGAGTGCCCACCATATACGTGAGACGAGAGTTTAGGAAGGAAAGACTCGACAGACCTAAAGTCAACCCATTGCATATTGAGTAATAGTGATCTGTGTGTTGATCAGTTTTCTCATAGTTTCCTTCGATCGATTTTAAATGTTTCAACTATGAACATAGGAAATGTCTGACGACGAAAGTGAATTCGGTATGTGCGAATACTGCGAAGACGAGCGTGGCCTGTGTGACAAGACTTTCCTAGATGATGATAGGCGCTTCAACATCATGCTGGATGAGACTTTCGAAGTGGATACAGTAAGTCAGAATGACAAGTCTTTTTTCATAATTAAGCATGACTTCTGCCTCTTTTGCTTCAACTTATAATTAATTTTAATTTTTTACTGTTGTACTAGCGTATCCCCTGCCATGCAAGAATTGCTGTCTTGGATAAGATTGGTTTCAATACTAAAAAATATATGGAGGTAAAGATAGTTCACTTGAGGACCGAGCATGGTTTTACTTTTGCGGTAAAATTGTACCATGCAGACACCTATTGCTATTTTGAATGCAAAAATTGGGAAGCACTATGCAAGGCTTCTGCATTTGAGCCTAATATGCTTATCACCTTTGATATTCGTCCGAAAGATGAAATGGAAGGTAATATCGACATCTGGGTCGGTGTGCAGACGCCTCCAGATCTACCATTGTGTGAGTTTCTCAATCATATTTATTAAGTAATTTATATTGTTTATTTAAAAATAGTTGACAACTTATTTACATCCACAGCTTATTTTCATTCTTCAAAAAATGTACGGAAGATGGTAGACAGAACCTACTACTACAATGATGAAGCAGAATTAACTTATAAGGAGAAAGATCATCTTACCGCATTTCTTAGTCATATTGAGAATTACAATAGCTATTATCAAACTCCTGCACATTATGGTCAATACGTGCCACTAGTGCACGTGGTGAACTTCGGTAACATCCATGGAGATTGCATGGTAAGATTTTCATTCTACTATTACGACAACCATGCATATTTTGCATAAATTCTTCTAAAACAAAACTACATTGCTAACTACAATGTTATTACTATGTTTTTCAACAGAAAATCCTGGAGGATTGTGTGCCTCATCTGATGTTTCTGAGAGATCGCGTTGTTGTTATGAGCTTAGGGCCACCACGGCCAGGTCAGCCTACACATCACTCCTGTCCATAACGGATTTCTGAAACCAATGGAGTCATGACAATCAAAGATTGGAAAAAATGTATGCTCAATAGTAGAGAGCTACATGGAAGCAACATTGCGCGTAGGCCAAGAATGGGAAACAGGATGATCTCCGTTCTCCATAATGGGAGTCAGGGCCTATCTTGTTTATGATATTGTACCTAAGAGAGGGTAGAGTAGGTCCTACGAGATAGGAGTACGTAGGTCCTAGGTACAATGTGTTATTATGTGCTACAATGTGTTAGAGTTGATGATGATGATGAGGAGGAGTTGTGATTATGACTAGTGACCAACTTGTTTTATGATGTCTCATTGACGAAAATGATGATTAAATTGTGTTATATGTTCTATCTATAAGTATAGTATGTAGCGTCGTGACCAAGCACGGAGATAAGAGAGATCACTTCTCTCTATTAGCTATCTAACAAAATATATGAAACCCCTAAATTAACCCTCCAAAACCCTCAAACCCCCACCCCCTCTTTCAAAAAAAACAGCTCCTGAGCTGCTGACGCGTGGAGGCTCTTTGGTCCCGGTTGGTGTTACCAACCGGGACCAAAGGCCCTCCTGCCTGGGCTCGGCTGAGCGGCCACGTGTAGCCTCATCTGTCCCGGTTCGTAAGCGAACCAGGACTAAAGGTCGTGGGGTTTAATCCCGACCCTTTAGTCACGGTTCCAGAACCGGGACAAATGGGCCTTACGAACCGGGACAAATGGGCCTTTTTCCACTAGTGACTCTTGTAGATACCTTTCTCTATAATTCCTTTCAATAAAGCATTTTCTTGCTCAAGTGTAACTTGGGTAAGAGAATCATCATTAGTGGAATCAATAGAACTACTAGGAGCAACATAATTGGGATTAGCATTTTTATTGTTGCTACTAGATGAAGAACCTTTCTTTCCTTGGTTACTAGTTTGCTTAGATTTGACTTGTGGCATGAATGTAGACAAGAGTAGTCATTTGGCATTATAAGATGAAGTCTTCTTTCGGAGATCGTCATGGATAGCCGTAAGAAATTCATGTTCTTGCTCCAAATTGAGCTTCTTGAAGCGTAGCTTCTCATGAGTTCTTACAAGCTCTCTATGATCTTCAAGAGTAGATTCATGAGCTAACTTAAGAGTGTTGAGTTCTTTAGTTAGTTCTTCTATTTTCATCTTGTCATCGTCAATTAACTTATCTTGACTAGTATGAGAATTATCAACTTCATTAACATCACTAGTTTTATCACATAGCAAGTCATCATCATAAAGCAAATCATCTTCATCACTATCGAAATCAAGATATTAGGGCTGTGATACCTTGGGGCCTTTAGCCATGATGCAACTTCCACCTCCTTCATTTGGTGAATCAAATAGATCATAGGAGTTGGTTGTCACTAGTGCAATTCCGGCAACACCATCATCTTGACTATAGTCAGAGTTGGAGTGATAGCTTCTCTCGGAGTGGTTGTCGGAGTCGGAGTTGGAAACCCATTCACCAACATGAGCTTGATGCTTTCTTCTTGAGTAGCTCTTGGTGTGCTTGTCCTTCTTCTCCGAGTCCCTACTTCTCCTTGAGGGTCTTTGTTCATGACGATCATCTATACTCCTTCTCTCTCTACGAAGTGATTTGTAACTTGAGCTTCGTCTTCTTGGTGAGTCTTATCTTCATTTGTAGGGAGCCGAGAACTCATTGGAGTAGTGTCCGGGCTTCCCACAATTGTAGCAGTTTCGGTCACGACTTGACAAACGCTTCTCTTCATACCTTGAGTTGGAGCTGCGATCTTTGCTTCTATTCTTGTAGAACTTGTTGAATTTCTTGACCATGAGGCTTATATCTTCATTTGTGACAAGGTTGTCGCTTGAGGTAGCGGGAGCATCACTTGTGGCTTTGTAAGCACCGCTAGACTTGTGATGAAGGTCTTTCTTGTCTTTGAGTGTCATCTCATGAGCAACAATTCTACCAATCACTTCCGTTGATTTGAGATCTTTGTAGTCAGGCATCATTTGGATCAATGTGCACACAGTGTCATATCTCTCATCCAAAGCTCGAAGTATCTTTTTGATGATGAACTTGTCAGTCATGTCTTCGCTTCCTAAGCTGGCAATCTCATTTGTGATGAGAGCTAGCCTAGAGTACATCTCAGCGACTCCTTCACCATCCTTCATCTTGAACTTGTCAAGTTGACCTTGAAGAACATCTAACTTGGATTCTCTCACGAAGTCAGCTCCTTCATGCATATCAACCAAAGTATCCCAAATCTCTTTTGAGTGTTCAAGACGGCTGATTTTGTTGAATTCTTCAGGACATAGGCAGTTGAAAAGAATGTCACATGCTTGAGCTTTGAGTTGCAACATCTTCAATTTATCCGCAAAAGCTTCACAGTCCGGTTCCTTTCCATCTGCAAAGAATTCACCTTGCAAGCCAACACGAACAACATCTCAAAAGAACAGGATTATGACCAAGCAAATGCATTTTCATTTTATGCTTCCAACTTGCAAAGTTAGTGCCATCAAAGTACTGACCTCTACGGTGATAATTACCCTCACTAGAGGCCATACTTCTCCTAGGTTGTGAAACCAATGCAATGAAGACCAAAGTTCTCATACCACTTGTAGGACCGAAAGTAGGTCTAGAGGGGGTGATTAGATTACTTGACCAAATAAAGGTTTTGCCTTTTTCCCAATTTTAATTCTTGCCAAGTTTTAGCATTCGTAGCATATCAAGTAACACCCTACACATGCATGTCTAAGAGTGTAGCATCAGAAAGTGAAGACATTGCACATGTAAGTAAAGAGAGGGTTAGGAAAGCAAACACAAGTGATGACACGATGGTTTTTTCCCGTGGTTCCGATAGGTGGTGCTATCGTACGTCCACGGTCATGGAGTCTTCAACCCATGGAGGGTAACGATCGCGAGAGTCCACGGAGGGCTCTACCCACGGAGGGTTCCACGAATAAGCAACCTTGACTATTCCATGTGGCTTCTTTCCACGAAGGACTAGCATCACTATGGGTAGATCTTCACGAAGTAGGCGATCTCCTTGCCCTTACAAACTTCCACAACACGAAGTAGGAGGCTCCCGAGCAACACCTAACCAATCAAGGAGGCACCACCCTCCAAAAGGTAATAGGATCGGTAATGACGATGAACTCCTTGCTCTTGTGCTTCAAGATGATAGACTCCTCAACACACATTCACTCTCTCACAGATTTGGATTGGTAGAAGAGATGGGATTGTTGGAAAGCAACTTGGGGAGGCTAGAAATCAAGATCCATATGGTTGGAGTGGAAGATCTTGACCTCAACACAAGGGTAGGTGGTTCTCTCCCATATATAGGCATCCCCAAAAATCCAACCGTTACACACAATAAGTCAGACTTAGTGACACCAATGTGTAAATCTCGGTGGTACCGAAGTGACCAAAAGTGGCAACTTTTGAATCTCGGAGGGACCGATATACAATTCTCGGTTGCACTGACAAGGTGACCAACGGTCAGATTTACCAAACTCGGCGACGTCGATTCACCATTTTCTATCAGACCGAAAATGAGAACTTGCATAACAGAAACTTGGCAACCAACTCGGTGGCACCGAGTGCAGTGTCGGCTGCACCGAAGTGTTAGGGTTTGGCTGAGTCCGTCTAGGTTTTGAAACTTGGTGGCACCGGGATAGAAAAGTTGGTCGCACCGATTTTGTATTTTTGGCTTAGGACAGACTTTGGTGGGAGAGTTTGTGGATGTTTTGGTTGTTGTCACTTGTGCATGTTTGAGCATATTGTTCACCATCAAAACCTTACCCGCTTTTAATAGTATTGGCTTTCCTATGGACTCAAAGTGATTTCTCACAAATGTAAAATGTAGAGTCCTCTTGCTTGAAGCTTGGCCAACCTATTTCCTTGCATCTTGGGGTAATTTCACAATCCTTTAGCCATTCTCATCATTGAACTTTTCCTGAAATATACTTGGTGAAGACATTAGTTCAATGACATATATGTTGTTATTAATTATCAAAACCACTAAGGGAGCAAATGCGCTTTCACCTGCTTGTCAAAATCCTCGCTGAGACCGCCAACGATGATGTTGATGAGCTGCGAGTCACTGACTGGATCGCCGAGTTCGCGAAGCTCATCACAGATGGCTTTGACGCGCTGGCAGAACAGGTTCACCGGGGCATCAACTTGCACCAGATTGCGTAGCTCAGTGTGAAGAGCGTTTTTCCGAGCATCGCTGTTGCTTTGAAAGAGCTGGCAGAGGGAGCTCCAGATGTTTGCAACGGTGGGGCCATCGTGATCGAGCATGTCAAAGATCTCGGTGGTGATGCGGGTGTAGAACCACTGAACGATCGCGAGATCATCTTTCAACCATTGCGGATCATCGGTGCAGGGGATCACATTGGCGATGGCGTGAGAACGGAGGTTGCAGCGGCCGAGGTGGAGATCGAAGAGATGCCTCCAATGATAGTAGTTGTGGGCGGCAAGATCCAGAACTATGGGGATGAAGGGGCTAACATCGGTGATGGTGTCGGCAAGCGACATTGGTGTGGAAAGGAGAGGGGTAGGAGGTATTTGTGGCGCTAGGGAGAGAGCCGAGAGAGAGGCGGTCGCCGTGGCTCGGCCTTGGCGATGAGCGTGGCCTGGTGCTCGAAGTAGCCGGGCGGCGACGGCTTCGGTGGCTTCGGTGGGGCCATACCCTAAACCCTAGGATCGGTATCTGATACCATGATAGATGAATCAAGTTATTGCTTATTGATTGATTTGGTGTAGCATACAAGGGTATATAAAGAGGTTACAAACCCACTTGGGCTAGAAGCTGTATAATACAAGGACTACTCTAACACCAACCACTCGATATTCCAAAATCAGTTGAATATAACAAGATAATTAATTAAATTTTTTGGTGTGAAGATTATTAATTACATTTCACATCAATGCCAAACAAAGTCTCACTGCAACTAGTTTTAGTTTTAACACCATGCTAGGGAGGATGTACCCGAATGAACTTCATGACCCAATATTTTGGCAAATGAAGATAGTGAACAACAAGGACAGAAAAGCCATGACGCCAGAAACGAACACGCTCTGAATATGTTGGTCATATGCCCGTGAATGCTCTGCACTGTCTTTCCCAATGCTCTTTGGCCAAACGAACACGCTCAAAACGCTCGGTTTGCATCCTCTTCTCCCAGTACTCTGGGCAACTGTAGGATTATTAGGAAGGCAGAATAATTTGACCAACAGCCATGTCAACCAAATTAACCGGAGTACTGTATTATCTTAAGTATTACATACCTGTTTCTAAGTAGAATGTTGAGCTGATTCAGCCGTACGGAATCAGGAAAAGCCCCGGCCTGAAAAGGAACAGAAGATGTACGTTTCAGATATCATCTGAACTTAACACAAGACAGTGAGCAAACAAGTTGATGAATGTGTGTACCCGGCGGCAGAGGGGGCATTTAGCTCCACGACCGGCAGACTCGAGTCCGTCGACAACCGTCACAGAGGCTGCAGCGCAGAAGCACAGGTAGCAGAAGATGTGACCACATGAAAGAGAGACTGCATCAAACACCGTGTCCTGCAAAAATGACACATAATTCAGTAGTGTGAGTTTTTGGGTAACCACTCCGAAATCTTGGGAAACAAAAGTGTTTTCACCAGGCAAATCGAACATGTCAGGTCGATGTCAATGCGCAAGGAATCGAAGAGGCTGCAGGAGAGCGTCGGCTTATCATCGTCATCGAATGTGAGGGAGAGGTCCCCTAGGTGCTCCATAGCAGCGCTGTCGTCAGTCCTCCTCAGGTTGATGTAAAAAGCCATTAGCTCGTGTAGCCACGGGGACTCGAGGATCTCGATGTGCATGCTCCGTGCTTTTGTCCTGAAGTCTTGCCCTTGTTTTGATTGACATTTCTGTGAGAGTGTGTTAGATTTAATCACCATGAGTGGGCAATGATGATAATGGTGCTGCAATAATTAACCACCATGTGCACGAACAATATAAATTACATTCTAAAAAACTATGATGTGCATGTTCGAACACAGAGACAGGTCAAATGTTCCCTTTTACTTAGCTAAAGAAACTGATTCAGAATAAATGTTTACGAGTATACTGTTCAAAAACTATAGTTAATCAACCATCAGTCCATCTCATTTTTGACTTCTATCTATATGTCTGTTATTAAGAAGAAAATTGAGTTGATGCTCTAGAAAAGGATATATGGAAGAAGGAAAGGGAGAAGATGGTAGAGTCAGGAGCCATGCCTTGTCGTACTTCTTTGAGATCTTCCTCATGGCTACGGGGTTTACAATGGCATAGGTTACCAGATCTTTGCCTTGCCGTATGAGTGCCTCATGGGTCTTGTCAGAGCTTTCTGTGAAACACATCAAGTATTTCTTCCATCCCGTGCACGACAAGTGCAATTTAAGCAACCTTTCAGCCCTTTCACTGAAGCACCGAACGATTGCTGACAGCTCGTCGACAAGGGATGGAAAGAAAGTCTCATCACATACTGCAGATGCAACACCTAGTGTTAGATATTGCATAGGACTACTCTTAGGGCTGTGAAACAGACGTCAAAGATCAAATAAAATTATAAAACTAAACCTGTAATGTTATTACGGCGCCAAATGCATGCATCTCGTTCTTGACGTAAATAAATTATTGAAAGATGGCTAATTAGATGGCAGGAATCCTGAATATTAATTTTGAACCGGTGATTCAAAGGAAAAAGATTCTTCATGTGTCTTGTTCTTCATGCATGGAAATTTTTTCCTCTGTTCCAATATTTTGGACCAAATTGATGTATAATGTCACCAATGAAAAAACAAGATCTTGTTCCATATTTTCTCCATGTTTCCAATGAAGCAAGGAGGCTCTTAGGGCATATTTCATCGATCCCCAAAACTTAACATCTAAAAACCCACATCCAAAACCTAACACCCCCAAAATCCCCACTCTTGGGAATCTACACTGGTAAAGTAGTTATCTAATTGAACCCCAAAATTAGCTCCCAATAAAATTTCCATGCATTAATTTTAAAGCTGACTAAGATACATTTAGCCACTATCTACATTACACATATTTACTATTTGCTAAAAATGACATCAAACATGATGGAAGATGACACTAAAAACAATGAATCATCAAATGCTTTTGTTTCCATCTTTTCATTGAATCAAGGAGGCTCTTAGAGCCGTGGCGGTGGTTGGAGGAGGGAAATTACTCCCATACGGGTTAGTGTTTTAGGGAGGGAACTGGGAGAAAACGGTGGAAGCCAATATATGGTGAGGGGAGGGTTATTTTCTTAGCCACCCCAAAAACATTTTTGGCATTATACACGCCAAGGGATGGGTTAGATGAGCTAAGTCCAAAAGAAGAAGATTTTGAAATTTGAGATTTACCGGGATTAAGATGAGGGGCTTTTTATAAACTATCCCATGCATGGTGAGAATAAATGATTAAGCCAATGCTAGCCTCCGAGAATAATATCCAGCTTTGAGCATCATTGCTCCCGACAACAGTGATATTATTGTGCATGCGCTCAATTTATTCCCGTCAGATATTTCTTTCAGATGGGACTTGCTTGGGCCTTGCCTTATGTCATGAAAAAAATCTTCTATCCCGGTCTGAGTCGATTAACCTGACACAAGGACGAGATATGTTTCACTTGAATCTCACTACATCTCGGTCCGTCATAGTTGACTTTATGTACCATGCGCTCACACATTTAGAGGTGTGAGTGGATAAGAACAAGAAAATCTGAAAGTCGGAGGGAGGGAGGGAGGGAGGGAGGGAGAGGGGAGAGGGGGGATGCAATACAATTTAGAGTGTTGCGGATTACACCATCTTATAATATTTTTCTTATTAAAGTTCAGAAATACATACATGTGTTTAGTATATAATTCATCTCTCTTGGTCTAGAGGTGAAATTCAAATGATCATGTTAACAAATGGCGTGTAAAGAATGGGTAGAAATTGGAAATGTGAAAGTTTGTAATTAACATAATACGAGCATTTTTTTATTCTTGTTTAGAAAAGGAGGATATACCATCGGCCTCTGTATCTGGGCGATGCATGTAACCATTTTATTAATTATTCACAAGGACATTACAAAGTAATACATTAGTAAGCCTAAAGCCTCCATCTTGGCAACACTTGTCGCTACTCCTATCCCCTTGATGAAGGGGTGCCGAATGTTCGAGCCGAATACCAGACAAACATCGCAACAAAACCTAAAGCCAAAATGCCAGGACTGGGTCACACATCGGTCTGACGCACTCTCAGCGGGCACCACATGCGCATGCTGCAATGGTCGTCACCACCGTCTTCCATCGATCCATCTCTAGAGCAAATACTAACGCATCTACCTTGCCATGCCTCCCTGTCATCGCTTCCACCATGACGCCATACATCGTCGTCCTCCTGCGTGATTCCATCGCCGCACATCAGATGTGGAGTCTCCATTGCACCACGCCGCCAAGATGCGTCGCCATCAATGTGTAGGATGAAGCATCGCTCCACCAAAGATGACGTTCACTTGCCCCTCGAGCCCGTGTACACCTCCAAGAATGACGCCCCAAGGGGGAAACAACACAATAGTGTCATCGTCATGATCTAGGGATTCCCTCGGAGTTAGCAGACAGTGGTCTATAATTTCTCAACGGAGATGCCTTCAAAAAGGGAACGACACCAAAGAGCGCTGCCATCGCAACCCTTGGTAGCTACCGAGAGCAGGTTTTCAATCAGATATGTTCGAAGAACACACATCAAGCGTCTTGTGCACGGATCGCCGCCTTGTCTGACGGAGACTAGACGAGAGGGTCAAGTCGCTGCCACCTGACCGGCAACGACACCATCACGGTGCCTAATTAAGCAGCCGGTGTGATCAGGCCCACTACGCTAGCCCGTCGTCGTAGAACAGAGCCGCTGGCCCGTCGATGCCTATCTTAGTCGGGCGAGATCCGCGTACCCGGCCATCACCACAGGAGCGCCTCCGGCGTGGGGTGACTGCGCCTCTGCTGTCGCCGCTGCCACTCATATCGCCGGGATCCTGCCGCTCCTTGCCTTCGGATCTCCGTCGTGTCGCTACCGCCAAATGGGTATGTCACCGCCGCGCGAGGGAGAATGCCCAGCCACCGCCGCATAGCCCACAGAACAACCTTCGCCCGTCATGATCTCCCGCAGCGGCAGGAGGGACAGATTAGGAGAGGAGGCCGAGTGTCGGCGGCATGATCTCCCCCTTGTTGCCAAGGTTGGCGCCGCATGGGTCGCGGGTCCGCTCTAATAGTTAACCTAGAATTTTTTTATGGCATGTTACTCTAGCTTATTTCAGTGTGTGACATTAATTGTGATTTCCAAACTTAGAAATTGCTATATTTACAAGCGTGTATTTTTTTTGCTTTACAATATGCATATATGAGTTTTCACTAATTAATTATGACCGACTAGTAACAACATTATTGAATTTATGGTTTTGCATGTATATTGTTTAGCGTGCCGCGCCCACCTCCTATTCCTTGTATAGTAGAGGTGGAGGCCCACATTGTACATCATATATACGTGCTTATGCACCCGATCAATACATCGTGAGTTGCATTGCCAAACATATATTCCTATATGGTATCATAGCTTCGATCCTAACCTAACCCTCAGCCGCTGCCGCGATCTCCCTCGCCTCCACCGCTGCTGCCCCTTCCCATAGCCGCCACCTAACCACGCTGCTGCCACCCCGTTCTCTCTCAAGCCCGCCGCCGCCGCTTCTATGTGTCGCCGCCACTTCCCCACCAACCATGCTTCCGCCCCCTAAACCCTAACACCGCCGCCGTTGTCGCACAACCACTGATGCCACCCCACCCCACCGCTGCTGCCCTTCCTAGCCGCCGCACCTCCCTCCCTCGTGTTGCGCCATGTCGTCCCCCGACTCTGCCCTCTCGAACCGCACCAACCTATTCGCCGGTCCCGATCCTGTCCTCATCCGCGAACTCAACATCCTCGGTCGCGTTCGCGTCACCCTTGATCACCCCAACTCCACCTACTACGCCTGGAAAACATACTTCTCCCTCGTATTCCGTGAGTACAATTTCCGGGATCACATCGATGGCTTCGTGGACTCCAGCCTCATGGTGAACGATGACGAGAGGATGACCATTGATGCCACTCTAATCCGTTGGTTCTACACCACTATCTCGAAGGACCACTTCCACACGGCGGTCTCTGATGAGGACAATGCTCATGCCATTTGGACTAAGCTCAACAGCCACTTCATCGAAAACGAGCTCCAACGCAAGGTCTTCCTACATGGCGAGTTCTATGGGTGTCGCAGCTTGACTCGTCTATTGACGACTATTGCGTGCGACTCAAGAAGCTCTCCGACGAGCTCCGTGATCTCGGCAAGAAGGTCCCCGACGAGCTTCTTCTCAGCACCCTCGTCAATGGCCTGAACGAGGAGTTCGGGAACACTGCCTCCAACCTCACCCTCATCCCCCACCCGATGTTCCCAAGGGTCGTGGCGTACCTGAAACTGGAGGAGCGCCGAATGAAGATGGCGCAACCTCGGGCTACCCATACTGCCGTTGCCTCGGGGACCTCTCGCGATGGTTGTTGGAAATATGCCCTAGAGGCATTAATAAATTAGTTATTATCATATTTCCTTGTTCATGATAATCATTTATTATCCATGCTATAATTGTATTGATCGGAGACTTAGATGCATGTGTGGATACATAGACAAAAACATGTCCCTAGTATGCCTCTAATGGACTAGCTCATTGATCAAAGATGGTTAAGGTTTCCTAGCCATGGACATGAGATGTCATTTGATAACGGGATCACATCATTAGGAGAATGGTGTGATGGACAAGACCCAAACTACAAACGTAGCATATGATTGTGTCAGTTTATTGCTACTGTTTTCTGCATGTGAAGTATATGTTCCTATGACCATGAGATCATGCAACTCACTGACACCGGAGGAGTGCCTTGTGTGTATCAAACGTCGCAACGTAACTGGGTGACTATAAAGGTACTCTACAGGTATCTCCGAGGGCGTCTGTTGAGTTGGCATGGATCAAGAGTGAGATTTGTTACTCCGTGTGACGGAGAGGTATCTCAGGGCCCACTCGGTAATAAAACATCACAACAAGCCTTCCAAGCAATGTGACTAGGTGTTAGTCATGGGAGCTTCTATTACGGAACGAGTAAAGAGACTTGCCGGTAACGAGGTTGAACTAGGTATGGAGATACCGACGATCGAATCTCGGGCAAGTAACATACCGAAAAACAATGGGAACATCATATGGGATTAACTGAATCCTTGACATAGAGGTTCGACCAATAAAGATCTTCGTAGAATATGTAGGAACCAATGTGGACATCCAGGTCCCGCCATTGGTTATTGACTGTAGAGGTGTCTTGGTCATGTCTACATAGTTCTCGAACCCGCAGGGTCTGCACACTTAAGGTTTGGTGACACTTTGATATTATAGAGTTATGTATGGTGGTGAGCGAAGGTTGTTCGAAGTCCCAGATGAGATCCCGGACGTCATGAGGAGCTCCAGAATGGTCCGTAGGTAAAGATTCATATATAGGAAGTCCCATTTTGGTCGCCAGAAAAGTTTCGGGCTCATCGGTAGTGTACCGGGGGACCATCGGGAGAGGTATTTCGACCCAAGAGGCTACATGGGCTGTGGGAGGGTGGAAAACAGCCCTTAGTGGGCTGATGGAAGTCCTCTAAGAGGCCCATGCGTTTGGAGTTGAAAGAGAAAGAAAAAACGCAAGGTGGAAAGAGATTCCAAGTAGGAAAGGAGGAATCCTAATCCTACTACGATTGGAGGAGGATTCCTCCTCTCCTCCTTGTGCAAGGGCTGCCTTGTACGCCAGCCCTCCTCCTCCCGTCCTCTTATATATACTGGTGGTATTGGGTGTTTCGCATTAGATTTTTCGGCCACGTGCTTCCCGTTCCACCGGTGCTCCTTTAGATCGGATTTCTGTGGTGCTTAGGCGAAGCCCTGTCGGAATTGCTCCACCACCATCGCCGGAGCACCGTCACGCTACCAGTGAACTCTTCTTCCTCTCCACTTCCTCTTGCTGGATCAAGACGGTGGAGATCTTCATCAAGTTGCACGTGTGCTGAACGCGGAGGTGCCGTCAATTCGCGCTAGATCGGAAGGACCGTGATCAAGATCGCGAGACGGTTCGTGATGAGTTCATGGGACGGATCGTGATGAGATTGCGGGACGGATCGTGATGAGATCGCGGGACGGATCGTGATGAGTTCGCGGGACGTATCGTGATTGGATCGCGGGACGGATCGTGATGTGATCGCGGGACGCTCGGCGATTTGGATCGCGAAGATGTTCGACTACACCAACCGCGTTTCTTAACGCTTCCCGCTTAGCGATCTACAAGGTACGTAGATCCACTCTCCCTCTCGCAGATGCTTATCACCATGGATAGATCTGCGTGTGCGTAGGAATTTTTTTGTTTCCCATGCGATGTTCCCCAACAGTGGTATCAGAGCTAGGTCTATGTGTAGATGAGATCTCGAGTAGAACACAAAAGGTTTGTGGGCGTTGATGCTTAGATTGCTTCCTCCCTTGGTCGGATTTTGGTTCAGCGGTATTGTGAGATGAAGCAGCCCGGACCAACATTAATCGTACGCTTACGGGAGACCGGTTCCCTCGACCGCAACTTGTTGCATAGATGGCTTGCGGGTGCTAGTTTCTCTCACTTTAGTTGGATCGGATTCGACAAAGGCGGTCCTTGACAAGGTTGAAAAGCAACTAGTGTATCACCGTTGTGTTTTTTTTGCGTAGATGAGAATTGTTCTTGCTAGATACCCGTAGCAGCCACGTAAAACATGCAACAACAATTAGATGACGTCTAACTTGTTTTTGCAGGGTATGTTGTGATGTGATATGGCCAATTACATGATGTGATATATGTGATGTATGAGATGATCATGTGATGTACAGATTATCACGACTTGCATGTCGATGAGTACGGCAACCGGCAGGAGCCATAGGGTTGTCTTTAATTATTGTATGACCTGCGTGTCAATCATTAAGCGCTATGTAATGCTTTACTTTATCGCTAAATGGTAGCAATAGTAGTAGAAGCATGTTGGGCGCGACAACCCCGATGGCGACACATTGATGGAGATCAAGATGATGGAGATCATGGTGTCTTGCCGGTGACGATGGAGATCATGCCGGTGCTTTCAAGATGGAGATCAAAAGCACAAGTTCATGGCCATATCATGTCACTTATGATTTGCATGTGATGTTAATCCTATTATGCACCTTGTTTTTCTTAGGACGACAGTAGCATTATAAGATGATCCCTCACTTAATTTGAAGATAAATTGTGTTCTCTCCAAGTGTGCATGGTTGCGAAAGTTCTTCGTGTCGAGACACCACGTGATGATCGGGTGTGATAGACTCTACGTTCACGTACAACAGGTGCAAGCCAGTGTTGCACATGCAGAACACTCGGGTTAAACTTGACGAGCCTACTATGTATAGACATGGCCTCGGAACACAAGAGACCGAAAGGTCGAACATGAGTCATATAGTAGATATGATCAACATGATGATGTTCACCATTGTAACCACCTCAACTCACGTGATGGTCGGACTTGAGTTGGTGAATTTGGATCATGTATCACTCGAATGACCGGAGGGATGTCAATTTGAGTGGGAGTTCTTAAGTAATATGATTAATTGAACCCATTATCATGAACATAGTCAGTAGTGTCTATGCAAATTATGTTGTAGATTACTTGCTCGTGCTGTAGCTCCCTTGAATTTTTTTATGTTCCTAGAGAAATAGAGTTGAAATATGATGGTAGCAATATTGCGGACTGGGTCCGTGATCTGAGGATTGTCCTCGTTGCTGCATAGAAGGCTTATGTCCTTCATGAACCGCTCGATGCGCCAACCCCTCTAGCGTCGTCTTTAGATGTTGTGAACATCTGACAGGCACATTCTGATGACTACTTGATAGTTTACTGCGTCATGCATTACGGCTTAGAATTGAGGCTCCGAAACATTTTGAACGTCACGGAACATATGAGATGTTCTAAGAGCTGAAATTAGGATCTCAGGCTTGTGCCTGTGTTGCGAGATATGAGATCTCCAACAAGATTCTTTGCCTGTAATATGAAAGTGAATAGCTCAATCGTTGAGCATGGGCTCAGATTGTCTGGGTGCTACAATCGCTTGAATCGAGTGGAAGTTGATCTTCCAAATAAGATAGTGATTGATATAGTTCTCCAAGTCACTGTCACTAAGCTACTAGAACTTGGTGATGAACTATAAAATGCCAGGGATAGAAATAATGATCCCTGAGCTGTTTGCGATGTTTGGCACCACGAAGGTAGAAATCAAGAAGGAGCGTTAAGTGTTGATGGTTAATCAAACCACTAGTTTCGAGAAGGGCAGGCGCAAGGAGGGAAAACTTCATGGATAGCAAGTAAGTTGCTGCTCCAATGAAGCAACCCAAAGTCTAACCCAAACCCGAGACTAAGTGCTTCGATTATGAGGAGAGCGGTCGCTGAAGAGGAACAACCCTAGATACTTGGTAGATAAAAAGGCTGGCAACGTCGACAGAAGTATATTTGATATACGTGTTATTGATGTGTACCTTGCTAGTACTCCTAGTAGCACCTGGGTACTGGATACCGGTTCAGTTGCTAAATGTTAGTAACTCGAAATAAAAGCTACGGAATAAACGGAGAACTAGCTAAGGGTGAGGTGACGATGTGTGTTGGAAAAGTTTCCAAGGTTGATGTGATCAACATCGCACGCTCTCTCTACCTTCGGGATTAGTGACAAACCTAAATAAATGTTATTTGGTGTTTTGCGTTGAGCATGAACGTGATTGGACCGTGTTTATTGCAACACAGTTATTCATTTAAGTTAGAGAATAATGATTATTCCGTTTACATGAATAATACGTTCAATGGTCATGCACCCAGTGAGAATGGTTTGTTGAATCTTGATCATAGTAATACACATGTTCATAACATTGATGCCAAAAAGATACAAAGTTAATAATGATAGTACCACATACTTGTGGCACTACCGCTAAATGTCAGATTGGCATAAAGCGCATGAAGAAACTCCATGCTGATGGATCTTTGGACTCATTCGATTTCGAATCGGTTGAGACATGCAAACCATGCATCTTGGTCAAGATGACTAAGGACCCCGTTTTCTGTTTTGATGAAGCGGGCAAGTGATTTATTGGAAATGATACATGTTGATGTATGCTATCCAATGAGTCTTGTAGCGTGCGGTGGATATCGTTATTTACTTACCTTCACTGATGATTTGACTAGATATAGTGTATATTTACTTAATGAAACACAAGTCTGAATCGTTTGAAAGGTTCAAGCAAATTCAGAGTGAAGTTTAAGATCATCGTGACAAGAAGATAAAAATGTTTGCGATATGATCGTGGAGGTGAATATCTGAGTTACGAGTTTGGCATACAACTTTAGACAATGTGAAAATTGTTTCACAACTCACGCCACCTGGAACACCATAGTGTGATGGTGTGTCCAAACATCATAGTCGTGCTCTATTGGATATGGTGCATGCTATGATGTCTCTTATCGTTTGTAGTTTTGGGGTTATGCATTAGAGACAACTACATTCACTTTAAATAGGGCACCATCTAAATCCGTTGAGATGACACCGTGTGAATTATGGTTTCATAGAAACCTAAGTTGTCATTTCTTAATGTTTGGGGATGCGACGCTTGTGTGGAAAATGTTTTCACCTAATGAGCTCGAACCAAAAGCGGACAAATGCATCTTCATAGAATATCCTAAGAACAGTTGGGTGAACCTTCTATCTCAGATCCAAGCATAAAATGTTTGTTGCAAAAACTGGGTCCTTTCTCGAGGAAAAGTTTCTCTTGAAAGAATTGAGTGGGAGGAAGATCAAACTTGATGAGGTTATTGAACCTCTGTTTCAACCAGAGAGTACCGCAGCGCAGGAAGTTGTTTTTGTGAAGCCTACGTTAGTCAAAGAGGAAGTTAATGATGATGATCATGAAGCTTCGGATCAAGTTACTATCGAACTTCGTAGGTCGACAAGGACGTGTACTACTCCTGAGCGGTACGACAACCCTGTCTTGGAGGTCATGTTGTTGGACAACGATGAACCTACGAACTATGGAGAAGCGATGATGGGCCTGAAAACCAACAAATGGTTAGAGGCCATGAAATCCGAGAAAGGATCCATGTATGAAAACCAAGTATAGACTTTGGTGGACTTGCTCGTTGGACGGCAGGTCGTTAAGTACAAATGGATCTTGAAAATGAAGACAGATGCTGATGATAAATGTCACCATTTGTAAAGCTCGACTTGTTGCAAAGAAGTTTACGACAAGTTCAAGGATTTGACTGCGATGAGACTTTCTCACTCGTAGCGATGGTAAAGTCTGTTGAAACTATGTTAGCAGTTGCTGCACTTTCAATTATGAAATCTGGCAGATGGATGTCAAAACATCGTTTCCTGAACGGTTTACTTGAGGAAAGGTTGTATGTGATACAACTAGAAGGTTTTGTCAGTCCTAAGGATGCTAAAAGGTGTGCAAGCTTCAGTGATTCTTCTATGAACTGAAGCAAGCATCTCAAAGTTGGAATATACACTTTGATGAGGTGATCAAAGTTTTTTAGTCTATACAAAGTTTACGAGAAACTTGTATTTGCAATAAAGTGAGTGGGAGCACTATAGAGTTTCTGATAAGTATATGTGGATGACATATTGCTATTTAGAAATGATGTAGAATTTCTGGAGAGCATAAACGGTTGTTTGAAAAGAGTTTTTCAAAGGAAGACCTGGATAAAGCTACCTAATTGTTGAGCATCAAGATCTATAAAGATAGATCAACATGTTTGATAAGACTTTCAATGAGTACATACCTTGACAAGATTTTGAAAGAGTTCAAAATGGATTAGTTAGAGAGAAGTGTTCTCACCTGCTTTGTAAGGTGTGAAGTTGAGTGAGACTCAAAGCTCAACAACGGCAGAAGAAAGAGAAAGGACGAATGTCGTCCCCTATGCCTTATCCATAGGCTCTATATAGTATGCCATGCTGTGTACCGCACCTGTGTGTGCCTTGCCATGAGTCCGTCAAGGGGTACAAGAGTGATCCAGGAGTGGATCACTGGAGCGGTCAAGATTATCCTTAGTAACTAAAAGACTAAGGAGATGTTTCTCGATTATGGAGGTGATAAAGAGTTCGTCGTAAAGAGTTACGTCGATGCAAGCTTTAACACCAATCCAGATGTCCCATAGTAGCAATCTGGATACATATAGTGCAACATCCATTTGGAATAGTACCAAGTGGAGTGTGGTAGCAGTGTTTACGGTTTGACATAGAGATTTGCATAGTACACACGGATCTGAATGTTGCAGACCCATTGACTATAAGACCTCTCTCACATGTAAAGCATGATCGAGCCCCAGAACTCATTGGGTGTTAGATTCATAACAATGCGTATCACATGGTGATGTGAACTAGATTACTGACTCTACTAATGTGAACTAGATTCATAACAATGCATATCACATGGTGATGTGAACTCATTGGGAGACTGTTGGAAATATGCCCTAGAGGCAATAATAAATTAGGTATTATCATATTTCCTTGTTCATGATAATCGTTTATTATCCATGCTATAATTGTATTGATCGGAGACTTAGATGCATGTGTGGATACATAGACAAAAACATGTCCCTAGTATGCCTCTAATGGACTAGCTCGTTGATCAAAGATGGTTAAGGTTTCCTAGCCATGGACATGAGATGTCATTTGATAACGGGATCACATCATTAGGAGAATGGTGTGATGGACAAGACCCAAACTACAAATGTAGCATATGATCGTGTCAGTTTATTGCTATTGTTTTTTGCATGTCAAGTATATGTTCCTATGACCATGAGATCATGCAACTCACTGACACCGGATGAGTGCCTTGTGTGTATCAAACGTCGCAACGTAACTGGGTGACTATAAAGGTACTCTACAGGTATCTCCGAGGGTGTCTGTTGAGTTGGCATGGATCAAGAGTGGGATTTGTTACTCCGTGTGACGGAGAGGTATCTCAGGGCCCACTCGGTAATACAACATCACAACAAGCCTTCCAAGAAATGTGACTAGGTGTTAGTCACGGGAGCTTCTATTACGGAACGAGTAAAGAAACTTTCCGGTAACGAGGTTGAACTAGGTATGGAGATACCGGCGATCGAATCTCGGGCAAGTAACATACCGAAAAACAAAGGGAACATCATACGAGATTAACTGAATCCTTGACATAGAGGTTCGACCGATAAAGATCTTCATAGAATACGTAGGAACCAATGTGGACATCCAGGTCCCGCCATTGGTTATTGACTGTAGAGGTGTCTTGGTCATGTCTACATAGTTCTCGAACCCGCAGGGTCTGCACACATAAGGTTTGGTGACGCTTCGATATTATAGAGTTATGTATGGTGGTGATCGAAGGTTGTTCGGAGTCCCGGATGAGATCCCAGATGTCACGAGGAGCTCCGGAATGGTCCGGAGGTAAAGATTCATATATAGGAAGTCCCATTTTGGTCGCCGGAAAAGTTTCGGGCTCATCGGTAGTGTACCGGGGGACCATCGGGAGAGGTATTTCGACCCAAGAGGCTACATGGGCTGTGGGAGGGTGGAAACCAGCCCTTAGTGGGCTGGTGGAAGTCCTCTAAGAGTCCCATGCGGCTGGAGTTGAAAGAGAAAGAAAAAACGCAAGGTGGAAAGAGATTACAAGTAGGAAAGGAGGAATCCTAATCCTACTACGATTGGAGGAGGATTCCTCCTCTCCTCCTTGCACAAGGGCTGCCTTGTGCGCCAGCCCTCCTCCTCCCGTCCCCTTTTATATACTGGTGGTATTGGGTGTTTTGCACTATATTTTACGGCCACGTGCTACCCGTTGCACCGGTGCTCCTCTAGATCGGATTTTCGCAGTGCTTAGGCGAAGCCCTGCCGGAATTGCTCCACCACCATCGCCGAGCGCCGTCACGCTACCGGTGAACTCTTCTTCCTCTCCACTTCCTCTTGCTAGATCAAGACAGTGGAGATCGTCATCAAGTTGCACATGTGCTGAACGCGGAGGTGCCGTCCGTTCGATGCTAGATCGGAAGGACCGTGATCAAGATCGTGAGACGGTTCGTGATGAGTTCACGGGACGGATCGTGATGAGATCGCGGGACGGATCGTGATGAGATCGCGGGATGGATCGTGATGAGTTCGCGGGACGGATGGTGATTGGATCGCGGGACGGATCGTGATGTGATCGCGGGACGCTCGGCGATTTGGATCGTGAAAATGTTCGACTACACCAACCGCGTTTCTTAACGCTTCCCGCTTAGCGATCTACAAGGGTATGTAGATCTACTCTTCCTCTCATAGATGCTCATTACCATGGATAGATCTGCGTGTGCGTAGGAAAATTTTCTGTTTCCCATGCGACGTTCCCCGATAGTGGTGCCCCACCCGCCTTGGCCCCTCAGCCGCGGCCTGCCCCGGGCGGCTTCCCGAAACTTCTGTCGTTGGGTTTCCCTCATCCACCTCTGCCGGCCCCGTAGGCTCCTGCCGCTGACCGCTATCGTGGTGGTCAGGGCGCAAGCAGCAGGCCGACAACCAGGGCGGAGTGCCCCGCCCGCAATAGTAGCAGCTATTGTACCAGCCGGCGCCCTGGTATGCTGGATAGAACCCTTGGAGTAGTGTTATCCATGCGTACTTGATGCCTGTACCGCGTGCTCTAGTTCCCGGTCACTCCGGGGGGTGGGGTGTTGAATATATGGTTTTGCAGGTATATTATATATCCTGCCCCACCTCCTATTCCTTGTATAGTAGAGGTCGAGGCCCACATTGTACATCATATATATGTGCTTATGCACTCCACTCCTACGCCACACAACTACACCGGAGGCGGTGACTGGTACATGAACACCGGAGCTATGGCCCACATGGCTGCCAACACTAGTAACCTTCGTACCGCACATCCCGTTCATACCTTCACTCAGATCATCGTGGGTGACGGTTCCTCTCTTTCCGTTACACATATTGGTCATGCCGCTTTTCCTTCAAATTCCACGCCAATATCATTATCTAACATACTTGTTTCTCCTAACCTTATTAAAAATCTTGTCTCCGTTCATTATCTTACACGTGAAAATCCTGTCACCGTCGAATTTGACATGCTTGGCTTTTCTGTTAAGGATGCCCGTACACGGATAGTGCTCCACCGATGTGACACCTCCGACGATCTCTACCCGGTAAACTTGCCTGCCTCCACCACCGCCGCACTCGTGGCGCACTTGGGCCGCCTCCTGGTTTTGAGTCTCCACCTCGCGTCGCGGGTCGAGGTCCTCCTCGCCCAGCTGCCTCAGTGGATTCGCCTTCCTCTCATCGGTTACACCGACCTTGACGCCCATGGCGTCACCTGGGCCCTCGACGCCTCGTGCATCGTCGGTGCCCTCCACGGCGTCCACCCCCACCGGTGCGGCCTCCACCGCTTTAGCGGCCTCTATTGGTGCGGCCTCCCAGGCGTCTCGGAGGCGACGGGTTCTTCATCACCATCTCATGCCGCTATGCCGGACCCCTTACCCCGCCCTATGAGTCGGTCTCGGGCGGGCATCCACCTCCCAAACATGCAGTACAACAACGATGAGTATATCCTCGCTGCTTTCACCTTCGAGCCATCACCTCTCTCATCATCAGCTCGAGCAGCCCTCCGGGACCCTCATTGGCTCGCTGCGATGCAGGAAGAGTTCGACGCTCTCCAGCGGAACTGCACCTGGCAGCTCTTCCCTCACCGCCTCATGGCAACATCATCATGGGCAAATGGGTCTTCCATCATAAGACCCGTCCGGATGGCACTCTTGAGCGATATAGTGCTCATTGGGTGGTCCGTGGATTTCGTCAATGAGAGGGCATGGACTTCACTGACACATTTGCCCCGGTTGTAAAACCTGGCACTATCCGCTTCGTGCTCCAGCTGGTCGTCTCTCGTGCTTGGCCAGTGCATCAGTTGGACGTCTCCAAAGCCTTTCTGCATGGCCACCTTGTCGAGCAGGTGTACTGTCAACAGCCCACTGGATTCGTTGATGCCGCGCATCCCGACCATGTGTGCTTGCTCTCCCGTTCTCTTTACAGGTTGAACCAGGCACCACGGGCGTGGTACTAGCGCATCGTTGCCTTCCTGCGGTCGTTTGGATTCCGGTCCACCCACTCCGATGCTTCCCTCTTTGAATATCATCAGGGAGCCGCCACTGCATACTTACTGCTCTACATCGATGACATCATCCTGACAGCATTTGCTCCCGAGCTCCTTCAGGGCCTTACATCTCGTCTTCGTGTTGAGTTTGACCTCAAGGACATGGGGCCCCTGCACTACTTCCTCGGCATTGAGGTGGTCCGACGGTCCGATCGGTTCTTTCTGCATCAGTAGAGGTATGTTCACGAGCTTCTTGAGCGCGCCGACATGCTTAACTATTGGCCCGCTGCTACGCCCGTCGACACGAAGGCCAAGGTTTCCGCCCTCAAGGGCTCTCCTACTTATGATGCAACTTTTTATCGCTCTATTGTGGGTGCCTTATAGTACCTAACGTTGACATGACCGGATCTGCAGTATGCTGTTCAGCAAGTGTGCCTCCACATGTCATTGGGGCCTGATCAAGCGTATCCCCCATTACATACGTGGCACCACGTCCTTGGGACTCACACTGACAATCTCCGCCTCCACCGACCTCGACACACGTTGCTCCACCTCCGGCTACTTCGTCTACCTCGGGCCCTCGCTGATCTCTTGGTCCTCCAAGCAACAGCCCATGGTCTCCCGCTCGAGTGCCGAGGCCGAGTATTGGGCTGTGGCCAACACCGTTGCCAAATGCTCCTGGCTTCGTCAGCTGCTCCAGGAGTTGCTCTGTGATGTTCACAAGGACACACTTGTGTACTGAGACAAGAAAACTGTTTGGTGCAAATTAATAAAATAATTGTAAAATAAAACACAAGGAGATTATATTGATGTCAGGTCCTGCGGTAGTTCTAAATCAAACATTGGTTAATTTCTAACTAATATGTGAACTAAACTAGTACACCCTCTGATCCATAATATGTATTCCAGTTTCGAACTAAGATTCAACTACCTTTAGTTCAGAACTACAACACTTATTTTGATTTGAAGGGAGTAACTGATTATGCAGTTGACTTTCTGCACCAACCAAATGCCGAATCCAGCAAGCAACAACGTAGAATTAATGAAATGCAACACAGACAACAAGCTAGACGTGCATTCGATTAATTCAATCCAGATGTTTTCATTTTCACTTTATATTTTTGTACATATGAAAAACAGTGAAGAATTTTTACATGAACATATATACACATGCATGAACATATATACATATACATGAAAAAACCATATACATGAGCATATATATACATGAACATATACACACATGACACATATAAATGAACATATATACATATACATGAAAAAACATATACATGAACATATACATGAAAAAAACATATACATGAGGCTCACTGGGGGGGGGGGGGGGCGGCGACGGGGAGGCGATGGGGACGGCGGCGGCGGGGACAAGGCGACGGGGACGGGGGCGACGGGGAGGCGACGGGGGCGACGGCGACGTGGAGGCGACGGGGAGGTCGGCGACAGGAAGGCGACGGGGAGGCGACGAGGATGGCGGCAACGGAGAGGTGACGAGGACGAGGCCGGCTGCGATGGGGAGGCGGCAAGGCCGGCGGCGACGGGACGCGACGGGGACGACAACGGGGAGGCGATGAGGACGGTGTTGCAAATATGCCCTAGAGGCAATAATAAATTACTTATTATCATATTTCCTTATACATGATATTCATTTATTATCCATGCTATAATTTTATTGATCGGAGACTTAGATACATGTGTGGATACATAGACAACACCATGTCCCTAGTATGCCTCTAAATAGACTAGCTCGTTGATCAAAGATGGCTATGGTTTTCTAGTCATGGGCATGAGATGTCATTTGGTTTCCTAGTCATGTCATTTGGTATGGATCAAGAATGCGGATATCGTCATCGAGTTGTACGTGTGCTGAACGCGGAGGTGCTGTCCGTTCGGCGCTAGATCAGAAGGACCGTGATCAAGATCGCGAGACGGATCGTGATCAAGATCGCAAGACGGATCATGATGAGATTGCGGGACGGATCGTGACGAGATCGCGGGACAGATCGTGATGAGTTCGCGGGACGGATCGTGATTGGATTGCAGGACAGATCGTGATGAGATCACGGGACGCTCGGCGAATTAGATTACGAAGACGTTCGACTACACCAATCGCGTTTCTTAACGCTTTCCGCTTAGCGATCTACAAGGGTATGTAGATCCACTCTCCCTCTCATAGATGCTCATCACCATGGATAGATCTTGTGTGCGCGTAGCAATTTTTTTGTTTCCCATGCAACGTTCCCCAACAGTGGCATAATGAACTAGGTCTATGTGTAGATGAGATCTCGAGTAGAACATAAAGAGTTTGTGGGCGTTGATGCTTAGATTGCTTCCTCCCTTGGTCGTGTTTTGGATCAGCGGTATTGTGAGATGAAGCGGCCCGGACCAACATTACTCGTATGCTTACGAGAGACCGGTTCCCTCAACCGCAACTTGTTGCATAGATGGCTTGCGGGTGCCAATTTCTCTCACTTTAGTTAGATCGGATTTGACAAAGGCGGTCCTTGAGAAGGTTGAAAAGCAACTACTGCATCACCGTTGTGGTTTTTGCGTAGATGAGAATTGTTTTTGCTAGATACCCGTAGCAGCCACGTAAAACATACAACAACAATTAGAGGACGTCTAACTTGTTTTTGGAGGGTATGTTGTGATGTGATATGGGCAATTACATGATGTGATATATGTGATGTATGAGATGATAATGTGTTGTATAGAATATCACGACTTGCATGTCGATGAGTACGGCAACCGGAAGGATCCATAGGGTTGTCTTTAATTTTTGTATGACCTGCATGTCAATCATTAAGCGCTATGTAATGCTTTACTTTATTGCTAAACGGTAGCAATAGTAGTACAAGCATGATGTGCACGACAACCCCGATGGCGACACGTTGATGGAGATCAAGATGATGGAGATCATGGTGTCATGCCGGTGACGATGGAGATCATGCCGGTGCTTTCAAGATGGAGATCAAAAGCACAAGTTCATGCCATATCATGTCACTTATGATTTGCATGTGATGTTAATCCTTTTATGCACCTTGTTTTGGTTAGGACGACGGTAGCATTATAAGGTGATCCCGTTAGGGAACGTTGCATGGGAAACAAAAACTTTCCTACGCACACGCAAACCTATCCATGGTGATGAGCATCTACGAGAGGGAGAGTAGATCTACGTACCCTTGTAGATCGCTAAGCGAGAAGCGTTAAGAAACGCGGTTGGTGTAGTCATACTTCTTCGCGATCTAAATCGCCGAGCGTCCCGCGATCTAATCACGAACCGTCCCGCGAACCAATCACGAACCGTCCCGCGATCTCGTCATGATCCGTCCCGCGATCCGATCACGAACGTCCCGTCACCTTGATCACGATCCTTCCGATCTAGTACCGAACGGACGGCACCTCCGCGTTCTTCACACGTGCAGCTTGATGACGATCTCCACCGTCTTGATCCAGCAAGAGGAGGTGGAGAGGAGAGAGGGTTCACCGGCAGCGTGACGGCGCTCCGGTGATGGTGGTGGTGGAGCAATTCCGGCAGGGCTTCGCCTAAGCGCTGCAGAAAACCGATCTAGAGGAGCACCGGTGGAACGGGTAGCACGTGGCCGTAAGTTGTGTCCCGTGTGCTAGCCCTGCCCCTCTATTTATATGTTGAGCCCTGGGGTCTAAACTTGCAGCAAAAACTTCTACAAGGTCGATTTTGCCCGCACAAGGTCGGTTTGGCCTGCAAGAAAAGAGTCCAACTCGGATCCCTGCAGTACCGCGCACAAGCGGTAGTACCGCTTCACGAGCGGTAGTACCGCTTCACGAGCGGTAGTACTGCCTTACTGCTTAAGGCAGCAGCAAAACTTCCTTTTGCCCTTTCCAATACCTCGTGGGTTTTACCCCATTGGTCCATAAAAAGTATTGTTGTACCCAAACACTTCGGTAAACATTCGGAACCCCTTCCGGTTAATTCCGGAACTCTTCCAGAGATCAAAACACTATTATCACATATATCAATCTTTATCTCCAGACTCTTCCGGAGATCCTCGTCATGTCTGGGATCGTATCCGAGACTCCGAACATCCTTCGGTCACCACCATACATAACTCTATACTACCGAAACGTCACCAAACCTTAAGTGTGCAGACCTTGCGGATTCGAGAACTATGTAGACATGACCGAGACACCTCTACGGCCAATAACCAATGGTGGGACCTGGACGTCCACATTGGTTCCTACATATTCTACGAAGATCTATCGATCGAACCTCTATGTCAAGGATTCAGTTAATCCCGTATAACGTTCCCTTTGTTCTTCGGTATGTTACTTGCCCAAGATTCGATCATCGGTATCTCCATACCTAGCTCAATCTCATTACCGGAAAGTCTCTTTACTCGTTCCGTAAAACAAGATCCCGCAACTAACAATTACTCACATTGCTTGCAAGGCTTATTGTGATGTTGCATTACCGAGTGGGCCCCGAAATACCTCTCCGTCACACGAAGTAACAAATCCCAGTCTCGATCCATGCCAACTCAACAGACATCATCGGAAATACCTGTAGAGCACCTTTATAATCACCCAGTTACGTTGCGACGTTTGATACACACAAGGCACTCCTCCGATATCTGTGAGTTGCATGATCTCATGGTCATAGGAACATATACATTGACATGCAGAAAACAGTAGCAATAAACTGACACGATCATATGCTATGTATATAGTTTGGGTCTTGTCCATCACATCATTCTCCTAATGATGTGATCCCATTATCAAATGACATCACATGTCAATGGCTAGGAAACCCTGGCCATCTTTGATCAACGAGCTAGTTCACTAGAGGCATACTAGGGACACAGTGTTGTCTATTTACCCACACATGCAATGTGTTTCCAATCAATGCAATTATAGCATGGATAAGAAACGATTATCATGAACAAGGAAATATAATAATAAACACTTTATATATTGCCTCTAGGGCATATTTCCAACAGTCTCCCACTTGCACTAGAGTCAATAATCTAGTTCACATTACCATGTGATTTACATGGTAATGAATCGAACACCCATACAGTTCTGGTGTTGATCATGTTTAGCCCTTGGAAGAGGTTTAGTCAACGGGTCTGCAACATTCAGATCCATGTGCACTTTGCAAATATTTATGTCCTTCTCCTCGATGTAGAACCGGATGGAGTTGAAGCGTCGCTTTATGTGTCTGGTCCTCTTGTGAAACCTTGGTTCCTTGGCTAGAGCAATGGCACCAGTGTTGTCAAAGAACAGATTTATTGGATTCAGTACACTAGGCACTACTCCAAGATCTGTCCTGAACTGCTTCATCCAGACACCTTCCTTCGCTGCCTCCGAGGCTGCGATGTACTCCGCTTCGCACGTAGAATCAGCTATCACGCTTTGCTTGGAACTGCACCAGCTTACCGCTCCCCCGTTAAGAATAAATACGTATCCGGTTTGCGATTTAGAATCGTCCGGATCAGTGTTGAAGCTTGCATCGACGTAACCCTTTACGACGAGCTCTTCATCACCTCCATAAACGAGAAACATGTCCTTAGTCCTGTTAAGGTACTTAAAGATATTCTTGACCGCTTGCCAGTGCTCCATTCCAGGATCACTTTGAAACCTTCCAGCCATACTTATGGCAAGCCTGACATCGGGTCTTGTGCACATCATTGCATACATGATAGAGCCTATGGCTGAAGCATAGGGGATGGCGCTCATCTTTTCTTTATCTTCTGCAGTCACTGGGCATTGAGTCTTACTCAACTTCACACCTTGTAACACAAGCAAGAACCCCTTCTTGGCCTGTTCCATTTTGAACTTCTTGAAAACTTTATCAAGGTATCTGCTCTGTGAAAGTGCTATTAAGTGTCTCGACCTATCTCTATAGATCTTAATGCCTAATATGAAAGCAGCTTCTCCTAGGTCCTTCATTGAAAAACTCTTATTCAAATATTCCTTCACGCTTTCCAGCATTTCTGTATCGTTTTCGATCAGCAATATGTCATCCACATATAACACTAGAAACGCTATAGAGCTCCCACTCACTTTCTTGTAAATACAAGCTTCTCCATAAACTTGTATAAACCCAAACGCTTTGATCACCTCATCAAAGCGCTTATTCCAACTCCGAGATGCTTGCACCAGTCCATAAATGGATCGCTGGAGTTTGCAAACTTTGTCAGCATTCTCTGGATCGACAAAACCTTCGGGTTGCATCATATACAACTCTTCCTCAAGGAAACCGTTGAGGAACGCCGTTTTGACATCCATTTGCCAAATTTCATAGTCGAAATAAGTAGCTATTGCCAACATGATTCTGACAGACTTAAGCATCGCTATGGGTGAGAAAGTCTCATCGTAGTCAACTCCTTGAACTTGTGAAAAACCCTTTGCCACAAGTCGATCTTTATAGACGGTGACACTACTGTCCGCGTCCGTCTTCTTTTTATAGATCCATTTGTTCTGAATGGCCTTTCGCCCTTCAGGTAGTACTTCCAAATTCCATACTTTGTTTTCATACATGGATCCCATCTCAGATTTCATGGCCTCTAACCATTTCTCGGAATCTGGGCCCATCACTGCTCCTTCATAGCTCGTAGCTTCATTGTTGTCCAACAACATGACCTCTAAGACATGGTTGCCGTACCACTCGGGAGTAGTAGCATCCTTGTCGACCTACGAGGTTCAATAGCAGCTTGATCCGAAGCTTCATGATCATCATCATTAACTTCCTCTTCTACCGTCATAGGTTCCATAGAAACATCTTTCTGTGCAGCGCTACTCTCTGGTTGAAGTAAATGTTCAATAACCTCATCAAGCTCTATTTTCCTCCCACTCAATTCTTTCGAGAGAAACTCTTTCTCAAGAAATGTTCCGTTTTTAGCGACAAACACTTTGCCTTCGGATCTGAGATAGAAGTTATACCCGACTGTCTCTTTCGGGTATCCTATGAAGACGCATTTTTCCGCTTTGGATTCCAGCTTTTCAGGCTGAAGCTTTTTGACATAATCATCACATCCCCAAACTTTAAGAAACGACAACTTCGGCCTTTTGCCAAACCACAATTCATATGGTGTCGTCTCAACGGATTTCGATGGTGCCCTATTTAAAGTGAATGCAGCTGTCTCTAATGCATAACCCCAAAACGATAGTGGCAAATCGGCAAGAGACATCATAGATCGCACCATATCTAATAAGGTTCGATTACGACGTTCAGACACACCATTACGCTGTGGTGTTCCGGGCGGTGTCAACTGTGAAACAATTCCACATTGTCTTAAGTGACCGCCAAACTCATAACTCAGATATTCACCTCCTCGAGCAGATCGCAGAAATTTAATCTTCTTGTTACGATGACTCTCAACTTCACTCTGAAATTGCTTGAACTTTTCAAACGTTTCAGACTTATGTTTCATCAAGTAAATATACCCATATCTACTCAAGTCATCAGTGAAGGTGAGAAAGTAACGATATCCACCGCGCGCTGCAACATTCATTGGACCGCACACATCAGTATGTATGATTTCCAATAAGTCACTTGCCCGTTCCATTGTTCCTGAGAACGGCGTTTTAGTCATCTTGCCCATCAGGCATGGTTCACATGTGTCAAGTGATTGAAAATCAAGTGACTCCAAAAGTCCATCAGCATGGAGCTTCCTCATGCGCTTTACACCAATATGACCTAAACGGCAGTGCCACAAGAAAGTGGTACTATCATTAACAACTCTACATCTTTTGGCATCAATGTTATGAACATGTGTGTCATCACTATCAAAATTCAATATGAATAAACCCCTAATATTGGGTGCATGACCATAAAAGATATTACTCATATAAATAGAACAACCT
Organism: Hordeum marinum; assembly: GCA_022496015.1. NCBI lineage: Eukaryota > Viridiplantae > Streptophyta > Magnoliopsida > Poales > Poaceae > Hordeum > Hordeum marinum. Next base: position 561,001,145 of record CM039678.1, read on the forward strand.
TTATTCTCTGATTTAAATGAGTAACCGTCTCGCAATAAACAAGATCCAGATATAATGTTCATGCTTAACGCAGACACTAAATAACAATTATTCAGGTTCATCACTAATCCCGATGGTAATCGAAGAGAGAGCGTGCCGACGGCGATCACATCAACCTTGGAACCATTTCCCATGCGCATCGTCACTTCGTCCTTTGCCAGTCTTCGTTTATTCCATAGTTCCTGCTTTGAGTTGCAAATGTGAGCAACCGAACCGGTATCAAATACCCAGGCACTACTACGAGAACTAGTAAGGTACACATCAATAACATGTATATCATATATACCTTGTTTGTCGTTGGCCGCCTTCTTGTCAGCCAGGTACTTGGGGCAGTTCCGCTTCTAGTGACTAGTTCCCTTGCAATGAAAGCACTCAGTTTCTGGCTTAGGTCCATGCTTAGGCTTCTTTGTAGGAGTAGCAACTGCTTTGCCATCCTTCTTGATTTTACCCTTCTTGCCTTTACCCTTGCCATTTTTCTTGAAACTAGCGGTTTTATTGACCATCAACACTTGATGTTCTTTCTGGATTTCAGACTCAGTGACTTTCAGCATCGCAAACAGCTCGGATGATGGCATGTTCATCTCGTGCATGTTATAGTTCATCACAAAACTTTTGTAACTAGGTGGCAATGATTGAAGAACTCTATCAATGATCGCCTCTTGCGGAAGGGCAATTCCCAACTCAGCTAGACGGTTTGAGTACCCAGACATTCTGAGTATATGCTCACTGATAGACCCGTTCTCCTCCATCTTGCAAGTATATAATTTATCAGAGGTATCATACCTCTCGATCCGGGCATTCTTCTGAAAGATGAACTTCAACTCCTGGAACATCTCATATGATCCATGACGTTCAAAACGTCTTTGAAGTCCCAGTTCTAAGCCATACAATATTGCACACTGAACTATTGAGTAGTCTCCAGCACGAGCCTCCCAAGCGTTCTTAACGTCTTCGGAGGTCATGTCTTCTGGTTGGTCACCAAGCTGTGCATCAAGGACATATTGTTTTTGGGAAGCCGTAAGGATAATCCTCAGATTACGGGCCCAATCAATAAACTTACTTCCGTCATCTTTTAACTTAGCTTTCTCTAGGAACGCATTAAAATTCAGGGGTGCTACTGCGCGAGCCATTGATCTACAACATAAATATGCAAAGGTTATTTAGACTATTGTTCATGATAATGAGTTTAGTTAATCAAATTACTAAAGCTCCCACTCAAATTGACATCCCTCAGGTCATCTGAGTGTCACATGATCCAAATTCACCAACTCAAGTCCGATCATCACGTGAGTTAAGCTGGTTTCAATGGTGAACATCATTATGTTGATCATATCTACTATATGACTCATGTTCGACCTTTCGGTCTCTTGTGTTCCGAGACCATGTCTGTACATGCTAGGCTCGTCAAGTTTAACCCGAGGGTTCTGCACGTGCAAATTTGGCTTGCACCCGTTGTATGTGAACATAGAGTCTATCACACCCGATCATGACATGGTGTCTCGACACGACGAACTTTCGCAACGGTGCACACACGGGGAGAACACGGTTCATCTTGAAATTAAAGTGAGGGATCACCTTATAATGCTACCGCCGTACTAAGCAAAACAAGGTGCATAAAAGGATTAACATCTCATGCAATTCATAAGTGACATGATATGGCCATGAACTTGTGTTTAAGATCTCCATCTTCGAAACACCGGCATGATCTCCATCGTCACCGGCACAACACCATGATCTCCATCATCTTGATCTCCATCAATGTGTTGCCATTGGGGTTGTGGCGCCAGCCCTGCTTCTACTTCTATTGCTACCGCTTAGCGATAAAGTAAAACATTACATAGCGATTAATGATTGACACGCAGGTCATACAATAATTAAAGACAACCCTATGGCTCCTGCCGATTGCCGTATTCACCGACGTGCAAGTCGTGAAAATCTATACATCACATGATCATCTCATACATCACATATATCTCATCATGTAATTGGCCATATCACATCACAACATACCCTGCAAAAACAAGTTAGACATCCTCTAATTGTTGTTGCAAGTTTTACGTGGCTGCTACGGGTATCTAGCAAGAACGATTCTCACCTATGCATAAACCACAACGGTGATACATAGATTGCTTTTCAACCTTCTCAAGGACCGCATTTGTCGGATCCAATCCAACTAAAGTGAGAGAAACTGTCACCCGCAAGCCATCTATGCAACAAGTTGCGTCGAGGGAACCGGTCTCTCGTAAGCGTACGAGTAATGTTGGTCCGGGCCGCTTCATCTCACAATCCCGCCGAACTAAAATCTGACCAAGGGAGGAAGCAATCTAAGCATCAATGCCCACAAACCTTTTGTGTTCTACTAGAGATCTCATCGAACCATCAACCTAGCTCATGATGCCACTGTTGGGGAACGTTGCATGGGAAACAAAAATTTTCCTACGCACACGCAAACCTATCCATGGTGATGAGCATCTACGAGAGGGAGAGTAGATCTACGTACCCTTGTAGATCACTAAGCGGGAATCGTTAAGAAATGCGGTTGGTGTAGTCGTACTTCTTCGCGATCCAAATCGCCGAGCGTCCCACGATCTAATCACCCGTCCCACGAACCAATCACGATCCGTCCCGCGATCCGATCACGAACGTGCCGTGGCCTTGATCACGCTCCTTTCGATCTAGTACCGAACGGACGGCACCTCCGCGTTCAGCACACGTGCAGCTCGATGACGATCTCCACCGTCTTGATCCAGCAAGAGGAGGTGGAGAGGAGAGAGAGTTCACCGGAAGTGTGATGGCGCTCCGGTGATGGTGGTGGTGGAGCAATTCCGGCAGGGCTTTGCCTAAGCGCTGCAGAAAACCGATCTAGAGGAGCACCGGTGGAACGGGTAGCACGTGACCGTAATTTTTTGCCAAAACCCTAGCTATTCCACTAGTATATATAGGAGGAGAGGAGAGGAGAGGCAGCCAAGGCCCCTCTATTTATATGTTGAGCCCTGGGGTCTAAACTTGGAGCAAAAACCTCTACAAGGTCGATTTTGCCCGCACAAGGTCGGTTTGGCCCGCAAGAAAAGAGTCCAACTCGGATCCCTGCAGTCTCACGCACAAGCGGTAGTACCGCTTCACGAGCGGTAGTACCGCTTCACCAGCGGTAGTACTGCTTGAGCGGTAGTACCGCTTCACAAGCGGTAGTACTGCCTTACTGCTTAAGGCAGCAGCAAAACTTCCTTTTGCCCTTTCCAATACCTCGTGGGTTTTACCCCATTGGTCCATATAAAGTGTTGTTGTACCCGAACACTTCGGTAAACATCCGGAACCCCTTCCGGTTAATTTTGGAACTCTTCCGAAGATCAAAACACTATTATCACATATATCAATCTTTATCTCTAGACTCTTCTGGAGATCCTCGTCATGTCTGGGATCGTATCCGAGACTCCGAACATCCTTCGGTCACCACCATACATAACTCTATACTACCGAAACGTCACCAAACCTTAAGTGTGCAGACCCTGCGGGTTTGAGAACTATGTAGACATGACCGAGACACCTCTACGGCCTATAACCAATGGCGGGACCTGGAAGTCCACATTGGTTCCTACATATTCTACGAAGATCTATCGGTCAAACCTCTATGTCAAGGATTCAGTTAATCCCGTATAACGTTCCCTTTGTTCTTCAGTATGTTACTTGCCCAAGATTCGATCGTCGGTATCTCCATACCTAGTTCAATCTCGTTACCGGCAAGTCTCTTTAATCATTCCGTAATACAAGATCCCGCAACTAACAATTAGTTACATTGCTTGCAAGGCTTATTGTGATGTTACAATACCGAGTGGGCCCCGAGATACCTCTCCGTCACACGAAGTAACAAATCCTAGTCTCGATCCATGCCAACTCAACAGACATCATCGGAAATACCTGTAGAGCACCTTTATAGTCACCCAGTTCGTTGTGACGTTTGATACACACAAGGCACTCCTCCGATATCCGTGAGTTGCATGATCTCATGGTCATAGGAACATATACATTGACATGCAGAAAACAGTAGCAATAAACTGACACGATCATATGCTACGTTTGTAGTTTAGGTCTTGTCCATCACATCATTCTCCTAATGATGTGATCCCGTTATCAAATGACATCACATGTCAGTGGCTAGGAAACCCTGACCATCTTTGATCAACGAGCTAGTTCACTAGAGGCATACTAGGGACACAGTGTTGTCTATTTACCCACACATGCAATGTGTTTCCAATCAATGCAATGACAGCATGGATAGTAAACGAGTAGCATGAACAAGGAAATATAATAATAAACACTTTATATATTGCCTCTAGGGCATATTTCCAACAGATCCTTCACTTAATTTGAAGATAAATTGTGTTCTCCCCGAGTGTGCACCGTTGCGAAAGTTCGTCATGTTGAGACACCACGTGATGATCGAGTGTGATAGACTCTACATCCACATACAACGAGTGCAAGCCAGTGTTGCACATGCAGAACACTCGGGTTAAACTTGACGAGCCTAGCATGTACATACATGGCCTCGGAACACAAGAGACCGAAAAGTCGAACATGAGTCATATAGCAGATATGATCAACATCATGATGTTCACCATTGAAACCACCTCAACTCACGTGATGATCGGACTTGAGTTGGTGAATTTGGATCATGTATCACTCGAATGACCGGAGGCATGTCAATTTGAGTGGGAGTTCTTAAGTAATATTATTAATTGAACTCATTATCATGAACATAGTCAGTAGTGTCTTTGCAAACTGTGTTATAGATTACTAGCTCACGCTGTAGCTCCCTTGAATTTTTTTCCTAGAGAAATAGAGATGAAAGATGATGGTAGCAATATTGCGGACTGGCTCCGTGATCTGAGGATTGTCCTCATTGCTGCACAGAAGGCTTATGTCCTTAATGCACCGCTCGGTGCGCCAACCCCTCTAGCGTCATCTATAGATGTTGTGAACATCTCACAGGCATGTTCTGATGACTACTTGATAGTTTAGTGCGTCATGCATTACGGCTTAGAATTGAGGCTCTGAAACGTTTTGAACGTCACAAAACATATGAGATGTTCTAAGAGCTGAAATTAGGAACTCAAGCTCGTGCCCATGTTGCGAGATATGAGATCTCCAACAAGATTCTTTGCCTGCAAGATGAAAGAGAATAGATCAATCGTTGAGCATGTGCTCAGATTGTCTGGGTGCTACAATCGCTTGAATCGAGTGGGAATTGATCTTCCAGATAAGATAGGGATTGATATAGTTCTCCAAGTCACTGTCACTAAAGCTACTAGAACTTGGTGATGAATTATAAAATGCCAGGGATAGAAATAATGATCCCTGAGCTATTCATGATGTTTGACACCACGAAGGTAGAAATCAAGAAGGAGCGTCAAGTGTTGATGGTTAGTCAAACCACTAGTTTCGAGAAGGGCAAGAGCAAGGAGGGAAATTTGATGGATAGCAAGTCAGTTGCTGCTCCAGTGAAGCAACCCAAAGTTGAAACCAAACCCGAGACTAAGTGCTTCGATTATGAGGAGAGCGGTCACTGAAGCGGAACAACCCTAGATACTTGGTAGATGAGAAGGCTGGCAACGTCGATAGAAGTATATTTGATATACGTGTTAATGATGTGTACCTTGCGAGTACTCCTAGTTGAACCTGGGTATCGGATACCGGTTCGGTTGCTAAATGTTAGTAACTCGAAATAAAGGCTACAGAATAAACGGAGAACTAGCTAAGCATGAGGTGACGATGTGTGTTGGAAATGTTTCCAAGGTTGATGTGATCAACATCGCATGCTCTCTCTACTGTCGGGATTAGTGACAAACCTAAATAAATGTTATTTGGTATTTTGCATTGAGCATGAACGTGATTAGATCATGTTTATTGCAACACGGTTATTCATTTAAGTTAGAGAATAATGGTTATTCTATTTACATGAATAATACATTCAAGGGTCATGCACCCAGTGAGAATGGTTTGTTGAATCTTGATCATAGTAATACACAGGTTCATAACATTGATGCCAAAAGATACAAAGTTAATAATGATAGTACCACATACTTGTGGCACTGCCGCTAAATGTCATATTGGTATAAAGCACATGAAGAAACTATATGCTGATGGATCTTTGGACTCATTCGATTTCGAATCGGTTGAGACATGCGAACCATGCCTCTTGGGCAAGATGACTAAGGACCCTGTTTCCAGATGGATGGAGCGGGCAAGTGATTTATTGGAAATGATACATGTTGATGTATGCAATCCAATGAGTCTTGTAGCGTGCGGTGGATATCGATATTTTCTTACCTTCACTGATGATTTGAGTAGATATAGTGTATCTTTACTTAATGGAACACAAGTCTGAATCGTTTGAAAGGTTCAAGCAAATTTAGAGTGAAGTTTAAGATCGTCGTGACAAGAAGATAAAAATGTCTGCGATATGATCGTGGAGGTAAATATCTGAGTTACGAGTTTGGCATACAACTTTAGACAATGTGAAAGTTGTTTCACAACTCACGCCACCTGGAACAACATAGTGTGATGGTGTGTTCGAACGTCATAGTCGTGCTCTATTGAAAATGGTACTTGCTATGATGTCTCTTATCGTTTTGCTACTATAATTTTGGGGTTATGCATTAGATACAACTACATTCACTTTAGATAGGTCACCATCTAAATCCGTTGAGATGACACCATGTGAATTATGGTTTTATAGAAACCTAAGCTGTCATTTCTTAATGTTTGGGGTTGCAACACTTATGTGAAAAAGGTTTTCACCTAAACTCGAACCCAAAGTGGACAAATGCATCTTCATAGAATACCCTAAAGACAGTTGGGTAATCCTTCTATCTCAGATCCAGGCATAAAGTATTTGTTGCTAAAACCGGGTCCTTTCTCGAGAAAGAGTTTCTCTCAAAAGAATTGAGTGGGAGGAAGATAGAACTTGATGAGGTTGTTGAACCTTTGTTTCGACGAGAGAGTAGCGCAGCACAGAAAGATGTTTCTGTGAAGCCTACGTTAGTTGAAGAGGAAGTTAATGATGATGATCATGAAGCTTTGGATCAAGTTAATATCGAACCTCGTAGGTCAACAAGGACATGTACTGCTCCTGAGTGGTACGACAACCCTGTCTTAGAGGTCATGTTGTTGGACAACGATGAGCCTACAAGCTGTGGAGAAGCGATGAAGAGCCCGGATTCCGACAAATGGTTAGAGGCCATGAAATCCGAGAAAGGATCCATGTATGAAAACCAACTATAGACTTTGGTAGACTTGCTCGTTGGACGGCGGGTCATTCAGTACAAATGGATCTTTAAAATGAAGACAGACGTTGATGGTAAATGTCACCATTTATGAAGCTCGACTTGTTGCAAAGAAGTTGACGACAAGTTCAAGGAGTTGACTGCGATGACACTTTCTCACTCGTAGCGATGCTAAAGTCTTTTGGAATTATGTTAGCAGTTGCTGCATTTTTCAATTATGAAATTTGGCAGATGGATGTCAAAACATCGTTTCCTTAACGGTTTACTTGAGGAAAGGTTGTATGTGATACAACCAGAAGGTTTTGTCGGTCCTAAGATTCTAAAAGGTGTGCAAGTTTCAATGATCCTTCGATGGACTGAAGCAAGCATCTTGGAGGCAGAATATACACTTTGATGAGGTGATAAAAGTTTTTGAATCTATACAAAGCTTATGAGAAACTTGTATTTACAATAAAGTGAGTGGGAGCACTATAGAGTTTCTGATAAGCATATGTGGTTGGCATATTGTTGATCGGAAATGATATAGAATTTCTAGAAAGCATAAAGGGTTGTTTGAAAAGATTTTTTCAAAGTAAGACCTGGATAAAGCTACCTAATTGTTGAGCATCAAGGTCTATAGAGATGGACCAAGATGCTTGATGAGACTTTCAATGAGTACATACCTTGACAAGATTTTGAAAGAGTTCAAAATAGATCAGTCAAAGAAAGAGTTCTTGCCTGATTTGTAAGGTGTGAAGTTGAGTGAGACTCAAAGCTCGACCATGACAGAAGAAAGAGAAAGGACGAATGTCGTCCCCTATGCCTTATCCATAGGCTCTATATTATGCCATGCCGAGTACCGCACCTGGTGTGTGCCTTGCCATGAGTCTGTCAAGGGGTACAAGAGTGATCCAGGAGTGGATCACTCGACAGCAGTCAAAATTACCTTTAGTAACCAGAGGACTAAGGATATGTTTCTCGATTATGGAGGTGATAAAGAGTTCGTTGTAAAGTGTTATGTCGATGCAAGCTTTAACACCAATCCGGATGACTCGTAGTAGCAATCTGGATACGTATAGTGGAGCAGCCATTTGGAATAGTACCAAGTGGAGTGTGGTAGCAGTGTTTACAGTTTGACATAGAGATTGCAAAGTACACATGGAGATGAATGTCGCAGACCCGTTGACTATAAAACCTCTCTCACATGCAAAGCATGATCGATCCCCAGAACTCATTGGGTGTTAGATTCATAACAATGTGAATCACATGGTGATGTGAACTAGATTATTGACTCTAGTGCAAGTGGGAGACTGTTGGAAATATACCCTAGAGGCAATAATAAATTAGTTATTATCATATTTCCTTGTTCACGATAATCGTTTATTATCCATGCTATAATTGTATTGATCGGAGACTTAGATACATGTGTGGATACATAGACAACACCATGTCCCTAGTATGCCTCTAAATAGACTAGCTCATTGATCAAAGATGGCTATGGTTTCCTAGTCATGGACATGAGATGTCATTTGGTAACGGGATCACATCATTAGGAGAATGATGTGATGGACAAGACCCAAACTACAAACGTAGCATATGATCGTGTCCGTTTATTGCTACTGTTTTCTGCATGTCGAGTATCTGTTCCTATGACCATGAGATCATGCAACTAACTGACACCGGAGGAGTGCCTTGTGTGTATCAAACGTCGCAACGTAACTGGGTGACTATAAAGGTGCTCTACAGGCATCTCCGAGGGTGTCAGTTGAGTTGGCATGGATCAAGACTGGGATTTGTTACTCCGTGTGACGGAGAGGTATCTCAGGGCCCACTCGGTAATACAACATCACAACAAGCCTTGCAAGCAATGTGACTAAGTGTTAGTCACGGGATCTTGTATTACAGAACAAATAAAGAGACTTGCTGGTAACGAGGTTAAACTAGGTATGAAGATACCGACGATCGAATCTCGGGCAAGTAACATACCGAAGAACAAAGGGAACATCATACGGGATTAACTGAATTCTTGACATAGAGGTTCGACCGATAAAGATCTTCATAGAATATGTAGGAACCAATATGGGCATCCAGGTCCCGCTATTGGTTATTGACCATAGAAGTGTCTCGGTCATGTCTATATAGTTCTCGAACCCACAGGGTCTGCACACTTAAGGTTCGGCGACGTTTCGATAGTATAGAGTTATGTATGGTGGTGAGTGTAGGTTGTTCAGAGTCCCGGATGAGATCCCGGAAGTCACTAGGAGCTCCGAAATGGTTCGGAGGTAAAGATTGATATATAGCAAGTCCTGTTTTGGTTGCCGGAAAAGTTTCGGGCTCATCGGTAGTGTACCGGGAGTGCCGATAGTGTACCGGGAGGGGTATTTCGACCCAAGAGGCTTCATGGGCTGTGGGAGAGTAAATACCAGCCTTTTTTGGGCTGGTGGAAGTCCCACACAAGGCCCATGCGGCTAGGGAAGAAAAGCCCAAAGGGAAAAAGGTGGAAAAGGGCCAAAAAGGAGGAATCCTAGTCCTACTAGGATTGGAGGAGGAGTCCTCCTCTCCTCCCCACATCGGCCGAACAAAGGAGGCTTGGCCCTTGCGCTAAGTCCTCTACTACCTCCCTCTTATATATACTAGAGGTTTTAGGGTTTTTGCATAGAATTTTTTGCCACGTGCTGCCCGTTCCTCCAGTGCATAGTTTCTCCTCTAGATCGGATTTCTGCAGTGCTTAGGCGAAGCCCTGCCGGAATAGCTCCACCACCATCACCGGAGCGCCGTCACGCTGCCGGAGAACTCTTCTACCTCTCCGCTCCCTCTTGCTCGATTAAGAAGGCAGAGATCGTCATCGAGCTGGATTAAGACGGATCGTGATGAGATCACAGGACGGATCGTGATGAGATTGCGGGACGGATAGTGATGAGTTCGCGGGACGGATCGTGATAGGATCGCGGGACGAATCGTGATGATATCGCGGGACACTCGGCGATTTGGATCGCGAAGACGTTCCACTACACCAACCGCGTTTCTTAACGCTTCCCGCTGAGCGATCTACAAGGGTATGTAGATCCACTCTCCCTGTCGTAGATGCTCATCACCATGGATAGATCTTGCGCGCGCGTAGGAAATTTTTTGTTTCCCATGCAACATTCCCCAACAGACGGGGCCGGCGATGGGGAGGCTATGAGGACGGCAGATCGGGGAGGCGATGGGGCCGGTGACGAGGACGGCGGCTCGGGGAGGCGACAGGGACGAGGATGGCGGCTCGGAGCAACTGGTAGATGATACCTGCGAAATTTCCTATGTGCTTCTTATATACAAGAAGCATTGGTCCCGGTTGGTGGCACCAACCGGGACCAATGCCAACCTTTAGTCCCGGTTGGTGCTACCTATCGGGACCAAATGTCTCTTTTCGGCAGCCCAAAGGGCGGGAAGCAGAGACTTTTGGTCCCGGTTGGTGGTACCAACCGGGACTAAAGGTGGGCATTGGTCCCGGTTGGTGCCACCAACCGGGACGAAATCACTGCTTTGGTCCCGGTTGTAACCACCGACCGGGACTAAATGGTTGGTCCTGGCTATGGTGGGAGTTTAGTCCCACCTCGCCAAGCGAGGGGCGCTTACACCGGTTTATAAGCCTACCCCTCCCTGCCTTCTTGAGTTCTGCTCAAATGAACTCTGAAAAGGTTGAAAGTTGGCATCGTATCATCATTTCACCCACATAGCATGTGCTAAAAAGTTGAGATGGTTACGGCAAAAACTAGATGCACTTCGTGTACAAAATGGACAATCTCTTTCGAAGTATCACGGTTTCGGACGAAAACTCATCTGTTACAAAGGGATTTCATTTTATTAAACTTATTTGAACTCCATACTTTTTGAGTGTTCAAAATACACCATTCAATGCCACATAATCAATTTTCAACCCTTTCTGACTTCATTTGGTATTTTTCATGCACTTACTGATTTTAATGAGCTAAATGACCTTGAAATTGAAAAGCACTTCAAATGAACTCTGAAAAGCTTGAAAGTTGGCATGGTATCATCATTTCGCCCACATAGCATTTCATAAAAAGTTGAGAGTGTCCAAAACGGAAAATCTCGTTCGAAGTATTAGGCTTTCGGACGAAAACTCATGTGTTACAAAAGGCATTTCATTTCTTCACATGTCACTGCAATGATATAGTTGTGGAGAGAAAGTCTTCACTCTTTCTTCGCTTGTGTCATTTGCTTATTGCGCCGTAACCATGCATAATCTTCATCGTTTAACAGGGTGGTTGGGTCAGCCTTGACTTTGAAGGGAGGAATTTCATGAAACTTTTCATAATCTTCAAACATGTCTGTCTTGCCCTCCAATCCCACGATGACTCTTTTTCCTGAAAGAACTATGTGGCACTTTGGCTCATCGTATGATGTATTCGCTTCCTTATCTTTTCTTTTCCTCGGTATGGTAGACATGTCGTTCACATAGAAAATCTACGCCACATCATTGGCTAGGACGAATGGTTCGTCTGTGTACCCAAGATTGTTCAGACCCACTATTGTCATTCCATACCGTGGGTCTTCCTGTAACCATAATATGTGTCCTTCCCCCTCTTGGTTGCTGTATCAAAGCGGACACCGCTGTTTTGGTTCGTGCTCTTTTCATCTTGGGCGATCGTGTAAAATATATTCCCATTTATCTCGTACCCTTTGTAAGTCAATCCAGTCGAAGATGGTCCCCTGGCCAATGAGTACAGCTCATCAGAAACAGTGTTGTCAGCCATGAGACGTGTTTGCAACCAACTGCTGAAAGTCATGATATGTTCATATGTAATCCAGTCATCACACTGCTCCGGGTGTTTGGAGCACAAAATATTCTTGTGTTCATCGACATACTGGGTCACCAGGGTGGAATTCTGTAGAACTGTGTAGTGTGGTTGAGACCAAGAATGCCCGTCCCTACATATTATTGAGTCTGCTCCTAGCGTGCCTTTTCCAGTTAGTCTCCCCTCATACCGCGATTGAGGGAGACCAATCTTCTTAAGGTCAGGAATGAAGTCAACACAAAACCCAATGACATCCTCTGTTTGATGGCCCATGGAGATGCTTGCTTCTAGCCTAGCGTGGTTACGAACATATTTCTTTAAGACTCCCATGAACCTCTCAAAGGGGAACATATTGTGTAGAAATACAGGGCCCAGAACGACAATCTCGTCAACTAGATGAAATAGGACATGCGTCATGATATTGAAGAAGGACGGTGGGAACACCAGCTCGAAACTAACTAGACATTGCACCAAATCACTCATTAACCTTGGCAGGATTTCTGGATCGATCACCTTTAGATTGCATTGAGGAATGCACATAGCTTCACAATGGCTAATCGAACGTTTCCGGTAGAAGCCCCCTCAATGCAACCGGCAGCAGTTGCGTCATAATCACATGGCAGTCATGAGACTTTAGGTTCTGGAACTTTTTCTCTGCCATATTTATTATTCCCTTTATATTCGATGAGAAGCCAGACGGGACCTTCATACTGAGCAGGCATTCAAAGAAGGTTTCCTTCTCTTCTTTGGTAAGAGCGTAGCAGGCAGGACCTTCATACTGCTTTGGATGCATGCCGTCTTTTTCATGCACACGTTGCTGTTCCTCCTGTGCTTCCGGTGTATCTTTTGTCTTCCCATACACTCCCAAGAAGCCTAGTAGGTTCATGCAAAGATTCTTCGTCACGTGCATCACGTCGATTGCAGAGCGGTCCTCTAGGTATTTCAAATAGGGTAGGTCCCGAATATAGATTTCTTCTTCCACATGGGTGCGCGTTTGTCAGCTTTATTCGGAATAGATAGTCCGTCAGGACCCTTTCCAAATATTAATTGTAAATCATTAAACATATCAAGTATGTGATCACCAGTACGGATGGCGGGCTTCTTCCGGTGATCTGCCTCACCTTTGAAATGCTTTCCTTTCTTTCAACATTGATGGTTGGTCGGAAGAAATCGACGATGCCCCAGGTACACATTCTTCCTACATTTGTCCAAATATATAATGTCGGTGTCATCTAAACAATGTGTGCATGTGTGGTATCCCTTGTTTGTCTGTCCTGAAAGGTTACTAAGAGAAGGACAATCGTTGATGGTTACAAACAACAACGCATGTACGTCAAATTCCTCCTGTTCGTTCTCATCCCACACATGTATACCGCTTCCATTCCATAGCTGTAAAAGTTCATCAACTAATGGCCTTAGGTACAAATCAATGTCATTGCCGGGTTGCTTAGAGCCTTGGATGAGCACTAACATCATAATGAACTTCCGCTTCATGCACAACCAAGGAGGAAGGTTATACATGCATAGAGTCATAGGTCATGTGTTATGCTGGCTGCACTGCTCCCCAAAAGGATTAACGCCAGCTGTACTTAAACCAAACCATACGTTCCTCGGGTCACCTATAAAGTTGCTCCACTTTTTCTCGATCTTTCTCCACTGCGACCCTTCAGCGGGTGCTCTCAACTTCCCATCTTTCTTACGGTCTTTTTTGTGCCATTGCATCAGCTCGAAACTGACAAGACATTGCGCCACATCACTCCTTAGCCTTGGTAGGATTTCTGGATCGATCACCTTCTGAGAGATTGCATTGAGCAATGCACATAGCTTCACAATGGCTAATCGAACGTTTTCCAGTAGAAGCCCACTCAATGCAACCGGAAGCAGTTGCGTCATAATCACGTGGCAGTCATGAGACTTTAGGTTCTGAAACTTTTTCTCGGCCATATTTATTATTCCCTTTATATTCGACGAGAAGCCAGACAGGACCTTCATACTGAGCAGGCATTCAAAGAAGATTTCCTTCTCTTCTTTGGTAAGAGCGTAGCTGGCAGGACCTTCATACTGCTTTGGAGGCATGCCGTCTTTTTCGTGCAAACGTTTCAGGTCCTCCCGTGCCTCCGGTGTATCTTTTATCTTCCCATACACGCCCAAGAAGCCTAGCAGGTTCACGCAAAGGTTCTTCGTCATGTGCATCACGTCGATTGAAGAGCGGACCTCTAGGTGTTTCCAGTAGGGTAGGTCTCAAAATATAGATTTCTTCTTCCACATGGGTGCGCATCCCTCAGCGTCATTCGGAACAGATAGTCCGCCGGGACCTTTTCCAAATATTACGTGTAAATCATTGACCATAGCAAGTATGTGATCACCGGTACGCATGGCGGGCTTCTTCCGGTGATCTGCCTCGCCTTTGAAATGCTTGCCTTTCTTTCGACATTGATGGTTGGTCGGAAGAAATCGACGATGCCCCAGGTACACATTCTTCCTGCAATTGTCCAGGTATATACTTTCGGTGTCACCTAAACAGTGCGTGCATGCGTGGTATCTCTTGTTTGTCTGTCCTGAAAGGTTACCGAGAGCAGGCCAATCATTGATGGTTACAAACAGCAACACATGCACCATTTCCATTCCACAGCTGTAAAAGTTCTTCAACTAATGGCCTTAGGTACACATCAATGTCGTTTCCGGGTTGCTTAGGGCCTTGGATGAGAACTGGCATCATAATGAACTTCCGCTTCATGCACATCCAAGGAGGAAGGTTATACATATATAGAGTCACGGGGCAGGTGCTGTGATTGCTCCTCTGCTCTCCGAAAGGATTAATGACATCCGCGCTTAAACCAAACCATACGTTCCTTGGGTCAGCTCCAAACTCAGCCCGGCCGTCTTTCTCAGGATTCTTCTCCATTGTGACCCGTCAGCGGGGTGTCTCAAATTCCCGTCTTTCTTACGGTCTTCATTGTGCCATCGCAACAACTTGGCATGCTCTTTGTTTCTGAATAGACGTTTCAACCGTGGTATTATAGGAGCATACCACATCACCTTCGTAGGAACCCTCTTCCTGATCTTATACCAGGGTCAACATCACCAGGGTCAACATCACCAGGGTCATCTTGTCTGATCTTATACCGCAATGCACCGCATACCGGGCATGTGTTCAAATCCTCGTACGCACCGCGGTAGAGGATGCAGTCATTAGGGCATGCATGTATCTTATCCACCTCCAATCCTAGAGGGCATATGACCTTCTTTGCTGCGTACGTACTGTCAGGCAATTCGTTATCCTTTGGAAGCCTCTTCTTAAATATTTTCAGTACCTTCCCAAATCCCTTGTCAGGTATACCATATTCTGCCTTCCATTGCAACAATTCCAGTGCGGCACCGAGCTTTGTGTTGCCCTCTTCGCAATTGGGGTACAACCCTTTTCTGTGATCCTCTAACATGCGATCGAACTTCAGCTTCTCCTTTTCACTTTCGCACTGTCTCCTTGCATCAACAATGACCCGGCAGAGATCATCATCGGGCACATCATCGTCTAGTTCCTCTTGATCTTCAGCTTCCCCCGTTGTAGCATCACCGTATTCAGGGGGCACATAGTTGTCATCGTCCTCTTCTTCTTCGATGTCTTCCATCATAACCCCTATTTCTCCGTGCTTCGTCCAAACATTATAGTGTGGCATGAAACCCTTATAAAGCAGATGGGTGTGAAGGATTTTCCGGTCAGAGTAAGACTTCGTATTCCCACATAGAGGGCATGGACAACACATAAAACCATTCTGCTTGTTTGCCTCAGCCACTTCGAGAAAATTATGCACGCCCTTAATGTACTCGGAGGTGCGTCTGTCACCGTACATCCATTGTCGGTTCATCTGCGTGCATTATATATAATTAAGTGTGTCAAAAACCATTACAGAACATCATGAATAGAAAAGTGACCAAATTAATATAATTTTTTTTTCTTTTAGAAAGAAGATAAGAACAAGAGGCTCACCACGGTGGTGTCGGCGACGAGATCGGCGCGGGCGATCGACGGCGGTGAAGACAGGGACGGGACGTGACGGACCGCTAAACCTAGACAAATCTTGAGGAAAATGAAACTTGGAGGTCGAGTTTGGAGAGGAGAAAGCTTAAGTAGTGTGGCTCGGGCATTTCATCGAACACCTCATGTGCATAGGAGGTGAGCTAGAGCACCACAAAGCCCTCCCCTCACACTCCAGGAAAAAACAGAGCAGTGGAGCGCTCTGCTCGCGGGGGAGGGGTATATATAGCCACATCATTGGTCCCGGTTCGTGGCTGGAACCGGGACTAAAGGCCACACTTTAGTCCCGGTTCCAGCCACGAACCGGGACCAATGGATGTGGGCCAGGAGCGAGGCCCATTGGTCCCGGTTTGTGTCTGGAACCGGGACAAAAGGGTCCATACGAACCGGGACCAATGCCCCAAGAGGCCCGGCCGGCCCCCTGGGCGCACGAACCGGGACGTATGCCCCCATGGGTCCCGGTTCGTGACTGAACCGGGACTAATGGGCTGGCCAGGCCTAAACCAAAGCCCAGTTTTCTACTAGTGAGAAAACCACACTAGAGTACCACCTAATGGGCCAAAGCCCCATAAGGCAGCCGAGGCATATTTTCCCAACAACTTATTCATGTTATTTCCGTACATTTTAACGGTATGATTTAATATGTTGTTGACAAATAGGTCTGAAGCAAGATGCCAAAAAAATCCAAGTAAGAGTGGCATCCGGTTGAGTTACTTATATATTTTTTGTTATGATCTAAAATATAAATAACTATTTAAAATAGGAAAGATTTTTTACATCAGGACTCACTTGTTTACATACATGTAGTTTGCATTTCAGTTACATGCCGTAAATATGTAGGAACTAATTTAGTAAGTAAATGGTAGCAAATGATTTCATAAAAATCATCTTTGACGTGAACAATATAGTGTAGTATGCTCCATAGGGAACTTGGAGCATTCGAAATAAAATACTTTTGGAAGGTATTTCCTCTAAGTCAATACGAAATATGCTAATATCTACAACATTAAAGATATATAGAGTACAATGAATATATTTCATCGTGAACCTAATAAACTAATTTGGTGTTGTATATATTGATATTTTTTCCGAAATGGAAAAACTTAAAAAAAAGCTAAATTAGGGAAAAAACTTGAATAATTTGAATATACATCAATTAGTATACCTATGTACACGAATATAAGACGTTTTTGCAGTTCAAACTGAATGCAAAAACGTCTTATATTAGTGTACATAGGAGTACTAGACAAGGTAACATAACTCAATATTTCAAACAATTGATAATAGAATTATTACTTGACAAGAAGGAATATGTAGGTTATTTTTTGACACCGTGTTAAAGAAAGTTATATTAGAAATGTTAAGTGAAATTACCAAAGAAGATGTTTGATGAAGTACAAACAGCATAGTTTCCTTGAATAGTACGATGCATCCTCGGAGATGCATGAGTACAAAGCAACGTCCAATCCAAGTTTTATAAAAATTTCCTAAACTTTAAACACAGAGTAATGATGTAATGACATGGCCCCATACCAACTCCTTGTATCTTAGACCATGTTCAGATTTTATAAAAATACAAACAAGTAAGATGTAGTTAAGGACTGAATTTCTTCAAGTAAACGTTTTAATTATTTATGCTCAGAAGCCTTTTTTCCACATGTAGTTTAAAGTTAAATTATACATAGTAAATACGTAGAAACTCGTTTAATACCTAAATAATAACAAACAATTTTATAATTTTTCTAACTTTGGCAAGAACATTATAATGTAGTATATGCTCCATATAGAATTATATTTGGAGAATTTTACATCCGATTTTTTTGAAAGGTACTGCACAAGGTACATTAACTTGGTATTTCATAAACTAGAAAATAAAACTACTTTAAATGAGATCGAACATGCA
The DNA here is from genome assembly GCA_022496015.1 of Hordeum marinum. NCBI lineage: Eukaryota > Viridiplantae > Streptophyta > Magnoliopsida > Poales > Poaceae > Hordeum > Hordeum marinum. Next base: position 561,019,184 of record CM039678.1, read on the forward strand.
CAAATATTTAATCGGAAATAGTGGGTCCAACCTTTCTTACGACCTCTGTATCAAAGGGTCCGACACGTTTGAGATTCCCTCGTCTTTTATGGCCATGTAGGCATAGAGGATCCCGGACGTTGCCGGTGGGAGGTTTCAAGCTTTGTTTTTAGGTGTTTCATGAGGTATTTTAGGGTTTGTGTCCTGTTCAGGAATGTGAAGAGATGGAATAAGGTTTTCTCTTCCTACCCCCCCCCCCCCCCCCACACACATCCCGGTAGTGTGTCTCCCATCGTCGGATGGTGTGTGAAGGTGTCTCTCTGGCGAAAGTCATGGGACTCTGTCAGTGCTTGTTTCTAGTGGATCCGTGTGGATCCGGTCTTCATTCGTCTGTGGTCTTGTATCTACAGGTTAGACCCTTCCGATCTACGCTTCATTTCATATCAACGAAAGTTGAAGTTCTCACACGCTAGTTCTTTGGGTGTTAGCACGACAACATCTCGATTATCTACTACAACAAGGTTTTTCTCACCTTTGGTGAGCGAGGGGTGATGACAGCGGGGCACCTTCCAAGGAATCGAACTTGTTGTGCCCTAGAATAATATGGTGGTCCCAGTGCTATATATTACCCGACCAAACTACTAGCGCTACCGAAGTGAACATTTTTTTGCCGTAGTACATTTGTCATAGAAAACAACTATCGCATAACCTGGTACCTAGGTGGCATCTGGTTCTGGAGACCCTACATTGATGTTCATGTCAAATGATGTGTGATGACGATTATATCACCGCCATGGATTCTGCGAATACATGACGCTAGGTAAAAAAATCATCCATCTTCCCATACACAGCATGTCACCCCACCACCACGATAGGAGTAGAACGAGGAGGGGCACAAATAGTCTTGTTAGAGAGGACGAAACAACCACCCATTGCTAGCATAGCTTCATGAACATCACCACACTATCGCCGACAACACTAGCACTCACTATCAGATTCAAACAGATCTGATGGAACATAACATTCATGTGTCCTTCGTCGGTGTTGCACGCACCATCGGAGAGGGGACATAGCAAAAATGATCTTATTCCAACTCCAGGTGGCCATTGCCACCTCATTTCCTTGGAACATACACAAAACCGACCACAAAGAAGGAATATGAGCCCTTCCACAGACTAGGGACTAGGATCCACCAACCCTCCAAGGCTCATATGGCCACCGGAGGGGAGGTGGATCAGCGGTGCTGCCCATGGAAGGTGTGGACAGCAGGATCTGGGAAGATTCGATCTATCTGAGATGGAGACGAGGAGACCTGTAGAGGTGGCAAGGGTTGTTTTTGTTTGTTGAATACTTACGGTAAATGTGTTGAGAAGCCGCACCATCTCACTTGTTTACGTGCTCCCTCAGACACACACTATGTGCTTTAACCAGTAACATCCCACCGCTCATCATGTTGCAATGTTATCCCCTCACCCCAAAACATATGCGAGCCACTCCTTTTTGTAGGAAAGATCCATACCACCCACTTCTGTAGATCTCTCTCCCCAGTCACCCACACCCAAATCTGGTGATCCTGCCGACTTGGTGCCACAGCACTCGTAATCAGAATTTTTTTAGAATTAGTACAAATTTTGTATCAAATTTGAAAACAATATCGCGAGCTCAAAAAATAACAAAAACGGTACCCTGTCCGCCGTTTGTGGGCCGACCGGACGCCCGTCGGCCTAAACGTGGCCGTTAGTGGGCCGACAAGTGGCCCTTTGGCCACCCTCTGGCCGACAGGCACCCTCCCCTGGCCTCTGATTGACCGAGAGGGTCTCTTCGGCCTACTTGTGGCCGACAGGTCTCTGGTCGGCCTGGTGATGGCCGACAGGTCCCTGCTCGGTCTGATACTGGCCGACAGGGTACTAGTTTTGATATTTTTTCAACTCAGACATCTGTTTTTAAAATTGCTACAAAATTACTATTAGTTTCGAAAAAATTCCCCATAATCAGCTATGTCCTAGAGAGGCAAACGAGCCAGAGAGCACACCAAACCTCGCTCTCGCTCTCGCGAACCGAGCGCGGCCAACAGCCAAAACCGGCGGTGGCCACTCCGGCGCCGTCGGCCACCCAATGCCTCGCTCCCCGGCAGCCATGCCTCCCCCGCCCCAGCCCCTGTCGTGGGGTTTCCCCCCTCTCCCCCTGTCATTCCCCATCACGGGCTCTGCTAGGCAGTCCGGACCAGATCTGGATCGACTTCTGTAGACCCCGCCGCCTCCGCCTCCTGGCCGGCCGCCGTTCGTTGAGGGCGTCGTGGACTGCGTACAGGAGATGCCTCCATCACAGCTTGGCACTGGTTCCAACCGCGCTTCCCCACCCACCGCCGCGCCTGCTTTCAAAGCTTGTTTGACTGGTGTTGGCGCGTGCAATAACTCCGGGTGGCTGGCGTGCTTCAAGCCGCCCACTGCACCTCCCGTTGCGTCTTCAAGCCCGCCTGGGGCTGACGCAATGGGTGCCATGGGGCTCGAGACGGAGGTGTCGGAGGGATGAGAGACGGTGATGTCGCGTCGCCCACGCCGGCCGGCTTTGCCTGTGCAGGAATTCAAGGCGCGTCCACCACCTCCGGCATGGCTATTTAATCTGTGCTTCCACTGCCTCATGCCGAGCCACAAAGCAGAGTCTTGCCGCAATCCCGTCACTTGCCGTCGTTGCTTCCGCTCCGGGCACTGGGCGAAGAACTGCACCAACCCTCCGCTCCTCATCTGCGCCCCCGGGCTCGCCCTCGTCGGCAGGCGCTGCCCGCTCGCCAACGACCTTTGCCGTCGCTGCAGCGGCGCCCGCTCGCCAACGACCCTCCTCACTGCGCCAGCCCGTCGGCTCCTGTAGGCTCCATGGTTGCGCCTGGCCCGGTGGCTTGGTCGGGGGACCATGCGATGCGCCCCGCCGAGGTCTTCACCGTGATCCACTCCACGCCAGCCATGCTCCAGGAGGCTGCATTACTAGAGGCCAACGCAGTGGTGGCATGGCTGGAGAGGGAGGCCAGGGTCACTCCGAAGGAAATCGCCGCCGCGGTGGTGGACACAATCTGCTGGCTTCGCCTCTACGTCAACGTGGTCAAGCACTTCCCCGAAGCCTTCCTCATAAGGTTCTTCCACCGCCACCACTGCGTGGACGCTGTCTCTCGTCCGTTCCTGCCCTTCCGCGACAACCACATCCAGCTAAGGCCATGGAGAATCGAGGCACACGCGGAGCATGTCGACATGCGTCACCATGTCAAGCTCTGTCTTGAGGGGTTGCCGCTCCAGGCTTGGGACACCCAGGCTGTGGCGTCGGCCATCGGCACCAACTGATCGATCGACTACATCGAGACCGCCTCCACCATGAAGACAGACACGGAGGTGCTAGGGGTCTGGGCATGGGCGACATGCCCAGGCAAAATCCCCAGGGTGAACTGGATCACCTTGCCGGCTCGCCACGGCGGTGAGCTGGTCTACGGGCGGCGCGGCCTTGAGCACAGGGTGCTCCTCCACCTTGCCATCCACGAGCAGAAGGTGGGCTCGCGTACTGTCTCCCAGGGCTACGACTGGTGGCGCAATGTCGTCGATGGAGAATCAGAGCCGAGGGACCTCAGGGAGCGCATCTCCCGCCCGGTGCGGCGTCACAGCCGGCGGGACAGTGAAGATGACGAGGACCATCACCGCGGGGGAGGGGATCGTCGAGTTCATGACAGGAGCGGCAACAGGAGCTCCTGGGGTGCACTCATCCGTCACAGTCTCTCCCGCAACCATCGGCAGGAGGAGCCTCGCGGGCAGGATCGTGGACGCGGGGAGCGCGACCGGAGGGACGACCCTGGTAGCCGTCGCGCTGGTGCCGCGTCCGCCGCTCCCGTGGTCGCTCGGGCCTCAGGCTCCAGCTCCTCTGAGGAGGCCCGCGTCTCCGAGAACATCCCGACACAACAACTTATGCCTGATGCTGCCCTGGTGTTGGCTGATGAGGCACCCATGCCTGCCCTGGAGCCGGTCCATGGACGGAGCTCCTCGCAGGACCGGCTGCCTCGTGTTGGTCGTTGATGCTCTCTAGAGTCCCTCACGCCACCTGCATCTCCGCCTCTCTCGTCAACCATGGTTCTACCTCCATCACCAACCTCCAAGCATGGAGAGGTCAGGCGCTCGGAGGCGCGCTTCTCCACCCCAAGCCCAGCCATTCAGGAGCTTTGCTCCCCAACTCTGCTCCTGTTGCCGCTGCCTTTGCCGACTAGGCCGTCGGGGTTCGAGCTGTCACAAACTCCACCGTTGATCTCTAGTGGCACAGCTAGGCGCACGCCCTCTCTGCCACGCTCTCGTGTCCTGGTGGTGGCTGATGTCGACCTGGCGCCACTCTTCCTGGACCAAGCTGCTGGTCTTGAGGGACGCCAACCTGCTGCTGTCATGGATGGTACGCGATAGGGTGTGGCCGCTGCTCCTCCCGGCGTTGCTTCCCTGTTCGGTGAGCACGCTCAGGCCATGTTGCAGTCCCTCGGCTCGACCCCCCCCCCCCGACCTCCGGCTGCTCGTCGCAAGACTCTGGCCGGGGTTGACATCATCAGGACTGGGGCTGGCATGTCCCTGCAACGGGTTGGCACTAGGCAAAAGACGACTGGCCGTTCTCAGGCCATTCTGGCGGCTAGGAACGCTGAAGCTTTGGTCTGCCGCAACCTCGGCATTGTGAAGGATGGCAAGGACGTCACGGCAGCCACGTTGGACGCTCGTTGAGCGGTTCAAGACCCAGCTATCTCCAGAAGTAATATGTGCCATGCGAGAGTTTTTCAAGCTCGATGAGGGGCTTGCTGTTGGTGTTGAAGATGCGCTCATTGCTCATGATGGGGTTGGAGCTTTGGACCTACAGACGGCAGACGGCGATGATGCAGCGCTGCAGACAACTGTCTGACTTCGTTGGTCGTTCCCAGGCTAGCTAGTTTCCAAATGCTAGAACATCACTTTGTATCTTCAGGGTCGTGTCTGTGTCGCACAAGTGGGCTCTTACTGAGTGCTTTTGCTAGTTTGGTTACGTGCATGTGCATGTGCACAGGAGGGCTCTTTGGGTGTTTTGGCTAGTATGGCTACGTACATGTTTGGCCGCTGGGCACTCTGTATTGTTTGTTGTTGCTCTCGCCTTTGGAGGATTGGCATGTATCAGGGTCTATCAAGTTTTTATGTTAGAACAACCGATTAATCTGTTGAGTTGGAATGTGCGGGGACTCAACTGTCCGGCCGTTGCTTCAGTGCTACAATCTCCGCCTCCTCCTATCATATCGTTTTCCTCCAGGAGAAAAAACTTGCAAATGTTGATCAACTCACTGCAGCCTTCTTGGGTGGTGCCAGGTTGCGAAATTTTGCGCAACGGCCGGCCGATGGTACTCGGGGTGGCATCCTCATGTTATGGGACGACAACCTGGTGGATGTTTCTAACATCACCACCACCACTTTTTGCCTATCCGCCATGGTCCGCTTGCGGCACTCCGATGTGCAATACAAAGTGACCTCCGTTTAAGGGCCAACTGCCTCCTCCCGCAAAGACGCATTCTTTGCCGAGATTATTAGTCAAAAGCCGTCTCCGGCAGTGCCTTGGCTTGCCTCCGGGGACTTCAATCAAATTTACCGAGCGAGAGACAAAAACAAGAAAAATATTAACCGGAGTAGGATCAACCGATTCCGCGAAACCCTGCAAAACTATGAGCTAAAGGAAATCCATCTTCAAAATAGGCGCTTCACTTGGAGCAACGAAAGGGCAAATCCAACCTTGTGCAAACTAGATTCATTTTTCTGCAACGCCGAGTGGGACACCATTTTCAACACCCACGTGCTTCACGCCCTATTGTCCTCCCTCTCTGACCATTGCCCGCTCTTACTCGCCGATGACAAGGGCCCTAGGAGGCCAAGGACCTTCAGGTTCGAAAACTTTTGGGCATCCATGCCAAGGTTCAACGAGGTGGTTCTGGTGGCGTGGCAGGAGCATGTCATGCACATAGAGCCATACCACGTTTTGTTTCATAAGCTCAAGAAGACGGCCCTTCGGCTCTCAGAGTGGAGTAGGAGATTTTTCTCCAAATCCAAGGTCCAACTCCACGCCGCTCTTCTTGTGATCCTACGCCTTGACATTGCTCAAGAGGACCGACAACTTTCCACTGACGAGATCGATCTCCGGAGTAGGCTTAAGAAAAGGGTAGTAAGTTTGGCCGTGCCTGAGAGGGCCCAGAAAAGACAATGCGCAAGAATGTCCAACCTTAAGGAAGGGGATGCAAACACAAAAAAAATTCACCGTCGTATCAATGCTAGGAGAAGAAAGAACCACATTCATAGGATCAAGCATGGCCAAGGTTGGGTCAACGAACACCAGGCGAAGGAAAGAATTGTTCATGATCACTTCTCCTATATCATGAAAAAAGGGGGCCCGTGTTCACAGGATCTCAACTGGGAAGAGCTAAATGTCGAGTCCATTCATTTAGATGCTCTTGATTCTGTTATTACCGAGCAGAAGGTCCGTGATGCTATCAACGCGCGGTCTACATGAAAGAGGAGGAGGGCTCAACAGATATTTCGGTGGACCCCTGAAAATTACAATATAGTCAAAAACATTTTTAAAATATAAACGTCCAGCTTGCCGTTAAATAGGGCAAAAATGCGTATGCTTTCACTATATTTGGCCTGCTGGCAATGAGCATAATTCACCACTCTGCAGGTCGGGACATCGAATTCCGGTCTGCACAATTTTCTTTTTGGTGTTATTCACACTTGAAAAGTAATAAACAAATTGCACAGTCCACCCAGCTGCCCCCTCCAGGCTGCACAATTTTTTCCATTGCCACTTTTTGAGTCAAACCAGCTTTGTTCACAAGTTAGGGCTTACCAGTGGGAATGGAAGTAGTTCCGTTCATAAAGTATTAAACTTAATATATTTTGATGCTTGTTCATTTCGAGTTCAAATTTAGTTTGGCAAATTCAGGCAAAAAAATACAAATCTTCTGAGATTTTCAGAAAACCGGGTTTTCCGGCCACAGGAAGAAAAGGAAACGAGAAATAAACCTTGGGACGGTTTGAACCCCCCAAACTCATCGCGGCTGCTGTTGTTTCAATCCAATCGATGGGAAGTACGATTGATCCATGCTGACGGTGTTGACTGCCATACTTAACACATTTTTTAAAGACACTACTCATAAACTACGATGCATTTTCAGGGGCCACAAGTTGACAAGGAAAAGCAATGATGATGCTAACGTTGTTACACGGTGCCCATCAACGGTTTGGCGTAACAACCTGGACTTACCTAAGAAAGCAACATCTGGAGTCCTGGACTGATAAGTATATATAGAAGTAAACCGCTGCACAAACGAATAGACTCGAACCGCTGTACAACAATATACATCCCGCGATCGAATAGCCTAGCTTGGGCCCATGACACCGACGCTGGACGGCTGCGTGTCCATGGCCTCTGCAGACACTCTCTCCGCGATGCGCGCTACTGGAGCCGGCAGTGCCAGCTTCCCTGTGGTGACTGGTGGCAGCCTCGCCGCCCGTCGCTCCGTGCGTAGCATCTCGAGCTCTATGGCCTCCTCCTCCTTCCCGTCATCCATGGCGCCGTCGCTTCCCTCGGCCGGCATGGCTATCGCCACAGCATCGGCCGGCAGCGGCAGCTCGAGGTTCGCCCGGCACAGGGGGCAGGTCGCCCGCGCCCGCAGCCAGGGGTCGATGCACTCCGGATGGAACACGTGCGAGCAGTGCGGCAGCAGCCGTAGGTTGTCGCCTTCCTCGAACGCCGCGAGGCAAACGGGGCACGGTTCCTCCTCCTCCATTACCGTCTTCTCCTTCTCCTTCTTCTGGTGGCCCCTCCACGGCATCACCGGGAACGTCGCTACCACGGACTGCTCCAGCCCGCGCTTACTCGAGCTCCTCTCCGACGATGGCCTGCCCCCCACGGCCACGGGCGCTGCCGTGCCGTCGACGTCGTGGACCCGGCGGCAGTACCTGTTGATGTACCCGCAGAGGCCGACCAGGAAGAACACGGCGCAGATCACCACCGAGATGACGGTCGACTTGGAGGTGCTGGCGCCCCCTGGTGGCGTCGGCCTCGGCGTCAGCGTATGCGGCCCCCTAAAGACCACGTCTCTGCCGACGACGACCAGGTGTTCGACCATAACCATCTCCTCAAACTCACAGCACGTACAGGTGTAGTAGGCGTGCAGCTAGGTTGGCAAAGTAAGCTACTGTAAAGCTTGATATATATACGCTACGGGCATTTTTCTCCTCCTCGTATGGATGTTTGGTGATTGCTTTAGATTTTGCATGTTGATCTACAACGACTATTGGTCCTTGTACTGTATGAGACTATCAGTAGTATATTCGGCCCGCAGCTTTGTGCGGTTTCTGTGTTCGACATTTCGATGGAGTCTGGGATGACGCAGATGATGGAAGACATTATTAATTCTGCCGAGGTTTCGTACTACTTGGATGATGCCATACCATACAGGCATATGCGCAAACCAACATCCCGCCGCTGTAACGATGATTGATGAGTAAACGCAACACAACGTATACGACACAGTATATCACGCGCGCGCCTACCCAGTTTTGTGACCCGGCGCTACACCTTACTTAACCTGCTTCAAAAGATTATTAAGAGCATCTCTAATAAAAGATGCAAATCTGAAGGTGCACTACGGCACACATCTTCAAAAAATGCTTTTTTGCATATAAAAAAAAGGCAGACTCCAACAGATGATGCAAAATGCAGATATAAAAGAGTAACTTGAATAGAATATACAAACTATAGATGCAAAACCGGCTGCCGGCCATGCGGCCATTGTAGTTGTTGTCCAGCTCTTGTACATCCGTTGTTCGGCTGCACAAATTGAAATAAAATATCCGAAAATAAACTTTTTTCTTTACATGTCCACACTATCAATTTATTACATAATTCATCACATCCATAATTATTTCATCGAAACACGTTGTTTGCGGGCTGGACGAAACCGGCCGGTTGCGGGTTGGACAGCCGTTTGGCAGCGGCCGATGTGGACTGCGGCGGCAACTTGGCAGAGGAGATGGCCACAGGTCGGTACAGAAGAAGGTGGAAGCTCGGCGTGGCGGGCGGCCGGCTTGGCACAGCCGGAAGAATGGCCGAGCCTCACGGCCATCGAGCGGGCGGCGCGGCGTGCCTCCCCTAATTCTGGCAGGGAAGGGGGGTCTAGGCTAGGAAGAAACCTTAGCCCATGGTAGACCTGGCCCGGCTTGACAAACTCCGAACTCAAATCCATAGCTCGAGCTTGGCCCGGACAAAAACACACGGGCAGTACAATTTATCAATTAAAATAATCATTTTCAGGGTGTAAATCTGACCATGGATTTTTCGCATTTCCATAAGAATAATATACGATACCTCTTTTTGATTCAAATATGTACATTTGGCCATTCCAACATTTTGGGCTTTGGGACCGGACATCAGGTGGAAAAGGGGAGCCCGAGCACGGTTTAGATGTTAGGTTGTGGGGCTTATATTGTCGGGTTGGGTTATGATAACCCACAAGTGTCGGGGATCGTTTGTATCCCTTTTCGATAACTAAGACTGTCGAACCCAACGAGGAGGTAAACATATAATTAATGTTCTCTCTAGTTCTATCGACCACCGATACAACTTTGCGCACACTAACGCTTACTTTATCAACAACAAGTATGAAACTACTTTACGGCAAGGAAACAAGAAGTACTTAGTAGGTGTAATAGAAAGTTTTGCAGGGTAATAAAGAACACGAAAATAAAAGTTAGGTGATGTTTTACATAAATTTGAATTAATTTAGTTGTTTAGTAGACAGCTTTTTGTTGCACAAGAGAAAGATTTGTCCATAGGAAATTGAATATAACACGATACATACTTATCATATGCAATAAGGGAGAGGCATACGCTACCAAACTTTCCATACTTGGATCATATGCATTTATGATTGGAACTATAGCAAGCATCCGCAACTACTAAAGATCATTAAGGTAAAACCGAACCGTAGCATTAAACATCAAGTCCTCTTTACTCTCAGACACAATAATCCCCTTACTCGGGTGTAAGTTTTCGTCACTCTAGCCACCCAATATAAGCGAATCATGAACGTATTGCAACACACTTCAACAGGAATCCCCCCACGTGTGCGCGGCATGGAAGGCACCTTAGGCCAACACTATATTAGCATACAATTCATATCAATCACACCATACTACAATTAACCCGTAGGAGAAAAGAGATTTACTCAAACACCATAGGATAGCCACACATCATTGGGTAATAATATATAGCATTAAGCACCATGTTTAAATAGAGATTACAACAGGGAAGAAAGGGTTTACACCGCTTCATAGAGGGGGAAAGCATTGGTGGTGACGGCAGCGAATTTGTTGGTGTAGATTGCCGGCACGATGGTTGCCCCGATAGCGCTCAAGCACCACCGGGAGAGAGGGGGAGAGAGCCCCCCTTCTTCTTTCTCTTCTTCCTTGGTATCCCCCTAGATGGGAGGAGAGTTACCCTATGGCCCATGTTCTCCATGGCTCCCGGAGGGCAAGTTTCGCTTCGAAATTGGATTGCTCTCTCTGTCTCCCTCCTGTTTTCGCGATTTTTTTCTGACCCCTTCAACGTTTCTTAAATATCGGGACATCCGTAACTCCGATCCAGGCTGAAATTTTGAGGAGATTTTTATTGTGAAATTATCTTTGTTGTAACGAGAGAAGGGTCATCTATAAGATGGCCAAGAGCCAAGAGAGGAAGACGAGGGATGTTGACCAAATCAAGTGCATCAAGGACGGAACAAATCAACTCCTGGTGAAGAACGAGGAGATTAAGCATAGATGGCAGGAGTACTTTGACAAGTTGTTCAATGGGGAGAGTGCGAGCTCTACCATTGATCTGGATGACTCCTTTGATGATACTAGCAGGCGTTTTGTGAGGCGAATCCAGGAGTCGGAGGTCAAGGAGGCTTTAAAGAGGATGAAAGGAGGCAAGGCGATGGTCCCCGATTGTATTCCCATTAAGGTGTGGAGAGGCCTAGGGGACATAGCGATAGTATTGGTAACCAAACTTTTTAACCTCATTTTTCGGGCAAACAAGATGCCAGGAGAATGAAGACGGAGTATATTAGTACCAATCTTCAAGAACAAGGGGAATGTTTAGAGTTGTACTAATTACCGTGGAATTAAGCTGATGAGCCATACAATGAACCTATGGGAGAGATTCATTGAGCACTGTGTAATAAGAATGACAAGCGTGACCAAAAATCAGTTTGGTTTCATGCCTGGGAGATCGACCATGGAAGCCATTTTCTTGGTACGACAACTTATGGAGAGATATAGGGAGCAAAATAAGGACCTGCATATGGTGTTCATTGACTTGGAGAAGGCCTATGATAAGATACTGCGGAATGTTATGTGGTGGGCCTTGGAGAAACACAAAGTCAGAACAAAGTACATTACCCTCATCAAGGACATGTATGATAATGTTGTGACAAGTGTTCGAACAAGTGATGGCGACACTAACGACTTCCTAATTAAGATAGGACTACATCAAGGGTCAGCTTTGAGCCCTTATCTTTTTGCCTTGGTGATGAATGAGGTCACAAGGGATATACAAGGAGATATCCCGTGGTGTATGCTTTTTGGAGACGATGTGGTGCTAGTCGGTGAGAGCCGGACGGGGGTCAACAGGAAGTTAGAGTTATGGAGGCAAACCTTGGAATCGAAAGGTTTTAGACTTAGTAGGACTAAAACCAAGTACATGAGGTGCACTTTCAATACTACTAGGAACGAGGAGGAGGAGGATGTTAGCCTTGATGGGCAAGTCGTGCCTTAGAAGGACACCTTTCGATATTTGGGGTCAATGTTGCAGAAGGATGGGGATATCGATGAAGATGTGAACCATCGAATTAAAGCTGGATGGATGAAGTGGCGCCAAGCTTCTTTCATTCTTTGTGACAAGAGGGTACCACACAAGCTAAAAGGCAAGTTCTATAGGATGGCAGTTCGACCCGCAATGTTGTATGGTGCTGAGTGTTGGCCGACTAATAGGTGACATGTGCAACAGTTAGGTGTGGTGGAGATGCGCATGTTGAGATGGATGTGTGGCCACACAAGGAAGGACCGCATCCGGAATGATGATATATGAGATAGAGTTGGGGTAGCGCCAATTGAAGAGAAGCTTGTCCAACATCGTCTGAGATTGTTTGGGCATATTCAGCACAGGCCTCCAGAAACCCCAGTGCACAGCGGACGGCCTAAGCATGCTGATAATGTCAAAACAGGACGGGGTAGACTGAACTTGACATGGGAAGAGTCTGTAAAGAGAGATCTGAAGGACTCGAGCATCACCAAAGAACTAGCCGTGGAGAGAGGTTCGTGGGAGCTTGCTATCCATGTGCCAGAACCATGAGTTGGTCGCGAGATCTTATGGGTTTCACCTCTAGCCTACCCCAAATTGTTCGGGACTAAAGGCTTTATTGTTGTTGTTGTTGTTGTTGTAGAGAGAGAAGGGCCCCAACTGACTTAAGTGGTGGCCACAAGCTATCAGGGCGTGACCACCCCCCTGGTCGCACCCTGTTGTCTTGTGGGGCCCTAGGATACCGTGTTGTGTTGATTCTTCTTCCCAAAATTCACATATATTCCAAAAAAATCTTTATAAAGTTTTATCGTGTTTGGAATTCATGTGATATGGCTTTTTTGTGAAACAGAAAACACACAAAAAACACGAACTTACATTGGGCACTAGATAAGTAAGTTAGGCCCAAAGTAATAAAAAATGTTGCCAAAAGTATATGAAAGTTGTAGAATATTGGCATGAAACAATCAAATATTATAGTTACGATGGAGACATATCAGTATCCCCAATCTTAATTCCTATTGATCCTAGAGTACGTAAATGATAAAGAAGATATTTTTTATGTGGAATGCTGCCTAACATAGTCTTGAACAAATGTCTAATCATGGCATGAATATTAAGATACAAGTTGTTCAAGGCAATAGTCTATCATTTAACACAAAGACATCAATACTTAGGTTTACTCACAAATGATCATGTCCTTTCAAAATAACAATGCTAAAGAATTATATCCCTACAATATCATATAGCCTGGCATGCTTAACTTCCTTGCATAAAGTATAAATGATGATCACCCCTGTGCCAAACCAAGCAATTGGATCGTACTTTTTAACGCACTTCAGAATTTAGTACCTCACTCAATATATGAGCGTGAACCATGAACATTGCATATAGGTGGAATAGAGTATGGTGGTAGGTTTCAAAGGAGTAAAAGTTGAATGAAAGACTCGCATCACCTAGGTGGATCAATGGGCTATGCAGATGCCTATCAATTGATATCAATGCGAGGAGTAGGGATTGCTATGCAATAGATGCACTAAGTGCTATAAGTGTATGAAAGCTCAAATGAAACTAAGTGGTTGTGCATCCAACTTGCTTGCTCATGAAGACCTCGGGCACTTGAGGAAGCCCATCATTGGAGTATACAAACCAACTTCTATAATGAGAAATTCCCACTAGTATATGAAAATGACAAATTAGGAGACTCTCTACATGAAGAACATGGTGCTACTTTGAAGCACAAGTGTGGTGAAGGATAGTAGCAAGTCCATTCTCTCCTTTTCTCTCATTTCTTTTTTATTTTTTCTTTCTTATTTGTTTTTCTTTCTTTATTTCTTTTTTCATTTTTTCGTTCTTTTTTTATTTTTCTTAGTGGGCTCATTTGGCCTCCCCCATTTTTTATTTTTCGTCCGGAGTCTCATCCAGACTTGTGGGGGAATGATAACCCACAAGTGTAGGGGATTGTTTGTAGCCTTTTTTGATAAGTAAGAGTGTCGAATTCCAATGAGAAGCTAAAGGTAGAACAAATATTCCCTCAAGCTCTATCGACCACTGATATAACTCTACGCACACTTGATGTTTTCTTTATCTAGAACAAGAATGAAACTACTTTGTGGGAATGAAACTATTGGTACTTTGCAAGAAAATAAACTTAGTAGTGCAGTAGCAAGCTTGTCGTAACACAAGAGAAAGATTGTCCTAGGCAATTGAATATGATACGATAGATACTTGTTATATGCAATGAGGGAGATGCATGAGCTAACATACTTTCTCTTGTTGGATCATATGCACTTATGATTGGAAATCTAGCAAGCATCCGCAACTACTAAAGATTATTAAGGTAAAACCCAACGATAGCATTAAGTATCAAGTCCTCTTTACTCCCCCACACAACCACCCACCTACTCGGGTTTGTGCTTCTGTCACTCATGAAGCCCACCATAGGCAAATCATGAACATATTGCAACACCCTAAAACGAGGATGCCTCATGTTTGCGCAACACAGAGGGCACCATAAGATAGCACCATATCAACATACAACTCACATCAATAAAATCATACCATAATTAACCCATAGGACAAAAGAGATCTACTCAAACATCATAGGATAGCCAAATATCATTGGGATATAATATATGGAGTTGAGCATCATGTTTAAGTAGAGATTATAGCGTGGAAGAGAGGTGCTACACCACTGTAAGAGGGGGAGAGAGTTGGTGTTGAGGGCGGCAAGATTGTTGATGTAGATCACCGTCACAATGATTGCCACAACGGCATTCTGGCGCCACCGGGAGAGAGGGCGAGTGAGCCCCCTCCTTCTTATTATTTTTTGGCCTCCCCCTACATGGGAGGAGAGTTCCCCCTCGGGTCCATAGCCTACATGGCGGCGGAGGGGCAGGAGCCCTTCCGAGATTGGATCTCCCTCTCAGTTCGCTTCTGTTTCACGTTCTTGTTTCTGGCCGAAAACCATTTCTTATATTCCCGGAGATACGTAACTCCAATCGGGCTGAAATTTTGAGGCGATTTTTATGCAAAAATTAGCTTTCTTGCGCCCGAAGGAGAGATCCAACCGAATATGAAGTGGGCATGACCCACCAGGGTGCGTTTCAGCCCTAGCCCACGCCCTTGTAGAGGGTGGAGGTTGTGGGACTCCGTTTGAGTTGATTCCACTTCTCAAAATTCATAAATATTCCAAAACAATCTCCGTAAATTTTTATCGTGTTTGGACTTCATTTGATATGGAATTTCTGCAAAATAAAAAACACACAAAAACAGGAACTGGCACTAGGCACCTGGATCAATAGGCTAGTACACTAAATCATATAAATTGTTGCCAAAAGTATGTAAAAGTTGTATAATATTGGCATGAAACAATAAAAAATTATAGATACGACGGAGACGTATCAACATCCCCAAGCTTAATTCCTGCTTGTCCTCGAGTATTTAAATGATAAAAAATATAATTTTTGATGTGGAATGCTACCAGCATAATCTTGATCATATATCTAATCATGGCATGAATATTAAGATAAAAGTGATTCAAAGAAATAGTCTAATTTTGACATAAAGACTTTAATACTCAGGCCTCACAACAAAAAATTATGTCTTTCAAAATATCAATGCTAAAGAATGCTATCCCTACAAAATCAGATAGCCTTGTCATGCTCTGTCTTCTTAACCCAAGGTAAAAATCATGTACTACCCTAGTGTCAGCCAAGCAATTGGTTCATAATTTTTAACGCCCTTCAGCATTTTCATCTCTCACGGAATACATGAGCGCAAGCCATGGATATAGCACTATGGGTGGAATAAAATATGGTGGTAGGTTTCAAAGGGGTAAAAGTGGAGAAGAATGTCTCACATACCGTGGCGTATCAACATGCTATGGAGATGCTCGTCAATAGATATCAATGCGATGAGTAGGGATTGCCATTAAACGGATGCACTAAGTGCTATAAGTGTATGAGAGCTCAATATGAAAACTAAGTGGGTATGCATCTAACTCTACAATGAAAAGTTCCCACTAGTATAATACCAAACCGAGCCCAAACATCTTGAAACTCTTTGGAGAATTTTTGTGGACGAGAAGACCCAAGATGGGCCAAACAACTACCAGGGAGGGGACCCAGGGTGCCCACCACCCACCACGGCACGCGAGAGTCCCTTGGGGCGGCCTAGTGGGTGGTGGCCACCTCAGGCACCCCCTCCACCGACTATGGAGCCTATAAAGTCACAAATATTCGGTAAAACCTAGGGGAGTCAATGAAACACAATTCCAGCTGTCGCAAGTTCCAGAACCATGAGATCCAATCTAACACCATCACGGAGGAGTTCATCTTCTTCATAGGTGCCTCTCTGATGATGCGTGAGTATTCCACCTTAGACCTATGGGTCCGTAGGCAGTAGCTTGATGGCTTCCTCTCTCTCTCTCTATGATTCTCAATACAATGGTCTCTTGGAGATCTATTTGATGTAATGGCTTTTGCGGTGTGTTTGTTGGAATCCGATGAATTTTGAGTTCACAATCAGTGTCTATCCATGAATATGATTTGATTCTTATTTGATCTCTTATTTGCATGATTACTTATAGCCTCATATTTCTTATTCGAATCTTTGGTTTAGTTAGGCCAACTAGATGGATTTTTCTTGCCATGGGAAGAGGTGCTTTCTGATGGGTGCTACCTCTTGAGCGTGCGTTGGTTTTCCCTTGAAGAGGAAAGGGTGATGCAACAAAGTAGATAAGTATTTCCCTCAGTTTTTGAGAACCAAGTTATCATTCCAGTAGGAGGAACAAGCAAGTCACCAATGGATGCACCTACACAAACAATCAAACTCTTACACCCAACGCTATAAAAGGGTTGTAAATCCCTTCACGGTTATTTGCAAGGATTAGATCTGATAGAGATAGATGTAAAAGATTGCGGAAAGTCAAAAGGTAAATAAACTGCAGCAAGGTATTTTTGGTATTTTTGGTTTATAGATCTGAAAATATAATATGGAAAGTAGACCCGGTGGCCATAGGTTTCACTAGAGGTTTCTCTGTTTAAGGAAAATATCACGGTGGGTGACCAAATTACTGTCGAGCAATTGAGAGAAAAGCAAATAATTATGAAGATATCCAAGGCAATGATTATGCATACAGGAATCACGTCTGTGTCAAGTAGACCGAAACAATTCTGCATCTACTGCTATTACTCCACACATCGACCGACTCCTGCCCACATCTAGAGTATTAAGTTCATGAAGAACGGAGTAACGCATATTCTGTAAGATGACATGATGTAGATGTAGAGGGATAAACTCAAGCAATATGATGAAAACCCCATCTTGTTACCCTTGATGGCAATAATACAATACGTGCCTCGATACCCCTACTATGTCACTGGGTGAGGACACCGCAAGATTGAACCCAAAACTAAGCACTTCTCCCATTGCAAGAATTACCAATCTAGTTGGCCAAACCAAACCAGTAACTTGAAGAGACTTGCAAAGATATGAAATCATGCATATAAGAATTAAGAAAAGACCCAAATAATATTCATGGATAATCTGAACATAAACCCACAATTCATCGGATCTCGACAAACACACACCGCAAAATAGTATTACATCGGATAGATCTCCATGAAGACCATGAAGAACATGGTATAGAAGCACAAAGAGAGAGAGAGAGAAGAAGCCATCTAGCTACTGGCTATGGACCTGTAGGTCTGTGGTGAACTACTGACGCATCATCGGAGGGGCAATGGAGTTGATGTAGATGCCCTCCGTGATCGGATCGCCCTCCGGCAGATTACCAGAAAAGGCTCCAATATTGGATCTCTCGGGAACGGAGGCTTCTAGCGGCAGAAAAGTATTTGCATGGCACTTTTTGTTATTGGGGGAACATGCGGGTATTTATAGGACGAATAGTAGGTCTAGGACTCGTGCCAAGGAGTCACAAGCCTGCGTGGCCCGACCAGGGGGGTGGTCGCGCGCCCCTGGCTTGGGACCTCCTGGCAGCGTACTTTCCTTGCACTCCAAGCCTGGTAGATCTCTCTTGTTCCAGAAAAAATCATCGTGAAGATTTTATTCCGTTTGGACTCCGTTTAATATTCCATATCTATAATACTGAAAAACAATGAAAACACAAAAACTGGCACTAGGATCTAGATTAATAGGTTAGTCCCAAAAATAATATAAATAGCACATTAATGCATATAAAACATCCAAAACTGATAATATAATAGCATGGCACAATAAAAAATTATAGATATATTGGAGATGTATCAACATCCCCAAGCTTCATTCTTGCTCGTCCTCGAGTAGGTAAATGATTAAAACAATTTTTTTGATGTGGAATGCTACCTAACATATTCATCCATGTAATATTCTTTATTGTGGCATGAATATTAGGATCGATAAGACTCAAAACCAAAGCTTAATGTTGACATAAAAACAATAATATTTCAAGCATACTAGCAAATCAATTGTTTCTCTTCAAAATATAATGGCAAAAGAAAGTTATCCCTACAATATCATATAGTCTGGCTATGGTCCATCTTCCCCACACAAAGTATTTATATCATGCACAACCCCGATGACAAGTCAAGCAATTGTTTCACACCTTTATTTTCTCAAACTTTTTCAATTGTCACGCAATACATGAGCGTGAGCCATGGATATAGCACTATAGGTGGAATGGAATATGGTGAAGGTTGTGAAGGAAAAGGAGAAAATAGTCTCACATAAATAGGCGTCCAAAGGGCCTATGGATATTCCCATTAATAGATATCAATGTGAGTGAGTAGGGATTGCCATGCAATGGATGCACTATAGCTATAAGTGTATAAAAGCTCAAAAGGAAACTAAGTTGGTTTCCATCTAACTTGCTTGCTCATGAAGACCTAGGGCAATTTGAGGGAGCCCATCATTGGAATATACAAGCAAGGTTATATAATGAAAAATCCCACTAGTATATCAAAGCGAGAAAATAGGAGACTCTCTATCATTAAGATCATGGTGCTACTTTGGAGCACAAGTGTGGAAAAAATATAGTAGCATTGTCCCTTGTCTCTGTTCTCTCTCTTTTTATTTCGGTGGGCATCTAAGGCCTCTTTTTTTTGGGCTTTGCTGGCCTATTTTCTTTTTCATAAAGTCTGGAGTCTCATCCCCACCTGTGACAGAATCATAGCTTCCATCATCCTTTCCTCACATGGGACAATGCTCTAATAATGATGGTCATCACACTTTTATTTACTTACAAGTCAAGAATTACAACTCGATAACTAGAACAAATTATTACTCTATATAAATGCCTCCGGCGGTGTACCGGGATGTGCAATGATCTAGCATAGCAAATGACATCAAAAAATGGACAAGCCATGAAAAC
Organism: Hordeum marinum; assembly: GCA_022496015.1. NCBI lineage: Eukaryota > Viridiplantae > Streptophyta > Magnoliopsida > Poales > Poaceae > Hordeum > Hordeum marinum. The sequence continues at coordinate 561,038,397 of CM039678.1, forward strand.
AACATGCTAGATATCTTACGATCATGCAAAGCAATATGAAAATGATGGTGTGTGTCATTATAAACGGAACGGTGGAAGTTGCATGGCAATATATCTCGGAATGGCTATGGAAATGCCATAATAGGTAGGTATGGTGGCTGTTTTGAGGAAAGATATATGGTGGCTTTTTTAAGGAAGGTGGGTTTATCGTACCGGCGAAAGTTGTGTGGTACTAGAGAGGCTAGCAAAGGTGGAAGGGTGATAGTGCGTATAATCCATGGACTCACATTAGTCATAAAGAACTCACATACTTATTGTGAAATTCTATTATTCGTCGAAGCAAAGTATTAGACGCATGTCCCTAGGGGAGAGGTTGGTAGGAGTAAACCACCGCGCGCTCCCGACCCTCACACAAAGGTCGACAATCTATAAACATATCACACTCCGACTTCGTTACATAACGGTTCACCATACGTGAATGCTACGGGAATCACAAACCTTTACACAAGTATTTTTACCAATTCACAATTACTTCCTAACATGACTCTTAACATTACCATCTTTATATCTCAAAACTTTATGCAAGGAATCAAACTTAATATCTCATAATACTCAATGCACCTAATATGGAAGTTTTTATTATAACCCTCTTGGATGCCTATTATATTAGGACTAAATTCATAACCTAAAGAAACTAACATCATGTTTAAAGACTCTCAAAATAATATAAGTGAAGTACGAGAGTTCAGTTATTTCTATAAAACCAAACACCACCGTGCTCTAAACAGGTATAAGTGAAGCACTAGAGAAAAATTGCCTATCTCAAAAGATATAAGTGAAGCGCATAGAGTATTCTAATAAATTCACGATTCATGTGTGTCTCTCTCAAAATATGTGTGCAGCAAGGATGATTGTGGCAAACTAAAAATCAAAGACTCATATCATACAAGACGCTCCAAGCAAAACACATATCATGTGGTGAATAAAAATATAGCCCCAAGTAAATTTACCGATGGATTGAAGACGAAAGAGGGGATGCCTTCCAGGGCATCCCCAAGCTTAGGATCTTTGGCATCCTTTAATATGACTTGGGGTGCCATGGACATCCCCAGGCTTAGGCTCTTGCCACTGCTTATGCCATAGTCCATCAAATCTTTACCCCAAACTTGAAAACTTCACAACACAAAACTCAACAAAAAAGCCATGAGATCCATTAGTATAAGAAAATAAATCACCACTTTAGGTACTGTTGTGAACTCATTCTTTATTTATATTGGTGTAATACCTACTGTATTCTAACTTCTTCATGGTTTATACCCCCCGATACAACCCATAGATACATCAAAATAGGTACACAACACAAAGAAAACAGAATCTGTCAAAAACAGAATAGTCTATAGCAATCTAAAAAATTAGTATAATTATGTAACTCAAACAATTCTGAAAACTTATTAAAACCTGTTAAATTTGCATATGAATCTTGTGTAAAGCTGGCAGACTCATTCGACGCTCTGAAAAAACTATAAAATTCCTGGACTGGGCGCAAAAGTTTCTGTTTTTCAGCAAGATCAAATCAACAACCACCATAGACCATCCCAAAGGTCTTACTTGGCTGAAAGAATAATTACAACACCAAAACATATTTACTACATAAGTAATAATGTGGGAACACCCAAAAACAGAATAAAAAATAGAACATAAAAATAAAATTGGGTTGCCTCCCAACAAGCGCTATTGTTTAACGCCCGTAGCTATGCAAAACACAATAGATCTAGGTGTTGTCATCTTTGGTATGCAATACGCTCTCATCACCTGGATCATCACCATAAATATCATCATATAAAATGCATATATTATTTTAGCGGTTTCATCGATTTTTTCTTCTAACAAATCATCATTGATTCCTACATAAATGCCCCTGGTGATCCAACCAAATTCATCATAGGTTTCAAGGTAAATGGTTTGGGTAATTTCGGAATAGGGAAATCTTCTTCTAAGATTATAATGATATGATTGATAATCCCCAGACTCAAAGCCACACAAGGTTTCTTTATCGTGTAGGATTTCTTTGATCAGAGGGTCCTCAATATCCTTTTTATAGAAAGAATTTTTTTCCCTAGCTTCTTGTATGATAAAATCAAATTCATGCATAAGGATGATCGTGGCAATATTTTTGGCCGTAGAATGATTAATTCTGGGAAGTTCATAAAACACCTCTTGTAAAGCAGGATGAATGCGCACAAATTTCCTTTCCATTTTTTTGACAAGTATGGCAATAGCATCAACATAACAATTTGTGCTCAGAACAATAGATTTATTATTCATAGGCATTACTCCAGTAAAATCAAAGAACTCTTGAAGAACACTCTTCCCAATAATATTACCGTCTCCCACTTGAATTTTTTTAAATTTATAATTAGGAGGAGGTTTAGATTCATGATCTAGAGAGCAAGATCCAATTTTTTCTCTAGCACTAGTAATACCCTCAAAATTTTCAATGATAACCTTCCCAGATTCAGACATGGTGGCAACGAATCGATATAGCATCCATGCGAACAAAAGGCAAGCGAAGAGGCGAATGGAAGAAGGGCGAATAAAAAGGCAAATCTTTTTTGCTATTTTCTGAAAATCATTTTAGAAGTGGGGGAGAGAAAAACGAGAGGCAAATGGCAAATAATGTAAATGCAAGAGATGAGTTTGTGATGAGTACTTGGTAGGGTTGATGTGTATCCTCCCTGGCAAAAGTGCCAAAAATCCTTCTTGCTACCTCTTGAGCATGCGTTGGTTTTCCTGTGAAGAGGAAAGGGTGATGCAGCGAAGTAGATAAGCATTTTCCCTCAGTAGCAAGTCACCAATGGATGCACCTACACAAATAATCAAACTCTTGCACCCAATGCTATAAAGGAGTTGTCAATCCCTTCACGGTTATTTGCAAGGATTAGATCTGATAGAGATAGATATAAAATATTGAGGAAAGTGAAAAGGTAAATAAATTGCAGCAAGGTATTTTTGGTATTTTTGGTTTATAGATCTGAAAATATAATACGGAAAGTAGACCCAAGGGCCATAGGTTTCACTAGAGGCTTCTCTCTTGGTGGAAAATATCACGGTGGGTGAACAAATTACTGTCGAGCAATTGATAGAAAAGCAAATAATTATGAAGATATCCAAGGCAATGATTATGCATATAGGCATAACGTCCATGTCAAGTAGACCAAAATGATTCTGCATCTACTACTATTACTCCACACATCGACCGACTCCAGCCTGCATCTCTAGTATTAAGTTCATGAAGAACAGAGTAACACATTAGGTAAGATGACATGATGTAGAGGGATAAACTCAAGAAATATGATGAAAACCCCATCTTGTTACCCTTGATGGCAACAATAAAATACATGCCTCGCTACCCCTACTATTTCACTGGGTGAGGACACCGTAAGATTGAACCCAAAACTAAACACTTCTCCCATTGCAAGAATTACCAATCTTGTTGGCCAAACCAAACCAATAACTCTAAGAGACTTGCAAATATATGAAATCATTCATATAAGAATTCAGAAAAGACTCAAATAATATTCATGGATAATCTAAACATAAACCCACAATTCATCGGATCTCGACAAACACACCGCAAAAGAGTATTACATCGTATAGATCTCCATGAAGATCATGAAGAACATGGTATTGAAGCACAAAGAGAGAGAGAGAAGAGTCCATCTAGCTACTAGCTATGGACCCGTAGGTCTGTGGTGAACTACTCATGAATCATCGGAGGGGCAATGGATTTTATATAGATGCCCTCTATAATTGGATCCCCCTCCGGCAGATTACCGTAAAAGGCTCCAAGATTGGATCTCTCGGGAACGGAGGCTTCTAGCGGTGAAAAGTATTTGCGTGGATATTTTTGGTATTGGGGGAATATTTGAGTATTTATAGGACGAAGAATAGGGCTAGGACTCCTGCCAGGGAGTCACAAGCCTGCTAGGCGCATCCAGGGGGGTGGACGCGCCCCTGGTTTGTGACCTCCTCGGAGCTTCCTTGCCTTGCACTCCAAGCCTGGTAGATCTCTTTTGTTCCAAAAAAAATCATCGCGAAGATTTTAGTCCGTTTGGACTCCGTTAATATTCTACATCCGCAATACTCAAAAACAAGGAAATAATAGAAACTGGCACTAGGCTATAGATTAATAGGTTAGTCCCAAAAATAATATGAAATGTCATAAATGCATATCAAACATCCAAAATAGATAATATAATAGCTTGACACAATTAAAAATTATAGATACGTTGGAGACGTATCAATGGGTTTGGTCTTGCGGTGTTCTTTCCCAGTGACAGAAGGGGCAACAAGGCATGCATGTATCGTTTCCATTAAGGATAACAAGATGGGGTCTATTCCTATATGAATAGATCTCTTCTACATCATGTCACCGTTCTTATTGCATTACTCCGGTTCTCCATGAACTTCATACAATAGATGCATGCTGCATAGCGGTCGATGTGTGGAGTAATAGAAGTAGATGCAGAATCGTTTTGTTCTAGTTATCTTGTACGTGATGCCTATATAATGCTCATTGCATGGATATCGTCATGATTATTTGATCTTGTATCAATTGCCAAGCAGTAATTTGTTAACCCACCGTGTGCTATACTCATAAGAGAAGCCAGTAGTTAAACCTATGGCCCCGGGTCTACTTTCCAACATATTGCTTTCCGATCTACTATTTTTCCTTTTTGTTTTCATATCTATTAATCCAAAAAACCAAAAAATACCATTCTGCAATTTTTGTTTACTTATTTTATTGTATGTTCTTGCGAGATCTATTAGCCAAAACTATCATTACCTAATCTATCTTTTTACTATAGAGATCTTGACGACCTCTCTTTTCCTTGGGGCTGGAAGTATTTGTTTTTTGTGTGCTGGTGCTGCTTACGTGGGTGCGTGATCTTCCTCTATGGATTGATACCTTGGTTTCATAACTGAAGGAAATACTTATCATTGATATGCTGCATGATCCCTTCCTCTTTGGGGAAATACTGATGCAGTCTCAAGCCACGTCAAAGGAATTTCTGGCACCGTTGCCTGGGAGGAAGCAATCTCATCTACCAGGTTCCTAATCACAAATCTCATCTCCTGGAAATTGACATTATTTGCCATTTGCCTCTCATTTTCCCTCCCCAATTTCACAAATTTGTCATTTTATTCGCCTTCTCTTTCATTTGCCAATTTCACGTTTGATATTTTGCTCACTTGTCACCATGAGTTATTTTGGTATGGCAGAGATAGATGATGGCAGGACACCTAAAATTGGACGTTCTGGTAATTTAGATTCTAAAACTTTTGTTTTGGGGCAAGGCAACATTATAGGAAAAGAAAACATCCAATATTTTTTTAATTGTGTTGAAAACTTCACTCTTGATGATGCTCCTATACTTAAAATAACTAAAACTTGAAAATAGGTTTATTCATACAGATCCTACCTTGCACAGATTGTTTTATGATCTACCTGTTTTAAAAGATCCTAAAGCTAAGAGGTTAGCTACCCTTGTTCTCATGAATGAATTTGATCACATAGTACGAGAAGCTGGGGAATTTTTTGATCATTTTAGTAAGAGCCAAGGAAAATCGGTAATAGATGAGATCCTTTAAGAAAGCGATTATAGGTTAAGTCATTTGTGTGGGAATAATCATTTTTTTATCAAAACCTTAAAAACAAAGTCCATGTTTTAGATATGATCCAACAAACTTTCAATTATGTTAATTAACAATACTCTTGGATTGTAGCCGGTTATCAAAGAGGATATATATATATATGGATAACTTGATAGTGCTAAAAATTCTATCAATAATGTGTTTCAAGTTGTATTTACAAAGCCTCTTGATGAAAATACATCTATGTAGAAAAAGAAGAAAGATGACAATACTTGAATCTATGCGTTATGCCTATCTAGGGGCGTAAAACGATAGCGCTTGTTGGGATGCAACCCAATGAATAAAATTATTTTTATCCTTTCCTTTCTGTTTTTGAGTGGTTTCACAATTATTCTTCTGTTATTATTGTTTTTATGTTTTATTTAGTTTTTGTGCCAAATAAAGCCTTTAGGATGATTCCTAAGATGAGTAGACACAATGCTGAATCTGAAAAAGAAACTTTGTCTCCAGTGTTTGAATATAAATATTTTACTGGAATTTGATATTGAGATGAAATTTTAACACAGTATTTCTATACAAAATTTTGAAGTTGTCCTATTTTTTAAGAATTTTTAGAGTTACGAAAGTATGGGTAGAGTATAGATTACTATAGATTATTCTAGCTGAAATATATTCTGCTTTCGTTGGATTGTGTGCTTGTTTTGATGAATCCATGGCTTGTATTGGGGGGTATAAGTCATGGTAAAGATAAAATACAATAGTTATAATGCTATAATAAAATATGAATGATTTTATAACAGTACTTAGAGTAGTGATTTGCTTTATTATACTAACGGATCTCATGAGAATTTTGTCATGTTTTGTGTAATTGAATTTTTCAAGTTTTGGGTGAGATCATGATGGATGAAGGAATAAGGAGTAAGAAGTTCATAAGCTTGGGTATGCTACATGACCCCAAGATATTATCCAAAAAGTAACAAGCAACTCAGCTCGTGGATTACCTGAGTGGCATCCCCTCTTTATTACAACAACTATGGGTACCTTACTTGGAACTATATTTTTATTCGTCACATATCATTAGTTTTGCTTGGAGGGTCTTCTATGTTTGCTTTATTTTCTTTTTATCCTTGCTGCACACACCTATTTTAGAGTGCCAAAATTATGAAATGATTTACTAGAATTGCTCTTTATGCTTCACTTAAATCTATTGAGCAACGGAATTGCTCTAGTGCTTCACTCATATCTTTTTTAGCACATCCTGCTTTAACAGGTTTGAAGAAATCCTCTCATGCTTCGTTTATATTAATCTGAGATATGAAACTTTTATGCTAATGTTCTTCACTTATATCCATGTGAGCTTGTCAAAAGTAACTGCAATATATGAAACTGGTCCCAAAGTGATAGATATTCAAGAGGGACATAATAAAAACTTTCATGAAGATCATTGGAAAAATTAAACTTGATTCTTTGTAATAGTTTTGAGATATGACAATAGTAATATGCGAGTTATGTTAATAGGTAATTATGCTTAGTAAGAATATTGATGTTAAGGTTTGTGATTCCCTATGCAAGCATGAAATTCAATAGTTGTGCTACGAAATTACATCCTACATATTGTGCATTATTCGTTGTTAGTTATGCTTAAGTATCGCTTATGTGATTTTTCGTTTCTTGGTTGGACGCTTCTCAATCTATTGCTAGCCTTCACTTGTACTAAGTAGAAATACTACTTGTGCATCCAAAATCCTTAAACCCAATTTTGCCATGCCGATCCAAGCAAATTCGTATGTGCCATCTCTAATTTAAAAAAAATCTTTTTTGTGTGCTGATACTGCTCATGAAACGATAGGGGGTGACCGATATTTTTCCATGCTAGATGTGTTATTCTCAACTTGTGTGTTTATTCACTTGTCATTGCACGAGAGTACGGTGGTAATAGGGGTGCCCATTCCCGAAATGATATGAAAATAAAAAAAAATACTTTACGTTGTCAAATAATGCATTCCTTGGAGAGTGTTGGTATGGAAGGCAACCATGGATTCGGCCAGCCATGGAAAGTGAAAGTATGGTGGAAAAAGGAATAAACTTTATTTTCTGTTTGGGTACCGCTTATGATGTATCTAGCATGGAAAGATATTGAAATCTCTCGATCGTTTTTGTTGACAGGAAAGGCATGCAACCCAAAATAATTTTCTCTATCAATTTAAACACTTGAGCTCTGGCACCTCTATAAATACCTACTTCCCTCTACAAAGGGCCTATCTATGTACTTTACGCAATTTTTATTTTTCAATTTGAGTATCCATCTTCTCTTATAAAGCACCAACTAGGAGGCACTATGATCGTACTTGAGCATTAGGTGTAGCTAATATTTGAGTGTGTATCATGAATGGATCATTGATTGAGCATGATGGGCTAGGGATAACTTGCTTTAGTGTTGATATTTTGAAAGACATGGTTGCTTGTTGATATGCTTGAGTATTAAAGTTTTCATGTCAAAACTAGACTATTGCTGTAAAGCATCTAAAAGTCCAAATATCCATGCTACAAACAAGAGAATATGTGATGAACATGTTAGGAAGCATTCCACACCAAAAATTCTGTTTTTATCATTTACCTACTAGAGTACGAGTAGGAATTAAGCTTGGGGATGCTGATATGTCTCCAAATTATCTATAATTTTTGCTTGTTCCATGCTGTCATACTGTCAATCTTGGATGTTTTACAATCATTTTATAACAATTTTATATCATTTTTGGGACTAACCTATTGACATGGTGCCAATGTGCCAATTGTTATTTTTGCTTGTTTTTTTACTTCGCAGAAAATCAATACCAAACGGAGCCCAAATGTCATGAAACTTTTTGGAGAATTTTTGTGGACCGAAAGACCAAAGATGGGACAAACAACTACCAGGGAGGGGCCCCAGGGTGCCAACCACCCACCAGGGTGTGTCAGAGGCCCATGGCGCGACTTGGTGGGTGGTGATCACCTCGGGCATCCCCTCCACCGACTATCGAGCCTATAAATTCATAATATTCGGAAAACCCTACGGGACTGGACGGAACACAATTCCAGCCGCAACAAGTTCCAAAACCACGAGATCCAATCTATCACCATTACGGAGGGGTTCGTCTTATTCATAGGTGCCTCTCCGATGATGCGTGAGTAGTCCACCATAGACCTACAGGTCCATAGGCGGTAGCTAGATGGCTTCCTCTCCCTCTATGATTATCAATACGATGGTCTCTTGGAGATCTATTTGATGTAATGACTTTTGTGGTGTGTTTGTTGGGATCCGATGAATTATGAGTTCATGATCACTTTCTATCCATGAATATGATTTGAGTCTTCTTTGATTTCTTATTTGCATGATTACTTATAGCATTGTATTTCTTCTTCGAATCTTTGGTTTAGTTAGCTCAACTAGGTCGATTTTTCTTGCCATGGGAAGAGGTGATTTATATGGGTTAGATCTTGCGGTGTTCTTTCCCAGTGACAGAAGGGGCAGCAAGACACACATGTAACGTTAACATTAAGGATAACAAGATGGGGTCTATTCCTACATGATTAGACCTCGTCTACATCATGTCACCTTTCTTATTTCATTACTCTATTTCTCCATGAACTTAATACACTAGATGCATTCTAGATAGCGATCGATGTGTGGAGTAATACAAGTAGATGTAGAGTTGTTTCACTCTACTTGTCTTGGACGTGATGCCTATATAATGATCTTTTCCTGGATATCGTCATGATTATTTGATCTTCTATCAATTTCCCAATAGTATTTTTTAACCCACCGTGTGCTATACTCATGAGAGAAGGCACTAGTTAAACCTATGCCTCCCAGGTCTACTTTTCCAACATAGTGCTTTCCGATCTACTATTTTTCCTTTTTTTCAGATCTATTAATCCAAACAACCCAAAATACCTTGCTGCATTTTTTGTTTACTTATTTTATTTTGTTTTCTTGCGATATCTATTTGCCAAAACTATCATTACCTAATCTATCTTTTTACCGTAGAGAGCTTGACAACCTCTCTTTCGCGTCGGGTTGCCAGTATTTGTTATTTGTGTGCAGGTACTTCTTACGTGGGTGCGTGATCTTCCTCTACGGATTGATACCTTAGTTTCATAACTAAGGGAAATAATTACCATCGTTGTGCTGCATCATCCCTTCCTTTTTTGGGAAATACCGATGTCGTCTCAGGCCAGGTCACCCACCAATACTAGGGCACGTCCCACTATTGGGCCCCTAGGACCTATATAGCCGTCCCTTACAAGGGCCTTACCACAATACTAGATCATGACACCCCTATGATAAATCCGGGATGTTCAAAAAAATTGGAACCTTTCCATATCCTCTAGTGGTTATTTTAGGTTCTTTGAAATTTTCCCTGTTCACTGAGACTTTCCTAGTTTTCTCTAAAATGCTTCCATTGTTGTACGAAATAGTTTGGTTCTCTCTCCGGATATACAACATAACCCGATCTTTTTCGGCAAAGTTCTCTCAGGCCCGTAGACTTCAAGCACTCAATAGATATACAGAGCTCAAGTGTGTGACCTCGCAGGTTCGATAGAGTGTAGACATGACCCGGAACTCCAGCCGGCTAATAATCAATACTGGAATAGTGGACATCCAGATTGACGCCTACACTCATATGGATTACTTATCGATTAAACCAATGGTTCTCGTGTGCTATTCGTTCTTCGTGATACTTAGAAAACCCAAGGCGAGACTTATTTGTATCCCCGTGAAACAACTCTTGATCACTATACCAACTTCACCTCATTATTGGTTTTATTCTCTTTTCTTTTTTCAGTATTCTAACATTCCCATGAACATGTCACAATGTGTTTGGCCATACGATAATGGATACCATAATACTGAGAGGGATCTAAGAATATTTCTTCATTGTCAAAAGAGCAAATTCCGCTATTGATCTATCAAGTCACTTATTATACATTTTTTGATACACCTGAAAGTTGGCGTTATGATCACCCTGGTACCCGTGACATCTGATGAACCCCAAAGCACATCATCCAGTACGAAGGTAAGCGATACTATGGCCAAAGAGTTATGCATAAATTAAGATATGTGTAATAATAATACTAATAACTAGTAATGGTATGACCTTGAAGTATATCAATCACCTAGGTTTGTTCAGCACATTTAATCGTTGAACAATGTTTTTTCCATTGTTTTTGGCATCCTCGTTTGTTTGTCTATGTCCATGATCAGGAATAAAGGGTCATGGTGCAACACATGAGCTAGACTTAGTGACTAGACTAGGAATCTATTTGTTGTTTATTATTCCACACATGCAACTGGGTTGTTCATATAAATCTCTAATATATTGAAGACTCGAGAACCATTTCAATTTTGGCACATGCAATAAACATTGATTAGAAACATGGAATTGAATAATAAGATTCATTACCCCCTAGGGCCGATTTCCAACAACTAGGACTTTGATGTGAAATGTAATCTTTGATAAATTTTCTGAAATTAATTAAAACTCTCTATTTCATTCATTTTGTTGTTTTAATTATAGTGGCATGTCGATGGGCAATAGAGAAGAAGCAAACACTTCTCTTTTTTTCCATAAAATCCAAACATCGACTGGGTTCAACTATCATTAGTTAACGAAACAGAACAAATGAAAAGAGTCTACAGAGCAAATATTTATCCGAAAACAATGATACAAACAACCCATTCTATTGTTCAAAGAAAGACCAAAGAACCACATGATCAAGCATTGCTCTTGGAAGTATAGATCACAACTTCAATGAGTTGCTCGCCAAGACCACCTGTAGTTGTTGTGCCATGCTTGCTTCGGCCACCCCTTACACCTCCATATGTTGCCAGTTGCCAGCGATCTGCATTGCCTCGACAAGCCCCAAGCCACACAGTAGAACACCTCAGTCATTATTGCTTCATCGAAGCTCTCCATCGAACCACCTCCGTCTCCCATCCAACCATCCAATTTCCACACAGCCAAGAAACGCCAGACTGCTATCAAGTATGTCAATCGATCCTGCAGTGTCTAACATGGCATTCACCACGTTAGTGAATGTGTGGTTTTTCCTCTCAGGTACCCCGTTCGTTGGGGGGAATAGGCAGGCGTCCTTCGTGAATAATACCGTGTTCTTCAAAATTTAATGAAATATTTTGAAAATTTACTATCCACAACAGTTCGAACTAAAATTTAATGATTGATCTTTCACTCTAGTTGATTTTAACCTTCTACTTTATAGATTTTAAAGTAGTCTAAATCTTCATCCTTAGTTTACAGCAAATAAACATAGAAAAATCTAGTCACATCATCAATAAACATCATGAAATATCTCTTTCCATCTTTTGTCAACACATAATTCATCTCGCATAGATCAGCATGTATGAGTTCTATGGGTGCCTTGTTTCTCTCCATAGCAACCGTGTGGGGCTTTTGAGGTTAAATTGATTGAACACAACTATGGCATTTAGAACCTTTGGAAATAGTGAAATTCAAAATCAAACTCATACTAACAATAAACCAAAATTAACATGACATAAACAAGAGTGCCAAACACTTGCATGATCATTAACACGAGAACAAAAATGATTTACTAGCTTATTGGAAAACCTAAAAGAGGCTAGCAGAACAAGCCTCCACACTAGTAGGCTTTGCCAATAAATTGTCCAAATCTTGACACAATTAATTTATTGGAATCTAAAACTACCTTCAACCCATCTCGACATAGAAGGTAGCCACTAACTAGATTCTTTTTCATAGTAGTTTCATAGTAGGGGCATGTTGCACATTCCTCAGTCGCACGATCTTCCCCGAAGTGAACTTTTGATCCATCGTGCCAATGCCACGAACAGAAGCATGTGACCCATTTCCCATTAGGATGGAAGAATCCCTTGTGACTTGATAAAAACTGAATGATACATCGACACACATGTGAATGTTAGCACCTAAATCAATCCACCATGAAGATGATTGAACTACTTAAAGAACAATAGATAAATTACCATACCCATTGATGAATTCGTCTATTATGGGTAGGGTCACGGGCCTGACCCGTTGGCCCACCTACAGATCCTCATTGACATTGAAGTTCAAGAAGAGAAAATGCATTCGGACATGTCTCCAGAGCCACTCGAACGTGTTCCCAGAGGCACTCAGAGTTCCCTCGTGGTCACTCGGAAGATTCGATGATACATTCGGCGGTAGGAGAGCAACAGCCTGGAGTAGTAGTGGCAAAGGAACCCAAAGAGACGTCCGTTCCCACCTTTAGTATACGTTATCAGTAATGGCATAATTTGGGCATCAGTTTCAGTAACGCGGCACTAATTGCCTTTACTGCAGCACTCAACCGCTGGTGGCACACTCTATATAAGCCACCCACGGGCGCCATAACTAGTTTCAGACACTTCTATTCCTCTATTCCACCATAAGCAAAGCAAAACAGCCTCTAGGCTCGAGATGTAGGGTCTTTACCACTCCCGAGTGTGGCCTGAACTCGTAAGCATCCGAGTGTCACACCTGAGCCGTAGCTAGACTTCGCCCCTCCTTTCGTACTCCTGGTAGTACTGTCCGACATATTCCCACGACAGTTGGCACCCGCTGTGGAGCTGCGTGGTACGTCTCCAACGTATCTATATTTTTTGATGATGGCATGCTATTATATTTTCTGTTTTGCATGTTTGATATGCTTTAATATGCTATTTTGTATTATTTTTGGGACTAACCTATTAACCTAGAGCCTAGAGCCTGATTCTGTTTTTTCCTTGTTTTTGAGTTTTGCAGATATGAAATATTAAACGGAGTCCAAATAGAATAAAACCTTTAGAAGGAATTTTTTTGGAAGGAAACAAATTGATCAAGCTTGGAGTGCACGGGAGGGGAGATGCCAGGGAGCCACAAGCCTGCTAGGCGCCCCCTAGCTACGCCTAGCAGGCTTGTCGCCTCCCGGCAGGTCTCCTAACCCTAATTCTCGGCCTATAAATTCCCAATTATTCCCGCAACACCAGAATGAGACACACAAATACTTTTCCACCGTCGGAAGCCTCTGTTCCCAAGAGATCCAATCTTGGAGCCTTTTTTGGTAATCTGCTAGAGGGGGTTTCGATCACGGAGGGCATCTACATGAACTCCATTGCCCCTCCGATGATGCGTGAGTAGTCCACCACAGACCTATGAGTCCATAGCTAGTAGCTAGATGGCTTATTCTCTCTCTTTGATCTTCAATACCATGTTCTTCATGATCTTCATGGAGATCTATCCGATGTAATCCTCTTTTGTGGTGTGTTTGCCAAGATCCGATGAATTGTGAGTTTATGTTCAGATTATCCATGAATCTTATTTGAATCTCCTTTGAATTCTTATTTGCATGATTTCATGTCCTTGCAAGTCTCTTCGAGTTAGTGGTTTCGTTTGGCCAACTAGATTGGTACTTCTTGCAATGAGAGAAGTGCTTGGTTTTGTGTTCAATCTTGCGGTGTACTCACCAAGTGACATAGTAGGGGTAGCGAGGCATGTATTGTATTGCTTCAATCAAGGGTAACAAGATGGGGTTTTCATCATATTGCTTGAATTTATCCCTCTACATCATGTGATCTTTCTTAATGCGTTACTCTGTTCTTCATGAACTTAATACTCTAGATGCAGGCAAGAGTCGGTCGATGTGTGGAGTAATAGTTGTAGATGCAGGATCATTTTGGTCTACTTGACACGGACGTGATGCCTATATGCATGATCATTGCCTTGGATAACTACATGATTATTCGCTTTTCGATCAATTGCTTGACAGTAATTTGTTTACCCACCATGATATTTGCCTTCAAGAGAGAAGCCTCTAGTGAAACGTATGGCCCCCGGGTCTACTTTCCATAATATACTTTCAGATCTATAAACCAATAATACAAAAAATACTTTGCTGCAATTTATTTACCTTTTACTTTCCATTCTTGTTTACATCTATATCTATCGGGTCTAATCCTTGCAAATAATCGTGAAGAGATTGACAACCCCTTTATAGCGTTGGGTGCAAGTGTTTGGTTGTTTGTGTAGGTGCAACCATTGTTTACTTGCTTGTTCCTCCTACCGGATTGATACCTTTGTTATCAACAACTGAGGGAAATACTTATCTACATTGTCGTATCACCCTTTCCTTTTCAATGGAAAACCAACGCACTCTCAAGAGGTAGCAAGAAGGATTTCTGGCGCCGTTGCCGGGTAGGATACACATCAAGCCTACCAAGTACCCATCACAAACTCATCTCCTGAAATTACATTATTTTCCATTTGCCTCTCGTTTTTCTCTCCCCCACTTCTAAAACGATTTTCAGAAAATACCAAAATGACTTGCCTTTTTGTTCGCTTTTCTTTCATTTGCCTTTTGTTTGCTTGTGTGTTTGATTGCTTGCCTTGTCACGATGTCTGAGAATACCAAGTTGTGTGACTTTTCAAATACTAATAATAATGATTTTATTAGTACTCCGATTGCTCCATCCACTAGTGCAGAATATTATGAAATCAATGCTGCCTTGCTTAATCTTGTTATGAAAGAACAATTTTCTGGCCTTCCTAGTGAAGATGTCGCATCCCATCTAAATATTTCCATTGAGTTGTGTGATATGACAAAAAACAAAGATGTGGATAAGATATTGTGAAATTGAAGCTATTTCCGTTCTCACTATGAGATCGTGCTAAAACTTAGTTTTCATCTTTGCGTAAAAATAGTATTGATTCTTGGAATAAGGGTAAAGATGCTTTTATCTCCAATTACTTTCCGCCCACTAAGACCATCTCCCTTACGAATGATATAATGAATTTTAAGCAACTTGATCATGAGCATGTTCCATAATCTTGGGAGAGGACGAAATTAATGATTAGGAATTGTCCCGCACATGGTTTGAGTTTATGGATGATTATACAATTTTTTTATGCGGGATTGAACTTTGCTTCTAGAAATCTTTTAGATTCGGCTGCGGGTGGTACTTTCATGGAAATCACGTTAGGAGAAGCTACTAAACTGCTAGATAATATTATGTCAAACTACTCTCAATGGCACATCGAAAGATCTCCTACTAGTAAAAAGGTGCATGATATTGAAGAAATAAATACTTTGAGTGAAAAGATGGATGAATTGATGAAATTGTTTTCTAGTAAGAGTGCTCATATTGATCCCAATGATATGCCTTTATATTCTTTGATTGGAAATAATAATGAATCTATGGATGTGAATTTTGTTGGTAGGAACAATTTTGGTAATAACGCGTACAGAGGTAATTTCAACCCCAGGCCGTTTCCTAATAATTCCTCTCCTAATTATGGTGATTACTACAAAAATTCCTATGGAAATTATAATAACATGCCCTCTGATCTTGAGAATATTGTCAAAGAATTTTGTAGTTTGCAAAAAGTTTTTAATTCTTCTATTGAAGAAAAAGTGCTCAAGATTGATGATTTGGCTAGGAACGTTGATAGAATCTTGAGATTGACTCTTTGAAAGTTATATCTACTCGACCCAATCATGATATTAATGAGTCCTTAAAAGCTATGAGAATTTATATTGATGAAAGTGAGGAAAGAACCGCTACAATACGTGCTAAGCGTGAATGGCTTGAAAACATGTTGTCTCGCGATTATAATGATGAAGATCTTAAAGTCATTGGTGTGATTCCTATTGAATCTTTGTTTTCCAATATAAATCTTGATAATCATGAGACTGGAGATAAGTCAACTTTAGTTAAAAGGAGTCCCAATGATTCGGAGTCTATAGATCTTAATGCTAAGATTGATAAAAGTGCGATTGAAGAGGTAAAAACTTTAAATAGCAATGAACCCACTCTTTTGGATTTCAAGGAATTCAATTATTATAGTTGATCTTTGATTGAATATATTTCCTTGTTGCAATCCATGATGAATTCTCCTGATGCTTATAGTCAAAATTAGGCTTTTACTAAACATATAGGTGATGCTATGATGAAATCTTTTGAAGAAAAACTTGAGTTAGAAGTTTCTATACCTAGAAAGATTCATGATGAGTGGGAACCTACTATTAAAATTAAAATCAAATATTATGATTGCCACGCTTTTTGTGATTTTGCTGCTAGTGTTTTCATGATTCCGAAAACATTATGTGATGTGGTAGGTTACCATGATCTTGATGATTGCTCTCTAAATTTGCATCTTGCGGATTCCACTATTAAGAAACCTATGGGAAGGATTAATGATGTTCTTATTGTTTCAAATAGGAATTACGTGCCCGTAAATTTCATTGTTCTTGATATAGATTGCAATCTTACATGTCCTATTATTCTTGGTAGACCTTTCCTTGGAACGATTCGTGCAATTATTGACACGAAAGAAAGAAACATTAGATTCCAATTTCCATTAAGGAAAGGCATGAAACACTTTCCTAGAAAGAAAATAAGATTACCTTATGAATCTATTATGAGAGATACTTTTGGATTGCATACCAAAGATGACAATACCTAGATCTATTGTGTTTTGCCTAGCTAAGGGCGTTTAACAATAGCGCTTGTTGGGAGCCAACCCAATTTTATTTTTATGTCCTATTTTTGCTTATGTTTTTGAGTGTTTCCCACATTATTACTTCTGTATTAATTGTGTTTTGGTGTTTTAGTTAGTGTTTGAACCAAGTAAAACCTTTGGGGTGATCTATGGTAGTTGTTGATTTCATCTTGCTGAAAAACAGAAAGTTTTGCACTCAGTCCAGGAATTTTCCGAATTTTTTACACAAGATTGATATATAAATTTCCCAGGATTTACTAACTTTACATAAGTTTTTGAGTTACATAAGTATACGAAGTTTTCAGATTGCTACAGACTGTTCTGTTTTTGACAGATTCTGTTTTCGTTGAGTTGTTTGCCTATTTTGATGAATCTTTGGGTTTTATTATGTGGTATGAACCATGAAGAAGTTACATTACAGTAGGTATAACACCAATATAAATAAATAATGAGTTCACAACAGTACCTAAAGTGGTGATTTATTTTCTTATACTAACGGATCTCACGAGTTTTCTCTTAAGTGTTGTGAAGTTTTCAAGTTTTGGGTAAATATTTCATTGACTATGGAATAAGGAGTGGCAAGAGCATAAGCTTGTGGATGCCCAAGGCACCCCAAGTCATATTATAGGATGCCAATGATCCTAAGCTTGGGGATGCCCCGGAAGGCATCCCCTCTTTCGTCTTCAATCCATCGGGAAATTTACTTGAGGCTATATTTTTATTCACCACATGATATGTGTTTTGCTTGGAGCGTCTTGTATGATATGAGTCTTTGATTGTTAGTTTGCCATAATCATCCTTTATTCACACATCTTTTGAGAGAGAGAGAGACGCTGAATCGTGAATTTGTTAGAATGCTCTATGTACTTCACTTATATCTTTTGAGTTGGGCAATTTTGCTCTATGTGCTTCACTTATATTTTTTAGAGCACGGTGGTGTTTTCGTTTTATAGAAATAATTGAACTCTTGTACCTCACTTATATTATTTTGAGAGTTTCTAAATCAGCATGGAAATTGTTCTAGGTTATGAATTTAGTCCTAATATGATAGGCATCCAAGAAGGATATAATAAAAAGTTCCATATTAAGTGCATTGGGTATTTATGAGAAGTTTGATTCCTTGCAGAAAGTTTTGAGATATAAAGATGGTAATATTAAGAGACGTGTTAGGAAGCAATTGTGATTTGGTAAAAAAATACTTGTGTAAAGGTTTGTGATTCCCGTAGCATGTACGTATGGTGAACCGTTATGTAAGGAAGTCGGAGCATGACTTGTTTATAGATTGTCGACCTTTGTGTGAGGGTCGGGAGTGCGCGATGGTTAACTCCTACCAACCTCTCCCCTAGGAGAATGCGTTTAATACTTTTCTTCAATGACTATTAGATTTTGCAATAAGTATGTGAGTTCTTTATGACTAATGTTGAGTCCATAGATTATACGCACTCTCACCCTTCCACCTTTGCTTGCCTCTCTAGTACCGCGCAACTTTCGCCGGTACAACAAACACCTTCCTAAAAATAGCCACCATATAACTTCCTCAAAACAGCCACCATATATCTTTCCTCGAAACAGCCACCATACCTACCTATTATGACATTTCCATAGCCATTCCGAGATATAATGCCATGCAACTTCCACCGTTTCCTTTTATGACTTGCACCATCACTTCCATATTGCATATAGAATCATATTTTGTCATAGGTATCGATTTGTAATTTTCTTTTGAGTTGTAAGTAAATAAAAGTGTGATGATTATCATTAATAGAGTATGTCCCATGTGAGGAAAGGATAATGGAAGCTATGATTCCCTCACAAATGGGGATGAGATTCTGGACTTTATGAGGAAAAAAAGAAGCCTGCGAAGCCCAAATAAAAAAATGAATAAAAGAGGCAGTAGTGTCGGTGCATGGCACCTATGGGACCACGAGGATCCCTTTGTGGTTCGGCAGGGAGAAGGCAAGTACAAGGAGCAGATCACACGACTGACGCGGGGGGAAGTTTTTACCGAGGTTCGGGCCGCTGTTCAGCGTAAAACCCTCTTCCTGCTTCGATGTATTATGGGTGTTCTTGAGGTTCCAGCTACACGAGCGCTATGAGGAGCTGCTACGCGCATGACTTAGAAGACGGGAGCCAAAAGTCCTCGCTCGTAACACCTTGGGCCTCCTTTTATATGACTAAGGGGATCCCAATAGTGGCGTACAGTGCGCGCATGGGGCGCACTGTGGTACAGTGCTATCATACCTAACCCTAACGGAGTGGGACAAATGTATTTAATGCTCCGTCAGCGTCCCTGGCCTTCTACCGGACAGGACAAGGGCCTGTCCCATATGCACCGCTTAGCCTCTCCTTCATTAGTGCCTTGGCACGTATCCTGGGAGTCGACACCTGGTCTCCGCGCTGGCAAGGTGGCGAGGTCTTGCCAAGTGCCACCATCGGCAAGATCTTGCCGGGGTTCCAGCCCTTTGTCTTCGGTCTTGTGTTCGTTGACTTGAGCGTTCCTTTGACATCTTCGCATTTGTTTCCAGTAGTCCTCCGATGGTCCTTGCCGCGGGTGTGGCTACAACTCCTCGTGCACAAGTAAGGGGTACTAATGGAACCGATCCTTTGTACACCGACAGGAGCCCCCCTTGCCTAGTCCACACACGGTACGAGGCATTTTTGGGCTAGGCCCTGTCACCACCCTAGCTAGCTTACTTAGGACAACATGTGTGTGCATCATGTTTCACTTTTTTGCATCAACTTGAAATGGAGATTAACAAAGAAACCCCAAACACCTCGCTTGAATCAAAATTTTCCATGTTTGTGAAAAAACAACAAATCGAAAATACCCATAAAAAATGTCCCCTACGTCTGATCAATGTGGACATGAATATATCAGGGGTCATTCTAAATATTTGAATATTTATAGCATTTCAAAAATAAATATTAAAGCTGCTAAAAATGCCAAATAAAGCATTATAAATATTTCAGTTTTCAAAATATTCTGAATTTTTTAATAGAAGTTTGAAATATTCAAACTAAGTTCTATAAAATATTTGGGATATTTTATACCTAACATTTGTGCCTAAAAATAAATAAAACAAATGTCAGAAAAATAAAACAGAACTGGAATGTTAAAAAAAGAAAAGGAGGAAGCACCTGGGCCGGCCCATCTAGCCCAGCACCATCGTCGTCCTCCTGGCGGCCAGGAGGACGAGCGTGTGCTTGCCGTGCGCCCGCGCCTGTGCTGCCACACAGCTCCAACGTGCTTGCATCCCCCACTGCGCTGGCGAGAGGATGAGGACGCCGCTGTTGTCCCCATCTCTCTCTCTCGCCATTCGCCCCCTTGCCTCTTCCCTCTCCTCTACCCGCCATGGCTGCCGCCTTCTCGCCGCCGTAGACGCTGCTCCAGCCACTCCCCCTCACTATCGAGCCCCTTTGTAGCTTCGCCGTGACGTGTTGGTCCTCTCCGCCGAAAGAATCGAGCCCGGAGGCCCCCAGCGTCGACCTCGATGCCTTCTTATTCCTCGGTCATCGGAGACGGCCGCCGCCCGTTCGTCGCAAGCAAGGCCTCCTCAAGGCCCCTCTCGTTGTCGTTGCGTCCGCTGTGAGCTCCTGATCCCTTTCCCCCTCTTTTCCCCTTCGATAGAGCGTTCTAGCGCCGGATCCCCTCGGGTCCGAGAGCTCCTCGCCACCGGCGAGGACGTGGCCGTCACTGCAGAGGCCCAAGCTCGCATCTCAGCATGTAGTCATGCTCAGGAGGAACCTAGGCAGCCCTAGGAGCCCTCGTTTGTGTCGTTCGAGCTCCGGCTCGACAAGCCCATGCTCGCCGGAGCTCCGACAGCCGCCGTGCTCATCGCCGGCGCCATTTCCAGCCATCCCAGCCCCTGGGAGGTGTCGGGCTCGACGTGCACGAGCACGCTGAGCCGATCGGTGCCCTCCGCCGCCCATTTGGTCGCCGAAGGAGGAAACCCGATCCCCTCCGCCGTCCTTGATGTCGCCGGTGGCTCAACGCCCGTGAGTCGACCAGTTTGACCACAAGGGGTTAGTCCCCTGGGTCACTGGCAAGTGGGGCCGGGCCCTGCTAATTAGGATTAGTTTAGTTATTTAATTAATCAATTTAATTAAACTAATGACCCACTCGCAGTGGGCCCTACCCTAATCTAATTAATTAACTCTGTTAGTAGCTGGGTCACTGACCAGTGGACCCCACTGGTTAGGTTTGACCTATCAATGGTATGTTGACTAGCTGATGTCATGATGATGTCATGCTGATGCAATAAAGAATTTTCAAAATTAAATTAATTCCAAAAACTATTTAAAACTTAGAAAATTCATAGAAATTGATCTTTAACTCGGATTGAAATAATTTATATATGCAAATTTATCAGAAAAATCCAATGAATCCAATGGTGTTGTTATCATGCATGTTAGAGGAACCTAGGTAGATGAATATTGACATTTACTAATAGTTTAACATATGGAATATGAAATGAAGAATGATTTTGAACCTATACTCAAAATCACTTCATTTAACTTGGACAGTAGTTGCGTTATCTCACCCATACATGATGCCATGTCATGATCATGCATCATATTGTTGCACTTGCTATGTATTGATTGCTATTTATCTGCATTGTGGTAGGCCCTGCTTCTGAGGATACCTCCAAGTATTCTAACGAAGGAGAAAACCTTCCCGCTTCCCAGCAAGGCAAGCACCCCCATTGATCATTCCGATAACATCCCATTCTGTCGCTCCTGCTCTTGTTTATTGCATTAGGACAAACATTCACTTGTCTGTCATACACGGTAGATGAACCCATTCCTTTGCATGACCTGTCATTGTCACAATAAATAGCTAAACCTTGCAACTTAGCATACCTAGTAGATGCTTGTGCCATGATGTGCTTTGCTTACTTGCCTACTATGTCTGCTATGCTTAGAGTTGAGTCAGGTCTGATTCATCTGGGTCATGAACTAGAGTGAAACAATATTGTTCTGATGCGTTAAGCTAACGATGAACCCGATTTGGTAAACGTAGCGATGAGAGGCTATGTAGGAATAAATAGCGGGTTGTCTCATTGGGACCGTTCTTAGGAACTGAGTTCCGTGTTTGTGATCCAAGACTAGTTACTACCACATGCTGGGCCCTGAAATATGACCTCGCTCGACTTATCAATCGCTTAGTCCCTGGTCCAGGAGTTGCAAGTAGTTTCTGGTGTTTATGGCATGCTGGAGGCCATGCGTAGCGTTGACCCTAGGGGTGGGTTACAACGCGGTAGGCAGTGGCACGGTGTACCAAGGGTTACCCGAATGGTGGGCTTGGGAACCCTATGCACATCGTTTGGGGCCGTAGCGGAAACTTCGGCCGGACTTCCGTGCGGATTCATTCTCAAATAGGCGATAGCCTGGACTAGAGGTCTTGTGTGATTGACGGTCGTGGTTGACTCCCTTGCTGGGCTTCTGCTTGAAGGTTGCCGAGGTGCATGGTTTTATGAGCACACAGCGATAAGTGGCGAGATAGTGTGTGAAGAAGTACACCCCTTGAGGGTATGAAACTATTCGAATAGCCGCGTCCTCGGATATGGACTACTTGGATAACTTATGTTGTTCATAGATAATTTAATGGATACTCATAAAAATATCAAGACAAGTGTGAGTACCATGGATGGCACACTCGTAGGGGACGGAAGTGAATCCATGATGGTGTATTGATGTGGAGTTAGTGGACTCGTGTGCGATATCTATAATCTAAACAAAGAGAGTTAAAATTGTGTAGTATATGTTAGCCATGAGTCAAAGCTGGCATTGCTGCATAAACTCCACCACTCTCCTTGTTGATACTAGAGCATGAATAGTCTAGGTCTACTATAAAGACTTGCTAAGTATGTTTGTACTCACGTTTTCTTAATAAATATTGCAGATGAGACTCAAGACCCATCAGGTGGGTTCTTTCTAGATGTCAACGATGCCGAATAGCTGGTGTCCCAGCTACGAACTTATGCCCTGTGGCGGGCTGTAGATAGTCAGGCCATGTGCCTATTTACCCTTTCAACTGTCTGTACTCAGACATCTGTATGCTTCCGCTTGGTTTGTATGAACTTGCTTGTATGACTTGAGTGTCGGGTCATGTGACCCCTACCTGTAAGAACATATTATGCAAGGCTCTTTTGAGCCTCTTAAATAAAAGTTGTGTTGATGCATGGTTATGTTGTGATGCCATAGTTGTATCTATGCATATTGGGCATGTCGTGCATACGTGTGACGTGCAACGGTATGTATGGGATCCGACACCTAGTCATGTGCCTTTAGTAGTACTCTTTACGGGAAACTGCCTCTTTGTGCTTCCATCGAGCCTTAGTAGCTTTCTACTTCTCTGGACACATTGATTGACTGGCATGTATCCTTCTTTGCTGGTGTGTCTGTCCCTTCAGGGAAATGTCTCGCGGTGTAATGGAGTCCCTGTAGCCTGCTACGACTCGTCTACGTGCAGTGATGACATTTATGTCCCACGGCATAATGGAGTCCTTGTAGCTTGCTATGACTCGTCTACACATGCTTGAGGCCGATACCTGCATTGTTGGGTTACGTATGCCTGTTTCCGTATGGATGTGCCACTTGGGTTCTATGACTAGTCATGTCGGCCTGGGTTCTCTGTCGTTTTATTGCCAGCGACATGTTCACATACGTGAGCCAAAAGACTCAAATGGTCCCGGCTAAGGTAAGGTTGCAACCGTGGAGTTTACCATGCGTGAGGCCGCAAAGTGATGTGATATGTTACAGCCTGGATTCATATGACTTAGGATCAGGGTCCTGACAGCGTTGGTATCAGAGCCTGACTGACTATAGGACTACCAAGCCAAACCGGACGAAGTTGAGTCTAGAAACACTATAGAAAAGTAGGGGAATTGATTGTGGAAGGGAACGTAAAGCTCTTTTTACTCCTCTTCCCAAGTTATTCTATTCTGAGTAATTCTCATCTTTTCTACGGGGTTAAGAGCTAGGCTTCTCATCTATTGCTTAGGATGACGAGTTACTAACCATGGACTATTAGCTAGCTTGTTCGCAATTGAACTTCGGTACTCGAGTATTGTTGGTGTGACAAACAGTTGGAGAAGAGATTTGAGTCTAGATAGTCGAGTGGTTATGCTATCCAATCATTTGCAGTTGTCTCAAAATCCTTTTTGAGCAATTACAGTCGTTATGCTGTCCAATTTCAGCTAGAATCTCTAATGTCTTTGCATCATTCTCTGTTTCAGATGCCCCCTCGTCCTTCCCATCAGGTGGTCCATCTGACCAGGTGCATCGATGTACCAGGTCACGCGGCCACATTGGTTAGGGTTATGATGGAGGCTGGTTACCATTGGTACCCAGAGTACACAATGGAGGAGCAGTATCAAGATTTCAACCAGAGCCAGTATCTGTGTACTGTTAAGATATATCCATCATATCCTGGAGCTGTAGAGCCGCTTCACTGGACTTATGGATTAGGTGTCACCATAGACATGGTAGTTCAGGAGGCCGCCTACACCATGCTGACTATCATGAGGTTTCACCATGGTCTGCTTCAAAACACAAAGTTCTGTTATGTTCCTGCTTCTCTAGGGGGAGAGGATAGCTATCTTAGCACAGCCTACTATGATCATTCTCATGAGTACCCTAGGTTGTAGGTGACCGCTCAGATGTTGGAGAACAGGGATCGTGATGCGCGTGCCCTCCGCATGGGGCTATATGCTACATGTGCACGTCTTTGGACAGACCTGACGCAGCTAGCACCTATTGTGCAGACAGGCTATGGAGATTTGGAGATGTTGAACCCATCATGGACTCATCTGCCAGCACACGTAGACTGGCCCGATGTTGGAGGCATCACTCCTCTTCGAGGACCGTTGTTGCCACCAACAAGGGGACCGAGGCCACATCCATGTCCTTACGGTTTCCAGGGATAGTAGGCTAGAGTGTTCCCATATCCTCAGGTTTAGCTCCTGGGTCATGGGGGTAACCTATATGAAGCATTCTACGGCGATGCTTGAGTACGTGGATGTTAGTTCTAGTATGGTAGTAGTCGTATCGCCACAGTCCTGCGTGTCTTGGGGGATATGACTAAGTTTGAGAGCTGAGTTCCGGAGGTGTAGATAGATAATGTATAGGAAGCTTGTAATGCCTCCGATGAGTTGTGTGATCCCTCTGTAGTTTGTATT
The DNA here is from genome assembly GCA_022496015.1 of Hordeum marinum. Classification (NCBI taxonomy): domain Eukaryota; kingdom Viridiplantae; phylum Streptophyta; class Magnoliopsida; order Poales; family Poaceae; genus Hordeum; species Hordeum marinum. Next base: position 561,063,742 of record CM039678.1, read on the forward strand.
TCAGCTTGGGCTTGTACTGAACTATGTCATGGTGTGTATGAATCATGGTGTTCATATGCCGGTTGTTATTACCATGTTGATCGGGTATTTACCCATGCATGCCATGTTGTCCAGTACATTCCTTATATCATTCCTTAGAGTTGGTGTCTTTGTTATCTAAGCTATGGGTTTGTTTTCCCAGGATGGTGGCACCTAGGAATAACCCCGTGCCTGCCGCCGAGCAGATCGAGGGAAGCCAACCAAGGCAAGAGAACCTGTCACAGCCGCCCTCTTTGGCAGAAGTGATGCTCGAAGCTGAATGGAATAAAAGGGAGACCAACAGGCTAGTGGAATGTATTGAGCAAACACAGTGCGTCCTCCTCGCAATGATTGCAATGATGGTGTGTCTCTTAATGACTTAGTCAAGCTGTGTCCACCTAAGTTTCATCATTCGGTCAACCCGCTCGACGCGGATGACTGGCTGACCAGCATGTCCCACAAAATCCAACCTGCCAATGTATCTGAGGCCAACAAGGTGACCTTTGCTGCATACTTTCTAGAAGGACCCGCCAATCTGTGGTGGGAAAATTATGAAGCTATGCGTCCTGCAGGCCCCGCACCAACTTGGGCAGATTTCAGCGAGGCATTCTGTACCCATCACATCCCGGAAGGGCTGATGGATCGCAAGAGAGAGGAGTTCTATGTTTTCACCCAGGGTAGAATGACAGTGGATGCCTATAGCCATGAGGTTGGCAATCTTGCTCGCTATGCTCCGGCGGAAGTGTAAACCGATGCCAAGAAACAGGTTAGGTTCCGCAAGGGACTTAGTCTTGAGATCCCTCGAGATCTATGTCTGCATGAGTGCACAACCTTCCAGGCTCTCGTCAACAAGGCTATCAATGCGAAAACTGGACATACTGACTATGAGGCAACTAGGAAGCACACCCATGACTTCAGCCCCGCATCTGGCTCGGGCTCCAACAAACGCGGGGTGTGGGTTCCCAACGCAGCTCTGCCGCCAAGGTACACCGCAAGGCTATCCTTCCAGGTGCCTTGCCCAGCTCAGCCCAACCCTCCAGCCAAGACATTCGGAGGTTCTCCTGCCAATGCTACTCCCCGTGCCACCGTTTTCTGCTACAAATGTGGAGAACCAGGACACTACTCCCGTGAGTGTCCTTAGAACAATGCTAAGCCGACTGGACGAGGGAGGCCGGGAAAAGCCTTCTATGTGAAGCCAGCTCCTGCTCGTGGTCGAGTGAACTATGTTTCTGCTGAAGAAGCCCTTGAGGATCCTGATGTTATCCTAGGTACGCTCCTTGTCAATACTTATGCAGCATCTGTTCTATTTTATACTGGGGCATCTCATTCATTCATCTTAGAAAGTTATGCATAGTTGCATAACATGTCTTTTTGTGATATGCCTACTCCTTTAGTAGTTCAAACTCCTGGTTCAAAATGGCAAACTTCTAGAGTAAGCCATGACAATGAGATTCTTGTGGATAGGCTAGTCTTACTAGCATCCCTGATAGCCCTTAAGTCTTCGGACATCAATAACATCTTAGGCATGGACTGGATGAAAGCCCACTATGCTAAGATTGATACTCATACTAGGAATGTTGAACTTACACATCCATCGGGTGAGATAGTTAATGTCTCCACTCGAGCAGCCAGGCGCTAACTCTATTCTCTCAATGCTAGCCCTCTTCTATAATTAGAAGATATTTCGGTAGTCCGTGACTTTCCGGATGTCTTTCCAGAAGAACCGCCAGGAATTCCACCTGTCAGAGATGTTGAGTTTGTGATAGAGCTCATCCCAGGGACTGTCCCAATAGCCAGAAGACCCTATAAGATCGAACCCTCAGAACTATCCGAACTTAATAAACAACTCGATGAGGCTTTGAAGAAAGTTTTCATCCATCCTAGTTCTTCTCCTTGGGCTTGCCCCATCCTCTTCGTGAAGAAGAAGGATGGATCGGATCGAATGGTTGTGGATTATCGGCTAGTGAATCTAGTCACCATAAAGAACAAGTATCCACTCCCCAGGATCAACAATTCGTATGATCAACTCACTGGATCCTCTATCTTTTCCAAAATGGATTTGAGGTTGGGATACCATCAAATGAGAACTAGAAACGGGGATATTCCAGAAACGGCTTTTGTTACTCGTTATGGCCAATACGAGTACACCTCATGTCCTTCGGTTTAACCAATGCCCCATCCACCTCCTCTCGCTTGATGAATTTGATCTTCATGGAGTATTTGGATAAATTTGTCATGGTCTACCTCGACGATATACTCATCTACTCGAAGAACGAACAGGAACATGCCGAGCATCTAAGGCTGGTATTGATGAAACTTCGAGAGCATCGTCTGTATGCCAAATTCTCCAAGTGTGAATTTTGTTACAGGAAGTGACCTACCTAGGCCACGTGATCTCTGGTAAAGGTATTGCTGTCAATCCTGAGAGATTTTAGGCCGTCCTTGATTGGACTCAACCTGAATCGGTTAAGCAAGTTCGGAGTTTCCTTGGCTTAGCGAGCTATTGTCGCCGTTTTGTCGAAAATTTCTCCAAGGTTGCGAAACCTCTGACTGAACTCCTCCAGAAAGATAAAAGGTTCGAGTGGACTCCACAATGCGAGCACACTTTTCAGGAGTTGAAACGACGCCTGACCTCTGCTCCCGTTCTGGTGCCACCAGACTTCTCTAAGGACTTTGTTATCTATTGCGATGCCTCACGACAAGGATTAGGTTGCATTCTTATGCAAGATTGTCATTTGATTGCATACGCATCTTGGAAGTTGCGTCCACATGAGGATAATTATCCAACACATGATCTTGAGCTTGCAGTTGTGGTCCATGCACTGAAAACTTGGCGACATTACCTTCTGGGTAATCGTTGTGAAATTTACACTGATCACCAAAGTCTGAAATATATTTTCACCCAGCCGTATTTGAATCTCAGGCAAAGACGGTGGGTTTAGTTGATTATAGATTACGACTTAGGGATAACTTACACCCCGGGGAAAGCCAATGTCATGGATGATGCACTAAGTCGTAAGTCTTATTGTAACAAACTAATGTTACAACAAGGTCAACCACTTCTCTATGAGGAATTTCGGAAGTTGAACCTCCACATTGTTCCTCAAGGATTCCTTTCCAACAGGTGGTGATCGAAACCAACTCTTAAGGACCAAATTATAGCTGGCCAAAGGAGTGATAAGGCTATTTCCCGGATCAAAGAGAACCTCGTTAGTGGTATCTCTAAGCATTTCTCGATTGATGATCATGGTGTGGTGTTCTTCCAGAACCGTTTGGTGGTTCCCAAGAACCAACATCTTCGGCAGCTGATCCTTAAGGAGGCTCATGATTCTCCTCTCACAATTCATCTGGGTAGTATGAAGATGTACCAGGACCTACGCCAGAGGTTCTGGTGGACTAGGATGAAGAGAGAAACTGCTCAGTTCGTTGCTAAGTGCGACGTTTGTCATCGCATTAAGGCAGAACATCAAATGATTGCTGGCACACTTCAACCTTTAGCTATTCCTGAATGGAAATGGGATAAGGTCGGTATGGACTTCATTACCGGATTTCCCAAGACTAAGAGAGGGAATAATGCTATCTTTGTGGTCATCGACCGCCTTTCCAAAGTGGCTCATTTTCTTCCTGTTCGGGAGAGTATAACGGCTAGCTAGCTAGCGGAGTTATATGTTTCTCGAATAGTTTCTCTTCATGGTGTTCCATTGGAGATTAACTCAGACTGCGGAAGTATCTTTACTTCCTGATTTTGGGAAAGTTTCCAAACCTCTATGGGACTCATCTATCCTTTAGCACTGCTTTCCACCCGCAATCAAGTGGTCAAGTTGAGCGAGTCAATCAAATCCTCGAAGACATGCTCCGAGCTTGTGTTATATCCTTCGATATGAATTGGGGGAAATGTCTTCCATTTGCCAAATTTGCTTATAACAATAGTTATCAATCAAGCTTGGGGAAAGCCCCTTTTAAAGTTCTCTATGGACGAAGGTGTCGAACACCTCTTAACTGGTCAGAGACCAGAGAGAGGCAACTCTTTGGCCCGGATATGATCCAGGATGCAGAGGAGCAAGTTCGCATTATTCGTGAAAAGTTGAAAACAGCCCACTCTCGTCAAAAGAGCCAATATGATCATCATCATAAGGTTGTGACCTAGGAAGTTGACGAGAAGGCTTATCTTCGGGTTACACCTCTAAAGGGTACCCACCAATTCGGTATCAAGGGAAAGTTGGATCCTCGTTACATTGGACCTTTTCGCATTCTTGCTAAACGAGGAGAGGTTGCCTACCAATTGCAACTTCCGCCGCATCTTTCCAAGGTTCATGATGTCTTCCTCGTCTCGCAACTCAGGCGTTGCTTCTCGAACCCTGTCCGTGAAGTAGACCACGAAGCGCTTGATCTCCAAGATAACCTTACATATCGAGAATACCCTGTTCGTATTCTTGATCAAGCTGAGCGTACCACTCGGCATCAGAACATCAAGTTTCTCAAGGTTCAATGGTCACACCATTCTAAGAAGGAGGCCACATGGGAAAGCGAGGATCGTCTTCGACTAGAGTACCCCGCGCTCTTCCCGACGACTTCCAAATCTTGGGACGAGATTCTTTTGAGTGGGGGTGAGTTGTCACATCCCTAGCTAGCTTACTTAGGACAGCATGTGTGTGCATCATGTTTCACTTTTTGCATCAACTTGAAATGGGGATTAACAAAGAAACCCCAAACACCTCACTTGAATCAAAAATTTCCATGCTTGTGAAAAACCAACAAATCCAAAATGCCCATAAAAAATGTTCCCAATGTTTGACAAATGTGGACATGAATCTATCAGGGGTCATTCTAAATATGTGAATATTTATAGCATTTCACAAATAAATATTAAAGCTGCTGAAAATGCCAAATAAGGCATTATAAATATTTCAGTTTTCAAAATATCCTGAAACTTTTTATAGAAGTTTGAAATATTCAAACTAAGTTCTCTAAAATATTTGGGATATTTTATACCTAACATTCGTGCCTAAAAATAAATAAAACACATGTCAGAAAAATAAAACAGAACTGGAATGTTAAACAAAGAAAAGGAGGAAGCACCTTGGCCAGCCCATCTGGCCCAACACCATCGTGGTCCTCCTGGTGGCTAGGAGGAGAGGAGGAGGAGACTTGGCGCAAGGGCCAAGACCTCTAGGCTTCGGCCGAAGGGAGGAGAGGAGGAATCCTCCAATCCTAGTAGGACTAGGACTCCTTCCTTATTTGGTCTTTTTGCCTTTTTCCACCTTTTTCTCTTTCCGCTTTTCTTCCCAGCCGCATGGGCCTTGTGTGGGACTTCCACCAGCCCACTAAGGGCTGGTATTCACCCTCCCACAGCCCATGTAGCCTCTTGGGTCGAAATACCCCTCCCCCCCCGATGGTCCCCCGGTACACTCCCGGCACTCCCGGTACACTACCGATGAGCCCGAAACTTTTTCGGCTTCCAAAATAGGACTTCCTATATATCAATCTTTACCTCCGGACCATTAAGGAGGTCCTCGCGATGTCCGGGATCTCATCTGGGACTCCAAACAACCTTCTCTCACCACCATGTATAACTCTATACTACCGAAACATCATCGAACCTTAAGTGTGCAGACCCTGCGGGTTCGAGAACTATGTAGATATGACCAAGACACCTCTACAGTAAATAACCAATAGATGCCTATATTGGCTCCTACATATTCTAAGAAGATGTTTATCAGTTGAACCTCTATGTCTAGGATTTAGTTAATCCCGTATGATGTTCCCTTTGTTCTTCCGTATGTTACTTGCCTGAGATTCGATCGTCCGTATCTCCATACCTAGTTCAACCTCATTACCGGCAAGTCTCTTTACTCGTTCCGTAATACAAGATCCCGTGACTAACAGTTAGACGCATTGCTTGCAAGTCTTATTGTGATGTTGTATTACCGAGTGGGCCCTGAGATACCACTCCGTCACACGGAGTAACAAATCCCAGTCTTGATCCATGCCAACCCAACAGACACCCTCGAAGATACCTGTAGACCACCTTTATAGTCACCCAGTTATGTTGCGATGTTTGATACACACAAGGCATTCCTCCGGTGTCTATGAGTTGCATGATCTCATAGTCATAGGAACATATACTTGACATGCAGAAAATTGTAGGAATATACTGACACGATCATATGCTACGTTTATAGTTTGGGTCTCGTCCATCCCATCATTCTCCTAATCATTTGATCCCGTTATCAAATGACATCACATGTAAATGGCTAGGAAACCTTGACCATCTTTGATGAAAGAGCTAGTTCACTAGAGGCATACTAGGGACAAAGTGTTGTCTATTCATCCACACATACAATGTGTTTCCAATCAATACAATTATAGCATGGATAATAAACTATTGTCATGAACAATGAAATATAATAATAAACACTTTATTTATTGCCTCTAGTGCATATTTACAACAGTCTCCCACTTGCACTAGAGTCAATAATCTATTTCACATCACTATGTGATTTACATTTTAATGAATCGAACACCCATGCAGTTCTGATGTTGATCGTGTTTAGTCCTTGGAAGAGATTTAGTCAACTGGTCTGCAACATTCAGATCCATGTGCACTTTGAAAATATTTATGTCCTTCTCCTCAATGTAATCGCGGATGGAATTGAAGCGTCGCTTTATGTGTCTGGTCCTCTTGTGAAACCTTGGTTCCTTGGCCAGAGCACTGGCACCAGTGTTGTCACAGAACAGAGTCATTGGATTTAGTGCACTAGGCACTACTTCAAGATCTATCATGAACTGCTTCATCTAGACACCTTCCTTTGCCGCCTCCGAGGCTGCGATGTACTCCGCTTCGCATGTAGAATTGGCTAGCACGCTTTGCTTGGAACTGCACCAGCTTACCGCTCCCCAGTTGAGAATAAATACGTATCCGGTTTGTGACTTAGAGTCATCCGGATCAGTGTCAAAGCTTGCGTCGACGTAACCCTTTACGACGAGCTCTTCATCACCTCCATAAATGAGAAACATTTCCTTAGTCCTTTTCAAGAACTTAAGAATATTCTTGACCGCCGTCCGGTGCTCCATTCCAGGATCTCTTTGAAACCTTTCGGCCATACTTATGGCAACGCTTACATCGGGCCTGGTGCACAGCATTGCATACATGATAGAGCCTACGGCTGAAGCATAGGGGATGACACTCATTTTCTCTCTATGTTCTGCAGTCACTGGGCATTGAGTCTTACTCAACTTCACACCTTGTAACACAGGCAAGAACCCCTTCTTGGACTGATCCATTTTGAACTTCTTCAAAACTTTATCAAGGTATGTGCTCTATGAAAGTGCTATTAAGCGTCTCGATCTATCTCTATAGATCTTAATGCCTAATATGAAAGCAGCTTCTCCTAGGTCCTTCATTGAAAAACTCTTCTTCAAATATTTCTTCATGCTTTCCAGCATTTCTATATTGTTTCCAATATGTCATCTACATATAATATTAGAAATGCTATAGAGCTCCCAATCACTTTCTTGTAAATACAAGCTTCTCCATAAACTTGTATAAACCCAAACGCTTTGATCACCTCATCAAAGCGCAGATTCCAACTCCGAGATGCTTGCACCAGTCCATAAATGGATCGCTGGAGTTTGCAAACTTTGTCAACATTCTCTGGAACGAGAAAACTTTTCGGTTGCATCATATACAACTCTTCCTCAAGGAAATTGTTGAGGAACGCTGTTTTGACATCCATGTGCCAAATTTCATAGTCGAGATATGCAGCTATTGCTAACATGATTCTGACGGACTTAAGCATCGCTACGGGTGTGAAGGTCTCATCGTAGTCAACTCCTTGAAATTGTGAAAAATCCTTTGCCACAAGTCGAGCTTTATAGACGGTGACATTACCGTTCATGTCCGTCTTCTTCTTAAAGATCCATTTGTTCTGAATGGCCTTTCGCCCTTCAGGTAATACTTTCAAAGTCCATACTTTGTTTTCATACATGGATCCCATCTCGGATTGCATGGCCTCTAACCATTTCTCAGAATCCGGGCCCATCATCGCTCCTCCATAGCTCGTAGGTTCATTGTTGTCCAACAACATGACCTCTCAGACAGGGTTGCCATACCACTCAGCAGCAGCACGCGCCCTTGTCGACCAACAAGGTCCAATAGTGACTTGATCCTAAGCTTCATGATCATCATCATTAACTTCCTCTTCAACTATTGTAGGCTCCACAGAAACATCTTTCTGCGCTGCGCTACTCTCTGGTTGAAGTAAAGGTTCAATAACCTCATCAAGCTCTATTTTCGTCCCACTCAATTCTTTCGAGAGAAAGTCTTTCTCAAGAAATGCTCCGTTCTTAGCGACAAACACATTGCCTTCAGATCTAAGATAGAAGGTATACCCAACTGTCTCTTTCGGGTATCCTATGAAGACGCATTTCTCCGCTTTGGCTTCCAGCTTTTCAGGCTGAAGCTTTTTGACATAAGCATCACATCCCCAAACTTTAAGAAACGACAACTTTGGCCTCTTGCCAAACCACAGTTCATATGGCGTCGTCTCAACGGATTTCGATGGTGCCCTATTTAAAGTGAATGCAGTTGTCTCTAATGCATAACCCCAAAACGATAGTGGCAAATCAGCAAGAGACATCATAGAACGCACCATATCTAATAAGGTTCGATTATGACGTTCGGACACACCATTACGCTTGGTGTTCCGGGTGGTGTCAACTGTGAAACAATTCCACACTGTCTTAAGTGACTGCGAAACTCACAACTCAGATATTCACCTCCTCGATCAGATCGGAGGAATTTAATCTTCTTGTTACGATGATTCTCAACTTCACTCTGAAACTGCTTGAACTTTTCATACATTTCAGACTTGTGTTTCATTAGTTAAATATATCCATATCTACTTAAGTCATCAGTGAATGTGTGAAAATAATGATATCGACCGCGTGCTGCAACATTCATTGGACCGCACACATCAGTATGTATGATTTCCAACAAGTCACTTGCCCATTCGATTGTTCCCAAGAACGACATTTTAGTCATCTTGCCCATGAGGCATGGTTCACATGTGTCAAGTGATTCAAAATCAAGTGACTCCAAAAGTCCATCATCATGGAGCTTCCTCATGTGTTTTACACCAATATGACCCAAATGGCAGTGCCACAAGAAAGTGGTACTATCATTATCAACTCTACATATTTTGGCATCAATGTTATGAACATGTGTATCATCACTATCAAGATTCAATATAAATAAACCCCTCACATTAGGTGCATGACCATAAAAGATATTACTCATATAAATAGAACAATCATTATTCTCTGACTTAAATGAGTAACTGCCTCGCAATAAACAAGATCCAGATATAATGTTCATGCTTAACGTAGGCACTAAATAACAATTATTTAGGTTCATCACTAATCCCGATGGTAATCGAAGAGAGAGCGTGCCGACAGCGATCACATCAACCTTGGAACCATTTCCCACGAGCATCGTCACTTCGTCCTTCGCCAGCCTTCGTCTATTCCGTAGTTCCTGTTTTGAGTTGCAAATGTGAGCAACCGAACCGGTATCAAATACCCACGCACTACAACGAGAGCTAGTAAGGTACACATCAATAACATGAATATCATATATACCTTGTTTGTTGTTGGCCGCCTTCTTGTCAGCCGGGTACTTGGGGCAGTTCCGCTTCTAGTGACCAGTTCCCATCCAATGAAAGCACTCAGTTTCTGGCTTGGTCCAGCCTTGGGCTTCTTTACAGGAGTAGCAACTGCTTTGCCATCCTTCTTGGATTTACCCATCTTGCCCTTGGCCTTGCCATTCTTCTTGAAACTAGTGGTTTTATTGACCATCAACACTTGATGTTCTTTCTGGATTTCAGACTCAGTGACTTTTAGCATCGCAAACAGCTCGGCGACTGATTTGTTCATCCCGTGCATGTTATAGTTCATCACAAAGCTCTTGTAGCTAGGTGGCAGTGATTGAAGAACTCTGTCAGTGATCGCCTTTGCCGGAAGGGGCATTCCCAACTCCACCAGACGAGTCGAATACCCAGACATTCTGAGTATATGTTCACTGATAGACCCGTTCTCCTCCATTTTGCAAACATAGAACTTATCGGAGGTCTCATACCTCTCGATCCGAGCATTCTTCTGAAAGATAAACCTCAACTCCTAGAACATCTCATATGCTCCATGACGTTCAAAACGTCTTTGAAGTCCCAGTTCTAAGCCATACAACATTGCACACTGAACTATTGAGTAATCCCCAGAACGTGCCTCCCAAGCGTTCTTAACGTCTTCGGATGACATGTCTTCGGATTGGTCACCAAGCGGTGCATCAAGGACATATGATTTCTAGGAAGTCGTGAGGATAATCCTCAGATTACGGGCCAGTCAACAAAGTTACGTCCATCATCTTTCAACTTAGCTTTCTCTAGGAACGCATTAAAATTCAGGGGTGCTACTGCGTGAGCCATTGATCTACAACATAAATATGCAAAGGTTACTTAGACTATTGTTCAAGATAATGAGTTTAGTTAATCAAATTACTAAAGCTCCCACTCAAAGTGACATCCCTCGGGTCATCTAAGTGTCACATGATCCAAATCCACCAACACAAGTCCGATCATCACGTGAGTTGAGGTGGTTTTAATGGTGAACACCATCATGTTGATCATATCTACTATATGAATCATGTTCGACCCTTCGGTCTCTTGTGTTCCGAGGCCATGTCTGTACATGCTAGGCTCGTCAAGTATAACCCGAGTGTTCTGCATGCGCAACATTGGCTTGCACCCGTTGTATGTGAACGTAGAGCCTATCACACCCGATCATCACATGGTGTCTCGACACGACAAACTTTCGCAACGGTGCACATTCGGGGAGAACACAATTTATCTTGAAATTAAGTGAGGGATCACCTTATAATGCTACCGTCATCCTAAGCAAAACAAGGTGCATAAAAGGATTAACATCACATGCAAATCATAAGTGACATGATATGGCCATGAACTTGTGATCTTGATCTCCATCTTGAAAGCACCGGCATGATCTCCATCACCACCGGCACGACACCATGATCTCCATCATCTTGATCTCCATTAATGTGTCGCCATCGGGGTTGTCGCGCCCACCATGCTTCTACTACTATTGCTACCGTTTAGCGATAAAGTAAAGCATTAGATAGCGCTTAATGATTGACACGCAGGTCATACAATAATTAAAGACAACCCTATGGCTCCTGCCGGTTGCCGTACTCATCGATATGCAAGTCGTGATATTCTATACAACACATGATCATCTCATACATCACATATATCTCATCATGTAATTGGCCATATCACATCACAACATACCCTGCAAAAACAAGTTAGACATCCTCTAATTGTTGTTGCATGTTTTACGTGGCTGCTACGGGTATCCAGCAAGAATAATTCTCACCTACGCATAAACCACAACGGTGATACATAAGTTGCTTTTCAACCTTCTCAAGGACCGCCTTAGTCGAATCTGATCCAACTAAAGTAGGAGAAACAGACACCCGCCAGCCATCTTTGCGCAATGAAGTTACATGTCAGTCGATGGAACCGGTCTCTCGTAAGCGTACGAGTAAGGTTGGTCCAGGACGCTTCATCCCACAATACCGTTGAACCAAAACACGACCAAGGGAGGAAGAAATCTAAGCATCAACGCCCACAAACTCTTTGTGTTCTACTCGAGATCAAATCTACACATAGATCTAGCTCATGATGCCACTGTAGGGGAACGTTGCATGGGAAATATAAAAAAATCCTACGCACACGCAAGATCTAGCCATGGTGATGAGCATATGCGAGAGGGAGAGTGGATCTACGTACCCTTATAGATCGCTAAGCGGGAAGGGTTAAGAAACACGGTTGATGTAGTCGAATGTCTTCGCGATCCAAATCGCCGAGCGTCTCGCGATCCAATCACGATCCGTCCTGATCAAGCACCGAACGGACGACACCTCCGCGTTCAGCACACGTACAGCTTGATGACGATCTCCGCCTTCTTCATCCAGCAAGAGGGAGCGGAGAGGTAGATAAGTTTTCCGGCAGTGTGATGGCGCTGCGGTGATGGTGGTGGAGTAATCTCAGCAAGGCTTCGCCTAAGCACAGCTGAAACCGATCTAGAGGAGAAACTACAAACTAGAGGGTAGGGTTGCACGTGGCTGAAAATCTTGTGCCAAAACCCTAAAACCCTCTAGGATATATAGGAGGAGAGGAGGAGGAGACTTGGCGCAAGGGCCAAGCCCTCTAGGCTTCGGCCGAAGGGAGGAGAGGAGGAATCCTCGTCCAATCCTAGTAGGACTTGGACTCCTTCCTTATTTGGTCTTTTTGCCTTTTTCACCTTTTTCTCTTTGGGATTTTCTTCCCAGTCGCATGGTCCTTGTGTGGGACTTCCACCAGCCCACTAAGGGCTGGTATTTACCCTCCCACAGCCCATGTAGCCTCTTCGGTCGAACTACCCCTCCCGATGGTCCCCCGGTACACTATCGGCACTCCTGGTACACTACCGATGAGCCCAAAACTTTTTCGGCTACCAAAACAGGACTTCCTATATATCAATCTTTACCATTGGACCATTTCGGAGCTCCTCGTTACGTCCAGGTTTTCATCCGGGACTCCGAACAACCTTCGGTCACAACCATGCATAACTCTATACTACCGAAACGTCACCGAACCTTAAGTGTGCAGACCCTCCAGGTTCGAGACTATGTAGACATGACTGAGACACCTCTACGGTCAATAACCAATAGATGCCTATATTGGTTCCTACATATTCTAAGAAGATGTTTATCGGTTGAACCTCTATGTCAACGATTTAGTTAATCCCGTATGATGTTCCCTTTGTTTTTCGGTATATTACTTGCCCGAGATTCGATCGTCGGTATCTCCATACCTAGTTCAAACTCATTACCGGCAAGTCTCTTTACTCGTTCCGTAATACAAGATCCCGTGACTAACACTTAGTCACATTGCTTGCAAGGCTTATTGTGATGTTGTATTACCGAGTGGGCCCTGAGATACCTCTCCGTCACATGGAGTAACAAATCCCGGTCTTCATCCATGCCAACCCAATAGACACCCTCGAGGATACCTGTAGAGCACCTTTATAGTCATCCAATTAGGTTGCGGCATTTGATACACACAAGGCATTCCTCTGGTGTCCATGAGTTGCATGATCTCATGGTCATAGGAACATATACTTGACATGCAGAAAACTATAGCAATAAACTAACACGATCATATGCTATGTTTATAGTTTGGGTATCGTCCATCCCATCATTCTCCTAATGATCTGATCCCGTTATCAAATGACATCACATGTCAATGGCTAGGAAACCTTGACCATCTTTGATCAACGAGCTAGTTCACTAGAGGCATACTAGGGAGAGAGTGTTGTCTATTCATCCACACATGCAATGTGTTACCAATCAATAGAATTATAGCATGGATAATAAACAATTATCACGAACAAGGAAATATAATAATAAACACTCTATTTATTGCCTCTAGGGCATATTTCCAACACATAGTGCATAAATTTGATCAATGGTAATTCCAATCATTTTGTTCTAGCATCATTATAAATCATAAACAGTAGCTCACCTCATAAAACTTCTCATGATGAAATAACAAGCTATCCACATGTTAAAGTATAGACTAACAAACTATGCTTTCAATTACCAAACAATTGCAATTCATCTTATTTTCAGGAAGGGTCTATGTAAGAGCTTTGATTTATCAAATTCCAAATACTCAACTATCATATTGTCTTCCATGATTGCTAGCAATCAAAGCATATTTTTAGAACAAATAGCATCCATCGAACACAGAGAAAGATAGGGGCTTAATATTTCTCCTCCAAACTTATTTATCTTATAGATAATTGTCAACAATAATAATTCATGATCAAATATATTTGAATGGCCATATATGCGTGGATCTTTCCCCAACACATGATGCTTGCCAAGAGAAAAAGGGAAAATATAGGAAGTGGTGAAGATCACCATGACTCTTGCATAAAGGTATGTTGTCGAAAGTAAAAGATAGGCCCTTTGCACAGGGAAGCATTGATTTGCAGAGGTGCTAGAGATGAATAATAATTTCAGGCAGTACGCTTTCATTGTCACCATAATAACTGAGAGATCTCAGTATCTTCCATGCTAGGTACATTATAGGAGGTTCACAAATAGAAAGGTAAAAAATTTACTACCCCTCCACCAATCAATAACACTCCACGGCGAGCCAAATCCACGGGTACCGTCCATACCAAAAACATTCCTGGGGGAGTTTTGTTTAATTATTTGCATTTTTTTGCTTTGATTTCGGGACTAGGAATCCCTATTACCAGCCACTTTCTCGTGAGTGATAGTGAATCAACACATATCGTGAGAATAACCCACCTAGCATGGAAGATACTGACAGCCCCTAGTTACTATATGAGCGATTTGGGCATACAAAACAGAATATTATTTGAAGGTTTAGAGTTTGGCACATGCAAATTTACTTGGAACGGCAGGTAAATACCACATATAGGTAGGTATGGTGGACTCATATGGAACAACTTTGGGCTAATATGAAGTTATATTTCTACTTGGTGCGGAAGTTTTGGCTAATATGAAGTGGAAGAAAGCACCACATGTTGGAGGATCCATAACAATATAACTTATATACAAATATACCCAAGCATAACTCATTAAGTTGTCTTCCTTGCCCAACTTCAACTAATTTGCTCAAGTTTCAAAATAATTAATGGGTATTCACAATCATAGAAGATGTCCAATATAGTATATTTATATGTGAAATCTCTCTTCCTTCAATATTTTTTGATGAATTGTTCAAGTGACCAATGCGGTGTTTGCTAATTTTCGATAATTTTTACCACCTATACTTATTATACATGAAGTCATTAATCCCCATGGGATAAGCAAATAAAACATATATAATTTAAGATTTATGATATTTGATTCATTCAACCATTTACTCATAGGATATATGTTAAGCACAAGAGTAAATGACAAAACTACTCCAAAACATATAAGTGAAGATCAATGAGTAGTCAAACAATTAAGTAGCTATGTGAGGACTCTCTCTCCCTCAATAAATATTTTCAGATCTTAAGTACTTTATTCAAACATAAAGCAAAAGGAAAATAGCACTCCAAGAATAGCACACGTCATGTGAATGAATGAAAATTTAAGCTCAACATAGGCTAACCGATAATTGTTGATGAAGAGAGGTGGGATGAGTAGCATCCCCAAGCTTAGATGCTTGATATTTCTTGAAATATTTACTTGGGGTGACTTGGTCATCCCCAAGCTTGAGATTTTGTATCTCTTTCAATCCTCTCATACCACGGTTTCACCTATTCTCACAAACTTCATCCACACAAAACTCAAAAGGAACTCGTGAGATAGGTTATATTCCTCGAACACCTACGCACACCTACAATTGCAAAAGACCCTTTCATAGAGGAGCCCCCGCAAGCAGTCGGTCCCGCAAATCAGACTGAAGTTGACGTCCCAGCTGTGGTTGAGCTAGTCGTGGAAATGCTAATGATCATTACCGAGTGGACTCAGCCTTATTTAGCATATTTTCTCCATCAACAACTCCCAGAAGACGAAGAATAAGCTCGCCAGATCGTCTGGTGGTCTAAGTCATATGAAGTCATGGGAGATCAGTTGTACAAGAAAAGCACCACGGGAGTCACTCAAAAATGCACCTCACCCAAAGATGGACTCCAGATTCTGCATGATATTCACTCGGGGACTTGTGGCCATCACACATCCTCTCGAACCCTGGTCGCCAAAGCATCCCCGGCAGGCTTTTATTGGCCCCGAGCGAATGAAGCTGCCAAGGAGCTAGTGGACAAGTGTGTCGGATGTCAGTTCTATAAGAACAAGTCTCACAAGCCCACCTCCGTGCTGAAGACAATTCCTCTCACTTGGCCATTCACCATGTGGGGCATTGACATGATTGGACCCTTGTGGACAGGGACGAGTGGGTTCACTCACCTGCTCGTAGCAGTCGATAAATTCACCAATTGGATTGAAGCTAAGCCCATCAAGAGTCTGGATGCAGGCACTGTCGTGAGCTTCATTCGGCAGATTATCTATAGATTCGACATGCTGCACAACATCATCATGGATAATGGGAATAACTTCGACACGGATGAATTTTGTGATTTGCTACTCTCAAGGCACTTAGGTTAATTACGCCTCCATGGCTCACCCGTAGTTAAACAGACAAGCAGATCGAGCAAACGGAATGATACTCCAAGTATTGAAACCCCGACTGATGAGAGATTTGAAGCATGCTATGGGAGTGTGGGTCTAAGAACTATCATCGGTCTTATGGGGCATCCGGAAAACCCCAAACCCCTGCACACAAAGCACTCCTTTCTTCATGGTCTATGGGTCAGAAGCCGTGCTGCCGTGTGATCTTCAATTCAATTCCCCCCAAGTGGAACAATATGATGAAGTCGGGCCGAAGCAGCACATCAAGACGGTTTCAACCTCCTAGAAGAAGAAAGGGAGTTAGCCCTCATAAGGTCCACGCTCTATGAACAAGAGCTGAGGGGCTACCATGATAGACAGGTCAGAGGCCGAGCATTTCAGGTAGGGGATCTCGCCCTCTGATTGGATCAGCAGAGAACCCACAAGTTGGCACCTCCGCGGCAGGGGTCGTACGTCATCTCCAAAGTCCTGCACAATGGAGCATATCGATTGTACAACATCAATTATGACGTTGAAGAACCTCGGACTTGGAATGCGAATCTGCTTCGCAAGTTCTACACATAGAACATGATGAATGTACATTAAGACTTTCATAATAAATCTGAGTGGTCTCGATGAATGAAGCTCTATTTCATCTGACTCTCTTGAAATTTGGCTACCACCCCCAGTGGGTGTAAAACGCAAAACACTTAGTTGCAAACCTAATTTTGCCTAAGTACAAATTACTCCGAGTGTAGGTTTTACCAACACTCGGGGGCTTGGTTGCGACTCCGCATCACCTAAGTTAACAAATTACTCTGAGTGAAGGTCTTACCTGCACTTGGGGGCTTAGCTCCGACTCCGTGTTGCCTAAGTTAACAAATCACTCTGAGTGAGGGCCTCGTCTGCACTTGGGGGCTTAGCTGCGACTTCGCGTCGCTTAAGTTAACAAATTACTCCCAGTGAAGGTCTTACCTGCACTCGGGGGGGGGGGGGGTAGCTGCGACTCCGTGTCGCCTAAGTTAACAAATTACTTCGAGTGAAGGTCTTACCAACACTCGGGGGCTTAGCTGCGACTCCGCATCGCCTAAGTTAACAAATCACTCTGAGTGAAGGTCTTACCAACACTCGGAGGCTTAGTTGCGACTATGCGCCGTCTAAGTTAACAAATCACTCCGAGTGAGGGCCTCATCTACACTCGGGGGCTTAGCTACGACTCCGCGCCGCCTAAGTTAACAGATTACTCCGAGTGAAGGTCTTACCAAAACTCGGGGGCTTAGCTGCGACTCCGCGTCGCATAGGTTAACAAATCACTCCGAGTGAGGCCCTCTTCTCCACTCGGGGGCTTAGTTGTGACTCTGTGTCACCTAAGTTAGCAAATTACTCTGAGTGAATGTCTTACCAACACTCGAGGACTTAGCTGCGACTCCGCATTGCCTAAGTTAACAAATTAGTCCGAGTAAAGGTCTTACCAACACTCGGGGGCTTGGCTGCAACTCTGCATCGCCTAAGTTAACAAATCACTCTGAGTAAAGCTCTTACCAACACTGGGGGGCTTGGCTGTGATTCCGCGTCGCCTAAGTTAACAAATCAATCCGAGTAAAGGTCTTACCAACACTCGGGGACTTTGTCACGATCCCGCATCACCTATGTTTAAAAACACTTCGAGTGGGACATTCTCCACACTCAATTTTCAAGTTGAACAGGACCATCATTGTTCATCTATACGACAAACTACTCTGAGTGAAGGCCTCGCCTGCACTCGGGGTCTTAGCTTCGACTCCGCGTCTCGCAAGTTAACAAATCACTCCGAGTGAAGGTCTTACAAACACTCGGGGGCTTAGCTACGATTCTGCATCGCCTATGTTATGATTCACTTCAAGTGTAAACATTAAAAGATCAGGCAAAGATATAGCAGAGAAGAATTGCATTGTTCGAACTGAAAGTACGGACAATAGGAGCCTCAGGCTTGTTTAAAGGTCTTACAAATACCACTCGGCATTCCGAGGCAAATGATTAAATAAATTTTTGTTAACCCGACGATCACACGGGGTTAGGCACTGCTTCAAGGAAAGTGTCCAGGTCAAGGCTTTCTACGATTCGGGAGGTGTCCTCCATGAACATCTCCATGAAGTCTTCAATTCTGGTGTTTTTCCGATTGGCGACCTCCAAAGACTTCAGTTTCTTCTCGTCCACTCCCTTGCAGTGGACTCGAACCATTGAAAGAGCAATGTCAACCCCAGCTCAGGCTGCTGATTTCTTCCACATCTTCACTCGGTGTGGCACCTCTCTCACTTGGTTCAATGTGGACTCTAGATCCTTCGCACGTTCTTCGTCAGAAAAGTGATCCTTTTCAATGTCCACGATGCCAAGGCGGAGCCTCCTAAAATTTGAAACTGCCTCGTCAACACGTTCTTCCAGTCGGAGATAGGCCATGGCAGCGCTAACCTTGAGTAGCTCTTGGGATGGATCTAGCTCCCTCTCAATCTTCTCAGTCTTATCGGTGATGTCAAAGCAGAATTCTGAATTCGTCCCAATGAAAAGAAGAATCAGATTCAAACAAACTTCATCCGGTCAATCAAAATATACGCGGCTCATTTGGGAAAGCTTACCATTGAGTTTTTTGCTCACGGTGTCACCGAACTCCTCGACGAACTGCACCATCTCAGCCTTCTTTGCAGTAATGTGCTCGAATTTGGCCTTCCACTCGGCGATCTCCTCCTTGGTCTTCTTCACAGGGGCTTAAAGGGACTTCTTCTCCTCCTCGAGCTTCCCGACTGATTTCAGCTGCTCCTCAGCCTCCCTGGCCTTTCGACTGGCCTCCTTCTGAGCCTCTGCCAGCTCAGTTTCCTTCTTCTTGAGGGTCATCTTCACGGTTACTAAAGAAACAGAATTCTTTATTCTCTCGACAAGATTAGGATTTTTCTCCATGAAAATCTGGTGAAGTGGACTCAGTCGGACAAGGAGAACCAGGAACAACCATAGCAGTCGGATAAGAAATGCAATACCTTCCAGCGCTTTCTTCTCCTGCACCAATCGAATGGTCTTGGCTTTCTCAGCCTCCTGATCAAGGCGTAGGGCAAGCCCCTCCTCCTTCAGAGCATTATAGTGGCTTCCGAGCTCACAGACAAACTACAAACAACAAATAGGAAGGAAAATTTCAGACACACAAGACATACGATTCGTCAATCAAATATGACATTAAGATCTCTCGGTCGGGCTTCAAAACTCTAAGACTATCGTTAACTGCTTCAGTCGACGGCAGCCTCGAGGACTACACCCAGTGGGTGCGCTCAGCGCGCCCCCATTAGAGAATTCAAGTTCAAGGTATTCCTACGCTGTTAAGACTACCGCCGACTGCTTCAGTCGACGACAGCCTAGGGGACTACACCCAGTGGGTGCACTCAGCGTGCCGCCACTAGAAAACCAACACCCAGTGGGTGTGCCGAGAAGCAAACCCACTCGGGATCAAAACTACTGACAGATCAACCAAGATACTGAATGAGGAAGGTACTTACGAGAGTACTTACTCGAACATTCTTCTGTAATACTGCGCTAGCGCCATACGCCATCTTCAGCTTGTCGCACATCAGCTCCAACTGGATCAACGCTTCCTTGCTCGCTCCTGTCTGGTCCTTCGGGACATGGTGCATCTAGAAGATGTTGGTCTCACGAGGAACCAGCATAAGGGATGATGTACCAGTCCCGAGAGCAACTCCAGCGCCCGAGCTGGTCCCCGGTGACATCGCCAAAGCACCGGCAAGAGATGCCTCCGGCATGACACCCTCCATGTTCGTGGAGGGATTAGGTGGATCAGCTTTGTCGACCACAACGACATCAATCACGTCAGTCGGGGATACAAGCATTAAAAAATCATTCAGATATGAGATCGAAGCAAAGTTACAAGAATATATTAGAAAAGTCTCAAAATTTTACCCTTCGAGGACGCCGCATCTACTTAAGCTCGCTCCTTCTCTAGGGTCGGAAGCTCTTGACAAGTCGTTGAAGTATCGACACTACACAAGGAAACATTCGGAATCTTCAAGCTCACTCGGATGGACTTAAACAATAACATTCGAACGAATTTACTTACGCTGAAGCAACGGGGATGGTCATCTTGATCTTCGTAATGAAAACTTCCTTTCGAGGCTTGGTGGCGATAACCTCTCCCGATGTAGGATCACAATGAAGGACGGTTCTGTAGACCTGCTCTCCCTCGCGACGTTGCACACCGGTGTTAGGGATAGAGTCGACTACGGTGGTGACGCAAGTTGTGAGATGAGGCACTGCCCTAGGTGTTTTCGATATGTGTTTGGCCGAAGCGGTAAGAAGTATATATAGGAGAACCAGAGGAGGTATCATGTCGCGATCACGATATCAAACCTACTTGGTTTCCAAGTCAAACACCAAAAAATAAACTTTTCTATCAAGACACCCAAATATGAAACGACAAAAAGAAGTTGTGCCCCAGCAAGACGACCTACCAGATTTTGCTGGACCATTCACGTGCATGTAGCACATACGTGTCGTCCCGGCCCGGCCCGGAGAGGCAAGCGAGCGCTCGTGTCGTCTTCTCTTTATATCCTTCACACCTCATTAAGTGCGATGTTCACTAATAGAAAAAAAGGCTTTCGTCACAGCTCGATCTACACATTAGTCCCGGTTGCATTACGAACCGGGACTAATGTGAGCATTAGTCCCGGTTCGAGCGGCTAGGGCGCCGGTCGGGCATCAGTCCCGGCTCAAATGGGACCTTTAATCTCGGTTCTTGTCTCCAACTGAGACTAAAGGCCTTTACTCCCGGTTGGAGACACGAACCGGGACTAAAGGATATCGGCCCTTTTAGTCCCAATTGGTGTCGGCCCTTTTACTCCCGGTTGGTGTCTCCAACCGGTACTAAAGGCTAGACCTTTAGTCCCGGTTGGAGATACAAACCTGTACTAAAGGGTTTTGAAAGTTTTTTTTTGTTTTTGCTATTTGTTTTCTGTTTTTAGTTTCTGTTTTAAATTGCTTATATCTTTTAGGATATTTGATGTTTTTCAGTGATTCTTTTTGCATTAGATTCAAAATTTTGTCTAGTTTGTGTTTATGCAATTAGTTTTCCTGTTTTAATGAATTAAATTTGAATTTTTTCAAATTTGCTTCAAACCCTAAATTATGAATAACTTGAGTTTAAAAATAGTTTTAAATTTAATTCTTTTTGCTCCTAGGCACATGTTAGATGGTCCATGTTAAACGCACAAAAAGTATGGAGTTTAAATAAGTTTAAAAAAATGAAATGCCTTTGTAATAGATGATTTTTCGTCCAAAACTCTGATACTTCGAAAGGAATTGTCCAGTTTGTACACGAAGTGCATCTAGTTTTTACCATAACCCTCTCAACATTTTAGCACATGCTATGTGGGTGAAATAATTATACCATGCCAAGTTTCAACCTTTTCATAGTTCATTTGTAGTGCTTTTCAATTTCAGGATCATTAAGCTCAAGAAAAATTAATAATGCATGAAAAATAGCGAATGAAGTGGGTAATGGTTGAAAATTGATGATGTGGCTTTGAATGGTGCATGTTGAACGCACAAAAACTCTTGAGTTTAAATAAGTTTAAAAAATGAAATGCCTTTGTAACAGATGATTTTTCGTCCCAAACCCTAATACTTCGAAAGGGATTGTCCAGTTTGTACACGAAGTGTATCTAGTTTTTACCGTAACCCTCTAAACTTTTTAGCACATGCTATGTGGGTAAAATGATGATACCATGCCAAGTTTCAACATTTTCAGAGTTCATTTGTAGTGCTTTTCAATTTCGTTGAACGCACAAAAAGTCTGGAGTTGAAACAAGATTAAAAAACTGTTATGAAAAAGTAAACGACTATAACTTTTGCATACGATTTGGAAAAAAGTGTTATGAAAATTATTTTTATTTTAATAAATGATGTCATATTTGGATTCTTCATGTTTTCCTGACAATAATGGATATATTATTTGTGGAATTTTGATTTACGGATTTAAAGATATTAATTATGCCATATTAAATTAATAAATTGCAAAAAATGAATAAAATAATATTATAACTTATTTTAGTTTCATTTTAATTCAATATTATTATTACTTATTTTATTTTGAACTTTTTATTATTTTGGTTTTCTCGTTTTTGTTTTTGAGAATTTTAGAGATTTTTTTGATTTTTTTCCTTTTTTGAAGTTTTTTGGAGTTTTTAAATTAAGCATTGTTGTTTTTAATCATTGTTGTTTATTTTAATAATTTTTTGGAATTAAAAAAATAAATCAAGTTACATCAAGACCTAAGGGTTAATAAGATTGATAGCTTACTATTGTCAAGAAAACAACAATTGCAAACTTGGAAACTAGGGATGATAGAACTCGAAAGTTAAGCGTGTTGGGGTTGGAGCAATGAGAGGATGGGTGACCGGTCGGGAAGTTAGACGATTTGGAATGAGATTAAATTGTCAAATAATTCCAGAGCAGTGAGGAGGGGTGATTAGAGATTAAATTGTTAAATAATTTCAAAGCAGCGAGGAGCACTTTAGTCCCGGTTCGTAATCCAACCGGGACTAAAAGTGGAGGCCTTTAGTCCCGGCCCTTACGAACCGGGACAAAAGGCCCGTTTTCTACTATTTGTTGATAACCCACTATATAAAGTGGTCCAGCACTTTCTCAACTAATAGTATAAGACTAAAGTTTTAGCACCACCACTGGCCATTTTTCTTATGGGCCGCTTTGAGATTTTAGAAATTGTTAATGGGCCAAACCCATTTATTTCTGACAATCCATACACCTTCTAAAGGTAAGATGCAGATCCACTACATGTCTCCATACAACACTTGGGCCATGGAGGCATCTTGTTGCTCACAGATCACAAAAAAAATCCCCGAACCTAGTTTTAAGAGAGCACTCCCCTAACCAAGTAACATTCCAAAAGGACACATTTTCTCCATTCCCAGGAACCCATCTATAAAAGAGTTTAGCATCAAATAAAACTCAAGTTATACTTTTCCATAATTGAGAATCATTTCCAGCTCTAGCCCACAATATATTGGGTTTATGAATGGTATGCTTGAAGCATAGGAGTTTTTTCCAATCACCATTCCTATCATCAAAAAATATTCTCCATGACGCCAACAAAGCCATGTCATAAGGAACACCCAACCCACCAAACATAGACTTGGTTACACTTAGAAAACATTGACTTTTTGATTCAGTTTATACACCATCTGTTTGGAAACAGAGGTAGTGGTATATAGGATATCATCGGATTACAACAAGACGTAAGCTAGAGAGGTACCTTTACGGAGAATAAAGAGGGGACAGTGACACTTGGTAGAAAAGACAAATCTAGCTGTAAATTTCGTTGACGATCTAATTATATTAATTTGGTTGCCTTAGTGGCTAAGGCTTTGGCCATTCCAAACAAGAAAAGACAAATTTGTTGGCTCGATAAATTTATTTGATTGATCATCCGAGATAATGAGCGTGTTTAGTTGGCTAATTACCTGGTTCCCACATGCGCCGGCCGCATGTGAGATGCATAATGATCGATGTTCTCCATGTTAATACTTCGATTGGTTCCCACGCGAGGTCGCGTGCGTCGCATGTTACATCCATGTTACCGTACAACCTAGCACGGAATAAAACATCCCTTCCTGAGGTTGGTTCAATATAACCTGAGGCAGTACCCGGTATACACCTCCTTCTCACCCGGTGACGACCCCTCCCTATAGCTGCCAAATCCCAAGTCGTCGTTGCTGGAGAAGCATGTTTAATCCGGGGCAGAAAACGTTCAAGATCCTGTGCCGCGCCGACGAGGGGTACTGCGTCACCGTCCGCGGTGGAGACGTTGGCGATGCCGCCGTCGTCATGGCGGCAGCAGACCCCGACGACGAGTACCAGGCAAGGCAGCCTCCACTGTTCGATCGATAGTTAGTTCACTTCCATTCAATTGTGAAACTCGATCAATGTTTTTAGCTTTTCATTACATGGATCTATCTGACCCGCATGTGCATGATCGATATGAGCGGTTGCAGCACTGGTACAAGGACATGAGGCGCAGCACGAGGGTGAAGGACGAGGAGGGGTACCCGGCGTTCGCGCTCGTCAACAAGGCCACCGGGCTAGCCATCAAGCACTCTCTCGGCCAGTCCCATCCCGTGAGTACCAACCCAACCAGTAATTCAGTGCCGTTCTCGATTGAATTTTCTTGGATCTTTCTAATTTGTGTCCCTGCTGTGCTGAAGTATCAATCGTTTCTCAAATCACATGGATTGATCTTCGCAGGTAGATCTGGTGCCGTACGAGTACGACCCAGCGGTAATGGACCTGTCGGTGCTGTGGACGCAGAGCAAGGACGTGGGCGACGGCTTCCGCTGCATCCGCATGGTCAGCAACATCTATCTCAACTTCGACGCCTTCGAGGGCGACCCGGAGGTCCAGGACGGCACCGTTGTCGGGCTGTGGGAGTGGAACGAGGGGGGGAACCAGTGCTGGAAGATCCTGCCGTGGGGCACCAACGCCGATGCCGATGCTCCAGCGCCTGCAGCATCCTACGGCGACGAGGAGTACGGGGGAAATGATGCGGCGCCACAGGACAGAGGCCAAGGGTACGACGACGATGGCCTGCCTCCTGCGCTGTCCTCTCAGTGCACGGTGCGCATCTTCTGCAGCACCGACGAGGAGTACAGCGTCGCCGCGAGGGACGGTACCGTGTGCCTCGTGCCCACTGACCCCAGCAACGAGTTGCAGGTGACAACTGAACAGATCCATGAATAATCAAACCATGCATCGCCATCATCGATTCGATCCTAATTAATTAATTACTCGGCTAATAAATAAAGTAAATATCCAACGAAATGTATGTATGTATGTGTACAGCACTGGGTGAAGGACATGCGGCGCAGCACCAGCATCAAGGACGAGGATGGGTACCCTGCGTTCGCCCTGGTGAACAAGCTCACCGGTGAAGCCATCAAGCATTCCCTTGGAGAGAGCCACCCTGTAAGCTCATAACGAGTTCACCGTTAACTAATTAGGTTTTTGCAATTGCAATGCCGCAAACTGAGAATATGTACCACAGGTTCGCCTTGCGCGCTACGACCCGGACTACCTGGACGAGTCGGTGCTGTGGACGGAGAGCGAGGACGTCGGCGACGGCTTCCGCTGCGTCCGCATGGTGAACAACATCCACCTCAACTTTGACGCCCTCGACGCCGGTGAGGGCCAGAGCGGCGTGCACGACGGCACCGCCATCGTCCTGTGGGAGTGGTGCGAGGGCGAGAACCAACGCTGGAAGATCCTTCCTTGGAGTGAGTAAATATGGAAGATCCTTCCTTGGTGTGAGTAAATATGGAAGCTGGACACGGCCGGGGCCGCTTCTTTTTCCGCCACCATTGTGTTTCTCGTTAGAAACACAGGATTTCCATGGCTGCTGTCTAAGCAAGTGTGTTTTGTCATGTGGTGGATCACTAGCTCAGGAGATCTATTTTCGTGCGTGCGTTGATTAATTTGTATCTTGTGTTTTCAACGAGTAATAATTAATCTTCTTTCTTTTTGGTGTTAAGCATTGAATTCATACTTCAGCCAATTCATTTAAAAGTCCAAACTGAGAAAGAAAGGCGAGCAATATATTTCAACACTTCCTCTTACGTCTAAGCTAGTTTAGTTTTTAGACATGGCTTCGTAGGACACAAAATCTTTTTTTAATATTGTGTTCACGGTGGAGAGAGGCGGGCAATATATGTTGTTCGCATGGTGAACAACATCCACCTCAACTTTGACGCCCTCGACCCCGGCGAGGGCCAGGGCGGCGTGCACGACGGCATCGCCATCGTCCTGTGGGAGTGGTGCGAGGGCGAGAACCAACGCTGGAAGATACTTCCTTGGAGTGAGTAAATCTGGAAGATCGCTCCTTGGTGTCATGGTGTGAGTAAATAACCAAATATGGAAGCTGGACACGGCCGGGGCCGCTTCTTTTTCCGCCACCGTTGTGTTTCTCGTTAGAAACACATGATTTCCATGGTTGCTGAGACAGCCCTGTCTAAGCAAGTGTGTTTTGTCATGTGGTGGATCACTAGCTCAGGAGATCTATTTCCGTGTGTGCGTTGATTAATCTGTATATTGTGTTTTCAAAGAGTAATAATTAAATTTTTTTAAGTGTCAACTATTGAATTCATATTCCAGATAACTCATTTAAAAGTCCAAAGTGCCGGAGAAAGATGGGCAATATATTTCAACACTCTCCCTCACGTCTAATCTAGTTCAGTTCTTACACATGGGTTTGATGTAGGCCATGAAATCTTTTTAATTTCTTTTAATATTGCATTGGCACTGGAGAGAGACGGACAATATATTTCGACATCACGGGCATACATTTAAGGGATTTCTATTCATGTGCCCTGGTTCCTTAGTTGTACTCAGTCATCACCACGTTTGCTCACTTTTTCCCACTCTCTTGTCCAAAACTTTCACGAAAGGTCACACCGGAGGATGTCGTCGGGTCAATGGTTTGAAAGTTAACTCTGACGAGTGGGACCGTACTGGACTGTGTTGCCTGTTGGACCTGACAAGTGGGGCCGCATTGGACGGTGGCGCTGGTTGGACCGTTAGGCCCTGGTTTTGTTGGACTGTTGGGCCGTTGCATGCGCCAATGCGCGCCGCCACGATAAAGAAGCCTGCTATGCATGCCACGTAATCCAGCTATGATGTCTGCATGCGCCGATGCACGCCACCACGGACACGGCGACAGTCGCTGTTGTTGGTTCGTCTCTTATCGCACGCATCTCCACCTACCGGAGCTCCATCTACAAAAGCTTGCAATATTTTTTTCTTGAAAAAAGCCCCCCTCCCTCCATCTTTTATTGTGAAGCATCAGCAAAAACGAAATAGTTCAGGTCGATCCTATTACAATCATCCAGGACACTAGAGAATAGAACTAGCAACCAGAATCAGCTAAACATAGCTCACAGAGCCTAACAGCGAAAGCATGCAATATATATCGTCCCTTGTATCCATAGTTTCATACAAAACCATGAAATATATATCCTACATACTATCTAGTGCACTACACGTCTTCATCGTCGGAGATGGCCTGATCCGCCTGCGCCGGAGCCTGGTCCACCTTTGCTGGAGCCTGATCCGCATGCGCTGGAGCCTGGTATGCCTACCCCGCTGCCTGTGCGTCCTCCTGCGTCGCCCGACCTGCCTTCATCTGCTACTGATGAAAACGTTGGACCTCCGCAGTTGACTCTGAGCGGATGGAGTTGTGGATCGCCACCTGGTCGGGCCACAGATGCACGACCGTGGGCGCCACCTCCTCCGGCTCCTGCGGCTCCTCATCTGGCTCTTCCTCCCCCATCTCCTCCCCCTCCTCGAAATCCTACTCCGGTTTAGAGGTAGCCTCGCTTGCCTCCGGATCTGGACCTGCCAAAGGAGGAAGAGACGGTGTTCAATTGTGTAGTACTTCCAGCATGGTGGCATGAATGAGGGGCTCGAAGAGGGGAGTACTAGGGTGCCACCAGAGAGAGGGAGCGAGCGGATGAGCTATGGTTAGGGGACGCCGTCCGTCTTAAATATCCAGCTATGGATAAGGACGGGGAGCCGGAGCGGTGCCTCCTCGCTCGACAGTCAACATCTTTCTGTGATGCGCTACTCTCTGGTTGAAACAAAGGTTCAACAACCTCATCAAGTTGCATCTTCCTCCCACTCAATTCTTTCGAGAGAAACTTTTTCTCAAGAAAGGACCCAGTTTTAGCAATAAACATTTTATGCTTGGATCTGAGATAGAAGGTTTACCCAATTGTTCTTAGGGTATTCTATGAAGATGTATTTGTCCGCTTTGGGCTCGAGCTCATTAGGTGAAAACAATTTTTCACACAAGCGTCGCAGCCCCAAACATTAAGAAATGACAGCTCAGGTTTCTATCAAACCATAATTCACATGATGTCATCTCAGCAGATTTAGATGGTGCCCCATTTAAAGTGAATGTAGTTGTCTTTAATGCATAACCCCAAAATGATAGTGGTAAAAGATAAGAGGCATCATAATTCGCACCATATCCAATAGAGCACGACTATGACGTTCAGGTGGCGTGAGTTGTGAACAACTTTCACATTGTGTTAAGTTGTATACCAAACTCGTAACTCATATATTCACCTCCAGGATCATATCGTAGATATCTTCTCTTCTCTTCATGATGATCTTAAACTTCACTCTGAATTTGCTTGAACTTTTCAAACGATTCAGACTTGTGTCTCATTAAGTAAATATACACTATTATGTACTCGAATCATCAGTGAAGGTAAGAAAATAACGATATCCATCACACACTACAAGACTCATTGGATTGCATACATCAACATGTATCATTTCCAATAAATCACTCCATCAAACCGGAAAACGGGGTCCTTAGTCATTTTTCCCAAGAGGCATGGTTCTCATGCCTCAACCGATTCGAAATCGAATGAGTCCAAAGATCCATCAGCATGGAGTTTCTTCATGCGATTTATACCAATATGACATTTAGTGGCAGTGCCAAAAGTATGTGGTACTATCATTATTAACTTTGTATCTTTTGGCATCAATGTTATGAATATGTGCATTACTACGATCAAGATTCAACAAACCATTCTCACTGGGTGCATGACCATTGAAGGTATTATTCATGTAAACAGAATAACCATTATTCTCTAACTTAAATGAATAACCGTGTTGCAATAAACATGATCTAATCATGTTCATGCTTAACGCAAACACCAAACAACATTTAGGTTTGTCACTAATCCCAAAGGTAGAGAGAGCATGCGATGTTGATCACATCAACCTTGGTAACATTTCCAACACACATCGTCACCTCACACTTAGCTAGTCTCCGTTTACTCCGTAGCTTTTACTTCGAGTTACTAACATTTAGCAACCGAACCGATATCCAATACCCAGGTGCTACTAGGAGTACTAGCAAGGTACACATCAATAACACGTATATCAAATACACTTCTGTCGACGTTGCCAGCCTTCTTATCTACCAAGTATCTAGGGTTGTTCCGCTTCAGTGACCGCTCTCCTCATAATAGAAGCACTTAGTATCGGGTTTGAGTTCAACATTGGGTTGCTTCACTGGAGCAGCAACTGACTTGCCATCCATAAAGTTTCCCTCCTTGCCCTTGCCCTTCTCGAAACTAGTGGTTTTACTAACCATCAACACTTGATGCTCCTTCTTGATTTCTACCTTCGCGGTGTCAAACATCGTGAACAGCTCATGGATCATTATTTCCATCCCTGGCGTTTTATAGTTCATCACGAAGCTCTAGTAGCTTTGTGCGAGTGACTTGGAAAACTATATCAATCACTTTCTTATCTGGAAGATCAACTCCTACTCGATTCAAGCGATTGTAGCACCCAGACAATCTGAGCACATGCTCAACGATTGAGCTATTCTCCTTCACCTTGCAGGCAAAGAATTTTGTTGGAGATCTCATATCTCACAACACAGGCACGAGCCTGAGATCCCAATTTCAGCTCTTAGAACATCTCATATGTTTCGTGACGATGAAAATGTTTTGGAGCCTCAATTCTAAGCCATAATGCATGACCCACTAAACTATCAAGTAGTCATCGGAACATGCGTGTTAGATGTTCACAACATATACAGACGACGCTAGAGGGGGTGGCGCACCGAGAAGTGCATTATGGACATAAGCCTTCTGTGCAGCAATGAGGACAATCCTCAGATCACGGACCCTATCCGCAATATCGCTACCATCATCTTTCAACTCTATTTCTCTAGGAACATATAAAAATTCAAGGGAGCTACAGCGTGAGCTACAACATAATTTGCAAAGACACTAATGACTATGTTCATGTTAATGAGTTCAATTAATCATATTACTTAAGAACTCCTAGTCAAATTGACATCCCTCTGGTCATTCGAGTGATACATGATCCAAATTCACCAAATCAAGTCCGATCATCACGTGAGTTGAGGTGGTTTCAATGGTGAACATCATCATGTTGATCATATCTTCCATATGACTATTCGACCTTTTGGTCTCTTGTGTTCCGAGGCCATGTTTGTACATGCTAGGCTCGTCAAGTTTAACCCGAGTGTTCCGCATGTGCAACACTGGCTTGCACCCGTTGTATGTGAACGTAGAGTCTATCATACCTGATCATCACGTGGTGTCTCGACACGACGAATTTTCTCAATGGTGCACACTCGGGGAGAACACAATTTATCTTGAAATTAAGTGAGGGATCACCTTATAATGCTACCGTCGTCCTAAGCAAAACAAGGTGCATAAAAGGATTAACATCACATGCAAATCATAAGTGACATGATATGGCCATGAACTTGTGCTTTTGATCTCCATCTTGAAAGCACCGGCATGATCTCCATCATCACCGGCATGACACCATGATCTCCATCATCTTGATCTCCATCAACGTGTCGCCATGCTTCTACTACTATTGCTACCGTTTAGTGATAAAGTAAAGCATTACATAGCGCTTAATGATTGACACGCAGGTCATACAATAATTAAAGACAACCCTATGGCTCCTGCCGGTTGCCGTGCTCATTGACATGCAAGTCGTGATATTCTATACAACACATGATCATCTCATACATCACATATATCTCATCATGTAATTGGCCATATCACATCACAACATACCCTGCAAAAATAAGTTAGACGTCCTCTAATTTTTGTTGCAAGTTTTACATGGCTGCTATGGGTATCTAGCAAGAACAATTCTCACATACGCAAAACCACAACGGTGATACATAAATTGCTTTTCAACCTTCTCAAGGGCCGTCTTTGTCGAATCCGATCCAACTAAAGTAGGAGAAACAGAGTCCCTCCAGCCATCTTTGTGCAACGAAGTTACACGTCAGTCGATGGAACCGGTCTCTCGTAAGCGTACGAGTAAGGTTGGTCCGGGCCGCTTCATCCCACAATACCGCTGAACCAAAACACGACCAAGGGAGGAATCAATCTAAGCATCAATGCCCACAAACTCTTTTTGTTCTACTCGAGATCTCATCTATACATAGACCTAGCTCATGATGCCACTGTTGGGGAACGTTGCATGGGAAACAAAAAATGTCCTACGTACACGCAAGATCTATCCACGGTGATGAGCATCGACGAGACGGAGAGTGGATCTACATACCCTTGTAGATCGCTAAGCAGGAAGCGTTATGAAACGCGGTTGGTGTAGTGGAACATCTTCGCGATCCAAATCGTCGAGCGTCCCGCGATCTCATCACGATCCGTCCCACGATCCAATCAAGATCCATCCCGCGAACTCATCACGATCCGTCCCGCAATCTGATCATGATCTTGCGATCCAATCACGATCCGCCCTATGATCTCATCACGATCCGTCTCGCGATCTTGATCACGATCCTTCTGATCTAGCGCCGAACGGACGGCACCTCCGCGTTCAGCACACGTACAACTTGATGATGATCTCCGCCTTATTGGTCCAGCAAGAGGGAGCGGAGAGGTAGACGAGTTCTCCGACAGCGTGATGGCGCTGCGGCGATGGTGGTGGAGTAATCTTAGCAGGGCTTCGCCTAAGCACAGCTGAAATACATCTAGAGGAGAAACTACAAACTAGAGGTGAGGCAACACGTGGCTTAGGGTTTCTTGATGTGTTCCAAGTGCTAGCCCCACCCCTTTATTTATATGCTGAGCCTTGGATTGGAAACTTGGAGAAAAATCCTCCTCAAGGTCGGTTTGCCTGCAAGGCAAGAGTCCTTCTCGGACTCAAGGACCAGACGCCAAGGTCCTCGGCGTCTGGCCCAGACGCTAGGGTCCCTGGCGTATGGCCCCTGGCCTCTGCAAAACATCTTTTGCACCTTCCTAAAGCCTCATGGGCTTTACCCCTTGGCCCAAATAAAGTGTCCTTGTACCCCGAACATTTCGGGAAACATCCAAAACTATTTCCGATGAATTCTGGATCCCTTCCGGAGACCAAACACTATTATCCCATATATAAATCTTTACCTCTGGACCATTCCGGAGCTCCTCGTGAAGTCCCGGATCTCATCTGGGACTCCTAAAAACCTTCGGTCACCACCATACATAACTCTATACTACCGAAACGTCACTGAACCTTAAGTGTGCAGACCCTGCAGGTTCGAGAACTATGCAGACATGACCGAGACACCTCTACTATCAATAATCAATAGCGAAACCTACATGCCCATATTGGTTCCTACATATTCTACGAAGATCTTTATTGGTCGAACCTCTATGTCAAGGATTTAGTTAATCCCGTATGACGTTCCCTTTGTTCTTCGGTATGTTACTTGCCCGAGATTCGATCGTCGGTATCCCGATACCTAGTTGAACCTCGTTACCGGCAAGTCTCTTTACTCATTCCGTAATACAAGATCCCGTGGCTAACACTTAGTCACATTGCTTGCAAGTCTTATTGTGATGTTGTATTACCGAGTGGACCCTGAGATACCTCTCCGTCACACGGAGTAACAAATCCCAGTCTTGATCCAGGCCAATCCAACAGACACCCTAGGAGATACCTGTAGAGCACCTTTATAGTCACCCAGTTACGTTGCGAGGTTTGATACACACAAGGTACTCCTCCGGTGTCAGTGAGTTGCATGATCTCATGGTCATAGGAACATATACTTGATATGCAGAAAACAGTAGCAATAAACTGACACGATCATATGCTATGTTTGTAGTTTGGGTCTTGTCCATTACATCATTCTCCTAATGATGTGATCCCGTTACCAAATGACATCTCATGTCCATGACTAGGAAACCATAGTCATCTTTGATCAACGAGCTAGTCTATTAGAGGCATACTCAGGACATGGTGTTGTCTATGTATCCACACATGTATCTGAGTTTCCAATCATCACAATTATAGCATAGATAATAAACAATTATCATGAACAAGGAAATATGGTAATAACCAATTTATTATTGCCTATAGGGCATATTTCCAACACTAAAAGGGATCAAAATAATATTAACTAAAATTATCAATGTATTTATTGTTAAAAACTTCAATATGCAAAAATAAAATAAAAATGCCCGCCTACTAGGCCATCACAACCTGCATACGACTAGCAACTCTACTACAATGGTCCAGGACTTAGGCCCGCGAGGCAAATAGGCCCAACAGGGCAAGGCAGAGAAGAATTTTAGGCCCAAGGCCTGCTTAACAGATGACCTCGAGAGGGATGCCGCAACGGGGCTTATAAACCACTGCGAGCGCCCTTCGCTTGGCGAGGTGGGACTAACAGCCCTTTAGTCCTGGTTGGTGGCCCCAACCGGGACAGGAGGCCCCCCTTTAGTCCCGGTTGGCGCCCTAAACCGGGAGTAAATCTTGGACTATATAAGCGGGAGTTGGAAAAAAATCCAAATCCATCTGCTTTTCCCTCTACCCCGACGGCGTCGAAATCACCTCGACGCCGCCAGGCTGCCGGATCTCACCGTCACCTCCCCAAACGCCGTCCCCCGTCGCCGCCCCCCGCCGCCGTCGCCGACCCCCGACGCCATCGTCGTCCACTTTTGCCGCCCCCCTGATGCCATCGCCCCCTCCCTCCCCCCTCGTCGCCGCCCCGACATCGTCCACGTTCCCGTTGCCGCCCCCTCCCCGATGCCATTGCCACCCCGAGCCCGCTTCGGCCTCCTCCTCCTCCTAGGTGAGCCGCCGGCCACACCACCGCTCGCTCCTCTTTTTGTAGAATTTTTGAAAACTACCTGCTAATTTAGATTTAGATATGCTATTATGATGCTGATTCCCCTCTTAGTTGAGTCCACTATGATGCATATCCCAGTGGTCATCACAAGTCGTACTTGAGTGATCATCAAACTACACGTATTGTTATTTTCATACTATTTTTTTACCAAAATGGTAGAAATGCTAAATGATACCCTTTGCATACGTACAAAAGCTCTGACCTCTAAATCTCATCCTAATGGTATTGTTGTTAAATAAAATTATATTTGCTATAGCCACAATTTGTTCTCGTCGACAATGCCAATCCCACATCCTCGTCGTCAACTCGGTGCCGACAACCAGCTTGAGAGGCGCCATGTCCGGGACTGGGCTCCGTCGGGCTAGCACTGGGGGTGCTACCTTTCGGGGCGCGTAGTTTCGTGAGGAATCCAGGTATCGTCGTCGGCCCCGAGCTTCTTTGGTGGCGGTAGCATGGGCCAATATCGATGCGGAGGCAGCCGGAAACCGATCAGGTGTTACGTCGCCGTGCCACGGAGGAGGACGAGCATGTCCGTGGCTACATGGTTGCGTTGGATGCGAGGTTCTCCAATACCTAGTAGTTCCTTCAGGGATCTCACCCGAGCTATGATCATGTGATGGTTCCTTCTCTTTGGACGTTCACCGCCCACGCTTCAAGAACCGCGAGTGAACTAGATTATTTGATAATATTCGATATGTATTAGTGATAATATTCAATGCTTCATTAACTGGATTATTCGAGATGTATTAGTGATATTATATGATAATATTATATGAAGAGTGGCCGACGATCGCCGGTGCTATTATACGTATTAGTGATATTATATGATTGTCGTCGATTTTTAATCTTAGAATCATGAACATAGGAAATGTCGACGTCGACTGATGACGATAGGATCCTTCAGTGCCCTTACTGCTGGGACTACACGGGTCTATGCGATATTTATCCTCACCTGGACAACGATAGGTCGTTCACCGTCAAGCTAACAGAAGAATTTAGTGAAATTATGGCATGTACAGACGACATGTATTTTTTGTTAATGAAGTCTGACGTGTGCTTTTTTTTGCTTTAATTAACCTTTAATTTTCTTTTCTACAATTCGACTAGTGCGTTCCCTATCATGCAAGATCTGCAGTCTTGGACAAGTTCTATTTTCAAAGAAAAGACAGTACAGAGCCTATGATATCTCACGTAAGAACGAAGCATTACACTTTTGTTGTTTAGGTGAAAAATAACGAAGATCGCACATATTTTGATTGTTCTAATTGGAAAGCATTTTGCCTCGCGTATGGGTTGGATGAGCACATGGACATTACCTTCGATCTTGGTAGTGACGATGTTCGTGATAATAATATAGATATTTTGGTGCATGCGGATGATGACTTGATTTCGATGCTACCTCCAGGTGCGTTTGCCAAAAGATTTGTTAGGTACTTTAGATTGATTATTGAAAAATTATTGTTTACTCATCCTGACTAATTTTCTTTATTTTTGATTATCAACTTATTTCCGTGCTACAAAAACTACCTGACAGATGATAGATCGGACGTACTACAGTTATGACGCCAAACTTACTTGGTTGGAGAAAGATCATCTCATCTCACTTATCCATGTTGTTCAGCATCATAAGTGCAATTGCATGATTGGTAACATTTACCATGGATATGTGCCACTAGTGCACAAGTTAAACCTTTATAACATCACTAAAGACTACTTTGTAAGATTTGTTTTACTCTTGTGCCATTAGTCCATCATTTTCATACATTGTTCTTAAGCAAAACTATTTTGCTAACTATGTTATTATAACTTATGTTCTTCAATAGGTACTCCCACGAGAGAACATTCCTAAGTGGATGCTTACCAAAGGTGATTTGCATATGGTTAGTTTACGACAACTGCCGATGAGTTACACTCATAAATACACGATATCTCAAAGTGAGAATACCATGAAAATAAAAAGATGGAGCAAGGCAATAACAGCATACAGGAAACCACTTGGAGACTACAAATTGCGCAAGCCAGAAATTGGAGATAGGTTGATCTGTATTTTTCTATCGGGAGATGCAGGAGTTCACCTTTTTATGCTATTTTACCTAGGAGAGAACAATAGTTAGTGTTTCTAACTTGTGATAACTTGATCATTTGCTAGTATGATAACAACCAGAATGATGAGGAGTTCACCTTTTTATGTTATTTTACCTAGAATGATGAAGAGTTGATTAAGATGATGATGAGCTGTAATATGACATATACCAGTACAAATTACATGGATGCAATACACCAAGTTGAATTAGAGGAAAAATACGATGTTGCGAATGGCAACATCATATTTTCCTCTACTTCAACTTGGTCTATTGCATCCATTTAATTTGTACTGATGTTGGATGTTTTTTTCCATAAATTTTATTGATGATGTTGTATATTAATATGTGTAACTGCGTGAAAATACAATAGAAATATAAAATAAAATGAAAACACAAAATGAAACATGACCCCTTAAAAAAACTAGACCCTAGCGCTTTGTAGGGGTTGACACGTGGATGGCCTTTTGTCCCAGTTGGTGTTGCCAATCGGCACTACAGGCACTAGTGCAGAATCGGTCTATTGTCGCGGTTCGTAAGGGCCTTTAGTGCCGGTTCTCGAACCGGCACTAAAGGGTGGGGACTAAAGCCCACCCCCCCTTTTGTCCCGGTTCAACACGGTCCGGCACCAAAGGCCCATCACATGGCATCTACCGGCGCAGTGGGCTGCGGGACCTTTAGTACCGGTTGGTAACACCAACCGGGACTAAAAGTATTTAGTTTTTTAAGTTTGTTTTATTTTTCCTTTTAATCCTTTAGGGGGTTTATGAATTAATTATGGTTTAATTTTCCTTTCATCATGATAAAAAATTATTGATAGTATTCTGACAAACGTATCCAAAGATTTCTTTCATCTCTGCTCCTTTCAGACGTCATCAAGCGAATGTTCTCGCAAACGTAGTATGCGCATAAACTATTCCTTTGCTCCTGCTCATGCACTATACGAGAATAAAAGTCAATTAGGTAACAATTAATCAAGCATGATAATGTTATTGAAATTAGAATTAAAGATATGCATGGACGTAGCTAGCTAGTATTACTTAATTACCTTGGGTCGCACCCATTTCAGTTGTTGTGCCCAGTCGTCTGGGACCAGTTTGATGAACTTGGCCCAAGCCTTGCCCGTCGGCAAAGAAAATGAATAAATGAGTTGTTAACTAGTTGATATCAGGAAATGAAGTAATTAAAGAGGCCGACATAGTGCGATAATGATTGAAATTACCTGTCAACCATCCCCCTCACAATTACCTATTCGGATGGATCCTTATATAGTGAGTCCAGTACTTCAACTTTTCCCTTGTCAACTTCAGTGATTAACAAGATCCAGTGATAACTGCATGCGCACATGTTTTGTATAATTAAGCATGCATGTGCATAACTCATCAACTACACTTATTAAGATTTAGTAAGCCAAAAAAATAGAATTTGTAATACAAGATATATAGTAACACTCACCCGAAGTTGTAAGGAAGTAGTATTTCTGGTTGGGTGTTTAGATGCTTCAAAAAATCTAGCAGGGCTTTCTCTGTGTCTTTTCTCGAATATTGAGTTTCCCATATCGCCTGATTAACCGTATTTGGGTCAATGAACCCAATGGCATAGCGTCCAGCTTGTTTCATTTCATACATCTTCATTCTGCATAATACCACAGAAACGGATATAGTGAGGATAATTACAGGTAATGAACAAGAGCACATCTAGCTAGAGACTTAAATTATAGAAAGAAATCACTTACAGAAAATAGCAACTGACTAAAGATTTATTGAGTGCGTCTTGATTGAATAACTGAAACAACTCTGAATAATGAATCCACAGATCTTTTTTATGGAAGTAATGCCTCTTCTTGACTCTCACCATGAGGGACTCTATATTGGTATTTGTTGTTATTTGCATGTACCACGTATGCAAATTGTACATTCTTGTTGGTAGAAGCTTGACATCTTCAGGCTTGACCGGAGGTTTGCCGCGGGCATATTGTTATTTTATTTCCTCCTCTTTAAGCCCGTGGATTTCCTCAAGGCCTAGGAGTTGTTTAGTAGTGATACTGGCCTCTTTAGCCTGCCTTATATGGTCGTCGGTTACTCCTAGCCGACCGGCGGTACTCACATGTGTTTGTACAATGAGCGGACGGATCGATTGCACTGCATATTCTCCAGCTGGGGAACAGTTTTCCCGCTTTTTTGCCAACTCCTTGGCTCGAGCTCGAGCTCGATCTCAACTCCTTTTGTCCTGCAAGATCTGACTTCTTGATAGACCGCACATAGTCGCAGTCCTTCTGATTGACTGCCGGTCGAGTCATATCAATAAAGTGTTGTGAGACATGCTTAGGTACTTTCTCCTTTGGCGGATGGGGTGGTTTCGGTCCAAAATGGGCCTTCACTTTGGCATCCACTGCGCTCTCGAGTTCCTCCTTAGCCAGGTGGTAAGGCAACTTTGGAAGAGGCTTGAGGCTTGGACCATATTTGAATTTCTTGCCTGTGTACCATTAGTCATCGTAATTGTGGACTCTCTCTTTCGCTGTTTCTTAGGAGACGGAGCACGCTGAGTCGACGGAGCACGCTGACGTCATGCCGGACTTGGAGGAGGAGTCAGCTGACGCGGTGCCAGACTTGGAGGAGGAGGAGTTGGCTGACGTCGTGCCGGACATGGAGGAGGAATTGGCTGACGCGGTGCAGGACTTGGAGGAGGAGTTGGCTGACGCCATGCCGGACTTGGAGCAGGAGTCGGCTCATGCGGTGCTGGACTTGGAGGAGGAGTATGAGTCGACTGACGCGGTGGCGGACTTGGAGGAGGAGGAGTCGGTGACCTTTGAAAGACGATGCAATCCTTTTTCCATAGAATGATACGATGTATGGCCTCTCCCAGTGTTCTCTCCTCGTCACCTCCAAGAATGTCAAGTTGTAGCTCGTGATATCCTGACATCACTTCATCAACCCCGACACGAGCATAGCCAGCTAGAATGGGATTGCAATGGAAGGTTGCTCCTGGGGGATTTGCTAAAGCATAGCCGTCTGCCACCTTCATGGTTAAGTTCTTCACTTTCATGTGTAGCTCACAGTTAGTCCTGTCTTTGATATCATCCACAGGGTAGCTAGCTAGTGGTGAATCATCAT
This sequence comes from Hordeum marinum, assembly GCA_022496015.1. Classification (NCBI taxonomy): domain Eukaryota; kingdom Viridiplantae; phylum Streptophyta; class Magnoliopsida; order Poales; family Poaceae; genus Hordeum; species Hordeum marinum. Next base: position 561,102,943 of record CM039678.1, read on the forward strand.
CGATATCGGCTGGGGCGGAGCCCATGCTGCTTCTCGGCATAGATGGGACAGTGGTATCCAATGCTGGATCGATCTGCTCATGCTGCCGCTGAGACGCCCTTTCCTGGCTGAGTGAGTCGATCTGCTCCTACCGCCGCCTGACTCTGGATTCCAACTCCAGGTGCTTTGATTCTAGGCCTTCAAGGCAGAGTGCTTCCTCCTTCTTCTTCCGCTCCTCCCGCATCTTCTTTCTCGCACGGCTTCTGTAGTCATCGTTCCAACCCACAAACCCCTCAAACCACGGAAAAATGCCATTCGCTCGTGTTCTTCCCGGGTGTTCAGGATTCTTCAGGGCACGCGTAAGCTCGTCATCCTCTCTGTTGGGCATGAACACCCCCATTTGAGCTTCTTCTATTTTCATTAGTATTTCGTCTGTCACTCCTTTTAGACTTGCCTTCACCATAATATCCCCTGTCTTTGGGTCCAACTTCCCCCCATGCGCATAAAACCATGTCCTGCACCTCGGGGGCTAGGTCACTGTAACTGGAGTGACCCCTGCACTAATCATCTTTTGTTCAGATCGATCCCACTTAGGCAGCGCCGTCTGGTAGCCACCTGGCCCCAGAGTATGGTGCCACTTCTTTTTCGCAGCATTAATCTTGTTCTTTCTCGACCGTTCCTTAGCTAGTTCTGATTCCTTGAACTTCACGAAATCGTCCCAGTGATCTTTTGCCTTCACCAGTGCTCCCTCGAATTTTGGAGTCTTCTTATTTGCTTTGACGTATGCAGCCCATGCATTTTTCTTGAAGGTGTTGAATGTGATCACCATCTTTTTAAGAGCATAGCTTCTGACTTTTTTCAGATATGCATCTGTCAAGTTATCTGGTAGTGTGAAATGTGACATCAGCTCGGTCCAAAGCACATCTTTTGCTCTTTCATTGACAAAAGTAACTCCTTCTCGATCTCCATTTGCTGCCTTTTTCCATTCTTGTGTGGAGATCAGGATTTGGTCCCTGACAATAACTTCGCATGGATTCTTGAACTTGGTCGCATTTTTCTTAGGTTCAAGCGGTTCGCCAGTTGATGTATTGATGGAATCGATGTTGAACTTTACGCCAGGGTCCAACTTTCTAGCCGGGCCTCGAACTACCCTGTCGCTTGTAGAATATTTGTTCGATCCGGAGGCCTAAAAGAAGAAAGATCGATTCGTTAATACATATACAACTCAATTAAGACATGTAATAATCACCGGATGGATTATATAATAAATATACCTCGCTGATCTTTGTTATTCTAAGAACATTTTCTTCGTCAACATCGTTGTCAAATTTATCTATTCATTCGTCTTCATCAAACATACAACCCTCCCGGAATTGTTCATATATTGCGAGTCGTCATCATCTTCAGGTTCATGTTCTGGGCTCGTGGAGCGTATGATGTCGAACATAGCCTCTTCTCCTTCTCTGCCGGTATTGTCCATAGCTGTTATTTAACTAACCCACAAGAAAGATAAGACAGTTTAGTATTCAAATTAGAATGCATGCAATCAATAAGGAAAACTAAATCATAGTACATAATATACATCATCGAATATAATCTCGAATAAATCGTCTCGAATATTATCGAATATAATCTTGAATACATCTCGAATATTATCACTAATACATCTCGAATATTGTTAATTATATGATATCACTACTACAAACACAGTTGACGTCTCGCGTGGCAGGAGGTGGACACCCAAAGAGAAGGAACTATGACAGGATCCTAGCTCGGGTGAGATCATTGAAGAACCTGCCAGGTATTGGAAAACCTGACGTCCAACGCATCCATGTAACGATGGAAGTGCTCGTCCTCCTCCCTGACACGGCGACGTACCACCTCCGGTGGGGCCGTCTGCCTTTGCCCCGAAACTGGCTCACGTGAACGCCACCAAAGAAGCTCTGTGTCGACGATGGGACCCGAGGCCGGGTTCCTCACCAAGCTGCACGCCCCTGAAGGTAGCACCTCCTAGTGCCAGCCCAGCAGAGCCCAATCCCGAACGTTGCCCCTCTAAAGCATGATGTCGTCGCGAACGAGTCAACGACGAGGATGCTGACCGGCCATCGTTGACTCCGAGAAAAAATTCTTATTAAAAAATTCTTAGGAAATTTTGAGCAAAATATCATCTTTTCAATTATAATGTCCCATTCCTAGGTTATAACTACCTTAATAATATTCCTTTCTCAATAAAAAATTCTGAAAAATTTCTCAATTATAATTTCCTATGCAACATTTTAGTATGCAATTTTTTGTAATATGATATACAACATTATATAAAATTAAAAAAACAGAAAAAGAAACACTAATTAAGGATATATACTTCTATACATCCATTAAAAAACAGAAAAACAACATTATATAAAAAAATCTATACTAATTAAACACTAATTAACATATATAATTCTATACATCCATTAAAAAACACAAAAACAACATTATATAAAAAATCTATACTAATTATAGAAAAACGACATGATATTATTAGAAAAACATCCATTATGTGTGTGTGTGTTTGTAGGATTGACGGGAGGGGCGGCGCCCATGGCGGCAGGGCTCACAAGGGGCAACGGCACGCGAGGTCTGGAAGGGGCGGCGACGGCGAGGTGCAGGGCCGGCCACGGCGACAGCGACGGCGACGTCCAGGTGCGCAGACGGACGGCGACGACAGGGGCGGCGATGGCGCGGACAGACGGAGGCATCGAGATGCGGTGGCACGGACGTCCGTCGACGTCGGGGTGCGGCGGGGCACGGTCGGACGGACGCGGCGGCACGGACGTCCGTCGACGTCGGGGTGCGGCGGGGCACGGTCGGACGGACGCGGCGGCACGGACGTCCGTCGACGTCGGGGTGCTGCGGGGCACGGTCGGACGGACGGCAACGACGAGGGGCAGGGGCACGCGCGGACGAACGAACGGCCGGATTTGGGGAAATTTTCGTAAGTGTGGTATATATAGAGGACCCTTTAGTTGCGGTTGGTGGCTCCAACCGCAAGTAAAGACCCCCTTTAGTCGCGGTTGGAGCCACAAACCGCGACTAAAGGTCTGACTTCCCACCGCTTGGGTTGGATTAAATTTACCTTTAGTAGCGGTTGGTGGCTCCAACCGGGACTAAAGGGGTTCTTTAGTCGCAGTTGGAGCCACCAACTGCAACTAAAGGGTTATGTGCCACGCACGGGGCGGGGTGTATGTTTAGTCCCACCTCGCTAGTCGAGAGGAGCTCGGACCGGTTTATAAGCCCCGCCACGGCTACCGTGTCAAGCTCCTCTCTAATATGCATGCATGCCTTCTAGGCCTACCACACCTCTATTGCCCCGTGGGCCTACTCGGCCATACGGGCCTGCATCCTGGCTACCTAGAGCTTGGGTATCTAGTCGTATGCAGGCCGTGGTGGCCCAGTAGGCGGGCTTTTAAAAAAATTGCTTTCAACTTTATTTATTTTCTTTTGTTTCTGAGTGAACCTTTTTATTTATTTAAATATATTCTTTTTGAATCTTTTTGTTTAAGGTAAAAAATATAAACTTTCTGTTAGTGCTAATAGTTTTCAAATTTGAATAGTCTAAATTTGAATTATTTGAAATTTGTGTGAATCACTAGTTTGTTAATAACTTTATTCAAAAAGAGCTTTTTTCGTTATTCTTTTTTCTATTGTTTAATATTAGTGTGTTTTACCATTATATTCAACTTGTTAATTCTTAGGTTATTTTAAAAAAATGAAATGCCTTTGTAACAGATCATTTTTCATTCGAAAACCTGATACTTCGAAAGAGATTGTCTATTTTGTATACGAAGTGCGTCCAGTTTTTGTCATAACCCTCTCAAATTTTTAGCACATGCTGTGTCGGTGAAATGATGATACCATGCCAACTTTCAACCTTTTCAGAGTTCATTTGTAGTGCTTATCAATTTCAGGGTCATTTAGCTCAAAAAATCAGTAAATGCATGACAAATAGCAAATGAAGTCAGAAAGGGTTGAAAATTGATGGTGTGGCTTCGAATGGTCCATACTGAACGCACAAAAAGTCTGGAGTTGAAATAAGTTTAAAAAATGAAATGCCTTCGTAACAGATGAGTTTTTGTCTGAAACCTTGATACTTCGAAAGAGATTGTCCATTTTGTACACGAAGTGCGTCCAGTTTTTGCCGTAACCCTATCAACTTTTTAGCACATGCTATATGGGTGAAATGATGATACCATGCCAACTCTCAACCTTTTCAGAGTTCATTTGTACTGCTTATCAATTTTAGGGTGATTTAGCTCAAAAAAATAGTAATTGCATGAAAGATAGCAAATGAAGTCAGAAAGGGTTGAAAATTGATGGCGTGGCTTCATATGGTACATACTGAATGCACAAAAAGTCTGGAGTTGAAATAAGTTTTAAAAAATGAAATGCCTTTGTAACACACGAGTTTTCGTCAGAAACCCTCATACTTTGAAAGAGATTGCCCATTTTGTACATGAAGTGCGTCCAGTTTTTGCCGTAACCCTCTCAAAATTTTAGCACATGCTATGTGGGTGAAATGGTGATACCATGCCAACTTTCAACCTTTTCAGAGTTCATTTGTAGTGCTTACCAATTTCAGGGTCATTTAGCTTAAAAATCAGTAAATGCATGAAAAATAGCAAATGAAGTCAGAAAAGCATTGAAAATTGATGGTATGGCTTCGAATGGTGCATACTGAATGCACAAAACACATAAGTACACTACTATTACAAAGATTCCCTTCGGTTTGTCCGAAGTGGGACTTCTAGATATATAAGTCCGGAAACTAACTAGAGAAGCCGGTCACATTCCAGAGTGGGATCTTTGGGTATAAAACTTTTTCTTCATGTGTGTCCCTTTGCGTCGTAACCATGGACAATCTTCATCATTTAACTAGATGCTTGGGTCAACATTCACTGTGAAGGGAGCAATTTCATGAAACTTTTCATAATCTTCTGACATGTCTGTCTTGTCCTCCACTCCCATAATGTTTCTTTTCCCTGAAAGAGCTATGTGGCACTTTGGCTTGTCGGATGATGTATTCGCTTCCTTATCTTTTCTTTTTCTCGGCTTGCTAGACATGTCCTTCACATAGAAAATCTACGCCACATCATTGGCTAGGATGAATGTTTCGTCTGCCTACCCAAGATTGTTGAGATCCACTGTTGTCATTCCGTACTGCGGGTCTTCCTTTACCCTGCCTCCTGTCAGATTGACCCATTTGCACCTAAACAAAGGGACCTTCAAACCGAGTCCATAGTCAAGTTACCATATCTCCTCTATGTAACCATAATATGTGTCCTTTGGCCCATTGCTCTTTGCTGCATCAAAGTGGACAATACTATTTTGGTTGGCGCTCTTTTTTATCTTGGGTGATCGTATAAAATGTATTCCCATTTATTTCGTACCCTTTGAAAGTCAATATAGTAAAAGATGGTAACTTGGACAGCAAGTACATGTTATCTTCAACAGTGTCGTCATGCATGAGACGTGTCTGCAACCAATCGGCGAAAGTCACCGTTTGTTCATGGGTAATCCAGTCGTCAGACTTCTCCGGGTGTTTGGAGCCTAGACTATTCTTGTGTTGCTCGATATACGGAGCCACCAAGGCGGAACTTTGTAGAACTGTGTAGTGTGCTTGCGCCAAAGAATGCCCGTCCAGGCATATTAGTGAATTCTTTCCTAGCGTGCCTTTTCCACCCAGTCTGCCCACATGTCGCGATTCAGGAACACCAATCTGCTTAATGTCATGAATAAAGTCAACACAAAACTCATTGACCTCCTCTTTTTCATGGCCCTTTGAGATGCTTCCTTCTGGCATGGCATTCTTTCACTCAAGCACACTACACGGTTCTACAAAATTCCAGCTTGGTGACTCCATATATGGAGGAACACAAGAATATTGTACGGTCCAAGAACCCGGAGCAGTCTGACCCCTGGATTGAACGTAAACACATGGAGACTTTTGCCGGTTGGTTGCAAACAAAGCTCATCAATGACAACGATGTTCCAGATGAACTGTACTGGTTGGCCAAGACACCAAGTTCGACTCTAACGACTTTCAAAGGGTACGAGATAAATGGGAATACATTTTAAACGATCGCCCAAGATAAAAAGAGCACCAACCAAAACAGGGGTGTCGGCTATGATGCACCCAAATTTCAAGACACATATTATGGTTACATAGAGGAGATATGGGAACTTGACTATGGACCTAGTCTTAAGGTCCCTTTGTTTCGATGCAAATGGATCAAATATACTGGAGGCGGGGTACAGGTAGACCCGCAGTACAGAATGACAACAGTGGATCTCAACAATCTTGGGTACACACACGACTCATTCATCCTAGCCAATGATGTGGCTAAGGTTTTCTATGTGAAGGACATGTCTAGAAAACCGAGGACAAAAAAAAGATAAGGAAGCGAATACATCATACGATGAGCCAAAGCGCCACATAGTTCTTTTAGGGAAAAGAAACATTGTGGGAGTGGAGGACAAGACAGACATGTCAGAAGATTATGAAAAGTTTCATGAAATCCCTCCCTTCAGAGTGAAGACTGACCCAAGCATCCTGTTAAATGATGAAGATTCTCCATGGTTACGGCGCAATCATAAGCAAGTGATAAACACGTAGAAAAAGTCTTACACCGCGAGATCCCACTCTGGGATGTGACCAGCTTCACCATCATCACTTTCTATGTGAAGGACATGCATGCATTTTCTAGCATGGTATCTTTGTAACAGTTTGTACACGATGTGCATCCAGTTTGTACACGAAGTGTAAGAGTAACCCTCTCAACTCTTTAGAAGTTGCTAGGTGGGTGAAATTATGATGGCATGCACAGTTACAACCTTTTCAGAGTTCATTTGTACTGCTTTTCAAATTTAGGGTCATTTAGCTCAAAATAAATCATTAAATGCATGAAAAATATCAAATGAAGTCAGAAAGGGTTGAAAATTGATGATGTGCCTTTGAATGGTGCATATTGAACACACAAAAAGTATGGAGTTAAAATAAGTTATTAAAAATGAAATACCTTTGTAATAGATGAGTTTTCGTCCGAAACCCTTATACTTCGAAAGAGATTGTCCAATTTATACATAAAGTGCATCCAGTTTTTGCCGTAACCCTCTCAACTCTTTAGAAGTTGCTATGTGGGTGAAATTATGATGTCATGCCAACATACAACCTTTTCAGAGTTCATTTGTATTGGTTTTCAAATTTAGGGTCATTTAGCTCAAAATAAATTACTACATGCATGAAAAATATCAAATGAAGTCAGAAAGGGTTGAAAATTGATGATCTGCCTTGCAATGGTGCATACTGAACACACAAAAAGTATGGAGTTAAAATATGTTATTAACAATGAAATCTCTTTGTAATAGATGAGTTTTCGTCCAAAACCCTCATACTTCGAAAGAGATTGTCCAATTTGTACACGAAGTGCAGCCAGTTTTTGCCGTAACCCTCTCAACTCTTTAGAAGTTGCTATGTGGGTGAAATTATGATGTCATGCCAAGTTATAACCTTTTTAGAGTTCATTTGTACTGCTTTTCAAACTCGAGATATAACATTTCAAATATCATTTAATCACATTGTCTTATATAACAGTTTAAGTTGTTCAAACATGCATGGAAATGCCATAAACAGATTCTTTATATTTTTCTGATATTTTTTCATATATTATTTATTTCCATTGGAGCCATAGATTTTTTTCTATGATTTTCAAAAGTTAAGGATTTTTCTGAAAATAATAATTAATAAAAAAATTAAAAAACCTTTAGTACCGGTGCGAGCCACGCATAGGTACTAAAGGTCCACTGCCCCGCGCATTTTTGGGGTGGACCTTTAGTACCGGTGCGTTGCTCGAACCGGTACTAAACGGTCTTTAGTACCGGCGCGAGCCACGCACCGGTACTAAAGGTCCTCCACGTATAAATAGTGGAGGCCTCGTCCCGGTGCGAGCCACGCACCGGGAGAAGCTCATTTGCGCGCTGCCGAGACGCCGCGCGCCGCCCCGACGCCCCGCCAGCCGCCGCCGCCCCTGCCGCCGCCGCCCAAGGTGAGTCTGTCCTCTTTTTTTAAGGTTTAATTTAGATTTTGTTTAGATTTTGTTTAATTTAGATTTTTTTAAATTAGGTTTAATTTAGATTTTGTTTAATTAGGTTTAGTTTAGGTCTAGTTTTAGGTTTTGTTTAGGTTTTGTTTAGTTTTAGGTTTAGTTTAGCCCCCCCCCCCCCCCGCTAGATTTTGTTTAGGTTTATTTAAATTGTCGGGGGTCGAGGATCGAGGGGAAAACGAGTCAAGGATCAACCCGACACGACATCACCGACAACCCGACCCCCGACACGACACCCCGACACGACACCCCCAACACCCCGACCCCGACACGACACCCCCCGACACCCCAAGCCCGACAAGACACAACAACACCCCGACACGGCACCCCTGACCACGACCCATCACCCCTATCCTGAAATGACATCCCCGACACCGCGACCCCGACACGACACCGCAACACCCCGACCCCGACACGGCAGCCCCGACACCCCGACCCCGACACGGCAGCCCTGACACCCCGACCCCGACACGGCACCCCTGACACCCCGACCCGGACACGACACCCCAACACCCTGACACGGCACCCCCAACCACGACACAGCACCCTACTAGTAGAAAACAGGGCATTCGTCACAGCTCGATCTACACATTAGTCCCGGTTGCCTTACGAACCGGGACTAATGTGAGCATTAGTCTCGGTTCGAGCAGCTAGGGCGCCGGTCGGGCATTAGTCCCGGTTCGAGCGGGACCTTTAGTCCCGGTTGGAGACACCAACCGGGACTAAAGGGGTCGATACCCTTTAGTCCCGGTTGGTATCTCTAACCGGGACTAAAGGTCTATCCTTTAGTTCCGGTTGGAGACACGAACCGGGACAAAAGGGGTTGGGGCTTTAGTCCCGGTTCATATCTCCAACCGGGACTAATGGTCGGTTAGAGATACCAACCGGTACTAAAGGGTTTTGAAAGTTTTATTTGTTTTTTCTATTTGTTTTCTGTTTTTAGTTTCTGTTTTAAATTGCTTATATCTTTTAGGATATTTGATGTTTTTGAGTGATTCTTTTTGCATTAGATTCAAAATTTTGTCTAGTTTGTGTTTGTGCAATTAGTTTTTCCTACAAAATCAAAAAAATAATTTTATTTAAAAATAAATAAATGATGTCATATTTGGATTCCTCACATTTTTTTGACAATAATGGATCTATTATTTGTTGAATTTCGATTTACAGATTTAAAGATATTAATTATGCCATATGAATTGAATATATGGCAAAAAAAATATTACTTACTTTATTTTCATAGAAATTCAATATTATTATTACTTATTTTGTTTATTTTAATAATTGTTTGGAATTCAAAAAATAAAATAATGTGACATCAAGGCCTAAGAGTTAATAGGATTGATAGCTTACTATTGTCAAGAAAACAACAAGTGCAGACTTGGAAAGAAAATGTGATAGAACTCGAAAGTTAAGCGTGCTTGGGTTAGAGGAGTGAGAGGATGGGTGACCGGCTGGAAAGTTAGATGATTTGAAATGAGGGGTGATTATAGATTAAATTGTCAAATAATTCAAAAGCAGTGAGAAGGGATGATTAGAGATTATCAGATAATTCACAGATTTGAAAATCAAAAGAAAAAAATGAAAAAAAATAATAAAAATTATTAAAAAAATACCTTTGGTCCCGGTTCGTGTTACCAACCGGGACTAAAGGTCCTCTGCCCTAGCGCACCACAGCAGCCCACATGGAGCCCCATTTGTTCCGGTTCGTAGGCGAACCAGGACTAAAGGTATTGGGCTTTAGTACCGACCCTTTAGTCCCGGTTCCGGAACCGGGACAAATGGGCCTTTGGAACCGGGACAAATGGGCCTTTTTCTACCAGTGCCCCTACCCCGACACGACACCCCCGACACCCCGACACGACACCCCTGACACCCTGACCCCGACCACGACACAGCACCCTATTTAGTTAGTGTTAGTTAGGTTATCAGGTTAGTTTAGTTAGTTAGTTAGTTAGGTTATTAGGTTATTAGGGTATGTGTTAATTTTGTTAATTTTCTTAGATGCTAAGTTTTATTTAATTTGTTAAGTGTTATTAATTTGTTAGATGCTAAGTGTTAATTTTGCTAAGTTTCATTTAATTTGTTTTCATAATTAAGTGTTTCTTCTCGACGTCGATGATGCCGATCCCGCATCCTCGTCGTCGATTCGGTAGAGGAGGTCACTTGCTTGAGACGAGGGGCCCTATCAGGGACTCGGCTCCGCCGAGCTGGTACTGGGAGGTGCTCCCTTCCGGGCGGCGCTGCTTGGTGAGGAGCCAGCCCGTCGTCGACCCGGAGGTTCTGTGGTGGCGGCCGCATGGGCCACGGACGATTCGGAGGATAGAGTCCCCCACGGAGGTGGTACAGTACCATGTCAGCAAGGAGAACGAGCACGTTCGTCGCTACATGGTAGCTTCGGAGGCCAGGTCCGACAATACCTGGCAGATTCTTCAGGGATCTCATTGGAGCTATGTTCCTATGATGGTTCCTTCTCTTTGGGTGTCCACCACCCGCCCCGATATCCGCCGGGCACTAGGGTTCTAGCTAGATCGATATATTAGCTACTATATATGTATTATTATCATGTATTAGCTAGATCGATGGATTAGCCAATGTATTAACAATTATCCGAGATTATGAGATGAGATCTTTTCTAAGAACTACTATATATGTATTCGATGATGCATTATTAATTAACTATCAGTTATTTTGCTTCTTCAATGCATGCTAATTTGAATACTAATTTGTTTTATCTATATTATTATGGATTAGTTATTAAGCTATGGACAATACCGGTAGAGCTCATGAAGAGTACGTCTTCGACATGATACGCTCCTCCGAAAACCCAGCGGACCTTCTGGGTGAATCACATGATGATGACGGCTCACAATATCTGAACAATTACGGTGATGGATGTGAGGCCGAGGAAGAACAACTTATGTTCCAAAATCCGGAACAACTAACAATGTCCGGCGAGGTATATACACATATTAGCCTATAGTGATCATTAAATGTGTATTTAATTGATTTATATATATATATTAAAAAATATTTTTTCTTTTAATTATCATCCCTCCGGATCGAGCCAATCTAGTAGAAAGGTACGAGGCGGTGCCAAAATATTGGACGGCAATGTAAAGCTCAATCTTGATGCTTTCAAACATGATGGCGCACCGACTCACCCTGAAGACAATGCCAAGACATTTGTGCATCAATGCGGAGTGGTTGTTAGGGATGGAGTCCCGATCACAATGCAAGAATGGATTCAACCAAACAACCCAAAACCAGGAGTGAATTATGTCGATACAAGAATTAAAGATGCCCTTTGGCGAGATCTCATGGAGCATTTCATCCTACCAGATTCTCTCTCGGAGCGCCAAAGGGACAAAGTCAAGGAGTTTGCTCTCCATAAGATGGCTGGCGCGTTCCAGACTTGGAAGAAAAGATTATGGACCGAGTACAACACTAGAGGCTAGAAGGCGCCCGAATTCAGAGGAATATACGAGAAGGTAAGGAATCACAGGTACGCATTTATTGAGTACAAGACATCGGAAGCTGCTATGGAGAAGTCGGCAAATAATAAGATAAATGCGGAGGAAAAAAAGTATCACCATAAACTAGGGACATGTGGATACAAGTTAGCCATTCCTAAGTGGGATGCATTAGAGAATAAGATGCATGCTGAAGCGATCACTCCAGTAACCTTCAACTGGCCCGAGAGGTGTAGGAATTGGTTTTTTGCGCATGGGGGAAAGTTGGACCCAGCAACAGGGAAGATTATTGCACTCGCCAGTCTGAAGCATGCATCAGATGAGTTGATGAAGCAATAAAAACTGTCCAAGAAGGACGGTTTCACCTCGATAGAGAGAACGACGAGCTTACACGCGCCCTCGGGAATCCCGAACACGGAGGACGAGCATGAGGCGTGGGCGTTGTTCCGTGGTACGAGCAGTTTGCAGGATGGAAGGATTGTTATAAAAGGCGTTCGAGAAAAAAGAAGGTGGAAGCAGACCGACTTTCAAAGTTAGAACAGAAGTACGAGCAGCAGCAGCAGTAGCAGATACAGGTATTGACCCAGCAAAGGGAAACTCCGCAGTAGGAGGCATTGGAACCCATCCCATCTACACTGCCGAAAAGCAGCGTGGGTTCTACGGGGGCACCGCTGGGTCACACCCCTGTGGATGATATCACTGAGAAGACATCTTGTGAGCTAATCCAGAAAATGAAGAACATACCCGTGCTGGTCGCGACGGGCTATGCTTTACCAAATACACCTGATGTTCTCCGGCATTGCAATCCGGTTCCAGCTGGGTATGCTCGTGTCGCGGTGGACGCAATAGAGCCAGGATATGATGAACTATTGCTTGACATCCCTGGAGGTGAGGGGGAGTCCACACTGGCAGAAGCCGACCGTGGTCTCATTCTATGGAGCAAGGACTACATCGTCTTTCACATTCGGCGCTAAGGCCACCGGCTCCTCTGAGTATCGATGTCCAGCATGAGGGATCCCAGCCGGAGGCATCGCAATGCTAGCAGTCCTCCCCACCTCGCCAGCAGTCCTCCCCACCTCGAGAGGCGTCCCACTTCGATATGGATCCCAGCGCGATTCCACCCAACCTTGGGACGGAGCATGACGCGAGTCCATATCGTCGATATTGATCTCCACCGCGTGAGCCGACTCCATCCCGGTAGCGGTCCTGCCAGCAGGGCTCCCAAAAGAGGAAGGCCACCAGCAGTCCTCTTCGGAAGAAAGCAAAGAAGAAACCCGAGCCTCCAGCCAAAAGGAAACTGCCTTACGACATGACACCAGAGAAAAACAAAATTGAAAGCGATCGCCAAGTGAAAGCCTTTTTTGCGAAGAAGACCGTGCAGCCAAAGGAGGTAATACCCAAGGAAGTCCAAGAGCACTTTATGCAACACTTTATTGATCGACCCCCGGCATATGTCGAGCATATGCTGACAGACTATGAGCGACAGATTCAGAAGGCAAGTGAGCAGAGAAGTCAGCCCAACCCAAGGAAGAAGTCGGGAACTACGACAGGTGGTACTACTAGCGGGGAAATAGTTCCCCGGCTTGGAGAACAATCCAAGCAATCGATCTCTCCGCTCAAGGTGAGTACCAATTCAAGCAAGCAATTGATCCAAGCAGTCGACGTGCAAGGCAACCCAATCAACCTCGAAGAAGTAGAGGTTGCAGGTCTCACTCTTGGCCAAATCCTTGGCATCGAGGAAATCCACGGGTACATTGCAGCTGAGTACGTAATGCAATATGTCGTCGAAAAACCACTTGTCACACCCAAGCAGTACAAGGAACTACCAACTGCGATGCGACGGTTGCATGATTGGTACCTGCTTGAAGCAAAGCGAGGGGAGACGGCGGTCATGGTCAAAGTAAGGAAAGAGCATTACGTCAATGCATGTGACATATGTCTTGAATTCTCAGAACTTTTCCAGATATACCACATGGACTCTATCGACAAAACTCTCATCAGTTGCTATTGTCTGTAAGTGATTTATATCTTTAATAATTTAAGTCTCTAGCTAAGATATCGTTCATTGGATTATCCTCACTATATATGTTGTTTTCTACGCTATTATGTAGATTGAAGATGTGGGAATTGAAACAAGAGGGAATCGATGACATTGGGTTCATCGACCAAAGTATCGTTAATGGTCATGTGGTAAAACATTATGCCAAGGACACAAAAGATATCTTGGAAAATTTTCTAGAGGCACTAATGAATACCAAATCTACTATAATATTTCCTTACAACATGGGGTGAGTGTTTACTCTCTTGTATACTACAAATTCTATTTTTGCTTACTAGCTCGCTGTCAAGTGTAGTTGATGAGTTATATGCATGTCTGCTTAATTATATAAACTTCTGCGTATAGACCACTATATCCTCCTAAATATTATCCTCGCGGATGGACTTGTTCAAGTGTACGACTCACTAGATACACTACAACAATCATACGTGGACTTGTATTTTATGATAGAACGGTAATTTCAATCTTTATCGACCTCGCTTTCTTTCATTATTTCCTGGTATCAAAAGTAGCTATAATAACTCTGTCATTCTTTTTCTTTTCCGCATAGTGTTTGGAAAAAGATGATAGATAAAAACCATCACAGTCGTCAATGGAAACCGAAGCTGAAATGGAAAAAGATGCAGGTAATTAAGTACTACTACTAGGTCCATGCATCTCTTTAATTCTAGTTTCAATACCATTATCATGCCTGACTATTAATTATCTTATTGAATTCTATTCTTTTGCAAATTTATGTGGATACTTCCTCTGCGAGAACATTCGCATTCAGACCGAAGGCCGTATACGTCGCAGAGGAGCACGTGAAAGAGAACTCACTACTGGAATCAGGGTCTTTGCCGTCTGCCATAGCAGATGGCAAAGGCCTGCCTGGCAGACGGCAAAGCCATTGTCGTCCGCCAGCAGACGATGAACAGTCCGGCCGAACAGTTTCCGGCAAAGGCCACTTTGCCGTCTGCTGACAAACGGCAAATCCCCTGGACGGCAGACAAAAGGTGCCAGACTCGTTAGGGGGCTAACGGCGCTCTTTGCCGTCTGCTGGCAGACGACGAAGACCTTTGCTTCTTCGCTGTTTGCTAGCAGATGGCAAAGAGGCCAAATAGGCCAGCCCAGATTGCACAGGCTGCTGCCACGTGGCCTCTTTGCCGTCTGCCAGCAGACGGCAAACCTCTTTGTCGTGTGCTAGCAGACGGCAAAATGGCTATATAGCCCCTGTTTTTACTGTTTTCTCTTATATCAATTCATTTGCATAGAAATTCACACACACACACACACACACACACACACACATATATATATATATATTCAGAATCATATAATAAGGCAAACATTATGTCTAGTCCATCACATAAAATGTCTCATCCACCACATATAAACAACACATATGCAAATAATATGCAAGCCATATGGATATGATCATCCAACACATACCAAATAAAAACATATGCAAGTCTCATCCACACATATGCAAGTTTCATTCATCTATACACACATATGCCAGTGTCAATTGTTGATCCTACAAAATCAAAACAAAATGGAAGGACAAGTACTCCATGAACGCAAGCTTCCGTGAAGTGAATCAAATCTGCAAAAAGGGAAAGAAGGAAGTTAGAAGAAGAAGAAGACTAGAAGAAGAAGAAGAAAAAGAAGAAGAAGAAGACTAGAGGAAGAAGAAGAATTTTTCTTCTCTTTCTTTTTCTTCTTCTTATTGCTAACTTGTGTCATTTTACAGCTAACCTAGTTAAATAGGCCATTTTTGACCTAAATATGCTAAGTATGTCATAAATGAACTAAATAAGCCAAGTATAGGTCATTTCAGAGCTAACCTAGGTAATTATGCCATTTTTAGCTAATTAAGCATATTAAGTCATTTTGGAGCTAAATAGGTCATTTCTTAAGCATATTATGTAATTTTTTGAGCTAGCTAAGCATATTGAGTCATTTTGGAGGAATAAATGCTAAGTATAGGTCACTTTAGAGCTATCATGGGTTAAATAGGTCATTTTTGAGCTAATTAAGGTTATTATACCATTTTGGAGGAAATAATGCTAAGTACAAGTCATTTTAGAGCTAAGTATGTCATTTCTTAAGCTAAGCTAAGTATAGGTCATTTGAGAGCTATCCATGGTAAAATTGGTCATTTTGGAGCTAAGTAAGGTTATAATGTCATTTTCGAGGAAACTAAGCTATGTATATGGCATTTTGGAGATAAATAGGTCATTTCTTAAGCTATGTACGCATTTGTTATGCTAAACACTTGCAAAAACTTACCGTCATCACGGATGTGTAGTTGTAGGACCGGTTGCGCCAGTGGCTGACGGAGGAGGATCGGTCGATGCTTGTCGGGAGTTATGCTGCACCAAAGATCATTTCCAATGTATCGTTAGCATGATGCAACTCAAATGTGAAGACTAGTAACTAATGACCATAGAAATGAAACTCACCGTGCCCACCGGAGCAATGACTGGCATCGGCGGAGGGGTCGTGCCGGTCTTCTCGCACAGGGTCTGCACATTTGGTTTTGATGAGTCAGTCATATTATATACTACTGTAAGGAACATTACGTGCATGATTTGGCTAATATGCAGAAGAAGCTTACCGCGAACATCTCGTATAGGGCCCGGTTAGCCATCATGTTCCGGTTCCTCTCCTCCAACGCATTAGCCGTCCTGTCCTCAACCTCCCTCTCCCTCTCCGCCGCCTGCCGGTCCCTCTCCTCTAGAAGCGCCTGGGTCTTCGCTCTCTCTTCCTCAATAGCAGCCTGGGTCTTTGCTCTCTCTGCCTCAATAGCAGCCTGCAACACCACTCGTTAGCATTGTAATCATCGACGGCCGCACACACAATGTAATGAAGGAAAGGTATCTGAGTCCGTATAACTAACCTTCAATTCGACCTCCACTGGCCATGCACGAGGCAATATCTCAGGATCGGAGTGGGTCTGGCGCTTCTTGATCTACGGGAGAGTGCTACTACAATGTATCGGTCGATCCCCAATGGCTAATGAGCCATGGGGCCTCCCGCCACCAGATATCATCACCAGCTCTGGATCAAGAGGTTGCTGGCTCGGGTTAAAGTCTGTCCCTTTCCTTGCCTTCCCCTCGTCTCTGTACCTCACAAGCTTGTGGTGGGAGGCGCGGTTGGTGAATTTATCTGGATCATCGAGGTCAGACTCAGAGAATGCCTTGGCCTTCTTGTATGAGGCAGTATTGGACATGGCATAGAGGTCGAACAGCTGTGGCACTGGAGCCTTGTTCTCTCACGCCTAAAAGAGAGGAACAGAGTATTAGTTGAGGGCTCAAGCTAGCATGAAGAATAAATTTGCATGAATCATGAAGCAAACCACATACCCAGTTTTCCCCGTATTGATGTAGGTTGACGCTGCCTAGATGGTGTGGGACACCTTTCATTTTGCCACGCTTGTCCTTTGCAGTGTCGTGGGTGGAGCGCCATTGGGAAGAGCACCACTCATCCACCAACGCCTCCCAACAGTCCATCCTATCCGCACACCATCTCGGGGGCACCTAAGTTAAGCAAGAGAAATTTGAGCGCTACGCCTACGAATCAAATCAAGGAAACTAAGTACAAGGCCTTAAGAATAGGTAATTACCTTCATGTACTTCTCCTTACTCAGAAACTTCTCATGGCACTTCTCTCTTTTCCTCCTAATACCAGCCAAGGCGAAGTAGTCTAGAACAGCCTGCGTCCGAGCCTGGTGCCGAAAGTTTTGAAGTAGGCACCTATACTCATTGTCGATAACCCGAGCCGCGGCCTCCTCCTGTCCCTCAGCACACCTGTAGAAGGTCTGCAATAAAACAAGAAAACACGGATTAGTACAATCACTAGGGTTGCCAATCAAAGAAGGAAACACAACATAGACGACAAAGGAGAAATTACCCAAAACGTCTGGATCACAATGTCGGCCACCTTGTGGCACTTGACATCGCCGATCCTATGCCCCGGCGAGGCCGGGGCAGCCAAGTAGTGCTCCCAGGTCATTCCTAACTCTCGAACCCGGCCCTCACCAGGCAACGTGACCCACCTCGGGAAGCTCTGGCGACAAATCACACCAAGGACACTGTTGGGCCTGTGGACATGAGGCTCGTGTGTCCAAGACCTAAAGTATGATGAGGCCAACGCATTAGATATTTGAAGAAATGTGAAGGCAAAAGGTTAAAAAAGAGTAAATGCACTTACTTGGCCCCGTTAGGCGCAATCAACCACCTCTGGTCGGGGGTCGCCGGGGTGGGCGGGAGCTTTGTACCACCATGTCGGTAGACTTTGCGCCCCTCAACCCACTCACCCTCGCTATAGCTATCAGAACTATAGCCACCGTCAGCACGGCCACTCGACTCCGTTGAAACCGCACATGGGTTCCTCTGCGACTAAGTGTGATCCCTGCTGAGCTCCGGAGTCTCATGGGACGGAGTCTCGTGGGACGAAGGCTCGTCGGCCCGACGCTCGTCGGCCCGAGGCTTGTCGGCCGTAGGTGCGTCTGCCATAGGCTCGTCGGCCCGAGGCTCGTGGACCGGAATCCGAGACGGGTCCACCTCAGGCGGCTCCATCTCAGACAGAGCACTCCTATGGTCGGGTGAATCAGCTGGGGGTGGCGGCGAGGAAGGCATAGTAGCAGCCTTCCTACTTCTCTCGCCGCCACCTCCACCTCTACCAGCCTTCTTCCCCCCCCCCCCCGACCTCTCCCGGCCGAAGAAGAAGCGACTGCCGGTGGTGTCTGCATACTAAGATCCAGCGCTCTCTAGAGGCTATGGGGTAGAATGGAACTACCCCTCCCACCACGCGCCGAGGTAGGAGCCTTGGAGCGCTCTCGACCTACGCCCACCATCTGTCAACACCTGCAATGACAAAGAGTAAACGAAATTAGTACAACATAAAAAGAATGAATACCTGACATGAATAATATGTATATAATTTAAGTGTATCATCATCATGAACATAATAAAAAATTAAATAGCTAAAAAATTGAATACCTAATTTAAGTGTCGGGGTGTCGTGTCGGGGTCAGGGTGTCGTGTTGGGGTCGGGGTGTCGGGGGTGTCGGGAGTGTCGTGTCTGGGTGTTGTGGTGTCGGTGTGTCAGGGGTGTCGGGGTGTCGAGGTCGGGGTGTCGTGTCGGGGTCAGGGTGTCGGGGTGTCGGGGTCAGGGTGCCGTGTCGGGGTCAGGGTGTCGGGTCGGGGTCGGGGTGTCGGGTCGGGGTGTCATGGTGTCAGGGTGTCGTGTCGGGGTCGGGGTGTCAGAGTGTCATGTCGGGGTCGGGGTGTCGGGGTGTCGGGGTCGGGGTGTCGGGGTGTCGGGGTCGGGGTGCCGTGTCGGAGGGGGCGGCGGAGGTGTGGAGCTGGGTCGTCGGGGTGCCGTGTCGGGGTCGGGGTGTCGGGTTGGGGTCGGGGTCGGGGTCGGGGTGTCGGGGTCGGGGTGTCGGGTTGGGGTCGGGGTCGGGGTGTCGGGTCGGGGTCGGGGTCGGGGTTTTTCCTTCTTTTTTTTCTTTTCTTCTTCTTCCTCTTCTTCCTTTTCTTCATTTTCTTCCTTTTGTTCATTCTTCTTCTTCTTCCTCCTCCTTTTCTTTTTCCTCTTCTTCTTCTCATCCTCTCCTCTTTTTTCTTCTCCTCCTCTCCTCTTTTTTCTTCTTCTCCTCCTCCTAACCTAATCTATAATACCTAAATAGTTCATCCCCACTATCTTATTTCTCTTGACATGCACACTATCCACATCAGCAATGAGCCACATCAGCCATACTCCACGTCATACACCCATTGATCTTTAACCATTCACTTGCAATATGATATTAAAAAAGAAAAAAAACAGAAGAACAGAAGAAAAAAAGGGCAGAGGTGGGGGAGCTCACCGGAGGGGGTGCCGCCGGGGGGCTCGTCAGGGGGGTGCCGTCGGGGAGGGCTCGCCGGCGGGGTGCCGCCGGGGAGGGCTCGCCGGGGGGGCTCGACGGGGCGGCGGCAAACTGCGGGGCGGCGGCATGGGGCAGCGGAGGTGCGGGGCAGCGGCGCGGGGCAGGGCGGGGCGGCGGCGGGGGCAGGACAGGGCAGGGCGGGGCGGCAGCGGGTGCAGGGCAGGGCAAGGCGGGGCGGCGGCAGCGGCGGGGCGGCGATGCTGATACCGAGAGGGAGAGAGATGTGTGTGTGTGTGAGAGAGAGAGAGAGAGAGGCCTTGGGCGCCGGGGCAAAAATTAAGTGGGGCCACTTTGGTCTTTGCCGTCTGCTGGCAGACGGCAAAGAAGTGTAGATGGCAAAGGCCCTCTGTGCCATCAGTATGTTCTTTGCCGTCTGCTTTATAAAAGCAGACGGCAAATACCCTCTTTCCCATCAGCCAGTAGACGGCAAAGAGCTGGCTGATGGCAAATTCTCTGATTCCAGTAGTGACTCGAGGTTTGGCAGATGATGTCGAAGCTCTCACCTGAGAAACGCTTTGCAGCACTTCAAGAGGAATTTGCGGCATTTCTTCTTCGACATGTCATTGATGTAAATGGAGAGCACTATTCCTTACCGTCGCCTCAATAATGCCAGCAAATCAGTAGTAGAAAACTAAGATTTCATCTGGAGCACTAGCTAGCTAGTCCCGGCCGGGTTTTGGGCCTTAAGTTATAAGTCCATAATATGGATGTGTAATTCTATTTGTATATATACTGTGTATGAGATATTGTATATTATATTACATATATATATGCATCAAGTTGTGTAATGTTTACAGTATGTAGCACCGTAAAATAAATTTGAAATGAATGGAAAACACAATAAATAGAGAGGAAAACTAAAACCTAATTAAAAGCAAAAACAAAAAAACAGAACACTTAGTACCGGTTGGTATCACCAACCGGTACTAAAGGTCCTCCACCACTAGCCCACGCAGGCAGCCACGTGGTGGGCCTTTAGTACCGGTCCGTGGGCCAACTGATACTAAAGGTCTAGACCTTTAGTCCCGACCCTTTCGTACCGGTTGGGGAACCGTTACTAAAGGCCCATTCTGACCGGGACTACACATCGACATTCTACTAGTGATGCCTGTTGGGGAACATTGTATGGGAAACAAAATTTTCCTATGTTCACGCAAGACCTATCCATGGTGATGAGCATCTACGAGAGGGAGAGTGGATCCACATACCCTTGTAGATCGCTAAATGGGAAGTGTTAAGAAACGCGGTTGGTGTAGTCGAACGTCTTCGCGATCTAAATCGCCGAGCATCCCGCGAACCAAATCATGATCCGTCCCGCGATCCAATCACGATCCGTCCCGGGAACTTGATCACGGTCCTTCCGATCTAGCGTCTAATGGATGGCACCTCCGCGTTCAGCACACGTGCAGCTTGATGACTATCTCCACCGTCTTGATCCAGCAAGAGGGAGCGGAGAGGAAGAAGAATTCTCTGGCAGCATGACGGCGCTCCGGCGATGGTGGTGGAGCTATTCCGGCAGGGCTTCGCCTAAGCACTACAGAAATCCGATCTAGAGGAGAAACTATGCACTGGAGGAACGGGCAGCACGTGGCTAAAAATTCTGTGCAAAAACCCTAAAACCTCCAATATATATAAGAGGGAGGGAGGAGAGTACTTGGCGTAAGGGCCAAGCCTCCTTGGTTCGGCCGAAGTGGGGAGGAGAGGAGGACTCCTCCTCCAATCCTAGTAGGACTAGGATTCCTCCTTTTTTGCCTTTTTTCCACCTTTTTCCCTTTGGGCTTTTCTTCCCTAGCCGCATGGGCCTTGTGTGGGACTTCCATCAGCCCACAAAAGGCTGGTATTTATTCTGCCACAGCCCATGAAGCCTCTTGGGTCGAAATACCCCTCCCGGTGGTCTCCCGATACACTACCGGCACTCCCGGTATACTGCCGATTAGCTCGAAACTTTTCCGGCGACCAAAACAGGACTTCCTATATATGAATCTTTACCTTCGGACCATTCCGGAGCTCCTTGTGACGTCCGGGATCTCATCAGGGACTCCGAACAACTTTCGGTCACCACCATACATAACTCTATACTACCGAAACATCACCAAACCTTAAGTGTGCAGACCCTGCGGGTTCGAGAACTATGTAGACATGACCGAGACACCTCTATGGTCAATAACCAATAGCGGGACCTGGATGCCCATATTGGTTCCTACATATTCTATGAAGATCTTCATCGGTCGAACCTCTATGTCAAGGATTCAGTTAATCCCGTACGATGTTCCCTTTGTTCTTCGGTATGTTACTTGCACGAGATTCGATCGTCGGTATCTCCATACCTAGTTCAACCTCGTTATCGGCAAAGCTCTTTACTCGTTCTGTAATACAAGATCCCGTGACTAACATTTAGTCACATTGCTTACAAGGCTTATTATGATGTTGTATTACCGAGTGGGCCCTGAGATACCTCTCCGTCAAACGGAGTAACAAATCCTAGTCTTGATCCATGCCAACTCAATAGACACACTCGGAGATACCTGTAGAGCACCTTTATAGTCACCCAGTTACATTGCGACGTTTGATACACACAAGGCACTCCCCCGGTGTCCGTGAGTTACATGATCTCATGGTCATAGGAACATATACTTGACATGCAGAAAACAGTAACAATAAACTGACACGATCATATGCTACGTTTGTAGTTTGGGTCTTGTCTATCACATCATTCTCCTAATGATGTGATCCCATTATCAAATGACATCACATGTCAATGGCTCGGAAACCTAGACCATCTTTGATTAACGAGCTAGTTCACTAGAGGCATACTAGGGACAATGTTTTGTCTATTTACCCACACATGTAATGTGTTTCCAATCAATACAATTATAGCATGGATAATAAACGATTATCATGAACAAGGAAATATAATAATAAGTGACTTCCAAACTCATAACTCAGATTGGTGTTCCGGGCGGTGTCAACTGTGAAACAATTCCACATTGTCTTAAGTGACTTCCAAACTCATAACTCAGAAATTCACCTCCTCGATCAGATTGCAGGAATTTAATCTTCTTGTTACGATGATTCTCAACTTCACTCTGAAATTGCTTGAACTTTTCAAACCTTTCAGACTTGTGTTTCATTAAGTAAATATACTCATATCTACTTAAGTCATGTGTGTCATCACTATCAAGATTCAATATGAATAAACCCCTCACATTGGGTTCATGACCATAAAAGATATTACTCATATAAATAGAACAACCTTTATTCTCAGATTTAAATGAGTAACCGTCTCTTAATAAACAAGATCCAAATATAATGTTCATGCTTAACGCAGGCACTAAATAACAATTATTCAGGTTCATCACTAATCCCGATGGTAATTGAAGAGAGAGCATGCCGACGGCGATCACATCAACCTTGGAACCATTTCCCACGTGCATCGTCACTCCATCCTTTGCCAGGCTTCGTCTATTCCGTAGGTCCTGTTTTGAGTTGCAAACGTGAGCAACCGAACCGGTATCAAATACCCAGGCACTACAACGAGAGCTAGTAAGGTACACATCAATAACATGTATATCATATATACCTTGTTTATCTTTGGCCGCCTTCTTGTCAGCCAGGTACTTGGGGCAGTTCCGCTTCCAGTGACCAGTTCCCTTGCAATGAAAGCACTCAGTTTCTGGCTTAGGTCCGTGCTTGGGCTTCTTTACAGGAGTAGCAACTGCTTTGCCATCCTTCTTGGTTTTACCCTTCTTGCCCTTGCCCTTCTTGAAACTGAGTAATCTCTAGAATGTGCCTCCCAAGCGTTCTTAACGTCTTCGGAGGTCATGTCTTTTGGTTGGTCACCAAGCAGTGCATCAAGGACATATGATTTCTGGGAAGCCGTGAGGATAATCCTCAGATTACGGGCCCAGTCAACAAAGTTACTTCCATCATCTTTCAACTTAGCTTTCTCTAGGAACGCATTAAAATTCAGGGGTGCTACTGCACGAGCCATTGATGTACAACATAAATATGCAAAGGTTGCTTAGACTATTGTTCAAGATAATGAGTTTAGTTAATCAAATTACTAAAGTTGCCACTCAAATTGACATCCCTCAGGTCATCTGAGTGTCACATGATCCAAATTCACCAACTCAAGTCCGATCATCACATGAGTTGAGGTGGTTTCAATGGTGAACATCATCATGTTGATCATATCTACTATATGACTCATGTTCGACCTTTCGGTCTCTTGTGTTCCGAGGCCATGTCTGTACATGCTAGGCTCGTCAAGTTTAACCCGAGTGTTCTGCACGTGCAACACTGGCTTGCACCCGTTGTATGTGAACGTAGAGTCTATCACACCCGATCATCACGTGGTGTCTCAACACGACGAACTTTCGCAATGGTGCACACTCGGGGAGAACACAATTCATCTTGAAATTTTAAGTGAGGGATCACCTTATAATGCTACCGTCGTCCTAAGCAAAGAAAGGTGCATAAAAGGATTAACATCACAAGCAAATCATAAGTGACATGATATGGCCATGAACTTGTTCTTTTGATCTCCATCTTGAAAGCACCGGCATGATCTCCATCGTCACCGGCACGACACCATGATCTCCATCATCTTGATCTCCATCAATGTGTCGCCATCGGGGTTGTCGCGCCTAGCATGCTTCTACTACTATTGCTACCGTTTAGCGATAAAGTAAACCATTACATAGCGCTTAATGATTGACACGCAGGTCATACAATAATTAAAGACAACCCTATGGCTCCTGCCGGTTGCCGTACTCATCGACATGCAAGTCGTGATAATCTATACATCACATGATCATCTCATACATCACATATATCACATCATGTAATTGGCCATATCACAACACAACATACCCTGCAAAAACAAGTTATACGTCCTCTAATTGTTGTTGCATGTTTTACGTGGCTGCTACGGGTATCTATCAAGAACAATTCTCATCTATGCAAAAACCCACAACGGTGATACACTAGTTGCTTTTCAACCTTCTCAAGGACTGCCTTTGTCGAATCCGATCCAACTAAAGTGAGAGAAACTGGCACCCGCAAGCCATCTATGCAACAAGTTGCGTTTGAGGGAACCGGTCTCTCGTAAGTGTACGAGTAATGTTGGTCCGGACTGCTTCATCTCATAATACCGCTGAATCAAAACACGACCAAGGGAGGAAGCAATCTAAGCATCAACGCCCACAAACTCTTTGTGTTCTACTCGAGATCTCATCTACACATAGACCTAGCTCATGATGCCACTGTTGGGGAACATTGTATGGGAAACAAAATTTTCCTACATTCACGCAAGACCTATCCATGGTGATGAGCATCTACGAGAGGGAGAGTGGATCTACATACCCTTGTAGATCGCTAAGCGGGAAGCGTTAAGAAACGTGGTTGGTGTAGTCGAACGTCTTCGCGATCCAAATCGCCGAGCGTCCCGTGATCCAATCACGATCCGTCCCGTGATCCAATCACGATCCGTCCCGCGAACTTGATCACGGTCCTTCCGATCTAGCGCCGAACGGACGGCACCTCCGCGTTCAGCACACGTGCAGCTTGATGGCGATCTCCGTCGTCTTGATCCAGCAAGAGGGAGCGGCGAGGAAGAGGACTTCTCCGGCAGAGTGACGGCGGTCTGGCGATGGTGGTGGAGCTATTCCGGTAGGGATTCGCCTAAGCACTGCAGAAATCCGATCTAGAGGAGAAACTATGCACTGGAGGAACGGGTAGCACGTGGCTAAAATTATGTGCCAAAACCCTAAAATCCTCCAGTATATATAGGAGGGAGGGAGGAGAGGCTTGGCACAAGGACCAAGCCTCCTTTGATTCGGCCGAAGTGGGGAGGAGAGGAGGACTCCTCCTCCAATCCTAGTAGGACTAGGATTCCTCCTTTTTTTTTGCCTTTTTCCACCTTTTTCCCTTTGGGCTTTTTCTCCCAGCCGCATGGGCCTTGTGTGGGACTTCCACCAGCCCACAAAGGGCTGGTATTTACTCTCCCACAGCCCATGAAGCCTCTTGGGTCGAAATACCCCTCCCGGTGTTCTCCCGGTACACTACCGGCACTCCCGGTACATTACCGGTTAGCCCGAAACTTTTTAGGCGACCAAAATAGGACTTCCTATATATAAATCTTTACCTTCAGACCATTACGGAGCTCCTCGTGATGTCCGGGATCTCATCCGGGACTCGGAACAACCTTTGGTCACCACCATACATAACTCTATACTACCGAAACGTCACCAAACCTTAAGTGTGCAGACCCTGCGGGTTCGAGAACTATGTAGACATGACCGAGATACCTCTACGGTCAATAACCAATAGCGGTACCTGCATGCCCATATTGGTTCCTACATATTCTATGAAGATCTTCACCGGTCGAACCTCTATGTCAAGGATTCAGTTAATCCTGTATGATGTTCCCTTTGTTCTTCGGTATGTTACTTGCCCGAGATTCGATCGTCGGTATCTCCATACCTAGTTCAACCTCGTTATCGGCAAGTCTCTTTACTCGTTCCATAATACAAGATCCCACGACTAAAATTTAGTCACATTGCTTGCAAGGCTTATTATGATGTTGTATTACCGAGTGGGCCCTGAGATACCTCTCCATCACACGGAGTAACAAATCCTAGTCTTGATCCATGCCAACTCAACAGACACCCTCAGAGATACCTGTAGAGCACCTTTATAGTCACCCAGTTACGTTGCGACGTTTGATACACACAAGGCACTCCTCCGGTGTCCGTGAGTTACATGATCTCATGGTCATAGGAACAAATACTTGACATGCAGAAAATAGTAGCAATAAACTGACATGATCATATGCTATGTTTGGAGTTTGGGTCTTGTCCATCACATCATTCTCCTAATAATGTGATCCCGTTATCAAATGACATCACATGTCAATGGCTAGGAAACCTAGACCATCTTTGATTAACGAGCTAGTTCACTAGAGGCATACTAGGAACAATGTTTTGTCTATTTACCCACACATGTAATGTGTTTCCAATCAATACAATTATAGCATGGATAATAAACGATTATCATGAACAAGGAAATATAATAATAAACACTTTATTTATTGCCTCTAGGGCATATTTCCAACAGCCTTCTGGGCTACCGCACCTCTGTCGCCCTGTAGGCCTACTGGGCCGTATGGGCCTACATCCTGGCCACCTAGAGCTTGGGTTTCTAGTCGTATGCAGGCCGTGGCGGCTGAGTAGGCGGGCTTTTTAAAAAAAAATGCTTTCTGCTTTATTATTTTCTTTTGTACTTGAGTGAATCTTTTTATTTATTTAAATATATTCTTCGTGAATCTTTTTGCTTAAGGTAAAAAAATTATAAACTTTCTCTAAGTGCTAATAGTTTTCAAATTTGAATAGTCTAAATTTGAATTATTTGAAATTTGTGTGAATCACTAGTTTGTTAATAACTTTATTCAAAAATAGCTTTTTCCGTGATTCTTTTTTTTTGTTTAATACTAGTGTGTTTTACCATTATATTCAACTTGTTAATTCTTAGGTTATTTTTTGAAAAAATGAAATGCCTTTCTAACAGATGATTTTTCATTCGAAAACCTTATACTTCGAAACAGATTGTCCATTTTGTACACGAAGTGCGTCTAGTTTTTGCCGTAACCCTCTCAAATTTTTAGCACATGCTATGTGGATAAAATGATGATACCATGCCAACTTTCAAACTTTTCAGAGTTCTTTTGTAGTGCTTATCAATTTCAGGGTCATTTAGCTCAAAAAAATCAGTAAATGCATGACAAATAGCAAATGAAGTCAGAAAGGGTTGAAAATTGATGGTGTGGCTTCGAATGATGCATACTGAACGCACAAAAAAATCTGGAGTTGAAATAAGTTTAAAAAATGAAATGCCTTTGTAACAGATGAGTTTTCGTCTGAAACCTTCATATTTCGAAAGAGATTGTCCATTTTGTACACGAAGTGTGTCCAGTTTTTGTCGTAACCCTCTCAACTTTTTAAGACATGCTATATGGGTGAAATGATGATACCAAGCCAACTCTCAACCTTTTCAGAGTTCAGTTGTACTGCTTATTAATTTCAGGGTAATTTAGCTCAAAAAATCAGTAATTGCATGAAAAATAGCAAATGAAGTCAGAAAGTGTTGAAAATTGATGGCGTGGCTTCGAATGGTGCATACTGAATGCACAAAAAGTCTGGAGTTGAAATAAGTTTTAAAAAATAAAATGCCTTTGTAACATACGAGTTTTCGTTTGAAACCCACATAATTCGAAAGAGATTACCCATTTTGTACATGAAGTGCGTCCAGTTTTTGTCGTAACCCTCTCAAAATTTTAGCACATGCTATGTGGATGAAATGATGTACCATGCAAACTTTCAAACTTTTCAGAGTTCATTTGTAGTACTTACCAATTTTAGGGTCATTTAGCTTAAAAAAATCAGTAAATGCATGAAAAATAGCAAATGAAGTCAGAAAGGGTTGAAAATTGGTGGTCTGTCTTCGAATGGTGCATACGGAACGTACAAAACACATAACTACACTACTATTCCAAAGATTCCCTTCGGTTTGTCCGAAGTGGGACTTCTAGATATATAAGTCCGAAAACTACCTAGAGAAGCCGGTCACATCCCAGAGTGGAATCTTTGGGTATAAAACTTTTTATTCACGTGTGTCCCTTTGTGTCGTAATCATGGACAATCTTCATCGTTTAACTTGATGCTCGGGTCAATATTCACTATGAAGGGAGCAATTTCATGAAACTTTTCATAATCTTCTGACATGTCTGTCTTGTCCTCCACTCCCATGATGTTTCTTTTCCCTAAAAGAACTATGTGGCACTTTGGCTTGTCGCATGATGTATTCGCTTCCTTATCTTTTCTTTTTCTTGGCTTGGTAGACATGTCCTTCACATAGAAAACCTGCGCCACATCATTGGCTAGCACGAATGGTTCGTCTGCGTACCCAAGATTGTTGAGATCCACTGTTGTCATTTCGTACTGCGGGTCTTCCTTTACCCTGCCTCCTGTCAGATTGACCCATTTGCACCTAAACAAAGGGACCTTCAAACCAAGTCCATAGTCAAGTTACCATATCTCCTCTATGTAACCATAATATGTGTCCTTTGGCCCATTGCTCTTTGCTGCATCAAAGTGGACACCACTATTTTGGTTGGCGCTCTTTTTTATCTTGAGAGATCGTGTAAAATGTATTCCCATTTATTTCGTACCCTTTGAAAGTCAATATAGTCAAAGATGGTAACTTGGACAGCAAGTACATGTCATCTTCAATAGTGTCATCATGCATGAGATGTGTCTGCAACCAATCGGCGAAAGTCACCGTTTGTTCATGTGTAATCCAGTCGTCAAACTTCTTCGGGTGTTTAGAGCGTAGAATATTCTTGTGTTGCTCGATATACGGAGCCACCAAGGCAGAACTTTGTAGAACTGTGTAGTGTGCTTGCGCCAAAGAATGCCTGTCCCGGCATATTAGTGAATTCTTTCATAGCGTGCCTTTTCCACCCAGTATGCCCACATGCCGCGATTCAGGAACACCAATCGGCTTAATGTCATGAATAAAGTCAACACAAAACTCAATGACCTCCTCTGTTTCATGGCCCTTGGAGATGCTTCCTTCTGGCCTAGCTCTATTATGAACATATTTATTTAAGACTCCCATGAACCTCCCAAAGGGGAATATATTGTGTAGAAATATAGGACCCAGAATGGCAATCTCCTCGACTATGTGAACTACGACGTGCGTCATGATATTGAAGAAGGATGGTGGGAACACCAACTCGAAACTGACAAGACATTGCACCAAATCATTCTCTAACCTTGGTAGGATTTCTGGATCGATTACCTTCTGAGAGATTACATTCAGGAATGCACATAGGTTCACAATGGCTAATCGAATGTTTTCCGGTAGAAACCCCCTCAATGCAACCGGAAGCAGTTGCTTCATAATCACGTGGTAGTCATGAGACTTTAGGTTCTAGAACTTTTTCTCTTCCATATTTATTATTCCCTTTATATTCGACGAGAAGACAGACGGGACCTTCATACTGAGCAGGCATTCGAAGAAGATTTCCTTCTCTTCTTTGGTAAGAGCGTAGCTGGCATGACCCTGAAACTGCTTTGGATCCATGTCGTCTTCTCCATGCATACGTTGCTGGTCCTCCCGTGCCTCCGGTGTATCTTTTGTCTTCCCATACACGCCCAAGAAGCCTAGCAGGTTCACGCAAAGATTCTTCATCACGTGCATCACATTGATTGCAGAGCGGACCTCGATGTCTTTCCAATAGGGTAGGTCCCAAAATATAGATTTCTTCTTCCACATGGGTGTGCATTTGTCAGCGTCATTCGGAACATATTGTGTGCCAGGACCCTTGCCAAATATTACTTTTAAATCCTTGACCATATCAAGTATATCATCACCCGTACGGTGGCGTGGCTTCTTCCAGTGATCTGCCTCACCTTTGAAATGCTTTATATAAGAGCACATTTCTCCATGTGTGGTTTTGGTAATTGATTACACCCCTATGGACTAATGGTTGCCTTGAGTTATATTCGAAGGATTTGTCCATAAGCACTTCTTGAAGTCCATCTGTTGGGTTTCAAGGAGTTTATATGATGACCATGGTGGTATTCAAGGTTTATCCAAAGATTGGTCATGTGAGAGTTGAGCTTATTGCAAGCATGTCTTGAAGAAGGAGATTGTGTGAGCATTCATGATTACCTTCAAGACATCATCTTTATGAAGAAAGAAGATAAGATACAAGGTTGATCAAGACTAAGTCAAAGAGTGAATCAAGTGATCAACACACAAAGCGTGCAAGATGTACCGAGAGGGATCAAGTGATCCCATGGTATGGTAAGCATTGTCCATTACGCTTTGTGTACTAACCCATGTTCCTTGTGAGAGTTCTTTGTGGGGTTAGGCATATTTCCATGGGATTGCATCAAGAGGAAGATCCCATACAACCCATGGAAGACGACATCAAGTGGTGATCGTTATCAAGGTTGCGGTGTGCAAGTTCAAGTGATGCATCACGGAGATCAGGCTTGAAGCTTGTCGTCCATTGTGATGTCAATGGACTTGTGAAGATGTGCCGAAGAGTATCTCACCCATAGTGGAGTATGGGGGAGCAATCATCTAGTCTTCACCAAGCCAACACAATCAAGAAAGGTGGTCCATCTTGAGGAAGTCAAGATCGTCATCATCTAGCTCAAGTGGACTATGCTCAAGGCTAAGGTTTGACCTTGATAGGGTTTTCTATTTTACCGGTCTCATAGTGGTAGTTGGGAGACTGGGTTATAGGGTAGGTAACCGTGCTATCAAGGGGGCTCTCAAGTGAGTAGCTTGATCGTATCGTTCGTTGAGAGCTCAAACCATTGCATTCTTGGCATCATCATCTTTCTTGGTTCTTGGTTGGTTTTTCTCGTTGAGGTTTCTTGAGCTAATGGTTAACTTCATGACAAGCTCAAGTGCATCGAAAACAGAGTCCATATGCATCTTCAATGATGTTTTCAATGTTGGGGTTATTGCCGATTCTTCATTGAAAGAGGTTTCTCATCTCTATACCTTTGGCATTTTTTATACTGCCTCTTCTTAAGAAAACCAATCGTTGTTGGATAGCTCTTGTCAATTCGGAGCTCATTTGTAGAAGTTGTGGCAATTCTGGTTTTGACTGTATTCTTCCATTTTTTTAGCTGAGTAGTTGTAGGTGTTGCAGTTCAGTGGATTGCGGTAGTACTGCTCCTCGGAGCGGTAGTACCGCAAGTGGCACGGAAGTAATTTTTTACTTCCGCCCCGAGGGTGGTAGTACCGCAAGCACGAAAGTAATTTTTTACTTCCGCCCCTCGGGCGGTAGTACCGCAAATGACTTCCGGTACTACCGTGCGGACTTTTTCGCAAAGTTTCCCTCTACGGAGGTTGGCACGAAAGTAATTTTTTTACTTCCTTGCACCTCCAGTGGCTGCCTCTGCCGACCGTGCGGTAGTACCACACGGGCTCGCGGCAGTACCGCTCCGGTGGTTCTATCGCTTGTGGCCCCGTGCTAACGGCCAGGGCCGGTTACTCCTGTGCTAGCGGTAGTACCGCACAAGGCTGCGGTAGTACCGCAAGCCGTCACGGTAGTACCGTGACTTTTGCGGTAGTACCGCGATACGCGGGGCTGAGTGAGTGGATAACAGTTGGATTTTCCCCCACCTATAAAAGGGGGTCTTCTTCTCCAATGGACCTTATCATCCTTGGAGCTCATGATCTTCCCTCATTGTTGACCTTCTTCGAGCTTGCTAACTCTCAATCCCTCCAATGATTCTTGCTAGTTCTTGAGGGAAAAGAGAGAGGAGATCTAGATCCACATTTCCACCAATCACTTTCTCCTCTAAGTGAGGGGAACCCCTTGGATCTAGATCCTTGGAGTTCTTCGTGATCTTCTTCTTTCTTCCTCTCATTTCCCTCCCTAGCATTAGTTGCTTTGGTGGGATTTGGGAGAGAAGGACTTGGGCACTCTGTGTGCCCTTGCCATTGCATTTGGTGCATAGGTTTGAGTTCTCCATGGTGATACGTGGAAGTGATAAGTTGAGAAGCTATTACTCTTGGGTGTTTGAGCATCCTAGAGCTTGTTCCTCTTGGGTGCTTTGGCGCCCTAGACGGTTGGTGGTGCCTCGGAGCTCAATCATTGTGGTGCAAAGCTTCGGGCAAGCTTCGGGTCTCCAATTAGGTTGTGGAGATTGCCCCGAGCATTTGAGGTCACCTCGGAGCCACAATCCATTGTGGTGAAGCTTCGTGGTGTCATTGGGAGCCTCCAATCAAGTTGTGGAGATTGCCCCAACCTTGTTTGTACGGGTTCGGTGACCACCCTCAAGGGTCCCTTAGTGGAATCACGACATCTTGCATTTTGCGAGGGGGTGAGGAGATTATGGTGGCCCTAGTGGCTTCTTGGGGAGCATTGTGCCTCCACACCGCTCCGAACGGAGATTAGCATCCGCAAGGGTGTGAACTTCGGGATACATCATCGTCTCCGCGTGCCTCGGTTATCTCTTACCCGAGCTCCTTTACATATGCACTTTACTTTGTGATAGCCATATTGTTTCTTGTTATATATCTTGCTATCACTTAGTTGCCTATCTTGCTTAGCATAAGTTGTTGGTGCACATAGGTGAGCCTAGTTGTTTTAGGTTTTCTGCTTGACTAATTAAATGATAGTTTTATTCCGCATTTGTTCAAGCCTAAACCGTAATTATTTTAAAGCGCCTATTCACCCCCCTCTAGGCGACATCCACGTCCTTTCACTTTCCTTACTTTCTTATGGGATGCCTGCTCTGAAGAAATCGACAATGCCCCACATACAGATTATTCTTACATTTATCCAAATATATATTGTCGGTATCATCTAA
Organism: Hordeum marinum; assembly: GCA_022496015.1. NCBI lineage: Eukaryota > Viridiplantae > Streptophyta > Magnoliopsida > Poales > Poaceae > Hordeum > Hordeum marinum. The sequence continues at coordinate 561,135,909 of CM039678.1, forward strand.
ACAGGCATGCATGCATGGTATCCCTTGTTTGTCTGTCCTGAAAGGTTACTAAGAGCAGGCCAATCATTGATGGTTACAAACAGCAACACATGTAGGTCAAATTCCTCTTATTCTTTCGCATCCCACGCACGTACACCTTTTCCATTTCATAGTTGTAATAGTTCTTCAACTAATGGCCTTAGGTACACATCAATGTCGTTGCCGGGTTGCTTGGGGCCGTGGATGAGCACTGGCATCATAATGAACTTCCGCTTCATGCACAACCAAGGAGGAAGGTTATAGATACATAGAGTCACAGGCCATGTGCTATGATTGTTGTTCTGCTCCCCAAAAGGATTAGTGCCATTTGCACTTAAACCAAACCATATGTTCCTTGTGTCCTTTGCAAAGTCCTTCCACTCTCTCTTGATTTTTCTCCACTGCGATCCGTCAGCGGGCACTTTCAACTTCCTGTCTTTCTTACGGTCTTCGTTGTGCCATCGCATCAACTTGGCATGCTCTTTGTTTTGGAACAAATGTTTCAACCGTGGTATTATAGGAGCATACCACATCATCTTGGTAGGAATCTTCTTCCTGGGGCGCTCGCCGTCAACATCACCAGGGTCATCATGGCCGATCTTATAGCGCAATGCACAGCATATCGAGCATGCATTCAAATCCTCATACTCACTTCGGTAGAGGATGTAGTCATTAGGGCATGCATGTATCTTCTCCACCTCTAATCCTAGAGGGCAGACAACCTTCTTTGCTTCGTATGTACTCTCGGGCAATTTGTTGTCCTTTGGTAGCTTCTTCTTTAACATTATCAGCAACTTTTGAAATGCCTTGTCAGATACACCATTCTTTGCCTTCCATTGCAGCAATTCTAGTGTGGTACCCAACTTTTTCTTGTCATCTTCGCAATTTGGGTACAACCCTTTTTTGTGATCCTCTAACATGCGTTGCAACTTCAGCTTCTCCTTTTCACTTGCGCAGTTTATCTTTGCATCGGCAATTTCCCGACCAAGATCATCAGCGGGCTCATCTGATGCCTCTTCTTCAGCTCCTTCCCGCATTGCCGGCTTAGCAACTCCCCCCATTGTCGTAGCATCGTATTCATGGAACCCATGGCCAGGATAGCTATCGTCATCCTCTTCTTATTCATTCTCTTCCATTAGGACCCCTCTTTCTCCATGCTTGGTCCAACAGTTATAGCCGGACATGAAACCGGACTCAAATAGGTGGACGTGAATGGTTCTTGAGTTAGAGTAATTTCGATCATTCTTACAGCCAGCACATGGACAATACATAAAACCATCCAGCCGCTTGTTTGCCTCAGCCGCAACCAGAAAAGTATGCACACCATTAATGAACTGGGGAGAGCATCGGTCGTCGTACATCCATTGTCAGCTCATCTTCATTACACAACACCGGAAAGAACAAATTAATACAAGTTCATACACACTTGTTCTCATAAAACAACATACAAACTCTCTAGATAAAGCATTTAAATGCAACAACAAATGCGATCAACGTCGCAACTAAGGTAACAATTGATCCAACAGCCTAGTGATACCAAGACTCACTATCAATGGCATATCTTTTGAATTTTCTAATCTTCAAGCGCATTGCATCCATCTTGATCTTGTGATCATCGACAACATCGGCAACATACAACTCCAGCTTCATCTTCTCTTCTTCAACTATTTTCAATTTTTCTTTCAAATACTCATTTTGTTTTTCAACTAAATTTAACATCTTGACAAGAATATCTATGTCGGTTGGAATTTCCGGTTCACATACCTCCTAGATAAAAATGTCTATGTCAACTTGCTGAGCATAATTGTCATAAACACGAAATGCAACAAAGAGTTATAAAAGAGAGTATATACCACATCCGAATCATAAACCGGACGAGGCCCGACGTGGACGGATATCAAAACCATGGCACTATGTATAACAAACAACCATATAGGTAAGAAAACTATACAAGTAACTAACTAAATCTTACAAACATGATTTTTTTATAAAAAAGGATAAGAACAAGAGGCTCACCAAGGTGGTGCCGGCGACGGGAAGTTGGTTAGGATGGGGACGGGAAGGCACTAAGTAAACCACACCTACAATGCAAAGTAAGAAGTTAATTTGAGCTCAAATTGCATAAATCAAATAAACTACCACATACAAACCAAAACCCACAAATCACTATACTTATAGAGCATTGCAAGAGCTAATCTAGCAATGAGAGATGAAAGGAGAAAGTTGTTAATCTTTGTGAACACTTGGATGGATGGGGTGCCTCCAAATCTTGACAAATTTTGGCAAAAATGGAGGATGACCTCGGGCAAGAGAGGAAGAACAGAGAGGAGAGGAAAGGGGAAGAACACAGAGCTCGGGCTGGCCGAAGGGTTTCATATAGGGGACCTTTAGTCCCGGTTGGTGGCTCCAACCGCGACCAAAGGTTAGCCTATAGTTGCGGTTGGAGCCACCAACCGGGACTAACGGTTTCCGTGGGGCCCAGGCTGACACCAGCCTGCCACCACACCTTTAGTGCCTGTTCGTGACACGAACCGGGACTAAAGTTCCGAAACGAACCGGCACTAATGATGCCCATCACGAACCGGGACTAACGAACACATTAGTGCCGGTTCAAAACCGGACCGGGACTAATGATGCGGACGAAAGGTCTGTTTTCTACTAGTGAGGTCCTCTTGCCTAGGCGCCTTGCAGCGGCCGCGTGGAGCCTTTTTAGTCGGTTCGTAAGCCAACTGGGACTAAAAGTCCGGACCTTTAGTCCCGTGGGGTTGTCCCGGTTCCAGAACCGGGACTAAAGGCCCTCTGAAACCGGGACAGATGCCATGTTTTCTACTAGTGTTCCGAACATAGGTGGCAGCTAGAGCACCCGTTTACCATGTGGCGTTGTACATGCGCTAATTAAGATGTATACCTTTTGAAGGTCACTCCCATTGCAACAAGTGGCACTTGTCCCAATCTGAGAGTTTTTTCTTTTTTGTAGATCTGTTTATTTAAAACATTTTATCTCTTAAACATTGCGCCAAATTTCAAACCGTTTTCATCATTGGATTCCCTGCGTCTAGATTTTCAAAACTAGTTCCCATTTACATAGGTTTTCACGAACTTTTTTTCCACCCAAAAACCGTGACTCTCGCGAACGGAAAAAAGAGAGAACATGTTTTTTTCGTTTCCGGAAGGCACGACCGTACCTTTTGCGGAAGCAAATCAATATCTCTTGAGAAATCAAAATCGTGCCTCTCGCAAAATAAAAAAACATGACTTTATTTTTATTTTCGAGAGGCACGACCGTGGCTCTCGCAAAAGCAGAACCGTGCCTCTCGAGAAAGATACAGTTGCCGTACAATGTGATTGAGTCAATCGGATATAATCGGATATAATATGAAGGAAAGAAATATAACAGTTTATACACAACTGGGCAAGGTGAGAACAAGACCTCTATCAAGAGCCACACTCAGCCGATCATCAAGCGCTAACAGTCTTAACATCCTTCTCTCTCTCTCTCAAAAAAAAGGGGGGGCATCGAAATGGAAACCCCTTTCCTTGGGTTTGTCCCCGGCCTCTCCCCTCTGCTCGTCCTCTCCATGGCGCCCGAGCACGTCCCCGCAACCAACATCGGATTCCTGCTTAGCGCGCGCGATTCAGCCCTCTGCCTGCTGCCCCGGCGGCGGATCCTGCTCGGCCGGAATCGGTGAGCGCGCCGTCTTTGTTCCATTTCTCGGTTAAATCGTGCCGTACGCGGCCGCTGTCTGATTAGTGAGATGGAGATGGAATGCCAAGGAATCATGCGCTCTGCTGGTTCGGGTTCGCAGTCCGATGGACAAGTCTTGCCTCTAATCGCGGGCGGATGAGGCTCACAGGGCAGGGCCGCAGGGGGTGCTATGGATTAGGGTTCTGGCTTGGCGCTGAGCGAGTTCCTGGGCATGGGCGACTATGCTTGAATCAGTAGATCTGCTGATGGATAGGGTAGTTTTGATGCTCGATTCGTGTGCCCCCTTCACTGTCTCTACTTTGTCGATCCTGCTTGCACACTAGCTCATTTGATGGGCCAACTGCCAAAATAGTGTCCATTCTTCAGTTATGGATGCTAATAGCAGTTATGAGTCTGTCTCACCCAATCTGTTTGGACTGGACTGATAGAGGGTGGCAACTTTGCATATTATTTCAGCTCAAGACAGAATCGTTTGCTTCATAGTGCTGCATTTCTCAGCTAATATGTTAAGATTCATTTGATGTGTTCAATGCCCGTTGCCCAATTGTGTTCTGCCTAAAGTTATGGATATATGTTTGTAGACCAAATAAGTTATGGATGCTATTACTAGTAGTTTTGAGTTCTGGCCCCTTAGCCCGTTTAGGCTGTTAGAGGGTGCCGCCTTTGCGTCTTGTTAAATCTAAAGATGAAACTGTTAGCTTTGCCATGTCCGCTTTCTTCCCTAATGCTTCAGCTCCCGCACGAAATCATTAGCCTGCTGTTCTTAATTTTTCATTTACCACATTGATTCTTTCCTGCATTTTTCAGCTATATTAGGACTTATTTTTCATGCTGTTTCCTAATCAGTACATGCCAAACATGGTTATATAAACCCACACTCTGCTGATACATGTGGCGATCACAGAGACAGTAAAATCAGCCTTCTAGAAATAAGAGACGGTAAGCCACTAACCTACTGTTGCCTGATTAGGCCGAGAAAATTACACGGCGTCTCACTGTTTTTACCAACTCACTAACTACTCTTCAGTTTATTCCTAAAATAAATAACCAATCTGATATCGACAATTCATGCAGAAGTGCTGCTCTGTGGCAAATGGCAATGCTCCATCTGCGTACACAAAAAAGCCACGGGTCTTATATCCTGTGAGCTAGGTGGCGTTCTTTGGGATTTGTCGCTGTATTTCAATAATGCCAATGAAGCTGAAGGTGGAGGTACATAACATTGTTCTTGTGAACTGTGACACAATATGACTGTTGTCGTTTACCTGTTAATTTATCTGAGTTTCTCTCCTTAAATATTGCTAAGCGAAGAATCATGCATTACCCAATGTCTGTATTGGCAAGATCTCTTTTCGTACCATCCAGTCCAAAAGCGAAAGCTGTTGTTTTCCCCTATGGCTTCCAGGGCAACAAAACACAACAGGATATTCACAAGCTTCCTTGGATGCTCTGCATAAGACATACATGATACATAAACAGCGGTGTATTAACATAGGTAATCACATCTCTACACCAAGCAAGTGTTTACTTTGTTCAGGTTATCATCCCTATTCTTGTAGGGTGTAGCTTTAGTTCCATCTGTTAGGTACATAATCAACGTGCATTTCATTCTGATCTCAGTCATTTGTGTAACCAGTCATGTCTTGTACTGCGAGCTATAACAGCTTTTTTAGCCGGACCTTCTTACCAAAACTTGTTAAAAGGGTACACAGTATAAGGTGATTGAACAGAGCCTATATTTCTGATATGCAGCTTATCAAGCATTCTTTACCGCGGGCCTTAAGAATCTGAAGTTTTAAGCTTAGTGCAGATGTTTAGTTCTGTCCCTTGAAATTGGTGTAGACATTCATAGAATGGACTAGCTGTTCTTTTATAAGAGTTTCAAATGTTGTAGTCCTATAATTTGTTGTTAGGATACTCTTCATTATTATTCGGTTCCCTGGGTATTTATAAATTTAATTTAATTGTGGAGTAACTGGAATATGACTACATTAGTATGACATTGACGCTTGACAGTGCCTTTCAAGTTTGATATACCATCTCGTGATGACATGGTCTCTACAGGCTTAAAATCATCCAGACATTTGAGAAGAGGTAGCCTTTGCACTGCATTTCTACTTACTTGTTGGACTGCTTAAAAGGACGCATCTAAGAATTTAGTTCTAGCGAGTTTTTTTTCTTTGCATGCTCATGTGCAACTTTTTTAGTTAATAAGGACTTGATTATTCTTATATCTGTAGGAAAAACCAGTGAGTATGTTGGTCTGATAGAGGGAGAACTGTCATCCAATGTTACTTTTGCTAGTCTGCTTCAATATTCTAAACTGATGTTGCTTTTGCTAGTCTGCTACTCTGCTTCAATATTCTAAACTGATATTACTTTCCAAACTGCATTTTTCTTGAGTTATTTGTCGCTTTCTGGTGTCGCATATTTACTCGGATCGTGACAATTGACATAGAGGCTCCATCTGTAGTTTTCGTTGATATCACCGTAAAGAAGGTAATGGGTGATGACGACCCTGTAACTGAGAAGGACACAAATTCAGACCCAAGTTCATCCGTGAAGTTAGATGAAGTTGGTATAAGTAGTAGCAGCGTTGCTGCTGATGGTCAGGATAAAACTCTTGTTTTGGGTAATGAGAGAGGAAGAAAAAATAATAGTAAAGCCAAGATTAAGAAGCTAAATTCTGTTTCACGGTACAAACCAGAACGATGGATGCTCCAGGTTGACGATCATGAAATTCCCAGACAACTAGATCTCGCTATTATAAGTAACCACCTGTGCGTTACATAGTTGCTGATCCAGTGTTTTTCTTTCAATGTATTTCTTTGGTTTTGGACCCTGCATACCTTTATGAATAAGTCGAATTGGAATCTTATGCTAGGTTGGTCATCTTGATTCTGGGAAATCAACTTTATGTGGTGGATTGCTGCATGCCCTTGGTATAATTTCGAAAAACCAAATGCATAAAAAGGAGAAAGAAGCGAAAGAAAAGGTCAGTTCTGAATGATGATCAATGTAATCGATATGTGTTGTCAGGTATGATGGACATTGTCTCCTGAATGCCATTGACTAATTACCAACTCCTCATTGTGATGTTTCAAAGCCAGCGCATTCCAATCTGTGAGGTTATTTCATCCCATATGCTGGGGCAAGTGGTGGCGTGTGGTAAATTAGTGTCTGCAGCAATCCGAAGTGATTCCAAGGTATCACTATGAGTTCCATTGCTTTCATATCCAAGCAGATTACCTGCTAGACAATATTGATAAACGCTGTCAAACAGAAGTACTGTTCTCAGTAATTGCAGCCACCTTGCTTTGTCTGCTCGAAGCCATCTGACCTGAAAACTCTCTCTTCTCAGGTTATTGTCATGCCAGCCAGAGAGTTAGCTACGGTGAGAATCATCGAGTGCGGCTCCTCTCGGTTGAACATAGCAGGAGGTGGGGATCAACCCTATCCATGTCATGTCACGTCCTTCTCCCTGGAGCTGAAGATCTTGGTTGTAGATATTGCTGTACCAAATACCAATACTGTCTGGTCTTGAGGTTAGTATAAGCAGAAGGGGACAATGCATAGCATCTCAAGCTTTAGTACCTTCCGTTGTGAGAGAGACTTGCAGGATTCGTCTAACGTATTTGACACACTGTTGTGGTACGCAAAATTGGGAGTTTGAGCTCCACATACACCACGCATGGGCCTGGTCAGGAACTCGGGATAGTGTCGCCGCTGGACCAGAAGACTGGCCCACCGCGAGGCAGACCACTGTTGTCGAGGTGCATAGAGGTGTGTTTCTACCGTCACAAGGGTGCACGAACAGGTGCTATTAACATCATGGTCAGCGTCGGCACGAGTGCGGTGGAGTCATATTCGTGCACTTGGTAGCGTGGAGCGATAGTTGGGAAGCAAAGTTTTCGCGGGGAAAACTGGGTAGCTATGTATGAGATACTTTAACAAGTGCACATGAGCAGATAGAGAGTGATATATGTTTCACCTTATATATAGACAATAAGTTTGACTGCATCTGCATGCACACATAACTAGAAAATCTTAACATGACAAATGATATGCTCCAGCCATAAATGAGAGAAACAAACAAACAATCTCTGATGCTATATATATAATGGGGACGAGGAGACTAATAATTTGTGACCATATGCAACAAGGGTTGGCACGTCCATAACGAAAGCAAACAAGCTAGAATATGGATGGGATCAGACCCCAGCTCCAACAAGGGTTGGCGCGTCCATAACGAGAGCAAACAAGCTAGAATATGGATGGGATCAGACCCCAGATCCAACAAGGGTTGGCGCGTCCATAACGAGAGCAAACAAGCTAGAATATGGATGGGATCAGACCCCAGATCCGACAAGGGTTGACGCGTCCATAACGAGAGCAAACAAGCTAGAATATGGATGGGATCATACCCCAGACCCAACAAGGGTTGGCGCGTCCATAACGAAAGCAAACAAGCTAGAATATGGATGGGATCAGACCCCAGACCCAACAAGGGTTGGCGCGTCCATAACGAGAGCAAACAAGCTAGAATATGGATGGGATCAGTCCCTAGATCCAACAAGGGTTGACGCGTCCATAACGAGAGCAAACAAGCTAGAATATGGATGGGATCAGGCCCCAGGTCCAACAAGGGCTGGCGCGTCCATAACGAGAGCAAACAAGCTAGAATATGGATGGGATCAGACCCCAGACCCAACAAGGGCTAGCGCATCCATAACGAGAGCAAACAAGCTAGAATATGGATGGGATCAGACCCCAGACCCAACAAGGGCTAGCGCGTCCATAACGAGAGCAAATAGGCTAGAATATGGATGGAATCAGACCCCAGAACCAACAAGGGCTGGCGCGTCCATAACGAGAGCAAACAAGCTAGAATATGGATGGGATCAGACCCCAGATCCAACAAGGGTTGACGCGTCCATAATGAGAGCAAACAAGCTAGAATATGGATGGGATCATACCCTAGACCCAACAAGGGTTGGCGCGTCCATAACGAGAGCAAACAAGCTAGAATATGGATGGGATCAGACCCCAGACCCAACAAGGGTTGGCGCGTCCATAACGAGAGCAAACAAGCTAGAATATGGATGGGATCAGTCCCTAGATCCAACAAGGGTTGGCGCGTCCATAACGAGAGCAAACAAGCTAGAATATGGATGCGATCAGACCCCAGACCCAACAAGGGCTGGCGCGTCCATAACGAGAGCAAACAAGCTAGAATATGGATGGGATCAAACCCCAGATCCAACAAGGGCTGGCGCGTCCATAACGAGAGCAAACAAGCTAGAATATGGATGGGATCAGACCTCAGATCCGACAAGGGCTGGCGCGTCCATAACGAGAGCAAACAAGCTAGGATATGGATGGGATCAGACACCAGACCCAACAAGGGCTGGCGCGTCCATAACGAGAGCAAACAAGCCAGAATATGGATGGGATCAGACCCCAGATCCAACAAGGGTTGGCGCGTCCATAACGAGAGCAAACAAGCTAGAATATGGATGGGATCAGACCCCAGACCCAACAAGGGCTGGCGTGTCCATAACGAGAGCAAATAAGCTAGAATATGGATGGGATCAGACCCCAGAGCCAACAAGGGCTGGCGCGTCCATAACGACAGCAAACAAGCTAGAATATGGATGGGATCAGACACTAGAGCCAACAAGGGCTGGCACGTCCATAACGAGAGCAAACAAGCTAGAATATGGATGGGATCAGTGTTGGAAATATGCCCTAGAGGCAATAATAAAATGGTTATTATTGTATTTCCTAGTTCATGATAATTGTCTATTATTCATGCTATAATTGTGTTAACCGGAAACCGTAATACATGTGTGAATACATAGACCACAACGTGTCCCTAGTGAGCCTCTAGTTGGCTAGCTCGTTGATCAATAGATGGTCTCGGTTTCATGACCATGGACATTGGATGTCGTTGATAACGGGATCACATCATTAGGAGAATGATGTGATGGACAAGACTCAATCCTAAGCATAGCACAAAGATCGTGTAGTTCGTTTGCTAAAGCTTTTCAATGTCAAGTGTCATTTCCTTAGACCATGAGATTGTGTAACTCCCGGATACCGTAGGAATACTTTGGGTGTGCCAAACGTCACAACGTAACTGGGTGGCTATAAAGGTACGCTACGGGTATCTCCGAAAGTGTCTGTTGGGTTGACACGAATCGAGACTGGGATTTGTCACTCCGTGTGACGGAGAGGTATCTCTGGGTCCACTCGGTAAGACATCATCATTATGAGCTCAATGTGACTAAGGAGTTAGTCACGGGTGTTGGGGAACGTAGTAGTAAATCAAAAAATTTCCTACGCGTTCACCAAGATCCATCTATGGAGAAACCAGCAACGAGCAAGGGGAGAGTGGATCTTCATACCTTTGAAGATCGCTAAGCGGAAGCGTTACAAGAACGCGGTTGATGGAGTCGTACTCGCAGCGATTCAGATCGCGGTGGATCAGATCAAGTGCCGAACGGACGGCACCTCCGCGTTCAACACACGTGCAGCCCGGTGACGTCTCCTACGCCTTGATCCAGCAAGGAGGGAGGAGAGGTTGAGGGAGAGCTCCGGCAGCACGACGGCGTGGTGGCGGTCGAGCTACGTGGTACTCCGACAGAGCTTCGCTAAGCGCTACGGAGAACGAGGGGAGGAGGAGGTAGGGCTGCACCAGAGAGAGAGGGAGAACCGTGTGTTGTGCAGCCCCAAATACCTCCACTATATATAGGAGAGAGGGAGGAGGGGTGGCTGCGCCCTAGGGTTCCACCCTAGGGGTGGCGGCAGCCACCAGATGCCATCTGGCCGGCGGCTAGGGCAAGGGAGAGGTGGGGCGCCCTAGGGTGGGCCTTAAGGCCCATCTAAGCCTAGGGTTTGCCCCCCTCCACCTTTGCCACGCCTTGGGCTGGGGTGGGAGGCGCACCAGCCCACCTAGGGGCTGGCTCCCTCCCACTCTTAGCCCACGGAACCTTCCGGGGCAGGTGGGCCCACTTGGTGGACCCCCGGAACCCTTCCGGTGGTCCCGGTACACTACCGGTGACACCCGGAACACTTCCGGTAACCAAATCCTCACTTCCTATATATCAATCTTCGTCTCCGGACCATTCCGGGACTCCTCGTGACGTCCGGGATCTCATCCGGGACTCCGAACAACCTTCGGTAACCACGTACACTATTTCCCTATAACCCTAGCGTCATCGAACCTTAAGTGTGTAGACCCTACGGGTTCGGGAGACACGTAGACATGACCGAGACACCTCTCCGGCCAATAACCAACAGCGGGATCTGGATACCCATGTTGGCTCCCACGTACTCCATGATGATCTCATCGGATGAACCACGATGTCAGGGATTCAATCAATCCCGTATACAATTCCCTTTGTCTATCGGTATGGTACTTGCCCGAGATTCGATCGTCGGTATCCCCATACCTTGTTCAATCTCGTTACCGGCAAGTCTCTTTACTCGTTCCGTAATACATCATCCCGTGACTAACTCCTTAGTCACATTGAGCTCATAATGATGATGTCTTACCGAGTGGGCCCAGAGATACCTCTCCGTCACACGGAGTGACAAATCCCAGTCTCGATTCGTGTCAACCCAACAGACACTTTCGGAGATACCCGTAGCGTACCTTTATAGCCACCCAGTTACGTTGTGACGTTTGGCACACCCAAAGCATTCCTACGGTATCCGGGAGTTACACAATCTCATGGTCTAAGGAAATGACACTTGACATTGAAAAGCTTTAGCAAACGAACTACATGATCTTGTGCTATGCTTAGGATTGGGTCTTGTCCATCACATCATTCTCCTAATGATGTGATCCCGTTATCAACGACATCCAATGTCCATGGTCATGAAACCGAGACCATCTATTGATCAACGAGCTAGCCAACTAGAGGCTCACTAGGGACACGTTGTGGTCTATGTATTCACACATGTATTACGGTTTCCGGTTAACACAATTATAGCATGAACAATAGACAATTATCATGAACTAGGAAATACAATAATAACCATTTTATTATTGCCTCTAGGGCATATTTCCAACAGTCTCCCACTTGCACTAGAGTCAATAATCTAGTTACATTGTGATGAATCGAACACCCATAGCATTCTGGTGCTGATCATGTTTTGCTCGTGAGAGAGGTTTAGTCAATGGATCTGCGACATTCAGATCCGTATGCACTTTACAAATATCTATGTCTCCCTCCTGAATGTAATCACGGATGGAGTTGAAGCGGCGCTTGATGTGTCTTGTCTTCTTGTGAAACCTGGGCTCCTTCGCAAGGGCAATAGCTCCAGTGTTGTCACAGAGTAGAGTCATCGGGCCCGACGCATTCGGAATCACTCCTAGGTCGGTGATGAACTCCTTCATCCAGACTCCCTCCTTTGCTGCTTCCGAAGCAGCTATGTACTCCGCTTCACATGTAGATGCTGCCACGACGCTTTGCTTGCTGCTGCTCCAGCTCACTGCCCCTCCATTCAAAATATACATGTATCCGGTTTGCGACTTGGAGTCGTCCGGATCTGTGTTGAAGCTAGCATCGACGTAACCCTTTACGACGAGCTCTTCGGCACCTCCATAAACGAGAAACATGTCCTTTGTCCTTTTCAGGTACTTCAGGATATTCTTGACCGCTGTCCAGTGTTCCGCTCCGGGATCACTTTGGTACCTCCCTACCAAACTCATGGCAAGGTTCACATCAGGCCTGGTACACAGCATGGCATACATGATAGAGCCTATGGCTGAAGCATAGGGGATGACACTCATCTCTTCTCTATCCTTTGCCGTGGTTGGGCATTGAGTCGTACTCAATCTCACACCTTGCAACACAGGCAAGAACCCCTTCTTGGACTGATCCATATTGAACTTCTTCAATATCTTTTCAAGGTATGTGCTTTGTGAAAGACCAATGAGGCGTTTCGATCTATCTCTATAGATCTTAATTCCTAATATGTAAGCAGCTTCTCCAAGGTCCTTCATTGAAAAACACTTATTCAAGTAGGCCTTTATACTTTCCAAGAGTTCTATATTATTTCCCATTATCAGCATGTCATCCACATACAGTATAAGGAACGCTATAGAGCTCCCACTCACTTTCTTGTAAATACAGGGTTCTTCATAAACCTGTACAAACCCAAACGCTTTAATCACCTCATTAAAGCGAATGTTCCAACTCCGAGATGCTTGCACCAGCCCACAGATGGAGCGCTGGAGCTTGCATACCTTGTTAGCATCTTGAGGATCGACAAAACCTTCCGGCTGCATCATATACAGTTCTTCCTTGAGGAAGCCATTAAGGAATGCCGTTTTGACGTCCATTTGCCAGATCTCATAATCATAAAATGCGGCAACTGCTAACATGATTCGGACAGACTTTAGCATCGCTACGGGTGAGAAAGTCTCATCGTAGTCAACTCCTTGAACTTGTCGATAACCCTTAGCGACAAGTCGAGCTTTATAGGCGGTGACATTACCGTCTGCGTCAGTCTTCTTCTGAAAGATCCATTTGTTTTCAATGGCTCGCTTATCATTAGGCAAGTCCACCAAAGTCCATACTTTGTTCTCATACATGGATCCTATCTCGGATTTCATGGCATCAAGCCATTTGTTGGAATCCGGGCCCGCCATCGCTTCTTCATAGTTCGAAGGTTCATCGTTGTCCAACAACATGATCTCTAGGACAGGATTGCCGTACCACTCTGGTGCGGAACGTGTCCTAGTGGACCTTCGAATAGCAACTTGATCTGAAGTTTCATGATCATCATCATTAACTTCCTCTCTAGCCGGTGTAGGCTCCACAGAAACAACTTCCTGTGCTGCGCTACTCTCCGGTTCGAGTGGAGGTGCAATTACCTCATCAAGCTCTATTTTCCTCCCACTTACTTCTTTCGAGAGAAACTCTTTCTCGAGAAAGGATCCATTCTTGGCAACAAAGACTTTGCCTTCGGATCGTAGGTAGAAGGTATACCCAATAGTCTCCTTGGGACATCCTATGAAGACGCACTTTTCCGCTTTGGGTTCGAGCTTCTCAGGTTGAAGTTTCTTCACATAAGCATCGCATCCCCAAACTTTTAGAAACGACAGCTTAGGTTTCTTTCCAAACCATAATTCATACGGTGTCGTCTCTACGGATTTAGACGGTGCCCTATTTAAAGTGAATGCAGTAGTCTCTAATGCATATCCCCAAAATGATAGCGGTAAGTCGGTAAGAGACATCATAGATCGCACCATATCCAATAGAGTGCGATTACGACGTTCAGACACACCATTTCGCTGAGGTGTGCCGGGCGACGTGAGTTGTGAAACAATTCCACATTTCCTAAGGTGCGTGCCAAACTCGTGACTTAAATATTCTCTGCCACGATCAGATCGTAGGCATTTTATTTTCCTATCACGTTGATTCTCGACCTCACTCTGAAATTCCTTGAACCTTTCAAAGGTTTCAGACTTGTGTTTCATTAAGTAGACATACCCATATCTGCTCAAGTCACCAGTGAGGGTGAGAACATAACGGTAGCCACCGCGAGCCTCGACACTCATTGGACCGCATACATCGGTATGTATTATCTCCAACAAGTCAGTTGCTCGCTTCATTGTTCCGGAGAATGGAATCTTGGTCATCTTGCCCAAGAGGCATGGTTCGCATGTGTCAAATGATTCGAAATCAAGTGACTCCAAAAGTCCATCAGCATGGAGCTTCTTCATGCGTTTGACACCAATATGGCCAAGACGGCAATGCCACATGTAAGTGGGACTATCGTTATCAACTTTACACTTTTTGGTACTCACACTATGGATATGTGTAACATCACGTTCGAGATTCATCAAAAATAAACCATTGACCAGCGGGGCATGAGCATAAAACATTTCTCTCATATAAACAGAACAACCATTATTCTCGGATTTAAATGAGTAGCCATCTCGCATCAAGCGAGATCCAGATACAATGTTCATGCTCAAAGCTGGTACTAAATAACAATTATTAAGGTTTAAAACTAATCCCGAAGGTAGATGTAGAGGTAGCGTGCCGACGGCGATCACATCGACCTTGGAACCATTCCCGACGCGCATCGTCACCTCATCCTTGGCCAGCCTCCGCTTATTCCGCAGCTCCTGCTTGGAGTTACAAATGTGAGCAACTGCACCGATATCAAATACCCAGGAGCTACTACGAGCGCTGGTCAAGTACACATCAATAACAAGTATATCACATATACCTTTAACGTTGCCGTCCTTCTTATCCGCTAAATACTTGGGGCAGTTCCGCTTCCAGTGACCGGTACCCTTGCAATAAAAGCACTCAGTCTCAGGCTTGGGTCCATTCTTGTTCTTCTTCTTCCCGGCAACTTGCTTACCGGGCGCGGCAACAGCTTTGCCGTCTTTCTTGAAGTTCTTCTTACCCTTGCCTTTCTTGAAACTAGTGGTCTTATTTACCATCAACACTTGATGCTCCTTTTTGATCTCGACCTCCGCTGATTTCAGCATCGAGTACAACTCAGGAATGGACTTCTCCATCCCTTGCATGTTGTAGTTCATCACAAAGCTCTTGAAGCTAGGTGGAAGCGACTGGAGGATTCTGTCAATGAACGAGTCATCCGGGAGATTAACTCCTAGCTGAGTCAAGCGGTTGTGAAGCCCTGACATCTTGAGGATGTGCTCACTGACAGAACTATTCTCCTCCATCTTACAGCTAAAGAACTTATCGGAGATGTCATATCTCTCGACCCGGGCATGAGCTTGGAAAACCAGTTTCAGCTCTTGGAACATCTCATATGCTCCGTGTTGCTCAAAACGCTTTTGGAGCCCCGGTTCTAAACTGTAAAGCATGCCGCACTGAACAAGGGAGTAATCATCGCAGCGAGAATGCCAAGCGTTCGCAACGTCTTGTTCTACTGGGAGAAGGGGTGGGTCACCTAGCGGTGCATCAAGGACATATAGTTTCTTGGAAGCTATGAGGATGATCCTCAAGCCACGGACCCAGTCCGCATAGTTGCTTCCATCATCTTTCAGCTTGGTTTTCTCTAGGAACGCGTTGAAATTGAGGTTGACATTTGCGTTGGCCATTGGATCTACAATATAGATATTAAAGGCAATTTTAGACTAAGTTCATGATAATTGAGTTCACATAATCATATTATTCAATGAACTCCCACTTAGATAGACATCTCTCTAGTCATCCAAGTGATACATGATCCATGTCAACTAGCCCGTGTCCGATCATCACGTGAGACGGACTAGTCATCCATGGTGAACATCTTCATGTTGATCGTATCTTCTATACGACTCATGTTCGACCTTTCGGTCTTCCGTGTTCCGAGGCCATGTATGTACATGCTAGGCTCGTCAAGTCAACCTAAGTGTTTCGCGTGTGTAAATCTGGCTTACACCCGTTGTATGCGAATGTTAGAACCTATCACACCCGATCATCACGTGGTGCTTCGGAACAACGATCCTTAGCAACGGTGCACAGTTAGGGTGAACACTTCTCTTGAAATTTTATTGAGAGATCATCTTATTTACTACCGTCGTTCTAAGCAAATAAGATGTAAACATGATAAACATCACATGCAATCAATATAGTGACATGATATGGCCAATATCATCTTGCTCCTATGATCTCCATCTTCGGGGCACGATGATCATCATTGTCACCGGCACGACACCATGATCTCCATCATCATGATCTCCATCATTGTGTCTTCATGAAGTTGTCTCGCCAACTATTACTTCTACTACTATGGCTAACGCTTAGCAATAAAGTAAAGTAATTACATGGCGTTTATGATTGACACGCAGGTCATACAATAATGTAAGACAACTCCTATGGCTCCTGCTGGTTGTCATAGTCATCGACATGCAAGTCGTGAACCCTATTACAAGAACATGATCAATCTCATACATCACAATGCATCACATCACATCCTTCTGGCCATATCACATCACAAGGCATATGCTGCAAAAACAAGTTAGACGTCCTCTAATTTGTAGTTGCAAGTTTTTACGTGGTTGCTATAGGTTTCTAGCAAGAACGTTTCTTACCTACGCCAAAACCACAACGTGATATGCCAATTGCTATTTACCCTTCATAAGGACCCTTTTCATCGAATCCAATCCGACTAAGGTGGGAGAGACAGACACCCGCTAGCCACCTTATGCAACTAGTGCATGTCAGGCGGTGGAACCGGTCTCATGTAAGCGTACGTGTAAGGTTGGTCCGGGCCGCTTCATCCCACAATACCGTCGAATCAAGATAAGACTAGTAACGGCAAGCATATTAACAAAATCGACGCCCACAACTACTTTGTGTTCTACTCGTGCATAGATTCTACACATAGACCTAGCTCATGATGCCACTGTTGGGGAACGTAGTAGTAAATCAAAAATTTTCCTACGCGTTCACCAAGATCCATCTATGGAGAAACCAGCAACGAGCAAGGGGAGAGTGGATCTTCATACCTTTGAAGATCGCTAAGCGGAAGCGTTACAAGAACGCGGTTGATGGAGTCGTACTCGCAGCGATTCAGATCGCGGTGGATCCGATCAAGTGCCGAACGGACGGCACCTCCGCGTTCAACACACGTGCAGCCCGGTGACGTCTCCTACGCCTTGATCCAGCAAGGAGGGAGGAGAGGTTGAGGGAGAGCTCCGGCAGCACGACGGCATGGTGGCGGTCGAGCTACGTGGTACTCCGACAGAGCTTCGCTAAGCACTACGGAGAACGAGGGGAGGAGGAGGTAGGGCTGCACCAGAGAGAGAGGGAGAACCGTGTGTTGTGCAGCCCCAAATACCTCCACTATATATAGGAGAGAGGGAGGAGGGGTGGCTGCGCCCTAGGGTTCCACCCTAGGGGTGGCGGCAGCCACCAGATGCCATCTGGCCGACGGCTAGGGCAAGGGAGAGGTGGGGCGCCCTAGGGTGGGCCTTAAGGCCCATCTAAGCCTAGGGTTTGCCCCCCTCCACCTTTGCCACGCCTTGGGCTGGGGTGGGAGGTGCACCAGCCCACCTAGGGGCTGGCTCCCTCCCACTCTTAGCCCACGGAACCTTCCGGGGCAGGTGGGCCCACTTGGTGGACCCCCGGAACCCTTCCGGTGGTCCCGGTACACTACCGGTGACACCCGGAACACTTCCGGTAACCAAATCCTCACTTCCTATATATCAATCTTCGTCTCCGGACCATTCCGGGACTCCTCGTGACGTCCGGGATCTCATCCGGGACTCCGAACAACCTTCGGTAACCACGTACACTATTTCCCTATAACCCTAGCGTCATCGAACCTTAAGTGTGTAGACCCTACGGGTTCGGGAGACACGTAGACATGACCGAGACACCTCTCCGGCCAATAACCAACAGCGGGATCTGGATACCCATGTTGGCTCCCACGTACTCCACGATGATCTCATCGGATGAACCACGATGTCAGGGATTCAATCAATCCCGTATACAATTCCCTTTGTCTATCGGTATGGTACTTGCCCGAGATTCGATCGTCGGTATCCCCATACCTTGTTCAATCTCGTTACCGGCAAGTCTCTTTACTCGTTCCGTAATACATCATCCCGTGACTAACTCCTTAGTCACATTGAGCTCATAATGATGATGTCTTACCGAGTGGGCCCAGAGATACCTCTCCGTCACACGGAGTGACAAATCCCAGTCTCGATTCGTGTCAACCCAACAGACACTTTCGGAGATACCCGTAGCGTACCTTTATAGCCACCCAGTTACGTTGTGACGTTTGGCACACCCAAAGCATTCCTACGGTATCCGGGAGTTACACAATCTCATGGTCTAAGGAAATGACACTTGACATTGAAAAGCTTTAGCAAACGAACTACACGATCTTGTGCTATGCTTAGGATTGGGTCTTGTCCATCACATCATTCTCCTAATGATGTGATCCCGTTATCAACGACATCCAATGTCCATGGTCATGAAACCGAGACCATCTATTGATCAACGAGCTAGCCAACTAGAGGCTCACTAGGGACACGTTGTGGTCTATGTATTCACACATGTATTACGGTTTCCGGTTAACACAATTATAGCATGAACAATAGACAATTATCATGAACTAGGAAATACAATAATAACCATTTTATTATTGCCTCTAGGGCATATTTCCAACAACGGGATGATGTATTACGGAACGAGTAAAGAGACTTGCCAGTAACGAGATTGAACAAGGTATGCGGATACCGACGATCGAATCTCGGGCAAGTACCATACCGATAGACAAAGGGAATTGTATACGGGATTGATTGAATCCCTGACATCGTGGTTCATCCGATGAGATCATCGTGGAGTACGTGGGAGCCAACATGGGTATCCAGATCCCGCTGTTGGTTATTGGCCGGAGAGGTGTCTCGGTCATGTCTACGTGTCTCCCGAACCCGTAGGGTCTACACACTTAAGGTTCGATGACGCTAGGGTTATAGGGAAAAGGTATACGTGATTACCGAAGGTTGTTCGGAGTCCCGGATGAGATCCCGGACGTCACGAGGAGCTCCGGAATGGTCCGGAGGTAAAGATTGATATATAGGAAGTCCAGTTTTGGTCACCGGAAAGTTTTCGGGCTCATCGGTATTGTACCGGGAGTGCCGGGAGGGTGCCGGAGGACCCCCGGGAGGGGGTGACGACCAAAGGACCTCATGGGCCCTTAGAGGAGGTGTGCCAGCCCATATTGGGCCAGCCAATACCTTCTAGAAAGGGCCCATGCGCCAGGGATCTGGAGATAGAGGCAAAAGGGATTTAAAAGGGGGGGGGGGGGTCCACCTCCCGTGTGGGAGGAGGACTCTCCCCCCACTTCGGCCGAATCCCTCCTCCTTGGAGGAGGGGCCAAGCCATCCCTCCCTCGCCTTCCTCCTATATATATGCAAGGGTTTGGGCAGGTTTGAGACGACGAACTCTTTCTCTCTCGCTGCAGCCCTATTCTGCTTCTTCCTCCTCCGCAGTGCTTAGGCGAAGCCCTGCCGGGATACCTTGCTACTCCACCACCACCACGCCGTCGTGCTGCTGCTGGAGCTCTTCCCCAACCTCTCCTTCCTCCTTGCTGGATCAAGGCGTAGGAGACGTCACCGGGCTGCACGTGTGTTGAACGCGGAGGTGCCGTCCGTTCGGCACTTGATCGGATCTACCGCGATCTGAATCGCTGCGAGTACGACTCCATCAACCGCGTTCTTGTAACGCTTCCGCTTAGCGATCTTCAAAGGTATGAAGATCCAATCTCTCCCCACTCGTTTGCTGGTTTCTCCATAGATAGATCTTGGTGACACGTAGGAAAATTTTGATTTACTACTACGTCTCCCAACAGTGGCATCATGAGCTAGGTCTATGCGTAGAATCTATGCACGAGTAGAACACAAAGCAGTTATGGGCGTCGATTTTGTTAATATGCTTGCCGTTACTAGTCTTATCTTGATTCGACGGTATTGTGGGATGAAGTGGCCCGGACCAACCTTACACGTACGCTTACGTGAGACCGGTTCCACCGCCTGACATGCACCAGTTGCATAAGGTGGCTAGCGGGTGTCTGTCTCTCCCACCTTAGTCGGATTGGATTCGATGAAAAGGGTCCTTATGAAGGGTAAATAGCAATTGGCATATCACGTTGTGGTTTTGGCGTAGGTAAGAAACGTTCTTGCTAGAAACCTATAGCAACCACGTAAAAACTTGCAACTACAAATTAGAGGACGTCTAACTTGTTTTTGCAGCATATGCCGTGTGATGTGATATGGCCAAAAGGATGTGATGTGATGCATTGTGATGTATGAGATTGATCATGTTCTTGTAATAGGGTTCACGACTTGCACGTCGATGACTATGACAACCGGCAGGAGCCATAGGAGTTGTCTTATACTATTGTATGACCTGCGTGTCAATCATAAACGCCATGTAATTACTTTACTTTATTGCTAAACGTTAGCTGTAGTAGTAGAAGTAATATTTGGCAAGACAACTTCATGAAGACACAATGATGGAGATCATGATGATGGAGATCATGGTGTCGTGCCGGTGACAGTGATGATCATGGTGCCCCGAAGATGGAGATCAAAGGAGCAAGATGATATTGGCCATATCATGTCACTATATTGATTGCATGTGATGTTTATCATGTTTACATCTTATTTGCATAGAACGACGGTAGTAAATAAGATGATCTCTCAATAAAATTTCAAGAAAGGTGTTCACCCTAACTGTGCACCGTTGCTAAGGATCGTCGTTCCAAAGCACCACGTGATGATCGGGTGTGATAGGTTCTAACGTTCGCATACAACGGGTGTAAGCCAGATTTACACATGCGAAACACTTAGGTTGACTTGACGAGCCTAGCATGTACAGACATGGCCTCGGAACACGGAGGACCGAAAGGTCGAACATGAGTCGTATAGAAGATACGATCAACATAGAGATGTTCACCATGGATGACTAGTCCGTCTCACGTGATGATCGGACACGGGCTAGTTGACATGGATCATGTATCACTTGGAAGACTAGAGAGATGTCTATCTAAGTGGGAGTTCATTAATAATTTGATTAAATGTACTTAATTATCATGAACTTAGTCTAAAAATGTCCTTGCAAATTATGTCGTAGATAGCTCGCGCTGTAGCTCCACGGTTTTATTGATACAATCCTAGAGAAAAGTAAGTTGAAAGTTGATGGTAGCAATAATGCGGACTGGGTCCGTGATCTGAGGATTGTCCTCATTGCTGCACGGAAAGCTTATGTTTTTGATGTACCGCTAACTGCACCACTCCCTCAAGCGTTGTCTGTAGATGTTGTGAACATATGACAGGCACTTTTTGGTGACTACGTGATAGTTCAATGCGTCATGCATTACGGCTTAGAATTGAGGCTCCAAAACGTTTTGAACGTCGCGGAACATATGAGATGTTCTAGGAGCTGAGATTGTGATCTCAGGCTCGTGCCTATGTTGAGAGGTATGAGACCTCCAACAAGATTCTTTGTCTACAAGATAAAGGAGAATAGCTCAATCGCTGAGCGTGTGCTCAGATTGTCTGGGTGCTACAATCACTTGAATCAAGTGGGAGTTAATCTTCCAGATGAGGTAGTGATTAATGCAGTTCTCCAAGTCACTGCCACCAAGCTACTAGAGCTTCGTGATGAACTATAACATGCCAGGGATGGATAAGATGATCCCTGAGTTGTTCGTGATGTTTGACACCACGAAGGTAGAAATCAAGAAGGAGCATCAAGTGTTGATGGTTAAGTGAAACCACTAGTTTCAAAAGGGGCAACGGCAAGAACGGAAAACTTCAGGAATGGCAAGCCAGTTGTTGCTCTAGTGAAGAAACCCAAGGTTGAGCCCGAACCCGAGACTAAGTGCTTCTGTAATGAGGAGAATGTTCGCTGAAGCGGAAAACCCCTAGATGCTTGGTAGATAAGAAGGCTGGGAATGTCAATGGAAGTATATTTGATATACGTGTTAGTGATGTGTACCTTGCTGGTACTCCTAGTAGCACCTGGGTATTGGATACCGGTTCGGTTGCTAAGTGTTAGCAACTCGAAATAAAAGCTACGGAGTAAATGGAGACTAGCTAGGTGAAAGGTGACGATGTGTGTTGGAAGTATTTCCAAGATTGATGTGATCACCATCGCACGCTCTCTCTACCTTCAGGATTTGTGATAAACCTAAATAAATGTTATTTGGTGTTTGCGTTGAGCATGAACGTGATTAGATCATGATTAGTGCGATACGGTTATTCATATAAGTTAGAGAATAATGGTTATTCTGTTTACATGGATAATGCCTTCAATGGCATGCACCCACTCGAAATGGTTTATCGAATCATGATCGTAGTAGTACACATATTCATAACATTGGTACCAAAAGATACAAAGTTAATAATGATAGTACCACATGCTTGTGGCACTGCCACGTAATGTCATATTGGTATAAATCGCATGAAAGAAACTCCATGCTGATGGATTTTTGACTCACTCGATTTCGAATTGGTTGAGACATGCGAGCCATGCCTCTTGGGCAAGATGACTGAGACCCCGTCATCCAATATGATGGAGCGGGCAAGTGGCTTATTGGAATTAATACATGTTGATGTATGTGGTCCAATGAGTGTTGAAACACACAGTGGATATCGTTGTTTTACCTTCACTGATGATTTGAGTAAATATGGGGATATTTACTTAATGAAACACGAATCTGAAATGTTTTAAAGGTTCAAGGAGTTTCACAGTGAAGATAAAGATCATCGTGACAAGAAGATGAAATGTCTACGATATGATCATGGAGGTGAATATCTAAGTTACGAGTTTGGTATGCAATTTTAGACAATGTGGAAATTGTTTCACAGCTCACGCCTCCTGGAACACCATAGTGTGATGGTGTGTTCGAACGTCGTAGTCGTGCTCTATTGGATATAGTGAGTACTATGATGTCTCTTATCGTTTTGCCACTATCGTTATGGGGTTATGCATTAAAGACAAATCCATTCACTTTAATAGGGCACCATCTAAGTCTGTTGAGATGACACCGTGTGAATTATTGTTTGATAGAAGCCTAAGCTGTCATTTCTTAGTATTTGGGGCTGCGACGCTTATGTGAAAATGGGTTTTTCACATAGTGAGCTCGAACCCAAAGCAGACAAATGCATCTTCATAGAATACCCTAATGAGACATTGGGTATACATTCTATCTCAGATCCAAGCGCAAAAGGTGTTTGTTGCTAAGAACGGGTCCTTTCTTGAGAAAGAGTTTCTCTCGAAAGAATTGAGTGGGAGGAGGATAGAACTTGATAAGGTTGTTGAACCTTTGTTTCAAACAGAGAATAGCGCAACACAGAAAGATGTTTCTGTGGAGCCTACTCAGTTGAAAAGGAAGTTAATGATGATGATCATGAAGCTTTGGATCAAGTCACTATCGAACCTCGTAGGTCGACAAGGACGCGTACTGCTCCTGAGTAGTACGACAACCCTGTCTTGGAAATCATGTTGTCGGACAACGATGAACCTACGAACTATGGAGAAGCGATGGTGGGCCCGGATTCCAACAAATGGCTAGGAGCCATGAAATCCGAGAAAGGATCCATGTATGAAAACCAAGTATGGACTTTGGTAGCCTTGCCTGTTGAATGGCGGGTCATTGAGTACAAATGGACCTTTGAGATAAACATAGACGCTAATGGTGAATTGTCACCGTTTATAAAGCTCGACTTGTCGCAAAGAAGTTTCCGCCAAGTTCAAAGAGTTGACTGCGATGAGATTGTCTCATCTGTAGCGATGCTAAAAGTCTATTAAAATTTTGTTAGCAGTTGCTGCATTTTTCGATTAGGAAATCTGGCAGATGGATGACAAAACAAGGTTTCCGTAATGGTTTCTGTGAGGAAGAGTTGTATGTGATACAACCAGAAGGTTTTGTCAATCCTAAGGATGCTAATAATATGCAAACTCCAGCGATCCTTCTATGGACTGGAGCAAGAATCTCGGAGTTGGAATATATGCTTTGATGAGGTGATCAAAGTGTTTAAGTTTATACAAAGTTTATGAGAAACTTGTATTTGCAAGAAAGTGAGTGGGAGCACTATAGAATTTCTTATAAGAATATGTAGTTGACATATTATTGATCGGAAATGATGTAGAATTTCTGGAAGAGCATGAAGGGTTGTTTGAAAAGAGTTTTTTCAAAGGAAGACCCAGATAAAGCTACTATTTTATTGAGCATCAAGATCTATAGGGATAGATCAATTCGCTTGATAAGTTTTTTCGACGAAGACATACCTTGACAAGTTTTTGAAGGAGTTCAAAATAGATGGGTCAAAGAAGGAGTTCTTGACTGTATTGTAAGGTGTGAAATTGAGTAAGACTCAATACCCGACCACGGCAGAAGATAAAGAAAAGATGAGTGTCATCTCCTATGCTTTAGCCATAGGCTCTATATAGTATGCCATGCTGTGTACCGCACCTGTGTGTGCCTTGCCATGAGTCTGTCGAGGGGTACAAGAGTAATCCAAGAGTGGATCACTGGACAATGGTCAAAGTTATCCTTAGTAACTTGAGAACTAAGGAAATATTTCTCAATTATGGAGGTGATAAAGAGTTCATCGTAAAGGGTTACGATGATGCAAGCTTTAACTCCAATCCGGATGACTCTTAGTAGAAATCTGGCTACGTATAGTGGAGCAGCCATTTGGAATAGCTCCAAGTGGAGCGTGGGAGCAGTATCTACAAATATGACATGGAAAGTTTGTAAGGTACACACGGATCTGAATGTCGCAGACCCGTTGACTCAAACCTCTTTCACGAGCAGGACATGAACAAACCCCAGAACTTATTGGGTGTTAATCACATGATGATATGATCACATGGTGATGTAAGTGTTAATCACATGGTGATGTGAACTAGATTATTGACTCTAGTGCAAGTGGGAGACTGTTGGAAATATGCCCTAGAGGCAATAATAAAATGGTTATTATTGTATTTCCTAGTTCATGATAATTGTCTATTATTCATGCTATAATTGTGTTAACCGGAAACCGTAACACATGTGTGAATACATAGACCACAACGTGTCCCTAGTGAGCCTCTAGTTGGCTAGCTCGTTGATCAATAGATGGTCTCGGTTTCATGACCATGGACATTGGATGTCGTTGATAACGGGATCACATCATTAGGAGAATGATGTGATGGACAAGACTCAATCCTAAGCATAGCACAAAGATCGTGTAGTTCGTTTGCTAAAGCTTTTCAATGTCAAGTGTCATTTCCTTAGACCATGAGATTGTGTAACTCCCGGATACCGTAGGAATACTTTGGGTGTGCCAAACGTCACAACGTAACTGGGTGGCTATAAAGGTACGCTACGGGTATCTCCGAAAGTGTCTGTTGGGTTGACACGAATCGAGACTGGGATTTGTCACTCCGTGTGACGGAGAGGTATCTCTGGGCCCACTCGGTAAGACATCATCATTATGAGCTCAATGTGACTAAGGAGTTAGTCACGGGATGATGTATTACGGAACGAGTAAAGAGACTTGCCAGTAACGAGATTGAACAAGGTATGCGGATACCGACGATCGAATCTCGGGCAAGTACCATACCGATAGACAAAGGGAATTGTATACGGGATTGATTGAATCCCTGACATCGTGGTTCATCCGATGAGATCATCGAGGAGTACGTGGGAGCCAACATGGGTATCCAGATCCCGCTGTTGGTTATTGGCCGGAGAGGTGTCTCGATCATGTCTACGTGTCTCCCGAACCCGTAGGGTCTACACACTTAAGGTTCGATGACGCTAGGGTTATAGGGAAAAGGTACACGTGATTACCGAAGGTTGTTCGGAGTCCTGGATGAGATCCCGGGAGTCACGAGGAGCTCCGGAATGGTCCGGAGGTAAAGATTGATATATAGGAAGTCCAGTTTTGGTCACCGGAAAGTTTTCGGGCTCATCGGTATTGTACCGGGAGTGCCGGGAGGGTGCCGGAGGACCCCCGGGAGGGGGTGACGACCAAAGGACCTCATGGGCCCTTAGAGGAGGTGTGCCAGCCCATATCGGGACAGCCAATACCTTCTAGAAAGGGCCCATGCGCCAGGGATCTGGAGATAGAGGCAAAAGGGATTTAAAAGGGGGGGGGGGTCCACCTCCCGTGTGGGAGGAGGACTCTCCCCCCACTTCGGCCGAATCCCTCCTCCTTGGAGGAGGGGCCAAGCCAGCCCTCCCTCTCCTTCCTCCTATATATATGCAAGGGTTTGGGCAGGTTTGAGACGACGAACTCTTTCTCTCTCGCTGGAGCCCTATTCTGCTTCTTCCTCCTCCGCAGTGCTTAGGCGAAGCCCTGCCGGGATACCTTGCTACTCCACCACCACCACGCCGTCGTGCTGCTGCTGGAGCTCTTCCCCAACCTCTCCTTCCTCCTTGCTGGATCAAGGCGTAGGAGACGTCATCGGGCTGCACGTGTGTTGAACGCGGAGGTGCCGTCCGTTCGGCACTTGATCGGATCTACCGCGATCTGAATCGCTGCGAGTACGACTCCATCAACCGCGTTCTTGTAACGCTTCCGCTTAGCGATCTTCAAAGGTATGGAGATCCAATCTCTCCCCACTCGTTTGCTAGTTTCTCCATAGATAGATCTTGGTGACACGTACGAAAATTTTGATTTACTACTACGTCTCCCAACAATCAGACCCCAGATCCAACAAGGGCTGGCGCGTCCATAACGAGAGCAAACAAGCTAGAATATGGATGGGATCAGACCCCAGACCCAACAAGGGCTGGCGCGTCCACAACGAGAGCAAACAAGCCAGAATATGGATGGGATCAGACCCCAGACCCAGCAAGGGCTGGCGCGTCCATAACGAGAGCAAACAAGCTAGAATATGGATGGGATCAGACCCCAGACCCACCAAGGGCTGGCGCGTCCATAACGAGAGCAAACAAGCTAGAATATGGATGGGATCAGACCCCAGATCCAACAAGGGTTGGCGCATCCATAACGAGAGCAAACAAGCTAGAATATGGATGGGATCAGACCCCAGGTCCAACAAGGGTTGGCGCGTCCATAACGAGAGCAAACAAGCTAAAATATGGATGGGATCAGACCCCAGCTCCAACAAGGGTTGGCGCGTCCATTATGAAAGCAAACAAGCTAGAATATGGATGGGATCAGACTCCAGACCCAACAAGGGCTGGCGCGTCCATAACGAGAGCAAACAAGCTAGAATATGGATGGGATCAGACCCTAGACCCAACAAGGGTTGGCGCGTCCATAACGAGAGCAAACAAGCTAGAATATGGATGGGGTCAGACCCAGATCTAACAAGGGTTGGCGCGTCCATAACGAGAGCAAACAAGCTAGAATATGGATGGGATCAAACCCCAGATCCAACAAGGGTTGGCGCGTCCATAACGAGAGCAAACAAGCTAGAATATGGATGGGATAAGACCCCAGATCCAACAAGGGTTGGCGCGTCCATAACGAGAGCAAACAAGCTAGAATATGGATGGGATCAGACCCCAGACCCAACAAGGGCTGGCGCGTCCATAACGAGAGCAAACAACCTAGAATATGGATAGGATCAGACCCCAGACCCAACAAGGGCTGGTGCGTCCATAACGAGAGCAAACAAGCTAGAATATGGATGGGATCAGACCCCAGATCCAACAAGGGTTGGCGCGTCCATAACGAGAGCAAACAAGCTAGAATATGGATGGGATCAGACCGCAGACCAAACAAGGGTTGGCGTGTCCATAACGAGAGCAAACAAGCTAGAATATGGATGGGATCAAACCCCAGACCCAACAAGGGTTGGCGTGTCCATAACGAGAGCAAACAAGCTAGAATATGGATGGGATCAGACCCCAGACACAACACGGGCTGGCGCGTCCATAACGAGAGCAAACAAGCTAGCATATGGATGGGATCAGACCCCAGATCCAACAAGGGCTGGCGCGTCCATAACAAGAGCAAACAAGCCAGAATATGGATGGGATCAGACCCCAGACCTAACAAGGGTTGGCGTGTCCATAACGAGAGCAAACAAGCCAAAATATGGATGGGATCAGACCCCAGATCCAACAAGGGCTGGCGCGTCCATAACGAGAGCAAACAAGCTAGAATATCGATGGGATCAGACCCCAGATCCAACAAGGGTTGGCGCGTCCATAACGAGAGCAAACAAGCTAGAATATGGATGGGATCAGACCCCAGACCCAACAAGGGCTGGCGCGTCCATAACGAGAGCAAACAAGCTAGAATATGGATGGGATAAGACCCCAGACGCAACAAGGGCTGGCACGTCTATAACGAGAGCAAACAAGCTAGAATATGGATCGGATCAGACCCCAGATCCAACAAGGGTTGGCGCGTCCATAACGAGAGCAAACAAGCTAGAATATGGATGGGATCAGACCCCAGACCCAACAAGGGCTGGCGCGTCCATAGCGAGAGCAAACAAGCTAGAATATGGAAGGGATCAGACCCCAGATCCAACAAGGGCTGGCGCATCCATAACAAGAGCAAACAAACTAGAATATGGATGGGATTAGACCTCAGATCCAACAAGGGTTGGCGCGTCCATAACGAGAGCAAACAAGCTAGAATATGGATGGGATCAGACCCCAGAGCCAACAAGGGTTGGTGTGTTCATAACGAGAGCAAACAAGCTAGAATATGGATGGGATCAGACCCCAGACCCAACAAGGGTTGGCGGGTCCATAACGAGAGCAAACAAGCTAGAATATGGAT
The DNA here is from genome assembly GCA_022496015.1 of Hordeum marinum. NCBI lineage: Eukaryota > Viridiplantae > Streptophyta > Magnoliopsida > Poales > Poaceae > Hordeum > Hordeum marinum. The sequence goes on from CM039678.1 coordinate 561,164,888, forward strand.
GGGATCAGACCCCAGACCCAACAAGGGCTGGCGCGTCCATAACGAGAGCAAACAAGCTAGAATATGGATGGGATCAGACCCCAGATCCAACAAGGGCTGGCACGTCCATAACAAGAGCAAACAATCCAGAATATGGATGGGATCAGACCCCAGACCCAACAAGGGCTGGCATGTCCATAACGAGAGCAAACAAGCCACAATATGGATGGGATCAGACCCCGGATCCAACAAGGGCTGGCGCGTCCATAACGAGATTAAACAAGCTAGAATATGGATGGGATCAGACCCCAGATCCGAGAGGGTTGGCGCGTCCATATTGAGAGCAAACAAGCTAGAATATGGATGGGATCAGACCCCAGACCCAACAAGGTCTGGCGCGTCCATAACGAGAGCAAACAAGCTAGAATATGGATGGGATCAGACCCCAGACCCAACAAGGGCTAGCGCCTCCATAACGAGAGCAAACAAGCTAGAATATGGATGGGATCAGACCCCAGACCCAACAAGGGCTAGCGCGTCCATAACGAGAGCAAACCAGCTAGAATATGGATGGGATCAGACCCCAGACCCAACAAGGGCTGGCGCGTCCATAACGAGAGCAAACAAGCTAGAATATGGATGGGATCAGACCCCAGATCCAACAAGGGCTGGCGCGTCCATAACGAGAGCAAACAAGCTAGAATATGGATGGGATCAGACCCTAGATCCAACAAGGGCTGGCGTGTCCATAACGAGAGCAAACAAGCTAGAATATGGATGGGATCAGACCCCAGATCCAACAAGGGCTGGCGCGTCCATAACGAGAGCAAAGAAGCTAGAATATGGATGGGATCAGACCTCAGATCCAACAAGGGTTGGCGCGTCCATAACGAGAGCAAACAAGCTAGAATATGGATGGGATCAGACCCCAGATCTAACAAAGGTTGGCGCGTCCATAACGAGAGCAAAGAAGCTAGAATATGGATGGGATCAGTGTTGGGGAACGTCGCATGGGAAACAAAAATTTTCCTACGCACACGCAAACCTATCCATGGTGATGAGCATCTACGAGAGGGAGAGTGGATCTACGTACTCTTGTAGATCGCTAAGCGGGAAGCATTAAGAAACGCGGTTGGTGTAGTCGAACATCTTCGCGATCCAAATCGCCGAGCGTCCCGCGATCTCATCACGATCCGTCCCGCGATCCAATCACGATCCGTCCCGTGAACTCATCACGATCCGTCCCGCGATCTCATCACGATCCGTCTCACGATCTTGATCACGATCTGTCCCGCGAACTCATCACGATCCGTTCCGCGATCTCATCACGAACCGTCTCGCGATCTCGATCACGGTCCTTCCGATCTAGCGCCGAACAGACGGCACCTCCGCGTTCAGCACACGTGCAGCTTGATGACGATCTCCACCGTCTTGATCCAGCAAGAGGAGGTGGAGAGGAGAGAGAGTTCACCGGCAGCATGACGGCGCTCCGGTGATGGTGGTGGAGTGATTCCGGCAGGGCTTCGCCTAAGCGCTGCGGAAAACCGATCTAGAGGAGAAACTGTGCACCGGTGAAACGGGTAGCACGTGGCCGGAAATTCTGTCCAAAAACCACCCAAACCACCAGTATATAAAGGAGGAGAGGAGGAGGAGGAGGGCTGGCGCAAGGCCTAGCCAATTCGGCCACAAGAGGGAGGGAGAGAAGGACTCTCCTTCTCCAATCCTAGTTGGACTAGGATTGCTCCCTATTGGCTGATTTTCCACTTTTTCCTTTAGGACTTTCTCCTCCTGTGCCATGGGCCTTTGTGGCTGTTTCCCCAGCCCACTTAGGGCTGGTTATTATTCTCCCACAGCCCATGGACCTCTTGGGGTCGAAATACCCCTCCCGGAGGTCTCCCGGTACACTACCGGCACTCCCGGTACACTACCGATGAGCCCGAAACTTTTCCGGCGACCAAACTGGGACTTCCTATATATGAATCTTTACCTCCGGACCATTCCGGAGCTCCTCGTGACGTCCGGGATCTCATCCGGGACTCCTAACAACCTTCGGTCACCACCATACATAACTCTACACTACCGAAACGTCACCGAACCTTAAGTGTGCAGACCCTGCGGGTTCGAGAACTATGTAGACATGACCGAGACACCTCTACGGCCAATAACCAATGGCGGGACCTGGACGTCCACATTGGTTCCTACATATTCTACGAAGATCTTTATCGGTCGAACCTCTATGTCAAGGATTCAGTTAATCCCATATAACGTTCCCTTTGTTCTTCGGTATGTTACTTTCCCGAGATTCGATCGTCGGTATCTCCATACCTAGTTCAACCTCGTTACCGGCAAGTCTCTTTACTCGTTCCGTAGTACAAGATCCCGCAACTAACAATTAGTCACATTGCTTGCAAGGCTCATTGTGATGTTGTATTACTGAGTGGGCCCTCAGATACCTCTCCGTCACACGGAGTAACAAATACCAGTCTCGATCCATGCCAACTCAACAGACACCATCGGAGATACCTGTAGAGCACCTTTATAGTCACCCAGTTACGTTGCGACGTTTGATACACACAAGGCACTCCTCCGATATCTATGAGTTGCATGATCTCATGGTCATAGGAACACATACTTGACATGCGGAAAACAGTAGCAATAAACTGACATGATCATATGCTACGTTTGTAGTTTGGGTCTTGTCCATCACATCATTCTCCGAATGATGCAACCCCGTTATCAAATGACATCTCATGTCCATGGCTAGGAAACCTTAACCATCTTTTGATCAACGAGCTAGTCTATTAGAGGCATACTAGGGACATGGTTTTGTCTATGTATCCACACATGCATTTAAGTCTCTGATCAATACAATTATAGCATGGATAATAAACGTTTATCATGAACAAGGAAATATAATAATAACCTTGTTCGTAAGCTAACCATTGTTATGCGACCTTTAGACTCGATCCAACGAGGCACAACACTCATCGGGAGTCCCTGTTGAAGAACATCATAGTAATATACTTAGCAATAAAGTTTAGCTTAAAATAATGTATGCAAAAGATGTACTGAGGACAAATAGTAAAAATCTTACCATCTTTCCTAAATAGATGTGACCGTAGTTTAATACGCACACTAGTGGTCGCATGTTTTTAGTACTAATGTATCAAAGTCCAGGAAAATAACATGTCTTGACAACATCAAGATCCTCAAGCCATGAAACATAATGACCTATATCCTCGTAGTTTAGTTCAGCCCCGGGATAGTAGTAGGTGTTGTCTACCAAGCGCTAGACATGTTTGCTTGAATGGAAATAAGCTGTCAATAGAAATTAGTTGTCAACTATATTTAAATAAATAATATAAATTACTTAATAAATATGATTGAGAAACTCACGTAATGATAGAACTGGAGGCGTCTGCACATCGACCCAGATGTCGATATTACCTTCAATTTTATCTTCCAGACGAATATCAAAGGTGATAAGCATATTAGGCTCAAACGCATAAGCCTTGTATAGTACTCTCCAACTTTTGCATTCAAAATAGGAGTAGGTGTCTGCATTGTATAATTTTACGGCAAAAGTATAACCATGCTCGGTCCTCAAGTGAACTCTCTTTACCTCCATATTTTTTTAGTATTGAAACTAATCGTATCCAAGACATAAATTCTTGCATGGCAGGAGATACGCTAGTAGAATAGTAAAAATTTAAAATTATAATTTGAAGCAAAAGAAGCAGAAGTCATGCTTAATTATGAAAAAAATACTTGTCGTTGTGACCTACTGTATCCACTTCGAAGGTCTCATCCAACATGATGCTGAAGCGCCTACCATCAACTAGGTGAGACTTGTCGCACATGTAGTGCTCGTCTTCGCAACATTCACACATAATGAATTTCCTTTCTTTGTCAGACATTTCCTATGTTCATAGTTGAAACATTTAAAATCGATCGAAGGCAACTACCAGGAAACTCAACACATAGATCACTATTACTCAATATGCAATGGGTTGACTTTAGGTCTGTCCAGTCTTCCTTCCTAAACTCTTATCTCACGTATATGGTGGACACTCCCCCACCGATTTTTCGACCGTCGATGATGGTCGCTACTCCTCCTTCCCCTAGTGCATAACAAATATCTAGCACAAGGAGAAGAAGGAGAAGCGACCCCACAACAACAGTCGACATTCTTCTTCTCTCATATATGGTGGACACTCCCTCACCGAAATTTTGACCATCGATGATGATCTAGCACAAGGAGAAGAAGGAGAAGCGACCATTATACAAGTTCTATTAAGCACATACTATAAATAAATTATTTCTGTTAAACACTTATTACTAAAAAACAGTAAAAAAACTACATTATACAAGAACAGTAAAAAACAGTTTACGGGAAGAGGATAGGCGACGACGGTGGTCGGGGAACTGCGGCGGCGGCGGACGACGGGGGTGCGGGGGAGAGTGAGAGTGGAGTGGAGAGGGGAGAGTGAGGGGCCGTCGGTTGGAGAAGTTGGAGAAGATAGGCTTTAGCAGTAAAGCCTTTGGGATAAAGCGCTACTGCTAAACAACATATCACTAATCCAGTTAATAATGCATCATCAAATATTAACCAATACATCTCGATATGCCTACTTTCTAGCACAAGTCATGCCAAAATTTCGACATGACCTTTGCTAAAAAGTGGACATATCAAACGCCTGAAATTCATCGGAACGGAAATGAATCAACATTTCGGCGAAACATAGGCCACTCGGATCATTTGCATCAATTCACAACGTAACCCTAGAATCAATTCACAATTTCATTTTCCTTTTCACATTTTCATTGTCACACTTCCATTTTCATTTTCATTTGCACATTTTTATTTTCATTTCCAATTCACATTTTCATTTTCAATTCACATTTTCATTTCAAATAAAATCCTGTTCATGGCATGACAGAGACGACAACCCGAATTCAGACTGTGCTAACATGTTGCCTAGAAATGTACTATGCATCATCACGGAAGGCATGCTTACTTAATTGTGCATCTCCATGCCATTTTTCCTGGCGGTGATGTAGTAAGTTGGTGTCGGACCCTTGGTCATGTCCAACCCTGGCTGTGAGATCTCCAGTCCATGCCTCCTCACAATGTCCAGGTACCTGCAACAAATGCATCCAGAACCTACCTGTTCATTATCATCCACAATCTATATTCAGAGTTCAGAGAAAAGCATATAGCTAGCGAGAGCGGCGTTTCGGCTCTCGGGTGCATCTGCACCCACGCTCACGAAAAAAAATCAAAACAAATACTAGAAAAATTCAAACAATTCCAAATTATTTTATGTGGTACATATGTTGATGCGTGAGGTCCTCTCCAAATTTCAACTTATTTGGACATCTGATGAGCTCTCAGCAAAAAAGACAAATCGGGGTTTGAAAAAAAAGATTTACTGTTCACCAATTTTTTTACCCGATTTGTCTTTTTTGTCGAGAGCTGTTCGGATGTCCAAATAAGTTGGCATTTAGAGCGTGCCTCACGCATCAAAATATGTACCACACAAATTTTTTTTGGATTTTTTTGAATTTTTATAGTACTTATTTTTATTTTTTCGTCAACAGGTGCAGATGAGCCTGGGCTCAGAAATGGATTTTCGATAGCTAGAGGGACACACGATTCCGTGGCAAAGTTGTCGGCACCGAGGTCCTCGTCCCACAAGAATACATAGCCGTAGGGCGTCACGATGCTCGGGTGCAGGAACCTCTTAGCAAACCACCTTCGTTGTTGTTATTGTTTTCAGGGAAAAACCTAAAGATTGTCGGTTCTTCTGTTTGCAGTTAGGACTGAAATTAGGGAAGTCTGGACACACACTTAGTTATGTTACCATTTGGTCTGCTTCCTGGCGCTGACATGAGCGACCTTCTTTGACCACTCGAACTCTTGATCCCACTCTGTTGTCCGCCCATCGTAGTGGAACAACACGATGTCGAAATTGTCGGAGAACTACACTTCTCATTTGATGATCAATGGGCAGACAACTGATGATCATGGAGTTATTCATCTGAAAATCTAGTGCTAGTTCTTGTTACCTTGTGGTCAGTTGCGTTGACATTGGCTCTCTCGCCGTACCCTACCGCTAGCGCGAGGAGGCACTTGCGGGCCAGGCTATCCTGCGCATTGCATTATCAAACTATGAAGTTGTAAGATGAAAAGAAACAAGGTCAACGCAATGCGATGTCCATTCAGAGTTTCAGACGGAAGGAAACTAAACATGATAGATGCACCTCTCTTGGGGATCCCCAGAGCCGGCACAGGTGAAGATCAGACTCCGAGACCACGATCCCTGGTGGAAGCCGCCTCTCCGGCTCCACGCCTTCTTCAGGATTTCTTGCTGTTGCAACCTCTACAGTCTACAAGCCGTTGATTGATGAAGAGGCCATATATTTAGCTGGGACTAAATGCAACTAGATCATTTATAAAGTTCAGAACTGCAGTGTACTTGCGCTGAACTCATCGCATTTGGGGTGCTGGAGCTGCTTTTCCTGAACGACGCTCTCCATAATCTGCTCAACATGGTGCTCTGACTGAAGCTGCTGCTCCAAGGGAGTATGCCACACTGAAGCTGCACGCATAGTCCGTTCAGAGATAGTTAATGATGCCAAAGCCCGAAAGCTAGCCATTAAAGAACTAGTAATGCTTTTGGTTACCTTTGGTGTGATGTCCACAGGAAAGGAAACGCCGATGAAGAAACCGACCGCCGCGGCAAACAACATCGTTAGAACCGGGCTTGCTTTCATTTCCATCCTGGGTAGTGAACCAAGGTACCATAAAGAACACGAAAGAAACTGATTTGATTTGTAGGGGGTGTGGAGACCAATACTTGACTTTTTTAGGGGAATCGAGGAGAAGACTTTAATTAACATCAAGCCTAATCATGCATTGAGATTTGATACTTGAGAGGGGTAAGTTTGACTTCGAGTTCTACACTGACCCAAGTGCATACTAGCTTTGCTTCCTTCGAGCAACGGAAACGTGGGCGTGTGCCCCATGACTCTGAAAAACTCTTCCACCCAACTAAAATGGCACATTTCATATATCGGATGGAATGAAGGAATCGAGAAGTTTGCTGGAGGAGATCTATCAACGTGGCATTTGGTTTATAGGGTTATATGCAACAATAGAGTTATTACGATTGCAATGGTTTTAGCTTAGTTAGAGCAATTCCAATAGCTCCCCTAACAAATAAACTTCATAGAAGTTTTAACATGCTCCTGTTGATCTCATTGGTTAGTTGTCTGATTAAGTCTTTCCTTCCTACCTCGCATGTAAAAATATGGGGTAACAGGGAGCATGTTAAAATTTGCATAAACTTCACATAAAAGTCGTTATATTGGATGATCATATAATTAACGGGAAGTTGTGTGATCCCTACTTTTGCCTCAACTTTCCATAAACAATATATTTTTACGGATGGGGGAGCTTTTGAAGTTGCTCTTTAGGAGGGTGCAACAAGTCAATTCTTCCTTTTGTTCCAAGGACTTTTTCCTCTACTCCACCAAAAATATCAGAGATTAAAATCATGGGAGAAACAATTTCGTGTCGGCCTCTCCCAGCAATTTAGTGTCGCCATAGGGGACAGTCATGATTATGTTTCAATGATTTCTAGATATTGTTATTGGGATTGGAGACGTTTCGAGGGATCTTTGAAGAATTTCGTGACGACCAACATAACGTAGTGGCAAGGCTAGAGGGCAGCTATAGTGCAACTATTTTGCAGGAGATTTAATTTTGTGCCAAAAATCATATTTTTAGTGGTCAGGATTATATTTGAATTGGTTTCAAAATCATATTTGTCGGTGAACTGCAGGTGCCATTTGATAATCATGGGGTTTATACATACATTGGAAACCAAGGAATCTATTTCATGATTTCTCTATTGCTTACAATATGAAAAACCTCTCCTTAAGTTATGGCCTTCTGAATAGTTGCACTGACATTGGCTTTCTTGTACTACCCTACGGCGAGCGCAAGAAGATATTTGCGAGTCGCGCTGTCCTAGACATCGGATCAGTGACACATACATACCAAAACGGGCCAATGTCAGAAATTAAACCAGGAGACATGAAATGAAATGAAACAAGGTCCTTCGATGTATGTTGGTCCAGAGACCAGAGGCAAGAATGAACTGCAATGCGTGAACTAAGCCAGCAGGTTCGGACAAGCTAACTGAAGACGCAAGGCGTACCTGTGTTGGTGATCCCCAGAGCCGGCGCAGGTGAAGGTCGGTTTCCGAAACCACCATCCTCGGCGGCAGCCGCCTCTCCGCGCTTTCTTGCTGTTGCAAGCTCTGCAAACTAGAAAGAGGTAGAATTTGGTATATCTTGCATTTCAGCTTGGCGACGAACATAACTTCACAACTGTAAGGTACCGCTGAAATCATGACATTTGGACTGGATGGCGCCTATAGTCTGCCCAGTATACTCATGTTAGGGGTACTGGAGTTTGCAGCACCGCTACTCGACCATGGCAGCATGCCACCATGCTGAAGCTGCATATATATATATATATGCATACATTTGCCTGATCAGTCAGAGATTATTGTGATATACGCAATGTATGGTATTCTTGATAGACCCACTATATAGTATGGGTCGGTGATTTCCGGTAGTGGGGTGTAGAATATTACCTTCTCCCACACTCGAGGTGCTCCCGCCGTTGGCCATGGTGGGACGGTGATGGTGGCGATGAAAGAGAGGTGGTGGTGGCGGTGCTGTGTGTGCAGCGATGGTGGTGGTGCTTCCCGTGAGCACTGCGCACGACCTAGATCGGTAGGTTTGTGGGTGGGGAGTGCGCCGGCGGTGAACCTCGTACCCCATGCCCCGGCCCCCACCACTCTTTATATGCGCAGGTCATAGGGGCCCGCCAATCAGTAAGGGGTCGGGGCCCCCCGATCAGGGCGCGTGGATCAGGGTCCGGTGGGCTGTTGAGCCCACTCTATGGAGATCAATCTAACATTTTTCCCTTGATCTCAACTTGAATTTTAACAATGTACTTTCTAGTTTATTTGTTTCATGACAAATTGGTACATAGAGCATGTTTCATCATCACAGCTTAATTCCCGATAGAATCATACAGCCACAACATACATTTTGTTTAGAAACAAATTCTGTTCCTTTTGGGTCTCTCATTATCTAGGAATCATAAGGCTTTCCCTTAAACCCATGCCGGCTAAGTTTTTCTTGAACACATTGGGTGGTAAGCCTTTCGTAAGTGGATCCGCAAGTATATCCTTTGTCCTTATATACTCGAGACTTATAGTGTGATCCTAGATTTTATCTTTGACAATATAATATTTTATCTCTATTGTTTTGGCAGCATTACTCGACTTATTGTTGTGAGCGTAGAATACTGCGGGCTGGTTGTCTACATCTTTAGTGGTTTGTGAATACAATCTATCACTTTCAAGTCGGGTATAAATGTCTCTAGCCATATCGCATGCCCCGTGGCCTCGAAGCATGCTATGAATTCTGCATACATCTTGGATGATGCAACTATTGACTGTTTGGAGCTTTTCCACGAAATAGCTCCCCCAGCGAGAGTGAAGACGTATCCAGACATGAATTTTCTATCATCTCTGCCCCCCGGCAAAATATGCGTCTAAATTGTTGGGGAACGTCGCATGGGAAACAAATTTTTTCCTACGCACACGCAAACCTATCCATGGTGATGAGCATCTACGAGAGGGAGAGTGGATCTACCTACCCTTGTAGATCGCTAAGCGGGAAGCGTTAAGAAACGCGGTTGGTGTAGTCGAACTTCTTCGCGATCCAAATCGCTGAGCGTCCCGCGATCTAATCACGAACCGTCCCGCGATCTCATCACGATCCATCCCGCGATCCGATCACGAACGTCCCGTGGCCTTGATCACGATCCTTCCGATCTAGTACCGAACGGACGGCACCTCCGCGTTCAGCACACGTGCAGCTTGATGACGATCTCCACTGTCTTGATCCAGCAAGAGGAGGCGGTGAGGAGGAAGAGTTGTCCGGCAGCGTGACGGCGCTCCGGCGATGGTGGTGGAGCTATTCTGACAGGGCTTCGCCTAAGCACTGCAGAAAACCGATCTAGAGGAGAAGCTATGCACTAGAGGAACGGGTGGCACGTGGCTGAAAATCTTGTGCCAAAACCCTAAAATCCTCTAGTATATATAGGAGGAGAGGAGGAGGAGGCTTGGCTGCCAAAAAGGCAGCCCTTGGGTCGGCCAAACCAAGGACTTAGGAGTCCTCCTCCTCCACTCCTAGTAGGATTAGGACTCCTTCCTTATTTGGCCCTTTTTTTGCCTTTTTCCACCTTTTTCCTTTTGGTATTTTCTTTCAAGCCTCATGGGCTTTGTGTAGGACTTCCAACAGCCCACTAAGGGCTGGTATTCATCCTCCTAAAGCCCATAAAGCCTCTTAGGTCGAAATACCCCTCCCTGTGGTCTCCCGGTACACTCCCGGCACTCCCGGTACACTACCGACGAGCCTGAAACTTTTCCGGCGACCAAACTGGGACTTCCTATATATGAATCTTTACCATCGGACCATTCCAGAGCTCCTCGTGACATCCGGGATCTCATCCGGGACTCCGAACAACCTTCGGTCACCACCATACATAACTCTACACTACCAAAACGTCACCGAACCTTAAGTGTGCAGACCCTGCGGGTTCGAGAACTATGTAGACATGACCGAGACACCTCTACGGCCAATAACCAATGGCGGGACCTGGACGTCCACATTGGTTCCTACATATTCTACGAAGATCTTCATCGGTCGAACCTCTATGTCAAGGATTCAATCAATCCCGTATAACGTTCCCTTTGTTCTTCGGTATGTTACTTGCTCGAGATTCGATCGTCGGTATCTCCATACCTAGTTCAACCTCGTTACCAGCAAGTCTCTTTACTCGTTCCGTAATGCAAGATCCCATGGCTAACATATTAGCCACATTGCTTGCAAGGCTTGTTGTGATGTTGCATTACCGAGTGGGCCCTGAGATACCTCTCCGTCACACGGAGTAACAAATCCCAGTCTTGATCCATGCCAACTCAACAGACACCTTCGGAGATACCTGTAGTGCACCTTTATAGTCACCCAGTTACGTTGCGACGTTTGATACACACAAAGTATCCCTCCGGTGTCAGTGAGTTGCATGATCTCATGGTCATAGGAACATATACTTGACATGCGGGAAACAGCAGCAATAAACTGACACGATCATATGCTACGTTTGTAATTTGGGTCTTGTCCATCACATCATTCTCCCAATGATGTGATCCCGTTATCAAATGACATCTCATGTCCATGGCTAGGAAACCTTAACCATCCTTTGATCAACGAGCTAGTCTATTAGAGGCATACTAGGGACATGGTTTTGTCTATGTATCCACACATGCATTTAAGTCTCCGATCAATACAATTATAGCATGGATAATAAACGATTATCATGAACAAGGAAATATGATAATAACTAATTTATTATTGCCTCTAGGGCATATTTCCAACATAAATACCCTCTTATCTCTAGGTAATCAGATCTCCTGTATGTTAGCATGCAGTGCTTCGTGCCTTGTGCATAACGCAATGCCTTCTTTACCATCTTCCAATGCTCCATGCCTGGATTCTCTTGATATACACCGAGTACCCTGTTGACAAAAGCTAAGTCAGGGCAAATGCACACTTGTGCATACTGTAAGCTTTCAACATCCGAAGCATATGTTATTGCTTTGATGAGATCGATCTCGTACTGGTTCTTGGGACATTGGAATTTCTCAAAACTATCGCCCTTGACTATAGGAGCAGGTGTGGCTTTAATCATGTGCATATTATACTTTTGAAGAACCTTTTCTAAATATGCCTTCTGCGATAGTCCTAAGACTCCATTGTTCCTATCTCGGTGAATTTCTATGCCCAAAACATAGGATCCTTCATCAAGATCTGTGATATCAAAATTTGAGAGTAAGAACTTCTTTGTTTCTAGTAAACCTGGGCATACCCCGGGCCGAGCTTTGCAAAGCCCGAACTGGAAATCCCAATCCCGAGCCCGGCCCGGCGCGGCCAAAAAACTCAAATTTAGGCCCGAGCCCGGCCCAAATGGAGTTAAATCTTGAATTCCGGGCCGGGCCGAGCCTCCGTGTAAATCGCCATTTTTGGCAAGCTCGAGCCCGGCCCGAACTGCTTCCCGGGCCCGATTTTGAAGCCCGAGCCCGGCCCGAACACAAAGCCCGACCCGGCCCGGCCCGGGTTTTTCGGGCCGGGCTCGGGCCGGGCTGCCCATGCCTAGATGTAGTTTCTAGTAGTAGACTAGCATCACTCCTAACAAGCATGATATCATCCACATACAAGATTAGGAAAATATATTTCCCATTTTTAAATCTTGCATAAATGGAGTTATCCTCAATATTTTCTTTGAACCCAAAACTTTTAAACGTTTGATTAAACTTTAGATACCACTGTCCAAAGGCTTGCCTTAATCCATAAATAGATTTCCTTAGGCGGCATCCCATATTTTCCTTGCCTTCCATGATAAAATCCTTGGGTTGTTTCATGTAGACCTTTTCTTTTAAATCACCATTCAGAAATGCCGTCTTTACATCCATTTGATATAACTCTAAATCAAAATGTGCAACTAATGCCATTATGATTCGGAAGGAATCCTTATATGAGACTGGGAAAAAAGTCTTGTTGTAATCTATCCCTTCTCTTTGTGTGAATCCTTTTGCTACAAGTCGTGCTTTATACTTTTCTACATTCCCATTAGGATCATACTTTGTTTTGTAGACCCATTTATAGCCTACTGTTTTGGCTCCTTTAGGAATTTCCTCTAAGTCCCAAACATCTTTGGAACTCATCGATTTCATCTAATCTTCCATTGCCTCTAGCCATTTTGATGAGTGATGACTTCTAATGGCCTCTTCATATGTAGTGGGATCACCTTCCATATGAACCATTTATGTGTTATAAACTTTATAATAAGTAGAAATAGCTGATCTTCTTGTTCTATTAGATCTTCTAAGAGCCTCAGTTTCTAGCACATTCTGTGCCTCAACTTCCGGCACATCTTCTACTATTGGCTGTTGCACCTCCCTTTCATGCTCAACAACGGGTTCAGTCGGCTCATGACGGACAGATTCCGGGTCTACCCCCATAGTTGTCATGGGTGGAGTTGCAACTGGTAGTGAGAAAAATGGCTCCTGAATTATCGGATTAGGTGCATGCACCCTCTTCTCCTCAAGATCAATTTTCCGAGCTACCAAGTTCATCCTCATCATTTCGTCCTCTAAGAAGATTACATGTCTTGTTTCTACAAACTTTGTGTATATGTCTGGACAGTAGAAACGAAAACCCTTTGATCTGTCTGGATAGCCAATAAAGTGGCAACTCAAAATTTTGGGATCTAACTTTGCAATGTTTGGATTAAAATTTTGGCCTCAGTGGGGCACCCCCACACCCTGAAGTGTTGTAAAGAGGGCACTCTTCCTGTCCACAGCTCATACGGTGTTTTGGGCACCGATTTGCTTGGCACTCTACTGAGAATGTGAATGACGGTTTTAAGTGCTTACATCCATAATCCCAATGGCAAGGTGGAGTAACTCATCATGCTGCGCACCATATCCATCAGAGTACGATTACGCCTTTCAGCTACTCCATTTTGCTGAGGCTCACCCGACATTGAATACTGGGCTACTATGCCAGTCTCTTGTAGGAACTTTGCAAAAGGTCCAGGGACTTGGCCATATGGGTTGTGCCGACCGTAGTACTCGCCTCGACGGTCTGACCACTATCTTTATTCTTTTATCATGCTAATTTTCACTTCGGCTTTGAATATTTTAAATTTATCCAATGCTTCAGATCTATCTTTGATTGGATAAATATAACCAAAACGAGAGTAATCATCTGTGAATGTTATGAACGAGTCATATCCATCCACACTTTTCACCGAAAATGGTCCACAAATATCATTGTGGATGATTTCTAGTGTGCTTGTGCTATGAATTGCCCCCTTTTTGATTTGTTTTACATACTTTCCTTCAGTGCAATCTACGCATTGTTCTAAGTCTGACTAATCTTTCTGTTCTCCCCCTAGAAATATGGCCCAAGCGACAGTGCCATAATTTTGATGAGTCGTAAGTTCTCTTTCTTTTCTTTTGTACTTTGTTCGACGAGGAAGCATACTCATTCACATTGGACATATAATGCACTTTTTCACCGAGTGATAATAAATAAATCTCATTGCAAAGTAAAGCAACACCAACATAAGCATTATTAAACCATATGGCACACTTGCCATGTCCGAAATAACATTCATAATTGTCATTGTCCAAACAAGAAACACTAGTTAAGTTTCTATGACATGAAGGAACATATAAGACATCTCTAAGTAGAAGCTTGAACCCATCAGCTAACTCCAAGGAGATGTCGCCGACAACTTCAACTTCTGCACGGACTTCATTTGCAACTTCAATGCATCTTTCGCTTCTTTGCCTAGTCCTCGTCGAATGGAATCCCTGTAAAGAATCTTCAACATCAACAATTGCTCCTGAGTCAATCCACCAAGTATATTTCAAAAACTGTGTATACAAGGATTCATTTATAAAGGAAACGATGTCGTTACCTCTCTTTGCCTTATAGACTTTAGTCAAGCAGGGTAATCCTTCTTGTAGTGCCCTGTCAGCTTACAATGGAGGCAAGTATCTTTGTCCACTGGAAAAGACTTCTGCTGATGCTGATGTTGATAGGGTGCTTTTCCATGTGGCTTTGAAGGGGAACCTTTGCTATTTGGATTGTAATTCTTTTTCTTATGATGCTTCACATAGTTGAGAGAACCACCATGTGAGACTTTCAGTCTGTCCTCTTCTTGGACGCGCATGGCTATAGTCTTTTCTATGTACCATTTTCAGGTGACATGTTATAGTTGACAACAAATGTGTCGAACTTTTTCGGCAGCGAAGCCATAATCAAGTGGACCAGGAGCGCTGGTTTGAGCTCTAAGTCCGCATCCATGGGCTTTAGCTTCGCTGCCATGTTGCTCATTCTGAGGATGCGCTCTCTAATGCCATGACCATCGTCAGTGTAGTTCTCTATTAACTGTTGCTTGAGCAACTGGGTGACATATATCTTCGAAGAATCAACAGAAGTGGACTCTTCAATTGAGCCCATAATGGCGTTCTCAATTGTATTCTTTATAAATGCCATACACTTTTTGTTGGCGGTAATCCACTTTTTGTTGTCGAGGGTGTATGACATCTCCAATGGAGCATAGTCCCTCCTCTTTTTGTCCCACGCAACATCATCATCAGTGGCCTCTCTAACTGGCTCTGTAGGTCTGGCCGGCTATGGAGTGTCCACAACGCAGTCCACCTCAGCACAGACAAATGCCAGATCTACTTTCTTCCTCCAGTCAGAGTAATTGTCACCTCTAAGTGTCGGAACATCTTTTAGACAACTCATCAAGTGGTAGCCTCCTGAAATTTTAATAATCATATGCATTAATCTAACGTTGGTCAAATTAAACATACAATTGTCTATGCAATTAAATCTATATTACCATTGGACAAAAGTAGAAATAAAAGCATCTTTTATAGCAATAATAAAACTTGATCATGTTATTAATAACGTTGGTCATAAAAATAACATAATCATATTCATTTTAATGTGCTCTTTAAATTAAGTTTTCTCTAAACTTTTTTCTTTGTAAAAGAGAAATATTATTTATTTACGCAGCGCACTTTTCTTTGACCAAATAAAAAATTCATGAACATTATTATTTTCTGTATAAAATTCATGAAATTTTCTTTTTCTGAACATTTCTTATTTTCTTTTGTAGAAACTTTTCTATCTCTTTTCTATTTTCTAAACAAAATTTTCGTTGGAAAAATATTTTGGATAGAATAAATCTATCTGAAATTTGCATGAAATTGGACAAAAAACAGGTAAAACAGCTTTAAAAAATAAATAACAGTGAAGCCAAGCGCGCGCGGTTTCCCCCTTCTGGCCGAAAACATCCCACGGCCCGCGGCCAGGGCTGCGTGCTCGTGCGGCTGGCTCCCAGCTTTCAGCCCACGACCCGTTTGCGCGCTAGGGTTTGCCCTGTGGCCATCGGATCACTGGGTGGACCATCCAACGGCCACGTCCCGAGATCGGGAGGCCAAAACTCCCAGCGCCGTCGGGGTTGGGGGGAACCCTAATCACCCCCATGACCCGCTGCTCTGCTCTCCTCTCTCTTTCCCGCAGTGGTTGGAAATAGGGTATCGCCTAGGCCGTCCGATCCGGCCGCCGGCGGTGGAGAGCCACAATGCCGTGGCTCTCTTTCCTTCCCCCTCCCTTTCCTTTCCCTTCTCTGTTGCGGAGAGAGCCCACGATGCAAGCCTCTCCTCTCCTCTCATGACCATGCCCGACAGCGGGAAAAAACCTCGCCGACCGTCGGCGACGACGCCTAGACGCCGCTCCGCTTGAGTCGCACGGGCCCCCTTCGTTTTCTCTCCCTCCAGCCACCTCTCAGTTGGAGAAAGAGACGCGGGCCGAGCCCTTCTTTGCTCTCCTTGCGACCGATGCAGCGGCGAAGCAGACGGCGGTGGTGCCGTGGCCTTCCCCTTCACCGGTTACACGTCCACCTTGTGGTGAGCGTGCCACCATCAAGCGGATTGGTCGCGGTGCCCTTTGCCCCTTGTGGGGTGGTTCTTCGTCCCCGCACCTCGGCTTGCCAATGCGTGTGGGATCGAGAGGAACAGGCGCGGCCGGAACGGGCAGCGCTACTTTGCGGCAAGGCCCGGGGCCCTACTCCGGTGAACTTTTGTTGTTCCCTGTTCTACGGTTTTTTGGTGTGAGTGGGGGGGGGGATTTTCTTTCTTTGTTTCTTTCTTTTTACCGAAAATACAACTAGAACCCAGTGGCATCTGATACCATTGATAGACCAACTAGATCATATGGGTCAGTGATTTCCAATAGTGGGGTATACAGTATTACCTTCTCCCACACTCGAGGTGCTCCCGCTGTTGGCCATGGTGGGACGGCGACGGCGGCGATGACAGAGAGGTGGTGGTGGCGGTGCTGTGTGTGCAGCGGCGGCGGTGGTGCTTCCCGTGAGCACCGCGCACGACCTATATCAGTAGGTTTGTGGGTGAGGAGTGCGACGACGGTGAACCTCGTACCCCGTGCGCCAGCCCCCACCACTCTTTATATGCATAGGTCACAGGGGCCCACCAACCAGTAAGGGGTTGGACGCCCCGAACAGGGCGCGTGGATTAGGGGTCAGGTGGGCCATTGGGCCCATTCGATGGAGATCAACCTAACAAGTCTCTCTCTTTATCTATCTCTATCTGTCTTCCTCTCTAGATCTCTACCTTGGGTGTGATCATCACCGGAAAAGAAATGCCGATGACGAACCCGAACGCGGTCGCGGCCAGCACCTTCAAGACCTTGCCTCCTTTACTTCCCAGCCTCAATGTATGTGTGCTATGCCGGCCGTATGGAGAAGAGAGGAGGACTCGTTTCCTGACCCCCCAGAGCAAACGTATCTCCGGTAGATTGGGAGTATGGAGACGAAGACTTGGGTTGTGGCTCGGTCGGGAATTTTAGACCTTTTGCATCCATCCAACCATGCAACTCCACGTCGTAGGAGTAGAGATTAGAGGAATAGCGTGACTTCTCAAACGTGCTCGACCGTACACGCCGCGTGACATGCATAGAGAGAGTTGACTCCACTAAAACGCACTTCCGTTTAGTTAGGTACATTATTAATGGCACCCAGCAGATGGAAAAGCTAGATGGAGGACATGAATGATTGATCGACGTGGCTCACCGTACCTCGTACGTGCATGGGCCTCACCTTTTGTCACTTTCATGTTTTTTTCCTCGAATAAAATAGCGCCGTGTTAGAGTAATCGCGAGTTTAATTAGTACTCCCTCCGTTTCTAAATATTTGTTTTTCTAGAAATTTCACTATGGACTACGGGCCTGTTTGGTTCATGACTAACTTTGCCACAACTAACCTTAGGCAAAGTGTGGGTGCCACAAAAAGTGTAGCTAACAAAATGGCCACCACAAATGTGGCAAGATTTGACAAAATGTTGATTCTATGACACGTGGACCATATAAGTAGAAAAGTGTGACAAGCCACAAGTGTGACAATGAATCAAACACATGCCTAATGGGTCGTGGCATGACTAAGGATAGGCATGGCAACCTTAGGTTGGGAACCAAACATCCCCTACATACCGATGAATATAGATATAATTTAGAATGTGGATTCATTCATTTTGTTTTGTATGTAGTCCATAGTTAAATCTCTATAAACGGAAGAAGTATATTAGTACTTTATAAAAGCAAGAGTTTGATGAATCCAAATGAACTGAGTCATCCAATCACCTATATCCAATGTCTCATGCTGCTCCAAGGATTTATCGATCACATAATCAATAATTTGAAAACATGTAAATTACATTAATCGTAATATGGAAACGACATTAATCTAGTATATACTTCCTCCGTTCCTAAATATTTTTCTTTCTAGAGATTTCACTACGGACTAATACGGATGTATATAGACATAATTTAGAGTGCAGATTCACTCATTTTGCTTCGTATGTAGTCCATAGTTGAATATTTATAGAGATAAAAATTTAGGAACGGAGGGAGTACTACTTATAAAAGCATCGGTTTGATGTATCCAAATTATCAGAGCCTTCCAACCACCTAGTACCTATATCCAACGTCTCATGCCGTTTCAATGATGTATCCATCACATAATCAATAATTTGCAAATTTGTAAATTGCATTAATCATAATTTCTAAGTGACATTAATTGCACTAACTACAATTAAGTTTAGATCAACATTAACTAGATAATACCCCACACGTTTCTGCGGGATTAGTTGCAATATATTTTTGAAATTAAAATAGATATAATATATTGTAGTTTATTATCTATATAATTTTCAATATATATAGAGAATATAAGCTGGACTTTTCATGCGTATTAAGAGAGAGATAATTACTCTGATGGATGAGGTAGCATCTCTGGTGAGTTGTTATGTGTACATGTTGAGAGAGAATATAAATGCCATTTCGCATGCATGTCCAGACAAATAATTAGTAGGGTTACATATGAGGTGGTATGTGTAGTGAGGTGGCTTGTGTGCATGTTAGACTACCCACGGTGAGAAGTAATTTAGACTAATAACATGTAATATGTATATGTTATTAGTCTATGTTACCATCTTTATAGTGAAAGTAACATATGTATTTTAATTATGAATTAAGATAGTGAGGATCAATTATTTACTATATAGATCATAGAATGTAGGATTCTAATTAATCTACAAAATAATAATACTAGTGTTAGAAAATTAGCCAGGCATGCAATCAGCTTTTACGCAACGCTATCTTTTTCTTGAACATAGTACAAACACAAGCGCTCATATACACGTGCATACACTCATCGTTATGAACGCACACATGCACATCCTATCCTTATGAGCACCTTCAAGAGTCTGAGCCTGCATATCATCTTGAGATTTACGAAGTCATCATAGGCATCTTGATGTCGATGGGAACATCTTCTCCCACTAAAAGCTCATCGTCGGAAATTCTGAAATAAATTCAGAAATAATGCAAGCACCAGGACTTGAACCCTGATGGGTTAGGAATATCACTGTTCCTCTAACCATCCAAGCACGTATTGATTTGCTACACAGCGCTATCTTAACGTCTCGTAGTAGGTTTGCTGATTTAAAAGTTTCCAAGCAATGTACGTGCAACAGTGATAGTACTAGTCCTAAGTGAGTTAAATATTCTTATAATAGTCCGCCAATCTCCATCACAGGTGGATAATTTCCACAACCATGGTTTTATTCATCAAATCCAAATTGCGTACATTTAGTTTTACCTTTTTTTTATGACAATACGCAAGAGATTTGTGTGGCGTTATAAACTTGCAAGGAGTTGCTCAATGGCGCCAGCAAAATCAGATGGCCTGAGGGACGTTGCTCGTAACTACTCCCCTAAGGCTATCGTTACCCACCATCTGCCATTCACGGCAATGATCGCACACCCTATCGACTACTGCTAAAGGAAGGAGCGAAGTTTGCTTGAATACGCGACGGTTTATCTTGAGCCATATGCATTGAAGAGTGCAGATAATGACTAAGTTGATGCCTTTATGAAGCTTTGCTGAAATCGTCGCTTGCACAGAGGACCACGAGGGAAGGATCTGGTCAGTTGCGATCGGGGTGAGGCATTGTAGAAGCTAGGGTAGCACATCATGCCAGACCTCACACGCATAGACGTAGCAAAGGAGCAAGTGTTCATTGGTCTTTTTGCTTTGTCCGCAGAGAGGGCACGATGCTTGACAAGGAATACCTCGTATGGCCAGGGGATCCCAGGACCAGCACCCGACGCGAAGCACTACCCAGCTAGACGAAAATTTTGAATTTCATGGGTGCCCATGGCTTCCAGAGAAGTTGGATCCATCTTTAGATGATACGGCCAGGGAAAGCAACGCTATATGCCAGATGCCTCCAACTTCTAGGTCCAGGGATCAGGGGCCTACGAGAGCACTATGTCTGAGATGAGGGGGCAAACATTGAGGAACTGCACGATGGCCGTGACACAGAGAGACGTTAGCAGAGATCACCCATCTAGATTGAGTCGCATAGCCCATCGCGGCGTGACAGAGAATCATCCGTTGGCCTGAACGCTAGAATCGGGTCCGGTGCATGCTGCGAGATACATGCGCCCCCACCTACTGATCCTGCAAGAATAGCGCGGTGTTGCCATGATTGAAAGAAAACCACGTGGATGCTAAAAGATTGAGGTTGCCTCTGCATAGATCACGGTAGGATATGCAAAGTTCTCGCTGTTAGACTTAAATCCCGTAGGATAAACATGATGGGATCGAAGGCCTAGTCATTAAATCACCTAATTGCATAAATCATAAACAGAGAGGTGAATTGGGTCTTACCACCAATGGAAGCAGTCACTGGTGTGGTTGATGCGAAGTCCTGCGCTTGCTCGATGCAGGCTTGATGCGAAGTCCCGAACTTTAGGGCTGTTCGTGACACTTATATGGATAGCTCATAAGATTGATCGAAAAATATAATTTTGAGGTGGTTTCGTACCTTACAATAATTTTTTCGTTATTTCTCCGCTATTTGTGACTTTGGAGTGAACTCTTTGTTGCACGAGAGGTATTTACATATGATTCAACTATGCCAGTATTGTTGAGAAAACTTGCACTAGTGAAAGTATGGACCTTAGACCTTGTTTTCAAGCATTGTAATACCGTTTTTGCTCACTTTTGTTACTTGCTACCTTACTGTTTTTATATTTTCAGATTACAAAAACCTATATCCACTATCCATATTGCACTTGTATCACCATCTCTTCGCCGAACTAGTGCACCTGTACAATTTCTCATTGTATTGGTTGTGTTGGGGACACAAGAGATTCCTTATATTTGATTGCAGGGTTGTTCGAGAGAGACCATCTTCATCCTACACCTCCCACGGATTGATAAAACTTAGGTCATTCCACTTGAGAGAAAATTGTCACTGTCCTACAAAACTCTGCGTTTGGAGGTCCAACACGAGTCTACAAGAAAAATGTTGTATAGTAGACATCAGTGTGTTGGGGACACAAGAAATTTCTTGTATTCGGTTTTGAGAGAGACTATCTTCATCTTACACTTCTATCGGATTGATAAATCTCAGGTCATCCACTTGAGAGAAATTTCCTGCTGTCCTACAAAACTCTACACTTATAGTCCCAACGTACTCTACAAGAATAAAGTTGCGAAGTAGACATCAGTCTACTTGCCTGATCAATCTTTTGGGAAAAATCTCAAAATTTCATTTAAGAGGTAGATAATGTTCCTGACTCAAAGATCATTCTAATCCAGCTATGCATCTATGCCCCAAACCCATAGCCTTTAAAATGTGAAAATTGGTATTGTTCTCTATAAGCTCATGGGCTCGACGATGAAGGTTCGGTGACTAGGAATGATATGATTTCTTGGCATCCCACTATCTATGAAGAATAGATTTACAGGGATCTATATCAATCGAAATAACTAGATGATTTTTGTTAGTCACAATATAGAATAGGACTCAAGTGATGCGGCTTTATTAGTAAACTAAGGGAATTTATGATAGCTTCACTCCCTTTATTGGTCGTGTTCAATAACCTATGGATTAATGGCATATGACCTTGCCTTAATTAGCTAGGCTGAGTACAGATC
Source organism: Hordeum marinum (assembly GCA_022496015.1). NCBI lineage: Eukaryota > Viridiplantae > Streptophyta > Magnoliopsida > Poales > Poaceae > Hordeum > Hordeum marinum. The sequence continues at coordinate 561,187,122 of CM039678.1, forward strand.
AAATATCTACTTCCGGTAATATAAATACTTAAACATGTTCTATCCCATTTTATCCAATGCCACTATATTTTCTCTCGTTCAAAATACATACTTCAAGAGTAGAAAATGTATGCCCTTTCATGTATCCTCTATGTTGTATTTATGTTTCCTATTGGACACGAGAGAACAAAATGGAGTTCACTCAAGACATGAAACCTGCCATATAAAACTTACACATATAATTTTTATTCTTAAAATGAGACCTTTAAGTGTTATTGCGGGGGTGATGAAATAAGAGATATTACATCAAAACATTGTATAGCACACTAACACGGGAACACAAAGTACATTTTTTTCTCAAGGTACAATTTCGTCTACAGTCCTTCTTGCCTCTTCTAATTTTTGTCAAGTTGGAAAATCTCTAGATTCATCTCTGTTTCTATAAGTTTTATTTTGAATTAGCCACCGCTAGCGACATGACTACTCATCCTCTACTTATAATCGGACTAAATGGACATCATGAGATTAGAATAATCATTGTTGTCCAATCTACTAGCGTTGGCTATGGGTGCGCAGACCCGATCTTGGCCAACACTTTTCTTGCATAAGAGGCATTCGATTCTGAGGCATGGTATTGCACAACAGTGGGTTCCGGCAGCGTTTCTCATTGCGTGGTGTTATGGCAGCGACGACACTTGGTGCGGTCCTCTCTCCACGACAATGGCTTGCTCGTGCATTCGCGTGGCTGGTGCATAACTGACCGGCTCTTGCATATGGCTAGGATAGCCGTTGTGTGCATTGTTAATTCCGCTCGACGAAGGTGATCATCAGTGCCGCTGCTAAGGAGGGCGCAATGGTGCTGCAGGGCCGCTCTGGTCTTTTGATGATTGGGCGATATTGATTTTGTTTTCATGGGTTTATTCTTCGAGATGATTAGTTATTCTCTTATATGTGTGAGTAGTGCCCCCTAGGAATGAGAGATGTAGGTGAGTGGTAACATTCATTTGTTCCATTCTATATTTCGTCGTTAATATTTGTAGTCTTATGATATGTCCAGTAAATTGTTAGTCCGTGGTAAACTCTATGTGTGTTGTCTAATTTAAGGGTCTAGGCAACACCATCTCATCAAAATATCGAACACATATCAAATTCACATGATTACTTGCAGCATAACTTTTCTCATGACCTCATGAACAAAGGTAACTACTCACAAATAGTATGCATGCTCAAGATCAGAGGGGTATTAAATATCATAATGGATCTGAACATATAATCTTCCAGCAAATAATCTATATAGTAATCAAGTACACAAGGTAATCAACACTACTAGTCACCCACATGTACCAATCTAAGGTTTCGGTACAAAGATTGAACATAAGAGATGAACTAGGGTTTGAGAGAAGATGATGATGTTGAAGATGTTGATGAATAATGGCCTCCAAAAGATGAGAGGGTTGTTGGTGGTGACGATGGCTTCGATTTCCGGGAGGGATGTTCGCCTAGCGGAATCGCTCCGCCAAAGGGCAAAAGTGCTCCTGCCCATATTCTGTCTCGAGATGGCGGCGTTCTGTCCCGAAAGTCTTCTCATGATTTTTTCTAGGTCAAAACCACTTATATACCAGAAGATGGGCTCTGGAGGTGGGCCGTGCTGAGCACAACCCACTAGGGCACGCCTGGGGACCTGGCGTGCCCTGGTGTATTATGCTCACCAGGGTGGCCTCCTTCGATAGTTATTTGCTCCAATATTTCTTATATGTTCCAGAAAAAATTCTCGTCAAGTTTCAGAACATTTGAATATGTGTAGAATAGGTATCTCTGAGATGCTTTTTTAGATCCAAATTTTTGGCTGCCGGTATTCTCCCTCTTTGTGCAAACCTTGCAAATTATGAAAGAAAAGAAATTAGGAATACTCCATGAAGCATTATTGTTCATAAACACAATGTAAATAACAGTAATAAATCATGATGCAAAATGGACGTATCAACTCCCCCAAGCTCAAGGTAGTCAAAATCCCGATTCGACTCCTATAATCCTACGACTTCACGACCCTACGGAGGCATGTCGATCCAAGTCCCACTATGAATCCGGATCTAGTAGAATCCATGTTGAATCCCGATCCAAATCATAGAATCCTATTCAAAACTGTAAATCCCGACTATGCTATGGACTATGTTCGTTTCTACTAATTTATCTCAATCGTTTTTTTAGTTATAGGAAAATAGTATGCCATCATTCTTACCGTTTTTCACATGCCTCATGGCCCTTTACTCCTGTCCCAAGCCCAAATGTTCGACCGTCGACACCTTTGATCTAACTCTCAGAAATCCTAGATCAAAACTGAGGATTTGACTTGTCGATGCTTGGAATTGGCATGAGAAGGAGGATGCATCAATATTGATCGGAGAAGTTCAAGTTTCAGCACTTCAAGTCAGCTACACAAGTGATAAACTATTCATGTACTCTCAAAAAACCTCCTAAGTAAATTTTCTGTGTTGAAGATTTAAATGTTATATATATATTTCCCTATCATAAATTTTCCATCTTGCAAGCTAGATAGTAGGTTAGGTGTGAAAAGAAGTGGAATACAGATAGCATTGATGTGTATGTTTTTGCCCTATATTTAGGATTAAAACTCTATAAAACCCAAATATTTTTTTGGCGTTGACACAAAATTTATTATTTCTGTAAATCTAGTAGAATCCTCGATTCCATGACTCGATACTATGACTCGATTCTATCTAAGGAAAATCGATCCGACTCCGAATCCTGACTTTGACTACCTTGCCCAAGCTTAGTATTCGCTTGTCCTCAAGCGAAAACCGATATCGGAAAAACATGTCCACATGGTTTGAGAGAGAGGTGTCGATAAAAAGAAAGACATAGTAGCATCATGCTTATTATCATAAGAACAACAAACTTTATCATAGAACTATTTCATAACAACATCATATAACTTCTCATGAATAAGTCACAATTCATCACAGCATAGAAGTATAAAGCACAAACCTTATTGGAAACCAATAAACTATGTTCTCACTCAACTTTGCAACTAAAATTCGTCATATTTTCAGGAAGGTTCTCGTGTTGGAGCTGTTGGGGAACGTGACAGAAAAAAATAATTCTGGTATAGCGAGCACGCCCACGACCACTATGGAGACTGCATACAAGGTTTGATCTGATCCGTACCGACTCGAAGCGCAGCGGAAGAAGAGTTGGTGGAGATCGTTGGTGCATATCCCCGCAGCTAGGATTTTACAACCTCCCAACCGCGAGGATGTACTCCCTCGTCGGACAGCCCTTCGGGAGGCGGTCAGACAGTCCCCCAGAGGATGTCGCGGACAACCCTTCGGGAGGACCCTCGAAACTCAGACGGAGACTCGGACAGCCCTCCAGGAGGACACTCGAACAGACCCTTAGGCAAAAGATCGAAACTCCGACCTCTCTACGGGGTTGCACACATACGGTGTCAACTATCCGGTAGGGCTTCGCCGTCCAGAACTAGTTCCTGCCGGAACCCAGACAGCCTTTCGGCTCTACGAAACTATTTTGCTGGGAGGGAGAGAAGAAGCCAGATCATTGCAATGGCATGTGTATGAGAGCAAGGGATCAAGGTTTGGGCTGCCCCTCACCTCCTATTTATAGGAAAACCAAGGGGTAGGGTGGTTTTACATGAAAACCCAAAAACCACATGGAAAGGAGTCCTTCCCAAGGACCCAAAAGGTGAAACCAAGGAACAAGTGGGGGCTCCATGGAGGAGCCCCATTGTGGCCGGCCACCCCTAGTGGGTCCCCCAAAAGGGGGATCCTATCCATCCATGTCATACCCCAAGATCTTTTAAGCAAAAGCCTAAAAAGGTGGCTTTCCAATAAAGTAATCCAAAAAGCACTTTCACTATTCACGACGACATTTTTTAGCGTCCAGTTGAACTGAAAATATTTATGTGGGCTTAGAACAATTCTAGTACCCCACTAAAATAATTTATAATGCGATCCGGAAAATTCCGGAATAGTGATTTTCATGTGCGAAAAGCATTTGAAGCGGTTCTGGCAGCTCTGGAACATTTCCGGTTTTTCGTCCGGAAAATTCCCAGAAGTTTCCAGAATGATTCTAGCACCCTCCAAGAATTATCAGGCATGTGACAAAACCAATTTGACTTAATGGTATCCCCTGAAACTACTTTTTAGTTTTACCGAAACTGTTCCGGTGTCCTGTCTGCGGAACTTTTTTGCCGTCCGAAACTTTTCCGGTGTCCGAAACTTTTCGGTGATTTTCTCTGAGACTCCCTGTCTAGTATTCAACAGATAGATGACCCTTAAGCGTGTGACCATATAGGTTCGGTGAAGCATAGACATGACCTGGAGCCCCTTCCGATCAATGATCAACATCGGAGCCGGGGACACCCATATTGACTCCTATACCCACACGAATGAATATTCGAGTGAACCTCTAGTTGCCATGAGCTATTCCTGTTGCTTCGCGATATGTTACAATTACCCGAGGTGAGGCATGTAGGCATCCTTGTGGATCAACAACTTGTCCACTATGCCAGTTACCTCGTTGCCGGTATTGTTCTTTTTCTCGTTCCCGTGTTCCGGCATCCCCGTGATCAAATCACAAAGTGTTTGGCCAGACGATGATAGATACTGTAACACCGAGAGGGCCCAGAGATATCTCTCAATCGTCGTAGGAGCAAATCCCAATCTTTAGCTAACAAGTTACTTGACATGCTTTTCCATGAACCCGTAAGCCGCCGTAATAGCCACCCATTTACGGATGACGTTTAACAAACCCCAAAGTTCATGAAGCAAGCATGAAGAAACTCGATACTCTCATGGTCTAAGGAATTATGCAAACGTTAACCATCTCTATGTTATTAACCATTAACTTGTGACAAATGTATCTCATAGCATAACATCAATCGGATCGATTCAACACGAGCGTTCTACCAACACCGTGTCCTCAAAATTGCCGGCATAGCCATGCCCATGATCAGGAAAACAGGACCATCATGCAACACTTGAGCCAGTCTTAGAGGCAAGACTAGGAATACAATTTACCGTTTATTATACCACACGTGCACATGAGTTTCTCTCCAAACCTTGTTTAATTTGTAGACTCGAGAATCATTGCAGTTATAGCATGGAACATAAACATTCATTTCAAACTTTGGAGATACAAAATAACTATTATTACTGCCTCTAGGGCATATCTCCTACAGACTCCCACTTGCACTAGAGTCATAATCCAGTTACATGGCTTCCGTAACACCAATGGCTATCCGGTGTTGCTCATGCTTTGCTCGTGGTAGAGGCTTTGTCATCGGGTCTGACACATTCAGATCCGTGTGAACTTTGCATACTTTCACTAAACCTTCTTCGACATGATGTCGAATGAGTTTATGTTTGCGTTGAATATGCATTGTCTTATGGTGCGAACATGGCTCCCTTGCCTGAGCCACGGCGCCACTATTATCACAATAGATCTCCACCGGGTCCAGAGCACTTGGAACCACACCAAGGTCTTCAAGAAATTGCTTGATACCGATAGCTTGCTTGGAGGCTTCAGAAGCAGCAACATATTCCGCCTTCGTCGTAGAATCTGCCACAGTCTTTTGTTTGGAACTTTTCCAATCAACTGCGCCGCCGTTCAATATGAAAACATAGCCAGATTGAGATTTGAAGTCATGTGGGTCAGTCATGAAGCCTGCATCAGTGTAACAACTTACAATGAGCTCTTCATGACCTCCGTACACAAGGAGTAAATCCTTGGTCCTTCTGAGGTACTTAAGAATACCCTTGACTGCGGCCCGGTGTTCCAATCCTGGATCACCTTGGTACCGGCTGCTAACACTTAGCGCATAGGAAACATCCGGTCTTGTACATAGCATGGCATACATAATAGAACCAACTGCCGAAGCATATGGAATATCATTCATTTGTACTCGCTCATCGAGGGTCCGAGGACTCTGATTTTTGCAAAGCACTGTGCCAGGTGACATGGGGAGTAGGCCTTTCTTGGAGTTCTCCATGTTGAACCTTTTGAACACCTTGTCAATGTACGTGCTTTGGCTAAGCGCTATTAGGCGTCTTGATCTATCTCTATAGATCCTGATGCCCAATACATATGCCGCTTCACCTAAGTCTTTCATTGAAAAACTCCTTTTCAATGAGTCTTTTATTTCGCTAAGAAAATTCACATCATTTCCAATCAACAATATGTCATCCACATACAAGATTAGAAATGCTTTTGCGCTCCCACTAAACTTCTTATAAACACAAGATTCTTCATCGTTCCTGATGAAGCATAACTCTTTGACCACTTCATCAAAACGAATGTTCCAGCTCCTTGATGCTTGGTTCAGACCATAAATGGCTTTTTGAAGCTTACATACTTTTCCAGCATTCTTAGGATCGACAAAATCTTCTGGCTGTATCATGTATACATCCTGTTCAAGGTTTCCATTTAGGAAAGCCGTTTTGACATCCATGTGCCATATTTGATAATCGGAATAAGCAACAATTGCTAGTAATATCCGAACAGACCTATGCATAGCTACGGGCGAGAAAGTCTCGTCGTAGTCTACTCCTGGAACTTGCGTGAACCCTTTCGCGACAAGTCTAGCTTTGTGGATAGTAATGTTACCATCCGCGTCAGTCTTTCTTTTGAAAATCCATTTACAACCAATGGGTTTTACGCCATCTGGAAGTTCTTCCAAGTTCCAAACTTGGTTTTCGTACATGGATTCCATTTCGGACCTCATGGCTTTGTGCCATTCCCTTGAGCTAGGCCCCGCCATCGCTTCCTTGTAGTGCGCAGGTTCATCGTCTTCAAGAATGAAGATTTCGTTATGAAAATACTCAGGTGGCTGGATAGCCCTACCCGATCTGCGCGGTTCAGTTACAACATTTTCTGAAGTTTTCGCATCACATGCGACAACTTCCGGCTCGGTTGTAGGGATAATTTGCGGAATTACTTCCGGTTCCTTAGCCATATCAACGGTTGCCAAAGATTCACTAATCTCATTAAGTTGTACTGTCCTCCCACTCAGTTCTTTAGCAAGAAATTCTTTCTCGAGAAAGTGTGCAACCTTTGCGACAAACATTTTGCCGTCGGATTGGTAGTAGAAGGAATATCCAATGGTGTTATTTGGATAACCTACAAAGTAACATTTGTCTTATCTAGGTTCTAGTTTGGTTGGCTGTAAACGTTTTACGTATGCCTCACAACCCCAAACCTTGAGATGCGACACACTAGGTATCTTCCCATACCACATCTCATGTGGTGTCGTCTCAACAGACTTAGACGGCGCTCTGTTTAATATATAAGCGGCAGTGAGTAGTGCATGACCCCAAAAAGATATCGGTAGATCTGTAAGAGACATCATTGACCTTACCATGTCTAACAGGGTTAGGTTACGTCGTTCCGACACTCCGTTTCGCTGTGGAGTTCCGGGAGGCATAAGCTGTGAAACGATTCCACGGTCTCTCAGATGTTGGCCAAACTCATGACTAAGATATTCGCCTCCGCGATCAGACCGCAGAAACTTAATCTTTTTGTCACGATGATTTTCTACCTCATTCTGAAAATCTTTGAACTTTTCAAAGGTTTCCGACTTATGCTTCATCAAGTAGATATAGCCATACCGACTTAAATCATCAGTAAAAGTCACGAAGTAAAAATACCCACCCCGTGCGGCCGTGTTCATTGGACCACATACATCACTATGTATTATTTCCAATAATTCACCCGCCCGTTCAGGATGACCCGTGAACGGCGTCTTGGTCATTTTTCCCATCAAGCAAGCTTCACATGTGTCAAATGATTCAAAATCAAGGGACGGTAAAACTCCATCTTTATGGAGTCTTTGCATGCGTTTCTTTCCGATGTGGCCAAGCCGACAGTGCCACAAGTAAGTGGTGGTGGTATCAGCCTTCTTAAGGCGTTTAGCATTCATGTTAAAGACATCATTTCCATAATCAAGATTCAGTATGAAAAGGCCCCCAACAATGGGTGCAAATCCATAAAACATATCCTTACAATAAAGTGAACAACCATTGTTCTCAGACTTGTAGGAGTACCCATCGTGTACTAAACATGATCCAGAGATAATGTAACGGAGAGGTATCTCGGGGCCCACTCGGTAATGCAACATCACAATAAGCCTTGCAAGCAATGTGACTAATTGTTAGTTGCGGGATCTTGTATTACGGAACGAGTAAAGAGACTTGCCGGTAACGAGGTTGAACTAGGTATGGAGATACCGACGATCGAATCTCGGGCAAGTAACATACCGAAGAACAAAGGGAACGATATATGGGATTAACTGAATCCTTGACATAGAGGTTCGACCGATAAAGATCTTCGTAGAATATGTAGGAACCAATGTGGACGTCCAGGTCCCGCCATTGGTTATTGACCGTAGAGGTGTCTCGGTCATGTCTACATAGTTCTCGAACCCGCAGGGTCTGCACACTTAAGGTTCGGTGACATTTCGGTAGTGTAGAGTTATGTATGGTGGTGACCGAATGTTGTTCGGAGTCCCGGATGAGATCCCGGACGTCACGAGGAGCTCCAGAATGGTCCGGAGGTAAAGATTCATATATAGGAAGTCCTAGTTTGGTTTCCGGAAAAGTTTCGGGCTCATCGGTAGTGTACCGGGAGTATCGGTATTGTACCGGGAGTGCCGGTAGTGTACCGGAGGACCTCCGGGAGGGGTATTTCGACCCCAAGAGGTCCATGGGCTGTGGGAGAATAATAACCAGCCCTTAGTGGGCTGGGAAAACAGCCACAAAGGCCCATGGCGCAGGAGAGAAAGTCCTAAAGCAAAAAGTGGAAAATCAGCCAATAGGAGGCAATCCTACTCCAACTAGGATTGGAGGTGAAGTAGGATTGCTCCCACCTCCTATTTCGGCCGACCCAAAGGCCTTGGCTGCCTCTCCTCTCCTCTCCTCCTATATATACTAGTGGATTGGGTGGTTTTTGGACAGAATTTCTGGCCACGTGCTACCCGTTACACCGGTGCATAGTTTCTCCTCTAGATCGGTTTTCTGCGGCGCTTAGGCGAAGCCCTGCCGGAATTGCTCCACCACCATCACCGGAGCGCCGTCACGCTGCCGGTGAACTCTCTCTCCTCTCCGCCTCCTCTCGCTGGATCGAGACGGTGGAGATCGTCATCAAGCTGCACGTGTGCTGAACGCGGAGGTGCCGTCCGTTCGGCGCTAGATCGGAAGGACCGTGATCGAGATCGCGAGACAGTTCGTGATGAGATCGCGGGACGGATCGTGATGAGTTCACGGGACGGATCGTGATTGGATCGCGGGACGGATCGTGATGATATCGCGGGACGCTCGGCGATTTGGATCGCGAAGATGTTCGACTACACCAACCGCGTTTCTTAACGCTTCCCGCTTAGCGATCTACAAGGGTACGTAGATCCACTCTCCCTCTCATAGATGCTCATCACCATGGATAGGTTTGCGTGTGCGTAGGAAATTTTTGTTTCCCATGCGACGTTCCCCAACAGTGGCATCATGAGCTAGGTTGATGGTTCGATGAGATCTCGAGTAGAACACAAAAGGTTTGTGGGCGTTGATGCTTAGATTGCTTCCTCCCTTGGTCGGATTTTGGTTCAGCGGGATTGTGAGACGAAGCGGCCCGGACCAACATTACTCGTATGCTTACGAGATACCGGTTCCCTCGATGCAACTTGTTGCTTAGATGGCTTGCGGGTGAAAGTTTCTCTCACTTTAGTCGGATCCGATCCGACAAAGGCGGTCCTTGAGAAGGTTGAAAAGCAATCTATGTATCACCGTTGTGGTTTATGCGTAGGTGAGAATCGTTCTTGCTAGATACCCGTAGCAGCCACGTAAAACTTGCAACAACAATTAGAGGACGTCTAACTTGTTTTTGCAGGGTATGTTGTGATATGATATGGCCAATTACATGATGTGATATATGTGATGTATGAGATGATCATGTGATGTATAGATTATCACGACTTGCATGTCGATGAGTACGGCAACCGGCAAGAGCCATAGGGTTGTCTTTAATTATCGTATGACCTGCGTGTCAATCATTAAGCGCTATGTAATGCTTTACTTTATCGCTACGGTAGCAATAGTAGTAGAAGCATGCAGGGCGTGACAACCCCGATGGCGACACGTTGATGGAGATCATGGTGTCATGCCGGTGACGATGGAGATCATGCCGGTGCTTTCTAGATGGAGATCAAAAGCACAAGTTCATGGCCATATCATGTCACTTATGATTTGCATGTGATGTTAATCCTTTTTATGCACCTTGTTTTGCTTAGGACGACGGTAGCATTATAAGGTGATCCCTCACTTAATTTCAAGATAAATTGTGTTCTCCCCGAGTGTGCACCGTTGCGAAAGTTCGTCGTGTTGAGACACCACGTGATGATCGGGTGTGATAGACTCTACGTTCACATACAACGGGTGCAAGCCAGATTTGCACGCGCAGAACACTCGGGTTAAACTTGACGAGCCTAGCATGTACAGACATGGCCTCAGAACACGAGAGACCGAAAGGTCGAACATGAGTCATATAGTAGATATGATCAACATAATGATGTTCACCATTGCAGCCACCTCAACTTACGTGATGATCGGACTTGAGTTGGTGAATTTGGATCATGTATCACTCGAATGATCGAAGGGATGTCAATTTGAGTGGGAGTTCTTAAGTAATATGATTAGTTGAACTCATTATCATGAACATAGTCAAAGTGTCTTTGCAAATTATGTTGTAGATTACTAGCTCGCGCTGTAGCTCCCTTGTATTTTTATATGTTCCTAGAGAAATAGAATTGAAAGATGTTGGTAGCAAAATTGCGGACTGGGTCCGTGATCTGAGGATTGTCCTCATTGGTGCACAGAAGGCTTATGTCCTTAATGCACCGCTCGGTGCACCACCCCCTCTAGCGTCGTCTATAGATGTTGTGAACATCTAACAGGAACATTTCGATGACTACTTGATAGTTTAGTGCGTCATGCATTACGGCTTAGAATTGAGGCTCCAAAACGTTTTGAACGTCACGGAACATATGAGATGTTCTAGGAGCAGAGATTGTGATCTCAGGCTCGTGCCTTTGTTGCGAGATATGAGATCTCCAACAAGATTCTTTACTTGTAAGATGAAGGAGAATAGCTCAATCGTTGAGCATGTACTCAGATTGTCTGGGTACTACAATCGCTTGAATCAAGTGGGAGTTGATCGTCCAGATAAGATAGTGATTGATATAGTTCTCCAAGTCACTGTCACTAAAGCTACTAGAACTTAGTGATGAACTATAATACACCAGGGATAGAAGTATTGATCCCTGAGCTGTTCGCGATGTTTGACACCGCGAAGGTAGAAATCAAGAAGGAGCGTCAAGTGTTGATGGTTAATCAAACCACTAGTTTCGAAAAGGGCAAGAGCAAGGAGGGAAACTTCATGGATAGCAAGTCAGTTACTGCTCCAGTGAAGCAACCAAAAATTGAACTCAAACCCGAGACTAAGTGCTTCTATTATGAGGTGAGAGGTCGCTGAAGCGGAACAACCCTAGATACTTGGTAGATAAGAAGGCTGGCAACATCGACAGAAGTATATTTGATATACGAGTTATTGATGTGTACCTTTCTAGTACTCCTAGTAGCACCTAGGTATTGGATACCGGTTCGGTTGCTAAATGTTAGTAACTCGAAATAAAAGCTACGGAATAAACGAAGAACTAGCTAAGGGTGAGGTGACGATATGTGTTGGAAGTGTTTCCAAGGTTGATGTGATCAACATCGCATGCTCTCTCTACCTTCAAGATTAGTGACGAACCTAAATAAATGTTATTTGGTGTTTTGCGTTGAGCATGAACATGATTAGATCATGTTTATTGCAATACGGTTATTCATTTAAGTTAGAGAATAATGGTTATTCTGTTTACATGAATAATACCTTCAATGGTCATGCACCCAGTGAGAATGGTTTGTTGAAATCTTGATCGTAGTATTACACATGTTCATAACATTGATGTCAAAAGACACAAAGTTAATAATGATAGTACCACATACTTGTGGCACTACCGCTAAATGTCATATTGGTATAAAGCGCATGTAGAAACTCCATGCTGATGGATATTTGGACTCATTCGATTTCGAATCGGTTGAGACATGCGAACCATGCCTCTTGGGCAAGATGACTAAGGGACCCCGTTGGATGGAGCGGGCAAGTGATTCATTGGAAATGATACATCTTGATGTATGCAATCTAGTGAGTCTTGTAGCGTGCAGTGGATATCGTTATTTTCTTACCTTCACTGATGATTTGAGTAGATATAGTGTATATTTACTTAATGAAACACAAGTCTGAATCGTTTGAAAGGTTCAAGCAAATTCAGAGCGAAGTTTAAAGATCATCGTGACAAGAAAATAAAAATGACTGCGATATGATCGTGGAGGTGAATATCTGAGTCACGAGTTTGGCATACAACTTAAGACAATGTGAAAGTTGTTTCACAACTAAACGCCACCTGGAACACCATAGTGTGATGGTGTGTCCGAACATCATAGTTATGCTCTATTGGACATGGTGCGTAATATGATGTCTCTTGTCGCTTTACTACTATAATTTCGCGGTTATGCATGAGAGACAACTACATTCACTTTAAATAGGGCACCATCTAAATCCGTTGAGATGACACTTAAGAGGTGTCTCGGTCATGTCTACATAGTTCTCGAACCCGCAGGGTCTACACACTTAAGGTTCGGTGACGTTTCGGTAGTGTAGAGTTATGTATGGTGGTGACCGAAGGTTGTTCGGAGTCCCGGATGAGATCCCGGACGTCACGAGGATCTCCGGAATGGTCCGGAGGTAAAGATTGATATATAGGAAGTCCCAGTTTGGTTTCCGGAAAAGTTTCGGGCTCATCGGTAGTGTACCGGGAGTATCGGTATTGTACCGGGAGTGCCGGTAGTGTACCGGAGGACCTCCGGGAGGGGTATTTCGACCCCAAGAGGTCCATGGGCTGTGGGAGAATAATAACCAGCCCTTAGTGGTCTGGGAAAACAGCCACAAAGGCCCATGGCGCAGGGGAGAAAGTCCTAAAGCAAAAAGTGGAAAATCAGCCAATAGGAGGCAATCCTACTCCAACTAGGATTGGAGGTGAAGTAGGATTGCTCCCACCTCCTATTTCGGCCGACCCAAAGGCCTTGGCTGCCTCTCCTCTGCTCTCCTCCTATATATACTAGTGGATTGGGAGTTTTTTGGATAGAATTTCTGGCCACGTGCTACCCGCTACACCGGTGCATAGTTTCTCCTCTAGATCGGTTTTCTGCAGCGCTTAGGCGAAGCCCTGCCGGAATTGCTCCACCACCATCACCGGAGCGCCGTCACGCTGCCGGTGAACTCTCTCTCCTCTCCGCCTCCTCTCGCTGGATCGAGACGGTGGAGATCGTCATCAAGCTGCACGTGTGCTGAACGCGGAGGTGCCGTCCGTTCGGCGCTAGATCGGAAGGACCATGATCGAGATCGCGAGACAGTTCGTGATGAGATCGCGGGACGGATCGTGATGAGTTCACGGGACGGATCGTGATTGGATCGCGGGACCGATCGTGATGATATCGTGGGACGCTCGGCGATTTGGATCGCGAAGATGTTCGACTACACCAACCGCGTTTCTTAACGCTTCCCGCTTAGCGATCTACAAGGGTACGTAGATCCACTCTCCCTCTCGTAGATGCTCATCACCATGGATAGGTTTGCGTGTGCGTAGGAAATTTTTTGTTTCCCATGCGACGTTCCCCAACACTAAGTTCCAAAATAAATCCTGAAGGGAGACGTAGAGGCATAATGCCGACGGCTTGAGCAGCGATCCCAGCGCCATTCCCGACACGCATCACGACTTCATTCTTTGCCAGCTTGCGCACCTTCTGAAGCCCCTGTATCGAGTTGCAAATGCGAGCAACTGATCCGGTATCAAATACCCAAGACATAGAATTTTCGCTAGCAAGCAAAACGTCAATGACATTAACTTGTATAACAATTATATCTTCTTATCTTCCAGATACTTCTTGCAGTTTCTCTTCCAGTGTCGTGTGCCCTTGCAGTAGAAGCACTCAGTTTCATTCTTGGCTCCGCCCTTAGATTTGCGTTGGAAGCGGGTCTTACCAGCGCCCTTGTCCTTCTTTGGCTTGCCTTTCTTTTTGAAACTGGTAGTTTTATTCACAAGCAACACTTGCTTGCGATTTTTCTGTAGTCCTCCTTCAGCAGTTTTCAGCATGGCAGGTACCTCATTTGCTGTTTTGTCCATCCCATTCATGTTGTAGTTCATGATAAAACCGCCATAAGACGGGGGGAGTGAACCTAGCAACAAGTCCATAACATGCTCTTCTGGAAGTGGGAATTCCAGGATTTTAAGCCTTTCAGCGTAGCCAATCATATTGACTACGTGCTCGCCAACTGAACTGCCCTCAGCCATCTTGGTCTCCGCCATCATTTTCATGATGTCAAAACGTTCAGACCATGCATTAAACTTGTAAAGAGCATCCAGATCCTTGATCATATCAAAGGAGTTATGGAATTAAAAACGTTTTTCAAGCTCTGAACTCATGCAAGACAACATGAGGCACTGCACTAAGTTGTAATCATCATCCTTAGTGGCCCAGACATTATGTATGTCTGCCGCGGCTGTTGCCGCCGTTTTAGGAGGAAGAGGTCCGTCAAGCACATACACTTTGTTAGAACCCCAGAGGACAATCCTCAGGGTACGGACCCAGTCCGCATAGTTGTTTCCATTCGTAGCTAACTTCTCTTTCTCTAACATAGGGCCTAAGTTGAACGCGGTGTTGCGAGCCATTTGATCTACAACGGAAAACACAAGTTCATTTAGAATTTGTTCATAATGATTTTTGGCACTAGTGAATAAATAATTTTATTCCAAGGTGCACTCCCACTCAAATCAATATCTCTCATAACTGATTGTGAGTGATGCAAGACCCAACTTTCAATTCAGCGTCAAGGATGTAACCTTCTCAAGTGACGAGAATTTCAATTGGTAGGCCAACTTGCCAATCACATCTCTATGTGACTCTTGTTCATCTTTCGATGCGTATGTTCTGAGCTCATGACTTTCATGCCTGAACATCAAGACAACCAAGTGATCTCGCTGCGAGGTCTCAACTCACCCACCTCACACTTCTGCAATCGTTCGTACCCATGTAACCATGTGATACCCCGAAGAGATAGGTGCCGTGACAGTGCTACACTTGGGAGAACACTAACTACTTGATATTCTAAGTGAGAGATCACCCTAATAAAAAGCGACTACCGCGCAATTAAGAAGGGTGCATCAAGAGGGATAAACATCTTAGGCAATTCATAATAGCATGATATGGTATAGCCCCTTCTGTTGGAGAAGTCAAGCATTTCTTCGTCTTCGGCATTCACGTCGGTGTTCACCTCTGCAAAGATTGCCACCACCTTGTCGATGCACCAGATAATATTGCTATCTTTATAGCTAATAAAATAAGTGCATTACATAAGGTTGACACGCAGGTCGTTAAAGTGCAATCATATGGCTCCAGCCATCATGCCGAATCATGACACACAGGTCATGTTAATTACATCATATAGCCATCTCATACATAATCAAAATTGAATATGAGCTTTGCTATACCACACCACATGCAAAACATCCTGCAAAACCAAGTTAGATGCCTCTAATCGGTTTATACAAATTTTTATTTTATGTGGCTTCTAAGGTTTTGACTCAAACCGCAAGTACCAACGTTTATCATCAAGTATGATAATTCAAGTTGCTAGATTAACTTTCCAGGGTGTATGAAACATGAGATGATAAAATCTCGAGCCCCATACTAAACTTCGTCATACGCATGACCCTCATGCATTTCATATCTGCATTGCCGTTTCGTCTGCGAAACATCCATCTTTCTTTTGACTATGGTGGAACCCAAAGAACTGTTAGCACTTCGTTGATCTGTCAATCAGAATACTCAGGAGCAGCATGAAAGGATCGCAGATTGCCAGAACTTTGTAAGATTCCACCATTCCGTCAAGATATGGACTACGCAAATTCACGGGAAGCAACATGAACATCGGGTAACAAATTTCATCTGCTACCCGCACAAATAATTTTCAGCAATAGATCTCATCTACTACAAAATTGTACTATGCAATACCCATACATCTCATGTATTCTAGATCATAACATGCATCTACTCATAGCCTGGCTCTTGATGCCACTATTGGGGAATGCGATAGAAAACAAAAATTTCTGGTATAGCGAGCACGCCCAGGACCACTATGGACACTGCATACAAGGTTTGATCTGATCCGTACCGACTCGAAGCGCAGTGGAAGAAGAGTCGGTGGAGATCGTTGGTGCAGATCCCCGTAGCTAGGATTTTACAACCTCCCAACCGCGAGGATGTACTCCCTCGTCGGACAGCCCTTCGGGAGGCGGTCGGACAATCCCCCGGACGATGTCGCGGATAGCCCTTCGGGAGGATCCTCAAAACTCGAACGGAGACTCGGACAGCCCTCCGGGAGGACACTCGAACAGCCCCTCAGGCAAACGATCGAAACTACGACCTCTCTACGGGGTTGCACACATACGGTGTCAACTATCCGGCGGGGCTTCGCCGTCCAGAACTAGTTCCTGCCGGAACCCAGACAGCCTTTCGGCTCTACGAAACTATTTTGCTGGGAGGGAGAGAAGAAGCCAGATCATTGCAATGGCATGTGTATGAGAGCAAGGGATCAAGGTTTGGGCTGCCCCTCACCTCCTATTTATAGGAAAACCAAGGGGTAGGGTGGTTTTACAAGAAAACCCAAAAACCACATGGAAAGAGTCCTTCCCAAGGACCCAAAAGGTGAAACCAAGGAACAAGTGGGGGCTCCATGGAGGAGCCCCATTGTGGCCGGCCACCCCTAGTGGGTCCCCCAAAAGGGGGATCCTATCCATCCATGTCATACCCCAAGATCTTTTAAGCAAAAGCCTAAAAAGGTGGCTTTCCAATAAAGTAATCCAAAAAGCACTTTAACTATTCATGACGACATTTTTCAGTGTCCAATCGAACTGAAAATATTTATGTGGGCTTAGAACAATTCTAGTACCCCACTAAAATAATTTTTAATGCGATCCGGAACAATTCCGGAATAGTGATTTTCATCTGCGAAAAGCATCTGAAGCGGTTCCGGCAGCTCCGGAACATTTCCGGTTTTTCTTCCGGAAAATTCCCAGAAGTTTAGAGAATGATTCTAGCACCCTCCAAGAATTATCACGCATGTGCCGAAACCAATTTGACTTAATGGTATCCCCTGAAACTACTTTTTAGTTTTACTGAAACTTTTCCGGTGTCCTGTCTGCAGAACTTTTCCGCTGTCTGAAACTTTTTCGGTGTCCGAAACTTTTCGGTGATTTTCTCTTAGACTCCCTATCTAGTATTCAACAGATAGATGACCCTTAAGCGTGTGACCCTATAGGTTCGGTGAAGCATAGACATGACCTAGAACCCCTTCCGATCAATAATCAACATCGGAGCCGTGGACACCCATATTGACCCCTATACCCACACGAATGAATGTGCGAGTGAACCTCTAGTTGCCATGAGCTATTCCTGTTGCTTCGTGATATGTTACAATTACCCGAGGTGAGACATGTAGGCATCCTCATGGATCAATAACTTGTCCACTATGCCAGTTACCTCGTTGCCGGTATTGTTCTCTTTTCTCGTTCCCGTGTTCCGGCATCCCCGTGATCAAATCACAAAGTGTCTGGCCAAACGATGATGGATACCGTAACACTGAGAGGGCCCAGAGATATCCCTCCATCGTCGGAGGAGCAAATCCCAATCTTGAGATAACAAGTTACTTGACATACTTTTCCATGAACCCGTAAGCCGCCATAATAGCCACCCATTTACGGATGACGTTTAACAAACCCCAAAGTTCATGAAGCAAGCATGAAGAAACTCGATACTCTCATGGTCTAAGGAATTATGCAAACGTTAACCATCTCTATGTTATTAACCATTAACTTGTGACGAATGTATCTCATAACATAACATCAATTCAGATCAATTCAACACGAGCGTTCTACCAACATCGTGTCCTCAAAATTGCCGGCATAGCCATGCCCATGATCAGGAAAACAGGACCATCATGCAACACTTGAGCCAGTCTTAGAGGCAAGACTAGGAATACAATTTACCGTTTATTATACCACACGTGCACATGAGTTTCCCTCCAAACCTCGTTTAATTTGTAGACTCGAGAATCATTGCAGTTATAGCATGGAACATAAACATTCATTTCAAACTTTGGAGATACAAAATAACTGTTATTACTGCCTCTAGGGCATATCTCCTACAGGAGCCTCTTGTCAAGCACACATTCGCAACCATCATTTAGTCTTCTATGATTGCTAACACTCACAACATACCCATAGGCAAAAAGTTATAGTTTCGCCTCCCAACATATTCACCTCAAGGGTGATGTCAACATTAATAGTTTATGCTCACTCATATCCAACTGGATATATGTGCCTAGTTCTTTCATCACCACATGATTCTTGCAAAAAGTGAAAGATAAAAAGGATAGATAATAATACTTTGACTCTTGAATAAAAGTAAATGCATTAAGGTAAAAGATAGGCCCTTCACAGAGGGAAGAAGAAGTTGTCATGCACTTTTAAATTTGTATGCCAAATCCCTTAGTGCAAAAGAACGTCACGTTGTATTGCCCCTTGTGATAGCAACCTTTATTATGCAATCTATCGCTTTTATTACTTTGCCATTACAAGTTTGTGCAATGCTCAATTTTCTCTTACACTAATTGATCCAACACTTTTCGAAGGAATTTTATTGCCTTAGTACACCCATGACAACTTACTTGAAGGGTCTTTTTCAATCCATAGGTAGGTATGGTAGACTCTTAAACATGAGTTTGAGTTTTGGATTTTTGGATGCACAAGTAGTATCTCTACTTAGTGCGGAATTTTTGGCTAGCAAAGATATTGAGCAAGCACCACATGTTGAAGGATCTATGACAATATAGCTTCTATGTGAATATGAACAAACATAAATCATTACATTGTCTTCCTTGTCCAACATCAAAATTTTTGGCAAGGAATATTTAATGGGGGCTCACAATCATAAAAGATGTCCAAGATAGTGTATTTGCATGTGAATCTTCTCCACTCTAATTAATTCTTTAATGAATTGCATCATTGACTAATGCTATATTTGTCAATCACCAATAAATTATACCACTTATACTTTTCCTTATGTGATGTCATTACTCACCATACGATTAGCCTATGATAATTTTCATTTATTCGCTTTTATTATCATTAGAACACGAAAGTACAAAAGCAAAAACTCAAGCTAAACTTTATTATATAACTCCCAGTCGATTACATAGATAGTTAGATCACGAAACTAGCACTCGGAAATAGATTATACTAAACTTTCATTCAACTAGATCATGAAAAAGCTAAAGATCGAAATAAAAAGTAAAGGCGAAAAGTGATGGTGATACGATACCGGGGCATCTCCCCCAAGCTTGTCTCAAGCCAAGGGGAGTGCGCCATGCCCATGTACTCAAGTCTCATTTGGTGGTGATTATGATGAAGGGGTATTATTCTTCTTTTCCAATTTATGCTTGAGGATGAAGTTCTGTTCCCTTAAATTGCCATTCTCTTTCTCAAGTATCAGTACCCTCTCTTGTACAGAGCTGCCTTGCTCTACTGCAGAAACCGAGAAGGGATAAAAGGAGTATTGGGTTTATTCCCGCCATTAGGAAGTCTTGACCTCTTGAACTCCATATGCATATCTCCAAGTTGAGGTAGTGGAGCTTCATCTTCATCTGAGCCAGCGTCCGGGCCAACGTCTTCTATCCTCAAGTTCAGTGTCTTCTTCCTCCTCCGAGGACCATAGATAGGGGTAAATTTCCCCAAAGATCTTCGGATCAGCAAAATAATTGGATACATAGCTATCTCCCTACGTGTAGCGACCCGATCTCAAGGGATCAGAGTCTCTGTGCTTAAGTGTCATCCCTGGATCGGTATGCTGACACACCCAGTACTTGAGGATTTACAACAGAGTTCAATCACACATTTATTACATCGAGAAACCTCAAAGAGTATTTATTACAATAATGTGGCCTAAGGCCAAGTTAAACAAAAACATGCGGAAGCAAAAGTGTAATGAGTCCATCAACTCCACGAGCAAGCTGAGTACAGAACAACGACTTATCGCACCTTATTTGTCGTCGGATAAATCTGCAACATGATAAGTTGCAGCCGTGTAGGTCAGTACATGGGATGTACTGGCAATTCACATCATAAACTGTATTGAGCCTACATAGTACATGCAATTTGGCTGGTGGGAAGCTTAAGTTTAGTTTTGCATAAGGCTAGTTTTTCCCTATCAGAAATAATTGGTCTACTTCTACAAATATCATAAGTCTGAGATGATGCCCATCTCAATCCTCCCAAAATTCGTATACCCATTTGATTAATTAAGAGTGATGAGATTTCCATAAATTTCCACTACTAAAAACTCAAGTTGTCCATGACCAGGGACACGGATAATCGATTAGATTTTACCTCTGCAAAGGTCGTGCACTTTTCCCCAAAAGACTCGACCACATCCTTGATCGGAAGATCGAGACATAGTCTTTCGAATGCATTTCCCCAAACACACGGATAGGCCGGTACACCTACATCATCTACATCTGCTAGCCTATCCCGGAAGAGGTCACACCATCTATTCAACTAAGCCAGAGCCTATATTTGCTTGCGGCTGCACACGGAAGCTTATAGACATGAAAACAAGGTTGATCCCTTTGAGCCTGGGTGGACGGACTACTAGTGTGCACTCCCATGGATTCCCATGAATGCTCCCACTATACTTTGCCACCTTACAAACCAATTTCCACCCAGGTAGTTCATTAAAGTTGGTCCTAGTTACTACTTTGTCACTCACATCTCAAAGTGATAGCACTCCCAAATCCACGTCTACTTTGGCGAGGCATTGTAACATAACACGGTGGCGACAAAGTTTGCATGCTGCAGACCTACCTCAAATGAACCACTAGGTGATAGTAAATCCAACAAGTATAAACTCCTATCATGCAGTCCTACATCAAAGTACTAAGTGCAAAAATAAAACATAGGTAAAAACTGACATGATCAAAATGTAAGTTGCCTTCATGCTGGGAGTGAAGTTCTAGCGAATGATAGTACTCTACTTCGCACTCCGGACAATCTATCGCAAAGTAAATAAAAACACACATAAACATGCATTCATACAATTTAAAGACATGCAACAAAATATTTGCAAAATCCAAATAAAAATCCAACACAAGACATTAGCATGAAAATTTCTCAAAGTATGAATAGTGTTAAAAAATTCGTGATGTGCACTAGTGTTCCTACAAGGCATCCTAGTAAAATTATGGTGAACATAAAATAATGGTGTAGAATATATAGTGGCAAAATGTCATGGCAAAAGATTTAGTTCGTGTGACGTGTCGCAAAAAGAATCACTTCAAACGGGTATACCGCTTGAAAGATATGACCTAATGAAATTTAAATTCAAATCTGAAATACTTTCAAATTTGAACTTGAAAAGATCTACAACTATGAGTTTTCTGGTTAGGGCTATTCGAGACGAAAATTTAGCCTCTTGTTTCATCTCATTTCGACCTACGGTTAAAAAGTTAAGTCCGTTTGAAGGTTTCTATAAAATCTGAAAAAAACTGCTATAGAACATTTTTCTGAAAACTCTAAAGTGTGGACATTCGCGACTAGAGCGCGAAGCGAATGGCTCTGATTGGTTGACTACGTTCGCCGCGGCGGCTATGAGGCGAACGTTCGCGAACTAGGTAAATCACCGGTTCGGCTAAGCTAAAAAAGAACAAACCGACGTGTGGTTTAAATAAACCGCACGGTTTATATTAAAACGCGGTTAACCGGTACCTCTTTGGTCTAGAAAAACCTAAAAGAAAAAAACTAAACTAATCTACAGAGGAGCGGCGCTTACAGAGAGCACGAGCACGTCGTCGTCAAGAAGCTTGGCGACGACGGGACGGCGGCTCCGGCGATCGCCGGCGTGGGTGAGGTGGTCGGGCGGGTGCAGCTCGACGAGGGCCTTCGGGTGGTGGTGACGGCGGTCTATGGCGACGACCGGAGGAACGGGATGAGCTCCTGTCTCCGGCGAACTCCGGCGACGTAGGTCAGATGGGGCGGCGTCTCCGGCTGTTCCTAGGGCCAAACAACATGTCAGGAAGGTGCGGATGGACTAGGGCGTCCGATTTCTCAAGGAAGAAAGGGTCATGGCGGCTCACCGGCGTCGGAATCTTCGTCGGAAAGCTCCAGCTCCGGCGAGATGCAAATGGACGGGGTGGTGGCTACGAGCGTTGAGAGGAGGTGCGGGCTGGCTGAATGGAGAGAGGGCATCGAGGGACTTTTATAGGCGCAGCGAGGAGGGCTGGGGCTGCGGGATAAGACTTATCCCTGGAGCTTCGGTCCGGCCGGTGTGGATGTGCTCGTGCGTCCTCATCCATGTGTCCTGTGCGGGAGGTTGGAGACGACCTGGGTTGGCCCCACCTGCCAGGTGCGAGAGAGAGAGAGAGATTAGCGAGAGAGAGAGAGAGAGATCGGCGCCGGCTCCTGGCGGCTGAGCGTGAGCGAGGGCCACGTCCTCGCTAGGGTTGGGGCGCTGGCTTCTATCCCGATGGCTGGCTGCGCCGGCCGTGCGTGTGTGTTGTTTTTTTTTCTTTTTTTTTTGAAAGCTCTCTATTTAGATCTGAGGCAGAAAACGAAATATAGGGTATTATATACCAAAACGATCAGAAAAACAAATCCTAAAGCGTGAACATTTCTTTAGATGAATCTCGTCCTCGAGATTCAGGTTGGCCAACAAAAAGGTGTGGATGGTCACGCTTAAGATCTTCTTCTCGTTCCCAAGTAGCTTCCTCCTCGGTGTGGTGACTCCACTGAACCTTGCAGAATTTGATAACCTTGGTACGAGTGATCCTCTCAGCAGTCTCAAGAATCTTAACAAGCTTCTCCTCATAAGTTAGTTGATTATCCAACTGAATTGCTTCTAAAGGCACTGTGTCTCTCAAAGGTATATCTGCCATCTCTGCATGACACTTTTTCAGTTGGGAAACATGGAACACATCATGAACTCCTGACAAACCCTCTAGTAGTTCCAACTTGTATGCAACTTCCCCTCTGCGTTCCAGAACTCTGTATGGCCCCACGAATCATGGTGCTAACTTTCCTCTGACTCCAAACCTCTTAATACCTCGAAGTGGAGACACTCGCAGATATGCTCTATCTCCCACTTCGTAAATCACTTCCTTGCGTTTAGCATCGGCATAACTCTTCTGTCTAGACTGAGCTATCTTGAGTCTATCACGGATCAACTTGACCTTCTCCTCAGAATCTCGAATCAAAACTGATCCAAACAATTTGCGATCACCAACTCCATCCCACATCAACAGTATTCTGCTCTTCCTCCCATACAATGCCTCAAAAGGGGCCATCTACAAACTGGCTTGATAGCTGTTGTTGTATGAGAACTCTGCATAAGGTAAGTTATCATCCCAACTAGACCCATAGTCTAGCGTACAAGAACATGTCCTCCAGAATCTGATTCACCCTCTCTGTCTGCCCATCTGTCTGTGGATGGAAGGCTGTACTGAACTCTAGCCTGGTACCCAAAGTTTCGTGTAGCTGATGCCAAAACTTTGAAGTAAACTGTGTTTCTCTATCTGATACAATGGTCCTCGGAACTCCATGCAGACATACAATCCTGGTCATATATATCTTCGCCAGCTTAGCACTTGTATAGGTAGTCTTCATAGGAATGAAGTGAGCAACCTTGGTCAAGCGATCAACTATTACCCAAATGGAATCATAACCTGGGCGGGTCCTGGGTAATCCCGTGATGAAATCCATGCCAAGTTTATCCCATTTCCAATCAGGTATCGGCAATGGCTGAAGTAAACCTGCTAGTTTCTGATGCTCTGCCTTTACCCTCTGACATACATCACATACTACTACATACTCAGCAATTTCCCTTTTCATACCGGTCCACCAAACACTTTCCTTCAAGTCCAAATACATCTTGGTGTTTCCCGGATGTATCGAGTAAGGCGAATCATGAGCCTCCTGAGAATCAACTTCCTGATCTCTAGATCATTGGGCACACAAATACGCTGCTCAAACCATATGGTTCCGTGCTCATTCTCACGGAATCCTTCTGCCTTTCCTTTGTTAATCCTCTCCTTTATCTCAGCAATACTTTGATCCAACTTCTGAGCTCCTCTAATCTTTCCCAACAAGGTGGACTGAACTTCGAGTGCAACAACATAGCCTCTTGGAACTATTTTCAACTCAAGGTCTCTAAGTTCATCACACAACTCCTGAGGTAATCCTCCTGCGACAAGAGTGTTGACATAGCTCTTACGGCTCAACGCATCTGCCACGACGTTGGCTTTCCCTGGATGATAACGCAAACTCATGTCATAATCCTTGATGAGCTCCAACCATCTCCTTTGCCTAAGGTTCAACTCTTTCTGTGTGAAGATGTACTTCAAACTCTTGTGATCGGTGTAAACATCACATTGGTTCCCGATAAGGAAATGTCTCCAGGTCTTGAGTGCATGCACCACTGCTGCTAACTCCAGATCATTCGTGGCATAGTTCAACTCATGAGGTCGAAGCTGACGTGAAGCATAAGCTACAACCTTTCCTTCTTGCATAAGCACGCCTCCAAGTCCTTGGCGTGAAGCGTCGCAATACACCTGAAAATCCTTGTGTATGTTTGGTAGAATTAGCACTAGAGCTGCAACCAAACGTTCCTTCAACTCCTGGAAACTGGCTTCACATTCCTCTGTCCAAATATACTTGGTGTCCTTCTTCAACAACTCCGTCATGGGCTTTGAAATCTTGGAGAAATTCTCAATGAACCTCTGATAATATCCTGCAAGTCCAAGGAAACTGCGGATCTCGCTAACTAAGGTCGGTGCCTTCCATTCTGTGACTGCTTCTACCTTGGAAGGGTCCACGACAATTCCTTCCCCTGACACAACATGTCCAAGAAACCCGACTTCCTTCAACCAATACTCAGACTTGCTGAACTTGGCATAAAGTTGGTGTTCTCTAAGCTTCTCCAGAACTAAGCGCAGATGATCTGCGTGCTCCTCCTCATTCTTGGAGAAAACCAATATATCATCAATGAATAGCACCACAAACTTATCCAAGTACTCCATGAATACCTTGTTCATCATGCTCATAAAATAGGCAGGGGCATTAGTCAAACCAAAAGACATGACTGTATACTCATAAAGCCCATACCTCGTGGTAAAAGCTGTCTTAGGTATACTTCGCACTCCGGACAATCTATCGCAAAGTAAATAAAACACACATAAACATGCATTCATACAATTCAAATACATGCAACAAAATATTTGCAAAAGCCAAATTAAAATCCAACACAAGTCATTAGCATGAAAATTTCTCAAAGTTTGAATAGTGTTAAAAAAATTCGTGATGTGCACTAGTGTTCCTACAAGGCATCCTAGTAAAATTATGGTGAACAGAAAAGGGGGTGTAGAATATATAGTGGCAAAATGTCATGGCAAAGGATTTAGTTCGTGTGACATGTCGCAAAAAGAATCACTTCAAACGGGTATACCATCTGAAAGATATGACCTAATGAAATTTAAAATCAAATCTGAAATAATTTCAAATTTGAACTTGCAAAAATCTGCAACTATGTGTTTTCTGGTTAGGGCTATTCGAGGCGAAAATTTAGCCTCTTGTTTCATCTCGTTTCGACCTACGGTTAAAAAGTTAAGGCCGTTTGAAGTTTTGAATAAAATCTGAAAAAAACTGCTATAGAACATTTTTCTGAAAACTCTAAAGTGTGGACGTTCGCGACTAGAGCACGAAGCGAATGGCTCAGATTGGTTGACTACGTTCGCCACGACGGCTATGCGGCAAACGTTCGCAAACTAGGTAAATCACCGGTTCGGCTAAACTAAAAAGAACAAACCGACGTTCAGTTCAAATAAACAACACAGTTTATATTAAAATGCAGTTAACCGGTACCTCTTTGGTCTATAAAAAACCTAATAGAAAAAAACTAAAATAATCTACAGAGGAGCGATGCTTATAGAGAGCACGAGCACGTCATCGTCAGGAAGCTCGGCGACGACAGGACGGCGGCTCCGGCGATCGCCGGCGCGGGTGAGGTGGTCGGGCGGGTGCAGCTCGACGAGGGCCTCTGGGCGGTGGTGACGGCGGTCGAAGGCGACGACCGGAGGAACGGGACGAGCTCCTGTCTCCGGCGAACTCAGGCGACGTAGGTCAGACGGGGCGGCGTTTCCGGCTGTTCCTAGGGCCAAACAACATGTTAGGAAGGTGCGGATGGACTAGGGGTCCGATTTCTCAAGGAGGAAAGGGTCATGGCGGCTCACCTGTGTCAGAATCTTCGTCGGAAAGCTTCGGCTCCGGCAAGATGCAAACAGATGGGGCGGTGGCTACGAGCGGCGAGAGGAGGTGCGGGCTGGCTGAATGGAGAGGGGGCATCGAAGGCCTTTTATAGGCGCAGTGAGGAGGGCTGGGGCTGCGGGATAAGCCTTATCCCTGGGGCTTCGGTCCGGCCGGTGCGGACGTGCTCGTGCGGCCTCATCCGTGCGTCCTGTGCAGGAGGTTGGAGACGACCTGGGTCGGCCCCACCTGCCAGGTGCGAGAGAGAGAGATTAGCGAGAGAGAGAGAGAGAGAGACAGAGAGAGATTAGCGAGAGAGAGAGAGAGATCGGCGCCGGCTCCTGGCGGCTGAGCGTGAGTGAGGGCCATGTCCTCACTAGGGTCGGCGCGCTGGCTTTTGGCCCTATGGCTGGCTGGGCTGTGCGTGCGTGTGTGTTTTTTTCTTTTTTTTGAAAGCTCTCTTTTTAGATCTGAGGCAGAAAACAAAATATAGGGTATTATATACCAAAACGACCAGAAAAACAAATCCTATTATTTAAAGAAAAATCCAAAATGAAACCAATTTTGACATTCAAATAAATTGGCACTATTTTCTTCTGACCTTTCAGGTTTCATGTTACCTCCTCTCATATTTTTGTAAAGTATTTTGTCAGGCAATTGAGTAAACTCAAATGCCAATTGAAAAGAAGTCAAATAAAGAAGATGAAATATAATTGCCATATTCATTTCAATCATAATGCATAGATGATTAACTAATAATTGTAAAACATTCCAAATTGAAAATTTGGGATGTTACACTACGAATCATGAGATGACGTATTTTCAGATCTGTCATGGAAACGACACGAAACAAGAATAGAGAATATCTCCGTGATGTAGTGGTCAAAACAATCGGGGGTATATACAGAGAATTTGTATTCTTAGAAGGCAAGCAAACAGAAGGAAACCGGAGTTGGGAAGGTTCCCGAGGTGACAACAACCCATCAGGGCGCACCAGGGAGGGCAGGCGCACCCTGGTGTATGGTGCTCACCTCGGTTGTTTTCCTGTTTATTTCTTATTTTCCAATTTTTTGTAATGTTCTAAAACTGATCAAAATTATTTTGTGGACTTTTCGGAGTCTGTTTACTTACTGTATCACATACCGCTCCCTTTTCACTATTTTGGAGTGTTCTGGAAGGTTTCTCTTATGTGTTCCTCCCGTGTCATCGTTTGGATAATATTGCTTTCAAGATTAATAGGCATACCTAAGATATAGTGTTTAATTCTTTGTCCATTGACAAACTTCGGGTTAGTACCTTCGGCATTATTAATTTTAATAGCACCAGAGCGATAAACATCTTTGATAACATAGTGTCCTTCCCATTTGGAGAGAAGTTTTCCTACAAAAAATCTAAAATGAGAGTTGTACAAAAGAACATATTATCCAACTTTGAATACTTGGTTTTGGACTCTTTTGTCATGCCAACTATTAACTTTTTCTTTAAATAATTTGGCATTTTCATAAGTTTGAAGTCATAGTTGAGTTCTTTAATTGCCCAAAATGCTTTGTGTTCTAATTCTAGACGCAAATGACAATCTTTCCCATATACCATTTTGTATGGAGACATACCCATAGGATTTTTATAAGCTGTTCTATAGGCCCAAAGTGCATCATCTAGTTTCTTAGACCAATTCTTCTGGGACCAATTGAAAGTTTTTTGTAATATCAATTTTATTTCTATATTGCTAAGTTCAACTTGACCACTAGATTGAGGACGATAGGGTGATGCAATTCTATGGTTAACATCATATTTAGCAAGAATTTTATAGAAAGCACCATGAAAAAGTGTGAACCACCATCATTCATTAAATATCTAGGGATTCCAAACCTCGGGAAGATAACTTCTTTAGGCATTTTAATGGAAGTGTTATGATCAACACTACTAGTTGGAATATCTTCTACCCACTTAGTGACGTAATGAACAACAACCAAAATATGAGTATGCCCATTAGAGGAAGGAAAAGGTCCCATATAATCAAAACCCCAAACATCAAATGGTTCAACAACAAGTGAATAATTCATAGGCATTCCTTGACGCTTACTGATATTACCAATCCTTTGGCATTCATCACAATACAAGACAAACACGCGGGCATCCTTGAAGAGAGTAGGCCAATAAAAACCAGATTGTAATACCTTATGAGCAGTTCTATCTCCCGCATGATGTCCTCCATAAGCTTCAAAATAATATTTCCGTATGATTTGTTCATGTTCATGCTCAGGTACACAACGTCTAATAATACCATCTACTCCTTCTTGATAAAGATATGGGTCATCCCAAAAGTAATTTCTTAAATCGTAGAAGATTTCTTTTCTTTTGTTGGTATATGAAACTAGGAGGAATATATTTAGCAACAATGTAGTTAGCACAATAAACATACCAAGGAGTATTTTGCGAAACATCAATTGCAGCTAATTGTTCATCAGGAAAGCTATCATCAATAGGTAGTGGGTCATCAAGAATATTTTCTAACCTAGAAAAGTTATCCGCTACGGGGTTCTCAACTCCTTTCCTATCAGTGATATGTAAATCAAATTCTTAAAGCATGAGAACCCACCTAATAAGTCTAGGTTTAACATCTTTCTTTTCCATAAGGTAATTTATAACAGCATGATCGGTGTGAACAATAACTTTGGAATCCACAATATAAGATCTAAATTTATAACAAGCTAACACAACTGCTAAAAATTCTTTTCGGCAGTAGCATAATTTTTTTGGGCACTGTCTAGAGTTTTGCAAGGATAATGGATAACATTTAATTTCTTATCAACTCTTTGTCCTAGAACAACCGCGACAGCATAATCACTAGAGTCACACAAAATTTCAAAAGGCAAGTTCCAATCAAGTGGTTGAACAATAGGTGTAGTGCTTAAGGCTTTCTTAAGTGTTTCAAAGGCTTCTACGCAAACATCATAAAAAACAAAGGGAATATCCTTTCGTAAAAGATTATTAAGAGACCTAAAATTTTTGGAGAAGTCTTTAATAAACTCCTATAGAAACTAGCATGACCAAGGTAATTTTAAATACCTTTGATATCTTTAGGACATGGCATTTTCTCAATTGCATCAACTTTACCTTGATCCACTTCAGTACCTCGTTCGGAAATTTAATGCCCCAAGACAATACCTTCATTTACCATAAAGTGCCAATTCTCCAAATTCAAGACAAGATTAGTTTGTTCACATCTCTACGAAACTCGATCAAGGTTGCTTAAGTAATCATCAAAAGAAGTTCCGTAAATGGAAAAATCATCCATGAAAACCTCCACAATGTTTTCACAAAAATCAGAGAATGTAGTAGTCATGCATCTTTGAAAGGTAGCAGGTGCATTGCATAAACCAAAAGGCATACATCTATATGCATAGGTTCCAAAGGGACAAGTAAAGGTGATTTTCTCTTGATCAGATTGTGACATAGGTATTTCAAAGTAACCAGATTATCCATCCAAGAAACAGAAGTGTGTATTCTTAGATAATGTTTCTAGGATTTGATCAATGAAAGGCAGATGGTAATGATCTTTTCTAGTAGCTTAGTTTAGTTTTCTAAAATCAATTACCATTCTATAGCCAGTAACAATTATTCGTGGGATAAGTTCATTTTTATCATTAGGAACAACACACTAGTAGAATGTCTGTCTGTAGTCCCGGTTGGGATGGGCCTTTAGTATCTTTAGTCCCCGACCAGTACTAAAGGGTCGGGACTAAAGGTCCAGACCTTTATTACCGGTTGGCCCACGGACCGGTACTAAAGGCCCACCATGTGGCTGCCTGCATGGGCTGGTGGTGGAGGACCTTTAGTACCGGTTGGTGATACCAACTGGTACTAAGTGTTCTTTTTTTTGTTTTAGCTTTTAATTAGGTTTTAGTTTTCCTCTCTATTTTTGGTGTTTTCCATTCATTTCAAATTTATTTTACGGTGCTACATACTGTAAACAGTACACAAGTTGATGCATATATATATATATGTAATATAATATACAATATCTCATACACAGTATATATACAAATGGAATTACACATCCATATATATTCTGGACTTATAAATTAAGGCCTAAAACCCGGCCGGTACTAGCTAGCTAGTGCTCCGGATGAAATCTCAGTTTTCTACTACTGAATTACTGGCATTATTGAGGCGGCGGTAATGAATAGTGCTCCCCGTTTACATCAATGATAGGTCGAAGAAGAAATCCCGCAAATTCCTCTTCAATTGCTACAAAGCATTTCTCAGGTGAGAGCTTCGACATCATCTGCCCAAGCTCGATTTGTCTTTCACGTGTTCCTCTGCGACGTATACGGCCTTCGGTCTGGATGCAAATGTTCTCGCGGAGAAGTATCCGCCAGGCTGCTTCCCCCACTTTGCAAAAGAATATAATTCAGTAAGATAATTAATAATCAAGCATGATAATGGTATTGAAACTAGAATTAAAGAGATGCGCGGACCTAGTAGTACTACTTAATTACCTGCATCTTTTTCCACTTCAGCTTCGGTTTCCATTGACGACCGTGATGGTTTTTTTCTACGATCTTTTTCCAAACACTATGCGGCAAAGAAAAGGAACGAAAGAGTTATTATAATTACTTTTGTTATCAGGAACTAACCTAATAACCTAATACCCTAATACCTTAATAACCTAAGAACCTAACTAACTAAACTAACTAAACTAAACTAACTAAACTAAACTAACCTAACTAACTAACCTAACTAAACTAAACTAACTAAACTAAAATAAACTAAACTAACTAAACTAAACTACCCTAACTAACTAAACTATAACTAAACTAAACTAACTAACTAATTAACTAACCTAATAACCTAATACTACCATAATAACCTAAGAAACTAACTAAATTAACAGAAAAAACTGGAAAAATGGAGGGGGCGGCCGGGCACTCACCGGAGCCGGAGTTCGGTGGGGGCTGCCGGGGCGGCGCGCGGCATCGGGGCGGCGGGGTCGGTGCAGCGGGCTCGGGGCGGCGCGCCGCGTCGGGGCGGCGGGCGGCGGCAATGGCGGATTTCGGCAGCCTGGCGGAGCAAATCAGCTTCTCCCGGTGCATGGCTCGGCCCGGGACGAGGTCGACACTATTTATATGGGAAGGACCTTTAGTACCGATCCATGGCTCACGCCGGTACTAAAAACCCTTTTGTACCGGTGTGAGCCACGCGCCGGTACTAAAGGTCCTCCTAAAAAAATGCACGGGGCGGTGGACCTATAGTACCGGTGCGTGGCTCGCACTGGTACTAAAGTTTTTTTTAATTCATTATTAATTTTTTCTTCAGAAAACCCCCTAAAATTTAGAAAATCATAGAAAAAAATCTATGACTCCAATGGAAATAAATAATATATGAAAAAATATTAGAAAAATATAAAGAATCTATTTATGACATTTCCATGCATGTTTGAACAACTTAAACTGATGTATAAGACAATTTGATTCAATGCTCGTGCGCCCGCCGTAGGGAAGGGGCGTTGTGGCCGGGGCGGCGGGGGTGCGGTGGGGGTTGGGAGCACGGCGGTGGCGTGACGGCGGGGGCACGCCGGCGGCCGACGGCGGGAGCGCGACGGAGGCCGGGCGCACGGCGGCGGGGCGGTGGGTCGGGGCGGCGGGGGCACGACAGGGGGGGTGCGGGGCGGCGGATGCGGGGTCGGGAGCATGGCGGCGGGGGATCAGCGGCTGTAGGGGCGTGGTGGGGGTGGAGCTCGGGGGCGCGACGGGGGCTAGGAGCATGGCGGAAGGGCGGCAGTTCGGGGCGGCGGGGGCGCGACGGGGGGCCGGGTGCGGGGCGGTGGAGGCGCGGTGGGGGTCAGGCGTGGGGCGGCGTTGGATCGGCGGCGGCGGGGGCGTGGTGGGGGGTGGGGGCTGGGCTGGGTCGGGGGAGATGAGAGGCATGGGGGTGCGCTGTTAGCGGTTAGGTATTCACCTCTTTTCCGTCCGCTAGCGGACGACAAAGAGGTGGGGTGGTGGGCCGTTACAGTAGTGTCGTCAACTGGACTCCACCCACCTCTTTGCCATCCGCTCGCTGACGGCAAAGAATCTATGCCGTCAGCTAGCAGATGGCAAAGAGCTAGCTGACGGCAAAGCCCCTCTTTGGCGTCAGCTAGCTCTTTGCCATCTGCTTTGTGCTAGCTAATGGCAAAGCCACTCTTTGACGTCTGTTAGTAGATGGCAAAGAAGTGACAGACGGCAAATCTTCTGATTCCAGTAGTGCCAACTCAAAACTAGCAAGAAATTGGACCAGGTCATTCTGTTACCTTGGTAGGATTTTTGGATCGATTACCTTCTGAGAAATTGCATTGAGGAATGCACATTGCTTCACAATGGCTAATCAAACATTTTCTGGTAGAACCCCCCTAAGTGCAACCGGAAGTAATTGCGTCATAATCACGTGGCAGTTATGAGACTCTAGATTTTGAATTTTTTTTCTCTGCCATATTTATTATTCCCTTTATATTCGACGAGAAGCCAGACGGGACCTTGATACTAAGCAGGCATTCAAAAAAGATTTCCTTCTCTTCTTTTGTAAGAGCATAGCTGGCAGGACCTTGATACTGCTTTGGAGGCATGCCGTCTTTTTCGTAAATTCTTTGCTTGTCCTCTCGTGCCTCCGGTGTATCTTTTGTCTTTCCATACATGCCCAAGAAGCCTAGCAGGTTCACACGAAGATTCTTCATCATGTGCATCACGTCGATTGCATTGCGGACCTTTAGGGCTTTCCAATATTCAAGTTCCCAAAATATAGATTTCTTCTTCCACATGGGTGCGTGTCCGTTGGTGTCATTCGGAACAGATTGTCCGCCAGGACCCTTTCGAAAGATTACATGTAAATCGTTGACCATATCAAATATATATTCACTAGTACGGAGGCCAGGCTTCTTCCGGTTATCTGGCTCACCTTTGAAATGGTTGCATGCCTTTCTTAAGATATGCTTGATCGGTAGAAATCGACGATGTCCCAGGTACACATTCTCCATATATTTATCCAAATATATACTTTCAGTATCATCTAAACAGTGCATGCATGCATTGTATCTCTTGTTTGTATGTCCTGAAAGGTTAATAAGAGCAGGACAATCATTGATGGTTACAAACAACAACGCTCGTAGGTCAATTTCCTTCTGTGTGTGCGCATCCCACACACGTACACCTGTTTTTTTCCACAACTGTATAAGTTCACCAACTAGTGGCCTTAGGTATACATCAATGTTGTTGCTGGGTTTCTTAGGGCCTTGGATGAGCACTTGCATCATAATGAACTTCCGCTTCATGCACAACCAAGGAGGAAGGTTGTAGATACATAGAGTCACGGGCCAGGTGCTGTGACTGGAGCTCTGCTCCCCAAAAGAATTCATTCCTTCTGTACTAAGACCAAACCAAAAGTTCGTTGCGTCAGCTGCAAAGTCCTCGAACTCCCTCTCGAGTTTTCTCCACTGCGACCCATCAGCAGGTGCTCTCAACATCCCGTCTTTCTTATGTTCTTCTTTGTGCCATCGCAATAACTTGGCATGCTATTTGTTTTGGAACAAACGTTTCAACCATGGTATTATAGGAGCATACCACATCTGGCAGGAACCCTCTTCATGTGGTGTTTGCCCTCCACATCACCAAGGTTATCGCGGGGGATCTTATAGCGCAGTGCACCGCATACCGGGCATGCATCCAAATTCTCGTACTCCTCACCGCAGTAGAGGATGCAGTCATTAGGGCATGCATCTATCTTCTGCACCTCTAATCCTAGAGGGCAGACAACCTTCTTTGCTTCGTACGTACTTTCAGGCAATTCATTATCCTTTGGAAGAACCTTCTTTATCATTATCAGCAGTTCTTGAAATCCCTTGTCAGTTACACCATTCTTCGCCTTCCATTGCAGCTCTAGCGTGGTACCCAGCTTTTTCTGGTCATCTTCACAATTTGTATACAACAATTTCTTGTGATCCTCTAACACTCACTTCAACTTCAATATCTCCTTTTCACTTTCGCAGTTTCTCTTTGCATCAGCAATGACCCGACCCAGATCATCAGCGGGCTCATCTGATGCCTCTTCTTCAGCTTCCCCCATTGATGCCTCTTCTTCAGCTTCCCCCATTGTTGTATCGGCCAAAGGATAGTTGTCATCATCCTCTTCTTCTTCATTGTCTTCCATTATAACCCCTCTTTCTCCGTGCTTGCTCCAACAGCTATAGCCGGACATGAAACCGGACTTCAACAGGTGGTAGTGAAGGGTTTTTGAGGTAGAGTAATTCCTATCATTCTTACAGTCACAACATGGACAACACATGAAACCATTCTGCTTGTTTGCCCCAGCCACACGAATAAAATCATGCAGGCCGTTAAGGAACCCTAGACTTAATCGGTCATCGTACATCCATTGCCGGCTCATGTTCACTACACAACATCGAAGTGACCAAATTAATACAACTGCATCATCACATTACAACCAAAGTAGAGCTAGCAGTGACCAAATGTTATTACTGCAAATAATAGATACTTATAGTTCATACATACATCTCATAAAACAACATACAACTATCTAAAACATGTAAATGCAACAACAAATGCGATAATAATTGCAAGTAAGGTAACAACTGAGCCAACAGCATAATGATACCAAGCCTCTTTATCAATGGCATATTTTCTAATCTTTCTAAGCTTCAAGCACATTCCATCCATCTTGTTCTTGTGATCATTGACGATATGAACAACATGCAACTCCAATCCCATCTTCTCATCTTCAGTTCTTTTCAATGTTTCTTTCAAATGATCAATTTCTTTTTCAGCTTGTGTTAATTTCTCGAGCAGAGTTGCATAGTCGGTTGGAATTTCTGGTTCAACTACTTCCTATAGATAAAAACATCTACGTCAATTTGGTGGCATAATTAATTGTCATAGACATTAGATTATGTGTGAAATAGTTATAAAAGATAACGACATACCACATCTGAATCATAGACTGGACGAGGGCCGAGTGGGCGGATACCATAACCATGACACTATAGAATAACTAACAATAATGCAAGTAAGTAAATCATACACGCAGCTATCTAAATCATACAAGTAATTTTTTTAACAAAAAGGTTTTAATCAGAACAAGAGGCTCAGCAAGGTGGCCGGTGCCACGACGAGATGGTGTGGACGATTGACGGTGGTTAGGACGGGGATGGGAAGGCACCAAATAAACCACACCTACACATATGCAACCTAACAAGTTAATTTGAGCTCAAATTGCATATAAATCAAATAAACTCCCACATAATGATCATTCCCCCAAAACCTAGCTAAAACCCACAAATCACATATCTTTGAGCATACCACAAGCTAATCTAGCAATGAGAGATGAAGGGGCAAAGTTGCTAACCTTTGTGAACACTTGGATAGATGGGATGCCTTCAAATCTTGACAAATCCTTGGCAAAATGGAGGATGAGCTTCGAGCAAGAAGAAGAACAGGGGAGAAAACAGAGAAATGAGAGCCCCTTTGATCAGCTGCGGACAAAGCATATCCATATAGGAAGTCTTTAGTACCGGTTGGTGACACCAACCAGCACTAAAGGGCAACCTTTAGTACCGGTTCGTGCCACCAACCGGTACTAAAGAGGCACACGGGGCCCAAGTCTGACAAAAAGCCTACCACGCCCCCTTTAGTATCGGTTCGTGACATGAACCGGTACTAAAGATCCCTTACGAGCCGGTACTAAAGGTTGCCCTGCTCCTAGCTGTTGGAGCCAGCACGAACCGGGACTAATAGCATCTTTAGTACCAGATCATAACCAGACCGGGACTAATGCTTGGGATGAAAGGTCTTTTTTCTACTAGTGACAGTAATACCTCCCTTCTTAGAGACACAATGAATGAGACTTACCCAACTACTATCAGCTATGGGATAGATTATACCTGCTTCCGGTAGGTTCAGTATTTTAGTTCTTACTACATCTTTCATCTCGGGATTCAATTATCGTTGGTGCTCGATAAAAGGGTTTAGCATCAGCTTCCATATTGATCTTGTGCTGACATAGAGTGGGACTAATGCCCTTAAGATCATCAATTTTATATCCAATAGCAGCCCGGTGCTTCCTCAGAATTTTTAATAATATTTCTTCCTCATGTTCTGAAAGGTTAGCACTAATAATAACAAGATATAACTTTTTCTCATCAAGATAACCATACTTCAAAGTGTCAGGTAATTGTTTTAATTCAAACACGGGATCTCCTTAAGGTGGAGGAGGACCTCCTAGAGTTTCAATTGGCAAATTGTGTTTTAGTAGAGGTTGTTGTTCAAATAAAATTCTATCTATTTCATTTCTTTCACGCAAGTGCATAACCTTTTCATGGTCTAGCAAATATTGTTGTAGTGGATCAGTAGGAGGAACGACAATAGAAGAAAGTCCAATTAGATCATCCTTACTAGATAATTATTTATCACGATGTTGTCTACTAAACTTGGAAAAATTTAACTCATGATACACATCACCAATCTCAACACTGGCGGTTTCTTTTTTACAATCTATCTTAGTGTTAACAATGTTCAAGAAAGGTCTACCAAAGATAATGGGACAAACGGCATCTTGTGGGGAACCAAGAACTAGAAAACCAGTAGGATATTTTTTTCCCACACAAGACTTCAACATCTTTAACAATCCCAAGTGGTGTGATGGTGTCTCTATTAGCAAGTTTAATAGTAACATCAATGTCTTCTATTTCAGCAGGTGCTATGTTATTCATAATTTCTTGGTATAAGGTAAAAGGAATAGCACTCGTACTAGCACCCAAATCACATCAACCATGATAACAATCGTCTCCTATTTTAACTGAGACAACAGGCATGCCAACTACGGGTCTATGTTTATCTTCTTCATCGGGTTTAGCAATTCTAGCATCTTGATCATAGAAGTAAATAACATGCCCATCAATATTTTCTAACAAGAGACCTTTAACCATAACAACACTAGGTTCCAATTTAATTTCTTTATAGGGCTCAGTGCTCTAATATTACTCTTCTGAACCACAGTTGATACCTTAGCATGTTCGTTTATCCTAACAGGGAAACGTGGTTTCTGAATGTAAGTAGTAGGCACAACTGGATCAACATTGTAAATAATAGTCTCTTCTTTAGCTATGACCGGTTCTTTGTTTTGTTCTTTAATAGGGGGATGATATTTAAACCACTTCTCGTTAGGAGGATCAACATGACTAGCAAATGGTTCACAAAAAGAGGCTACTATCTGAGAGTCAAGTCCATATTTAGTGCTAAACTTGTGTAAAGCATCGGTATTCATAAAAGGCTTAACACAATCAAACTCAAGCTTAATACCTAACTCATTACCTTCATCGAATTTCCAATCTTCAGAGTTGCGTTTAATTCTTTCTTAGAGATCCCGCCTGAATCCAATAGTCTTCTTCATAATAGTCTTAAGCCTTACCCAAGCATGGATTGATCATTATGAGAAAGCCGAGCAGTAAAATTTTGAATAATAATTTCTCTCGAGAGATCATGATTTGAGCATGAATATACCATTGACTTAATACCCCCCAAGCTAGAGCGATGCTTTCTCCTTCACGAGGCCAAAAATTATGTATATAATTCCGATCACGATGAACTAGATGCACATGATACAACTTTTGGTGGAATTCCAATTTCAATCGATTCTAGTTCCATGATCCAATATCATCACATAGCTTATACCATGTCAATACTTTTACCTTCAAAGGTAAAGGGAAAACCTTCATCTTAACTTAATCTCCGGATAAACTTGCAAGCTTAAATAATCCACAAATTTTATCCACATGTACGAGGTGCATATCGGGATGTTCAGTTCCATCTACTGCACAAGGATTAGCTACCAGTTTTTCTATCATACCCGAAGGAATTTCATAACCAATATTTTCAATAAGCGCAGTAGGTTGAGGGGCAACTAATTGTGGTTCTGGTCGAGGTGAAGATACCCCGAACAATCCCCTCAAAGGATTGTTTTCCATAGTGACAAGTGAAAGTACATTTCAGCACATAGTATAATTTTTTCCTTGCCGATTTCCACTTACCAAGAGCGCTTCACTCCCTGGCAACGACACCATAAAAGAGTCTTGATGATCCAAAAGTGTAGGGGGTCAATCGTATTCCTTTCGATAAGTAAGATTGTCGAATCCAACAAGGAGCAGAAGGAAATGACAAGTGGTTTTCAGCAAGGTAATTTCTGCACGCACAGAAATTGTAGGTACACTACAGGAATCAGGGACTTTGCCGTCTGCCATAGCTGACGACATAGGGCAGGACCGCGGATGGCTAAGTCCTTTGCCGTCCGTCAACAGATGACAAACATTACGGCAAAGAAAAATCCGATACAGAGGTCCTTTGCCGTCCGCCTTGTGCCCACGGACGGCAAAGAATCTTTCTCGTGGGGGAGCAGATGGCAAAGAGCATGAACGGCAGACCCACGGGGTTAGGGCCGTCAAGTGTTAATGACAGTCTTTGTCGTCCGCCTAGGGTCCACCCTTTGCCGTCTTCCTTAGGCCCCCCTTTGCCGTTCGTGGGCTGATGACAAAGAAGCCTTAGGGAGCAGGGGTTTAAGGCCCTTCGCCGCGTGGGGTCCCCCCTTTGCCATCTGCCTTAGGTCCCCGCTTTGCCGTCCGTGGGCAGACGACAAAGAGTAACCAAAATGTCCCTTTTCTTTTATTTTTTATTATAACAATTTTCATAGCAATATATATATATATATATATATTTCACAGAAATAATGTTCTTGCCATACTGATAACCATATTAAAATTAGTTTCATCCATCCATACATACATATTATGCAAGTTTCATCCGTACCAAACCATATTACAATAGTTTCATCCATGCATACATAGTTTCATATCCATATGTAGCAAGTGTCACATTTTTCATCGATACAAAATAAAAAAATTCAAGTAACCCAAGCACTCCATCAATGCAAACTTCCGTTCAGTGAATGTAATCTGCAAAATGGGAAATAAGAAAATTAGAAGAAGAAAACTAGATGAAGAAGAGAACTAAGTAAGCTTATTATGTTATTTATGAGAGAACTTAGCTAAGTATAGGTCATTTTTGATAAAATAGGCCATTTTGGAGCTAATTTTGCTGACCACGTCATTTAGGAGGAAACTAAGCTAACTATATGTCATTTTAGAGGAAACTTCGGTAAAAATAGGTTATTCTGGAGTTAAGTATGCTTATTATGCCATTTTGGAGCTAACTAAGCTAATTATAGGTCATTTAATGGCTACGTTGGGTAAAACAGGTCATTTTCGAGCTAGGTAAGCTTATTATGTCATTTAGGAGAGAACTAAGCTAAGTATAGGACATATTTGTTAAAATAGGCCATTTTGGAGCTAATTTAGCTTACTATTTCATTTAGGAGGAAACTAACCTAAATATATGTCATTTTAGAGCTAACTAAGGTAAAAATAGGTCATTTAGGAGCTAACTATGCTTATTGTGTCGTTTTGAAGCTAACTAAGCTAATTATAGGTCATTTAATAGCTAACTATGGTAAAATAGATCATTTTGGAGCTAGCTAAGCTTATTATGCCATTTTGGAGCTAACTAAGCGAAGTATAGGTAAGTTTTGATACAATAGGCCATTTTGGAGCTAATTTAGCTAACTACGTCATTTAGGAGGAAACTAAGCTAACTATATGTCATTTTAGAGATAACTAGGTAAAAATAGGTCATTTAGGAGTTAACGATGCTTATTATGCCATTTTGGAGCTAACTAAGCTAAGTATAGGTCATTTAGTAGCTAAGCTAGGTACAATAGGTCATTTTGGAGCTATGTAAGCTTATTATGTCATTTAGGAGAGAATTAAGCTAAGTATAGGTCAGTTTTCATAAAATAGGCCATTTGGAGCTAATTTAGCTTACTATGTCATTTAGGAGGAAACTAAGCTAACTATATGTCATTTTTGATAAAATAGGCCATTTTGGAGCTAATTTAGCTTACTATGTCATTTAGGAGGAAACTAAGCTAAATATATGTCATTTTATAGCGAACATAGATAAAAATAGGTCATTTAGGAGCTAACTATGCTTATTATGCCATTTTGGAGCTAACTAAGCTAATTATAGGTCATTTAATAGCTAACTTTGGTAAAATAGGTCATTTTGGAGGTAGCCAAGCTTATTATGCCATTTTGGAGCTAACTAAGCTAATTATAGATCATTTTATAGCTAACTTGGGTAAAATAGGTCATTTTGGAGCCAACTAATCTTATTATGCAAGTTTCGAGCTACCTAAGCTTATTATGTCATTTAGGAGGAAACTAAGCTAAGTATATGTCATTATAGAGCTAACTTCGGTAAAATATGTCATTTTGATGCTAAGGTAACGTAAGTAACCATCATTATGCAGTTGTTAAGCAAAACACAAGAAAAGACATACCATTCTTGTTAGTACGGAGGTGAAGCATGGTGGCTCTCGCTTGTTTCACCTGGAGAAGGCTGCCCTGTAGAAGAGTCATGCGGTGCATTTCGGGAAATATTCTGCACCAAACATCGTTTGCAATGTGTCGTTAGCATGATGACACTCAGAAGATCACTGCATTGAAATGTAACTCACCGTCCCCGCCATGTTAATGACTGGCATCGCCGGAGGGACGTGGTCGGTCTTCTGGCATAGACTGTACATTTGGTTTCGACAAGTAAAACTTTTTAGTTATTAATGAAACGAACATTAAAATGCAAGATTTGACAAATATGAAGAAGAAACTTACCACGAAGAGATCGTACATG
This sequence comes from Hordeum marinum, assembly GCA_022496015.1. Classification (NCBI taxonomy): domain Eukaryota; kingdom Viridiplantae; phylum Streptophyta; class Magnoliopsida; order Poales; family Poaceae; genus Hordeum; species Hordeum marinum. Next base: position 561,228,408 of record CM039678.1, read on the forward strand.
GCCCTGTTAGATGCATCGTTCTGTGCCCTATCCGCCTCCAACAACGCATCCATCCTCTCCTCCATCTCCTTCATCTCCTTATCCTTCGCCGCCAAAAGCGCCTGCGTTGCCTCTCTCTCTTTCAGAATAGCAGCCTGTGACACAACGAAATGCGGAAAGATAGTTGAGTCCATGAAACTAACCTCACTGGCGAGCTCGACCAGCCGTGGACGAGGTGTTATCTCAGGAGATGAGCTCATTTGGCATGCCTTTATCTACCGGAGAGTGCTAGGACAATGTATAAGGCCGTCTCCAATGGTGATCGAGCCATGGGGCCTCCCATTGCCACCTATCATCACTAGCTCTGGATCAATAGGCCCCTCACTACTGGAATCTAGAAATTTGCCATCTACTACTGTTGGAAATATGCCCTAGAGGCAATAATAAATTAGTTATTATCATATTTCCTTGTTTATGATAATTGTTTATTATCCATGCTATAATTATGTTGATCGGAAACTCAGATACAAGTCTGGATACATAGACAACACCATGTCCCTAGTATGACTATAATAGACTAGCTCGTTAATCAAAGATGGCTATGGTTTCCTAGTCATGGACATGAGATGTCATTTGGTAACGGAATCACATCATTAGGAGAATGATGTGATGGACAAGACCCAAACTACAAACGTAGCATATGATCATGTCAGTTTATTGGTACTGTTTTCTGCATGTCAAGTATATGTTCCTATGACCATGAGATCATGCAACTCACGGATACCGGAGGAGCGCCTTGTGTGTATCAAATATCGCAATGTAACTGGGTGACTATAAAGGTGCTCTACAGGTATCTCCGATGGTGTCTGTTGAGTTAGCATGGATCAAGACTGGGATTTGTTACTCCGTGTGACGGAGAGGTATCTCAGGCCCCACTCGGTAATACAACATCACAACAAGCCTTGCAAGCAATCTGACCAAGTGTTAGTCACGGGATCTCGTATTACGGAATGAGTAAAGAGATTTTCCGGTAACGAGGTTGAACTAGGTGTGGAGATACCAACGATCGAATCTCGGGCAAGTAACATACCGAAGAACAAAGGGAACATCATACTGGATTAACTGAATCCTTGACATAGAGGTTCGACCGATAAAGATCTTCGTAGAATATGTAGGAACCAATATGGGCATCCAGGTCCCGCTATTGGTTATTGGCCGTAGAGGTGTCTCGGTCATGTCTACATAGTTCTCAAACCAGCAGGGTCTGCACACTTAAGGTTCGGTGACGTTTCGGTAGTATAGAGTTATGCATGGTGGTGACCGAAGGTTGTTCGGAGTCCTGGATGAGATGCCGGACGTCACGAGGAGCTCTGTAATGGTCCGTAGGTAAAGATTGATATATAGGAAGTCCTATTTTGGTCGCCGGAAAAGTTTCCGGCTTATCGGTAGGGTACCGGGAGTGCCGGTAGTGTACCGGGAGACCATCGGGAGGGGTATTTCGACCCAAGAGGCTACATGGGCTGTGGGAGAGGAAATACCAGCCCTTAGTGGGCTGGTGGAAGTCCCACACAAGGCCCATGCGGCTGGGAAGAAAAGCCCAAAGAGAAAAAGGTGGAAAAAGGCAAAAAAGGCAAAAATAAGGAGGAGTCCTAGTCCTACTAGGATTGGAGGAGGAATGCTCCAATCACACTAGGTTCGGCCGACCCAAGGGCTGCCTCTTTGGCAACCAATACTCCTCCTCCTCTCCTCCTATATATACTAGAGGATTTTAGGGTTTTGGCACAGAATTTTAGCCATGTGTTGCCCGTTCCTCTAGTGCATAGTTTCTCCTCTAGATCGGATTTCTACTGTGCTTAGGCGAAGCCCTGCTGGAATAGCTCCACCACCATCTCCGGAGCGCTGTCACGCTTCCGGAGAACTCTTCTACCTCTCCGCTCCATCTTGCTGGATCAAGAAGGCGGAGATCATCATCGAGCTGTACGTGTGCTAAACGCGGAGGTGCCGTCCGTTCGGTGCTAGATCGGAAGGACAGTGATCAAGATCGCGGGACGGATCGTGATGAGTTCGCGGCACGGATCGTGATGAGTTCGCGGGACTGATTGTGACGAGATCGCGGGAAGGACCATGACGAGTTCGCGGGACGTATCGTGATTGGATCGCGGGACGGATCGTGATGAGATCGCGGGACACTCGGCGATTTGGATCGCGAAGACGTTCGACTACACCAACCGCGTTTCTTAACGCTTCCCGCTTAGCGATCTACAAGGGTACGTAGATCCACTCTCCTTCTCATAAATTCTCATAACCATGGATAGATCTTGCGTGTGCGTAGGAAATTTTTTGTTTCCCATGCAACGCTCCCCAACAGTGGCATCATGAGCTAGGTCTATGTATTGATGCTTAGATTGCTTCCTCCCTTGGTCGGATTTTGGTTCAACGGTATTGTGAGATGAAGCGGCTCGGACCAACATTACTCGTACACTTACGAGAGACCGGTTCCCTTGACCGCAACTTGTTGCATTGATGGCTTGTGGGTGCTAGTTTCTCTCACTTTAGTTGGATAGTATTCGACAAAGGCGGTCCTTGAGAAGGTTGAAAAGCAACTAGTGTATCACCGTTGTGGTTTTTTGCGTAGATGAGAATTGTTCTTGCTAGATACCCGTAGCAGCCACGTAAAACATGCAACAACATTTAGAGGACGTCTAACCTTTTTTTGCAGGGTATGTTGTGATGTGATATATGTGAAGTATGAGATGATCATGTGATGTATAGATTATCACGACTTGCATGTCGATGAGTACGGCAATCGGCAGGAGCCATAAGATTGTCTTTAATTATTGTATGACCCGCGTGTCAATCATTAAGAGCTATGTAATGCTTTACTTTATCGCTAAATGGTAGCAATAGTAGTAGAAGCATGTTGGGCGTGACAACCCCGATGGCGACACGTTGATGGAGATCAAGATGATGCAGATCATGGTGTCATGTCGGTGACGATGGAGATCATGCCGGTGCTTTCTAGATGGAGATCAAAAGCACAAGTTCATGGCCATATCATGTCACTTATGAATTGCATGTGATGTTAATCCTTTTATGCACCTTGTTTTGCTTAGGACGATGGTAGCATTATAAGGTGATACCTCACTTAATTTCAAGATAAATTGTGTTCTCCCCGAGTGTGCACTGTTGCGAAAGTTCATTGTGTTGGGACACCACGTGATGATCTGGTGTGATAGACTCTACGTTCACATACAATGGGTGCAAGCCAGTGTTGCACGTGCAGAAAACTCGGGTTAAATTTGACGAGCCTAGCATGTACAGACATGGCCTCGGAACACAAGAGACCGAAAGGTCGAACATGAGTCATATAGTAGATATGATCAACATAATGATGTTCACCATTGAAACCACCTCAAGTCACGTAATGATCGGACATGGGTTGGTGAATTTGGATCATGTATCACTCGAATGACCGGAGGGATGTCATCTTGAGTGGGAGTTCTTAAGTAATATGATTAATTGAACTCATTATCATGAACATAGTCAGTAGTGTCTTTGCAAAATTATGTTGTAGATTACTAGCTCACGCTGTAGCTCCCTTGAATTTTTATATGTTCCTAGAGAAATAGAGTTGAAAGTTGATGGTAGCAATATTGCGGACTGGCTCCGTGATCTGAGGATTGTCCTCATTGCTGCACAGAAGGCTTATGTCCTTAATGCACCGCTCGGTGCACCAACCCCTCTAACATCGTTTGTATATGTTGTGAACATCTGACAGGCACGTTCTGATGACTACTTGATAGTTTAGTGCGTCATGCATTACGGCTTAGAATTGAGGCTCCGAAACGTTTTGAACGTCATGGAACATATGAAATATTCTAAGAGCTGAAATTAGGATCTCAGGCTCGTGCCTGTGTTGTGAGATATGAGATCTCCAACAAGATTCTTTGCCTGCAAGATGAAGGAGAATAGCTCAATCGTTGAGCATGTGCTCAGATTGTCTGGGTGCTACACTCACTTGAATCGAGTGGGAGTTGATCTTCCAGATAAGAGAGTGATTGATATAGTTCTCCAAGTCACTGTCACTAAGCTACTAGAACTTGGTGATGAACTATAAAATACCAGGGATAGAAATAATGATCCCCGAGCTGTTCGTGATGTTTGACACCGCGAAGGTAGAAATCGAGAAGGAGCGCCAAGTGTTGATGGTTAGTCAAAACCACTAGTTTCAAGAAGGGCAAGAGCAAGGAGAGAAACTTCATGGATAGCAAGTCAGTTGCAGCTCCAGTGAAGCAACCCAAAGTCTAACCCAAACCCGAGACTAAGTGCTTCAATTATGAGGAGAGCGGTCGCTGAAGCGGAACAACCATAGATACTTGGTAGATAAGAAGGTTGGCAACATCGAGAGAAGTATATTTGATATAGGTGTTATTGATGTATACCTTGCTAGTACTCCTAGTAGCACCTGGGTATTGGATACCGGTTCGGTTGCTAAATGTTAGTAACTCAAAATAAAAGCTACGGACTAAACGGAGAACTAGCTAAGGGTGAGGTGACGATGTGTGTTGGAAATGTTTCCAAGGTTTATGTGATCAACATCGCACGCTCTCTCTACCTTTGGCATTAGTGACAAACCTAAATAAAGGTTATTTGGTGTTTTGCGTTGAGCATGAACGTGATTGGATCGTGTTTATTGCAACACGGTTATTCATTGAAGTTAGAGAATAATGGTTATTCTGTTTACATGAATAATACCTTCAATGGTCATGCACCTAGTGAGAATGGTTTGTTGAATCTTGATCGTAGTAATACACATGTTCATAACATTGATGCCAAAAGATACAAAGTTAATAATGATAGTACCACACACTTGTGGCACTGCCGCTAAATGTCATATTGGTATAAAGCACATGAAGAAACTCCATGCTGATGGATATTTGGACTCATTCGATTTCGAATCGGTTGAGACATGCGAACAGTGCGTCTTTCACAAGATGACTATGGACTCCGTTTCCAGATGGATGGAATGGGCAAGTGATTTATTGGACATGATACATGTTGATTTATGCAATCCAATGAGTCTTGTAGCGTGAAGTGGATATCGTTATTTTCTTACCTTCACTGATGATTTGAATACATATAGTGTATATTTACTTAATGAAACACAAGTCTAAATCGTTTGAAAGGTTCAAGTAAATTTAGAGTGAAGTTTAACATCATCGTGACAAGAAGATGAAAATGTCTGCGATATGATCGTGGAGGTAAATATCTGAGTTACGAGTTTGGCATACAACTTTAGACAATGTGAAAATTGTTTCACTACTCACACCATCTGGAACACCATAGTGTGATGGTGTGTCCGAACGTCATAGTCATGCTCTATTGGATATGGTGCGGGTTATGATGTCTCTTATCGTTTTACTACTATAGTTTTGGGGTTATGCATTAGAGACAACTGCATTCACTTTAAATAGGGCACCATCTAAATCTGTTGAGATGACACAGTGTGAATTATGGTTTGGTAGAAACCTAAGCTATCATTTCTGAATGTTTGGGGCTGCAACGCTTGTGTGGAAAAATGTTTTCACCTAATGAGCTCGAACCCAAAGCGGACAAATGCATCTTCATAGAATACCCTAAGAACAGTTGGGTGAACCTTCTATCTCAGATCCAAGCATAAAGTGTTTGTTGCTGAAACGGGTCCTTTCCTAAGAAAAGGTTTATCTCGAAAGAATTGAGTGGGAGGAAGATAGAACTTGATGAGGTTGTTGAATCCTTGTTTCAACCAGAGAGTAGCGAAGCGCAGAAATATGTTTTTGTGGAACCTACGTCCGTTAAAGAGGAAGTAAATGATGATGATCATGAAGCTTCAGATCAAGTTACTATCGACCTATGAGGAAAATAGAGCTTGATGAGGTTATTGAACCTTTACTTCAACCAGAAAGTAGCGCAGCGCAGAAAGATGTTTTTGTGGAACCTATGATGGTAGAAGAGGAAGTTAATGACGATGATCATGAAGCTTCAGATCAAGCTACTATTGAACCTCGTAGGTCGACAAGGATGTGTACTGCTCCTGAGCGGTACAACAACCCTATCTTGGAGGCCATGTTGTTGGACAACAATGAGCCTACAAGCTATGGAGAAGCGATAATGGGCCCGGATTCCGACAAATGGTTAGAGGCCATGATATCCGAGAAAGGATCCATGTATGAAAACCAAGTATAGACTTTGGTAGACTTGCTCATTGGACGGCAGGTCGCTGAGTACAAACGTACTTTTAAAATGAAGACAGACGTTGATGGTAAATGCCACCATTTATAAAGCTCGACTTGTCGCAAAGAAGTTTTCGGCAAGTTTAGGGAGTTGACTACGATGAGACTTTCTCACTCGTAGCAATGCTAAAGTCTGTTGGAATTATGTTAGCGGTTGCTGCATTTTTCAATTATGAAATCTGGCAGATGGATGTCAAAACATCGTTTCCTTAACGGTTTACTTGAGGAAAGGTTGTATGTGATACAACCAGAATGTTTTGTTAGTCCTAAGGATGCTATAAGGTGTGCAAGCTTTAGTGATCCTTCTATGGACTAAAGCAAGCATCTCGGAGTTGGAATATACACTTTGATGTGGTGATCAAAGTTTTTGAGTCTATATAAAGTTTATGACAAACTTGTATTTACGATAAAATGAGTGGGAGCACTATAGAGTTTCTGATAAGCATATGTGGTTGGCATATTGTTGATCGGAAATGATGTAGAATTTCTGGAATGCATAAACGGTTGTTTGAAAAGAGTTTTTCAAAGGAAGACCTAGATAAAGCTACCTAATTGTTGAGCATCAAGATCTATATAGATAGATCAAGATGCTTCATGAGACTTTCAATAAGTACATACCTTGACAAGATTTTGAAAGAGTTCAAAATGGATCAGTCAGAGAAATAGTTCTCTCCTGATTTGTAAGGTGTGAAAGTTGAGTGAGACTAAAAGCTCGACAAACGACAGAAGAACGAGAAAGGACGAATGTCGTCCCCTATGCCTTAGCCATAGGCTCGATATTATGCCATGTTGTGTACCGCACCTCGTGTGTGCCTTGCCATGAGTCTGTCAAGGGGTACAAGAGTGATCGAGGAGTGGATCACTGGACGGCGGTCAAGATTATCCTTAGTAACTAAAACACTAAGGAGATGTTTCTCGATTATGGAGGTGATAAAGAGTTCGTTGTAAAGAGTTACGTTGATGCAAGCTTTAACACCAATCCGAATGACTCATGGTAGCAATCCGGATACGTATAGTGGAGCAGCCATTTGGAATAGTACCAAGTGGAGTGTGGTAGCAGTGTTTACAGTTTGACATAGAGATTTGCAAAGTACACACGGATCTGAATGCCGCAGATCCGTTAACTATAAGACCTCTCTAACATGCAAAGCATGATCGAGCACCAGAACTCATTGGGTGTTAGATTCATAACAATGCGAATCACATCGTGATGTGAACTAGATTATTGACTCTAGTGCAAGTGGGAGACTGTTGGAAATATGCCCTAGAGGCAATAATAAATTAGTTATTATCATATTTCCTTGTTCATGATAATCATTTATTATCCACGCTATAATTATGTTGATCGGAAACTCAGATACATGTGTGGATACATACACAACACCATGTCCTTAGTATGCCTCTAATAGACTAGCTCGTTAATCAAAGATGGCTATGGTTTCCTAGTCATGGACATGAGATGTCATTTGGTAACTGGATCGAGAATGATGTGATGGACAAGACCCAAACTACAAACGTAGCATATGATCGTGTCAGTTTATTGCTACTGTTTTCTGCATGTCAAGTATATGTTCCTATGACCATGAGATCATGCAACTCATGGATACCGGAGGAGTGCCTCGTGTGTATCAAACGTCACAACGTAACTGGGTGACTATAAAGGTGCTCTACAGGTATCTCCGATGGCGTCTGTTGAGTTAGCATGGATCAAGACTGGGATTTGTTACTCCGTTTGACGGAGAGGTATCTCAGGGCCCACTCGGTAATACAACATCAAAACAAGCCTTGCAAGAAATGTGACTAAGTCTTAGTCACGGGATCTTGTATTACAGAACAAGTAAACAGACTTGCCGGTAACGAGGTTGAACTAGGTATGGAGATACCGACGATCGAATCTCGGGCAAGTAACATACCGAAGAACAAAGGGGACATCATACTGGATTAACAGAATCCTTGACACAGAGGTTCGACCGATAAAGATCTTCGTAGAATATGTAGGAACCAATATGGGCATCTAGGTCCCGCTATTGGTTATTGACCGTAGAGGTGTCTCGGTCATGTCTATATAGTTCTCGAACCCGCAGGGTCTGCACACTTAAGGTTCAGTGACGTTTCGGTAGTATAGAGTTATGCATGGTGGTGACCGAAGGTTGTTTGGAGTCCCAGATGAGATCCCGGACGTCACGAGGAGCTCCAGAATGGTCCGGAGGTAAAAATTGATATATAGGAAGTCCTACTTTGGTCGCCGGAAAAGTTTCGGGCTTATCGGTAGTGTACCGGGAGTGCCGGTAGTGTACCGGGAGACCATCGGGAGGGGTATTTCGACCCAAGAGGCTACATGGGCTGTGGGAGAGGAAATATTATCCCTTAATGGGATGGTGGAAGTCCCACACAAGGCCCATGCGGCTGGGAAGAAAATCCCAAAGAGAAAAAGGTCGAAAAAGGCAAAAAAGGCAAAAATAAGGAGGAGTCCTAGTCCTACTAGGATTGAAGGAGGAATCCTCCAATCCCACAAGGTTCGGCCGACCCAAGGGCTGCCTCTTTGGCATTCAAGCCTCCTCCTCCTCTCCTCCTATATATACTAGAGGATTTGAGGGTTTTGGCACAGAATTTTAGCCACGTGCTGCCCGTTCCTCTAGTGCATAGCTTCTCCTCTAGATCGGATTTCTGCAGTGCTTAGGCAAAGCCCTGCCGGAATAGCTCCACCACCATCTCCGGAGCGCCGTCATTCTACCCGAGAACTCTTCTACCTCTCTACTCCCTCTTGCTGGATCAAGAAGGCGGAGATCGTCATCGAGCTGTACGTGTGCTGAACGCGGAGGGGCCGTCCGTTCGGCGCTAGATCGGAAGGACCGGGATCAAGATCGAGGGACGGATCATGGTGAGTTCGCGGCACGGATTGCGATGAGTTCGCGGGACGGATCGTGACGAGATCGGGGGACGGACCGTGATGAGTTCGCGGGACAGATCGTGATTGGATCGCGGGACGGATCATGATGAGATCGCGGGATGCTCGGCGATTTTCATCGCGAAGACGTTCGACTACACCAACCGCGTTTCTTAATGCTTCCCGCTTAGAAATCTACAAGGGTACGTAGATGCACTCTCCCTCGTAGATGCTCATCACCATGGATAGATCTTGCGTGTGCGTAGGAAATTTTTTGTTTCCCACGCAATGTTCCCCAACAGCTGCCTCTTTGCCGTCTGCTAGCTGACGGCAAAGACACGCTTTATCGTTTGCTTTGAGAAAGCACACGACAAAGAAAGGACTCACAACACAACTGAATTATGCTGTCAGTCCTTTCTTTGCCATCTGCAAGCAGACGGCAAAGAAGCCAATGGCAGATGGCAAAGAGGATGGTGGGCCCCACTGGGGCACGGCTTGGGATAGGTCACCTCTTTGCCATCTGCTCCTCTTTGTCGTCTACTAGCGGACGACAAAGAAGGCCAAGGCAGACGACAAAGAGGGGAGGGGGTCCACCTAATGGACGACCCTCTTTGCCGTCTGCTAGCATATGGCAAAGAGGGCATCCTTAACGGTTGCACCCGCGCCCCTCGATCTCTCTCTCCCCCTCGATCTCTCTCTCTCACCACCCTCACCCACAACACCTCCCCGCTACCGCCGGCCCCTCCCCGCATAGCCGCCCCTCCCCGACCCTCCCTGTGGCGCCGCCCGCTCTCCAGCCCGCTGCCCCCGTAGCCCGAGCCGCCGCAGGCCCACGCCAACACCGGAGCCTGAGCCGCCGGCGGCCAGCCCTGCCCCCCGGAGCCCGCCCCGCCGCCGGCCCGCTCACCCGCCGCGCCTAGTGGACCCTGGCCCGCCGCCCGCCGCCAGCGACACCCTGCCGCTCCGCCCCCCTGCCCCCCCCCCCGATGACCCACTGCTCCGGCACACCGCCCCGGCCACCCCGAGTCGCCGACGTCAGCCTCCTCCACCTCTCCCACTCTGGTGAGCCCCCACCCCTCTCTTTTTTTCATATTATTTCTCTGTTAATTATTATAGTTTAGTTAGTGTAGTTTGTTAGTGTAGTTTAGTTTTGTTAGTGTAATTAGTGTTGTTAGTGTAGTTTAGTTAGTTTGGTTAGTGTAGTTAGTGTAGTTTAGTTTAGTTAGTGTAGTTAGTGTAGTTTAGTTGGAAATAGGAAAATGGGGAAGAATAGGAGAAGAACAAGAGGCGAAGAATAAGAAAAAGGAAAAGAAGGAAGAAGAAGAAGAATAGGAGGAGCAGAAGAAGAAGAAGAAGAAGAAGAAGAAGACCCTCGACCCCCGACGCCCGACGCCACTAACCCCCACTGACCCCTGACCCCCGACGTCACTGACCCCCAACCCCCGACGCCACTTACCCCCGACACTCGATGCCACTGACCCTCGACCCTCGACACCAATGATCGCCGACGCAACTAACCTCCGACGCCACTGACTCCAAACACCACTGACCCCCGACCCACCTTACCCCTAACCCCTGATGCCACTAACCACCGACCACCGACGCCACTATCACCCGATTCCAATGAGCCCCGACCTTGACCCCCGACACGTCTTCGGCCTCCTATTGACCGAAAAGGTGCTTTTCGGCCTTCCCGAGGCTGACGGGGTCATATATTTGTGAATTATGAGTTAGTTCATATATTTACCAATTTTGTTATGAGAAACATCATATATATTTGTGCTCATCGGGTGGATTTAAATGTGGAGTTGTTTCGTCGTTGCGAGGTCTGGTGTTCGACGACCTCCCCATGTGTTCGACGAGCTCCGCCCCTGCGTTCATGGGTGAGCACAAATGACATCTCCTCCTCCCCCTTCATTTGATCTGTTTCGGTCTTCGTGCCAATGAAACATGCTAGCTGTAGGTAGATTGAATCATCAGTATGCGTGACCACTATGCGTCTCCTGTCGAAAGGGTTACATCTATAAATATGCATGCATTTGCATATTTATAACCATGATTCTTTCGAATTGTCCAACGTTATCCATGGACAGCCCGAGTATGTGTAGATTGGGTTCGTTTTCCCATATGCTCTGCTCCGGATCCGATGTAGAACTTCGTTAGTGCCTCCCTGTTGTTCTCCGGGTACACATCCTCCCTACTTATTGCTGAGACATGTATCAGAAGAATAGTGGGGAGGTGCTGCCAAAATTCTGCGTCAGATCTGGAGCAGAGCATGGGAAAACGAACCCAATCTACACATACTCGGGTTGGATTAAGACCTATCTCTACCTATTAGCGTGTAGGTTGCATGGACCAAATAAAACTAACAAACTTGATTAACGGATGAATATAGATGATGAATTATATATATATATTTCTTGTGTGTTTAGTAGGTAGGAAAGATGAGTGATCGAGCTTGGATGTAAACTGGTCACCCTAGTCAGGAAGACATGACCAATGAATGGTTAACAAAAACCAGGGGGTTTGTGAGAGCCGCATTTGCAAATGGACAGCAAAAAACATGGTGCCCCTGTCCCAAATGCGACAACTTTAAAAGGCGGACATAGTTTGAAATGGGTAAACACCTACAAAAGTGGGGTGTTACGCCTAATTATACGGTGTGGAGTTTTCATGGCGAGTCTGACCAACGTGCCAGAGATGAGGTGGTTCATCGTCGCACCGACGAGCATGGTATCGGGATCGAAGACATGGAGAAAGACTTTGATGATGCTCAGGATTCGAACGATGAGATGGAGGAATCTGCAAAGGCCTTCTATGAAATGTTGGAGTCTTCAAAACGTCCTCTCGACGAGCACACTAAGCTTTGTCAGCTGGATGTCATCACACTAGTAATGGTTATGAAGGCTCAATTCAGCCTAGGCAGTGAATGCTATGATACGATGATGATGATATTTGGACGCTTTGTACCCAAAGGCCATGTACTTCCTGCAAGTCTGTACTAGTCAGACAAAATCCTCCGTGTACTTAAGATGCCCTATGAGAAGATACATGCCTGTGAGAATGGATTTGCATTAATTATTTAGGCTTGAGTATGCGGCCTTGAACTATTGCCCCATTTACAATTCTTCCAGGTATATTGTGGTAGACAACGGTGTGGGTGAGAAGATTCAGAACAAAATCCCCATTAATGTTCTTTGGTATCTGCCAATCGTACCAAGACTTCAACGCCTTTTCATGATCAAAGAGACGGCCAGACAGATGACATGGCACAAATTGGGCAAAAGAACCAAACTAGATGCGGATGGGAACAAGATGTTGGTACACACTTCAGATGCTTTTGCGTGGAAGCACTTCGATTCATTACACAAGGATAAATCGGCAGATCCAAGGCATCCTCGAGTTGCCATCAACATAGATGGGTTCAATGTGTATGGTAAGATGGCAGCACAATACAGTTGTTGGCCTACATTTGTCATTCCACTCAATCTCCCCCCGGAGAGATTATGATAAGGAAGAACATTTTCCAAAATGTCATATTTTACCCAAGTTAGCTCTAGAATGACCTATACTTAGCTTAGTTTTCTCCTAAATGACATAGTAAGCTAAATTAGCTCCAAAATGGCCTATTTTATCAAAAATGTCCTATACTTAGCTTAGTTTCCTCCTAAATGACATAGTAAGCTAAAGTAGCTCCAAAATGGCCTATTTTCTCAAAACTGACCTATACTTAGCTTAGTTTTCTCCTATATGGCATAATAAGCTTACCTAGCTCCAAAATGATCTATTGTACCTAGCTTAGATATTAAATGACCTATACTTAGCTGAGTGAGCTCCAAAATGGCATAATAAGCATAGTGAGATCATAAATGACCTTTTTAACTAAGTTATCTCTAAAATGACATATAGTTAGCTTAATTTCCTCCTAAATGACGTAGTAAGCTAAATTAGCTCCAAAATGGCCTATTTTATCAAAAATGACCTATACTTCGCTTAGTTAGCTCCAAATTGGCATAATAAGCTTAGCTAGCTCCAAAATGACCTATTTTTACCAAAGTTAGCTATTAAATGACCTATAATTAGCTTAGTTAGCTTCAAAATGGCATAATAAGCATAGTTAGCTCCTAAATGAGCTATTTTACCTAAGTTAGCTATAAAATGACATATATTTAGCTTAGTTTCCTCCTAATTGACATAGTAAGCTAAAATAGCTCCAAAATGGCCTATTTTATCGAAAATGTCATATAGTTAGCTTAGTTTCTTCCTAAATGGCATAATAAGCTTAGCCAGCTCCAAAATGACCTATTTTACCAAAGTTAGCTATTAAACGACCTATAATTAGTTAGTTAGCTTCAAAATTGCATAATAAGCATAGTTAGCTCCAAATGACCTATTTTGCCCTAAGTTAGCTCTAAAATGTCATATATTTAGCTTAGTTTCCTCCTAAATGACATAGTAAGCTAAATTAGCTCCAAAATGGCATATTTTATCGAAAATGTCCTATACTTAGCTTAGTTCACTCCTAAATGACATAATAAGCTTACCTAGCTTCAAAATGACTTAATTTACCCAACTTAGCTATTAAATGACCTATAATTAGCTTAGTTAGCTCCAAAATAGCATAATAAGCATAGTTAACTCCAAAATGACCTAGTTTTACCGAAGTTTGCTCCAAAATCACATATAGTTATCTTAGTTTCTTCCTAAATGATGTAGTAAGCTATGTTCTCTCATAAATGACATAATAAGCTTACTTAGTTCTCTTCTTTATCTAGTCTTGTTCTCTAATTTTGGAGCTTCCCATTTTGCAGATTACATTCACTTCACGGAAGTTTGCATTGATGAAGTGCTTGGGTTACTTGTGTTTTTTATTTTGCATCGATGAACAATGTGACACTTGCTCCATATGGATATGAAACTATGTATGTATGGCTGAAACTATTGTAATATGGTTTGGTACGGATGAAACTTGCATAATATGTATGTATGTATGGATGAAACTTATTGTAAACTTGTTATAATTGTTGTTAAAAAATTTATAATTTTTTTTAAAGAAAAATGACATTTTGGTTACCCTTTGCCGTCTTCCCATGGATGGCAAAGGGGGGCGTGGGCAGACGGCGAAGTTGGGACCCTAGGCGGCATGGGACTTACTTTTTGTCGTTTGCCCACGGACGACAAAGGGGGGCCCTGGATAGACAGCAAAGGGGGGACCCCAGGAGGCAAGGGCCTTACTCTTTGTCGTCGGTCCACCGACGGCAAAGGGGGGTGGCTGGGCAGACAGCAAGGGGGCGGGCTTGGCTGATGGCAAAGACTGTCGTTAACACTTGATGGCCCTAACCCCGTGGGTCTGCAGTCCATGCTCTTTGCCGTCTGCTCCCTCACGGCAAAGATACTTTGCCGTCCGTTGTCCTAAGGCGAACGACAAAGGACTTCTTTTCCGGGTTTTTCTTTGCCGTGATGTTTGCCGTCTGCTGATGGACAGCAAAGGCCTTTGCCATCCGGGGTCCTTCCCTTTGTCGGCTGCCATGGCAGACGGCAAATTCCCGAATTCCTGTAGTGCCTGGCTCAGGTTAAAGTCCTCCCCTTTCCTCGCCTTCCCGTGATCTCTGTACTTCGTGAGCTTGTGGTGGGAGGAGATGTTGGTTATGTTTTCGGGATGATCGAGGTCAGACTCAGAGAATGCCTTGACCTTCTTGTACGAGGCAGTATGGGCCATCGCATAGAGATCGTACATCTCTCGCACCTCTGTCTTATTGTGATGCGCCTAAAAGAGAGAGAGAGGAAAAAATATTAGTAAAAGGCTCAAGCTATCATTAAGAATGAATTGCATGAGTCATGAAGCAAACCACATACCCAGTTCTCACCAAACTGATTTAAGTTGACGCTCCCTTGATGGTGTGGCACACCAACCATTTTGCCATGCCTCTCCTTGGCGTTTTTGTGGCTGGCCTCCCACTTTTTGGAGCACCACTGATCCACCAAGGCCTCCCAACAATCCATCTTATCCACACACCATCTCGGGGGCACCTAAGTTAATAAAGAGAAATTTGAGCGCTACGCGTAAGAATCAAATCAAGAAAACTAACTACAAGGCCTTAATAATATGTAATTACCTTCATGCAATGCTCCTTCTCCATCTTAGAATCATGGCACTTTATTGAGGGTATTTGGTCTAAAACTTGGCGACACTTCATAAATGACATCCCAACCTTTCAGATTTGGATCAGTTTGGCAGGCCCACGGTAGATAGAAAACTTGGGTCCCCTGTTGAGCCGTAATATAGACATCGGGAACATCGAAATGGGTGCTTTGGTTGATTTCAACTAGCCCTATATGTTCATGAGTCCTACTAGTGTCCTTCGGCTGAAACAAATAACATTTGAAGACTACGACGGTCAGTGGGTTTTCACCATAGAATAGAAGTTCATAAATTGCGTTAATGCTTCCATAATACTCAGTACCACCTTCGCCGATAGCAGAGACACAACAATTTGTAGTCTTTAGGTACGGCATAGATAGCTCTTTTCCAAAGGTATGAAAGCGATACCCGTTAATGTCGTATTTGTCAAATGAACGGACCTTATAGTCAAAACCATTAGCAACTTGTCTCAACTCGGTGTCCATAGTCTCTGCATCAGCCTACAAGTTTAATACGGAGAAATGGATGCATTAGCTGCAAATTAGACCAAGAAATCAAATGGTCCATTAATGGTAATTAATTACCCTTTGTTTGAATCAAGAGATGAAACCGGGATAGTCGCCTCCATGCTTTGCCAGAAGCTCGTACTCTTCGACGGAATCCTTTTCGATGACCACGCCATCCGAGAATTCGGCGATGTATTGACTATATAAAATATCCGGGAATAAGAGCAGTTCAAAGGAATTACAAGTTGCGGAACAATAATTTACCGAGAACTTACTCAATGTATGGCCGCACTTCTGTTAGGTTGTCGAAGATGTACAATGAAATGGTCCGCCATTCTTCGACATCCAACGATTTCCCTTTCGAAGCACCAGCTGGTGCGAGCTTCCCTTTGAATAGGCTGAGGTTGGATCGACCTTTTTTAGGATCGCCATCATTGTACCGAGGCTTCGGGTTATGCCAATGATGATTTTTGGCTTCGTAGTGTGCTGACATGAAGTTTGCTGCCTCCTTAGTAATGAATGCCTCGGCCATCGATGCTTCAATTCTACGTTTATTTTTACATTTAGCTCGAAGTGTCTTCTGCATCTTCTCAATTGAGAAGCACCATCGATTTTGAACACCCCCTAATCTTGCTTCGGTCGGGAGATGGAAAATCAAATGCTGCATTGGATTAAAGAAGCCTGGTGGAAAGATCCTTTCTAATTTGCAGATCAACTCCGACGCCAACTCTTGCATTTCATCTAGCACGCTAGGTGATAGTTCTTTCACACAAAGAGAATGGAAGAAATAGCTCAGCTCTGCCAGTACTAGCCATTCATCCTCAGGGATAAAGCCACGTAACATCACCGGCATTACCCGCTCAAGGCATATGTGCCAATCATGACTCTTGAGACCAAATATTTTCAATTTTTCAAGACTCGCTCCCCTCTTTAGATTCGCAGCATACCCATCGGGGGACATCAACCGCATTTTCACCCACAATAGCATTTCCCTCAGAGCTGGCCTTCCAAGATTGAACCATGCCTTTGGCTTCTCTACGCTTTGCTTTCATTTTCGTTGTCGCAAGTTTTGCAACGGTCTATCAGATAGAGCTTCCTGGTCGATTCTAGCCTTAGGATTATCCTTTGACTTCCCCTCTATGTCGAACAATGTACCAAAAATGGCCTCCGCCATATTCTTTTTAGTGTGCATCATGTTGATGTTGTGTGGGCAAATGAGGTGTTTAAGTAAGGCAGATCCCATAAGCATGACTTGTGAGTCCAGACGTCCATATTATACCCTTTGAAATACCCTGGACGCAAAGGATCAGGCCCGAGAGTGTTTAACTGATCAAGGGTCTGTTGGCCTGTCAACGCAGGTGGTGTAGTGTTTTTCACAACTCTACCTTTGGTGAAATTCTTCTTGTCTTTTCTAAACTTATGGTCAGGATCCAAGAACTGTCTATGCATGTCGAAGCAAGAAAACTTGCGACCCGCCTGCAGCCAACGAAACTGAAGAGCTGCCTTGCATGTGGGGCATGGGAACCTTCCATGCACACACCAGCCAACGAATAACGCATACGCCGTATAGTCATGCATCGAGTACATGTACCACACATGCATTTTGAATTTTTTTGGTAGCCGGCGTCGTATGTCTTGATCCCATTATCCCAGGCTTCTTGCAATTCATCCTTAAGCGGCTGCATGTACACATTCATATTCTTCCCCGGATATTTGGGCCTTGCAATTATCAATGTCAGGAAAATGTTATTTCTTGTCATAATCTCTTCGGGAGGAGATTTAGTGGAATGACAATTACAGGCCAACAACTGTATTGTGCTGTCGTCATACGAGACACATTGAACCCATCTGTGTTGATGGCAACTCGAGAATGCCTTGGATCTGCCGATTTATCCTTATGTATTGCATCGAAGTGCTTCCACGCAAAAGCATCTGAAGTGTGTACCAACATCTTGTTCCCATCTGCATCTAGTTTGGTTCTTTTGCCCAATTTTTGCCATGTCATCTGTGTGGCTGTCTCTTCGGCCATGAAAATACGTTCAAGTCTTGGTACGATTGGCAGATACCGAAGAACATTAGTGGCGATTTTGGTCTGAATCTTCTCACCCATACCGTTGTCTACCACAATATACATGAAATAATTGCAAATGGGGCAATAGTTCAAGGACGTATACTCCAGCCTAAATAAGGCACATCCATTCTCACAGGCATGTATCTTCTCATAGGGCATCTTAAGTACACGTTGGATTCTGTCTGATTGGTATAGGTTTGCAGGCAGTACATGGCCTTTGGGTAGAAAGTATCCATGTCGTCATCATTGCATCGTAGCATTCTCTGCCTGGGTTGAATTGAGCCTTCAGAGCCATTACTTGCGCGATGGCATCTAACTGACAAAGCTCAGTGTGCTCGTGGAGAGGACGTTTTGAAGACTTCAACATTTCATAAAAGGCCTTTGAAGATTCCTCCATCTCGTCGTCCGAATCCCGAGCATCATCAAAGTCTTGCACCATGTCTTCGATCCCGGTACCATTCTCGTCGGTGCGACGACGAACCACCTCAGCTCTGGCACGTTGGTCAGACTCCCCATGAAAAGTCCACACCATATAATTAGGCGTAAAACCCCACTTCTATAGGTGTTTACCCATTTCAAACTCTGTCCGCTTTTTAAAGTTGTCGCATTTGGTAAGGGGCACCATGTTTTTTGCTGGCCATTTGCAAATGCGGCTCTCACAACCCCCTTGGTTTTTGTTAACCTTTCATTGGTCATGTCTTTCTAACTAGGATGACCAGTGTACATCCAAGCATCTTCTCCTTCTCCTCCACGAAAGCACTACACATTTAAATCTATGTGATCAACAAGAACGTTCAATCCCGATATATATATATATATATATATATATATATATATATATATATATATATAATATGTGTGTGTGTGTGTAAATTATTTGGGGCACCTAGGCCCATTATATGGCAACTTATATTCGTAGTGCATGATGTACCATCCACGGCAAAATGACTTTCCAAATTTTGTTTGCATGCACTATAACCATCAACTCTCATTGATTGCTTTCCAAAAACCAAATATACTATTGGTTTCCTAACAATGATTCATTTCCAAACAAAGAGGGTATATACATACACTCTGATTTTTTAAGGTATTAGATACAACCATAATATGAAATATTGTCCAAAAGGTTTGTGCGTATAATTAGGATGTTCTTATGCATTTTTTCGAAGTATTACTTAGGTATTTACCATTTTTTGTAAATAAGGTCGTGTCTCACTTTTTAACGCCTAACATTTCTATACAAATTAAGCTGGCCAAATAATATAAATGTGATCCTAATTATTATTTTACTTTTACGAAAATATGATGCATGCTGATACCCACATATAATTTTTTCGTGCGTACATATACCCACACATGATTGTTTTTAGTTTTAGAAATGCACATTGCATACAAATACCCACACGGCCACACACATTTTTTCCCGTGTGTAAGTGGACCTAAGATATCATACCCGCATACGCTTTTTCAATATACCTATGCTTTGTAGATATAAACAAAACTGATATAGTTGGGGCGGTACATACCCAAAAAATGATACATTATTTTTAATACACATATATTCTTTTGAGACATACCTTTAAATGATACTGAATTTATAGGGTATGTACACATACCTAAGAGATATTGTACGCACATACTCATTTCTTAGTATATGTATATGCCTAGAAGACAAATTCATAAATAATATACTTCTGATTGGGGATATACCTAATAACGATATATATTTTTGGGGGTATGTATATATACCTAAGATGTTCTACGGAAAATTAATTTTCTCCAAAATTATAACATGAGTATGGTGCCATGTGACATATGTTTCTTCCAAAAAGTATAACACGTCACTAAAATGTCAGTTATGTTCTCTGTAGAGAAGTACACATACGTATCATGCATGTGACCATTAATTGTTCTCTTTCCATTCTAATGTGGCCATTAAGTGTCCATATCAAGCAATAATTAACAATAATTCTTTCCTAATGAACCGTTTCAGTACTACTACATGTGCCCACATCTCAACGTAATCCGACGATTTGTAGGCAAGGTGCCCAGGCACCTATATATATATATATATATATATATATATATGTATAATATATATATATATGTATATATATATATAAAGTCTATTTATCACCTAGGGTCTAGAATAAGTTATTCTTCACCCAAGGTAATATTACAATCATTTCATACATAAATTACATTTCAAATGGAAATAGTTACATACATATTGATTCACTACGTAAACTTTGACATAAAAAAATGAAAATATAAGTCATAAGACCAGAAAGATCACATTTTATGTATATTTTACACTATGTTTTTATGTTTATAAATGTATATAACATAAGTATTTTTTACGGTGATTATATTTTCTTAGGGTCTCTTTTTACGTATGGAATACGATAAAATTTATGGAACGTAAAATTACGGTGCATTGATGTGAAATAAAGGGGGGGTGAAGAATAACTATTCCTCACCCAGGGTGACGAATAGTCGATCCCTATATATATATATATATATATATATATATATATATATATATATATATATATATATATATAACTACTACTTTTCCACATCTATTTTCTTCTTTTTCTCGTCTATATCTTCTTCTCCTCTTCTTCTTTCTCCTATTTTTCTTCTGCTTCTTCTTCTATTCTTCTTCTCCTCTTTTTTTTCTTCTTTCTCCTCTTCTTCTGTTTTTCTCTTCTTCTTCTCCTCCTTTTCTTCTTCTTTCTCCTCTTCTTCTTCTCCTCTTTTTCTTCTTCTTTCCCCTCTTCTTCTGGTTTTCCTCTTCTTCTCCTCTTCTTCGTTCTCCTACTTTTCTTCTTCCTCTTCTTCTTTTCCTTTTTCCTCTTATTTCCCCTCTTATCCTTTTTTCACTCTTCTAATTATCTAATTTTCTAAAGCTAACCTAAACCTCAACAAAATTAACACGAAACTAAATTTAACTAATAGTAGGACTAAAATTCAACTAATGCTAGACCTAACTAAATAAGGTAAGTAACCCTAATTCCTAAAATCTTACTAACTACAACTAAACTACATTTTTTACATCTTCTACAACTAACTACAACTAATTAACTAACTACAACTAACTAATACTTAAACAGAAATGAAAATTTACTAATACAAAGAAAAAAAATGAAAAAACAGAGAGGGGAAGGGGGATCACCGGAGTGGGGGATGTGGAGGCCGGCATTGGTGGAGGTGGAGGGGGCCGACACCAGAGTGGGGGCATGGCCGGGGCCGACCGGGGGCATGGCCGGGGGCGGTAGGGGGAGGGGCAGCCGGGGGCGGGGCCGGCTGTGGGAGGGGCGGCCGGGGGCGGGACCGTCCAGGGGAGCGGCGGTCGGGGGAGGTGCGGCGCGAGGAGGGGAGGCCGAGGACGGGGCCAGCCGCAGGAGGTGCGTCACAGCGGATGGGTGGCCGGGGCCGGGGCCGGCCGGGGGAGGTGCGACGCGGGAGAGGTGGCTGGCGGCGGCGAGGGGCTGGCAGCGGCGGTCGCAGGGGGGGAGGGTGGAGTGAGGGAGGGAGAGTGAAAGAGAGAGGAGTGCGGGCGGGGACGACCGTTAGTAGGGCATCTCCTTTGCCTTCTGCACCAGACGGCAAAGAGAGCCAGGGCACACAACAAAGGAGCCCCAAACGGCAAAGATCTCGTCGGTTTGGACCTGGCCAGGCCCAAGGTCCAGTGGGACCCACCTTAGCTCTTTGCCGTCTGCCCTAGTTTTGGAAATATGCCCTAGAGGCAATAATAAATTAGTTATTATCATATTTCCTTGTTCAAGATAATCGTTTATTATCCATGCTATAATTGTATTAATCAGAAACTCAGATACATGTGTGGATACATAGACAACACCATGTCCCTAGTATGCCTCTAATAGACTAGCTCGTTGCTCAAAGATGGCTATGGTTTCCTAGTCATGGACATGAGATGTCATTTGATAACGGGATCACATCATTAGGAGAATGATGTGATGGACAAGACCCAAACTACAAACGTAGCATATGATCGTGTCAATTTATTGCTACTATTTTCTGCATGTCAAGTATATGTTCCTATGACCATGAGATCATGCAACTCACGGATACCGGAGGAGTGCCTTGTGTGTATCAAACGTCGCAACGTAACTGGGTGACTATAAAGGTACTCTACAGGTATCTCCGAGGGTGTTTGTTGAGTTGGCATGGATCAAGAATGGGATTTGTTACTCCGTGTGACGGAGAGGTATCTCAGGGCCCACTCGGTAATACAACATCACAACAAGCCTTGCAAGAAATGTGACCAAGTGTTAGTCACGGGATCTCGTATTACGGAATGAGTAAAGAGACTTGCCGGTAACGAGGTTGAACTAGGTATGGAGATACCAACGATCGAATCTCGGGCAAGTAACATATCGAAGAACAAAGGGAACATCTTACGGGATTAACTGACTCCTTGACATAGAGGTTCGACTGATAAAGATCTTCGTAGAATATGTAGGAACCAATATGGGCATCCAGGTCCCGCTATTGGTTATTGACCATAGAGGTGTCTCGGTCATGTCTACATAGTTCTCGAACCCGCAGGGTCTGCACACTTAAGGTTTGATGACGTGTCGGTAGTATAGAGTTATGTATGGTGGTGAACGAAGATTGTTCGGAGTCCTGAACGTCATGAGGAGATCCACAATGGTCCAGAGGTAAAGATTCATATATAGGAAGTCCTATTTTGGTCGCCGAAAAAGTTTTGGGCTCATCAGCAGTGTACCGGGAGTGCCGGTAGTGTACCGGGAGACCATCGGGAGGGGTATTTCGACCCAAGAGGCTACATGGGCTGTGGGAGAGTAAATACCATCCCTTTGTGGTCTGGTGGAAGTCCCACACAAGGCCCATGTGGCTGGGAAGAAAAGCCCAAAGAGAAAAAGGTGGAAAAAGGCAAAAAAGGCAAAAATAAGGAGGAGTCCTAGTCCTACTAGGATTGGAGGAGGAATCCTCCAATCCCACTAGGTTGGGCCGACCCAAGGGCTGCCTCTTAGGCAGCCAAGCCTCCTCCTCCTCTCCTCCTATATATACTGGAGGATTTTAGGGTTTTGGCACAGAATTTTCAGCCACGTGTTGTCCGTTCCTCTAATGCATAGTTTCTCCTCTAGATCGGATTTCTACAGTGCTTAGGCGAAGCCCTGCCGGAATAGCTCCACCACGATCTCCGGAGCACCGTCACGCTGCCGGAGAACTCTTCTACTTCTACGCCCCCTCTTGCTGGATCAAGAAGGCGGAGATCGTCATCGAGCTGTACATGTGCTGAACGCGGAGGTGCCGTCCGTTCGGCGCTAGATCGGAAGGACCGTGATCAAGATCGCGAGACGGATCGTGATGTGTTCGCGGGACGAATCGTGATGAGTTCGTGGGATGGATCGTGATGAGATCGCAGGATGGATCGCGATGAGTTCGTGGGACGGATCGTGATTGGATCACGGGACAGATCGTGACGAGATCGCGGGATGCTCGATGATTTGGATCGCGAAGACGTTAGACTACACCAATCGCGTTTCTTAACGCTTCCCGCTTAGCGATCTAGAAGGGTACGTAGATCCACTCTCTCTCGTAGATGCTCATCACCATGGATAGATCTTGCGTGTGCGTAGGAAATTTTTTGTTTCCCATGAACGTTCCCCAACAGTGGTATCAGAGCTAGGTTTATGTGTGGATGAGGTCTCGAGTAGAACACAAAAGGTTTATGGGCATTGATGCTTATATTGCTTCCTCCCTTGGTCGGATTTTGGTTCAGCGGTATTGTGAAGTGAAGCGGCCCGGACGAACATTACTCGTACGCTTACGAGAGACCGGTTCCCTCGACCGCAACTTGTTGCATAGATGGCTTGCGGGTGCCAGTTTCTCTCACTTTAGTTGGATCGGATTCGACAAAGGCGGTCATTGAGAAGGTTGAACAGCAACTAGTGTATCACCGTTGTGGTTTTCAAGTAGATAAGAATTGTTCTTGCTAGATACCCGTAGCAGCCACGTAAAACATGAAACAACAATTAGAGGACGTCTAACTTATTTTTGCAGGGTATGTTGTGATATGATATGGCCAATTACATGATGTGATATATGAGATGATCATGTTTTGTATAGAATATCACGACTTGCATGTCGATGAGTACGGCAACCGGAAGGAGCCATAGGGTTGTCTTTAAATATTGTATGACCTGCGTGTCAATCATTAAGCGTTATGTAATGCTTTACTTTATCGCTAAACGGTAGCAATAGTAGTAGAAGCATGTTGGGCACGACAACCCCCATGGCGACACGTTGATGGAGATCATGGTGTTTTGCCGGTGACGATGGAGATCATGCCGGTGTTTTCAAGATGGAGATCAAAAGCACAAGTTGATGGCCATATCATGTCACTTATGATTTGCATGTGATGTTAATCCTTTTACGCACGTTGTTTTGCTTAGGACGACGCTAGCATTATAAGGTGATCCCTCACTTAAATTTCAAGATGAATTGTGTTCTCCCCGAGTGTGCGCCATTGCGAAAGTTCGTCATGTTTAGACACCACGTGATGATCAGGTGTGATAGACTCTACGTTCACATACAACGGGTGCAAGCCAGTGTTGGACATGCAGAACACTCGGATTAAACTTGACGAGCCTAGCATGTACAGACATGGCCTCGGAACACAAGAGACCGAAAGGTTGAACATGAGTCATATAGTAGATATGGTCAACATGATGATGTTCACCATTGAAACCACCTCAACTCACGTGATGATTGGACTTGAGTTGGTATTTGGATCATGTATCACTCGAATGACTGGAGGGATGCCAATTTGAGTGGGAGTTCTTAAGTAATATGATTAATTGAACTCATTATCATGAACATAGTCAATAGTGTCTTTGCAAACTGTGTTGTAGATTACTAGCTCATGCTGTAGCTCCCTTGAATTTTTATATGTTCCTAGAGAAATAGAGTTGAAAGATGATGGTAGCAATATTGCGGACTGACTCCGTGATCTGAGGATTGTCCTCATTGCTGCACAGAAGGCTTATGTCCTTAATGCACCACTCGGTGTGCCAACGCCTATAACGTTGTTTGTAGATGTTGTGAACATCTGATAGGCACGTTCTGATAGCTACTTGATAGTTTAGTGTGTCATGCATTACGGCTTATAATTGAGGCTCCGAAACGTTTTGAACGTCACATAACATATGAGATGTTCTAAGAGCTGAAATTAGGATCTAAGGCTCATGCCCGTGTTGCGAGATATGAGATCTCCAACAAGATTCTTTGCTTGTAATATGAAAGAGAATAGCTCAATCGTTGAGCATATGCTCAGATTGTCTGGGTGCTACAATCGCTTGAATTGAGTGGGAGTTGATCTACCAGATAAGATAGTGATTGATATAGTTCTCCAAGTCACTGTCACTAAGCTACTAGAACTTGGTGATGAATTATAAAATGCCAGGGAAAGAAATCATGATCCCTGAGCTGTTCGTGATGTTTGACACCGCTAAGGTAGAAATCAAGAAGGAGCCTCAAGTGTTGATGGTTAGTCAAACCACTAGTTTCGAGAAGGGCAGGAGCAAGGAGGGAAAACTTCATGAATAGCAAGTCAGTTGCTGCTCTAGTGAAGCAACCCAAAGTTGAACCCAAACCCGAGACTAAGTGCTTCGTTTATGAGGAGAGCGGTCGCTGAAGCGGAACAACCCTAGATACTTGGTAGATAAGAAGGCTGGCAACGTCGACAGAAGTATATTTGATATACGTGTTATTTATGTGTACCTTGCTAGTACTCCTAGTAGCACCTGGGTATTGGATACCAGTTCGGTTGCTAAATATTAGTGACTCGAAATAAAAGCTACGGAATAAACAGAGCACTAGCTAAGGGTGAGGTGACGATGTGTGTTGGAAATGTTTCCAAGGTTGATGTGATCAGCATCGCACGCTCTCTCTACCTTCGGGATTAGTGACGAACCTAAATAAATGTTATTTGGTGTTTTGCATTGAGCATGAACGTGATTAGATCGTGTTTATTGCAACACGGTTATTCATTTAAGTTAAAGAATAATGGTTATTCTGTTTACATGAATAATACCTTCAATGGTCATGCACCCAGTGAGAATGGTTTGTTGAATCTTGATCGTAGTAATACACATGTTCATAACATTGATGCCAAAAGATACAAAGTTAATAATGATAGTACCACATACTTGTTGCACTGCCGCTAAATGTCATATTGGTGTAAAGCGCATGAAGAAACTCCATGCTGATGGATCTTTGGACTCATTCGATTTCGAATCAGTTGAGGCACGCGAACCATGCCTCTTGGGCAAGATGACTAAGGACCCCGTTTTCTGGTTTGATGGAGCGGGAAAGTGATTTATTGGAAATGATACATGTTGATGTATGCAATCCAATGAGTCTTGTAGCATGCGGTGGATATCGTTATTTTCTTACCTTCACTGATGATTTGAGTAGACAATAGTGTATATTTACTTAATGAAACACAAGTCTGAATCGTCTGAAAAAGTTCAAGACAATTCAGAGTGAAGTTTAAGATCATCATGACAAGAAGATAAAATGTCTGCGATATGATCGTGGAGGTGAATATCTGAGTTACGAGTTTAGTATACAACTTAAGACAATGTGAAAGTTGTTTCACAACTCACGCCACCTAGAACACCATAGTGTGATGGTGTGTCTGAATGTCATAGTCGTGCTTTACTGGATATGGTGCATGCTATGATGTCTCTTATCGTTTTGCTACTATAATTTTGGGGTTATGCATTAGAGACAACTACATTCACTTTATGTAGGGCACCATCTAGATCCGTTGAGATGACACCGTGTGAATTATGGTTTGATAGAAACCTGAGCTGTCATTTCTTAATGTTTGGGGCTGCAACACTTATGTGAGAAAGGTTTTAACCTAATGAGCTCGAACCCAAAGCGGACAAATGCATCTTCATAGAATACCCTAAAGACAGTTGGGTAAACCTTCTATCTCAGATCCAAGCATAAAGTGTTTGTTGCTAAAACTGGGTCCTTTCTCGAGAAAGAGTTTCTCTCGAAAGAATTGAGTGGGAGGAAGATAGAACTTGATGGGGTTGTTGAACCTTTGTTCAACCAGAGAGTAGCGCAGCACAGGAATTTGTTTGTGTGAAGCCTACGTTAGTTGAAGAGGAAGTTAATGATGATGATCATGAAGCTTCGGATCAAGTTACTATCGAACCTCGTAGGTACACAAGGATGTGTACTACTCCTGGGCAGTACGACAACCCTGTCTTGGAGGTCATGTTGTTGGACAACGATGAACCTACGAACTATGGAGAAGCAATGATGGGCCCGGATTCCGACAAATGATTAGAGGCCATGAAATCCGAGAAAGGATCCATGTATGAAAACCAAGTATAGACTTTGGTAGAGTTGCTCGTTGGAAGGTAGGTCGTTGAGTACAAATGGATGTTTAAAATGAAGACAAACGCTCATGGTAAATACAACCATTTGTAAAGATCGACTTGTTGCAAAGAAGTTTCCAGAAAGTTCAAGGAGTTGACTACGATGAGACTTTCTCACTCGTAGCGATGCTAAATCTGTTGAAATTATGTTAGTAGTTGCTGCACTTTCAATTATGAAATCTGGCAGATGGATGTCAAAACATCGTTTCCTTAACGATTTACTTAAGGAAAGGTTGTATGTGATACAACCAGAAGGTTTTGTCAGTCCTAAGGATGCTAAAAGGTGTGCAAGCTTCAGTGATCCTTCTATGGACTGAAGCAAGAATCTCGGAGTTGGAATATACACTTTGATGAGGTGATCGAAGTTTTTAAATCTATACAAAGTTTATGAGAAACTTGTATTTACGATAAAGTGAGTGGGAGCATATTGTTGATATATTGTTGACATATTGTTGATAAAGTGAATGTATTTCTGATAAGCATATGTGGTTGACATATTGTTGATCGGAAATGATGTAGAATTTCTGGAAGGCGTAAACGGTTGTTTGAAAAGAGTTTTTCAAAGGAAGACCTGGATAAAGCTACCTAATTGTTGAACATCAAGATCTATAGAGATAGATCAAGATGCTTGATGAGACTTTCAATGAGTACATACCTTGACAAAATTTTGAAAGAGTCCAAAATGGATCAGTCGGAGAAAGAGTTCTCGCCTGATTTGTAAGTTGTAAAGTTGAGTGAGACTCAAAGCTCGACCACGGCAGAAGAAAGAGAAAGGACGAATGTCGTCCCCTATGCCTTAGCCATAGGCTCTGTATAGTATGCCATGCTGTGTACCGCACCTGTTTGTGCCTTGCCATGAGTCTTTCAAGGCGTACAATAGTGATCCAGGAGTGGATCACTGGACAGCGGTCAAGATTATCCTTAGTAACTAAAAGACTAAGGAGATGTTTCTCGATTATGGAGGTGATAAAGGGTTAGTCGTAAAGAGTTACGTCGATGCAAGCTTTAACACCAATCTGGATGACTCGTAGAAGACATCTGGATACGTATAGTGCAGCAGCCATTTGGACTAGTACCAAGTGGAGTGTGGTAGCAGTGTTTACAGTTTGACATAGAGATTTGCAAAGTACGCTCGGATCTGAATGTCACAGACCCGTTGACTATAAGACCTCTCTCACATGCAAAGCATGATCGAGCCCCAGAACTCATTGGGTGTTAGATTCATAAAAATGTGTATCACATGGTGATGTGAACTAGATAATTGACTCTAGTGCAAGTGGGAGACTGTTGGAAATATGCCCTAGAGGTTAGTTATTATCATATTTCCTTGTTCATGATAATCGTTTATTAGTCATGGCCATGAGATGTCATTTGATAACGGGATCACATCATTAGGAGAATGATGTGATGGACAAGACCCAAACAACAAACGTAGCATATGATCGTGTCAGTTTATTGCTACTGTTTTCTGCATGTCAAGTATATGTTCCTATGACCATGAGATCATGCAACTCACTGACACCGGAGGAGTGCCTTGTGTGTATCAAATGTCGCAACGTAACTGGGTGACTATAAAGGTACTCTACAGGTATCTCCGATAGTGTCTGTTGAGTTGGCATGGATCAAGAATGGGATTTGTTACTCCGTGTGACGGAGAGGTATCTCAGGGCCCACTCGGTAATACAACATCACAACAAGCCTTGCAAGCAATCTGACCAAGTGTTAGTCACGGGATCTCGTATTACGGAATGAGTAAAGAGATTTTCCGGTAACGAGGTTGAACTAGGTGTGGAGATACCAACGATCGAATCTCGGGCAAGTAACATATCGAAGAACAAAGGGAACATCTTACGGGATTAACTGACTCCTTGACATAGAGGTTCGACTGATAAAGATCTTCGTAGAATATGTAGGAACCAATATGGGCATCCAGGTCCCGCTATTGGTTATTGACCATAGAGGTGTCTCGGTCATGTCTACATAGTTCTCGAACCCGCAGGGTCTGCATACTTAAGGTTTGGTGACGTGTCAGTAGTATAGAGTTATGTATGGTGGTGACCGAAAGTTGTTCGGACTCCCGGATGAGATCCTGGACGTCACGTGGAGCTCCGGAATGGTCTGGAGGTTAATATTCATATATAGGAAGTCCTATTTTGGTCGCCGGAAAAGTTTCGGGCTCATCGGTAGTGTACTGGGAGTGCCGGTAGTGTACCGGGAGACCATCGGGAGGGGTATTTCGACCCCGGAGGCTACATGGGCTGTGGGAGAGTAACTACCAGCCCTTTGTAGGCTGGTGGAAGTCCCACACAAGGCCCATGCGGCTGGGAAGAAAAGCCCAAAGAGAAAAAGGTGGAAAAAGTCAAAAAAGACAAAAATAAGGAGGAGTCGTAGTCCTACTAGGATTGGAGGAGGAATCCTCCAATCCCACTAGGTTCGGCCGACCCAAGGGCTGCCTCTTTGGCAGCCAAGCCTCCTCCTCCTCTCCTCCTATATATACTAGAGTATTTTAGGGTTTTGGCATAGAATTTTCAGTCACGTGCTGCCCGTTCCTCTAGTGCATAGTTTCTCCTCTAGATCAGATTTCTGCAGTGCTTAGGCGAAGCCGTGCTGGAATAGCTCCACCACCATCTCTGGAGCACCGTCACGCTGCCGGAGAACTCTTCTACCTCTCCTCTCCCTCTTGCTGGATCAAGAAGGCGGAGATCGTCATCGACCTGTTCGTGCGCTGAACGCGGAGGTGCCGTCCGTTTGGCGCTAGATCGGAAGGACCGTGATCGAGATCGCGAGACGGATCGTGATGAGTTCGCGGGACGGATCGTGATGAGTTCGCGGGACGGATCGTGATGAGTTCGCGGGACAGATCGTGATGAGTTCGCGGGATGGATCATGATGAGTTTGCGGGACGGATCGTGATGAGTTCGCGGGACGGATCATGATGAGATCGCGAGACGGATCATGATGAGTTCGCGGGACGGATCGTGATTGGATCGCGGGACGGATCGTGATGAGATCGCGGGATGCTCGGCGATTTGGATCGCGAAGACGTTCGACTACACCAACCGCGTTTCTTAACACTTCCCGCTTAGCGATCTACAAGGGTACGTAGATCCACTCTCCCTCTCATAGATGCTCATCACCATGGATAGATCTTGCGTATGCGTAGGAAATTTTTTGTTTCCCATGCAACATTCCCCAACACCTAGCTCTCTTTGTCGTCTGGGGGAAGACGACAAAGAACTATCACGTGGAAAACATTGCCTTTGCCATGTGCCAGTTCTTTGTCATCTGATTTGCGACAACAGACGGCAAAGAGCATCTTTGCCATGTGTCAGCAGACGGCAAAGGCTTGGCACATGGTAAATAACTGAATTCCAGTAGTGGTAGTATGTAGTTTTATAGCAAGATAATTGGTAACGAGGAACTAACGGTAACAATAGGTAAAGTGCATCAAGGTATACCAATCCTTTTGTGGCAAAGTACATGCCAAAACTATCTCTTATAATAAGCAAAGTGATCTTGAGGGTACACGGGAATTTCATCTAGTCACTTTCATCATGTTGGTTTGATTCGTGTTACCTACTTTGATAATTTGATATGTGGGTGGACCGATGCTTGGATGCTGTTCTTACTTGAACAAACCTCCCACTTATTATTAACCCCCTCGCAAGCATTCGCAACTACGAGAAAATTATTAAGATAACATCCAACCATATAATTAAACATGTGGATCCAAATCAGCCCCTTACGAAATAGCGCATAAACTAGGGTTTAAACTTTTGTCACTCTAGCAACCCATCATCTAATAACTACTCCATAATGCATTCCTTAGGCCCAACGATGGTGAAGTGTCATGTAGTCGACGTTCACATGACACCACTAAGGGAATCACAACATACATATCATCGAAATATCGAACACATATCAAATTCACATGATTACTTGCAACATAACTTTTCCTGTGACCTCAAGAACAAAGGTAACTACTCATAAATAATATGCATGCTCAAGATCAGAGGGGTCTTGAATAGCGTAATGGATCTGAACATATAATCTTCCACTAAATAAATTATATAGTAATCAACTACACAAGGTAATCAATGCTACTAGTCACCCACAGGTAGCAATCTGAGTATCCGGTACAAAGATTGAATATAAGAGATGAACTATGGTTTGAGAGGAGATGGTGCTGTTGAAGATGTTGATGAAGAATGTCCTCCCAAATATGAGAGGATTGTTGGTGATGATGATGGTTTTGATTTCTTCCTCCGAGATGGAAGTTCCCTCTACGGAATCGCTTTGCCGGTGGGCAACAGTGCTCCTGTCCAAGTTCCGCTTCGAGACGGCGGCGTTCCCTGCCGAAAGTCCTCTCTTGATTTTTTCTAGGTCAAAACCACTTATATACTAGAAGATGGGCTCCGGAGGTGGGTCGTGCTGAGCACAACCCACCAGGGTGTGCGCGCCCTGGTGTATTGTGCTCACAAGGGTGGACCCCTCTGGTACTTATTTGCTCCAATATTTCCTATATATTCCATAAAAATCCCCGTGAAGTTTCGGCTCATTTGAAGATGTGCAGAATAGGTATCTCTAACATGCTTTTTTAGGTCCAGATTTCCAGCTGCTGGTATTCTCCCTCTTTGTGCAAACCTTGCAAATTATGAGAGAAAATGCATTAGAAATAATCCATGAAGCATTGTTATTCATAAAAACAATGTAAATAACAATAAGAAATCATGGTGCAAAATGGACGTATCATAGGTGGAGACATATATGAGGACCGGAGATAATATGAGATGTCGGTGATCCACCAAACTTAATGCTTGGTTCTAGTCGAAGGACCTTAATTGTGGAGACACTCACTTTGTGGCAACGGCGAAGTAGGACCATGGAATGGAATATAATCC
This sequence comes from Hordeum marinum, assembly GCA_022496015.1. NCBI lineage: Eukaryota > Viridiplantae > Streptophyta > Magnoliopsida > Poales > Poaceae > Hordeum > Hordeum marinum. The sequence goes on from CM039678.1 coordinate 561,260,618, forward strand.
CGCGAGGAGTTACATAACCTTATGGTGATCCTCCTACCTAACAAACAAATCGAATACTATATTCATGATATCATGATACAAGGTAACTATTATTACCGTCACACTAACACACTTATATATACCATGAACTGAATTTTGTCCGCGCCTAACCTCTCCATAGCACAGAAAACAACTTTTGTCTCGGTTTTGTTTATGTTCTATACTTTGAAGTGTTACTATTCTCGCTGCCGTAAAATCATCATATTTACTAGTCTTGTCTATTTGCCTCTTGGGAAATGAACAACATTTACAGAATCACAAACAGTTACTTCACATAATAACGGTGACAACTTGTGTGTGATAGAAACACTGCTTATAAATACTTTCCTCCACTCTTCGTTGGGCGATTACTAATTGGGATACTTAGGACTACCTGGCTTGGGGGTTATCACTAATGGTGCCTTATATAGAGTTTTATATTCCTCATGCATGCTATGTTACACGTGAGCTTAAGTCTAGCAATTACATATACCCAGTATCTGCAGTAGCATGTGCCTTAATGTGTATATTTAACACTAGGCTTGTTGGATGCCATAATGCTCCAGTTAAGTTTTCAAGCCGTTGGACTCCTACTATCCGAGCGAGGATATGTCCTTTTTGCTCCGAGCCTGGTGAGGATGATTCCGAGTGAAAGTTGCACGAAACACCACTCGGGTTGCACGTCGCGAGTGACCGAACCCTTAGGATGGTTTCCTAGGCTTCATGGGCTCCTGTTTGTTTTAGGTCAAAACTAGATCATTGATGACGCGCATTGCTACGCTCGTCCATTTTTGCATTATGATAATATGAATTTCCAAAAATATATGAAGATACACTCAAATATATATCCGCATGAGGTTGCAAGTCAATGTCATTCCAAAGGCAAAAAATATTGTCACAAGTCGATTTACTAAATATAACTAAGGTTTATACTCTACATTTAAAATAGTATTCCATTCAATCAAAGAATACACAAAAGATGATGTGGACATCTCTTTAGTTCAACATAAAGACTAAAAATTCATGATTCGTCTCTTTCACAATTATAAGAACCACATTGCATCTGATTTTTTCAAGTTCATATAATTATCCTATATAGCTCAAATATTAAGGTACACTTTGATCCATTGAACACCTTTCGTCCACCTCATAAGTCACCGACATACTTAGAGTTCTTAAAAAAATAGGAAAAAAATTCACTTCATCGGTCATACCAAGAAAAATGAAGACTTCACCTCATTAGTGAACCGTAGAACGAGAATGAGTAAAACAATCATCATATTACACAATTAATCAGCAGGCATTGAGATGATATCATAGTCAATTAGCAGTGACATAGAATCTCTCATGCGGCTATCTTTTAGGGGCGCATATGGTAAGAAATGCCTGCATGTGTCAATTCAAGAAAAAAGAGGAGCATAACATATGGTACAAGCTAAATCACCTTGAAGAATGTAGTTGAATAAACACACAAAATTGAACACTGAAAAAGGACTGCAAGTTCTAGATTGACATAAGTAGAATGTACCAAATATCTGAGCAAGAGAATCCAAAACCTTATCATCATGGTGTTGCCAAGAGAGAGAACCATCTATATCTTATGAGGAAATCCATAATGTTTCTTATTTGTCACATAGAAGATTTTAATGAAATGAACAGACTCAAAATAACAATCCGTAAACTTAGAAGATTTTAATGAAATGAAATGAACCAATTTAATGAAAATAGATCCAAAGTAATAGGATAACATGTATTTCTGCAGTAGAGGCATCCATAAACTTAGCAACAAAGCATACATAAGTGGCCAACCAACTGAAACATTTAGAATTTTAATCTTCTATATATAATTCGAGGTGCGTAAGTGCATCTTGCCAGAAGTTTATGTGTCCAGGAAATCCTTCAAATTGTTCCAGATCAACATGAACAAACTGCCCACATTCAAAACAAAATATTATGCAAGGCCTGCAATTTTATAATTTAAAACTATTACAGGAAAAAACCATATTTTTTTGGAACTACCATACTTTAATACTAACTATTTATTATCCACAGCTTAGAGACATTATCTCCGGATAATATTCGGTCTCCATCTTCAACATATGAGTATAAACTCCCTTGCAATCGGGTCAATAGGTCCTATGCGACACCTTTGAGGTGAATTGAAAAGAATGTGACGTACTTAACGAAAATGGCTCTCGCGAGACATTTCAGAAACCCAAATAGCCAAGGCCCACTCGGACAATAAATGGTCGTCAACGAGAGTGAGGTTATGAATAAGACATGCAGGCCCTACTTGGCAGTGCATCTAGTTACGGGCCCACTTGCATGGGTGAAGCCAGGAAAAATGGTCACTGGGTCAACACAAATAATTAGCACTTTTTTATCCCCTCGAAAACAAAGTAGCAATAATATACTGTATTATATGATTAAAGACTGCGTAACTCGTATTAGCTAACATGTCTATAATTTTTTTAGTAACCACACATAAATAAAAAATTATAGTTGTCAATGTTAAAGGTCTAACGTTTGAAGGACCTTTATCTTGATCGGAAATATTGGTTGTGGAGGTGGTGATTTTATTTTCAAATTAAGAAAAAGGTCCATTATATGCTTACTGCCTGCAATTTCAAATTAGCGAAGAACAAAAGACTGATAGTACTAACATGAAGAAATTACAATACAGAGATTACAAATCGTTCTTGCTAGCTTACTTGATATTTATGATTGGGTGTGACGCGAGGCCTAATCTAGATTGTGTAGTCCGCATGATTAGATTACTCCCCAAAACTTCAAGCAGTTATAAAAGAATCAACATGTCAAAACAAATCCAAAGGTAATAGGAGAATAGGAATTTAAGAAAACATAAGGATAGAGATTAGATGGGTAATAGGCTTTAGTGCCACTTACGGATTAGATCTGCAGACCAAATCTTGAATATTTACATAGGAGAAGATTGGGGATTGGGAGCGGCCAGGATGGCGGCGGTTCTGTCCGGCGCCACAAACGAAAAATAGAAGGATGACGAGAGGAAAATGCTCGAGCAAAGGGTCTCTGATCGAGCGAACCTCATCATGGCGACCGATCTATTCAGTGGTTTTTTAGGGAGATATCTATTCAGTGGTGGGCAATGGGCCTACGTGCGTGATGTTTGGGCTCCTAAAGTACTACTGTTTGGGCTGCCCACTGTGATTGTGAGCGTGAGGTTGCCGGGGTCAATTTTGTTTCACGCTGCGTCATTTACTCATCTTTCCTCCCTGGGCCGTACATACATAGCAGTGTTTAGCGGAGGTCAGCGGGGTCAATTGACCCCAGCCCATCACTGTAGCTCCGCCCCTGCCCACTTGTCAGTGCATCAGGTGAAACGTGTCTCCGTGCCTGTCCGAACGGGTACCTCTGTCTGAACCTGTGTTGCTCCCTCCTCTTCATTCACGATGGTGAGCCGGCAACGGCGGCAGAGCTTTTGTTCTAGGTGACAGCAGCGACGGAGCTTTCGTTCCCGGCGATGGCGGCGGCTGTGTTGAGTGAATCCGGAACCCTGTCCTGTTCTCCTCCGTGTCGAGTTAGATCTCACTGCATCGCCTCTGTTTCCCTCTGTTTTTGGTCGATTTGATCCAGATTTGGGTGGGGGGAGGGGACTGACCGCGATGGAGCCGCCAGAGACAACAACATCCTTTCCAACCTATGTGATTTGTGCCTCGTCTGCTTCCGCTAGCTCACCTCACGCTGCCCCGCCATTGATAAACAGGGGTGGTGTTGCTCGGACATTCGAATTCACTATGGAAATTCTTCCTTCTAAGGCGAAGCTAGGTGATGGTAGCATGAGGGACACAGAGAGAGATACAATTGTGAAGTGCGAGATTGTTTTTGCAGAGATTGATCCACAAGACCTACAGAGCATAGAAGAGAACGCCATGAAGAGTGTGGTGGAAAAATTGGGGAGAGCATTTTTTGGGGTCCAGAGCAAGAGGTAGCATTGTTACGATTAGATAATTGGAAAGGAGAGTATGTGAGAATTGAGGATGGTGAGGAGATGGTTGATGAAATCGATCGACAAGATGGCTGGACAACCAAACAAACTATGTTTCATGCATAGCTTGTTGATCTGAAATCAGATTCTAAGGTTGGATATGTGCCCTCAAAGTTAGCTTCACAGATGGTAGATGATGATTGGGCTTCAGAGAGGCAGATAATGCCCATGTGTACAGGTGAAGTGACAGTATTACCTGAGGGGGTTGATGCAGAAGAGGGCTCTGGTGGTGTTGCAAGTGTTGTTTCTGTTGATTGGAATTCAGTAGAATTAAATGACCCAACTAATTTAGTCGGTGGACCAATGGATGCCACTGAGATGGCCAAATTTTTTGGCATTCCAGTAGCTGATGAAGATAAGGAGGAGAAGGATGGTGAATCTAGTATGCCTACTGATATTGATGCTACCAGAGATAGAACAGAAGATGTAGATGGACAACTGGTGGAAGATGCTATAGATTATGTAGATGATGCACATGATGATGAGTTGGTAATTGTGTATGACAAGGAAAAACCCGGTTATTGCAGGGGGAAAGTTGTTCCCAAACATGGATGAGTTTAGGATGTGTTTCAAGACTTATGCAGTCAAACATGAGTTTGATTCCAAGAATAAGTGGACTGATAGAAAAAAGTTTTCTGCAAGATGTAGAGGTTTTTATGGAAGTGTCATGCCTTGCAAGTGGTACATATCTGCTAGACGCCAACCTGATGGAAGTACCATTAGGGTGAGTCAAATACCACATCAACATACTTGTATTACAAGTTCATAGAGAGTATCAACCATGACATCAAAACTTTGGACTGCAGAAAAGGTCACTCCCATTTTAGACAAGAAACCAAACACTACTGCAAAGAAACTTAAAGTAGACTTGGAAAAGCAATACCCCATTAAGGTGAAGTATAACACGGTGTGGAAGGAAAAACAATGGGCAATGAAACAATTATATGGTGACTGGGCAAATACTTTTAGGATGCTTTATAATTTCAAAGCATAGGTGGAGAAGAGGTCACCTGGCAGTGTTGTGGAGATAGATACCAGGGTAACAGAGGATGGAAGAGTCATTTTCTCTAATTTCTTTATGGCTTTAAATTCTTGGATTGATGGCTTCAAGGCAGGGTGTTGTCCATATTTGAGCATAGACTCATCATTTTTGACTGGCAAGTGGAATGGTCAATTGGCAGCTTGCAATGCTTTGGATGGACACAATTGCATTTTCCCTGTTGCTATTGGCTTGTTTCAGTCAGAGATAGAGGTCAAGTGGACATGGTTCATGATGCAGTTGAAAAGATGCATAGGGCCAGTGTCACCTTTTGTAGTCCACACAGATGCATGCAAAGGGCTAGAAAATGCAGTGAAGAATGTTTTCCCCCATTGTGAGCAGAGGGAGTGCTTTGTCCATACGTGGATGAATTTGATCAAAAAATTCAGAGGTGAAGAATTTGGTCGCATGTGGCCAGCAGCAAGATCTTACACTAAACTGACACATTCATATAATCTTGGCAAGATAATGACAGCATGCTCTGAGTTGGTCCATGGTTGAACACCTACAATTCTCTATTATTGTATAGGTTAGGATTTAACACTGCCGTCAAGTGTGATCATATCAACAACAACTTGGCAGAAAGTTTTAACAACAAGGTGAAGCAGTTAAAAATGTGCTTGTGCATGACATGGTTGACCAAAACAGGATCATGATCATGATCATGCGCTTGTGGGAATTGAGAAGAAGGATTGGGGATTGTCAAGGGGATAATGAAGCTTCATGGGGTGGTACAACAGGTGGTCAATAGGAGAAGAAATTTTACACATTTATCTGTTGAAAAATCTTGTGTTTGGGTGCTGAAGTTAGAGATACCAAAACTGGTAGAAGACATGTTGTTAACACTGAAATGCATGATTGCACTTGTTTGGAGTGGCAACACACTGGGAAACCATGTGATCATGCCATACTTTTCTTGGCCTCCCGACCGAAGATAAACATGAACCCCTATTTGGACGAATGTTACTCAGTAGCAAGATTCAAGGCTGCATATGCAACTCTAATTCCAGCACTTACAGATCAGTCTCAGTGGCCTGAAGTGGAAATTGAATTTTCCATGTGTCCTCCCCTAACAAAAAGAAAGGCTGGCAGTCCTAAAGAGAGTACATTCAAGGCATGGTTTGAGAAAGGTGGGAGTAGTAAAAAGGGCAAGGGAAAGAAGGATGGAAAGCCAAAAAGGACCCAAAAAGGTAACAAAAATATACGCAAGATGTGCCACGAACTTGGGCACCGAAAATGATCTCCAAAATATTGTTACACTCCTGAAAGGCCAAAGTATGTGGACATATGTTTGCCATGTTTACTATTTTGTTGCATTTTTCAATTACTAACCAGTTGACATGCTTTATCTTTTTAGGAGGAAACGTGCAGGTGAGCCCCGTGTTGTTGAAGATTGCTGGACAAAGAAAAAGGCAAGAGGCAATGGCTGTAGAAAAAAGAGAAGTTCTGCTGAAACAACACACATTCAACTAGACTTGGATGGTGTGGTGCAAAATGAGCAAGACTTCGATGTGCTGCTGCAAGATGAGCAAGATTTTGATGTTCTGGTGCCAACTGAAGATATGGGTACCTGTGAAGATATTCCAGCTGATGTTGTGCAAGCTGAGCCTATTTGGAAGTTGAGTTGCCAACTGAAGATATTCCATCTAATGTGGTGCCAATTGAGCCTATATTGGAAGTTGTGTTGCCAGCCCCTGATGATATTGGATCCGATGATAGTGCAACTGTTGTGGTGCGAAATAAAGCTGATGTTCTAGGCAGTCTAGTGAAGAAAATCAAGAGCTGGAGTGAACTGGGTGTTGTACAATCAAAAACAAGCATTGGTAAAAAGAAGAAGAAATTGAGTGGTAGGTGGAAGCAGAAGTGAAGATTTGTTGAAACTTGTGTATTGCTACTATCCTGTTGAAAATTGTTGAAAATTTGATAAAACTTGTGTATTACTTTGATATGATATTTATTTGTGTAATACTATTCAATATTGAGAGAAAATTCAAATTTGAGCCGAAATTCAAATTTGAAGTTATTTGGTATGGGCTATTGGTGTTACAATGATTTCTTGACTATTGTTCATGTTAGTTCATTAATCGGAACAATTTTATTATGTGAAACTCTCGACATGAAAAATGTGCTCCACATGAGATCCAAACCCCTCCAAAGCTAGGGAAAACAGACCCATTTGTAAGCAGGGTTTTTTTCGACCTTCTCTAAATGAGCCAAAAAAGGAAACTTGACATCTAATGTGTATATATAAGATTCCATCGTGAGATTGAATCGTTTCGATAAATTATGACATGTTTAACACTTAACCCTTGCTCACTTCTCTTGAATATTCCACAACCTCGTTCTTGGTAGCCATCTTTTGTGAAGGTTTTTTCATGAAAAAAATCCGTAGTCCAAGTTTCTTATTTTTCCTAGATACTTAGTCACATAGAACGACGATTGGCACAAGTTTTATATTTTTTGATTTTGTTTGAATTAGTTATGCTCAAGCCTAACCGCTGAAAACCTCTCAAAACCACTCAAAACCACTCAAAACCCCATCAAAACCCTGCACCCCTCTGGGCCATTGGATCGCTGTGAATGGACGGTCTGGATCAGGCACTAGGGCTATGTCAGCGATCCACGAGATGAACTCTGATTGGCTGATTCGAAAACTCTGGATATTATAACACGCAGCATCCTGGACCATTGGATGGATGTGAACAGAAGCAATGGTCTGGATCGGGAACCATGTCACAGATCCGCGAGATGTTAGTTCATTGGCTAGTCATTTTTTTACGTTGGATAAGATTGAGCAGGTCAGCCATGTATTGTTGGGCTTAATTAAAGCGGCCCACCCATTGCACCGATGGACACCACGTTGATCCGATTTGAGCAGGCTTGAAAAGCATGCATGCATGCGCGCGCAGCCCCGCGCCGCCCGCCCTCGCAGCGTAGATGCCCGACCATCGCTAGCCGCTTCATGCATGGCATCGAGCTCATCTATCCACGCGTTTTGAATGGCCAGTGTGCCACGCATGCTATTGACGCCCTCGCAGCGTTCGAGATCATGTCGCTACTTGGCTATTCCAGATGCCCAACGATCGCTAGCCGCTGCATGACCTCATCTCTCCACATGTTTTTAATGGCCAGTGTGCTACACGAGATGTTGGCAGTACTACCACGATGCCACACTTGCATGCACGGGCGGCACATGCACAGAATGAGCAGGCGTGAACCCGGACCGATGGCACAGAGCTTGCAGCGTTGAAATGTCGCAGCCTGGCTATTGATGCCACTTTCGGTTTTGCATGCGTGTACACACATGTATGCTCCCCTCCTCGATGCCACTCAACACCGCCCGCTCATTACTTCCACTCGGTGTAAACACGTCACACTAGGGCTATTTAAGCAACCTATCATCTTGCTCCTCCTCACCCATCCTCTCCCATCTGCATCCTCTTCTCACCACCACAAACAACCCCAAAACCAGGCCGACGCAGCCATGAACTACACCGGGCCAACCTTCCGCTTCCCCACCCCCCACCATGCTGGAGACGCTCTACCCCCCCCCCCCGATGTGTACGTCGATAACACACTCCGTGTGTGGTCGATGTCAAGATGGATGGGCGCAAGGGATTTCACCAACGCCTTCCTTGCGCTCGGCTTCGGCCACCTCCCCCGGTGATCTCCAAGGATGTACCGAGTCGAGCAGGTCATCCACAATGGGGTTGTGGTTGCTATCCTTTCCCACTTCACCAGCTCCATCGACGCGTTCTACCTCCTCATCCGTGTCTTCTGATGTGGCTGTGAGTTCATCACTTTCACCACCCATAACAACTTCACGGACTACACCTATATCTTCCCCACTGCAGGGTGCATGCACACTCTGCCGTACCCCATCGACAACACCCCGGAGGAGCAGTGAATGGCCTTGGAGCAAGCAAGCAAGCTGGTGGTGTTTTATGTTATCTAGGGTGTTGTTTTATTATTGTCGTGTTGGATTGAACTATCTATATAAGTTGTAATGGTACTATGTATGTTGTACTTGGGTTTATCTAGCTCATGCAATGCTACTACTTATGCTACTATATTGATGTGTTCTATCTAGTTTTTGTTTTTTCGATCTAGTTGATATTAGTCAATTGATATACGTGCTTGATGTTCTATCTAATTGATCTATGTGTTACTAATACAACTATGACATGCAACCATGGACATGAAACTATGACATACAACTAATTTGGTTCATGCAAATAATTATTGGATTAACTCAAATGCCCAAAATAAATATTTCTGTGCTCCTAAAATATTGCTTTGAATTTTACCTCTGGCCAATATTTTCAGAGCAAAACAGGAACATTTTCTTGGACATATTTGAAGCATATTTTAACTTGATCATTTCCAAAAATGATTTTTGAGGCTTTCATATATCCCCATTTAATTTGGGTTTCATGGAACCGTAGACATGCATGAAAACAATCACAAAACAATAGTGGACGAGCAAAAAAAATGTAAAGCAAAAAAAAAGTTACAATACATACGGGCCAACATTTATTCGACATAAAATTTTGGCCAAAGTAAAAAACAAGTAAACAAGTATATGTTTGTTAGAGGTTTATTTGCCAAAGCAACATTTTATTTTAGTCGAAGCAATTTTTTCTAAAAATGGATGCCTCAATGCTATAAAACAGGGATGGTGCCCCTACGCGGGTGGGCTGGTCACTATTTTGGCCTGGTTATTTTCTCACGGCCGAACATCTATTCGCAACAAGGTTTTTTACTAGAAACTAAATTTCGGGGGTGTGCACTCTGTTAACTAAAGAACAAGAACAGAGCATGAATACTGAATATTTCTGTGTTGATTCAATTATATGAACTTGGCATGACGCACAGATTGCATCCTCCGTCCGGACAGACCTAAATGCCCCTGTAATGACGGATGAACAACAAGTGAAAAACAGAGCAATGATACAATAATAGAACCCCCTACCATGAAATTTGCTTGCTTCTGCAAATCAATCAAATCCATTAGACTTTTCTTGATCTTCTTCAGTTCCCTGGTCAGTTCAGACTCCAAGTGCAGTTCAGCATTGCGTGCATACCTCGCCATCTGCACGACTCTGCCCGGCCCTCTGTCCGAGCTCCCCAAATTCTCCATCTGCGGCACCTCGCCCAAATTGAGATCCCAGGTTGCGTCCCCGCTCGAATCAATGTAGCCCTCGAACTCAATCCTCTCAACATATTCATCCATCCACTCGAAATGGGTGCATTTCTTCAGGATCCGAAAACAGCAATATGAACCCTAAACTCCAAATTCCAGGAAAAAAATAAAATATGGAGAAATCAGATCAAACGGCAGTGAAAGAATGGGCTAGGAACTGAGATCTAACCTTGCCATCACTTCTTGCCATTGTTTTGCTCAAGCACTTCACAAATTCCCGCCCAAGATTTCCATTATCATCAGTCCTAGTGACCAACCGTTTCAGAGGCTCTGGGCGTGGGCAGTCAAGGCACGTTGTGAGCGGCACCGGATCATACCGACGCCATTTTGAGTGCGTGGCGGAGGAGGTGGACATCTGCACTAGGTCGCCGGAGAAGAGGAAGAATGGGGAAGTAATGGGCGGCGGCGGGCGGATGGGCACGGGCGGTTGTCTCTTGTAGCTGCGAAGAGATGGGTCTCATGCTTAGTGGACAAATGGTGGATCCCGCGCTTACGTGGATAAGTTATGGGTCCAGCCCCTAACAGCTAATGAGGACATCAGTTCAGATTAAGGGCCATGTCGTGTCTAGGCTATTTCCTCGCTCAAAAGTGTCGCACCAAGGCAATTCCAACGAAAGACGTCCCACTCCTTCCAATTCCCACGAAAGGTGTCGCACAGAAGCTATTGACCAATTGCAATCCTTGTAAATTCACAGAACCAGGCCCAGGGAACTGATAAGCAAACATATACATACTTGATATATTTTACACTCTAGCATGCTCGAGGGGAAGAAAATTACATGTTAGAACAGAAGGTTGAGGGAGACACTGGTAAGGAAACGTACAGAGTAGACATTGTGAGTTCTACAGACAAAAACTCGACTAATCTCATGCATATGTACGTATCATAAAGAAAATGCATAAGTACTGTGAACCAAATTAAGTTAATACTACCTCTGTTAACTAAATGGAAGGGGGTAAACAGGATTGTATGGAGTATGAATCACTAGTAGAAAATAGAGCATCAGTTCGGGCCGGGCCAGCCCATTAGCTAGTCCCGGTTCAGTCACGAACCGGGACCATGGGGGCAACAGTGCCAGTTCGTGAGGCCAGGGGGGCGGACGGGCCACGTGGGGCATTGGTCCCGGTTCGTCTAGAACCTTTGGTCCCGGTTCCAAACACGAACCGGGACCAATGTGCCTCGCTCCTGGCTCACAACCATTGGTCCCGGTTCGTGGCTGGAACCGGGACCAAAGGGGGCAACCGTTCGCCTGGTGCGAGCCCCTTTAGTCCCAGTTGGTGGCTAAAACCGGGACTAAAGGTTCGAACGTTTCGCATCCCACAATGTTTCGTGCTCCGAGAAACAGGCAGGATAACTGTTCCGCGGCGAGGGCTACAGTAACTTCGCCCATTTCTCTTCTCCTCCTCCATTCTCCTCTCTTCTTCTCCTCCATTCTCCTCTCTTCTTCCCCATATCTTCTACCATGAATCCAATCAGTCACTACGGGGAGATGCTCGCACATGGCACGACCAATCTCGATGTCGTCTACACGAACGACAGCGCCATGGTGCCACGTTTTCTTTCCCTTTTGCAGAAATGGCTTCAAGTGGCGGATGAGAAAGACAAGTTCATAGGGATTGATCTCGAGTACACGGCCAAGCAAGAAGATGTTGCCGTCATCCAGCTATGTTTCAAGAAACATGTCATGATCTTCCAATGGGCAAGGTGAGTTTTGAGGGTTTTCTTTGATCAATTAATAATTTATAGATTATTATGAAAATTGCATATGATAGAAATATGTTCCATTTTGAATCCTATGGGAAAGATCAATATTTCTTTAAAGTTTGTAGTGAAACAATTTTCCTTGCTGCAAAACATGGGAGAACATATATGTCATATAGTTAATTTAGGGTTTCTTCATCAATTCATAGGATATGAAAATTGCATATATATATATATATATATATATATATATATATACGATATAACAATATATATGTTCTATTTTGAATCCTATGGCAAAGATCAATTTATCTTAAGTTGTAGTGAAATAATTTTTGATTTTTTCATGATATTACTGTTCGCCGGGCTCAAATGAGCGTGGGAGCAAAAACTCCGCGTCTTCCTCTTTTGTTGCAGTGAAATAATTTTCCTTTATATAGTTGCATATTATAATTCTGCTGAAATATATTTGTTCCATTTTAATTTGTTGATGTTGCAGTAGTGACAAGCACTGCCCAGCACTCATGGACTTCCTACATAGGGGCATACATTTTGCTAGCGTTGACGTAAGTAATGACAAGCTGAAGATGAGACGCAGATTCAGTATTGAGATACCAGCTGGCTGCCTTATTGATATCCAAGACATATTCAGGCTTCAGTATGAGAGGACTTCGATGGCTTCTATGGCAGTCGCCTTGATCGACGACTATTACGGAGATATGAAGACCAAATTCCCCCAGCGCAGCACAAAGAGTGGGAGAGGACCCCACTTTAGCCTATCAACATTGAGTATGCAGCAAAAGATGGATACATTGCATATGAGTTGTACCAAAAGATTCGAACCGTGAACTATGGGCAGCGTCACCTCGCACCACCACCACGATGGGGATATTCTTCTGATTCAGACTAGCTAGTAGTGTTCGCTTGGACGAGTACTTTATGTAATGGATATCTGAACTGTTATATATTACATATCTCTCTAGCTATTATATATTTGTAGTGCTTTTCAATTCAGGTTCTTGTTAAATTCCGATTGTGGCTGAGAACAAAATGCAACAAAAAAGTGGGTTGTCATCGTTGGCAAGCACGCACACCATGCCACCTTTCAACCTTTTCAGACTTCATTTGAAGTGCTTTTCAATTTCAGGGTCATTTAGGTCAAAAAATCAGTAAATGCATGAAAATTATCAAATGAAGTTAAAAAGGGTTGAAAATTGATGATGTGGCTTTGAATGGTGCATTTTGAACACACGAAGTGCATCCTACTTTTACCGTAACCCTCTCAACTTTTTAGCACATGCTATGTCAGTGAAATGATGACACCATGCCAACTTTCAACCTTTTCGGACTTCATTTTAATTGCTTTTCAATTTTAGGGTCATTTAGCTCAAAAAAAAATCAATAAATGCATGAAAAATATCAAATGAAGTCAAAAAGGGTTCAAAATTGATGATGTGGCTTTGAATGGTGCATTTTGAACACATGAAAATCCTGGAGTTCAAATAAGTTCAAGAAAATGAAATGCCTTTTGTAACCGATGAGTTTCCGTTCGAAACCCCGATACTTCGAAAGAGACTGTCCGTTTTGTACACGAAGTGCATCCTGTTTAGGCCATAACCCTCTCAACTTTTTAGCACATGCTATGTGGGTGAAATGATGAAACCATGCCAACTTTCAACCTTTTCTGACTTCATTTGAAGTGCTTTTCAATTTCAGGGTCATTTAGCTCAAAAAAAATCAATACATGCATGAAAAATATCAAATGAAGTCAGAAAGGGTTCAAAATTGATGATGTGGCTTTGAATGGTGCATTTCGAACACACGAATAGCCTGGAGTTCAAATAAGTTCAAGAAAATGAAGTGCTTTTGTAACCGATGAGTTTCCGTCTGAAACCCCGATACTTCGAAAGAGACTGTCTGTTTTGTACACAAAGTGCATCCTGCTTTTGTCGTAACCCTCTCAACTTTTAACCACATGCTATGCGGGTGAAATAATGATACCATGCCAACTTCCAACCTTTTCAGAGTTCATTTATAGTGTTTTTCAATTTCAGGGTCATTTAGCTCAAAAAATTTAGTAAATGCATGAAAAATATCAAATGAAGTCAGAAAGGGTTCAAAATGATGATGTGTCTTTGAATGGTGCATTTTGAACACATGAAAATCCTGGAGTTCAAATAAGTTCAAGAAAATGAAATGCCTTTTGTAACCGATGAGTTTCCGTTCGAAATCCCGATACTTCGAAAGAGACTGTCCGTTTTGTACACGAAGTGCATCCTGCTTTTGCCATAACCCTCTCAACTTTTTAGCACATTCTATGTGGGTGAAATGATGAAACCATGCCAACTTTCAACCTTTTCAGACTTCATTTGAAGTGCTTTTCGATTTCAGGGTCATTTAGCTCAAAAAAATCAATACATGCATGAAAAATATCAAATTAGGTCAGAAAGGGTTCAAAATTGATGATGTGGCTTTGAATGGTGCATTTTGAACACACGAAAAGCCTGGAGTTTAAATAAGTTCAAGAAAATGAAATGCTTTTGTAACCGATGAGTTTCCGTCTGAAACCCCGATACTTCGACAGAGACTGTCTCTTTTGTACACAAAGTGCATCCTGCTTTTGTCGTAACCCTCTCAACTTTTAACCACATGCTATGCGGGTGAAATGATGATACCATGCCAAATTCCAACCTTTTCAGAGTTCATATATAGTGCTTTTCAATTTCAAGGTCATTTAGCTCAAAAAAATTAGTAAATGCATGAAAAATATCAAATGAAGTCAGAAAGGGTTGAAAAATGATGATGTGGCTTTGAATGGTGCATTTTGAGAGTCCCCGTCGCCGCCACGTCGCTGTCGCCGCCCTGCCCCCGTCGCCGCCCCCGCTGTGAGCCGCCGTCGCCCCGGCTCGTTGCAATTTTTTTAAAATATATCTTGATTTTTTTATATGATGAATGTTTATGTTAGATTAGTATGTTTATGCTACCTAGATTAGTATGTGTATGTTTATGCTTTTTTTTGAAAGTAGATTAGTATGTTTATGTTAGATTAGTATGTGTATGTTGATTTTGGGTTGTATGAAAAATTAGTGATTAAACGATAAGAAAACGTTCTCATAGGAATTTGTCAACGATGCCCGGCCCGCATCCTCGTCATCGAGTAGTCCACGAGAGCCTGCGTGATAGGCACCATGTCCGGGACTGGGCTCCGCCAGGCTGGCACTGGGAGGTGCTACCTTCCCGGGCTCGGAGGTTGGTGAGAATGCAGGTATCGTCGTCCACCCGAACCTTCTGTGGTGGCGGTCACGCGGGCCACTTTCGGTGCGGAGGGAGCCGGCACCCACGGAGGTGGTACGTCGCCGTGTCAGGGAGGAGGACGAGCACGTCCGTCGCTACATGGCGGCGTTGGACGCCCGGTTTGACAATACCTAGCAGATCCTTCAGGGATCTCACTTGAGTTATGATCCCGTGATGGTTCCTTTTCTTTGGGTGTCCACCGCCATCGACTCAGAGACCGCTAGTGAACCGAGTTCACCGTCCTCCATTTTGGATTCTAGGATATTCGATCTGTATTAGTTAATATTTGATGATGCATTAACTGGATTACTCGGGATGATGCATTAGTGATACTATATTCAAGGTTGTTATAAACATTAATGTATTGGTGATTTTTTATCAGTATAATGCGTGTGTGACTTTCGGGATGTCGTTGCTCCTTGTGTGAATTTCATGTGTGTTCTTGATGGAGGAATCCCGACTGTTGTCGTGGGGGGCGCTTCCTCTTTCTTCACTTCTTTGCGATATAGTCGTCTATATATTGCGCAAGAAGAGAAGAGGGGAGGCGTCCATGATGGGCGGTCAAACTATTACTATGAGAGAGTGTCCACCAACATATATACACCACCGTATCAATGTGAGAGAGTGCACACGAACACACCATGAGATATGAGATTTATTTAAGGAAAGCCTCGACGGGCCGAAAGTCACACACGCATTAATTAAGATCCAAAGCGTGTCGTAATTCTTGAAGTGGATTATTCAGGATGACATATTAGTGATATTATATTCGAGTTTATTATAAATGTATTTGTGATTTGCAAGTCATTTCGGCAAAACATAGGGATTTTTTCTATGTCATTGCTCGATATATGGAATGGGTTGACTTTAGGTCTGTTTTGGCTCCTTGTGTGTCTTTGACTGAGGGAGAGTGTCCACCATATATAAATATGAGAGAGGAAGAATCCCGACTGTTGTCGTGGGTGTCGCTTCTCCTTCGTTCCCGTGTGCTAGACATTTTGGTGTAATGCACTCAGGACGAATGGAGGAGCCACCATCACTGACTGTCGCAATATCAGAAGGAGTGCGCACCATATATGAGAGTTTAGGAAGGAAAGACTCGACAGACCTAAAGTCAGCCTGTTGCATATTGAGTAATATTGATATGTGTGTTGATCAGTTTTCTCATAGTTTCCTTCGATCGATTTTAAATGTCTCAACTATGAACATAGGAAATGTCTGACGACAAAAGTGAATTCGGTATGTGCGAATATGTTGGGAAACGTTGCATGGGAAACAAAAAATTTCCTACACACACGCAAGATCTATCCATGGTGATGAGCATCTACGAGAGGGAGAGTGGATCTACATACCCTTGTAGATCGCTAAGCGGGAAGCATTAAGAAACGCAGTTGGTGTAGTCGAACATCTTCGCCATCTAAATCGTTGAGCGTCCCGCGATCTCATCACGATCCGTCCCGCGATCCAATCACGATCCGCTCTGCGAACTCATCACGATCTGTCCCGTGTGTTGGGGAATGCGATAGAAAATAAAAAAATTCCGGGATAGCGAGCACGCCTAGGACCACGACCCCACAAGGTTTGATCTGATTCGTACCGACTCGAAGCGCAGTAGAAGAAGAGTCAGTGGAGATCGTTGGTGCGGATCCCCGCAGCTAGGATTTTACAACCTCCCAACCGCGAGGATGTACTCCCTCGTCGGACAGCCCTTCGGGAGGCGGTCGGACAGTCCCCCGAACGATGTCACGGACAGCCCTTCAGAAAGACCCTCAAAACTCGAACAGAGACTCGGCCAACCCTACAGGAGGACACACGAACAGACCCTCGGGAAAGAGATCGAAACTACGACCTCTCTATGGGGTTGCACACATACGGTGTCATTTGTCTGGCAGGGCTTCGCCGTCTAGTACTTGTTCCTGCCGGAACCCAGACAGCCTTTCGGCTCTACGAAAGACTCTTTTCGTGGGAGGGACAGAGAGAGCTTGCAAAGCAAAGCATGTGTATGAGAGCACAAGGATGAAGAGATGGCAGCCCACATCTCCTCTATTTATAGGAAAACCAAGGGGTAGGGTTGGGACTTGAAAATACCAAACTACCCCCACTTTATGTCACACATAGGAAATCATAAGAAGGAAAAGGAGTGCCATGTGGAGCTCCATGGACGAGCTCCATCCCTGGCTGGACAACCCTTGGGGGGTCCCATGAGGACCTACGTTGCGCCCCAATCCCTTCTAGAAGCCTTTTTGGAAATATCCAAAATGGTGCTTTTCCATAAATATCCAAAAAGCACTTTCACTATTCACAATGACATTTTTCAGCGTCCGATCGAACTGAAAATATTTATGTGGGCTTAGAACAATTCTAGTAGCCCGCTAAAATAATTTTTAATGCGATCAGGGACAATTCCGGAATAGTGATTTTCATCTGCGAAAAGCATCTCAAGCGGTTCCGGCAGCTCCGGAACATTTCCGGTTTTTCTTCCGAAAAATTCCCAGAAGTTTCCAGAATGATTCTGGCACCCTCCAAGAATTATCAGGCATGTGCCGAAAAGGATTTGACTTAATGGTATCCCCTGAAACTACTTTTTAGTTTTACCAAAACTGTTCTGGTGTCCTGTCTGTGGAACTTTTTTGCTGTCCGAAACTTTTCCGGTGTCCGAAACTTTTCGGTGATTTTCTCTCAGACTCCCTGTCTAGAATTCAACAGATAGATGGCCCTTAAGCGTGTGACCCTATAGGTTCGGTGAAGCATAGACATGACCCGGAACCCCTTTCGATCAATGATCAACAGCGGAGCCTTGGACACCCATATTGACCCCTATACCCACACAAATGAATATTCGAGTGAACCTCCAGTTGTCGTGAGCTATTCCTGTTACTTCGTGATATGTTACAATTACCTGAGTTGAGACATGTAGGCATCCTCGTGGATCAACAACTTTTCCACTATGCCATTTACCTCATTGACGATATTGTTCTCTTTTCTCGTTCCCGTGTTCCGGCATCCCCGTGATCAAATCACAAAGTGTCTGGCCAGACGATGATGGATACCGTAACACCGAGAGGGCCCAGAGATATCTCTCCATCGTCGGAGCAGCAAATCCCAATCTTGATCTATCAAGTTACTTGACGTACTTTTCCATGAACCTGTAAGCCGCCGTAATAGCCACCCATTTACGGATGACGTTTAACAAACCCCAAAGTTCATGAAGGAAGCATGAAGAAACTCGATACTCTCATGGTCTAATGAATTATGCAAACATTAACCATCTCTGTGTTATTAACCATGAACTTGTGACGAATGTATCTCATAGCATAACATCAATTCAGACGGATTCAACACGAGTGTTCTACCAACATCGCGTCCTCAAAATTGCCGGCATAGCCATGCCCATGATCAGGAAAACAGGATCATCATGCAATACTTGAGCCAGTCTAAGAGGCTAGACTAGGAATTCAATTTATCGTTTATTATAGCACACGTGCACATGAGTTTCCCTCCAAGCCTCGTGGTAATTGTAGACTCGAGAATCATTTCAGTTATAGCATGGAACATAAACTTTCATTACAAACTTTGGAGATACAAAATAACTGTTATTACTGCCTCTAGGGCATATCTCCTACAGACTCCCACTTGCACTAGAGTCATAATCCAGTTACATGGCTTCCCTAACACCAATGGATATCCGGTGTTGCTCATGCTTTGCTCGTGGTAGAGGATTTGTCATCGGGTCTGACACATTCAGATCCGTGTGAACTTTGCATACTTACACTAAACCTTCTTCGATATGATGTCGAATGAGTTTATATTTGTGTTGAATATGCATTGTCTTATGGTGCGAACATGGTTCCCTTGCCCGAGCCACGACGCCAGTATTATCACAATAGATCTCCACTGGGTCCAGAGCACCTGGAACCACACCAAGGTCTTCAAGAAATTGCTTGATACCGACAGCTTGCTTGGAGGCTTCAGAAATAGCAACATATTCCGCCTCTGTCATAGGATCTGCCACAGTATTTTGTTTGGAACTTTTCCAATCAACTACGCCGCCGTTCAATAAGAAAACATAGCCAGATTGAGATTTGAAGTCATCTCGGTGAGTCATGAAGCCTGTATCAGTGTAACAACTTCCAATGAGCTCTTCATCACCTCCGTACACAAGGAGTAAATGCTTGGTCCTTTTGAGGTACTTAAGAATACCCTTGACTGCGGCCCAGTGTTCCAATCCTGGATCACCTTGGTACCGGCTGCTAACACTTAGCGCATAGGGAACATCCGGTCTTGTACATAGCATGGCATACATAATAGAACCAACTACCGAAGCATGTGGAATATCATTCATTTGTACTCGCTCATCGAGGGTCCGAGGACTCTGATTCTTGCAAAGCACTGTGCCAGGTGACATGGGGAGTAGGCCTTTCTTGCAGTTCTCCATGTTGAACCTTTTCAACACGTTGTCAATGTACGTGCTTTGGCCAAGCGCTATTAGGCGTCTTGATCTTTCTCTATAGATCCTGATGCCCAATACATATGCCGCTTCACCTAAGTCTTTCATTGAAAAACTCTTCTTCAATGAGTCTTTTATTTCGCTAAGAAAATTCACATCATTTCCAATCAACAGTATGTCATCCACGTACAAGATTAGAAAAGCTTTTGCACTCCCACTAAACTTCTTGTAAACACAAGATTCTTCATCTTTCCTGATGAGGCCAAACTCTTTGACTACTTCATCAAAACGAATGTTCCAGCTCCTTGATCCTTGCTTCAGACCATAAATGGCTTTCTAATGCTTACATACCTTTCCAGCATTCTTAGGATCGACAAAACTTTCTGGCTGTATCATGTATACATCATGTTCAAGGTTTCCATTTAGGAAAGCCGTTTTGACATCCATCTGCCATATTTCATAATCAAAATAAGCAGCAATTGCTAGTAATATCTGAACAGACCTAAGCATAGCTACGGGCGAGAAAGTCTCGTCGTAGTCCACTCCTGGAACTTACGTGAACCCTTTTGCGACAAGTCTAGCTTTATGGATAGTAATGTTACCATCCGCGTTCGTCTTTCTTTCGAAAATCCATTTACAACGAATGGGTTTTACCCCATCTGGAACTTCTTCCAAGTTCCAAACTTGGTTTTCGTACATGGATTCCATTTCGGATCTTATGGCTTTGTGCCATTCCCTTGAGCTAGGCCCCGCCATCGCTTCCTTGTAGTGCGTAGGTTCATCGTCTTCAAGAATGAATATTTTTTTATGAAACCACTCAGGTGGCTGGATAGCCCTACCTGATCTGCGCGGTTCAGTAACAACATTGTCTGAAGTCTCCGCATCACATGCGACAACTTTCGGTTTGGTTGTAGGGATAACTAGTGGAATTTCTTCCAGTTCTTTAGCCATGTCAACGGTTGCCGAAGATTCACTAATCTCATTAAGTTGTACTATCCTCCCACTCAATTCTTTAGCGAGAAATTCTTTCTCGAGAAAGTGTGCAACCTTTGCGACAAACATTTTGCCTTCGGACTGGTGGTAGAAGGAATATCCAATGGTGTTATTTAGATAACCTACAAATTAACATTTGTCTGATCTAGGTTCTAGTTTGGTTGGCTGTAAACGTTTTACGTATGCCT
The DNA here is from genome assembly GCA_022496015.1 of Hordeum marinum. Classification (NCBI taxonomy): domain Eukaryota; kingdom Viridiplantae; phylum Streptophyta; class Magnoliopsida; order Poales; family Poaceae; genus Hordeum; species Hordeum marinum. The sequence goes on from CM039678.1 coordinate 561,281,529, forward strand.
CACAACCCCAAACCTTGAGATGTGACACACTAGGTATCTTCCCATACCACATCTCATGTGGTGTCGTCTCAACAGACTTAGATGGCGCTCTATTTAATGTATAAGCAGCAGTGAGTAGTGCATGACCCCAAAAAGATATCGGTAGATCTGTAAGAGACATCATCGACCTTACCATGTCTAACAGGGTTCGGTTACGTCGTTCCGACACTCCGTTTTGCTATGGAGTTCCGGGAGGCGTAAGCTGTGAAACGATTCCACGGTCACTTAGATGTTGGCCAAACTCATGACTAAGATATTCGCCTCCGCGATCAGACCGCAGAAACTTAATCTTTTTGTCACGATGATTTTGTATCTCATTCTGAAAATCTTTGAACTTTTCAAAGGTTTTGACTTATGCTTCATCAAGTAGATATAGGCATACCGACTTAAATCATCAGTAAAAGTCACGAAGTAAAAATACCCACCCCGTGCGGCCGTGTTCATTGGACCACATACATCACTATGTATTATTTCCAATAATTCACCCGCCCGTTCAGGATGACCCGTGAACGGCGCCTTGGTACTTTTTCCCATCAAGCAAGATTCACATGTGTCAAATGATTCAAAATCAAGGGATGGTAAAACTCCATCTTTATGGAGTCTTTGCATGCGTTTCTTTCCGATGTGGCCAAGCCGACAGTGCCACAATTAAGTGGTGGTGGTATTAGCCTTCTTAAGGCGTTTAGCATTCATGGTAAAGACATCATTTCCACAATCAATATTTAGTATGAAAAGGCCCCCAACAATGGGCGCAAATCCATAAAACATATCCTTACAATAAAGTGAACAACCATTGTTCTCAGACTTGGAGGAGTACCCATCGTGTACTAAACCTGATCCAGAGATACTGTTTATACAAAACAATGGAACAAAATAACAGTTACTAAGTTCAAAATAAATCTTGAAGGGAGACGTAGAGGCATAATGCCGATGGCTTGAGCGGCGATCCCAACACCGTTCCCGACACGCATCAAGACTTCATTCTTTGCCAGTTTGCGCACCTTCGGAAGCCCCTGTATCGAGTAGCAAATTTGAGCAAACGATCTGGTATCAAATACCCAAGACTTAGAATTTTCGCTAGCAAGCAAAACGTCAATGACATTAACTTGTATAACAATTATACCTTTTCTGGTTTTCCCGGACTTCTTATCTCCCAGATACTTCTTGCAGTTTCTCTTCCAGTGTCATGGGCCCTTGCAGTAGAAGCACTCAGTTTCATTCTTGGCTCCGCCCTTAGATTTGCTTTGGAAGACGGTCTTACCTGCGCCCTTGCCCTTCTTTGGCTTGCCTTTCTTTTTGAAACTGGCAGTTTTATTCACAAGCAACACTTGCTTGCGATTTTTCTGCAGTCCTCCTTCAGCAATTTTCAGCATGGCAAGCACCTCATTTGTTGTTTTGTCCATCCCATTCATGTTGTAGTTCATGATAAAACCGCCATAAGACGTGGGGAGTGAACCTAGCAACAAGTCCATAACATGCTCTTCTGGAAGTGGGAATTCCAGGATTTTAAGCCTTTCAGCATAGCCAATCATATTGACTACGTGCTCGCCAACTGAACTTCCCTCAGCCATCTTGGTCTCCGCCATCAATTTTCATGATGTCAAAACGTTCGGACCGTGCATTAAACTTGTAAAGAGCATCCAGATCCTTGATCATATCAAAGGAGTTATGGAATACAAAACATTTTTGAAGCTCTGAACTCATGCAAGACATCATGAGGCACTGCACTAAGTTGTAATCATCATCCTTAGTGGCCCAGACATTTTGTATGTCTGCTGCGGCTATTGCCGCCGGTTTAGGAGGAAGAGGTCCGTCAAGCACATACACTTTCTTACCACCCCGGAGGACAATCCTCAGGGTACGGACCCAGTCCGCACAGTTGTCTCCATTCGCAGCTAACTTCTCTTTCTCTAACATAGGGCCTAAGTTGAACGCGGTGTTGCAAGCCATTTGATCTACAACGGAAAACACAAGTTCACTTAGACTTTGTTCATAATGATTTTTGGCACTAGTGAATAAACAATTTTTATTCTAAGGTGCACTCCCACTCAAATCAATATCTCTCATAATTGATTGTGAGTGATGCAAGACCCAACTTTCAATTCAACGTCAAGGATGTAACCATCTCAAGTGACGAGAATTTCAATTTGTAGGCCATCTGGCCAATCACATCTCTATGTGACTCTTGTTCATCTTTCGATGCGTGTGTTCCGAGCTCATGACTTTCATGCATGAACGTCAAGACAACTAAGTGATCTTGCTGCGAGGTCTCAACTCACCCACCTCATACTTCTCTAATCGTTCGTGCCCATGTAACCATCTGATACCCCGAAGAGATAGGTGCCGAGACGGTGCTACACTTGGGATAACACTAACTAGTTGATATTTTTTAGTGAGAGATCACCCTAATAAAAAGCGACTACCGCGCAATTAAGAAGGGTGCATCAAGAGGGATAAACATCTCAGGCAATTCATAATAGCATGATATGGTATAGCCCTTTCTGACGGAGAAGTCAAGTATTTCTTAGTCTTCGGCATTCGCGTCGGTGTTCACCTTTGCGAAGATTGCCACCACATTTTCGATGCACCAAATAATATTTCTATATCTATAGCTAATAAAATAAGTGCATTACATATGGTTGACATGCAGGTCATTAAAGTGCAATCATATGGCTCCAGCCATCATGCCGAATCATGACACGCAGGTCATGTTAATTACATCATATAGCCATCTCATACATAATCAAATTGAATATGAGCATTTCTATACCACATCATATGCAAACCATCCTACAAAACCAAGTTAGACGCCTCTAATCGGTTTATACAAAATTTTATTTTACGTCGCTTCTAAGGTTTTGACTCAAACCGCAGCTACCAACATTTATCATCAAGTATGATAATTCAAGTTGCTAGATTAACTTTCCAGGGTGTATGAAACACGAGATAATAAAATCTCGACCCCATACTAAACTTCGTCATACGCGTGACCCCATGCAGATCATATCTGCATTGCCCTTTCGTCTGTGAAACATCCATCTTTCTTTAACTATGGTTTAACCCAAAGAACTGTTAGCACTTCGTTGATCTATCAATCAGCATAGTCAGGAGCAGCATGAAAGGATCACGGATTGCCAGAACTTTGTAAGATTCCACCATTCCATCAAGATCGGGACTACGCAAATTCACAGGAAGCAATAGGAACATCTGCTACCCGCACATATAATTTTCAGCAATAGATCTCATCTACTACAAAATTATACTATACAATACCCATACATCTCATGTATTCTAGATCATAACATGCATCTACTCATAGCCTGGCTCTTGATGCCACTGTTGGGGAACGCGATAGAAAATAAAAATTTCCGGTATAGCGAGCACGCCCAGGACCATTATGAAGACTGCATACAAAGTTTGATCTGATCCGTACCGACTCGAAGCGCAGCGGAAGAAGTGTCGATGGAGATCGTTGGTGCAGATCCCCGCAACTAGGATTTTTCAACCTCCCAACAGCGAGGATGTACTCCCTCGTCGGACAGCCCTTCGGGAGGCGGTCGGATAGTCCCCCGGACGATGTCACGGACAATCCTTCGGGAGGACCCACGAAACTCGAACGGAGACTCGGACAGCCCTATGGGAGGACACACGAACAGCCCCTCGGCAAAAAGATCGAAACTACGACCGCTCTACGGGATTGCACACATGCGGTGTCATCTATCCGGCAGGGCTTTGCCGTCTAGAACTAGTTCGTATCGGAACCCAGACAGCCTTTCGGCTCTACGAAAGACTCTTTTCATGGAAGGGAGAGCGAGAGAGCTTGCAAAGCAAAGCATGTGTATGAGAGCACAAGGATGAAGAGATGGCAGCCCACATCTCCTATATTTATAGGAAAACCAAGGGGTAGGGTTGGGACTTGAAGTATGAGAGCACAAGGATGAAGAGATGGCATCCCACATCTCCTATATTTATAGGAAAACCAAGGGGTAGGGTTGGGACTTGAAAATACCAAACAACCCCCACTTTATGTCACACATAAAAAATCATAAGAAGGAAAAGGGGTGCCATGTGGAGCTCCATGGAGGAGCTCCACCCTTGGCCAGCCAACCCTTGGGGGCCCCCCACAAGGAGCTACCTTGATCCCCAATCCCTTCTAGAAGCCTTTTCGGAAATATCCAAAAAGGTGCTTTTCCATAAATATCCAAAAAGCACCTTCACTATTCACGACAACATTTTTCAGTGTCCGATCGAACTGAAAATATTTGTGTGGGCTTAGAACAATTCTAGTACCCCCCCTAAAATAATTTTTAATGTGATCCGGAACAATTCCGGAATAGTGATTTTCATCTGCGAAAAGCATCTGAAGCGGTTTCGGCAGCTTCGGAACATTTCCGGTTTTTCTTCCGAAAAATTCCCAGAAGTTTCCAGAATGATTCTGGCACCCTCCAAGAATTATCAGGCATCTGCCGAAAACAATTTGACTTAATGGTATCCCCTTGAAACTACTTTTCAGTTTTACCGAAACTGTTCCAGTGTCCTGTCTGCGGAACTTTTCCGCTGTCCGAAACTTTTCCGGTGTCCGAAACTTTTCGGTGATTTTCTCTTAGACTCCCTGTCTAGTATCCAACAGATAGATGACCCTTAAGCGTGTGACCCTATAGGTTCGGTGAAGCATAGACATGACCCGGAACCCCTTCCGATCAATGATCAACATCGGAGCCATGGAGACCCATATTAACCCCTATACCCACACGAATGAATATTCGAGTGAACCTGCAGTTGCTGTGAGCTATTCCCGTTGCATCGTGATATGTTACAATTACCTGAGGTGAGACATGTAGGCATCCTCGGGGATCAACAACTTGTCCACTATGCCAGTTACTGTTGGGGAACGTCGCATGGGAAACAATAAATTTCCTACGCACACGCAGATCTATCCATAGTGATGAGCATCTATGAGAGGGAGAGTGGATCTACGTACCCTTGTAGATCACTAAGCGGGAAGCGTTAAGAAACACGGTTGGTATAGTCGAACATCTTCGCGATCCAAATCGCCGAGCGTCCTGCGATCTCATCACGATCCGTCCCGCAATCCAATCACGATCCGTCCCGCGAACTCATCACCATCTGTCCCGCGAACTCATCACGATCCGTCCCGCGATCTCATCACGATCCGTCTCGCGATCTTGATCACAATCCTCCCGATCTAACGCCGAACGGACGGCACCTCCGCGTTCAAGACACGTACAGCTCGATGATGATCTCCGCCTTCTTGATCCAGCAAGAGGGAGTGGAGAGGTAGAAGACTTCTCCGGCAGCGTGACGGCGCTCCGGAGATGGTGGGGGAGCTATTCCGGCAGGGCTTCGCCTAAGCACTTCAGAAATCCAATTTAGAGGAGAAACTATGCACTAGAGGAACGGGCAGCATGTGCCTAAAATCAGGTGCCAAAAACCCTAAAACCTCTGGTATATATAAGAGGAAGATAGGAGGAGGCTTGACCCTCAAGGGACAAGCCCTTTGGTTTGTCCCAACTAGGAGAAGAGGTGGAATCCACCTCCAATCCTAGTAGGACTAGGATTCATCCTATTTTTGTCTTTTTTGCCTTTTTCCACCTTTTCTCTTTGGGCTTTTCTCTCCCAGCCGCATGGGCCTTGTGTGGGACTTCCATCAGCCCACCAAGGTCTGGTATTCACTCTCCCACATCCCATGTAGCCTTTTGGGTCGAAATACCACTCCCGATGATCTCCCAGTACACTACCGGCACTCCCGGTACACTACCGATAAGCCCGAAACTTTTCCGGCGACCAAAATAGGACTTCCTATATATCAATCTTTACCTCCGGACCATTCCGGAGCTCCTCGTGATGTCCGAGATCTCATCCGGGACTCCAAACAACCTTCGGTCACCACCATGCATAACTCTATACTACAGAAACATCAGCGAACCTTAAGTGTGCAGACCCTACGGGTTCGAGAACTATGTAGACATGACCGAGACACCTCTACAGTCAATAACCAATAGCAGGACCTTGATGCCCATATTGGTTCCTACATATTCTACAAAGATCTTTATCGGTCGAACCTCTATGTCAAGGATTCAGTTAATCCCGTATGATGTTCCCTTTGTTCTTCGGTATGTTACTTGCCCGAGATTCGATCGTCGGTATCTCCATACCTAGTTCAACCTCGTTACCGGCAAGTCTCTTTACTCATTCCGTAATACAAGATCCCATAACACTTAGTCACATTGCTTGCAAGGCTTATGGTGATGTTGTATCACCAGGAATAACAAATCCCAGTCTTGATCCATGCCAACTCAACAGACACCATCGGAGATACCTGTAGAGCACCTTTATAGTCACCCAGTTACATGGCCACATTTGATACACACAAGGCACTCCTCCGGTATCCGTGAGTTGCATGATCTGATGGTCATAGGAACATATACTTGATATGCAGAAAACAGTAGCAATAAATTGACACGATCATATGCTACGGTTGTAGTTTGGGTCTTGTCCATCACACCATTCTCCTAATGATGTGATCCCGTTTATCAAATGAAAACTCATGTCCATGGCTAGGACACCTTAACCATCTTTGATCAACGAGCTAGTCTAGTAGAGGCATACTAGGGACATGATTTTGGTTATGTATCCACACATGCATCTAAGTCTCCGATCAATACAATTATAGCATGGATAATACACGATTATCATGAACAAGGAAATATGATCATAAATAATTTATTATTACCTCTAGGGCATATTTCCAACAGTCTCCCACTTGCACTAGAGTCAATAATCTAGTTCACATCACCATGTGATTCGCATTGTTATGAATCTAACACCCAATGAGTTCTGGGGCTCGATCGTGCTTTTCATGTGAGAGAGGTCTTATAGTCAACGGGTCTGCGACATTCAGATTCGTGTGTACTTTGCAAATCTCTATGTCAAACCATAAACACTGCTACCACACTCCACTTGGTACTATTCCAAATGGATGCTCCACTATACGTATCCAGATTGCTACTACGAGTCATCGGGATTGGTGTTAAAGCTTGCATCGATGTAACTCTTTACGACGAACTCTTTATCACCTCCCTAATCAAGAAACATCTCCTTAGTCTTTTAGTTACTAAGGATAACCTTGACCGTTGTCCAGTGATCCACTCCTGGATCACTCTTGTACACCTTGACGGACTCATGGCAAGGCACACACAGGTGCGGTACACAGCATGGCATACTATACAGAGCCTATGTCTAAGGCATTGGGGACGACATTCGTGCTTTCTCTTTCTTCTACCGTGGTTGAGCTTTGAGTCTCACTCAACTTCACACCTTACAAAGCAGGCGAGAACACTTCTCTCTGAGTAATCCATTTTGAACTCTTTCAAAATCTTGTCAATGTATGTACTCATTAAAAGTCTTATCAAACATCTTGATCTATCTCTATAGATCTTGATGCTCAACAATTAGGTAGCTTTATTCAGGTCTTCCTTTGAAAATCACTTTTCAAACAACCATTTATGCTTTCCAGAAATTCCACATTATTTCTGAATAACAATATGTCATCCACATATACTTATCAGAAACTCTATAGTGCTCCCACTCACTTTATTTCTAATACAAGTTTCTCATAAACTTTGTATAGACTCAAAAACTTTGATGACCTCATGAAAGTGTACATTCCAACTCCGAGATGCTTGCTTCAGTCTATAAAAGGATCACTGAAGCTTGCACACCTTTTAGCATCCTTAGGACTGACAAAACCTTCTGGTTGTATCACATACAACCTTTCCTCAAGTAAATCGTTAAGGAAACGATGTTTTGACATCCATCTGCCAGATTTCATAATTGAAAGTGCAGCAACTGCTAACATAATTTCAATAGACTTTAGCATCGCTACGAGTGACAAAGTCTCATCCCAGTCAACTCCTTGAACTTGTCATAAACTTCTTTGCAACCAGTCAAGCTTTACAAATGGTGACATTTACCATCAGCGTCTGTCTTCATTTAAAAGATCCATTTGTACTTAACGACCTGCCGTCCAACGAGCAAGTCCACCATAGTCTATACTTGGTCTTTATACATGGATCCTTTCTCGGATTTCATGGCCTCTAACCATTTGTTGGTTTCCGGGCCCATCATCGCTTCTTCATAGTTCGTAGGTTCATCGTTGTCCAACAACGTGACCTCTAAGACAGGGTTGCCGCACCACTCAGGAGCAGTACACGTCCTTGTCGACCTACGAGGTTCGATAGTAACTTGATCCGAAGCTTCATGATCATCATCATGAACTTCCTCTTCAACTAACGTAGGCTTCACAGAAACAACTTCCTGTGTTGCGCTACTCTCTGGTTGAAACAGAGGTTCAATAACCTTATGAAGTTCTATCTACCTCCCACTCAATTCTTTCAAGAGAAACTTTTTCTCGAGAAAGGACCCAGTTTTAGCAACAAACATTTTATGCTTGGATCTGAGATAGAAGGTTCACCCAACTGTTCTTAGGGTTTTCTATGAAGATGCATTTGTCCTCTTTGGGTTCGAGCTCATTAGGTGAAAACATTCTCCATACAAGCGTCGCAACATCAAACATTAAGAAATGACAGCTTAGGTTTCTATCAAACAATAATTCACACGGTGTCATCTCAAAGGATTTAGATGGTGCCCTATTTAAAGTGAATGTAGTTGTCTCTAATGCATAACCCCAAAACGATAGTGGTAAAAGGATAAGACACATCATAATTCGCACCATATCCAATAGAGCACGACTATAACGTTCGGACACACCATCACACTATGGTGTTCGAGGTGGTGTAAGTTGTGAAACAACTTTCACATTGTCTTAATTTGTATACCAATCTCGTAACTCAGTATTCACCTCCACGATCATATTGCGGACATTTTATCTTGTTGTCATGATGATCTTAAACTTCACACTGAATTTTCTTGAACTTTTTCAAACGATTCAGACTTGCATTTCATTAAGTAAATATACACTATTATCTACTCAAATCATCAGTGAAGGTAAGAAAATAACGATATCCACCGCATGCTACAAGACTGATTGGATTACATACGTCAACATGTATCATTTCCAATAAATCACTTGCCCGCTCCATCAAACCAGAAAATGGGGTCCTTAGTCATCTTGCCCAAGAGGCATGGTTCGCATGTCTCAACTGATTCGAAATCGAATGAGTCCAAAGATCCATCAGCATGGAGTTTCTTCATGCACTTTATACCAATATGACATTTAGCGGCAGTGCCACAAGTATGTGGTACTATCATTATTAACTTTGTATCTTTTGGCATCAATGTTCTGAACATGTGTATTACTACGATCAAGATACAACAAACCATTCTCACTGGGTGCATGACCATTGAAGGTATTATTCATGTAAACATAATAACCATTATTCTTTAACTTAAAGGAATAACCGTGTTGCAATAAACACGATCTAATCACTTTCATGCTCAACGCAAAACACCAAATAACATTTATTTAGGTTCGTCACTAATCCCGAAGGTAGAGAGAGCGTGCGATGTTGATCACATCAACGTTGGAAACATTTCCAACACATATCGTCACCTCACCCTTAGCTAGTGCTCCGTTTATTCTGTAGCTTTTATTTCGAGTTACTAACATTTAGCAACCTAACCAGTATCCAATACCCAGGTGCTACTAGGAGTACTAGCAAGGTACACATAAATAACACGTATATCGAATATACTTTTGTCGATGTTGCCAGCCTTCTTATCTACCAAGTATCTAGGGTTGTTCCGCTTCAGCGATCGCTCTTCTCATAATCGAAGCACTTAGTCTCGGGTTTAGGTTCAACTTTGGGTTGCTTCACTGGAGCAGCATCTGACTTGCTATCCATGAAGTTTTCCCTCCTTGCTCCTGCCCTTCTCGAAACTACTGGTTTGACTAACCATCAACACTTGACGCTCCTTCTTGATTTCTACCTTCGCGGTGTTAAACATCGTGAACAACTCAGGGATCATTATTTCTATCCCTGGCATTTTATAGTTCATCACCAAGTTCTAGTAGCTTAGTGACAGTGACTTGGAGAACTATATCAATCACTATCTTATCTGGAAGATCAACTCCCACTCGATCCAAGCGATTCTAGCACCCAGACAATTTGAGCACATGCTCAACGATTGAGCTATTATCTTTCATATTACAGGCAAAGAATCTTGTTGGAGATCTCATATCTCGCAACACTGGCATGAGCCTAAGATCCTAATTTCAGCACTTAGAACATCTCATATGTTCTGTGACATTCAAAACGTTTCGAAGCCTCAATTCTAAGCCGTAATGCATGACGCACTAAACTACCAAGTAGTTATCAGAACGTGCCTGTCAGATGTTCACAACATCTACAAACAACGCTAGAGGGGTTGGCGCACCGAGCAGTGCATTAAGGACATAAGCCTTCTGTGCAGGAATGAGGACAATCCTCAGATCACGGAGCCAGTCCGCAATATTGCTACCATTATCTTTCAACTCTATTTCTCTAGGAACATATAAAAATTCAAGGGAGCTACAGCATGAGCTAGTAATCTACAACACAGTTTGCAAAGACACTACTGACTATGTTCATGATAATGAGTTCAATTAATCATATTACTTAAGAACTCCCACTCAAATTGACATCCCTCCAGCCATTCGAGTGATACATGATCCAAATTCACCAACTCAAGTCCGATCATCACGTGAGTTGAGGTGGTTTCAATGGTAAACATCATCATGTTGATCATATCTACTATATGACTCATGTTCGACCTTTCGGTCTCTTGTGTTTCGAGGCCATGTCTGTACATGCTAGGCTCGTCAAGTTTAACCCGAGTGTTCTGCATGTGCAACACTGGCTTGCACCCGTTGTATGTGAACGTAGAGTCTATCACACCCAATCATCACGTGGTGTCTCAACACGACGAACTTTCGCAACGGTGCACACTCGGGGAGAACACAATTTATCTTGAAGTTAAGTGAGGGATCACCTTATAATGCTACCGTCGTCCTAAGCAAAACAAGGTGCATAAAAGGATTAACATCACATGGAAATCATGAGCGACATGATATGGCCATGAACTTGTGCTTTTGATCTCCATCATGAACGCACCGGCATGATCTCCGTCGTCACCACCATGACACCATGATCTCCATCATCTTGATCTCCATCAACGTGTCGCCATCGGGGTTGTCGCGCCTACCATGCTTCTACAACTATTGCTACCGTTTAGCCATAAAGTAAAGCATTACATAGCGCTTAATGATTGACACGCAGGTCATACAATAATTAAAGACAAACCTATGTCTCCTGCCGGTTGCCATACTCATTGACACGCAAGTCGTGATAATCTATACATCACATGATCATCTCATACATCAGATATATCACATCATGTAATTGGACATATCACATCACAACATACCCTGCAAAAACAAGTTAGACATCTCTAATAGTTGTTGCATGTTTTACGTGGCTGCTACGGGTATCTAGCAAGAACAACTCTCATCTATGCAAAAACCACAACGGTGATACACTAGTTGCTTTTCAACCTTCTCAAGGACCGTCTTTGTTGAATCCGATCCAACTAAAGTGAGAGAAACTGGCACCCGCAAGGCATCTATGCAATAAGTTGCGGTTGAGGGAACCAATCTCTCATAAGCATAGGAGTAATGTTGGTCCGGGCCGCTTCATCTCACAATACCACTCAACCAAAACACGACCAAGGGAGGAAGCAATCTAAGCATCAACGCCCACAAACTCTTTGTGTTCTACTCGAGATCTCATCTACACATAGACCTAGCTCATGATGCCACTGTTGGGGAACGTCGCATGGGAAACAAAAAATTCCTACCCACACGCAGATCTATCCATGGTGATGAGCATCTATGAGAGGGAGAGAGGATCTACGTACCCTTGTAGATCGCTAAGCGGGAAGCGTAAATAAACGCGGTTGGTGTAGTTAAACATCTTTGCGATCCAAATCTCCGAGCTTCCCGCGATCTCATCACGATCCGTCCCGCGAACTCATCATGATCCGTCCCGCAAACTCATCACGATCCATCCCGCGATATCATCACGATCCGTCTCGCGATCTTGATCACGATCCTTCTGACCTAGCGCCGAACGGACGGCACCTCCGCGTTCAGCACACGTACAGCTCGATGATGATCTCCGCCTTATTGATCCAGCAAGAGGGAGAGGAGAGGTAGAAGAATTCTCCGGCAGCGTGACGGCGCTCCGGAGATGATGGTGGAGCTATTCCGGCTGGGCTTCGCCTAAGCACTGTAGAAATCCGATTTAGAGGAGAAACTATGCACTAGAGCAACGGGCAGCAAGTGGCTAAAATCAGGTGCCAAAAATCTTAAAACCTCTAGTATATATAAGAGGAAGAGAGGAGGAGGTTTTTCCCTCAAGGAACAAGCCCTTTGGTTCAGCCAAACTAGGAGAACAGGTGGAATCCACGTGCAATCCTAGTAGGACTAGGATTCATCCTATTTTTGCCTTTTTTGCCTTTTTCCACCTTTTCTCTTTGGGCTTTTCTCTCCTAGCGGTATGGGCCTTGTGTGGGACTTCCACCATCCCACTAAGGGCTGGTATTAACTCTCCCACAGCCCATGTAGCCTTTTGGGTCGAAATACCGCTCCCGATGGTCTCCCGGTACACTACCGGCACTCCTGGTACACTACCGATAAGCCCGAAACTTTTCCGGCAACCAAAATAGGAATTTCTATATATCAATCTTTACCTCCAGACCATTCCGGAGGTCCTTGTGATGCCCGGGATCTCATCCGGGACTCCGAACAACCTTCGGTCACCACCATGCATTACTCTATACTATCGAAACGTCACCGAACCGTAAGTGTGCAGACCCTGCGGGTTCGAGAACTATGTAGACATGACCGAGACACCTCTATGGTCAATAACCAATAGCAGACCTGGATGCACATATTGGTTCCTACATATTCTATAAAGATCTTTATCGGTCGAACCTCTATGTCAAGGATTCAGTTAATCCCATATGATGTTCCCTTTGTTCTTCGGTATGTTACTTGCCCGAGATTCGATCGTCTGTATCTCCATACCTAGTTCAACCTCGTTACCGGCAAGTCTCTTTACTCGTTCCGTAATACAAGATCCCGTGACTAACACTTAGTCACATTGCTTGCAAGGCTTATTGTGATGTTGTATTACCGAGTGGGCCCTGAGATACCTCTCCGTCACACGGAGTAACAAATCTCAGTCTTGATCCATGCCAACTCAACAGACACCATCGGAGATACCTGTAGAGCACCTTTATAGTCACCCAGTTACGTTGTGACGTTTGATACACACAAGGCACTCCTCCGGTATCCGTGAGTTGCATGATCTCATGGTCATAGGAACATATACTTGACATGCAGAAAACACTAGCAATAAACTGACACGATCATATGCTACGTTTGTAGTTTGGGTCTTGTCCATCACACCATTCTCCTAATGATGTGATCCCGTTTATCAAATGACATCTCATGTACATGGCTAGGAAACCTTAACCATCGTTGATCAACGAGCTATTCTAGTAGAGGCATACTAGGGACATGGTTTTGTCTATTTATCCACACATGCTCCGATCAATAAAATTATAGCATGGATAATAAACGATTATCATGAAAAAGGAAATATGATAATAACTAATTTATTATTGCCTCTAGGGCATATTTCCAACAGTTACCTCGTTGTCGGTATTGTTCTCTTTTCTCGTTCCCGTGTTCCGGCATCCCCGTGCTCAAATCACAAAGTGTCTGGCCAGACGATGATGGATACCGTAACACCGAGAGGGCCCAGAGATATCTCTCTATCGTCGGAGGAGCAAATCCCAATCTTGAGCTAACAAGTTACTTGACATACTTTTCCATGAACCCGTAAGCCGTCGTAATAGCCACCCATTTACGGATGAAGTTTAACAAACCCCAAAGTTCATGAAGTAGCATGAAGGAACTCGATACTCTCATGGTATAATGAATTATGAAAACGTTAACCATCTTTGTGTTATTAACCATTAACTTGTGACGAATGTATCTCATAGCATAACATCAATTCAGATCGATTCAACACGACTGTTTTACCAACATCGCGTCTTCAAAATAGGCCGCATAGCCATGCCCATGATCAGGAAAATAGGATCATCATGCAATACTTGGGCCAGTCTAAGGGGCTAGATTAGGAATTCAATTTACCGTTTATTATACCACCCGTGCACATGAGTTTCCCTCCAAGCCTCGTGGTAATTGTAGACTCGACAATCATTGCAGTTATAGCATTGAACATAAACTTTCATTAAAAACTTTGGAGATACAAAATAATTATTATTACTAACTCTAGGGCATATCTCCTACACCGTGATCTCATCACGATCCGTCTCGCGATCTTGATCACGGTCCTTCCGATCTAGCGCCGAACGGACGACACCTCCGCGTTCAGCACACGTACAACTTGATGACGATCTCCGCCTTCTTGATCCAGCAAGAGGGAGCGGAGAGGTAGAAGAGTTCTCTGACAACGTGACGGTGCTCCGGCGATGGTGGTGAAGCTATTCCAGCAGGGCTTCGCCTAAGCACTTCAGAAATCCGATCTAGAGGAGAAACTACACACTAGAGGAACGGGTAGCACGTGGCTGAAAAATCTTGTGTCAAAACCCTCTAGTATATATAGGAGGAGAGGAGCAGGAGGCTTGGCTCCCAAGGATCCAGCCCTTGGGTCGGCCGAACCAGGAGGGAGGAGTCCTCCTCCTCCACTCCTAGTAGGATTAGGACTCCTTCCTAATTTAGCCCTTTTTGCCTTTTTCCACCTTTTTCCTTTTGGGATTTTTCTTCCCAGCAGAATGGGCCCTTTGTGGGACTTCCTCCATCCCACTAAGGGCTGGTATTCATCCTCCCACATCCCATGTAGCCTCTTGGTTCGAAATACCCCTCCCAATGGTCTCCCGGTACACTACTGGCACTCCCGGTACACTACCGATGAGCCCGAAACTTTTCCGGCGACCAAAATAGGACTTTCTATATATATCAATCTTTACCTCCGGACCATTCTGGAGCTCCTCGTGACGTCAGGGATCTCATCCGGGACTCCTAACAACCTTCGGTCACCACCATGCATAACTCTATACTATCGAAACGTCACCGAACCTTAAGTGTGCAGACCCTGCGGGTTCGAGAACTATGTAGACATGACCGAGACACCTCTATGGTCAATAACCAATAGCAGGACCTGGATGCACCTATTGGTTCCTACATATTCCACGAAGATCTTTATCGGTCGAACCTCTGTGTCAAGGATTCAGTTAATCCCGTATGATGTTCCCTTTGTTCTTCGGTATGTTACTTGCCCGAGATTCGATCATTGGTATCTCCATACCTAGTTCAACCTCGTTACCAACTCAACAGACACCATTGGAGATACCTGTAGAGCACCTTTATAGTCACCCAGTTACGTTGCGACGTTTGATACACACAAGGCACTCCTCCGGTATCCGTGAATTGCATGATCTCATGGTCATAGGAACATATACTTGACATGCAGAAAACACTAGCAATAAACTGACACGATCATATGCTACATTTGTAGTTTGGGTCTTGTCCATCACACCATTCTCCTAATGATGTGATCCCGTTTATCAAATGACATCTCATGTACATGGCTAGGAAACCTTAACCATCTTTGATCAACGAGCTATTCTAGTAGAGGCATACTAGGGACATGGTTTTGTTTATTTATCCACACATGCATCTGAGACTCCGATCAATACAATTATAGCATTGATAATAAATGATTATCATGAAAAAGGAAATATGATAATAACTAATTTATTATTGCCTCTAGGGCATATTTCCAACAGTTACCTCGTTGTCGGTATTGTTCTCTTTTCTCGTTCCCGTGTTCCGGCATCCCCGTGCTCAAATTACAAAGTGACTGGCCAGACGATGATGGATACCGTAACAGTGAGAGGGCCCAGAGATATCTCTCTATCGTCAGAGGAGCAAATCCCAATCTTGAGCTATCAAGTTACTTGACATACTTTTCCATGAACCCGTAAGCCGCCGTAATAGCCACCCATTTACGGATGACGTTTAACAAACCCCAAAGTTCATGAAGCAGCATGAAGAAACTCGATACTGTCATGGTCTAATGAATTATGCAAACGTTAACCATCTTTGTGTTATTAACCATTAACTTGTGACGAATGTATCTCATAGCATAACATCAATTCAGATCGATTCAACACGACTGTTCTACCAACATCGTGTCTTCAAAATAGGCCACATAGCCATGCCCATGATCAGGAAAATAGGATCATCATGCAATACTTGAGCCAGTCTAAGAGGCTAGATTAGGAATTCAATTTACCGTTTATTATACCGCACGTGCACATGAGTTTCCCTCCAAGCCTCGTGGTAATTGTAGACTCGAGAATCATTGCAGTTATAGCATTGAACATAAACTTTCATTAAAAACTTTGGAGATACAAAATAATTGTTATTACTAACTCTAGGGCATATCTCCTACACCGTGATCTCATCACGATCCGTCTCCCGATCTTGATCACGGTCCTTCCGATCTAGCGCCGAACGGACGGCACCTCCGCGTTCAGCACACGTACAACTTGATGACGATCTCCGCCTTCTTGATCCAGCAAGAGGGAGAGGAGAGGTAGAAGAGTTCTCCGACAACGTGACGGTACTCCAGCGATGGTGGTGAAGCTATTCCAGCAGGGCTTCGCCTAAGCACTTCAGAAATCCGATCTAGAGGAGAAACTACACACTAGAGGAACGGGTAGCACGTGGCTGAAAAATCTTGTGTAAAAACCCTCTAGTATATATAGGAGGAGAGGAGCAGGAGGCTTGGCTCCCAAGGAGCCAGCCCTTGGGTCGGCCGAACCAGGAGGGAGGAGTCCTCCTCCTCCACTCCTAGTAGGATTAGGACTCCTTCCTAATTTAGCCCTTTTTGCCTTTTTCCACCTTTTTCCTTTTGGGATTTTTCTTCCCAGCCACATGGGCCCTTTGTGGGACTTCCTCCATCCCACTAAGGGCTGGTATTCATCCTCCCACATCTCATGTAGCCTCTTGAGTCGAAATACCCCTCCCAATGGTCTCCCCGTACACTACCGGCACTCCCGGTACACTACCGATGAGCCCGAAACTTTTCCGGCGACCAAAATAGGACTTCCTATATATCAATCTTTACCTCCGGACCATTCCGGAGCTCCTCGTGACATCAGGGATCTCATCCGGGACTCCTAACAACCTTCGGTCACCACCATGCACAACTCTATACTATCGAAACGTCACCGAACCTTAAGTGTGTAGACCCTGCGGGTTCGAGAACTATGTAGACATGACCGAGACACCTCTATGGTGAATACCAATAGCGGGACCTGGATGTCCATATTAGTTTCTACATATTCTATGAAGATCTTTATCGATCAAACATCTATGTCAAGGATTCAGTTAATCCCGTATGATGTTCCCTTTGTTCTTCGGTATGTTACTTGCCCGAGATTCGATCGTCCGTATCTCCATACCTAGTTCAACCTCGTTACTGGCAAGTCTCTTTACTCATTTAGTAATACAAGATCCCGTGACTAAAACTTAGTCACATTGCTTGCAAGGCTTATTGTGATGTTGTATTACCGAGTGGGCCCTGAGCTACCACTCAGTCACACGGAGTAACAAATCCTAGTCTTGATCCATGCCAACCCAACAGACACCCTTGGAGACACCTGTAGAGCACCTTTATAGTCACCAAGTTACGTTGTGACGTTTGATACACACAAGGTACTCCTCCGGTGTCAGTGAGTTGCATGATCTCATGGTCATAGGAACATATACTTAACATGCAGAAAACAATAGAATAAACTGACACGATCATATGCTATGTTTGTAGTTTGGGCCTTGTCCATCACATCAGTCTCCTAATGATGTGATCCCGTTACCAAATGACATCTCATGTCCATGACTAGGAAACCATAGCCATCCTTGATCAACAAGCTAGTCTATTAGAGGCATACTAGGGACATGGTTTTGTCTATGTATCCACACATGCATCTAAGTCTCCGATCAATACAATTATAGCATGGATAATAAACGATTATCATGAACAAGGAAATATGATAATAACTAATTTATTATTGCCTCCAGGGCATATTTCCAACAGTCTACCACTTGCATTAGAGTCAATAATATTTTTCACATCACCATGTGATTCACATTATAATGAATCTAACACCCAATGAGTTTTGGGGCTCAATCATGCTTTGCCTGTGAGAGAGGTCTTATAGTCAACGGGTCTACGACATTCAGATCCGTGTGTACTTTGCAAATCTCTATGTCAAACCGTAAACACTGCTACCACACTCCACTTGGTACTATTCCAAATGGCTGCTCCACTATACGTATCTAGATTGCTACTACGAGTCATCCGGATTGGTGTTAAAGCTTACATCGACGTAACTCTTTACAACGAACTCTTTATCACCTCCATAATCAAGAAACATCTCCTTAGTCTTTTAGTCACTAAGGATAATCTTGACCGCTGTCCAGTGATCTACTCCTAGATCACTTTTGTACCCCTTGACAGACTCATGGCAAGGCACACACCAGGTGCGGTACACAGCATGGCATAATATAGAGCCTATAGCTAAGGCATAGGGGACGACGTTCGTCCTTTCTCTTTCTTCTGTTGCTGTCGAGCTTTGAGTCTCACTCAACTTCACACCTTACAAATCAGGCGAGAACTCTTTCTCTGACTGATCCATTTTGAACTCTTTCAAAATCTTGTCAAGGTATGTACTCATTGAAAGTCTCATCAAACATCTTGATCTATCTCTATAGATCTTGATGCTCAACAATTAGGTAGCTTTATCCAGGTCTTCCTTTGAAAATCACCTTTCAAACAACCGTTTATGCTTTCTAGAAATTCTACATTATTTCTGATCAACAATATGTCATCCACATATACTTTATCAGAAACTCTATAGTGCTCCCACTCACTTTATTGCAAATACAAGTTTCTCATAAACTTTGTATAGACTCTAAAACTTTGATCACCTCATCAAAGTATATATTCCAACTCCGAGATGCTTGCCTCAGTCCATAGAAGGATCACTGAAGCTTGCTCACCTTTTAGCATCCTTAGGACTGACAAAATCTTCTAGTTGTATCACATACAACCTTTCCTCAAGTAAGACGTTAAGGAAACGATGTTTTGACATCCATCTGCCAGATTTCATAATTGAAAAATGCAGCAACTGCTAACATAATTCCAATAGACTTTAGCATCGCTACTAGTGAGAAAGTCTCATCGCAGTCAACTCCTTAAACTTGGCAGAAACTTCTTTGTGACAAGTCAAGCTTTATAAATGGTGACATTCACCATCAGCATTTGTCATCATCTTAAAGGTCCATTTGTACTCAACGACCTGCCGTCCAATGAGCAAGTCTACCAAAGTCTATACTTGGTTTTCATACATGGATCTTTTCTCGGATTTTATGGCCTCTAACCATTTGTTAGAATCCGGGCCCATCATCACTTCTCCACAGCTCGTAGGTTCATCGTTGTCCAACAACATGACCTCAAAGACAGGGTTGTCGTACAGCTCAGGAGCAGTACACATCCTTGTCGACCTACGAGGTTCCATAGTAACTTGATCCGAAGCTCCATGATCATCATCATTTACTTCCTCTTCAATTGACGTAGGTTCCACAGAAACATCTTTCTGCGCTGCGCTACTCTCTGGTTGAAACAAAGGTTCAGCAACCTCATCAAGTTCTATCTTCCTCCCACTCAATTCTTTCGAGAGAAACTTTTCCTCGAGAACGGACCCAGTTTCAGCAACAAACATTTTATGCTTGGATCTGAGATAGAAGGTTCACCCAACTGTTCTTAGGGTATTCTATGAAGATACATTTTTCCGCTTTGGGCTCGAGCTCATTAGGTGAAAACATTTTCCCACACAAGCATCGCAGCCCCAAACATTAAGTAATGACAGCTTAAGTTTCTATCAAACCATAATTAACATGGTGTCATCTCAACGGATTTAGATGGTGCCCTATTTAAAGTGAATGTAGTTGTCTCTAATGCATAACCCCAAAATTATAGTAGCAAAACGATAAGAGACATCATAGCACGCACCATATCCAATAGAGCACGACTATGACGTTCGGACACACCATCACACTATGGTGTTACAGGTGGCGTGAGTTGTGAAACAACTTTCACATTGTCTAAAGTTGTATGCCAAACTCATAACTCAGATATTCACCTCCACGATCATATCGCAGACATTTAGATCTTCTTGTCATGATGATCTTAAACTTCACTCTGAATTTGCTTGAACCTTTCAAATGATTCAGACTTGTGTTTCATTAAGTAAATATACACTATTATCTACTCAAATCATCAGTGAAGGTAAGAAAATAAAGATATCCACCGCATGCTACAAGACTCATTGGATTGCATACATCAACATGTATCATTTCCAATAAATCACTTGCCCACTTGATTAAACCGAAAATGGGGTCCTTAGTCATCTTGCCCATGAGGCATGGTTCGCTTGTCTCAACCGATTTGAAATCGAATGAGTCCAAAGATCCATCAGCATGGAATTTCTTCATGCGATTTATACCAATATGACATTTAGCGGCAGTGCCACAAGTATGTGGTACTGTCATTTCTAACTATGTATCTTTTGGCATAAATGTCATGAACATGTGTATTACTACGATCAAGATTCAACAAACCATTCTCACTGGGTGCATGACCATTGAAGGTATTATTCATGTAAACAGAATAACCATTATTCTCTAACTTAAATGAATAACCGTGTTGCAATAAACACGATCTAATCACGTTCATGCTCAACGCAAAACACCAAATAACATTTATTTAGGTTCGTCACTAATCCCGTAGTTAGAGAGAGCGTGTGATGTTTATCACATCAACCTTGGAAACATTTCCAACACACATTGTCACCTCACCCTTAGCCAGTTCTCCGTTTATTCCGTAGCTTTTATTTCGAGTTACTAACATTTAGCAACCGAACCGGTATCCAATACCTAGGTGCTACTAGGAGTACTAGCAAGGTATACATCAATAACACTTATTTCAAATATACTTCTATCGACGTTGCTAGCCTTCTTATTTACCAAGTATCTAGGGTTGTTCCGCTTCAGCGACCGTTTCCTCATAATCGAAGCACTTAGTCTCGAGTTTGGGTTCAACTTTGGGTTGCTTCACAGGAGCAGCAACTGACTTGCTATCCATGAAGTTTCCCTCCTTGCCCTTGCCCATCTCAAAACTAGTGGTTTTACTAACCATCAACACTTGATGCTCCTTCTTGATTTCTACCTTCACAGTGTCAAACATCATGAATAGCTCAGGGATCATTATTTCTATCCGTGGCATTTTATAGTTCATCACCAGGTTCTAGTAGCTTAGTGATAGTGACTTGGAGAACTATATCAATCACTATCTTATCTGGAAGATCAACTCCCACTCGATTCAAGCGATTGTAGAACCCAGACAATCTGAGCACATGCTCAACGATTGAGCTATTCTCCTTCATCTTGCAGGCAAAGAATCTTGTTGGAGATCTCATATCTCGCAACACGGGCATGAGCCTGAGATCCTAATTTCAGCTCTTAGAACATCTCATATGTTCCGTGACGTTCGAAATGTTTCGGAGCCTCAATTCTAAGCCGTAATGCATGACACACTAAACTATCAAGTAGTCATCAGAACGTGTCTGTCAGATGTTGACAACATCTACAGACGACGCTAGAGGGGTTGGCGCACCTAGCTATGCATTAAGGACATAAGCCTTTTGTGCAGCAATGAGGACAATCCTCAGATCACGGACGCAGTCTGCAATATTGCTACCATCATCTTTCAACTCTATTTCTCTAGGAACATATAAAAATTCAAGGGAGCTACAACACGAGCAAGTAATCTACAACATAATTTGCAAAGACACTATTGACTATGTTCATGATAATGAGTTCAATTAATCATATTACTGAAGAACTCCCACCCAAATTGACATTCCTTCTGGTCATTCGAGTGATACATGATCCAAATTCACCAACTCAAGTCCGATCATCATGTGAGTTGAGGTGGTTTCAATGGAGAACATCATCATGTTGATCATATCTACAATATGACTCATGTTAGACCTTTAGGTCTCTTGTGTTCCGAGGCCATGTCTGTACATGCTAGACTCGTCAAGTTTAACACGAGTGTTCTGCATGTGCAACACTGGCTTGCACCCGTTGTATGTGAACGTAGAGTCTATCACACCCGATCATCATGTGGTGTCTCGACACGACGAACTTTCGCAATGGTGCACACTCGGGGAGAACACAGTTTATCTTGAAATTAAGTGAGGGATCACCTTATAATGCTACCGTCGTCCTAAGCAAAACAAGGTGCATAAAAGGATTAACATCACATGCAAATCATAAGTGACATGATATGGCCATGAACTTGTGCTTTTGATCTGCATCTTGAAAGCACTGGCATGATCTCCATCATCATCGGCATGACACCATGATCTCCATCATCTTGATCTCCATCAATGTGTCGCCCATCATGCTTGTACTACTATTGCTGCCGTTTAGCGATAAACTAAAGCATTACATAGCGCTTAATGATTGACACGCAGGTCATACAATAATTAAAGACAACCCTATGGCTCCTGCCGGTTGCCGTACTCATTGACATGCAAGTCATGATATTCTATACAATACATGATCATCTCATACATCACATATATCTCATCATGTAATTGGCCATATCACATCACAACATACCCTGCAAAAACAAGTTAGACGTCTTCTAATTGTTGTTGCATGTTTTACATGGCTGCTATGGGTATCTAGCAAGAACAATTCTCACCTAGGCAAAACCACAACGGTGATACATAAATTGCTTTTCAACCTTCTCAAGGACCGCCTTTGTCGAATCCGGTCCAACTAAAGTAAGAGAAACAGACACCCGCCAGTCATCTTTGTGCAACGAAGTTACATGTCAGTCGATGGAACCGGTCTCTCATAAGCGTACGAGTAAGGTGGTCTGGGCCGCTTCATCCCACAATACCGCTGAACCAAAACACGACCAAGGGAGGAAGCAATGTAAGCATCAACGCCCACAAACTCTTTGTGTTCCACTCGAGATCTCATCTACACATAGACCTAGCTCATGATGCCACTGTTGGGGAACGTTGCATGGAAAACAAAAATTCTCCTACGCACACGCAAGACCTATCCGTGGTGATGAGCATCTACGAGAGGGAGAGTGGATCTACATACCCTTGTAGATCGCTAAGCGAGAAGCGTTGAGAAACGCGGTTGGTGTAGTCGAACGTCTTCGCGATCCAAATCACCGAGCATCCCTCGATCTCATCATGATCCGTCCTGCGATCCAATCAAGATCCGTCTCGCAAACTCATCATGATCTGTCCCGCGATCTCATCATGATCCGTCTCGCGATCTTGAACACGGTCCTTCCGATCTAGCGCCGAACGGACGACACCTCGGCGTTCAGCACACGTACAGCTTGATGACGATCTCTGCATTGTTGATCCAGCAAGAGGGAGCGGAGAGGTAGAAGATTTCTTCGGCAGAGTGATAGCGCTCCGGCGATGGTGGTGGAGCTATTCCGGTAGGGCTTCGCCTAAGCACTGTAGAAATCCGATCTAGAGGAGAAACTATACACTAGAGGAACGGGTAGCACGTGGCTGGAAAATCTTGTGTCAAAACCCTAAAACCCTCTAGTATATATAGGAGGAGAGGTGGAGGATTCTTGGCTCCCAAGGAGCCAGCCCTTGGGTCGGCCGAACCAGGAGGGAGGAGTCCTCCTCCTCCACTCCTAGTACGATTAGGACTCCTTCCTAATTTAGCCCTTTTTGCCTTTTTCCACCCTTTTCCTTTTGGGATTTTTCTTGCCAGCCGCATGGGCCCTTTGTGGGACTTCCTACAGCCCACTAAGGGCTGGTATTCATCCTCCCACAGCCCGTGTAGCCTCTTGGGTCGAAATACCCCTCCCGATGGTCTCTTGGTACATTACCGGCACTCCCGATATACTACCGATAAGCCCGAAACTTTTTCGGTGACCAAAATAGGACTTACTATATATCAATCTTTACCTCCGCACAATTCCTGAGCTCCTCGTGACGTCCGGGATCTCATCCGGGACTCCGAACAACCTTCGGTCACCATCATACATAACTCTATACTACCGAAACGTCACCAAACAGAACTATGTAGACATCACCGAGACACCTCTACGGTCAATAACCAATAGTGGGACCTGGATGTCCATATTGGTTCCTACCTATTCGACGAAGATCTTTATCGGTCGAACCTCTATGTCAAGGATTCAGTTAATCCCGTATGATGTTCCCTTTGTTCTTCGGTATGTTACTTGCCCGAGATTCGATCGTCGGTATCTCCATACCTAGTTCAACATCGTTACTGGCAAGTCTCTTTACTCATTCCGTAATACAAGATCCCGTGACTAACACTTAGTCACATTGCTTGCAAGGCTTATTGTGATGTTGTATTACCGAGTGGGCCCTGAGATACCTCTCCGTCGCACAGAGTAACAAATCCCAGTCTCGATCCATGCCAACCTGACAGACACCCTCGGAGATACCTCTAGAGCACCTTTATAGTCATCCAGTTACGTTGCGACGTTTGATACCACAAGGTACTCCTCCGGTGTTAGTGAGTTGCATGATCTCATGGTCATAGGAACGTATACTTGACATGCAGAAAACAGTAGCAATAAACTGACACGATCATATGCTACGTTTGTAGTTTGGGTCTTGTCCATCACATCATTCTCCTAATGATGTGATCCCGTTACCAAATGACATATCATGTCCATGACTAGGAAACCATAGCCATCTTTGATCAACGAGCTAGTCTATTAGGGGCATAATAGGGACATGGTTTTGTCTATGTATCCACACATGCATCTAAGTCTCCGATCAATACGATTATGGCATGGATAATAAACGATTATCATGAATAAGAAAATATGATCATAACTAATTTATTATTGCCTCTAGGGCATATTTCCAATAGAATACTACGAAGACGAGCACGGCCTCTGTGACAAGACTTTCCTAGTTGATGGTAGGCGCTTCAGTATCATGCTGGATGAGAACTTCGAAGTGGATACAGTAAGTCACAATGAAAAAAAAATCGGGATTAATCACGACTTCTGCCTCTTTTCCTTCAACTTATAATTAATTTTAATTTTTTACTGTTCTACTAGCGTATCCCCTGCCATGCAAGAATTGCTGTCTTGGATAAGATTGGTTTCAATATAAAAAAGGTATGGAGGTAAAGATAGTTCACTTGAAGACCGAGCATGGTTTTACTTTTGCGGTAAAATTATACCATGCCATTGCTATTTTGAATGCAAAAATTAGCAAGCACTATGCAAGGCTTATGCATTTGAGCCTAATATGATCATCACCTTTGATATTCGTTCGGAAGATGAAATAGAAGGTAATATCGACATATGGGTCGATGTGCAGACGCCTCCAGTTCTACTATTATGTGAGTTTTTCATCCATATTTATTAAGTAATTTATATTGTTTATTTAAAAATATTTGACAACTTATTTGCATTGACAGCTTATTTTCATTCTTCAAAAAATGTACAGAAGATGGTAGACAGAACATACTACTACAATGATGAAGCAGAATTAACTTATAAGGAGAAAGATCATCTTACCGCATTTCTTAGTCATCTTGAGAATTACAATAGCTATTATCAAACTCTTGCACATTATGATCAATACGTGCCACTAGTGCACGTGGTGAACTACGGTAACATTCATGGAGATTGCATGGTAAGATTTTAATTATACTATTACGAAATCCGTGCATCTTTTGCATAAATTCTTCTAAAACTAAACTACATTGCTAACTACGAAGTTATTACTATGTTTTTCAACAGAAAATCCCGAAGGATTGTGTGCCTCATCTGATGTTTCCGAGAGGTCACGTTGTTGTTACGAGTTTAGGGCCACCACGGCCAGGTCAGCTTACGGATCACTCCTGTCCATACCGGATTTCTAAAACCGATGGAGTCATGACAATCAAAGATTGGAAAAAATGTATGCTCAATCGTAGAGAGGTACTTGGAAGCAACATTATACGTAGGCCAGAATGGGAGATAGGATGATCTCCGTTCTCCATAATGGAGAGTCAGGACCTATCTTGTTTTATGATATTGTACCTAAGAGAGGGTAGAATAGGTCCTACGAGATAAGAGTATGTAGGTTCTAGGTATAATGTGTTATTATGTGTTACAATATGTTAGAGTTGATGATCAGGAGGAGGAGGAGGAGTTGTGATTATGACCAGTGACCAACTTGTGATATGATGTCTTATTGACGAAAATGATGATTAAATTTTGTCATATGTTCTATCTATAAGTATAGTACGTAGAGCCATGACCAAGTACGGAGATAAGAGAGATCACTTCTTTCTATTAGCTATCTAACAAAATATATGAAACCCCTAAATTTACCCTTCAAAACCCTCAAAACCCCCCTCTCTTTAAAAAAAACAGTCCCTCCGTTGCTGACGCGTGGACGCTCTTTGGTTCCGGTTGGTGTTACCAACCGGGACCAAAGGCCTTCCTGCCTGGACTCGGCGAAGCGGCTACGTGTAACCCCATCTGTCCCGGTTCATAAACGAACCGGGACTAAAAGTCATGGGCTTTAGTCCCGGTTCCAGAATCAGGATAAATAGGTCTTACGAACCGGAACAAATGGTTTTTTTTCCACTAATGAATGTTACAGAGGGAGTAACATACTCCACAAACAAAATGAAATGAGTTTACTAAAGCATAAGAACATGCCGTTATAAGAGGAATACGTGCAGCTAAATCAATCCTCTTCGCAAGTAGCCAAAGGTCGATTGCCACTCACAAACTACAGCAAATCCAATGCGAGAACAGAGAAATGGAAGGGGGTGAATGGGATTGGATGGAATTGGATGGAATCTGCTGTGTTCAGGTTCTCTGGGTCGATATCCAGTGCAGGTCGTGCTGCTCCTTGTTGACCTCAGTGGGGATGGGCCGTACGAACGAGGTGAGAGAGACTGATCCTCCGAGTTTCTTGCATCTGTAGGGCGACGCCACCGCTCGAGGTCCACCACGCTCGTCGATGCGCCATGCCTGATCTCCGTCTCCTACCTGTCCCCTTCGGGGAAACATCAGCCGCCGCCGTTTAATCCATCAATGGGGTTCGCGAGGTACTGCTGTAATAGAGGGGTCGAACCGTGGATGGGAAAGAGGTATTTCGCCGGCCGTCGCCATTGCCATCGTCTCTCTCCGTCCCGGCGGCAGATCGGAAGGGGAGGGGGCAGGCAGACGGGGGAATAGATCCTCTAATTAAGAAGGAAAGTAACGGTGCTACAGTACCAGCCTAGTGTAAAATGAAGAAGGAAAGTTAGAAAGTGTTAACAGATTATTTAATGTAGGTATTTACTGTAGACATAATCTATAATTAATTTTATTTCACCATCAATGTGTCGGTATGTAATTACTATAAATATACGTAGCATATTAGTAACTAGATGATTCCCTGCGTGTTGCTGCGGGAAAGATTTCTTAAAATTGGTGTTTTACTTATCAATCTGACTCTTCTATTATCTAAAGTATAGTATAAAGTTGAGACTTGAGGCATAGCGAGGAATAAAGAAGATTGTCAAGTTGAGATTTGAAATACCCCACTTTGTCTAAAAAATTAAATCTCTCATAGTATGTATAACCATTTCCATCTACATCTTCATACATGCTTGCGTGGGGAATTATCAAGATGAAGTTGTTGTATGTTAGAAAACTACATAATCAAAACAAAAGCAGCCTGTAAAACATTAAGATACTTCTGTTATTCAGAGAAGATATATTTGTGTTGCATTAAAATTAATTATTATAATAATATGTGCTTAACGAAAAAAGGATTATGGATGGCATACCATATCTTGATATATATAGCAACGCAATTTATGTACTATATCTTTCAGAAATTATATAATATATATAGCAACACAAAAACATATTATAATAATATGTACTATATATATAGCAACGCAATTTATGATGTCCTATATATATATCATGATATTTAACAAATATATATATATATATATATATATATATATATATAGAGAGAGAGAGAGAGAGAGAGCACTTACAGATGGTGCTACTGGAGGGCCAGTAGAAGCTAAATATCAATGAAAATAACTTGATTCTTGTTATCTAAAGAGATGGAACGGTTTTCTAACTATACAGGAGAATTGCATGTCTTAATTAAGGTACAAAGAGAGTATACACGACCCTAAATCATTACAATGCGACACAACCGAGTGACGAAACAGCAAATAAAGCACAGAGTAACCAAACACACACTATATTGCAAGGAAGCATCAGCAAAGGAAAAGTTGAGCAACCCATCTGACCCAGTGAAACAGGAGAACGACCCGACTATACAAATAGCCATGAAAAATTGCAGGTGTCCTAGAAATATGTATATAACTCACAGACCCTTCAAGAAAATAGCTTCGTTAAGATCACCAAGATTGGCAAATCTATGCTCCTCGGTCGACGACTGCTCTGCTGGACGACAGCTACTTTGCCATAATAGTGTAGCTGGAAAAGCAGGCTCCCCGGCAAATTACTGTAGCGATGCATACTTCACACCACAATGCCTCATATCTCTCATCTTGGTACAAATTGAATCAAGCCAACCCAAACGGAAAGATATATTGTAGCCTGCCCGTCAGGACCATCCGAATTGTGCACAACACCAAAACAACTATAAAAAACACCAAAAACCTGTCTAATCAGCCGATAATCATAAGGAGAGAGATGTTCTGCTTGCTCGCACATGCCCATAGCTTAGTATAAGCTTTGATTCTATCGCGAACTCGTTGGAAAGACATGGTACAGTGAAGCTGGCTTCCCAAAATCAGGGCTCCTCCCACCCGCTGTAAGACGCGATGGCGAGAAGTTGGGCAAAGTGCATCAATCACTGAACCCGCTGTAAGACGCGCATGGGGACGAAAGAAGGGATGCAGACGAGCAGAAGTAGTGGGGCGTGACCTTTTTTATAAGAAAGAAATACTGAAGAAAAAACACCAGATACTGAAAAAAAGAGTAAAAAACCGTGAACTCCACATATGTCGTCGTTGTACTCTGAAGTTGGCCGTCATTGCCCGCAAATCCATCACCTACACGAAGGACCTGGACAGCTGGACTTCTTCCCCTTATGCAGGAGGTCGGCTTGCGAAATAAATGCCACCATTGCTGTAGTATAATCGGGAGCTGGATCCAGCGCCCTTTCAGGCCCTGTCAGGCGTCACCACAGCCAGGCCCTTAGAGGATCAGGGCACCACGGACGTTGTATTTCCGATGACTAGCGCACGACTGGGATCGCGCGGTGCTGATGGACAGGCTGATGGAACAGCTCCCTGGCATCCGCGCAACATTTGCTTACTGCCCCGGACCACCGCCGCGGGCGACGCCGATCTTCTATACTGATGCACCACCTGAATCGTGCTGGGAGGTGGAGGGCTTCCCTAGCATCGGTGCCAACCTTCGCCAACTGCCCCGGCCCTGTCCGCCATGGGCGACGCGGTTGCCCACATAGCGGAGGCGGTCTTGAGGACGCATACACCAAACCGGCAACGAAAACATAGCCCGAGAGGATCATGGTGAACCGCGGAGGCGAGCAACATCAGCAGTGGTGCTGGAGGGGCGCCCTCATGCGAAGATGAATCCCAACGGCCACGCTAATAGGGGATAGATTTTAAGGGACGGTTCTATAGAGTACGGGGTGGGTTGAGAC
Organism: Hordeum marinum; assembly: GCA_022496015.1. NCBI lineage: Eukaryota > Viridiplantae > Streptophyta > Magnoliopsida > Poales > Poaceae > Hordeum > Hordeum marinum. Next base: position 561,311,493 of record CM039678.1, read on the forward strand.
TTGCGAGAGGGCGATCGATGGAGATAGAAGATCGCTCCTCAAGCGGCAACCGTGGGAGATAGAGGATTGCTCTGTTTACTGGTCAAGCGATAACTGATGCTCATGTGGCCGTTGTGCAGTACTGATCGGGCCCATTTGTAAGCTGGTAATGAGACACTGACGTCGCAGACCTGCTGAGGTGCATAGCCTGCATGTCTAGAGAAATAAGATAATGGGGATGTATTATTTAGGTATTATAGATTTGTAAATTAATTTATGTCATTTTAGCCTCAATCATATAGATTTCAAGAAGGCAAGTTAGGATATTTTAACTTTTCTAACATTCCTTCTCAATGTTAGAGGCTCCGATTCCGGCAAGTGGGCATCGTGCGGGCTCCGTGGAACCCGTTAAATGGATCCCAACTTTTCTCGTCTAATAACTCACTCGCGGCCCTTCCTCACTTATTCGTTAGGCAATTGGGCTGCGAGACAGGCCCGGTTAATCAGAGGGTTCAGAGTTTTCCAGTGTAGCAGCAGCCCTTTAGGACATTTGGCCCAAGCACAGACCACGCGGTGGAGGCTGTCGTACGCAAAGATCTGATGGTCAAAATGTCCCAATCATAAAAATGGACGGGCAGGAATGTAGAAGGCGTGAGAGGGCTGGGAATTGGTGCAGTTTTACCGTCCTAAATGGGCATATGGAGGGGGGGGGGGATCTGGGCCCATTCTCTATTCCTTGTACAAATTACAATGCAGATTCTTAATGACCTAATTCATCAGGGCTACCTAAGTTAGTTGACATGTCCAGTTGACTTACTATTAATAACCGAGATGCCTACATCAGCTCTCCTTTGTTTTCATCAATTAATTTGACTTGGAAGCATATGATGGGCATAACAGAATATCCATGCACGCTACGATGTCACTAGTTCTGACTTCTGGATGCTGAGTGATGAACTACCTTATGACGTCCATATAACGTGCAAAGTATCCTCGTTAACAAAATATAGGACTAGATATTATTGACTTAGATATTTTGGAGAACTCCAGTTTGCTTGTTGACACCGTTATTTCCTTTTATGTTGCACAAATAGAGTTTGTGCAAGCAAATCTGGAAGTGCGCATCGTATAAAACCAATATTCTTACATCTCCCTGTACCATGTACACGACGTTCTGGCTGCGCCTCTTCCGCACAGGCACGCCGGTTCACAGATCGGGCTTCTTGTCACTCAAAAAGAGACGAATTAAAATTTCTAGGACAGCAAACAAACGAGACTATTGTACCAGACTTTTTTAACAAAAATCCTCATGAATCATGAACTGACATTAACACTTCAATCTGGAAGCTGGACAAATAAATGGGACACACTGACCTGCTGAAGATATCCATGGCCATAAAGACACATACAAATCATGCTCGCATAACAGTAAGTTCAGACACGTTCTCTGCACCTAGCGACCTACACGCGCAAGTACATATCAATCTGAAGCACCGCGTTCGCGGTGGTGATGTTGGCGGAGTATGTCCGGAGCAGGCCGTACCCGGTTGCACCACGGAGCCCGCTGGTGCCGCCCACGATCGGCAGCTCCCTGACTGTGTCCAAGATAACGTTCCTGGAGAGCACGGCTACCGAGCTGCCGTTGTGCCTCCCTGCTGTGAACACGAAGTTGGCATTGAGCAGCAACGCGTACTCTGTCATGGACGCGAACTGGTAAAACCCCTGAGCCCTTCCTACGGCGGGGGACGCTATGTCCGGCCCCTCCGTCAGCAGGTCGTCGATGACGAACATGTCGCCGAAGTGAGTGGTGGGGTCGTTTGCCAGTGGCACCACACCTTTGATGACTTGCACCGCTGTTGCCTGGCTCGACGGCGTCACAATGTCATGCATATAGAACCGGAGGTGAGTCGTCTCCGTTGCCGCTGCCGATGCCGTAACGACGAGGGCTAGGGCGAAGACTAGGGCCCGAAGGAGCTGCATCGTATGCCGTGTAGCCATGCTTTGAAAAAGGATGTATTTGACAGATCTTTGTGTATGTGTGTGTTTACTCTATGTCTCCGCTCTTCGTCGAACCCTTTATATAGGCAGACCGGAAAGAACCCCAACGGCTATACACGGTGGTAGGTACATTCGTTTTTATACAAAGGAGTATTTGAGTGTCATGTTTCTAATATTAAGAAATATCATATTAATTAATTGAATGATGCGACAATAATACATCCAATGATGTGATTGCCGCTGACGCAGATCACAAATGACGAGGAGCTATCTAGATTAGTGATGTCAGGTGAACTGTTAGACATGTCAACTGCTTTGGGCAACCACGGTTAATTGTGAATTACATCAAGATTACTGAAATGAACCTTAGTGTCCGAATTTAATCGGTTGACCTGCCCATGTCAACTTGAGAACCAGTGAGATGGTTGACGAATTCCATTAGCAATATTAGTGCCATTCTCTCTGCCGCCGCAGCGACAACGCTAGGGCAAAGCCCGAGCAGCTCGACGGCAACGGCCTTCTTCTCACGCGTTGGCTGCTAAACATTGCTACGGCGGTTCCGATCTTCATCTCCTCGGCGGTGATCGCGGATAACGAGGGCTGGAGTGTGGCGGCGGGTTCGTAGCTGCAGCGGTAGGTGGTGGCGGCAGCCATGCTGCGGTCACTCTACCTACAGTTTGGCTTCGGATCGCGGTGACGCTTCTGGTCTTGATTGGCATCACGCGGGCACCCTGGTCGACGACCCTGGGCTTAGCGGTGGTGGTCATCTCCCCTCATTGGAGGTAGTCGTCATGAGGCTGGGTGGTCGAATCTCGAGTTTCGTTATCTAGTCCCGGCTACGGGTTTGGGAGATATATGTGCCGGTGAAAACTGAGCCGACGACGGACGATGGTGACAATTTGCGCCGATACCTTGATCAAGGCATCGTGGTGTAACTAATGTCAACCAACTCGTGCTGCTCCGTGGAGAAACCCTAGGATATGGTCTTCCAGATCAGTGATGGCGGCACTGCGGTGTCATTTCTCTCTTCGGAGCATCGTTTTTGGAGCAACACTGGAAGACAGAGGCAGGCGGGGAGTGGCTTCGTTTTGCATGGAGCTTTGGTGGAGATATCAAGTCATGCCTAGGCGAGAGTGCTACGCTATGTCATGCCTATTTGGCATGTGCTACGCATGACAATTTGTCCAGAGACTTCAAACCATGTCTGCTGGTGTTACTTGGCGTCATGATGCTGCGTTGTACCGACGGTAGCCGCGATGTGCTCAGCAGTTTGCATAGAGGGAGGTGGTGCCGTTGGGCACCATGGTGTCATCGACGGATTGCCGTCCTGGTAAGGATGATGCAGATCTCTTTCCTGAATATGGGTCAGCAGTTCGATGATGATGGAGGCTTCTAAAATGTGTGCATGTGGTGTATGATTTAGGTCTGCTGCACCGACCGCATGTTCCGATACGTTATACAGATGGATCGACGACGACACCGGTTGCAGATATCGGGAACGAGAGCACTTCACATTATCGAGTTTGTAGGTATAAGCGATGACTTCGGATTGCTTGATGCATACTCTTATCAGACCTTTATTGAATAATTAATAAAGATAGATGTATGTAGCAATTGATACAGAGATCGGGTTTTAACCCCTTTTGATAAAGAACTGCAAATTACATAGGATGTCTGGATGCGACAATGCACCCGGACGTCATCAGATCAACATCACCTCTCCGTCCACACGATATACGTGGTAAGCAAACCTAAACTATTCCCAAGAAAAACACCACCTCTCCGTCTCCGTCAGCTCCGGTGGTCAAATATCTTTTCGCACTAGGTACGTGTACTATGTAAAGGATGCAACCAGCGCGACCTAACCAGCTGGCTCGATAACTCATGAAGCTAGCACTTTTTTTGTTTGGAAAACGATGTCAAACCTTCGGCCTCTCTAACTATCTTTATTTTAGATAGCCTAAAATATCACCTTACATCCCACAACGGAGAGCTAGAAGCGAACCTCGTGCCGCAAACATGGAACCAATTAGGTGTCTCTTTTTATCTTGACACATGGGAATCATATTTTTCTTAGACTACGAGGGATGTCGGTCAACCCGTGCATTTGAGGCAGGTTTGAGGCGTCCGTCTCGGTTAGGTATTTTGACTGGTCGGTGGACAGGCCATCTGCTCGGCATTGAGGGTTGTTTGAGGCGCCCGACTATAGATGCTCCCATGTGTCATTATTAGCGCAACTGATATGTCAACATTTTTTTAACTTTTCAAAAAAAATCTTGAATATATGAACATTTTTCTGAACTGTGGGTATATTTTGACTTCTGTGCAAATAGTTTTGAGTTCATGAACATTTTTTGAATTCTTGAGCATCTTTTGAATTTACTGCGAACACCTATCAAATTTACGAATATTTTTTGTTTTTGCTGCAAACATATTTCGAATACTCAAACATTTTTTTAACTTGTGAACAATATTAAAATTCACGAACATTTTTTTGAATACAAGAGCAATGTTTCTAGAATACTTGAATATATTTTCAATTTGAATTTTTTTGAATATTTCATGCGGATAGTTTTTTTGACATCACAAACATTATTTGAATTAAGCATGATTTTTTTTGAATTCTCATACATTTACCGAATGTGTGAACAATATGTGAATACATGAACAATTGTTTTGAATATGTGAACATTTTTCGAACCCATGAATCTTTTTTAAATTTTCTGTAAACGATTTTTTAATTCCTGAACATTTCTGAATCCTAGAACAATATTCGAATCCAAGAACATTTTTTTAATACGGCAACATTTTTCTATAATTCTTGAAAATATTTTTAATCCATGAACATTATTTTTTAATACATGAAAATATTTTTTGTTCGCAATTTTTTTTCCAATATCTGAACATATTTTGAATTGACGAACATTTTTTGAAATTACCGTGTACAAATTTCGTATTCGCGGACACAGGGTGAAAGTTCAAGAGGTGCAAGCCCAACACGGACCGTGTGTAATTCAGAAAGGAATCACTACCACGTAATCAAAAGAAATTCTGCTTGGTTAAGTTTTTTGTTTTTGAGACGATCTGCTTGGTTAAGTATGAGTACACGACATGCACGGGCGGTGTGCCATGACGGCATCGTCATATCACATGGCCGAAGCAGAGAGGGCGGCCCAAACATCTCGGCGCGCACAGGCAACAGCTCGTCCAGGAAATCTAGCCTCTCTATCCCATTCCTGCTCTTCTCTCCCTCCATCCGGAAAGGTTTGCGTCGGCGGCTCGACTGTTCATCACAACGGCGCTCGGCTGGCCGGCAGCGGCTCGGCTGTTCTTGACAGCTGCGCTCGGCAAACCGGAGGCAGTGACGGGCGAGGCGGCAAGGCTGTGATCAGCGGACAATGGTTGCAGGCAGCAGCCATCAGGCCACGACCCGCGACGAGGGGACTCTCCATATCTGCACGACAAGTCCACTCACGATGCCATCTCAGTCTCTCATGCAAGTCCTAATCTGCCCGTGCCTCACCAGCTGTTTATCTTTGCCGATCCATGCCATTTACGTCGCCATGCATGTGAGTCTTCACTATCCCATGCCTATTGATAATTGTTTTTTTTTTTGTAACTGAAGATGCTTGTTTAATTTTCCTTGTTTTTGAATGGGTTATATACTCCGTTTTCCTACTGAAAATCCTCTGCTTTCCTGCTGAAATTTCCTTGGTTTCCTGCTGAAAATCCACTGTACTTTTTGCTGAATATGTACATGTAGGAGTTGCCGCTAAATGGCTCTGCAGCCGCAATAGCCCGCTATAGCGGCTGGGACAAGCTGCCGCGTAATGGAATTGCCCGCGATCGTGGATAGCCACGGAGACACCCCTTTGTTTGCTATAGCTGCTGTAGCGTTTGGGAGGGCTAGCCGCTAAACGGTTTCTCCCACGATCATAAACTTTGGTTAGAAATGTGTTACTGCCCAACCTTTGCAGACAATGCGTTAATACAAAATTCTAAAAATTGACGAGTTCTTTTCAGGGTGGCTGACCAAAGAAAGAGATGCCTCTACAAAAGTTCTCTGAGAGCTGCTACTAGAAGGAATAAATCAAGAAAGAATTCACTCCATGATCTACCTGAGGTAATATACCTTTTTATTATTGTATGTATTTTACTATTCACTACTGTTCAAACTGCTGCCCTTTTTTTTTACTACTGGTGATATATTGTTGTACATAACAGTAACTATGTAACTATGTGCCCGTGTATATACCTTTTTATTATTGTATGTATTTTACTATCCACTACCGTGCAAGCTGTTGCCCTTTTTTTTACAACCGGTGATATATTGTCGTAGATAACGGTAACCATGTGCCTTTAGCATTTGCAGAAGATTTGACAAAGAGAGACTATATACACTTCCCGTATGAACCTACAAAGGATGACAATTTGTCGGTGTATTTACATGGATAATTGTGATTTCTCCGGCTTACACGGTTGATTTTGTTCTTGTAGGAAATTTTAAAGATAATACTATCACGGGTAACATTGAAAGATGCTGCACGGATGAGTATGCTGTCCAGGATGTGGAAAACGTTATGAAACTCTCACTCTAGTCTCAACTTTGATGCTGCCATGGTAACACATTCCAACTCTATAGTAAACGGGCTGGAGAGCAGAAGCAGCCAGGAGAAAAAGTTTATCGATATCGTCAATACCGTGTTACGCAATCACGATGGTACATACATGGATCGATTTAAAGTAGCCTTTGACCTCCGTGAGAAGCATGCTTGTTCTCTTGACAGCTGGATCAGCTTTGCAGTTTCTTTAAAGGCGAGTGAGATCGTGCTCGACCTTGACCCGAGATCGCCACGCACTGCTGAAGACGCTTATGATTTCCCGTTTCATCTTTTTCAAAGTGAAAAGCGTATACAATCTGTTTGGGTCAAATGTGTCTCTTTAAAGCCACCTCGCGACTTTTATGGATTTACAAAGCTCACGAAGTTTACGATTAGCTCTGTGCGTATCATTGAAGATATTGGGAACTTGCTCTCTAATTGCTGTGCTCTCAGGTGGCTGCACATCATCTGTTGCAACTTTGGAAAGTTAAAGCTGCATGGTTCATTTTACCGCCTGCAACATTTTTGCGTAATATATTCCGAGCTGCAAGCAATCGAGTTACACGCCTTAGATCTGGTGACTCTTAAATATGTGGGGCAGCCACTACCTATTGTATTTTACAAATCCCCAAAACTCAAAATGGCAGATATCAGGTTGTGCCCATATTATTACTGTAGATATGTCTGTAGCGAGCTCTCTACAGCGCTGCCTTGTCTGGAGGAGTTACACATGGATGTTCGGTTAAAAGCAGAGGTTTGTCATCCCACTAGATAATGCTTATATCACTTTGTCTCTGCATTTCTTGTTATTCTTTCATTTCTCATGACACTACCTCAGGTGCGAGAGTATGCGATAAGCGAAGTCAAGTTTAATTACTTAAGATATGTGAACTGCACGGTGAATATTTGTGGGCATCCAAAGTATACAGGAGGAATACTTGAGTTAGCTTCTATTGTGAAGGTTGCTCCAGTTCTTGAGAAATTGGATTTGCATGTAAGTACTTATCACATGTCCCTTCTACTGGTTACAAGTGCATTTTTTTTGTCTAGGTTTCAGTTTATATGGTCCTTTAGCCGTCTCTTTTTTTATGACTAAACTATGTATTTTTGAACTACACAGATGGACGCCATCACGTATCCGCACTACATTTTTAAAGCGATTGAAAACCCTCCGCCGAGCCCTCACAATCATCTGAAGATTGTGCGCGCAACGGGATTTTTTGGTTTCGAGGGTCAAATTGTGCTCGCCCTCTATATTCTCGAGAATGCAAGGTCGCTGCAATCGATGACGATCGACCTGTTGACACTTTGTCAGGCTAGAAGATCAAGGGAATACGCTAACAAGTCGATTGATGTCCATATCTGCCGGGAGATTGTTAATGAGTTTCTTGGCCTTGAGAAATATCGTGGCGTGTTGACGATACTGTGACTTGCAACTAACAGTCTGGCTAGCTAGCTGTATACATGTGTGGCGTGGTTAATTTGAAAGTGCCTTCCAGGACAATTAATTAAGATGTTTTGCGAAATATTGTAGATGTTCGATCCTGGGTGTGTGTAACTGGCTAGATGAAGTATTTGCAGCTGGTCCGCAAGTACGTCTGGTGGTGGTAAAAACCCACGCACGGGGGCAAAAGAAGGGAGACGATGTCAGACCTCAGACCAGGAATTCTATTAATCTACAGATCGACTTGTGGACCAGCCGAAGTACCAGTAGAAAACAGCGTTTTGATCTGCGCAAGATCAGATCATTAGTTTCGGTTCTGTTACGAATCGGGACCAATGGTTGTATCAGTCCGGTTCGAGCGGTCAGGACACCGGCCGGGCCTCAGCAGGAATCAGTCCCGGTTCGTGTGACCCCTTTATTCTCGATTTCATACACGAACCGGTACTAAAGGGACTCGCTCCTGGCCTAGCCCCTTTAGTCCCGGTGCTAGCCACCAACCGGGACTTAAAAATTGCCTATATATATGCTCGCCCCTGCTCTTTGTTCTCACCTCCTATGCACATGAGGTGTTTGATGAAATGTCGTAGCCACAGTTAAGCTTTTTCCTATCCAAGCTCGACCTCCAAGCTACATTTTTCCCAAGATTTGTTTAGGTTTGGCAGTGCACTGATACGTCCATTTTGCATCATGATTTTATATTGATATTTATTGCATTATGGGTTGTTATTACACATTTTGATACAATACTTATGTTTTCTCTGTCTTATTTTACAAGGTCTATATGAAGAGGGAGAATGCTGGCAGCTGGAGTTCTGGACTGGAAAAGGAGCAAATCTGAGATACCTATTTTGCATAACTTTAAAAGTCCTGAAAATCTACGGAGAATTATTTTGGAATATATAAAATATACTAGATGAAAGAAATACATCAGGGGGCCACCAGGGAGCCACAAGCCTGCTGGGCGCGGCCACCCCCCCGGCCGCGCCCATGGAGCTTGTGGCCCACCTGACAGCCCTCCAGTGCCCATCTTCCTTTATATTGAGGGTTTTGTCCTGAAAAAAATCAGATCAGAGCTTTTGGGACGAAGCGCTGCCGTCTCGAGGCGGAACTTGGGCAGAAGCAATCTAGAGCTCTAGCAGGGCGATTCTGCCGGTGAAACTTCCCTCCGGGAGGAGGAAATCGAAGCCATCGTCATCACCAACGATCTTCTCATCGAGAGGGGATCAATCTCCAGCAACATCTTCATTAGCACCATCTTCTCTCCAAACCCTAGTTCATCTCTTGTATCCGATCTTTGTCTCGAAACCTCAGATTGGTACCAGTGGGTTGCTAGTAGTGTTGATTACTCCCTGTAGTTGATGCTAGTTGGTTTACTTGGTGGAAGATTATATTTTCAGATCCTTGATCATCACTTATACTCCTCTAATTATGAACATGAATATGCTTTGTGAGTAGTTACGTTTGTTCCTGAGGACGTGGGATAAGTCTTGTTATAAGTAATCATGTGAATTTGGTATTCGTTCGATATTTTGATGAGATGTATGTTGTCTCTCCTCTAGTGGTGTTATGTGAAGTCAACTACATAACACTTCACTATTGTTTGGGCCTAGAGGAAGGCATTGGGAAGTAATAAGTAGATGATGGGTTGCTAGAGTGACAGAAGCTTAAACCCTAGTTTATGCGTTGCTTCGTAAGGGGCTGATTTGGATCCACATGTTTCATGCTATGGTTAGATTTATCTTAATTCTTCTTTCGTAGTTGCGGATGCTTGCGGGATGGTTTAATCATAAGGGGGACGCTTGTCCAAGTAATGTCATTGGGTTTTGTGGGTCATCATGCACCAACTACACAAGTGTTCTAAAAGGTTAACGAGTTCATTGTTTCATCTCTCACTGCTGGTTTAGCTCATTTCAAATGCTCTAGAAGTAGAGTGTGGTTTTGGGGTTTTAGTGGAGGAGTGTATGTGGGAGTTCTTTTGATTTAGATGCACAATTAGAGCTGAAATTAACTTCTTAGAGTCTGCACATGTGTAGGGTGCCATTCTCGTCCCCGTCCTTACCGTAATCAATCGCCCGCGCCGATCTCGTCGCCGGCACCACCGTGGTGAGCCTCTTGTTCTTGTCTTCTTTTTTAAAGAAAAAATTTCTTATTTGTATGATTTACATAGATACTTGTATTAATTTAGCCACTTCTCTATTCATGATGTTCTGTAATGGTTTTCGATACACTTAATTATATAATGCACGCAGATGAACAGACAATGGATGTACGATGAACGACGGACCTCCGAGTACACTGAGGGCCTGCATAAATTTCTCTAAGTGGCTAAGACAAACAAGCAGAATGGCTTTATGTATTGTCCATGTACTGTCTGTGAGAATACAAAGGATTACTCTAACTCGAAAACCCTTCACTCCCACCTGCTTGAGAAGGGTTTCATGCCACACTATAATGTTTGGACCAAGCACGGAGAAAGAGGGGTTATAATGGAGAGAACGAAGAAGAAGAGGATGATGACAGCCACCCTATGTTCCTTGAGTACGGTGATACTGCAACGGGGGAAGCTGAAGATCAAGAGGCACCAGACGATGTGCCAGATTATGATCTTGGCCAGGTCATTGTTTTTGCACAGAGAGAATGCGAAAGTGAAAGGGACAAGTTGAAGTTCGATCGCATGTTATAGGATAACAAAAAAGGGTTGTACCCAAACTACGAAGATGACTTCAAAAAGCTCGGTACCACACTGGAATTGCTACAATGGAAGGCGGACAATGGTGTATCTGACAAGAAATTTGGTTCGCTACTGAAAATAATGAAGAACAAGCTTCCAAACAATAAAAAATTGCCCGACAGTACATACGAAGCAAAGAAGGTTCTCTACCTTCTAGGATTGGAGGTGTAGAAGATACATGCATGCCCTAATGACTGCATCCTCTACCGCGGTGAGTACGAGGAATTGAAGGCATGCCCAGTATGCAGTGCATTGTGGTATAAGATCACACGAGATGACCCTGGTGATGTTGAGGGCGAGCATTCCAGGAAGAAGGTTCCTTCCAAGGTGATGTGGTATGCTCCTATAATATCATGGTTGAAACGTCTGTTCAGAAATAAAGAGCATGTCAAGTTGTTGCGATGGCATAAACAAAACCGTAAGAAAGACGGGAAGTTGAGAGCACCCGCTAACGAGTCGTAGTGGAGAAAAATCAAGAGAAAGTGGGGGGGACTTTGCAGGTGACGCAAGGAATGTATGGTTTGGTTTTTGTGTAGATGGCATTAATCCTTTTGGGGAGCAGAGCAACAAGCATAGCCCATGGCCCGTGACTTTATTTATCTATAACTTCCTCCTTGGTTGTGTATAAGGCGGATGTTCATTATGATGCCAGTGCTCATCCAAGGCCCTAAGCAACCCGACAATGACATTGATGTGTACCTAAGGCCTTTAGTTGAAGAGCTTTTACAGCCATGGAAAGGAAAAGTTGTACGTGTGTGGGATGAGCATAAACAAGAGGAATTTGACCTACGAGCATTGCTGTTTGTAACCATCAATGATTGGCCTGCTCTTAGTAACCTTTCAGGACAGACAAACAAGGGATACAATGCATGCACGCACCGTTTAGATGATACCCAAAGTATATATTTGGAAAACTGCAAGAAGAATGTGTACCTGGGACATCGTTGATTTCTTCCGACCAAGCATGCCTTAACAAAGAAAGGCAAACATTTCAAAGGTGAGGAAGATCACCAGAAGAAGCCCATCCTCCGTACTGGTAATGATATACTTGATATGGTCAAGGATTTACAAGTAATCTTTGGAAAGGGTCCTGGCGGACAATCTGTTCCGAATGACGCTGAGGGACACACACCCATGTGGAAGAAGAAATATATATTTTGGGACCTACCCTATTGGAAAGACCAAGAGGTACGCTATGCAATCAACATGATGCATGTGACGAATAATGTTTCCGTGAACGTGCTAGGATTCTTGGGCATGTATGGGAAGAAAAAAGATACACCAGACGCACGGGAGGACCAGCAATGTGTGAACGAAAAAGACGACATGAATCCAAAGTAGTATCAAGGTCTTGCTAGCTACGCTCAAACCAGAGCGGAGAGTGGGTCTACGTTGCCAGCCTTCTTATCTACCAAGTATTGAGGGTCGTTCCGCTTCAGCGACCGCTCTCCTTATAATAGAAGCACTTAGTCTCGGGTTTGGGTTCAACTTTGGGTTGCTTCACTAGAGAAGCAACTGACTTGCCATCCGTGAAGTTTCCCTCCATGCCCTTCTCAAAACTAGTGGTTTTACTAACCATCAACACTTGATGCTCCTTCTTGATTTCTATCTTCGTGGTGTCAAACATCGCGAATAGCTCAGGGATCATTATTTCCATCTCTGGCATTTTGTAGTTCATCACGAAGATCTAGTAGCTTAGCGACAGTGACTTGGAGAACTATAACAATCACTATCTTATCTGGAAGATCAACTCCCACTCAATTCAAGCGATTGTAGCACCCAGACAATCTGAGCACATGCTCAACGATTGAGCTATTCTCCTTCATCTTGCAGGCAAAGAATCTTGTTGGAGATCTCATATCTCACAACATGGGCACGAGCCTGAGATCCCAATTTCAGCTCGTAGAACATCTCATATGTTTCGTGACGTTGAAAACGTTTTGGAGCATCAATTCTAAGCTGTAATGCATGACTCACTAAACTATCAAGTAGTAATCGGAACGTGCCTGTCAGATGTTCACAATATCTACAAACAACGTTAGAGGGGGGTGGTGCACCGAGCGGTGCATTAAGGACATAAGCCTTCTGTGCAGCAATGAGGAGAATCCTCACATCACGGACCCAATCCACTATATTACTACCACCATCTTTCAACTCTATTTCTCTAGAAACATATAAAAATTCAAGGGAGCTACAGTGTGAGCTAGGAATCTACAACATAATTTGCAAAGAGACTACTGCACTATGTTCATGATAATGAGTTCAATTAATCATATTACTTAGGAACTCCCACTCAAATTGACATCCCTCCGGGCATTCTTAGGCGCAAGCACCCTACACAGTTCTACAGAATTCTACCTTGGTGGTCCTGTATATCAACGAACACAAGAATATTCTACGCTACGAACACCCGGAGCTACCTGATGACTGGATTGCACGTGAACACATCAGGACTTTAGGCGATGGGTTGCAAATGCATCTCGTGCGTAACAACACTGTTGGAGATGGCTTTTACTTGTTGGCCAGGACACCATCTTCGACTGTATGAACTTACCAAGGGTACGAGATAAATGGTCACACATTTTACACGATTGCCGAAGATAAAAAAAGCACCAACCAAAACAGTGGTGTCCGCTTTGATGCAGCAATCACCAATAGAGCAAAGGACACATATTATGGTTACACGGAGGAGATATGGGAACTTGACTATGGACATGAATTTAAGGTCCCTTTGTTTCTATGCAAGTGGGTCAATCTGTCAGGAGGCGGTATATAGTTAGATCTGTAGTACAGAATGAGAATAGTGGATCTAAAAAATCTTGGGTGCACAGACGAACCATTCGTCCTAGCTAATGATGTGGCGCAGGTTTTCTATGTGAAGGGACATGTCTACCAAACTGAGGGAAAAAAGATAAGGAAGCGAATACATCAAACGATGAGCCAAAGCGCCACATAGTTCTTGCTTGGGAACGTTGCATGGGAAACAAAAAATTTCCTATGCACACGCAAGATCTATCCATGGTGATGAGCATCTACGAGAGGGAGAGTGGGTCTACATACTCTTGTAGATCGCTAAGCGGGAAGCGTTGAGAAACGCGGCTGATGTAGTTGAACGTCTTCACGATCCAAATCGTCGGGCGTCCCACGATACCATCACGATCCATCTCGCAATACGATGACGATCTGTCCCGTGATCCCATCACGATCTGTCCCTCGATCAAATCATGAATCGTCTCGCAATCTTGATCACAGTCCTTCCGATCTAGCGCCGAACGGATGACACCTCCGCGTTCAGCACACGTACAGCTCGATGATGATCTCTGCCTTCTAGATCCAGCAAGAGCGAACGGAGAGGTAGTTGAGATCTCCGGCAGCATGATGCCGTGGCGGCGATGGTGGTGGAACTATTCCGGCAAGGCTTCGCCTAAGCACTGCCAAACTAGACTACATGAGAAAACCGATCTAGATGAAGTAGAGGGAGCACGTGGCAATTAGGGTTAGCGTTCCCCTATAAATCCTCTAGTATATATAGGAGGGAGGGAGGGGAGGAAATAGACTCAAACCCTCAAGAGTTGGCCGAAATTGGAGGCGGAGGAGTCCTACTCCAATCCTATTAGGGTAGGATTCCTCCTTTCCACTTGGAAACTCTTTCCACCTCTCCACCTTTGGATTTTTTTCCTCCTCAAACCTCATGGGCTTTAGTGGAGGATTCGGCCAGCCCACTAAGGGCTGTTTTGTCTCCTCCCACAGCCCATGAGACCCTCGGGGCATGACACCCCTCCCGATGGTCCCTCGGTACCCTCCCGACACTCCCGGTACACTACCGATGAGCCCAGAACTTTTCTGGTGACCAAAACAGGACTCCCTATATATCAATCTTTACCTCCGGACCATTCCGGAGCTCCTCATGACGTCCAAGATCTAATCCAAGACTCTGAATAACCTTAGGTCACCACCATACATAGCTCTATACTACCGAAATGTCACCGAACCTTAAGTGTGCAGACCCTGCGGGTTCGAGAACTATGTAGACATGACCGAGACACCTCTATGGTCAATAACCAATAGCGGGACCTAGATGCCCATATTGGTTCCTACATATTCTACAAAGGTCTTTATCGATTGAACCTCTATGTCAAGGATTCAGTTAATCCCGTATGTAGTTCCCTTTGTTCTTCGGTATGTTACTTCCCCGAGATTCGATCGTCGGTATCTCTATACCTAGTTCAATCTCATTACCGGCAAGTCTCTTTACTCGTTCCGTAACACAAGATCCCATGGCTAACAATTAGTCACATTTCTTGCAAGTCTTGTTGTGATGTTGTATTACCGAGTGGGCCCTGAGATACCTCTCCGTCACACGGAGTAACAGATCCCAGTCTTGATCCATGCTAACTCAATAGACACCCTCGGAGATACCTGTAGAGCACCTTTATAGTCACCTAGTGACGTTGCAATGTTTGATACAAACAAGGTACTCCTCCGGTGTTAGTGAGTTTCATGATCTCATGGTCATAGGAATAGATACTTGACATGCACAAAACTATAGCAATAAACCGACATGATCATATGCTATGTTTATAGTTTGGGTCTTGTCACATAATTCTCCTAATGATGTGATCCCGTTATCAAATGACATCTCATGTCCATGGCTAGGAAACCTTGACCACCTTTGATCAACGAGCTAGTCTATTAGAGGCATACTAAGGACATGGTGTTGTCTTTGTATCCACACTTGTATTTGAGTTTCTGATCAATACAATTCTAGCATGGATAATAAACGATTATCATGAACAAGGAAATATGATAATAACTAATTTATAATTACCTCTAGGTCATATTTCCAATAGTCTCCCACTTGACCTAGAGTCAATAATCTAACTCACATCGCTATGTGATTTGTTATGAATCTCACACCCAATGAGTTTAGGGGTTCGATCATGTTTTTGCATGTGAAAGAGGTTTTAGTCAACGGGTCTGTGACATTCAGATCCGCATGTACTTTGCAAATATCTATGTCAAACTATAGACACTGCTAGCACGCTCCACTAGGAGCTATTCCAAATGGCTACTCCACTATACGTATTCGGATTGCTACTAAGAGTCATTTGAATTGGTGTTAAAGCTTGCATGGACGTAACCCTTTACGACAAACTCTTTCTCACCTCCATAATCGAGAAATATTTCCTTAGTCCTCTAGTTACTAAGGATAATTTTGACCGCTGTCCAGTGATCCACTCCTGGATCACTCTTGTACCACTTGACAAACTCATGGCAAGGCACACACAGGATCGGTACACAACATGGTATACTATATAGAGCCTATGGCTAAGGCATAGTGGATAACGTTCGTCCTTTCTATTTTTTTTGCCGTGGTCGAGCTTTGAGTCACACTCAACTTCACACCTTACAAATCAGGCAAGAACTCCTTCTTTGGCTGATCCATTTTGAACTATTTCGAAATCTTGTCAAGGTATGTACTCATTGAAAGTCTTATCAGACGTCTTGATCTATCTCTATAGATTTTGATGCCCAACAATTAAGTAGCTTTATCCAGGTCTTCCTTTGAAAAACTATTTTCAAACAACCCTTTATGCTCTCTAGAAATTACAGATCATTTCCGATCAACAATATGTCATCCACATATGCTTATCAGAAACTCTATAGTGTTCCCACTCACTTTATTGTAAATACAAGTTTCTCATAAACTTTATAGATACTCAAAAACTTTGATCACCTTATCAAAGCGTATATTCCAACTCCGAGATGCTTGCTCTAGTCCATAGAAGGATCACTGGAGCTTGCACCTTTTAGCATCCTTAGGACTGACAAAACCCTTCTGGTTGTATCTCATACAACCTTTCCTGAAGGAAGGAAACGATGTTTAACATCCATCTGCCAGATTCCATAATTGAAAAATGCATCAACTGCTAACATAATTCCAACAGATTTTAGCATTGCTACGGGTGAGAAATTGTCATCGTAGTCAACTCCTTGAACTTTTCGGAAACTTCTTTGTGACATGTCGAGCTTTATAAATGGTGACATTTACCATCAACGTATGTCTTCATCTTAAAGGTCCATTTGTACTCAACGACCTGTCGTCCAATGAGCAAGTCTACTAAAGTCTATACTTGGTTTTCATACATGGATCCTTTCTCGGATTTCATGGCTTCTAACCATTTGTCAGAATCCGGGCCCATCATCGCTTCTCCATAGTTCGTAGGTTCATTGTTGTCCAACAACATGACGTCTAAGACAGGGTTGCCGTTCCACTCAGGAGTAGTACGCATCCTTGTCGACCTACAAGGTTCAATAGTAACTTGATTCGAAGCTTCATGATCATCGTCATTAACTTCCTCTTGAACTGACTTAGGCTCCACAGAAACATCTTTCTGTGCTCTGCTACTCTATGGTTGAAACAAAGGTTCAACAACCTCATGAAGTTCTATCTTCCTCCCACTCAATTATTTCGAGAGAAACTATTTCTCGAGAAAGGACCCGTTTTAGCAACAAACACTTTGTGCTCGGATCTGCGGTCGAAGGTATACCCAACTGTTCTTAGGGTATTCCATGAAGATGCGTTTGTCCGCTTTGGGTTCGAGCTCATTAGGTGAAAACCTTTTTTCACATAAGCATCGCTGACGAGGATATGTACCTAGGGTAGGGTCCTAGGCCTGACATACATACCCTACCTAAAGACACTACATTGGTGGACTTGAAGATCACAAGTAAACTTCCGATTGGATTCCCGGTGGCGCTCAAGTCACTCGACAGGCAATCCACTCGGAGACTTCTTCCTCCACTCGACAGTCGACTGTCACTCGGATGACCTTACTTCCAGTCGACGCCAGAAGACCAGATGCCACCCCCAGGAGGCCAACAGACAGGCGTTAGGCCTATCATCATTAGTAGCTTTTATTATCTACGTTACTGGTAACACTATTCTTTAAACCCACTATCAGGCCCTTGGATGCCAGAAAATTATGAGGGACAGGGAACTCTATATAAGCCACCCCTCCCCTCTGGTGCCCACCATGGGGCAGGCGTCTAAGCGACTTCCAGCGAGGTTGTGTTTTTCATCCTTCGACATGTCTTCCGGCGGTGTTTTCGCTCTGGGCAACTAGATCCGTTTCAGAGCGCTCACCTTCATCGCCGACAATTCGGCATGGCTTCAGGAAGCACCTCTTGACGTCGAGGCGCTCCCGGTCCACGGGGCCGCGCACTTCCGCGTGAGTTACTGCGGCGTGCTCCCCTTGTTGTCCGTTGTAACAAGCGGTTCGGCCGCTCACGACTCCAGCGTTGGGTCAAGCATGCGGTGGCGCGTCAAATTGCTTCTCTGCATATTGCAGCGCTTGAGCCTGCTGAGTCCCTCCATGGCGTGTTCGAGTCAGACTCCGATCAGTCCGATGTTCCTTCCAAGTGCGAGAGCTTCAATCCAGCAGCGGAGGTCCTTATGGCGGGCTCTCATCAAAGTCCGCCGCCGGGTTTTGGTCATAGCCAGCGGGATGTTGGCGCCCCGTCGAGTGAACAGCCGCGTCGCGATGGTGAAGTCCTTCATCCTCCCATCGTCAGTACGACCGGCAAGGCCCAGGCCTTGGACACCATGCGTATTCGGCTGGGAGAGCTCTAGAGGGAACTCGACGAGCGCGCTTGCCAGTGCCCTCGAGTTGCCGGTCGACGGCAGCGACAACTGTTCCCGACTGGATCCCACAACAACGTTGAGTTATATCGTACCCTTGTGTTAAATGTTGCAGCTGCTGCTAGGATAGCAGATTCCATTTAGCCGTCGCAGTCAGAGGCTGGAAGAGGGTTGATGCAAATCAGAGCCTTGCTAGATGCAGTGCAGCATCATAATTCTATTTTTTCGCAGTCCCGTAACAGGATACACATCAACTCACCCAGGGCGGAAACTGTTCAGTCCGCACACATCCCTGGATCGCCCTTGCACCTTAGGGGTGGAGGCTTTCGTGAAGAACAGGTCAGAGATCAGTTTCACCGTGAAGACCACCGTCGAGTGCTCACTCCTCCACAGGGTGGTACGCACGTGCCCCGACACCAGGACGAAAGCCACTCATTCAGTGATGAGCATAATGCAGGTTTTGATGCTCGTGATATCCTCACCCAGAAGCGGATCAACAGGGGCAGAGCTCACAGAGAAGGACAAGATAGAGAGTTTTTGAGTGGCAGCTCAGCTATGATTTCTGGTCCTGGGTGTTTTAGCAGACCCATCCGTTCTGAAGAGATTTCCCCCAAGTTCAGGTTGGCGGTTGGGATCGGGAAGTTTTCTGGCGAGTCAAAGCCAAAGACTTGGTTAGATGATTACCGAGTGGCTGTACAGATTGGTGGCGGCAATGATAACATCGTGATGAAACACATGTCCTTGTTGTTGGATTGTTCAGCTCGTGCTTGGTTGAATCGCTTGGCTCCATCTAGTATATATTGCCGGGAGGATCTTGCCCGAGTGTTCGTCTGAACCTTCGAGGGCACTTGCAAGCGTCCTGCCAGGCTTGTCGACTTACAACACTATGTCCAGAAGCCAAATTAGACCTTGAGGGATTATATTCAGTGTTGGTCCACTCTGCATCATACAGTGGAGAATGTTTCCTAACACCAAGCTGTGTGTGCCTTCAAGGCTGGTGTGAAATACAGTGAACTTTATTTGAAGTTCGGTCGAACGGGTGACATATCACTTAGCAAGATGATGCAAATCACCACTCGATACGCCAATGGCGAGGAAGAAGACCGCCTCTGTAGCAGCAAGGGAAAAGCAGTTGTCAGTGATGCTGGCAGTAACTCCAATCGGAAACAGAAGCAGAAAGATAATAGTCCGGTCCAAGCAGAGGCAGCCGCACTAGCGACCCGAGCAAAGAATAAGGGGAAAGCTAAAGGACAATTTGCCCCTATGAAATTAAAGAATTAGTCAGGGACTGATATTATGGATCAGCCCTGTGTAATTCACACGAGGAAAGATGAGGAGGGCAATGTTATTTTGGCCAAGCACACCACTCGACAGTGTCGGACGCTCATCTAGCAGTTCAAAGAGACTCTGTCGAGTGACAAGACTACTAAGAAGGATGAAGATGAAGATAAAGAAACATTCCCATATTTCACCGCTACACTTGTGATTTTCGCTGATGTAGAGAGCAAGAGTCGACTGAAGGTTATCAACAGGGAAGTCAACATGGCCGTACCTGCCACCCCCACCTACCTCAAGTGGTCCTAGTATGCCATCAAATTCGACCAAACAGACCATCCTGATCATGTGGCCATTCCTGGTCGACAGGTTCTGGTGGTTGATCTGGTGGGGGGGGGGCACTCAACTCCGAAAGGTCCTCATGGACGGTGGCAACGGTCTGAACATCCTCTATGAGGATACCCTAAAAGGGATGGGCATACCGATGTCTCGACTGAGTGAAAGCACCATGGAATTTCATGGATTCATCCCAGGGAAGAAGGCCAAGTCACTCGGCCAGATTGCGTTGGACGTGACATTCGGGAACGATGAAAATTTTCGAAAGGAAAAGTTGATGTTTGAAGTCGTGGATTTCCAGAGTGCCTATCATGCCATTTTGGGCCGACCCGCATATGTTCGTTTCATGGCCCGTCCATGTTATGTGTATCTCAAGTTGAAGATGCCGGGCCCTAAGGGTGTGATCACAACTGGCAATCAACAGCGGGCCGAAGAGTGCCTCCAGCAAGGCTCCAAGATCGCTGACCATCAGATGGCTATGGTAGAGCTGGAGGAGTACAAGAAGAGCACTAACCCTGCTGATTTGCTCCGCGCAAAGAAGCCTGCTTCCGAGTTGGCATTTCAGTCGGCAAGGGAAGTGAAGAAAGTGCACATCCACCCGACGGATCCAACCGCTGCTCCGACCAACACTCGACAGTAAATAGGAAACCGAGCTCATCCAGTTCCTACGTGAGAACTGGGATATCTTTGCATGGAAGCCTGCTAACATGCCAGGGGTTCCCAGAGGACTGGCTGAGCACCGTCGGAGAGTTGATCCGAAAGCTAAACCTGTCAGGGAGCATTTGCATCGATCGGCGACAGAGAAGTGCAAAGCTATCGGTGAAGAAGTGGCCCATCTCTTGCAAGACAAGTTCATTCGGGAGATTTACCACTCCAAGTAGCTCTCGAATGTTGTGATGGTGCCCAAGAAGTATAAGTCGTTGCGTATGTGCATTGAATTCAAACATATCAATCGGGTCTGCCCGAAGGATCATTTTCCGCTCCCCAGCATAGATGAGATTGTTGACTCGACTGCAGGATGTGAGCGTTTATCGTTTCTAGATGCTTACTCTGGGTACCATCAGATCCGTCTGTATGGCCCAGATGAAATAAAGACAGCCTTCATCACCCCATTCGGGTGTTTTTGCTACATCACTATGCCATTCGGTCTAAAAAATGCCGGCGCTACTTTTATGCGCATGATTCAGAAATGTTTACTTGACCAGATCCCTCAAAATGTCAAGGCATACATGGATGATATAGTTGTCAAGTCCCGCAAAGGTTTTGACCTGCTGGCTGATCTGGCCGAAACATTCGCTAATCTGAGGAGATACGACATAAAGCTGAATCCGACCAAGTGTACTTTCGGTGTCCCTGGTGGCAAGTTACTCGGTTTTCTCATTTTCGAACTAGGGAGTGACGCCAACCCTGAGAAAATCAGCGCCATTACCCGAATGAAGACTCCCATGCGAGTGCATGATGTTCAGAAACTCATAGGTTGCTTTTGTACCGATTGATGAAGAAGTCCGACATGTTCGAGTGGACTCCTGAAGCTGAAGCAGCGTTTGTTGAACTCAAAGCTCTGCTCTCCACCCAACCGGTGCTCGCCGCTCCTCGCAGCAAAGAGCCCTTGCTCTTGTACATCGCGGCCACTAATCAAGTCGTCGGTACGGTATTAACTGTCGAGCGAGAAGAAGTGGGTAAAGCTTATAAAGTCCAACGACCAGTTTATTATGTTTCTGTAGTTCTGTCCCCCTTGAAGCAAAGGTATCCACGCTACCAGAAGCTGGTTTATGGTATTTATCTATCAACGAAGAAGGTAGCACATTATTTTCAAGACCACTCAATTTCAGTCGTCACTAATGCTCTGTTATCTGAGATTCTCAACAATCGAGACGCATCTAGTCGAGTGGCTAAGTGTGCAATTGAACTCTTATACTTTGTCATTAGGTTTGAAGCCAAGAAAGCAATAAAGTCTCAGGCACTTGTAGATTTTATTGCCGAGTGGATTGAACAACAATAGCCAACTCAGATTCACTCGGCACACTGGACCATGTTCTTCGCCGGATCTAAAATGTTGAATGGATCCGGTCCTGATGTTGTCCTAATATCTCCAAAAGGTGACAAGCTCAATTATGTCTTGGAAATTCACTTCGATTCCTCTAACAATGAGGCAGAATATGAAGCACTTTTGTATGGGTTGCGCATGGCTATCTCACTCGGCGTAAAGCGCCTGATGGTTTATGGCGACTCAGATTTTGCAGGAAATCAAGTGATGAAAGAGTGGGTTGTTCGAAACCCCGCTACGACTGGGTACTGTAGTTCTGTTACAAAGTTGGAAAAGAAATTCTAAGGCCTGGAACTTCATTATGTTCTCCGACTGAAGAATCAAGCGGCCAACGAACTAGCAAAGATTGGGTCCACTCGAGGACCTGTCCCCAGTGATGTGTTTTTAGAGCACCTGCATACTCCTGCGGTGCAAGAAGATCCTTTCATCCAAGAGTCCCCGCAAGCTATGAGCTCCACAGATCCGACTAAAGTTGATGTCCCTGCAGTAATTGATTTGGTCATGGAGATTCTGGTTGTCATTCCCGATTGGGCGGTGCCCTACATTGCCTATATCCTCAGATAGGAACTCCCAGAAGACAAAACAAAAGCTCAACAGATTGGGCGTAGGTCAAAGGCCTTTACTGTGATTGGAGATCAACTGTTCAGAGAAAGCGCGACTGGCGTGACGCAGCGTTGCATCTCCCACGAAGAAGGTCGGGTCATTCTGGATGAAATCCACTCGGGAACTTGCGGCCATCATGCATCCTCACGCACAATCGTCGCTAAAGCATACCGAGCTGGTTTCTTCTGGCCACGGGATAATGAGATGGCTAAGGACATTTTTGACCATTGTGATGGATGCCAGTTCTATGCAAACTTGTCACACAAGCCATCCTCTGCTCTGAAGACGATTCCCCTCGCCTGGCCGTTTGCTATTTGGGGACTCGGCATGGTTGGTACCTTTCAGACTGAAAAAGGCGGGTTCACTCATTTGTTGGTTGTAGTCGACAAATTTACAAAGTGGATAGAAGCCAAGCCCATCAAGAAGTTGAACTCTCGCACGACGGTCACATTCGTGAGACAAATAATTTTTCGATATGGCATTCCTCACAACATTATCATGGATAATGGCACCAACTTTGACTCGGAAGAATTTAGAAACTTCTGCACCTCTCAGGGCATTCGGATGGATTATGCATCTGTTGCGCATCCTCAAACCAGTGGACAAGTCAAGCGAGCTAATGGCCTCATCCTGCAAGGTCTAAAGCCTCATCTCATGCGTGATTTGGATCATGCCGCCGGTGCCTGGGTGATTGAGCTGTCGTTTGCGTTATAGCGCCTGAGAATGATGCCTAATCGGTAGACTGGACGGACTCCTTTTTTCCTAGTCTATGGTGTCGAGGCTATCCTGCCGAGTGACTTGTTTCACAATTCTCCTCGAGTGGAACTTTATTCTGAAGCTAAAGCTGAACGAGCCAGGCAGGATGATGTCGATCTCCTAGAGGAAGAGCAAGAGATGGCTCTGATCCGGACTATAGCTTATCACCAAGATGTGCGGCGCTTCCATGCGAAGAATGTCAAGAGTCGGTCGTTTCATGAGGGAGACTTGGTACTCCGAGTGGATTAACAATTACCCCATAAGCTTGCTCCAGCATGGGAAGGTCCCTTCGTCATCACCAAAGTGTTAAACAACGGAGCTTATCACCTGTACAACCTCAAGAAATAGATGGACGAGCCATGGGCCTGGAATGCAGATCTAGTCCGACGCTTTTATACTTAGAGTCAGAAGAGTTTTTGATGTAATAAAAATACTTCATCTATACAAATCAGACCTCCACAATATATTGTCAATTCCGATCGTACAGTTTCACACTTGGGAATTCTGCGAGTGTCGAGCAATCCTCACACTCGGCGGCTTAGCTGCGAACATGCTATTGCCTAAGTTAAAAACCCTGTCGGGTGGATAGCAGTCCATTCACTCGACGACCTATTTGCGAATCAGTCTTCGCTTAGGTTCAAAGATACTCCGAGTGTTGGACAATCCTCACAGTCGGGGGCTTAGCTGCGAACACGCTTTCGCCTAAGTTAGAATCCCTGCCGAGTGGATAGTAATCCATTCACTCGACGACCCTATTTGTGAATCAGTCTTCGCTTAGGTTCAAAGATACTCCGAGTGTTGAGCAACCCTCACACTCGGGGGCTTAGTTGCGAACATGCTTTTGCCTAAGTTAAAAACCCTGTCGGGTGGATAGCAGTCCATTCACTCGATGACCTATTTGCGGATCAGTCTTCGCTTAGGTTCAAAGATACTCCGAGTGTTGAGCAACCCTCACACTCGGGGGCTTAGCTGCGAACATGATTTCGCCTAAGTTAAAAACCATGTCGGGTGGATAGTAGTCCATTCACTCGACAACCTCTTTGCGAATCAGTCTTCGCTTAGGTTCAAAGATACTCCAAGTGTTGAGCAATCCTCACACTCGGGGCTTAGTTGCGAAAATGTTTTTTCCTAAGTTAGAATCCCTGCCGAGTGTTGGGTAATCCTCACACTCGGGAGGCTTAGCCGCAAATCAAGTTTCGCCTAAGTCAAACAACAAATTCAGTCGAACAAACGATTGAAAGCCAAATACAGCTAAATCCAAGGTTTAATCGCAGATAAATGTTTCGCGGGAAAGAAAACGTGCTCAGGCTTAAGGCCTGAATGAAGTTTTAAAGCTGATACAATTCCACTCGGCTTACCGAGGCAAATAAAGTTTTTCTTTCAAAGATCAAATTTTCAAGCATCCGACGGGCTGGCTGGCTCGATGAACGTGTCCAAGTCAATGCCGTCTGCGATCCTGGTGGCTATGTCGATAAAGGTCTCCATGAAATCCACAAACTGCAGTTTCTTCATGTTAACCTCTTGGAGCTCCTTCAACTTGTCTTCCCTCGCATCCTTGCACTGGACCCTAACAAGGGAGAGTGCCACGTTAGCACCACAGCGAGCAGCAGATTTCTTCGAGGCCTGCACTCGACTGGGAAGGTCGTTCAGGCATGCCATCATAGATGTGAGGTCGAGTTGAAGAGTGTCTTCAGGCCACAGTTCCTTGTCGATCCTCTCCATCGTAGTTTTCAGTAGAAGGACATACGCTTGAACGCCCTGAAGCCTAAAGTTGAGTCTGAGCATGTTCATGGCCATCGCATCTTCAACAGGTGACTTGGTGGGATCCAAATTTGGCTCGATCTCGTCAGTCTATTTCTCAAAGTCTTTGCAGAATTCTGGAAAGAAAGAATGGGAGGAGGACTGATGAGATACAATCGTCAAAATGTCATAAAGTTCAGTCGACAGAGATACTCACCGTCGAGCATGATGTACATCTTCCTCGAGAACTCCCCCAAGTGCTTTTCTAGGCCATTGCTCCTCTTGGTGAGCTTCTCGGTTCTCTTGATGAGGTTCACATGCTCCGTCTTCAGTTTCGAATTCTCCTCCTCCATCTTCTTGGTAGCAGTCAGCTTCTGGTTGGCAGCTTCTGTTTTCTCCTTCTCCACCCATTGGGCATCTGCAAGCGCTTTGTCCTTGTCCTCCAGCGCTTTCTTCATGGTATCTAAAGAAAAAGCATTGTTGAGTCACGCTTGGAGTCAAAGATTTTCATTGCGTACGTCTATTCAAGTGAAAGCACTAGGTTCAAAGCATGGAAAGTGAAGATGAGAATGTAGTGGGTCGACAAAAGTTACCTCCCAGAGTTTTCAACTCGACCCGCACTCTCTCCAAAGCATTGTTGCAGGCTTCCAAGTCCACACGCAACCGGTTCCTTTCATCTTCAAGATCCTTTTACTTTGTTCCAATTTCACAAGCCCTCTGAAATCAATAAAGAAAGAAATTCAATCGACAAGAAATATCAGAAGTGCAGAAGACCAAAGACGGTCAATTGGGCGGCGCGCACCACCCAGTCCCACTATCTTGGGATAGTGTTATATCATGGTTGATCAATGATATCCATGAAACCTGTGTCCAAGGGAAGAAGAATCCAACCAAAGGTCCACTCAACATGTCTAGTTGCTAGTGTACTCCGCATACCGTAAACAAATTCGAGACAGTCTCTATCAGACCCCCGCCAGTGCAAGCACTCGACAGTGGTCTCGGGGACTACACCTAGTGGGTGCACTAAGAGAGCCCCCACTAGAACTACTAACACTCGATTCGTCGAGTGACCCATCAGCCCCATTCCACACCTTTGAAGCAGCATCATATCACGGTTGCTCGCATGATGATCATAAAACTTACATGGTAGCTTCGGTGTGGGACGGAGAAAAAAATATACACTTGACATGTCGAGTAACGCTCGTACTCCGCGTACGAAAGAAATTCCGATTTCAAGTTTTCAAGACTACTGCTTATCGTTTGCGATCAACAGTAGCCTCGAGGACTACACCCAGTGGGTGCACTTAGCGTGCCCTCACTGGTTATTAAACAGTCGACAAGGTCTGCCCTATCAGAACATTCAACGGTCTCTATCAGACCCCCGTCGGTGCAAGCACTCGACGGGGATTTCCGGGACTACACCCAGTGGGTGCATTTAGCGTGCCCTCACTGGTTCTACCAACTCTCGACCTGTCGAGTGGCAGAAAGTATCCACCATTGGAATATCCATCATTCGGTCTGTCGAATTACGCTCCGCACCTTTCAAAAGGTTCGCACTAACAAAAGTGAAGTGCAATATATGCTTATGTAGCGTCATATCATGGTTCATCAATGATATCCATGGAACCTACGAAATAGCTTCAAAGTGGTGCGATCAAAGGCAAACTTATCTCATATACGACAAACTGTAAGACCCTTGCCGGTGCAAGCACTCGACAACGGTCTTGGGGTCTACACCCAGTGGGTGCACTCAGAGTGCCCCCACTGACCTAAAACCTACTCGATTAAGATCTGATCTATTCGAGTGGGGGATTTTGAAACATTCTACAAGAGATAAACAAACACCCACTGGGTGTACAGTCAAAGAAGAGAGGAATTCAATCAAAAATGTACTTACAATCGAACTTACTCGCATCATAAGCTAACTTGCTGGCCTCGTATGCCTCCTTGGTGCGCAGCAGTATCTGCTCCGCCTGGATCATGGCCTCCTTTGCGGCTTCGGTCTGATGTTATGGTACGCGGTGCAGAGGAAAAGTCGTCACTGGCAGAATCGGCATAATAGCTGGAGTAGTCGAGATAGTCTGAGCAGGTCCGGTTGGAGCCGGCGTCATGATAGTCGAATATGCTAGAGGAGCACTCGTCAGAGGTACTGCAGGTCCAGCTCTGTCCCTTGTCGAGTCGCTTATCCCTTGAGAGGATCCGGCAGTCGACCGCTGAGGCGTCTACACGGACAAAGTTCTTTGAGTACGTATGTGTGGGGTGCCTAGGATCTCACTTCCACCTCCCGTACCCCCCAGATGTTCTTCGTCATCTTCCAGCTGGATGATTTCTGCAATTATCATTCGTCAATATTAACCTTTGCAATCGACAAACCATATTCGAGAAGCAGAATTGAAGATTCGGTTACCTCCGTGAGAAGTGGCTGCATCGACAGTGTCTACGTCCACTGCTTCCCCTCCGTCATGTTGAGGCGACGTCACTGAAGTAGCAGCTCTGATAGATCGAATAACACTCGGTCAACAAGAATCCAAGGTCACAATTTATAGTGAGAACTCGAAAGTAAATACTCATGTGAAGACGGCAGGCACAACCATCCTCATGCGAGGCAGTGCTTTGCGAGGTTTGGTTACATTCGGTTGGGGTTGCTTCGCTGATCGCTCACTAGACTCAACGATCGAAGGTCGGCTCCCCTTCGGGTTCTTCTCACTTGGGCCCGGGCCTTGTCCTCAGTAGTCGCAGGGTCTTGTCGGGACTTGGAGCAGCATTCGGAGCGAGGAGGAGACTCGACTTCTTCCTCGTTCTAGCCTGAGTTTTCGAATTCGTCTTCGGAGTCTTCTGAGTCGTCGGCGTCCACGCTGCCGCCCTCACTCACCACACCATCTTCAGATTGGTTCACATTGGGAACAGGCCAATACATATTTGTCCACTCCTGCATGATTTAAACAAGGAAGTCAATCAATAAATCAATCATCACTTGATAGTACAAGTACTTCAATCGACAAAGTGCACCTTACTAGATTCTTCGGTGGCTTTTCGGCCAAGTAAGGTCGGATCCTTTTGGCTCCTAAGGGATTGTCACATGCCCCGGTGATGCTACGAAGCCAACCCTTGACAGTTTTCTGCGAAACCTCTTCTGGATGCGTCCTGGTCTAGTCCTTGGGGCCTGCATAGTGCCACATGGTGTGGTCCCTGGCCTGGAGCAGCTGAATCCGTCGACTGAGGAATGTTTCCAAGAGATCCATGCCGGTCACTCTGCCCCAGATAAGTTTCACCATGGCGTCCACCAAGATTCCCAGTTGGACTTGTTCCTCCTCCGGCACCTTTAGAGACTTGGGGACGGCTAGGCGATCAGATATGAAAGGGGAAAGACTAGTCGACATGTTGGGAGAAGCCACATCTTTGCAATAAAACCATGTCAATTGCCAGCCTCTAACAAATTCAGGAAAGGTCATAGAAGGGAAAGAACTACGAGCTCTCTTTTGAAGTCCTAAACCACCACACAGCTGCAATACATGAGTTTTGCCATCCCCAGGGAGGGCTTTCTTCACAGTCTGAGATCTAACCGTAAAGATGTGCTTGAATAGTCCCCAGTGAGGAGGACAGCCCAGGAAGCACTTGCAGAGAGTGATGAAAGAAGACAAGTAGGAAATTGCATTCGGCGGAAAGTGGTGGAGCTGAGCACCAAAGAAGTTTAGAAACCCTCGAATGAACGGGTGGGGAGGCATAGAAAAACCTCTTTTGACATGGGAGAGGAGGAGAACCCGCTCTCCTTCGCGGGGCTCCGGCTCGCACTCTCCCTCAGACAACCTCTAGGCGCCCTCCGCCACGAGCCCGTCGGCAACCAGGCCGTCGATGTCTGCTTGAGTGATCACCGAGGGGAGAAAGTCTCCATGCATCCATCCTGCAGGTGCGGTGAACCGAGCGGTCGAGGGCTTCTTGCCCTTGCCTTTCGCCGCCCACTTCTTGGCCCGCTCTAGCTTCTCCTTGGCTCCCTTCGTCATCACGATGGATGCTCTCATTGGAGAAGAACGGAGTGTTGCGCTGAGGCAGAGGAGGCGGAGAAAGAGAAGAAATTTGGGGAAGGTTACTGTGCAATCCGCGGCGCTTCGGGATTTATACCCCGCCGAGTGTCTCACTGACGGGTGGGCCCGCGATATCACCGCACATGCCAACCGCAGAGGACGGCCTATACGTGGCGAAATGACCAGCGCAAGAATCGAGGTGCCACGCCGCACTTGCCCTGATCGTGGCGTCTTCACCGCACGCGTGCGCTTCCGAAAATTTCGTATCCTGCAAGATCCAGGTCTGACAGGCTGACCCATCACCTCCAAAGATTCCTCCAAATCACTCGAAACAAAATTGGCATTGAACATTCACTCGGACACTTTCAGGATTGAATCGATCCGTGCGGATGACAAAAAGTTCAGTCGACGTAAGTGTCGTTGAAGCCCCGAATATTATTTTGAAGATTTGGTGCCTTGTTCTGAATTGAGCTCGATATTCACATTCGCCACTCGAACCCTAATCCATTCAGGGGCTAATGAGGAGGATATGTACCTAGGGTAGGGTCCTAGGCCTAACATACATACCCTACCTAAAGACACTACATTGGAGGACTTGAAGATCAAAAGTAAACTTCCGATTGGATTCCCGGTGGCGCTCAGGTCACTCGACAAGCAATCCACTTGGAGACTTCTTCCTCCACTCGACAGTCGACTATCACCCGGAAGACCTCACTTCCAGTCGACGCCAGAAGATCAGAAGCCTCCCCCAGGAGGCCAACAGGCATGCGTTTGGCCTATCATCATTAGTAGCTTTTATTATGTACTTTACTGGTAACGCTATTCTTTAAACCCACTATCGGACCCTTGGATGCCAGACAATTATGAGGGGCAGCGAAATCTATATAATCCGGCCCTCTCCTCTTGCACAAGGGTTTGCAACCACTGTAATGTCAACATTCCACATGACAAAGCTCCCGAGCACTGAGACATAGGGTTGTTACCTCCACGAGAGGGGCCTGAACTCATACATCCATGTGTACACCCTCGTCGTAGTTGGGATTCTGCCCTCTCCTTTCGTACCGCTACCTTCTAATGTCAGGCTCGTTCCCACGATAGTCGCAGCCCCAAATATTAAGAAATGATAGCTTAGGTTTCTATCAAACCATAATTCATACGTTGTCATCTCAACAGATTTAGATGGTGCCCTATTTAAAGTGAATGTAGTTGTCTCTAATGCATAACCCCAAAACGAAAGTGGCAAAATGATAAGAGACATCATAGTATGCACCATATCCAATAGAGCACGACTATGACGTTCGAACACACCATCACACTATGGTGTTCCATGTGGTGTGAGTTGTGAAACAACTTTCACATTATCTAAAGTTGTATGCCAAACTCGTAACACACATATTCACCTCCACGATCATATCCTAGACATTTTTTATCTTCTTGTCACGATGATCTTAAACTTCACTCTGAATTTACTTGAACTTTTCAAACGATCCAGACTTGTGTTTCATTAAGTAAATATACACTATACCTACTCAAATCATCAGTGAAGGTAAGAAAATAACAATATATATCCACCGCATGCTACAAGACTCATTGGATGGCATACATCAACATGTATCATTTCCAATAAATGACTTGCCCGGTCCATAACACCAGAAAACGGTGTCCTTAGTCATCTTTCCCAAGAGGCATGGTTCGCATGTCTCAACCAATTCGAAATCGAATGAGTCCAAAGATCCATCAGCATGGAGTTTCTTCATACGATTTATACCAATATGACATTTAGCGGCATTGCCACAAGTATGTGGTACTATAATTATTAACTTTGTATATTTTTGCATCAATGTTATGAACATGTGTATTACTACGATTAAGATTCAACAAACCATTCTCACTGGGTGCATGACCATTGAAGGTATTATTCATGTAAACAGAAGAACCATTATTCTCCAACTTAAATGAATAACCTTGTTGCAATAAACACGATTTAATCATGTTCATTCTTAACGCAAATACCAAACAACATTTATTTAGGTTTTTCACTAATCCCGAAGGTAGAGAGAGCATGCGATGTTGATCACATCAACCTTGGAAACATTTCCAACACACATCGTCACCTCACACTTAGCTAGACTGCGTTTATTCTGTAGCTTTTACTTCGAGTTACTAAAATTTGTCAACCGAACCAATATCCAATACCCAAGCACTACTAGGAGTACTAACAAGGTACACATCAATAACACGTATACCAAATATACTTCTGTCGACGTTGCCAGCCTTCTTACCTACCAAGTATCTAGGTTCGTTCCGCTTCAACGACCGCTCTCCTCATAATAGAAGCACTTAGTCTCGGGTTTGGGTTCAACATTGGGTTGCTTCACTACAGCAGCAATTGACTTGCCATCCATGAAGTTTCCCTCCTTGCCCTTGCCCTTCTCAAAACTAGTGGTTTTACTAATCATCAACACTTGATGCTCCTTCTTGATTTCTTCCTTCGTGGTGTCAACCATGGCGAATAGCTCAGGGATCATTATTTCCATCCCTGGCATTTTATAGTGCATCACGAAGATCTAGTAGCTTGGTGACAGTGACTTGGAGAACTATATCAATCACTATCTTATCTGGAAGATCAACTCCCACTCGATTAAAGTGACTGTAGCACCCAGACAATCTGAGCACATGCTCAACGATTGAGCTATTCTCCTTCATCTTGCAGGCAAAGAATCTTGTTGGACACCTCATATCTCACAACATGGACACGAGCCTGAGATTCCAATTTCAGCTCTTAGAACATCTCATATGTTCCGTGACGTTGAAAACGTTTTGGAGCATCAATTCTAAGTCGTAATGCATGATGCACTGAACTATAAAGTAGTAATCGGAACGTGCCTGTCAGATGTTCACAACATCTACAAACGATGTTAGAGGGGGTGGCACATTGAGCGGTGCATTAAGGACATAGGTCTTCTGTGCAGCAATGAGGACAATCCTAAGATCACGGACCCAGTCCGCAATATTGCTACCATCATCTTTCAACTCTATTTCTCTAGAAACATATAAAAATTCAAGGGAGCTACAGCTTGAGCTAGGAATCTACAACATAATTTGCAAAGACACTACTGACTATGTTCATGATAATGAGTTCAATTAATCGTATTACTTAAGAACTCCCACTCAAATTGACATCCCTCCGGGCATTCTTAGGCGCAAGCACACTACACAGTTCTACAGAATTCTACCTTGGTGGTCCTGTATATCAACGAACACAAGAATATTATACGCTACATACACCCGGAGCTATCTGACGACTGGATTGCACGTGAACACATCGAGACATTGGGCGATGGGTTGCAAATGCATCTCATGCATAACAACACTGTTGGAGATGACTTGTACTTGTTGGCCAGGACACCATCTTTGACTGTATGGACTTACCAAGGGTACGAGATAAATGGTCACACATTTTACACGATCGCCCAAGATAAAAAAAGCACCAACCAAAACAGTGGTGTCCGCTTTGATGCAGCAATCACCAATAGGGCAAAGGACACATATTATGGTTACATAGATGAGATATGGGAACTGGACTATGGACATGAATTTAAGGTCCCTTTGCTTCGGTGCAAATGGGTCAATCTGTCAGGAGGCGGGGTTCAGTTAGACCTGTAGTACAGAATGACCACGGTGGATCTAAAAAATCTTGGGTACACAAACGAACCATTCTTCCTAGATAATGACGTGGCGTATGTTTTCTATGTGAAGGACATGTCTACCAAACTGAAGGAAAAAAAGATAAGGAAGCGAATACATCAAACGATGAGCCAAATCGCCACATAGTTCTTGTTGGGGAACGTTGCATGGGAAACAAAAAATTTCCTACGAACACGCAAGATCTATCCATGGTGATGAGCATCTACGAGAGGGAGAGTGCGTCTACATACCCTTGTAGATCGCTAAGCGGGAAACGTTAAGAAACGTGGTTGATGTAGTCGAACGTCTTCATGATCCAAATCGCCGAGCGTCCCACGATCCCATCACGATCCATCTCGCGATCCGATCACGATCTGTCCCACGATCCCATCACGATCCATCCCACGATCAAATCACGAATCGTCTCACGATATTGATCACTGTCCTTCTGATCTAGCGCCGAACGGACGGCACCTCCGCTTTCAGCACACGTACAACTCGATGATGATCTCCGCCTTCTTGATCAAGCAAGAGGGAGCGGAGAGGTAGTTTAGTTCTCCGGTAGCGCGACGGCGTGTCGGCAATGGTGGTGGAACTATTCCCGCAAGGCTTCACCTAACACCGCCGAACTAGACTAGAGGAGAAAACCGATCTAGACTAAGTAGAGGGAGCACGTGGAAATTAGAGTAAGCTTTCCCCTCTAAATCCTCTAATATATATAGGAGGGAGGGAGGGGAGGAAGCAGCCTCAAACCCTAAAGAGTTGGCCGAAAGTGGAAGTGGAGGAGTCCTACTCCAACCCTATTAGGAGTACGATTCCTCCTTTCCACTTGAAAATTCTTTCCACCTCTCCACCTTTGGATTTTTTCCTTCTCAAACCACATGGTCTTTAGTGGAGGCTTTGGACAACCCACTAGGGGCTGGTTTGTCTCCACCCACTGTTGGGGAATGTTGCACGGGAAACAAAATTTTTGCTACGCACACGCCAGATCTATCCATGATGATGAGCATCTACGAGAAGGAGAGTGGATCTACATACCCTTGTAGATCGCTAAGCGGGAAGCATTAAGAACCGCGGTTGATGTAGTCGAACGTCTTCGCGATCCAAATCGCCGAGCGTCCCGCGATCCCATGACGATCCATCTCGCGATCCGATCATGATCCGTCCCGCGATCCCATCACCATTCGTCCCACGATCAAATCACGAATTGTCTCGCGATCTTGATCACGGTCCTTCCGATCTAGCGTCGAACGAACGACACCTCCGCGTTCAGCACACGTATAGCTCGATGACGATCTCTGCCTTCTTGATCCAACAAGCAGGAGAGAAGAGGTAGATGAGTTCTCCGGCAGCACGACGGCGTGGCGGCGATGGTGGTGGAACTATTCCGGCAGGGCTTTGCCTAAGCACCACCGAACTAGACTAGAGGAGAAAACTGATCTAGATGAAGTAGAGGGAGCACGTGGCAATTAGGGTTAGCTCTTCCCTCTAAATCCTCTAGTATAAATAGGAGGGAGGGAGGGGAGGAGGCAGCCTCAAACCCTCAAGGTTTGGTCAAAATTGGAGGTGGAGGAGTCCTACTCCAATCCTATTAAGAGTAGGATTCCTCCTTTCCACTTGGAAATTCTTTCCACCTCTCCACCTTTGGGTTTTTCCCACCCCTAGCCGCATGGGCCTTAGTGGGGGGCTCGGCCAGCCCACTAAGGGCTGGCTTGACTCCTCCCACAGCCCATGAAGCCCTTTGGGTCAAGACACCCCTCCCGATGGTCCTTGGTACCCCTCCCGGCACTCCCAATACACTACCGATAAGCCTGAAACTTTTCCGGTGATCAAAAGAGGACATCCTATATATCAATCTTTCCCTCCGAACCATTCCAGAGCTCCCCGTGACATCCGGATCTCATCCGGGACTCCGAAAAACCTTCGGTCACCACCATACATAACTCTATACTACCGAAACGTCACCAACCCTTAAGTATGCAGACCCTATGGGTTCGAGAACTATGTAGACATGATCGAGACACCTCTACGGTTAATAACCAATAGCGGGACCTAGATACCCATATTGGTTCCTACATATTCTACTAAGATATTTATTGGTTGAACCTCTATGTCAAGGATTTAGTTAATCCCGTATGTCGTTCCCTTTGTCCTACGGTATGTTACTTGCCCGAGATTCTATCGTCGGTATCTCTATACCTAGTTCAATCTCATTACCGGCAAGTCTCTTTACTCGTTCCGTAATACAAGATCTCGTGGCTAACTCTTTAGTCACATTACTTGCAAGTCTTAGAGTGATGTTTAATTACCGAGTGGGCCCTAAGATACCTCTCCGTCGCACGGAGTAACAAATCCCAGTCTTGATCCATGCCAACCCAACAGACACCCTCGGGGATACCTGTAGAGCACCTTTATAGTCACCCAGTTACGTAGTGACGGTTGATACACACAAGGTACTCCTCCGGTGTCTGTGAGTTCATGATCTCATGGTCATAGGAACAGATACTTGACATGCAGAAAACTGTATAAAAAACTGACACGATCATATGCTACGCTTATAGTTTGGGTCTTGTCCATCACATCATTCTCCTAATGATGTGATCCCGTTATCATATAACATCTCGTGTCGATGGCTAGGTAACCATCGTTGATCAATGAGCTAGTCCATCAGAGGCATACTAGGGACATGGTGTTGTCTATGTACCCACACATGTATCTGACTTTCCGATCAATACAATTCTAGCATGGATAATAAACGATTATTATGAACAAGGAAATATGATAATAACTAATTTATTATTGCCTCTAGGGCATATTTCCAAGAGTCTCCCACTTGCACTAGAGTCAATAATCTAGCTTACATCACCATGTCATTTGTTGTGAATCTCACACCCAATGAGTTCTGGGTTCGGTCATGCTTTGCATCTGAAAGAGGTTTTAGTCAACGGGTCTGAGACATTCTAATCCGTGTGTACTTTCTAAATCTCTATGTCATGCTGTAAACACTACTACCACGCTCCACTTGGAGCTATTCCAAATGGCTACTCCACTATACGTATCCGGATTGCTACTAAGAGCCATCTAGATTGGTGTTAAATCTTGCATCGATGTAACACTTTACAACGAACTCTTTATCACCTTCATAATCGAGAAACATCTCCTTAGTCCTCTTGTTACTAAGGATAATTTTGACCGCTGTCCAGTAATCCACTCCTGGATTACTCTTGTACCACTTGACATACTTATGGCAAGGCACACATAGGTGCGGTACACAACATGGCATACTATATAGAGCCTATGGCTAAGGCATGGGGGACGATGTTCCTCCTTTCTCTTTCTTCTTCTGTGGTCGAGCTTTGATTCTCACTCAACTTCACACCTTACAAATCAGGCAAGAACTCTTTCTTTGACAGATCCATTTTGAACTCTTTCAAAATCTTGTCAAGGTAGTTACTCATTGAAAGTCTGATCACACGCCTTGATCTATCTCTATAGATCCCAACAATTAAGTAGCTTTATCCAGGTCTTCCTTTGAAAAACTCATTTCAAACAACCCTTTATGCATTCCAAAAATTCTACATCATTTCCGATCAACAATATGCCATCCACATATGCTTATCCACAACTCTATTGTGCTCGCACTCACTTTTGTGTAAATACAAGTTTCTCATAAACTTTGTATAGACTCAAAAACTTTGATCACCTCATCAAAGCATATATTCCAACTCCGAGATGCTTGCTCCATCCCATAGAAGGATTGCTGGAGATCACACACCTTTTAGCATCCTTAGGACTGACAAAACCTTCTGGTTGTATCACATACAACCTTTGCTCAAGTAAACCGTTAAGGAAACGATGTTTTGACATCCATATGCCAGATTTCATAATTGAAAAATGCAGCAACTGCTAACATAATTCCAATAGACTTTAGCATCGCTACGAGTAAGAAAGTCTCATCGCAACCAACTCCTTGAACTTGTCGGAAACTTCTTTGCGACAAGTCAAGCTTTATGAATGGTGACATTTACCATCAGCGTCTGTCTTCATCTTGAGGGTCCATTTGTACTCACCGACCTGCCATCCCATGGGCAAGTCTACCAAAGTGTATACTTGGTTTTCATACATGGATCCTTTCTCGGATTTCATGGCCTCTAACCATTTGTCAGAATCCGGGCCCGTCATCGCTTCTCCATAGCTCGTAGGTTCATCCTTGTCGAACAACATGACCACTAAGACACGGTTGTCGTACCACTCAGGAGCACTATGCGTCCTTGTTGACCTACGAGGTTTGATAGTAACTTGATCCGAGGCTTCATGATAATCATAATTAACTTCCTCTTCAACTAACGTAGGCTCCACATAAACATCTTTCTGCGCTGCACTACTCTCTGGTTGAAACAAAGGTTCAACGACCTCATCAACTTCTATCTTCCTCCCACTCAATTCTTTCGAGAGAAACTCTTTCTCGAGAAAGGACCCGTTTTAGCAACAAACACTTTGTGCTTGGATCTAAGATGGAAGGTTTATCCAACTGTTAAGTTAGGATATTCTATGAAGATGCATTTGTCCGCTTTGGATTCGTGATCATTAGGTGAAAACCCTTTTTCACATAAGCGTCGCAGCCCCAAACATTAAGAAATGACAGCTTAGGTTTCCACCAAACCAAAATTCGTGTCATCTCAACGGACTTAGATGGCCCCCCTTTTAATGTGATTGTAGTTTTCTCTAATGCATAACCCTAAAACAGTAGTGGCAAATCATAAGAGACGTCATAGTTCGGACCATATCCAATAGAGCAGTACTACGACGTTCGGACACACCTTCACACTATGGTGTTCCAGGTGGCGTGAGTTGTGAAACAGCTTCCACTTTGTTTAAGTTGTATACGAACTCGTAACTCAGATATTCACCTCCACGATCATATCATAGACATTTTATCTTCTTGTCACAATGATCTCAAACTTCACTCTAATTTTGCTTCAACTTTTAAAACGATTCAGACTTGTGTTTCATTAAGTAAATATACACTATATATACTCAAATCATCAGTGAAGGTAAGAAAATAATGATATTCACCGCACGCTACAACACTCATTGGATTCCATACATCAACATGTATCATTTTCAATAAGTCACTTGTTTGCTCCATCAAACCGGAAAACGGGGTCCTTAGTCATCTTGCCCAAGAGGTATGGTTCGCATGTCTAATACAATTCAAAATTGAATAAGTCCAAAGATCCATCAACATGGAGTTTCTTCATGCGCTTTAGACCAGTATGACATTTAGCAGCAGTGCCACAAGTATGTGACGCTATCATTATTAACTTTGTATCTTTTGGCATCAATGTTATGAACATGTGTATTACTACGATCAAGATTCAACAAACCATTCTCACTGGGTGCATGACCATTGAAGGTATTATTCATGTAAACATAATAACCATTATTCTCTAACTTAAATGAATAACCGTATTGCAATAAACACGATCTAATCATGTTCATGCTTAATGCAATCACCAAATAACATTTAATTAGGGTCGTCACTAATCCCGAAGGTAGAGAGAGCGTCCGATGTTGATCACATCAACCTTGGAAACATTTCCAACACACATCATCACCTCACCCTTAGCTAGTCTCCGTTTATTCCATAGCTTTTATTTAAAGTTACTAACATTTAGCAACCGAACCGGTATCCAATACCCAGGTGCTACTAGGCGTACTAGCAAGGTACACATCAGTAACACGTATATCAAATATACTTCTGTCGACGTTACCAACCTTCTTATCTACCAAGCATCTAGGGTTGTTCCGCTTTAGCGACCGCTCTCCTCATAATAGAAGCACTTAGTCTCGGGTTTGGGTTCAGCTTTGGGTTTCTTCACTAGAGC
The DNA here is from genome assembly GCA_022496015.1 of Hordeum marinum. Taxonomy (NCBI): domain Eukaryota; kingdom Viridiplantae; phylum Streptophyta; class Magnoliopsida; order Poales; family Poaceae; genus Hordeum; species Hordeum marinum. The sequence continues at coordinate 561,350,242 of CM039678.1, forward strand.
AGCAACTGACTTGCCATCCATGAAGTTTCCCTCCTTACCCTTTCCCTATTCAAAACTAGTGGTTTTACTAACCGTCAACACTTGATGCTCCTTCTTGATATCTACCCTCGCGGTTTCAAACATCGTGAACAGCTTAGGGATCATTATTTCCATCCCTGGCATTTTATAGTTCATCAAGAAGCTCTAGTAGCTTAGTGACAGTGACTTGGAGAACTATATCAATCACTATCTTATCTAGAATATTAACTCCCACTCGATTCAAGCGATTGTAGTACCCAGACAATCTAAGCACATCCTCAACGATTGAGCTATTCTCCTTCATCTTGCAGGCAAATAATCTTGTTGGAGATCTCATATCTCACAACACGGGCATGAGCCTGAGATCCCAATTTCAGCTCTCAGAACATCTTATATGTTCCATGACGTTCAAAACGTTTTGGAGCCTCAATTCTAAGCTATAATGCATGACACACTGAACTATCAATTAGTCATCAGAACGTGCTTGTCAGATATTCACAACATCTACAAACGACGCTAGAGCGGGTGGCGCACCGAGCGGTGCATTAAGGACATAAGTCTTCTGTGCAGCAATGAGGACAACCCTCAGATCACGGACCCAGTCCACAATATTGATACCGACATATTTCAACTCTATTTCTCTAGGAACATATAAAAATTCAAGGGAGCTATAGCGTGAGCTAGTAATCCACAACATAATTTGAGAAGACACTACTGACTATATTCATGATAATGAGTTCAATTAATCATATTACTTAAGAACTCCCACTCAAATTGACATCCCTCCGGTCATTCGAGTGATTTATGATCCAAATTCACCAACTCAAGTCCGATCATCATGTGAGTTGAGGTGGTTTCAATGGTGAACATCATCATGTTGATCATATCTACTATATGACTCATGTTCGACCTTTCGGTCTCGTGTGTTCCAAGGCCATGTGTGTACATGCTAGGCTCGTCAAGTTTAACTCCAGTGTTCTGCACATGCAACACTGGCTTGCACCCGTTGTATGTGAACATAGAGTCTATCACACCCGATCATTACATGGTGTCTCGACATGACGAACTTTTGCAATGGTGCACACCCAGGGAGAACACAATTGATCTTGAAATTTTAGTGAGGGATCACCTTATAATGTAACCGTCGTCCTAAGCAAAACAAGGTGCGTAAAAGGATTAACATCACATGCAAATCATAAGTGACATGATATGGCCATGAACTTGTGCTTTTGATCTCCATCTATAAAGCACCAGCATGATCTCCATCGTCGCCGGCATGACACCATGATCTCCATCATCTTGATCTCCATCAACATGTTGCCATCGGGGTTGTCGCGCCCACCATGCTTGTACTATTATTGCTACCGCTTAGCGATAAAGTAAAGCATTACATAGCGCTTAATGATTGACACGCAGGTCATACAATAATTAAAGATAACCCTATGGCTCCTGCCGGTTGCCATACTCATCGACATGCAAGTCGTGATATTCTATACAATACATGATTATCTCATACATCATAGATATCTCATCATGTAATTGTCCTTATCACATCACAACATACCCTGCAAAAACAAGTTAGCCGTCCTCTAATTGTTGTTGCAAGTTGTACGTGGCTGCTAAGGGTATCTAGCAAGAACAATTCTCACATACGCATAAACCACAACGGTGATACTCAAATTGCTATCCAACCTTCTCAAGGACCGCCTTTGTCGAATCCGATCCAACTAGAGTAGGAGAGATAGACACCCGCCAGCCATCTTTGTGCAACAAAGTTACATGTCAGTCGATGGAAGCGGTCTCTCATAAGCGTACGAGTAAGGTTGGTCCGGGCCGCTTCATCCCGCAATACCGTTGAACCAAAACACGACCAAAGGAGGAAGCAATCTAAGCATCAACGCCCACAAACTCTTTTGTGTACTACTCGAGATCTCATCTACACATATACCTAGCTCATGATGCCACTATTGGGGAATGTTGCATCGGAAACAAAAAAATTCCTACGCACATGCAAGATCGATCCATGGAGATGAGCATCTACGAGAGGGAGAGTGGATCTACATACCCTTGTAGATCGCTAAGCGGGAAGCATTAAGAAACGCGCTTGATGTAGTGGAACGTCTTCGCGATCCAAATCGCTGAGAGTTCCGCGATCCCATCATGATCCATCTCGCGATTTGATCACGATCCGTCCCGTGATCCCACCATGATCCATCCCACGATGAAATCACGAATCGTTTCGTGATCTTGATCACAGTCCTTCCGATCTAGCACCGAACGGACGACACCCCCGCGTTAAGCACACATATAGCTCGATGACGATCTCCGCCTTCTTGATCCAGCAAGAGGGAGCAATGAGGTAGATGAGTTCTCCGGCAGTGCGAGGGCGTGGCGGGGATGGTAGTGGAACTATTCCGGCAGGGCTTCGCCTAAGCACCGCCAAACTAGACTAGAGGAGAAAACTGATCTAGATGATGTAGAGGGAGCATGTGGCAATTAGGGTTATCTGTTCCCTCTAAATCCTCTAGTATATATAGGAGGGAGGGAGGGGAGGATGCAGCCACAAACCCTCAAGGTTTGGTAGAAATTGGAGGTGGAGGAGTCCTACTCCAATCCTATTAGGAGTGGGATTCCTTCTTTCCACTTGGAAATTCTTTCCACCTCTCCACCTTTGGATATTTCGCACCCCTAGCCGCATGGGCCTTAGTGGGGGGCTCGGCCAGCCCACTAAGGGCTGGCTTGACTCCTCCCACAGCCCATGAAGTCCATCGGGTCAACACACCGCTCCCGATGGTCCCCAGTACCCCTCCCGGCACTCCCGGTACACTACCGATGAGCCCAAAACTTTTCCGGTGATCAAAACATGACTCCTTATATATCAATATTTACATCTGGACCATTCCAAAGCACCCCGTGACGTTAGGGATCTCATTCGGGACTCCGAACAACCTTTGATCACCACCATACATAACTCTATACTACCGAAACGCCACCGACCCTTAAGTGTGCAGACCCTGCTGGTTCAAGAAGTATGTAGACCTGAATGCCCATATTGGGACCTGGATGCCCATATTGGTTCCTACATATTCTACGAAGATCTTTATTCGTTGAACCTCTATGTCACGGATTCAGTTCATCTCGTATGATGTTCCCTTTGTCCTTCGGTATGTTACTTGCCCAAGATTAGATCGTCGGTATCTCTATACCTAGTTCAATATCATTACCGGCAAGTCTCTTTAATCGTTCCGTAATACAAGATCCCGTGGCTAACTCTTTAGTCACATTGCTTACAAGGCTTATAGTGATGTTTTATTACCGAGTGGGCCGTGAGATACCTCTCCGTCGCACGGAGTAACAAATCCCAGTCATGATCCATGCCAACCCAACATACACCCTTGAGGATACCTGTAGAGCACCTTTATAGTCACCCAGTTACGTTGTGATGTTTGATACACACAAGGTACTCCTCCGGTGTCAGTGAGTTGCATGATCTCATGGTCATAGGAACAGATACTTGACATGCAGAAAACTGTAGCAATAAACTGACACGATCATATGCTACGTTTATAGTTTGGGTCTTGTCCATCACATCATTCTCCTAATTATGTACTCCCGTTATCAAATGACATCTCATGTCCATGTCTAGGGAACCTTAATCATCTTTGATCAACGAGCTAGTCCATAAGAGGCATACTAGGGACATGGTGTTGTCTATGTATCCACACATGTATGTGAGTTTCCAATCAATACAATTGTAGCACGGATAATAAAAGATGATTATGAACAAGTAAATATGATAAAAACTAATTTATTATTTCCTCTAGGGAATATTTCCAACACATACAGACCATGAAGCCCCTCGGAGCGTGACACCCCTCCTGATGGTCCCCCGGTACCCTCCCGGCACTCCCGATACACACCGATGAGCCCGTTACTTTTCCGGTGACCAAAACAGGACTACCTATATATCAATCTTTACCTCCAAACCACTCTAGAGCTCCTCGTGATGTCCAAGAGATCATCCGGGAATCCCAACAACCTTTGGTCACCACCATACATAACTCTATACTACTGAATGTCACCGAACCTTAACTGTGCAGACCCTGCGGGTTGGAGAACTATGTAGACATGACCGAGACACTTCTACGGTCAATAACCAATAGCGGGACCTAGATGCCCATATTGGTTCCTACATATTCTACGAAGATCTTTATTGGTTGAACCGCAATGTCAAGGATTCAGTTAATACCGTATGCAGTTCCCTTTGTTCTTTGGTATGTTACTTTCCCGAGATTCGATCGTTGGTATCTCTATACCTAGTTCAATCTCGTTACTGACAGGTCTCTTTACTCAGTCCATAACACAAGATCCCGTGGATAACACTTCGTCACAGTTCTTGTAAGGCTTGTTGTGATGTTGTGTTACCGAGTGGGCCCTAAGATACCTCTCCGTCACACGGAGTAACAAATCCCAGTCTTGATCCATGCTAACTCAATAGACACCCTCGAAGATACCTGCAGAGCACCTTTATAGTCACCTAGTTACGTTGCGACGTTTGATACACACAAGGTACTCCACCGGTGTCAGTGAGTTTCATGATCTCATGGTCATAGGAACAGATACTACACATGCACAAAACTATAGCAATAAATTGACACGATCATATGCTATGTTCATAGTTTGGGTCTTGTCCATCACATCATTCTCCTAATGATGTGATCCCGTTATCAAATGACATCTCATGTATGCTAGAAAACCTTGACCATCTTTGATCAATGAGCTAGTCTATTAGAGGCATACTATGGACATGGTGTTGTCTATGTATCCACACATGTATCTGAGTTTCCGATCAATACAATTCTCTCATGGATAATAAACGATTATTATGAACAAGGAAATATGATAATAACTAATTTATTATTGCCTCTAGGGCATATTTCCAACAGTTCTTTCAGATAAAAGAAACATAGTGGGAGTGGAGAAAAAGATAGACATGTCTGAGGATTATGAAAAGTTTCATGAAATTCCTCCCTTCAAAGTGATGGCTGACGCAAGTATCCTGTTAAACGATGAAGATTATCCATAGTTACGGCGCAATAAGGAAGGGACACACGAAAACAAAAAGTGAAGACTTTCTCTCCACAATTATTCTGATGATGGCTTTGATCTAGAATATCACTATAGTTACATGTCAAGAAATGAAATCCCTTTTGTAATAGATGAGTTTTCATCCGAAACCCTATTAGTTCGAAAGAGATTGTCTAGTTTGTACACGAAGTGCATCATTTTTCCCGTAACCCTCTCAACTTTTTAGCACATGCTATGTGGGTGACATTATGATACCATGCCAAGTTTCAACCTTTTCAGAGTTCATTTGTAGTGATTTTCAAATTCAGGGTCATTTAGCTACAAATAAATCATGAAATGCATAAAAATAGCAAATGAAGTCACAAAAGGGTTGAAAATTTATGATGTGACTTTGAATGGTGCATATTGAATGCAGAAAAAGCCTGGAGTTAAAATATGGTTAAAAAACTAGAAATCCCTTTCGTAATAGATGAGTTTCGTCTGAAACCCTGTTACTTCGAAATAAATTGTCCAGTTTGTACATGAAGTGCATCCAGTTTTTCCTGTAACCCTCTCAACTTTTTAGCACATGCGATGTTGGTGAAATTATGATACCATGCCAAGTTTCAACCTTTTCAGAGTTCATTTGCAGTGCTTGTCAATTTCAGGTTCCTTTAGCTCAAAATAAATCATGAAATGCATGAAAAATAGAAAATGAAGTCAGAAAAGGGTTGAAAATTGATGATATGGCTTTGAATGGTGCATACTGAATGCAAAGAGGTTTGGAGTTAAAATTTATTAAAAAATGAAATCCCTTTTGTAATAGTTGAGTTTTCATTTGAAACCCTATTACTTCGAAAGAGATTATCCAGTTTGTACACGAAGTGCATCCAGTTTTTCACGTAACCCTGTCAACTTTTTAGCACATGCTATGTGGGTGAAATTATTATACCATGCCAAGTTTCAACCTTTTCAGAGTTCATTTGTAGTGATTTTCAAATTCAGAGTAATTTAGCTCAAAATACATCATGAAATGCATGAAAAATAGGAAATGAAGTCAAAAAATGGTTGAAAATGGATGATGTGGCTTGGAATGGTGCATATTGCATGCAGAAAAAGTTTGGAGCTAAAATATGTTAAAAAATTGAAATCCCTTATGTAATTGATGAGTTTTCATGTGAAACCCTATTACTTCGAAAGAGATTGTCCATTTTGTACACGAAGTGCATCCAGTTTTTCCTGTAACCCTCTCCACTTTTTAGCACATGCAATGTTGGTGAAATTATGATACCATGCCAAGTTTCAACCTTTTCAGAGTTCATTTGCAGTGCTTGTCAATTTCAGGTTCCTTTAGCTCAAAATAAATCATGAAATGCATGAAAAATAGAAAATGAAGTGAGAAAAGGGTTGAAAATTGATGATATGGCTTTGAATGATGCATACTGAATGCAAAAAGGTTTGGAGTTAAAATGTGTTAAAAATGAATTCCCTTTTGTAATAGTTGTTTTTTCATATGAAATCCTATTACTTCGAAAGAGATTCTCCAGGTTGTACACAAAGTGCATCCAGTTTTTCACGTAACCCTGTCAACTTTTTAGCACATGCTATGTGGGTGAAATTATTATACCATGCGAAGTTTCAACCTTTTTAGAGTTCATTTGTAGTAATTTTCAAATTCAGAGTAATTTAGCTCAAAATAGATCATGAAATGCATGGAACATAGGAAATGAAGTCAGAAAATGGTTAAGAATGGATGATGTGGCTTGCAATGGTGCATATTGCATGCAGAAAAAGTTTAGAGCTAAACTATATTAAAAAATTGAAATCCCTTATGTAATTGATGAGTTTTCATCTGAAACCCTATTACTTCGAAAGAGATTGTCCAGTTTGTACACGAAGTGCATCCAATTTTTCCCGTACCCTCTTAAAGTTTTAGCACATGCTATGTGGATCAAATTATGATACCATGCCAAGTTTCAACCTTTTGAGAGTTCATTTGCAGTGCTTGCCAATTTTAGGGTCATTTACCTCCAAGAATGACCTAATAGCAAAAAGAATGAACTAAAAATCTTTTATAAAACTCTAATAGGAAAAAGAACGAACCAAAAAGATTTTTCAAAAATCTAATAGAAAGAAGAATTAACTAAAAAGATTTTATAAAACTCTAATAGGAAAAAGAATGAACTAAAAGGATTTAAAAAACTCTAATAGCAAAAAGAATGAACTAAAAAGCTTTTATAAAACTCCAATAGGAAAAAGAATGGACTAAAAACATTTTATAAAACTCTTATATAAAAAAGAATGAACTAAAGTGATTTTATAAAATTCTAATAGCAAAAAGAATCAACTAAAAAGAATGAAAATAATATTAACTCAAATTATCAAAGTACTTATTTGTTAAAAAAATTAATAGTAAAACGTTTTTATGAAACTCTAATAGAAAAAAGGAATCAACTAAAACATATGCAAAAAAATAACATTAAAATTTTAAAAACATAATATATGCAAAAATAAAAAAAGGCTCCCCTTCTAGCCACAACAGCCTGCATACGACTAGAAACCCTAAAAATGGGCCAGGATGCAGGCCCGCAGTGCTAGCAGGCCCAACAGGGCGTGATATAGGCATGTACTATCTGCATAGAGAGGAGCTCGAGAGGGTAGTCGCAGCAGCGCTTATAAACCACTCCGAGCCCCTCTTGACTAGCGAGGTGGGACTAAACTTTTGGCTGCGGGAAGCACAACGCTTTAATCCCGGTTGGTGGCTCCAACCGGGACTAAAGGTGCCTTTAGTCCCAGTTGGAGCCACAAACCGGGACTAAAGGGCTGTGCTTCCCGCCCTTTGGTCTGCTAAAATTTACCTTAGTCCCGGTTGGTGGCTCAAACGGGACGAAAGGGGGGCCTTTGTCTCGGTTGGAGCCACCAACAAGGACTAAAGGTGGGGCTATATAAGCGGGACATGGAATTTTTTTCAAAATCCATGTGGAGTTTGTTCTCTCCTCTCCCCCGCCGGCGCCGAAAACAACCTCGATGCCGCTAGGCTGCCAGATTTTACTGTTGCCTCCCCGTACCCAGTCGCTCCTCGCCGCTGCCCCCGATGCCATCCCCCTTGCCGCCCCTCGATGTCGTCGCCTCCCCGAGCCCGCTCCAGCCTCCTCCTCCTCCTCCTAGCTGATCCGCCGGCCACACCGTCGTTCACCTCCTCCTCCTCCTCCTCCTAGCTGATCCGCCGGCCACACCGTCGTTCACCTCCTCCTCCTAGCTATCCCCCCCCCCCCGCGGTCACTGTCGTCGCCGCCCCCGACGCCGTCCGTCGCCGGCCACACTAGGCCCTTTTTGATAGCAAAGTATTGAAAAACTTAAGTAATTGAAAACTACGAAATTTTAACCAATAGGCGGATCCAGGATTTTAAACTTGGGTGTTCATTTTTTCCATGTACAATTTGAAAATATTCATGTAGCTAGCAAGAATTTTTTTCCCACCATAATGACAGTATCGTATAGAAATAACAAAAACGAAGACTATTTACTACACAATCATACAACTTGTCATGGTGAAAACCAAGGCGTGGTGTCATTATCCTTTACTTGCAGATTTGTTTTGAGCAGAAATGTAAAAAAATATATTTCAAGTAGGGATCCTTTACTTGCAGCCACTTGCGTCGTGTGGGATAGACTGACAAAACTTCTGCTTGTTGGATTGATGATTTGAGACAAGTTTTATATGAATTAACATGTGTTTATTGCACAAACTGCAACACATTTAATACATGTACGTAGTATACATCATATATATAAAATCTTAGCCAACAAAATTGGGTGTAGATCTGTACACCCATGACCCCATATGGATCCGCCCTGTTTGACATACAGAAATTTCCTAGAGTATTGAGAATATTTCAAACATGTTTGGTGTTGCTTGGGCAAAACATAAATACTCGAGTTTTCTCACCATGCCCATTTTCTCACCTTGCTCAGTTTAAAAAAAATAGGTCTCGGATTGTTTTTATGATGCAGAGAAAATACTATGGTTTGGAAAATACTCTAGTATCAAAAATAGTTTTAAGGCGCTGCCACACACACACATACACATAACTAGGCTTTCTTATTAAAAATGGTATTGTTGTTTTATTGTTGTTAAATAAAATGATATTTGCTATAGCCACAATTTGTTCTCGTCGACGATGCCAATCCCACATCCTCGTCGTTGACTCGGCGCCGACAACCAGTTTGAGAGGCGCCATGTCCGGGACTGGGCTCCACGGGGTTGGCACTGGGGGGTGTTACCTTTCAGGACGCACAGTTTGGTGAGGAATCCGGGTATCGTCGTCGACCCGAAGCTTCTTTGGTGGTGGTCACATGGGCCACTATCGGTACGGAGGCAGACGACAACCAAGGAGGTGGTATGTTGCCGTGTCAGGGAGGAAGACAAGCACGTCCATCGCTACATGGTTGCATTGGAAGGCAGGTTCTTCAATACCTAGCAGTTCCTTCAGGGATCTCACCCGAGCTATGATCCTGTGATGGTTCCTTCTCTTTGGCTATCCACCACCCACGCTTCAAGAACCGTGAGTGAACTAGATTATTTGATAATATTCGAGCTGTATTAGTAATAATATTTGATGCTTCATTAAATGGATTGTTCGAGATGTATTAGTGATATTATATGATAATATTATATGAAGAGTCCGCGACGATCGCCGGTGATATCATATGCATTATATTTTTTATGTTCACTGAATTTTCATATGTTGATGGTGATCTATCGTGTTAATTGCATTTTCTTACGTTTGACAACTGCTTGGGCTTATTAGGGACCATGAGGCGTAAGATCTGTAAGGTCTGCCCAAATACATGAATGGATAGTCTTGGAACTGCAGTGCAGTTCGGGATATTTTTGAGAAAGGGATTTCAAAAACCAGCGGTAACAGTCTTTCACTTGAATTTGTATTGAATTTTGATAATTAGTTTATCTATTTTACTAATTTTATTGTTGATTATTAACTGCTGCATAGTGTGTTCCATGCAACATAAGGGAGGACTTCAACAATTCATATGGCAACGTGTTGTACTTTGAGGATGATGAGGAGCGTGAATTCAAATTGGATCTGTGCAAAGGAAAGAATAAGACCATCATCTATGGTGATGGATGGGAGCAGTACATTGCAGTGAACAATTTCAAAGGTGGACAACTCGTAGCTTTTTTCTTAATAGGAGAGGTGAATAGGTTAAGGACATTATATGTCCAAGGCGATGATGATGACGATGATGAAGATGACATCATCAGCCAAGATGACCAAGATGACATCGACAACCAAGATGAAGATGAGGACATCCAAGATGAAGATAAGGATAACCAAGATGAAGAGGATGACACTGAAGATGAAGATGATGGTCCTATCCTTTCTGCAATTTTTCTCAAAGGATGAAGAAGCTTACTCGGGATGATAAAGCTAGTGTGAAGAAATGTTATCATACTCTCCGACGTTCTTGGGGAAGTCCTTCGTGCACCGTCTAACAAAAAAACACATGGTCAAAAAAGTTATGGTGAGATGTTTAATATTCTTGCATCTCTTTTTGTCATAACCAAGTATGCTGAGATGTCTAAAATTTTGTGCTCTCTCTTTTCTCTTAATGATGGGTTCTTCAGAAGTTACCTTTGAATATGTTTTATAGAGTGGACATCCCTGCCGTCAGCACTCACTAGTAGAAAATAGACCTTTTGTCCGCATCATTAGTCCCGGTTGGGTTTTGAACTGACACTAATGTGCCCATTAGTCCCGGTTCGTTACGAGCATCATTAGTGACGGTTCGTTATGGACCTTTAGTCCCAGTTCGTGCCACAAACCGGCACTGAAGGTGTGGTGACAGGCTGGCGTCAGTCTGGGGCCCCACGGGAACCTTTAGTCCCGGTTGGTGGCTCCAAGCGCGACTATAGGCTAACCTTTACTCGCGGTTGGAGCCACCAACCGGGACTAAAGGTCCCCCTATATTGAAAGCCTTTGGCGCCAGCCCGAGCAGAGTCCTCTATGTTCTTCCCCTTTCCTCTCCTCTCTGTTCTTTCTCTCTTCCTCGAGCTTATCCTCCATTTTTGCCAAAATTTGTCAAGATTTGGAGGCATCCCATCCATCCAATTGTTCACAAAGTTTAGCAACTTTGTCCTTTCATCTCTCATTGCTAGATTAGCTCTTGCAATGCTCTATAAGTATAGTAATTTGTGGGTTTTAGTTTTAGTTTGTATGTGGTAGTTTTTATGGTTTACTTTGTGCCTTCCCGTCCCCATCTTAACCACCGTCGATCGCCCGCACCGTTCTGTCGCCGGCACCACCTTGGTGAGCCTCTTCTTATTATCCTTTTTATAATAAAAAACCATGTTTATAAGATTTAGAGTTACTTGTATAGTTTTCTTACCTATATGGCATGGTTTCGAAATCCGTCCCCGTCGGCCCTCGTCCGGTTTATGATGCGGATCTGGTATATACTCTCTTTTATAACTCTTTGTTGTATTTCATGTTCATGACAATTATGCTAATCAAGTTGACATAGATGTTTTTATCTAGTAGATATGTGAACCGGAGATTCCAACCGACATAGATATTCTTGTCAAGAAGTTAAATTTAGTTGAAAAAGAAAACGAGTATTTGAAAGAAAAATTAAAAAGAGTTGAAGAAGAGAAGATGAAACTGGAGTTGTATGTTGCCGATGTCGTCAATGATCACAAGATCAAGATGGGTGCAATGTGGTTGAAGATTAGAAAATTTAAAAGATATTCCATTGATAGTGAGGCTTGGTATCACTATGCTATTGGATCAATTGTTACCTTAGTTGCGATGTTGATCGCATTTGTTGTTGCAATTAAATGCTTTAGCTAGAGAGTTTGTATGTTGTTTTATGAGAACAAGTGTATATGAACTTTATGTACGAACTTGTATTAATTTGGTCTTTTCGGTGTTGTGTAATGAAGATGAGCCGGCAATGGATGTATGACGACCGATGCTCTTTAATGGCGTGCATACTTTTCTGGTTGCGGCTAAGGAAAACAAGCGGCCGGATGGTTTTATGTATTGTCCATGTGCTGGCTGTAAGAATGATCGAAATTACTCTAACTCAAGAACCATTCACGTCCACCTGGTTGAGTCCGGATTCATGTCTAGCTATAACTATTGGACCAAGCACGGAGAAAGAGGGTTCCTAATGGAAGACAATAAAGAAGAAGAGGATGATGACAGCTATCCTGGCCATGGGTTCCATGAATACGATGGTACAACAATGGGGAAAGAAGCTGAGCCAACAATGCGGGAAGGAGCTGAAGAAGAGGCATCAGATGAGCCCGCTCATGATCTTGGTCGGGCCATTGCCGATGCGAAGAGAAATTGCCCAAGTGAAAAGGAGAAGCTGAAGTTGCAGCGCATGTTAGAGGATCACAAAAAAGGGTTGTACCCAAATTGCGAAGATGACAATAAAAAGCTGGGTACCACACTGGAATTGCTGCAATGGAAGGCAGAGAATGGTGTATCTAACAAGGCATTTCAAAAGTTGATGATAATGTTAAAGAAGAAGCTACCAAAGGACAACGAATTTCCAAAGAGTACGTACGAAGCAAAGAAGGTTGTTTGCCCTCTAGGATTAGAGGTCGTGAAGATACATGCATGCCCTACTGACTGCATCCTCTACCGTGGTGAGTACAAGGATTTGAATGCATGCCCGGTATGTTGTGCATTGCGCTATAAGATCATCCACGATGACCCTGGTGATGTTGAGGGCGAGTGCCCCAGGAAGAAGATTCCTGCCAAGGTGATGTGGTATGCTCCTATAGTACCATGGTTGAAACGTTTGTTCCAAAACAAAGAGCGTGCCAAGTTGATGCGATGGCAGAACAAAGACAGTAAGAAAGACGGGAAGTTGAGAGTGCTCGCTGACGGGTCGCGGTGGAGAAAAATCGAGAGAAATTGGAAGGACTTTGCAAAGGATGCAAGGAACTTATGTTTTGGTTTAAGTGCAGATGGCATTAATACTTTTGGGGAGCAGAACAGCAATCATAGCACATGGCCTGTGAATCAATGTATCTATAACCTTCCTCCTTTGTTGTGCATGAAGCAGAAGTTCATTATGATGCCAGTGCTCATACAAGGCCCCAAGCAACCCCGCAACGACATTGATGTGTACCTAAGGCCATTGGTTGATGGACTTTTACAGCTGTGGAATGGAAAAGGTGTACGTGCATGGGATGCGAAAGATCAGGAGGAATTAGACCTACATGCATAGCTCTTTGTAACCATCAATGATTGGCCTGCTCTCAGTAACCTTTCAGGACAGACAAACAATGGATACCACGCATGCACGCACTGTTTAGATGATACCGACAGTATATATTTGGATAAATGTAAGAGAAACGTGTATCTGGGGCATCATCGAGTTCTTCAGAGTAGGCATCCCGTAAGAAAGAAAGGCAAGCATTTCAAAGGTGAGGTAGATCACCGGAAGAAGCCTCGCCACCATACAGGTGATGAAATACTTGATATTGTCAATGATTCAAAAGTAATCTTTGGCAAGGGTCCTGGTATACAATCTGTTCCGAATGACGCTGACAAACGCGCACCCATGTGGAAGAAGAAATCTATATTTTGGGACCTACCATATTGGAAAGACCTCGAGGCCCGCTCTGCAATCGATGTGATGCACGTGACGAAGAATCTTTGCGTGAACCTGCTAGGCTTCTTGGATGTGTATGGGAAGACAAAAGATACGCCGGAGGCACGGGAGGACCAGCAACGTATGCACGGAAAAGACGGCATGGATCCAAAGCAGTTTCACGGTCATGACATCTATGCTCTTACCAAAGAAGAGAAGGAAATCTTCCTCGAATGTGTGCTCAGTATGAAGGGAATCTTCCCGTCGCCCCGCTGTGAGCTCCCCCCTCTCCCCTCTCTCCCTCGCCCCCTGTGCCGCCATGGTGGCGGCCGGCCCCTCCCCGGCCCGAATCCCCCTCCCCCAATTTTGATGAACACACACACACACACAATTTTGATAATTAGATGATTAATTAGATGTATTGACGATTAGATGATTATATGCAAGAATTTTGATGTATAGAAAAAAGTTAAGGAATTTTGACATTTGACGAATTTTGACATATATGCATGAATTTTGACATTTTTTTCACTACATGATTTGTTAGATGAATACAAAAAAGTGAAGGAATTTTGACATATGAGGAATTTTCATATTTTGATCCAATATATGTATAGAAAAAAGTTGATGAATTTTGACATTTGGTCCAATGTATAGCAATTAGTACTTGGAAAAGTTGCATATTTTAATGTTGTATTTGCAAAAGTTTGGTATGTATTAATGTGCAAGTAGTATTTGTTATGTATTTGCAAAAGTCGCGGGTCGTAAGGTTAGGAGATTCTGTTAGGATTCTAAAGGTTCCTCGTATATAAGAAATCACAATCAAGCATTTAAAAAAATCTTTAATTTGCATAGAATTTCTTCACGGAGTCAACGATGCCTGGCCCCCATCGACTCATTCGTGATGACGTCCTGCTTTAGAGGGGCAACGTTTGGGACTGGTCCCCGTCGGGCTGGCACTAGGAGGTGCTACATTCACGGGCGCACAACTTGGTGAGGAACCCGGGTCCCATCGTCGACCAAGATCTTCTTTGATGGCGTTCGCGTGGGACACTTTCGGTGCGGAGGCAGCCGGCCCTGCCGAAGGTGGTACGCCGCCGTGTCAGGGAGGAGGACGAGCACATCTGTCGGTACATGGATGCGTTGGACGCCAGGTTCTCCAATACCTGGTAGGTTCTTCAGGGATCTCACCTGAAGTATGATCATGTCATAGTTCCTTCTCTTTGGCTGTCCACCGCCTGCCGCGCGAGACGTCAACTAGATTTGTAGTAGTGATATTATATAATTAATATTATTCGAGATGTATTAGTAATAATATTCGAGATGTATTCGAGATGTGTTCGAGATTATATTCGATAATATTCGAGATGATTTAGTTGAGATTATATTCGATGATGCATATTATGTATGATTCACTTTTCCTTATTGATGCATGCATTCTAATTTGAATACTAAATTGTTTTATCTTTCTTCTGGGTTAGTTAAATAAAAGCTATGGACAATACCGGCAGAGAAGGAGAAGAGGCTCTGTTCAACATCATATGCTCCACGAGCCCAGAGCATGAACATGAAGATGATGACGGCTCGCAATATCTGAACAATTCCGGTGAGGGTTGTATGTTTGATGAAGATGAGAGAATAGATGAATTCGACAACGATGTTGACAAAGAAAATGTTCTTCAAATAACAAAGACCGGCGAGGTATATTTATTATATGAGCCATCCGGTGATCATTACATGTCTTAATTGAGTTGTGTATGTATTAACAAATCAATCTTTCTTCTTTTTGGCCTCCGGATTGAGCAAATCTTCTAGAAGTGACAGGGTAGTTCAAGGCCCGGCCAAAAAGTTGGACCCTGGCATAAAGTTCAGCATCGATTCCATCAATACATCAACTGGCGAACCGCTTGAACCTAAGAAAAATGCGACAAAGTTCAAGAATCAATGCGGAGTTATTGCCAGGGACCAAATCCCAATCTCCACACAAGAATGGAAAAAGTCAGCGAAGAGAGATCGAGAACGAGTTACTTTTGTCGATGAAAGAGCAAAAGATGTGCTTTGGACCGAGTTGATGTCACATTTCACACTACCAGGTAACTTGACAGATGCAGATCTGAAGAAAGTCAGAAACTATGCTCTTAAAAAGATGGTGATCGCATTCAACACCTTCAAGAAAAATGCATGGGCTGCATACGTGAAAGCAAACATGACGAATACAAAATTTGAGGGAGCACTGGTGAAGGCAAAAGATCACTGGGACGATTTCGTGAAGTTCAAGGAATCGGAACTAGCTAAGGAATGGTCGAGAAAGAACAAGATTAATGCCGCGAAAAAGTAGTGGCACCATACTCTGGGGCCAAGTGGCTACCAGACGGCCCTGCCTAAGTAGGATCAATCTGAAAAAGATATGATTAGTGTAGGGGTCACTCCAGTTAGAGTGACCTGGCCCCTGAGGTGCAGGAAATGGTTTTATGCACATGGGGGGAAGTTGGACCCAAAGACAGGGGCTATTCTGGTGAAGTCAAGTCTTAAAAAAGTGTCGGACGAAATTCTGATGAAAATCGAAGAAGCTCGAACGGGGGTGTTCACGCCCAACAGAGAGGACGACGAGCTTACACGCGCCGTGAAGAATCCTGAACACCTGGAAAGAATACGAGGGAAAGGTGTAGTTCCGTGGTTTGAGGGGTTTGCTGGTTGGAACGACGACTACAGACGTCGTGCGAGAAAGAAGATGCAGGAGCAGATCGACTCACTCAGCCAGGAAAGGGCGTCCCAGTAGCAGCATGAGAAGATCGATCCAGCATTGGATACCACCGTCTCATCTATGCTGAGAAGCGGCGTGGGTTCCGCCCCAGCCGATATCGAGGACGATGCACTGCTAGCTAGCTACCCTATGGATGATATCAAAGAAAGGACTAACTGTGAGCTATACATTAAAGTGGAGAACTTATCCATGAAGGTGGTGGACGGCTATGCTTTAGCAAATCCCCCAGAAGAAACCTTCCATTGCAATCCCCTTCCAGATGGCTATGCTCGTGTCGGGGTTGATGAAGTGATGTCAGCATATCACGAGCTACAACTTGACATTCCTGGAGGTGATGAGGAGAGAACACTGGGAGAGGCCATACATCATATCATTCTATGGAAAAAGGATTGCATCGTCTTTCCAAGGCCACCGACTCCTCCTCCAAGTCCGCCGCCACGTCAGTCGACTCCTCCTCCAAGTCCGGCACCGCGTAAGACGACTCCTCCTCCAAGTCTGGCACGACGTCAGCCAACTCCTCCTCCTCCAAGTCCGGCACCACGTCAGCCGACTCCTCATCCAGTTTCGACATAGCGTCAGCGTGCTCCGCTCCGTCGCCTAAGCAACAACAGAAGAGAGAGGCCGCAACTATGATGACTAGTGGTACAATAGGAAAGAAATACAAATATGGTCCAAGCCTCAAGCCTCTTTCGAAGTTGCCTTACCACCTGACCGACGAGGAACTCGACAGCGCAGTGGATGCCAATTTGAAGGCCCATTTTGGACCGAAACCGCCCCAGCCGCCAAAGGAGAAAGTACCTAAGCATGTCTCACAACACTTCATTGATATGGCTCGATTGGCTCAGAAGGACAGTGACTATGTGCGGCCTATCAAGAAGTCATATCTTGTAGGACAAAACGAGTCGAGCTCGAGCTCGAGCCAAGAAGTTGGCAAAAAATCGGGAAAACTATACCCTAGCTGGTAGAACAGGCAGTGCAATCGATCCCCGCGCTCATTGTACAAACACCTGTGAGTACAGCCGGTCGGCCAGAAGTAACCTAAGAACATATTAGGATGGCTAAAGAGGAGGGTGTCAGTGTTGAACAACTCCTAGGCCTTGAGGAAATCCCCGGGCTTACAGATTCAGAAGTAAAATATCAATATGCCCGCAGCAAACCTCTGGTCAAGCCTGAAGATGTCAAGCTTCTACCAACGAGAATGTATGATTTGCATACGTGGTACATGCAAATAAAATCAAATACCAATGAAGAGTCCCTCATGGTGAGAGTCAAGAAGAGGCATTACTTCCATCAAAAAGATCTGTGGATTCATTATGCAGAGTTGTTTCAGTTATTCAGTCAAGACGCACTCGACAAATCTTTAGTCAGTTGCTATTGTCTGTAAGTGATTTCTTTCTATAATTTAAGTCTCTAGCTAGTTGTGCTCTCATTCATTATCTGTAATTATCCTCACTATAGTCGTTTCTCTGGTATTATGCAGAATGAAGATGTATGAAATGAAACAAGCTGGATGCTATGGCATTGGGTTCATTGACCCAAATACGATTAATCAAAAGATATGGGAAACTGCATATTTGAGAAAAGACACAGAGAAAGCCATGCTAGAATTTTTGAAGCATCTAAACACCCAACCAAAAATACTACTTCCTTACAACTTCGAGCGAGTGTTACTATATATATATATATATATCTTATACTACAAATTCTACTTTTTTCTTACTAGATGTTAATAAGTGTTGTTGATGAGTTATGCAGTTACCACTGGATCTTGTTAATCATTGAAGTTGACAAAGGAAAAGTTGAAGTACTCGACTCGCTATTAAAGGATCCATCCGAATACGCAATCGTGAGGGGGCTGCTTGATAGGCAATTTCAATCGTTATCGCACTATGTCGGCCTCTTTAATTACTTTATTTCCTGATATCAACTAGTTAATAACTCATTTATTCATTTTCTTTGCTAGCAGGCAGGGCTTGGGCCAAGTTCATCAAACAGGTCGCAGACGACTGGGCACAACAACTAAAATGGGTGCGACCCAAGGTAATTAAGTACTACAAGCTAGCTAGCTACGTCTGTGCATCTCTTTAATTCTCGTTTCAATATCATTATCATGCTTGATTAATTATTACCTGAATGAATTTTATTCTCGTAAAGTGCATGAGGCAGGAGCAGGGGACTAGTTTATGCGCATACTACATTTGCGAGAACATTCGCATGATAACGTCTCAAAGGAGCAGAAACGAAAGAAACCGTTGGTTACGTTTGCCAGAACACTATCCATAATTTTTTTATCATGATCTAGCTAATATGTATATGTACACAACTAATATATTCATCTTGATCTCCATCTTGTAGCTGACACAGATGCGGGGCCAGCTCATACAAGAGGCTCGGGTATGAATAATTCAAGAGAAATTAGCTGGATTTCTGGTCGACCAGGTCATAGATCGCAAAGGAAAATACCATTACAAGATCAAGAACAAGAAGCAGTAATGCCTGCATATATATGTAATAATCCTCAAATTATAGGAGAAATTACATATATATATGTATGTATTGTTGGGGAACGTCGCATGGGAAACAAAAAATTTCCTACGCACATGCAAACCTATCCATGGTGATGAGCATCTACGAGAGGGAGAGTGGATCTACATACCCTTGTAGATCGCTAAGCGGGAAGCGTTAAGAAACGCGGTTGGTGTAGTCGAACATCTTCGCGATCCAAATCGCCGAGCGTCCCGCGATCTCATCACGATCCGTCCCGCGATCCAATCACGATCCGTCCCGTGAACTCATCACGATCCATCCCGCGATCTCATGACGATCCGTCTCACGATCTTGATCACGATCTGTCCTGTGAACTCATCACGAACGGTCCGCGATCTCATCACGAACTGTCTCGCGATCTCGATCACGGTCCTTCCGATCTAGCGCCGAACGGACGGCACCTCCGCGTTCAGCACACGTGCAGCTTGATGACGATCTCCACCATCTTGATCCAGCAAGAGGAGGTGGAGAGGAGAGAGAGTTAACCGATAGCGTGACGGCGCTCCGGTGATGGTGGTGGAGTGATTCCGACAGGGCTTCGCCTAAGCGCTGCGGAAAACCGATCTAGAGGAGAAACTGTGCACCGGTGAAACGGGTAGCACGTGGCCGGAAATTCTATCCAAAAACCACCCAATCCACTAGTATATATAGGAGTAGAGGAGAGGAGAGGCAGCCAAGGCCTTTGGGTCGGCCGAAATAGGAGGTGGGAAGCAATCCTACTTCACCTCCAATCCTAGTTGGAGTAGGATTGCCTCCTATTGGCTGATTTTCCACCTTTTGCTTTAGGACTTTCTCTCCTGCGCCATGGGCCTTTGTGGCTGTTTTCCTAGCCCACTAAGGGCTGGTTAATACTCTCCCACAGCCCATGGACCTCTTGGGGTCGAAGTACCCCTCCCGGAGGTCTCCTGGTACACTACCGGCACTCCCGGTACACTACTGGCACTCCCGATACACTACCGATGAGCCCGAAACTTTTCCGGAAATGAAACTGGGACTTCCTATATATGAATCTTTACCTTCGTACCATTCCGGAGCTCCTCGTGACGTCCGGGATCTCATCCGGGACTACGAACAAACTTCGGTCACCACCATACATAACTCTACACTACCGAAACGTCACCGAACCTTAAGTGTGCAGACCCTGCGGGTTCGAGAACTATGTAGACATGACCGAGACACCTCTACGGTCAATAACCAATGGCGGGACCTGGACGTCCACATTGGTTCCCACATATTCTACGAAGATCTTTATCGGTCGAACCTCTATGTCAAGGATTCAGTTAATCCCGTATAACGTTCCCTTTGTTCTTCGGTATGTTACTTGCCCGAGATTCGATCGTCGGTATCTCCATACCTAGTTCAACCTCGTTACCGGCAAGTCTCTTTACTCGTTCCATAATACAAGATCCCACAACTAGAAATTAGTCACATTGCTTGCAAGGCTTATTGTGATGTTGCATTACCGAGTGGGCCCCGAGATACCTCTCCGTTACACGGAGTAACAAATCCCAGTCTCGATCCATGCCAACTCAACAGACACCATCGGAGATACCTATAGAGCACCTTTATAGTCACCCAGTTATGTTGCGACGTTTGATACACACAAGGCACTCCTCCAATATCCGCGAGTTGCATGATCTCATGGTCATAGAAACATATACTTGACATGCAGAAAACAGTAGCAATAAACTGACATGATCATATGCTATGTTTGTAGTTTGGGTCTTATCCATCACATCATTCTCCTAATGATGTGATCCCGTTATCAAATGACATCTCATGTCCATGGCTAGGAAACCTTAACCATCCTTTGATCAACGAGCTAGTCCATTAGAGGCATACTAGGGACATGGTTTTGTCTATGTATCCAGACATGCATTTAAGTCTCCGATCAATACAATTATAGCATGGATAATAAACGATTATCATGAACAAGGAAATATGATAATAACTAATTTATTATTGCCTCTAGGGCATATTTCCAATAGTCTCCCACTTGCACTAGAGTCAATAATCTAGTTCACATCACCATGTGATTCGCATTGTTATGAATCTAACACCCAATGAGTTCTGGGGCTCGATCATGCTTTGCATGTGAGAGAGGTCTTATAGTCAACGGGTCTGCAATATTCAGATCCATGTGTACTTTGCAAATCTCTATGTCAAACCGTAAACACTGCTACCACACTCCACTTGGTACTATTTCCAAATGGCTGCTCCACTATATGTATCCAGATTGCTTCTACTAGTCATCCGGATAGGTGTTAAAGCTTGCATCGACATAACTCTTTACGACGAACTCTTTATCACCTCCATAATCAAGAAACATTTCCTTAGTCCTCTGGTTACTAAGGATAATTCCGACCGCTGTCCAGTGATCCACTCCTGGACCACACTTGTACCCCTTGACAGACTCATGGCAAGGCACACACAGGTGCGGTACACAGCATGGCATACTATACAGAGCCTATGGCTAAGGCATAGGGGACGACGTTCGTCCTTTCTCTTCCTTCTGCTGTGGTCCAGCTTTGAGTCTCACTCAACTTCACACCTTACAAATCAGGCGAGAACTCTTTCTCTGACTGATCCATTTTGAACTCTTTCAAAATCTTTGTCAAGGTATGTACACATTGAAAGTCTCATCAAGTCATCTTGATCTATCTATATAGATCTTGATGCTCAACAATTTGGTAGCTTTATCCAGGTCTTCCTTTGAAAATCACTTTCCAAACAACCATTTATGATTTCCAGAAATCCTACATTATTTCCGATCAACAATATGTCATCCACATATACTTATCAGAAATTCTATAGTGCTCCCACTCACTTTGTTGCAAATACAAGTTTCTCGTAAACTTTGTATAAACTCAAAAACTTTGATCAACTCATCAAAGCGTATATTCCAACTCCGAGATGCTTGCTTCAGTCCATGGAAGGATCACCGAAGCTTGCACACCTTTTAGCATCCTTAGGACTGACAAAACCTTCTGGTTGTATCACATACAACCTTTCCTCAAGTAAGTCGTTAAGGAAACAATGTTTTGACATTCATCTGCCAGATTTCATAATTGAAAACGCAGCAACTTCTAACATAATTCCAACAGACTCTAGCATCGCTACGAGTGAGAAAGTCTCATCGCAGTCAACCCCTTGAACTTGTCACAAACATCTTTGCAACAAGTCGAGCTTTACAAATGGTGACAATTACCATCAGCGTCTGTCTTCATTTTAAAGATCCATTTGTACTCAATGACCTGCTATCCAACGAGCAAGTCTACCAAAGTCTATACTTGGTTTTCATACATGGATCCTATCTCGGATTTCATGTCCCCCAACCATTTGTCAGAATCCGGGTACATCATCGCTTCTCCATAGCTCGTAGGTTCATCGTTGTCCAACAACATGACCTCCAAGACAGAGTTGTTGTACCGCTTAGGAGCAGTACACATCCTTGTCGACCTACGAAGTTCGATAGTAACTTGATCCTGAAGTTTCATGATCATCATCATTAACTTCCTCTTCAACTAATGTAGGCTTCACAGAAACATCTTTCCGCGCTGCGCTATTCTCTGGTTGAACAAAGGTTTAACAACCTCATCAAGTTCTATCTTCCTCCCACTCAATTCTTTCGAGAGAAACTTTTTCTCGAGAAAGGACCCAGTTCTAGCAACAAACACTTTGCACTCGGATCTGAGATAGAAGGCATACCCATCTGTTCTTAGGGTATTCTATGAAGATACATTTGTCCGCTTTGGGTTCTAGCTTATTATGTGAAAACATTTTCCACACAAGCATCGCAGCCCCAAACATTAAGAAATGACAGCTTAGGTTTCTGTCAAACCATAATTCACTCGGTGTCATCTCAACGGATTTAGATGGTGCCCTATTTAAAGTGAATGTAGTTGTCTCTAATGCATAACCCCAAAATTATAGTAGTAAAACGATAAGAGACATCATAGCACGCACCATATCCAATAGAGCATGACTATGATGTTCGGACACACCATCACACTATGGTGTTCCAGGTGGCGTTAGTTGTGAAACAAATTTCACATTGTCTTAAGTTGTATGACAAACTCGTAACTCAGATATTCACCTCCACGATCATATCGCAGTCATTTTTATCTTCTTGTCACGATGATCTTAAACTTCACTCTGAATTTGCTTGAACCTTTCAAACGATTCAGACTTGTGTTTCATTAAGTAAATATACACTATATCTACTCAAATCATTAGTGAAGGTAAGAAAATAACGATATCCACTGCATGCTACAAGACTCACTGGATTGCATACATCAACATGTATCATTTCCAATGAATAACTTCCCGCTCCATCCAACGGGATCCTTTAGTCATCTTGCCCAAGAGGCATGGTTCGCATGTCTCAACCGATTCGAAATCGAATGAGTCCAAAGATCCATCAGCATGGAGTTTCTTCATGCGCTTTATACCAATATGACATTCTGCGGTAGTGCCACAAATATGTGATACTATCATTATTAACTTTGTATCTTTTGACATCAATGTTATGAACATGTGTATTACTACGATCAAGATTTCAACAAACCATTCTCACTGGGTGCATGACCATTGAAGGTATTATTCATGTAAATAGAATAACCATTATTCTCTAGCTTTAAATGAATAACCGTATTGCAACAAACATGATCTAATCATGTCCATGCTCAACGCAAAACACCAAATAACATTTATTCAGGTTCCTCACTAATCCTGAAGGTAAGGAGAGCGTGCGATGTTGATCACATCAACCTTGAAAACAGTTCCAACACATATCGTCACCTCACCCTTAGCAAGTTCTCCGTTTATCCCGTAGCTTTTATTTTGAGTTACTAACATTTAGCAACCGAACCGGTATCCAATACCCAGGTGCTACTAGGAGTACTAGCAAGGTACACATTAATAACTCGTATATCAAATATATTTCTATCGATGTTGCCAGCCTTCTTATCTACCAAGCATCTAGGGTTGTTCCGCTTCAGCGACTGCTCACCTCATAATAGAAGCACTTAGTCTCGAGTTTGAGTTCAAATTTGGGTTGCTTCACTGGAGCAGCAACTGACTTGCTATCCATGAAGTTTCCCTCCTTGCTGTTGCCCTTCTTGAAACTAGTGGTTTGATTAACCATCAACACTTGACGCTCCTTTTTGATTTCTACCTTCGCAGTGTCAAACATCGCGAACAACTCAGGAATCATTATTTCTATCCCTGGCAATTTATAGTTCATCACCAAGTTCTAGTAGCTTAGTGACAGTGACTTGGAGAACTATGTCAATCACTATCTTATCTAGAAGATCAACTCCCACTTGATTCAAGCGATTGTAGCACCCAGACAATCTAAGTACATGCTCAACGCTTGAGCTATTCTCTTTCATCTTGCAGGCAAAGAATCTTGTTGGAGATCTCATATCTCGCAACACGGGCACGAGCCTGAGATCCTAATTTCAGCTCTTAGAAACATCTCATATGTTCCGTGACGTTCAAAACGTTTTGGAGCCTCAATTCTAAGCCGTAATGCATGACGCACTAAACTATTAAGTAGTCATCAGAACGTGCCTGTCAGATGTTCACTACATCTACAGACGACGCTAGAGGGGTCGGCGCACCGAGCAGTGCATTAAGGACATAAGACTTCTGTGCAGCAATGAGGACAATCCTCAGATCACGGACCCAGTCCGCAATATTGCTACCATCATCTTTCAATTCTATTTCTCTAGGAACATATAAAAATACAAGGGAGCTACAATGTGAGCTAGTAATATACAACATAATTTGCAAAGACACTTTGACTATGTTCATGATAATGAGTTCAATTAATCATATTACTTAAGAACTCCCACTCAAATTGACATCCCTCCGATCATTCGAGTGATACATGATCCAAATTCACCAACTCAAGTCCGATCATCACGTGAGTTGAGGTGGCTGCAATGGTGAACATCATTATGTTGATCATATCTACTATATGACTCATGTTCGACCTTTCAGTCTCTCGTGTTCCGAGGCCATGTCTGTACATGCTAGGCTCGTCAAGTTTAACCCAAGTGTTCTGCGTGTGCAACACTGGCTTGCACCCGTTGTATGTGAACATAGAGTCTATCACACCCGATCATCACGTGGTGTCTCAACACGACGAACTTTCGCAACGGTGCACACTCGGGGAGAACACAATTTATCTTGAAATTAAGTGAGGGATCACCTTATAATGCTACCGTCGTCCTAAGCAAAACAAGGTGCATAAAAGGATTAACATCACATGCAAACCATAAGTGACATGATATGGCCATGATCTTGTGCTTTTGATCTCCATCATGAAAGCACCGGCATGATCTCCATCGTCACCGGCATGACACCATGATCTCCATCATCTTGATCTCCATCAACGTGTCGCCATCGGGGTCGTCACGCCCTGCATGCTTCTACTATTATTGCTACCATAGCGATAAAGTAAAGCATTACATAGCGCTTAATGATTGACACACAGGTCATACAATAATTAAAGACAACCCTATGGCTCCTGCCAGTTGCCATATTCATCGACATGCAAGTCGTGATAATCTATACATCACATGATCATCTCATACATCACATATATCACATCATGTAATTGGCCATATCATATCACAACATACCCTGCAAAAACAAGTTAGACGTTCTCTAATTGTTGTTGCATGTTTTACGTGGCTGCTACGGGTATCTAGCAAGAACAATTCTCACCTATGCATAAACCACAACGGTGATACACTAGTTTGCTTTTCAACCTTCTCAAGGACCGCCTTTGTCGAATCCGATCCAACTAAAGTGAGAGAAACTGTCACCCGCAAGCCATCTAGGCAACAAGTTGCGTCGAGGGAACCGGTCTCTCGTAAGCGTACGAGTAATGTTGGTCCGGGCCGCTTCATCTCACAATCCCGCTAAACCAAAATACGACCAAGGGAGGAAGCAATCTAAGCATCAACGCCCACAAACCTTTTGTGTTCTACTCGAGATCTCATCGAACCATCAACCTAGCTCATGATGCCACTGTTGGGGAACGTCTCATGGGAAACAAAAAATTTCCTACGCACACGCAAACCTATCCATGGTGATGAGCATCTACGAGAGGGAGAGTGGATCTACATACCCTTGTAGATCGCTAAGCGGGAAGCGTTAAGAAACGCGGTTGGTGTAGTCGAACATCTTCGCGATCCAAATCGCCGAGCATCCCGCGATCTCATCACGATCCGTCCCGCGATCCAATCACGATCTATCCCGTGAACTCATCACGATCCATCCCGCGATCTCATCACGATCCGTCACATGATCTTGATCACGATCTGTCCCGTGAACTCATCACGATCCGTTCCGCGATCTCATCACGAACTGTCTCGCGATCTCGATCACGGTCCTTCCGATCTATCGCCGAACGGACGGTACCTCCGCGTTCAGCACACGTGCAGCTTGATGACGATCTCCACCATCTTGATCCAGCAAGAGGAGGTGGAGAGGAGAGAGAGTTCACCGACAGCGTGACGGCGCTCCGGTGATGGTGGTGGAGTGATTCTGACAGGCCTTCGCCTAAGCGCTGCGGAAAACCGATCTAGAGGAGAAACTGTGCACCGGTGAAACGGGTAGCACGTGGCCGGAAATTCTGTCCAAAAACCACCCAATCCACTAGTATATATAGGAGGAGAGGAGAGGAGAGGCAGCCAAGGCCTTTGGGTCGGCCGAAATAGGAGGTGGGAAGCAATCCTACTTCACCTCCAATCCTAGTTGGAGTAGGATTGCCTCCTATTGACTGATTTTTCACCTTTTGCTTTAGGACTTTCTCTCCTGCGCCATGGGCCTTTGTGGCTGTTTTCCCAGCCCACTAAGGTCTGGTTAATACTCTCCCAAAGCCCATGGACCTCTTGGGGTCGAAGTACCCCTCCCGGAGGTCTCCCGGTACACTACCGGCACTCCCGGTACACTACCGGCACTCCCGGTACACTACCGATGAGCCCGAAACTTTTCCAGAAACCAAACTGGGACTTCCTATATATGAATCTTTACCTCCGGACCATTCCAGAGCTCCTCGTGACGTCCGGGATCTCATCCGGGACTCCGAACAAACTTCGGTCACCACCATACATAACTCTACACTACCGAAACGTCACCAAACCTTAAGTGTGCAGACCCTTTGGGTTCGAGAACTATGTAGACATGACCGAGACACCTCTACGGTCAATAACCAATGGCGGGACCTGGACGTCCACATTGGTTCCTACATATTCTACCAAGATCTTTATCGGTCGAACCTCTATGTCAAGGATTCAGTTAATCCCGTATAACGTTCCCTTTGTTCTTCGGTATGTTACTTGCCCAAGATTCGATCGTCGGTATCTCCATACCTAGTTCAACCTAGTTACCGGCAAGTCTCTTTACTCGTTCCGTAATACAAGATCCCGCAACTAGAAATTAGTCACATTGCTTGCAAGGCTTATTGTGATGTTGCATTACCGAGTGGGCC
Organism: Hordeum marinum; assembly: GCA_022496015.1. Classification (NCBI taxonomy): domain Eukaryota; kingdom Viridiplantae; phylum Streptophyta; class Magnoliopsida; order Poales; family Poaceae; genus Hordeum; species Hordeum marinum. The sequence goes on from CM039678.1 coordinate 561,377,772, forward strand.
CCGAGATACCTCTCCGTTACACGGAGTAACAAATCCCAGTCTCGATCCATGCCAACTCAACAGACACCATCAGAGATACCTGTAGAGCACCTTTATAGTCACCCAGTTACGTTGCGACGTTTGATACACACAAGGCACTCCTCCGATATCCGTGAGTTGCATGATCTCATGGTCATAGAAACATATACTTGACATGTAGAAAACAGTAGCAATAAACTGACACGATCATATGCTATGTTTGTAGTTTGGGTCTTATCCATCACATCATTCTCCTAATGATGTGATCCCGTTATCAAATGACATCTCATGTCCATGGCTAGGAAACCTTAACCATCCTTTGATCAACGAGCTAGTCCATTAGAGGCATACTAGGGACATGGTTTTGTCTATGTATCCACACATGCATTTAAGTCTCCGATCAATACAATTATAGCATGGATAATAAACGATTATCATGAACAAGGAAATATGATAATAACTAATTTATTATTACCTCTCGGGCATATTTCCAATATGTATGTATGTATGTATGTATGTGAATGGTCGTCGTACTAGCAATTCGATGAGATATATATGTATATGATCGGTTCTACGAGAAATTCTATTTATATTTATATATATGCACAACGTGTGTACAATATGTAGTAGCGAACTATATGTTTGAAATGAATGTTAATTAAATGGAAAACACAAAATGAAAAGGAAAATTAAACCATAATTAATTCATAAACCCCTAAAGAATTAAAAGGAAAAATAAAACAAAATAAAAAAACTAAATACTTTTAGTCTCGATTGGTGTTACCAACCGGGACTAAACACTAGTAGAAAACAGGGCATTGGTTTGGGTCGGGCCAGCACATTAGCCCTGGTTCAGTCACGAACCGGGATCAATGGGGCAACAACCCCGGTTCGTGAGGCCAGGGGGCCGGGCGGGCCACATGGGGCATTCGTCCCGGTTCGTCTGGAACCTTTTGTCCCGGTTCTAGACACGAACCGGAACCAATGTGCCTCGCTCCTGGCCCACAACCATTGGTCCCGGTTCGTGGCTGGAACCGGGACCAATGAGATGTCTCTATATACCCCTCTCGCCAGCGAGCAGAGCACTCCACATTGCTCTGTTTTTCAGGCCGGCGAGGGGGAGTTTTGTGATTCTCTAGCTCACCTCCTGTGCACATGAGGTGTTTGATGAAATGCCCAAGCCAAACTTAAGGTTTCTCCTCTTGAAGCTCCTTGGCCAAACTCCATTTTTGTCAAGATTTGTCTACGTTTGGCGGTCCGTCCTCTCCTGTCCCCGTCCTGAAACCGCCGTCGATCGCCCGGTGGTGAGCCTCTTGATCTTATCTTCTTGCTAAAATAAAATATACTTACTTGTATGATTTTCTTACTTTTATTATTGTTTGTTATTATATAGTGCCATGGTTATGGTATCCGCCCACGTCGGCCCTCGTCCAGTCTATGATTCAGATATTGTATATTATCTTTTATATAACTATTTCACATATCTAATGTCTTTGATAATTAATTATGTCACCAACTTGACGTAGATGTTTTTATCTATAAGAAGTAGTTGAACCAGAAATTCCAACCGACTATGCAATTATGCTCGACAAGTTAACAGAAGCTGAAAAAGAAATCGATAATTTGAAAGAAAAATTGAAAAGAACTGAAGATGACATGATGGGATTGGAGTTGCATGTTGCCGATATCGTCGACCATCACAAGACCAAGATGGATGCAATGCACTTGAAGCTTAGAACGATTAGAAAATATGCCATCCATACCGAGGCTTGGTATCATTATGTCGTTGGATCAATTGGTACCTTAGTAGCAGTTATGATTGCATTTGTTGTTGCATTTAAATTTTTTATGTAGTTTCGCTGTATGTTTTAATTAGATGCTCTAGAGAGCTATATGTTGTTCAATAATGACAACTATGTATGAACTGTACGTATTTATTTTGGTCATTATAATACTTTGACTTTAATGTGATGATGAATTTCTATTAATTTGGTCACTTCTCTATTCATGATATGTTGTAATGTTTATTATATAACGCACGCAGATGAACCGGCAATGGATGTATGGTGACCAACGCACCTCCGAGTATATTAAGGTCCTGCATAATTTTGAACACACAAAAAATCTGGAGTTCATATAAGTTCATGAAAATGAAATGCCTTTTATAACCGATGAGTTTCCGTCCGGAACCCTGATACTTCGAAAGAGACTGTCCGTTTTGTACACGAAGTGCATCCAGCTTTTGTCATAACCCTCTCAACTTTTTAGCACATGCTATGTAGGTGATGATATCATGCCAACTTTCAACCTTTTCAGAGTTCATTTGTACTGCTTTTCAATTTCAGGGTCATTTAGCTCCAAAAAAAATCAATAACTGCATGAAATATAACAAATGATGTCGGCAAGGGTTAAAAAATGATGATATATCTTCGAATGGTGCATTTTGAACACACAAAAAGCCCGGAGTTCAAATAAGTTCAAGAAAATGAAATGCCTTTTGTAACAGATGACTTTCCTTCTGGAACCCTGATACATCCAAAGAGATTGTCCGTTTTGTACACGAAGTGCATCCAGCTTTTGCCGTAACCCTCTCAACTTTTTAGCACATGCTATGTGGGTGAAATGATGATACCATGCCAACTTTCAACCTTTTCAGAGTTCATTTGTAGTGCTTTTCAATTTCAGGGCCATTTAGCTCAAAAAAATCAATAACTGCATGAAAAATAACAAATGATGTCGGAAAGGGTCGAAAATTGATGATGTGACATTGAATGGTGGATTTTGAACACACAAAAAGCCTCGAGTTCAAATGAGTTCAAGAAAATGAAATGCCTTTTGTAACCGATGACTTTCCGTCTGGAACCCTGATACATCCAAAGAGATTGTCCGTTTTGTACACGAAGTGCATCCAGATTTTGCCGTAACCCTCTCAACTTTTTAGCACATGCTATGTGGATGAAATGATGATACCATGCCAACTTTCAACCTTTTCAGAGTTAATTTGTAGTGCTTTTCAATTTCAGGGTCATTTAGCTCAAAAAAATCAATAACTGCATGAAAAATAACAAATGATGTCGGGAAGGGTTGAAAATTGATGATGTGGCTTTGAATGGTGCATTTTGAACACACAAAAATCCTAGAGTTCAAATAAGTTCAAGAAAATGAAATGCCTTTTGTAACCGATGAGTTTCCGTCCAAAACCCTGATACTTCGAAAGAGACTGTCGTTTTGTACACGAACTGCATTAAGGTTTTGCCGTAACCCTCTGAACTTTTTAGCACATGCTATGTGGGTGAAATGATGATGCCATGCAACTTTCAACCTTTTCAGAGTTCATTTGTAGTGCTTTTCAATTTCAGCGTCATTCAGCTCACAAAAATCAATAACTGCATGAAAAATAACAAATGATGTTGGGAAGGATTGAAAATTGATGATGTGGCTTTGAATGGTGCATTTTGAGCACACAAAAAGCCTGGAGTTCAAATAAGTTCAAGAAAATGAAATGACTTTGGTAACCGATGAGTTTCCGTCCGAAACCCTGATACTTCGAAAGATACTGGTTGTTTTGTATACGAAGTGCATCTAGCTTTTGCCGTAACCCCTTTCAACTTTTTAGCACATGCTATGTGGGTGAAATGATGATACCATGCCAACATTCAACCTTTTGAGAGTTCATTTGTAGTGCTTTTGAATTTGAGGGTCATTTAGCTTAAAAAATCAATAACTAAAATTATAAACCTCTAGCATTTTTGAAACTAAAATTATATAAAACCTAAAAATTATCAAATTGAATATAATGTTAAAACAAAGTAATATTAAATAGCAGGAAAAATAGCAAAGAAATAACATAAAAAGTAGAAAAAGTGAAAATAGATGCGCTTACACTGAAATTCAACCTAAATTCAACGTGCTAGTTAGACACCTAACTAGCATTTTGAATTTAGGTCAAATTTCGTGTATAAGGGCATCTATTTTCACTATGAGAGGAGCTTCACAGGTCAAGCGCATCGGGGCTTATAAACAGGTGTTGTCTTCCCTTGACTAGCGAGGTGGGACTAAACATCTGCTGCTTCCCCATCGGCCGACGAAAAGGGACCAGTGGTCTCGGTTGGTGGCACCAACCAGGACCAATGCCCACCTTTAGGTACCTTTGGTCCCGGTTGGTGGCACCAACCTAGACGAAAGGGGGGCATTGGTCCCGGTTGGTGCCACCAACCGGGACCAAATTCCTGTTTTCAGGTGGGCATTGGTACCGGTTGGTGCCACCAACCGGGACCAATGCTTCTTCTATATAAGAAGCACTTAGGAAATTCACAGTTTTCATTGCCACTTCGCTGAGCCCACCGTCCTCGAGTCCCCGTCGTCGCTTGCCGCCCCGAGCCCGCCGTCGCCGTCGCCGTCGCCGTCCCCATCGCCGCCCCCGTCGCCTCCCCGTTGCCACCCCCGCCGTCGTCATCCCCCTCCCCGTCCCCGTCGCTTCCCCTGTCGCCCCCATCGCCGCCTCGCCTCGTCGCCGACCCCGCTGCCCCCGTCGCCGCCCCACCACCGTCGCCTCCTCCCCCGTCACCCCCGTCACCGCCCCGCCCTCGTCGCCGCCCCTGTCGCCACCCCACCGCCGTTGCCGCCTCCCCCGTCGCCCCGTCGCCGCCCCGCCCTCGTCGCCGCCCCCGCCGCCCCCGTCGCTGCCCCTCCCCCGCCGCCCCCGTCGCCGCCTCACTCCTGTCGCCTCCCCGGCCGCCCCTTCGCCGCCCCGTCCCCGTCGTCGCCCCGCCCCCGTCGCCGCCCCCGTAGTGAGCCGCCACCGCCCCGGCTCTGTGCAATCTCTTTTTAAAATATATGTTGATTTTTTTATATGATGAATGTTTATGTTAGATTAGTATGTGTATGTTAGATTGCAAATTTTTTTATGATGAATGTTTATGTTAGATTAGTATGTTTAAGATGAATGTTTATGTTAGATTAGTAAGTTTATGATGAATGTTTATGTTAGATTAGTATGTTAATGATGAAAAATTTTGGGTTTTACCAAAAATTAGTGATTAAACGAGAAGAAAACGTTCTCATAGGAATTTGTCGATGATGCCCGGCCCGCATCCTCGTCGTTGAGTAGTCCGCGAGAGCGTGCTTGATAGGCGCCATGTCCGGGACTGGGCTTTGCCGAGCTGGCACTAGGAGGTGCTACCTTCCCGGGCTCGGAGGTTGGTGAGGAATGCAGGTATCATCATCGACCTGGACCTTCTGTGATGGCGGTCACGCGGGCCACTTTTAGTGCGGAGGGAGCGGGCACCCACAAAGGTGGTACGTCGCCGTGTCAGGGAGGAGGACGAGCATGTCCGTCGCTACATGGCGGCGGCGGCGTTGGACGCTTGGTTCGACAATACCTACCAGATCCTTCAGGATTCTCACTTGAGTTATGATCCTGTGATGGTTCCTTATCTTTGGGTGTCCACCGTCGGCAACTCATAGACCGCTAGTGAACCGAGTTCACCGTCCTCCACTTTGGATTCTAGGATATTCGATCTGTATATGATAATATTCGAGATGTATTAGCTAATATTTGATGATGCATTAACTGGATTATTCCGGATGATGTAGTAGTGATATTATATTCGAGGTCATTATAAATATTAATGTATTTGTGATATTTTATTGGTATAATGCGTGTGTGACTTTCGGTCTGTCGTTGCTCCTTGTGTGACTTTCATGTGTGTTCTTGATGGAGGAATCCCGACTATTGTCGTGGTGGGCGCCTCCTCTTTTTTCTCTTCTTTACGATATACTCGTCTATATATTATGCAAGAAGAGAAGAGGGGAGGCGTCCATCACCGATGGTCGAACTGTTACTGTGAGAGAGTGCCCACCAACATATATACACCACCATATTAGTGTGAGAGAGAGCGTACCAACACACCATGAGATATGAGAGTTACTTAAGGAAAGCCTTGATGGACCGAAAGTCACACACTCATTAGGATCCAAAGTGTGCCATAATTCTTGAACTGGCTTATTCAGGATGATGTATTAGTGATATTATATCCGAGTTCATTATAAATGTATTTGTGATTTGCAAGTCATTCCGGTAAAACATAGGGAATTTTTTCTGTGTCATTGCTCGATATATGAAACAGGTTGACTTTAGGTCTGTTTTGGCTGCTTGTGTGTCTTTTAGTGAGGGAGAGTGTCCACCATATATATATATATATGTGTGTGTGTGTATATATATATATGAGAGGAAGAATCCCGACTGTTGTCGTGGGGGTCGCTTCTCTTTCGTTCCAGTGTGCTAGACATTTTGGTGTAATGCACTCTGGGACGAATGGACGAGCCACCATCAGCGACGGTCACAATATCAGAGGGACTGCCTACCATATACGTGAGACCAGAGTTTAGGAAGGAAAGACTCGACAGACCTAAAGTTAACCCGTTGCATATTGAGTAATAGTGATTTGTGTGTTGATTAGTTTTCTCATAGTTTCCTTCGATCGATTTTAAATGTTTCAACTATGAACATAGGAAATGTCTGACGACGAAAGTGAATTTGGTTTGTGCGAATACTATAAAAACGAGCGCGACCTGTGTGACAAGACTTTCCTAGTTGATGGTAGGCGCTTCAGCATCATGCTGGATGAGACCTTCGAAGTGGATACAGTAAGTCAGAATGACAAGTCTTTTTTCGTAATTAAGCATGACTTCTGTCTCTTTTGCCTCAACTTATAAGTAATTTTAACTTTTTACTGTTCTACTAGCGTATCCCTGCCATGCAAGAATTGCTGTCTTGGATAAGATTGGTTTCGATACTAAAAAAATATGGAGGTAAAGATAGTTCACTTGAGGACCGAGCATGGTTTTACTTTGCGGTAAAATTGTACCATGCAGACACCTATTGCTATTTTGAATGCAAAAGTGGGCAAGCACTATGCAAGACTTATGCATTTGAGCCTAATATGCTTATCACCTTTGATATTCGTCCGGAAGATGAAATTGAAGGTAATATCGACATCTGGGTCGATGTGCAGACGCCTCCGGTTCTACCATTATGTGAGTTTCTTAACCATATTTATTAAGTAATTTATATTGTTTATTTAAAAATAGTTGACAACTTATTTGCATTGATAGATTATTTTCATTCTTCAAAAAATGTACGGAAGATGGTAGACAAAACCTACTACTACAGTGATGAAGCAGAATTAACTTATAAGGAGAAAGATCATCTTATCGCATTTCTTAGTCATCTTGAGAATTACAATAGCTATTATCAAACTCCTACACATTATGGTCAAGACGTGCCAATAATGCACGTGGTGAACTACGGTAACATCCATGGAGATTGCATGGTAAGATTTTAATTCTACTATTACGACAGTCGTGCATCTTTTGCATAAATTCTTCTAAAACTAAACTACATTGCTAACTCCAAAGTTATTACTATGTTTTTTAACAGAAAATCACGGAGGATTGTGTGCCTCATCTGATGTTTCCGAGAGGTCGCATTGTTGTTACTAGCTTAGGGCCACCACGGCCAGGTCAACGTACGCATCACTCCTGTCCATACCGGATTTCTAAAACCGATGGAGTCATGACAATCAATGATTGGAAAAAATGTATGCTCAATCGTAGAGAGCTACTTGGAAGCAACATTGTGCGTAGGCCAAGAATGGGAGACAGGATGATCTCCGTTCTCCATAATGGAGAGTGAGGGCCTATCTTATTTTATGATATTGTACCTAAGAGAGGGTACAGTAGGTCCTACGAGATAGGAGTACGTAGGTCCTAGGTACAATGTGGTATTATGTGCTACAATGTGTTAGAGTTGATGAGGAGGAGGAGGAGGAGGAGATGTGATTATGACTAGTGACCAATTTGTTATATGATGTCTCATTGACGAAAATGGTGATTAAATTGTCACGGAGATAAGAGAGATCACTTCTCTCTATTAGCTATCTAACAAAATATATGAAACCCCTAAATTAACCCTCCAAAACCCTCAAAATCCCCCATCTTAAAAAAAACAGCTCCTCAGCTGCTGACGCGTGGATGCTCTTTGGTCCTGGTTGGTGTTACCAACCGGGACCAAAGGCCCTCCTCCCTGGGCTCAGCGGAGCAGCCACGTGTAGCCCCATCTGTCCCGGTTCGTAAGCGAACCGGGACTAAAGGTCGTGGGCTTTAGTTCCGGCACATTAGTCCCGGTTCCAGAACCGGGACAAATGGGCCTTACGAACCGGGACAAATGGGCCTTTTTCCACTAGTGAAAGGTCCCCGAGCCCACGGCGTCGTCGGATGCCACGTGGAGGGCCTTTGGTGCCGGGCCATGTTGAACCGGAACTAAAGGGGGTAGGCTTTAGTCCCTACCCATTAGTGTCGGTTCGAGAATTGGCACTAAAGGCCCTTACGACCCACGACTATAGGCTGGTTCTGCACTAGTGACTGCTGGAGTAATCCCCGGACCAAGAGGGCCTGTCATGAACGTCCAATACAAGACAGAGGATGACGGGCACATATCATTCCATAAGGCCGGCTAGCAGGTTTTCATCAAGAGAAAGAGAGAACTAAGGGTGGACACCCTTGTGGTAATCACTATAAGGAAGAGCAACCGCAAGGACTATCAGATGATGGTTGTTGTTGACCATGTTTAGAACTAAGTCATGAATATATGGGCTAGAGAACTGTTAGTTAATTAAATAGTATGTTAATATGAATGTGAAACATTGATGTTTGTTTCTTAAGTTGAACAACTTTCAAGTGATATTGATGGCTCTTTCTATATATTGATCATGACGATGTTGTGTAATGGTTCTTTCATTGCTATATGTAATAGATAGCGTCGAGTTGAATGAAAAACATAAAATAAAAATGGTAAACACAAAAATAAAAGGGGAAAACACAATATGAAAACCCCTAAACCCCTCCTTTCAAAAAAAAACACAGCCTGGCAGCTGCTGACGCGTGGCTGCCTTTTAGTCATGGACGGTGTTATCAACCGGGACTAAAGGTCCTCCTGTCAGGCGCCCCACGGCGGCCACGTGGAGCTCCTTTAGTCCCGGTTCGTAAGCCAACCGGGACTAAAAATAATGGGTATTAGTCCCGATTGTTTTGTTCCGATTACAAAACCAAGATTAAAGGTCCTCTGAAACCGAAACTGATTCCCTGTTTTATACTAGTGAAGGTGTGCAGCGTGATCGACCAGTCTACAAATCGTCTCGTGGATCAGCTGGAGGCGTGTAGCATGATCACACTAGGATGGTATTGTTGTGGAGTTTAGGTGTTCTAGGACGTGCCGTGGCGCTGCATTCGGTCTTCCTGTGTTTTCTTTCGGCAACGTTCTCGCGCGTGTTTTTCCTAACGAGTTATCCAGGAATCTACTACGGCAGAGGGCTTGTTCATTACTCTGTATCGTTTTGGCTGTTTAATTTTGGTCTGTACTTTATCCATAATAAAGCGGGATGAGAGCATATGTGTTTAGAGGTTATTGCGCCGCGCTGGACGTGCGCGGTTCCAGCCTCTCCTCACGGTCCATGGCCAACGTCGTCGGCCATGCATTGGAAGATGGTGCGGCTGGCAATGTTTTAAATAGCGAGATATGACAAATAGCGGCAAGCCTTCAAAAAGGCTATAGCGAAGCTATAGCAGGCATTTTGTACATGACACCATTTAGCGGCACCCTGTTGAAAAGGCTATAGCAAAGATATAGCGAGGCTATAGTGGACTATTTAAAACTATGACGACTGGTGAGGAATAAAGCGACACGAGAGCATATGTGTTCAGAGGTTATTGCGCCGCACTGGATGCGCGCGGTTCCAGCCTCTCCTCACGTCTATGAGACTAGTCACAATGGGGAGTAACATAGAGTAGTAACATGCATATGTTACTAGTCTAAGTTACTACCTCTATAGTGGATAGTAACATAGGGATAGTAACATAGGGCTTTTCATTTATTAGCTTATAGACTCATTTTGGCTTGGTATGCGCTATGTTACTCATACAGGTACTCCCTCCGTTTCATAATGTAGTGTGTCCTCGGTTTCCGAGCTTGAACTTTGACCATGAATTTAACCAACGAGACCGATTGCGGCGGGGGTAAAAATTATATCACTGAATCCTTATCGAAAATACGAATTCGGTGGTATAGTTTTTGCTCCCGTCGCAATCGGTCCCGTTGGTCAAATTCATGGTCAAACTTAGATTTGGGAAAGCGTGGGCGCACTACATTGTGGAATGAAGGGAGTAGTAACATGCTAAATTACTTAATTTCTCTCTCTTATTATTAATTAGCTGTCACATCATATTTTTTGCTTAGGTGATATTTATGTTACTATCTATGTTATTTTTATTGTGACTAGTCTGACCAACCTCGTCGGACATGCATCGGAAGATGGTGCGGCTCGTGAGGACTGAGACGGCACATATGATGACGCCGAGGCTGGGCTTCGTGAGCACGATCTCGTCGGTGCCCTGCTGGCGCCTGTCGCGTCAGACGCTGCAATGTTGAAGTCGGCCGTCGCCTTTCACCGCGAACACGTGGCCCTTTGCCTCCAGGAGTCATACGACCCATGCTTGTGCTATGGGAAGTTGGGAACATGCCCGCCAGCCCGTCTCCACCGGCACCGCTGCCCCCTCATCGTCTCCGCGACAGCGTCCGAACACAGGGGCGTGCAGGTCCCCGTCCGTCGGCGCCAACTGGTTTCCTTGGCGAGTCCATCTGTACCATACGTCTAGTCGATTAGCACGTGACTATCGCAGCCCGGCACCACCTGAGTATATGTTTTTTTTACACAATACAATCATTTGTCGCTCATATACACGAGTATACAATTATCCTTATAAACGCACGCACGCACATCATATTCGTATAAGCACCATTGATAGACTGTGCCGGCACATTATGTTAAGATTAATGAAGTCGTCACAGACGTCTTTGTAGTCAACAGGAATGTTTTCTTTCCTTGGACGCACATCGTTAAAAGACCTAAAATAAATCATGAAAATACAAGCACCAATATCAAGTCTAGAACTTGAACTCTGACAAACAAGGAATATCACTGTACTGCTATCCATCCAATCATAGGTTGGTTTGCACATGGATGCATGCATACCCTGCAGTGTGGTAACGAAACGGTCGTCTGAATGTAGAGGAGGAGGATGGCCCGAGTCGCTGCCGAACATGGCGCCCCGTATGTTGTGTTAGCTCTAATCTTGATTCATGTATCACCGTTTTGTTTTCGTTCTACATGTGGCTTAGCTTAGCAAGTTGTCCTGCCGCTGAGCGCGTATGGAAGCGAGATGCCCGATGACCGTGTGATGCGGTGTGATGGGTGTGATGTTGTGGTGTCCTGCGATACTGCGATGTCGTGTGAAGCGACAAGACGCGTGAAGGAGTCAGACGGCCGACTGGATGAATTAGCTAGAGTTGAAAATTGGTGAGTCAGTTTGCTAGCTGCGTTTGATGCCTAGTCGTGGTTCCTAGAGTAATTCTAGGAAAAAGATAAGGCCATGATTTTTTTTTACCCCAGGATGAGGCCATGAGTTAGTTAGTTAGTGGCTTATTACATGCGTGGGTTGTTAGGCTTTTTTTCTATTAGGCTTTGTACAATGGAAGACGCTTATGGGAGATGCTTAGAGAAATAAACCAGTCTTTATTTAAACATCAGTGTTTATTTATAGAGTAGACATTTAGTTAGGCATCTCTCTTGTACGAACAGGCAGTGACGCTTCAGAAAAACTCGGTTTAGCCTTCAACATTGTACAAGGCCTTAGTTGTTGGGAGCTAGTTTTGTGCATAAGTTTGTTTGTTTGTGCGTGCGTACATGGAATTACTTGCCGAGAGAGGTGGCTGTGTAGTGAGGGTGTGGGTCTTTGTAGTGGTGCGAGTTTAGGTGGAATGGGTGCCTGGTCCTGTGTACATATATGTCATACTGAATAGTGAGAAAGAAGCCGTGATGGCACAGGCGCACAGCCACCATGTAGTCTTTGTAGTGATCAAGGAAAAGAGCCTCTCCGCAAAGCTCATAGTTGGTTTCTTCCTTGGTGCATGCGTGTGTATGTCTTCTCTGAATTATTTTCATGGTTGTGTGTTTTTGAGAGAAACATTGGGTTGGGAGAGTTGCAAGAGAGAGAAGAAAAGATGTGTTGCGAGGAGGCAGCGCCAACGTGCTACACGGGGGTCTCAACAGATTGGCAGCTCCTACAGTAAAAGCCTACGTCGATGCAGGCGGCCAGGACGTCGGATGAGAGAAGCCCGGAGAAATAAAAAAAAGTCATGGACTCTACATAGATAAACACCTGCATGTGAGAAACGGCCTCTGGCCAAAAAATGCTAGCCTACGAAGTTTAACGTAAATATCTTACGAAAAGCCCCCCTGGTCGTCCCTCATCTCGAGACGCGGGGGACGCCTCGTCACGCGGCCGCGCTCCGCCATCCCACCTCCCTCCCGTCTCGCCGCCACTTGAGGGGGCGTTGACGATGGCCGCACGCATTCCAGGGAAGGTGGCGACGGCTTTCCCTCTAGCGCGGAGGTGGCAGCTCGGGGCGCTGGCCGTGGAGCGAGGTGGAGGCCGTGCCTGGGCGCGACTCGTTGGCCCGGGGCCGTGCCTAGGCGCGGCACCTTCTGGGTGCTCTCGCATTGCCTCTCCTCGCATGGTGGTCATTGGTGCTCCTGACTCTAAGTTGGTGGCTGTTCGGGCGACCAGATCCGTGGCTCGTCGGAGGGGCTGTGGGCGGCGGGGGGCGGGGGGATGCCATGGCCTTCTGCGTTGGATGGTGCAGGTGAGTAGTTTACCCAGTTCCACCGATGCTTTGGAGTTTGGATGTGCATGCTCAACTCGATGAAAGCCGTGCTCTGACCAAAGCCAATGACGGTGACGCGCACGGGCGCCCCGCGAACCTTCTTGAAGGCATCGTTGTATGTTATTGTTTTGCAGGCTGCGTTCAGGCATTGCAGTTCACTCTTGGCTGAACTTGCCTCTCGAGTCTAGACCAACATACATCCAATGATCCTAACTTACTTCATTTCAGAGGGAAAGGGTGTCATGTTTCGGCATTGTGTGTGTGCACACAACTATTCAAAAGGTGAGAATTAAGGATAGGTTTATCATATTGTGTGACCAAAACCAATATTTTTCAATGTTTCACATGTAAACTCCATGCTCATCGGTTGTCTTGTCTGATCAGGAACTAGATGAATAGGCTCCTTTGATTCCAATGTAGAAACTCCATGGTCATGAAATAGCACTTTCAGTTCTCCTACAACTTCAACGTCGGACTGTTTCAACACTACGACTGCAGCATCGCGGAGTGCAGCAAAGAGTTCGACTGGTCCAAAAATATAATCCCAACCATCAAAATATGATTTTTGGCACGAAATTAAATCTCCCACAAAATAGTTGTGCTATAGCTGCCCGGGAACCTCGCCACTATGCTATGTCTGTCATCATGAAATTCTTCAAAAATACCTCGAAAGTCTCCAAACTCAATAACAATTTCTAGAAATCATCTTTCCTGCCTGAAAAATAATTGTGACTGCCTGTTATGGCACTCACTGTAGTTGCTGGGAGAGGCCGCAATTTTAATTTCTGATATTTTTGGTGCAGTAGGGAAAATGGACCTTCAAACCAAAGGAAGAATTGACTTGTTCAACCCACCTAAGAGCAACTTCAATAGCTTCCCTATCCATAAAAAAACTACTTCCTCCGTTTTCTTTTTAGTCTGCATATAAGATTTGATCAAAGTCAAGCGATGCAAAGTTTGACCAAATATATATCAAAATATATCGACAAATACAATACTAAACCTATATGCTATGAAAATTAATATCATGATGCATCTAGTAATATTGATTTCATATTATGAATGTTGATATTTTGTTCTATAAAGTTAGTCAAAGTTTACGAAGCTTGACTTTGACCAAATCTTATACGCGGACTAAAAAGAAACGGAGGGAGTACTGTTTATGAAAAGTTGAGGCAAAAGTAGGGGTCAAACAACATCCCGTTAATTATATGATTATCCAATAAAACGACTTTTACATGAAGTTTAACTGTTAGGGGAGCTATTGGAATTTCTCTAACTAAGCTGAAACCAATGCAATCCTAATAGCTCTGTTGTTGAATATAACCCTATAAACCCTTGGTAGCCCTCAAACCAAATGCCACGTTCATAGATCTCCTCCAGCAAACTTCTCGATTCCTTCATTCCATCCAATATATAAAATGTTTTGGGTGGAAGAGTTTTTCAGAGTCATGCGGCACGCGCCCACGTTTCTGTTGCTCGAACGAAACAAAGCTAGTATCCACTGCATTAACGTAGAACCAGAAGTCAAACTTACCCTCTCTCAAGTATCAAATCTCAATGCATGCTTATGCTCGATCTTAATTACAGTCGTCTCCTCGATTCCCCTAAAAAAGTCAAGTCTTCTTCTCCACACCCCCTACAAATCAAATCAGGTGCTTTCGTGTTCTTTGTGGCATCTTGTTTCACTACCCACGATGAAAATGAAAGCAAGCCCGGTTCTAACGACGTTGTTCGCGGCGGCGGTCGGGTTCTTCATCGGCGTTTCCTTTCCTGTGCACATCACACCAAAGGTAAACAAGATCATTACTAGTTCTTTAACGGCTAGCGTTCCGGCTTTGCCATCGTTAACTAGCTCTGAACGGACTATGTGTACAGCTTCAGTGTGGCATACTCCCTTGGAGCAGCAGCTTCAGTCAGAGCACCATGTTGGGCAGATTATGGGGAGCGCCATTGAGGAAAAGCAGCTCCGGCACCCCAAATGCGATGAGTTCAGCGCCGGTACAATGCATTACTGAAGCATATCAATGATACAGTTGCAGTTCGACAAAGCTAAATATATGGTCTCTTGATCAATCAATGGCTTGTAGATTGTAGAGGTTGCAGCAGCAAGAAACTCTGAAGAAGGCGCGGAGCCGGAGAGGAGGCTTCCACCGGGGATCGTGGTCTCGGAGTCTGATCTTCACCTGCGCCGGCTCTGGGGATCCCCAAGAGAGGTGCATCTATCATGTTTAGTTTCCTCCCGTCTCAAACTCTGAATGGACATGGCATTGCGTTGACCTTGTTTTGTTTCAGCTTACAACTTCATAGTTTGATCATGCAATGTGCAGGATAGCCTGGCCCGCAAGTACCTCCTCGCGCTAGCGGTAGGGTACGGCGAGAGAGCCAATGTCAACGCAACTGTCCACAAGGTAACAAGAACTAGCACTAGATGTTCAGATGTACAATTCCATGGTCATCAGTTTTCTGACCATTGATCATAAAATGAGACGTCTAGTTCTCCGATATTTTCGACATCGTGCTGTTCCACTACGACGGACGCACAACAGAGTGGGACCAAGAGTTTGAGTGGTCGAAGAAGGTCGCTCATGTCAGTGCCAGGAAGCAGACCAAATGGTAACATAGCTAAGTGTCTGTCCAGGCTTGCCTAATTTCAGTCCTAAGTGCAGATAGATCAACTGATAATCTTCAGGCTTTTCCCTGAAAACAATAACAACAACGAAGGTGGTTCGCTAAGAGGTTCCTGCACCCGAGCATCGTGGCACCCTACGACTATGTGTTCTTGTGGGACGAGGACCTCGGCGTCGACAACTTTGCCACGGAACCGTGTGTCCCTCTAGCTACATGCTTTTCTCTGAACTCTGAATATAGATTGTGGATGATGATGAACAGGTAGGTTGTGGATGCATTGTTTGCAGGTACCTCGACGTTGTGAGGAGGCATGGGCTGGAGATCTCACAGCCAGGGCTGGACATGATCAAGGGTCCGGCACCGACTTACTACATCACCACCAGGAAAAACGGCAGGGAGATTCACAAGTAACCATTCCTTCCATGATGATGCATAGTACATTTCTAGGGAACATGTTAGCACAGTCTGAATTTGGGTTGTTGTCTCTGTCATGCCATGAACAGGACAGATGAAGGAGGGGAGCATTGCTCGGACGTGCACAAGCGCCCGTGCAGCGGGTAATTCTAGTTAGGGAACTGACTTCTTCACTCCGGACACATTTTGGTTTGCAATTTATCTTTTCAAAAATGAATATTTTGTTTGTGATGACTAATTGGTAGGATTGGGTTGGAACCGTGGGATTAATTAAGATGTACGTGTATATTATGGATGCAGGTTCGTGGAGGTGATGGCTCCAGTCTTCTCCAGGGATGCTTGGAGATGCGTGTGGCATATGATCCAGGTGCACTTGTCAGGAAAATATGTTATCCTAAAATTAACATGGATTCCTTGTCTGACCTGAAATGAAGAACGTGTGGATTTGAGTGCAGAATGACTTTGTCCATGCATGGGGTCTTGACTCCAATTTCTGGAGATGCGTCGATGTAAGCATAATCAGATTATTTGAGCAGCATTTGGAAACATATATGTCTTTAAGAACAACCTTTTGCACCTTTACTTATCTGAATGAACTTGGCAGGACCCCGAAGAGCAGATCGGTGTCGTAGATGTGCAGTACTTGGTTCATCATGCCGTTCCCACGCTGCAAGGCCAGGTAATTCTCGAATTATTCTGGATGGATTAAGGTTCATGCTCGATTACTTGAGAGCTCTCCTCCGTCTTCTTTTATCTCTTCATTCAGGGCGACGAAGGAAAAGGAGGCCGTTTGGAGGTATATATGTATTTTTATAGTACTTATTTTGTACGTCCATAAAGCTAAGAATGAATGCTAGTAATATATATGTTCGTTAATTAATGAAGAAGGAATTATTTTGTTTAATAACATCGTGTGAGCAGCTTGAATTTGAAGTTCTTTCCAGTTATACCTTTAAAATAACTGTGTGTTACCTGTTGATAGGTAAAAGCACGTCAATACGAGGAGATGTTTGCCTTTCGCTCTAGGGTTTCCCGTGCGGACAAGGAAGTCGCCAACAGAACAGCAATACAGAACTAGTGTGTGTGATTAGTTACCAGAGGATACAGAGTTAAGTCAATAGTAAAAGTTTTGACTTCTTTGAATAGAGAAGGATGAGACAGGTAGGTGATAATACATTTGTTCTTTAGATGTTTGAAATCGTCAAGTTTTGTTTTGCTTATTAACACTAGTTAACGTGATAAATATATTCATTTTCATTTTTCAGCATCTGGCAGAATTTTTGCCTTTGTTCACCATTTATTCACTTATTGATTGATTTCTAATGTTGATAACTATATTACTCCCTCATATCCAAATTAAATCATGCAACCTCTCCAAACTGAATAACACAACCTCTATATACAATGTTGTATGAAGGTCGCGTCATTTAATTTGGATCGGAGGGAGTATTACTTTTTACTTCTTCTTGATGTGAAGCACTTTTTACAACACTATATAGTGGACATGAATGGTTTTACTTCCGCAAGAGGCACATTCGTGCCTTTTGAACAAGACTAAAAACGTATTTTTTTTCCTTCCACGAGAGGCATAGATTTACTTCTCGTGGAGGCATGGATTAGCTTCCGCGAGAGGCATAGTCGTGCCTCCCGAAAAAGGAAAACATGCGTTTCTTTGTTTTTTTCATCCGCGAGACACACAGATTTACTTCTAGTGAAGTCACGGATTTCCTTCCACGAGAGGCACAACAGTGCCTCTCGATAAATGAAAGAAAACACATTTCCCCCCCACCCGCGAAAGGGACATATTTAATACTCGGGAAGGCACAAATTTGCTTCCGCGAGAGTTGCCTCTTGGAAAAGGAAACAAAAGCGAGTTTTTTCTTATTTTTCCTTCCGCAAGAAGTATAGATTTATTTTTCGTGAAAACACATATTTGCTTTGGTGAGAGGCATAGCCGTGCCTCGCGGAAAAGGCGAAAAACATATTTTTTTTCCTTCCGCGAGAGGCACAAATTTACTGCTCGTGGAGGCACGGATTTACCAACTTTTTATTAATAATGAATGCTAATTGTGTAATACATAATTCGATTTAAGTCGGTTTATCATCCAATTTGGCAGAAGAAAACATTGCTGACAATGGATATAGCTGGGCGTTTCAGTGATTTGTTATGGATGCCTCACAGCCACCACAAAATATCAAAATCTTGATAAAATGTGGGCATCCTATAAATTTGTATCTGGTCTGTTAGATTAGTGATTGACTTGAGACTAATTATTTTATATATTGATGCAGCCAGGCAATTGCTTGAATGTGCGGTGTAACCGTGTTGGCATCCCATTTGATCGCTTGACTGATCCACCGGTTATATCGCTTGCCCGATCCACGTTTCTCTAAGATTCTGGACGAGGTAAATACGACAGGAGTTCTTAAACTTGCACTCGATGGTTACTATGATAGTAACCTAAAACTGTAAAATAGAAGGATCTTTACCTGTATGCGGCGGTATGCGCTGCTCGCATGACGTCCAACATGGCACTGGCCCACTTTCAGTGAGTGGGAGCAGAGACGCAGGGTGACCCTATGTGGGGCGGTTTGATTGGATAGTATAGGGTCCCACCCTGAAATTGGGGGAGTGGGGGGTTAGTGGGGATTAGGAAAGACTACAAAATGGCCCGTGCGTTGCATGAGGAGATTTTTTTAAATAATATTGAATGGCAATGATCCCATTTTGCAACATCATCGAGATACACTATCACTCTTATTTTCATAAAATCATCAACATTATTTGAAAATCATGAATTTTTTCTTAAATTCATGAAAATACTTGAAATTATTAATATTTTTCAAATTCTAGAATATTTTCTAAAATCAAGAACCTTTTTTGAATTCATGAAAAATTTATACTAATTGATAACATATATTTTAAATGTGAACATTTTTTAAAGCATTTTTTCTGGAATCCACGAACATTTCTAGGATGGACGAACATTTTTTTAGAAATTGGTGAAACAATTACCAACATTAATGAATACGTTTTGAAATGCATGATCTTTTCTGAATCAAATAAAAAATTATGAAGCAATAAAATATTTTTTAATTTCTGAGAATTTTTTGAATAATTTTCAGTTCCGAACATCTTTTGAATTGGCCAAAAGTTTTTCAATTTCATTATCATTTATTAACAAACGGACTTCTTAGAAAATCGTGAATGTTTTATTATTTTGTGAAACATTTTTTTAAATTTGCAAACATTTTTTAAAAATCTAAACATTTTCTGAATTACCAAACATGTATGAACTTTTAAACATTGTTTTTCGAAAATCTCTGTGTTAATTTTCAAAACTTTTTTGAAGTCCCAAATTATTTGGAGAAAAAAATGATGGAAAGAAAAACCAAAAAAAAATTTTAAAGGTAGGAAAAATCAAAAATAGATAACGAAATTTTAAATACACGTTGTCCGTACATGGGCCGGCTCAAACATGCCCGATGTGTCTTCTCCTAGCGGGCACGCGCAATATAGGAGGTTCCTACTGTATGGGCCGGCCTAGTCTGAGATTTTCTGTATAAAACGTTTTTTAACACTTATCGGTGGCATTAGTGGGTAATATTTTGTAACTTTAGGGTAATTTTGATGACGTATCGACAGAAGCACTCCGTACTTTAATAGTAGGTATATATATATAGATGATGAATTTTGTAAGACATTTACGTTAAACTTTGTAAGCGTAGAATTAATAGCCAGAGGCCCTTTCTCACATGCAAGTATGCTAACAACAACAACAGCCACCAGTTGTTAATCTATGTAGAGTGTATGACATTTTTTGTATTTCGCCGGGCTTCTGTCATCTGGCATCGTGGCCGCCTGCACCGACGTAGGCTTCTACGACAGGAGCTGCCCATCCGCTGAGACCATGGTGCAGCATGTGTTGGGGCCGTCTCCTCGCAACACCTGTCTTCTTCTCTCTTTTGCAAATCTCACAACTCAAGGTTTCCCTCAAAAACACACAGCCATGAAAATAACTCAGAGAAGACACACACACATGCACAAAGGAAGAGACCAGCTATGAGCTTTGCCGAGAGGCTCTTGTCCTCGGCGAATACAAAGACTACATGGTGGTTGTGCCATCACGGCCTCTTTCTCATTACTCAGTGTGACATATATGTACACAGGACCAATCATTCATGCCATCTAAACTTGCGCCGCTACAAAGACCCACACACTCACTACCAAGCCACCTCTCGCGGCAACTAATTCCACATACGCACGCACACACTAAGAGCATGTACGATGGTTCACTTGTAGAAAAAGACCCATGTGTTCCGGTTCGTAAGGCTCATTTGTCCCGGTTCTGGAATCGGGACTAAAGGGTCGGGACTAAAGCCCAAAACTTTTAGTCCCACTTCGCTTACAAACCGGGACAGAAGGGGCTCCACGTGGCCTCTGCGGGTAGCCCAGGCCGGAGGACCTTTAGCCCCGGTTGGTAACACCAACCAGGACCAAAAGGCATCCATGCGTCAGCATCTAGCAGTTGCTGTTTTTATTGAAAGGGAGGGGGGTTAGGGGGTTTTGGAGGGTTAATTTAGGTGTTTCATATTGTTTTAGCTAGCTAACTAATAGAGAGAAGTGTCCTCTCTTTCTCCGTGCTTGGTCGACGCTAGCTACTATAGAGAGAACTCGACACGCTAGCTAGTAAGCAAATGAAGGAACCATTAAGTACAGAAGATCGTCATGAACAGATAGAGATAGAAGTGATTGACCTCTCTTTCTCCGAGAAATTGGTCGTATAACAAGTTTCCGTATATATATCCGACGCTACTAACTACATATATACAATATAAGATCTCTTACAATCCCTAACATCTAATGTTCAATTCCAGATGGTATACTTCGGCTTTATTTATGACATGGTCAAGAAAGAATCCCGCCAATTCTTCTTAAATTGCTCGTATGCGATCATGTGGTAGGAGTTCATCCCGCATCTGCCACATCTAATTTAAAGAAGGGGGTCAATACATATATATGGCAAGAAAATAAAATTATGAATATTATTGCTTACGCACTTGAAATTGTTTTTCAGAGTAGCCCCGCTTAGGGGTCGTCGCGTTGTACATGAACTCGCAAACGTAGTATCCACAAAAATTATTCCCGGTTTCCTGCCACAAGCACTTTACGAGAAATAGAGTTCAAGCAAACTGATAATCAAGCATGATAAATGGTATGGATGAAACTAGAATCAATGGGAGATGCGCGAAACTAGCTAGTAGTACTTACTTTCGGGTGTGTAAATCGCAGCTCCCCCGGCAGTGCCGGAACAATTGCTGTGAACTCTTTCCAAACCCTGCCAGACAAAGAAAATAATTACTTGATATCAGGAAATGAACAAAATTGTCGATATGATGCGATAATGATCGATTGAACTTACTTCTGGAGCATTTCAGTTATGTCCGCATATTCGTGGGGATCTTTTCGTTTCGAGTCTAAGATGATTACTACTCCCCGCTCAAGCTTAATCTCTAGCAGAATAAAGTGGAAACTGCGCACGCATGCATAACTCATCAATTACATTACTATAAATCTCGAGTAATAAGGGAAACCGAATATGCACAAGACAATAACACTCACTTGAAGTTGTAAGAAAAGAGTATTGTCCTTTTGTTTTGATTATTAAGCAACGATTGTAGCAAGTTGTCCTCGATTTGTGTGGCATTCTTTTGAACCGTATACTCATGTATGATATTTGGGTTAATGAACTCAATGTCATAGATTTGTGTTTTTCTGCATTCGACGATCTTCAATCTGCATAATATAGTGAGGATAATTATATATACATGCAATAAAAGAGCTGAGCTATATACTTAGAGAGACTTAAATACAGAAGTAGTACTTACAGACAGTAGCAAGTCACGATTGTTTTATCGAGGGCCTTTTGATTGTATAACTGGAATATCTCCTCAAATTCAACATTCAACAGTTTCATTCCAACGAGGTCGTGCTCCTCTTTAACTGATAGTATCAAAGAATCCTTTCCAGACTCGCGGCAGGTTTCCATGTACCATTCATGGAATTTTCGCATCATCGTTGTTAGAGGAGGAGGATCAGTTTTGACGAGAGGCCGCCCGTGCCGGCAACGAAATTCGCCCACCTCCAACGGCTTAAACTGTACATCATCGCTTAGGTAATCACCAGGATTGGTACCAGGCACCATCCCCGGATGATTAGCGATGGTATCGCTAGACACCTTGAGCGGGGGGCACGATTGGTTCGCCTGTTCGCCGAGCTGGGGATTTTTTTCTCACTTCTTCATTTTGCTAACCTTGCATCACTGGAAGTACTTCCCAACAACCGCGCATCTTGATATGTCTTTTTAATACGGCGGTCAAAGTTGGAATCCTGCGGAGGCGGTGGTGGTCGCTTCAGGGCATTGATAGTGCGCATCGCTTTCACCAGATCTATCTTCTCCTTTGAAGGTGGAGTTTTCTTTGCAAAATGGGCCCTCAATTCGGCCTGACATATCTCCTCGTTTTCAGACTCGGTCCTCTCATATGGTAACTTTTCCAAAGGCTTGAGAGATGGAACGTATTTGTATCCCCTCCTGCCTATGCTTGTACTGCTAACCGCCAGAGCGGCGGCGGCTCCCTTCCGTCGTTGCTTACTAGGCTCCGGAGAAGCCAGAGCGGCGGCATCTATCTTCCTCCATTGCTGACGAGGCTGAGGAGAAGGCGTACTCCTCCGACGTGTTGGAGTAGGCGAAGGAGGAGGCAGAGTGCCCCCACGCGTCGGAGGAGCCAGAGAAGGAGGTGGTGTGCCCTGATCACTCGCCGGAGGAGGAGGAGGAGGAGGAGGAGGAGGAGGAGGAGGAGGCGGTGTGCCCTGATTTGTGTGAGGAGAAGGAGGAGGCGGAGGCGTCCAGTTTGGAAGCTTGATGTACTCCTTCTGCCATAGACATGTACTCCTCAGGGCACGAACCAGCTTATTCTCTCCCTCACCTATA
Source organism: Hordeum marinum (assembly GCA_022496015.1). Lineage (NCBI taxonomy): Eukaryota > Viridiplantae > Streptophyta > Magnoliopsida > Poales > Poaceae > Hordeum > Hordeum marinum. The sequence continues at coordinate 561,400,608 of CM039678.1, forward strand.
GAGTGGTCAAGCTTGACCTCCTCAAATTCCTTCATTACTTCATCCACCATCACAACAACATAGTCATGTGGAATCGGATGGCAGTGAAAAGTTCCGTTGGGTTGAGGAGTTGCAACAGAGCCGACAATCGCCTTGAAAGTGAGGTTTCGGCATTTCGTCATAAGCTCACAATGTTGAGCCTCCCTAATAGTATCCACGGGGTAGCTAGGAGACGTGAAGTCAGGCTGAATGGGCTCCGTGGAAGCGACGCTGCTTCTCCGCTGAGATGGCGGGGTAGCTTGTGGGGTAGCTTCGTGCCACTGAGATGGTTGGCCGACAGCTCGCTGGCTCTCAGCATCCTCTAGCTTTTGTAGTCTTGCATTGAGCTTCTGAATTTCACTCAGCTCCGCTTTCCTCTTTCTCTCCCGGCTTTTGTAACCGCCTGCGTCGGGAAACCGAACCTTCCACGGAACAGAGCCTGGTGTGCCTCGTGTTCGTCCAGGGTGCTCAGCATTCCCTAGGGCCTCAGTCAGCTCGACCTTCTCTCCGTCGGGAATGAACGTCCCTTCCTGCGCTGCGGTGATATACTTTTGAAGCTTGTTCATGGGTATTGCAAGTTGCTTGTCCGTCCAACGGCACTTCCCTGTTTCAGGGTCCAAAGTTCCCCCAACCCCGAAGAACCAATTCCTTGAACGGTCTGGCCAGTTCAATGTCTGTGGTACGACCCCTTTAGCAATCAGGTCATTCTCAGCTTTGTCCCCAAAGCCCGGGCTTTGAGGTAGCCACCTGACCCCGTGTGATGGTGATACTGGTTCTTTGCAGCATTGACCTTGTTTGTCTCTGACATTTTCTTACTTTTGTCCGATGTCTTGTAGTCCACAAATGCGGGCCAGTAATATCTTATCTTCTCAAATCGGCCGATGAATTCTGGAGTCTTCCCGTTGTCGACAAACTTTGATTTCAACTCATTCTTCTACCTCCTAAATAGATCTGACATCTTCTTACATGCCTTGACCAGTGGCTCTATAACTGGCCTATTCGTATCCTCCTCTGGCGGTAGGGTGAAATTTTCCTTCAGCGCGGTCCAAAGATCATCTTTCTGTCTATCGGTGACATAATCACCTTCACGGGCACCGTCCTTAGGCTTATTCCATTGCTTGATGCTGATCGGGATGTTGTCCCAAACAATAGCTCCGCTCTGAGCAGAAAATGCCTTCTTGATCCGCTTGGGCTCAATCGGATGGCCATCGTTCGCGAGTGCTGTGATCGTGAACTTTTCATCCTTGCGCAACCTCTTCTTCGGGCCTCGTCTCGTTACCGAAGTTTGGCTCGATCCGCAGGGCTATAAAAGAAGAAAGAAGAGTTAATTAATTTATGTACATACCAAAACAATTAATGCATCAATTAGCTAGTCAGCACATGCTTAATTAATATATATACCTCGCCGGACTTTGCAACAGCTCCCTCCTCCGATCGGTCACCGGAGCCGTCATCATGGTCTCCTTCTTCCTCCGGCATTCGATCACCGGAGCCATCATTATCATGTCCTTCCACCTCCATTGTTCGATCACCGGAGCCGTCATAATCCTCTCCTTCCAGACCATCGGCGTCGTTGAGAAATGACAAGATATCACGTCTGCCGTGGATTATGTCCCCCAACAACTATTCTTGTTCTTTGTCTCTTGGATCCATAGTTTCTGCAAATATTACAACATGGCAATTAATATACAAACATGAATGTCCGACGTCCGGACCGCCTCTCTCATGAATGTTCGACGTCCGGACCGCCTCTCTCATGAATGTCAAACAAGGGATTCTGTTAACCTTTAAGGGATTTAATTAACAAAACGACGCCATTCTGAATGTGGAGAAAATGGTCCATATTTTTCCTGATCTCATCTACCCATTCTATATGTCACATTGTCTAGTGTCAAAGGATTCAAGAAAACCAAGGCTTCATCATTAGCCGAAAGTAATAGGCGCATAATGGTAGGAAGCTCTCCAAAATTGTTTTGTAACGGAGTCCCGGATAGGATATTTAATTAGCTTTTTGGTACGAAGTTCAACAAGAGCCTTCCGAATATCGCTATTTGGAAGGCCTTTGCTGAAATTCGTACCAAAAAGTGAATTATTCTATCCGGGACTCCGTTTCAAAACAACTTTGAAGAGCTTCGTAGCATCATATGCATGTTACTTCCAGCTAATGATGAAGCCATGAATTTCTTCAATACTTTGACAGAAAACGTGACATATAGAAGAATATATATATATATGAGATCAGAAAAAAATTGGATCAACTTGTGCACATCCATAATGGGGGCATTCTTGATAATCTATATTACCGGAGTTTTCTTCACTTAACTTGGTAAATTTGGACGGCCTCGACAACGCTTCTAGGTTTTGGGGTGGCCTCGACAACACTTCTAGGGTTTGGGGTGGCCTCGACAACGCTTTTCAGTTCCGGTTTGGGTGGACTCGAGAGTTTATCGGGCAGGGACATGGTAGATCGACAACGACGCTCTCTCTTCTAGGGTTTGGGTGGCCTCGATAGTTGCTCGGGGGGGCGGCGGACGGCGTCGGCGTGGGCTCGGGGGCAGGGTAGGGGCACGGGTGACGGTGACAGCGTCGGGGCAGCCTGGCGGCATCGAGGAGGTCGGCGTCATCGGGGGGAACTGCGAGATGAAAATGAAAATTTTCACAAGTGCTGCATATATACACACACCATTGGTCCCGGTTGGTGGCACCAACCGGGACTAAAGGTGGGTATTGTTCCCGGTTGGTGCCACCAACCGGGACCAATGGCCTTGCACAGCGGCGTGGTGGGAGTTTAGTCCCACCTTGCTAGTGGAGACTGTGCCGCACCTGTTTATAAGGCGCGGTGCGCCTGATCTTTCGAGCTCCTCTCTAAAGCACGCTTCCGGGCCTAACCACTCTATATCTGCCTGTGGGCCTAGTGGGCCTTCTATGGACCTGAATCCTGGCACACTTGGCAGGTTGGGTTTCTAGTCGTATTCAGGCCATGGTGGCCCAGTAGGCGGCATTTTTTTCTTTTTTTCCAGTATTTTTTTTGCTTTATTATTATTATTTTTTTCTAGTATTTTTCTTCTATTATTTTAGTTAATTCTTTCTAACAAATAAATACTTTGATAATTTTAGTTGCATAATTTCCAATTTTGTTTTGTTTCTTGCTTTATTTATTTTTTGCTTTATTTATTTCCAGTGTGTTTTATCATTATATTCTTTTTGCTATTAATGCTTTGAACAAAAAATACTTTGATAATTTTAGTTGCATAATTTTTATATAATTATAGTTTCAAAAATACTAGATGTTTATAAAAGCTTTTTAGTTGATTCTTTTTTGAACTCCACTTCCATGATGTTTTGAAAGAAATTAAAAAGCACTTCAAACGAACTCTGAAAAGGTTGAAAGTTGGCATGGTATCATCATTTCACCCACATAGCATCTGCTAAAAAGTTGAGTGGGTTACGGCAAAAACTGGATGCACTTCGTGTATAAAATGGACAATCTCTTTCGAAGTATCACGGTTTCGACGAAAACTAACCTGTTACAAAGGGATTTCATTTTTTGAGCTTATTTGAACTCCATAGTTTTTGTGTGTTCAAAATGCACCATTCAAAGCCACATCATCAATTTTCAACCCTTTCTGACTTCATTTGGTATTTTTCATGGACTTACTGATTTTTTTGAGCTAAATGACTTTGAAATTGAAAAGCACTTCAAATGAACTCTGAAAAAGTTGAAAGCTGGCATGGTATCATCATTTCACCCATATAGCATGTCATAAAATGTTGAGAGGGTTACAAAAAAAACTGGATGCACTTCGTGTACAAAACGGAAAATCTCGTTCGAAGTATTAGGGTTTCGGACGAAAACTCATGTGTTACAAAAGGCATTTCATTTCTTCACATGTCACTGCAATGATATAGTTGTGCAGAGAAAGTCTTCACTTTTTCTTCGCTTGTGTCGTTTGCTTTTTACACCGTAACCATGGATAGTCTTCATCGTTTAACAGGGTGCTTGCGTCAGCCTTGACTTTGAAGGGAGGAATTTCATGAAACTTTTCATAATCTTCAGACATATCTGTCTTGCCCTCCAATCCCACGGTGTCTCTTTTTCCTAAAAGAACTATGTGGCGCTTTGGGTCATCGTATGATGTATTCGCTTCCTTATCTTTTCTTTTTCTCGGTATAGTAGACATGTCCTTCACGTAGAAAACTTGCGCCACATCATTGGCTAGGACGAATGGTTCGTCTGTGTACCCAAGATTTTTCAGATCCACTATTGTCATTCCGTACTGTGGGTCTGCCCGTACCCCGCCTCTTGGCAGATTAACCCATTTGCACTAAAACAAAGTGACCTTGAAATCATGTCCGTAGTAAAGTTCCCATATGTCCACTATGTAACCATAATATGTGTCATTTCCCCTCTTGGTTGCTGCATCAAAGCGGACACCGCTATTTTGGTTGATGCTCTTTTCATCTTCGGCGATCGTGTAAAATGTATTCCCATTTATCTCGTACCCTTTGTAAGTCAATACAGTCGAAGATGGTGCCCTGACCAACGAGTACAGTTCATCAGAAACAGTGCTGTCACCCATGAGACATGTTTGCAATCAACTGCCGAAAGTCCTGATGTGTTCATATATAATCCAGTCGTCACACTGCTCCGGGTGTTTGGAGCGCAGAATATTCTTGTGTTCATCGACATACGGGGTCACCAAGGTGGAATTATGTAGAACTATGAAGTGCTTGAGACAAAGAATGTCCGTCCCTACATATTATTGAGTCCGCTCCTAGCATGCCTTTTCCAGTCAGTCTCCCCTCAAACCGCGATTGAGGGAGACCAATCTTCTTAAGGTTAGGAATGAAGTCAACTTTGTTCAAAGATGATGGAAGTAACTTTGTTGAATGGGCCCGTAATCAGAGGATTATCCTCATGGCTTCCCAGAAATCATATGTCCTTGATGCACCGCTTGGTGACCAACCAGAAGACATGACCTCCGAAGACGTTAAGAACGTTTGGGAGGCACGTACTGGAGATTACTCAATAGTTTAGTGTGCAATATTGTATGGCTTAGAACCAGGACTTCTAAGACGTTTTGAACGTCATGGAGCATATGAGATGTTCCAGGAGTTGAAGTTTATCTCCGGATCGAGAGGTATGAAACCTCCGATAAGTTCTATGCTTGCAAGATGGAGGAGAATGGGTCTATCAGTGAACATATACTCAGAATGTCTGGGTATTCAAATCGTCTAGCAGAGTTGGGAATTGCCCTTCCGCCAGAGGCGATCACTGACAGAGTTCTTCAATCACTGCCACCTAGTTACAAGAGCTTTGTGATGAACTATAACATGCACGGGATGAACAAGTCAGTCGTCGAGATGTTTGCGATGCTAAAAGTCGCTGAGTCTAAAATCCAGAAAGAACATCAAGTGTTGATGGTCAATAAAACCACTAGTTTCAAGAAAAATGGCAAGGGCAAAGGCAAGAAGGGTAAAACCAAGAAGGACGGCAAAGCAGTTGCTACTCCTACAAAGAAGCCTAAGCATGGACCTAAGCCAGAAACTGAGTGCTTTCATTGCAAAGGAACTAGTCACTGGAAGCGGAACTGCCACAGAGCACATACCTTGATAAAGTTTTGAAGAAGTTCAAAATGGATGAGTCCAAGAAGGGGTTCTTGCCTTTGTTACAAGGTGTGAAGTTGAGTAAGACTCAATGCCGAGTAACTGCAGAAGATAGAGAAAAGATCAGTGTCATCCCCTATGCTTCAGCCATAGGCTCTATCATGTATGCAATGCTGTGCACAAGACCCGATGTCAGCCTTGCCATAAGTATGGCCGGAAGGTTTCAAAGTGATCCTGGAATGGAGCACTGGTAAGCGGTCAAGAATATCCTTAAGTACCAGAAAAGGACTAAGGAAATGTTTCTCATTTATGGAGGTGATGAAGATCTCGTCATAAAGGGTTACGTCGATGCAATCTTTGACACTGATCCGGATGACTCTAAGTCGCAAACCGGATACGTATTTATTCTTAACGGGGGAGCGGTAAGCTGGTGCAGTTCCAAGCAAAGCGTGGTAGCTGATTCTACGTGCGAAGCGGAGTACATCGCAGCCTCGGAGGCAGCGAAGGAAGGTGTCTGGATGAAGCAGTTCATGATAGATCTTGGAGTAGTGCCTAGTGCACTGAATCCAATGAACCTGTTCTGTGACAACACTGGTGCCATTGCTCTAGCCAAGGAACCAAGGTTTCACAAGAGGACCAGACATATAAAGCGACGCTTCAACTCCATCCGGTATTACATCGAGGAGAAGAACATAAATATTTGCAAAGTGCACACAGATCTGAATGTTGCAGACCCATTGACTAAACCTCTTCCAAGGGCTAAACATGATCAACACCACAACTGCATGGGTGTTCGATTCATTACCATGTAAATCACATAGTGATGTGAACTAGATTATTGACTCTAGTGCAAGTGGGAGACGGTTGGAAATATGCCATAGAGGCAATAAATAAAGTGTTTATTATTATATTTCCTTGTTCATGATAATCGTTTATTGCCCATGCTATAATTGTATTGATTGGAAACACATTACATGTGTGGGTAAATAGACAACACTTTGTCCCTAGTATGCCTCTAGTGAACTAGCTCGTTGATGAAAGATGGTCGAGGTTTCCTAGCCATTGACATGAGATGTCATTTGATAACGGGATCACATCATTAGGAGAATGATGTGATGGACAAGACCCAAACTACAAACGTAGCATATGATTGTGTCAGTTTATTGCTACTGTTTTCTGCATGTCAAGTATATGTTCCTGTGACCATGAGATCATGTAACTCACAAACATCGGAGGAGTGCCTTGTGTGTATCAAACGTCGCAACGTAACTGGGTGACTATAAAGGTGCTCTATAGGTATCTCCGATGGTGTCTGTTGAGTTGGCATGTATCGAGACTGGGATTTGTTACTCCGTGTGACGGAGAGGTATCTCAGGGCCCACTCGGTAATACAACATCACAACAAGCCTTGCAAGCAATGTGGCTAAGTGTTAGTCACAGGATCTTGTATTACGGAATGAGTAAAGAGACTTGCCCATAACGAGATTAAACTAGGTATGGAGATACCGACGATTGAATCTCGGGCAAGTAACAAATGGAAGAACAAAGGGCTCATCATGCAGGATTAACTGAATCCTTGACATAGAGGTTCAACTGACAAAGATCTTCGTAGAATATGTGGGAACCAATGTGGACATCCAGGTCCCGCCATTGGTTATTGACCATAGAGGTGTGTTGGTCATGTCTACATAGTTCTCGAACCCGCAGGGTCTGCAGACTTAAGGTTTGGTGACGTTTCGGTAGTATAGAGTTATGTATGGTGGTGACCGAAGTTTGTTCGGAGTCCCAGATGAGATCTCGGACGTCACAAGGATCTTCGGAGTGGTCTGGAGGTAAAGATTTATATATAGGAAGTCCTGTTTTGGTCGCCGGAAAAGTTCCGGGCTTATCGGTGTTGGAAATATGCCCTAGAGGCAATAATAAATTAGTTATTATCATATTTCCTTGTTCATGCTAATCGTTTATTATTCGTTCTATAATTGTATTGATCGGAGACTTAAATGCATGTGTGGATACATAGACAAAACCATGTCCCTAGTATGCCTCTAATGGACTAGCTCGTTGATCAAAGGATGGTTAAGGTTTCCTAGCCATGGACATGAGATGTCATTTGATAACGGGATCACATCATTAGGAGAATGATGTGATGGATAAGACCCAAACTACAAACATAGCATATGATCGTGTCAGTTTATTGCTACTGTTTTCTGCATGTCAAGTATATGTTCCTATGACCATGAGATCATGCAACTCACAGATATCGGAGGAGTGCCTTGTGTGTATCAAACATCGCAACGTAACTGGGTGACTATAAAGGTGCTCTACAGGTATCTTCGATGGTGTCTGTTGAGTTGGCATGGATCGAGACTGGGATTTGTTACTCCGTGTGACGGAGAGGTATCTCGGGGCCCACTCAGTAATGCAACATCACAATAAGCCTTGCAAGCAATGTGACTAATTGTTAGTTGCGGTATCTTGTATTACAGAACGAGTAAAGAGACTTGCCGGTAACGAGGTTGAACTAGGTATGGAGATACCGACGATCGAATCTCGGGCAAGTAACATACCGAAGAACAAAGGGAACGTTATACGGGATTAACTGAATCCTTGACATAGAGGTTCGACCGATAAAGATCTTCGTAGAATATGTAGGAACCAATGTGGACGTCCAGGTCCCGCCATTGGTTATTGACCGTTGAGGTGTCTTGGTCATGTCTACATAGTTCTCGAACCCGCAGGGTCTGCACACTTAAGGTTCGGTGACGTTTCGGTAGTGTAGAGTTATGTATGGTGGTGACCGAAGTTTCTTCGGAGTCCCGGATGAGATCCCGGACATCACGAGGAGCTCCCGGAGGTAAAGATTCATATATAGGAAGTCCCAGTTTGGTTTCCGGAAAAGTTTCGGGCTCATCGGTGGTGTACCGGGAGTGCCGGTAGTGTACTGGGAGTGTCGGTAGTGTACCGGGAGACCTCCGGGAGGGGTACTTCGACCCCAAGAGGTCCATGGGCTGTGGGAGAGTATTAACCAGCCCTTTGTGGGCTGGGAAAACAGCCACAAAGGCCCATGGCGCAGGAGAGAAAGTCCTAAAGCAAAAAGTGGAAAATCAGCCGATAGGAGGCAATCCTACTCCAACTAGGATTGGAGGTGAAGTAGGATTGCTTCCCACCTCCTATTTCGGCCGACCCAAAGGCCTTGGCTGCCTCTCCTCTCCTCTCCTCCTATATATACTAGTGGATTGGGTGGTTTTTGGACAGAATTTCCGGCCACGTGCTACCCGTTTCACCGGTGCACAGTTTCTCCTCTAGATCGGTTTTCCACAGCGCTTAGGCGAAGCCCTGCCGGAATCACACCACCACCATCACCGGAGCGCCGTCACGCTGCCGGTGAACTCTCTCTCCTCTCCACCTCCTCTTGCTGGATCAAGACGGTGGAGATCGTCATCAAGCTGCACGTGTGCTGAACGCGGAGGTGCCGTCCGTTCGGCGCTAGATCGGAAGGACCGTGATCGAGATCGCGAGACGGTTCGTGATGAGATTGCGGAACGGATCGTGATGAGTTCGCGGGATAGATCGTGATCAAGATCGTGAGACGGATCGTGATGAGATCGCGGGACGGATCATGATTGGATCGTGGGACGGATCGTGATGAGATCGCGGGACGCTCGGCGATTTGGATCGCGAAGATGTTCGACTACACCAACCGCGTTTCTTAACGCTTCCCGCTTAGTGATCTACAAGGGTACGTAGATCCACTCTCCTTCTCGTAGATGCTCATAACCATGGATAGGTTTGCGTGTGCATAGGAAAAATATTGTTTCTCATGCGACGTTCCCCAACAATCGGTAGTGTACCGGGAGTGCCGGTAGTGTACCGGGAGACCTCCGGGAGGGGTATTTCGACCCAAGAGGCTTCATGGGCTATGGGAAAGTAATAACCAGCCCTTAGTGGGCTGGTGGAACAACCACAATAGGCCCATGTGGCTGGAAGAAAGAAACCCAAAGGAAAAAGGTGGAAAAAAGGCAAAAAGGAGGAGTCCTAGTCCTACTAGGGGTCGAGGAGGAGAGTCCTCCTCCACCTCCCACTTCGGCCGAAGCCTCCAAGGCTTGGAGGCAAGGATGCCTCTCCTCCTCCCTCCCTCCTATATATACTAGTGGATTTCGAGGGTTTTGCACTAGTTTTTTCCAGCCACGTGGAACCCTAATCTCCAGTGCATAGTTTCTCCTCTAGATTGGATTTCTGCAGTGCTTAGGCGAAGCCCTGCCGGAATTGCTCCACCACCATCACCGGAGCACCATCAGGATGCCGGAGAACTCTTCTTCCTCTCCACTCCTTCTCGCTGGATCAAGATGGTGGAGATCGTCATCAAGCTGTACCTGTGCTGAACGTGGAGGTGCCGTCCGTTCGGCGCTAGATCGGAAGGATCGTGATCAAGTTTGTGGGACGGATCGTGATCAAGTTCGTGGGACGGATCGTGATCGGATCACGGTACGGATCGTGATTGCATCGCGGGACGGATCGTGATTCGATCGCGAGACGCACGGTGATTTGGATCGCGAAGACGTTTGACTACACCAACTGCGTTTCTTAACGCTTCCCGCTTAGCGATCTACAAGGGTATGTAGATCCACTCTCCCTCTCATAGATGCTCATCACCATGGATAGATCTGCGTGTGCGTAGGAATTTTTTTGTTTCCCATGCAAAGTTCCCCAACAGTGGTATCAGAGCTAGGTCTATGTGTAGATGAGATCTCGAGTAGAACACAAAAGGTTTGTGGGCGTTGATGCTTAGATTGCTTCCTCCCTTGGTTGGATTTTGGTTCAGCGGTATTGTGAGATGAAGTGGCCCGGACGAACATTACTTGTATGCTTACGAGAGACCGGTTCCCTCGACCGCAACTTGCGGGTGCCAGTTTCTCTCACTTTAGTTGGATCGGATTCGACAAAGGCGGTCCATGAGAAGGTTGAAAAGCAACTAGTGTATCACCATTGTGGTTTATGCGTAGGTGAGAATTGTTCTTGCTAGATACCCGTAGCAGCCACGTAAAACATGCAAACAACAATTAGAGAACGTCTAACTTGTTTTTGCAGGGTATGTTGTGATGTGATATGACCAATTACATGATGTGATATATGTGATGTATGAGATGAACATGTGATGTATAGATTATCACGACTTGCATGTCGATGAGTATGGCAACCGCCAGGAGCCATAGGGTTGTCTTTAAATTATTGTATGACCTGCGTGTCAATCATTAAGCGCTATGTAATGCTTTACTTTATCGCTACTGTAGCAATAGTAGTAGAAGCATTTTGGGCGCGACAACCCCGATGGCGACACGTTGATGGAGATCAAGATGATGGAGATCATGGTGTCGTGCCGGTGCCAATGAAAATCATGTCGGTGCTTTCATTATGGAGATCAAAAGCACAAGTTCATGGCCATACCATGTCACTTATGATTTGCATGTGATGTGAATCCTTTTATGCACCTTGTTTTGCTTAGAACGACGGTAGCAATATAAGGTGATCCCTCACTTAATTTCAAGATAAATTGTGTTCTCCCCGAGTGTGCACCGTTGCGAAAGTTCGTCGTGTCGAGACACCACGTGATGATCGGGTGTGATAGACTCTACGTTCACATACAATGGGTGCAAGCCAGTTTTGCACGTGCAGAATACTCGGGTTAAACTTGACGAGCCTAGCATGTACAGACATGGCCTCGAAACACAAGAGACCGAAAGGTCGAACATGAGCCATATAGTAGATATGATCAACATAATGATGTTCACCATTGAAGCCACCTTAACTCACGTGATGATCGGACTTGAGTTGGTGAATTTGGATCATGTGACACTCAGATGACCTGAGGGATGTTAATTTGAGTGGGAGTTTTAGTAATTTTATTAACTAAACTCATTATCTTGAACAATAGTCTAAGTGGACTTTGCATATTTATGTTGTAGATCAATGGCTCGCGCAGTAGCACCCCTGAATTTAATGCGTTCCTAGAGAAAGCTTAGTTGAAGGATGATGGAAGTAACTTTGTTGACTGGGCCCGTAATCTGAGGATTATCTTCACGGCTTCCCAGAAATCATATGTCCTTGATGCACTGCTTGGTGACCAACCAGAAGACATGACCTCCGAAGACGTTAAGAACGTTTGGGAGGCATGTACTAGAGATTACTCAATAGTTCAGTGTGCAATATTGTATGGCTTAGAACCGGGACTTCAAAGACGTTTTGAACGTCATGGAGCATATGAGATGTTCCAGGAGTTGAAGTTTATCTTTTAGAAGAACGCCCGGATCGAGAGGTATGAAACCTCCGATAAGTTCTATGCTTGCAAGATGGAGGAGAACAGGTCTATCAGTGAACATATACTCAGAATGTCTGGGTATGCAAATCTTCTAGCAGAGTTGGGAATTGCCCTTCCGCCAGAGGCGATCACTGACAGAGTTCTTCAATCACTGCCACCTAGTTACAAGAGCTTTGTGATGAACTATAACATGCACGGGATGAACAAGTCAGTCGCCGAGATGTTTGCGATGCTAAAAGTCGCTGAGTCTGAAATCCAGAAAGAACATCAAGTGTTGATGGTCAATAAAACCACTAGTTTCAAGAAAAATGGCAAGGGCAAAGGCAAGAAGGGTAAAACCAAGAAGGACGGCAAAGCAGTTGCTACTCCTACAAAGAAGCCTAAGCATGGACCTAAGCCAGAAACTGAGTGCTTAAGCATGGACCTAAGCCTGAGCACTTTCACAGAGCACATACCTTGATAAAGTTTTGAAGAAGTTCAAAATGGATCAGTCGAAGAAGGGGTTCTTGCCTGTGTTACAAGGTGTGAAGTTGAGTAAGACTCAATGCCCAGTAACTGCAGAAGATAGAGAAAAGATGAGAGTCATCCCCTATGCTTCAGCCATAGGCTCTATCATGTATGCAATGCTATGCACAAGACCCGATGTCAGCCTTGCCATAAGTATGGCCAGAAGGTTTCAAAGTGATCCTGGAATGGAGCACTGGTGAGCGGTCAAGAATATCCTTAAGTACCAGAAAAGGACTAAGCAAATGTTTCTCGTTTATGGAGGTGATGAAGAGCTCGTCGTAAAGGGTTACGTCGATGCAAGCTTTGACAAAGATCCAGATGACTCTAAGTCGCAAACCGGATATATATTTATTCTTAACGGGGGAGCGGTAAGCTGGTGCAGTTCCAAGCAAAGCGTGGTAGCTGATTCTACGTGCGAAGCAGAGTACATCGCAGCCTCGGAGGCAGCGAAGGAAGGTGTCTGGATGAAGCAGTTCATGACAGATCTTGGAGTAGTGCCTAGTGCACTGAATCCAATGAACCTGTTGTGTGACAACACTGGTGCCATTGCTCTAGCCAAGGAACCAAGGTTTCACAAGAGGACCAGACGTATAAAGCGACGCTTCAACTCCATCCGGTATTACATCGAGGAGAAGGACATAAATATTTGCAAAGTGCACACTGATTTGAATGTTGCAGACCCGCTGACTAAACCTCTTCCAAGGGCTAAACATGATCAACACCACAACTGCATGGGTGTTCGATTCATTACCATGTAAATCACATAGTGATGTGAACTAGATTATTGACTCTAGTGCAAGTGGGAGACGGTTGAAAATATGCCCTAGAGGCAATAAATATAGTGTTTATTATTATATTTCCTTGTTCATGATAATCGTTTATTATCCATGCTATAATTGTATTGACTGGAAACACATTACATGTGTGGGTAAATAGACAACACTTTGTCCCTAGTATGCCTCTAGTGAACTAGGTCGTTGATCAAAGATGGTCGAGGTTTCCTAGCCATTGACATGAGATTTCATTTGATAACGGGATCACATCATTAGGAGAATGATGTGATGGACAAGACCCAAAGTACAAACGTAGCATATGATCGTGTCAGTTTATTGCTACTGTTTTCTGCATGTCAAGTATATGTTCCTATGACCATGAGATCATGTAACTCACAGACATCGGAGGAGTGCCTTGTGTGTATCAAACGTCACAGCGTAACTGGGTAACTATAAAGGTGCTCTACAGGTATCTCTGATGGTGTCTGTTGAGTTGGCATGTATCGAGACTGGGATTTGTTACTCCGTGTGACGGAGAGGTATCTCAGGGCCCACTCGGTAATACAACATCACAACAAGCCTTGCAAGCAATGTGGCTAAGTTTTAGTCACATGATCTTGTATTACGGAATGAGTAAAGAGACTTGCCGATAACGAGATTGAACTAGGTATGGAGATACCGACGATCGAATCTCGGGCAAGAAACATAGCGAAGAACAAAGGGAACATCATACGGGATTAACTGAATCCTTCACATAGAGGTTCAACTGATAAAGATCTTCATAGAATATGCGGGAACCAATGTGGACATCCAGGTCCTGCCATTGGTTATTGACCGTAGAGGTGTCTCGGTTATGTCTACGTAGTTCTCGAACCTGCAGGGTCTGCACACTTAAGGCTTGGCGACGTTTCGGTAGTATAGAGTTATGTATGGTGGTGACCGAAGTTTTTTTGGAGTCCTAGATGAAATCCCGGACATCACGAGGAGCTCTGGAATGGTCTGGAGGTAAAGATTCATATATAGGAAGTCCTGTTTTGGTCGCCGGAAAAATTCCGGGCTTATCGGTAGTGTACCGGGAGTGCCGGTAGTGTACCGGGAGACCTCCGGGAGGGGTATTTCGACCCAAGAGGCTTCATGGGCTGTGGGAAATTAATAACCAGCCCTTAGTGGGCTGGTGGAACAACCACAATAGGCCCATGTGGCTGGAAGAAAGAAACCCAAAGGAAAAAGGTGGAAAAAAGGCAAAACGGAGGAGTCCTAGTCCTACTAGGGGTGGAGGAGGAGAGTCCTCCTCCACCTCCCACTTCGGCCGAAGCCTCCAAGGCTTGGAGGCAAGTCTGCCTCTCCTCCTCCCTCTCTCCTATATATACTAGTGGATTTCTAGGGTTTTGCACTAGTTTTTTTCCAGCCACGTGCAACCCTAATCTCAAGTGTATAGTTTCTCCTCTAGATTGGATTTCTGTAGTGCTGAGGCGAAGCCCTGCCGGAATTGCTCCACCACCATCACCGGAGCATCGTCAGGCTGCCAGAGAACTCTTCTTCCTATCCACTCCTTCTTGCTGGATCAAGACGGTGGAGAACATCATCAAGTTGTACGTGTGCTGAACGCGGAGGTGCTGTCCGTTCGGTGCTAGATCGGAAGGATCGTGATCAAGTTTGTGGGACGGATCGTGATCAAGTTCGTGGGACGGATCGTGATCGGATCGCGGGACGGATTGTGATTTGATACCGGGATGGATCGTGATTGGATCGCGGGATGCACGGCGATTTGGATCGCGAAGACGTTCGACTACACCAACCGTGTTTCTTAACGCTTCCCGCTTAGCGATCTACAAGGTTATGTAGATCCACTCTCCCTCTCGTAGATGCTCATCACCATGGATAGATCTGCGTGTGCATAGGAATTTTTTTGTTTCCCATGCAACGTTCCCCAACAGTAGTATCAGAGCTAGGTCTATGGTTAGATGAGATCTCAAGTAGAACACAAAAGGTTTGTGAGCATTGATGCTGGGATTGCTTCCTCCCTTGGTCGGATTTTGGTTCAGCGGTATTGAGAGATGAAGCGGCCCGGACCGACATTACTCGTACGCTTACGAGAGACCGGTTCCCTCGACCGCAATGTGTTGCATAGATGGCTTGCTAGTGCCAGTTTCTCTCACTTTAGTTGGATCGGATTCGACAAAGGCGGTCCTTGAGAAGGTTGAAAAGCAACTAGTGTATCACCATTGTGGTTTATGCGTAGGTGAGAATTGTTCTTGCTAGATACCCGTAGCAGCCACGTAAAACATGCAAACAATAATTAGAGGACGTCTAACTTGTTTTTGCATGGTATGTTGTGATGTGATATGGCCAATTACATGATGTGATATATGTGATGTATGAGATGATCATGTGATGTATAGATTATCACGACTTGCATGTCGATGAGTACGGCAACTGGCAGGAGCCATAGGGTTGTCTTTAAATTATTGTATGACCTGCGTGTCAATCATTAAGCGCTATGTAATGCTTTACTTTATCGGTACGGTACCAATAGTAGTAGAAGCATGTTGGGCGCGACAACCCCGATGGCGACACGTTGATGGAGATCAAGATGATGGAGATCATGGTGTCGTGCCGGTGACGATGGAGATCATGCCGGTGCTTTCATGACGGAGATCAAAAGCACAAGTTCATGGCCATATCGTGTCACTTATGATTTGCATGTGATGCTAATCCTTTTATGCACCTTGTTTTGCTTAGAAAGACGGTAGCAATATAAGGTGATCCCTCACTTAATTTCAAGATAAATTGTGTTCTCCCCGAGTGTGCACCGTTGCGAAAGTTCGTCGTGTCGAGACACCACGTGATGATCGGGTGTGATAGACTCTACGTTCACATACAACGGGTGCAAGCCAGTTTTGCACGTGCAGAATACTCGGGTTAAACTTGACGAGCCTAGCATGTACAGACATGGCCTCGAAACACAAAAGACCGAAAGGTCGAACATGAGCCATATAGTAGATATGATCAACATAATGATGTTCACCATTGAGGCCACCTTAACTCACATGATGATCGGAATTGAGTTGGTGAATTTGGATCATGTGACACTCAGATGACCTGAGGGATGTTAATTTGAGTGGGAGTTTTAGTAATTTTATTAACTAAACTCATTATCTTGAACAATAGTCTAAGTGAACTTTGCATATTTATGTTGTAGATCAATGGCTCGCGCAGTAGCACCCCCGAATTTTAATGCGTTCCTAGAGAAAGCTAAGTTGAAAGATGATGGAAGTAACTTTGTTGATTGGGCCCGTAATTTGAGGATTATCCTCACGGCTTCCTAGAAATCATATGTCCTTGATGCACCGCTTGGTGACCAACCAGAAGACATGACCTCCGAAGACGTTAAGAACGTTTGGGAGGCACGTACTGAAGATTACTCAATAGTTCAGTGTGCAATATTGTATGGCTTAGAACCAGGACGCATATGAGATGTTCCATGAGCTGAAGTTTATCTTTCAGAAGAACGCCCGGATCGAGAGGTATGAAACCTCCGATAAGTTCTATGCTTGCAAGATGGAGCTGAATGGGTCTATCAGTGAACATATACTCAGAATGTCTGGGTATTCATATCGTCTAGCAGAGTTGGGAATTGCCCTTCCGCCAGAGGCGATCACTGACAGAGTTCTTCAATCACTACCACCTAGTTACAAGAGCTTTGTGATGAACTATAACATGCACGGGATGAACAAGTCAGTCGCCGAGCTGTTTGCGATGCTAAAAGTCGCTAGTCTGAAATCCAGAAAGAACATCAAGTGTTGATGGTCAATAAAACCACTAGTTTCAAGAAAAATGGCAAGGGCAAAGGCAAGAAGGGTAAAACCAAGAAGGACGGCAAAGCAGTTGCTACTACTACAAAGAAACCTAAGCATGGACCTAAGCCAGAAACTGAGTGCTTTCATTGGAAAGAAACTGGTCACTAGAAGCGGAACTGCCCCAAGTACCTGGCTGACAAGAAGGCGGCCAACGACAAACAAGGTATATATGATATACATGTTATTGTTGTGTACCTTACTAGCTCTCGTAGTAGTGCTCGGGTATTTGATACCAGTTCGGTTGATCACATTTGCAACTCAAAGCAGGAACTACGGAATAAACAAAGGCTGGCGAAGGACGAAGTGACGATGCGCGTGGGAAATGGTTCCAAGGTTGTTGTGATCTCCGTCGGCACGCTCTCTCTTCGATTACCATCGGGATTAGTGATGAACCTGAATAATTGTTATTTAGTGCCGGCGTTAAGCATGAACATTATATCTGGATCTTGTTTATTGTGAGACGGTTACTCATTAAAATCAGAGAATAAAGATTGTTATATTTATATGAGTAATATCTTTTATGGTCATGCACCCAATGTTAGGGGTTTATTCATATTGGATCTTGGTAGTCATAACACATGTTCATAACATTGATGCCAAAAGATGTACAGTTGATAATTATAGTACCACTTTTTTGTGGCACTGCCGTTTAGCTCATATTGGTGTAAAACGCATGAGGAAGCTCCATGCTGATGGACTTTTGGAGTCACTTGCTTTTGAATCACTTGACACATGTGAACCATGCCTCATGGGCAAGATGACTAAAATGCCGTTCTCTAGAATAATGGAACGGGCAAGTGACATATTGGAAATCATACATACTGATGTGTGCGGTCCAATGAATGTTACAGCGCGCGGTGGATATCGTTATTTTCTCACCTTCACCGATGACTTAAGTAGATATGGGTATATTTACTTAATGAAACACAAGTCTGAAACGTTTGAAATATTCAAGCAATTTCAGAGTGAAGTTGAGAATCATCGTAACAAGAAGATTAAGTTCCTGTGATCTGATCGAGGAGGTGAATATCTGAGTTATGAGTTTGGCAGTCACTTAAGACAATGTGGAATTGTTTCCCAGTTGACACCGCCCGGAACACCACAACGTACTGGTGTGTCCGAAAAGTCGTAATCGAATCTTATTAGATATGGTGCGTTCTATGATGTATCTTGCTGATTTGCCATTATCGTTTTGGGGTTATGCATTATAGACAACTGCATTCACTTTAAATTGAGCACCATCGAAATCCGTTGAGACGACACCATATGAACTATGGTTTGGCAAAAGGCCAAAATTGTCGTTTCTTAAGGTTTGGGGATGTGATGCTTATGTCAAAAAGCTTCAGCCTGAAAAGCTGGAACCCAAAGCGGAGAAATGCGTCTTCATAGGATATCCGAAAGAGATAGTCGGCTATACCTTCTATCTTAGATCCGAAGGCAAAGTGTTTGTCGCTAATAAAAGAACATTTCTTGAGAAAGAGTTTCTTTCGAAAGAATTGACTGGGAGGAAGATAGAGCTTGACGAGGTTATTGAAGCTTTACTTCAACCAGAAAGTAGCGCAACACAGAAAGTTGTTTCTGTTGAACCTACGACGATGGGAGAGGAAGTTAATGATGATGATCATGAAACTTGGGATCAAGCTACTATTGAACCTCGTAGGTCGACAGGGCGCTGTTGACATCAATTTTATCACGGATATTAAAAATAATCGGCGATCTTGAAATAGAGGGAAATAAATAAATAATAAAAGATTTATTTACATATTTTCCGTCACCAATGGCAACGGCAGTGGTCTGATATCAATTTAAATCTCAATGCCTCCATCAACACTAAATGCTTAAAGAAATAGTCGACCGCTGATAAATCGTGGCATTATCTAGACAAATCCTATAAAGTATGATCAAATTATATTGGCATAAATGGCAAATTATATACAAATGTTTCATGAAAAAAAAAGGAATTTCATAACACATAAAGAAATTTATCTTTGTTAGCCCTTGAGCCAAATTACCTAAGAGCTAGCTAAGTTATTGGGCTATAGTGACCAAAGTAGTACGTGCAACATGCATGCCACTTACATGCATACGTTGTGCATGGATTAGGCGGCAAGGTTACTAGCTAATGATGAGTCAATTAGCTAGCCTATGGCCCACACCCATGCAGCTCCATATAAAATAAATATAGCCCATACATGCATGGATTTACCGGCATCATTACACAGCTAATCAATCACTAAACCAATTAAAGGCCCACAAGCAGGGCGACAGCCCACATGCATGGAGTACTTCCTAGGAGCCACGATCGGACTTGGTCAGCTCTCCAGGATTACGATATCGATTAACCAATTAAAGGAATATAGAAATTGTAAAAGAAAAGGAGTAACCGCACCACGCTCCCACGATCGGGACGTGCGCGCGCTGTGCGCGTCTCGGCACCTCTCACTGGCCGCCTGTATATTTGGCCACCCAAAGGTCATTCCAGCCCGGCTGACATACGCTCTCGACGCTCAGCTCCTGGTAAGTGCCATCACCACAAACAAGACCGTACACCACAAATCAAGAAGAAGAGAAGAACAAGGAGAAGGAACATCGCAGCAGTAGGTGGGATTCATGACTCCTCCCTAGCATTTGGTTTGGCCATGGGTACAAACCAAAGAGTTCCATTCTCATATCCCCCTTAGCCTTTGGTTTGGCCATGCGTACAGATCAAGGAGCTTTCATCTTAATCCTCCCCACTAGCATTTGGTTTGGCCATGAGTACAAACCAAATAGCTTCTTCTCTTCTATCTACCATAGTACATGCAATTGATTCGGCCATTGTGGTACAAATCAAGGAGCATGCTCTATATTTTCTACAAGATTATCAACTTGGTTTGGCCATAGTGGTACAAATCAAGAAACTTGCTGCATCCTATCAAAGAGTTTCCATACATATGTTAGAGCTCACGTCTTTGTTTTGGCCATTGTGGTACAACTCAAGAAACGTGTTACATCGTGTCAAAAGAGAGTTTTCTATATCCACTAAAACTCATGCCTTTGATTTGGCCATTGTGGTAGAAATCAAGGAGCTTCCCTCCATATTTTCCACAAAAAATTGTCAACTTGGCTTGGCCATCATAATAAAATCCATAGAGAAATTATATCCATCTACCAAAATTCATTCCCTTGGTTCGGCCATTGCGGTACAAATCAAGGAGCATGTTCATTTCTAAAATAATTATCTTCTTGGTCGCTCTCAATTCGGTCCCCTTAGCGATACAAACCCGGACGAAACGTGTGCGAAAGCCTCGTTCCTTGGTTTGGTCCCTATACGCGGATACAAATCTGAGAATAAACTAAGTACAAAATGAATACGAAATCTTCCCAAATCAGTCTTCAAAAAACGGATATGACCAGGGTAAAAGTGAGAAGAAAATTGTCATAGTGTTTTCACTAAATCATAAAATACACTTCTTGTTCAGTTACGCTACGGGCATTTTATGTCACGCTAGTAGTAATACAAACATGAAGAAAATAAACCTTCATCTGATTACACTTTTCGCAGGCCTTGCTATGCGATGGAGTAGTATAAGAGATGTCAAATTCAATAAAATTCACATGTCACATACGCATGTAGAAATATAGGCTAAATCATGCCTTAGCAAAATATCAAACAAAAATGCACTTTGCATATGCTACGGACACTCTTGTCCAAAATAAATTAAAACTTCTATGCATACTCCGGTGGCATGCAAGTAGCCCAAAATCTAGTCTTTATCTAAGACAAGCCAGTGCTGTGTTGAATAGTATCAAAAGAAATATAAAATGATGAGTGTATGTAGTTATCACATGCATATAAAGAAATAAGAATTGCACATACATGGCCTCTGGCCCAAATTCTGTGCACAAACAATCCCGGACGCTCTTGGTCGGCTATAAAAAAAATAAGCAAACAATATACTGTAGCATCAAAATACATGTATGTTGGGCCGATTAATAAATTGAGCAGCCGATTCATGCAAAATCCTTGTACTGCTAATATTAGTACAAGTAAAATATATGATATTAAATCAAATGATAAATCGAAGAAGATTAAATGTTCTTTCAAGCATCCGATGGCGACGACGGCGAGGAGGACTTCCTAGTCTTAGTTTTATATTTTGTAATAGTCATATGTGTTGCAAACTTGTAATCCTTTGTATATTAGAAATGATGGAATTCTTAATCAGGGGTTTTCTCTTCGGAGATGTAATTAACGGTTCTTTTATATAAATGTAAGAGTTTCGGAAATATGTACTCGCAATACTTGATATTGTCTCATTTAAATTCGCGCATTTTAAATATTAAATTTCATCTGTCTCTATGACGTGGACGCGTAGTTAGTATTTTTCTATCGCCCCATTTTCCCATCATCAGATTCTGGCACGCCCGGTGGGACATATTTCTCCCCTCATCTTCGAATTCCAACATAGGATTATAACATATGACTTTGCAAAATAAATATATCAAAATAAAATATATATAAGAAAACTAATATATGGTTTTCTTAATTTTATATGTAGGTATGGAGGGACAAGTGCAGCAGTTTGTGACTCTCCGTTTCGGCAAACTTTGGCTCGATGTGCCGATTGGTCCGCTTGTGACTTCGGTGAGTGAGAGCTGGAAGACTATGGCTGCATCACCAACTGAACCCGAGAATGAAAAAGAAGTGTCATCTGATCCTAAAGATGACTTTGTTCAAGTGATGTCCAAATCAGCCAAAAGGAGGATGCGGGCTGCAGCCAAAGCTGCAAGAGCAGCTGCACATGACAAACACGTGAATGTGCATAAGGCTTCACCCTCCAACTCGGTTCCTCCTGGCTTTGCAAAGGAAGATTATGCCAAGCATGTAAGTCAGGAAGCACCGGTCAAGTACCATGAACCATCACTAGAAGAGTGGCCTGTTCTTGCAAAAAGAGCAGCTCCACTGAAGACAGGTTCGCCAGCACGTTCCGTGTTGGCTCCGGTTACTCCAACTGGACGAGGACAAGCTCCTTTGTCTACATCAACCAAGGTCGCGGTGCCGCTCACTCCTTCCAAACTGAAAGTGGGCCCATCGGCGACGTTATGCATGAGAGATGTTGTCCATGAGGCAACGGGAGAAAGCTCGTACAAGCCTACTTTGAACACGCCAAGGGCAGTTCATAAAGCTTCCGTGGTGGATAAAGGAAAGGCTGTGATGGTAGAGAAATCTGAATCTCCTCGACCACGTGGTCAACTTCGGGTCGATGCGCCTGAGTTCTTCCCTACATACCCTGAGCCGAACAACAAACGTTCGCTCATGTGGAAGGGGGTATACCTTACTCCAAGTGACATTAGGACGGGCCATGTTGATCCGACTGCTACAATTTCAGACCCTTTGTCATCATCAGTGGCAATGCCACGTCCATCATTTGAAGCTTCATATGACCCCGCTCGTCACCGTCGTCGACGACAGAGAGCCCATCAGGCATGGGTTGATTTGCCGGTGGCAGTCAACGCAAATCAAGCAAGACATCAAAGGAAGCAAGTCGCTTATCCCATCCGAAACAGAGATAGGACAACTAATGCAAGAATCCGTTCAAGGCGTCACATGGAATTTCACAAAATGATAACAGAAAGTATATGTGAGACACTAAGAGAAATGTTGCCCCGTTGTTCCATGTCAGCAGATGATGAGGGCGGCAAAATCATGAGGCGCGCACGGACTCTCGCCAAATGGCCAGAGTATGATGAGTTTGTGAAGGAAAATCCCAAGCGGAAAGAATATGTCACCCAAGCTGGTCGTGCAAGTGCAAGACGTGCTGCCCTCAAGAGAAGAGAAATGGCAGTACGTGCTGATTCTGGATATAGCAGAACCCAAGAGAGAAATGGTCCAACGTCAAGTACAGCTAGTGAAGCACAAGTGAGCAAGGAATTACCAAGGAAGGCTGCCATGACACTCACTCCTTGGCCAGCTCGTAAGAGAGTTTCAAGCAACTCATTTGAAGTATTTAATTGTTTGCCGGTTGGTATAGTAGAAGCAGCGGACAGCAACAGTGAAGCATCATCAACTTCAGTACATTTCAAGAGAAAGAAAGCCAAGAAAAATATTGTACCAGGTCATCGTCCTGTAACTCGCAGTCAAAAGGATTCAAGCAATGAAGACCATGATTCATATTGTATAGAATCGCGTCTTCAGTTGGAGGATTCTCAGCCTGAGTCCGAGAATGAGCTAAATCCTCATGAGGAACAGGGGCATAATATGACCCGTGTGGAGCAGGTCCTCATGGCAAATACAAGCCGGTCAGCTGAAGAACAGCTTAAACAACTTACAGCTGCACTTCAACAGAAAGAAGATGAGATGATTGCTTTGCGCAATCGTGTAGCTAATAATGCAAGTGCTGAAGCTGAGAGGAATGCCTCGGGTAGTCATAATACTAACCAAAGAGGGCAAGGAATAAACCTTGAAGCTATTCAGAAAATGATAGCTGAAGGGATCAAGGCCCAATATATGTAGACTAACTACTCCATGCGGCCAGGATATGTTAAGCCGTACCCGCCGTATGTTGATCTTGTTCCATTCCCGGCAAATTACCGACAACCTCAGTTTAGTAAATTCAGTGGCGGCGGATCCCCACATGAACACATAGCTCATTTCTTAGCAGCATGTCAAGATACAGCTCAGAATGGTGCACTTCTTCTCCGACAAGTTGTGCAAACATTATCAGGTCCACCTTTTACTTGGTACAGCAAGTTGCCACCAAGTTCAATCAGGACATGGGAACAAATGCAAGATGCTTTCCTCGAGCGCTTCTATAGCACTTAGAGGACAGTCGGCATCACAGAGTTAACTCAAACGGAACAAGGGATAAATGAGAAGGCTGCAGATTTTATTAACAGATGGAGAAATCTAAGTCTTCATTGCCCGCAACCTATTACAGAATGTGAGTCTGTGCGTATGTGTATGAACAATTTGCGTCCTGATATGGCTGTATACCTTCAAGGTGTGCGGCCTGTTACATTTGAAGAGTTGGCCTCAAAAGCCACGGATATTGAGAATTATATGCAGCTTGTTGCACGTCAGACAAAGACGGTGTACAAGCCAGTGGATAAGAGCGGTCAACGCGACAAGTTACCTGCTAAGCCTAAGCCGGCGCAAGTCATGGAAACAACGGCGATGAAACCACAATTCCAGCCTGGGGCATCTGGTGCAAGAAATACAGAGCACCGGCTCGTAGAGGACCAACTCTTGCCGAGCATCAGAACAGAGAGTATTCTTTCCCTGTGGATGAGATTCGCGATTTGTTTGCTGGTCTACTTGAGCTGAAACTTATTGATCTTCCAAGCTCAAAGAGACCGGCAGAAGCTAACAAGTCCAATGATCCAAATTTCTGCGAATATCATCGCATCTTGGGTCACACTCTCGAAAATTGCTTTGTGGTCAAGAATATTATTCAGAAAATGATAGATGAAGGAACGATCGATGCAGATCTCCTTACAAGTTTAAAGAAAGGAAAGAAGGTTGCTACAGCAAACGTGGCCACTCTTCAAGATGACATGGTGAGTTGTGCCTCTTCAAATATGAGACCAACTTATAATAGAAATATGCTCATATCAGATGGAGAAGTTAATCCTATGATATTGTCAGGAGTTGAACCGTACTTCGGATATGGAGGGCGGTGTAGATGTCAACTCGGGAGGGACATTCTCCGAAGAGGAGGATTACACGCCATTGAGCCCCGAGGATTACACGCCATTGAGCCCCGAGGATTACACACCATCGAGCCCCGAGGATCTCAAGATCGAGGATGACGGCGATCTGGACTCATCGTCCGGCATCAAGTGAAAGAAGAAAATAATGTTCCGCGCTCTAGGCCGGGAATATCAGAGAGCTTGGCGCAGCGTTTAAAAGGTCTTCCCCAAGAATTTGATGTCCTGACCATTGGTGTTTTCGAGGATGATGGCGAATCTCTTCACTTCCCTGAAGAAGAAGATGAAGCGCCAGAAGTTGATCAAGTTCATCTTAGATCAGGTCGCCAGCTAGCCGACCCATATCCTCCACCTAGAAAGGAACCTAGGAACAAAGATGTAGTTCCAAATGAAACCACTGACCCTACTGCTAAAGTGGCGGTCAAGTATTTCGCACTTGAAGAAAATACCAGCTATGCTTTCTGTGTATGATGCTTTGTCTCTTTCTTCTGATTTGCGCAAGGCTTTGGTCACAGCATTATCTTTCCCGGAAGATTATCGAGTGGAAGTCTCACAAACGGAAACTGAATTAAATAATGTGCTGAATATTACATTCACCGATGAGGATCTTCTGCTAGGCTCAAAGAAACACAATAGGCCTCTCCTTATGTTTGGTGAAATTGATGATTTGCCTACAAATCGCATTATGATTGATGGCGGGTCTGCCATAAATTTGTTACCACTGCGTACACTGAAAAAATAGGATATTCCACTGGATGCTTGAGTCGGTCTAATGTGGTTATTCATGGATTTAATCAATCAGGTCAAGAAGCCATGGGCACTATATCATTGGCTCTAAAATTGGAATCACTTTGCACACACGTGACATTCCATGTCATTGATGCAGCCACTTCATATAATGCTTTATTGGGTCGACCATGGTTGCACGATAACCGAATTGTGCCATCTACACTCCATCAGTGCATTAAGTACATGGACCAGTCCGGAGAAACAGTAAGAATATTCGCGGACAAAAGACCATTTACAATAGCTGAGTCCTTCTATGCTGATGCAAAATTTTATTTTGAGCCGGTCGAGAAAGTGCGTAAGCCAAAAGCAATTATTAGACCTGAATCAAACAGCTCCTAGCAAGATGTTGCAGAGTCTTCGTCAAGCAAGAAAGTCTATCAATATATACCAAGTAATCAGAGAACAAAAGGCGACCCAATATTCCGCGTCGTGAATAAATCTTCTGCAAAAGGAGGTACAAAATTTCCAACGCCTCTACCCCCTTTGGTTCAACACAAAATTGAACAAGCTAAAAAAGAGTTACATTACAAAAATAAAAATAAAAGGATCCATGTAGCGCAAATTACTTTGTCGAATAAAGACGACAAGTCGTTGCCGATTTCTTTGTATGATAACAGAGTTTTATATATGATGCAGAAAATGAAATATGATATATTCACTTGACCGTCTTTGTGCGACGGTCGGGGCGAACTTGCGCCATTTGAAAGGGCAATATCCCAGGCGCAGCTCAAAGCATTGCATGAAGATCAAACTTTGATAGAAAAAAGATATGGACTAGGGTATGAGGTTTGCATGACCTCAGCTGAACTTATAGACATGACCGAGGCGTCGCTAGAAATGGAAGATGGTAATCGACCTACCATCGACGACTTGGAAGAAATGAATATTGGTACGACTGATGATCCTCGTCCAATTTTTATTAGCAAATATTTGTCTAACCAAAATAAAATTAAGTATAATAAGTTTCTCTCTGAAAATAGAGATGTCTTCGCTTGGACTTATGAAGAAATGCCGGGACTGGACCCAGATGTCGCTGTCCATCGTCTCACCGTACAAGACGACGTTACGCCAGTGAAGCAAGCGCAAAGAAAATATCGGCCAGAAATACTTCCAAAGATAGAAGCTGAAGTAGATAAGCTCATAGCTGCAGGTTTCATTAGAGAAGTCAAATATCCCTCGTGGATCTCTAGTATTGTACCTGTTAAAAAGAAAAATGGCCAGACTCGTGTATGTGTGGATTTTAGAGATTTGAATAAAGCATGTCCGAAAGATGATTTCCCAATACCTATTTCTGAAATACTAGTCGATGCCACCATGGGCCATGAAATATTTTCTTTCATGGATGGTTATTCCGGTTACAATCAAATAAAAATGGCGCCGGAAGATGAAGAGCTAACGGCGTTCCGCACGCCTAAAGGTGTATACTGTTATAAAGTTATGCCTTTTGGGTTACAAAATGCTGGAGCCACGTATCAGCGTGCAATGACAATAATTCTAGACGGATTGTTGTATGATATTGTCGAATGTTATATAGATGACATAGTGGTAAAATCAAAGAATGAAAAAGACCACTTAAAACACCTCGAAATGGTTTTTGAACGTCTTAGGAAACATAATTTAAAAATGAATCCAATGAAATGTGCATTCAGAGTTTCTTCTGGAAAATTTCTTGGGTTTGTGGTTACAAAACATGGTATTCAGATCGATCCGAGTAAAATACAAGCGATCGTTAAAATGCCACCGCCAATAAACCTTCACAAATTAAAAAGCTTCCAAGGTCACTTAGCATACATCCGAAGGTTCATCTCTAATTTGTCGGGGAGATGCAAGCCTTTCTCACGCCTTATGAAAAAGGGTGTACCTTTTGAATGGGATCAAGCATGTCAAAATGCATTCTTAGAAATTAAAAAAAATAATAATAAATCCTCCCGTTTTAGGTGCACCAGTTAAGGATCGACCATTGATCCTATATACAGCAGCCATGCCTGCATCGTTGGGTGCCTTATTAGCACAAAATAATGATGCATGAAAAGAAATGTCATTATATTATCTTAGTCGCACCCTTGTGGGGGCTGAATGTAACTATCCGGATATGGAAAAAATATGCCTAGCACTAGTATTTGCAGCACAAAAATTGCGCCACTACATGTTAGAACATACTGTACACCTCTTATCGAGAGCAGACCCTCTTAGGTACATTCTCAATAAAATGGTGCTTTCAGGAAGATTGGCCAAATGGGCAATGTTTTTGTCGCAATTCGATATTAAATTTGTGCCACAGAAGGCCGTTAAAGGAGAAGCCTTAGCTAATTTTCTAGCTGCACATCCGATACCCGATGATTTCCCGATTGATGATGACTTGCCAGATGAAGAAGTATTCAGCACAACGGTCGTAAACTCAACATGGCAAATGTATTTTGATGGTGCCTGTCGACAATCAGGGGCAGGAGCCGGAGTCGTCTTCATTACACCAAGCGAGGCGATAATCCCATATTCATTCACTTTAACCTCAGCAGTCTCGAATAATGCAGCTGGGTACGAAGCTTTGATAATTGGGCTTGAGCTGGCTCTAAACATGGGGTTAGACTCACTCACCGTATATGGTGATTTCCAATTGATAATTAACCAATTATTGGGAATCTACATGGTAAAAAAAGAAGAGCTGATCCCATATTTTAGAAGAGCAAACATGCTCATGTCCACATTTTCAAATATAAATATCCAGCATATTGTTCGAAGCCAAAATGACATGGCTGACGCTTTAGCGAGTTTAGCTGCTAGCATGTCACTAACCTCACATCAGTCAATGGACGTTCATGTTGAGGAAAGGAGAATTCTACCGATCCTCGCTGAAGAGGAAGAAGAAGAAACAACAATATCTTTAGCAATGACAACCGAGGTTTGTGAAATTGAAGGACGGGACTGGAGAGCACCATTCCTAGAATATTTACTTCATGGCTACTTACCTTTGGATGCTAGTGAAAGATCTCGTATCCGCAAGAGATCAGTTCATTATACATGCATAAATAACATGCTTTATAGACGCTCGCATGAAGGCATCTTATTGCGTTGCCTTGCTAGAAACGAAACTATAGAAGCCTTAAAGGAGGTGCATGCCGGAATATGTGGCGCACACCAATCTGGTCCTAAATTACATTATCAGCTAAGACGTTTGGGTTATTATTGGCCCACTATGTTCGAAGACGCTGCCAAATTTTCAAAGAAGTGCCATGAATGTCAAGTGCATGGTGACTTTATACATTTACCGCATGAACCACTCCATGCGACAAATATATCTTGGCCTTTTGAAATGTGGGGGATGGATATAGTAGGTCCGATTCACCCACCCTCATCCAAGGGTCATAAATTTATTTTAGCCGCAACCGATTATTTTTCTAAGTGGGCTGAACTTACGCCGCTAAAGGAAGATAAGGCGGAAAATGTTGAACATTTTATAAGAACACAACTCATATATCGCTTTGGTGTTCCTGCTCGGATTATGTCTGATAATGGAACTCCTTTTAAAAATAAACATGTCGATAAGTTATGCTCAAAATTTAAGATAGTGCATTCTTATTCTACGGCATATAATCCGGCCGCTAATGGACAAGCAGAGGCTTTTAACAAGACTCTATGTAAATTGTTAAAGAAAGTTGTATCAAAAAAATAAGCGCGAGTGGCATGAAAGCTACTTGAAGCCTTGTGGGCTTATAGAACCACAACACGCACACCGACGGGAATGACACCTTATTCCCTCGTATTTGGTGGAGAAGCAGTTTTGCCTTTGGAAGTACAAATTACTTCACTCAGGGTCGCTACTCATGAAAATCTTTCAGAAGAAGAATCAACACAACTACGTCTTGATGAATTAGAGAGACTTGAAGGGAAAAGACTTCAAGCTTTGCAAAATCTGAAGGCATATCAAGCTAGGATGTCACGAGCCTTCAACAAACGTGCTAAGAGGAGGTCATTTCAACAAGGAGATTTAGTGCTCGCTGTCATCCGTCCTATGAATATAACCCGGCGGATGAAAGGAAAATTCGAACCTAAATGGGAAGGTCCCTACGTCGTAAAAGAAGTTTATTCTAGCGGGGCATACAAAATCATGTCACCGGATGGTAAATACTCACCGTCGCCGGTGAATGGAAAATTCCTTAAACGTTACTATGCCTAAAATAAAATACTCCATACCCTCATGAGTATAAACTGGGGCGCAAAATAAAAAAAACTTCAAAAAAAAATAGAATAAGAAAAAAAAATACTCCACACCCTTATGAGTATAAACTGGGGCGCAACAAAATAATCATATACTCCATACCCTCATGAGTATAAACTGGGGCGCAAAATAAAAAGAACTTAAACAAAAAATAGAATAAGAAAAAAAAATACTCCACACCCTTATGAGTATAAACTGGGGCACAGCAAAATAATCATATACTCCATACCCTCATGAGTATAAAATGGGGCGCAAAATATAAAGAACTTAAAAAAAATAGAATAAAAAAAAAATACTCCACACCCTTATGAGTATAAACTGGGGCACAACAAAATAATCATATACTCCATACCCTCATGAGTGTAAACTAGGGCAGAAAATCATAAATGTATGATTCAACGAAATTACATAACTCCATACCATCATGAGTATAAACTGGGGACATGCAAAAAAAAAAATACTCCGATGAAATTACGAGTCTAAACTGCGACACAAAATAAATACTCCACGAAACTTACGAGTAAATTACTGAAAATGAGATTAATCCTCGCCAAAAAAATAATATTTCATACCCTCGTGAACATGAACCGGGGCGTATACAAAAAATATATGCCAAACATTACGAGTGTAACAATAAAAGGAAATATAACTAAAAAAAAAGAAAACTGTAGCAATGAGACTTGGAGCCGTACATAAATAAAATAGCTTCAATATGAGAGTCTCTCAGCTTGCAGCTGATAGCCATAGTTATAGCAGTACATCACAAATATTCGGGGAAATTAAAAAGAAAAGAAAAAACGTGTAAGTTTAAATGAATTGATGGTTTAAAATTTATTACATGAGCAGCAGAGTCTGCTATAACACTTCAAATACTAGGCTTGGTAACATAGGATCAAAGGACTAATTATTTAACGCCACAAAAAAAAATAAGGCAAAGGCAAGCCGTATTCTTCAAAGAGAGCGCCAGTTGTGCAGATTTGTAACAAGCTGATTCGCTTCATGTTCCAAAGCCGTGGCCTGATGCTGAAAATCAGTGAGTTTTTGACTCTGGCCAGCACCAATATTCTGGAGCCTATCCTGCTGTTCCTTCAATTTTGACTCGTGAGCAAGGTGTGCTTGACGTAGCTGCTCTTCATCCTCTTCAATCTTAAGCAATTCATTGGAAGCCTCTTGGAGCTGCGCCTTGAGAGCTTCTACCAATGCTGTCTTTTCTGCACGAAGCTTTCCCTTAGAGGATAACTCTTCAGCGGAAGCTTTGACAACACCCTTTTGAGACTGAACTTCGAGCGTCACAACACGTTTTTCTTGTTCTGTCTCCAGCTGGAACTCATTCTGATTGACTTCTAGTTTGTTTGAGAGAGTTACAAGTTTAACTAGTATGCCATGAACTTTTGCTACCTCGGGAATATGCCCAGGTAGCGTTTTAGAGATCATATCCAGCAAGTTGCGGCGATCAGGATTGCGGAGTGTGGTTGTGTTCAGACCCTCGAGAGCCTTCTGCACCACTGTATCTGTAGCATTTAGAAAGGTATCCTTTATGAAAAAAGGGTCCATTGGTTCGCTTGCCCCTGAAACGACAACTCGCTCTTCAGAGTTTTCCAAGTTGTTACCGCGTAACTCGCCGCCTGAAATATATACATGAAGAAAGTAAATCAATTGATGAGAATTAATAAGCAATAAGCATAATTAACTAGTAAAATATATGCTTATCAACTATCATGTAAAGTTGATGAAAAATCAAGTGCATTAGGGGTGGGGGGCACAGTTTCAACTCCCGTAAATGTGTGAGACGTGCCAAGCCCATCTAGCTGGTTGTCCTCTAAGCACGTCTCAAGAAGATCATTATATACACGATTCGCTTCAACCGCGAGATCAGGGTTAAACTCTTCACCATTAGGGAAATCATCAATATCTAAATCCAGCATCTCATGAAACAGCTCCGATGGAGCAGACTCCGCAGAAAAATCAACCTTCCGCTTTGAAGGCAACCTATCTTCTTCACCAACGTGAGTAAGAGAAGATTGTCTACATCTCTTTTCCCCAGAGGTTGGCACAATTTCCGATGGCTCATTATCTATGGACAACGGATAAGCTGAAGAAGTACCAGCTCCATCATCATCCTGTAATAGACTGCCTACCTGTAGTCAATAAAAAAATGATGATAATATGAATAAATGTATTTTAAAAAAACGAAAACAAAATATTTCAAACTCACCTCATTGGGCTGTATCGGAGGAGCAGCAGTAAGATCACTTAGATATTCATGCAGTACAGACATCCATCGATCTTTAATCCTGCATTCTGTCCGCTCAATAACAGCAATATGTTGTGTTCGTCGCTCAACATGCAGCCTTCTTACCACTTTTAAGTCTCTTTGGAAAAGCGGACGAGCCTTGATATGGCTCTGCAATGCATACTTGCTCTTCTTCTTCTCATCATAAGGAATTGTCCCACTCATACTACCATGACGAAGGGAGTTTGAAATACGAGCAAAAGGCTTCACAAATATTTTCCACCGACTAGCCCACGCTAAGGAAGAATCCGTCATTCGAGTATCACTCGGGAAATATTGAAACGCCGGATCCAACGAGAGCAAATGCAGCCAAAAAGCATAAGCAATCCCAATCTCACTAGTTGTGTACAAACTTTCTAGAGGAGAAAAGGGAACAACTTGATCAAAGCGAAATTGTTGTGCCACACGATCTGGGTGATATGGTTCAACTATAAGAGCATCATGGTTCAAACACCCACGCCGCCAAGGAAGCATCCCACGGCGGATAGAGATCAGGAAAACCTTTTTCTGCTGGAACAAACCATCCGGAGTTGTCAAACTGTAGGGATGACAAGAGATGTTGTGACGGTTCTCGAGAAAATCGTGCGCTTTCTCAGGAGTAAAAGATTTTGGTGTCCTAAACATAGTATTAACCATATGGGGTTTTACTATTAGTATTCTAGGACTTGGGAACTGTGGTGTTTTTACCCTGTTTCCAAAGGGTGTCTTGAGATACCTACCCATCCATCCAGCAATAAAATGGACTGGCCAAATCCTTTGTGTGAAGGAAGGTCCAACTAGGTGAGTACTAATCACCCGAAGAGAATAATAGAGTGAGCAAAGAGCAGGTGGACCTAAAGAAATTCGACGTCCCAAGACAATCCACGATGCCATCACTAAAACGCCAGGACGAACATAGGGCCCGCCACCACCAATAACGAAGCGGCATAGCCAAAGAGCGATAAAAGCGGCAGCGTATATACGCTCGCTTTCTAAACTGTCCATAGCAAAGCAGCCGTCATCGCGGTTGTGAAAGAAATCACACCAGTCTTTGAAACCAGCCTGGTTGCTGATAGCAAGCTGGTGCCAAATATCCAAGAGCCGAGATAGAAATTTGGGATAAAAAAGTAATGAATTTTCTAGCTCGCAAAGAGGTGGAACGAATTCTTCATAAGGCTCTCCATCAAGAGGTAACCCAGCCATTTGATGCATGTCAAGGAGAGTAATCGTGCACTCACCACTTGAGAATAAAAATGTGTTAGTGTTGGGATTCCATTTCTCCAACAGCGAGCACAAAAGAGGAGGAGAAACGGAGTAGTCGCCCAGAGAGCAATAAATTGCTCCATAGACGTAATCCACGCCCTCCTCGCTTCCTTTCAGATGAGTACAATATTTCTTCATGACGCACTTACCCCATTCCATATATCCAAGAGGCATCGGAACATAATCGACTTCGTGGTTCTCCCAGCCCAAGCCTTTGGACACTAAGCGGGTTCCCAAGGTTACTGCCTCATCAAGTCTTGGCAAGGGCGCCATCGGATGATAACACTGGCCTAAAAAGGAAGGTCCTGATGACCAGCCACGTTCTCCGTACTCAAGGTTTCCATGTGGTATATTTAATGGCTTGATTATGGGGTTGGCCAATTCATCAGTGGCTGGTCTAAACAATTGAATTTTTGCCAATTGCAAAAGTGACATTCTGTGCAAATTATTAGATGAAGATGGTGCAGCTTCCTCCATCTATATGTAAATGAAACATAGACATGTTGGTACAAGCATAAAATGCTGATTGAATTGACAAATCAAACGACGCATGGCATTACCTAAAATATGTACGACAGATGACTCCGGTATGGTCCTTACTAATAAAAATCTCTGTATAAAAAAAGAGACAACCAAAATAAGCGTACGAAATAATATAAGGTATGTAAATACGATGAGAGTGCGCAAAATGTGTTCTCAGATGAAAGACTAATACATTTATCTATACATACTCCTACGGTTGTACGACGGACCAAGCTCATGAAAAGCATCCCGGAACGTCACCCGCGGACAAGTTGTCCATAAATTTATATACGGCCATGCTTGTACGACGGACCAAGCTTATGACAGACTTGCCGGAACGCCAACCATGAACAAGTTTCCATACACGCATATATATGAGTATTCAAAAAAAAATTTGTTTCCTAAGCATGTAAAAATAAAATAGTGGGATCTAGTTTCGTAAAATACTTGCATCTAACAGTCGTACGACGGACCAAGAAACTTGCCGGCACGCCAACTATAAGAAGATTAACGTTTCAAACATCAAGCCAACGATACACTACAAGCATTTCCCTAGTGATGATAATATCACACGAAAGAAGTTTTCGGTTCAGTAAACAAGTCTACATGCATATCTATTCCCAAGGGTGTACGACGGTCAAGTACAAGACTTGCCGGAACGCCAACCATGAGATTAAATATCCTAAAAAAAACAATTGAATTGATACATGCAGGTCATGTTTTAATTTAATTCAACGTATAATTCGTATATATATTAAAGAACAAGGGAGATGGAACGATCAGGTACCTATGTAGAATCTGGATGCGGATCAGCCGAACAGAAAAGCGATCTGATATCAGCCTACCGAAAAAGTAGAGATAAAAAAAAATCAGACCACAATACATAGATTACCTGCTGTGCTGGATGTTTATACAAGAAATCAAGCACTCACCGGATTGAAATGAGAACTGGTCTGCAGCCCTGCACGAAATTGCTAGCATGAAATCCTAGTAAAAAAAAGAAGATAAAAAACAGACCAGTTAGATGATAGAGTCAAAAGTGGCTTGCATCAAGGAATATGATAGCGGTGCATACTCAACGTCAGCAGATTCTGCTGGAGATCCAATCTACTTGGAGATTGTTTTCAGAGCTTCGTGAGAGCGGGGTTGGGTTGAGATCGGCAGAGCACCTTGCAAAAAGAAAAAAAAGAGGAACATACGGGATATATATATTGGAGAGTAAAAGGATACGGCGTGGGCCGGAGCTAATCCGATTGCAACGCAAATAATGGGCAGCAGGCTGCTACAATAGTTATCTCTATTGGTAACCAATTTCCAAAGCACGGCTACTTATCCTTCTGAGGCCTCAACTAATTTTCAAAATGACGTGATAGAAAACAACCTAGCCGAAAATAATAATAATAAAAAGGGTATGTGCTAAAATAAAGAATATATATATGCCTGTATTTTCGAGCTCTCGATCCGAATCATCAAAATACATTCGCACCCAGACCTCGAGGGGCATCTGTTGACATCAATTTTATCACGGATATTAAAAATAATCGGCGATCTTGAAATAGAGGGAAATAAATAAATAAATAAATAATAAAAGATTTATTTACATATTTTCCGTCACCAATGGCAACGGCAGTGGTCTGATATCAATTTAAATCTCAATGCCTCCATCAACACTAAATGCTTAAAGAAATAGTCGACCGCTGATAAATCGTGGCATTATCTAGACAAATCCTATAAAGTATGATCAAATTATATTGGCATAAATGGCAAATTATATACAAATGTTTCATAAAAAAAAAAGGAATTTCATAACACATAAAGAAATTTATCTTTGTTAGCCCTTGAGCCAAATTACCTAAGAGCTAGCTAAGTTATTGGGCTATAGTGACCAAAGTAGTACGTGCAACATGCATGCCACTTACATGCATACGTTGTGCATGGATTAGGCGGCAAGGTTACTAGCTAATGATGAGTCAATTAGCTAGCCTATGGCCCACACCCATGCAGCTCCATATAAAATAAATATAGCCCATACATGCATGGATTTACCGGCATCATTACACAGCTAATCAATCACTAAACCAATTAAAGGCCCACAAGCAGGGCGGCAGCCCACATGCATGGAGTACTTCATAGGAGCCACGATCGGACTTGGTCAGCACACGGATCTGAATGTTGCAGACCCGTTGACTAAACCTCTTCCAAGGGCTAAACATGATCAACACCACAACTGCATGGGTGTTCGATTCATTAC
Organism: Hordeum marinum; assembly: GCA_022496015.1. NCBI lineage: Eukaryota > Viridiplantae > Streptophyta > Magnoliopsida > Poales > Poaceae > Hordeum > Hordeum marinum. Next base: position 561,436,691 of record CM039678.1, read on the forward strand.
CATGTAAATCACATAGTGATGTGAACTAGATTATGGACTCTAGTGCAAGTGGGAGACGGTTGGAAATATGCCCTAGAGGCAATAAATATAGTGTTTATTATTATATTTCCTTGTTCATGATAATCGTTTATTATCCATGCTATAATTGTATTGATTGGAAACACATTACATGTGTGGGTAAATAGACAACACTTTGTCCCTAGTATGCCTCTAGTGAACTAGGTCGTTGATCAAAGATGGTCGAGGTTTCCTAGCCATTGACATGAGATTTCATTTGATAATGGATCACATCATTAGGAGAATGATGTGATGGACAAGACCCAAACTACAAACGTAGCATATGATCGTGTCAGTTTATTGCTACTGTTTTCTGCATGTCAAGTATATGTTCCTATGACCATGAGATCATGTAACTCACAGACATCGGAGGAGTGCCTTGTGTGTATCAAACGTCATAACTTAACTGGGTAACTATAAAGGTGCTCTACAGGTATCTCCGATGGTGTCTGTTGAGTTGGCATGTATCGAGACTGGGATTTGTTACTCCGTGTGACAGAGAGGTATCTCAGGGCCCACTCGGTAATACAACATCACAAAAAGCCTTGCAAGCAATGTGGCTAAGTGTTAGTCACAGGATCTTGTATTACGGAACGAGTAAAGAGACTTGCTGATAACGAGATTGAACTGGGTATGGAGATACCGACGATCGAATCTCGGGCAAGTAACATACCGAAGAACAAAGGGAACATCATACGGGATTAACTGAATCCTTGACATAGAGGTTCAACCGATAAAGATATTCGTAGAATATCGTTGACATATCCAGGTCCCGCCATTGGTTATTGACCATAGAGGTGTCTTGGTCATGTCTACATAGTTCTCGAACCCGCAAGGTCTGCACACTTAAGGTTTGGTGACGTTTCGGTAGTATAGAGTTATGTATGGTGGTGACCGAAGTTTGTTCGGAGTCCCCGATGAGATCCCGGATGTCACGAGGAGCTCCGGACTGGTCCGGAGGTAAAGATTCATATATAGGAAGTCCTTTTTTGGTCGCCGGAAAAGTTCCGGCCTTATCGGTAGTGTACCGGGAGTGCCGGTAGTGTACCGGGAGACCTCCGGGAGGGGTATTTCGACCCAAGAGGCTTCATGGGCTGTGGGAAAGTAATAACCAGCCCTTAGTGGGCTGGTGGAACAACCACAATAGGCCCATGTGGCTGGAATAAAGAAACCTAAAGGAAAAGGGTGGAAAAAAGGCAAAAAGGAGGAGTCCTAGTCCTACTAGGGGTGGAGGAGGAGAGTCCTCCTCCACCTCCCACTTCGGCCGAAGCCTCCAAGGCTTGGAGGAAAGGCTGCCTCTCCTCCTCCCTCCCTCCTATATATACTAGTGGATTTCTAGGGTTTTGCACTAGTTTTTTTCCATCCATGTGCAACCCTAATCTCTAGTGCATAGTTTCTCCTCTAGATTGGATTTCTGCAGTGCTTAGGCGAAGCCCTGCCAGAATTGCTCCACCACCATCACCGGAGTGCCGTTAGGCTGCCGAAGAACTCTTCTTCCTCTCCACTCCTTCTCGCTGGATCAAGATGGTGGAGATCGTCAACAAGCTGTACGTGTGCTGAGTGCGGAGGTGTCGTCCGTTCGGCGCTAGATCGGAAGGATCGTGATCAAGTTCGTGGGACGGATCGTGATCAAGTTCGTGTGACGGATCGCAGGACGGATTGTGATTGGATAGCGGGATGGATCGTGATTGGATCGCGGGACGCACGACGATTTGGATCGCGAAGACGTTCGACTATACCAACCGCGTTTCTTAACGCTTCCCGCTTAGCGATCTACAAGGGTATGTAGATCCACTCTCCCTCTCGTAGATGCTCATCACCATGGATAGATCTGCGTGTGCGTAGGAAATTTTTTGTTTCCCATGCAACGTTCCCCAACACTGTTTTGGTCGCCGGAAAAATTCTGGGCTTATCGGTAGTGTACCGGGAGTGCCGGTAGTGTACCGGGAGATCTCCGGGAGGGGTATTTCGACCCATGAGGCTTCATGGGCTGTGGGAAAGTAATAACCAGGCCTTAGTGGGCTGGTGAAACAACCACAATAGGCCCATGTGGCTGGAAGAAAGAAACCCAAAGGAAAAAGGTGGAAAAAAGGCAAAAAGGAGGAGTCCTAGTCCTACTAGGAGTGGAGGAGGACTCTACTCCTCCACTTCCGACTTCGGCCGAAGCCTCCAAGGCTTGGAGGCAAGGCTGCCTCTCCTCCTCCCTCCCTCCTATATATTCTAGTGGATTTCTAGGGTTTTGCACTAGTTTTCCCGGCCATGTGCAACCCTAATCTCTCGTGCATAGTTTCTCCTCTAGATTTGATTTCTGCAGTGCTTAGGCGAAGCCCTGCCAGAATTGCTCCACCACCATCATCGGAGCGCCGTCAGGCTGCCGGAGAACTGTTCTTCCTCTCCACTCCTTCTCACTGGATCAAGATGCTGGAGATCGTCATCAAGCTGTACCTGTGCTGAACGTGGAGGTGCCGTCCGTTCGGCGCTAGATCGGAAGGATCGTGATCAAGTTCGTGGGACGGATCATGATTGGATTGCGGGACGGATCGTGATTGGATCGCGGGACGGATCGTGATTGGATCGCGGGATGCACGGCGATTTGGCTCGCGAAGACGTTCGACTATACCAAACGCGTTTCTTAACGCTTCCCGCTTAGCGATCTACAAGGGTATGTAGATCCACTCTCCCTCTCGTAGATGCTCATCACCATGGATAGATCTGCGTGTGCGTAGGAAATTTTTTGTTTCCCATGCAACGTTCCCCAACACCTAGTGGGCCTTCTGTGGACCTGAATCCTGGCCCAATTGGCTGGTTGGGTTTCTAGTCGTATTCAGGCCATGATGGCAGAGTAGGCGGCATTTTTTTATTTTTTTCCAGTATTTTTTTTGCTTTATTAATTTTTTTATTTTTTTCCAGTATTTTTCTTCTGTTATTTTAGTTCATTCTTTTTAACAAATAAATACTTTGATAATTTTAGTTGCATAATTTCCAATTTTGTTTTGTTTCTTGCTCTATTTATTTGCAGTGTGTTTTATCATTATATTCTTTTTGCTATTAATGTTTTGAACAAAAACTACTTTGATAATTTTAGTTGCATAATTTTTATATAATTATAGTTTCAAAAATACTAGATGTTTATAAAAGCTTTTTAGTTGATTCTTTTTTGAACTCCACTTCCACGATGTTTTGAAAGAAATTAAAAGCACTTCAAATGAACTCTCAAAAGGTTGAAAGTTGGCATGGTATCATCATTTCATCCACATAGCATGTGCTAAAAAGTTGAGTGGGTTACGACAAAAACTGGATGCACTTCGTGTATAAAATGGACAATCTCTTTCGAAGTATCATGGTTTCGACGAAAACTAACCTGTTACAAAGGGATTTCATTTTTTGAGCTAAATGACCTTGAAATTGAAAAGCACTACAAATGAACTCTGAAAGGGTTGAAAGCTGGCATGGTATCATCATTTCACCCACATAGCATGTCATAAAAAGTTGAGAGGGTTACGACAAAAACTGGATGCACTTCGTGTACAAAACGGAAAATCTCTTTCGAAGTATTAGGGTTTCGGACGAAAACTCATGTGTTACAAAAGACATTTCATTTCTTCACATGTCACTGCAATGATATAGTTGTGGAGAGAAAGTCTTTACTTTTTCTTCGCTTGTGTCGTTTGCTTTTTACACCGTAACCATGGATAATCTTCATCGTTTAACAGGGTGCTTGGGTGAGCCTTGACTTTGAAGGGAGGAATTTCATGAAACTTTTCATAATCTTCAGACATGTCATTCTTCCCCTCCAATCCCATGTTGTCTCTTTTTCCTGAAAGAACTATGTGGCGCTTTGGGTCATCCTATGATGTATTCGCTTCCTTATCTTTTCTTTTTCTTGGTATGGTAGACATGTCCTTCACATAGAAAACCCGCGCCACATCATTGGCTAGGACGAATGGTTCGTTTGTGTACCCAAGATTGTTCAGATCCACCGTTGTCATTCGGTACAGCGGGTCTTCACATACCCCGCCTCTTGGTAGATTGACCCATTTTCACTAAAACAAAGGGACCTTGAAATCATGTCCATAGTCAAGTTCCCATATGTCCACTATGTAAGCATAATATGTGTCATTTCCCCTCTTGGTTGCTGCATCAAATCGGACAACGCTGCTTTGGTTGATGCTCTTTTCATCTTGGGCGATTGTGTAAAATGTATTCCCATTTATCTCGTACCCTTTGTAAGTCAATACAGTCGAAGATGGTGCCCTGGCCAACGAGTATAGTTCATCAGAAACAGTGTTGTCACCCATGAGACGTGTTTGCAACCAACTGCCGAAAGTCCTGATGTGTTCATATGTAATCCAGTCGTCACACTGCTCCGGTTGTTTGGGGCGCAGAATATTCTTGTGTTCATCGACATACGGGGTCACCAAGGTGGAATTATGTAGAACTATGTAGAGTGCTTGAGACAAAGCATGTCCGTCCCTACATATTATTGAGTCTGCTCCTAGTGTGCCTTTTCTAGTCAGTCTCCCCTCAAACCGCGATTGAGGGAGACCAATCTTCTTAAGGTCAGGAATGAAGTCAACACAAAACTGTTGGGAAACGTCGCATGGGAAACAAAAATTTTCCTACGCACACGCAAACCTATGCATGGTGATGAGAATCTACGAGAGGGAGAGTGGATCTACATACCCTTGTAGATCGCTAAGCGGGAAGCGTTAAGAAACGCGGTTGGTGTAGTCGAACTTCTTCGCGATCCAAATCGCCGAGCGTCCCGCGATCTCATCACGATCCGTCCCGCGATCCAATCACGATCCGTCCCGTGAACTCATCATGATCCGTCCCGCGATCTCATCACGATCCGTCTCCCGATCTTGATCACGATCTGTCCCGTGAACTCATCACGATCCGTTCCGCGATCTCATCACGAACCGTCTCGCGATCTCGATCACGGTTCTTCCGATCTAGCGCCGAACGGACGGCACCTCCGCGTTCAGCACACGTGCAGCTTGATGACGATCTCCACCGTCTTGATCCAGCAAGAGGAGGTGGAGAGGAGAGAGAGTTCACCGGCAGCGTGACGGCGCTCCGGTGATGGTGGTGGAGCAATTCCGGCAAGGCTTCGCCTAAGCGCTGCAGAAAACCGATCTAGAGGAGAAACTATGCACCGGTGGAACGGGTAGCACGTGGCCGGAAATTCTGTCCAAAAACCACCCAATCCACTAGTATATATAGGAGGAGAGGATAGGAGAGGCAGCCAAGGCCTTTGGGTCGGCCGAAATAGGAGGTGGGAAGAAATCCTACTTCACCTCCAATCCTAGTTGGCTGATTTTCCACTTTTTGCTTTAGGACTTTCTCTCCTGCGCCATGGGCCTTTGTGGCTGTTTTCCCAGCCCACTAAGGGCTGGTTATTATTCTCCCACAGCCCATGGACCTCTTGGGGTCGAAGTACCCCTCCCGGAGGTCTCCCGGTACACTACCGGCACTCCTGGTACACTACCGGCACTCCCGGTACACTACCGATGAGCCCGAAACTTTTCCGGAAACCAAACTGGGACTTCCTATATATGAATCTTTACCTCCGGACCATTCCGGAGCTCCTCGTGACGTCCGGGATCACATCCAGGACTCCGAACAAACTCCAGTCACCACCATACATAACTCTACACTACCGAAACGTCACCGAACCTTAAGTGTGCAGACCCTGCGGGTTCGAGAACTATGTAGACATGACCGAGACACCGCTACGGTCAATAACCAATGGCGGGACCTGGACGTCCACATTGGTTCCTACATATTCTACGAAGATCTTTATCGGTCGAACCTCTATGTCAAGGATTCAGTTAATCCCGTATATCGTTCCCTTTGTTCTTCGGTATGTTACTTGCCCGAGATTCGATCGTCGGTATCTCCATACCTAGTTCAACCTCGTTACCGGAAAGTCTCTTTACTCGTTCCGTAATACAAGATCCCGCAACTAACAATTAGTCACATTGCCTGCAAGGCTTATTGTGATGTTGCATTACCGAGTGGGCCCTGAGATACCTCTCCGTCACACGGAGTAACAAATCCCAGTCTCGATCCATGCCAACTCAACAGACACCATCGAAGATACCTGTAGAGCACCTTTATAGTCACCCAATTACGTTGCGATGTTTGATACACACAAGGCACTCCTCCGATATCTGTGAGTTGCATGATCTCATGGTCATAGGAACATATACTTGACATGTAGAAAACAGTAGCAATAAACTGACACGATCATATGCTATGTTTGTAGTTTGGGTCTTATCCATCACATCATTCTCCTAATGATGTGATCCCGTTATCAAATGACATCTCATGTCCATGGCTAGGAAACCTTAACCATCCTTTGATCAACGAGCTAGTCCATTAGAGGTATACTAGGGACATGGTTTTGTCTATGTATCCACACATGCATTTAAGTCTCCGATCAATACAATTATAGCATGGATAATAAACGATTATCATGAACAAGGAAATATGATAATAACTAATTTATTATTGCCTCTAGGGCATATTTCCAACAGTCTCCCACTTGCACTAGAGTCAATAATCTAGTTCACATCACCATGTGATTCGCATTGTTATGAATCTAACACCCAATGAGTTCTGGGGCTCGATCATGCTTTGCATGTGAGAGAGGTCTTATAGTCAACGGGTCTGCGATATTCAGATCCATGTGTACTGTGCATATCTCTATGTCAAACCGTAAACACTGCTACCACACTCCACTTGGTACTATTTCCAAATGGCTGCTCCACTATACGTATCCAGATTGCTACTACTAGTCATCCGGATAGGTGTTAAAGCTTGCATCGACGTAACTCTTTACGACGAACTCTTTATCACCTCCATAATCAAGAAACATTTCCTTAGTCCTCTGGTTACTAAGGATAATTCCGGCCGCTGTCCAGTGATCCACTCCTGGACCACTCTTGTACCCCTTGACAGACTCATGGCAAGGCACACATAGGTGCGGTACACAGCATGGCATAATATAGAGCCTATGGCTAAGGCATAGGGAACGACGTTCGTCCTTTCTCTTTCTTCTGCCGTTGTCGAGCTTTGAGTCTCACTCAACTTCACACCTTACAAATCAGACGAGAACTATTTCTCTAGCTGATCCATTTTGAACTCTTTCAAAATCTTGTGAAGGTATGCACTCATTGAAAGTCTCATCAAGCATCTTTATCTATCTCTATAGATTTTGATGCTCAACAATTAGGTAGCTTTATCTAGGTCTTCCTTTGAAAATAACTTTCCAAATAACCGTTTTATACTTTCCAGAAACTCTACATTATTTCTGAATAACAATAAGTCATCCACATATACTTATCAGAAATTCTATAGTGCTCCCACTCACTTTATTGCAAATACAAGTTTCTCATAAACTTTGTATAAACATCAAAACTTTGATCACCTCATCAAAGCGTATATTCCAACTCCGAGATGCTTGCTTCAGTCCATGGAAGGATCACCGAAGCTTGCACACCTTTTAGCATCCTTAGGCCTGACAAAACCTTCTGGTTGTATCACATACAACCTTTCCTCAAGTAAACCATTAGGGAAACGATGTTTTGACATCCATCTGCCAGATTTCATAATTGAAAACACAGCAACTGCTAACATAATTCCAACAGACTTTTAGCATCGCTACGAGTGAGAAAGTCTCATCGTAGTCAACTCCTTGAACTTGTCACAAACATCTTTGCAACAAGTCGAGCTTTACAAATAGTGACATTCACCATCAATGTCTGTCTTCATTTTAAAGATCCATTTGTACTCAATGACCTGCCGTCCAACGAGCAAGTCTACCAAAGTCTACACTTGGTTTTAATACATGGATCCTATCTCGGATTTCATGGCCTCCAACCATTTGTCGGAATCCGGGCCCATCATCGCTTCTCCATAGCTCGTAGGTTCATCGTTGTCCAACAACATGACCTCCAAGACAGAGTTGTCGTACCACTTAGGAGCAGTACACATCCTTGTCGACCTACGAAGTTTGATAGTAACTTGATCCTGAAGCTTCATGATCATCATCATTAACTTCCTTTTCAACTAACGTAGGCTTCACAGTAACATCTTTCTGCGCTGCGCTACTCTCTGGTTGAACAAAGGTTTAACAACCTCATCAAGTTCTATCTTCCTCCCACTCAATTCTTTCGAGAGAAACTTTTTCTCGAGAAAGGACCCAGTTCTAGCAACAAACACTTTGCACTCGGATCTGAGATAGAAGGCATACCCATCTGTTCTTAGGGTATTCTATGAAGATACATTTGTCCGTTTTGGGTTCTAGCTTATTATGTGAAAACATTTTCCACACAAGCATCGCAGCCCCAAACATTAAGAAATGACAGCTTAGGTTTCTATCAAACCATAATTCACACGGTGTCATCTCAACGGATTTAGATGATGCCCTATTTAAAGTGAATGTAGTTGTCTCTAATGCATAACCCCAAAAATTATAGTAGTAAAACGATAAGAGACATCACAGTATGCACTATATCAATAGAGCATGACTATGATGTTCGGACACACCATCACACCATGGTGTTCCAGGTGGCGTTAGTTGTGAAACAAATTTCACGTTGTCTTAAGTTGTATGCCAAACTCGTAACTTAGATATTCACCTCCACGATCATATCGCGGTCATTTTTATCTTCTTGTCACGATGATCTTTAAACTTCACTCTGAATTTGCTTGAACCTTTCAAACGATTCAGACTTGTGTTTCATTAAGTAAATATACACTATATCTACTCAAATCATCAGTGAAGGTAAGAAAATAAAGATATCCACTGCACGCTACAAGACTCACTAGATTGCATACATCAACATGTATCATTTCCAATGAATCACTTGCCTGCTCCATCCAACGGGGTCCTTTAGTCATCTTGCCCAAGAGGCATGGTTCGCATGTCTCAACCGATTCTTAATCGATGAGTCCAAATATCCATCAGCATGGAGTTTCTACATGCGCTTTATACCAATATGACATTTAGCGGCAGTGCCACAAGTATGTGGTACTATCATTATTAACTTTGTATCTTTTGACATCAATGTTATGAACATGTGTACTACTACGATCAAGATTTCAACAAACCATTCTCACTGGGTGCATGACCATTGAAGGTATTATTCATGTAACTAGAATAACTATTATTCTCTGACTTAAATGAATAACCGTATTGCAACAAACATGATCTAATCATGTTCATGCTCAACGCAAAACACCAAATAACATTTATTTAGGTTCGTCACTAATCCTGGAGGTAGAGAGAGCATGCGATGTTGATCACATCAACCTTGGAAACATTTCCAACACACATCGTCACCTCACCCTTAGCTAGTTCTCCGTTTATTCCGTAGCTTTTATTTCGAGTTACTAACATTTAGCAACCGAACCGGTATCCAATACCCAGTTGCTACTAGGAGTACTAGCAAGGTACACATCAATAACTCGTATATCAAATATACTTCTGTCGATGTTGCCAGCCTTCTTATCTACCAAGTATCTAGGGTTGTTCCGCTTCAGCGACCTCTCACCTCATAATAGAAGCACTTAGTCTCGGGTTTGAGTTCAACTTTGGGTTGCTTCACTGGAGCAGCAACTGACTTGCTATCCATGAAGTTTCCCTCCTTGCTCGTGCCCTTTTCGAAACTAGTGGTTTGATTAACCATCAACACTTGACGCTCCTTCTTGATTTCTACCTTCGCGGTGTCAAACATCGCGAACAGCTCAGGGATCAATACTTCTATCCCTGGTGTATTATAGTTCATCACTAAGTTCTAGTAGCTTTAGTGATAGTGACTTGGAGAACTATATCAATCACTATCTTATCTGGAAGATCAACTCCCACTTGATTCAAGCGATTGTAGTACCCAGACAATCTGAGTACATGCTCAACGATTGAGCTATTCTCCTTCATCTTACAAGCAAAGAATCTTGTTGGAGATCTCATATCTCGCAACAAAGGCACGAGCCTGAGATCACAATCTCTGCTCCTAGAACATCTCATCTGTTCCGTGACGTTCAAAACGTTTTGGAGCCTCAATTCTAAGCCGTAATGCATGACGCACTAAACTATCAAGTAGTCATCGAAACGTGCCTGTTAGATGTTCACAACATCTATAGACGACTCTAGAGGGGGTGGCGCACCGAGCGGTGCATTAAGGACATAAGCCTTTTGTGCAGCAATGAGGACAATCCTCAGATCACGGACCCAGTCCGCAATTTTGCTACCAACATCTTTCAATTCTATTTCTCTAGGAACATATAAAAATACAAGGGAGCTACAGCGCGAGCTAGTAATCTACAACATAATTTGCAAAGACACTTTGACTATGTTCATGATAATGAGTTCAATTAATCATATTACTTAAGAACTCCCACTCAAATTGACATCCCTCCGATCATTCGAGTGATACATCATCCAAATTCACCAACTCAAGTCCGATCATCACGTGAGTTGAGGTGGCTGCAATGGTGAACATCATTATGTTGATCATATCTACTATATGACTCATGTTCGACCTTTCGGTCTCTCGTGTTCCGAGGCCATGTCCGTACATGCTAGGCTCGTCAAGTTTAACCCGAGTGTTCTGCGCGTGCAAATCTGGCTTGCACCCGTTGTATGTGAACGTAGAGTCTATCACACCCGATCATCACGTGGTGTCTCAACACGACGAACTTTCGCAACGGTGCACACTCGGGGAGAACACAGTTCATCTTGAAATTCAAGTGAGGGATCACCTTATAATGCTACCGCCGTACTAAGCAAAACAAGGTGCATAAAAGGATTAACATCTCATGCAATTCATAAGTGACATGATATGGCCATGAACTTGTGTTTAAGATCTCCATCTTCGAAACACCGGCATGATCTCCATCGTCACCGGCACAACACCATGATCTCCATCATCTTGATCTCCATCAATGTGTTGCCATTGGGGTTGTCACGCCTTGCATGCTTCTACTACTATTGCTACCGTAGCGATAAAGTAAAGCATTACATAGCGCTTAATGATTGACACGCAGGTCATACAATAATTAAAGACAACCCTATGGCTCCTGCCAGTTGCCGTACTCACCGACATGCAAGTCGTGATAATCTATACATCACATGATCATCTCATACATCACATATATCTCATCACGTAATTGGCCATATCACATCACAACATACCCTGCAAAAACAAGTTAGACGTCCTCTAATTGTTGTTGCATATTTTACGTGGCTGCTATGGGTATCTAGCAAGAACGATTCTCACCTACGCATAAACCACAACAGTGATACACTAGTTTGCTTTTCAACCTTCTCAAGGACCGCCTTTGTCGAATCCGATCCAACTAAAGTGAGAGAAACTGTCACCCGCAAGCCATCTAGGCAACAAGTTGCGTCGAGGGAACCGGTCTCTCGTAAGCGTACGAGTAATGTTGGTCCGGGCCGCTTCATCTCACAATCCCGCTGAACCAAAGTACGACCAAGGGAGGAAGCAATCTAAGCATCAACGCCCACAAACTTTTTGTGTTCTACTCGAGATCTCATTGAACCATCAACCTAGCTCATGATGCCACTGTTGGGGAACGTCGCATGGGAAACAAAAATTTTCCTACGCACACGCAAACCTATCCATGGTGATGAGCATCTACGAGAGGGAGAGTGGATCTACGTACCCTTGTAGATCGCTAAGCGGGAAGCGTTAAGAAACGCGGTTGGTGTAGTCGAACTTCTTCGCGATCCAAATCGCCGAGCGTCCCGCGATCTCATCACGATCCGTCCCGCGATCCAATCACGATCCGTCCCGTGAACTGATCACGATCCGTCCCGCGATCTCATCACGATCCGTCTCACGATCTTGATCACGATCTGTCCCGCGAACTCATCACGATCCGTTCCGCGATCTCATCACGAACCGTCTCGCGATCTCGATCACGGTTCTTCCGATCTAGCGCCGAACGGACGGCACCTCCGCGTTCAGCACACGTGCAGCTTGATGACGATCTCCACCGTCTTGATCCAGCAAGAGGAGGTGGAGAGGAGAGAGAGTTCACCGGCAGCGTGACGGCGCTCCGGTGATGGTGGTGGAGCAATTCCGGCAGGGCTTCGCCTAAGTGCTGCAGAAAACCGATCTAGAGGAGAAACTATGCACCGGTGGAACGGGTAGCACGTGAACGGGTAGCACGTGAACGAACGGGTAGTATGTGATCACCAGTATGGAGGACGGGCTTCTTCCGGTGATCTGCCTCACCTTTGAAATGTTTTCCTTTCATTCGACATTGATGGTTGGTCGGAAGAAATCGACGATGCCCCAGGTACACATTCTTCCTGCATTTGTCCAAATATATTTTGTCGGTGTCATCTAAACAGTGTATCCCTTGTTTGTCTGTCCTGGAAGGTTACTGAGAGCAGGCCAATCATTGATGGTTACAAACAGCAATGCATGTAGGTCAAATTCCTCCTGTTCGTTCTCATCCCACACACATACACCTCTTCCATTACAAAGCTATAAAAGTTCATCAACTAATGGCCTTAGGTACACATCAATGTCATTGCCGGGCTGCTTAGGGCCTTGGATGAGCATTGGCATCATAATGAACTTTCGCTTCATGCACAACCAAGGAGGAAGGTTACACATACATAGAGTCACAGACCATGTGCTATGCTGGTTGCTCTGCTCCCCAAAAGGATTAACGCCATCTGCACTTAAACCAAACCATACGTTCCTCGGGTCACCTGTAAAGTCGCTCCAGTTTCTCTCGATCTTTCTCCACTGCGACCCGACAGCGGGTGCTCTCAACTTTCTATCTTTCTTACGGTCTTTTTTGTGCCATTGCATCAACTCGACATGCTTTTTGTTTCTGAACAAACGTTTCAACTGTGGTATTATAGGAGCATACCACATCACCTTGGCAGGAACCCTCTTCCCGGTATGCTGGCCCTCAACATCACCAGGGTCATCTCTTCTGATCTTATACCGCAATGCACCGCATACCGGGCATGCGTTCCATTCCTCATACTCACCGCGGTAGAGGATGCAATCATTAGGGCATGCATGTATCTTCTGCACCTCCAATCCTAGAGGGCATACAACCTTCTTTGTTGCGTAGGTACTGTCGGGCAATTAATTATCCTTTGGAAGCTTCTTCTTCATTATTTTCAGTAGCGAACTAAATCCCTTGTCAGATACACCATTGTCTGCCTTCCATTGCAGCAATTCCAGTGTGGTACCGAGCTTTTTGTTGTCATCTTTACAATTTGGATAAAACCTTTTTTTGTGATCCTCTCACATGCGATCGAACTTCAACTCCTCCCTTTAACTTTTTTGCATTCTCTCTGTGCATCAACAATGATCCGGCGAAGATCATCATCGGGCACATTGCCTGGTTCCTCTTGATCTTTAGCTTCCCCCATTACAGCATCACCGTCTCGAGGGGGGGGGGGTAGTTGTCGTCATCCTCTTCTTCTTCGTTATCTTCCATCATAACCCCTCTTTTTCCGTGCTTGGTCGAAACATTATAGTGTGGCATAAAACCCTTCTGAAGCAGGTGGAAGTGAAGGGTTTTAGAGTTGGAGAAAGACTTTGCATTCTCACAGACAGTACATGGGCAAGGCATAAAACAATTCTGCTTGTTTGCCTCAGCCGCTTCGAGAAAATTATGCAGACCATTAATATACTCGGAGGTGCGTCGGTCACCGTACATCCATTGCCGGTTTATCTGCATGCGTTATATAATAAAGCGTATTAAAAACCATTACAACATATCATGAATAGAGAAGTGACCAAATTAATAGAAATTGATCATCACATTAAAGCCAAAGTACAATAATAACCAAAATAAATACGTACAGTTCATACATAGTTGTCATTATTGAACAACATATAGCTCTCTAGAGCATCTAATTAAAACATGCAGCGAAACTATGTAAAAAATTTAAATGCAACAACAAATGCAATCATAACCGCTACTAAGGTACCAATTGATCCAATGACATAATGATACCAAGCCTCAGTATGAACGGCATATTTTCTAATCTTTCTAAGCATCAAGCGCATTGCATCCATCTTGGTCTTGTGATCGTCGACAATATCGGCAACATGCCACTCCAATCCCATCTTGTCATCTTCAGTTCTTTTCAATTTTTCTTTCAAATGATTGATTTCTTTGTCAGCTTTAGTTAACTTGTCGAGCAGAATTGCATAGTCGGTATCCACTTCTGGTTCAACTACTTCCTATAGATAAAAACATCTACGTCAAGTTGGTGGCATAATTAATTTTCATAGACATTAGATGTGTGAAATAGTTATATAAAAGATTATATACCACATCTGAATCATAGACTGGACGAGGGCCGACATGGGCGGATACCATAACCATGGCACTATATAATAAGAAACAATAATAAAAGTAATAAAATCATACGAGTAAGTATATTTTCTTTTAGCAAGAAGATAAGACAAGAGGCTCACCATGCGTGGGCGATCGACGGCGGTTTCAGGACGGGGACGAGACAGGACGAACCGCCAAAACCTTGATAAATCTTGACAAAAATGGAGTTTGGACAAGGAGCTTCGAAACGAGAAAGCTTATGTTTGGCTTGGGCATTTCATCAAACACCTTATGTGCATAGGAGGTGAGCTAGAGCACCACAAAGCTCTCCCCCTCGCCGCCAAAAAAACAGAGCAGTTTGGAGTGCTCTGCTCGCTGGCGAGGGGGTATATATAGGCATCTTATTGGTCCCGGTTCGTGGCTGAAATCGGGACTAAAGGACCCCTATTGGTCCCGGATCCAGCCACGAACCGTGACCAATGGTTGTGGGCCAGGAGCGAGGCACATTGGTCCCGGTTCGTGTCTGGAACCGGAACCAAAGGTTCCAAACGAACCGGGACCAATGCCCCATGTGGCCCGCCCGGCCTCCTGGCCTCACGAACCGGGACCGTTGCCCCCATTGGTCCCGGTTCGTGACTGAACCGGGACTAATGGGCTGGCCCGGCCCAAACCAATGTCCTGTTTTCTACTAGTGGTTGATAATTAAGGCAGTCTAATCTCTTCCCTTGCATGTAATTTAGAGATGACAAAAATACATCTATATCTATACCTACCTATACTAATTAGGCACTCTCTAAAAATTCTCATGTCAATCATAATTAGGAGCCATTAATCTGGTGGGGCCGAGTTATTACGGTGTAGATCGATCGATCAATTCTGAAAGAAAAAAAACACTTTGAGGCCCACAATTGTTGGTTGGTTCTAACAATAGAATCCAGCTAATACACAATTCTACAAGCAATCCACCATTTATTCCTCCTCGAGTTACAATTCTACAACCAATCCACCATTTATTCCTCCTCGAATTAAAGTAATCGCTATCGCTTTGAAAGAAAAAAATGCATCGACTCATGTACCCCAGCTCCTTCCGTAAAAATAAAAGACCAAATTACCGATTGCCTAACAGAGACCCCTAAACAGAAATTTTTCTATCTAATCCCATACGACACCAGCATCTCTTCTTTTAATTTTGCTCTCCACAGATTGGCTCCTGAATCTTCTCACGTACGGTTTTTGGGTTGCCTCATGGAGATCAGGTCAGAGGCTTAGAGCACACCAACTATACCCATAATCCATAGTCTCTTCCTCTTGGTTATCACTTATCACTCTTTGCCCTCAAATAAGCTTTTTGTATCAAAATAGTTTTTCTCACCTGTATCTGATTCGTATTTTCACACTAATTATTCTAACTTTTTTTCCTTGCAGGTCTACGATCGAATCAGAGATGGCTTTTCTTTTGGATTAAATTTTCCCTCTATCATGTCATCTCATATTGTTGTGCTCTCCATGGATTGGATCCTTTTTCTACTCACGTATAATTTTGGGGTGCTTCATGGACATCATGTCGGAGTAGACAAACTATACCCATGGTCGCTGGTCAAGATTCTCCCACTCTGTGCCAACGGTGTTTCTGGTCTGTTGCTACCATTCCTCCGTTGATTACATCAAATATATTGCTTACATAGTGCAGTTCGAGCATAGTTTTCCTCCCTTTTCTCAAATTAAAGACTTGGATTTTACAGCAGCTTCTATTGGAAATAACGAGTACTATTCTACATAAATTTGTGTTCTTTTACCGTTTAATATGTTCGTATTCCATTAATTTGTTAGATCCAAGTTATAATCTTTTCCTTTTTTGCAGTATGATTTGCCAACACAAACATGGTACCATGAGTCGTTATAGTAGTAGTTTTTATAAACATCGAGGTATCTTCTCGCAGCATTATACGACACTATGTTGGCTTAGCTGGATGTGTATCTCTATGATGTTAATAATCCGTGCAAGTATCAGTCAATCCAATATTTGCTTGACCGCCGTTGCAGTTGGCCACCCCCGTGATGGCGGGTTCATCACTCTGCTGCTTCTTTGGTGGAACCCGGCTGCTGCATGGCCGATTGAGTTGAAACACCAATGGAAAGGCAGGTGCACTCACTACCGAAGATGATAATCAAATGGACGACGACCCTAGCGGCCGAGATCACGCCGGTCGCCGGCCAACGGAGGCAGTAAAGACCGGGTCTCGTTTCTGGGCACTAGCCGGATCCGATGACGAGTCCGACGCGGAGGTTGAAGAGCCCGGCGACATGGCGGTGGCGCCCTCACCCACGTATTCAGACATTGTTTGCCAAACCCTAACAGCGGGATACACCGAGGAACAAGTCGCTGCTAACGTCGAGGGAATGGTTCACGCATCGATGACGCATGGGATGGATTGGGCAGCGACATCGAGGACAAGGTGGAGGTGGTTTGAGGAGTCATTCATCGGTGGACGTCTACGAAGGCAATCAAACCATGGAAGGGACCTCTGACAAAGGTACGTTTGCCCGCTCTCACTCTTTTTGTTTTCATCCGAGATTGGAAAACGGTGACTGTCCGACGGCGAAAGGGTCGACCGGCGGTGCTCAGGAGGCCAGCGGTGGCGACGGAGGTCGATGCTGATCATCGATCCGAGAAATCAAGCAACAACGACTGCACTCGATATTGGGCCATAATGGGTCCAGTTTGGGCACTTGTGGGCAGGCCTCGGCTCGGTATATGGCCCAGTCGGGTGTACTGAACGACCCGCAAACAGACTCCGAGAAAGATACGATCGACACAGTTTCTTCTGTCACTCGTCGCGACCTATTGACGAGCGAGTTAGACATTGAGGGGATACAAGCTAGGGTTCGAGATCGCATCGCACCATCGCCAGGCTTCCCCGCTCGCGAAGGGAGAGCGCGGAGGATACCTGCGGTCGCTCCTCCGACGGCCGCCATGGCCGGACGGGAGGATGGGCAGTTGCCTTCGGCGGCGTCTGGGCCGCCCAAGCCAGTAGCGGCTGTCACACAGCCCAGGACGGGGGGAGGGCAAGATCATCCCGGAATGCCTATGACGGGGGGAGGACAAGGAGTTGCTGGGACAGCTCCGGGGCTGGCCAACGCTGGCCGAGTTGTCGGGACATCCGCTACTGCTGGAGTATAGGGTGACGGACTGGGCCGCGGTCGAGCTGAAGGGCAAAGCCGCAGTGGTTTTCATGCTGGTAGAGGACGAACGGGGACCGGTACCGGTGGCTATCAGGGCTACCGGAATAACTGGAACCAGTGGACCGATAGACCAGTTGGACCTCGCGATGGACGTGGACAATGGAACGACACCGGCGGTAGAGGAGGGGTGCTAACCACTGGCAGCACCCTTTCTATCCTACGGATGGTCAGTTTGTGGAAGGAACCAAGGGCCCACCATATAGACAACGAGGAGGTCGAGGTGGCGGTGGCAGAAACGACGGATGGAATTAAACGGGCTCGAAGTGGACGGAGGTGAATACATCAACAACTGAGATGGATATGAGTACAGGAACAAGTAACACATCTTCGACGGCCAAACTGCCCGAGGAGGCGGTGGCCGTGGTGAATGCTTTGGCAACGGTGGCTGTACCCACCATGCCAACAACGGATGACAGAGAGACAGTGCGGGCTAACAAAGCAGCGCATAAGAAAGAAAAGCTGACGTGTTATAGATGTGGGATACCAGGGCACTTTGTCATGGATTGCACCACAGTTTTATGTGATTTTTGTCAGAAACCAGAGGGTGCTTGTCCGCTGCTGTTAGCACCTAAGCCAGTAATCAATATCTATGGGGTTTGTCAGAGCAGACTCATGTTCTTTGAGACGCCACGGTCTACATTTGCCACTACACCTTCACGTCTTGAGAGTTCAAGGACGGGCTTGGTGAAGGTTACCAATGGGACGCTGACAGTTGAACAGGTTTGTCAACAGATGAGGAGACTTGTGTCAGAAGCATACCAGTGGAATCCGGTTAGAGTGGACGAGCAGTTTATCAAGTAGAATTTCCGAGGAAAGAGGATCTCCAACGTCTGTTGACCTTTGTGGTTAGTAAGGTAAATGGGAGTAAGTGCTTGTTAGAGTTCGAGGAATGCAAGAAAAAAGAACCTGTAGGTACAAGGCTAAAGAAGGTTTGGATCAGATTTTCAGGTATTCAAGAGGTCATTCAGAACGATTTTTCTACTGTCTGGAGCTTGGGCTCACTGGTGGGAAAGACAGAGAAAGTTGATATGCCATTCACACGCAAACAGGGGATTGCCAGGTTGCTAGTGAGCGTGTTGGATGTTGAATACATCCCTGATTACGCTCCATGGTATTATGATGGGTTGCATTATGACCTCGACAATCAGGTTGAGCAAGATACTATAATACACACGCATGATGGTGATGTAGATATGGTAGATGGCGGTGATCAAGACCGTGATGGGAACAATGGGGATGAGAACCATGATGAGCACAGTGATAGGTCCAAGGAGGATCATACTCACTCGTCTTCGACGGGGACGGATACACCATGTACTACTGGAGGTACATCTTCTGTTACACCTATGACGACGACTGCAGTTTGGATCATTTAAGGCGATGTCAGCGCCATGCCGGCTAAGGGATTCACACATGCATTGCCCGGATATTGAGCAACCTCATGTGGTTGCGGATGGATCGGTGGATGGGTACGAACGACAGGCTCCGCAGATATCGTTGGAGCAACACTCATATGACAAAGTGAACGGAGAAACAGTGGACTTCCCGGACACAAATGGGCGCATGTATACCACCACGGTTAGCCAACAGAGATTGGTGATGACCAGCGGGACCGGTGAGATCTCTCCGACTGGACGTGGAGTCGCCCCGCGCAATGCTATCACACCCCAGGCTGGTACACTGGGTGCGCGGCCACTAAGGACGCCAGCTGTGAGTTCTTCGGATCTCCCAGAGATGGAGGTCTCGGCTTGGATGGTGCACCAGCAGGAATTGCCGAGGGCTACTATGGGCGCGGGGGGTAACGACGTAGGGCTGGAGGCTCAGGCGCCGTCCCTGTGCGACTCACTTGGGCCGATGGAGGTGCTGCCATCTCAGGACGGACAGGTAACTCCAGATGATGGGGCTGCCACTTCGTCTCTCTTTATTTCAGCGGATTCTAATTATATAAATGTTGGGACTCAGGTAGGAGGCCAGAGCCATACAACGATATCTACGGAGGACGTGATCTCGTATGGCGGGATACCGAACCCAACAACTGGGGACCGACGACATAGTCAAAGCATCTAAACGCAGTCGGATGTGGATGACATGATACTCGGGCGGGCAAAGAGGGTCGCGAAACTCCGAGACGTCGAGGAGACTACAGGTATGTTGGTTAATACGAATGCATCAATTCTGAATTTTTGGATTCTGAAATTATGCAAATTGCTAGCGACATAGGTATCTCCATTGGGTCTGATGGGAAACAAATAGCTCAAACGATAAATGACATTTTAAACGTAGAAGCAGACAGAGCCATAGAATTCATAAAAAATCTAGCAGCGATAAAACCAATGAATGAATCAGACATAAATGGGTTAGGAGGAAGAGAATTACAAAGTTTGTGTGAAGGTATGTTAAACATAAGTGGAGACCAGGATGAGCAGGATGATATGGAATCAGAGGGGTATTTGGCCCCTTCGATTGACGGTTGTCATTCTCATGAAACAACTTCTCAAAATGATATGGAAGTGGCACAGGATAAACAAAAGAGGCCTTGGAAAAGAAAGATATATCCTGTGTCAGCGGGACGGAGAAGTGCAAGAGTGAAACATAATAAAAAATTCCATGATGACATATGAAAGGGATATTCTGGAATAGCAGAGGTCTAGCGGACTTGGCTAAAAGAAGATTCCTTAGAGAAACATCCTTAGAGCATAAGCTTGATTTCATGGCATTACAAGAAACGGGTAGAGATAATTTCACATCATCATTTCTTAATACTATATCAGGAGGAGTAGATTTTGATTGGCATTGTTTGCCACCGAGGGGTAGATTCGGAGGGATCTTACTTGGGGTGAAATGCGAAACATTAGAGGTGATGAATGTGGTATATGGAGAGTATTCCGTCAAGTTTCGTTTGAAGTCGAAATTTGATGGATTCCGGTGGGCTTTGGTGACCGTATACGGGGCGGCGCAACCAGAACTAAAACCGGATTTTCTCGCAGATTTAGTCAGAATTTGCGGAGATGAGACATTGCCCATTATGGTTAGGGGGGATTTTAATATCATTCGTCGCCAAAATGAGAAAAATAATTACAACTTCGAGGGAAGATGGTCAACAATGTTAAACATGGTAATTGAAAGCCTTGATTTGCGAGAAATCGACCTTACTAGTAGGCAGTTCACATGAGCGAACTCACTACCAGTTCCAACATATGAGAAGTTGGATAGGGTACTCACCAGCGTAGAATGAGAACAGAAGTACCCATTGGTAACAGTTCATGCTTTACAACGAGCCATCTCTGATCACACACCTCTATTGCTTAACACCGAGGAAGCCAAGCATATGGGGAATAGGAATATTTTCTCTTTTGAACTAGGTTGGTTCTAGAGAGAAGGTTTCATGGATCTCATAGCCACTGAATGGGCTAGAGAGTCTGCTGGATCATCAAATATAGAAAGATGGCAAAACAAAACCCGACACTTGCGCCAGTTCTTGAGAGGATGGGCGAAGAATCAGAGCGGGATTTACAAAGTGGAAAAAGAGAGACTTATCCAACTAATTGATGAGTTAGACGTGAAGGCTGAGACTAATCACCTCAGCCTGACAGATAGAAATACCAAGATTGACGCGGAGAAGAAATTGCAATAGCTTCTGAGAGAGGAAGAGATGAAATGGGCAATTAGAGCTAAGGTGACGAGGGTGGTCCAAGGAGATGACAACACACAATTCTTTCATATGATTGCGAATGGCAAGCATCGAAAGAAAAAAATAATTCAACCAGAGCAAGATGAAGGGACAAAAATAGGACATCAGAACTTAAAAACATATATTTCAGAATACTATAAGAGGTTATTTGGGCCGCCAGAGGAGAATTTTGTCTCTCTAGATGAAAGGATAATACATGATATTCCTCAGATTAGTTCTGACGAAAATGATGTGCTATCAGCTCCATTCACAGAGAAGGAGGTTTTTGATGTCATATCTCAAATGAAACAAAATAAGGCACCGGGACCGGATGGGTTCCTAGCAGAATTTTATAAGAAATGCTGGCATATTATAAAAGGTGACCTTTTGCCTATGTTCCATGATTTATTTAATGGCCATTTACAGCTATTTCATTTAAACTTTGGAACAATTACGCTATTACCAAAGAAGGTGGAGGCGGTACGCATTGAGCAATTTAGACCGATATGCTTGCTCAATGTAAGTTTCAAAATATTTACAAAGGTAGGCACGAACAGACTGTCAAGGATAGCTAGTTCAGTGGTCCAACCAACACAAACAACATTTATGCCTAGACGACACATCTTAGAGGGGGTTGTCGTCCTGCATGAAACAATGCACGAAATACATACGAAGAAACTCGATGGGGTTGTCTTCAAGGTGGATTTCGAAAAGGCATATGATAAAGTAAAATGGTCGTTTCTACAAATAACATTAAGAATGAAAGGACTCAATGAAAAATGGCGGGAACAAGTCGACAATTTCATTAAGAAAGGCAGTGTGGGGATCACAGTCAATGATGACATAGGTCGTTTCTTTCAAACCCATAAGGGATTGAGGCAGGGTGATTCCATGTCTCCGCTATTGTTCAACATTGTAGCAGACATGCTGGCAATAATTATTGGCGGAGCTAAAGAACAAGGGCAGGTAGGAGGACTCGTACCGCACCTAGTGGAGGGGGTGTCCATACTACAATATGCGGATGACAAGATTATTTTCATGGAACATGATATGGCAAAGGTAAGGAATATGAAACTACTCATGTGTCTATTTGAACAACTTTCGGCGCTCAAAATAAACTTTAACAAAAGTGAAATATACTTCTTTGGAAAGGCAAAGCATGAGCAAGACGCTTACAGGCAACTATTTGGTTGTGAAGTGGGATAACTACCATTTAAATACCTGGGGATTCCTATTCATCATAGAAGATTGAGGAACAAGGAATGGAAATGTATAGAGGAAAGATTTGAAAAGAAATTGGGGTGCTGGAAGGGAAAACTTATGTCATACGGAGGGAGGCTAGTATTAATAAACTCAGTATTAACAAGTCTACCAATGTTTTTACTGTCTTTCTTTGAAGTGCCTATAGGGGTACGAAAAAGATTAGACTTTTATAGGTCTCGTTTTTTCTGGCAAAGTGATGAGGCTAAGAAGAAATATAGACTATCAAGATGGGATATTATATGCATACCAAAAGACCAAGGAGGTCTTGGAATAGAAAATCTAGAAGTCAAAAACAAATGCTTACTTAGCAAGTGCTTTATAGATATCCACGGAGTCGGATGGGGTGTGGGTACAATTGTTGAAGAACAAATATCTACATTCCAAAACACTAGCTTAGGTTACAGGTAGACCTAGTGACTCCCCTTTTTGGAAGGGGTTAATGAAGATAAAAGAAACCTTTTTCAGAAGGGTGAAGTTCGTTGTTGGTAATGGTAATTCAACAAGATTTTGGGAAGGTATCTTGCTTGGGGATTTGCCATTAGCAACTCAATATCCTGCGTTATATAACATCGTGCAACGCAAAGAATAGCTTGTGTCCACGGTGTTACAATTGATACCCTTGAATATGCAATTCAGACGAGCTCTAGTGGGAGCATGCTGGACTGCATGGCTACATCTGGTTAGGAGATTGATGCAAGTGCAACTTACTGGCCAGGCAGACAACATTCGTTGGACTTTACAGGCGAATGGGGAATTTTCCGTCAAGTCCTTTTACAACAACTTGATTAACACTGGACCATTGTCAGGTACTTTGCATCTATGGGCAATTAAGATCCCCCTTAGGATTAAAATTTTTATGTGGTTCATACATAAAGGAGTGGTACTAACCAAAGACAACTTGGCAAAACGCAGATGGAGGGGCAGAATGACTTGTTGTTTTTGTGATCAGAATGAGACAATACAACACCTCTTTCTTGATTTTCCTATGGCAAAACTATTGTGGCGAACAATTCATATAGCTTTTAATCTAAACCCACCAACATGTATAAACTCGCTATTTACAACGTGGCTCAATGGAGTAGATGTTACAATATCCCAATCTATCAGAGTTAGGATTTGTGCTTTATTGTGGGCTACATGGAAAACTAAGAATGATATGATTTTTAATGGAAAGAATTTTAATAACTTTTGCAGGTCATCTTCAGAGCAACAACTTGGATCCGTATGTGGTCATTACTCAGCCATGTGGACCCCAGGGAGCATATAGATATTGGGTGCAACCGGTGGGAGATGGTCGCACGGGTTATCTTCAGCCGGTTTGGATGGCGTGCTAATAATAGACTAGGTGTGTATGCATCGTAGTCTATTGTTATAAAACGCCGAATATGGCAGCTCGATTTTTCTGTCATTTGTACTATGCTTTACCGTCTGGACGCACTGTGGACTTCATACTTTGTTTGATGATATTTAATAAGATGGCTGCATGCATCGATTGATGATTGATGAAGAGGCCGGGGGTTTTGATCCTCCTTTTAAAAAAAAAAGGTGCACTCACTACCTTATTCCCGTGCTTTCCATCACAGGTGCAGTCAGCCCGTAGAGTTCTGTGATGGCTTGCTAGGGCATCACGTACATATATTGTTTCCACGGCAGAGTCTGTTAAATTTCATTCTTCGGTTTTTGTTTTGATGTCTTTCAATGTTATTAATTTAGGGGAACATAAATTTTTGTTTGGTTTTTAAGTAAGTAAATTCAGTTCATTTCAAGTAAGTCTTCAACCTTCACTGTTTCTCATGTTCTTCTTATATGTGGGATTATGGTTCTGGCAGTCTATGATGGGCCTGAATCTTTCATAATTTCATGTTTCTTTAAGGATTTCAACAGATTCATTTTTCCTTTCACGTTGACCATCAATATGTGGTGAATTTTTTCTCCCCGGCGTTATTAGAATTTAAATTATGCATGTTCCCGATGTTTTCAGTTATTTCTCCGAAGGGAGACCAGTTGATTGGTTCTTAACCATAAATTTACCCGAGCTCATTTTTCGACCCAAGTAACTACTCATATCTCAGGCAATAGACTTTATATGCTGACAGAAAATGTTCTAACGTTATGTACATTGTTCACATGGATGAAGCTGTAAAATTTATGGCTAGGAACCTTATCCACAATATTATTCTCATTAACATTTTTTGGCAGTTGGAGACCGAGTTGGAGCAGAACTATGGCAACCACATCATTCCAAAAAGGCCATGAGCTATGCATCTCATCAGGTGGTTGCACTACAGAATTTGCACTGCTTACAAGCAAGGATTGACCTTCATGTCAGTCCATGCATGTTAACCTTTAATTTCGGTTAATGTTCTGATGAATGCATGCCCGGTTTAAAGTGAATACCACAATTGTAAACATGTTTGGTTTAAGAATTATCAACATAATCATATTATTTCGCATTAAACCAAACATATGCAAAAGTAAAAAAAATGTAAACTCAACAACAATACACCTGTCGTAACCCCAATTGGATGCAATCGGAGTGAGGTCTAGCAAGTTTAAGGATAAATTGTACATACAAGAAGAAGAAAATGTACGGGGTGAGAATTAAACTCAATAAGAAAAAGATAGTTCCATCTGTTTTTTTTCAATCTTCCCAGTTCATGTTTGTTCTGGAAGTGATTAAGTTTCAATGAGCTGGAGTCCGTTTGTGAGAATATGAATTCCTAGATTGAAGCCCAAGTTAAATACTGTAATGATCCGAGTCAGATTCCTTTTTCAGTTTCTGTACATACATACCGGTGTATCTTGGTATTAGAAGTTTAGACGTTTTTGATAGTAATATGCAAGTTAGTAGTAACTACATATATAGTGTGGCCGATAAGAGATAGGATGCATGTGCATGTGTTAGCACCCCTAACAGCACCACACCGTCAGCCCAATTGGCTATCGGGCCTGACGAGGGGTGGCCCAAGTTCGAGCTAGGCGGGCCAAGAAACCCAACACAAGAGTGACAGGCAACCAGTGGGTGAACGCAACACGTGAAGTAAGTGGAGGAGGAGAACACCAGAAGGGCATCGAAGATTGATCAGGACGGCTCGGCGGCGGCGGCTACCTTAGAACCCTAGTTCCCCTTTCCTCTTCCTCTCAAATTCTGCACAATTGTGCTTGTAAAGAGTGAATCGTATACTCCCACTTAACTTGAGATCAGAGATACTAGTCAGCTACTAACACTTGGTACTCAGAGCCAGCGGAAAAAAAAATTGCTTCCGATCTGGCGGCCTCGATTATCGAGACTCGGCAGCAGCGGGCAGATCGACTCCAACGAGAGGCCATGGATCCTATCACCAAGGCCGATATCAAGGACCTCTTCGGGGAACTCCGAGCAGAGTGGAGGGAGGACATCAAGTCCTCGGTCGCTGCAGAGTTCGCGACCTGGAAGCCGGAGATCGAATCGCAGATCACCAATCTTCAAGAGGCGGTCAGTTTACTCCAGAAGCAACGCCATGATGGCCAAGCCACTGACGCAGGGGAGGCGTCACCAGGAGATCTTCCCGATTTGTCAGCGCGCAAGAGCACATCGCCCTTTGATGGAAATCTTCCGTGCGATTCTCTTCGGGCCGATGGCCACGGCGCTGCCTCATCTTCCCGGATGGCGGTCGCCGGGCTGACCAACAGCCCGCCGGCCCCTCCAACCAACGGTACGGTCGAATTCCATCCAGCTATAGCCACTGCCCTGTTACACTCTGCGGGTTCAGGGAATCTGAATCCATTTTTTGCTTCCAATGCTCCCAACCCACCATCTATGCCATTTCCAGTGTTTGATGGTGAGAATCCACTGCTGTGGAAGGATCTCTGTGAGCAGTATTTTCACATAGATGGCATTCCTGAATCGGTGTGGGTGCAAATGGCTACACTGAATTTTTCTCCTACGACAGCAGTCTGGTTGCAATCAGTTCGTAAGAAGGTGTTAGGCTTAGATTGGGCAGGGCTATGCAATGTTTTATCAACTCGCTTTGGGCGTGATCGCCATCAGCTCCTTATTAGACAATTTTTTGCCATTAAACAACATAGTTCAGTACAGGATTACATTGATCGCTTTGAACATTTGATGAATCAGTTATTATCCTATTCTGACGAGGTTCATCCTTTCTACTTTTTGACACGGTTCATCGGCGGCCTGAGGACAGACTTGCGCGCCGCGATCATGGTACAGAGGCCTCCAGATCTGGACACGGCCTGCGCCCTTGCATTGGTTCAGGAGGAAGTGCACGACGGGGGGAGGGCGGAACAATTTCGTCCCCCTGAACAAGTTTTCCGGCCAGCGCCTCGCCTACCTCTTCAGGCAGTGCCCCTTCACCAGCCTCGTCCTCCTACAACACCAGTCGCAGCGGATCGCCGAGGCATCGAAGTGGTCCGGGCAGCACCGGTTGAACAACCAAGGCAAGCACCACAAGAAACAAGCCCGTTGAACACTCTCCGTGCATACAGAAGAGCCAGGGGATTATGCTTTAAGTGTGGTGAGCGCTGGGGGCGTGATCATACTTGTCCCACCACAATCCAGATGCATGTGTTGGAGGAATTCATGGATTTCATGGGGATTGAACAAAACACAGACGGAGAGACAAGTATTGGTCCGGATTCCACCGAAGAAACAGTTTATGCAGTATCCCTGCAAGCATTCAATGGAAATGACTCTTCCAAACTACTGCAATTCAGTGCATTGATCCAGGGCCAAACTGTGGAAGTGTTGGTCGACTCAGGCAGTTCGGCCTCATTTATCAACTCGCGATGCACCGTGGAATTGCAGGGATTGCAACAGTTGCCCAAAGCAGCTCGTGTGAAGATTGCAAATGGAGCTGAACTTCGCTGCAAGCAAGAACTAAGTGACTGTCCGTGGATAGTGCAAGATCATCAGTTTGTCACTTCTTTCAAGGTGCTGCCATTGGGGGGATTTTACGTAATCGTGGGAATGGATTGGTTGGAAGCTTTGAACCCACACATTGATTGGATAAACAAAACAATTACAATTCCTTTGGCGTCTGCACCAATTCAGTTGCAAGGGCACCAGTTTTCTCCAGACAAATGCCCTCAAATTTCCGGGGAAGAACTGCACTACATGTGTATCCAGGGTGAAGTGGATCATCTCGTGTATCTTTGTTCTACACCTGATCACCAAAAACAAGCACAACAATCTGCTGACATATCTGCAGTGCCGGACGAAATTCAGCACCTTTTGCAAGACTTCTCTGATGTGTTTGCAGATTCCCAGGGCCTTCCACCTCGCAGGGCTTGCGACCACCGGATCCCACTCCTTCCAGGGGCTCAACCCATCAGCATTCGTACGTATCGGCACTCACCGGACACCAAAAATGAAATTGAGCATCAGGTTGAAGAGTTGCTTGCATCTGGGATCATTCAGCACTCCAATAGCCCATTTGCTTCCCCTGCCATCTTGGTGCGTAAGAAGGACGGCCAATGGCGTTTGTGCATTGACTATCGCAAGTTGAACGCGCTAACCGTCACTCCAAAATTCCCCATCCCGGTCATTGACGAGTTACTCGATGAACTTTCCGGAGCAAGTTGATTCTCGAAACTTGATCTCCGTGCCGGTTATCATCAAATAAGATTGGCGGAAGGCGAGGAGTTCAAGACTGCATTCCAAACCCAATCAGGCCACTACGAGTACAAGGTCTTACCATTTGGGGTTGCAGGTGGTCCAGCCACATTCCAAGGAGCAATGAACCACACACTGAAGCCAGTGTCACGTGTGTGTGCTTTGGTCTTCTTTGACGACATTTTAGTCTTCTCCAAGTCCTTCTCCGACCATGTCAAGCATCTCCGTGAGGTCCTGCAACTTTTGCGCAATGACCAATGGCAAATCAAAGCTTCTAAGTGTTCATTTGCTCAGCGGGAACTCTCTTACCTAGGATTTGTCATCAGCCAGCAGGGTGTTTCCACTGAACCTGATAAAATAGAGCAGGTATAGAAGTGGCCAGTTCCTATTAATGTCAAGCAGCTAAGGCAATTCTTGGGTCTTTCCGGCTACTATCGAAAGTTTGTTGGCCACTATGGGATTATAGCAAAACCATTGACACACCTCTTGAAGAAAAACATTCCATTTGTCTGGACAAGTGAGTGCACAACTTCTTTTGAGGCCTTAAAGAATGCATTAGTGACAGCCCCTGTGCTTGCTTTGCCCGATTTCAAAAAACAATTCGTCATTGAGACTGATGCAAGCGATCTAGCTGTCGGAGCTGTGTTGCAACAAGATGGCCATCCCCTAGCATTTCTAAGCAAGCCTCTTGGCCCTCGCAATAGGGGGTTATCCACGTATGAGAAAGAGTTGCTGGCTATCTTATTAGCGGTTGAACATTGGCGACAGTATCTTCAAACCGCTGAATTCATCATCAAGACGGACCAACGCAGTTTGGTTCATTTGGAAGATCAGCGCTTGCACACACCATGGCAGAAGAAGGCCTTCACCAAATTACTGGGTCTTCGCTACAAATTATGCTACCGAAAAGGCATTGACAATGGGGCTGCCGATGCTCTTTCTCGTCGGCCAATATCAGTGCACGATGGGCTTTATGCGATCTCTCTCTGCCAACCCGAGTGGCTCCAGGAAGTGAAAGATGGTTATGCCCAGGATCCACCCACCCTCAAAATCATCGAAGAGATGCTCACCAATCCCCAGTCACACCAACAATTTTCTCTGGAAAGCGGCCTCCTTCGTTACCAAGGGCGAGTTTGGATTGGACGGAATAGCGAATTACAGCAGCAAATAATGATCGCGGGGCATAAATCAGCCATTGGAGGTCACTCAGGGGCGTCGGCCACATACCAGCGTTTTGAAAAAAGTGTGTGCCTGGCCACGGATGAAGCGGATTGTCACTGAATTTGTCCAATCCTGCGAGGTATGCCAGCAAGCCAAGCCGGAAAGATGCAAGTACCCAGGTCTGTTGGAACCCTTACCGATCCCCGAGCGTGCTTGGCAAATGGTGTCCATGGACTTCATCGAGGGGTTGCCCCAATCTGGTCGAGCTAATTGCATCTTGGTGGTCGTCGACAAATTTTCCAAGTACAACCACTTCCTGGCATTGGCGCATCCATTTTCTGCTTCGCAAGTGGCGACTGCCTATGTTGATCAATTCTACCGGTTGCACGGGCTCCCTGACTCAGTCTTGTCTGACCGAGACCCAGTCTTCACTAGTCGCTTCTGGAAAGAACTCTTTCGTCTGACTAACACAACCTTGAGGATGAGTACCCCATACCACCCTGCTACAGATGGACAAACTAAACGCACCAATCAATGCTTGGAGACCTTTCTCAGATGTTTTGTGCATGCGTGCCCGAAGAAATGGAGTTCCTGGTTGGCCCTGGCTGAATATTGGTTCAACACTAGCTACCATGGTGCGCACGGCAAAACACCATTCTTTGTTCTGTATGGTCACGAACCACGACACTGGGGAATTGAGGCAGCTGCCGCGACTCCTGTAACTGATCTGAATGCTTGGCTCTTGGAGAGGGTGGAAATGCAAGCTTTAATCCGTCAACATTTGCTGCGAGCTCAGATGAGAATGAAACATCAAGCTGACAAAAACCGATCAGAACGCAGTTTTGCTGTTGGAGATGTTGTCTACATCAAACTTCAACCTTATATTCAGAGTTCTGTAGCTCGGCGGGCCTGTCACAAACTGTTATTTCGCTACTTCGGACCATTCTTGGTGCAAGACCGAATTGGGCAAGTTGCTTACAGAGTAGGACTGCCTGAGCATTCCAAGATCCACCCTGTGTTCCACGTTTCTCTGCTACGGAAAGCCGTCAAGCCAGGTGTGTCAGTTTCCCCTGCGTTACCTCAGGATACTAATCAATTTGCAATTCCTATGGAAGTTCTTGACAGTCGCATGAAGATTAAAGCCAACAGGGTGGTGGATCAAGTGTTGGTACGCTGGTGCGGAGACTCACTCGAGCCGACGTGGGAAGACAAAGACGAGTTGCATTCACGTTTCCCTTGTGCAGCGGCTTGGG
Source organism: Hordeum marinum (assembly GCA_022496015.1). Lineage (NCBI taxonomy): Eukaryota > Viridiplantae > Streptophyta > Magnoliopsida > Poales > Poaceae > Hordeum > Hordeum marinum. The sequence continues at coordinate 561,467,298 of CM039678.1, forward strand.
GACAAGCCGCAACTCAAGCAGGGGAGGGTGTTAGCACCCCTAACAGCACCACACCGTCAGCGCAATTGGCTATCGGGCCTGACGAGGGGGCGGCCCAAGTTCGAGCTAGGCGGGCCAAGAAACCCAACACAAGAGTGACAGGCAACCAGTGGGTGAACGCAACACGTGAAGTATAAGTGGAGGAGGAGAACACCAGAAGGGCATCGAAGATTGATCAGGATGGCTCGGCGGCGGCGGATACCTTAGAACCCTAGTTCCCCTTTCCTCTTCCTCTCAAATTCTGCACAATTGTGCTTGTAAAGAGTGAATCATATACTCCCACTTAACTTGAGATCAGAGATACTAGTCAGCTGCTAACAACGCTCAAAAACAAGTTTGATTTATAAATATTGTATTTGTTTGTGTAAATACCATCATTCAAAGTATGGTTTGATCGGTATAGGTGATAGGTGAACGGCCAATAAGAAGAGACAAAATTAGTTTATACTTCATTTCATATTCCATTATTCATATACAATTTTTACATTGAGTACGAAAAGACATGGATATTAAACCCAATGGAAGACAGGATGGAACTTTTCCAACACAAAATACCAGATTTTTCAATTTTCTTACACCATGTAAATAAAATAAGTCTAAAAAATTGCATCCCATATATTATAATATAGGTCAAGTCAAAGTAGTACCTTACCAAACTAGACCGTGCGAATGCACAGGTTGGCAACTAGTGTCTATAATGGGTTATCTCTTAGGTTTATTTAAAAAAACTAGTTATTATTCCTAAAAACGTGGCGAGGCATATTATGCTAAGAGACCATCTCATAAATAAGAGAAGAGAGAAACTCACCTCCCATCCCCCTCGCCTCCCCCGAGCCGCTCCTACAGGCTGACTGGGGAAACCCTAGGTTGTCGCCCTCTCGCCCCCTTCCCCGGCCACCCTCCCCTGCCGCCGCCTAGCGGCGCCGCCGGGCAAAGCCCGGACAGTGTGGGCGGCTGCGGGGCCTTCCCCTCCTTTACACTCGGGGGCCCTGGGTGGCGCGGGACAGCAGCCCGAGGGAGACGTCGGGCTTTCGCGGGGCTCGACGGCGCAACACCGGATGTGGGGGCTGGTGCGGCGTCGGTCTTCAGCGGCACGGTGCCATCTTATGGTCCGGTGGGGTGTGGCGGCTACGAGATCGTCCTACTCTGGTGGTGACGGGCTGGCGGGTACCCGGCCAGATCTGGCGAGGGGCGCGCCCGGTGGCGTTGGGCCTGGTGCCCAGGGGTAGGGGTGGCACGTTGGTCCTGGTCCGGCGGCGTCCGCACGACGGCATGCGTCCGTCGAGGTGGGAGGCTCTACCTAGATCCGGCGGTCCTGGCGGCGGAGCCCTTCGGCCGGCAGCGTGCCGGCGTGGGTCCGGACGGCGGTGGTGCTGAGGCATTGCCCGTTGGCGGCCGTGATGGCCCATGGCTAACAGAGGCCGGCGGCGCCCGGCTGTTCCAGATCTAGGCCCTACGGGCCCGATCTGGGTTGGGGCGGGCCTGTTGGGGGGGCTGCGGTGGGTTGTAAAAGCACAACGTGCTACCTTGGTGGTTTTGGTGATTCATGACAACATACATTGTCTCTTGGACTAATTCTTTTATCTAGTGTGTTCCAGATAGTAGTCCACGGAGAGTTGGGTTGGCAAAGAGATCGTGGGATACCCCAACAAGCAAGGAAATAGGTTGGCAAAGCTTCAAGCAATAGGACTCTACATTTTATATTTGTGAGAAATCACTTTGAGTCCATAGGAAAGCTAATACTATTAGAAGGGGGTAAGGTTTTGTTGGTGAACAAAATGCTCATACATGCACAAGTGATAGTCACCAAAGACACCCACAAACTCTCCCACCAAAGTCTGTCCAAAGCCATTCACTCAAAATTGGTGCAACCAACTTTCTACATTTGGTGCCACCAATTCCAAACCCTAGACAGACTCAGCCAAACCCTAGCCACTTCGGTGCAACCGATTACATACCTGTGCCACCGAGTTCAGGCTGCCAACTTTCTGTTAGGCAAGTTCACAGTTTCGGTCCCTCCAAGATTGCTGAATCGGCGTCATCGACATTGAGCATTCTGACCGTTGGTCACCTTATCGGTGCAACCAAGATTCCTATATCGGACTCACCGAGATTCAAAAGTTGCCACCTTATGGTCACTTCGGTACCACCGAGATTAACACATCGGTGTCACCGAGTCTGAATTATTGTGTGTAACGGTTGGATTTTTGGGGATGCCTATATATACCCATCCACCACCACCTACTCGAAAGAGAAGCACTCTGAACCATTCCATACATATCCTATCAGTTTTCTGAAAGAGAACCACCTACCCTTGTGTTGATGTCAAGATCTTCCACTCCAATCATATGGATCTTGATTTCTAGCCTCCCCAAGTTGCTTTCCACCAATCCCATCTCTTCTACCAAGTCATATATATGAGAGAGAGATTGTGTGTTGAGGAGTCTATCATCTTGAAGCACAAGAGCAAGGAGTTCATAGACATTACCGAGTCTATTACCTTTTGGAGGGTGGTGCCTCCTAGATTGGTTAGGTGTCGCTTGGTAGCCTCCTCCCTCGTGTTGTGGAGTTGAACCAAGAAGTTTGTAAGGGCAAGAAGATCGTCTACTTCATGAAGATCTATCCCGAGTAAGACTAGTCCTCCGTGGACGTAGGCCGTCATGGTATAGTCAAGGTTTCTTTTTCGTGGAACCCTCCGTGGGTAGAGCCCTCCGTGGACTCTCGCGATCGTTACCCTCAGTAGGTTGAAGACTCCATGAACGTGGATGTATGATAGCACCACCTATGAGAACCACGGGAAAAATCCTTGCGTCTCCAATTGCGTTTGATCTCCATATCTCAACTCTTTACTTCATGTGCAATGTCTTTAATTTACGCTGCTATATTTGTTGACATGCATGTGTAGGGTATATAGATTTGCTAGCGTTGCTAAAACTATTAAAATCTACCAACCAATTAACTTGGGAAAATGTTAATTTTTTATTTTCTGCTAGTAGTCTATTCACCCCCCTCTAGACACTCTTGTAGTGATCCCTCAATTGGTATCAGAGCTTTGGTTTCCATTGCTTCGGTTTAATCCTCGAGGAGGAAGATGGATGTGTCTAGTATCACTAGTAGAAAATAGGGCATTGGTTTGGGCCGGGCCAGCCCATTAGTCCCGGTTCAGTCACGAATCGGGACCAATGGGGACAACGGTCCCGGTTCATGAGGCCAGGGGGCCGGGCGGGCCACGTGGGGCATTGGTCCCGGTTCGTCTGGAACCTTTGGTCCCGGTTCCAGACACGAACCGGGACCAATGAGATGCCTATATATACCCCCTCGCCAGCGAGTAGAGCACTCTACATTGCTCTGCTTTTCAGGCCGTCGAGGGGAGAGCTTTGTGGTGCTCTAGATAACCTCCTATGTAGATGAGGTGTTTGATGAAATGCCCAAGCCAAACTTAAGCTTTCTCCTCTCGAAGCTCCTTGTCCAAACTCCATTTTCATCAAGATTTGTCTAGGTTTGGCAGTCCATCCTGTCCCGTCCTCCTCCTGAAACTGCCGTCGATCGCCCGCACGTGGTGAGCCTCTTGATCTTATCTTCTTGCTAAAAGAAAATATACTTACTCGTATGATGTTCTTACTTTTATTATTGTTTGTTATTATATAGTGCCATGGTTACGGTATCCGCCCACGTCGGCTCTCGTCCAGTCTATGATTCAGATTTTGTATATTATCTTTTATATAACTATTTCACATATCTAATGTCTATGACAATTAATTATGCCACCAACTTGACGTAGATGTTTTTATCTATAGGAAGTAGTTGAACCAGAAATTCCAACTGACTATGCAAATCTGCTCAAGAAGTTAACAGAAGCTGAAAAAGAAATCGATTATTTGAAAGAAAAATTGAAAAGAACTAAAGATGACAAGATGGGATTGGAGTTGCATGTTGCCGATATCGTCGACGATCACAAGACCAAGATGGATGCAATGTGCTTGAAGCTTAAAAAGATTAGAAAGTATGTCATTCATACTGAGGCTTGGTATCATTATGCCGTTGGATCAATTGGTACCTTACTAGCGGTTATGATTGCATTGGTTGTTGTATTTAAATTGTTTACGTAGTTTCGCTATATGTTTTAATTAGATGCTCCAGAGAGCTATATGTTGTTCAATAATGACAATTATGTATGAACTGTACGTATTTATTTTGGTCATTATTATACTGTGGCTTTAATGTGATGATGAATTTCTATTAATTTGGTCACTTCTCTATTCATGATATGTTGTAATGGTTTTTAATACACTTTATTATATAATGGACGCAGATGAACCAGCAATAGATGTACGGTGACCGACGCACCTCCGAGTATATTAAGGGCCTGCATAATTTTTAACACAGAAAAATCTGGAGTTCAAATAAGTTCAAAAAATGAAATGCCTTTTGTAACCGACGAGTTTCCGTCCGGAACCCTGATACTTCGAAACAGACTGGCCGTTTTGTACACGAAGTGCATCCATCTTTTGCCGTAATCCTCTCAACTTTTTAATACATGATATGTGCGTGAAATGATGATACCATACCAACTTTGAACCTTTTCAGAGTTCATTTGTAGTGCTTTTCAATTTCAAGGTCATTTAGCTCAAAGAAATAAATAATTGCATGAAAAATAACAAATGATGTCGGGAAGGGTTGAAAATTGATGATGTGACTTTGAGTGGTGCTTGAATACACAAAAATCCTGGAGTTCAAACAAGTTCAAGAAAATAAAATGCCTTTTGTAACCGATGAGTTTCCGTTCGGAACCCTGATACTTCGAAAGAGACTGTCCGTTTTGTACACGAAGTGCATCCAGCTTTTTCCGTAACCCTGTCAACTTTTTAGCGCATGCTATGTGGGTGAAATCATGTTACCATGCCAACTTTCAACCTTTTCAGAATTCATTTGTAGTGCTTTTCATTTTCAGGGTCATTTAGCTAAAAAAAAATCAATAACTAGAGTTATAAACCTCTAGTATTTTTGAAACTAAAATTATATAAAACCTAAACATTATCAAATTGACTATAATGTTAAAACAAAGTAATATTAAATAGGAGCAAAAACAGCAAAGAAATAACATAAAAAATAGCAAAAGTGAAAATATATGCGCTTAAAGTGAAATTCAACCTGAATTCAAGGTGCTAGTTAGGCACCTAACTTGCATTTTGAATTTAGCTCAAATTTCGTGTATAAGGGCATCTATTTTCAATATGAGAGGAGCTTGATAGGTCAAGCGGATCAGGGCTTATAGATAGGTGCTCTCTCCCCTCGACTAGCGAGGTGGGACTAAACATCTGCTGCTTCCCCACCGGCCGACGAAAAGGGACAGGTAGTCCCGGTTGGTGCCACCAACTGGGACCAATGCCCCCGTTTCGTCCCCATTGGTTTCACCAACCGGGACCAAAGGTTCCTGTTTCCCGCCCTTTGGGCTGCCGAAAACAGGGCTTTGGACCAGGTTGGTGCCACCAACCGGGATTAAAGGTCTGCTTTGGTCCTGGTTGGTGCCACCAATCGGGACCAAAGGTTCCTGTTTCACGCCCTTTGGGCTGCTGAAAATAGGGCTTTTGTCCCGGTTGGTGGCACCAACCGGGACTAAAGGTGGGCATTGGTCCCGGTTGGTACCACGAACCGGGACCAATGCTTCTTCTATATAAGAAGCACTTAGGAAATCTCATCGTTTTCATTGCCCTCCTCGTCCTCCCGTCGCCGTCCCCGCCGCCCCCGTCGCCTCCCCATCGCCGCCCCCACCGTCGTCCGAAATAGGAGGTGGGAAGAAATCCTACTTCACCTCCAATCCTAGTTGGAGTAGGATTGCCTCCTATTGGCTGATTTTCCACTTTTTGCTTTAGGACTTTCTCTCCTGCGCCATGGGCCTTTGTGGCTGTTTTCCCAGCCCACTAAGGGCTGGTTATTATTCTCCCACAGCCCATGGACCTCTTGGGGTCGAAATACCCCTCCCGGAGGCCTCCCGGTACACTACCGGCACTCCCGGTACACTACCGGCACTCCCGGTACACTACCGATGAGCCCGAAACTTTTCCGGAAACCAAACTGGGACTTCCTATATATGAATCTTTACCTCCGGACCATTCCGGAGCTCCTCGTGATGTCCGGGATCTCATCCGGGACTCCGAACAAACTTCGGTCACCACCATACATAACTCTACACTACCGAAACGTCACCGAACCTTAAGTGTGCAGACCCTGCGGGTTCGAGAACTATGTAGACATGACCGAGACACCTCTACGGTCAATAACCAATGGCGGGACCTGGACATCCACATTGGTTCCTACATATTCTACGAAGATCTTTTTCGGTCGAACCTCTATGTCAAGGATTTAGTTAATCCCGTATAACGTCCCCTTTGTTCTTCGGTATGTTACTTGCCCGAGATTCGATCGTCGGTATCTCCATACCTAGTTCAACCTCGTTACTGGCAAGTCTCTTTACTCGTTCCGTAATACAAGATCCCGTGACTAACACTTAGCCACATTGCTTGCAAGGCTTGTTGTGATGTTGTATTACCGAGTGGGCCCTGAGATACCTCTCCGTCACACGGAGTAACAAATCCCAGTCTCGATCCATGCCAACTCAACAAACACCATCGGAGATACCTGTAGAGCACCTTTATAGTCACCCAGTTACGTTGCGATGTTTGATACACACAAGGCACTCCTCCGATATCCGTGAGTTGCATGATCTCATGGTCATAGGAACATATACTTGACATGCAGAAAACAGTAGCAATAAACTGACACGATCATATGCTATGTTTGTAGTTTGGGTCTTATCCATCACATCATTCTCCTAATGATGTGATCCCGTTATCAAATGACATCTCATGTCCATGGCTAGGAAACCTTAACCATCCTTTGATCAACGAGCTAGTCCATTAGAGGCATACTAGGGACATGGTTTTGTCTATGTATCCACACATGCATTTAAGTCTCCGATCAATACAATTATAGCATGGATAATAAACGATTATCATGAACAAGGAAATATGATAATAACTAATTTATTATTGCCTCTAGGGCATATTTCCAACAGTCTCCCACTTGCACTAGAGTCAATAATCTAGTTCACATCACCATGTGATTCGCATTGTTATGAATCTAACACCCAATGAGTTTTGGGGCTCGATCATGCTTTGCATGTGAGAGAGGTCTTATAGTCAACGGGTCTGCGATATTCAGATCCGTGTGTACTTTGCAAATCTCTATGTCAAACCGTAAACACTGCTACCACACTCCACTTGGTACTATTTCCAAATGGCTGCTCCACTATACGTATCCAGATTGCTACTACTAGTCATCTGGATAGGTGTTAAAGCTTGCATCGACGTAACTCTTTACGACGAACTCTTTATCACCTCCATAATCAAGAAACATTTCCTTAGTCCTCTGGTTACTAAGGATAATTCCGACCGCTGTCCAGTGATCCACTCCTGGACCACTCTTGTACCCCCTGACAGACTCGTGGCAAGGCACACATAGGTGCGGTACACAGCATGGCATAATATAGAGCCTATGGCTAAGGCATAGGGGACGACATTCATCCTTTCTCTTTCTTCTGCCGTTGTCGAGCTTTGAGTCTCACTCAACTTCACACCTTACAAATCAGACGAGAACTATTTCTCTGGCTGATCCATTTTGAACTCTTTCAAAATCTTGTCAAGGTATGCACTCATTGAAAGTCTCATCAAGCATCTTGATCTATCTCTATAGATTTTGATGCTCAACAATTAGGTAGCTTTATCCAGGTCTTCATTTGAAAAACACTTTTCAAACAACCTTTTATGCCTTCCAGAAATTCTACATTATTTCCGATCAACAATATGTCAACCACATATACTTATCAGAAACTCTATAGTGCTCCCATTCACTTTATTGCAAATACAAGTTTCTCGTAAACTTTGTATAAACTACAAAAACTTTGATCACCTCATCAAAGTGTATATTCCAACTCCGAGATGCTTGCTTCAGTCCATAGAAGGATCACTGAAGCTCTCTCATCTTTTAGCATCCTTAGGACTGACAAAACCTTCTGGTTGTATCACATACAACCTTTCCTTAAGTAAACCGTTAAGGAAACGACGTTTTGACATCCATCTGCCAGATTTCGTAATTGAAAATGCAGCAACTGCTAACATAATTCCAACAGACTTTTAGCATCGCTACGAGTGAGAAAGCCTCCTCGCAGTCAACTCCTTGAACTTGTCACAAACAACTTTGCAACAAGTCGAGCTTTACAAATGGTGACATTCACCATCAGTGTCTGTCTTCATTCTAAAGGTCCATTTGTACTCAACGACCTGCCGTCTAACGAGCAAGTCTACCAAAGTCTATACTTGGTTTTCATAAATGGATCCTATCTCGGATTTCATGGTCTCTAACCATTTGTCGGAATCCGGGCCCATCATCGCTTCTCCATAGCTCGTAGGTTCATCGCTGTCCAACAACATGACCTCGAAGACAGGGTTGTCGTACCGCTTAGGAGCAGTACACATCCTTGTCGACCCACGAAGTTCGATAGTAACTTGATCCTGAAGCTTCATGATCATCATCATTAACTTCCTCTTCAACTAACGTAGGCTTCACAGAAACATCTTTCTGCGCTGCGCTACTCTCTGGTTGAACAAAGGTTTAACAACCTCATCAAGTTCTATCTTCCTCCCACTCAATTCTTTCGAGAGAAACCTTTCCTCGAGAAAGGATCCGTTTTAGTAACAACCACTTTGCACTCGGATCTGAGATAGAAGGTTCACCCAACTGATCTTAGGGTATTCTATGAAGATGCATTTGTCCGCCTTGGGTTCGACCTCATTAGGTGAAAACATTTTTCACACAAGTGCCGCAGCCCCAAGTATTAAGAAACGACAGCTTAGGTTTCTATCAAACCATAATTCATATGGTGTCATCTCAACGGATTTAGATGGTGCCCTATTTAAAGTGAATGTAGTTGTCTCTAATGCATAACCCCAAAATTATAGTAGTAAAACGACAAGAGACATCATAGCACGCACCATGTCCAATAGAGCATAACTATGATGTTCGGACACACCATCACACTATGGTGTTCCAGGTGGCGTTTAGTTGTGAAACAACTTTCACATTGTCTTAAGTTGTATGCCAAACTCGTGACTCAGATATTCACCTCCACGATCATATCGCAGTCATTTTTATCTTCTTGTCACGATGATCTTTAAACTTCACTCTGAATTTGCTTGAACCTTTCAAACGATTCAGACTTGTGTTTCATTAAGTAAATATACACTATATCTACTCAAATCATCAGTGAAGGTAAGAAAATAACGATATCTACTGCACACTACAAGACTCACTAGATTGCATACATCAACATGTATCATTTCCAATGAATCACTTGCCCGCTCCATCCAACGGGGTCCTTTAGTCATCTTGCCCAAGAGGCATGGTTCGCATGTCTCAACCGATTCGAAATCGAATGAGTCCAAATATCCATCAGCATGGAGTTTCTACATGCGCTTTATACCAATATGACATTTAGCGGCAGTGCCACAAGTATGTGGTACTATCATTATTAACTTTGTATCTTTTGACATCAATGTTATGAACATGTGTAATACTACGATCAAGATTTCAACAAACCATTCTCACTGGGTGCATGACCATTGAAGGTATTATTCATGTAAACAGAATAACCATTATTCTCTAACTTAAATGAATAACCGTATTGCAATAAACATGATCTAATCATGTTCATGCTCAACGCAAAACACCAAATAACATTTATTTAGGTTCGTCACTAATCCTGAAGGTAGAGAGAGCGTGCGATGTTGATCACATCAACCTTGGAAACACTTCCAACACATATCGTCACCTCACCCTTAGCTAGTTCTCCGTTTATTCCGTAGCTTTTATTTCGAGTCACTAACATTTAGCAACCGAACCGGTATCCAATACCCAGGTGCTACTAAGAGTACTAGCAAGGTACACATTAGTAACTCGTATATCAAATATACTTCTATCAATGTTGCCAGCCTTCTTATCTACCAAGTATCTAGGGTTGTTCCGCTTCAGCGACCTCTCACCTCATAATAGAAGCACTTAGTCTCGGGTTTGAGTTCAACTTTGGGTTGCTTCACTGGAGCAGCAACTGACTTGCTATCCATGAAGTTTCCCTCCTTGATCTTGCCCTTTTCGAAACTAGTGGTTTGATTAACCATCAACACTTGACGCTCCTTCTTGATTTCTACCTTCGCGGTGTCAAACATCGCGAACAGCTCAGGGATCAATACTTCTATCCCTGGTGTATTATAGTTCATCACTTAAGTTCTAGTAGCTTTAGTGACAGTGACTTGGAGAACTATATCAATCACTATCTTATCTGGAAGATCAACTCCCACTTGATTCAAGCGATTGTAGTACCCAGACAATCTGAGTACATGCTCAACGATTGAGCTATTCTCCTTCATCTTACAGGCAAAGAATCTTGTTGGAGATCTCATATCTCGCAACACAGGCACAAGCCTGAGATCACAATCTCTGCCCCTAGAACATCTCATATGTTCCGTGACGTTCAAAACGTTTCGGAGCCTCAATTCTAAGCCGTAATGCATGACGCACAAAACTATCAAGTAGTCATCGAAACGTGCCTGTCAGATGTTCACAACATCTATAGACGACGCTAGAGGGGGTGGCGCACCGAGCGGTGCATTAAGGACATAAGCCTTCTGTGCAGCAATGAGGACAATCCTCAGATCACGGACCCAGTCCGCAATATTGCTACCAACATCTTTCAATTCTATTTCTCTAGGAACATATAAAAATACAAGGGAGCCACAACGCGAGCTAGTAATCTACAACATAATTTGCAAAGACACTTTGACTATGTTCATGATAATGAGTTCAATTAATCATATTATTTAAGAACTCCCACTCAAATTGACATCCCTCCGATCATTCGAGTGATACATGATCCAAATTCACCAACTCAAGTCCGATCATCACGTGAGTTGAGGTGGCTGCAATGGTGAACATCATTATGTTGATCATATCTACTATATGACTCATGTTCGACCTTTCGGTCTCTCGTGTTCCGAGGCCATGTCTGTACATGCTAGGCTCGTCAAGTTTAACCCGAGTGTTCTGCGCGTGCAAATCTGGCTTGCACCCGTTGTATGTGAACGTAGAGTCTATCACACCCGATCATCACGTGGTGTCTCAACACGACGAACTTTCGCAACGGTGCACACTCGGGGAGAACACAGTTCATCTTGAAATTCAAGTGAGGGATCACCTTATAATGCTACCGCCGTACTAAGCAAAACAAGGTGCATAAAAGGATTAACATCTCATGCAATTCATAAGTGACATGATATGGCCATGAACTTGTGTTTAAGATCTCCATCTTCGAAACACCGGCATGATCTCCATCGTCACCGGCACAACACCATGATCTCCATCATCTTGATCTCCATCAATGTGTTGCCATTGGGGTTGTGGCGCCAGCCCTGCTTCTACTTCTATTGCTACTGCTTAGCGATAAAGTAAAGCATTACATAGCGCTTAATGATTGACACGCAGGTCATACAATAATTAAAGACAACCCTATGGCTCCTGCCGGTTGCCGTACTCAACGACATGCAAGTCGTGAAATTCTATACATCACATGATCATCTCATACATCACATATATCTCATCATGTAATTGGCCATATCACATCACAACATACCCTGCAAAAACAAGTTAGACGTCCTCTAATTGTTGTTGCATGTTTTACGTGGCTGCTATGGGTATCTAGCAAGAACGATTCTCACCTACGCATAAACCACAACGGTGATACACTAGTTTGCTTTTCAACCTTCTCAAGGACCGCCTTTGTCGAATCCGATCCAACTAAAGTGAGAGAAACTGTCACCCGCAAGCCATCTAGGCAACAAGTTGCGTCGAGGGAACCGGTCTCTCGTAAGCGTACGAGTAATGTTGGTCCGGGCCGCTTCATCTCACAATCCCGCTGAACCAAAATACGACCAAGGGAGGAAGCAATCTAAGCATCAACGCCCACAAACCTTTTGTGTTCTACTCGAGATCTCATCGAACCATCAACCTAGCTCATGATGCCACTGTTGGGGAACGTCGCATGGGAAACAAAAATTTTCCTACGCACACGCAAACCTATCCATGGTGATGAGCATCTACGAGAGGGAGAGTGGATCTACATACCCTTGTAGATCGCTAAGCGGGAAGCGTTAAGAAACGCGGTTGGTGTAGTCGAACATCTTCGCGATCCAAATCGCCGAGCGTCCCGCGATCTCATCACGATCCGTCCCGCGATCCAATCACGATACGTCCCGTGAACTCATCACGATCCGTCCCGCGATCTCATCACGATCCGTCTCACGATCTTGATCACGATCTGTCCCGCGAACCCATCACGATCCGTTCCACGATCTCATCACGAACCGTCTCGCGATCTCGATCACGGTCCTTCCGATCTAGCGCCGAACGGACGGCACCTCCGCGTTCAGCACACGTGCAGCTTGATGACGATCTCCACCGTCTTGATCCAGCAAGAGGAGGTGGATAGGAGAGAGAGTTCACCGGCAGCGTGACGGCGCTCCGGTGATGGTGGTGGAGCAATTCCGGCAGGGCTTCGCCTAAGCGCTGCGGAAAACCGATCTAGAGGAGAAACTGTGCACCGGTGAAACGGGTAGCACGTGGCCGGAAATTCTGTCCAAAAACCACCCAATCCACTAGTATATATAGGAGGAGAGGAGAGGAGAGGCAGCCAAGGCCTTTGGGTCGGCCGAAATAGGAGGTGGGAAGAAATCCTACTTCACCTCCAATCCTAGTTGGAGTAGGATTGCCTCCTATTGGCTGATTTTCCACTTTTTGCTTTAGGACTTTCTCTCCTGCGCCATGGGCCTTTGTGGCTGTTTTCCCAGCCCACTAAGGGCTGGTTATTATTCTCCCACAGCCCATGGACCTCTTGGGGTCGAAATACCCCTCCCGGAGGCCTCCCGGTACACTACCGGCACTCCCGGTACACTACCGGCACTCCCGGTACACTACCGATGAGCCCGAAACTTTTCCGGAAACCAAACTGGGACTTCCTATATATGAATCTTTACCTCCGGACCATTCCGGAGCTCCTCGTGATGTCCGGGATCTCATCCGGGACTCCGAACAAACTTCGGTCACCACCATACATAACTCTACACTACCGAAACGTCACCGAACCTTAAGTGTGCAGACCCTGCGGGTTCGAGAACTATGTAGACATGACCGAGACACCTCTACGGTCAATAACCAATGGCGGGACCTGGACATCCACATTGGTTCCTACATATTCTACGAAGATCTTTTTCGGTCGAACCTCTATGTCAAGGATTTAGTTAATCCCGTATAACGTCCCCTTTGTTCTTCGGTATGTTACTTGCCCGAGATTCGATCGTCGGTATCTCCATACCTAGTTCAACCTCGTTACTGGCAAGTCTCTTTACTCGTTCCGTAATACAAGATCCCGTGACTAACACTTAGCCACATTGCTTGCAAGGCTTGTTGTGATGTTGTATTACCGAGTGGGCCCTGAGATACCTCTCCGTCACACGGAGTAACAAATCCCAGTCTCGATCCATGCCAACTCAACAAACACCATCGGAGATACCTGTAGAGCACCTTTATAGTCACCCAGTTACGTTGCGATGTTTGATACACACAAGGCACTCCTCCGATATCCGTGAGTTGCATGATCTCATGGTCATAGGAACATATACTTGACATGCAGAAAACAGTAGCAATAAACTGACACGATCATATGCTATGTTTGTAGTTTGGGTCTTATCCATCACATCATTCTCCTAATGATGTGATCCCGTTATCAAATGACATCTCATGTCCATGGCTAGGAAACCTTAACCATCCTTTGATCAACGAGCTAGTCCATTAGAGGCATACTAGGGACATGGTTTTGTCTATGTATCCACACATGCATTTAAGTCTCCGATCAATACAATTATAGCATGGATAATAAACGATTATCATGAACAAGGAAATATGATAATAACTAATTTATTATTGCCTCTAGGGCATATTTCCAACAGGTGCCACCAACCGGGATTAAAGGTCTGCTTTGGTCCTGGTTGGTGCCACCAATCGGGACCAAAGGTTCCTGTTTCACGCCCTTTGGGCTGCTGAAAATAGGGCTTTTGTCCCGGTTGGTGGCACCAACCGGGACTAAAGGTGGGCATTGGTCCCGGTTGGTACCACGAACCGGGACCAATGCTTCTTCTATATAAGAAGCACTTAGGAAATCTCATCGTTTTCATTGCCCTCCTCGTCCTCCCGTCGCCGTCCCCGCCGCCCCCGTCGCCTCCCCATCGCCGCCCCCACCGTCGTCCTTCCCCTCCTCGTCGCCGCCCCGTCCCCGTCGCCTCCCCTGTTGCCGCCCCGCCCTCGTCACCGCCCCCGTCGCCGGCCCCGCCGGCCCCGTCGCCGCGCCTCCCCCACCACCCACACCGCCCTCGTCGCCGCCCCGCTCCTGTCGCTGCCCCACCCCCGTCGCCTCCCCCGCTGCCCCCTTTGCCGCCCCGTCCCCATTCCGCCCCGCCCCCATCACCGCCCCGTCGCAGCCCCGTCGTCGCCCCCGCTGTGAGCCGCCGCCGCCCAGGCTCCTTGTAATTTTTTTAAAATATATGTTGATTTTTTTATATGATGAATGTTTATGTTAGATTAGTATGTGTATGTTAGATTACAGAATTTTTTCATGATGAATGTTAATGATGAATGTTTATGTTAGATTAGTATATTTATGATGAATGTTTATGTTAGATTAGTATGTGTATGTTAGATTACAGAATTTTTTCATGATGAATGTTAATGATGAATGTTTATGTTAGATTAGTATATTTCTGATGAATGTTTATGTTAGATTAGTATGTTTATGATGAATGTTTATGTTAGATTAGTATGTTAATGATGAAAAAATTTGGGTTTTATGAAAAATTAGTGATTAAACGATAAGAAAATGTTCTCATAGGAATTTGTCGACGAAGCCTGGCCCGCATCCTCGTCGTCGAGTAGTCCGCGAGAGCCTGCTTGACAGGCGCCATGTCCGGGACTGGGCTCCGCCGGGCTGGCACTGGGAGGTGCTATCTTTCCGGGCTCGAAGGTTGGTGAGGACCACAGGTATCGTCGTCGACCCGGACCTTCTGTGGTGGCGGTCACGCGGGACATTTCGGTGCGGAGGGAGCAGGCACCCGCGGAGGTGGTAGGTCACCGTGTCAGGGAGGAGGACAAGCATGTCCGTCGCTACATGGCGGCGTTGGACGCCCGGTTCGACAATACCTGGCAGACCCTTCAACGATCTCACCCGAGTTATGATCCCGTGATGGTTCCTTATCTTTGGGTGTCCACCGCCGACGACTCAGAGATCGCTAGTGAACCGAGTTCACCGTCCTCCACTTTGGATTCTAGGATATT
The DNA here is from genome assembly GCA_022496015.1 of Hordeum marinum. Lineage (NCBI taxonomy): Eukaryota > Viridiplantae > Streptophyta > Magnoliopsida > Poales > Poaceae > Hordeum > Hordeum marinum. The sequence continues at coordinate 561,482,826 of CM039678.1, forward strand.
CGATCTGTATTAGTGATCTTATATGATAATATTTGAGATGTATTAGTTAATATTTGATGATGCATTAACTGGATTATTGGGGATGATGTATTAGTGATATTATATTCGAGTTTATTATAAATGTTAATGTATTTATGATATTTATCGGTATAATGCGTGTGTGACTTTCGGTCTGTCGTTGCTCCTTGTGTGACTTTCATGTGTGTTCTTGATGGAGGAATCCCAACTGTTGTCGTGGGGGGCGCCTCGTCGGTATAATGCGCAAGAAGAGAAGAGATGGGGTGTCCATCACGGACGGCCGAACTATTACTGTGAGAGATTGCCCGCCAACATATACACCGGACGGCCATCCCGGACGGACGGTCGAACTTTTTAGCGCATGCTATGTGGGTGAAATCATGTTACCATGCCAAGTTTCAACCTTTTCAGAGTTCATTTGTAGTGCTTTTCATTTTCAGGGTCATTTAGCTAAAAAAAATCAATAACTAGAGTTATAAACCTCTAGTATTTTTGAAACTAAAATTATATAAAACCTAAACATTATCAAATTGAATATAATGTTAAAACAAAGTAATATTAAATAGGAGCAAAAACAGCAAAGAAATAACATAAAAAATAGCAAAAGTGAAAATATATGCGCTTAAAGTGAAATTCAACATGAATTCAAGGTGCTAGTTAGGCACCTAACTTGCATTTTGAATTTAGCTCAAATTTCGTGTATAAGGGCATCTATTTTCAATATGAGAGGAGCTTGATAGGTCAAGCGGATCAGGGCTTATAGATAGGTGCTCTCTCCCCTCGACTAGCGAGGTGGGACTAAACATCTGCTGCTTCCCCACCGGCCGACGAAAAGGGACAGGTAGTCCCGGTTGGTGCCACCAACTGGGACCAATGCCCCCGTTTCGTCCCCATTGGTTTCACCAACCGGGACCAAAGGTTCCTGTTTCCCGCCCTTTGGGCTGCCGAAAACAGGGCTTTGGACCAGGTTGGTGCCACCAACCGGGATTAAAGGTCTGCTTTGGTCCTGGTTGGTGCCACCAATCGGGACCAAAGGTTCCTGTTTCTCGCCCTTTGGGCTGCTGAAAATAGGGCTTTTGTCCCGGTTGGTGGCACCAACCGGGACTAAAGGTGGGCATTGGTCCCGGTTGGTACCACGAACCGGGACCAATGCTTCTTCTATATAAGAAGCACTTAGGAAATCTCATCGTTTTCATTGCCCTCCTCGTCCTCCCGTCGCCGTCCCCGCCGCCCCCGTCGCCTCCCCATCGCCGCCCCCACCGTCGTCCTTCCCCTCCTCGTCGCCGCCCCGTCCCCGTCGCCTCCCCTGTTGCCGCCCCCGCCCTCGTCACCGCCCCCGTCGCCGGCCCCGCCGGCCCCGTCGCCGCGCCTCCCCCACCACCCACACCGCCCTCGTCGCCGCCCCGCTCCTGTCGCTGCCCCTCCCCCGTCGCCTCCCCCGCTGCCCCCTTTGCCGCCCCGTCCCCATTCCGCCCCGCCCCCATCACCGCCCCGTCGCAGCCCCGTCGTCGCCCCCGCTGTGAGCCGCCGCCGCCCAGGCTCCTTGTAATTTTTTTAAAATATATGTTGATTTTTTTATATGATGAATGTTTATGTTAGATTAGTATGTGTATGTTAGATTACAGAATTTTTTCATGATGAATGTTAATGATGAATGTTTATGTTAGATTAGTATATTTATGATGAATGTTTATGTTAGATTAGTATGTTTATGATGAATGTTTATGTTAGATTAGTATGTGTATGTTAGATTACAGAATTTTTTCATGATGAATGTTAATGATGAATGTTTATGTTAGATTAGTATATTTCTGATGAATGTTTATGTTAGATTAGTATGTTTATGATGAATGTTTATGTTAGATTAGTATGTTAATGATGAAAAAATTTGGGTTTTATGAAAAATTAGTGATTAAACGATAAGAAAATGTTCTCATAGGAATTTGTCGACGAAGCCTGGCCCGCATCCTCGTCGTCGAGTAGTCCGCGAGAGCCTGCTTGACAGGCGCCATGTCCGGGACTGGGCTCCGCCGGGCTGGCACTGGGAGGTGCTATCTTTCCGGGCTCGAAGGTTGGTGAGGACCACAGGTATCGTCGTCGACCCGGACCTTCTGTGGTGGCGGTCACGCGGGACATTTCGGTGCGGAGGGAGCAGGCACCCGCGGAGGTGGTATGTCGCCGTGTCAGGGAGGAGGACAAGCATGTCCGTCGCTACATGGCGGCGTTGGACGCCCGGTTCGACAATACCTGGCAGACCCTTCAACGATCTCACCCGAGTTATGATCCCGTGATGGTTCCTTATCTTTGGGTGTCCACCGCCGACGACTCAGAGATCGCTAGTGAACCGAGTTCACCGTCCTCCACTTTGGATTCTAGGATATTCGATCTGTATTAGTGATCTTATATGATAATATTTGAGATGTATTAGTTAATATTTGATGATGCATTAACTGGATTATTGGGGATGATGTATTAGTGATATTATATTCGAGTTTATTATAAATGTTAATGTATTTATGATATTTATCGGTATAATGCGTGTGTGACTTTCGGTCTGTCGTTGCTCCTTGTGTGACTTTCATGTGTGTTCTTGATGGAGGAATCCCAACTGTTGTCGTGGGGGGCGCCTCGTCGGTATAATGCGCAAGAAGAGAAGAGATGGGGTGTCCATCACGGACGGCCGAACTATTACTGTGAGAGATTGCCCGCCAACATATACACCGGACGGCCATCCCGGACGGACGGTCGAACTTTTTAGCGCATGCTATGTGGGTGAAATCATGTTACCATGCCAAGTTTCAACCTTTTCAGAGTTCATTTGTAGTGCTTTTCATTTTCAGGGTCATTTAGCTAAAAAAAAATCAATAACTAGAGTTATAAACCTCTAGTATTTTTGAAACTAAAATTATATAAAACCTAAACATTATCAAATTGAATATAATGTTAAAACAAAGTAATATTAAATAGGAGCAAAAACAGCAAAGAAATAACATAAAAAATAGCAAAAGTGAAAATATATGCGCTTAAAGTGAAATTCAACATGAATTCAAGGTGCTAGTTAGGCACCTAACTTGCATTTTGAATTTAGCTCAAATTTCGTGTATAAGGGCATATATTTTCAATATGAGAGGAGCTTGATAGGTCAAGCGGATCAGGGCTTATAGATAGGTGCTCTCTCCCCTCGACTAGCGAGGTGGGACTAAACATCTGCTGCTTCCCCACCGGCCGACGAAAAGGGACAGGTAGTCCCGGTTGGTGCCACCAACTGGGACCAATGCCCCCGTTTCGTCCCCATTGGTTTCACCAACCGGGACCAAAGGTTCCTGTTTCCCGCCCTTTGGGCTGCCGAAAACAGGGCTTTGGACCAGGTTGGTGCCACCAACCGGGATTAAAGGTCTGCTTTGGTCCTGGTTGGTGCCACCAATCGGGACCAAAGGTTCCTATTTCTCGCCCTTTGGGCTGCTGAAAATAGGGCTTTCGTCCCGGTTGGTGGCACGAACTGGGACTAAAGGTGGGCATTGGTCCCGGTTGGTACCACGAACCGGGACCAATGCTTCTTCTATATAAGAAGCACTTAGGAAATCTCGTAGTTTTCATTGCCCTCCTCATCTTCCAGTCGCCGTCCCCGTCGCCTCCCCGTCGCCGCCCCCACCGTCGTCCTTCCCCTCCTCGTCGCCGCCCCGTCCCCGTCGCCTCCCCTGTCGCCGCCCCGCCCTCGTCGCCGTCCCCGCCGCCCCCGTCGCTGCCCCGTCCCCGTCGCCTCCCCTGTCACCGCCCCGCCCTCGTCGCCGCCCCCGTCGCAGCCTCTCCCCCGTCGCCGCCCCCGCCGGCCCCGTCGCCGCCCCTCCCCCGCCACCCACGCCGCCCCCATCGCCGCCCCGCTCCCGTCGCTACCCCTCCCCCGTCGCCTCCCCCGCTGCCCCCTTTGCCGCCCCGCCCCCGTCACCGCCCCGTCGCCACCCCCGCTGTGAGCCGCCGCCGCCCTGGCTCCTTGCAATTTTTTTAAAATATATGTTGATTTTTTTATATGATGAATGTTTATGTTAGATTAGTATTTGTGTATGTTAGATTACAGAATTTTTTTATGATGAATGTTAATGATGAATGTTTATGTTAGATTAGTATATTTATGATGAATGTTTATGTTAGATTAGTATGTTTATGATGAATGTTTATGTTAGATTAGTATGTTAATGATGAAAAAAATTGGGTTTTATGAAAAATTAGTGATTAAATGATAAGAAAATGTTCTCATAGGAATTTGTCGACGAAGCCCAGCCCGCATCCTCGTCGTTGAGTAGTCCGCGAGAGCCTGCTTGACAGGCGCCTTGTCCGGGACTGGGCTCCGCTGGGCTGGCACTGGGAGGTGCTACCTTCCCGGGCTCGAAGGTTGGTGAGGAATGCGGGTATCGTCTTCGACCGGGACCTTCTGTGGTGGCGGTCACTTGGGCCATTTCAGTGCGGAGGGAGCAGGCACCCGCGGAGATGGTACGTCGCCGTGTCAGGGAGGAGGACAAGCACGTCCGTCGCTACATGGCGGCGTTGGACGCCCGGTTCGACAATACCTGGCAGATCCTTCAACGATCTCACCCGAGTTATGATCCCGTGATGGTTCCTTATCTTTGGGTGTCCACCGCCGGCGACTCAGAGACCGCTATTGAACCGAGTTCACCATCCTCCACTTTGGATTCTAGGATATTCGATTTGTATTAGTGATCTTATATGATAATATTTGAGATGTAGTAGTTAATATTTGATGATGCATTAACTGGATTATTGGGGATGATGTATTAGTGATATTATATTCGAGTTTATTATAAATATTAAAGTATTTGTGATATTTTATCGGTATAATGCGTGTGTGACTTTCGGTCTGTCGTTGCTCCTTGTGTGACTTTCATGTGTGTTCTTGATGGAGGAATCCCGACTGTTGTCGTGGGCGGCGCCTCGTCGGTATAATGCGCAAGAAGAGAAGAGATGGGGCGTCCATCACGGACGGTCGAACTATTACTGTGAGAGATTGCCCGCCAACATATATACACCACCATACAGTGTGAGAGAGAGCGCACCAACACACCATGAGATATGCGAGTTACTTAAGGAAAGCCTCGACAGACCGAAAGTCACACACGCATTAGGATCCAAAGAGTGCCATAATTCTTGAACTGGATTATTCGGGATGATGTATTAGTGATATTTTATTCGAGTTCATTATAAATCTATTTGTGATTTGCAAGTCATTCCGATAAAACATAGGGAATTTTTTCTATGTCATTGCTCGATATATGAAACGGGTTGACTTTAGGTCCGTTTCGGCTGATTGTGTGTCTTTCAGTGAGGGAGAGTGTCCATCCACCATATATACAATATATATATATATATGAGAGAGAGAGAGAGGAAGAATCTCGACTGTTGTCGTGGGGGTCGCTTCTCCTTCATTCCCGTGTGCTAGACATTTTGGTGTAATGCATCGGGGACGAAGGAAGGAGCCACCATCACCGACGATCGCAATACCAGAGGGAGTGCGCACCATATACGTGAGATGAGAGTTTAGGAAGGAAAGACTCGACAGACCTAAAGTCAACCTGTTGCATATTGAGTAATAGTGATATGTGTGTTGATCAGTTTTCTCATAGTTTCCTTCGATCGATTTTAAATGTTTCAACTATGAACATAGGAAATGTTTAACGACGAAAGTGAATTCGGTATGTGCGAATACTGCAAAGACGAGCGCGGCCTGTGTGACAAGACTTTCCTAGTTGATGGTAGGCGCTTCAGCATCATGCTGGATGAGACCTTCGAAGTGGATACAGTAAGTCAGAATGACAAGTCTTTTTTCATAATTAAGCATGACTTTTGCCTCTTTTGCTTCAACTTATAATTAATTTTTTTTTACTGTTCTACTAGCGTATCCCCTGCCATGCAAGAATTGTTGTCTTGGATAAGATTGGTTTCAATACTAAAAAAGATATGCAGATAAAGATAGTTCACTTGAGGTCCGAGCATGGTTTTACTTTTACGGTAAAATTATACCATGCAGACACCTATTGCTATTTTGAATGCAAAATTTGGCAAGCACTATGCAAGGCTTATGCATTTGAGTCTAATATGCTTATCACCTTTGATATTCGTCCGGAAGATGAAATTGAAGGTAATATCGACATCTGGGTCGATGTGCAAACGCCTCCAGTTCTACCATTATGTGAGTTTCTCAACCATATTTATTAAGTAATTTATATTGTTTATTTAAAAATAGTTGACAACTTATTTGCATTGACAGCTTATTTTCATTATTCAAAAAATGTATGGAAGATGGTAGACAGAACCTACTACTACAGTGATGAAGCAGAATTAACTTATAAGGAGAAACATCATCTTACCGCATTTCTTAGTCATCTTGAGAATTACAATAGCTATTATCAAACTCCTGTCTGTTATGGTCAATACGTGCCACTAGTGCACAGGGTGAACTACGGTAACATCCATGGAGATTGCATGGTAAGATTTTAATTCTACTACTACGACAGCCGTGCATCTTTTGCATAAATTCTTCTAGAACTAAACTACATTGCTAACTAAAAAGTTATTACTATGTTTTTCAACAGAAAATCCCGGAGGATTGTGTGCCTCATCTGATGTTTCCGAGAGGTCGCATTGTTGTTACGAGCTTAGGGCCACCATGGCCAGGTCAGCCTACGCATCACTCCTGTCCATATCGGATTTGTAAAACCGATGGAGTCATGACAATCAAAGATTAGAAAAAATGTATGCTCAATCGTAGAGAACTACTTGGAAGCAACATTGTGCGCAGGCCAAGAATGGGAGACAGGATGATCTCCGTTCTCCATAATGGAGAGTCAGGGCCTATCTTGTTTTATGATATTGTACCTAAGAGAGGGTAGGGTAGGTCCTATGAGATAGGAGTACGTAGGTCCCAGGTACAATGTGTTATTATGTGCTACAATGTGTTAGAGTTGATGAGGAGGAGGAGGAGGAGGAGTTGTGATTATGACTAGTGACCAACTTGTTATATAATGTCTCATTGACGAAAATGATGATTAAATTGTGTTATATGTTCTATCTATAAGTATAGTACGTAGCGTCGTGACCAAGCACGGAGATAAGAGAGATCACTTCTCTGTATTAGGTATCTAACAAAATATATGAAACCCCTAAATTAATCCTCCAAAACCCTCAACCCCCCCCCCCTCTTTCAAAAAAAAATATAGCTGCTGACGTATGGAGGCTCTTTGGTCCCGGTTTGTGTTACCAATCGGGACCAAAGGCCCTCCTGCCTGGGCTCGGCTGAGCGGCCATGTGTAGCCCCATCTGTCCCGGTTCATAAGCGAACTGGGACTAAAGGTCGTGGGCTTTAGTCCCGACCCTTTAGTCCCGGTTCCTGAACCGGGACAAATGGGCCTTACGAACCGGGACAAATGGGTATTTTTCCACTAGTGTATAGAGAGGTTTGTATTATAGAGTGCCCATTCTTGATGGAGAGTACTATAGTCAATGGAAGAATGCCATGATTGATCTATTTAATAAATTCAATTTTAAGAAAATATATTGAAAACCCATATGTGCTCCCTATTGATGAATTGCATCCCACACACGAACCGTTAATTAACATGCTTAGTAACCTAAGAACTGCCAATCTTATTCTTAGAGGTTTACCAAGATTCATGCTTTCTCAATTGAAGAACTTTGCATGTGCCTGTACCTTGTGGACTGATTTGGACAAACGATACCCAAATCTCTCATTACGAAATCTTGATGAAATTCTTCATAAAACTGTTGATTTTCAGAAAAAGAAGCTTAGTGATCCAAACTTTGATAAATTCCTATTTGAGCTTCGTGATCTTATGCGTGCTAAAGGAGATGTCACCACTATTAACAACATTATCTTTGACGCCATTTGTATTCATAAACTTGAACATCGTCATGATCACAATTCTAACGAACCTCTTGTTCTTTATGACGAGGATTTTCCACTTGATGATGACAATGTGGAACATGACTACCTTGGAGAAGATATGTTGTTCGATATCGAGCATGAAAAGATCTTGAAGAATCTAAGTCTAATGAAAAACGTCAAGGATTATATGTTCAGAGGAAAATAGTGGATTCTCGACAGTGGATGTACGGATCACATGACTGGTGATAAAGACATTTTCCAAGAGATCACGCCTAATCAAGGACCTAGAAGGTACGTGACCTTTGGAGAGAACTCTAAGGGTAATGTACTTGGCCTTAGTAAGGTGGTCATATCTCATGATAGCTCAATTCAAAATGTAATGCTTGTGGAGTCCCTAGGCTACAATCTTCTTTCCATATCTAGACTACCAGACTTCGGTTTCAATGTGCTATTTACTAAAATAGATTGCCAAGTGTTTAGTCAAGATAATCATAAAATGGTCTTTACCGGTATTCGTAGACATGATCTATACATTGTTGATTTCACTAAAAAGGCCCAACCTGATACTTGTTTAATTGTAAAATCTTCTAAAGGTTGGCTATGTCATAGAAGGTTTGGAGTTGTAGACATGTGCAATCTAGATAAGCTAATCAGGGGCGATCACATTCTTGGTGTTAAGCATGCTATCTTTGACAAAGATAGACTTTGTAACGCTTGTCAAGCTAGAAAGAAAGTAGGCAGAAGTCATCCTGTTAAGAATATCCTGACTACTAGAAGACCACTCGAGTTACTTCACATGGATCTTTTCGGTCCCAATCTATATACCTATAATAATTTTACACTTTCAAGAAATTACCACGTTAATTAAAAAATATGAGCCGTTTATTTGGTGGGACCGAATTATTACGGTGTAGATTAACCGATGCAATCTTTTTTTCTTCAGAGAATTATTTCACGATTGGACTCTATATGTCCTCCGTGATTCTATTTTTCAAGCTCAGTGGCCTCCACGGTTCAATCTAGGGAGATTAACCCATCCAATCTTTTTTTTTACTGCACAGAACTCACATAACTCTTTCATGGTTGGACTCCGTATGGCATCCATCATTCTTTTTTTGTAGCTCTTTCGCCTCCATGACCAATCTAGAGAAAACATACCGGCCTCCACGCTCAATCTAGGATAATCGGGACCACACGCCACATCTCTCCCGATGGACATCTTCAATTTGCCTCTCTCGCCTCACATCGTCGTGCGAACCCTAGACATGTTCGTCCTCATGATCAGCATTGCAGCACCATCCAGTTCCTCCTGATAAACTTCTAAATTACACCCGCCAAACAAAATCTAGCTTCACTCCTACTCTTGCGTTTTGAATCTTTGAATTTCCCTAGCTTCAATTTCGACCAGTTTACAAGTTTAGCATCTTTTTGCAGGATCAATTCCCATGATTGGCTCATGCAGCGGAGAAGGTATATCACCGTCAATTTAGTGCAGAGATGGCAGCTGAGGGACTGCTCACAGCAATCCCTCTCACCCACCTCCCGCCGGGAAAGAAGCATCAGGCCGCCTCCACGTACCATGATTCCTCTTTGGGCAGTGTATACTTCGGGCATCAGCATGTCAAGATTCTTCAAAGAAACTGGACCACGATTGCTCAATTCTTTTTAGATAAATATCCGCAGAAACAATATGGGTAAGTGATTGTTTCCTTTGTGTAGTCGTGACTAATTAAGCCCCATGCCGCCTCTACAAACAGGGATTCCTCTTTTGGTAGTGCAATCTTCGGGCATCAGCATGTCAAGATTCTCAAAAGAAACTGAACCACGATTGCTAAATTCCTTTTCAAAAAAATGTGCAGAAACAATATGGATATGTAATTGTTTCCTTGCTATAGTCATGGGGAATTAGTTCATGTTAACGAAGATGGGGGAGGATGCTCATGGCTGCACATCGACTAGATTACGCATGACGTGCTAATCATTATAGCAAAGAGTACATGAAGGTCTGCCGATAGCGTCACTATCATTAAGCCGAAACCAATGACCTATGTATAGCTCATACTATGTATGTTTATTTCCCCAATGTTAAATTTTTAGGTTCACAACCGTCTTAGTACAAGCACTTTCCCTAGCATCCTTTATATATAGTAATATACTGCTTGATGGTTCCACCTTTACAGTGCAACTCCTTATTTTGGCCTTTGTGCAGTACATAAATTCAGTTTTAATGCCTTAGTATTCAAATTCTTTCATTTAGCTGAACTTGCATATACCTTCTGGAATTCGTCACATATGGGAGTGCATTCCGCAGGTAAGAAGGAAGGAATGCTATACAAGGTGTGTACGTAAACATATTTGTGATGCCGAAAGGATTATTGTTTGGTATTCACATTTTGCAGGCCTGCTCTCAGTTATGTGGGATCTGGGTAAAAAGGTTAACAATTGAGAACTCTGCAATTTTCTGTATTTCTGGTCATCCTTATATCTTTGGGCTACTGATTCATTTGATGCTTCGTAGTTCTGTGGAACACGTACAGTGACAGGATGACATTACTAATAATCTTATGATTTATGTAAGAAGCTCTCATTTTATACACTGTATCTGATATTTAAGATATATAGGTAATAAATTATGAGTATAAATCTCCCACGGTCTACTGTAAAGTGATTTTTTAGGGAACGAACTATACAAAGAAAAATTTAGATTGTATTCTTCATACATTCTATTATTCTGTAATTTCACAAGAACAAATTAAAAAGAATAGACACAAAACAGTGCCTGTAACACATAAACTGCATCTTCGCTTTACAATATAGCATAGCATGTGTTTTAAATTTCACTAATATATTACGTCATGTTTCCTCACATATCTGCAGGCCCGAAAGTAAATAGGAGAAAGTAACGACAGGGTACACATAATGGATTTTGTACACATTCTGCCATTGGACAGTCAGGCCAATCTTTGCATGGTACTTAAGAGTTTCATTTGAGAGGCTAACTCAATACACATGGTAGTATATGTTTCCTTAATAATAGAAATCAATTGTGTGCCTTCTTGATAATATCCCACTAGAACAACCAATTGTTCTACAAAGAATCGTTAGTAATCGGATTAAATAAGCATATTACTTCTACTTCAAAACCTAAGATTTATGGTTGTGACCTAAGCTATATTTTTGTTTTGTCCAGTTAATGAGACAGTGATATGTATAATTTATAACAATAGATTATATACATGCTGATCTTAGAGAAATGATGATGCCGACAAAGTTGCAGAAAAACAATTGAACTAATCGAAGATAATCTTTTGGTAGACTAATAATGTTGCCGACAGTTACATGTTCTAAATTTTAATATTTCTTATATATATTCACAATATTCTTATATTCCAATTTTTATGAGATTTTGCAGGTAATAAGTGCTACTTAATATTTAAATGTGATTTATTTAGCTAGCCCGATCATAGTAATGTATTCCGCATGCTCCTCAAAGGACGGAGAAAAGTATGGTTAACGTAACTAGCCATACATTAGATATTTTTCTGATTTCTAATTCCCCCGTTGATCATATAGTGGAACATAAACAATATAAACAATGCCAGAAAGCTATCTTAAGATATATAGTTTTTGTCCCAATTTATTTTAAGCTCAGTCAGACGTATCCATAACTTTTCACTATATTCCCTTATGGACTAGTCCTGATATCTAAAATTCTTTAGGTTCCGATGTTTTGTCAGGTCAATGTGGTTATACACAACACATTTCTATATTCTGAGGTATGGGATTATAAGATAATATTCTGCAACTAGTGCGAGTGCACGGGTTGACGACTAGTGCTTATAAGCATGTCAGTGGAAATTCTTATGGTCTTGTTATAGTTGATGATTTTTCCAGATTAACGTGGGTATTCTTTCTTGATGATAAGTCACAGGCTCAAAAGATTTTCAAGAACTTTGTTCGCAAAGCACAAAATCAGTTTGAAGTGAAGATCAAGAAGGTTTGAAGCGATAACGGATCGGAGTTCAAGAACACCCATGTAGATATCATTCTTGACGAATAAGGTGTCTCACATGAGTTCTTGGTTACATACACGCCTCAAGAAAATGGAGTTGTTGAGACGAAGAACCGGACGCTTATTGAGATGACTAGAACGATACTTGACGAATACAAGATGCCAAGACACTTTCGGAAAGAAGCCATGGAAACCCTAGGCTGCCGCCCTCTCGCCCCCTTCCCTGGCCACCCTCCCCTGTGGCCGCCTAACGGCGCCGCCGGGGAAAGCCCGGACAGTGTGGGCGGCTGCGGGGCCTTCCCCTCCTCTCCGCTCGGGGGCCCTGGCTGGCGTGGGAGAGCAGCCCGAGGGAGACGTTGGGCTTTCGCGGGGCTCGGCGGTGCGATGCCGGACGTGGGGGCTGGTGCGGCATCGGTCTTTGGCGGCGCGGTGCCATCTTCTGGTCTGGCGGGGTGTGGTGGCCGCGAGATCGTCCTACTCTGATGGTGACGGGATGGCGGGCACCCGGCAGGATCTGGCGCGGGGCCCACCCGGTGGCGCAGGGCCAAGTGCGCAGGGGCAGGGGGCACGTTGGGCTTGGTCCGGCAGCATCCGTAGGATGGCATGCGCCCATCGAGGTGGGAGGCTCTGCCCAGATCCAGCGGTCCTAGCGGCTGAGCCCTTCGGTCGGCGGCAGTCCGGCACGGATCTGGACGGCGGCGGTGCGGAGGCATTGCCCCTTGGCGGCGGTGACGGCCCATGGCTAACGACAGCTAGCGGCGCACGACTGTCCCAGATCTAGGCCCTACGGACCCGATCTAGGTCGGGGCGGTCCTGCTGGGGGGGCTGCGGTGGGTTGTAAAAGCACAAAATGCTCCCTTGGTGGTTTTGTTGATTCATGACAATATACATTGTCTCTTGGACTAATACTTTTATCTGGTGTGTTCAGATAATTTTCCATGGAGAGTTCGGTTGGCAAAGAGATTGTGGGATACCCCAAGATGCAAGGAAATAGGTTGGCAAAGCTTCAAGCAAGAGGATTCTACATTTTATATTTGTGAGAAATCACTTTGAGTCCATAGCAAAGCCAATACTATTAAAAGGGGGTAAGGTTTTGTTGGTGAACAAAATGCTCATATGTGCACAAGTAATAGTCACCAAACACACCCACAAACTCTCCCACAAAAGTCTGCCTAAAGCCATTCACTCAAAATCGGTGCAACCAACCTTCTACATTCGGTGCCACTGATTCCAAACCCTATACAGACTCAGCCAAACCATAGCCACTTTGGTGCAACCGATTACATACTGGTGCCACCGAGTTCAGGCTGCCAACTTTCTGTAACGCAAGTTCACAGTTTCGGTCCCTCCGAGATTGCTGAATCGGCGTCACCGACATTGAGCATTCTGACCGTTGGTCACCTTATTGGTGCAACCGATATTCCTATATGGGTCTCACCGAGATTCAAAGGTCACTTCGGTACCACCGAGATTAACACATCGGTGTCACCGAGACTGACTTATTGTGTGTAACGGTTTGATTTTTGGGGATGCCTATATATACCCATCCACCACCACCTACTCGAAAGAGATGCACTCAGAACCATTCCATACCTATCCTATCAGTTTTCTGAAGGAGAACCACCTACCCTTGTGTTGAGGTCAAAATCTTCCACTCCAACCATATGGATCTTGATTTCTAGCCTCCCCAAGTTGCTTTCCACCAATCCCATCTCTTCTACCAAGTCATATCTATGAAAGAGAGATTGTGTGTTGAGGAGTCTATCATACTAAAGCACAAGAGCAAGGAGTTCATCGACATTACCGAGCCTAATACCTTTTGGAGGGTGGTGCTATTGGAAATATGCCCTAGAGGCAATAATAAATTAGTTATTATCATATTTCCTTGTTCATGATAATCGTTTATTATCCATGCTATAATTGTATTGATCGGAGACTTAGATGCATGTGTGGATACATAGACAAAACCATGTCCCTAGTATGCCTCTAATAGACTAGCTCGTTGGTCAAAAGATGGTTAAGGTTTCCTAGCCATGGACATGAGATGTCATTTGATAACGGGGTCACATCATTAGGAGAATGATGTGATGGACAAGACCCAAACTGCAAACGTAGCATATGATCGTGTCAGTTTATTGCTACTGTTTTCCGCATGTCAAATATGTGTTCCTATGACCATGAGATCATGCAACTCACAGATATCGTAGGAGTGCCTTGTGTGTATCAAACGTCACAACGTAACTGGGTGACTATAAAGGTGCTCTACAGGTCTCCGATGGTGTCTGTTGAGTTGGCATGGATCGAGACTGGGATTTGTTACTCCATGTGATGGAGAGGTATCTCGGGGCCCACTCGTTAATGCAACATCACAATAAGCCTTGCAAGCAATGTGACTAATTGTTAGTTGCAGGATCTTGTATTACGGAACGAATAAAGAGACTTGCCAGTAACAGGTTGAACTAGGTATGGAGATACCGACGATCGAATCTCGGGCAAGTAACATACCGAAGAACAAAGGGAACGTTATACGGGATTAACTAAATCCTTGACATAGAGGTTCGACCGATAAAGATCTTCATAGAATATGTAGGAACCAATGTGGACATCCAGGTCCTGCCATTAGTTATTGACCGTAGGGGTGTCTCGGTCATGTCTACATAGTTCTCGAACCCGCAGGGTCTGCACACTTATGGTTCGATGACGTTTCGGTAGTGTAGAGTTATGTGTGGTGGTGACCGAAGGTTGTTTGGAGTCCCGGATGAGATCCCGGATGTCACAAGGAGCTCCGGAATGGTCCGGAGGTAAAGATTCATATATAGGATGTCCCAGTTTGGTCGCCGGAAAAGTTTCGGGCTCATCGGTAGTGTACCGGGAGTATCGGTAGTGTACCGGGAGTGCCGGTAGTGTACCGGGGGACCTCCGGGAGGGGTATTTCGACCCCAAGAGGTCCATGGGCTGGGAAAACAGCCACAAAGGCCCATGGCGCAGGAGAGAAAGTCCTAAAGCAAAAAGTGGAAAATCAGCCAATAGGAGGCAATCCTACTCCAACTAGGATTGGAGGTGAAGTAGGATTGCTCCCACCTCCTATTTCGGCCGACCCAAAGGCCTTGGCTGCCTCTCCTATCCTCTCCTCCTATATATACTAGTGGATTGGGTGGTTTTTGGACAGAATTTCCGGCCACGTGCTACCCGTTCAACCGGTGCATAGTTTCTCCTCTAGATCGTAGTTCCGCAGTGCTTAGGCGAAGCCGTGACGGAATTGCTCCACCACCATCACCGGAGCGCCGTCACGCTGACGGTGAACTCTCTCTCTCCTCTCCACCTCCTCTTGCTGGATCCAGACGGTGGAGATCATCATCAAGCTGCACGTGTGCTGAACGCGGAGGTGTCGTCCGTTCGGCGCTAGATCGGAAGGACCGTGATCGATATCGAGAGACGGTTCGTGATGAGATTGCGGAACGGATCGTGATGAGTTCGCGGGACAGATCGTGATCAAGATCGTGAGACGGATCGTGATGAGATCGCGGGACGGATCGTGATGAGTTCACGAGACGGTTCGTGATGAGATTGCGGAACGGATCGTGATGAGTTCGCGGGACAGATCGTGATCAAGATCGCGGGACAGATCGTGATCAAGATCGCGGGACGGATCGTGATGAGATCGCGGGATGCTCGGCGATTTGGATCGCGAAGATGTTCGACTACACCAACCGCGTTTCTTAACGCTTCCCGCTTAGCGATCTACAAGGGTACGTAGATCCACTCTCCCTCTCCTAGATGCTCATCACCATGGATAGGTTTGCGTGTGCGTAGGAATTTTTTTGCTTCCCATGCGACATTCCCCAACAGTGGCATCGTGAGCTAGGTTGATGGTTCGATGAGATCTCGAGTAGAACACAAAAGGTTTGTGGGCGTTGATGCTTAGATTGCTTCCTCCCTTGGTCGGATTTTGGTTCAGCGGGATTGTGAGATGAAGCGGCCCGGACCAACATTACTCGTACGCTTACGAGAGACAGGTTCCCTCGACGCAACTTGTTGCTTAGATGGCTTGCGGGTGACAGTTTCTCTCACTTTAGTTGGATCGGATCCGACAAAGGCGGTCCTTGAGAAGGTTGAAAAGCAATCTATGTATCACCGTTGTGGGTTATGCATAGGTGAGAATCGTTCTTGCTAGATACCCGTAGCAGCCACGTAAAACATGCAACAACAATTAGAGGACGTCTAACTTGTTTTTGCAGGGTATGTTGTGATGTGATATGGCCAATTACATGATGAGATATATGTGATGTATGAGATGATCATGTGATGTATAGAATTTCACGACTTGCATGTCGTTGAGTACGGCAACCGGCAGGAGCCATAGGGTTGTCTTTAATTATTTTATGACCTGCGTGTCAATCATTGCTTTACTTTATCGCTAAGCGGTAGCAATAGAAGTAGAAGCAGGGCTGGCGCCACAACCCCAATGGCAACACATTGATGGAGATCAAGATGATGGAGATCATGGTGTTGTGCCGGTGACGATGGAGATCATGCCGGTGTTTCGAAGATGGAGATCTTAAACACAAGTTCATGGCCATATCATGTCACTTATGAATTGCATGAGATGTTAATCCTTTTATGCACCTTGTTTTGCTTAGTACGGCAGTAGCATTATAAGGTGATCCCTCACTTGAATTTCAAGATGAACCGTGTTCTCCCCGAGTGTGCACCGTTGCGAAAGTTCGTCGTGTTGAGACACCACGTGATGATCGGGTGTGATAGACTCTACGTTCACATACAACGGGTGCAAGCCAGATTTGCACGCGCAGAACACTCAGGTTAAACTTGACGAGCCTAGCATGTACAAACATGGCCTCGGAACACGAGAGACCAAAAGGTCGAACATGAGTCATATAGTAGATATGATCAACATAATGATGTTCACCATTGCAGCCACCTCAACTCACGTGGTGATCGGACTTGAGTTGGTGAATTTGGATCATGTATCACTCGAATGATCGGAGAGATGTCAATTTGAGTGGGAGTTCTTCAGTAATATGATTAATTGAACTCATTATCATGAACATAGTCAAAGTGTCTTTGCAAATTATGTTGTAGATGACTTGCTCGCGCTATAGCTCCCTTAAATTTTTATATGTTCCTAGAGAAATAGAGTTGTAAGATGTTGGTAGCAATATTGCGGACTGGGTCCGTGATCTGAGGATTGTCCTCATCGCTGCACAGAAGGCTTATGTCCTTAATGTACCGCTCGGTGCGCCACCCCCTCTAGCGTCGCCTATAGATGTTGTGAACATCTGTCAGGCACGTTTCGATGACTACTTGATAGTTTAGTGCGTCATGCATTACGGCTTAGAATTGAGGCTCCAAAACGTTTTGAACGTCACGGAACATATGAGATGTTCTAGGAGCAGAGATTGTGATCTCAGGCTCGTGCCTGTGTTGCGAGATATGAGATCTCCAACAAGATTCTTTGCCTGTAAGATGAAGGAGAATAGCTCAATCGTTGAGCATGTACTCAGATTGTCTGGGTACTCCAATCGCTTGAATCAAGTGGGAGTTGATCTTCCAGATAAGATAGTGATTGATATAGTTCTCCAAGTCACTGTCACTAAAGCTACTAGAACTTAGTGATGAACTATAATACACCAGGGATAGAAGTATTGATCCCTGAGCTATTCGCGATGTTTGACACCGCGAAGGTAGAAATCAAGAAGGAGCGTCAAGTGTTGATGGTTAATCAAACCACTAGTTTCGAAAAGGGCAAGAGCAAGGAGGGAAACTTCATGGATAGCAAGTCAGTTGCTGCTCCAGTGAAGCAACCCAAAGTTGAACTCAAACCCGAGACTAAGTGCTTCTATTATGAGGTGAGAGGTCGCTGAAGCGGAACAACCCTAGATACTTGGTAGATAAGAAGGCTGGCAACATCGACAGAAGTATATTTGATATACGAGTAATTGATGTTTTCCTTGCTAGTACTCCTAGTAGCACCTGGGTAT
Organism: Hordeum marinum; assembly: GCA_022496015.1. Taxonomy (NCBI): domain Eukaryota; kingdom Viridiplantae; phylum Streptophyta; class Magnoliopsida; order Poales; family Poaceae; genus Hordeum; species Hordeum marinum. The sequence continues at coordinate 561,500,770 of CM039678.1, forward strand.
TGGATACCGGTTCGCTTGCTAAATGTTAGTAACTCGAAATAAAAGCTACGGAATAAACGGAGAACTAGCTAAGGGTGAGGTGACGATGTGTGTTGGAAATGTTTCCAAGGTTGATGTGATCAACATCGCACGCTCTCTCTACCTTCAGGATTAGTGACGAACCTAAATAAATGTTATTTGGTGTTTTGCGTTGAGCATGAACATGATTAGATCATGTTTGTTGCAATACGGTTATTCATTTAAGTCGGAGAATAATAGTTATTCTGGTTACATGAATAATACCTTCAATGGTCATGCACCCAGTGAGAATGGTTTGTTGAAATCTTGATCATAGCAATACACATGTTCATAACATTGATGTCAAAAGATACAAAGTTAAATAATGATAGTACCACATACTTGTGGCACTGCCGCAAAATGTCATATTGGTATAAAGCGCATGAAGAAACTCCATGGTGATGGATATTTGGACTCATTCGATTTCGAATCGGTTGAGACATGCGAACCATGCCTCTTGGGCAAGATGACTAAAGGACCCCGTTGGATGGAGCGGGCAAGTGATTCATTGGAAATGATACATGCTGATGTATGCAATCTAGTGAGTCTTGTAGCGTGCAGTGGATATTGTTATTTTCTTACCTTCACTGATGATTTGAGTAGATATAGTGTATATTTACTTAATGAAACACAAGTCTGAATCGTTTGAAAGGTTCAAGCAAATTCAGAATGAAGTTTAAAGATCATCGTGACAAGAAGATAAAAATGACTGCGATATGATCATGGAGGTGAATATCTGAGTCACGAGTTTGGCATACAACTTAAGACAATGTGAAAGTTGTTTCACAACTAAACGCCACCTGGAACACCATAGTGTGATGGTGTGTCCGAACATCATAGTTATGCTCTATTGGACAAGGTGCGTGCTATGATGTCTCTTGTCGTTTTACTACTATAATTTTGGGGTTATGCATTAGAGACAACTACATTCACTTTAAATAGGGCACCATCTAAATCCGTTGAGATGACACCATGTGAATTATGGTTTGATAGAAACCTAAGCTGTCATTTCTTAATACTTGGGGCTGCGACACTTGTGTGGAAAATGTTTTCACCTAATGAGGTCGAACCCAAGGCGGACAAATGCATCTTCATAGAATACCCTAAGATCAGTTGGGTGAACCTTCTATCTCAGATCCAAGTGCAAAGTGTTTGTTACTAAAACGGATCCTTTCTCGAGGAAAAGTTTCGCTCGAAAGAATTAAGTAGGAGGAAGATAGAACTTGACGAGGTTGTTTAAACTTTGTCAACCAGAGAGTAGCGCAGCGCAGGATGTTGTTTCTGTGAAGCCTACGTTAGTTGAAGAGGAAGTTAATGATGATGATCATGAAGCTTCAGGATCAAGTTACTATCGAACTTCGTGTTGGAAATATGCCCTAGAGGCAATAATAAATTAGTTATTATCATATTTCCTTGTTCATGATAATCGTTTATTATCCATGCTATAATTGTATTGATCGGAGACTTAAATGCATGTGTGGATACATAGACAAAACCATGTCCCTAGTATGCCTCTAATGGACTAGCTCGTTGATCAAAGGATGGTTAAGGTTTCCTAGCCATGGACATGAGATGTCATTTGATAACGGGATCACATCATTAGGAGAATGATGTGATGGATAAGACCCAAACTACAAACATAGCATATGATCATGTCAGTTTATTGCTACTGTTTTCTGCATGCCAAGTATATGTTCCTATGACCATGAGATCATGCAACTCACGGATATCGGAGGAGTGCCTTGTGTGTATAAAACGTCGCAACGTAACTCGGTGACTATAAAAGGTGCTCTACAGGTATCTCCGATGGTGTTTGTTGAGTTGGCATGGATCGAGACTGCGATTTGTTACTCCGTGTAACGGAGAGGTATCTCGGGGCCCACTCGGTAATGCAACATCACAATAAGCCTTGCAAGCAATGTGACTAATTGTCAGTTGCGGGATCTTGTATTACGGAACGAGTAAAGAGACTTTCCGGTAACGAGGTTGAACTAGGTATGGAGATACCGACGATCGAATCTCGGGCAAGTAACATACCCAAGAACAAAGGGAACGATATACGGGATTAACTGAATCCTTGACATAGAGGTTCGACCGATAAAGATCTTCGTAGAATATGTAGGAACCAATGTGGACGTCCAGGTCCCGCCATTGGTTATTGACCGTAGAGGTGTCTCGGTCATGTCTACATAGTTCTCGAACCCGCAGGGTCTGCACACTTAAGGTTCGGTGACATTTCGGTAGTGTAGAGTTATGTATGGTGGTGACTGAAGGTTGTTCGGAGTCCCGGATGAGATCCCGGATGTCACGAGGAGCTCCGGAATGGTCCGGAGGTAAAGATTCATATATAGGAAGTCCCAGTTTGGTTTCCGGAAAAGTTTCGGGCTCATCGGTAGTGTACCGGGAGTATCGGTATTGTACCGGGAGTGCCGGTAGTGTACCGGAGGACCTCCGGGAGGGGTATTTCGACCCCAACAGGTCCATGGGCTGTGGGAGAATAATAACCAGCCCTTAGTGGGCTGGGAAAACAGCCACAAAGGCCCATGGCGCAGGAGAGAAAGTCCTAAAGCAAAAAGTGGAAAATCAGCCAATAGGAGGCAATCCTACTCCAACTAGGATTGGAGGTGAAGTAGGATTGCTCCCACCTCCTATTTCGGCCGACCCAAAGGCCTTGTCTGCCTCTCCTCTCCTCTCCTCTCCTCCTATATATACTAGTGGATTGGGTGGTTTTTGGACAGAATTTCCGGCCACGTGCTACCCGTTTCACCGGTGCATAGTTTCTCCTCTAGATCGGTTTTCCGCAGCGCTTAGGCGAAGCCCTGCCGGAATCACTCCACCACCATCACCGGAGCGCCGTCACGCTGCCGGTGAACTCTCTCTCCTCTCCACCTCCTCTTGCTGGATCAAGACGGTGGAGATCATCATCAAGCTGCACGTGTGCTGAACGCGGAGGTGCCGTCCGTTCGGCGCTAGATCGGAAGGACCGTGATCGAGATCGCGAGACGGTTCGTGATGAGATCGCGGAACGGATCGTGATGAGTTTGCGGGACAGATCGTGATCAAGATCGTGAGACGGATCGTGATGAGATCGCGGGACGGATCGTGATGAGTTCACGGGACGTATCGTGATTGGATCGCGGGACGGATCGTGATGAGATCGCGGGACGCTCGGCGATTTGGATCGTGAAGATGTTCGACTACACCAACCGCGTTTCTTAACACTTCCCGCTTAGCGATCTGCAAGGGTACGTAGATCCACTCTCCCTCTCGTAGATGCTCATCACCATGGATAGGTTTGCATGTGCGTAGGAAATTTTTTGTTTCCCATGCGACATTCCCCAACAGTGGCATCATGAGCTAGGTTGATGGTTCGATGACATCTCGAGTAGAACACAAAAGGTTTGTGGGCGTTGATGCTTAGATTGCTTCCTCCCTTGGTCGTATTTTGGTTCAGCGGGATTGTGAGATGAAGCGGCCCGGACCAACATTACTCGTACGCTTACGAGAGACCGGTTCCCACGACGCAACTTGTTGCCTAGATGGCTTGCGGGTGACAGTTTCTCTCACTTTAGTTGGATCGGATTCGACAAAGGCGGTCCTTGAGAAGGTTGAAAAGCAAACTAGTGTATCACCGTGGTGGTTTATGCGTAGGTGAGAATCGTTCTTGCTAGATACCCATAGCAGCCACGTAAAATATGCAACAACAATTAGAGGACGTCTAACTTGTTTTTGCAGGGTATGTTGTGATGTGATATGGCCAATTACATGATGAGATATATGTGATGTATGAGATGATCATGTGATGTATAGATTATCACGACTTGCATGTTGATGAGTATGGCAACCGGCAGGAGCCATAGGGTTGTCTTTAATTATTGTATGACCTGCGTGTCAATCATTAATCGCTATGTAATGCTTTACTTTATCGCTACGGTAGCAATAGTAGTAGAAGCATGCAGGGCGTGACAACCCCAATGGCAACACATTGATGGAGATCAAGATGATGGAGATCATGGTGTTGTGCCGGTGACGATGGAGATCATGCCGGTGTTTCGAAGATGGAGATCTTAAACACAAGTTCATGGCCATATCATGTCACTTATGAATTGCATGAGATGTTAATCCTTTTATGCACCTTGTTTTGCTTAGTACGGCGGTAGCATTATAAGGTGATCCCTCACTTGAATTTCAAGATGAACTGTGTTCTCCCCGAGTGTGCACCGTTGCGAAAGTTCGTCGTGTTGAGACACCACGTGATGATCGGGTGTGATAGACTCTATGTTCACATACAATGGGTGCAAGCCAGATTTGCACGCGCAGAACACTCGGGTTAAACTTGACGAGCCTAGCATGTACGGACATGGCCTCGGAACACGAGAGACCGAAAGGTCGAACATGAGTCATATAGTAGATATGATCAACATAATGATGTTCACCATTGCAGCCACCTCAACTCACGTGATGATCGGACTTGAGTTGGTGAATTTGGATCATGTATCACTCGAATGATCGGAGGGATGTCAATTTGAGTGGGAGTTCTTAAGTAATATGATTAATTGAACTCATTATCATGAACATAGTCAAAGTGTCTTTGCAAATTATGTTGTAGATGACTTGCTCGCGCTGTAGCTCCCTTAAATTTTTATATGTTCCTAGAGAAATAGAATTGAAAGATGTTGGTAGCAAAATTGCGGACTGGGTCCGTGATCTGAGGATTGTCCTCATTGCTGCACAGAAGGCTTATGTCCTTAATGCACCGCTCGGTGTGCCACCCCCTCTAGCGTCGTCTATAGATGTTGTGAACATCTAACAAGCACGTTTCGATGACTACTTGATAGTTTAGTGCGTCATGCATTACGGCTTAGAATTGAGGCTCCAAAACGTTTTGAACATCACGGAACATATGAGATGTTCTAGGAGCAGAGATTGTGATCTCAGGCTCGTGCCTTTGTTGCGAGATATGAGATCTCCAACAAGATTCTTTGCTTGTAAGATGAAGGAGAATAGCTCAATCGTTGAGCATGTACTCAGATTGTCTGGGTACTACAATCGCTTGAATCAAGTGGGAGTTGATCTTCCAGATAAGATAGTGATTGATATAGTTCTCCAAGTCACTGTCACTAAAGCTACTAGAACTTAGTGATGAACTATAATACACCAGGGATAGAAGTATTGATCCCTGAGCTGTTCGCGATGTTTGACACCGCGAAGGTAGAAATCAAGAAGGAGCGTCAAGTGTTGATGGTTAATCAAACCACTAGTTTCGAAAAGGGCAAGAGCAAGGAGGAAAACTTCATGGATAGCAAGTCAGTTGCTGCTCCAGTGAAGCAACCCAAAGTTGAACTCAAACCCGAGACTAAGTGCTTCTATTATGAGGTGAGAGGTCGCTGAAGCGGAACAACCCTAGATACTTGGTAGATAAGAAGGCTGACAACATCGACAGAAGTATATTTGATATACGAGTTATTGATGTGTACCTTGCTAGTACTCCTAGTAGCACCTGGGTATTGGATACCGGTTCGGTTGCTAAATGTTAGTAACTCGAAATAAAAGCTACGGAATAAACGGAGAACTATCTAAGGGTGAGGTGACGATGTGTGTTGGAAATGTTTCCAAGGTTGATATGATCAACATCGCACGCTCTCTCTACCTTCAGGATTAGTGACGAACCTAAATAAATGTTATTTGGTGTTTTGCGTTGAGCATGAACATGATTAGATCATGTTTGTTGCAATACGGTTATTCATTTAAGTCAGAGAATAATAGTTATTCTGGTTACATGAATAATACCTTCAATGGTCATGCACCCAGTGAGAATGGTTTGTTGAAATCTTGATCGTAGTAGTACACATGTTCATAACATTGATGTCAAAAGATACAAAGTTAATAATGATAGTACCACATACTTGTGGCACTGCCGCTAAATGTCATATTGGTATAAAGCGCATGTAGAAACTCCATGCTGATGGATATTTGGACTCATCGATTTTGAATCGGTTGAGACATGCGAACCATGCCTCTTGGTCAAGATGACTAAAGGACCCCGTTGGATGGAGCGGGCAAGTGATTCATTGGAAATGATACATGTTGATGTATGCAATCTAGTGAGTCTTGTAGCGTGCAGTGGATATCGTTATTTTCTTACCTTCACTGATGATTTGAGTAGATATAGTGTATATTTACTTAATGAAACACAAGTCTGAATCGTTTGAAAGGTTCAAGCAAATTCAGAGTGAAGTTTAAAGATCATCGTGACAAGAAGATAAAAATGACCGCGATATGATCGTGGAGGTGAATATCTGAGTTACGAGTTTGGCATACAACTTAAGACAACGTGAAATTTGTTTCACAACTAACGCCACCTGGAACACCATGGTGTGATGGTGTGTCCGAACATCATAGTCATGCTCTATTGATATAGTGCATACTTTGATGTCTCTTATCGTTTTACTACTATAATTTTTGGGGTTATGCATTAGAGACAACTACATTCACTTTAAATAGGGCATCATCTAAATCCGTTAAGATGACACCGTGTGAATTATGGTTTGATAGAAACCTAAGCTGTCATTTCTTAATGTTTGGGGCTGCGATCCTTGTATGGAAAATGTTTTCACATAATAAGCTAAAACCCAAAGCGGACAAATGTATCTTCATAGAATACCCTAAGAACAGATGGGTATGCCTTCTATATCAGATCCGAGTGCAAAGTGTTTGTTGCTAGAACTGGGTCCTTTCTCGAGAAAAAGTTTCTCTCGAAAGAATTGAGTGGGAGGAAGATAGAACTTGATGAGGTTGTTAAACCTTTGTTCAACCAGAGAGTAGTGCAGCGCAGAAAGATGTTTCTCTGAAGCCTACATTAGTTGAAGAGGAAGTTAATGATGATGATCATGAAGCTTCAGGATCAAGTTACTATCGAAGTTCGTAGGTCGACACGGATGTGTACTGCTCCTGAGCAGTACGACAACTCTGTCTTGGAGGTCATGTTGTTGGACAACGATGAACCTACGAGCTATGGAGAAGCGATGATGGGCCCGGATTCCGACAAATGGTTGGAGGCCATGAAATCCGAGATAGGATCCATGTATTAAAACCAAGTGTAGACTTTGGTAGACTTGCTCGCTGGACGGCAGGTTGTTGAGTACAAATGGATCTTTAAAATGAAGACAGACACTGATGGTGAATGTCACTTTTTGTAAAGCTCGACTTGTTGCAAAGATGTTTGTGACAAGTTCAAGGAGTTGACTACGATGAGACTTTCTCACTCGTAGCAATGCTAAAAGTCTGTTGGAATTATGTTAGCAGTTGCTGTGTTTTCAATTATGAAATCTGGCAGATGGATGTCAAAACATCGTTTCCTTAATGGTTTACTTGAGGAAAGGTTGTATGTGATACAACCAGAAGGTTTTGTCAGGCCTAAGGATGGTAAAAGGTGTGGAAGCTTCGGTGATCCTTCCATGGACTGAAGCAAGCATCTCGGAGTTGGAATATACGCTTTGATGAGGTGATCAAAGTTTTGATGTTTATACAAAGTTTATGAGAAACTTGTATTTGCAATAAAGTGAGTGGGAGCACTATAGAATTTCTGATAAGTATATGTGGATGACATATTGTTGTTCAGAAATAATGTAGAGTTTCTGGAAAGCATAAAACGGTTATTTGGAAAGTGATTTTAAAAGGAAGACCTGGATAAAGCTACCTAATTGTTGAGCATCAAAATCTATAGAGATAGATCAAGATGCTTGATGAGACTTTCAATGAGTGCATACCTTCACAAGATTTTGAAAGAGTTCAAAATGGATCAGCCAGAGAAATAGTTCTCATCTGATTTGTAAGGTGTGAAGTTGAGTGAGACTCAAAGCTCGACAACGGCAGAAGAAAGCGAAAGGATGAACGTCGTCCCCTATGCCTTAGCCATAGGCTCTATATTATGCCATGCTGTGTACCGCACCTATGTGTGCCTTGCCATGAGTCTGTCAAGGAGTACAAGAGTGGTCCAGGAGTGGATCACTGGACAGAGGTCGGAATTATCCTTAGTAACCAGAGGACTAAGGAAATGTTTCTTGATTATGGAGGTGATAAAGAGTTCGTCGTAAAGAGTTACGTCGATGCAAGCTTTAACACCTATCCGGATGACTAGTTGTAGCAATCTTGATACGTATAGTGGAGCAGCCATTTGGAAATAGTACCAAGTGGAGTGTGGTACCAGTGTTTACGGTTTGACACAGAGATATGCAAAGTACACACGGATCTGAATATCGCAGACCCGTTGACTATAAGACCTCTCTCACATGCAAAGCATGATCGAGCCCCAGAACTCATTGGGTGTTAGATTCATAACAATGCGAATCACATGGTGATGTGAACTAGATTATTGACTCTAGTGCAAGTGGGAGACTGTTGGAAATATGCCCTAGAGGCAATAATAAATTAGTTATTATCATATTTCCTTGTTCATGATAATCGTTTATTATCCATGCTATAATTGTATTGATCGGAGACTTAAATGCATGTGTGGATACATAGACAAAACCATGTCCCTAGTATGCCTCTAATGGACTAGCTCGTTGATCAAAGGATGGTTAAGGTTTCCTAGCCATGGACATGAGATGTCATTTGATAACGGGATCACATCATTAGGAGAATGATGTGATGGATAAGACCCAAACTACAAACATAGCATATGATCGTGTCAGTTTATTGCTACTGTTTTCTGCATGTCAAGTATATGTTCCTATGACCATGAGATCATGCAACTCACGGATATCGGAGGAGTGCCCTGTGTGTATCAAACGTCGCAACGTAACTGGGTGACTATAAAAGGTGCTCTACAGGTATCTCCGATGGTGTTTGTTGAGTTGGCATGGATCGAGACTGGGATTTGTTACTCCGTGTAACGGAGAGGTATCTTGGGGCCCACTCGGTAATGCAACATCACAATAAGCCTTGCAAGCAATGTGGCTAATTGTCAGTTGCGGGATCTTGTATTACGGAAAGAGTAAAGAGACTTGCCGGTAACGAGGTTGAACTAGGTATGGAGATACCGACGATCGAATCTCGGGCAAGTAACATACCGAAGAACAAAGGGAACGATATACGGGATTAACTGAATCCTTGACATAGAGGTTCGACCGATAAAGATCTTCGTAGAATATGTAGGAACCAATGTGGACGTCCAGGTCCCGCCATTGGTTATTGACCGTAGAGGTGTCTCGGTCATGTCTACATAGTTCTCGAACCCGCAGGGTCTGCACACTTAAGGTTCGGTGACGTTTCGGTAGTGTAGAGTTATGTATGGTGGTGACCGAAGGTTGTTCGGAGTCCCGGATGAGATCCTGGATGTCACGAGGAGCTCCGGAATGGTCCGAAGGTAAAGATTCATATATAGGAAGTCCGAGTTTGGTTTCCGGAAAAGTTTCGGGCTCATCGGTAGTGTACCGGGAGTATCGGTATTGTACCGGGAGTGCCGGTAGTGTACCGGAGGACCTCCGGGAGGGGTATTTCGACCCCAACAGGTCCATGGGCTGTGGGAGAATAATAACCAGCCCTTAGTGGTCTGGGAAAACAGCCACAAAGGCCCATGGCACAGGAGAGAAAGTCCTAAAGCAAAAAGTGGAAAATCAGCCAATAGGAGGCAATCCTACTCCAACTAGGATTGGAGGTGAAGTAGGATTGCTCCCACCTCCTATTTCGGCCGACCCAAAGGCCTTGGCTGCCTCTCCTCTCCTCTCCTCCTATATATACTAGTGGATTGGGTGGTTTTTGGACAGAATTTCCGGCCACGTGCTACCCGTTTCACCGGTGCACAGTTTCTCCTCTAGATCGGTTTTCCGCAGCGCTTAGGCGAAGCCCTGCCGGAATCACTCCACCACCATCACCGGAGCGCCGTCACGCTGCCGGTGAAATCTCTCTCCTATCCACCTCCTCTTGCTAGATCAAGACGGTGGAGATCATCATCAAGATGCACGTGTGCTGAACCCGGAGGTGCCGTCCGTTCGGCGCTAGATCGGAAGGACCGTGATCGAGATCGCGAGACGGTTTGTGATGAGATCGCGGAACGGATCGTGATGAGTTCGCGGGACAGATCGTGATCAAGATCGTGAGATGGATTGTGATGAGATCGCGGGACGGATCGTGATGAGTTCACGGGACGTATCGTGATTGGATCGCGGGACGGATCGTGATGAGATCGCGGGACGCTCGGCGATTTGGATCGTGAAGATGTTCGACTACACCAACCGCGTTTCTTAACGCTTCTCGCTTAGCGATCTGCAAGGGTACGTAGATCCACTCTCCCTCTCGTAGATGCTCATCACCATGGATAGGTTTGCGTGTGCGTAGGAAAATTTTTGTTTCCCATGCGACGTTCCCCAACACTTGTAGGTCGACAAGGATGTGTACTGCTCCTAAGAGGTACGACAACCCTGTCTTGGAGGTCATGTTGTTGGACAACGATGAACCTACGAGCTATGGAGAAGCGATGATGGGCCCGGATTCCGACAAATGGTTGGAGGCCATGAAATCCGAGATAGGATCCATGTATGAAAACCAAGTGTAGACTTTGGTAGACTTGCTCGTTGGACGGCAGCTCGTTGAGTACAAATGGATTTTTAAAATGAAGACAAACACTGATGGTAAATGTCACCATTTGTAAAGCTCGACTTGTTGCAAAGATGTTTGTGACAAGTTCAAGGAGTTGACTGCGATGAGGCTTTGTCACTCGTAGCGATGCTAAAAGTCTGTTGGAATTATGTTAGCAGTTGCTGCATTTTCAATTATGAAATCTGGCAGATGGATGTCAAAACATCGTTTCCTTAACGGTTTACTTGAGGAAAGGTTGTATGTGATACAACCAGAAGGTTTTGTCAGTCCTAAGGATGCTAAAAGGTGAGCAAGCTTCAGTGATCCTTCTATGGACTGAAGCAAGCATCTCGGAGTTGGAATATACGCTTTGATGAGTTGATCAAAGTTTTTGAGTTTATACAAAGTTTACGAGAAACTTGTATTTACAATAAAGTGAGTGGGAGCACTATAGAATTTTTGATAAGTATATGTGGATGACATATTGTTGATCGGAAATAATGTAGAATTTCTGCAAAGCATAAACAGTTAGTTGGAAAGTGATTTTCAAAGTAAAACATGGATAAAACTACCTAATTGTTGAGCATCAAGATCTATAGAGAGAGATCAAGGATGACTTCATGAGACTTTCAATGAGTGCATACCTTGACAAGATTTTGAAAGAGTTCAAAATGGATCAGTCAAAGAAAGAGTTCTCGCCTGATTTCTAAGGTGTGAAAGTTGAGTGAGACTCAAAGCTCGACAACGGCAGAAGAAAGAGAAAGGACGAACGTCATCCCCTATGCCTTAGCCATAGGCTCTATATCATGCCATGTTGTGTACCGCACCTGTGTGTGCCTTGCCATGTGTCCGTCAGGGGGTACAAGAGTGAACCAGGAGTGGATCACTGCACAGCGGTCAAGATTATCCTCAGTAACTAAGAGACTGAGGAGATGTTTCTCGATTATGGAGGTGATAAAGAGTTCGTCGTAAGGAGTTACGTCGATACAAGCTTTAACACTAATCCGGATGACTCGTAGTAGCAATCTGGATACGTATAGTGGAGCAGCCATTTGGAATAGTACCGAGCGGAGTGTGGTAGCAGTGTTTACGGTTTGACATAGAGATTTGCAAAGTACACACGGATCTGAATATCGCAGACCTGTTGACTATAAGACCTCTCTCACATGCAAAGCATGATCGAGCCCCAGAACTCATTGGGTGTTAGATTCATAACAATGCGAATCACATGGTGATGTGAACTAGATTATTGACTCTAGTGCAAGTGGGAGACTGTTGGAAATATGCCCTAGAGGCAATAATAAATTAGTTATTATCATATTTCCATGTTCATGATAATCGTTTATTATCCATGCTATAATTGTATTGATCGGAGACTTAGATGCATGTGTGGATACATAGACAAAACATGTCCCTAGTATGCCTCTAATAGACTAGCTCGTTGGTCAAAAGCTAGTTAAGGTTTCCTAGCCATGGACATGAGATGTCATTTGATAACGGGGTCACATCATTAGGAGAATGATGTGATGGACAAGACCCAAACTACAAATGTAGCATATGATCGTGTCAGTTTATTGCTACTGTTTTCTGCATGTCAAGTATATGTTCCTATGACCATGAGATCATGCAACTCATGGATATCGGAGGAGTGCCTTGTGTGTATCAAACGTCGCAACGTAACTGGGTGACTATAAAGGTGCTCTACAGGTATCTCCGATGGTGTCTGTTGAGTTGGCATGGATTGAGACTGGGATTTGTTACTCCGTGTGACGGAGAGGTATCTCGGGGCCCACTCGGTAATGCAACCTCACAATAAGCCTTGCAAGCAATGTGACTAATTGTTAGTTCCGGGATCTAGTATTACGGAACGAGTAAAGAGACTTGCCAGTAACGAGGTTGAACTAGGTATGGAGATACCGACGATCGAATCTCGGGCAAGTAACATACCGAAGAACAAAGGGAACGTTATACGGGATTAACTGAATCCTTGACATAGAGGTTCGACCGATAAAGATCTTCATAGAATATGTAGGAACCAATGTGGACGTCCAGGTCCCGCCATTGGTTATTAACCGTAGAGGTGTCTCGGTCATGTCTACATAGTTCTCGAACCCGCAGGGTCTGCACACTTAAGGTTCGATGACGTTTCGGTAGTGTAGAGTTATGTGTGGTGGTGACCGAAGGTTGTTCGGAGTCCCGGATGAGATCCCGGACGTCACGAGGATCTCCAGAATGGTCCGGATGTAAAGATTCATATATAGGATGTCCCAGTTTGGTCGCCGGAAAAGTTTCGTGCTCATCGGTAGTGTACCGGGAGTATCGGTAGTGTACCGGGAGTGCCGGTAGTGTACCGGGGGACCTCCGGGAGGGGTATTTCGACCCCAAGAGGTCCATGGGATGTGGGAGAATAATAACCAGCCCTTAGTGGGCTGGGAAAACAGCCACAAAGGCCCATGGCGCAGGAGAGAAAGTCCTAAAGCAAAAAGTGGAAAATCAGCCAATAAGAGGCAATCCTACTCCAACTAGGATTGGAGGTGAAGTAGGATTGCTCCCACCTCCTATTTCGGCCGACCCAAAGGCCTTGGATGCCTCTCCTATCCTCTCCTCCTATATATACTAGTGGATTGGGTGGTTTTTGGACAGAATTTCCGGCCACGTGCTACCCGTTCCACCGGTGCATAGTTTCTCCTGTAGATCGTAGTTCCGCAGTGCTTAGGCGAAGCCCTGTCGGAATTGATCCACCACCATCACCGGAGCGCCGTCATGCTGCCGGTGAACTTTCTCTCCTATCCACCTCCTCTTGCTGGATCGAGACGGTGGAGATCGTCATCAAGCTGCACGTGTGCTGAACGCGGAGGTGCCGTCCGTTCGGCGCTAGATCGGAAGGACCGTGATCGAGATCGCGAGACGGTTCGTGATGAGATTGCGGAATGGATCGTGATGAGTTCGCGGGACAGATCGTGATCAAGATCATGAGACGGATCGTGATGAGATCGCGGGACGGATCGTGATGAGTTCACGAGAGGGTTCGTGATGAGATTGCGGAACGGATCGTGATGAGTTCGCGGGACCGATCGTGATCAAGATCGCGGGACGGATCGTGATGAGATCGCGGGACGCTCGGCGATTTGGATCGCGAAGATGTTCGACTACACCAACCGCGTTTCTTAACGCTTCCCGCTTAGCGATCTACAAGGGTACGTAGATCCACTCTCCCTCTCGTAGATGCTCATCACCATGGATAGGTTTGCGTGTGCGTAGGAAATTTTTTGTTTCCCATGCGACGTTCCCCAACAGGTGCCTCCTAGATTGGTTAGGTGTTGCTTGGGAGCCTCCTACTTCGTGTTGTGGAGTTGAACTAAGAAGTTTGTAAGGGCAAGGAGATCACCTACTTCGTGAAGATATACCCCGAGTAAGGCTAGTCCTCCGTGGATGTAGGCCGTCATGGTATAGTCAAGGTTGCTTCTTTGAGGAACCCTCCGTGGGTAGAGCCCTCTATGGACTCTCGCGACCGTTACCCTCAGTAGGTTGAATACTCCATGAACGTGGACGTACGTTGGCACAACCTATCGGAACCACGGGAAAAATCCTTGCGTCTCCAATTGCGTTTGATTTCCATATCTCAACTCTTTACTTCATGTGCCATGACTTTACTTTACGCTTCTATATTTGTTGACATGCATGTGTAGGGTATATAGATTTCCTAGCCTTGCTAAAACTGTTAAAATCTACCAACCAATTAACTTGGGAAAATGTTAAGTTTTTATTTTCTGCTAGTAGTTTATTCCCCTCCCCCTCTAGACACTCTTGTAGTGATCTCTCAATTGGTATCAGAGCTTTGGTTTCCATTGCTTCGGTTTAATAACCAAGGAGGAAGATGGATGTGTCTAGTATAGAGAGGTTTATATTGTAAAGTGCCCATTCTTGATGGAGAGTACTATAGTCAATGGAAGAATGCCATGATTGATCTATTTAATAAATCCCATTTAAGAAAATATATTGAAAACCCATATGTGCTCCCTATTGATGATTGCATCCCACACACGAAGAGGAAATTAACATGCTTGGTAACCTAAGTACTATCAATCTTATTGTTAGAGGTTTACCAAGATTCGTGTTTTCTCAATTTAAGAACTTTGCATGTGCCTATACTTTGTTGACTAATTTGGAGAAACGATATCCAAATCTCTCATTAGGAAATCTTGATGAAATTCTTCATAAAACTGTTGCTTTTCACAAAATGAAGCCCAGTGATCCAAACTTTGATAAATGCCTATTTGAGCTCCGTGATCTTATGCGTGCTAAAGGAGATGTCACCACTATCAACAACATTATCTTTGAAGCCATTCGTATTCATAATCTTGAACATCGTCGTGATCACAATTCTAATGAACCTCTTGTTCTTTATGACGAGGATTTCCCACTTGATGATGACAATGTGGAACATGACTACCTTGGAGAAGATGACTTCTTCGACATCGATCATGAAGAATCTAAGTCTAATGGAAAACTTCAAGGATTATATGTCAAGAGGAAAAGAGGGGATTCTCAACAGTGGATGTACGGATCACATGACTGGTGATAAAGAAATTTTCCAAGAGATCATGCCTAATCAAGGTCCTTGAAGGTACGTGACCTTTGGAGACAACTCTAAGGGTAAGGTACTTGGCCTTAGTAAGGTGGCCATATCTCAAGATAGCTCAATTCAAACTGTAATGCTTGTTGAATCCCTTGGCTACAATCTCCTTTACACATCTAGACTAGTAGACTTAGGTTGCAACGCACCATTTACTAAAGTAGATTGCCAAGTGTTTCATCAAGATAATTAGAAAATGATCTTTACCAGTATTCGTAGAGGTGATCTATACATTGTTGATTTCACTAAAAAGGCCCAACCTCGTACTGGTTTAATTGCAAAATCTTCTAAAGGTTGGCTATGCCATAGAAGGCTTGGATGTGTAGGCATGTGCAATCTAGATAAGCTAATCAGGGGCGATTACATTCTTGGTGTTAAACATGCTATCTTTGACAAAGATAGACTTTGTAGTGCTTGTCAAGCTAGAAAGCAAGTAAGCGGAAGTCATCCTGTTAAGAATATCATGACTACTAGGAGACCACTCGAGTTACTTCACATGGATCTTTTCGGTCCCAATGCTTATAAGAGTCTCGGTGGAAATTCCTATGGTCTAGTTGTAGTTGATGATTTTTCTAGATTTACGTGGGTATTCTGCCTTGATGATACATCGCAGGTTCAAAAGATCTTCAAGAAATTCATTCGCAAAGCACAAAATCAGTTTGAAGTGAAGATCAAGAAGTTGTGAAGCGGTAATGGACCAGAGTTCAAGAACAGCCATGTGGATACCTTTCTTGACGAAGAAGGTGTCTCACATGAGTTCTCGGTTATGTACACGCCTCAACAAAATGGAGTTGTTGAGAGGAAGAACCGAACGCTTATTGAGATGGCTAGAATGATGCTTGACGAGTACAAGACACCAAGAGACTTTTGGGAAGAAGCCGTGGAAACAGCATGTCATGCCACAAACCGACTTTACTTGCACAAGCTTCTCGCTAAAACGGCATACGAGCTACTCATCGGTAGCAAACCCCAAGTTGGATACTTTCAGGTATTCGGCTCCAAGTGCTATATTATTGAGAAGCATCGCCGTACTAAATTTGCTCCTAAATCTCATGAAGGATTCCTACTTGGTTATGGATCGAACTCTCACACTTACCGTGTCTACAACAATTTCACTCGAAAAGTTGAAGAGACGGTAGATGTGAAGTTTGATGAATCTAATGGTTCACAAGTCGAACAATTGCCAAATGATGTAGGTGATAAGGACCCCTCGGCAGCTATCCAAGATTTACCCATCGGCAAGATTCGTCCCATGGAGGTGAAGGAAAGTACGTCATCAACTCAAGTGGAAGCCCCTACTTCACGACAAGGTGAACCCCAACATGACATGGAGGCATCCACAAGCGGTACACGACATGATGAAGAGGAGGAGGAAGTAAATTATGAAGATCCACCACAACCTCCTTCACCACCACCTCAAGGAGATGATCACACTGACAACAACGAAGACGAAGGAGATGATGATGAAGAAGAAGCTCCACCAACCAACAATCAGAAGCTGACCCGAGTTCGAGCACAAGTGACCAAGAACCATCCCCTAAACCAAATCTTTGGGGACATCCAAATAGGGAGAATCACTTGCTCTAAAACTCCTCTAGCTAACTTTGGTGAGCATTATTCTTTCATATCTAGCATTGAGCCTTCGAAGGTAGAACAAGCTCTTGAAGACATGGATTGGGTGAACGCTATGCATGAAGAAGTTCACAACTTCGAAAGGAACAAAGTGTGGACAATCATGGAGAAGCCCGAGGATGAGCACAATATCATCGGAACCAAATAGGTGTTTCGTAATAAGCAAGACAAAGATGGTCAAGTCATATGCAACAAGGCACGTCTCGTGGCCCAAGGATATACACAAGTCGAAGGTATGGACTGTTGGAAATATGCCCTAGAGGCAATAATAAATTAGTTATTATCATATTTCCTTGTTCATGATAATCGTTTATTATCCATGCTATAATTGTATTGATCGGAGACTTAAATGCATGTGTGGATACATAGACAAAACCATGTCCCTAGTATGCCTCTAATGGACTAGCTCGTTGATCAAAGGATGGTTAAGGTTTCCTAGCCATGGACATGAGATGTCATTTGATAACGGGATCACATCATTAGGAGAATGATGTGATGGATAAGACCCAAACTACAAACATAGCATATGATCGTGTCAGTTTATTGCTACTGTTTTCTGCATGTCAAGTATATGTTCCTATGGCCATGAGATCATGCAACTCATGGATATCGGAGGAGTGCCTTGTGTGTATCAAACGTCGCAACGTAACTGTGTGACTATAAAGGTGCTCTACAGGTATCTCTGATGGTGTTTGTTGAGTTGGCATGGATCGAGACTGGGATTTGTTACTCCGTGTGACGGAGAGGTATCTCGGGGCCCACTCGGTAATACAACATCACAACAAGCCTTGCAAGCAATGTGGCTAAGTGTTAGTCATGGGATCTTGTATTACGGAACGAGTAAAGAGACTTGCCAGTAACGAGGTTGAATAAGGTATGGAGATACTGACGATCGAATCTCGGGCAAGTAACATACCGAAGAACGAAGGGAACATTATATGGGATTAACTGAATCCTTGACAAAGAGGTTCGACCGATAAAGATCTTCGTAGAATATGTAGGAACCAATGTGGACGTCCAGGTCCTGCCATTGGTTATTGACCATAGAGGTGTCTCGGTCATGTCTACATAGTTCTCGAACCCGCAGGGTCTGCACACTTAAGGTTCGGTGACGTTTCGGTAGTGTAGAGTTATGTATGGTGGTGACCGAAGGTTGTTCGGAGTCCCGTATGAGATCCCGGACGTCACGAGGAGCTCCGGAATGGTCCGGAGGTAAAGATTCATATATAGGATGTCCCAGTTTGGTCGCCGGAAAAGTTTCGGGCTCATCGGTAGTGTACCGGGAGTATCGGTAGTGTACCGGGAGTGCCGGTAGTGTACAGGGGGACTTCTGGGAGGGGTATTTCAACACCAAGAGGTCCATGGGCTGTGGGAGAATAATAACCAGCCCTTTGGGCTGAGAAAACATCCACAAAGGCCCATGGCGCAGGAGAGAAAGTCCTAAAGCAAAAAGTGGAAAATCAGCCAATAGGAGGCAATCCTACTCCAACTAGGATTGGAGGTGAAGTAGGATTGCTCCCACCTCCTATTTCGGCCGACCCAAAGGCCTTGGCCGCCTCTCCTCTCCTCTCCTCCTATATATACTAGTGGATTGGGTGGTTTTTGGACAGAATTTCCGGCCACGTGCTACCCGTTCCACCGGTGCATAGTTTCTCCTCTAGATCGGTTTTCTGCAGCGCTTAGGCGAAGCCCTGCCGGAATTGCTCCACCACCATCACCGGAGCGCCGTCACGCTGCCGGTGAACTCTCTCTCCTCTCCACCTCCTCTCGCTAGATCGAGACGGTGGAGATCGTGATCAAGCTGCACGTGTGCTGAACGCGGAGGTGCCGTCCGTTCGGCGCTAGATCGGAAGGACCGTGATCGAGATCGCGAGACGGTTCGTGATGTGATCACGGAACGGATTGTGATGAGTTCGCGGGACAGATCGTGATCAAGATCGTGAGACGGATCGTGATGAGATCGCGGGACGGATCGTGATGAGTTCACGGGACGTATCGTGATTGGATCGCGAGACGGATCGTGATGAGATCGCGGGACGCTCGGCGATTTGGATCGCGAAGATGTTCGACTACACCAACCGCGTTTCTTAACGCTTCCCGCTTAGCGATCTACAAGGGTACATAGATCCACTCTCCCTCTCGTAGATGCTCATCACCATGGATAGGTTTGCGTGTGCGTAGGAAATTTTTTGTTTCCCATGCGACGTTCCCCAACATGGACTACGGTGAGACATGTGCCCCTATTGCTAGACTAGAAGCTATTCGAATTCTTCTTGCTTGTGCTAATCACCATGATATCACACTTTATCAAATGGACATTAAAAGTGCCTTTTTAAAAGGTGAAATTGAATAAGAGGTTTATGTCAAGCAACCACCTAGTTTTGTGAATCCTAGGAAACCTAGTCATGTTTATAAGATTCGTAAAGCCCTTTAGGGTCTTAAGCAAGCCCCTCGTGCTTGGTACAAATGCTTAACGAAGTTTCTCATTGAAAAAGGTTTTAAAATTGGTAAAATTGATGCAACCTTGTTCACTAAGAGAGTTAATGGAGAATTATTTGTGTGCCAAATCTATGTGTATGATATTATCTTTGGTTCCACTAACCCTCAATTTAGTGAAAGATTTGGAAGGTTGATGTGCGAGAAGTATGAGATGTCCATGATGTGTGAGCTGAAATTATTTCTTGGATTGCAAATCAAGCAATCAAGAGAAGGAACTATCATCTCTCAAAGTAAGTATACCAAGTACTTGATCAAGAAATTCAACATGCAAGAGTGCAAAGGTATGAAAACTCCCATGCCAACTAATGGACATGTTCGATCTAACCAAGGAAGATGAACCGGTTGATCAAAAAGTTTATTGATCTATGATTGGTTCATTGTTATATCTGTGTGCATATCATCCCGATATTATGCTTACTGTTTGCATGTGTGCTAGATATCAAGCTGCACCTAAGGAATGCCATCTTTTGGCTGTGAAACGTATTGTGAGATACTTAGTACAAACACCAAACTTTGGCATTTGGTATCCCAAGGGATCTTCTATTAACCTTCTTGGCTACTCCGATTCGGACTATGCGGGTGACAAGGTTGATAGAAAATCCACCTCTGGTACTTGTCAATTTTTAGGTAGATCTCATGTGTCGTGGTCCTCTAAGAAACAAAACTCGGTATCTCTATCTACTGTCGAAGCTGAGTATATTGCTGCTAGATCTTGTTGTGCGCAGTTACTATGGATGACACAAACACTTCAAGATTATGGAATCCATGTTAAAAATGTTCCATTGCTTTGTGACAATGAAAGTGCTATTAAGATTGGTCATAATCCTGTGCAACATTCTCGAACTAAACATATTCAAGTTTGACATCATTTCATTTGCGATCATGTTGCCAAAGGAGATATTAATCTTATGCATGTTCTCACTAACAAGCAATTGGCCGATATCTTTACTAAGCCACTTGATGAGAAAACCTTTTGTCACTTCAGGAGTGAGTTGAACATCATTGATGCTTCAAACTTGAGCTAGACTCACTCGGATGCTTGCAAGGGCATGAGCTTTCTTGATACTTCCATGATATTGCTAACGTCTTATCTTATGCCATGGAATTCTATGCTCCCTTGTATTGCATCTAACCCTTTGTAGGTACATGGAAGAACTTCACACCACGAGATTGCAACCAATTACAATTATAAGAAATCTTATCTTGACGAAGTATCCACAACCCCTCTTGATGATGGAAGGAAGAAGACAACAAAAACATATCCTTGACATATACTTGATCATTATTGCAAAATCTCAGTTGGTATCATGTCAAATGGATATACCTATTGTTCTTCCTTGCATGACTAACCCTTGTAGGTAACAAGTCTACTAGAACGAGAAGGATTGCTCCCAACTCAAGATGTTCTTCATCAACTTCGAGCATCCTCAACAAGTTCACCTACAAGAAACGTCATCAACATCACTCAAAGGTATGCTCTCATATCCTTGAAAAGGCTTTACTCCAAGTAATGAGCTAAAGCAACTCAAGTGATATGAAGACATTAAAATTCTTAATCGAAAAATGGTAAACCCATTTTGAGCTTAACATAGAGTATGACCTATGATCAAGTATTCTTGCTTGGATCCTAAGTCAATATACTATAATATAGGTGACCCAGTCACCGCCCATCACTAGTTAAGAATCTTGTGTGGTTTGTTCTCTATTTGCATGATCTCTAGTAACCACTCAAATCCTTTCTAGATGACGCCCTTCACTTTTATTTTGGAAATATTTTCTTTTGATTCTTTGTAAACAGAAGCTTGGTATCTTATTCTTTTCTTTCTCATTTAGCCTCGGAGCCGCCAACTTAGATATCTCAGTTCTACCAAAATTGCAAACAAGTTGCACTACAAAATCTCGGTACCATTGATCTATCTGCCTCGGAGTCACCGATTTGTTTTTCTTATCTTATTTGTCCTTGTTCTGCTACTTGGATGATCCTTCTTAAAAAAAGGGGGGAGAATAACACGAAATACTTAGGGGGAGAAATTCTTTGTTCAAGGATCCCTATCTCAAAGGAGGAGACACTACTAGAAAACCCTGTCTAAAGCAACACATATTCTACAACATTTTGGCTACATGTTGTAAAATTCACAATAGATACACATATTAAAAGTTGTAGATATGCGTTGCACACAGGCAGCTCTTACCCTACCGTGGGACATATACAAAAAGAAAGAAAAAACACACACGAAAGGAGCGAGGGACGCGCGAGAAACAAGAGTCCCCGATGCCCCTCATCTCTCCCAAATCGCCGCCACCAATTATCTCGTCAGCCTCCTCCCAACTCGCCGCCGGCCCTCCCCCCTCCTACGACCTCCACGCTACTGGATCCTCCACATCCGCCACCCACCCATCCCTCTCACATCCCATCTCGCCTCTCTCTTGACACAACTCCTTATTGCGCCACATGCGGCGGCCGATTCACGCGCCGTCCCCTGAATCCCACCATCGCGAAGGACAGCCCGAGGTCCCCTCACACCGCGGCGCCATCCAATCCGGCTTGATCCGGCGCTCGCGGCCACCAAAACCACCCACGACCTTCCCTCGATGGCTAGGTTTCGGGCGTCAGCTCCGGTGCCTTTGGCCATGTCGTCCTCCTCTAGTCCGAGGCGTGAATCCCCTCCCCTGGCTTTGTCCTCTTTCTCTCTCCCGCTTCCTTTGTTCTTCTCTTCTCCTGTAGACGTCTAGGTATGCACCCCCGATTCTATTGAGCCAATCCCTGTCAAAAAGGTTGGCCCTTGTGTAATTCACTAGCGAACACTAATAGGCCTGCAGACTGACTTCTAATTTCTGTTTCTTTACATTCATGTACTGATTGATATTCTATTAAATTAGTAATTATCAGATATCAATAGAGCATCAAATTTTGAAAAAAAAACTTATACGCTCCTAACTCATCAATCCTTGCTAAATCAGTCGGTAATCCTTTCATTTTTTTTGATGTAGAGAAGCACAACATCAGCAACAACAGAATCACCAGGCTCCCAATTTGTTCCAACGGTATTGTTCGAAGACCGTGCTAGTATTGTTGTGATAGAGTTTTGTAATGTCGCTAAATTCTTCTTGTTCTTCTTCCCTGACTTGTGGATCGTAAGAACGCATTGGCTATCACACTGAATCTTGCAGATTTTGCAGGTTACTGATTGTACAACCTTGGGTGTTTCCTTTGTGTGCTCTAGCATAGGATGACCGAAACGAGCATTCCGCTCGGCTTAGTGCATACCGGCGGCTGCAGCTTCTGGGTTATCATGGAGATATAAGCCAACACGTGAAAAAAGGCCCCATACTGGAATATTAGGGAAAATGTATATACTGCAGACTACTTCATATATGCGGACCCCGTATTAAATAGTCTATTGCAAGAGTTATAATATATAAGGAGGGATCCAGTATTATTAGGTCTCTGTATGGCAGTTTCGATGAGTTACCAATCAACATTTTTTGTTGCAATTTCACACTTTTCAGGAATCTGATGGTCAGGTTATTTAGGTGGAGGGAGTAGCTTGCTAATGGTGGCTTTCACATCCAGCTAAAATACTTGAGGGCATGGACCTGTGGGGGGAAGCACGTACACCTTTGTTTTAGTGAGCAGGTAAATTAATAATCCACATTATTTCTTACATGAGGACGTTGCTTTGATGTTGTTGATATGATTCAAAACACAGGTAAATACTTCTCTCCACGCCTATTAATGTACTGATTGGTGTATGCTCTTACTATTCTACACAGTTAGGATTACTAGCTAAATACCCGTATGTTGCTACGGGATAACAAACGTTCAATTTCATGAACACGTCAAATGCGATGCACTGTTTTCTAAAGGTAAATGTGACACACTGTGTTAATGTCCAATTGTATTTCCATACACTGACTTCATTCTCTTCCTTTGGTTTGAAAAGCTTCCTTGATGTCTTGCTAGCCTCTTCATCTAAAAAACTCACCATAAGATGGTACACATTTTCTTTGTCATTTGGTTATGTGATTGTCTTCTCATAGCATGCAGTTATTATATATGCACTTGGGTCAAGTCAATGTAGATGATCATCTACACCAAGTACATATCTACTAATCTAAAAAAGTACTTATCTACTACCGTTGTACATCATAGTGAAAATAATACTGAATCCCAATACCCCGCTTAGATGCAACCTACACCTGAGCTTTAGCGTGTTCATGTGCAAACATTCAGACGCTAAAGCTTCCAGCAAGCACACACACATATACAACGGCAGCGGCAAACAAGGATAAACTGATGCAAAGCAGCGACAGCGCCGGAGTGCACACACATGTAGCAGCGGCAGCAATCACATCAAATGACCTACGCGCGTCATCAAGCAAGCGTCCGGGTGAAACAGCAGTTTTCATAGATCAACAGGAGATCAAGATAAACAGTGCGGACGTGATGAGTTTGGAGAGGATGGATGGATTGCTTGCGTTGTGGCCTTCGAGGGATTGTATTATGATTGGAAATCAGCGAGGTTCTTGCGAGGATTGCGTGAGGATTTTATGGGACTGGACTCGGCCACGTCGTGCATGGAGGACGGAGCGAAAGAGGGGAGATGAACGACGACCAACATACCATCCCCGCCGCAGACTTCCCTTTAACAGTAGAGATATCATGTCATTGTTGGTGGGATCTATTGGATTCTTGTGGTTGTTAATTGGTAGGAACCTCTTCTTACTTCGACAGAATAAGGAATCCCTTCTTTTAGATTCAGTTAATCATCATGGTTGTCATTCGTTAAGTAGATGCTCACTGTTTGTGTGTGCGCAGGTTTCCAAAGAAAGAAATATTCAATGCCATTTGGTGGTTTTCAATGTGCCAGCCTCTACATTCATAGTACATCACTGAGTTTTACCTTCAACTAAAACTATTTTCGTTGCTGTGATTATTTATTTATTCCTTTATTTCGCAAATTAGCTCTAATCATCTTTCAACCTCCTTTTCTGCTCTTATTCAACTATTTCTGTACTCCTATCTTGCCAATGTTGTACCTATAGTTGTGTGTAATTTAATGCGAGGAGCTTCACTCATCTGTTCCGGCACTGTCGATATGGAGGCCAACAACATGGACGGCTGGAGCTATGATTACATTTGTCCAAGATACGACAGTGTCCGTAGTCATGGTTCTGGTAACTCTCTACTATCTACATATTTTAACTGTTTGTGAAGGCGGAAATGCGATTAATGTTTTTCTTAGATGCTCTTGCCCTTTGATTCGTACATTGCTAAACTGATCCTGAGCTCTCGTCACTTTGATTCATAAATTGCTGAATTACCAACGTGACCTCTTGCTGCCACGATTCGTAAATTGCTGAATTTCCCATTATGTTTGTTCCACATGAGCAGTGTCTATTGTGCTTTTAACCCATCAACTAACTAGGTACTATGTTACAAGTGGCTTGCTTTTGGGCCACAACCACATCTATGTTTTTTCTCTGAGTCTGTTTATGTTTGTTTTGTGATCTGAAGTAGTATAGTGAGTTGTAAGGGAATACTTTCAGGTCACAAGTTTTCTTTTCAATAGTCGTAATCTAGATGGGCAACCAATGTTTTTGATGTAATGACCTCTTTTAAGGAGTAACGTTTCTTATTTGCTGGGCAACCTATCACTATTTGCATCATGTCAATGCATCGTGTATTAACAATTCATTTTGTTATTTTCTTTGTAGATTCAAAAGATATAGAAGATTATATGGGTGTGTGGCAAGTATACTTCAATGATGATGATGATGTTCCGGTTCATGAGGATGAAGATGATGATGGTTGTTTTCAGTTTTAGTTATGATGGCTGTTTTCAGTTTTAGTTATGATGGCCGTTTTCAGTTTTAGTTAAATTGTAGGGATGTTGCTCATGTTGGATGATGTTCATCGGTTAAGTTGTAAGGCTGTTGGTGGATTATGTAGTTTAAGTTTTGCTTTAAAGAAAATATTTAGATTATGCATCACATTTGGATGATATTCCTCCTGTAATATCAACTATTGTACTCCAACGGTTCTTTTCAATATATGATTTCTTTCTTTTGTGAGTATATTTTTTCTGCTGACTTGATATACACACTTATCACCATTATGTGGAGTATTAATTTAATTGCTGGCAATACATAAAATATCATTCACATTTTATATGTAAAACAATTGAAGCGTTGCAATTCTTTGTTGCCAAGAAATGAGATTTGGATTCATATACATTAACCACCAACATATATTTGTGTTGTAAGAGTCGGAATTATGTATTGTACTCTTGCAACAGTCCATTTTACCAAGGAAAGTATAATTGTTGCACTATGTGCTAGCAACACTGGATAAGGCAATGCATCCTAAACCGTTGGTAAAGACCTTACCAACGCATATATGGATATTTAGATATGAAAAAATGTGTTGCTATTGGGGTTCTGTTGTAGTGAGAAGACTAATATTTGCCTCGGGGAGAGAAGTTACATTCAATGATTCCTTCAGTTCTTTTCTATGAACCTTACTTTGAATGACCCTTGTTCTCAAGGATCCCTTCCTTGTCAATGATCCCTGTACCTACTCCTCAATTTGACCTTTTTGGAAATTAATGCCAAAGGGGGAGAATACATAAGCTTCATGCTAAAGGGAGAGTTACATGCTTATGCAAAGGGGGAGATATGATTTAGGGGGAGAGAAGAATAACAAAGTTCACACTTATATAAACAAGGGGAGAATATCAAAGTAAGGGGGAGAAAATTCTAAGCTCAACAATTTTCTTGCTTATTTTATTTGACTGTTCACTTTAGACTTTTCTCACCTATCCAATCTCAATATCTACATGCTGAGATTCAGGGGGAGGATGAACTACTATTTTCATGTCACATCCCTAGTTACCCCCCCTCGCATTGTGCTAGCTGGTGTGAGCATCATGTCTAAATTTGCATCAATATGAAATGGGGATTATCACAAACCCTAGCACCTCACCTGAAATAAACCAAATCAAATCTTTGTGATTTTTAACGAACCCAAAATGAATATTGGTAACAATATTCGGAGATGTATTTTTACCCAACCACTTTTGGCATTTTCAATAATTCAAGAAAGTTTCTAAAAAGTACAAATAATGCACTATAACTATTATAGCTATTCAAAATTGCTGAATTTTTTTGTGGAGGTTTGAAATATTCAAACTAAGCTCTACAAAATATTTTAGTTATTTTGTGCCAGGTATTTGTGCCTACACAAAAAAATAAAACATATGTCAGAAATTAGAAACTGATATAAATATAAGAGAGAGAGAGAGAGATCACTTGAGGCCCAGCAACAGGCTGGCCCAACTGGCCCATATACCAGTCAGCGTCTACCTCTGCCAGTAGGGAGAGGAGAAGAGGACACGGCGATGGAGGCCAAGGCGCCTCCTGCCTATCTGGCCTCCTCCTCGTCGCGCTGATGAGTGGATAGACCCCAGAGCACCGTTTGGATTGGCCCGTGTCCCTATTCCTCCTCCTCCTTGCTCTTTCCCTTGCTCTCTGCTCCACCACGGCCGCCGTCTTCTCCACCTCCAGCCAGCAGATGCCGTCGCCGATTCGCCGCCTGAGCATCCCAACCGCACTGTTGTGAGCCCCCGATCCTTCTTCCCCTCGCCTCGTTGCCTATTCCGTCCCCTAGCTGCCATCCTCGCCATTGTTGAGCTCCGTCTGCCAGGCGAGGTTGTCGCTGACCTCGATTCCGGCGATCCCCTGGCCTCCCGAACGGTCCTGCAAGCGCAGGTGAGCATGGGCTCCCTTTTGGTGCCCTTGGCACGTCCATTTGCCGCCCGTAGCGCCGACCCGATGTGCCTCCGCCGTGTCGGGTGCTCGCCGTCGATTAGCCGCCGGTGAGAGACGTCGTTAGGAGCGAATTACCCGAGTAAACCTCGGTCTGACCCAATGACAACCGGGCCCCACCCATTGAATAAAAAGGCTAATGAAATCAATTAGAATTAGTTAAACACAGTGGGCCCGCGTATCAGCTTTGACTCTGCTGATGTGGCGGTTGACCCGGCCCGACCTGTGTGTGACTGGAACAAGCACCGAGTGACTGACGTGCGGGCCCCACAGGTCAGAATTGACCTGGACCGGTCATGTTGACTAGGTGACATCAGCATGACTTAGTGCTGATGCAGTAAAGTATTTCTAGAATTAAAATAAATCAATAAATGATTTAATATTTTCTGAAAATTTTGAAAACTTCTAAAAATAATAGAAATTAATCTATAACTCGGATGAAAATAGTTTATATATGAAAAATGATCAGAAAAATCCAATGAATCTAATTATGCCATGATCATGAATGTTTGAGAAAGTTAACATCACCAACTAGGACATTTCATGCTTAGGATAATTTAATAAATAGTGTTGAGGTTGGAATTTAGTATATATTTGAATTCCACTTCACTAAATATGATTACCTATTGCACTAGGTCAATTATGTACATTAACTTGTCATATGATAGATCATGTTTGTTGCATCACATTGAATGTGTTCCTTCTTCCTGTTTGCCGGTGTTTCTTCCTTCTCAATAGATGTGTTTCTGACGTTGTGATCGTGGACACCAATGAAGAGAAGTAATATCTTCAGAAGTGTCAGACAAGCAACCCCCCTTGAGCATACTGATATGAACCCACTCTCTTTCTCTCTTATCTCTTTTATTGCAATAGGACAACAACGATTCAACTGTTACCTGTTCTCGGTAGTTGAGACCATTCCTTTGCATGACCTGTGCTTGTCACAGTAAATAGTTGAAACCACTTAGCATGAGTAGCAACTGTTTGAGCCTTGTTGTGCTTACTCATCCATGCTTGCTTTCTTACTGTGCCTGCCATGCTTACAGTCATGTCATGTGGGGTCTGATTCATCTAGGCAATGAATCGAAATGATAGTGTTGATGTCCTACTGTGTGAGAGCTAAGCGTGTGAACACGATTTGGTAAAGGTAGCGATGAGAGGCCATGTAGGAGTACATGGTAGGCTGTCTCATTGGGACCATCTTTAAGAACTGAGTTCTGCGTATCTTATCCATGACAAGATACTATCGCACATTGGGATACTTAATTGACCCTCTTGGCTTATTAATCGCCTAGATCTCTGTCCAGGAGTTGCAACTAGTTTCTGGTGTTTGTAGGAACAGTGTTGCCGGCTGTGCATAGCACTGCCCGATGGGGTGGGTTGTGATGCGGTATAGGCACAGTGGCATGGTGTACCAAGTGGCACTCGAACGGTGGGCTTGGGAACCCTACGCACATTGTTTGAGGCCATAGCGAAAACTTTGGCCGTACTTCCGTGTGGGTTCAGTCTCAAATAGGCGATAAACCTGGACTAGGGTCTTGTGTGATTGATGGTCATGTCTGAGTCCCTCGCTGGGCTTCCGCTTGAAGGTTGTCGAGGTGCCTTTTTTGTGCACATGGTGATAAGTGGCGGGAGCGTCTGTGAATAAGTACACCCCTACAGGGTTATGAATCTATTCGAATAGCCGCATCCTAGGATATGGACTACCTGGAGAACTTATGTGGTTCATAGACAAGTGAAATGGATACTCTAAAATACCCAAGATAAGTTTGAGTGCTATGGATGGTTTTCTCGTAGGGAGACGGGAGTGGATCCATAGTTGTGTATTGATTGGTGAATATGTGGACTCGGGCGTGCTATCGACCTCAATGAAAGTACTTGTAGTCATAGTATAGGTTAGCCAAGAGTCAAAGCTGGCTTACTGCAATAAACTCCACAACCCCCTTCACTGATACTGATGCATATGTAGTTAGTTCTGATATAAGTCTTGCTGAGCACCCTTGTACTCACATTTGTGTAATTTATGTTTTTGCAGAGGATACATTAGTCTGATTAGTGGTATTGATGACGTAAAGTTCGATGTTGACCGGATTAGCTTGGGAATCCCAGACAGAGGTCTGGTTCCTTTGGTAGGGTCGTGTAGCTTTTCAAGCTCCTCTAGCCACTTTTAGTAGGTGTCTGTACCTAGACATGTGTTGCTTCCGCTTGTTGTTTGTATGACTTGAGTGTTGGGTCATGTGACCACTGTTTGTAATACCACACTATGTTGGCCCTTATGAGTCTTTCATAAATACTTGAGTCATAGAGTTATGTTGTGGTGTCGTGTTCTATCTACACATATCGTGCATATTGTGTGTATATTTGAAATGCATTGGTATGTTTGGGATTCGACACCTAGTTGTGTGCCTTTAGTAGTACTCTTTACGGGAAAATGCATCTTTGTGCTTCCACCGAGCCTTGGTAGCTTGCTACTGCTCCGGACACATTAATTGACCGGCATGTATCCTTCTTTGCTGTTGTGTCTGTCCCTTCAGGGGAATGTCTCGCAGTGTAATGGAGTCCCTGTAACCCGCTACGACTCGTCTATGTGCAGTGATGACATTTATGTATCACGGCATAATGGATCCCTTGTAGCTTGCTATGACTCGTCTACACACGCTAGAGATAGACACCTGCATTGATGGGTTAAGTATGCATGTCCCTGTACGGATGTGCCACTTGGATTCTATGACTAGTCATGTCGGCCCGGGTTCTTTGACATTTGAATGCTAGCGACACATTCACATACATGAGTCAAAAGACGCAAACGGTCCCGGCCCAGGTAAGGTGGCAGCCATGGAGATAACCGTGCGTGACGTGGCAAAGTGATGTGATGTGTTACAGGCTGGATTATTATGGCTTAGCATCGGGGTCCAAACATTTCATATCTAAGGGGAGAAAGCTCTAAAGGATTAATGCCAAAGGGGGAGAAATATCAATTCTTGAGGAATACTATCTTCTACATGTTCTCCATATCTTGGTATCTTTGAATTCTATTGCTTTTGATTGGTGGAATAGTCTTGTGTTTCCTAACATTGTTTTCTCAAGTGTGTTTCTACTACTAGAATGCTCAAGAACTCAAGGTAAGTATATGCATCATATCCGTGATCAAGATGATCTCTTCCTTCTTGCACATATTGTTTGCAAGAGTGAAGTCTTGAATAAGGACATGCCTCATTCATATACATTTGATGCATATAGCCAAGATACACATTCCAAAGCAACTATCCTTTAAAGGACTACACACATTTAAGGGGAGCAAAACTAAGTCATGTGTCTCTCAAAGTCTTCATTATATTCATGCATATATTTATTAGAAGCTTTGATTGTATGTTATCATCAATTACCAAAAAGGGGGAGACTGAAAGCACAACATGCTCCCTTGGTGGTTTTGGTGATTCATGACAACATACATTGTCTCTTGGACTGATACTTTTATCTAGTGTGTTTCAGATAATAGTCCATGGAGAGTTGGATTGGCAAAGAGATTGTGGGATACCCCAAGATGCAAGGAAATAGGTTGGCAAAGATTCAAGCAAGGTGACTCTACATTTTATTTTTGTTACAAATCACTTTGAGTCCATAGGAAAGCCAATATTATTAAAAGGGGGTAATGTTTCGTAGGTGAACAAAATGCTCATACGTGCACAAGTGTTAGTCACCAAAGACACCCACATACTCTCCCACCAAAGTCTGTCCAAAGCCATTCACTCAAAATCGGTGCAACCAACTTTCTACATCCGGTGCCACCAATTCCAAACCCTAGATAGACTCAGCCAAACCCTAGCCACTTCGGTGCAACAGATTCCATACCGGTGCCACAAAGTTCAGGCTGCAACTTTCTGTAAGGCAAGTTCACAGTTTCGGTCCCTCTGAGATTGTTGAATCAGCATCACCGACATTGAGCATTCTGACCGTTGGTCACCTTATCGGTGCAACCGAGATTCCTATATCGGTCTCACCGAGATTCAAAAGTGGCCACCTTTTGGTCACTTCGGTACCACCGAGATTAACATATCGGTGTCACCGAGTCTGACTTAATGTGTGTAACGGTTGGAGTTTTGGGGATGCCTATATATACCCCTCCAGCACCACCTACTCGAAAAGAAGCACTCAGAACCATTCCCTACCTATCCTATGAGTTTTCTTAAAGAGAACCACCTACCCTTGTGTTGAGGTCAAGATCTTCCAATCCAACCATATGGGTCTTGATTTCTAGCCTCCCTAAGTTGCATTCCACCAATCCCATCTGTTCTACCAAGACATATCTGTGAGAGAGAGATTGTGTGTTGAGGATTCTATCATCTTGAAGCACAAGAGCAAGGAGTTCATCGACATTACCGAGCCTATTACCTTTTGGACGGTGGTGCCCCCTGGATTGGTTAGGTGTCGCTTGGGAGCCTCCTACTTCGTGTTGTGGAGTTGAACCAAGAAGTTTGTAAGGGCAAGGAGATCGCCTACTTCATGAAGATCTATCCTGAGTAAGGCTAGTCCTTCATGAACGTAGACCGTCATGGTATAGTCAAGGTTGCTTCTTCGTGGAACCCTCCATGGGTAGAGACCTCCGTGGACTCTCGCGACCGTTATGTTGGGGAACGTTGCGTGGGAAACAAAAATTTTCCTACGCACAAGAAGATCTATCCATGGTGATGAGCATCTACGAGAGGGAGAGTGGATCTAGATACCCTTGTAGATCGCTAAGCGGGAAGCGTTAAGAAACGCGGTTGGTGTAGTTGAACATCTTCGCGATCCAAATCGCCGAGTGTCCCGCGATCTCATCACGATCCATCCCGCGATCTAATCACGATCCGTCCCGTGAACTCATCACGATCCGTCCCGCGATCTCGTCACGATCCGTCCCGTGATCCAATCACGATTGTCTCGTGGCCTTGATCACGATCCTTCCGATCTAGTACCGAACGGACGACACCTCCACGTTCAGCACACGTGCAGCTTGATGACGATCTCCACCGTCTTGATCCAGCAAGAGGAAGTGGAGAGGACATAGAGTTCTCCGGAAGCCTAACGACGCTCCGACGATGGTGGTGGAGCAATTTCGGCAGGGCTTCGCCTAAGCACTGCAGAAAACCGATCTAGAGGAGAAACTATGCACTAGAGATTAGGGTTTGCACGTGGCTGAAAATTCTATGCCAAAACCCTAAAATCCTCTAGTATATATAGGAGGAGAGGAGGAGGAGGCTTGGTTGCCAAAAATCCAGCCCTTGGGTCGACCAAAGTGGGAGGTGGAGGAGGACTCTCCTCCTCCACTCCTAGTAGGACTAGGACTCTTCCTTTTTGCCTTTTTTCCACCTTTTTCCTTTGGGTTTCTTTCTTCCAGCCACATGGGCTTTATGTGGAGGTTCCACCCACCCACTAAGGGCTGATTAATACTTTACCACATCCCATGAAGCCTCTTGGGTCGAAATACCCCTCCCGGAGGTCTCCCGGTACACTACCGGTACTCCCGGTACACTACCGATGAGCCCGAAACTTTTCCGACGACCAAACTGGGACTTCCTATATATGAATCTTTACCTCCGGACCATTCCGGAGCTCCTCGTGACATCCGGGATCTCATCCGGTACTCCGAACAACCTTAGTTCACCACCATACACAACTCTATACTACCTAAACGTCACCAAACCTTAAGTGTGCAGACCCTGCGGGTTCGAGAACCATGTAGACATGACCGAGACACCTCTACGGTCAATAACCAATGGCGGGACCTGGATGTCCACATTGGTTCCTACATATTCTACGAAGATCTTTATCGGTCGAACCTCTATGTCAAGGATTCAGTTAATCCCGTATAATGTTCCCTTTGTTCTTCGGTATCTTACTTGTCCGAGATTCAATCGTCGGTATCTCAATACCTAGTTCAACCTCGTTACCGGCAAGTCTCTTTACTCGTTCTATAATACAAGATCCCGTGACTAACACTTAGTCACATTGCTTGCAAGGCTTATTGTGATGTTGTATTACCGAGTGGGCCCTGAGATACCTCTCCGTCACACGGAGTAACAAATCCCAGTCTTGATCCATGCCAACTCAACAGACACCCTCGGAGATACCTGTAGAGCACCTTTATAGTCACCCAGTTACGTTGCGATGTTTGATACACAAAAGGCACTCCTCCGATGTCCGTGAGTTGCATGATCTCATGGTCATAGGAACATATACTTGACATGTAGAAAACAGTAGCAATAAGCTGACACGATCATATGCTACGTTTGTAGTTTGGGTCTTGTCCATCACATCATTCTCCTAATGATGTGATCCCGTTATCAAATGACATCTCATGTCCATGGCTAGGAAACCTTAACCATCTTTGATCAACGAGCTAGTCCATTAGAGGCATACTAGGGACATGGTTTTGTCTATGTATCCACACATGCATCTAAGTCTCCGATCAATAGAATTTATAGCATGGATAATAAACGATTATCATGAACAAGGAAATATGATAATAAATAATTTATTATTGCCTCTAGGACATATTTCCAACACGTTACCCTCAGTGGGTTGAAGACTCCATGAACATAGACGTACGATAGCACCACCTATCGGAACCATGGGAAAAATCCTTGCGTTTCCAATTGCGTTTGATCTCCATATCTCAACTCTTTACTTCATGTGCAATGTATTTACTTTCTGCTACTATATTTTTTGACATGCATGTGTAGGGTATATAGACTTGCTAGCCTTGCTAAAACTGTTACAATCTGCCAAACAATTAACTTGGAAAAAGGTTGGGTTTTAATTTTCTGCTAGTTGTCTATTCACCCCCCCCCTCTAGACACTCTTCTAGTGATCCCTCAGGTTGTTCTCCGGTGATTCTGGCGAGCTCCTCGCGACAGGGACGGTGGCTGCTGTGCCGTGACTTCTATAGCATGGCGGCAGAGCTTCATAGGCTCGTTCAGGGCTCGGCCGGACATTTTGTCTGGTGTGCCTTTGCTGCTATGCCCGGTCTGCTACCGCCTAAGCCGGTGGAGGTTGTTCCCTCCCTTGTGGCAGCGGTGCTGCCGATCCTTGTCTATGGGTGTCTCATTTGGATCCGGCCGGCCTCGCTTCATGGGCCGTGGTGAGACGATGACGGTGTCCTCGTGACTGTGTTGGCGCATGTTGGTGGGCGACGGGTGTGGTGAAGCCGAAGGTTGGTTCTAGGTGGAGGGCGCGAGGGGTCAGGAGAAATCCATGTCGGGTCTTGCCGGCACCAACACGCGGACGCTTGGGGGCGTGGTAATCCTTCTTAAAGGGCGTCGGGTGACCCTCTCCCCCCACTACCCTCCGTGTACTGGGAGAAATCGTAGGATTCGTCCGGGTAGCAGCGTCGTTATCGTCTCATTCCTCTTGAAGGTGGTGCTTGGTACACGACAACTCGGTGGCTTTGGAGCGTGGTGGTTATCGTCGGTGGTCACAACGGTGGCGGGGTGCCATAGCTTTCGTTGATCTGGCGTTGTTGGCATTTTTTATCTTATTTTCTCTTGTATTTTCTTGTGGGTGTGCTTGTGCTGTCAGCCCCAGCGTTGATCGGAATGTTGTATCGGGTGGTTTCTATATCTATATAGCGGGGAGAAAGTCTATTTCGAGCAAATAAGAGAAGAGATATCATGGAAGATATTGGGATCTAGCTCTCGAATTGTTGTGCTCTCAGGTGGCTGCACATCATCTGTTGCAACTTTGGAGAGTTAAAGCTGCATGGCACATTTTACTGCCTGCAACTTTTGTGTGTTATATATTCCGAGCTGCAAGGAATCGAGTTACATGCCATAGGCCTGGTGACTTTTAAATACGTGGGACAGCCACTACCTATTTTGTTTTACGGATACCCAAAGCTTAAAATGGGAGATATCAAGTTGTGCCCATATTATTATTTTAGATATGTCTGTAGTGAGCTCTCTACAGCGCTGCCTTGTCTGGAGGAATTATACATGGATGTGAGGTTTCTCATCCCACTGGATAATGTTTATATTACTTTGTCTCTGCATTTCTTGTTATTCTTTCATTTCTCATGACACTACCTCAGGTGCGAGAGTATCCGATGAGCGAAGTCATGTTTAATTACTTAAGATATGTCAACTACACGCTGAATATTTGTGGGCATCCAATGTATACAAGAGGAACACTTGAGTTAACCTCTATTGTGAAGGCTGCTCCTGTTCTTGAGAAATTGGATTTGCATGTAAGTACTTATCACACGTCCCTTGTACTACCCGTTACAAATGTAAATCTTTTTATCTAGGTCTCAGCTTATATTCTCACTATGACTTCACTATGTATTTTTGAAATACACAGATGGACTCCACAGTCTGGCTAGCTAGTTGTATACGTATGTGGTGTGGTTAATTTGAAAATGTTTTCCAGGACAAATAATTAAGATGGTTAGGGAAATGTTGTATATGTTTGATGCTGGATGTGTAGATTAACTGGCTAGATCGGGTATTTGCAGCTGGTCTGCAAGTCGGCTGGTGGTGATAAAATCCAAGGCGTGAATGTGCGGGGCAAAAGAAGGGAGATGATGTTAGACATCGGGAGCCATTATGCATTTCACGGTTTACATGACAATGTCATTCTTAGACAACAGAGTAAACTGGAGGTGCACAATAACCAAATAACCTGAAAATATACAAACTACCTACCCAGATCAGCATGTCAAAAGCAAAATATGAAGTTTTTGCTATATCTTCTACAAAGTGAACACCATGGCAATCATGCTTTTTTCTCGTCTTCAGTGGCCTCATCATCTAGTTTCTGCCACTTGTCGACCAGCCTCTGCGTGAACGCGTCCATTCTAGTCACCGCAGCATTAGCTTCTACCACTTGACGACAAGCCTCTGCAGGAACTCGTCCCTTCTAGTTACCGCAGCATTAGCTTCGGCCACTCGTTGATCGGCCTCTGCGGGAATGCGTCCCTTCTAGTCACTGTAGCATTAGCTTCTGCTACTCGTCGACCAGCCTCTGCAAGAACGCGTTGATAACCCACAAGTATAGGGGATCGCAACAGTTTTCGAGGGTAGAGTATTCAACCCAAATTTATTTATTGGACACAAGGGGAGCCAAAGAATATTCTCGAGTATTAGCAGCTGAGTTGTCAATTCAACCACACCTGAAAGACTTATTATCTGCAGCAAAGTATTCAATAGCTAAGTAGTATGGAAGTAACAGTAACAGTGGCAAAAGTGATAGTAGCAGTTTTGTAGTGTTTGTAACAGTAGAAACGGAAAAGTAACTCATCAAAGATCAATATATGAAAAGCTCGTAGGCAATGGATCAGTGATGGATAATTATGTCGGATGACATTCATCATGCAACAGTTATAATATAGGGTGACACAGAACTAGCTCCAATTCATCAATATAATGTAGGCATGTATTCCATATATAGTCATATGTGCTTATGTAAAAGAACTTGCATGACATCTTTCGTCCTACCCTCCCGTGACAGCGGGGTCCTATTGGAAACTAAGGGATATTAAGGCCTCCTTTTAATAGAGAACCGGACCAAAGCATTAACACTTAGTGAATACATGAACTCCTCTAACCACGGTAATCACCGAAAAGAATCCCAATTATTGTCACCTCGGGGGATGCGGATCATAACTCGTAATAGGTGTCTACAACTTGCAAGATAGGATCAAGAACACACATATATTCATGAAAACATAATAGGTTCAGATCTGAAATCATGGCACTCGGGCCCTAGTGACAAGCATTAAGCATAGCAAAGTCATAGCAACATCAATCTCAAAACATAGTGGATACTAGGGATCAAACCATAACAAAACTAACTCGATTACATGATAAATCTCATCCAACCCATCACCATCCAGCAAGCCTACGATGAGATTACTCACGAACAGTGGAGAGCATCATGGAATTGGTGGTGAAGGATGGTTGGTGATGACGAAGGCGTCGATTTTCCCTCTCCGGAGCCCAAAACAGACTCCAGATCTGGTCTCCCGACGAAGAACAAGAGGTGGCGGTGGTTCCGTATCGTGAAACGCGATGAACTCTTCTCTCCGATTTTTGACTCCCCGAATAGGAATATATAGAAGTGGAAACGAGGTCGAAGGAGCAGTAGGGGGCCGACAAGCCTGCCCGGCGCGCCCTATGGGGGTGGGCGCGCCCACTAGGCTTGTGGCCAGGTGGTGGGCTCCTGCAGTTGATTCTTTCGCCAATAATTTTTATTAATTCCAAAAATATTCTTCATAAATTTTCAGCTCAATCCGAAAACTTTTATTTCTGCACAAAAATAACACCAAGGCCATTCCGCTGAAAACAACGTCAGTCCGGGTTAGTTCCATTCAAATCATGCAAATTAGAGTCCAAAACAAGGACAAAACAGTTTGAAAAAGTACATACGTTGGAGACATACCACGCGTCCCTTCTAGTCACCTCTCCATCAGCTTTTGCCACTCATCGACCAGCCTCAGCGGGAACGCGTCGCTTCTAGTCACCGCAGCATTAGCTTCTGCCACTCATCGAGCAGCCTCTGGGGGAACACGTCCCTTCTAGCCATCATAGCATTAGCTTCTACCACTCGTCGACCAGCCTCTACGGGAACGCATACCTTCTAGTCACCGCAACATTAGCTTCAACCACTCGTCGACCAACCTCTACGGGAACGCGTCCCATCTATTTCTAATCACCGCAGCGTGGAGATTATTCTTTATGCCGAACACGTCCAGCCACCACATTACATGCAGGTGCTCCCACCTGTCTCGCGACATGGCAAACCTGAAATATATAGGTCCAGTTTGCTGTCAATTTGAAAAGGAATTTGTCCTCATCACAAATCAGCCCAGTCTTGCAGTTTTCCAGCAATGCAGTGGCGGAGCTTGACATATATTGGTGAGGGGGCAAAGTGGGGAGCAAAAGGACAAATTCTACTTAAGCTTTGATAATCTTCAAAATTT
The DNA here is from genome assembly GCA_022496015.1 of Hordeum marinum. Classification (NCBI taxonomy): domain Eukaryota; kingdom Viridiplantae; phylum Streptophyta; class Magnoliopsida; order Poales; family Poaceae; genus Hordeum; species Hordeum marinum. The sequence continues at coordinate 561,538,956 of CM039678.1, forward strand.
AAGCTTGAGAATTCACGGTATTTCAGATAATTTCTCTAGGGTAGGGGGGCCATAACCCCCCTTGGCCCTAGTGATTAGGTGTTGGTTGTGGGTGGGTGTTGACTTGGGGGATGTTCGCATCTCTATCAATTTTTTTGTAATTATGTTTTGCTCCCTTCCATAAAGATAAGGTACGTCATTGACGTACCCTAGAAAAAAGGACCCGCCACAGGCTGACGGGGCGGTCTTCTGTCGTCAAGCTGTTTAACTTCAGCATTAGTGTGCCTCGGTACAGATGCAGTAACGCCACAGTTGTAGCCCCGACTAGGACCCAAGTCGGAAAGGAGTGGCACGTCCTGGCATTGATTACATCTTTTTTCTACTAAGATAAGATGCAAACTAAAGACTCTAAATACTCTGGACTTGTGTTCTCCTGTCCCGCCATACCAACAACGTTCGCTCCAGCCTTGGCACGGAGCTTGGGATGTATTCCAGAAGCGGATGCAGATTCTGGTTTGCATCGATGGCATCTGAAAGATGATGGATCGTGTGCTGGGTGTGTAGATTAACTGGCTAGATCAGGTATTTTTAGCTGGTTTGCAAGTCGGCTGGTGGTGGTAAAAAACAAGGTGTGAATGTATGGGGCAAAAGAAGGGAGATGATGTCAGACGTCAGGAGCCATTCATTTCACGGTTTAAACGATAATGTCAATCTTTGAAAACAGAGTAAACTGGAGGTGCACAATAACCAAATAACCTGGAAATATACAAACTACCTACCCAGATCAGGATATAAAAGCCAAATATAATTTTTTTCTATTTCTTCTGCAGAGTGAACATCATGGCAATCATGGTTTTTTCTTGCCTTCAAAGCCCCCGTCGTCTAGTTTCTGCCACTCGTCGACCAGCCTATGCGGAAATGCGTCTCTTCTAGTCACCGCAACATTAGCTTCTGCCACTCGTCGACCAGCCTGTGGAGGAATGCGTCCCATCTAGTCACCGCAACATTAGCTTCTGCACTCGTAGATCAACCTCTATAGGAACGCGTCCCTTCTAGTTACGATAGTATTAGCTTCTGGCACTCGTCGTCCAGCCTCTACGGGAACGCATCCCTTCTACTCACCGCACCATTACCTTCTGCCACTCGTCGATCAGCCTAAGCGAGAACACGTCCCTTCTAGTCACCGTAGCATTAGCTTCTGCCACTTGTCTACCAGCCTATGCGGGAACACGTACCTTCGAGTCACTGGAACATTACCTTCGGCCACTCGTCGACCAGTCTCTATGGAGATGCATACCTTCTATTCACCGCAACATTAGCTTCTGGCATTCGTTGACCAGCCTATGTGGTAACGTGTCCCTTCTATTTCTATTCACCGCACCATGGAGCTCATTCTTTATGCCGGACACGTCCAGCCACCACATTACACGCAGGTGCTCCCACATGTCTCGCGACATGGCAAACTTGAAATATATAGGTCCAGTTTGCTGCCAATTTGAAAAGGAATCTGTCCACATCAGTAACCAGCCTAGTCTTGCAGTTTTCCAGCAATGCAGTGGCGGAGCTTGACATATATTGGCGAGGGGGCAAAGTGGGGGCCAAAAGGACAAATTCTACATAAGCTTTGACAATCTTCAAAATTTAAGCTTAAGAATTCGTGGTATTTTAGATAATTTTTCTAGGGTAGGGGGGGCATAGCCCCCCTTGGCCCTAGTGAGTAGGTGTTGGTCGTTCTGGGTGTGTGTTGACTTGGGGGATGTTCACATCTCTATCAATTTTTTTGTAATTACTTTTTCCTCCCTTTCATAAAGATAAGGTACGCCATTGACGTACTCTAGAAAAAAGGACCCGCCACTGGCTGACGGGGCGGTGTTCTATCGTCAAGCTGTTTAACTTCAGCATTAGTTTCCCACTGTACAGATGGAGTAACGCCATAGTTGTAGCCCCGACTAGGACCCAAGTCGGCAAGCAGTGGCACGTCCTGGCATTGATTAAGTCTTTTTTCTACTAAGATAAGATGCAAACTAAAGACTCTAAATACTCTGGACGTGTGTTCTCGTGCTCCGCCATACCAACAGCGTTCGCTCCAGCCTTGGCACGGAGCTTGGGACGTATTCGAAGTGCGGATGCAGATTCTGGTTTGCAACGATGGCATGTGAAAGATGATGGATCGTGTGTTGGGTGTGCAGATTAACTGGCTAGATCAGGTATTTTTAGTTGGTTTGCAAGTCGGCTGGGGATGGTAAAGACCAAGGCGCGAATGTGCAGGGCAAAAGAAGGGAGACGATGTCAGGCGTCGGGAGCCATTATTCATTTCACGGTTTAAACGATAATGTCAATCTTTGAAAACAGAGTAAACTGGAGGTGCACAATAACCAAATAACCTGGAAATATACAAACTACCTACCCAGATCAGCACGTAAAAGCCAAATATAAAGTTTTTGCTATTTCTTCTGCAGAGTGAACATCATGGCAATCATGGTTTTTTCTTGCCTTCAATGCCCCCGTCGTCTAGTTTCTGCCACTCGTCGACCAGCCTATGCAGAAACGTGTCTCTTCTAGTCACCGCAACATTAGCTTCTGCCACTCGTCGACTATCCTCTGGAGGAATGCGTCCCATCTAGTCACCGCAGCATTAGCTTCTGCACTCGTCGATCAACCTCTATAGGAATGCGTCCCTTCTAGTCACCATAGCATTAGCTTCTGGCACTCGTCGTCCAGCCTCTGCGGGAACGCGTCCATTCTAGTCACCGCACCATTAGCTTCTGCCACTCGTCGACCAGCCTATGCAAGAACACGTCCCTTCTAGCCACTGAAGCATTAGCTTCTGCCACTCGTCGACTAGCCTCTGGGGTAACACGTCCCTTCTAGTCACCGTAGCATTAGCTTCTGCCACTTGTTGACCAGCCTCTGCGGAAACGCGTACCTTCTAGTCACCGCAACATTATCTTCGGCCACTTGTCGACCAGCCTCTATGGAGATGCGTACCTTCTATTCACCGCAACATTAGCTTCTGCTACTCGTCGACCAGCCTCTGCGGTAACAAGTCCCTTCTATTTCTAGTCACCTCAGCATGGAACTTATTCTTTATGCCGGACACATCCAGCTACCACATTACAAGTAGGTGCTCCCAGAAGCTGGCCATGCCGACATCCGAGTTGTTACCGTCAATCACCTTCCTGAACTCCTGGTTCTCATTGGACATGTCAGTTTCGGCAACCTCTTTTGAAGGAGTTGCCTAGGTGTTTGCGATAGTCTCCGTGAGTACGCTAAGGGAGAGATCGAATAACCTTAGCTTCAGATGGATGTGCGGGATTGTCCTGGCCGATCTGTACAACCGCCGCACCATGCCATGGACCTGAGAGGAGATGACGCCTGACATGTAGCTGACCAGTGCATAGAGAGGTTGACGACCGTCACGTCCAGTTTCGTGAAGCACTCTGCCGCAAATATTTTCTTCTTTTGTATGAACACAATAACATCAAAGGCATTCACATACACGAGCATACAATCATTCTATGAACACACGCATGCACATTCTATCCTTATGGGCACCTTAAAAAGACTGAGCCGACACATCATCTTGAGATGGATGTGCGGTCATCACACACGCCCTCATAGTCAGACATGAACGCCTTTTCCCACTAAACACACAACGCCGAAAGACCTGAAATAAATTCAGGAAAATACAAGCAGCAATGTCAAGTTTGGGATTTGAACTCTGGAAAAAAGCACATCATCAGATTTCATAACGGGTGTTTGCAGCACCGCTACTCGAACATGGCATCATGCCCAGTATGCTCATGTCAGGGAAGTTGGAGTTTGCAGCACCGCTACTCGACCATGGCATCATTCCACCATACTGAAGCTGCATATATATCCATTACATTTGCTTGATCAGTCAGAGATCATGATGATATAAGCAATGTAATGTATGATATTCTCTCTCTCCCTCTCTCCCCTCTCTCTCTGTATCTCTCTCTCTTTCCCTATGTAGATCTCTACCTTGCGTGTGATCACCACCGGAAAAGAAATGCCGATGACGAACCCGAACGCCATCGCGGCCAGCACCATCAAGACCTTGGCTCCTTTCCTTCTCAGCCTCACTGTATGTGTGTAAGGATGGCAATTGATAGGGTATGGACTGGGTATAGCAACACCATACCCATACACGTATAGTTAGTGGGTATAAATATTTACCACGACCCGTACCCATGGGTATGAAACATTACCTATATCCATACCCAACGGGTACACATACACATTTGGTATCCATCGTAGAACAAATAGTGCATAAGTTATTCATAATTTTACACTCATTGATAGGACATTTGCAAAAAAATCAATTATCTCCGCTCAATAACAGGTAGATGAGTACATGAGCATTGTCAAAATTTAGAAATCATAACATACTCATAAGTCAATAGGAGTAGACGAGTCATATGAGAAATTAATGATTAATTAATGAAAACTTGATCAGCTACGTGTGTGGTTCTGTCTTATTATACTTTAAAATATGACTAGCTATCTTAACTAGTTAATTAAGTACTATGTACGTTACATAGTTATCTTGAATGCCTTTGAATTTTCCTTAATTCTTTCCTTATTCTGCAATGCGAATGTCCCTATTTTCTACTGTGGTGGCCATGAAGGCTTCCAAAGTTTGGAGCGCCTACATAATGAAAGTGTAGCCACAAAGCAATATTCAGCACATATAAAACATAACAAACATGAAGAAGTACCATAGGACCAAAGATAAGAAGTTGCATACTATGTCGCCCATGCCTATGCCACTCACTGGACAGGCTTCAATGCTCTCAAGCACGGACTGCAATTTGTTGCATTCTCGGTTGATAATCCCTCATTTCTTTTGGATCCACTTGATGTCGCGGTAGCTCGAAAACTTTTAGGGTGGTAAATTGCCCCGTTCATGAAAGATCGAATGAACTCTCCCCCAAAAGGTGACCCCTTTTTGCTTCACGCCGGTCCTAAGATCTTTCCCTATTGCCTTTCAAAATTCGCAAATAAATTTGTCCTCATCTTTTGGGTATGATCCGGCGCGAATCCTTTGCCTCCTCTTTTGCGCACACTCTCTTAGGATGAGCTCGTTGTTGAAAAACAATGGCTTCTCCAAGATGTTTCCATCCTCTTCTTCTTCACAATAGATGTCTTCATGCCACGACTCTACTTGGACGCCGGTATGCACTTTCTCATTACCATCCTCTTGGCCGTGGCCATCTTGACTTTGGGTCTTGTTGGTGAGGAGTGATATTTTTACACTCATTTCACCCTTGTTTAAACAGAGACATTTCATTTAAAAAGAGATATTCACTCTGATATTCCTACTAATGACTAACGTACGCAAAGGATTCCTCAAATCATCTTTTTGATGTGTTTCCACATAAAATGTTCTAAAGGTAAGAAATCACGTGTGGAAATTGAAAGGAATGAAAGTGGAGGAAGAAAAAAATCAATAGGAGGCATTCCTGTGAAGATAGAGCAAAAGACAATGTTCCATACGGGCGCCCGCACCCGTATGAGCCCCCGTTTCGCTTGGATTTTGAGACAGATCGTCTACCTGAACAACTTTTATAAAGGGACTCCATCGAAATGTCAATAGAAGGACGACGAATGAGCATAGGAAGAACCTCTTCATCATCTCCATCCACAAACCCTAGACGTCGCTATTTCCATCTCCATAACCATCTCCACCATCATAGTGCTCTTGCATCTAGTTGATACTTGTAATCGTGCATCGCACAGGGCATCCATTGTAAGACATATTGCAATAAATCAATCTCAAGATGTGTTCTCCAATGATTTCGTCTCGCGGTCTGATCTCCATGTGTGAGTAGTTCTATAAGGTATGGGTTCAGGCATGAGCCTTACAACCCAAGTTATTTATTGAGGGGATCAATGGAAGAGTTGACATCACGTCACATATGTGTGAAACAAAATTGTTTCGTGAAGATGTCTCTTGTCTTGTCCATGATGTTCATCCCTGCAGGTACCAAATATCATGGAGATCGAGTACTAGTGAGGCTAGGTGCAAGGGGACCATGAAGTGTTATACCGAACACCGATGACAGTAAGATTTAGTATGGTAACCTGGAACATATCCGTGGGGATTGGTGAGGTGTAGTCATTAAAATCCCAAAGCTCTTGTCTAATTTTATTATCTTAATTATCGAGGCAATCCCGTGTGACAGATAGGGCCTACGGTAGGACAAATGATTCTTGATGCAAGACTCGTGCTGGTCAAGATGTTATTTCGACACATCCTCCTTTCAATCTGAGGCAAGCAAATCTCATTGGGTGACTTGCAGCGCACAAATTAATATCCTATTTGATCCCAACGCAAATACAAGTCTGTAAGCATTAAGCCGCATATCCGTACATCTTTTTACTATAAGTGTCTAAATCACAATTGGCTTGCTAATCAAGTAAAAAAATGGATTTTACACTTTGACAAAAACATGCTAGAGACCATCACTTCAAGGGAATCTTCCTCTCGTGGGGTTGATAACTCTTTTTTTTCGAAAACAGGATTTTGCCCCGCTTTATAGATAAAGCAAACATCCATACAGCATCCATACAGCCACTATTCAACCAGAGTCATAAAACAAAATTGTTGGGGCCACAGCACAATCATGCCCAAATGAAAGGAGAAGAAACATAAAAGCCCACCAGGGGCAAGCTAAGAAGCAGGCGAACGGTCGAAGAGCCGACGTGCGGACGTCAGCAGGGCATCCAAATAAAGCTAAAGCCGGTCAAGGTCTCTGGGGCTAACGAGCGGATGCCAATGCTGCAAGAAGGCAAGAAATTTGAAGAACGAGTCAAAAGCACGCCTCGGAAACACCCGCTCAATCTGTTGGAAATATGTCCTAGAGGCAATAATAAATTGGTTATTATCATATTTCCTTGTTCATGATAATCGTTTATTATCCATGCTATAATTGTGTTGATCGGAAACTCAGATACATGTGTGGATACATAGACAACACCATGTCCCTAGTATGCCTCTAATAGATTAGCTCGTTGATCAAAGATGGCTGTGGTTTCCGGGTCATGGACATGAGATGTCATTTGGTAACGGGATCACATCATTAGGAGAATGATGTGATGGACAAGACCCAAACTACAAACGTAGCATATGATCGTATCAGTTTATTGCTACTGTTTTCTGCATGTCAAGTATATGTTCCTACGACCAAGAGATCATGCAACTCACTCACACCGGAGGAGTACCTTGTGTGTATCAAACGTCACAACGTAACTGGATGACTATAAACGTGCTCTACAGGTATCTCCGAGGGTGACTGTTGGGTTGGCATGGATCAAGACTGGGATTTGTTACTCCGTGTGACGGAGAGGTATCTCAAGGCCCACTCGGTAATACAGCATCACAATAAGCCTTGCAAGCAATGTGACTAAGTGTTAGTCACGGGATCTTGTATTACGGAACGAGTAAAGAGACTTGCCGGTAACGAGGTTGAACTAGGTATGGAGATACCGACGATCGAATCTCGGGCAAGTAACATACCGAAGAACAAAGGGAACATCATACGGGATTAACTGAATCCTTGACATAGAGGTTCGACCGATAAAGATCTTCGTAGAATATGTAGGAACCAATATGGGCATCCAGGTCCCGCTATTGGTTATTGACCGTAGAACTGTCTCGGTCATGTCTACATAGTTCTCGAACCCGCAGGGTCTGCACACTTAAGGTTCGGTGACGTTTTGGTAGTATAGAGTTATGTATGGTGGTAACCGAAGGTTGTTTGGAGTCCCACATGAGATCCCGGACGTCACGAGGAGCTCATGAATGGTCCGTAGGTAAAGATTGATATATAAGAAGTCCTAGTTTTCTCGCTGGAAAAGTTTCGGGCTTATCGATAGTGTACGGGAAGTGCCGGTAGTGTACCGGGAGACCATTGGGAGGCGTATTTCTACCCAAGAGGCTACATGGCCTGTGGGAGGAGGAATACCAGCCCTTAGTGGGCTGGAGGAAGTCCCACAAAGGGCCCATGCGGCTGGGAAGAAAAAGCCCAAAAGGAAAAAGGTGGAAAAAGGCAAAAGGACTAAATTAGGAAGGAGTCCTAATCCTACTAGGAGTGGAGGAGGAGGAGGATTCCCTCCTGGTTCGGCCGACCCAAGGGATGGCTCCTTGGGATCCAAGCCTCCTCCTCCTCTCCTCCTATATATACTAGAGGGTTTTAGGGTTTTGGCACAAGATTTCAGCCATGTGCTACCCGTTCCTCTAGTGCATAGTTTCTCCTCTAGATCAGTTTTCTGAAGTGCTTACGCGAAGCCCTACTGGAATAGCTCCACCACCATCGCCACAACGTCGTCACGCTGCCGGAGAAATCTTCTACCTCTCCGCTTCCTCTTGCTGGATCAAGAAGGCGGAGATCGTCATCAAGCTGTATGTGTGCTGAACGTGGAGGTGCCGTCCGTTCAACGCTAGATCAGAAGGACGGTGATCGAGATCATGGGATTGATCGTGATGAGATCGCGGGACGGATCGTGATGAGTTCGCGGGACGGATCGTGATTGGATCGCGGGACGGATCGTGATGAGATCGCGGTATGCTTGGCGATTTGGATCGCGAAGAGGTTAGACTGCACGAACCGCGTTTCTTAAATGCTTCCCGCTTAGCGATCGACAAGGGTATGTAGATCCACTCTCCCTCTAATAGATGCTCATCACCATGGATAGATATTGCGTGTACGTTGCATGGGAAACAAAAAATTTCCTACGCACACGCAATATCTATCCATGGTGATGAGCATCTATGAGAGGGAGAGTGGATCTACATACCCTTGTAGATCGCTAAGCGGGAAGCGTTAAGAAACGCCGTTGGTGTAGTCGAACGTCTTCGCGATCCAAATCGCCGTGCATCCCGCGATCCAATCACGATCCGTCCCGCAATCCGATCACGATCCGTCCCGCGATCCGATCACGATCCGTCCCACGAACTTGATCACGATCCGTCCCACGAACTTGATCACGATCCTTCCGATCTAGCGCCGAACGGACGGCACCTCCGCGTTCAGCACACGTACAACTTGATGATGATCTCCACCGTCTTGATCCAGCGAGAAGGAGTAGAGAGGAAGAAGAGTTCTCCGGCAGCCTGACGGCGCTCCGGTGATGGTGGTGGAGCAATTCCGACAGAGCTTCGCCTAAGCACTGTAGAAATCCAATCTAGAGGAGAAACTATGCACTTGAGATTAGGGTTGCACGTGGCTAGAAAAACTAGGGAAAAACCCTAGAAATCGACTAGTATATATAGGAGGGAGGGAGGAGGAGAGGCAGCCTTGCCTCCAAGTCTTGGAGGCTTCGTCCGAAGTGGGAGGTGGAGGAGGACTCTCCTCCTCCACTCCTAGTAGGACTAGGACTCCTCCTTTTTGCCTTTTTTCCACCTTTTTCCTTTGGGTTTCTTTCTTCCAGCCACATGGGCCTATTGTGGTTGTTCCACCATCCCACTAAGGGCTGGTTATTACTTACCCATAGCCCATGAAGCCTCTTGGGTCGAAATACCCCTCCCGGAGGTCTCCCGGTACACTACCGGCACTCCCGGTACACTACCGATAAGCCCGGAACTTTTCCGGCGACCAAAACAGGACTTCCTATATATGAATATTTACCTCCGGACCATTCCGGAGCTCCTCGTGACGTCCAGGATCTCATCTGGGACTCCGAACAAACTTCCATCACCACCATACATAACTCTATACTACCGAAACGTCACCAAACCTTAAGTGTGCAGACCCTACGGGTTCGAGAACTATGTAGACATGACCGAGACACCTCTACGGTCAATAACCAATGGCGGGACCTGGATGTCCACATTGGTTCCCACATATTCTACAAAGATCTTTATCGGTTGAACCTCTATGTCAAGGATTCAGTTAATCCCATATGATGTTCCCTTTGTTCTTCGGTATGTTACTTGCCCGTGATTCGATCGTCGGTATCTCCATACCTAGTTCAATATCGTTATCGGCATGTATCTTTACTCGTTCCATAATACAAGATCCTGTGACTAACACTTAGCCACATTGCTTGCAAGGCTTGTTGTGATGTTGTATTACCGAGTGGGCCCTGAGATACCTCTCCGTCACACGGAGTAACAAATCCCAGTCTCGATACATGCCAACTCAACAGACACCATCGGAGATACCTGTAGAGCACCTTTATAGTCACCCAGTTACGTTGCGACGTTTGATATGCACAAGGCACTCCTTCGATGTCTGTGAGTTACATGATATCATGGTCATAGGAACATATACTTGACATGCAGAAAATAATAGCAATAAACTGACACGATCATATGCTACGTTTGTAGTTTGGGTCTTGTCCATCACATCATTCTCCTAATGATGTGATCCCGTTATCAAATGACATCTCATGTCAATGGCTAGGAAACTTCGACCATCTTTGATCAACGAGCTAGTTCACTAGAGGCATACTAGGGACAAAGTGTTGTCTATTTACCCACACATGTAATGTGTTTCCAATCAATACAATTATAGCATGGATAATAAAAGATTATCATGAACAAGGAAATATAATAATAAACACTTTATTTATTGCTTCTAGGGAATATTTCCAACAGTCTCCCACTTGCACTAGAGTCAATAATCTAGTTCACATCACTATGTGATTTACATGGTAATGAATCGAACACCCATGCAGTTTTGGTGTTGATCCTGTTTAGCCCTTGGAAGAGGTTTAGTCAACGGGTTAGCAACATTCTGATCCGTGTGCACTTTGCAAATATTTATGTCCTTCTCCTTGATGTAATACCGGATGGAGTTGAAGCGTCGCTTTATATGTCTGGTCCTCTTGTGAAACCTTGGTTCCTTGGCTAGAGAAATGGCACCAGTATTGTCACATAACAGGTTCATTGGATTCAGTGCACTAGGCACTACTCCAAGATCTGCCATGAACTGCTTCATCCAGACAGCTTCCTTCGCTGCCTCCGAGGCTACGATGTACTCTGCTTCGCACGTAGAATCAGCTACCACGCTTTGCTTGGAACTGCACTAGCTTACCGCTCCCCCGTTGAGAATAAATATGTATCCGGTTTGCGACTTAGAATCATCCGGATCAGTGTCAAAGCTTGCAACAACCTAACCCTTTACGACGAGCTCTTCATCACCTCCATAAACAAGAAACATTTCCTTAGTCCTTTTCAGGTACTTAAGGATATTCCTGACCGCTTGTGAGTGCTCCATTCCAGGATCACTTTGGAACCTTATGGCCATACTTATGCCAAGGCTGACATCGGGTCTTGTGCACAGCATTGCACACATGATAGAGCCTATGGCTGAAGCATAGGGGATGACACTCATCTTTTCTCTATCTTCTGTTGTTACTGGGCATTGAGTCTTACTCAACTTCACACCTTGTAACATAGGCAAGAACCCCTTCTTGGACTGATCCATTTTGAACTTCTTCAAAACATTATCAAGGTATGTGCTCTGTGAAAGTGCTATTAAGCGTGTCGATCTATCTCTATAGATCTTAATGCCTAACATGTAAGCGGCTTCTCCTAGGTCCTTCATTGAAAAACTCTTGTTCAAATATTCCTTCACGCTTTCCAGCATTTCTATATTGCTTCCAATCAGCAATATGTCATCCACATATAATATTAGAAACCCTATAGAGCTCCCACTCACTTTCTTGTAAATACAAGCTTCTCCATCAACTTGTATAACTCAAACGCTTTGATCACCTAATCAAAGCGCTTATTCCAACTTCGAGATGCTTGCACCAGTCCATAAATGGATCGCTGGAGTTTGCAAACTTTGTCAGCATTCTCTGGATCGACAAAACCTTCGGGTTGCATCATATACAACTCTTCCTCGAGGAAACCGTTGAGGAACGCCGTTTTGACATCCATCTGCCAAATTTCATAGTCGAAATAAGCAGCTATTGCCAACATGATTCTGACAGACTTAAGCATCGCTACGGGTGAGAATGTCTCATCATAGTCAACTCCTTGAACTTGTGAAAAACTCTTTGCCACAAGTTGAGCTTTATAGATAGTGATATTACTGTCCGCGTCTGTCTTCTTCTTAAAGATCCATTTATGTTGAATGGCCTTTCGCCCTTCAGGTAATACTTCCAAAGTCCATACTTTGTTTTCATACATGGATCCCATCTCAGATTTCTTGGCCTCTAACCATTTCTCGGAATCCGGGCCCATCACTGCTCCTCCATAGCTTGTAGGTTCATTGTTGTCCAACAACATGACCTCTAAGACAGGGTTGCCGTACCATTCAGGAGTAGTACGCGCCCTTGTCGACCTACGAGGTTCAATAGTAGCTTGATCCAAAGTTTCATGATCATCATCATTAACTTCCTCTCCCACCGTCGTAGATTCAACAGAAACAACTTTCTGCGTTGCGCTACTTTCTGGTTGAAGTAAAGGTTCAATAACCTCATCAAGCTCTATCTTCCTCCCACTCAATTCTTTCGAGAGAAACTCTTTCTCAAGAAATGTTCCGTTCTTAGAGAGAAACACATTGCCTTCGGATCTGAGATAGAAGGTATACCCGACTATCTCTTTCGGGTATCCTATGAAGACGCATTTCTCCTCTTTGGGTTCCAGCTTTTCAGGCTGAAGCTTTTTGACATAAGCATTACATCCCCAAACCTTAAGAAACGACAATTTTGGTGTTTTGCCAGACCATAGTTCATATGGTGTCATCTCAATGGATTTCGATGGTGTCCTGTTTAAAGTAAATGCAGCTGTCTCTAATGCATAACCCCAAAAAGATAATGGCAAATCAGCAAGAGACATCATAGAACGCATCATATCTAATAAAGTTCGATTACGATGTTCGGACACACCATTACGCTGTGGTGTTCTGGGCGGTGTCAACAGTGAAACAATTCCACATTGTCTTAAGTGACTGCCAAACTCATAACTGAGATATTCACCTCCTCGACCAGATCGCAGGAACTTAATCTGCTTATTACGATGATTCTCAACTTCACTCTGAAATTGCTTGAATATTTCAAATGTTTCAGACTTGTGTTTCATTAAGTAAATATACCCATAACTACTTAAGTCATCGGTGAAGGTGAGAAAATAACGATATCCACCGCACGCTGTAACATTCATTGGACCGCACACATCAGTATGTATGATTTCTAATATGTCACTTGGCCGTTCCATTGTTCTAGAGAACGGCGATTTAGTCATCTTGCCCATGAGGCATGGTTCATATGTGTCAAGTGATTCAAAACCAAGTGACTCCAAAAGTCCATCAGCATGGAGCTTCCTCATGCGTTTAACACCAATATGACCTAAACGGCAGTGCCACAAAAAAGTGGTACTATCATTATCAACTCTACATCTTTTGGCATCAATGTTATGAACATGTGTGTTATCACTATCAAGATTCAATATGAATAAACCCCTAACCTTGGGTGCATGACCATAAAAGATATTACTCATATAAATAGAACAACCTTTATTCTCTGATTTAAATGAGTAACCGTCTCGCAATAAACAAGATCCAGATATAATGTTCATGCTTAACGCAGGCACTAAATAAAAATTATCCAGGTTCATCACTACTCCCGATGGTAATCGAAGAGAGAGCGTGCCGACGGCGATCACATCAACCTTGGAACCATTTCCCACGCGCATCGTCACTTCGTCCTTCGCCAGCCTTCGTTTATTCCGTAGTTCCTGCTTTGAGTTGCAAATGTGAGCAACCAAACCGGTATCAAATACCCAGGCACTACTACGAGAGCTAGTAAGGTACACATCAATAACATGTATATCATATATACCTTGTTTGTCGGTGGCAGCCTTCTTGTCAGCCAGGTACTTGGGGCAGTTCCGCTTCCAGTGACCAGTTCCTTTGCAATAAAAGCACTCAGTTTCTGGCTTAGGTCCATGCTTAGGCTTCTTTGTAGGAGTAGCAACTGCTTTGCCGTCCTGCTTGGTTTTACCCTTTTTGCCTTTTCCATTGCCATTTTTCTTGAAACTAGTGGTTTTATTGACCATCAACACTTGATGTTCTTTCTGGATTTCAGACTCAGCGACTTTTAGCATCGCAAACAGCTCGGCGACTGACTTGTTCATCCCGTGCATGTTATAGTTCATCACAAAGCTCTTGTAACTAGGTGGCAGTGATTGAAGAACTTTGTCAGTGATCGCCTCTGGTGGAAGGGCAATTCCCAACTCTGCTAGACGATTTGAATACCCAGACATTCTGAGTATATTTTCACTGATAGACCTGTTCTCCTCCATCTTGCAAGCATAGAACTTATCGGAGGTTTCATACCTCTCGATCCGGGCAGTCTTCTGAAAGATAAACTTCAACTCCTGGAACATCTCATATTCTCCATGACGTTCAAAATGTCTTTGAAGTACCGGTTCTAAACCATACAATATTGCACACTGAACTATTGAGTAATCTCCAGTACGTGCCTCCCAAATGTTCTTAACGTCTTCGGAGGTCATGTCTTCTGGTTGGTCACCAAGCGGTGCATCAAGGACATATGATTTATGGTTAGCCATGAGCATAATCCTCAGATTATGGGCCCAGTCAACAAAGTTACTTCGATCATCTTTCAACTTAGCTTTCTCTAGGAACGCATTAAAATTCAGGGGTGCTACTGCGCGAGCCATTGATCTACAACATAAATATGCAAAGTTCACTTAGACTATTGTTCAAGATAATGAGTTTACTTAATCAAATTACTAAACCTCCCACTCAAATTAACATCCCTGCGGTCATCTGAGTGTCACATGATCCAAATTCACCAACTCAAGTCCGATCATCATGTGAGTTAAGGTGGCTTCAATGGTGAACATCATTATGTTGATCATATCTTCTATATGACTCATGTTCGACCTTTCGGTCTCTTGTGTTCCGAGGCCATGTCTGTACATGCTAGGCTCGTCAAGTTTAACCCGAGTGTTCTACACGTGGAAAACTGGCTTGCGCCCGTTGTATGTGAACGTAGAGTCTATCACACCCGATCATCACGTGGTGTCTCGATAAGCAAAACAAGGTGCATAAAAGGATTAACATCACATGCAAATCATAAGTGATATGATATGGCCATGAACTTGTGCTTTTGATCTCCATCATGAAAGCACCGGCATGATCTCCATTGTCACCGAAACGACACCATGATCTCCATCATCTTGATCTCCATCAACGTGTCTCCATCGGGGTTGTCGCGCCCAACATGCTTCTACTACTATTGCTACCGTAGCGATAAAGTAAAGCATTACATAGCGTTTAATGATTGACACGCAGGTCATACAATAATTTAAAGACAATCCTATGGCTCCTGCCGGTTGCCGTACTCATCGACATGCACGTCGTGATAATCTATACATCACATGATCATCTCATACATCACATATATCACATGATGTAATTGGCCATATCAGATCAAAACATACCCAGCAAAAACAAGTTAGACGTCCTCTAATTGTTGTTTGCATGTTTTACGTGGCTGCTACGAGTAT
Source organism: Hordeum marinum (assembly GCA_022496015.1). Classification (NCBI taxonomy): domain Eukaryota; kingdom Viridiplantae; phylum Streptophyta; class Magnoliopsida; order Poales; family Poaceae; genus Hordeum; species Hordeum marinum. The sequence goes on from CM039678.1 coordinate 561,554,449, forward strand.
CTAGCAAGAACAATTCTCACCTATGCATAAACCACAATGGTGATACACTAGTTGCTTTTCAACATTCTCAAGGACCGTCTTTGTCGAATCCGATCCAACTAAAGTGAGAGAAACTGGCACCCGCAAGCCATCTATGCAACAAGTTGCGGTCGAGGGAACCGGTCTCTCGTAAGCGTACGAGTAATGTTGGTCCTGGCCGCTTCATCTCATAATACCGCTGAACCAAAATCTGACCAAGGGAGGAAGCAATCTAAGCATCAACGCCCACAAACCTTTTGTGTTCTACTCGAGATCTCATCTACACATAGACCTAGCTCTGATACCACTGTTGGGAACGTTGCATGGGAAACAAAAAATTTCCTACGCACACGCAATATCTATCCATGGTGATGAGCATCTATGAGAGGGAGAGTGGATCTACATACCCTTGTAGATCGCTAAGCGGGAAGCGTTAAGAAACGGCGTTGGTGTAGTCGAACGTCTTCGCGATCCAAATCGCCGTGCATCCCGCGATCCAATCACGATCCGTCCCGCAATCCGATCATGATCCGTCCCGCGATCCGATCACGATCCGTCCCACGAACTTGATCACGATCCGTCCCACGAACTTGATCACGATCCTTCCGATCTAGCGCCGAACGGACGGCACCTCCGCGTTCAGCACACGTACAGCTTGATGATGATCTCCACCGTCTTGATCCAGCGAGAAGGAGTACAGAGGAAGAAGAGTTCTCCGGCAGCCTGATGGCGCTCCGGTGATGGTGGAGGAGCAATTCCGGTGGGGCTTCGCCTAAGCACTGTAGAAATCCAATCTAGAGGAGAAACTATGCACTAGAGATTAGGGTTGCACGTGGCTGGAAAAACTAGTGCAAAACCCTAGAAATCCACTAGTATATATAGGAGGGAGGGAGGAGGAGAGGCAGCCTTGCCTCCAAGCCTTGGAGGCTTCGGCCGAAGTGGGAGGTGGAGGAGGACTCTCATCCTCCACTCCTAGTAGGACTAGGACTCCTCCTTTTTGCCTTTTTTCCACCTTTTTTCCTTTGGGTTTCTTTCTTCCAGCCCCATGGGCCTATTGTGGTTGTTCCACCGTCCCACTAAGGTCTGGTTATTACTTTCCTACAGCCCATGAAGCCTCTTGGGTCGAAATACCCCTCCCGGCGGTCTTCCGGTGCACTACCGGCACTCCGAGTACACTACCGATAAGCCCGGAACTTTTCTGGCGACCAAAACAGGATTTGGATGTCCGGGATCCATTTGGGACTCCGAACAAACTTCGGTCACCACCATACATAACTCTATACTACCGAAATGTCACCAAACCTTAAGTGTGCAGACCCTGCGGGTTCGAGAACTATGTAGACATGACCGAGACACCTCTACGATCAATAACCAATGGCGGGACCTGGATGTCCACATTGGTTCCCACATATTCTACGAAGATCTTTATCGGTTGAACCTCTATGTCAAGGATTCAGTTAATCCCGTATGATGTTCCCTTTGTTCTTCGGCATGTTACTTGCCCGAGATTCGACCGCCGGTATCTCCATACCTAGTTCAATCTCGTTATCGGCAAGTCTCTTTACTCGTTCCGTCATACAAGATCCTGTGACTAACACTTAGCCACATTGCTTGCAAGGCTTGTTGTGATGTTGTATTACCGAGTGGGCCCTGAGATACCTCTCCGTCACACGGAGTAACAAATCCCAGTCTCGATACATGCCAACTCAACAGACACCATCGGAGATACCTGTAGAGCACCTTTATAGTCACCCAGTTACGTTGCGACGTTTGATACACACAAGGCACTCCTCCGATGTCTATGAGTTACATGATCTCATGGTCATAGGAACATATACTTGACAGGCAGAAAACAGTAGCAATAAACTGACACGATCATATGCTACGTTTGTAGTTTGGGTCTTGTCCATCACATCATTCTCCTAATGATGTGATCCCGTTATCAAATGACATCTCATGTCAATGGCCAGGAAACCTCGACCATCTCTGATCAACGAGCTAGTTCACTAGAGGCATACTAGGGACAAACTATTGTCTATTTACCCGCACATGTAATGTGTTTCCAATCAATAGAATTATAGCATGGATAATAAACGATTATCATGAACAAGGAAATATAATAATAAACACTTTATTTATTGCCTCTAGGGCATATTTCCAATAGATCATGGTGTCATCTCGGTGACGATGGAGATCATGCCGGTGCTTTCAAGATGGAGATCAAAAGCACAAGTTCATGGCCATATCATGTCACTTACGATTTGCATGTGATGTTAATCCTTTTATGCACCTTGTTTTGCTTAGGACGACGGTAGCATTATAAGGTGATCCCTCACTTAATTTCAAGATAAATTGTGTTCTCCCTAAGTGTGCACCATTGCGAAAGTTCATCGTATCGAGACACCACGTGATGATCGGGTGTGATAGACTCTATGTTCACATACAATGGGTGCAAGCCAGTGTTGCACATGCAGAACACTTGGGTTAAACTTGACGAGCCTAGCATGTACAGACATGGCCTCGGAACACAAGAGACCGAAAGGTCAAACATGCGTCATATAGTAGATATGATCAACATGATGATGTTCACAATTAAAACCACCTCAACTCACGTGATGATCGGACTTGAGTTGGTGAATTTGGATCATGTATCACTCGAATGACCGGAGGGATGTCAATTTGAGTGGGAGTTCTTCAGCAATATGATTAATTGAACTCATTATCATTAACATAGTCAGTAGTGTCTTTGCAAATTATGTTGTAGATTACGTGCTCCCGATGTAGCTCCCTTGAAATTTTTATATGTTCCTAGAGAAATAGAGTTCAAAGATGATGGTAGCAATATTGCGGACTGGGTCCGTGATCTGAGGATTGTCCTCAAAGCTGCACAGAAGGCTTATGTCCTTAATGCACCGCTCGGTGTGCCAACCCCTCTAGCATCATTTGTAGATGTTGTGAAAATCTGACAGGCATGTTCTGATGACTACTTCATAGTTTAGTGCGTCATGCATACGGCTTAGAATTGAGGATCCGAAATGTTTTGAACGTCACAGAACATATGAGATGTTCTAAGAGCTGAAATTAGGATCTCAGGCTTGTGCCCGTGTTACGAGATGTGAGATCTCCAACAAGATTCTTTGCCTGCAAGATGAAAGAGAATAGCTCAATCGTTGAGCATGTGCTCAAATTTTCTGGGTGCTACAATCGCTTGAATCGAGTGGGAGTTGATCTTCCAGATAAGATAGTGATTGTTATAGTTCTCCAAGTCACTATCACTAAGCTACTAGAACTTGGTGATGAACTATTAAATGCCAGGGATAGAAATAATGATCCCTAAACTGTTCACGATGTTTGACACCGCGAAGGTAGAAATCAAGAAGGAGCGTCAAGTGTTGATGGTTAGTCAAACCACTAGTTTCGAGAAGGGCAAGAGCAAGGAGGGAAACTTCATGGATAGCAAGTCAGTTGCTACTCCAGTGAAGCAACCCAAAGTTGAACCCAAACCCGAGACTAAGTGCTTCGATTATGAGGAGAGCGGTCGCTGAAGCCAAACAACCCTAGATACTTTGTAGATAAGAAGGCTGGCAACATCGACAGAAGTATATTCGATATACGTGTTAATGATGTGTACGTTGCGATTACTCCTAGTAGCTCCTGGGTATTGGATACTGGTTCGGTTGCTAAATGTTAGTAACTCAAAGTAAAAGCTACGGAATAAACGGAGAACTAAGTAAGGGTGAGGTGACGATGTGTGTTGGAAATGTTTCCAAGGTTGATGTGATCAACATCGCACGCTCTCCCTACCTTCGGGATTAGTGACAAACCTAAATAAATGTTATTTGGTGTTTTGCGTTGAGCATGAACATGATTAGATCGTTTTTATTGCAACACGGTTATTCATTTAAGTTAGAATAATGGTTATTCTGTTTACATGAATGATACCTTCAATGGTCATGCACCCAGTGAGAATGGTTTGTTGAATCTTGATCGTAGTAATACACGTGTTCATAACATTGATGCCAAAAGGTACAAAGTTAATAATGATAGTACCACATACTTGTGGCACTGCCGCTAAATGTCATACTGGTATAAAGCGCATGAAGAAACTCCATGGTTATGGATCTTTGGACTCACTCGATTTTGAATCGGTTGAGACATGCGAACCATGCCTATTGGCAAAAATGACTAAGGACCCCGTTTCCAGATGGATGGAGCGGGCAAGTGATTTATTGGAAATGATACATGTTGGTGTATGCAATCCAATGAGTCTTGTAGCGTGCCGTGGATATCGTTATTTTCTTACCTTCACTGATGATTTGAGTAGATATAGTGTATATTTACTTAATGAAACATAGTTCTGAATTGTTTGAAAGGTTCAAGTAAATTCAGAGTGAAGTTTAATATCATCGTGACAAGAAGATAAAAATGTCTACGATATGATCGTGGAGGTGAATATCTGAGTTACGAGTTTGGCATACAACTTTAGACAATGTGAAAGTTGTTTCACAACTCACTCCACCTGGAACACCACAGTGTGATGGAGCGTCCGAACATCATAGTCATGCTCTATTGGATTTGGTGCATGCTATGATGTCTCTTATCATTTTGCTACTATAATTTTTGGGTTATGCATTAGAGACAACTACATTCACTTTAAATAGGGCACCATCTAAATCCGTTGAGATGACACCATGTGGTTTGATAGAAACCTAAGCTGTCATTTCTTAATGTTTGGGGCTGCAACACTTATGTGAAAAAGGTTTTCACCTAATGAGCTCGAACCCAAAGCGGACAAATGCATCTTGATAGAATACAGTAAGAACAGTTGGGTAAACCTTCTATCTCAGACCCAAGCATAAAGTGTTTGTTGCTAAAACTTGGTCCTTTCTCGAGAAAGAGTTTCTCTCAAAAGAATTGAGTGGGAGGAAGATAGAACTTGATGAGGTTGTTGAACCTTTGTTCAACCAGAGAGTAGCACAACGCAGGAAGATGTTTCTGTGAAGCCTACGTTAGTTGAAGAGGAAGTTAATGATGATGATCATGAAGCTTCGGATCAAGTTACTATCAAACCTCGTAGGTTGACAATGATGTGTATTGCTCCGGAGCGGTACGACAACCCTGTCTTGGAGGTCATGTTGTTGGACAACGATGAACCTACGAGCTGTGGAGAAGCGATGATGGGCCCGGATTCCGACAAATGGTTAGAGGCGATGAATCAGAGATAGGATCCATGTATGAAAACCAAGTATAGAGTTTGGTAGACTTGCTCGTTGGATGGCAGATCGTTGAGTACAAATGGATGTTTAAAATGAAGACAGACGCTCATGGTAAATGTCACCATTTGTAAAGCTCGACTTGTTGCAAAGAAGTTTACGACAAGTTCAAGGAGTTGACTGCGATGAGACTTTCTCACTCGTAGTGATGCTAAAGTCTGTTGGAATTATGTTAGCATTTGGTGCATTTTTTCAATTATGAAATCTGGCAGATGGATGTCAAAACATCGTTTCCTTAATGGTTTACTTGAGGAAAGGTTGTATGTGATACAACCAGAAGGTTTTGTCAGTCCTAAGGATGCTAAAAGGTGCGCAAGCTTTAGTGATCCTTCTATGAACTGAAGCAAGCATCTTGGAGTTGGAATATACACTTTGATGAGGTGATCAAAGTTTTTGAGTCTATACAAAGTTTATGAGAAACTTGTATTTACAATAAAGTGAGTGGGAGCACTATAGAATTTCTGATAAGTATATGTGGGTGACATATTGTTAATCGTAAATGATCTAGAATTTCTGGAAAGCATAAACGGTTGTTTGAAAATAGTTTTTCAAAGGAAGACCTGGATAAAGCTACCTAATTGCTGAGCATCAAGATCTATAGAGATAGATTAAGATGCTTGATGAGACTTTCAATGAGTACATACCTTGACAAGATTTTGAAAGGGTTCAAAGTGGATCAGTCAGAGAAAGAGTTCTCGCTTGATTTGTAAGGTGTGAAGTTGAGTGAGACTCAAAGCTCGACAATGACAGAAGAAAGAGAAAGGATGAACGTCGTCCTCTATGCCTTAGCCATAGGATCTATATAGTATGCCATGATGTCTACCGCACCTGTGTGTCCCTTGCCATGAGTCCGTCAAGGGGTACAAGAGTGATCTAGGAGTGGATCACTGGACAGCGGTCAATATTATCCTTAGCGACTAAATGTTGGAAATATGCCATAGAGGCAATAATAAATTAGTTATTATCATATTTCCTTGTTCATGATAATCGTTTATTATCCATTCTATAATTGTATTGATCGGAGACTTAGATGCATGTGTGGATACATAGACAAAACCATGTCCCTAGTATGCCTCTAATGGACTAGCTCGTTGATCAAAGATGGTTAAGGTTTCCTAGCCATGGACATGAGATGTCATTTGATAACGGGATCACATCATTAGGAGAATGATGTGATGGACAACACCCAAACTACAAACGTAGCATATGATCGTGTCTATTTATTGCTACTGTTTTGTGCATGTCAAGTATATGTGCCTATGACCATGAGATCATGCAACTCACGGACATCGGAGGAGTGCCTTGTGTGTATCAAACGTCGCAACATAACTGGGTGACTATAAAGGTGCTCTACAGGTATCTCTGAGGGTGTCTATTGAGTTGGCATGGATCAAGACTGGGATTTGTTACTCCGTGTGACGGAGAGGTATCTCAGGGTCCACTCGGTAATACAACATCACAATGAGCCTTGAAAGCAATGTGACTAATTGTTAGTTGCGGGATCTTGTATTACGGAATGTGTAAAGAGACTTGCCGGTAACGAGGTTGAACTAGGTATGGAGATACCGACGATCGAATCTCGGACAAGTAACATACCGAAGAATAAAGGGAACGTTATACGGGATTAACTGAATCCGTGACATAGAGGTTCGACCGATAAAGATCTTCGTAGAATATGTAGGAACCAATGTGGACATCCAGGTCCCGCCATTGGTTATTGACCGTAGAGGTGTCTCGTTCATGTCTACATAGTTCTCGAACCCGCAAGGTCTGCACACTTAAGGTTCGGTGACGTTACGGTAGTGTAGAGTTGTGTATGGTGGTGACCGAAGGTTGTTTGGAGTCCCGGATGAGATCCCAGACGTCACGAGGAGCTCTGGAATGGTCCGGAGGTAAAGATTCATATATAGGAAGTCCCAGTTTGGTCGCCGGAAAAGTTTCAGGCTCATCGGTAGTGTACCGGGAGTACCGGTAGTGTACCAGAAGACCTCCGGGAGGGGTATTTCGACCCCAGAGGGTCCATGGGCTGTGGAGAGTGATAACCAGCCCTTATTGGGGTGGAGGAACAGCCACAAAAGGCCCATGGCGCAGGAGAAGAAAAGGCTAAAGGAAAAAGTGAAAAATCAGCCAATAGGGAGCAATCCTAGTCCAACTAGGATTGGAGGAGAAGTAGGATTCCTCTCCTCCTTGGCGCACAAAGCTGGTTGGATGCCTTGTGCGCCAACCCCTCTTCCTCTCCTCTCCTCCTATATATACTAGTGGAATAGAGGGTTTTTGCACAGAAATTACGGCCACGTGCCACCCGTTCCACCGGTGCTCCTCTAGATCGGTTTTCCGCAGTGCTTAGGCGAAGCCCTGCCGGAATTGCTCCACCACCACCATCACCGGAGCGCCGTCACGCTGCCGGTGAACTCTCTCTCCTCTCCACCTCCTCTTGCTGGATCAAGACAGTGGAGATCGTCATCAAGTTGCACGTGTGCTGAACGTGGAGGTGCCGTCCGTTCGGCGTTAGATCGGAAGGACCGTGATCGAGATCGCGAGCAGTTCGTGATGAGATCATGGGACGGATTGTGATGAGTTCGCGGGACAGATCGTGATCAAGATCGTGAGATGGATCGTGATGAGATCGCGGGACGGATAGTGATGAGTTCGCGGGACGGATCATGATGAGATCGCGGGACGCTCGGCGATTTGGATCGTGAATATGTTCGACTACACCAACCGCGTTTCTTAACGCTTCCCGCTTAGCGATCTACAAGGGTATGTAGATCCACTCTCCCTCTCGTAGTTGCTCATCACCATGGATAGGTTTGCGTGTGCGTAGGAATTTTTTTTTCCCATGCGACGTTCCCCAACAGTGGCATCATGAGCTAGGTTGATGGTTCGATGAGATCTCGAGTAGAACACACAAGGTTTGTGGGTGTTGATGCTTAGATTGCTTCCTCCCTTTGTCGGATTTTGGTTCAGCGGGATTGTGAGATGAAGCGGCCCGGACCAACATTACTCGTACGCTTACGAGAGACCGGTTCCCTCGACGCAACTTGTTGCTTAGATGGCTTGCGGGTGACAGTTTCTCTTACTTTAGTTGGATCGGATCCGACAAAGGCGGTCCTTGAGAAGGTTGAAAAGAAATCTCCGTATCACCGTTGTGGTTTATGCGTTGGTGAGAATCGTTCTTGCTAGATACCCATAGCAGGCACGTAAAACATGCAACAACAATTAGAGGACGTCTAACTTGTTTTTGCAGGGTATGTTGTGATGTGATATGGCCAATTACATGATGAGATATATGTGATGTATGAGATGATCATGTGATGTATAGATTTTCACGACTTGCACGTCGGTGAATACGGCAACCGGCAGGAGCCACAGGGTTGTCTTTAATTATTGTATGACCTGCGTGTCAATCATTAAGCGCTATGTATGCTTTACTTTATCGCTAAGTGGTAGCAATAGTAGCAGAAGCAGGGCTGGTGCCACAACCCCAATGGAAGCACGTTGATGGAGATCATGGTGTTGTGCCGGTGACGATGGAGATCATGCCGGTGTTTCGAAGATGGAGATCTTAAACACAAGTTCATGGACGTATCATGTCACTTATGAATTGCATGTGATGTTAATCCTTTTATGCACCTTGTTTTGCTTAGTACGACGGTAGCATTATAAGGTGATCCCTCACTTAAATTTCAAGATAAATTGTGTTCTCCCCGAGTGTGCACCGTTGCGAAAGTTCGTCGTGTTGAGACACCACGTGATGACCGGGTGTGATAGGCTCTACGTTCACATACAACGGGTGCAAGCCAGATTTGCACGTGCAGAACACTCGGGTAAACTTGACAAGCCTAGCATGTACAGACATGGCCTCGGAACACAAGAGACCGAAAGGTCGAACATGAGTCATATAGTAGATATGATCAACATAATGATGTTCACCATTGGAGCCACCTCAACTCACGTGATGATCGGACTTGAGTTGGTGAATTTGGATCATGTATCACTCGAATGATCGGAGGGATGTCAATTTGAGTGGGAGTTCTTAAGTAATATGATTAATTCAACTCATTTATCATGAACCTAGTCAATAGTGTCTTTGCAAATTATGTTGTAGATTACTAGCTCGCGCTGTAGCTCCCTTAAATTTTTATATGTTCCTAGAGAAATAGAGTTGAAAGATGTTGGTAGCAATATTGCGGACTGGGTCCGTGATCTGAGGATTGTCCTCATTGCGGCACAGAAGGCTTATGTCCTTAATGCACCGCTCGGTGCGCCACCCCCTCTAGCGTCATCTGTAGATGTTGTGAACATCTGACAGGCACGTTTCGATAACTACTTGATAGTTTAGTGCGTCCTGCATTACGGCGTAGAATTGAGGCTCCGAAACGTTTTTAACGTCACGGAACATATGAGATATTCTAGGAGCAGAGATTGTGATCTCATGCTCGTGCCCGTGTTGCGAGATATGAGATCTCCAACAAGATTCTTTGCCTGTAAGATGAAGGAGAATAGCTCAATCGTTGAGCATGTACTCAGATTGTCTGGGTACTACAATCGCTTGAATCAAGTGGGAGTTGATGTTCCAAATAAGATAGTGATTGATATAGCTCTCCAAGTCACTGTCACTAAAGCTACTAGAACTTAGTGATGAACTATAAAACGCCAGGGATAGAAGTATTGATCCCTGAGCTGTTCGTGATGTTTGACACCGCGAAGGTAGAAATCAAGAAGGAGCGTCAAGTGTTGATGGTTAATCAAACCACTAGTTTCGAGAAGGGCAAGAGCAAGGAGGTGAACTTCATGGATAGCAAGTCAGTTGCTGCTCCAGTGAAGCAACCCAAAGTTGAACTCAAACCCGAGACTAAGTGCTTCTATTATGAGGCGAGCAGTCGCTGAAGCGGAACAACCCTAGATACTTGGTAGATAAGAAGGCTGGCAACATCGACAGAAGTATATTTGATATACGAGTTATTGATGTGTACCTTGCTAGTACTCCTAGTAGCACCTGGGTATTGGATACCGGTTCGGTTGCTAAATGTTAGTAAACTCGAAATAAAAGCTACGGAATAAACGGAGAACTAGCTAAGGGTGAGGTGACGATATGTGTTGGAAATGTTTCCAAGGTTGATGTGATCAACATCGCACGCTCTCTCTACCTTCAGGATTAGTGACGAACCTAAATAAATGTTATTTGGTGTTTTGCGTTGAGCATGAACATGATTACATCATGTTTATTGCAATACGGTTATTCATTTGAGTTAGAGAATAATGGTCATTCTGTTTACATGAATAATACCTTCAATGGTCATGCACCCAGTGAGAATGGTTTGTTGAAATCTTGATCGTAGTAATGCACATGTTCATAACACTGATGTCAAAAGATACAAAATTAATAATGATAGTACCACATGCTTGTGGCACTGCCGCTAAATGTCATGTTGGTATAAAGCGCATGAAGAAACTCCATGTTGATGGATCTTTGGACTCATTCGATTTCGAATCGGTTGAGATATGCGAACCATGCCTCTTGGGCAAGATGACTAAAAACCCCGTTGGATGGAGCGGGCAAGTGATACATTGGAAATGATACATGTTAATGTATGCAATCCCGTGAGTCTTGTAGCGTGCAGTGGATATTGTTATTTTCTTACCTTCACTGATGATTTGAGTAGATATAGTATATATTTACTTAATGAAACACAAGTCTAAATCGTTTGAAAGGTTCAAGCAAATTCAGAGTGAAGGTTAAGATCATTGTGGCAAGAAGATAAAAATGACTATGATATGATCGTGGAGCTAAATATCTGAGTCACGAGTTTGGCATACAACTTAAGACAATGTGAAAGTTGTTTCACAACTAAACGCCACCTGGAACACCAATAGTGTGATGGTCTGTCCGAACATCATAGTTATGCTGTATTGGACATGGTGCGTGCTATGATGTCTCTTATTGTTTTACTACTATAATTTTGGGGTTATGCATTAGAGACAACTACATTCACTTTAAATAGGGCACCATCTAAAGCCGTTGATATGACACCGTGTGAACTACGGTTTGATAGAAACCTAAGCTGTCATTTCTTAATGTTTGGGGCTGTGACGCGTGTGTGGAAAAGGTTTTCACCTAATGAGCTCGAACCCAAAGCGGACAAATGCATCTTCATGGAATACCCTAAGAACAGCTGGGTGAACCTTCTTTCTCAGATCCAAGCATAAAATGTTTATTGCTAAAACTGGGTCCTTTCTCGAGAAAAGGTTTCTCTTGAAAGAATTGAGTGGGAGGAGGATAGAACTTGATGAGGTTATTGAACCTCTGCTTCAACCAGAAAGTAGCGCAGCGCGGAAAGATGTTTCTGTGAAGCCTACGTCAGTTGAAGAGGAAGTTAATGATGATGATCATGAAGCTTCGGATCAAGTAACTATCGACCTACGAGGAAAATAGAACTTTATGAGGTTATTGAACCTTCGCTTCAACCAGAAAGTGACGCAGCGCAAAAAGATGTTTCTGTGAAGCCTACGTCAGTTGAAGAGGAAGTTAATGATGATGATCATGAAGCTTCGTAGGTCGACAAGGATGTGCACTGCTACTGAGCGGTACGACAACCCTGTCTTGGAGGTCATGTTGTTGGACAATGATGAACCTAAGAACTATGGAGAAGCGATGATGGGCCCGGATTCCGACAAATGGTTAGAGGCGATGAATCAGAGATAGGATCCATGTATGAAAACCAAGTATAGACTTTGGTGGACTTGCTCGTTGGACAACAGGTCGTTAAGTACAAATGGATCTTTAAAATGAAGACAAACGCTGATGGTAAATGTTACCATTTGTAAAGCTTGACTTGTTGCAAAGTAGTTCACGACAAGTTCAAAGAGTTGACTGCGATGAGACTTTCTCTCTCGTAGCGATGCTGAAGTCTGTTGGAATTATGTTAGCAGTTGCTGCATTTTTCAATTATGAAATTTGGCAGATCGATGCCAAAAGATCATTTCCTTCCTGAAGGAAAGGTTGTATGAGATACAACCAAAATGTTTTGCCAGTCCTAAGGATGCTAAAAGATGTGCGAGCTTCAGTGATTCTTCTATGAACTGAAGCAAGCATCTCGGAGTTGGAATATACACTTTGATGAGGTGCTCAAAGTTTTTGAGTCTATACAAAGTTTACGAGAAACTTGTATTTGCAATAAAGTGAGTGGGAGCACTATATAGTTTCTGATAAGTATACGTGGATGACATATTGCTATTCGGAAATGATGTAGAAATTCTGGAGAGCATAAACGGGTGTTTGAAAAGAGAATTTTTCAAAGGAAGACCTGGATAAAGCTACCTAATTGTTGAGCATCAAGATCTATAGAGATAGATCAAGATACTTGATGAGACTTTCAATAAGCACATACCTTGACAAGATTTTGAAAGAGTTCAAAATGGATCAGTCAGAGAAAGAGTTCTCGCCTGATTTGTAAGGTATAAAGTTGAGTAAGACTCAATGCCCAGTGACTGCAGAAGATAGAGAAAAGATGAGTGTCATCCCCTATGCTTCAGCTACAGGCTCTATCATGTATGCAATGCTATGCACAAGACCCGATGTCAGCCTTGCCATAAGTATGGCCAGAAGGTTTCAAAGTGATCCTGGAATGGAGCATTGGATAGCGGTCAAGATTATCCTTAGTGACTAAAAGACTAAGGAGATGTTTCTCGATTATGGAGGTGATAAAGAGTTTGTCGTAAAGAGTTACGTCGATGCAAGCTTTAACACCAATCCGGATGACTCGTAGTAGCAATCTGGATACGTATAGTGGATCAGCCATTTGGAATAGTACCAAGTGGAGTGTGGTAGCAGTGTTTATAGTTTGACATAGAGATTTGCAAAGTACATACGGATCTTATTGTCACAGACCCGTTGACTATAAGACCTCTCTCACATGCAAAGCATGATCGAGCCCCAGAACTCATTGGGTGTTAGATTCATAACAATGCGAATCACATGGTGATGTGAACTAGATTATTGACTCTAGTGCAAGCGGGAGACTGTTGGAAATATACCCTAGAGGCAATAATAAATTATTTATTATCATATTTCCTTGTTCATGATAATCGTTTATTATCCATGCTATAATTGTATTGATCGGAGACTTAGATGCATGTGTGGATACATAGACAAAACCATGTCCCTAGTATGCCTCTAATGGACTACCTCGTTGATCAAAGATGGTTAAGGTTTCCTAGCCATGGACATGATATGTCATTTGATAACGGAATCACATCATTAGGAGAATGATGTGATGGACAAGACCCAAACTACAAACGTAGCATATGATCGTGTCAGTTTATTGCGACTGTTTTCTGGAAGTCAAGTATATGTTCCTATGACCATGAGATCATGCAACTCACGGACATCGGAGGAGTGCCTTGTGTGTATCAAACGTCGCAACGTAACTAGGTGACTATAAAGGTGCTCTATAGGTATCTCCGAGGGTGTTTGTTGAGTTGGCTTGGATCAAGACTGGGATTTGTTACTCCATGTGATGGAGAGGTATCTCAGGGCCCACTCGGTAATACAACATCACAACGAGCCTTGCAAGCAATGTGACTAATTGTTATTTGTGGGATCTTGTATTACGGAACGAGTAAAGAGACTTGCCGATAACGAGGTTGAACTAGGTATGGAGATACCGACGATCGAATCTCGGGCAAGTAACATACCGAAGAACAAAGGGAACGTTATACGGGATTAACTGAATCCTTGAGATAGAGGTTCGACCGATAAAGATCTTCGTAGAATATGTACGAACCAATGTGGACGTCCAGGTCCCGCCATTTGTTATTGACCGTAGAGGTGTCTCGGTCATGTCTACATAGTTCTCGAACCCGCAGGGTCTGCACACTTAAGGTTCGGTGACGTTACGGTAGTGCAGAGTTGTGTATGGTGGTGACCGAAGGTTGTTCGGAGTCCCGAATGAGATCTCGGACGTCACGAGGAGCTCCGGAATGGTCCGGAGGTAAAGATTCATATATAGGAAATCCCAGTTTCGTCGCCGGAAAAGTTTCGGGCTCATCGGTAGTGTACCGGGAGTGCCGGTAGTGTACCGGTAGACCTTCGGGAGGGGTATTTCGACCCCAGAGGGTCCATGGGCTGTGGAGAGTGATAACCAGCCCTTATTGGGGTGCAGGAACAGCCACAAAAGGCCCATGGCGCAGGAGAAGAAAAGGCTAAAGGAAAAAGTGGGAAATCAGCCAATAGGGAGCAATCCTAGTCCAACTAGGATTGGAGGAGAAGTAGGATTCCTCTCCTCCTTGGCGCACAAGGCTGGTTGGATGCCTTGTGCGCCAGCCCCTCTTCCTCTCCTCTCCTCCTATATATACTAGTGGAATAGAGGGTTTTTGCACAGAAATTACGGCCACGTGCTACCCGTTCCACCGGTGCTCCTCTAGATCGGTTTTCCGCAGTGCTTAGGCGAAGCCCTGCCGGAATTGCTCCACCACCACCATCACCGGAGCGCCGTCATGCTGCCGGTGAACTCTCTCTCCTCTCCACCTCCTCTTGCTGGATCATGACGGTGCAGATCGTCATCAAGCTGCACGTGTGCTGAACGCGGAGGTGCCGTCCGTTCGGCGCTAGATCGGAAGGACCGTGATCGAGATCGCGAGACAGTTCGTGATGAGATCACGGGACGGATCGTGATGAGTTCGCGGGACATATTTTGATCAAGATCGTGAGACAGATCGTGATGAGATCGCGGGACGGATCGTTATGAGTTCGCGGGACGGATCGTGATGAGATCGTGGGATGCTCGGCGATTTGGATCGCGAAGATGTTCGACTACACCAACCGCGTTTCTTAACGCTTCCCGCTTAGCGATCTACAAGGGTATGTAGATCCACTCTCCCTCTCATAGATGCTCATCACCATGGATAGGTTTGCGTGTGCGTAGGAATTTTTTTGTTTCCCATGCGACGTTCCCCAACACTAAAGTACTAAGGAAATGTTTCTCGATATTGGACGTGATAAAGGGTTCGTCATACAGAGTTACGTCGATGCAAGCTTTAACACTAATCCGGATGACTCTTAGTAGCAATCCGGATACGTATAGTGGAGCAGCCATTTGGAATAGTACCAAGTGGAGTGTGGTAGCAATGTTTACAGTTTGACGTAGAGATTTGCAAAGTACACTCGGATCTGAATGTCGTAGACCCGTTGACTATAAGACCTCTCTCGCATGCAAAGCATCATCGAGCCCCAGAACTCATTGAGTGTTAGATTCATAACAATGCGAATCACATGGTGATGTGAATTAGATTATGGCCTCTAGTGCAAGTGGGAGACTGTTGGAAATATGCCCTAGAGGCAATAATAAATTGGTTATTATCATATTTCCTTGTTCATGATAATCATTTATTATCCATGCTATAATTGTGTTGATCGAAAACTCAGATACATGTGTGGATACATAGACAACACCATGTCCCTTGTATGCCTCTAATAGACTAGCTCGTTGATCAAAGATAGCTGTGGTTTCGTAGTCATGGACATGAGATGTCATTTGGTAACAAGATCACATCATTAGGAGAATGATGTGATGGACAAGACCCAAACTACAAACATAGCATATGATCGTGTCATTTTATTGCTACTGTTTTCTGCATGTCAAGTATATGTTCCTATGACCATGAGATCATGCAACTCACTGACACCGAAGGAGTACCTTGTGTGTAGCAAACGTCACAACGTAACTGGGTGACTATAAAGGTGCTCTACAGGTATCTCCGAGGGTGTCTGTTGGGTTGTCATGGATCAAGACTGGGATTTGTTACTCCGTGTGACGGAGAGGTATCTCAGGGCCCACTCGGTAATACAACATCACAATAAGCCTTGCAAGCAATGTGACTAAGTGTTAGTCATAGGATCTTGTACTACGGAACAAGTAAAGAGACTTGCCGGTAACGAGGTTGAACTAGGTATGGAGATACCGACGATCGAATCTAGGGAAAGTAACATACCGAAGAACAAAGGGAACATCATACGGGATTAACTGAATCCTTGACATACAGGTTTGACCGAGAAAGATCTTCCTAGAATATGTAGGAACCAATATGGGCATCTAGGTCCCGCTATTGGTTATTGACCTTAGTGGTGTCTCGGTCATGTCTACATAGTTCTCGAACCCACAGGGTCTGCACACTTAAGGTTCGATGACGTTTCCGTAGTATAGAGTTATGTATGGTTGTGACCGATGGTTGTTCGGACTCCCGGATGAGATCCTGAACATCACGAGGAGCTCCGAAATGGTCCGGAGGTAAAGATTTATATATAGGAAGTCCTATTTTGGTCGCCAGAGGAGTTTTGGGCTTATCGATAGTGTACAGGGAGTACCGGTAGTGTACCGGGAGAACATCGGGAGGGGTATTTCGACCCAATAGGTTACATGGGATGTGGGAGCATGAATACCAGCCCTTAGTGGGCTGGAGGAAGTCCCACAAAGGGCCCATGTGGCTGGGAATAAAAATCCCAAAATAAAAAAGGTGGAAAAAGGCAAAAGGACTAAATTAGGAAGGAGTCCTAATCCTACTAGTAGTGGAGGAGGAGGACTCCTCCCTCCTGGTTCGGCTGACCCAAGGGCTGGCTCCTTGGGAGCCAAGCCTACTCCTCCTCTCCTCCTATATATACTAGAGGGTTTTAGGATTTTGGCACAAGATTTTCAGCCACGTGCTACCCGTTCCTCTAGTGCATAGTTTCTCCTCTAGTTCGGTTTTCTGCAGTGCTTAGGCGAAGCCCTGCCGGAATAGCTCCACCACCATCGCTGCAGTGTCGTCATGCTGCCGGAGAACTCTTCTACCTCTCCGCTCCCTCTTGCTAGATCAACAAGGCGGAGATCGTCATCAAGCTATACGTGTGCTGAACGCGGAGGTGCCGTCCGTTCAACGCTAGATCGGAAGGACCGTGATCGAGATCGTGGGATGGATCGTGATGAGATCGCAGGACGGATCGTGATGAGTTCGCGGGACGGATCATGATTGGATCGCGGGACGGATCGTGATGAGACCGCGGGATGCTCGGCGATTTGGATCGCGAAGACGTTCGACTACACCAACCGTGTTTCTTAAACGCTTCCCGCTTAGCGATCTACAAGGGTATGTAGATCCACTCTCCCTCTCATAGATGCTCATCACCATGGATAGATCTTGAGCGTGCGTTGGAAATTTTTTGTTTCCCATGCAATTTTCCCCATCACAATCACCATCTTATTGCGAGTAGTCCAAAGAGTCCACATCAAAGCCACGAAGACGAGCCAGAACAGTCGATGCTTATGGCCAACCTGAGTGGCCCTTACCTGCACAAACTCTGCCAGATCATGGGCCTCCCACTCATGTCCCAGAACCCCACGAACAAAGCACCACAGTGCATGCACTGCTACGCATGAGAACAAAATGTGCACTCCCGTTTCCAGGACGCGGCAAAGGGGGCAAAGTGCATTGCCCGAACCGTGGTGTTTCAACCCCTCCATCCCCGAAGGTATCCGATCTTGGAGAAGCTGCCAAACGAAAACCTTGATCTTCAGAGGCATCAGTGTCTTCCATAATGGGCATAACCACTGGAGAACCGGCAACCGGCTGAGCGTCTGATAGGCCAAACTAACGGAGAATTCTCGCGAAGGAGAACGACTCCAAGAATCAGTGTCAGGGTCCGATGAGATCGGAAGAGGGACTATTTCCCTCAAGCCTGTCCATTCCTGTACCATGGCTGGTCCGAATGAGTGGCACAACGCAATATTTCATCCGTCATCCAAAGCAGCTGCAGATATAAGAATATCTGGGTCGACACAAATCGCAAATAGCCTCAAAAAATGCAAGCGGAGAGGCTCTCCATCAAGCCGGGGGTCCAACCAAAACTGGGTCCCAGACCTATTGCCAACCGAGAACCGCAAACCCAGCCTAATCTCATTCTTGATGGCCTGGATAGATTTCCAAAACTGGGACCCAGCCGAGCGCGAGCAGGCCAAGAGGGGTTGCCCCTACAAGTACTTGGACTCAATCAGCTGGAGCCATAGACCTCCATCTCCCCGCAAGATCCGCGAAACCCAACGAAGCATGAGCGCAACGTTCATACGGTGAGAAGCAGGGATGCCCAACCCCCCTCGGTTCTTCGGCAGGCAGATGTCAGCCCATTTCACCATATGGTATTTAGGTCGACCATCCCCTGCCTGCCAGAAGAACCTAGCCAGCTCCATGTAAAAGGAACTATGCACACCTTCGGGCAAGATGTACATCCCCATCATATACATGGGGAGGCTAGCAAGGTTAGAGCTAATGAGGATGGTTTTGCCGCCCTTAGAAGTGAACCTATTGCACCAGGGATCCGCACGGGACGCTACTCGTCCTACAAGTGGATCATACCCGCTCACCAAGATCCTGGACTCAGCCAGGGGCATCCCCAAGTGGAAGTAAGCCAACCTACAATTAAGGTTATCCGCGATCCTGTGCTGCTCAGCCTCGGAATAACCAAGGACCACAACCTCGCTCTTATAAGAGTTAATCTCAAGTCCAGACATTTCCTCAAAATAGAGCAAAAGGAACTTAAGACAAACAATGTCCGAATCCGAGCCTTTTACCATAATCATGGTGTCGTCTGCATACTGCAAGTGGGTAACTCCCGCATCTGGAATGAGGTGGCTAACCACACCCTTAAGGTGGCCGACTAGCTTGATCTTATCAAGGATGCCGACGAGAGCATCAAGTGCGAGGTTGAAAAGCAAGGGGGATACAGGATCCCTTGATTTACCCCCTGGAAGCCTGGAAAAAGGGTCCCACTTCACCATTGATGTTGATCGTCGTGTTACCAGATCTAACCAGTTGCATGATCCAGGAACACCCATTTTTCGTCAAATCCTCGTCATTACATCACCAACCTCAAAAAGGACCAGTCAAGACGGTCATACACCTTCTGGAAGTCCAACTTGAGGAAGACCCCCTTATGCCCCTTCAACGCCACCTCATGGACAATCTTGTGAAGGGCAAGCATCCCGTCATGGATCCGCCTGCCCTTCAAGAATGCGGACTGCAGGGGGTGGGCAATCCTTTCCTCCACGGGGGATAAACGGGTCACGCAAACCTTCGCAAAGATTCACTCCAACACGTTGATCACCCTGATGGGGCGGAATTGCCGAATATCCATAGCCCCAACGACTTTGGGGATCAGAGATATGACACCATAGTTAATCCTAGCCATATCCAGGGTTCCGATATAAAACTCGTGGAACATGGGCATAATGACCGGATGCAAGATCTCCCAGAATTTCTGGAAGAAACCTATCGGGAGACCATCTGGCCCCGGGGCCGAGAAACTTTCATAGAAGGAATCGCCCGACCCACCTCCTCAGGGGAGAACGGGAGAGTAAGCTCTGCATTCTCTGCATTGGAGACCTGGTCAGCAAGCGGCCAAAAGTCAGCGCAGAGGGAGACGCCTCCACGTGACTCAGCCGAGAACAATTCCTTATAAAAGGAGTAAATATGGGAGGAGATGTCATCTGGCCTCTCCAGGAGAACATCACCATCCCAAAGGACAGGGGTGGCACATTTCCTCCTGCGGCCATTAGCAATTGCCTGAAAGTAGGCAGTGTTAGCATCCCCCTCGACGCTGCCAGAACAACTCCTCTCTCTTGTAGATGTTCATGAGCGAGGCCTCGAGGGAGTATCTACTAAGCCAGTCGTCAGGAGATAGGACTGTCCCATCCGCAAGGCCATCTAGGACCTTAATCTGATCCAGCAGGGCCCTTTACGGGCTCGGAGATCAGCGCCAAGATTTGCCCCCCAGCCCTTCATGGCCTGACGGACCAATTTAGCACAGTGGTGCCACACATCCACAGCACAAAACACATGAGGCGGGAACGTGACCGCCTCTAGCCAGCGGTTGCGAACCAACTCAAAGAAGTCCGGTTGCTCCAGCCAGAATGTCTCAAAGCAGAAGCGACGGGTCCTAGGGGGGCCTCATCCCCCGACGAGAAAAGCAGGGGGCTATGGTCGAAGCCAATCCAAGTGACCTCCTTGAGGGAGCACAATGGGAACATCACTTCTCACTAAGCTGACACAAAGACCCGGTCCAAAACACTCCGGATGGGGTCCGCCTGCTTATTCGTCCATGTGAACCTAGCCCCTATACGGGCTATCTCACGGAGCGCAAGGTCCGCAATGCAGTCATTGAATAGACGCATGCGGACCCGATCAACATTAGGAGAGATTTTATCAGAAGCCCACCTAATGAGGTTGAAGTCCCCGACCACCACCACCAGAGTGGTGCACCTCTCGACCTTATTTTTCAGCTCAGCAAGGAAATCGGCAGAGCGCCCATGATCCGCAGGACCATAGACGAAAATCACTTCCCAACTGAGGTGGACTCATCGGTCGGTCTCTTCGGCCTAGGCTGGGCGTCCCCCGCGTCTCTGGCCATGAGGGCCTCAAGGTAGGACCGGGGGCGGGG
Source organism: Hordeum marinum (assembly GCA_022496015.1). Classification (NCBI taxonomy): domain Eukaryota; kingdom Viridiplantae; phylum Streptophyta; class Magnoliopsida; order Poales; family Poaceae; genus Hordeum; species Hordeum marinum. The sequence continues at coordinate 561,575,206 of CM039678.1, forward strand.
CTAGGTGCGGAGGGGAGAAGGGGTAGACGATGGCACGGGCGGAAGCAGCGGAACACGAGCAAGGCGGCGGAGGGGAAAGACTAGGTAGGAGATAACGCGCAAAACGTCCTGCCCTAGCCACATCAATTCGGGTAGCGGGCCTACCCGCCGCTGGGTCGCAGCTTCCCCGTTGGACCCAAATCCAACGGGTCGGGTTAGCTTGGCCGAGCAGCCAGTCCATGTTTAGGCGGTCTAGGACAGCCTGGGCCTGAACCGCAACGCACCGCACCGCCGGGTCGGCCCACGGCCCACGCAAAGCAGGCCGCCCTCCCATGCGGGCCCTGGTTGGCCCACGCAGGAGCTCCGCCCGCACCGGTCGCGACCAGGGGACGTGCCCAACCCGCGGCGCCGCCGGCGCCTCCACTGGCCGCGGGGCACCATCCCCGGCCAACAAGCCAACCCGAGCTGAGCACGTAGGCTCCGCCAGGACCAGGCTCAGTCCAGGGGCGGCGGCCACCACGTCAGTCGGCACAAACGCATCATCTAGGGGCAGGGATCCGACGCGGGAGGGGGGGTGAGAAGACGGCGCAGTGGCGCGCGCCGACGACCGCCGCGGAGAGCAAGGGCGGGCCGAGGGACGACGGGGCCGGGAGGGCGCCGGCCGAGCCGCCTCCCAAAAGTCGCGAAAGAGCGGCGGCGCTAACTTCACCGGCCACTCGACCGGACCAAACTCCGCCTCCTCCTCGGCGAGGTCCGCCCAGGAGACCGCCGCCGTCGTACGGGAAGAGGACGGACCAGGGACAACCGGCGCAGCCGGACGCGATGCAGTAGAGGGGACCGACCCGCCGGGCATCAAGGCGGCGCCGGCGAGGTCAGCCGTGACAGGGCCGGCGGCGTGATTCCAATCGCCAGGCTGGCGCTCTCCGCGCTGTCCTCCGTCCGACCGTTGCTCCCTGCGGAATACTTCAGACCTCTTGGCCCACAAATCTCCCGGTCCGATAACTCTTCCATTGTGATTTCAGGCGCCTGAGCATTAGCAAAAGTGTAAATTGTTTCCTAGTGATCCGGAGTGCCCCAGGCTTATCTTCCTGACCAAATAGACCACGTACAGAGCAACTACCCATGATCGCCACCGACACCGACGTGTACATCCTCGACGTGCCACTGCCCATGATTGCCTGTCCGATCAAAGTTCATCTCATCAGATTTCTATAAGATCCCATTCATTTCGCGGGGTCATGACCTCAGCTGGATATGATATTTTATCCGACGACCGAGCGAGGCACAAGTCCGCCGGTGGTTTGCTTTGATGTTTGATCGTTGCACATCTATATATCATAAGCAGTAGCTACAAACATATTTGCTGGCAGCTCACAACTCACGACCTGCTTTGCCATTCCCGCCATGGTTGCAGCCGGTCCGCCGCCCACCAAACACCATCCTGCCGGCCCGCAGCCCGGCTTTGCCACCATGGACATCGGCATCGACACCCCCTCCTCCTCTCCGCGTAGCCTCTCCTCCTCCTGCGCCGGCATCGACCTCCGGTGCGTGCTCTCCGTCGTCTTCGGGGGCATGTTCACCGTGTTCCTCCTCGCGGCGTCCCAGGCCGCATTGCCATCGGCCTCACTCTTCCTCCAGCGGTACTCCCATGCCACCCAGAGCCTGTCACCCCCGCGCTTCGCCTACCTCGTCTCCGGCTCCAAGGGCGACGCGGCAAGGCTGCGCCGCTGCCTCCTCGCGCTCTACCACCCTCGGAACCGCTACATCCTCCACCTGGACGCGGAGGCGCCGGAGAGTGATCGCGCAGAGCTGGCGGCCTTCGTGGCGGCGCACCCGGTCCTTTCCGCGGTCGGCAACGTGCGCGTGGTGGAGAAGGCCAACCTGGTGACCTATCGGGGCATCACCATGGTCACCACCACGCTGCACGCCGCTGCCGCCTTCCTGCACGGCCACGGCGCCACCGACTGGGACTGGTTCATCAACCTCTCCGCCTCCGACTACCCTCTCGTCACGCAAGACGGTCAGTACCGTTCATCTCACGGGTTCCTATATATTCTCTCTGCATTGGCCTGACTTCTATTCCATTCGTGCTAAATTCTACCTCTGCAGATCTGATGGACGTGTTCTCGCGGCTGCCGCGCGACCTCAACTTCATCGAGCACACGAGCGACATGGGCTGGAAAGCGTACGTGTTGGCGCTATCAAATCTGCAGCAAGCTAGCATTGCCTGAGTGTGGTGGTGTAGCATTGACGTTGTTGCCATGGCAGGCCTGCGAGAGCGATGCCGTTGGTGGTCGACCCGGGGCTGTACCTGAAGACGAAGCGCGATCTGCTGTGGATGAACACGGAGACCGAGAAGCGGGAGCTGCCCACCGCCTTCACGCTCTTCACCGGTACGTATCATCATTCATGTACGCTGCTGCGGTTGCATCATCCATACTTCCCGTCCTTCGCCGATCCAAGCTCTTGAATGCTCATGAATTTTGATGTTTGCGCGTGCATGCATCAATCTGTTGTCTCCTTCCTTTCGAAAAAAAAAAAGGTTTCTGGCGGGCCAGTTTTTTTTTGTTTTTGTTTTTTGAAAACGCCGGCCAGATAGTTAGGTTCATGCAAATATGCAATTCAGGCCTCAGTTAAAATTAAAGAAAAACACGTCCAGATACGTGCAGACCAGTCGCAGGCCACGTCTGTGCGACGCCTAAGCTCCACGTCTGTGCTTCTCTCCTACCTGCTATCCTTTTTCAATAATCTTCAGCAATCAGCTCGTGCTTCGTAGTGGGAGGATATGGAGAGGGCACTTCTGCCCTTCAAGAATATGTTTCTAATTAACTCACAAGCAAGGTGCCCCGGTGGGAACCATGATTCCAGCTACTATAGTACTCCATGCTTTATGTTTGAAAATAAGTCATATAAATTTGGTGTGGAGTCAAATGATGTAAAGTTTGATCAAACTGATAGAAAATTATCGATTATTAAAATATCAAATGATAATGAGTGTCTTAAATATATAATAGAATATATTTCATACTACATCTATTTAGTGTTGCAATTGTTGATAATTAATAACCAGGTTCTGCTTGGACGGTGTTGTCGCGGCCATTCGTGGAGTACCTGATCGGGGGGTGGGACAACCTACCGCGCACCCTGCTCCTCTACTATGGCAACTTCGTCTCCTCCCCGGAGGGCTATTTCCAGACTGTGGCATGCAATGTCGAGGAATTCCGGAACACCACCGTGAACCATGACATGCATTACATCTCCTGGGGAGAACCATTGGGTCAGCACCCGGAGCTTATCAACACTACCCACTGGGACAAGATGATCGGCAGCGACGCTCCCTTCGCGCGCAAGTTTGGGCGAGACCCGGACGACCCGGTGCTCGCCAAAATTGACGCAACACTTCTGTCACGGCGCCCCGGTATGATTATCCCTGGTGGCTGGTGCAAGGGCAATGTTGATGGAGGCGGGGGTGGTGACCCCTGCTCTACAGTCGGGGACGTGGCACACCTGCATCCTGGCCCTGGAGCTACACAACTGCAGCGGCTCATCGACTCACTCCTGTCGGAGAACAACTTTCGGACAAAACAGTGCAAGGTAGTCGAGCACAACGACTGAGCTCGATCGATGGGCGCGAGGAGCTATTGCTCTTGCAACTGCAACTACCAACGGTGCTCCGTTTTTTCCCCTTTACAACAATCAAGCTTTAAACATGATCAACCATACATTCAATTCCAGGTAGGAAATGATCAATCATCGAGAAGGAGTGAGACGTCTCTTGTCAGCATGTCATGTATAGGTGGTGATCACATGGTCCGTTATTCTCGGCTATGTATGCACAAGATTGGAATATTAACCAGGGGCTCGTGTGACCACATGCCGCGACTCGCCTACTCCCCTGGCCTGGTTGCGGCCGCCCCGATAGTTTTTGGAAAGCTTTGTCTTTTTGTTTTACTTTATTGCTTCTTAGTGTAACTGTGCCGTGCAACTGGCATTTTTTAAACAGGTAAGTCGACCATTGGTGCTTGAATTTGCTTTAGATGATCGGTTTGGTGCTTGCATTTATAGAATATAAAAAAGGTGAAAAATATGGCTTTCGCTTACGATACGCTCACCACACCATCCGTAGAAATTAACTGCGCTAACGCGCCACCATGCTTTCATTGGCGTGCACATCTGGGTGCAACCGTGGTGAGCCTCAGGATAGGCTGTCACGCATATTTTCACATGTGTCACCATTGGGTCCCACCCGTCAGTGAGTACAAAGAAATAATTGACTCAAAAATCATAGGCTGCCTTCAGGCCCAACGACGTTTGATATCTACAAAGGATAACAAGGATTAGTGCATTGTAACGGAACATACTCGTGGGGCTTAAATGGGCGGCAATCAATGTGACAAATTTTTGACATGTTCATTCTTTTTTTTTCAATATTTATTGAAAATATACAAGTTAAAATCAAATTCATGAAAGCATAGGTGGAAAATACATATGTCATAATATGAACATAAAAATAAAATAAATTCATCTAGAATATGTTCATCTATTTCTCTAAAATATTCACGCATGATGTGAAATATAAGTAAAACTTATTTATGGACTATTAAAATGTCTCTAACATTTAGGTATAAGCCTTGAGTGAATATGATACACAGGCGAATATTCATAAGTATTTTGTAAATGTTTGTATTCACCATTTTGTATAATTTTAACATAACCGATAACTTTATAAAATGGTTTGAAAGTTATTGAGTTGTCTATTACAATTGTAATTTTCTATAAATTCAATATAAGCACCGAGACAATATTCAACAAAAAATATTTTTAATTACACAAACATTGTGTTAAACAGCGTCCTTATGAATTTTATAAATGTGTGTATAATTGTAAAAATATTTTGTACTGATAATTTAAAAAATCTTGGCATTATTTATATGATAAAACATTTACATAATTGAGCTTTTATATATATGCATATTTTAAATACAATACGATATTTCTTAATTACTTGAAATTTTTAATAAAGTAAGTTATTTTATTTTTATGTATATTACTGTATAGCACGCTATTCAAACTTTATTTATATTACTATGATTAAAAATTACATTTTTTTAAAATAAATAAAAAAGTAAAAAAAAACATGTTGAAAATGGGTCACACTGATTGCAGCCCGTTGTAACCCAGGAGCAGTTTTAATACATTAAACCTTGTTATCTAAAGCACTAATTAACTGGCATCCCTTGCAAAGGTCCATTTCACCTAATCTAATGATGATAAGTGGCGTACTGCATGCACAACTCATCACAACTCGGAAGTTTTCTAGTTATTTGTAGTTTTTTTTTAATATTTTATCTCTTAAACCATGCTTGTGAATCATGATCCGTTTATAAATCTTGCTTTATGCGTTAAGATCATCGAAACTAGATTCCATGTTAATAGATTATTACAAAATTCCTTTCCAAGAATACCTGCACCGAAAAACCTAAAACCTAAGCAAAAAGAAAAAAATGGATATTGAAAAAAGTGAAAATTAAAAATTGAAAAGAATGGAAAGAACTAACAGGAATCACAAGCATGCTTTACAAGGAAGCACATTTTTTGCCTTTTCAAATTGCGCGTTCTTCGTCGTGAGGCATGACTGTGCTTTTTAGTTTCGGGACTTACAATTATGCTTTACACAGAACCACATATGTGCATCACCTTGAACCACACCTGTGCTTTTCATTTTTTGGGAAGCAGAACTGTGCTTTTAAGTTTTTGGAAAGCACAACTATGCTTTTCACTTTTTGAGAAGCACAATTATCGTTCATGCGGAAGCATAAGTGTACTTCAGCATGAAGCACAACTCTTCTTGTCGCATGGTGTGCTTAATGCGGAGAAATGAAACAAAAAAAAGAGGGAAATAAAAAAACATAACAAAGCAAGCAAGGTCACTAGAAAGAATAAAGCCTGGAAAAAACCAGAAAAACACATAAACATGTAAAGAAAAGGGAAAAAAGAAAATTATTCTCCCACGGGTGAGCCAGCACGAAGTGGGGAAGGTGTTGAGTGGTTGTTCGTAGCCAAAACAAGAGGGTCCCTCTATTAGTTCACACCACCTATCCATTGTAGATATTAACCGTCACTGGTTTTCTTGGCTTTTCTGAGAGATTGAGATTGAAAATTCTTATGATTGACACAGTCACCGCATGTATCAAGTAGTCCAGGGAGGCGACTCGGGCGCCCTAGCCACCGCCGCCCTCGGCCTCCCTCCTCCCCTCCTTCCCCGCCGCCGCTGGAGGAGGCCGGCGAGCGAAGCTCGCCCGGCAGACGACGGACAGCGGGCCTCCCTCCCTTCCTCGCGAGGCGACCCTCTAGCTGAGATGCGACGGCGTCCCTAGGCATACGGCATGGAGGCGGAGTTCGCGTGCTCGGGTGGCGGCCCGATATGATCCCGGCAGCGCTGCGGGGGCTGACGGCGGCGGATCTGGGGTTCCCCACCCCAGATCGGTTCGGTGGTCGGTCTCGGGTGTCGTCCATCGGTGGCACGCGCGTTTACTGTCCTCCTTCATGCGGGCCGCAAGAGGCGTTGGCGTGTTGCTGGATCTGAACAAGGTGGGGGCGCCATCCCCTTCGTGAGGGATGACAGCCAGGTGGTGGGTCCTTGTGGCGTCGACGGTGGTTGCGGATCTTGGGATCCCGCTCCCGGGGATGTTGGAGGATGAGGTGGCCCGTGCAGGAGAGATGGGCTCTTCAAACAGATCTAGGTGAAAGTTTGCCTTTGGCTACTGCCAAGGCCGGCGATGGCGGCGCTGTCTATGTCGTTCCCTTCCTGAAGGCATCGCCGAGGAGAAGTTCAAGGCCACTCTCTGGTACCTCCGTTGGAAACCCTAGATCAGTAGATCGGATGACGGCGACGCTCTGGTGTCGTTTCCTCCTTGGGGGCGTCATTCATGGAGGTATACATGGGCTCGAGGGATCAGTGGTCGACATCTACGGTGGAGCGGCGTTCCCTGTGACACATCGGCGTCGTGGAGTCTCGACGGCGAGGCGCAGCAAAGTCTCGGCGACGGATGCGTGATGATGAGCGCGCATAGGAGGAGGTGTTGTCTGGCGTCGTGGGGGCGTCGACGGCAGGACTTGCAAGGTCAATGCGCCAGTAACTATTCTGAAGATGGATTGATGGAAGGCGGTGGCGACGACCTATGAGGGTGCGTCAGACCAGATTGTACCACTGACCCGGTATGTGGCTCGGTCGGGTCCTCCGGCTTTAGATGTTAGAGAGGTGAGAGGTCTGGGTATGTGGCTTACACTTTCTGCAACCCTTCATCATTGGATAGGAATAGCGTCAGATGTTGCCAAGAGGGCGGCTTCGAACATATTGATGTATTGCTTTGTAAGATCTCTGTGAATAATTAATAAAGTGACTGTCAAATGTAGAGGCCGTGGATCATCCTCCTTTTAAAAAAAATGTATCAAGTAGTCCAGGGGCACATTAAAAAGTGAATATTATGCACTCTTTGATAAGGTGGAAATAAAGATAACCAACATCCACTTTATCCTAACTCTCTATGTTACAATTGTTTGTGCGCATGTCTATGTGCAATGGCGGATCGAGCCATGGCTCGGGAAGCTCGGCTAGCAAATTCCAATGAAACACTGCAAACATATCTAAGATTTAAGAAAAAGATCTCTGTATACTTTGCCCGTGCGTTAATAGCATACGATATATCGGTCATTTTCGCCCATGCCCTTGCAACAAAGAAACCGTTGGTTCTAGATAGTTCACCATTATCATGGTATTTTAGTAGTCGAACAGTATGCTCTGGTGGCTGTCTTGGAGTGGGCGGTGGAGTCAACACGTGAGCCGTTAGCATGTTCAGGGTCGAGCTTATATGGTGACAAGAACAAGCATATGCCCAATACCCATATGGAGGAATCTATGGCGAAGAAGTCAGGTTTCACCATAAGCTTGTTATTACCTAACCAGGTAATACACCCTTATGTTGTATGCAACCGCACTGGGTGTTGACCATTTACACTCAACAACTATATGTTTCGTATTAAAGTTGGAGAAGGTGTGACCGAGATGTACTCATGAGTCTCACCATCATAATAAAATTGCTAAACTTAGAATGGGAGGAGATTCACGATATATTTGTTTTCAACAAGATCATCGTAGCTATATAGATGCCAAGTATGTCACTATTTTCTCCGTCTTGCAAACGATGTCTAACAATAACAAAATCAAGCCAACTGATGTCCCTAGAAGGATCGTGACTCATGAGATGTATGTGATTGACAAGAAAGAGCATGAGTATTAATCCCCCAATCACAGTAGTAGTGGAGCTTACAAGGCCACTACGGACCCCCACTACACCACAAGTATGAAAAATCTAAACATGTCTCTTATGAAGAATTAAGTATCATTCATGGTTCGTAACTTGAACAAGATATACTTGAAGAACAAGTTCAAGAACAACTAGCAAAATACTCAAGATCAAAAAATGAATAGTAAAAATCAAAGTTAATTCTGTTCCGTACTCGTTATATTTTTATTTTCAGTGTTAACACAAGATCACAACATATATACAACATCATTTTGTGTATTAGGGTCTAGTCTAGCCCTCAACGGAAACTGAATGGTTGTCCCCTCAGATTCGAATGCAAGACACAAGGGGAACTTGCCGATACTTAACATCCATCCCAACAGCTAGCTGCACTCGTCCACCTGCTTGTCAAATGAAAGAAAGTTAGCCTATTTGACCTCATTTTAGTGCTATACATTAGCACACAGAACTTCTTTTTATGTTGTCAAAGACCAACAGTCTTTTGGAAATTTATGAGCTACTAGCTAATTGCCCATGTGTTACACCGGGGGCATATATTTCCAATGGTTCAACACAAATCGAGTCCAACATATACCTTACACCCACAATATCCTGACGCATGAAGTGATTTGATTTGATTGAGTCACTGTAGAAGACTTGATTTGATTTGATTGCCTGTGTCCGAAATATAACTAGAATGATCGGACTTGATTGAGTTAATGTGACTATCATACTTCCATCAACGGGGCACTGCAAAAAATTTGATTTGATTTGTTTGAGTTAATGCATGATGTGGGCAAGGGAAAGCTTCACCAACGGACATACGACAACTAACACCCTTTTAATGTTAAGATGTTTTATTTATGTTAAAATGTTTGGCCTGAGGTTGGTTCAATTCTGGCCCCGTCAACGCCTGTCGCGGCCAAACCAACCGGGAACCATTGCGTACAAAAAACAAATACCTAACCCCTCTTGTGTAGCTATGTTCGAATAAAATCACTTGAGAAAATCTGAAATAGAAATGAAAGAGATGGGTGGAACAGCAAGAAGTGATGAAGAATTGAAGCCGTGTACAAACTTTTTAGCAAGAAGAACAAAGTACAACTTTAAGAGGCCGTTCGGAAACCCTCCACTGCAGTTCCGTTGCGGAGCGGAGCGGCTAACAGCCTGCTCCCTGCGCTCCGCTCCGTGGTGAAGGAGCAGAGGGTTGCCGAACACAGCCTAAATGTCTACATGTAGATCACACGCACTGCTGGCCAGCACGTCGGCGTGTTTCTTATTCTGGCGAGACAAATGAACATGACCACACAAGTACAAGCAGTTCTGTACGTACGTAGTATAGCAAGACCACATCAATCTATATCTAGAGCTAGACGTGTACGTACAGGACCCCTGTTGATGCTCGTTCGGTATTCGGTAGTGGCATCGATCAGCAACCAATCCGACAAGCGTGCACAGGTTGGTTAGGGTTTGTGTGCAGACCGATGTATCAGCGTCGGAAGCTCTGCGGGCGGGGTGTCTCGGCGTTCACATCCCTGAGCTTGACCACCGTGTACACGCTGGCGCCGGCCAGCGCGCCAAGCGTCGGCGCCAGAAGGTATATCCACAGCTGCCTGTAGTTCCCCGTGGCCACCGCCGGCCCCAGCGTCCTCACCGGGTTCATCGACCCTCCCGTCGTCGGCCTGTCACAGCCACACACACGCACACGCACACGCATATGCATCAGAAACTACTTCATATCTCTCACATGCACGTCGCGCTTCCCAACTGCCTTACCCGGCCACGAGGATGTTAAGCGTCACGGCGGCTCCCACGGCGATCCCGGCGAGCTCACCCACCTGCATGCAACCACGGGAAGAAATGACAACTGAATCGTGCAGAAGCAGCGAATTATAAATTGAGCACGCGGCGGCGAGGAGATACGTGGTTAGGGAACTACCGCGCGGGTGTCGGTGGCGACGGCCGTGACGACGAAAAGGAGGTTGAAGGTGATGATGAACTCGGTGAAGAAGGCCTGGGCGGTGGAGACAGTGACGTCCGGGACGGTGACACCGCCGGAGAGGAACGGGTGAAAGACGCCCTTGAGCGCGAACCCGGCGCAGATGGAGCCCAACACCTGTGCAGACACGTAGGCTGGGACCTGCAGCCAGGGAAAGTGCCGCAGCGCCGCGAGGGCGATTGTCAGGGACGGGTTCAGGTGTGCGCCGGAGATGTGGCCCGTCGACAGGATGATGGTCGTCACAGCCAGGCCGGCGCACGCCGCGTTCCCGAACGGCGAGATCACACCGCCGTACTTCTGGTTCACGATCGGGGCCGCCGTCGCGAAGAAGATGAGGATGAACGTACCTACGAACTCCGCCCCGAGCTGCACAAAACGCCATTCATCGATCAGCATTAATTGCTCAAAGCTTAGGACATGCATGGGTATTACTCCTAAAAGCGAAGGAAAAGCAGTTTTAACATGCTTCCTTTTATCCATTTTTTCACTGAGCACACACACGTAAGGACATCTCCAACGCTATCCGTAATTTTCTTCCTTATCCCTCCATGGACAAAGGTATCAGTTCATCCATGGACATGTATGCGAAAGACGGTCATCCGACGCTATCCACATACATTTAAAGTCAAGTCTCAGCAAACCAGAGAAAATTCATCAAACCCAACAGAATTAATATACAAATCATCCATACATAACATGCAACTAAGTCTAGTACAACAGTAGTTCAAATTCAACAAGATTAACCGGATGCTTTAACAAGTTTTAAATGAACAAATCTTGTCATCCAACACATACTGCCATTCAGGTTCATCCAACAGTTTATGTACGCAAATGGCCGCCCTCTATCCGGTGGTTCACAATAATGGTGAACTTGCATCGCTAGTAGAAAAAGGGTCTTTTGTCCCGGTTCGTCAGGGCCTTTAGTTTCAGTTGGGGTTACCAAACGATACTAAAGGTATTTTTTAAAATAATTTTTTATTTTTATTTTTATTTTTCTGTTTTTCTGTTTTTCAAATCTTTGAATTATTTGACAATTTAATCTCTAATCACCCCTCATTCCAAATCGTCTAACTTTCCGGCCAGTCACCCATCCTCTCACTGCTCCAATCCGAGCACACTTAACATTCGAGTTCTATCACCCCTAATTTCTAAGTCTGCACTTGTTGTTTCCTTAAATATAGTAAGCTATCAATCCTATTAACCCTTGGGTCTTGATGTAACATGATTTAAGTTTTTGAATTCCAAATAATTATTAAAATAAACAAAAATAAATGATTAATAATAATATTCAATTTTAATGAAAATAAAATAAGTAATAATATTATTTTATTCATTTTTTGCAATTTATTCATTTAATATGGCATAATTAATATCTTTAAATCTGTAAATCGAAATTCAACAAATAATATATCCATTATTATCAGAAAAACCTGAGGAATCCAAATATGACATCATGTATTTAAAAAAAATATTTTTCATAACACTTTTTTTCGACATCGTATGCAAAAGTTATAGCCGTTTTACTTTTTCATAACACCATCCAAAGACACATTATCAATTTTCAAACCTTTCCCACTTCATTCGCTATTTTTCATACATTTATTGATTTTTTTGAGCTAAATGACCTTAAAATTAAAAAGCACTACAAATGAACTCTTCAAACATTGAAACTTGGCATGGTATCATCATTTCATCCACATAGCATGTGCTAAAAATTTGAGAGGCTTATGGTAAAAACTAGATGCACTTCGTGTACAAACTGAACAATCCTTTCGAAGTATCAGAGTTTTGGACGAAAACTCATCTGTTACAAAGGCATTTCGTTTTTATAACTTATTTAAACTCCAGAGTTTTTGTGCGTTGAACATGCATCATTCAAAACCACATCATCAGTTTTCAACCATTTCCCACGTCATTCGCTATTTTTTATGCATTTATTAGTTTTTTAAGCTAAATGACCCTGAAATTGAAAAGCACTATAAATGAACAGTGAAAATGTTAAAACTTGGCATGGTATCATTATTTCACCCACATAGCAGGTCTAAAAATTTGAGAGGGTTACGCTAAAAACTAGATGCACTTCGTGTACAAACTAGACAATCCCTTTCGAAGTATCAGGGTTTTGGATGAAAAATCATCAGTTACAAAGGCATTTCATTTTTTTAACTTACTTGAACTCCATAATTTTTGTATGTTCAACATGCATCATCTAACATGTGCGTAGGAGCAAAAATAATTAAATTAAAAACTATTTTGAAACTCAAGTTATTCAAAATCTAGGGTTTGAAGCAAATTTGAACAAATTCATATTTAAACCATTCAAATTCGAAAACTAATTGTACAAAAACAAACTAGACAAAATTTTGAATCTAATGCAAAAAGAATCACTCAAAAACATCAAATATCCTAAAAGATATAAGCAATTTAAAACATAAACTAAAAACAGGAAACAAATAGAAAAAACAAAAAAAACTTTCAAAACCCTTTAGTACCGGTTGGTATCTCAAACCGGGACTAAAGGTCTAGCCTTTAGTCCCGGTTGGAGATACGAACCGGGACTAAAGTCCCAACCCCTTTAGTCCCGGTTCGTGTCTCAAACCGGGACTAAAGGCTTTCACCTGTAGTCCCGGTTGTAGATACGAACCGGGACTAAAGGGTATCCTTTAGTCCCGGTTTGAGACACGAACCGGGACTAAAGGTATCGGCCCCTTTAGTCCCGGTTGGTATCTCCAACCGGGACTAAAGGTCCCGCTCGAACCGGAACTAATGCCCGACTGACACCTGGCCGCTTGTACCGTGACTAATGCTCACATTAGTCCCGATTCGTAAGACAACCGGGACTAATGTGTAGATCGAGCTGTGACGAAAGCCCTGTTTTCTACTAGTGCATCCAGCCGACCAACCACGTCAGAAAATATGGTGACAGTTATCTGGATGGCATACCGTCGATAAAATAACGACTTAATATGACGTCATTGAATGATGTGCATGTCATAGGACGCAATGTGCTTTCGCGCGTGAAAAGAATCATGCACGCATTGTCGGAAGAACCCCCTTCAGCTCATGCCTACAAACTATGCAGATATTGCCAACCACGCATCGCACAACAACGCACCCACCATGGTCGAGTACCTCTCATCCTTCGTACTTTAAAAAAAACGACATTATGTTCAAAAATAAGCTTAGTGGCATTTGGCCGAACACCTGTTGGGGATGGACGTTGTCGATCGGGGGGTGAGTGAGTGTATCTAGATACTGACCGGTCTTGGGTGAACGACGCCGTCATAAAAGGCAATCTAGCACGTCGGCGCTGGTTACGGAGGTCCGGCAATGCTATCGCACGGCCAAAGAGGTACATTGGCGGTGTTGGACGAGGAAGGTGCAAAGCAAGGGGAGAAGAGATGAAATGGAAGAAAATGGCAACACGGAGGTGTCGGAAATCTTACGTGGTTGTTGTCCGGCATCGCGCAAAGCCCCTAATTTGGTTGCTGATGTGTGAAAAAAATACGTGCGAACCACGCCTTTGATGGCAAACCATGTTCAAATCACGTGGTCCAAACCTATGCGGGTGGCTTGATGGTCGATATCCACTCCTCGTTGTGTTGTCCCTGTAAAGTTTGTACGCACAGCGATTTCTAGGCCACACGTCGCAATCTCTCAGAAATACTGTGTGTTGACTTGATGACAACCTGCGATGTGACTGTGAGCGGGTGGATCATCTATAACGTGGCATGCTCGACAGTGAATATAAAGTTGCGTCTGAATTAGCTTAATGGGCATGATCATCCAGCACTAACCAAAAGTTGCAATGACAGTTTGTTTTTTAGCATAGCATGCCGATACCTCCATCTAGCACTAACTAAAGTTCACCCGCAAAAAAAAAGAACTAACTAAAGTTGAAATGTCAATATGTATATTACCATGACATGCCGATACCTCCTCAGATTTTATACATGCTCCCACAAAACACAATCATTCCCCAATAATTTTGCGACGATGGTGGACTTGATGGTTTTCAATCTCAGTTCATGAAAAGTTTCAGCACCTACCAAAGAATTGCTCCCTTTGTTTTTAAATATAAGCTCTTTTAATGATTTCAATACGAACTATATACGAAGCAAAATGAGTAAATTCACACTCTACAATACGTGTACATACATCCGTATGTAGTCCGTATTAAAATCTATAAAAAAACCTTATATTTAGATATGTAGGGAGTAATAAATGTCAGTGATCTTTGTTCGCATTTCGGCAAAAGGAGAGAAAAGTTCTATTGAAATTCGAAAAAAATGATATTTTAGAAAAAGTTTTGAATTCTTGTGTATTCGGAAATATTTTGGCCAAAAGGAACTTTTCTAACTACCATACCAGAAACAAGATGTATTTAAACTCTAATTCATATGTGGGATACATCATAGATTCCTATGGAAGGTGGCTGTGCTAAATAAAAGATGCATGATAGAGGACGCAAAGTATCTTAGCTCGAGCTCAAATGATCCCATGTGAACGGTCAAATTTAAAAATATTGAAAAATAAATCATGAACTTTTTGTTGACAAACATTGAAGAATTTTTGTTGTGCTTGCAAAGTTTCATCAGGAAATAACATTCATGGAAGTCGTGGAAACAAAAAATGATGATCCACCAATGCTATTTTTGAAAGCATTTTGGAGCATCAATTTTGTATTTTGTGGCACAACTTCCACGTCCATCATTTCGTAATGAAACTTTTGCAAGCACTCAAAAATTTAACCAATGTTTGCCACAAAATAAATTCGTTTTTTTAATTTATTTACAACTATTTTTGAATTACTATTCATGGCGGCTGCATATGAGCTAGAGCTAAGAAGGGGACTTCCCAATGATGGCCTGGCTACTACAACAAGTCTATATTCCCTTCTAAAAAACAATTTTCATATAGCTACTATGCGAGTGTCTAGGAAAAAGAAAAGGTGCATGCATCTACCTTGCATCTGGTAGATGGCCCATGAGAGTTGTATATGAAATTTTGCACTATGAAGATAATAATAACATGAGCTAATGTAATAATTTACTCCCCAATACGACGAGCCTCAGGTAGGATACCAATTACGCTTTATTAATATGATTACCACGGATGTTGAGAGTGAGTACGAAATAAATTGCATGTTGAGCATGTTAAGCGCACACCAGCGAAATGATCTAGGTCATTGGATTTACATTGTTTGATGGCTGAGATTAATTGAAAATATAGATGAACTGTGTTTTTTTTGCTGAAATCACTTTCAGTGTTGCGGGGCTTAGTTTAGGTAAATGGACAAAGTATCATCCGTAAATTATGTCTGAATTTTGCCTAATTTCGTTGTGATTGATGAAACTCATTCGATTTGTTGAAATCTGACTTGAAATATATTAGAAGGGTTGAGGGTGCTTTATTGCGCCGTTCTTGTTGTTGTTGTTTTTTAAATACTCACTTTGTTTCCAAATATAAGGTGTATTATTGTTTTAGAAAATCAAAGATTTTTAGTTTCATCAAATTTGTAGAGAAAATATCAAAATCCATAATATCGAATTTCCATATTTTGTTCTGTGAATTTCCATATTTTCTCCGTGAAATATTGTGGACGTTGATATATTTTGCTCTGAATTTGGTGAAAACTAATCCCCCCTCATATTTTAGAACTGATGGAACATTTAGTTTATGTGTATTCTATTTTTATTTATAATGTGGAGATTTGATCGGCCCTTCGTGGTGTGATTATGTGTTATCTGCAAACAACTGACATTTATCTGGAGAAATTTATGCGTCGGTGGCTGCATGTACATACTACATTGGTGCTACAATATCACATGGTGACTTTTCTTTCTTATTACGGGTGGAAGGGTGCTGGGGATAAATATGTTTTCCTAGACGGTTGTTGTAGATTGATTTAAAAAAGCGTTGGTCGACTCATAATCATCAACCAAATCCAGATTGAATATGCCAATTGAATGAAAGAGCTTGAAAATTAGGGAACATGGTGAATTTAGGAATTTAATAGGGGAGCTCTTTGAAAGTTGCAACCAAGTCACAAGCGGGTGACTTTCTTCTAAATTGAATACCTCAAGTAATTATGAGGCCTTAAAAAGTACGTAGTAAGATTGGTGTATAGTATAAAAAGAATTGAATGATAGAGCTTGAGAATTTTTTGACCTAGTCAAAATCGGATGACCCAATTCTAGTTGGAGAGCCAATTAAATGTTCCCTCTTTAAACCTAGGGAACTTATTATTTTTTTGAACTTAGTGTTATAGAGACTTTCAGCATGCTTATATACAACAAAATAAAATGTGTTTGCTGCATGATTTTTTTGTAAGCTATATAACTTGTCGGTCAAAATATCTGCATGGGCCTCATACACACATGCTTTTGCGTAACTGAATACATGGGTGTCGATCTTGTCTTCTTCTTTGGCATAAAAGCGGTCGTCGTCACTGCTCATCCTAGCCACCTGCTTCTGCTCGGCGGCTCAACAAAGAGCAGCATGGGCTTTACACACCGCAACCTTGGTTTGGACCATGTGACTAGCCGCGAGCCCTCCCCCCTCCTTTGCATAAACGCCGTAATCGGTGGCACACAACTCCGATTATATCTGTATAGAGTGAGGGGAGAGCTCCTCCTTCTTTCCTTGGATGGACACACACGTGGTGTGCAACTACTCTCCCTTAGCGCTAACTACTTCCTCTTTGTGGCGGCAACACAGACACCATCTGTGGGGAGGATGGGTTAATGTGCACATTACCTTGGGGGCTGCTGGGATCGGTACAACCACCCGAGATTGCATATCGGCGATGATCATGAGGACGGAGCGTCACGGCGACGACGTGGATGGGTGGGAACGAGGGAAATTTCTGAGACTAGGGTATGTGGGTGGTGGTGGAGTGGCGCTTGACCGACCAACTTTTCATAGCCACTCTTCTCTCCTTAGGCGCCATGCACGCCAAGTGGGCATGAATGCGGGTAGGCAGATAGGTGAGTGGTGTGAAAACCACGGGCATCAGCCAGGGTTTGGTTGGGTCCATTTAGAGTCCAACATGGCCGCTGTCCAGATTCCCCTACTCCGCCATTTTTTAAGGCGCAACCGGGGATTTCATACAGCCATCTATGTCCAGTCTAATACGTTCGTCAGCTTAAATTGTTCTATCTATTTCGTTATTTTTGGACTTCTCACATTGAGGTTTTCGACGAACTGTTTTCACACACAAAAAACTGCTTGGAAAAAACTAGAGCTGGAAGCACACTTTGCTTCTCATGGAAAACAATATGTGCCTCCATGAGAAGCAAATATGTCCTTTTCATGGAAGCACAAAAACAAATCACACAGAAAAAGTTAGTTATTTCTTTCCCTTTTCGAGAAGAGCTTCTGTCGGATTGAAATCTATGCCAACACGAAAAGAAAATTTGTACTACTTGTGGAAGCACATTTTTCTGTTATGCAAAAAAATGTTGCGGATTTTTTCTTTCCAAAACCTAGGGAGAACCAGGAGAAACCCGAACAGCCAAAAACCCTAGACACGAACCGGGACACGAACCGGGACTAAAGGGTATCCTTTAGTCCCGGTTTGAGACACGAACCGGGACTAAAGGGTATCGGTCCCTTTATTCCCGGTTGGTATCTCCAACCGGGACTAAAGGTCCCGTTCGAACCGGAACTAATGCCCGACTGACGCCCTGGTCGCTTCAACCGGGACTAATGCTCACATTAGTCCCGGTTCGTAAGGCAACCGGGACTAATGTGTAGATCGAGCTGTGACGAAAGCCCTAAACCCTAAACCCTAAACCTAAACCCCAAATCCTAAACCATAAAATCCCTAGACACGAAACAGGAGAAACCTGAACAGCCAAAAACTATATGAAAATCCCCATCTAAAATTCGAAAACGAATACAGAAAATAAAAACTAAAATTCAGAGAGTGCGCCCAGCATGCGACATGTGACGGCCGCTAGACGCATCACTTGTTGTGCTCTATGGGCACCAAAAAGGACTACTGGAGGTCCACTGCAAAGAGTAAAGCAAAATTGCTCCCTTGCTTGTTTTGATAATTCATGTCAACATACATATTGTTGGATTAACATTTCTCTTGAGTATATTTCAGAAAAACTTTAATTTAGGCAAGTGAATGGATGGAGATGTAGACCCCTCAAGCTACTAAGGAACCATGTTGACGAAGCACCAAGACTCTAGATTTTCTTTCTGAGAGAAAAAATGGCGTCTTTCTAGTACTCCCTTCGTCCAAAATCAAAATGTAAGATGTTTTTATACTGATACATTTCGCGACGGAGGGAGTATATTTTAAGATCTCCTAAATTATTTTACCATGGGTATATTAGATGAGTTTTTATTCCAGTTTTTTTAGAAACACTACTCATGCTTGAGAGCAACTCCACATTCTTTACAACCAACCAACCCTCCCCTCGAACATTTATCTTTCGTTTTCTAATGAAACAATGGAAAAAAATAGCTCAACAGCGGTACGTGTTTTGGGAGTCCTTATTTGCTCCCTGCGAGTGCGCGCGCACGCATGACGCTCCAAGGATACAGTCAAACTATTGTATTGTCTCCTTTCTCCGGTCATATGATGATCGCGCACTAGTCACATCCGTACGTCCACGAGTCATATATAGCGACCAACAAAAGTGTAAGAAAGGAAAGGAAAGAAATGATTTCCGAGCTAGACCAGGAAAGATCAATGGATATAGCTTGACAGTGTGCAGGATACGTGCGTGCATGGCTGCAAGGCGGATATACCTTGCGGGTGAGCGAGACGTCCGGCGCGGCGATCTCCACGACGCAGGCGTTTGGAGACACCCACGCCTCCACCGGCAGGCACTTGCACCGCGGCGTCGACTTCCGGTCGTACGGTAGCGAGTCCTCCTGAAGCCTCCCCGCCGATGCCGGCGCCGACGAGCTAGGTTTCTCCGCCCCCGCGGTGGCCTTCATCGCAGCGCCTCAGCTCAGCAGCCAGCACTATCTGCTATAATTTCTTTTCTTTCTTGGCTTCTTTCTCCTATGGTGAATGTGATGGAACGGGAATGGGAATAGGAGGAGCGGTGCTCGCTAATTAACGGAGTACATGATGGTTTTGCACAGGTAATGCTAGAGCAATGCAAGAATTAATGGGCTCGAGGATCACAGTGCCGCGACCGATGGCTACTACTGACGGTACATGATTGGATTTTGTTGTCAACTTTATTTTGTTGTTTTTTCATCTGGGTGGCAAACAAAGATAGTGGACAAGCGGTTTGCATTTATCCGGAGGCTTTTCAAGATTTAGTGCCATGGAGATAGTGCGTGTAAATCCAGCCTAACTAGGTGCCAGCTTTTTGGGACAAGGAAGGTAATGACTTCTTTTCTTTTTGGTGTCTTTTCATTTGTAGTGTCTCGATGGATGGATGGTGGTGATGGCGTGCTCACATGCCGCGCAGGCGTTTTCTCGCCGGCTAGCTATTTAGCTAAGGGGTCCCAAGGGGTATGTACTACTGGAATATGGAATATGGAGGTTTGTAGAGTGTATTTCATCGGGATACAACGCAAACATGACCTTCGCCAACTTTCAGAAAATAAAACACTAGGCAAAAGGATGACACTCGACAAAGGATGTGTTCACTGAGTACCTACCACGTGACACTATGCACTGTCAGATAAAATGCTCTAAGTACAAGATAAAGATCAGGTCATGTTAATCCTAAAGAAATAATGCTAACACTATTGTCTAGATTGTGAGCTTATGCCTAGTCCATTATGATATCCTGTTATGTCTTTGTATAATATATAGGCCTGAGTTACATGTGTTCAACTCAAACATCTAGCCCACTGCTTTTTTTTAAATAGTTTGGATTACTCACCACATATGTCACATGGTCGTCTAAGCCACTGCTAACATCCATCTGCAAATGTGGCATCGTCATCTTAAAGTCATCATACACAAACCCTTTTTTTTTACCTTGGACTTGAACCATTAATCACGAGTGTGTTGAAATATAGATGGGCTTTAGACCCATCAAACAATTTCCAGAAAAATCTCTAGAGGCAGATGTGGGCGTTATGACTAGCTGGTGGGAAAAAAAAACTAGAAGGTTATAAATTTAGTACGACCTGAGAAAGTTGAGAAATTTTTAGACTTCCTTCAAAAGGATTCTTGTCTACATGTGTAACATCCCAAAACTTTGGAATGTTATAATAATTATTAGAATGATTGTTTGTTTGCTTGAGTGATTGAAAGTGAGTGAAATTTGAAACTTTTTGAAAGTTGATGAGAGGGAATGAAATGACCTTCCTAAAACTTTCACTCTGCATTTTGATCACCAGGAATTCAAATCCATTTCATCACAAAACCCCAGAGTGAAGATGACATGACTTCTTCCATTTAAAGAAATGAAAGGGGATTTGAAAATGGTTTGAATTCCCATTTGAAAATATTTCAAATTCAGAAAACTTTATGCAACTCAATGATTTTCATGAGAGAGGATAATATGACTTCCTCAAATTTTACGAAATATGATTTGGAAGTTTAAAAGAAGGAATTGAAAGAGCTTTTGAAAACCTCTGGATTATTTTGAAAATCCATTTCATATTTGGTCCCTATTCAAATTTTTCAAAGTATCCAAACCCCTGACAAAAATTTGAAAGGAGTAACATGACACTCCAAGCCAGGGGGTAATTTGTGAAGTTTTTTTGAATCATCAAACCCAAAAAGTTATTTGAAAAATATTGGCAAAATTAAATAAAGCCAATTAAGGCATTTTCTGAAAAATGATTTTTTTAATGTATTCAAATGCCAGAATAAAAATATCCATTAAATGGCATTAATTATTCTGTTAATTTTGATATAAAATTTGACTATACTTGGAATTTATTCGAATGCTTTAAATGATTTTGAAACGTGCTGGAATTAATAAAGAAAACGGTAACGGTTTTATAATAAAACGGGTCGGCCCACCTCCTTAATACTCTCCCGAAATCCCTCTGTAACGGTCGCCCGATAACTGCGCCCCTCCCTCTCTCCCACTGACAAGCCGGTCCCACCGCCCGATTCCCTCTCTCGCGCGGTCGTCCCCATCCTCACGAGCGCGACGTCGTCGCCAGAGGTTTCCTCTCCCGTGATCTCCTCCTCCTGTCCCTCCCCTTGACCCCGAGGTCCTATATAAGGAGCCCTGCCTCCCCTCGACCCATTCCCCCCCTTCGCCCCTCTTCCCGTGCCTTTCTCTTGCCGGGATAGCTCGCCGGAGTCCACCACGGCCGCCACACCTTTGCCGCGCCACCGCTCAACCCTGCCCTCCCTGAGCTCTCCCGAGCCCATCACCGAGCTCCCCTTGCTCGCCCGCACCTCCCCATCCCCTGCCCGAGCCTCGGAGACCCCCAGAGCCGCCACACCGTCGACCTCGCCGGAGTCCGAACCGCCCCCGAGCTCGTACCGCTCATCTCCATCGTCCCCAAGCTCGTCCGACGCCACCACTGGACGCGCCACTCATAGCCGCGTCGACCAGTGCCAACACCGTCGTCGGAGACCCACCAGAGAGCTCACCTGCATCACGCCGTCGCCGTCGCCATCGCCGGAGACGCCCATCGCCGGCAAACCTCCCCTGTGAGCTCCCCCTCTATCCCCGTCCGTCTGATCTTAGATTAACGCATAGGATTAGAGCAGTTTATAACGCCGAAGCGTTTTCTTCTAAGGTTCGGTCACCCGCTCGTATTCGCCCGCACACACACGGCCACAGCCAACCAGAGAGCGCCACGTCACCCCCCTGTCCGTTAGTATTAGTTTTTTCTTTTTCTGTTTTCTTTTAAAAAACAGAAATAGTTCTGATTTTGTTTTTAGTATATATTTTATGTTTTTAAATATTTTAAATTGATTCTTTTTGCATTAGGTCACAATTTTATTCTAGTTTCTGTATATGCCAAGTTTGACCATGTTTGAACATTTAAATTTGAATTTGAACAGATTTGATTTAAATTTCGTTTTCTGAATATCATGAGTTCTAAAATGAATTTTTGAATGATTCTTTTTCCTACTTGTCACTAGTGACCATAGCTATCATTTGGTAGAGTTTGAGAATTTTTATAATAATTGTACATAGTATTTTCAAACCAAACATGATCTGTTTAGTTTCATATTAGTTTATTTATATTGATTTACTTTGTTTTATTTTGAAAATCTGAATATGATTTACATTATGTTTTAGATTTCATTTAGTTTTGTTGTTCCAAACCTTAGTAATTTACTTGCTGTTAACAAAAGTTAATTTGTTTAGTTTATAAATTTTGTTGTAGCGACCTATACCCTCTTTCAAATAGGTATAGTTGTTTTAAAAGCAAATTTGTTAGTAACAATTCTTTTAACTAAAGTCTTAAGTAATTACATTCTGTTTTCTAATAAAATTTGTAGTAATTCCTTTCTGTTAAGAAATGCTTAGTTAATAAAAATAATTTAATTTTTGCTCTATTATGATAGGAAACTATATTATTTTCATTAGGTAATATGTTATAAAAACAATTTAGTTTCATAGAAACTCTTTTCACAAAGTTATAGATGACTTAATTATGTTTTATAATAAATGCTTTTACTATTTATTTTCTGTTAACTTAGTGGTTTTATAAAAGTGTTTTCTCTTATGTTAGTGTTTCACTCATTGTTAAGTTTATTAGGCAAACATTTATGTTGTTTAGGATGTTGTTTTCACAGTTTTAGTTGTTCTTCAAAAGTAATTATTTTTGCTAGTAAAATATTACTAAAACCCTTTTATTATATTTTACGTTGTTTTGGGTTTTGTGTTACTTTTGAATTTGTTGGAGTTTTGTGTTTCAACTTTTGTCTTAAGTATTTCCTTCATCAACCTTGTTGCTTTTGTTTTGTGTTACTTTTTGTTAGAATTGATTGCTAGTATGATTGCTTATATGTATATAATGTTTGTTATATAGATTTTCATCGGAGAGTGACGTATAGTCTATCAAGTTATTTCTGAGAGCGATCTTTCTCTTCATCAACAGTACAGGCAAGTTCACCTTGACCATCTATTTCATACCTATGCTTTTATTGCATGTAGTGACATCATTCAACATATCCCTCCCGTAGTGTTATTGAAATTCTTGTAGTTGAGTAGAATGCATGAGGTAGGAACCCACCACTTGTTACTAAAGCCCCGGGAACGCTAGTTAGTGCAATGCTATGCTAAAGTAGACGGGGTCTGGTATGAGTGATCGTGAGTGGTGTGAAGAAGGACTCCACGTCAAAACGACGACTTCATGAAGACATCTTCAAGTCCTGCATCTTCAAGACCTCAAGACTTCAAGACTCGAGAAGACAAGTTTTCAATACACACTACTGGGTGAAGGATGGTTGATTGGGCATCCCTGGAGAAACCAGTGGATGGCCGGGATGCATGGAGAAGCGCCATGACATCTTGCGGAAAGCTTCACCCAAACTCAAAGAGAAGGATGAATACTTCATGCCCGGAAGCTTACCTGTGTAGCCACAAGTCATTATGGGCTCTGGCTTGGTTGATCTTTGTTGTGACTCTGCTGGGCAGTGCTACGAGATGTAGTCGACGTTAGGATTGGATGGGCACTGTCGGACAGTCAGGGAAACACTCTGAAAGACCATGTTTCTTTCATCCTGTTCTCAAACACCAGGTAGTGCGATGACTTACCAGGAGGGAAAGAATCTTGTGGGTAAAGTACACAACACTCTGCAGAGTTAAACCTAATCGATTAGCCGTGTCCCCGGTTACGGACAATTTGAGCTTCTAGACTTGGATCTATCTCTGAACTCTCAACACTGGACTGATAACTAATTGTGGGCAACTTAATGATACTTATGGGCATTGAGACATTGGTTGGCGGAACCATGTCATGATAGGTAACTCCATAGTGAAATTCCTGATATTCCTTTGTTGTAGGAAAACAAAATCAGCTTTTATGTAAAAACTTAGCCACAGAGCCATAAAGCCTTATTGCATATAGTATGGTTTATTCTTCTGTTCTTCTACGGTGATCTTGCCAGCATATTCAAAATGCTGACCTCCACGGCTGCAACGTCTCATGTTGCAGATACTCTTCTACGACGGGTAAGAGTACGATTCAGGGTTACGGTCCGCACTCAATCTGCCGTTGGTGTTATTGGGACTCCACTCCCGTTGACTGTATTCCGCTGCTATTGTAAGGTATATATCAGTTTTACGTTGTTACATGTGATTGCACTTTGATATATACATTGATGTACTGTGTGTGCCAGCATACTGATCCAGGGATGGCACACAACACACAGAGGCTTGACTCGTTTTGAGTCGGGTCGCTACAACATGCTATTGAAACATGAGTGGTTCTTATGCACTCCTACTCTAT
This sequence comes from Hordeum marinum, assembly GCA_022496015.1. NCBI lineage: Eukaryota > Viridiplantae > Streptophyta > Magnoliopsida > Poales > Poaceae > Hordeum > Hordeum marinum. The sequence continues at coordinate 561,599,848 of CM039678.1, forward strand.
CGCCCGCCTTCTCCCACGCACGTTATGTTTCCTGAACGAGGCGAGCTCAGACCTATGTCATGTGTGTGCTTACTTGTTTCCATTCAGGAATGGATAGTTAATTGAAAATGTATTACGACTCATTAATAAACCCTCAATGTTTTTGAGACATCGGAGCGTGGGATGTTACCAACTTGGGTGTGGGTCCATCCCACGTCTTCCTACCACGATGAACTAGATATTGAAGGCGTCGACAACCCTTGTTGTCACATAGATCAGATCAGATATGTTCAACCTCATTGCTCAAAAACCCACCGTTATTCCACTCGCTACTACTTCTTCTGCCGATCCATCCTATCTACCGCGTGAATGGTTGTATGGAAGAGCAGGCCTCTGGAAATAAGCCCTTTGTGATCGTGCACCAGGAGAAGGGAAATTGGGCTTTTGAGGAGCATATTCGAAGTGAATATTCGCTGTGGTTCGCCGTCATCTGCTACTTCGACTACATCCTCGTCTTCTTTGGCATCACCATGACTAAGACCTAGTCCGAGAAGAAGGTTGTTGGGGATACTTCTGCTACCCAAATGCTATTCTTTCATGCCGAATTGATTATATTGTAGCGTATTTCACCTGGTGCATATTATCAGATTGCATTTGATGCATAAATTTTGGTTTTAACAATGATCCACGTACACGTGTCACATTACAATGATGTCTGATTAATAAAAAGTAGTAGTTACAGAGGAAATATCACAAGTGCACTACAATAATAATAAGTGTATATATGTCGCTCATTACTCATAATTAATGGTTTGACGAGTTGTCTAGGAATGTAATGAGTGTCAGACGATGTTCAACATGTAGAGCGTTAGTATAAGCCGCACATACTACATGAATTATCAGTGGATGGACCAACCAGGGTCCAATGGACCGCTTGCTATGTAATAGGAGATTTGGCCTCTCGAAGCGCTCATTGAACTACCTCATCCGACATGGGTATGGAGGTTCGACTCAGACTAGGCCAGATCCCCAGCCTCTCATCTGGGGTCGCCTCCGTAACGATGCATACCGCAAGGTTATTGAACCTCGTTTCTGCCATCTTCTCCATCGCTAGGAGAGAACAATGGGCCATTGGAACACTGGTGACCCAAGCTAACACTGTTGACCCGATATTTTTCCCGCGTCCATACATAATGCTACTCCATGTCCGTCGTAGATACCCCCCCCCCTCCCGCAATTCTTCTCGCTGTCCCGCTCATCTGTTATTTTAAGCACACAATAACATTCAAAATATATGCATATCGAAGATATCACAAGTTAAATATATTAACATATTGCACATATACATATAAATTAGAGTTCACAAGGTAACAAGCAGTGTGTCATGACATAATTTAATGTTTTTGACGTTTTTCTAGACTAGGAACCAGCATATATATCGCCATAACATCCGTCACCATTTTTATGTTTCATTCTCATCATTCGTTATTCTTGACTCTTTACCCCGCGGTAGAACATCGTCTCATCCCTCTCTACATGACGATTGATGATATCGGCGAGCATCCTCCGAATGCGCTCATGCTCTGTCCAAAAGTGAGCAAGCTTAACTTCATTCTAATTCCCTTAGGACCATTTCTGCTACGTTGAATCACTTCCCAGCAGTGGTCCTGCATGTACATAGTCATCAATGAAGATCCTAGCATCGTAGCCAAACATGAGCATGATTTTGCTTGTCGGTTTTTGCTGGCAACAGAAGCTAATGTTAAATTTGTAGTGCAAAGATGGCATGTTCTTACGGTCGGACTTATGACACCTCAAAAGAGCAACATTGAGAACTTTCTTCACCCAGGGGATTAGTGCGATGACGATCCAGTGTTCATTGATGTATAAAACAATTGAACTGTAACATGAGTGAGATTGACATCGAAGTAGTCAGGAGTATATGTACAAGTATAAAGAAATAAACTTACTTTCGAAGTAAGGCACGACAAAGTTGTGCTTATGCCAAGGACTATGAAGAATGGCCTTGTAGAGGTAAGCCGCAATAATATGCTGGTCTTTATCAGAATCCACATTGGCGCAATGCATGACATACGGATCAAGGAAGGGAACTTCGTCATTCCGGAGTATTGGATTTGTAACACGACAGTGCGACCAAAGCCTCATTAAGGACGGCCTAATTATGTCCATGTAGAGTGGGTAGATCACCGAGTATCCCAGCTATTCACTCCATAAGATAGAATGCTGGACTGTGAATGTAAAGTTGCATTTGTAATTAATTTAGTGGGCATTACCATCCAACACTAACCAAAAGTTGCAATGAAAATTTGCCTTTAACATAACATGCCGAGACGTCTAGCACTAACTAAAAGTTGAAAGGGCACCATTTTTATTACCATGACATGCCGATACCTCGTCAGATTTTATATATGCCCTCCCTCGTTTTTCAGACACCATCATTACCGAATGATTTTTCGAAGACTGATTGAGGTTTGTCATGCGTGTCACAGGTGATCGACACGTTCGAAAGGGAGGCAAGAGCAACCACTGTCGTATCTCAAGGTTATATTTAAAAAGAAGAGTTCTCGTGTACAACGGAAATGTCTGAAATATATTGACTGAAAGGTTAATCTATTTGCTTCAGTGACATTCGTCATAATCGCACTGAAAGTGAGAACCCGAGTTTCTAACTACCTTACCAAAAACAAGTTGTATTTTAACTTCAATTCATGTTTGTGATACATCATAGCGTCCTATCAAACGTGATGAAAGGAAGCAGGGAGAGGGCAACATTACGTATTCGAGAGGCATGCATGCAGAGTCCTATTTGCTTGGAGGCATAGGGTGGGATAGAGAGGTCCATAAAATGAGGACGTTGGTGAGCCAGGCTAAAAAATTCAGCACCTGCGTCTTCGTGCGCATGCATGATGCTGCAGGATACAGTCAAACTATTGTATTATCTCCTTTCTCGAGTCATCGATACGATGATCACACACTAGTTACCTCCGTGCGTTCATGAGTGACCAACAGAAGTGTATAAAAAGGAAGAAATGGTTTCAGACAGCCAGAGTGAGAGACAGATGGATATAGCGTGGCAGCGTCCATAGCTGTGAGGCGTATATACCTTACGGGTGAGCGAGACGTCCGGCGCGGCGGTCTCCACAATGCAGGCGTTCGGGGAAATGCACGCCTCCACCGGCAGGCACTTGCACCGCAGGGTAGAATTCCGCTCGTACGGCAGCGAGTTCACCTCAAGCATCCTTGTCGGTGCCGGCGCCGACAAGCTAGGCTTCTCCGCCCCCGCCGCAGCCTTCATCACAATACCTCACCTAAGCTTTCTACTTCTTTTCTGTTGTTCCTTCTTCTCTTCGACATCGAATGTGATGGAATGGAAGTAGGAGGAGCGGTGCTCACTAATTACATGATTGGTTTTGCAACGGTGATGTTACAGCAATGGAAGGATTGACTCGAGGATCAACCAATGGCTACTACTAACGGTAGATGATTGGATTTTCTTCTCAACTTTATTTTGTTATTTTTTTTATCTGGGTGGTAAAAAAAGATAATGGATACGCTGTTTGCATTTCACTGCATTTATGCGGAAGCTTTTCAAGTTTTTGTTCCAAGGAGATAGTCCTGCGAAATCCAGCCTAACATTTTGTGCAACTGTGCTAATTTGTGAGACAAGGAAGTCACTTCTTTTTTCTATGTCATTTTTCTTTCTTGTTTTTGTATCTTTATATTTATCATTGGAAGGGAAAACCCTCTTGTCACTTTATTGGATATCACACATAATATGAAGCTAGGGGTATCACCCGCAAAATATTATGGACGAAGGGTAAGAGACAAGAGATGCTCTTAGAATCATAGTAATGCCTTGCTAAAAAATGTTCCAACCAATTTGCTTCCCTCAAAAAATTTTGAACGTGAGCTACGTGATGCCATGCGCAATTTCAAAACAGTCTGCCAACACTACTACATCGAGACTTCGTACTTCAATGATTATTTTGCAAGCTTGTGTGTGTTGCAAATTATCTGATATTAAACCGCTACCTTCGAGCCAAAAGATTCCGTCCTCGTAGAAGATCTAGGGCTTCTGCCATTGCTGCGTCCAACACAAAATCCGTCAGTGCCGGAGGCCCGAAAAAAGAAAAGATGGGCCAGCTTGATGACTAAACAGTGAACAAATTATTCCAAGAAGGTTCCTTCCGCAAAACAATTGTCGGCATGAAAGCATGACCCAGAGACCACCATGGGGTCTTCATGCTTCGATAGCAAGAATGGTTCCTGACTAGGTGGGGAACAACTCCCATGTACCGAGGAAACTCCCTTGTATCATGCGATGCAAACATTATTATGGCCACGAAGCCACGCCAGGACGGTGACTCATTATTATGGGGGCAGCCAAAGACTTATCAACGATATAGAGATTAATCCATTTGAGAAAATGATCATTGGTCAGGTGAGTATCCATCTTTTCACATAAATGCATCCCTCTGAGAAAGGCAAAAGTTTTAACCATCATAGCATTTTTGTTATGGACATTAGCCAACTCAATAACCACATCCGAGCAAAAACTCAGGTAGATCATTCATGGGATAACAGAGATGTCAGTATTTCTCACAAGGCATGACAATGGTTCAGATGACATTCTAATATGATTGCACGAGAAGTTTGGGTATATAATAATCTCGATTACCTCCAACTTAGTTCTTGTGAAGAAATCCTTCCACAAGCATTATTGAGTCTAACAAATTTAAAAGTACGGGCTTAAGTATCTCTAATATCTACTTATTGTAACAAGATCTTGGTTAACTAGGTAAAAGATAAAAAGAACTACTCCCTCCGATCCATATTACTTATCGCTCAAACAAATGTGTCTACCACTGAAATACATCTAAGATACATCTGTTTAAGCGACAAGTAATATGGATCGGAGGGAGCAACTAACTAATTTAGCTAAGAGAATAAAAACTTTACAGTAGGTTTCAAGACCTACCCCTACTTGGATATATCACGCACGCAACTACGAGCAACTAGCATGGGCATTTCAAGTTCATCAAGTGGTAGTCATAGGATATACCTCCCGTCCATGCATGTTCACATGTCTCTTCCTTATGATGTGTTCCTTATTTCCCGGCATATATCAACTTCTCTACAAAAATAATTAGCAAAAATGTACCACAACAACAATAGAACAAAGAAAATTTTCGTGATTTTTTTTTGGTTTTGGCAAACTAACTACGGATAGAAACAAACTAAAACTATTATCTAAGTATGATTTCTAAACTTAAATAACAAGATATAACTAAAGAAACAACAAAGCAAAGTGCTGGAGCAAGACCAACATGCGTGTTTTGAAGCTCTCTATGAGCTAGAGTACGAACACATTACAATTTTATTAGAAATAAATTTGTCGCCACATCTTGATGTAGATGTGAAAACGACCTCCACAAGCATAAGCTTTGGCAAGCCCAGGCTCAAGAGCTCATTTCGTAACTGTTGTATATCCCAGAGCCTTGCATGGTTTCATGTGGTGAAGTGGGATGTGATGGCTTTGGTGGTTTATCTGTGAGATTTTGTGAGGTCGCTCATATTGATGGTGGAGATTTGGAGCCCACGACGTCCAATATAAGTAACATACGGTTCATCTCCTTCATTGTTTTTGGGCCTCACCTTAAGTTGGGGTCCATCTTCTTATTCCTCCTAAACATATGGTGTTAGGAACCGGGGTCTAAGCATGCAATTTTATTTTAGTGGATCATACAGAAGCACGAAAATCATGCCGTACAAAACAACTGCCATCTTACCAGGGCTGGTCGGTATGCCAAAATATTGTATCGGTCGTACCATGATCGGCTACTAGCAATCTCATAACAGAGATTCAGGCTCGACGATTTTACTTTTATAACATGGGTGGGCTTGATCATACAACGGTTGACACAATGCAGCTGCGGTGCATGCGTCACTCGAACACTGTGTCCTGAGTCAAAAGCACCTGGTTATGTATGATAAACTTCCGAGCTGTCAGAACACAACGAGACAACACTCTATGTAGGTTGAACCCCACACACAACGTGCACTCTATATTCATACACAATTAGGCACGCAATGTGTTAGAAACAACATGTATCATAACACAGACTCTAGGGCTGAAAGCAAATACTCAAAGGCTCTATTGAACAATACATAGTTATATGCACCGATGTCACGTGACCCAACGTAAAACAAGCATCGATGAAAGAAATTATGTCTTAGCAAAGACAAGTTTAACCAATGGCCGAAGAGGCCTGAAAGAAAATACGACGACCCTCCAAAGGCACCAGACTACCATTTGAGGACCTTGAAGCTACTTAGTCGACACGGAACACCACCTAAAAACCACCATTAGGTTTAAGGGTGTCCGCTGCAAAAATATTAATTAAGAAACAATAAGTGCAATTGTACCCAACAAGACTTGCATCAGAACAATCTATAAATGCTCAGGTATCAATGAAGATGATTGTGGACAAATTTGTACAAATTTCATCTTTGACCTTTAGCTATACATAAATACAACTACCAGGAGTTTGATCAAGGTAAGAGAGCGCACATGACTCCATCATCCAGCTAGTCGTCACATCTATACACCACCATGAATCCTCCCTTGACTCACCCATGAGGAAACAATCCAAGGTACTGACGCTTGTCTTGGTAGTTTTACAATATCCATTTAGGTTCCCTAACAATCGAGTACATATCACAAAGTAGTCACATAACTGCAAACACGACTATTCAAATCTATCTATACTTACTTATACTAATTTGAGACTCCCAAGAAATTACCACGTTACTCAGAATTTACGAGCCGTTCATCTGGTGGGACCGAATTATTACGGTCTAGATCAAATTGAACATATAATAAACTCCCATCTTATAACATAAAAAAAGTGAGACCTCACGTTTAATCATAGAGAAATTCAATGTGTTACCAATAACACATCATATTGTTGTTTCTCCTTCCGTATTTCCACTTGACTCTAGAGTCCTAGGTTCAAAAAAATTATATCTCCCCTTCCTGTGCTCCTCGGCTCTTCCTTCTTGAGTCCGCCGCCGCCTCTCAAGCTTGAAGCCTGCACCATTGAGACCACCTTCTCCTGCCGTGAATTTTCCACAATCCTGGTCATATCTACAATTGCACGCCCTCCGTTGTCTCGCCAGACCCCCCAGCCATGACTACTTGCTTGCACCCACTAGGGCATCCACTCCAGCAAATAGGATCCATGGCCCTGAGGGGATAGTCAGCATGTAGATCGACGGATGGTAGATGTCCAACTTGTGCGCAGTCACCGAAACAACAGAATTTTGACCTCAGCTACTATCAACGACTTCGTCACGGACGGACGTGGTCATCACAGATATGTGCTACTCCAATCTCCTATGCATCTTATCTACTACCTCTGTCCATAAATATAAGACGTTTTAGAGACTTGTATCAAGTCTCTAAAACATCATATATTTATGAACAGAGGGAGTATCATATTGTTGAAATCATTGGTTCATCCTTTCTCTCTCTCTGGGACTGATTTACACTTCTAAATGTTGATCCTTGGTGCTTGACGATATTTTGATGGTATAAAACGCCCATACAGTATACTATAGTGATTTAGGGAAGATGTTTCCCGTGGCAACTCAGGAATACTCCATTAAAATTGTTTCCATCTGTCTAAATGCATTTTAATTGATGTTCGTACAATAATCATTTGAATTATTATCTTAGTTTGTATCCTATAATATAAAGAATATAAAACCATGGCGTTCTCTACATGAAGGCTTCTACTGTGCTTGTCAGGTGCTTCTCATGGACTTTCGGCCAGTACTGAATCAAAGACGATGGTACACGATCTCAGGTAAGAACGCTGGCACAGTTTGATCCCACTAATGCAGTTAGTCTTTGTTTGATTTGTAGCTGTTGTTGCCATAGATCGTTGACAGCCTGACCGCTTATTCTGTCTATAGTACTTTAGGAAACTGTGTACGCCTGAAAGATGAGTCTAGCATTGTCTAGCACAATGTGACGAATATTTACATCTAGGTCATGGGAGATTCAACATGATTGAAATCCAGTTTCTTCAACTTCCTTGCCACTAAATTAGTCGTAACTTGCAAGAAAGGGTAACAACTGATACATCTTCATCGTATTTACTTTTCCAAACTCTTTTGCCTTTATTTTGGACTGTAATTTGCATGATTTAAATGAAACTAACCCGAACTGACACTGTTTTCAGCAGAATTGTCTTGGTGTTATTTTCGGATTGACCTAAATATTTACGGAGATTATTTTTGGCATTAATAAAAAATACTGACGAAGGTATCAACCGGAGAGGGGCCATCCACAGGACACAAGCCCACAGGGCGCGTTCACCATCCTGGCCACACCTAGCAGGCTTGTGGACCTCCTGGAGCTCCACCGACTTCAATTCCAACTCTATATATTCCTATTCGTGGAGAAAAAAACAGGAGAGAAGAGTTCATCGCGTTTCAGGATACAGAGCCGCCACCACCTCCTGTTCTTCCTTGGGAGGCCAGATCTGGAGTCCGTTTTGGGCTCCGGAGAGGGGAAATCGACGACATCATCGTCACCAATTTCATGATGCTTCTCCGCTGTTTGTGAGTAATCCCATCGTAGGCTTGCTGGACGGTGATGGATTGGATTAGATTTATCATGTAATTGAGTTAGTTTTGTTAGGGTTTGATCCCTGGTATCCACTATATTCTGAGATTGATGTTGCTATGACTTTGCTATGCTTAATGTGTTAGAAATATAAGCAATTTACCATATGATTTTATTAGTAGGTAAAATAAAAAAACATCATGGAAAGCATGACTATTATAGTACAGATGAAATAAATCATGTTATCTAAAAGAAAGAAGGCATATAGCATGCACACATGTGAAAGAGAACATAACATATATGGCACAAAGGGTAGTGCAAGATAAACTAGAGAAAGAAGCTGAAACATAATCTTTAAAAGAGAGAACACGTGCACATACGAAACAGTGACAGAAGTCCCGCTCTTGGGGTCGGTGTCGTCGCCAGCCATGTTGTCGAAGAGGTCGTTGACGTCGGGGAAGAAGTCGTCGTTGGGGAAGTGGTCATCGGTGTCCGGACCGTCCGTGATGAACCGGTCAGTAGTCGCGCAGAGTGCTCCCCAAAAACCTTATCACCTTTCTCCCTGTACAAGACTCAAAAAGGTGCGGTTTCGGAGGCCTACTGTCCCGACCTACGATGCACGCCGCAAGCCGGGATGGAGAAGAACGTAGCAGCAGCGCAGTGCTCAGGAACCGGCGGCGAGAGGAAGAAGTAGTGCTGGTGCATCTCTCTAAGAGGAGCGACCTCCCTTTTATAGGTGCAAGAGAAGTAGGCGAGAGGGCAGCGACAGGAGGTGAAAAGGGGAGGGAGACGAAGCGAATGGACTTCAGCCAAAGAGGCACGCCGTTCGGATTCAGTGTCCACTACAGAAAAATGTTTCAGCTCCCGCATGACCTTTCGTATAGCCGTCATGTGTGGCAAAAAAATGTTGCGCTCGTTCCCGCAACCCGCGGCGCGACGCGACGCGATGAGGCGGGCGGCGGAGGAGGAGCGTGCGTGGATGTCCCTCTTGTTCTCATCCTCATAAATGTGGGGAAAGAACCTCCCTTATAAAGAGATCCAACTCCCTCTAAACTAGCAATGTGGGACTAAACATTAGTTTCATCTCTTGCCTTGCACGAATGGGCTGCGTGGGTCTCTAGGATTTATTAGGAATGCTATTGGGCTTGGCCCATAGTAGACAAAATTCCAGCAATCCCCCACCAGATCCTAGAGGCACACAAAATTTGCCTTTTGGTTCTAATACACTGTTTTATATACCGGTACTGGAGTGGAGACTATTAAGTTGAACTTCCACATAGAATTCTATGCTGCACTAGTAAGCAACTTGAACAGTGGACTGGGCCTTGAACTGCAAGTTTTCTACGAATCTAGCTTCACACAAAGCCTTGACCGATAGTGGGCTACCGTGGGTCTTCCCCGCGGGTGGAGCTTATGCGTCATACTCCGAGACCTTTCATGAGTTTACTAGAGAGAACCCTACTCTCATATAGTTTCTCATTTTCCTGACAGACATTAACCTTCTTTGAACATGTCTTGATGACTTCATGTTATCCTTTGAACTACTCACTTTCATGATCACGGTTTGATTGTCACAGTTCATAAGAATACCCGGTACAGGTTTCTCAACAACAGGCAAGTCATTCAAGAGCCGACGAAGCCAGTCTGCTTCAACCGTAGTTGTATCTAGTGCCGTGAGTTCTGCTTCCATTGTTGACCTCTTTAAGATGGTCTGCTTGCAAGACTTCCAAGAAATAGCGCCACCTCCATGAGTGAATACATATCCGCTCGTGGCCTTTATCTCATCAGCATCTGAGATCCAGTTTGAGTCACTATACCCTTCAAGCACCTTTGGGTGCCTGGTATAGTGAATTCCATAATTCGCAGTGCCTCTCAAATAATGCACAACTCTTTCTAGAGCTTTCCAATGATCATCTCCAGGTTTTGAAACAAATCGGCTCAGTTTGCTAATAGCAAAAGAGATGTCAGGTCTTGTGGCACTGGCCAAATACATGAGCGAGCCAATAATCTGAGAGTATTTCAATTGGTCTCTAGCAATTCTTTGATTCTTTCGAAGCAACACACTAGCATCATATGGTGTTGGAGAGGGCTTGCAGTCACTAACCAAAGCGACTCAAGATCTTTTTCACATAGTGAGATTGAAGCAATGTAATCCCACCATCATCATCCCTCAATAGCTTGATGTTTAGAATGACATCAGACACTCCTAAATCCTTCATTTCAAAGCAACGATATAGGAAATCCTTGACGTCCTTAATAACCTTCAGATTTGTTCTGAAAATCAGTATGTCATCAACATACAAGCAAAGGATAACTCCCTCGCCCCCACCATGGCGATAGTGCACACATTTATCAGCTTCGTTTACAACAAAGCCTGTGGCTGTTAAAGTTCTTTCAAACTTCTCATGCCACTGCTTGGGTGCTTGCTTAAGTCCATACAAAGACTTTAACAACTTGCACACTTTCCCTTCCTGACCATCTACTAGAAACCCATGTCGTTGTTCCATATAAATTTCCTCTTCTAACCTCATTTAGGAAAGGAGTCTTAACATCCATTTGATGAATGAGAAGACCATGTGAGGTAGCAAGTGAAAGTAGAACTCGAATAGTGGTTAGTCGAGCCATAGGTGAGTAAGTATCAAAGAAGTCTTCACCTTCCTTTTGGGTATAAGCCTTAGCCAGGAGCCAAGCCTTGTACTTCTCAATAGTACCATCAGGCCTAAGCTTCTTCTTGAACACCCATTTGCACCCTATAGGTTTGCACCCATAAGGTTGATCAGTTATCTCCCAAGTTTCATTTGCCAAGAAGGAATCCATTTCACTACGGACCGCTTCCTTCCAGTAGTCAGCATCTTCAAAAGCATAGGCCTCTGAAATAGAACTGGGAGTATCATCTATGAGATACACAAGAAAATCATCACCAAAAGACTTTGCAGTCCTCTGTCTCTTGCTCCTAGTAGGAACTTCATTGTTCTCCTCCACAGGATTTTCAAAGTGTTCCATCAAAATGGCAGGTTCAGTAATTGTAACTGGTTCCTGAGTCGATGAACTAGGCATCTCCTGATTAGATGAGGAAGCCATCTCCTTCATGGGAAAGATATCTTCAAAAAAATCGCATCATTTGACTCCATGATCGTACCGACATGCATGTAAGGTACCTCGGATTTTATAACCAAAAATCTATAACCAATGCTATGAAAAGCATATCCCAAGAAAACACAATCCACGGTCTTAGGTCCAAGCTCCCGCTTCTTTGGAATTGGCACATTGACTTTCGCCAAACAGCCCCAGGTTCGTAGATAAGAGAGCTTCAACCTTTTCTTTTCCCATTCCTCAAATGGAGTTATCTCTTTGTTCTTTGTGGAAACTCGGTTTAGGACATGACATGCAGTCAATATCGCCTCCCCCCACCATCCCTTGGAGAGATCCGATGTGTCTAACATGGTGTTAACCAAATCAGTTAGAGTACGGTTCTTTCTTTCGGCCACCCCATTTGACTGAGGTGAATAGGAAGGCGTCCTCTCATGGATTATACCATGTTCCGCACAAGAAGAATCAAATTCATTTGAGAAATACTCTCCACCACGATCGGATCTAAGCCTCTTGATCTTCCGATCAAGTTGGTTTTCCACTTCAGCTTTATAGTTCTTGAAATAGTTCAAAGCCTCATCCTTAGATTTCAGAAGATACACATGGCAATATCTAGTGGAGTCATCAGTCAGCGTCATAAAATACTTCTTTCCACCTTTTGTCAAAACACCATTCATTTCACATAGATCTGAATGTATGAGCTCTAGTGGTGCAAGATTTCTCGTTTCCGCAGTCACATGAGACTTACGAGGTTGCTTAGCTTGCACACACACTTGACACTTAGATCCCTTCACAGTGGTGAAACTAGGGATTAAGTTTAACATCGCTAGTCGCGACATGCAACCAAAATTAACATGACAAAGACGTGAATGCCATACATTTGATTCACTATTATTGTAAACATGATTAACAACTCTATTGCAAACATCTGACAAGGATAAACGAAACAGTCCTCCTGACTCATAGCCTTTACCAACGAAGGTTCCATACTTGGATATTACAAATTTATTAGATTCAAAAACAAGCTTGTAGCCATCTCTACACAGAAGAGAACCGCTAACAAGATTTTTATTGACGCAGGGGACATAATGCACGTTCTTCAGCTGCACGATCTTCCCCGAAGTAAACTTCAGATCGACCGTGCCAACACCACGAACAAAAGCACTTGAACCGTTTCCCATCAGCACGGTTGAAGTGCCTGCGGTCTGATAAGAGAAAAACATAGAAATATCACCGCATACATGCACATTAGCACCTCTGTCAATCAACCAATCAGGAGAATGACATACTGCAAAAATAGTGGAAAATATACCATACCCATCATCCTTCATGTCAATGTCTCCAATGATAACATTAGCGGTCTTGCCGCCTTTCCCAGGATTACGCTTGTCATAGCGATTAGGGCAACTGGGAGCCCAATGGTCAGGATCTCCACACACATGGCAAAGACCTTTCTTCTTGTCATTCTTCTTCTTGAAGTTGGTGTGCTGTACAACCTTGTTCTTCCCATCAAATTTTGATTTACCATCAAATTTGCCCTTGTTCTTGAACTTGTGGGACTGGAAGTTGTTCTTCTGTACCAGATTGGCACTAGAACCTCCCTCAATGCCTTGAGCACGTGTATCCTTTGCTCTCACCTTTTCTTCGACATCAAGAGTACCTATGAGACCAGGGACGGAAAACTCCTGTCTCTTGTGTTTCACAGAGGTAGCAAAGTTCCTCCACGTAGGAGGAAGCTTAGTGATGATGCCTCCGACAACAAACTTGTCTGGTAACATACAATTGAAGTGCTCAAGTTCTCTAGCAAATGACTGTATCTCATGAGCTTGCTCAACCACGGAGCGCTCTTCAGTCATCCTGTAGTCATAGAATTGTTTCATGATGTACAGCTTAGTGCCGGCATCCGAGACCCCAAACTCGGCCTCGAGTGCGTCCCACATATCTTTTCCATTATCAATTGATGCATAAGCATCAACTATGTTCTCACCAAGAACACTCAAGAGAGCAGCCTTAAACAGAGTATCCATTTTCTGGAAAGCTTGCTCCTCTTGACCATCATAATCTTCCGGGTTGCCAAGAGTGGCGTCATAGCAACTCATGGTTTGAAACCATAAGACTGCTCTCACGCACCACCTCTTGTAGTGCACACCTTCAAACATAAGAGGCCTCATAGATGCAGCAAAACCACTTGGGGTAAATTGCCTATAATAAGGTTTTTGGATTGTTGGAAATATGAGCAATTTACCATATGATTTTATTAGTAGGTAAAATAAATAAAACATCATGGAAAGCATGACTATTATAGTAGAGATGAAACAAGTCATGTTATCTAAAAGAAAGAAGGCATATAGCATGCACACATGTGAAAGAGAACATAACATATGTGACACAAAGGGTAGTGCAAGATAAACTAGAGAAAGAAGCTGAAACATGATCTTGAAAAGAGAGAACACGAGCACATACGGAACAGTGACAGAAGTCCCGGTCTTGGGGTCGGTTTCGTCGCCAGCCATGTTGTCGAAGAGCTCGTTGACGTCGGGGAAGAAGTCGTCGTTGGGGAAGTGGTCGTCGGTGTCCGTAGCGTCCGTGATGAACCGGTCAGTACTCGCGCAGAGCACTCCCCAAAAACTCTCTTTTAGGTGCAAGAGAAGTAGGCGAGAGGGCAGCGACGGGAGGTGAAAAGGGGAGGGAGACGAAGCGAATGGACTTCAGCCAAAGAGGCGCGCCGTTCCATCGTGTGTGGCATAGACATCGGCTCATTCCCGAGTCGAGTCGACACTCGAGTCGTGGCAGGCGGCGGAGGAGGAGCGCGCATGGATGTGCCTCTTGTTCTCATCCTTATACATGTGGGGAAAAAACCTCCCTTATAAAAAGGTCCAACTCCCTCTAAACTAGCAATGTGGGACTAAACATTAGTTTCACCTCTTGCCTTGCACGAATGGGCTGCGTGGGCCTCTAGGATTTATTAGGAATGCTATTGGGCTTGGCCCATAGTAGACAAAATTCCAGCAGAAATTGTACGGAGGTCACTCTCCTGCTTAGTTTGCCCTTTTTAGAAGAATAGATGGGATATTGATATGAATGATTAGTGGATGAAATCTCTTGTACTTGTACGAACTGATGCGCTAGGTTTAGTCACCGCCGGCTTGCCGTTTTGCCTGCTCCTGCAAACGTAGAGAACTCCAGTTTGTGCATGATGATTGATTCATGCTTCCCCTCCTGACGTGGTAGCTTCAGATCAGTCATATATCTTACTCTACTGATTGAACGAAGGCAAGTGGTCTTGGATTCAATACCCTGTCAACCCAGTATTAAAATAAAATGATTCGACGATCTACATAGATTTCACGTTTAAAGATTAAAATAGCTTACGCATGAGGAAAAGTTTTAAAATATATTGTCTCTCTTTCTTTATCAGGTTAGACTTTTAGATGAGTTGACTGAAGCATAAATTTAATAAAAACATCACAGTACGGACGAGAGGCCTGAGGAGCTTATACGACAAGTTGAAGCCTTAGCGCCTAAGCGATCCACGCCTGGCATGGATCTTGATGTGGGAAGTAACAATAATATACCATATACGTACGGACGAGCCTGATAAGCAAATGGTATACCTCCCCCCTAGACCTATTTGACCATCACTTGTCCACGCTCTCGGACATCTCGATGTGTACTTGTAGTACATAGATCTCGCTTTGAATACATCAAGTCTGTCCACGCCCCAGGAGGCCCGCCCGCTTGCCTGCCGCTCTGCTAATTAACCCGTATTCATGGCACGTGAACGCACGTACGGGTCGGTGCCATCACATTCCGCCGCCTAATTGACCTCACGCCAAAGAATCTTACAACGGTACGGATGCCTCTTCTCATGCAAAAGGTTCAACGGTACGGATCACAGATGTGGAAACCACCCTCGCCGGCTTTTCTTTTTTGGGGACATACCGTAATGTGCTACCTCTCCTCAAAATAAAAATAAAATCCATAATGTGCTAGCTACGGCCAAGACAGGCCTCTCTGGATGTAGTTCTCTATGTAGGTCTCTCTGGATGTTTGTCCGGAACGCACTTGGGTCACACCTTAGCTCGTCGTCTTGCCAACCCGCCCTTGACCGGATGATATGACCACTTGGTGGCCTTTTTTCCTTTCTTCTTCGGTTTTTTGGGTGTACTTGTATTGTGGCCCCAGCAGACTGTGGATTTTATGTTCGTATCTTTGGATGTTGACTTGGTGCTTTATTCATAAAACGGGACGAAAGCCTATTTCGAAATATGGCCAAGACGGGCTAGAAGAATGATTGGTCAGACCCTCAGAGGGGTCCGGGAGGGGTGGAGGCCTTCGGCTATTGCGGCTATGTGCTACCTGTAGTGGCGGCAAAGAACGGCTCGATGCAAGGAGGTGGAACTGGCCGGACCAGTAACCAGCTGCCTCGTCGTGCTAATGTTAGGATCACATTATGCGGGTCTAAGTTTTTTAAAGCAAAGTTTAATATCCCTTTTTCTCTTTATTCGTGGTTGTATTTCTAACTCTTTTAAATATACATATTAAAAAAAACTTTGTATGAAAATTTGAAAAATGTTAGTCTTGCATTTGAAAGATGTTAAATGTGTGTACAAAATATCTTGTTTAGATACGAAAAATGAATAATGTGAATGTATAAATAATTTTGTTCTTCGTTGTATGGGTGTTTGTCTGTTATCGATAGATCCATCAGAGGACATAGGTTCCCATGTGGACGAAGAGTAGGTATCTTAAACCCAGCTTGGAGGCAAGCAAAAACCCCTTGATCATGGCAATAACTCTAACTCTCTTGCTCTTGCTTTTACTTCAATGCATTATTATGTTATGATTCAACTATCACTTCTTTCACTAGGTGAACCTATTTTGTTCCATGACCTAACCTTGTCACAGTACAAAGTTTTCCATGATCATAGCATGATTAGGAGTTGCTTGATATCATAATGTGGCCCTTCTACATGCTTTCTTAAGATGCTTTGAGTTGTGCAATATTTGATCCACCATGCGTGATGAACTGGAATTGTTAGTGATCATGTTATTATAACTAAGGCTAAGGTCGAATTGGACAAAAGCTAATGTTGAGAGGCCATGTGGAAGAACAAGGTGGTATGTCTCATTGATGCCACCATTAGGACCTAACTTCTTGTCATTTTAAGCCAAGACTGGGTATACATCCATGCGGGGTCTCATGAAGGACAACCTCCATCTACTATCATACCCTGGTTCTGATCCAGGCGTCACAAGTAGATTGAGGTGTTCGTAGGATGCTCTAACGGTTACCAATCGAAGTACGATATGACAAGGTGTTATTGGGACAATCGACACCATAGCAAGGCTTACCAAGCAAAGTACTAACCGGAGAAGTGTGCCTTGCGATTGCTGCAGGGTTAAATCGATCTACTAGTCATCAACCCGTGTATGCGCACGGGCTCATTGAGGGGTGAAATAAATTTATGTGTAGCTTATTATTCTAGTTTAGTGTCTAACACAGATGAATGGCCTAAAATGAAAAGTTTTGCAAGTAAGGAATATCATCGTCCCTCGATGATAGGCTCGTGAACACTTCTAATGTCTAACACGCATGAGTTAGCCTAGAATGCAAAGTTTGCAAGAAAGGAATATCTTGTTCACTCGATGATAGGCTCGTGAAAACTTCTATTTTATATGAGTTTGCAAATACTTATAATTAATGAAATTTAATAACTGAGAAGATGATTCTGATGAATGTATCTATTAGGTGAATTGATATGAGCATCTTAAGATCATCGAATTGCATACTACAATATTAGTGGTAGCCATGGCATATAGATAAATTCTCATTGCATTGGTTGGCGAATATACCACTGTGAATAAATCTTTAGTAATAGAGAATTGAGAAAGGAACAAACATGTCCATGATAAATTCGAGTAACATCAGCATATGAATGTTCTAAATATGCATGTGAGTGATTTTTGTTATCCTCTAAATATGTGAAAATGTCAAGAATTATTAAGAATTTTGTTTAGGGAACACCATATATACTTGTATGAATTCAAGTCATTTATGTGATAAATAGTTTTGTGTGCCCAAATTTATGTGTAATTGATGGTGTTAGTTGACCTCAAAATACATGTGGTTTACTTGTGCGTTGTGTCAGGTCATGGGTGACCTTCGCATCTAGGATAAGGTAGATTTTTTGTTTGGCTTGGAGAAATATTGATCTCATTAAAAATGCCAAAATTTGAAGAAATAAGAGACCTTCTGCTAAATGACGATTCTCCGTAATAGTGTCAACTATCATTTCAATTGCAATGACATCTAAAATGGAATAGTTTTCAAACTACGGCTGCTGATAAAAGTACAACTAAATACAATATGTATGTTAATCTAATACCTATTCAATTGAATGTAATGCTTATGAATTTACAACAAATTTTGCAGGCATAACAACAATTCAGCCATATATCACTCTTTATGTTCAAAGAGAAGTAGTGAACTAGCCAAGTAATCAAATATAAGATTGGAAGTAGTGATAATGTATGCGGACTTGTATTCTTTCATCAATATTGTTTTATTGTCCCTTCCACTTTAAGTTAACATGATATCCTATTTGGCAACAAATATGCATATGAAATATGACGCACAAAATTAGAATGCAAGACAGGTCCCAAGTTAAATCGATTCATGCTTTAATACCATTAGTTTCAACCACATCAAGTGTAACTCAAAATTGACATAAAGATAAAGATCTGGTGGATAATCCTACCATGCATATTTGAAAAAATAATAGTCAAACACATGTGTACATAAAAAAATGTAAATAGCCATGCAGCCTGCATGAATTTCGTTGATCCAAAACTTCATCTATAGACAATTACGGCGACACAATGGTACATCTATATTGTGAGGAGGAGCAATATTGTGAGTTGACTATTGACCATATCAATGGAAGCAAGCATGTCATCACCGGAGTAAACGGAGATGTTGTTGCTACCGCTTTTTTAGCGAGAGGTCGTCAGTGCGAGCTAGAGCATTTTTTTTGTGGCAACTAAGATGAGCTTTCTGGCGTCTTGTATTTCGTATGTCAGGACTAAAATGAGTTCCAGTATAAGATTATCCTAAGATCAAATAAAGGAAAACTATAAAATAAAATACATGAAACTCACTGTATTGCCACGCGAATGGTCCTAATGAAGAACTATATAACATCATGAGTTTGTAAGATTATTAATAAGTGGTAACCGTTGGGGAACGTTGCATGGGAAACAAAAAAATTCTTACGCACACGCAAGATCTGTCCATGGTGATGAGCATCTACGAGAGGGAGAGTGGATCTACGTACCCTTGTAGATCGCTAAGCCGGAAGCGTTAAGAAACGCGTTTGATGTAGTCGAACGTCTTCGCGATCCAAGTCTCCGAGCATCCCGCGATCTCATCACGATCCGTCCTGCGAACTCATCACGATCCGTCTCGCGATCTTGATCAAGGTCCTTCCGATCTAGCGCCGAACGGACGACACCTCCGTGTTCAACACACGTACAGCTCGATGACGATCTCCGTCTTCTTGATCCAGCAATAGGGAGTGGAGAGGTAGACGAGTTCTTCGACAGCGTGACGGCATTGCGGCGATGGTGGTGGAGGAATTCCAGCCGGGCTTCGCCTAGGCACCGCTGAAAACCGATCTAGAGGAGAAAACGATCTAGAGAAAGAAGAGGGCAGCACGTGGCAATTAGGGTTGGCTTTCCCCTCTAAATCCTCTAATATATATAGGAGGGAGGGAGGGGAGGAGCCAACCTCAAACCCTCAAGGTTTGGTCAAAATTGGAGGTGGAGGAGTCCTACTCCAATCCTATTAGGAGTAGGATTCCTACTTTCCACTTGGAAACGCTTTCCACCTCTCCACCTTTTGGGTTTTTCCCACCCCTAGCCGCACGGGCCTTAGTGGGGGCTTAGACCAGACCACCAAGGGCTGGTTTGACTCCTCCCACAGCCCATGAGGTCCTTTGGGTCGAGACACCCCTCCCGATGGTCCCCCGGCACCCTCTCGGCACTCCCGGTACACTACCGATGAGGCCGAAACTTTTCCTATGAACAAAACAAGACTTTCTATATATCAATCTTTACCTCCGGACGATTCCGGAGCTCACTGTGACGTTCGGTATCTCATCCGGGACTCCGAACAACCTTCAGTCACCACCATACATAACTCTATACTACCGAAACATCACCAAACCTTAAGTGTGCAGACCCTGTGGGTTCGAGAACTATGTAGACTTCACCGAGACACCTCTACAATCAATAACCAATAGCGGGACATGGATGCCCATATTGGTTCCTACATATTCTACGAAGATCTTTATCGGTTGAACCTCTATGTCAACGGTTCAGTTAATCACGTATGATGTTCCTTTTGTTCTTTGGTATGTTACTCGGCCGA
Organism: Hordeum marinum; assembly: GCA_022496015.1. Lineage (NCBI taxonomy): Eukaryota > Viridiplantae > Streptophyta > Magnoliopsida > Poales > Poaceae > Hordeum > Hordeum marinum. Next base: position 561,620,001 of record CM039678.1, read on the forward strand.
GATTCAATCGTGGGTATCCGTATACCTAGTTCAATCCCATTACCGGCAAGTCTCTTTACTCGTTCCCGTAATACAAGATCCCGTGGCTAACACTTAGTCATATTGTTTGCAAGGCTTATTGTGATGTTGTATTACCGTGTGGGCCCTGAGATACCTCTCCGTCATACGGAGTAACAAATCCCAGTCTTGATCCATGCCAAGCCAACAGACACCCTCAGAGATACCTGTAGAGTACCTGTATAGTCACCCAGTTACGTTGCGACGTTTGATCACAAGGCACTCCTCCGATGACAGTGAGTTGCATTATCCCATGGTCATAGGAACAAATACTTGACATGTAGAAAACAGTAGCAATAAACTGACCCGATCATATGCTACGTTTGTAGTTTGGGTCTTGTCCATCACATCATTCTGCTAATGACGTGATCCCGTTATCAAATGACATCTCATGTCCATGGCTAGGAAACCTTGACCATCTTTGATGAACGAGCTAGTCTCTTAGAGGCATACTAGGGACATGGTGTTCTCTATGTATCCACACATGTATCTAAGTTTCCGATTAATACTATTATAGCATGGATAATAAACGATTATCATGAGCAAGGAAATATGATAATAACCCATTTATTATTGCCTCTAGGGCATATTTCCAACAGTCTCCCACTTGCACTAGAGTCAATAATCTAGTTCACATCACCATGTGATTCGCATTGTTATGAATCTAACACCCAATGAGTTTTGAGGCTCGATCATGCTTTGCATGTGAGAGAGGTCTTTTAGTCAACGGGTCTGCAACATTCAGTTCGGTGTGTACTTTGCAAATCTCTATGTCATACTGTAGACACTGCTACCACAATCCACTTAGAGCTATTCCAAATGGCTGCTCCACTATACGTATCCGGATTGCTACTAAGAGCCATCCGGATTGGTGTTAAAGCTTGCATCGATGTAACTCTTTACGACGAACTCTTTATCACCTTCATAATCGAGAAACTTTTCCTTAGTCCTTTAGTTACTAAGGATAATCTGGACCGCTGTCCCGTGATCCACTCCTGGATCACTTTTGTACACGGACTCATGGCAAGGCACACACAGGTGCGGTACACATCATGGCATAGTATAAAGAGCCTATGGCTAAGGCATAGGGGACGACATTCGTCCTTTCTCTTTCTTCTACCGTTGTTGAGATTTGAGTCTCACTCAACTTCACACCTTACAAATCAGGCGAGCACTCTTTCTCTGACTGATCCATTTTGAACTCTTTCAAAATCTTGTCAAGGTATGTACTCATTGAAAGTCTCATCAAGCATCTTGATCTATCTCTATAGATCTTGATGCTCAACAATTACGTAGCTTTATCTAGGTCTTCCTTTCTAAAACTCTTTTCAAACAACCCTTTATGCTTTCTAGAAATTCTATATCATTTCCGATTAACAATATGTCAACCACATATGCTTATCAGAAACTCTATAGTGATCCCACTCACTTTATTGTAAATACAAGTTTCTCATAAACTTTGTATAGACTCAAAAACTTTGATCACCTCATAGAAGTGTATATTCCAACTCGGAGATGCTTGCTTCAGTCCATAGAAGGATCACTGAAGCTTGCACATCTTTTAGCATCCTTAGGACTGACAAAACCTTCTAGTTGTATCACATACAACCTTTCCTCAAGTAAACCATTAAGGAAACGATGTTTTGACATCCATCTCCCAGATTTCATAATTGAAAAGTGCAGCAACTGCTAACATAATTCCAACAGACTTTAGCATCGCTACGAGTGAGAAAGTCTCATCGCAGTCAACTCCTTGAACTTGTCGTAAACTTCTTTGCAACAAGTCGAGCTTTACAAATGGTGACATTTACCATCAGAGTCTGTCTTCATTTTAAAGATCCATTTGTACTCAATGACTTGCCGTCCAACGAGCAAGTCTACCAAAGTCTATACTTGATTTTCATACATGGATCCTATCTCGGATTTCATGGCCTCTAACCATTATTCGGAATATGGGCCCATCATCGCTTCTCCATAGTTCGTAGGTTCATCGTTGTCCAACAACATGACCTCTAAGACAGGGTTGCCGTACCACTCAGGAGTAGTATGCGTTCTTGTCGACCTACGAGGTTTGATAGCAACTTGATCCGAAGTTTCATGATCATCATCATTAACTTCTTTTCAACTAACGTAGGCTCCACAAAAACATCTTTCTGCGCCGCGCTACTCTCTGGGTCAAAACAAAAGGTTCAACAACCTCATCAAGTTCTATCTTCCTCCCACTCAATTCTTTCGAGAGAAACTCCTTCTCGAGAAAGGATCCGTTTTAGCAACAAATACTTTTGCTCGGATCTGAGATAGAGGGTATACCCAACTGTTCTTAGGATATTCTATGAAGATGCATTTGTCCTCTTTGGGTTCGAACTCTTTAGGTGAAAACCCTTTTCACATAAGCGTCACAGTCCCAAACATTAAGAAATGATAGCTTAGGGTTCTGCCAAACCATATGGTGTCATCTCAATGGATTTAGATGGTGCCCTATTTAAAGTGAATGTAGTTGTCTCTAATGCATAACCCAAAAATATAGTGGCAAAACAATAAGAAACATCATAATTCGCACCATATCCAATAGAGTACAACTACGATGTATGGATACACCATCATACTATGGTGTTCCAGGTAGCGTGAGTTGTGAAACAACTTTCACATTGTCTTAAGTTGTATACCAAACTCGTAACTCAGATATTCACCTCCACGATCACATCGTAGACATTTTATCTTCTTGTCACGATGCTCTCAAACATCACTTTGATTCTGCTTGAACTTTTCAAACGCTTCAGACTTGTGTTTCATTAAGTAATATATACTCAAATCATCAGTGAACGTAAGAAAATAACGATATCCGCTGCACTCTACAACACTCATTGGACCGTATACATCAACATGTATCATTTCCAATAAGTCAATTGCCCGTTCAGGAAAACGAGGTTTTAGTCATCTTGCCCAAGAGGCATGGTCTGCATGTCGCAACCGATTCAAAATCGAATGAGTTCAAAGATCCAACAACATGGAGTTTTCTTCATACGCTTTACACCATTATGACATTCAGCGGCAGTGCCACAAGTATGTGGTACTATCATTATTAACTTTATATCTTTTGGCATCTATGTTATGAACATGTGTACTACTACGATCAAGATTCAACAAACCATTCATCGGGTGCATGACCATTGAAGGTATTATTCATGTAAACAGAATAACCATTGTTCTCTAACTTAAATGAATAACCATATTGCAATAAACATGATCTAATCACGTTCATGCTCAACACAAACACGAAATAACATTAATTTAGGTTTGTCACTAATCCCGAAGGTAAAGAGAGCGTGTGATGTTGATCACATCAACCTTGGAAACATTTCCAACACACATCGTCACCTCACCCTTGTCTAGTCTCCGTTTATTCCGTAGCCTTTACTTTGAGTTACTAACATTTAGCAACCGAACCGGTATCCAATACCCAGGTGCTACTAGGAGCACTAGCAAGGTATACATCAATACCACATATATCAAATATACATCTGTCGACGATGCCAGCATTCTTATCTACCAAGTATCTAGGGTTGTTCCACTTCAGTGACTGCTCTCCTCATAATAGAAACATTTAGTATCGGGTTTGGGTTCAACTTTGGGTTGCTTCACTGGAGCAGCAACTGACTTGCCATCCATGAAGTTTCCCTCCTTGCCCTTGCCATTCTCGAAACTAGTGGTTTTACTAACCATCAACGCTTGATGCTCCTTCTTGATTTCTACCTTCGCGGTGTCAAACATCGCGAACAGCTCAGGGATCATCATTTCCATCCCTGGCATAATTATAATTCAACACGAAGTTCTAGTAGCTTAGTGATAGTGACTCAGAGAACTATATCAATCACTATCTTATCTGGAAGATAAAGTCCCACTCGATTCAAGTGATTGTAGCACCCAGACAATCTGAGCACATGCTCAATGATTGAGCTATTCTCCTTCATCTTGCAGGCAAAGAATCCTGTTGGAGAACTCATATCTCACAACACGGACACGAGCCTGAGATCCCAATTTCAGCTCTTAAAACATCTCATATGTTCCGTGACGTTCAAAATGTTTTGGAGCCATCAAGTAGTCGTAATGCATGACACACTAAACTATCAAGTAGTCATCGCAACGTGCATGTCAAATGTTCACAACATCTACCGATGATGCTAGAGGGGGTGGTGCATCGAGCGGTGCATTAAGGACATAAGCCTTCGGTGCAGCAATGAGGACAATCCTCAGATCACGGACCCAGTCCGCAATAGTGCTACCATCATCTTTCAACTCTATTTCTCTAGGAACATATAAAAAATCAAGGGAGCTACAGCGTGAGCTATTAATCTACAACATAATTTGCAAAGACACTACTGACTATGTTCATGATAATGAGTTCAATTAATCATATTACTTAAGAACTTCCACTCAAATTGACATCCCTCTGGTCATTCGAGTGATACATGATACAAATTCACCAACTCTAGTCCGATCATCACGTGAGTTGAGTTGGTTTCAATGGTGAACATCATCATGTTGATCATATCTTCTATATGACGTTGTATGTGAATGTAGAGTCTATCACACCCGATCATCATGTGGTGTCTCGACACGACGAACTTTCGCAACGGTACACACTCAGGGAGAACACAATTTATCTTGAAATTAAGTGAGGGATCACCTTATAATGCCACCGTCGTACTAAGCAAAACAATGTGCATAAAATGATTAACATCACATGCAAATCATAAGTGACATGATATGGCCATGAACTTGTGCTTTCATCTCCATCTTGAAAGCACCGACATGATCTCTATCGTCACTGGCATGACACCATGATCTATATCAACATGTCGCCATCGGGGTTGTTACGCCCACCATGCTTCTACTACTATTGCTACTGTTTAGCGATAAAGTAAAGCATTACATAGCGCTTAATGATTGACATGTAGGTCATACAATAATCAAAGACAACCGTGTGGCTCCTGCCGGTTGCCGTACTCATCGACATGCAAGTCGCCATATTCTCTACAACACATGATCATCTCATACATCACATATATCTCATCATGTAATTGGCCATATCACATCACAACATACCCTGCAAAAACAAGTTAGACGTCCTCTAATTGTTGTGGCAAGTCACCGAGCGTCCCGCGGTCTCATTACGATCCGTCTCGCGGTCTCATCACGATCCGTCTCGTGATCTCATCACCATCCGTCTCGCGATCTTGATCACGATCCTTCCTATCTAGCGCCGAAAAAACGACACCTCCGCGTTCAGCACACATACAACTCAATGACGATCTCCGCCTTCTTGATCCAGCAAGAGGGAGTGGACTGGTAGACAAGATCTCTAGCAGCATGACGGCGTTGCGGCGATGCTAGTGGAGGAATTCCAGCAGGGCTTCGCCTAAGCACCACTGAAAACCGATCTAGAGGAGAAAATGATCTAGAGAAAGAAGAGGGCAGCACGTGGCACCCTCCCGGTACACTACCGATGAACCCGAATTTTTTTCGATGAACAAAACAGGACTTCCTATATATCAATCTTTACATCTGGACCATTCCGGAGCTCACCGTGACATTTGGGATCTCATACTGGACTCTGAACAACCTTCAGTCACCACCATACATAACTCTATACTACCGAAACGTCACTGAACCTTAAGTCTGCAGACCCTGCGGGTTCGAGAACTATGTAGACTTGACCGAGACACCTCTACAGTCAATAACCAATAGCGGGACCTGGATGCCCATATTGGTTCCTACATATTCTACGAAGATATTTATCGGTTGAACCTCTATGTCAAGGATTCAGTTAATCCCGTACGTTGTTCCCTTTGTTCTTCGGTATGTTACTTGCCCGAGATTCGATCGTCGGTATCCGTATACCTAGTTCAATCCCGTTACCGGCAAGTCTCTTTACTCGTTCCCATAATAAAAGATGCCGTGGCTAACACTTAGTCACATTGATTGCTAGGCTTATTGTGATGTTGTATTACCGAGTGGGCCCTGAGATACCTCTCCATGACACGGAGTAACAAATCCCAGTCTTGATCCATGCCAACCCAATAGACACCCTCAGAGATGCCTGCAGAGTACCTTTATAGTCACCCAGTTACGTTGCGACGTTTGATACACACAAGGCACTCCTCCGGTGTCAGTGAGTTGCATGATCTCATAGTCATAGGAATAAATACTTGACATGCAGAAAATAGTAGCAATAAACTGACATGATCATATGCTACTTTTGTAGTTTGGGTCTTGTCCATCACATCATTCTCCTAATGACGTGATCCCATTATCAAACGACATCTCATGTCCATGGCTAGAAAACCTTGACCATCTTTGATAAACGAGCTAGTCTCTTAGAGGCATACTAGGGACACGGTGCTGTCTATGTATCCACACATGTATCTAAGTTTATGATTAATACAATTATAGCATGGATAATAAACGATTATCATGAGCAAGGAAATATGATAATAACCAATTTATTATTGCCTCTATGTCATATTTCCAATAGTAACTACTATTACTAAGAAGTGATACCACATAAATAAATTAATATGTTTGACTAGGATTCACCCAATATAATCAATCACCGAACAACAAATTAGTTGACCCCAAACAAAACCAGAATAAAAAAAACGATTCATGTGTACCTATGGACCGTATTTACATACTGGCCGATAAATATCACGTTCACACCTTGCAACTTATACTGTTAAATAATTTTACATCTATTATTGACTTCTATATGTAGCAAAGGCTAAGAGATGTTCCATATAGATTAATTACTTGGTCAATAGTAAGATGATATTGTACATCTTAAAGGGCTAGCCGAAGTGTTCAATACGTACTACTCCATTAGACCTTAAGACATTCCCCCAAGTCTACCACGTCCCATTGTGATATACATGGGTAAGCATGCACTGTAAATTAAACTGCACATACATACATGCGAGCATACACGTACTCTGACCGCAACCAAGTATACCGCGAGTGTTGCAGTCCGAGATAACAATCTTTCTGATTAAGAAACAATCATGAGGAGTACAGAGATGCAAATATTGGAAGAAGTTCTGCATTCATGATACCAGAAGCACATAACAGGATCAGAAGAATAGAAAAAAGGTTGTTCGGGAGATATAAATATTAGATGGGAAAAAAGTTTTGCGTGCATGTTATTTCTACCTCCACCGAGAGGCATTGTTGGATATTCCTACTTGATCTGAGGGGGGGTTCTGTATTTTGGTATTTGCCAAACACATGCGATGAGAAGCAGTAGAGCAGTTGATGGTAAAACTCCCACCGCCAGTGATCTGTGCTGCACAACCCATCTAGTCTGGTGGTTGAGCAATTTTGTTTCTGTATGAGCAAATATAAATCAGTAGGTACGTGGTTAGCTGCAACACTGTGTATGGCTTCTTGTTTTATGCATGAGATGGATGATAGCAATAATTGTTTAAGTAAACATACATATGCTAAATCAGAAGAATGAAGATAACTCGTTTGATAAGAGACAGTAGCCAATCCATTGGTTCCTGATCAAACTCGCCCGGTCCTACAAATTACCATGAAATTGCATATGAAGCCCGCAGCTATAATCATCTTCAGCCTCCCCTTCTCCAAATCATACAGTTTTATCCTATCAAACTTGGCCGCTCGTGTCTGTTGGTAAAACCTGCGATAACCACTATTGATGCTCCTTGAATGGTTGTTGATAACCCACAAGTATAGGGGATCGCAAAAGTTTTCGGGGGTGGAGTATTCAACCCAAATTTATTGATTCGATACAAGGGGAGCCATATAATATTCTCGAGTGTTAGCAGCTGAGTTGTCAATTCAACCACACTTAAAAGACTTAGTATCTGCAGCAAAGTATTTAGTAGCAAAGTAGTATGAAAATAACGGTAACTATGGCAAAAGTGGCAGTAGTAGTTTTTTAGTGATTATAACAGTAGCAACGGAAAAGTAACGTAGCAAGGATCAATATGAGAAAATCTCATAGTCAATGGATCAGTGATGGATAATTATGTCTGATGGCATTCATCATGCAATATTTATAAACTAGGGTGACACAGAAATAGCTCCAATTCATCAATGTAATTTAGGCATGTATCCCATATATAGTCATACGTGCTTATGGCAAAGAACTTAGCATGACATATTTTGTTCTACCCTCCTATGGCAGCGGGGTCCTAATGGAAACTAGAGGATATTAAGGCCTCCTTTTAATAGAGAACCGGACAAAACACTTAGTGAATACATGAACTCTTCAAACTACGGTAATCACCGGAAAGAGTCCCAGTTATTGTCACCCTTGGGGATGCGGATCATAACTCGTAATAGGTGTTTAGAACTTCCAAGATAGGATCAAGAACACATATATATTCATGAAAACATAAAGGTTTAGATCTGAAATCATGGCACTCGGGCCCTAGTGACAAGCATTATGCTGGAATTTTGTCTACTATGGGCCAAGCCCAATAGCATTCCTAATAAATCCTAGAGGCCCACGCAGCCCATTCGTGCAAGGCAAGAGGTGAAACTAATGTTTAGTCCCACATTGCTAGTTTAGAGGGAGTTGGATCTCTCTATAAGGGAGGTTCTTTCCCCACATTTATGAGGATGAGAACAAGAGGGCCATCCACGCGCGCTCCTCCTCCGCCGCCCGCCTCGCCACGCCTCGTCACGTCGCGGGTTGCGGGAACGAGCCGATGTCTAAATTTTTGCCACACACGACGGGTATACGAAAGGTCATGCGGGAGCTGAAACATTTTTCTGTAGTGGACACTGAATCCGAACGACGCGCCTCTTTGGCTGAAATCCATTCGCTTCGTCTCCCTCCCCTTTTCACCTCCTGTCGCTGCCCTCTCGCCTACTTCTCTTGCACCTATAAAAGGGAGGTCGCTCCTCTCAGAGAGATGCACCAGCACTACTTCTTCCTCTTGCCGCCGGTTCCTGAGCACTACGCTGCTGCTACGTTCTTCTCCATCCCGGCTTGCGGCGTGCATCGTAGGTCGGGACAGTAGGCCTTCGAAACCGCACCTTTTTGAGTCTTGCACGGGGAGAAAGGTGATAAGGTTTTTGGGGAGCGCTCTGCGCGACTACTGACTGGTTCATCACGGACGCTCCGGACACCGATGACCACTTCCCCAACGACGACTTCTTCCCCGACGTCAACGACCTCTTCGACAACATGGCTGGCGACGACACCGACCCCAAGACCGGGACTTCTGTCACTGTTCCGTATGTGCTCGTGTTCTCTCTTTTCAAGATCATGTTTCAGCTTCTTTCTCTAGTTTATCTTGCACTACCCTTTGTGCCACATATGTTATGTTCTCTTTCACATGTGTGCATGCTATATGCCTTCTTTGTTTTAGATAACATGACTTGTTTCATCTCTACTATAATAGTCATGCTTTCCATGATGTTTTATTTATTTTACGTACTAATAAAATCACATGGTAAATTGCTCATATTTTCAACAATTTCTTTATTGGAGCAAACAGGGAAACAAATGAGGTACAAAATCAAAGCATTACTTCGGTCATGGGACGGGAGCGAACAGCCGAATCTTTTTTTAGTCAATTTTCATTTCCTCACTTAATTAACAGGGTGTCCCAGGGAAGAGTTTCACGGGAGATAGGTCCCCTAATTTCGGTTCCCCTTCCTCTTTTAACTCCCATTCCCCTGAGCCAAGCAATAAAATTGAAGTCCCATAGACCTTAAACTCCCATTCCCCTCTTCTAAATATCCCGAAACAAACACGCTGTTAATACCATATTAGATTCATGTTCGAGCCCACTCATTCAAAAGACTAAATAAATTGAGAGAGACGGACAATATATTTCATTAACTTTACAGGGATGAGTGGAGTGTACTCTCTACTATACTACAGTTTCAGATGGGAATACGTATTCGTAACTCAGAGTACTACAACAGTACTACGAGGAAGTTAATTAAGTCCCCCAATGTCTACGAGGAAGCCGAGGTTGCTCATTAAGATTTCCTCCTCGTTATTCCAACTTAGATCTACGCATCAACAACAGATCTGTTATTAAACCCTGCCCTCTACTCCTTGACGACTTCGGATCTCTAGAACATGGTCTAGAATTATCTACCGCCATGAATTCTCAAACAATGAAAGTTAGGACTACGTGAGATGAACTTCCTAGGCGCACTTGACATAGAGAGGAAGTCAGACTTCGTTTTGCAAGTGTCGGAGCGGCTGTATCGTTGTACGGGCTCAGAGTCAAGTGATCGTAGTTCCTCTGCTTATCGGAACTAGGAAGAGGTTTTCTACCGTACTCGGGTGGTACTATGACGTTTGTACGTCACTGCCTTGGATTAGATAGAAAGTTTTGCACCAAGACCCCTAAACTTGCTACTACAAACACACGACTGGCTACATATTGTAAATCTCTAGGAAATATTTTTACAATGGTCTCGTAACATAGGAATAGTGGCTATCTGATGCAATTACAGTCGCGAGGCATGCAACCTCGGGTTTCCTTTCCGTATTATTTCTATGTCTATGTTGTTCGGCTATTGAATTTTGGAATCCTAATAATTAATATATGGCTGCATACATCGTTCTTATGCAAAGAGGAGGGGTTATTCTCCTTTTCGAAATGAAATATTGACATCTCTAGAAACTGTTCCTTTTTTTTTGACAAACGATCAAGGGCCAGTTATGTTACACAACACCGAGGAACGAATAGGCAAAGAGAAAAGAAACATCTATATCTGAAATGCCAAGTATTTGGCGCCGGAATTAGAAGACACGTCTCACTCATTTCTATGGTTCTAGACCGCGCAATACATGACATGCTTTTAATTATTATTGTCAATGCTCAGCCTAAAAGAAAAAAAAGAGCACCCCGGATCAATGTCAGACGTTGTGATTGACTATCATGCACTGTTTGAAGCTAAAGTTCTCCTCCGACAGGAGTGATGTGACGAGACGCTGCAGCCGCGTAGCTCCAGGACCGGGACGCAGGGGCGCCGAGTCCCTCACCATCCAGAAGGAGCCATCGCCGCCAATATCCCCGATGCTCCAGCTGCCAGGTGCAAGCATGCCCGGCTGCCGCGACAGGAGTTCTGCGTCGATCCTGTCGAGCACCGTATCGTCCTCACCAAACTTGCACGCGAAAGGAGAATCACTGCCGAGCATCTCGTCCCAGTGGCTGGAGTTGATCAGTTCTAGGTGATGCCCTCGGGAATGGTCCCAGGAGACATAGTGCAGGTTGTGGTTCACGGTGGTGTTCCAGAACTCCTTGGCGTTGCAGGCCACCATGTGCAAGTAGCACTCCGGGGAGGAGACCAGGTTGGTGTAGTCGACGAGGAGGGTGCGCGGGAGGTTGTCCCACCCCCAGATCAGGTACTCGACGAACGGCCGTGACAACACCGTCCAAGCAGAACCTGATTATCACACAACATTAATTGTATCCAAAAACTCAAGTATTTGAACCATAATTTTTTTTTCTAGAAAACCATGCCAGAAACCCACGTGGATACCTGTGAAGTGTGTGAAGATTGTGGGCAGCTCCCCCTTCTCGTTATCGGTGTTCATCCACATCAGATCGCTCGTGCGGTCGATGAAGTTGAGGTCACGCGGCAGTCGCGAGAACACGTCCATCAAATCTGCAGTGGTCGATCATTAGCAGTATAATTCACCAGCAATGAAGGCAGCTATGCGTATATGTGGTACTCACCGTCCTGCGTGACAAGCGGGTAGTCAGAGGCGGAGAGGTTGATGAACCAGTCCCAGTCGGCGCCGGGGCCTCGCAGGAAGGTGGCGGCGGCGCGCAGCGTGGTGGTTACCATGGTGATGCCCCCGTTGGTCACTAGGTTGGCCTTCTCCAGCACACGCACGTTGCCCACGACGGCAAGAACCGGGTGCGTGGCCACGAACGCGGCCAGCTCGTTGTGCTCCGACTCCGGTGCCTCCGCGTCCAGGTGGAGGATGTAGTGGTTCCGTGGGTGGTAGAGCGCGAGGAGGCCGCGGCGCACCATGCCGGCTTCGCCGGCCGAACCAGAGACGAGGTAGGCGAAGCGCGGGGCCCCGGTCGGAGACGGGCGCTGGGTGGCAGAGGAGTGGTACCGGTGAAGGGATAGTGAGATCGACGGAAATGCGATCCCGGAGGCCGCAAGAAGGAACAGGGAGAAGATGCCCCCGGCGGCCACAGAGTGCACCCACCGCAGGTTGATTCCGGCGCACGGGCGTCCGTGCAAGGAGGGGGTGTTCGTATCCAAGGTGACAAAGTAGGGCGGCGAGCCAGCACACTGGTGTTCGTTGCGCGGCACACTGGAACTATCCATGGTGGACAAGGGCGGTTGTGAACTTGTGAGGCTCGCTGCAAATAACTTGCCAGCGGATGAGCAGGAGGTAGACTGCGCAGGCTAAGCTGCAAGCGGGATGCTGCGAACCATTTATGTCAATTGGCTTGCTATATATGCCTTGGTTGACTTGGGAGGAGGCACCTTGTGGCAGAGAGAGAGAGAGAGTGCTCCTAATGTAAAATGAAAAATTGAGCGGTGCCGGTAGGTATCCGCACCTGCCTAGTAAGTGAGCCAGGCAGCCAGCTACACCTTACATCGTATAGTTTTTTATGCATTTTATAAGAAAGTTTCCTTAGTTTATAAATATTGGTATTCAGCAGCTACCCCATTATTGATGTACTTTACATATAGAACCGGCAGCAATGTGGCAGACCTAATCTCTGTCTTCTCCTATGCAATAAATCCAACCTTTTATTTCACTACGGCTAATTTAAATCATCCTTATCTTTTAAGTCATATATCCATTTTTAAAATATTTTTTATATTTGAACTCTTTTTTCCGTAATCTATAAAATGAGACCGGCTGTGGATATATTTTAAAATCATTTAAATTCGAACATACATTTCACATTTTGAAATAATCAATTTCACAATGCTAAACTACACTTTTACGACAAACATCGGACCCAGCCCTAGCGTCGCCCCCTTTGACGACTCGAGGGCGAGTAGGGTTTCGACGTCGCCGCCACCCCTTCATCCCGTCCATTCCAACCCCGCTGCCGGAGAATGGCCATCGGAATGCCAGCACGGGCGCCGGTGAATGTGGAGGAGGCGATCTTGCCGCTTCGTCCCCTGTCGGACGCGAACGGTGTCCGGGACAACGGACCCAGCCGGTGAGACGGCGTCGTTGGATGGCTGGCGACGCTCGCAGGTGGAAGCTGGCCAACATGCTCGGCCGTGTTGGCGGCGGGCCATTGGTGTTGTCTGGTCGCGGCGCGGAATACCACCTAGTCAGATCTGGAGGTGCGCATGCCCTGTCACCTGCTCCGTTTACCTTGCCTTTCCTATGAGTGCGACATTAGTAGGACATCAGTAGTAGCGCTGGAAAATAACAAGCACTGCTGCTAATTAGCATCAACGTTGTATTTGGACAGCGCTACAAGTGAAGCATTAGCAGTAGCGTTGGAAATATAAAGGGCGCTACTGCTAAGTGGGATCCAACGAGCCCACCGACGCTAGCCGTAGTATCAGCGTGGCCCATAATACATCGCTACTGCTAAAGATTTAGCAGTAGCGCTTGCGATGAGGACACCACTACTCCTATTGGGCCCCACTTAGTAATAGTGTTGCTCGTAACAAGCGCTACTACTAAGCCCCATAGAAGTGGCGTGCTGAGGGATACATCGCTACTGCTAATAGTGGCTGGTGCCACCTTTTCACCCACCCCTTCTCCCCCCCTTTCTCCCCCCTTTGCCCTCTCCTCTCCTTTCCCCTCTCCCATCTCTAAGTTACTTCTCAATCATTATTTCCCTTCTTATCTCTTCCTTCTATTTCTCTTCTCTCCCCATTAATGCCCCCCTCCACAATAATTCTCCTCCATAAATGGCGTCTTCAAGTCTATATTCCACATTTATTTGGCTCTCCCTCGTTCCGTACATATAGATCTAGCTAGATCATCTCTCTTCCTGTCCATAGCTAGAGTCTCATCTCTCCTCCCAACAACTAGATCTAGGTAGCTATTTAGCCATCCACTTTCAATACCTATTGGCAGCGAAGGCCTAATGATCTAATTAACCGTGCACAATCTCTCTCCGGGCATAGGTGAGTAAAAAGTTGTGCATTTCAAGAATGAGAATGTGTGTGTTGCGATATGAAGGGATTTGTGTGAGTGACATGCCCCTAGAGTTGCTTATGTTTTGCCGAAATGTCGATTTATTTCCGTATCGGCGAATTTCGAGCAAACTCGATATGTCCTATTTTTAGGCAAGGTGATGCCAATTTTTTATATGACTTTGATGCATGCATGAATTTTGTTTATAACCTTTTTGCTTGTTATACCGTAAAGTCATGAAGGTGAATGGAAGGAAGGTGGAGCGATACTTGCAATCCGCGGTGATGGACATGTATTCAAATAATCAGACTGGGATTAGATGTCATGTACAAGATGCAAAGAAGGAGTCATTTTGGACACTTTTGATTGTGGCAGTTTGAAGGCGCACGTGCTGATGAATGGTTTCATGGATGGCTATACTCAGTGGATAAGTGAAGGTGATGATGAGCACGTTCACATTGCAGGGAATAACGACATGAGGCTAGACGAAGAGATGACCGATTGACACGAATACGATGGCGACGGACATGGTGGCGGGGAAGAGTTCGGACATGGCGGCGGAGAAGATTCCGGACATGGAAAAGAAGAGTCCGGACATGGCAGAGAAGAGGCGACAGACATGCCGCGGTCTTTGATGCTACTAAGTTCAGTCGTGCAGGACTCTCATGTTCGAGACCTCCTTCGCAAGAGCACGACTAGCGACAGTGCTGCTTCTAGAGAGGAGGCCAAGCTGGTGTAACTTGAAGTAGACTCAAAGACTCCATTGTATGACGGTTGCGATCCCGAGGTGACTTGCTTGAGTTTCCCGCTCGAACTTCTAAAGACAAAGGCCAAAAACAAATGGATAGACAAAAGCCTCGATGAGCATTTGAAGTATCTACATAATAAAGTCTTCCCACGGGAAACCTGTGTCCTATTATTGTCGAGGAGGCCAAGAAAATTGTTTGCCCTCTAGATCTGCCGCACATTAGATATCACGCATGCATCAACGATTGCATAATTTATCGAAGGGAGCGCACGGAAAAACCAGTTGTATAGTGTGCAATGCTTCTCAATAGAAAAAGGAAGGAAAGAAAGCTCCTCAGAAAGTTGTATGGTACTTTCAGAGCACTCCCCGTCTGTAGCGGTATTTTGTAGATCCTAAGGAAGCAAAGCTCATGTGCTGGCACGCGGAGAGGAAGAAACCCGACGATGGAGATGATCCGAAGCTGAGACACCTCGCAGATGCTAGCCAGTGGAGAGCATTCAATGCCGAATATCATTTTTTCGGAGAAGATGCAAGTAACATCGTGCTTGGTGCGAGTACCGATGGCATGAATCCGTTTGGAAACCGGAACTCCAACAACAACACATGGCCCGTCTTTGTATGGATGTACAACCTACCCCCATGGTTGTGCATGAAGCCAAAGTACATACACATGACCATGCTGATTCAAGGGCCAAAACAACCGGGAAATAATATTAACCTGTATATGGGGCATATGAAAGAGGAGTTAGACACGTTATGGAAATCGCCAGTCAAGACATGGGACGCCAGCACATGAGATTATTTCTATATGAGAGCTGTGCTGATGACGACGGTGCACGAATATCTCGGTTATGGATACACTTTAGGCCAGGTGTGCCACAGATACTGTGGATGCACGAGGTGTATGGATGATACAACGTCTCAGCAGCTTACGTCAACGAAACATGGTGGGTCTGGGAAAATCGTGTCAATGGGGCATCGTAGATGGCTCGAGAAGGATGACCCTGGAGAAAACATGGAGATCTATTCAATGGTTTGGCTGAGCAACCAGGACCTCCGCGTAAGAGGAGCGGCGCCGAAATCAACGAGTTGTTGAATAACTAGGAACTGTTCCCGACGCCGGGAAAGATGGAAAAGGCACCCGAGCCATTGCTGAAGGTATGGAAAACAAGGTCTGTTTTCTGGGACTTAGAGTAATGGCACAATCACGACATGCCTCATTGCCTTGATCAAATGCATATCTTGAAGAATATCCTCGAGATCTGGCTTGGCACACTCATGAACATGCCGGACAAGACCAAGGACGGGCCGAAGGCAAGGAAAGACTTGGAAGATTTGGAGATCAGGAGAGATCTCCACATGCCCCGTAAAAAGTCGATGGAAGAGACCGAGACGGAGGCGGAGGCGGGGTCAAGGGGCAGAAAATTCAACAAGAAGGAGTAGAATTATTGCCCCCTTCTTGCTTCACCTTAAGTCCAAAGGAGATCGATCAATTCATCAAGTTTCTTATGGGAATCAAAGTCAGTTCCGGTTACTGTGGGAAGATAAGAATATTTCTAGACACCAAGAAGAAAAGGTTCAGCAGGATGAAGTCTCATGACTGTCACATGATGATGACGCAGATACTACCGGTTGCCATTAGAGGTATAATGGAAAAGCACGTCCGTGAGACGCTTACTGGTCTCTACAACTTCTTCGATGTTATCTCTCGAAAGTCCATCAGTGTGAAGTAGCTCTGAAGGCTACAGGAAGAGATCGTTGTCATACTATGTGAGCTTGAGATGTACTTCCCAGCTGCGTTCTTTGACGTCATGGTGCTTCTGTGTGTCCACATCGCGGTCGACATCATCGACCTCGGGCCAACATTCCTTCATAGCATGATGTCGTTCGAGAGGATGAATGGGGTCATCAAAGGATTCGCTTGTAACATGTCCCGTCCCGATGGAAGCATTGTCTAGGGTTATTTGACCCAAGAGTGCATCCCCTTTTGCGAGAATTATATAGGCGGCGGAGACCTTGTTGTTGGTTTGCCCGTTAATAAGCACCATGGGAGGCTTGGAGGAGAAGGTCGCAACAACGGTCGCAGGGAATTGCACGTGGACTAATCGGATCGATGGGACGTGGTAGATGATCATGTGACCTTGCACAAAGGAACCATCGCAAAGAAGTACCATGATCAGGGGATGTGCAAGACGAACGACGAAGTTACTCTAGAGTACAATGCCACTTTCTTCCTAATTCCCCTGAAAAGGGCAGTTCAGATGGATTGCTCATACACGCATTAGCACATGGCCCTGCATCCAAACTCGCATCCTATCAGACATTAAGCGCTATGTAATGCTTTACTTTATCGCTACGGTAGCAATAGTAGTAGAAGCATGTAGGGCATGACAACCCCAATGGCGACAATTTGATGGAGATCAAGATGATGGAGATCATGGTATCATGCCGGTGACGATGGAGATCATGCCGGTGCTTTCTAGATGGAGATCAAAAGCACAAGTTCATGGCCATATCATGTCACTTATGATTTGCATGTGATGTTAATCCTTTTTATGCACCTTGTTTTGCTTAGGACGACGGTAGCATTATGAGGTGATCCCTCACTTAATTTCCAGATAAATTGTGTTCTCCCCGAGTGTGCACCGTTGCGAAAGTTCGTCGCGTTGAGACACCACGTGATGATCGGGTGTGATAGACTCTACATTCACATACAACGGGTGCAAGCCAGATTTGCACATGCAGAACAGTCGGGTTAAACTTGACAAGCCTAGCATGTACAGACATGGCCTTGGAACACAAGAGACCGAAAGGTCAAACATGAGTCATATAGTAGATATGATCAACATGATGATGTTCACCATTGTAGCCACCTCAACTCACGTGATGATCGGACTTGAGTTGGTGAATTTGGATCATGTATCACTCGAATGATCGGAGTGATGTCAACTTAAGTGGGAGTTCTTAAGTAATATGATTAATTGAACTTATTATCATGAACATAGTCAAAGTGTCTTTGCAAATTATGTTGTAGATTACTAGCTCACGCTGTAGCTCCCTTGTATTTTTTATATGTTCCTAGAGAAATAGAATTGAAAGATGATGGTAGTAATATTGCGGACTGGGTCCGTGATCTGAGGATTGTCCTCATTGCTGCACAAAAGGCTTATGTCCTTAATGCACCGCTCGGTGCGCCAACCCCTCTAGCGTCGTCTGTAGGTGTTGTGAACATCTGACAGGCACGTTCTGATGACTACTTGATAGTTTAGTGCGTCATGCGTTACGGCTTAGAATTGAGGCTCCAAAAACGTTTTGAACGTCACGGAACATATGAGATGTTCCTAAGAGCTGAAATTAGGATCTCAGGCTCGTGCCCGTGTTGAGAGATATGAGATCTCCAACAAGATTCTTTGCCTGCAAGATGAAAGAGAAGAGCTCAATCGTTGAGCATGTACTCAGATTGTCTGGGTGCTACAATCGATTGAATCAAGTGGGAGTTGATCTTCCATATAAGATAGTAATTGACATAGTTCTCCAAGTCACTGTCACTAAGCTACTAGAACTTAGTGATGAACTATAAATTGCCAGGGATAGAAATAATGATTCCTGAGCTGTTCGTGATGTTTTGACACCGCGAAGGTAGAAATCAAGAAGGAGCGTCAAGTGTTGATGGTTAACCAAACCACTAGTTTCGAGAAGGGCAAGAGCAAGGAGGGAAGCTTCATGGATAGGAAGTCAGTTGCTGCTCCAGTGAAGCAACCCAAAGTTGAACTCAAACCCGAGACTAAGTGCTTCTGTTATGAGGTGAACGGTCGCTGAAGCGGAACAACCCTAGATACTTGGTAGATAAGAAGGCTGGCAACATCGACAGAAGTATATTTGATATACGAGTTATTGATGTGTACCTTGCTAGTACTCCTAGTAGCACCTGGGTATTGGATACCGGTTCGGTTGCTAAATGTTAGTAACTCGAAATAAAAGCTATAGAATAAACGGAGAACTAGCTAAGGGTGAGGTGACGACATGTGTTGGAAGTGTTTCCAAGGTTGATGTGATTAACATCACACGCTCTCTCTACCTTCAGGATTAGTGACGAACCTGAATAAATGTTATTTGATGTTTTGCGTTGAGCATGGACATGATTAGATCCTGTTTGTTGCAATACGGTTATTCATTTGAATTAGAGAATAATGGTTATTTTGTTTGCATGAATAATACGTTCACTGATCATGCACCCAATGAGAATGGTTTGTTGAAATCTTGATTGTAGTAATACACATGTTCATAACATTGATGTCAAAAGATACAAAGTTAATAATGATAGTACCACATATTTGTGGCACCGCCGCAGAATGTCATATTGGTATAAAGCGCATGAAGAAACTCCATGCTGATGGATCTTTAGACTCATTCGATTTCGAATCGGTTGAGACATGCGAGCCATGCCTCTTGGGCAAGATGACTAAAGGACCCCGTTGGATGGAGCGGGCAAGTGATTCATTGGAAATGATACATGTTCATGTATGCAATCCAGTGAGTCTTGTAGCGTGAAGTGGATATCGTTATTTTCTTACCTTCACTGATTATTTGAGTAAATATAGTGTATATTTACTTAATGAAACACAAGTCTGAATCGTTTGAAAGGTTCAAGCAAATTCAGAGTGAAGTTTAAGATCATCGTGACAAGAAGATAAAAATAACTGCGAGATGATCGTGGAGGTGAATATCTGAGTTACGAGTTTGGCATACAACTTAAGACAATGTGAAATTTGTTTCACAACTAATGCCACCTGGAACACCATAGTGTGATGGTGTGTCCAAACATCATAGTCATGCTCTATTGATATAGTGCATACTGTGATGTCTCTTATCGTTTTACTACTATAATTTTTGGGGTTATGCATTAGAGACAACTACATTCACTTTAAATAGGGCATCATCTAAATCCGTTGAGATGACACCGTGTGAATTATGGTTTGATAGAAACCTGAGCTGTCATTTCTTAATATTTGGGGCTGTGACACTTGTGTGGAAAATGTTTTCACCTAATGAGGTCGAACCCAAGGCGGACAAATACATCTTCATAGAATACCGTAAGATCAGTTGGGTGAACCTTCAATCTCAGATCCTAGTGCAAAGTGTTTGTTGTTTAAACAGATCCTTTCTCGAGGAAATGTTTCTCGCGAAAGAATTGAGTGGGAGGAAGATAGAACTTGATGAGGTTGTTAAACCTTTGTTCAACCAGAGAGTAGCACAGCGCAGAAAGATGTTTCTGTGAAGCCTACGTTAGTTGAAGAGGAAGTTAATGATGATGATCATGAAGCTTCAGGATCAAGTTACTATCGAACTTCGTAGGTCGACAAGGATGTGTACTGCTCCTAAGTGGTACGAAAACTCTGTCTTGGAGATCATGTTGTTGGACAACGATGAACCTACGAGCTATGGAGAAGCGATGATGGGCCCGGATTCCGACAAATGGTTGGAGGCCATGAAATCCGAGATCGGATCCATGTATGAAAACCAAGTGTAGACTTTGGTAGACTTGCTCGTTTGACGGCCGGTCGTTGAGTACAAATGGATCTTTAAAAGGAAGACAAACACTGATGGTGAATGTCACTATTTGTAAAGCTCGACTTGTTTCAAAGATGTTTGTGACAAGTTCAAGGAGTTGACTACGATGAGACTTTCTCACTCGTAGTGGTGCTAAAGTCTATTGGAATTATGTTAGCAGTTGTTGTATTTTCAATTATGAAATCTGGTAGATGGATGTCAAAACATCGTTTCCTTAACTGTTTACTTGAGGAAAGGTTGTATGTGATACAACCAGATGGTTTTGTTAGTCCTAAGGATGCTAAAAGGTGTGCAAGCTTTAGTGATCCTTCTATGGACTAAAGCAAGCATCTCGGAGTTGGAATATACGCTTTGATGAGGTGATCAAAGTTTTAATGTTTATACAAGGTTTACGAGAAACTTGTATTTACAATAAAGTGAGTGGGAGCACTATAGAATTTCTGATAAGTGTATGTGGATGACATATTGTTGAGTGGAAATAATGTAGGAATTCTTGGGAAGCATAAATGGTTGTTTGCAAAGTGATTTTTCAAAGGAAGACCTGAAAAAGCTACCTAATTGTTGAGCATCAAGATCTATAGAGATAGATCAAGATACTTGATGAGACTTTCAATGAGCACGTACCTTGACAAGATTTTGAAAGAGTTCAAAATGGATCAGTCAGAGAAAGAGTTCTCGCCTGATTTGTAAGGTATAAAATTGAGTATGACTCAATGCCCAGTGACTGCAGAAGATAGAAAAAAGATGAGTGTCATCACCTATGCTTCAGCCATAGGCTCTATCATGTATGCAATGCTGTGCACAAGACCCGATGTCAGCCTTGCCATAAGTATGGCTGGAAGGTTTCGAAGTGATCCTGGAATGGAGCACTGGACAGCGGTCAAGATTGTCCTTAGTAACTAAAAGACTAAGGAGATGTTTCTCGATTATGGAGGTGATAAAGAGTTCGTCGTAAAGAGTTACGTCGATGCAAGCTTTAACACCAATCCGGATGACTCGTAGTAGCAATCTGGATACGTATAGTGGAGCAGCCATTTGGAATAGTACCAAGTGGAGTGTGGTAGCAGTGTTTTCGGTTTGACATAGAAATTTGCAAAGTACACACGGATCTGAATATCGCAGACCCGTTGACTATAAGACCTGTCTCACATGCAAAGCATTATCGAGCCCCAGAACACATTGGGTGTTAGATTCATAACAATGCGAATCACATGGTGATGTGAACTAGATTATTGACTCTAGTGCAAGTGGGAGACTGTTGGAAATATGCCTTAGAGGCAATAATAAATTAGTTATTATCATATTTCCTTGTTCATGATAATCGTTTATTATCCATGCTATAATTGTATTGATCGGAGACTTAAATGCATGTGTGGATACATAGACAAAAATATGTCCCTAGTATGCCTCTGGTAGACTACCTCGTTGATCAAAAGATGGTTAAGGTTTCCTAGCCATGGACATGAGATGTCATTTGATAACGGGATCACATCATTAGGAGAACGATGTGGTGGACAAGACCCTAACTACAAACGTAGCATATGACCGTGTCAGTTTATTGCTACTGTTTTCTGCATGTCAAGTATATGTTCCTATGACCATGAGATCATGCAGCTCACGGATATCGGAGGAGTGCCTTGTGTGTATCAAATGTCGCAACGTAACTGGGTGACTATAAAGGTGCTCTACAGGTATCTCCGAGGGTTTCTGTTGAGTTGGCATGGATCGAGACTGGGATTTGTTACTCCGTGTGACGGAGAGGTATCTCAGGGCCCACTCGGTAATACAACATCACAATGAGCCTTGTAAGCAATGTGACTAATTGTTAGTTGCGGGATCTTGTATGATGGAACGAGTAAAGAGACTTGCCAGTAACGAGGTTGAACTAGGTATGGAGATACCGACGATCGAATCTCGCGCAAGTAACATACCGAAGAACAAAGGGAACATCGTACGGGATTAACTGAATCCTTGACATAGAGGTTCGACCGATAAACATATTCTTAGAATATGTAGGAACCAATGTGGACGTCCAGGTACCGCCATTGGTTATTGACCGTAGAGGTGTCTAGGTCATGTCTACATAGTTCTCGAACCCGCAGGGTCTGCACACTTAAGGTTCGGTGACGTTTTGGTAGTGTAGAGTTATGTATGGTGGTGACCGAAGTTTGTTGGGAGTCCCGGATGAGATCCTGGACGTCACGAGGAGCTCCGGAATGGTCCGTAGGTAAAGATTCATATATAGGAAGTCCCAGTTTGGTTTCCGGAAAAGTTTCGGGCTCATCGGTAGTGTACCGGGAGTGCCGGTAGTGTACCGGGAGTGCCGGTAGTGTACCGGGAGGCCTCCGGGAGGGGTATTTCGACCCCAAGAGGTCCATGGGCTGTGGGATAATAATAACCAGCCCTTTGTGGGCTGGGAAAACAGCCACAAAGGCCCATGGCGCAGGAGAGAAAGTCCTAAAGCAAAAATGGAAAATCAGCCAATAGGAGGCAAATCTACTCCAACTAGGATTGGAGGTGAAGTAGGATTGCTTCCCACCTCCTATTTCGGCCGACCCAAAGGCCTTGGCTGCCTCTCCTCTCCTCTCCTCCTATATATACTAGTGGATTGGGTGGTTTTTGGACAGAATTTCTGGCCACGTGCTACCCATTCCATCGGTGCATAGTTTCTCCTCTAGATCGTAGTTCCGCAGTGCTTAGGCGAAGCCCTGCCGGAATTGCTCCACCACCATCACCGGAGCGCCGTCACGCTGTCGGTGAACTCTCTCTCCTCTCCACCTCCTCTTGCTGGATCAAGACGGTGGAGATCGTCATCAAGCTGCACGTGTGCTGAACGCGGAGATGCCGTCCGTTCGGCGCTAGATCGGAAGAACCGTGATCGAGATCGCGAGACGGTTCGTGATGAGATCGCGGGACAGATCTTGATGAGTTCGTGGGACAGATCGTGATCAAGATCGTGAGACGGACCATGATGAGATCGCGGGATGGATCGTGATGGGATCGCGGGACGGATCGTGATGAGATCGCGGGACGCTCGGCGATTTGGATCGCGAAGATGTTCGACTACACCAACCGCGTTTCTTAACGCTTCCCGCTTAGCGATCTACAAGGGTACGTAGATCCACTCTCCCTCTCGTATATGCTCATCACCATGGATAGGTTTGCGTGTGCGTAGGAATTTTTTTGTTTCCCATGCGACGTTCCCCAAAAGATGATTATGTGACCTTGCACAAAGGAACCATCGCAAAGAAGTACCGTGATCAGGGGATGTGCAAGACGAACGACGAAGTTACTCTAGAGTACAATGCCACTTTCTTCCTAATTCCCCTGAAAAGGGCAGTTCAGACGGATTGCTAATACACGCATTAGCACATGGCCCTGCATCCAAACCCGCATCCTATCAGACATACGATATCAACAGGTACACATTCTACACGGAGGCCAAAGACATGGACAGTGATTACCAGAACTCACGGATGAAGATTGAATGCGTGACCGACACCAATGACACAACTGGAAGATTCTTTGGAAAGGTGGAAGAGATATGGGATCTTGACTACACTAAATTGCACGATGCGACGATGTTCCATGTCAGATGGGCTAAGGCCATTGTAAGACAAAACAAGTATTTCACTACCATGTCTATACCCGATGCGCAAATAGCTCTACCGTGAACTTTCACGTCATCGCGAAAACTGAGCCATGGGTACACGCTAAGCACATGACATAATGCTTCTTCATAACCGACCAGACCAATCCCGGTCATGTTGTCGTGAGGAGAGGCACAAGGAGCATCATCGGAATGAATGGAGTCGCCAACGAGGAAGACTACGACCAATACGGCAACCCTATGAGGGAAGATGACAATAACAATGAAGCATACGCGAAAACAGGAATTACGACTACATTACGTAAGAAAGACCGTACTCCATGGTGCCGGAAAAATCATAAGGAAGGGCTCAATTATACATCAACGGACAAGAAAGGGAAGAAGCTCAAAGTGAAACGTCGTCGACGCAGTTGAGAAACCATCATCTCTCTCTCTCTCTCTCTATATATATATATATATATATATATATGTATCTATTTTGTGTACATACATAAGTAACCGTTATCGGTCAAATAATGTATACGTCGTATCCCCTTCAATTACCACCACATGGTTCCGGTGATATTCGTGTAGTGTGGGGGAGCGAGGGAGATCGACGTTCTCGTCGACTGCGTGTGAGTCGGCCGGCGGAAAACAAAAAACCAAAACAAAAGGGAGAAAGCAATACAAAATAAAAAGAAAAGTAAACAGAAAAGGAAAGGAAAATAATAAAACGAAAACAAAACTAAAACTAGAAAAGGAAAAATAATAAAAAGAAAAGAAAAATAGCAGTAGCGCTGGATTTGGACCCAACGGTATAGCGCTGGATCCTAATCCAATGCTATTGCTATGTGTATTTTAGAATTAAGAAAACTAAAATTGGAATAGTTAGCAGTAGCGCTGGATTAGGACCCAACGGTATAGCTATGTTAGCTATAGCGCTGGATCCTAATCCAACGCTACTCCTATTTTTAGATAACCCACGACACGTGGGCTTCAAATTTCGCCAACTGCTTCCCGCCTCCCCCTCTGCACCTCTCCCCCCTGTCGGCAGCCATCGCGCGCCCCTGCCCGCCGTCCTATCCGATTACCTCACCGCCACCCCTGCCCGCCGTCGCCCCTGCCCGCAGCCCTATCCCCCTACCTCGCCGCTGCCCCTGCCCACCCTCTCCCCTGCCCTCGACCTCGTCGCCGCCCCGTAACCCTTTCCCTCTCCTCTCCCCTACACTTCTCTCTCTCTGCTCCCTCTCTCTAGGATGTATATATGGACCCTAGGATGTATATATGAACCCTAGTATTGATGAACCCTAGGGTGCTCTTTTTGTTTACGGCAGTAGAAGAGAGAGAGAGCATCTAGGAAAACAAAGATGTAGGGCAAAAAATTAGCTATAAATAAAAACAGTAGCAATTTTTTTAGAAAATTAGCTAGGGATTCTGTGATGCTTAGTGAGGTCAATTTGCAATACAAAACAGTTGCAAAATTTCAAATGTTTTTGGTTTTTGAAAAGACCAGTAGTTTGCAATGTTTAGTGAGGTCATTTCACTATGTGTACTTGCATTATATATGTTCTCCTGTGATCCTTTGTGTCATTGATGTCAAATGATATATTTCATTGATTTGATATGATTTTGCAATGTTGGTTGAATGTCGAAGAATATCCGAGTGGCCTATACTTTGCCGGAATGTTGATTCATTTTCGTTCCGACAAATTTCAGGCGCTCCATATGTCCACTTTTTAGCAAAGTTCATGCCGAAAATTTCCATGATTTTTGGCATGTCTTGTGCTAGAAACTAGGACATATAGAGTGCCCGGGATTTGTCGGAAGGGGAATGAATCAACATTACGACCAAATATAGGCCCCTTTTTCTCTTCATAATTCATTTTATTCGGCCTAGAATTGAATTACCATATTTAAATAATCGTAGGAAACATGTCTGACAACCTCGAAGAAGACACCGTCGAGGCAGCAAATAATTATTTCAATTACCTGGACGAATACCAGTTGCGGGTGGATGGTGGCAGTGGCACCAACAACCCCAACACCGACACGAACACTGTCACCGACACTAGCACCGCCGGCACCGACAGCAACCCCGAGGCAGGTGAAGGGCCGAAGCCGAAGAGGGCACGAAAACCATACAAGCTCGGCATCGGAAAAATTGTGATCACGGCGATGGACGCCAAGAAATTCTAACCAACGGCGGCAGAGGAAGCGCGCACGTTCTACGGCAATCAACAAGGATGCATCCTCAGGGAAACAACCAACATCAACACGGAAAGTTAAAGAAGATAGCACATATGGAGCACATGCTCCTAACGAAGTTGCACAATAAGTTCTTGTTCCCCTGGCAGACTGAAAGCAAACTTCCATGGAAGGATGAACCCATGATAAATATAAACAACAAGGCGATGGTGATGTTAACCAATGACTTGTCTGCCTGGAAAGTACGGGTGAAAAAGCGATTGCGAAGAATGAACCGTGGTCCAAGATTAATGCTGACAATCCGATACTAAGGGAAGTCAAGAAAAGGTCTGAGAAAATGAAGGCGCTCTAGGCCAGGAACATGCCTCCCCATCGCCTCGGAAGCCGTGGTTATGAGGGGAAGAGGCACGAATGGGCTAAGGAGGATGCCGAATGTGCAAGTCACAGAATCCCAGACCCCTTGGTGGAGTTCACTGACCCGCAGGAGCATGACTGGATCAAGGCCCGTTACAAGTGAGACCCCATCAATAAAGTCTTTTATACGCACTCGAACATGAGGGAGTTCATGAGACTAGTAGTAATTGTTATATTACCACCTTATATTAGCTTCCAATCAATTCTACAACATTTTTCGTCACATTGGTAAACCATCCACGTTCGTTTTGCAGAAAGAGCAGCACCAAAAGGCAACCGAAAGTGACTAATTAATATGCTCAGTCGGCGGCGAGGCCCAATTGGGACACCCCTTTCAACCGGGCCCTGAACATACTGAAAATGGTGTCGGAGGACAAACCGCCATCATATGGACGTGTGCACAGCGTCGGAGATGGCGCCTCGTGGAAGACGTGCTACCACAAGAAGCCAGTGCAAAGAAGGAAGAGACGGTTGCTTACTCAACAGACCATTGAACAGAAGGTCGGGCTTGCCGTGAATAAGTCCAAAGATGAGACCAAAGAAGAGTTGGAAAAGATAGTCGATGCAAGGGTCAGTCCAGCGGAGCTGGCATTATGGCTGGCTTCACACCTCCATTTCCAGCTTGCTTCCAGCATTTTTCGAATGGACGAAGAAAATCCAGATAAAGGGCCAGCGGGCTTTCCCCTTCCCAGCTACGTCGGGAGCAATTCGGTGAACATTGCACCACCACCACTTCCTCACGCCACCACACATGCTCCCGTACCTGGTCCCACTCCTGTTCGTAGCAACCCTTCCTCCGCCTCTTGCTTGCTTGGCAAGGCTTTGTCTTTGGGTGAGCTCGACGCCCTCATGGTAATTACGCGTCATACCCTCTTGACCAACATATCTATAGTCTTCTGTTTCAGTTGCCTTTCGGATGTTTGACGTTGCGGTCATGTCTTCGCAGACCGAAGAGACCCCGTGCACACTACTATACGACATCAAGGGCTAGATGGTGGACGTGGGAAAGGCAACGATCGTGAAACCGAAGGACCGCATGTTACACAACCGGAGATGCCCCCATAGCGATTTCAAAGTTTGCGTGGCCAGTGTCAAAGCGTGCTTCGAGGATTTGCCTCCTCTGGTAGCAGTCGATAATGATGAGACACCTAAACAGCTTGGCTCATGCAAGAGCTAGTTGTTGCCTTGGCCGAAGAATCTTCTCCGTGTCGAGGCGCACGGTAGCGCATCAATGACAACTCCTCAACAAGGTATGAACACAACCCAACCTACCCAATTGTCTGCACCTATCATGGCAGGTGATAGCGGACGACGCGAGGGAGAGCCTCCATTAGTGCCAGATGACATTGCCCCTGTCGAAGAAACAAATGCTGATGATGTCATTGGGGAGGAGGATGATGACCCTAACTAGTATATCAATACTGCCTATGACAAAGATCCTGACTATGACTCTATCTATGAGCATGGAGATGACTTGATGCTGCCTGATTTGCCGAAGCTAGAACGTCCTAAGGCTGATTGCAAAAAGTCTTTCTTCATGTGATCCTCATAGGAGACGCCTCTAGATGCCGCCTCTACCCAGCAAGAACAACGCGAGGGTCGTCCACTGTTTAGCCCAATGACATTGGGGGTGGTGGTTAGGAAAGTTATCGCGGACGACTCACTACCGCCACCCGCGAACAAGCAGAGGAGGAGATCGAAGAGGAAAGTCTCTAAAGGCACCGGAGCTGCTTGAAGCAGCCAACTGCCTCTGAAGCCCTGGAAGGTAGAAAGAATACCTTTCGTAGGTGCGAAGCGTTTCCTTGTCGCCAGACACCCGATCCTACCTCAGAAAGCACTAGAGGACACATTGAACAGTGATCTAAGGAGACTTCATCATGATGTGGTGGCCAGAGAGAAAATTCTTCTCATCTCGGGAAAAATAGGAGACTGGCTTTATTTGTCTCAGGTGCCGGGTGGGAGGTTATATGTCGATAGATGGCCCGTGGAGAAGTTTATCCGGCGATTTGACTACATGTACGACATGTTCCACATGACCAAGATGGATTTTCAGTTCATCCCCCTATATGCGATGTATATCAACTACATCATCCGCGAGAACATAAAATATATCTATGTCATGGACCTGTACTCTATGCATGAGAGCTTCTTGGCAGTCTGCAAAGAGCACCGTGTCTATGAGAGCAAGTACATCGGCGAGTTCATGGTCGCTAATAAGGACAAGGAAACGATTCTTCTACATTACCATCCCACGTAAGTCATCCGCGGATATCCTTTCATAAGTTTTAATCATTCTTCTGCAAGCATGGAGGATAATTTGAGGTGTACTTATTTGCAGCGTGGGGGGGGGGGTCCTCATCTGTCTGTACCCACAATACCCACATGCTCTGTACTTGGACTCACCGAAAAACATCAAGAAGAGGGATTACACGCACATAAAGAGTGTTCTCGATAGTGCCATTTTAACCTTCAGCCTTACCGGTGGATATTCCAGGTGAAAAAGTACAGCAATAAAGGACCGTCTTTCAGCCATAAGACTGACTTCTACTGCATCCACAACCGAACAATACTAAGACTAATGGATTCTAGCTCATGCATCACATGATCGAGTACAAAAGGGATAATCAATCCCTTCGCATGTCAGCTACTTCCAGCGATGTCGAGATTGTCCACTAGGCCGCAAGCATAGGAAGGACACTGGATCATCGAAGCCGAGATGAATTTTATCACGTAAAGTGTGAACTTGCCCAAGTGACCAGGAAGAAGGTCCTCGAACAATCATGGATGTTGTACCATGGGCCAATGAGTCCGGATAATGTCCGAGGACTGCTAGTCGCTCAACGTCTGGACCTGAAGCCTTTCTCGAAGCTCGGGTGCTTACTCCTTGACCATGAAGATTGGAGCGCCGACATGGAGGAGTGATTGACGATGAATTTTTTTATGTATATTTAGTACTACTATCTTTCTATGAACTAGCGTAGACCGGTTTAGTTAATTAGTTTGGGTATGAGGAACTTCGTTATTTATGTTTATTATAGGTTGCTTGTATTTTTCTTACTACTCCTCTTTGTGTTTCTCAAGTACATGATGTTGCATATTATCGTTGAATTCGTCAACTTACGATGCAGGTACATACATCGGAGATGGCAAAGGACTGCTCCGCCGAATTCATTGGAGGGGTCCCAAGAGTATACGACCACTAGCCAGACGCTCAAGACCAGGTGGACAAGTACCCATGCGCTAGCCGAAATAGAAAATAGTTACTTGAGGTGGACGCTACGACAAGAGAGGGAGCAAAACCGGTGCCTCAAGAAGTACTACATAGTCGGGCTCTTGCTCATACTGATCACTCTTATCTTCTACATCATGTTTTAGATAGAGATAATGAAACTTAGCTATGTGCCATGACCATGCAGTGTCATTTATTCGAGACATGACGTGTACCACTATTTTTGAGATGTTTGTGTTGGATAATGATGATGATGATGATGATGATGGTATGACGAGACTACTGTGTGTGTATGATATGACGAGAATAATGTATGTTTATTATGATATGATGAAACTACTGTATAGAGCATGCAAAAATGCGTAGAGGGGAATTTAATTTGTAAAAGAAGGAATATTAGTAGTAGCGCTGGTAGGCGTCTAGCGACAGTGCTGGTTTGGTTTATCAGCAGCGCTTGTTGTTTTCCAGCGCTACTGCTAACCATACTTACCAGTAGTGCTGGTTTTCCGGTGCTACTGTTACAACTTAGCTGTAGAACCTTAGCAGTAGCGCTGCCACACGCACTACTGGTATGGGTAATTCCAACGCTACTAGTAGGTTTTATCCTAGTAGTGCTAGAATCAGGGAAGTGTGTTTGGAACAATGCCCAACTTGAAACACCCATCAAAAAGCTTGGGGAAGCAAGCAAATCAGGTTGGGTTTCCCGATAGCACTGGTTAGAGAAGACAACAAAAGAAGAAGAAAGAGGAAGCAAGTGAAATGCAGAAGATCAATGAAAGATTAGCGAAACTAGAGGCACTTGAGAGCCAGCGAGCTACCAGCCCACCATCTCAGCGCCTCGAAGATCCTTCATTGGATACTGCCCATGATGCTACCCCACCATCTCAGCGGAGAAGGAGCGTGGCTTCCAGGAAGCTCGTTCAGCCTGATAACACGGCTCCTCCCTACCCCGTGAATCTTATCACGGATAATGAACATTGTGTGCTAATGGCGAATTGCCATAACCCGACCTTGAATGCGGCAGTCAGCTATGTCTTACCTCCTCGACCTGATGCAACTTTCCATTTCGCTCCAGATCCAGCTGGCTTTGCTGTTGTCTGGGTGGATGAAATAATGGATGAATTTGAGGGGTTGGAGCTTGAGTACGCTACAAGTGAAGGGGAGAATCTTCTTCAAAATGCCTTAAGGACTACCTGTATATAGAGAAAGGAAAACATCCTGCTTCCAAATTGGACGCCGCCTCAGAAGACTCAGCCGGAGGAGGCCCTGGTGCCTGAGTCGTCTCCGGTGCATCAGTCATCTCTAGTGCGTCGACCGTCTCCGATGCGTCAGGGTACTCTGACAGAGGAGGCCCCTCAACAGAATTCTCCCCTGCCTCAGTTGTCTCTGCCGCGTCAGCGAACTCCGCTTCCTCCGCCACCTTAGCAACAACGAAAGAGAGCCGTCGCCGCTCTGGCCGCTAGTAGCAGTACGAAAACGAAGAAATTCAGAGCAGGCCCAGGCCTTAAGGTTCCTCCCAAGTTACCATACAACTTGAATGAGGAGGAAACCAACAAGATCGTTGATGACAAATTGAAATGTTAGCTGGCACCGAAACGTCCACCTCCAAAGGAGATAGTAGATCCGGTGAAAGAGAAGCGAACTTTGGATGCCCTTAGGCGACCACCACCGTCTACGCCGCAATCAAACTATCACTGTTGTATTCAAAACACATTTTATCAAGCGAGGTGGTCGGGAAGCTTAAGTAGAAGTGGTGCAAGAAGTGGGAAAACAATTCCCCAGCTCGGCGAACAAGAACTGCAATCCTGTCCTTCGCTCAAGGTGGTTACCGATATCGCCAATGATAAAGAGTAAGTGGTCGGTGGTCTTGCTATCTCTACTGATGATTACTTAGACGATTTGGTATAGTTCGAAAAGGCTGATCTAGTACCATCCTTAAGATACGAGCATGGTAAGCCTCTCGTCGGACGTGAGGAGCTCCCTTGTCTACCAACGATGTTGTACAATTGCATGAATGGTACTTGAATACCAGGAAGGACGGGACCGACATATCTTTGTGGGAATAAAAGATGAGCACTTATTCAATGGAGACCAGGCGTTGTTCATTGAATTTGAAGAATCTTTTCAGTTATACAATCAATCTGCCCTTGACAAAACTATCGTCAGTTTCTCTTGTCTGTAAGTATTTTTTTTATAATTAAGTCTCTAACTCAGCTCGTTCATTGCATGTATTAATTATCCTAACACTATATTATGCAGATTGAAGATCCTCGAATGCAAAAAACTACAAATCTATGACATTGGGTTCATTGACCTAAATATCATAAACGGAGCTACGTTAAAAGTTTCTCCCGCTGATACAGATAAAAAAATTCTAAAGGCGTTACTTGGATAACAAAACAGAAAATACTATTTACAACTTCAAGTGAGTGTTACTATCCACTGGTGGAAACACCCCCCTTTTGTCCCGGTTTTTAAGGGGCCTTTTGTCCCGGTTGCCCAACCGGGATGGGGCAGCTGGGACGAATGCCCCCCCCATTCATCCTGGTTGTACCAGGACCCGGGATGGATGGGGCATCCACGTGGAGGGCGTGGGCTGGTCCCTGGCCAGGACTATTCATCCCGGTTCGTAACACGAACCGGGATGAATGCCCCCTCTGCCGCGGCAGAGTTTTTTGCCAATTCGATGCCACGACAGATTTTTTTTTCTTCTTTTTCTTGTTTTCCTTTTAGGGTTTGGTTTGTTGTATTTTTTTCTATATGTTTTCCATAAGTATTCTGCATCTAATACACCACCAAGTTTTTTTTATTGTATTCCATTTTATTAGAATACACAAGTTTGGTGATCGCATTAGAATATACAACTATATGGTGATCGCATTAGAATATAGTTGAAGAATATACAAGTAAGTACGCACCATGAATCGAATATACAAGTAAGGAGTGAAGAATATACAAGTTTGTACTCTTTCCCATAATTACTCTAATACACCACCATGCGCCATGACTCGAATATACAGGTAAGTACTATGCATCTAAGAATTGTAACATCAAATTCGTCGAGCATAGTTGGCGCTGACATAGTATTCTCCTCCTGGTGTTAGGACCTCGGCGTCTAAGAATCCGCAAATTTCCTCTTGAATTGCTCGTAGGCGATCCCTTGGTAGAAGACCGTCCCGCAGCCATTCGATCTAATATAAAGAAGAGTGGTCAATATCTAATTAAATACAATAGATGGTAATAAGATAAAAGTGATGGTTGACGTACACGAAGTTTTTCTAAATCTCTGCCCAGCTTGGCGCATGTCGTCTGACGAATGAACTCGCAGACATAGTATCCACATAAGTTATTCCCATCTCCCTGGTTCAAGCCCTTATCAAGAACATGGTTTCAATCAAAATTATAATATAGCATTATAATGGTATCGAAACTATAATCAAGGAGATGCGCGGATATAGCTAGTACTACTTACTTTCAGATGTTCAAATTTAAGCTTCTCCTTCCATTCACCCCTAGCCTTTGCTGTGAACTATTTCCAAGAGCTGCCCGGCAAAGAAAATGAATTATGTGAGTTATCAGAAAATAAACGAAACTTGTTGATATAGTGTCATAAAGATTGAAATTACCGCTGGATCAGTTCCTGCATGTCCTCCCAGTCCTTAAGGGGTTTATGTTTCGAGTCCATTACGAGTACTTTTCCTTTGTCAGTTTCAAATATTAGAAGAATATAGTGGAAGCTGCGACATAAGTCATCAGTTATACACTTATCATCGAGTAAGCAAAAAAAAATGTTTACCGGACAAATAACACTCACCCGAAGTTGTATGGAAAAAGTATTTCCCTCTTGGTTTCGTGAAACCTTAACGCCTTCACAATTGAATCTTCTGTTTCCCTAGGTTTTGTGAGAATAGTTGCTTGATTAACCCAATATGGGTCAATGAACCCAATGTCATAGATGTGTCCTCTTTTGCATTCGAGAATCTTCATTCCGCAATTATAATATAGTGAGTATTATTATAAAAATGCAATGAACAAGGTGAGCTAGCTAGAGACTTAACTACAGCGAAATAAATACTTACAGACAATACGCACTGACGATAGATTTGTCGAGGGCCTTTAGCTGTATAACTGATATAGTTCTATAAACTCAATCAGAATTATCCTTTCTCCATAACCGTGATGCTCGTTTCTAACTTCCATCATGATCCATCCCTCAGAGTGCTCCGAGGCTTCCATGTACAAATTATGCACTCTTCGCATTTTTTTGGGTAGATCATTTTCCTTCCCAGGTTTGACGAGAGGATGCCCGTACTGGTATGGGTGCGTGAAATCAGAAGAGGGGAAGACATCTAAGGTTTGGAGATACTGCGCAATGGACATACCCGCAGCAGCGGCTGCTTGTCCGTACATTGCAATAAACTCCGGGTCAAGTTCCTCGCCTGCGCCTGTGCTCGGCCCCACCTCGGGATTGGAATGCACTATGAGCTGGGGGATGGATTGATTTTTCTGTTGTCCGAGCTGGTCAACTGTTTTCCCGCATTTCCCGCTTCCGGTACTACTCTTCTTCGACCGCTCCTTTTCATGGCGTGCCTTTAGAATAGAGCGGTCATAGTCGAGAATGAGACTCGGCTCGGGCTGATGAAGGGTCTTCACCATTTTCAACGCTCGGGCTTTGTCTTCTTGGGTGTTGGGGAAATCTGGCTCTTTCGGTGACTTCTCCTTAGATTTCCACGCCTCATATTCGGCCTTTGTGATCTCCTGGGTTTCGTGTGGAGTAGAGTGGTAAGGTAACTTGGGTAGATTCGGATGTGGTACTCTTGCGAGGGGCGACAATCGACGCTTCGGTGATGCGGTGGTTCTCCTCCGCTTTGAGCTGCCCTGATCAGACTTTGTGGGCGGAGACGGCTGCCACCACGGCGTGGACGCACGCGCTGGAGACGGCTGACGCGGCAGCGTAGACGAACGCGCTGGAGACGCCGAGCGCGGCGGAGAGTACGAAGACGACCGTTCCGCCGGAGACTGGTCTTGAGGCGGCGGCGAAGGAGGATGGCTACTCTGATCAGTCGTTGGCCTTGGCGTCCAATTAGGAAACACGATGTGTTCCTTTAGCCATAGAATGCTCAAGTTCTTGGCATCTCCAAGTTAAGTCACCTCCCCGTCTTCACCTTCAGGATAGTCAAGATGCACCCACTCGAATCCGGTCATAACTTCATCCACCCCGGCAACAGCGTAGCCCGGTTGAACCGGCCGACAATGGTGTGTTGGTTCAGGGCCAGCTGGTTTCACATAGCCGATCGCCGCCTTAATGGTTATATTGTTGACGACTTTCACATGCAGCTCACACGGTGTCATCTCCGTTATATGATCCAACGGGTGCATCATCGGCGGTGCATCTTCACCATCATCACCCTGGAGCTGCGTGCAAGCAACACTGCTCTTCCGATTAGATGGTGCGGCTTCCATTTCCTGCTGAGATTGGGTGTTACCTTGCTGCTGGCTAAGTCTATCAATTTGCTCCCACTGCCGCTTTAACTCTGCTTCAATGCTAGTCCACCGGTCTACCCGATTATGTGCTTCAGCTGCCTCCGAATCCTTTCTCCTCTGACGGCTTCTATCCGGATATTTCTTCTTCTCCTCGGGAAACCCATGTTTCCACGGAACAGAGCCTTTTGTGGCTCGTGTCCGTCCATAGTGTTCCTTATTCCCAAGGGCGCGGCTGAGCTCGTCGTTCTCTCTATCTGGATGGAACTTCCCCTCTTTAGCAGCCTTTATTGCTTCTCTGAGAGCATCGATGGGTAGAGGATCTTCCTCATGTCTTACATTATAGATGCACTTCCCTTCTGAGTCCAACGTGCCCCCATGCCTGAAAAACCAAGACCTTGTCCGTTGGTCCCGGTAGAACTCTCTAGAACGATGTCCTTAGCAAGCAAGTCGTCCTCAAGTTTATTCCACTTAGGCATGCTACGCTTGTAGCCAGCTGGCCCCATAGTATGGTGATAGATCTTTTTAGCGGCGTTTATCTCATTTTTTTTAGACTTTTCCAGAGCTTCCTCCGACTTCTTGTACTCAACAAATTCTTCCCAGTGCGGTTTTATCTTCTCATACATTCCGGTGAAATCCGGAGTCTTGTTTTTATGGATAAAGTCAAGGTTCAATCTTTTCTTCCAGCTTTTGAATTGCTTGGCCATCTTCCTAAAAGTGAACGCCTTGACTAGTTTCTCTAAGGCTTTGGTCTTTCGCTCTAAGATCAATTCAGGATCCTCCTCATTCTCATCCAACTCATCTTGAGTAACCTCCGGCGTCGGTAGGGTGATATTAGCCAACATCTTTTCAAAAAGTTTTTCTTTGGCTTTGTCGCCGACATATGAAATTCCGGGTGCCTTCTTTGGCTTATGCCACTCGCAAACGGTGATCGGGATGTGGTCCCTAACAAGCACTCCATATTGCTTCACATATTTTTGGGCAACACCTTCGGGAAGCTCTGGCGCGGCATCTGCAGCGATCTGTTCGATCCTGTACCTTTCATGCTCTTTCAACTTCTAGGCTCCGCCTCGTTTAGTCTTCTTTCCGATGGATTTGCTAGATCCGGATGGATAAAATATATAAGAAAGAGTGTTCATACATGTATATAGAAAACAAATGCTTAATTTAATTAACATATATATATATATATATGCACCTCGCCGGAGTTTGAAATTTCTAAGGTTCGATCGGAACTGTCGGCTTCTCTCTCATGGGAGCCCTCGACTTCTCCCCTGACGATGTCGTAGGCTTCTCCCTCACCGGAGCCGTCTCTTCGGGCGAGCTCCAGATCTACCTCACCAGAGCCGTCTCTTCAGGCGAGCTCCAGATCTACCTCACCAGAGCCGTCTCTTCGGGCGAGCTCCGGATCTCCCTCACCGGAGTTGTTCATCCACTCGGAGACATCTGGGTCTCCCCCGGGCCCGCGGATAACATCCACGACCATTTCTTCCGCATCTTCGTCTCTGAAGTTTGGGTCCATACTTTCTAGAAATTAAAAATTGCAAGTTAGTGACAACGCACAAAACTTAAAACAAAATGACTTAACAGTTTCATCATCCATTCAACCCACATGTTTTGAATGCCTAAACAATTTGTTTTCAAAATATTGCTAAGTAATTGCAACTTCGTTATTTTTTCCAGAAACTAAACAAAATCATATATGTCGGTGTATGTGGGATCCGAACAAAGTTGGAACCTTTTGTGCATATCCACAATGGTGACATTCTACATAAATCTCTTCCAGGGTTCTGGAAGGGATTTCTGAAGAATATAACCATCGCGGATATGCACTAAAGTGTGCAACTCCGTTCGGATCGCACTAACCCATATGTGAAGTTGTTTAGTTTCAAAAAATCTTCTCAAAAATATTGCTAAGTGTTTTTCCGGAAACTAAAGAAAATCATATATGTCGGTGTTTGTGGAATCCGAACAAAGTTGGAACCTTTTGTGCATATCCACAATGGGGACATTCTTCATAAATCTCTTCCAGGGTTTTGGAAGGGATTTCTGAAGAATATAACCATCGCGGATATGCACCAAAGGGTGCAACTCCGTTCGGATCGAACTAACCCATATGTGAAGTTGTTTAGTTTGAGAAAAATCAGCTCAAAAATATTGCTAAGTCTTTTTCCGGAAACTAAACAAAATCATATATGTCGCTGTTTGTGGAATCCGAACAAAGTTGGAACCTTTTGTGCATATCCACAATGGGGACATTCTTCATAAATCTCTTCCAGGGTTCCGGAAGGGATTTATGAAGAATATAACCATCGTGGATATGCACGAAAGGGTGCAACTCCGTTCGGATCGCACTAACCCATATGTGAAGTTGTTTCGTTTCTAAAAAATCTTCTCAAATATATTGCTAAGTCCTTTTCCCGAAACTAAACAATATTAATAAGGAACCCAAATTAAATAAACTTAACACAAAATAGGTCTTCACGAATATTAATCGAACATAGTGAATAATTCAAACCAGTTTTACCGGGTCCTACGCCGCGGGGTACAATCGAAATACATAGCTCGGGTACATTTTTATTTAACCCTAATACATTGATCTAGTTAGACCGGGTCCTACGCCGCGGGGTGCTGAGCTGCGGGCGCAGCACATCCATAGCTGAGGAACCATTATAGGGTAAATGCTAACGTGGGGAGGATCCCTCCGAAGAACCTGCCAGAGGTTGTTACGCTCCCTCTCTAGCAAATACATGCAGCGACGGACGTGCTCGTCCTCCTCCCTGATACGATGACGTACCACCTCCTCAGGGGCCGGCTCCCTACACACCGAGCGTGGCCCATGGGACCGCCACCAAACTAGATCCGGTCGACGATGTCACCCGGAATTGTTTAATTCATAAAGTTTTGATACTAATTCATACAAGATTTAAATTGTAGGATATAGCAAATTAAAACTATAGCAAAAATTCTATTATTACTATATCATACAAGTTTTGATACAAAAATTCATACAAGATTCATATACACAAGATACAAAAATTCATAATTCGACAAGATTAAATTAAAACTCTAAATTAAGACCTAATATAACCTAATATTAAAAAAACTTTCCGGATCTAAATATCCTCTAAAACCTAATATAACCTAATATTTAGAAATTTAGTTTGTTTAATTTGGACTAATTTTCAATTTATTATTCAATTTAGAAGTTTAAATTTCATTTTTTTTTAAGTTTTTTTTAGCTTTTTTTGTCTCCACACTCTCTTCTCTGTCTCTCCTCTCTGTTTCTTCACAATTGAGCAGGGAGCAAGGCCGGGGGAAGGGAGAGGGGGAGTGAGGGGGAGGGAGGTGGAGGGCTTTACCTGCGGGAGGAGGCGGCCGCGAGGGAGGTGGCCGCTGGCGAGGTGGCCGCGGGCGACGCGGGCCAGGTGGCCGCGGGTGACGCGGGCGAGCTCGGTGGCGGAGCCGCAACGACGTACGTGCGGGCGGTCTAGGGGCAGAGGCGCTGCAGGGGGGCGACGACGCCACCGATAGAGAAAGGGGGGCGGCCGTGGAGCGCGCGAGGGGGTCGGCCACGAAGCGCGCGAGGGGGGCGGCGACGACGGCGATGGCGAGGAAGAGGCGGCGCGGGAGTTGGGCAGCCTGCCGGCGTCGAGTCGTCCTCCTCGCGCGCGTCTCGTCCTTAGGCGTTTTCAGATCCTTGCGACAAAAGGGGAGGGGGAGAGGGAATGGCTTAAGTACGTGGGGAGGGGCATCCGTCCCGGTTGTTTCCAAGAACCAGGATGAATGCCCCATTCGTCCCGGTTGTTGGCAATAACCGGGACGAATTCCCCACCCATTCATCCCGGTTGTTGCCAACAACCGGGACGGATGACCTGGGTCTGGAACAGCGCGAAGAGGGGTATTCGTCCCGGTTGTTAGCAATAACCGGGATGAATGCCCTGTTTTTTCAAAAAAGTTTCATATTTTCAAAAATTCCAGCCAGATTATCTTCTAGTTCAATAATCAGAAAAATATGAAAAAAACTACCAAAACATTTAGAAAATTATAAACTAACTAAATATGTTACTTACAAACATATTTGGTGAAATTCAAAATTTGGAATTATTTGAATTTGAATTAATTCATTAAAGAAATGGAGAAAATATCAAATAATTCAATAACTTCTGAAAATTGCAAGTTATATATTAAAATGATCAGAAAGATAAATTAAACTCACTTATGATGTTTTGGTAC
The DNA here is from genome assembly GCA_022496015.1 of Hordeum marinum. NCBI lineage: Eukaryota > Viridiplantae > Streptophyta > Magnoliopsida > Poales > Poaceae > Hordeum > Hordeum marinum. The sequence goes on from CM039678.1 coordinate 561,659,662, forward strand.
TTCCTAGGGCTTCACCGGAGAGGGGTTGTTCTCTCCAGCGGGGCTAGGGTTTCACCGGAGAGGGGTTGCGAAGCGTCGGGATGGCACCAGAAGCAAGGATTTGGCATACCAATGTGTTTACAAGTGTTCTTAGGGTTGTACATGCCAAATATTCACTCACTCTTGTTGTTGGGTCTTCATCGGCATCGATTTCTCTCTCCGAGTCTAAGTACTTATAGGCTGAAGGTCCCTGAACCGACGAACGGGAGGGGATCTTGTGGACAGGTGGTTCATGCCACTGTTTTGGGACTTCCCTAGGGCCCACCCTAACACAACCAAGCAAAGTGTTGCACATTGCTACCCACTCCGGGCTCCGTGAAAGCTGTAGACCGATAAGCTGGGCTGTTCTCTCCAGCGGGGCTAGGGTTTCACGGGAGAGGGGCTGCGGAGCGTCGGGATGGCACCGGAAGCAAGGATTTGGCATACCATGTGTTTACAAGTGTTCTTAGGCTTGTACATGCGAAATATTCACTCAAAGATTCAATACCCTAACACAACCAATAACATTACATAGATTTACATCAGAGGTTCAATACATTATTATACATCACTCCGTTAAGTCCATGAACCCTTGCTTATGATCGCTTCGGACGTAACCATGGAGAATCTTCTTTATTTAACGAGATGGTTGGGTCAGCTTTCACTGTGAAGGGCGGAATTTCAGCAAACTTAACATAATCTTCAGACATGTCTGTCTTGTCCTCGACTCCCACGATGGTTCTTTTCCCTGAAAGAACTATGTGACGCTTCGGCTCATCGTATGATTTATCTGGTTGCTTATTTTTTTCTTTTCTTCGGTCTGGAGGACATGTCCTTCACATAGAAGACCTGAGCCATATCATTGGCTAGGACAAATGGTTCGTCATTGTAACCAATTTTGTTGAGATCCACTGTTGTCATTCCGTACAGCGGGTCTACCTTTACCCCTTCTCCATTCAGGTTGACCCATTTGCACTTAAACAAAGGGATCTTAAAAGAAGGTCCATAGTCAAGTTCCCATATCTCCTCTATGTAACCATAGTATGTGTCCTTTTTCCCATTCTCGTTTGTTGCATCAAAGCGGACACCATTGTTTTGGTTGGTGCTCTTCTTATCTTGGGTGACCGTGTAAAATGTATTCCCATTTATCTCGTACCCTTGAAAAGTCCCAATAGTCGAAGATGGTGACCCGGCCAACATGTAGTGCTGATCTTCAATAGTGATGTCATTTCTAGGATGTGCTTGCAACCAACTTTCGAAAGTCTCCATGTGTTTGACTTTAATCCATGTGTCATCCTTCCCCGGGTTTGTGGAGCGTACAATATTCTTGTGTTCCTCGATATACGGAGCCACGAAGGTGGAATTTTGTAGAACCGTGTAGTGTGCTTTAGTGAAAGAATGCGCGTCCCTGGGTATCATTGTTTTCTTTCCTAGTGTTCCTTTTCCCCTCAGTCTCCCCTCATGCCGCGATTCAGGAACACCAATCGTCTTTAGGTCAGGAATAAAGTCAACAGAGAACCCAATGACCTCCTCTGTTCCATAGCCCTTGGAGATGCTTCCTTCTGGCCTAGCACGATTATGAACATATTTCTTCAAGACTCCCATGAACCTCTCAAAGGAGAACATATTTTGTAGAAATACCGGACCGAGAATATGAATCTCTTCTACTAGGTGAACCAGGAGATGCGTCATAATGTTGAAGAAGGATGGTGGGAACACCAACTCAAAACTAACAAGACATTGGACCACATCCCTCTGTAACCTTGCCAGACTATCTAGATCGATTACCTTCTGAGATATTGCATTGAGGAATGCATATAGCTTCACAATGGGTACTCGAACATTTTCCGGTAGAAGCCCCCTCAGTGCAATCGGAAGCAACTGCGTCATAATCATGTGGCAGTCATGAGACTTCAGGTTTTGGAATTTTTTCTCTGTCATATTTAGTATCCCCTTAATATTTGACGAGAAGCCAGACGACACCTTGATACTGTAAAGGACTTCAAAAAAGATTTCCTTCTCTGCTTTGGAAAGAGCGTAGCTGCTTAAAAAATGACGCCCTGTATCCATGTGCTTGTTTTTTGGGTCTTCCATACATTGCTGGTCCTCTTGTGCTTCTGGTGTATCTTTTGACTTCCCATACACGCCCAGGAAGCATAGCAGGTTGACGCGGAGATTCTTCGTCACGTGCATCACGTCGATTGAAGAGCGGACCTGTAGGACTTTCCAATATGGTAGCTCCCAAAAGATAGATTTCTTCTTCCACATGTGTGCGCGCTTATCAGGACCGTTCGGAACAGGTTGGCTGCCATCACCCTTCCCAAAGATTACTTCTAGGTCCTTGACCATAACGAATACATCATTACCACTACGGAGGTCAGGATTCTTCCGGGTATCTGCCTCACCTCTGAAATGTTTGCCTCCTTTCTTTCTTACGGGATGATTCATCGGAAGAAATCTACGATGCCCCAGGTATACAACCTTCTTACATTTATCCAAATATACACTATCAGTCTTATCTAAATAGTGTGTGCATGCACTGGATCCCTTGTTTGTATGTCCAGAAATGTTACTAAGAGCAGGCCAATCATTGATGGTTACGAAAAGCAACGCCCGTAGGTCAAATGGCTTTTGTTCGTTCTCATCCCACACACGTACACCTGGTTTGCCCCACAACTGTAATAGTTCTTCCACTAATGGCCTTAGGTACATATCAATGTCGTTGCGGGTTGCCTTGGGCTTTGGATGAGCACTGGCATCATAATGAACTTGCGCTTCATGCACAACCAAGGAGGAAGGTTGTAGATACATAGAGTCACGGGCCAGGTGCTGTGACTGGAGCTCTGCTCTCCGAAAGGATTAAAGCAATCTGTACTTAGACCAAACCATAAGTTTCTTGCCTCGCCTGTAAAGTCCGGGAAGTCTCTCTCGATTTTTCTCTACTGCAACCCATCAGCGGGGTGTCTCAACTTTTCGTCTTTCTTACGGTCTTCTTTATGCCATCGCAACAACCTGGCATGCTCTTTATTTCTAAACAGACGTTTCAACCGTGGTATTATAGGAGCATACCACATCACCTTGGAAGGAACCCTCTTACGGGGGGGCTCGCCGTCAACATCGCCAAGGTCATCTGCTCTGATCTTATACCGCAGTGCAGTGCATATCGGACATTTATCCAAATTCTCGTACTTCTCACCGCGGTAGAGGATGCAGTCATTAATGCATGCATGTATCTTCTCCACATCTAGCCTTCTTTGCTTTGTATGTACTGTCAGGCAATTCGTTATCCTTTGGAAGCTTCGGCTTCATTATTTTAAGTAAACTCTCAAATGCTTTGTCAGTCATGCCGTTCTGTGCCTTCCATTTCAGCAACTCTAGTGTGGTACCGAGCTTTGTGCTGTCATCTTCGCAATTTGGGTACAACAACTTTTTGTGATCCTGTAACATGTCGTCCAACTTCAACCTCTCCAATTCACTTTCACAGTCTTCCCTTGCATCAACAATAACTCGACCAAGATCATCATCGGGCTCATCTGATGCCCGTTCTTGATCATGATCAGGCTCATCTGATGCCCGTTCCTGATCATCATCAGGCTTATCTGATGCCCGTTCTTGATCACCTCCTTCTTCTGCATTGTCTTCCATTGCAGTATCACCGTATTCGGGGAACATAGGATCCTCTTCTTCTTCTTCATTGTCTTCCATCACAACCCCTCTCTCTCCATGCTTGGTCCAACAATTATAGCTGCGCATGAAACCTCTCCAAAGTAGGTGGTTGTGAAGGACTCTCGAGGAAGAGTGCTCCCTGATGTTCCCACAGTCAACACATGGGCAACACATAAATCCATTCTCTTTGTGAGCCTGAGCTACAACGAGAAATTCATCCATGCCGGCCCTATACTCAGAAGTGCGTCGGTCACCGTACATCCATCGCTGCCGTGCATCCATCTACATTGTATAATTAAGTTTATCAAAAACCATTACAACAATAACATCTTCAATAGCGAAATGACCACAGTACATCGACAAATATAACAGTTTTGTATCAATTATAGATGAAATGGATAAGTTTGCTAACTCGGTCGAAGATACCATTTTCTGTGAAGTTAAGTGTCGCTCGGGTATTTCGTCGAACACCTCGTGTGCATAGCAAAAAGAACACACACTAGCACCCACCTCTCTCACACCTCCTAGAAAAAAAACCAGAGGAGGGAAGGGGTCTGGATGCAGTATTTATAGGAAAGGGGGCATTCATCCCGGTTCCTGGCATGAACCGGGACCAATGCCCCGGCGCACGCCACGTGGCATACATCGAGGCATTGGTCCCGGTTCATGCCACGAACCGGGACGAATGCCGACTAAAAAACCGGGACGAATGCCCTAGGGGGCTTGACGCTGCCCTGACCTAAAGAACAGGGACGAATGCTAGGCAGCCGAGACGAATGCGAATTCCCCCCGGACGAAAGGGGGGTGTTTCTACTAGTGATCTTATGCACATTTTGTTTCCTTACTCGAGGTTAAGTGCAATTAATGTGTTTTGTGTGTGCAGGTTTCATTTTATTCTGCTAGCCATTTGGATTAAAGAGGGACAAGTAATTGTCTTGGACTCGAGACGTAAAGACCCTAAGGAGTGGTTGGACATGGGTCAAATGCTTCAGAACTAAGTTCAATCATTATCGCACCATATGGGAAAATTTCGTTCATTTCCTCATATCAAGTAATCATTTTCTTTTTCGGGCAGGGTTAGGAAAATTTTGCCTAACCAAGCTAGGGGTGTATCAAAAAAGGAGCTGCGATCTTCACACCCCAAAGTAAGTACTACTAGCTAGTATCGCGCATCTCTCGTTGATTCTACTTTCAATACCATTATCATGCTTGATTATCATTTTGATTAAACTCTATTCTCGTAAAGTGCTTGTGACAGGCACGCGGGACTAATTTATGTGCATACTACGTTTGCGAGTTCATTCGCCACTCGACCTCTGAGCGGGACTGGGGCATATCTCCAGAACAATTTGAAGTACGTAAACAATATTCACATTTTTATTTTATTACCATCAATTGTGTTAAGAGTTTATATTGTATATATGTATATATATTACCCCCTGTTTAAATTAGATCGGATGGAAGCTTGACGAACTCCTACCAACTGATCGCATACAAGCAATTCAAAAGGAATTGGCAGGATTCCTTATTGAGCCTGTCATGCCTAAAGACCGAGAATACCATCGGGATAGGCAATACGATTTTGGTAATTAGATATTAGGATAGTAAGAGATGTTATATTGTATATATGCATGAACGTGTACTATATGTAATAGCGTCGAATAAATTTATGAAAACTTGTTGCATTGTTTGACTAAGCACGGAAAAAGAGAGGTCACTTCTCTCTATATGTTGATCATGACGATGTTGTGTAATAATGGTTCTTTCATTGCTATATGTAGTAGCTAGCATCGAGTTAAATAAAAATCATAAAATAAAAATGATAACACAAAAATAAAAAGGGGAAACACAATATGAAAACTCCTAAACCCTCCAAAACCCCTAGACCCCTGCTTTAAAAAAAACCAGATCCTGGCAACTGCTGACGTGTGGACGCATTTTAGTCCCGGTCGGCGTTATCAACCGGGACTAAAGGTCCTCCTGTCAGGCCTCCCACGACGACCACGTAGAGCTCCTTTAGTCCATGTTTGTAAGCCAACGAGACTAAAAATGATGGGCATTAGTACGAATCATTTTATTCCGGTTGCAAAACCGGGACTAAAGGTCTTCTAAAACCGGGACTGATGCCCTGTTTTCTACTAGGAAAGGTAGCACATCATGATATGTCTCAAAAAAAAAGCCGGCGAGAGTGGCTCCCATATCTGTTATCCGTACCGATGGACCTTTTGCATGAGAAGAGGCATCCTTACCGTTGTAAGTTGCTTTGGCGTGAGGGCAATTAGGCGGCCGCATGTGATGGCACCGATCCGTACGTGTGGCCCCGTGCTAATAAGAATAATACGGGTTAGCAGCGGCAGGCAAGCGGGCGGGACTCCTGGGGCGTCGACAGACGTGAGGTATTCAAAGGGAGATCGATCCGGAAATCTTGCCCTATGTAGCACACATCGAGACATCACACAGCGTTGACAAGTGATTGTCAAAGAGGTCTAGGGGGGAGCTACACCATTTGCTTATCAGGCTCGGCCGTACGTATACGGTATATTATTGTTATTTCCCACATCGAGATCTCGAACTGAAGCGACGACTTCCGATATATGTCAGGTGTGGATCGCTTAAACGCTAAGGTTTCAGCTGGCCATACAAATGTTCAGAACAATACGGTCGAAAGGAACCACATGTACACCATGCATGGATCGAAAGATGCGCAGCCCGGGAGCAATCTGACAGTAAAAGTTGAGTAGAAACTAGAAACTAGGCATGATCGAACGAAGCACATATGGGTAAAACAAGACGTATAATGATTCAGGCCCGTCTATGATGGTTGCAAGACCATAGTTGATAGTCCTGTTAGGAGAGAACAAAAATAGCCATCCAACCTGATCTCTTATTTTGGGGTCAATAGCTCCCGTGCGATGTTTTTTCTGCGAATTAGCTGCAAAGCGACATCGTTCTTAAGAATAGCTCTGGTGCGACATCTCTCTGCGCACAAATAGTCCAAGCACGACATGACCCTTAAGCACAATCTCTTTCAGTATTAGGTGGAGCCGGACGGGATCATAGCTTACCCACGTCGGCATGGAACCCAGATGGCGTTAAACCGTTTTCTCCTACGCGCATCCTCCCTGTTCTTCTTCTCCAGCGACGAAGGGCGGCAACACCGGCGAGCTCCGATTCAGACGATCATATTTACAAGCATTCAACCGAAATCGACCGAATTTAAACAACATAGATAGATTTTAGCACACATAGCAAATAATTTGGTTCGATTACACACGGATTAGTACCCGTAGTTCTAATGGTGTCTCGTCGGAGCAAAAGCCACACTGAGTACTTCGATTACATAAATATACACGGATATCACGCAGCTCCTACCCCTAGTAATATCTCTAAAATTGGGCTCACCTGAGCCCCAGGGGTGCGGCCACGATGAGGCGGCGGCGGCGCTCAGTCGGAGTCGGAGTCGGTGGCGCCCCATCACGCGTTGGCGCGGGATACCTCGATGGCTTGGTGGAGGCGGAACTCGTCGAGCTCCTCTTCCATCCGCCGGCGCGCGACGAGCTGCTGCGGCTCGTCCTTGGTGCGCTCCATAATCTCGGCGATGACTCCGTCGAGGCCGCCGTCGTCGCCGTAGTCTCCCGGTAGGAAGCCGAGGCGCCCGGGGCGTGGTGCCAAGTCCTCCTCCTCCCCCTCCCTCTTCAAAGGCGGCAACAATGTGCGTGCAATGGTGGAGCTCCCCACGCCACCTGCGCCAAAGGAGCTAGCAGACGGTCGCCTCGCGTCACCGCCGCCATCTGGCGGTTGTACTCCTCCACCTCGCGCCGAGCGAACGCATGCGGCGGCGCGAGCCCCCAGTTCGTGTACTTGCGCGCACCGCGCTTTCGACCAACGTTGGAAGCAACCCGCGCCGCTCGTTCGGGGTCAGAGTCGAGAGCCGGCCGCTTCGCCCCACTTCGATCCTTGTCGGAGCGGTTTCCGCGGCCGGAATGGCCGCCGCGCGAGCTGGAAGATCCGTGCCTCACGTTTGATCTGCGGCGGCGAGGCTGGATTGCGTGGTTTTTGTGGTCGCCGGCTGCAAGAGTGGCGCAGATCTAGATATGTAAATAGCTAGGGTACGACATATTTGACCGTAGAAGTAGAGGGTAGGATTCAAGTGGTGACATTGACATCCCTGGCCCATAGGTCAGATTGACCGGTCAGCCCCCACGTCAGCATGAATAAACCTTTTCTATTTACTGTATAATCAAGAAAATGATATAAACTTGTAAACTCAACATCTTATAAACAGAAACTCCAAATGAAATAAATTATATATGTAGAATGACAAGAAAAATTCAAGGATTCTGAATATGCATTTTGTTTTCATGACAAACCAGTTTAAAGTGGAGGACCAGAGGCAAATGCATATATGGTTCATTTGAAATTCATACATGAAGTTTGAATTCATACATGGAGTGACTAAGAAGAACCCAGGCTTAGTTTTCATTTTCATGTTTGAAACTTGTTTAAATGTTGGTCAAACTTAGGTTTGACCAAGTTTGAATGAGAATAAAAAAAATGGAAATCCAGTGCACATGTTCTTACTTTGTCATATACTAACAACTCAGTTTTATTTTGCTTCTTTAGACATGGTGGACAAAAAAACTTGCTTAGAAATCCGTTGTTTATCCTACCTTTGGAGCTAATTTGAAACACATGTGTGAAGACACGTGGTTTTGGGTGTTGAACTTGGAAGTTTCAAAAACCTCACAAAAACTTCATTTTGGAGTGACTAAGAAGGATCCAGGCTTGGTTTTTTCCTTTTCCATGTTTGAAACTGGTTTAAATGTTTGTCAAACTTAGGTTTGACCAAGTTTGAAATGAGCATAAAAATTCAAAAAAGTAAAAAAATTAAAAAACCAGTGCACATGTTCTTACTTTGTCAAATACTAACAACTCAAATTGATTTTGGTGTTTCACACAAGGTGGACAAAAAAACTTGCTTAGAAATGGGTTGTTTAAACACATGTGTGAAGGCAAGTGGTTTTGGGTGTTGAACTTGAAACTTTGAAAACCCTCACAAAAGCTTCATTTTGGAGTGAAGAAGAAGGATCCAGCCTTGGTTTTTCATTTTCATGTTTGAAACTTGTTTCCATGTTGGTCAAACTTAGGTTTGACCGAGTTTGAAATGAGCATAAAAAATTCAAAAAAAAAACCAATGCACATGTTCTTACTTTGTCATATACTAACAACTCAAATTGATTTTTATGTTTTAGACATGGAGGACAAAAAAACCAAGCTCACTTCTCTTGAAAACCCTAAAACCTCTTTCTTGATAGAGATCTTTGTGAAGGTTTTTTCGTGGAAAACTCCATAGTCCAGGTTTTTTATTTTTTCTATCGAGTTAGTCACATAGAACGACAATTGGCACAAGTTTTATATTTTTTTATATATATTTTTTGAATTAGTTATGCTCAACCCAAACCCTTGAAAACCTCTCAAAACCCCTCAAAACCACATCAAAACCACATAAAAACCCTGCACCAGTCCGGACCTTTGGATCGCTGTGAATGGACGGTCTGGATCAGGTAGTAGGGCTACGTCAGCGTTCCGCAGGCTGCGCTTTCATATGTTGGTCTTTTTAGCACATTTTTTTGGCAGCGTTCTGAAGCAACGGTCCGCGTAGATTGAACTGGCCTGCGAGGCATTTTTGGGATTAATTAAATCCGGCCGACCCGTGCCTCTTCTCTAGGAACTGGTAGACATATTTGGCTCGATCTTCCCTATGATCCAGTCAATATTCCTGTAAATATTTTGCAACAGAGTTAATAAAAAGCGTGTGTTTGCCTAAAAAAACAGTGGCAAAGAGTGGCAGAGGTGACAAAGAGTGGTAGAGGTGACAGTGAGCATATGATATAATACAAATAAAAAAATGTTTGGCCTGGGGCTCGAACCCAGGACCTGTAGTTAGATGCAGAGGGTGCAATGTGAGTGAGATAGAACTAGTGATTTGCTTCGATTAGTAATTCTTTCCTACATATTGAATACTTCGGAGATTGCAGTTAAGACACAACCGTGCGTTGCATACGGTGTGGGGCAACCATGCGTTGCACTACTCGTTGGCGTTTGCGTTTCCAATTGTAGTTAAGACGTGTCCCCCCAGCGCTCGCTCTGCCGACTAACACTCCGCACTCCCCTCCTCACTCCCCTGTCCAAGAACACTCGCCTACAGCCAATCCACCACCGTCGCCATGGACGCGGGCATCGGCTGGCAGAAGGCCATCGAGGAGCTCACCGGCGACCGCCAGGAGCTACGCGCGCATTACAAGGAGATAGCGCGTTGGTTCCCAGACGTGCAGATGGTGAGGAACCACGCCCGCGGCCTCGTCAAGGTGATGACGGATGGGGAGAAGCTCCGCGTGTTCCCGGGCGGCATTAGCATCCCTCCCGCCATGATGCTCCTGTGGGCAATGCGGAGGCGCAGATGTCCCCCGACTCTTGCCAACGCTCACGTTGGTGGATGTACCGCTCATCCACCCAACCGGCAGCCCAGCCGGATCCTAAGCGCGTTGCATCGAGGGCCGAGCACGTCACCGACGCCGTGATTGCTATCCCAGCGCCAGTCAACGCAGCGTACTGGGATCGACTCAATCCCAGCGTGCTCGGGTCGGAAAACTATTCTGACGAGGAGTCCTCCGACGAGGAGGTGAAGGAAGTGGTCGTGCTCTCTGACGACGAGCCAGAGGTGCCAGAGGTGGAGATGGTGGGACAGGCAGTCGCCGCCGTGGGGGGTGACAGGGAACTGCCAATTGTCATGGAGAACCTTCCGGATGTTGCAGATCCGCCAATCGTCATGAAGCAAGAACTTGAGGAGGTGATGCCAGAAGAAGGGACAAGCATGCAGAAGAAGAAGAGGGAAGAGGACCATCCCTCAGTCAGTGCGCCGCTCTGAAGGCCTGAAGATGCTCAAGATGGACTGAAGGAGTTCAATGTCAGAGAGGATTAAGTATGTTGTTATATCACTGCACATAAGTTAGCAAATTAGTATGCTCTCTAGTTAGGTATGCTGGTATATGGCAGCATATAAGTTAGAAAAACAATATGCTTTATAGTTAGGTATGCTGTTATATATATCAACATATAAGTTAGAAGTATTTTGGGGTGAAATTAGGTGTCCTGTTCCTCTTTTGATGCCTAAAATGTTATGAACTAGCCCTATATCATGTTCCTCTTTTGATGTCCTGTTTACATGCATTGTTTGTTTCAGCATGTGGATAGATTGCATGTGCATAGATTGCATCATACTGGACCACTTACCAAAAGTAGGAGGTAGTACCACTGAATATTCACTTCTGTTAACTGAATTTTCAGTGTGGACAGCTAGCTGAATGCAATTTCAATTATCTCGATGTTGAATGTTAACAGTTAAGTGAATTTTTATGCATGTGGATATTGATATTCAGTTAACTATTGACATTCAGTCATTCACTTAACTATTCAGTTAACCAAAGTCAGAAACATAATTTCTACCATTCAAATCACCAAATCAACCAAGTTGACAAAGATAGAATTCAGCAAATTCAACCGATTAGATTTAAAATTCACATAATTTAACAAGTTCACCAAATAAGATAACATTAGTGCAACCAATTGTTTTTTCTTTCTCCTGGTTCAACCGATCAAGCTATTCCTTCATCAGCATCCCCCAAAATTTAGCTCTTGGGTCAATGCCTCCAATTTCCACCTCTCAACGTACTCATCAAATACCCATATTTTTTCAGAACCTGAAAAACGGGGATAGTCGGCGAATGAACCCTAGATCCACCATCCAAATTCAACGAAAAAAGAATATAAATCGGGAGAAATTAGACCATACGATGGTGAAAATCACAGATCTAACCTGCCCCGGTTGTGGCTTGCTCAAGCATTTCACGAACACGCGCCCATGGTTGCCATTTTCTTGTCAACGGCACTGGACCGTACCGCGTCCATTTGTGGGAGTTTGAAGTCGAGCTAGACATCACTAGCCGGCAGCGCGCTTAGTTGCCGGAGAAGAGGAAGAAGAAGGTGGGGAAAGGAAAGGGGAAGGGCAAGCAACAGGGGGATGGGCTGTCTCGCGCTCGTGGCTGGCTCGGGTCGGGGCACGCTGGGGTATGAGCATGACAATGCTTATGTGGATAAGTCGTGGGCCCCGCATGGATGGGAGTAAGTGGTAGGTCCCATGTTGATGGATAACTGGTGGGTCCCATGTGTCATAACTCAAATCGGTAACCCTTAGTTTTGCATTTCATGGTTAAACAAGCCATGTCGCATTGCAGCTATAGTTTGCTTCAAAGATGTCGCACGAGAGCCATTTTCTTCAACTACGTCGCACCCTTTCCATTGCATCTCAAAGATGTCGCACATGAGCTATTAACCCCTTATTTTGTCATTGATCTTATTAATTAGTAATTTAATTAACTCTTATCTTCTTATCCCACATGTGAAAAGAAGGGATCAGAGGGAGCGTCTTAAAATTTGTCAATTTTTTTCTCTCCATTCATGATAGTCACATGCATTTGACCGGACAATTTAAAAACAAATAGAGGACATTGTTGCACGCATGCATAAATGATGGCTCAAAATTGATGCGGCCACTGGAGACGTCTCTGCGGGCGTTTCGGATAAAAATTAAACAATCTTGGTTGTAGATGCTCCAAACTCGTCAAAGTGCGAGTGGAGATGGCAGGACATAGCCTTCAGCCGAGGAGGAGTTCTGTGTCTTTCCATGTCTGGGCCAGCTTAGAAGCAGCAGAGCTATTAGCCGCAAGAAGAGAACATCTCGCTGAGATAGCTAGCTCTACTTTGGTGCTTTGTGGGGGATCACAATAGTATACTCTACTACTGTTTCAGGTTGTAATACGTAGTCTTGATCCTTATTACTACGAGGAAGTTAATTAAGTTGCCCAATTTCTTCGATTTTCAGGGCAGTGCTCAAGTTGACTTGGGTAGCTCATTAAGATTTCCTCCTCGTTATTCCAACTTGGATCTGCGCATCAACAATAGATCAGTTATTAAACCTTACCCGCTACTCCTTGACGACTTCTGAGCTCAAGCACATGGTCTAGAATTCTATACGGCGCACTTGACATAGAGAGGAAGTCAGACTTCGTTTTGCTGTCAGAGTCGGAGCGGCTGTATCGTTGTATGGGCTCAGAGTGAAGTGATCGTAGTTCCTCTCCTTATCGGAACTAGGAAGAACTTTTCTACGGTACTCGGGTGGTACTATTACGGCTGTACGGCACTGCCTTGGATTAGATAAAAAGTTTTGCACCAAGACCCCAAAATTTTCTACTACAAGCACACGATTGACTACATATTGTACATGTCTAGCAAATATTCCTTACAGTCGTTATGTAACATAGCGTTAGTGGCTATCTGATGGAATTACAGTCGCGTGGCATGCATGCAACCTCGGGTTTTCTTTCGCTTTATTTCTGTGATGATGTTGTTCGGCTACTGAATTTTGCATTCCTAATAATATATAGTTGCATACATTGTCCTTATGCAGAAGGGAGGGGTTATCTCCCTTTTGAAATGAAATATTGTGCATCTCTTGAAAATGTTCCTTATTTCTTTGACAAATGTTCAAGGACGAGTTATGTTACACGACAACAAGGAAAGAAGAGGCAAAGAGAAAAGAAACATCTATATCTGAAATGCCAAGTATTTGGCGCCGGGATGAGAAGACACGTCTCACTCATTTCTAAGGTTCTAGTCCGCGCAATACGTGGCGCGCTTTTAATTATTATTGTTGATGCTCAGCCTAAAAGAAAAAAGAGCACCCGGGATCAATGTCAGGCGTTGTGATTGACTATCATGCACTGTTTGAACCTGAAATTCTCCTCCGGCATGAGTGACGTGACGAGACGCTGCAGCCGCGTAGCTCCAGGACCGCAACGCAGGGGCGCCGAGTCCCTCACCATCCAGAAAGAGCCATCGCCGCCAATATTCCGGATGCTCCAGCTGCCAGGGGCTAGCATGCCCGTCTGCCGCGACAGGAGTTCTGCGTCGATCCTGTCAAGCACCGGCTCGTCCTCGCCAAACTTGCACGCGAAGGGGGAATCACTGCCGAGCATCTCGTCCCAGGGGCTGGACTTGATGAGTTCCGGGTGATGCCTTTCGGAATTGCCCCACGAGACATAGTGCATGTTGTGGTTCACGGTGGTGTTCCGAAACTTCTCGGCGTTGCCAGCCAAAGTGTGGAACTAGCCCTCTGGGGAGGAGACGATGAGGGTGCGCGGAAGGTTGTCCCACCCACGAATCAAGTGGCGCCACGCCACCGCTGCTCTTAGCCATCATCCTTCTCCCTCTCGTCTTCGCCGCCCGCTCCACCGAGCTGCCGCCGCGACCTACCCCTCCACCCGACCCCTCGCTGCATCGCCACCCCCTACTTCACTCATGCCCACTCTTACTCCTCCCTCAACCCTACCTTCCGCCTCCTACCTACCCTGCCGCGCCACGCCACTTCCTGCCGCGCCGCACCACCACCACCATTTCCATATCCTTCTTCGATCTCTTCAACGGTAATCCGTTCAACTCCTCCTCCGCTCCTTCTGCCTACATCCGGGATGTGCCGATCGAGCGCCGCGTTCCCATCACGCTCTCTCATACGGAGGCAAACTTCTATGCATGGAAGACCTACTTTCACCTCTTCCGTGAGTACAATTTCCGGGAATATATCGATGGCACCGCCAACCTACTCACTATGAGTTGCGACGCCGACTGGATGGCGATTGACGCCACCATCATCCGGTGGCTTTTCCTCACCATTTCGAAAGATATCTTTCACGGTGTTCGCAATGGGGACGATACCTCCACGCTGTGGAACAAGATCATTGGGATCTTTACCGACAATAGGCCCCAATGGATCGTCTTCCTGCGGCAAGAGTTCTTTGGTTCTCGCCAAAATGACTCCTCCGTCGACGCCTTTTCCATGCGCCTCAAGACCATCTCCGACGAGCTGAACGACATCGGCTTCATGATTGGCGATGAGGTCCTCCTCTCCACCCTCACCGCCGGCCTCAACGAGGATCCCGGGAAACCATACCTACGACAGGGCGGTGGCCTATCTTCGTCTTGAGGAGCAGCGACTGAAGCATCTTTGCTTCCGTACAGTCCACACCGCCTTCGCTGCCGACATCTCGCGTGGCGGACGTGCTCCTCCCTTAGCCGGCTCCCATGTGGCCCCGTACGAGCCACTTCACCCTCCGCCTCCTGCACGTTAGGCTGCCCCCTATGGTGTCCCCTTCCCGCCGCTACCCCCTGTACCTGCACGCCTCCTCCTCAGCAACAACAACAGCGCCAGGGGCAGGGCCCACGCGCAACAGCGCAACTCCGGCGCTCCCGGGCACCAACAACCGGATACCCCCCAGCATCCAACCCCGCCATGGAGTGGTGGGCATAACTTCTAGACCGGGGTAGTGCATGCTTACACCATGCATGTTCCCCGGGCCCCTGCACCCAGCCTCCTCGGGCAAGGGCCGTCAGGCATCAAGCCTTCTTCGTCGCCCCTTAGCCGGGCACGGTAGTGCCACCGCCATCCTCCTAACTCGCTCCCACGTTCGGCTATGGAGGGTTTAGCCACAGCGGTGGGGCACCGGGCTATAATGGCTACCCGACCCCTCCATCTGCACAAGCCACCTATGACTCGGCGCTGCTCGCTGCGCTTCAGTCCCTGCCCCAGCCTGGCTCCTACTCCGGAGGTGGGGACTGGTTCATGGACACCCGTGCATCGTCAACATCGCCTCTTATCCGGGTAAGCTCTCTTCCGCATCTCCTGTCCATACCCCCTCTCGCATCATCGTCGGTAATGGTGTCGGCCTTCCCATCACTCATGTTGGCTCTGCCATTTTTTCCTCTACCTCTCGCCCCCTAACTCTTTGCGATGTTCTTGTTTCTCCTAAACTTATACAAAATCTAGTATGTGTTCGTAATTTTCTCGTGATAATTCTGTAACCAGGGAATTTGATGAAGTTGTTTTTTTCTGTTAAGGACGCCTTTATCCGGATGGTTCTTCACTCATGTGACAGCCCAAGAAATATGTACCCCATCCAACCTCCATCGTCATCACGTGTTGGACCTCTTGCTCTGATACCATGTATAGAATATATGCAACTCACTATATATTGATCGGGTGCATATGCACGTGTATATAGATAGTTCAAGGTGTAGCCACGTCCTGAACTATACAAGGAAAGAGGAAGGCTTGTTGTACAACTAATAAACATGCACAATATACATCTCAACAAGCTGGATGAAAACAATTGCTTTTCATCCCTTCTGTGAGCCATGCAATCTCTGTTCCGAGATTCATGCAGTTTTTTTATTCTTCACTCAGTTGATGTGTTTCCTTATCGGTCCGCTAACTTTTTAGGAGACCTGTTATATTTTTCATAGCTCTTGGCCCCATTGATAGGTTTGTTTCCCCTTTATTTTGTAGCTATCCCTATTGGCTCCACGAATACAAGATCATAGATATGTATAATAAAAATAAATAAATATATTAAATAATGCCTCCATTACCTTAACTTTCAACTATAAAATATGTGAGTTAGCAAAAAGGAAGTAATATCATTATATTTTTTTGTTAAAATGTGTCATGCTTATTTTCATTATTTTTTGCGCCATATATTAAAAAGGTTAATGTTACAGATTTAATAGTCTATCCATGTCAAAAATATTATGTAAGTTAGAATAAGCAGGTTCGTTGAGAGAACAAGCGTCTTCCAATGATAAAAGTAATATTTACTTAACACTTCATTTACACTAGAACATGCCCAACGAAAGCTGAGTATTTTTTTTAAACATGAAAAGAAAATACAAGTGGAAAACAGGAAGAATCAGAAAATGAATTAAAAGAAAAATGGAGAACCAGAAGGAGACAGAAATTCCAAAAGAGAAGGAAAATGAATAAAAAAGGAATGGTAGAACAAAAAATAGAAAATTATAGGAAAAACCACTCCCGAACAACACAGAAAAACCCATAAAAATAACCTAGAAAAAACAAGGAAAAACTGTCGAGCGCGTGGCCTCGCTGGAGTCCGACAAGCGCAGGCTATAGCTTGCAGTTTGCCTTTGTGTAATTGTAGAGACGTGGTGCTAGCTAGGCCAGAAACTGGATGGGCCTGTGATTATTTGTTTTCGGGATTGCTTATTTTCATCTGGATGAAACAAATTGGCGTTCATCCGATTTCTCAGCCGTTCGATCTGTGTTCTGAGATTCGTTGCGAATTGAGCTGATCGCACTGGCTTTATTGGGCACACTTACTTTCTCGGGTGACCCATTATCGCTTACGCCCGGTGTCTTTTTGCTTTCTTTAATTATTTGCATTTTCATCCCTGTAGCCATCGGATTCTGAAAGTGCGTTATATCGACTAGAGGGGGGTGAATAAGTCATTTTTACAAATTCATCACTGAGGAAATTCAACTTGAGGAATTTGAAATGTGATGAATAACTAGCAGCGGACTAAGTACACAAGTGCATGGAAATCATATCAACATCATAGTCATAATGATGAAATAAAACATGCATAGATTACAAGTAGCATGATACAGGATAAGAAGGTGAGGATCAAGGTAACTTGAAGAATTTGAGGTGAGGAAATTGAGAAAGTCTTCAGTCAAATTATTCAAACAGTAACGATCAATTTCATCAACAAGTTTACAAGGAAATGAAAGGGTTGAGGAAACAGAACCAGATAGCTCGATGAAGACAATGGTTTGATGACCCAGTTCCAACTGCTGTGACAGTCGTACGTCTGGTTTGGGGCGGTCTGGTATTTAAACCAGAAGACACACAGTCTCAGGACACACAGTCTTTACCATATTCTCCTTGAGCTAAGGTCACAAAGTCCTCACTCAATACTCGTGGTACGTCTTCAGGGTAGACTTCCAAAACCCTCACAAACTGGTCACCCGGCGATCCACAATTAAGTGCTGGATTCTCTAGACCAAGGTCACTCCGTGATCCTCAATTGACTGCACGATGCACTAGACCATGACGCCTAACCGTTTGGAAGATACACAGTCTTCAAAGGTAACAAGCGTCGATTCCACACAGGAACAGTCTCTTCAGTGATGCTCAATCACTTTGGGTTTGATGGTTTCGATTTGAGTTTGTCCTCACCGATGATTTTCTCTCAAAGTCCTTGGAGGATGGGTTGCTCTCAAATAACAAGTGTCAGTTCTCTTTCGGAGCAACCAACCAACTAGTGGTTATGGGGGTGGCTATTTATAGCCAGGGTGCAACCTGACATGATAAGACATAAATGCCCCCAATGATATGACCGTTATGTGGACAAGATGATTGGGGACAGCTGGCGCTAAGCACAACAACGGTCAGAATTTCGAAGTATGAAAGTCCTCAGGCTTATCATATTCCTCACTTGTAGGCAATTCACACTGGCGAAATCCTAACTTCTCAGTCAGACTAATTTCCTTAGAGACAAGAAGAAGATCGTCTCTATCACTGAAGAACTTGACTAAACCGTAAGAGATTTCCAAAAGGCTTCACTCGAAGGATTGGATAGGTTGAGGAGTTTTAGTTGAGCATCAGTTGGAAATTTTCCTTAGTATTACCTCGCCCCCCTTTAAAAGTACGGTGTTCCTATGACTCAACGAAAGGAAATGAAACTACGAAAACCAAATTCTTCACGCTTCATAGTCCACGTTCATATCTTCAAGGTCAGACCAACTTCTTCATTTTCAAAGTCTTCAGGGAATACCAAAGTCTTCACCAAAGTATTCAGTTGAACACATACATTTTTAGGGGTCGGTAATCTCTAAATATATCAAACTCCTCATCGACTTATAGAGCCTGTGTACACTCACAAAACACATTAGTCGCTTAACCTATATGTCTTCAACACACCAAAATCACTAAGCGGCACTAGATGCACTTACAATCTCTCCCTTTTTGGTGATTGATGACAAATAGGTTAAGTTTTCAACGGGGATAATAATATGAAGTGTAAGTAAAGAGTTTGAGGAATTTGATTGCAAGATATAGAAGAACTCCCTTTAAAGATGTGCATATTTGAGGAATTTACTTTGGACTGCAAATGCACGTGGCAGGTTAAAAACATGGAGAAATCCCCTATATGTTGTAATTCATACACGCATTTAACATATGATATGAAGAATTTGAAATGCATGATGAAAATGGTGTCTAACGAAATTCAGCATGCATGCATTAAGGTATTTGAGGAATTAAGCATGCGAAAAGCAGTTCACAAACATCAGACCACCATCGGACTTAAGTTTACAACTCAACAAACAAAAGCTTCAAAAGAGCGAGAGTTGTAACTTAAACAAAAACAACCCATATATAGAGTGACCCACTTCAAGACTAACTCAAATTTTTTCTCCCATTGTCACCGAGGACCAAAAGGGATGAAAACTTAGTACTAACGCCCCTTGAAAAATTTCATCTTCAAGGTGATGGAGGAGCGCTAGCGTTGTTGGGGTCATTTGTCGATCCAGGGCCCGCCGCAGTGTCATCAATATCCTCAGCTTCATCCACTTCATGTGATGAAGAATATGAGCTTGTCACCAGCCTAGGAACTTGAAATTTCTTGAATTTCTTTTGAGGAGGACGAGCCCAGTCAAGGTTCTGCTCAAGATTCATGTCCTTCAATTCCTCAGGAGTCTTGAGGTGAGACAGAATGACCCAAGTGCGGTTGAAGAGTTCATGGAGGTAGTATTGGTTCTTCCTCACAGCATTGTGCGTGATAGTCATGTCTCGAAGAATTGAACCAAACTAACGCTTGCCCCATTTGTTGGTGCGGTCAACCTTCTGACGAAGACTTATAAGCAGTTCATGATCAGTCATCACATGAGGGGCAGACTCTTGAGGCTTTTGCGCTGAGGCTTTTGCAACAGAGTCTTGGGTAGCAGTGTCATCATTGGTGGAGTAAGATGCATCTTGGCGAAACTGGCCATCCGTTGGACGACTACCTTCATTAATTACATCTTTGCCTTTTCCTTTAACTGAGACAAATGTGTGCTTGAGGACTTCAATGGGAGGCGGGAAGCCAAAGTGATTCTAAAAGTCAGCCTTGAAGGGAACTGAAGACCTTGATCTAATGAATTTCATGATCTCATGTGCATAAGGCTTCAATTCAAATGGGGCTGAAGCTGCATGCACAGAAGTTCTCATGAAGACATCGTGGTAGTTGATGGGAATTCCATGAATGATGTTGAATAGCATGTTCTTCATGACTCCCTCAACTTCTTCTTCAGAGTTGTGGCCCTTCTGAGGATAGAGGGTGTTGGTGAGAATGCGATAGACCGTCCTGGGCACATAGAGCAAATCCTTTACAAGGAAGGTGGTACTTTGAGGTTTTCTAGGAGCCAAAGGCTTCATCAGCACTTGCATCATATGGTTGGGCAGAGCAGGTTCATCAAATAGGCATCTTGCTCCTTCTTAAGGAATTGGAACTGGGACTGACCAAATCAATTCTGATGCGGGTGCAGTGTAATGAGTAGAACCAGTCATCCAGTCCAAGACCCATGAGCTGATGTCAAAAGCATCACCTGTGATGTGCAAGGTGGCATAAAATTGAAGAATTAGCTGTTCATTCCAATCATAGATATCCACACAGAATGGAAGAATTCCTGTATCGTGAAGAACTGCGAGCACCGGTGTGAAAGAAGGGATCATTTTCATGTCCACATGACGAATTTGATGATGCTCGAAGACTTTCTTCTTGTCAAACAACACTGATGCATAATAGTTCACCTGTGTGGGTGTCCAGAATCTGGTGCGACCGGCAATTGCAGAGCCATATAGATTTGGCCTTGAGAAGAAGATGTGCTCGTTGAAGAAATTCGTCTTGATGAATTTGGGGCGCTCTGAGCCGTTGAATGGCATCTTGGGCTTCGACTGAAGGTTTGGCTTGAAGCTGCCCACAATCTCCTTAGGCATAGGAGGAATTTTTTAATACTGAGGAATTTGCAAAGCAGTTTCCTCAGCGGTAATTGGAGCAGCAATTTCCTCAGCGGATGTAGCTGGAATGTCTTCAATGGCAGTTGCAGCCAAGTCATCAGATCTTGTAGGAATTTCTTTAGTCTGGGCTGGAGACTGAAGAATTTGTGACAAAGGAGTGGTCATTTGGGAATTTGGTTGTGCAGCAACCCAATATTCATCATTGATAACAGGAGTTGTGTTTCAAAATGTCCACGACCTCATCAATTTCTTCAACGTCGGCCTCTTCAGCAACCAACTGAGGCTGGGGCAATGATACCTGTGGGGTTCAAGCTTTTGCTTCCACTTCAATTTTTTCATCAATCTACTCTGAGGTAGCAGCATGCTGATTCTTTTCTTCTTGATTATCATTGTGGATGACATAGTCAACACCAAATGGTACAATTTCACGGGCTAGCATGGAACTGATAGGAGTTTCATCAATCGGTTCTATTAGAAGAATTTGGCAGTGTCTTTAGTTTCTGCACTGCCGAGGAATCTGAAGTTGATGCTTTTCTCTGATGCAGAAGGAAGGTTGTTGTTCTTCACCTTTGAGGATTTTGTAGTTTCTACAGAGGGTGAAGGAGTAACATTTTCTTCAAGCACGATTGATGCTGTCGCCCTTGTAGTCTCAATTTCATTAGGCACAACAAAATTTTCAGCTGTCCTGGTAGTTTCTTGAGGCGCAATGGTGGAGGTTGCCCTGGCAGGTTCTCCAGCAATCTGAATTTCTTCATCTGTGCTTGTAGTTTCTTTAGCAGGCTGAGCAGATTCCTCAGCCTAAGTAATTTGAGGTTGCGATCGAGCTACAACCCTTGAGTTATGGTCCATGATGGCTTTATCAGCCACATTGACGAAATGAACTTTGGCACCTTGCCAATCAGCATAGTATCTGTCGAAGTTGTCACTGAGGACTTTGAGCTCATATTGCATCTTCCAAGTTCCTCAGGTGAAAGCTTCAAAACATTTTTCTTCAAGAAATGCTCCTTCTTGTACTGAGCTTTCTTGGTCTGTCTGGCCTTCTCATACTTCCACTTTTCTTCAGCTATGAAGGCAGTGAGGACATGATCTAGACCAGGAGGCAGCTTCAAATCATCAATTGATGTGTTGGGATCGTTGTGCCACACGTCAATGCAGTTCAGCACCATCTTAGGATCTAGCCAGAGAGGAATTTGAGTGCCCTTTGCTTGAGCCACACGTTCTTGCTTGTTTCTGATGATAGCCTCCAATTTCTCATCATCAGCTTCATCATCTGAAGAATCTGATGGTATTTTGAACACCATCTTCTTTGGTTGAGGACTTGGTCGAGTGTCTCGTCCAGCAGTAGCTTTCATTTTCATCATAGAAGCACTAGTTGTGGAATGTGCTTGGACTGAAAAACTTGCGGAGACCCCTGAAGCAATTGAGAAGCCCTCGGTCCTCTGACATGTTGCCAGGTGCACAGGGGTTGTGGACTTTGTGGCAGCAGCTGATGATTGTGCAGCTACTGAAGGGATTGCTGAGGTCTTTGAAGACTTTGCTTGAGGAGTCTGTAGTGATTATTTTGAAGTTGAGGACTTTGTCTTCATGGCAGACATCTTCACAATAGATTTCTTCGGAGCACTAGCAAAGGCTCCGACAGAGGTAGCAGCAGCAGAGTCTTCATTGAATTTCTTCATAGCCTCTTCTGCCTTCTTGGCCAGCTTGGCTTGTTGTCTTTCCCATTCTCGAGGAAAGTCATCACCAGTTTTGAGACTAGTGGGATCAGCTGTTTGGTTTGGAGCCAAGGGTGGCCTGTTGCACGGGGTTTAACAACGAATTTCTTCATGTACTTGGGAGTGACATAGCGATATGCTTTCCACTACATTGCCCATCTCCTCTCAATTTTCTGTATGCGAATCATTCGCTCCTTTGTTGTTTCCTTGCAACGAGTTTCTTCATCTGGAGTGTAATATTCCTCATACAATTCATCGGGTATCTCAAAAGAAGTTTGTACTTCAGGTTTCTTTCCACCTTTCTGTGGCTTCTTCCCATCAGCCATTTTGTTTGGCTGAGTATTCTGAACTTTTGAGGATTCTGAGGAAGTGTGCAAATTATCTTCAAGGAACGCTGCAAATGAGTTAAGTTGATGAGAACCTAGTGATTCATCAGCTGACATTTTGTACCTATGAACATATTGTAGGTGCAAGGAATTTGAAGAGATCATATGCGTTTTCAGAAATTTTCAAAATACATCAAGTTTAGGAATTTTGACCATAGATGTCTTGAGGAATTTCACTAAGTGTTCTTGTCTTAGGTTCCAGAGTTGTGCAAATTTTGTGGATCCACACAATTGAGGAATCTTGAAGAAAATCATAACTTAGGAAAAACATCAAGAGTATGAATATGTAATGTGCTTTGGAATACGATTCTTGAAGAATAAACACCTGTGACAAAATTGAGGAAAACTTGAAGATCAAACAAGGGCACTAAAATCATATTTTATTTACCCCGATGAAGAACATGACGAACAATGAGATGAAATCGGGGAAGTTTGTCCATCCAGATCTCCCACGTCATAGCTTGGCAGAGGGAGACAGCTACAGCGGCAGTGGAGTGAAGATTTCCACGGCAGATGTGAGTACGGCGACGGGGAGGTCGAGGCAGTGAAGCTCTTCCACACCGGCGGCATTGATTTTAGCGGCGGCGCTAGGTTCGTGCTCGAGAGAGAGTGAGGGTGAGGAGTAATGACCCACAAGTATAGGGGATCTATCATAGTCGTTTCGATAAGTAAGAGTGTCGAACCCAATGAGGAGAAGAAGGAAATGACAAGCGGTTCTTAGTAAGGTATTCACTGCACACACTGAAATTATCAGTAACAGATTCATAACGGGTAGCAAGTGACAATTGTAACAAAGGTGCGGAAAGGTGGCCCAATCCTTTTTATAGCAAAGGACAAGCCTGGACAAACTCTCATGTAAAGCAAAGCGCTCCCGAGGACACATGGGATTTTATGTCAAGTTAGTTTTCATCATGCTCACTTGATTCACGTTCGCTACTTTGATAATTTGATATGTGGGTGGACCGGTCATTGGTTCCTGCCCTTACTTGGACAAGCCGCCCACTTATGATTAACCCCTCCCGCAAGCATCCGCAACTACGAAAGAAGAATTAAGACAAATCTAACCATAGCATGAAACGTGTGGATCCAAATCAGCCCCTTAGGAAGCAACGCATAAACTAGGGTTTAAGCTTCTGTCACTCTAGCAACCCATCATCTACTTATTACTTCCCAATGCGTTCCTCTAGGCCCAAACAATGGTGAAGTGTTATGTAGTCGACATTCAGATAACACTACTAGAGGAGAGACAACATACATCTCATCAAAATATCGAACGAATAACAAATTCACATGATTACTTATAACAAGACTTATCCCATGTCCTCAGGAACAAACGTAACTACTCACCAAACATGTTCATGTTCATAATCAGAGGAGTATTATTGATGATCAAGGATATGAACATATAATCTTCCACCAAGTTAAGAAACCAGCATCAACTACAAGGATTAATCAACACTACTAGCAATGCATAGGTACCAATCTAAGGTTTTGAGACAAGGATCGGATACAAGAGATGAACTAGGGTTTGGAGAGGAGATGGTGCTCGTGTACATGTTGATAGAGATTGACCCCCTCTCGATGAGAGGATCGTTAGTGATGGTGACGGCTTCAATTTCCCCCTCCCGGAGGGAAGTTTCACCAGCAGGATCGCCCTGCCGGAGCTCTAGATTGGTTCTTCCCAAGTTCCGCCTTGAGACGGTGGCGCTTCATCCCAAAAGGTCTCTTATGATTTTTTCCTCGACGAAACCCTCCATATAGCAGAAGATGGGCACCGGAGGGCTTCCAAGTGGGCCACAAGCTCGCTAGCCACGGCCAGTAGGCTTGTGGCTCCGTGGTGGGCTTCCTGATTTATTTATTTCGCACATTATTTTTTATATATCCAAAATAATTCTCCGTAGATTTTCAGAACTTTTGGAGTTGCGCAGAATAGGTATCTCAGATTTGCTCCTTTTCCAGTCTAGAATTCCAGCTACCGGCATTCTCCCTCTTCATGTAAACCTTGTAAAATACGAGAGAAAAGACATAAGTGTTGTACCAAAATGTGTAATAGCAACGCATAATGCAATAAATATCAATATAAAATCATGATGCAAAATGGACGTATCAAGGAGTAACCGAGCATAGTGAAAGGGAAGGGGTATTTATAGCGGAGGTGAAAACCAATCTGCCTGAAGATTTCGGACCAGATTGCCCCTGACCCTTGCTCTCCACGCGACATGTGTCACCCACATTCTGTGTAGTAGCGATAGTGGGGGATCGTGGGTTATCCAGTCATGGAATCGGAACGGTTTGTGCGGGAAGCGTCGAAAATTTAGATAGTGAAAATTTTAAAGTTTTCGTTCGCAAATTCTTCAGCTGTCAAGGACACAGTGAAGACTTTGAACGTGTTTCAAAGTAGAACGCATATGAAGAATTTGTGAACAGACTGGGCTGAGTTTAGCATAGAGTGGGAACGGGTCCGATCACATTCACTTAGATGAAAATCAACATGAAGAATTAGCAATAAGTGAATGTTGTTGAGGACACTGAAAACTTATATACATATATATATATATATATTCAATGAAGAACATGAGTTCCATAATTTTAAGAATTTGAAAAATTGAGGAATTTGCAAACTTGAGGAATTTCAAAATTTGAAGAATTTGCAAAATGACAAAAAACTCAACTTTGAAGAATTTCAACCATGGTTGGTGGCGTGACCCACCATATAAGAATGATGATTTCAGAAACCACATACAATTATCCTACTGTTCGGAGAATCAAATTCTTCATTTATTTCTTAATACTTAGAAGGTTATTCTTCATTGATTGAAAAAAAACGTTACTTCGTGTGTTGCACATCTAAGTCATCAATTTAGCATAAGTGTTAGGATGTGTGTCCTTTCAAAGAACATTCGAACATTCTAAGATATTTAGCTCACACCGCAACTTGCAAAAACTCTTTTCATCCAAGGGCTTTGTGAAGATATCGGCCAGTTGTTCTTTAGTGGGGATGTGGTGGATGGAGATGTCGCCCTTGAGTACATGATCTCGAAGAAAGTGATGACGAATCTGGATGTGCTTGGTCTTGGAATGCTGAACTGGGTTGTATGAAATCTTGATAGCGCTCTCATTGTCGCAGTAGAGAGGCACATTCTTCACGTTGATGCCATAATCCTTGAGGGTTTGCTTCATCCACAGCAACTGAGCGCAACATGAACTAATATCAATGTACTCAGCTTCAGAAGTAGATTGTGACACACAGTTCTACTTCGTCGAGGACGAACAAACTAAGGATCATCCGAGGAAATGACATGTGCCTGAGGTTGACTTGCGATCCACACGATCTCCAGCATAGTGAGTCATCAGAGTAGTCGATGAGGTGAAGATTTGAGCCCTTGGGATACCATAATCCAAGCGTTAGTGTGAAAGCTAAGTATCAAAGTATATTTTTCATAGCCTTATGGTGTGATTCCTTCGGTGTTGCTTGGAATCGGGCACACATGCAAATGCTCAGCATAATATCAGGCCTATATGCACATAGACACAATAAAGAGCCAATCATGGAGCAATATACCTTCTGATCAAAATGTTTACCATTTTCATCAGTGCATAGGTGGCCTTTTGAAGGCATTGGAGTTTTGACGCCTTTGCAATCTTGCATGTCGAATTTCCTCAGAATATCCTTGAGGTATTTTTCTTGAGAGATGAAGATGCCGTTGTATTGCTGACGAATTTGAAGACCTAAGAAGAATTTCAACCCTCCCATCATACACATTTGATATTCTTTACTCATCATATAGGCAAATTCATCACTGTAACATTTTTCAGTACAGCCAAAGATAACATCGTCTATATATATTTGGCATATGAACATTTCATTGTCATAGGATTTAGTGAAAAGAGTTGGGTCAAGTGAACCGGGTTTGAAGCCTTTCTTCATTTGGAATTCCTTCAGAACATCGTACCATGCCCGAGGGGCCTGCTTGAGGCCATAGAGGGCCTTGTTGAGTCTGAAGACTTTGTCAGGATGCTTAGGGTCTTCAAAACCTGGGGTTGAGCAGCATATACTTCTTCCTCAAGCTTACCATTGAGTAATGCACTTTTCACATCCATTTGATATAATATGATATCATGATGGTTAGCATAAGCAAGCAGTATGCAAATAGCTTCATGTCTAGCAACAGGTGCAAAAGTTTCATCAAAGTCAATTCCTTCAAGCTGTGTGTAGCCTTTAGCTACAAGACGAGCCTTATTCCTTACCACAAGGCCATTTTCATCTTGCTTGTTGAGGTAGATCCACTTGGTACCTATGATGTTGTGCTTGTGAGGATCAGGCCGCTTGACAAGTTCCCACAGGGTGTTGAGCTTGAATTGATGCAACTCCTCTTGCATAGCTTGAATCCACTCAGGCTCCTTGAATGCTTTATCAACTTTGGTGGGCTCTATGATAGAGACAAAAGCAAAGTGCCCACAAAAGATAGTCAAATGTGAAGCTCTTGAGCGAGTGTGGGGATCTCGTGCATTGATGTCATTGATGATTTTTTCAATCTTTGCAACTCTTGGATGAGCAAGTTGACGTGGCTAGGGATTTCCTTCAGCACCATTTTCTTAAGGTGTATCAGCATGAATGTCTTCATTGGTTGGAATGACTTCATCAGTAGGTTGAGGTTCTTGAGTGGGTATGACATCTTCAGTAGCCTTCAACTCAATGGATTCCTCAGGAGATTTTCACCTAGCATAGAAGGCAGGTGCTCTCTTTGCGAGCCGTCAGTTTCATCGAACCGCACATCTACAGTTTCATTGAGCCGTCAGTTCCTTCGAAGACTTTGAGATAACTTACATTGGGTTTCTTGCCAGTCATGAGTTCATATGAAGTCTTCTTGAAGAATTTGTGAAGATATACCTTGTTGTTGACGTGGCAAGATGTATCAATTTCCTCAGGCGAAAAGCGACGAGGAGTCTTGTATTTATCAAACATGGTGCGAGCCATCTCAACAAGAGTCCTGTTCTTGCGCTCCACGACGTCGTAGTACTGAGGTGTATATGGGGCAGATAGCTAATGAGTAATACCAAGTTCATCAAGATATTCATCAAGATTTGTGTTCTTGAACTCAGTCCCATTATCACTCCTTATATGCTTGATCTTGACGTTGAAGTTTGTTGACGCCCTTGAAGCAAATCGTCTAAAGACATCCTCCACTTCAGACTTGTACGGAATAATGTGCATCCAGGTGTAAGGAGAATAATCATAAACAATGAGAAAGCCATAAAAACTTGAAGAATTTGTTAGTGTGGAATAATGAGTGGGGCCAAAGAGGTCCATGTGAAGCAATTCAAAGGGTCGAGTCATGGTCATGATTGTCTTCGAGGGATGCTTGGATCTAGTCATCTTCCGAGACTCACATGCACCACAGAGGTGGTCCTTTAGGAATTTGACACCTTCAATGCCAATGACGTTCTTTTTCTTCACGAGCGTGTGCAAGTTTCTCATACGAGCGTGTCCCAAGTCATCGATGACATAGCCAGCCTTTTGAGGACTTTGCAAGTAGGCACGTGGCAGACTGAGGACCTGTAGAGAAATCAACAATATGCAAGTCTCCTTTCCTCAAGCCTTCGAAGACTTTGGATTTGTCAGATTCCATGATGAGAACACAATGATATTTTCCAAAGATGACAACCATATCAAGATCGCAAAGCATTGAGACATACATGAGGTTGAACCCGAGAGATTCGACAAGCATCACCTTATCCATGTGTCGGTCCTTTGAGATTGCAACCTTACCTAGACCCAATACCTTGCTTTTTTGCTTTGTGAGCGTAGGTGATATGTTTCAGGTGAGATGGGGCAAGTGGCAAATTCATCAGTAGACTCTTGTCACCAGTCATGTGGTTGGTGCAATCACTGTCAAGGACCCACTCAGTAGCTTTTGGAGTTTCATCCAATAGATGAATTAGTACAACTTACGAACTCATATGCTCCAGAGTGAAGAATATGACATCAGTTTCATCAAGCATAATTTCATCACACAGCATGGTAAGCAAAGTAGTGTGAGGACATGGGAAATGAGGAATTCATATCTGCACGATTAGCTTGCGTCCTTTCAAGCATTTCCTCAGGTCTCCAGCAAATTTATCAGGTGTTCAAGTTCATCTGGAGACCTGAACCTGCTTAAGAAATTAGTTAAATTTCTTCACAACCTACATCTCGAGGGGTGGCAAAGAGTTCATCATTCTGCGAGCACCATATGAGAAGGGAGGCATTGAAGCTAGTGCGCTTCGTCTCATAGGTCGAGGGTTAGATTACTCATATGAATAAGCAGAGAAATTCTTCGATGACTTATGAACATAATGATTTGAAGAATAATGCACATATTCAGAAGTCTTAGATTTTCCCTTCAATTCATATGCATTAGCATGAGAATGATACTTTTGACAATTTGAGGAATTTGGTCCAGGTGAAAACTTTGGTCCATATGAGGAATTTGATCAGGGGTTCCTGTTCTTCATGAGTGGTGTCGTGAGGACATTCACTTGAAGATTTTGTAAGCAGCTCTTGGGAACCCAGATTTTCTTCATAGGTGAACCGTTCCTGCAATTAGTTCTATCACATCTGGCAAATATTTCACCTTTCCAATTTTTGAAGAATTTATAGATGGAGTCAAGTGACCCATCAGTGGAATATGAAGTTTCACAAGTAAAGCCAGATAAATTGGGTGGATCTACGGGAGGTCCTTTTGCAGCAACCCAGGAGGTTTTGGGGTACTGCTCAGGTGTCCAATAGGATCCATCAGCAGTGAGTTTCCTCTCAAATGTAATACCCTCTTTTCTAGGGTTCCTGTTCAGAATCTCCTTTTTGAGGACATCGCAAAGGGTTTGATGCCCTTTGAGACTTTTGTACATCCCTGTCACATACAATTTCTTCAACCCTGCGTTTTCGTCAGTGATACTTGTGGTATCCTCAGATGAGGAATTTGTGACCATGGGAATAGTTGAAGAATTTGCAGCAATAGAAGCATTTGAACATTCAGGTGAACAATTAGCAGTTGCACATTCAATGCATTTCGAACAAGGTGGAACAAACTCTGCCTGAGCGGTACTGATTTGTCGAGACAGTAGGAAATCCTTTTCCCTTTGGAGATCCTCATGAGACACTCTTAGTTTCTCAAGATCTTGCTTTCTTTGAAGAAATTCATAAGAAAGCTTCTCGTGATCAGCTGAGAGAGCATTATGATGACTCTGAAGGTTATCATACTTTGTCTGAAGACATTTGAGATCGTCAGACAGAGTTTGAGTTCGATCCACTTCCTGATTCAATAGATCATCGTTTTTTTCTAGCATTTTATGAAGCTTTTCAAGTGCACTTTGTTGCCTAGTGACACTATTAGCAAGTTTGGCATAGCTAGGTTTCACATATTCATCAGATTCACCATCACTTGATTCAGAGGAGGAGTGATGCTTATGTACCTTGGAACCTTTAGCCATGAAGCAATAGGTGGGAGCATAATCATCATTGCTGACTTTAGAGTCGTTGGAGTAGTCATTTTCTTCATCATTGAAGATGGACTTGCTGACGAAAGCAGTAGCGAGAGCAAGGCTAGCGACACCAGATTCAGACTCCACCTCAGATTCTTCATCTTCTTCATATTCTTCAGATTCTTCTTTTGAGTCCATTTCCTTGCCAATGAAAGCCCGAGCCTTTCTGGAACCATTCTTCTTGTGCATTGAGGACTTCGAAGATGAGGACTTTGCAGATACGGACTTTGAAGATTTCTTCTTTTTCTTTGAGTCATCAGAACTGTTGTCCTTGTACTTCTTCTTCTTCTTTGATTCTTTTTCCCAAAGAGGACTGTCAGAGATAAAGTGACCAGATTTGTTGCATGTGTGACAAGTTCTCTTTTTGTAGTCACGTGAGGAATCTAATTTGCTCAAGCCACTTTTTGATGACTTTCCAAATCCACCTCTCCTTGAGAACTTCTGAAATTTCCTCATGAGCATTGACAGATCCTGACTCAGTTCTTCAGGATCACCAAGGCTACTATCAGAATCTTCGTCTTCGGATGAGGAAATTTGCTTTTGCCTTCAGGGCACGAAATCTCACATAACTTGGCCCGTAGAGGTCTCTCTTCTCAGCTTGTTGGAATTCATGAGTATAGAGTCTCTCAAGAATATTAGCAGGATCAAGTGACTTGTAGTCTCCACGCTCTTGAATCATCAAAGCCAGTGTATCGAATGATGAATCAAGAGAACTCAGTAGTTTCTTCACCACTTCACGGTCGGTGATGTCAGTGGCACCCAATGCTTGAAGCTCGTTGGAGATATCAGTGAGACGATCAAAAGTTTGCTGAACATTGTCATTGTCGAGTCTTTTGAAGTGGTTGAAGAGATTGCGAAGAACATCAACATGAGAATCATGTTGAGTGGGAATACCTTCATTGACTTTGGACAGCCTATCCCAGATAAGCTTAGTAGACTCCAAAGAACTCACTCTGCCATACTAGCCTTTGCTTAGGTGGCCACAGATGATACTCTTCACTTAATAATCGAGTTGCTTGAATTTCTTCGTATCAGCGGCAGTGACAGTCGGAGATGTGCGGGGAACACCATTTTCCACAACGTACCAGAGATCGTTGTCAATAGCTTCAAGATGCATGCACATCTTGTTCTTCCAATAGGGGTAATCCGTCCCATCGAAGGTAGGACAACCTGCGGAAATCTTGATCATACCTACAGTCGACATAACTAGAACTCCAGGCAGTTAAACCAAAATCACACAGAACAAGGGAGTACCTTGCTCTTATACCAATTTTAAGTGTGTTATATCGACCAGAGGTGGGGTGAATAGGGGATTTTTTAAAATTCATCACTGAGGAATTTAAACTTGAGGAATTTGAAATGTGATGAATAACTAGCAGCGGAATAAGTACTCAAGTGCATGAGAAACATGGCAACAGCTTAGTAATCATGATGGAATAAAACATGCACAAAATACAAGTAGAGTCATATAGGATAAGCAGGTGAAGAGCAAGGTAACTTGAAGAATTTGAGGTGAGGAAATTGAGAAATTCTTTAGTCAAAATTTTCAAACAGTAACGAACAATTTAATCAACAAGTATACAAGGAAATGGAAGGGTTGAGGAAATAGAACCAGGTAGCTTGATGAAGACAATGGTTTGATGACCCAGTTCCAACTGTTGTGTTAGTCATACGTCTGGTTTTGGAGCCGCCTGGTATTTAAACCAGAGGACACACATTCCTTACCATATTCTCCTTGAGCTAAGGTCACAAAGTCCTCGCCCAACACACGTGGTAAGTCTTCAGGGTAGACTTCCAAAACCTCACAAACTGGTCACCCAGCGATCCACAATTGACTGCTGGATGCTCTAGAGCAGTCGCTCCGTGATCCCCAATTGACTGCAGGATGCACTAGAACATGGTGCCTAACCGTCTAGAAGATACACAGTCTACAAAGGTAGCAAGCGTTGGTTCCACACAGGAACAATCTCTTTAGTGATGCTCAGTCACTTTGGGTTTGATGGTTTGGATATTGGTTTTTTCTCACTGATGATTTTCTCTCAATGTCCCCGGAGGATAGGTTGCTCTCAATTGACAAGTGTCAGTTCTCTGGCGGAGCAGCCAACCAACTAGTGGTTGTGGGGGGTGGCTATTTATAGCCAGGGTGCAACCTGACATGATAAGACATAAATGCCCCCAATGATATGACCATTATGTGGATAAGATGATTGGGGACAGCTAGCGCTAAGCACAACAACGGTAGGTATTTCGAACTATGAAAGTCCTCAGGCTTATCATATTCCTCACTTGGAGGCAATTCGTACTAGCGAAATCCAAACACCTTAGTCAGACCAATTTCCTTAGAGACAAGAAGAACATCGTCTCTATCACTGAAGAACTTGACTGAACCTTACGAGATTCCCAAAAGGCTTCACTCGAAGGATTGGATAGGTTGAGGATTTTGAGTTGAGCATCAGTTGGAGAATTTTCCTTAGTACTACCTCGGTCCCCTTTAACAGTATGGTGTTTCCTATGAATCAAAGAAAGGAAATGAAACTACGAAAAAAAAAGTCTTCACGCTTCATAGTCCACGTTCATATCTTCAAGGTCACACCAACTTCTTCATTTTCAAATTCTTCAGGGAATACCAAACTCTCCAGCAAAGTCTTCACCAAAGTCTTTAGTTGAAGGCATACATTTTTAGGGTACATTTTTATTTAACCCTAATACATTGATCTTGTTAGACCGGGTCCTATGCCGCGGGGTGCTGAGTTGTGGGCGTAGCGCATCCATAGCTGAGGAACCATTATAGGGTAAATGCTAACGTGGGGAGGATTCCTCCGAAGAACCTGCCAAAGGTTGTTACGCTCCCTCTCCAGCAAATACATGTAGCGACGGACGTGCTCGTCCTCCTCCCTGATACGATGACGTACCACCTCCTCGGGGGCCGTCTCCCTACACATAGAGCGTGGCCCATGGGACCACCACCAAACTAGATCCGGGTCGACGATGTCATCCGGAATTGTTTAATTCGTAATGTTTTGATACTAATTCATACAAGAGTTAACCTATAAGTTTTCAACACACCAAAATCACTAAGGGGCACTAGATGCACTTACAGGTTCCCTTCTCGTTCCTTCTTGTTCCCTTGTCATTTTCAACACACAATCAGAACAGAGTCGAGAGAGAGATCCATGGCAATTTGGTGGTTCCCTGTCCATTCGATTCGCTAGGTGGTGGTCAGGTACCCGACGTTCTCCCGCCGGCTACTTCTTGCCCGTTCGACTACCGATCCACATCACCTCCTTCGTCTCCTCCTCTGTCCGCGTGTGTTGTCTGCATCATCTCTCAGCCGACGCACCCACCTCCGGCCTCCGTTTCTTCCTGGCGACTTCCTGGTCATCGTGATTCACTATGTTCGTCTATTTTGGCCTGGATCCTAATGTGTGTTGTTAGCTGTTTGTAGGATTTTATGGTTAGACCTATCCATTTTTGTCCGATTCGTTTGGTTCTGGTTGTTGTTTGGCATTGAATCGCGTACTCGCAGCTAATTTATGGGTGTGCACTTATTGTCTGATTTGATATGTTTGGCTACTTGTATTCAAGTGATTGAGTCTGTTGCCCCAAGTTGCCCAGCTAGTCCTTGTTGCAAATCAACAGCAAAACTAGACACTCCATCCGTTAAGCCATATTCAGTGGCCGCTAGTAGCAGCCTCTAGTTACAGTGGTCACTCCCCTCCTGTTGTGATCTACTATGGGTCAGCAAATCAAAGCTAGAGTAGAGTGTCTTTAGTTTGTTGGTTGTAATGTAGTTCGGTGTTAATCCTGCCTACATCTAGTGCTAGTAGGTGTTAATCATATAGGTAGCAAGTATTAAGGCTCAAGTCTCCTGAATCTAACAACCCTAGGTTGGATTCAGGAGGGCTTTGGTATATTTTGTATTTTTAGGAGGAATCATAATTGTGCATGCAGTTTTCTAGTGTAGTATAATTGATGTTCGGGGTGGGGGGGCTTCATGTGGTTTATGCTATTAGATGCACTGCTCATCTTAAGGATTTACACCGTGCGAGATTGTTTTTACTGGTTTCCATTTGCATTTCTAAGTGGATTTACACTGTAATCCTTAGTGGATTTACACTGTAATCCTTAGTGGATTTACAATGTATTTATTAGATTCTACACTGTAATTATCTTTTTCATTTACACTGTAATACTTGGTGGATTTACACTGTATTTTTCTTAGTAGATTCTACCACTAGTAGAAAACAGGGCATCGGTCCGGGCCGGGCCAGCCCATTAGTCCCGGTTCAGTCACGAACCGTGACCAATGGGGGCAACAGTCCTGGTTCGTGAGGCCAGGGGGCCGGGCGGGCCACGTGAGGCATTTGTTGGAAATATGCCCTAGAGGCAATAATAGATTAGTTATTATCATATTTCCTTGTTCGTGATAATCGTTTATTATCCATGCTATAATTGTATTGATCGGAAACTCAGATACATGTGTGGATACATAGACAACACCATGTCCCTAGTATGCCTCTAGTAGACTAGCTCGTTGATCAAAGGATGGTTAAGGTTTCCTAGCCATGGACATGAGATGTCATTTGATAACGGGATCACATCATTAGGAGAATGATGTGATGGATAAGACCCAAACTACAAACATAGCATATGATCGTTTCAGTTTATTGCTACTGTTTTCTGCATGTCAAGTATATGTTCCTATGACCATGAGATCATGCAACTCACGGATATCGGAGGAGTGCCTTGTGTGTATCAAACGTCGCAACGTAACTGGGTGACTATAAAGGTGCTCTACAGGTATCTCCGATGGTGTTTGTTGAGTTGGCATGGATCGAGACTGGGATTTGTTACTCCGTGTAACGGAGAGGTATCTCGGGGCCCACTCGGTAATGCAACATCACAATAAGCCTTGCAAGCAATGTGACTAATTGTTAGTTGCGGGATCTTGTATTACGGAACGAGTAAAGAGACTTGCCGGTAACGAGGTTGAACTAGGTATGGAGATACCGACGATCGAATCTCGGGCAAGTAACATACCGAAGAACAAAGGGAACGATATACGGGATTAACTGAATCCTTGACATAGAGGTTCGACCGATAAAGATCTTCGTAGAATATGTAGGAACCAATGTGGACGTCCAGGTCCCGCCATTGGTTATTGACCGTAGAGGTGTCTCGGTCATGTCTACATAGTTCTCGAACCCGCAGGGTCTGCACACTTAAGGTTCGGTGACGTTTCGGTAGTGTAGAGTTATGTATGGTGGTGACCGAAGGTTGTTCGGAGTCCCGGATGAGATCCCGGACGTCACGAGGAGCTCCGGAATGGTCCGGAGGTAAAGATTCATATATAGGAAGTCCCAGTTTGGTTTCCGGAAAAGTTTCGGGCTCATCGGTAGTGTACCGGGAGTATCGGTATTGTACCGGGAGTGCCGGTAGTGTACCGGAGGACCTCCGGGAGGGGTACTTCGACCCCAAGAGGTCCATGGGCTGTGGGAGAATAATAACCAGCCCTTATTGGGCTGGGAAAACAGCCACAAAGGCCCATGGCGCAGGAGAGAAAGTCCTAAAGCAAAAAGTGGAAAATCAGCCAATAGGAGGCAATCCTACTCCAACTAGGATTGGAGGTGAAGTAGGATTTCTTCCCACCTCCTATTTCGGCCGACCCAAAGGCCTTGGCTGCCTCTCCTCTCCTCTCCTCCTATATATACTAGTGGATTGGGTGGTTTTTGGACAGAATTTCCGGCCACGTGCTACCCGTTTCACCGGTGCACAGTTTCTCCTCTAGATCGGTTTTCCGCAGCGCTTAGGCGAAGCCCTGCCGGAATCACTCCACCACCATCACCGGAGCGCCGTCACGCTGCCGGTGAACTCTCTCTCCTCTCCACCTCCTCTTGCTGGATCAAGATGGTGGAGATCGTCATCAAGCTGCACGTGTGCTGAACGCGGAGGTGCCGTCCGTTCGGCGCTAGATCGGAAGGACCGTGATCGAGATCGCGAGACGGTTCGTGATGAGATCGCGGAACGGATCGTGATGAGTTCGTAGGACAGATCGTGATCAAGATCGTGAGACGGATCGTGATGAGATCGCGGGACGGATCGTGATGAGTTCACGGGACGGATCGTGATTGGATCGCGGGACGGATCGTGATGAGATCGCGGGACGCTCGGCGATTTGGATCGCGAAGATGTTCGACTACACCAACCGCGTTTCTTAACGCTTCCCGCTTAGCGATCTACAAGGGTACGTAGATCCACTCTCCCTCTCGTAGATGCTCATCACCATGGATAGGTTTGCGTGTGCGTAGGAAAATTTTTGTTTCCCATGCGACGTTCCCCAACAGTGGCATCATGAGCTAGGTTGATGGTTCGATGAGATCTCGAGTAGAACACAAAAGGTTTGTGGGCGTTGATGCTTAGATTGCTTCCTCCCTTGGTCGTATTTTGGTTCAGCGGGATTGTGAGATGAAGCGGCCCTGACCAACATTACTCGTACGCTTACGAGAGACCGGTTCCCTCGACGCAACTTGTTGCCTAGATGGCTTGCGGGTGACAGTTTCTCTCACTTTAGTTGGATCGGATTCGACAAAGGCGGTCCTTGAGAAGGTTGAAAAGCAAACTAGTGTATCACCGTTGTGGTTTATGCGTAGGTGAGAATCGTTCTTGCTAGATACCCATAGCAGCCACGTAAAATATGCAACAACAATTAGAGGACGTCTAACTTGTTTTTGCAGGGTATGTTGTGATGTGATATGGCCAATTACATGATGAGATATATGTGATGTATGAGATGATCATGTGATGTATAGATTATCACGACTTGCATGTCGATGAGTACGGCAACCGGCAGGAGCCATAGGGTTGTCTTTAATTATTGTATGACCTGCGTGTCAATCATTAAGCGCTATGTAATGCTTTACTTTATCGCTACGGTAGCAATAGTAGTAGAAGCATGCAGGGCGTGACAACCCCAATGGCAACACATTGATGGAGATCAAGATGATGGAGATCATGGTGTTGTGCTGGTGACGATGGAGATCATGCCGGTGTTTCGAAGATGGAGATCTTAAACACAAGTTCATGGCCATATCATGTCACTTATGAATTGCATGAGATGTTAATCCTTTTATGCACCTTGTTTTGCTTAGTACGGCGGTAGCATTATAAGGTGATCCCTCACTTGAATTTCAAGATGAACTGTGTTCTCCCCGAGTGTGCACCGTTGCGAAAGTTCGTCGTGTTGAGACACCACGTGATGATCGGGTGTGATAGACTCTACGTTCACATACAACGGGTGCAAGCCAGATTTGCACGCGCAGAACACTCGGGTTAAACTTGACGAGCCTAGCATGTACAGACATGGCCTCGGAACACGAGAGACCGAAAGGTCGAACATGAGTCATATAGTAGATATGATCAACATAATGATGTTCACCATTGCAGCCACCTCAACTCACGTGATGATCGGACTTGAGTTGGTGAATTTGGATCATGTATCACTCGAATGATCGGAGGGATGTCAATTTGAGTGGGAGTTCTTAAGTAATATGATTAATTGAACTCATTATCATGAACATAGTCAAAGTGTCTTTGCAAATTATGTTGTAGATTACTAGCTCGCGCTGTAGCTCCCTTGTATTTTTATATGTTCCTAGAGAAATAGAATTGAAAGATGTTGGTAGCAAAATTGCGGACTGGGTCCGTGATCTGAGGATTGTCCTCACTGCTGCACAGAAGGCTTATGTCCTTAATGCACCGCTCGGTGCGCCACCCCCTCTAGCGTCGTCTATAGATGTTGTGAACATCTAACAGGCACGTTTCGATGACTACTTGATAGTTTAGTGCGTCATGCATTACGGCTTAGAATTGAGGCTCCAAAACGTTTTGAACGTCACGGAACATATGAGATGTTCTAGGAGCAGAGATTGTGATCTCAGGCTCGTGCCTTTGTTGCGAGATATGAGATCTCCAACAAGATTCTTTGCTTGTAAGATGAAGGAGAATAGCTCAATCGTTGAGCATGTACTCAGATTGTCTGGGTACTACAATCGCTTGAATCAAGTGGGAGTTGATCTTCCAGATAAGATAGTGATTGATATAGTTCTCCAAGTCACTGTCACTAAAGCTACTAGAACTTAGTGATGAACTATAATACACCAGGGATAGAAGTATTGATCCCTGAGCTGTTCGCGATGTTTGACACCGCGAAGGTAGAAATCAAGAAGGAGCGTCAAGTGTTGATGGTTAATCAAACCACTAGTTTCGAAAAGGGCAAGAGCAAGGAGGGAAACTTCATGGATAGCAAGTCAATTGCTGCTCCAGTGAAGCAACCCAAAGTTGAACTCAAACCCGAGACTAAGTGCTTCTATTATGAGGTGAGAGGTCGCTGAAGCGGAACAACCCTAGATACTTGGTAGATAAGAAGGCTGGCAACATCGACAGAAGTATATTTGATATACGAGTTATTGATGTGTACCTTGCTAGTACTCCTAGTAGCACCTGGGTATTGGATACCGGTTCGGTTGCTAAATGTTAGTAACTCGAAATAAAAGCTACGGAATAAACGGAGAACTAGCTAAGGGTGAGGTGACGATGTGTGTTGGAAATGTTTCCAAGGTTGATGTGATCAACATCGCACGCTCTCTCTACCTTCAGGATTAGTAACGAACCTAAATAAATG
The DNA here is from genome assembly GCA_022496015.1 of Hordeum marinum. Lineage (NCBI taxonomy): Eukaryota > Viridiplantae > Streptophyta > Magnoliopsida > Poales > Poaceae > Hordeum > Hordeum marinum. Next base: position 561,698,609 of record CM039678.1, read on the forward strand.
TTATTTGGTGTTTTGCGTTGAGCATGAACATGATTAGATCATGTTTGTTGCAATACGATTATTCATTTAAGTCAGAGAATAATAGTTATTCTGGTTACATGAATAATACCTTCAATGGTCATGCACCAAGTGAGAATGGTTTGTTGAAATCTTGATCGTAGTAGTACACATGTTCATAACATTGATGTCAAAAGATACAAAGTTAATAATGATAGTACCACATACTTGTGGCACTGCCGCTAAATGTCATATTGGTATAAAGCGCATGTAGAAACTCCATGCTGATGGATATTTGGACTCATTGATTTCGAATCGGTTGAGACATGCGAACCATGCCTCTTGGGCAAGATGACTAAAGGACCCCGTTGGATGGAGCAGGCAAGTGATTCATTGGAAATGATACATGTTGATGTATGCAATCTAGTGAGTCTTGTAGCGTGCAGTGGATATCGTTATTTTCTTACCTTCACTGATGATTTGAGTAGATATAGTGTATATTTACTTAATGAAACACAAGTCTGAATCGTTTGAAAGGTTCAAGCAAATTCAGAGTGAAGTTTAAAGATCATCGTGACAAGAAGATAAAAATGACCGCGATATGATCGTGGAGGTGAATATCTGAGTTACGAGTTTGGCATACAACTTAAGACAACGTGAAATTTGTTTCACAACTAACGCCACCTGGAACACCATGCTGTGATGGTGTGTCCGAACATCATAGTCATGCTCTATTGATATAGTGCATACTGTGATGTCTCTTATCATTTTACTACTATAATTTTTGGGGTTATGCATTAGAGACAACTACATTCGCTTTAAATAGGGCATCATCTAAATCCGTTGAGATGACACCGTGTGAATTATGGTTTGATAGAAACCTAAGCTGTCATTTCTTAATGTTTGGGGCTGCGATGCTTGTGTGGAAAATGTTTTCACATAATAAGCTAGAACCCAAAGCGGACAAATGTATCTTCATAGAATACCCTAAGAACAGATGGGTATGCCTTCTATCTCAGATCCGAGTGCAAAGTGTTTGTTGCTAGAACTGGGTCCTTTCTCGAGAAAAAGTTTCTCTCAAAAGAATTGAGTGGGAGGAAGATAGAACTTGATGAGGTTGTTAAACCTTTGTTCAACCAGAGAGTAGCGCAGCGCAGAAAGATGTTTCTGTGAAGCCTACGTTAGTTGAAGAGGAAGTTAATGATGATGATCATGAAGCTTCAGGATCAAGTTACTATCAAACTCCGTAGGTCGACAAGGATGTGTACTGCTCCTGAGCGGTACGACAACTCTGTCTTGGAGTTCATGTTGTTGGACAACGATGAACCTACGAGCTATGGATAAGCGATGATGGGCCCGGATTCCGACAAATGGTTGGAGGCCATGAAATCCGAGATAGGATCCATGTATTAAAACCAAGTGTAGACTTTGGTAGACTTGCTCGTTGGACGGCAGGTCGTTGAGTACAAATGGATCTTTAAAATGAAGACAGACACTGATGGTGAATGTCACTATTTGTAAAGCTCGACTTGTTGCAAAGATGTTTGTGACAAGTTCAAGGAGTTGAGTACGATGAGACTTTCTCACTCGTAGCGATGCTAAAAGTCTGTTGGAATTGTGTTAGCAGTTGCTGTGTTTTCAATTATGAAATCTGGCAGATGGATGTCAAAACATCGTTTCCTTAATGGTTTACTTGAGGAAAGGTTGTATGTGATACAACCAGAAGGTTTTGTCAGGCCTAAGGATGCTAAAAGGTGTGCAAGCTTCGGTGATCCTTCCATGGACTGAAGCAAGCATCTCGGAGTTGGAATATACGCTTTGATGAGGTGATCAAAGTTTTGATGTTTATACAAAGTTTATGAGAAACTTGTATTTGCAATAAAGTGAGTGGGAGCACTATAGAATTTCTGATCAGTATATGTGGATGACATATTGTTGTTCAGAAATAATGTAGAGTTTCTGGAAAGCATAAAACGGTTATTTGGAAAGTGATTTTCAAAGGAAGACCTGGATAAAGCTACCTAATTGTTGAGCATCAAAATCTATAGAGATAGATCAAGATGCTTGATGAGACTTTCAATGAGTGCATACCTTCACAAGATTTTGAAAGAGTTCAAAATGGATCAGCCAGAGAAATAGTTCTCGTCTGATTTGTAAGGTGTGAAGTTGAGTGAGACTCAAAGCTCGACAACGGCAGAAGAAAGAGAAAGGACGAACGTCGTCCCCTATGCCTTAGCCATAGGCTCTATATTATGCCATGCTGTGTACCGCACCTATGTGTGCCTTGCCATGAGTTTGTCAAGGGGTACAAGAGTGGTCCAGGAGTGGATCACTGGACAGCGGTCGGAATTATCCTTAGTAACCAGAGGACTAAGGAAATGTTTCTTGATTATGGAGGTGATAAAGAGTTCGTCGTAAATAGTTACGTCGATGCAAGCTTTAACACCTATCCGGATGACTAGTAGTAGCAATCTGGATACGTATAGTGGAGCAGCCATTTGGAAATAGTACCAAGTGGAGTGTGGTAGCAGTGTTTACGGTTTGACATAGAGATTTGCAAAGTACACACGGATCTGAATATCGCAGACCCGTTGACTATAAGACCTCTCTCACATGCAAAGCATGATCGAGCCCCAAAACTCATTGGGTGTTAGATTCATAACAATGCGAATCACATGGTGATGTGAACTAGATTATTGACTCTAGTGCAAGTGGGAGACTGTTGGAAATATGCCCTAGAGGCAATAATAGATTAGTTATTATCATATTTCCTTGTTCGTGATAATCGTTTATTATCCATGCTATAATTGTATTGATCGGAAACTCAGATACATGTGTGGATACATAGACAACACCATGTCCCTAGTATGCCTCTAGTAGACTAGCTCGTTGATCAAAGGATGGTTAAGGTTTCCTAGCCATGGACATGAGATGTCATTTGATAACGGGATCACATCATTAGGAGAATGATGTGATGGATAAGACCCAAACTACAAACATAGCATATGATCGTTTCAGTTTATTGCTACTGTTTTCTGCATGTCAAGTATATGTTCCTATGACCATGAGATCATGCAACTCACGGATATCGGAGGAGTGCCTTGTGTGTATCAAACGTCGCAACGTAACTGGGTGACTATAAAGGTGCTCTACAGGTATCTCCGATGGTGTTTGTTGAGTTGGCATGGATCGAGACTGGGATTTGTTACTCCGTGTAACGGAGAGGTATCTCGGGGCCCACTCGGTAATGCAACATCACAATAAGCCTTGCAAGCAATGTGACTAATTGTTAGTTGCGGGATCTTGTATTACGGAACGAGTAAAGAGACTTGCCGGTAACGAGGTTGAACTAGGTATGGAGATACCGACGATCGAATCTCGGGCAAGTAACATACCGAAGAACAAAGGGAACGATATACGGGATTAACTGAATCCTTGACATAGAGGTTCGACCGATAAAGATCTTCGTAGAATATGTAGGAACCAATGTGGACGTCCAGGTCCCGCCATTGGTTATTGACCGTAGAGGTGTCTCGGTCATGTCTACATAGTTCTCGAACCCGCAGGGTCTGCACACTTAAGGTTCGGTGACGTTTCGGTAGTGTAGAGTTATGTATGGTGGTGACCGAAGGTTGTTCGGAGTCCCGGATGAGATCCCGGACGTCACGAGGAGCTCCGGAATGGTCCGGAGGTAAAGATTCATATATAGGAAGTCCCAGTTTGGTTTCCGGAAAAGTTTCGGGCTCATCGGTAGTGTACCGGGAGTATCGGTATTGTACCGGGAGTGCCGGTAGTGTACCGGAGGACCTCCGGGAGGGGTACTTCGACCCCAAGAGGTCCATGGGCTGTGGGAGAATAATAACCAGCCCTTATTGGGCTGGGAAAACAGCCACAAAGGCCCATGGCGCAGGAGAGAAAGTCCTAAAGCAAAAAGTGGAAAATCAGCCAATAGGAGGCAATCCTACTCCAACTAGGATTGGAGGTGAAGTAGGATTTCTTCCCACCTCCTATTTCGGCCGACCCAAAGGCCTTGGCTGCCTCTCCTCTCCTCTCCTCCTATATATACTAGTGGATTGGGTGGTTTTTGGACAGAATTTCCGGCCACGTGCTACCCGTTTCACCGGTGCACAGTTTCTCCTCTAGATCGGTTTTCCGCAGCGCTTAGGCGAAGCCCTGCCGGAATCACTCCACCACCATCACCGGAGCGCCGTCACGCTGCCGGTGAACTCTCTCTCCTCTCCACCTCCTCTTGCTGGATCAAGATGGTGGAGATCGTCATCAAGCTGCACGTGTGCTGAACGCGGAGGTGCCGTCCGTTCGGCGCTAGATCGGAAGGACCGTGATCGAGATCGCGAGACGGTTCGTGATGAGATCGCGGAACGGATCGTGATGAGTTCGTAGGACAGATCGTGATCAAGATCGTGAGACGGATCGTGATGAGATCGCGGGACGGATCGTGATGAGTTCACGGGACGGATCGTGATTGGATCGCGGGACGGATCGTGATGAGATCGCGGGACGCTCGGCGATTTGGATCGCGAAGATGTTCGACTACACCAACCGCGTTTCTTAACGCTTCCCGCTTAGCGATCTACAAGGGTACGTAGATCCACTCTCCCTCTCGTAGATGCTCATCACCATGGATAGGTTTGCGTGTGCGTAGGAAAATTTTTGTTTCCCATGCGACGTTCCCCAACAGCATTGGCCCCGGTTCGTCTGGAACCTTTGGTCCCGGTTCCAGACACGAACCGGGACCAATGTGCCTCGCTCCTGGCCCACAACCATTGGTCCCAGTTCATGGCTGGAACTGGGACCAAAGGGGGCAACCGTTCGCCTGGTGCGAGCCCCTTTAGTCCAGGTTGGTCGCTCAAACCGGGACTAAAGGTTCGAACGGTTCTCATCCCACGATGTTTGGCGCTCCGAGAAACAAGCAAGATAACTGTTCCTCGGCGAGGGCTACAGTACCTTCGCCCATTTCTCTTCTTCTCCTCCATTCTCCTCTCTTCTTCTCCTCCATTCTCCTCTCTTCTTCATCATATCTTCTACCATGAATCCAATCACTCGCTACGGAGAGGTGCTCGCACATGGCATGACCAATCTTGATGTCGTCTACACGAACAACAACGCCATGGTGCCGCATTTTCTTTCCCTTTTGTAGAAATGGCTTCAAGTGGCGGATGAGAAAGACAAGTTCATAGGGCTTGATCTCGAGTACACGACCAAGCAAGAAGATGTTGCCGTCATCCAGCTATGTTTCAAGAAACATGTGATGATCTTCGAATGGGCAAGGTGAGTTTTGATGGTTTTCTTTGATCAATTAATAATTTATAGATTATTATGAAAATTGCATAGGATAGAAATATGTTCCATTTTGAATCCTATGGGAAAGATCAATATTTGTTTTAAGTTTGTAGTGAAACAATTTTCCTTGTTGCAAAACGTGGGAGAACATATATGTCATATAGTTAATTTAGGGTTTCTTCATCAATTTATAGGATATGAAAATTGCATATATATATATAGGAAATAGCAATATATATGTTCTATTTTGAATCCTATGGCAAAGATCAACTTCTCTTAAGTTGTAGTGAAATAATTTTCGATTTTTTTTATGATATTACTGTTCACCGGGCTCAAATGAGCCCGGGAGCAAAAACTCTGCGGCTTCCTCTTTTGTTGCAGCAAAATAATTTTCCTTTATATAGTTGCATATTATAATTCTGCCAAAATATACTTGTTGCAGCAGTATTTAACATTTGTTCCATTTTAATTTGTTGATGTTGTAGTAGTGACAAGCACTGCACAGCACTCATGGACTTCCTACGCAGCGACATACATTTTGCTAGCGTTGATGTAAGTAATGACAAGCTGAAGATGAGGCACCACTTCGGTATTGAGATACCAGTTGGCTGCCTTATTTATATCCAAGACATATTCAGGCTTCAGTATGAGAGGCCTTCGATGGCATCTATGGTAGTCGCCTTGATCGACGACTATTACGGAGATATGAAGACCAAATTCCCCCTGGCGCAGCACGAAGAGTGGGAGAGGACCCCAGTTCAGCCTATCAACATTGAGTATGCAGCAAAAGATGGATACGTTGCATATGTGTTGTACCACAAGATTCAAGCCGTGAACTATGGGCAGCGTCACCTCGCACCACCACCACCATGGGACGGATATTCTTCTGATTCAGACTAGCTAGTAGTGTTCGCTTTGATGAGTACTTTTTGTAATGGATATCTGAACTATTATATATTACATATCTCTCTAGCTATTATATATTTGTAGAGCTTTTCAATTCAGGTTTTTCTTAGATTCTAATTGTGGCCGAGAACAATATGCAACAAAAAAGTGGGTTTTCATCGTTGGCAACAAGCACGCATGCACAAACCATGCCAACTTTCAACCTTTTCAGACTTCATTTGAAGTGCTTTTAAATTTCAGGGTAATTTAGCTCAAAAAAAAAAGTAAATGCATGAAAAATATCAAATGAAGTCAGAATGGGTTGAAAATTGATGATGTGGCTTTGAATAGTGCATTTCGAACAAACAAAAAGCCTGGAGTTCAAATAAGTTCAAGAAAATGAAATGCCTTTTGTAACCGATGAGTTTCCGTCTGAAACCCCGATACTTCGTAAGAGACTGTTTGTTTTGTACGCGCAGTGCATCTTGCTTTTGCCGTAACCCTCTCAACTTTTTAGCACATGCTATGTGGGTGAAATGATGATACCATGCCAACTTTCAACCTTTTCAGACTTCAATTGAAGTGCTTTTCAATTTCAGGGTCATTTAGCTCTAAAACATCAGTAAATGCATGAAAAATATCAAATGAAGTCAGAAAGGGTTGAAAATTGATGATGTGGATTTGAATGGTGCATTTTGAACACACAAAAAGCCTAGCGTTCAAATAAGTTCAAGAAAATGAAATGCCTTTTGTAACCCATGAGTTTCCATCCAAAACCCCGATACTTCGAAAGAGACTGTCCGTTTTGTACGCGCAGTGCATCCTGCTTTTGCCTTAACCCTCTCAACTTTTTAGCACATGCTATGTTAGTGAAATGATGATACCATGCCAACTTTCAACCTTTTCAGACTTCATTTGAAGTGCTTTTCAATTTCAGGGTCATTTAGCTTAAAAAAATTCAGTAAATGAATGAAAAATATAAAATGAACTCAGAATGGGTTGAAAATTGATAATGTGGCTTTGAATGGTGCATTTTAAACAGACAAAAAGCCTGGAGTTCAAATAAGTTCAAGAAAATGAAATGCCTTTTGTAACCGATGAGTTTCCGTCCGAAACCCCGATACTTCAAAAAAGACTGTCCTTTTGTACGCGAAGTGTATCCCGCTTTGGCCGTAACCCTCTCAACTTTCAAGCACATGCTATGTGTGTGAAATGATAATACCATGCCAACTTTCAACCTTTTCACTTTTCATTTGAAGTGCTTTTCAATTTCAGGGTCATTTTGCTAAAAAAAATCAGTAAATGCATGAAAAATATCAAATGAAGTCAAAAAGGGTTCAAAATTGATTATGTGGCTTTGAATGGTGCATTTTGAACACACAAAAAGCCTGGAGTTCAAATAAGTTCAAGAAAATGAAATGCCTTTTGTAACCGATGAGTTTCCGTTCGAAACACCGATACTTCGAAAGAGACTGTCCATTTTGTACGCGAAGTGCATCCCGCTTTTGCCGTAGCCCTCTAAACTTTTTAGCACCTGCGATATTGATGAAATGATGATACCATGCCAACTTTCAACCTTTTCAGACTTCATTTGAAGTGCTTTTCAATTTCAGGGTCATTTAGCTCAAAAACATTAGTAAATGCATGAATAATATCAAATGAACGCAGAACGGGTTGAAAATTAATGATGTGGCTTTCAATGGTGTATTTTGAACACACAAAAAGCCTGGAGTTCAAATAAGTTCAAGAAATTGAAATGCCTTTTGTAACCGATGAGTTTCCGTCCGAAACCCTGATACTTCGAAAAAGACTGTCCGTTTTGTATGCGAAGTGCATCCCCCTTTTGCTCTAACCCTCTCAACATTTTACCACGTGCTATGTGGGTGAAATTATGATACCATGCCAACTTTCAACATTTTCACTTTTCATTTGAAGTGCTTTTCAATTTCAAGGTCATTTAGGTCAAAAAAATCAGTAAATGCATGAAAAAAATCAAATGAAGTCAGAAAGGGTTGAAAATTGATTATGTGGCTTTGAATGGTGCATTTGAACACACAAAAAGCCTGGAGTTCAAATAACTTCATGAAAATGAAATGCCTTTTGTAACCGATGAGTTTCCGTCCAAAACCCCGATACTTTGAAAGAGACTGTCCGTTCTGTACGCGAAGTGCATCCTGCTTTTACCGTAGCCCTGTCAACTTTTTAGCACATGCTATGTGGATGAAATGATGATACCATGATAACTTTCAACCTTTTCAGACTTCATTTGAAGTGCTTTTCAATTTCAGGGTCATTTAGCTCAAAAAAAATCAGTAAATGCATGAAACATATCAAATGAACTCCGAACGGGTTGAAAATTGATGATGTGGCTTTGAATGGTGTATTTTGAACACACAAAAAGCCTGGAGTTCAAATAAGTTCAAGAAAATGAAAAGCCTTTTGTAACTGATGAGTTTCCGTCCGAAACCACGATACTTCGAAAAAACCTGTCCGTTTTGTATGCGAAGTGCATCCTGCTTTTGTCGTAAACCTCTCAACTTGTTAGCACATGCTATGTGGGTGAAATGATGATACCATGCCATCTTTCAACCTTTTCGGGCTTCATTTGAAGTGCTTTTCAATTTCAGCGTCATTTAGCTCAAAAAAATTAGTTAATGCATGAAAAATATCAAATGAAGTCAGAAAGGTTGAAAATTGATTATGTGTCTTTGAATGATTCATTTTGAACACACAAAAAGCCTGGAGTTCAAATAAGTTCAAGAAAATGAAATGCCTTTTGTAACCGATGAGTTTCCGTCTGAAACCTCGATACTTCGAACGAGACTGTCCGTTCTGTATGCGAACTGCATCCTGTTTTTGCCGTATCCCTCTCAACTTTTTAGCACATGCTATGTGGGTGAAATGATGATACCATGCCAACTTTCAACCTTTTTAGACTTCATTTGAAGTGCTTTTCAATTTTAGGGTCATTTAGCTCAAAAAATTCAGTAAATGCATGAAAACTATCAAATGAAGTCAGATAGGGTTGAAAATTGATGATGTGGCTTCGAATGGTGCATTTTGAAGACAGAAAACTCCTCGAGTTCCAATAAGTTCAAGAAAATGAAATGCCTTTTGTAACCGATGAGTTTCCGTCTAAAACCCCGATACTTCGAAAGAGACTGACCGTTCTATACGCGAGGTGCATCCTACTTTTGCCGTAACCCTCTCAACTTTTTAGCTCATGCTATGTGGGTGAAATGATGATACCATGACAACTTTCAACCTGTTCAGACTTCATTTGAAGTGCCTTTCAATTTCAGGGTCATTTAGCTAACAAAATCAGTAAATGCATGAAAAATATCAAATTAAGTCAGATAGGGTTGAAAATTTATGATGTGGCTTTGAATGGCGCATTTTGAACACACAAAAATCCTGGAGTTCAAATAAGTTCAAGAAAGTGAAATGTCTTTTGTTACTGATGAGTTTCCGTCCGAAACCCCGATACTTCGAAAGAGACTGTCTGTTTTGTACGCGCAGTGCATCTTGCTTTTGCCATAACCCTCTCAACTTTTTAGCACATGCTATGTGGGTGAAATGATGATACCACGCCAACTTTCAACCTCTTCAGACTTCATTTGAAGTGCTTTTCAATTTCAGGGTCATTTAGCTCAAACAAAATCAGTAAATGCATGAAAAATATCAAATGATCTCAGAACGGGTTGAAAATGGATGATGTGGCTTTGAATGGTGCATTTTGAACACACAAAAAGCCTGGAGTTCAAATAAGTTCAAGAAAATGAAATGCCTTTTGTAACCGATGAGTTTCCGTCTGAAACCCTGATACTTCGACAAAGACTGTCTGTTTTGTACGCCAAGTGCATCCTGCTTTTGCCATAACCTCTCAACTTTTTTGCACATCATATGTGGGTGAAATGATGATACCATGCCAACGTTCAACCTTTTCGGACTTCATTTGAAGTGCTTTTCAATTTCAGGGTCATTTAGCTCAAAAAAAATCAGTAAATGCATGGAAATATCAAATGAAGTCAAAAAGGGTTGAAAATTTATTATGTGTCTTTGAATGATTCATTATGAACACACAAAAATCCTTGAGTTCAAATAAGTTCAAGAAAATGAAATGCCTTTTGTAACCGATGAGTTTCCATCCGAAACCCCGATACTTCGAAAGAGACTGTCCGTTTTGTACCTGAAGTGCATCCTGCTTTGGCCATAACCCTCTCAACTTTCCAGCACATGCTATGTGGGTGAAATGATGATACCATGCCAAATTTCAACCTTTTCAGACTTCATTTGAAGTGCTTTTCAATTTCAGGGTCATTTAGCTCAAAAAAAATAAGTAAATGCATGAAAAATATCAAATGAAGTCAGAAAGGTTGAAAATTTATTATGTGTCTTTGAATGATTCATTTTGAACACACAAAAAGCCTGGAGTTCAAATAAGTTCAAGAAAATAAATGCATTTTGTAACCGATGAGTTTCCGTCTGAAACCTCGATACTTCGAACGGGACTGTCCGTTGTATACGCGAAGTGCATCCTGCTTTTGCTGTATCCCTCTCAACTTTTCAGCACATGCTATGTGGGTGAAATGATGATACCATGCCAACTTTCAACCTTTTTAGACTTCATTTGAAGTGCTTTTCAATTTTAGGGTCATTTAGCTCAAAAAAATCAGTAAATGCATGAAAAATATCAAATGAAGTCAGATAGGGTTGAAAATTGATGATGTGGCTTCGAATGGTGCATTTTGAACATACAAAAATCCTGGAGTTCAAATAAGTTCAAGAAAATGAAATGCCTTTTGTAACCGATGAGTTTCCGTCCGAAACCCCGATACTTCGAAAGAGACTGACCGTTCTATAAACGAAGTGCATCCTAATTTTTCCGTAACCCTCTCAACTTTTTAGCACATGCTATGTGGGTGAAATTATGATACCATGCCAACTTTCAACCTGTTCAGACTTCATTTGAAGTGCCTTTCAATTTCAGGGTCATTTCGCTAAAAAAATCAGTAAATGCATGAAAAATATCAATTTAAGTCAGATAGGGTTGAAAATTTACGATGTGGCTTTGAATGGTGTATTTTGAACACACAAAAAGCCTGGAGTTCAAATAAGTTCAAGAAAGTGAAATATCTTTTGTTCCCGATGAGTTTACGTCCGAAACCCCGATACTTCGTAAGAGATTGTCCGTTTTGTACGCGCAGTGCATCTTGCTTTTGCCATAACCCTCTCAACTTTTTAGCACATGCTATGTGGGTGAAATGATGATACCATGCCAACTTTCAACCTCTTCAGACTTCATTTGAAGTGCTTTTCAATTTCAGGGTCATTTAGCTCAAAAAAAATTAGTAAATGGATGAAAAATATCAAATGAACTCAGAACGGGTTGAAAATGGATGATGTGGCTTTGAATGGTGCATTTTGAACACACAAAAAGCCTGGAGTTCAAATAAGTTCAAGAAAATGAAATGCCTTTTGTAACCGATGAGTTTCCGTCCGAAACCCCGATACTTCGACAAAGATTGTCCGTTTTGTACGCCAAGTGCATCCTGCTTTTGCCATAACCCTCTCGACTTTTTAGCGCATGCTATGTGGGTGAAATGATGATACCATGCCAACTTTCAACCTTTTCAGACTTCATTTGAAGTACTTTTCAATTTCAGGTTCATTTAGCTCAAAAAAAATCAGTAAATGCATGAAAAATATCAAATGAAGTCAGAAAGGGTTGAAAACTGATTATGTGTCTTTGAATTGTGAACTTTGAACACACAAAAAGCCTAGCGTTCAAATAATTTTAAGAAAATGAACTGCCTTTCGTAACTGATGAGTTTCCGTCCGAAACCCCGATACTTCGAAAGAGACTGTCCGTTTTGTACGCGATGTGCATCCTGCTTTCGCTGTAACCCGCTCAACTTTTTAGGCATGCTATGTGGGTGAAATGATGATACCATGCCAACTTTCAACCTTTTCAGACTTCATTTGAAGTGCTTTTCAATTTCAGGGTCATTTAGCTCAAAAAAATCAATAAATGCATGAAAATATCAAATGAAGTCAGATAGGGTTGAAAATTGATGATGTGTCTTCGAATGGTGCATTTTAAACACACAAAAAGACTGGAGTACAAATAAGTTCAAGAAAAAGAAATGCCTTTTGTAACCGATGAGTTTCCGTCCAAAACCCCGATACTTCGAAAGAGACTGTCCGTTTTGTACGCGCAATGCATCCTGCTTTTGTCGTAACCCTCTCAACTTTTTAGCACATGCCACTAGTAGAAAACTGGGCTTTGGTTTAGGCCTGGCCAGCCCATTAGTCCCGGTTCGGTCACGAACCGGGACCCATGGGGGCATACGTCCCGGTTCGTGCGCCCAGGGGGTCGGCCGGGCCTCGTGGGGCATTGGTCCCGGTTCGTATGGACCCTTTTGTCCCGGTTCCAGACACGAACCGGGACCAATGGGCCTCGCTCCTGGCCCACATGCATTGGTCCCTGTTCGTGGCTGGAACCGGGACTAAATTGTGGCCTTTAGTCCCGGTTCCAGCCACGAACTGGGACCAATGATGTGGAAATATATACCCCTCCCCCGCGAGCAGAGCACTCCACTGCTCACCTCCTATGCACATGAGGTGTTCGATAAAATGCCCGAGCCACACTACTTAAGCTTTCTCCTCTCGAGACTCGACCTCCAAGTTTCATTTTCCTCAAGATTTGTCTAGGTTTAGCGGTTCGTCATGTCCCGTCCCCGTCTTCACCACCGTCGATCGCCCGCGCCGATCTCGTCGCCGACACCACCGTGGTGAGCCTCTTGTTCTTATCTTCTTTCTAAAAGAAAAAAAATTATATTAATTTGGTCACTTATCTATTCATGATGTTCTATAATGGTTTTTGACACACTTAATTATATATAATGCACGCAGATGAACCGGCAATGGATGTACGGTGACAGACGCACCTTCGAGTACATTAAGGGCGTGCATAATTTTCTCGAAGTGGATGAGGCAAACAAGCAGAATGGTTTTATGTGTTGTCCATGCCCTCTATGTGGGAATACAAAGTCTTACTCTGACTAGAAAATCCTTCACACCCATCTGCTTTATAAGGGTTTCATGCCACACTATAGTGTTTGGACCAAGCACGGATAAATAGGGGTTATGATGGAAGACATCGAAGAAGAAGAGGACGATGACAACTATGTGCCCCCTGAATACGGCGATGCTGCAATGGGGGAAGCTGAAGATCAAGAGGAACGAGACGATGATGTGCCCGATGATGAGCTCCGCCGGGTCATTGTTGATGCAAGGAGACAGTGCGAAAGTGAAAAGGAGAAGCTGAAGTTCGATCGCATGTTAGAGGATCATAGAAAAGGATTGTACCCCAATTGCGAAGAGGGCAACACAAAGCTCGGTGCCACACTGGAATTGTTGCAATGGAAGGCAAGGTATGGTATACCTGACAAGGGATTTGGGAAGGTACTGAAAATATTGAAGAAGAGGCTTCCAAAGGATAACGAATTGCCCGACAGTACGTATGCAACAAAGAAGGTCATATGCCCTCTAGGATTGGAGGTGGAGAAGATACATGCATGCCCTAATGACTGCATCCTCTACCGCGGTGCGTACGAGGATTTGAACGCATGCCCGGTATGCGGTGCATTGCGGTATAAGATCAGACGAGATGACCCTGGTGATGTTGACGGCGAGCCCCCCAGGAAGAGGGTTCCTGCCAAGGTGATGCGGTATGCTCCTATAATACCACGGTTGAAACGTCTATTCAGAAACAAATAGCATGCCAAGTTGTTGCTATGGCACAATCAAGACCTAAAGAAAGACAGGAATTTGTGACACCCTGCTGACGGGTCACAATGGAGAAAAATCGAGAGAAAGTACGGCCGGGCTGAGTTTGGAGCTGACCCAAGGAACGTATGGTTTGGTTTAAGCGCGGATGGCACGGTTCATGGCTGGAACCGGGACTAAAGTGTGGCCTTTAGTCCCGGTTCCAGCCACGAACCGGGACCAATGATGTGGCTATATATACCCCTCCCCCGCGAGCAGAGCACTCCACTGCTCTGTTTTTTCCTGGAGTGTGAGGGGAGGGCTTTGTGGTGCTCTAGCTCACCTCCTATGCACATGAGGAGTTCGATGAAATGCCCGAGCCACACTACTTAAGCTTTCTCCTCTCCAAACTCGACCTCCAAGTTTCATTTTCCTCAAGATTTGTCTAGGTTTAGCGGTCCGTCACGTCCCATCCCCGTCTTCACCGCCGTCGATTGCCCGCGCCGATCTCGCTGCCGACACCACCGTGGTGAGCCTCTTGTTCTTATCTTCTTTCTAAAAGAAAAAAATTTATATTAATTTGGTCACTTATCTATTCATGATGTTCTGTAATGCTTTTTGACACACTTAATTATATATAATGCACGCAGATGAACCGGCAGTGGATGTACGGTGACAGACGCACCTCTGAGTACATTAAGGGCCTGCATAATTTTCTCGAAGTGGCTGAGGAAACAAGCAGAATGGTTCTATGTGTTGTCCATGCCGTCTATGTGGGAATACGAAGTCTTACTTTGACCGGAAAATCCTTCACACCCATCGGCGATGGAGGCGGTGGTCCTCTTCAGTGAGGAGGCGCAGCGCATCCGCCATGTCCACCACCTCTTCCGCGTTACGGCAGTTGCGAAAATTCATCTCCGCTCGTGGACGGCTGAGCCTCCACGCCGCAACGTCGTACGCGCGGGCAGCTGAAAATGCATGGGCGAACATGCCGAGCGACATGCGCTCGTTGTTGGCGCAGGTGATCACCGCCGTGTATGTGCCGTCGAGGCGCCCACGGACGCCGTGGTAGCGGGGGTGGATTCGGCGGCGGGGCGGCATGGTGGCGGTGGCGCGGAAGGGGAAAGAGTGCACGAGAAGAGAAATAGTGGCGTATAGCTTTGCACGCGCCACGTCCTTTTAACCCCACACGATTCTGAATCCAACCAATCAGGAAGAAGCACACAGATCGCATATTTCTTTCAAACGCTTGTGAGTCGTTGGATCACGCTTGTGAGTCGTTGGATTAGGGTTGTGTTTCGCTATCGCGCAACCGGTACTAAAGAGACACACGACCCTATTTCTTCGCGTGTTTCCCTATAGTATTTTTAAAACTAAAATTATATAAAATTTATGCAACTAAACTTATCATAGTATTTTCCGTTCAAAACATTCAAAGAAAAAAGTGGAAACAAAATAAATTAAATAAATCAAAAAAGAAAACAAGAAAATAGAAGAAAAAAAAGTATTTTCTGTTCAAAACATTAAAAGCAAAAAAGTGGAAACAAAATAAAATAAAGCAAAAAAATGCCACCTACAAGGCCATCACGGTCTGAATACGACTAGAAACCCAACAATGGCCCAGGATTTTGGCCCGTAGAAGGCCGAGTAGGCCCACGGGCAAAGAGTGACACAATAGGCCCGGAAGCCTGCAGTTGAGAGGAGCTCGAGAGGGTTGGCGCAACAGCGCTTATAAACCGCTCTCGCACTCCCTCGACTAGCGAGGTGGGACTAAACATCCCACAACAATGCGGTGGAAGGCCTTTGGTTCCGGTTGGTAGCACCAACCGGAACGAAAGGGTGGCATTGGCACCGGTTCGTAGCACCAACCGGGACCAATGCCACCCTTTCGTTCCGGTTGGTGCTACCAACCTGAACCAAAGGTCTCTGTTTCCCACCGTTTCGGCTGCTGAAAAGAGACCTTTGGGCCCGGTTCGTGGCACTAACCAGAACGAAAGGGGGGAATTGGTCCCGGTTGGTGCTACGAATCGAGACCAATGCTCTGGGTATATAAGTGGCACTTAGGAATTTTGAGTTATCATCTCGCCATTAGGCCCCGACGACGCCGGAGACGACACCGACACCGTCAGGCTGCCCGACCGCCACGCCGTCGCCGCCCTTTGCCCCGTCGACGCCCTCTGCCCTGACATCGCCGTCGCCGCCCTCTGCCTCGACCTCGCCGTCGCCACCCTCTGCCCCCACCTCGCCGTCGCCGCCCTCTGCCTCGCCGTGAGCCCCTCCCCTCATTCCCCCCTCTTCTTCCCCGCCTCTCCGCGCTCCTCCCCGCGCACCCATCGCCGTCTCCACCATGGCTGTGCTCCGGCCGCCGCCCGAGCTCGACACCGGCAAGGCTATGGGGAGCGCGGCGGCTGTGCCGGCCAAGCCCGCTGCTGGCCTCCCCCGCTCCGGCTGCCGCTCCCCTCACTGCCATCCTTGGAGCTCGCCGCCGGCGTGCTCGACCTTGGGCAACCCCCACTAGCACTTAAGCATTTTCTCTGGATAAATTAAACTGATAGTTAAATAAATGATGTATGTATATGGATGTTGTATGTATGTATATGGATGTTGTATGTATAAGTATATGCAGATGTAGTATGATCCATGGATATGTATGCATTGATGTATGATTTTTTTTTGTTCATAGAATTTTTTTTGTCAATTGATGTATGCTTTTTTTGTTCATAGAAAGTTTTGTGTTCATAGAAAGTTTTTTGTCAATTGATGTATATGTTCATATATATGTGCATTTTTAGAAGAAATTTGTGTATGTATGTTCATATATGCAAAAGTTACATTTAAGAAAAAAGAAAATGTATGTATTATGTTCATATGCAAAAAATATGCACAAGTTAGAATTTTTTGTACCAAGTTAAAAGAGCGTTGTCGTCGATCCACTGTAGAAGGAGGACAAGAAGGAGAAGAAGAAGGGGAGAGGAAGAAGCAGAAGAAAAAAAAGAGGAGAAGAAGAAGGAATAGAGGACAAGAAGAAAAAATCTTCTTCTCCTCCTTTTTTCATTCTTCTTCTTCCTCTTCAACATGGTTTTATTTGTTGAATCCTTTGACACTAGACAAATGTGACATGAGGGGGTCAAGTGTCGTGGATCGCCGAGGCATGATGGTACGTACGAAGTTCTCCAAAGTTGTTTTGGAATGGAGTCCCTGATAGGAAAATTCGCTTTTTGGTACGAATTTCAGCAAAGGCCTTCCAAATAGCGATATTCGGAAGTCTCTTGCTGAACTTTGTACCAAAAAGCAAATTATCCTAGCTGGGACTCCGTGCCAAAATAACTTTGGACAGCTTCATACGTACCATCATGCGCCTATTACTTTCGCCTAATGATGAAGACATGGTTTTAGTTGTTGAATCCTTTGACACTAGACAAACGTGACATGAGGGGGTCGAGGGTCGGGAACTAGGGTAGAGGTTCGTGGATCGCCGAGGGGTCGAGAGGTTGCCTTGTGTATCCATCCCCAAACCGTAGAAGCGTCGAGCTAGCTAGGTCTATGTTTGCCACTAATATATTAATTGTCATGTTGTAATATTTGTAGAAACTATGGACGATCCGAATCTTCCGCAAAGAAACTTACAAGAAGAAGCGTTGTTGGGGGACATCATCCGAGAAGGAGGTGATGTTGTCTTATCGTTTCTGAATGACACCAATGTTTTGGAAGAAGAGGGTGAAGAAGGCTCCGATGATCGGACAATGGAGGTGGAAGAACATGATTATGATGGCTTCGGTGAGCGAACGGAGGAAGGAGCAGTTGCAAAGTCCGGCGATGTATAAATATTAATTAAGCCTGTGCTGACTAGCTAATTAATGCATTAAGTGTTTTGGTATGTACACATATTAACTCTTTTCTTTCTTCTTTTCTAGCCCTCCGGATCCGGATCGAGCCAAATGTCGGTAACGAGACGAGGCCCGAAGAAAAAGTTGCACCAGGATGAAAGGTTCACGATCACTAGCATCAATAGAGATGGCCAACCGATTGAACCCAGCGGACCAAGGAAGCATTTTCTGCTCAGTGCGGGGTTCTTGTTAGGGACATGATCCCGATCACCATCCACCAATGGAATAAGCAGCGTGGCTTCCACCGAGCTTGACCAGCCTGACTTCACGGCTCACAGCTATCCCGTGGATGCTATCAAGGAGGCTCAACCTTGCAACCTTATGACGCAATGGCATCACCGCAAAGTCAAGGCGACCGTCGGCTCTGTTGCACCTTCCAAACCCGGCGCAACTTTTCACTGCCTTCCGATTTCACAAGGCTATGCTATTGTGATAGTCGATGAGATAGAGGAGGGATTTGAGGACCTCGAGCTTGACCACCCTACTGGTGAAGGGGAGACTCTGCTGGAATGTGCTCTGAAGACTACATGTCTATGGCAGAAGGAGCTCATCAAGCTTCCGAACTGGACGCCTCCGCCTCCTCCTCCTCCTCCGGTGAGTCAGGGCACTCCGCCTCCTCCTCCGCCTCCTCCTTCGGCGAGTGATCAGGGCACTCTGCCTGCTCCGGCGCGTGGTGGCACTCCGCCTCCTTCTCCGCCTGCGCCGACGCGTCCAAGCAGCCCGCCTCCTCCTCCGCCTCCTCAGCAAGGGCGGAAGAGAGCCACCACCGCTTCGGCTGCTCCGCCTCCTCGTAACACTCCTTCTCTGCCTCGTAAGCAACAAAGGAAGATAGCCGCCGTCGCTCTGGCTGCTCTGGCGTCTAGCAGTACAACCATTGGCGGGAGGTGATACCAATACGGTCCATCATCTCTGAAGCCTCTTGAGCAGTTACCTTACGAGAAGAGCGACGAGGAAAACGCGAAGATCTCTAAAGGCCAAGTGATGGAGTTTTTTGCAAAGAAAAATCCACCTCCGGAGGAGAAGATAGATCCGGTGAAAGTGAAGCGCACTTTGGATGCCTTGAAGCAACTACCACCGCCTCCGCCGGATGACAACTATGTCCGCACTATTTAAAATACAGTGCTAGAAGCGCGCCGGTCTGGAACCACTAGAACTAAAAAAAGGAGACAAGAACAAATTACAAAAGGGAAAAAAATTCCCCAGCTCGGCGAACAGGCGAACCAATCGTGCCCCCCGCTGAAGGTGTCTAGCGATATCATCCCAAATCTGCCGATAATGGTGCCTGATACCAATCCTGGTGATTACCTGCCCGACGATGTACATTTTGATATAATGGAGGAGGACGATCACAAATACCGGCACGGGAAGCCTCTCGTCAGACCTGGTCATTCTCCTCTAACAACGATGATGCGAAGATTCCATGAGTGGTACATGGACACCTGCAAGTTTGGGACGGATACTTCGATGCTGACAGTTAAAGAGGAGCACGACCCCGTTGGAATTGAACTATTGTGTGTTCCATTTGAGGAGTTAGTCCAGCTTTTCAATCAAATGTCCATCGATAATGTAATCGTCACTTGCTATTGTCTGTAAGTACTACTTCTTTAATTAAGTCTCTATATATAGCTCAGCTCTTTCATTGCATGTACATATAATTATCCTCACTATATCATGCAGATTGAAGATCGTCGAATGCAAGAAAAAACAAATCTATAATATTGGGTTCATTAACCTAAATCTCTTTAATGAATGGGAAATTAAACATGATGCCAAACGAGCCGAGGCCAACTTGCTAAATTCGTTGCTTAAACATCAAAACAAAGATAAAATAATCTTTCCTTACAACTTCGAGTCAGTGTTACTGTCTTGTGCATATTCGGTTTTCCTTATTACTCGAGGTTATAGTAATGAAATTGATGAGTTATGCATGCGTGCGCAGCTTCCACTTTATTCTCCTAGAGATTAAGCTTGTGGAGGGACTAGTAACCGTCTTAGACTCAAGACGAAAAGATCGCAAGCAGTATGCGGCGATCACTGAAATGCTCGTGAAGTAAGTTCAATCAATCATTATCGCACCATATCGGCAACTTTTTTCATTTCATGATATCAGGTAATAATTATTTTCTTTGTCTGGCAGGGTTTGGAAACAGTTCACCGCAATAGCTCCGGGACTGCCGGGGAAGCTGCAATTTACATACCCGAAAGTAAGTACTACTAGCTAGTTCCACGCATCTCCCATTGACTCTAGCTAGTTTAATCAATACCATTTATAATGCTTGATTATCAGTTTGATTGACCTCTATTTCTCGTAAAGTGGTTGTGGCGGGAAGAAGGGAATAATCTTTGTGGATACTACGTTTGTGAGTACATCTACGACGCGACGACCTCTAAGCATGCCGGCTACTCTAAAGAAGATTTTGAAGTGC
This sequence comes from Hordeum marinum, assembly GCA_022496015.1. Lineage (NCBI taxonomy): Eukaryota > Viridiplantae > Streptophyta > Magnoliopsida > Poales > Poaceae > Hordeum > Hordeum marinum. The sequence continues at coordinate 561,718,875 of CM039678.1, forward strand.
GTAAGCAATAATATTCGCAATTTTATTTTATTAACATCATTTGTGTTGAGTTTCATTCATATATATGTATTGACCCCCTTCTTCAAATTAGCTTTGGGAGCTGCAGGATCAACTCCTACCACAAGATCGCATAAAAGCAATTCAAGAGGAATTGGCGGGATTCTTTCTTGACCACGTCATCGATAAACACGCAGAATACCATGTGGAAGTTGAGTTCAGATGTTAGGGGATTGTAAGAGATCTTATATTGTATATATGTAGCCAGTAGCGTCGGATCGATATACGAAAACTTGTTGTTCGACCAATCTCTCGGAGAAGGAGAGGTCGACCACTTCCCTCTGTATATGTTCATGACGATCTTCTGTACTTAATGGTTTCCTTCATTTTCTTACTAGCTAGCGTGTCGAGTCCTTTGTATACGTATAGTACGTAGCGTCGACCAAGCACGGAGATAAGAGAGGACACTTCTCTCTATTAGCTAGCTAAAATAATATATGAAACGCCTAAATTAACCCTGCGAAACCCCCTAAACCCCCCACCCCCCTTTCAAAAAACAAAACAAAACCCCAGGCCTTGGACTACTGACGCGTGGATGCATTTTGGTCCCGGTTCGTGTTACCAAAAGGGACTAAAGGTCCTCCGACCCAGCGCACCACAGCAGCCCACGTGGAGCCCCATTTGTCCCGGTTTGTAGGCGAACTGGGACTAAAGGTATTGGGCTTTAGTACCGACCCTTTAGTCCCGGTTCAGGAACCGGGATAAATGGGCCTCTGGAACCATGACAAATGGGCCTTTTTCTACCGGTGTCCTATGTGGGTGAAATGATGATACCATGCCAACTTTCAACCTTTTCAGACTTCATTTGAAGTGCTTTTCAATTTTACGGTCATTTAGCTCAAAAAAATCAATAAATGCATGAAAAATATCAAATGAAGCCAGAAAGGGTTGAAAATTGATTATGTGTCTTTGAATGGTGCATTTTGAACACAAAAAAAGCCTAGCGTTCAAATAAGTTCAAGAAAATGAAATGCCTTTTGTAATCGATGAGTTTCCGTCCGAAACCCTGATATTTTGAAAGAGACTGTCCTTTTTGTACATGAAGTGCATCTTGCATTTGCGGTAACCCTATCAACTTTCTAGTACATGCTATGTGGGTGAAATGATGATACCATGCGACCTTTCAACCTGTTTAGACTTCATTTGAAGTGCTTTTCAATTTGAGGTCATTTAGCTCAAAAATTTTGTAAATGCATGAAAAATATCAAATGAAGTCACATAGGGTTGAAAATTTATGATGTGGCTTTGAATGGTGCATTTTGAACACACAAAAAGCCTGGAGTTCAAATAAGTTCAAGAAAGTGAAATGCCTTTTGTTACCGATGAGTTTCCGTCCGAAACCCCGATACTTTGAATGAGACTGTCCGTTTTGTACGCGAAGTGGATCCTGCTTTTGCGGTAACCCTCTCAAATTTTTAGCACATGCTATGTGGGTGCAATGACCGTACCATGCCAACTTTCAACCTGTTCAGACTTCATTTGAAGTGCTTTTCAATTTCACGGTCATTTAGCTAAAAAAATAAGTAAGTGCATGAAAAATATCAAATGAAGCCTGATAGGGTTGAAAATTTATGATGTGGCTTTTAATGGTGCATTTTGAACACACAAAAAGCCTGGAGTTCAAATAAGTTAAAGAAAATGAAATGCCTTTTGTAACCGATGAGTTTCCGTCCGAAACTCCGATACTCCGAAAAGGACAGTCCGTTTTGTACGCGAAGTGCATCCTGCTTTTGCCGTAACCCTCTCAACTTTTTAGCACAAGCTATGTGGGTGAAATGATGATACCATGCCAACGTTCGACCTTTTCAGACTTCATTTGAAGTGCTTTTCAATTTCAGGGTTATTTAGCTCAAAAAAAAATCAGTAAATGCATGAAAAATATCAAGTGAAGTCAGATAGAGTTGAAAATTGATGATGTGGTTTTGATGGTGCATTTTGAACACACAAAAAGCCTGGAGTTCAAATAAGTTCAAGAAAATGAAATGCCTTTTGTAACCGATGAGTTTCTATCCGAAACCCCGATATTTCGAAAGAGACTGTCCGTTTTGTACGCGAAGTGCATCCTGCTTTTGGGGTAACCCTCTCAACTTTCTAGTACATGCTATGTGGGTGAAATGATGATACCATGCGACCTTTCAACCTGTTCAGACTTCATTTGAAGTGCTTTTCAATTTGAGGGTCATTTAGCTCAAAAAAATCTGTAAATGCATGAAAAATAACAAATGATGTCAGATAGGGTTGAAAATTTATGATGTGGCTTTGAATGGTGCATTTTGAACATATAAAAAGCCTGGAGTTCAAATAAGTTCAAGAAAGTGAAATGCCTTTTGTTACCGATGAGTTTCCGTCCGAAACCCCGATACTTCGAATGAGACTGTCCGTTTTGTATGCCAAGTGCATCCTGCTTTTGCGGTAACGCTCTCAACTTTTTAGCACATGCTATGTGGGTGAAATGATGATACCATGCCAACTTTCAACCTGTTCAGACTTCATTTGAAGTGCTTTTCAATTTCAGGGTCATTTAGCTAAAAAAATCAGTAAATGCATGAAAAATATCAAACGAAGTCTGATAGGGTTGAAAATTTATGATGTGGCTTTTAATGGTGCATTTTGAACACACAAAAATCCGGGAGTTCAAATAAGTTAAAGAAAATGAAATGTCTTTTGTAACCGATGAGTTTCTGTCCGATACCCGGATACTTCGAATCAGATTGTCCGTGTTTTACACGCAGTGCATCCTGCTTTTGCCATAACCCTCTCAATTTTTTAGCACATGCTATTGTTGGGGAACGTCGCATGGGAAACAAAAAAATTCCTACACACACGCAAACCTATCCATGGTGATGAGCATCTACGAGAGGGAGAGTGGATCTACATACCCTTGTAGATCGCTAAGCGGGAAGCGTTAAGAAACGCGGTTGGTGTAGTCGAACATCTTCGCGAGCCAAATCGCCGAGTGTCCCCCGATCTCATCACGATCCGTCCCTTGATCCAATCACGATCCGTCCCACAAACACATCGCGATCCGTCGCGCAATCTCATCATGATCCGTCTCATGATCTTGATCATGGTCTGTCCCGGGAACTCATCATGATCTGTTCCGCGATCACATCACGAACTGTCTCGCGATCTCGATCACGGTCCTGCCGATCTAGCGCCGAACGGACGGCACCTCCGTGTTCAGCACACGTGCAACTTGGTCACGATCTCCACCGTCTTGATCCAGCAAGAGGTGGTGGAGAGGGGAGAGAGTTCACCGGCAGCGTGACGGCGCTCCGGTAATGGTGGTGTAGCAATTCCGGTAGGGCTTCGCCTAAGCACTGCAGAAAACCGATCTAGAGGAGCACCGGTGAAACGGGTAGCACGTGGCTGTATTTTCTGTGCAAAAACCCTCTATTGCACTAGTATATATCGGAGGAGAGGAGAGGAAGAGGGGCTGGCGCACAAGGCAGCCAACCAGCCTTCTGCGCCAAGGAGGAGAGGAATCCTTCTCTTCCTCCAATCCTAGTTGGACTAGGATTGCTCCCTATTGGCTGATTTTTGGCCTTTTTCCTTTAGACTTTTTTTCTCCTGCGCCATGGGCCTTTGTAGGCTGATTTACCAGCCCACTAAGGGATGGTTAATACACTCCCACAGCCCATGGTCCCTTTAGGGTCGAAATACCCCTCCCGGAGGTCTCCCGGTACACTACCGGCACTCCCGGTACACTACCGATGAGCCCGAAACTTTTCCGGCGACCAAACTGGGACTTCCTATATCTGAATCTTTACCTCCGGACCATTCCGGATCTCCTCGTGACGTCCGGACTCTCATCCAGGACTCCAAACAACCTTCGGTCACCACCATACATAACTCTACACTACCGAAACGTCACCAAACCTTAAGTGTGCAGACCCTGCGGGTTCGAGAACTATGTAGACATGACCGAGACACCTCTACGGTCAATAACCAATGGCGGGACCTGGACGTCCACATTGGTTCCTACATATTCTACGAAGATCTTTATCGGTCGAACCTTTATGTGAAGGATTCAGTTAATCCCGTATAACGTTCCCTTTGTTCTTCGGTATGTTACTTGCCCGAGATTCGGTCGTCGGTATCTCCAGACCTAGTTCAACCTCGTTACCGGGAACTGTCTTTACTCATTCCGTAATACAAGATCCGCAACTAACAATTAGTCACATTGCTTGGAAGGCTCATTGTGATGTTGTATTACCGAGTGGGCCCCGAGATACCTCTCCGTCACACGGAGCAACAAATCCCAGTCTCGATCCATGCCAACTCAACACACACCCTCGGAGATACCAATAGAGCACCTTTATAGTCACCCAGTTACGTTGCGGCGTTTGATACACACAAGGCACTCCTCCAATATCCGTGAGTTGCATGATCTCATGGTCATAGGAACATATACTTGACAAGAAGAAAATAGTAGCAATAAACTGACACGATCATATGCTACGTTTGTAGTTTGGGTCTTGTCCATCACATCATTCTCCTAATGACGTGATCCCGTTATCAAATGACATCTCATGTTCATGGCTAGGAAACCTTAACCATCCTTTGATTAACGAGCTAGTCCATTAGAGGCATACTAGGGACATGGTTTTGTCTATGTATCCACACATGCATTGAAGTCTCCGATCAATACAATTATAGCATGGATAATAAACGATTATCATGAAGAAGGAAATATGATAATAAAAAATTTATTATTGCCTCTAGGGCATATTTCCAACAGTCTCCCACTTGCACTAGAGTCAATAATCTAGTTCACATCACCATATGATTCGCATTGCTATGAATCTAACACCCAATGAGTTCTGGGGCTCGATCATGCTTTGCATGTGAGAGAGGTCTTATAGTCAACGGGTCTGCGATATTTAGATCCGTGTGTACTTTGCAAATCTCTATGTCAAACCGTAAATACTGCTACCACACTCCACTTGGTACTACTTCCAAATGCCTGCTCCACTATACATATCCAGATTGCTACTATTAGTCATCCGGATTGGTGCTAAAGCTTGGATCGACGTAACTCTTTACGACGAACTCTTCATCACCTCCATAATCAAGAAACATCTCCTCAGTCTTTTAGTTACTGAGTATAATCTTGACCGGTGTCCAGTGATCCACTCCTGGTTCACTCTTGTACCCCCTGACGTACTCATGCCAAGGCACAGACATGTGCGGCACACATCATGGCATACTGTAGAGAGCCTATGTCTAAGGCATAGGGGACGACGTTCGTCCTTTCTCTTTCTTCTGCCGTTGTCGAGCCTTGTGTCTCACTCAACTTCACACCTTACAAATCAGACGAGAACTATTTCTCTGACTGATCTATTTTGAACTCTTTCAAAATCTTGTCAAGGTATGCACTCATTGAAAGTCTCATCAAGCATTTTGATCTATCTCTATAGATTTTGATGCTCAACAATTAGGCAGCTTTATCCAGGTCTTCCTTTGAAAATTACTTTTCAAACAACCATTCATGCTTTCTAGAAATCCTACATTATTTCCGATCAACAATATGTTATCCACATATACTTATCAGAAATTCTATAGTGCTCCCACTCACTTTGTTGTAAATACAAGTTTCTCGTAAACTTTGTATAAACATCAAAACCTTTGATCACCTCATCAAAGTGTATATTCCAACTCCGAGATGCTTGCTTCAGTCCATGGAAGGATCACCGAAGCTTGCACACCTTTTAGCATCCTTAGGACTGACAAAACCATCCGGTTGTATCACATACAACCTTTCCTCAAGTAAACCGTTAAGGAAACGATGTTTTGACATCCATCTGCCAGATTTCATAATTGAAAATGCAGCAACTGCTAACATAATTCCAACAAACTTTAGCATCGCTATGAGTGAGAAAGTCTCAAGGCAGTCAACTCCTTGAACTTGTCACAAACATCTTTGCAACAAGTCGAGGTTTTACAAATGGTGACAATACCATCAGCATTTGTCTTCATTTTAAAGATCCATCTGTAGTCAACGACCTGCCGTCCAACGAGCAAATCTACCAAAGTCTATACTTGGTTTTCATACATGGATCCTATCTCAGATTTCATGGCCTCCAACCATTTGTCGGAATCCGGGCCCATCATCGCTTCTCTATAGCTCGTAGGTTCATCGTTGTCCAACAACATGACTTCCAAGACAGGGTTGTCGTACCACTTAGAAGCAGTACACATCCTTGTCGACCTACGAAGTTCGATAGTAACTTGATCCTGAAGCTTCATGATCATCATCATTAACTTCCTCTTCAACTAACGTAGGCTTCACAAAAACATCTTTTTGCGCTGCGCTACTCTCTGGTTGAACAACGGTTTGACAACCTCATCAAGTTTTATCTTCCTCCCACTCAATTCTTTTGAGAGAAACATTTCCTCGAGAAAGGATCCATTTTAGCAACAAACACTTTGCACTAGGATCTGAGATAGAAGGTTCACCCAACTGCTCTTAGGGTATTCTATGAAGATGCATTTGTCCGCCTTGGGTTCGACCTCATCAGGTGAAAACATTTTCCACACAAGTGTCGCTGCCCCAAATATTAAGAAATGACAGCTTAGGTTTCTATCAAACCATAATTCACACGGTGTCATCTCAACGGATGTAGATGATGCCATATTTAAAGTGAATGTAGTTATCTCTAATGCATAACCCCAAAATTATAGTAGTATGACAATAAGAGACATCATAGCATGCACCATATCCAATAGAGCATGACTATGATGTTCGTACACACCATCACACTATGGTGCTCCAGGTGGCGTTAATTGTGAAACAAATTTCACATTGTCTTAAGTTGTAGGCCAAACTCGTAACTCAGATATTCACCTCCACGATCATATCGCAGTCATTTTTATCTTCTTGTCACGATGATCTTAAACTTCACTCTGAATTTGCTTGAACCTTTCAAACGATTCAGACTTGTGTTTCATTAAGTAAATATACACTATATCCACTTAAATCATAAGTGAAGGTAAAAATAACGATATCCATTGCACGCTACAAGACTCACTGGATTGCATACATCAACATGTATCATTTGCAATGAATCACTTGCCCGCACCATTCAACGGGGTCCTTTAGTCATCTTACCCAAGAGGCATGGTTCGCATGTCTCAACCGATTCGAAATCGAATGGGTCCAAAGATCCATCAGCATGGAGTTTCTTCATGCACTTCATACCAATATGACATTTTGTGGCAGTGCCACAAGTATGTGGTACTATCATTATTTAACTTTGTATCTTTTGACATCAATGTTATAAACATGTGTATTACTACGATCAAGATTTCAACAAACCATTCTCACTGGTGCATGACCATTGGAGGTATTATTCATGTAAATAGAATAACTATTATTCTCTAACTTAAATGAATAACCGTATTTGCAATAAACATGATCTAATCATGTCCATGCTCAACGCAAAACACCAAATAACATTTATTTAGGTTCGTCAATAATCCTGAAGGTAGAGAGAGCGTGCGATGTTGATCACATCAACCTTGGAAACATTTCCAACACACATCGTCACCTCACCCTTAGCTAGTTCTCCGTTTATTCCATAGCTTTTATTTCGAGTTACTAACATTTAGCAACTGAACCAGTATCCAATACTCAGGTGCTACTAGGAGCATCAGCTAGGTACACATCAATAACACGTATATCAAATATACTTCTGTCGACGTTGCCAGCCTTCTTATCTACCAAGTATCAAGGGTTGTTCCGCTTCAGCGACCACTCACCTCATAACAAAAGCACTTAGTCTCGGGTTTGAGTTTCAACTTTGGGTTGCTTCACTGGAGCAGCAACTGACTTGCTATCCATGAAGTTTCCCTCCTTGCTCTTGCCCTTCTCGAAACTATTGGTTTGATTAACCATCAACACTTGACGCTCCTTCTTGATTTCGACCTTCGCGGTGTCAAACATCGGGAACAACTCAGGGATCAATACTTCTATCCCTGGCATTTTATAGTTCATCACTAAGTTCTAGTAGCTTTAGTGACAGTGACTTGGAGAACTATATCAATCACTATCTTATCTGGAAGATCAACTCCCACTTGATTCAAGCGATTGTAGTACCCAGACAATCTAAGTACATGCTCAACGATTGAGCTATTCTCCTTCATCTTACAGGCAAAGAATCTTGTTGGAGATCTCATATCTCGCAACACGGGCACGAGCCTTAGATCACAATCTCAGCTCTTAGAACATCTCATATGTTCCGTGACGTTCAAAATGTTTCGGAGCCTCAATTCTAAGCCATAATGCATGACACACTAAACTATCAAGTAGTCATCGAAACGTGCTTGTCAGATGTTCACAACATCTACAGACGACGCTAGATGGGGTGGCGCACCGAGCGGTGCAATAAGGACATAAGCCTTCTGTGCAGCAATGAGGACAATCCTCAGATCACGGACCCAGTCCGCAATATTGCTACCATCATCTTTCAATTCTATTTCTCTAGGAACATATAAAATTTACAAGGGAGCTACAACGTGAACTAGTAATCTACAATATAATTTGCAAAGACACTTTGACTATGTTCATGATAATGAGTTCAATTAATCATATTACTTAAGAACTCCCACTCAAATTGACATCCCTCCGATCATTCGAGTGATACATGATCCAAATTCACCAACTCAAGTCCGATTATCACGTGAGTTGAGGTGGCTGAAATGGTGAACATCATTATGTTGATCATATCTACCATATGACTCATGTTCAACCTTTCGGTCTCTTGTGTTCCGAGGCCATGTCTGTACATGCTAGGCTCGTCAAGTTTAACCCGAGTGTTCTGCACGTGCAAATCTGGCTTGCACCCGTTGTATGTGAACGTAGAGTCTATCACACCCGATCATCACGTGGTGTCTCAACACGACGAACTTTCGCAACGGTGCACACTCGGGGAGAACACAATTTATCTTGAAATTAAGTGAGGGATCACCTTATAATGCTACCGTCGTCCTAAGCAAAACAAGGTGCATAAAAAGGATTAACATCACATGCAAATCATAAGTGACATGATATGGCCATGAACTTGTCCTTTTGATCTCCATCTAGAAAGCACCGGCATGATCTCCATCGTCACCGGCATGACACCATGATCTCCATCATCTTGATCTCCATCAACGTATCTCCATCGGGGTTGTCACGCCCTGCATGCTTCTACTACTATTGCTACCGTTTAGCGATAAAGTAAAGCATTAGATAGTGCTCAATGATTGACACGCAGGTCATACAATAATTAAGGACAACCCTATGGCTCTTGCCGGTTGCCGTATTCACCGACATACAAGACCTGATAATCTATACATCACATGATCATCTCATACATCACATATATCACATCATGTAATTGGCCATATCACATCACAACATACCCTGCAAAAACAAGTTAGACGTCCTCTAATTGTTGTTGCATGTTTTACGTGGCTGCTACGGGTATCTAGCAAGAACAATTCTCACCTACGCAAAACCACAACGGTGATACACTAGTTGCTTTTCAACCTTCTCAAGGACCGCCTTTGTCGAATCCGATCCAACTAAGGTGACAGAAATTGTCACCCGCAAGCCATCTGGGCAACAAGTTGCGTCGAGGGAACCGGTCTCTCGTAAGCGTATGAGTAATGTTGGTCCGGGCCGCTTCATCTCACAATCCCGCTGAACCAAAATATGACCAAGGGAGGAAGCAATCTAAGTATCAACGCCCACAAACCTTTTGTGTTCTACTCGAGATCTCATCGAACCATCAACCTAGCTCATGATGCCACTGTTGGGGAACGTCGCATGGGAATCCAAAAATTTCCTACGCACACGCAAACCTATCCATGGTGATGAGCATCTACGAGAGGGAGAGTGGATCTACATACCCTTGTAGATCGCTAAGCTGGAAGCATTAAGAAACACGGTTGGTGTAGTCGAACATCTTCGCGATCCAAATCTCCGAGCGTCCCGCGATCTCATCACGATCCGTCCCGTGATCCAATCACGACCCGTCCCGCGAACACATCGCGATCCGTCCCACGATCTCATCACAATCTGTCCTGCGAACTCATCATGATCTGTTACGCGATCACATCACGGATTGTCTCGCGATCTCGATCACGGTCCTTCCGATCTAGCGCCGAACGGACGACACCTCCGTGTTCAGCACACGTGCAGCTTGATGATGATCTCCGCCGTCTTGATCCAGCAAGAGGAGGTGGATTGTGGAGAGAGTTCACTGGCAGCATGATGGCGCTCCGGTGATGGTGGTGTAGCAATTCCGGCAGGGCTTCGCCTAAGCACTGCAGAAAACCGATCTAGAGGAGCACCGGTGAAATGGGTAGCACGTGGCCGTATTTTCCGTGCAGAAACCCTCTATTCCACTAGTATATATAGGAGGAGAGGAGAGGAAGAGGGGATGGCGCACAAGGCAGCCAACCAGCCTTCTACGCCAAGGAGGAGAGAAATCCTACTCTTCCTCCAATCCTAGTTGGACTAGGATTGCTCCCTATTGGCTGATTTTTGGCCTTTTTCCTTTAGACTTTTTTTCTCCTGCGCCATGGGACTTTCTAGGATGATTTACCAGCCCACTAAGGGCTGGTTAATACTCTCCCACAGCCCATGGTCCCTCTAGGGTCGAAATACCCCTCCTGGAGGTCTCCCGGTACACTACCGGCACTCTCGGTACACTACCGATGAGCCCGAAACTTTTCCGGCGACCAAAATGGGACTTCCTATATATGAATCTTTACCTCTGGAACATTCCGGAGGTCCTCGTGATGTCCAGGATCTCATTCGGGGCTCCAAACAACCTTCGGTCACCACCATACATAACTCTACACTACCGAAACGTCACCAAACCTTAAGTGTGCAGACCCTGCGGGTTCGAGAACTATGTAGACATGACCGAGACACCTCTACGGTCAATACCCAATGGCGGGACCTGGATGTCCACATTGGTTCCTACATATTCTACGAAGATCTTTATCGGTCCAACCTCTATGTCAAGGATTCAGTTAATCCCGTATAACATTCCCTTTGTTCTTCGGTATGTTACTTGCCCGAGATTCGATCGTCAGTATCTCCATACCTAGTTCAACCTCATTACCGGCAAGTCTCTTTACTTGTTTCGTAATACAAGATCCCGCAACTAACACTTAGTCACATTGCTTGCAAGGCTCATTGTGATGTTGTTTTACCGAGTGGGGCCCGAGATACCTCTCCGTCACACGGAGCAACAATTCCCAGTCTCGATCCATGCCAACTCAACAGACACCCTCGGAGATACCTATAGAGCACCTTTATAGTCACTCAGTTACGTTGCGATGTTTGATACACATAAGGCACTCCTCCGATATCCGTGAGTTGCATGATCTCATGGTCATAGGAACATATACTTGACATGCAGAAAACAGTAGCAATAAACTCACACGATCATATGCTACGTTTGTAGTTTGGGTCTTGTCCATCACATCATTCTCGTAATGAAGTGATCCCGTTATCAAATGACATCTCATGTCCATGGCTAGGAAACCTTAACCATCCTTTGATCAACGAGCTAGTCCATTAGAGGCATACTAGGGACATGGTTTTGTCTATGTATCCACACATGCATTTAAGTCTCCGATCAATACAATTATAGCATGGATAATAAACGATTATCATGAACAAGGAAATATGATAATAACTAATTTATTATTTCCTCTAGGGCATATTTCCAACAGTCTCCCACTTGCATTAGAGTCAATAATCTAGTTCACATCACCATGTGATTCGCATTGCTATGAATCTAACACCCAATGAGTTCTGGGGCTCGATCATGCTTTGCATGTGAGAGAGGTCTTATAGTCAATGGGTCTGCGATATTCAGATCCGTGTGTACTTTGCAAATCTCTATGTCAAACCGTAAATACTGCTACCACACTCCACTTGGTACTACATCCAAATGGCTGCTCCACTATACGTATCCAGATTGCTACTATTAGTCATCCGGATTGGTGCTAAAGCTTGCAATGACGTAACTCTTTACGACGAACTCTTCATCACCTCCCTAATCGAGAAACATCTCCTCAGTCTTTTAGTTACTGAGGATAATCTTGACCGCTGTCATGTGATCCACTCCTGGTTCACTCTTGTACCCCCTGACGTACTCATGCCAAGGCACACACATGTGCGGCACACAGCATGGCGTACTGTACAGAGCCTATGTCTAAGGCATAGGGGATGACGTTCGTCCTTTCTCTTTCTTCTGCCGTCGTCGAGCTTTGAGTCTCACTCAACTTCACACCTTACAAATCAGACGAGAACTATTTCTCTGACTGATCTATTTTGAACTCTTTCAAAATCTTGTCAAGGTATGCACTCATTGAAAGTCTCATCAAGCATCTTGATCTATCTCTCTAGGTTTTGATGCTCAACAATTAGGCTGCTTTATCCAGGTCTTCCTTTGAAAATCACTTTTCAAATAACCATTCATGCTTGCTAGAAATCCTACATTATTTCCGATCAACAATATGTCATCCACATATACTTATTAGAAATTCTATAGTGCTCCCACTCACTTTGTTGTTAACACATGCTATGTGGGTGAAATGATGATACCATGCCAACTTTCAACCTTCTCAGACTTGATTTGAAGTGCTTTTCAATTTCAGGGTCATTTAGCTCAAAAAACTCAGTAAATGCATGAAAAATATCAACTGAAGTCAGATAGGGTTGAAAATTGACGATATGTCTTTGAATGGTGCATTTTGAACACACAAAAAGCCTGGAGTTCAAATAAGTTCAAGAAAATGGAATGCCTTTTGTGACCGATGAGTTTCCGTCTGAAACACTAATACTTCGAAAAAGATTGTCCGTTTTGTACGCGAACTGCATCCTGCTTTTTTCGTAACCCTCTCAACTTTTTAACACATGCTATGTGGTTGAAATGATGATACCATGCCAACATTCAACCTTTTCAGACTTGATTTGATGCGCTTTCCAATTTCAGGGTTATTTAGCTCAAAAAAATCAGTAAATGCATGAAAAATGTCAAATGAACTCAGAACGGGTTGAAAATGGATGATGTGGGTTTGAATGCTGAATTTTGAACACACAAAAAGCCTGGAGTTCAAATAAGTTCAAGAAAATGAAATGTATTTTGTAACCGATGAGTTTCCGTCCGAAACCCCGATAATTCAAAAAAGCGTGTCTGTTTTGTACGCGAAGTGCATCCTGCTTTTGTCGTAACCCTCTCAACTTTTTAGCACATGTTATGTGGGTGAAATGATGATACCATGCCAACTTTGAACCTTTTCAAACTTTATTTCAAGTGCTTTTCAATTTCAGGGTCATTTAGCTCAAAAATTTCAGTAAATGCACAAAAAATATCAAATGAAGTCAGAAAGGTTGAATATTGATTATGTGGCTTTGAATGGTTCATTTTGAACACATAAAAAGCCTGGAGTTCAAATAAGTTCAAGAAAACGAAATGCCTTTTGTAACCGATGAGTTTCCGTCCGAACCCCGATACTTCGACAAAGATTGTCCGTTTTGTACGCCAAGTGCATCCTGCTTTTGCCATAACCCTCTCAACTTTTAGCAAATGCTATGTGGGTGAAATTATGATACCATGCCAACTTTAAACATTTTCAGACTTCATTTGAAGTGCTTTTCAATTTCAGGGTCATTTAACTCAAAAAAATCCGTAAATGCATGAAAAATATCAAATGAAGTCAGAAAGGGTTGAAAAGTGATTATGTGTCTTTTCATGGTGCATTTTGAACACACGAAAAGCCTAGCGTTCAAATAAGTACAAGAAAATGAAATGCCTTTTGTAACCGATGAGTTTCCGTCCGAAACCCCGATACTTCGAAAGAGACTGTCCGTTTTGTACGCGAAGTGCATCCTGCTTTCGCTGTAACCCTCTCAACTTTTTAGCACATGCTATGTGGATGAAATGATGATACCATGCCAACTTTCAAGCTTTTCGGACTTCATTCGAAGTGCTTTTCAATTTCAGGGTCATTTATCTTAAAAAAATCAATAAATGCACGAAAAATATCAAATGAAGTCAGATAGGGTTGAAAATTGATGATGTGTCTTTGAATGGTGCATTTTGAACACGCAAAAGCCTAGCGTTCAAATAAGTTCAAGAAAATGAAATGCCTTTTGTAACCGATGAGTTTCCATCTGAAGTCCCGATACTTCGAAAGAGACTATCCATTTTGTACGCGAAGTGCATCCTGCTTTTGCTGTAAGCCTCTCAACTTTTTAGAACATGCTATGTGGGTGAAATGATGATACCATGCCAAATTTCAACCTTTTCAGACTTCATTTGAAGTGCTTTTCAATTTCAGGGTCATTTAGCGCAAAAAAATCAGGAAATGCATGAAAAATATCAAATGAAGTCAGAAAGGGTTGAAAAGTGATGATGTCGCTTTTAATGGTGCATTTTGAACGCACAAAAAGCCTGGAGTTCAAATTAGTTCAAGCAAATAAAATGCCTTTTGTAACCGATGAGTTTCCGTCCGAAACCACGATACCTCGAAAGAGACTCTCCATTTTGTACGCGAAGTGCATCCTCCTTTTTCCATAACTCTCTCAACTGGTTAACACATGCTATGTGGGTGAAATGATGATACCATGCCAACTTTTAACCTTTTCAGACTTGATTTGAAGTGCTTTTCAATTTCAGGGTCATTTAGCTCAAAAAATCAGTAAATGCATGGAAAATATCAAATGAAGTCAGATAGGGTTGAAAATTGATGATATGTCTTTGAATGGTGCATTTTTAACACGCAAAGAGCCTGGAATTCAAATAAGTTCAAGAAAATGAAATGCCTTTTGTAACCGATGAGTTTCCGTCTGAAACACTGATACTTCGAAAGATATTGTCCGTTTTGTACGTGTATTGCATCAGGATTTTGTCGTCACCCTCTCAACTTTTTAACACATGCTATGTGGGTGAAATGATGATACCATGCCAACTTTCAACCTTTTCAGACTTGATTTGATGTGCTTTTCAATTTCAGGGTTATTTAGCTCAAAAAATCAGTAAATGCATGAAAAATATCAAATGAACTCAAAACGGGTTGAAAATGGATGATGTGGCTTTGAATGCTGCATTTTGAACACACAAAAAGCCTGGAGTTCAAATAAGTTCAAGAAAATGAAATGCCTTTTGTAACCGACGAGTTTTCGTCCGAAAATCTGATAATTCGAAAAAGCGTGTCTGTTTTGTACGCGAAGTGCATCCTGCTTTTGTCGTAACCCTCTCAACTTTTTAGCACATGTTATGTGGGTGAAATGACGATACCATGCCAACTTTCAACCTTTTGACACTTCATTTGAAGTGCTTTTCAATTTCAGGGTCATTTAGCTCAAAAAAATCAGTAAATGCACGAAAAATATCAAATGAAGTCAGAAAGGTTGAAAATTGATTATCTGCCTTTGAATGGTTCATTTTGATCACATAAAAAGCCTGGAGTTCAAATAAGTTCAAGAAAATGAAATGCCTTTTGTAACCGATGAGTTTCCGTCCGAAACCTCGATACTTAAAAAGAGACTGTCCGTTCTGTACGCGAACTGCATGCTGCTTTTGCCGTATCTCTTTCAACTTTTTAGCACATTCTATGTGGGTGAAACAATGATACCATGCCAACTTTCAACCTTTTTAGACTTCATTTGAAAATTGATGATGTGGCTTTAAATGGTGCATTTTGAAGACACAAAAAGACTGGAGTTCAAATAAGTTCAAGAAAATGAAATGCCTTTTGTAACCAATGAGTTTCCGTCCGAAACCTCGATACTTCGACAAAGATTGTCCGTTTTGTACGCCAAGTGCATCCTGCTTTTTCCATAACCCTCTCAACTTTTTAGCACATGCTATGTGGGTGAAATTATGATACCATGCCAACTTTAAACCTTTTCAGACTTCATTTGAAGTGCTTTTCAATTTCAGGGTCATTTAACTCAAAAAAATCAGTAAATGCATGAAAAATATCAAATGAGGTCAGAAAAGGTTGAAAGTGATTATGTGTCTTTGAATGGTGCATTTTGAACACACAAAAAGCCTAGCATTGAAATAAGTACAAGAAAATGAAATGCCTTTTGTAACCGATGAGTTTCCGTCCGAAACCCCGATACTTTGAAAGAGACTGTCCGTTTTGTACGCGAAGTGCATCCTGCTTTCGCTGTAACCCTCTCAACTTTTTAGCACATGCTATGTGGATGAAATGATGATACCATGCCAACTTTCAACCTTTTCAGACTTCATTTGAAGTGCTTTTCAATTTCAGGGTCATTTAGCTTAGAAAATCAATAAATGCACGAAAAATATCAAATGAAGTCAGATAGGGTTGAAAATTGATGATGTGTCTTTCAATGGTCCATATTGAACACACAAAAAGCCTACCATTCAAATAAGTTCAACAAAATGAAATGCCTTGTGTAACCAATGAGTTTCCGTCCAAAACTCCGATACTTCGAAAGAGACTGTCCGTTTTGTACGCGCAGTGCATCCTGCTTTTGCCGTAACCCTCTCAAATTTTAGCACATGCTATGTGCGTGAAATGATGATACCAATGCCAACTTTCAAGATTTTCAGACTTCATTTGAAGTGTTTTTCAATTTTAGTGTCATTTAGCTCAAAAAAATCAGTAAATGCATGAAAAATATCAAATGAAGTCAGAAAGGGTTGAAAATGGATTATGTGTCTTTGAATGGTGCATTTTGAACACACAAAAAGCCTAGCATTCAAATAAGTTCAACAAAATGAAATGCCTTTTGTAATCGATGAGTTTCCGTCCAAAACCCCGATACTTCGAAAGAGAATATTCGTTTTGTACGCGAAGTGCATCCTGCTTTTGCGGTATCCCTATAAACATTCTAGTACTTGCTATGTGGTTGAAATGATGATACCATGCGATCTTTCAACCTGTTCAGACTTCATTTGAAGTGCTTTTCAATTTGAGGGTCATTTTGCTCAAAAAAATCTGTAAATGCATGAAAAATATCAAATGAAGTCAGATAGGGTTGAAAATTTATGATGTGGATTTGAATGGTGCATTTTGAAAACACAAAAAGCCTGGAGTTCAATTAAGTTAAAGAAAATGAAATGCCTTTTGTTACCGATGAGTTTCCGTCCGAAACCCCCATACTTCGAATGAGACTGTCCGTTTTGTACGCCAAGTGCATCCTGCTTTTGCGGTAACCCTCTCAACTTTTTAGCACATGCTATGTGGGTGAAATGATGATAACATGCCAACTTTCAACCTATTCAGACTTCATTTGAAGTGCTTTTCAATTTCAGGGTCATTTAGCTAAAAAAAATCAATAAATGCATGAGAAATATCAAATGAAGTCAGATAGGGTTGAAAATTTATAATGTGGCTTTTAATGGTGCATTCTGAACACAAAAAAAACCTGGAGTTCAATTAAGTTAAAGAAAATGAAATGCCTTTTGTAACCGCTGAGGTTCCGTCTGAAACCCCGATACTTCGAAACAGACTGTCCGTATTGTCCGCGCAGTGCATCCTTCTTTTGCCGTAACCCTCTCAATTTTTTAGCACATGCTATGTGGGTGAAATTATGATACCATGCCACCTTTCAACTTTTTCAGACTTCATTTGAAGTGCTTTTCAATTTCAGGGTCACTTAGCTCAAAAAATCAATAAATGCATGAAAAGTATCAAATTAACTCAGAACAGGTTGAAAATTGATGATGTGGCTTTGAATGGTGCATTTTGAACACACAAAAAGACTGGAGTTCAAATAAGTTCAAGAAAATGAAATGCCTTTTGTAACTGATGAGTTTCCGTCCGAAACCTCGACTTCGACAAAGATTGTCCGTTTTGTACGCCAAGTGCATCCTGCTTTTGGCATAACCCTCACAACTTTTTAGCACATGCTATGTGGGTGAAATTATGATACCATGCCAACTTTAAACCTTTTTAGACTTCATTTGAAGTGCTTTTCAATTTCAGGGTCATTTAACTCAAAAAAATCAGTAAATGCATGAAAAATATCAAATGAAGTCAGAAAAGGTTGAAAAGTGATTATGTGTCTTTGAGTGGTGCATTTTGAACACACAAAAATCCTAGCGTTCAAATAAGTACAAGAAAATGAAATGCCTTTTGTAACCGATGAGTTTCCGTCCGAAACCCCGATACTTCGAAAGAGACTGTCCGTTTTGTACGCGAAGTGCATCCTGCTTTCGCTGTAACCCTCTCAACTTTTTAGCACATGCTATGTGGATGAAATGATGATTCCATGCCGACTTTCAACCTTTTCAGACTTCATTTGAAGTGCTTTTCAATTTCACGGTCATTTATCTTAAAAAAATGCACGAAAAATATCAAATGAAGTCAGATAGGGTTGAAAATTGATGATGTGTCTTTGAACGGTGCATTTTGAACACACAAAAGCCTAGCGTTCAAATAAGTTGAAGAAAATGAAATGGCTTTTGTAACCGATGAGTTTCCATCCGAAATCCCGATACTTCGAAAGACACTGTCCGTTTTGTACGCGAAGTGCATCCTGCTTTCGCTGTAAGGCTCTCAACTTTTTAGAACATGCTATGTGGGTGAAATGATGATACCATGCCAAATTTCAACCTTTTCAGACTTCATTTGAAGTGCTTTTCAATTTCAGGGTCATTTATCTCAAAAAAATCAGTAAATGCATGAAAAATATCAAATGAAGTCAGAAAGGGTTGAAAAGTGATGATGTCGCTTTTAATGGTGCATTTTGAACACACAAAAAGCCTGGAGTTCAAATAAGTTCAAGCAAATGAAATGCCTTTTGTAACCGATGAGTTTCCGTCCGAAACCACGATACTTCGAAAGAGACTCTCCATTTTGTACGCGAAGTGCATCCTCCTTTTTCCGTAACTCTCTCAACTTGTTAACACATGCTATGTGGGTGAAATGATGACACCATGCCAACTTTCAACCTTTTCAGACTTCATTTGAAGTGCTTTTCAATTTCAGGGTCATTTAGCTCAAAAAATCAATAAATGCATGAAAAATATCAAATGAAGTCAGATAGGGTTGAAAATTGATGATATGTCTTTGAATGGTGCATTTTGAACACACAAAAAGCCTGGAGTTCAAATAAGTTCAAGAAAATGAAATGCCTTTTGTAACCGATGAGTTTCCGTCTGAAACCCTGATACTTCGAAAGAGATTGTCCGTTATGTACTCGAACTGCATCATGCTTTTGTCGTCACCCTCTCAACTTTTTAACACATGCTATGTGGGTGAAATGATGATACCATGCCAACTTTCAACCTTTTCAGACTTGATTTGATGTGCTTTTCAATTTCAGGGTTATTTAGCTCAAAAAAATCAGTAAATGCATGAAAAATATCAGATGAACTCAGAACGGGTTGAAAATGGATGATGTGGCTTTGAATGTTGCATTTTGAACACACATAAATCCTGGAGTTCAAATAAGTTCAAGAAAATGAAATGCCTTTTGTAACCGATGAGTTTCCGTCCGAAACCCCGATAATTCGAAAAAGCGTGTCTGTTTTGTACGCGAAGTGCATCCTGCTCTTGTCGTAACCCTCTCAACTTTCTAGCACATGTTATGTGTTTGAAATGATGATACCATGCCAACTTTCAACCTTTTGACACTTCATTTGAAGTGCTTTTCAATTTCAGGGTCATTTAGCTCAAAAAAATCAGTAAATGCACGAAAAATATCAAATGAAGTCAGAAAGGTTGAAAATTGATTATGTGGCTTTGAATGGTTCATTTTGAACACATAAAAAGCCTGGAGTTCAAATAAGTTCAAGAAAATGAAATGCCTTTTGTAACCGATGAGTTTCCGTCCAAAACCCCGATACTTCGAAAGAGACTGTCCGTTTTGTATGCGAAGTGCATCCTGCTTTCGCTGTAACCCTCTCAACTTTTTAGCACATGCTATGTGGATGAAATGATGATTCCATGCCAACTTTCAACCTTTTCAGACTTCATTTGAAGTGCTTTTCAATTTCACGGTCATTTATCTCAAAAAAATGCACGAAAAATATCCAATGAAGTCAGATAGGGTTGAAAATTGATGATGTGTCTTTGAATGGTGCATTTTGAACACACAAAAGCCTAGCGTTCAAATAAGTTCAAGAAAATGAAATGCTTTTTTTAACAGATGAGTTTCCATCCGAAATCCCGATACTTCGGAAGACACTGTCCGTTTTGTACGCGAAGTGCATCCTGCTTTCGCTGTAAGCCTCTCAACTTTTTAGAACATGCTATGTGGGTGAAATTATGATACCATGCCAAATTTCAACCTTTTCAGACTTCATTTGAAGTGCTTTTCAATTTCAGGGTCATTTAGCTAAAAAAAATCAGTAAATGCATGAAAAATATCAAATGAAGTCAGAAAGGGTTGAAAAGTGATGATGTCGCTTTTAATGGTGCATTTTGAACACACAAAAATCCTGGAGTTCAAATAAGTTCAAGCAAATGAAACGCCTTTTGTAACCGATGAGTTTCCGTCCGAAACCACGATACTTCGAAAGAGACTCTCCATTTTGTACGCGAAGTGCATCCTCCTTTTTCCGCAACTCTCTCAACTTGTTAACACATGCTATGTGGGTGAAATGATGACACCATGCCAACTTTCAACCTTTTCAGACTTGATTTGAAGTGCTTTTCAATTTCAGGGTCATTTAGCTCAAAAAATCAGTAAATGCATGAAAAATATCAAATGAAGTCAGATAGGGTTGAAAATTGATGATATGTCTTTGAATGGTGCATTTTGAACACACAAAAAGCCTGGAGTTCAAATAAGTTCAAGAAAATGAAATGCCTTTTGTAACCGATGAGTTTCCGTCTGAAACCCTGATACTTCGAAAGAGATTGTCCGTTATGTACTCGAACTGCATCATGCTTTTGTCGTCACCCTCTCAACTTTTTAACACATGCTATGTGGGTGAAATGATGATACCATGCCAACTTTCAACCTTTTCAGACTTGATTTGATGTGCTTTTCAATTTCAGGGTTATTTAGCTCAAAAAAATCAGTAAATGCATGAAAAATATCAGATGAACTCAGAACGGGTTGAAAATGGATGATGTGGCTTTGAATGTTGCATTTTGAACACACATAAATCCTGGAGTTCAAATAAGTTCAAGAAAATGAAATGCCTTTTGTAACCGATGAGTTTCCGTCCGAAACCCCGATAATTCGAAAAAGCGTGTCTGTTTTGTACGCGAAGTGCATCCTGCTCTGGTCGTAACCCTCTCAACTTTCTAGCACATGTTATGTGGGTGAAATGATGATACCATGCCAACTTTCAACCTTTTGACACTTCATTTGAAGTGCTTTTCAATTTCAGGGTCATTTAGCTCAAAAAAAATCAGTAAATGCACGAAAAATATCAAATGAAGTCAGAAAGGTTGAAAATTGATTATGTGGCTTTGAATGGTTCATTTTGAACACATAAAAAGCCTGGAGTTCAAATAAGTTCAAGAAAATGAAATGCCTTTTGTAACCGATGAGTTTCCGTCCGAAACCCCGATACTTCGAAAGAGACTGTCCGTTTTGTATGCGAAGTGCATCCTGCTTTCGCTGTAACCCTCTCAACTTTTTAGCACATGCTATGTGGATGAAATGATGATTCCATGCCAACTTTCAACCTTTTCAGACTTCATGTGAAGTGCTTTTCAATTTCACGGTCATTTATCTTAAAAAAATGCACGAAAAATATCAAATGAAGTCAGATAGGGTTGAAAATTGATGATGTGTCTTTGAACGGTGCATTTTGAACACACAAAAGCCTAGCGTTCAAATAAGTTCAAGAAAATGAAATGCCTTTTGTAACCGATGAGTTTCCATCCGGAATCCCGATACTTCGGAAGACACTGTCCATTTTGTACGCGAAGTGCATCCTGCTTTCGCTGTAAGCCTCTCAACTTTTTAGAACATGCTATGTGGGTGAAATGATGATATCATGCCAAATTTCATCCTTTTCAGACTTCATTTGAAGTGCTTTTCAATTTCAGGGTCATTTATCTCAAAAAAAATCAGTAAATGCATGAAAAATATCAAATGAAGTCAGAAAGGGTTGAAAAGTGATGATGTCTCTTTTAATGGTGCATTTTGAACACACAAAAATCCTGGAGTTCAAATAAGTTCAAGCAAATGAAATGCCTTTTGTAAGCGATGAGTTTCCGTCCGAAACCACGATACTTCGAAAGAGACTCTCCATTTTGTACGCGAAGTGCATCCTCCTTTTTCCGCAACTCTCTCAACTTGTTAACACATGCTATGTGGGTGAAATGATGACACCATGCCAACTTTCAACCTTTTCAGACTTGATTTGAAGTGCTTTTCAATTTCAGGGTCATTTAGCTCAAAAAATCAGTAAATGCATGAAAAATATCAAATGAAGTCAGATAGGGTTGAAAATTGATGATATGTCTTTGAATGGTGCATTTTGAACACACAAAAAGCCTGGAGTTCAAATAAGTTCAAGAAAATGAAATGCCTTTTGTAACCGATGAGTTTCCGTCTGAAACCCTGATACTTCGAAAGAGATTGTCCGTTATGTACTCGAACTGCATCATGCTTTTGTCGTCACCCTCTCAACTTTTTAACACATGCTATGTGGGTGAAATGATGATACCATGCCAACTTTCAACCTTTTCAGACTTGATTTGATGTGCTTTTCAATTTCAGGGTTATTTAGCTCAAAAAAATCAGTAAATGCATGAAAAATATCAGATGAACTCAGAACGGGTTGAAAATGGATGATGTGGCTTTGAATGTTGCATTTTGAACACACATAAATCCTGGAGTTCAAATAAGTTCAAGAAAATGAAATGCCTTTTGTAACCGATGAGTTTCCGTCCGAAACCCCGATAATTCGAAAAAGCGTGTCTGTTTTGTACGCGAAGTGCATCCTGCTCTGGTCGTAACCCTCTCAACTTTCTAGCACATGTTATGTGGGTGAAATGATGATACCATGCCAACTTTCAACCTTTTGACACTTCATTTGAAGTGCTTTTCAATTTCAGGGTCATTTAGCTCAAAAAAATCAGTAAATGCACGAAAAATATCAAATGAAGTCAGAAAGGTTGAAAATTGATTATGTGGCTTTGAATGGTTCATTTTGAACACATAAAAAGCCTGGAGTTCAAATAAGTTCAAGAAAATGAAATGCCTTTTGTAACCGATGAGTTTCCGTCCAAAACCCCGATACTTCGAAAGAGACTGTCCGTTTTGTATGCGAAGTGCATCCTGCTTTCGCTGTAACCCTCTCAACTTTTTAGCACATGCTATGTGGATGAAATGATGATTCCATGCCAACTTTCAACCTTTTCAGACTTCATTTGAAGTGCTTTTCAATTTCACGGTCATTTATCTTAAAAAAATGCACGAAAAATATCAAATGAAGTCAGATAGGGTTGAAAATTGATGATGTGTCTTTGAATGGTGCATTTTGAACACACAAAAGCCTAGCGTTCAAATAAGTTCAAGAAAATGAAATGCCTTTTGTAACCGATGAGTTTCCATCCGAAATCCCGATACTTCGGAAGACACTGTCCGTTTTGTACGCGAAGTGCATCCTGCTTTCGCTGTAAGCCTCTCAACTTTTTAGAACATGCTATGTGGGTGAAATGATGATACCATGCCAAATTTCAACCTTTTCAGACTTCATTTGAAGTGCTTTTCAATTTCAGGGTCATTTAGCTCAAAAAAAATCAGTAAATGCATGAAAAATATCAAATGAAGTCAGAAAGGGTTGAAAAGTGATGATGTCGCTTTTAATGGTGCATTTTGAACACACAAAAATCCTGGAGTTCAAATAAGTTCAAGCAAATGAAATGCCTTTTGTAACCGATGAGTTTCCGTCCGAAACCACGATACTTCGAAAGAGACTCTCCATTTTGTACGCGAAGTGCATCCTCCTTTTTCCGCAACTCTCTCAACTTGTTAACACATGCTATGTGGGTGAAATGATGACACCATGCCAACTTTCAACCTTTTCAGACTTGATTTGAAGTGCTTTTCAATTTCAGGGTCATTTAGCTCAAAAAATCAGTAAATGCATGAAAAATATCAAATGAAGTCAGATAGGGTTGAAAATTGATGATATGTCTTTGAATGGTGCATTTTGAACACACAAAAAGCCTGGAGTTCAAATAAGTTCAAGAAAATGAAATGCCTTTTGTAACCGATGAGTTTCCGTCTGAAACCCTGATACTTCGAAAGAGATTGTCCGTTTTGTACGCGAACTGCATCATGCTTTTGTCGTCACCCTCTCAACTTTTTAACACATGCTATGTGGGTGAAATGATGATACCATGCCAACTTTCATCCTTTTCAGACTTGATTTGATGTGCTTTTCAATTTCAGGGTTATTTAGCTCAAAAAAATCAGTAAATGCATGAAAAATATCAGATGAACTCAGAACGGGTTGAAAATGGATGATGTGGCTTTGAATGTTGCATTTTGAACACACATAAATCCTGGAGTTCAAATAAGTTCAAGAAAATGAAATGCCTTTTGTAACCGATGAGTTTCCGTCCGAAACCCCGATAATTCGAAAAAGCGTGTCTGTTTTGTACGCGAAGTGCATCCTGCTCTTGTCGTAACCCTCTCAACTTTCTAGCACATGTTATGTGGGTGAAATGATGATACCATGCCAACTTTCAACCTTTTGACACTTCATTTGAAGTGCTTTTCAATTTCAGGGTCATTTAGCTCAAAAAAATCAGTAAATGCACGAAAAATATCAAATGAAGTCAGAAAGGTTGAAAATTGATTATGTGGCTTTGAATGGTTCATTTTGAACACATAAAAAGCCTGGAGTTCAAATAAGTTCAAGAAAATGAAATGCCTTTTGTAACCGATGAGTTTCCGTCCAAAACCCCGATACTTCGAAAGAGACTGTCCGTTTTGTATGCGAAGTGCATCCTGCTTTCGCTGTAACCCTCTCAACTTTTTAGCACATGCTATGTGGATGAAATGATGATTCCATGCCAACTTTCAACCTTTTCAGACTTCATTTGAAGTGCTTTTCAATTTCACGGTCATTTATCTTAAAAAAATGCACGAAAAATATCAAATGAAGTCAGATAGGGTTGAAAATTGATGATGTGTCTTTGAATGGTGCATTTTGAACACACAAAAGCCTAGCGTTCAAATAAGTTCAAGAAAATGAAATGCCTTTTGTAACCGATGAGTTTCCATCCGAAATCCCGATACTTCGAAAGACACTGTCCGTTTTGTACGCGAAGTGCATCCTGCTTTCGCTGTAAGCCTCTCAACTTTTTAGAACATGCTATGTGGGTGAAATGATGATACCATGCCAAATTTCAACCTTTTCAGACTTCATTTGAAGTGCTTTTCAATTTCAGGGTCATTTAGCTCAAAAAAAATCAGTAAATGCATGAAAAATATCAAATGAAGTCAGAAAGGGTTGAAAAGTGATGATGTCGCTTTTAATGGTGCATTTTGAACACACAAAAATCCTGGAGTTCAAATAAGTTCAAGCAAATGAAATGCCTTTTGTAACCGATGAGTTTCCGTCCGAAACCACGATACTTCGAAAGAGACTCTCCATTTTGTACGCGAAGTGCATCCTCCTTTTTCCGTAACTCTCTCAACTTGTTAACACATGCTATGTGGGTGAAATGATGACACCATGCCAACTTTCAACCTTTTCAGACTTGATTTGAAGTGCTTTTCAATTTCAGGGTCATTTAGCTCAAAAAATCAGTAAATGCATGAAAAATATCAAATGAAGTCAGATAGGGTTGAAAATTGATGATATGTCTTTGAATGGTGCATTTTGAACACACAAAAAGCCTGGAGTTCAAATAAGTTCAAGAAAATGAAATGCCTTTTGTAACCGATGAGTTTCCGTCTGAAACCCTGATACTTCGAAAGAGATTGTCCGTTTTGTACGCGAACTGCATCATGCTTTTGTCGTCACCCTCTCAACTTTTTAACACATGCTATGTGGGTGAAATGATGATACCATGCCAACTTTCATCCTTTTCAGACTTGATTTGATGTGCTTTTCAATTTCAGGGTTATTTAGCTCAAAAAAATCAGTAAATGCATGAAAAATATCAGATGAACTCAGAACGGGTTGAAAATGGATGATGTGGCTTTGAATGTTGCATTTTGAACACACATAAATCCTGGAGTTCAAATAAGTTCAAGAAAATGAAATGCCTTTTGTAACCGATGAGTTTCCGTCCGAAACCCCGATAATTCGAAAAAGCGTGTCTGTTTTGTACGCGAAGTGCATCCTGCTCTTGTCGTAACCCTCTCAACTTTCTAGCACATGTTATGTGGGTGAAATGATGATACCATGCCAACTTTCAACCTTTTGACACTTCATTTGAAGTGCTTTTCAATTTCAGGGTCATTTAGCTCAAAAAA
The DNA here is from genome assembly GCA_022496015.1 of Hordeum marinum. Classification (NCBI taxonomy): domain Eukaryota; kingdom Viridiplantae; phylum Streptophyta; class Magnoliopsida; order Poales; family Poaceae; genus Hordeum; species Hordeum marinum. The sequence goes on from CM039678.1 coordinate 561,745,327, forward strand.
ATCAGTAAATGCACGAAAAATATCAAATGAAGTCAGAAAGGTTGAAAATTGATTATGTGGCTTTGAATGGTTCATTTTGAACACATAAAAAGCCTGGAGTTCAAATAAGTTCAAGAAAATGAAATGCCTTTTGTAACCGATGAGTTTCCGTCCAAAACCCCGATACTTCGAAAGAGACTGTCCGTTTTGTATGCGAAGTGCATCCTGCTTTCGCTGTAACCCTCTCAACTTTTTAGCACATGCTATGTGGATGAAATGATGATTCCATGCCAACTTTCAACCTTTTCAGACTTCATTTGAAGTGCTTTTCAATTTCACGGTCATTTATCTTAAAAAAATGCACGAAAAATATCAAATGAAGTCAGATAGGGTTGAAAATTGATGATGTGTCTTTGAATGGTGCATTTTGAACACACAAAAGCCTAGCGTTCAAATAAGTTCAAGAAAATGAAATGCCTTTTGTAACCGATGAGTTTCCATCCGAAATCCCGATACTTCGAAAGACACTGTCCGTTTTGTACGCGAAGTGCATCCTGCTTTCGCTGTAAGCCTCTCAACTTTTTAGAACATGCTATGTGGGTGAAATGATGATACCATGCCAAATTTCAACCTTTTCAGACTTCATTTGAAGTGCTTTTCAATTTCAGGGTCATTTAGCTCAAAAAAAATCAGTAAATGCATGAAAAATATCAAATGAAGTCAGAAAGGGTTGAAAAGTGATGATGTCGCTTTTAATGGTGCATTTTGAACACACAAAAATCCTGGAGTTCAAATAAGTTCAAGCAAATGAAATGCCTTTTGTAACCGATGAGTTTCCGTCCGAAACCACGATACTTCGAAAGAGACTCTCCATTTTGTACGCGAAGTGCATCCTCCTTTTTCCGTAACTCTCTCAACTTGTTAACACATGCTATGTGGGTGAAATGATGACACCATGCCAACTTTCAACCTTTTCAGACTTGATTTGAAGTGCTTTTCAATTTCAGGGTCATTTAGCTCAAAAAATCAGTAAATGCATGAAAAATATCAAATGAAGTCAGATAGGGTTGAAAATTGATGATATGTCTTTGAATGGTGCATTTTGAACACACAAAAAGCCTGGAGTTCAAATAAGTTCAAGAAAATGAAATGCCTTTTGTAACCGATGAGTTTCCGTCTGAAACCCTGATACTTCGAAAGAGATTGTCCGTTTTGTACGCGAACTGCATCATGCTTTTGTCGTCACCCTCTCAACTTTTTAACACATGCTATGTGGGTGAAATGATGATACCATGCCAACTTTCATCCTTTTCAGACTTGATTTGATGTGCTTTTCAATTTCAGGGTTATTTAGCTCAAAAAAATCAGTAAATGCATGAAAAATATCAGATGAACTCAGAACGGGTTGAAAATGGATGATGTGGCTTTGAATGTTGCATTTTGAACACACATAAATCCTGGAGTTCAAATAAGTTCAAGAAAATGAAATGCCTTTTGTAACCGATGAGTTTCCGTCCGAAACCCCGATAATTCGAAAAAGCGTGTCTGTTTTGTACGCGAAGTGCATCCTGCTCTTGTCGTAACCCTCTCAACTTTCTAGCACATGTTATGTGGGTGAAATGATGATACCATGCCAACTTTCAACCTTTTGACACTTCATTTGAAGTGCTTTTCAATTTCAGGGTCATTTAGCTCAAAAAAATCAGTAAATGCACGAAAAATATCAAATGAAGTCAGAAAGGTTGAAAATTGATTATGTGGCTTTGAATGGTTCATTTTGAACACATAAAAAGCCTGGAGTTCAAATAAGTTCAAGAAAATGAAATGCCTTTTGTAACCGATGAGTTTCCGTCCAAAACCCCGATACTTCGAAAGAGACTGTCCGTTTTGTATGCGAAGTGCATCCTGCTTTCGCTGTAACCCTCTCAACTTTTTAGCACATGCTATGTGGATGAAATGATGATTCCATGCCAACTTTCAACCTTTTCAGACTTCATTTGAAGTGCTTTTCAATTTCACGGTCATTTATCTTAAAAAAATGCACGAAAAATATCAAATGAAGTCAGATAGGGTTGAAAATTGATGATGTGTCTTTGAATGGTGCATTTTGAACACACAAAAGCCTAGCGTTCAAATAAGTTCAAGAAAATGAAATGCCTTTTGTAACCGATGAGTTTCCATCCGAAATCCCGATACTTCGGAAGACACTGTCCGTTTTGTACGCGAAGTGCATCCTGCTTTCGCTGTAAGCCTCTCAACTTTTTAGAACATGCTATGTGGGTGAAATGATGATACCATGCCAAATTTCAACCTTTTCAGACTTCATTTGAAGTGCTTTTCAATTTCAGGGTCATTTAGCTCAAAAAAATCAGTAAATGCATGAAAAATATCAAATGAAGTCAGAAAGGGTTGAAAAGTGATGATGTCGCTTTTAATGGTGCATTTTGAACACACAAAAATCCTGGAGTTCAAATAAGTTCAAGCAAATGAAATGCCTTTTGTAACCGATGAGTTTCCGTCCGAAACCACGATACTTCGAAAGAGACTCTCCATTTTGTACGCGAAGTGCATCCTCCTTTTTCCGCAACTCTCTCAACTTGTTAACACATGCTATGTGGGTGAAATGATGACACCATGCCAACTTTCAACATTTTCAGACTTGATTTGAAGTGCTTTTCAATTTCAGGGTCATTTAGCTCAAAAAATCAGTAAATGCATGAAAAATATCAAATGAAGTCAGATAGGGTTGAAAATTGATGATATGTCTTTGAATGGTGCATTTTGAACACACAAAAAGCCTGGAGTTCAAATAAGTTCAAGAAAATGAAATGCCTTTTGTAACCGATGAGTTTCCGTCTGAAACCCTGATACTTCGAAAGAGATTGTCCGTTTTGTACGCGAACTGCATCATTCTTTTGTCGTCACCCTCTCAACTTTTTAACACATGCTATGTGGGTGAAATGATGATACCATGCCAACTTTCAATCCTTTTCAGACTTGATTTGATGTGCTTTTCAATTTCAGGGTTATTTAGCTCAAAAAAATCAGTAAATGCATGAAAAATATCAGATGAACTCAGAACGGGTTGAAAATGGATGATGTGGCTTTGAATGTTGCATTTTGAACACACATAAATCCTGGAGTTCAAATAAGTTCAAGAAAATGAAATGCCTTTTGTAACCGATGAGTTTCCGTCCGAAACCCCGATAATTCGAAAAAGCGTGTCTGTTTTGTACGCGAAGTGCATCCTGCTCTGGTCGTAACCCTCTCAACTTTCTAGCACATGTTATGTGGGTGAAATGATGATACCATGCCAACTTTCAACCTTTTGACACTTCATTTGAAGTGCTTTTCAATTTCAGGGTCATTTAGCTCAAAAAAATCAGTAAATGCACGAAAAATATCAAATGAAGTCAGAAAGGTTGAAAATTGATTATGTGGCTTTGAATGGTTCATTTTGAACACATAAAAAGCCTGGAGTTCAAATAAGTTCAAGAAAATGAAATGCCTTTTGTAACCGATGAGTTTCCGTCCAAAACCCCGATACTTCGAAAGAGACTGTCCGTTTTGTATGCGAAGTGCATCCTGCTTTCGCTGTAACCCTCTCAACTTTTTAGCACATGCTATGTGGATGAAATGATGATTCCATGCCAACTTTCAACCTTTTCAGACTTCATTTGAAGTGCTTTTCAATTTCACGGTCATTTATCTTAAAAAAATGCACGAAAAATATCAAATGAAGTCAGATAGGGTTGAAAATTGATGATGTGTCTTTGAATGGTGCATTTTGAACACACAAAAGCCTAGCGTTCAAATAAGTTCAAGAAAATGAAATGCCTTTTGTAACCGATGAGTTTCCATCCGAAATCCCGATACTTCGGAAGACACTGTCCGTTTTGTACGCGAAGTGCATCCTGCTTTCGCTGTAAGCCTCTCAACTTTTTAGAACATGCTATGTGGGTGAAATGATGATACCATGCCAAATTTCAACCTTTTCAGACTTCATTTGAAGTGCTTTTCAATTTCAGGGTCATTTAGCTCAAAAAAAAATCAGTAAATGCATGAAAAATATCAAATGAAGTCAGAAAGGGTTGAAAAGTGATGATGTCGCTTTTAATGGTGCATTTTGAACACACAAAAATCCTGGAGTTCAAATAAGTTCAAGCAAATGAAATGCCTTTTGTAACCGATGAGTTTCCGTCCGAAACCACGATACTTCGAAAGAGACTCTCCATTTTGTACGCGAAGTGCATCCTCCTTTTTCCGTAACTCTCTCAACTTGTTAACACATGCTATGTGGGTGAAATGATGACACCATGCCAACTTTCAACCTTTTCAGACTTGATTTGAAGTGCTTTTCAATTTCAGGGTCATTTAGCTCAAAAAATCAGTAAATGCATGAAAAATATCAAATGAAGTCAGATAGGGTTGAAAATTGATGATATGTCTTTGAATGGTGCATTTTGAACACACAAAAAGCCTGGAGTTCAAATAAGTTCAAGAAAATGAAATGCCTTTTGTAACCGATGAGTTTCCGTCTGAAACCCTGATACTTCGAAAGAGATTGTCCGTTTTGTACGCGAACTGCATCATGCTTTTGTCGTCACCCTCTCAACTTTTTAACACATGCTATGTGGGTGAAATGATGATACCATGCCAACTTTCATCCTTTTCAGACTTGATTTGATGTGCTTTTCAATTTCAGGGTTATTTAGCTCAAAAAAATCAGTAAATGCATGAAAAATATCAGATGAACTCAGAACGGGTTGAAAATGGATGATGTGGCTTTGAATGTTGCATTTTGAACACACATAAATCCTGGAGTTCAAATAAGTTCAAGAAAATGAAATGCCTTTTGTAACCGATGAGTTTCCGTCCGAAACCCCGATAATTCGAAAAAGCGTGTCTGTTTTGTACGCGAAGTGCATCCTGCTCTTGTCGTAACCCTCTCAACTTTCTAGCACATGTTATGTGGGTGAAATGATGATACCATGCCAACTTTCAACCTTTTGACACTTCATTTGAAGTGCTTTTCAATTTCAGGGTCATTTAGCTCAAAAAAATCAGTAAATGCACGAAAAATATCAAATGAAGTCAGAAAGGTTGAAAATTGATTATGTGGCTTTGAATGGTTCATTTTGAACACATAAAAAGCCTGGAGTTCAAATAAGTTCAAGAAAATGAAATGCCTTTTGTAACCGATGAGTTTCCGTCCAAAACCCCGATACTTCGAAAGAGACTGTCCGTTTTGTATGCGAAGTGCATCCTGCTTTCGCTGTAACCCTCTCAACTTTTTAGCACATGCTATGTGGATGAAATGATGATTCCATGCCAACTTTCAACCTTTTCAGACTTCATTTGAAGTGCTTTTCAATTTCACGGTCATTTATCTTAAAAAAATGCACGAAAAATATCAAATGAAGTCAGATAGGGTTGAAAATTGATGATGTGGCTTTGAATGGTGCATTTTGAACACATCAAAAGCCTGGAGTTCAAATAAGTTCAAGAAAATGAAATGCCTTTTGTAACCGATGAGTTTCCATCCGAAATCCCGATACTTCGAAAGACACTGTCCGTTTTGTACGCGAAGTGCATCCTGCTTTCGCTGTAAGCCTCTCAACTTTTTAGAACATGCTATGTGGGTGAAATGATGATACCATGCCAAATTTAAACCTTTTCAGACTTCATTTGAAGTGCTTTTCAATTTGAGAGTCATTTAGCTCAAAAAAAAATCAGTAAATGCATGAAAAATATCAAATGAAGTCAGAAAGGGTTGAAAAGTGATGATGTCGCTTTTAATGGTGCATTTTGAACACACAAAAATCCTGGAGTTCAAATAAGTTCAAGCAAATGAAATGCCTTTTGTAACCGATGAGTTTCCGTCCGAAACCACGATACTTCGAAAGAGACTCTCCATTTTGTACGCGAAGTGCATCCTCCTTTTTCCGTAACTCTCTCAACTTGTTAACACATGCTATGTGGGTGAAATGATGACACCATGCCAACTTTCAACCTTTTCAGACTTGATTTGAAGTGCTTTTCAATTTCAGGGTCATTTAGCTCAAAAAATCAGTAAATGCATGAAAAATATCAAATGAAGTCAGATAGGGTTGAAAATTGATGATATGTGCTTTGAATGGTGCATTTTGAACACACAAAAAGCCTGGAGTTCAAATAAGTTCAAGAAAATGAAATGCCTTTTGTAACCGATGAGTTTCCGTCTGAAACCCTGATACTTCGAAAGAGATTGTCCGTTCTGTACGCGAACTGCATCATGCTTTTGTCGTCACCCTCTCAACATTTTAAGCACATGCTATGTGGGTGAAATGATGATACCATGCCAACTTTCAATCCTTTTCAGACTTGATTTGATGTGCTTTTCAATTTCAGGGTTATTTAGCTCAAAAAATCAGTAAATGCATGAAAAAGTATCAGATGAACTCAGAACAGGTTGAAAATGGATGATGTGGCTTTGAATGCTTGTATTTTGAACACACAGAAAATCCTGGAGTTCAAATAAGTTCAAGAAAATGAAATGCCTTTTGTAACCAATGAGTTTCCATCTGAAGCCCCGATAATTCGAAAAAGCCTGTCTGTTTTGTACGCGAAGTGCATCCTGCTTTTGTCGTAACCCTCTCAACTTTCTAGCACATGTTATCTGGGTGAAATGATGATACCATGCCAACTTTCAACCTTTTGACACTTCATTTGAAGTGCTTTTCAATTTCAGGGTCATTTAGCTCAAAAAAATCAGTAAATGCACGAAAAATATCAAATGAAGTCAGAAAGGTTGAAAATTGATTATGTGGCTTTGAATGGTTCATTTTGAACACATAAAAAGCCTGGAGTTCAAATAAGTTCAAGAAAATGAAATGCCTTTTGTAACCGATGAGTTTCCGTCCGAAACCTCGATACTTCGAAAGAGACTGTCCATTCTGTACGCGAAGTGCATCCTGCTTTCGCTGTAACCCTCTCAACTTTTTAGCACATGCTATGTGGATGAAATGATGATTCCATGCCAACTTTCAACCTTTTCAGACTTCATTTGAAGTGCTTTTCAATTTCACGGTCATTTATCTTAAAAAAAATGCACGAAAAATATCAAATGAAGTCAGATAGGGTTGAAAATTGATGATGTGTCTTTGAATGGGTGCATTTGAACACACAAAAGCCTAGCGTTCAAATAAGTTCAAGAAAATGAAATGCCTTTTGTAACCGATGAGTTTCCATCCGAAATCCCGATACTTCGAAAGACACTGTCCGTTTTGTACGCGAAGTGCATCCTGCTTTCGCTGTAAGCCTCTCAACTTTTAGAACATGCTATGTGGGTGAAATGATGATACCATGCCAAATTTCAACCTTTTCAGACTTCATTTGAAGTGCTTTTTCAATTTCAGGGTCATTTAGCTCAAAAAAAATCAGTAAATGCATGAAAAATATCAAATGAAGTCAGATAGGGTTGAAAATTGATGATATGTCTTTGAATGGTGCATTTTGAACACACAAAAATCCTGGAGTTCAAATAAGTTCAAGAAAATGAAATGCCTTTTGTAACCGATGAGTTTCCGTCTGAAACCCTGATACTTCGAAAGAGATTGTCCGTTTTGTACGCGAACTACATCATGCTTTTGTCGTCACCCTCTCAACTTTTTAACACATGCTATGTGGGTGAAATGATGATACCATGCCAACTTTCAACCTTTTCAGACTTGATTTGATGTGCTTTTCAATTTCAGGGTTACTTAGCTCAAAAAAATCAGTAAATGCATGAAAAATATCAGATGAACTCAGAACAGGTTGAAAATGGATGATGTGGCTTTGAATGTTGCATTTTGAACACACATAAATCCTGGAGTTCAAATAAGTTCAAGAAAATGAAATGCCTTTTGTAACCGATGAGTTTCCGTCCGAAACCCCGATAATTCGAAAAAGCGTGTCTGTTTTGTACGCGAAGTGCATTCTGCTCTTGTCGTAACCCTCTCAACTTTCTAGCACATGTTATGTGGGTGAAATGATGATACCATGCCAACTTTCAACCTTTTGACACTTCATTTGAAGTGCTTTTCAATTTCAGGGTCATTTAGCTCAAAAAATCAGTAAATGCACGAAAAATATCAAATGAAGTCAGAAAGGTTGAAAATTGCTTATGTGGCTTTGAATGGTTCATTTTGAACACATAAAAAGCCTGGAGTTCAAATAAGTTCAAGAAAATGAAATGCCTTTTGTAACCGATGAGTTTCCGTCCGAAACCTCGATACTTCGAAAGAGAGTGTCCGTTCTGTACGCGAAGTGCATCTTGCTTTTGCTGTATCTCTCTCAACTTTTTAGCACATGCTATGTGGGTGAAATGATGATACCATGCCAACTTTCAACCTTTTTAGACTTCATTTGAAGTGCTTTTCAATTTCAGCGTCATTTAGCTCAAAAAATCGGTAAATGCATGAAAAGTATCAAATGAACTCAGAACAGGTTGAAAATTGATGATGTGTCTTTGAATGGTGTATTTTGAACACACAAAAGCCTAGCGTTCAAATAAGTTCAAGAAAATGAAATGCCTTTTGTAACCGATGAGTTTCCATCCGAAATCCCGATACTTCGAAAGACACTGTCCGTTTTGTACGCGAGGTGCATCCTGCTTTCGCTGTAAGCCTCTCAACTTTTAGAACATGCTATGTGGGTGAAATGATGATACCATGCCAAATTTCAACCTTTTCAGACTTCATTTGAAGTGCTTTTCAATTTCAGGGTCATTTAGCTCAAAAAAAATCAGTAAATGCATGAAAATATCAAATGAAGTCAGAAAGGGTTGAAAAGTGATGATGTCGCTTTGAATGGTTCATTTTGAACACACAAAAAGCCTGGAGTTCAAATAAGTTCAAGCAAATGAAATGCCTTTTGTAACCGATGAGTTTCCGTCCGAAACCACGATACTTCGAAAGAGACTCTCCATTTTGTACGCGAAGTGCATCCTGCCTTTTTCCGTAACTCTCTCAACTTGTTAACACATGCTATGTGGGTGAAATGATGACACCATGCCAACTTTCAACCTTTTCAGACTTGATTTGAAGTGCTTTTCAATTTCAGGGTCATTTAGCTCAAAAAATCAGTAAATGCATGAAAAATATCAAATGAAGTCAGATAGGGTTGAAAATTGATGATATGTCTTTGAATGGTGCATTTTGAACACACAAAAAGCCTGGAGTTCAAATAAGTTCAAGAAAATGAAATGCCTTTTGTAACCGATGAGTTTCCGTCTGAAACCCCTGATACTTCGAAAGAGATTGTCCGTTTTGTACTCGAACTGCATCATGCTTTTGTCGTCACCCTCTCAACTTTTAACACATGCTATGTGGGTGAAATGATGATACCATGCCAACTTTCAACCTTTTCAGACTTGATTTGATGTGCTTTTCAATTTCAGGGTTATTTAGCTCAAAAAAATCAGTAAATGCATGAAAAATATCAGATGAACTCAGAACGGGTTGAAAAGTTATTAGTGTCTTTGAATGGTGCATTTTGAACACACAAAAAGCCTAGCGTTCAAAGAAGTACAAGAAAATGAAATGCCTTATGTAACCGATGAGGTTCCGTCCGAAACCCCGATAGTTCGAAAGAGACTGTCTGTTTTGTACGCGAAGTGCATCCTGCTTTCACTGTAACCCTCTCAAGTGTTTAGCACATGCTATGTGGATGAAATGATGATACCATGCCAACTTTCAACCTTTTCAGACTTCATTTGAAGTGCTTTTCAATTTCAGGGTCATTTAGCTCAAAAAAATCAGTAAATGCACGAAAAATATCAAATGAAGTCAGAAAGGTTGAAAATTGATTATGTGGCTTTGAATGGTTCATTTTGAACACATAAAAAGCCTGGAGTTCAAATAAGTTCAAGAAAATGAAATGCCTTTTGTAACCGATGAGTTTCCGTCCGAAACCTCGATACTTCGAAAGAGACTGTCCGTTCTGTACGCGAAGTGCATCCTGCTTTTGCTGTATCTCTCTCAACTTTTTAGCACATGCTATATGGGTGAAATGATGATACCATGCCAACTTTCAACCTTTTTAGACTTCATTTGAAGTGCTTTTCAATTTCAGGGTCATTTAGCTCAAAAAATCGGTAAATGCATGAAAAGTATCAAATGAACTCAGAACAGGTTGAAAATTGATGATGTGTCTTTGAATGGTGCATTTTGAACACACAAAAAGCCTGGAGTTCAAATAAGTTCAAGCAAATGAAATGCCTTTTGTAACCGATGAGTTTCCGTCCAAAACCACGATACTTCGAAAGAGACTCTCCATTTTGTACGCGAAGTGCATCCTCTTTTTTCCGTAACTCTCTCAACTTGTTAACACATGCTATGTGGGTGAAATGATGACACCATGCCAACTTTCAACCTTTTCAGACTTGATTTGAAGTGCTTTTCAATTTCAGGGTCATTTAGCTCAAAAAATCAGTAAATGCATGAAAAATATCAAATGAAGTCAGATAGGGTTGAAAATTGATGATATGTCTTTGAATGGTGCATTTTGAACACACAAAAAGCCTGGAGTTCAAATAAGTTCAAGAAAATGAAATGCCTTTTGTAACCGATGAGTTTCCGTCTGAAACCCTGATACTTCGAAAGAGATTGTCCGTTATGTACTCGAACTGCATCATGCTTTTTTCGTCACCCTCTCAACTTTTTAACACATGCTATGTGGGTGAAATGATGATACCATGCCAACTTTCAACCTTTTCAGACTTGATTTGATGTGCTTTTCAATTTCAGGGTTATTTAGCTCAAAAAAATCAGTAAATGCATGAAAAATATCACATGAACTCAGAACGGGTTGAAAATGGATGATGTGGCTTTGAATGTTGCATTTTGAACACACAAAAATCCTGGAGTTCAAATAAGTTCAAGAAAATGAAATGCCTTTTGTAACCGATGAGTTTCCGTTCGAAACCCCGATAATTCGAAAAAGCGTGTCTGTTTTGTACGCGAAGTGCATCCTGCTTTTGTCGTAACCCTCTCAAATTTCTAACACATGTTATCTGGGTGAAATGATGATACCATGCCAACTTTCAACCTTTTGACACTTCATTTGAAGTGCTTTTCAATTTCAGGGTCATTTAGCTCAAAAAAATCAGTAAATGCACGAAAAATATCAAATGAAGTGAGAAAGGTTGAAAATTGATTATGTGGCTTTGAATGGTTCATTTTGAACACATAAAAAGCCTGGAGTTCAAATAAGTTCAAGAAAATGAAATGCCTTTTGTAACCGATGAGTTTCCGTCCGAAACCTCGATACTTCGAAAGAGACTGTCCGTTCTGTACGCGAAGTGCATCCTGCTTTTGCTGTATCTCTCTCAACTTTTTAGCACATGCTATATGGGTGAAATGATGATACCATGCCAACTTTCAACCTTTTTAGACTTCATTTGAAGTGCTTTTCAATTTCAGGGTCATTTAGCTCAAAAAATCGGTAAATGCATGAAAAGTATCAAATGAACTCAGAACGGGTTGAAAATTGATGATGTGTCTTTGAATGGTGCATTTTGAACACACAAAAGCCTAGCGTTCAAATAAGTTCAAGAAAATGAAATGCCTTTTGTAACCGATGAGTTTCCATCCGAATCCCGATACTTCGAAAGACACTGTCCGTTTTGTACGCGAAGTGCATCCTGCTTTCGCTGTAAGCCTCTCAACTTTTTAGAACATGCTATGTGGGTGAAATGATGATACCATGCCAAATTTCAACCTTTTCAGACTTCATTTGAAGTGCTTTTCAATTTCAGGGTCATTTAGCTCAAAACAAAATCAGTAAATGCATGAAAAATATCAAATGAAGTCAGAAAGGGTTGAAAAGTGATGATGTCGCTTTTAATGGTGCATTTTGAACACACAAAAATCCTGGAGTTCAAATAAGTTCAAGCAAATGAAATGCCTTTTGTAACCGATGAGTTTCCGTCCGAAACCACGATACTTCGAAAGAGACTCTCCATTTTGTACGCGAAGTGCATCCTCCTTTTCACGTAACCCTCTCAACGTGTTAGCACATGCTATGTGGGATGAAATGATGATACCATGCCAACTTTCAACTTTTCAGACTTCATTTGAAGTGCTTTTCAATTTCAGGGTCATTTAGCTCAAAAAATCAGTAAATGCACGAAAAATATCAAATGAAGTCAGAAAGGGTTGAAAATTGATGATATGTGCTTTGAATGGTTCATTTTGAACACACTAAAAGCCTGGAGTTCAAATAAGTTCAAGAAAATGAAATGCCTTTTGTAACCGATGAGTTTCCGTCTGAAACCTCGATACTTCGAAAGAGACTGTCCGTTCTGTACTGCGAAGTGCATCCTGCTTTTGCTGTATCCCTCTCAACTTTTTAGCACATGCTATATGGGTGAAATGATGATACCATGCCAACTTTCAACCTTTTCAGACTTCATTTGAATGTGCTTTTCAATTTCACGGTCATTTATCTTAAAAAAATGCACGAAAAATATCAAATGAAGTCAGATAGGGTTGAAAATTGATGATGTGTCTTTGAATGGTGCATTTTGAACACACATAAATCCTGGAGTTCAAATAAGTTCAAGAAAATGAAATGCCTTTTGTAACCGATGAGTTTCCGTCCGAAACCCCGATAATTCGAAAAAGCGTGTCTGTTTTGTACGCGAAGTGCATCCTGCTCTTGTCGTAACCCTCTCAACTTTCTAGCACATGTTATGTGGGTAAAATGATGATACCATGCCAACTTTCAACCTTTTGACACTTCATTTGAAGTGCTTTCCAATTTCAGGGTCATTTAGCTCAAAAAAAATCAGTAAATGCACGAAAAATATCAAATGAAGTCAGAAAGGTTGAAAATTGATTATGTGGCTTTGAATGGTTCATTTTGAACACATAAAAAGACTGGAGTTCAAATAAGTTCAAGAAAATGAAATGCCTTTTGTAACCGATGAGTTTCCGTCCAAAACCCCGATACTTCGAAAGAGACTGTCCGTTTTGTATGCGAAGTGCATCCTGCTTTCGCTGTAACCCTCTCAACTTTTTAGAACATGCTATGTGGATGAAATGATGATTCCATGCCAACTTTCAACCTTTTCAGACTTCATTTGAAGTGCTTTTCAATTTCACGGTCATTTATCTTAAAAAAATGCACGAAAAATATCAAATGAAGTCAGATAGGGTTGAAAATTGATGATGTGTCTTTGAATGGTGCATTTTGAACACACAAAAGCCTAGCATTCAAATAAGTTCAAGAAAATGAAATGCCTTTTGTAACCGATGAGTTTCCATCCGAAATCCCGATACTTCGGAAGACACTGTCCGTTTTGTACGCGAAGTGCATCCTGCTTTCGCTGTAAGCCTCTCAACTTTTTAGAACATGCTATGTGGGTGAAATGATGATACCATGCCAAATTTCAACCTTTTCAGACTTCATTTGAAGTGCTTTTCAATTTCAGGGTCATTTAGCTCAAAAAAAATCAGTAAATGCATGAAAAATATCAAATGAAGTCAGAAAGGGTTGAAAAGTGATGATGTCGCTTTTAATGGTGCATTTTGAACACACAAAAATCCTGGAGTTCAAATAAGTTCAAGCAAATGAAATGCCTTTTGTAACCGATGAGTTTCCGTCCGAAACCACGATACTCCGAAAGAGACTCTCCATTTTGTACGCGAAGTGCATCCTCCTTTTTCCGTAACTCTCTCAACTTGTTAACACATGCTATGTTGGTGAAATAATGATACCATGCCAACTTTCAACCTTTTCAGACTTGATTTGAAGTGCTTTTCAATTTCAGGGTCATTTAGCTCAAAAAAAAATCAGTAAATGCATGAAAAATATCAAATGAAGTCAGAAAGGGTTGAAAAGTGATGATGTCGCTTTTAATGGTGCATTTTGAACACACAAAAAGCTTGGAGTTCAAATAAGTTCAAGCAAATGAAATGCCTTTTGTAACCGATGAGTTTCCGTCCGAAACCCCGATACTTCGAAAGAGACTCTCCATTTTGTACGCGAAGTGCATCCTAATTTTTCCGTAACTCTCTCAACTTGTTAACACATGCTATGTGGGTGAAATGATGATACCATGCCAACTTTCAACCTTTTCAGACTTGATTTGATGTGTTTTTCAATTTCAGGGTCATTTAGCTCAAAAAATCAGTAAATGCATGAAAAATATCAAATGAAGTCAGATAGGGTTGAAAATTTATGATGTGGCTTTTAATGGTGCATTTTGAACACACAAAAATCCTGGAGTTCAAATAAGTTAAAGAAAATGAAATGCCTTTTCTAACCGATGAGGTTTCGTCCGAAACCCTGACACTTCGAAACAGACTGTCCGTTTTACACGCGCAGTGCATCCTGCTTTTGCCGTAACCCTCTCAATTTTTTAGCACATGCTATGTGGGTGAAATTATGATACCATGCCAACTTTCAACTTTTTCAGACTTCATTTGAAGTGCTTTTCAATTCAGAGTCATTTAGCTGGAAAAAATCAATAAATGCATGAAAAATATCAAATGAAGTCAGAAAGGGTTGAAAATTGATGATGTGGCTTTGAATGGTGCATTTTGGACACACAAAAAGGCTGGTGTTCAAATAAGTCCAAGAAAATGAAATGCCTTTCGTAACCGATGAGTTTCCCTCCGAAACCCCCATACATCGAATGAGACTGTCTGTTTTGTACGGAAGGGCATCCTGCTTTTGCGGTAACCCTCTCAACCTTTTAGCACATGCTATGTGGGTGAAATGATGATACCATGCCAACTTTCAACCTGTTTAGACTTCATTTGAAGTGCTTTTCAATTTCAGGGTCATTTAGCTAAAAAAATCAATAAATGGATGTAAAATATCAAATGAAGTTAGATAGGGTTGAAAATTTATAATGTGGCTTTTAATGGTGCATTTTGACCACACAAAAATCCTGGAGTTCAATTAAGTTAAAGAAAATGAAATGCCTTTTGTAACCGATGAGGTTCCGTCCGAAACCCCGATACTTCGAAACAGACTGTCCGTATTGTACGCGCGGTGCATCCTTCTTTTGCGTAACCCTCTCAATATTTTAGCACATGCTATGTGGGTGAAATTATGATACCATGCCAACTTTCAACTTTTTCAGACTTCATTTGAAGTGCTTTTCAATTTCAGGGTCATTTAGCTCAAAAAAATCAGTAAATGCATGAAAAGTATCAAATTAACTCACAACAGGTTGAAAATTGATGATGTGGCTTTGAATGATGCATTTTGAACACACAAAAAGACTGGAGTTCAAATAAGTTCAAGAAAATGAAATGCCTTTTGTAACCGATGAGTTTCCGTCCGAAACCTCGATACTTCGACAAAGATTGTCCGTTTTGTACGCCAAGTGCATCCTGTTTTTGCCATAACCCTCTCAACTTTTTAGCACATGCTATGTGGGTGAAATTATGATACCATGCCAACTTTAAACCTTTTCAGACTTCATTTGAAGTGCTTTTCAATTTCAGGGTCATTTAACTCAAAAAAATCAGTAAATGCATGAAAAATAGCAAATGAAGTCAGAAAAGGTTGAAAAGTGATTAGTGTCTTTGAATGCTGCATTTTGAACACACAAAAAGCCTGGAGTTCAAATAAGTACAAGAAAATGAAATGCCTTTTGTAACAGATGCGTTTCCGTCCGAAACCCCAATACTTCGAAAGAGACTATCCGTTTTGTACGCGAAGTGCATCGTGCTTTCGCTGTAACCCTCTCAACTTTTTAGCACATGCCATGTGGATGAAATGATGATACCATGCCAACTTTCAACCTTTTCAGACTTCATTTGAAGTGCTTTTCAATTTCAGGGTCATTTAGCTTTAAAAAATCAATAAATGCACGAAAAATATCAAATGAAGTCAGATAGGGTTAAAAATTGATGATGTGTCTTTGAATGGTGCATTTTGAACATACAAAAATCCTAGCGTTCAAATAAGTTCAAGAAAATGAAATGCCTTTTGTAACCGATGAGTTTCCGTCCAAAACCCCGATACTTCGAAATAGACTGTCCGTTTTGTACGCCCAGTGCATCCTGCTTTTGCCGTAACCCTCTCAAATTTTAGCACATGCTATGTGGGTGAAATGATGATACCATGCCAACTTTGAACCTTTTCAGACTTCATTTGAAGTGCTTTTCAATTTCAGGGTCATTTAGCTCAAAAAAATCAGTAAATGCATGAAAAATATCAAGTGAAGTCAGATAGGGTTGAAAATTGATGATGTGGCTTTAATGGTGCATTTTGAACACACAAAAAGCCTAGTATTCAAATAAGTTCATGAAAATGAAATGCCTTTTGTAACCGATGAGTTTCCGTTTGAAACCACGATACTTCGAAATAGACTGTCCGTTTTGTACGCGAAGTGCATCCTGCTTTTGTCGTAACCCTCTCAACTTTTTAACACATGATATGTGGGTGAAATGATGATACCATGCCAACTTTCAACCTTTTCAGACTTGATTTGATGTGCTTTTCAATTTCAGGGTCATTTAGCTCAGAAAAATCAGTAAATGCATGAAAAATATCAAATGAACTCAGAACGGGTTGAAAATGGATGATGTGGCTTTGAGTGATGCATTTTGAACACACAAAAAGCCTGGAGTTCAAATAAGTTAAAGAAAATAAAATGTCTTTTGTAACCGATGAGTTTCCGTCCGAAACCCCGATACTTCGACAAAGACTGTTTGTTTTGTACGCCAAGTGCTTCCTACTTTTTCCATAACCCTCTCAACTTTTTAGCACATGCTATGTGGGTGAAATGATGATACCATGCCAACTTTCATCCTTTTCAGACTTCATTTGAAGTGCTCTTCAATTTCAGGGTCATTTAGCTCAAAAAAATCAGTTAATGCATGAAAATATCAAAATAAGTCAGAAAGGGTTGAAAACTGATTATGTGTCTTTGAATGGTGCATTTTGAACACACAAAAAGCCTAGCGTTTAAATAAGTTCAAGAAAATGAAATGCCTTTTGTAACCGATGAGTTTCTATCCGAAACCCCGATACTTCGAAAGAGACTGTCTGTCTTGTACGCGAAGTGCATCCTGCTTTCGCTGTAAGCCTCTCAACTTTTTAGCACAGGCTATGTGGGTGAAATGATGATACCATGCTAAATTTCAACCTTTTCAGACTTCATTTGAAGTGCTTTTCAATTTCAGGGTCATTTAGCTCAAAAAAAATCAGTAAAATCATGAAAAATATAAAATGAAGTCAGAAAGGGTTGAAAAGTGATGATGCCGCTTTTAATGGTGCATTTTGGACACACAAAAAGCCTGGAGTTCAAATAAGTTCAAGCAAATGAAATGCCTTTTGTAACCGATGAGTTTCCGTCGGAAACCCCGATACTTCGAAAGAGACTCTCCATTTTGTACGCGAAGTGCATCCTAATTTTTCCGTAACTCTCTCAACTTGTTAACACATGCTATGTTGGTGAAATAATGATACCATGCCAACTTTCAACATTTTCAGACTTTATTTGAAGTGCTTCTCAATTTCAGGGTCATTTAGCTCAAAAAAATCAGTAAATGCATGAAAAATATCAAATGAAGTCAGATAGGGTTGAGAATCGATGATGTGTCTTTGAATGGTTCATTTTGTACACACAAAAATCTTGGAGTTCAAAAAAGTTCAAGAAAATGAAATGATTTTGTAGCCGATGAGTTTCAGTCCGAAACCTTGATACTTCGAAAGAGATTGTCCGTTTTGTACGCGAAGTGCATCATGCTTTTGTCGTCACCCTCTCAACTTTTTAACACATGCTATGTGGGTGAAATGATGATACCATGCCAACTTTCAACCTTTTCAGACTTTATTTGATGTGCTTTTCAATTTTAGGGTCATTTAGATCAAAAAAATCAGTAAATGCATGAAAAATATCAAATGAAGTCAGATAGGGTTGAAAATTTATGATGTGTCTTCTAATGGTGCATTTTGAACACACAAAAATCCTGGAGTTCAAATAAGTGAAAGAAAATGAAATGCCTTTTGTAGCCGATGAGGTTCCGTCCGAAATCCTAATACTTCGAAAGAGAGTGTCCATTTTGTACGCGCAGTGCATCCTGCTTTTGCCGTAACCCTCTCAATTTTGTAGCACATGCTATTTGGGTGAAATGATGATACCATGCCAACTTTCAACTTTTTCAGACTTCATTTGAAGTATTTTTCAATTTCAAGGTCATTTAGCTCAAAAAAATCAGTGAATGCATGAAAAATATCAAAAGAAGTCAGCAAGGGTTGAAAATTGATGATGTGGCTTTGAATGGTGCATTTTTAACATACAAAAAGTCTGGAGTTCAAATAAGTCCAAGTCAATGAAATGCCTTTCGTAACCGAAGAGTTTCCATCCGAAACTCCGATAGTTCGAAAGTGACTGTCCGTTTTGTACTCGTAGAGCATCCTGCTTTAGCCGTAACCCTCTCAACTTTTTAGCACATGCTATGTGGGTGAAATGATGATACCATGCCAACTTTCAACCTTTTTTAGACTTCATTTGAAGTGCTTTTCAATTTCAGGGTCATTTAGCTCAAACAAACCAGCAAATGAATGAAAAATATCAAGTGAAGTTAGATAGAGTTGAAAATAGATGATGTCGCTTTAATGGTGCATTTTGAACACACAAAAAGGCTGGAGTTCAAATAAGTTCAAGAAAATGAAATGCCTTTTGTAACCGATGAGTTTCCGTCCGAAACCCTGATACTTCGAAAGAGATTGTCCGTTTTGTACGCGAAGTGCATCATGCTTTTGTGTAACCCTCTCAACTTTTTAACACATGCTATGTGGGTGAAATGATGATACCATGCCAACTTTCAACCTTTTCAGACTTGATTTGATGTGTTTTTCAATTTCAGGGTCATTTAGCTCAAAAAATCTTTAAATGCATGAAAAATATCAAATGAAGTCAGATAGGGTTGAAAATTTATGATGTCGCTTTTAATGGTGCATTTTGAACACACAAAAATCCTGGAGTTCAAATAAGTTTAAGAAAATGAAATGCCTTTTGTAACCGATGAGGTTTCGTCCGAAACCCTGACACTTCGAAACAGACTGTCCGTTTTATACGCGTAGTGCATCCTGCTTTTGCCGTAACCCTCTCAATTTTTTAGCACATGCTATGTGTGTGAAATTATGATACCATGCCAACTTTCAACTTTTTCAGACTTCATTTGAAGTGCTTTTCAATTTCAGAGTCATTTAGCTCAAAAAAATCAGTAAATGCATGAAAAATATCAAATGAAGTCAGAAAGGGTTCAAAATTGATGATGTGGCTTTGAATGGTGCATTTTGGACACACAAAAAGGCTGGTGTTCAAATAAGTCCAAGAAAATGAAATGCCTTTCGTAACCGATGAGTTTCCGTCCGAAACCCCCATACTTCGAATGAGACTGTCCGTTTTGTACGGAAGGGCATCCTGCTTTTGCGGTAACCCTCTCAACTTTTTAGCACATGCTATGTGGGTGAAATGATGATACCATGCCAACTTTCAACCTGTTTAGACTTCATTTGAAGTGCTTTTCAATTTCAGGGTCATTTAGCTAAAAAAAATCAATAAATGCATGAAAAATATCAAATGAAGTTAGATAGGATTGAAAATTTATAATGTGGCTTTTAATGGTGCATTTTGACCACACAAAAATCCTGGTGTTCAATTAAGTTAAAGACAATGAAATGCCTTTTGTAACCGATGAGGTTCCGTCCGAAACCCCGATACTTCGAAACAGACTGTCCGTATTGTACGCGCGGTGCATCCTTCTTTTGCCGTAACCCTCTCAATTTTTTATCACATGCTATGTGGGTGAAATTATGATACCATGCCAACTTTCAACTTTTTCCGACTTCATTTCAAGTGCTTTTCAATTTCAGGGTCATTTAGCTCAAAAAAAATCAGTAAATGCATGAAAAGTATCAAATTAACACAGAACAGGTTGAAAATTGATGATGTGGCTTTGAATGGAGCATTTTGAACACACAAAAAGACTGGAGTTCAAATAAGTTCAAGAAAATGAAATTCCTTTTGTAACCAATGAGTTTCCGTCCGAAACCTCGATACTTCGACAAAGATTGTCCGTTTTGTACGGCAAGTGCATCCTGCTTTTGCCATAACCCTCTCAACTTTTTAGCACATGCTATGTGGGTGAAATTATGATACCATGCCAACTTTAAACCTTTTCAGACTTCATTTGAAGTGCTTTTCAATTTCAGGGTCATTTAACTCAAAAAAATCAGTAAATGCATGAAAAATATCAAATGAAGTCAGAAAAGGTTGAAAAGTGATTAGTGTCTTTGAATGGTGCATTTTGAACACACAAAAAGCCTGGAGTTCAAATAAGTACAAGAAAATGAAATGCCTTTTGTAACCGATGAGTTTCTGTCCGCAACCCCGATACTTCGAAAGAGACTGTCCGTTTTGTACGCGAAGTGCATCCTGCTTTCGCAGTAACCCTCTCAACTTTTTAGCACATGCTATGTGGATGAAATGATGATACCATGCCAAATTTCAACCTTTTCAGACTTCATTTGAAGTGCTTTTCAATTTCTGGGTCATTTAGCTTAAAAAATTCAATAAATGCACGAAAAATATCAAATGAAGTCAGATAGGTTTGAAAATTGATGATGTGTCTTTGAATGGTGCATTTTGAACACACAAAAAGTCCTAGCGTTCAAATAAGTTCAAGAAAATGAAATGCCTTTTGTAACCGATGAGTTTCCGTCCAAAACCCCGATACATCGAAAGAGACTGTCTGTTTTGTACGCGCAGTGCATCCTGGTTTTGCCGTAACACTCTCAAATTTTAGCACATGCTATGTGGGTGAAATGATGATACCATGCCAAATTTCAACCTTTTCAGACTTCATTTGAAGTGCTTTTCAATTTCAGGGTCATTTAGCTCAAAAAAAAACAGTAAAATCATGAAAAATATAAAATGAAGTCAGAAAGGGTTGAAAAGTGATGATGTCGCTTTTAATGGTGCATTTTGAACACACAAAAAGCTTGGAGTTCAAATAAGTTCAAGCAAATGAAATGCCTTTTGTAACCGATGAGTTTCCGTCCGAAACCCCGATACTTCGAAAGAGACTCTACATTTTGTACGCGAAGTGCATCCTAATTTTTCCGTAACTCTCTCAACTTGTTAACACATGCTATGTTGGTGAAATAATGATACCATGCCAACTTTCAACCTTTTCACACTTGATTTGAAGTGCTTTTCAATTTCAGGGTCATTTAGCTCAAAAAAAATCAGTAAATGCATGAAAAATATTAAATGAAGTCAGATAGGGTTGAAAATCGATGATGTGTCTTTCAAGGGTTCATTTTGAACACACAAAAATCTTGGAGTTCAAAAAAGTTCAAGAAAATGAAATGCCTTTTGTAACCGATGAGTTTCTGTCCGAAACCCTAATACTTCGAAAGAGATTGTCCGTTTTGTACGCGAAGTGCATCATGCTTTTGTCGTCCCCCTCTCAACTTTTTAACACATGCTATCTGGGTGAAATGATGATACCATGCCAACTTTCAACCTTTTCAGACTTGATTTGATGTGCTTTTCAATTTTAGGGTCATTTAGCTCAAAAAAATCAGTAAATACATGAACTATATCAAATTAAGTCAGATAGGGTTGAAAATTTATGATGTGGCTTTTAATGGTGCATTTTGAACACACAAAAATCCTGGAGTTCAAATAAGTTAAAGAAAATGAAATGCCTTTTGTAGCCGATGAGGTTTCGTCCGAAACCCTGATACTTCGAAACAGACTGTCCGTTTTGTATGCGCAGTGCATCCTGCTTTTTCCGTAACCCTCTCAATTTTGTAGCACATGATATGTGGGTGAAATGATGATAGCATGCCAACTTTCAACTTGTTTAGACTTCATTTGAAGTATTTTTCAATTTCAAGGTCATTTAGCTCAAAAAAATCAGTGAATGCATGAAAAATATCAAAAGAAGTCAGAAAGGGTTGAAAATTGATGATGTGGCTTTGAACGGTGCATTTTTAACACACAAAAAGTCTGGAGTTCAAATAAGTCGAAGTCAATGAAATGCCTTTCGTAACCGATGAGTTTCCGTCCGAAACTCCGATAGTTCGAAAGTGACTGTCCGTTTTGTACGCGAAGTGCATCCTGCTTTAGCCGTAACCCTCTCAACTTTTTAGCACATGCTATGTGGGTGAAATGATGATACCATGCCAACTTTCAACCTTTTTTAGACTTCATTTGAAGTGCTTTTCAATTTCAGGGTCATTTAGCTCAAACAAATCAGCAAATGAATGAAAAATATCAAGTGAAGTTAGATAGAGTTGAAAATTGATGATGTCGCTTTAATGGTGCATTTTGAACACACAAAAAGGCTGGAGTTCAAATAAGTTCAAGAAAATGAAATGCCTTTTGTAACCGATGAGTTTCCGTCCGAAACCCTGATACTTCGAAAGAGATTGTCCGTTTTGTACGCGAAGTGCATCATGCTTTTGTGTAACCCTCTCAACTTTTTAACACATGCTATGTGGGTGAAATGATGATACCATTCCAACTTTCAACCTTTTCAGACTTCATTTGAAGTGCTCTTCAATTTCAGGGTCATTTAGCTCAAAAAAATCAGTTAATGCATGAAAATATCAAAATAAGTCAGAAAGGGTTGAAAACTGATTATGTGTCTTTGAATGGTGCATTTTGAACACACAAAAAGCCTAGCGTTCAAATAAGTTCAAGAAAATGAAATGCCTTTTGTAACCGATGAGTTTCTATCCGAAACCCCGATACTTCGAAAGAGACTGTCTGTCTTGTACGCGAAGTGCATCCTGCTTTCGCTGTAAGCCTCTCAACTTTTTAGCACAGGCTATGTGGGTGAAATGATGATACCATGCTAAATTTCAACCTTTTCAGACTTCATTTGAAGTGCTTTTCAATTTCAGGGTCATTTAGCTCAAAAAAAATCAGTAAAATCATGAAAAATATAAAATGAAGTCAGAAAGGGTTGAAAAGTGATGATGTCGCTTTTAATGGTGCATTTTGGACACACAAAAAGCCTGGAGTTCAAATAAGTTCAAGCAAATGAAATGCCTTTTGTAACCGATGAGTTTCCGTCGGAAACCCCGATACTTCGAAAGAGACTCTCCATTTTTTACGCGAAGTGCATCCTAATTTTTCCGTAACTCTCTCAACTTGTTAACACATGCTATGTTGGTGAAATAATGATACCATGCCAACTTTCAACATTTTCAGACTTTATTTGAAGTGCTTCTCAATTTCAGGGTCATTTAGCTCAAAAAAATCAGTAAATGCATGAAAAATATCAAATGAAGTCAGATAGGGTTGAGAATCGATGATGTGTCTTTGAATGGTTCATTTTGTACACACAAAAATCTTGGAGTTCAAAAAAGTTCAAGAAAATGAAATGATTTTGTAGCCGATGAGTTTCAGTCCGAAACCTTGATACTTCGAAAGAGATTGTCCGTTTTGTACGCGAAGTGCATCATGCTTTTGTCGTCACCCTCTCAACTTTTTAACACATGCTATGTGGGTGAAATGATGATACCATGCCAACTTTCAACCTTTTCAGACTTTATTTGATGTGCTTTTCAATTTTAGGGTCATTTAGATCAAAAAAATCAGTAAATGCATGAAAAATATCAAATGAAGTCAGATAGGGTTGAAAATTTATGATGTGTCTTCTAATGGTGCATTTTGAACACACAAAAATCCTGGAGTTCAAATAAGTGAAAGAAAATGAAATGCCTTTTGTAGCCGATGAGGTTCCGTCCGAAATCCTAATACTTCGAAAGAGAGTGTCCATTTTGTACGCGCAGTGCATCCTGCTTTTGCCGTAACCCTCTCAATTTTGTAGCACATGCTATTTGGGTGAAATGATGATACCATGCCAACTTTCAACTTTTTCAGACTTCATTTGAAGTATTTTTCAATTTCAAGGTCATTTAGCTCAAAAAAATCAGTGAATGCATGAAAAATATCAAAAGAAGTCAGCAAGGGTTGAAAATTGATGATGTGGCTTTGAATGGTGCATTTTTAACATACAAAAAGTCTGGAGTTCAAATAAGTCCAAGTCAATGAAATGCCTTTCGTAACCGAAGAGTTTCCATCCGAAACTCCGATAGTTCGAAAGTGACTGTCCGTTTTGTACTCGTAGAGCATCCTGCTTTAGCCGTAACCCTCTCAACTTTTTAGCACATGCTATGTGGGTGAAATGATGATACCATGCCAACTTTCAACCTTTTTTAGACTTCATTTGAAGTGCTTTTCAATTTCAGGGTCATTTAGCTCAAACAAACCAGCAAATGAATGAAAAATATCAAGTGAAGTTAGATAGAGTTGAAAATAGATGATGTCGCTTTAATGGTGCATTTTGAACACACAAAAAGGCTGGAGTTCAAATAAGTTCAAGAAAATGAAATGCCTTTTGTAACCGATGAGTTTCCGTCCGAAACCCTGATACTTCGAAAGAGATTGTCCGTTTTGTACGCGAAGTGCATCATGCTTTTGTGTAACCCTCTCAACTTTTTAACACATGCTATGTGGGTGAAATGATGATACCATGCCAACTTTCAACCTTTTCAGACTTGATTTGATGTGTTTTTCAATTTCAGGGTCATTTAGCTCAAAAAATCTTTAAATGCATGAAAAATATCAATTGAAGTCAGATAGGGTTGAAAATTTATGATGTCGCTTTTAATGGTGCATTTTGAACACACAAAAATCCTGGAGTTCAAATAAGTTTAAGAAAATGAAATGCCTTTTGTAACCGATGAGGTTTCGTCCGAAACCCTGACACTTCGAAACAGACTGTCCGTTTTATACGCGTAGTGCATCCTGCTTTTGCCGTAACCCTCTCAATTTTTTAGCACATGCTATGTGTGTGAAATTATGATACCATGCCAACTTTCAACTTTTTCAGACTTCATTTGAAGTGCTTTTCAATTTCAGAGTCATTTAGCTCAAAAAAATCAGTAAATGCATGAAAAATATCAAATGAAGTCAGAAAGGGTTCAAAATTGATGATGTGGCTTTGAATGGTGCATTTTGGACACACAAAAAGGCTGGTGTTCAAATAAGTCCAAGAAAATGAAATGCCTTTCGTAACCGATGAGTTTCCGTCCGAAACCCCCATACTTCGAATGAGACTGTCCGTTTTGTACGGAAGGGCATCCTGCTTTTGCGGTAACCCTCTCAACTTTTTAGCACATGCTATGTGGGTGAAATGATGATACCATGCCAACTTTCAACCTGTTTAGACTTCATTTGAAGTGCTTTTCAATTTCAGGGTCATTTAGCTAAAAAAAATCAATAAATGCATGAAAAATATCAAATGAAGTTAGATAGGATTGAAAATTTATAATGTGGCTTTTAATGGTGCATTTTGACCACACAAAAATCCTGGAGTTCAATTAAGTTAAAGACAATGAAATGCCTTTTGTAACCGATGAGGTTCCGTCCGAAACCCCGATACTTCGAAACAGACTGTCCGTATTGTACGCGCGGTGCATCCTTCTTTTGCCGTAACCCTCTCAATTTTTTATCACATGCTATGTGGGTGAAATTATGATACCATGCCAACTTTCAACTTTTTCAGACTTCATTTCAAGTGCTTTTCAATTTCAGGGTCATTTAGCTCAAAAAAATCAGTAAATGCATGAAAAGTATCAAATTAACACAGAACAGGTTGAAAATTGATGATGTGGCTTTGAATGGTTCATTTTGAACACACAAAAAGACTGGAGTTCAAATAAGTTCAAGAAAATGAAATTCCTTTTGTAACCAATGAGTTTCCGTCCGAAACCTCGATACTTCGACAAAGATTGTCCGTTTTGTACGGCAAGTGCATCCTGCTTTTGCCATAACCCTCTCAACTTTTTAGCACATGCTATGTGGGTGAAATTATGATACCATGCCAACTTTAAACCTTTTCAGACTTCATTTGAAGTGCTTTTCAATTTCAGGGTCATTTAACTCAAAAAAATCAGTAAATGCATGAAAAATATCAAATGAAGTCAGAAAAGGTTGAAAAGTGATTAGTGTCTTTGAATGGTGCATTTTGAACACACAAAAAGCCTGGAGTTCAAATAAGTACAAGAAAATGAAATGCCTTTTGTAACCGATGAGTTTCTGTCCGCAACCCCGATACTTCGAAAGAGACTGTCCGTTTTGTACGCGAAGTGCATCCTGCTTTCGCAGTAACCCTCTCAACTTTTTAGCACATGCTATGTGGATGAAATGATGATACCATGCCAAATTTCAACCTTTTCAGACTTCATTTGAAGTGCTTTTCAATTTCTGGGTCATTTAGCTTAAAAAATTCAATAAATGCACGAAAAATATCAAATGAAGTCAGATAGGTTTGAAAATTGATGATGTGTCTTTGAATGGTGCATTTTGAACACACAAAAAGTCCTAGCGTTCAAATAAGTTCAAGAAAATGAAATGCCTTTTGTAACCGATGAGTTTCCGTCCAAAACCCCGATACATCGAAAGAGACTGTCCGTTTTGTACGCGCAGTGCATCCTGGTTTTGCCGTAACACTCTCAAATTTTAGCACATGCTATGTGGGTGAAATGATGATACCATGCCAAATTTCAACCTTTTCAGACTTCATTTGAAGTGCTTTTCAATTTCACGGTCATTTAGCTCAAAAAAAACAGTAAAATCATGAAAAATATAAAATGAAGTCAGAAAGGGTTGAAAAGTGATGATGTCGCTTTTAATGGTGCATTTTGAACACACAAAAAGCTTGGAGTTCAAATAAGTTCAAGCAAATGAAATGCCTTTTGTAACCGATGAGTTTCCGTCCGAAACCCCGATACTTCGAAAGAGACTCTACATTTTGTACGCGAAGTGCATCCTAATTTTTCCGTAACTCTCTCAACTTGTTAACACATGCTATGTTGGTGAAATAATGATACCATGCCAACTTTCAACCTTTTCACACTTGATTTGAAGTGCTTTTCAATTTCAGGGTCATTTAGCTCAAAAAAAATCAGTAAATGCATGAAAAATATTAAATGAAGTCAGATAGGGTTGAAAATCGATGATGTGTCTTTCAAGGGTTCATTTTGAACACACAAAAATCTTGGAGTTCAAAAAAGTTCAAGAAAATGAAACGCCTTTTGTAACCGATGAGTTTCTGTCCGAAACCCTGATACTTCGAAAGAGATTGTCCGTTTTGTACGCGAAGTGCATCATGCTTTTGTCGTCCCCCTCTCAACTTTTTAACACATGCTATCTGGGTGAAATGATGATACCATGCCAACTTTCAACCTTTTCAGACTTGATTTGATGTGCTTTTCAATTTTAGGGTCATTTAGCTCAAAAAAATCAGTAAATACATGAACTATATCAAATTAAGTCAGATAGGGTTGAAAATTTATGATGTGGCTTTTAATGGTGCATTTTGAACACACAAAAATCCTGGAGTTCAAATAAGTTAAAGAAAATGAAATGCCTTTTGTAGCCGATGAGGTTTCGTCCGAAACCCTGATACTTCGAAACAGACTGTCCGTTTTGTATGCGCAGTGCATCCTGCTTTTTCCGTAACCCTCTCAATTTTGTAGCACATGATATGTGGGTGAAATGATGATAGCATGCCAACTTTCAACTTGTTTAGACTTCATTTGAAGTATTTTTCAATTTCAAGGTCATTTAGCTCAAAAAAATCAGTGAATGCATGAAAAATATCAAAAGAAGTCACAAAGGGTTGAAAAATTGATGATGTGGCTTTGAACGGTGCATTTTTAACACACAAAAAGTCTGGAGTTCAAATAAGTCGAAGTCAATGAAATGCCTTTCGTAACCGATGAGTTTCCGTCCGAAACTTCGATAGTTCGAAAGTGACTGTCCGTTTTGTACGCGAAGTGCATCCTGCTTTAGCCGTAACCCTCTCAACTTTTTAGCACATGCTATGTGGGTGAAATGATGATACCATGCCAACTTTCAACCTTTTTTAGACTTCATTTGAAGTGCTTTTCAATTTCAGGGTCATTTAGCTCAGACAAATCAGCAAATGAATGAAAAATATCAAGTGAAGTTAGATAGAGTTGAAAATTGATGATGTCACTTTAATGGTGCATTTTGAACACACAAAAAGGCTGGAGTTCAAATAAGTTCAAGAAAATGAAATGCCTTTTGTAACCGATGAGTTTCCGTCCGAAACCCTGATACTTCGAAAGAGATTGTCCGTTTTGTACGCGAAGTGCATCATGCTTTTGTGTAACCCTCTCAACTTTTTAACACATGCTATGTGGGTGAAATGATGATACCATTCCAACTTTCAACCTTTTCAGACTTGATTTGATGTGTTTTTCAATTTCAGGGTCATTTAGCTCAAAAAATCTTTAAATGCATGAAAAATATCAAATGAAGTCAGATAGGGTTGAAAATTTATGATGTCGCTTTTAATGGTGCATTTTGAACACACAAAAATCCTGGAGTTCAAATAAGTTTAAGAAAATGAAATGCCTTTTGTAACCGATGACGTTTCGTCCGAAACCCTGACACTTCGAAACAGACTGTCCGTTTTATACGCGTAGTGCATCCTGCTTTTGCCGTAACCCTCTCAATTTTTTAGCACATGCTATGTGTGTGAAATTATGATACCATGCCAACTTTCAACTTTTTCAGACTTCATTTGAAGTGCTTTTCAATTTCAGAGTCATTTAGCTCAAAAAAATCAGTAAATGCATGAAAACTATCAAATGAAGTCAGAAAGGGTTCAAAATTGATGATGTGGCTTTGAATGGTGCATTTTGGACACACAAAAAGGCTGGTGTTCAAATAAGTCCAAGAAAATGAAATGCCTTTCGTAACCGATGAGTTTCCGTCCGAAACCCCCATACTTCGAATGAGACTGTCTGTTTTGAACGGAAGGGCATCCTGCTTTTGCGGTAACCCTCTCAACTTTTTAGCACATGCTATGTGGGTGAAATGATGATACCATGCCAACTTTCAACCTGTTTAGACTTCATTTGAAGTGCTTTTCAATTTCAGGGTCATTTAGCTAAAAAAAATCAATAAATGCATGAAAAATATCAAATGAAGTTAGATAGGATTGAAAATTTATAATGTGGCTTTTAATGGTGCATTTTGACCACAAAAAAATCCTGGAGTTCAATTAAGTTAAAGACAATGAAATGCCTTTTGTAACCGATGAGGTTCCGTCCGAAACCCCGATACTTCGAAACAGACTGTCCGTATTGTACGCGCGGTGCATCCTTCTTTTGCCGTAACCCTCTCAATTTTTTATCACATGCTATGTGGGTGAAATTATGATACCATGCCAACTTTCAACTTTTTCAGACTTCATTTCAAGTGCTTTTCAATTTCAGGGTCATTTAGCTCAAAAAAAATCAGTAAATGCATGAAAAGTATCAAATTAACACAGAACAGGTTGAAAATTGATGATGTGGCTTTGAATGGTGCATTTTGAACACACAAAAAGACTGGAGTTCAAATAAGTTCAAGAAAATGAAATTCCTTTTGTAACCAATGAGTTTCCGTCCGAAACCTCGATACTTCGACAAAGATTGTCCGTTTTGTACGGCAAGTGCATCCTGCTTCTGCCATAACCCTCTCAACTTTTTAGCACATGCTATGTGGGTGAAATTATGATACCATGCCAACTTTAAACCTTTTCAGACTTCATTTGAAGTGCTTTTCAATTTCAGGGTCATTTAACTCAAAAAAATCAGTAAATGCATGAAAAATATCAAATGAAGTCAGAAAAGGTTGAAAAGTGATTAGTGTCTTTGAATGGTGCATTTTGAACACACAAAAAGTCTGGAGTTCAAATAATTACAAGAAAATGAAATGCCTTTTGTAACCGATGAGTTTCCGTCCGCAACCCCGATACTTCGAAAGAGACTGTCCGTTTTGTACGCGAAGTGGATCCTGCTTTCGCAGTAACCCTCTCAACTTTTTAGCACATGCTATGTGGATGAAATGATGATACCATGCCAAATTTCAACCTTTTCAGTCTTCATTTGAAGTGCTTTTCAATTTCTGGGTCATTTAGCTTAAAAAATTCAATAAATGCACGAAAAATATCAAATGAAGTCAGATAGGTTTGAAAATTGATGATGTGTCTTTGAATGGTGCATTTTGAACACACAAAAAGTCCTAGCGTTCAAATAAGTTCAAGAAAATGAAATGCCTTTTGTAACCGATGAGTTTCCGTCCAAAACCCCGATACATCGAAAGAGACTGTCCGTTTTGTACGCGCAGTGCATCCTGGTTTTGCCGTAACCCTCTCAAATTTTAGCACATGCTATGTGGGTGAAATGATGATACCATGCCAAATTTCAACCTTTTCAGACTTCATTTGAAGTGCTTTTCAATTTCAGGGTCATTTAGCTCAAAAAAAACAGTAAAATCATGAAAAATATAAAATGAAGTCAGAAAGGGTTGAAAAGTGATGATGTCGCTTTTAATGGTGCATTTTGAACACACAAAAAGCTTGGAGTTCAAATAAGTTCAAGCAAATCAAATGCCTTTTGTAACCGATGAGTTTCCGTCCGAAACCCCGATACTTCGAAAGAGACTCTACATTTTGTACGCGAAGTGCATCCTAATTTTTCCGTAACTCTCTCAACTTGTTAACACATGCTATGTTGGTGAAATAATGATACCATGCCAACTTTCAACCTTTTCACACTTGATTTGAAGTGCTTTTCAATTTCAGGGTCATTTAGCTCAAAAAAAAATCAGTAAATGCATGAAAAATATTAAATGAAGTCAGATAGGGTTGAAAATCGATGATGTGTCTTTCAAGGGTTCATTTTGAACACACAAAAATCTTGGATTTCAAAAAAGTTCAAGAAAATGAAATGCCTTTTGTAACCGATGAGTTTCTGTCCGAAACCCTGATACTTCGAAAGAGATTGTCCGTTTTGTACGCGAAGTGCATCATGCTTTTGTCGTCCCCCTCTCAACTTTTTAACACATGCTATCTGGGTGAAATGATTATACCATGCCAACTTTCAACCTTTTCAGACTTGATTTGATGTGCTTTTCAATTTTAGGGTCATTTAGCTCAAAAAAATCAGTAAATACATGAAATATATCAAATTAAGTCAGATAGGGTTGAAAATTTATGATGTGGCTTTTAATGGTGCATTTTGAACACACAAAAATCCTGGAGTTCAAATAAGTTAAAGAAAATGAAATGCCTTTTGTAGCCGATGAGGTTTCGTCCGAAACCCTGATACTTCGAAACAGACTGTCCGTTTTGTACGCGAAGTGCATCCTGCTTTTTCCGTAACCCTCTCAATTTTGTAGCACATGATATGTGGGTGAAATGATGATAGCATGCCAACTTTCAACTTGTTTAGACTTCATTTGAAGTATTTTTCAATTTCAAGGTCATTTAGCTCAAAAAAATCAGTGAATGCATGAAAAATATCAAAAGAAGTCAGAAAGGGTTGAAAATTGATGATGTGGCTTTGAACGGTGCATTTTTAACACACAAAAAGTCTGGAGTTCAAATAAGTCGAAGTCAATGAAATGCCTTTCGTAACCGATGAGTTTCCGTCCGAAACTCCGATAGTTCGAAAGTGACTGTCCGTTTTGTACACGAAGTGCATCCTGCTTTAGCCGTAACCCTCTCAACTTTTTAGCACATGCTATGTGGGTGAAATGATGATACCATGCCAACTTTCAACCTTTTTTAGACTTCATTTGAAGTGCTTTTCAATTTCAGGGTCATTTTGCTCAAACAAATCAGCAAATGCATGAAAAATATCAAGTGAAGTTAGATAGAGTTGAAAATTGATGATGTCGCTTTAACGGTGCATTTTGTACACACAAAAAGGCTGGAGTTCAAATAATTTCAAGAAAATGAAATGCCTTTCATAACCGATGAGTTTCCATCCGAAACCCCGATACTTCGACAAAGACTGTCTGTTTTGTACGCCAAGTGCATCCTGCTTTTTCCATAACCCTCTCAACTTTTTAGCACATGCTATGTGGGTGAAATGATGATATCATGCCAACTTTCAACCTTTTCAGACTTCATTTGAAGTGCTCTTCAATTTCAGGGTCATTTAGCTCAAAAAAATCAGTAAATGCATGAAAATATCAAATGAAGTCAGAAAGGGTTGAAAACTGATTACGTGTCTTTGAATGGTGCATTTTGAACACACAAAAAGCCTAGCGTTCAAATAAGTTCAAGAGAATGAAATGCCTTTTGTAACCGATGAGTTTCCATCCGAAACCCCGATACTTCGAAAGAGACTGTCCGTTTTAGACGCGAAGTGCATCCTGCTTTCGCTGTAAGCCTCTCAACTTTTTAGCACATGCTACGTGGGTGAAATGATGATACCATGCCAAATTTCAACCTTTTCAGACTTCATTTGAAGTGCTTTTCAATTTCAGGGTCATTTGGCTCATAAAAAATCAGTAAATGCATGAAAAATATCAAATGAAGTCGGAAAGGGTTGAAAAGTGTTGATGTCGCTTTTAATGGTGCATTTTGAACACACAAAAATCCTGGAGTTCAAATAAGTTCAAGCAAATGAAATGCCTTTTGTAGCCGATGAGTTTCCGTCCGAAACCCCGATACTTCGAAAGAGACTCTGCATTTTGTACGCGAAGTGCATCCTAATTTTTCCGTAACTCTCTCAACTTGTTAACACATGCTATGTGGGTGAAATGATGATACCATGCGAACTTTCAACCTTTTCAGACTTGATTTGAAGTGCTTTTCAATTTCAGGGTCATTTAGCTCAAAATTATCAGTAAATGCATGAAAAATATCAAATGAAGTCAGATAGGGTTGAAAATTGATTATGTGTCTTTGAATGGTGCATTTTGAACACACAAAAAGCCTGGAGTTCAAATAAGTTCAAGAAAATGAAATGCCTTTTCTAACCGATGAGTTTCCGTCCGAAACCCTGATACTTCGAAAGAGATTGTCCGTTTTGTACGCGAAGTGCATCATGCTTTTGTCGTAACCCTCTCAACTTTTTAGCACATGCTATGTGGGTGAAATGATGATACCATGCCAACTTTCAACCTGTTTAGACTTCATTTGAAGTGCTTTTCAATTTCAGGGTCATTTAGCTAAAAAAATCAATAAATGCATGAAAAATATCAAATGAAGTCAGATAGGGTTGAAAATTTATGATGTGGCTTTTAATGGTGCATTTTGAACACACAAAAATCCTGGAGTCGAAATAATTTAAAGAAAATGAAATGCCTTTTGTAGCCGATGAGGTTCCGTCCGAAACCCTGATACTTCGAAACAGACTGTCTATATTGTATGCGCAGTGCATCCTGCTTTTTCCGTAACCCTCTCAATTTTGTACCACATGATATGTGGGTGAAATGATGATACCATACCAACTTTCAACTTTTTCAGACTTCATTTGAAGTATTTTTCAATTTCAATGTCATTTAGCTCAAAAAAATCAGTGAATGCATGAAAAATATCAAAAGAAGTCAGAAAGGGTTGAAAATTGATGATGTCGCTTTGAGTGGTGCATTTTTAACACACAAAATATCAAAGAGACTGTCCGTTTTGTACGCGAAGTGCATCCTGCTTTAGCCGTAACCCTCTCAACTTTTTAGCACATGCTATGTGGGTGAAATGATGATACCATGCCAACTTTCCACCTTTTTTCGACTTCATTTGAAGTTCTTTTCAATTTCAGGGTCATTTAGCTCAAACAAATCAGCAAATGCATGAAAAATATCAAGTGAAGTTAGATAGAGTTGAAAATTGATGATGTCGCTTTAATGGTGCATTTTGTACACACAAAAAGGCTGGAGTTCAAATAAGTTCAAGAAAATGAAATGCCTTTCATAACCGATGAGTTTCCATCCAAAACCCCGATACTTCGACAAAGACTGTCTGTTTTGTACGCCAAGTGCATCCTGCTTTTTCCATAACCCTCTCAACTTTTTAGCACATGCTATGTGGGTGAAATGATGATACCATGCCAACTTTCAACCTTTTCAGAATTCATTTGAAGTGCTCTTCAATTTCAGGGTCATTTAGCTCAAAAAAACCAGTTAATGCATGAAAATATCAAATGAAGTTAGAAAGGGTTGAAAACTGATTACGTGTCTTTGAATGGTGCATTTTGAACACACAAAAAGCCTAGCGTTCAAATAAGTTCAAGAGAATGAAATGCCTTTTGTAACCGATGAGTTTCCATCCGAAACCCCGATACTTCGAAAGAGACTGTCCGTTTGGTACGTGAAGTGCATCCTGCTTTCGCTGTAAGCCTCTCAACTTTTTAGCACATGCTATGTGGGTGAAATGATGACACCATGCCAAATTTCAACCTTTTCAGACTTCATTTGAAGTGCTTTTCAATTTCAGGGTCATTTAGCTTAAAAAAATCAGTAAATGCATGAAAATATCAAATGAAGTCAGAAAGGGTTGAAAACTGATTACGTGTCTTTGAATGGTGCATTTTTAACACAAAAAAGCCTAGCGTTCAAGTAAGTTCAAGAGAATGAAATGCCTTTTGTAACCGATGAGTTTCCATCCGAAACCCCGATACTTCGAAAGCGACTGTCCGTTTTGTACGCGAAGTGCATCCTGCTTTCGCTGTAAGCCTCTCAACTTTTTAGCACATGCTATGTGGGTGAAATGATGATACCATGCCAAATTTCAACCTTTTCAGACTTCATTTGAAGTGCTTTTCAATTTCAGGGTCATTTAGCTCATAAAAAATCAGTAAATGCATGAAAAATATCAAATGAAGTCGGAAAGGGTTGAAAAGTGTTGATGTCGCTTTTAATGGTGCATTTTGCACACACAAAAAGCCTGGAGTTCAAATAAGTTCAAGCAAATGCAATGCCTTTTGTAACCGATGAGTTTCCGTCCGAAACCCCGATACTTCGAAAGAGACTCTGCATTTTGTACGCGAAGTGCATCCTAATTTTTCCGTAACTCTCTCAACTTGTTAACACATGCTATGTGGGTGAAATGATGATACCATGCCAACTTTCAACCTTTTCAGACTTGATTTGAAGTGCTTTTCAATTTCAGGGTCATTTAGCTCAAAAAAATCAGTAAATGCATGAAAAATATCAAATGAAGTCAGATAGGGTTGAAAATCGATGATGTGTCTTTGAATGGTGCATTTTGAACACATAAAAAGCCTGGAGTTCAAATAAGTTCAAGAAAATGAAATGCCTTTTGTAACCGATGAGTTTCCGTCCGAAACCCTCATACTTCGAAAGAGATTGTTCGTTTTGTACGCGAAGTGCATCATGCTTTTGTCGTAACCCTCTCAACTTTTTAGCACATGCTATGTGGGTGAAATGATGATACCATGCCAACTTTCAACCTTTTCAGACTTGATTTGATGTGTTTTTCAATTTCAGGGTCATTTAGCTCAAAAAAATCAGTAAATGCATGAAAAATATCAAATGAAGTCAGATTGGGTTGAAAATTTATGATGTGGCTTTTAATGGTGCATTTTGAACACACAAAAATCCTGAAGTTCAAATAAGTTAAAAAAAATGAAATGCCTTTTGTAACCGATGAGGTTCCGTCCGAAACCCTCATACTTCGAAACAGACTGTCCGTTTTGTACGCGCAGTGCATCCTGCTTTGGCCGTAACCCTCTCAATTTTTTAGCACATGCTTTGTGGGTGAAATTATGATACCATGCCAACTTTCAACTTTTTCAGACTTCATTTGAAGTGCTTTTCAATTTCAGAGTCATTGAGCTCAAAAAAATTAGTAAATGCATGAAAAATATCAAATGAAGTCAGAAAGGGTTGAAAATTGATGATGTGGCTTCGAATGGTGCATTTTGAACACACAAAAAGTGTGGTGTTCAAATAAGTTCAAGAAAATGAAATGCCTTTCGTAACCGATGAGTTTCCGTCCGAAACCCCCATACTTCGAATGAGACTGTCCGTTTTGAACGCCAAGGGCATCCTGCTTTTGCTGTAACCCTCTCAACTTTTTGGCACATGCTATGTGGGTGAAATTATGATACCATGCCAACTTTCAACCTGTTTACACTTCATTTGAAGTGCTTTTCAATTTCAGGGTCATTTAGCTAAAAAAAATCAATAAATGCATGAAAAATATCAAATGAAGTCAGATAGGGTTGAAAATTTAGAATGTGGCTTTTAATGGTGCATGTTGACCACACAAAAATCCTGGAGTTCAATTAAGTTAAAGAAAATGAAATGCCTTTTGTAATCGATGAGGTTCCGTCCGAAACCCCGATACTTCGAAACAGACCGTCCGTATTGTACGCGCAGTGCATCCTTCTTTTGCCGTAACCCTCTCAATTTTTTAGCACATGCTATGTGGGTGAAATTATGATACCATGCCAACTTTCAACTTTTTCAGACTTCATTTGAAGTGCTTTTCAATTTCAGGGTCATTTAGCTAACAAAAAATCAGTAAATGCATTAAAAGTATCAAATTAACTCAGAACAGGTTGAACATTGATGATGTGGCTTTGAATGGTGCATTTTGAACACACAAAAAGACTGGAGTTCAAATAAGTTCAAGAAAACGAAATGCCTTTCGTAACCGATGAGTTTCCATCCGAAACCCCGATACTTCGACAAAGACTGTCTGTTTTGTACGCCAAGTGCATCCTACTTTTGCCATAACCCTCTGAACTTTTTAGCACATGCTACGTGGGTGAAATGATGATACCATGCCAAATTTCAACCTTTTCAGACTTCATTTGAAGTGCTCTTCAATTTCAGGGTCATTTAGCTCAAAAAAATCAATAAATGCATGAAAAATATCAAATGAAGTCAGATAGGGTTGAAAATTTATGATGTGGCTTTTAATGGTGCATTTTGAACACACAAAAATCCTGGAGTCGAAATAAGTTAAAGAAAATGAAATGCCTTTTGTAGCCGATGAGGTTCCGTCCGAAACCCTGATACTTCGAAACAGACTGTCTATATTGTATGCGCAGTGCATCCTGCTTTTTCCGTAACCCTCTCAATTTTGTAGCACATGATATGTGGGTGAAATGATGATACCATACCAACTTTCAACTTTTTCAGACTTCATTTGAAGTATTTTTCAATTTCAAGGTCATTTAGCTCAAAAAAATCAGTGAATGCATGAAAAATATCAAAAAAGTCAGAAAGGGTTGAAAATTGATGATGTCGCTTTGAGTGGTGCATTTTTAACACACAAAAAGTCTGGAGTTCAAATAAGTCCAAGTCAATGAAATGCCTTTCGTAACCGATGAGTTTCCGTCCGAAACGCCGATAGTTCGAAAGTGACTGTCCGTTTTGTACGCGAAGTGCATCCTGCTTTAGCCGTAACCCTCTCAACTTTTTAGCACATGCTATGTGGGTGAAATGATGATACCATGCCAATTTTCCACCTTTTTTCGACTTCATTTGAAGTTCTTTTCAATTTCAGGGTCATTTAGCTCAAACAAATCAGCAAATGCATGAAAAATATCAAGTGAAGTTAGATAGAGTTGAAAATTGATGATGTCGCTTTAATGGTGCATTTTGTACACACAAAAAGGCTGGAGTTCAAATAAGTTCAAGAAAATGAAATGCCTTTCATAACCGATGAGTTTCCATCCAAAACCCCGATACTTCGACAAAGACTGTCTGTTTTGTACGCCAAGTGCATCCTGCTTTTTCCAAAACCCTCTCAACTTTTTAGCACATGCTATGTGGGTGAAATGATGATACCATGCCAACTTTCAACCTTTTCAGAATTCATTTGAAGTGCTCTTCAATTTCAGGGTCATTTAGCTCAAAAAAATCAGTTAATGCATGAAAATATCAAATGAAGTCAGAAAGGGTTGAAAACTGATTACGTGTCTTTGAATGGTGCATTTTGAACACACAAAAAGCCTAGCGTTCAAATAAGTTCAAGAGAATGAAATGCCTTTTGTAACCGATGAGTTTCCATCCGAAACCCCGATACTTCGAAAGAGACTGTCCGTTTGGTAAGCGAAGTGCATCCTGCTTTCGCTGTAAGCCTGTCAACTTTTTAGCACATGCTATGTGGGTGAAAGGATGACACCATGCCAAATTTCAACCTTTTCAGACTTCATTTGAAGTGCTTTTCAATTTCAGGGTCATTTAGCTTAAAAAAATCAGTAAATGCATGAAAATATCAAATGAAGTCAGAAAGGGTTGAAAACTGATTACGTGTCTTTGAATGGTGCATTTTTAACACACAAAAAGCCTAGCGTTCAAGTAAGTTCAAGAGAATGAAATGCCTTTTGTAACCGATGAGTTTCCATCCGAAACCCCGATACTTCGAAAGCGACTGTCCGTTTTGTACGCGAAGTGCATCCTGCTTTCGCTGTAAGCCTCTCAACTTTTTAGCACATGCTATGTGGGTGAAATGATGATACCATGCCAAATTTCAACCTTTTCAGACTTCATTTGAAGTGCTTTTCAATTTCAGGGTCATTTAGCTCATAAAAAATCAGTAAATGCATGAAAAATATCAAATGAAGTCGGAAAGGGTTGAAAAGTGTTGATGTCGCTTTTAATGGTGCATTTTGCACACACAAAAAGCCTGGAGTTCAAATAAGTTCAAGCAAATGAAATGCCTTTTGTAACCGATGAGTTTCCGTCCGAAACCCCGATACTTCGAAAGAGACTCTGCATTTTGTACGCGAAGTGCATCCTAATTTTTCCGTAACTCTCTCAACTTGTTAACACATGCTATGTGGGTGAAATGATGATACCATGCCAACTTTCAACCTTTTCAGACTTGATTTGAAGTGCTTTTCAATTTCAGGGTCTTTTAGCTCAAAAAAATCAGTAAATGCATGAAAAATATCAAATGAAGTCAGATAGGGTTGAAAATCGATGATGTGTCTTTGAATGGTGCATTTTGAACACATAAAAAGCCTGGAGTTCAAATAAGTTCAAGAAAATGAAATGCCTTTTGTAACCGATGAGTTTCCGTCCGAAACCCTCATACTTCGAAAGAGATTATTCGTTTTGTACGCGAAGTGCATCATGCTTTTGTCGTAACCCTCTCAACTTTTTAGCACATGCTATGTGGGTGAAATGATGATACCATGCCAACTTTCAACCTTTTCAGACTTGATTTGATGTGTTTTTCAATTTCAGGGTCATTTAGCTCAAAAAAATCAGTAAATGCATGAAAAATATCAAATGAAGTCAGATAGGGTTGAAAATTTATGATGTGGCTTTTAATGGTGCATTTTGAACACACAAAAATCCTTAAGTTCAAATAAGTTAAAAAAAATGAAATGCCTTTTGTAACCGATGAGGTTCCGTCCGAAACCCTCATACTTCGAAACAGACTGTCCGTTTTGTACGCGTAGTGCATCCTGCTTTGGCCGTAACCCTCTCAATTTTTTAGCACATGCTATGTGGGTGAAATTATGATACCATGCCAACTTTCAACTTTTTCAGACTTCATTTGAAGTGCTTGTCAATTTCAGAGTCATTTAGCTCAAAAAAATTAGTAAATGCATGAAAAATATCAAATGAAGTCAGAAAGGGTTGAAAATTGATGATGTGGCTTCGAATGGTGCATTTTGAACACACAAAAAGTGTGGTGTTCAAATAAGTCCAAGAAAATGAAATGCCTTTCGTAACCGATGAGTTTCCGTCCGAAACCCCCATACTTCGAATGAGACTGTCCGTTTTGAACGCCAAGGGCATCCTGCTTTTGCGGTAACCCTCTCAACTTTTTGGCACATGCTATGTGGGTGAAATGATGATACCATGCCAACTTTCAACCTGTTTAGACTTCATTTGAAGTGCTTTTCAATTTCAGGGTCATTTAGCTAAAAAAAATCAATAAATGCATGAAAAATATCAAATGAAGTCAGATAGGGTTGAAAATTTAGAATGTGGCTTTTAATGGTGCATGTTGACCACACAAAAATCCTGGAGTTCAATTAAGTTAAAGAAAATGAAATGCCTTTTGTAATCGATGAGGTTCCGTCCGAAACCCCGATACTTCGAAACAGACCGTCCGTATTGTACGCGCAGTGCATCCTTCTTTTGCCGTAACCCTCTCAATTTTTTAGCACATGCTATGTGGGTGAAATTATGATACCATGCCAACTTTCAACTTTTTCAGACTTCATTTGAAGTGCTTTTCAATTTCAGGGTCATTTAGCTAACAAAAAATCAGTAAATGCATGAAAAGTATCAAATTAACTCACAACAGGTTGAACATTGATGACGTGGCTTTGAATGGTGCATTTTGAACACACAAAAAGACTGGAGTTCAAATAAGTTCAAGAAAATGAAATGCCTTTCGTAACCGATGAGTTTCCATCCGAAACCCCGATACTTCGACAAAGACTGTCTGTTTTGTACGCCAAGTGCATCCTGCTTTTGCCATAACCCTCTGAACTTTTTAGCACATGCTACGTGGGTGAAATGATGATACCATGCCAAATTTCAACCTTTTCAGACTTCATTTGAAGTGCTCTTCAATTTCAGGGTCGTTTAGCTCAAAAAAATCAGTAAATGCATGAAAAATATCAAAACAAGTCAGAAAAGGTTGAAAAGTTATTAGTGTCTTTGAATGGTGCATTTTGAACACACAAAAAGCCAAGCGTTCAAAGAAGTACAAGAAAACGAAATGCCTTTTGTAACCGATGAGGTTCCGTCCGAAACCCCGATACTTCGAAAGAGACTGTTCGTTTTGTACGCGAAGTGCATCCTGCTTTCGCGGTAACCCTCTCAACTTTTTAGCACATGCTATGTGGATGAAATGATGATACCATGCCAACTTTCAACCTTTTCAGACTTCATTTGAAGTACTTTTCAATTTGAGGGTCATTTAGCTTAAAAAACTCAATAAATGCATGAAAAATATCAAATGAAGTCAGATAGGGTTGAAAATTGATGATGTGTATTTGAATGGTGCATTTTGAACACACAAAAAGCCTAGCGTTCAAATAAGTTCAAGAAAATGAAATGCCTTTTGTAACCGATGAGTTTCCGTCCAAAACCCCGATACATCGAAAGAGATTGTCCGTTTTGTACGCGCAGTGCATCCTGCTTTTGCTGTAACCCTCTGAAATTTTAGCACATGCTATGTGGGTGAAATGATGATACCATGCCAACTTTGAACCTTTTTAGGCTTAATTTGAAGTGCTTTTCAATTTCAGGGTGATTTAGCTCAAAAAAATCAGTAAATGCATGACAAATATCAAGTGAAGTCAGATAGAGTTGAAAATTGATGATGTGACTTTAATGGTGCATTTTGAACACACAAAAAGTCTGGAGTTCAAATAAGTCCAAGTCAATGAAATGCCTTTCGTAACCGATGAGTTTCCATCCGAAACTCCGATAGTTCGAAAGTGACTGTCCGTATTGTACGCGAAGTGCATCCTGCTTTAGCCGTAACCCTCTCAACTTTTTAGCACATGCTATGTGGGTGAAATGATGATACCATGCCAACTTTCAACCTTTTTTAGACTTCATTTGAAGTGCTTTTCAATTTCAGGGTCATTTAGCTCAAACAAATCAGGAAATGCATGAAAAATATCAAGTGAAGTTAGATAGAGTTGAAAATTGATGATGTCGCTTTAATGGTGCATTTTGAAAACACAAAAAGGCTGGAGTTCAAATAAGTTCAAGAAAATGAAATGCCTTTCATAACCGATGAGTTTCCATCCGAAACCCCGATACTTCGACAAAGACTGTCTGTTTTGTACGCCAAGTGCATCCTGCTTTTTCCATAACCCTCTCAACTTTTTAGCACATGCTCTGTGGGTGAATTGATGATACCATGCCAACTTTCAACCTTTTCAGACTTCATTTGAAGTGCTCTTCAATTTCAGGGTCATTTAGCTCAAAAAAATCAGGAAATGCATGAAAAATATCAAGTGAAGTTAGATAGAGTTGAAAATTGATGATGTCGCTTTAATGGTGCATTTTGAACACACAAAAAGCCTAGCGTTCAAATAAGTTCAAGAGAATGAAATGCCTTTTGTAACCGATGAGTTTCCATCCGAAACCCCGATACTTCGAAAGAGACTGTCCGTTTGGTACGCGTAGTGCATCCTTCTTTCGCTGTAAGCCTCTCAACTTTTTAGCACATGCTATGTGGGTGAAATGATGATACCATGCCAAATTTCAACCTTTTCAGACTTCCTTTGAAGTGCTTTTCAATTTCAGGGTCATTTAGCTCAAAAAAATCAGTAAATACATGAAAAATATCAAATGAAGTCGGAAAGGGTTGAAAATTGTTGATGTCGCTTTTAATGGTGCATTTTGAACAGACAAAAAGCCTGGAGTTCAAATAAGTTCAAGCAAATGAAATGCCTTTTGTAACCGATGAGTTTCCGTCCGAAACCCCGATACTTCGAAAGAGACTCTCCATTTTATACGCGAAGTGCATCCTTATTTTTCCGTAACTCTCTCAACTTGTTAACACATGCTATGTGGGTGAAATGATGATAACATGCCAACTTTCAACCTTTTCAGACTTGATTTGTAGTGCTTTTCAATTTCAGGGTCATTTAGCTCAAAAAAATCAGTAAATGCATGAAAAATATCAAATGAAGTCAGATAGGGTTGAAAATCGATGATGTGTCTTTGAATGGTGCATTTTGAACACACAAAAAGCCTGGAGTTCAAATAAGTTAAGGAAAATGAAATGCCTTTTGTAACCGATGCGTTTCCGTCCGAAACCCTGATACTTCGAAAGATATTGCCCGTTTTGTACGCGAAGTGCATCATGCTTTTGTCGTAACCCTCTCAACTTTTGAACACATGCTATGTGGGTGAAATGATGATACCATGCCAACTTTCAACCTTTTCAGACTTGATTTGATGTGTTTTTGAATTTTGGGGTCATTTAGCTCAAAAAAATCAGTAAATGCATGAAAATATCAAATGAAGTCAGATAGGGTTGAAAATTTATGATGTGGCTTTTAATGGTGCATTTTGAACACACAAAAATCCTGGAGTTCAAATAAGTTAAAGAAAATGAAATGCCTTTTGTAACCGATGAGGTTCCGTCCGAAACCCTGATACTTCGAAACAGACTGTCCGTTTTGTACGCGCAGTGCATCCTGCTTTGCCCGTAACCCCCTCAATTTTTTAGCACATGCTATGTGGGTGAAATTATGATACCATGCCAACTTTCAACTTTTTCAGACTTCATTTGAAGTGCTTTTCAATTTCAGAGTCATTGAGCTCAAAAAAATCAGTAAATGCATGAAAAATATCAAATGAAGTCAGAAAGGGTTGAAAATTGATGATGTGGCTTTGAATGGTGCATTTTGAACACACAAAAAGTCTGGTGTTCAAATAAGTC
This sequence comes from Hordeum marinum, assembly GCA_022496015.1. Lineage (NCBI taxonomy): Eukaryota > Viridiplantae > Streptophyta > Magnoliopsida > Poales > Poaceae > Hordeum > Hordeum marinum. The sequence continues at coordinate 561,788,541 of CM039678.1, forward strand.
CAAGAAAATGAAATGCCTTTCGTAACCGATGAGTTTGCGTCCGAAACCCCCATACTTCGAATGAGACTGTCCGTTTTGAACGCCAAGGGCATCCTGCTTTTGCGGTAACCGTCTCAACTTTTTAGCACATGCTATGTGGGTGAAATGATGATACCATATCAACTTTCAACCTGTTTAAACTTCATTTGAAGTGCTTTTCAATTTCAGGGTCATTTAGCTAAAAAAATCAATAAATGCATGAAAAATATCAAATGAAGTCAGATAGGGTTGAAAATTTAGAATGTGGCTTTTAATGGTGCATTTTGAACACTCAAAAATCCTGGAGTTCAATTAAGTTAAAGAAAATGAAATGCCTTTTGTAACCTCTGAGGTTCCGTCCGAAACCCCGATACTTCGAAACAAACTGTCCGTATTGTACGCGCAGTGCATCCTTCTTTTGCCGTAACCCTCTCAATTTTTTAGCACATGCTATTTGGGTGAAATTATGATACCATGCCAACTTTCAACTTTTTCAGACTTCATTTGAAGTGCTTTTCAATTTCAGGGTCATTTAGCTAACAATAAAATCAGTAAATGCATGAAAAGTATCAAATTAACTCAGAACAGGTTGAAAATTGATGATGTGGCTTTGAATGGTGCATTTTGAACACACAAAAAGACTGGAGTTCAAATAAGTTCACGAAAATGAAATGCCTTTTGTAACGAATGAGTTTCCGTCCGAAACCTCGATACTTCGACAAAGATTGTCCGTTTTGTACGCCAAGTGCATCCTTCTTTTGCCATAACCCTCTAAACTTTTTAGCACATGCTATGTGGGTGAAATTATGATACCATGCCAACTTTACACCTTTTCAGACTTCATTTGAAGTGCTTTTCAATTTCAGGGTCATTTAACTCAAAAAAATCAGTAAATGCATGAAAAATATCAAAAGAAGTCAGAAAAGGTTGAACATTTATTAGTGTCTTTGAATGGTTCATTTTGAACACACAAAAAGCCTAGCGTTCAAAGAAGTACAAGAAAATGAAATGCCTTTTGTAACCGATGACGTTCCGTCCGAGACCCCGATACTTCGAAAGAGACTGTCCGTTTTGTACGCGAAGTGCATCCTGCTTTCGCTGTAACCCTCTCAACTTTTTAGCACATGCTACGTGGATGAAATGATGATACCATGCCAACTTTCAACCTTTTCAGACTTCATTTGAAGTGCTTTTCAATTTTAGGGTCATTTAGCTTAAAAAAATCAATAAATGCACGAAAAATATCAAATGAAGTCAGATAGGGTTGAAAATTGATGATGTGTCTTTGAATGGTGCATTTTGAACACACAAAAAGCCTAGTGTTCAAACAAGTTCAATAAAATGAAATGCCTTTTGTAACCGATGAGTTTCCGTCCAAAACCCCGATACATCGAAAGAGATTGTCCGTTTTGTACGCGCAGTGCATCCTGCTTTTGCCGTAACCCTCTCAATTTTGTAGCACATGCTATGTGGGTGAAATGATGATACCATGCCAACTTTGAACCTTTTCAGACTTAATTTGAAGTGCTTTTCAATTATAGGGTCATTTAGCTCAAAAAAATCAGTAAATGCATGAAAAATATCAAGTGAAGTCAGATAGAGTTGAAAATTGATGATGTGGCTTTAATGGTGCATTTTGAACACACAAAAAGCCTGGAGTCCAAATAAGTTCAAGAAAATGAAATGCCTTTTATAACCGATGAGTTTCCGTTTGAAACCACGATACTTCGAAATAGACTGTCCGTTTTGTACGCGAAGTGCATCCTGATTTTGTCGTAACCCTCTCAACTTTTTAGCACATGCTATGTGGGTGAAATGATGATACCATGCCAACTTTCAACCTTTTCACACTTGATTTGATGTGCTTTTCAATTTCAGGGTCGTTTAGCTCAGAAAAATTAGTAAATGCATGAAAAATATCAAATGAACTCAGAACGGGTTGAAAATGGATGATGTGGCTTTGAATGGTGCATTTTGAACACACAAAAAGCCTGGAGTTCAAATAAGTTAAAGAAAATGAAATGCCTTTTGTAACCGATGAGTTTCCGTCCGAAACCCCGATACTTCAACAAAGACTGTCTGTTTTGTACGCCAAGTGCTTCCTACTTTTTCCATAACCCTCTCAACTTTTTAGCACATGCTATGTGGGTGAAATGATGATACCATGCCAACTTTCAACCTTTTCAGACTTCATTTGAAGTGCTCTTCAATTTCAGGGACATTTAGCTCAAAAAAATCATTTAATGCATGAAAATATCAAATGAAGTCAGAAAGGGTTGAAAACTGATTATGTGTCTTTGAATGGTGCATTTTGAACACCCAAAAAGCCTAGCATTCAAATAAGTTCAAGAAAATGAAATGTCTTTTGTAACCGATGAGTTTCTATTCGAAACCCCGATACTTCGAAAGAGACTGTTTGTCTTGTACGCGAAGTGCATCCTGCTTTCGCTGTAAGCCTCTCAACTTTTTAGCACATGCTATGTGGGTGAAATGATGATACCATGCCAAATTTCAACCTTTTCAGACTTCATTTGAAGTGCTTTTCAATTTCAGGGACATTTAGCTCAAAAACAATCAGAAAAATCATGAAAAATATAAAATGAAGTCAGAAAGGGTTAAAAAGTGATGATGTCGCTTTTAATGGTGCATTTTGAACACACTAAAAGCCTGGAGTTCAAATAACTTCAAGCAAATGAAATGCCTTTTGTAACCGATGAGTTTCTGTCCGAAACCCCGATACTTCGAAAGAGACTCTCCATTTTGTACGCGAAGTGCATCCTAATTTTTCCGTAACTCTCTCAACTTGTTAACACATGCTATGTTGGTGAAATAATGATACCATGCCAACTTTCAACCTTTTCAGACTTGATTTGAAGTGCTTTTCAATTTCAGGGTCATTTAGCTCAAAAAAATCAGTAAATGCATGAAAAATATCAAATGAAGTCAGATAGGGTTGAAAATCGATGATGTGTCTTTGAATGGTTCATTTTGAACACACAAAAATCTTGGAGTTCAAAAAAGTTCAAGAAAATGAAATGCCTTTTGTAACCGATGAGTTTCTGTCCGAAACATTGATACTTCGAAAGAGAATGTCTATTTTGTACGCGAAGTGCATCATGCTTTTGTCATCACCCTATCAACTTTTTAACACATGCTATGTGGGTGAAATTATGATACCATGCCAACTTTCAACCTTTTCAGACATGATTTGATGCGCTTTTCAATTTTAGGGTCATTTAGCTCAAAAAAAATAATTAAATGCATGAAAAATATCAAATGAAGTTAGATAGGGTTGAAAATTTATGATTTGGCTTTGAATGGTGCATTTTGAACACACAAAATCCTGGAGTTCAAATAAGTTAAAGAAAATGAAATGCCTTTTGTAGCCGATGAGGTTCCGTCCGAAACCCTGATACTTCGAAACAGACTGTCCGTTTTGTACGCGCAGCGCATCCTGCTTTTGCCGTAACCCTCTCAATTTTGTAGCACATGCTATGTGGGTGAAATTATGATACCATGCAAACTTTCAACTAGTTCAGACTTCATTTGAAGTATTTTTCAATTTCAAGTCATTTAGCTCAAAAAAATCAGTGAATGCATGAAAAATATCAAAAGAAGTCAAAAAGGGTTGAAAACTGATTATGTGTCTTTGAATGGTGCATTTTGAACACACAAAAAGCCTAGCGTTCAAATAAGTTCAAGAAAATGAAACGCCTTTTGTAACCGATGAGTTTCTATCCGAAACCCCGATACTTCGAAAGAGACTATTTGTCTTGTACGCGAAGTGCATCCTGCTTTCGCTGTAAGCCTCTCAACTTTTTAGCCCATGCTATGTGGGTGAAATGATGATACCATGCCAAATTTCAACCTTTTCAGACTTCATTTGAAGTGCTTTTCAATTTAAGGGACATTTAGCTCAAAAACAATCAGTCAAATCATGAAAAATATAAAATGAAGTCAGAAAGGGTTAAAAAGTGATGATGTCGCTTTTAATGGTGCATTTTGAACACACAAAAAGCCTGTAGTTCAAATAAGTTCAAGCAAATGAAATGCCTTTTGTAACCGATGAGTTTCCGTCTGAAACCCCGATACTTCGAAAGAGAATCTCAATTTTGTACGCGAAGTGCATCCTAATTTTTCCGTAACTCTCTCAACTTGTTAACACATGCTATGTTGGTGAAATAATGATACCATGCCAACTTTCAACCTTTTCAGACTTGATTTGAAGTGCTTTTCAATTTCAGGGTCATTTAGCTCAAAAAAATCAGTAAATGCATGAAAAATATCAAATGAAGTCAGATAGGGTTGAAAATCGATGATGTGTCTTTGAACGGTTCATTTTGAACACTCAAAAATCTGGGAGTTCAAAAAAGTTCAAGAAAATGAAATGCCTTTTGTAACCGATGAGTTTCTGTCCGAAACCCTGATACTTCGAAAGAGATTGTCCGTTTTGTACGCGAAGTGCATCATGCTTTTTTCGTCACCCTCTCAACTTTTTAACACATGCTATGTGGGTGAAATGATGATACCATGCCAACTTTCAACCTTTTCAGACATGATTTGATGTGCTTTTCAATTTTAGGGTCATTTAGCTCAAAAAAATCAGTAAATGCATGAAAAATATCAAATGAAGTCAGAAAGGGTTGAAAATTGATGATGTGGCTTTGAATGGTGCATTTTCAACACACAAAAAGTCTGGTGTTCAAATAAGTCCAAGAAAATGAAATGCCTTTCGTAACCGATGAGTTTGCGTCCGAAACCCCCATACTTCGAATGAGACTGTCCGTTTTGAACGCCAAGGGCATCCTGCTTTTGCGGTAACCCTCTCAACTTTTTAGCACATGCTATGTGGGTGAAATGATGATACCATATCAACTTTCAACCTGTTTAGACTTCATTTGAAGTGCTTTTCAATTTCAGGGTCATTTAGCTAAAAAAAATCAATAAATGCATGAAAAATATCAAATGAAGTCGGAAAGGGTTAAAAAGTGCTGATGTCGCTTTTAATGGTGCATTTTGAACACACTAAAAGCCTGGAGTTCAAATAACTTCAAGCAAATGAAATGCCTTTTGTAACCGATGAGTTTCTGTCCGAAACCCCGATACTTCGAAAGAGACTCTCCATTTTGTACGCGAAGTGCATCCTAATTTTTCCGTAACTCTATCAACTTGTTAACACATGCTATGTTGGTGAAATAATGATACCATGCCAACTTTCAACCTTTTCAGACTTGATTTGAAGTGCTTTTCAATTTCAGGGTCATTTAGCTCAAAAAAATCAGTAAATGCATGAAAAATATCAAATGAAGTCAGATAGGGTTGAAAATCGATGATGTGTCTTTGAATGGTTCATTTTGAACACACAAAAATATTGGAGTTCAAAAAAGTTCAAGAAAATGAAATGCCTTTTGTAACCGATGAGTTTCTGTCCGAAACATTGATACTTCGAAAGAGAATGTCTGTTTTGTACGCGAAGTGCATCATGCTTTTGTCGTCACCCTATCAACTTTTTAACACATGCTATGTGGGTGAAATGATGATACCATGCCAACTTTCAACCTTTTCAGACATGATTTGATGCGCTTTTCAATTTTAGGGTCATTTAGCTCAAAAAAATAATTAAATGCATGAAAAATATCAAATGAAGTCAGATAGGGTTGAAAATTTATGATTTGGCTTTGAATGGTGCATTTTGAACACACAAAAATCCTGGAGTTCAAATAAGTTAAAGAAAATGAAATGCCTTTTGTAGCCGATGAGGTTCCGTCCGAAACCCTGATACTTCGAAACAGACTGTCCGTTTTGTACGCGCAGTGCATCCTGCTTTTGCCGTAACCCTCTCAATTTTGTAGCACATGCTATGTGGGTGAAATGATGATACCATGCCAACTTTCAACTAGTTCAGACTTCATTTGAAGTATTTTTCAATTTCAAGGTCATTTAGCTCAAAAAAATCAGTGAATGCATGAAAAATATCAAAAGAAGTCAGAAAGGGTTGAAAACTGATTATGTGGCTTTGAATGGTTCATTTTGAACACATAAAAAGCCTGGAGTTCAAATAAGTTCAAGAAAATGAAATGCCTTTTGTAACCGATGAGTTTCCGTCCAAAACCCCGATACTTCGAAAGAGACTGTCTGTTTTGTATGCGAAGTGCATCCTACTTTCGCTGTAACCCTCTCAACTTTTTAGCACAGGCTATGTGGATGAAATGATGATTCCATGCCAACTTTCAACCTTTTCAGACTTCATTTGAAGTGCTTTTCAATTTCACGGTCATTTATCTTAAAAAAATGCACGAAAAATATCAAATGAAGTCAGATAGGGTTGAAAATTGATGATGTGTCTTTGAATGGTGCATTTTGGACACACAAAAGCCTAGCGTTCAAATAAGTTCAAGAAAATGAAATGCCTTTTGTAACCGATGAGTTTCCATCCGAAATCCCGATACTTCGAAAGACACTGTCCGTTTTGTACGCGAGGTGCATCCTGCTTTCGCTGTAAGCCTCTCAACTTTTTAGAACATGCTATGTGGGTGAAATGATGATACCATGCCAAATTTCAACCTTTTCAGACTTCATTTGAAGTGCTTTTCAATTTCAGGGTCATTTAGCTCAAAAAAAATCAGTAAATGCATGAAAAATATCAAATGAAGTCAGAAAGGGTTGAAAAGTGATGATGTCGCTTTTAATGGTGCATTTTGAACACACAAAAATCCTGGAGTTCAAATAAGTTCAAGCAAATGAAATGCCTTTTGTAACCGATGAGTTTCCGTCCGAAACCACGATACTTCGAAAGAGACTCTCCATTTTGTACGCGAAGTGCATCCTCCTTTTTCCGTAACTCTCTCAACTTGTTAACACATGCTATGTGGGTGAAATGATGACACCATGCCAACTTTCAACCTTTTCAGACTTGATTTGAAGTGCTTTTCAATTTCAGGGTCATTTAGCTCAAAAAATCAGTAAATGCATGAAAAATATCAAATGAAGTCATATAGGGTTGAAAATTGATGATATGTCTTTGAATGGTGCATTTTGAACACACAAAAAGCCTGGAGTTCAAATAAGTTCAAGAAAATGAAATGCCTTTTGTAACCGATGAGTTTCCGTCTGAAACCCTGATACTTCGAAAGAGATTGTCCGTTATGTACTCGAACTGCATCATGCTTTTTTCGTCACCCTCTCAACTTTTTAACACATGCTATGTGGGTGAAATGATGATACCATGCCAACTTTCAACCTTTTCAGACTTGATTTGATGTGCTTTTCAATTTCAGGGTTATTTAGCTCAAAAAAATCAGTAAATGCATGAAAAATATCAGATGAACTCAGAACGGGTTGAAAATGGATGATGTGGCTTTGAATGTTGCATTTTGAACACACATAAATCCTGGAGTTCAAATAAGTTCAAGAAAATGAAATGCCTTTTGTAACCGATGAGTTTCCGTCCGAAACCCCGATAATTCGAAAAAGCGTGTCTGTTTTGTACGCGAAGTTCATCCTGCTCTTGTCGTAACCCTCTCAACTTTCTAGCACATGTTATGTGGGTGAAATGATGATACCATGCCAACTTTGAACCTTTTGACACTTCATTTGAAGTGCTTTTCAATTTCAGGGTCATTTAGCTCAAAAAAATCAGTAAATGCACGAAAAATATCAAATGAAGTCAGAAAGGTTGAAAATTGATTATGTGGCTTTGAATGGTTCATTTTGAACACATAAAAAGCCTGGAGTTCAAATAAGTTCAAGAAAATGAAATGCCTTTTGTAACCGATGAGTTTCCGTCCAAAACCCCGATACTTCGAAAGAGACTGTCCGTTTTGTATGCGAAGTGCATCCTGCTTTCGCTGTAACCCTCTCAACTTTTTAGCACATGCTATGTGGATGAAATGATGATTCCATGCCAACTTTCAACCTTTTCAGACTTCATTTGAAGTGCTTTTCAATTTCACGGTCATTTATCTTAAAAAAATGCACGAAAAATATGTAATGAAGTCAGATAGGGTTGAAAATTGATGATGTGTCTTTGAATGGTGCATTTTGAACACACAAAAGCCTAGCGTTCAAATAAGTTCAAGAAAATGCAATGCCTTTTGTAACCGATGAGTTTCCATCCGAAATCCCGATACTTCGGAAGACACTGTCCGTTTTGTACGCGAAGTGCATCCTGCTTTCGCTGTAAGCCTCTCAACTTTTTAGAACATGCTATGTGGGTGAAATAATGATACCATGCCAACTTTCAACCTTTTCAGACTTCATTTGAAGTGCTTTTCAATTTCAGGGTCATTTAGCTCAAAAAAAATTAGTAAATGCATGAAAAATATCAAATGAAGTCAGAAAGGGTTGAAAATGGATGATGTGGCTTTGAATGTTGCATTTTGAACACACATAAATCCTGGAGTTCAAATAAGTTCAAGAAAATGAAATGCCTTTTGTAACCGATGAGTTTCCGTCTGAAACCCTGATACTTCGAAAGAGATTGTCCGTTTTGTACGCGAACTGCATCATGCTTTTGTCATCACCCTCTCAACTTTTTAACACATGCTATGTCGGTGAAATGATGATACCATGCCAACTTTCATCCTTTTCAGACTTGATTTGATGTGCTTTTCAATTTCAGGGTTATTTAGCTCAAAAAAATCAGTAAATGCATGAAAAATATCAGATGAACTCAGAACGGGTTGAAAATGGATGATGTGGCTTTGAATGTTGCATTTTGAACACACATAAATCCTGGAGTTCAAATAAGTTCAAGAAAATGAAATGCCTTTTGTAACCGATGAGTTTCCGTCCGAAACCCCGATAATTCGAAAAAGCGTGTCTGTTTTGTACGCGAAGTGCATCCTGCTCTTGTCGTAACCCTCTCAACTTTCTAGCACATGTTATGTGGGTGAAATGATGATACCATGCCAACTTTCAACCTTTTGACACTTCATTTGAAGTGCTTTTCAATTTCAGGGTCATTTAGCTCAAAAAAATCAGTAAATGCACGAAAAATATCAAATGAAGTCAGAAAGGTTGAAAATTGATTATGTGGCTTTGAATGGTTCATTTTGAACACATAAAAAGCCTGGAGTTCAAATAAGTTCAAGAAAATGAAATGCCTTTTGTAACCGATGAGTTTCCGTCCAAAACCCCGATACTTCGAAAGAGACTGTCCGTTTTGTATGCGAAGTGCATCCTGCTTTCGCTGTAACCCTCTCAACTTTTTAGCACATGCTATGTGGATGAAATGATGATTCCATGCCAACTTTCAACCTTTTCAGACTTCATTTGAAGTGCTTTTCAATTTCACGGTCATTTATCTTAAAAAAATGCACGAAAAATATCAAATGAAGTCAGATCAGGTTGAAAATTGATGATGTGTCTTTGAGTGGTGCATTTTGAACACACAAAAGCCTAGCGTTCAAATAAGTTCAAGAAAATGAAATGCCTTTTGTAACCGATGAGTTTCCATCCGAAATCCCGATACTTCGGAAGACACTGTCCGTTTTGTACGCGAAGTGCATCCTGCTTTCGCTGTAAGCCTCTCAACTTTTTAGAACATGCTATGTGGGTGAAATGATGATACCATGCCAAATTTCAACCTTTTCAGACTTCATTTGAAGTGCTTTTCAATTTCAAGGTCATTTAGCTCAAAAAAAATCAGTAAATGCATCAAAAATATCAAATGAAGTCAGAAAGGGTTGAAAAGTGATGATGTCGCTTTTAATGGTGCATTTTGAACACACAAAAATCCTGGAGTTCAAATAAGTTCAAGCAAATGAAATGCCTTTTGTAACCGATGAGTTTCCGTCCGAAACCACGATACTCCGAAAGAGACTCTCCATTTTGTACGCGAAGTGCATCCTCCTTTTTCCGTAACTCTCTCAACTTGTTAACACATGCTATGTGGGTGAAATGATGACACCATGCCAGCTTTCAACCTTTTCAGACTTGATTTGAAGTGCTTTTCAATTTCAGGGTCATTTAGCTCAAAAAATTAGTAAATGCATGAAAAATATCAAATGAAGTCAGATAGGGTTGAAAATTGATGATATGTCTTTGAATGGTGCATTTTGAACACACAAAAATCCTGGAGTTCAAATAAGTTCAAGAAAATGAAATGCCTTTTGTAACCGATGAGTTTCCGTCTGAAACCCTGATACTTCGAAAGAGATTGTCCGTTATGTACTTGAACTACATCATGCTTTTGTCGTCACCCTCTCAACTTTTTAACACATGCTATGTGGGTGAAATGATGATACCATGCAAACTTTCAACCTTTTCAGACTTGATTTGATGTGCTTTTCAATTTCAGGGTTATTTAGCTCAAAAAAATCAGTAAATGCATGAAAAATATCAGATGAACTCAGAACGGGTTGAAAATGGATGATGTGGCTTTGAATGTTGCATTTTGAACACACATAAATCCTGGAGTTCAAATAAGTTCAAGAAAATGAAATGCCTTTTGTAACCGATGAGTTTCCGTCCGAAACCCCGATAATTCAAATGAGCGTGTCTGTTTTGTACGCGAAGTGCATCCTGCTCTTGTCGTAACCCTCTCAACTTTCTAGCACATGTTATGTGGGTGAAATAATGATACCATGCCAACTTTCAACCTTTTGACACTTCATTTGAAGTGCTTTTCAATTTCAGGGTCAGTTAGCTAAAAAAATCAGTAAATGCACGAAAAATATCAAATGAAGTCAGAAAGGTTGAAAATTGATTATGTGGCTTTGAATGGTTCATTTTTAACACATAAAAAGCCTGGAGTTCAAATAAGTTCAAGAAAATGAAATGCCTTTTGTAACCGATGAGTTTCCGTCCAAAACCCCGATACTTCGAAAGAGACTGTCCGTTTTGTATGCGAAGTGCATCCTGCTTTCGCTGTAACCCTCTCAACTTTTTAGCACATGCTATGTGGATGAAATGATGATTCCATGCCAACTTTCAACCTTTTCAGACTTCATTTGAAGTGCTTTTCAATTTCACGGTCATTTATCTTAAAAAAAATGCACGAAAAATATCAAATGAAGTCAGATAGGGTTGAAAAATGATGATGTGTCTTTGAATGGTGCATTTTGAACACACAAAAGCCTAGCGTTCAAATAAGTTCAAGAAAATGAAATGCCTTTTGTAACCGATGAGTTTCCATCCGAAATCCCGATACTTCGAAAGACACTATCCGTTTTGTACGCGAAGTGCATCCTGCTTTCGCTGTAAGCCTCTCAACTTTTTAGAACATGCTATGTGGGTGAAATGATGATACCATGCCAACTTTCAACCTTTTCAGACTTGATTTGAAGTGCTTTTCAATTTCAGGGTCATTTAGCTCAAAAAAAATCAGTAAATGCATGAAAAATATCAAATGAAGTCAGATAGGGTTGAAAATTGATGATGTGGCTTTGAATGGTGCATTTTGAACACACAAAAATCCTGGAGTTCAAATAAGTTCAAGAAAATGAAATGCCTTTTGTAACCGATGAGTTTCCGTCTGAAACCCTGATACTTCGAAAGAGATTGTTCGTTATGTACTTGAACTACATCATGCTTTTGTCGTCACCCTCTCAACTTTTTAACACATGCTATGTGGGTGAAATGATGATACCATGCCAACTTTCAACCTTTTCAGACTTGATTTGATGTGCTTCTCAATTTCAGGGTTATTTAGCTCAAAAAAATCAGTAAATGCATGAAAAATATCAGATGAACTCGGAACGGGTTGAAAATGGATGATGTGGCTTTGAATGTTGCATTTTGAACACACATAAATCCTGGAGTTCAAATAAGTTCAAGAAAATGAAATGCCTTTTGTAACCGATGAGTTTCCGTCCGAAACCCCGATAATTCGAAAAAGCGTGTCTGTTTTGTACGCGAAGTGCATCCTGCTCTTGTCGTAACCCTCTCAACTTTCTAGCACATGTTATGTGGGTGAAATGATGATACCATGCCAACTTTCAACCTTTTGACACTTCATTTGAAGTGCTTTTCAATTTCAGGGTCATTTAGCTCAAAAAAATCAGTAAATGCACAAAAAATATCAAATGAAGTCAGAAAGGTTGAAAATTTATTATGTGGCTTTGAATGGTTCATTTTGAACACATAAAAAGCCTGGAGTTCAAATAAGTTCAAGAAAATGAAATGCCTTTTGTAACCGATGAGTTTCCGTCCAAAACCCCGATACTTCGAAAGAGACTGTCCGTTTTGTATGCGAAGTGCATCCTGCTTTCGCTGTAACCCTCTCAACTTTTTAGCACATGCTATGTGGATGAAATGATGATTCCATGCCAACTTTCAACCTTTTCAGACTTCATTTGAAGTGCTTTTCAATTTCACGGTCATTTATCTTAAAAAAATGCACGAAAAATATCAAATGAAGTCAGATCAGGTTGAAAATTGATGATGTGTCTTTGAATGGTGCATTTTGAACACACAAAAGCCTAGCGTTCAAATAAGTTCAAGAAAATGAAATGCCTTTTGTAACCGATGAGTTTCCATCCGAAATCCCGATACTTCGAAAGACACTATCCGTTTTGTACGCGAAGTGCATCCTGCTTTCGCTGTAAGCCTCTCAACTTTTTAGAACATGCTATGTGGGTCAAATGATGATACCTTGCCAAATTTCAACCTTTTCAGACTTCATTTGAAGTGCTTTTCAATTTCAGGGTCATTTAGCTCAAAAAAATCATTAAATGCATGAAAAATATCAAATGAAGTCAGAAAGGGTTGAAAAGTGATGATGTCGCTTTTAATGGTGCATTTTGAACACACAAAAATCGTGGAGTTCAAATAAGTTCAAGCAAATGAAATGCCTTTTGTAACCGATGAGTTTCCGTCTGAAACCACGATACTTCGAAAGAGACTCTCCATTTTGTACGCGAAGTGCATCCTCCTTTTTCCGTAACTCTCTCAACTTGTTAACACATGCTATGTGGGTGAAATGATGACACCATGCCAACTTTCAACCTTTTCAGACTTGATTTGAAGTGCTTTTCAATTTCAGGGTCATTTAGCTCAAAAAATCAGTAAATGCATGAAAAATATCAAATGAAGTCAGATAGGGTTGAAAATTGACGATATGTCTTTGAATGGTGCATTTTGAACACACAAAAAGCCTGGAGTTCAAATAAGTTCAAGAAAATGAAATGCCTGTTGTAACTGATGAGTTTCCGTCTGAAACCCTGATACTTCGAAAGAGATTGTCCGTTTTGTACACGAACTGCATCATGCTTTTGTCGTCACCCTCTCAACTTTTTAACACATGCTATGTGGGTGAAATGATGATACCATGCCAACTTTCATCCTTTTCAGACTTGATTTGATGTGCTTTTCAATTTCAGGGTTATTTAGCTCAAAAAAATCAGTAAATGCATGAAAAATATCAGATGAACTCAGAACGGGTTGAAAATGGATGATGTGGCTTTGAATGTTGCATTTTGAACACACATAAATCCTGGAGTTCAAATAAGTTCAAGAAAATGAAATGCCTTTTATAACCGATGAGTTTCCGTCCGAAACCCCGATAATTCGAAAAAGCGTGTCTGTTTTGTACGCGAAGTGCATCCTGCTCTTGTCGTAACCCTCTCAACTTTCTAGCACATGTTATGTGGGTGAAATGATGATACCATGCCAACTTTCAACCTTTTGACACTTCATTTGAAGTGCTTTTCAATTTCAGGGTCATTTAGCTCAAAAAAATCAGTAAATGCACGAAAAATATCAAATGAAGTCAGAAAGGTTGAAAATTGATTATGTGGCTTTGAATGGTTCATTTTGAACACATAAAAAGCCTGGAGTTCAAATAAGTTCAAGAAAATGAAATGCCTTTTGTAACCGATGAGTTTCCGTCCAAAACCCCGATACTTCGAAAGAGACTGTCCGTTTTGTATGCGAAGTGCATCCTGCTTTCGCTGTAACCCTCTCAACTTTTTAGCACATGCTATGTGGATGAAATGATGATTCCATGCCAACTTTCAACCTTTTCAGACTTCATTTGAAGTGCTTTTCAATTTCACGGTCATTTATCTTAAAAAAATGCACGAAAAATATCAAATGAAGTCAGATAGGGTTGAAAATTGATGATGTGTCTTTGAATGGTGCGTTTTGGACACACAAAAGCCTAGCGTTCAAATAAGTTCAAGAAAATGAAATGCCTTTTGTAACCGATGAGTTTCCATCCGAAATCCCGATACTTCGAAAGGCACTGTCCGTTTTGTACGCGAAGTGCATCCTGCTTTCGCTGTAAGCCTCTCAACTTTTTAGAACATGCTATGTGGGTGAAATGATGATACCATGCCAAATTTCAACCTTTTCAGACTTCATTTGAAGTGCTTTTCAATTTCAGGGTCATTTAGCTCAAAAAAATCAGTAAATGCATGAAAAATATCAAATGAAGTCAGAAAGGGTTGAAAAGTGATGATGTCGCTTTTAATGGTGCATTTTGAACACACAAAAATCGTGGAGTTCAAATAAGTTCAAGCAAATGAAATGCCTTTTGTAACCGATGAGTTTCCGTCCGAAACCACGATACTTCGAAAGAGACTCTCCATTTTGTACGCGAAGTGCATCCTCCTTTTTCCGTAACTCTCTCAACTTGTTAACACATGCTATGTGGGTGAAATGATGACACCATGCCAACATTCAACCTTTTCAGACTTGATTTGAAGTGCTTTTCAATTTCAGGGTCATTTAGCTCAAAAAATCAGTAAATGCATGAAAAATATCAAATGAAGTCAGATAGGGTTGAAAATTGATGATATGTCTTTGAATGGTGCATTTTGAACACACAAAAAGCCTGGAGTTCAAATAAGTTCAAGAAAATGAAATGCCTTTTGTAACCGATGATTTTCCGTCTGAAACCCTGATACTTCGAAAGAGATTGTCCGTTTTGTACGCGAACTGCATCATGCTTTTGTCGTCACCCTCTCAACTTTTTAACACATGCTATGTGGGTGAAATGATGATACCATGCCAACTTTCATCCTTTTCAGACTTGATTTGATGTGCTTTTCAATTTCAGGGTTA
The DNA here is from genome assembly GCA_022496015.1 of Hordeum marinum. Taxonomy (NCBI): domain Eukaryota; kingdom Viridiplantae; phylum Streptophyta; class Magnoliopsida; order Poales; family Poaceae; genus Hordeum; species Hordeum marinum. The sequence continues at coordinate 561,803,565 of CM039678.1, forward strand.
TTTAGCTCAAAAAAATCAGTAAATGCATGAAAAATATCAGATGAACTCAGAACGGGTTGAAAATGGATTATGTGGCTTTGAATGTTGCATTTTGAACACACATAAATCCTGGAGATCAAATAAGTTCAAGAAAATGAAATGCCTTTTGTAACCGATGAGTTTCCGTCCGAAACCCCGATAATTCGAAAAAGCGTGTCTGTTTTGTACGCGAAGTGCATCCTGCTCTTGTCGTCACCCTCTCAACTTTCTAGCACATGTTATGTGGGTGAAATGATGATACCATGCCAACTTTCAACCTTTTGACACTTCATTTGAAGTGCTTTTCAATTTCAGGGTCATTTAGCTCAAAAAAATCAGTAAATGCACGAAAAATATCAAATGAAGTCAGAAAGGTTGAAAATTGATTATGTGGCTTTGAATGGTTCATTTTGAACACATAAAAACCCTGGAGTTGAAATATGTTCAAGAAAATGAAATGCCTTTTGTAACCGATGAGTTTCCGTCCAAAACCCCGATACTTCGAAAGAGACTCTCCGTTTTGTATGCGACGTGCATCCTGCTTTCGCTGTAACCCTCTCAACTTTTTAGCACATGCTATGTGGATGAAATGATGATTCCATGCCAACTTTCAACCTTTTCAGACTTCATTTGAAGTGCTTTTCAATTTCACGGTCATTTATCTTAAAAAAATGCACGAAAAATATCAAATGAAGTCAGATAGGGTTGAAAATTGATGATGTGTCTTTGAATGGTGCATTTTGAACACACAAAAGCCTAGCGTTCAAATAAGTTCAAGAAAATGAAATGCCTTTTGTAACCGATGAGTTTCCATCCGAAATCCCGATACTTCGAAAGACACTGTCCGTTTTGTACGCGAAGTGCATCCTGCTTTCGCTGTAAGCCTCTCAACTTTTTAGAACATGCTATGTGGGTGAAATGATGATACCATGCCAAATTTCAACCTTTTCAGACTTCATTTGAAGTGCTTTTCAATTTCAGGGTCATTTAGCTCAAAAAAAATCAGTAAATGCATGAAAAATATCAAATGAAGTCAGAAAGGGTTGAAAAGTGATGATGTCGCTTTTAATGGTGCATTTTGAACACACAAAAATCCTGGAGTTCAAATAAGTTCAAGCAAATGAAATGCCTTTTGTAACCAATGAGTTTCCGTCCGAAACCACGATACTTCGAAAGAGACTCTCCATTTTGTACGCGAAGTGCATCCTCCTTTTTCCGTAACTCTCTCAACTTGTTAACACATGCTATGTGGGTGAAATGATGACACCATGCCAACTTCCAACCTTTTCAGACTTGATTTGAAGTGCTTTTCAATTTCAGGGTCATTTAGCTCAAAAAATCAGTAAATGCATGAAAAATATCAAATGAAGTCAGATAGGGTTGAAAATTGATGATATGTCTTTGAATGGTGCATTTTGAACACACAAAAAGCCTCGAGTTCAAATAAGTTCAAGAAAATGAAATGGCTTTTGTAACCGATGAGTTTCCGTCTGAAACCCTGATACTTCGAAAGAGATTGTCCGTTATGTACTTGAACTGCATCATGCTTTTGTCGTCACCCTCTCAACTTTTTAACACATGCTATGTGGGTGAAATGATGATACCATGCCAACATTCAACCTTTTCAAACTTGATTTGATGTGCTTTTCAATTTCAGGGTTATTTAGCTCAAAAAAATCAGTAAATGCATGAAAAATATCAGATGAACTCAGAACGGGTTGAAAATGGATGATGTGGCTTTGAATGTTGCATTTTTAACACACATAAATCCTGGAGTTCAAATAAGTTCAAGAAAATGAAATGCCTTTTGTAACCAATGAGTTTCCGTCCGGAACCCTGATAATTCGAAAAAGCGTGTCTGTTTTGTACGCGAAGTGCATCCTGCTCTTGTCGTAACCCTCTCAACTTTCTAGCACATGTTATGTGGGTGAAATGATGATACCATGCCAACTTTCAACCTTTTGACACTTCATTTGAAGTGCTTTTCAAATTCAGGGTCATTTAGCTCAAAAAAATCAGTAAATGCACGAAAAATATCAAATGAAGTCAGAAAGGTTGAAAATTGATTATGTGGCTTTGAATGGTTCATTTTGAACACATAAAAAGCCTGGAGTTCAAATAAGTTCAAGAAAATGAAATGCCTTTTGTAACCGATGAGTTTCCGTCCAAAACCCCGATACTTCGGAAGAGACTGTCCGTTTTGTATGCGAAGTGCATCCTGCTTTCGCTGTAACCCTCTCAACTTTTTAGCACATGCTATGTGGATGAAATGATGATTCCATGCCAACTTTCAACCTTTTCAGACTTCATTTGAAGTGCTTTTCGATTTCACGGTCATTTATCTTAAAAAAATGCACGAAAAATATCAAATGAAGTCAGATAGGGTTGAAAATTGATGATGTGTCTTTGAATGGTGCATTTTGAACACACAAAAGCCTAGCGTTCAAATAAGTTCAAGAAAATGAAATGCCTTTTGTAACCGATGAGTTTCCATCCGAAATCCCGATACTTCGAAAGACACTGTCCGTTTTGTACGCGAAGTGCATCCTGCTTTCGCTGTAAGCCTCTCAACTTTTTAGAACATGCTATGTGGGTGAAATGATGATACCATGCCAAATTTCAACCTTTTCAGACTTCATTTGAAGTGCTTTTCAATTTCAGGGTCATTTAGCTCAAAAAAAATCAGTAAATGCATGAAAAATATCAAATGAAGTCAGAAAGGGTTGAAAAGTGATGATGTCGCTTTTAATGGTGCATTTTGAACACACAAAAATCCTGGAGTTCAAATAAGTTCAAGCAAATGAAATGCCTTTTGTAACCGATGAGTTTCCGTCCGAAACCAGGATACTTCGAAAGAGACTCTCCATTTTGTACGCGAAGTGCATCCTCCTTTTTCCGTAACTCTCTCAACTTGTTAACACATGCTATGTGGGTGAAATGATGACACCATGCCAACTTTCATCCTTTTCAGACTTGATTTGATGTGCTTTTCAATTTCAGGGTTATTTAGCTCAAAAAAATTAGTAAATGCATGAAAAATATCAGATGAACTCAGAACGGGTTGAAAATGGATGATGTGGCTTTGAATGTTGCATTTTGAACACACATAAATCTTGGAGTTCAAATAAGTTCAAGAAAATGAAATGCCTTTTGTAACCGATGAGTTTCCGTCCGAAACCCTGATAATTCGAAAAAGCGTGTCTGTTTTGTACGCGAAGTGCATCCTGCTCTTGTCGTAACCCTCTCAGCTTTCTAGCACATGTTATGTGGGTGAAATGATGATACCATGCCAACTTTCAACCTTTTGACACTTCATTTGAAGTGCTTTTCAATTTCAGGGTCATTTAGCTCAAAAAAATCAGTAAATGCACGAAAAATATCAAATGAAGTCAGAAAGGTTGAAAATTGATTATGTGGCTTTGAATGGTTCATTTTGAACACATAAAAAGCCTGGAGTTCAAATAAGTTCAAGAAAATGAAATGCCGTTTGTAACCGATGAGTTTCCATCCGAAATCCCGATACTTCGAAAGACACTGTCCGTTTTGTACGCGAAGTGCATCCTGCTTTCGCTGTAAGCCTCTCAACTTTTTAGAACATGCTATGTGGGTGAAATGATGATACCATGCCAAATTTCAACCTTTTCAGACTTCATTTGAAGTGCTTTTCAATTTCAGGGTCATTTAGCTCAAAAAAATCACTAAATGCATGAAAAATATCAAATGAAGTCAGAAAGGGTTGAAAAGTGATGATGTCGCTTTTAATGGTGCATTTTGAACACACAAAAAGCCTGGAGTTCAAATAAGTTCAAGCAAATGAAATGCCTTTTGTAACCGATGAGTTTCCGTCCGGAACCACGATACTTCGAAAGAGACTCTCCATTTTGTACGCGAAGTGCATCCTCCTTTTTCCGTAACTCTCTCAACTTGTTAACACATGCTATGTGGGTGAAATGATGACACCATGCCAACTTTCATCCTTTTCAGACTTGATTTGAAGTGCTTTTCAATTTCAGGGTCATTTAGCTCAAAAAATCAGTAAATGCATGAAAAATATCAAATGAAGTCAGAAAGGTTGAAAATTGATTATGTGGCTTTGAATGGTTCATTTTGAACACATAAAAAGCCTGGAGTTCAAATAAGTTCAAGAAAATGAAATGCCTTTTGTAACCGATAAGTTTCCGTCCGAAACCTCGATACTTCGAAAGAGACTGTTCGTTCTGTACGCGAAGTGCATTCTGCTTTTGCTGTATCTCTCTCAACATTTTAGCACATGCTATGTGGGTGAAATGATGATACCATGCCAACTTTCAACCTTTTTAGACTTCATTTGAAGTGCTTTTCAATTTCAGGGTCATTTAGCTCAAAAAATCGGTAAATGCATGAAAAGTATCAAATGAATTCAGAACAGGTTGAAAATTGATGATGTGGCTTTGAATGCTGTATTTTGAACACAGAAAAATCCTGGAGTTCAAATAAGTTCAAGAAAATGAAATGCCTTTTGTAACCGATGAGTTTCCGTCCGAAGCCCCGATAATTCGAAAAAGCCTGTCTGTTTTGTACGCGAAGTGCATCCTGCTTTTGTCGTAACCCTCTCAACTTTCTAGCACATGTTATCTGGGTGAAATGATGATACCATGCCAACTTTCAACCTTTTGACACTTCATTTGAAGTGCTTTTCAATTTCAGGGTCATTTAGCTCAAAAAAATCAGTAAATGCACGAAAAATATCAAATGAAGTCAGAAAGGTTGAAAATTGATTATGTGGCTTTGAATGGTTCATTTTGAACACATAAAAAGCCTGGAGTTCAAATAAGTTCAAGAAAATGAAATGCCTTTTGTAACCGATGAGTTTCCGTCCGAAACCTCGATACTTCGAAAGAGACTGTCCATTCTGTACGCGAAGTGCATCCTGCTTTTGCTGTATCTCTCTCAACTTTTTAGCACATGCTATATGGGTGAAATGATGATACCATGCCAACTTTCAACCTTTTTAGACTTCATTTGAAGTGCTTTTCAATTTCAGGGTCATTTAGCTCAAAAAATCGGTAAATGCATGAAAAGTATCAAATGAACTCAGAACAGGTTGAAAATTGATGATGTGTCTTTGAATGGTGCATTTTGAACACACAAAAAGCCTGGAGTTCAAATAAGTTCAAGCAAATGAAATGCCTTTTGTAACCGATGAGTTTCCGTCCGAAACCACGATACTTCAAAAGAGACTCTCCATTTTGTACGCGAAGTGCATCCTCTTTTTTCCGTAACTCTCTCAACTTGTTAACACATGCTATGTGGGTGAAATGATGACACCATGCCAACTTTCAACCTTTTCAGACTTGATTTGAAGTGCTTTTCAATTTCAGGGTCATTTAGCTCAAAAAATCAGTAAATGCATGAAAAATATCAAATGAAGTCAGATAGGGTTGAAAATTGATGATATGTCTTTGAATGGTGCATTTTGAACACACAAAAAGCCTGGAGTTCAAATAAGTTCAAGAAAATGAAATGCCTTTTGTAACCGATGAGTTTCCGTCTGAAACCCTGATACTTCGAAAGAGATTGTCCGTTTTGTACGCGAACTGCATCATGCTTTTGTCGTCACCCTCTCAACTTTTTAACACATGCTATGTGGGTGAAATGATGATACCATGCCAACTTTCAACCTTTTCAGACTTGATTTGATGTGCTTTTCAATTTCAGGGTTACTTAGCTCAAAAAATTCAGTAAATGCATGAAAAATATCAGATGAACTCAGAACAGGTTGAAAATGGATAATGTGGCTTTGAATGTTGCATTTTGAACACACATAAATCCTGGAGTTCAAATAAGTTCAAGAAAATGAAATGCCTTTTGTAACCGATGAGTTTCCGTCCGAAACCCCGATAATTCGAAAAAGCGTGTCTGTTTTGTACGCGAAGTGCATTCTGCTCTTGTCGTAACCCTCTCAACTTTCTAGCACATGTTATGTGGGTGAAATGATGATACCATGCCAACTTTCAACCTTTTGACACTTCATTTGAAGTGCTTTTCAATTTCAGGGTCATTTTGCTCAAAAAAATCAGTTAATGCACGAAAAATATCAAATGAAGTCAGAAAGGTTGAAAATTGCTTATGTGGCTTTGAATGGTTCATTTTGAACACATAAAAAGCCTGGAGTTCAAATAAGTTCAAGAAAATGAAATGCCTTTTGTAACCGATGAGTTTCCGTCCGAAACCTCGATACTTCGAAAGAGAGTGTCCGTTCTGTACGCGAAGTGCATCCTGCTTTTGCTGTATCTCTCTCAACTTTTTAGCACATGCTATGTGGGTGAAATGATGATACCATGCCAACTTTCAACCTTTTTAGACTTCATTTGAAGTGCTTTTCAATTTCAGCGTCATTTAGCTCAAAAAATCGGTAAATGCATGAAAAGTATCAAATGAACTCAGAACAGGTTGAAAATTGATGATGTGGCTTTGAATGCTGTATTTTGAACACACAAAAATCTTGGAGTTCAAATAAGTTCAAGAAAATGAAATGCCTTTTGCAACCGATGAGTTTCCGTTCGAAACCCCGATAATTCGAAAAAGCGTGTCTGTTTTGTACGCGAAGTGCATCCTGCTTTTGTCATAACCCTCTCAAATTTCTAGCACATGTTATCTGGGTGAAATGATGATACCATGCCAACTTTCAACCTTTTGACACTTCATTTGAAGTGCTTTTCAATTTTAGGGTCATTTAGCTCAAAAAAATCAGTAAATGCACGAAAAATATCAAATGAAGTCAGAAAGGTTGAAAATTGATTATGTGGCTTTGAATGGTTCATTTTGAACACATAAAAAGCCTGGAGTTCAAATAAGTTCAAGAAAATGAAATGCCTTTTGTAACCGATGAGTTTCCGTCCGAAACCTCGATACTTCGAAAGAGACTGTCCGTTCTGTACGCGAAGTGCATCCTGCTTTTGCTGTACCTCTCTCAACTTTTTAGCACATGCTATATGGGTGAAATGATGATACCATGCCAACTTTCAACCTTTTTAGACTTCATTTGAAGTGCTTTTCAATTTCAGGGTCATTTAGCTCAAAAAATCGGTAAATGCATGAAAAGTATCAAATGAACTCAGAACAGGTTGAAAATTGATGATGTGGCTTTGAATGGTGCATTTTTAACACACAAAAGACAGGAGTTCAAATAAGTTCAAGAAAAAGAAATGTCTTTTGTAACCGATGGGTTTCCGTCCGTAACCTCGATACTTCGACAAAGATTGTCCGTTTTGTACGCCAAGTGGATCCTGATTTCGCCATAACCCTCTCAACTTTTTATTACATGATATGTGGGTGAAATTATGATACCATGCCAACTTTAAACCTTTTCACACTTCATTTGAAGTGCTTTTTAATTTCAGGGTCATTTAACTCAAAAAAATCACTAAATGCATGAAAAATATCAAATGAAGTCAGATAAGGTTGAAAAGTTATTAGTGTCTTTGAATGGTGCATTTTGAAAACACAAAAAGCCTAGCGTTCAAAGAAGTACAAGAAAATGAAATGCCTTTTGTAACCGATGAGGTTCCGTCCGAAACCCCGATAGTTCGAAAGAGACTGTCTGTTTTGTACGCGAAGTGCATCCTGCTTTCACTGTAACCCTCTCAAGTGTTTAGCACATGTTATGTGGATGAAATGATGATACCATGCCAACTTTCAACCTTTTCAGACTTCATTTGATGTGCTTTTCAATTTCAGGGTCATTTAGCTCAAAAAATCAGTAAATGCACGAAAAATATCAAATGAAGTCAGAAAGGTTGAAAATTGATTATGTGGCTTTGAATGGTTCATTTTGAACACATAAAAAGCCTGGAGTTCAAATAAGTTCAAGAAAATGAAATGCCTTTTGTAACCGATGAGTTTCCGTCCGAAACCTCGATACTTCGAAAGAGACTGTCCGTTCTGTACGCGAAGTGCATCCTGCTTTTGCTGTATCTCTCTCAAATTTTAAGCACATGCTATATGGGTGAAATGATGATACCATGCCAACTTTCAACCTTTTTAGACTTCATTTGAAGTGCTTTTCAATTTCAGGGTCATTTAGCTCAACAAATCGGTAAATGCATGAAAAGTATCAAATGAACTCAGAACAGGTTGAAAATTGATGATGTGGCTTTGAATGGTGCATTTTTAACACACAAAAAGCCTGGAGTTCAAATAAGTTCAAGAAAAAGAAATGTCTTTTTTAACCGATGGGTTTCCGTCCGTAACCTCGATACTTCGACAAAGATTGTCCGTTTTGTACGCCAAGTGGATCCTGATTTCGCCATAACCCTCTCAACTTTTTATTACATGATATGTGGGTGAAATTATGATACCATGCCAACTTTAAACCTTTTCACACTTCATTTGAAGTGCTTTTTAATTTCAGGGTCATTTAACTCAAAAAAATCACTAAATGCATGAAAAATATCAAATGAAGTCAGATAAGGTTGAAAAGTTATTAGTGTCTTTGAATGGTGCATTTTGAACACACAAAAAGCCTAGCGTTCAAAGAAGTACAAGAAAATGAAATGCCTTTTGTAACCGATGTGGTTCCGTCCGAAACCCCGATAGTTCGAAAGAGACTGTCTGTTTTGTACGCGAAGTGCATCCTGCTTTCACTGTAACCCTCTCAAGTGTTTAGCACATGCTATGTGGATGAAATGATGATACCATGCCAACTTTCAACCTTTTCAGACTTCATTTGAAGTGCTTTTCAATTTCAGGGTCATTTAGCTCAAAAAAATCAGTAAATGCACGAAAAATATCAAATGAAGTCAGAAAGGTTGAAAATTGATTATGTGGCTTTGAATGGTTCATTTTGAACACATAAAAAGCCTGGAGTTCAAATAAGTTCAAGAAAATGAAATGCCTTTTGTAACCGATGAGTTTCCGTCCGAAACCTCGATACTTCGAAAGAGACTGTCCGTTCTGTACGCGAAGTGCATCCTGCTTTTGCTGTATCTCTCTCAACTTTTTAGCACATGCTATATGGGTGAAATGATGATACCATTCCAACTTTCAACCTTTTTAGACTTCATTTGAAGTGCTTTTCAATTTCAGGGTCATTTAGCTCAAAAAATCGGTAGATGCATGAAAAGTATCAAATGAACTCAGAACAGGTTGAAAATTGATGATGTGTCTTTGAATGGTGCATTTTGAACACACAAAAAGCCTGGAGTTCAAATAAGTTCAAGCAAATGAAATGCCTTTTGTAACCGATGAGTTTCCGTCCGAAACCACGATACTTCGAAAGAGACTCTCCATTTTGTACGCGAAGTGCATCCTCTTTTTTCCGTAACTCTCTCAACTTGTTAACACATGCTATGTGGGTGAAATGATGACACCATGCCAACTTTCAACCTTTTCAGACTTGATTTGAAGTGCTTTTCAATTTCAGGGTCATTTAGCTCAAAAAATCAGTAAATGCATGAAAAATATCAAATGAAGTCAGATAGGGTTGAAAATTGATGATATGTCTTTGAATGGTGCATTTTGGACACACAAAAAGCCTGGAGTTCAAATAAGTTCAAGAAAATGAAATGCCTTTTGTAACCGATGAGTTTCCGTCTGAAACCCTGATACTTCGAAAGAGATTGTCCGTTATGTACTCGAACTGCATCATGCTTTTTTCGTCACCCTCTCAACTTTTTAACACATGCTACGTGGGTGAAATGATGATACCATGACAACTTTCAACCTTTTCAGACTTGATTTGATGTGCTTTTCAATTTCAGGGTTATTTAGCTCAAAAAAATCAGTAAATGCATGAAAAATATCAGATGAACTCAGAACGGGTTGAAAATGGATGATGTGGCTTTGAATGTTGCATTTTGAACACACAAAAATCCTGGAGTTCAAATGAGTTCAAGAAAATGAAATGCCTTTTGTAACCGATGAGTTTCCGTTCGAAACCCCGATAATTCGAAAACGCGTGTCTGTTTTGTACGCGAAGTGCATCCTGCTTTTGTCATAACCCTCTCAAATTTCTAGCACATGTTATCTGGGTGAAATGATGATACCATGCCAACTTTCAACCTTTTGACACTTCATTTGAAGTGCTTTTCAATTTCAGGGTCATTTAGCTCAAAAAAATCAGTAAATGCACGGAAAATATCAAATGAAGTCAGAAAGGTTGAAAATTGATTATGTGGCTTTGAATGGTTCATTTTGAACACATAAAAAGCCTGGAGTTCAAATAAGTTCAAGAAAATGAAATGCCTTTTGTAACCGATGAGTTTCCGTCCGAAACCTCGATACTTCGAAAGAGACTGTCCGTTCTGTACGCGAAGTGCATCCTGCTTTTGCTGTATCTCTCTCAACTTTTTAGCACATGCTATATGGGTGAAATGATGATACCATGCCAACTTTCAACCTTTTTAGACTTCATTTGAAGTGCTTTTCAATTTCAGGGTCATTTAGCTCAAAAAATCGATAAATGCATGAAAAGTATCAAATGAACTCAGAACAGGTTGAAAATTGATGATGTGGCTTTGAATGGTGCATTTTTAACACACAAAAAGCCTGGAGTTCAAATAAGTTCAAGAAAAAGAAATGTCATTTGTAACCGATGGGTTTCCGTCCGTAACCTCGATACTTCGACAAAGATTGTCCGTTTTGTACGCCAAGTGGATCCTGATTTCGCCATAACCCTCTCAACTTTTTATTACATGATATGTGGGTGAAATTATGATACCATGCCAACTTTAAACCTTTTCACACTTCATTTGAAGTGCTTTTTAATTTCAGGGTCATTTAACTCAAAAAAATCACTAAATGCATGAAAAATATCAAATGAAGTCAGATAAGGTTGAAAAGTTATTAGTGTCTTTGAATGGTGCATTTTGAACACACAAAAAGCCTAGCGTTCAAAGAAGTACATGAAAATGAAATGCCTTTTGTAACCGATGAGGTTCCGTCCGAAACCCCGATAGTTCGAAAGAGACTGTCTGTTTTGTACGCGAAGTGCATCCTGCTTTCACTGTAACCCTCTCAAGTGTTTAGCACATGCTATGTGGATGAAATGATGATACCATGCCAACTTTCAACCTTTTCAGACTTCATTTGAAGTGCTTTTCAATTTCAGGGTCATTTAGCTCAAAAAAATCAGTAAATGCACGAAAAATATCAAATGAAGTCAGAAAGGTTGAAAATGGATTATGTGGCTTTGAATGGTTCATTTTGAACACATAAAAAGCCTGGAGTTCAAATAAGTTCAAGAAAATGAAATGCCTTTTGCAACCGATGAGTTTCCGTCCGAAACCTCGATACTTCGAAAGAGACTGTCCGTTCTGTACGCGAAGTGCATCCTGCTTTTGTTGTATCTCTCTCAACTTTTTAGCACATGCTATATGGGTGAAATGATGATACCATGCCCACTTTCAACCTTTTTAGACTTCATTTGAAGTGCTTTTCAATTTCAGGGTCATTTAGCTCAAAAAAAATCAGTAAATGCATGAAAAATATCAAATGAAGTCAGAAAGGGTTGAAAAGTGATGATGTCGCTTTTAATGGTGCATTTTGAACACACAAAAAGCTTGGAGTTCAAATAAGTTCAAGCAAATGAAATGCCTTTTGTAACCGATGAGTTTCCGTCCGAAACCCCGATACTTCGAAAGAGACTCTCCATTTTGTACGCGAAGTGCATCATGCTTTTGTCGTCACCCTCTCAACTTTTTAACACATGCTATGTGGGTGAAATGCTGATACCATGCCAACTTTCAACCTTTTCAGACTTGATTTGATGTGTTTTTCAATTTCAGGGTCATTTAGCTCAAAAAATCAGTAAATGCATGAAAAATATCAAATGAAGTCAGATAGGGTTGAAAATTTATGATGTGGATTTCAATGGTGCATTTTGAATACACAACAATCCTGGAGTTCAAATAAGTTAAAGAAAATGAAATGCCTTTTCTAACCGATGAGGTTTCGTCCGAAACCCTGACACTTCGAAACAGACTCTCCGTTTTACACGCGCAGTGCATCCTGCTTTTGCCGTAACCCTCTCAATTTTTTAGCACATGCTATGTGGGTGAAATTATGATACCATGCCAACTTTCAACTTTTTCAGACTTCATTTGAAGTGCTTTTCAATTTCAGAGTCATTTAGCTGGAAAAAATCAGTAAATGCATGAAAAATATCAAATGAAGTCAGAAAGGGTTGAAAATTGATGATGTGGCTTTGAATGGTGCATTTTGGACACACAAAAAGGCTGGTGTTCAAACAAGTCCAAGAAAATGAAATGCCTTTCGTAACCGATGAGTTTCCCTCCGAAACCCCCATACTTCGAATGAGACTGTCTGTTTTGTACGGAAGGGCATCCTGCTTTTGCGGTAACCCTCTCAACCTTTTAGCACATGCTATGTGGGTGAAATGATGATGCCATGCCAACTTTCAACCTGTTTAGACTTCATTTGAAGTGCTTCTCAATTTCAGGGTCATTTAGCTAAAAAAATCAATAAATGGATGTAAAATATCCAATGAAGTTAGATAGGGTTGAAAATTTATAATGTGGCTTTTAATGGTGCATTTTGACCACACAAAAATCCTGGAGTTCAATTAAGTTAAAGAAAATGAAATGCCTTTTGTAACCGATGAGGTTCCGTCCGAAACCCCGATACTTCGAAACAGACTGTCCGTATTGTACGCGCGGTGCATCCTTCTTTTGCCGTAACCCTCTCAATTTTTTAGCACATGCTATGTGGGTGAAATTATGATACCATGCCAACTTTCAACTTTTTCAGACTTCATTTGAAGTGCTTTTCAATTTCAGGGTCATTTAGCTCAAAAAAATCAGTAAATGCATGAAAAGTATCAAATTAACTCACAACAGGTTGAAAATTGATGATGTGGCTTTGAATGATGCATTTTGAACACACAAAAAGACTGGAGTTCAAATAAGTTCAAGAAAATGAAATGCCTTTTGTAACCGATGAGTTTCCGTCCGAAACCTCGATACTTCGACAAAGATTGTCCGTTTTGTACGCCAAGTGCATCCTGCTTTTGCGATAACCCTCTCAACTTTTTAGCACATGCTATGTGGGTGAAATTATGATACCATGCCAACTTTAAACCTTTTCAGACATCATTTGAAGTGCTTTTCAATTTCAGGGTCATTTAACTCAAAAAAATCAGTAAATGCATGAAAAATATCAAATGAAGTCAGAAAAGGTTGAAAAGTGATTAGTGTCTTTGAATGGTGCATTTTGAACACACAAAAAGCCTGGAGTTCAAATAAGTACAAGAAAATGAAATGCCTTTTGTAACCGATGAGTTTCCGTCCGCAACCCCGATACTTCGAAAGAGACTGTCCGTTTTGTACGCGAAGTGCATCCTGCTTTCGCAGTAACCCTCTCAACTTTCTAGCACATGCCATGTGGATGAAATGATGATACCATGCCAACTTTAAACCTTTTCAGACTTCATTTGAAGTGCTTTTCAATTTCAGGGTCATTTAACTCAAAAAAATCAGTAAATGCATGAAAAATATCAAATGAAGTCAGAAAAGGTTGAAAACTGATGATGTGTCTTTGAATGGTGCATTTTGAACACACAAAAATCCTAGCGTTCAAATAGGTTCAAGAAAATGAAATGCCTTTTGTAACCGATGAGTTTCCGTCCAAAACCCCGATACATCGAAAGAGACTGTCCGTTTTGTACGCGCAGTGCATCCTGCTTTTGCCGTAACCCTCTCAAATTTTAGCACATGCTATGTGGGTGAAATGATGATACCATGCCAAATTTCAACCTTTTCAGACTTCATTTGAAGTGCTTTTCAATTTCAGGGTCATTTAGCTCAAAAAAATCAGTAAAATCATGAAAAATATAAAATGAAGTCAGAAAGGGTTGAAAAGTGATGATGTCGCTTTTAATGGTGCATTTTGAACACACAAAAAGCTTGGAGTTCAAATAAGTTCAAGCAAATGAAATGCCTTTTGTAACCGATGAGTTTCCGTCCGAAACCCCGATACTTCGAAAGAGACTCTACATTTTGTACGCGAAGTGCATCCTAATTTTTCCGTAACTCTCTCAACTTGTTAACACATGCTATGTTGGTGAAATAATGATACCATGCCAACTTTCAACCTTTTCAGACTTGATTTGAAGTGCTTTTCAATTTCAGGGTCATTTAGCTCAAAAAAAATCAGTAAATGCATGAAAAATATTAAATGAAGTCAGATAGGGTTGAAAATCGATGATGTGTCTTTGAAGGGTTCGTTTTGAACACACAAAAACCTTGGAGTTCAAAAAAGTTCAAGAAAATGAAATGCCTTTTGTAACCGATGAGTTTCTGTCCGGAACCCTAATACTTCGAAAGAGATTGTCCGTTTTCTACGCGAAGTGCATCATGCTTTTGTCGTCCCCCTCTCAACTTTTTAACACATGCTATCTGGGTGAAATGATGATACCATGCCAACTTTCAACCTTTTCAGACTTGATTTGATGTGCTTTTCAATTTTAGGGTCATTTAGCTCAAAAAAATCAGTAAATACATGAAATATATCAAATGAAGTCAGATAGGGTTGAAAATTTATGATGTGGCTTTTAATGGTGCATTTTAAACACACAAAAATCCTGGAGTTCAAAAAAGTTAAAGAAAATGAAATGCCTTTTGTAGCCGATGAGGTTTCGTCCGAAACCCTGATACTTCGAAACAAACTGTCCGTTTTGTATGCGCAGTGGATCCTGCTTTTTCCGTAACCCTCTCAATTTTGTAGCACATGATATGTGGGTGAAATGATGATAGCATGCCAACTTTCAACTTTTTTAGACTTCATTTGAAGTATTTTTCAATTTCAAGGTCATTTAGCTCAAAAAAATCAGTGAATGCATGAAAAATATCAAAAGAAGTCAGAAAGGGTTGAAAATTGATGATGTGGCTTTGAACGGTGCATTTTTAACACACAAAAAGTCTGGAGTTCAAATAAGTCGAAGTCAATGAAATGCCTTTCGTAACCGATGAGTTTCCGTCCGAAACTCCGATAGTACGAAAGTGACTGTCCGTTTTGTACGCGAAGTGCATCCTGCTTTAGCCGTAACCCTCTCAACTTTTTAGCACATGCTATGTGGGTGAAATGATGATACCATGCCAACTTTCAACCTTTTTTAGACTTCATTTGAAGTGCTTTTCAATTTCAGGGTCATTTTGCTCAAACAAATCAGCAAATGCATGAAAAATATCAAGTGAAGTTAGATAGAGTTGAAAATTGATGATGTCGCTTTAATGGTGCATTTTGTACACACAAAAAGGCTGGAGTTCAAATAAGTTCAAGAAAATTAAATGCCTTTCATAACCGATGAGTTTCCATCCGAAACCCCGATACTTCGACAAAGACTGTCTGTTTTGTACGCCAAGTGCATCCTGCTTTTTCCATAACCCTCTCAACTTTTTAGCACATGCTATGTGGGTGAAATGATGATACCATGCCAACTTTCAACCTTTTCAGACTTCATTTGAAGTGCTCTTCAATTTCAGGGTCATTTAGCTCAAAAAAATCAGTAAATGCATGAAAATATCAAATGAAGCCAGAAAGGGTTGAAAACTGATTACATGTCTTTGAATGGTGCATTTTGAACACACAAAAAGCCTAGCATTCAAATAAGTTCAAGAGAATGAAATGCCTTTTGTAACCGATGAGTTTCCATCCGAAACCCCGATACTTCGAAAGAGACTGTCCGTTTTGTACGCGAAGTGCATCCTGCTTTCGCTGTAAGCCTCTCAACTTTTTAGCACATGCTACGTGGGTGAAATGATGATACCATGCCAAATTTCAACCTTTTCAGACTTCATTTGAAGTGCTTTTCAATTTTAGGGTCATTTAGCTCATAAAAAATCAGTAAATGCATGAAAAATATCAAATGAAGTCGGAAAGGGTTGAAAAGTGTTGATGTCGCTTTTAATGGTGCATTTTGAACACACAAAAAGCCTGAAGTTCAAATAAGTTCAAGCAAATGAAATGCCTTTTGTAACCGATGAGTTTCCGTCCGAAACCCCGATACTTCGAAAGAGACTCTGCATTTTGTACGCGAAGTGCATCCTAATTTTTTCGTAACTCTCTCAACTTGTTAACACATGCTATGTGGGTGAAATGATGATACCATGCCAACTTTCAACCTTTTCAGACTTGATTTGAAGTGCTTTTCAATTTCAGGGTTATTAAGCTCAAAAAAATCAGTAAATGCATGAAAAATATCAAATGAAGTCGGAAAGGGTTGAAAAGTGATGATGTCGCTTTTAATGGTGCATTTTGAACACACAAAAAGCCTGGAGTTCAAATAAGTACAAGAAAATGAAATGCCTTTTGTAACCGATGAGTTTCCGTCCGCAACCCCGATACTTCGAAAGAGACTGTCCGTTTTGTACGCGAAGTGCATCCTGCTTTCGCAGTAACCCTCTCAACTTTTTAGCACATGCTATGTGGATGAAATGATGATACCATGCCAAATTTCAACCTTTTCAGACTTCATTTGAAGTGCTTTTCAATTTCTGGGTCATTTAGCTTAAAAAATTCAATAAATGCACGAAAAATAGCAAATGAAGTCAGATAGGTTTGAAAATTGATGATGTGTCTTTGAATGGTGCATTTTGAACACACAAAAAGTCCTAGCGTTCAAATAAGTTCAAGAAAATGAAATGCCTTTTGTAACCGATGAGTTTCCGTCCAAAACCCTGATACATCGAAAGAGACTGTCCGTTTTGTACGCGCAGTGCATCCTGGTTTTGCCGTAACCCTCTCAAATTTTAGCACATGCTATGTGGGTGAAATGATGATACCATGCCAAATTTCAACCTTTTCAGACTTCATTTGAAGTGCTTTTCAATTTCAGGGTCATTTAGCTCAAAAAAACAGTAAAATCATGAAAAATATAAAATGAAGTCAGAAAGGGTTGAAAAGTGATGATGTCGCTTTTAATGGTGCATTTTGAACACACAAAAAGCTTGGAGTTCAAATAAGTTCAAGCAAATGAAATGCCTTTTGTAACCGATGAGTTTCCGTCCGAAACCCCGATACTTCGAAAGAGACTCTACATTTTGTACGCGAAGTGCATCCTAATTTTTCCGTAACTCTCTCAACTTGTTAACACATGCTATGTTGGTGAAATAATGATACCATGCCAACTTTCAACCTTTTCACACTTGATTTGAAGTGCTTTTCAATTTCAGGGTCATTTAGCTCAAAAAAAATCAGTAAATGCATGAAAAATATTAAATGAAGTCAGATAGGGTTGAAAATCGATGATGTGTCTTTCAAGGGTTCATTTTGAACACACAAAAATCTTGGAGTTCAAAAAAGTTCAAGAAAATGAAATGCCTTTTGTAACCGATGAGTTTCTGTCCGAAACCCTGATACTTCGAAAGAGATTGTCCGTTTTGTACGCGAAGTGCATCATGCTTTTGTCGTCCCCCTCCCAACTTTTTAACACATGCTATCTGGGTGAAATGATGATACCATGCCAACTTTCAACCTTTTCAGACTTGATTTGATGTGCTTTTCAATTTTAGGGTCATTTAGCTCAAAAAAATCAGTAAATACATGAAATATATCAAATTAAGTCAGATAGGGTTGAAAATTTATGGTGTGGCTTTTAATGGTGCATTTTGAACACACAAAAATCCTGGAGTTCAAATAAGTTAAAGAAAATGAAATGCCTTTTGTAGCCGATGAGGTTTCGTCCGAAACCCTGATACTTCGAAACAGACTGTCCGTTTTGTATGCGCAGTGCATCCTGCTTTTTCCGTAACCCTCTCAATTTTGTAGCACATGATATGTGGGTGAAATGATGATAGCATGCCAACTTTCAACTTTTTTAGACTTCATTTGAAGTATTTTTCAATTTCAAGGTCATTTAGCTCAAAAAAATCAGTGAATGCATGAAAAATATCAAAAGAAGTCAGAAAGGGTTGAAAATTGATGATGTGGCTTTGAACGGTAGTTCGAAAGTGACTGTCCGTTTTGTACGCGAAGTGCATCCTGCTTTAGCCGTAACCCTCTCAACTTTTTAGCACATGCTATGTGGGTGAAATGATGATACCATGCCAACTTTCAACCTTTTTTAGACTTCATTTGAAGTGCTTTTCAATTTCAGGGTCATTTTGCTCAAACAAATCAGCAAATGCATGAAAAATATCAAGTGAAGTTAGATAGAGTTGAAAATTGATGATGTCAGTTTAATGGTGCATTTTGTACACACAAAAAGGCTGGAGTTCAAATAAGTTCAAGAAAATGAAATGCCTTTCATAACCGATGAGTTTCCATCCGAAACCCCGATACTTCGACAAAGACTGTCTCTTTTGTACGCCAAGTGCATCCTGCTTTTTCCATAACCCTCTCAACTTTTTAGCACATGCTATGTGGGTGAAATGATGATATCATGCCAACTTTCAACCTTTTCAGACTTCATTTGAAGTGCTCTTCAATTTCAGGGTCATTTAGCTCAAAAAAATCAGTAAATGCATGAAAATATCAAATGAAGTCAGAAAGGGTTGAAAACTGATTACGTGTCTTTGAATGGTGCATTTTGAACACACAAAAAGCCTAGCGTTCAAATAAGTTCAAGAGAATGAAATGCCTTTTCTAACCGATGAGTTTCCATCCGAAACCCCGATACTTCGAAAGAGACTGTCCGTTTTGTACGCGAAGTGCATCCTGCTTTCGCTGTAAGCCTCTCAACTTTTTAGCACATGCTACGTGGGTGAAATGATGATACCATGCCAAATTTCAACCTTTTCAGACTTCATTTGAAGTGCTTTTCAATTTCAGGGTCATTTAGCTCATAAAAAATCAGTAAATGCATGAAAAATATCAAATGAAGTCGGAAAGGGTTGAAAAGTGTTGATGTCGCTTTTAATGGTGCATTTTGAACACACAAAAAGCCTGGAGTTCAAATAAGTTCAAGCAAATGAAATGCCTGTTGTAACCGATGAGTTTCCGTCCGAAACCCCGATACTTTGAAAGAGACTCTGCATTTTGTACGCGAAGTGCGTCCTAATTTTTCCGTAACTCTCTCAACTTGTTAACACATGCTATGTGGGTGAAATGATGATACCATGCCAACTTTCAACCTTTTCAGACTTGATTTGAAGTGCTTTTCAATTTCAGGGTCATTTAGCTCAAAAAAATCAGTAAATGCATGAAAAATATCAAATGAAGTCAGATAGGGTTGAAAATTGATTATGTGTCTTTGAATGGTGCATTTTGAACACACAAAAAGCCTGGAGTTCAAATAAGTTCAAGAAAATGAAATGCCTTTTCTAACCGATGAGTTTCCGACCGAAACCCTGATACTTCGAAAGAGATTGTCCGTTTTGTACGCGAAGTGCATCATGCTTTTGTCGTAACCCTCTCAACTTTTTAGCACATGCTATGTGGGTGAAATGATGATACCATGCCAACTTTCAACCTGTTTAGACTTCATTTGAAGTGCTTTTCAATTTCAGGGTCATTTAGCTAAAAAAAATCAATAAATGCATGAAAAATATCAAATGAAGTCAGATAGGGTTGAAAATTTATGATGTGGCTTTTAATGGTGCATTTTGAACACACAAAAATCCTGGAGTCGAAATAAGTTAAAGAAAATGAAATGCCTTTTGTAGCCGATGAGGTTCCGTCCGAAACCCTAATACTTCGAAACAGACTGTCTATATTGTATGCGCAGTGCATCCTGCTTTTTCCGTAACCCTCTCAATTTTGTAGCACATGATATGTGGGTGAAATGATGATACCATACCAACTTTCAACTTTTTCAGACTTCATTTGAAGTATTTTTCAATTTGAAGGTCATTTAGCTCAAAAAAATCAGTGAATGCATGAAAAATATCAAAAGAAGTCAGAAAGGGTTGAAAATTGATGATGTCGCTTTGAGTGGTGCATTTTTAACACACAAAAAGTCTGGAGTTCAAATAAGTCCAAGTCAATGAAATGCCTTTCGTAACCGATGAGTTTCCGTCCGAAACGCCGATAGTTCGAAAGTGACTGTCCGTTTTGTACGCGAAGAGCATCCTGCTTTAGCCGTAACCCTCTCAACTTTTTAGCACATGCTATGTGGGTGAAATGATGATACCATGCCAACTTTCCACCTTTTTTCTACTTCATTTGAAGTTCTTTTCAATTTCAGGGTCATTTAGCTCAAACAAATCAGCAAATGCATGAAAAATATCAAGTGAAGTTAGATAGAGTTGAAAATTGATGATGTCGCTTTAATGGTGCATTTTGTACACACAAAAAGGCTGGAGTTCAAATAAGTTCAAGAAAATGAAATGCCTTTCATAACCGATGAGTTTCCATCCAAAACCCCGATACTTCGACAAAGACTGTCTGTTTTGTACGCCAAGTGCATCCTGCTTTTTCCATAACCCTCTCAAGTTTTTAGCACATGCTATGTGGGTGAAATGATGATACCATGCCAACTTTCAACCTTTTCAGAATTCATTTGAAGTGCTCTTCAATTTCAGGGTCATTTAGATCAAAAAAATTAGTTAATGCATGAAAATATCAAATGAAGTCAGAAAGGGTTGAAAACTGATTACGTGTCTTTGAATGGTGCATTTTGAACACACAAAAAGCCTAGCGTTCAAATAAGTTCAAGAGAATGAAATGCCTTTTGTAACCGATGAGTTTCCATCCGAAACCCCGATACTTCGAAAGAGACTGTCCGTTTGGTACGCGAAGTGCATCCTACTTTCGCTGTAAGCCTCTCAACTTTTTAGCACATGCTATGTGGGTGAAATGATGACACCATGCAAAATTTCAACCTTTTCAGACTTCATTTGAAGTGCTTTTCAATTTCAGGGTCATTTAGCTTAAAAAAATCAGTAAATGCATGAAAATATCAAATGAAGTCAGAAAGGGTTGAAAACTGATTACGTTTCTTTGAATGGTGCATTTTTAACACACAAAAAGCCTAGCGTTCAAGTAAGTTCAAGAGAATGAAATGCCTTTTGTAACCGATGAGTTTCCATCCGAAACCCCGATACTTCGAAAGCGACTGTCCGTTTTGTACGCGAAGTGCATCCTGCTTTCGCTGTAAGCCTCTCAACTTTTTAGCACATGCTATGTGGGTGAAATGATGATACCATGCAAAATTTCAACCTTTTCAGACTTCATTTGAAGTGCTTTTCAATTTCAGGGTCATTTAGCTCATAAAAAATCAGTAAATGCATGAAAAATATCAAATGAAGTCGGAAAGGGTTGAAAAGTTTTGATGTCGCTTTTAATGGTGCATTTTGCACACACAAAAAGCCTGGAGTTCAAATAAGTTCAAGCAAATGAAATGCATTTTGTAACCGATGAGTTTCCGTCCGAAACCCCGATACTTCGAAAGAGACTCTGCATTTTGTACGCGAAGTGCATCCTAATTTTTCCGTAACTCTCCCAACTTGTTAACACATTCTATGTGGGTGAAATGATGATACCATGCCAACTTTCAACCTTTTCAGACTTGATTTGAAGTGCTTTTCAATTTCAGGGTCATTTAGCTCAAAAAAATCAGTAAATGCATGAAAAATATCAAATGAAGTCAGATAGGGTTGAAAATCGATGATGTGTCTTTGAATGGTGCATTTTGAACACATAAAAAGCCTGGAGTTCAAATAAGTTCAAGAAAATGAAATGCCTTTTGTAACCGATGAGTTTCCGTCCGAAACCCTCATACTTTGAAAGAGATTGTTCGTTTTGTACGCGAAGTGCATCATGCTTTTGTCGTAACCCTCTCAACTTTTTAGCACATGCTATGTGGGTGAAATGATGATACCATGCCAACTTTCAACCTTTTCAGACTTGATTTGCTGTGTTTTTCAATTTCAGGGTCATTTAGCTCAAAAAAATCAGTAAATGCATGAAAAATATCAAATGAAGTCAGATAGGGTTGAAAATTTATGATGTGGCTTTTAATGGTGCATTTTGAACACACAAGAATCCTGAAGTTCAAATAAGTTAAAAAAAAGAAATGCCTTTTGTAACCGATGAGGTTCCGTCCGAAACCCTCATACTTCGAAATAGACTGTCCGTTTTGTACGCGCAGTGCATCCTGCTTTGGCCGTAACCCTCTCAATTTTTTAGCACATGCTTTGTGGGTGAAATTATGATACCATGCCAACTTTCAACTTTTTCAGACTTCATTTGAAGTGCTTTTCAGTTTCAGAGTCATTTAGCTCAAAAAAATTAGTAAATGCATGAAAAATATCAAATGAAGTCAGAAAGGGTTGAAAATTGATGATGTGGCTTCGAATGGTGCATTTTGAACACACAAAAAGTGTGGTGTTCAAATAAGTCCAAGAAAATGAAATGCCTTTCGTAACCGATGAGTTTCCGTCCGAAACCCCCATACTTCGAATGAGACTGTCCGTTTTGAACGCCAAGGGCATCCTGCTTTTGCGGTAACCCTCTCAACTTTTTGGCACATGCTATGTGGGTGAAATGATGATACCATGCCAACTTTCAACCTGTTTAGACTTCATTTGAAGTGCTTTTCAATTTCAGGGTCATTTAGCTAAAAATAATCAATAAATGCATGAAAAATATCAAATGAAGTCAGATAGGGTTGAAAATTTAGAATGTGGCTTTTAATGGTGCATGTTGACCACACAAAAATCCTCGAGTTCAATTAAGTTAAAGAAAATGAAATGCCTTTTGTAATCGATGAGGTTCCGTCCGAAACCCCGATACGTCGAAACAGACCGTCCGTATTGTACGCGCAGTGCATCCTTCTTTTGCCGTAACCCTCTCAATTTTTTAGCACATGCTATGTGGGTGAAATAATGATACCATGCCAACTTTCAACTTTTTCAGACTTCATTCGAAGTGCTTTTCAATTTCAGGGTCATTTAGCTAACAAAAAATCAGTAAATGCTTGAACAGTATCAAATTAACTCAGAACAGGTTGAACATTGATGATGTGCTTTGAATGGTGCATTTTCAACACACAAAAAGACTGGAGTTCAAATAAGTTCAAGAAAATGAAATGCCTTTCGTAACCGATGAGTTTCCATCCGAAACCCCGATACTTCGACAAAGACTGTCTGTTTTGTACGCCAAGTGCATCCTGCTTTTGCCATAACCCTCTGAACTTTTTAGCACATGCTACGTGGGTGAAATGATGATACCATGCCAAATTTCAACCTTTTCAGACTTCATTTGAAGTGCTCTTCAATTTCAGGGTCGTTTAGCTCAAAAAAATCAATAAATGCATGAAAAATATCAAATGAAGTCAGATAGGGTTGAAAATTTATGATGTGGCTTTTAATGGTGCATTTTGAACACACAAAAATCCTGGAGTCGAAATAAGTTAAAGAAAATGAAATGCCTTTTGTAGCCGATGAGGTTCCGTCCGAAACCCTGATACTTCAAAACAAACTGTCTATATTGTATGCGCAGTGCATCCTGCTTTTTCCGTAACCCTCTCAATTTTGTAGCACATGATATGTGGGTGAAATGATGATACCATACCAACTTTCAACTTTTTCAGACTTCATTTGAAGTATTTTTCAATTTCAAGGTCATTTAGCTCAAAAAAATCAGTGAATGCATGAAAAATATCAAAAGAAGTCAGAAAGGGTTGAAAATTGATGATGTCTCTTTGAGTGGTGCATTTTTAACACACAAAAAGTCTGGAGTTCAAATAAGTCCAAGTCAATGAAATGCCTTTCGTAACCGATGAGTTTCCGTCCGAAACGCCGATAGTTCGAAAGTGACTGTCCGTTTTGTACGCGAAGTGCATCCTGCTTTAGTCGTAACCCTCTCAACTTTTTAGCACATGCTATGTGGGTGAAATGATGATACCATGCCAACTTTCCACCTTTTTTCGACTTCATTTGAAGTTCTTTTCAGGGTCATTTAGCTCAAACAAATCAGCAAATGCATGAAAAATATCAACTGAAGTTAGATAGAGTTGAAAATTGATGATGTCGCTTTAATGGTGCATTTTGTACACACAAAAAGGCTGGAGTTCAAATAAGTTCAAGAAAATGAAATGCCTTTCATAACCGATGAGTTTCCATCCAAAACCCCGATACTTCGACAAAGACTGTCTGTTTTGTACGCCAAGTGCATCCTGCTTTTTCCATAACCCTCTCAACTTTTTAGCACATGCTATATGGGTGAAATGATGATACCATGCCAACTTTCAACCTTTTCAGAATTCATTTGAAGTGTTCTTCAATTTCAGGGTCATTTAGCTCAAAAAAATCAGTTAATGCATGAAAATATCAAATGAAGTCAGAAAGGGTTGAAAACTGATTACGTGTCTTTGAATGGTGCATTTTGAACACACAAAAAGCCTAGCGTTCAAATAAGTTCAAGAGAATGAAATGCCTTTTGTAACCGATGAGTTTCCATCCGAAACCCCGATACTTCAAAAGAGACTGTCCGTTTGGTACGCGAAGTGCATCCTGCTTTCGCTGTAAGCCTCTCAACTTTTTAGCACATGCTATGTGGGTGAAATGATGACACCATGCCAAATTTCAACCTTTTCAGACTTCATTTGAAGTGCTTTTCAATTTCAGGGTCATTTAGCTTAAAAAAATCAGTAAATGCATGAAAATATCAAATGAAGTCAGAAAGGGTTGAAAACTGATTACGTGTCTTTGAATGGTGCATTTTTAACACACAAAAAGCCTAGCGTTCAAGTAAGTTCAAGAGAATGAAATGCCTTTTGTAACCGATGAGTTTCCATCCGAAACCCCGATACTTCGAAAGCGACTGTCTGTTTTGTACGCGAAGTGCATCCTGCTTTCGCTGTAAGCCTCTCAACTTTTTAGCACATGCTATGTGGGTGAAATGATGATACCATGCCAAATTTCAACCTTTTCAGACTTCATTTGAAGTGCTTTTCAATTTCAGGGTCATTTAGCTCATAAAAAATCAGTAAATGCATGAAAAATATCAAATGAAGTCGGAAAGGGTTGAAAAGTGTTGATGTCGCTTTTAATGGTGCATTTTGCACACACAAAAAGCCTGGAGTTCAAATAAGTTCAAGCAAATGAAATGCCTTTTGTAACCGATGAGTTTCCGTCCGAAACCCCGATACTTCGAAAGAGACTCTGCATTTTGTACGCGAAGTGCATCCTAATTTTTCCGTAACTCTCTCAACTTGTTAACACATGCTATGTGGGTGAAATGATGATACCATGCCAACTTTCAACCTTTTCAGACTTGATTTGAAGTGCTTTTCAATTTCAGGGTCATTTAGCTCAAAAAAATCAGTAAATGCATGAAAAATATCAAATGACGTCAGATAGGGTTGAAAATCGATGATGTGTCTTTGAATGGTGCATTTTGAACACATAAAAAGCCTGGAGTTCAAATAAGTTCAAGAAAATGAAATGCCTTTTGTAACCGATGAGTTTCCGTCCGAAACCCTCATACTTCGAAAGAGATTGTTCGTTTTGTACGCGAAGTGCATCATGCTTTTGTCGTAACCCTCTCAACTTTTTAGCACATGCTATGTGGGTGAAATGATGATACCATGCCAACTTTCAACCTTTTCAGACTTGATTTGATGTGTTTTTCAATTTCAGGGTCATTTAGCTCAAAAAAATCAGTAAATGCATGAAAAATATCAAATGAAGTCAGATAGGGTTGAAAATTTATGATGTGGCTTTTAATGGTGCATTTTGAACACACAAAAATCCTGAAGTTCAAATAAGTTAAAAAAAATGAAATGCCTTTTGTAACCGATGAGGTTCCGTCCGAAACCCTCATACTTCGAAACAGACTGTCCGTTTTGTAGGCGCAGTGCATCCTGCTTTGGCCGTAACCCTCTCAATTTTTTAGCACATGCTATGTGGGTGAAATTATGATACCATGCCAACTTTCAACTTTTTCAGACTTCATTTGAAGTGCTTTTCAATTTCAGAGTCATTTAGCTCGAAAAAATTAGTAAATGCATGAAAAATATCAAATGAAGTCAGAAAGGGTTGAAAATTGATGATGTGGCTTCGAATGGTGCATTTTGAACACACAAAAAGTGTGGTGTTCAAATAAGTCCAAGAAAATGAAATGCCTTTCGTAACCGATGAGTTTCCGTCCGAAACCCCCATACTTCGAATGAGACTGTCCGTTTTGAACGCCAAGGGCATCCTGCTTTTGCGGTAACCCTCTCAACTTTTTGGCACATGCTATGTGGGTGAAATGATGATACCATGCCAACTTTCAACCTGTTTAGACTTCATTTGAAGTGCTTTTCAATTTCAGGGTCATTTAGCTAAAAAAATCAATAAATGCATGAAAAATATCAAATGAAGTCAGATAGGGTTGAAAATTTAGAATGTGGCTTTTAATGGTGCATGTTGACCACACAAAAATCCTGGAGTTCAATTAAGTTAAAGGAAATGAAATGCCTTTTGTAATCGATGAGGTTCCGTCCGAAACCCCGATACTTCGAAACAGACCGTCCGTATTGTACGCGCAGTGCATCCTTCTTTTGCCGTAACCCTCTCAATTTTTTAGCACATGCTATGTGGGTGAAATTATGATACCATGCCAACTTTCAACTTTTTCAGACTTCATTTGAAGTGCTTTTCAATTTCAGGGTCATTTAACTAACAAAAAATCAGTAAATGCATGAAAAGTATCAAATTAACTCAGAACAGGTTGAACATTGATGACGTGGCTTTGAATGGTGCATTTTGAACACACAAAAAGACTGGAGTTCAAATAAGTTCAAGAAAATGAAATGCCTTTTGTAACCGATGAGGTTCCGTCCGAAACCCCGATACTTCGAAAGAGACTGTTCGTTTTGTACGCGAAGTGCATCCTGCTTTCGCGGTAACCCTCTCAACTTTTTAGCACATGCTATGTGTATGAAATGATGATACCATGCCAACTTTCGACCTTTTCAGACTTCATTTGAAGTACTTTTCAATTTGAGGGTCATTTAGCTTAAAAAAATCAATAAATGCATGAAAAATATCAAATGAAGTCAGATAGGGTTGAAAATTGATGATGTGTATTTGAATGGTGCATTTTGAACACACAAAAAGCCTAGCGTTCAAATAAGTTCAAGAAAATGAAATGCCTTTTGTAACCGATGAGTTTCCGTCCAAAACCCCGATACATCGAAAGAGATTGTCCGTTTTGTACGCGCAGTGCATCCTGCTTTTGCTGTAACCCTCTCAAATTTTAGCACATGCTATGTGGGTGAAATGATGATACCATGCCAACTTTGAACCTTTTTAGGCTTAATTTGAAGTGCTTTTCAATTTCAGGGTGAATTAGCTCAAAAAAAATCAGTAAATGCATGAAAAATA
The DNA here is from genome assembly GCA_022496015.1 of Hordeum marinum. Taxonomy (NCBI): domain Eukaryota; kingdom Viridiplantae; phylum Streptophyta; class Magnoliopsida; order Poales; family Poaceae; genus Hordeum; species Hordeum marinum. Next base: position 561,830,831 of record CM039678.1, read on the forward strand.
TCAAGTGAAGTCAGATAGAGTTGAAAATTGATGATGTGACTTTAATGGTGCATTTTGAACACACAAAAAGTCTGGAGTTCAAATAAGTCCAAGTCAATGAAATGCCTTTCGTAACCGATGAGTTTCCATCCGAAACTCTGATAGTTCGAAAGTGACTGTCCGTATTGTACGCGAAGTGCATCCTGCTTTAGCCGTAACCCTCTCAACTTTTTAGCACATGATATGTGGGTGAAATGATGATACCATGCCAACTTTCAACCTTTTTTAGACTTCATTTGAAGTGCTTTTCAATTTCAGGGTCATTTAGCTCAAACAAATCAGGAAATGCATGAAAAATATCAAGTGAAGTTAGATAGAGTTGAAAATTGATGATGTCGCTTTAATGGTGCATTTTGAAAACACAAAAAGGCTGGAGTTCAAATAAGTTCAAGAAAATGAAATGCCTTTCATAACCGATGAGTTTCCATCCGAAACCCCGATACTTCGACAAAGACTGTCTGTTTTGTACGCCAAGTGCATCCTGCTTTTTCCATAACCCTCTCAACTTTTTAGCACATGCTCTGTGGGTGAATTGATAATACCATGCCAACTTTCAACCTTTTCAGACTTCATTTGAAGTGCTCTTCAATTTCAGGGTCATTTAGCTCAAAAAAATCAGTAAATGCATGAAAATATCAAATGAAGTCAGAAAGGGTTGAAAACTGATTACGTGTCTTTGAATGGTGCATTTTGAACACACAAAAAGCCTAGCGTTCAAATAAGTTCAAGAGAATGAAATGCCTTTTGTAACCGATGAGTTTCCATCCGAAACCCCGATACTTCAAAAGAGACTGTCCGTTTGGTACGCGTAGTGCATCCTTCTTTCGCTGTAAGCCTCTCAACTTTTTAGCACATGCTATGTGGGTGAAATGATGATACCATGCCAAATTTCAACCTTTTCAGACTTCCTTTGAAGTGCTTTTCAATTTCAGGGTCATTTAGCTCAAAAAATCAGTAAATGCATGAAAAATATCAAATGAAGTCGGAAAGGGTTGAAAAGTGTTGATGTCGCTTTTAATGGTGCATTTTGAACAGACAAAAAGCCTGGAGTTCAAATAAGTTCAAGCAAATGAAATGCCTTTTGTAACCGATGTGTTTCCGTCCGAAACCCCGATACTTCGAAAGAGACTCTCCATTTTATACGCGAAGTGCATCCTTATTTTTCCGTAACTCTCTCAACTTGTTAACACATGCTATGTGGGTGAAATGATGATAACATGCCAACTTTCAACCTTTTCAGACTTGATTTGAAGTGCTTTTCAATTTCAGGGTCATTTAGCTCAAAAAAATCAGTAAATGCATGAAAAATATCAAATGAAGTGAGATAGGGTTGAAAATCGATGATGTGTCTTTGAATGGTGCATTTTGAACACACAAAAAGCCTGGAGTTCAAATAAGTTCAAGAAAATGAAATGCCTTTTGTAACCGATGCGTTTCCGTCCGAAACCCTGATACTTCGAAAGATATTGCCCGTTTTGTACGCGAAGTGCATCATGCTTTTGTCGTAACCCTCTCAACTTTTGAACACATGCTATGTGGGTGAAATGATGATACCATGCCAACTTTCAACCTTTTCAGACTTGATTTGATGTGTTTTTCAATTTCGGGGTCATTTAGCTCAAAAAAATCAGTAAATGCATGAAAAATATCAAATGAAGTCAGATAGGGTTGAAAATTTAAGATGTGGCTTTTAATGGTGCATTTTGAACACACAAAAATCCTGGAGTTCAAATAAGTTAAAGAAAATGAAATGCCTTTTGTAACCGATGAGGTTCCGTCCGAAACCCTGATACTTCGAAACAGACTGTCCGTTTTGTACGCGCAGTGCAGACTGTCCGAAACCCTCTCAATTTTTTAGCACATGCTATGTGGGTGAAATTATGATACCATGCCAACTTTCAACTTTTTCAGACTTCATTTGTAGTGCTTTTCAATTTCAGAGTCATTTAGCTCAAAAAAATCAGTAAATGCATGAAAAATATCAAATGAAGTCAGAAAGGGTTGAAAATTGATGATGTGGCTTTGAATGGTGCATTTTGAACACACAAAAAGTCTGGTGTTCAAATAAGTCCAAGAAAATGAAATGCCTTTCGTAACCGATGAGTTTGCGTCCGAAACCCCCATACTTCGAATGAGACTGTCCGTTTTGAACGCCAAGGGCATCCTGCTTTTGCGGTAACCCTCTCAACTTTTTAGCACATGCTATGTGGGTGAAATAATGATACCATATCAACTTTCAACCTGTTTAGACTTCATTTGAAGTGCTTTTCAATTTCAGGGTCATTTAGCTAAAAAAAATCAATAAATGCATGAAAAATATCAAATGAAGTCAGATAGGGTTGAAAATTTAGAATGTGGCTTTTAATGGTGCATTTTGAACACTCAAAAATCCTGGAGTTCAATTAAGTTAAAGAAAATGAAATGCCTTTTGTAACCTCTGAGGTTCCGTCCGAAACCCCGATACTTCGAAACAGACTGTCCGTATTGTACGCGCAGTGCATCCTTCTTTTGCCGTAACCCTCTCAATTTTTTAGCACATGCTATTCGGGTGAAATTATGATACCATGCCAACTTTCAACTTTTTCAGACTTCATTTGAAGTGCTTTTCAATTTCAGGGTCATTTAGCTAACAATAAAATCAGTAAATGCATGAAAAGTATCAAATTAACTCAGAACAGGTTGAAAATTGATGATGTGGCTTTGAATGGTGCATTTTGAACACACAAAAAGACTAGAGTTCAAATAAGTTCACGAAAATGAAATGCCTTTTGTAACGAATGAGTTTCCGTCCGAAACCTCGATACTTCGACAAAGATTGTCCGTTTTGTACGCCAAGTGCATCCTTCTTTTGCCATAACCCTCTAAACTTTTTAGCACATGCTATGTGGGTGAAATTATGATACCATGCCAACTTTACACCTTTTCAGACTTCATTTGAAGTGCTTTTCAATTTCAGGGTCATTTAACTCAAAAAAATCAGTAAATGCATGAAAAATATCAAAAGAAGTCAGAAAAGGTTGAAAATTTATTAGTGTCTTTGAATGGTTCATTTTGAACACACAAAAAGCCTAGCGTTCAAAGAAGTACAAGAAAATGAAATGCCTTTTGTAACCGATGACGTTCCGTCCGAAACCCCGATACTTCGAAAGAGACTGTCCGTTTTGTACGCGAAGTGCATCCTGCTTTCGCTGTAACCCTCTCAACTTTTTAGCACATGCTATGTGGATGAAATGATGATACCATGCCAACTTTCAACCTTTTCAGACTTCATTTGAAGTGCTTTTCAGTTTCAGGGTCATTTAGCTTAAAAAAATCAATAAATGCACGAAAAATATCAAATGAAGTCAGATAGGGTTGAAAATTGATGATGTGTCTTTGAATGGTGCATTTTGAACACACAAAAAGCCTAGTGTTCAAACAAGTTCAATAAAATGAAATGCCTTTTGTAACCGATGAGTTTCCGTCCAAAACCCCGATACATCGAAAGAGATTGTCCGTTTTGTACGCGCAGTGCATCCTGCTTTTGCCGTAACCCTCTCAATTTTGTAGCACATGCTATGTGGGTGAAATGATGATACCATGCCAACTTTGAACCTTTTCAGACTTAATTTGAAGTGCTTTTCAATTATAGGGTCATTTAGCTCAAAAAAATCAGTAAATGCATGAAAAATATCAAGTGAAGTCAGATAGAGTTGAAAATTGATGATGTGGCTTTAATGGTGCATTTTGAACACACAAAAAGCCTGGAGTCCAAATAAGTTCAAGAAAATGAAATGCCTTTTATAACCGATGAGTTTCCGTTTGAAACCACGATACTTCGAAATAGACTGTCCGTTTTGTACGCGAAGTGCATCCTGATTTTGTCGTAACCCTCTCAACTTTTTAGCACATGCTATGTGGGTGAAATGATGATACCATGCCAACTTTCAACCTTTTCACACTTGATTTGATGTGCTTTTCAATTTCAGGGTCGTTTAGCTCAGAAAAATTAGTAAATGCATGAAAAATATCAAATGAACTCAGAACGGGTTGAAAATGGATGATGTGGCTTTGAATGGTGCATTTTGAACACACAAAAAGCCTGGAGTTCAAATAAGTTAAAGAAAATGAAATGCCTTTTGTAACCGATGAGTTTCCGTCCGAAACCCCGATACTTCGACAAAGACTGTCTGTTTTGTACGCCAAGTGCTTCCTACTTTTTCCATAACCCTCTCAACTTTTTAGCACATGCTATGTGGGTGAAATGATGATACCTTGCCAACTTTCAACCTTTTCAGACTTCATTTGAAGTGCTCTTCAATTTCAGGTTCATTTAGCTCAAAAAAATCAGTTAATGCATGAAAATATCAAATGAAGTCAGAAAGGGTTGAAAACTGATTATGTGTCTTTGAATGGTGCATTTTGAACACCCAAAAAGCCTAGCATTCAAATAAGTTCAAGAAAATGAAATGTCTTTTGTAACCGATGAGTTTCTATTCGAAACCCCGATACTTCGAAAGAGACTGTTTGTCTTGTACGCGAAGTGCATCCTGCTTTCGCTGTAAGACTCTCAACTTTTTAGCACATGCTATGTGGGTGAAATGATGATACCATGCCAAATTTCAACCTTTTCAGACTTCATTTGAAGTGCTTTTCAATTTCATGGACATTTAGCTCAAAAACAATCAGAAAAATCATGAAAAATATAAAATGAAGTCAGAAAGGGTTAAAAAGTGATGATGTCGCTTTTAATGGTGCATTTTGAACACACTAAAAGCCTGGAGTTCAAATAACTTCAAGCAAATGAAATGCCTTTTGTAACCGATGAGTTTCTGTCCGAAACCCCGATACTTCGAAAGAGACTCTCCATTTTGTACGCGAAGTGCATCCTAATTTTTCCGTAACTCTCTCAACTTGTTAACACATGCTATGTTGGTGAAATAAAGATACCATGCCAACTTTCAACCTTTTCAGACTTGATTTGAAGTGCTTTTCAATTTCAGGGTCATTTAGCTCAAAAAAATCAGTAAATGCATGAAAAATATCAAATGAAGTCAGATAGGGTTGAAAATCGATGATGTGTCTTTGAATGGTTCATTCTGAACACACAAAAATCTTGGAGTTCAAAAAAGTTCAAGAAAATGAAATGCCTTTTGTAACCGATGAGTTTCTGTCCGAAACATTGATACTTCGAAAGAGAATGTCTATTTTGTACGCGAAGTGCATCATGCTTTTGTCGTCACCCTATCAACTTTTTAACACATGCTATGTGGGTGAAATGATGATACCATGCCAACTTTCAACCTTTTCAGACATGATTTGATGCGCTTTTCAATTTTAGGGTCATTTAGCTCAAAAAAAAAATTAAATGCATGAAAAATATCAAATGAAGTTAGATAGGGTTGAAAAATTATGATGTGGCTTTGAATGATGCATTTTGAACACACAAAAATCCTGGAGTTCAAATAAGTTAAAGAAAATGAAATGCCTTTTGTAGCCGATGAGGTTCCGTCCGAAACCCTGATACTTCGAAACAGACTGTCCGTTTTGTACGCGCAGCGCATCCTGCTTTTGCCGTAACCCTCTCAATTTTGTAGCACATGCTATGTGGGTGAAATGATGATACCATGCCAACTTTCAACTAGTTCAGACTTCATTTGAAGTATTTTTCAATTTCAAGGTCATTTAGCTCAAAAAAATCAGTGAATGCATGAAAAATATCAAAAGAAGTCAGAAAGGGTTGAAAACTGATTATGTGTCTTTGAATGGTGCATTTTGAACACACAAAAAGCCTAGCGTTCAAATAAGTTCAAGAAAATGAAATGCCTTTTGTAGCCGATGAGTTTCTATCCGAAACCCCGATACTTCGAAAGAGACTATTTGTCTTGTACGCGAAGTGCATCCTGCTTTCGCTGTAAGCCTCTCAACTTTTTAGCCCATGCTATGTGGTTGAAATGATGATACCATGCCAACTTTCAACCTTTTCACACTTGATTTGATGTGCTTTTCAATTTCAGGGTCGTTTAGCTCAGAAAAATTAGTAAATGCATGAAAAATATCAAATGAACTCAGAATGGGTTGAAAATGGATGATGTGGCTTTGAATGGTGCATTTTGAACACACAAAAAGCCTGGAGTTCAAATAAGTTAAAGAAAATGAAATGCCTTTTGTAACCGATGAGTTTCCGTCCGAAACCCCGATACTTCGACATGACTGTCTGTTTTGTACGCCAAGTGCTTCCTACTTTTTCCATAACCCTCTCAACTTTTTAGCACATGCTATGTGGGTGAAATGATGATACCATGCCAACTTTCAACCTTTTCAGACTTCATTTGAAGTGCTCTTCAATTTCAGGTTCATTTAGCTCAAAAAAATCAGTTAATGCATGAAAATATCAAATGAAGTCAGAAAGGGTTGAAAACTGATTATGTGTCTTTGAATGGTGCATTTTGAACACCCAAAAAGCCTAGCATTCAAATAAGTTCAAGAAAATGAAATGTCTTTTGTAACCGATGAGTTTCTATTCGAAACCCCGATACTTCGAAAGAGACTGTTTGTCTTGTACGCGAAGTGCATCCTGCTTTCGCTATAAGCCTCTCAACTTTTTAGCACATGCTATGTGGGTGAAATGATGATACCATGCCAAATTTCAACCTTTTCAGACTTCATTTGAAGTGCTTTTCAATTTCAGGGACATTTAGCTCAAAAACAATCAGAAAAATCATGAAAAATATAAAATGAAGTCAGAAAGGGTTAAAAAGTGATGATGTCGCTTTTAATGGTGCATTTTGAACACACTAAAAGCCTGGAGTTCAAATAACTTCAAGCAAATGAAATGCCTTTTGTAACCGATGAGTTTCTGTCCGAAACACCGATACTTCGAAAGAGACTCTCCATTTTGTACGCGAAGTGCATCCTAATTTTTCCGTAACTCTCTCAACTTGTTAACACATGCTATGTTGGTGAAATAATGATACCATGCCAACTTTCAACCTTTTTAGACTTGATTTGAAGTGCTTTTCAATTTCAGGGTCATTTAGCTCAAAAAAATCAGTAAATGCATGAAAAATATCAAATGAAGTCAGATAGGGTTGAAAATCGATGATGTGTCTTTGAATGGTTCATTCTGAACACACAAAAATCTTGGAGTTCAAAAAAGTTCAAGAAAATGAAATGCCTTTTGTAACCGATGAGTTTCTGTCCGAAACATTGATACTTCGAAAGAGAATGTCTATTTTGTACGCGAAGTGCATCATGCTTTTGTCGTCACCCTATCAACTTTTTAACACATGCTATGTGGGTGAAATGATGATACCATGCCAACTTTCAACCTTTTCAGACATGATTTGATGCGCTTTTCAATTTTAGGGTCATTTAGCTCAAAAAAATAATTAAATGCATGAAAAATATCAAATGAAGTTAGATAGGGTTGAAAATTTATGACGTGGCTTTGAATGGTGCATTTTGAACACACAAAAATCCTGGAGTTCAAATAAGTTAAAGAAAATGAAATGCCTTTTGTAGCCGATGAGGTTCCGTCCGAAACCCTGATACTTCGAAACAGACTGTCCGTTTTGTACGCGCAGCGCATCCTGCTTTTGCCGTAACCCTCTCAATTTTGTAGCACATGCTATGTGGGTGAAATGATGATACCATGCCAACTTTCAACTAGTTCAGACTTCATTTGAAGTATTTTTCAATTTCAAGGTCATTTAGCTCAAAAAAATCAGTGAATGCATGAAAAATATCAAAAGAAGTCAGAAAGGGTTGAAAACTGATTATGTGTCTTTGAATGGTGCATTTTGAACACACAAAAAGCCTAGCGTTCAAATAAGTTCAAGAAAATGAAATGCCTTTTGTAACCGATGAGTTTCTATCCGAAACCCCGATACTTCGAAAGAGACTATTTGTCTTGTACGCGAAGTGCATCCTGCTTTCGCTGTAAGCCTCTCAACTTTTTAGCCCATGCTATGTGGGTGAAATGATGATACCATGCCAAATTTCAACCTTTTCAGACTTCATTTGAAGTGCTTTTCAATTTAAGGGACATTTAGCTCAAAAACAATCAGTCAAATCATGAAAAATATAAAATGAAGTCAGAAAGGGTTAAAAAGTGATGATGTCGCTTTTAATGGTGCATTTTGAACACACAAAAAGCCTGTAGTTCAAATAAGTTCAAGCAAATGAAATGCCTTTTGTAACCGATGAGTTTCCGTCTGAAACCCCGATACTTCGAAAGAGAATCTCCATTTTGTACGCGAAGTGCATCCTAATTTTTCCGTAACTCTCTCAACTTGTTAACACATGCTATGTTGGTGAAATAATGATACCATGCCAACTTTCAACCTTTTCAGACTTGATTTGAAGTGCTTTTCAATTTCAGGGTCATTTAGCTCAAAAAAATCAGTAAATGAATGAAAAATATCAAATGAAGTCAGATAGGGTTGAAAATCGATGATGTGTCTTTGAATGGTTCATTTTGAACACACAAAAATCTTGGAGTTCAAAAAAGTTCAATAAAATGAAATGCCTTTTGTAACCGATGAGTTTCTGTCCGAAACATTGATACTTCGAAAGAGAATGTCTATTTTGTACGCGAAGTGCATCATGCTTTTGTCGTCACCCTATCAACTTTTTAACACATGCTATGTGGGTGAAATGATGATACCATGCCAACTTTCAACCTTTTCAGACATGATTTGATGCGGTTTTCAATTTTAGGGTCATTTAGCTCAAAAAAAATAATTAAATGCATGAAAAATATCAAATGAAGTTACATAGGGTTGAAAAATTATGATGTGGCTTTGAATGGTGCATTTTGAACACACAAAAATCCTGGAGTTCAAATAAGTTAAAGAAAATGAAATGCCTTTTGTAGCCGATGAGGTTCCGTCCGAAACCCTGATACTTCGAAACAGACTGTCCGTTTTGTACGCGCAGCGCATCCTGCTTTTGCCGTAACCCTCTCAATTTTGTAGCACATGCTATGTGGGTGAAATGATGATACCATGCCAACTTTCAACTAGTTCAGACTTCATTTGAAGTATTTTTCAATTTCAAGGTCATTTAGCTCAAAAAAATCAGTGAATGCATGAAAAATATCAAAAGAAGTCAGAAAGGGTTGAAAACTGATTATGTGTCTTTGAATGGTGCATTTTGAACACACAAAAAGCCTAGCGTTCAAATAAGTTCAAGAAAATGAAATGCCTTTTGTAACCGATGAGTTTCTATCCGAAACCCCGATACTTCGAAAGAGACTATTTGTCTTGTACGCGAAGTGCATCCTGCTTTCGCTGTAAGCCTCTCAACTTTTTAGCCCATGCTATGTGGGTGAAATGATGATACCATGCCAAATTTCAACCTTTTCAGACTTCATTTGAAGTGCTTTTCAATTTAAGGGACATTTAGCTCAAAAACAATCAATCAAATCATGAAAAATATAAAATGAAGTCAGAAAGGGTTAAAAAGTGATGATGTCGCTTTTAATGGTGCATTTTGAACACACAAAAAGCCTGTAGTTCAAATAAGTTCAAGCAAATGAAATGCCTTTTGTAACCGATGAGTTTCCGTCTGAAACCCCGATACTTCGAAAGAGAATCTCCATTTTGTACGCGAAGTGCATCCTAATTTTTCCGTAACTCTCTCAACTTGTTAACACATGCTATGTTGGTAAAAATAATGATACCATGCCAACTTTCAACCTTTTCAGACTTGATTTGAAGTGCTTTTCAATTTCAGGGTCATTTAGCTCAAAAAAATCAGTAAATGCATGAAAAATATCAAATGAAGTCAGATAGGGTTGAAAATCGATGATGTGTCTTTGAACGGTTCATTTTGAACACTCAAAAATCTTGGAGTTCAAAAAAGTTCAAGAAAATGAAATGCCTTTTGTAACCGATGAGTTTCTGTCCGAAACCCTGATACTTCGAAAGAGATTGTCCGTTTTGTACGCGAAGTGCATCATGCTTTTTTCGTCACCCTCTCAACTTTTTAACACATGCTATGTGGGTGAAATGATGATACCATGCCAACTTTCAACCTTTTCAGACATGATTTGAAGTGCTTTTCAATTTTAGGGTCATTTAGCTCAAAAAAATCAGTAAATGCATGAAAAATATCAAATGAAGTCAGAAAGGGTTGAAAATTGATGATGTGGCTTTTAATGGTGCATTTTGAACACACAAAAAGTCTGGTGTTCAAATAAGTCCAAGAAAATGAAATGCCTTTCGTAACCGATGAGTTTGCGTCCGAAACCCCCATACTTCGAATGAGACTGTCCGTTTTGAACGCCAAGGGCATCCTGCTTTTGCGGTAACCCTCTCAACTTTTTAGCACATGCTATGTGGGTGAAATGATGATATCATATCAACTTTCAACCTGTTTAGACTTCATTTGAAGTGCTTTTCAATTTCAGGGTCATTTAGCTAAAAAAAATCAATAAACGCATGAAAAATATCAAATGAAGTCAGAAAGGGTTAAAAAGTGCTGATGTCGCTTTTAATGGTGCATTTTGAACACACTAAAAGCCTGGAGTTCAAATAACTTCAAGCAAATGAAATGCCTTTTGTAACCGATGAGTTTCTGTCCGAAACCCCGATACTTCGAAAGAGACTCTCCATTTTGTACGCGAAGTGCATCCTAATTTTTCCGTAACTCTATCAACTTGTTAACACATGCTATGTTGGTGAAATAATGATACCATGCCAACTTTCAACCTTTTCAGACTTGATTTGAAGTGCTTTTCAATTTCAGGGTCATTTAGCTCAAAAAAATCAGTAAATGCATGAAAAATATCAAATGAAGTCAGATAGGGTTGAAAATCGATGATGTGTCTTTGAATGGTTCATTTTGAACACACAAAAATATTGGAGTTCAAAAAAGTTCAAGAACATGAAATGCCTTTTGTAACCGATGAGTTTCTGTCCGAAACATTGATACTTCGAAAGAGAATGTCTGTTTTGTACGCAAAGTGCATCATGCTTTTGTCGTCACCCTATCAACTTTTTAACACATGCTATGTGGGTGAAATGATGATACCATGCCAACTTTCAACCTTTTCAGACATGATTTGATGCGCTTTTCAATTTTAGGGTCATTTAGCTCAAAAAAATAATTAAATGCATGAAAAATATCAAATGAAGTCAGATAGGGTTGAAAATTTATGATTTGGCTTTGAATGGTGCATTTTGAACACACAAAAATCCTGGAGTTCAAGTAAGTTAAAGAAAATGAAATGCCTTTTGTAGCCGATGAGGTTCCGTCCGAAACCCTGATACTTCGAAACAGACTGTCCGTTTTGTACGCGCAGCGCATCCTGCTTTTGCCGTAACCCTCTCAATTTTGTAGCACATGCTATGTGGGTGAAATGATGATACCATGCCAACTTTCAACTAGTTCAGACTTCATTTGAAGTATTTTTCAATTTCAAGGTCATTTAGCTCAAAAAAATCAGTGAATGCATGAAAAATATCAAAAGAAGTCAGAAAGGGTTGAAAACTGATTACGTGTCTTTGAATGGTGCATTTTGAACACACAAAAAGCCTAGCGTTCAAATAAGTTCAAGAAAATGAAATGCCTTTTGTAACCGATGAGTTTCTATCCGAAACCCCGATACTTCGAAAGAGACTATTTGTCTTGTACGCGAAGTGCATCCTGCTTTCGCTGTAAGCCTCTCAACTTTTTATCCCATGCTATGTGGGTGAAATGATGATACCATGCCAAATTTCAACCTTTTCAGAATTCATTTGAAATGCTTTTCAATTTTAGGGACATTTAGCTCAAAAAAAATCAGTCAAATCATGAAAAATATAAAATGAAGTCAGAAAGGGTTAAAAAGTGATGATGTCGCTTTTAATGGTGCATTTTGAACACACAAAAAGCCTGGAGTTCAAATAAGTTCAAGCAAATGAAATGCCTTTTGTAACCGATGAGTTTCCGTCTGAAACCCCCGATACTTCGAAAGAGAATCTCCATTTTGTACGCGAAGTGCATCCTAATTTTTCCGTAACTCTCTCAACTTGTTAACACATGCTATGTTGGTGAAATAATGATACCATGCCAACTTTCGACCTTTTCAGACTTGATTTGAAGTGCTTTTCAATTTCAGGGTCATTTAGCTCAAAAAAATCAGTAAATGCATGAAAAATATCAAATGAAGTCAGATAGGGTTGAAAATCGATGATGTGTCTTTGAACGGTTCATTTTGAACACTCAAAAATCTTGGAGTGCCATGCTATGTGGGTGAAATTATGATACCATGCTATGTGGGTGAAATTATGATACCATGCCAACTTTCAACTTTTTCAGACTTCATTTGTAGTGCTTTTCAATTTCAGAGTCATTTAGCTCAAAAAAATCAGTAAATGCATGAAAAATATCAAATGAAGTCAGAAAGGGTTGAAAATTGATGATGTGGCTTTGAATGGTGCATTTTGAACACACAAAAAGTCTGGTGTTCAAATAAGTCCAAGAAAATGAAATGCCTTTCGTAACCGATGAGTTTGCGTCCGAAACCCCCATACTTCGAAAGAGATTGTCCGTTTTGTACGCGAAGTGCATCATGCTTTTTTCGTCACCCTCTCAACTTTTTAGCACATGCTATGTGGGTGAAATAATGATACCATATCAACTTTCAACCTGTTTAGACTTCATTTGAAGTGCTTTTCAATTTCAGGGTCATTTAGCTAAAAAAAATCAATAAATGCATGAAAAATATCAAATGAAGTCAGATAGGGTTGAAAATTTAGAATGTGGCTTTTAATGGTGCATTTTGAACACTCAAAAATCCTGGAGTTCAATTAAGTTAAAGAAAATGAAATGCCTTTTGTAACCTCTGAGGTTCCGTCCGAAACCCCGATACTTCGAAACAGACTGTCCGTATTGTACGCGCAGTGCATCCTTCTTTTGCCGTAACCCTCTCAATTTTTTAGCACATGCTATTCGGGTGAAATTATGATACCATGCCAACTTTCAACTTTTTCAGACTTCATTTGAAGTGCTTTTCAATTTCAGGGTCATTTAGCTAACAATAAAATCAGTAAATGCATGAAAAGTATCAAATTAACTCAGAACAGGTTGAAAATTGATGATGTGGCTTTGAATGGTGCATTTTGAACACACAAAAAGACTAGAGTTCAAATAAGTTCACGAAAATGAAATGCCTTTTGTAACGAATGAGTTTCCGTCCGAAACCTCGATACTTCGACAAAGATTGTCCGTTTTGTACGCCAAGTGCATCCTTCTTTTGCCATAACCCTCTAAACTTTTTAGCACATGCTATGTGGGTGAAATTATGATACCATGCCAACTTTACACCTTTTCAGACTTCATTTGAAGTGCTTTTCAATTTCAGGGTCATTTAACTCAAAAAAATCAGTAAATGCATGAAAAATATCAAAAGAAGTCAGAAAAGGTTGAAAATTTATTAGTGTCTTTGAATGGTTCATTTTGAACACACAAAAAGCCTAGCGTTCAAAGAAGTACAAGAAAATGAAATGCCTTTTGTAACCGATGACGTTCCGTCCGAAACCCCGATACTTCGAAAGAGACTGTCCGTTTTGTACGCGAAGTGCATCCTGCTTTGGCTGTAACCCTCTCAACTTTTTAGCACATGCTATGTGGATGAAATGATGATACCATGCCAACTTTCAACCTTTTCAGACTTCATTTGAAGTGCTTTTCAGTTTCAGGGTCATTTAGCTTAAAAAAATCAATAAATGCACGAAAAATATCAAATGAAGTCAGATAGGGTTGAAAATTGATGATGTGTCTTTGAATGGTGCATTTTGAACACACAAAAAGCCTAGTGTTCAAACAAGTTCAATAAAATGAAATGCCTTTTGTAACCGATGAGTTTCCGTCCAAAACCCCGATACATCGAAAGAGATTGTCCGTTTTGTACGCGCAGTGCATCCTGCTTTTGCCGTAACCCTCTCAATTTTGTAGCACATGCTATGTGGGTGAAATGATGATACCATGCCAACTTTGAACCTTTTCAGACTTAATTTGAAGTGCTTTTCAATTATAGGGTCATTTAGCTCAAAAAAATCAGTAAATGCATGAAAAATATCAAGTGAAGTCAGATAGAGTTGAAAATTGATGATGTGGCTTTAATGGTGCATTTTGAACACACAAAAAGCCTGGAGTCCAAATAAGTTCAAGAAAATGAAATGCCTTTTATAACCGATGAGTTTCCGTTTGAAACCACGATACTTCGAAATAGACTGTCCGTTTTGTACGCGAAGTGCATCCTGATTTTGTCGTAACCCTCTCAACTTTTTAGCAGATGCTATGTGGGTGAAATGATGATACCATGCCAACTTTCAACCTTTTCACACTTGATTTGATGTGCTTTTCAATTTCAGGGTCGTTTAGCTCAGAAAAATTAGTAAATGCATGAAAAATATCAAATGAACTCAGAACGGGTTGAAAATGGATGATGTGGCTTTGAATGGTGCATTTTGAACACACAAAAATCCTGGAGTTCAAATAAGTTAAAGAAAATGAAATGCCTTTTGTAACCGATGAGTTTCCGTCCGAAACCCCGATACTTCGACAAAGACTGTCTGTTTTGTACGCCAAGTGCTTCCTACTTTTTCCATAACCCTCTCAACTTTTTAGCACATGCTATGTGGGTGAAATGATGATACCATGCCAACTTTCAACCTTTTCAGACTTCATTTGAAGTGCTCTTCAATTTCAGGTTCATTTAGCTCAAAAAAATCAGTTAATGCATGAAAATATCAAATGAAGTCAGAAAGGGTTGAAAACTGATTATGTGTCTTTGAATGGTGCATTTTGAACACCCAAAAAGCCTAGCATTCAAATAAGTTCAAGAAAATGAAATGTCTTTTGTAACCGATGAGTTTCTATTCGAAACCCCGATACTTCGAAAGAGACTGTTTGTCTTGTACGCGAAGTGCATCCTGCTTTCGCTGTAAGACTCTCAACTTTTTAGCACATGCTATGTGGGTGAAATGATGATACCATGCCAAATTTCAACCTTTTCAGACTTCATTTGAAGTGCTTTTCAATTTCATGGACATTTAGCTCAAAAACAATCAGAAAAATCATGAAAAATATAAAATGAAGTCAGAAAGGGTTAAAAAGTGATGATGTCGCTTTTAATGGTGCATTTTGAACACACTAAAAGCCTGGAGTTCAAATAACTTCAAGCAAATGAAATGCCTTTTGTAACCGATGAGTTTCTGTCCGAAACCCCGATACTTCGAAAGAGACTCTCCATTTTGTACGCAAAGTGCATCCTAATTTTTCCGTAACTCTCTCAACTTGTTAACACATGCTATGTTGGTGAAATAATGATACCATGCCAACTTTCAACCTTTTCAGACTTGATTTGAAGTGCTTTTCAATTTCAGGGTCATTTAGCTCAAAAAAATCAGTAAATGCATGAAAAATATCAAATGAAGTCAGATAGGGTTGAAAATCGATGATGTGTCTTTGAATGGTTCATTCTGAACACACAAAAATCTTGGAGTTCAAAAAAGTTCAAGAAAATGAAATGCCTTTTGTAACCGATGAGTTTCTGTCCGAAACATTGATACTTCGAAAGAGAATGTCTATTTTGTACGCGAAGTGCATCATGCTTTTGTCGTCACCCTATCAACTTTTTAACACATGCTATGTGGGTGAAATGATGATACCATGCCAACTTTCAACCTTTTCAGACATGATTTGATGCGCTTTTCAATTTTAGGGTCATTTAGCTCAAAAAAAAAATTAAATGCATGAAAAATATCAAATGAAGTTAGATAGGGTTGAAAAATTATGATGTGGCTTTGAATGATGCATTTTGAACACACAAAAATCCTGGAGTTCAAATAAGTTAAAGAAAATGAAATGCCTTTTGTAGCCGATGAGGTTCCGTCCGAAACCCTGATACTTCGAAACAGACTGTCCGTTTTGTACGCGCAGCGCATCCTGCTTTTGCCGTAACCCTCTCAATTTTGTAGCACATGCTATGTGGGTGAAATGATGATACCATGCCAACTTTCAACTAGTTCAGACTTCATTTGAAGTATTTTTCAATTTCAAGGTCATTTAGCTCAAAAAAATCAGTGAATGCATGAAAAATATCAAAAGAAGTCAGAAAGGGTTGAAAACTGATTATGTGTCTTTGAATGGTGCATTTTGAACACACAAAAAGCCTAGCGTTCAAATAAGTTCAAGAAAATGAAATGCCTTTTGTAGCCGATGAGTTTCTATCCGAAACCCCGATACTTCGAAAGAGACTATTTGTCTTGTACGCGAAGTGCATCCTGCTTTCGCTGTAAGCCTCTCAACTTTTTAGCCCATGCTATGTGGTTGAAATGATGATACCATGCCAACTTTCAACCTTTTCACACTTGATTTGATGTGCTTTTCAATTTCAGGGTCGTTTAGCTCAGAAAAATTAGTAAATGCATGAAAAATATCAAATGAACTCAGAATGGGTTGAAAATGGATGATGTGGCTTTGAATGGTGCATTTTGAACACACAAAAAGCCTGGAGTTCAAATAAGTTAAAGAAAATGAAATGCCTTTTGTAACCGATGAGTTTCCGTCCGAAACCCCGATACTTCGACATGACTGTCTGTTTTGTACGCCAAGTGCTTCCTACTTTTTCCATAACCCTCTCAACTTTTTAGCACATGCTATGTGGGTGAAATGATGATACCATGCCAACTTTCAACCTTTTCAGACTTCATTTGAAGTGCTCTTCAATTTCAGGTTCATTTAGCTCAAAAAAATCAGTTAATGCATGAAAATATCAAATGAAGTCAGAAAGGGTTGAAAACTGATTATGTGTCTTTGAATGGTGCATTTTGAACACCCAAAAAGCCTAGCATTCAAATAAGTTCAAGAAAATGAAATGTCTTTTGTAACCGATGAGTTTCTATTCGAAACCCCGATACTTCGAAAGAGACTGTTTGTCTTGTACGCGAAGTGCATCCTGCTTTCGCTATAAGCCTCTCAACTTTTTAGCACATGCTATGTGGGTGAAATGATGATACCATGCCAAATTTCAACCTTTTCAGACTTCATTTGAAGTGCTTTTCAATTTCAGGGACATTTAGCTCAAAAACAATCAGAAAAATCATGAAAAATATAAAATGAAGTCAGAAAGGGTTAAAAAGTGATGATGTCGCTTTTAATGGTGCATTTTGAACACACTAAAAGCCTGGAGTTCAAATAACTTCAAGCAAATGAAATGCCTTTTGTAACCGATGAGTTTCTGTCCGAAACACCGATACTTCGAAAGAGACTCTCCATTTTGTACGCGAAGTGCATCCTAATTTTTCCGTAACTCTCTCAACTTGTTAACACATGCTATGTTGGTGAAATAATGATACCATGCCAACTTTCAACCTTTTTAGACTTGATTTGAAGTGCTTTTCAATTTCAGGGTCATTTAGCTCAAAAAAATCAGTAAATGCATGAAAAATATCAAATGAAGTCAGATAGGGTTGAAAATCGATGATGTGTCTTTGAATGGTTCATTCTGAACACACAAAAATCTTGGAGTTCAAAAAAGTTCAAGAAAATGAAATGCCTTTTGTAACCGATGAGTTTCTGTCCGAAACATTGATACTTCGAAAGAGAATGTCTATTTTGTACGCGAAGTGCATCATGCTTTTGTCGTCACCCTATCAACTTTTTAACACATGCTATGTGGGTGAAATGATGATACCATGCCAACTTTCAACCTTTTCAGACATGATTTGATGCGCTTTTCAATTTTAGGGTCATTTAGCTCAAAAAAATAATTAAATGCATGAAAAATATCAAATGAAGTTAGATAGGGTTGAAAATTTATGACGTGGCTTTGAATGGTGCATTTTGAACACACAAAAATCCTGGAGTTCAAATAAGTTAAAGAAAATGAAATGCCTTTTGTAGCCGATGAGGTTCCGTCCGAAACCCTGATACTTCGAAACAGACTGTCCGTTTTGTACGCGCAGCGCATCCTGCTTTTGCCGTAACCCTCTCAATTTTGTAGCACATGCTATGTGGGTGAAATGATGATACCATGCCAACTTTCAACTAGTTCAGACTTCATTTGAAGTATTTTTCAATTTCAAGGTCATTTAGCTCAAAAAAATCAGTGAATGCATGAAAAATATCAAAAGAAGTCAGAAAGGGTTGAAAACTGATTATGTGTCTTTGAATGGTGCATTTTGAACACACAAAAAGCCTAGCGTTCAAATAAGTTCAAGAAAATGAAATGCCTTTTGTAACCGATGAGTTTCTATCCGAAACCCCGATACTTCGAAAGAGACTATTTGTCTTGTACGCGAAGTGCATCCTGCTTTCGCTGTAAGCCTCTCAACTTTTTAGCCCATGCTATGTGGGTGAAATGATGATACCATGCCAAATTTCAACCTTTTCAGACTTCATTTGAAGTGCTTTTCAATTTAAGGGACATTTAGCTCAAAAACAATCAGTCAAATCATGAAAAATATAAAATGAAGTCAGAAAGGGTTAAAAAGTGATGATGTCGCTTTTAATGGTGCATTTTGAACACACAAAAAGCCTGTAGTTCAAATAAGTTCAAGCAAATGAAATGCCTTTTGTAACCGATGAGTTTCCGTCTGAAACCCCGATACTTCGAAAGAGAATCTCCATTTTGTACGCGAAGTGCATCCTAATTTTTCCGTAACTCTCTCAACTTGTTAACACATGCTATGTTGGTGAAATAATGATACCATGCCAACTTTCAACCTTTTCAGACTTGATTTGAAGTGCTTTTCAATTTCAGGGTCATTTAGCTCAAAAAAATCAGTAAATGAATGAAAAATATCAAATGAAGTCAGATAGGGTTGAAAATCGATGATGTGTCTTTGAATGGTTCATTTTGAACACACAAAAATCTTGGAGTTCAAAAAAGTTCAATAAAATGAAATGCCTTTTGTAACCGATGAGTTTCTGTCCGAAACATTGATACTTCGAAAGAGAATGTCTATTTTGTACGCGAAGTGCATCATGCTTTTGTCGTCACCCTATCAACTTTTTAACACATGCTATGTGGGTGAAATGATGATACCATGCCAACTTTCAACCTTTTCAGACATGATTTGATGCGGTTTTCAATTTTAGGGTCATTTAGCTCAAAAAAAATAATTAAATGCATGAAAAATATCAAATGAAGTTACATAGGGTTGAAAAATTATGATGTGGCTTTGAATGGTGCATTTTGAACACACAAAAATCCTGGAGTTCAAATAAGTTAAAGAAAATGAAATGCCTTTTGTAGCCGATGAGGTTCCGTCCGAAACCCTGATACTTCGAAACAGACTGTCCGTTTTGTACGCGCAGCGCATCCTGCTTTTGCCGTAACCCTCTCAATTTTGTAGCACATGCTATGTGGGTGAAATGATGATACCATGCCAACTTTCAACTAGTTCAGACTTCATTTGAAGTATTTTTCAATTTCAAGGTCATTTAGCTCAAAAAAATCAGTGAATGCATGAAAAATATCAAAAGAAGTCAGAAAGGGTTGAAAACTGATTATGTGTCTTTGAATGGTGCATTTTGAACACACAAAAAGCCTAGCGTTCAAATAAGTTCAAGAAAATGAAATGCCTTTTGTAACCGATGAGTTTCTATCCGAAACCCCGATACTTCGAAAGAGACTATTTGTCTTGTACGCGAAGTGCATCCTGCTTTCGCTGTAAGCCTCTCAACTTTTTAGCCCATGCTATGTGGGTGAAATGATGATACCATGCCAAATTTCAACCTTTTCAGACTTCATTTGAAGTGCTTTTCAATTTAAGGGACATTTAGCTCAAAAACAATCAATCAAATCATGAAAAATATAAAATGAAGTCAGAAAGGGTTAAAAAGTGATGATGTCGCTTTTAATGGTGCATTTTGAACACACAAAAAGCCTGTAGTTCAAATAAGTTCAAGCAAATGAAATGCCTTTTGTAACCGATGAGTTTCCGTCTGAAACCCCGATACTTCGAAAGAGAATCTCCATTTTGTACGCGAAGTGCATCCTAATTTTTCCGTAACTCTCTCAACTTGTTAACACATGCTATGTTGGTAAAAATAATGATACCATGCCAACTTTCAACCTTTTCAGACTTGATTTGAAGTGCTTTTCAATTTCAGGGTCATTTAGCTCAAAAAAATCAGTAAATGCATGAAAAATATCAAATGAAGTCAGATAGGGTTGAAAATCGATGATGTGTCTTTGAACGGTTCATTTTGAACACTCAAAAATCTTGGAGTTCAAAAAAGTTCAAGAAAATGAAATGCCTTTTGTAACCGATGAGTTTCTGTCCGAAACCCTGATACTTCGAAAGAGATTGTCCGTTTTGTACGCGAAGTGCATTATGCTTTTTTCGTCACCCTCTCAACTTTTTAACACATGCTATGTGGGTGAAATGATGATACCATGCCAACTTTCAACCTTTTCAGACATGATTTGAAGTGCTTTTCAATTTTAGGGTCATTTAGCTCAAAAAAATCAGTAAATGCATGAAAAATATCAAATGAAGTCAGAAAGGGTTGAAAATTGATGATGTGGCTTTTAATGGTGCATTTTGAACACACAAAAAGTCTGGTGTTCAAATAAGTCCAAGAAAATGAAATGCCTTTCGTAACCGATGAGTTTGCGTCCGAAACCCCCATACTTCGAATGAGACTGTCCGTTTTGAACGCCAAGGGCATCCTGCTTTTGCGGTAACCCTCTCAACTTTTTAGCACATGCTATGTGGGTGAAATGATGATATCATATCAACTTTCAACCTGTTTAGACTTCATTTGAAGTGCTTTTCAATTTCAGGGTCATTTAGCTAAAAAAAATCAATAAACGCATGAAAAATATCAAATGAAGTCAGAAAGGGTTAAAAAGTGCTGATGTCGCTTTTAATGGTGCATTTTGAACACACTAAAAGCCTGGAGTTCAAATAACTTCAAGCAAATGAAATGCCTTTTGTAACCGATGAGTTTCTGTCCGAAACCCCGATACTTCGAAAGAGACTCTCCATTTTGTACGCGAAGTGCATCCTAATTTTTCCGTAACTCTATCAACTTGTTAACACATGCTATGTTGGTGAAATAATGATACCATGCCAACTTTCAACCTTTTCAGACTTGATTTGAAGTGCTTTTCAATTTCAGGGTCATTTAGCTCAAAAAAATCAGTAAATGCATGAAAAATATCAAATGAAGTCAGATAGGGTTGAAAATCGATGATGTGTCTTTGAATGGTTCATTTTGAACACACAAAAATATTGGAGTTCAAAAAAGTTCAAGAACATGAAATGCCTTTTGTAACCGATGAGTTTCTGTCCGAAACATTGATACTTCGAAAGAGAATGTCTGTTTTGTACGCGAAGTGCATCATGCTTTTGTCGTCACCCTATCAACTTTTTAACACATGCTATGTGGGTGAAATGATGATACCATGCCAACTTTCAACCTTTTCAGACATGATTTGATGCGCTTTTCAATTTTAGGGTCATTTAGCTCAAAAAAATAATTAAATGCATGAAAAATATCAAATGAAGTCAGATAGGGTTGAAAATTTATGATTTGGCTTTGAATGGTGCATTTTGAACACACAAAAATCCTGGAGTTCAAGTAAGTTAAAGAAAATGAAATGCCTTTTGTAGCCGATGAGGTTCCGTCCGAAACCCTGATACTTCGAAACAGACTGTCCGTTTTGTACGCGCAGCGCATCCTGCTTTTGCCGTAACCCTCTCAATTTTGTAGCACATGCTATGTGGGTGAAATGATGATACCATGCCAACTTTCAACTAGTTCAGACTTCATTTGAAGTATTTTTCAATTTCAAGGTCATTTAGCTCAAAAAAATCAGTGAATGCATGAAAAATATCAAAAGAAGTCAGAAAGGGTTGAAAACTGATTACGTGTCTTTGAATGGTGCATTTTGAACACACAAAAAGCCTAGCGTTCAAATAAGTTCAAGAAAATGAAATGCCTTTTGTAACCGATGAGTTTCTATCCGAAACCCCGATACTTCGAAAGAGACTATTTGTCTTGTACGCGAAGTGCATCCTGCTTTCGCTGTAAGCCTCTCAACTTTTTATCCCATGCTATGTGGGTGAAATGATGATACCATGCCAAATTTCAACCTTTTCAGAATTCATTTGAAATGCTTTTCAATTTTAGGGACATTTAGCTCAAAAAAAATCAGTCAAATCATGAAAAATATAAAATGAAGTCAGAAAGGGTTAAAAAGTGATGATGTCGCTTTTAATGGTGCATTTTGAACACACAAAAAGCCTGGAGTTCAAATAAGTTCAAGCAAATGAAATGCCTTTTGTAACCGATGAGTTTCCGTCTGAAACCCCCGATACTTCGAAAGAGAATCTCCATTTTGTACGCGAAGTGCATCCTAATTTTTCCGTAACTCTCTCAACTTGTTAACACATGCTATGTTGGTGAAATAATGATACCATGCCAACTTTCGACCTTTTCAGACTTGATTTGAAGTGCTTTTCAATTTCAGGGTCATTTAGCTCAAAAAAATCAGTAAATGCATGAAAAATATCAAATGAAGTCAGATAGGGTTGAAAATCGATGATGTGTCTTTGAACGGTTCATTTTGAACACTCAAAAATCTTGGAGTTCAAAAAAGTTCAAGAAAATGAAATGCCTTTTGTAACCGATGAGTTTCTGTCCGAAACCCTGATACTTCGAAAGAGATTGTCCGTTTTGTACGCGAAGTGCATCATGCTTTTTTCGTCACCCTCTCAACTTTTTAACACATGCTATGTGGGTGAAATGATGATACCATGCCAACTTTCAACCTTTTCAGACATGATTTGATGTGCTTTTCAATTTTAGGGTCATTTAGCTCAAAAAAATCAGTAAATGCATGAAAAATATCAAATGAAGTCAGAAAGGGTTGAAAATTGATGATGTGGATTTGAATGGTGCATTTTGAACACACAAAAAGTCTGGTGTTCAAATAAGTCCAAGAAAATGGAATGCCTTTCGTAACCGATGAGTTTGCGTCCGAAACCCCCATACTTCGAATGAGACTGTCCGTTTTGAACGCCAAGGGCATCCTGCTTTTGCGGTAACCCTCTCAACTTTTTAGCACATGCTATGTGGGTGAAATGATGATACCATATCAACTTTCAACCTGTTTAGACTTCATTTGAAGTGCTTTTCAATTTCAGGGTCATTTAGCTAAAAAAATCAATAAATGCATGAAAAATATCAAATGAAGTCAGAAAGGGTTAAAAAGTGATGATGTCGCTTTTAATGGTGCATTTTGAACACACTAAAAGCCTGGAGTTCAAATAAGTTCAAGCAAATGAAATGCCTTTTGTAACCGATGAGTTTCCGTCCGAAACCCCGATACTTCGAAAGAGACTCTCCATTTTGTACGCGAAGTGCATCCTAATTTTTCCGGAACTCTCTGAACTTGTTAACACATGCTATGTTGGTGAAATAATGATACCAAGCCAACTTTCAACCTTTTCAGACTTGATTTGAAGTGCTTTTCAATTTCAGGGTCATTTAGCTCAAAAAAATCAGTAAATGCATGAAAAATATCAAATGAAGTCAGATAGGGTTAAAAATCGATGATGTGTCTTTGAATGGTTCATTTTGAACACACAAAAATCTTGGAGTTCAAAAAAGTTCAAGAAAATGAAATGCCTTTTGTAACCGATGAGTTTCTGTCCGAAACATTGATACTTCGAAAGAGAATGTCTGTTTTGTACGCGAAGTGCATCATGCTTTTGTCGTCACCCTATCAACTTTTTAACACATGCTATGTGGGTGAAACGATGATACCATGCCAACTTTCAACCTTTTCAGACATGATTTGATGCGCTTTTCAATTTTAGGGTCATTTAGCTCAAAAAAAATAATTAAATGCATGAAAAATATCAAATGAAGTCAGATAGGGTTGAAAATTTATGATGTGGCTTTGAATGGTGCATTTTGAACACACAAAAATCCTGGAGTTCAAATAAGTTAAAGAAAATGAAATGCCTTTTGTAGCCGATGAGGTTCCGTCCGAAACCCTGATACTTCGAAACAGACTGTCCGTTTTGTACGCGCAGTGCATCCTGCTTTTGCCGTAACCCTCTCAATTTTGTAGCACATGCTATGTGGGTGAAATGATGATACCATGCCAACTTTCAACTAGTTCAGACTTCATTTGAAGTATTTTCAATTTTAAGGTCATTTAGCTCAAAAAAATCAGTGAATGCATGAAAAATATCAAAAGAAGTCAGAAAGGGTTGAAAACTGATTATGTGTCTTTGAATGGTGCATTTTGAACACACAAAAAGCCTAGCGTTCAAATAAGTTCAAGAAAATGAAATTCCTTTTGTAACCGATGAGTTTCTATCCGAAACCCCGATACTTTGAAAGAGACTATTTTTCTTGTACGCGAAGTGCATCCTGCTTTCGCTGTAAGCCTCTCAACTTTTTAGCCCATGCTATGTGGGTGAAATGATGATACCATGCCAAATTTCAACCTTTTCAGACTTCATTTGAAGTGCTTTTCAATTTCAGGGATATTTAGCTAAAAAAAATGAGTCAAATCATGAAAAATATAAAATGAAGTCAGAAAGGGTTAAAACGTGATGATGTCGCTTTTAATGGTGCATTTTGAACACACAAAAAGCCTGGAGTTCAAATAAGTTCAAGCAAATGAAATGCCTTTTGTAACCGATGAGTTTCCTTCTGAAACCCCCGATACTTCGAAAGAGACTCTCCATTTTGTACGCGAAGTGCATCCTAATTTTTCCGTAACTCTCTCAACTTGTTAACACATGCTATGTTGGTGAAATAATGATACCATGCCAACTTTCAACCTTTTCAGACTTGATTTGAAGTGCTTTTCAATTTCAGGGTCATTTAGCTCAAAAAAATCAGTAAATGCATGAAAAATATCAAATGAAGTCAGATAGGGTTGAAAATCGATGATGTGTCTTTGAACGGTTCATTTTGAACACTCAAAAATCTTGGAGTTCAAAAAAGTTCAAGAAAATGAAATGCCTTTTGTAACCGATGAGTTTCTGTCCGAAACCCCGATACTTCGAAAGAGATTGTCCGTTTTGTACGCGAAGTGCATCATGCTTTTTTCGTCACCCTCTCAACTTTTTAACACATGCTATGTGGGTGAAATGATGATACCATGCCAACTTTCAACCTTTTCAGA
Organism: Hordeum marinum; assembly: GCA_022496015.1. Lineage (NCBI taxonomy): Eukaryota > Viridiplantae > Streptophyta > Magnoliopsida > Poales > Poaceae > Hordeum > Hordeum marinum. The sequence continues at coordinate 561,856,005 of CM039678.1, forward strand.
CATGATTTGATGTGCTTTTCAATTTTAGGGTCATTTATCTCAAAAAAATCAGTAAATGCATGAAAAATATCAAATGAAGTCAGAAACGGTTGAAAATTGATGATGTGGCTTTGAATGGTGCATTTTGAACACACAAAAAGTCAGGTGTTCAAATAAGTCCAAGAAAATGAAATGCCTTTCGTAACCGATGAGTTTGCGTCCGAAACCCCCATACTTCGAATGAGACTGTCCGTTTTGAACGCCAAGGGCATCCTGCTTTTGCGGTAACCCTCTCAACTTTTTAGCACATGCTATGTGGGTGAAATGATGATACCATATCAACTTTCAACCTGTTTAGACTTCATTTGAAGTGCTTTTCAATTTCAGGGTCATTTAGCTAAAAAAAATCAATAAATGCATGAAAAATATCAAATGAAGTCAAATAGGGTTGAAAATTTAGAATGTGGCTTTTAATGGTGCATTTTGAACACACAAAAATCCTGGAGTTCAATTAAGTTAAAGAAAATGAAATGCCTTTTGTAACCTCTGAGGTTCCGTCCGAAACCCCGATACTTCGAAACAGACTGTCCGTATTGTACGCGCAGTGCATCCTTCTTTTGCCGTAACCCTCTCAATTTTTTAGCACATGCTATGTGGGTGAAATTATGATACCATGCCAACTTTCAACTTTTTCAGACTTCATTTGAAGTGCTTTTCAATTTCAGGGTCATTTAGCTAACAATAAAATCAGTAAATGCATGAAAAGTATCAAATTAACTCAGAACAGGTTGAAAATTGATGATGTGTCTTTGAATGGTGCATTTTGAACACACAAAAATCCTGGAGTTCAAATAAGTTAAAGAAAATGAAATGCCTTTTGTAGCCGATGAGGTTCCGTCCGAAACCCTGATACTTCGAAACAGACTGTCCGTTTTGTACGCACAGTGCATCCTGCTTTTGCCGTAACTCTCTCAATTTTGTAGCACATGCTATGTGGGTGAAATGATGATACCATGCCAACTTTCAAATAGTTCAGACTTCATTTGAAGTATTTTTCAATTTCAAGGTCATTTAGCTCAAAAAAATCAGTGAATGCATGAAAAATACCAAAAGAAGTCAGAAAGGATTGAAAACTGATTATGTGTCTTTGAATGGTGCATTTTGAACACACAAAAAGCCTAGCGTTCAAATAAGTTCAAGAAAATGAAATGCCTTTTGTAACCGATGAGTTTCTATCCGAAACCCCGATACTTCGAAAGAGACTATTTGTCTTGTACGCGAAGTGCATCCTGCTTTCGCTGTAAGCTTCTCAACTTTTTAGCCCATGCTATGTGGGTGAAATGATGATACCATGCCAAATTTCAACCTTTTCAGACTTCATTTGAAGTGCTTTTCAATTTCAGGGACATTTAGCTCAAAAAAAATCAGTCAAATCATGAAAAATATAAAATGAAGTCAGAAAGGGTTAAAAAGTAATGATGTCGCTTTTAATGGTGCATTTTGAACACACAAAAAGCCTGGAGTTCAAATAAGTTCAAGCAAATGAAATGCCTTTTGTAACCGATGAGTTTCCGTCTGAAACCCCGATACTTCGAAAGAGACTCTCCATTTTGTACGCGAAGTGCATCCTAATTTTTCCGTAACTCTCTCAACTTGTTAACACATGCTATGTTGGTGAAATAATGATACCATGCCAACTTTCAACCTTTTCAGACTTGATTTGAAGTGCTTTTCAATTTCAGGGTCATTTAGCTCAAAAAAATCAGTAAATGCATGAAAAATATCAAATGAAGTCAGATAGGGTTGAAAATCGATGATGTGTCTTTGAACGGTTCGTTTTGAACACTCAAAAATCTTGGAGTTCAAAAAAGTTCAAGAAAATGAAATGCCTTTTGTAACCGATGAGTTTCTGTCCGAAACCCTGATACTTCGAAAGAGATTGTCCGTTTTGTACGCGAAGTGCATCATGCTTTTTTCGTCACCCTCTCAACTTTTTAACACATGCTATGTGGGTGAAATGATGATACCATGCCAACTTTCAACCTTTTCAGACATGATTTGATGTGCTTTTCAATTTTAGGGTCACTTAGCTCCAAAAAATCAGTAAATGCATGAAAAATATCAAATGAAGTCAGAAAGGGTTGAAAATTGATGATGTGGCTTTGAATGGTGCATTTTGAACACACAAAAAGTCTGGTGTTCAAATAAGTCCAAGAAAATGAAATGCCTTTCGTAACCGATGAGTTTGCGTCCGAAACCCCTATACTTCGAATGAGACTGTCCGTTTTGAACGCCAAGGGCATCCTGCTTTTGCGGTAACCCTCTCAACTTTTTAGCACATGCTATGTGGGTGAAATGATGATACCATATCAACTTTCAACCTGTTTAGACTTCATTTGAAGTGCTTTTCAATTTCAGGGTCATTTAGCTAAAAAAAATCAACAAATGCATGAAAAATATCAAATGAAGTCAAATAGGGTTGAAAATTTAGAATGTGGCTTTTAATGGTGCATTTTGAACACACAAAAATCCTGGAGTTCAATTAAGTTAAAGAAAATGAAATGCCTTTTGTAACCTCTGAGGTTCCGTCCGAAACCCCGATACTTCGAAACAGACTGTCCGTATTGTACGCGCAGTGCATCCTTCTTTTGCCGTAACCCTCTCAATTTTTTAGCACATGCTATGTGGGTGAAATGATGATACCATGCCAACTTTCAACCTGTTTAGACTTCATTTGAAGTGCTTTTCAATTTCAGGGTCATTTAGCTAAAAAAAATCAATAAATGCATGAAAAATATCAAATGAAGTCAGATAGGGTTGAAAATTTATGATGTGTCTTTTAATGGTGCATTTTGAACACACAAAAATCCAGGAGTCGAAATAAGTTAAAGAAAATGAAATGCCTTTTGTAGCCGATGAGGTTCCGTCCGAAACCCTGATACTTCGAAACAGACTGTCCGTTTTGTACGCGCAGTGCATCCTGCTTTTGCCGTAACTCTCTCAATTTTGTAGCACATGCTATGTGGGTGAAATGATGATACCATGCCAACTTTCAAATAGTTCAGACTTCATTTGAAGTATTTTTCAATTTCAAGGTCATTTAGCTCAAAAAAATCAGTGAATGCATGAAAAATACCAAAAGAAGTCAGAAAGGGTTGAAAACTGATTATGTGTCTTTGAATGGTGCATTTTGAACACACAAAAAGCCTAGCGTTCAAATAAGTTCAAGAAAATGAAATGCCTTTTGTAACCGATGAGTTTCTATCCGAAACCCCGATACTTCGAAAGAGACTATTTGTCTTGTACGCGAAGTGCATCCTGCTTTCGCTGTAAGCCTCTCAACTTTTTAGCCCATGCTATGTGGGTGAAATGATCATACCATGCCAAATTTCAACCTTTTCAGACTTCATTTGAAGTGCTTTTCAATTTCAGGGACATTTAGCTCAAAAAAAATCAGTCAAATCATGAAAAATATAAAATGAAGTCAGAAAGGGTTAAAAAGTAATGATGTCGCTTTTAATGGTGCATTTTGAACACACAAAAAGCCTGGAGTTCAAATAAGTTCAAGCAAATGAAATGCCTTTTGTAACCGATGAGTTTCCTTCTGAAACCCCGATACTTCGAAAGAGACTCTCCATTTTGTACGCGAAGTGCATCCTAATTTTTCTGTAACTCTCTCAACTTGTTAACACATGCTATGTTGGTGAAATAATGATACCATGCCAACTTTCAACCTTTTCAGACTTGATTTGAAGTGCTTTTCAATTTCAGGGTCATTTAGCTCAAAAAAATCAGTAAATGCATGAAAAATATCAAATGAAGTCAGATAGGGTTGAAAATCGATGATGTGTCTTTGAACGGTTCGTTTTGAACACTCAAAAATCTTGGAGTTCAAAAAAGTTCAAGAAAATGAAATGCCTTTTGTAACCGATGAGTTTCTGTCCGAAACCCTGATACTTCGAAAGAGATTGTCCGTTTTGTACGCGAAGTGCATCATGCTTTTTTCGTCACCCTCTCAACTTTTTAACACATGCTATGTGGGTGAAATGATGATACCATGCCAACTTTCAACCTTTTCAGACATGATTTGATGTGCTTTTCAATTTTAGGGTCATTTAGCTCAAAAAAATCAGTAAATGCATGAAAAATATCAAATGAAGTCAGAAAGGGTTGAAAATTGATGATGTGGCTTTGAATGGTGCATTTTGAACACACAAAAAGTCTGGTGTTCAAATAAGTCCAAGAAAATGAAATGCCTTTCGTAACCGATGAGTTTGCGTCCGAAACCCCCATACTTCGAATGAGACTGTCCGTTTTGAACGCCAAGGGCATCCTGCTTTTGCGGTAACCCTCTCAACTTTTTAGCACATGCTATGTGGGTGAAATGATGATACCATATCAACTTTCAACCTGTTTAGACTTCATTTGAAGTGCTTTTCAATTTCAGGGTCATTTAGCTACAAAAAATCAATAAATGCATGAAAAATATCAAATGAAGTCAAATAGGGTTGAAAATTTAGAATGTGGCTTTTAATGGTGCATTTTGAACACACAAAAATCCTGGAGTTCAATTAAGTTAAAGAAAATGAAATGCCTTTTGTAACCTCTGAGGTTCCGTCCGAAACCCCGATACATCGAAACAGACTGTCCGTATTGTACGCGCAGTGCATCCTTCTTTTGCCGTAACCCTCTCAATTTTTTAGCACATGCTATGTGGGTGAAATTATGATACCATGCCAACTTTCAACTTTTTCAGACTTCATTTGAAGTGCTTTTCAATTTCAGGGTTATTTAGCTAACAATAAAATCAGTAAATGCATGAAAAGTATTAAATTAACTCAGAACAGGTTGAAAATTGATGATGTGTCTTTGAATGGTGCATTTTGAACACAAAAAAATCCTGGAGTTCAAATAAGTTAAAGAAAATGAAATGCCTTTTGTAGCTGATGAGGTTCCGTCCGAAACCCTGATACTTCGAAACAGACTGTCCGTTTTGTACGCGCAGTGCATCCTGCTTTTGCCGTAACTCTCTCAATTTTGTAGCACATGCTATGTGGGTGAAATGATGATACCATGCCAACTTTCAAATAGTTCAGACTTCATTTGAAGTATTTTTCAATTTCAAGGTCATTTAGCTCAAAAAAATCAGTGAATGCGTGAAAAATACCAAAAGAAGTCAGAAAGGGTTGAAAACTGATTATGTGTCTTTGAATGGTGCATTTTGAACACACAAAAAGCCTAGCGTTCAAATAAGTTCAAGAAAATGAAATGCCTTTTGTAACCGATGAGTTTCTATCCGAAACCCCGATACTTCGAAAGAGACTATTTGTCTTGTACGCGAAGTGCATCCTGCTTTCGCTGTAAGCCTCTCAACTTTTTAGCCCATGCTATGTGGGTGAAATGATGATACCATGCCAAATTTCAACCTTTTCAGACTTCATTTGAAGTGCTTTTCAATTTCAGGGACATTTAGCTCAAAAAAAATCAGTCAAATCATGAAAAATATAAAATGAAGTCAGAAAGGGTTAAAAAGTAATGATGTCGCTTTTAATGGTGCATTTTGAACACACAAAAAGCCTGGAGTTCAAATAAGTTCAAGCAAATGAAATGCCTTTTGTAACCGATGAGTTTCCGTCTGAAACCCCGATACTTCGAAAGAGACTCTCCATTTTGTACGCGAAGTGCATCCTAATTTTTCCGTAACTCTCTCAACTTGTTAACACATGCTATGTTGGTGAAATAATGATACCATGCCAACTTTCAACCTTTTCAGACTTGATTTGAAGTGCTTTTCAATTTCAGGGTCATTTAGCTCAAAAAAATCAGTAAATGCATGAAAAATATCAAATGAAGTCAGATAGGGTTGAAAATTGATGATGTGTCTTTGAACGGTTCGTTTTGAACACTCAAAAATCTTGGAGTTCAAAAAAGTTCAAGAAAATGAAATGCCTTTTGTAACCGATGAGTTTCTGTCCGAAACCCTGATACTTCGAAAGAGATTGTCCGTTTTGTACGCGAAGTGCATCATGCTTTTTTCGTCACCCTCTCAACTTTTTAACACATGCTATGTGGGTGAAATGATGATACCATGCCAACTTTCAACCTTTTCAGACATGATTTGATGTGCTTTTCAATTTTAGGGTCATTTAGCTCAAAAAAATCAGTAAATGCATGAAAAATATCAAATGAAGTCAGAAAGGGTTGAAAATTGATGATGTGGCTTTGAATGGTGCATTTTGAACACACAAAAAGTCTGGTGTTCAAATAAGTCCAAGAAAATGAAATGCCTTTCGTAACCGATGAGTTTGCGTCCGAAACCCCCATACTTCGAATGAGACTGTCCGTTTTGAACGCCAAGGGCATCCTGCTTTTGCGGTAACCCTCTCAACTTTTTAGCACATGCTATGTGGGTGAAATGATGATACCATATCAACTTTCAACCTGTTTAGACTTCATTTGAAGTGCTTTTCAATTTCAGGGTCATTTAGCTAAAAAAAATCAATAAATGCATGAAAAATATCAAATGAAGTCAAATAGGGTTGAAAATTTAGAATGTGGCTTTTAATGGTGCATTTTGAACACACAAAAATCCTGGAGTTCAATTAAGTTAAAGAAAATGAAATGCCTTTTGTAACCTCTGAGGTTCCGTCCGAAACCCCGATACTTCGAAACAGACTGTCCGTATTGTACGCGCAGTGCATCCTTCTTTTGCCGTAACCCTCTCAATTTTTTAGCACATGCTATGTGGGTGAAATTATGATACCATGCCAACTTTCAACTTTTTCAGACTTCATTTGAAGTGCTTTTCAATTTCAGGGTCATTTAGCTAACAATAAAATCAGTAAATGCATGAAAAGTATCAAATTAACTCAAAACAGGTTGAAAATTGATGATGTGTCTTTGAATGGTGCATTTTGAACACACAAAAATCCTGGAGTTCAAATAAGTTAAAGAAAATGAAATGCCTTTTGTAGCCGATGAGGTTCCGTCCGAAACCCTGATACTTCGAAACAGACTGTCCGTTTTGTACGCGCAGTGCATCCTGCTTTTGCCGTAACTCTCTCAATTTTGTAGCACATGCTATGTGGGTGAAATGATGATACCATGCCAACTTTCAAATACTTCAGACTTCATTTGAAGTATTTTTCAATTTCAAGGTCATTTAGCTCAAAAAAATCAGTGAATGCATGAAAAATACCAAAAGAAGTCAGAAAGGGTTGAAAACTGATTATGTGTCTTTGAATGGTGCATTTTGAACACACAAAAAGCCTAGCGTTCAAATAAGTTCAAGAAAATGAAATGCCTTTTGTAACCGATGAGTTTCTATCCGAAACCCCGATACTTCGAAAGAGACTATTTGTCTTGTACGCGAAGTGCATCCTGCTTTCGCTGTAAGCCTCTCAACTTTTTAGCCCATGCTATGTGGGTGAAATGATGATACCATGCCAAATTTCAACCTTTTCAGACTTCATTTGAAGTGCTTTTCAATTTCAGGGACATTTAGCTCAAAGAAAATCAGTCAAATCGTGAAAAATATAAAATGAAGTCAGAAAGGGTTAAAAAGTAATGATGTCGCTTTTAATGGTGCATTTTGAACACACAAAAAGCCTGGAGTTCAAATAAGTTCAAGCAAATGAAATGCCTTTTGTAACCGATGAGTTTCCGTCTGAAACCCCGATACTTCGAAAGAGACTCTCCATTTTGTACGCGAAGTGCATCCTAATTTTTCCGTAACTCTCTCAACTTGTTAACACATGCTATGTTGGTGAAATAATGATACCATGCCAACTTTCAACCTTTTCAGACTTGATTTGAAGTGCTTTTCAATTTCAGGGTCATTTAGCTCAAAAAAATCAGTAAATGCATGAAAAATATCAAATGAAGTCAGATAGGGTTGAAAATCGATGATGTGTCTTTGAACGGTTCATTTTGAACACTCAAAAATCTTGGAGTTCAAAAAAGTTCAAGAAAATGAAATGCCTTTTGTAACCGATGAGTTTCTGTCCGAAACCCTGATACTTCGAAAGAGATTGTCCGTTTTGTACGCGAAGTGCATCATGCTTTTTTCGTCACCCTCTCAACTTTTTAACACATGCTATGTGGGTGAAATGATGATACCATGCCAACTTTCAACCTTTTCAGACATGATTTGATGTGCTTTTCAATTTTAGGGTCATTTAGCTCAAAAAAATCAGTAAATGCATGAAAAATATCAAATGAAGTCAGAAAGGGTTGAAAATTGATGATGTGGCTTTGAATGGTCCATTTTGAACACACAAAAAGTCTGGTGTTCAAATAAGTCCAAGAAAATGAAATGCCTTTCGTAACCGATGAGTTTGCGTCCGAAACCCCCATACTTCGAATGAGACTGTCCATTTTGAACGCCAAGGGCATCCTGCTTTTGCGGTAACCCTCTCAACTTTTTAGCACATGCTATGTGGGTGAAATGATGATACCATATCAACTTTCAACCTGTTTAGACTTCATTTGAAGTGCTTTTCAATTTCAGGGTCATTTAGCTAAAAAAATCAATAAATGCATGAAAAATATCAAATGAAGTCAGATAGGGTTGAAAATTTAGAATGTGGCTTTTAATGGTGCATTTTGAACACACAAAAATCCTGGAGTTCAATTAAGTTAAAGAAAATGAAATGCCTTTTGTAACCTCTGAGGTTCCGTCCGAAACCCCGATACTTCGAAACAGACTGTCCGTATTGTACGCGCAGTGCATCCTTCTTTTGCCGTAACCCTCTCAATTTTTTAGCACATGCTATGTGGGTGAAATTATGATACCATGCCAACTTTCAACTTTTTCAGACTTCATTTGAAGTGCTTTTCAATTTCAGGGTCATTTAGCTAACAATAAAACCAGTAAATGCATGAAAAGTATCAAATTAACTCAGAACAGGTTGAAAATTGATGATGTGTCTTTGAATGGTGCATTTTGAACACACAAAAATCCTGGAGTTCAAATAAGTTAAAGAAAATGAAATGCCTTTTGTAGCCGATGAGGTTCCGTCCGAAACCCTGATACTTCATAACAGACTGTCCGTTTTGTACGCGCAGTGCATCCTGCTTTTGCCGTAACTCTCTCAATTTTGTAGCACATGCTATGTGGGTGAAATGATGATACCATGCCAACTTTCAACTAGTTCAGACTTCATTTGAAGTATTTTTCAATTTCAAGGTCATTTAGCTCAAAAAAATCAGTGAATGCATGAAAAATACCAAAAGAAGTCAGAAAGGGTTGAAAACTGATTATGTGTCTTTGAATGGTGCATTTTGAACACACAAAAAGCCTAGCGTTCAAATAAGTTCAAGAAAATGAAATGCCTTTTGTAACCGATGAGTTTCTATCCGAAACCCCGATACTTCGAAAGAGACTGTTTGTCTTGTACGCGAAGTGCATCCTGCTTTCGCTGTAAGCCTCTCAACTTTTTAGTCCATGCTATGTGGGTGAAATGATGATACCATGCCAAATTTCAACCTTTTCAGACTTCATTTGAAGTGCTTTTCAATTTCAGGGACATTTAGCTCAAAAAAAATCAGTCAAATCATGAAAAATATAAAATGAAGTCAGAAAGGGTTAAAAAGTGATGATGTCGCTTTTAATGGTGCATTTTGAACACACAAAAAGCCTGGAGTTCAAATAAGTTCAAGCAAATGAAATGCCTTTTGTAACCGATGAGTTTCCGTCTGAAACCCCGATACTTCGAAAGAGACTCTCCATTTTGTACGCGAAGTGCATCCTAATTTTTCCGTAACTCTCTCAACTTGTTAACAAATGCTATGTTGGTGAAATAATGATACCATGCCAACTTTCAACCTTTTCAGACTTGATTTGAAGTGCTTTTCAATTTCAGGGTCATTTAGCTCAAAAAAATCAGTAAATGCATGAAAAATATCAAATGAACTCAGATAGGGTTGAAAATCGATGATGTGTCTTTGAACGGTTCATTTTGAACACTCAAAAATCTTGGAGTTCAAAAAAGTTCAAGAAAATGAAATGCCTTTTGTAACCGATGAGTTTCTGTCCGAAACCCTGATACTTCGAAAGAGATTGTCCGTTTTGTACGCGAAGTGCATCATGCTTTTTTCGTCACCCTCTCAACTTTTTAACACATGCTATGAGTGTGAAATGATGATACCATGCCAACTTTCAACCTTTTCAGACATGATTTGATGTGCTTTTCAATTTTAGGGTCATTTAGCTCAAAAAAATCAGTAAATGCATGAAAAATATCAAATGAAGTCAGAAAGGGTTGAAAATTGATGATGTGGCTTTGAATGGTGCATTTTGAACACACAAAAAGTCTGGTGTTCAAATAAGTCCAAGAAAATGAAATGCCTTTCGTAACCGATGAGTTTCCGTCCGAAACCCCCATACTTCGAATGAGACTGTCCGTTTTTAACGCCAAGGGCATCCTGCTTTTGCGGTAACCCTCTCAACTTTTTAGCACATGCTATGTGGGTGAAATGATGATACCATATCAACTTTCAACCTGTTTAGACTTCATTTGAAGTGCTTTTCAATTTCAGGGTCATTTAGCTAAAAAAAATCAATAAATGCATGAAAAATATCAAATGAAGTCAGATAGGGTTGAAAATTTAGAATGTGGCTTTTAATGGTGCATTTTGAACACACAAAAATCCTGGAGTTCAATTAAGTTAAAGAAAATGAAACGCCTTTTGTAACCTCTGAGGTTCCGTCCGAAACCCCGATACTTCGAAACAGACTGTCCGTATTGTACGCGCAGTGCATCCTTCTTTTGCCGTAACCCTCTCAATTTTTTAGCACATGCTATGTGGGTGAAATTATGATACCATGCCAACTTTCAACTTTTTCAGACTTCATTTGAAGTGCTTTTCAATTTCAGGGTCATTTAGCTAACAGTAAAACCAGTAAATGCATGAAAAGTATCAAATTAACTCAGAACAGGTTGAAAATTGATGATGTGTCTTTGAATGGTGCATTTTGAACACACAAAAATCCTGGAGTTCAAATAAGTTAAAGAAAATGAAATGCCTTTTGTAGCCGATGAGGTTCCGTCCGAAACCCTGATACTTCGAAACAGACTGTCCGTTTTGTACGCGCAGTGCATCCTGCTTTTGCCGTAACTCTCTCAATTTTGTAGCACATGCTATGTGGGTGAAATGATGATACCATGCCAACTTTCAACTAGTTCAGACTTCATTTGAAGTATTTTTCAATTTCAAGGTCATTTAGCTCAAAAAAATCAGTGAATGCATGAAAAATACCAAAAGAAGTCAGAAAGGGTTGAAAACTGATTATGTGTCTTTGAATGGTGCATTTTGAACACACAAAAAGCCTAGCGTTCAAATAAGTTCAAGAAAATGAAATGCCTTTTGTAACCGATGAGTTTCTATCCGAAACCCCGATACTTCGAAAGAGACTGTTTGTCTTGTACGCGAAGTGCATCCTGCTTTCGCTGTAAGCCTCTCAACTTTTTAGTCCATGCTATGTGGGTGAAATGATGATACCATGCCAAATTTCAACCTTTTCAGACTTCATTTGAAGTGCTTTTCAATTTCAGGGACATTTAGCTCAAAAAAAATCAGTCAAATCATGAAAAATATAAAATGAAGTCAGAAAGGGTTAAAAAGTGATGATGTCGCTTTTAATGGTGCATTTTGAACACACAAAAAGCCTGGAGTTCAAATAAGTTCAAGCAAATGAAATGCCTTTTGTAACCGATGAGTTTCCGTCTGAAACCCCGATACTTCGAAAGAGACTCTCCATTTTGTACGCGAAGTGCATCCTAATTTTTCCGTAACTCTCTCAACTTGTTAACAAATGCTATGTTGGTGAAATAATGATACCATGCCAACTTTCAACCTTTTCAGACTTGATTTGAAGTGCTTTTCAATTTCAGGGTCATTTAGCTCAAAAAAATCAGTAAATGCATGAAAAATATCAAATGAACTCAGATAGGGTTGAAAATCGATGATGTGTCTTTGAACGGTTCATTTTGAACACTCAAAAATCTTGGAGTTCAAAAAAGTTCAAGAAAATGAAATGCCTTTTGTAACCGATGAGTTTCTGTCCGAAACCCTGATACTTCGAAAGAGATTGTCCGTTTTGTACGCGAAGTGCATCATGCTTTTTTCGTCACCCTCTCAACTTTTTAACACATGCTATGAGTGTGAAATGATGATACCATGCCAACTTTCAACCTTTTCAGACATGATTTGATGTGCTTTTCAATTTTAGGGTCATTTAGCTCAAAAAAATCAGTAAATGCATGAAAAATATCAAATGAAGTCAGAAAGGGTTGAAAATTGATGATGTGGCTTTGAATGGTGCATTTTGAACACACAAAAAGTCTGGTGTTCAAATAAGTCCAAGAAAATGAAATGCCTTTCGTAACCGATGAGTTTCCGTCCGAAACCCCCATACTTCGAATGAGACTGTCCGTTTTTAACGCCAAGGGCATCCTGCTTTTGCGGTAACCCTCTCAACTTTTTAGCACATGCTATGTGGGTGAAATGATGATACCATATCAACTTTCAACCTGTTTAGACTTCATTTGAAGTGCTTTTCAATTTCAGGGTCATTTAGCTAAAAAAAATCAATAAATGCATGAAAAATATCAAATGAAGTCAGATAGGGTTGAAAATTTAGAATGTGGCTTTTAATGGTGCATTTTGAACACACAAAAATCCTGGAGTTCAATTAAGTTAAAGAAAATGAAATGCCTTTTGTAACCTCTGAGGTTCCGTCCGAAACCCCGATACTTCGAAACAGACTGTCCGTATTGTACGCGCAGTGCATCCTTCTTTTGCCGTAACCCTCTCAATTTTTTAGCACATGCTATGTGGGTGAAATTATGATACCATGCCAACTTTCAACTTTTTCAGACCTCATTTGAAGTGCTTTTCAATTTCAGGGTCATTTAGCTAACAATATGATCAGTAAATGCATGAAAAGTATCAAATTAACTCAGAACAGGTTGAAAATTGATGATGTGTCTTTGAATGGTGCATTTTGAACACACAAAAATCCTGGAGTTCAAATAAGTTAAAGAAAATGAAATGCCTTTTGTAGCCGATGAGGTTCCGTCCGAAACCCTGATACTTCGAAACAGACTGTCCGTTTTCTACGCGCAGTGCATCCTGCTTTTGCTGTAACTCTCTCAATTTTGTAGCACATGCTATGGTGGGTGAAATGATGATACCATGCCAACTTTCAACTAGTTCAGACTTCATTTGAAGTATTTTTCAATTTCAAGGTCATTTAGCTCAAAAAAATCAGTGAATGCATGAAAAATATCAAAAGAAGTCAGAAAGGGTTGAAAACTGATTATGTGTCTTTCAATGGTGCATTTTGAACACACAAAAAGCCTAGCGTTCAAATAAGTTCAAGAAAATGAAATGCCTTTTGTAACCGATGAGTTTCTATCCGAAACCCCGATACTTCGAAAGAGACTGTTTGTCTTGTACGCGAAGTGCATCCTGCTTTCGCTGTAAGCCTCTCAACTTTTTAACACATGCTATGTGGGTGAAATGATGATACCATGCCAACTTTCAACCTTTTCAGACATGATTTGATGTGCTTTTCAATTTTAGGGACATTTAGCTCAAAAAAATCAGTAAATGCAAGAAAAATATCAAATGAAGTCAGAAAGGGTTGAAAATTGATGATGTGGCTTTGAATGGTGCATTTTGAACACACAAAAAGACTGGAGTTCAAATAAGTTCACGAAAATGAAATGCCTTTTGTAACGAATGAGTTTCCGTCCGAAACCTCGATACTTCAACAAAGATTGTCCGTTTTGTACGCCAAGTGCATCCTGCTTTTGCCATAACCCTCTCAACTTTTTAGCACATGCTATGTGGGTGAAATTATGATACCATGCCAACTTTACACCTTTTCAGACTTCATTTCAAGTGCTTTTCAATTTCAGGATCATTTAACTCAAAAAAAATCAGTAAATGCATGAAAAATATCAAAAGAAGTCAGAAAAGGTTGAAAAGTTATTAGTGTCTTTGAATGGTGCATTTTGAACACACAAAAAGCCTGGAGTTCAAATAAGTTCAAGAAAATGAAATGCCTTTTGTAACCGATGCGTTTCCGTCTGAAACCCTGATACTTCGAAAGAGATTGTCTGTTTTGTACGCGAAGTGCATCATGCTTTTGTCATAACCCTCTCAACTTTTTAACACATGCTATGTGGGTGAAATGATGATACCATGCCAACTTTCAACCTTTTCAGACTTGATTTGATGTGTTTTTCAATTTCAGGGTCATTTAGGTCAAAAAAATCAGTAAATGCATGAAAAATATCAAATGAAGTCAGATAGGGTTGAAAATTTATGATGTGGTTTTTAATGGTGCATTTTTAACACACAAAAATCCTGGAGTTCAAATAAGTTAAAGAAAATGAAATGCCTTTTGTAACCGATGAGGTTCCGTCCGAAACCCTGATACTTCGAAACAGACTGTCCGTTTTGTACGCGCAGTGCATCCTGCTTTTGCCGTAACCCTCTCAATTTTGTAGCACATGCTATGTGGGTGAAATGATGATACCATGCCAACTTTCAACTTTTTCAGACTTCATTTGAAGTATTTTTCAATTTCAAGGTCATTTAGCTCAAAAAATCAGTGAATGCATGAAAAATATCAAAAGAAGTCAGAACGGGTTGAAAATTGATGATGTGGCTTTGAATGGTGCATTTTTAACACACAAAAAGTCTGGAGTTCAAATAAGTCCAAGTCAATGAAATGCCTTTCGTAACCGAAGAGTTTCCGTCCGAAACTGCGATAGTTCGAAAGTGACTGTCCGTATTGTACGCGAAGTGCATCCTGCTTTAGCCGTAACCCTCTCAACTTTTTAGCACAGGCTATGTGGGTGAAATGATGATACCATGCCAACTTTCAACCTTTTTAGACTTCATTTGAAGTGCTTTTCAATTTCAGGGTCATTTAGCTCAAACAAATCAGCAAATGCATGAAAAATATCAAGTGAAGTTAGATAGAGTTGAAAATTGATGATGTCGCTTTAATGGTGCATTTTGAAAACACAAAAAGGCTGGAGTTCAAATAAGTTCAAGAAAATGAAATGCCTTTCATAACCGATGAGTTTCCATCCGAAACCCCTATACTTCGACAAAGACTGTCTGTTTTGTACGCCAAGTGCATCCTGCTTTTTCCATAACCCTCTCAACTTTTTAGCACATGCTATGTGGGTGAAATGATGATACAATGCCAACTTTCAACCTTTTCAGACTTCATTTGAAGTGCTCTTCAATTTCAGGGTCATTTAGCTCAAAAATATTAGTAAATGCATGAAAATATCAAATGAAGTCAGAAAGGGTTGAAAACTGATTACGTGTCTTTGAATGGTGCATTTTGAACACACAAAAAGCCTAGCGTTCAAATAAGTTCAAGAGAATGAAATGCCTTTTGTAACCAATGAGTTTCCATCCGAAACCCCGATACTTCGAAAGAGACTGTCCGTTTGGTACGCGAAGTGCATCCTGCTTTCGCTGTAAGCCTCTCAACTTTTTAGCACATGCTATGTGGGTGAAATGATGATACCATGCCAAATTTCAACCTTTTCAGACTTCATTTGAAGTGCTTTTCAATTTCCGGGTCATTTAGCTCAAAAAATTCAGAAAATGCATGAAAAATATCAAATGAAGTCGGAAAGGGTTGAAAAGTGTTGATGTCGCTTTTAATGGTGCATTTTGAACAGACAAAAAGCCTGGAGTTCAAATAAGTTCAAGCAAATGAAATGCCTTTTGTAACCGATGAGTTTCCGTCCGAAACCCCGATACTTCGAAAGAGACTCTCCATTTTGTACGCGAAGTGCATCCTAATTTTTCCGTAACTCTCTCAACTTGTTAACACATGCTATGTGGGTGAAATGATGATAACATGCCAACTTTCAACCTTTTCAGACTTGATTTGAAGTGCTTTTCAATTTCAGGGTGATTTAGCTCAAAAAAAATCAATAAATGCATGAAAAATATCAAATGAAGTCAGATAGGGTTGAAAATCGATGATGTGTCTTTGAATGGTGCATTTTGAACACACAAAAAGCTGGAGTTCAAATAAGTTCAAGAAAATGAAATGCCTTTTGTAACCGATGCGTTTCCGTGTGAAACCCTGATACTTCGAAAGAGATTGTCCGTTTTGTACGCGAAGTGCATCATGCTTTTGTCGTAACCCTCTCAACTTTTTAACACATGCTATGTGGGTGAAATGATGATACCATGCCAACTTTCAACCTTTTCAGACTTGATTTGATGTGTTTTTCAATTTCAGGGTCATTTAGGTCAAAAAAATCAGTAAATGCATGAAAAATATCAAATGAAGTCAGATAGGGTTGAAAATTTATGATGTGGTTTTTAATGGTGCATTTTTAACACACAAAAATCCTGGAGTTCAAATAAGTTAAAGAAAATGAAATGCCTTTGTTAACCGATGAGGTTCCGTCCGAAACCCTGATACTTCGAAACAGACTGTCCGTTTTGTACGCGCAGTACATCCTGCTTTTGCCGTAACCCTCTCAATTTCTTAGCACATGCTATGTGGGTGAAATTATGATACCATGCCAACTTTCAACTTTTTCAGACTTCATTTGAAGTGCTTTTCAATTTCAGAGTCATTTAGGTCAAAAAATCAGTAAATGCATGAAAAATATCAAATGAAGTCAGAAAGGGTTGAAAATTGATGATGTGGCTTTGAATGGTGCATTTTGAACACACAAAAAGTCTGGTGTTCAAATAAGTCCAAGAAAACGAAATGCCTTTCGTAACCGATGAGTTTGCGTCCGAAACCCCCATACTTCGAATGAGACTGTTCGTTTTGAACGCCAAGGGCATCCTGCTTTTGCGGTAACCCTCTCAACTTTTTAGCACATGCTATGTGGGTGAAATGATGATACCATGCCAACTTTCAACCTGTTTAGACTTCATTTGAAGTGCTTTTCAATTTCAGGGTCATTTAGCTAAAAAAAATCAATAAATGCATGAAAAATGTCAAATGAAGTCAGATAGGGTTGAAAATTTAGAATGTGGCTTTTAATGGTGCATTTTGAACACACAAAAATCCTGGAGTTCAATTAAGTTAAAGAAAATGAAATGCCTTTTGTAACCGCTGAGGTTCCGTCCGAAACCCCGATACTTCGAAACAGACTGTCCGTATGGGACGCGCAGTGCATCCTTCTTTTGCCGTAAACCTCTCAATTTTTTAGCACATGCTATGTTGGTGAAATTATGATACCATGCCAACTTTCAACTTTTTCAGATTTCATTTGAAGTGCTTTTCAATTTCAGGGTCATTTTGCTAACAATAAAATCAGTAAATGCATGAAAAGTATCAAATTAACTCAGAACAGGTTGAAAATTGATGATGTGGCTTTGAATGGTGCATTTTGAACACACAAAAAGACTGGAGTTCAAATAAGTTCACGAAAATGAAATGCCTTTTGTAACGAATGAGTTTCCGTCCGAAACCTCGATACTTCGACAAAGATTGTCCGTTTTGTACGCCAAGTGCATCCTGCTTTTGCCATAACCCTCTCAACTTTTTAGCACATGCTATGTGGGTGAAATTATGATACCATGCCAACTTTAAACCTTTTCAGACTTCATTTGAAGTGCTTTTCAATTTCAGGGTCATTTAACTCAAAAAAATCAGTAAATGCATGAAAAATATCAAAAGAAGTCAGAAAAGGTTGAAAGGTTATTAGTGTCTTTGAATGGTTCGTTTTGAACACACAAAAAGCCTAGCGTTCAAAGAAGTACAAGAAAATGAAATGCCTTTCGTAACCGATGAGGTTCCATCCGAAACCCCGATACTTCGAAAGAGACTGTCCGTTTTGTACGCGAAGTGCATCCTGCTTTCGCTGTAACCCTCTCAACTTTTTAGCACATGCTATGTGGATGAAATGATGATACCATGCCAACTTTCAACCTTTTCAGACTTCATTTGAAGTGCTTTTCAATTTCAGGGTCATTTAGCTTAAAAAAATCTATAAATGCACGAAAATTATCAAATGAAGTCAGATAGGGTTGAAAATTGATGATGTGCCTTTGAATGGTGCATTTTGAACACACAAAAAGCCTAGCGTTCAAATAAGTTCAAGAAAATGAAATGCCTTTTATAACCGATGAGTTTCCGTCCAAAACCCCGATACATCGAAAGATATTGTCCGTTTTGTACGCGCAGTGCATCCTGCTTTTGCCGTAACCCTCTCAAATTTTAGCACATGCTATGTGGGTGAAATGATGATACCATGCCAACTTTGAACCTTTTCAGACTTAATTTGAAGTGGTTTTCAATTTCAGGGTCATTTAGTTCAAAAAAATCAGTAAATGCATGAAAAATATCAAGTGAAGTCAGATAGAGTTGAAAATTGATGATGTGGCTTTAATGGTGCATTTTGAACACACAAAAAGCCTGGAGTTCAAATAAGTTCAAGAAAATGAAATGCCTTTTATAACCGACGAGTTTCCGTTTGAAACCACGATACTTCGAAATAGACTGTCCGTTTTGTACGCGAAGTGCATCCTGCTTTTGTCGTAACCCTCTCAACTTTTTAGCACATGCTATGTGGGTGAAATGATGATACCATGCCAACTTTCAACCTTTTCACACTTGATTTGATGTGCTTTTCAATTTCAGGGTCATTTAGCTCAGAAAAATTAGTAAATGCATGAAAAATATCAAATGAACTCAGAACGGGTTGAAAATGAATCATGTGGCTTTGAATGGTGCATTTTGAACACACAAAAAGCCTGGAGTTCAAATAAGTTAAAGAAAATGAAATGCCTTTTGTAACCGATGAGTTTCCGTGCGAAACCCCGATACTTCAACAAAGACTGTCTGTTTTGTACGCCAAGTGCTTCCTACTTTTTCCATAACCCTCTCAACTTTTTAGCACATGCTATGTGGGTGAAATGATGATACCATGCCAACTTTCAACCTTTTCAGACTTCATTTGAAGTGCTCTTCAATTTCAGGTTCATTTAGCTCAAAAAAATCAGTTAATGCATGAAAATATCAAATGAAGTCAGAAAGGGTTGAAAACTGATTATGTGTCTTTGAATGGTGCATTTTGAACACACAAAAAGCCTAGCATTCAAATAAGTTCAAGAAAATGAGATGTCTTTTGTAACCGATGAGTTTCTATCCGAAACCCCGATACTTCGAAAGAGACTGTTTGTCTTGTACGCGAAGTGCATCCTGCCTTCGCTGTAAGCCTCTCAACTTTTTAGCACATGCTATGTGGGTGAAATGATGATACCATGCCAAATTTCAACCTTTTCAGACTTCATTTGAAGTGCTTTTCAATTTCAGGGTCATTTAGCTCAAAAAAATCAGTAAATGCATGAAAAATATCAAATGAAGTCAGAAAGGGTTGAAAATTGATGATGTGGGTTTGAATGGTGCATTTTGAACAGACAAAAAGCCTGGAGTTCAAATAAGTTCAAGCAAATGAAATGCCTTTTGTAACCGATGAGTTTCCGTCAGGAACCCCGATACTTTGAAAGAGACTCTCCATTTTATACGCGAAGTGCATCCTAATTTTTCCGTAACTCTCTCAACTTGTTAACACATGCTATGTGGGTGAAATGATGATAACATGCCAACTTTCAACCTTTTCAGACTTGATTTGAAGTGCTTTTCAATTTCAGGGTCATTTAGCTCAAAAAAATCAGTAAATGCATGAAAAATATCAAATGAAGTCAGATAGGGTTGAAAATCGATGATGTGTCTTTGAATGGTGCATTTTGAACACACAAAGAGCCTGGAGTTGAAATAAGTTCAAGAAAATGAAATGCCTTTTGTAACCGATGCGTTTCCGTCCGAAACCCTGATACTTCGAAAGAGATTGCCCGTTTTGTACGAGAAGTGCATCATGCTTTTGTCGTAACCCTCTCAACTTTTTAACACATGCTATGTGGGTGAAATGATGATACCATGCCAACTTTCAACCTTTTCAGACTTTATTTGATGTGTTTTTCAATTTCAGGGTCATTTAGCTCAAAAAAATCAGTAAATGCATGAAAAATATCAAATGAAGTCAGATAGGGTTGAAAATTTATGATGTGGCTATTAATGGTGCATTTTGAACACACAAAAATCCTGGAGTTCAAATAAGTTAAAGAAAATGAAATGCCTTTTGTAACCGATGAGGTTCCTTCCGAAACCCTGATACTTCGAAACAGACTGTCCGTTTTGTACGCGCAGTGCATCCTGCTTTTGCCGTAACCCTCTCAATTTTGTAGCACATGCTATGTGGGTGAAATGATGATACCATGCCAACTTTCAACTTTTTCAGACTTCATTTGAAGTGCTTTTCAATTTCAGAGTCATTTAGCTCAAAAAAATCAGTAAATGCATGAAAAATATCAAATGAAGTCAGAAAGGGTTGAAAATTGATGATGTGGGTTTGAATGGTGCATTTTGAACACACAAAAAGTCTGGTGTTCAAATAAGTCCAAGGAAATGAAATGCCTTTCGTAACCGATGAGTTTGCGTCCGAAACCCCCATACTTCGAATGAGACTGTCCGTTTTGAACGCCAAGGGCATCCTGCTTTTGCGGTAACCCTCTCAACTTTTTAGCACAGGCTATGTGGGTGAAATGATGATACCATGCCAACTTTCAACCAGTTTAGACTTCATTTGAAGTGCTTTTCAATTTCAGGGTCATTTAGCTAAAAAAATAAATAAATGCATGAAAAATATCAAAGGAAGTCAGATAGGGTTGAAAATTTATGATGTGGCTTTTAATGGTGCATTTTGAACACACAAAAATCCTGGAGTTCAAATAAGTTAAAGAAAATGAAATGCCTTTTGTAACCGATGAGGTGCCGTCTGAAACCCCGATACTTCGAAAGAGACTCTCCATTTTGTACGCGCAGTGCATCCTGCTTTTGCCGTAACCTTCTCAACTTGTTAACACATGCTATGTTGGTGAAATAATGATACCATGCCAACTTTCAACCTTTTCAGACTTGATTTGAAGTGCTTTTCGATTTCAGGGTCATTTAGCTCAAAAAAATCAGTAAATGCATGAAAAATATCAAATGAAGTCAGATAGGGCTGAAAATCGATGATGTGTCTTTGAATGGTTCATTCTGAACACACAAAAATCTTGGAGTTCAAAAAAGTTCAAGAAAATAAAATGCCTTTTGTAACCGATGAGTTTCTGTCCGAAACATTGATACTTCGGAAGAGATTGTCTGTTTTGTACGCGAAGTGCATCATGCTTTTGTCGTCACCCTATCAACTTTTTAACACATGCTATGTGGGTGAAATGATGATACCATGCTAACTTTCAACCTTTTCAGACATGATTTGATGTGCTTTTCAATTTTAGGGTCATTTAGCTCAAAAAAATAAGTAAATGCATGAAAAATATCCAATGAAGTCAGATAGGGTTGAAAATTTATGATGTGGCTTTTAATGGTGCATTTTGAACACACAAAAATCCTGGAGTTCAAATAAGTTAAAGAAAATGAAATGCCTTTTGTAGCCGATGAGGTTCCGTCCGACACCCTGATATTTCGAAACAGACTATCCGTTTTGTACACGCAGTGCATCCTGCTTTTGCCGTAACCCTCTCAATTTTGTAGCACATGCTATGTGGGTGAAATGATGATACCATGCCAACTTTCAACTAGTTCAGACTTCATTTGAAGTATTTTTCAATTTCAAGGTCATTTAGCTCAAAAAAATCAGTAAATGCATGAAAAATATCAAAAGAAGTCAGAAAGGGTTGAAAATTGATGATGTGGCTTTGAATGGTGCATTTTGAACACACAAAAAGCCTAGCGTTCAAATAAGTTCACGAAAATGAGATGCCTTTTGTAACGAATGAGTTTCTATCCGAAACCCCGATACTTCGAAAGAGACTGTTTGTCTTGTACGCGAAGTGCATCCTGCTTTCGCTGGAAGCCTCTCAACTTTTGAGCACTTGCTATGTGGGTGAAATGATGATACCATGCCAAATTTCAACCTTTTCAGACTTCATTTGAAGTGCTTTCCAATTTCAGGGACATTTAGCTCAAAAAAAATCAGTAAAATCATGAAAAATATAAAATGAAGTCAGAAACGGTTGAAAAGTGATGATGTCGCTTTTAATGGTGCATTTTGAACACACAAAAATCCTGGAGTTCAAATAAGTTCAAGCAAATGAAATGCCTTTTGTAACCTATGAGTTTTCGTCCGAAACCCCGATACTTCGAAAGAGACTCTCCATTTTGTACGCGAAGTGCATCCTAATTTTTCCGTAACTCTCTCAACTTGTTAACACATGCCACTTTGGTGAAATAATGATACCATGCCAACTTTCAACCTTTTCAGACTTGATTTGAAGTGCTTTTCACTTTCAGGGTCATTTAGCTCAAAAAAATCAGTAAATGCATGAAAAATATCAAATGAAGTCAGATAGGGTTGAAAATCGATGATGTGTCTTCGAACGGTTCATTTTGAACACAGAAAAATCTTGGAGTTCAAAAAAGTTCAAGAAAATGAAATGCCTTTTGTAACCGATGAGTTTTTGTCCGAAACCCTGATACTTCGAAAGAGATTGTCCGTTTTGTACGCGAAGTGCATCATGCTTTTTTCGTCACCCTCTCAACTTTTTAACACATGCTATGTGGGTGAAATGATGATACCATGCCAACTTTCAACCTTTTCAGACATGATTTGATGTGCTTTTCAATTTTAGGGTCATTTAGCTCAAAAAAATAAGTAAATGCATGAAAAATATCAAATGAAGCCAGATAGGGTTGAAAACTTATGATGTGGCTTTTAATGCTGCATTTTGACCACACAAAAATCCCGGAGTTCAAATAAGTTAAAGAAAATGAAATGCCTTTTGTAGCCGATGAGGTTCTGTCCGAAACCCTGATACTTCGAAACAGACTGTCCGTTTTGTACGCGCAGTGCATCCTGCTTTTGCCGTAACCCTCTCAATTTTGTAGCACATGCTATGTGGGTGAAATGATGATACCATGCCAACTTTCAACTTTTTCAGACTTCATTTGAAGTATTTTTCAATTTCAAGGTCATTTAGCTCACAAAAATCAGTGAATGCATGAAAAATATCAAAAGAAGTCAGAAAGGGTTGAAAATTGATGATGTGCCTTTGAATGGTACATTTTTAACACACAAAAAGTTTGGAACTCAAATACGTCCAAGAAAATGAAATGCCTTTCGTAACCGATGAGTTTCCGTCCGAAACTCCGATAGTTCGAAAGTGACTGTCCGTTTTGTACGCGAAGTGCATCCTGCTTTAGCCGTAACCCTCTCAACTTTTTAGCACATGCTATGTGGGTGAAATGAGGATACCATGCCAAATTTCAACCTTTTTTAGACTTCATTTGAAGTGCTTTTCAATTTCATGGTCATTTAGCTCAAACAAATCAGCAGATGCATGAAAAATATCAAGTGAAGTTAGATAGAGTTGAAAATTGATGATGTCGCTTTAATGATGCATTTTGAACACACAAAAAGGATGGAGTTCAAATAAGTTCAAGAAAATGAAATGCGTTTCGTAACCGATGAGTTTACATCCGAAACCCCGATACTTCAACAAAGACTGTCTGTTTTGTACGCCAAGTGCATCCTGCTTTTTCCATAACCCTCTCAACTTTTTAGCACATGCTATGTGGGTGAAATGATGATACCGTGCCAACTTTCAACCTTTTCAGACTTCATTTGAAGTGCTCTTCAATTTCAGGGTCATTTAGCTCAAAAAAATCAGTAAATGCATGAAAATATCAAATATAGTCACAAAGGGTTGAAAACTGATTACGTGTCTTTGAATGGTGCATTTTGAACACACAAAAAGCCTAGCGTTCAAATAAGTTCATGAGAATGAAATGCCTTTTGTAACCGATGAGTTTCCATCCGAAACCCCGATACTTCGAAAGAGACTGTCCATTTTGTACACGAAGTGCATCCTGCTTTCGTTTTAACCCTCTCAACTTTTTAGCACATGCTATGTGGGAGAAATGATGATACCATGCCAAATTTCAACCTTTTCAGACTTCAGTTGATGTGCTTTTCAATTTCAGGGTCATTTAGCTCAAAAAAATCAGTAAATGCATGAAAAAAATCTAATGAAGTCACAAAGGGTTGAAAATCTATGATGTGTCTTTGAATGGTGCATTTTGAACACACAAAAAGCCTGGAGTTCAAATAAGTTCAAGAAAATGAAAAGCCTTTTGTAACCGATGAGTTTCCGTGCGAAACCCTGATACTTCGAAAGAGACTTTCCGTTTTGTACGCGAAGTGCATCCTGCTTTCGCTGTAAGCCTCTCAACATTTTGGCACATGCTACGTGGGTGAAATTATGATACCATGTCAACTTTCAACTTTTTCAGACTTCATTTGAAGTATTTTTCAATTTCAGAGTCATTTAGCTCAAAAAAATCAGTAAATGCATGAAAAATATCAAATGAAGTCAGAAAGGGTTGAAAATTGATGATGTGGCTTTGAATGGTGCATTTTGAACACACAAAAAGTCTGGAGTTCAAATAAGTCCAAGAAAATGAAATGCCTTTCGTAACCGATGAGTTTCCGTCCGAAACTCCGATAGTTCGAAAGTGACTGTTCGTTTTTTATGTGAAGTGCATCCTGCTTTTGCCGTAACCCTCTCAACTTTTTAGCACATGCTATGTGGGTGAAATGATGCTACCATGCCAACTTTCAACCTTTTCAGACTTCATTTGAAGTGCTTTTCAATTTCAGGGTCATTTAGCTCAAAAAAAATCAGTAAATGCATGAAAAATATCATGTGAACTCAGCTAGAGTTGAAAATTGATGATGTCGCTTTAATGGTGCATTTTGTACACACAAAAAGGCTGGAGTTCAAATAAATTCAAGAAAATGAAATGCCTTTTGTAAGCGATGAGTTTCCATCCGAAACCCCGATACTTCAAAAGATACTGTCCGTTTTGTACGTGAAGTGCATCCTGCTTTTTTCGTAACCCTCTCAAATTTTTAACACATGCTATGTGGGTGAAATTATGATACCATGCGAACTTTCAACCTTTTCAGACTTGATTTGATGTGCTTTTTAATTTCAGGGTCATTTAGCTCAAAAAAATCAGTAAATGCATGAAAAATATCAAATGAACTCAGAACGGGTTGAAAATGGATGATGTGGCTTGGAATGGTGCATTTTCAACACACGAAAAGGCTGGAGTTCTAATAAGTTCAAGAAAATGAAATGCCTTTTGCAACCGATGAGTTTCCGTCCGAAACCCCGATACTTCGAAAAAGACTGTCTGTTTTGTACGCCAAGTGCATCCTGCTTTTTCCATAACCCTCTCAACTTTTTAGCACATCTTATGTGGGTGAAATGATGATACCATGCCAACTTTCAACCTTTTCAGACTTCATTTGAAGTGCTCTTCAATTTCAGGGTCATTTAGCTCAAAAAAATTAGTAAATGCATGAGAATATCAAATGAAGTCAGAAAGGGTTGAAAACTGATTATGTGTCTTCGAATGGTGCATTTTGAACACACAAAAAGCCTAGCATTCAAATAAATTCAAGAGAATGAAATACCTTTTGTAACCGATGACTTTCCATCCGAAACCCCGATACTTCGAAAGAGACTTTCCGTTTTGTACGCGAAGTGCATCCTGCTTTCGCTGTAAGCCTCTCAACATTTTAGCACATGCTATGTGGGTGAAATTATGATACCATGTCAACTTTCAACTTTTTCAGACTTCATTTGAAGTATTTTTCAATTTCAAGGTCATTTAGCTCAAAAAAATCACTGAATGCATGAAAAATATCAAATGAAGTAAGAAAGGGTTGAAAACTGATGATGTGGCTTTGAATGATGCATTTTGAACACACCAAAAGTCTGGAGTTGAAATAAGTCCAAAAAAATGAAATGCCTTTCGTAACCCATGAGTTTCCGTCCGAAACTCCGATAGTTCGAAAGTGACTCTCCGTTTTGTACGCGAAGTGCATCCTGCTTTTGCCGTAACCCTCTCAACTTTTTAGCACATGCTATGTGGGTGAAATGATGATACCATGCCAACTTTCAACCTTTTCAGACTTCATTTGAAGAGCTTTTCAATTTCAAGGTCATTTAGCTCAAAAAAATCCGTAAATGCATGAAAAATATCAAGTGAAGTCAGATAGAGTTGAAAATTGATGATGTCGCTTTAATGGTGCATTTTGAACACACAAAAAGGTTGGAGTTCAAATAAGTTCAAGAAAATGAAAAGCCTTTCGTAACCGATGAGTTTCCGCCCGAAACCCTGATATTCGACAAAGACTGTCTGTTTCGTACGCCAAGTGCATCCTGCTTTTTCCATAATCCTCTCAACTTTTTAGCACATCCTATGTGGGTGAAATGATGATACCATGCCAACTTTCAACCTTTTCAGACTTCATTTGAAGTGCTCTTCAATTTCAAGGTCATTTAGCTCAAAAAAATCAGTAAATGCATGAAAATATCAAATGAAGGTAGAAAGGGTTGAAAACTGATTACGTGTCTTTGAAGGGTGCATTTTGAAAAAACAAATAGCCTAGCGTTCAAATAAGTTCAAGAGAATGAAATGCCTTTTGTAACCGATGAGTTCCCATTCGAAACCCCGATACTTCGAAAGAGACTGTCCGTTTTGTACGCGAAGTGCATCCTGCCTTCGCTGTAAGCCTCTCAACTTTTGAGCACATGCTATGTGGGTGAAATGATGATACCATGCCAAATTTCAACCTTTTCAGACTTCATTTGATGTGCTTTTCAATTTCAGGGTCATTTAGCTCAAAAAAAAATCTGTAAATGCATGAAAAATATCAAATGAAGTCAGAAAGGGTTGAAAAGTGATGATGTCGCTTTTAATGGTGCATTTTGAACACACAAAAAGCCTGGAGTTCAAATAAGTTCAAGCAAATGAAATGCCTTTTGTAACCAATGAGTTTCCGTCCGAAACCCCGATACTTCGAAAGAGACTCTCCATTTTGTACGCGAAGTGCATCCTAATTTTTCCATAAGTCTCTCAACTTGTTAACACATGCTATGTGGGTGAAATGATGATACCATGCCAACTTTCAACCTTTTTAGACTTGATTTGAAGTGCTTTTCAATTTCAGGGTCATTTAGCTCAAAAAAATTCAGTAAATGCATGAAAAATATCAAATGAAGTCAAATAGGGTTGAAAATCGATGATGTGTCTTTGAATGGTCCATTTTGAACACACGAAAACCCTGGAGTTCAAATAAGTGAAGGACAATGAAATGCCTTTTGTAACCATTGAGTTTCCGTCCGAAACCCCGATACTTCGAAAGAGACTCTCCATTTTGTACGCGAAGTGCATCCTAATTTTTCCATAACTCTCTCAACTTGTTAACACATGCTATGTGGGTGAAATGATGATACCATGCCAACTTTCAACCTTTTTAGACTTGATTTGAAGTGCTTTTCAATTTCAGGGTCATTTAGCTCAAAAAAAATCAGTAAATGCATGAAAAATATCAAATGAAGTCAAATAGGGTTGAAAATCGATGATGTGTCTTTGAATGGTCCATTTTGAACACACGAAAACCCTGGAGTTCAAATAAGTGAAGGACAATGAAATGCCTTTTGTAACCATTGAGTTTCCGTCCGAAACCCTGATACTTCGAAAGAGATTGTCCGTTTTGTATGCGGAATGCATCCTGCTTTTGTCGTAACCCTCTCAACTTCTTAAGGCATGCTATGTGGGTTAAATGATGATACCATGCCAACTTTCAACCTTTTCAGACTTGATTTGATGTGCTTTTCAATTTCAGGGTCATTTAGCTCAAAAAAATCAGTAAATGCTTGAAAAATATCAAATGAAGTCAGATAGGGTTGAAATTTATGATGTGGCTTTTAATGGTGCATTTTGAACACATAAAAATCCTGGAGTTCAAATATGTTAAAGAAAATGAAATGCCTTTTGTAACCGATGAGGTTCCGTCCAAAACCCTGATACTTCGAAACAGACTGTCCGTTTTGTACGCGCAGTGCATCCTGCTTTTGCCCTAACCCTCTCAATTTTTTAGCACATGCTATGTGTGTGTAATTATGATACCATGCCAACTTTCAACTTTTTCAGACTTCATTTGAAGTGCTCTTCAATTTCAGA
This sequence comes from Hordeum marinum, assembly GCA_022496015.1. Classification (NCBI taxonomy): domain Eukaryota; kingdom Viridiplantae; phylum Streptophyta; class Magnoliopsida; order Poales; family Poaceae; genus Hordeum; species Hordeum marinum. Next base: position 561,884,098 of record CM039678.1, read on the forward strand.
GTCATTTAGCTCAAAAAATCAGTAAATGCATGAAAAATATCAAATGAAGTCAGAAAGGGTTGAAAATTGATGATGTCGCTTTAATGGTGCATTTTGAACACACAAAAAGGCTGGAGTTCAAATAAGTTCAAGAAAATGAAATGCCTTTTGTAACCGATGAGTTTCCATCCGAAACCTCGATACTTCGAAAGTGACTGTCCATTTTGTACGTGAAGTGCATCCTGCTTTTGTCGTAACCCTCTCAACTTTTTAACACATGCTATGTGGGTGAAATGATGATACCATGCCAACTTTCAACCTTTTTAGACATGATTTGATGTGCTTTTCAATTTCAGGGTCATTTAGCTCAAAAAAATCAGTAAATGCATGAAAAATATCAAATGAACTCAGAACAGGTTGAAAATTGATGATGTGGCTTTGAATGGTGCATTTTGAACACACAAAAAGCCTGGAGTTCAAATAAGTTCAAGAAAATGAAATGCCTTTTGTAAGCGATGAGTTTCCGTCCGAAACCCCGATACTTCGACAAAGACTGTCTGTTTTGTTCGCCAAGTGCATCCTGCTTTTTCCATAACCCTCTCAACTTTTTAGCACATCCTATGTGGGTGAAATGATGATACCATGCCAACTTTCAACCTTTTCAAACTTCATTTGAAGTGCTCTTCAATTTCAGGGTCATTTAGCTCAAAAAAATCAGTAAATGCATGAAAATATCAAATGAAGGTAGAAAGGGTTGAAAACTGATTACGTGTCTTTGAAGGGTGCATTTTGGAAAAACCAATAGCCTAGCGTTCAAAGAAGTTCAAGAGAATGAAAAGCCTTTTGTAACCGATGAGTTCCCATTCGAAACCCCGATACTTCGAAAGAGATTGTCCGTTTTGTACGCGAAGTGCATCCTGCCTTCGCTGTAAGCCTCTCAACTTTTGAGCACATGCTATGTGGGTGAAATGATGATACCATGCCAAATTTCAACCTTTTCAGACTTCATTTGATGTGCTTTTCAATTTCAGGGTCATTTAGCTCAAAAAAAATCAGTAAATGCATGAAAAATATCAAATGAAGTCAGAAAGGGTTGAAAAGTGATGATGTCGCTTTTAATGGTGCATTTTGAACACACAAAAAGCCTGGAGTTCAAATAAGTTCAAGCAAATGAAATGCCTTTTGTAACCGATGAGTTTCCGTCCGAAACCCCGATACTTCGAAAGAGACTCTCCATTTTGTACGCGAAGTGCATCCTAATTTTTCAATAACTCTCTCAACTTGTTAACACATGCTATGTGGGTGAAATGATGATACCATGCCAACTTTCATCCTTTTCAGACTTGATTTGAAGTGCTTTTCAATTTCAGGGTCATTTAGCTCAAAAAAATCAGTAAATGCATGAAAAATATCAAATGAAGTCAAATAGGGTTGAAAATCGATGATGTGTCTTTGAATGGTCCATTTTGAACACACGAAAACCCTGGAGTTCAAATAAGTGAAGGACAATGAAATGCCTTTTGTAACCATTGAGTTTCCGTCCGAAACCCTGATACTTCGAAAGAGATTGTCCGTTTTGTATGCGAAATGCATCCTGCTTTTGTCGTAACCCTCTCAACTTTTTAACACATGCTATGTGGGTTAAATGATGATACCATGCCAACTTTCAACCTTTTAAGACTTGATTTGATGTGCTTTTCAATTTCAGTTTCATTTAGCTCAAAAAAATCAGTAAATGCATCAAAAATATCAAATGAAGTCAGATAGGGTTGAAATTTATGATGTGGCTTTTAATGGTGCATTTTGAACACATAAAAATCCTGGAGTTCAAATAAGTTAAAGAAAATGAAATGCCTTTTGTAACCGATGAGGTTCCGTCCAAAACCCTGATACTTCGAAATAGACTGTCCGTTTTGTACGCGCAGTGCATCCTGCTTTTGCCCTAACCCTCTCAATTTTTTAGCACATGCTATGTGTGTGTAATTATGATACCATGCCAACTTTCAACTTTTTCAGACTTCATTTGAAGTGCTTTTCAATTTCAGAGTCATTTAGCTCAAAAAATCAGTAAATGCATGAAAAATATCAAATGAAGTCAGAAAGGGTTGAAAATTGATGATGTCGCTTTAATGGTGCATTTTGAACACACAAAAAGGCTGGAGTTCAAATAAGTTCAAGAAAATGAAATGCCTTTTGTAACCGATGAGTTTCCATCCGAAACCTCGATACTTCGAAAGTGACTGTCCGTTTTGTACGTGAAGTGCATCATGCTTTTGTCGTAACCCTCTCAACTTTTTAACACATGCTATGTGGGTGAAATGATGATACCATTCCAACTTTCAACCTTTTTAGACATGATTTGATGTGCTTTTCAATTTCAGGGTCATTTAGCTCAAAAAAATCAGTAAATGCATGAAAAATATCAAATGAACTCAGAATGGGTTGAAAATGGATGATGTGGCTTTGAATGGTGCATTTTGAACACACAAAAAGCCTGGAGTTCAAATAAGTTCAAGAAAATGAAATGCCTTTTGTAAGCGATGAGTTTCCGTCCGAAACCCCGATACTTCGACAAAGACTGTCTGTTTTGTACGCCAAGTGCATCCTGCTTTTTCCATAACCCTCTCAACTTTTCAGCACATGCTATGTGGGTGAAATGATGATACCATGCCAACTTCCAACCTTTTCAGATTTCATTTGAAGTGCTCTTCAATTTCAGGGTCATTTAGCTCAAAAAAATCAGTAAATGCATGAAAATATCAAATGAAGTCAGAAAGGGTTGAAAATTGATTATGTGTCTTTGAATGGTGCATTTTGAACACACAAAAAGCCTAGAGTTCAAATAAGTTCAAGAGAATGAAATGGCTTTTGTAACCGATGAGTTTCCATCCGAAACCCCGATACTTCGAAAGAGACTGTCCCTTTTGTACGCGAAGTGCATCCTACTTTCGCTGTAAGCCTCTCAACTTTTTAGCACATGCTATGTGGGTGAAATGATGATACCATGCCAAATTTCAACCTTTCCAGACTTCATTTGAAGTGCTTTTCAATTTCAGGGTCATTTAGCTAAAAAAAATCAGTAAATGCATGAAAAATATCAAACGAAGTCAGAAAGGGTTGAAAAGTGATGATGTCGCTTTTAATGGTGCATTTTGAACACATAGAAAGCCTCGAGTTCAAATAAGTTCAAGCAAATGAAATGCCTTTTGTAACCGATAAGTTTCCGTCCGAAACCCCGATACTTCTTAAGAGACTCTCCATTTTGTACGCGAAGTGCATCCTAATTTTTCCTTCACTCTCAACTTGTTAACACATGCTATGTGGGTGAAATGATGATACCATGCCAACTTTCAACCTTTTCAGACTTGATTTGAAGTGCTTTTCAATTTCAGGGTCATTTAGCTCAAAAAAATCAGTAAATGCATGAAAAATATCAAATGAAGTCAGATAGGGTTGAAATTTGATGATGTGTCTTTGAATGGTGCATTTTGAACACACAAAAAGCCTGGAGTTCAAATAAGTTCAAGAAAATGAAATGCCTTTTGTAACCGATGAGTTTCCGTCCGAAACCCTGATACTTCAAAAGAGATTGTCCGTTCTGTACGCGAAGTGCGTCATGCTTTTGTCGTAACCCTCTCAACTTTTTAACACATGATATGTGGGTGAAATGATGATACCATGCCAACTTTCAACCTTTTCAGACTTGATTTGATGTGTTTTTCAATTTCAGGGTCATTTAGCTCAAAAAAATCAGTAAATGCATGAAAAATATCAAATGAAGTCAGATAGGGTTGAAAACTGATTATGTGTCTTTGAATTGTGAATTTTGAACACACAAAAAGCCTAGCGATCAAATAAGTTTAAGAAAATGAAATGCCTTTCGTAACCGATGAGTTTCCGTCCGAAACCCCGATACTTCGAAAGAGACTGTCCGTTTTGTACGCGATGTGCATCCTGCTTTCGCTGTAGCCCGCTCAACTTTTTAGGACATGCTATGTGGGTGAAATGATGATACCATGCCAACTTTCAACCTTTTCAGACTTCATTTGAAGTGCTTTTCAATTTCAGGGTCATTTAGCTCAAAAAAATCAATAAATGCATGAAAATATCAAATGAAGTCAGATAGGGTTGAAAATTGATGATGTGTCTTCGAATGGTGCATTTTGAACACACAAAAAGCCTGGAGCATAAATAAGTTCAAGAAAAAGAAATGCCTTTTGTAACCGATGAGTTTCCGTCCAAAACCCCGATACTTCGAAAGAGACTGTCCGTTTTGTACGCGTAATGCATCCTGCTTTTGTCGTAACCCTCTCAACTTTTAACACATGCCACTAGTAGAAAACTGGGCTTTGGTTTAGGCCTGGCCAGCCCATTAGTCCCGGTTCGGTCACGAACCGGGACCCATGGGGGCATACGTCCCGGTTCGTGCGCCCAGGGGGTCAGCCGGTCCTCGTGGGGCATTGGTCCCGGTTCGTATGCACCCTTTTATCCCGGTTCCAGACACGAACCGGGACCAATGGGCCTCGCTCCTGGCCCACATGCATTGGTCCCGGTTCGTGGCTGGAACCGGGACTAAATTGTGGCCTTTAGTCCCGGTTCCAGCCACGAACCGGGACCAATGATGTGGAAATATATACCCCTCCCCCGCGAGCAGAGCACTCCACTGCTCACCTCCTATGCACATGAGGTGTTCGATAAAATGCCCAAGCCACACTACTTAAGCTTTCTCCTCTCCGGACTCGACCTCCAAGTTTCATTTTCCTCAAGATTTGTCTAGGTTTAGCGGTTCGTCATGTCCCGTCCCCGTCTTCACCGCCGTCGATCGCCCGCGCCGATCTCGTCGCTGACACCACCATGGTGAGCCTCTTGTTCTTATCTTCTTTCTAAAAAAAATATATTAATTTGGTCACTTATCTATTCATGATGTTCTCTAATGGTTTTTGACACACTTAATTATATATAATGCACGCAGATGAACCGGCAATGGATGTACGGTGACAGACGCACCTTCGAGTACATTAAGGGCATGCATAATTTTCTCGAAGTGGCTGAGGCAAACAAGCAGAATGGTTTTATGTGTTGTCCATGCCCTCTATGTGGGAATACGAAGTCTTACTCTGACCGGAAAATCCTTCACACCCATCTGCTTTATAAGGGTTTCATGCCACACTATAGTGTTTGGACCAAGCACGGATAAATAGGGGTTATGATGGAAGACATCAAAGAAGAAGAGGACGATGACAACTATGTGCCCCCTGAATACGGCGATGCTGCAATGGGGGAAGCTGAAGATCAAGAGGAACGAGACGATGATGTGCCCGATGATGATCTCCGCCGGGTCATTGTTGATGCAAGGAGACAGTGCGAAAGTGAAAAGGAGAAGCTGAAGTTCGATCGCATGTTAGAGGATCACAGAAAAGGGTTGTACCCCAATTGCGAAGAGGGCAACACAAAGCTCGGTGCCGCACTGGAATTGTTGCAATGGAAGGCAAGGTATGGTATACCTGACAAGGGATTTGGGAAGGTACTGAAAATATTGAAGAAGAGGCTTCCAAAGGATAACGAATTGCTCGACAGTACGTACGCAACAAAGAAGGTCATATGCCCTCTAGGATTGGAGGTGGAGAAGATACATGCATGCCCTAATGACTGCATCCTCTACCGCGGTGCGTACGAGGATTTGAACGCATGCCCAGTATGCGGTGCATTGCGGTATAAGATCAGACGAGATGACCCTGGTGATGTTGACGGCGAGCCCCCCAGGAAGAGGGTTCCTGCCAAGGTGATGTGGTATGCTCCTATAATACCACGGTTGAAACGTCTATTCAGAAACAAAGAGCATGCCAAGTTGTTGCGATGGCACAATCAAGACCTAAAGAAAGACGGGAATTTGAGACACCCTGCTGACGGGTCACAATGGAGAAAAATCGAGAGAAAGTACGGCCTGGCTGAGTTTGGAGCTGACCCAAGGAACGTATGGTTTGGTTTAAGCGCGGATGTCACGGTTCATGGCTGGAACCGGGACTAAAGTGTGGCCTTTAGTCCCGGTTCCAGCCACGAACCGGGACCAATCATGTGGCTATATATACCCCTCCCCCGTGAGCAGAGCACTCCACTGCTCTATTTTTTCCTGGAGTGTGAGGGGAGGGCTTTGTGGTGCTCTAGCTCACCTCCTATGCACATGAGGAGTTCGATGAAATGCCCGAGCCACACTACTTAAGCTTTCTCCTCTCCAAACTCGACCTCCAAGTTTCATTTTCCTCAAGATTTGTCTAGGTTTAGCGGTCCGTCACGTCCCATCCCCGTCTTCACCGCCGTCGATTGCCCGCGCCGATCTCGCTGCCGACACCACCGTGGTGAGCCTCTTGTTCTTATCTTCTTTCTAAAAGAAAAAAATTATATTAATTTGGTCACTTATCTATTCATGATGTTCTGTAATGGTTTTTGACACACTTAATTATATATAATGCACGCAGATGAACCGGCAATGGATGTACGGTGACAGACGCACCTCTGAGTACATTAAGGGCCTACATAATTTTCTCGAAGTGGCTGAGGCAAACAAGCAGAATGGTTCTATGTGTTGTGCATGCCCTCTATGTGGGAATACGAAGTCTTACTCTGACCGGAAAATCCTTCACACCCATTGGTGATGGAGGCGGTGGTCCTCTTCAGTGAGGAGGCGCGGCGCATCTGCCATGTCCACCGCCTCTTCCGCGTTACGGCAGTTGCGAAAATTCATCTCCGCTCGCGGACGGCTGAGCCTCCACGCCGCAACGTCGTACGCGCGGGCAGCTGAAGATGCATGGGAGAACATGCCGAGCGACATGCGCTCGTTGTTGGCGCAGGTGATCACCGCCGTGTATGTGCCGTCGAGGCGCCCACGGACGCCGTGGTAGCGGGGGTGGATTTGGCGGCGGGGCAGCATGGTGGCGGTGGCGCGGAAGGGGAAAGAGTGCACGAGAAATAGTGGCGTATAGCTTTGCACGCGCCATGCCCTTTTAACCCCACACGATTCTGAATCCAACCAATCAGGAAGAAGCACACAGATCGCATATTTCTTTCAAATGCTTGTGAGTCGTTGGATCACGCTTGTGAGTCGTTGGATTAGGGTTGTGTTTCCCTATCGCGCAACCGGTACTAAAGAGACACACGACCCTATTTCTTCGCGTGTTTCCCTATAGTATTATTAAAACTAAAATTATATAAAATTTATGCAACAAACTTATCATAGTATTTTCCGTTCAAAACATTAAAAGAAAAAAAGTGGAAACAAAATAAATTAAATAAAGCAAAAAAGAAAACAAAAAAATAGAAGAAAAAAAAGTATTTTCTGTTCAAAACATTAAAAGCAAAAAAGTGGAAACAAAATAAAATAAAGCAAAAAAATGCCACCTACAAGGCCATCACGGTCTGAATACGACTAGAAACCCAACAATGGCCCAGGATTCAGGCCCGTAGAAGGCCGAGTAGGCCCACGGGCAAAGAGTGACACAATAGGCCCGGAAGCCTGCAGTTGAGAGGAGCTCGAGAGGGTTGGCGCAACAACGCTTATAAACCGCTCTCGCACTCCCCCGACTAGCAAGGTGGGACTAAACATCCCACAGCACTGCGGCGGAAGGCCTTTGATTCCGGTTGGTAGCACCAACCGGAACGAAAGGGTGGCATTGGCACCGGTTCGTAGCACCAACAGGGACCAATGCCACCCTTTCGTTCCGGTTGGTGCTACCAACCGGAACCAAAGGTCTCTGTTTCCCACCGTTTCGGCTGCTGAAAAGAGACCTTTGGGCCCGGTTCGTGGCACTAACCGGAACAAAAGGCGGGAATTGGTCCCGGTTGGTGCTACGAACCGAGACCAATGCTCTGGGTATATAAGTGGCACTTAGGAATTTTGAGTTATCATCTCGCCATTAGGCCCCGACGACGCCGGAGACGACACCGACACCGTCAGGCTGCCTGACCGCCACGCCGTCGCCGCCCTTTGCCCCGTCGACGCCCTCTGCCCTGACCTCGCCGTCGCCGCCCTCTGCCTCGACCTCGCCGTCGCCGCCCTCTGCCCCGACCTCGCCGTCGCCGCCCTCTGCCTCGCTGTGAGCCCCTCCCCTCATTCCCCCTCTTCTTCCCCGCCTCTCCGCGCTCCTCCCCGCGCACCCAACGCCGTCTCCACCATGGCTGTGCTCTGGCCGCCGCCCGAGCTCGACGCCGGCAAGGCTATGGGGAGCGCGGCGGCTGTGCCGGCCAAGCCCGCTGCTGGCCTCCCCCGCTCCGGCTGCCGCTCCCCTCACTGCCATCCTTGGAGCTCGCCGCCGGCGTGCTCGACCTTGGGCAACCCCCACTAGCACTTAAGCATTTTCTCTGGATAAATTAAACTGATAGTTAAATAAATGATGTATGTATATGGATGTTGTATGTATATGTATATGCAGATGTAGTATGATCCATGGATATGTATGCATTGATGTATGATTTTTTTTTGTTCATAGAATTTTTTTTGTCAATTGATGTATGCTTTTTTTGTTCATAGAAAGTTTTGTGTTCATAGAAAGTTTTTTGTCAATTGATGTATATGTTCATATATATGTGCATTTTTAGAAAAAATTTGTGTATGTATGTATGTTCATATATGCAAAAGTTACATTTAAGAAAAAAGAAAATGTATGTATTATGTTCATATGCAAAAAATATGCAAAAGTTAGAATTTTTTGTACCAATTTAAAAGAGCGTTGTCGTCGAGCCACTGTAGAAGGAGGACAAGAAGGAGAAGAAGAAGGGGAGAGGAAGAAGCAGAAGAAAAAAAAGAGGAGAAGAAGAAGGAATAGAGGACAAGAACAAAAAATCTTCTTCTCCTCATTTTTTCATTCTTCTTCTTCCTCTTAGACATGGTTTTATTTGTTGAATCCTTTGACACTAGACAAATGTGACATTAGGGGGTCGAGGGTCGTGGATTGCCGAGGCATGATGGTACGTACGAAGTTCTCCAAAGTTGTTTTGGAATGGAGTCCCTGATAGGAAAATTCGCTTTTTGGTACGAATTTCAGCAAAGGCCTTCCAAATAGCGATAATCGGAAGGCTCTTGCTGAACTTTGTACCAAAAAGCAAATTATCCTATCTGGGACTCCGTTCCAAAATAACTTTGGACAGCTTCATACGTACCATCATGCGCCTGTTAATTTCGCCTAATGATGAAGACATGGTTGTAGTTGTTGAATCCTTTGACACTAGACAAACGTGACATGAGGGGGTCGAGGGTCGGGAACTAGGGTAGATGGTCGTGGATCGCCGAGGGGTCGAGAGGTTGCCTTGTGTATCCATCCCCAAACCGTAGAAGCGTCGAGCTAGCTAGGTCTATGTTTGCCACTAATATATTAATTGTCATGTTGTAATATTTGTAGAAACTATGGACGATCCGAATCTTCCGCAAAGAAACTTACAAGAAGAAGCGTTGTTGGGGGACATCATCTGAGAAGGAGGTGATGTTGTCTTATCGTTTCTGAATGACACCGATGTTTTGGAAGAAGAGGGTGAAGAAGGCTCCGATGATCGGACAATGGAGGTGGAAGAACATGATTATGATGGCTTCGGTGAGCGAACGGAGGAAGGAGCAGTTGCAAAGTCCAGCGATGTATATATATTAATTAAGCCTGTGCTGACTAGCTAATTAATGCATTAAGTGTTTTGGTATGTACACATATTAACTCTTTTCTTTCTTCTTTTCTAGCCCTCCAGATCCGGATCAAGCCGAACGTCGGTAACGAGACGAGGCCCGAAGAAAAAGTTGCACCAGGATGAAAGGTTCACGATCACTAGGATCAATAGAGATGGCCAACCGATTGAACCCAGCCGGACCAAGGAAGCATTTTCTGCTCAGTGCGGGGTTCTTGTTAGGGACATGATCCCGATCACCATCCACCAATGGAATAAGCAGCGTGGCTTCCACCGAGCTTGACCAGCCTGACTTCACGGCTCCCAGCTATCCCGTGGATGCTATCAAGGAGGCTCAACCTTGCAACCTTATGACGCAATGGCATCACCGCAAAGTCAAGGCGACTGTCGGCTCTGTTGCACCTTCCAAACCCGGCGCAACTTTTCACTGCCTTCCGATTCCACAAGGCTATGCTATTGTGATGGTCGATGAGATAGAGGAGGGATTTGAGGACTTCGAGCTTGACCACCCTACTGGTGAAGGGGAGACTCTGCTGGAATGTGCTCTGAAGACTACATGTCTATGGCAGAAGGAGCTCATCAAGCTTCCGAACTGGACGCCTCCGCCTCCTCCTCCTCCTCCGGCGAGTCAGGGCACTCCACCTCCTCCTCCGGCGAGTGATCAGGGCACTCCGCCTGCTCCGGCGCGTGGTGGCACTCCGCCTCCTTCTCCGCCTGCGCCGGCGCGTCCAAGCAGCCCGCCTCCTCCGCCGCCTCCTCGTAACACTCCTTCTCTGCCTCGTAAGCAACAAAGGAAGATAGCCGCCGTCGCTCTGGCTGCTCTGGCGTCTAGCAGTACAACCATTGGCGGGAGGCGATACCAATACGGTCCATCATCTCTGAAGCCTCTTGAGCAGTTACCTTACGAGAAGAGCGACGAGGAAAACGTGAAGATCTCTAAAGGCCAAGTGATGGAGTTTTTTGCAAAGAAAAATCCACCTCCGGAGGAGAAGATAGATCCGGTGAAAGTGAAGCGCACTTTGGATGCCCTGAAGCGACTACCACTGCCTCCGCCGGATGACAACTATGTCCGCACTATTTAAAATACAGTGCTAGAAGCGCGCCGGTCTGGAACCACTAGAACTAAAAAAAGGAGACAAGAACAAATTACAAAAGGGAAAAAAATCCCCAGCTCGGCGAACAGGCGAACCAATCGTGCCCCCCGCTGAAGGTGTCTAGCGATATCATCCCAAATCTGCCGATAATGGTGCCCGATACCAATCCTGGTGATTACCTGCCCGACGATGTACATTTTGATATAATGGAGGAGGACGATCACAAATACCGGCACGGGAAGCCTCTCGTCAGACCTGGTCATTCTCCTCTAACAACGATGATGCGAAGATTCCATGAGTGGTACATGGAGACCTGCAAGTTTGGGACGGATACTTCAATGCTGACAGTTAAAGAGGAGCACGACCTCGTTGGAATTGACCTATTGTGTGTTCCATTTGAGGAGTTATTCCAGCTTTTCAATCAAATGTCCATCGATAAAGTCATCGTCACTTGCTATTGTCTGTAAGTACTACTTCTTTAATTAAGTCTCTATATATAGCTCAGCTCTTTCATTGCATGTACATATAATTATCCTCACTATATCATGCAGATTGAAGATCGTCGAATGCAAGAAAAAACAAATCTACAATATTGGGTTCATTAACCTAAATCTCTTTAATGAATGGGAAATTAAACATGATGCCAAACGAGCCGAGGCCAACTTGCTAAATTCGTTGCTTAAACATCAAAACAAAGATAAAATAATCTTTCCTTACAACTTCGAGTCAGTGCTACTGTCTTGTGCATATTCGGTTTTCCTTATTACTCGAGGTTATAGTAATGTAATTGATGAGTTATGCATGCGTGCGCAGCTTCCACTTTATTCTCCTTGAGATTAAGCTTGTGGAGGGACTAGTAACCGTCTTAGACTCAAGACGAAAAGATCGCAAGCAGTATGCGGCGATCACTGAAATGCTCGTGAAGTAAGTTCAATCAATCATTATCGCACCATATCGGCAACTTTTTTCATTTCATGATATCAGGTAATAATTATTTTCTTTGTCTGGCAGGGTTTGGAAACAGTTCACCGCAATAGCTCCGGGACTGCCGGGGAAGCTGCAATTTACATACCCGAAAGTAAGTACTACTAGCACGTTCCACGCATCTCCCATTGACTCTAGCTAGTTTAATCAATACCGTTTATAATGCTTGATTATCAGTTTGATTGACCTCTATTTCTCGTAAAGTGGTTGTGGCGGGAAGAAGGGAATAATCTTTGTGGATACTACGTTTGCGAGTACATCTACGACGCGACGACCTCTAAGCATGCCGGCTACTCTAAAGAAGATTTTGAAGTGCGTAAGCAATAATATTCGCAATTTTATTTTATTAACATCATTTGTGTTGAGTTTCATTCATATATATGTATTGACCCCCTTCTTCAAATTAGCTTTGGGAGCTGCAGGATCAACTCCTACCACAAGATCGCATAAAAGCAATTCAAGAGGAATTGGCGGGATTCTTTCTTGACCACGTCATCGATAAACACGGAGAATACCATGTGGAAGTTGAGTTCAGATGTTAGGGGATTGTAAGAGATGTTATATTGTATATATGTAGCCAGTAGCGTCAGATAGATATACGAAAACTTGTTGTTCGACCAATCTCTCGGAGAAGGAGAGGTCGACCACTTCCCTCTGTATATGTTCATGACGATCTTCTGTACTTAATGGTTTCAATCATTTTCTTACTAGCTAGCGTGTCGAGTCCTTTGTATACGTATAGTACGTAGCGTCGACCAAGCACGGAGATAAGAGAGGACACTTCTCTCTATTAGCTAGCTAAAATAATATATGAAATCCCTAAATTAACCCTGCGAAACCCCCTAAACCCCCCACCCCCCTTTCAAAAAACAAAACAAAACCCCAGGCCTTGGACTACTGACGTGTGGATGCATTTTGGTCCCGGTTCATGTTACCAAACGGGAATAAAGGTCCTCCGACCCAGCGCACCACAGCAGCCCACGTGGAGCCCCATTTGTCCCGGTTTGTAGGCGAACTGGGACTAAAGGTATTGGGCTTTAGTACCGACCCTTTAGTCCCGGTTCCGGAACCGGGATAAATGGGCCTCTAGAACCATGACAAATGGGCCTTTTTCTACCGGTGTGCTACGTGGGTGAAATGATGATACCATGCCAACTTTCAACCTTTTCAGACTTCATTTGAAGTGCTTTTCAATTTTAGGGTCATTTAGCTCAAAAAAATCAATAAATGCATGAAAAATATCAAATGAAGCCAGAAAGGGTTGAAAATTGATTATGTGTCTTTGAATGGTGCATTTTGAACACACAAAAAGCCTAGCGTTCAAATAAGTTCAAGAAAATGAAATGCCTTTTGTAATCGATGAGTTTCCGTCCGAAACCCCGATATTTCGAAAGAGACTGTCCTTTTTGTACGCGAACTACATCTTGCATTTGCGGTAACCCTCTCAACTTTCTAGTACATGCAATGTGGGTGAAATGATGATACCATGCGACCTTTCAACCTGCTCAGACTTCATTTGAAGTGCTTTTCAATTTGAGGTCATTTAGCTCAAAAAATTTGTAAATGCATGACAAATATCAAATGAAGTCAGATAGGGTTGAAAATTTATTATGTGGCTTTGAATGGTGCATTTTGAACACATAAAAAGCCTGGAGTTCAAATAAGTTCAAGAAAGTGAAATGCCTTTTGTTACCGATGAGTTTCCGTCTGAAACCCCGATACTTTGAATGAGACTGTCCGTTTTGTACGCGAAGTGGATCCTGCTTTTGCGGTAACCCTCTCAACTTTTTAGCACATGCTATGTGGATGAAATGATGATACCATGCCAACTTTCAACCTTTTCAGACTTCATTTGAAGTGCTTTTCAATTTCAGGGTCATTTAGCTTAAAAAATCAATAAATGCACGAAAAATATCAAATGAAGTCAGATAGGGTTGAAAATTGATGATGTGTCTTTGAATGGTGCATTTTGAACACACAAAAAGCCTAGCGTTCAAATAAGTTCAAGAAAATGAAATGCCTTTTGTAACCGATGAGTTTCCATCCAAAACCCCGATACTTCGAAAGAGACTGTCCGTTTTGTACGCGCAGTGCATCCTGCTTTTGCCATAACCCTATCAAATTTTAGCACATGCTATGTGGGTGAAATGATGATACCATGCCAACTTTCAAGCTTTTCAGACTTCATTTGAAGTGTTTTTCAATTTTAGTGTCATTTAGCTCAAAAAAATCAGTAACTGCATGAAAAATATCAAATGAAGTCAAAAAGGGTTGAAAATGGATTATGTGTCTTTGAATCGTGCATTTTGAACACACAAAAAGCCTAGCATTCAAATAAGTTCAACAAAATGAAATGCCTTTTGTAACCGATGGGTTTTTGTCCGAAACCCCGATACTTCGAAAGAGAATATTCGTTTTGTACGCGAAGTGCATCCTGCTTTTGCGGTATCCCTCTCAACATTCTAGTACTTGCTATGTGGGTGAAATGATGATACCATGCGATCTTTCAACCTGTCCAGACTTCATTTGAAGTGCTTTTCAATTTGAGGGTCATTTTGCTCAAAAAAATCTGTAAATGCATGAAAAATATCAAATGAAGTCAGATAGGGTTGAAAATTTATGATGTGGCTTTGAATTGTGCATTTTGAACACACAAAAAGCCTGGAGTTGAAATAAGTTCAAGAAAGTGAAATGCCTTTTGCTACCGATGAGTATCCGTCCGAAACCCCCATACTTCGAATGAGACTGTCCGTTTTGTACGCCAAGTGCATCCTGCTTTTGCGGTAACCCTCTCAACTTTTTAGCACATGCTATGTGGGTGAAATGAAGATACCCTACCAACTTGCAACCTGTTCAGAGTTCATTTGAAGTGGTTTTCAATTTCAGGGTCATTTAGCTCAAAAAATATATAAATGCATGAAAAATATTAAATGAAGTCAGATAGGGTTGAAAATTTATAATGTGGCTTTTAATGGTGCATTTTGACCACACAAAAATCCTGGAGTTCAATTAAGTTAAAGAAAAATGAAATGCCTTTTGTAACCGATGAGGTTCCGTCCGAAACCCCAATACTTCGAAACAGACTGTCCGTATTGTACGCGCAGTTCATCCTTCTTTTGCCGTAATCCTCTCAATTTTTTAGCACATGCTATGTGGGTGAAATTATGATACCATGCCAACTTTCAACTTTTTCAGACTTCATTTGAAGTGCTTTTCAATTTCAGGGTCATTTAGCTCAAAAAAATCAGTAAATGCATGACAAATATCAAATGAAGTCAGATAGGGTTGAAAATTTATGATGTGGCTTTTAATGGTGCATTTTGAACACACAAAAATCCAGGAGTTCAAATAAGTTAAAGAAAATAAAATGCCTTTTGTAGCCGATGAGGTTCCGTCCGAAACCCTGATACTTCGAAACAGACTGTCCGTTTTGTACGCACAGTGCATCCTGCTTTTGCCGTAACCCTCTCAATTTTGTAGCACATGCTATGTGGGTGAAATGATGATACCATGCCAACTTTCAACTAGTTCAGACTTCATTTGAAGTATTTTTCAAGTTCAAGGTCATTTAACTCATAAAAATCAGTAAAGCATGAAAAATATCAAATGAAGTTAGAAAAGGTTGAAAAGTGATTAGTGTCTTTGAATGGTGCATTTTGAACACACAAAAAGCCTAGCGTTCAAATAAGTACAAGAAAATGAAATGCCTTTTGTAACCGATGAGTTTCCGTCCAAAACCCCGATACTTCGAAAGAGACTGTCCGTTTTGTACGCGAAGTGCATCCTACTTTCGCTGTAACCCTCTCAAGTTTTTAGCACATGCTATGTGGATGAAATGATGATACCATGCCAACTTTCAACCTTTTCAGACTTCATTTGAAGTGCTTTTCAATTTCAGGGTCATTTAGCTTAAAAAATCAATAAATGCACGAAAAATTTCAAATGAAGTCAGATAGGGTTGAAAATTGATGATGTGTCTTTGAATGGTGCATTTTGAACACACAAAAAGCCTAGCGTTCAAATAAGTTCAAGTAAATGAAATGCCTTTTGTAACCGATGAGTTTCCGTCCAAAACCCCGATACTTCGAAAGAGACTGTCCGTTTTGTACGCGCAGTGCATCCTGCTTTTGCCATAACCCTCTCAAATTTTAGCACATGCTATGTGGGTGAAATGATGATACCATGCAAACTTTCAAGCTTTTCAGACTTCATTTGAAGTGTTTTTCAATTTTAGTTTCATTTAGCTCAAAAAAATCAGTAACTGCATGAAAAATATCAAATGAAGTCAGAAAGGGTTGAAAATGGCTTATGTGTCTTTGAATGGTGCATTTTGAACACACAAAAAGCCTAGCATTCAAATAAGATCAACAAAATGAAATGCCTTTTGTAATCGATGGGTTTTTGTCCGAAACCCCGATACTTTGAAAGAGAATATTCGTTTTGTACGCGAAGTGCATCCTGCTTTTGCGGTATCCCTCTCAACATTCTAGTACTTGCTATGTGGGTGAAATGATGATACCATGCGATCTTTCAACCTGTTCAGACTTCATTTGAAGTGCTTTTCAATTTGAGGGTCATTTTGCTCAAAAAAATCTGTAAATGCATGAAAATATCAAATGAAGTCAGATAGGGTTGAAAATTTATGATGTGGCTTTGAATGGTGCATTTTGAACACACAAAAAGCCTGGAGTTGAAATAAGTTCAAGAAAGTGAAATGCCTTTTGTTACCGATGAGTATCCATCCGAAACCCCCATACTTCGAATGAGACTGTCCGTTTTGTACGCCAAGTGCATCCTGCTTTTGCGGTAACCCTCTCAACTTTTTAGCACATGCTATGTGGGTGAAATGATGATACCCTGCCAACTTTCAACCTGTTCAGAGTTCATTTGAAGTGCTTTTCAATTTCAGGGTCATTTAGCTAAAAAATATATAAATGCATGAAAAATATTAAATGAAGTCAGATAGGGTTGAAAATTTATAATGTGGCTTTTAATGGTGCATTTTGACCACACAAAAATCCTGGAGTTCAATTAAGTTAAAGAAAAATGAAATGCCTTTTGTAACCGATGAGGTTCCGTCCGAAACCCCGATACTTCGAAACAGACTCTCCGTATTGTACGCGCAGTGCATCCTTCTTTTGCCGTAATCCTCTCAATTTTTTAGCACATGCTATGTGGGTGAAATTATGATACCATGCCAACTTTCAACTTTTCAGACTTCATTTGAAGTGCTTTTCAATTTCAGGGTCATTTAGCTTAAAAAATCAATAAATGCACGAAAAATATCAAATGAAGTCAGATAGGGTTGAAAATTGATGATGTGTCTTTGAATGGTGCATTTTGAACACACAAAAAGCCTAGCGTTCAAATAAGTTCAAGTAAATGAAATGCCTTTTGTAACCGATGAGTTTCCGTCCAAAACCCCGATACTTCGAAAGAGACTGTCCGTTTTGTACGCGCAGTGCATCCTGCTTTTGCCATAACCCTCTCAAATTTTAGCACATGCTATGTGGGTGAAATGATGATACCATGCAAACTTTCAAGCTTTTCAGACTTCATTTGAAGTGTTTTTCAATTTTAGTTTCATTTAGCTCAAAAAAATCAGTAACTGCATGAAAAATATCAAATGAAGTCAGAAAGGGTTGAAAATGGCTTATGTGTCTTTGAATGGTGCATTTTGAACACACAAAAAGCCTAGCATTCAAATAAGATCAACAAAATGAAATGCCTTTTGTAATCGATGTGTTTTTGTCCGAAACCCCGATACTTTGAAAGAGAATATTCGTTTTGTACGCGAAGTGCATCCTGCTTTTGCGGTATCCCTCTCAACATTCTAGTACTTGCTATGTGGGTGAAATGATGATACCATGCGATCTTTCAACCTGTTCAGACTTCATTTGAAGTGCTTTTCAATTTGAGGGTCATTTTGCTCAAAAAAATCTGTAAATGCATGAAAATATCAAATGAAGTCAGATAGGGTTGAAAATTTATGATGTGGCTTTGAATGGTGCATTTTGAACACACAAAAAGCCTGGAGTTGAAATAAGTTCAAGAAAGTGAAATGCCTTTTGTTACCGATGAGTATCCATCCGAAACCCCCATACTTCGAATGAGACTGTCCGTTTTGTACGCCAAGTGCATCCTGCTTTTGCGGTAACCCTCTCAACTTTTTACCACATGCTATGTGGGTGAAATGATGATACCCTGCCAACTTTCAACCTGTTCAGAGTTCATTTGAAGTGCTTTTCAATTTCAGGGTCATTTAGCTAAAAAATATATAAATGCATGAAAAATATTAAATGAAGTCAGATAGGGTTGAAAATTTATAATGTGGCTTTTAATGGTGCATTTTGACCACACAAAAATCCTGGAGTTCAATTAAGTTAAAGAAAAATGAAATGCCTTTTGTAACCGATGAGGTTCCGTCCGAAACCCCGATACTTCGAAACAGACTCTCCGTATTGTACGCGCAGTGCATCCTTCTTTTGCCGTAATCCTCTCAATTTTTTAGCACATGCTATGTGGGTGAAATTATGATACCATGCCAACTTTCAACTTTTCAGACTTCATTTGAAGTGCTTTTCAATTTCAGGGTCATTTAGCTTAAAAAAATCAGTAATGCATGAAAAGTATCAAATGAAGTCAGAAAGGGTTGAAAATGGCTTATGTGTCTTTGAATGGTGCATTTTGAACACACAAAAAGCCTAGCATTCAAATAAGATCAACAAAATGAAATGCCTTTTGTAATCGATGAGTTTCCGTCCGAAACCCCGATACTACGAAAGAGACTGTCCGTTTTGTACGCGAAGTGCATCCTGCTTTCGCTGTAACCCTCTCAACTTTTTAGCACATGCTATGTGGATGAAATGATGATACCATGCCAACTTTCAACCTTTTCAGACTTCATTTGAAGTGCTTTTCAATTTCAGGGTCATTTAGCTTAAAAAAATCAATAAATGCACGAAAAATATCAAATGAAGTCAGATAGGGTTGAAAATTGATGATGTGTCTTTGAATGGTGCATTTTGAACACACAAAAAGCCTAGCGTTCAAATAAGTTCGAGAAAATGAAATGCCTTTTGTAACCGATGAGTTTCCGTCCAAAACCCCGATACTTCGAAAGAGACTGTCCGTTTTGTACGCGCAGTGCATCCTGCTTTTGCCGTAACCCTCTCAAATTTTAGCACATGCTACGTGGGTGAAATGCTGATACCAGGCCAACTTTGAACATTTTCAGACTTCATTAGAAGTGCTTTTAAATTTCAGGGTCATTTAGCTCCAAACAAATCAATAAATGCATGAAAAATATCAAATGAAGTCAGAAAGGGTTGAAAAGTGATGATGTCGCTTTTAATGGTGCATTTTGCACACACAAAAAGCCTGGAGTTCAAATAAGTTCAAGAAAATGAAATGCCTTTGGTAACCGATGAGTTTCCGTCCGAAACCCCGATACTTCGAAAGAGACTGTCCGTTTTGTACGCGAAGTGCATCCTGCTTTCGCTGTAACCCTCTCAACTTTTTAGCACATGCTATGTGGATGAAATGATGATACCATGCCAACTTTCAACCTTTTCAGACTTCATTTGAAGTGCTTTTCAATTTCAGGGTCATTAAGCTTAAAAAAATCAATAAATGCACGAAAAATATCAAATGAAGTCAGATAGGGTTGAAAATCGATGATGTGTCTTTGAATGGTGCATTTTGAACAGACAAAAAGCCTAGCGTTCAAATAAGTTCAAGAAAATGAAATGCCTTTTGTAACCGATGAGTTTCCGTCCAAAACCCCGATACTTCGAAAGAGACTGTCCGTTTTGTACGCGCAGTGCATCCTGCTTTTGCCGTAACCCTCTCAAATTTTAGCACATGCTATGTGGGTGAAATGATGATACCATGCCAACTTTGAACCTTTTCAGACTTCATTAGAAGTGCTTTTCAATTTTAGGTCATTTAGCTCAAAAAATCAGTAAATGCATGAAAAATATCAAGTGAAGTCAGATAGGGTTGAAAATTGATGATGTGGCTTTAATGGTGCATTTTGAACACACAAAAAGCCTGGAGTTCAAATAAGTTCAAGAAAATGAAATGCCTTTTGTAACCAATGAGTTTCTGTTTGAAACCATGATACTTCGAAATAGACTGTCCGTTTTGTACACGAAGTGCATCCTAGATTTGTCGTCACCCTCTCAACTTTTTAACACATGCTATGTGGGTGAAATGATGATACCATGCCAACTTTCAACCTTTTCAGGCTTGATTTGATATGCTTTTCAATTTCAGGGTCATTTAGCTCAGAAAAATCAGTAAATGCATGAAAAATATCAAATGAACTCAGAACGGGTTGAAAATGGATGATGTGCCTTTGAATGGTGCATTTTGAACACACAAAAAGCCTGGAGTTCAAATAAGTTAAAGAAAATGAAATGTCTTTTGTAACCGATGAGTTTCCGTCCGAAACCCCGATACTTCGACAAAGACTGTCTGTTTTGTACGCCAAGTGCTTCCTACTGTTTCCATAACCCTCTCAACTTTTTAGCAAATGCTATGTGGGTGAAATGATGATACCATGCCAACTTTCATCCTTTTCAGACTTCATTTGAAGTACTCTTCAATTTCAGGGTCATTTAGCTCAAAAAAATCAGTTAATGCATGAAAATATCAAAATAAGTCAGAAAGGATTGAAAATTGATTATGTGTCTTTGAATGGTGCATTTTGAACACACAAAAAGCCTAGCGTTCAAATAAGTTCAAGAAAATGAAATGCCTTTTGTAACCGATGAGTTTCTATCCGAAACCCCGATACTTCGAAAGAGACTGTCTGTCTTGTACGCGAAGTGCATCCTGCTTTCGCTGTAAGCCTCTCAACTTTTTAGCACATGCTATGTGGGTGAAATGATGATACCATGCTAAATTTCAACCTTTTCAGACTTCATTTGAAGTGCTTTTCAATTTCAGGGTCATTTAGCTCAAAAAAAATCAGTAAAATCATGAAAAATATAAAATGTTGTCAGAAAGGGTTGAAAAGTGATGATGTCGCTTTTAATGGTGCATTTTGAACAAACAAAAAGCCTGGAGTTCAAATAAGTTCAAGCAAATGAAATGCCTTTTGTAACCGATGAGTTTCCGTCCGAAACCCCGATACTTCGAAAGAGACTCTCCATTTTGTATGTGAAGTGCATCCTAATTTTTTCGTAACTCTCTCAACTTGTTAACACATGCTATGTTGGTGAAATAATGATACCATGCCAACTTTCAACCTTTTCAGACTTGATTTGAAGTGCTTTTCAATTTCAGGGTCATTTAGCTCAAAAAAATCAGAAATGCATGAAAAATATCAAATGAAGTCAGATAGGGTTGAAAATCGATGATGTGTCTTTGAATGGTTAATTTTGTACACACAAAAATCTTGGAGTTCAAAAAAGTTCAAGAAAATGAAATGCCTTTTGTAACCGATGAGTTTCTGTCCGAAACCCTGATACTTCGAAAGAGATTGTCCGTTTTGTACGCGAAGTGCATCATGCTTTTGTAGTCACCCTCTCAACTTTTTAACGCATGGTATGTGGGTGAAATGATGATACCATGCCAACTTTCAACCTTTTCAGACTTGATTTGATGTGCTTTTCAATTTTCGGGTCATTTAGCTCAAAAAAATCAGTAAATGCATGAAATATATCAAATGAAGTCAGATAGGGTTGAAAATTTATGATGTGTCTATTAACGGTGCATTTTGAACACACAAAAATACTGGAGTTCAAATAAGTGAAAGAAAATGAAATGCCTTTTGTAGCCGATGAGGTTCCGTCCGAAATCCTGATACTTCGAAACAGAGTCTCCGTTTGGTACGCGCAGTGCATCCTGCTTTTGCCGTAACCCTCTCAATTTTGTAGCACATGCTATTTGGGTGAAATGATGATACCATGGCAACTTTCAACTTTTTCAGACTTCAATTGAAGTATTTTTCAATTTCAAGGTCATTTAGCTCAAAAAATTCAGTGAATGCATGAAAAATATCAAAAGAAGTCAGAAATGGTTGAAAATTGATGATGTGGCTTTGAATGGTGCATTTTTAAAACACAAAAAGATTGGATTTCAAATAAGTCCAAGTCAATGAAATGCCTTTCGTTACCGAAGAGTTTCCGTCCAAAACCCCGATACTTCGAAAGAGACTGTCCGTTTTGTACGCGCAGTGCATCCTGCTTTTGCCGTAACCCTCTCAAATTTTAGCACATGCTATGTGGGTGAAATGATGATACCATGCCAACTTTGAACCTTTTCAGACTTCATTAGAAGTGCTTTTCAATTTCAGGGTCATTTAGCTCAAAAAAAGTCAGTAAATGCATGAAAAATATCAAGTGAAGTCAGATAGGGTTGAAAATTGATGATGTGGCTTTAATGGTGCATTTTGAACACACAAAAAGCCTAGCGTTCAAATAAGTTCAAGAAAATGAAATGCCTTTTGTAACCGATGAGTTTCTATCCGAAACCCCGATACTTCGAAAGAGACTGTCTGTCTTGTACGCGTAGTGCATCCTGCTTTCGCTGTAAGCCTCTCAACTTTTTAGCACATGCTATGTGGGTGAAATGATGATACCATGCTAAATTTCAACCTTTTCAGACTTCATTTGAAGTGCTTTTCAATTTCAGGGTCATTTAGCTCAAAAAAAATCAGTAAAATCATGAAAAATATAAAATGAAGTCAGAAAGGGTTGAAAAGTGATGATGTCGCTTTTAATGGTGCATTTTGAACACACAAAAAGCCTGGAGTTCAAATAAGTTCAAGCAAATGAAATGCCTTTTGTAACCGATGAGTTTACGTCCGAAACCCCGATACTTCGAAAGAGACTCTCCATTTTGTACGCGAAGTGCATCCTAATTTTTCCGTCACTCTCTCAACTTGTTAACACATGCTATGTTGGTGAAATAATGATACCATGCCAACTTTCAACCTTTTCAGACTTGATTTGAAGTGCTTTTCAATTTCAGGGTCATTTAGCTCAAAAAAATCAGTAAATGCATGAAAAATATCAAATGAAGTCAGATAGGGTTGAAAATCGATGATGTGTCTTTGAATGGTTAATTTTGTACACACAAAAATCTTGGAGTTCAAAAAAGTTCAAGAAAATGAAATGCCTTTTGTAACCGATGAGTTTCTGTCCGAAACCCTGATACTTCCAAAGAGATTGTCCGTTTTGTACGCGAAGTGCATCATGCTTTTGTAGTCACCCTCTCAACTTTTTAACACATGCTATGTGGGTGAAATGATGATACCATGCCAACTTTCAACCTTTTCAGACTTGGTTTGATGTGCTTTTCAATTTTCGGGTCATTTAGCTCAAAAAAATCAGTAAATGCATGAAATATATCAAATGAAGTCAGATAGGGTTGAAAATTTATGATGTGTCTATTAATGGTGCATTTTGAACACACAAAAATCCTGGAGTTCAAATAAGTGAAAGAAAATGAAATGCCTTTTGTAGCCGATGAGGTTCCGTCCGAAATCCTTATACTTCGAAACAGAGTCTCCGTTTTGTACGCGCAATGCATCCTGCTTTTGCCGTAACCCTCTCAATTTTGTAGCACATGCTATTTGGGTGAAATGATCATACCATGGCAACTTTAAGCTTTTTCAGACTTCATTTGAAGTATTTTTCAATTTCAAGGTCATTTAGCTCAAAAAATTCAGTGAATGCATGAAAAATATCAAAAGAAGTCAGAAATGGTTGAAAATTGATGATGTGGCTTTGAATGGTGCATTTTTAAAACACAAAAATACTGGAGTTCAAATAAGTCCAAGTCAATGAAATGCCTTTCGTAACCGAAGAGTTTCCGTCCAAAACTCCGATAGTTCGAAAGTGACTGTCCGTTTTGTACGCGAAGTGCATCCTGCTTTAGCCGTAACCCTCTCAACTTTTTAGCACATGCTATGTGGGTGAAATGATGATACCATGCCAACTTTCAACCTTTTTTAGACTACATTTGAAGTGCTTTTCAATTTCAGGGTCATTTAGCTCAAACAAATCAGCAAATGAATGAAAAATATCAAGTGAAGTTAGATAGAGTTGAAAATTGATGATGTCGCTTTAATGGTGCATTTTGAACACACAAAAAGGCTGGAGTTCAAATAAGTTCAAGAAAATGAAATGCCTTTCGTAACCGATGAGTTTCCATCCGAAACCCCGATACTTCGACAAAGACTGTCTGTTTTGTACGCCAAGTGCATCCTGCTTTTTCCATAACCCTCTCAACATTTTAGCACATGCTATGTGGGTGAAATGATGATACCATGCCAAATTTCAACCTTTTCAGACTTCATTTGAAGTGCTCTTCAATTTCAGGGTCATTTAGCTCAAAAAAAATCAGTAAATGCATGAAAATATCAAATGAAGTCAGAAAGGGTTGAAAACTGATTACGTGTCTTTGAATGGTGCATTTTGAACACGCAAAAAGGGTAGTGTTCAAATAAGTTCAAGAGAATGAAGTGCCTTTTGTAACCGATGAGTTTCCATCCGAAACCCCGATACTTCGAAAGAGACTGTCCGTTTTGTACGCGAAGTGCATCCTGCTTTCACTGTAAGCCTCTCAACTTTTTAGCACATGCTATGTGGGTGAAATGATGATACCATGCCAAATTTCAACCTTTTCAGACTTCATTTGAAGTGCTTTTCAATTTCAGGGTCATTTAGCTCAAAAAAAATCAGTAAATGCATGAAAAATATCAAATGAAGTCAGAAAGGGTTGAAAAGTGATGATGTGGCTTTGAATGGTGCATTTTTAAAACACAAAAAGATTGGAGTTCAAATAAGTCCAAGTCAATGAAATGCCTTTCGTTACCGAAGAGTTTCCGTCCAAAACCCCGATACTTCGAAAGAGACTGTCCGTTTTGTACGCGCAGTGCATCCTGCTTTTGCCGTAACCCTCTCAAATTTTAGCACATGCTATGTGGGTTAAATGATGATACCATGCCAACTTTGAACCTTTTCAGACTTCATTAGAAGTGCTTTTCAATTTCAGGGTCATTTAGCTCAAAAAAGTCAGTAAATGCATGAAAAATATCAAGTGAATTCAGATAGGGTTGAAAATTGATGATGTGGCTTTAATGGTGCATTTTGAACACACAAAAAGCCTAGCGTTCAAATAAGTTCAAGAAAATGAAATGCCTTTTGTAACCGATGAGTTTCTATCCGAAACCCCGATACTTCGAAAGAGACTGTCTGTCTTGTACGCGAAGTGCATCCTGCTTTCGCTGGAAGCCTCTCAACTTTTTAGCACATGCTATGTGGGTGAAATGATGATACCATGCTAAATTTCAACCTTTTCAGACTTCATTTGAAGTGCTTTTCAATTTCAGGGTCATTTAGCTCAAAAAAAATCAGTAAAATCATGAAAAATATAAAATGAAGTCAGAAAGGGTTGAAAAGTGATGATGTCGCTTTTAATGGTGCATTTTGAACACACAAAAAGCCTGGAGTTCAAATAAGTTCAAGCAAATGAAATGCCTTTTGTAACCGATGAGTTTCCGTCCGAAACCCCGATACTTCGAAAGAGACTCTCCATTTTGTACGCGAAGTGCATCCTAATTTTTCCGTAACTCTTTCAACTTGTTAACACATGCTATGTTGGTGAAATGATGATACCATGCCAACTTTCAACCTTTTCAGACTTGATTTGAAGTGCTTTTCAATTTCAGGGTCATTTAGCTCAAAAAAATCAGTAAATGCATGAAAAATATCAAATGAAGTCAGATAGGGTTGAAAATCGATGATGTGTCTTTGAATGGTGCATTTTGAACACACAAAAAGCCAGGAGTTCAAATAAGTTCAAGAAAATGAAATGCCTTTTGTAACCGATGAGTTTCCGTCCGAAACCCTGATACTTCGAAAGAGATTGTCCGTTTTGTACGCGAAGTGCATCATGCTTTTGTCGTAACCCTCTCAACTTTTTAACACATGCTATGTGGGTGAAATGATGATACCATGCCAACTTTCAACCTTTTCAGACTTGATTTGATGTGTTTTTCAATTTCAGGGTCATTTAGCTCAAAAAAAACAGTAAATGCATGAAAAATATCAAATGAAGTCAGATAGGGTTGAAAATTTATGATGTGGCTTTTAATGGTGCATTTTGAACACACAAAAATCCTGGAGTTCAAATAAGTTAAAGAAAATTAAATGCCTTTTGTAACCGATGAGGTTCCGTCCGAAACCCTGACACTTCGAAACAGACTGTCCGTTTTATACGCGCAGTGCATCCTGCTTTTGCCGTAACCCTCTCAATTTTTTAGCACATGCTATGTGGGTGAAATTATGATACCATGCCAACTTTCAACTTTTTCAGACTTCATTTGAAGTGCTTTTCAATTTCAGAGTCATTTAGCTCAAAAAAATCAGTAAATGCATGAAAAATATCAAATGAAGTCAGAAAGGGTTGAAAATTGATGACGTGGCTTTGAATGGTGCATTTTGGACACACAAAAAGGCTGGTGTTCAAATAAGTCCAAGAAAATGAAATGCCTTTCGTAACCGATGAGTTTCCGTCCGGAACCCCCCTACTTCGAATGAGACTGTCCGTTTTGTACGCCAAGGGCATTCTGCTTTTGCGGTAACCCTCTCAACTTATGAGCACATGCTATGTGGGTGAAATGATGATACCATCCCAACTTTCAACCTGTTTAGACTTCATTTGAAGTGCTTTTCAATTTCAGGGTCATTTAGCTAAAAAAATCAATAAATGCATGAAAAATATCAAATGAAGTTAGATAGGGCTGAAAATTTATAATGTGGCTTTTAATGGTGCATTTTGACCACACAAAAATCCTGGAGTTCAATTAACTTAAAGAAAATGAAATGCCTTTTGTAACCGATGAGGTTCCGTCCGAAACCCCGATACTTCGAAACAGACTGTCCGTATTGTACGCGTGGTGCATCCTTCTTTTGCCATAACCCTCTCAATTTTTTATAACATGCTATGTGGGTGAAATTATGATACCATGCCAAGTTTCAACTTTTTCAGACTTCATTTGAAGTGCTTTTCAATTTCAGGGTCATTTAGCTCAAAAAAATCAGTAAATGCATTAAAAGTATCAAATTAACTCAGAACAGGTTGATAATTGATGATGTGGCTTTGAATGGTGCATTTTGAACACACAAAAAGACTGGAGTTCAAATAAGTTCAAGAAAATGAAATGCCTTTTGTAACCGATGAGTTTCCGTTCGAAACCTCGATACTTCGACAAAGATTGTCCGTTTTGTACGCCAAGTGCATCCTGCTTTTGCCATAACCCTCTCAACTTTTTAGCACATGCTATGTGGGTGCAATTATGATACCATGCCAACTTTAAACGTTTTCAGACTTCATTTGAAGTGCTTTTCAATTTTAGGGTCATTTAACTCAAAAAAAAGAGTAAATGCATGAAAAATATGAAGTGAAGTCAGAAAAGGTTGAAAAGTGATTAGTGTCTTTGAATGGTGCAGTTTGAACACACAAAAAGCCTAGCGTTCAAATAAGTACAAGAGAATGAAATGCCTTTTGTAAACGATGAGTTTCCATCCGAAACCCCGATACTTCGAAAGAGACTGTCCGTTTTGTACGCGAAGTGCATCCTGCTTTCACTGTAAGCCTCTCAACTTTTTAGCACATGCTATGTGGGTGAAATGATGATACCATGCCAAATTTCAACCTTTTCAGACTTCATTTGAAGTGCTTTTCAATTTCAGGGTCATTTAGCTCAAAAAAATCAGTAAATGCATGAAAAATATCAAATGAAGTCAGAAAGGGTTTAAAAGTGATGGTGTCGCTTTTAATGGTGCATTTTGAACACACAAAAAGCCTGGAGTTGAAATAAGTTCAAGCAAATGAAATGCCTTTTGTAACCGATGAGTTTCCATCCGAAACCCCGATACTTCGAAAGAGACTGTCCGTTTTGTACGCGAAGTGCATCCTGCTTTCACTGTAAGCCTCTCAACTTTTTAGCACATGCTATGTGGGTGAAATGATGATACCATGCCAAATTTCAACCTTTTCAGACTTCATTTGAAGTGCTTTTCAATTTCAGGGTCATTTAGCTCAAAAAAATCAGTAAATGCATGAAAAATATCAAATGAAGTCAGATAGGGTTGAAAATCGATGATGTGTCTTTGAATGGTGCATTTTTAACACATAAAAAGCCAGGAGTTCAAATAAGTTCAAGAAAATGAAATGCCTTTTGTAACCGATGAGTTTCCGTCCGAAACCCTGATAATTCGAAAGAGATTGTCCGTTTTGTACGCGAAGTGCATCATGCTTTTGACGTAACCCTCTCAACTTTTTAACACATGCTATGTGGTGAAATGATGATACCATGCCAACTTTCAACCTTTTCAGACTTGATTTGATGTGTTTTTCAATTTCAGGGTCATTTAGCTCAAAAAAAACAGTAAATGCATGAAAAATATCAAATGAAGTCAGATAGGGTTGAAAATTTATGATGTGGCTTTTAATGGTGCATTTTGAACACACAAATATCCTGGAGTTCAAATAAGTTAAAGAAAATTAAATGCCTTTTGTAACCGATGAGGTTCCGTCCGAAACCCGGACACTTCGAAACAGACAGTCCGTTTTATACGCGCAGTGCATCCTGCTTTTGCCATAACCCTCTCAATTTTTTAGCACATGCTATGTGGGTGAAATTATGATACTATGCCAACTTTCAACTTTTTCAGACTTCATTTGAAGTGCTTTTCAATTTCAGAGTCATTTAGCTCAAAAAAATCAGTAAATGCATGAAAATATCAAATGAAGTCAGAAAGGGTTGAAAATTGATGATGTGGCTTTGAATGGTGCATTTTGGACACGCAAAAAGGCTGGTGTTCAAATAAGTCCAAGAAATTGAAATGCCTTTCGTAACCGATGAGTTTCCGTCCGAAACCCCCATACTTCGAATGAGACTGTCCGTTTTGCATGCCAAGGGCATCCTGCTTTTGCGGTAACCCTCTCAATTTTGTAGCACATGCTATGTGGGTGAAATGATGATACCATGCCAACTTTCAACCTGTTTAGACTTCATTTGAAGTGCTTTTCAATTTCAGGGTCATTTAGCTAAAAAAAATCAATAAATGCATGAAAAATATCAAATGAAGTTAGGTAGGGTTGAAAATTTATAATGTGGCTTTTAATGGTGCATTTTGACCACACAAAAATCCTGGAGTTCAATTAAGTTAAAGAAAATGAAATGCCTTTTGTAACCGATCAGGTTCCGTCCGAAACCCCGATACTTCGAAACAATCTGTCTGTATTGTACGCGCGGTGCATCCTTCTTTTGCCGTAACCCTCTCAATTTTTTAGCACATGCTATGTGTGTGAAATTATGATACCATGCCAACTTTCAACTTTTTCAGACTTCATTTGAAGTGCTTTTCAATTTCAGGGTCATTTAGCTCAAAAAAAATCAGTAAATGCATTAAAAGTATCAAATTAACTCAGAACAGGTTGATAATTGATGATGTGGCTTTGAATGGTGCATTTTGAACACACAAAAAGACTGGAGTTCAAATAAGTTCAAGAAAATGAAATGCCTTTTGTAACCGATGAGTTTCCGTTCGAAACCTCGATACTTCGACAAAGATTGTCCCTTTTGTACGCCAAGTGCATCCTGCTTTTGCCATAACCCTCTCAACTATTTAGCACATGCTATGTGGGTGCAATTATGATACCATGCCAACTTTAAACGTTTTCAGACTTCATTTGAAGTGCTTTTCAATTTCAGGGTCATTTAACTCAAAAAAATCAGTAAATGCATGAAAAATATCAAATGAAGTCAGAATAGGTTGAAAAGTGATTAGTGTCTTTGAATGGTGCATTTTGAACACACAAAAAGCCTAGCGTTCAAATAAGTACAAGAAAATGAAATGCCTTTTGTAACCGATGAGTTTCCGTCCGAAACCCCGATACTTCGAAAGAGATTGTCCGTTTTGTACGCGAAGTGCATCCTGCTTTCACTGCAAGCCTCTCAACTTTTTAGCACATGCTATTTGGGTGAAATGATGATACCATGCCAAATTTCAACCTTTTCAGACTTCATTTGAAGTGCTTTTCAATTTCAGGGTCATTTAGCTCAAAAAAATCAGTAAATGCATGAAAAATATCAAATGAAGTCAGAAAGGGTTTAAAAGTGATGATGTCGCTTTTAATGGTGCATTTTGAACACACAAAAAGCCTGGAGTTGAAATAAGTTCAAGCAAATGAAATGCCTTTTGTAACCGATGAGTTTCCATCCGAAACCCCGATACTTCGAAAGAGACTGTCCGTTTTGTACGCGAAGTGCATCCTGCTTTCACTGTAAGCCTCTCAACTTTTTAGCACATGCTATGTGGGTGAAATGATGATACCATGCCAAATTTCAACCTTTTCAGACTTCATTTGAAGTGCTTTTCAATTTCAGGGTCATTTAGCTCAAAAAAATCAGTAAATGCATGAAAAATATCAAATGAAGTCAGAAAGGGTTGAAAAGTGATGATGTCGCTTTTAATGGTGCATTTTGAACACACAAAAAGCCTGGAGTTGAAATAAGTTCAAGCAAATGAAATGCCTTTCATAACCGATGAGTTTCTGTCCGAAACCCCGATACTTCGAAAGAGACTCTCCATTTTGTACGCGAAGTGCATCCTAATTTTTCCGTAACTCTCTCAACTTGTTAACACATGCTATGTGGGTGAAATGATGATACCATGCCAAATTTCAACCTTTTCAGACTTGATTTGAAGTGCTTTTCAATTTCAGGGTCATTTAGCTCAAAAAAATCAGTAAATGCATGAAAAATATCAAATGAAGTCAGATAGGGTTGAAAATCGATGATGTGTCTTTGAATGGTGCATTTTTAGCACACAAAAAGCCAGGAGTTCAAATAAGTTCAAGAAAATGAAATGCCTTTTGTAACCGATGAGTTTCCGTCCGAAACCCTGATAATTCGAAAGAGATTGTCCGTTTTGTACGCGAAGTGCATCATGCTTTTGACGTAACCCTCTCAACTTTGTAACACATGCTATGTGGTGAAATGATGATACCATGCCAACTTTCAACCTTTTCAGACTTGATTTGATGTGTTTTTCAATTTCAGGGTCATTTAGCTCAAAAAAAACAGTAAATGCATGAAAAATATCAAATGAAGTCAGATAGGGTTGAAAATTTATGATGTGGCTTTTAATGGTGCATTTTGAACACACAAAAATCCTGGAGTTCAAATAAGTTAAAGAAAATGAAATGCCTTTTGTAACCGATGAGGTTCCGTCCGAAACCCTGACACTTCGAAACAGACTGTCCGTTTTATACGCGCAGTGCATCCTGCTTTTGCCATAACCCTCTCAATTTTTTAGCACATGCTATGTGGGTGAAATTATGATACCATGCCAGCTTTCAACTTTTTCAGACTTCATTTGAAGTGCTTTTCAATTTCAGAGTCATTTAGCTCAAAAAAATCAGTAAATGCATGAAAATATCAAATGAAGTCAGAAAGGGTTGAAAATTGATGATGTGGCTTTGAATGGTGCATTTTGGACACGCAAAAAGGCTGGTGTTCAAATAAGTCCAAGAAATTGAAATGCCTTTCGTAACCGACGAGTTTCCGTCCGAAACCCCCATACTTCGAATGAGACTGTCCGTTTTGCATGCCAAGGGCATCCTGCTTTTGCGGTAACCCTCTCAATTTTTTAGCACATGCTATGTGGGTGAAATGATGATACCATGCCAACTTTCAACCTGTTTAGACTTCATTTGAAGTGCTTTTCAATTTCAGGGTCATTTAGCTAAAAAAAATCAATAAATGCATGAAAAATATCAAATGAAGTTAGGTAGGGTTGAAAATTTATAATGTGGCTTTTAATGGTGCATTTTGACCACACAAAAATCCTGGAGTTCAATTAAGTTAAACAAAATGAAATGCCTTTTGTAACCGATGAGGTTCCGTTCGAAACCCCGATACTTCGAAACAGACTGTCTGTATTGTACGCGCGGTGCATCCTTCTTTTGCCGTAACCCTCTCAATTTTTTAGCACATGCTATGTGTGTGAAATTATGATACCATGCCAACTTTCAACTTTTTCAGACTTCATTTGAAGTGCTTTTCAATTTCAGGGTCATTTAGCTCAAAAAAATTCTGTAAATGCATTAAAAGTATCAAATTAACTCAGAACAGGTTGATAATTGATGATGTGGCTTTGAATGGTTCATTTTGAACACACAAAAAGACTGGAGTTCAAATAAGTTCAAGAAAATGAAATGCCTTTTGTAACCGATGAGTTTCCGTTCGAAACCTCGATACTTCGACAAAGATTGTCCCTTTTGTACGCCAAGTGCATCCTGCTTTTGCCATAACCCTCTCAACTATTTAGCACATGCTATGTGGGTGCAATTATGATACCATGCCAACTTTAAACGTTTTCAGACTTCATTTGAAGTGCTTTTCAATTTCAGGGTCATTTAACTCAAAAAAATCAGTAAATGCATGAAAAATATCAAATGAAGTCAGAATAGGTTGAAAAGTGATTAGTGTCTTTGAATGGTGCATTTTGAACACACAAAAAGCCTAGCGTTCAAATAAGTACAAGAAAATGAAATGCCTTTTGTAACCTATGAGTTTCCGTCCGAAACCCCGATACTTCGAAAGAGATTGTGCGTTTTGTACGCGAAGTGCATCCTGCTTTCGCTGTAACCCTCTCAACTTTTTAGCACATGCTATGTGGATGAAATGATGATACCATGCCAACTTTCAACCTTTTCAGACTTCATTTGAAGTGCTTTTCAATTTCAGGGTAATTTAGCTTAAAAAATTCAATAAATGCACGAAAAATATCAAATGAAGTCAGATAGGGTTGAAAATTGATGATGTGTCTTTGAATGGTGCATTTTGAACACACAAAAAGCCTAGCATTCAAATAAGTTCAAGAAAATGAAATGCCTTTTGTAACCGATGAGTTTCCGTCCAAAACCCCGATACATCGAAAGAGACTGTCCGTTTTGTACACGTAGTGCATCCTGCTTTTGCCGTAACCCTCTCAAATTTTAGCACATGCTATGTGGGTGAAATGATGATACCATGCCAACTTTGAACCTTTTCAGACTTCATTTGAAGTGCTCTTCAATTTCAGGGTCATTTAGCTCAAAAAAATCAGTTAATGCATGAAAATATCAAATGAAGTCAGAAATGGTTGAAAACTGATTATGTGTCTTTGAATGGTGCATTTTGAACACACAAAAAGCCTAGCGTTCAAATAATTTCAAGAAAATGAAATGCCTTTTGTAACCGATGAGTTTCTATCCGAAACCCCGATACTTCGAAAGAGACTGTCTGTCTTGTACGCGAAGTGCATCCTTCTTTCGCTGTAAGCCTCTCAACTTTTTAGCACATGCTATGTGGGTGAAATGATGATACCATGCTAAATTTCAACCTTTTCAGCCTTCATTTGAAGTGCTTTTCAATTTCAGGGTCATTTAGCTCAAAAAAAATCAGTAAAATCATGAAAAATATAAAATGAAGTCAGAAAGGGTTGAAAAGTGATGATGTCGCTTTTAATGGTGCATTTTGAACACACAAAAATCCTGGAGTTCAAATAAGTTCAAGCAAATGAAATGCCTTTTGTAACCGATGAGTTTCCGTCCGAAACCCCGATACTTCGAAAGAGACTCTACATTTTATACGCGAAGTGCATCCTAATTTTTCCGTAACTCTCTCAACTTGTTAACACATGCTATGTTGGTGAAATAATCATACCATGCCAATTTTCTACCTTTTCAGACTTGATTTGAAGTGCTTTTCAATTTCAGGGTCATTTAGCTTAAAAAAATCAGTGAATGCATGAAAAATATCAAAAGAAGTCAGAAAGGGTTGAAAATTGATGATGTGGCTTTGAATGGTGCATTTTTAACACACAAAAAGTCTGGAATTCAAATAAGTCCAAGTCAATGAAATGCCTTTCGTAACCGATGTGTTTC
Organism: Hordeum marinum; assembly: GCA_022496015.1. Taxonomy (NCBI): domain Eukaryota; kingdom Viridiplantae; phylum Streptophyta; class Magnoliopsida; order Poales; family Poaceae; genus Hordeum; species Hordeum marinum. Next base: position 561,917,775 of record CM039678.1, read on the forward strand.
CGTCCGAAACTCCGATGGTTCGAAAGTGACTGTCCGTTTTGTACGCGAAGTGCATCCTGCTTTAGCCGTAACCCTCTCAACTTTTTAGCACATGCTATGTGGGTGAAATGGTGATACCATGCCAACTTTCAACCTTTTTTAGACTTCATTTGAAGTGCTTTTCAATTTCAGGGTCATTTAGCTCAAACAAATCAGCAAATCCATGAAAAATATCAAGTGAAGTTAGATAGAGTTGAAAATTGATGATGTCGCTTTAATGGTGCATTTTGTAAACACAAAAAGGCTGGAGTTCAAATAAGTTCAAGAAAATGAAATGCCTTTCATAACCGATGAGTTTCCATCCGAAACCCCGATACTTCGACAAAGACTGTCTGTTTTGTACGCCAAGTGCATCCTGCTTTTTCCATAACCCTCTCAACTTTTTAGCACATGCTATGTGGGTCAAATGATGATACCATGCCAACTTTCAACCTTTTCAGACTTCATTTGAAGTGCTCTTCAATTTCAGGGTCATTTAGTTAAAAAACATCAGTAAATGCATGAAAATATCAAATGAAGTCAGAAAGGGTTCAAAACTGATTACGTGTCTTTGAATGGTGCATTTTGAACACACAAAAAGCCTAGCGTTCAAATAAGTTCTAGAGAATGAAATGCCTTTTGTAACCGATGAGTTTCCATCCGAAACCCCGATACTTCGAAAGAGACTGTCCGTTTTGTACGCGAAGTGCATCCTGCTTTCGCTGTAAGCCTCTCAACTTTTTATCACATGCTATGTGGGTGAAATGATGATACCATGCCAAATTTCAACCTTTTCAGACTTCATTTGAAGTGCTTTTCAATTTCAGGGTCATTTAGCTCATAAAAAATCAGTAAATGCATGAAAAATATCAAATGAAGTCGGAAAGGGTTGAAAAGTGTTGATGTCGCTTTTAATGGTGCATTTGGAACACACAAAAAGCCTGGAGTTCAAATAAGTTCAAGCAAATGAAATGCCTTTTGTAACCGATGAATTTCCGTCCGAAACCCCGATACTTCGAAAGAGACTCTGCATTTTGTACGCGAAGTGCATCCTAATTTTTCCGTAACTCTCTCAACTTGTTAACACATGCTATGTGGGTGAAATGATGATACCATGCCAACTTTCAACCTTTTCAGACTTGATTTGAAGTGCTTTTCAATTTCAGGGTCATTTAGCTCAAAAAAATCAGTAAATGCATGAACAATATCAAATGAAGTCAGATAGGGTTGAAAATCGATGATGTGTCTTTGAATGGTGCACTTTGAACACACAAAAAGCCTGGAGTTCAAATAAGTTCAAGAAAATGAAATGCCTTTTGTAACCGATGAGTTTCCGTCCGAAACCCTGATACTTCGAAAGAGATTGTCCGTTTTGTACGCGAAGTGCATCATGCTTTTGTTGTAACCCTCGCAACTTTTTAACACATGCTATGTGGGTGAAATGATGATACCAGGCCATCTTTCAACCTTTTCAGACTTGATTTGATGTGTTTTCCAATTTCAGGGTCATTTAGCTCAAAAAAATCAGTAAATGCATGAAAAATAACAAATGAAGTCAGATAGGGTTGAAAATTTATGATGTGGCTTTTAATGGTGCATTTTGAACACACAAAAATCCTGAAGTTCAAATAAGTTAAAGAAAATGAAATGCCTTTTGTAACCGATGAGGTTCCGTCCGAAACCCTGATACTTCGAAACAGACTGTCTGTTTTGTACGCGCAGTGCATTCTGCTTTTGCCGTAACCCTCTCAATTTTTTAGCACATGCTATTTTGGTGAAATTATGATACCATGCCAACTTTCAACCTTTTTTCGACTTCATTTGAAGTGCTTTTCAATTTCAGGGTCATTTAGCTCAAAAAAATCAGTAAATGCATGAAAATATCAAATGAAGTCAGAAAGGGTTGAAAATTGATGATGTGGCTTTGAATGGTGCATTTTGAACACACAAAAAGTCTGGTGTTCAAATAAGTCCAAGAAAATGAAATGCCTTTCGTAACCGATGAGTTTGCGTCCGAAACCCCCATACTTCGAATGAGACTGTCCGTTTTGAACGCCAAGGGCATCCTGCTTTTGCGGTAACCCTCTCAAATTTTTAGCACATGCTATGTGGGTGAAATGATGATACCATGCCAACTTTCAACCTGTTTAGACTTCATTTCAAGTGCTTTACAATTTCAGGGTCATTTAGCTAAAAAAAATCAATAAATGCATGAAAAATATCAAATGAAGTTAGGTAGGGTTGAAAATTTAGAATGTGGGTTTTAATGGTGCATTTTGACCACACAAAAATCCTGGAGTTCAATTAAGTTAAAGAAAATGAAATGCCTTTTGTAACCGATGAGGTTCCGTCCGAAACCCCGATACTTCGAAACAGACTGTCCGTATTGTACGCGCAGTGCATCCTTCTTTTGCCGTAACCCTCTCAATTTAATAGCACATGCTATGTGGGTGAAATTATGATACCATGCCAACTTTCAACTTTTTCAGACTTCCTTTGAAGTGCTTTTCAATTTCAGGGTCATTTAGCTAACAAAAAATCAGTAAATGCATGAAAAGTATCAAATTAACTCAGAACAGGTTGAAAATTGATGATGTGGCTTTGAATGGTGCATTTTGAACACACAAAAAGACTGGAGTTCAAATAAGTTCAAGAAAATGAAATGCCTTTTGTAACGAATGAGTTTCCGTCCGAAACCTCGATACTTCGACAAAGATTGTCCGTTTTGTACGCCAAGTGCATCCTGCTTTTGCCATAACCCTCTCAACTTTTTAGCACATGCTATGTGGGTGAAATTATGATACCATGCCAACTTTAAACCTTTTCAGACTTCATTTGAAGTGCTTTAGAATTTCAGGGTCATTTAACTCAAAAAAATCAGTAAATGCATGAAAAATATCAAAAGAAGTCAGAAAAGGTTGAAAAGTTATTAGTGTCGTTGAATGGTGCATTCTGAACACACAAAAACCCTAGCGTTCAAAGAAGTAAACGAAAATGAAATGCCTTTTGTAACCGATGAGGTTTCGTCCGAAATCCCGATACTTCGAAAGAGACTGTCCGTTTTGTACTTGCAGTGCATCCTTCTTTTGCCGTAACCCTCTCAAATTTTAGCACATGCTATGTGGGTGAAATGATGATACCATGCCAACTTTGAACCTTTTCAGACTTAACTTGAAGTGCTTTTCAATTTCAGGGTCATTTAGCTCAAAAAAATCAGTAAATGCATGAAAAATATCAAATGAAGTCAGATAGGGTTGAAAATTTATGATGTGGCTTTTAATGGTGCATTTTAAACACACAAAAATCCTGGAGTTCAAATAAGTTAAAGAAAATGAAATGCCTTTTCTAGCCGATGAGGTTCCGTCCGAAACCCTGATATTTCGAAACAGACTGTCTGTATTGTATGCGCAGTGCATCCTGCTTTTTTCGTAACCCTCTCAATTTTGTAGCACACGATATGTGGGTGAAATGATGATACCATGCAAAGTTTCAACTTTTTCAGACTTCATTTGAAGTATTTTTCAATTTCAAGGTCATTTAGCTCAAAAAAATCAGTGAATGCATGAAAAATATCAAAAGAAGTCAGAAAGGGTTGAAAATTGATGATGTGGCTTTGAATGGTGCATTTTTAACACACAAAAAGTCTGGAGTTCAAATAAGTCCAAGTCAATGAAATGCCTTTCGTAACCGATGAGTTTCCGTCCGAAACTCTGATAGTTCGAAAGTGACTGTCCGTTTTGTACGCGAAGTGCATCCTGCTTTAGCCGTAACCCTCTCAACTTTTTAGCACATGCTATGTGGGTGAAATGATGATACCATGCCAACTTTCAACCTTTTCAGACTTGATTTGAAGTGCTTTTCAATTTCAGGGTCATTTAGCTCAAAAAAATCAGTAAATGCATGAAAAATATCAAATGAAGTCAGATAGGGTTGAAAATCGATGATGTGTCTTTGAATGGTTCATTTTGAACACACAAAAATCTTGGAGTTCAAAAAAGTTCAAGAAAATGAAATGCCTTTTGTAACCGATGAGTTTCTGTCCGAAACCCTGATACTTCGAAAGAGATTGTCCGTTTTGTACGCGAAGTGCATCATGCTTTTTTCGTCACCCTCTCAACTTTTTAACACATGCTATGTGGGTGAAATGATGATACCATGCCAGCTTTCAACCTTTTCAGACATGATTTGATGTGCTTTTCAATTTTCGGGTCATTTAGCTCAAAAAAATAAGTAAATGCATGAAAAATATCAAATGAAGTCAGATAGGGTTGAAAATTTATGATGTGGCTTTGAATGGTGCATTTTGAACACACAAAAATCCTGGAGATCAAATAACTTAAAGAAAATGAAATGCCTTTTGTAGCCGATGAGGCTCCATCCGAAACCCTGATACTTCGAAACAGACTGTCCGTTTTGTACACGTAGTGCATGCTGCTTTTGCCGTAACCCTCTCAATTTTGTAGCACATGCTATGTGGGTGAAATGATGATACCATGCCAAATTTCAACTTTTTCAGACTTCATTTGAAGATTTTTTCAATTTCAAGGTCATTTAGCTCAAAAAAATCAGTGAATGCATGAAAAATATCAAAAGAAGTCAGAAAGGGTTGAAAATTGATGATGTGCCTTTGAATGGTACATTTTTAACACACAAAAAGTCTGGAGCTCAAATAAGTCCAAGAAAATGAAATGCCTTTCGTAACCGATGAATTTCCGTCCGAAACTCCAATAGTTCGAAAGTGATTGTCCGTTTTGTACGCGAAGTGCATCCTGCTTTAGCCGTAACCCTCTCAACTTTTTATCACATGCTATGTGGGTGAAATGAGGATACCATGCCAACTTTTAACCTTTTTTAGACTTGATTTGAAGTGCTTTTCAATTTCAGGGTCATTTAGCTCAAACAAATCAGCAAATGCATGAAAAATATCAAGTGAAGTTAGATAGAGTTGAAAATTGATGATGTCGCTTTAGTGGTGCATTTTGAACACACAAAAAGGCTGGAGTTCAAATAATTTCAAGAAAATGAAATGCCTTTCGTAACCGATGAGTTTACATCCGAAACCCCGATACATCGAAAAAGACTGTCTGTTTTGTACGCCAAGTGCATCCTGCTTTTTCCATATCCCTCTCAACTTGTTAGCACATGCTATGTGGGTGAAATGATGATACCATGCCAACTTTCAACCTTTTCAGACTTCATTTGAAGTGCTCTTCAATTTCAGGGTCATTTAGCTCAAAAAAATCAGTAAATGCATGAAAATATCAAATATAGTCACAAAGGGTTGAAAACTGATTACGTGTCTTTGAATGGTGCATTTTGAACACACAAAAAGCCTAGCGTTCAAATAAGTTCAAGAGAATGAAATGCCTTTTGTAACCGATGAGTTTCCATCCGAAACCCCGATACTTCGAAAGAGACTGTCCGTTTTGTACACGAAGTGCATCCTGCTTTCGCTGTAAGCCTCTCAACTTTTTAGCACATGCTATGTGGGTGAAATGACGATACCATGCCAAATTTCAACCTTTTCAGACTTCATTTGATGTGGTTTTCAATTTCAGGGTCATTTAGCTGAAAAAAAATCAATAAATGCATGAAAAATATCAAATGAAGTCAGAAAGGGTTGAAAAGTGATGATGTCTCTTTTAATGGTGCATTTTGAACACACAAAAAGCCTGGAGTTCAAATAAGTTCAAGCAAATGAAATGCCTTTTGTAACCGATGAGTTTCCGTCCGAAACCCCGATACCTCGAAAGAGACTCTCCATGTAACGACCCAACCTAAAAGGTCAAGTCTCCGGTGTTTCCGTACCATCCCAAGATCATGCTGGTACACACACGGTACATCAATGTATATATCAAAGGGAAATCACACAGCATTGTATTAATCAAAATCTCATATCGAGTCCTTTATTACAATAAAGATTACAATAAAGTGGCCGAAGGCCAACTCATGAGAATAACTAAGTCTTGCGGAAGCGTCGAAGGTAGGTGAGTCCATCTGACTCCAAGGGAATCCCACTGAGCATAGAATGTGTCCTCACTCCTGGTCGGAAAAGTACTCTGCAACATGATATGTTGCAGCCGTGTAGGTCAGCATATGGAATATGCCGTCAAAGTCACAAGAGAAGGGTGAAAAGATAATCATCTAGTCTATATGCATATATGGCAGGTGGGGTGGTCAGTTTTGCATAAAGCCAATTTTTCCTACATCAAGAAAGGGCTAAGCAAAATATTACTAAGTTGGTTGATTAATGAGATGGTTCCACCAATCATTTCTCATACCCAAAATTATTAAATACCCACATCATCATATTAATTGTGTTGAGAGTTCCGGAAGTTTCAATTCCTTTGGCTCAAGTCGCCCATGACCGTGGACACGGCTAATCGATTAGGTTTTGAATACTCTGCAGAGTTTTGCACACGTTCCCCACAAGATTTGATCGCCTCCGTTTGATTTCTCGCAATTCAGGGTGTTTGAGAAACGGATGACCAAAACATGGTCTTCCAAAGGGTTTCCCTGCGACTCTGTCGGTGCCCATCCTTTCCTACCGTTCTTCTACCTCTCGTAGCACCGCTTGTCCAGGGTCACCACGATATCCAACCAAGCGAGAGCCCATAATGACTTGTGGCTGTGCAGGTAAGCCTTGGGTCTTGAAGCACCCATCCATCTCTTTGTGCCTGGGTGGACCTTTCCGCGTGAATACTGGCCATCTCCAGCATCACCTAGGCAAATCCACTGGTTTCTCCAGGGTGCCGTTCAACCATCATCCACCCAGAGGTATGTTGAAAACTCGGAGTCTTAAATCTTCATCATTATGTAGGTCTTGAAATTATTAACTCTCTCAACTCTCATGAATCGCACAACCAACCCCGTCTACTAATAGCATAGCAAAAAGTAAAACAACGTTTCCCGGGGCCAATGTGTCAAAGAGGATGAGGGGGTACCTACCACATGATACTACTACATTGTAACCAAGTTTCCAACTAACCTATCTTGCATGCAATTGGGGAGATGGTAGAACTAATGCATATAAAACATGGGTAAACATGGTCAAAGTGACTTGCCTGATTGATGATCTTCGTACGTGAGTGACTCTAAGTAACAAGCTTCGCACTCCGGATAATCTAACGAAGCAAACAAGCACTCAATAAGCATACAACAAAATATTGTAACTCACAAACATCAACCAAGAACTAGTAAACAATCAAGACAAAAAAATGCACAAATCTCAAGTAAGAAAATACACAAAGTTTTGTTTACTAGGAGGTGATTGATAAAACACTACTATCTTAATAAAACTATTTTGAATCTAAGTTTGTTGAGAAAACTTTTGTAAAGTTTGTAAAAGTTTTGATAAACACTAAATGGAACAAATATAGTTTTACTAACAAGAGAACAAAACAAAACTATTACTAACTAGTTGTTTTAATCAAATTAACCTATTTGAAAAGAAGTTGTGATTCCTATGTTAAATAAAATTAAACTAAGAAAATTTATATTTTTATTAACAGTGAGTGAAAACACTAAATGTGTAGTAACAGGACCTAATAAACAAATGAAACCAAATCTAAATCAAACTAATTAAGATTGAGTTTATAAAACTATATTATAATACTAAGCAGATTCTGTTTATAGCTAAAACACTATTCAAAATCATCCTAAAAATCCTCAAACTAAACATGGAGATAGTCCTAACCAATATCAAACAGTAGCAAAAAGAATCATATCAAAATCTATTTTCAAACTCTAGTTATTCAGATTTGAAGATTTTGAGCAAATTTGATTAAATTCAAATTTTATAGTTCAAATTTGAAATTTAAAAGTACAGGGTGAAACTACATGAAAAATGTGAGCTATTGCAAAAAGAATCAACTCAAAACACTAAATAGATTAAAAGATATAGCTAAAACAAATTTTGAAAACATTCTGTTAATTAAAACAAAACTGAAAAAGAAACCTGACTTTGCAACGGCCAGGGGGCTGCGTGGCGCGATCCTATTGGCTAGCGAGCGCGTGCGGTAGGTGATTTAGAGCGGGCGACCGTCGGTAGAGGATACCGGTTCGGATTTAAATCCGTTCTAATCTCGGTCGTTGATTCAGGATCCGATGGTCGAGGGGAGCTTACGGGGAAAAGTCGCCGGCGTCGGAGATCTCCGGCGAGTCCGGAACGGCAAAGACGACGGCGTTGGCGCTCTGGTGGTCGGGGAAGACGGGGAAGTGGTCCGGGCGATGGCGACGGTTCTCCGGAGTCTATTGGTGAGGTCGGTTGGGCGAGAGGTGGACGGAATCGGTGGCTACGGTCGACGGGAGGTCCGGTGGGGTGGGAGCTCCGGCGAGCAATTGCGCGGTCTTCCGGCGAGGGACAGAGGGGGCTCGGGGGAAAATGAAAGGCGGGGCTGTGGGGCTCTTATATAGGTGCTCGAGGGTGCGGGGAGTTAAGAGAGGAGAGAGATCCGGCGAGGGGAGGAAATGGCCGGCGAGTCTCCGGCGCGTGCGGGGGAGGGAGAAGATGACCGTTCGGTGAAACGGTCGGTCGGGTGGGGTCCAGCGTCAGTGAGAGGAGGGCGTGTCCATTACGCACGGTCGGCCGGTCGGTAGTAAATGCGCGAATAACTGTCGTGGGCCGGCCCGTTTAATACCGGAAACGGTTACCGTTTCTTTTTAATAATTTTCCAGAGACATTCAAAAGCTTTTAAAGCATTCAAATCGCCTCTAAATATAGGGGTATTATATATCAGAATTAACAGAATAATAAATGCTATTTAATGAACATTTCTATTCTGTCATTTGAACACTTTGAAAAAAAAATATTATTTTCAGAAATTGCCTAATTGTTTTTAAACCCTTTTTGCAAATATTTTCAAAATAACTCCTGGTTATTATTGTTCATATATATCACCAATTAGTCCTTGTTGTGGAGTGTCATGTTACTCCTCTCTTATTTGAACTTTTAACCAAAATTTCAAATAGGTGAAAGCAACTTAGGGAAAAATAGAAAGAGCTTTTTGAAATCCAGAAGAGACATTTCAACAAACACATACATTCAAGCAATGATGCTGCTAGATGCATAGCTATAATCATAACATTCCAAAATGAAATTTTGGGATGTTACAAACCTACCCACCTTAAAATGAATCTCGCCCTCGAGATTCGGGTTGGCTAGAAAATAGGTGCGGGTGGTCTCTACGAAGATCTTCTTCGCGTTCCCAGGTGGCTTCTTCCTCAGTGTGGTGAATCCACAGAACTTTGCAGAACTTGATGATCTTGCTGCGGGTAACTCTGTTGGATGTCTTGAGGATCTTGACAGGCTTCTCCTCGTAAGTCAGATCATTGTCAAGCTGTATCTCCCAAAGGAATATCAGCCATCTCGGCATGACATTTCTTCAGCTGTGACACGTGGAACACATCATGAACTTCGGATAATCCTTCCGGCAATTCCAGTTTGTATGCAACTTCGCCTCTACGTTCAAGAATTTTGTAGGGGCCTATGAATCTGGGTGCTAATTTTCCTTTAACACCAAATGTCTTGATTCCTCGAAGCGGGGATACACGAAGATATGCTCTGTCTCCCACTTCATATGTCACTTCTTTACGTTTGCTGTCAGCATAACTCTTCTGTCGAGATTGAGCTATCTCGAGTCTGTCACGAATCAACTTGACTTTATCTTCAGAATCTCGGATAAGGTCGGGACCAAAAAGTTGTCGGTCTCCAACACCATCCCATGTCAGTGGTGTTCTGCATCTCCTTCCGTATAAAGCTTCGAAAGGGGCCATCTTTAGACTGGTCTGATATCTGTTGGTGTATGAGAATTCTGCGTAAGGCAAGTTATTGTCCCAACTAGAACCATAGTCTAGTGCACAAGCTCTCAACATGTCTTCCAGAATCTGGTTGACTCTCTCAGTCTGTCCATCTGTCTGCGGATGAAAGGCTGTACTGAACTCTAGCCTTGTACCCAAAGTTTCATGTAACGGATGCCAAAACTTTGAGGTAAACTATGTTCCTCTATCTGACACGATACTCCTCGGAACTCCATGCAGACATACGATCCTGGTCATATATATCTTGGCTAGCTTAGCACTGGTATAGGTGGTTTTCACTGGAATGAAATGAGCTACCTTGGTCAAGCGATCTACCACTACCCAGATGGAATCATAACCTGAACGGGTCCTGGGTAATCCTGTGATGAAGTCCATACCAAGCTTTTCCCATTTCCACTCGGGTATCGGCAGAGGTTGGAGTAACCCTACTGGTTTCTGATGTTCTGCCTTTACTCGCTGACAAACATCACATATTGCAACATGTTCTGCAATATCTTTCTTCACACCTGTCCACCAATAACTTTCCTTTAAATCCAGATACATCTTGGTATTACCTGGGTGTATCAAGTAAGGTGAATCATGGGCTTCCTGAAGTATCAACTTCCTGAGCTCTGGGTCATTGGGCACATAGATTCGGTTCTCAAACCACAAAGTTCCGTGTTCATCCTCACGAAAACCTTTAGCTTTACCATCTTCCATTTTCTGCTTAATCTCAGTTATCTCCTTGTCCAATTTCTGGGCTTCACGAATTCTTTCGGTCAAGGTGGACTGAATTTCCAGTGTAGCAACATATCCTCTTGGAACTATCTCTAGCTTGAGCTCTCTGAGATCATCGGCTAACTCTTGGGGTAATCCTCCCGCTGTGAGTGTGTTCACATAAGTTTTCCGACTCAAGGCATCGGCTACAACATTAGCCTTACCTGGATGGTAATGTAATCTCATGTCATAGTCCTTGATTAACTCTAACCATCTCCTCTGGCTGAGGTTCAACTCTTTCTGCGTGAAAATGTATTTCAGGCTCTTATGATCGGTGTAAACATCACAACTATTTCCGATAAGAAAATGTCTCCAGGTCTTGAGTGCGTGCACTACGGCTGCTAGTTCCAAATCATGGGTGGCATAATTCAACTCATGAGGTCGTAGTTGTCTGGATGCATAAGCTACAACCTTTCCATCTTGCATGAGTACTCCTCCAAGTCCTTGACGTGAGGCATCACAATAAACTTGGAAATCCTTCCGAATATCGGGCAAGATCAATACTGGGGCTGTGACCAAACGTTTCTTCAACTCCTGAAAACTGGCTTCATATTCCTAAGTCCAAATATACTTAGATTCTTTCTTCAACAACTCTGTCATGGGCTTGGCAATCTTTGAGAAATTCTCAATGAACCTCCGGTAATAACCGGCAAGTCCGAGGAAACTGCGGATCTCCTTAACTGAGGCGGGTGACTTCCACTCGGTGATGGCTTCAACCTTAGCGGGGTCCACTGCTATTCCATCTCCGGAAATAACATATCCAAGGAATCCGACTTCCGTCAGCCAAAATTCACATTTGCTGAACTTGGCATATAGCTGATGCTCTCTTAGCTTCTCCGGAACTAAACGCAGATGTTGCTTATGCACTTCCTCGTTCTTGGAGAATATCAGAATGTCATGGATGAACACCACGACAAACTTGTCCAAATATTCCATGAATACTTTGTTCATCAAATTCATGAAGTAGGCAGGAGCATTAGTCAATCCAAAAGACATGACCGTATACTCATACAAGCCATACCTCGTGGTGAAAGCAGTTTTGGGTATATCCTGTTCACGAATTTTCAACTGGTGATACCCTGATCGAAGATCGATCTTGGAGAATACTTTGGCTCCTATGAGCTGATCAAACAAATCATTAATCATCGGCAGAGGGTACTTGTTCTTGATAGTCACCTCGTTCAAGGCACGATAATCGACTACCATTCTCAAGGTTTTATCCTTCTTCTCCACCAAAAGAACTCGGGCTCCCCAAGGTGAAGAACTTGGGCGTATATAACCTTTGTCCAATAACTCCTTAATTTGCTTCTTGATTTCCAACAGATCATTTGCGGGCATCCGATAGGGTCTCTTGGAAATTGGGGTTGTCCCTGGCTGTAGCTCTATTAGGAACTCAATTTCCCTATCTGGTGGCATTCCTGGTAATTCTTCCGGAAATACCTCCAGATAATCTTTTACCACAGGTACTTCCTCCTGAACAACTCCCGTGAGGGCATTTAACCTAGCACTCATACGTGTGCGTCGGGATACATACTTAATCCTCTTGTTCTCCGGGGTGGTGAGTGAAACAGACTTGCTAGGGCAATCAAGATTTCCTTCATACTTGGTCATCCAATCCATGCCTAGGATTACATCCAGTCCTTGTGACTCTAAGACGATGAGGTCGGTGGGAAAAACATGATTTCCTATATTGAGTTTCAAGGCATGGCATCCTATCCCTGCCATCATGATACCTCCTGGGGAACTGACCTTAATGGGCTGACTAAGGGTTTTGGTCGGCAAACCATACTTATCCACAACTACCCTTGATATGAATGAATGAGTTGCACCGGAATCAAAAAGTACTGTAACTGGACGTGAATGCAATAAAAACTTACCAACCACAGTCTCGGGTTGATCATAGACTTCTTCCACGTCGAGGTGGTTCACCTGGGCACGAGGAAAAGGGTTTGGCTTCTTGGCTGTGGAGTTGCCGTTTCCATTTCCCTGCTTGCTCTGGGACACTCAGTAGCATAGTGCCCTGTCTTCTGTCACTTGAAACAGGTGATGTGACTCAGATCCTTCTGAGTAGGAACGTGACGGTGCTGGTTGTTGTTCCCATTCCCATTGTCAGTCTTGAAATTGCCATGGTTGAGACGGGCATTCCCATTTCCTCCATGATGGTGGCCTCCATGGTTGTGCACAGCATGAGTGTGCTTTCCAAACTTACTGTTTCCTGATCCGGTATTCCCTGAGTACGGGGAGTAGCGAAGCTTCTGATGAGCTCCAGAGTTGAACTTCCCCTGAGTGTACTTCCTCTTGCGGTTCTCAATCTGCTGTTGTTTACCTTCCAGAATAAGTGCCTTATCCACCAGCTCTTGGTAGTTGTTGAAATTAGCCACTACCAGATGCATGCTCAACTCATCGTTGAGTCCTTCCAGAAATTTCTCTTGCTTGGCCGCATCATCGGCCACATCTCCTGGGGCATAACGTGCCAATGTGTTGAACTCTTCCACATATTTGGCCACAGAGCGATTACCCTGGCGCAAGTTGTGAAACTCGCGCTTCTTCAGACTCATGGCTCCAGCTGAGACATGAGCGGTGCGAAAAGCTTAATGGAACTGCTCCCAAGTTACATCAGCAATAGGATATGTGGTGGTGTAGTTCTCCCACCATGATGCTGCTGGTCCTTCCAGTTGATGTGTGGCAAATCGCACTTTCTCAGCGTCAGTGCATCCAGCGGTGATGAGCTCTCTCTCCATCTTGCGGAGCCAGTCATCTGCCACAATGGGCTCAGTGCTGCTGGAGAAAGTTGGAGGATTCAACCTCAGAAAACGGGTGAGATTGTCAGTCTGGGGTGGATGTTGGTGGTTGTTGTTCTGGTTGTTGGTCTGATTCTGAATCAATAACTGCATCAGTGCATTCTGCTGCTAAAGGAGTTGAGTGAGTTCCGGCGGAAAAGTGAAATCGGTCTCACGTCGTGGAGGCATCTTGCTGTTTTCAGAGGGGTGAGAATTAGAATAGAACAAGGGTCTAGAAGAAATTCACTACCCATATGCAATGCAACAAACATATCACACCAAACACTCATTCATTTATTCAATCAACGTCAAACATCGGGAATACAAATCTCAAACAACTAAGCATGGACCTACGCTTTAACGACGAAAATAAAAGATACATGGAGGGCATAACTAATGTTTTTCCTCAGAAGTGCATAGTCGTAGGTCCTCCGGTGGTGCTTTCCTCATAGTCTTCATCGTCGCTGATGAAGGGTGCCATGTCTCCTTCGGGGTGAAGGTTTTCCCCCATGTCTAGCTGCTCCTCCAGAGTTGCGATGCGTGCATTCTGCTCATCAATCCTCTCTAGGAAGTCCTTCACTTCATGCTCGTGTTCATAGTTGGCCTCTCGCAGATCAGCTTCAAGGTCCAGCTCGCGGTTCATCAGATTCTTGATTGTCTTTGTATCAGCACGAACTCGAAGCTCCAGAGTCCTGATGTGAGTCTCCAGGGTCTGGATATAGGAAATAGTGGTGTCTGAAGTGGGAGGAGTTATGATGTTTCCATTGGCATCTCTGCGACAAACCACGCTGAGTCCTGGTGAAATGGTTCCACCTCTGTATTCCTCCTGAATACGTCCAAGGGCACGATGAATGGCCATGTCTCTCCCAAGTATCCAACTGGGTGCCACGAACTTGAAGTCGATGGGTTTCTTCCGATTCCCAAAGGTCTTCCCTGGGATGTGCACCTCGATCCTGTAGCGTCCATCTTGGGGAAATGACATGATAGGAATCCCGGTGATGCTCGGCAAAGCAATCCTTACGTCTTTGATGATCCTCATCAGCTCCTTACCAAAGGGCATCGTTGCGTCAGGCTGGCAAAACTCCGTGATCAACACTGGGATGAAGGTGGCCATCTATAAATTTTGAAATAATCAGAGAGAAATCAGAAATGAGTAGATGAGAGTATAAGAATTTAAAGACAAAGATAAACAATCCTAAGGCTTTCCAATCCTAGAGGTTACGTCCTACGGTCAACCTGGCTCTGATACCATTTCTGTAACGACCCAACCTAAAAGGTCAAGTCTCGGTGTTTCCGTACCATCCCAAGATCATGCTGGTACACACACGGTACATCAATGTATATATCAAAGGGAAATCACACAGCATTGTATTAATCAAAATCTCATATCGAGTCCTTTATTACAATAAAGATTACAATAAAGTGGCTGAAGGCCAACTCATGAGAATAACTAAGTCTTGCGGAAGCGTCGAAGGTAGGTGAGTCCATCTGACTCCAAGGGCATCTCACTGAGCATAGAACGTGTCCTCACTCCTGGTCGGAAAAGTACTCTGCAACATGATACGTTGCAGCCGTGTAGGTCAGCATATGGAATATGCCGGCAAAGTCACAAGAGAAGGGTGAAAAGATAATCATCTAGTCTATATGCATATATGGCAGGTGGGGTGGTATGTTTTGCGTAAAGCCAATTTTTCCTACATCAAGAAAGGGCTAAGCAAAATATTACTAAGTTGGTTGATTAATGAGATGGTTCCACCAACCATTTCTCATACCCAAAATTATTAAATACCCACATCATCATATTAATTGTGTTGAGAGTTCCGGAAGTTTCAATTCCTTTGGCTCAAGTCGCCCATGACCGTGGACACGGCTAATCGATTAGGTTTTGAGTACTCTGCAGAGTTTTGCACACGTTCCCAACAAGATTTGATCGCCTCCGTTTGATTTCTCGCACTTGAGGGTGTTTGAGAAACGGATGACCAAAACATGGTCTTCCAAAGGGTTTCCCTGCGACTCTGTCGGTGCCCATCCTTTCGTACCGTTCTTCTACCTCTCGTAGCACCGCCTGTCCAGGGTCACCACGATATCCAACCAAGCCAGAGCCCATAATGACTTGTGGCTGTGCAGGTAAGCCTTGGGTCTTGAAGCACCCATCCATCTCTTTGTGCCTGGGTGGACCTTTCCGCGTGAATACTGGCCATCTCCAGCACCACCTAGGCAAATCAACTGGTTTCTCCAGGGTGCCGTTCAACCATCATCCACCCATAGGTATGTTGAAAACTCGGAGTCTTAAATCTTGATCATTATGTAGGTCTTGAAATTATTAACTCTCTCAACTCTCATGAATCACACAACCAACCCCGTCTACTAATAGCATAGCAACAGGTAAAACAACGTTTCCCGGGGCCAATGTGTCAAAGAGGTTGAGGGGGTACCTACCACATGATACTACTACATTGTAACCAAGTTTCCAACTAACCTATCTTGCATGCAATTGGGGAGATGGTAGAACTAATGCATATAAAACATGGGTAAACATGGTCAAAGTGACTTGCCTGATTGATGATCTTCGTACGTGAGTGACTCTAAGTAACAAGCCTCGCACTCCGGATAATCTAACGAAGCAAACAAGCACTCAATAAGCATACAACAAAATATTGTAACTCACAAACATCAACCAAGAACTAGTAAACAATCAAGACAAAACAATGCACAAATCTCAAGTAAGAAAACACACAAAGTTTTGTTTACTAGGAGGTGATTGATAAAACACTACTATCTTAATAAAACTATTTTGAATCTAAGTTTGTTGAGAAAACTTTTGTAAAGTTTGTAAAAGTTTTGATAAACACTAAATGGAACAAATATAGTTTTACTAACAAGAGAACAAAACAAAACTATTACTAACTAGTTGTTTTAATCAAATTAACCTATTTGAAAAGAAGTTGTGATTCCTATGTTAAATAAAATTAAACTAAGCAAATTTATATTTTTATTAACAGTGAGTGAAAACACTAAATGTTTAGTAACAGGACCTAATAAACAAATGAAACCAAATCTAAATCAAACTAATTAAGATTGAGTTTATAAACTATATTATAATACCAAGCAGATTCTGTTTATAGCTAAAACACTATTCAAAATCATCCTAAAAATCCTCAAACTAAACATGGAGATAGTCCTAACCAATATCAAACAGTAGCAAAAAGAATCATATCAAAATCTATTTTCAAACTCTAGTTATTCAGATTTGAAGATTTTGAGAAAATTTGATTAAATTCAAATTTTATAGCTCAAATTTGAAATTTAAAAGTACAGGGTGAAACTACATGAAAAATGTGAGCTATTGCAACAAGAATCAACTCAAAACACTAAATAGATTAGAAGATATAGCTAAAACAAATTTTGAAAACATTCTATTAATTAAAACAAAACTGAAAAAGAAACCTGACTTTGCAACGGCCAGGGGGCTACGTGGCACGATCCTATTGGCTAGCGAGCGCGTGTGGTAGGTGATTTAGAGCGGGCGACCGGTCGGTAGAGGATACCGGTTCGGATTTAAATCCGTTCTAATCTCGGTCGTTGATTCAGGATCCGATGGTCGAGGGGAGCTTACGGGGAAAAGTCGCCGGCGTCGGAGATCTCCGGCGAGTCCGGAATGGCAAAGACGACGGTGTTGGTGCTCCGGTGGTCGGGGAAGAAGGGGAAGTGGTCCGGGCGATGGCGACGGTTCTCCGGAGTCGATTGATGAGGTCGGTTGGGCGAGAGGTGGACGGAATCGGTGGCTACGGTCGACGGGAGGTCCGGTGGGGTGGGAGCTCCGGCGAGCAATTGCGCGGTCTTCCGGCGAGGGACAGAGGGGCCTCGGGGGAAAATGAAAGGCGGGGTTGTGGGGCTCTTATATAGGTGCTCGAGGGTGCGGGGAGTTAAGAGAGGAGAGAGATCCGGCGAGGGGAGGAAACGGCCGGCGAGTCTCCGGCGCGTGCGGGGGAGGGAGAAGATGACCGTTCGGTGAAACGGTTGGTCGGGTGGGGTCCAGCGTCAGTGAGAGGAGGGCGTGTCCGTTACGCGCGGTCGGCCGGTCGGTAGTAAATGCGCGAATAACTGTCGTGGGCCGGCCCGTTTAATACCGGAAACGGTTACCGTTTCTTTTTAATAATTTTCCAAAGACATTCAAAAGCTTTTAAAGCATGCAAATCGTCTCTAAATATAGGGGTATTATATATCAGAATTAACAGAATAATAAATGCTATTCAATGAACATTTCTATTCTGTCATTTTAACAGCTTGAAAAAAATATTATTTTCAGAAATTGCCTAATTGTTTTTAAACCCTTTTTGCAAATATTTTCAAAATAACTCCTGGTTATTATTGTTCAAATATATCACCAATTAGTCCTTGGTGTGGAGTGTCATGTTACTCCTCTCTTATTTGAACTTTTAAGTAACTTAGGGAAAAGTAGAAAGAGCTTTCTGAAATCCAGAAGAGACATTTCGACAAACACATACATTCAAGCAATGATGCTGCTAGATGCATAGCTATAATCATAACATTCCAAAATGAAATTTTGGGATGTTACACTCCATTTTGTATGCGAAGTGCATCCTAATTTTTCCGTAACTCTCTCAACTTGTTAACACATGCTATGTGGGTGAAATGATGATACCATGCCAACTTTCAACCTTTTCAGACTTGATTTGAAGTGCTTTTCAATTTCAGGGTCATTTAGCTCAAAAAAATAAGTAAATGCATGAAAAATATCAAATGAAGTCAGATAGGGTTGAAAATCGATGATGTGTCTTTGAATGGTGCATTTTGAACACACAAAAAGCCTGGAGTTCAAATAAGTTCAAGAAAATGAAATGCCTTTTGTAACCGATGAGTTTCCGTCCGAAACCCTGATACTTCGAAAGAGATTGTCTGTTTTGTACGCGAAGTGCGTCATGCTTTTGTCGTAACCCTCTCAATTTTTTAGCACATGCTATGTGTGTGAAATTATGATACCATGCCAACTTTCAACTTTTTCAGACTTCATTTGAAGTGCTTTTCAATTTCAGAGTCATTTAGCTCAAAAAAATCAGTAAATGCATGAAAAATATGAAATGAAGTCAGAAAGGGTTGAAAATTGAGGATGTGGCTTTGAATGGTGCATTTTGAACACACAAAAAGTCTGGAGTTCAAATAAGTCCATGAAAATAAAATGCCTTTCGTAACCGATGAGTTTCCGTCCGAAACTCTGATAGTTCGAAAGTGACAGTTCGTTTTGTATGTGAAGTGCATCCTGCTTTTGCCGTAACCCTCTCAACTTATTAGCACATGCTATGTGAGTGAAATGATGATACCATGCCAACTTTCAACCTTTTCAGACTTCATTTGAAGTGCTTTTCAATTTCAGGGTCATTTAGCTCAAAAAAATCAGTAAATGCATGAAAAATATCATGTGAACTCAGCTAGAGTTGAAAATTGATGATGTCCCTTTAATGGTGCATTTTGTACACACAAAAAGGCTGGAGTTCAAATAAGTTCAAGAAAATGAAATGCCTTTTGTAAGCGATGAGTTTCCATCCGAAACCCCGATACTTCAAAAGAGACTGTCCGTTTTGTACGTGAAGTGCATCCTGCTTTTCTCGTAACCCTCTCAAATTTTTAACACATGCTATGTGGGTGAAATTATGATACCATGCGAACTTTCAACCTTTTCAGACTTGATTTGATGTGCTTTTCAATTTCAGGGTCATTTAGCTCAAAAAAATCAGTAAATGCATGAAAAATATCAAATGAACTCAGAACGGGTTGAAAATGGATGATGTGGCTTTGAATGGTGCATTTTGAACACACAAAAAGGCTGGAGTTCAAATAAGTTGAAGAAAATGAAATGCCTTTTGCAACCGATGAGTTTCCGTCCGAAACCCCGATACTTCGACAAAGACTGTCTGTTTTGTACGCCAAGTGCATCCTGCTTTTTCCATAACCCTCTCAACTTTTTAGCACATGCTATGTGGGTGAAATGACGATACCATGCCAACTTTCAACCTTTTCAGACTTCATTTGAAGTGCTCTTCAATTTCAGGGTCATTTAGCTCAAAAAAATTAGTAAATGCATGAGAATATCAAATGAAGTCAGAAAGGGTTGAAAACTGATTATGTGTCCTCGAATGGTGCATTTTGAACACACAAAAAGCCTAGCGTTCAAATAAGTTCAAGAGAATGAAATACCTTTTGTAACCGATGAGTTTCCGTCTGAAACCCCGATACTTCGAAAGACACTCTCCATTTTGTACGCGAAGTGCATCCTGCTTTTTCCGTAACCGTCTCAACTTTTTAGCACAAGCTTTGTGGGTGAAATGATGATACCATGCCAACTTCCAACCTTTTCAGACATCATTTGAAGTGCTTTTCAATTTTAGTATCCTTTAGCTCAAAAAAATCAGTAAATGCATGAAAAATATCAAATGAAGTCAGAAAGGGTTGAAAATGGATTATGTGTCTTTGAATGGTGCATTTTGAACACACAAAAAGCCTAGCATTCAAATAAGTTCAAGAAAATGAAATGCCTTTTGTAACCGATGAGTTTCCGTTCGAAACCCCCATATTTCGAAAAAGAATATCCGTTTTGTACGCGAGGTGCATCCTGCTTTTGTGGTAACCCTCTCAAGTTTCTAGTACATGCTATGTGGGTGAAATTATGATACCATGCGACCTTTCAACCTGTTCATACTTCATTTGAAGTGCTTTTCAATTTGAGGGTCATTTAGCTCAAAAAAATCTGTAAATGCATGAAAAATATCAAATGAAGTCAGATAGTGTTGAAAATTTATGATGTGGCTTTGAATGGTGCATTTTGAACACACAAAAATCCTAGCATTCAAATAAGTTCAAGAAAGTGAAATGCCTTTTGTAACCGATGAGTTTCTGTCCGAAACCCCGATACTCCGAAACAGACTGTCCGTTTTGTACGTGCAGTGCATCCTGCTTTTGCCTTAACCTTCTCAATTTTTTAGCACATGCTATGTGGGTGAAATTATGATACCATGCCAACTTTCAACTTTTTCAGACTTCATTTGAAGTGCTTTTCGATTCAAGGGTCATTTAGCTCAAAAAAATCAGCAAATGCATGAAAAATATCATATGAAGTCAGAAAGGGTTGAAAATTAAAGATGTGGCTTTGAATGGTGCATTTTGAACACAGAAAAAGTCTGGAGTTCAAATAAGTCCAAGAAAATGAAATGCCTTTCGTAACCGATGAGTTTCCGTCCAAAACTCTGATAGTTCGAAAGTGACTGTCCGTTTTGTACGCGAAGTGCATCCTGCTTTTGCCGTAACCCTCTCAACTTTTTAGCACATTCTATGTGGGTGAAATGATGATACCATGCCAACTTTCAACCTTTTCAGCCTTCATTTGAAGTGCTTTTCAATTTCAGGTTCATTTATCTCAAAAAATCCAGTAAATGCTTGAAAAATTTCAAGTGAAGTCAGATAGAGTTGAAAATTGATGATATGGCTTTAATGGTGCATTTTGAACATACAAAAAGTCTGGAGTTCAAATAAGTCCAAGAAAATGAAATGCCTTTCGTAACCGATGAGTTTCCGTCCGAAACTCCGATAGTTCGAAACTGACTGTCCGTTTTGTACGCGAAGTGCATCCTGCTTTTGCTGTAACCCTCTCAACTTTTTAGCACATCTTATGTGGGTGAAATGATGATACCATGCCAACTTTCAACCTTTTCAGCCTTCATTTGAAGTGCTTTTAAATTTCAGCGTCATTTAGCTCAAAAAATTCAGTAAATGCATGAAAAATTTCAAGTGAAGTCAGATAGAGTTGAAAATTGATGATGTGGCTTTAATGTTGCATTTTGAACACACAAAAAGTCTGGAGTTCAAATAAGTCCAAGAAAATGAAATGCTTTTTGTAACCGATGAGTTTCCGTCCGAAACCCTGATAGTTCGAAAGAGATTGTCCGTTTTGTACGCGAAGTGCATCTTGCTTTTGTCGTAACCCTCTCAACTTTTTAACACGTGCTATGTGGGTGAAACGATGATACCATGCCAACTTTCAACCTTTTCAGACTTGATTTGAAGTGCTTTTCAATTTCAGGGTCATTTAGCTCAAAAACAATCAGTAAATGCATGAAAAATATCAAATGAAGTTAGATAGTGTTGAAAATTTATGATGTGGCTTTTAATGGTGAATTTTGAACACACAAAAATCCTGGAGTTCAAATAAGTTCGAGAAAATGAAATGCCTTTTGTAACCGATTAGTTTCCGTCCGAAACCCCGATACTTCGAAACAGACTGTCCGTTTTGTATGCGCAGTGCATCCTTCTTTTGCCGTAATCCTCTCAATTTGTTAGCACATGCTATCTGAGCGAAATTATGATACCATGCCAACTTTCAACTTTTTTCAGACTTCATTTGAAGTGCTTTTCAATTACAGGATCATTTAGCTCAAAACAAATTCAATAAATACATGAAAAATATCAAATGAAGTCTGATAGGGTTGAATATTAATGATGTGGCTTTTAATGGTGAATTTTGAACACACAAAAAGCCTGGAGTTTAAATAAGTTCGAGAAAATGAAATGCCTTTTGTAACCGATGAGTTTCCGTCCGAAACACCGATACTTCGAAACAGACTGTCCGTTTTATACACGTAGTGCATCCTTGTTTTCCCGTAATCCTCTCAATTTTGTAACGCATGCTATCTGGGTGAAATTATGATACCATGCCAACTTTCAACTTTTCAGACTTCATTTGAAGTACTTTTCAATTTCGGGGTCATTTAGCTCAAAAAATCAGGAAATGCATGAAAAATATCAAATGAAGTCAGAAATGGTTGAAAATTGATGACGTGGCTTTGAATGGTGCATTTTGAACACACAAAAAGTCTGGAGTTCAAATAAGTCCAAGAAAATGAAATGCCTTTCCTAACCGATAATTTCCGTCCGAAACTCCGATACTTCGAAAGTGACTGTCCGTTTTGTACGCGAAGTGCATCCTGCTTTTGCCGTAACCCTCTCAACTTTTTAGCACATGCTATGTGGGTGAAATGGTGATACCATGCCAAGTTTCAACCTTTTCAGATTTCATTTGAAGTGCTCTTCAATTTCAGGGTCATTTAACTCAAAAAAATCAGTAAATGCATGAAAAATATCAAGTGAAGTCAGATAGAGTTGAAAATTGATGATGTGGATTTAATGGTGCATTTTGAACACACAAAAAGCCTGGAGTTCAAATAAGTTCAAGAAAATGAAATGCCTTTTGTAACCGATGAGTTTCTGTCCGAAACCCCGATACTTCGACAAAGACTGTCTGTTTTGTACGCCAAGTGCATCCTGCTTTTTCCATAACCCTCTAAACTTTTTAGCACATGCTGTGTGGGTGAAATGATGATACCATGCCAACTTTCAACCTTTTCAGATTTCATTTGAAGTGCTCTTCAATTTCCGGGTCATTTAGCTGGAAAAAAATCAGTAAATGCATGAAAATATCAAATGAAGACAGAAAGGGTTGAAAATGGATGATGTCCCTTTGAATGGTGCATTTTGAACACACAAAAAGCCTAGCGTTCAAATAAGTTCAAGAAAATGAAATGCCTTTTGTAACCGATGAGTTTCCGTCCGAAACCCCGATACTTCGAAAGAGACTATCTGTTTTGTACGCGAAGTGCATCCTCCTTTTGCTGTAACCCTCTCAACTTTTTAGCACATGCTATGTGGGAGAAATGATGATACCACGCCAAATTTCAACCTTTTCAAACTCCATTTGAATAGCTTTTCAATTTCACGGTCATTTAGCTAAAAAATCAGCAAATGCATGAAAAATATCAAATGAAGTCAGAAAAGGTTGGAAATTTATGATGTTGCTTTTAATGGTGCATTTTGAACACACAAAAAGCCTAGAGTTCAAATAAGTTCAAGCAAATGAAATGCCTTTTGTAACCGATGAGTTTTCGTCCGAAACCCCGATACTTCAAAAGAGACTCTCCATTTTGTACGCGAAGTGCATCCTCCTTTTTCTGTAACTCTCTCAACTTGTTAACACATGCTATGTGGGTGAAATGATGATACCATGCCAACTTTCAACCTTTTCACACTTCATTTGAAGTGCTTTTCAATTTCAGGGTCATTTAGCTCAAAAAAATCAGTAAATGCATGCAAAATATCAAATGAAGTCAGATAGGGTTGAAATTGATGATGTGGCTTTGAATGGTGCATTTTGAACACACAAAAAGCCTGGAGTTCAAATAAGTTCAAGAAAATGAAATGCCTTTTGTAACCGATGAGTTTCCGTCCGAAACCCCGATACTTCGAAAGAGACTGACCATTCTATACGTGAAGTGCATCCTACTTTTGTCGTAACCCTCTCAACTTTTTAGCACATGCTATGTGGATGAAATGATGATACCATGCCAACTTTCAACCTGTTCAGACTTCATTTGATGTGCTTTTCAATTTCAGGGTCATTTAGCTAAAAAAAATCAGTAAATGCATGAAAAACATTAAATTAAGTCAGAGAGGGTTGAAAACTTATGATGTGGCTTTGAATGGTGCATTTTGAACACACAAAAAGCCTGGAGTTCAACTAAGTTCAAGAAAGTGAAATGTCTTGTGTTACCGATGAGTTTCCATCCGAAACCCCAATACTTCGAATGAGACTGTCCGTTTGGTACGCGAAGTGCATCCTGCTTTTGCGGTAACCCTCTCAAGTTTTTAGCACATGCTATGTGGGTGAAATGATGATACCATACCTGTTGGGGAACGTCGCATGGGAAACAAAAATTTTCCTACGCACACGCAAACCTATCCATGGTGATGAGCATCTATGAGAGGGAGAGTGGATCTACATACCCTTGTAGATCGCTAAGCGGGAAGCGTTAAGAAACGCGGTTGGTGTAGTCGAACATCTTCGCGATCCAAATCGCCGAGCGTCCCGCGATCTCATCACGATCTGTCCCGCGATCCAATCACGATCCGTCCCATGAACTCATCACGATCCGTCCCGCGATCTCATCACGATCCGTCTCACGATCTTGATCACGATCTGTCCCGTGAACTCATCACGATCCGTTCCGCGATCTCATCACGAACTGTCTCGCGATCTCGATCACGGTCCTTCCGATCTAGCGCCGAACGGACGGCACCTCCGCGTTCAGCACACGTGCAGCTTGATGACGATCTCCACCGTATCGATCCAGCGAGAGGAGGTGGAGAGGAGAGAGAGTTCACCGGCAGCGTGACGACGCTCCGGTTATGGTGGTGGAGTGATTCCGGCAGGGCTTCGCCTAAGTGCTGCGGAAAACCGATCTAGAGGAGAAACTGTGCACTGGTGAAACGGGTAGCACGTGGCCGGAAATTCTGTCCAAAAACCACCCAATCCACTAGTATATATAGGAGGAGAGGAGAGGAGAGGCAGCTAAGGCCTTTGGGTCGGCCGAAATAGGAGGTGGGAGCAATCCTACTTCACCTCCAATCCTAGTTGGAGTAGGATTGCCTCCTATTGGCTGATTTTCCACTTTTTGCTTTAGGACTTTCTCTCCTGCGCCATGGGCCTTTGTGGCTGTTTTCCCAGCCCACTAAGGGCTGGTTATTATTCTCCCACAGGCCATGTACCTATTGGGGTCGAAATACCCCTCCCGGAGGTCCTCCAGTACACTACCGGCACTCCCGGTACAATACCGATACTCCCGGTACACTACCGATGATCCCGAAACTTTTCCGGAAACCAAACTGGGACTTCCTATATATGAATCTTTACCTCCGGACCATTCTGGAGGTCCTCGTGACGTCCGGGATCTCATCCGGGACTCCGAACAACCTTCGTTCACCACCATACATAACTCTATACTACTGAAACGTCACCGAACCTTAAGTGTGCAGACCCTGCGGGTTCGAGAACTATGTAGACATGACCGAGACACCTCTACAGTCAATAACAAATGGCTGGACCTGGACGTCCACATTGGTTCCTACATATTCTACGAAGATCTTTATCGGTCGAACCTCTATGTCAAGGATTCAGTTAATCCCGTATAACGTTCCCTTTGTTCTTCGGTATGTTACTTGCCCGAGATTAGATCGTCGGTATCTCCATACCTAGTTTAACCTCGTTACCGGCAAGTCTCTTTACTCGTTCCATAATACAAGATCCCACAACTAACAATTAGTCACATTGCTTGCAAGGCTCATTGTGATGTTGTATTACCGAGTGGGCCCTGAGATACCTCTCCGTCACACGGAGTAACAAATCCCAGTCTCGATCCATGCCAACTCAAGAGACACCATCGGAGATACCTGTAGAGCACCTTTATAGTCACCCAGTTACGTTGCGACGTTTGATACACACAAGTCACTCCTCCGATATTCGTGAGTTGCATGATCTCATGGTCATAGGAACATATACTTGACATGCAGAAAACAGTAGCAATAAACTGACACGATCATATGCTATGTTTGTAGTTTGGGTCTTATCCATCACATTATTCTCCTAATGATGTGATCCCGTTATCAAATAACATCTCATGTCCATGGCTAGGAAACCTTAACCATCCTTTGATCAACGAGCTAGTCCATTAGAGGCATACTAGGGACATGGTTTTGTCTATGTATCCACACATGCATTTAAGTCTCCGATCAATACAATTATAGCATGGATAATAAACGATTATCATCAACAAGGAAATATGATAATAACTAATTTATTATTGCCTCTAGGGCATATTTCCAACAGTCTCCCACTTGCACTAGAGTCAATAATCTAGTTCACATCACCATGTGATTCGCATTGTTATGAATCTAACACCCAATGAGTTTTGGGGCTCGATCATGCTTTGCATGTGAGAGAGGTCTTATAGTCAACGGGTCTGCGATATTCAGATCCATGTGTACTTTGCAAATCTCTATGTCAAACCGTAAACACTGCTACCACACTCCACTTGGTACTATTTCCAAATGGCTGCTCCACTATACGTATCCAGATTGCTACTACTAGTCATCCGGATAGGTGTTAAAGCTTGCATCGACGTAACTCTTTACGACGAACTCTTTATCACCTCCACAATGAAGAAACATTTCCTTAGTCCTCTGGTTACTAAGGATAATTCTGACCGCTGTCCAGTGATCCACTCTTAGACCACTCTTGTACCCCTTGACAGACTCATGGCAAGGCACACATAGGTGCGGTACACAGCATGGCATAATATAAAGCCTATGGCTAAGTTATAGGGGACGACGTTCGTCCTTTCTCTTTCTTCGGCCGTTGTCGAGCTTTGAGTCTCACTCAACTTCACACCTTACAAATCAGATGAGAACTATTTCTCTAGCTGATCCATTTTGAACTCTTTCGAAATCTTGTCAAGGTATAGACTCATTGAAAGTCTCATCAAGCATCTTGATCTATCTCTATAGATTTTGATGCTCAACAATTAGGTAGCTTTATCCAGGTCTTCCTTTGAAAATCACTTTCCAAATGACCGTTTTATGCTTTCCAGAAACTCTACATTATTTCTGATCAACAATATATCATCCACATATACTTATCAGAAATTCTATAGTGCTCCCACTCACTTTATTGCAAATACAAGTTTCTCGTAAACTTTGTATAAACATCAAAACTTTGATCACCTCATCAAAGCATATATTCCAACTCCGAGATGCTTGCTTCAGTCCATGGAAGGATCACCGAAGCTTGCACACCTTTTAGCATCCTTAGGCCTGACAAAACCTTCTGGTTGTATCACATACGACCTTTCCTCAAGTAAACCGTTAAGGAAACGATGTTTTGACATCCATCTGCCAGATTTCATAATTGAAA
This sequence comes from Hordeum marinum, assembly GCA_022496015.1. Classification (NCBI taxonomy): domain Eukaryota; kingdom Viridiplantae; phylum Streptophyta; class Magnoliopsida; order Poales; family Poaceae; genus Hordeum; species Hordeum marinum. The sequence continues at coordinate 561,944,958 of CM039678.1, forward strand.
ACACAGCAACTGCTAACATAATTCCAACAGACTTTTAGCATCGCTACGAGTGAGAAAGTCTCATCGTAGTCAACTCCTTGAACTTGTCACAAACATCCTTGCAACAAGTCGAGCTTTACAAATAGTGACATTCACCATCAGTGTGTGTCTTCATTTTAAAGATCCATTTGTACTCAACGACCTGCCGTCCAACGAGCAAGTCTACCAAAGTCTACACTTGGTTTTAATACATGGATCCTATCTCGGATTTCATGGCCTCCAACCATTTGTCGGAATCCGGGCCCATCATCGCTTCTCCATAGCTCGTAGGTTCATCGTTGTCCAACAACATGACCTCCAAGACAGAGTTGTCATACCGCTCAGGAGCAGTACACATCCTTGTCGACCTACGAAGTTCGATAGTAACTTGATCCTGAAGCTTCATGATCATCATCATTAACTTCCTCTTCAACTAACGTAGGCTTCACAGAAACATCTTTCTGCGCTGCGCTACTCTCTGGTTGAACAAAGGTTTAACAACCTCATCAAGTTCTCTCTTCCTCCCACTCAATTCTTTCGAGAGAAACTTTTTCTCGAGAAAGGACCCAGTTCTAGCAACAAACACTTTGCACTCGGATCTGAGATAGAAGGCATACCCATCTGTTCTTAGGGTATTCTATGAAGATACATTTGTCCGCTTTGGGTTCTAGCTTATTATGTGAAAACATATTCCACACAAGCATCGCAGCCCCAAACATTAAGAAATGACAGCTTAGGTTTCTATCAAACCATAATTCACATGGTGTCATCTCAACGGATTTAGATGATGCCCTATTTAAAGTGAATGTAGTTGTCTCTAATGCATAACCCCAAAAATTATAGTAGTAAAACGATAAGAGACATCACAGTATGCACTATATCAATAGAGCATGACTATGATGTTCAGACACACCATCACACCATGGTGTTCCAGGTGGTGTTAGTTGTCAAACAAATTTCACGTTGTCTTAAGTTGTATGCCAAACTCGTAACTCAGATATTCACCTCCACGATCATATCGCGGTCATTTTTATCTTCTTGTCACGATGATCTTTAAACTTCACTCTGAATTTGCTTGAACCTTTCAAACGATTCAGACTTGTGTTTCATTAACTAAATATACACTATATCTACTCAAATCATCAGTGAAGGTAAGAAAATAACGATATCCACTTCACGCTACAAGACTCACTAGATTGCATACATCAACAAGTATCATTTCCAATGAATCACTTGCCCGGTCCATCCAACGGGGTCCTTTAGTCATCTTGCCCAAGAGGCATGGTTCGCATGTCTCAACCGATTCGAAATTGCTGAGTCCAAATATCCATCAGCATGGAGTTTCTACATGCGCTTTATACCAATATGACATTTAGCGGCAGTGCCACAAGTATTTGGTACTATCATTATTAACTTTGTATCTTTTGACATCAATGTTATGAACATGTGTACTACTACGATCAAGATTTCAACAAACCATTCTCACTGGGTGCATGACCATTGATGGTATTATTCATGTAACCAGAATAACTATTATTCTCTGACTTAAATGAATAACTGTATTGCAACAAACATGATCTAATCATGTTCATGCTCAACGCAAAACACCAAATAACATTTATTTAGGTTCGTCACTAATCCTGAAGGTAGAGAGAGCGTGCGATGTTGATCACATCAACCATGGAAACATTTCCAACACACATTGTCACCTCACCCTTAGCTGGTTCTCTGTTTATTCCGTAGCTTTTATTTCGAGTTACTAACATTTAGCAACCGAACCGGTATCCAATACCCAGGTGCTACTAGGAGTACTAGCAAGGTACACATCAATAACTCGTATATCAAATATACTTCTGTCGATGTTACCAGCCTTCTTATCTACCAACTATCTAGGGTTGTTCCCCTTCAGCGACCTCTCACCTCATAATAGAAGCACTTAGTCTCGGGTTTGAGTTCAACTTTGGGTTGCTTCACTGGAGCAGCAACTGACTTGCTATCCATGAAGTTTCCCTCCTTGCTCTTGCCCTTTTCGAAACTAGTGGTTTGATTAACCATCAACACTTGACGCTCCTTCTTGATTTCTACCTTCGCGGTGTCAAACATCGCGAACAGCTCAGGGATCAATACTTCTATCCCTGGTGTATTATAGTTCATCACTAAGTTCTAGTAGCTTTAGTGACAGTGACTTGGAGAACTATATCAATCACTATCTTATCTGGAAGATCAACTCCGACTTGATTCAAGCGATTGTAGTACCCAGACAATCTGAGTACATGCTCAACGATTGAGCTATTCTCCTTCATCTTACAAGCAAAGAATCTTGTTGGAGATCTCATATCTCACAACAAAGGCACGAGCCTGAGATCACAATCTCTGCTCCTAGAACATCTCATATGCTCCGTGACGTTCAAAAAGTTTTGGAGCCTCAATTCTAAGCCGTAATGCATGACGCACTAAACTATCAAGTAATCATCGAAACGTGCCTGTTAGATGTTCACAATATCTATAGACGACGCTAGAGGGGGTGGCGCACCGAGCGGTGCATTAAGGACATAAGCCTTCTGTCAGCAATGAGGACAATCCTCAAATCACGGACAAGTCCGCAATTTTGCTACCAACATCTTTCAATTCTATTTCTCTAGGAACATATAAAAATACAAGGGAGCTACAGCGCGAGCTAGTAATCTACGACATAATTTGCAAAGACACTTTGACTATGTTCATGATAATGAGTTCAATTAATCATATTACTTAAGAACTCCCACTCAAATTGACATCCCTCCGATCATTCGAGTGATACATGATCCAAATTCACCAACTCAAGTCCGATCATCACGTGAGTTGAGGTGGCTGCAATGGTGAACATCATTATGTTGATCATATCTACTATATGACTCATGTTCGAACTTTCGGTCTCTCGTGTTCCGAGGCCATGTCTGTACATGCTAGGCTCGTCAAGTTTAACCCGAGTGTTCTGCGCGTGCAAATCTGGCTTGCACCCGTTGTATGTGAACGTAGAGTCTATCACACCCGATCATCACGTGGTGTCTCAACACGACGAACTTTCGCAACGGTGCACACTCGGGGAGAACACAGTTCATCTTGAAATTCAAGTGAGGGATCACCTTATAATGCTACCGCCGTACTAAGCAAAACAAGGTGCATTAAAGGATTAACATCTCATGCAATTCATAAGTGACATGATATGGCCATGAACTTGTGTTTAAGATCTCCATCTTCGAAACACCGGCATGATCTCCATCATCACCGGCACAACACCATGATCTCCATCATCTTGATCTCCATCAATGTGTTGCCATTGGGGTTGTCACGCCCTGCATGCTTCTACTACTATTGCTACCGTAGCGATAAAGTAAAGCATTACATAGCGCTTAATGATTGACATGCAGGTCATACAATAATTAAAGACAACCCTATGGCTCCTGCCGGTTGCCGTACTCATCGACATGCAAGTCGTGATAATCTATACATCACATGATCATCTCATACATCACATATATCTCATCATGTAATTGGCCATATCACATCACAACATACCCTGCAAAAACAAGTTAGACGTCCTCTAATTGTTGTTGCATATTTTACGTGGCTGCTATGGGTATCTAGCAAGAACGATTCTCACCTACGCATAAACCACAACAGTGATACACTAGTTTGCTTTTCAACCTTCTCAAGGACCGCCTTTGTCGAATCCGATCCAACTAAAGTGGGAGAAACTGTCACCCGCAAGCCATCTAGGCAACAAGTTGCATCGAGGGAACCGGTCTCTCGTAAGCGTACGAGTAATGTTGGTCCGGGCCGCTTCATCTCACAATCCCGCTGAACCAAAATACGACCAAGGGAGGAAGCAATCTAAGCATCAACGCCCACAAACCTTTTGTGTTCTACTCGAGATCTCATCGAACCATCAACCTAGCTCATGATGCCACTGTTGGGGAACGTCGCATGGGAACCAAAAATTTTCCTACGCACACGCAAACCTATCCATGGTGATGAGAATCTACGAGAGGGAGAGTAGATCTACATACCCTTGTAGATCGCTAAGCGGGAAGTGTTAAGAAACGCGGTTGGTGTAGTCGAACATCTTCGCGATCCAAATCGCCGAGCGTCCCGCGATCTCATCACGATCCGTCCCGCGATCCAATCACGATCCATCCCGTGAACTCATCACGATCCATCCCGCGATCTCATCACGATCCGTCTCACGATCTTGCTCACGATCTGTCGCGCGAACTCATCACGATTCGTTCCGCGATCTCGATCATGGTGCTTCCGATCTAGCGCCGAACGGACGGCACCTCCGCGTTCAGCACACGTGCAGCTTGATGACGATCTCCACTGTCTTGATCCAGCGAGAGGAGGTGGAGAGGAGAGAGAGAGTTCACCGGCAGCGTGACGGCGCTCCGGTGATGGTGGTGGAGTGATTCGGCAGGGCTTCGCCTAAGCGCTGCGGAAAACCGACCTAGAGGAGAAACTGTGCACCGGTGAAACGGGTAGCACGTGGCCGGAAATTCTGTCCAAAAACCACCCAATCCACTAGTATATATAGGAGGAGAGGAGAGGAGAGGCAGCTAAGGCCTTTGGGTCGGCCGAAATAGGAGGTGGGAGCAATCCTACTTCACCTCCAATCCTAGTTGGAGTAGGATTGCCTCTTATTGGCTGATTTTCCACTTTTTGCTTTAGGACTTTCTCTCCTGCGCCATGGGCCTTTGTGGAAGTTTTCCCAGCCCACTAAGGGATGGTTATTATTCTCCCACAGCCCATGGACCTCTTGGGGTCGAAATACCCCTCCCGGAGGTCCTCCGGTACACTACCGGCACTCCCGGTACAATACCGATACTCCCGGTACCCTACCGATGATCCCGAAACTTTTCCGGAAACCAAACTGGGACTTCCTATATATGAATCTTTACCTCCGGACCATTCTGGAGCTCCTCGTGACGTCCGGGATCTCATCCGGGACTCCGAACAACCTTCGGTCACCACCATACATAACTCTACACTACCGAAACGTCACCGAACCTTAAGTGCGCAAACCCTGCGGGTTCGAGAACTATGTAGACATGACCGAGACACCTCTACAGTCAATAACCAATGGCGGGACCTGGACGTCTACATTGGTTCCTACATATTCTACGAAGATCTTTATCGGTCGAACCTCTATGTCAAGGATTCACTTACTCCCGTATAACGTTCCCTTTGTTCTTCGGTATGTTACTTGCCCAAGATTCGATCGTCGGTATCTCCATACCTAGTTCAACCTCGTTACCGGCAAGTCTCTTTACTCGTTCCATAATACAAGATCCCGCAACTAACAATTAGTCACATTGCTTGCAAGGCTCATTGTGATGTTGTATTACCGAGTGGGCCCTGAGATACCTCTCCGTCACACGGAGTAACAAATCCCAGTCTCGATCCATGCCAACTCAACAGACACCATCGGAGATACCTATAGAGCACCTTTATAGTCACCCAGTTACGTTGCGACGTTTGATACACACAAGGCACTCCTCCGATATCCGTGAGTTGCATGATCTCATGGTCATAGGAACAGATACTTGACATGCAGAAAACAGTAGCAATAAACTGACACGATCATATGCTATGTTTGTAGTTTGGGTCTTATCCATCACATCATTCTCCTAATGATGTGATCCCGTTATCAAATGACATCTCATGTCCATGGCTAGGAAACCTTAACCATCCTTTGATCAACGAGCTAGTCCATTAGAGGCATACTAGGGACATGGTTTTGTCTATGTATCCACACATGCATTTAAGTCTCCGATCAAAACAATTATAGCATGGCTAATAAACGATTATCATGAACAAGGAAATATGATAATAACTAATTTATTATTGCCTCTAGGGCATATTTCCAACAATACCAACTTTCAACTTGTTGAGACTTCATTTGAAGTGCTTTTCAATTTCAGGGTCATTTAGCTAAAAAATCAGTAAATGCATGAAAAATCAAATGAAGTCAGATAGGGTTTAAAATTTATGATGTGGCTTTTAATGGTGCATTTTGAACACACAAAAAGCCTGGCGTTCAAATAAGTTCAAGAAAATGAAATACCTTTTTTAACCGATGAGTTTCTGTCCGAAACCCCGATACTTCGAAACAAACTATCCGTTTTGTAAGCGTAGTGCATCCTGCTTTTGCCGTAACCCTCTCAATTTTTTAGCACCTGCTCTATGGGTGAAATTATGATACAATACCAACTTTCAACTTTTTCAGACTTCATTTGAAGTGCTTTTCAATTTCAGGGTCATTTAGCTCAAAAAAATCTGTAAATGCATGAAAAATATCAAATGAAGTCAGAAAGGGTTGGAAAGTGATGATGTCGCTTTTAATGGTGCATTTTGAACACACAAAAAGCCTGGAGTTCAAATAACTTCAAGCAAATGAAATGCCTTTTGTAACCGATGAGTTTCCGTCCGCAACCCCGATAATTCGAAAGAGACTCTCCATTTTGTACGCGAAGTGCATCCTCCTTTTTCTCTAACTCTCTCAACTTGTTAACACATGCTATGTGGGTCAAATGATGATACCATGCCAACATTCATCCTTTTCACACTTCACTTGATGTGCTTTTCAATTTCAGGGTCATTTAGCTCAAAAAAATCAGTAAATGCATGAAAAATATCAAATGAAGTCAGAGATTGTTGAAAATTTATGATGTGGCTTTGAATGGTGCATTTTGAACACACAAAAAGCCTGGAGTTCAAATAAGTTCAAGAAAGTGAAATGTCTTTTGTTACCGATGAGTTTCCGTCCGGAACCCCAATATTTCGACTGAGACTGTCCGTTTTGTACGCGAAGTGCATCCTGCTTTTGCGGTAACCCTCTCAACTTTTTAGCACATGCTATGTGGGTGAAAAGATGATACCATGCCAACTTTCAACTTGTTGAGACTTCATTTGAAGTGCTTTTAAATTTCAGGGTCATTTAGCTAAAAAAAATCGGTAAATGCATGAAAAATATCAAATGAAGTCAGATAGGGTTGAAAATTATGATGTGGCTTTTAATGGTGCACTTTGAACACACAAAAAGCCTGGAGTTCAAATAAGTTCAAGAAAATGAAATGCCTTTTTTAGCCGATGAGTTTCTGTCCGAAACCCCGATACTTCGAAACAGACTGTCCGTTTTGTACGCGCAGTGCATCCTGCTTTTGCCGTAACCCTCTCAATTTTTTAGCACATGCTCTGTGGGTGAAATTATGATATAATACAAACTTTCAACTTTTTCAGACTTCATTTGAAGTGCTTTTCAATTTCAGGGTCATTTAGCTCAAAAAAATCGGTAAATGCATGAAAAATATCAAATGAAGTCAGAAAGGGTTGAAAAATAATGATGTGGCTTTGAATGGTGCATTTTGAACACACAAAAAGCCTGGAGTTCAAATAAGTTCAAGAAATTGAAATGCCTTTTGTAACCGATGAGTTTCCATCCGAAACCTCGATACTTCGAAAGAGACTGTCCGTTCTGTACGCGAAGTGCATCCTGCTTTTGTCGTAACGTTCTCAACTTTTTAACACATTCTATGTGGGTGAAATGATGATACCATGCCAACTTTCAACCTTTTCAGACTTGATTTGATGTGGTTTTAAATTTCAGGGTCATTTAGCTCAAAAAAATCAGTAAATGCATTAAAAATATGAAATGAACTCAGATCGGGTTGAAAATGGATGATGTGGCTTTCAATGGTGCATTTTGAACACACAAAAACCTGGAGTTCAAATAAGTTCAAATAAGTTCAAGAAAATGAAATGCCTTTTGTAACCGATGAGTTTCCGTCCGAAACCACGATACTTCGAAAGAGACTGTTCGTTTTGTACGCGAAGTGCATCCTCCTTTCGCTGTAACCCTCTCAACTTTTTAGCACATGCTATGTCGGTGAAATGATGATACCATGCCAAATTTCAACCTTTTCAGACTCCATTTGAAGTGCTTTTCAATTTCAGGGTCATTTAGCTAAAAAAATCAGTAAATGCATGAAAAATATCAAATGAAGTCAGAAAGGGTTGGAAAGTGATGATGTCGCTTTTAATGGTGCATTTTCAACACACAAAAAGCCTGGAGTTCAAATAAGTTCAAGCAAATGAAATGCCTTTTGTAACCGATGAGTTTCTGTTCGAAACCCCGATACTTCGAAAGAGACTCTCCATTTTGTACGCGAAGTGCATCCTCCTTTTTCTGTAACTCTCTCAACTTTTTAACACATGCTATGTGGGTGAAATGATGATACCATGCCAACTTTCAACCTTTTCACACTTCATTTCAAGTGCTTTTCAATTTCAGGGTCATTTAGCTCAAAACAAATCAGTAAATGCATGAAAAATATCAAATGAAGTCAGATAGGGTTGAAATTGATGATGTGGCTTTGAATGGTGCATTTTGAACACACAAAAAGCCTAGAGTTCAAATAAGTTCAAGAAGATGAAATGCCTTTTGTAACCGATGAGTGTCCGTCCGAAACCCCGATACTTCGAAAGAGACTCACCGTTCTATACGTGAAGTGCATCCTACTTTTGCCGTAACCCTCTCAACTTTTTAGCACATGCTATGTGGGTGAAATGATGATACCATGCCAACTTTCAACCTGTTCAGACTTCATTTGATGTGCTTTTCAATTTCAGAGTCATTTAGCTAAAAAAAATCAGTAAATGCATGAAAAACATTAAATTAAGTCAGAGAGGGTTGAAAATTTATGATGTGGCTTTGAACGGTGCATTTTGAACACACAAAAAGCCTGGAGTTCAAATAAGTTCGAGAAAGTGAAATATCTTTTGTAACCGATGAGTTTCCGTCCGAAACCCCAATACTTCGAATCAGACTGTCGATTTTGTACGCGTAGTGCATCCTGCTTTTGCGGTAAATCTCTCAACTTTTTAGAACATGCTATGTGGGTGAAATGATGATACCAAGCCAACTTTCAGCCTTTTCAGATATCATTTGAAGTGCTTTTCAATTTCAAGGTCATTTAGCTCAAAAAAATCGGTAAATGCATGAAAAATATCAAATGAAGTCAGAAAGGGTTGAAAATTGATGATGTGGCTTTGAATGGTGCATTTTGAACACACAAAAAGTCTGGAGTTCAAATAAGTCCAAGAAAATGAAATGCCTTTCGTAACCGATGAGTTTCCGTCTGAAACTCCGATACTTCAAAAGTGGTTGTCCGTTTTGTACGCGCAGTGCATTCTACTTTTGCCGTAACCCTCTCAACTTTTTAGCAGATGCTATGTGGGTGAAATGATGATACCATGACAACTTTCAACCTTTTCACACTTCATTTGAAGTGTTTTTCAATTTCAAGGTCATTTAGCTCAAAAAAATCAGTAAATGCATGAAAAATATCAAGTGAAGTCAGATAGAGTTGAAAATTGATGATGTGGCTTTAATGGTGCATTTTGAACACACAAAAACCCTGGAGTTGAAATAAGTTCAAGAAATTGAAATGCCTTTTGTAACCGATGAGTTTCCGTCCGAAACCCCGATACTTCGAAAGAGACTGTCCGTTTTGTACGCGAAGTGCATCCTGCTTTTGTCGTAACCTTCTCAACTTTTTAACACATGCTATGTGGGTGAAATGATGATACCATGCCAACTTTCAACCTTTTCAGACTTGATTTGATGTGCTTTTAAAGTTCAGGGTCAATTAGCTCAAAAAAAATCAGTAAATGCATGAAAATATCAAATGAACTCAGAATGGGTTGAAAATGGATGATGTGGCTTTAAATGGTGCATTTTGAACACACAAAAAGCATGGACTTCAAATAAGTTCAAATAAGTTCAAGAAAATGAAATGCCTTTTGTAACCGATGAGTTTCCGTCCGAAACCCCGATACTTCAAAAGAGACTGTTCGTTTTGTACGCGAAGTGCATCCTCCTTTCGCTGTAACCCTCTCAACTTTTTAGCACATGCTATGTCGGTGAAATGATGATACCACGCCAAATTTCAACCTTTTCAGACTCCATTTGAAGTGCTTTTCAATTTCAGGGTCATTTAGCTAAAAAAATCAGTAAATGCATGAAAAATATCAAATGAAGTCAGAAAGGGTTGGAAAGTGATGATGTCGCTTTTAATGGTGCATTTTGAACACACAAAAAGCCTGGAGTTCAAATAAGTTCAAGCAAATGAAATGCCTTTTGTAACCGATGAGTTTCCGTTTGAAACCCCGATACTTCGAAAGAGACTCTCCATTTTGTACGCGAAGTGCATCCTCCTTTTTCTGTAACTCTCTCAACTTTTTAACACATGCTATGTGGGTGAAATGATGATACCATGCGAACTTTCAACCCTTTCACACTTCATTTCAAGTGCTTTTCAATTTCAGGGTCATTTAGCTCAAAACAAATCAGTAAATGCATGAAAAATATCAAATGAAGTCAGATAGGGTTGAAATTGATGATGTGGCTTTGAATGGTGCATTTTGAACACACAAAAAGCCTAGAGTTCAAATAAGTTCAAGAAGATGAAATGCCTTTTGTAACCGATGAGTTTCCGTCCGAAACCCCAATACTTCGAAAGAGACTCACCGTTCTATACGTGAAGTCCATCCTACTTTTTCCGTAACCCTCTCAACTTTTTAGCACATGCTATGTGGGTGAAATGATGATACCATGCCAACTTTCAACCTGTTCAGACTTCATTTGATGTGCTTTTCAATTTCAGAGTCATTTAGCTAAAAAAATTAGTAAATGCATGAAAAACGTTAAATTAAGTCAGAGAGGGTTGAAAATTTATGATGTGGCTTTGAACGGTGCATTTTGAACACACAAAAAGCCTGGAGTTCAAATAAGTTCGAGAAAGTGAAATGTCTTTTGTAACCGATGAGTTTCCGTCCGAAACCCCAATACTTCAAATCAGACTGTCCATTTTGTACGCGTAGTGCATCCTGCTTTTGCGGTAACCCTCTCAACTTTTTAGAACATGCTACGTGGGTGAAATGATGATACCATGCCAACTTTCAGCCTTTTCAGATATCATTTGAAGTGCTTTTCAATTTCAAGGTCATTTAGCTCAAAAAAAATCGGTAAATGCATGAAAAATATCAAATGAAGTCAGAAAGGGTTGAAAATTGATGATGTGGCTTTGAATGGTGTATTTTGAACACACAAAAAGTCTGGAGTTCAAATAAGTCCAAGAAAATGAAATCCCTTTCGTAACCGATGAGTTTCCGTTTGAAACTCCGATACTTAAAAAGTGGCTGTCCATTTTGTACGTGCAGGGCATGCTACTTTTGCCGTAACCCTCTCAACTTTTTAGCACATGCTATGTGGGTGAAATGATGATACCATGCCAACTTTCAACCTTTTCACACTTCATTTGAAGTGTTTTTCAATTTAAGGTCATTTAGCTCAAAAAAATCAGTAAATGCATGAAAAATATCAAGGGAAGTCAGATAGAGTTGAAAATTGATGATGTGGCTTTAATGGTGCATTTTGAACACACAAAAAGCCTGGAGTTCAAATAAGTTCAAGAAATTGAAATGCCTTTTGTAACCGATGAGTTTCCGTCCGAAACCCCGATACTTCGAAAGAGACTGTCCGTTTTGTATGCGAAGTGCATCCTGCTTTTGTCGTAACCTTCTCAACTTTTTAACACATGCTATGTGGGTGAAATGATGATACCATGCCAACTTTCAACCTTTCCAGACTTGATTTGATGTGCTTTTAAATTTCATGGTCATTTAGCTCAAAAAAATCAGTAAATGCATGAAAAATATCAAATGAACTCAGAACGGGTTGAAAATGGATGATGTGGCTTTGAATGTTGCATTTTGATCGCACAAAAAGCCTGGAGTTCAAATAAGTTCAAGAAAATGAAATGCCTTTTGTAACCGATGAGTTTCCGTCCGAAACCCGGATACTTCGAAAGAGATTGTTCGTTTTGTACGCGAAGTGCATCCTCCTTTCGCTGTAACCCTCTCAACTTTTTAGCACGTGCTATGTCGGTGAAATGATGATACCACGCCAAATTTCAACATTTTCAGACTCCATTTTAAGTGCTTTTCAATTTCAGGGTCATTTAGCCAAAATATCAGTAAATGCATGAAAAATACCAAATGAAGTCAGAGAGTGTTGAAAATTTATGATGTGGCTTTGAATGGTGCATTTTGAACACACAAAATGCCTGGAGTTCAAATAAGTTCAAGAAAGTGAAATGTCTTTTGTTACCGATGAGTTTCCGTCCAAAACCCCAATACTTCGAATCAGACTGTCCGTTTTGTACGCGCAGTGCATCCTACTTTTGCGGTAACCCTCTCAACTTTTTAGCACATGCTATGTGCCTGAAATGATGATACCATGCCAACTTTCAGCCTTTTCAGACATCATTTGAAGTGCCTTTCAATTTCACGGTCATTTAGCTCAAAAAAATCGGGAAATGTATGAAAAATATCAAATGAAGTCAGAAAGGGTTGAAAATTGATGATGTGGCTTTGAATGGTGAATTTTGAACACAAAAAAAGTCTGGAGTTCAAATAAGTCCAAGAAAATGAAATGCCTTTCGTAACCGATGAGTTTCCGTCCCAAACTCCAATACTTCAAAAGTGGCTGTCCGTTTTGTACGCGAAGTGCATCCTGCTTTTGCCGTAACCCTCTCAACTTTTTAGCACATGCTATGTGGGTCAAATGATGATACCATGCCAACTTTCAACCTTTTCACACTTCATTTGAAGTGTTTTTCAATTTCAGGGTCATTTAGCTCAAAAAAATCAGTAAATGCATGAAAAATATCAAGTGAAGTCAGATAGAGTTGAAAATTGATGATGTGGCTTTAATGGTGCATTTTGAATACACAAAAATCCTGGAGTTCAAATAAGTTCAAGAAATTGAAATGCCTTTTGTAACCGATGAGTTTCCGTCCGAAACCCCGATACTTCGAAAGAGACTGTCCGTTTTGTACGCAAACTGCATCCTGCTTTTGTCGTAACCTTCTCAACTTTTTAACACATGCTATGCGGGTGAAATGATGATACCATGCCAACTTTAAACCTTTTCAGACTTGATTTGATGTGCTTTTTAATTTCAGGGTCATTTAGCTCAAAAAAATCAGTAAATGCATGAAAAATATCAAATGAACTCAGAACGGGTTGACAATGGATGATGTGGCTTTGAATGGTGCATTTTGAACACACAAAAAGCCTGGAGTTCAAATAAGTTCAAATAAGTTGAATAAAATGAAATGCCTTTTGTAACCGATGAGTTTCCGTCCGAAACCCCGATACTTCGAAAGAGACTGTTCGTTTTGTACGCGAAGTGCATCCTCCTTTCGCTGTAACTCTCTCAACTTTTTAGCACATGCTATGTCGGTGAAATGATGATACCACGCCAAATTTCAACCTTTTCAGACTCCATTTGAAGTGCTTTTCAATTTCAGGGTCATTTAGCTAAAAAAATCAGTAAGTGCATGAAAAATATCAAATGAAGTCAGAAAGGGTTGGAAAGTGATGATGTCGCTTTTAATGGTGCATTTTGAACACACAAAAAGCCTGGAGTTCAAATAAGTTCAAGCAAATGAAATGGCTTTTGTAACCGATGAGTTTCCGTTCGAAACCCCGATACTTCGAAAGAGACTCTCCATTTTCTACGCGAAGTGCATCCTCTTTTTTATGTAACTCTCTCAACTTGTTAACACATGCTATGTGGGTGAAATGATGATACCATGTCAACTTTCAACCTTTTCACTCTTCATTTCAAGTGCTTTTTAATTTCAGGGTCCTTTAGCTCAAAACAAATCAGTAAATGCATGAAAAATATCAAATGAAGTCAGATAGGGTTGAAATTGATGATGTGGCTTTGAATGGTGCATTTTGAACACACAAAAAGCCTGGAGTTCAAATAAGTTCAAGAAAATGAAATGCCTTTTGTAACCGATGAGTTTCCGTCCGAAACCCCGATACTTCGAAAGAGGCTGACCGTTCTATACGTGAAGTGCATCCTACTTTAGCCGTAACCCTCTCAACTTTTTAGCACATGCTATGTGGGTGAAATGATGATACCATGCCAACTTTCAACCTGCACAGACTTCATTTGATGTGCTTATCAATTTCAGGGTGGGTTGAAAATTTATGATGTGGCTTTGAATGGTGCATTTTGAACACACAAAAAGCCTGGAGTTCAAATAAGTTCAAGAAAGTGAAATGTGTTTTGTTACCGATGAGTTTCCATCCGAAACCCCAATACTTCGAATGAGACTGTCCGTTTTGTACGCGAAGTGCATCCTGCTTTTGCGGTAACCCTCTCAACTTTTTAGCACATGCTATGTGGGTGAAATGATGATACCATGCCAACTTTCCACTTTTTGAGACTTCATTTGAAGGTGCTTTTCAATTTCAGGGTCATTTAGCTAAAAAAATCAGTAAATGCATGAAAAATATCAAATGAAGTCAGATAGGGTTGAAAATTTATGATGTGGCTTTTAATGGTGCATTTTGAACACACAAAAAGCCTGGAGTTCAAATAAGTTCAAGAAAATGAAATGCCTTTTTTAACCGATGAGTTTCTGTCCGAAACCCCGATAGTTCGAAACAGACTGTCCGTTTTGTACGCGTAGTGCATCCTGCTTTTGTCGTAACCCTCTCAATTTTTTAGCACATGCTCTCTGAGTGAAATTATGATACCATACGAACTTTCAACTTTTTCAGACTTCATTTGAAGTGCTTTTCAATTTCAGGGTCATTTAGCTCAAAAAAATCAGTAAATGCATGAAAAATATCAAATGAAGTCAGAAAGAGTTGAAAATTGACGATGTGGCTTTGAATGGTGCATTTTGAACACACAAAAAGTCTGGAGTTCAAATAAGTCCAAGAACATGAAATTCCTTTCATAACAGATGAGTTTCCGTCCGAAACACCGATACTTCAAAAGCGGCTGTCCGTTTTGTACGCGAAGTGCATCCTGCTTTTGTCGTAACCCTCTCAAATTTTTAGCACATGCTATGTGGGTGAAATGATGATACCATGCCAACTTTCAACCTTTTCAAACTTCATTTGAAGTGTTTTTCAATTTCAGGGTCATTTAGCTCAAGAAAATCAGTAAATGCATGAAAAATATCAAGTGAAGTCAGATAGAGTTGAAAATTCATGATGTGGCTTTAATGGTGCATTTTGAACACACAAAAAGCCTGGAGTTCAAATAAGTTCAGGAAATTGAAACGCCTTTTGTAACCGATGAGTTTCCTTTCGAAACCCCGATACTTCAAAAGAGACTGTCCGTTTTTTACGCGAAGTGCATCCTACTTTTGTCGTAACCTTCTCAACTTTTTAACACATGCTATGTGGGTGAAATGATGATACCATGCCAACTTTCAACCTTTTCAGACTTGATTTGATGTGCTTTTAACTTTTAGGGTCATTTAGCTCAAAAAAATCAGTAAATGCATGAAAAATATCAAATGAACTCAGAACGGGTAGAAAATGGATGATGTGGCTTTGAATGGTGCATTTTGAACAGACAAAAAGCCTGGAGTTCAAATAAGTTCAAATAAGTTAAAGAAAATGAAATGCCTTTTGTAACCGATGAGTTTCCGTCCGAAACCCCGATACTTCGAAAGAGACTGACCGTTCTATACGTGAAGTGCATGCTACTTTTGCCGTAACCCTCTCAACTTTTTAGCACGTGCTATGTGGTTGAAATGCTGATACCATGCCAACTTTCAACCTGTTCAGACTTCATTTGATGTGCTTTTCAATTTCTCGGTCATTTAGCTAAAAAAAATCAGCAAATGCATGAAAAACATTAAATTAAGTCAGAGAGGGTTGAAAATTTATGATGTGGCTTTGAATGGTGCATTTTGAACACACAAAAAGCCTGGAGTTCAAATAAGTTCAAGAAAGTGAAATGTCTTTTGTTACGGATGAGTTTCCGTCCGAAACCCCAATTCTTCGAATGTGACTGTCCGTTTTGTACGCGAAGTACATCCTGCTTTTGCGGTAACCCTCTCAACTTTTTAGCACATGCTATGTGGGTGAAATGATGATACCATGCCAACTTTCAACTTGTTGACACTTCATTTGAAGTGCTTTTCAATTTCAGGGTCATTTAGCTAAAAAAATCAGTAAATG
Source organism: Hordeum marinum (assembly GCA_022496015.1). Taxonomy (NCBI): domain Eukaryota; kingdom Viridiplantae; phylum Streptophyta; class Magnoliopsida; order Poales; family Poaceae; genus Hordeum; species Hordeum marinum. Next base: position 561,961,071 of record CM039678.1, read on the forward strand.
CATGAAAAATATCAAATGAAGTCAGATAGGGTTGAAAATTTATGATGTGGCTTTTAATGGTGCATTTTGAACACACAAAAATCCTGGAGTTCAAATAAGTGCAAGAAAATTAAATGTCTTTTTTAACCGATGAGTTTCTGTCGAAACCCCGATACTTCGAAACAGACTGTCCGTTTTGTACTCGCAGTGCATCCTGCTTTTGCCGTAACCCTCTCAATTTTTTAGCACATGCTCTGTGGGTGAAATTATGATACAATACCAACTTTCAACTTTTTCAGACTTCATTTGAAGTGCTTTTCAATTTCAGGGTCATTTAGCTCAAAAAATCGGTAAATGCATGAAAAATATCAAATGAAGTCAAAAAGGGTTGAAAATTGATGATGTGGCTTTGAATGGTGCATTTTGAACACACAAAAATTCTGGAGTTCGAATAAGTCCAACAAAATGAAATGCCTTTCGTAACCGATGAGTTTCTGTCCGAAACTCCGATACTTCAAAAGTGGCTGTCCGTTTTGTACGCGAAGTGCATCTTGCTTTTGCCGTAACCCTCTCAACTTTTTAGCACATGCTATGTGGGTGAAATAATGATACCATGCCAACTTTCAACCTTTTCAGACTTCATTTGAAGTGTTTTTCATTTTCAGGGTCATTTAGCTCAAAAAAATCAGTAAATGCATGAAAAGTATTAAGTGAAGTTAGATAGAGTTGAAAATTGGTGATGTGGCTTTATTGGTGCATTTTGAACACACAAAAATCCTGGTGTTCAAATAAGTTCAAGAAATTGAAATGCCTTTTGTAACCTATGTGTTTCCGTCCGAAACCCCGATACTTCGAAAGAGACTATCCGTTTTGTACGCGAAGTGCATCCTGCTTTTGTCGTAACCTTCTCAACTTTTTAACACATGCTATGTGGGTGAAATGACGATACCATGCGAACTTTCAACCGTTTCAGAGTTGATTTGATGTGCTTTTAAATTTCAGGGTCATTTAGCTCAAAAAAATCAGTAAATGCATGAAAAATATCAAATGAACTCAGAACGGGTTGAAAATGGATGATGCGGCTTTGAATGGTGCATTTTGAACACACGAAAAGCCTGGAGTTCAAATAAGTTCAAATAAGTTAAAGAAAATGAAATGCCTTTTGTAACCGATGAGTTTCTGTCAGAAACCCCGATACTTCGAAAGAGACTGTTCGTTTTGTACGCGAAGTGCATCCTCCTTTCGCTGTAACCCTCTCAACTTTTTAGCACATGCTATGTGGGTGAAATGATGATACCACGCCAAATTTCAAGCTTTTCAGACTCCATTTGAAGTGCTTTTCAATTTCAGGGTCAATTAGCTAAAAAAATCAGTAAATGCATGAAAAATATCAAATGAAGTGAGAAAGGGTTGGAAAGTGATGATGTCGCTTTTAATGGTGCATTTTGAACACACAAAAAGCCTGGAGTCCAAATAAGTTCAAGCAAATGAAATGCCTTTTGTAACCGACGAGTTTCCGTCCGAAACCCTGATACTTCGAAAGAGACTCTCCATTTTGTACGCGAAGTGCATCCTCCTTTTTCTGTAACTCTCTCAACCTGTTAACACATGCTACGTGGGTGAAATGATGATACCATGCCAACTTTCAACCTTTTTCGCACTTCATTTGAAGTGCTTTTCAATTTCAGGGTCATTTAGCTCAAAACAAATCAGTAAATGCACGAAAAATATCAAATGAAGTCAGATAGGGTTGAAATTGATGATGTGGCTTTGAATGGTGCATTTTGAAGACACAAAAAGCCTGGAGTTCAAATAAGTTCAAGAAATTGAAATGCCTTTTGTAACCGATGAGTTTCCGTCCGAAACCCCGATACTTCGAAAGAGACTGACCGTTCTATACGTGAAGTGCATCCTCCTTTTGCCGTAACCCTCTCAACTTTTTAGCACATGCTATGTGGGTGAAATGATGATACCATGCCAACTTTCAACTTGTTCAGACTTCATTTGATGTGCTTTTCAATTTCAGGGTCATTTGGCTAAAAAAAATCAGTAAATGCATGAAAAACATTAAATTAAGTGAGAGAGGGTTGAAAATTTATGATCTGGCTTTGAATGGTAAATTTTGAACACACAAAAAGCCTGGAGTTCAAATAAGTTCAAGAAAGTGAAATGTCTTTTCTTACCGATGAGTTTCCGTCCGAAACCCCAATAATTCGAATGAGACTGTCCGTTTTGTACGTGAAGTGCATCCTGCTTTTGCGGTAACCCTCTTAACTTTTTAGCACATGCTATGTGGGTGAAATGATGATACCATGCCAACTTTCAACTTGTTGAGACTTCATTTGAAGTGCTTTTCAATTTCAGGGTCATTTAGCTAAAAAATATCAGTAAATGCATGAAAAATATCAAATGAAGTCAGATAGGGTTGAAAATTTATGATGTGGCTTTTAAAGGTGCATTTTGAACACACAAAAAGCCTGGAGTACAAATAATTTCAAGAAAATGAAATGCCTTTTTTAACCGATGAGTTTCTGTCCGAAACCCCGATACTTTGAAACAGACTGTCCGTTTTGTACGCGCAGTGCATCCCGCTTTTGCCGTAACCCTCTCAATTTTTTAGCACATGCTCTGTGGGTGAAATTATGAAATGATACCAACTTTCAACTTTTTCAGACTTCATTTGAAGTGCTTTTCAATTTCAGGGTCATTTAGCTCAAAAAATCAGTAAATGCATGAAAAATATCAAGTGAAGTCAGATAGACTTGAAAATTGATGATGTGGCTTTAATGGTGCATTTTGAACACACAAAAAGCCTGGAGTTCAAATAATTCCAAGAAATTGAAATGCCTTTTGTAACCGATGAGTTTCCGTCCGAAACCCCGATACTTCGAAAGAGACTGTCCGTTTTGTTCGCAAAGTGCATCCTGCTTTTGTCGTAACCTTCTCAACTTTTTAACACATGCTATGTGGGTGAAATGATGATACCACGCCAACTTTCAACCTTTTCAGACTTGATTTGATGTGTTTTTAAATTTCAGGGTCATTCAGCTCAAAAAAATCAGTAAATGCATGAAAAATATGAAATGAAGTCAGAACGGGTTGAAAATGGATGATGTGGCTTTGAATGGTGCATTTTAAACACACGAAAATCCTGGAGTTCAAATAAGTTCAAATAAGTTAAAGAAAATGAAATGCCTTTTGTAACCGATGAGCTTCCGTCCGAAACCCCGATACTTCGAAAGAGACTGTTCGTTTTGTACCCGAAGTGCATCCTCCTTTCGCTGTAACCCGCTCAACTTTTTAGCACATGCTATGTGGGTAAAATGATGATACCACGCCAAATTTCAACATTTTCAGACTCCATTTGAAGTGCTTTTCAATTTGAGGGTCATTTGGCTAAAAAAAATCAGTAAATGCATGAAAAACATTAAATTAAGTGAGAGAGGGTTGAAAATTTATGATGTGGCTTTGAATGGTGCATTTTGAACACACAAAAAGCCTGGAGTTCAAATAAGTTCAAGAAAGTGAAATGTCTTTTGTTACCGATGAGTTTTCATCCGAAACCCCAATACTTCGAATGAGACTGTCCGTTTTGTACGCGAAGTGCATCCTACTTTTGCGGTAACCCTCTTAACTTTTTAGCACATGCTATGTGGGTGAAATGATGATACCATGCCAACTTTCAACTTGTTGAGACTTCATTTGAAGTGCTTTTCCGTTTCAGGGTCATTTAGCTAAAAAATATCAGTAAATGCATGAAAAATATCAAATGAAGTCAGATAGGGTTGAAAATTTATGATGTGGATTTTAATGGTGCATTTTGAACACACAAAAAGCCTGGTGTTCAAATAAGTTCAAGAAAATGAAATGCCTTTTTTAACCGATGAGTTTCTGTCCGAAACCCCGATACTTCGAAACAGACTGTCCGTTTTGTACGCGCAGTGCATCCTGCTTTTGCCGTAACCCTCTCAATTTTTTAGCACATGCTCTGTGGGTGAAATTATGAAACGATACCAACTTTCAACTTTTTCAGACTTCATTTGAAGTGCTTTTCAATTTCAGGGTCATTTAGCTCAAAAAATCACTAAATGCATGAAAAATATCAAATGAACTCAGATAGAGTTGAAAATTGATGATGTGGTTTTAATGGTGCATTTTGAACACACAAAAAGCCTGGAGTTCAAATAATTCCAGGAAATTGAAATGCCTTTTGTAACCGATGAGTTTCCGTCCGAAACCCCGATACTTGGAAAGAGTCTGTCCGTTTTGTACGCAAAGTGCATCCTGCTTTTTTCGTAACCTTCTCAACTTTTTAACACATGCTATGTGGGTGAAATAATGATACCACGCCAACTTTCAACCTTTTCAGACTTGATTTGATGTGTTTTTAAATTTCAGGGTCATTCAGCTCAAAAGAATCAGTAAATGCATGAAAAATATGAAATGAACTCAGAACGGGTTGAAAATGGATGATGTGGCTTTGAATGGTGCATTTTGAACACACGAAAATCCTGGAGTTCAAATATGTTCAAATAAGTTAAAGAAAATGAAATGCCTTTTGTAACCGATGAGTTTCCGTTCGAAACCCTGATCCTTCGAAAGAGGCTGTTCGTTTTGTACGCGAAGTGCATCCTCCTTTCGCTGTAACCCTCTCAACTTTTTAGCACATGCTATGTGGGTGAAATGATGATACCACGCCAAATTGCAACCATTTCAGACTCCATTTGAAGTGCTTTTCAATTTCAGGGTCATTTAGCTCAAAAAATCAGTAAATGCATGAAAAATATCAAATGAAGTCAGAAAGGGTTGGAAAGTGATGATGTCGCTTTTAATGGTGCATTTTGAACACACAAAAAGCCTGGAGTTCAAATAAGTTCAAGCAAATGAAATGCCATTTGTAACCGATGAGTTTCCGTTCGAAACCCCGATACTTCGAAAGAGACTCTCCGTTTTGTACGTGAAGTGCATCCTCCTTTTTCTGTAACTCTCTCAACTTGTTAACACATGCTATGTGGGTGAAATGATGATACCATGCCAACTTTCAACCTTTTCACACTTCATTTGAAGTGCTTTTCCGTTTCAGGGTCATTTAGCTCAAAACAAATCAGTAAATGCATGAAAAATATCAAATGAAGTCAGATAGGGTTGAAATTGATGACGTGGCTTTGAATGGTGCATTTTGAACACACAAAAAGCCTGGAGTTCAAATAAGTTCAAGAAAATGAAATGCCTTTTGTAACCGACGAGTTTCCGTCTGAAACCCCGATACTTCGAAAGAGACTGACCATTCTATACGTGAAGTGCATCCTACTTTTGCCGTAACCCTCTCAACTTTTTAGCACATCCTATGTGGGTGAAATGATGATACCATGCCAACTTTCAACCTGTTCAGACTTCATTTGATGTGCTTTTCAATTTCAGGGTCATTTAGCTAAAAAAATCAGTAAATGCATGAAAAACATTAAGTTAAGTCAGAGAGGGTTGAAAATTTATGATGTGGCTTTGAATGGTGCATTTTGAACACACAAAAAGCCTGGAGTTCAAATAAGTTCGAGAAAGTGAAATATCTTTTGTTACCGATGAGTTTCCGTCCGAAACCCCAATACTTCGAATGAGACTGTCCGTTTTGTACGGGAAGTGCATCCTGCTTTTGCGGTAACCCTCTCAACTTTTTAGCACATGCTATTAGGGTGAACTGATGATACCATGCCAACTTTCAACTTGTTGAGACTTCATTTGTAGTGCTTTTCAATTTCAGGGTCATTTAGCAAAAAAAAATCAGTAAATGCATGAAAAACATCAAATGAAGTCAGATAGGGTTGAAAATTTATGATGTGCCTTCTAATGGTGCATTTTGAACACACAAAAAGCCTGGAGTTCAAATAAGTTCAAGAAAATGAAATGCCTTTTGTAACCGATGAGTTTCCGTCCGAAACCCCGATACTTCGAAACAGACTATCCGTTTTGTAAGCGTAGTGCATCCTGCTTTTGCCGTAACCCTCTCAATTTTTTAGCACTTGCTCTATGGGTGAGATTATGATACGATACCAACTTTCAACTTTTTCAGGCTTCATTTGAAGTGCTTTTCAATTTCAGGGTCATTTAGCTAAAAAAATAAGTAAATCCATGAAAAATATCAAATGAAGTCAGATAGGGTTGAAAATTTATGATGTGGCTTCTACTGGTGCATTTTTAACACACTAAAAGCCTGGAGTTCAAATAAGTTCAAGAAAATGAAAAGCCTTTTTTAACCGATGAGTTTCTGTCCGAAACCCCGATACTTCGAAACAGACTGTCCGTTTTGTACGCGTAGTGCATCCTGCTTTTGCCGTAACCCTCTCAATTTTTTAGCACATGCTCTGTGGGTGAAATTATGATACAATACCAACTCTCAACTTTTTCAGACTTCAGTTGAAGTGCTTTTCAATTTCAGGGTCATTTAGCTCAAAAAATCAGTAAATGCGTGAAAAATATCAAATGAAGTCAGATAGGGTTGAAAATTTATGATGTGACTTCTACTGGTGCATTTTGAACACACAAAAATCCTGGAGTTCAAATAAGTTCAAGAAAATGAAAAGCCTTTTTTAACCGATGAGTTTCTATCCAAAACCCCGATACTTCGAAACAGACTGTCTGTTTTGTATGCCAAGTGCATCCTGCTTTTGCCATAACCCTCTCAACTTTTTACACATGCTCTGTGGGTGAAATGATGATACCATGCCAACTTTCAACCTTTTCAGATTTCATTTGAAGTGCTCTTCAATTTCAGGGTCATTTAGCTCAAAACAAATCCGTAAATGCATGAAAATATCAAATGAAGTCAAAAAGGGTTGAAAACTGATTATGTGTCTTTGAATGGTGCATTTTGAACACACAAAAAGCCTAGCATTGAAATAAGTTCAAGAAAATGAAAGGCCTTTTGTAACCGATGAGTTTCCATCCGAAACCCCGATACTTCGAAAGAGACTGTCCGTTTTGTACGCGAAGTGCATCCTACTTTCGCTGTAACCCTCTCAACTTTTTAGCACATGGTAGGTGGGTGAAATGATGATACCATGCCAAATTTCAACCTTTTCAGACTCCATTTGAAGTGCTTTTCAATTTCAGGGTCATTTAGCTAAAAAAATCAGTAAATGCATGAAAATATCAAATGAAGTCAGAAAGGGTTGGAAAGTGATGATGTCGCTTTTAATGGTGCATTTTGAACACACAAAAAGCCTGGAGTTCAAATAAGTTCAAGCAAATGAAATGCCTTTTGTAACCGATGAGTTTTCGTCCGAAACCCCGATACTTCGAAAGAGACTCTCCATTTTGTACGCGAAGTCATCCTCCTTTTTCTGTAACTCTCTGAACTTGTTAACACATGCTATGTGGGTGAAATGATGATACCATGCCAACATTCAACCTTTTCACACTTCATTTGAAGTGCTTTTGAATTTCAGGATCATTTAGCTCAAAAAAATTAGTAAATGCATGAAAAATATCAAATGAAGTCAGATAGGGTGGAAATTGATGATGTGGCTTTGAATGGTGCATTTTGAACACACAAAAAGCCTGGAGTTCAAATAAGTTCAAACAAATGAAATGCCTTTTGTAACCTATGAGTTTCCGTCCGAAACCCCGGTACTTCGAAACAGACTGTCCGTTTTGTACGCGCAGTGCATCCTGCTTTTGCCGTAACCCTCTCAATTTTTTAGCACATGCTATGTGGGTGAAATTGTGATACCACGCCAACTTTCAACTTTTTCAGACTTCATTTTGTACGCGAAGTGCATCCAACATTTTCCGTAACTCTCTCAACTTGCTAACACATGCTATGTGGGTGACATGATCATACCATGCCAACTTTCAACCTTTTCACACTTGATTTGAAGTGCTTTTCAATTTCAGGGTCATTTAGCTCAAAAATTAGTAAATGGATGAAAAATATCAAATGAAGTCAGATAGGGTTTAAAATTGACGATGTGGCTTTGAATGGTGCATTTTGAGCACACAAAAAGCCTGGAGTTCAAATAAGTTCAAATAAGTTCAAGAAAATTAAATGCCTTTTGTAACCGATGAATTTCCGTCCGAAACCCCGATACCTCGAAAGAGACTGACCGTTCTATATGCGAAGTGCATCCTACTATTGCCGTAACCCTCTAAACATTCTAGCACATGCTATGTGGGTGAAATGATGATACCATGCCAACTTTCAACCTGTTCAGACTTCATTTGAAGTGCTTTTCAATTTCAGGGTCATTTAGCTAAATAAATCAGTAAATCCATGAAAAATATCAAATGAAGTCAGATAGGGTTGAAAATTTATGATGTGGCTTCTACTGGTGCATTTTGAACACAGAAAAAGCCTGGAGTTCAAATAAGTTCAAGAAAATGAAAAGTCTTTTTTAACCGATGAGTTTCTATCCGAAACCCCGATACTTCGAAACAGACTGTCTGTTTTGTATGCCAAGTGCATCCTGCTTTTGCCATAACCCTCTCAACTTTTTACACATGCTCTGTGGGTGAAATGATGATACCATGCCAACTTTCAACCTTTTCAGATTTCATTTGAAGTGCTCTTCAATTTCAGGGTCATTTAGCTCAAAACAAATCCGTAAATGCATGAAAATATCAAATGAAGTCAAAAAGGGTTGAAAACTGATTATGTGTCTTTGAATGGTGCATTTTGAACACACAAAAAGCCTAGCATTTAAATAAGTTCAAGAAAATGAAATGCCTTTTGTAACCGATGAGTTTCCATCCGAAACCTCGATACTTCGAAAGAGACTGTCCGTTTTGTACGCGAAGTGCATCCTACTTTCGCTGTAACCCTCTCAACTTTTTAGCACATGCTAGGTGGGTGAAATGATGATACCATGCCAAATTTCAACCTTTTCAGACTCCATTTGAAGTGCTTTTCAATTTCAGGGTCATTTAGCTAAAAAAATCAGTAAATGCATGAAAATATCAAATGAAGTCAGAAAGGGTTGGAAAGTGATGATGTCGCTTTTAATGGTGCATTTTGAACACACAAAAAGCCTGGAGTTCAAATAAGTTCAAGCAAATGAAATGCCTTTTGTAACCGATGAGTTTCCGTCCGAAACCCCGATACTTCGAAAGAGACTCTCCATTTTGTACGCGAAGTCATCCTCCTTTTTCTGTAACTCTCTCAACTTGTTAACACATGCTATGTGGGTGAAATGATGATACCATGCCAACATTCAACCTTTTCACACTTCATTTGAAGTGCTTTTGAATTTCAGGATCATTTAGCTCAAAAAAATTAGTAAATGCATGAAAAATATCAAATTAAGTCAGATAGGGTGGAAATTGAAGATGTGGCTTTGAATGGTGCATTTTGAACACACAAAAAGCCTGGAGTTCAAATAAGTTCAAACAAATGAAATTCCTTTTGTAACCGATGAGTTTCCGTCCGAAACCCCGGTACTTCGAAACAGACTGTCCGTTTTGTACGCGCAGTGCATCCTGCTTTTGCCGTAACCCTCTCAATTTTTTAGCACATGCTATGTGGGTGAAATTGTGATACCACGCCAACTTTCAACTTTTTCAGACTTCATTTTGTACGCGAAGTGCATCCAACATTTTCCGTAACTCTCTCAACTTGCTAACACATGCTATGTGGGTGACATGATGATACCATGCCAACTTTCAACCTTTTCACACTTGATTTGAAGTGCTTTTCAATTTCAGGGTCATTTATCACAAAAATTAGTAAATGCATGAAAAATATCAAATGAAGTCAGATAGGGTTTAAAATTGACGATGTGGCTTTGAATGGTGCATTTTGAGCACACAAAAAGCCTGGAGTTCAAATAAGTTCAAATAAGTTCAAGAAAATTAAATGCCTTTTGTAACCGATAAGTTTCCGTCCGAAACCCCGATACCTCGAAAGAGACTGACCGTTCTATATGCGAAGTGCATCCTACTATTGCCGTAACCCTCTAAACATTCTAGCACATGCTATGTGGGTGAAATGATGATACCATGCCAACTTTCAACCTGTTCAGACTTCATTTGAAGTGCTTTTCAATTTCAGGGTCATTTAGCTAAATAAATCAGTAAATGCATGAAAATCATTAAATTAAGTCAGAGAGGGTTGAAAATTTATGATGTGGCTTTGAATGGTGCATCTTCAACACACAAAAAGCCTGGAGTTCAAATAAGTTCAAGAAAGTGAAATGTCTTTTGTTACCGATGAGTTTCCGTCCGAAACCCCAATACTTCGAATGAGATTGTCCGTCTTGTACGCGAAGTGCATCCTGCTTTTGCGGGAACCCTCTCAACTTTTTAGCACATGCCATGTGGGTGAAATGATAATACCATGCCAACTTTCAACTTGTTGAGACTTCATTTGAAGTGCTTTTAAATTTCAGGGTCATTTAGCTAAAAAAATCATTAAATGCATGAAAAATATCAAATGAAGTCAGATAGGGTTGAAAATTTATGATGTGGCTTTTAATGGTGCATTTTGAACACACAAAAATCCTGGAGTTCAAATAAGTTCAAGAAAATGAAATGCCTTTTGTCATCGATGAGTTTCCGTCGGAAACCCCGATACTTCGAAACAGACTGTCCGTTTTGTACGCGCAGTGCATCCTGCTTTTGTCGTAACCCTCTCAATTTTTTAGCACATCCTCTGTGGGTGAAATTATGATACAATACCAACTTTCAACTTTTTCAGACTTTATTTGAAGTGCTTTTCAATTTCAGGGTCATTTAGCTCAAAAAAATCAGTAAATGCACGAAAAATATCAAATGAAGTCAGAAAGGGTTGAAATTTGATGATATGGCTCTGAATGGTGCATTTTGAACACACAAAAAGTCTGGAGTTCAAATAAGTCCAAGAAAATGAAATGCCTTTCGTAACTGATGAGTTTCCGTCCGAAACTCCGATACTTCGAAAGTGGTTGTCCGTTTTGTACGCGAAGTGCATCCTGCTTTTGCCGTAACCCTCTCAACTTTTTAGTACATGCTATGTGGGTGAAATAATGATACCATGCCAACTTTCAACCTTTTCAGACTCCATTTGAAGTGCTTTTCAATTTCAGGGTCATTTAGCTAAAAAAATCAGTAAATGCATAAAAAATATCAAATGAAGTCAGACAGGGTTGAAAATTTATGATTTGGCCTTGAATGGTGCATTTTGAACACACAAAAAGCCTGGAGTTGAAATAAGTTCAAGCAAATGAAATGCCTTTTGTAACCGATGAGTTTTTGTCCGAAACCCCGATACTTCGAAAGACACTGGCCGTTCTATATGCGAAGTGCATCCTACTTTTGCCGTAACCCTCTAAACTTTCTAGCACATGCTATGTGGGTGAAATGATGATACCATGCCAACTTTCAACCTGTTCAGTATTCATTTGAAGTGCTTTTCAATTTTAGGGTCATTTAGCTAAAGAAATCAGTAAATGCATGAAAAACATTAAATTAAGTCAGATAGGGTTGAAAATTTATGATGTGGCTTTGAATGGTGCATCTTGAACACACAAAAAGCCTGGAGTCCAAATAAGTTCCAGAAAGGGAAATGTCTTTTGTTACCGATGAGTTTCCGTCCGAAACCCCAATACTTCGAATGAGATTGTCCATTTTGTACGCGAAGTGCATCCTGCTTTTGCGGTAACCCTCTCAACTTTTTAGCACATGCCATGTGGGTGAAATGATAATACCATGCCAACTTTCAACTTGTTGAGACTTCATTTGAAGTGCTTTTAAATTTCAGGGTCATTTAGCTAAAAAAATCATTAAATGTATGAAAAATATCAAATGAAGTCAGATAGGGTTGAAAATTTATGATGTGGCTTTTAATGGTGCATTTTGAACACACAAAAAGCCTGGAGTTCAAATAACTTCAAGAAAATGAAATGCCTTTTGTAACCGATGAGTTTCTGTCCGAAACCCCGATACTTCGAAACAGACTGTCTGTTTTGTATGCGCAGTGCATCCTGCTTTTCCGTAACCCTCTCAATTTTTTAGCACATGCTCTGTGGGTGAAATTATGATAAAATACCAACTTTCAACTTTTTCAGACTTGATTTGAAGTGCTTTTCAATTTCAGGGTCATTTAGCTAAAAAAAATCAGTAAATGCATCAAAAATATCAAATGAAGTCAGAAAGGGTTGAAAATTGATGTTATGGCTTTGAATGGAGCATTTTGAACACACAAAAAGTCTGGAGTTCAAATAAGTCCGAGAAAATGAAATGCCTTTCGTAACCGATGAGTATCCGTTCGAAACTCCGATACATCGAAAGTGGTTGTCCGTTTTGTATGCGAAGTGCATCCTGCTTTTGCCGTAACCCTCTCAACTTTTTAGTACATGCTATGTGAGTGAAATGATGATACCATGCCAACTTTCAACCTTTTCAGACTTCATTTGAAGTGCTTTTCAATTTCAGGGTCATTTAGCTAAAAAAATCAGTAAATGCATGAAAATATCAAATGAAGTCAGAAAGGGTTGGAAAGTGATGATGTCGCTTTTAATGGTGCATTTTGAACACACAAAAAGCCTGGAGTGCAAATAAGTTCAAGCAAATGAAATGCCTTTTGTAACCGATGAGTTTCCGTCTGAAACCCCGATACTTCGAAAGAGACTCTCCATTTTGTACGCGAAGTCATCCTCCTTTTTCTGTAACTCTCTCAACTTGTTAACACATGCTATGTGGGTGAAATGATGATACCATGCCAACATTCAACCTTTTCACACTTCATTTGAAGTGCTTTTCAATTTCAGGATCATTTAGCTCAAAAAAATTAGTAAATGCATGAAGAATATCAAATGAAGTCAGATAGGGTGGAAATTGAAGATGTGGCTTTGAATGGTGCATTTTGAACACACAAAAAGCCTGGAGTTCAAATAAGTTCAAACAAATGAAATGCCTTTTGTAACCGATGAGTTTCCGTCCGAAACCCCGGTACTTCGAAACAGACTGTCCGTTTTGTACGCGCAGTGCATCCTGCTTTTGCCGTAACCCTCTCAATTTTTTAGCACATGCTATGTGGGTGAAATTGTGATACCACGCCAACTTTCAACTTTTTCAGACTTCATTTTGTACGCGAAGTGCATCCAACATTTTCCGTAACTCTCTCAACTTGCTAACACATGCTATGCGGGTGACATGATGATACCATGCCAACTTTCAACCTTTTCACACTTGATTTGAAGTGCTTTTCAATTTCAGGGTCATTTATCACAAAAATTAGTAAATGCATGAAAAATATCAAATGAAGTCAGATAGGGTTTAAAATTGACGATGTGGCTTTGAATGGTGCATTTTGAGCACACAAAAAGCCTGGAGTTCAAATAAGTTCAAATAAGTTCAAGAAAATTAAATGCCTTTTGTAAGCGATAAGTTTCCGTCCGAAACCCCGATACCTCGAAAGAGACTGACCGTTCTATATGCGAAGTGCATCCTACTATTGCCGTAACCCTCTAAACATTCTAGCACATGCTATGTGGGTGAAATGATGATACCATGCCAACTTTCAACCTGTTCAGACTTCATTTGAAGTGCTTTTCAATTTCAGGGTCATTTAGCTAAATAAATCAGTAAATGCATGAAAAACATTAAATTAAGTCAGAGAGGGTTGAAAATTTATGATGTGGCTTTGAATGGTGCATCTTCAACACACAAAAAGCCTGGAGTTCAAATAAGTTCAAGAAAGTGAAATGTCTTTTGTTACCGATGAGTTTCCGTTCGAAACCCCAATACTTCGAATGAGATTGTCCGTCTTGTACGCGAAGTGCATCCTGCTTTTGCGGGAACCCTCTCAACTTTTTAGCACATGCCATGTGGGTGAAATGATAATACCATGCCAACTTTCAACTTGTTGAGACTTCATTTGAAGTGCTTTTAAATTTCAGGGTCATTTAGCTAAAAAAATCATTAAATGCATGAAAAATATCAAATGAAGTCAGATAGGGTTGAAAATTTATGATGTGGCTTTTAATGGTGCATTTTGAACACACAAAAATCCTGGAGTTCAAATAAGTTCAAGAAAATGAAATGCCTTTTGTCACCGATGAGTTTCCGTCGGAAACCCCGATACTTCGAAACAGACTGTCCGTTTTGTACGCGCGGTGCATCCTGCTTTTGTCGTAACCCTCTCAATTTTTTAGCACATCCTCTGTGGGTGAAATTATGATACAATACCAACTTTCAACTTTTTCAGACTTTATTTGAAGTGCTTTTCAATTTCAGGGTCATTTAGCTCAAAAAAATCTGTAAATGCACGAAAAATATCAAATGAAGTCAGAAAGGGTTGAAATTTGATGATATGGCTCTGAATGGTGCATTTTGAACACACAAAAAGTCTGGAGTTCAAATAAGTCCAAGAAAATGAAATGCCTTTCGTAACTGATGAGTTTCCGTCCGAAACTCCGATACTTCGAAAGTGGTTGTCCGTTTTGTATGCGAAGTGCATCCTGCTTTTGCCGTAACCCTCTCAACTTTTTAGTAGATGCTATGTTGGTGAAATAATGATACCATGCCAACTTTCAACCTTTTCAGACTCCATTTGAAGTGCTTTTCAATTTCAGGGTCATTTAGCTAAAAAAATCAGTAAATGCATAAAAAATATCAAATGAAGTCAGATAGGGTTGAAATTGATGATGTGGCTTTGAATAGTACATTTTGAACACACAAAAAGCCTGGAGTTCAAATAAGTTCAAGAAAATTAAATGCCTGTTGTAACCGATGAGTTTTTGTCCGAAACCCCGATACTTCGAAAGAGACTGGCCGTTCTATATGCGAAGTGCATCCTACTTTTGCTGTAACCCTCTAAACTTTCTAGCACATGCTATGTGGGTGAAATGATGATACCATGCCAACTTTCAACCTGTTCAGTATTCATTTGAAGTGCTTTTCAATTTTAGGGTCATTTAGCTAAAGAAATCAGTAAATGCATGAAAAACATTAAATTAAGTCAGATAGGGTTGAAAATTTATGATGTGGCTTTGAATGGTGCATCTTGAACACACAAAAAGCCTGGAGTCCAAATAAGTTCCAGAAAGGGAAATGTCTTTTGTTACCGATGAGTTTCCGTCCGAAACCCCAATACTTCGAATGAGATTGTCCGTTTTGTACGCGAAGTGCATCCTGCTTTTGTGGTAACCTTCTCAACTTTTTAGCACATGCCATGTGGGTGAAATGATAATACCATGCCAGCTTTCAACTTGTTGAGACTTCATTTGAAGTGCTTTTAAATTTCAGGGTCATTTAGCTAAAAAAATCATTAAATGTATGAAAAATATCGAATGAAGTCAGATAGGGTTGAAAATTTATGATGTGGCTTTTAATGGTGCATTTTGAACACACAAAAAGCCTGGAGTTCAAATAACTTCAAGAAAATGAAATGCCTTTTGTAACCGATGAGTTTCTGTCCGAAACCCCGATACTTCGAAACAGACTGTCTGTTTTGTATGCGCAGTGCATCCTGCTTTTCCGTAACCCTCTCAATTTTTTAGCACATGCTCTGTGGGTGAAATTATGATACAATACCAACTTTCAACTTTTTCAGACTTGATTTGAAGTGCTTTTGAATTTCAGGGTCATTTAGCTCAAAAAAAATCAGTAAATGCATGAAAAATATCAAATGAAGTCAGAAAGGGTTGAAAATTGATGTTATGGCTTTGAATGGAGCATTTTGAACACACAAAAAGTCTGGAGTTCAAATAAGTCCAAGAAAATGAAATGCCTTTCGTAACCGATGAGTATCCGTTCGAAACTCCGATACTTCGAAAGTGGTTGTCCGTTTTGTATGCGAAGTGCATCCTGCTTTTGCCGTAACCCTCTCAACTTTTTAGTACATGCTATGTGAGTGAAATGATGATACCATGCCAACTTTCAACCTTTTCAGACTTCATTTGAAGTGTTTTTCAATTTCAGGGTCATTTAGCTCAAAAAAAATCAGTAAATGCATGAAAAATATCAAGTGAAGTCAGATAGAGTTGAAAATTGATGATCTGGCTTTAATGGTGCATTTTGAACACACAAAAAGCCTGGAGTTCAAATAAGTTCAAGAAATTGAAATGCCTTTTGTAACCGATGAGTTTCCGGCCGAAACCCCGATACTTCGAAAGACACTGTCCGTTTTGTACGCGGAGTGCGTCCTGCTTTTGTCGTAACCTTCTCAACTTTTTCACACATGCTATGTGGGTGAAATGATGATACCATGCCAACTTTCAACCTTTTCAGACTTCATTTGAAGTGCTTTTGAATTTCAGGATCATTTAGCTCAAAAAAATTAGTAAATGCATGAAAAATATCAAATGAAGTCAGATAGGGTGGAAATTGAAGATGTGGCTTTGAATGGTGCATTTTGAACACACAAAAAGCCTGGAGTTCAAATAAGTTCAAACAAATGAAATGCCTTTTGTAACCGATGAGTTTCCGTCCGAAACCCCGGTACTTCGAAACAGACTGTCCGTTTTGTACGCGCAGTGCATCCTGCTTTTGCCGTAACCCTCTCAATTTTTTAGCACATGCTATGTGGGTGAAATTGTGATACCACGCCAACTTTCAACTTTTTCAGACTTCATTTTGTACGCGAAGTGCATCCAACATTTTCCGTAACTCTCTCAACTTGCTAACACATGCTATGCGGGTGACATGATGATACCATGCCAACTTTCAACCTTTTCACACTTGATTTGAAGTGCTTTTCAATTTCAGGGTCATTTATCACAAAAATTAGTAAATGCATGAAAAATATCAAATGAAGTCAGATAGGGTTTAAAATTGACGATGTGGCTTTGAATGGTGCATTTTGAGCACACAAAAAGCCTGGAGTTCAAATAAGTTCAAATAAGTTCAAGAAAATTAAATGCCTTTTGTAAGCGATAAGTTTCCGTCCGAAACCCCGATACCTCGAAAGAGACTGACCGTTCTATATGCGAAGTGCATCCTACTATTGCCGTAACCCTCTAAACATTCTAGCACATGCTATGTGGGTGAAATGATGATACCATGCCAACTTTCAACCTGTTCAGACTTCATTTGAAGTGCTTTTCAATTTCAGGGTCATTTAGCTAAATAAATCAGTAAATGCATGAAAAACATTAAATTAAGTCAGAGAGGGTTGAAAATTTATGATGTGGCTTTGAATGGTGCATCTTCAACACACAAAAAGCCTGGAGTTCAAATAAGTTCAAGAAAGTGAAATGTCTTTTGTTACCGATGAGTTTCCGTTCGAAACCCCAATACTTCGAATGAGATTGTCCGTCTTGTACGCGAAGTGCATCCTGCTTTTGCGGGAACCCTCTCAACTTTTTAGCACATGCCATGTGGGTGAAATGATAATACCATGCCAACTTTCAACTTGTTGAGACTTCATTTGAAGTGCTTTTAAATTTCAGGGTCATTTAGCTAAAAAAAATCATTAAATGCATGAAAAATATCAAATGAAGTCAGATAGGGTTGAAAATTTATGATGTGGCTTTTAATGGTGCATTTTGAACACACAAAAATCCTGGAGTTCAAATAAGTTCAAGAAAATGAAATGCCTTTTGTCACCGATGAGTTTCCGTCGGAAACCCCGATACTTCGAAACAGACTGTCCGTTTTGTACGCGCAGTGCATCCTGCTTTTGTCGTAACCCTCTCAATTTTTTAGCACATCCTCTGTGGGTGAAATTATGATACAATACCAACTTTCAACTTTTTCAGACTTTATTTGAAGTGCTTTTCAATTTCAGGGTCATTTAGCTCAAAAAATCAGTAAATGCACGAAAAATATCAAATGAAGTCAGAAAGGGTTGAAATTTGATGATATGGCTCTGAATGGTGCATTTTGAACACACAAAAAGTCTGGAGTTCAAATAAGTCCAAGAAAATGAAATGCCTTTCGTAACTGATGAGTTTCCGTCCGAAACTCCGATACTTCGAAAGTGGTTGTCCGTTTTGTACGCGAAGTGCATCCTGCTTTTGCCGTAACCCTCTCAACTTTTTAGTAGATGCTATGTGGGTGAAATAATGATACCATGCCAACTTTCAACCTTTTCAGACTCCATTTGAAGTGCTTTTCAATTTCAGGGTCATTTAGCTAAAAAAATCAGTAAATGCATAAAAAATATCAAATGAAGTCAGATAGGGTTGAAATTGATGATGTGGCTTTGAATAGTACATTTTGAACACACAAAAAGCCTGGAGTTCAAATAAGTTCAAGAAAATTAAATGCCTTTTGTAACCGATGAGTTTTTGTCCGAAACCCCGATACTTCGAAAGAGACTGGCCGTTCTATATGCGAAGTGCATCCTACTTTTGCTGTAACCCTCTAAACTTTCTAGCACATGCTATGTGGGTGAAATGATGATACCATGCCAACTTTCAACCTGTTCAGTATTCATTTGAAGTGCTTTTTAATTTTAGGGTCATTTAGCTAAAGAAATCAGTAAATGCATGAAAAACATTAAATTAAGTCAGATAGGGTTGAAAATTTATGATGTGGCTTTGAATGGTGCATCTTGAACACACAAAAAGCCTGGAGTCCAAATAAGTTCCAGAAAGGGAAATGTCTTTTGTTACCGATGAGTTTCCGTCCGAAACCCCAATACTTCGAATGAGATTGTCCGTTTTGTACGCGAAGTGCATCCTGCTTTTGCGGTAACCTTCTCAACTTTTTAGCACATGCCATGTGGGTGAAATGATAATACCATGCCAGCTTTCAACTTGTTGAGACTTCATTTGAAGTGCTTTTAAATTTCAGGGTCATTTAGCTAAAAAAATCATTAAATGTATGAAAAATATCGAATGAAGTCAGATAGGGTTGAAAATTTATGATGTGGCTTTTAATGGTGCATTTTGAACACACAAAAAGCCTGGAGTTCAAATAACTTCAAGAAAATGAAATGCCTTTTGTAACCGATGAGTTTCTGTCCGAAACCCCGATACTTCGAAACAGACTGTCTGTTTTGTATGCGCAGTGCATCCTGCTTTTCCGTAACCCTCTCAATTTTTTAGCACATGCTCTGTGGGTGAAATTATGATACAATACCAACTTTCAACTTTTTCAGACTTGATTTGAAGTGCTTTTCAATTTCAGGGTCATTTAGCTCAAAAAAATCAGTAAATGCATGAAAAATATCAAATGAAGTCAGAAAGGGTTGAAAATTGATGTTATGGCTTTGAATGGAGCATTTTGAACACACAAAAAGTCTGGAGTTCAAATAAGTCCAAGAAAATGAAATGCCTTTCGTAACCGATGAGTATCCGTTCGAAACTCCGATACTTCGAAAGTGGTTGTCCGTTTTGTATGCGAAGTGCATCCTGCTTTTGCCGTAACCCTCTCAACTTTTTAGTACATGCTATGTGAGTGAAATGATGATACCATGCCAACTTTCAACCTTTTCAGACTTCAGTTGAAGTGTTTTTCAATTTCAGGGTCATTTAGCTCAAAAAAAATCAGTAAATGCATGAAAAATATCAAGTGAAGTCAGATAGAGTTGAAAATTGATGATCTGGCTTTAATGGTGCATTTTGAACACACAAAAAGCCTGGAGTTCAAATAAGTTCAAGAAATTGAAATGCCTTTTGTAACCGATGAGTTTCCGGCCGAAACCCCGATACTTCGAAAGAGACTGTCCGTTTTGTACGCGGAGTGCGTCCTGCTTTTGTCGTAACCTTCTCAACTTTTTCACACATGCTATGTGGGTGAAATGATGATACCATGCCAACTTTCAACCTTTTCAGACTTGATTTGATGTGCATTTCAATTTCATTGTCATTTAGCTCAAAATAATCAATAAATGCATGAAAAATATCATTTGAACTCAGAACGGGTTGAAAATGGATGATGTGGCTTTTAATGGTGCATTTCGAACACACAAAAAGCCTGGAGTTCAAATAAGTTCAAGAAAATGAAATAACTTTTGTAACCGATGAGTTTCCGTCCGAAACACCGATACTTCGACAAAGACTGACTGTTTTGTATGCCAAGTGCATCCTACTTTTGCCATAACTCTCTCAACTTTTTAGCACATGCTATGTGGGTGAAATGATGATACCATGCCAACTTTTAACCTTTTCAGACTTCATTTGAAGTGCTCTTCAATTTCAGGGTCATTTAGCTCAAAAAAAAATCAGTAAAGGCATGAAAATATCAAATGAAGTCAGAAAGGGTTGAAAACTGATTATGTGTCTTTGAATGGTTCATTTTGAACACACAAAAAGCCTAGCGTTCAAATAACTTGAAGAACATGAAATGCCTTTTGTAACAGATGAGTTTCCATCCGAAACCTCGATAATTCAAAAGAGACTGTCCGTTTTGAACGCGAAGTACATGCTGCTTTCGCTGTAACCCTCTCAACTTTTCAGCACATGCTATGTTGGTGAAATGATGATACCATGCCAAATTTCAACCCTTTCGGACTTCATTTGAAGTGCTTTTCAATTTCAGGGTCATTTAGCTCAAAAAAATCAGTAAATGCATGAAAAATATCAAATGAAGTCAGATAGGGTTGAAAATTGATGATGTGGCTTTGAATGGTGCATTTTGAACGCACAAAAAGCCTGGAGTTCAAATAAGTTCAAGAAAATGAAATGCCTTTTGTAACCGATGAGTTTCCGTCCGAAACCCCGTTTCTTCTAAAGAGACTGTTTGTTTTGTACGCGAAGTGCATCCTACTTTCGTCGTAAGTCTCTTAACTTTTTCGCACATAATATGCGGGTGAAATGATGATACCATCCCAACTTTCAACTTTTTCAGACTTCATTTGAAGTGCTTTTCAATTACAGGGTCATTTAGCTCAAAAAATCAGTAAATGTATGAAAAATATCAAGTGAAGTCAGAAAGGGTTGAAAATTGATGATGTGGCTTTCAATGGTGCATTTTGAACACACAAAAAGTCTGGAGTTCAAATAAGTCCCAGAAAAGGAACTGCCTTTGTAACCGATGGGTTTCCATCCGAAACTCCGATACTTCGAAAGAGACAGTCCGTTATGTACGCGAAGTGCATCCTGCTTTTGCTGTAACCCTCTCAACTTTTTAGCACATGCTATGTGGGTGAAATGATGATACCATGCCAACTTTCAACCTGTTCAGACTTCATTTGAAGTGCTTTTCAATTTCAGGGTCATTTACCTAAAAATCTGTAAATGCATGAAAAATATCAAATTAAGTCAGATAGGGTTGAAAATTTATGATTTGGCTTTGAATGGTGCATTTTGAACACACAAAAAGCCTGGAGTTCAAATAAGTTCAAGAAAATGAAATGCCTTTTGTAACCGATGAGTGTCCGTCCGAAACCCCGATACTTCGAAAGAGACTGTCCGTTTTGTACGCGGAGTGCATCCTGCTTTTGTCGTAACCCTCTCAACTTTTTAACACATGCTATGTGGGTGAAATGATGATACCATGCCAACTTTCAACCTTTCCAGACTTGATTTGATATGCTTTTAAATTTCAGGGTCATTTAGCTCAAAAAAATCAGTAAATGCATGAAAAATATCAAATGAACTCAGAACGGGTTGAAAATGGATGATGTGGCTTTGAATGGTGCATTTTGAACACACAAAAAGCCTGGAGTTCAAATAAGTTCAAGAAAATGAAATGCCTTTTGTAACCGATGAGTTTCCGTCCGAAACCCCGATACTTCGAAACAGACTATCCGTTTTGTACGCGTAGTGCATCCTGCTTTTGCCGTAACCCTCTCAATTTTTTAGCACATGGTATGTGGGTGAAATTATGAAACCATGCCAACTTTCAACTTTTTCAGACTTCATTTGAATTGCTTTTCAGTTTCAGGTTCATTTAGCTCAAAAAAATCAGTAAATGCATGAAAAATATCAAATAAAGTCAGAAAGGGATGAAAATTTATGATGTGGCTTTGAATGGTGCATTTTGAACACACAAAAAGTCTAGAGTTTAAATAAGTCCAAGAAAATGAAATGCCTTTCGTAACCGATGAGTTTCCGTCCGAAACTCCGATACTTCGAAAGTGACTGTCCGTTTTGTACGCGAAGTGCATCCTGCTTTTGCCGTAACCGTCTCAACTTTTTAGGTCATGCTATGTGGGTGAAATGATGATACCATGCCAACTTTGAACCTTTTTAGACTTGATTTGAAGTGTTTTCAATTTCAGGGTCATTTAGCTCAAAAAAATCAGTAAATGCATGAAAAATATCAAGTGAAGTGAGATAGAGTTGAAAATTGATGATGTGGCTTTAATGGTGCATTTTGAACACACAAAAAGCCTGGAGTTGAAATAAGTTCAAGAAAATGAAATGCCTTTTGTAACCGATGAGTTTCCATCCGAAACCCCGATACTTCGAAAGAGACTGTCCGTTTTGTACACGGAGTGCATCCTGCTTTTGTCGTAACGCTCTCAACTTTTTAACACATGCTATGTGGGTGAAATGATGATACCATGCCAACTTTCAACCTTTTCAGACTTGATTTGATGTGCTTTTAAATTTCAGGGTCATTTAGCTCAAAAAAATCAGTAAATGCATGAAAAATATCAAATGAACTCAGAACGGGTTGAAAATGGACGATGTGGCTTTGAATGGTGCATTTTGAACACACAAAAAGCCTGGAGTTCAAATAAGTTCAAGAAAATGAAATGCCTTTTGTAACCGATGAGTTTCCGTCCGAAACCCCGATACTTCGACAAAGACTAACTGTTTTGTATGCCAAGTGCATCCTGCTTTTGCCATGACCTCTCAACTTTTTAGCACATGCTATGTGGGTGAAATGATGATACCATGCGAACTTTCAACCTTTTCAGACTTCATTTGAAGTGCTCTTCAATTTCAGGGTCATTTACCTCAAAAAAAATCAGTAAAGGCATGAAAATATCAAATGAAGTCAGAAAGGGTTGAAAACTGATTATGTGTCTTTGAATGGTGCATTTTGAACACACAAAAAGCCTAGCGTTCAAATAACTTGAAGAACATGAAATGCCTTTTGTAATAGATGAGTTTCCATCCGAAACCTCGATAATTCGAAAGAGACTGTCCGTTTTGAACGCGAAGTACATGCTGCTTTCGCTGTAACCCTCTCAACTTTTCAGCACATGCTATGTTGGTGAAATGATGATACCATGCCAAATTTTAACCTTTTCAGACTACATTTGAAGTGCTTTTCAATTTCAGGGTCATTTAGCTCAAAAAAATCAGTAAATGCATGAAAAATATCAAATGAAGTCAGATAGGGTTGAAAATTGATGATGTGGCTTTGAACGGTGCATTTTGAACGCACAAATAGCCTGGAGTTCAAATAAGTTCAAGAAAATGAAATGCGTTTTGTAACCGATTAGTTTCCGTCCGAAACCCCGTTTCTTCTAAAGAGACTGTCTGTTTTGTACGCGAAGTGCATCCTACTTTTGTCTTAAGTCTCTTAACTTTTTCACACATGCTATGTGGGTGAAATGATGATACCATCCCAACTTTCAACTTTTTCAGACTTCATTTGAAGTGCTTTTCAATTACAGGGTCATTTAGCTCAAAAAATCAGTAAATGTATGAAAAATATCAAATGAAGTCAGAAAGGGTTGAAAATTGATGATGTGGCTTTCAATGGTGCATTTTGACCACACAATAAGCCTGCAGTTCAAATAAGTTCAAGAAAATGAAATGCCTTTTGTAACCGATGAGTTTCTGTCCGAAACCCTGATACGTCGAAAAAGACTGACCGTTCTATACTCAAAGTGCATCCTACTTTTGCTGTAACCCTCTCAACTTTTTAGCACATGCTATGTGGGTGAAATGATGATACCATGCCAACTTCAACCTGTTCAAACTTCATTTGAAGTGCTTTTCAATTTCAGGGTCATTTAGCTAAAAAAATCAGTAAATGCATGAAAAATATCAAATTAAGTCAGATAGGGTTGAAAATTTATGATTTGGCTTTGAATGGTGCATTTTGAACACACAAAAAGCCTGGAGTTCAAATAAGTTCAAGAAAATGAAATGCCTTTTGTAACCGATGAGTTTCCGTCCGAAACCCCGATACTTCGAAAGAGACTGTCCGTTTTGTACGCGGAGTGCATCCTGCTTTTGTCGTAACCCTCTCAACTTTTTAACACATGCTATGTGGGTGAAATGATGATACCATGCCAACTTTCAACCTTTCCAGACTTGATTTGATATGCTTTTAAATTTCAGGGTCATTTAGCTCAAAAAAATCAGTAAATGCATGAAAAATATCAAATGAACTCAGAACGGGTTGAAAATGGATGATGTGGCTTTGAATGGTGCATTTTGAACACACAAAAAGCCTGGAGTTCAAATAAGTTCAAGAAAATGAAATGCCTTTTGTAACCGATGAGTTTCCGACCGAAACCCCGATACTTCGAAACAGACTATCCGTTTTGTACGTGTAGTGCATCCTGCTTTTGTCGTAACGCTCTCAACTTTTTAACACATGCTATGTGGGTGAAATGATGATACCATGCCAACTTTCAACCTTTTCAGACTTGATTTGATGTGCTTTTAAATTTCAGGGTCATTTAGCTCAAAAAAATCAGTAAATGCATGAAAAATATCAAATTAACTCAGAACGGGTTGAAAATGGACGATGTGGCTTTGAATGGTGCATTTTGAACACACAAAAAGCCTCGAGTTCAAATAAGTTCAAGAAAATGAAATGCCTTTTGTAACCGATGAGTTTCCGTCCGAAACCCCGATACTTCGACAAAGACTAACTATTTTGTATGCCAAGTGCATCCTGCTTTTGACATAACCTCTCAACTTTTTAGCACATGCTATGTGGGTGAAATGATGATACCATGCGAACTTTCAACCTTTTCAGACTTCATTTGAAGTGCTCTTCAATTTCAGGGTCATTTAGCTCAAAAAAAATCAGTAAAGGCATGAAAATATCAAATGAAGTTAGAAAGGGTTGAAAACTGATTATGTGTCTTTGAATGGTGCATTTTGAACACACAAAAAGACTAGCGTTCAAATAAGTTGAAGAAAATGAAATGCCTTTTGTAACCGATTAGTTTCCATCCGAAACCTCGATAATTCGAAAGAGACTGTCTGTTCTGAACGCGAAGTACATGCTACTTTCGCTGTAACCCACTCAAATTTTCAGCACATGCTATGTTTGTGAAATGATGATAAAATGCCAAATTTCAACCTTTTCAGACTTCATTTGAAGTGCTTTTCAATTTCAGGGTCATTTAGCTCAAAACAATCAGTAAATGCATGAAAAATATCGAATGAAGTCAGATAGGGTTGAAAATTGATGATGTGGCTTTGAATGGTGCATTTTAACGCACAAAAAGCCTGGAGTTCAAATAAGTTCAAGAAACTGAAATGCCTTTTGTAACCGATGAGTTTCCGTCCGAAACCCCGATACTTCTAAAGAGACTGTTTGTTTTGTACGCGAAGTGCATCCTACTTTTGTCGTAAGTCTCTTAACTTTTTCGCACATGCTATGCGGGTGAAATGATGATACCATGCCAACTTTCAACTTTTTCAGACTTCATTTGAAGTGCTTTTCAATTACAGGGTCATTTAGCTCAAAAAATCAGTAAATGTATGAAAAATATCAAATGAAGTCAGAAAGGGTTCAAAATTGATGATGTGGCTTTCAATGGTACATTTTGACCACACAAAAAGACTGCAGTTCAAATAAGTTCAAGAAAATGAAATGCCTTTTGTAACCGATGAGTTTCTGTCCGAAACCCCGATACGTCCAAAGAGACTGACCGTTCTATACTCAAAGTGCATCCTACTTTTGCCGTAAACCTCTCAACTTTTTAGCACATGGTATGTGGGTGAAATGATGATACCATGCCAACTTTCAACCTGTTCAGACTTCATTTGAAGTGCTTTTCAATTTCAGGGTCATTTAGCTAAAAAAATCAGTAAATGCATGAAAAATATCAAATTAAGTCAGACAGGGTTGAAAATTTATGATTTTGCTTTGAATGGTGCATTTTGAACACACAAAAAGCGTGGACTTCAAATAAGTTCAAGAAAATGAAATGCCTTTTGTAACCGATGAGTTTCCGTTCGAAACCCCGATACTTCGAAAGAGACTGTACGTTTTGTACGCGGAGTGCATCCTGCTTTTGTCGTAACCCTCTCAACTTTTTAACACATGCTATGTGGGGGAAATGTTGATACCATGCCAACTTTCAACCTTTTCAGACTTGATTTGATGTGCTTTAAAATTTCAGGGTCATTTAGCTCAAAAAAATCAGTAAATGCATGAAAAATATCAAATCAACTCAAAACGGGTTAAAAATGGATGATGTGGCTTTGAATGGTGCATTTTGAACACACAAAAAGCCTGGAGTTCAAATAAGTTCAAGAAAATGAAATGCCTTTTGTAACCGATGAGTTTCCGTCCGAAACCCCGATACTTCGACAAAGACTGACTGTTTTGTATGCCAAGTGCATTCTGCTTTTGCCATAACCTCTCAACTTTTTAGCACATGCTATGTGGGTGAAATGATGATACCATGCCAACTTTCAACCTTTTCAGACTTCATTTGAAGTGCTCTTCAAGTTCAGGGTCATTTAGCTCAAAAAAAATCAGTAAAGGCATGAAAATATCAAATGAAGTCAGAAAGGGTTGAAAACTGATTATGTGTCTTCGATTGGTGCATTTTGAACACACAAAAAGCCTAGCGTTCAAATAAGTTGACGAAAATGAAATGCCTTTTGTAACCGATGAGTTTCCATCCGAAACCTCGATAATTCGAAAGAGACTGTCCGTTTTGAACGCGAAGTACATGCTGCTTTCGCTGTAACCCTCTCAACTTTTCAGCACATGCTATGTTGGTGAAATAAATTGATACCATGCAAAAATTCAACCTTTTCAGACTTCATTTGAAGTGCTTTTCAATTTCAGGGTCATTTAGCTCAAAAAAATCAGTAAATGCATGAAAAATATCAAATGAAGTCAGATAGGGTTAAAAATTGATGATGTGGATTTGAATGGTGCATTTTGAATGCACAAAAAGCCTGGAGTTCAAATAAGTTCAAGAAAATGAAATGCCTTTTGTAACCGATGAGTTTCCGTCTGAAACCCCGATACTTCTAAAGAGACTATTTGTTTTGTACGCGAAGTGCATCCTACTTTTGTCGTAAGTCTCTTAACTTTTTCGCACCTGCTATGCGGGTGAAATGATGATACCATGCCAACTTTCAACTTTTTCAGACTTCATTTGAAGTGCTTTTCAATTACAGGGTCATTTAGCTCAAAAAATCAGTAAATGTATGAAAAATATCAAATGAAGTCAGAAAGGTTTTATAATTGATGATGTGGCTTTCAATGGTGCATTTTGACCACACAAAAAGCCTGCAGTTCAAATAAGTTCTAGAAAATGAAATGCCTTTTGTAACCGATGAGTTTCTGTCCGAAACCCCGATACGTCGAAAGAGACTGACCGTTCTATACTCCAAGTGCATCCTACTTTTGCTGTAACCCTCTCAACTTTTTAGCACATGCTATGTGGGTGAAATGATGATACCATGCCAACTTTCAACCTGTTCAGACTTCATTTGAAGTGCTTTTCAATTTCAGGGTCATTTAGCTAAAAAAATCAGTAAATGCATGAAAAATATCAAATTAAGTCAGACAGGGTTGAAATTTTTTGATTTGGCTTTGAATGGTGCATTTTGAACACACAAAAATCCTGGAGTTCAAATAAGTTCAAGAAAATGGAATGCCTTTTGTAACCGATGAGTTTCCATCTGAAACCCCGATACTTCGACAAAGACTGACTGTTTTGTATGCCAAGTGCATCCTGCTTTTGCCATAAACTCTCAACATTTTCGCACATGCTATGTGGGTGAAATGATGATACCATGCCAACCTTCAACCTTTTCATACTTCATTTGAAGTGGTCTTCAATTTTAGGGTCATTTAGCTCAAAAAAAAATCAGTAAAGGCATGAAAATATCAAATGAAGTCAGAAAGGGTTGAAAACTGATTATGTGTCTTTTAATGGTGTATTTTGAACACACAAAAAGTCTAGCGTTCAAATAAGTTGAAGAAAATGAAATGCCTTTTGTAACCGATGAGTTTCCATCCGAAACCTCGATAATTCGAAAGAGACTGTCCGTTTTGAACGCGAAGTACATGCTGCTTTCGTTGTAAGCCTCTCAACTTTTCAGCACATGCTATGTTGGTGAAATGATGATACCATGCCAAATTTCAACCTTTTCAGACTTTATTTGAAGTGCTTTTCAATTTCAGGGTCATTTAGCTCAAAAAAAATCAGTAAATGCATGAAAAATATCAAATGATGTCAGATAGGGTTGAAAATTGATGATGTGGCTTTGAATGGTGCATTTTGAATGCAAAAAAAGCCTGGAGTTCAAATAAGTTCAAGAAAATGAAATGCCTTCTGTAACCGATGAGTTTCCGTCCGAAACCCCGATACTTCTAAAGAGACTATTTGTTTTGTACGCGAAGTGCATCCTACTTTTGTCGTAAGTTTCTTAACTTTTTCGCACCTGCTATGCGGGTGAAATGATGATACCATGCCAACTTTCAACTTTTTCAGACTTCATTTGAAGTGCTTTTCAATTACAGGGTCATTTAGCTCAAAAAATCAGTAAATGTATGAAACATATCAAATGAAGTCAGAAAGGTTTGAAAATTGATGATGTGGCTTTCAATGGTGCATTTTGACCACACAAAAAGCCTGCAGTTCAAATAAGTTCAAGAAAATGAAATACCTTTTGTAACCGATGAGTTTCTGTCCGAAACCCCGATACGTCGAAAGAGACTGACCGTTCTATACTCCAAGTGCATCCTACTTTTGTTGTAACCCTCTCAACTTTTTAGCACATGCTATGTGGGTGAAATGATGATACCATGCCAACTTTCAACCTGTTCAGACTTCATTTGAAGTGCTTTTCAATTTCAGGGTGATTTAGCTAAAAAAATCAGTAAATGCATGAAAAATATCAAATTAAGTCAGACAGGGTTGAAATTTTTTGATTTGGCTTTGAATGGTGCATTTTGAACACACAAAAAGCCTGGAGTTCAAATAAGTTCGAGAAAATGAAATGCCTTTTGTAACCGATGAGTTTCCGTCCGAAACCCCGATACATCGACAAAGACTGACTGTTTTGTATGCCAAGTGCATCCTGCTTTTGCCATAAACTGTCAACTTTTTAGCACATGCTATGTGGGTGAAATGATGATACCATGCCAACTTTCAACCTTTTCAGACTTCATTTGAAGTGCTCTTCAATTTTAGGGTCATTTAGCTCAAAAAAAATCAGTAAAGGCATGAAAATATCAAATGAAGTCAGAAAGGGTTGAAAACTGATTATGTGTCTTTGAATGGTGCATTTTGAACACACGAAAAGCCTAGCGTTCAAATAAGTTGAAGAAAATGAAATGCCTTTTGTAACCGATGAGTTTCCATCCGAAACCTCGATAATTCGAAAGAGACTGTCCGTTTTGAACGCGAAGTACATGCTGCTTTCACTGTAACCCTCTCAACTTTTCAGCACATGCTATGTTGGTGAAATGATGATACCATGCCAAATTTCAACCTTTTCAGACTTCATTTGAAGTGCTTTTCAATTTCAAGGTCATTTAGCTCAAAAAAATCAGTAAATGCATGAAAAATATCAAATGATGTCAGATAGGGTTGAAAATTGATGATGTGGCTTTGAATGGTGCATTTTGAACGCACAAAAAGCCTGGAGTTCAAATAGGTTCAAGAAAATGAAATGCCTTTTGTAACCGATGAGTTTCCGTCCGAAACCCCGACACTTCTAAAGAGACTGTTTGTTTTGTACGCGAAGTGCATCCTACTTTTGTCGTAAGTCTCTTAACTTTTTCGCACATGCTATGCGGGTGAAATGATGATACCATGCCAACTTTCAACTTTTTCAGACTTCATTTGAAGTGCTTTTCAGTTACAGGGTCATTTAGCTCAAAAAATCAGTAAATGTATGAAAAATACCAAATGAAGTCAGAAAGGGTTGAAAATTGATGATGTGGCTTTCAATGGTCCATTTTGACCACACAAAAAGCCTGCAGTTCAAATAAGTTCAAGAAAATGAAATGCCTTTTGTAACCGATGAGTTTCTGTCCGAAACCCCGATACGTCGAAAGAGACTGACCGTTCTATACTCAAAGTGCATCCTACTTTTGCCGTAACCCTCTCAACATTTTAGCACATGCTATGTGGGTGAAATGATGATACCATGCCAACTTTCAACCTGTTCAGACTTCATTTGAAGTGCTTTTCAATTTCAGGGTCATTTAGCTAAAAAAATGATTAAATGCATGAAAAATATCAAATTAAGTCAGATAGAGTTGAAAATTTATGATTTGCCTTTGAATGGTGCATTTTGAACACACAAAAAGCCTGGAGTTCAAATAAGTTCAAGAAAATGAAATGCCTTTTGTAACCGATGAGTTTCCGTCCGAAACCCCGATACTTCGAACGAGACTGTCCGTTTTGTATGCGGAGTGCATCCTGCTTTTGTCGTAACCCTCTCAACTTTTTAACACATGCTATGTGGGTGAAATGATGATACCATGCCGACTTTCAACCTTTTCAGACTTGATTTGATGTGCTTTTAAATTTCAGGGTCATTTAGCTCAAAAAAATCAGTAAATGCATGAAAAATATCAAATGAACTCAGAACGGGTTGAAAATGGATTATGTGGCTTTGAATGGTGCATTTTGAACACACAAAAAGCCTGGAGTTCAAATAAGTTCAAGAAAATGAAATGCCTTTTGTAACCGATGAGTTTCCGTCCGAAACCCCGATACTTCGACAAAGACTGACTGTTTTGTATGCCAAGTGCATCCTGCTTTTGCCATAACCTCTCAACTTTTTAGCACATGCTATGAGGGTGAAATGATAATACCATGCCAACTTTCAACCTTTTCAGACTTCATTTGAAGTGCTCTTCAATTTCAGGGTCATTTAACTCAAAAAAAATCAGTAAAGGCATGAAAATATCAAATGAAGTCAGAAAGGGTTGAAAACTGATTATGTGTCTTTGAATGGTGCATTTTGAACACACAAAAAGCCTAGCGTTCAAATAAGTTGAAGAAAATGAAATGCCTTTTGTAACCGATGAGTTTCCGTCCGAAACCCCGATACTTCTAAAGAGACTGTTTGTTTTGTACGCGAAGTGCATCCTACTTTTCTCGTAAGTCTCTTAACTTTTTTGCACATGCTATGCGGGTGAAATGATGGTACCATGCCAACTTTCAACTTTTTCAGACTTCATTTGAAGTGCTTTTAAATTACAGGGTCATTTAGCTCAAAAAATCAGTAAATGTATGAAAAATATCAAATGAAGTCAGAAAGGGTTGAAAATTGATGATGTGGCTTTCAATGGTGCATTTTGACCACACAAAAAGCGTGCAGTTCAAATAAGTTCAAGAAAATGAAATGCCTTTTGTAACCGATGAGTTTCTGTCCGAAACCCCGATACGTCGAAAGAGACTGACCGTTCTATACTCAAAGTGCATCCTACATTTGCCGCAACCCTCTCAACTTTTTAGCACATGCTATGTGGGTGAAATGATGATACCATGCCAACTTTCAACCTGTTCAGACTTCATTTGAAGTGCTTTTCAATTACAGGGTCATTTAGCTCAAAAAATCAGTAAATGTATGAAAAATGTCAAATGAAGTCAGAAAGGGTTGAAAATTGATGATGTGGCTTTCAATGGTTCATTTTGAACACACAAAAAGCCAGGAGTTCAAATAAGTTCAAGAAAATGAAAAGCCTTTTGTAACCGATGAGTTTCCGTCCGAAACCCCGATACTTCGAAAGAGACTGTCCGTTTTGTACGCGGAGTGCATCCTTCTTTTGTCGTAACCCTCTCAACTTTTTAACACATGCTATGTGGGTGAAATGATGATACCATGCCAACTTTCAACCTTTTCAGACTTGATTTGATGTGCTTTTAAATTTCAGGGTCATTTAGCTCAAAAAATCAGTAATGCATGAAAAATATCAAATGAACTCAGAACGTGTTGAAAATGGATGATGTGGCTTTGAATGGTGCATTGTGAACACACTAAAAGCCTGGAGTTCAAATAAGTTCAAGAAAATGAAATGCCTTTTGTGACCGATGAGTTTCCGTCCGAAACCCCGATACTTCGACAAAGACTGACTGTTTTGTATGCCAAGTGCATCCTGCTTTTGCCATAACCTCTCAACTTTTTAGCACATGCTATGTGGGTGAAATGATGATACCATGCCAACTTTCAACCTTTTCAGACTTCATTTGAAGTGCTCTTCAATTTCAGGGTCATTTAGCTAAAAAAAATCAGTAAAGGCATGAAAATATCAAATGAAGTCAGAAAGGGTTGAAAACTGATTATGTGTCTTTGAATGGTGCATTTCGAACACACAAAAAGCCTAGCGTTCAAATAAGTTGAAGAAAATGAAATGCCTTTTGTAACCGATGAGTTTCCATCGGAAACCTCGATAATTCGGAAGAGACTGTACGTTTTGAACGCGAAGTACATGCTGCTTTCGCTGTAACCCTCTCAACTTTTCAGCACATGCTATGTTGGTGGAATGATGATATCATGCCAAATTTTAACCTTTTCAGACTTCATTTGAAGTGCTTTTCAATTTCAGGGTCATTTAGCTCAAAAAAATCAGTAAATGCATGAAAAATATCAAATGAAGTCAGATAGGGTTGAAAATTGATGATGTGGCTTTGAATGGTGCATTTTGAACGCACAAAAAGCCTGGAGTTCAAATAAGTTCAAGAAAATGAAATGCCTTTTGTAACCGATGAGTTTCCGTCCGAAACCCCGATACTTCTAAAGAGACTGTTTGTTTTGTACGCGAAGTGCATCCTACTTTTGTCGTAAGTCTCTTAACTTTTTTGCACATGCTATGCGGGTGAAATGATGGTACCATGCCAACTTTCAACTTTTTCAGACTTCATTTGAAGTGCTTTTAAATTACAGGGTCATTTAGCTCAAAAAATCAGTAAATGTATGAAAAATATCAAATGAAGTCAGAAAGGGTTGAAAATAGATGATGTGGCTTTCAATGGTGCATTTTGACCACACAAAAAGCATGCAGTTCAAATAAGTTCAAGAAAATGAAATGCCTTTTGTAACCGATGAGTTTCTGTCCGAAACCCCGATACGTCGAAAGAGACTGACCGTTCTATACTCAAAGTGCATCCTACATTTGCCGCAACCCTCTCAACTTTTTAGCACATGCTATGTGGGTGAAATGATGATACCATGCCAACTTTCAACCTGTTCAGACTTCATTTGAAGTGCTTTTCAATTTCAGGGTCATTTAGCTAAAAAAATCAGTAAATGCATGAAAAATATCAAATTAAGTCAGATAGGGTTGAAAATTGATGATTTGGCTTTGAATGGTGCATTTTGAACACACAAAAAGCCTGGAGTTCAAATAAGTTCAAGAAAATGAAATGCCTTTTGTAACGGATGAGTTTCCGTCCGAAACCCCGATACTTCGAAAGAGACTGTCCGTTTTGTACGCGGAGTGCATCCTGCTTTTGTCGTAACCCTCTCAACTTTTTAACACATGCTATGTGGGTGAAATGATGATACCATGCCAACTTTCAACCTTTTCAGACTTGATTTGATGTGCTTTTAAATTTCAGGGTCATTTAGCTCAAAAAAATCAGTAAATGCATGAAAAATATCAAATGAACTCAGAACGTGTTGAAAATGGATGATTTGGCTTTGAATGGTGCATTTTGAACACACAAAAAGCCTGGAGTTCAAATAAGTTCAAGAAAATGAAATGCCTTTTGTAACCGATGAGTTTCCGTCCGAAACCCCGATACTTCGACAAAGACTGACTGTTTTGTATGCCAAGTGCATCCTGCTTTTGCCATAACCTCTCAACTTTTTAGCACATGCTATGTGGGTGAAATGATGATACCATGCCAACTTTCAACCTTTTCAGACTTCATTTGAAGTGCTCTTCAATTTCAGGGTCATTTAGCTAAAAAAAATCAGTAAAGGCATGAAAATATCAAATGAAGTCAGAAAGGGTTGAAAACTGATTCTGTGTCTTTGAATGGTGCATTTTGAACACACAAAAAGCCTAGCGTTCAAATAAGTTGAAGAAAATGAAATGCCTTTTGTAACCGATGAGTTTCCATCGGAAACCTCGATAATTCGGAAGAGACTGTCCGTTTTGAACACG
Source organism: Hordeum marinum (assembly GCA_022496015.1). NCBI lineage: Eukaryota > Viridiplantae > Streptophyta > Magnoliopsida > Poales > Poaceae > Hordeum > Hordeum marinum. The sequence goes on from CM039678.1 coordinate 561,995,148, forward strand.
AAGTACATGCTGCTTTCGCTGTAACCCTCTCAACTTTTCAGCACATGCTATGTTGGTGGAATGATGATACCATGCCAAATTTTAACCTTTTCAGACTTCATTTGAAGTGCTTTTCAATTTCAGGGTCATTTAGCTCAAAAAAATCAGTAAATGCATGAAAAATATCAAATGAAGTCAGATAGGGTTGAAAATTGATGATGTGGCTTTGAATGGTGCATTTTGAACACACAAAAAGCCTGGAGTTCAAATAAATTCAAGAAAATAAAATGCCTTTTGTAACCGATGAGTTTCCGTCCGAAACCCCGATACTTCTAAAGAGACTGTTTGTTTTGTACGCGAAGTCCATCCTACTTTTGTCGTAAGTCTCTTAACTTTTTCACACATGTTATGCGGGTGAAATGATGATACCATGCCACCTTTCAACTTTTTCAGACTTCATTTGAAGTGCTTTTCAATTACAGGGTCATTTAGCTCAAAAAATCAGTAAATGTATGAAAAATATCAAATGAAGTCAGAAAGGGTTGAAAATTGATGATGTGGCTTTCAATGGTTCATTTTGAACACACAAAAAGCCTGGAGTTCAAATAAGTTCAAGAAAATGAAATGCCTTTTGTAACCGATGAGTTTCCGTCCGAAACCCCGATACTTCGAAAGAGACTGTCCGTTTTGTACGCGGAGTGCATCCTGCTTTTGTCGTAACCCTCTCAACTTTTTAACACATGCTATTTGGGTGAAATGATGATACCATGCCAACTTTCAACCTTTTCAGACTTGATTTGATGTGCTTTTAAATTTCAGGGTCATTTAGCTCAAAAAAATCAGTAAATGAATGAAAAATATCAAATGAACTCAGAACGGGTTGAAAATGGATGATGTGGCTTTGAATGGTGCATTTTGAACACACAAAAAGGCTAAAGTTCAAATAAGTTCAAGAAAATGAAATGCCTTTTGTAACCGATGAGTTTCCGTCCGAAACCCCGATACTTCGACAAAGACTGACTGTTTTGTATGCCAAGTGCATCCTGCTTTTGCCATAACCTCTCAACTTTTTAGCACATGCTATGTGGGTGAAATGATGATACCATGCCAACTTTCAACCTTTTCAGACTTCATTTGAAGTGCTCTTCAATTTCAGGGTCATTTAGCTAAAAAAAATCAGTAAAGGCATGAAAATATCAAATGAAGTCAGAAAGGGTTGAAAACTGATTATGTGTCTTTGAATGGTGCATTTTGAACACACAAAAAGCCTAGCGTTCAAATAAGTTGAAGAAAATGAAATGCCTTTTGTAACCGATGAGTTTCCATCGGAAACCTCGATAATTCGGAAGAGACTGTCCGTTTTGAACGCGAAGTACATGCTGCTTTCGCTGTAACCCTCTCAACTTTTCAGCACATGCTATGTTGGTGGAATGATGATACCATGCCAAATTTTAACCTTTTCAGACTTCATTTGAAGTGCTTTTCAATTTCAGGGTCATTTAGCTCAAAAAAATCAGTAAATGCATGAAAAATATCAAATGAAGTCAGATAGGGTTGAAAATTGATGATGTGGCTTTGAATGGTGCATTTTGAACACACAAAAAGCCTGGAGTTCAAATAAATTCAAGAAAATAAAATGCCTTTTGTAACCGATGAGTTTCCGTCCGAAACCCCGATACTTCTAAAGAGACTGTTTGTTTTGTACGCGAAGTCCATCCTACTTTTGTCGTAAGTCTCTTAACTTTTTCACACATGTTATGCGGGTGAAATGATGATACCATGCCAACTTTCAACTTTTTCAGACTTCATTTGAAGTGCTTTTCAATTACAGGGTCATTTAGCTCAAAAAATCAGTAAATGTATGAAAAATATCAAATGAAGTCAGAAAGGGTTGAAAATTGATGATGTGGCTTTCAATGGTTCATTTTGAACACACAAAAAGCCTGGAGTTCAAATAAGTTCAAGAAAATGAAATGCCTTTTGTAACCGATGAGTTTCCGTCCGAAACCCCGATACTTCGAAAGAGACTGTCCGTTTTGTACGCGGAGTGCATCCTGCTTTTGTCGTAACCCTCTCAACTTTTTAACACATGCTATGTGGGTGAAATGATGATACCATGCCAACTTTCAACCTTTTCAGACTTGATTTGATGTGCTTTTAAATTTCAGGGTCATTTAGCTCAAAAAAATCAGTAAATGCATGAAAAATATCAAATGAACTCAGAACGGGTTGAAAATGGATGATGTGGCTTTGAATGGTGCATTTTGAACACACAAAAAGGCTAAAGTTCAAATAAGTTCAAGAAAATGAAATGCCTTTTGTAACCGATGAGTTTCCGTCCGAAACCCCGATACTTCGACAAAGACTGACTGTTTTGTATGCCAAGTGCATCCTGCTTTTGCCATAACCTCTCAACTTTTTAGCACATGCTATGTGGGTGAAATGATGATACCATGCCAACTTTCAACCTTTTCAGACTTCATTTGAAGTGCTCTTCAATTTCAGGGTCATTTAACTCAAACAAAAATCAGTAAAGGCATGAAAATATCAAATGAAGTCAGAAAGGGTTGAAAACTGATTATGTGTCTTTGAATGGTGCATTTTGAACACACAAAAAGCCTAGCGTTCAAATAAGTTGAATAAAATGAAATGCCTTTTGTAACCGATGAGTTTCCATCCGAAACCTCGATAATTCGGAAGAGACTGTCCGTTTTGAACGCGAAGTACAAGCTGCTTTTGCTGTAACCCTCTCAACTTTTCAGCACATGCTATGTTGGTGAAAGGATGATACCATGCCAAATTTCAACCTTTTCAGACTTCATTCGAAGTGATTTTGAATTTTAGGGTCATTTAGCTCAAAAAAATTAGTAAATGCATGAAAAATATCAAATGAAGTCAGATAGGGTTCAAAATTGATGATGTGGCTTTGAATGGTGCATTTTGAATGCACAAAAAGCCTGGAGTTCAAATAAGTTCAAGAAAATGAAATGTCTTTTGTAACCGATGAGTTTCCGTCCGAAACCCCGATACTTCTAAAGAGACTGTTTGTTTTGTACGCGAAGTGCATCCTACTTTTGTCGTAAGTCTCTTAACTTTTTTGCACATGCTATGCGGGTGAAATGATGGTACCATGCCAACTTTCAACTTTTTCATACTTCATTTGAAGTGCTTTTAAATTACAGGGTCATTTAGCTCAAAAAATCAGTAAATGTGTGAAAAATATCAAATGAAGTCAGAAAGGGTTGAAAATTGATGATGTGCCTTTCAATGGTGCATTTTGACCACACAAAAAGCGTGCAGTTCAAATCAGTTCAAGAAAATGAAATGCCTTTTGTAACCGATGAGTTTCTGTCCGAAACCCCGATACGTCGAAAGAGACTGACCGTTCTATACTCAAAGTGCATCCTACATGCCGCAACCCTCTCAACTTTTTAGCACATGCTATGTGGGTGAAATGATGATACCATGCCAACTTTCAACCTGTTCAGACTTCATTTGAAGTGCTTTTCAATTTCAGGGTCATTTAGCTAAAAAAATCAGTAAATGCATGAAAAATATCAAATTAAGTCAGATAGGGTTGAAAATTGATGATTTGGCTTTGAATGGTGCATTTTGAACACACAAAAAGCCTGGAGTTCAAATAAGTTCAAGAAAATGAAATGCCTTTTGTAACGGATGAGTTTCCGTCCGAAACCCCGATACTTCGAAAGAGACTGTCCGTTTTGTACGCGGAGTGCATCCTGCTTTTGTCGTAACCCTCTCAACTTTTTAACACATGCTATGTGGGTGAAATGATGATACCATGCCAACTTTCAACCTTTTCAGACTTGATTTGATGTGCTTTTAAATTTCAGGGTCATTTAGCTCAAAAAAATCAGTAAATGCATGAAAAATATCAAATGAACTCAGAACGTGTTGAAAATGGATGATGTGGCTTTGAATGGTGCATTTTGAACACACAAAAAGCCTGGAGTTCAAATAAGTTCAAGAAAATGAAATGGCTTTTGTAACCGATGAGTTTCCATCCGAAACCCCGATACTTCGACAAAGACTGACTGTTTTGTATGCCAAGTGCATCCTCCTTTTGCCATAACCTCTCAACTTTTTAGCACATGCTATGTGGGTGAAATGATGATACCATGCCAACTTTCAAACTTTTCAGACTTCATTTGAAGTGCTCTACAATTTCAAGGTCATTTAGCTAAAAAAAATCAGTAAAGGCATGAAAATATCAAATGAAGTCAGAAAGGGTTGAAAACTGATTATGTGTCTTTGAATGGTGCATTTTGAACACACAAAAAGCCTAGCGTTCAAATAAGTTGAAGAAAATGAAATGCCTTTTGTAACCGATGAGTTTCCATCGGAAACCTCGATAATTCGGAAGAGACTGTCCGTTTTGAACGCGAAGTACATGCTGCTTTCGCTGTAACCTTCTCAACTTTTCAGCACATGCTATCTTCGTGGAATGATGATACCATGCCAAATTTTAACCTTTTCAGACTTCATTTGAAGTGCTTTTCAATTTCAGGGTCATTTAGCTCAAACAAATCAGTAAATGCATGAAAAATATCAAATGAAGTCAGATAGGGTTGAAAATTGATGATGTGGCTTTGAATGGTGCATTTTGAACGCACAAAAAGCGTGGAGTTCAAATAAGTTCAAGAAAATGAAATGCCTTTTGTAACCGATGAGTTTCCGTCCGAAACCCCGATACTTCTAAAGAGACTGTTTGTTTTGTACGCGAAGTCCATCCTACTTTTGTCGTAAGTCTCTTAACTTTTTCACACATGTTATGCGGGTGAAATGATGATACCATGCCAACTTTCAACTTTTTCAGACTTCATTTGAAGTGCTTTTCAATTACAGGGTCATTTAGCTCAAAAAATCAGTAAATGTATGAAAAATATCAAATGAAGTCAGAAAGGGTTGAAAATTGATGATGTGGCTTTCAATGGTGCATTTTGAACACACAAAAAGCCTGGAGTTCAAATAAGTTCAAGAAAATGAAATGCCTTTTGTAACCGATGAGTTTCCGTCCGAAACCCCGATACTTCGAAAGAGACTGTCCGTTTTGTACGCGGAGTGCATCCTGCTTTTGTCGTAACCCTCTCAACTTTTTAACACATGATATGTGGGTGAAATGATGATACCATGCCAACTTTCAACCTTTTCAGACTTGATTTGATGTGCTTTTAATTTTCAGGGTCATTTAGCTCAAAAAAATCAGTAAATGCATGAAAAATATCAAATGAACTCAGAACGGGTTGAAAATGGATGATGTGGCTTTTAATGGTGCATTTTGAACACACAAAAAGCCTAGAGTTCAAATAAGTTCAAGAAAATGAAATGCCTTTTGTAACCGATGAGTTTCCGTCCGAAACCCCGATACTTCGACAAAGACTAACTGTTTTGTATGCCAAGTGCATCCTGCTTTTGCCATAACCTCTCAACTTTTTAGCACATGCTATGTGGGTGAAATGATGATACCATGCCAACTTTCAACCTTTTCAGACTTCATTTGAAGTGCTCTTCAATTTCAGGGTCATTTAACTCAAAAAAAATCAGTAAAGGCATGAAAATATCAAATGAAGTCAGAAAGGGTTGAAAACTGATTATGTGTCTTTGAATGGTGCATTTTGAACACACAAAAAGCCTAGCGTTCAAATAAGTTGAATAAAATGAAATGCCTTTTGTAACCGATGAGTTTCCATCCGAAACCTCGATAATTCGAAAGAGACTGTCCGTTTTGAACGCGAAGTACATGCTGCTTTTGCTGTAACCCTCTCAACTTTTCAGCACATGCTATGTTGGTGAAATGATGATACCATGCCAAATTTCAACCTTTTCAGACTTCATTTGAAGTGATTTTCAATTTTAGGGTCATTTAGCTCAAAAAAATTAGTAAATGCATGAAAAATATCAAATGAAGTCAGATAGGCTTGAAAATTGATGATGTGGCTTTGAATGGTGCATTTTGAACGCACAAAAAGCCTGGAGTTCAAATGAGTTCCACAAAATGAAATGCCTTTTGTAACCGATGAGTTTCCGTCCGAAACCCCGATACTTCTAAAGAGACTGTTTGTTTTGTACGCGAAGTGCATCCTACTTTTGTCGTAAGTCTCTTAACTTTTTCGCACATGCTATGCGGGTGAAATGATGATACCATGTCAACTTTCAACTTTTTCAGACTTCATTTGAAGTGCTTTTCAATTACAGGGTCATTTAGCTCAAAAAATCAGTAAGTGTATGAAAAATATCAAATGAAGTCAGAAAGGGTTGAAAATTGATGATGTGGCTTTCAATGGTGCATTTTGACCACACAAAAAGCGTGCAGTTCAAATAAGTTCAAGAAAATGAAATGCCTTATGTAACCGATGAGTTTCTGTCCGAAACCCCGATACGTCGAAAGAGACTGACCGTTCTATACTCAAAGTGCATCCTACATTTGCCGCAACCCTCTAAACTTTTTAGCACATGCTATGTGGGTGAAATGATGATACCATGCCAACTTTCAACATGTTCAGACTTCATTTGAAGTGCTTTTCAATTTCAGGGTCATTTAGCTAAAAAAATCAGTAAATGCATGAAAAATATCAAATTAAGTCAGATAGGGTTGAAAATTTATGATTTGGCTTTGAATGGTGCAGTTTGAACACACAAAAAGCCTGGAGTTCAAATAAGTTCAAGAAAATGAAATGCCTTTTGTAACCGATGAGTTTCCGTCCGAAACCCCGATACTTCGAAAGAGACTGTCCGTTTTGTACGCGGAGTGCATCCTGCTTTTCTCGTAACGCTCTCAACTTTTTAACACGTGCTATGTGGGTGAAATGATGATACCATGCCAACTTCCGACCTTTTCAGACTTGATTTGATGTGCTTTTATATTTCAGGGTCATATAGCTCAAAAAAAATCTGTAAATGCATGAAAAATATCAAATGAACTCAGAACGGGTTGAAAATGGATGATGTGGCTTTGAATGGTGAAGTTTGAACAAACAAAAAGCCTGGAGTTCAAATAAGTTCAAGAAAATGAAATGCCTTTTTTAACCGATGAGTTTCCGTCCGAAACCCCGATACTTCGAAACACACTATCCGTTTTGTACGCATAGTGCATCCTGCTTTTGCCGTAACCCTCTCAATTTTTTAGCACATGGTATGTGGGTGAAAGTATGAAACCATGCCAACTTTCAACTTTTTCAGACTTCATTTGAAGTGCTTTTCAGTTTCAGGGTCATTAAGCTCAAAAAAATCAGTAAATGCATGAAAAATATTAAATGAAGTCAGAAAGGGATGAAAATTTATGATGTGGCTTTGAATGGTGCATTTTGAACAAAATGAAGTTTCGTAACCGATGAGTTTCCGTCCGAAACTCCGATACTTCGAAAGTGACTGTCCGTTTTGTACGCGAAGTCAGATAGAGTGAAGTCAGATAGAGTTGAAAATTGAAGTCAGATAGAGGTGAAAATTGATGATGTGGCTTTAATGGTGCATTTTGAACGCTCAAAAAGCCTGGATTGAAATAAGTTCAAGAAAATGAAATGCCTTTTGTAACCGATGAGTTTTCGTCTGAAACCCCGATACTTCGAAAGAGACTGTCCGTATTGTACGCGGAGTGCATCCTGCTTTTGTCGTAACCCTCTCAAATTTTAAACACATGCTATGTGGATGAAATGATGATACCATGACAACTTTCAACCTTTTCAGACTTGATTTGATGTGCTTTTAAATTTCAGGGTCATTTAGCTCAAAAAATGAGTAAATGCATGAAAAATATCAAATGAACTCACAAAGGGTTGAAAATGGATGATGTGGCTTTGAATGGTGCATTTTGAACACACAAAAAGCCAGGAATTCAAATAAGTTCAAGAAAATGAAATGCCTTTTGTAACCGATGAGTTTCTGTCCGAAACCCCGATACATCGACAAAGACTGACTGTTTTGTATGCCAAGTGCATCCTGCTTTTGCCATAACCTCTCAACTTTTTAGCCATGCTATGTGGGTGAAATGATGATACCATGCCAACTTTCAAGAAAATGAAGTCAGAAAGGGTTGAAAACTGATTATGTGTCTTTGAATGGTGCATTTTGAACACACAAAAAGCCTAGCGTTCAAATAAGTTGAAGAAAATGAAATGCCTTTTGTAACCGATGAGTTTCCATCCGAAACCTCGATAATTCGAAAGAGACTGTCCGTTTTGAACGCGAAGTACATGCTGCTTTCGCTGTAACCCTCTCAACTTTTCAGCACATGCTATGTTGGTGAAATCATGATACCATGCCAAATTTCAACCTTTTCAGACATCATTTGAAGTGCTTTTCAATTTCAGGGTCATATAGCTCAAAAAAATCAGTAAATGCATGAAAAATATCAAATGAAGTCAGATAGGGTTGAAATTGATGATGTGGCTTTGAATGGTGCATTTTGAACGCACAAAAAGCCTGGAGTTCAAATAAGTTCAAGAAAATGAAATGCCTTTTGTAACCGATGAGTTTCCGACCGAAACCCCGATACTTCTAAAGAGACTGTTTGTTTTGTACGCGAAGTGCATCCTACTTTTGTCGTAAGTCTCTTAACTTTTTCGCACATGCTATGCGGGTGAAATGATGATACCATGCCAACTTTCAACTTTTTCAGACTTCATTTGAAGTGCTTTTCAATTACAGGGTCATTTAGCTCAAAAAATCAGTAAATCTATGAAAAATATCAAATGAAGTCAGAAACGGTTGAAAATTGATGATGTGGCTTTCAATGGTGCATTTTGACCACACAAAAAGTCTGGAGTTTAAATAAGTCCAAGAAAATGAAATGCCTTTCGTAACCGATGAGTTTCCGTCCGAAACTCCGATACTTCGAAAGTGACTGTCCATTTTGTACACGAAGTGCATCCTGCTTTTTCGCTAACTCTCTCAACTTTTTAGCTCGTGCTATGTGGGTGAAATGATGATACCATGCCAACTTTCAACATTTTTAGACTTCATTTGAAGTGCTTTTCAATTTCAGGGTCATTTAGCTCAAAAAAATCAGTAAGTGCATGAAAAATATCAAGTGAAGTCAGATAGAGTTGAAAATTGATGATGTGGCTTTAATGGTGCATTTTGAACGCTCAAAAAGCCTGGATTGAAATAAGTTCAAGAAAATGAAATGCCTTTTGTAACCGATGAGTTTCCGTCCGAAACGTCGATACTTGGAAAGAGATTGTCCGTTTTGTACGCGGAGTGCATCCTGCTATTGTCGTAACCCTCTCAACTTTTTAACACATGCTATGTGGGTCAAATGATGATACCATGCCAACTTTCAACCTTTTCAGACTTGATTTGATGTGCTTTTAAATTTCAGGGTCATTTACCTCAAAAAAATCAGTAAATGCATGAAAAATATCAAATGAACTCGGAACGGGTTGAAAATGGATGACATGGCTTTGAATGGTGCATTTTGAACACACAAAAAGCCTGGAGTTCAAATAAGTTCAAGAAAATGAAATGCCTTTTGTAACCGATGAGTTTCCGTCCGAAACCCCGATACTTCGAAACAGACTATCCGTTTTGTACGCGTAGTGCATCCTGCTTTTGCCGTAACCCTCTCAATTTTTTAGCACATGGTATGTGGGTGAAATTATGAAACCATGCCGACTTTCAACTTTTTCAGACTTCATTTGAAGTGCTTTTCAGTTTCAGGGTCATTTAGCTCAAAAAAATCAATAAATGCATGAAAAATATCAAATGAAGTCAGAAAGGGATAAAAATTTATGATGTGGCTTTGAATGGTGCATTTTGAACACACAAAAAGTCTGGAGTTTAAATAAGTCCAACAAAATGAAATGCCTTTCGTAACCGATGAGTTTCCGTCCGAAACTCCGATACTTCGAAAGTGACTGTCCGTTTTGTACGCGAAGTGCATCCTGCTTTTGCCGTAACCCTCTCAACTTTTTAGCTCACGCTATGTGGGTGAAATGATGATACCATGCCAACTTTGAACCTTTTTAGACTTCATTTGAAGTGCTTTTCAATTTCAGGGTCATTTAGCTCAAAAAAATCAGTAAATGCATGAAAAATATCAAGTGAAGTCAGATAGAGTTGAAAATTGATGATGTGGCTTTAATGGTGCATTTTGAACACACAAAAAGCCTGGAGTTGAATTAAGTCCAAGAAAATGAAATGCCTTTCGTAACCGATGAGTTTCCGTCCGAAACTCCGATACTTCGAAAGTGACTATCCGTTTTGTATGCGAAGTGCATCCTGCTTTTGCCGTAACCCTCTCAACTTTTTAGCTCATGCTATGTGGGTGAAATGATGATACCATGCCAACTTTGAACCTTTTTAGACTTCATTTGAAGTGCTTTTCAATTTCAGGGTCATTTAGCTCAAAAAAATCAGTAAATGCATGAAAAATATCAAGTGAAGTCAGATAGAGTTGAAAATTGGTGATGTGGCTTTAATGGTGCATTTTGAACACACAAAAAGCCTGGAGTTGAAATAAGTTCAAGAAAATGAAATGCCTTTTGTAACCGATGAGTTTCCGTCCGAAACCCCGATACTTCGACAAAGACTGACTGTTTTGTATGCCAAGTGCATCCTGCTTTTGCCATAACCTCTCAACTTTTTAGCACATGATCTGTGGGTGAAATGATGATACCATGCCAACTTTCAACCTTTTCAGACTTCATTTGAAGTGCTCTTCAATTTCAGGGTAATTTAGCTCAAAAAAAATCAGTAAAGGCATGAAAATATCAAATGAAGTCAGAAAGGGTTGAAAACTGATTATGTGTCTTTGAATGGTGCATTTTGAACACACCAAAAGCCTAGCGTTCAAATAAGTTGAAGAAAATGAAATGCCTTTTGTAACCGATGAGTTTCCATCCGAAACCTCGATAATTCGAAAGAGACTATCCGTTTTGAACGCGAAATACATGCTGCTTTCGCTGTAATCCTCTCAACTTTTCAGCACATGCTATGTTGGTGAAATGATGATACCATGCCAAATTTCAACCTTTTCAGACTTCATTTGAAGTGCTTTTCAATTTCAGGGTCATTTAGCTAAAAAAATCAGTAAATGCATGAAAAATATCAAATTAAGTCAGATAGGGTTGAAAATTTATGATTTGGCTTTGAATGGTGCATTTTGAACACACAAAAAGCCTGGAGTTGAAATAAGTTCAAGAAAATGAAATGCCTTTTGTAACCGATGAGTTTCTGTCCGAAACCCCGATACTTCGAAAGAGACTGTCCGTTTTGTACGCGGAGTGCATCCTGCTTTTGTCGTAACCCTCTCGTCTTTTTAACACATGCTATGTGGGTGAAATGATGATACCATGCCAACTTTCAACATTTTTAGACTTGATTTGATGTGCTTTTAAATTTCAGGGTCATTTAGCTCAAAAAAAAGTAAATGCATGAAAAATATCAAATGAACTCAGAACGGGTTGAAAATGGATGATGTGGCTTTGAATGGTGCATTTTGAACACACAAAAAGCCTGGAGTTCAAATAAGTTCAAGAAAATGAAATGCCTTTTGTAACCGATGACTTTCCGTCCGATACCCCGATACTTCGAAACAGACTATCCGTTTTTTACGCGTAGTGCATCCTTCTTTTGCCGTAACCCTCTCAATTTTTTAGCACATGGTATGTGGGTGAAATTATGAAACCATGCCAACTTTCAACTTTTTCAGACTTCATTTGAAGTGCTTTTCAGTTTTAGGGTCATTTAGCTCAAAAAAATCAGTAAATGCATGAAAACTATCAAATGAACTCAGAAAGGGATGAAAATTTATGATGTGGCTTTGAATGGTGCATTTTGAACACACAAAAAGTCTGGAGTTTAAATAAGTCCAACAAAATGAAATGCCTTTCGTAACCGATGAGTTTCCGTCCGAAACTCCGATACTTCCAAAGTGACTGTCCGTTTTGTACGCGAAGTGCATCCTGATTTTGCCGTAACCCTCTCAACTTTTTAGCTCATGCTACGTGGGTGAAATGATGATACCATGCCAACTTTGAACCTTTTTAGACTTCATTTGAAGTGCTTTTCAATTTCTGGGTCATTTAGCTCAAAAAAATCAGTAAATGCATGAAAAATATCAAGTGAAGTCAGATAGAGTTGAAAATTGATGATGTGGCTTTAATGGTGCATTTTGAACACACAAAAATCCTGGAGTTGAATTAAGTCCAAGAAAATGAAATGCTTTTCGTAACCGATGAGTTTCCGTGCGAAACTCCGATACTTCGAAAGTGACTGTCCGTTTTGTACGCGAAGTGCATCCTGCTTTTGCCGTACCCCTCTCAACTTTTTAGCTCATGCTATGTGGGTGAAATGAGGATACCATGCCAACTATGAACCTTTTTAGACTTCATTTGAAGTGCTTTTCAATTTCAGGGTCAATTAGCTCAAAAAAATCAGTAAATGCATGAAAAATATCAAGTGAAGTCAGATAGAGTTGAAAATTGATGATGTGGCTTTAATGGTGCATTTTGAACACACAAAAAGCCTGGAGTTGAAATAAGTTCAAGAAAATGAAATGCCTTTTGTAACCGATGAGTTTCCGTCCGAAACCCGGATACTTCGACAAAGACTGACTGTTTTGTATGCCAAGTGCATCCTGCTTTTGCCATAACCTCTCAACTTTTTAGCACATGCTATGTGGGTGAAATGATGATACCATGCCAACTTTCAACCTTTTCAGACTTCATTTGAAGTGCTCTTCAATTTCAAGGTCATTTAGCTCAAAAAAAAATCAGTAAAGGCATGAAAATATCAAATGAAGTCACAAAGGGTTGAAAACTGATTATGTGTCTTTGAATGGTGCATTTTGAACGCACAAAAAGCCTAGCGTTCAAATAAGTTGAAGAAAATGAAATGCCTTTTGTAACCGATGAGTTTCCATCCGAAACCTCGATAATTCGAAAGAGACTGTCCGTTTTGAACGCGAAGTACATGCTGCTTTCGCTATAACCCTCTCAACTTTTCAGCACATGCTATGTTGGTGAAATGATGATACCATGCCAAATTTCAACCTTTTCAGACTTCATTTGAAGTGCTTTTCAATTTCAGGGTCATTTAGCTAAAAAAATCAGTAAATGCATGAAAAATATCAAATTAAGTCAGATAGGGTTGAAAATTTATGATTTGGCTTTGAATGGTGCATTTTGAACACACAAAAAGCCTCGAGTTGAAATAAGTTCAAGAAAATGAAATGCCTTTTGTAACCGATGAGTTTCCGTCCGAAACCCCGATACTTCGAAAGAGACTGTCCGTTTTGTACGCGGAGTGCATCCTGCTTTTGTCGTAACCCTCTCATCTTTTTAACACAAGCTATGTGGGTGAAATGATGATACCATGCCAACTTTCAACCTTTTCAGACTTGATTTGATGTGCTTTTAAATTTCAGGGTCATTTAGCTAAAAAAAAACAGTAAATGCATGAAAAATATCAAATGAACTCAGAACGGGTTGAAAATGGATGATGTGGCTTTGAATGGTGCATTTTGAACACACAAAAAGCCTGGAGTTCAAATAAGTTCAAGAAAATGAAATTCCTTTTGTAACCGATGACTTTCCGTCCGAAACCCTGATACTTCGAAACAGACTATCCGTTTTTTACGCGTAGTGCATCCTGCTTTTGCCGTAACCCTCTCAATTTTTTAGCACATAGTATGTGGGTGAAATTATGAAACCATGCCAACTTTCAACTTTTTCAGACTTCATTTGAAGTGCTTTTCAGTTTTAGGGTCATTTAGCTCAAAAAATCAGGAAATGCATGAAAAATATCAAATGAAGTCAGAAAGGGATGAAAATTTATGATGTGGCTTTGAATGGTGCATTTTGAACACACAAAAAGTCTGGAGTTTAAATAAGTCCAACAAAATGAAATGCCTTTCGTAACCGATGAGTTTCCGTCCAAAACTCCGATACTTCGAAAGTGACTGTCCGTTTTGTACGCGAAGTGCGTCCTGCTTTTGCCGTAACCCTCTCAACTTTTTAGCTCATGCTATGTGGCTGAAATGATGATACCATGCCAACTTTGAACCTTTTTAGACTTCATTTGAAGTGCTTTTCAATTTCAGGGTCATTTAGCTCAAAAAAACAGTAAATGCATGAAAAATATCAAGTGAAGTCAGATAGAGTTGAAAATTGATGATGTGGCTTTAATGGTGCATTTTGAACACACAAAAAGCCTGGAGTTGAATTAAGTTCAAGAAAATGAAATGCCTTTGGTAACCGATGAGTTTCCGTCCGAAACCCCGATACTTCGAAAGAGACTGTCCGTTTTGTACGCGGAGTGCATCCTGCTTTTGTCGTAACCCTCTCATCTTTTTAACACATGTTATGTGGGTGAAATGATGATACCATGCCAACTTTCAACCTTTCCAGAGTTGATTTGATGTGCTTTTAAATTTCAGGGTCATTTAGCTCAAAAAAATCAGTAAATGCATGAAAAATATCAAATGAACTCAGAACGGGTTGAAAATGGATGATGTGGCTTTGAATGGTGCATTTTGAACACACAAAAAGCCTGGAGTTCAAATAAGTTCAAGAAAATGAAATGCCTTTGGTAACCGATGAGTTTCCGTCCGAAACCCCGATACTTCGAAACAGACTATCCGTTTTGTACGCGTAGTGCATCCTGCTTTTGCCTTAACCCTCTCAATTTTTTAGCACATGGTATGTGGGTGAAATTATGAAACCATGCCAACTTTCAACTTTTTCAGACTTCATTTGAAGTGCTTTTCAGTTTCAGGGTCATTTAGCTCAAAAAAATTAGTAAATGCATGAAAAATATCAAATGAAGTCAGAAAGGGATGAAAATTTATGATGTGGCTTTGAATGGTGCATTTTGAACACACAAAAAGCGTGGAGTTCAAATAAGTTCAAGAAAATGAAATGCCTTTTGTAACCGATGACTTTCCGTCCGAAACCCCGATACTTCGAAACAGACTATCCGTTTTTTACGCGTAGTGCATCCTGCTTTTGCCGTAACCCTCTCAATTTTTTAGCACATGGTATGTGGGTGAAATTATGAAACCATGCCAACTTTCAACTTTTTCAGACTTCATTTGAAGTGCTTTTCAGTTTTAGGGTCATTTAGCTCAAAAAATCAGTAAATGCATGAAAAATATCAAATGAAGTCAGAAAGGGATGAAAATTTATGATGTGGCTTTGAATGGAGCATTTTGAACACACAAAAAGTCTGGAGTTTAAATAAGTCCAACAAAATGAAATGCCTTTCGTAACCGATGAGTTTCCGTCCGAAACTCCGATACTTCGAAAGTGACTGTCTGTTTTGTACGCGAAGTGCATCCTGCTTTTGCCGTAACCCTCTCAACTTTTTAGCTCATGCTATGTGGCTGAAATGATGATACCATGCCAACTTTGAACCTTTTTAGACTTCATTTGAAGTGCTTTTCAATTTCAGGGTCATTTAGCTCAAAAAACAGTAAATGCATGAAAAATATCAAGTGAAGTCAGATAGAGATGAAAATTGATGATGTGGCTTTAATGGTGCATTTTGAACACACAAAAAGCCTGGAGTTGAATTAAGTTCAAGAAAATGAAATGCCTTTGGTAACCGATGAGTTTCCGTCCGAAACCCCGATACTTCGAAAGAGACTGTCCGTTTTGTACGCGGAGTGCATCCTGCTTTTGTCGTAACCCTCTCAACTTTTTAACACATGCTATGTGGGTGAAATGATGATACCATGCCAACTTTCAACCTTTTCAGACTTGATTTGATGTGCTTTTAAATTTCAGGGTCATTTAGCTCAAAAAAAATCAGTAAATGCATGAAAAATATCAAATGAACTCAGAACGGGTTGAAAATGGATGATGTGGCTTTTAATGGTGCATTTTGAACACACAAAAAGCCTGGAGTTCAAATAAGTTCAAGAAAATGAAATGCCTTTTGTAACCGATGAGTTTCCGTCCGAAACCCCGATACTTCAAAACAGACTATCCGTTTTGTACGCGTAGTGCATCCTGCTTTTGCCGTAACCCTCTCAATTTTTTAGCACATGGTATGTGGGTGAAATTATGAAACCATGCCAACTTTCAACTTTTTCAGACTTCATTTGAAGTGCTTTTCAGTTTCAGGGTCATTTAGCTCAAAAAAATTAGTAAATGCATGAAAAAAATCAAATGAAGTCAGAAAGGGATGAAAATTTATGATGTGGCTTTGAATGGTGCATTTTGAACACACAAAAAGTCTGGAGTTTAAATAAGTCCAACAAAATGAAATGCCTTTCGTAACCGATGAGTTTCCGTCCGAAACTCCGATACTTCGAAAGTGACTGTCCGTTTTGTACGCGAAGTGCATCCTGCTTTTGCCGTAACCCTCTCAACTTTTTAGCTCATGCTATGTGGGTGAAATGATGATACCATGCCAACTTTGAACCTTTTTAGACTTCATTTGAAGTGCTTTTCAATTTCAGGGTCATTTAGCTGAAAAAAATCAGTAAATGCATGAAAGATATCAAGTGAAGTCAGATAGAGTTGAAAATTGATGATGTGGCTTTAATGGTGCATTTTGAACACACAAAAAGCCTGGAGTTGAAATAAGTTCAAGCAAATGAAATGCCTTTTGTAACCGATGAGTTTCCGTCCGAAACCCCGATACTTCGAAAGAGACTGTCCGTTTTGTACGCGGAGTGCATCCTGCTTTTGTCGTAACCCTCTCAACTTTTTAACACATGCTATGTGGGTGAAATGATGATACCATGCCAACTTTCAACCTTTTCAGACTTGATCTGATGTGCCTTTGAATTTCAGGGTCATTTAGCTCAAAAAAATCAGTAAATGCATGAAAAATAACAAATGAACTCATAACGGGTTGAAAATGGATGATGTGGCTTTGAATGGTGCATTTTGAACACACAAAAAGCCTGGAGTTCAAATAAGTTCAAGAAAATGAAATGCCTTTTGTAACCGATGAGTTTCCGTCCGAAACCGCGATACTTCGACAAAGACTGACTGTTTTGGATGCCAAGTGCATCCTGCTTTTGCCATAACCTCTCAACTTTTTAGGACATGCTATGTGGGTGAAATGATGATACCATGCCAACTTTCAACCTTTTCAGACTTCATTGAAGTGCTCTTCAATTTCAGGGTCATTTAGCTCAAAAAAAATCAGTAAAGGCATGAAAATATCAAATGAAGTCAGAAAGGGTTGAAAACTGATTATGTGTCTTTGAATGGTGCATTTTGAACACACAAAAAGCCTAGCGTTCAAATAACTTGAAGAAAATGAAATGCCTTTTGTAACCGATGAGTTTCCATCCGGAACCTCGATAATTCGAAAGAGACTGTCCGTTTTAAACGCGAAGTACATGCTGCTTTCGCTGTAACCCTCTCAACTTTTCAGCACATGCTATGTTGGTGAAATGATGATACCATGCCAAATTTCAACCTTTTCAGACTTCATTTGAAGTGCTTTTCAATTTCAGGGTCATTTAGCTAAAAAAATCAGTAAATGCATGAAAAATATCAAATTAAGTCAGATAGGGTTGAAAATTTATGATTTGGCTTTGAATGGTGCATTTTGAACACACAAAAAGCCTGGAGTTGAAATAAGTTCAAGCAAATGAAATGCCTTTTGTAAGCGATGAGTTTCCGTCCGAAACCCTGATACTTCGAAAGAGACTGTCCGTTTTGTACGCGGAGTGCATCCTTCTTTTGTCGTACCCCTCTCAACTTTTTAACACATGTTATGTGGGTGAAATGATGATACCATGCCAACTTTCAACCTTTTCAGACTTGATTTGATGTGCTTTTAAATTTCAGGGTCATTTAGCTCAAAAAAATCGGTAAATGCATGAAAAATATCAAATGAACTCAGAACGGGTTGAAAATGGATGATGTGGCTTTGAATGGTGCATTATGAACACACAAAAAGCCTGGAGTTCAAATAAGTTCAAGAAAATGAAATGCCTTTTGTAACCGATGAGTTTCCGTCCGAAACCGCGATACTTCGACAAAGACTGACTGTTTTGTATGCCAAGTGCATCCTGCTTTTGCCATAACCTCTCAAGTTTTTAGCACATGCTATGTGGGTGAAATGATGATACCATGCCAACTTTCAACCTTTTCAGACTTCATTTGAAGTGCTCTTCAATTTTAGGTGTCTTTGAATGGTGCATTTTGAACACACAAAAAGCCTAGCGTTCAAATAACTTGAAGAAAATGAAATGCCTTTGGTAACCGATGAGTTTCCTTCCGGAACCTCGATAATTCGAAAGAGACTGTCCGTTTTGAACGCGAAGTACATGCTGCTTTCGCTGTAACCCTCACAACTTTTCAGCACATGCTATGTTGGTGAAATGATGATACCATGCCAAATTTCACCCTTTTCAGACTTCATTTGAAGTGCTTTTCAATTTCAGGGTCATTTAGCTAAAAAAATCAGTAAATGCATGAAAAATATCAAATTAAGTCAGATAGGGTTGAAAATTTATGATTTGGCCTTGAATGGTGCATTTTGAACACACAAAAAGCCTGGAGTTGAAATAAGTTCAAGCAAATGAAATGCCTTTTGTAACCGATGAGTTTCCGCCCGAAACCCGGATACTTCGAAAGAGACTGTCCGTTTTGTACGCGGAGTGCATCCTGCTTTTGTCGTAAACCTCTCAACTTTTTAACACATGCTATGTGGGTGAAATGATGATACCATGCCAACTTTCAACCTTTTCAGACTTGATTTGATGTGCTTTTAAATTTCAGGGTCATTGAGCTCAAAAAAATCAGTAAATGCATGAAAAATATCAAATGAACTCAGAACGGGTTGAAAATGGATGATGTGGCTTTGAATGGTGCATTTTGAACACACAAAAAGCCTGGAGTTCAAATAAGTTCAAGAAAATGAAATGCCTTTTGTAACCGATGAGTTTCCGTCTGAAACCCTGATACTTTGACAAAGAGTGACTGTTTTGTATGCCAAGTGCATCCTGCTTTTGCCATAACCTCTCAAGTTTTTAGCACATGCTATGTGGCTGAAATGATGATACCATGCCAACTTTCAACCTTTTCAGACTTCATTTGAAGTGCTCTTCAATTTTAGGGTCATTTAGCTCAAAAAAAATCAGTAAAGGCATGAAAATATCAAATGAAGTCAGAAAGGGTTGAAAACTGATTATGTGTCTTTGAATGGTGCATTTTGAACACACAAAAAGCCTAGCGTTCAAATAACTTGAAGAAAATGAAATGCCTTTTGTAACCGATGAGTTTCCATCCGGAACCTCGATAATTCGAAAGAGACTGTCCGTTTTAAACGCGAAGTACATGCTGCTTTCGCTGTAACCCTCTCAACTTTTCAGCACATGCTATGTTGGTGAAATGATGATACCATGCCAAATTTCAACCTTTTCAGACTTCATTTGAAGTGCTTTTCAATTTCAGGGTCATTTAGCTAAAAAAATCAGTCAATGCATGAAAAATATCAAATTAAGTCAGATAGGGTTGAAAATTTATGATTTGGCTTTGAATGGTGCATTTTGAACACACAAAAAGCCTGGAGTTGAAATAAGTTCAAGCAAATGAAATGCCTTTTGTAACCGATGAGTTTCCGCCCGAAACCCTGATACTTCGAAAGAGACTGTCCGTTTTGTACGCGGAGTGCATCCTTCTTTTGTCGTAAACCTCTCAACTTTTTAACACATGCTATGTGGGTGCAATGATGATACCATGCCAACTTTCAACCTTTTCAGACTTGATTTGATGTGCTTTTAAATTTCAGGGTCATTGAGCTCAAAAAAACAGTAAATGCATGAAAAATATCAAATGAACTCAGAACGGGTTGAAAATGGATGATGTGGCTTTGAACAGTGCATTTTGAACACACAAAAAGCCTGGAGTTCAAATAAGTTCAAGAAAATGAAATGCCTTTTGTAACCGATGAGTTTCCGTCTGAAACCCTGATGCTTTGACAAAGAGTGACTGTTTTGTATGCCAAGTGCATCCTGCTTTTGCCATAACCTCTCAAGTTTTTAGCACATGCTATGTGGCTGAAATGATGATACCATGCCAACTTTCAACCTTTTCAGACTTCATTTGAAGTGCTCTTCAATTTTAGGGTCATTTAGCTCAAAAAAAATCAGTAAAGGCATGAAAATATCAAATGAAGTCAGAAAGGGTTGAAAACTGATTATGTGTCTTTGAATGGTGCATTTTGAACACACAAAAAGCCTAGCGTTCAAATAACTTGAAGAAAATGAAATGCCTTTTGTAACCGATGAGTTTCCATCCGGAACCTCGATAATTCGAAAGAGACTGTCCGTTTTAAACGCAAAGTACATGCTGCTTTCGCTGTAACCCTCTCAACTTTTCAGCACATGCTATGTTGGTGAAATGATGATACCATGCCAAATTTCAACCTTTTCAGACTTCATTTGAAGTGCTTTTCAATTTCAGGGTCATTTAGCTAAAAAATTCAGTAAATGCATGAAAAATATCAAATTAAGTCAGATAGGGTTGAAAATTTATGATTTGGCTTTGAATGGTGCATTTTGAACACACAAAAAGCCTGGAGTTGAAATAAGTTCAAGCAAATGAAATGCCTTTTGTAACCGATGAGTTTCCGTCCGAAACCCTGATACTTCGAAAGAGACTGTCCGTTTTGTACGCGGAGTGCATCCTTCTTTTGTCGTAACCCTCTCAACTTTTTAACACATGTTATGTGGGTGAAATGATGATACCATGCCAACTTTCAACCTTTTCAGACTTGATTTGATGTGCTTTTAAATTTCAGGGTCATTTAGCTCAAAAAAATCGGTAAATGCATGAAAAATATCAAATGAACTCAGAACGGGTTGAAAATGGATGATGTGGCTTTGAATGGTGCATTTTGAACACACAAAAAGCCTGGAGTTCAAATAAGTTCAAGAAAATGAAATGCCTTTTGTAACCGATGAGTTTCCGTCCGAAACCACGATACTTCGACAAAGACTGACTGTTTTGTATGCCAAGTGCGTCCTGCTTTTGCCATAACCTCTCAAGTTTTTAGCACATGCTATGTGGGTGAAATGATGATACCATTCCAACTTTCAACCTTTTCAGACTTCATTTGAAGTGCTCTTCAATTTTAGGTGTCTTTGAATGGTGCATTTTGAACACACAAAAAGCCTAGCGTTCAAATAACTTGAAGAAAATGAAATGCCTTTGGTAACCGATGAGTTTCCTTCCGGAACCTCGATAATTCGAAAGAGACTGTCCGTTTTGAACGCGAAGTACATGCTGCTTTCGCTGTAACCCTCACAACTTTTCAGCACATGCTATGTTGGTGAAATGATGATACCATGCCAAATTTCACCCGTTTCAGACTTCATTTGAAGTGCTTTTCAATTTCAGGGTCATTTAGCTAAAAAAATCAGTAAATGCATGAAAAATATCAAATTAAGTCAGATAGGATTGAAAATTTATGATTTGGCCTTGAATGGTGCATTTTGAACACACAAAAAGCCTGGAGTTGAAATAAGTTCAAGCAAATGAAATGCCTTTTGTAACCGATGAGTTTCCGCCCGAAACCCGGATACTTCGAAAGAGACTGTCCGTTTTGTACGCGGAGTGCATCCTGCTTTTGTCGTAAACCTCTCAACTTTTTAACACATGCTATGTGGGTGAAATGATGATACCATGCCAACTTTCAACCTTTTCAGACTTGATTTGATGTGCTTTGAAATTTCAGGGTCATGTAGCTCAAAAAAATCAGTAAATGCATGAAAAATATCAAATGAACTCAGAACGGGTTGAAAATGGATGATGTGGCTTTGAATGGTGCATTTTGAACACACAAAAAGCCTGGAGTTCAAATAAGTTCAAGAAAATGAAATGCCTTTTGTAACCGATGAGTTTCCGTCTGAAACCCTGATACTTCGACAAAGAGTGACTGTTTTGTATGCCAAGTGCATCCTGCTTTTGCCATAACCTCTCAAGTTTTTAGCACATGCTATGTGGCTGAAATGATGATACCATGCCAACTTTCAACCTTTTCAGACTTCATTTGAAGTGCTCTTCAATTTTAGGGTCATTTAGCTAAAAAAAAATCAGTAAAGGCATGAAAATATCAAATGAAGTCAGAAAGGGTTGAAAACTGATTATGTGTCTTTGAATGGTGCATTTTGAACACACAAAAAGCCTAGCGTTCAAATAACTTGAAGAAAATGAAATGCCTTTTGTAACCGATGAGTTTCCATCCGGAACCTCGATAATTCGAAAGAGACTGTCCGTTTCGAACGCGAAGTACATGCTGCTTTCGCTGTAACCCTCTCAACTTTTCAGCACATGCTATGTTGGTGAAATGATGATACCATGCCAAATTTCAACCTTTTCAGACTTCATTTGAAGTGCTTTTCAATTTCAGGGTCATTTAGCTAAAAAAATCAGTCAATGCATGAAAAATATCAAATTAAGTCAGATAGGGTTGAAAATTTATGATTTGGCTTTGAATGGTGCATTTTGAACACACAAAAAGCCTGGAGTTGAAATAAGTTCAGGCAAATGAAATGCCTTTTGTAACCGATGAGTTTCCGTCCGAAACCCTGATACTTCGAAAGAGACTGTCCGTTTTGTACGCGGAGTGCATCCTTCTTTTGTCGTAACCCTCTCAACTTTTTAACACATGCTATGTGGGTGAAATGATGATACCATGCCAACTTTCAACCTTTTCAGACTTGATTTGATGTGCTTTTAAATTTCAGGGTCATTTAGCTCAAAAAAATCAGTAAATGCATGAAAAATATCAAATGAACTCAGAACGGGTTGAAAATGGATGATGAGGCTTTGAATGGTGCATTTTGAACACATAAAAAGCCTGGAGTTCAAATAAGTTCAAGAAAATGAAATGCCTTTTGTAACCGATGAGTTTCCGTCCGAAACCGCGATACTTCGACAAAGACTGACTGTTTTGTATCCCAAGTGCATCCTGCTTTTGCCATAACCTCTCAAGTTTTTAGCACATGCTATGTGGGTGAAATGATGATACGATGCCAACTTTCAACCTTTTCAGACTTCATTTGAAGTGCTCTTCAATTTTAGGTGTCTTTGAATGGTGCATTTTGAACACACAAAAAGCCTAGCGTTCAAATAACTTGAAGAAAATGAAATGCCTTTGGTAACCGATGAGTTTCCATCCGGAACCTCGATAATTCGAAAGAGACTGTCCGTTTTGAACGCGAAGTACATGCTGCTTTCGCTGTAACCCTCTCAACTTTTCAGCACATGCTATGTTGGTGAAATGATGAAACCATGCCAAATTTCACCCTTTTCAGACTTCATTTGAAGTGCTTTTCAATTTCAGGGTCATTTAGCTAAAAAAATCAGTAAATGCATGAAAAATATCAAATTAAGTCAGATAGGGTTGAAAATTTATGATTTGGCCTTGAATGGTGCATTTTGAACACACAAAAAGCCTGGAGTTGAAATAAGTTCAAGCAAATGAAATGCCTTTTGTAACCGATGAGTTTCCGCCCGAAACCCGGATACTTCGAAAGAGACTGTCCGTTTTGTACGCGGAGTGCATCCTGCTTTTGTCGTAAACCTCTCAACTTTTTAACACATGCTATGTGGGTGAAATGATGATACCATGCCAACTTTCAACCTTTTCAGACTTGATTTGATGTGCTTTTATATTTCAGGGTCATTTAGCTCAAAAAAATCAGTAAATGCATGAAAAATATCAAATGAACTCAGAACGGGTTCAAAATGGATGATGTGGCTTTGAATGGTGCATTTTGAACACACAAAAAGCCTGGAGTTCAAATAAGTTCAAGAAAATGAAATGCCTTTTGTAACCGATGAGTTTCCGTCTGAAACCCCGATACTTCGACAAAGAGTGACTGTTTTGTATGCCAAGTGCATCCTGCTTTTGCCATAACCTCTCAAGTTTTTAGCACATTCTATGTGGCTGAAATGATGATACCATGCCAACTTTTAACCTTTTCAGACTTCATTTGAAGTGCTCTTCAATTTTAGGGTCATTTTGCTCAAAAAAAATCAGTAAAGGCATGAAAATATCAAATGAAGTCAGAAAGGGTTGAAAACTGATTATGTGCCTTTGAATGGTGCATTTTGAACACACAAAAAGCCTAGCGTTCAAATAACTTGAAGAAAATGAAATGCCTTTTGTAACCGATGAGTTTCCATTCGGAACCTCGATAATTCGAAAGAGACTGTCCGTTTTGAACGCGAAGTACATGCTGCTTTCGCTGTAACCCTCTCAACTTTTCAGCACATGCTATGTTGGTGAAATGATGATACCATGCCAAATTTTTACCTTTTCAGACTTCATTTGAAGTGCTTTTCAATTTCAGGGTCATTTAGCTAAAAAAATCAGTAAATGCATGAAAAATATCAAATTAAGTCAGATAGGGTTGAAAATTTATGATTTGGCTTTGAATGGTGCATTTTGAACACACAAAAAGCCTGGAGTTGAAATAAGTTCAAGCAAATGAAATGCCTTTGGTAACCGATGAGTTTCCGTCCGAAACCCCGATACTTCGAAAGAGATTGTCCGTTTTGTACGCGGAGTGCATCCTGCTTTTGTCGTAACCCTCTCAACTTTTTAACACATGCTATGTGGGTGAAATGATGATACCATGCCAACTTTCAACCTTTTCAGACTTGATTTGATGTGCTTTTAAATTTCAGGGTCATTTAGCTAAAAAAATCAGTAAATGCATGAAGTATATCAAATGAACTCAGAACGGGTTGAAAATGGATGATGTGGCTTTGAATGGTGCATTTTGAACACACAAAAAGCCTGGAGTTCAAATAAGTTCAAGAAAATGAAATGCCTTTTGTAACCGATGAGTTTCCGTCCGAAACCCCGATACTTCAAAACAGACTATCCGTTTTGTACGCGTAGTGCATCCTGCTTTTGCCGTAACCCTCTCAATTTTTTAGCACATGGTATGTGGGTGAAATTATGAAACCATGCCAACTTTCAACTTTTTCAGACTTCATTTGAAGTGCTTTTCAGTTTCAGGGTCATTTAGCTCAAAAAAAATAGTAAATGCATGAAAAATATCAAATGAAGTCAGAAAGGGATGAAAATTTATGATGTGGCTTTGAATGGTGCATTTTGAACACACAAAAAGTCTGGAGTTTAAATAAGTCCAACAAAATGAAATGCCTTTCGTAACCGATGAGTTTCCGTCCGAAACTCCGATACTTCGAAAGTGACTGTCCGTTTTGTACGCGAAGTGCATCCCGCCTTTGCCGTAACCCTCTCAACTTTTTAGCTCATGCTATGTGGGTGAAATGATGATACCATGCCAACTTTGAACCTTTTTAGACTTCATTTGAAGTGCTTTTCAATTTCAGGGTCATTTAGCTCAAAAAAATCAGTAAATGCATGAAAGATATCAAGTGAAGTCAGATAGAGTTGAAAATTGATGATGTGGCTTTAATGGTGCATTTTGAACACACAAAAAGCCTGGAGTTGAAATAAGTTCAAGCAAATGAAATGCCTTTTGTAACCGATGAGTTTCCGTCCGAAACCCCGATACTTCGAAAGAGACTGTCCGTTTTGTACGCGGAGTGCATCCTGCTTTTGTCGTAACCCTCTCAACTTTTTAACACATGCTATGTGGGTGAAATGATGATACCATGCCAACTTTCAACCTTTTCAGACTTGATCTGATGTGCCTTTGAATTTCAGGGTCATTTAGCTCAAAAAAATCAGTAAATGCATGAAAAATAACAAATGAACTCATAACGGGTTGAAAATGGATGATGTGGCTTTGAATGGTGCATTTTGAACACACAAAAAGCCTGGAGTTCAAATAAGTTCAAGAAAATGAAATGCCTTTTGTAACCGATGAGTTTCCGTCCGAAACCGCGATACTTCGACAAAGACTGACTGTTTTGGATGCCAAGTGCATCCTGCTTTTGCCATAACCTCTCAACTTTTTAGCACATGCTATGTGGGTGAAATGATGATACCATGCCAACTTTCAACCTTTTCAGACTTCATTTGAAGTGCTCTTCAATTTCAGGGTCATTTAGCTCAAAAAAAATCAGTAAAGGCATGAAAATATCAAATGAAGTCAGAAAGGGTTGAAAACTGATTATGTGTCTTTGAATGGTGCATTTTGAACACACAAAAAGCCTAGCGTTCAAATAACTTGAAGAAAATGAAATGCCTTTTGTAACCGATGAGTTTCCATCCGGAACCTCGATAATTCGAAAGAGACTGTCCGTTTTGAACGCGAAGTACATGCTGCTTTCGCTGTAACCCTCTCAACTTTTCAGCACATGCTATGTTGGTGAAATGATGATACCATGCCAAATTTCAACCTTTTCAGACTTCATTTGAAGTGCTTTTCAATTTCAGGGTCATTTAGCTAAAAAAATCAGTAAATGAATGAAAAATATCAAATTAAGTCAGATAGGGTTGAAAATTTATGATTTGGCTTTGAATGGTGCATTTTGAACACACAAAAAGCCTGGAGTTGAAATAAGTTCAAGCAAATGAAATGCCTTTTGTAACCGATGAGTTTCCGTCCGAAACCCTGATACTTCGAAAGAGACTGTCCGTTTTGTACGCGGAGTGCATCCTTCTTTTGTCGTAACCCTCTCAACTTTTTAACACATGCTATGTGGGTGAAATGATGATACCATGCCAACTTTCAACCTTTTCAGACTTGATTTGATGTGCTTTTAAATTTCAGGGTCATTTAGCTCAAAAAAATCGGTAAATGCATGAAAAATATCAAATGAACTCAGAACGGGTTGAAAATGGATGATGTGGCTTTGAATGGTGCATTTTGAACACACAAAAAGCCTGGAGTTCAAATAAGTTCAAGAAAATGAAATGCCTTTTGTAACCGATGAGTTTCCGTCCGAAACCGCGATACTTCGACAAAGACTGACTGTTTTGTATGCCAAGTGCATCCTGCTTTTGCCATAACCTCTCAAGTTTTTAGCACATGCTATGTGGGTGAAATGATGATACCATGCCAACTTTCAACCTTTTCAGACTTCATTTGAAGTGCTCTTCAATTTTAGGTGTCTTTGAATGGTGCATTTTGAACACACAAAAAGCCTAGCGTTCAAATAACTTGAAGAAAATGAAATGCCTTTGGTAACCGATGAGTATCCATCCGGAACCTCGATAATTCGAAAGAGACTGTCCGTTTTGAACGCGAAGTACATGCTGCTTTCGCTGTAGCCCTCTCAACTTTTCAGCACATGCTATGTTGGTGAAATGATGATACCATGCCAAATTTCACCCTTTTCAGACTTCATTTGAAGTGCTTTTCAATTTCAGGGTCATTTAGCTAAAAAAATCAGTAAATGCATGAAAAATATCAAATTAAGTCAGATAGGGTTGAAAATTTATGATTTGGCTTTGAATGGTGCATTTTGAACACACAAAAAGCCTGGAGTTGAAATAAGTTCAAGCAAATGAAATGCCTTTTGTAAGCGATGAGTTTCCGTCCGAAACCCGGATACTTCGAAAGAGACTGTCCGTTTTGTACGCGGAGTGCATCCTGCTTTTGTCGTAAACCTCTGAACTTTTTAACACATGCTATGTGGGTGAAATGATGATACCATGCCAACTTTCAACCTTTTCAGACTTGATTTGATGTGCTTTTAAATTTCAGGGTCATTTAGCTCAAAAAAATCAGTAAATGCATGAAAAATATCAAATGAACTCAGAACGGGTTGAAAATGGATGATGTGGCTTTGAATGGTGCATTTTGAACACACAAAAAGCCTGGAGTTCAAATAAGTTCAAGAAAATGAAATGCCTTTTGTAACCGATGAGTTTCCGTCTGAAACCCCGATACTTCGACAAAGAGTGACTGTTTTGTATGCCAAGTGCATCCTGCTTTTGCCATAACCTCTCAAGTTTTTAACACATGCTATGTGGCTGAAATGATGATACCATGCCAACTTTCAACCTTTTCAGACTTCATTTGAAGTGCTCTTCAATTTTAGGGTCATTTAGCTCAAAAAAAATCAGTAAAGGCATGAAAATATCAAATGAAGTCAGAAAGGGTTGAAAACTGATTATGTGTCTTTGAATGGTGCATTTTGAACACACAAAAAGCCTAGCGTTCAAATAACTTGAAGAAAATGAAATGCCTTTTGTAACCGATGAGTTTCCATCCGGAACCTCGATAATTCGAAAGAGACTGTCCGTTTTGAACGCGAAGTACATGCTGCTTTCGCTGTAACCCTCTCAACTTTTCAGCACATGCTATGTTGGTGAAATGATGATACCATGCCAAATTTCAACCTTTTCAGACTTCATTTGAAGTGCTTTTCAATTTCAGGGTCATTTAGCTAAAAAAATCAGTCAATGCATGAAAAATATCAAATTAAGTCAGATAGGGTTGAAAATTTATGATTTGGCTTTGAATGGTGCATTTTGAACACACAAAAAGCCTGGAGTTGAAATAAGTTCAAGCAAATGAAATGCCTTTTGTAACCGATGAGTTTCCGTCCGAAACCCTGATACTTCGAAAGAGACTGTCCGTTTTGTACGCGGAGTGCATCCTTCTTTTGTCGTAACCCTCTCAACTTTTTAACACATGCTATGTGGGTGAAATGATGATACCATGCCAACTTTCAACCTTTTTAGACTTGATTTGATGTGCTTTTAAATTTCAGGGTCATTTAGCTCAAAAAAATCAGTAAATGCTTGAAAAATATCAAATGAACTCAGAACGGGTTGAAAATGGATGATGTGGCTTTGAATGGTGCATTTTGAAAACACAAAAAGCCTGGAGTTTAAATAAGTTCAAGAAAATGAAATGCCTTTTGTAACCGATGAGTTTCCGTCCGAAACCGCGATACTTCGACAAAGACTGACTGTTTTGTATGCCAAGTGCATCCTGCTTTTGCCATAACCTCTCAAGTTTTTAGCACATGCTATGTGGCTGAAATGATGATACCATCCCAACTTTCAACCTTTTCAGACTTCATTTGAAGTGCTCTTCAATTTTAGGTGTCTTTGAATGGTGCATTTTGAACACACAAAAAGCCTAGCGTTCAAATAACTTGAAGAAAATGAAATGCCTTTTGTAACCGATGAGTTTCCATCCGGAACCTCGATAATTCGAAAGAGACTGTCCGTTTTGAACGCGAAGTACATGCTGCTTTCGCTGTAACCCTCTCAACTTTTCAGCACATGCTATGTTGGTGAAATGATGATACCATGCCAAATTTGAACCTTTTCAGACTTCATTTGAAGTGCTTTTCAATTTCAGGGTCATTTAGCTAAAAAAATCAGTAAATGCATGAAAAATATCAAATTAAGTCAGATAGGGTTGAAAATTTATGATTTGGCTTTGAATGGTGCATTTTGAACACACAAAAAGCCTGGAGTTGAAATAAGTTCAAGCAAATGAAATGCCTTTTGTAACCGATGAGTTTCCGTCCGAAACCCTGATACTTCGAAAGAGACTGTCCGTTTTGTACGCGGAGTGCATCCTGCTTTTGTCATAACCCTCTCAACCTTTTAACACATGCTATGTGGGTGAAATGATGATACCATGCCAGCTTTCAACCTTTTCAGACTTGATCTGATGTGCTTTTGAATTTCAGGGTCATTTAGCTCAAAAAAATCAGTAAATGCATGAAAAATAACAAATGAACTCATAACGGGTTGAAAATGGATGATGTGGCTTTGAATGGTGCATTTTGAACACACAAAAAGCCTGGAGTTCAAATAAGTTCAAGAAAATGAAATGCCTTTTGTAACCGATGAGTTTCCGTCCGAAACCGCGATACTTCGACAAAGACTGACTGTTTTGTATGCCAAGTGCATCTTGCTTTTGCCATAACCTCTCAAGTTTTTAGCACATGCTATGTGGGTGAAATGATGATACCATGCGAAATTTCAACCTTTTCAGACTTCATTTGAAGTGCTCTTCAATTTTAGGTGTCTTTGAATGGTGCATTTTGAACACACAAAAAGCCTAGCGTTCAAATAACTTGAAGAAAATGAAATGCCTTTTGTAACCAATGAGTTTCCATCCGGAACCTCGATAATTCGAAAGAGACTGTCCGTTTTGAACGCGAAGTACATGCTGCTTTCGCTGTAACCCTCTCAACTTTTCAGCACATGCTATGTTGGTGAAATGATGATACCATGCCAAATTTCACCCTTTTCAGACTTCATTTGAAGTGCTTTTCAATTTCAGGGTCATTTAGCTAAAAAATCAGTAAATGCATGAAAAATATCAAATTAAGTCAGATAGGGTTGAAAATTTATGATTTGGCTTTGAATGGTGCATTTTAAACACACAAAAAGCCTGGAGTTGAAATAAGTTCAAGCAAATGAAATGCCTTTTGTAACCGATGAGTTTCCGTCCGAAACCCTGATACTTCGAAAGAGACTGTCCGTTTTGTACGCGGAGTGCATCCTGCTTTTGTCGTAACCCTCTCAACTTTTTAACACATGCTATGTGGGTGAAATGATGATACCATGCCAACTTTCAACCTTTTCAGACTTGATTTGATGTGCTTTTAAATTTCAGGGTCATTTAGCTCAAAAAAAATCAGTAAATGCATGAAAAATATCAAATGAACTCAGAACGGGTTGAAAATGGATGATGTGGCTTTGAATGGTGCATTTTGAACACACAAAAAGCCTGGAGTTCAAATAAGTTCAAGAAAATGAAATGCCTTTTGTAACCGATGAGTTTCCGTCTGAAACCCCGATACTTCGACAAAGAGTGACTGTTTTGTATGCCAAGTGCATCCTGCTTTTGCCATAACCTCTCAAGTTTTTAGCACATGCTATGTGGCTGAAATGATGATACCATGCCAACTTTCAACCTTTTCAGACTTCATTTGAAGTGCTCCTCAATTTTAGGGTCATTTAGCTCAAAAAAAATCAGTAAAGGCATGAAAATATCAAATGAAGTCAGAAAGGGTTGAAAACTGATTATGTGTCTTTGAATGGTGCATTTTGAACACACAAAAAGCCTAGCGTTCAAATAACTTGAAGAAAATGAAATGCCTTTTGTAACCGATGAGTTTCCATCCGGAACCTCGATAATTCGAAAGAGACTGTCCGTTTTGAACGCGAAGTACATGCTGCTTTCGCTGTAACCCTCTCAACTTTTTAGCACATGCTATGTTGGTGAAATGATGATACCATGCCAAATTTCAACCTTTTCAGACTTCATTTGAAGTGCTTTTCAATTTCAGGGTCATTTAGCTAAAAAATTCAGTAAATGCATGAAAAATATCAAATTAAGTCACATAGGGTTGAAAATTTATGATTTGGCTTTGAATGGTGCATTTTGAACACACAAAAAGCCTGGAGTTGAAATAAGTTCAAGCAAATGAAATGCCTTTTGTAACCGATGAGTTTCCGTCCGAAACCCTGATACTTCGAAAGAGACTGTCCGTTTTGTACGCGGAGTGCATCCTGCTTTTGTCGTAACCCTCTCAACTTTTTAACACATGCTATGTGGGTGAAATGATGATACCATGCCAACTTTCAACCTTTTCAGACTTGATCTGATGTGCTTTTGAATTTCAGGGTCATTTAGCTCAAAAAAATCAGTAAATGCATGAAAAATAACAAATGAACTCATAACGGGTTGAAAATGGATGATGTGGCTTTGAATGGTGCATTTTGAACACACAAAAAGCCTGGAGTTCAAATAAGTTCAAGAAAATGAAATGCCTTTTGTAACCGATGAGTTTCCGTCCGAAACCGCGATACTTTGACAAAGACTGACTGTTTTGTATGCCAAGTGCATCTTGCTTTTGCCATAACCTCTCAAGTTTTTAGCACATGCTATGTGGGTGAAATGATGATACCATGCCAAATTTCAACCTTTTCAGACTTCATTTGAAGTGCTCTTCAATTTTAGGTGTCTTTGAATGGTGCATTTTGAACACACAAAAAGCCTAGCGTTCAAATAACTTGAAGAAAATGAAATGCCTTTTGTAACCGATGAGTTTCCATCCGGAACCTCGATAATTCGAAAGAGACTGTCCGTTTTGAACGCGAAGTACATGCTGCTTTCGCTGTAACCCTCTCAACTTTTCAGCACATGCTATGTTGGTGAAATGATGATACCATGCCAAATTTCACCCTTTTCAGACTTCATTTGAAGTGCTTTTCAATTTCAGGGTCATTTAGCTAAAAAAATCAGTAAATGCATGAAAAATATCAAATTAAGTCAGATAGGGTTGAAAATTTATGATTTTGCTTTGAATGGTGCATTTTGAACAGACAAAAAGCCTGGAGTTGAAATAAGTTCAAGCAAATGAAATGCCTTTTGAAACCGATGAGTTTCCGTCCGAAACCCTGATACTTCGAAAGAGACTGTCCGTTTTGTACGCGGAGTGCATCCTGCTTTTGTCGTAACCCTCTCAACTTTTTAACACATGCTATGTGGGTGAAATAATGATACCATGCCAACTTTCAACCTTTTCAGACTTGATTTGATGTGCTTTTAAATTTCAGGGTCATATAGCTCAAAAAAATCAGTAAATGCATGAAAAATATCAAATGAACTCAGAACGGGTTGAAAATGGATGATGTGGCTTTGAATGGTGCATTTTGAACACACAAAAAGCCTGGAGTTCAAATAAGTTCAAGAAAATGAAATGCCTTTTGTAACCGATGAGTTTCCGTCTGAAACCCCGATACTTCGACAAAGAGTGACTGTTTTGTATGCCAAGTGCATCCTGCTTTTGCCATAACCTCTCAAGTTTTTAGCACATGCTATGTGGCTGAAATGATGATACCATGCCAACTTTCAACCTTTTCAGACTTCATTTGAAGTGCTCTTCAATTTTAGGGTCATTTAGCTCAAAAAAAATCAGTAAAGGCATGAAAATATCAAATGAAGTCAGAAAGGGTTGAAAACTGATTATGTGTCTTTGAATGGTGCATTTTGAACACACAAAAAGCCTAGCGTTCAAATAACTTGAAGAAAATGAAATGCCTTTTGTAACCGATGAGTTTCCATCCGGAACCTCGATAATTCGAAAGAGACTGTCCGTTTTGAACGCGAAGTACATCCTGCTTTCGATGTAACCCTCTCAACTTTTCAGCACATGCTATGTTGGTGAAATGATGATACCATGCCAAATTTCAACCTTTTCAGACTTCATTTGAAGTGCTTTTCAATTTCAGGGTCATTTAGCTAAAAAATTCAGTAAATGCATGAAAAATATCAAATTAAGTCAGATAGGGTTGAAAATTTATGATTTGGCTTTGAATGGTGCATTTTGAACACACAAAAAGCCTGGAGTTGAAATAAGTTCAAGCAAATGAAATGCCTTTTGTAACCGATGAGTTTCCGTCCGAAACCCTGATACTTCGAAAGAGACTGTCCGTTTTGTACGCGGAGTGCATCCTGCTTTTGTCGTAACCCTCTCAACTTTTTAACACATGCTATGTGGGTGAAATGATGATACCGTGCCAACTTTCAACCTTTTCAGACTTGATCTGATGTGCTTTTGAATTTCAGGGTCATTTAGCTCAAAAAAATCAGTAAATGCATGAAAAATAACAAATGAACTCATAACGGGTTGAAAATGGATGATATGGCTTTGAATGGTGCATTTTGAACACACAAAAAGCCTGGAGTTCAAATAAGTTCAAGAAAATGAAATGCCTTTTGTAACCGATGAGTTTCCGTCCGAAACCGCGATACTTCGACAAAGACTGACTGTTTTGTATGCCAAGTGCATCCTGCTTTTGCCATAACCTCTCAACTTTTCAGCACATGCTATGTTGGTGAAATGATGATACCATGCCAAATTTCAACCTTTTCAGACTTCATTTGAAGTGCTTTTCAATTTCAGGGTCATTTGGCTCAAAAAAAATCAGTAAATCCATGAAAAATATCAAATCAAGTTAGGTAGGGTTGAAAATTGATGATGTGGCTTTGAATGGTGCATTTTGAACACACAAAAAGCCTGGAGTACAAATAAGTTCAGGAAAATGAAATGCCTTTTGTAACCGATGAGTTTCCGTCCGAAACCCTGATACTTCTAAAGAGACTGTTTGTTTTGTACGCGAAGTGCATCCTACTTTTGTCGTAAGTCTCTTAACTTTTACGCACATGCTATGCGGGTGAAATGATGATACCATGCCAACTTTCAACTTTTTCAGACCTCATTTGAAGTGCTTTTCAATTAAGGGGTCATTTAGCTCAAAAAATCAGTAAATGTATGAAAAATATCAAATGAAGTAAGAAAGGGTTGAAAATCTATGATGTGGCTTCAATGGTGCATTTTGACCACACAAAAAGCCTGCAGTTCAAATAAGTTCAAGAAAATGAAATGCCTTTTGTAACCGATGAGTTTCCGTCCGAAACCCCGATACTTCGAAAGAGACTGTCCGTTTTGTACGCGGAGTGCATCCTGCTTTTGTCGTAACCCTCTCAACTTTTTAACACATGCTATGTGGGTGAAATGATGATACCATGCCAACTTTCAACCTTTTCAGACTTGATTTGATGTGCTTTTAAATTTCAGGGTCATTTAGCTCAAAAAAATCAGTAAATGCATGAAAAATATCAAATGAACTCAGAACGGGTTGAAAATGGATGATGTGGCGTTGAATGGTGCATTTTGAACACACAAAAATCCTGGAGTTCAAATAAGTTCAAGAAAATACAATGCCTTTTGTAACCGATTAGTTTCCGTCCGAAACCCCGATACTTCGAAACACACTATCCGTTTTGTACGCGTAGTGCATCGTGCTTTTGCCGTAACCCTCTCAATTTTTTAGCACATGGTATGTGGGTGAAATTATGAAACCATGCCAACTTTCAACTTTTTCAGACTTCATTTGAAGTGCTTTTCAGTTTCAGGGTCATTTAGCTCAAAAAAAATCATTAAAAATATCAAATGAAGTCAGAAAGGGATGAAAATTTATGATGTGGCTTTGAATGGTGCATTTTGAACACACAAAAAGTCTGTAGTTTAAATAAGTCCAAGAAAATGAAATGCCTTTCGTAACGGATGAGTTTCCGTCCGAAACTCCGATACTTCGAAAGTGACTGTCCGTTTTGTCCGCGAAGTGCATCCTGCTTTTGCCGTAACCCTCTCAACTTTTTAGCTCATCCTATGTGGGTGAAATGATGATACCATGCCAACTTTGCACCATTTTAGACTTCATTTTAAGTGCTTTTCAATTTCAGGGTCATTTAGCTCAAAAAAATCAGTAAATGCATGAAAAATATCAAGTGAAGTCAGATAGAGTTGAAAATTGATGATGTGGCTTTAATGGTGCATTTTGAACACACAAAAAGCCTGGAGTTGAAATAAGTTCAAGAAAATGAAATGCCTTTTGTAATCGATGAGTTTCCATCCGAAACCCCGATACTTCGAAAGAGACTGTCCGTTTTGTACGCGGAGTGCATCCTGCTTTTGTCGTAACCCTCTCAACTTTTTAACACATGCTATGTGGGTGAAATTATGATACCATGCCAACTTTCAACCTTTTCAGACTTGATTTGATGTGCTTTTAAATTTCAGGGTCATTTAGCTAAAAAAAATCAGTAAATGCATGAAAAATATCAAATGAACTCAGAACGGGTTGAAAATGGATGATGTGGCTTTGAATGGTGCATTTTGAACACACAAAAAGCCTGGAGTTCAAATAAGTGCAAGAAAATGAAATGCCTTTTGTAACCGATGAGTTTCTGTCCGAAACCCTGATACTTCGACAAAGACTGACTGTTTTGTATGCCAAGTGCATCCTGCTTTTGCCATAACCTCTCAACTTTTTAGCACATGCTATGTGGGTGAAATGATGATACCATGCCAACTTTCAACCTTTTCAGACTTCATTTGAAGTGCTCTTCAATTTCAGGGTCATTTAGCTCAAAAAAAATTCAGTAAAGGCATGAAAATATCAAATGAAGTCAGAAAGGGTTGAAAACTGATTATGTGTCTTTGAATAGTGCATTTTGAACACACAAAAAGCCTAGCGTTCAAATAAGTTGAAGAAAATGAAACACCTTTTGTAACTGATGAGTTTCCATCTGAAACCTCGATAATTCGAAAGAGACTCTCCGTTTTGAACGCGAAGTACATGCTGCTTTCGCTGTAACCCTCTCAACTTTTCAGCACATGCTATGTTGGTGAAATGATGATACCATGCCAAATTTCAACCTTTTCAGACTTCATTTGAAGTGCTTTTCAATTTCAGGGTCATTTGGCTCAAAAAAAATCAGTATATGCATGAAAAATATCAAATCAAGTTAGGTAGGGTTGAAAATTGATGATGGTGCTTTGAGTGGTGCATTTTGAACGCACAAAAAGCCTGGAGTTCAAATAAGTTCAGGAAAATGAAATGCCTTTGGTAACCGATGAGTTTCCGTCCGAAACCCCGATACTTCTAAAGAGACTGTTTGTTTTGTACGCGAAGTGCATCCTACTTTTGTCGTAAGTCACTTAACTTATTCGCACATGCTATGCGGGTGAAATGATGATACCATGCCAACTTTCAACTTTTTCAGACTTCATTTGAAGTGCTTTTCAATTACAGGGTCATTTAGCTCAAAAAATCAGTAAATGTATGAAAAATATCAAATGAAGTAAGAAAGGGTTGAAAATTGATGATGTGGCTTTCAATGGTGCATTTTGACCACACAAAAAGCCTGCAGTTCAAATAAGTTCAGGAAAATGAAATGCCTTTTGTAACCGATGAGTTTCCGTCCGAAACCCCGATACTTCGAAAGAGACTGTCCGTTTTGTATGCGGAGTATATCCTGCTTTTGTCGTAACCCTCTCAAGTTTTTAACACATGCTATGTGGGTGAAATGATGATACCATGCCAACTTTCAACCTTTTCAGACTTGATTTGATGTGCTTTTAAATTTCAGGGTCATTTAGCTCAAAAAAATCAGTAAATGCATGAAAAATATCAAATGAACTCGGAACGGGTTGAAAATGGATGACATGGCTTTCAATGGTGCATTTTGAACACACAAAAAGCCTGGAGTTCAAACAAGTTCAAGAAAATGAAATGCCTTTTGTAACCGATGAGTTTCCGTCCGAAACCCCGATACTTCGAAACAGACTATCCGTTTTGTACGCGTAGTGCATCCTGCTTTTGCCGTAACCCTCTCAATTTTTTAGCACATGGTATGTGGGTGAAATTATGAAACCATGCCGACTTTCAACCTTTTCAGACTTCATTTGAAGTGTTTTTCAATTTCAGGGTCATTTAGCTCAAAAAAATCAGTAAATGCATGAAAAATATCAAGTGAAGTCAGATAGAGTTGAAAATTGATGATGTGGCTTTAATGGTGCATTTTGAACACACAAAAAGCCTGGAGTTGAAATAAGTTCAAGAAAATGAAATACCTTTTGTAACCGATGAGTTTCCGTCCGAAACCCCGATACTTCGAAAGAGACTGTCCGTTTTGTACGCGGAGTGCATCCAGCTTTTGTCGTAACCCTCTCAACTTTTTAACACATGCTATGTGGGTGAACTTATGATACCATGCCAACTTTCAACCTTTTCAGACTTGATTTGATGTGCTTTTAAATTTCAGGGTCATTTAGCTCAAAAAAATCACTAAATGCATGAAAAATATCAAATGAACTCAGAACGGGTTGAAAATGGATGATGTGGCTTTGAATGGTGCATTTTGACCACACAAAAAGCCTGGAGTTCAAATAAGTGCAAGAAAATGAAATGCCTTTTGTAACCGATGAGTTTCTGTCCGAAACCCTGATACTTCGACAAAGACTGACTGTTTTGTATGCCAAGTGCATCCTGCTTTTGCCATAACCTCTCAACTTTTTAGCACATGCTATGTGGGTGCAATGATGATACCATGCCAACTTTCAACCTTTTCAGACTTCATTTGAAGTGCTCTTCAATTTCAGGGTCATTTAGCTCA
Source organism: Hordeum marinum (assembly GCA_022496015.1). NCBI lineage: Eukaryota > Viridiplantae > Streptophyta > Magnoliopsida > Poales > Poaceae > Hordeum > Hordeum marinum. Next base: position 562,032,949 of record CM039678.1, read on the forward strand.
AAAAAAATTCAGTAAAGGCATGAAAATATCAAATGAAGTCAGAAAGGGTTGAAAACTGATTATGTGTCTTTGAATAGTGCATTTTGAACACACAAAAAGCCTAGCGTTCAAATAAGTTGAAGAAAATGAAACACCTTTTGTAACTGATGAGTTTCCATCTGAAACCTCGATAATTCGAAAGAGACTCTCCGTTTTGAACGCGAAGTACATGCTGCTTTCGCTGTAACCCTCTCAACTTTTCAGCACATGCTATGTTGGTGAAATGATGATACCATGCCAAATTTCAACCTTTTCAGACTTCATTTGAAGTGCTTTTCAATTTCAGGGTCATTTGGCTCAAAAAAAATCAGTATATGCATGAAAAATATCAAATCAAGTTAGGTAGGGTTGAAAATTGATGATGGTGCTTTGAGTGGTGCATTTTGAACGCACAAAAAGCCTGGAGTTCAAATAAGTTCAGGAAAATGAAATGCCTTTGGTAACCGATGAGTTTCCGTCCGAAACCCCGATACTTCTAAAGAGACTGTTTGTTTTGTACGCGAAGTGCATCCTACTTTTGTCGTAAGTCACTTAACTTATTCGCACATGCTATGCGGGTGAAATGATGATACCATGCCAACTTTCAACTTTTTCAGACTTCATTTGAAGTGCTTTTCAATTACAGGGTCATTTAGCTCAAAAAATCAGTAAATGTCTGAAAAATATCAAATGAAGTAAGAAAGGGTTGAAAATTGATGATGTGGCTTTCAATGGTGCATTTTGACCACACAAAAAGCCTGCAGTTCAAATAAGTTCAGGAAAATGAAATGCCTTTTGTAACCGATGAGTTTCCGTCCGAAACCCCGATACTTCGAAAGAGACTGTCCGTTTTGTATGCGGAGTATATCCTGCTTTTGTCGTAACCCTCTCAAGTTTTTAACACATGCTATGTGGGTGAAATGATGATACCATGCCAACTTTCAACCTTTTCAGACTTGATTTGATGTGCTTTTAAATTTCAGGGTCATTTAGCTCAAAAAAATCAGTAAATGCATGAAAAATATCAAATGAACTCGGAACGGGTTGAAAATGGATGACATGGCTTTCAATGGTGCATTTTGAACACACAAAAAGCCTGGAGTTCAAACAAGTTCAAGAAAATGAAATGCCTTTTGTAACCGATGAGTTTCCGTCCGAAACCCCGATACTTCGAAACAGACTATCCGTTTTGTACGCGTAGTGCATCCTGCTTTTGCCGTAACCCTCTCAATTTTTTAGCACATGGTATGTGGGTGAAATTATGAAACCATGCCGACTTTCAACTTTTTCAGACTTCATTTGAAGTGCTTTTCAATTTCAGGGTCATTTAGCTCAAAAAAATCAGTAAATGCATGAAAAATATCAAGTGAAGTCAGATAGAGTTGAAAATTGATGATGTGGCTTTAATGGTGCATTTTGAACACACAAAAAGCCTGGAGTTGAAATAAGTTCAAGAAAATGAAATGCCTTTTGTAACCGATGAGTTTCCGTCCGAAACCCCGATACTTCGAAAGAGACTGTCCGTTTTGTACGCGGAGTGCATCCAGCTTTTGTCGTAACCCTCTCAACTTTTTAACACATGCTATGTGGGTGAACTTATGATACCATGCCAACTTTCAACCTTTTCAGACTTGATTTGATGTGCTTTTAAATTTCAGGGTCATTTAGCTCAAAAAAATCACTAAATGCATGAAAAATATCAAATGAACTCAGAACGGGTTGAAAATGGATGATGTGGCTTTGAATGGTGCATTTTGACCACACAAAAAGCCTGGAGTTCAAATAAGTTCAAGAAAATGAAATGCCTTTTGTAACCGATGAGTTTCCGTCCGAAACCCCGATACTTCGACAAAGAATGACTGTTTTGTATGCCAAGTGCATCCTGCTTTTGCCATAACCTCTCAACTTTTTAGCACATGCTATGTGGGTGAAATGATGATACCATGCCAACTTTCAACCTTTTCAGACTTCATTTGAAGTGCTCTTCAATTTCAGGGTCATTTAGCTCAAAAGAAATTCAGTAAAGGCATGAAAATATCAAATGAAGTCAGAAAGGGTTGAAAACTGATTATGTGTCTTTGAATGGTGCATTTTGAACACAAAAAAAGCCTAGCGTTCAAATAAGTTCAAGAAAATGAAATGCCTTTTGTAACCGATGAGTTTCCATCCGAAACCTCGATAATTCGAAAGAGACGGTCCGTTTTGAACGCGAAGTACATGCTGCTTTCGCTGTAACCCTCTCAACTTTCCAGCACATGCTATGTTGGTGAAATGATGATACCACGCCAAATTTCAACCTTTTCAGACTTCATTTGAAGTGCTTTTCAATTTCCGGGTCATTTAGCTCAAAAAAATCAGTAAATGCATGAAAATATCAAATGAAGTCAGATAGGGTTGAAAATTGATGATGTGGCTTTGAATGGTGCATTTTGAACGCACAAAAAGCCTGGAGTTCAAATAAGTTCAGGAAAATGAAATGCCTTTGGTAACCGATGAGTTTCTGTCCGAAACCCCGATACTTCTAAAGAGACTGTTTGTTTTGTACGCGAAGTGCATCCTACTTTTGTCGTAAGTCTCTTAACTTATTCGCACATGCTATGCGGGTGAAATGATGATACCATGCCAAGTTTCAACTTTTTCAGACTTCATTTGAAGTGCTTTTCAATTACAGGGTCATTTAGCTCAAAAAATCAGTAAATGTATGAAAATATCAAATGAAGTCAGAAAGGGTTGAAAATTGATGATGTGGCTTTGAATGGTGCATTTTGAACGCACAAAAAGCCTGGAGTTCAAATAAATTCAGGAAAATGAAATGCCTTTTGTAACCTATGAGTTTCCGTCCGAAACCCCGATACTTCTAAAGAGACTGTTTGTTTTGTACGCGAAGTGCATCCTACTTTTGTCGTAACTCTGTTAACTTTTTCGCACATGCTATGCGGGTGAAATGATGATACCATGCCAACTTTCAACTTTTTCAGACTTCATTTGAAGTGCTTTTCAATTTCAAGGTCATTTCGCTCAAAAAATCAGTAAATGCATGAAAAATATCAAATGAAGTCAGATAGGGTTGAAAATTGATGATGTGGCTTTCAATGGTGCATTTTGACCACACAAAAAGCCTGAAGTTCAAATAAGTTCAAGAAAATGAAATGCCTTTTGTAACCTATGAGTTTCCGTCCTAAACCCCGATACTTCTAAAGAGACTGTTTGTTTTGTACGCGAAGTGCATCCTACTTTTGTCGTAAGTCTGTTAACTTTTCCGCACATGCGATGCGGGTGAAATGATGATACCATGCCAACTTTCAACTTTTTCAGACTTCATTTGAAGTGCTTTTCAATTACAGGGTCATTTAGCTCAAAAAATCAGTAAATGCATGAAAAATATCAAATGAAGTTAGAAAGGGTTGAAAATTGATGATGTGGCTTTCAATGGTGCATTTTGACGACATAAAAAGCCTGCAGTTCAAATAAGTTCAAGAAAATGAAATGCCTTTTGTAACCGATGAGTGTCCGTCTGGAACCCCGATACGTCGAAAGAGACTGACCGTTCTATACTCAAAGTGCATCCTAATTTTGCCGTAACCCTCTCAACTTTTTAGCACATGCTATGTGGGTGAAATGATGATACCATGCCAACTTTCAACCTGTTCAGACTTCATTTGAAGTGCTTTTCAATTTCAGGGTCATTTAGCTAAAAAAATCAGTAAATGCATGAAAATATCAAATGATGTCAGAACGGGTTGAAAACTTATTATGTGTCTTTGAGTGGTGCATTTTGAATACCCAAAAAGCCTAGCGTTCAAATAAGTTCAAGAAAATGAAATGCCTTTTGTAACCGATGAGTTTCCATCCGAAACCCCGATACTTCGAAAGAGACTGTCTGTTTTGTACGCGAAGTGCATCCTGGTTTCGTTGTAAGGCTCTCAACTTTTTAGCACATGCTATGCGGGTGAAATGATGATACCATGCCAAATTTCAACCTTTTCAGACTTCATTCGAAGTGCTTTTCAATTTTAGGGTCATTTAGTTGGAAAAAAATCAGTAAATGCATGAAAAATATCAAATAAAGTCAGAAAGGATTGAAAAGTGATGATGTTGCTTTTAATGGTGCATTTTGAACACACAAAAAGCCTGGAGTTCAAATAAGTTCAAACAAATGAAATGCCTTTTGTAACCGATGAGTTTCCGTCCGAAACCCCGATACATCGAAACACACTGTCCGTTTTGTACGCGCAGTGCATCCTTCTTTTGCCGTAACCCTCTCAATTTTTTAGCACATGCTATGTGGGTGAAATTATGATACCATGCCAACTTTCAACTTTTTCAGACTTCATTTGAAGTGCTTTTCAGTTTCAGGTTCATTTAGCTCAAAAAATAAGTAAATGCATGAAAAATATCAAATGAAGTCAGAAAGGGATGAAAATTTATGATGTGGCATTGAATGGTGCATTTTGAACACACAAAAAGTCTGGAGTTTAAATAATTCCAACAAAATGAAATGCCTTTCGTAACGGATGAGTTTCCGTCCGAAACTCCGATACTTCGAAGGTGACTATCCGTTTTGTACGCGAAGTGCATCCTGCTTTTGCCGTAACCCTCTCAACTTTTTAGCTCATGTTATGTGGGTGAAATGATGATACCATGCCAACTTTCAACCTTTTCAGACTTCATTTGAAGTGCTTTTCAATTTCAGGGTCGTTTAGCTCAAAAAAAATCAGTAAATGCACGAAAAATATCAAGTGAAGTCAGATAGAGTTGAAAATTGACGATGTGGCTTTAATGGTGCATTTTGAAATTAGAAAAATCCTGGAGTTCAAATAAGTTCAAGAAAATGAAATGCCTTTTGTAACCGATGAGTTTTCGTCTGAAACCCCGATACTTCGAAAGAGGTTGTCCGTTTTGTATGCGGAGTGCATCCTGCTTTTGTCGTAACCCTCTCAACTTTTTAACACATGCTATGTGGGTGAAATGATGATACCATGCCTACTTTCAACCTTTTTAGACTTGATCTGATGTGCTTTTTGAATTTCAGGGTCATTTAGATCAAAAAAATTAGTAAATGCATGAAAAATATCAAATGAACTCAGAACGGGTTGAAAATGGATGATGTGGCTTTGAATGGTGCATTTTGAACACACAAAAAGCCTTGAGTCCAAATAAGTTCAAGAAAATGAAATGCCTTTTGTAACCGATGAGTTTTCGTCCGAAACCCCGATACTTCGACAAAGACTGACTGTTTTGTACGCCAAGTGCATCCTGCTTTTGCCATAACCTCTCAACTTTTTAGCACATGCTATGTGGGTGAAATGATGATACCATGCCAACTTTCAACCTTTTCAGACTTTATTTGAAGTGCTCTTCAATTTCAGGGTCATTTAGCTCAAAAGAAAATCAGTAAAGGCATGAAAATATCAAATGAAGTCAGAAAGGGTTGAAAACTGATTATGTGTCTTTGAATGGTGCATTTTGAACACACAAAAAGCCTGGAGTTCAAATAAGTTCAAACAAATGAAATGCCTTTTGTAACCGATGAGTTTCCGTCCGAAACACCGATACTTCGAAATAGACTGTCCGTTTTGTACGCGCAGTGCATCCTGCTTTTGCCGTAACCCTCTCAATTTTTTAGCACATGCTATTGGGTGAAATTGTGATACCATGCCAACTTTCAAATTTTTCAGACTTCATTTGAAGTGCTTTTCAGTTTCAGGGTCATTTAGCTCAAAAAAATAAGTAAATGCATGAAAAATATCAAATGAAGTCAGAAAGGGATGGAAATTTATGATGTGCCATTGAATGGTGAATTTTGAACACACAAAAAGTCTGGAGTTTAAATAAGTCCATGAAAATGAAATGCCTTTCGTAACTGATGAGTTTCCGGCCGAACCTCTGATACTTCGAAAGTGACTGTCCGTTTTGTATGCGAAGTGCATCCTGCTTTTGCCGTAACCCTCTCAACTTTTTAGCTCATGCTATGTGGGTGAAATGATGATACCATGCCAACTTTAACCCTTTCCAGACTTCATTTGAAATGATTTTCAATTTCAGGGTCATTTAGCTCAAAAAATTCAGTAAATGCATGAAAAATATCAAGTGAAGTCAAAAAGGATTGAAAAGTGATGATGTTGCTTTTAATGGTGTATTTTGAACACACAAAAAGCCTGGAGTTCAAATAAGTTCAAACAAATGAAATGCCGTTTGTAACCGATGAGTTTTCGTCCGAAACCCCGATACTTCGAAACAGACTGTCCGTTTTGTACGCGCAGTGCATCCTGCTTTTGCCGTAACCCTCTAAATTTTTTAGCACATGCTATGTGGGTGAAATTATGATACCATGCCAACTTTCAACTTTGTCAGACTTTATTTGAAGTGCTTTTCAGTTTCAGGGTCATTTAGCTCAAAAAAATAAGTAAATGCATGAAGAATATCAAATGAAGTCAGAAAGGGGTGAAAATTTATGATGTGGCATTGAATGGTGCATTTTGAACACACAAAAAGTCTGGAGTTTACATAGGTCCAAGAAAATGAAATGCCTTTCGTAACTGATGAGTTTTCGTCCGAAACCCCGATACTTCGAAAGAGACTGTCCGTTTTGTACGCGGAGTGCATTCTGCTTTTGTCGTAACCCTCTCAACTTTTTAACACATGCTATGTGGGTGAAATGATGATATCATGCCAACTTTCAACCTTTTCAGACTTGATTTGATGTGCTTTTAAATTTTAGGGTCATTTAGCTCAAAAAAATAAGTAGATGCATGAAAAATATCAAATGAATTCAGAACGGGTTGAAAATGGATGATGTGGCTTTGAATGGTGCATTTTGAACACACAAAAAGCTTGGAGTTCAAATAAGTTCAAGAAAATGAAATGCCTTTTGTAACCGATGAGTTTCCGTCCGAAACCCCGATACTTCGACAAAGACTGACTGTTTTGTATGCCAAGTGCATCCTGCTTTTGCCATAACCTCTCAACTTTTTAGCACATGCTATGTGGGTGAAATGATGATACCATGCCAACTTTCAACCTTTTCAGACTTCATTTGAAGTGCTCTTCAATTTCAGGGTCATTTAGCTCAAAAAAAATTCAGTAAAGGCATGAAAATATCAAATGAAGTCAGAAAGGGTTGAAAACTGATTATGTGTCTTTGAATGGTGCATTTTGGACACACAAAAAGCCTAGCGTTCAAATAAGTTGAAGAAAATGAAATGCCTTATGTAACCGATGAGTTTCCATCCGAGACCTCGATAATTCGAAAGAGACTGTCCGTTTTGAACGCGAAGTACATGCTGCTTTCGCTGTAACCCTCTCAACTTTTCAGCACATGCTATGGTTGTGAAATGATGATACCATGCCAAATTTCAACCTTTTCAGACTTCATTTGAAGTGCTTTTCAATTTCAGGGTCATTTAGCTCAAAAAAATCAGTAAATGCATGAAAATATCAAATGAAGTCAGATAGGGTTGAAAATTGATGATGTGGCTTTGAATGGTGCATTTTGAACGTACAAAAAGCCTGGAGTTCAAATAAGTTCAGGAAAATGAAATGCCTTTGGTAACCGATGAGTTTCCGTCCGAAACCCCGATAGTTCTAAAGAGACTGTTTGTTTTGTACGCGAAGTGCATCCTACTTTTGTCATAAGTCTCTTAACTTTTTCGCACATGCTATGCGGGTGAAATGATGATACCATGCCAACTTTCAACTTTTTCAGACTTCATTTGAAGTTCTTTTCAATTATAGGGTCATTTAGCTCAAAAAATCCGTAAATGTATGAAAATATCAAATGAAGTCAGAAAGGGTTGAAAATTGATGATGTGGCTTTGAATGGTGCATTTTGAACGCACAAAAAGCTCGGAGTTCAAATAAGTTCAAACAAATGAAATGCCTTTTGTAACCGATGAGTTTCCGTCCGAAACACCGATACTTCGAAATAGACTGTCCGTTTTGTACGCGCAATGCATCCTGCTTTTGCCGTAACCCTCTCAACTTTTTAGCACATGCTAGTGGGTGAAATTGTGATACCATGCCAACTTTCAAATTTTTCAGACTTCATTTGAAGTGCTTTTCAGTTTCAGGGTCACTTAGCTCAAAAAAATAAGTAAATGCATGAAAAATATCAAATGAAGTCAGAAAGGGATGAAAATTTATGATGTGGCATTGAATGGTGCATTTTGAACACACAAAAAGTCTGGAGTTTAAATAAGTCCATGAAAATGAAATGCCTTTCGTAACTGATGAGTTTCCGGCCGAACCTCTGATACTTCGAAAGTGACTGTCCGTTTTGTATGCGAAGTGCATCCTGCTTTTGCCGTAACCCTCTCAACTTTTTAGCTCATGCTATGTGGGTGAAATGATGATACCATGCCAACTTTAACCCTTTTCAGACTTCATTTGAAATGATTTTCAATTTCAGGGTCATTTAGCTCAAAAAAATCGGTAAATGCATGAAAAATATCAAGTGAAGTCAAAAAGGATTGAAAAGTGATGATGTTGCTTTTAATGGTGCATTTTGAACACACAAAAAGCCTGGAGTTCAAATAAGTTCAAACAAATGAAATGCCGTTTGTAACCGATGAGTTTTCGTCCGAAACCCCGATACTTCGAAACAGACTGTCCGTTTTGTACGCGCAGTGCATCCTGCTTTTGCCGTAACCCTCTCAATTTTTTAGCACATGCTATGTGGGTGAAATTATGATACCATGCCAACTTTCAACTTTGTCAGACTTTATTTGAAGTGCTTTTCAGTTTCAGGGTCATTTAGCTCAAAAAAATAAGTAAATGCATGAAGAATATCAAATGAAGTCAGAAAGGGGTGAAAATTTATGATGTGGCATTGAATGGTGCATTTTGAACACACAAAAAGTCTGGAGTTTACATAGGTCCAAGAAAATGAAATGCCTTTCGTAACTGATGAGTTTTCGTCCGAAACCCCGATACTTCGAAAGAGACTGTCCGTTTTGTACGCGGAGTGCATCCTGCTTTTGTCGTAACCCTCTCAACTTTTTAACACATGCTATGTGGGTGAAATGATGATATCATGCCAACTTTCAACCTTTTCAGACTTGATTTGATGTGCTTTTAAATTTCAGGGTCATTTAGCTCAAAAAAATAAGTAGATGCATGAAAAATATCAAATGAATTCAGAACGGGTTGAAAATGGATGATGTGGCTTTGAATGGTGCATTTTGAACACACAAAAAGCCTGGAGTTCAAAAAAGTTCAAGAAAATGAAATGCCTTTTGTAACCGATGAGTTTCCGTCCGAAACCCCGATACTTCGACAAAGACTGACTGTTTTGTATGCCAAGTGCATCCTGCTTTTGCCATAACCTCTCAACTTTTTAGCACATGCTATGTGGGTGAAATGATGATACCATGCCAACTTTCAACATTTTCAGACTTCATTTGAAGTGCTCTTCAATTTCAGGGTCATTTAGCTCAAAAAAAATTCAGTAAAGGCATGAAAATATCAAATGAAGTCAGAAAGGGTTGAAAACTGATTATGTGTCTTTGAATGGTGCATTTTGGACACACAAAAAGCCTAGCGTTCAAATAAGTTGAAGAAAATGAAATGCCTTATGTAACCGATGAGTTTCCATCCGAAACCTCGATAATTCGAAAGAGACTGTCCGTTTTGAACGCGAAGTACATGCTGCTTTCGCTGTAACCCTCTCAACTTTTCAGCACATGCTATGGTTGTGAAATGATGATACCATGCCAAATTTCAACCTTTTCAGACTTCATTTGAAGTGCTTTTCAATTTCAGGGTCATTTAGCTCAAAAAAATCAGTAAATGCATGAAAATATCAAATGAAGTCAGATAGGGTTGAAAATTGATGATGTGGCTTTGAATGGTGCATTTTGAACGTACAAAAAGCCTGGAGTTCAAATAAGTTCAGGAAAATGAAATGCCTTTGGTAACCGATGAGTTTCCGTCCGAAACCCCGATAGTTCTAAAGAGACTGTTTGTTTTGTACGCGAAGTGCATCCTACTTTTGTCATAAGTCTCTTAACTTTTTCGCACATGCTATGCGGGTGAAATGATGATACCATGCCAACTTTCAACTTTTTCAGACTTCATTTGAAGTTCTTTTCAATTATAGGGTCATTTAGCTCAAAAAATCCGTAAATGTATGAAAATATCAAATGAAGTCAGAAAGGGTTGAAAATTGATGATGTGGCTTTGAATGGTGCATTTTGAACGCACAAAAAGCTCGGAGTTCAAATAAGTTCAAACAAATGAAATGCCTTTTGTAACCGATGAGTTTCCGTCCGAAACACCGATACTTCGAAATAGACTGTCCGTTTTGTACGCGCAATGCATCCTGCTTTTGCCGTAACCCTCTCAACTTTTTAGCACATGCTATTGGGTGAAATTGTGATACCATGCCAACTTTCAAATTTTTCAGACTTCATTTGAAGTGCTTTTCAGTTTCAGGGTCACTTAGCTCAAAAAAATAAGTAAATGCATGAAAAATATCAAATGAAGTCAGAAAGGGATGAAAATTTATGATGTGGCATTGAATGGTGCATTTTGAACACACAAAAAGTCTGGAGTTTAAATAAGTCCATGAAAATGAAATGCCTTTCGTAACTGATGAGTTTCCGGCCGAACCTCTGATACTTCGAAAGTGACTGTCCGTTTTGTATGCGAAGTGCATCCTGCTTTTGCCGTAACCCTCTCAACTTTTTAGCTCATGCTATGTGGGTGAAATGATGATACCATGCCAACTTTAACCCTTTTCAGACTTCATTTGAAATGATTTTCAATTTCAGGGTCATTTAGCTCAAAAAAATCGGTAAATGCATGAAAAATATCAAGTGAAGTCAAAAAGGATTGAAAAGTGATGATGTTGCTTTTAATGGTGCATTTTGAACACACAAAAAGCCTGGAGTTCAAATAAGTTCAAACAAATGAAATGCCGTTTGTAACCGATGAGTTTTCGTCCGAAACCCCGATACTTCGAAACAGACTGTCCGTTTTGTACGCGCAGTGCATCCTGCTTTTGCCGTAACCCTCTCAATTTTTTAGCACATGCTATGTGGGTGAAATTATGATACCATGCCAACTTTCAACTTTGTCAGACTTTATTTGAAGTGCTTTTCAGTTTCAGGGTCATTTAGCTCAAAAAAATAAGTAAATGCATGAAGAATATCAAATGAAGTCAGAAAGGGGTGAAAATTTATGATGTGGCATTGAATGGTGCATTTTGAACACACAAAAAGTCTGGAGTTTACATAGGTCCAAGAAAATGAAATGCCTTTCGTAACTGATGAGTTTTCGTCCGAAACCCCGATACTTCGAAAGAGACTGTCCGTTTTGTACGCGGAGTGCATCCTGCTTTTGTCGTAACCCTCTCAACTTTTTAACACATGCTATGTGGGTGAAATGATGATATCATGCCAACTTTCAACCTTTTCAGACTTGATTTGATGTGCTTTTAAATTTCAGGGTCATTTAGCTCAAAAAAATAAGTAGATGCATGAAAAATATCAAATGAATTCAGAACGGGTTGAAAATGGATGATGTGGCTTTGAATGGTGCATTTTGAACACACAAAAAGCCTGGAGTTCAAAAAAGTTCAAGAAAATGAAATGCCTTTTGTAACCGATGAGTTTCCGTCCGAAACCCCGATACTTCGACAAAGACTGACTGTTTTGTATGCCAAGTGCATCCTGCTTTTGCCATAACCTCTCAACTTTTTAGCACATGCTATGTGGGTGAAATGATGATACCATGCCAACTTTCAACATTTTCAGACTTCATTTGAAGTGCTCTTCAATTTCAGGGTCATTTAGCTCAAAAAAAATTCAGTAAAGGCATGAAAATATCAAATGAAGTCAGAAAGGGTTGAAAACTGATTATGTGTCTTTGAATGGTGCATTTTGGACACACAAAAAGCCTAGCGTTCAAATAAGTTGAAGAAAATGAAATGCCTTATGTAACCGATGAGTTTCCATCCGAAACCTCGATAATTCGAAAGAGACTGTCCGTTTTGAACGCGAAGTACATGCTGCTTTCGCTGTAACCCTCTCAACTTTTCAGCACATGCTATGGTTGTGAAATGATGATACCATGCCAAATTTCAACCTTTTCAGACTTCATTTGAAGTGCTTTTCAATTTCAGGGTCATTTAGCTCAAAAAAATCAGTAAATGCATGAAAATATCAAATGAAGTCAGATAGGGTTGAAAATTGATGATGTGGCTTTGAATGGTGCATTTTGAACGTACAAAAAGCCTGGAGTTCAAATAAGTTCAGGAAAATGAAATGCCTTTGGTAACCGATGAGTTTCCGTGCGAAACCCCGATAGTTCTAAAGAGACTGTTTGTTTTGTACGCGAAGTGCATCCTACTTTTGTCATAAGTCTCTTAACTTTTTCGCACATGCTATGCGGGTGAAATGATGATACCATGCCAACTTTCAACTTTTTCAGACTTCATTTGAAGTTCTTTTCAATTATAGGGTCATTTAGCTCAAAAAATCAGTAAATGTATGAAAATATCAAATGAAGTCAGAAAGGGTTGAAAATTGATGATGTGGCTTTGAATGGTGCATTTTGAACGCACAAAAAGCTCGGAGTTCAAATAAGTTCAGGAAAATGAAATGCCTTTTGTAACCGATGAGTTTCCGTCCCAAACCCCGATACTTCTAAAGAGACTGTTTGTTTTGTACGCGAAGTACATCCTACTTTTATCGTAAGTCTCTTAACTTTTTCGCACATGCTATGCGGGTGAAATGATGATACCATGCCAACTTTCAACTTTTTCAGACTTCATTTGAAGTGCTTTTTTAATTTCAGGGTCATTTAGCTGAAAAATCAGTAAATGCATGAAAAATATCAAATGAAGTCAGATAGGGTCGAAAATTGATGATGTGGCTTTCAATGGTGCATTTTGACCACACAAAAAGCCTGCAGTTCAAATAAGTTCAAGAAAATGAAATGCCTTTTGTAACCGATGAGTTTCTGTCCGAAACCCCGATACGTCGAAAGAGACTGACCGTTCTATACTCAAAGTGCATCCTAATTTTGCCGTAACCCTCTCAACTTTTTAGCACATGCTATTTGGGTGAAATGATGATACCATGCCAGCTTTCTACCTGTTCAGACTTCATTTGAAGTGCTTTTCAATTTCAGGGTCATTTAGCTAAAAAATCAGTAAATGCATGAAAAATATCAAATTAAGTCAGATAGGGTTGAAAATTGATGGTTTGGCTTTGAATGGTGCATTTCGAACACACAAAAAGCCTGGAGTTCAAATAAGTTCAAGAAAATGAAATGCCTTTTTAACCGATGAGTTTCCGTCCGAAACCCCGATACTTCGACAAAGACTGACTGTTTTGTATGCCAAGTGCATCCTGCTTTTGCCATAACCTCTCAACTTTTTAGCACATGCTATGTGGGTGAAATGATGATACCATGCCAACTTTCAACATTTTCAGACTTCATTTGAAGTGCTCTTCAATTTCAGGGTCATTTAGCTCAAAAAAAATTCAGTAAAGGTATGAAAATATCAAATGAAGTCAGAAAGGGTTGAAAACTGATTATGTGTCTTTGAATGGTGCATTTTGGACACACAAAAAGCGTAGCGTTCAAATAAGTTGAAGAAAATGAAATGCCTTATGTAACCGATGAGTTTCCATCCGAAACCTCGATAATTCGAAAGAGACTGTCCGTTTTGAACGCGAAGTACATGCTGCTTTCGCTGTAACCCTCTCAACTTTTCAGCACATGCTATGGTTGTGAAATGATGATACCATGCCAAATTTCAACCTTTTCAGACTTCATTTGAAGTGCTTTTCAATTTCAGGGTCATTTAGCTCAAAAAAAATCAGTAAATGCATGAAAATATCAAATGAAGTCAGATAGGGTTGAAAATTGATGATGTGGCTTTGAATGGTGCATTTTGAACGTACAAAAAGCCTGTAGTTCAAATAAGTTCAGGAAAATGAAATGCCTTTGGTAACCGATGAGTTTCCGTCCGAAACCCCGATAGTTCTAAAGAGACTGTTTGTTTTGTACGCGAAGTGCATCCTACTTTTGTCATAAGTCTCTTAACTTTTTCGCACATGCTATGCGGGTGAAATGATGATACCATGCCAACTTTCAACTTTTTCAGACTTCATTTGAAGTTCTTTTCAATTATAGGGTCATTTAGCTCAAAAAATCAGTAAATGTATGAAAATATCAAATGAAGTCAGAAAGGGTTGAAAATTGATGATGTGGCTTTGAATGGTGCATTTTGAACGCACAAAAATCTCGGAGTTCAAATAAGTTCAGGAAAATGAAATGCCTTTTGTAACCGATGAGTTTCCGTCCCAAATCCCGATACTTCTAAAGAGACTGTTTGTTTTGTACGCGAAGTACATCCTACTTTTATCGTAAGTCTCTTAACTTTTTCGCACATGCTATGCGGGTGAAATGATGATACCATGCCAACTTTCAACTTTTTCAGACTTCATTTGAAGTGCTTTTTTAATTTCAGGGTCATTTAGCTGAAAAATCAGTAAATGCATGAAAAATATCAAATGAAGTCAGATAGGGTCGAAAATTGATGATGTGGCTTTCAATGGTGCATTTTGACCACACAAAAAGCCTGCAGTTCAAATAAGTTCAAGAAAATGAAATGCCTTTTGTAACCGATGAGTTTCTGTCCGAAACCCCGATACGTCGAAAGAGACTGACCGTTCTATACTCAAAGTGCATCCTAATTTTGCCGTAACCCTCTCAACTTTTTAGCACATGCTATTTGGGTGAAATGATGATACCATGCCAGCTTTCTACCTGTTCAGACTTCATTTGAAGTGCTTTTCAATTTCAGGGTCATTTAGCTAAAAAATCAGTAAATGCATGAAAAATATCAAATTAAGTCAGATAGGGTTGAAAATTGATGGTTTCGCTTTGAATGGTGCATTTCGAACACACAAAAAGCCTGGAGTTCAAATAAGTTCAAGAAAATGAAATGCCTTTTGTAACCGATGAGTTTCCGTCCGAAACCCCGATACGTCGAAAGAGACTGACCGTTCTATACTCAAAGTGCATCCTACTTTTGCCGTAACCCTCTCAACTTTTTAGCACATGCTATGTGGGTGAAATGATGATACCATGCCAACTTTCAACCTGTTTAGACTTCATTTGAAGTGCTTTTCAATTTCAGGGTCGTTTAGCTAAAAAAATCAGTAAATGCATGAAAATATCAAATGATGTCAGAACGGGTTGAAAACCTATTATGTTTTTTTGAGTGGTGCATTTTGAATACACAAAAAGCCTAGCGTTCAAATAAGTTCAAGAAAATGAAATGCCTTTTGTAACCGATGAGTTTCCATCCGAAACCCCGATACTTCGAAAGAGACTGTCTGTCTTGTACGCGAAGTGCATCCTGCTGTCGTTGTAAGCCTCTCAACTTTTTAGCACATGCTATGTGGGTGAAATGATGATACCATGCCTACTTTCAACCTTTTTAGACTTGATCTGATGTGCTTTTCAATTTCAGGGTCATTTAGCTCAAAAAAATTAGTAAATGCATGAAAAATATCAAATGAACTCAGAACGGGTTGAAAATGGATGATGTGGCTTTGAATGGTGCATTTTGAACACACAAAAAGCCTTGAGTTCAAATAAGTTCAAGAAAATGAAATGCCTTTTGTAACCGATGAGTTTCCGTCCGAAACCCCGATACTTCAACAAAGACTTACTGTTTTGTACGCCAAGTGCATCCTGCTTTTGCCATAACCTCTCAACTTTTTAGCACCTGCTATGTGGGTGAAATGATGATACCATGCCAACTTTCAACCTTTTCTGACTTTATTAGAAGTGCTCTTCAATTTCAGGGTCATTTAGCTCAAAAGAAAATCAGTAAAGGCATGAAAATATCAAATGAAGTCAGAAAGGGTTGAAAAGTGATTATGTGTCTTTGAATGGTGCATTTTGAACACACAAAAAGCCTGGAGTTCAAATAAGTTCAAACAAATGAAATGCGTTTTGTAACCGATGAGTTTCCGTCCGAAACACCGATACTTCGAAATAGACTGTCCATTTTGTACGCGCAGTGCATCCTGCTTTTGCCGTACCCCTCTCAATTTTTTAGCACATGCTATGTGGGTGAAATTGTGATACCATGCCAACTTTCAACTTTTTCAGACTTCATTTGAAGTGCTTTTCAGTTTCAGGGTCATTTAGCTCAAAAAATAAGTAAATGCATGAAAAATATCAAATGAAGTCAGAAAGGGATGAAAATTTATGATGTGGCATTGAATGGTGCATTTTGAACACACAAAAATTCTGGACTTTAAATAAGTCCACGAAAATGAAATGTCTTTCATAACTGATGAGTTTCCGTCCGAACCTCTGATACTTCGAAAGTGACTATCCGTTTTGTATGCGAAGTGCATCCTGCTTTTGCCGTAACCCTCAACTTTTTAGCTCATGCTATGTGGGTGAGATGATGATACCATGCCAACTTTAACCCTTTTCAGACTTCATTTGAAATGCTTTTCAATTTCAGGGTCATTTAGCTCAAAAAAATCAGTAAATGCATGAAAAATATCAAGTGAAGTAAAAAAGGATTGAAAAGTGATGATGTTGCTTTTAATGGTGCATTTTGAACACACAAAAAGCCTAGCGTTCAAATAAGTTCAAGAAAATGAAATGCCTTTTGTAACCGATGAGTTTCTGTCCGAAACCCCGATACTTCAAAACTGACAGTCTGTTTTGTACGCGAAGTGGATCCTACTTTTGTCGTAAGTCTCTTAAATTTTTCGCACATGCTATGCGGGTGAGAAGATGATACCATGCCAACTTTCAACTTTTTGAGACTTCATTTGAAGTGCTTTTCAATTTCAGGGTCATTTAGCTCAAAAAATTAGTAAATGCATGAAAAATATCAAATGAAGTCAGAAAGGGTTGAAATTGATGATGTGCCTTTCAATGGTGCCTTTTGACCACACAAAAAGCCTGCACTTCAAATAAGTTCAAGAAAATGAAATGCCTTTTGTAACCGATGAGTTTCCGTCCGAAACCCCGATACGTCGAAAGAGATTGACCGTTCTATACTCAAAGTGCATCCTACTTTTGCCGTAACCCTCTCAACTTTTTAGCACATGCTATGTGGGTGAAATGATGATACCATGCCAACTTTCAACCTGTTCAGACTTCATTTGAAGTGCTTTTCAATTTCAGGGTCATTTAGCTAAAAAAATCAGTAAATGCATGAAAAATATCAAATTAAGTGAGATAGGGTTGAAAATTTATGATTTGGCTTTGAATGGTGCATTTTGAACACACAAAAAGCCTGGAGTTCAAATAAGTTCAAGAAAGTGAAATGTCTTTTGCTACCGACGAGTTTCCGTCCGAAACCCCGATACTTCGAATGAGACTGTCCGTTTTGTACGCAAAGTGTATCCTGTTTTTGCGGTAACCCTCTCCACTTTTTAGCACATGCTATGTGGGTGAAATGATGATACCATGCCAACTTTCAACCTATTCAGACTTCATTTGAACTGTTTTTCAATTTCAGGGTCATTTAGCTAAAAAATCAGTAAATGCATGAAAATATCAAATAATGTCAGAAAGGGTTGAAAACTGATTATGTGTCTTTGAATGGTGCATTTTGAACACACAAAAATCCTAGCGTTCAAATAAGTTCAAGAAAATGAAATGCCTTTTGTAACCGATGAGTTTCCATCCGAAACCCCGATACTTCGAAAGAGCTGTCTGTTTTGTACGCGAAGTGCATCCTGCTTTCGCTATAAGCCTCTCAAATTTTTAGCACATGCTATGTGGGTGAAATTGTGATACCATGCCAAATTTCAACCTTTTCAGACTTCATTTGAAGTGCTTTTTAATTTCAGGGTCATTTAGCTCAAAAAATCAGTAAATGCATGAAAAATATCAAATGAAGTCAGAAAGGATTGAAAAGTGATGATGTTGCTTTTAATGGTGCATTTTGAACACACAAATAGCCTGGAGTTCAAATAAGTTCAAACAAATGAAATGCCTTTTGTAACCGATGAGTTTCCGTCCGAAATCCCGATACTTCGAAACAGACTGTCCATTTTGTACGCGCAGTGCATCCTGCTTTTTCCATAACCCTCTCAATTTTTTAGCACATGCTATGTGGGTGAAATTATGATACCATGCCAACTTTCAACTTTTTTAGACTTCACTTGAAGTGCTTTTCAGTTTCAGGGTCATTTAGCTCAAAAAAATAAGTAAATGCTTGAAAAATATCAAATGAAGTCAGAAAGGGATGAAAATTTATGATGTGGCATTGAATGGTGCATTTTGTAAACACAATAAAACTGGAGTTTACATAAGTCCAAGAAAATGAAATGCCTTTCGTAACCGATGAGTTTCCGTCCAAAACTCCGATACTTCGAAAGTTACTGTCCGTTTTGTACGCGAAGTGCATCCTGCTTGTGCCGTAACCCTCTCAACTTTTTAGGTCATGCTATGTGGGTGAAATGATGATACCATGCCAACTTTCAACCTTTTCAGACTTCATTTGAAGTGCTTTTCAATTTCAGGGTCATTTAGTTCAAAAAAATCAGTAAATGCATGAAAAATATCAAGTGAAGTCAGATAGAGTTGAAAATTGACGATGTGGCTTTAATGGTGCATTTTGAACACACAAAAAGCCTGGAGTTCAAATAAGTTCAAACAAATGAAATGCCTTTTTTAACCGATGAGTTTCCGTCCGAAACCCCGATACTTCGAAACAGACTGTCCGTTTTGTACGCGCAGTGCATCCTGCTTTTTCCGTAACCCTCTCAATTTTTTAGCACATGCTATGTGGGTGAAATTATGATACCATGCCAACTTTCAACTTTTTCAGACTTCATTTGAAGTGCTTTGCAGTTTCAGGGTCATTTAGCTCAAAAAAATAAGTAAATGCATGAAAAATATCAAATGAAGTCAGAAAGGGATGAAAATTTATGATGTGGCATTGAATGGTGCATTTTGTAAACACAATAAAACTGGAGTTTACATAAGTCCAAGAAAATGAAATGCCTTTCGTAACCGATGAGTTTCCGTCCAAAATTCCGATACTTCGGAAGTGCCTGTCCGTTTTGTACGCGAAGTGCATCCTGCTTTTGCCGTAACCCTCTCAACTTTTTAGGTCATGCTATGTGGGTGAAACGATGATACCATGCCAACTTTCAACCATTTCAGACTTCATTTGAAGTGTTTTTCAATTTCAGGGTCATTTAGTTCAAAAAAATCAGTAAATGCATGAAAAATATCAAGTGAAGTGAGATAGAGTTGAAAATTGACGATGTGGGTTTAATGGTGCATTTTGAACACACAAAAAGCGTGGAGTTCAAATAAGTTCAAGAAAATGAAATGCCTTTTGTAACCGATGAGTTTCCGTCCGCAACCCCGATACCACGAAAGAGACTGTCCGTTTTGTACGCGGAGTGCATCCTGCTTTTGTCGTAACCCTCTCAACTTTTTAACACATGCTATGTGGGTGAAATGATGATACCATGCCAACTTTCAACCTTTTCAGACTTGACCTGATGTGCTTTTCAATTTCAGGGTCATTTAGCTCAAAAAAATCAGTAAATGCATGAAAAATATCAAATGAACTCAGAACGGGTTGAAAATGGATGATGTGGCTTTGAATGGTGCATTTTGAACACAAAAAAAGCCTAGAGTTCAAATAAGTTCAAGAAAATGAAATGCCTTTTGTAACCGATGAGTTTCCGTCCGAAACCCCGATACTTCGACAAAGACTGACTGTTTCGTATGCCAAGTGCATCCTGCTTTTGCCATAACCTCTCAACTTTTTAGCACATGCTATGTGGGTGAAATGATGATACCATGCCAAATTTCAACCTTTTCAGACTTCATTTGAAGTGCTCTTCAATTTCAGGGTCATTTAGCTCAAAAAATCATTAAATGCATGAAAATGATAAATGAAGTCAGGAAGGGTTGAAAACAGAGTATGTGTCTTTGAATGGTGCATTTTGTAAACACAATAAAACTGGAGTTTACATAAGTCCAAGAAAACGAAATGCCTTTCGTAACCGATGAGTTTCTGTCCAAAACTCCGATACTTCGAAAGTGACTGTCCGTTTTGTACGCGAAGTGCATCCTGCTTTTGCCGTAACCCTCTCAACTTTTTAGGTCATGCTATGTGGGTGAAATGATGATCCCATGCCAACTTTCAACCTTTTCAGACTTCATTTGAAGTGCTTTTCAATTTCAGGGTCATTTAGTTCAAAAAAATCAGTAAATGCATGAAAAATATCAAGTGAAGTCAGATAGAGTTGAAAATTGACGATGTGGCTTTAATGGTGCATTTTGAACACACAAAAAGCCTGGAGTTCAAATAAGTTCAAGAAACTGAAATGCCTTTTGTAACCGATGAGTTCCCGTCCGAAACCCCGATACCTCGAAAGAGACTGTCCGTTTTGTACGCGGAGTGCATCCTGCTTTTGTCGTAACCCTCTCAACTTTTTAACACATGCTATGTGGGTGAAATGATGATACCATGCCAACTTTCAACCTTTTCAGACTTGATCTGATGTGCTTTTCAATTTTAGGGTCATTTAGCTCAAAAAGATCAGTAAATGCATGAAAAATTTCAAATGAACTCAGAACGGGTTGAAAATGGATGATGTGGCTTTGAATGGTGCATTTTGAACACACAAAAAGCCTGGAGTTCAAATAAGTTCAAGAAAAAGAAATGCCTTTTGTAACCGATGAGTTTCCGTCTGAAACCCCGATACTTCGACAAAGACTAACTGTTTTGTACGCCAAGTGCATCCTGCTTTTGCCATAACCTCTCAACTTTTTAGCACATGCTATGTGGGTGAAATGATGATACCATGCCAAATTTCAACCTTTTCAGACTTCATTTGAAGTGCTCTTCAATTTCAGGGTCATTTAGCTCAAAAAAAATCATTAAATGCATGAAAATAATAAATGAAGTCAGAAAGGGTTGAAAACTGATTATGTGTCTTTGAATGGTGCATTTTGAACACACAAAAAGCCTGGAGTTCAAGTAAGTTCAAACAAATGAAATGCCTTTTGTAACCGATGAGTTTCCGTCCGAAACCCCGATACTTCAAAACAGACTGTCCGTTTTGTACGCGCAGTGCATCCTGCTTTTCCCGTAACCCTCTCAATATTTTGGCACATGCTATGTGGGTGAAATTGTGATACCACGCCGAATTTCAACTTTTTCAGACTTCATTTGAAGTGCTTTTCAGTTTCAGGGTCATTTAGCTCAAAAAAATAAGTAAATGCATGAGAAATATCAAATGAAGTCAGAAAGGGATGAAAATTTATGATGTGGCATTGAATGGTGCATTTTGAACACACAAAAAGTCTGGAGTTTAAATAAGTCCAAGAAAATGAAATGCCTTTCGTAACCGATGAGTTTCCGTCCGAAACTCCGATACTTCGGAAGTGACTATCCGTTTTGTACGCGAAGTGCATCCTGCTTTTGCCGTAACCCTCTCAATTTTTTAGCACATGCTATGTGGGTGAAATTATGATACCATGCCAACTTTCAACTTTTTCAGACTTTATTTGAAGTGCTTTTCAGTTTCAGGGTCATTTAGCTCAAAAAAAAAAGTAAATGCATGAAAAATATCAAACGAAGTCAGAAAGGGATGAAAATTTATGATGTGGCATTGAATGGTGCATTTTGAACACACAAAAAGTCTGGAGTTCACATAAGTCCAAGAAAATGAAATGCCTTTCGTAACCGATGAGTTTCCGTCCGAAACCCCGATACTTCGACAAAGACTGAATGTTTTGTACGCCAAGTGCATCCTGCTTTGGCGATAACCTCTCAACTTTTTAGCACATGCTATGTGGGTGAAATGATGATACCATGCCAAATTTCAACCTTTTCAGACTTCATTTGAAGTGCTCTTCAATTTCAGGGTCATTTAGCTCAAAAAAATCAATAAATGCATGAAAATAATAAATGAAGTCAGAAAGGGTTGAAAACAGATTATGTGTCTTTGAATGGTGCATTTTTAACACACAAAAATCCTGGAGTTCAAATAAGTTCAAACAAATGAAATGCCTTTTGTAACCGATGAGTTTCCATCCGAAACCCCGATACTTCGAAACAGACTGTCTGTTTTGTACGCGCAGTGCATCCTGCTTTCGCCGTACCCCTCTCAATTTTTTAGCACATGCTATGTGGGTGAAATTGTGATACCACGCCAACTTTCAACTTTTTCAGACTTCATTTGAAGTGCTTTTTAGTTTCAGGGTCATTTAGCTCAAAAAAATAAGTAAATGCATGAAAAATATCAAATGAAGTCAGAAAGGGATGAAAATTTATGATGTGGCATTGAATGGTGCATTTTGAACACACAAAAAGTCTGGAGTTTAAATAAGTCCAAGAAAATGAAATGCCTTTCATAAC
The DNA here is from genome assembly GCA_022496015.1 of Hordeum marinum. Taxonomy (NCBI): domain Eukaryota; kingdom Viridiplantae; phylum Streptophyta; class Magnoliopsida; order Poales; family Poaceae; genus Hordeum; species Hordeum marinum. Next base: position 562,055,351 of record CM039678.1, read on the forward strand.
CGATGAGTTTCCGTCCGAAACTCCGATACTTCGAAAGTGACTATCCGTTTTGTACACGAAGTGCATCCTGCTTTTGCCGTAACCCTCTCAATTTTTTAGCACATGCTATGTGGGTGAAATTCTGATACCATGCCAACTTTCAACTTTTTCAGACTTTATTTGAAGTGCTTTTCAGTTTCAGGGTCATTTAGCTCAAAAAAATATGTAAATGGATGAAAAATATCAAATGAAGTCAGAAAGGGATGAAAACTTATGATGTGGCATTGAATGGTGCATTTTGAACACACAAAAAGTCTAGAGTTTACATAAGTCCAAGAAAATGAAATGCCTTTCGTAACCGATGAGTTTCCGTCCGAAACCTCGATACTTCGACAAAGACTGACTGTTTTGTACGCCAAGTGCATCTTGCTTTGGCGATAACCTCTCAACTTTTTAGCACATGCTATGTGGGTGAAATGATGATACCATGCCAAATTTCAACCTTTTCAGACTTCATTTGAAGTGCTCTTCAATTTCAGGGTCATTTAGCTCAAAAAAAATCATTAAATGCATGAAAATAATAAATGAAGTCAGAAAGGGTTGAAAACTGATTATGTGTCTTTGAATGGTGCATTTTGAACACACAAAAAGCCTGGAGTTCAAGTAAGTTCAAACAAATGAAATGCCTTTTGTAACCGATGAGTTTCCGTCCGAAACCCCGATACTTCAAAACAGACTGTCCGTTTTGTACGCGCAGTGCATCCTGCTTTTCCCGTAACCCTCTCAATTTTTTGGCACATGCTATGTGGGTGAAATTGTGATACCACGCCGACTTTCAACTTTTTCAGACTTCATTTGAAGTGCTTTTCAGTTTCAGGGTCATTAAGCTCAAAAAAATAAGTAAATGCATGAGAAATATCAAATGAAGTCAGAAAGGGATGAAAATTTATGATGTGGCATTGAATGGTGCATTTTGAACACACAAAAAGTCTGGAGTTTAAATAAGTCCAAGAAAATGAAATGCCTTTCGTAACCGATGAGTTTCCGTCCGAAACTCCGATACTTCGGAAGTGACTATCCGTTTTGTACGCGAAGTGCATCCTGCTTTTGCCGTAACCCTCTCAATTTTTTAGCACATGCTATGTGGGTGAAATTATGATACCATGCCAACTTTCAACTTTTTCAGACTTTATTTGAAGTGCTTTTCAGTTTCAGGGTCATTTAGCTCAAAAAAAAAGTAAATGCATGAAAAATATCAAACGAAGTCAGAAAGGGATGAAAATTTATGATGTGGCATTGAATGGTGCATTTTGAACACACAAAAAGTCTGGAGTTTACATAAGTCCAAGAAAATGAAATGCCTTTCGTAACCGATGAGTTTCCGTCCGAAACCCCGATACTTCGACAAAGACTGAATGTTTTGTACGCCAAGTGCATCCTGCTTTGGCGATAACCTCTCAACTTTTTAGCACATGCTATGTGGGTGAAATGATGATACCATGCCAAATTTCAACCTTTTCAGACTTCATTTGAAGTGCTCTTCAATTTCAGGGTCATTTAGCTCAAAAAAATCAATAAATGCATGAAAATAATAAATGAAGTCAGAAAGGGTTGAAAACAGATTATGTGTCTTTGAATGGTGCATTTTTAACACACAAAAAGCCTGGAGTTCAAATAAGTTCAAACAAATGAAATGCCTTTTGTAACCGATGAGTTTCCATCCGAAACCCCGATACTTCGAAACAGACTGTCTGTTTTGTACGCGCAGTGCATCCTGCTTTCGCCGTACCCCTCTCAATTTTTTAGCACATGCTATGTGGGTGAAATTGTGATACCACGCCAACTTTCAACTTTTTCAGACTTCATTTGAAGTGCTTTTTAGTTTCAGGGTCATTTAGCTCAAAAAAATAAGTAAATGCATGAAAAATATCAAATGAAGTCAGAAAGGGATGAAAATTTATGATGTGGCATTGAATGGTGCATTTTGAACACACAAAAAGTCTGGAGTTTAAATAAGTCCAAGAAAATGAAATGCCTTTCATAACCGATGAGTTTCCGTCCGAAACTCCGATACTTCGAAAGTGACTATCCGTTTTGTACACGAAGTGCATCCTGCTTTTGCCGTAACCCTCTCAATTTTTTAGCACATGCTATGTGGGTGAAATTCTGATACCATGCCAACTTTCAACTTTTTCAGACTTTATTTGAAGTGCTTTTCAGTTTCAGGGTCATTTAGCTCAAAAAAATAAGTAAATGGATGAAAAATATCTAATGAAGTCAGAAAGGGATGAAAACTTATGATGTGGCATTGAATGGTGTATTTTGAACACACAAAAAGTCTAGAGTTTACATAAGTCCAAGAAAATGAAATGCCTTTCGTAACCGATGAGTTTCCGTCCGAAACCTCGATACTTCGACAAAGACTGACTGTTTTGTACGCCAAGTGCATCCTGCTTTGGTAATAACCTCTCAACTTTTTAGAACATGCTATGTGGGTGAAATGATGATACCATGCCAAATTTAAAACTTTTCAGACTTCATTTGAAGTGCTCTTCAATTTCAGGGTCATTTAGCTGAAAAAAATCATTAAATGCATGAAAATAATAAATGAAGTCAGAAAGGGTTGAAAACAGATTATGTGTCATTGAATGGTGCATTTTGAACACACAAAAAGTCCGGAGTTTACATAAGTCCAAGAAAATGAAATGCCTTTCGTAACTGATGAGTTTCCGTCCGAAACCCCGATACTTCGAAACAGACTCTCCGTTTTGTACGCGCAGTGCATCCTGCTTTCGCCGTAACCCTCTCAATTTTTTAGCACATGCTATGTGGGTGAAATTGTGATACCACGCCAACTTTCAACTTTTTCAGACTTCATTTGAAGTGCTTTTTAGTTTCAGGGTCATTTAGCTCAAAAAAATAAGTAAATGCATGAAAAATATCAAATGAAGTCAGAAAGGGATGAAAATTTATGATGTGGCATTGAATGGTGCATTTTGAACACACAAAAAGTCTGGAGTTTAAATAAGTCCAAGAAAATGAAATGCCTTTCATAACCGATGAGTTTCCGTCCGAAACACCGATACTTCGAAAGTGACTGTCCGTTTTGTACGCGAAGTGCATCCTGCTTTTGCCGTAACCCTCTCAATTTTTTAGCACATGCTATGTGGGTGAAATTATGATACCATCCCAACTTTCAACTTTTTCAGACTTTATTTGAAGTGCTTTTCAGTTTCAGGGTCATTTAGCTCAAAAAAATAAGTAAATGGATGAAAAATATCAAATGAAGTCAGAAAGGGATGAAAACTTATGATGTGGCATTGAATGGTGCATTTTGAACACACAAAAAGTCTAGAGTTTACATAAGTCCAAGAAAATGAAATGCCTTTCGTAACCGATGAGTTTCCGTCCGAAACCTCGATACTTCGACAAAGACTGACAGTTTTGTACGCCAAGTGCATCCTGCTTTGGCCATAACCTCTCAACTTTTTAGCACATGCTATGTGGGTGAAATGATGATACCATGCCAAATTTCAAACTTTTCAGACTTCATTTGAAGTGCTCTTCAATTTCAGGGTCATTTAGCTCAAAAAAATCATTAAATGCATGAAAATAATAAATGAAGTCAGAAAGGGTTGAAAACAGATTATGTGTCTTTGAATGGTGCATTTTTAACACACAAAAAGCCTGGAGTTCAAATAAGTTCAAACAAATGAAATGCCTTTTGTAACCGATGAGTTTCCATCCGAAACCCCGATACTTCGAAACAGACTGTCCGTTTTGTACGCGCAGTGCATCCTGCTTTCGCCGTAACCCTCTCAATTTTTTAGCACATGCTATGTGGGTGAAATTGTGATACCACGCCAACTTTCAACTTTTTCAGACTTCATTTGAAGTGCTTTTTAGTTTCAGGGTCATTTAGCTCAAAAAAAATAAGTAAATGCATGAAAAATATCAAATGAAGTCAGAAAGGGATGAAAATTTATGATGTGGCATTGAATGGTGAATTTTGAACACACAAAAAGTCTGGAGTTTAAATAAGTCCAAGAAAATGAAATGCCTTTCATAACCGATGAGTTTCCGTCCGAAACTCCGATACTTCGAAAGTGACTGTCCGTTTTGTACGCGAAGTGCATCCTGCTTTTGCCGTAACCCTCTCAATTTTTTAGCACATGCTATGTGGGTGAAATTATGATACCATCCCAACTTTCAACTTTTTCAGACTTTATTTGAAGTGCTTTTCTGTTTCAGGGTCATTTAGCTCAAAAAAATAAGTAAATGGATGAAAAATATCAAATGAAGTCAGAAAGGGATGAAAATTTATGATGTGGCATTGAATGGTGCATTTTGAACACACAAAAAGTCTAGAGTTTACATAAGTCCAAGAAAATGAAATGCCTTTCGTAACCGATGAGTTTCCGTCCGAAACCTCGATACTTCGACAAAGACTGACTGTTTTGTACGCCAAGTGCATCCTGCTTTGGCCATAACCTCTCAACTTTTTAGCACATGCTATGTGTGTGAAATGATGATACCATGCCTAATTTCAAACTTTTCAGACTTCATTTGAAGTGCTCTTCAATTTCAGGGTCATTTAGCTGAAAAAAAATCATTAAATGCATGAAAATAATAAATGAAGTGAGAAAGGGTTGAAAACAGATTATGTGTCATTGAATGGTGCATTTTGAACACACAAAAAGTCCGGAGTTTACATAAGTCCAAGAAAATGAAATGCCTTTCGTAACCGATGAGTTTCCGTCCGAAACCCCGATACTTCGAAACAGACTCTCCGTTTTGTACGCGCAGTGCATCCTGCTTTCGCCGTAACCCTCTCAATTTTTTAGCACATGCTATGTGGGTGAAATTGTGATACCACGCCAACTTTCAACTTTTTCAGACTTCATTTGAAGTGCTTTTTAGTTTCAGGGTCATTTAGCTCAAAAAAAAAGTAAATGCATGAAAAATATCAAATGAAGTCAGAAAGGGATGAAAATTTATGATGTGGCATTGAATGGTGCATTTTGAGCACACAAAAAGTCTGGAGTTTAAATAAGTCCAAGAAAATGAAATGCCTTTCATAACCGATGAGTTTCCGTCCGAAACTCCGATACTTCGAAAGTGACTGTCCGTTTTGTACGCGAAGTGCATCCTGCTTTTGCCGTAACCCTCTCAATTTTTTAGCACATGCTATGTGGGTGAAATTATGATACCATGCCAACTTTCAACTTTTTCAGACTTTATTTGAAGTGCTTTTCAGTTTCAGGGTCATTTAGCTCAAAAAAATAAGTAAATGGATGAAAAATATCAAATGAAGTCAGAAAGGGATGAAAACTTATGATGTGGCATTGAATGGTGCATTTTGAACACACAAAAAGTCTGGAGTTTACATAAGTCCAAGAAAATGAAATGCCTTTCGTAACCGATGAGTTTCCGTCCGAAACCTCGATACTTCGACAAAGACAGACTGTTTTGTACGCCAAGTGCATCCTGCTTTGGCCATAACCTCTCAACTTTTTAGCACATGCTATGTGGGTGAAATGATGATACCATGCCAAATTTCAAACTTTTCAGACTTCATTTGAAGTGCTCTTCAATTTTAGGGTCATTTAGCTCAAAAAAATCATTAAATGCATGAAAATAATAAATGAAGTGAGAAAGGGTGGAAAACAGATTATGTGTCTTTGAATGGTGCATTTTGAACACACAAAAAGCCCGGAGTTCAAATAAGTTCAAACAAATGAAATGCCTTTTGTAACCGATGAGTTTCCGTCCGAAATCCCGATACTTCGAAACAGACTGTCCGTTTTGTACGCGCAGTGCATCCTGCTTTTGCCGTAACCCTCTAAATTTTTTAGCACATGCTATGTGGGTGAAATTGTGATACCACGCCAACTTTCAACTTTTTCAGACTTCATTTGAAGTGCTTTTTAGTTTCAGGGTCATTTAGCTCAAAAAATAAGTAAATGCATGAAAAATATCAAATGAAGTCAGAAAAGGATGAAAATTTATGATGTGGCATTGAATGGTGCATTTTGAACACACAAAAAGTCTGGAGTTTAAATAAGTCTAAGAAAATGAAATGCCTTTCATAACCGATGAGTTTCCGTCCGAAACTCCGATACTTCGAAAGTGACTGTCCGTTTTGTACGCGAATTGCATCCTGCTTTTGCCATAACCCTCTCAATTTTTTACCACATGCTATGTGGGTGAAATTATGATACCATGCCAACTTTCAACTTGTTCAGACTTTATTTGAAGTGCTTTTCAGTTTCAGGGTCATTTAGCTCAAAAAAATAAGTAAATGCATGAAAAATATCAAATAAGTCAGAAAGGGATGAAAATTTATGATGTGGCATTGAATGGTGCATTTTGAACACACAAAAATTCTGGAGTTTACATAAGTCCAAGAAAATGAAATGCCTTTCGTAACCGATGAGTTTTCGTCCGAAACTCCGATACTTCGAAAGTGACTGTCCGTTTTGTACGCGAAGTGCATCCTGCTTTTGCCGTAACCCTCTCAACTTTTTAGCTCATGCTATGTGGGTGAAATGATGATACCATGCCAACTTTCTACCTTTTTAGACATCATTTGAAGTGCTTTTCAATTTCAGGGTCATTTAGTTCAAAAAAATCAATAAATGCATGAAAATATCAAATGAAGTCAGAAAGGGTTGAAAACTGATGATGTGTATTTGAATGGTGCATTTTGAACACACAAAAAGCCTAGCGTTCAAATAAGTTCAAGAAAATGAAATGCCTTTTGTAACCGATGAATTTCCGTCCGAAACCCCCATACTTCGAAAGAGACTGTCTGTTTTGTACGCGAAGTGCATCCTACTTTTGTCGTAAGTCTTTAAATTTTTCGCACATGCTATGCGGGTGAAATGATGATACCATGCCAACTTTCAACTTTTTCAGACTTCATTTGAAGTGCTTTTCAATTTCAGGGTCATTTAGCTCAAAAAATTAGTAAATGCATGAAAAATATCAAATGAAGTCAGAAAGGGTTGAAAATTGATGATGTGGCTTTCAATGGTGCATTTTGACCACACAAAAAGCCTGCAGTTCAAATAAGTTCAACAAAATGAAGTGCCTTTTGTAACCGATGAGTTTCCGTCCGAAACCCCGATACGTCGAAAGAGACTGACCGTTCTATACTCGAAGTGCATCTTACTTTTGCCGTAACCCTCTCAACATTTTAGCACATGCTATGTGGGTGAAATGATGAGACCATGCCAAATTTCAACCTGTTCGGACTTCATTTGAAGTGCTTTTCAATTTCAGAGTCATTTAGCTAAAAAAATCAGTAAATGCATGAAAATATCAAATGATGTCAGAAAGGGTTGAAAATTGATTATGTCTCTTCGAATGGTGCATTTTGAACACACAAAAATCCTAGCGTTCAAATAACTTCAAGAAAATGAAATGCCTTTTGTAACCGATGAGTTGCCATCCGAAACCCCGATACTTCGAAAGAGACTGTCTGTTTTGTACGCGAAGTGCATCCTGCTTTCGCTGTAAGCCTCTCCAATTTTTAGCACATGCTATGTGGGTGAAATTATGATACCATGCCAAATTTCAACCTTTTCAGACTTCATTTGAAGTGCTTTTTAATTTCAGGGTCATTTAGCTCAAAAAATCAGTAAATGCATGAAAAGTATTAAATGAAGTCAGAAAGGATTGAAAAGTGATGATGTTGCTTTTAATGGTGCATTTTGAACACACAAAAAGCCTAGAGTTCAAATAAGTTCAAACAAATGAAATGCCTTTTGTAACCGATGAGTTTCCGTCCGAAACCCCGATACTTCGAAACAGACTGTCCGTTTTGTACGCGCAGTGCATCCTGCTTTTGCCGTAACCCTCTCAATTTTTTAGCACATGCTATGTGGGTGAAATTATGATACCATCCCAACTTTCAACTTTTTCAGACTTCATTTTGAAGTGCTTTTCAGTTTCAGGGTCATTTAGCTCAAAAAATAAAGTAAATGCATGAAAAATATCAAATGAAGTCAGAAAGGGATGAAAATTTATGATGTGGCATTGAAAGGTGCATTTTGAACACACAAAAAGTCTGGAGTTTACATAAGTCCAAGAAAATGAAATGCTTTTCGTAACCGATGAGTTTCCGTCCAAAACTCCGATACTTCGAAAGTGACTGTCCGTTTTGTACCCGAAGTGCATCCTTCTTTTGCCGTAACCCTCTCAACTTTTAAGCTCATGCTATGTGGGTGAAATGATGATACCATGCCAACTTTAACCCTTTTCAGACTTCATTTGAAGTGCGTTTCAATTTCAGGGTCATTTAGCTCAAAAAAATCAGTAAATGCATGAAAAATATCAAGTGAAGTCAGATAGAGTTGAAAATTGACGATGTGGCTTTAATGGTGCATTTTCAACACACAAAAAGTCTGGAGTTTAAATAAGTCCGAGAAAATGAAATGCCTTTCGTAACCGATGAGTTTCCGTCCGAAACTCCGATACTTCGAAAGTGACTGTCCGTTTTGTACGCGAAGTGCATCCTGCTTTTGCCGTAACCCTATCAACTTTTTAGCTCATGCTATGTGGGTGAAATGATGATACGATGCCAACTTTAACCCTTTTCAGACTTCATTGAAGTGCTTTTCAATTTCACGGTCATTTAGCTCAAAAAAATCAGTAAATGCATGAAAAATATCAAGTGAAGTCAGATAGAGTTGAAAATTGACGATGTGGCTTTAAAGGTGCATTTTGAACACACAAAAAGCCTGGAGTTCAAATAATTTGAAGAAAATGAAATGCCTTTTGTAACCGATGAGTTTCCGTCCGAAACCCCGATACTTCGAAAGAGACTGTCCGTTTTGTACGCGCAGTGCATCCTGCTTTTGCCGTAACCCTCTCAATTTTTTAGCACAAGCTATGTGGGTGAAATTGTGATACCACGCCAACTTTCAACTTTTTCAGACTTCATTTGAAGTGCTTTTCAGTTTCAGGGTCATTTAGCTCAAAAAAATAAGTAAATGCATGAAAAATATCAAATGAAGTCAGAAAGGGATGAAAATTTATGATGTGGCATTGAATGGTGCATTTTGAACACACAAAAAGTCTGGAGTTTAAATACGTCAAAGAAAATGGAATGCCTTTCGTAACCGAAGAGTTTCCGTCCGAAACTCGAATACTTCGAAAGTGACTGTCCGTTTTGTGCGCGAAGTGCATCCTGTTTTTGCCGTAACCCTCTCAACTTTTTAGCTCATGCTATGTGGGTGAAATGATGATACCATGCCAACTTTAACCCTTTTCAGACTTCATTTGAAGTGCTTTTCAATTTCAGAGTCATTTAGCTCAAAAAAATCAGTAAATGCATGAAAAATATCAAGTGAAGTCAGATAGAGTTGAAAATTGACGATGTGGCTTTAATGGTGCATTTTGAACACACAAAAAGCCTGGAGTTCAAATAAGTTGAAGAAAATGAAATGCCTTTTGTAACCGATGAGTTTCCGTCCGAAACCCCGATACTTCGAAAGAGACTGTCCATTTTGTACGCGCAGTGCATCCTGCTTTTGCCGTAACCCTATCAACTTTTTAGCTCATGCTATGTGGGTGAAATGATGATACGATGCCAACTTTAACCCTTTTCAGACTTCATTGAAGTGCTTTTCAATTTCAGGGTCATTTAGCTCAAAAAAATCAGTAAATGCATGAAAAATATCAAGTGAAGTCAGATAGAGTTGAAAATTGACGATGTGGCTTTAAAGGTGCATTTTGAACACACAAAAAGCCTGGAGTTCAAATAATTTGAAGAAAATGAAATGCCTTTTGTAACCGATGAGTTTCCGTCCGAAACCCCGATACTTCGAAAGAGACTGTCCGTTTTGTACGCGCAGTGCATCCTGCTTTTGCCGTAACCCTCTCAATTTTTTAGCACAAGCTATGTGGGTGAAATTGTGATACCACGCCAACTTTCAACTTTTTCAGACTTCATTTGAAGTGCTTTTCAGTTTCAGGGTCATTTAGCTCAAAAAATAAGTAAATGCATGAAAAATATCAAATGAAGTCAGAAAGGGATGAAAATTTATGATGTGGCATTGAATGGTGCATTTTGAACACACAAAAAGTCTGGAGTTTAAATACGTCAAAGAAAATGGAATGCCTTTCGTAACCGAAGAGTTTCCGTCCGAAACTCGAATACTTCGAAAGTGACTGTCCGTTTTGTGCGCGAAGTGCATCCTGTTTTTGCCGTAACCCTCTCAACTTTTTAGCTCATGCTATGTGGGTGAAATGATGATACCATGCCAACTTTAACCCTTTTCAGACTTCATTTGAAGTGCTTTTCAATTTCAGAGTCATTTAGCTCAAAAAAATCAGTAAATGCATGAAAAATATCAAGTGAAGTCAGATAGAGTTGAAAATTGACGATGTGGCTTTAATGGTGCATTTTGAACACACAAAAAGCCTGGAGTTCAAATAAGTTGAAGAAAATGAAATGCCTTTTGTAACCGATGAGTTTCCGTCCGAAACCCCGATACTTCGAAAGAGACTGTCCATTTTGTACGCGCAGTGCATCCTGCTTTTGCCGTAACCCTCTCAATTTTTTAGCACATCCTATGTGGGTGAAATTGTGATACCACGCCAACTTTCAACTTTTTCAGACTTCATTTGAAGTGCTTTTCAGTTTCAGGGTCATTTAGCTCAAAAAAATAAGTAAATGCATGAAATATATCAAATTAAGTCAGAAAGGGATGAAAAGTTATGATGTGGCATTGAATGGTGCATTTTCAACACACAAAAAGTCTGGAGTTTAAATAAGTCCAAGAAAATGAAATGCCTTTCATAACCGATGAGTTTCCGTCCGAAACTCCGATACTTCGAAAGTGACTGTCCGTTTTGTACGCGAAGTGCATCCTGCTTTTGCCGTAACCCTCTCAACTTTTTAGATCATGCTATGTGGGTGAAATGATGATACCATGCCAACTTTAACCCTTTTCAGACTTCATTTGAAGTGCTTTTCAATTTCAGGGTCATTTAGCTCAAAAAAATTAGTAAATGCATGAAAAATATCAAGTGAAGTCAGATAGAGTTGCAAATTGACGATGTGGCTTTAATGGTGCATTTTGAACACACAAAAAGCCTGGAGTTCAAATAAGTTGAAGAAAATGAAATGCCTTTTGTAACCGATGAGTTTCCGTCCGAAACCCCGATACTTCGAAAGAGACTGTCCGTTTTGTACGCGCAGTGCATCCTGCTTTTGCCGTAACCCTCTCAATTTTTTAGCACATGCTCTCTGGGTGAAATTGTGATACCACGCCAACTTTCAACTTTTTCAGACTTCATTTCAAGTGCTTTTCAGTTTCAGGGTCATTTAGCTCAAAAAAATAAGTAAATGCATGAAATATATCAAATTAAGTCAGAAAGGGATGAAAAGTTATGATGTGGCATTGAATGGTGCATTTTCAACACACAAAAAGTCTGGAGTTTAAATAAGTCCAAGAAAATGAAATGCCTTTCATAACCGATGAGTTTCCGTCCGAAACTCCGATACTTCGAAAGTGACTGTCCGTTTTGTACGCGAAGTGCATCCTGCTTTTGCCGTAACCCTCTCAACTTTTTAGATCATGCTATGTGGGTGAAATGATGATACCATGCCAACTTTAACCCTTTTCAGACTTCATTTGAAGTGCTTTTCAATTTCAGGGTCATTTAGCTCAAAAAAATTAGTAAATGCATGAAAAATATCAAGTGAAGTCAGATAGAGTTGCAAATTGACGATGTGGCTTTAATGGTGCATTTTGAACACACAAAAAGCCTGGAGTTCAAATAAGTTGAAGAAAATGAAATGCCTTTTGTAACCGATGAGTTTCCGTCCGAAACCCCGATACTTCGAAAGAGACTGTCCGTTTTGTACGCGCAGTGCATCCTGCTTTTGCCGTAACCCTCTCAATTTTTTAGCACATGCTCTGTGGGTGAAATTGTGATACCACGCCAACTTTCAACTTTTTCAGACTTCATTTCAAGTGCTTTTCAGTTTCAGGGTCATTTAGCTCAAAAAAATAAGTAAATGCATGAAAATATCAAATGAAGTCAGAAAGGGTTGAAAACTGATGATGTGTCTTTGAATGGTGCATTTTGAACACACAAAAAGCCTAGCGTTCAAATAAGTTCAAGAAAATGAAATGCCTTTTGTAACCGATGAATTTCCGTCCGAAACCCCCATACTTCGAAAGAGACTGTCTGTTTTGTACGCGAAGTGCATCCTACTTTTGTCGTAAGTCTTTAAATTTTTCGCACATGCTATGCGGGTGAAATGATGATACCATGCCAACTTTCAACTTTTTCAGACTTCATTTGAAGTGCTTTTATTCAGGGTCATTTAGCTCAAAAAATTAGTAAATGCATGAAAAATATCAAATGAAGTCAGAAAGGGTTGAAAATTGATGATGTGGCTTTCAATGGTGCATTTTGACCACACAAAAAGCCTGCAGTTCAAATAAGTTCAACAAAATGAAGTGCCTTTTGTAACCGATGAGTTTCCGTTCGAAACCCCGATACGTCGAAAGAGACTGACCGTTCTATACTCGAAGTGCATCTTACTTTTGCCGTAACCCTCTCAACATTTTAGCACATGCTATGTGGGTGAAATGATGATACCATGCCAAATTTCAACCTGTTCGGACTTCATTTGAAGTGCTTTTCAACTTCAGAGTCATTTAGCTAAAAAAATCAGTAAATGCATGAAAATATCAAATGATGTCAGAAAGGGTTGAAAATTGATTATGTGTCTTCGAATGGTGCAGTTTGAACACACAAAAATCCTAGCGTTCAAATAACTTCAAGAAAATGAAATGCCTTTTGTAACCGATGAGTTGCCATCCGAAACCCCGATAATTCGAAAGAGACTGTCTGTTTTGTACGCGAAGTGCATCCTGCTTTCGCTGTAAGCCTCTCAAATTTTGAGCACATGCTATGTGGGTGAAATTATGATACCATGCCAAATTTCAACCTTTTCAGACTTCATTTGAAGTGCTTTTTAATTTCAGGGTCATTTAGCTCAAAAAATCAGTAAATGCATGAAAAGTATTAAATGAAGTCAGAAAGGATTGAAAAGTGATGATGTTGCTTTTAATGGTGCATTTTGAACACACAAAAAGCCTAGAGTTCAAATAAGTTCAAACAAATGAAATGCCTTTTGTAACCGATGAGTTTCCGTCCGAAACCCCGATACTTCAAAACAGACTGTCCGTTTTGTACGCGCAGTGCATCCTGCTTTTGCCGTAACCCTCTCAATTTTTTAGCACATGCTATGTGGGTGAAATTATGATACCATCCCAACTTTCAACTTTTTCAGACTTCATTTTGAAGTGCTTTTCAGTTTCAGGGTCATTTAGCTCAAAAAATAAAGTAAATGCATGAAAAATATCAAATGAAGTCAGAAAGGGATGAAAATTTATGATGTGGCATTGAAAGGTGCATTTTGAACACACAAAAAGCCTGGAGTTTACATAAGTCCAAGAAAATGAAATGCTTTTCGTAACCGATGAGTTTCCGTCCAAAACTCCAATACTTCGAAAGTGACTGTCCGTTTTGTACCCAAAGTGCATCCTTCTTTTGCCGTAACCCTCTCAACTTTTAAGCTCATGCTATGTTGGTGAAATGATGATACCATGCCAACTTTAACCCTTTTCAGACTTCATTTGAAGTGCTTTTCAATTTCAGGGTCATTTAGCTCAAAAAAATCAGTAAATGCATGAAAAATATCAAGTGAAGTCAGATAGAGTTGAAAATTGACGATGTGGCTTTAATGGTGCATTTTCAACACACAAAAAGTCTGGAGTTTAAATAAGTCCGAGAAAATGAAATGCCTTTCGTAACCGATGAGTTTCCGTCCGAAACTCCGATACTTCGAAAGTGACTGTCCGTTTTGTACGCGAAGTGCATCCTGCTTTTGCCGTAACCCTCTCAACTTTTTAGCTCATGCTATGTGGGTGAAATGATGATACGATGCCAACTTTAACCCTTTTCAGACTTCATTGAAGTGCTTTTCAATTTCAGGGTCATTTAGCTCAAAAAAATCAGTAAATGCATGAAAAATATCAAGTGAAGTCAGATAGAGTTGAAAATTGACGATGTGGCTTTAAAGGTGCATTTTGAACACACAAAAAGCCTGGAGTTCAAATAATTTGAAGAAAATGAAATGCCTTTTGTAACCGATGAGTTTCCGTCCGAAAAACCCCGATACTTCGAAAGAGACTGTCCGTTTTGTACGCGCAGTGCATCCTGCTTTTGCCGTAACCCTCTCAATTTTTTAGCACATGCTATGTGGGTGAAATTGTGATACCACGCCAACTTTCAACTTTTTCAGACTTCATTTGAAGTGCTTTTCAGTTTCAGGGTCATTTAGCTCAAAAAAATAAGTAAATGCATGAAAAATATCAAATGAAGTCAGAAAGGGATGAAAATTTATGATGTGGCATTGAATGGTGCATTTTGAACACACAAAAAGTCTGGAGTTTAAATACGTCAAAGAAAATGGAATGCCTTTCGTAACCGAAGAGTTTCCGTCCGAAACTCGAATACTTCGAAAGTGACTGTCCGTTTTGTGCGCGAAGTGCATCCTGTTTTTGCCGTAACCCTCTCAACTTTTTAGCTCATGCTATGTGGGTGAAATGATGATACCATGCCAACTTTAACCCTTTTCAGACTTCATTTGAAGTGCTTTTCAATTTCAGAGTCATTTAGCTCAAAAAAATCAGTAAATGCATGAAAAATATCAAGTGAAGTGAGATAGAGTTGAAAATTGACGATGTGGCTTTAATGGTGCATTTTGAACACACAAAAAGCCTGGAGTTCAAATAAGTTGAAGAAAATGAAATGCCTTTTGTAACCGATGAGTTTCCGTCCGAAACCCCGATACTTCGAAAGAGACTGTCCGTTTTGTACGCGCATTGCATCCTGCTTTTGCCGTAACCCTCTCAATTTTTTAGCACATGCTCTGTGGGTGAAATTGTGATACCACGCCAACTTTCAACTTTTTCAGACTTCATTTCAAGTGCTTTTCAGTTTCAGGGTCATTTAGCTCAAAAAAATAAGTAAATGCATGAAAAATATCAAATGAAGTCAGAAAGGGATGAAAATTTATGATGTGGCATTGAATGGTGCATTCTGAACACACAAAAAGTCAGGAGTTTAAATACGTCGAAGAAAATGGAATGCCTTTCGTAACCGAAGAGTTTCCGTCCGAAACTCGAATACGTCGAAAGTGACTGTCCGTTTTGTGCGCGATGTGCATCCTGTTTTTGCCGTAACCCTCTCAACTTTTTAGCTCATGCTATGTGGGTGAAATGATGATACCATGCCAACTTTAACCCTTTTCAGACTTCATTTGAAGTGCTTTTCAATTTCAGAGTCATTTAGCTCAAAAAAATCAGTAAATGCATGAAAAATATCAAGTGAAGTCAGATAGAGTTGAAAATTGACGATGTGGGTTTAATGGTGCATTTTGAACACACAAAAAGCCTGGAGTTCAAATAAGTTCAATAAAATGAAATGCCTTTTGTAACCGATGAGTTTCCATCCGAAACCCCGATACTTCGAAAGAGACTGTCCGTTTTGTACGCGCAGTGCATCCTGCTTTTGCCGTAACCCTCTCAATTTTTTAGCACATCCTATGTGGGTGAAATTGTGATACCACACCAACTTTCAACTTTTTCAGACTTCATTTGAAGTGCTTTTCAGGTTCAGGGTCATTTAGCTCAAAAAAATAAGTAAATGCATGAAATATATCAAATTAAGTCAGAAAGGGATGAAAATTTATGATGTGGCATTGAATGGTGCATTTTCAACACACAAAAAGTCTGGAGTTTAAATAAGTCCAAGAAAATGAAATGCCTTTCATAACCGATGAGTTTCCGTCCGAAACTCCGATACTTCGAAAGTGACTGTCCGTTTTGTACGCGAAGTGCATCCTGCTTTTGCCGTAACCCTCTCAACTTTTTAGCTCATGCTATGTGGGTGAAATGATGATACCATGCCAACTTTAACCCTTTTCAGACTTCATTTGAAGTGCTTTTCAATTTCAGGGTCATTTAGCTCAAAAAAATCAGTAAATGCATGAAAAATATCAAGTGAAGTCAGATAGAGTTGCAAATTGACGATGTGGCTTTAATGGTGCATTTTGAACACACAAAAAGCCTGGAGTTCAAATAAGTTGAAGAAAATGAAATGCCTTTTGTAACCGATGAGTTTCCGTCCGAAACCCCGATACTTCGAAAGAGACTGTTCGTTTTGTACGCGCGGTGCATCCTGCTTTTGCCATAACACTCTCAATTTTTTAGCACATGCTATGTGGGTGAAATTGTGATACCACGCCAACTTTCAACTTTTTCAGACTTCATTTGAAGTGCTTTTCAGTTTCAGGGTCATTTAGCTCAAAAAAATAAGTAAATGCATGAAAAATATCAAATGAAGTCAGAAAGGGATGAAAATTTATGATGTGGCATTGAATGGTGCATTTTGAACACACAAAAAGTCTGGAGTTTAAATACGTCGAAGAAAATGAAATGCCTTTCGTAACCGAAGAGTTTCCGTCCGGAACTCGAATACTTCGAAAGTGACTGTCCGTTTTGTGCGCGAAGTGCATCCTGTTTTTGCCGTAACCCTCTCAACTTTTTAGCTCATGCTATGTGGGTGAAATGATGATACCATGCCAACTTTAACCCTTTTCAGACTTCATTTGAAGTGCTTTTTAATTTCAGAGTCATTTAGCTCAAAAAAAATTAGTAAATGCATGAAAAATATCAAGTGAAGTGAGATAGAGTTGAAAATTGACGATGTGGCTTTAATGGTGCATTTTGAACACACAAAAAGCCTGGAGTTCAAATAAGTTCAAGACAATGAAATGCCTTTTGTAACCGATGAGTTTCCGTCCGAAACCCCGATACTTCGAAAGAGACTGTCCGTTTTGTACGCGCAGTGCATCCTGCTTTTGCCGTAACCCTCTCAATTTTTTAGCACATCCTATGTGGGTGAAATTGTGATGCCATGCCAACTTTCAACTTTTTCAGACTTCATTTGAAGTGCTTTTCAGTTTCAGGGTCATTTAGCTCAAAAAATAAGTAAATGCATGAAATATATCAAATTAAGTCAGAAAGGGATGAAAATTTATGATGTGGCATTGAATGGTGCATTTTCAACACACAAAAAGTCTGGAGTTTAAATAAGTCCAAGAAAATGAAATGCCTTTCGTAACCGATGAGTTTCCGTCCGAAACTCCGATACTTCGAAAGTGATTGTCCGTTTTGTACGCGAAGTGCATCCTGCTTTTGCCGTAACCCTCTCAACTTTTTAGCTCATGCTATGTGGGTGAAATGATGATACCATGCCAACTTTAACCCTTTTCAGACTTCATTTGAAGTGCTTTTCAATTTCAGGGTCATTTAGCTCAAAAAAATCAGTAAATGCATGAAAAATATCAAGTGAAGTCAGATAGAGTTGCAAATTGACGATGTGGCTTTAATGGTGCATTTTGAACACACAAAAAGCCTGGAGTTCAAATAAGTTCAAGAAAATGAAATGCCTTTTGTAACCGATGAGTTTCCGTCCGAAACCCCGATACTTCGAAAGAGACTGTCCGTTTTGTACGCGCAGTGCATCCTGCTTTTGCCGTAACCCTCTCAATTGTTTAGCACATGCTCTGTGGGTGAAATTGTGATACCACGCCAACTTTCAACTTTTTCAGACTTCATTTGAAGTGCTTTTCAGTTTCAGGGTCATTTAGCTCAAAAAAATAAGTAAATGCATGAAAAATATCAAATGAAGTCAGAAAGGGATGAAAATTTATGATGTGGCATTGAATGGTGCATTTTGAACACACAAAAAGTCTGGAGTTTAAATACGTCGAAGAAAATGGAATGCCTTTCGTAACCGAAGAGTTTCCGTCCGGAACTCGAATACTTCGAAAGTGACTGTCCGTTTTGTGCGCGAAGTGCATCCTGTTTTTGCCGTAACCCTCTCAACTTTTTAGCTCATGCTATGTGGGTGAAATGATGATACCATGCCAACTTTAACCCTTTTCAGACTTCATTTGAAGTGCTTTTTAATTTCAGAGTCATTTAGCTCAAAAAAAATCAGTAAATGCATGAAAAATATCAAGTGAAGTGAGATAGAGTTGAAAATTGACGATGTGGCTTTAATGGTGCATTTTGAACACACAAAAAGCCTGGAGTTCAAATAAGTTCAAGAAAATGAAATGCCTTTTGTAACCGATGAGTTTCCGTCCGAAACCCCGATACTTCGAAAGAGACTGTCCGTTTTGTACGCGCAGTGCATCCTGCTTTTGCCGTAACCCTCTCAATTTTTTAGCACATCCTATGTGGGTGAAATTGTGATGCCATGCCAACTTTCAACTTTTTCAGACTTCATTTGAAGTGCTTTTCAGTTTCAGGGTCATTTAGCTCAAAAAATAAGTAAATGCATGAAATATATCAAATTAAGTCAGAAAGGGATGAAAATTTATGATGTGGCATTGACTGGTGCATTTTCAACACACAAAAAGTCTGGAGTTTAAATAAGTCCAAGAAAATGAAATGCCTTTCGTAACCGATGAGTTTCCGTCCGAAACTCCGATACTTCGAAAGTGATTGTCCGTTTTGTACGCGAAGTGCATCCTGCTTTTGCCGTAACCCTCTCAACTTTTTAGCTCATGCTATGTGGGTGAAATGATGATACCATGCCAACTTTAACCCTTTTCAGACTTCATTTGAAGTGCTTTTCAATTTCAGGGTCATTTAGCTCAAAAAAATCAGTAAATGCATGAAAAATATCAAGTGAAGTCAGATAGAGTTGCAAATTGACGATGTGGCTTTAATGGTGCATTTTGAACACACAAAAAGTCTGGAGTTCAAATAAGTTCAAGAAAATGAAATGCCTTTTGTAACCGATGAGTTTCCGTCCGAAACCCCGATACTTCGAAAGAGACTGTCCGTTTTGTACGCGCAGTGCATCCTGCTTTTGCCGTAACCCTCTCAATTGTTTAGCACATGCTCTGTGGGTGAAATTGTGATACCACGCCAACTTTCAACTTTTTCAGACTTCATTTGAAGTGCTTTTCAGTTTCAGGGTCATTTAGCTCAAAAAAATAAGTAAATGCATGAAAAATATCAAATGAAGTCAGAAAGGGATGAAAATTTATGATGTGGCATTGAATGGTGCATTTTGAACACACAAAAAGTCTGGAGTTTAAATACATCGAAGAAAATGGAATGCCTTTCCTAACCGAAGAGTTTCCGTCCGAAACTCGAATACTTCGAAAGTGATTGTCCGTTTTGTGCGCGAAGTGCATCCTGTTTTTGCCGTAACCCTCTCAACTTTTTAGCTCATGCTATGTGGGTGAAATGATGATACCATGCCAACTTTAACCCTTTTCAGACTTCATTTGAAGTGCTTTTCAATTTCAGAGTCATTTAGCTCAAAAAAAATCAGTAAATGCATGAAAAATATCAAGTGAAGTCAGATAGAGTTGAAAATTGACGATGTGGCTTTAATGGTGCATTTTGAACACACAAAAAGCTTGGAGTTCAAATAAGTTCAAGAAAATGAAATGCCTTTTGTAACCGATGAGTTTCCGTCCGAAACCCCGATACTTCTAAAGAGACTGTCCGTTTTGTACGCGCAGTGCATCCTGCTTTTGCCGTAACCCTCTCAGTTTTTTAGCACATGCTATGTGGGTGAAATTGTGATACCACGCCAACTTTCAACTTTGTCAGACTTCATTTGAAGTGCTTTTCAGTTTCAGGGTCATTTAGCTCAAAAAAAATAAGTAAATGCATGAAATATATCAAATTAAGTCAGAAAGAGATGAAAATTTATGATGTGGCATTGAATGGTGCATTTTCAACACACAAAAAGTCTGGAGTTTAAATAAGTCCAAGAAAATGAAATGCCTTTCGTAACCGATGAGTTTCCGTCCGAAACTCCGATACTTCGAAAGTGACTGTCCGTTTTGTACACGAAGTGCATCCTGCTTTTGCCGTAACCCTCTCAACTTTTTAGCTCATGCTATGTGGGTGAAATGATGATACCATGCCAACTTTAACCCTTTTCAGACTTCATTTAAAGTGCTTTTCAATTTCAGGGTCATTTAGCTCAAAAAAATCAGTAAATGCATGAAAAATATCAAGTGAAGTCAGATAGAGTTGCAAATTGACGATGTGGCTTTAATGGTGCATTTTGAACACACAAAAAGCCTGGAGTTCAAATAAGTTGAAGAAAATGAAATGCCTTTTGTAACCGATGAGTTTCCGTCCGAAACCCCGATACTTCGAAAGAGATTGTCCGTTTTGTACGCGTAGTGCATCCTGCTTTTGCCGTAACCCTCTCACTTTTTTAGCACATGCTATGTGGGTGAAATTGTGATACCACGCCAACTTTCAACTTTTTCAGACTTCATTTGAAGTGCTTTTCAGTTTCAGGGTCATTTAGCTCAAAAAAATAAGTAAATGCATGAAAAATATCAAATGAAGTCAGAAAGGGATGAAAATTTATGATGTCGCATTGAATGGTGCATTTTGAACACACAAAAAGTCTGGAGTTTAAATACGTCGAAGAAAATGGAATGCCTTTCGTAACCGAAGAGTTTCCGTCCGAAACTCGAATACTTCGAAAGTGACTGTCCGTTTTGTGCGCGAAGTGCATCCTGTTTTTGCCGTAACCCTCTCAACTTTTTAGCTCATGGTATGTGGGTGAAATGACGATACCATGCCAACTTTAACCCTTTTCAGACTTCATTTGAAGTGCTTTTCAATTTCAGAGTCATTTAGCTCAAAAAAAATCAGTAAATGCATGAAAAATATCAAGTGAAGTCAGATAGAGTTGAAAATTGACGATGTGGCTTTAATGGTGCATTTTGAACACACAAAAAGCCTGGAGTTCAAATAAGTTCAAGAAAATGAAATGCCTTTTGTAACCGATGAGTTTCCATCCGAAACCCCGAAACTTCGAAAGAGACTGTCCGTTTTGTACGCGCAGTGCATCCTGCTTTTGCCGTAACCCTCTCAATTTTTTAGCACATCCTATGTGGGTGAAATTGTGATACCACGCCAACTTTCAACTTTTTCAGACTTCATTTGAAGTGCTTTTCAGTTTCAGGGTCATTTAGCTCAAAACAATAAGTAAATGCATGAAATATATCAAATTAAGTCAGAAAGGGATGAAAATTTATGATGTGGCATTGAATGGTGCATTTTCAACACACAAAAAGTCTTGAGTTTAAATAAGTCCAAGAAAATGAAATGCCTTTCGTAACCGATGAGTTTCCGTCCGAAACTCCGATACTTCGAAAGTGACTGTCCGTTTTGTACGCGAAGTGCATCCTGCTTTTGCCGTAACCCTCTCAACTTTTTAGCTCATGCTATGTGGGTGAAATGATGATAACATGCCAACTTTAACCCTTTTAAGACTTCATTTGAAGTGCTTTTCAATTTCAGGGTCATTTAGCTCAAAAAAATCAGTAAATGCATGAAAAATATCAAGTGAAGTCAGATAGAGTTGAAAATTGACGATGTGGCTTTAAAGCTGCATTTTGAACACACAAAAAGCCTGGAGTTCAAATAAGTTGAAGAAAATGAAATGCCTTTGGTAACCGATGAGTTTCCGTCCGAAACCCCGATACTTCGAAAGAGACTGTCCGTTTTGTACGCGTAGTGCATCCTGCTTTTGCCGTAACCCTCTCAATTTTTTAGCACATGCTATGTGGGTGAAATTGTGATACCACGCCAACTTTCAACTTTTTCAGACTTCATTTGAAGTGCTTTTAAGTTTCAGGGTCATTTAGCTCAAAAAAATAAGTAAATGCATGAAAAATATCAAATGAAGTCAGAAAGGGATGAAAATTTATGATGTGGCATTGAATGGTGCATTTTGGACACACAGAAAGTCTGGAATTTAAATACGTCCAAGAAAATGAAATGCCTTTCGTAACCGATGAGTTTCCGTCCGAAACTCGAATACTTCGAAAGTGACTGTCCGTTTTGTGCGCGAAGTGCATCCTGTTTTTGCCATAACCCTCTCAACTTTTTAGCTCATGCTATGTGGGTGAAATGATGATACCATGCCAACTTTAACCCTTTTCAGACTTCATTTGAAGTGCTTTTCAATTTCAGGGTCATTTAGCTCAAAAAAATCAGTAAATGCATGAAAAATATCAAGTGAAGTCAGATAGAGTTGCAAATTGACGATGTGGCTTTAATGGTGCATTTTGAACACACAAAAAGCCTGGAGTTCAAATAAGTTGAAGAAAATGAAATGCCTTTTGTAACCGATGAGTTTCCGTCCGAAACCCCGATACTTCGAAAGAGACTGTCCGTTTTGTACGCGTAGTGCATCCTGCTTTTGCCGTAACCCTCTCACTTTTTTAGCACATGCTATGTGGGTGAAATTGTGATACCACGCCAACTTTCAACTTTTTCAGACTTCATTTGAAGTGCTTTTCAGTTTCAGGGTCATTTAGCTCAAAAAAATAAGTAAATGCATGAAAAATATCAAATGAAGTCAGAAAGGGATGAAAATTTATGATGTCGCATTGAATGGTGCATTTTGAACACACAAAAAGTCTGGAGTTTAAATACGTCGAAGAAAATGGAATGCCTTTCGTAACCGAAGAGTTTCCGTCCGAAACTCGAATACTTCGAAAGTGACTGTCCGTTTTGTGCGCGAAGTGCATCCTGTTTTTGCCATAACCCTCTCAACTTTTTAGCTCATGCTATGTGGGTGAAATGATGATACCATGCCAACTTTAACCCTTTTAAGACTTCATTTGAAGTGCTTTTCAATTTCAGGGTCATTTAGCTCAAAAAAATCAGTAAATGCATGAAAAATATCAAGTGAAGTCAGATAGAGTTGAAAATTGACGATGTGGCTTTAAAGGTGCATTTTGAACACACAAAAAGCCTGGAGTTCAAATAAGTTGAAGAAAATGAAATGCCTTTTGTAACCGATGAGTTTCCGTCCGAAACCCCGATACTTCGAAAGAGACTGTCCGTTTTGTACGCGTAGTGCATCCTGCTTTTGCCGTAACCCTCTCAATTTTTTAGCACATGCTATGTGGGTGAAATTGTGATACCACGCCAACTTTCAACTTTTTCAGACTTCATTTGAAGTGCTTTTCAGTTTCAGGGTCATTTAGCTCAAAACAATAAGTAAATGCATGAAATATATCAAATTAAGTCAGAAAGGGATGAAAATTTATGATGTGGCATTGAATGGTGCATTTTCAACACACAAAAAGTCTTGAGTTTAAATAAGTCCAAGAAAATGAAATGCCTTTCGTAACCGATGAGTTTCCGTCCGAAACTCCGATACTTCGAAAGTGACTGTCCGTTTTGTACGCGAAGTGCATCCTGCTTTTGCCGTAACCCTCTCAACTTTTTAGCTCATGCTATGTGGGTGAAATGATGATACCATGCCAACTTTAACCCTTTTAAGACTTCATTTGAAGTGCTTTTCAATTTCAGGGTCATTTAGCTCAAAAAAATCAGTAAATGCATGAAAAATATCAAGTGAAGTCAGATAGAGTTGAAAATTGACGATGTGGCTTTAAAGGTGCATTTTGAACACACAAAAAGCCTGGAGTTCAAATAAGTTGAAGAAAATGAAATGCCTTTGGTAACCGATGAGTTTCCGTCCGAAACCCCGATACTTCGAAAGAGACTGTCCGTTTTGTACGCGTAGTGCATCCTGCTTTTGCCGTAACCCTCTCAATTTTTTAGCACATGCTATGTGGGTGAAATTGTGATACCACGCCAACTTTCAACTTTTTCAGACTTCATTTGAAGTGCTTTTAAGTTTCAGGGTCATTTAGCTCAAAAAAATAAGTAAATGCATGAAAAATATCAAATGAAGTCAAAAAGGGATGAAAATTTATGATGTGGCATTGAATGGTGCATTTTGGACACACAGAAAGTCTGGAATTTAAATACGTCCAAGAAAATGAAATGCCTTTCGTAACCGATGAGTTTCCGTCCGAAACTCGAATACTTCGAAAGTGACTGTCCGTTTTGTGCGCGAAGTGCATCCTGTTTTTGCCGTAACCCTCTCAACTTTTTAGCTCATGCTATGTGGGTGAAATGATGATACCATGCCAACTTTAACCCTTTTCAGACTTCATTTGAAGTGCTTTTCAATTTCAGGGTCATTTAGCTCAAAAAAATCAGTAAATGCATGAAAAATATCAAGTGAAGTCAGATAGAGCTGAAAATTGACGTTGTGGCTTTAATTGTGCATTTTGAACACACAAAAATCCTGGAGTTCAAATAAGTTCAAGATAATGAAATGCCTTTTGTAACCGATGAGTTTCCGTGCGAAACTCCGATACTTCGAAGGTGACTGTCCGTTTTGTACGCGAAGTGCATCCTGCTTTTGCCGTAAGCCTCTCAACTTTTTAGCACATGCTATGTGGGTGAAATGATGATACCATGCCAACTTTCAACCTATTCATACTTCATTTGAAGTGCTCTTCAATTTCAGGGTCATTTAGCTCAAAAAAATCAGTAAATGCATGAAAATATCCAATGAAGTCAGAAAGGGTTGAAAATTGACGATGTGGCTTTAATGGTGCATTTTGAACACACAAAAAGCCTGGAGTTCAAATAAGTTCAAGATAATGAAATGCCTTTTGTAACCGATGAGTTTCCGTGCGAAACTCCGATACTTCGAAGGTGACCGTCCGTTTTGTACGCGAAGTGCATCCTGCTTTTGCCATAACCTCTCAACTTTTTAGCACATGCTATGTGGGTGCAATGATGATACCATGCCAACTTTCAACCTTTTCAGACTTAATTTGAAGTGCTCTTCAATTTCAGGGTCATTTAGCTCAAAAAAAATCAGTAAATGCATGAAAATATCAAATAAAGTCAGAAAGGATTGAAAACAGATTATGTGTCTTTGAATGGTGTATTTTGAACACACAAAAAGCCTAGCATTCAAATAAGTTCAAGAAAATGAAATGCCTTTTGTAACCGATGAGTTTCCGTCCGAAACCCCGATACTTCGAAACAGACTGTCCGTTTTGTACGCGCAGTGCATCCTGCTTTTGTTGTAACCCTCTGAACTTTTTAACACATGCTATGTGGGTGAAATGATGATACCATGCCAACTTTCAACCTTTTCAGACTTGATCTGATGTGCTTTTCAATTTCAGGGTCATTTAGCTCAGAAAAATCAGTAAATGCATGAAAAATATCAAATGAACTCAGAACGGGTTGAAAATGGATCATGTGGCTTTGAATGGTGCATTTTGAACACACGAAAAGCCTGGAGTTCAAATAAGTTCAAGAAAATGAAATGCCTTTTGTAACCGATGAGTTTCCGTCCGAAACCCCGATACTTCGACAAAGACTGACTGTTTTGTACGCCAAGTGCATCCTCCTTTTTCCATAACTCTCTCAACTGGTTAATACATGCTATGTGCGTGAAATGATGATACCATGCCAAATTTCAACCTTTCAGACTTCATTTGAAGTGCTCTTCAATGTCAGGGTCATTTAGCTCAAAAAAATCAGTAAATGCATGAAAATATCAAATGAAGTCAGAAAGGGTTGAAAACATATTATGTGGCTTTGAATGGTGCATTTTGAACACACGAAAAGCCTGGAGTTCAAATAAGGTCAAACAAATGTAATGCCTTTTGTAACCGATGAGTTTCCGTCCGAAACCCCAATACTTCGAAACAGACTGTCCGTTTTGTACGCGCAGTGCATCCTGCTTTTGCCGTAACCCTCTCAATTTTTTAGTACATGCTATGTGGGTGAAATTGTGATACCACGCCAACTTTCAACTTTTTCAGACTTCATTTGAAATGCTTTTCAGTTTCAGGGTCATTTAGCTCAAAAAAATAAGTAAATGCATGAAAAATATCAAATGAAGTCAGAAAGGGATGAAACTTTATGATGTGGCATTGAATGGTGCATTTTGAACACACAAAAAGTCTGGAGTTTAAATAAGTCCAAGAAAATGAAATGCCTTTCGTAACCGATGAGTTTCCGTCCGAAACTCCGATACTTCGAAAGTGACTGTCCGTTTTGTACGCGAAGTGCATACTGCTTTTGCCGTAACCCTCTCAACTTTTTAGCTCATGCTATGTGGGTGTAATCATGATACCATGCCTACTTTAACCCTTTTCAGACTTCATTTGAAGTGCTTTTCAATTTCAGGGTCATTTAGCTCAAAAAAATCAGTAAATGCATGAAAAATATCAAGTGAAGTCAGATAGAGTTGAAAATTGACGTTGTGGCTTTAATGGTGCATTTTGAACACAAAAAAGCCTGGAGTTCAAATAAGTTCAAGAAAATGAAATGCCTTTTGTAACCGATGAGTTTCCATCCGAAACCCCGATACTTCGAAACAGACTGTCCGTTTCGTACGCGCAGTGCATCCTGCTTTTGCCGTAACCCTCTCAATTTTTTAGCACATGCTATGTGGGTGAAATTGTGATACCACGCCAACTTTCAACTTTTTCAGACTTCATTTGAAGTGCTTTTCAGTTTTAGGGTCATTTAGCTCAAAAAAATTAGTAAATGCATGAAAAATATCAAATGAAGTCAGAAAGGAATGAAAATTTATGATGTGGGATTGAATGGTGCATTTTGAGCACACAAAAAGTCTGGAGTTTAAATAAGTCCAAGAAAATGAAATGCCTTTCGTAACCGATGAGTTTCCGTCCGAAACTCTGATACTTCGAAAGTGACTGTCCGTTTTGTACGCGAAGTGAATCCTGCTTTTGCCGTAACCCTCTCAATTTTTTAACACATGCTATGTGGGTGAAATTGTGATACCACGCCAACTTTCAACTTTTTCAGACTTCATTTGAAGTGCTTTTCAGTTTCAGGGTCATTTAGCTCAAAAAAATAAGTAAATGCATGAAAAATATCAAATGAAGTCAGAAAGGGATGAAAATTTATGATGTGGCATTGAATGGTGCATTTTGAACACACAAAAAGTCTGGCATTTAAGTAAGTCCAAGAAAATGAAATTCCTTTCGTAACCGATGAATTTCCGTCCGAAACTCCGATACTTCGAAAGTGACTGTCCGTTTTGTACGCGAAGTGCATCCTCCTTTTGCCGTAACCCTCTCAACTATTTAGCTCATGCTATGTGGGTGAAATGATGATACCATGCCAACTTTAACCCTTTTGTGACTTCATTTGTAGTGCTTTTCAATTTCAGGGTCATTTAGCTCAAAAAAATCAGTAAATGCATGAAAAATATCAAGTGAAGTCAGATGGAGTTGAAAATTGACGATGTGGCATTAATGGTGCATTTTGAACACACAAAAAGCCTAGAGTTCAAATAAGTTCATGAAAATGAAATGCCTTTTGTAACCGATGAGTTTCCGTCCGAAACCCCGATACTTCGAAACGGACTTTCCATTTTGTACGCGCAGTGCATCCTGCTGTTGTCGTAACCCTCTTAATTTTTTAGCACATGCTATGTGGGTGAAGTTGTGATACCACGCCAACTTTCAACTTTTTCAGACTTCATCTGAAGTGCTTTTTCAGTTTCAGGGTCATTTAGCTCAAAAAAATAAGTAAATGCATGAAAAATATCAAATGAAGTCAGAAAGGGATGAAAATTTATGATATGGGATTGAATGGTGCATTTTGAACACACAAAAAGTCTGGAGTTTAAATAAGTCCAAGAAAATGAAATGCCTTTCGTAACCGATGAGTTTCCGTCCGAAACTCTGATACTTCGAAAGTGACTGTCCGTTTTGTACGCGAAGTGCATCCTGCTTTTGCCGTAACCCTCTCAACTTTTTAGCTCATGCTATGTGGGTGAAATGATGATACCATGCCAACTTTAACCCTTTTCAGACTTCATTTCAAGTGCTTTTCAATTTCAGGGTCATTTAGCTCAAAAAAACAGTTAATGCATGAAAAATATCAAGTGAAGTCAGATAGAGTTGAAAATTGACGATGTGGCTTTAATGGTGCATTTTGAACACACAAAAAGCCTGGAGTTCAAATAAGTTCAAGAAAATGAAATGCCTTTTGTAACCAATGAGTTTCCGTCCGAAACCCGGATACTTCGAAAGATACTGTCCGTTTTGTACGCGGAGTGCATCCTGCTTTTGTCGTAACCCTCTCAACTTTTTAACACATGCTATGTGGGTGAAATGATGATACCATGCCAACTTTCAACCTTTTCAGACTTGATATGATGTGCTTTTGAATTTCAGGGTCATTTAGCTCAAAAAAATTAGTAAATGCATGAAAAATAACAAATGAACTCATAACGGGTTGAAAATGGATGATGTGGCTTTGAATGGTGCATTTTTAACACACAAAAAGCCTGGAGTTCAAATAAGTTCAAGAAAATGAAATGTCTTTTGTAACCGATGAGTTTCCGTCCGAAACCCCGATACTTCGACAAAGACTGACTGTTTTGTACTCCAAGTGCATCCTGCTTTTGCCATAACCTCTCAACTTTTTAGCACATGCTATGTGGGTGCAATGATGATACCATGCCAACTTTCAACCTTTTCAGACTTAATTTGAAGTGCTCTTCAATTTCAGGGTCATTTAGCTCAAAAAAAATCAGTAAATGCATGAAAATATCAAATAAAGTCAGAAAGGATTGAAAACAGATTATGTGTCTTTGAATGGTGTATTTTGAACACACAAAAAGCCTAGCATTCAAATAAGTTCAAGAAAATGAAATGCCTTTTGTAACCGATGAGTTTCCGTCCGAAACCCCGATACTTCGAAACAGACTGTCTGTTTTGTACGCGAAGTGCATCCTACTTTTGTCGTAAGTCTCTTAACTTTTTCGGACATGCTATGCGGGTGAAATGATGATACCATGCCAACTTTCAACTTTTTCAGACTTCATATGAAGTGCTTTTAAATTTCAGGGTCATTTAGCTCATAGAAATCAGTAAATGCATGAAAAATATGAAATGAAGTAAGAAAGGGTTGAAAATTGATGATGTGGCTTTCAATGGTGCATTTTGCACACACAAAAAGCCTGGAGTTGAAATAAGTTCAAGAAAATGAAATGCCTTTTGTAACCGATGAGTTTCCGTCTGAAACCCCGATACTTCGAAAGAGACTGACCGTTCTATACTCGAAGTGCATCCTACTTTTTCCGTAAACCTCTCTACTTTTTAGCACATGCTATGCGGGTGAAATGATAATACCATGCCAACTTTCAACATGTTCAGACGTCATTTGAAGTTCTTTTCAATTTCAGGGTCATTTAGCTAAAAAAATCAGTAAATGCATGAAAAATATCAAATTAAGTCAGATAAGGTTGAAAATTTATGATTTGGCTTTGAATGGTGCATTTTGAACACACAAAAAGCCTGGAATTCAAATAAGCTCAAGAAAGTGAAATGTCTTTTGTTACTGATGAGTTTCCGTTCGAAACCCCGATACTTTGAAAGAGACTGTCCGATTTATACGCAAAGTGCATCTTGTTTTTGCGGTAACCCTCTAGACTTTTTAGCACATGTTATGTGGGTGAAATGATGATACCATGCCAACTTTCAACCTGTTCAGACTTCATTTGAAGTGCTTTTCAATTTCAGGGTCAATTAGCTAAAAAAATCAGTAAATGCATGAAAAATATCAAATGATGTCAGAAAGGGTTGAAAATGGATGATGTGTCTTTGAATGGTGCATTTTGAACACACAAAAAGCCTAGCATTCAAATAAGTTCAAGAAAATGAAATGCCTTTTGTAACCGATGAGTTTTCGTCCGAAACCCCGATACTTCGAAAGAGACTGTTTGTTTTGTACGCGAAGTGCATCCTACTTTTTTCCTAACCCTCTTAACTTTTTCGCACATACTATGCGGGTGAAATGATGATACCATGCCAACTTTCAACTTTTTCAGACTTCATTTGAAGTGCTTTTCAATTTCAGGGTCATTTAGCTCAAAGAAATCAGTAAATGCATGAAAAATATCAAATGAAGTAAGAAAGGGTTGAAAATTGATGATGTGGCTTTAAATGGTGCATTTTGAACACACAAAAAGCCTGGAGTTGAAATAAGTTCAAGAAAATGAAATGCCTTTTGTAACCGATGAGTTTCCGTCCGAAACCCCGATACGTCGAAAGAGACTGACCGTTCTATACTCGAAGTGCATCCTACTTTCGCCGTAACCCTCTCAACTTTTTAGCACAGGCTATGTGGGTGAAATGATGATACCATGCCAACTTTCAACCTGTTCAGACTTCATTTGAAGTGCTTTTCAACTTTAGGGTCATTTAGCTAAAAAAATCAGTAAATGCATGAAAAATATCAAATTAAGTCAGATAGGGTTGAAAATTTATAATTTGGCTTTGAATGGTGCATTTTGAACACACAAAAAGCCTGGAGTTCAAACAAGTTCAAGAAAGTGAAATGTCTTTTGTTACCGATGAGTTTCCGTCCGAAACCCTGATACTTCGAAAGAGACTGTCCGATTTGTACGCAAAGTGCATCCTGTTTTGCGATAACCCTCTCAACCTTTTCGCACATGCTATGCGGGTGAAATGATGATACCATGCCAACTTTCAACTTTTTCAGACTTCATTTGAAGTGCTTTTCAATTTCAGGGTCATTTAGCTCAAAGAAATCAGTAAATGCATGAAAAATATCAAATGAAGTAAGAAAGGGTTGAAAATTGATGATGTGGCTTTAAATGGTGCATTTTGAACACACAAAAAGCATGGAGTTGAAATAAGTTCAAGAAAATGAAATGCCTTTTGTAACCGATGAGTTTCCGTCCGAAACCCCGATACGTCGAAAGAGACTGACCGTTCTATACTCGAAGTGCATCCTACTTTCGCCGTAACCCTCTCAACTTTTTAGCACATGCTATGTGGGTGAAATGATGATACCATGCCAACTTTCAACCTTTTCAGACTTCATTTGAAGTGCTCTTCAATTTCAGGGTCATTTAGCTCAAAAAAATCAGTAAATGCATGAAAATATCAAATGAAGTCAGAAAGGGTTGAAAACTGATTATGTGTCTTTGAATGGTGAATATTGAACATACAAAAAGCCTGGAGTTCAAATAAGTTCAAACAAATCAAATGCCTTTTGTAACCGATGAGTTTCCGTCCGAAACCCCGATACTTCGAGACAGACTATCCATTTTGTACGCGCAGTGCATCCTGCTTTTGCCGTAACCCTCTCAATTTTTTAGCACGTGCTATGTGGGTGAAATGATGATACCATGCCAACTTTCGACCTATTCAGACTTCATTTGAAGTGCTCTTCAATTTCAGGGTCATTTAGCTCAAAAAAATCAGTAAATGCATGAAAAATATCAAATGAAGTCAGATAGGGTTGAAAATTAATTATGTGGATTTGAATAGCGCATTTTGAATGCACAAAAAGCCTGGAGTTCAAATAATTTCAAGAAAATGAAATGCCTTTTGTAACCGATGAGTTTCCGTCCGAAACCCGATACTTCGAAAGAGACTGTCTGTTTTGTACGCAAAGTGCATCCACTTTTGTCTTAACCCTCTTAACTTTTTCGCACATGCTATGCGGGTGAAATGATGATACCATGCCAACTTTCAACGTTTTCAGACTTCATTTGAAGTGCTTTTCAATTTCAGGGTCATTTAGCTCAAAGAAATCAGTAAATGCATGAAAAATATCAAATGAAGTCAGAAAGGGTTGAAAATTGATGATGTGGCTTTGAATGGTGCATTTTGACCACACAAAAAGCCTGGAGTTCAAATAAGTTCAAGAAAATGAAATGCCTTTTGTAACCGATGAGTTTCCGTCCGAAACCCCGATACTTCGAAACAGACTGTCTGTTTTGTACGCAAAGTGCATCCTACTTTTGTCGTAACCCTCTTAACTTTTTCGCACATACTATGCGGGTGAAATGATGATACCATGCCAACTTTTAACTTTTTCAGACTTCATATGAAGTGCTTTTAAATTTCAGGGTCATTTAGCTCAAAGAAATCAGTAAATGCATGAAAAATATCAAATGAAGTCAGAAAGGGTTGAAAATTGATGATGTGGCTTTCAATGGTGCATTTTGAACACACAAAAAGCCTGGAGTTGAAATAAGTTCAAGAAAATGAAATGCCTTTTGTAACCGATGAGTTTCCGTCCGAAACCCCGATACGTCGAAAGAGACTGACCGTTCTATACTCGAAGTGCATCCTACTTTTGCCGTAAACCTCTCAACTTTTTAGCACATGCTATGCGGGTGAAATGATAATACCATGCCAACTTTCAACCTGTTCAGACTTCATTTGAAGTGCTTTTCAATTTCAGGGTCATTTAGCTAAAAAAATCAGTAAATGCATGAAAAATATCAAATTAAGTCAGATAAGGTTGAAAATTTATGATTTGGCTTTGAATGGTGCATTTTGAACACACAAAAAGCCTGGAATTCAAATAAGTTCAAGAAAGTGAAATGTCTTTTGTTACCGATGAGTTTCCGTTCGAAACCCCGATACTTCGAAAGAGACTGTCCAATTTGTACGCAAAGTGCATCCTGTATTTGCGGTAGCCCTCTCAACTTTTTAGCACATGCTATGTGGGTGAAATGATGATACCATGCCAACTTTCAACCTGTTCAGACTTCATTTGAAGTGCTTTTCAATTTCAGGGTGAATTAGCTAAAAAAATCAGTAAATGCATGAAAAATATCAAATGATGTCAGAAAGGGTTGAAAATGGATGATGTGTCTTTGAATGGTGCATTTTGAACACACAAAAAGCCTAGCATTCAAATAAGTTCAAGAAAATGAAATGCCTTTTGTAACCGATGAGTTTCCGTCCGAAACCCCGATACGTCGAAAGAGACTGTCTGTTTTGTACGCGAAGTGCATCCTACTTTTTTCGTAACCCTCTTAACTTTTTCGCACATGCTATGCGGGTGAAATGATGATACCATGCCAACTTTCAACTTTTTCAGACTTCATTTGAAGTGCTTTTCAATTTCAGGGTCATTTAGCTCAAAGAAATCAGTAAATGCATGAAAAATATCAAATGAAGTAAGAAAGGGTTGAAAATTGATGATGTGGCTTTAAATGGTGCATTTTGAACACACAAAAAGCCTGGAGTTGAAATAAGTTCAAGAAAATGAAATGCCTTTTGTAACCGATGAATTTCCGTCCGAAACCCCGATACGTCGAAAGAGACTGACCGTTCTATACTCGAAGTGCATCCTAGTTTCGCCGTAACCCTCTCAACTTTTTCGCACATGCTATGCGGGTGAAATGATGATACCATGCCAACTTTCAACTTTTTCAGACTTCATTTGAAGTGCTTTTCAATTTCAGGGTCATTTAGCTCAAAGAAATCAGTAAATGCATGAAAAATATCAAATGAAGTCAGAAAGGGTTGAAAATTTATAATTTGGCTTTGAATGGTGCATTTTGAACACACAAAAAGCCTGGAGTTCAAACAAGTTCAAGAAAGTGAAATGTCTTTTGCTACTGATGAGTTTCCGTCCGAAACCCTGATACTTCGAAAGAGACTGTCCGATTTGTACGCAAAGTGCATCCTGTTTTGCGGTAACCTTCTCAACCTTTTAGCACATGCTATGTGGGTGAAATGATGATACCATGCCAACTTTCAACCTGTTCAGACTTCATTTGATGTTCTTTTCAATTTCAGGGTCATTTAGCTAAAAAAATTAGTAAATGCATGAAAAATATCAAATGAGGTCAGAAAGGGTTGAAAATGGACGATGTGTCTTTGAATGGTGCATTTTGAACACACAAAAAGCCTAGCACTCAACTAAGTTCAAGAAAATGAAATGCCTTCTGTAACCGATGAGTTTCCGTCCGAAACCCCGATACTTCGACAAAGACTGACTGTTTTGTATGCCAAGTGCATCCTGCTTTTGCCATAACCTCTCAACTTTTTAGCACATGCTATGTGGGTGAAATGATGATACCATGCCAACTTTCAACCTTTTCAGACTTCATTTGAAGTGCTCTTCAATTTCAGGGTCATTTAGCTCAAAAAAATCAGTAAATGCATGAAAATATCAAATGAAGTCAGAAAGGGTTCAAAACTGATTATGTGTCTTTGAATGGTGCATTTTGAACACACAAAAAGCCTGGAGTTCAAATAAGTTCAAACAAATGAAATGCCTTTTGTAACCGATGAGTTTCCGTCCGAAACCCCGATACTTCGAAACAGACTATCCGTTTTGTACGCGTAGTGCATCCTGCTTTTGCCATAACCCTCTCAATTTTTTAGCACGTGCTATGTGGGTGAAATGATGATACCATGCCAACTTTCGACCTTTTTAGACTTCATTTCAAGTGCTCTTCAATTTCAGGGTCATTTAGCTCAAAAAATCACTAAATGCATGAAAAATATTAAATGAACTCAGAACTTGTTGAAAATGGATCATGTGGCTTTGAATGGTGCATTTTGAACACACAAAAAGCCTGGAGTTCAAATAAGTTCAAGAAAATGAAATGCCTTTTGTAACCGATGAGTTTCCGTCCGAAACCCCGATACTTCGACAAAGACTGACTGTTTTGTACGCCAGGTGCATCCTGCTTTTGCCATAACCCCTCAACTTTTTAGCACATGCTATGTGGGTGAAATGACGATACCATGCCAACTTTCAACCTTTTCAGACTTCATTTGAAGTGCTCTTCAATTTCAGGGTCATTTAGCTCAAAACAAATCAGTAAATGCATGAAAATATCGAATGAAGTCAGAAAGGGTTGAAAACTGATTATATGTCTTTGAATAGTGCATTTTGAACACACAAAAAGCCTAGCGTTCAAATAAGTTCAAGAAAATGAAATGCCTTTTGTAACCAATGAGTTTCCATCCGAAACCCCGATACTTGAAAAGAAACTGTCCGTTTTGTACGCGAAGTGCATCCTGCTTTCGCTGTAACCCTCTCAACTTTTTCAGCACATGCTATGTTGGTGAAATGATGATACCATGCCAAATTTCAACGTTTTCAGACTTCATTTGAAGTGCTTTTCAATTTCAGTGTCATTTAACTCAAAAAAAATCAGTAAATGCATGAAAAATATCAAATGAAGTCAGATAGGGTTGACAATTTATGATGTGGCTTTGAATGGTGCATTTTGAACGCACAAAAAGCCTGGAGTTCAAATAAGTTCAAGAAAATGAAATGCCTTTTGTAACCGATGAGTTTCCGTCCGAAACCCGATACTTCGAAAGAGACTGTCTGTTTTGTACGCGAAGTGCATCCTACTTTTGTCGTAACCCTCTTAACTTTTTCGCACATGCTATGCGGGTGAAATGATGATACCATGCCAACTTTCAACTTTTTCAGACTTAATTTGAAGTGCTTTTCAATTTCAGCGTCATTTAGCTCAAAGAAATCAGTAAATGCATGAAAAATATCAAATGAAGTGAGAAAGGGTTGAAAATTGATGATGTGGCTTTGAATGGTGCATTTTGAACTCACAAAAAGCCTGGAGTTCCAGTAAGTTCAAGAAAATGAAATGCCTTTTGTAACCGATGAGTTTCCGTCCGAAACCCCGATACGTCGAAAGAGACTGACCGTTCTATACGTGAAGTGCATCCTACTTTTGCCGTAACCCTCTCAACTTTTTAGCACATGCTATGTGGGTGAAATGATGATACCATGCCAACTTTTAACCTGTTCAGACTTCATTTGAAGTGCTTTTCAATTTCAGGGTCATTTAGGTAAAAAAATCAGTAAATGCATGAAAAATATCAAAAGAAGTCAGATAGGGTTGAAAATTTATGATTTGGCTTTGAATGGTGCATTTTGAACACACAAAAAGCCTGGAGTTCAAATAAGTTCAAGAAAGTGAAATGTCTTTTGTTACCGATGAGTTTCCGTCTGAAACCCCGATACTTCGAAAGAGACTGTCCGGTTTGTACGCAAAGTGCATCCTGTTTTGCGGTAACCTTCTCAACCTTTTAGCACATGCTATGTGGGTGAAATGATGATACCATGCCAACTTTCAACCTGTTCAGACTTCATTTGAAGTGCTTTTCAATTTCAGGGTCATTTAGCTAAAAAAATTAGTAAATGCATGAAAAATATCAAATGATGTCAGAAAGGGTTGAAAATGGACGATGTGTCTTTGAATGGTGCATTTTGAACACACAAAAAGCCTAGCACTCAAATAAGTTCAAGAAAATGAAATGCCTTCTGTAACCGATGAGTTTCCGTCCGAAACCCCGATACTTCGACAAAGACTGACTGTTTTGTATGCCAAGTGCATCCTGCTTTTGCCATAACCTCTCAACTTTTTAGCACATGCTATGTGGGTGAAATGATGATACCATGCCAACTTTCAACCTTTTCAGACTTCATTTGAAGTGCTCTTCAATTTCAGGGTCATTTAGCTCAAAAAAATCAGTAAATGCATGAAAATATCAAATGAAGTCAGAAAGGGTTGAAAACTGATTATGTGTCTTTGAATGGTGCATTTTGAACACACAAAAAGCCTGGAGTTCAAATAAGTTCAAACAAATGAAATGCCTTTTGTAACCGATGAGTTTCCGTCCGAAACCCCGATACTTCGAAACAGACTATCCGTTTTGTACGCGTAGTGCATCCTGCTTTTGCCATAACCCTCTCAATTTTTTAGCACGTGCTATGTGGGTGAAATGATGATACCATGCCAACTTTCGACCTTTTTAGACTTCATTTCAAGTGCTCTTCAATTTCAGGGTCATTTAGCTCAAAAAATCACTAAATGCATGAAAAATATTAAATGAACTCAGAACTTGTTGAAAATGGATCATGTGGCTTTGAATGGTGCATTTTGAACACGCAAAAAGCCTGGAGTTCAAATAAGTTCAAGAAAATGAAATGCCTTTTGTAACCGATGAGTTTCCGTCCGAAACCCCGATACTTCGACAAAGACTGACTGTTTTGTACGCCAGGTGCATCCTGCTTTTGCCATAACCCCTCAACTTTAGCACATGCTATGTGGGTGAAATGACGATACCATGCCAACTTTCAACCTTTTCAGACTTCATTTGAAGTGCTCTTCAATTTCAGGGTCATTTAGCTCAAAAAAAATCAGTAAATGCATGAAAATATCGAATGAAGTCAGAAAGGGTTGAAAACTGATTATATGTCTTTGAATAGTGCATTTTGAACACACAAAAAGCCTAGCGTTCAAATAAGTTCAAGAAAATGAAATGCCTTTTGTAACCGATGAGTTTCCATCCGAAACCCCGATACTTCAAAAGAAACTGTTCGTTTTGTACGCGAAGTGCATCCTGCTTTCGCTGTAACCCTCTCAACTTTTCAGCACATGCTATGTTGGTGAAATGATGATACCATGCCAAATTTCAACCTTTTCAAACTTCATTCGAAGTGCTTTTCAATTTCAGGGTCATTTAGCTCAAGGAAATCAGTAAATGCATGAAAAATATCAAATGAAGTCAGAAAGGGTTGAAAATTGATGATGTGGCTTTGAATGGTGCATTTTGAACACACGAAAAGCCTGGAGTTCAAATAAGTTCAAGAAAATGAAATGCCTTTTGTAACCGATGAGTTTCCGTCCGAAACCCCGATACTTCGACAAAGACTGACTGTTTTGTACGCCAAGTGCATCCTGCTTTTGCCATAACCCCTCAACTTTTTAGCACATGCTATGTGGGTGAAATGACCATACCATGCCAACTTTCAACCTTTTCAGACTTCATTTGAAGTGCTCTTCAATTTCAGGGTCATTTAGCTCAAAAAAATCAGTAAATGCTTGAAAAATATCAAATGAAGTCAGAAAGGGTTGAAAATTGATGATGTGGCTTTGAATGGTGCATTTTGAACACACAAAAAGCTTGGAGTTCCAGTAAGTTCAAGAAAATGAAATGCCTTTTGTAACCGATGAGTTTCCGTCCGAAACCCCGATACGTCGAAAGAGACTGACCGTTCTATACGCGAAGTGCATCCTACTTTTGCCGTAACCCTCTCAACTTTTTAGCACATGCTATGTGGGTGAAATGATGATACCATGCCAACTTTTAACCTGTTCAGACTTCATTTGAAGTGCTTTTCAATTTCAAGGTCATTTAGCTAAAAAAATCAGTAAATGCATGAAAAATATCAAATGAAGTCAGATAGGGTTGAAAATTTATGATGTGGCTTTGAATGGTGCATTTTGAACACACAAAAAGCCTGGAGTTCAAATAAGTTCAAGAAAGTGAAATGTCTTTTATTACCGATGAGTTTCCGTCTGAAACCCCGATACTTCGAAAAGACTGTCCGATTTGTACGCAAAGTGCATCCTGTTTTGCGGTAACCTGCTCGACCTTTTAGCACATGCTATGTGGGTGAAATGATGATACCATGCCAACTTTCAACCTGTTCAGACTTCATTTGAAGTGCTTTTCAATTTTAGGGTCATTTAGCTAAAAAAATCAGTAAATGCATGAAAAATATCAAATGATGTCAGAAAGGGTTGAAAATGGACGATGTGTCTTTGAATGGTGCATTTTGAACACACAAAAAGCCTAGCACTCAAATAAGTTCAAGAAAATGAAATGCCTTTTGTAACCGATGAGTTTCCGTCCGAAACCCCGATACTTCGACAAAGACTGAATGTTTTGTATGCCAAGTGCATCTCGCTTTTGCCATAACCTCTCAACTTTTTAGCACATCCTATGTGGGTGAAATGATGATACCATGCCAACTTTCAACCTTTTCAGACTTCATTTGAAGTGCTCTTCAATTTCAGGGTCATTTAGCTCAAAAAAAATAAGTAAATGCATGAAAATATCAAATGAAGTCAGAAAGGGTTGAAAACTGATTATGTGTGTTTGAATGGTGCATTTTGAACACACAAAAATCCTGGAGTTCAAATAAGTTCAAACAAATGAAATGCCTTTTGTAACCGATGAGTTTCCGTCCGAAACCCCGATACTTCGAAACAGACTATCCATTTTCTACGCGCAGTGCATCCTGCTTTTGCCGTAACCCTCTCAATTTTTTAGCACATGCTATGTGGGTGAAATGATGATACCATGCCAACTTTCGACCTTTTCAGACTTCATTTGAAGTGCTCTTCAATTTCAGGGTCATTTAGCTCAAAAAAATCAGTAAATGCATGAAAAATATTAAATGAACTCAGAACGGGTTGAAAATGGATCATGTGGCTTTGAATGGTGCATTTTGAACACACGAAAAGCCTGGAGTTCAAATAAGTTCAAGAAAATGAAATGCCTTTTGTAACCGATGAGTTTCCGTCCGAAACCCCGATACTTCGACAAAGACTGACTGTTTTGTACGCCAAGTGCATCCTGCTTTTGCCATAACCCCTCAACTTTTTAGCACATGCTATGTGGGTGAAATGACGATACCATGCCAACTTTCAACCTTTTCAGACTTCATTTGAAGTGCTCTTCAATTTCAGGGTCATTTAGCTCAAAAAAATCAGTAAATGCATGAAAATATCAAATGAAGTCAGAAAGGGTTGAAAACTGATTATATGTCTTTGAATGGTGCATTTTGAACACACAAAAAGCCTAGCGTTCAAATAAGTTCATGAAAATGAAATGCCTTTTGTAACCGATGAGTTTCCATCCGAAACCCCGATACTTCAAAAGAAACTGTTCGTTTTGTACGCGAAGTGCATCCTGCTTTCGCTGTAACCCTCTCAACTTTTCAGCACATGCTATGTTGGTGAAATGATGATACCATGCCAAATTTCAACCTTTTCAGACTTCATTCAAAGTGCTTTTCAATTTCAGGGTCATTTAGCTCAAGGAAATCAGTAAATGCATGAAAAATATCAAATGAAGTCAGAAAGGGTTGAAAATTGATGATGTGGCTTTGAATGGTGCATTTTGAACACACTAAAACCCTGGAGTTCAAATAAGTTCAAGACAATGAAATGCCTTTTGTAACCGATGAGTTTCCGTCCGAAACCCCGATACGTCGAAAGAGACTTACCGTTCTATACGCGAAGTGGATCCTACTTTTGTCGTAACCCTCTCAACTTTTTAGCACATGCTATGTGGGTGAAATGATGATACCATGCCAACTTTCAACCTGTTCAGACTTCATTTGAAGTGCTTTTCAATTTCAGGGTCATTTAGCTAAAAAAATCAGTAAATGCATGAAAAATATCAAATGAAGTCAGATAGGGTTGAAAATTTATGATGTGGCTTTGAATGGTGCATTTTGAACACACAAAAAGCCTGGAGTTCAAATAAGTTCAAGAAAGTGAAATGTCTTTTATTACCGATGAGTTTCCGTCTGAAACCCCGATACTTCGAAAAGACTGTCCGATTTGTACGCAAAGTGCATCCTGTTTTGCGGTAACCTGCTCAACCTTTTAGCACATGCTATGTGGGTGAAATGATGATACCATGCCAACTTTCAGCCTGTTCAGACTTCATTTGAAGTGCTTTTCAAGTTTAGGGTCATTTAGCTAAAAAAATCAGTAAATGCATGAAAAATATCAAATGAAGTCAGATAGGGTTGAAAATTTAAGATATGTCTTTTAATGGTTCATTTTGAACACACAAAAAGCCTGGAGTTCTAATAAGTTCAAGAAAATGAAATGTCTTCTTTAACCGATGAGTTTCTGTCCGGAACGCCGATACTTCGAATGAGACTGTCCGTTTTGTATGCAAAGTGCATCCTGCTTTTTCGGTAACCCTCTGAACTTTTGAGCACATGCTATGTGGGTGAAATGATGATACCATGCCAACTTTCAACCTGTTCAGACTTCATTTGAAGTGCTTTTGAATTTCAGGGTCATTTAGCTAAAAAAATCAGTAAATAAATGAAAAATATCAAGTGAAGTTAGATAGAGTTCAAAATTTATGATGTGGGTTTAATGGTGCATTTTGAACACACAAAAAGCCTGGAGTTCAAATAAGTTCAAGAAAATAAAATGCCTTTTGTTACCGATGAGTTTCCATCCGAAACCCCGATACTTTGAAAGAGACAGTCCGTTTTGTACGCGAAGTGCATCCTGCTTTTGTCGTAACCCTCTCAACTTTTTAGCACATGCTATTTGGGTGAAATGATAATACCATGCCAACTTTCAATCTTTTCAGACTTGATTTGATGTGCTTTTCAATTTCAGGGTCATTTAACTCAAAAAAATCAGTAAATGCATGAAAAATATCAAATGAACTCAGAACGGGTTGAAAATGCATGATGTGCCTTTGAACGGTGCATTTTGAACACACAAAAAGCCTGGAGTTCAAATAAGTTCAAGAAAACGAAATGCCTTTTGTGACCGATGAGTTTCCGTCCGAAAGCCCGATACTTCGAAACAGACTATCCGTTTTGTACCTGCAGTGCATCTTGCTTTCGCTGTAACCCTCTCAACTTTTCAGCACATGCTATGTGGGTGAAATAATGATACCATGCCAAGTTTCATCTTTTTCAGACTTCATTTGTAGTGCTTTTTAGTTTCAGGGTCATTTAGCTCAAGAAATCAGTAAATGCATGAAAAATATCAAATGAAGTCAGAAAGGGATGAAAATGGATGATGTGGCTTTGAATGGTGCATTTTTAACACACAAAAAGTCTGGAGTTCAAATAAGTCCAAGAAAATGAAATGCCTTTTGTAACTGATGAGTTTTC
Source organism: Hordeum marinum (assembly GCA_022496015.1). Classification (NCBI taxonomy): domain Eukaryota; kingdom Viridiplantae; phylum Streptophyta; class Magnoliopsida; order Poales; family Poaceae; genus Hordeum; species Hordeum marinum. Next base: position 562,096,840 of record CM039678.1, read on the forward strand.
GGCCGAAACTCCGATACTTCGACAAAGACTATCCATTTTTTACGCGAAGTGCATCCTGCTTTTGCCATAACCCCTCAACTTTTTAGCACATGCTATGTGGGTGAAATGACCATACCATGCCAACTTTCAACCTTTTCAGACTTCATTTGAAGTGCTCTTCAATTTCAGGGTCATTTAGCTCAAAAAAAATCAGTAAATGCATGAAAAATATCAAATGTAGTCAGAAAGGGTTGAAAATTGATGATGTGGCTTTGAATGGTGCATTTTGAACACACGAAAAGCTTGGAGTTCCAGTAAGTTCAAGAAAATGAAATGCCTTTTGTAACCGATGAGTTTCCGTCCGAAACCCCGATACGTCGAAAGAGACTGACCGTTCTATACGCGAAGTGCATCCTACTTTTGCCGTAACCCTCTCGACTTTTTATCACATGCTATGTGGGTGAAATGATGATACCATGCCAACTTTCCACCTTTTCAGACTTGATTTGATGTGCTTTTCCATTTCAGGGTCGTTTAGCTCAAAAAAATCAGTAAATGCATGAAAGATATCAAATGAACGCAGAACGGGTTGAAAATGGATGATGTGGCTTTGAATGGTGCATTTTGAACACACAAAAAGCCTGGTGTTCAAATAAGTTCAAGAAAATGAAATGCATTTTGTAACCGATGAGTTTCCGTCCGAAACCCCGATACTTCGACAAAGAGTATTTGTTTTGTACGCCCAGTGCATCCTGCTTTTGCCATAAAACTTTTTAGCACATGCTATGTGGGTGAAATGATGATACCATGCCAACTTTCAACGTTTTAAGACTTCATTTGAAGTGCTCTTCAATTTCAGGGTCACTTAGCCTAAAAAAATCAGTAAATGCATGAAAACATCAAATGAAGTCAAAAAGGGTTGAAAACCGATTATGTGTCTTCGAATGGTGCATTTTCACCACACAAAAAGCCTAGCGTTCAAATAAGTTCCAGAAAATGAAATGCCTTTTGTAACCGATGAGTTTCCATCCGAAACCCCGATCCTTCGAAAGAGACTGTCCGTTTTGTACGCGAAGTGCATCCTGCTTTCGCTGTAACCCTCTCAACTTTTTAGCTCCTGCTATGTGGGTGAAATGATGATACCATGCCAAATTTCAACCTTTTCAGACTTGATTTGAAGTGCTTTTCAATTTCAGGGACATTTAGCTCAAAAAAATCAGTAAATGCATGAAAAGTATCAAATGAAGTCAGATAGGGTTGAAAATTGATGATGTGGCTTTGAATGGTGCATTTTGAACGCACAAAAAGCCTGGAGTTTAAATAAGTTCAAGAAAATGAAATGCTTTTGTAACCGATGAGTTTCCGTCCGAAACCCTGATACTTTGAAAGAGACTGTCCGTTTTGTACGCGCAATGCATCCTGATTTTGCCGTAATCCTCTCAATTTTTTAGCACATGCTATGTGGGTGAAATTATGATACCATGCCAACTTTCAACTTTTTCAGACTTCATTTCAAGTGCTTTTCAATTTCAGGGTCATTTAGCTCAAAGAAATCAGTAAATGCATGAAAAATATCAAATGAAGTCAGAAAGGGTTGAAAATTTACGATGTGTCTTTCAATGGTGCATTTTTAACACACAAAAAGTCTGGAGTTTAAATAAGTCCAAGAAAATGAAAAGCCTTTCGTAACTGATGAGTTTTCGTCCGAAACTCCGATACTTCGAAAGTGACTATCCATTTTGTACGCGAAGTGCATCCTGCTTTTTCCGTAACCCTGTCAACTTTTTAGCACATGCTATGTGGGTGAAATGATGATACCATGCGAACTTTCAACCTTTTCAGACTTCATTTGAAGTGCTTCTCAATTTCAGGGTCATTTAGCTCAAAAAATCAGTAAATGCTTGACAAATATCAAGTGAAGTCAGATAGAGTTGAAAATTGATGATGTTGCTTTAATATTGTGTTTTGAACACACAAAAAGCCTAGAATTAAAATAAGTTCAAGAAAATAAAATGCCTTTTGTAACCGATGAGTTTCCGTCCAAAACCCCGATACTTTGAAAGACACTGTCTGTTTCGTACGCGAAGTGCATACTACTTTTGCCATAACCCTCTCAACTTTTGAGCACATGATATGTGGGTGAAATGATGATACCATGCCAACTTTCAACCTGCTCAGACTTCATTTGAAGTGCTTTTCAATTTCAGGGTCATTTAGCTAAAAAAATCAGTAAATGCATGAAAATATCAAATGAAGTCATATAGGGTTGAAAATTTATGATGTGGCTTTTAATGGTGCATTTTGAACACACAAAAAGCCTGGAGTACAAATAAGTTCAAGAAAATGAATTGCCTTTTGTAACCGATGAGTTTCCGACCAAAACCCCGATACTTCGAAACAGACTGTCCGTTTTGTACGCGAAGTGCATCCTACTTTTGTCGTAGCCATCTTACCTTTTTCGCACATTCTATGCGGGTGAAATTATGATACCATGCCAACTTTCAACTTTTTCAGACTTCATTTGAAGTGCTTTTCAATTTCAGGGTCATTTAGCTCAAAGAAATCAGTAAATGCATGAAAAATATCAAATGAAGTCAGAAAGGGTTGAAAATTTATGATGTGGCTTTTAATGGTGCATTTTGACCTCACAAAAAGCTTGGAGTTCAAATAAGTTCAAGAAAATGAAATGCCTGTTGTAACCGATGAGTTTTCGTCAGAAACCCCGATGCGTCGAAAGAGACTGACCGTTCTATACGTGAAGTGCATCCTACTTTTGCTGTAACCCTCTCAACTTTTTAGCACATGCTATGTGGGTGAAATGATGATACCATGCCAACTTTCAACCTGTACAGACTTCATTCGACGTGCTTTTCAATTTCAGGGTCATTTAGCTAAAAAAAATCAGTAAATGCATGAAAATATTAAATGAAGTCAGATAGGGTTGAAAATTTATGATGTGGCTTTTAATGGTGCATTTTGAACACACAAAAAGCCTGGAGTTCAACTAAGTTCAAGAAAATGAAATGCCTTTTGTAACCGATGAGTTTCCGTCCGAAACCCCGATACTTCGAAACAAACTGTCCGTTTTGTACGCGCAGTGCATCCTGGTTTTGCCGTAACCCTCTTAATTTTTTAGCACATGCTATGTGGGTGAAATTATGATACCATGCCAAGTTTCAACTTTTTAAGACTTCATTTGAAGTGCTTTTCAATTTCAGGGTTATTTAGCTCAAAAAATCAGTAAATGCATGAAAAATATCAAATGATGTCACAAAGGGTTGAAAATTGATGATGTGGCTTTGAATGGTGCATTTTGAACACACAAAAAGTCTGGAGTTTCAATAAGTCGAAGAAATGCCTTTCGTAACCGATGAGTTTCCGTCGAAAACTCCGACACTTCGAAAGTGACTGTCCATTTTGTACGCGAAGTGCATCCTTCTTTTGCCGCAACCCTCTCAACTTTTTAGCACATGCTATGTGGGTGAAATGATGATACCATGCCAAGTTTCAACCTTTTCAGCCTTCATTTGAAGTGAATTTCAATTTCAGGGTCATTTAGCTCAAAAAAATCATTAAATGCATGAAAAATATCAAGTGAAGTCAGATAGAGTTGAAAATTGATGATGTGGCTTTAATGGTGCATTTTGAACAGACGAAAAGCCTGAAGTTCAAATAAGTTCAAGAAAATGAAATGCCGTTTGTAACCGATGAGTTTCCGTCCGAAACCCCGATACTTCGAAAGAGACTGTCCGTTTTGTACGCGGAGCGCATCCTGCTTTTGTCGTAACCCTCTCAACTTTTTAACACATGCTATGTGGGTGAAATTATGATACCATGCCAACTTTCAACTTTTTCAGACTTCATTTCAAGTGCTTTTCAATTTCAGGATCATTTAGCTCAAAAAATCAGTAAATGCATGAAAAATATCAAATGAACTCAGAACGGGTTGAAAATTTATGATGTGGCTTTGAATGGTGCATTTTGAACTCACAAAAAGCTTGGAGTTCAAATAAGTTCAAGAAAATGAAATGCCTTTTGTAACCGATGAGTTTTCGTCAGAAACCCCGATGCATCGAAAGAGACTGACCGTTCTATACGTGAAGTGCATCCTACTTTTGTCGTAACCCTCTCAACTTTCTAGCACATGCTATGTGGGTGAAATGATGATACCATGCCAACTTTCAACCTGTACAGACTTCATTCGAAGTGCTTTTCAATTTCAGGGTTATTTAGCTAAAAAAAATCAGTAAATGCATGAAAATATTAAATGAAGTCAGATAGGGTTGAAAATTTATGATGTGGCTTTTAATGGTGCATTTTGAATACACAAAAAGACTGGAGTTCAACTAAGTTCAAGAAAATGAAATGCCTTTTGTAACCGATGAGTTTCCGTCCGAAACCCCGATACTTCGAAACGGACTGTCCGTTTTGTACGAGCAGTGCATCCTGGTTTTGCCGTAACCCTCTTAATTTTTTAGCACATGCTATGTGGGTGAAATTATGATACCATGCCAAGTTTCAACTTTTTCAGACTTCATTTGAAGTGCTTTTCAATTTCAGGGTTATTTAGCTCAAAAAATCAGTAAATGCATGAAAAATATCAAATGAAGTCACAAAGGGTTGAAAATTGATGATGTGGCTTTGAATGGTGCATTTTGAACACACAAAAAGTCTGGAGTTTCAATAAGTCCAAGAAAATGAAATGCCTTTCGTAACCGATGAGTTTCCATCGAAAACTCCGACACTTCGAAAGTGACTGTCCATTTTGTACGCGAAGTGCATCCTTGTTTTGCCGCAACCCGCTCAACTTTTTAGCACATGCTATGTGGGTGAAATGATGATACCATGCCAAGTTTCAACCTTTTCAGCCTTCATTTGAAGTGAATTTCAATTTCAGGGTCATTTAGCTCAAAAAAATAATTAAATGCATGAAAAATATCAAGTGAAGTCAGATAGAGTTGAAAATTGATGATGTGGCTTTAATGGTGCATTTTGAACAGACGAAAAGCCTGAAGTTCAAATAAGTTCAAGAAAATGAAATGCCGTTTGTAACCGATGAGTTTCCGTCCGAAACCCCGATACTTCGAAAGAGACTGTCCGTTTTGTACGCGGAGCGCATCCTGCTTTTGTCGTAACCCTCTCAACTTTTTAACACATGCTATGTGGGTGAAATTATGATACCATGCCAACTTTCAACTATTTCAGACTTCATTTCAAGTACTTTTCAATTTCAGGGTCATTTAGCTCAAAAAATCAGTAAATGCATGAAAAATATCAAATGAATTCAGAACGGGTTGAAAATTTATGATGTGGCTTTGAATGGTGCATTTTGAACACACAAAAATCCTGGAGTTTAAATAAGTCCAAGAAAATGAAAAGCCTTTCGTAACTGGTGAGTTTCCGTACGAAACCCCGATACTTCGAAACTGACTGTCCATTTTGTACGCGAAGTGGATCCTGCTTTTGCCGTAACCCTCTCAACTTTTTAGCACATGCTATGTGGGTGAAATGATGATACCATGCCAACTTTCAACCTTTTCAGACTTCATTTGAAGTGCTTTTCAATTTCAGGGTCATTTAGCTCAAAAAATCAGTAAATGCTTGAAAAATATCAAGTGAAGTCAGATAGAGTTGAAAATTGATGATGTGGCTTTAATATTGCGTTTTGAACACACAAAAAGCCTAGAGCTTAAATAAGTTCAAGAAAATAAAATGCCTTTTGTAACCGATGAGTTTCCGTCCAAAACCCCGATACTTTGAAAGACATTGTCTGTTTCGTACGCGAAGTGCATACTACTTTTGCGATAACCCTCTCAACTTTTTAGCACATGATATGTGGGTGAAATGATGATACCATGCCAACTTTCAACCTGTACAGACTTCATTCGAAGTGCTTTTCAATTTCAGGGTCATTTAGCTAAAAAAATCAGTAAACGCATGAAAATATCAAATGAAGTCATATAGGGTTGAAAATTTATGATTTGGCTTTGAATGGTTCATATTGAACACACAAAAATCCTGGAGTTCAACTAAGTTCAAGAAAATGAAATGTCTTTTGTAACCGATGAGTTTCCGTCCGAAACCCCGATACTTTGAAAGACACTGTTTGTTTCGTACTCGAAGTGCATACTACTTTTGCCATAACCCTCTCAACTTTTTAACACATGATATGTGGGTGAAATGATGATACCATGCCAACTTTCAACCTGTACAGACTTCATTTCAAGTGCTTTTCAATTTCAGGGTCATTTAGCTAAAAAAAATCAGTAAATGCATGAAAATATTAAATGAAGTCAGATAGGGTTGAAAATTTATGATGTGGCTTTTAATGGTGCATTTTGAACACGCAAAAAGCCTGGAGTTCAACTAAGTTCAAGAAAATGAAATGCCTTTTGTAACCGATGAGTTTCCGTCCGAAACCTCGATACTTCGAAACAGACTGTCCGTTTTGTACGCGCAGTGCATCCTGGTTTTGACGTAACCCTCTCAATTTTTTAGCACATGCTATGTGGGTGAAATTATGATACCCTGCCAAGTTTCAACTTTTTCACACTTCATTTGAAGTGCTTTTCAATTTCAGGGTTATTTAGCTCAAAAAAATCAGTAAATGCATGAAAAATATCAAATGAAGTCAGAAAGAGTTGAAAATTGATGATGTGGCTTTGAATGGTACATTTTGAACACACAAAAAGTCTGGAGTTTCAATAAGTCCAAGAAAATGAAATGCCTTTCGTAACCGATGAGTTTCTGTCGAAAACTCCGACACTTCGAAAGTGACTGTCCATTTTGTACGCGAAGTACATCCTTCTTTTGCCGCAACCCTCTCAACTTTTTAGCACATGCTATGTGGGTGAAATGACGATACCATGCCAAGTTTCAACCTTTTCAGCCTTCATTTGAAGTGAATTTCAAATTCAGGGTCATTTAGCTCAAAAAATCATTAAATGCATGAAAAATATCAAGTGAAGTCAGATAGAGTTGAAAATTGATGATGTGGCTTTAATGGTGCATTTTGAACAGACGAAAAGCCTGAAGTTCAAATAAGTTCAAGAAAATGAAATGTCATTTGTAACCGATGAGTTTCCGTCCGAAACCCCGATACTTCGAAAGAGACTGTCCGTTTTGTACGCGGAGCGCATCCTGCTTTTGTCGTAACCCTCTCAACTTTTTAACACATGCTATGTGGGTGAAATTATGATACCATGCCAACTTTCAACTTTTTCAGACTTCATTTCAAGTGCTTTTCAATTTCAGGATCATTTAGCTCAAAAAATCAGTAAATGCATGAAAAATATCAAATGAACTCAGAACGGGTTGAAAATTTATGATGTGGCTTTGAATGGTGCATTTTGAACTCACAAAAAGCTTGGAGTTCAAATAAGTTCAAGAAAATGAAATGCCTTTTGTAACCGATGAGTTTTCGTCAGAAACCCCGATGCATCGAAAGAGACTGACCGTTCTATACGTGAAGTGCATCCTACTTTTGTCGTAACCCTCTCAACTTTTTAGCACATGCTATGTGGGTGAAATGATGATACCATGCCAACTTTCAACCTGTACAGACTTCATTCGAAGTGCTTTTCAATTTCAGGGTCATTTAGCTAAAAAAAATCAGTAAATGCATGAAAATATTAAATGAAGTCAGATAGGGTTGAAAATTTATGATGTGGCTTTTAATGGTGCATTTTGAATACACAAAAAGCCTGGAGTTCAACTAAGTTCAAGAAAATGAAATGCCTTTTGTAACCGATGAGTTTCCGTCCGAAACCCCGATACTTCGAAACAGACTGTCCGTTTTGTACGAGCAGTGCATCCTGGTTTTGCCGTAACCCTCTTAATTTTTTTAGCACATGCTATGTGGATGAAATTATGATACCATGCCAAGTTTCAACTTTTTCAGACTTCATTTGAAGTGCTTTTCAATTTCAGGGTTATTTAGCTCAAAAAATCAGTAAATGCATGAAAAATATCAAATGAAGTCACAAAGGGTTGAAAATTGATGATGTGGCTTTGAATGGTGCATTTTGAACACACAAAAAGTCTGGAGCTTCAATAAGTCCAAGAAAATGAAATGCCTTTCGTAACCGATGAGTTTCCGTCGAAAACTCCGACACTTCGAAAGTGACTGTCCATTTTGTACGCGAAGTGCATCCTTCTTTTGCCGCAACCCGCTCAACTTTTTAGCACATGCTATGTGGGTGAAATGATGATACCATGCCAAGTTTCAACCTTTTCAGCCTTCATTTGAAGTGAATTTCAATTTCAGGGTCATTTAGCTCAAAAAAATCATTAAATGCATGAAAAATATCAAGTGAAGTCAGATAGAGTTGAAAATTGATGATGTGGCTTTAATGGTGCATTTTGAACAGACGAAAAGCCTGAAGTTCAAATAAGTTCAAGAAAATGAAATGCCGTTTGTAACCGATGAGTTTCCGTCCGAAACCCCGATACTTCGAAAGAGACTGTCCGTTTTGTACGCGGAGCGCATCCTGCTTTTGTCGTAACCCTCTCAACTTTTTAACACATGCTATGTGGGTGAAATTATGATACCATGCCAAGTTTCAACTTTTTCAGACTTCATTTCAAGTGCTTTTCAATTTCAGGGTCATTTAGCTCAAAAAATCAGTAAATGCATGAAAAATATCAAATGAATTCAGAACGGGTTGAAAATTTATGATGTGGCTTTGAATGGTGCACTTTGAACACACAAAAATCCTGGAGTTTAAATAAGTCCAAGAAAATGAAAAGCCTTTCGTAACTGGTGAGTTTCCGTACGAAACCCCGATACTTCGAAAGTGACTGTCCATTTTGTACGCGAAGTGGATCCTGCTTTTGCCGTAACCCTCTCAACTTTTTAGCACATGCTATGTGGGTGAAATGATGATACCATGCCAACTTTCAACCTTTTCAGACTTCATTTGAAGTGCTTTTCAATTTCAGGGTCATTTAGCTCAAAAAATCAGTAAATGCTTGAAAAATATCAAGTGAAGTCAGATAGAGTTGAAAATTGATGATGTGGCTTTAATATTGCGTTTTGAACACACAAAAAGCCTAGAGCTTAAATAAGTTCAAGAAAATAAAATGCCTTTTGTAACCGATGAGTTTCCGTCCAAAACCCCGATACTTTGAAAGACACTGTCTGTTTCGTACGCGAAGTGCATACTACTTTTGCGATAACCCTCTCAACTTTTTAGCACATGATATGTGGGTGAAATGATGATACCATGCCAACTTTCAACCTGTACAGACTTCATTCGAAGTGCTTTTCAATTTCAGGGTCATTTAGCTAAAAAAATCAGTAAATGCATGAAAATATCAAATGAAGTCATATAGGGTTGAAAATTTATGATTTGGCTTTGAATGGTTCATATTGAACACACAAAAATCCTGGAGTTCAACTAAGTTCAAGAAAATGAAATGTCTTTTGTAACCGATGAGTTTCCGTCCGAAACCCCGATACTTTGAAAGACACTGTTTGTTTCGTACTCGAAGTGCATACTACTTTTGCCATAACCCTCTCAACTTTTTAACACATGATATGTGGGTGAAATGATGATACCATGCCAACTTTCAACCTGTACAGACTTCATTTCAAGTGCTTTTCAATTTCAGGGTCATTTAGCTAAAAAAAATCAGTAAATGCATGAAAATATTAAATGAAGTCAGATAGGGTTGAAAATTTATGATGTGGCTTTTAATGGTGCATTTTGAACACACAAAAAGCCTGGAGTTGAACTAAGTTCAAGAAAATGAAATGCCTTTTGTAACCGATGAGTTTCCGTCCGAAACCTCGATACTTCGAAACAGACTGTCCGTTTTGTACGCGCAGTGCATCCTGGTTTTGTTGTAACCCTCTCAATTTTTTAGCACATGCTATGTGGGTGAAATTATGATACCATGCCAAGTTTCAACTTTTTCACACTTCATTTGAAGTGCTTTTCAATTTCAGGGTTATTTAGCTCAAAAAAATCAGTAAATGCATGAAAAATATCAAGTGAAGTCAGAAAGAGTTGAAAATTGATGATGTGGCTTTGAATGGTACATTTTGAACACACAAAAAGTCTGGAGTTTCAATAAGTCCAAGAAAATGAAATGCCTTTCGTAACCGATGAGTTTCCGTCGAAAACTCCGACACTTCGAAAGTGACTGTCCATTTTGTACGCGAAGTGCATCCTTCTTTTGCCGCAACCCTCTCAACTTTTTAGCACATGCTATGTGGGTGAAATGATGATACCATGCCAAGTTTCAACCTTTTCAGCCCTCATTTGAAGTGAATTTCAATTTCAGTTTCATTCAGCTCAAAAAAAATCATTAAATGCATGAAAAATATCAAGTGAAGTCAGATAGAGTCGAAAATTGATGATGTGGCTTTAATGGTGCATTTTGAACAGACAAAAAGCCTGAAGTTCAAATAAGTTCAATAAAATGAAATGCCGTTTGTAACCGATGAGTTTCAGTCCGAAACCCCGATACTTCGAAAGAGACTGTCCGTTTTGTACGCGGAGCGCATCCTGCTTTTGTCGTAACCCTCTCTACTTTTTAACACATGCTATGTGGGTGAAATGATGATACCATGCCAACTTTCAACCTTTTCAGACTTGATTTGATGTGCTTTTCCATTTCAGGGTCATTTAGCTCAAAAAAATAAGTAGATGCATGAAAAATATCAAATGAACTCAGAACGGGTTGAAAACGGATGATGTGGCTTTGAATGGTGCATTTTGAACACACAAAAATCCTGGAGTTCAAATAAGTTCAAGAAAATGAAATGCATTTTGTAACCGATGAGTTTCCGTACGAAACCCCGATACTTCGACAAAGACTATTTGTTTTGTACGCCAAGGGCATCCTGCTTTTGCCATAAAACTTTTTAGCACATTCTATGTGGGTGAAATGATGATACCATGCCAACTTTCAACCTTTTCAGACTTCATTTGAAGTGCTCTTCAATTTCAGGGTCATTTAGATCAAAAAAATACGTAAATGCATGAAAATATCAAATGAAGTCAGAAAGGGTTGAAAACTAATTATGTGTCTTTGAATGGTGCATTTTGAACACATAAAAAGCCTGGAGTTCAAATAAGTTCAAGAAAATGAAATGCCTTTTGTAACCGATGAGTTTCCATCCGAAACCCCGATACTACGAAAGAGACTGTCTGTTTTGTACGCGAAGTGCATCCTGCTTTCGCTATAACCCTCTCAACTTTTTAGCACATGCTATGTGGGTGAAATGATGATACCATGCCAACTTTTAACCTGTTCAGACTTCATTTGAAGTGCTTTTCAATTTCAGGGTCATTTAGCTCAAAAAATCAGTAAATGCATGAAAAATATCAAATGAAGTCAAAAAGGGTTGAAAATTTATGATGTGGCTTGAATGGTGCATTTTTAACACACAAAAATTCTGGAGTTTAAATAAGTCCAAGAAAATGAAAAGCCTTCCGTAACTGATGAGTTTCCGTCCGAAACTCCGATACTTCGAAAGTGACTGTCCATTTTGTACGCGAAGTGGATCCTGCTTTTGCCGTAACCCTCTCAACTTTTTAGCACATGCTATGTGGGTGAAATGATGATACCATGCAAACTTTCAACCTTTCAGACTTCATTTGAAGTGCTTTTCAATTTCAGGGTCATTTAGCTCAAAAAAATCAGTAAATGCATGAAAAATATAAAGTGAAGTCAGATAGAGTTGAAAATTGATGATGCGGCTTTAATGGTGCGTTTTGAACACAGAAAAAGCCTGGAGTTCAAATAAGTTGAAGAAAATAAAATGCCATTTGTAACCGATGAGTTTCCATCCGAAACCCCGATACTTTGAAAGACACTGTCTGTTTCGTACGCGAAGTGCATACTACTTTTGCCATAACCCTCTCAACTTTTTAGCACATGATACGTGGGTGAAATGATGATACCATGCCAACTTTCAACCTGTACAGACTTCATTCGAAGTGCTTTTCAATTTCAGGGTCATTTAGCTAAAAAAAATCAGTAAATGCATGAAAATATTAAATGAAGTCAGTTAGGGTTGAAAATTTATGATGTCGCTTTTAATGGTGCATTTTGAACACACAAAAAGCCTGGAGTTCAACTAAGGTCAAGAAAATGAAATGCCTTTTGTAACCGATGAGTTTCCGTCCGAAACCCCGATACTTCGAAACAGACTGTCCGTTTTGTACGTGCAGTGCATCCTAGTTTTGCCGTAACCCTCTCAATTTTTTAGCACATGCTATGTGGGTGAAATTATGATACCATGCCAAGTTTCAACTTTTTCAGACTTCATTTCAAGTGCTTTTCAATTTCAGGGTTATTTAGCTCAAAAAAATCAGTAAATGCATGAAAAATATCAAATGAAGTCAGAAAGGGTTGAAAATTGATGATGTGGCTTTGAATGGTGCATTTTGAACACACAAAAAGTCTGGAGTTTCAATAAGTCCAAGAAAATGAAATGCCTTTCGTAACCGATGAGTTTCCGTCGAAAACTCCGACACTTCGAAAGTGACTGTCCATTTTGTACGCGAAGTGCATCCTTCTTTTGCCACAACCCTCTCAACTTTTTAGCACATGCTATGTGGGTGAAAAGATGATACCATGCCAAGTTTCAACCTTTTCAGCCTTCATTTGAAGTGCTTTTCAATTTCAGGGTCATTTAGCTCAAAAAAATCAGTAAATGCATGAAAATATCAAATGAAGGCAGATAGGGTTGAAAGTTGATGATGTGGCTTTGAATGGTACATTTTGAACGCACAAAAAGCCTGGAGTTCAAAGAAGTTCAAGAAAAAGGAAATGCCTTTTTAAACCGATGAGTTTCCGTCCGAAACCCCGATACTTACAAACAAACTGTTCGTTTTGTACGCGCAGTGCATCCTAGTTTTGCCGTAACCCTCTCAATTTTTTAGCACATGCTATGTGGGTGAAATTATGATACCATGCCAAGTTTCAACTTTTTTCAGATTTCATTTGAAGTGCTTTTCAATTTCAGGGTTATTTAGCTCAAAAAAATCAGTAAATGCATGAAAAATATCAAATGAGGTCAGAAAGGGTTGAAAATTGATGATGTGGCTTTGAATGGTGCATTTTGAACACACAAAAAGTCTGGAGTTTCAATAAGTCCAAGAAAATGAAATGCCTTTCGTAACCGATGAGTTTCCGTCGAAAACTCCGACACTTCGAAAGAGACTGTCCATTTTGTACGCGAAGTGCATCCTTCTTTTGCCGCAACCCTCTCAACTTTTTAGCACATGCTATGTGGGTGAAAATATGATACCATGCCAAGTTTCAACCTTTTCAGCCTTCATTTGAAGTGCTTTTCAATTTCAGGGTCATTTAGCTCAAAAAAATCAGTAAATGCATGAAAAATATCAAATGAAGTCACATAGGGTTGAAAATTGATGATGTGGCTTTGAATGGTACATTTTGAACGCACAAAAAGCCTGGAGTTCAAATAAGTTAAAGAAAAAGGAAATGCCTTTTTAAACCGATGAGTTTCCGTCCGAAACACCGATACTTTGAAACAGACTGTCCGTTTTGTACGCGCAATGCATCCTGCTTTTGCCGTAACCCTCTCTATTTTTTAGCACATGATATGTGGGTGAAATTATGATACCATGCCAACTTTCAACTTTTTCAGACTTCTTTTCAAATGCTTTTCAATTTCAGGGTCATTTAGCTCAAAAAATCAGTAAATGCATGAAAAGTATCAAATGAAGTCAGAAAGGGTTGAAAATTTATGATGTGGCTTGAATGGTGCATTTTTAACACACAAAAAGTCTGGAGTTTAAATAAGTCCAAGAAAATGAAAAGCCTTCCGTAACTGATGAGTTTCCGTCCGAAACTCCGATACTTCGAAAGTGACTGTCTATTTTGTACGCGAAGTGGATCCTGCTTTTGCCGTAACCCTCTCAACTTTTTAGCACATGCTATGTGGGTGAAATGGTGATACCATGCCAACTTTCAACCTTTCAGACTTCATTTGAAGTGCTTTTCAATTTCACGGTCATTTAGCTCAAAAAATTAGTAAATGCATGAAAAATATCAAGTGAAGTCAGATAGAGTTGAAAATTGATGATGCGGCTTTAATGGTGCGTTTTGAACACACAAAAAGCCTGGAGTTCAAATAAGTTCAAGAAAATAAAATGCCTTTTGTAACCGATGAGTTTCCATCCGAAACCCCGATACTTTGAAAGACACTGTCTGTTTCGTACGCGAAGTGCATACTACTTTTGCCATAACCCTCTCAAATTTTTAGCACATGATATGTGGGTGAAATGATGATACCATGCCAACTTTCAACCTGTACAGACTTCATTCGAAGTGCTTTTCAATTTCAGGGTCATTTAGCTAAAAAAAATCAGTAAATGCATGAAAATATTAAATGAAGTCAGATAGGGTTGAAAATTTATGATGTGGCTTTTAATGGTGCATTTTGAACGCACAAAAAGTCTGGAGTTCAAATAAGTCCAAGAAAATGAAATGCCTTTTCTAACCGATGAGTTTCCGTCCGAAACTCCGATACTTCGAAAGAGACTGTCCGTTTCGTACGCGAAGTGCATCCTGCTTTTGTCGTAACCCTCTCAACTTTTTAGCAACATTCTATGTGGGTGAAATGATGATACCATGCCAACTTTCAATCTTTCGATACTTCATTTGAAGTGATTTTCAATTTCAGGGTCATTTAGCTCAAAAAAATCAGTAAATGCATGAAAAATATCAAATGAAGTCAGATAGGGTTGAAAATTGATGATGTGGCTTTGAATGGTACATTTTGAACGCACAAAAAGCCTGGAGTTCAAATAAGATCAAGAAAAAGGAAATGCCTTTTTAAACCGATGAGTTTCCGTCCGAAACCCCGATACTTAGAAACAGACTGTCCGTTTTGTACGCGCAATGCATCCTGCTTTTGCCGTAACCCTCTCAATTTTTTAGCACATGCTATGTCGGTGAAATTATGATACCATGCAAACTTTCAGCTTTTTCAGACTTCATTTCAAGTGCTTTTCAATTTCAGGGTCATTTCGCTCAAAAAATCAGTAAATGCATGAAAAATATCAAATGAAGTCAGAAAGGGTTGAAAATTTATGATGTGGCTTGAATGGTGCATGTTTAACACACAAAAAGTCTGGAGTTTAAATATGTCCAAGAAAATGAAAAGCCTTCCGTAACTGATGAGTTTCCGTCCGAAACTCCGATACTTCGAAAGTGACTGTCCATTTTGTACGCGAAGTGGATCCTGCTTTTGCCGTAACCCTCTCAACTTTTTAGCACATGCTATGTGGGTGAAATGATGATACCATGCCAACATTCAACCTTTCAGACTTCATTTGAAGTGCTTTTCAATTTGAGGGTCATTTAGCTCAAACAAATCAGTAAATGCATGAAAAATATCAAGTGAAGTCAGATAGAGTTGAAAATTGATGATGCGGCTTTAATGGTGCGTTTTGAACACACAAAAAGCCTGGAGTTCAAATAAGTTCAAGAAAATAAAATGCCTTTTGTAACCGATGAGTTTCCATCCGAAACCCCGATACTTTGAAAGACACTGTCTGTTTCGTACGCGATGTGCATACTACTTTTGCCATAACCCTCTCAACTTTTTAGCACATGATATGTGGGTGAAATGATGATACCATGCCAACTTTCAACCTGTACAGACTTCATTCGAAGTGCTTTTCAATTTCAGGGTCATTTAGCTAAAAAAATCAGTAAATGCATGAAAATATTAAATGAAGTCAGATAGGGTTGAAAATTTATGATGTGGCTTTTAATGGTGCATTTTGAACGCACAAAAAGTCTGGAGTTCAAATAAGTCCAAGAAAATGAAATGCCTTTTCTAACCGATGAGTTTCCGTTCGAAACTCCGATACTTCGAAAGAGACTGTCCGTTTCGTACGCGAAGTGCATCCTGCTTTTGTCGTAACCCTCTCAACTTTTTAGCAACATGCTATGTGGGTGAAATGATGATATCATGCCAACTTTCAACCTTTCGATACTTCATTTGAAGTGCTTTTCAATTTCAGGGTCATTTAGCTCAAAAAAATCAGTAAATGCATGAAAAATATCAAATGAAGTCAGATAGGGTTGAAAATTGATGATGTGGCTTTGAATGGTGCATTTTGAACACACAAAAAGTCTGGAGTTTCAATAAGTCCAAGAAAATGAAATGCCTTTCGTAACCGATGAGTTTCCGTCGAAAACTCCGACACTTCGAAAGTGACTGTCCATTTTGTACGCGAAGTGCATCCTTCTTTTGCCGCAACCAGCTCAACTTTTTAGCACATGCTATGTGGGTGAAATGATGATACCATGCCAAGTTTCAACCTTTTCAGCCTTCATTTAAAGTGAATTTCAATTTCAGGGTCATTTAGCTCAAAAAAATCATTAAATGCATGAAAAATATCAAGTGAAGTCAGATAGAGTTGAAAATTGATGATGTGGCTTTAATGGTGCATTTTGAACAGACGAAAAGCCTGAAGTTCAAATAAGTTCAAGAAAATGAAATGACGTTTGTAACCGATGAGTTTCCGTCCGAAACCCCGATACTTCGAAAGAGACTGTCCGTTTTTTACGCGGAGCGCATCCTGCTTTTGTCGTAACCCTCTCAACTTTTTAACACATGCTATGTGCGTGAAATTATGATACCATGCCAACTTTCAACTTTTTCAGACTTCATTTCAAGTGCTTTTCAATTTCAGGGTCATTTAGCTCAAAAAATCAGTAAATGCATGAAAAATATCAAATGAATTCAGAACGGGTTGAAAATTTATGATGTGGCTTTGAATGGTGCATTTTGAACACACAAAAATCCTGGAGTTTAAATAAGTCCAAGAAAATGAAAAGCCTTTCGTAACTGGTGAGTTTCCGTACGAAACCCCGATACTTCGAAAGTGACTGTCCATTTTGTACGCGAAGTGGATCCTGCTTTTGCCGTAACCCTCTCAACTTTTTAGCACATGCTATGTGGGTGAAATGATGATACCATGCCAACTTTCAACCTTTTCAGACTTCATTTGAAGTGCTTTTCAATTTCAGGGTCATTTAGCTCAAAAAATCAGTAAATGCTTGAAAAATATCAAGTGAAGTCAGATAGAGTTGAAAATTGATGATGTGGCTTTAATATTGCGTTTTGAACACACAAAAAGCCTAGAGCTTAAATAAGTTCAAGAAAATAAAATGCCTTTTGTAACCGATGAGTTTCCGTCCAAAACCCCGATACTTTGAAAGACACTGTCTGTTTCGTACGCGAAGTGCATACTACTTTTGCGATAACCCTCTCAACTTTTTAGCACATGATATGTGGGTGAAATGATGATACCATGCCAACTTTCAACCTGTACAGACTTCATTCGAAGTGCTTTTCAATTTCAGGGTCATTTAGCTAAAAAAATCAGTAAATGCATGAAAATATCAAATGAAGTCATATAGGGTTGAAAATTTATGATTTGGCTTTGAATGGTTCATATTGAACACACAAAAATCCTGGAGTTCAACTAAGTTCAAGAAAATGAAATGTCTTTTGTAACCGATGAGTTTCCGTCCGAAACCCCGATACTTTGAAAGACACTGTTTGTTTCGTACTCGAAGTGCATACTACTTTTGCCATAACCCTCTCAACTTTTTAACACATGATATGTGGGTGAAATGATGATACCATGCCAACTTTCAACCTGTACAGACTTCATTTCAAGTGCTTTTCAATTTCAGGGTCATTTAGCTAAAAAAAATCAGTAAATGCATGAAAATATTAAATGAAGTCAGATAGGGTTGAAAATTTATGATGTGGCTTTTAATGGTGCATTTTGAACACACAAAAAGCCTGGAGTTGAACTAAGTTCAAGAAAATGAAATGCCTTTTGTAACCGATGAGTTTCCGTCCGAAACCTCGATACTTCGAAACAGACTGTCCGTTTTGTACGCGCAGTGCATCCTGGTTTTGTTGTAACCCTCTCAATTTTTTAGCACATGCTATGTGGGTGAAATTATGATACCATGCCAAGTTTCAACTTTTTCACACTTCATTTGAAGTGCTTTTCAATTTCAGGGTTATTTAGCTCAAAAAAATCAGTAAATGCATGAAAAATATCAAGTGAAGTCAGAAAGAGTTGAAAATTGATGATGTGGCTTTGAATGGTACATTTTGAACACACAAAAAGTCTGGAGTTTCAATAAGTCCAAGAAAATGAAATGCCTTTCGTAACCGATGAGTTTCCGTCGAAAACTCCGACACTTCGAAAGTGACTGTCCATTTTGTACGCGAAGTGCATCCTTCTTTTGCCGCAACCCTCTCAACTTTTTAGCACATGCTATGTGGGTGAAATGATGATACCATGCCAAGTTTCAACCTTTTCAGCCCTCATTTGAAGTGAATTTCAATTTCAGTTTCATTCAGCTCAAAAAAAATCATTAAATGCATGAAAAATATCAAGTGAAGTCAGATAGAGTCGAAAATTGATGATGTGGCTTTAATGGTGCATTTTGAACAGACAAAAAGCCTGAAGTTCAAATAAGTTCAATAAAATGAAATGCCGTTTGTAACCGATGAGTTTCAGTCCGAAACCCCGATACTTCGAAAGAGACTGTCCGTTTTGTACGCGGAGCGCATCCTGCTTTTGTCGTAACCCTCTCTACTTTTTAACACATGCTATGTGGGTGAAATGATGATACCATGCCAACTTTCAACCTTTTCAGACTTGATTTGATGTGCTTTTCCATTTCAGGGTCATTTAGCTCAAAAAAATAAGTAGATGCATGAAAAATATCAAATGAACTCAGAACGGGTTGAAAACGGATGATGTGGCTTTGAATGGTGCATTTTGAACACACAAAAATCCTGGAGTTCAAATAAGTTCAAGAAAATGAAATGCATTTTGTAACCGATGAGTTTCCGTACGAAACCCCGATACTTCGACAAAGACTATTTGTTTTGTACGCCAAGGGCATCCTGCTTTTGCCATAAAACTTTTTAGCACATTCTATGTGGGTGAAATGATGATACCATGCCAACTTTCAACCTTTTGAGACTTCATTTGAAGTGCTCTTCAATTTCAGGGTCATTTAGATCAAAAAAATACGTAAATGCATGAAAATATCAAATGAAGTCAGAAAGGGTTGAAAACTAATTATGTGTCTTTGAATGGTGCATTTTGAACACATAAAAAGCCTGGAGTTCAAATAAGTTCAAGAAAATGAAATGCCTTTTGTAACCGATGAGTTTCCATCCGAAACCCCGATACTACGAAAGAGACTGTCTGTTTTGTACGCGAAGTGCATCCTGCTTTCGCTATAACCCTCTCAACTTTTTAGCACATGCTATGTGGGTGAAATGATGATACCATGCCAACTTTTAACCTGTTCAGACTTCATTTGAAGTGCTTTTCAATTTCAGGGTCATTTAGCTCAAAAAATCAGTAAATGCATGAAAAATATCAAATGAAGTCAAAAAGGGTTGAAAATTTATGATGTGGCTTGAATGGTGCATTTTTAACACACAAAAATTCTGGAGTTTAAATAAGTCCAAGAAAATGAAAAGCCTTCCGTAACTGATGAGTTTCCGTCCGAAACTCCGATACTTCGAAAGTGACTGTCCATTTTGTACGCGAAGTGGATCCTGCTTTTGCCGTAACCCTCTCAACTTTTTAGCACATGCTATGTGGGTGAAATGATGATACCATGCAAACTTTCAACCTTTCAGACTTCATTTGAAGTGCTTTTCAATTTCAGGGTCATTTAGCTCAAAAAAATCAGTAAATGCATGAAAAATATAAAGTGAAGTCAGATAGAGTTGAAAATTGATGATGCGGCTTTAATGGTGCGTTTTGAACACAGAAAAAGCCTGGAGTTCAAATAAGTTGAAGAAAATAAAATGCCATTTGTAACCGATGAGTTTCCATCCGAAACCCCGATACTTTGAAAGACACTGTCTGTTTCGTACGCGAAGTGCATACTACTTTTGCCATAACCCTCTCAACTTTTTAGCACATGATACGTGGGTGAAATGATGATACCATGCCAACTTTCAACCTGTACAGACTTCATTCGAAGTGCTTTTCAATTTCAGGGTCATTTAGCTAAAAAAATCAGTAAATGCATGAAAATATTAAATGAAGTCAGTTAGGGTTGAAAATTTATGATGTCGCTTTTAATGGTGCATTTTGAACACACAAAAAGCCTGGAGTTCAACTAAGGTCAAGAAAATGAAATGCCTTTTGTAACCGATGAGTTTCCGTCCGAAACCCCGATACTTCGAAACAGACTGTCCGTTTTGTACGTGCAGTGCATCCTAGTTTTGCCGTAACCCTCTCAATTTTTTAGCACATGCTATGTGGGTGAAATTATGATACCATGCCAAGTTTCAACTTTTTCAGACTTCATTTCAAGTGCTTTTCAATTTCAGGGTTATTTAGCTCAAAAAAATCAGTAAATGCATGAAAAATATCAAATGAAGTCAGAAAGGGTTGAAAATTGATGATGTGGCTTTGAATGGTGCATTTTGAACACACAAAAAGTCTGGAGTTTCAATAAGTCCAAGAAAATGAAATGCCTTTCGTAACCGATGAGTTTCCGTCGAAAACTCCGACACTTCGAAAGTGACTGTCCATTTTGTACGCGAAGTGCATCCTTCTTTTGCCACAACCCTCTCAACTTTTTAGCACATGCTATGTGGGTGAAAAGATGATACCATGCCAAGTTTCAACCTTTTCAGCCTTCATTTGAAGTGCTTTTCAATTTCAGGGTCATTTAGCTCAAAAAAATCAGTAAATGCATGAAAATATCAAATGAAGGCAGATAGGGTTGAAAGTTGATGATGTGGCTTTGAATGGTACATTTTGAACGCACAAAAAGCCTGGAGTTCAAAGAAGTTCAAGAAAAAGGAAATGCCTTTTTAAACCGATGAGTTTCCGTCCGAAACCCCGATACTTACAAACAAACTGTTCGTTTTGTACGCGCAGTGCATCCTAGTTTTGCCGTAACCCTCTCAATTTTTTAGCACATGCTATGTGGGTGAAATTATGATACCATGCCAAGTTTCAACTTTTTTCAGATTTCATTTGAAGTGCTTTTCAATTTCAGGGTTATTTAGCTCAAAAAAATCAGTAAATGCATGAAAAATATCAAATGAGGTCAGAAAGGGTTGAAAATTGATGATGTGGCTTTGAATGGTGCATTTTGAACACACAAAAAGTCTGGAGTTTCAATAAGTCCAAGAAAATGAAATGCCTTTCGTAACCGATGAGTTTCCGTCGAAAACTCCGACACTTCGAAAGAGACTGTCCATTTTGTACGCGAAGTGCATCCTTCTTTTGCCGCAACCCTCTCAACTTTTTAGCACATGCTATGTGGGTGAAAATATGATACCATGCCAAGTTTCAACCTTTTCAGCCTTCATTTGAAGTGCTTTTCAATTTCAGGGTCATTTAGCTCAAAAAAATCAGTAAATGCATGAAAAATATCAAATGAAGTCACATAGGGTTGAAAATTGATGATGTGGCTTTGAATGGTACATTTTGAACGCACAAAAAGCCTGGAGTTCAAATAAGTTAAAGAAAAAGGAAATGCCTTTTTAAACCGATGAGTTTCCGTCCGAAACACCGATACTTTGAAACAGACTGTCCGTTTTGTACGCGCAATGCATCCTGCTTTTGCCGTAACCCTCTCTATTTTTTAGCACATGATATGTGGGTGAAATTATGATACCATGCCAACTTTCAACTTTTTCAGACTTCTTTTCAAATGCTTTTCAATTTCAGGGTCATTTAGCTCAAAAAATCAGTAAATGCATGAAAAGTATCAAATGAAGTCAGAAAGGGTTGAAAATTTATGATGTGGCTTTAATGGTGCATTTTTAACACACAAAAAGTCTGGAGTTTAAATAAGTCCAAGAAAATGAAAAGCCTTCCGTAACTGATGAGTTTCCGTCCGAAACTCCGATACTTCGAAAGTGACTGTCTATTTTGTACGCGAAGTGGATCCTGCTTTTGCCGTAACCCTCTCAACTTTTTAGCACATGCTATGTGGGTGAAATGGTGATACCATGCCAACTTTCAACCTTTCAGACTTCATTTGAAGTGCTTTTCAATTTCACGGTCATTTAGCTCAAAAAATTAGTAAATGCATGAAAAATATCAAGTGAAGTCAGATAGAGTTGAAAATTGATGATGCGGCTTTAATGGTGCGTTTTGAACACACAAAAAGCCTGGAGTTCAAATAAGTTCAAGAAAATAAAATGCCTTTTGTAACCGATGAGTTTCCATCCGAAACCCCGATACTTTGAAAGACACTGTCTGTTTCGTACGCGAAGTGCATACTACTTTTGCCATAACCCTCTCAAATTTTTAGCACATGATATGTGGGTGAAATGATGATACCATGCCAACTTTCAACCTGTACAGACTTCATTCGAAGTGCTTTTCAATTTCAGGGTCATTTAGCTAAAAAAAATCAGTAAATGCATGAAAATATTAAATGAAGTCAGATAGGGTTGAAAATTTATGATGTGGCTTTTAATGGTGCATTTTGAACGCACAAAAAGTCTGGAGTTCAAATAAGTCCAAGAAAATGAAATGCCTTTTCTAACCGATGAGTTTCCGTCCGAAACTCCGATACTTCGAAAGAGACTGTCCGTTTCGTACGCGAAGTGCATCCTGCTTTTGTCGTAACCCTCTCAACTTTTTAGCAACATTCTATGTGGGTGAAATGATGATACCATGCCAACTTTCAATCTTTCGATACTTCATTTGAAGTGCTTTTCAATTTCAGGGTCATTTAGCTCAAAAAAATCAGTAAATGCATGAAAAATATCAAATGAAGTCAGATAGGGTTGAAAATTGATGATGTGGCTTTGAATGGTACATTTTGAACGCACAAAAAGCCTGGAGTTCAAATAAGATCAAGAAAAAGGAAATGCCTTTTTAAACCGATGAGTTTCCGTCCGAAACCCCGATACTTAGAAACAGACTGTCCGTTTTGTACGCGCAATGCATCCTGCTTTTGCCGTAACCCTCTCAATTTTTTAGCACATGCTATGTCGGTGAAATTATGATACCATGCAAACTTTCAGCTTTTTCAGACTTCATTTCAAGTGCTTTTCAATTTCAGGGTCATTTCGCTCAAAAAATCAGTAAATGCATGAAAAATATCAAATGAAGTCAGAAAGGGTTGAAAATTTATGATGTGGCTTGAATGGTGCATGTTTAACACACAAAAAGTCTGGAGTTTAAATATGTCCAAGAAAATGAAAAGCCTTCCGTAACTGATGAGTTTCCGTCCGAAACTCCGATACTTCGAAAGTGACTGTCCATTTTGTACGCGAAGTGGATCCTGCTTTTGCCGTAACCCTCTCAACTTTTTAGCACATGCTATGTGGGTGAAATGATGATACCATGCCAACATTCAACCTTTCAGACTTCATTTGAAGTGCTTTTCAATTTGAGGGTCATTTAGCTCAAACAAATCAGTAAATGCATGAAAAATATCAAGTGAAGTCAGATAGAGTTGAAAATTGATGATGCGGCTTTAATGGTGCGTTTTGAACACACAAAAAGCCTGGAGTTCAAATAAGTTCAAGAAAATAAAATGCCTTTTGTAACCGATGAGTTTCCATCCGAAACCCCGATACTTTGAAAGACACTGTCTGTTTCGTACGCGATGTGCATACTACTTTTGCCATAACCCTCTCAACTTTTTAGCACATGATATGTGGGTGAAATGATGATACCATGCCAACTTTCAACCTGTACAGACTTCATTCGAAGTGCTTTTCAATTTCAGGGTCATTTAGCTAAAAAAATCAGTAAATGCATGAAAATATTAAATGAAGTCAGATAGGGTTGAAAATTTATGATGTGGCTTTTAATGGTGCATTTTGAACGCACAAAAAGTCTGGAGTTCAAATAAGTCCAAGAAAATGAAATGCCTTTTCTAACCGATGAGTTTCCGTTCGAAACTCCGATACTTCGAAAGAGACTGTCCGTTTCGTACGCGAAGTGCATCCTGCTTTTGTCGTAACCCTCTCAACTTTTTAGCAACATGCTATGTGGGTGAAATGATGATATCATGCCAACTTTCAACCTTTCGATACTTCATTTGAAGTGCTTTTCAATTTCAGGGTCATTTAGCTCAAAAAAATCAGTAAATACATGAAAAATATCAAATGAAGTCAGATAGGGTTGAAAATTGATGATGTCGCTTTGAATGGTGCATTTTGAACACACAAAAAGTCTGGAGTTTCAATAAGTCCAAGAAAATGAAATGCCTTTCGTAACCGATGAGTTTCCGTCGAAAACTCCGACACTTCGAAAGTGACTGTCCATTTTGTACGCGAAGTGCATCCTTCTTTTGCCGCAACCAGGTCAACTTTTTAGCACATGCTATGTGGGTGAAATGATGATACCATGCCAAGTTTCAACCTTTTCAGCCTTCATTTAAAGTGAATTTCAATTCCAGGGTCATTTAGCTCAAAAAAATCATTAAATGCATGAAAAATATCAAGTGAAGTCAGATAGAGTTGAAAATCGATGATGTGGCTTTAATGGTGCATTTTGAACAGACGAAAAGCCTGAAGTTCAAATAAGTTCAAGAAAATGAAATGCCGTTTGTAACCGATGAGTTTCCGTCCGAAACCCCGATACTTCGAAAGAGACTGTCCGTTTTGTACGCGGAGCGCATCCTGCTTTTGTCGTAACCCTCTCAACTTTTTAACACATGCTATGTGGGTGAAATTATGATACCATGCCAACTTTCAACTTTTTCAGACTTCATTTCAAGTGCTTTTCAATTTCAGGGTCATTTAGCTCAAAAAATCAGTAAATGCATGAAAAATATCAAATGAATTCAGAACGGGTTGAAAATTTATGATGTGGCTTTGAATGGTGCATTTTGAACACACAAAAATCCTGGAGTTTAAATAAGTCCAAGAAAATGAAAAGCCTTTCGTAACTGGTGAGTTTCCGTACGAAACCCCGATACTTCGAAACTGACTGTCCATTTTGTACGCGAAGTGGATCCTGCTTTTGCCGTAACCCTCTCAACTTTTTAGCACATGCTATGTGGGTGAAATGATGATACCATGCCAACTTTCAACCTTTTCAGACTTCATTTGAAGTGCTTTTCAATTTCAGGGTCATTTAGCTCAAAAAATCAGTAAATGCTTGAAAAATATCAAGTGAAGTCAGATAGAGTTGAAAATTGATGATGTGGCTTTAATATTGCGTTTTGAACACACAAAAAGCCTAGAGCTTAAATAAGTTCAAGAAAATAAAATGCCTTTTGTAACCGATGAGTTTCCGTCCAAAACCCCGATACTTTGAAAGACACTGTCTGTTTCGTACGCGAAGTGCATACTACTTTTGCGATAACCCTCTCAACTTTTTAGCACATGATATGTGGGTGAAATGATGATACCATGCCAACTATCAACCTGTACAGACTTCATTCGAAGTGCTTTTCAATTTCAGGGTCATTTAGCTAAAAAATCAGTAAATGCATGAAAATATCAAATGAAGTCATATAGGGTTGAAAATTTATGATTTGGCTTTGAATGGTTCATATTGAACACACAAAAATCCTGGAGTTCAACTAAGTTCAAGAAAATGAAATGTCTTTTGTAACCGATGAGTTTCCGTCCGAAACCCCGATACTTTGAAAGACACTGTTTGTTTCGTACTCGAAGTGCATACTACTTTTGCCATAACCCTCTCAACTTTTTAACACATGATATGTTGGTGAAATGATGATACCATGCCAACTTTCAACGTGTACAGACTTCATTTCAATTGCTTTTCAATTTCAGGGTCATTTAGCTAAAAAAAATCAGTAAATGCATGAAAATATTAAATGAAGTCAGATAGGGTTGAAAATTTATGATGTGGCTTTTAATGTTGCATTTTGAACACACAAAAAGCCTGGAGTTCAACTAAGTTCAAGAAAATGAAATGCCTTTTGTAACCGATGAGTTTCCGTCCGAAACCCCGATACTTCGAAACAGACTGTCCGTTTTGTACGTGCAATGCATCCTGGTTTTGACGTAACCCTCTCAATTTTTTAGCACATGCTATGTGGGTGAAATTATGATACCATGCCAAGTTTCAACTTTTTCACACTTCATTTGAAGTGCTTTTCAATTTCAGGGTTATTTAGCTCAAAAAAATCAGTAAATGCATGAAAAATATGAAATGAAGTCAGAAAGAGTTGAAAATTGATGATGTGGCTTTGAATGGTACATTTTGAACACACAAAAAGTCTGGAGTTTCAATAAGTCCAAGAAAATGAAATGCCTTTCGTAACCGATGAGTTTCCGTCGAAAACTCCGACACTTCGAAAGTGACTGTCCATTTTGTACGCGAAGTGCATCCTTCTTTTGCCGCAACCCTCTCAACTTTTTAGCACATGCTATGTGGGTGAAAGATGATACCATGCCAAGTTTCAACCTTTTCAGCCTTCATTTGAAGTGAATTTCAATTTCAGGGTCATTCAGCTCAAAAAAATCATTAAATGCATGAAAAATATCAAGTGAAGTCAGATAGAGTTGAAAATTGATGATGTGGCTTTAATGGTGCATTTTGAACAGACAAAAAGCCTGAAGTTCAAATAAGTTCAAGAAAATGAAATGCCGTTTGTAACCGATGACTTTCCGTCCGAAACCCCGATACTTCGAAAGAGACTGTCCGTTTGGTACGCGGCACGCATCCTGCTTTTGTCGTAACCCTGTCAACTTTTTAGCAACATTCTATGTGGGTGAAATGATGATACCATGCCAACTTTCAATCTTTCGATACTTCATTTGAAGTGCTTTTCAATTTCAGGGTCATTTAGCTCAAAAAAATCAGTAAATGCATGAAAAATATCAAATGAAGTCAGATAGGGTTGAAAATTGATGATGTGGCTTTGAATGGTACATTTTGAATGCACAAAAAGCCTGGAGTTCAAATAAGTTCAAGAAAAAGGAAATGCCTTTTTAAACCGATGAGTTTCCGTCCGAAACCCCGATACTTAGAAACAGACTGTCCGTTTTGTACGCGCAATGCATCCTGCTTTTGCCGTAACCCTCTCAATTTTTTAGCACATGCTATGTCGGTGAAATTATGATACCATGCAAACTTTCAGCTTTTTCAGACTTCATTTCAAGTGCTTTTCAATTTCAGGGTCATTTCGCTCAAAAAATCAGTAAATGCATGAAAAATATCAAATGAAGTCAGAAAGGGTTGAAAATTTATGATGTGGCTTGAATGGTGCATGTTTAACACACAAAAAGTCTGGAGTTTAAATATGTCCAAGAAAATGAAAAGCCTTCGGTAACTGATGAGTTTCCGTCCGAAACTCCGATACTTCGAAAGTGACTGTCCATTTTGTACGCGAAGTGGATCCTGCTTTTGCCGTAACCCTCTCAACTTTTTACCACATGCTATGTGGGTGAAATGATGATATCATGCCAACATTCAACCTTTCAGACTTCATTTGAAGTGCTTTTCAATTTTAGGGTCATTTAGCTCAAACAAATCAGTAAATGCATGAAAAATATCAAGTGAAGTCAGATAGAGTTGAAAATTGATGATGCGGCTTTAATGGTGCGTTTTGAACACACAAAAAGCCTGGAGTTCAAATAAGTTCAAGAAAATAAAATGCCTTTTGTAACCGATGAGTTTCCATCCGAAACCCCGATACTTTGAAAGACACTGTCTGTTTCGTACGCGATGTGCATACTACTTTTGCCATAACCCTCTCAACTTTTTAGCACATGATATGTGGGTGAAATGATGATACCATGCCAACTTTCAACCTGTACAGACTTCATTCGAAGTGCTTTTCAATTTCAGGGTCATTTAGCTAAAAAAATCAGTAAATGCATGAAAATATTAAATGAAGTTAGATAGGGTTGAAAATTTATGATGTGGCTTTTAATGGTGCATTTTGAACGCACAAAAAGTCTGGAGTTCAAATAAGTCCAAGAAAATGAAATGCCTTTTCTAACCGATGAGTTTCCGTTCGAAACTCCGATACTTCGAAAGAGACTGTCCGTTTCGTACGCGAAGTGCATCCTGCTTTTGTCGTAACCCTCTCAACTTTTTAGCAACATGCTATGTGGGTGAAATGATGATATCATGCCAACTTTCAACCTTTCGATACTTCATTTGAAGTGCTTTTCAATTTCAGGGTCATTTAGCTCAAAAAAATCAGTAAATGCATGAAAAATATCAAATGAAGTCAGATAGGGTTGAAAATTGATGATGTGGCTTTGAATGGTGCATTTTGAACACACAAAAAGTCTGGAGTTTCAATAAGTCCAAGAAAATGAAATGCCTTTCGTAACCGATGAGTTTCCGTCGAAAACTCCGACACTTCGAAAGTGACTGTCCATTTTGTACGCGAAGTGCATCCTTCTTTTGCCGCAACCAGCTCAACTTTTTAGCACATGCTATGTGGGTGAAATGATGATACCATGCCAAGTTTCAACCTTTTCAGCCTTCATTTAAAGTGAATTTCAATTTCAGGGTCATTTAGCTCAAAAAAATCATTAAATGCATGAAAAATATCAAGTGAAGTCAGATAGAGTTGAAAATTGATGATGTGGCTTTAATGGTGCATTTTGAACAGACGAAAAGCCTGAAGTTCAAATAAGTTCAAGAAAATGAAATGACGTTTGTAACCGATGAGTTTCCGTCCGAAACCCCGATACTTCGAAAGAGACTGTCCGTTTTTTACGCGGAGCGCATCCTGCTTTTGTCGTAACCCTCTCAACTTTTTAACACATGCTATGTGCGTGAAATTATGATACCATGCCAACTTTCAACTTTTTCAGACTTCATTTCAAGTGCTTTTCAATTTCAGGGTCATTTAGCTCAAAAAATCAGTAAATGCATGAAAAATATCAAATGAATTCAGAACGGGTTGAAAATTTATGATGTGGCTTTGAATGGTGCATTTTTAACACACAAAAAGTCTGGAGTTTAAATAAGTCCAAGAAAATGAAAAGCCTTCCGTAACTGATGAGTTTCCGTCCGAAACCCCGATACTTCGAAAGTGACTGTCCATTTTGTACGCGAAGTGGATCCTGCTTTTGCCGTAACCCTCTCAACTTTTTAGCACATGCTATGTGGGTGAAATGATGATACCATGCCAACTTTCAACCTTTCAACTTCATTTGAAGTGCTTTTCAATTTTAGGGTCATTTAGCTCAAAAAAATCAGTAAATGCATGAAAAATATAAAGTGAAGTCAGATAGAGTTGAAACTTGATGATGCGGCTTTAATTGTGCGTTTTGAACACAGAAAAAGCCTGGAGTTCAAATAAGTTGAAGAAAATAAAATGCCATTTGTAACCGATGAGTTTCCATCCGAAACCCCGATACTTTGAAAGACACTGTCTGTTTCGTACGCGAAGTGCATACTACTTTTGCCATAACCCTCTCAACTTTTTAGCACATGCTATGTGGGTGAAATGATGATACCATGCCAAGTTTCAACCTTTTCAGCCTTCATTTGAAGTGCTTTTCAATTTTAGGGTCATTTAGCTAAAAAAAATCAGTAAATGCATGAAAATATTAAATGAAGTCAGATAGGGTTGAAAATTTATGATGTGGCTTTTAATGGTGCATTTTGAACACACAAAAAGCCTGGAGTTCAACTAAGTTCAAGAAAATGAAATGCCTTTTGTAACCGATGAGTTTCCGTCCGAAACCCCGATACTTCGAAACAGACTGTCCGTTTTGTACGCGCAGTGCAACCTAGTTTTGCCGTAACCCTCTCAATTTTTTAGCACATGCTATGTGGGTGAAATTATGATACCATGCCAAGTTTCAACTTTTTCAGACTTCATTTGAAGTGCTTTTCAATTTCAGGGTTATTTAGCTCAAAAAAATCAGTAAATGCATGAAAAATATCAAATGAAGTCAGAAAGGGTTGAAAATTGATGATGTGGCTTTGAATGGTGCATTTTGAACACACAAAAAGTCTGGAGTTTCAATAAGTCCAAGAAAATGAAATGCCTTTCGTAACCGATGAGTTTCCGTCGAAAACTCCGACACTTCGAAAGTTCCTGTCCATTTTGTACGCGAAGTGCATCCTTCTTTTGCCGCAACCCTCTCAACTTTTTAGCACAGGCTATGTGGGTGAAAAGATGATACCATGCCAAGTTTCAACCTTTTCAGCCTTCATTTGAAGTGCTTTTCAATTTCAGGGTCATTTAGCTCAAAAAAAATGAGTAAATGCATGAAAAATATCAAATGAAGTCAGATAGGGTTGAAAATTGATGATGTGGCTTTGAATGGTACATTTTGAACGCACAAAAAGCCTGGAGTTCAAAGAAGTTCAAGAAAAAGGAAATGCCCTTTTAAACCGATGAGTTTCCGTCCGAAACCCCGATACTTACAAACAGACTGTTCGTTTTGTACGCGCAGTGCATCCTAGTTTTGCCATAACCCTCTCAATTTTTTAGCACATGCTATGTGGGTGAAATATGATACCATGCCAAGTTTCAACTTTTTCAGATTTCATTTGAAGTGCTTTTCAATTTCAGGGTTATTTAGCTCAAAAAAATCAGTAAATGCATGAAAAATATCAAATGAGGTCAGAAAGGGTTAAAAATTGATGATGTGGCTTTGAATGGTGCATTTTGAACACACAAAAAGTCTGGAGTTTCAATAAGTCCAAGAAAATGAAATGCCTTTCGTAACCGATGAGTTTCCGTCGAAAACTCCGACACTTCGAAAGAGACTGTCCATTTTGTACGCGAAGTGCATCCTTCTTTTGCCGCAACCCTCTCAACTTTTTAGCACATGCTATGTGGGTGAAATGATGATACCATGCCAAGTTTCAACCTTTTCAGCCTTCATTTGAAGTGCTTTTCAATTTTAGGGTCAGTTAGCTCAAAAAAAATGAGTAAATGCATGAAAAATATCAAATGAAGTTAGATAGGGTTGAAAATTGATGATGTGGCTTTGAATGGTACATTTTGAACGCACAAAAAGCCTGGAGTTCAAATAAGTTCAAGAAAAAGGAAATGCCTTTTTAAACCGATGAGTTTCCGTCCGAAACACCGATACTTTGAAACAGACTGTCCGTTTTGTACGTGCAATGCATCCTGCTTTTGCCGTAACCCTCTCTATTTTTTAGCACATGATATGTGGGTGAAATTATGATACCAAGCCAACTTTCAACTTTTTCAGACTTCTTTTCAAATGCTTTTCAATTTCTGGGTCATTTAGCTCAAAAAATCAGTAAATGCATGAAAAATATCAAATGAAGTCAGAAAGGGTTGAAAATTTATGATGTGGCTTGAATGGTGCATTTTTAACACACAAAAATTCTGGAGTTTAAATAAGTCCAAGAAAATGAAAAGCCTTCCGTAACTGATGAGTTTCCGTCCGAAACTCCGATACTTCGAAAGTGACTGTCTATTTTGTACACGAAGTGGATCCTGCTTTTGCCGTAACCCTCTCAACTTTTTAGCACATGCTATGTGGGTGAAATGGTGATACCATGCCAACTTTCAACCTTTCAGACTTCATTTGAAGTGCTTTTCAATTTCAGGGTCATTTAGCTCAAAAAATTAGTAAATGCATGAAAAATATCAAGTGAAGTCAGATAGAGTTGAAAATTGATTATGCGGCTTTAATGGTGCGTTTTGAACACACAAAAAGCCTGGAGTTCAAATAAGTTCAAGAAAATAAAATGCCTTTTGTAACCGATGAGTTTCCATCCGAAACCCCGATACTTTGAAAGACACTGTCTGTTTCGTACGCGAAGTGCATACTACTTTTGCCATAACCCTCTCAAATTTTTAGCACATGATATGTGGGTGAAATGATGATACCATGCCAACTTTCAACCTGTACAGACTTCATTCGAAGTGCTTTTCAATTTCAGGGTCATTTAGCTAAAAAAAATCAGTAAATGCATGAAAATATTAAACGAAGTCAGATAGGGTTGAAAATTTATGATGTGGCTTTTAATGGTGCATTTTGAATGCACAAAAAGTCTGGAGTTCAAATAAGTCCAAGAAAATGAAATGCCTTTTCTAACCGATGAGTTTCCGTCCGAAACTCCGATACTTCGAAAGAGACTGTCCGTTTCGTATGCGAAGTGCATCCTGCTTTTGTCGTAACCCTCTCAACTTTTTAGCAACATGCTATGTGGGTGAAATGATGATACCATGCCAACTTTCAATCTTTCGATACTTCATTTGAAGTGCTTTTCAATTTCAGGGTCATTTAGCTCAAAAAAATCAGTAAATGCATGAAAAATATCAAATGAAGTCAGATAGGGTTGAAAATTGATGATGTGGCTTTGAATGGTACATTTTGAACGCACAAAAAGCCTGGAGTTCAAATAAGTTCAAGAAAAAGGAAATGCCTTTTTAAACCGATGAGTTTCCGTCCGAAACCCCGATACTTAGAAACAGACTGTCCGTTTTGTACGCGCAATGCATCCTTCTTTTGCCGTAACCCTCTCAATTTTTTAGCACATGCTATGTCGGTGAAATTATGATAGCATGCCAACTTTCAGCTTTTTCAGACTTCATTTCAAGTGCTTTTCAATTTCAGGGTCATTTCGCTCAAAAAATCAGTAAATGCATGAAAAATATCAAATGAAGTCAGAAAGGGTTGAAAATTTATGATGTGGCTTGAATGGTGCATTTTGAACACAAAAAAAGTCTGGAGTTTAAATATGTCCAAGAAAATGAAAAGCCTTCCGTAACTGATGAGTTTCCGTCCGAAACTCCGATACTTCGAAAGTGACTGTCCATTTTGTACGCGAAGTGGATCCTGCATTTGCTGTAACCCTCTCAACTTTTTAGCACATGCTATGTGGGTGAAATGATGATACCATGCCAACATTCAACCTTTCAGACTTCATTTGAAGTGCTTTTCAATTTTAGGGTCATTTAGCTCAAACAAATCAGTAAATGCATGAAAAATATCAAGTGAAGTCAGATAGAGGTGAAAATTGATGATGCGGCTTTAATGGTGCGTTTTGAACACACAAAAAGCCTGGAGTTCAAATAAGTTCAAGAAAATAAAATGCCTTTTGTAACCGATGAGTTTCCATCCGAAACCCCGATACTTTGAAAGACACTGTCTGTTTCGTACGCGAAGTGCATACTACTTTTGCCATAACCCTCTCAACTTTTTAGCACATGATATGTGGGTGAAATGATGATACCATGCCAACTTTCAACCTGTACAGACTTCATTCGAAGTGCTTTTCAATTTCAGGGTCATTTAGCTAAACAAATCAGTAAATGCATGAAAATATTAAATGAAGTCAGATAGGGTTGAAAATTTATGATGTGGCTTTTAATGGTGCATTTTGAACGCACAAAAAGTCTGGAGTTCAAATAAGTCCAAGAAAATGAAATGCCTTTTCTAACCGATGAGTTTCCGTTCGAAACTCTGATACTTCGAAAGAGACTGTCCGTTTCGTACGCGAAGTGCATCCTGCTTTTGTCGTAACCCTCTCAACTTTTTAGCAACATGCTATGTGGGTGAAATGATGATATCATGCCAACTTTCAACCTTTCGATACTTCATTTGAAGTGCTTTTCAATTTCAGGGTCATTTAGCTCAAAAAAATCAGTAAATGCATGAAAAATATCAAATGAAGTCAGATAGAGTTGAAAATTGATGATGTGGCTTTGAATGGTACATTTTGAACGCACAAAAAGCCTGGAGTTCAAATAAGTTCAAGCAAAAGGAAATGCTTTTTTAAACCGATGAGTTTCCGTCCGAAACCCCGATACATTGAAACAGACTGTCCGTTTTGTACGCGCAATGCATCCTGCTTTTGCCGTAACCCTCTCAATTTTTTAGCACATGCTATGTGGGTGAAATTATGATACCATGCCAACTTTCAACTTTTTCAGACTTCATTTCAAGTGCTTTTCAATTTCAGGGTCATTTAGCTCAAAAAATCAGTAAATGCATGAAAAATATCAAATGAAGTCAGAAAGGGTTGAAAATTTATGATGTGGCTTGAATGGTGCATTTTTAACACACAAAAAGTCTGGAGTTTAAATATGTCCAAGCAAATGAAAAGCCTTCCGTAACTGATGAGTTTCCGTCCGAAACTCCGATACTTCGAAAGTGACTGTCCATTTTGTACGCGAAGTGGATCCTGCTTTTGCCGTAACCCTCTCAACTTTTTAGCACATGCTATGTGGGTGAAATGATGATACCATGCCAACTTTCAACCTGTACAGACTTCATTTGAAGTGCTTTTCAATTTCAGGGTCATTTAGCTAAAAAAAATCAGTAAATGCATGAAAATATTAAATGAAGTCAGATAGGGTTGAAAATTTATGATGTGGCTTTTAATGGTGCATTTGAACACACAAAAAGCCTGGAGTTCAACTAAGTTCAAGAAAATGACATGCCTTTTGTAACCGATGAGTTTCCGTCCGAAACCCCGATACTTCGAAACAGACTGTCCGTTTTGTACGCGCAGTGCATCCTAGTTTTGCCGTAACCCTCTCAATTTTTTAGCACATGCTATGTGGGTGAAATTATGATACCATGCCAAGTTTCGACTTTTTCAGACTTCATTTGAAGTGCTTTTCAATTTCAGGGTTATTTAGCTCAAAAAAATCTGTAAATGCATGAAAAATATCAAATGAAGTCAGAAAGGGTTGAAAATTGATGATGTGGGTTTGAATGGTGCATTTTTAACACACAAAAAGTCTGGAGTTTCAATAAGTCCAGGAAAATGAAATGCCTTTCGTAACCGATGAGTTTCCGTCGAAAACTCCGACACTTCGAAAGTGACTGTCCATTTTGTACGCGAAGTGCATCCTTCTTTTGCCGCAACCCTCTCAACTTTTTAGCACATGCTATGTGGGTGAAATGATGATACGATGCCAAGTTGCAACCTTTTCAGCCTTCATTTGAATTGCTTTTCAATTTCAGGGTCATTTAGCTCAAAAAAATCATTAAATGCATGAAAAATATCAAGTGAAGTCAGATATAGTTGAAAATTGATGATGTCGCTTTAATGGTGCATTTTGAACACACAAAAAGCCTGAAGTTCAAATAAGTTCAAGAAAATGAAATGCCGTTTGTAACCGATGAGTTTCCGTGTGAAACCCCGATACTTCGAAAGAGACTGTCCGTTTTGTACGCGGAGCGCATCCTGCTTTTGTCGTAACCCTCTCAACTGTTTAACACATGCTATGTGGGTGAAATGAGGATACCATGCCAACTTTCAACCTTTTCAGACTTGATTTGATGAGCTTTTCCATTTCAGGGCCACTTAGCTCAAAAAAATAAGTAGATGCATGAAAAATATCAAATGAACTCAGAACGGGTTGAAAATGGATGATGTGGCTTTGAATGGTGCATTTTGAACACACAAAAATCCTGGAGTTCAAATAAGTTCAAGAAAATGAAATGCATTTTGTAACCGATGAGTTTCCATCTGAAACCCCGATACTTCGACAAAGACTATTTGTTTTGTACGCCAAGGGCATCCGGCTTTTGCCATAAAACTTTTTAGCACATTCTATGTGGGTGAAATGATGATACCATGCCAACTTTCAACCTTTTCAGACTTCATTTGAAGTGCTCTTCAATTTCAGGGTCATTTACATCAAAAAAAATACGTAAATGCATGAAAATATCAAATGAAGTCAGAAAGGGTTGAAAACTAATTATGTGTCTTTGAATGGTTCATTTTGAACACACAAAAAGCCTGGAGTTCAAATAAGTTCAAGAAAATGAAATGCCTTTTGTAACCGATGAGTTTTCGTCCGAAATCCCGATACTTCGAAAGAGACTGTCTGTTTTGTACGCGAAGTGCATCCTGCTTTCCCTATAACCCTCTGAACTTTTTAGCTCATGCTATGTGGGTGAAATGATGATACCATGCCAAATTTCAACCTGTTAGACTTCATTTGAAGTGCTTTTCAATTTCAGGGTCATTTAGCTCAAAAAAATCAGTAAATGCATGAAAAATATCAAATGAAGTCAGATAGGGTTGAAAATTGATGATGTGGCTTTGAATGGTACATTTTGAACGCACAAAAAGCCTGGAGCTCAAATAAGTTCAGAAAAAGGAAATGCCTTTTTAAACCGATGAGTTTCCGTCCGAAACCCCGACACTTTGAAACAAACTGTCCGTTTTGTACGCGCAATGCATCCTGCTTTTGCCATAACCCTCTCAATTTTTTAGCACATGCTATGTGGGTGAAATTATGATACCATGCCAACTTTCAACTTTTTCAGACTTCATTTCAAGTGCTTTTCAATTTTAGGGTCATTTAGCTCAAAAAATCAGTAAATGCATGAAAAATATCAAATGAAGTCAGAAAGGGTTGAAAATTTATGATGTGGCTTGAATGGTCCATTTTTAACACACAAAAAGTCTGGAGTTTAAATAAGCCCAAGAAAATGAAAAGCCTTCCGTAACTGATGAGTTTCCATCCGAAACTCCGATACTTCGAAAGTGACTGTCCATTTTGTACGCGAGGTGGATCCTGCTTTTCCGTAACCCTCTCAACTTTTTAGCACATGCTATGTGGGTGAAATGATGATACCATGCCAACTTTCAACCTTTCAGACTTCATTTGAAGTGCTTTTCAATTTCAGGGTCATTTAGCTCAAAAAAATCAGTAAATGCATGAAAAATATCAAATGAAGTCAGATAGGGTTGAAAATTGATGATGTGGCTTTGAATGGTACATTTTGAACGCACAAAAAGCCTGGAGCTCAAATAAGTTCAAGAAAAAGGAAATGCCTTTTTAAACCGATGAGTTTCCGTCCGAAACCCCGATACTTTGAAACAAACTGTCCGTTTTGTACGCGCAATGCATCCTGCTTTTGCCGTAACCCTCTCAATTTTTTAGCACATGCTATGTGGGTGAAATTATGATACCATGCCAACTTTCAACTTTTTCAGACTTCATTTCAAGTGCTTTTCAATTTTAGGGTCATTTAGCTCAAAAAATCAGTAAATGCATGAAAAATATCAAATGAAGTCAGAAAGGGTTGAAAATTTATGATGTGGCTTGAATGGTCCATTTTTAACACACAAAAAGTCTGGAGTTTAAATAAGTCCAAGAAAATGAAAAGCCTTCCGTAACTGATGAGTTTCCATCTGAAACTCCGATACTTCGAAAGTGACTGTCCATTTTGTACGCGAGGTGGATCCTGCTTTTCCGTAACCCTCTCAACTTTTTAGCACATGCTATGTGGGTGGAATGATGATACCATGCCAACTTTCAACCTTTCAGACTTCATTTGAAGTGCTTTTCAATTTCAGGGTCATTTAGCTCAAAAAAATCAGTAAATGCATGAAAAATATCAAGTGAAGTCAGATAGAGTTGAAAATTGATGATGTGGCTTTAATGTTGCGTTTTGAACACACGAAAAGCCTGGAGTTCAAATAAGTTCAAGAAAATAAAATGCCTTTTGTAACCGATGAGTTTCCGTCCGAAACCTCGATACTTTGAAAGACACTGTCTGTTTCGTACGCGAAGTGCATACTACTTTTGCCATAACCCTCTCAACTTTTTAGCACATGATATGTGGGTGAAATGATGATACCATGCCAACTTTCAACCTGTTCAGACTTCATTTGAAGTGCTTTTCAATTTCAGGGTCATTTAGCTAAAAAAAATCAGTAAATGCATGAAAATATCAAATGAAGTCAGATAGGGTTGAAAATTTATGATGTGGCTTTTAATGGTGCATTTTGAACACACAAAAAGCCTGGAGTACAAATAAGTTCAAGAAAATGAAATGCCTTTTGTAACCGATGAGTTTCCGACCAAAACCCCGATACTTCGAAACAGACTGTCCGTTTTGTACGCGAAGTGCATCCAACTTTTGTCGTAACCCTCTTAACTTTTTCGCACATGCTATGCGGGTGAAATTATGATACCATGCCAACTTTCAACTTTTTCAGACTTCACTTGAAGTGCTTTTCAATTTCAGGGTCATTTAGCTAAAAAAAATCAGTAAATGCATGAAAATATCAAATGAAGTCAGATAGGGTTGAAAATTTATGATGTGGCTTTTAATGGTGCATTTTGAACACACAAAAATCCTGGAGTACAAATAAGTTCAAAAAATGAAATGCCTTATGTAACCGATGAGTTTCCGACCAAAACCCTGATACTTCGAAACAGACTGTCCATTTTGTACGGGAAGTGCATCCTACTTTTGTCGTAACCCTCTTAACTTTTTCGCACATACTATGCGGGTGAAATTATGATACCATGCCAACTTTCAACTTTTTCAGACTTCATTTGAAGTGCTTTTCAATTTCAGGGTCATTTAGCTCAAAGAAATCAGTAAATGCATGAAAAATATCAAATAAAGTCAGAAAGGGTTGAAAATTTATGATGTGGCTTTGAATGGTGCATTTTTAACACACAAAAAGCTTGGAGTTCAAATAAGTTCAAGAAAATGAAATGCCTTTTGTAACCGATGAGTTTTCGTCACAAACCCCGATCCGTCGAAAGAGACTGACCGTTCTATACGTGAAGTGCATCCTACTTTTGCCGTAACCCTCTCAACTTTTTAGCACATGCTATGTGGGTGAAATGATGATACCTTGCCAACTTTCAACCTGTTCAGACTTCATTTGAAGTGCTTTTCAATTTCAGTGTCATTTAGCTAAAAAAATCAGTAAATGCATGAAAATATCAAATTAAGTCAGATAGGGTTGAAAATTTATGATTTGGCTTTGAATGGTTCATATTGAACACACAAAAAGCCTGGAGTTCAAATAAGTTCAAGAAAATGAAATGTCTTTTGTAACCGATGAGTTTCCGTCCGAAACCCCGATACTTTGAAAGACATTGTTTGTTTCGTACTCGAAGTGCATACTACTTTTACCATAACCCTCTCAACTTTTTAGCACATGATATGTGGCTGAAATGATGATACCATGCCAACTTTTAACCTTTACAGACTTCATTTGAAGTGCTTTTCAATTTCAGGGTCATTTAGCTAAAAAATATCAGTAAATGCTTGAAAATATTAAATGAAGTCAGATAGGGTTGAAAATTTATGATGTGGCTTTTAATGGTGCATTTTGAACACACAAAAAGCCTGGAGTTCAACTAAGTTCAAGAAAATGAAATGCCTTTTGTAACCGATGAGTTTTCGTCCGAAACCCCGATACTTCGAAACAGACTGTCCGTTTTGTACGGGCAGTGCATCCTGGTTTTGCCGTAACCCTCTCAATTTTTTAGCACATGCTATGTGGGTGAAATTATGATACCATGCCAACTTTCAACGTTTTCAAACTTTATTTGAAGTGCTTTTCAATTTCAGGGTTATTTAGCTCAAAAAAATCAGTAAATGCATGAAAAATATCAAATGAAGTCAGAAAGGGTTGAAAATTGATGATGTGGCTTTGAATGGTACATTTTGAAAACACAAAAAGTCTGGAGTTTCAATAAGTCCAAGAAAATGAAATGCCTTTCGTAACCGATGAGTTTCCGTCGAAAACTCCGACACTTCGAAAGTGACTGTCCATTTTGTACGCGAAGTGCATCCTTCTTTTGCCGCAACCCGCTCAACTTTTTAGCACATGCTATGTGGGTGAAATGATGATACCATGCCAAGTTTCAACCTTTTCAGTCTTCATTTGAAGTGCTTTTCAATTTCAGGGTCATTTAGCTCAAAAAAATCAGTAAATGCATGAAAAATATGAAGTGAAGTCAGATAGAGTTGAAAATTGATGATGTGGCTTTAATGGTGCATTTTGAACACACAAAAAGCCTGAAGTTCAAATAAGTTCAAGAAAATGAAATGTCGTTGGTAACCGATGAGTTTCCGTGCGAAACTCCGATACTTCGAAAGAGACTGTCTGTTTTGTACGCGGAGCGCATCCTGCTTTTGTCGTAATCCTCTCAACTTTTTCACACATGCTATGTGGGTGAAATGATGATACCATGCCAACTTTCAACCTTTTCAGACTTGATTTGATGTGCTTTTCCATTCCAGGGTCATTTAGCTCAAAAAAATAAGTAGATGCATGAAAAATATCAAATGAACTCAGAACAGGTTGAAAATGGATGATGTGGCTTTGAATGGTGCATTTTGAACACACAAAAATCCTGGAGTTCAAATAAGTTCAAGAAAATGAAATGCATTTTGTAACCGATGAGTTTCCGCCCGAAACCCCGATACTTCGACAAAGACTATTTGTTTTGTACGCCAAGGGCATCCTGCTTTTGCCATAAAACTTTTTAGCACATTCTATGTGGGTGAAATGATGATACCATGCCAACTTTCAACCTTTTCAGACTTCATTTCAAGTGCTCTTCAATTTCAGGGTCATTTAGCTCAAAAAAATTTAATAAATGCATGAAAATATCAAATGAAGTCAGAAAGGGTTGAAAACTGATTATGTGTCTTTGAATGGTCCATTTTGAACACACAAAAAGCCTAGCGTTCAAATAACTTGAAGAAAATGAAATGCCTTGTGTAACAGATGAGTTTCTTTCCGAAACCTCGATACGTTGAAAGAGACTGTCCGTTTTGTACGCGAAGTGCATCCTGCTTTCGCTGTAACCCTCTCAACTTTTTAGCACATGCTATGTGGGTGAAATGATGATACCATGCCAAATTTCAACCTTTTCAGACTTCATTTGAAGTGCTTTTCAATTTCAGGGTCATTTAGCTCAAAAAAATAAGTAAATGCATGAAAAATATCAAATGAAGTCAGATAGGGTTGAAAATTGATGATTTGGCTTTGAATGGTGCATTTTGAACGCACAAAAAGCCTGGAGTTCAAATAAGTTCAAGAAAATGAAATGCCTTTTGTAACCGATGAGTTTCCGTCCGAAACGCCGATACTTCGAAAGAGACTGTCTGTTTTGTACGCGCAATGCATCCTGCTTTTGTCGTAACCCTCTTAACTTTTTCGCACATGCTATGCGGGTGAAATGATGATACCATGCCAACTTTCAACTTTTTCAGACTTCATTTGAAGTGCTTTTTAATTTCAGGGTCATTTAGCTCAAAGAAATCAGTAAATGCATGAAAAATATCAAATGAAGTCAAAAAGGGTTGAAAATTGATGATGTGTCTTTGAATGGTGCATTTTGAACACACAAAAAGCCTGGAGTTCAAATAAGTTCAGGAAAATGAAATGCCTTTTGTAACCGATGAGTTTCTTTCCGAAACCCCGATACGTCGAAAGAGACTGACCGTTCTATACGCGAAGTGCATCCTACTTTTGCCGTAACCCTCTCAACTTTTTAGCACATGCTATGTGGGTGAAATGATGATACCATGCCAACTTTCAACCTGTTCAGACTTCATTTGAAGTGATTTTCAATTTCAGGTTCATTTAGCTAAAAAAATCAGTAAATGCATGAAAAATATCAAATTAAGTTAGATAGGGTTGAAAATTTATGATTTGGCTTTGAATGGTGCATTTTGAACACACAAAAAGCCTGAAGTTCAAATAAGTTCAAGAAAATGAAATGCCGTTTGTAACCGATGAGTTTCCGTGCGAAACCCCGATACTTCGAAAGAGACTGTCTGTTTTGTACGCGGAGCGCATCCTGCTTTTGTCGTAAACCTCTCAACTTTTTCACACATGCTATGTGGGTGGAATGATGATACCATGCCAACTTTCATCCTTTTCAGACTTGATTTGATGTGCTTTTCCATTTCAGGGTCATTTAGCTCAAAGAAATAAGTAGATGCATGAAAAATATCAAATGAACTCAGAACAGGTTGAAAATGGATGATGTGGCTTTGAATGGTGCATTTTGAACACACAAAAATCCTGGAGTTCAAATAAGTTCAAGAAAATGAAATGCATTTTGTAACCGATGAGTTTCCGTCCGAAACCCCGATACTTCGACAAAGACTATTTGTTTTGTACGCCAAGGGCATCCTGCTTTTGCCATAAAACTTTTTAGCACATTCTATGTGGGTGAAATGATGATACCATGCCAACTTTCAACCTTTTCAGACTTCATTTCAAGTTCTCTTCAATTTCAGGGTCATTTAGCTCAAAAAAATTTAATAAATGCATGAAAATATCAAATGAAGTCAGAAAGGGTTGAAAACTGATTATGTGTCTTTGAATGGTGCATTTTGAACACACAAAAAGCCTAGCGTTCAAATAACTTGAAGAAAATGAAATGCCTTGTGTAACAGATGAGTTTCTTTCCGAAACCTCGATACGTCGAAAGAGACTGTCCGTTTTGTACGCGAAGTGCATCCTGCTTTCACTGTAACCCTCTCAACTTTTTAGCACATGCTATGTGGGTGAAATGATGATACCATGCCAAATTTCAACCTGTTCAGACTTCATTTGAAGTGATTTTCAATTTCAGGTTCATTTAGCTAAAACAAATCAGTAAATGCATGAAAAATATCAAATTAAGTTAGATAGGGTTGAAAATTTATGATTTGGCTTTTAATGGTGCATTTTGAACACACAAAAAGCCTGGAGTTCAAATAAGTTCAAGAAAATGAAATGTCTTTTGTAACCGATGAGTTTCCGTCCGAAACACCGATACTTTGAAAGACATTGTCTGTTTCGTACGCGAAGTGCATACTACTTTTCCAATAACCCACTCAAGTTTTTAGCACATGATATGTGGGTGAAATGATGATACCATGCCAACTTTCAACCTGTTCAGACTTCATTTGAAGTGCTTTTTAATTTCAGGGTCATTTAGCTAAAAAATCAGTAAATGCATGCAAATATTCAATGAAGTCAGATAGGGTTGAAAATTTATGATGTGGCTTTTAATGGTGCATTTTGAACACACAAAAAGCCTGGAGTTCAAATAAGTTCAAGAAAATGAAATGCCTTTTGTAACCGATGAGTTTCCGTCCGAAACCCCGATACTCCGAAACAGACTGTCCGTTTTGTAAGCGAAGTGCATCCTACTTTTGACGTAACCCTCTTAACTTTTTCGCAAATGCTATGTGGGTGAAATTTTGATACCATGCCAACTTTCAACTTTTTCAGATGTCATTTGAAGTGCTTTACAATTTCAGGGTCATTTAGCTCAAAGAAATCAGTAAATGCATGAAAAATATTAAATGAAGTCACAAAGGGTTGAAAATTGATGATGTGGCTTTGAATGGTGCATTTTGAACACACAAAAATCTTGGAGTTCAAATAAGTTCAAGAAAATGAAATGCCTTTTGTAACCGATGAGTTTCCGTCAGAAACCCCGATACGTCGAAAGAGACTGACCGTTCTATACGCGAAGTGCATCCTACTTTTGCCATAACCCTCTCAACTTTTTAGCACATGCTATGTGGGTGAAATGATGATACCATGCCAACTTTCAACCTGTTCAGACTTCATTTGAAGTGCTTTTCAATTTCAGGGTCATTTAGCTAAAAAAACAGTAAATGCATGAAAAATAACAAATTAACTCAGATAGGGTTGAAAATTTATGATGTGGCTTTCAATGGTGGATATAGAACACACAAAAAGCCTGGAGTTCAAATAAGTTCAAGAAAATGAAATGTCTATTGTAACCGATGAGTTTCCTTCCGAAACCCCGATACTTTGAAAGACACTGTTTGTTTCGTACGCGAAGTGCATCCTGCTTTTGTCGTAACCTTCTCAAATTTTTAGCACATGCTATGTGGGTGAAATTATGATACCATGCCAACTTTCAAATTTTTCAGACTTCATTTGAAGTGCTTTTCAATTTCAGGGTCGTTGAGCTCAAAAAAATCAGTAAATGCGTGAAAAATATGAAATGAAGTCAGAAAGGGTTGAAAATTTATGATGTGGCTT
The DNA here is from genome assembly GCA_022496015.1 of Hordeum marinum. Classification (NCBI taxonomy): domain Eukaryota; kingdom Viridiplantae; phylum Streptophyta; class Magnoliopsida; order Poales; family Poaceae; genus Hordeum; species Hordeum marinum. The sequence continues at coordinate 562,140,531 of CM039678.1, forward strand.
TTAATGGTGCATTTTGAACACACAAAAAGTCTGGAGTTTAAATAGGTCCAAGAAAATGAAATGCCTTTCGTAACCGATGAGTTTCCATCCGAAACTCCGATACTTCGAAAGTGACTGTCCATTTTGTACGCGAAGTGCATCCTGCTTTTGCCGTAACCCTCTCAAAGTTTTAGCACATGCTATGTGGGTGAAATTACGATACCATGCCAACTTTCAACTTTTTCAGACTTCATTTGAAGTGCTTTTCAATTTCAGGGTCGTTTAGCTCAAAAAAATCAGTAAATGCGTGAAAAATATGAAATGAAGTCAGAAAGGGTTGAAAATTGATGATGTGGCCTTGAATGGTGCATTTTGAACATACAAAAAGTCTGGAGTTTAAATAAGTCCAAGAAAATGAAATGCCTTTCGTAACCGATGAGTTTCCGTCCGAAACTCCGATACTTCGAAAGTGACTGTCCATTTTGTACGCGAAGTGCATCCTGCTTTTGCCGTAACCTTCTCAAATTTTTAGCACATGCTATGTGGGTGAAATTATGATACCATGCCAACTTTCAACTTTTTCAGACTTCATTTGAAGTGCTTTTCAATTTCAGGGTCGTTTAGCTCAAAAAAATCAGTAAATGCGTGAAAAATATGAAATGAAGTCAGAAAGGGTTGAAAATTGATGATGTGGCTTTGAATGGTGCATTTTGAACACACAAAAAGTCTGGAGTTTAAATAAGTCCAAGAAAATGAAATGCCTTTCGTAACCGATGAGTTTTCATCCGAAACTCCGATACTTCGAAAGTGACTGTCCATTTTGTACGCGAAGTGCATCCTGCTTTTTCCGTAACCCTCCCAACTTTTTAGCATATGCTATGTGGGTGAAATGATGATACCATGCCAACTTTCAACCTGTTCAGACTTCATTTGAAGTGATTTTCAATTTCAGGTTCATTTAGCTAAAAAAATCAGTAAATGCATGAAAAATATCAAATTAAGTTAGATAGGGTTGAAAATTTATGATTTGGCTTTGAATGGTGCATTTTGAACACACAAAAATCCTGGAGTTCAAATAAGTTCAAGAAAATGAAATGTCTTTTGTAACCGATGAGTTTTCGTCCGAAACCCCGATACTTTGAAAGACACTATTTGTTTCGTACGCGAAGTGCATACTACTTTCGCCATAACCCTCTCAACTTTTTAGCACATGATATGTGGGTGAAACGATGATACCATGCCAACTTTCAACTTGTTCAGACTTCATTTGAAGTGCTTTTCAATTTCAGGGTCATTTAGCTAAAAAAATCAGTAAATGCATGAAAATATCAAATGAAGTCAGATAGGGTTGAAAATTTATGATGTGGCTTTTAATGGTGCATTTTGAACACACAAAACTCCTGGAGTTCAAATAAGTTCAAGAAAATGAAATGCCTTTTGTAACCGATGAGTTTCCGTTCGAAACCCCGATACTTCGAAACAGAGTGTCCGTTTTGTACACGCAGTGCATCCTGCTTTTGCCGTAACCCTCTCAAAGTTTTAGCACATGATATGTGGGTGGAATTATGATACCATGCCAACTTTCAACTTTTTCAGACTTCATTTGAAGTGCTTTTCAATTTCAGGGTCGTTTAGCTCAAAAAAATCAGTAAATGCATGAAAAATATGAAATGAAGTCAGAAAGGGTTGAAAATTGATGATGTGGCTTTGAATGGTGCATTTTGAAAACACAAAAAGTCTGGAGTTTAAATAAGTCCAAGAAAATGAAATGCCTTTCGTAACCGATGAGTTTCCGTCCGAAACTCCGATACTTCGAAAGTGACTGTCCATTTTGTACGCGAAGTGCATCCTGCTTTTGCCGTAACCTTCGCAAATTTTTAGCACATGCTATGTGGGTGAAATTATGATACCATGCCAACTTTCAACTTTTTCAGACTTCATTTGAAGTGCTTTTCAATTTCAGGGTCGCTTAGCTCAAAAAAATCAGTAAATGCGTGAAAAATATGAAATGAAGTCAGAAAGGGTTGAAAATTGATGATGTGGCTTTGAATGGTGCATTTTGAACATACAAAAATCCTGGAGTTCAAATAAGTTCAAGAAAATGAAATGTCTTTTGTAACCGATGAGTTTCCGTCCGAAACACCGATACTTTGAAAGACATTGTCTGTTTCGTATGCGAAGTGCATACTAGTTTTGCCATAACCCACTCAACTTTTTAGCACATGATATGTGGGTGAAATGATGATACCATGCCAACTTTCAACCTGTTCAGACTTCATTTGAAGTGCTTTTCAATTTTAGGGTCATTTAGCTAAAAAAATCAGTAAATGCATGCAAATATCCAATGAAGTCAGATAGGGTTGAAAATTTATGATGTGGCTTTTAATGGTGCATTTTGAACACACAAAAAGCCTTGAGTTCAAATAAGTTCAAGAAAATGAAATGCCTTTTGTAACCGATGAGTTTCCGTCTGAAACCCCGATACTTCGAAACAGACTGTCCGTTTTGTACGTGCAGTGCATCCTGCTTTCGCCGTAACCCTCTCAATTTTTTAGCACATGCTATGTGGGTGAAATTATGATACCATGCCAACTTTCAACTTTTTCAGACTTCATTTGAAGTGCTTTTCAATTTCAGGGTCGTTTAGCTCAAAAAATCAGTAAATGCGTGAAAAATATGAAATGAAGTCAGAAAGGGTTGAAAATTGATGATGTGGCTTTGAATGGTGCATTTTGAACACACAAAAAGTCTGGAGTTTAAATAAGTCCAAGAAAATGAAATGCCTTTCGTAACCGATGAGTTTCCGTCCGAAACTCCGATACTTCGAAAGTGACTGTCCATTTTGTACGCGAAGTGCATCCTGCTTTTGCCGTAACCCTCCCAACTTTTTAGCATATGCTATGTGGCTGAAATGATGATACCATGCCAACTTTCAACCTGTTCTGACTTCATTTGAAGTGATTTTCAATTTCAAGTTCATTTAGCTAAAAAAATCAGTAAATGCATGAAAAATATCAAATTAAGTTAGATAGGGTTGAAAATTTATGATTTGGCTTTGAATGGTGCATTTTGAACACACAAAAAGCCTGGAGTTCAAATAAGTTCAAGAAAATGAAATGTCTTTTGTAACCGATGAGTTTTCGTCCGAAACCCCGATACTTTGAAAGACACTATTTGTTTCGTACGCGAAGTGCATACTACTTTTGCCATAACCCTCTCAACTTTTTAGCACATGAATCTGGGTGAAACGATGATACCATGCCAACTTTCAACTTGTTCAGACTTCATTGGAAGTGCTTTTCAATTTCAGGGTCATTTAGCTAAAAAAATCAGTAAATGCATGAAAATATCAAATGAAGTCAGATAGGGTTGAAAATTTATGATGTGGCTTTTAATGGTGCAGTTTGAACACACAAAACTCCTGGAGTTCAAATAAGACCAAGAAAATGAAATGCCTTTCGTAACCGATGAGTTTCCGTCCGAAACTCCGATACTTCGAAAGTGACTGTCCATTTTGTACGCGAAGTGCATCCTGCTTTTGCCGTAACCTTCTCAAATTTTTAGCACATGCCATGTGGGTGAAATTATGATACCATGCCAACTTTCAACTTTTTCAGACTTCATTTGAAGTGCTTTTCAATTTCAGGGTCGTTTAGCTCAAAAAAATCAATAAATGCGTGAAAAATATGAAATGAAGTCAGAAAGGGTTGAAAATTGATGATGTGGCTTTGAATGGTGCATTTTGAACACACAAAAAGTCTGGAGTTTAAATAAGTCCAAGAAAATGAAATGCCTTTCGTAACCGATGAGTTTCCGTCCGAAACTCCGATACTTCGGAAGTGACTGTCCATTTTGTACGCGAAGTGCATCCTGCTTTTGCCGTAACCCTCCCAAATTTTTAGCATATGCTATGTGGGTGAAATGATGATACCATGCCATCTTTCAACCTGTTCAGAGTTCATTTGAAGTGATTTTCAATTTCAGGTTCATTTAGCTAAAAAAATCAGTAAATGCATGAAAAATATCAAATTAAGTTAGATAGGGTTGAAAATTTATGATTTGGCTTTGAATGGTGCATTTTGAACACACAAAAAGCCTGGAGTTCAAACAAGTTCAAGAAAATGAAATGTCTTTTGTAACCAATGAGTTTTCGTCCGAAACCCCGATACTTTGAAAGACACTATTTGTTTCGTACGCGAAGTGCATACTACTTTTGCCATAACCCTCTCAACTTTTTAGCACATGATATGTGGGTGAAACGATGATACCATGCCAACTTTCAACTTGTTCAGACTTCATTTGAAGTGCTTTTCAATTTCGGGGTCATTTAGCTAAAAAAATCAGTAAATGCATGAAAATATCAAATGAAGTCAGATAGGGTTGAAAATTTATGATGTGGCTTTTAATGGTGCATTTTGAACACACAAAACTCCTGGAGTTCAAATAAGTTCAAGAAAATGAAATGCCTTTTGTAACCGATGAGTTTCCGTTCGAAACCCCGATACTTCGAAACAGAGTGTCCGTTTTGTACACGCAGTGCATCCTGCTTTTGCCGTAACCCTCTCAAAGTTTTAGCACATGCTATGTGGGTGGAATTATGATACCATGCCAACTTTCAACTTTTTCAGACTTCATTTGAAGTGCTTTTCAATTTCAGGGTCGTTTAGCTCAAAAAAATCAGTAAATGCATGAAAAATATGAAATGAAGTCAGAAAGGGTTGAAAATTGATGATGTGGCTTTGAATGGTGCATTTTGAAAACACAAAAAGTCTGGAGTTTAAATAAGTCCAAGAAAATGAAATGCCTTTCGTAACCGATGAGTTTCCGTCCGAAACTCCGATACTTCGAAAGTGACTGTCCATTTTGTACGCGAAGTGCATCCTGCTTTTGCCGTAACCTTCTCAAATTTTTAGCACATGCTATGTGGGTGAAATTATGATACCATGCCAACTTTCAACTTTTTCAGACTTCATTTGAAGTGCTTTTCAATTTCAGGGTCGTTTAGCTCAAAAAAATCAGTAAATGCGTGAAAAATATGAAATGAAGTCAGAAAGGGTTGAAAATTGATGATGTGGCTTTGAATGGTGCATTTTGAACACACAAAAAGCCTGGAGTTTAAATAAGTCCAAGAAAATGAAATGCCTTTCGTAACCGATGAGTTTCCGTCCGAAACTCCGATACTTCGAAAGACATTGTCTGTTTCGTACGCGAAGTGCATACTAGTTTTTCCATAACCCACTCAACTTTTTAGCACATGATATGTGGGTGAAATGATGATACCATGCCAACTTTCAACCTGTTCAGACTTCATTTGAAGTGCTTTTCAATTTCAGGGTCATTTAGCTAAAAAAATCAGTAAATGCATGCAAATATCCAATGAAGTCAGATAGGGTTGAAAATTTATGATGTGGCTTTTAATGGTGCATTTTGAACACACAAAAAGCCTTGAGTTCAAATAAGTTCAAGAAAATGAAATGCCTTTTGTAACCGATGAGTTTCCGTCTGAAACCCCGATACTTTGAAACAGACTGTCCGTTTTGTACGTGCAGTGCATCCTGCTTTTGCCGTAACCCTCTCAATTTTTTAGCACATGCTATGTGGGTGAAATTATGATACCATGCCAACTTTCAACTTTTTCAGACTTCATTTGAAGCGCTTTTCAATTTCAGGGTCGTTTAGCTAAAAAAAATCAGTAAATGCATGAAAAATATGAAATGAAGTCAGAAAGGGTTGAAAATTGATGATGTGGCTTTGAATGGTGCATTTTGAACACAAAAAAAGTCTGGAGTCTAAATAAGTCCAAGAAAATGAAATGCCTTTCGTAACCGATGAGTTTCCGTCCGAAACTCCGATACTTCGAAAGTGACTGTCCATTTTGTACGCGAAGTCCAACCTGCTTTTGCCGTAACCCACCCAACTTTTTAGCATATGCTATGTGGGTGAAATGATGATACCATGCCAACTTTCAACCTGTTCTGACTTTGTTTGAAGTGATTTTCAATTTCAGGTTCATTTAGCTAAAAAAATCAGTAAATGCATGAAAAATATCAAATTAAGTTAGATAGGGTTGAAAATTTATGATTTGGCTTTGAATGGTGCATTTTGAACACACAAAAAGCCTGGAGTTCAAATAAGTTCAAGAAAATGAAATGTCTTTTTTAACCGATGAGTTTTCGCCCGAAATCCCGATACTTCGAAAGAGACTGTCTGTTTTGTACGCGAAGTGCATCCTGCTTTCCCTATAACCCTCTCAACTTTTTAGCTCATGCTATGTGGGTGAAATGATGATACAATGCCAAATTTCAACCTTTTTAGACTTCATTTGAAGTGCTTTTCAATTTCAGGGTCGTTTAGCTCAAAAAAATCAGTAAATGCATGAAAAATATGAAATGAAGTCAGAAAGGGTTGAAAATTGATGATGTGGCTTTGAATGGTGCATTTTGAACACACAAAAAGTCTGGAGTTTAAATAAGTCCAAGAAAATGAAATGCCTTTCGTAACCGATGAGTTTCCGTCCGAAACTCCGATACTTCGAAAGTGACTGTCCATTTTGTACGCGAAGTGCATCCTGCTTTTGCCGTAACCTTCTCAAATTTTTAGCACATGCTATGTGGGTGAAATTATGATACCATGCCAACTTTCAACTTTTTCAGACTTCATTTGAAGTGCTTTTCAATTTGAGGGTCGTTTAGCGCAAAAAAATCAGTAAATGCATGAAACATATGAAATGAAGTCAGAAAGGGTTGAAAATTGATGATGTGGCTTTGAATGGTGCATTTTGAACACACAAAAAGTCTGGAGTTTAAATAAGTCCAAGAAAATGAAATGCTTTACGTAACCGATGAGTTTCCGTCCGAAACTCCGATACTTCGAAAGTGACTGTCCATTTTGTACGCGAACTGCATCCTGCTTTTGCCGTAACCCTCCCAACTTTTTAGCATATGCCATGTGGGTGAAATGATGATACCATGCCAACTTTCAACCTGTTCAGACTTCATTTGAAGTGATTTTCAATTTCAGGTTCATTTAGCTAAAAAAAATCAGTAAATGCATGAAAAATATCAAATTAAGTTAGATAGGGTTGAAAATTTATGATTTCCCTTTGAATGGTGCATTTTGAACACACAAAAATCCTGGAGTTCAAATAAGTTCAAGAAAATGAAATGTCTTTTGTAACCGATGAGTTTCCGTCCGAAACACCGATACTTTGAAAGACATTGTCTGTTTCGTACGCGAAGTGCATACTAGTTTTGCCATAACCCACTCAACTTTTTAGCACATGATATGTGGGTGAAATGATGATACCATGCCAACTTTCAACCTGTTCAGACTTCATTTGAAGTGCTTTTCAATTTCAGGGTCATTTAGCTAAAAAAAATCAGTAAATGCATGCAAATATCCAATGAAGTCAGATAGGGTTGAAAATTTATGATGTGGATTTTAATGGTGCATTTTGAACACACAAAGAGCCTTGAGTTCAAATAAGTTCAAGAAAATGAAATGCCTTTTGTAACCGATGAGTTTCCGTCCGAAACCCCGATACTTCGAAACAGACTGTCCGTTTTGTAAGCGAAGTGCATCCTACTTTTGTCGTAACCCTCTTAACTTTTTCGCACATGCTATGCGGGTGAAATTTTGATGCCATGCCAACTTTCAACTTTTTCAGACTTCATTTGAAGTGCTTTTCAATTTCAGGGTCATTTAGCTCAAAGAAATCAGTAAATGCATGAAAAATATCAAATGAAGTCAGAAAGGGTTGAAAATTGATGATTTGGCTTTGAATGGTGCATTTTGAACACACAAAAAGCTTGGAGTTCAAATAAGTTCAAGAAAATGAAATGCCTTTTGTAACCGATGAGTTTCCGTCAGAAACCCCGATACGTCGAAAGAGACTGATCGTTCTATACGCGAAGTGCATCCTACTTTTGCCGTAACCCTCTCAACTTTTTAGCACATGCTATGTGGGTGAAATGATGATACCATGCCAACTTTCAACCTGTTCAGACTTCATTTGAAGTGCTTTTCAATTTCAGGGTCATTTAGCTAAAAAAATCAGTAAATGCATGAAAAATATCAAATTAACTCAGATAGGGTTGAAAATTTATGATGTGGCTTTCAATGGTGGATATAGAACACACAAAAAGCCTGGAGTTCAAATAAGTCCAAGAAAATGAAATGCTTTACGTAACCGATGAGTTTCCGTCCGAAACTCCGATACTTCGAAAGTGACTGTCCATTTTGTACGCGAACTGCATCCTGCTTTTGCCGTAACCCTCCCAACTTTTTAGCATATGCCATGTGGGTGAAATGATGATACCATGCCAACTTTCAACCTGTTCAGACTTCATTTGAAGTGATTTTCAATTTCAGGTTCATTTAGCTAAAAAAAATCAGTAAATGCATGAAAAATATCAAATTAAGTTAGATAGGGTTGAAAATTTATGATTTCCCTTTGAATGGTGCATTTTGAGAACACAAAAATCCTGGAGTTCAAATAAGTTCAAGAAAATGAAATGTCTTTTGTAACCGATGAGTTTCCGTCCGAAACACCGATACTTTGAAAGACATTGTCTGTTTCGTACGCGAAGTGCATACTAGTTTTGCCATAACCCACTCAACTTTTTAGCACATGATATGTGGGTGAAATGATGATACCATGCCAACTTTCAACCTGTTCAGACTTCATTTGAAGTGCTTTTCAATTTCAGGGTCATTTAGCTAAAAAAAATCAGTAAATGCATGCAAATATCCAATGAAGTCAGATAGGGTTGAAAATTTATGATGTGGATTTTAATGGTGCATTTTGAACACACAAAGAGCCTTGAGTTCAAAATAGTTCAAGAAAATGAAATGCCTTTTGTAACCGATGAGTTTCCGTCCGAAACCCCGATACTTCGAAACAGACTGTCCGTTTTGTAAGCGAAGTGCATCCTACTTTTGTCGTAACCCTCTTAACTTTTTCGCACATGCTATGCGGGTGAAATTTTGATGCCATGCCAACTTTCAACTTTTTCAGACTTCATTTGAAGTGCTTTTCAATTTCAGGGTCATTTAGCTCAAAGAAATCAGTAAATGCATGAAAAATATCAAATGAAGTCAGAAAGGGTTGAAAATTGATGATTTCGCTTCGAATGGTGCATTTTGAACACACAAAAAGCTTGGAGTTCAAATAAGTTCAAGAAAATGAAATGCCTTTTGTAACCGATGAGTTTCCGTCAGAAACCCCGATACGTCGAAAGAGACTGATCGTTCTATACGCGAAGTGCATCCTACTTTTGCCGTAACCCTCTCAACTTTTTAGCACATGCTATGTGGGTGAAATGATGATACCATGCCAACTTTCAACCTGTTCAGACTTCATTTGAAATGCTTTTCAATTTCAGGGTCATTTAGCTAAAAAAATCAGTAAATGCATGAAAAATATCAAATTAACTCAGATAGGGTTGAAAATTTATGATGTGGCTTTCAATGGTGGATATAGAACACACAAAAAGCCTGGAGTTCAAATAAGTTCAAGAAAATGAAATGTCTTTTGTAACCGATGAGTTTCCGTCCGAAACCCCGATACTTCGAATGAGACTATCCGTTTTGTACGCGAAGTGCATCCTGCTTTTGCGGTAACCCTCTCAACTTTTTAGCACATGCTATGTGGGTGAAATTATGATACCATGCCAACTTTCAACTTTTTCAGACTTCATTTGAAGTGCTTTTCAATTTCAGGGTCGTTTAGCTCAAAAAAATCAGTAAATGCGTGACAAATATGAAATGAAGTCAGAAAGGGTTGAAAATTGATGATGTGGCTTTGAATGGTGCATTTTGAACACAAAAAAAGTCTGGAGTTTAAATAAGTCCAAGAAAATGAAATGCCTTTCGTAACCGATGAGTTTCCGTCCGAAACTCCGATACTTCGAAAGTGACTGTCCATTTTGTACGCGAAGTGCATCCTGCCTTTGCCGTAACCCTCCCAACTTTTTATCATATGCTATGTGGGTGAAATGATGACACCATGCCAACTTTCAACCTGTTCAGACTTCATTTGAAGTGATTTTGAATTTCAGGTTCATTTAGCTAAAAAAATCAGTAAATGCATGAAAAATATCAAATTAACTCATATAGGGTTGAAAATTTATGATGTGGCTTTCAATGGTGCATTTTGAACACACAAAACTCCTGGAGTTCAAATAAGTTCAAGAAAATGAAATGCCTTTTGTAACCGATGAGTTTCCGTCCGAAACCCCGATACTTTGGAATAGAGTGTCCGTTTTGTACACGCAGTGGATCCTGCTTTTGCCGTAACCCTCTCAAAGTTTTAGCACATGCTATGTGGGTGGAATTATGATACCATGCCAACTTTCAACTTTTTCAGACTTCATTTGAAGTGCTTTTCAATTTCAGGGTCGTTTAGCTCAAAAAAATCAGTAAATGCATGAAAAATATGAAATGAAGTCAGAAAGGGTTGAAAATTGATGATTTGGCTTTGAATGGTGCATTTTGAACACACAAAAAGCTTGGAGTTCAAATAAGTTCAAGAAAATGAAATGCCTTTTGTAACCGAGGAGTTTCCGTCAGAAACCCCGATACGTCGAAAGAGACTGACCGTTCTATACGCGAAGTGCATCCTACTTTTTCCGTAACCCTCTCAACTTTTTAGCACATGCTATGTGGGTGAAATGATGATACCATGCCAACTTTCAACCTGTTCAGACTTCATTTGAAGTGCTTTTCAATTTCAGGGTCATTTAGCTAAAAAAATCAGTAAATGCATGAAAAATATCAAATTAACTCAGATAGGGTTGAAAATTTATGATGTGGCTTTCAATGGTGGATATAGAACACAGAAAAAGCCTGGAGTTCAAATAAGTTCAAGAAAATGAAATGTCTTTTGTAACCGATGAGTTTCCGTCCGAAACCCCGATACTTTGAAAGACACTGTTTGTTTCGTACGCGAAGTGCATACTACTTTTGCCATAACCCTCTCAACTTTTTAGCACATGATATGTGGGTGAAACGATGATACCATGCCAACTTTCAACTTGTTCAGACTTCACTTGAAGTGCTTTTCAATTTCAGGGTCATTTAGCTAAAAAATCAGTAAATGCATGAAAATATCAAATGAAGTCAGATAGGGTTGAAAATTTATGATGTGGCTTTTATTGGTGCATTTTGAACACACAAAAATCCTGGAGTTCAAATAAGTTCAAGAAAATGAAATGCCTTTTGTAACCGATGAGTTTCCGTCCGAAACCCCGATACTTCGAAACAGAGTGTCCGTTTTGTACGCGCAGTGCATCCTGCTTTTGCCGTAACCCTCTCAAAGTTTTAGCGCATGCTATGTGGGTGGAATTATGATACCATGCCAACTTTCAACTTTTTCAGACTTCATTTGAAGTGCTTTTCAATTTCAGGGTCGTTTAGCTCAAAAAAATCAGTAAATGCATGAAAAATATGAAATGAAGTCAGAAAGGGTTGAAAATTGATGATGTGGCTTTGAATGGTGCATTTTGAACACACAAAAAGTCTGGAGTTTAAATAAGTCCAAGAAAATGAAATGCCTTTCGTAACCGATGAGTTTCCGTCCGAAACTCCGATACTTCGAAAGTGACTGTCCATTTTGTACGCGAAGTGCATCCTGCTTTTGCCGTAACCTTCTCAAATTTTTAGCACATGCTATGTGGGTGAAATTATGATACCATGCCAACTTTCAACTTTTTCAGACTTCTTTCGAAGTGCTTTTCAATTTCAGGGTCGTTTAGCTCAAAAAAATCAGTAAATGCGTGAAAAATATGAAATGAAGTCAGAAAGGGTGGAAAATTGATGATGTGGCTTTGAATGGTGCATTTTGAACACACAAAAAGTCTGGAGTTTAAATAAGTCCAAGAAAATGAAATGCCTTTCGTAACCGATGAGTTTCCGTCCGAAACTCCGATACTTCCAAAGTGACTCTCCATTTTGTACGCGAAGTGCATCCTGCTTTTGCCGTAACCCTACCAACTTTTTATCATATGCTATGTGGGTGAAATGATGACACCACGCCAACTTTCAACCTGTTCAGACTTCATTTGAAGTGATTTTCAATTTCAGGTTCATTTAGCTAAAAAAAATCAGTAAATGCATGAAAAATATCAAATTAGGTTAGATAGGGTTGAAAATTTATGATTTGGCTTTGAATGGTGCATTTTGAACACACAAAAAGCCTGGAGTTCAAATAAGTTCAAGAAAATGAAATGTCTTTTGTAACCGATGAGTTTTCGTCCGAAACCCCGATACTTTGAAAGACACTATTTGTTTCGTACGCGAAGTGCATACTACTTTTGCCAAAACCCTCTCAACTTTTTAGCACATGATATGTGGGTGAAACGATGATACCATGCCAACTTTCAACTTGTTCAGACTTCATTGGAAGTGATTTTCAATTTCAGGTTCATTTAGCTAAAAAAATCACTAAATGCATCAAAAATATCAAATTAAGTTAGATAGGGTTGAAAATTTATGATTTGGCTTTGAATGGTGCATTATGAACACACAAAAAGCCTGGAGTTCACATAAGTTCAAGAAAATGAAATGTCTTTTGTAACCGATGAGTTTTCGTCCGAAACCCCTATACTTTGAAAGACACTATTTGTTTCGTACGCGAAGTGCATACTACTTTTGCCAAAACCCTCTCAACTTTTTAGCACATGATATGTGGGTGAAACGATGATATCATGCCAACTTTCAACTTGTTCAGACTTCATTTGAAGTGCTTTTCAATTTCAGGGTCATTTAGCTAAAAAAATCAGTAAATGCATGAAAATTTCAAATGAAGTCAGATCGGGTTGAAAATTTATGATGTGGCTTTTAATGGTGCATTTTGAACACACAAAAATCCCGGAGTTCAAATAAGTTCAAGAAAATGAAATGCCTTTTGTAACCGATGAGTCTCCGTCCGAAACCCCGATACTTCGAAACAGAGTGTCCGTTTTGTACGCGCAGTGCATCCTGCTTTTGCCGTAACCCTCTCAAAGTTTTAGCGCATGCTATGTGGGTGGAATTATGATACCATGCCAACTTTCAACTTTTTCAAACTTCATTTGAAGTGCTTTTCAATTTCAGGGTCGTTTAGCTCAACAAAATCAGTAAATGCATGAAAAATATGAAATGAAGTCAGAAAGGGTTGAAAATTGATGATGTGGCTTTGAATGGGGCATTTTGAACACACAAAAAGTCTGGAGTTTAAATAAGTCCAAGAAAATGAAATGCCTTTCATAACCGATGAGTTTCCGTCCGAAACTCCGATACTTCGAAAGTGACTGTCCATTTTGTACGCGAAGTGCATCCCGCTTTTCCGTAACCTTCTCAAATTTTTAGCACATGCTATGTGGGTGAAATTATGATACCATGCCAACTTTCAACTTTTTCAGACTTCATTTGAAGTGCTTTTCAATTTCAGGGTCGTTTAGCTCAAAAAAATCAGTAAATGCGTGAAAAATATGAAATGTAGTCAGAAAGGGTTGAAAATTGATAATGTGGCTTTGAATGGTGCATTTTGAACACACAAAAAGTCTGGAGTTTAAATAAGTCCAAGAAAATGAAATGCCTTTCGTAACCGATGAGTTTCCGTCCGAAACTCCGATACTTCGAAAGTGACTGTCCATTTTGTACGCGAAGTGCATCCTGCTTTTGCCGTAACCCTCCCAACTTTTTATCATATGCTATGTGGGTGAAATGATGACACCATGCCAACTTTCAACCTGTTCAGACTTTATTTGAAGTGATTTTCAATTTCAGGTTCATTTAGCTAAAAAAATCAGTAAATGCATGAAAAATATTAAATTAAGTTAGATAGGGTTGAAAATTTATGATTTTGCTTTGAATGGTGCATTTTGAACACACAAAAAGCCTGGAGTTCAAATAAGTTCAAGAAAATGAAATGTCTTTTGTAACCGATGAGTTTTCGTCCGAAACCCCGATACTTTGAAAGACACTATTTGTTTCGTACGCGAAGTGCATAGTACTTTTGCCAAAACCCTCTCAACTTTTTAGCACATGATATGTGGGTGAAACGATGATACCATGCCAACTTTCAACTTGTTCAGACTTCATTGGAAGTGCTTTTCAATTTCAGGGTCATTTAGCTAAAAAAATCAGTAAATGCATGAAAATTTCAAATGAAGTCAGATAGGGTTGAAAATTTATGATGTGGCTTTTAATGGTGCATTTTGAACACACAAAACTCCTGGAGTTCAAATAAGATCAAGAAAATGAAATGCCTTTTGTAATCGATGAGTTTCCGTCCGAAACCCCGATACTTCGAAATAGAGTGTCCGTTTTGTACACGCAGTGCATCCTGCTTTTGCCGTAACCCTCTCAAAGTTTTAGCACATGCTATGTGGGTGGAATTATGATACCATGCCAACTTTCAACTTTTTCAGACTTCATTTGAAGTGCTTTTCAATTTCAGGGTCGTTTAGCTCAAAAAAATCACTAAATGCATGAAAAATATGAAATGAAGTCAGAAAGGGTGGAAAATTGATAATGTGGCTTTGAATGGTGCATTTTGAACACACAAAAAGTCTGGAGTTTAAATAAGTCCAAGAAAATGAAATGCCTTTCGTAACCGATGAGTTTCCGTCCGAAACTCCGATACTTCGAAAGTGACTGTCCATTTTGTACGCGAAGTGCATCCTGCTTTTGCCGTAACCCTCCAACTTTTTAGCATATGCTATGTGGGTGAAATGATGACACCATGCCAACTTTCAACCTGTTCAGACTTCATTTGAAGTGATTTTTAATTTCAGGTTCATTTAGCTAAAAAAATCAGTAAATGCATGAAAAATATCAAATTAAGTTAGATAGGGTTGAAAATTTATGATTTGGCTTTGAATGGTGCATTTTGAACACACAAAAAGCCTGGAGTTCAAATAAGTTCAAGAAAACGAAATCTCTTTTGTAACCGATGAGTTTTCGTCCGAAACCCCGATACTTTGAAAGACACTATTTGTTTCGTACGCGAAGTGCATACTACTTTTGCCAAAACCCTCTCAACTTTTTAGCACATGATATGTGGGTGAAACGATGATACCATGCCAACTTTCAACTTGTTCAGACTTCATTTGAAGTGCTTTTCAATTTCAGGGTCATTTAGCTAAAAAAATCAGTAAATGCATGAAAATTTCAAATGAAGTCAGATCGGGTTGAAAATTTATGATGTGGCTTTTAATGGTGCATTTTGAACATACAAAAATCCTGGAGTTCAAATAAGTTCAAGAAAATGAAATGCCTTTTGTAACCGATGAGTCTCCGTCCGAAACCCCGATACTTCGAAACAGAGTGTCCGTTTTGTACGCGCAGTGCATCCTGCTTTTGCCGTAACCCTCTCAAAGTTTTAGCGCATGCTATGTGGGTGGAATTATGATACCATGCCAACTTTCAACTTTTTCAGACTTCATTTGAAGTGCTTTTCAATTTCAGGGTCGTTTAGCTCAAAAAAATCAGTAAATGCATGAAAAATATGAAATGAAGTCAGAAAGGGTTGAAAATTGATGATGTGGCTTTGAATGGTGCATTTTGAACACACAAAAAGTCTGGAGTTTAAATAAGTCCAAGAAAATGAAATGCCTTTCATAACCGATGAGTTTCCGTCCGAAACTCCGATACTTCGAAAGTGACTGTCCATTTTGTACGCGAAGTGCATCCTGCTTTTCCGTAACCTTCTCAAATTTTTAGCACATGCTATGTGGGTGAAATTATGATACCATGCCAACTTTCAACTTTTTCAGACTTCATTTGAAGTGCTTTTCAATTTCAGGTTCATTTAGCTAAAAAAAATCAGTAAATGCATGAAAAATATCAAATTAAGTTAGATAGGGTTGAAAATTTATGATTTGGCTTTGAATGGTGCATTTTGAACACACAAAAAGCCTGGAGTTCAAATAAGTTCAAGAAAATGAAATGTCTTTTTTAACCGATGAGTTTTCGCCCGAAATCCCGATACTTCGAAAGAGACTGTTTGTTTTGTACGCGAAGTGCATCCTGCTTTCCCTATAACCCTCTCAACTTTTTAGCTCATGCTATGTGGGTGAAATGATGACACCATGCCAACTTTCAACCTGTTCAAACTTTATTTGAAGTGATTTTCAATTTCAGGTTCATTTAGCTAAAAAAAATCAGTAAATGCATGAAAAATATCAAATTAAGTTAGATAGGGTTGAAAATTTATGATTTGGCTTTGAATGGTGCATTTTGAACACACAAAAAGCCTGGAGTTCAAATAAGTTCAAGAAAATGAAATGTCTTTTGTAACCGATGAGTTTTCGTCCGAAACCCCGATACTTTGAAAGACACTATTTGTTTCGTACGCGAAGTGCATACTACTTTTGCCAAAACCCTCTCAACTTTTTAGCACATGATATGTGGGTGAAACGATGATACCATGCCAACTTTCAACTTGTTCAGACTTCATTGGAAGTGCTTTTCAATTTCAGGGTCATTTAGCTAAAAAAATCAGTAAATGCATGAAAATTTCAAATGAAGTCAGATAGGGTTGAAAATTTATGATGTGGCTTTTAATGGTGCATTTTGAACACACAAAACTCCTGGAGTTCAAATAAGTTCAAGAAAATGAAATGCCTTTTGTAACCGATGAGTTTCCGTCCGAAACACCGATACTTCGAAATAGAGTGTCCGTTTTGTACACGCAGTGCATCCTGCTTTTGCCGTAACCCTCTCAAAGTTTTAGCACATGCTATGTGGGTGGAATTATCATACCATGCCAACTTTCAACTTTTTCAGACTTCATTTGAAGTGCTTTTCAATTTCAGGGTCGTTTAGCTCAAAAAAATCACTAAATGCATGAAAAATATGAAATGAAGTCAGAAAGGGTTGAAAATTGATAATGTGGCTTTGAATGGTGCATTTTGAACACACAAAAAGTCTGTAGTTTAAATAAGTCCAAGAAAATGAAATGCCTTTCGTAACCGATGAGTTTCCGTCCGAAACTCCGATACTTCGAAAGTGACTGTCCATTTTGTACGCGAAGTGCATCCTGCTTTTGCCGTAACCCTCCCAACTTTTTAGCATATGCTATGTGGGTGAAATGATGACACCATGCCAACTTTCAACCTGTTCAGACTTCATTTGAAGTGATTTTCAATTTCAGGTTCATTTAGCTAAAAAAATCAGTAAATGCATGAAAAATATCAAATTAAGTTAGATAGGGTTGAAAATTTATGATTTGGCTTTGAATGGTGCATTTTGAACACACAAAAAGCCTAGAGTTCAAATAAGTTCAAGAAAATGAAATGTCTTTTGTAACCGATGAGTTTTCGTCCGAAACCCCGATACTTTGAAAGACACTATTTGTTTCGTACGCGAAGTGCATACTACTTTTGCCAAAACCCTCTCAACTTTTTAGCACATGATATGTGGGTGAAACGATGATACCATGCCAACTTTCAACTTGTTCAGACTTCATTTGAAGTGCTTTTCAATTTCAGGGTCATTTAGCTAAAAAATTCAGTAAATGCATGAAAATTTCAAATGAAGTCAGATCGGGTTGAAAATTTATGATGTGGCTTTTAATGGTGCATTTTGAACACACAAAAATCCTGGAGTTCAAATAAGTTCAAGAAAATGAAATGCCTTTTGTAACCGATGAGTTTCCGTCCGAAACCCCGATACTTCGAAACAGAGTGTCCGTTTTGTACGCACAGTGCATCCTGCTTTTGCCGTAACCCTCTCAAAGTTTTAGCGCATGCTATGTGGGTGGAATTATGATACCATGCCAACTTTCAACTTTTTCAGACTTCATTTGAAGTGCTTTTCAATTTCAGGGTCGTTTAGTTCAAAAAAATCAGTATGAAATTAAGTCAGAAAGGGTTGAAAATTGATGATGTGGCTTTGAATGGTGCATTTTGAACACACAAAAAGTCTGGAGTTTAAATAAGTCCAAGAAAATGAAATGCCTTTCGTAACCGATGAGTTTCCGTCCGAAACTCCGATACTTCGAAAGTGACTGTCCATTTTGTACGCGAAGTGCATCCTGCTTTTCCGTAACCTTCTCAAATTTTTAGCACATGCTATGTGGGTGAAATTATGATACCATGCCAACTTTCAACTTTTTCAGACTTCATTTGAAGTGCTTTTCAATTTCAGGGTCGTTTAGCTCAAAAAAATCAGTAAATGCGTGAAAAATATGAAATGAAGTCAGAAAGGGTTGAAAATTGATGATGTTGCTTTGAATGGTGCATTTTGAACACACAAAAAGTCTGGAGTTTAAATAAGTCCAAGAAAATGAAATGCCTTTCGTAACTGATGAGTTTCCGTCCGAAACTCCGATACTTCGAAAGTGACTGTCCATTTTGTACGCGAAGTGCATCCTGCTTTTGCCGTAACCCTCCAAACTTTTTAGCATATGCTATGTGGGTGAAATGATGATACCATGCAAACTTTCAACCTGTTCAGACTTCATTTGATGTGATTTTCAATTTCAGGTTCATTTAGCTAAAAAAAATCAGTAAATGCATGAAAAATATCAAATTAAGTTAGATAGGGTTGAAAATTTATGATTTGGCTTTGAATGGTGCATTTTGAACACACAAAAAGCCTAGAGTTCAAATAAGTTCAAGAAAATGAAATGTCTGTTGTAACCGATGAGTTTCCGTCCGAAACACCGATACTTTGAAAGACGTTGTCTGTTTCGTACGGGAAGTGCATACTACTTTTGCCATAAACCAGTCAACTTTTTAGCACATGATATGTGGGTGAAATGATGATACCATGCCAAATTTCAACCTATTCAGACTTCATTTGAAGTGCTTTCCAATTTCAGGGTCATTTAGCTAAAAAAAATCAGTAAATGCATGCAAATATCCAATGAAGTCAGATAGGGTTGAAAATTTATGATGTGGTTTTAATGGTGCATTTTGAACACACAAAAAGCCTTGAGTTGAAATAAGTTCAAGAAAATGAAATGCCTTTTGTAACCGATGAGTTTCCGTCCGAAACCCCGATACTTCGAAACAGACTGTCCGTTTTGTAAGCGATGTGCATCCTACTTTTGTCATAACCCTCTTAACTTTTTCGCACATGCTATGCGGGTGAAATTTTGATACCATGCCAACTTTCAACTTTTTCAGACTTCATTTGAAGTGCTTTTCAATTTCAGGGTCATTTAGCTCAAAGAAATCAGTAAATGCATGAAAAATATCAAATGAAGTCAGAAAGGGTTGAAAATTGATGATGTGGCTTTGAATGGTGCATTTTGAACACACAAAAAGCCTGGAGTTCAAATAAGTTAAAGAAAATGAAATACCTTTTGTAACCGATGAGTTTCCGTCCATACGCGAAGTGCATCCTACTTTTGCCGTAACCCTCTCAACTATTTAGCACATGCTATGTGGGTGAAATGATGATACCATGCCAACTTTCAACCTGTTCAGACTTCATTTGAAGTGCTTTTCAATTTCAGGGTCATTTACCTAAAAAAATCAGTAAATGCATGAAAAATATCGAATTAACTCAGATAGGGTTGAAAATTTATGATGTGGCTTTCAATGGTGGATATTGAACACACAAAAATCCTGGAGTTCAAATAAGTTCAAGAAAATGAAATGTCTTTTGTAACCGATGAGTTTCCGTCCGAAACCCCGATACTTCGAAAGACACTGTTTGTTTCGTATGCGAAGTGCATACTACTTTTGCCATAACCTTCTCAAATTTTTAGCACATGATATGTGGGTGAAACTATGATACCATGCCAACTTTCAACTTGTTCAGACTTCATTTGAAGTGCTTTTCAATTTATGGTCATTTAGCTAAAAAAATCAGTAAATGCATGAAAATATCAAATGAAGTCAGATAGGGTTGAAAATTTATGATGTGGCTTTTAATGGTGCATTTTGAACACACAAAAATCCTGGAGTTCAAATAAGTTCAAGAAAATGAAATGCCTTTTGTAACCGATGAGTTTCCGTCCGAAACCCCGATACTTCGAAACAGAGTGTCCGTTTTGTACGCGTAGTGCATCCTGCTTTTGCCGTAACCATCTCAAAGTTTTACCACATGCTATGTGGGTGAAATTATGATACCATGCCAACTTTAAACTTTTTCAGACTTCATTTGAACTGCTTTTCAATTTCAGGGTCGTTTAGCTCAAAAAAACAGTAAATGCATGAAAAATATGAAATGAAGTCAGAAAGGGTTGAAAATTGATGATGTGGCTTTCAATGGTGCATTTTGAACACACAAAAAGTCTGGAGTTTAAATAAGTCCAAGAAAATGAAATGCCTTTCGTAACCGATGAGTTTCCGTCCAAAACTCCGATACTTCGAAAGTGACTGTCCATTTTGTACGCGAAGTGCATCCTGCTTTTGCCGTAACCCTCTCAAATTTTTAGCACATGCTATGTGGGTGAAATTATGATACCATGCCAACTTTCAACTTTTTCAGACTTCATTTGAAGTGCTTTTCAATTTCAGGGTCGTTTAGCTCAAAAAAATCAGTAAATGCGTGAAAAATATGAAATGAAGTCTGAAAGTGTTGAAAATTGATGATGTGGCTTTGAATGGTGCATTTTGAACAAACAAAAAGTCTGGAGTTTAAATAAGTCCAAGAAAATGAAATGGCTTTCGTAACCGATGAGTTTCCGTCCGAAACCCCGATACATTGAAAGACACTGTTTGTTTCGTACGCGAAGTGCATACTAATTTTGCCGTAACCCTCTCAACTTTTTAGCACATGATATGTGGGTGAAATGATGATACCATGCCAACTTTCAACCTGTTCAGACTTCATTTGAAGTGCTTTTCAATTTCAGGGTCATTTAGCTAAAAAAATCAGTAAATGCATGAAAATATCAAATGAAGTCAGATCGGGTTGAAAATTTATGATGTGGCTTTTAATGGTGCATTTTAAACACACAAAAAGCCTGGAGGTAAAATAAGTTCAAGCAAATGAAATGCCTTTTGTAACCAATGAGTTTCCGTCCGAAACCCCGATACTTCGAAACAGACTGTCCGTTTTGTACGCGTAGTGCATCCTGCTTTTGCCGTAACCCTCTCAATTTTTTAGCACATGCTGTGTGGGTGAAATTATGATACCTTGCCAACTTTCAACTTTTTCAGACTTTATTTGAAGTGCTTTTCAATTTCAGGGTCATTTAGCTCAAAAAAATCAGTAAATGCATGAAAAATATCAAATGAAGTCAGAAAGGGTTGAAAGTTTATGATGTGGATTTGAATGGAGCATTTTTAACACAGAAAAAGTCTGGAGTTTAAATTGGTCCAATAAAATGAAGTGCCTTTCGTAACCGATGAGTTTCCGTCCGAAACTACTATACTTCGAAAGTGACTGTCCGTTTTGTGCGCGAAGTGCATCCTGCTTTTGCCGTAACCCTCTCAACTTTTTAGCACATGCTATGTGGGTGAAATGATGATACCATGCCAACTTTCAGCCTTTTCAGACTTCATTTGAAGTGCTTTTCAATTTCAGGGTCAATTAGCTCAAAAAAACCAGTAAATGCATGAAAAATATCAAGTGAAGTCAGATAGAGTTGAAAATTGATGATGTGGCTTTAATGGTGCGTTTTGAACACACAAAAATCCCGGAGTTCAAATAAGTTCAAGAAAATGAAATGCCTTTTGTGACCGATGAGTTTCCGTCCCAAACCCCGATACTTCGAAAGAGACTACCCGTTTTGTACGCGAAGTGCATCCTGCTTTTGTCGTAACGTGAAATGATGATACCATGCCAACTTTCAACCTTTTCAGACTTAATTTGATGTGCTTTTCAATTTCAGGGTCATTTAGCTCAAAAAAATCAGTAAATGCATGAAAAATATCGAATGAACTCAGAACGAGTTTAAAATGGATGATGTGGCTTTGAATGGTGCATTTTGAAGACACAAAAAGCCTGGAGTTCAAATAAGTTCAAGAAAATGAAATGCCTTTTGTAACCGATGAGTTTCCGTCTGAAACCCCGATACTTCGACAAAGACTGTCTGTTTTGTACGCCAAGTGCATCCTGCTTTTGCCATAACCCTCTCAACTTTTTAGCACATGCTATGTAGGTGAAATGATGATACCATGCGAACTTTCAACGTTTCCAGACTTCATTTGAAGAGCTCTTCAATTTCAGGGTCATTTAGCTCAAAAAAAATCAGTAAATGCACGAAAATATCAAATGAAGTCAGAAACGGTTGAAAACTGATTATGTGTCTTTGAATGGTGCATTTTGAACACACAAAAAGCCTAGTGTTCAAAAAGTTCAAGAAAATGAAATGCCTTTTGTAACCGATGAGTTTCCATCCGAAACCGCGATACTTCGAAAGAGACTGTCCATTTTGTACGCGAAGTGCATTCTGCTTTCGCTGTATCCTTCTCAAGCTTTTAGCACATGCTATATGGGTGAAATTATTGTACCATGCCAACTTTCAACCCGTTCAGACTTCATTTGAAGTGCTTTTCAATTTCAGGGTCATTTAGCTAAAAAAATCAGTAAATGCCTGAAAATATCAAATGAAGTCAGATAGGGTTGAAAATTTATGATGTGGCTTTTAATGGTGCATTTTGAACACACAAAAAGCCTGGAGTTCAAATAAGTTCAAGCAAATGAAATGCCTTTTGTAACCGATGAGTTTCCGTCCGAAACCCCGATACTTCGAAAGAGACTCTTTATTTTGTACGCGAAGTGCATCCTCCTTTTTCCGTAACTCTCTTAACTTGTTAACGCATGCTATGTGGGTGAAATGATGATACCATGCCAACTTTCAACCTTTTCAGACTTGATTTGAAGTGCTTTTCAATTTCAGGGTCATTTAGCTCAAAAAATCAATAAATGCCTGAAAATATCAAATGAAGTCAGATAGGGTTGAAAATTTATGATGTGGCTTTTAATGGTGCATTTTGAACACACAAAAAGCCTGGAGTTCAAATAAGTTCAAGAAAATGAAATGGCTTTTGTAACCGATGAGTTTCCGTTCGAAACCCCGATACTTCGAAACAGACTGTCCGTTTTGTACGCGCAGTGCATCCTGCTTTTGCCGTAACCCTCTCAATTTTTTAGCACATGCTATGTGGGTCAAATTATGATACCATGCCAACTTTCAACTTTTTCAGACTTCATTTGAAGAGCTTTTCAATTTCAGGGTTATTTAGCTCAAAAAATTAGTAAATGCATGAAAAATATCAAATGAAGTCAGAAAGGGTTCAAAATTTATGATGTGGCTTTGAATGGTGCATTTTTAATACACAAAAAGTCTGGAGTTTAAATAAGTCCAAGAAAATGAAATGCCTTTCGTACCCGATGAGTTTCCGTCCGAAATTCCGATACTTCGAAAGTGACTGTCTGTTTTGTACGCAAAGTGCATCCTTCTTTTGCCGTAACCCTCTCAACTTTTTAGCACATGCTATGTGGGTGAAATGATGATACCATGCCAACTTTCAACCTTTTCAGACTTGATTTGATGTGCTTTTCAATTCCACGGTCATTTAGCTCAAAAAAATCTGTAAATGCACGAAAAATATCAAATAAAATCAGAACGGGTTGAAAATGAATGATGTGGCTTTGAATCGTGCATTTTGAACACACAAAAATCCTGGAGTTCAAATAAGTTCAAGAAAATGAAATGCCTTTTGTAACCGATGAGTTTCCGTCCCAAACCCCGATACTTCGAAAGAGACTGTCTGTTTTATACGCGAAGTGCATCCTACCTTTGTCGTAACCCTGTTAACTTTTTCGCACATGCTATGCCGGTGAAATGATCATACCATGCCAACTTTCAACTTTTTCAGACTTCATTTGAAGTGCTTTTCAATTTCAGGGTTATGTAGCTCAAAGAAATCAGTAAATGCATGAAAAATATCAAATGACGTCACAAAGGGTTGAAAATTGATGATGTGTCTTTGAATGGTGCATTTTGAACACACAAAAATCCTGGAGTTCAAATAAGTTAAAGAAAATGAAATACCTTTTGTTATCGATGAGTTTCCGTCCGAAACCCCGATACGTCGAAAAAGACTGACTGTTCTATACGCGAAGTGCATCCTACTTTTGCCATAATCCTAGCATCTTTTTAGCACATACTATGTTGGTGAAATGATTATACCATGCCAACTTTCAACCTGTTCAGACTTCATTTGAAGTGCTTTTCAATTTCAGGGTAATTTAGCTAAAAAAATCAGTAAATGCCTGAAAAATAGCAAATTAAGTCACATAGGGTAGAAAATTTATGATTTGGCTTTTAATGGTTCATTTTGAACACACAAAAAGCCTGGAGTTCAAATAAGTTCAAGAAAATGAAATGCCTTTTGTAACCGATGAGTTTCCATCCGAAACCACGATACTTCGAAAGAGACTGTCCATTTTGTACGCGAAGTGCATTCTGCTTTCGCTGTATCCTTCTCAAGCTTTTAGCACATGCTATGTGGGTGAAATTATTGTACCATGCCAACTTTCAACCTTTTCAGACTTCTTTCGAAGTGCTTTTCAATTTCAGGGTCATTTAGCTAAAAAAATCAGTAAATGCCTGAAAATATCAATTGAAGTCAGATAGGGTTGAAAATTTATGATGTGGCTTTTAATGGTGCATTTGAACACACAAAAAGCCTGGAGTTCAAATAAGTTCAAGCAAATGAAATGCCTTCTGTAACCGATGAGTTTCCGTCCGAAACCCTGATACTTCAAAACAGACTCTTTATTTTGTACGCGAAGTGCATCCTCCTTTTTCCGTAACTCTATCAACATGTTAACGCCTGCTATGTGGGTGAAATGATGATACCATGCCAACTTTCAACCTTTTCAGACTTGATTTGAAGTGCTTTTCAATTTCAGGGTCATTTAGCTCAAAAAATCAACAAATGCCTGAAAATATCAAATGAAGTCAGATAGGGTTGAAAATTTATGATGTGGCTTTTAATGGTGCATTTTGAACACACAAAAATCCTGAAGTTCAAATAAGTTCAAGAAAATGAAATTGCTTTTGTAACCGATGAGTTTCCGTCCGAAACCCCGATACTTCGAAACAGACTGTCCGTTTTGTACGCGCAGTGCATCCTGCTTTTGCCGTAACCCTCTCAATTTTTTAGCACATGCTATGTGGGTCAAATTATGATACCATGCCAACTTTCAACTATTTCAGACTTCATTTGAAGTGCTTTTCAATTTCAGGGTTATTTAGCTCAAAAAAATCAGTAAATGCATGAAAAATATCAAATGAAGTCAGAAAGGGTTGAAAATTTATGATGTGGCTTTGAATGGTGCATTTTTAATACATAAAAAGTCTGGAGTTTAAATAAGTCCAAGAAAATGAAATGCCTTTCGTACCCGATGAGTTTCCGTCCGAAATTCCGATACTTCGAAAGTGACTGTCTGTTTTGTACGCAAAGTGCATCCTGCTTTTGCCGTAACCCTCTCAACTTTTTAGCACATGCTATGTGGGTGAAATGATGATACCATGCCAACTTTCAACCTTTTCAGACTTGATTTGATGTGCTTTTTAATTCCACGGCCATTTAGCTCAAAAAAATCAGTAAATGCATGAAAAATATCAAATAAAATCAGAACGGGTTGAAAATGAATGATGTGGCTTTGAATCGTGCATTTTGAACACACAAAAATCCTGGAGTTCAAATAAGTTCAAGAAAATGAAATGCCTTTTGTAACCGATGAGTTTCCGTCCGAAACCCCGATACTTCGAAAGAGACTGTCTGTTTTATACGCGAAGTGCATCCTACTTTTGTCGTAACCCTCTTAACTTTTTCGCACATGCTATGCCGGTGAAATGATGATACCATGCCAACTTTCAACTTTTTCAGACTTCATTTGAAGTGCTTTTCAATTTCAGGGTTATGTAGCTCAAAGAAATCAGTAAATGCATGAAAAATATCAAATGACGTCACAAAGGGTTGAAAATTGATGATGTGGCTTTGAATGGTGCACTTTGAACACACAAAAAGCCTGGAGTTCAAATAAGTTAAAGAAAATCAAATACCTTTTGTTATCGATGAGTTTCCGTCCGAAACCCCGATACGTCGAAAGAGACTGACTGTTCTATACGCGAAGTGCATCCTACTTTTGCCATAACCCTAGCAACTTTTTAGCACATGCTATGTGGGTGAAATGATGATACCATGCCAACTTTCAACCTGTTCAGACTTCATTTGAAGTGCTTTTCAATTTCAGGGTAATTTAGCTAAAAAAAATCAGTAAATGCCTGAAAAATATCAAATTAAGTCACATAGGGTTGAAAATTTATGATTTGGCTTTTAATGGTTCATTTTGAACAAACAAAAAGCCTGGAGTTCAAATAAGTTCAAGAAAATGAAATGTCTTTTGTAACCGATGAGTTTCCATCCGAAACCACGATACTTCGAAAGAGACTGTCCATTTTGTACGCGAAATGCATCTTGCTTTTGAAGTGCTTTTCAATTTCAGGGTCATTTAGCTAAAAAAAATCGGTAAATGCATGAAAAATATCAAATGAAGTCAGAAAGGGTTGAAAAGTGATGATGTCGCTTTTAATGGTGCATTTTGAACACACAAAAAGCCTGGAGTTCAAATAAGTTCAAGCAAATGAAATGCCTTTTGTAACAGATGAGTTTCCGTTCGAAACCCCGATATTTCCAAAGAGACTCTTTATTTTGTACGCGAAGTGCATCCTCCTTTTTCCGTAACTCTCTCAACTTGTTAACGCATACTATGTGGGTGAAATGATGATACCATGCCAACTTTCAACCTTTTCAGACTTGATTTGAAGTGCTTTTCAATTTCAGGGTCATTTAGCTCAAAAATTTAGTAAATGCATGAAAAATATCAAATGAAGTCAGATAGGGTTTAAAATTGATGATGTGGCTTTGAATGGTGCATTTTGAACACAAAAAAGCCTGAAGTTTAAATAAGTTCAAGAAAATGAAATGCCTTTGGTAACCGATGAGTTTCCGTCCGAAACCCCGATACTTCGAGAGAGACTGGCCGTTCTATACGCGAAGTGCATCCTACTTTTGCCGTAACCCTCTCAACTTTTTATCACATGCTATGTGGGTGAAATGATGATACCATGCCAACTTTGAACCTGTTCAGAGTTCATTTGAAGTGCTTTTTAATTTCAAGGTCATTTAGCTAAAAAATCAGTAAATGCATGAAAAATATCAAATAAAGTCAGATAGGGTTGAAAATTTATGATGTGGCTTTTAATGGTACATTTTGAACACACAAAAAGCCTGGAGTTCAAATAACTTATAGAAAGTGAAATGCCTTTTGTTACCGATGAGTTTCCGTCCGAAACCCCGATACTTCGAATGAGACTGTCCGTTTTGTACGCGAAGTGCATCCTGCTTTTGCGGTAACCCTCTCAACTTTTTAGCACATGCTATGTGGGTGAAATGATGATACCATGCCAACTTTCAACCTTTTCAGACTTGATTTGATGTGCTTTTCATTTTCAGGGTCATTTAGCTCAAAAAATCAGTAAATGCATGAAAAATATCAAATGAACTCAGAACGGGCTTAAAATGGATGATGTGGCTTTGAATGGTGCATTTTGAACACACAAAAAGCCTGGAGTTCAAATAAGTTAAAGAAAATGAAATGCCTTTTGTAACCGATGAGTTTCCGTCCGAAACCTCGATACTTCGAAAGAGACTGTCCGTTTTGTACGCGATGTGCATCTTGCTTTTGAAGTGCTTTTCAATTTCAGGGTCATTTAGCTAAAAAAAATCGGTAAATGCATGAAAAATATCAAATGAAGTCAGAAAGGGTTGAAAAGTGATGATGTCGCTTTTAATGGTGCATTTTGAACACACAAAAAGCCTGGAGTTCAAATAAGTTCAAGCAAATGAAATGCCTTTTGTAACAGATGAGTTTCCGTCCGAAACCCCGATACTTCCAAAGAGACTCTTTATTTTGTACGCGAAGTGCATCCTCCTTTTTCCGTAACTCTCTCAACTTGTTAACGCATGCTATGTGGGTGAAATGATGATACCATGCCAACTTTCAACCTTTTCAGACTTGATTTGAAGTGCTTTTCAATTTCAGGGTCATTTAGCTCAAAAAATTAGTAAATGCATGAAAAATATCAAATGAAGTCAGATAGGGTTTAAAATTGATGATGTGGCTTTGAATGGTGCATTTTTAACACACAAAAAGCCTAGAGTTTAAATAAGTTCAAGAAAATGAAATGCCTTTTGTAACCGATGAGTTTCCGTCCGAAAACCCGATACTTCAAAGAGACTGGCCGTTCTATACGCGAAGTGCATCCTACTTTTGCCGTAACCCTCTCAACTTTTTAGCACATGCTATGTGGGTGAAATGATGATACCATGCCAACTTTCAACCTGTTCAGACTTCATTTGAAGTGCTTTTTAATTTCAAGGTCATTTAGCTAAAAAAATCAGTAAATGCATGAAAAATATCAAATAAAGTCAGATAGGGTTGAAAATTTATGATGTGGCTTTTAATGGTACATTTTGAACACACAAAAAGCCTGGAGTTCAAATAACTTATAGAAAGTGAAATGCCTTTTGTTACCGATGAGTTTCCGTCCGAAACCCTGATACTTCGAATGAGACTGTCCGTTTTGTACGCGAAGTGCATCCTCCTTTTGCGGTAACCCTCTCAACTTTTTAGCACATGCTATGTGGGTCAAATGATGATACCATGCCAACTTTCAACCAGTTCAGACTTCATTTTAAGTGTTTTTCAATTTCAGGGTCATTTAGATAAAAAAAATCAGTAAATGCATAAAAAATATCAAATGAAGTCATATAGGGTTGAAAATTTATGATGTGGCTTTTAATGGTGCATTTTAAACAAACAAAAAGCCCGGAGTTCAAATAAGTTCAAGAAAATGAAATGCCTTTTGTAGCCGATGAGTTTCCGTCCAAAACCCCGATACTTCGAAACAGACTGTTCGTTTTGTACGGGTAGTGGATCCTGCTTTTGCCGTAACCCTCTCAATTTTTTAGCACATGCTATGTCGGTGAAATGATGATACCATGCCAACTTTCAACCTGCTCAGACTTCATTTGAAGTGCTTTTGAATTTCAGGGTTATTTAGCTCAAAAAAATCAGTAAATGCATGAAAAATATCAAATGAAGTCAGAAAGGGTTGAAAATTTATGATGTGGCTTTGAATGGTGCATTTTTAACACACAAAATGTATGGAGTTTAAATAAGTCCATGAAAATGAAGTGCCTTTCGTAACCGATGAGTTTCCGTCCGAAACTACTATACTCGAAAGTGACTATCCGTTTTGTACGTGAAGTGCATTCTGCTTTTGCCATAACCCTCTCAAGTTTTTAGGACATGCTATGTGGGTGAAATGATGATACCATGCCAACTTTCAACCTTTTCAGACTAGATTTGATGTGCTTTTCATTTTCAGGGTCATTTAGCTCAAAAAATCAGTAAATGCATGAAAAATATCAAATGAACTCAGAACGGGTTTAAAATGGATGATGTGGCTTTGAATGGTGCATTTTGAACACACAAAAAGCCTGGAGTTCAAATAAGTTAAAGAAAATGAAATGCCTTTTGTAACCGATGAGTTTCCGTCCGAAACCTCGATACTTCGAAAGAGACTGTCCGTTTTGTACGCGATGTGCATCTTGCTTTTGAAGTGCTTTTCAATTTCAGGGTCATTTAGCTAAAAAAATCGGTAAATGCATGAAAAATATCAAATGAAGTCAGAAGGGGTTGAAAAGTGATGATGTCGCTTTTAACGGTGCATTTTGAACACACAAAAAGCCTGGAGTTCAAATAAGTTCAAGCAAATGAAATGCCTTTTGTAACAGATGAGTTTCCGTCCGAAACCCCGATACTTCCAAAGAGACTCTTTATTTTGTACGCGAAGTGCATCCTCCTTTTTCCGTAACTCTCTCAACTTGTTAACGCATGCTATGTGGGTGAAATGATGATACCATGCCAACTTTAAACCTTTTCAGACTTGATTTGAAGTGCTTTTCAATTTCAGGGTCATTTAGCTCAAAAAATTAGTAAATGCATGAAAAATATCAAATGAAGTCAGATAGGGTTTAAAATTGACGATGTGGCTTTGAATGGTGCATTTTGAACACACAAAAAGCCTGGAGTTTAAATAAGTTCAAGAAAATGAAATGCCTTTTGTAACCGATGAGTTTCCGTTCGAAACCCCGATACTTCGAAAGATACTGGTCGTTCTATACGCGAAATGCATCCTACTTTTGCCGTAACCCTCTCAACTTTTTAGCACATGCTATGTGGGTGAAATGATGATACCATGCCAACTTTCAACCTGCTCAGACTTCATTTGAAGTGCTTTTGAATTTCAGGGTCATTTAGCTCAAAAAAATCAGTAAATGCATGAAAAATATCAAATGAAGTCAGAAAGGGTTGAAAATTTATGATGTGGCTTTGAATGGTGCATTTTTAACACACAAAATGTATAGAGTTTAAATAAGTCCAAGAAAATGAAGTGCCTTTCGTAACCGATGAGTTTCCGTCCGAAACTACTATACTCGAAAGTGACTGTCCGTTTTGTACGTGAAGTGCATTCTGCTTTTGCCATAACCCTCTCAAGTTTTTAGCACATGCTATGTGGGTGAAATGATGATACCATGCCAACTTTCAACCTTTTCAGACTAGATTTGATGTGCTTTTCATTTTCAGGGTCATTTAGCTCAAAAAATCAGTAAATGCATGAAAAATATCAAATGAACTCAGAACGGGTTTAAAATGGATGATGTGGCTTTGAATGGTGCATTTTGAACACACAAAAAGCCTGGAGTTCAAATAAGTTCAAGAAAATGAAATGCCTTTTGTTACCGATGAGTTTCCGTCCGAAACCCCGATACTTCGAAAGAGACTGTCCGTTTTGTACGCGATGTGCATCCTGCTTTTGTCGTAACCCTCTCAACTTTTTAACACCATGCTATGTGGGGGAAATGATGATACCATGCCAACTTTCAACCTTTTCAGACTTGATTTGAAGTGCTTTCGAATTTCAGGGTCATTAGGCTAAAAAAAATCAGTAAATGCATGAAAAATATCAAATGAAGTCAGATAGGGTTGAAAATTGCTGATGTGGCTTTGAATGGTGCATTTTGAACAAACAAAAAGCCTGGAGTTCAAATAAGTCCATGTAAATGAAATGCCTTTTTGTAACCGATGAGTTTCCGTCCGAAACCCCGATACTTCGAAAGAGACTGTCTGTTTTGTACGCGACGTGCATCCTGCTTTTGCCGTAACCCTCTCAACTTTTTATCATATGCTATGTGGGTGAAATGATGATACCATGCCAACTTTCAACTTTTTCAGACTTCATTTGAAGTGCTTTTCAATTTCATGGTCATTTAGCTCAAAAAAAATCAGTAAATGCATGAAAAATATCAAATGAAGTCAGATAGGGTTGAAAATTGATGATATGGATTTGAATGGTGCATTTTGAACACACAAAAAGCCTGGAGTTCAAATAAGTCCAAGTAAATGAAATGCCTTTTGTAACCGATGAGTTTCCGTCCGAAACCCCGGTACTTCGAAAGAGATTGTTTGTTTTGTACGCGAAGTGCATCCTACTTACGTCGTAACCCTCCTAACTTTTTCGCACATGCTATGCGGGTGAAATGATGATACCATGCCAACTTTTAAGTTTTCAGACTTCATTTGAAGTGCATTTCAATTTTAGGGTCATTTAGCTCAAAAAAATCAGTAAATGCATGAAAAATATCAAATGAAGTCAGAAAGGGTTGAAAATTGATGATGTGGCATTTAAATGAAGTCTGGAGTTTCGATCCGAAAGTCCGAAACTTCGAAAGAGACTGTCCGTTTTGTACGCGAAGTGCATCCTGCTTTTGCCGAAACCCTCTCAACTTTTCAACACATGCTATGCGGGTGAAATGATGAGACCATGCCAACTTTCAACCTTTTCAGACTTCTTTTGAAGTCTTTTTCAATTTCAGGGTCATTTAGCAAAAAAAAAATCAGTAAATGCATGAAAAATATCAAGTCAAGTCAGATAGAGTTGAAAATTTATGATGTGGCTTTAATGGTGCATTTTGAACAAACACAAAGACTGGAGTCCAAATAAGTTTAAGAAAATGAAATGCCTTTTGTAACCGATGAGTTTCCGTCGAAAACCCCGATACTTCGAAAGAGACTGTCCGTTTTGTACGCGAAGTGCATCCTGCTTTGGTCGTAACCCTCTCAAGTTATTAACACATGCTATGTGGGTGAAATGATGATGCCATGCCAACTTTCAACCTTTTCAGACTTGATTTGAAGTGCTTTTGAATTACAGGGTCATTAGGCTAAAATAATCAGTAAATGCATGAAAAATATCGAATGAAGTCAGATAGGGTTGAAAATTGATGATGTAGCTTTGAATGGCACATTTTGAACACACAAAAAGCCTGGAGTTAAATAAGTTAAGGAAAATGAAATGCCTTTTGTAACCGATGAGTTTCCGTCCGAAACCCAGATACTTTGAAAGATAATGTCCGTTTTGTACGCGAAGTGCATCCTGCTTTTGTCATAACCCTCTCAACTTTTTAGCA
Source organism: Hordeum marinum (assembly GCA_022496015.1). NCBI lineage: Eukaryota > Viridiplantae > Streptophyta > Magnoliopsida > Poales > Poaceae > Hordeum > Hordeum marinum. The sequence goes on from CM039678.1 coordinate 562,173,011, forward strand.
CATGCTATCTGGGTGGAATGATGATACTATGCCAACTTTCAACCTTGTCAGACTTCATTTGAAGTGCTTTTCAATTTCAGGGTCATTTAGCTCAAAAAAAATCAGTAAATGCATGAAAAATTTCAAATGAAGTCAGAACGGGTTGAAAATTTATGATGTGGCTTTTAATGGTGCATTTTGAAGACACAAAAAGTCTGGAGTTCAAATAAGTCCAAGAGAAATGAAATGCCTTTCGTAACCAATGGGTTTCCATCCGAAACCCCGATACTTCGAAAGAGACTGTCCGTTTTGTACGGAAAGCGCATCCTGCTTTTGTCGTAACCCTCTCAGGTTTTTAACACATGCTATGTGGGGGAAATGATGATACCATGCCAACTTTCAACCTTTTCAGACTTGATTGGAAGTGCTTTCGAATTTCACGGTCATTTAGCTCAAAAAACTTAGTAAATGCATGAAAAATATCAAATGAAGTCAGATAGGGTTGAAAATTGATGATGTGGATTTGAATGGTGCATTTTGAACACACAAAAAGCCTGGAGTTCAAATAAGACCAAGTAAATGAAATGCCTTTCGTAACCGATGAGTTTCCGTCCGAAACTCCGATACTTCGAAAAAGACTGTCTGTTTTGTACACGAAGTGCATCCTGCTTTTGTCATAACCCTCTCAACTTTTTAGCACATGCTATGTGCGTGAAATGATGATACCATGCCAACTTTCAACTTTTTCAGACTTCATTTCAAGTGCTTTTTAATTTCAGGGTCATTTAGCTCAAAGAAATCTGTAAATGCATGAAAAATATCAAATGTAGTCAGAAAGGGTTGAAAATTGATGACGTGGCTTTGAATGGTGAATTTTGAACACAAAAAAAGTCTGGAGTTCAAATAAGTCAAAGAAAATGAAATGCCTTTCGTAATCGATGAGTTTCCATCTGAAACTCCGATACTTCGAAAGAGACTGTCCGTTTTGTACGCGACGTGCATCCTGCTTTTGCCGTAACCCTCTCAACTTTTTAGCATATGCTATGTGGGTGAAATGATGATACCATGCCAACTTTCAACCTTTTCAGACTTCATTTGAAGTACTTTTCAATTTCAAGGTCATTTAGCTAAAAAAATCAGTAAATGCATGAAAAATATCAAGTGAAGTCAGATAGAGTTGAAAATTGATGATGTGGCTTTAATGGTGCATTTTGAACACAAAAAAGCCTGGTGTTCAAATAAGTTTAAGAAAATGAAATGCCTTTTGTAACCGATGAGTTTCCGTCCGAAACCCCGATACTTCGAAAGAGACTGTCCGTTTTGTACACAAAATGCATCATGCTTTTGTCGTAACCCTCTCAACTTTTTAGCACATCCTATGTGGGTGAAATGATGATACCATGCCAACTTTCATCTTTTTCAGACTTTATTTGAAGTGCTTTTCAATTTCAGGGTCATTTAGCTAAAAAAAATCAGTAAATGCATGAAAAATATCAAATGAAGTCAGAACGGGTTGAAAATTGATGATGTGGCTTTGAATGGTGCATTTTGAACACACAAAAAGCCTGGAGTTAAAATGAGTTAAAGAAAATAAAATGCCTTTTGTAACCGATGAGTTTCCGTCCGAAACCCCGATACTTCGAAAGAGACTGTCTGTTTTGTACGCGAAGTGCATCCTACTTTTGTCGTAACCCTCTCAAGTTTTAAACACATGCTATGTGGGGGAAATGATGATACCATGCCAACTTTCAACCTTTTCAGACTTGATTTGAAGTGCTTTCGAATTTCAGGGTCATTAGGCTAAAAAAAAATCAGTAAATGCATGAAAAATATCAAATGAAGTCAGATAGGGTTGAAAATTGATGATGTGGCTTTGAATGGTGCATTTTGAACAAACAAAAAGCCTGGAGTTAAATAAGTTAAAGAAAATGAAATGCCTTTTGTAACCGATGAGTTTCCGTTCGAAACCCAGATACTTTGAAAGATAATGTTCGTTTTGTATGCGAAGTGCATCCTGCTTTTGTCATAACACTCTCAAGTTTTTAGCACATGCTATCTGGGTGAAATGATGATACTATGCCAACTTTCAACCTTTTCAGACTTCATTTGAAGTGCTTTTCAATTTCAGGGTCATTTAGCTCAAAAAAATCAGTAAATGCACGAAAAATATCAAGTTAAGTCAGATAGAGTTGAAAATTGATGATGTGGCTTTTAATGGTGCATTTTGAAGACACAAAAAGTCTGGAGTTCAAATAAGTCCAAGAGAAATGAAATGCCTTTCGTAACCAATGGGTTTCCATCCGAAACCCCGATACTTCGAAAGAGAGTGTCCGTTTTGTACGCAAAGTGCATCCTTCTTTTGTCGTAACCCTCTCAAGTTTTTAACACATGCTATGTGGGGGAAATTATGATACCATGCCAACTTTCAACCTTTTCAGACTTGATTTGAAGTGCTTTCGAATTTCAGGGTCATTAGGCTAAAAAAAATCAGTAAATGCATGAAAAATATCAAATGAAGTTAGATAGGGTTGAAAATTGATGATGTGGCTTTGAATGGTGCATTTTGAACAAACAAAAAGCCTGGAGTTCAAATAAGTCCAAGGAAATGAAATGCCTTTTGTAACCGATGAGTTTCCGTCCGAAACCCCGATACTTCGAAAGAGACTGTCTGTTTTGTACGCGACGTGCATCCTGCTTTTGCCGTAACCCTCTCAACTTTTTATCATATGCTATGTGGGTGAAATGATGATACCATGCCAACTTTTAACTTTTTCAGACTTCATTTGAAGTGCTTTTCAATTTCATGGTCATTTAGCTCAAAAAAAATCAGTAAATGCATGAAAAATATCAAATGAAGTCAGATAGGGTTGAAAGTTGATGATGTGGATTTGAATGGTGCATTTTGAACACACAAAAGCCTGGAGTTCAAATAAGGTCAAGTAAATGAAATGCCTTTTGTAACCGATGAGTTTCCGTCCGAAACCCCGATTCTTCGAAAGAGATTGTCTGTTTTGTACGCGAAGTGCATCCTACTTTCGTCGTAACCCTCTTAACTTTGTCGCACATGCTATGCGGGTGAAATGATGATACCATGCCACCTTTTAAGTTTTCAGACTTCATTTGAAGTGCATTTCAATTTTAGGGTCATTTAGCTCAAAAAATCAGTAAATGCATGAAAAATATCAAATGAAGTCAGAAAGGGTTGAAAATTGATGATGTGGCTTTTAAATGAAGTCTGGAGTTTCCATACGAAACTCCGATACTTCGAAAGAGACTGTCCGTTTTTTACGCGAAGTGCATCCTGCTTTTGCCGTAACCCTCTCAACTTTTCAACACATGCTATGTGGGTGAAATGATGAGACCATGCCAACTTTCAACCTTTTCAGACTTCTTTTGAAGTGCTTTTCAATTTCAGGGTCATTTAGCTAAAAAATATCAGTAAATGCATGAAAAATATCAAGTCAAGTCAGATAGAGTTGAAAATTTATGATGTGGCTTTAATGGTGCATTTTGAACAAACAAAAAGACTGGAGTCCAAATAAGTTTAAGAAAATGAAATGCCTTTTGTAACCGATGAGTTTCCGTCGGAAACCCCGATACTTCGAAAGAGACTGTCCGTTTTGTACGCGAAGTGCATCCTGCTTTTGTCGTAACCCTCTCAAGTTATTAACACATGCTATGTGGGTGAAATGATGATGCCATGCCAACTTTCAACCTTTTCAGACTTGATTTGAAGTGCTTTTGAATTACAGGGTCATTAGGCTAAAATAATCAGTAAATGCATGAAAAATATCAAATGAAGTCAGATAGGGTTGAAAATTGATGATGTAGCTTTGAATGGCGCATTTTGAACACACAAAAAGCCTGGAGTTAAATAAGTTAAGGAAAATTAAATGCCTTTTGTAACCGATGAGTTTCCGTCCGAAACCCAGATACTTTGAAAGATAATGTCCTTTTTGTACGCGAAGTGCATCCTGCTTTTGTCATAACCCTCTCAACTTTTTAGCACATGCTATCTGGGTGAAATGATGATACTATGCCAACTTTCAACCTTTTCAGACTTCATTTGAAGTGCTTTTCAATTTCAGGGTCATTTAGCTCAAAAAAATCAGTAAATGCATGAAAAATATCAAATGAAGTCAGAAAGGGTTGAAAATTGATGATGTGGCTTTTAATGGTGCATTTTGAAGACACAAAAAGTCTGGAGTTCAAATAAGTCCAAGAGAAATGAAATGCCTTTCGTAACCAATGGGTTTCCATCCGAAACTGCGATACTTCGAAAGAGACTATCCGTTTTGTACGCAAAGTGCATCCTGCTTTTGTCGTAACCCTCTCAAGTTTTTAACACATGCTATGTGGGGGAAATGATGATACCATGCCAACTTTCAACCTTTTCAGACTTGATTTGAAGTGGTTTCGAATTTCAGGGTCATTAGGCTAAAAAAAATCAGTAAATGCATGAAAAATATCAAATGAAGTCAGATAGGGTTGAAAATTGATGATGTGGCTTTGAATGGTGCATTTTGAACAAACAAAAAGCCTGGAGTTCAAATAAGTCCAAGTAAATGAAATGCCTTTTGTAACCGATGAGTTTCCGTCTGAAACCCCGATACTTCGAAAGAGACTGTCTGTTTTGTACGTGACGTGCATCCTGCTTTTGCCGTAACCCTCTCAACTTTTTATCATATGCTATGTGGGTGAAATGATGATACCATGCCAACTTTTAACTTTTTCAGACTTCATTTGAAGTGCTTTTCAATTTCATGGTCATTTAGCTCAAAAAAAATCAGTAAATGCATGAAAAATATCAAATGAAGTCAGATAGGGTTGAAAGTTGATGATGTGGATTTGAATGGTGCATTTTGAACACACAAAAAGCCTGGAGTTCAAATAAGTCCAAGTAAATGAAATGCCTTTTGTAACCGATGAGTTTCCGTCCGAAACCTCGATACTTCGAAAGAGATTGTCTGTTTTGTACGCGAAGTGCATCCTACTTTCGTCGTAACCCTCTTAACTTTGTCGCACATGCTATGCGGGTGAAATGATGATACCATGCCACCTTTTAAGTTTTCAGACTTCATTTGAAGTGCAGTTCAATTTTAGGGTCATTTAGCTCAAAAAAATCAGTAAATGCATGAAAAATATCAAATGAAGTCAGAAAGGGTTGAAAATTGATGATGTGGCTTTTAAATGAAGTCTGGAGTTTCCATACGAAACTCCGATACTTCGAAAGAGACTGTCCGTTTTTTACGCGAAGTGCATCCTGCTTTTGCCGTAACCCTCTCAACTTTTCAACACATGCTATGTGGGTGAAATGATGAGACCATGCCAACTTTCAACCTTTTCAGACTTCTTTTGAAGTGCTTTTCAATTTCAGGGTCATTTAGCTAAACAATATCAGTAAATGCATGAAAAATATCAAGTCAAGTCAGATAGAGTTGAAAATTTATGATGTGACTTTAATGGTGCATTTTGAACAAACAAAAAGACTGGAGTCCAAATAAGTTTAAGAAAATGAAATGCCTTTTGTAACCGATGAGTTTCCGTCGGAAACCCCGATACTTCGAAAGAGACTGTCCGTTTTGTACGCGAAGTGCATCCTGCTTTTGTCGTAACCCTCTCAAGTTATTAACGCATGCTATGTGGGTGAAATGATGATGCCATGCCAACTTTCAACCTTTTCAGACTTGATTTGAAGTGCTTTTGAATTATAGGGTCATTAGGCTAAAATAATCAGTAAATGCATGAAAAATATCAAATGAAGTCAGATAGGGTTGAAAATTGATGATGTAGCTTTGAATGGCGCATTTTGAACAAACAAAAAGCCTGGAGTTAAATAAGTTAAGGAAAATGAAATGCCTTTTGTAACCGATGAGTTTCCGTCCGAAACCCAGATACTTTGAAAGATAATGTCCTTTTTGTACGCGAAGTGCATCCTGCTTTTGTCATAACCCTCTCAACTTTTTAGCACATGCTATCTGGGTGAAATGATGATACTATGCCAACTTTCAACCTTTTCAGACTTCATTTGAAGTGCTTTTCAATTTCAGGGTCATTTAGCTCAAAAAAATTAGTAAATGCATGAAAAATATCAAATGAAGTCAGAAAGGGTTGAAAATTGATGATGTGGGTTTTAATGGTGCATTTTGAAGACACAAAAAGTCTGGAGTTCAAATAAGTCCAAGAGAAATGAAATGCCTTTCGTAACCAATGGGTTTCCATCCGAAACTCCGATACTTCGAAAGAGACTGTCCGTTTTGTACGCAAAGTGCATCCTGCTTTTGTCGTAACCCTCTCAAGTTTTTAACACATGCTATGTGGGGGAAATGATGATACCATGCCAACTTTCAACCTTTTCAGACTTGATTTGAAGTGGTTTCGAATTTCAGGGTCATTAGGCTAAAAAAAATCAGTAAATGCATGAAAAATATCAAATGAAGTTAGATAGGGTTGAAAATTGATGATGTGGCTTTGAATGGTGCATTTTGAAAAAAAAAAAGCCTGGAGTTCAAATAAGTCCAAGTAAATGAAATGCCTTTTGTAACCGATGAGTTTCCGTCCGAAACCCCCATACTTCGAAAGAGACTGTCTGTTTTGTACGCGACGTGCATCCTGCTTTTGCCGTAACCCTCTCAACTTTTTATCATATGCTATGTGGGTGAAATGATGATACCATGCCAACTTTCAACTTCTTCAGACTTCATTTGAAATGCTTTTCAATTTCATGGTCATTTAGCTCAAAAAAAATCAGTAAATGGATGAAAAATATCAAATGAAGTCAGATAGGGTTGAAAATTGATGATGTGGATTTGAATGGTGCATTTTGAACACACAAAAAGCCTGGAGTTCAAATAAGTCCAAGTAAATGAAATGCCTTTTGTAACCGATGAGTTTCCGTCCGAAACCCCGATACTTCGAAAGAGATTGTCTGTTTTGTACGCGAAGTGCATCCTACTTTCGTCGTAACCCTCTTAACTTTTTCGCACATGCTATGCGGGTGAAATGATGATACCATGCCAACTTTTAACTTTTCAGACTTCATTTGAAGTGCAGTTCAATTTTAGGGTCATTTAGCTCAAAAAAATCAGTAAATGCATGAAAAATATCAAATGAAGTCAGAAAGGGTTGAAAATTGATGATGTGGCTTTTAAATGAAGTCTGGAGTTTCCATCCGAAACTCCGATACTTCGAAAGAGACTGTCCGTTTTGTACGCGAAGTGCATCCTGCTTTTGCCGTAACCCTCTCAACTTTTCAACACATGCTATGTGGGTGAAATGATGAGACCATGCCAACTTTCAACCTTTTCAGACTTCTTTTGAAGTGCTTTTCAATTTCAGGGTCATTTAGCTAAAAAAAATCAGTAAATGCATGAAAACTATCAAGTCAAGTCAGATAGAGTTGAAAATTTATGATGTGGCCTTAATGGTGCATTTTGACCAAACAAAAAGACTGGAGTCCAAATAAGTTTAAGAAAATGAAATGCCTTTTGTAACCGATGAGTTTCCGTCGGAAACCCCGATACTTCGAAAGAGACTGTCCGTTTTGTACGCGAAGTGCATCCTGCTTTTGTCGTAACCCTCTCAAGTTATTAACACATGCTATGTGGGTGAAATGATGATACCATGCCAACTTTCAACCTTTTCAGACTTGATTTGATAATGGGATCACATCATTAGGAGAATGATGTGATAGATAAGACCCAAACTACAAACATAGCATATGATCGTGTCAGTTTATTGCTACTGTTTTCTGCATGTCAAGTATATGTTCCTATGACCATGAGATCATGCAACTCATGGATATCGGAGGAGTGCCTTGTGTGTATCAAACGTCGCAACGTAACTGGGTGACTATAAAGGTGCTCTACAGGTATCTCTGATGGTGTCTGTTGAGTTGGCAATGGATCGAGACTGGGATTTGTTACTCCGTGTAACGGAGAGGTATCTTGGGGCCCACTCGGTAATGCAACATCACAATAAGCCTTGCAAGCAATGTGACTAATTGTTAGTTGCGGGATCTTGTATTACGGAACGAGTAAAGAGACTTGCCGGTAACGAGGTTGAACTAGGTATGGAGATACCGACGATCGAATCTCGGGCAAGTAACATACCGAAGAACAAAGGGAACGATATACGGGATTAACTGAATCCTTGACATAGAGGTTCGACCGATAAAGATCTTCGTAGAATATGTAGTAACCAATGTGGACGTCCAGGTCCCGCCATTGGTTATTGACCGTAGAGGTGTCTCGGTCATGTCTACATAGTTCTCGAACCCGCAGGGTCTGCACACTTAAGGTTCGGTGACGTTCCGGTAGTGTAGAGTTATGTATGGTGGTGACCGAAGGTTGTTCGGAGTCCCGGATGAGATCCCGGACGTCACGAGGAGCTCCGGAATGGTCCGGAGGTAAAGATTCATATATAGGAAGTCCCAGTTTGGTTTCCGGAAAAGTTTCGGGCTCATCGGTAGTGTACCGAGAGTATCGGTAGTGTACCGGGAGTGCCGGTAGTGTACCGGGGGACCTCCGGGAGGGGTATTTCGACCCCAAGAGGTCCATGGGCTCTGGGAGAATAATAACCAGCCCTTAGTGGTCTGGGAAAACAGCCACAAAGGCCCATGGCGCAGGAGAGAAAGTCCTAAAGCAAAAAGTGGAAAATCAGCCAATAGGAGGCAATCCTACTCCAACTAGGATTGGAGGTGAAGTAGGATTGCTCCCACCTCCTATTTCGGCCGACCCAAAGGCCTTGGATGCCTCTCCTCTCCTCTCCTCCTATATATACTAGTGGATTGGGTGGTTTTTGGACAGAATTTCCGGCCACGTGCTACCCGTTCCACCGGTGCATAGTTTCTCCTCTAGATCGTAGTTCCGCAGCGCTTAGGCGAAGCCCTGCCGGAATTGCTCCACCACCATCACCGAAGCGCCGTCACGCTGCCGGTGAACTCTCTCTCCTCTCCACATCCTCTCGCTGGATCGAGACGGTGGAGATCGTCATCAAGCTGCACGTGTGCTGAACGTGGAGGTGCCGTCCGTTCGGCGCTAGATCGGAAGGACCGTGATCGAGATCGCGAGACGGTTCATGATGTGATCACGGAACGGATCGTGATGAGTTCGCGGGACAGATCGTGATCAAGATCGTGAGACGGATCGTGATGAGTTCACGGGACGGATCATGATGTGTTCGCGGGACGGTTCGTGATTGGATCGCGGGACGGTTCGTGATTGGATCGCGGGACGCTCGGCGATTTGGATCGCGAAGAAGTTCGACTACACCAACCGCGTTTCTTAACGCTTCCTGCTTAGCGATCTACAAGGGTATGTAGATCCACTCTCCCTCTCGTAGATGCTCATCACCATGGATAGGTTTGCGTGTGCGTAGGAAATTTTTTGTTTCCCATGCGACGTTCCCCAACAGTGGCATCATGAGCTAGGTTGATGGTTCGATGAGATCTCGAGTAGAACACAAAAGGTTTGTGGGCGTTGATGCTTAGATTGCTTCCTCCCTTGGTCGGATTTTGGTTCAGCGGGATTGTGAGATGAAGCGGCCCGGACCAACATTACTCGTATGCTTACGAGAGACCGGTTCCCTCGATGCAACTTGTTGCTTAGATGGCTTGCGGGTGACAGTTTCTCTCACTTTAGTTGGATCGGATCCGACAAAGGCGGTCCTTGAGAAGGTTGAAAAGCAATCTATGTATCACCGTTGTGGTTTATGCGTAGGTGAGAATCGTTCTTGCTAGATAACCGTAGCAGCCATGTAAAACTTGCAACAATTAGAGGACGTCTAACTTGTTTTTGCAGGGTATGTTGTGATATGATATGGCCAATTACATGATGTGATATATGTGATGTATGAGATGATCATGTGATGTATAGATTATCACGACTTGCATGTCGATGAGTACGGCAACCGGCAGGAGCCATAGGGTTGTCTTTAATTATTGTATGACCTGCGTGTCAATCATTAAGCGCTATGTAATGCTTTACTTTATCGCTACGGTAGCAATAGTAGTAGAAGCGTGCAGGGCGTGACAACCCCGATGGCGACACGTTGATGGAGATCATGGTGTCATGCCGGTGACAATGGAGATCATGCCGGTGCTTTCTAGATGGAGATGAAAAGCAAAAGTTCATGGCCATATCATGTCACTTATGATTTGCATGTGATGTTAATCCTTTTTATGCACCTTGTTTTCCTTAGGACGACGGTAGCATTATAAGGTGATCCCTCACTTAATTTCAAGATAAATTGTGTTCTCCCCGAGTGTGCACCGTTGCGAAAGTTCGTCGTATTGAGACACCACGTGATGATCGGGTGTGATAGACTCTACGTTCACATACAACGGGTGCAAGCCAGATTTGCACGCGCAGAACACTCGGGTTAAACTTGACGAGCCTAGCATGTACAGACATGGCCTCGGAACACAAGAGACCGAAAGGTCGAGCATGAGTCATATAGTGGATATGATCAACATAATGATGTTCACCATTGAAGCTACCTTAACTCACGTGATGATCGGACTTGAGTTGGTGAATTTGGATCATGTATCACTCGAATGACCCGAGGGATGTCAATTTGAGTGGGAGTTGTTAAGTAATATGATTAATTGAACTCATTATCATGAACATAGTCAAAGTGTCTTTGCAAATTATGTTGTAGATTACTAGCTCGCGCTGTAGCTCCCTTGTATTTTTATATGTTCCTAGAGAAATAGAGTTGAAAGATGTTGGTAGCAATATTGCGGACTGGTTCCGTGATCTGAGGATTGTCCTCATTGCTGCACAGAAGGCTTATGTCCTTAATGCACCGCTCGGTGCGCCACCCCCTCTAGCGTCGTCTATAGATGTTGTGAACATCTGACAGGCACGTTTCGATGACTACTTGATAGTTTAGTGCGTCATGCATTACGGCTTAGAATTGAGGCTCGGATACATTTTGAACGTCACGGAACATATGAGATGTTCTAGGAGCAGAGATTGTGATCTCAGGCTCGTGCCTGTGTTGCGAGATATGAGATCTCCAACAAGATTCTTTGCCTGTAAGATGAAGGAGAATAACTCAATCGTTGAGCATGTACTCAGATTGTCTGGGTACTACAATCGCTTGAATCAAGTGGGAGTTGATCTTCCAGATAAGATAGTGATTGATATATTTCTCCAAGTCACTGTCACTAAAGCTACTAGAACTTAGTGATGAACTATAATACACCAGGGATAGAAGTATTGATCCCTGAGCTGTTCGCGATGTTTGACACCGCGAAGGTAGAAATCAAGAAGGAGCGTCAAGTGTTGATGGTTAATCAAACCACTAGTTTCGAAAAGGGCAAGAGCAAGGAGGGAAACTTCATGGATAGCAAGTCAGTTGCTGCTCCAGTGAAGCAACCCAAAGTTGAACTCAAACCCGAGAATAAGTGCTTCTATTATGAGGTGAGAGGTCGCTGAAGCGAAACAACCCTAGATACTTGGTAGATAAGAAGGCTGGCAACATCGACAGAAGTATATTTGATATACGAGTTATTGATGTGTACCTTGCTAGTACTCTTAGTAGCACCTGGGTATTGGATACCGGTTCGGTTGCTAAATGTTAGTAACTCGAAATAAAATCTACGGAACAAACGGAGAACTAGCTAAGGGTGAGGGGACGATATGTGTTGGAAGTGTTTCCAAGGTTGATGTGATCAACATCGCACGCTCTCTCTACCTTCAGGATTAGTGACGAACCTACATAAATGTTATTTGATGTTTTGAGTTGAGCATGAACATGATTAGATCATGTCTATTGCAATACGGTTATTCATTTAAGTTAGAGAATAATGGTTATTCTGTTTACATGAATAATACCTTCAATGGTCATGCACCCAGTGAGAATGGTTTGTTGAAATCTTGATCGTAGTATGACACATGTTCATAACATTGATGTCAAAAGACACAAAGTTAATAATGATAGTACCACATACTTGTGGCACTGCCGCTAAATGTCATATTGGTATAAAGCGCATGTAGAAACTCCATGCTGATGGATATTTGGACTCATTCGATTTCGAATCGGTTGAGACATGCGAACCATGCCTCTTGGGCAAGATGACTAAAGGACCCCGTTGGATGGAGCGGGCAAGTGATTCATTGGAAATGATACATGTTGATGTATGCAATCTAGTGAGTCTTGTAGCGTCCAGTGGATATCGTTATTTTCTTACCTTCACTGATGATTTGAGTAGATATAGTGTATATTTACTTAATGAAACACAAGTCTGAATCATTTGAAAGGTTCAAGCAAATTCAGAGTGAAGTTTAAAGATCATCGTGACAAGAAGATAAAAATTACTGCGATATGATCGAGGAGGTGAATATCTGAGTCACGAGTTTGGCATACAACTTAAGACAATGTCAAAGTTGTTTCACAACTAACGCCACCTGGAACACCATGGTGTGATGGTGTGTCCGAACATCATAGTCATGCTCTATTGATATAGTGCATACTGTGATGTCTCTTATCGTTTTACTACTATAATTTTTGGGGTTATGCATTAGAGACAACTACATTCACTTTAAATAGGGCATCATCTAAATCCGTTGAGATGACACCGTGTGAATTATGGTTTGATAGAAACCTAAGCTGTCATTTCTTAATGTTTGGGGCTACGATGCTTGTGTGGAAAATGTTTTCACATAATAAGCTAGAACCCAAAGCGGACAAATGTATCTTCATAGAATACCCTAAGAACAGATGGGTATGCCTTCTATCTCAGATCCGAGTGCAAAGTGTTTGTTGCTAGAACTGGGTCCTTTCTCGAGAAAAAGTTTCTCTCGAAAGAATTGAGTGGGAGGAAGATAGAACTTGATGAGGTTGTTAAACCTTTGTTCAACCAGAGAGTAGCGCAGCACAGAAAGATGTTACTGTGAAGCCTACGTTAGTTGAAGAGGAAGTTAATGATGATGATCATGAAGCTTCAGGATCAAGTTACTATCAAACTTCGTAGGTCGACAAGGATGTGTACTGCTCCTAAGTGGTACGACAACTCTGTCTTGGAGGTCATGTTGTTGGACAACGATGAACCTACGAGCTATGGAGAAGCGATGATGGGCCCGGATTCCGACAAATGGTTGGAGGCCATGAAATCCGAGATAGGATCCATGTATTAAAACCAAGTGTAGACTTTGGTAGACTTGCTCGTTGGACGGCAGGTCGTTGAGTACAAATGGATCTTTAAAATGAAGACAGACATTGATGGTGAATGTCACTATTTGTAAAGCTCGACTTGTTGCAAAGATGTTTGTGACAAGTTCAAGGAGTTGACTACGATGAGACTTTCTCACTCGTAGCGATGCTAAAATTCTTTTGGAATTATGTTAGCAGTTGCTGTGTTTTCAATTATGAAGTCTGGCAGATGGATGTCAAAACATCGTTTCCTTAATGGTTTACTTGAGGAAAGGTTGTATGTGATACAACCAGAAGGTTTTGTCAGGCCTAAGGATGCTAAAAGGTGTGCAAGCTTCGGTGATCCTTCCATGGACCGAAGCAAGCATCTCGGAGTTGGAATATATGCTTTGATGAGGTGATCAAAGTTTTCATGTTTATAAAAAGTTTATGAGAAACTTGTATTTGCAATAAAGTGAGTGGGAGCACTATAGAATTTCTGATAAGTATATGTGGATGACATATTGTTGTTCAGAAATAATGTAGAGTTTCTGGAAAGCATAAAACGGTTATTTGGAAAGTGATTTTCAAAGGAAGACCTGGATAAAGCTACCTAATTGTTGAGCATCAAAATCTATAGAGATAGATCAAGATGCTTGATGAGACTTTCAATGAGTGCATACCTTCACAAGATTTTGAAAGAGTTCAAAATGGATCAGCCAGAGAAATAGTTCTCGTCTGATTTGTAAGGTGTGAAGTTGAGTGAGACTCAAAGCTCGACAACGGCAGAAGAAAGAGAAAGGACGAACGTCGTCCCCTATGCGTTAGCCACAGGCTCTATATTATGCCATGATGTGTACTGCACCTATGTGTGCCTTGCCATGAGTCTGTCAAGGGGTACAAGAGTGGTCCAGGAGTGGATCACTGGACAGCGGTCGGAATTATCCTTAGTAACCAGAGGACTAAGGAAATGTTTCTTGATTATGGAGGTGATAAAGAGTTCGTCGTAAAGAGTTACGTCGATGCAAGCTTTAACACCTATCCGGATGACTAGTAGTAGCAATCTGGATACGTATAGTGGAGCAGCCATTTGGAAATAGTACCAAGTGGAGTGTGGTAGCAGTGTTTACGGTTTGACATAGAGATATGCAAAGTACACACGGATCTGAATATCGCAGACCCGTTGACTATAAGACCTCTCTCACATGCAAAGCATGATCGAGCCCCAGAACTCATTGGGTGTTAGATTCATAACAATGCGAATCACATGGTGATGTGAACTAGATTATTGACTCTAGTGCAAGTGGGAGACTGTTGGAAATATGCCCTAGGGGCAATAATAAATTAGTTATTATCATATTTCCTTGTTCATGATAATCGTTTATTATCCATGCTATAATTGTATTGATCGGAGACTTAAATGCATGTGTGGATACATAGACAAAACCATGTCCCTAGTATGCCTCTAATGGACTAGCTCGTTGATCAAAGGATGGTTAAGGTTTCCTAGCCATGGACATGAGATGTCATTTGATAACGGGATCACATCATTAGGAGAATGATGTGATGGATAAGACCCAAACTACAAACATAGCATATGATCGTGTCAGTTTATTGCTACTGTTTTCTGCATGTCAAGTATATGTTCCTATGACCATGAGATCATGCAGCTCACGGATATCGGAGGAGTGCCTTGTGTGTATCAAACGTCGCAACGTAACTGGGTGACTATAAAGGTGCTCTACAGGTATCTCCGATGGTGTCTGTTGAGTTGGCAATGGATCGAGACTGGGATTTGTTACTCCGTGTAACGGAGAGGTATCTTAGGGCCCACTCGGTAATGCAACATCACAATAAGCCTTGCAAGCAATGTGACTAATTTTTAGTTGCGGGATCTTGTATTACGGAACGAGTAAAGAGACTTGCCGGCAATGAGGTTGAACAAGGTATGGAGATACCGACGATCGAATCTCGGGCAAGTAACATACCGAAGAACAAAGGGAACGATATACGGGATTAACTGAATCCTTGACATAGAGGTTCGACCGATAAAGATCTTCGTAGAATATGTAGGAACCAATGTGAACGTCCAGGTCCCGCCATTGGTTATTGACCATAGAGGTGTCTCGGTCATGTCTACATAGTTCTCGAACCCGCAGGGTCTGCACACTTAAGGTTCGGTGACGTTTCGGTAGTGTAGAGTTATGTATGGTGGTGACCGAAGGTTGTTCGGAGTCCCGGATGAGATCCCGTATGTCACGAGGAGCTCCGGAATGGTCCGGAGGTAAAAATTCATATATAGGAAGTCCCAGTTTGGTTTCCGGAAAAGTTTCGGGCTCATCGGTAGTGTACCGGGAGTATCGGTAGTGTACCGGGAGTGCCGGTAGTGTACCGGGGGACCTCCGGGAGGGGTATTTCGACCCCAAGAGGTCCATGGGCTGTGGTAGAATAATAACCAGCCCTTAGTTGGCTGGGAAAACAGCCACAAAGGCCCATGGCGCAGGAGAGAAAGTCCTAAAGCAAAAAGTGGAAAATCAGCCAATAGGAGGCAATCCTACTCCAACTAGGATTGGAGGTGAAGTAGGATTGCTCCCACCTCCTATTTCGGCCGACCCAAAGGCCTTGGTTGCCTATCCTCTCCTCTCCTCCTATATATACTAGTGGATTGGGTGGTTTTTGGACAGAATTTCCGGCCACGTGCTACCCGTTCCACCGGTGCATAGTTTCTCCTCTAGATCGTAGTTCCGCAGCGCTTAGGCGAAGCCCTGCCGGAATTGCTCCACCACCATCACCGGAGCGCCGTCACGCTGCCGGTGAACTCTCTCTCCTCTCCACCTCCTCTCGCAAGATCGAGACGGTGGAGATCGTCATCAAGCTGCACGTGTGTTGAACGCGGAGGTGCCGTACGTTCGGCGCTAGATCGGAAGGACCGTGATCGAGATCGCGAGACGGTTCGTGATGTGATCACGGAACGGATCGTGATGAGTTCGCAGGACATATCATGATCAAGATCGTGAGACGGATCGTGATGAGTTCACGGGACGGATCATGATGTGTTCGCGGGACGGTTCGTGATTGGATCGCGGGACGCTCGGCGATTTGGATCGCGAAGAAGTTCGACAACACCAACCGTGTTTCTTAACGCTTCCCGCTTAGCGATCTACAAGGGTATGTAGATCCACTCTCCCTCTCGTAGATGCTCATCACCATGGATAGGTTTGCGTGTGTGTAGGAAAATTTTTGTTTCCCATGCGACGTTCCCCAACAATTAACACATGCTATGTGGGTGAAATGATGATACCATGCCAACTTTCAACCTTTTCAGACTTGATTTGAAGTGCTTTTGAATTTCAGGGTCATTAGGCTAAAATAATCAGTAAATGCATGAAAAATATCAAATGAAGTCAGAGAGGGTTGAAAATTGATGATGTAGCTTTGAATGGCGCATTTTGAACACACAAAAAGCCTGGAGTTAAATAGGTTAAGGAAAATGAAATGCCTTTTGTACCCGATGAGTTTCCGTCCGAAACCCAGATACTTTGAAAGGTAATGTCCGTTTTGTACGCGAAGTGCATCCTGCTTTTGTCATAACCCTCTCAACTTTTTAGCACATGCTATCTGGGTGAAATGATGATACTATGCCAACTTTCAACCTTTTCAGACTTCATTTGAAGTGCTTTTCAATTTCAAGGTCATTTAGCTCAAAAAAATCAGTAAATGCATGAAAAATATCAAATGAAGTCAGAAAGGGTTGAAAATTGATGATGTGGCTTTTAATGGTGCATTTTGAAGACACAAAAAGTCTGGAGTTCAAATAAGTCCACGAAAGTGAAATGCCTTTCGTAACCGATGAGTTTTCATCCGAAACTCCGATACTTCGAAAGAGACTATCTGTTTTGTACGCGAAGTGCATCCTGCTTTTGTCGTAACCCTCACAACTTTTTAACACATGCTATGTGTGGGAAATGATGATGCCATGCCAACTTTCAACCTTTTTAGACTTGATTCGAAGTGCTTTTCAATTTCTGGTTCATTTAGCTCAAAAAAATCAGTAAATGCATGAAAAATATCAAATGAAGTCAGATAGGGTTGAAAATTGATGATGTGGATTTGAATGGTGCATTTTGAACACACAAAAAGCCTAGAGTTCAAATAAGTCCAAGTAAATGAAATGCCTTTTGTAACCGATGAGTTTCCGTCCGAAACTCCGATACTTCGAAAGAGACTATCCGTTTTCTACGCGAAGTGCATCCTGCTTTTGTCGTACCCCTGTCAACTTTTTAGCACATGCTATGTGGGTGAAATGACGATACCATGCCAACTTTCAACCTTTTCAGACTACATTTGAAGTGCTTTTCAATTTCATGGTTATTTAGCTCAAAAAATCAGTAAATGCATGAAAAATAACAAATGGAGTCACAAAGGGTTAAAAATTGATGATGTGGCTTTAATGGTGCATTTTGAACACAAAAAAGCCTGGAGTTCAAATAAGTTTAAGAAAAAGAAATTCCTTTTGTAACGGATGAGTTTCCGTCCGAAACCCCGATACTTCGAAAGAGACTGTCCGTTTTGTACACGAAATGCATCATGCTTTTGTCGTAACCCTCTCAACTTTTTAGCACATGATATGTGGGTGAAATGATGATACCATGCCAACTTTCAACTTTTTCAGACTTCATTTGAAGTGCTTTTCAATTTCAGGGTCATTTAGCTAAAAAAAATCAGTAAATGCATGAAAAATATCAAATGAAGTCAGAAAGGGTTGAAAATTGATGATGTGGCTTTGAATGGTGCATTTTGACCACACAAAAAGCCTAGAGTTAAAATAAGTTAAAGAAAATGAAATGCCTTTTGTAACCGATGAGTTTCCGTCCAAAACCCACATGTTTTGAAAGAAAATGTCCGTTTTGTATGCGAAGTGCATCCTGCTTTTTTCGTAACCCTCTAAACTTTTAGCACATGCTATCTGGGTGAAATGATGATACAATGCCAACTTTCAACCTTTTCAGACTTCATTTAAAGTGCTTTTCAATTTCTGGTTCATTTAGCTCAAAAAAATCAGTAAATGCATAAAAAATATCAAATGAAGTCAGATAGGGTTGAAAATTGATGATGTGGCTTTAAATGGTGCATTTTGAAGACACAAAAAGTCTGCAGTTCAAATAAGTCCAAGAAAATGAAATGCCTTTCGTAACCGATGAGTTTTCATCCGAAACTCCGATACTTCGAAAGAGACTGTCCGTTTTGTACGGGAAGTGCATCCTGCTTTTGTCATAACCCTCTCAACTTTTGAACACATGCTATGTGGGTGAAATGATGATACCATGCCAACTTTCAACTTTTTCAGACTTCATTTCAAGTGCTTTTCAATTTCAGGGTCATTTAGCTCAAAAAAAATCAGTAAATGCATGAAAAATATCAAATGAAGTCAGAAAGGGTTTGAAAATTGATGATGTGGCTTTGAATGGTGCTTTTTGAACACACAAAAACCCTAGAGTTCAAATAAGTTAAAGAAAATGAAATGCCTTTTGTAACCGATGAGTTTCCATCCGAAACTCTGATACTTCGAAAGAGACTATCCGTTTTGTACGCAAAGTGCATCCTGCTTTTGCCGTAACCCTCTCAACTTTTTAACACATGCTATGTGGGTGAAATGATGAGACCATGCCAACTTTCAACCTTTTCAGACTTCTTTTGAAGTGCTTTTCAATTTCAGGGTCATTTAGCTAAAAAAATTCAGTAAATGCATGAAAAATATCAAGTGAAGTCAGGTAGAGTTGAAAATTTATGATGTGGCTTTAATGGTGCATTTTGAACAAATAAAAAGCCTGGAGTCCAAATAAGTTTAAGAAAATGAAATGCGTTTTGTAACCGATGAGTTTCCGTCGGAAACCCCGATACATCGAAAGAGACTGTCCGTTTTGTATGCGAAGTGCATCCTCCTTTTTTCGTAACTCTCTCAACTTGTTAACACATGCTATGTGGGTGAAATGATGGTACCATGCTAACTTTCAACCTTTTCAGACTTCATTTGAAGTGCTTTTCAATTTCAGGGTCATTTAGCTCAAATAAATCAGTAAATGCATGCAAAACACCAAATGAAGTCAGATAGGGTTGAAAATTGATGATGTGGCTTTGAAAGGTGCATTTTGAACGCACAAAAAGCCTGTAGTTGAAATAAGTTCAAGAAAATGAAATGCCTTTTGTAACCGATGAGTTTCCGTCCGAAACCCCGATACTACGAAAGAGACTGTCTATTTTGTACGCGAAGTGCATCCTACTTTTGTCGTAACTCTCTTACCTTTTTCGCACATGCTATGCGGGTGAAATGATGATACCATAGCAACTTTCAACTTTTTTAGGCTTCATTTGAAGTGCTTTTCAATTTTAGGGTCATTTAGCTCAAAGAAATCAGTAAATGCATGAAAAATATCAAATGAAGTCAGAAAGGATTGAAAATTGATGATGTGGCTTTGAATGGTGCCTTTTGAACACACAAAAAGTCTGGAGTTCAAATAAGTCGAAGAAAATGAAATGCCGATGAGTTTCGATCCGAAACCCCGATACTTCGAAAGAGACTGTCCGTTTTGTACACGAAATGCATCCTGCTTTTGTCGTAACCCTCTCAACTTTTTAACACATGCTATGTGGGTGAAATTATGATACCATGCCAACTTTCAACCTATTCAGACTTGATTTCAAGTGCTTTTGAATTTCAGGGTCATTTAGCTAAAAAAATCAGTAAATGCATGAAAAATATCAAATGAAGTCACATAGGGTTGAAAATTGATGATGTGGCTTTGAATGGTGTATTTTGAACACACAAAAATCCTGGAGTTCTAATTAGTTAAAGAACATGAAATGCCTTTTGTAACCGATGAGTTTCCGTCCGAAACCCCGATATTTCGAAAGAGACTGTCCGTTTTGTACGCGAAGTGCATCCTGCTTTTGCCGTAACCCTGTTAACTTTTTCGCACATGCTATGCGGGTGAAATGATGATACCATTCCAACTTTCAACTTTTTCAAACTTCAATTGAAGTGCTTTTCAATTTTAGGGTCATTTAGCTCAAAAAAATCAGCAAATGCATGAAAAATATCAAATGAAGTCAGAAAGGGTTGAAAATTGATGATGTGGCTTTGAATGGTGCAATTTGAACACACAAAAAGCCTGGAGTTCAAATAAGTTAAAGAAAATGAAATGCCTTTTCTAACCGATGAGTTTCCATCCGAAACTCCGATACTTCGAAAGAGGCTGTCCGTTTTGTACGCGAAGTGCATCCTGCTTTTCCATAACCCTCTCAACTTTTTGACACATGCTATGTGGGTGAAATGATGAGACCATGCCAACTTTCAACCTTTTTACACTTCTTTTGAAGTGCTTTTCAATTTCAGGGTCATTTAGCTAAAAAAATCAGTAAATGCATGAAAAATATCAAGTGAAGTCAGATAGAGTTGAAAATTTATGATGTGGCTTTAATGGTGCATTTTGAACACACAAAAAGCCTGGAGCTCAAATAAGTTTAATAAAATGAAATGCCTTTTGTTACCGATAAGTTTCCGTCCGAAACCCCGACACTTCGAAAGAGACTGTCCGTTTTGTATGCGAAGTGCATCCTCGTTTTTCCGTCACTCTCTCAACTTGTTAACACATGCTATGTGGGTGAAATGATGATACCATGCCAACTTTCAACCTTTTCAGACTTCATTTGAAGTACTTTTCAATTTCAGGGTCATTTAGCTAAAACAATTAGTAAATGCATGAAAAATATCAAGTGAAGACAGATAGAGTTGAAAATTGATGATGTGGCTTTAATGGTGCTTTTTGAACACAAAAAAGCCTGGAGTTCAAATAAGTTTAAGAAAATGAAATGCCTTTTGTAACCGATGAGTTTCCGTCCGAAACCCCGATACATCGAAAGAGACTGTCTGTTTTGTACGCGAAGTGCATCCTGCTTTTGTCGTAACCCTCTCAACTTTTTAACACATGCTTTGTGGGGGAAATGATGATACCATGCCAACTTTCAACCTTTTCAGACTTGATTTGAAGTGCTTTTCAATTTCAGGGTCATTTAGCTCAAAAAAATCAGTAAATGCATGAAATATCAAATGAAGTCAGAAAGGGTTGAAAATTGATGATGTGGCTTTTAATGGTGCATTTTGAACACACCAAAAGCCTGGAGTTAAAATATGTTAAATAAAATGAAATGCCTTTTGTAACAGATGAGTTTCCGTCCGAAACCCAGATACTTCGAAAGAGACTGTCTGTTTTGTATGCGAAGTGCACCCTCCTTTTTCCGTAACTCTCTCAACTTGTTAACACATGCTAAGTGGGTGAAATGATGATACCATGCCAACTTTCAACCTTTTCAGACTTCATTTGAAGTGGTTTTCAATTTCAGGGTCATTTAGCTCAAATAAATCAGTAAATGCATGAAAAATACCAAATGAAGTCAGATAGGGTTGAAAATTGATGATGTGGCTTTGAATGGTGCATTTTGAACGCACAAAAAGTCTGGAGTTCAAATAAGTCCAAGAAATAAAATGCCTTTCGGAACCGATGAGTTTCGATCCGAAACTCCGATACTTCGAAAGAGACTGTCCGTTTTGTACGCGATGTGCATCCTGCTTTTTCCGTAACCCTCTCAACTTTTTAGCACATGCCATGTGGGTGAAATGATGATACCATGCCAACTTTGAACCTTTTCAGACTTCATTTGAAGTGCTTTTCAATTTCAGGGTCATTTAGCTAAAAAAAATCAGTAAATGCATGAAAAATATCAAGTGAAGTCAGATAGGGTTGAAAATTGATGATGTTGCTTTAATTGTGCATTTTGAACACAAAAAAGCCTGGAGTTCAGATAAGTTTAAGAAAATGAAATCCCTTTTGTAACCGATGAGTTTCCGTCCGAAACCCCGATACTTCGAAAGAGACTGTCCGTTTTGTACACGAAATGCATCCTGCTTTTGTCGTAACCCTCTCAACTTTTTAACACATGCTATGTGGGTGAAATTATGATACCATGCCAACTTTCAACCTTTTCATACTTGATTTGAAGTGCTTTTAAATTTATGGGTCATTTAGCTAAAAAAATCAGTAAATGCATGAAAGATATCAAATGAAGTCACATAGGGTTGAAAATTGATGATGTGGCTTTGAATGGTGTGTTTTGAACACACAAAAATCCTGGAGTTCTAATCAGTTAAAGAACATGAAATGCCTTTTGTAACCGATGAGTTTCCGTCCGAAACCCCGATATTTCGAAAGAGACTGTCCGTTTTGTACGCGAATTGCATCCTGCTTTTGCCGTAACCCTCTTAACTTTTTCGCACATGCTATGCGGGTGAAATGATGAGACCATGCCAACTTTCAACCTTTTCAGACTTCTTTTGAAGTGCTTTTCAATTTCAGGGTCATTTAGCTAAAAAAATCAGTAAATGCATGAAAAATATGAAATGAAGTCAGAAAGGGTTGAAAATTGATGATGTGGATTTTAATGGTGCATTTTGAACACACAAAAAGTCTGGAGTTCAAATAAGTCCAAACAAATGAAATGCCATTTGTAACCGATGAGTTTCCGTCCGAAACCCCGATACTTCGAAACAGACTGTCCGTTTTGTACGCGCAGTGCATCCTGCTTTTGCCGTAACCCTCTCAACTTTTTAGCTCATGCTATGTGGGTGAAATGATGATACCATGCTAACTTTAACCTTTTCAGACTTCATTAGAAGTACTTTTCAATTTCAGGGTCATTTAGCTAAAACAATTAGTAAATGCATGAAAAATATCAAGTGAAGACAGATAGAGTTGAAAATTGATGATGTGGCTTTAATGGTGCATTTTGAACACACAAAAAGCCTGGAGCTCAAATAAGTTTAAGAAAATGAAATGCCTTTTGTAACCGATAAGTTTCCGTCCGAAACCCCGATACTTCGAAAGAGATTGTCCGTTTTGTACGCGAAGTGCATCCTCGTTTTTCCGTCACTCTCTCAACTTTTTAGCACATGAAGTCAGAAAGGGTTGAAAATTGATGATGTGGATTTTAATTGTGCATTTGAACACACAAAAAGTCTGTAGTTCAAATAAGTCCAAGAAAATGAAATGCCTTTCGTAACCGATGGGTTTCCATCCGAAACTCCGATACTTCGAAAGAGACAGTCCGTTTTGTACGCGAAGTGCATCCTGCTTTTGTCGTAACCCTCTCAAGTTTTTAACACATGCTATGTGAGTGAAATGATGATACCATGCCAACTTTCAACCTTT
The DNA here is from genome assembly GCA_022496015.1 of Hordeum marinum. Taxonomy (NCBI): domain Eukaryota; kingdom Viridiplantae; phylum Streptophyta; class Magnoliopsida; order Poales; family Poaceae; genus Hordeum; species Hordeum marinum. The sequence continues at coordinate 562,196,389 of CM039678.1, forward strand.
TCAGACTTGATTTGAAGTGCTTTTCAATTTCAGGATCATTTAGCTAAAAAAATCAGTGAACGCATGAAAAATATCAAATGAAGTAAGATAGGGTTGAAAATTGATGATGTGGCTTTGAATGGTGTATTTTGAACACACAAAAATCCTGGAGTTCAAATTAGTTAAAGAACATGAAATGCCTTTTGTAACCGATGAGTTTCCGTCCGAAACCCCGATATTTCGAAAGAGACTGTCCGTTTTGTACGCGAAGTGCATCCTGCTTTTGCCGTAACTCTCTTAACTTTTTCGCACATGCTATGCGGGTGGAATGATGATACCATTCCAACTTTCAACTTTTTCAGACTTCATTTGAAGTGCTTTTCAATTTTAGGGTCATTTAGCTCAAAAAAATCAGTAAATGCATGAAAAATATCAAATGAAGTCAGAAAGGGTTGAAAATTGATGATGTGGCTTTGAATGGTGCAATTTGAACGCACAAAAAGCCTGGAGTTCAAATAAGTTAAAGAAAATGAAATGCCTTTTCTAACCGATGAGTTTCCATCCGAAACTCTGATACTTCGAAAGAGGCTGTCCGTTTTGTACGCGAAGTGCATCCTGCTTCTGCCGTAACCCTCTCAAATTTTTGACACATGCTACGTGGGTGAAATGATGAGACCATGCCAACTTTCAACCTTTTCAGACTTCTTTTGAAGTGCTTTTCAATTTCAGGGTCATTTAGCTAAAAAAAATCAGTAAATGCATGAAAAATATCAAGTGAAGTCAGATAGAGTTGAAAATTTATGATGTGGCTTTAATGGTGCATTTTGAACACACAAAAATCCTGGAGCTCAAATAAGTTTAAGAACATGAAATGCCTTTTGTAACCGATAAGTTTCCGTCCGAAACCCCGATACTTCGAAAGAGACTGTCCGTTTTGTATGCGAAGTGCATCCTCATTTTTCCGTCACTCTCTAAACTTGTTAACACATGCTATGTGGGTGAAATGATGATACCATGCCAACTTTCAACCTTTTTTGACTTCATTTGAAGTACTTTTCAATTTCAGGGTCATTTAGCTAAAACAATTAGTAAATGCATGAAAAATATCAAGTGAAGACAGATAGAGTTGAAAATTGATGATGTGGCTTTAATGGTGCTTTTTGAACACAAAAAAGCTTGGAGTTCAAATAAGTTTAAGAAAATGAAATGCCTTTTGTAACCGATGAGTTTCCGTCCGAAACCCCGATACATCGAAAGAGACTGTCTGTTTTGTACGCGAAGTGCATCCTACTTTTGTCGTAACCTTCTCAACTTTTTAACACATGCTTTGTGGGGGAAATGATGATACCATGCCAACTTTAAACCTTTTCAAACTTGATTTGAAGTGCTTTTCAATTTCAGGGTCATTTAGCTCAAAAAAATCAGTAAATGCATGAAAAATATCAAATGATGTCAGAAAGGGTTGAAAATTGATGATGTGGCTTTTAATGGTGCATTTTGAACAGACAAAAAGCCTGGAGTTAAAATATGTTAAAGAAAATGAAATGCCTTTTGTAACCGATGAGTTTCCGTCCGAAACCCCGATACTTCGAAAGAGACTGTCTGTTTTGTATGCGAAGTGCACCCTCCTTTTTCCGTAACTCTCTCAACTTGTTAACACATCCTAAGTGGGTGAAATGATGAAACCATGCCAACTTTAAACCTTTTCAGACTTCATTTGAAGTGCTTTTCAATTTCAGGGTCACTTAGCTCAAATAAATCAGTAAATGCATGAAAATACCAAATCAAGTCAGATAGGGTTGAAAATTGATGATGTGGCTTTGAATGGTGAATTTTGAACGCGCAAAAAGTCTGGAGTTCAAATAAGTCCAAGAAAATAAAATGCCTTTCGGAACCGATCAGTTTCGATCCGAAACTCCGATACTTCGAAAGAGACTGTCCGTTTTGTACGCGAAGTGCATCCTGCTTTTGCCGTAACCCTTTGAACTTTTTAGCACTTGCTACGTGGGTGAAATGATCATACCATGCCAACTTTGAACCTTTTCAGACTTCATTTGAAGTGCTTTTCAATTTCAGGGTCATGTAGCTAAAAAAAACCAGTAAATGCATGAAAAATATCAAGTGAAGTCAGATAGAGTTGAAAATTGATGATGTTGCTTTAATGGTGCATTTTGAACACAAAAAGCCTGGAGTTCAGATAAGTTTAAGAAAATGAAATCCCTTTTGTAACCGATGAGTTTCCGTCCGAAACCCCGATACTTCGAAAGAGACTGTCCGTTTTGTACGCGAATTGCATCCTGCTTTTGTCGTAACCCTCTCAACTTTTTAACACATGCTATGTGGGTGAAATTATGATACCATGCCAACTTTCAACCTTTTTAGACTTGATTTGAAGTGCTTTTGAATTTCAGGGTCATTTAGCTAAAAAAATCAGTAAATGCATGAAAAATATCAAATGAAGTCACATAGGGTTGAAAATTGATGATGTGGCTTTGAATGGTGTATTTTGAACACACAAAAATCCTGGAGTTCTAATTAGTTAAAGAACATGAAATGCCTTTTGTAACCGATGAGTTTCCGTCCGAAACACCGATATTTCGAAAGAGACTGTCCGTTTTGTACGCGAATTGCATCCTGCTTTTGCCGTAACCCTCTTAACTTTTTCGCACATGCTATGCGGGTGAAATGATGATACCATGCCAACTTTCAACTTTTTCAGACTTCATTTGAAGTGCTTTTCAATTTCAGGCTCATTTAGCTAAAAAAATCAGTAAATGCATGAAAAATATCAAATGAAGTCAGAAACGGTTGAAAATTGATGATGTGGATTTTAATGGTGCATTTTGAACACACAAAAAGTCTGGAGTTCAAATAAGTCCAAAAAAATGAAATGCCTTTCGTAACCGATGGGTTTCCATCCGAAACTCCGATACTTCGAAAGAGACAGTCCGTTTTGTACGCGAAGTGCATCCTGCTTTTGTCGTAACCCTCTCAAGTTTTTAACACATGCTATGTGAGTGAAATGATGATACCATGCCAACTTTCAACCTTTTCAGACTTGATTTGAAGTGCTTTTCAATTTCAGGGTCATTTAGCTAAAAAAATCAGTAAACGCATGAAAAACATCCAATGAAGTAAGATAGGGTTGAAAATTGATGATGTGGCTTTGAATGGTGTATTTTGAACACACAAAAATCCTGGAGTTCAAATTAGTTAAAGAACATGAAATGCCTTTTGTAGCGATGAGTTTCCGTCCGAAACCCCAATATTTCTAATGAGACTGTCTGTTTTGTACGCGAAGTGCATCCTGCTTTTGCCGTAACCCTCTTAACTTTTTCGCACATGCTATGCAGGTGGAATGATGATACCATTCCAACTTTCAACTTTTTCAGACTTCATTTGAAGTGCTTTTCAATTTTAGGGTCATTTAGCTAAAAAAAATCAGTAAATGCATGAAAAATATCAAATGAAGTCAAAAAGGGTTGAGAATTGATGATGTGGCTTTGAATGGTGCAATTTGAACACACAAAAAGCCTGGAGTTCAAATAAGTTAAAGAAAATGAAATGCCTTTTCTAACCGATGAGTTTCCATCCGAAACTCCAATACTTCGAAAGAGGCTGTCCGTTTTCTACGCGAAGTGCATCCTGCTTCTGCCGTAACCCTCTCAACTTTTTGACACATGCTACGTGGGTGAAATGATGAGACCATGCCAACTTTCAACCTTTTTAGACTTCTTTTGAAGTGCTTTTCAATTTCAGGGTCATTTAGCTAAAAAAAATCAGTAGATGCATGAAAAATATCAAGTGAAGTCAGATAGAGTTGAAAATTTATGATGTGGCTTTAATGGTGCATTTTGAACACACAAAAAGCCTAGAGCTCAAATAAGTTTAAGAAAATGAAATGCCTTTTGTAGCCGATAAGTTTCCGTCCGAAACCCCGATACTTCGAAAGAGACTGTCCGTTTTGTACGCGAAGTGCATCCTCGTTTTTCCGTCACTCTCTCAACTTGTTAACACATGCTATGTGGGTGAAATGATGATACCATGCCAACTTTCAACCTTTTCATACTTCATTTGAAGTACTTTTCAATTTCAGGGTCATTTAGCTAAAACAATTAGTAAATGCATGAAAAATATCAAGTGAAGACAGATAGAGTTGAAAATTGATGATGTGGCTTTAATGGTGCTTTTTGAACACAAAAAATCCTGGAGTTCAAATAAGTTTAAGAAAACGAAATTCCTTTTGTAACCGATGAGTTTCCGTTTGAAACCCCGATACATCGAAAGAGACTGTCCGTTTTGTACGCGAAGTGCATCCTACTTTTGTCGTAACCCTCTCAACTTTTTAACACATGCTTTGTGGGGGAAATGATGATACCATGCCAACTTTCAACCTTTTCAAACTTGATTTGAAGTGCTTTTCAATTTCAGGGTCATTTAGCTCAAAAAAATCAGTAAATGCATGAAAAATATCAAATGAAGTCAGAAAGGGTTGAAAATTGATGATGTGGCTTTTAATGGTGCATTTTGAACAGAAAAAAAGCCTGGAGTTAAAATATGTTAAAGAAAATGAAATGCCTTTTGTAACCGATGAGTTTCCGTCCGAAACCCCGATACTTCGAAAGAGACTGTCTGTTTTGTATGCGAAGTGCACCCTCCTTTTTCCGTAACTCTCTCAACTTGTTAACACATGCTAAGTGGGTGAAATGATGATACCATGCCAACTTTCAACCTTTTCAGACTTCATTTGAAGTGCTTTTCAATTTCAGGGTCATTTAGCTCAAATAAATTAGTAAATGCATGAAAATACCAAATGAAGTCACATAGGGTTGAAAATTGATGATGTGTCTTTGAATGGTGAATTTTGAACGCACAAAAAGTCTGGAGTTCAAATAAGTCCAAGAAAAAAAAATGCCTTTCGGGACCGATGAGTTTCGATCCGAAACTCCGATACTTCGAAAGAGACTGTCCGTTTTATACGCGAAGTGCATCCTGCTTTTGCCGTAACCCTCTCAACTTTTTCGCACATGCTATGTGGGTGAAATGATGATACAATGCCAACTTTGAACCTTTTCAGACTTCATTTGAAGTGCTTTTCAATTTCAGGGTCATTTAGCTAACAAAAATCAGTAAATGCATGAAAAATATCAAGTGAAGTCAGATAGAGTTGAAAATTGATGATGTTGCTTTAATGGTGCATTTTGAACACAAAAAGCCTGGAGTTCAGATAAGTTTAAGAAAATGAAATCCCTTTTGTAACCGATGAGTTTCCGTCCGAAACCCCGATACTTCGAAAGAGACTGTCCGTTTTGTACACGAAATGCATCCTGCTTTTGTCGTAACCCTCTCAACTTTTTAACACATGCTATGTGGGTGAAATTATGATACCATGCCAACTTTCAACCTTTTCAGACTTGATTTGATGTGCTTTTGAATTTCAGGGTCATTTAGCCAAAAGTATCAGTAAATGCATGAAAAATATCAAATGAAGTCACATAGGGTTGAAAATTATGATGTGGCTTTGAATGGTGTATTTTGAACACACAAAAATCCTGGAGTTCTAATTCGTTAAAGAACATGAAATGCCTTTTGTAACCGATGAGTTTCCGTCCGAAACCCCGATATTTCGAAAGAGACTGTACGTTTTGTACGCGAATTGCATCCTGCTTTTGCCGTAACCCTCTTAACTTTTTCGCACATGCTATGCGGGTGAAATGATGATACCATGCCAACTTTCAACTTTTTCAGACTTCATTTGAAGTGCTTTTCAATTTCAGGGACATTTAGCTAAAAAAATCAGTAAATGCATGAAAAATATCAAATGAAGTCAGAAAGGGTTGAAAATTGATGATGTGGATTTTAATGGTGCATTTTGAACACACAAAAAGTCTGGAGTTCAAATAAGTCCAAGAAAATGAAATGCCTTTCGTAACCGATGGGTTTCCATCCGAAACCCCGATATTTCGAAAGAGACTGTACGTTTTGTACGCGAATTGCATCCTGCTTTTGCCGTAACCCTCTTAACTTTTTTGCACATGCTATGCGGGTGAAATGATGATACCATGCCAACTTTCAACTTTTTCCGACTTCATTTGAAGTGCTTTTCAATTTCAGGGACATTTAGCTAAAAAAATCAGTAAATGCATGAAAAATATCAAATGAAGTCAGAAAGGGTTGAAAATTGATGATGTGGATTTTAATGGTGCATTTTGAACACACAAAAAGTCGGGAGTTCAAATAAGTCCAAGAAAATGAAATGCCTTTTGTAACCGATGGGTTTCCATCCGAAACTCCGATACTTCGAAAGAGACTGTCCGTTTTGTACACGAAGTGCATCCTGCTTTTGCCGTAAGCCTCTCAACTTTTTAGCACATGCTATGTGGGTGAAATGATGATACCATGCCAACTTTGAACCTTTTCAGACTTCATTTGAAGTGCTTTTCAATTTCAGGGTCATTTAGCTAAAAAAAATCAGTAAATGCATGAAAAATATCAAGTGAAGTCAGATAGAGTTGAAAATTGATGATGTTGCTTTAATGGTGCATTTTGAACACAAAAAGCCTGGAGTTCAGATAAGTTTAAGAAAATGAAATCCCTTTTGTAACCGATGAGTTTCCGTCCGAAACCCCGATACTTCGAAAGAGACTGTCCGTTTTGTACACGAAATGCATCCTGCTTTTGTCGTAACCCTCTCAACTTTTTAACACATGCTATGTGGGTGAAATTATGATACCATGCCAACTTTCAACCTTTTCAGACTTGATTTGATGTGCTTTTGAATTTCAGGGTCATTTAGCCAAAAGTATCAGTAAATGCATGAAAAATATCAAATGAAGTCACATAGGGTTGAAAATTATGATGTGGCTTTGAATGGTGTATTTTGAACACACAAAAATCCTGGAGTTCTAATTCGTTAAAGAACATGAAATGCCTTTTGTAACCGATGAGTTTCCGTCCGAAACCCCGATATTTCGAAAGAGACTGTACGTTTTGTACGCGAATTGCATCCTGCTTTTGCCGTAACCCTCTTAACTTTTTCGCACATGCTATGCGGGTGAAATGATGATACCATGCCAACTTTCAACTTTTTCAGACTTCATTTGAAGTGCTTTTCAATTTCAGGGACATTTAGCTAAAAAAATCAGTAAATGCATGAAAAATATCAAATGAAGTCAGAAAGGGTTGAAAATTGATGATGTGGATTTTAATGGTGCATTTTGAACACACAAAAAGTCTGGAGTTCAAATAAGTCCAAGAAAATGAAATGCCTTTCGTAACCGATGGGTTTCCATCCGAAACCCCGATATTTCGAAAGAGACTGTACGTTTTGTACGCGAATTGCATCCTGCTTTTGCCGTAACCCTCTTAACTTTTTTGCACATGCTATGCGGGTGAAATGATGATACCATGCCAACTTTCAACTTTTTCCGACTTCATTTGAAGTGCTTTTCAATTTCAGGGACATTTAGCTAAAAAAATCAGTAAATGCATGAAAAATATCAAATGAAGTCAGAAAGGGTTGAAAATTGATGATGTGGATTTTAATGGTGCATTTTGAACACACAAAAAGTCTGGAGTTCAAATAAGTCCAAGAAAATGAAATGCCTTTTGTAACCGATGGGTTTCCATCCGAAACTCCGATACTTCGAAAGAGACTGTCCGTTTTGTACACGAAGTGCATCCTGCTTTTGCCGTAAGCCTCTCAACTTTTTAGCACATGCTATGTGGGTGAAATGATGATACCATGCCAACTTTGAACCTTTTCAGACTTCATTTGAAGTGCTTTTCAATTTCAGGGTCATTTAGCTAAAAAAAATCAGTAAATGCATGAAAAATATCAAGTGAAGTCAGATAGAGTTGAAAATTGATGATGTTGCTTTAATGGTGCATTTTGAACACAAAAAGCCTGGAGTTCAGATAAGTTTAAGAAAATGAAATCCCTTTTGTAACTGATGAGTTTCCGTCCGAAACCCCGATACTTCGAAAGAGACTGTCCGTTTTGTACACGAAATGCATCCTGCTTTTGTCGTAACCCTCTCAACTTTTTAACACATGCTATGTGGGTGAAATTATGATACCATGCCAACTTTCAACCTTTTCAGACTTGATTTGAAGTGCTTTTGAATTTCAGGGTCATTTAGCTAAAAAAATCAGTAAATGCATGAAAAATATCAAATGAAGTCACATAGGGTTGAAAATTGATGATGTGGCTTTGAATGGTGTATTTTGAACACACAAAAATCATGGAGTTCTAATTAGTTAAAGAACATGAAATGCCTTTTGTAACCGATGAGTTTCCGTCCGAAACCCCGATATTTCGAAAGAGACTGTCCGTTTTGTACGCGAATTGCATCCTGCTTTTGCCGTAACCCTCTTAACTTTTTCGCACATGCTATGCGGGTGAAATGATGATACCATGCCAACTTTCAACTATTTCAGACTTCATTTGAAGTGCTTTTCAATTTCAGGGTCATTTAGCTAAAAAAATCAGTAAATGCATGAAAAATATCAAATGAAGTCAGAAAGGGTTGAAAATTGATGATGTGGATTTTAATGGTGCATTTTGAACACACAAAAAGTCTGGAGTTCAAATAAGTCCAAGAAAATGAAATGCCTTTCGTAACCGATGGGTTTCCATCCGAAACTCCGATACTTCGAAAGAGACAGCCCGTTTTGTACGCGAAGTGCATACTGCTTTTGTCGTAACCCTCTCAAGTTTTTAACACATGCTATGTCAGTGAAATGATGATACCATGCCAACTTTCAACCTTTTCAGACTTGATTTGAAGTGCTTTTGAATTTCAGGATCATTAGGCTAAAAAAATCAGTAAATGCATGAAAAATATCAAATGAAGTCAGATAGGGTTGAAAATTGATGATGTGGCTTTGAATGGTGCATTTTGAACACACAAAAAGCCTGGAGTTAAATAAGTTAAAGAAAATGAAATACCTTTTGTAACCGATGAGTTTCCGTCCGAAACCCAGATACTTTGAAAGATAAAGTCCGTTTTGTACGCGAAGTGCATCCTGCTTTTGTCATAACCCTCTCAACTTTTTAGCACATGCTATCTGGGTGAAATGATCATACCATGCCAACTTTCAACCTTTTCAGACTTGATTTGAAGTGCTTTTCAATTTTAGGGTCATTTAACTCAAAAAATCAGTAAATGCATGAAAAATATCAAGTGATGTCAGATAGGGTTGAAAATTGATGATGTGGCTTTGAATGGTGCATTTTGAACGCACAAAAAGCCTGGAGTTGAAATAAGTTCAAGAAAATGAAATGTCTTTTGTAACCGATGAGTTTCCGTCCGAAACCCCGATACTACGAAAGACACTGTATGTTTTGTACGCGAAGTGCATCCTACTTTTTTCGTAACCCTCTTAACTTTGTCGCACATGCTATGCGGGTGAAATGATGATACCATAGCAACTTTCAACTTTTTTAGACTTCATTTGAAGTGCTTTTCAATTTTAGGGTCATTTAGCTCAAAGAAATTAGTAAATGCATGAAAAATATCAAGTGAAGTCAGAAAGGATTGAAAATTGATGATGTGGCTTTGAATGGTGCATTTTAAACACACAAAAACTTTGGAGTTCAAATAAATCCAAGAAAATGAAATGCCTTTCGTAACCGATGGGTTTCCATCCGAAACTCCGATACTTCGAAAGAGACAGTCCGTTTTGTACGCGAAGTGCATCCTGCTTTTGTCCTAACCCTCTCAAGTTTTGAACACATGCTATGTGAGTGAAATGATGATACCATGCCAAATTTCAACCTTTTCAGACTTGATTTGAAGTGCTTTTGAATTTCAAGGTCATTAGGCTAAAAAAATGAGTAAATGCATGAAAAATATCAAATGAAGTCAGATAGGGTTGAAAATTGATGATGTGGCTTTGAATGGTGCATTTTGAACACACAAAAAGCCTGGAGTTAAATAAGTTAAAGAAAATGAAATGCCTTTTCTAACCGATGAGTTTCAGTCCGAAACCAAGATACTTTGAAAGATAAAGTTCGTTTTGTACGCGAAGTGCATCCTGCTTTTGTCGTAACCCTCTCAACTTTTTAGCACATGCTATCTGGGTGAAATGATGATACTATGCCAACTCTCAACCTTTTCAGACTTCATTTGAAGTGCTTTTCAATTTCAGGGTCATTTAGCTCAAAAAAATCAGTAAATGCACGAAAAATATCAAATGAAGTCAGAAAGGGTTGAAAATTGATGATGTGGCTCTTAATGGTGCATTTTCAAGACACAAAAAGTCTGGAGTTCAAATAAGTCCACGAAAATGAAATGCATTTCGTAACCGATGAGTTTTCATCCGGAACTCCGATACTTCGAAAGAGACTGTCCGTTTTGTACGCGAAGTGCATGCTGCTTTTGTCATAACCCTCTCAACTTTTTAACACATGCTATGTGGGTGAAATGATCATACCATGCCAACTTTCAACCTTTTCAGACTTGATTTGAAGTGCCTTTCAATTTCAGGGTCATTTAGCTCAAAAAAATTCAGTAATTTCATGAAAAATATCAAATGAAGTCAGATAGGGTTGAAAATTGATGATGTGGATTTGAATGGTGCATTTTGAACACACAAAAAGCCTGGAGTTCAAATAAGTCCAAGTAAATGAAATGCCTTTTGTAACCGATGAGTTTCCGTCCGAAACTCCGATACTTCGAAAGAGACTGTCCGTTTTGTACGCGAACTGCATCCTGCTTTTGTTGTAACCCTGTCAACTTTTTAGCACATGCTATGTGGGTGAAATGATGATACCATGCCAACTTTCAACTTTTTCAGACTTCATTTGACGTGCTTTTCAATTTCAGGGTCATTTAGCTCAAAAAAATCAGTAAATGCATGAAAAATATCAAATGAAGTCACAAAGGGTTCAAAATATATGATGTGGCTTTGAATGGTGCATTTTGAACACACAAAAATCCTGGAGTTCAGATAAGTTAAAGAAAATGAAATGCCTTTTGTAACCGATGAGTTTCCATCCGAAACTCCGATACTTCGAAAGAGGCTGTCCGTTTTGTATGCGAAGTGCATCCTGCTTTTGCCGTAACCCTCTCAACTTTTTAACACATGCTATGTGGGTGAAATGATGATACCATGCCAACTTTCAACCTTTCCAGACTTCTTTTGAAGTGCTTTTCAATTTCAGGGTCATTTAGCTAAAAAAATCAGTAAATGCATGAAAAATAGCAAGTGAAGTCAGATAGAGTTGAAAATTTATGATGTGGCCTTAATGGTGCATTTTGAACACACAAAAAGCCTGGAGTTCAAATACGTTTAAGAAAATGAAATGCCTTTTGTAACCGATGAGTTTCCGTCCGAAACCCCGATACTTCAAAAGAGACTGTCCGTTTTGTATGCAAAGTGCATACTCCTTTTTCCGTAACTCTCTCAACTTGTTAACACATGCTATGTGGGTGAAATGATGATACCATGCCAACTTTCAACCTTTTCCGACTTGATTTCAAGTGCTTTTCAATTTCAGGGTCATTTAGCTCAAAAAATCAGTAAATGCATGAAAAATATCAAGTGATGTCAGATAGGGTTGAAAATTGATGATGTGGCTTTGAATGGTGCATTTTGAACGCACAAAAAGCCTGGAGTTGAAATAAGTTCAAGAAAATGAAATGTCTTTTGTAACCGATGAGTTTCCGTCCGAAACCCCGATACTACGAAAGACACTGTATGTTTTGTACGCGAAGTGCATCCTACTTTTTTCGTAACCCTCTTAACTTTTTCGCACATGCTATGCGGGTGAAATGATGATACCATAGCAAATTTCAACTTTTTTAGACTTCATTTGAAGTGCTTTTCAATTTTAGGGTCATTTAGCTCAAAGAAATTAGTAAATGCATGAAAAATATCAAGTGAAGTCAGAAAGGATTGAAAATTGATGATGTGGCTTTGAATGGTGCATTTTGAACACACAAAAAGTCTGGAGTTCAAATAAGTCCAAGAAAATGAAATGCCTTTCGTAACCGATGGGTTTCCATCCGAAACTCCGATACTTCGAAAGAGACAGTCCGTTTTGTACGGGAAGTGCATCCTGCTTTTGTCGTAACCCTCTCAAGTTTTGAACACATGCTATGTGAGTGAAATGATGATACCATGCCAACTTTCAACCTTTTCAGACTTGATTTGAAGTGCTTTTGAATTTCAAGGTCATTAGGCTAAACAAATGAGTAAATGCATGAAAAATATCAAATGAAGTCGGATAGGGTTGAAAATTGATGATGTGGCTTTGAATGGTGCATTTTGAACACACAAAAAGCCTGGAGTGAAATAAGTTAAAGAAAATGAAATGCCTTTTGTAACCGATGAGTTTCCGTCCGAAACCCAGATACTTTGAAAGATAAAGTCCGTTTTGTACGCGAAGTGCATCCTGCTTTTGTCGTAACCCTCTCAACTTTTTAGCACATGCTATCTGGGTGAAATGATGATACTATGCCAACTCTCAACCTTTTCAGACTTCATTTGAAGTGCTTTTCAATTTCAGGGTCATTTAGCTCAAAAAAAATCAGTAATTGCAAGAAAAATATCAAATGAAGTCACAAAGGGTTGAAAATTGATGATGTGGCTCTTAATGGTGCATTTTCAAGACACAAAAAGTCTGGAGTTCAAATAAGTCCACGAAAATGAAATGCATTTCGTAACCGATGAGTTTTCATCCGAAACTCCGATACTTCGAAAGAGACTGTCCGTTTTGTACGCGAAGTGCATGCTGCTTTTGTCGTAACCCTCTCAACTTTTTAACACATGCTATGTGGGTGAAATGATCATACCATGCCAATTTTCAACCTTTTCAGACTTGATTTGAAGTGCCTTTCAATTTCAGGGTCATTTAGCTCAAAAAAACTCAGTAATTTCATGAAAAATATCAAATGAAGTCAGATAGGGTTGAAAATTGATGATGTGGATTTGAATGGTGCATTTTGAACACACAAAAAGCCTGGAGTTCAAATAAGTCCAAGTAAATGAAATGCCTTTTGTAACCGATGAGTTTCCGTCCGAAACTCCGATACTTCGAAAGAGACTGTCCGTTTTGTACGCGAACTGCATCCTGCTTTTGTTGTAACCCTGTCAACTTTTTAGCACATGCTATGTGGGTGAAATGATGATACCATGCCAACTTTCAACTTTTTCAGACTTCATTTGACGTGCTTTTCAATTTTAGGGTCATTTAGCTCAAAAAAATCAGTAAATGCATGAAAAATATCAAATGAAGTCACAAAGGGTTCAAAATATATGATGTGGCTTTGAATGGTGCATTTTGAACACACAAAAATCCTGGAGTTCAGATAAGTTAAAGAAAATGAAATGCCTTTTGTAACCGATGAGTTTCCATCCGAAACTCCGATACTTCGAAAGAGGCTGTCCGTTTTGTATGCGAAGTGCATCCTGCTTTTGCCGTAACCCTCTCAACTTTTTAACACATGCTATGTGGGTGAAATGATGATACCATGCCAACTTTCAACCTTTCCAGACTTCTTTTGAAGTGCTTTTCAATTTCAGGGTCATTTAGCTAAAAAAATCAGTAAATGCATGAAAAATAGCAAGTGAAGTCAGATAGAGTTGAAAATTTATGATGTGGCCTTAATGGTGCATTTTGAACACACAAAAAGCCTGGAGTTCAAATACGTTTAAGAAAATGAAATGCCTTTTGTAACCGATGAGTTTCCGTCCGAAACCCCGATACTTCAAAAGAGACTGTCCGTTTTGTATGCAAAGTGCATACTCCTTTTTCCGTAACTCTCTCAACTTGTTAACACATGCTATGTGGGTGAAATGATGATACCATGCCAACTTTCAACCTTTTCCGACTTGATTTCAAGTGCTTTTCAATTTCAGGGTCATTTAGCTCAAAAAATCAGTAAATGCATGAAAAATATCAAGTGATGTCAGATAGGGTTGAAAATTGATGATGTGGCTTTGAATGGTGCATTTTCAACGCACAAAAAGCCTGGAGTTGAAATAAGTTCAAGAAAATGAAATGTCTTTTGTAACCGATGAGTTTCCGTCCGAAACCCCGATACTACGAAAGACACTGTATGTTTTGTACGCGAAGTGCATCCTACTTTTTTCGTAACCCTCTTAACTTTTTCGCACATGCTATGCGGGTGAAATGATGATACCATAGCAAATTTCAACTTTTTTAGACTTCATTTGAAGTGCTTTTCAATTTTAGGGTCATTTAGCTCAAAGAAATTAGTAAATGCATGAAAAATATCAAGTGAAGTCAGAAAGGATTGAAAATTGATGATGTGGCTTTGAATGGTGCATTTTGAACACACAAAAAGTCTGGAGTTCAAATAAGTCCAAGAAAATGAAATGCCTTTCGTAACCGATGGGTTTCCATCCGAAACTCCGATACTTCGAAAGAGAAAGTCCGTTTTGTACGTGAAGTGCATCCTGCTTTTGTCGTAACCCTCTCAAGTTTTGAACACATGCTATGTGAGTGAAATGATGATACCATGCCAACTTTCAACCTTTTCAGACTTGATTTGAAGTGCTTTTGAATTTCAAGGTCATTAGGCTAAAAAAATGAGTAAATGCATGAAAAATATCAAATGAAGTCGGATAGGGTTGAAAATTGATGATGTGGCTTTGAATGGTGCATTTTGAACACACAAAAAGCCTGGAGTGAAATAAGTTAAAGAAAATGATATGCCTTTTGTAACCGATGAGTTTCCGTCCGAAACCCAGATACTTTGAAAGATAAAGTCCGTTTTGTACGCGAAGTGCATCCTGCTTTTGTCGTAACCCTCTCAACTTTTTAGCACATGCTATCTGGGTGAAATGATGATACTATGCCAACTCTCAACCTTTTCAGACTTCATTTGAAGTGCTTTTCAATTTCAGGGTCATTTAGCTCAAAAAAAATCAGTAATTGCATGAAAAATATCAAATGAAGTCACAAAGGGTTGAAAATTGATGATGTGGCTCTTAATGGTGCATTTTCAAGACACAAAAAGTCTGGAGTTCAAATAAGTCCACGAAAATGAAATGCATTTCGTAACCGATGAGTTTTCATCCGAAACTCCGATACTTCGAAAGAGACTGTCTGTTTTGTACGCGAAGTGCATGCTGCTTTTGTCGTAACCCTCTCAACTTTTTAACACATGCTATGTGGGTGAAATGATCATACCATGCCAACTTTCAACCTTTTCAGACTTGATTTGAAGTGCTTTTGAATTTCAGGGTGATTAGGCTAAAAAAATCAGTAAATGCATGAAAAATATCAAATGAAGTCAGATAGGGTTGAAAATTGATGATGTGGATTTGAATGGTGCATTTTGAACACACAAAAAGCCTGGAGTTAAATAAGTTAAAGAAAATGAAATGCCTTTTGTAACCGATGAGTTTCCGTCCGAAACCCAGATACTTTGAAAGATAAAGTCCGTTTTGTACGCGAAGTGCATCCTGCTTTTGTCGTAACCCTCTCAACTTTTTAGCACATGCTATCTGGGTGAAATGATGATACTATGCCAACTTTCAACCTTTTCAGACTTCATTTGAAGTGCTTTTCAATTTCAGGGTCATTTAGCTCAAAAAAATCAGTAAATGCATGAAAAATATCAAACGAAGTCAGAAAGGGTTGAAAATTGATGATGTGGCTCTTAATGGTGCATTTTCAAGACACAAAAAGTCCGGAGTTCAAATAAGTCCACGAAAATGAAATGCATTTCGTAACCGATGAGTTTTCATCCGAAACTCCGATACTTCGAAAGAGACTGTCCGTTTTGTACGCGAAGTGCATGCTGCTTTTGTTGTAACCCTCTCAACTTTTTAACACATGCTATGTGGGTGAAATGATCATACCATGCCAACTTTCAACCTTTTCAGACTTGATTTGAAGTGCTTTTCAATTTCAGGGTCATTTAGCTCAAAAAAATTCAGTAATTTCATGAAAAATATCAAATGAAGTCAGATAGGGTGAAAAATTGATGATGTGGATTTGAATGGTGCATTTTGAACACACAAAAAGCCTGGAGTTCAAATAAGTCCAAGTAAATGAAATGCCATTTGTAACTGATGAGTTTCCGTCCGAAACTCCGATACTTCGAAAGAGACTGTCCGTTTTGTACGCGAACTGCATCGTGCTTTTGTTGTAACCCTCTCAACTTTTTAGCACATGCTATGTGGGTGAAATGATGATACCATGCCAACTTTCAGCTTTTTCAGACTTCATTTGACGTGCTTTTAAATTTCAGGGTCATTTAGCTCAAAAAAATCAGTAAATGCATGAAAAATACCAAATGAAGTCACAAAGGGTTGAAAATATATGATGTGGCTTTGAATGGTGCATTTTGAACACACAAAAATCCTGGAGTTCTGATAAGTTAAAGAAAATGAAATGCCTTTTGTAACCGATGAGTTTCCATCCGAAACTCCGATACTTCGAAAGAGGCTGTCCGTTTTGTACGCGAAGTGCATCCTGCTTTTGCCGTAACCCTCTCAACTTTTTAACACATGCTATGTGGGTGAAATGATGATACCATGCCAACTTTCAACCTTTTCAGACTTCTTTTGAAGTGCTTTTCAATTTCAGGGTCATTTAGCTAAAATAATCAGTAAATGCATGAAAAATATCAAGTGAAGTCAGATAGAGTTGAAGATTTATGATGTGGCCTTAATGGTGCATTTTGAACACACAAAAAGCCTGGAGTTCAAATAAGTTTAAAAAATGAAATGCCTTTTGTAACCGATGAGTTTCCGTCCGAAACCCCGATACTTCGAAAGAGACTGTCCGTTTTGTATGCAAAGTGCATCCTCCTTTTTCCGTAACTCTCTCAACTTGTTAACACATGCTATGTGGGTGAAATGATGATACCATGCCAACTTTCAACCTTTTCAGACTTGATTTGAAGTGCTTTTCAATTTTAGGGTCATTTAGCTCAAAAAATCAGTAAATGCATGAAAAATATCAAGTGATGTCAGATAGGGTTGAAAATTGATGATGTGGCTTTGAGTGGTGCATTTTGAACGCACAAAAAGCCTGGAGTTAAAATAAGTTCAAGAAAATGAAATGTCTTTTGTAACCGATGAGTTTCCGTCCGAAACCCCGATACTACGAAAGACACTGTATGTTTTGTACGCGAAGTGCATCCTACTTTTTTCGTAACCCTCTTAACTTTTTCGCACATGCTATGCGGGTGAAATGATGATACCGTAGCAACTTTCAACTTTTTTAGACTTCATTTCAAGTGCTTTTCAATTTTAGGGTCATTTAGCTCAAAGAAATTAGTAAATGCATGAAAAATATCAAGTGAAGTCAGAAAGGATTGAAAATTGATGATGTGGCTTTGAATGGTGCATTTTGAACACACAAAAAGTCTGGAGTTCAAATAAGTCCAAGAAAATGAAATGCCTTTCGTAACCGATGGGTTTCCATCCAAAACTCCGATACTTCGAAAGAGACAGTCCGTTTTGTACGCGAAGTGCATCCTGCTTTTGTCGTAACCCTCTCAAATTTTTAACACATGCTATGTGGGTGAAATGATGATACCATGCCAACTTTCAACTTTTTCAGACTTCATTTGACGTGCTTTTCAATTTCAGGGTCATTTAGCTCAAAAAAAACAGTAAATGCATGAAAAATATCAAATGAAGTCACAAAGGGTTGAAAATATATGATGTGGCTTTGAATGGTGCATTTTGAACACACAAAAATCCTGGAGTTCAGATAAGTTAAAGAAAATGAAATGCCTTTTGTAACCGATGAGTTTCCATCCGAAACTCCGATACTTCGAAAGAGGCTGTCCGTTTTGTACGCGAAGTGCATTCTGCTTTTGCCGTAACCCTCTCAACTTTTTAACACATGCTATGTGGGTGAAGTAATGAAACCATGCCAACTTTCAACCTTTTCAGACTTCTTTTGAAGTGCTTTTCAATTTCAGGGTCATTTAGCTAAAAAAATCAGTAAATGCATGAAAAATATCAAGTGAAGTCAGATAGAGTTGAAAATTTATGATGTGGCCTTAATGGTGCATTTTGAACACACAAAAAGCCTGGAGTTCAAATAAGTTTAAAAAATGAAATGCCTTTTGTAACCGATGAGTTTCCGTCCGAAACCCCGATACTTCGAAAGAGACTGTCCGTTTTGTATGCAAAGTGCATCCTCCTTTTTCCGTAACTCTCTCAACTTGTTAACACATGCTATGTGGGTGAAATGATGATACCATGCCAACTTTCAACCTTTTCAGACTTGATTTGAAGTGCTTTTCAATTTTAGGGTCATTTAGCTCAAAAAATCAGTAAATGCATGAAAAATATCAAGTGATGTCAGATAGGGTTGAAAATTGATGATGTGGCTTTGAATGGTGCATTTTGAACGCACAAAAAGCCCGGAGTTGAAATAAGTTCAAGAAAATAGAAATGTCTTTTGTAACCGATGAGTTTCTGTCCGAAACCCCGATACTACGAAAGACACTGTATGTTTTGTACGCGAAGTGCATCCTACTTTTTTCGTAACCCTCTTAACTTTTTCGCACATGCTATGCGGGTGAAATGATGATACCATAGCAACTTTCAACTTTTTTAGACTTCATTTGAAGTGCTTTTCAATTTTAGGGTCATTTAGCTCAAAGAAATTAGTAAATGCATGAAAAATATCAAGTCAAGTCAGAAAGGATTGAAAATTGATGGTGTGGCTTTGAATGGTGCATTTTGAACACACAAAAAGTCTGGAGTTCAAATAAGTCCAAGAAAATGAAATGCCTTTCGTAACCGATGGGTTTCCATCCGAAACTCCGATACTTCGAAAGAGACAGTCCGTTTTGTACGCGAAGTGCATCCTGCTTTTGTCGTAACCCTCTCAACTTTTTAACACATGCTATGTGGGTGAAATGATGATACCATGCCAACTTTCAGCTTTTTCAGACTTCATTTGACATGCTTTTCAATTTCAGGGTCATTTAGCTCAAAAAAAAACAGTAAATGCATGAAAAATATCAAATGAAGTCACAAAGGGTTGAAAATATATGATGTGGCTTTGAATGGTGCATTTTGAACACACAAAAATCCTGGAATTCAGATAAGTTAAAGAAAATGAAATGGCTTTTGTAACCGATGAGTTTCCATCCGAAACTCCGATACTTCGAAAGAGGCTGTCCGTTTTGTACGCGAAGTGCATTCTGCTTTTGCCGTAACCCTCTCAACTTTTTAACACATGCTATGTGGGTGCAATAATGATACCATGCCAACTTTCAACCTTTTCAGACTTGTTTTGAAGTGCTTTTCAATTTCAGGGTCATTTAGGTAAAAAAATCAGTAAATGCATGAAAAATATCAAGTGAAGTCAGATAGAGTTGAAAATTTATGATGTGGCCTTAATGGTGCATTTTGAACACACAAAAAGCCTGGAGTTCAAATAAGTTTAAGAAAATGAAATGCCTTTTGTAACCGATGAGTTTCCGTCCGAAACCCCGATACTTCGAAAGAGACTGTCCGTTTTGTATGCAAAGTGCATCCGCCTTTTTCGGTAACTCTCTCAACTTGTTAACACATGCTATGTGGGTGAAATGATGATACCATGCCAACTTTCAACCTTTTCAGACTTGATTTGAAGTGCTTTTCAATTTCAGGGTTATTTAGCCCAAAAAATCAGTAAATGCATGAAAAATATCAAGTGATGTCAGATAGGGTTGAAAATTAATGATGTGGCTTTGAATGGTGCATTTTGAACGCACAAAAAGCCTGGAGTTGAAATAAGTTCAAGAAAATGAAATGTCTTTTGTAACCGATGAGTTTCCTTCCGAAACCCCGATACTACGAAAGACACTATATGTTTTGTACGCGAAGTGCATCCTACCTTTTTCGTAACCCTCTTAACTTTTTCGCACATGCTATCTGGGTGAAATGATGATACTATGCCAACTTTCAACCTTTTCAGACTTCATTTGAAGTGCTTTTCAATTTCAGGGTCATTTAGCTCAAAAAAATCAGTAAATGCATGAAAAATATCAAATGAAGTCAGAAAGGGTTGAAAATTGATGATGTGGCTCTTAATGGTGCATTTTCAAGACACAAAAAGTCTGGAGTTCAAATAAGTCCACGAAAATGAAATGCATTTCGTAACCGATGAGTTTTCATCCGAAACTCCCATACTTCGAAAGAGACTGTCCATTTTGTACGCGAAGTGCATGCTGCTTTTGTCGTAACCCTCTCAACTTTTTAACACATGCTATGTGGGTGAAGTGATCATACCATGCCAACTTTCAACCTTTTCAGACTTGATTTGAAGTGCTTTTCAATGTCAGGGTCATTTAGCTCAAAAAAATTCAGTAATTTCATGAAAAATATCAAATGAAGTCAGATAGGGTTGAAAATTGATGATGTGGATTTGAATGGTGCATTTTGAACACACAAAAAGCCTGGAGTTCAAATAAGTCCAAGGAAATGAAATGCCTATTGTAACCGATGAGTTTCCGTCCGAAACCCCGATACTTCGAAAGAGACTGTCCGTTTTGTATGCAAAGTGCATCCTCCTTTTTTCGTAACTCTCTCAACTTGTTAACACATGCTATGTGGGTGAAATGATGATACCATGCCAACTTTCAACCTTCTCAGACTTGATTTGAAGTGCTTTTATATTTCAGGGTCATTTAGCTCAAAAAATCAGTAAATGCATGAAAAATATCAAGTGATGTCAGATAGGGTTGAAAATTGATGATGTGGCTTTGAATGGTGCATTTTGAACGCACAAAAAGCCTGGAGTTGAAATAAGTTCAAGAAAATGAAATGTCTTTTGTAACCGATGAGTTTCCGTCCGAAACCCCGATACTACGAAAGACACTGTATGTTTTGTACGCGAAGTGCATCCTACTTTTTTCGTAACCCTCTTAACTTTTTCGCACATGCTATGCGGGTGAAATGATGATACCATAGCAACTTTCAACTTTTTTAGACTTCATTTGAAGTGCTTTTAAATTTTAGGGTCATTTAGCTCAAAGAAATTAGTAAATGCATGAAAAATATCAAGTGAAGTCAGAAAGGATTGAAAATTGATGATGTGGCTTTGAATGGTGCATTTTGTACACACAAAAAGTCTGGAGTTCAAATAAGTTTAAGCAAATGAAATGCCTATTCTAACCGATGGGTTTCCATCCGAAACTCCGATACTTCGAAAGAGACAGTCCATTTTGTACGCGAAGTGCATCCTGCTTTTGTCGTAACCTTCTCAAGTTTTTAACACATGCTATGTGAGTGAAATGATGATACCATGCCAACTTTCAACCTTTTCAGACTTGATTTGAAGTGCTTTTCAATTTCAGGGTCATTTAGCTCAAAAAATTAGTAAATGTATGAAAAATATCAAGTGATGTCAGATAGGGTTGAAAATTGCTGATGTGTCTTTGAATGGTGCATTTTGAACACACAAAAAGTCTGGAGTTCAAATAAGTCCAAGAAAATGAAATGCCTTTCGTAACCGATGGGTTTCCATCCGAAACTCCGATACTTCGAAAGAGACAGTCCGTTTTGTACGCGAAGTGCATCCTGGTTTTGTCGTAACCCTCTCAACTTTTTAACACATGCTATGTGGGTGAAA
Organism: Hordeum marinum; assembly: GCA_022496015.1. Taxonomy (NCBI): domain Eukaryota; kingdom Viridiplantae; phylum Streptophyta; class Magnoliopsida; order Poales; family Poaceae; genus Hordeum; species Hordeum marinum. The sequence goes on from CM039678.1 coordinate 562,217,933, forward strand.
TGATGATACCATGCCAACTTTCAACCTTTTCAGACTTCTTTTGAAGTGCTTTTCAATTTCAGGGTCATTTAGCTAAAAAAATCAGTAAATGCATGAAAAATATCAAGTGAAGTCAGATAGAGTTGAAAATTTATGATGTGGCCTTAATGGTGCATTTTGAACACACAAAAAGCCTGGAGTTCAAATAAGTTTAAGCAAATGAAATGCCTATTGTAACCGATGAGTTTCCGTCCGAAACCCCGATACTTCGAAAGAGACTGTCCGTTTTGTATGCAAAGGGCATCCTCCTTTTTCCATAACTCTCTCAACTTGTTAACACATGCTATGTGGGTGAAATGATGATACCATGCCAACTTTCAACCTTTTCAGACTTGATTTGAAGTGCTTTTCAATATCAGGGTCATTTAGCTCAAAAAATCAGTAAATGCATGAAAAATATCAAGTGATGTCAGATAGGGTTGAAAATTGATGATGTGGCTTTGAATGGTGCATTTTGAACGCACAAAAAGCCTGGAGTTGAAATAAGTTCAAGAAAATGAAATGTCTTCTGTAACCGATGAGTTTCCGTCCGAAACCCCGATACTACAAAAAAAACTGTATGTTTTGTACGCGAAGTGCATCCTACTTTTTTCGTAACCCTCTTAACTTTTTCGCACATGCTATGCGGGTGAAATGATGATACCATAGCAACTTTCAACTTTTTTAGACTTCATTTGACGTGCTTTTCAATTTCAGAGTCATTTAGCTCAAAAAAAATCAGTAAATGCATGAAACATATCAAATGAAGTCACAAAGGATTGAAAATTGATGATGTGGCTTTGAATGGTGCATTTTGCACACACAAAAAGTCTAGAGTTCAAATAAGTCCAAGAAAATGAAATGCCTTTCGTAACCGATGGGTTTCCATCCGAAACTCCGATACTTCGAAAGAGACAGTCCGTTTTGTACGCGAAGTGCATCCTGCTTTTGTCGTAACCCTCTCAACTTTTTAACACATGCTATGTGGGTGAAATGATGATACCATGCCAACTTTCAACCTTTTCAGACTTCTTTTGAAGTGCTTTTCAATTTCAGGGTCATTGAGCTAAAAAAATCAGTAAATGCATGAAAAATATCAAGTGAAGTCAGATAGAGTTGAAAATTTATGATGTGGCCTTAATGGTGCATTTTGAACACACAAAAAGCCTGGAGTTCAAATAAGTTTAAGCAAATGAAATGCCTATTGTAACCGATGAGTTTCCGTCCGAAACCCCGATACTTCGAAAGAGACTGTCCGTTTTGTATGCAAAGTGCATCCTCCTTTTTTCGTAACTCTCTCAACTTGTTAACACATGCTATGTGGGTGACATGATGATACCATGCCAACTTTCAACCTTTTCAGACTTGATTTGAAGTGCTTTTCAATTTCAGGGTCATTTAGCTCAAAAATTCAGTAAATGCATGAAAAATATCAAGTGATGTCAAATAGGGTTCAAAATTGATGATGTGTCTTTGAATGGTGCATTTTGAACGCACAAAAAGCCTGGAGTTGAAATAAGCTCAAGAAAATGAAATGTCTTTTGTAACCGATGAGTTTCCGTTCGAAACCCCGATACTACGAAAGACACTGTATGTTTTGTACGCGAAGTGCATCCTACTTTTTTCGTAACCCTCTTAACTTTTTCGCACATCCTATGCGGGTGAAATGATGATACCATAGCAACTTTCAACTCTTCTAGACTTCATTTGACGTGCTTTTCAATTTCAGAGTCATTTAGCTCAAAAAAATCAGTAAATGCATGAAAAATATCAAATGAAGTCACAAAGGATTGAAAATTGATGATGTGGCTTTGAATGGTGCATTTTGAACACACAAAAATTCTGGAGTTCAAATAAGTCCAAGAAAATGAAATGCCTTTCGTAACCGATGGGTTTCCATCCGAAACTTCGATACTTCGAAAGAGACAGTCCGTTTTGTACGCGAAGTGCATCCTGCTTTTGTCGTAACCCTCTCAACTTTTTAACACATGCTATGTGGGTGAAATGATGATACCATGCCAACTTTCAACCTTTTCAGACTTCTTTTGAAGTGCTTTTCAATTTCAGGGTCATTGAGCTAAAAAAATCAGTAAATGCATGAAAAATATCAAGTGAAGTCAGATAGAGCTGAAAATTTATGATGTGTCCTTAATGGTGCATTTTGAACACACAAAAAGCCTGGAGTTCAAATAAGTTTAAGCAAATGAAATGCCTATTGTAACCGATGAGTTTCCGTCCGAAACCTCGATACTTCGAAAGTGACTGTCCGTTTTGTATGCAAAGTGCATCCTCCTTTTTCCGTAACTCTCTCAACTTGTTAACACATGCTATGTGGGTGAAATGATGATACCATGCCAACTTTCAACCTTTTCAGACTCGATTTGAAGTGCTTTTCAATTTCAGGGTCATTTAGCTCAAAAAATCAGTAAATGCATGAAAAATATCAAGTGATGTCAGATAGGGTTGAAAATTGATGATGTGTCTTTGAATGGTGCATTTTGAACGCACAAAAAGCCTGGAGTTGAAATAAGTTCAAGAAAATGAAATGTCTTTTGTAACCGATGAGTTTCCGTCCGAAACCCCGATACTACGAAAGACACTGTATGTTTTGTACGCGAAGTGCATCCTACTTTTTTCGTAACCCTCTTAACTTTTTCGCACATGCTATGCGGGTGAAATGATGATACCATAGCAACTTTCAAATTTTTTAGACTTCATTTGAAGTGCTTTTAAATTTTAGGGTCATTTAGCTAAAAGAAATTAGTAAATGCAGGAAAAATATGAAGTGAAGGCAGAAAGGATTGAAAATTGATGATGTGGCTTTGAATGGTGCATTTGTACACACAAAAAGTCTGGAGTTCAAATAAGTCCAAGAAAATGAAAAGCCTTTCGTAACCGATGGGTTTCCATCCGAAACTCCGATACTTCGAAAGAGACAGTCCGTTTTGTACGCGAAGTGCATCCTGCTTTTGTCGTAACCCTCTCAAGGTTTTAACACATGCTATGTGAGTGAAATGATGATACCATGCCAACTTTCAACCTTTTCAGACTTGATTTGAAGTGCTTTTGAATTTCAGGGTCATTAGGCTAAAAAAATCAGTAGATGCATGAAAAATATCAAATGAAGTCAGATAGGGTTGAAAATTGATGATGTGGCTTTGAATGGTGCATTTTGAACACACAAAAAGCCTGGAGTTAAATAAGTTAAAGAAAATGAAATGCCTTTTGAAACCGATGAGTTTCCGTCCAAAACCCAGATACTTTGAAAGATAAAGTCCGTTTTGTACGCGAAGTGCATCCTGCTCTTGTCGTAACCCTCTCAACTTTTTAGCACATGCTATCTGGGTGAAATGATGATACTATGCCAACTTTCAACCTTTTCAGACTTCATTTGAAGTGCTTTTCAATTTCAGGGTCATTTAGCTCAAAAAAATGAGTAAATGCATGAAAAATATCAAATGAAGTCAGAAAGGGTTGAAAATTGATGATGTGTCTTTGAATGGTGCATTTTGAACGCACAAAAAGCCTGGAGTTGAAATAAGTTCAAGAAAATGAAATGTCTTTTGTAACCGATGAGTTTCCGTCCGAAACCCCGATACTACGAAAGACACTGTATGTTTTGTACGCGAAGTGCATCCTACTTTTTTCGTAACCCTCTTAACTTTTTCGCACATGCTATGCGGGTGAAATGATGATACCATAGCAACTTTCAAATTTTTTAGACTTCATTTGAAGTGCTTTTAAATTTTAGGGTCATTTAGCTCAAAGAAATTAGTAAATGCAGGAAAAATATGAAGTGAAGGCAGAAATGATTGAAAATTGATGATGTGGCTTTGAATGGTGCATTTGTACACACAAAAAGTCTGGAGTTCAAATAAGTCCAAGAAAATGAAAAGCCTTTCGTAACCGATGGGTTTCCATCCGAAACTCCGATACTTCGAAAGAGACAGTCCGTTTTGTACGCGAAGTGCATCCTGCTTTTGTCGTAACCCTCTCAAGGTTTTAACACATGCTATGTGAGTGAAATGATGATACCATGCCAACTTTCAACCTTTTCAGACTTGATTTGAATTGCTTTTGAATTTCAGGGTCATTAGGCTAAAAAAATCAGTAGATGCATGAAAAATATCAAATGAAGTCAGATAGGGTTGAAAATTGATGATGTGGCTTTGAATGGTGCATTTTGAACACACAAAAAGCCTGGAGTTAAATAAGTTAAAGAAAATGAAATGCCTTTTGAAACCGATGAGTTTCCGTCCAAAACCCAGATACTTTGAAAGATAAAGTCCGTTTTGTACGCGAAGTGCATCCTGCTCTTGTCGTAACCCTCTCAACTTTTTAGCACATGCTATCTGGGTGAAATGATGATACTATGCCAACTTTCAACCTTTTCAGACTTCATTTGAAGTGCTTTTCAATTTCAGGGTCATTTAGCTCAAAAAAATGAGTAAATGCATGAAAAATATCAAATGAAGTCAGAAAGGGTTGAAAATTGATGATGTGGCTCTTAATGGTGCATTTTCAAGACACAAAAAGTCTAGAGTTCAAGTAAGTCCACGAAAATGAAATGCATTTCGTAACCGATGAGTTTTCATCCGAAACTCCGATACTTCGAAAGAGACTGTCCGTTTTGTACGCGAAGTGCATGCTGCTTTTGTCGTAACCCTCTCAACTTTTTTACACATGCTATGTGGGTGAAATGATCATACCATGCCAACTTTCAACCTTTTCAGACTTGATTTGAAGTGCTTTTCAATTTCAGGGTCATTTAGCTCAAAAAAATTCAGTAATTTCATGAAAAATATCAAATGAAGTCAGATAGGGTTGAAAATTGATGATGTGGATTTGAATGGTGCATTTTGAACACACAAAAAGCCTGGAGTTCAAATAAGTCCAAGTAAATGAAATGCCTTTTGTAACCGACGAGTTTCCGTCCGAAACTCCGATACTTCGAAAGAGACTGTCCGTTTTGTACGCGAACTGCATCCTGCTTTTGTTGTGACCCTCTCAACTTTTTAGCACATGCTATGTGGGTGAAATGATGATACCATGCCAACTTTCAACTTTTTCAGACTTCATTTGACGTGCTTTTCAATTTCAGGGTCATTTAGCTCAAAAAAATCAATAAATGCATGAAAAGTATCAAATGAAGTCACAAAGGGTTCAAAATATATGATGTGGCTTTGAATGGTGCATTTTGAACACACAAAAAGCCTGGAGTTCAGATAAGTTAAAGAAAATGAAATGCCTTTTGTAACCGATGAGTTTCCATCCGAAACTCCGATACTTCGAAAGAGGCTGTCCGTTTTGTACGCAAAGTGCATCCTGCTTTTGCCGTAACCCTCTCAACTTTTTAACACATGCTATGTGGGTGAAATGATGATACCATGCCAACTTTCAACCTTTTCAGACTTCTTTTGAAGTGCTTTTCAATTTCAGGGTCATTTAGCTAAAAAAATCAGTAAATGCATGAAAAATATCAAGTGAAGTCAGATAGAGTTGAAAATTTATGATGTGGCCTTAATGGTGCATTTTGAACACACAAAAAGCCTGGAGTTCAAATAAGTTTAAGAAAATGAAATGCCTTTTGTAACCGATGAGTTTCCGTCCGAAACCCCGATACTTCGAAAGAGACTGTCCGTTTTGTATGCAAAGTGCATCCTCCTTTTTCCGTAACTCTCTCAACTTGTTAACACATGCTATGTGGGTGAAATAATGATACCATGCCAACTTTCAACCTTTTCAGACTTGATTTGAAGTGCTTTTTAATTTCATTGTCATTTAGCTCAAAAAATCAGTAAATGCATGACAAATATCAAGTGATGTCAGATAGGGTTGAAAATTGATGATGTGGCTTTGAATGGTGCATTTTGAACGCACAAAAAGCCTAGAGTTGAAATAAGTTCAAGAAAATGAAATGTCTTTTGTAACCGATGAGTTTCCGTCCGAAACCCCAATACTACGAAAGACACTGTATGTTTTGTACGCGAAGTGCATCCTACTTTTTTCGTAACCCTCTTAACTTTTTCGCACATGCTATGCGGGTGAAATGATGATACCATAGCAACTTTCAACTTTTTTAGACTTCATTTGAAGTGCTATTCAATTTTAGGGTCATTTAGCTCAAATAAATTAGTAAATGCATGAAAAATATCAAATGAAGTCAGAAAGGATAGTAAATTGATGATGTGGCTTTGAATGGTGCATTTTGAACACACAAAAAGTCTGGAGTTCAAATAAGTCCAAGAAAATGAAATGCCTTTCGTAACCGATGGGTTTCCATCCGAAACTCCGATACTTCGAAAGAGATAGTCCGTTTTGTACGCGAAGTGCATCCTACTTTTGTCGTAACCCTCTCAAGTTTTTAACACATGCTATGTGAGTGAAATGATGATACCTTTTCAGACTTGATTTGAAGTGTTGTTGAATTTCAGGGTCATTAGGCTAAAAAAATCAGTAAATGCATGAAAAATATCAAATGAAGTCAGATAGGGTTGTAAATTGATGATGTGGCTTTGAATGGTGCATTTTGAACACACAAAAAGCCTGGAGTTAAATAAGTTAAAGAAAATGAAATGCCTTTTGTAACCGATGAGTTTCCGTCCAAAACCCAGATACTTTGAAAGATAAAGTCCGTTTTGTACGCGAAGTGCATCCTGCTTTTGTCGTAACCCTCTCAACTTTTTAGCACATGCTATCTGGGTGAAATGATGATACTATGCCAACTTTCAACCTTTTCAGACTTCATTTGAAGTGCTTTTCAATTTCAGGGTCATTTAGCTTAAAAAAATCAGTAAATGCATGAAAAATATCAAATGAAGTCAGAAAGGGTTGAAAATTGATGATGTGGCTCTTAATGGTGCATTTTCAAGACACAAAAAGTATGGAGTTCAAGTAAGTCGACGAAAATGAAATGCATTTCGTAACCGATGAGTTTTCATCCGAAACTCCGATACTTCGAAAGAGACTGTCCGTTTTGTACGCGAAGTGCATGCTGCTTTTGTCGTAACCCTCTCAACTTTTTAACACATGCTATGTGGGTGAAATGATCATACCATGCCAACTTTCAACCTTTTCAGACTTGATTTGAAGTGCTTTTCAATTTCAGGGTCATTTAGCTCAAAAAAATTCAGTAATTTCATGAAAAATATCAAATGAAGTCAGATAGGGTTGAAAATTGATGATGTGGATTTGAATGGTGCATTTTGAACACACAAAAATCCTGGAGTTCAAATAAGTCCAAGTAAATGAAATGCCTTTTGTAACCGATGAGTTTCCGTCCGAAACTCCGATACTTTGAAAGAGACTGTCTGTTTTGTACGCGAACTGCATCCTGCTTTTGTTGTAACCCTCTCAACTTTTTAGCACATGCTATGTGGGTGAAATGATGATACCATGCCAACTTTCAACCTTTTCAGACTTCTTTTGAAGTGCTTTTCAATTTCAGGGTCATTTAGCTAAAAAAATCAGTAAATGCATGAAAAATATCAAGTGAAGTCAGATAGGGTTGAAAATTTATGATGTGGCCTTAATGGTGCATTTTGAACACACAAAAAGCCTGGAGTTCAAATAAGTTTAACAAAATGAAATGCCTATTGTAACCGATGAGTTTCCGTCCGAAACCCCGATACTTCGAAAGAGACTGTCCGTTTTGTATGCAAAGTGCATCCTCCTTTTTCCATAACTCTCTCAACTTGTTAACACATGCTATGTGGGTGAAATGATGATACCATGCCAACTTTCAACCTTTTTAGACTTGATTTGAAGTGCTTTTCAATTTCAGGGTCATTTAGCTCAAAAAATCAGTAAATGCATGACAAGTATCAAGTGATGTCAGATAGGGTTGAAAATTGATGATGTGGCTTTGAATGGTGCATTTTGAACGCACAAAAAGCCTGGAGTTGAAATAAGTTCAAGAAAATGAAATGTCTTTTGTAACCGATGAGTTTCCGTCCGAAACCCCGATACTACGAAAGACACTGTATGTTTTGTACGCGAAGTGCATCCTACTTTTTTCGTAACCCTCTTAACTTTTTCGCACATGCTATGCGGGTGAAATGATGATACCATAGCAACTTTCAACTTTTTTAGACTTCATTTGAAGTGCTATTCAATTTTAGGGTCATTTAGCTCAAAGAAATTAGTAAATGCATGAAAAATATCAAATGAAGTCACAAAGGATTGAAAATTGATGATGTGGCTTTGAATGGTGCATTTTGAACACACAAAAAGTCTGGAGTTCAAATAAGTCCAAGAAAATGAAATGCCTTTCGGAACCGATGAGTTTCCATCCGAAACTCCGATACTTCGAAAGAGATTGTCCGTTTTGTACGCGAAGTGCATCCTGCTTTTGCCATAACCCTCTCAATTTTTTAGCACATGCTATGTGGGTGAAATGATGATACCATGCCAACTTTCAACCTTTTCAGACTTCATTTGAAGTGCTTTTCAATTTCATGGTCATTTAGCTAAAAAAACACTAAATGCATGAAAAATATCAAGTCAAGTCAGATAGAGTTGAAAATTGATGATGTTGCTTTAATGGTGCATTTTGAACACAAAAAAGCCTGGAGTTCAAATAAGTTTAAGAAAATGAAATCCCTTTTGTAACCGATGAGTTTCCGTCCGAAACCCCGATACTTCGAAAGAGACTGTCCGTTTTGTACATGAAATGCATCCTGCTTTTGTCGTAACCCTCTCAACTTTTTAACACATGCTATGTGGGTGAAATGATGATACCATGCCAACTTTCAACCTTTTCAGACTTCTTTTGAAGTGCTTTTCAATTTCAGGGTCATTTAGCTAAAAAAATCAGTAAATGCATGAAAAATATCAAGTGAAGTCAGATAGGGTTGAAAATTTATGATGTGGCCTTAATGGTGCATTTTGAACACACAAAAAGCCTGGAGTTCAAATAAGTTTAAGAAAATGAAATGCCTTTTGTAACCGATGAGTTTCCGTACGAAACCCCGATACTTCGAAAGAGACTGTCCGTTTTGTATGCAAAGTGCATCCTCCTTTTTCCGTAACTCTCTCAACTTGTTAACACATGCTATGTGGGTGAAATGATGATACCATGCCAACTTTCAACCTTTTCAGACTTGATTTGAAGTGCTTTTCAATTTCATTGTCATTTAGCTCAAAAAATCAGTAAATGCATGACAAATATCAAGTGATGTCAGATAGGGTTGAAAATTGATGATGTGGCTTTGAATGGTGCATTTTGAACGCACAAAAAGCCTGGAGTTGAAATAAGTTCAAGAAAATGAAATGTCTTTTGTAACCGATGAGTTTCCGTCCGAAACCCCAATACTACGAAAGACACTGTATGTTTTGTACGCGAAGTGCATCCTACTTTTTTCGTAACCCTCTTAACTTTTTCGCACATGCTATGCGGGTGAAATGATGATACCATAGAAACTTTCAACTTTTTTAGACTTCATTTGAAGTGCTATTCAATTTTAGGGTCATTTAGCTCAAAGAAATTAGTAAATGCATGAAAAATATCAAATGAAGTCAGAAAGGATAGTAAATTGATGATGTGGCTTTGAATGGTGCATTTTGAACACACAAAAAGTCTGGAGTTCAAATAAGTCCAAGAAAATGAAATGCCTTTCGTAACCGATGGGTTTCCATCCGAAACTCCGATACTTCGAAAGAGACAGTCCGTTTTGTACGCGAAGTGCATCCTGCTTTTGTCGTAACCCTCTCAAGTTTTTAACACATGCTATGTGAGTGAAATGATGATACCATGCCAACTTTCAACCTTTTCAGACTTGATTTGAAGTGCTTTTGAATTTCAGGGTCATTAGGCTAAAAAAATCAGTAAATGCATGAAAAATATCAAATGAAGTCAGATAGGGTTGTAAATTGATGATGTGGCTTTGAATGGTGCATTTTGAACACACAAAAAGCCTGGAGTTAAATAAGTTAAAGAAAATGAAATGCCTTTTGTAACCGATGAGTTTCCGTCCAAAACCCAGATACTTTGAAAGATAAAGTCCGTTTTGTACGCGAAGTGCATCCTGCTTTTGTCGTAACCCTCTCAACTTTTTAGCACATGCTATCTGGGTGAAATGATGATACTATGCCAACTTTCAACCTTTTCAGACTTCATTTGAACTGCTTTTCAATTTCAGGGTCATTTAGCTTAAAAAAAATTAGTAAATGCATGAAAAATATCAAATGAAGTCAGAAAGGGTTGAAAATTGATGATGTGGCTCTTAATGGTGCAATTTCAAGACACAAAAAGTCTGGAGTTCAAGTAAGTCGACGAAAATGAAATGCATTTCGTAACCGATGAGTTTTCATCCGAAACTCCGATACTTCGAAAGAGACTGTCCGTTTTGTACGCGAAGTGCATGCTGCTTTTGTCGTAACACTCTCAACTTTTTAACACATGCTATGTGGGTGAAATGATCATACCATGCCAACTTTCAACCTTTTCAGACTTGATTTGAAGTGCTTTTCAATTTCAGGGTCATTTAGCTCAAAAAAATTCAGTAATTTCATGAAAAATATCAAATGAAGTCAGATAGGGTTGAAAATTGATGATGTGGATTTGAATGGTGCATTTTGAACACACAAAAAGCCTGGAGTTCAAATAAGTCCAAGTAAATGAAATGCCTTTTGTAACCGATGAGTTTCCGTCCGAAACTCCGATACTTTGAAAGAGACTGTCTGTTTTGTACGCGAACTGCATCCTGCTTTTGTTGTAACCCTCTCAACTTTTTAGCACATGCTATGTGGGTGAAATGATGATACCATGCCAACTTTCAACCTTTTCAGACTTCTTTTGAAGTGCTTTTCAATTTCAGGGTCATTTAGCTTAAAAAATCAGTAAATGCATGAAAAATATCAAGTGAAGTCAGATAGGGTTGAAAATTTATGATGTGGCCTTAATGGTGCATTTTGAACACACAAAAAGCCTGGAGTTCAAATAAGTTTAAGAAAATGAAATGCCTTTTGTAACCGATGAGTTTCCGTCCGAAACCACGATACTTCGAAAGAGACTGTCCGTTTTGTATGCAACGTGCATCCTCCTTTTTCCGTAACTCTCTCAACTTGTTAACACATGCTATGTGGGTGAAATGATGATACCATGCCAACTTTCAACCTTTTCAGACTTGATTTGAAGTGCTTTTCAATTTCATTGTCATTTAGCTCAAAAAATCAGTAAATGCATGACAAATATCAAGTGATGTCAGATAGGGTTGAAAATTGATGATGTGGCTTTGAATGGTGCATTTTGAACGCACAAAAAGCCTGGAGTTGAAATAAGTTCAAGAAAATGAAATGTCTTTTGTAACCGATGAGTTTCCGTCCGAAACCCCAATACTACGAAAGACACTGTATGTTTTGTACGCGAAGTGCATCCTACTTTTTTCGTAACCCTCTTAACTTTTTCGCACATGCTATGCGGGTGAAATGATGATACCATAGCAACTTTCAACTTTTTTAGACTTCATTTGAAGTGCTATTCAATTTTAGGGTCATTTAGCTCAAAGAAATTAGTAAATGCATGAAAAATATCAAATGAAGTCAGAAAGGATAGTAAATTGATGATGTGGCTTTGAATGGTGCATTTTGAACACACAAAAAGTCTGGAGTTCAAATAAGTCCAAGAAAATGAAATGCCTTCGTAACCGATGGGTTTCCATCCGAAACTCCGATACTTCGAAAGAGACAGTCCGTTTTGTACGCGAAGTGCATCCTGCTTTTGTCGTAACCCTCTCAAGTTTTTAACCGATGCTATGTGAGTGAAATGATGATACCATGCCAACTTTCAACCTTTTCAGACTTGATTTGAAGTGCTTTTGAATTTCAGGGTCATTAGGCTAAAAAAATCAGTAAATGCATGAAAAATATCAAATGAAGTCAGATAGGGTTGTAAATTGATGATGTGGCTTTGAATGGTGCATTTTGAACACACAAAAAGCCTGGAGTTAAATAAGTTAAAGAAAATGAAATGCCTTTTGTAACCGATGAGTTTCCGTCCAAAACCCAGATACTTTGAAAGATAAAGTCCGTTTTGTACGCGAAGTGCATCCTGCTTTTGTCGTAACCCTCTCAACTTTTTAGCACATGCTATCTGGGTGAAATGATGATATTATGCCAACTTTCAACCTTTTCAGACTTCATTTGAAGTGCTTTTCAATTTCAGGGTCATTTAGCTTAAAAAAAATCAGTAAATGCATGAAAAATATCAAATGAAGTCAGAAAGGGTTGAAAATTGATGATGTGGCTCTTAATGGTGCATTTTCAAGACACAAAAAGTCTGGAGTTCAAGTAAGTCGACGAAAATGAATTGCATTTCGTAACCGATGAGTTTTCATCCGAAACTCCGATACTTCGAAAGAGACTGTCCGTTTTGTACGCGAAGTGCATGCTGCTTTTGTCGTAACCCTCTCAACTTTTTAACACATGCTATGTGGGTGAAATGATCATACCATGCCAACTTTCAACCTTTTCAGACTTGATTTGAAGTGCTTTTCAATTTCAGGGTCATTTAGCTCAAAAAAATTCAGTAATTTCATGAAAAATATCAAAAGAAGTCAGATAGGGTTGAAAATTGATGATGTGGATTTGAATGGTGCATTTTGAACACACAAAAAGCCTGGAGTTCAAATAAGTCCAAGTAAATGAAATGCCTTTTGTAACCGATGAGTTTCCGTCCGAAACTCCGATACTTTGAAAGAGACTGTCTGTTTTGTACGCGAACTGCATCCTGCTTTTGTTGTAACCCTCTCAACTTTTTAGCACATGCTATGTGGGTGAAATGATTATAGCATGCCAACTTTCAACCTTTTCAGACTTCTTTTGAAGTGCTTTTCAATTTCAGGGTCATTTAGCTAAAAAAATCAGTAAATGCATGAAAAATATCAAGTGAAGTCAGATAGAGTTGAAAATTTATGATGTGGCCTTAATGGTGCATTTTGAACACACAAAAAGCCTGGAGTTCAAATAAGTTTAACAAAATGAAATGCCTTTTGTAACCGATGAGTTTCCGTCCGAAACCCCGATACTTCGAAAGAGACTGTCCGTTTTGTATGCAAAGTGCATCCTCCTTTTTCCATAACTCTCTCAACTTGTTAACACATGCTATGTGGGTGAAATGATGATACCATGCCAACTTTCAACCTTTTCAGACTTGATTTGAAGTTCTTTTCAATTTCAGGGTCATTTAGCTCAAAAAATCAGTAAATGCATGACAAATATCAAGTGATGTCAGATAGGGTTGAAAATTGATGATGTGGCTTTGAATGGTGCATTTTGAACGCACAAAAAGCCTGGAGTTGAAATAAGTTCAAGAAAATGAAATGTCGTTTGTAACCGATGAGTTTCCGTCCGAAACCCCGATACTACGAAAGACACTGTATGTTTTTTACGCGAAGTGCATCCTACTTTTTTCGTAACCCTCTTAACTTTTTCGCACATGCTATGCGGGTGAAATGATGATACCATAGCAACTTTCAACTTATTTAGACTTCATTTGAAGTGCTATTCAATTTTAGGGTCATTTAGCTCAAAGAAATTAGTAAATGCATGAAAAATATCAAATGAAGTCAGAAAGGATTGAAAATTGATGATGTGGCTTTGAATGGTGCATTTTGAACACACAAAAATTCTGGAGTTCAAATAAGTCCAAGAAAATGAAATGCCTTTCGGAACCGATGAGTTTCCATCCGAAACTCCGATACTTCGAAAGAGATTGTCCGTTTTGTACGCGAAGTGCATCCTGCTTTTGCCATAACCCTCTCAATTTTTTAGCACATGCTATGTGGGTGAAATGATGATACCATGCCAACTTTCAACCTTTTCAGACTTCATTTGAAGTGCTTTTCAATTTCAGGGTCATTTAGCTAAAAAAACACTAAATGCATGAAAAATATCAAGTCAAGTCAGATAGAGTTGAAAATTGATGATGTTGCTTTAATGGTGCATTTTGAACACAAAAAAGCCTGGAGTTCAAATAAGTTTAAGAAAATGAAATCCCTTTTGTAACCGATGAGTTTCCGTCCGAAACCCCGATACTTCGAAAGAGACTGTCCGTTTTGTACACGAAATGCATCCTGCTTTTGTCGTAACCCTCTCAACTTTTTAACACATGCTATGTGGGTGAAATGATGATACCATGCCAACTTTCAACCTTTTCAGACTTCTTTTGAAGTGCTTTTCAATTTCAGGGTCATTTAGCTAAAAAAATCAGTAAATGCATGAAAAATATCAAGTGAAGTCAGATAGGGTTGAAAATTTATGATGTGGCCTTAATGGTGCATTTTGAACACACAAAAAGCCTGGAGTTCAAATAAGTTTAAGAAAATGAAATGCCTTTTGTAACCGATGAGTTTCCGTACGAAACCCCGATACTTCGAAAGAGACTGTCCGTTTTGTATGCAAAGTGCATCCTCCTTTTTCCGTAACTCTCTCAACTTGTTAACACATGCTATGTGGGTGAAATGATGATACCATGCCAACTTTCAACCTTTTCAGACTTGATTTGAAGTGCTTTTCAATTTCATTGTCATTTAGCTCAAAAAATCAGTAAATGCATGACAAATATCAAGTGATGTCAGATAGGGTTGAAAATTGATGATGTGGCTTTGAATGGTGCATTTTGAACGCACAAAAAGCCTGGAGTTGAAATAAGTTCAAGAAAATGAAATGTCTTTTGTAACCGATGAGTTTCCGTCCGAAACCCCAATACTACGAAAGACACTGTATGTTTTGTACGCGAAGTGCATCCTACTTTTTTCGTAACCCTCTTAACTTTTTCGCACATGCTATGCGGGTGAAATGATGATACCATAGCAACTTTCAACTTTTTTAGACTTCATTTGAAGTGCTATTCAATTTTAGGGTCATTTAGCTCAAAGAAATTAGTAAATGCATGAAAAATATCAAATGAAGTCAGAAAGGATAGTAAATTGATGATGTGGCTTTGAATGGTGCATTTTGAACACACAAAAAGTCTGGAGTTCAAATAAGTCCAAGAAAATGAAATGCCTTTCGTAACCGATGGGTTTCCATCCAAAACTCCGATACTTCGAAAGAGACAGTCCGTTTTGTACGCGAAGTGCATCCTGCTTTTGTCGTAACCCTCTCAAGTTTTTAACACATGCTATGTGAGTGAAATGATGATACCATGCCAACTTTCAACCTTTTCAGACTTGATTTGAAGTGCTTTTGAATTTCAGGGTCATTAGGCTAAAAAAATCAGTAAATGCATGAAAAATATCAAATGAAGTCAGATAGGGTTGTAAATTGATGATGTGGCTTTGAATGGTGCATTTTGAACACACAAAAAGCCTGGAGTTAAATAAGTTAAAGAAAATGAAATGCCTTTTGTAACCGATGAGTTTCCGTCCAAAACCCAGATACTTTGAAAGATAATGTCCGTTTTGTATGCGAAGTGCATCCTGCTTTTGTCGTAACCCTCTCAACTTTTTAGCACATGCTATCTGGGTGAAATGATGATACTATGCCAACTTTCAACCATTTCAGACTTCATTTGAAGTGCTTTTCAATTTCAGGGTCATTTAGCTTAAAAAAATCAGTAAATGCATGAAAAATATCAAATGAAGTCAGAAAGGGTTGAAAATTGATGATGTGGCTCTTAATGGTGCAATTTCAAGACACAAAAAGTCTGGAGTTCAAGTAAGTCGACGAAAATGAAATGCATTTCGTAACCGATGAGTTTTCATCCGAAACTCCGATACTTCGAAAGAGACTGTCCGTTTTGTACGCGAAGTGCATGCTGCTTTTGTCGTAACCCTCTCAACTTTTTAACACATGCTATGTGGGTGAAATGATCATACCATGCCAACTTTCAACCTTTTCAGACTTGATTTGAAGTGCTTTTCAATTTCAGGGTCATTTAGCTCAAAAAAATTCAGTAATTTCATGAAAAATATCAAATGAAGTCAGATAGGGTTGAAAATTGATGATGTGGATTTGAATGGTGCATTTTGAACACACAAAAAGCCTGGAGTTCAAATAAGTCCAAGTAAATGAAATGCCTTTTGTAACCGATGAGTTTCCGTCCGGAACTCCGATACTTTGAAAGAGACTGTCTGTTTTGTACGCGAACTGCATCCTGCTTTTGTTGTAACCCTCTCAACTTTTTAGCACATGCTATGTGGGTGAAATGATGATACCATGCCAACTTTCAACCTTTTCAGACTTCTTTTGAAGTGCTTTTCAATTTCAGGGTCATTAGGCTTAAAAAATCAGTAAATGCATGAAAAATATCAAGTGAAGTCAGATAGGGTTGAAAATTTATGATGTGGCCTTAATGGTGCATTTTGAACACACAAAAAGCCTGGAGTTCAAATAAGTTTAAGAAAATGAAATGCCTTTTGTAACCGATGAGTTTCCGTCCGAAACCCCGATACTTCGAAAGAGACTGTCCGTTTTGTATGCAAAGTGCATCCTCCTTTTTCCGTAACTCTCTCAACTTGTTAACACATGCTATGTGGGTGAAATGATGATACCATGCCAACTTTCAACCTTTTCAGACTTGATTTGAAGTGCTTTTCAATTTCATTGTCATTTAGCTCAAAAAATCAGTAAATGCATGACAAATATCAAGTGATGTCAGATAGGGTTGAAAATTGATGATGTGGCTTTGAATGGTGCATTTTGAACGCACAAAAAGCCTGGAGTTGAAATAAGTTCAAGAAAATGAAATGACTTTTGTAACCGATGAGTTTCCGTCCGAAACCCCAATACTACGAAAGACACTGTATGTTTTGTACGCGAAGTGCATCCTACTTTTTTCGTAACCCTCTTAACTTTTTCGCACATGCTATGCGGGTGAAATGATGATACCATAGCAACTTTCAACTTTTTTAGACTTCATTTGAAGTGCTATTCAATTTTAGGGTCATTTAGCTCAAAGAAATTAGTAAATGCATGAAAAATATCAAATGAAGTCAGAAAGGATAGTAAATTGATGATGTGGCTTTGAATGGTGCATTTTGAACACACAAAAAGTCTGGAGTTCAAATAAGTCCAAGAAAATGAAATGCCTTCGTAACCGATGGGTTTCCATCCGAAACTCCGATACTTCGAAAGAGACAGTCCGTTTTGTACGCGAAGTGCATCCTGCTTTTGTCGTAACCCTCTCAAGTTTTTAACACATGCTATGTGAGTGAAATGATGATACCATGCCAACTTTCAACCTTTTCAGACTTGATTTGAAGTGCTTTTGAATTTCAGGGTCATTAGGCTAAAAAATCAGTAAATGCATGAAAAATATCAAATGAAGTCAGATAGGGTTGTAAATTGATGATGTGGCTTTGAATGGTGCATTTTGAACACACAAAAAGCCTGGAGTTAAATAAGTTAAAGAAAATGAAATGCCTTTTGTAACCGATGAGTTTCCGTCCAAAACCCAGATACTTTGAAAGATAAAGTCCGTTTTGTACGCGAAGTGCATCCTGCTTTTGTCGTAACCCTCTCAACTTTTTAGCACATGCTATCTGGGTGAAATGATGATACTATGCCAACTTTCAACCTTTTCAGACTTCATTTGAAGTGCTTTTCAATTTCAGGGTCATTTAGCTTAAAAAAAATCAGTAAATGCATGAAAAATATCAAATGAAGTCAGAAAGGGTTGAAAATTGATGATGTGGCTCTTAATGGTGCATTTTCAAGACACAAAAAGTCTGGAGTTCAAGTAAGTCGACGAAAATGAATTGCATTTCGTAACCGATGAGTTTTCATCCGAAACTCCGATACTTCGAAAGAGACTGTCTGTTTTGTACGCGAAGTGCATGCTGCTTTTGTCGTAACCCTCTCAACTTTTTAACACATGCTATGTGGGTGAAATGATCATACCATGCCAACTTTCAACCTTTTCAGACTTGATTTGAAGTGCTTTTCAATTTCAGGGTCATTTAGCTCAAAAAAATTCAGTAATTTCATGAAAAATATCAAAAGAAGTCAGATAGGGTTGAAAATTGATGATGTGGATTTGAATGGTGCATTTTGAACACACAAAAAGCCTGGAGTTCAAATAAGTCCATGTAAATGAAATGCCTTTTGTAACCGATGAGTTTCCGTCCGAAACTCCGATACTTTGAAAGAGACTGTCTGTTTTGTACGCGAACTGCATCCTGCTTTTGTTGTAACCCTCTCAACTTTTTAGCACATGCTATGTGGGTGAAATGATTATAGCATGCCAACTTTCAACCTTTTCAGACTTCTTTTGAAGTGCTTTTCAATTTCAGGGTCATTTAGCTAAAAAAATCAGTAAATGCATGAAAAATATCAAGTGAAGTCAGATAGAGTTGAAAATTTATGATGTGGCCTTAATGGTGCATTTTGAACACACAAAAAGCCTGGAGTTCAAATAAGTTTAACAAAATGAAATGCCTTTTGTAACCGATGAGTTTCCGTCCGAAACCCCGATACTTCGAAAGAGACTGTCCGTTTTGTATGCAAAGTGCATCCTCCTTTTTCCATAACTCTCTCAACTTGTTAACACATGCTATGTGGGTGAAATGATGATACCATGCCAACTTTCAACCTTTTCAGACTTGATTTGAAGTTCTTTTCAATTTCAGGGTCATTTAGCTCAAAAAATCAGTAAATGCATGACAAATATCAAGTGATGTTAGATAGGGTTGAAAATTGATGATGTGGCTTTGAATGGTGCATTTTGAACGCACAAAAAGCCTGGAGTTGAAATAAGTTCAAGAAAATGAAATGTCGTTTGTAACCGATGAGTTTCCGTCCGAAACCCCGATACTACGAAAGACACTGTATGTTTTTTACGCGAAGTGCATCCTACTTTTTTCGTAACCCTCTTAACTTTTTCGCACATGCTATGCGGGTGAAATGATGATACCATAGCAACTTTCAACTTTTTTAGACTTCATTTGTAGTGCTATTCAATTTTAGGGTCATTTAGCTCAAAGAAATTAGTAAATGCATGAAAAATATCAAATGAAGTCAGAAAGGATTGAAAATTGATGATGTGGCTTTGAATGGTGCATTTTGAACACACAAAAATTCTGGAGTTCAAATAAGTCCAAGAAAATGAAATGCCTTTCGGAACCGATGAGTTTCCATCCGAAACTCCGATACTTCGAAAGAGATTGTCCGTTTTGTACGCGAAGTGCATCCTGCTTTTGCCATAACCCTCTCAATTTTTTAGCACATGCTATGTGGGTGAAATGATGATACCATGCCAACTTTCAACCTTTTAAGACTTCATTTGAAGTGCTTTTCAATTTCAGGGTCATTTAGCTAAAAAAACACTAAATGCATGAAAAATATCAAGTCAAGTCAGATAGAGTTGAAAATTGATGATGTTGCTTTAATGGTGCATTTTGAACACAAAAAAGCCTGGAGTTCAAATAAGTTTAAGAAAATGAAATCCCTTTTGTAACCGATGAGTTTCCGTCCGAAACCCCGATACTTCGAAAGAGACTGTCCGTTTTGTACACGAAATGCATCCTGCTTTTGTCGTAACCCTCTCAACTTTTTAACACATGCTATGTGGGTGAAATTATGATACCATGCCAACTTTCAACCTTTTCAGACTTGATTTGAAGTGCTTTTCAATTTCAGGGTCATTTAGCTAAAAAATCAGTAAACGCATGAAAAATATCAAATGAAGTAAGATAGGGTTGAAAATTGATGATGTGGCTTTGAATGGTGTATTTTGAACACACAAAAATCCTGGAGTTCAAATACGTTAAAGAACATGAAATGCCTTTTGTAACCGATGAGTTTCCGTCCGAAACCCCGATATTTCAAAAGAGACTGTCCGTTTTGTACGCGAAGTGCATCCTGCTTTTGCCGTAACCCTCTTAACTTTTTCGCACATGCTATGCGGGTCAATGATGATACCATGCCAACTTTCAACTTTCTCACACTTCATTTGAAGTGCTTTTCAATTACAGGGTCATTTAGCTCAAAAAAATCAGTAAATGCATGAAAAATATCAAATGAAGTCAGAAAGGGTTGAAAATTGATGATGTGGCTTTTAATGGTGCATTTTGAACACACAAAAAGTCTGGAGTTCAAATAAGTCCAAGAAAATGAAATGCCTTTCGTAACCGATGGGTTTCCATCCGAAACTCCGATACTTCGAAAGAGACAGTCCGTTTTGTACGCGAAGTGCATCCTGCTTTTGTCGTTACCCTCTCAAGTTTTTAACACATGCTATGTGGGTGAAATGATGATACCATGCCAACTTTCAACCTTTTCAGACTTGATTTGAAGTGCTTTTGAATTTCAGGGTCATTGGGCTAAAAAAATCAGTAAATGCATGAAAACTATCAAATGAAGTCAGATAGGGTTGAAAATTGATGATGTGGCTTTCAAGGGTGCATTTTGAACACACAAAAAGCCTGGAGTTAAATAAGTTAAAGGAAATGAAATGCCTTTTGTAACCGATGAGTTTCCGTCCGAAACCCAGATACTTTGAAAGATAATGTCCGTTTTGTACGCGAAGTGCATCCTGCTTTTGTCGTAACCCTCTCAACTTTTTAGCACATGCTATCTCGGTGAAATGATGATACTATGCCAACCTTCAACCTTTTCAGACTTCATTTGAAGTGCTTTTCAATTTCAGGGTCATTTTGTTGGAAATATGCCCTAGAGGCAATAATAAATTAGTTATTATCATATTTCCTTGTTCATGATAATCGTTTATTATCCATGCTATAATTGTATTGATCGGAGACTTAAATGCATGTGTGGATACATAGACAAAACCATGTCCCTAGTATGCCTCTAATGGACTAGCTCGTTGATCAAAGGATGGTTAAGGTTTCCTAGCCATGGACATGAGATGTCATTTGATAACGGGATCACATCATTAGGAGAATGATGTGATGGATAAGACCCAAACTACAAACATAGCATATGGTCGTGTCAGTTTATTGCTACTGTTTTCTGCATGTCAAGTATATGTTCCTATGACCATGAGATCATGCAACTCACGGATATCGGAGGAGTGCCTTGTGTGTATCAAACGTCGCAACGTAAATGGGTGACTATAAAGGTGCTCTACAGGTATCTCCGATGGTGTCTGTTGAGTTGGCATGGATCGAGACTGGGATTTGTTACTCCGTGTAACGGAGAGGTATCTCGGGGCCCACTCGGTAATGCAACATCACAATAAGCCTTGCAAGCGATGTGACTAATTGTTAGTTGCGGGATCTTGTATTACGGAACGAGTAAAGAGACTAGCCGGTAACGAGGTTGAACTAGGTATGGAGATACCGACGATCGAATCTCGGGCAAGTAACATACCGAAGAACAAAGGGAACGTTATACGGGATTAACTGAATCCTTGACATAGAGGTTCGACCGATAAAGAGGCTGTCCGTTTTGTACGCAAAGTGCATCCTGCTTTTGCCGTAACCCTCTCAACTTTTTAACACATGCTATGTGGGTGAAATGATGATACCATGCCAACTTTCAACCTTTTCAGACTTCTTTTGAAGTGCTTTTCAATTTCAGGGTCATTTAGCTATAAAAATCAGTAAATGCATGAAAAATATCAAGTGAAGTCAGATAGAGTTGAAAATTTATGATGTGGCCTTAATGGTGCATTTTGAACACACAGAGCCTGGAGTTCAAATAAGTTTAAGAAAATGAAATGCCTTTTGTAACCGATGAGTTTCCGTCCGAAACCCCGATACTTCGAAAGAGACTGTCCGTTTTGTATGCAAAGTGCATCCTCCTTTTTCCGTAACTCTCTCAACTTGTTAACACATGCTATGTGGGTGAAATGATGATACCGTGCCAGCTTTCAACCTTTCCAGACTTGATTTGAAGTGCTTTTCAATTTCATTGTCATTTAGCTCAAAAAATCAGTAAATGCATGACAAATATCAAGTGATGTCAGATAGGGTTGAAAATTGATGATGTGGCTTTGAATGGTGCATTTTGAACGCACAAAAAGCCTGGAGTTGAAATAAGTTCAAGAAAATGAAATGTCTTTTGTAACCGATGAGTTTCCGTCCGAAACTCCGAAACTACGAAAGAGACTGTCCGTTGTGTACGCGAAGTGCATCCTGCTTTTGCCGTAACCCTCTCAACTTTTTAGCACATGCTATGTGTGTGAAATGATGATACCATGCCAACTTTCAACCTTTTCAGACTTCATTTGAAGTGCTTTTCAATTTTAGGGTCATTTAGCTAAAAAAATCAGTAAATGCACGAAAAATATCAAGTGAAGTCAGATAGAGTTGAAAATTGATGATGAGGCCTTGAATGGTGCATTTTGAACACACAAAAAGTCTGGAGTTCAAATAAGTCCAAGAAAATGAAATGCCTTTCGGAACCGATGAGTTTCCATCCGAAACTCCGATACTTCGAAAGAGACTGTCCGTTTTGTACGCGAAGTGCATCCTGCTTTTGTCGTAACCCTCTCAACGTTTTAACACATGCTATGTGGGTGAAATGATGATACCATGCCAACTTTCAACCTTTTCAGACATCATTTGAAGTGCTTTTGAATTTCCGGGTCATTAGGCTACAAAAATTCAGTAATTTCATGAAAAATATCAAATGAAGTCAGATAGGGTTGAAAATTGATGATGTGGATTTGAATGGTGCATTTTGAACACGCAAAAAGCCTGGAGTTCAAATAAGTCCAAGTAAATGAAATGCCTTTTGTAACCGATGAGTTTCCGTCCGAAACTCCGATACTTTGAAAGAGACTGTCCGTTTTGTACGCGAACTGCATCCTACTTTTGTCGTAACCCTCTCAACTTTTTAGCACATGCTATGTGGGTGAAATGATGATACCATGCCAACTTTCAACCTTTTCAGACTTCTTTCGAAGTGCTTTTCAATTTCAGGGTCATTTAGCTAAAAAAATCAGTAAATGCATGAAAAATATCAAATGAAGTCAGATAGAGTTGAAAATTTATGATGTGGCCTTAATGGTGCATTTTGAACACACAAAAAGCCTGGAGTTCAAATAAGTCCACGAAAATGAAATGCCTTTCGTAACTGATGAGTTTCCGTCCGAAACTCTCATACTTCGAAAGAGACTATCCGTTTTGTACGCGAAGTGCATCCTGCTTTTGTCGTAACCCTCTCAACTTTTTAACACATGCTATGTGGATGAAATGATGATACCATGCCAACTTTCAACCTTTTCAGACTTCTTTTGAAGTGCTTTTCAATTTCAGGGTCATTTAGCTAAAAAAATCAGTAAATGCATGAAAAATATCAAGTGAAGTCAGATAGAGTTGAAAATTTATGATGTGGATTTAATGGTGCATTTTGAACACACAAAAATCCTGGAGTTCAAATAAGTTTAAGAAAATGAAATGGCTTTTGTAACCGCTGAGTTTCCGTCCGAAACCCCGATACTTCGAAAGAGACTGTCCGTTTTGTATGCGAAGTGCGTCCTCCTTTTTCCGTAACTCTCTCAACTTGTTAAAACATGCTATGTGGGCGAAATGATGATACCATGCCAAGTTTCAACCTTTTCAGACTTCATTTGAAGTGCTTTTCTATTGCAGGGTCATTTAGCTCAAATAAATCAGTAAATGCATGAAAAATACCAAATGAAGTCAGATAGGGTTGAAAATTGATGATGTGGCTTTGAATGGTGCATTTTGAACGCACAAAAAGCCTGGAATTGAAATAAGTTCAAGAAAATGAAATGCCTTTTGTAACCGATGAGTTTCCGTCCGAAACCCCGATACTTCGAAAGAGAGTGTCTGTTTTGTACACGAAGTGCATCCTACTTTTGTCGTAACCCTCTTAACTTTTTCGCACATGCTATGCGGGTGAAATGATGATACCATAGCAACTTTCAACTTTTTCAGACTTCATTTGAAGTGCTTTTCAATTTTAGGGTCATTTAGCTCAAAGAAATCAGTAAATGCATGAAAAATATCAAATGAAGTCAGAAAGGATTGAAATTTGATGATGTGGCTTTGAATGGTGCATTTTGAATAGACAAAAAGCCTAGAGTTCAACTAAGTCCAAGAAAATGAAATGCCTTTCGTAACCGATGAGTTTCCATCCGAAACTCCGATACTTCGAAAGAGACTGTCCGTTGTGTACGCGAAGTGCATCCTGCTTTTGCCGTAACCCTCTCAACTTTTTAGCACATGCTATGTGTGTGAAATGATGATACCATGCCAACTTTCAACCTTTTTAGACTTCATTTGAAGTGCTTTTCAATTTTAGGGTCATTTAGCTAAAAAAATCAGTAAATGCACGAAAAATATCAAGTGAAGTCAGATAGAGTTGAAAATTGATGATGAGGCTCTGAATGGTGCATTTTGAACACACAAAAAGCCTGGAGTTCAAATCAGTCCAAGAAAATGAAATGCCTTTCGGAACCAATGAGTTTCCATCCGAAACTCCGATACTTCGAAAGAGACTGTCCGTTTTGTACGCGAAGTGCATCCTGCTTTTGCCGTAACCCTCTTAACTTTTTCGCACATGCTATGCGGGTGAAATGATGATACCATGCCAACTTTCAACTTTTTCAGACTTCATTTGAAGTGCTTTTCAATTTCAGGGTCATTTAGCTAAAAAAATCAGTAAATGCATGAAAAATATCAAGCGAAGTCAGATAGAGTTGAAAATTGATGATGTTGCTTTAATGGTGCATTTTGAACACAAAAAAGGCTGGAGTTGAAATAAGTTAAAGAACATGAAATGCCTTTTGTAACCGATGAGTTTCCGTCTGAAACCCCGATATTTCGAAAGAAACTGTCCGTTTTGCACGCGAGGTGCATTCTGCTTTTGCCGTAACCCTCTTAACTTTTTCGCACATGCTATGCGGGTGAAATGATGATACCATGCCAACTTTCAACTTTTTCAGACTTCATTTGAAGTGCTTTTCAATTTCAGGGTCATTTAGCTCAAAAAAATCAGTAAATGCATGAAAAATATCAAATGAAGTCAGAAAGGGTTGAAAATTGGTGATGTGGCTTTTAATGGTGCATTTTGAACACACAAAAAGTCTGGAGTTCAAATAAGTCCAAGAAAAGGAAATGCCTTTCGTAACCGATGGGTTTCCATCCGAAACTCCGATACTTCGAAAGAGACAGTCCGTTATGTACGCGAAGTGCATCCTGCTTTTGTCGTAACCCTCTCAAGTTTTTAACACATGCTATGTGGGTGAAATGATGATACCATGCCAACTTTCACCCTTTTCAGACTTGATTTGAAGTGCTTTTGAATTTCAGGGTCATTAGGCTAAAAAAATCAGTAAATGCATGAAAAATATCAAATGAAGTCAGATAGGGTTGAAAATTGATGATTTGGTTTGAATGGTGCATTTTGAACACGCAAAAAGCCTGGAGTTAAATAAGTTAAAGAAAATGAAATGCCTTTTGTAACCGATGAGTTTCCGTCCGAAACCCAGATACTTTGAAAGATAATGTCCGTTTTGTACGCGAAGTGCATCCTTCTTTTGTCGTAACCCTCTCAACTTTTTAGCACATGCTATCTGGGCGAAATGATGATACTATGCCAACTTTCAACCTTTTCAGACTACATTTGAAGTGCTTTTCAATTTCAGGGTCATTTAGCTCAAAAAAATCAGTAAATGCATGAAAAATATCAAATGAAGTCAAAAAGGGTTGAAAATCGATGATGTGGCTTTTAATGGTGCATTTTCAAGACACAAAAAGTCTGGAGTTCAAATAATACCACGAAAATGAAATGCCTTTCGTAACCGATGAGTTTTCATCCGAAACTCCGATAATTCAAAAGAGACTATCCGTTTTGTACGCGAAGTGCATCCTGCTTTTGTCGTAACCCTCTCAACTTTTTAACACATGCTATGTGGGTGAAATGATCATACCATGCCAACTTTCAACCTTTTCAGACTTGATTTGAAGTGCTTTTCAATTTCAGGGTCATTTAGCTCAAAACAAAATCAGTAAATGCATGAAAAATATCAAATGAAGTCAGATAGGGTTGAAAATTGATGATGTGGATTTGAATGGTGCATTTTGAACACACAAAAAGCCTGGTGTTCAGATAAGTCCAAGTAAATGAAATGCCTTTTGTAACCGATGAGTTTCCGTCCGAAACTCCGATACTTCGAAAGAGACTGTCCGTTTTGTACGCGAAGTGCATCCTGCTTTTGTCATAACCCTCTCTACTTTTTAGCACATGCTGTGTGGGTGAAATGATGATACCATGCCAACTTTCAACTTTTTCAGACTTCATTTGAAGTGCTTTTCAAATTCAGGGTCATTTAGCTCAAAAAAAATCAGTAAATGCATGAAAAATATCAAATTGAGTCAGAAAGGGTTGAAAATTGATGATGTGGCTTTGAATGGTGCATTATGAACACACAAAAAGCCTGGAGTTCAAATAAGTTAAAGAAAATGAAATGCCTTTTGTAACCGATGAGTTTCCATACGAAACTCCGATACTTCGAAAGAGGTTGTCCGTTTTGTACGTGACGTGCATCCTGCTTTTGCTGTAACCCTCTCAACTTTTTAACACATGCTATGTGGGTGAAATGATGATACCATGCCAACTTTCAACCTTTTCAGACTTCTTTTGAAGTGCTTTTCAATTTCAGGGTCATTTAGCTAAAAAAATCAGTAAATGCATGAAAAATATCAAGTGAAGTCAGATAGAGTTGAAAATTTATGATGTGGATTTAATGGTGCATTTTGAACACACAAAAAGCCTAGAGTTCAAATAAGTTTAAGAAAATGAAATGCCTTTTGTAACCGATGAGTTTCCGTCCGTAACCCCGATACTTCGAAACAGACTGTCCGTTTTGTATGCGAAGTGCGTCCTCCTTTTTTCATAACTCTCTCAACTTGTTAACACGTGCTATGTGGGTGAAATGATGATACCATGCCAACTTTCAACCTTTTCAGACTTCATTTGAAGTGCTTTTCAATTTCAGGGTCATTTAGCTCAAATAAATCAGTAAATGCATGAAAAATACCAAATGAAGTCAGATAGGGTTGAAAATTGATGATGTGGCTTTGAATGGTGCATTTTGAACGCACAAAAAGCCTGGAGTTGAAATAAGTTCAAGAAAATGAAATGCCTTTTGTAACCGATGAGTTTCCGTCTGAAACCCCGATACTTCGGAAGAGACTATCTGTTTTGTACACGAAGTGCATCCTTCTTTTGTCGTAACCCTCTTAACTTTTTCGCACATGCTATGCGGGTGAAATGATGATACCATAGCAACTTTCAACTTTTTCAGACTTCATTTGAAGTGCTTTTCAATTTTAGGGTCATTTAGCTCAAAGAAATCAGTAAATGCATGAAAAATATCAAATGAAGTCAGAAAGGATTGAAATTTGATGATGTGGCTTTGAATGGTGCATTTTGAACAGACAAAAAGCCTGGAGTTCAACTAAGTCCAAGAAAATGAAATGCCTTTCGTAACCGATGAGTTTCCATCCGAAACTCCGATACTTCGAAAGAGACAGTCCGTTGTGTACGCGAAGTGCATCCTGCTTTTGCCGTAACCCTCTCAACTTTTTAGCACATGCTATGTGTGTGAAATGATGATACCATGCCAACTTTCAACCTTTTCAGACATCATTTGAAGTGCTTTTGAATTTCCGGGTCATTAGGCTACAAAAATTCAGTAATTTCATGAAAAATATCAAATGAAGTCAGATAGGGTTGAAAATTGATGATGTGGATTTGAATGGTGCATTTTGAACACGCAAAAAGCCTGGAGTTCAAATAAGTCCAAGTAAATGAAATGCCTTTTGTAACCGATGAGTTTCCGTCCGAAACTCCGATACTTTGAAAGAGACTGTCCGTTTTGTACGCGAACTGCATCCTACTTTTGTCGTAACCCTCTCAACTTTTTAGCACATGCTATGTGGGTGAAATGATGATACCATGCCAACTTTCAACCTTTTCAGACTTCTTTCGAAGTGCTTTTCAATTTCAGGGTCATTTAGCTAAAAAAATCAGTAAATGCATGAAAAATATCAAATGAAGTCAGATAGAGTTGAAAATTTATGATGTGGCCTTAATGGTGCATTTTGAACACACAAAAAGCCTGGAGTTCAAATAAGTCCACGAAAATGAAATGCCTTTCGTAACTGATGAGTTTCCGTCCGAAACTCTCATACTTCGAAAGAGACTATCCGTTTTGTACGCGAAGTGCATCCTGCTTTTGTCGTAACCCTCTCAACTTTTTAACACATGCTATGTGGGTGAAATGATGATACCATGCCAACTTTCAACCTTTTCAGACTTCTTTTGAAGTGCTTTTCAATTTCAGGGTCATTTAGCTAAAAAAATCAGTAAATGCATGAAAAATATCAAGTGAAGTCAGATAGAGTTGAAAATTTATGATGTGGATTTAATGGTGCATTTTGAACACACAAAAATCCTGGAGTTCAAATAAGTTTAAGAAAATGAAATGGCTTTTGTAACCGCTGAGTTTCCGTCCGAAACCCCGATACTTCGAAAGAGACTGTCCGTTTTGTATGCGAAGTGCGTCCTCCTTTTTCCGTAACTCTCTCAACTTGTTAAAACATGCTATGTGGGCGAAATGATGATACCATGCCAAGTTTCAACCTTTTCAGACTTCATTTGAAGTGCTTTTCTATTGCAGGGTCATTTAGCTCAAATAAATCAGTAAATGCATGAAAAATACCAAATGAAGTCAGATAGGGTTGAAAATTGATGATGTGGCTTTGAATGGTGCATTTTGAACGCACAAAAAGCCTGGAATTGAAATAAGTTCAAGAAAATGAAATGCCTTTTGTAACCGATGAGTTTCCGTCCGAAACCCCGATACTTCGAAAGAGAGTGTCTGTTTTGTACACGAAGTGCATCCTACTTTTGTCGTAACCCTCTTAACTTTTTCGCACATGCTATGCGGGTGAAATGATGATACCATAGCAACTTTCAACTTTTTCAGACTTCATTTGAAGTGCTTTTCAATTTTAGGGTCATTTAGCTCAAAGAAATCAGTAAATGCATGAAAAATATCAAATGAAGTCAGAAAGGATTGAAATTTGATGATGTGGCTTTGAATGGTGCATTTTGAATAGACAAAAAGCCTAGAGTTCAACTAAGTCCAAGAAAATGAAATGCCTTTCGTAACCGATGAGTTTCCATCCGAAACTCCGATACTTCGAAAGAGACTGTCCGTTGTGTACGCGAAGTGCATCCTGCTTTTGCCGTAACCCTCTCAACTTTTTAGCACATGCTATGTGTGTGAAATGATGATACCATGCCAACTTTCAACCTTTTTAGACTTCATTTGAAGTGCTTTTCAATTTTAGGGTCATTTAGCTAAAAAAATCAGTAAATGCACGAAAAATATCAAGTGAAGTCAGATAGAGTTGAAAATTGATGATGAGGCTCTGAATGGTGCATTTTGAACACACAAAAAGCCTGGAGTTCAAATCAGTCCAAGAAAATGAAATGCCTTTCGGAACCAATGAGTTTCCATCCGAAACTCCGATACTTCGAAAGAGACTGTCCGTTTTGTACGCGAAGTGCATCCTGCTTTTGCCGTAACCCTCTTAACTTTTTCGCACATGCTATGCGGGTGAAATGATGATACCATGCCAACTTTCAACTTTTTCAGACTTCATTTGAAGTGCTTTTCAATTTCAGGGTCATTTAGCTAAAAAAATCAGTAAATGCATGAAAAATATCAAGCGAAGTCAGATAGAGTTGAAAATTGATGATGTTGCTTTAATGGTGCATTTTGAACACAAAAAAGGCTGGAGTTGAAATAAGTTAAAGAACATGAAATGCCTTTTGTAACCGATGAGTTTCCGTCTGAAACCCCGATATTTCGAAAGAAACTGTCCGTTTTGCACGCGAGGTGCATTCTGCTTTTGCCGTAACCCTCTTAACTTTTTCGCACATGCTATGCGGGTGAAATGATGATACCATGCCAACTTTCAACTTTTTCAGACTTCATTTGAAGTGCTTTTCAATTTCAGGGTCATTTAGCTCAAAAAAATCAGTAAATGCATGAAAAATATCAAATGAAGTCAGAAAGGGTTGAAAATTGGTGATGTGGCTTTTAATGGTGCATTTTGAACACACAAAAAGTCTGGAGTTCAAATAAGTCCAAGAAAAGGAAATGCCTTTCGTAACCGATGGGTTTCCATCCGAAACTCCGATACTTCGAAAGAGACAGTCCGTTATGTACGCGAAGTGCATCCTGCTTTTGTCGTAACCCTCTCAAGTTTTTAACACATGCTATGTGGGTGAAATGATGATACCATGCCAACTTTCACCCTTTTCAGACTTGATTTGAAGTGCTTTTGAATTTCAGGGTCATTAGGCTAAAAAAATCAGTAAATGCATGAAAAATATCAAATGAAGTCAGATAGGGTTGAAAATTGATGATTTGGTTTGAATGGTGCATTTTGAACACGCAAAAAGCCTGGAGTTAAATAAGTTAAAGAAAATGAAATGCCTTTTGTAACCGATGAGTTTCCGTCCGAAACCCAGATACTTTGAAAGATAATGTCCGTTTTGTACGCGAAGTGCATCCTTCTTTTGTCGTAACCCTCTCAACTTTTTAGCACATGCTATCTGGGCGAAATGATGATACTATGCCAACTTTCAACCTTTTCAGACTACATTTGAAGTGCTTTTCAATTTCAGGGTCATTTAGCTCAAAAAAATCAGTAAATGCATGAAAAATATCAAATGAAGTCAAAAAGGGTTGAAAATCGATGATGTGGCTTTTAATGGTGCATTTTCAAGACACAAAAAGTCTGGAGTTCAAATAATACCACGAAAATGAAATGCCTTTCGTAACCGATGAGTTTTCATCCGAAACTCCGATAATTCGAAAGAGACTATCCGTTTTGTACGCGAAGTGCATCCTGCTTTTGTCGTAACCCTCTCAACTTTTTAACACATGCTATGTGGGTGAAATGATCATACCATGCCAACTTTCAACCTTTTCAGACTTGATTTGAAGTGCTTTTCAATTTCAGGGTCATTTAGCTCAAAACAAAATCAGTAAATGCATGAAAAATATCAAATGAAGTCAGATAGGGTTGAAAATTGATGATGTGGATTTGAATGGTGCATTTTGAACACACAAAAAGCCTGGTGTTCAGATAAGTCCAAGTAAATGAAATGCCTTTTGTAACCGATGAGTTTCCGTCCGAAACTCCGATACTTCGAAAGAGACTGTCCGTTTTGTACGCGAAGTGCATCCTGCTTTTGTCATAACCCTCTCTACTTTTTAGCACATGCTGTGTGGGTGAAATGATGATACCATGCCAACTTTCAACTTTTTCAGACTTCATTTGAAGTGCTTTTCAAATTCAGGGTCGTTTAGCTCAAAAAAAATCAGTAAATGCATGAAAAATATCAAATTGAGTCAGAAAGGGTTGAAAATTGATGATGTGGCTTTGAATGGTGCATTATGAACACACAAAAAGCCTGGAGTTCAAATAAGTTAAAGAAAATGAAATGCCTTTTGTAACCGATGAGTTTCCATACGAAACTCCGATACTTCGAAAGAGGTTGTCCGTTTTGTACGTGACGTGCATCCTGCTTTTGCTGTAACCCTCTCAACTTTTTAACACATGCTATGTGGGTGAAATGATGATACCATGCCAACTTTCAACCTTTTCAGACTTCTTTTGAAGTGCTTTTCAATTTCAGGGTCATTTAGCTAAAAAAATCAGTAAATGCATGAAAAATATCAAGTGAAGTCAGATAGAGTTGAAAATTTATGATGTGGATTTAATGGTGCATTTTGAACACACAAAAAGCCTAGAGTTCAAATAAGTTTAAGAAAATGAAATGCCTTTTGTAACCGATGAGTTTCCGTCCGTAACCCCGATACTTCGAAACAGACTGTCCGTTTTGTATGCGAAGTGCGTCCTCCTTTTTTCATAACTCTCTCAACTTGTTAACACGTGCTATGTGGGTGAAATGATGATACCATGCCAACTTTCAACCTTTTCAGACTTCATTTGAAGTGCTTTTCAATTTCAGGGTCATTTAGCTCAAATAAATCAGTAAATGCATGAAAAATACCAAATGAAGTCAGATAGGGTTGAAAATTGATGATGTGGCTTTGAATGGTGCATTTTGAACGCACAAAAAGCCTGGAGTTGAAATAAGTTCAAGAAAATGAAATGCCTTTTGTAACCGATGAGTTTCCGTCTGAAACCCCGATACTTCGGAAGAGACTATCTGTTTTGTACACGAAGTGCATCCTTCTTTTGTCGTAACCCTCTTAACTTTTTCGCACATGCTATGCGGGTGAAATGATGATACCATAGCAACTTTCAACTTTTTCAGACTTCATTTGAAGTGCTTTTCAATTTTAGGGTCATTTAGCTCAAAGAAATCAGTAAATGCATGAAAAATATCAAATGAAGTCAGAAAGGATTGAAATTTGATGATGTGGCTTTGAATGGTGCATTTTGAACAGACAAAAAGCCTGGAGTTCAACTAAGTCCAAGAAAATGAAATGCCTTTCGTAACCGATGAGTTTCCATCCGAAACTCCGATACTTCGAAAGAGACAGTCCGTTGTGTACGCGAAGTGCATCCTGCTTTTGCCGTAACCCTCTCAACTTTTTAGCACATGCTATGTGTGTGAAATGATGATACCATGCCAACTTTCAACCTTTTCAGACTTCATTTGAAGTGCTTTTCAATTTTAGGGTCATTTAGCTAAAAAAATCAGTAAATGCACGAAAAATATCAAGTGAAGTCAGATAGAGTTGAAAATTGATGATGAGGCCTTGAATGGTGCATTTTGAACACACAAAAAGTCTGGAGTTCAAATAAGTCCAAGAAAATGAAATGCCTTTCGGAACCGATGAGTTTCCATCCGAAACTCCGATACTTCGAAAGAGACTGTCCGTTTTGTACGCGAAGTGCATCCTGCTTTTGCCGTAACCCTCTCAACGTTTTAGCACATGCTATGTGGGTGAAATGATGATACCATGCCAACTTTCAACCTTTTCAGACTTCATTTGAAGTGCTTTTCAATTTCAGGGTCATTTAGCTAAAAAAATCAGTAAATGCATGAAAAATATCAAGCGACGTCGGATAGAGTTGAAAATTGATGATGTTGCTTTAATGGTGCATTTTGAACACAAAAAAGGCTGGAGTTAAAATAAGTTAAAGAACATGAAATGCCTTTTGTAACCGATGAGTTTCCGTCTGAAACCCCGATATTTCGAAAGAGACTGTCCGTTTTGTACGCAAAGTGCATTCTGCTTTTGCCGTAACCCTCTTAACTTTTTCGCACATGCTATGCGGGTGAAATGATGATACCATGCCAACTTTCAACTTTTTCAGACTTCGTTTGAAGTGCTTTTCAATTTCAGGGTCATTTAGCTCAAAAAAATCAGTAAATGCATGAAAAATATAAAATGAAGTCAGAAAGGGTTGAAAATTGATGATGTGGCTTTTAATGGTGCATTTTGAACACACAAAAAGTCTGGAGTTCAAATAAGTCCAAGAAAAGGAAATGCCTTTCGTAACCGATGGGTTTCCATCCGAAACTCCGATACTTCGAAAGAGACAGTCCGTTATGTACGCGAAGTGCATCCTGCTTTTGTCGTAACCCTCTCAAGTTTTTAACACATGCTATGTGGGTGAAATGATGATACGATGCCAACTTTCACCCTTTTCAGACTTGATTTGAAGTGCTTTTGAATTTCAGGGTCATTAGGCTAAAAAAATCAGTAAATGCATGAAAAATATCAAATGAAGTCAGATAGGGTTGAAAATTGATGATGTGACTTTGAATGGTGCATTTTGAACACGCAAAAAGCCTGGAGTTAAATAAGTTAAAGAAAATGAAATGCCTTTTGTAACCGATGAGTTTCCGTCCGAAACCCAGATACTTTGAAAGATAATGTCCGTTTTGTACGCGAAGTGCATCCTGCTTTTGTCGTAACCCTCTCAACTTTTTAGCACATGCTATCTGGGTGAAATGATGATACTATGCCAACTTTCAACCTTTTCACACTTCATTTGAAGTGCTTTTCAATTTCAGGGTCATTTAGCTCAAAAAAATCAGTAAATGCATGAAAACTATCAAATGAAGTCAAAAAGGGTTGAAAATTGATGGTGTGGCTTTTAATGGTGCATTTTCAAGACACAAAAAGTCTGGAGTTCAAATAAGTCCACGAAAATGAAATGCCTTTCGTAACCGATGAGTTTTCATCCGAAACTCCGATACTTCGAAAGAGACTATCCGTTTTGTACGCGAAGTGCATCCTGCTTTTGTCGTAACCCTCTCAACTTTTTAACACATGCTATGTGGGTGAAATGATCATACCATGCCAACTTTCAACCTTTTCAGACTTGATTTGAAGTGCTTTTCAATTTCAGGGTCATTTATCTCAAAACAAAATCAGTAAATGCATGAAAAATATCAAATGAAGTCAGATAGGGTTGAAAATTGATGATGTGGATTTGAATGGTGCATTTTGAACACACAAAAAGCCTGGTGTTCAGATAAGTCCAAGTAAATGAAATGCCTTTTGTAACCGATGAGTTTCCGTCCGAAACTCCGATACTTCGAAAGAGACTGTCCGTTTTGTACGCGAAGTGCATCCTGCTTTTGTCATAACCCTCTCTACTTTTTAGCACATGCTGTGTGGGAGAAATGATGATACCATGCCAACTTTCAACTTTTTCAGACTTCATTTGAAGTGCTTTTCAAATTCAGGGTCATTTAGCTCAAAAAAAATCAGTAAATGCATGAAAAATATCAAATTGAGTCAGAAAGGGTTGAAAATTGATGATGTGGCTTTGAATGGTGCATTATGAACACACAAAAAGCCTGGAGTTCAAATAAGTTAAAGAAAATGAAATGCCTTTTGTAACCGATGAGTTTCCATACGAAACTCCGATACTTCGAAAGAGGTTGTCCGTTTTGTACGTGACGTGCATCCTGCTTTTGCTGTAACCCTCTCAACTTTTTAACACATGCTATGTGGGTGAAATGATGATACCATGCCAACTTTCAACCTTTTCAGACTTCTTTTGAAGTGCTTTTCAATTTCAGGGTCATTTAGCTAAAAAAATCAGTAAATGCATGAAAAATATCAAGTGAAGTCAGATAGAGTTGAAAATTTATGATGTGGATTTAATGGTGCATTTTGAACACACAAAAAGCCTAGAGTTCAAATAAGTTTAAGAAAATGAAATGCCTTTTGTAACCGATGAGTTTCCGTCCGTAACCCCGATACTTCGAAACAGACTGTCCGTTTTGTATGCGAAGTGCGTCCTCCTTTTTTCATAACTCTGTCAACTTGTTAACACGTGCTATGTGGGTGAAATGATGATACCATGCCAACTTTCAACCTTTTCAGACTTCATTTGAAGTGCTTTTCAATTTCAGGGTCATTTAGCTCAAATAAATCAGTAAATGCATGAAAAATACCAAATGAAGTCAGATAGGGTTGAAAATTGATGATGTGGCTTTGAATGGTGCATTTTGAACGCACAAAAAGCCTGGAGTTGAAATAAGTTCAAGAAAATGAAATGCCTTTTGTAACCGATGAGTTTCCGTCTGAAACCCCGATACTTCGAAAGAGACTATCTGTTTTGTACACGAAGTGCATCCTTCTTTTGTCGTAACCCTCTTAACTTTTTCGCACATGCTATGCGGGTGAAATGATGATACCATAGCAACTTTCAACTTTTTCAGACTTCATTTGAAGTGCTTTTCAATTTTAGGGTCATTTAGCTCAAAGAAATCAGTAAATGCATGAAAAATATCAAATGAAGTCAGAAAGGATTGAAATTTGATGATGTGGCTTTGAATGGTGCATTTTGAACAGACAAAAAGCCTGGAGTTCAACTAAGTCCAAGAAAATGAAATGCCTTTCGTAACCGATGAGTTTCCATCCGAAACTCCGATACTTCGAAAGAGACAGTCCGTTGTGTACGCGAAGTGCATCCTGCTTTTGCCGTAACCCTCTCAACTTTTTAGCACATGCTATGTGTGTGAAATGATGATACCATGCCAACTTTCAACCTTTTCAGACTTCATTTGAAGTGCTTTTCAATTTTAGGGTCATTTAGCTAAAAAAATCAGTAAATGCACGAAAAATATCAAGTGAAGTCAGATAGAGTTGAAAATTGATGATGAGGCCTTGAATGGTGCATTTTGAACACACAAAAAGTCTGGAGTTCAAATAAGTCCAAGAAAATGAAATGCCTTTCGGAACCGATGAGTTTCCATCCGAAACTCCGATACTTCGAAAGAGACTGTCCGTTTTGTACGCGAAGTGCATCCTGCTTTTGCCGTAACCCTCTCAACGTTTTAGCACATGCTATGTGGGTGAAATGATGATACCATGCCAACTTTCAACCTTTTCAGACTTTATTTGAAGTGCTTTTCAATTTCAGGGTCATTTAGCTAAAAAAATCAGTAAATGCATGAAAAATATCAAGCGACGTCGGATAGAGTTGAAAATTGATGATGTTGCTTTAATGGTGCATTTTGAACACAAAAAAGGCTGGAGTTAAAATAAGTTAAAGAACATGAAATGCCTTTTGTAACCGATGAGTTTCCGTCTGAAACCCCGATATTTCGAAAGAGACTGTCCGTTTTGTACGCAAAGTGCATTCTGCTTTTGCCGTAACCCTCTTAACTTTTTCGCACATGCTATGCGGGTGAAATGATGATACCATGCCAACTTTCAACTTTTTCAGACTTCGTTTGAAGTGCTTTTCAATTTCAGGGTCATTTAGCTCAAAAAAATCAGTAAATGCATGAAAAATATAAAATGAAGTCAGAAAGGGTTGAAAATTGATGATGTGGCTTTTAATGGTGCATTTTGAACACACAAAAAGTCTGGAGTTCAAATAAGTCCAAGAAAAGGAAATGCCTTTCGTAACCGATGGGTTTCCATCCGAAACTCCGATACTTCGAAAGAGACAGTCCGTTATGTACGCGAAGTGCATCCTGCTTTTGTCGTAACCCTCTCAAGTTTTTAACACATGCTATGTGGGTGAAATGATGATACGATGCCAACTTTCACCCTTTTCAGACTTGATTTGAAGTGCTTTTGAATTTCAGGGTCATTAGGCTAAAAAAATCAGTAAATGCATGAAAAATATCAAATGAAGTCAGATAGGGTTGAAAATTGATGATGTGACTTTGAATGGTGCATTTTGAACACGCAAAAACCCTGGAGTTAAATAAGTTAAAGAAAATGAAATGCCTTTTGTAACCGATGAGTTTCCGTCCGAAACCCAGATACTTTGAAAGATAATGTCCGTTTTGTACGCGAAGTGCATCCTGCTTTTGTCGTAACCCTCTCAACTTTTTAGCACATGCTATCTGGGTGAAATGATGATACTATGCCAACTTTCAACCTTTTCACACTTCATTTGAAGTGCTTTTCAATTTCAGGGTCATTTAGCTCAAAAAAATCAGTAAATGCATGAAAACTATCAAATGAAGTCAAAAAGGGTTGAAAATTGATGGTGTGGCTTTTAATGGTGCATTTTCAAGACACAAAAAGTCTGGAGTTCAAATAAGTCCACGAAAATGAAATGCCTTTCGTAACCGATGAGTTTTCATCCGAAACTCCGATACTTCGAAAGAGACTATCCGTTTTGTACGCGAAGTGCATCCTGCTTTTGTCGTAACCCTCTCAACTTTTTAACACATGCTATGTGGGTGAAATGATCATACCATGCCAACTTTCAACCTTTTCAGACTTGATTTGAAGTGCTTTTCAATTTCAGGGTCATTTAGCTCAAAAAAAATCAGTAAATGCATGAAAAATATCAAATGAAGTCAGATAGGGTTGAAAATTGATGATGTGGATTTGAATGGTGCATTTTGAACGCACAAAAAGCCTGGAGTTCAAATAAGTCCAAGTAAATGAAATGCCTTTTGTAACCGATGAGTTTCCGTCCGAAACTCCGATACTTCGAAAGAGACTGTCCGTTTTGTACGCGAAGTGCATCCTGCTTTTGTCATAACCCTCTCTACTTTTTAGCACATGCTATGTGGGTGAAATGATGATACCATGCCAACTTTCAACTTTTTCAGACTTCATTTGAAGTGCTTTCCAATTTCAGGGTCATTTAGCTCAAAAAAAATCAGTAAATGCATGAAAAATATCAAATGGAGTCAGAAAGGGTTGAAAATTGATGATGTGGATTTGAATGGTGCATTATGAACACACAAAAAGCCTAGAGTTCAAATAAGTTAAAGAAAATGAAATGCCTTTTGTAACCGATGAGTTTCCATCCGAAACTCCGATACTTCGAAAGAGGTTGTCCGTTTTGTACGTGACGTGCATCCTGCTTTTGCTGTAACCCTCTCAACTTTTTAACACATGCTATGTGGGTGAAATGATGATACCATGCCAACTTTCAACCATTTTAGACTTCTTTTGAAGTGCTTTTCAATTTCAGGGTCATTTAGCTAAAAAAATCAGTAAATGCATGAAAAATATCAAGTGAAGTCAGATAGAGTTGAAAATTTATGATGTGGATTTAATGGTGCATTTTGAACACACAAAAAGCCTGGAGTTCAAATAAGTTAAAGAAAATGAAATGCCTTTTGTAACCGATGAGTTTCCATCCGAAACTCCGATACTTCGAAAGAGGCTGTCCGTTTTGTACGCGAAGTGCATCCTGCTTTTGTCGTAACCCTCTCAACTTTCTAACACATGCTATGTGGGTGAAATGATGATACGATGCCAACTTTCAACCTTTTCAGACTTCTTTTGAAGTGCTTTTCAATTTCAGGGTCATTTAGCTAAAAAAAATCAGTAAATGCATGAAAAATATCAAGTGAAGTCAGATAGAGTTGAAAATTTATGATTTGGCTTTTAATGGTGCATTTTGAACACACAAAAAGTCTGGAGTTCAAATAAGTTTAAGAAAATGAAATGCCTTTTGTAACCAATGAGTTTCCGTCCGAAACCCCGATACTTCGAAAGATACTGTCCGCTTTGTACGCGAAGTGCATCCTGCTTTTGTCGTAACCCTCTCAAATTTTTAACACATGCTATGTGGGTGAAATGATGATACCATGCCAACTTTCAACCTTTTCAGACTTCATTTGAAGTGCTTTTCAATTTTAGGGTCATTTAGCTCAAAAAATGAGTAAATGCATGAAAAATATCAAATGAACTCAGAACGGGTTTAAAATGGATGATTTGGCTTTGAATGGTGCATTTTGAACACAAAAAAGCCTGGAGTTCAAATAAGTTCAAGAAAATGAAATGCCTTTTGTAACCGATGAGTTTCCGTCCAAAACCCCGATACTTCGACAAAGAGTGTCTGTTTTGTAAGCCAAGTTCATCCTGCTTTTTCCATAACCCTCTCAACGTTTTAGCACATGCTATGTGGGTGAAATGATGATACATTGCCAACTTTCAACTTTTTCAGACTTCATTTGAAGTGCTTTTCAATTTCAGGGTCATTTAGCTCAAAAAAATCAGTAAATGCATGAAAAATATCAAATGAAGTCAGAAAGGGTTGAAAATTGATGATGTGGCTTTGAATGGTGCATTATGAACACACAAAAACCCTGGAGTTCAAATAAGTTAAAGAAAATGAAATGCCTTTTGTAACCGATGAGTTTCCATCCGAAACTCCGATACTTCGAAAGAGGCTGTCCGTTTTGTACGCGAAGTGCATCCTGCTTTTGCTGTAACCCTCTCAACTTTTTAACACATGCTATGTGGGTGAAATGATGATACGATGCCAACTTTCAACCTTTTCAGACTTCTTTTGAAGTGCTTTTCAATTTCAGGGTCATTTAGCTAAAAAAATCAGTAAATGCATGAAAAATATCAAGTGAAGTCAGATAGAGTTGAAAATTTATGATGTGGATTTAATGGTGCATTTTGAACACACAAAAAGCCTGGAGTTCAAATAAGTTCAAGAAAATGAAATGCCTTTTGTAACCGATGAGTTTCCGTCCGAAACCCCGATACTTCGACAAAGACTGTCTGTTTTGTAAGCCAAGTGCATCCTGCTTTTGCCATAACCCTCTCAACGTTTTAACACAAGCTATGTGGGTGAAATGATGATACGTTGCCAACTTTCAACTTTTTCAGACTTCATTTGAAGTGCTTTTCAATTTCAGGGTCATTTAGCTCAAAAAAAATCAGTAAATGCATGAAAATATCAAATGAAGTCAGAAAGGGTTGAAAATAGATGATGTGGCTTTGAATGGTGCATTATGAACACACAAAAAGCCTGGAGTTCAAATAAGTTAAAGAAAATGAAATGCCTTTTGTAACCGATGAGTTTCCATCCGAAACTCCGATACTTCGAAAGAGGCTGTTCGTTTTGTACGCGCAGTGCATCCTGCTTTTGCTGTAACCCTCTCAACTTTTTAACACATGCTATGTGGGTGAAATGATGATACGATGCCAACTTTCAACCTTTTCAGACTTCTTTTGAAGTGCTTTTCAATTTCAGGGTCATTTAGCTAAAAAAATCAGTAAATGCATGAAAAATATCAAGTGAAGTCAGGTAGAGTTGAAAATTTATGATGTGGATTTAATGGTGCATTTTGAACACACAAAAAGCCTGGAGTTCAAATAAGTTCAAGAAAATGAAATTCCTTTTGTAACCGATGAGTTTCCGTCCGAAACCCCGATACTTCGACAAAGACTGTCTGTTTTGTAAGCCAAGTGCATCCTGCTTTTGCCATAACCCTCTCAACGTTTTAACACATGCTATGTGGGTCAAATGATGATACCATGCCAACTTTCAACCTTTTCAGACTTCATTTGAAGTTCTTTTCAATTTCAGGGTCATTTAGCTCAAACAAATCAGTAAATGCATGAAAAATATCAAATGAAGTCAGAAAGGGTGGAAAATTGATGATGTGGCTTTGAATGGTGCATTTTGAAAACACAAAAAGACTGGAGTTAAACAAGTTAAAGAAAATGAATTGCCTTTTGTAACCGATGAGTTTGCGTCCGAAACCCAAATACTTTGAAAGATAATGTCCGTTTTGTACGCGAAGTGCATCCTGCTTTTGTTGTAACCCTCTCAACTTTTTAGCACATGCTATCTGGGTGAAATGATGATACTATGCCAACTTTCAACCTTTTCAGACATCATTTGAAGTGCTTTTCAATTTCAGGGTCATTTAGCTCAAAAAAATCAGTAAATGCATGAAAAACATGAAATGAAGTCAGAAAGGGTTGAAAATTGATGATGTGGCTTTTAATGGTGCATTTTCAAGACACAAAAAGTGTGGAGTTCAAATAAGACCACGAAAATGAAATGCCTTTCGTAACCGATGAGTTTTCATCCAAAACTCCGATACATCGAAAGAGACTGTCCGTTTTGTACGCGAAGTGCATCCTGCTTTTGTCGTTACCCACTCAACTTTTTGGCACATGCTATGTGGGTGAAATGATGATACTATGCCAACTTTCAACCTTTTCAGACTTGATTTGAAGTGCTTTTCAATTTCAGGGTCATTTAGCTCAAAATATCAGTAAATGCATGAAAAATATCAAATGAAGTTAGATAGGGTTGAAAATTGATGATGTGGATTTGAACGGTGCATTTTGAACACACAAAAAGCCTGGAGTTCAAATAAGTTAAAAAAAATGAAATGCCTTTTGTAACCGATGAGTTTCCGTCGAAACTCCGATACTTCGAAAGAGACTGTCCGCTTTGTACGCGAAGTGCATCCTGCTTTTGTCGTAACCCTCTCAAATTTTTAACACATGCTATGTGGGTGAAATGATGATACCATGCCAACTTTCAACCTTTTCAGACTTCATTTGAAGAGGTTTTAAATTACAGGGTCATTTAGCTCAAATAAATCAGTAAATGCATGAAAAATATGAAATGAAGTCAGGTAGGGTTGAAAATTGATGATGTGGCTTTGAATGGTGCATTTTGAACACACAAAAAGCCTGGACTTAAATAAGTTAAAGAAAATGAAATGCCTTTTGTAACCGATGAGTTTCCGTCCGATACCCAGATACTTTGAAAGAGACTGTTCGTTTTGTACGCGAAGTGCATCCTGCTTTTGTCGTAACCCTCTCAACTTTTTAACACATGCTATGTGGGTGAAATGATCATACCATGCCAACTTTCAACCTTTTTAGACTTGATTTGAAGTGCTTTTCAATTTTAGGGTCATTTAGCTCAAAAAATCAGTAAATGCATGAAAAATATCAAATGAAGTCAGATAGGGTTGAAAATTTATGATGTGGATTTGAATGGTGCATTTTGAACACACAAAAATCCTGGAGTTCAAATAAGTTAAAGTAAATGAAATGCCTTTTGTAACCGATGAGTTTCCGTCCGAAACTCCGATACTTCGAAAGAGACTGTCCGCTTTGTACGCGAAGTGCATCCTGCTTTTGTCGTAACCCTCTCAAATTTTTAACACATGCTATGTGGGTGAAATGATGATACCATGCCAACTTTCAACCTTTTCAGACTTCATTTGAAGTGCTTTTCAATTACAGGGTCATTTAGCTCAAATAAATCAGTAAATGCATGAAAAATATGAAATGAAGTCAGGTAGGGTTGAAAATTGATGATGTGGCTTTGAATGGTGCATTTTGAACACACAAAAAGCCTGGAGTTAAATAAGTTAAAGAAAATGAAATGCCTTTTGTAACCGATGAGTTTCCGTCCGATACCCAGATACTTTGAAAGAGACTGTTCGTTTTGTACGCGAAGTGCATCCTGCTTTTGTCGTAACCCTCTCAACTTTTTAACACATGCTATGTGGGTGAAATGATCATACAATGCCAACTTTCAACCTTTTTAGACTTGTTTTGAAGTGCTTTTCAATTTCAGGGTCATTTAGCTCAAAAAATCAGTAAATGCATGAAAAATATCAAATGAAGTCAGATAGGGTTGAAAATTGATGATGTGGATTTGAATGGTGCATTTTGAACACACAAAAATCCTGGAGTTCAAATAAGTCCAAGAAAATGAAATGCCTTTTGTAACCGATGAGTTTCCGTCCGATACCTAGATACTTTGAAAGAGACTGTTCGTTTTGTACGCGAAGTGCATCCTGCTTTTGTCGTAACCCTCTCAACTTTTTAACACATGCTATGTGGGTGGAATGATCATACCATGCCAACTTTCAACCTCTTTAGACTTGATTTCAAGTGCTTTTCAATTTCAGGGTCATTTAGCTCAAAAAAATCAGTAAATGCATGAAAAATATCAAATGAAGTCAGAAAGGGTTGAAAATTGATAATGTGGCTTTGAATGGTGCATTTTGAAAACACAAAAAGCCTGGAGTTAAATAAGTTAAAGAAAATGAATTGCCTTTTGTAACCGATGAGTTTGCGTCCAAAACCCAAATACTTTGAAAGATAATGTCCGTTTTGTACGTGAAGTGCATCCTGCTTTTGTTGTAACCCTCTCAAATTTTTAGCACATGCTATCTGGGTGAAATGATGATACTATGCCAACTTTCAACCTTTTCAGACTTCATTTGAAGTGCTTTTCAATTTCAGGGTCATTTAGCTCAAAAAAATCACTAAATGCATGAAAAACATCAAATGAAGTCAGAAAGGGTTGAAAATTGATGATGTGGCTTTTAATGGTGCATTTTCAAGACACAAAAAGTCTGGAGTTCAAATAAGTCCACGAAAATGAAATGCCTTTCGTAACCGATGAGTTTTCATCCAAAACTCCGATACTTCGAAAGAGACTGTCTGTTTTGTATGCGAAGTGCATCCTGCTTTTGTCGTTACCCTCTCAACTTTTTAGCACATGCTATGTGGGTGAAATGATGATACTATGCCAACTTTCAACCTTTTCAGACTTGATTTGAAGTGCTTTTCAATTTCAGGGTCATTTAGCTCAAAATATCAGTAAATGCATGAAAAATATCAAATGAAGTTAGATAGGGTTGAAAATTGATGATGTGGATTTGAATGGTGCATTTTGAACACACAAAAATCCTAGAGTTCAAATAAGTGAAAGAAAATGAAATGCCTTTTGTAACCGATGAGTTTCCGTCCGAAACTCCGATACTTCGAAAGAGACTGTCCGCATTGTACGCGAAGTGCATCCTGCTTTTGTCGTAACCCTCTCAAATTTTTTACACATGCTATGTGGGTGAAATGATGATACCATGCCAACTTTGAACCTTTTCAGACTTCATTTGAAGTGCTTTTCAATTACAGGGTCATTTAGCTCAAATAAATCAGTAAATGCATGAAAAATATGAAATGAAGTCAGGCAGGGTTGAAAATTGATGATGTGGCTTTGAATGGTGCATTTCGAACACACAAAAAGCCTGGAGTTAAATAAGTTAAAGAAAATGAAATGCCTTTTGTAACCGATGAGTTTCCGTCCGATACCCATATACTTTGAAAGAGACTGTTTCTTTTGTACGCGAAGTGCATCCTGCTTTTGTCGTAACCCTCTCAACTTTTTAACACATGCTATGTGTGTGAAATGATCATACCATGCCAACTTTCAACCTTTTTACACTTGATTTGAAGTGCTTTTCAATTTCAGGGTCATTTAGCTCAAAAAATCAGTAAATGCATGAAAAATATCAAATGAAGTCAGATAGGGTTGAAAATTGATGATGTGGATTTGAATTGTGCATTTTGAACACACAAAAATCCTGGAGTTCAAATAAGTCCAAGTAAATGAAATGCCTTTTGTAACCGATGAGTTTCCGTCCGAAACTCCGATACTTCGAAAGAGACTGTCCGCTTTGTACGCGAAGTGCATCCTGCTTTTGTCGTAACCCTCTCAAATTTTTAACACATGCTATGTGGGTGAAATGATGATACCATGCCAACTTTCAACCATTTCAGACTTCATTTGAAGTGCTTTTCAATTACAGGGTCATTTAGCTCAAATAAATAAGTAAATGCATGAAAAATATCAAATGAAGTCAGGTAGGCTTGAACATTGATGATGTGGCTTTGAATGGTGCATTTTGAACACACAAAAATCCTGGAGTTAAATAAGTTAAAGAAAATGAAATGCCTTTTGTAACCGA
Organism: Hordeum marinum; assembly: GCA_022496015.1. NCBI lineage: Eukaryota > Viridiplantae > Streptophyta > Magnoliopsida > Poales > Poaceae > Hordeum > Hordeum marinum. Next base: position 562,262,858 of record CM039678.1, read on the forward strand.
TGTGTTTCCGTCCGATACCCAGATACTTTGAAAGATAATGTCCGTTTTGTACGCGAAGTGCATCCTGCTTTTGTCGTAACCCTCTCAACTTTTTAGCACATGGTATCTGGGTGAAATGATGATACTATGCCAACTTTCAACCTCTTCACACTTCATTTGAAGTGCTTTTCAATTTCAGGGTCATTTAGCTCAAAAAAATCAGTAAATGCATGAAAAATATCAAATGAATTCAGAAAGGGTTGAAAATTGATGATGTGGCTTTTAATGGTGCATTTTGAAGACACAAAAAGTCTGGAGTTCAAATAAGTCCACGAAAATGAAATGCCTTTCGTAACCGATGAGTTTTCATCCGAAACTCCGATACTTCGAAAGAGACTGTTCGTTTTGTACGCGAAGTGCATCCTGCTTTTGTCGTTACCCACTCAACTTTTTGGCACATGCTATGTGGGTGAAATGATGATACTATGCCAGCTTTCAACCTTTTCAGACTTGATTTGAAGTGCTTTTCAATTTCAGGGTCATTTAGCTCAAATAAATCAGTAAATGCATGAAAAATATGAAATGAAGTCAGGTAGGGTTGAAAATTGATGATGTGGCTTTGAATGGTGCATTTTGAACACACAAAAAGCCTGGAGTTAAATAAGTTAAAGAAAATGAAATGCCTTTTGTAACCGATGAGTTTCCGTCCGATACCCAGATACTTTGAAAGAGACTGTTCGTTTTGTACGCGAAGTGCATCCTGCTTTTGTCGTAACCCTCTCAACTTTTTAACACATGCTATGTGGGTGAAATGATCATACAATGCCAACTTTCAACCTTTTTAGACTTGATTTGAAGTGCTTTTCAATTTCAGGGTCATTTAGCTCAAAAAATCAGTAAATGCATGAAAAATATCAAATGAAGTCAGATAGGGTTGAAAATTGATGATGTGGATTTGAATGGTGCATTTTGAACACACAAAAATCCTGGAGTTCAAATAAGTCCAAGAAAATGAAATGCCTTTTGTAACCGATGAGTTTCCGTCCGATACCTAGATACTTTGAAAGAGACTGTTCGTTTTGTACGCGAAGTGCATCCTGCTTTTGTCGTAACCCTCTCAACTTTTTAACACATGCTATGTGGGTGGAATGATCATACCATGCCAACTTTCAACCTCTTTAGACTTGATTTCAAGTGCTTTTCAATTTCAGGGTCATTTAGCTCAAAAAAATCAGTAAATGCATGAAAAATATCAAATGAAGTCAGAAAGGGTTGAAAATTGATAATGTGGCTTTGAATGGTGCATTTTGAAAAGACAAAAAGCCTGGAGTTAAATAAGTTAAAGAAAATGAATTGCCTTTTGTAACCGATGAGTTTGCGTCCAAAACCCAAATACTTTGAAAGATAATGTCCGTTTTGTACGTGAAGTGCATCCTGCTTTTGTTGTAACCCTCTCAAATTTTTAGCACATGCTATCTGGGTGAAATGATGATACTATGCCAACTTTCAACCTTTTCAGACTTCATTTGAAGTGCTTTTCAATTTCAGGGTCATTTAGCTCAAAAAAATCACTAAATGCATGAAAAACATCAAATGAAGTCAGAAAGGGTTGAAAATTGATGATGTGGCTTTTAATGGTGCATTTTCAAGACACAAAAAGTCTGGAGTTCAAATAAGTCCACGAAAATGAAATGCCTTTCGTAACCGATGAGTTTTCATCCAAAACTCCGATACTTCGAAAGAGACTGTCTGTTTTGTACGCGAAGTGCATCCTGCTTTTGTCGTTACCCCCTCAACTTTTTAGCACATGCTATGTGGGTGAAATGATGATACTATGCCAACTTTCAACCTTTTCAGACTTGATTTGAAGTGCTTTTCAATTTCAGGGTCATTTAGCTCAAAATATCAGTAAATGCATGAAAAATATCAAATGAAGTTAGATAGGGTTGAAAATTGATGATGTGGATTTGAATGGTGCATTTTGAACACACAAAAATCCTAGAGTTCAAATAAGTCCAAGTAAATGAAATGCCTTTTGTAACCGATGAGTTTCCGTCCGAAACTCCGATACTTCGAAAGAGACTGTCCACTTTGTATGCGAAGTGCATCCTGCTTTTGTCGTAACCCTCTCAAATTTTAAACACATGCTATGTGGGTGAAATGATGATACCATGCCAACTTTCAACCTTTTCAGACTTCATTTGAAGTGCTTTTCAATTACAGGGTCATTTAGCTCAAATAAATAAGTAAATGAATGAAAAATATGAAATGAAGTCAGGCAGGGTTGAAAATTGATGATGTGGCTTTGAATGGTGCATTTCGAACACACAAAAATCCTGGAGTTAAATAAGTTAAAGAAAATGAAATGCCTTTTGTAACCGATGAGTTTCCGTCCGATACCCATATACTTTGAAATAGACTGTTCCTTTTGTACGCGAAGTGCATCCTGCTTTTGTCGTAACCCTCTCAACTTTTTAACACATGCTATGTGGGTGAAATGATCATACCATGCCAACTTTCAACATTTTTAGACTTGATTTGAAGTGCTTTTCAATTTCAGGGTCATTTAGCTCAAAAAATCAGTAAATGCATGAAAAATATCAAATGAAGTCAGATAGGGTTGAAAATTGATGATGTGGATTTGAATTGTGCATTTTGAACACACAAAAATCCTGGAGTTCAAATAAGTCCAAGTAAATGAAATGCCTTTTGTAACCGATGAGTTTCCGTCCGAAACTCCGATACTTCGAAAGAGACTGTCCGCTTTGTACGCGAAGTGCATCCTGCTTTTGTCGTAACCCTCTCAAATTTTTAACACATGCTATGTGGGTGAAATGATGATACCATGCCAACTTTCAACCTTTTCAGACTTCATTTGAAGTGCTTTTCAATTACAGGGTCATTTAGCTCAAATAAATAAGTAAATGCATGAAAAATATCAAATGAAGTCAGGTAGGGTTGAACATTGATGATGTGGCTTTGAATGGTGCATTTTGAACACACAAAAATCCTGGAGTTAAATAAGTTAAAGAAAATGAAATGCCTTTTGTAACCGATGTGTTTCCGTCCGATACCCAGATACTTTGAAAGATAATGTCCGTTTTGTACGCGAAGTGCATCCTGCTTTTGTCGTAACCCTCTGAACTTTTTAGCACTTGGTATCTGGGTGAAATGATGATACTATGCCAACTTTCAACCTCTTCACACTTCATTTGAAGTGCTTTTCAATTTCAGGGTCATTTAGCTCAAAAAAATCAGTAAATGCATGAAAAATATCAAATGAATTCAGAAAGGATTGAAAATTGATGATGTGGCTTTTAATGGTGCATTTTGAAGACACAAAAAGTCTGGAGTTCAAATAAGTCCACGAAAATGAAATGCCTTTCGTAACCGATGAGTTTTCATCCGAAACTCCGATACTTCGAAAGAGACTGTTCGTTTTGTACGCGAAGTGCATCCTGCTTTTGTCTTAACCCTCTCAACTTTTTAACACATGCTATGTGGGTGAAATGATGATACCAAGCCAACTTTCAACCTTTTCAGACTTCATTTGAAGTGCTTTTCAATTACAGGGTCATTTAGCTCAAATAAATAAGTAAACGCATGAAAAATATCAAATGAAGTCAGGTAGGGTTGAACATTGATGATGTGGCTTTGAATGGTGCATTTTGAACACACAAAAAGCCTGGAGATAAATAAGTTAAAGAAAATGAAATGCCTTTTGTAACCGATGTGTTTCCGTCCGATACCCAGATACTTTGAAAGATAATATCCGTTTTGTACGCGAAGTGCATCCTACTTTTGTCGTAACCCTCTCAACTTTTTAGCACATGGTATCTAGGTGAAATGATGATACCATGCCAACTTTCAACTTTTTCAGACTTCATTTGAAGTGCTTTTCAATTTCAGGGTCATTTAGCTCAAAAAAATCAGTAAATGCATGAAAAATATCAAATGAATTCAGAAAGGGTTGAAAATTGATGATGTGGCTTTTAATGGTGCATTTTGAGGACACAAAAAGTCTGGAGTTCAAATAAGTCCACGAAAATGAAATGCCTTTCGTAACCGATGAGTTTTCATCCGAAACTCCGATACTTCGAAAGAGACTGTTCGTTTTGTACGCGAAGTGCATCATGCTTTTGTCGTAACCCTCTCAACTTTTTAAAACATGCTATGTGGGTGAAATGATCATACCATGCCAACTTTCAACCTTTTCAGACTTGATTTGAAGTGCTTTTCAATTTCAGGGTCATTTAGCTCAAAATATCAGTAAATGCATGAAAAATATCAAATGAAGTCAGATAGGGTTGAAAATTGATGATGTGGATTTGAATGGCGCATATTGAACACACAAAAAGCCTGGAGTTCAAATAAGTTAAAGAAAATGAAATGCCTTTTGTAACCGATGAGTTTCCGTCCGAAACTCCAATACTTCGAAAGAGACCGTCCGCTTTGTACGCGAAGTGCATCCTGCTTTTGTCGTAACCCTCTCAAATTTTTAACACATGCTATGTGGGTGAAATGATGATACCATGCCAACTTTCAACCTTTTCAGACTTCATTTGAAGTGCTTTTCAATTACAGGGTCATTTAGCTCAAATAAATCAGTAAATGCATGAAAAATATGAAATGAAGTTAGGTACGGTTGAAAATTGATGATGTGGCTATGAATGGTGCATTTTGAGCACAGAAAAAGCCTGGAGTTAAATATGTTAAAGAAAATGAAATGCCTTTTGTAACCGATGAGTTTCCGTCCGATACCTAGATACTTTGAAAGAGACTGTTCGTTTTGTACGCGAAGTGCATCCTGCTTTTGTCGTAACCCTCTCAACTTTTTAACATATGCTATGCGGGTGAAATGATCATACCATGCCAACTTTCAACCTTTTTAGACTTGATTTGAAGTGCTTTTCAATTTCAGGGTTATTTAGCTCAAAAAATCAGTAAATGCATGAAAAATATCAAATGAAGTCAGATAGGGTTGAAAATTGATGATGTGGATTTGAATGGTGCATTTTGAACACACAAAAATCCTGGAGTTCAAATAAGTCCAAGTAAATGAAATGCCTTTTGTAACCGATGAGTTTCTGTCCGAAACTCCGATACTTCGAAAGAGACTGTCCGCTTTGTACGCGAAGTGCATCCTGCTTTTGTCGTAACCCTCTCAAATTTTAAACACATGCTATGTGGGTGAAATGATGATACCATGCCAACTTTCAACCTTTTCAGACTTGATTTGAAGTGCTTTTGAATTTCAAGGTCATTAGGCTAAAAAAATGAGTAAATGCATTAAAAATATCAAATGAAGTCAGATAGGGTTGAAAATTGATGATGTGGCTTTGAATGGTGCATTTTGAACACACAAAAAGCCTGGAGTTAAATAAGTTAAAGAAAATGAAATGCCTTTTGTAACCGATGACTTTCCGTCCGAAACCCAGATACTTTGAAAGATAAAGTCCGTTTTGTACGCGAAGTGCATCCTGCTTTTGTCGTAACCCTCTCAACTTTTTAGCACATGCTATCTGGGTGAAATGATGATACTATGCCAACTTTCAACCTTTTCAGACTTCATTTGAAGTGCTTTTCAATTTCAGGGTCATTTAGCTCAAAAAAATCAGTAAATGCATGAAAAATATCAAATGAATTCAGAAAGGGTTGAAAATTGATAATGTGGCTTTTAATGGTGCATTTTGAAGACACAAAAAGTCTGGAGTTCAAATAAGTCCACGAAAATGAGATGCCTTTCGTAACCGATGAGTTTTCATCCGAAACTCCGATACTTCGAAAGAGACTGTCTGTTTTGTACGCGAAGTGCATCCTGCTTTTGTCGTAACCCTCTCAACTTTTTAACACATGCGATGTGGGTGAAGTGATCATACCATGCCAACTTTCAACCTTTTCAGACTAGATTTGAAGTGCTTTTCAATTTCAGGGTCATTTAGCTCAAAAAAATCAGTAAATGCATGAAAAATATCAAATGAAGTCAGATAGGGTTGAAAATTGATGATGTGGATTTGAATGGTGCATTTTGACCACACAAAAATCCTGGAGTTCAAATAAGTTAAAGAAAATGAACTGCCTGTTGTAACCGATGAGTTTCCGTCTGAAACTCTGATACTTCGAAAGAGACTGTCCGCTTTGTATGCGAAGTGCATCCTGCTTTTGTCGTAACCATCTCAAATTTTTAACACATGCTATGTGGGTGAAATGATGATACCATGCCAACTTTCAACCTTTTCAGACTTCATTTGAAGTGCTTTTCAATTACAGGGTCATTTAGCTCAAATAAATCAGTAAATGTATGAAAAATATGAAATGAAGTCAGGTAGGGTTGAAAATTGATGATGTGGCTTTGAATGGTGCATTTTGAACACACAAAAAGCCTGGAGTTAAATAAGTTAAAGAAAATGAAATGCCTTTTGTAACCGATGAGTTTCCGTCCGATACCCAGATACTTTGACAGAGACTGTTCGTTTTGTACGCGAAGTGCATCCTGCTTTTGTCGTAACCCTCTCAACTTTTTAACATATGCTATGTGGGTGAAATGATCATACCATGCCAACTTTCAACCTTTTTAGACTTGATTTGAAGTGCTTTTCAATTTCAGGGTCATTTAGCTCAAAAAATCAGTAAATGCATGAAAAATATCAAATGAAGTCAGATAGGGTTGAAAATTGATGATGTGGATTTGAATGGTGCATTTTGAACACACAAAAATCCTGGAGTTCAAATAAGTCCAAGTAAATGAAATGCCTTTTGTAACCGATGAGTTTCCGTCCGAAACTCCGATACTTCGAAAGAGACTGTCCGCTTTGTACGCGAAGTGCATCCTGCTTTTGTCGTAACCCTCTCAAATTTTAAACACATGCTATGTGGGTGAAATGATGATACCATGCCAACTTTCAACCTTTTCAGACTTCATTTGAAGTGCTTTTCAATTACAGGGTCATTTAGCTCAAATAAATAAGTAAATGCATGAAAAATATCAAATGAAGTCAGGTAGGGTTGAACATTGATGATGTGGCTTTGAATGGTGCATTTTGAACACACAAAAAGCCTGGAGTTGAATAAGTTAAAGAAAATGAAATGCCTTTTGTAACCGATGTGTTTCCGTCCGATACCCACATACTTTGAAAGATAATGTCCGTTTTGTACGCGAAGTGCATCCTGCTTTTGTCTTAACCCTCTCAACTTTTTAGCACATGCTATCTGGGTGAAATGATGATACTATGCCAACTTTCAACCTTTTCAGACTTCATTTGAAGTGCTTTTCAATTTCAGGGTCATTTAGCTCAAAAAAATTAGTAAATGCATGAAAAATATCAAATGAATTCAGAAAGGGTTGAAAATTGATAATGTGGATTTTAATTGGTCATTTTGAAGACACAAAAAGTCTGGAGTTCAAATAAGTCCACGAAAATGAGATGCCTTTCGTAACCGATGAGTTTTCATCCGAAACTCCGATACTTCGAAAGAGACTGTCCGTTTTGTACGCGAAGTGCCTCCTGCTTTTGTCGTAACCCTCTCAACTTTTTAACACATGCGATGTGGGTGAAATGATCATACCATGCCAACTTTCAACCTTTTCAGACTTGATTTGAAGTGCTTTTCAATTTCAGGGTCATTTAGCTCAAAAAAAATCACTAAATGCATCAAAAATATCAAATGAAGTCAGATAGGGTTGAAAATTGATGATGTGGATTTGAATGGTGCATTTTGACCACACAAAAATCCTGGAGTTCAAATAAGTTAAAGAAAATGAACTGCCTGTTGTAACCGATGAGTTTCCGTCTGAAACTCTGATACTTCGAAAGAGACTGTCCGCTTTGTATGCGAAGTGCATCCTGCTTTTGTCGTAACCATCTCAAATTTTTAACACATGCTATGTGGGTGAAATGATGATACCATGCCAACTTTCAACCTTTTCAGACTTCATTTGAAGTGCTTTTCAATTACAGGGTCATTTAGCTCAAATAAATCAGTAAATGTATGAAAAATATGAAATGAAGTCAGGTAGGGTTGAAAATTGATGATGTGGCTTTGAATGGTGCATTTTGAACACACAAAAAGCCTGGAGTTAAATAAGTTAAAGAAAATGAAATGCCTTTTGTAACCGATGAGTTTCCGTCCGATACCCAGATACTTTGAAAGAGACTGTTCGTTTTGTACGCGAAGTGCATCCTGCTTTTGTCGTAACCCTCTCAACTTTTTAACATATGCTATGTGGGTGAAATGATCATACCATGCCAACTTTCAACCTTTTTAGACTTGATTTGAAGTGCTTTTCAATTTCAGGGTCATTTAGCTCAAAAAATCAGTAAATGCATGAAAAATATCAAATGAAGTCAGATAGGGTTGAAAATTGATGATGTGGATTTGAATGGTGCATTTTGAACACACAAAAATCCTGGAGTTCAAATAAGTCCAAGTAAATGAAATGCCTTTTGTAACCGATGAGTTTTCGTCCGAAACTCCGATACTTCGAAAGAGACTGTCCGCTTTCTACGCGAAGTGCATCCTGCTTTTGTCGTAACCCTCTCAAATTTTAAACACATGCTATGTGGGTGAAATGATGATACCATGCCAACTTTCAACCTTTTCAGACTTCCTTTGAAGTGCTTTTCAATTACAGGGTCATTTAGCTCAAATAAATAAGTAAATGCATGAAAAATATCAAATGAAGTCAGGTAGGGTTGAACATTGATGATGTGGCTTTGAATGGTGCATTTTGAACACACAAAAAGCCTGGAGTTGAATAAGTTAAAGAAAATGAAATGCCTTTTGTAACCGATGTGTTTCCGTCCGATACCCAGATACTTTGAAAGATAATGTCCGTTTTGTACGCGAAGTGCATCCTGCTTTTGTCTTAACCCTCTCAACTTTTTAGCACATGCTATCTGGGTGAAATGATGATACTATGCCAACTTTCAACCTTTTCAGACTTCATTTGAAGTGCTTTTCAATTTCAGGGTCATTTAGCTCAAAAAAATTAGTAAATGCATGAAAAATATCAAATGAATTCAGAAAGGGTTGAAAATTGATAATGTGGATTTTAATTGGTCATTTTGAAGACACAAAAAGTCTGGAGTTCAAATAAGTCCACGAAAATGAGATGCCTTTCGTAACCGATGAGTTTTCATCCGAAACTCTGATACTTCGAAAGAGACTGTCCGTTTTGTACGCGAAGTGCATCCTGCTTTTGTCGTAACCCTCTCAACTTTTTAACACATGCGATGTGGGTGAAATGATCATACCATGCCAACTTTCAACCTTTTCAGACTTGATTTGAAGTGCTTTTCAATTTCAGGGTCATTTAGCTCAAAAAAAATCACTAAATGCATGAAAAATATCAAATGAAGTCAGATAGGGTTGAAAATTGATGATGTGGATTTGAATGGTGCATTTTGACCACACAAAAAGCCTGGAGTTCAAATAAGTTAAAGAAAATGAACTGCCTGTTGTAACCGATGAGTTTCCGTCTGAAACTCTGATACTTCGAAAGAGACTGTCCGCTTTGTACGCGAAGTGCATCCTGCTTTTGTCGTAACCATCTCAAATTTTTAACACATGCTATGTGGGTGAAATGATGATACCATGCCAACTTTCAACCTTTTCAGACTTCATTTGAAGTGCTTTTCAATTACAGGGTCATTTAGCTCAAATAAATCAGTAAATGTATGAAAAATATGAAATGAAGTCAGGTAGGGTTGAAAATTGATGATGTGGCTTTGAATGGTGCATTTTGAACACACAAAAAGCCTGGAGTTAAATAAGTTAAAGAAAATGAAATGCCTTTTGTAACCGATGAGTTTCCGTCCGATACCCAGATACTTTGAAAGAGACTGTTCGTTTTGTACGCGAAGTGCATCCTGCTTTTGTCGTAACCCTCTCAACTTTTTAACATATGCTATGTGGGTGAAATGATCATACCATGCCAACTTTCAACCTTTTTAGACTTGATTTGAAGTGCTTTTCAATTTCAGGGTCATTTAGCTCAAAAAATCAGTAAATGCATGAAAAATATCAAATGAAGTCAGATAGGGTTGAAAATTGATGATGTGGATTTGAATGGTGCATTTTGAACACACAAAAATCCTGGAGTTCAAATAAGTCCAAGTAAATGAAATGCCTTTTGTAACCGATGAGTTTTCGTCCGAAACTCCGATACTTCGAAAGAGACTGTCCGCTTTGTACGCGAAGTGCATCCTGCTTTTGTCGTAACCCTCTCAAATTTTAAACACATGCTATGTGGGTGAAATGATGATACCATGCCAACTTTCAACCTTTTCAGACTTCCTTTGAAGTGCTTTTCAATTACAGGGTCATTTAGCTCAAATAAATAAGTAAATGCATGAAAAATATCAAATGAAGTCAGGTAGGGTTGAACATTGATGATGTGGCTTTGAATGGTGCATTTTGAACACACAAAAAGCCTGGAGTTGAATAAGTTAAAGAAAATGAAATGCCTTTTGTAACCGATGTGTTTCCGTCCGATACCCAGATACTTTGAAAGATAATGTCCGTTTTGTACGCGAAGTGCATCCTGCTTTTGTCTTAACCCTCTCAACTTTTTAGCACATGCTATCTGGGTGAAATGATGATACTATGCCAACTTTCAACCTTTTCAGACTTCATTTGAAGTGCTTTTCAATTTCAGGGTCATTTAGCTCAAAAAAATTAGTAAATGCATGAAAAATATCAAATGAATTCAGAAAGGGTTGAAAATTGATAATGTGGATTTTAATTGGTCATTTTGAAGACACAAAAAGTCTGGAGTTCAAATAAGTCCACGAAAATGAGATGCCTTTCGTAACCGATGAGTTTTCATCCGAAACTCCGATACTTCGAAAGAGACTGTCCGTTTTGTACGCAAAGTGCATCCTGCTTTTGTCGTAACCCTCTCAACTTTTTAACACATGCGATGTGGGTGAAATGATCATACCATGCCAACTTTCAACCTTTTCAGACTTGATTTGAAGTGCTTTTCAATTTCAGGGTCATTTAGCTCAAAAAAAATCACTAAATGCATGAAAAATATCAAATGAAGTCAGATAGGGTTGAAAATTGATGATGTGGATTTGAATGGTGCATTTTGACCACACAAAAAGCCTGGAGTTCAAATAAGTTAAAGAAAATGAACTGCCTGTTGTAACCGATGAGTTTCCGTCTGAAACTCTGATACTTCGAAAGAGACTGTCCGCTTTGTACGCGAAGTGCATCCTGCTTTTGTCGTAACCATCTCAAATTTTTAACACATGCTATGTGGGTGAAATGATGATACCATGCCAACTTTCAACCTTTTCAGACTTCATTTGAAGTGCTTTTCAATTACAGGGTCATTTAGCTCAAATAAATCAGTAAATGTATGAAAAATATGAAATGAAGTCAGGTAGGGTTGAAAATTGATGATGTGTCTTTGAATGGTGCATTTTGAACACACAAAAAGCCTGGAGTTAAATAAGTTAAAGAAAATGAAATGCCTTTTGTAACCGATGAGTTTCCGTCCGATACCCAGATACTTTGAAAGAGACTGTTCGTTTTGTACGCGAAGTGCATCCTGCTTTTGTCGTAACCCTCTCAACTTTTTAACATATGCTATGTGGGTGAAATGATCATCCCATGCCAACTTTCAACCTTTTTAGACTTGATTTGAAGTGCTTTTCAATTTCAGGGTCATTTAGCTCAAAAAATCACTAAATGCATGAAAAATATCAAATGAAGTCAGATAGGGTTGAAAATTGATGATGTGGATTTGAATGGTGCATTTTGAACACACAAAAATCCTGGAGTTCAAATAAGTCCAAGTAAATGAAATGCCTTTTGTAACCGATGAGTTTCCGTCCGAAACTCCGATACTTCGAAAGAGACTGTCCGCTTTGTACGCGAAGTGCATCCTGCTTTTGTCGTAACCCTCTCAAATTTTAAACACATGCTATGTGGGTGAAATGATGATACCATGCCAACTTTCAACCTTTTCAGACTTCATTTGAAGTGCTTTTCAATTACAGGGTCATTTAGCTCAAATAAATAAGTAAATGCATGAAAAATATCAAATGAAGTCAGGTAGGGTTGAACATTGATGATGTGGCTTTGAATGGTGCATTTTGAACACACAAAAAGCCTGGAGTTAAATAAGTTAAAGAAAATGAAATGCCTTTTGTAACCGATGTGTTTCCGTCCGATACCTAGATACTTTGAAAGAGAATGTCCGTTTTGTACGCGAAGTGCATCCTGCTTTTGTCGTAACCCTCTCAACTTTTTAGCACATGCTATCTGGGTGAAATGATGATACTATGCCAACTTTCAACCTTTTCAGACTTCATTTGAAGTGCTTTTCAATTTCAGGGTCATTTAGCTCATAAAAATCAGTAAATGCATGAAAAATATCAAATGAATTCAGAAAGGGTTGAAAATTGATGATGTGGCTTTTAAGGTGCATTTTGAAGACACAAAAAGTCTGGAGTTCAAATAAGTCCACAAAAATGAAATGCCTTTTGTAACCGATGTGTTTCCGTCCGATACCGAGATACTTTGAAAGAGAATGTCCGTTTTGTACGCGAAGTGCATCCTGCTTTTGTCGTAACCCTCTCAACTTTTTAGCACATGCTATCTGGGTGAAATGATGATACTATGCCAACTTTCAACCTTTTCAGACTTCATTTGAAGTGCTTTTCAATTTCAGGGTCATTTAGCTCAAAAAAAATCAGTAAATGCGTGAAAAATATCAAATGAAGTCAGATAGGGTTGAAAATTGATGATGTGGTTTTGAATGGTGCATTTTGACCACACAAAAAGCCTGGAGTTCACATAAGTTAAAGAAAATGAACTGCCTTTTGTAACCGATGAGTTTCCGTCTGAAACTCTGATACTTCGAAAGAGACTGACCGCTTGGTACGCGAAGTGCATCCTGCTTTTGTCGTAACCATCTCAAATTTGTAACACATGCTATGTGGGTGAAATGATGATACCATGCCAACTTTCAACCTTTTCAGACTTCATTTGAAGTGCTTTTCAATTACAGGGTCATTTAGCTCAAATAAATAAGTAAATGCATGAAAAATATGAAATGAAGTCAGGTAGGGTTGAACATTGATGATGTGGCTTTGAATGGTGCATTTTGAACACACAAAAAGCCTGGAGTTAAATAAGTTAAAGAAAATGAAATGCCTTTTGTAACCGATGTGTTTCCGTCCGATACCTAGATACTTTGAAAGAGAATGTCCGTTTTGTACGCGAAGTGCATCCTGCTTTTGTCGTAACCCTCTCAACTTTTTAGCACATGCTATCTGGGTGAAATGATGATACTATGCCAACTTTCAACCTTTTCAGACTTCATTTGAAGTGCTTTTCAATTTCAGGGTCATTTAGCTCATAAAAATCAGTAAATGCATGAAAAATATCAAATGAATTCAGAAAGGGTTGAAAATTGATGATGTGGCTTTTAAGGTGCATTTTGAAGACACAAAAAGTCTGGAGTTCAAATAAGTCCACAAAAATGAAATGCCTTTTGTAACCGATGTGTTTCCGTCCGATACCGAGATACTTTGAAAGAGAATGTCCGTTTTGTACGCGAAGTGCATCCTGCTTTTGTCGTAACCCTCTCAACTTTTTAGCACATGCTATCTGGGTGAAATGATGATACTATGCCAACTTTCAACCTTTTCAGACTTCATTTGAAGTGCTTTTCAATTTCAGGGTCATTTAGCTCAAAAAAAATCAGTAAATGCGTGAAAAATATCAAATGAAGTCAGATAGGGTTGAAAATTGATGATGTGGTTTTGAATGGTGCATTTTGACCACACAAAAAGCCTGGAGTTCACATAAGTTAAAGAAAATGAACTGCCTTTTGTAACCGATGAGTTTCCGTCTGAAACTCTGATACTTCGAAAGAGACTGACCGCTTGGTACGCGAAGTGCATCCTGCTTTTGTCGTAACCATCTCAAATTTGTAACACATGCTATGTGGGTGAAATGATGATACCATGCCAACTTTCAACCTTTTCAGACTTCATTTGAAGTGCTTTTCAATTACAGGGTCATTTAGCTCAAATAAATCAGTAAATGTATGAAAAATATGAAATGAAGTCAGGTAGGGTTGAAAATTGATGATGTGTCTTTGAATGGTGCATTTTGAACACACAAAAAGCCTGGAGTTAAATAAGTTAAAGAAAATGAAATGCCTTTTGTAACCGATGAGTTTCCGTCCGATACCCAGATACTTTGAAAGAGAATGTCCGTTTTGTACGCGAAGTGCATCCTGCTTTTGTCGTAACCCTCTCAACTTTTTAGCACATGCTATCTGGGTGAAATGATGATACTATGCCAACTTTCAACCTTTTCAGACTTCATTTGAAGTGCTTTTCAATTTCAGGGTCATTTAGCTCAAAAAAATCAGTAAATGCATGAAAAATATCAAATGAATTCAGAAAGGGTTGAAAATTGATGATGTGGCTTTTAAGGTGCATTTTGAAGACACAAAAATCCAGGAGTTCAAATAAGTCCACAAAAATGAAATGCCTTTTGTAACCGATGTGTTTCCGTCCGATACCGAGATACTTTGAAAGAGAATGTCCGTTTTGTACGCGAAGTGCATCCTGCTTTTGTCGTAACCCTCTCAACTTTTTAGCACATGCTATCTGGGTGAAATGATGATACTATGCCAACTTTGAACCTTTTCAGACTTCATTTGAAGTGCTTTTCAATTTCAGGGTCATTTAGCTCAAAAAAAATCAGTAAATGCATGAAAAATATCAAATGAAGTCAGATAGGGTTGAAAATTGATGATGTGGTTTTGAATGGTGCATTTTGACCACACAAAAAGCCTGGAGTTCACATAAGTTAAAGAAAATGAACTGCCTTTTGTAACCGATGAGTTTCCGTCTGAAACTCTGATACTTCGAAAGAGACTGACCGCTTGGTACGCGAAGTGCATCCTGCTTTTGTCGTAACCATCTCAAATTTGTAACACATGCTATGTGGGTGAAATGATGATACCATGCCAACTTTCAACCTTTTCAGACTTCATTTGAAGTGCTTTTCAATTACAGGGTCATTTAGCTCAAATAAATCAGTAAATGTATGAAAAATATGAAATGAAGTCAGGTAGGGTTGAAAATTGATGATGTGTCTTTGAATGGTGCATTTTGAACACACAAAAAGCCTGGAGTTAAATAAGTTAAAGAAAATGAAATGCCTTTTGTAACCGATGAGTTTCCGTCCGATACCCAGATACTTTGAAAGAGAATGTCCGTTTTGTACGCGAAGTGCATCCTGCTTTTGTCGTAACCCTCTCAACTTTTTAGCACATGCTATCTGGGTGAAATGATGATACTATGCCAACTTTCAACCTTTTCAGACTTCATTTGAAGTGCTTTTCAATTTCAGGGTCATTTAGCTCAAAAAAATCAGTAAATGCATGAAAAATATCAAATGAATTCAGAAAGGGTTGAAAATTGATGATGTGGCTTTTAAGGTGCATTTTGAAGACACAAAAATCCAGGAGTTCAAATAAGTCCACAAAAATGAAATGCCTTTTGTAACCGATGTGTTTCCGTCCGATACCGAGATACTTTGAAAGAGAATGTCCGTTTTGTACGCGAAGTGCATCCTGCTTTTGTCGTAACCCTCTCAACTTTTTAGCACATGCTATCTGGGTGAAATGATGATACTATGCCAACTTTGAACCTTTTCAGACTTCATTTGAAGTGCTTTTCAATTTCAGGGTCATTTAGCTCAAAAAAAATCAGTAAATGCATGAAAAATATCAAATGAAGTCAGATAGGGTTGAAAATTGATGATGTGGTTTTGAATGGTGCATTTTGACCACACAAAAAGCCTGGAGTTCACATAAGTTAAAGAAAATGAACTGCCTTTTGTAACCGATGAGTTTCGTCTGAAACTCTGATACTTCGAAAGAGACTGACCGCTTGGTACGCGAAGTGCATCCTGCTTTTGTCGTAACCATCTCAAATTTGTAACACATGCTATGTGGGTGAAATGATGATACCATGCCAACTTTCAACCTTTTCAGACTTCATTTGAAGTGCTTTTCAATTACAGGGTCATTTAGCTCAAATAAATCAGTAAATGTATGAAAAATATGAAATGAAGTCAGGTAGGGTTGAAAATTGATGATGTGTCTTTGAATGGTGCATTTTGAACACACAAAAAGCCTGGAGTTAAATAAATTAAAGAAAATGAAATGCCTTTTGTAACCGATGAGTTTCCGTCCGATACCCAGATACTTTGAAAGAGATTGTTCGTTTTGTACGCGAAGTGCATCTTGCTTTTGTCGTAACCCTCTCAACTTTTTAACACATGCTATGTGGGTGAAATGATCATACCATGCCAACTTTCAACCTTTTTAGACTTGATTTGAAGTGCTTTTCAATTTCAGGGTCATTTAGCTCAAAAAATCAGTAAATGCATGAAAAATATGAAATGAAGTCAGATAGGGTTGAAAATTGATGATGTGGATTTGAATGGTGCATTTTGAAGACACAAAAATCCAGGAGTTCAAATAAGTCCAAGTAAATGAAATGCCTTTTGTAACCGATGAGTTTCCGTCCGAAACTCCGATACTTCGAAAGAGACTGTCCGCTTTGTACGCAAAGTGCATCCTGCTTTTGTCGTAACCCTCTCAACTTTTTAACACATGCTATGTGGGTGAAATGATGATACCATGCCAACTTTCAACCTTTTCAGACTTCATTTGAAGTGCTTTTCAATTACAGGGTGATTTAGCTCAAATAAATAAGTAAATGCATGAAAAATATCAAATGAAGTCAGGTAGGGTTGAACATTGATGATGTGGCTTTGAATGGTGCATTTTGAACACACAAAAAGCCTGGAGTTAAATAAATTAAAGAAAATGAAATGCCTTTTGTAACCGATGTGTTTCCGTCCGATACCTAGATACTTTGAAAGATAATGTCCGTTTTGTACGCGAAGTGCATCCTGCTTTTTTCGTAACCCTCTCAACTTTTTAGCACATACTATCTCGGTGAAATGATGATACCATGCCAACTTTCAACCTTTTCAGACTTCATTTGAAGTGCTTTTCAATTTCAGGGTCATTTAGCTAAAAAAATCAGTAAATGCATGAAAAATATCAAATCAAGTCAGATAGAGTTGAAAATTTATGATGTGGATTTAATGGTGCATTTTGAACACACAAAAAGCCTGGAGTTCAAATAAGTTCAAGAAAATGAAATGCCTTTTGTAACCGATGAGTTTCCGTCCGAAACCCCGATACTTCGACAAAGACTGTCTGTTTTGTAAGCCAAGTGCATCCTGCTTTTGCCATAACCCTCTCAACGTTTTAACACATGCTATGTGGGTGAAATGATGATACCATGCCAACTTTCAACCTTTTCAGACTTCATTTGAAGTTCTTTTCAATTTCAAGGTCATTTAGCTCAAAAAAATCAGTAAATGCATGAAAAATATCAAATGAAGTCAGAAAGGGTGGAAAATTGATGATGTGGCTTTGAATGGTGCATTTTGAAAACACAAAAAGGCTGGAGTTAAATAAGTTAAAGAAAATGAATTGCCTTTTGTAACCGATGAGTTTGCTCCGAAACCCAAATACTTTGAAAGATAATGTCCGTTTTGTACGCGAAGTGCATCCTGCTTTTGTTGTAACCCTCTCAAATTTTTAGCACATGCTATCTGGGTGAAATGATGATACTATGCCAACTTTCAACCTTTTCAGACATCATTTGAAGTGCTTTTCAATTTCAGGGTCATTTAGCTCAAAAAAATCAGTAAATGCATGAAAAACATCAAATGAAGTCATTAAGGGTTGAAAATTGATGATGTGGCTTTTAATGGTGCATTTTCAAGACACAAAAAGTGTGGAGTTCAAATAAGTCCACGAAAATGAAATGCCTTTCGTAACCGATGAGTTTTCATCCAAAACTCCGATACATCGAAAGAGACTGTCCGTTTTGTACGCGAAGTGCATCCTCCTTTTGTCGTTACCCTCTCAACTTTTTAGCACATGCTATGTGGGTGAAATGATGATACTATGCCAACTTTCAACCTTTTCAGACTTGATTTGAAGTGCTTTTCAATTTCAGGGTCATTTAGCTCAAAATATCAGTAAATGCATGAAAAATATCAAATGAAGTAAGATAGGGTTGAAAATTGATGATGTGGATTTGAATGGTGCATTTTGAACACACAAAAAGCCTGGAGTTCAAATAAGTTAAAGAAAATGAAATGCCTTTTGTAACAGATGAGTTTCCGTCGAAACTCCGATACTTCGAAAGAGACTGTCCGCTTTGTACGCGAAGTGCATATTGCTTTTGTCGTAACCCTCTCAAATTTTTAACACATGCTATGTGGGTGAAATGATGATACCATGCCAACTTTCGACCTTTTCAGACTTCATTTGAAGAGCTTTTCAATTACAGGGTCATTTAGCTCAAATAAATCAGTAAATGCATGAAAAATATGAAATGAAGTCAGGTAGGGTTGAAAATTGATGATGTGGCTTTGAATGGTGCATTTTGAACACACAAAAAGCCTGGAGTTAAATAAGTTAAAGAAAATGAAACGCCTTATGTAACCGATGAGTTTCCGTCCAATACCCAGATACTTTGAAAGAGACTGTTCGTTTTGTACGCGATGTGCATCCTGCTTTTGTCGTAACCCTCTCAACTTTTTAACACATGCTATGTGGGTGAAATGATCATACCATGCCAACTTTCAACCTTTTTAGACTTGATTTGAAGTGCTTTTCAATTTCAGGGTCATTTAGCTCAAAAAATCAGTAAATGCATGAAAAATATCAAATGAAGTCAGATAGGGTTGAAAATTGATGATGTGGATTTGAATGGTGCATTTTGAACACACAAAAATCCTGGAGTTCAAATAAGTCCAAGTAAATGAAATGCCTTTTGTAACCGATGAGTTTCCGTCCGAAACTCCGATACTTCGAAAGAGACTGTCCGCTTTGTACGCGAAGTGCATCCTGCTTTTGTCGTAACCCTCTCAACTTTTTAGCACATGCTATCTGGGTGAAATGATGATACTATGCCAACTTTCAACCTTTTCAGACTTCATTTGAAGTGCTTTTCAATTTCAGGGTCATTTAGCTCATAAAAATCAGTAAATGCATGAAAAATATCAAATAAATTCAGAAAGGGTTGAAAATTGATGATGTGGCTTTTAAGGTGCATTTTGAAGACACAAAAAGTCTGGAGTTCAAATAAGTCCACAAAAATGAAATGCCTTTTGTAACCGATGTGTTTCCGTCCGATACCGAGATACTTTGAAAGAGAATGTCCGTTTTGTACGCGAAGTGCATCCTGCTTTTGTCGTAACCCTCTCAACTTTTTAGCACATGCTATCTGGGTGAAATGATGATACTATGCCAACTTTCAACCTTTTCAGACTTCATTTGAAGTGCTTTTCAATTTCAGGGTCATTTAGCTCAAAAAAAATCAGTAAATGCGTGAAAAATATCAAATGAAGTCAGATAGGGTTGAAAATTGATGATGTGGTTTTGAATGGTGCATTTTGACCACACAAAAAGCCTGGAGTTCACATAAGTTAAAGAAAATGAACTGCCTTTTGTAACCGATGAGTTTCCGTCTGAAACTCTGATACTTCGAAAGAGACTGACCGCTTGGTACGCGAAGTGCATCCTGCTTTTGTCGTAACCATCTCAAATTTGTAACACATGCTATGTGGGTGAAATGATGATACCATGCCAACTTTCAACCTTTTCAGACTTCATTTGAAGTGCTTTTCAATTACAGGGTCATTTAGCTCAAATAAATCAGTAAATGTATGAAAAATATGAAATGAAGTCAGGTAGGGTTGAAAATTGATGATGTGTCTTTGAATGGTGCATTTTGAACACACAAAAAGCCTGGAGTTAAATAAGTTAAAGAAAATGAAATGCCTTTTGTAACCGATGAGTTTCCGTCCGATACCCAGATACTTTGAAAGAGAATGTCCGTTTTGTACGCGAAGTGCATCCTGCTTTTGTCGTAACCCTCTCAACTTTTTAGCACATGCTATCTGGGTGAAATGATGATACTATGCCAACTTTCAACCTTTTCAGACTTCATTTGAAGTGCTTTTCAATTTCAGGGTCATTTAGCTCAAAAAAATCAGTAAATGCATGAAAAATATCAAATGAATTCAGAAAGGGTTGAAAATTGATGATGTGGCTTTTAAGGTGCATTTTGAAGACACAAAAATCCAGGAGTTCAAATAAGTCCACAAAAATGAAATGCCTTTTGTAACCGATGTGTTTCCGTCCGATACCGAGATACTTTGAAAGAGAATGTCCGTTTTGTACGCGAAGTGCATCCTGCTTTTGTCGTAACCCTCTCAACTTTTTAGCACATGCTATCTGGGTGAAATGATGATACTATGCCAACTTTGAACCTTTTCAGACTTCATTTGAAGTGCTTTTCAATTTCAGGGTCATTTAGCTCAAAAAAATCAGTAAATGCATGAAAAATATCAAATGAAGTCAGATAGGGTTGAAAATTGATGATGTGGTTTTGAATGGTGCATTTTGACCACACAAAAAGCCTGGAGTTCACATAAGTTAAAGAAAATGAACTGCCTTTTGTAACCGATGAGTTTCGTCTGAAACTCTGATACTTCGAAAGAGACTGACCGCTTGGTACGCGAAGTGCATCCTGCTTTTGTCGTAACCATCTCAAATTCGTAACACATGCTATGTGGGTGAAATGATGATACCATGCCAACTTTCAACCTTTTCAGACTTCATTTGAAGTGCTTTTCAATTACAGGGTCATTTAGCTCAAATAAATCAGTAAATGTATGAAAAATATGAAATGAAGTCAGGTAGGGTTGAAAATTGATGATGTGTCTTTGAATGGTGCATTTTGAACACACAAAAAGCCTGGAGTTAAATAAATTAAAGAAAATGAAATGCCTTTTGTAACCGATGAGTTTCCGTCCGATACCCAGATACTTTGAAAGAGATTGTTCGTTTTGTACGCGAAGTGCATCTTGCTTTTGTCGTAACCCTCTCAACTTTTTAACACATGCTATGTGGGTGAAATGATCATACCATGCCAACTTTCAACCTTTTTAGACTTGATTTGAAGTGCTTTTCAATTTCAGGGTCATTTAGCTCAAAAAATCAGTAAATGCATGAAAAATATGAAATGAAGTCAGATAGGGTTGAAAATTGATGATGTGGATTTGAATGGTGCATTTTGAAGACACAAAAATCCAGGAGTTCAAATAAGTCCAAGTAAATGAAATGCCTTTTGTAACCGATGAGTTTCCGTCCGAAACTCCGATACTTCGAAAGAGACTGTCCGCTTTGTACGCAAAGTGCATCCTGCTTTTGTCGTAACCCTCTCAACTTTTTAACACATGCTATGTGGGTGAAATGATGATACCATGCCAACTTTCAACCTTTTCAGACTTCATTTGAAGTGCTTTTCAATTACAGGGTGATTTAGCTCAAATAAATAAGTAAATGCATGAAAAATATCAAATGAAGTCAGGTAGGGTTGAACATTGATGATGTGGCTTTGAATGGTGCATTTTGAACACACAAAAAGCCTGGAGTTAAATAAATTAAAGAAAATGAAATGCCTTTTGTAACCGATGTGTTTCCGTCCGATACCTAGATACTTTGAAAGATAATGTCCGTTTTGTACGCGAAGTGCATCCTGCTTTTTTCGTAACCCTCTCAACTTTTTAGCACATACTATCTCGGTGAAATGATGATACCATGCCAACTTTCAACCTTTTCAGACTTCATTTGAAGTGCTTTTCAATTTCAGGGTCATTTAGCTAAAAAAATCAGTAAATGCATGAAAAATATCAAATCAAGTCAGATAGAGTTGAAAATTTATGATGTGGATTTAATGGTGCATTTTGAACACACAAAAAGCCTGGAGTTCAAATAAGTTCAAGAAAATGAAATGCCTTTTGTAACCGATGAGTTTCCGTCCGAAACCCCGATACTTCGACAAAGACTGTCTGTTTTGTAAGCCAAGTGCATCCTGCTTTTGCCATAACCCTCTCAACGTTTTAACACATGCTATGTGGGTGAAATGATGATACCATGCCAACTTTCAACCTTTTCAGACTTCATTTGAAGTTCTTTTCAATTTCAGGGTCATTTAGCTCAAAAAAATCAGTAAATGCATGAAAAATATCAAATGAAGTCAGAAAGGGTGGAAAATTGATGATGTGGCTTTGAATGGTGCATTTTGAAAACACAAAAAGGCTGGAGTTAAATAAGTTAAAGAAAATGAATTGCCTTTTGTAACCGATGAGTTTGCTCCGAAACCCAAATACTTTGAAAGATAATGTCCGTTTTGTACGCGAAGTGCATCCTGCTTTTGTTGTAACCCTCTCAAATTTTTAGCACATGCTATCTGGGTGAAATGATGATACTATGCCAACTTTCAACCTTTTCAGACATCATTTGAAGTGCTTTTCAATTTCAGGGTCATTTAGCTCAAAAAAATCAGTAAATGCATGAAAAACATCAAATGAAGTCATTAAGGGTTGAAAATTGATGATGTGGCTTTTAATGGTGCATTTTCAAGACACAAAAAGTGTGGAGTTCAAATAAGTCCACGAAAATGAAATGCCTTTCGTAACCGATGAGTTTTCATCCAAAACTCCGATACATCGAAAGAGACTGTCCGTTTTGTACGCGAAGTGCATCCTCCTTTTGTCGTTACCCTCTCAACTTTTTAGCACATGCTATGTGGGTGAAATTATGATACCATGCCAACTTTCAACCTTTTCAGACTTGATTTGAAGTGCTTTTCAATTTCAGGGTCATTTAGCTCAAAATATCAGTAAATGCATGAAAAATATCAAATGAAGTAAGATAGGGTTGAAAATTGATGATGTGGATTTGAATGGTGCATTTTGAACACACAAAAAGCCTGGAGTTCAAATAAGTTAAAGAAAATGAAATGCCTTTTGTAACAGATGAGTTTCCGTCGAAACTCCGATACTTCGAAAGAGACTGTCCGCTTTGTACGCGAAGTGCATCCTGCTTTTGTCGTAACCCTCTCAAATTTTTAACACATGCTATGTGGGTGAAATGATGATACCATGCCAACTTTCGACCTTTTCAGACTTCATTTGAAGAGCTTTTCAATTACAGGGTCATTTAGCTCAAATAAATCAGTAAATGCATGAAAAATATGAAATGAAGTCAGGTAGGGTTGAAAATTGATGATGTGGCTTTGAATGGTGCATTTTGAACACACAAAAAGCCTGGAGTTAAATAAGTTAAAGAAAATGAAACGCCTTATGTAACCGATGAGTTTCCGTCCAATACCCAGATACTTTGAAAGAGACTGTTCGTTTTGTACGCGATGTGCATCCTGCTTTTGTCGTAACCCTCTCAACTTTTTAACACATGCTATGTGGGTGAAATGATCATACCATGCCAACTTTCAACCTTTTTAGACTTGATTTGAAGTGCTTTTCAATTTCAGGGTCATTTAGCTCAAAAAATCAGTAAATGCATGAAAAATATCAAATGAAGTCAGATAGGGTTGAAAATTGATGATGTGGATTTGAATGGTGCATTTTGAACACACAAAAATCCTGGAGTTCAAATAAGTCCAAGTAAATGAAATGCCTTTTGTAACCGATGAGTTTCCGTCCGAAACTCCGATACTTCGAAAGAGACTGTCCGCTTTGTACGCGAAGTGCATCCTGCTTTTGTCGTAACCCTCTCAAATTTTAAACACATGCTATGTGGGTGAAATGATGATACCATGCCAACTTTCAACCTTTTCAGACTTCATTTGAAGTGCTTTTCAATTACAGGGTCATTTAGCTCAAATAAATAAGTAAATGCATGAAAAATATCAAATGAAGTCAGGTAGGGTTGAACATTGATGATGTGGCTTTGAATGGTGCATTTTGAACACACAAAAAGCCTGGAGTTAAATAAGTTAAAGAAAATGAAATGCCTTTTGTAACCGATGTGTTTCCGTCCGATACCGAGATACTTTGAAACAGAATGTCCGTTTTGTACGCGAAGTGCATCCTGCTTTTGTCGTAACCCTCTCAACTTTTTAGCACATGCTATCTGGGTGAAATGATGATACTATGCCAACTTTCAACCTTTTCAGACTTCATTTGAAGTGCTTTTCAATTTCAGGGTCATTTAGCTCAAAAAAAATCAGTAAATGCATGAAAAATATCAAATGAATTCAGAAAGGGTTGAAAATTGATGATGTGGCTTTTAAGGTGCATTTTGAAGACACAAAAAGTCTGGAGTTCAAATAAGTCCACAAAAATGAAATGCCTTTCGTAACCGATGAGTTTTCATCCGAAACTCCGATACTTCGAAAGAGACTGTCCGTTTTGTACGCGAAGTGCATCCTCTTTTGTCGTAACCCTCTCAACTTTTTAACACATGCTATGTGGGTGAAATGATCATACCATGCCAACTTTCAACCTTTTTAGACTTGATTTGAAGTGCTTTTCAATTTCAGGGTCATTTAGCTCAAAAAATCAGTAAATGCATGAAAAATATCAAATGAAGTCAGATAGGGTTGAAAACTGATGATGTGGATTTGAATGGTGCATTTTGAACACACAAAAATCCAGGAGTTCAAATAAGTACAAGTAAATGAAATGCCTTTTGTAACCGATGAGTTTCCGTCCGAAACTCCGATACTTCGAAAGAGACTGTCCGCTTTGTACGCAAAGTGCATCCTGCTTTTGTCGTAACCCTCTCAACTTTTTAACACATGCTATGTGGGTGAAATGATGATACCATGCCAACTTTCAACCTTTTCAGACTTCATTTGAAGTGCTTTTCAATTACAGGGTCATTTAGCTCAAATAAATAAGTAAATGCATGAAAAATATCAAATGAAGTCAGGTAGGGTTGAACATTGATGATGTGGCTTTGAATGGTGCATTTTGAACACACAAAAAGCCTGGAGTTAAATAAGTTAAAGAAAATGAAATGCCTTTTGTAACCGATGTGTTTCCGTCCGATACCTAGATACTTTGAAAGATAATCTCCGTTTTGTACGCGAAGTGCATCCTGCTTTTTTCGTAACCCTCTCAACTTTTTAGCACATGCTATCTGGGTGAAATGATGATACCATGCCAACTTTCAACCTTTTCAGACTTCATTTGAAGTGCTTTTCAATTTCAGGGTCATTTAGCTAAAAAAATCAGTAAATGCATGAAAAATATCAAATCAAGTCAGATAGAGTTGAAAATTTATGCTGTGGATTTAATGGTGCATTTTGAACACACAAGAAGCCTGGAGTTCAAATAAGTTCAAGAAAATGAAATGCCTTTTGTAACCGATGAGTTTCCATCCGAAACCCCGATACTTCGACAAAGACTGTCTGTTTTGTAAGCCAAGTGCATCCTGCTTTTGCCATAACCCTCTCAACGTTTTAACACATGCTATGTGGGTGAAATGATGATACCATGCCAACTTTCAACCTTTTCAGACTTCATTTGAAGTTCTTTTCAATTTCAGGGTCATTTAGCTCAAAAAAATCAGTAAATGCATGAAAAATATCAAATGAAGTCAGAAAGGGTGGAAAATTGATGATGTGGCTTTGAATGGTGCATTTTGAAAACACAAAAATCCTGGAGTTAAGTAAGTTAAAGAAAATGAATTGCCTTTTGTAACCGATGAGTTTGCGTCCGAAACCCAAATACTTTGAAAGAGACTGTCCGTTTTGTACGCGAAGTGCATCCTGCTTTTGTTGTAACCCTCTCAACTTTTTAGCACATGCTATGTGGGTGAAATGATGATACTATGCCAACTTTCAACCTTTTCAGACTTCATTTGAAGTGCTTTTCAATTTCAGGGTCATTTAGCTAAAAAAATCAGTAAATGCATGAAAAATATCAAATGAAGTAAGATAGGGTTGAAAATTGATGATGTGGATTTGAATGGTGCATTTTGAACACACAAAAAGCCTGGAGTTCAAATAAGTTAAAGAAAATGAAATGCCTTTTGTAACAGATGAGTTTCCATCGAAACTCCGATACTTCGAAAGAGACTGTCCGCTTTGTACGCGAAGTGCATCCTTCTTTTCTCGTAACCCTCTCAAATTTTTAACACATGCTATGTGGGTGAAATGATGATACCATGCCAACTTTCAACCTTTTCAGACTTCATTTGAAGAGCTTTTCAATTACAGGGTCATTTAGCTCAAATAAATCAGTAAATGCATGAAAAATATGAAATGAAGTCAGGTAGGGTTGAAAATTGATGATGTGGCTTTGAATGGTGCATTTTGAACACACAAAAAGCCTGGAGTTAAATAAGTTAAAGAAAATGAAATGCCTTTTGTAACCGATGAGTTTCCGTCCGATACCCAGATACTTTGAAAGAGACTGTTCGTTTTGTACGCGAAGTGCATCCTGCTTTTGTCGTAACCCTCTCAACTTTTTAACACATGCTATGTGGGTGAAATGATTATACAATGCCAACTTTCAACCTTTTTAGACTTGATTTGAAGTGCTTTTCAATTTCAGGGTCATTTAGCTCAAAAAATCAGTAAATGCATGAAAAATATCAAATGAAGTCAGATAGGGTTGAAAATTGATGATGTGGATTTGAATGGTGCATTTTGAACACACAAAAATCCTGTAGTTCAAATAAGTCCAAGAAAATGAAATGCCTTTTGTAACCGATGAGTTTCCGTCCGATACCCAGATACTTTGAAAGAGACTGTTCGTTTTGTACGCGAAGTGCATCCTGCTTTTGTCGTAACCCTCTCAACTTTTTAACACATGCTATGTGGGTGGAATGATCATACCATGCCAACTTTCAACCTTTTTAGACTTGATTTGAAGTGCTTTTCAATTTCAGGGTCATTTAGCTCAAAATATCAGTAAATGCATGAAAAATATCAAATGAAGTCAGAAAGGGTTGAAAATTGATGATGTGGCTTTGAATGGTGCATTTTGAAAACACAAAAAGCCTGGAGCTAAATAAGTTAAAGATAATGAATTGCCTTTTGTAACAGATGAGTTTGCGTCCGAAACCCAAATACTTTGAAAGATAATGTCCGTTTTGTACGTGAAGTGCATCCTGCTTTTGTTGTAACCCTCTCAAATTTTTAGCACATGCTATCTGGGTGAAATGATGCTACTATGCCAACTTTCAACCTTTTCAGACTTCATTTGAAGTGCTTTTCAATTTCAGGGTCATTTAGCTCAAAAAAATCAGTAAATGCATGAAAAACATCAAATGAAGTCAGAAAGGGTTGAAAATTGATGATGTGGCTTTTAATGGTGCACTTTCAAGACACAAAAAGTCTGGAGTTCAAATAAGTCCACGGAAATGAAATGCCTTTCGTAACCGATGAGTTTTCATCCAAAACTCCGATACTTCGAAAGAGACTGTCCGTTTTGTACGCGAAGTGCATCCTGCTTTTGTCGTTACCCTCTCAACTTTTTAGCACATGCTATGTGGGTGAAATGATGATACCATGCCAACTTTGAACCTTTTCAGACTTCATTTGAAGTGCTTTTCAATTACAGGGTCATTTAGCTCAAATAAATCAGTAAATGCATGAAAAATATGAAATGAAGTCAGGTAGGGTTGAAAATTGATGATGTGGCTTTGAATGGTGCATTTTGAACACACAAAAAGCCTGGAGTTAAATAAGTTAAAGAAAATGAAATGCCTTTTGTAACTGATGAGTTTCCGTCCGATACCCATATACTTTGAAAGAGACTGTTCGTTTTGTACGCGAAGTGCATCCTGCTTTTGTCGTAACCCTCTCAACTTTTTAACACATGCTATGTGGGTGAAATGATCATACCATGCCAACTTTCAACCTATTTAGACTTGATTTGAAGTGCTTTTCAATTTCAGGGTCATTTAGCTCAAAAAATCAGTAAATGCATGAAAAATATCAAATGAAGTCAGATAGGGTTGAAAATTGATGATGTGGATTTGAATGGTGCATTTTGAACACACAAAAATCCTGGAGTTCAAATAAGTCCAAGTAAATGAAATGCCTTTTGTAACCGATGAGTTTCCGTCCGAAACTCCGATACTTCGAAAGAGACTGTCCGCTTTGTACGCAAAGTGCATCCTGCTTTTGTCGTAACCCTCTCAAATTTTTAACACATGCTATGTGGGTGAAATGATGATACCATGCCAACTTTCAACCTTTTCAGACTTCATTTGAAGTGCTTTTCAATTACAGGGTCATTTAGCTCAAATAAATAAGTAAATGCATGAAAAATATCAAATGAAGTCAGGTAGGGTTGAACATTGATGATGTGGCTTTGAATGGTGCATTTTGAACACACAAAAAGCCTGGAGTTAAATAAGTTAAAGAAAATGAAATGCCTTTTGTAACCGATGTGTTTCCGTCCGATACCCAGATACTTTGAAAGATAATGTCCGTTTTGTACGCGAAGTGCATCCTGCTTGTGTCGTAACCCTCTCAACTTTTTAGCACATGGTATCTGGGTGAAATGATGATACTATGCCAACTTTCAACCTTTTCAGACTTCATTTGAAGTGCTTTTCAATTTCAGGGTCATTTAGCTCAAAAAAAATCAGTAAATGCATGAAAAATATCAAATGAATTCAGAAAGGGTTGAAAATTGATGATGTGGCTTTTAATGGTGCATTTTGAAGACACAAAAAGTCTGGAGTTCAAATAAGTCCACGAAAATGAAATGCCTTTCGTAACCGATGAGTTTTCATCCGAAACTCCGATACTTCGAAAGAGACTGTTCGTTTTGTACGCGAAATGCATCCTGCTTTTGTCGTAACCCTCTCAACTTTTTAACACATGCTATGTGGGTGAAATGATCATACCATGCCAACTTTCAACCTTTTCAGACTTGATTTGAAGTGCTTT
Organism: Hordeum marinum; assembly: GCA_022496015.1. Lineage (NCBI taxonomy): Eukaryota > Viridiplantae > Streptophyta > Magnoliopsida > Poales > Poaceae > Hordeum > Hordeum marinum. The sequence continues at coordinate 562,291,690 of CM039678.1, forward strand.
TCAATTTCAGGGTCATTTAGCTCAAAATATCATTAAATGCATGAAAAATATCAAATGAAGTCAGATAGGGTTGAAAATTGATGATGTGGATTTGAATGGCGCATTTTGAACACACAAAAAGCCTGGAGTTCAAATAAGTTAAAGAAAATGAAATGCCTTTTGTAACCGATGAGTTTCCGTCCGAAACTCCAATACTTCGAAAGAGACTGTCCGCTTTGTACGCGAAGTGCATCCTGCTTTTGTCGTAACCCTCTCAAATTTTTAACACATGCTATGTGGGTGAAATGATGATACCATGCCAACTTTCAACCTTTTCACACTTCATTTGAAGTGCTTTTCAATTACAGGGTCATTTAGCTCAAATGAATCAGTAAATGCATGAAAAATATGAAATGAAGTCAGGTAGGGTTGAAAATTGATGATGTGGCTTTGAATGGTGCATTTTGAACACACAAAAAGCCTGGAGTTAAATAAGTTAAAGAAAGTGAAATGCCTTTTGTAACCGATGAGTTTCCGTCTGATACCCAGATACTTTGAAAGAGACTGTTCGTTTTGTACGCGAAGTGCATCCTGCTTTTGTCGTAACCCTCTCAACTTTTTAACACATGCTATGTGGGTGAAATGATCATACCATGCCAACTTTCAACCTTTTTAGACTTGATTTGAAGTGCTTTTCAATTTCAGGGTCATTTAGCTCAAAAAATCAGTAAATGCATGAAAAATATCAAATGAAGTCAGATAGGGTTGAAAATTGATGATGTGGATTTGAATGGTGCATTTTGAACACACAAAAATCCTGGAGTTCAATTAAGTCCAAGTAAATGAAATGCCTTTTGTAACCGATGAGTTTCCGTCCGAAACTCCGATACTTCGAAAGAGACTGTCCGCTTTGTACGCGAAGTGCATCCTGCTTTTGTCGTAACCCTCTCAAATTTTTAACACATGATACGTGGGTGAAATGATGATACCATGCCAACTTTCAACCTTTTCAGACTTCATTTGAAGTGCTTTTCAATTACAGGGTCATTTAGCTCAAATAAATAAGTAAACGCATGAAAAATATCAAATGAAGTCAGGTAGGGTTGAACATTGATGATGTGGCTTTGAATGGTGCATTTTGAACACACAAAAAGCCTGGAGTTAAATAAGTTAAAGAAAATGAAATGCCTTTTGTAACCGATGTGTTTCCGTCCGATACCCAGATACTTTGAAAGATAATGTCCATTTTGTACGCGAAGTGCATCCTGCTTTTGTCGTAACCCTCTCAACTTTTTAGCACATGGTATCTGGGTGAAATGATGATACTATGCCAACTTTCAACTTTTTCAGACTTCATTTGAAGTGCTTTTCAATTTCAGGGTCGTTTAGCTCAAAAAAATCAGTAAATGCATGAAAAATATCAAATGAATTCAGAAAGGGTTGAAAATTGATGATGTGGCTTTTAATGGTGCATTTTGAAGACACAAAATGTCTGGAGTTCAAATAAGTCCACGAAAATGAAATGCCTTTCGTAACCGATGACTTTTCATCCGAAACTCCGATACTTCGAAAGAGACTGTTCGTTTTGTACGCGAAGTGCATCATGCTTTTGTCGTAACCCTCTCAACTTTTAACACATGCTATGTGGTTGAAATGATCATACCATGCCAACTTTCAACCTTTTCAGACTTGATTTGAAGTGCTTTTCAATTACAGGGTCATTTAGCTCAAAAAATCAGTAAATGCATGAAAAATATCAAATGAAGTCAGATAGGGTTGAAAATTGATGATGTGGATTTGAATGGTGCATTTTGAACACACAAAAATCCTGGAGTTCAAATAAGTCCAAGTAAATGAAATGCCTTTTGTAACCGATGAGTTTTCATCCGAAACTCCGATACTTCGAAAGAGACTGTCCGTTTTGTACGCGAAGTGCATCCTGCTTTTGTCGTAACCCTCTCAACTTTTTAACACATGCTATGTGGGTGAAATGATCATACCATGCCAACTTTCAACCTTTTCAGGCTTGATTTGAAGTGCTTTTCAATTTCAGGGTCATTTAGCTAAAAAAAAATCAGTAAATGCATGAAAAATATCAAATGAAGTCAGATAGGGTTGAAAATTGATGATGTGGATTTGAATGGTGCATTTTGACCACACAAAAAGCCTGGAGTTCAAATAAGTTAAAGAAAATGAACTGCCTTTTGTAACCGATGAGTTTCCGTCTGAAACTCCGATACTTCGAAAGAGACTGTCCGCTTTGTACGCGAAGTGCATCCTGCTTTTGTCGTAACCATCTCAAATTTTTAACACATGCCATGTGGGTGAAATGATGATACCATGCCAACTTTCAACCTTTTCAGACTTCATTTGAAGTGCTTTTCAATTACAGGGTCATTTAGCTCAAATAAATCAGTAAATGTATGAAAAATATGAAATGAAGTCAGGTAGGGTTGAAAATTGATGATGTGGCTTTGAATGGTGCATTTTGAACACACAAAAAGCCTGGAGTTAAATAAGTTAAAGAAAATGAAATGCATTTTGTAACCGATGAGTTTCCGTCCGATACCCAGATTCTTTGAAAGAGACTGTTCGTTTTGTACGCGAAGTGCATCCTGCTTTTGTCGTAACCCTCTCAACTTTTTAACATATGCTATGTGGGTGAAATGATCATACCATGCCAACTTTCAACCTTTTTAGACTTGATTTGAAGTGCTTTTCAATTTCAGGGTCATTTAGCTCAAAAAATCAGTAAATGCATGAAAAATATCAAATGAAGTCAGATAGGGTTGAAAATTGATGATGTGGATTTGAATGGTGCATTTTGAACACACAAAAATCCTGGAGTTCAAATAAGTCCAAGTAAATAAAATGCCTTTTGTAACCGATGAGTTTCCGTCCGAAACTCTGATACTTCGAAAGAGACTGTCCGCTTTGTACGCGAAGTGCATACTGCTTTTGTCGTAACCCTCTCAAATTTTAAACACATGCTATGTGGGTGAAATGATGATACCATGCCAACTTTCAACCTTTTCAGACTTCATTTGAAGAGCTTTTCAATTACAGGGCCATTTAGCTCAAATAAATACGTAAATGCATGAAAAATATCAAATGAAGTCAGGTAGGGTTGAACATTGATGATGTGGCTTTGAATGGTGCATGATGAACACACAAAAAGCCTGGAGTTAAATAAGTTAAAGAAAATGAAATGCCTTTTGTAACCGATGTGTTTCCGTCCGATACCCAGATACTTTGAAAGAGAATGTCCGTTTTGTACGCGAAGTGCATCCTGCTTTTGTCGAAACCCTCTCAACTTTTTAGCACATGCTATCTGGGTGAAATCATGATACTATGCCAACTTTCAACCTTTTCAGACTTCATTTGAAGTGCTTTTCAATTTCAGGGTCATTTAGCTCAAAAAAATCAGTAAATGCATGAAAAATATCAAATGAATTCAGAAAGGGTTGAAAATTGATGATGTGGCTTTTAATGGTGCATTTTGAAGACACAAAAAGTATGGAGTTCAAATAAGTCCACGAAAATGAAATGTCTTTCGTAACCGATGAGTTTTCATCCGAAACTCCGATACTTCGAAAGAGACTGTCCGTTTTGTACGCGAAGTGCATCCTGCTTTTGTCGTAACCCTCTCAACTTTTTAACACATTCTATGTGGGTGAAATGATCATACCATGCCAACTTTCAACCTTTTCAGGCTTGATTTGAAGTGCTTTTCAATTTCAGGGTCATTTAGCTAAAACAAATCAGTAAATGCATGAAAAATATCAAATGAAGTCAGATAGGGTTGAAAATTGATGATGTGGATTTGAATGGTGCATTTTGACCACACAAAAAGCCTGGAGTTCAAATAAGTTAAAGTAAATGAACTGCCTTTTGTAACCGATGAGTTTCCGTCTGAAACTCCGATACTTCGAAAGAGACTGTCCGCTTTGTACGCGAAGTGCATCCTGCTTTTGTCGTAACCATCTCAAATTTTTAACACATGCTATGTGGGTGAAATGATGATACCATGCCAACTTTCAACCTTTTCAGACTTCATTTGAAGTGCTTTTCAATTACAGGGTCATTTAGCTCAAATAAATCAGTAAATGTATGAAAAATATGAAATGAAGTCAGGTAGGGTTGAAAATTGATGATGTGTCTTTGAATGGTGCATTTTGAACACACAAAAAGCCTGGAGTTAAATAAGTTAAAGAAAATGAAATGCCTTTTGTAACCGATGAGTTTCCGTCCGATACCTAGATACTTTGAAAGAGATTGTTCGTTTTGTACGCGAAGTGCATCTTGCTTTTGTCGTAACCCTCTCAACTTTTTAACACATGCTATGTGGGTGAAATGATCATACCATGCCAACTTTCAACCTTTTTAGACTTGATTTGAAGTGCTTTTCAATTTCAGGGTCATTTAGCTCAAAAAATTAGTAAATGCATGAAAAATATCAAATGAAGTCAGATAGGGTTGAAAATTGATGATGTGGATTTGAATGGTGCATTTTGAACACACAAAAATCCAGGAGTTCAAATAAGTCCAAGTAAATGAAATGCCTTTTGTAACCGATGAGTTTCCGTCCGAAACTCCGATACTTCGAAAGAGACTGTCCGCTTTGTACGCGAAGGGCATCCTGCTTTTGTCGTAACCCTCTCAAATTTTAAACACATGCTATGTGGGTGAAATGATGATACCATGCCAACTTTCAACCTTTTCAGACTTCATTTGAAGTGCTTTTCAATTACAGGGTCATTTAGCTCAAATAAATAAGTAAATGCATGAAAAATATCAAATGAAGTCAGGTAGGGTTGAACATTGATGATGTGGCTTTGAATGGTGCATTTTGAACACACAAAAAGCCTGGAGTTAAATAAGTTAAAGAAAATGAAATGCCTTTTGTAACCGATGTGTTTCCGTCCGATACCCAGATACTTTGAAAGATAATGTCCGTTTTGTACGCGAAGTGCATCCTGCTTTTGTCGTAACCCTCTCAACTTTTTAGCACATGCTATCTGGGTGAAATGATGATACCATGCCAACTTTCAACCTTTTCAGACTTCATTTGAAGTGCTTTTCAATTTCAGGGTCATTTAGCTAAAAAAATCAGTAAATGCATGAAAAATATCAAATCAAGTCAGATAGAGTTGAAAATTTATGATGTGGATTTAATGGTGCATTTTGAACACACAAAAAGCCTGGAGTTCAAATAAGTTCAAGAAAATGAAATGCCTTTTGTAACCGATGAGTTTCCGTCCGAAACCCCGATACTTCGACAAAGACTGTCTGTTTTGTAAGCCAAGTGCATCCTGCTTTTGCCATAACCCTCTCAACGTTTTAGCACATGCTATGTGGGTGAAATGATGATACCATGCCAACTTTCAACCTTTTCAGACTTCATTTGAATTTCTTTTCAATTTCTGGGTCATTTAGCTCAACAAAATCAGTAAATGCATGAAAAATATCAAATGAAGTCAGAAAGGGTTGAAAATTGATGATGTGGCTTTGAATGGTGCATTTTGAAAACACAAAAAGCCTGGAGTTAAATAAGTTAAAGAAAATAAAATGCCTTTTGTAACCGATGAGTTTGCGTCCGAAACCCAGATACTTTGAAAGATAATGTCCGTTTTGTACGCGAAGTGCATCCTGCTTTTGTTGTAACCCTCTCAACTTTTTAGCACATGCTATCTGGGTGAAATGATGATACTATGCCAACTTTCAACCTTTTCAGACTTCATTTGAAGTGCTTTTCAATTACAGGGTATTTAGCTCAAATAAATCAGTAAATGTATGAAAAATATGAAATGAAGTCAGGTAGGGTTGAAAATTGATGATGTGGCTTTGAATGGTGCATTTTGAACACACAAAAAGCCTGGAGTTAAATAAGTTAAAGAAAATGAAATGCCTTTTGTAACCGATGAGTTTCCGTCCGATACCCAGATACTTTGAAAGAGACTGTTCGTTTTGTACGCGAAGTGCATCCTGCTTTTGTCGTAACCCTCTCAACTTTTTAACACATGCTATGTGTGTGAAATGATGATACCATGCCAACTTTCAACCTTTTCAGACTTCATTTGAAGTGCTTTTCAATTACAGGGTCATTTAGCTCAAATAAATAAGTAAATGCATGAAAAATATCAAATGAAGTCAGGTAGGGTAGAACATTGATCATGTGGCTTTGAATGGTGCATTTTGAACACACAAAAAGCCTGGAGTTAAATAAGTTAAAGAAAATGTAATGCCTTTTGTAACCGATGTGTTTCCGTCCGATACCTAGATACTTTGAAAGATAATGTCCGCTTTGTACGGGAAGTGCATCCTGCTTTTGTCGTAACCCTCTCAACTTTTTAGCACATGCTAACTGGGTGAAATGATGATACTATGCCAACTTTCAACCTTTTCAGACTTCATTTGAAGTGCTTTTCAATTTCAGGGTCATTTAGCTCAAAAAAAATCAGTAAATGCATGAAAAATATCAAATGAATTCACAAAGGGTTGAAAATTGATGAAGTGGCTTTTAATGGTGCATTTTGAAGACACAAAAATCCTGGAGTTCAAATAAGTTAAAGAAAATGAAATGCCTTTTGTAACCGATGAGTTTCCATTCGAAACTCCGATACTTCGAAAGAGGTTGTCCGTTTTGTACGCGAAGTGCATCCTGCTTTTGCTGTAACCCTCTCAACTTTTTAACACATGCTATGTGGGTGAAATGATGATACCATGCCAACTTTCAACCTTTTCAGACTTCTTTTGAAGTGCTTTTCAATTTCAGGGTCATTTAGCTCAACAAAATCAGTAAATGCATGAAAAATATCAAATGAAGTCAGAAAGGGTTGAAAATTGATGATGTGGCTTTGAATGGTGCATTTTGAAAACACAAAAAGCCTGGACTTAAATAAGTTAAAGAAAATGAAATGCCTTTTGTAACCGATGAGTTTGCGTCCGAAACCCAGATACTTTGAAAGATAATGTCCGTTTTGTACGCGAAGTGCATCCTGCTTTTGTTGTAACCCTCTCAACTTTTTAGCACATGCTATCTGGGTGAAATGATGATACTATGCCAACTTTCAACCTTTTCAGACTTCATTTGATGTGCTTTTCAATTTCAGGGTCATTTAGCTCAAAAAAATCTGTAAATGGATGAAAAACATCAAATGAAGTCAGAAAGGGTTGAAAATTGATGATGTGGCTTTTAATGGTGCATTTTCAAGACACAAAAAGTCTGGAGTTCAAATAAGTCCATGAAAATGAAATGCCTTTCATAACCGATGAGTTTTCATCCAAAACTCCGATACTTCGAAAGAGACTGTCCGTTTTGTACGCGAAGTGCATCCTGCTTTTGTCGTGACCCTCTCAACTTTTTAGCACATGGTATGTGGGTGAAATGATGATACTATGCCAACTTTCAACCTTTTCAGACTTGATTTGAAGTGCTTTTCAATTTCGGGGTCATTTAGCTCAAAATATCAGTAAATGCATGAAAAATATCAAATGAAGTCAGATAGGGTTGAAAATTGATGATGTGGATTTGAATGGTGCATTTTGAACACACAAAAAGCCTGGAGTTCAAATAAGTTAAAGAAAATGAAATGCCTTTTGTAACCGATGAGTTTCCGTCCGAAACTCCAATACGTCGAAAGAGACTGTCCGCTTTGTACGCGAAGTGCATCCTGCTATTGTCGTAACCCTCTCAAATTTTTAACACATGCTATGTGGGTGAAATGATGATACCATGCCAACTTTCAACCTTTTCAGACTTCATTTGAAGTGCTTTTCAATTAGAGGGTCATTTAGCTAAAAAAATCAGTAAATGCATGAAAAATATCAAGGGAAGTCACATAGAGTTGAAAATTTATGATGTGGATTTAATGGTGCATTTTGAACACACAACAAGCCTGGATTTCAAATAAGTTCAAGAAAATGAAATGCCTTTTGTAACCGATGAGTTTCCGTCCGAAACCCCGATACTTCGACAAAGACTGTCTGTTTTGTAAGCCAAGTGCATCCTGCTTTTGCCATAACCCTCTCAACGTTTTAGCACATGCTATGTGGGTGAAATGATGATACCATGCCAACTTTCAACCTTTTCAGACTTCATTTGAAGTTCTTTTCAATTTCAGGGTCATTTAGCTCAACAAAATCAGTAAATGCATGAAAAATATCAAATGAAGTCAGAAAGGGTTGAAAATTGATGATGTGGCTTTGAATGGTGCATTTTGAAAACACAAAAAGCCTGGAGTTAAATAAGTTAAAGAAAATGAAATGCCTTTTGTAACCGATGAGTTTGCGTCCGAAACCCAGATACTTTGAAAGATAATGTCCGTTTTGTACGCGAAGTGCATCCTGCTTTTGTTGTAACCCTCTCAACTTTTTAGCAAATGCTATCTGGGTGAAATGATGATACTATGCCAACTTTCAACCTTTTCAGACTTCATTTGAAGTGCTTTTCAATTTCAGGGTCATTTAGCTCAAAAAAATCAGTAAATGCATGAAAAACATCAAATGAAGTCAGAAAGGGTTGAAAATTGATGATGTGGCTTTTAATGGTGCATTTTCAAGACACAAAAAGTCTGGAGTTCAAATAAGTCCATGAAAATGAAATGCCTTTCATAACCGATGAGTTTTCATCCAAAACTCCGATACTTCGAAAGAGACTGTCCGTTTTGTACGCGAAGTGCATCCTGCTTTTGTCGTGACCCTCTCAACTTTTTAGCACATGGTATGTGGGTGAAATGATGATACTATGCCAACTTTCAACCTTTTCAGACTTGATTTGAAGTGCTTTTCAATTTCAGGGTCATTTAGCTCAAAATATCAGTAAATGCATGAAAAATATCAAATGAAGTCAGATAGGGTTGAAAATTGATGATGTGGATTTGAATGGTGCATTTTTAACACACAAAAAGCCTGGAGTTCAAATAAGTTAAAGAAAATGAAATGCCTTTTGTAACCGATGAGTTTCCGTCCGAAACTCCGATACGTCGAAAGAGACTGTCCGCTTTGTACGCGAAGTGCATCCTGCTATTGTCGTAACCCTCTCAAATTTTTAACACATGCTATGTGGGTGAAATGATGATACCATGCCAACTTTCAACCTTTTCAGACTTCATTTGAAGTGCTTTTCAATTAGAGGGTCATTTAGCTAAAAAAATCAGTAAATGCATGAAAAATATCAAGTGAAGTCAGATAGAGTTGAAAATTTATGATGTGGATTTAATGGTGCATTTTGAACACACAAAAAGCCTGGAGTTCAAATAAGTTCAAGAAAATGAAATGCCTTTTGTAACCGATGAGTTTCCGTCCGAAACCCCGATACTTCGACAAAGACTGTCTGTTTTGTAAGCCAAGTGCATCCTGCTTTTGCCATAACCCTCTCAACGTTTTAGCACATGCTATGTGGGTGAAATGATGATACCATGCCAACTTTCAACCTTTTCAGACTTCATTTGAAGTGCTTTTCAATTTCAGGGTCATTTAGCTCAAAAAAATCAGTAAATGCATGAAAAACATCAAATGAAGTCAGAAAGGGTTGAAAATTGATGATGTGGCTTTTAATGGTGCATTTTCAAGACACAAAAAGTCTGGAGTTCAAATAAGTCCATGAAAATGAAATGCCTTTCATAACCGATGAGTTTTCATCCAAAACTCCGATACTTCGAAAGAGACTGTCCGTTTTGTACGCGAAGTGCATCCTGCTTTTGTCGTGACCCTCTCAACTTTTTAGCACATGGTATGTGGGTGAAATGATGATACTATGCCAACTTTCAACCTTTTCAGACTTGATTTGAAGTGCTTTTCAATTTCAGGGTCATTTAGCTCAAAATATCAGTAAATGCATGAAAAATATCAAATGAAGTCAGATAGGGTTGAAAATTGATGATGTGGATTTGAATGGTGCATTTTTAACACACAAAAAGCCTGGAGTTCAAATAAGTTAAAGAAAATGAAATGCCTTTTGTAACCGATGAGTTTCCGTCCGAAACTCCGATACGTCGAAAGAGACTGTCCGCTTTGTACGCGAAGTGCATCCTGCTATTGTCGTAACCCTCTCAAATTTTTAACACATGCTATGTGGGTGAAATGATGATACCATGCCAACTTTCAACCTTTTCAGACTTCATTTGAAGTGCTTTTCAATTAGAGGGTCATTTAGCTAAAAAAATCAGTAAATGCATGAAAAATATCAAGTGAAGTCAGATAGAGTTGAAAATTTATGATGTGGATTTAATGGTGCATTTTGAACACACAAAAAGCCTGGAGTTCAAATAAGTTCAAGAAAATGAAATGCCTTTTGTAACCGATGAGTTTCCGTCCGAAACCCCGATACTTCGACAAAGACTGTCTGTTTTGTAAGCCAAGTGCATCCTGCTTTTGCCATAACCCTCTCAACGTTTTAGCACATGCTATGTGGGTGAAATGATGATACCATGCCAACTTTCAACCTTTTCAGACTTCATTTGAAGTTCTTTTCAATTTCAGGGTCATTTAGCTCAACAAAATCAGTAAATGCATGAAAAATATCAAATGAAGTCAGAAAGGGTTGAAAATTGATGATGTGGCTTTGAATGGTGCATTTTGAAAACACAAAAAGCCTGGAGTTAAATAAGTTAAAGAAAATGAAAGGCCTTTTGTAACCGATGAGTTTGCGTCCGAAACCCAGATACTTTGAAAGATAATGTCCGTTTTGTACGCGAAGTGCATCCTGCTTTTGTTGTAACCCTCTCAACTTTTTAGCAAATGCTATCTGGGTGAAATGATGATACTATGCCAACTTTCAACCTTTTTAGACTTCATTTGAAGTGCTTTTCAATTTCAGGGTCATTTAGCTCAAAAAAATCAGTAAATGCATGAAAAACATCAAATGAAGTCAGAAAGGGTTGAAAATTGATGATATGGCTTTTAATGGTGCATTTTCAAGACACAAAAAGTCTGGAGTTCAAATAAGTCCATGAAAATGAAATGCCTTTCGTAACCGATGAGTTTTCATCCAAAACTCCGATACTTCGAAAGAGACTGTCCGTTTTGTACGCGAAGTGCATCCTACTTTTGTCGTGACCCTCTCAACTTTTTAGCACATGGTATGTGCGTGAAATGACGATACTATGCCAACTTTCAACCATTTCAGACTTGATTTGAAGTGCTTTTCAATTTCAGGGTCATTTAGCTCAAAATCTCAGTAAATGCATGAAAAATATCAAATGAAGTCAGATAGGGTTGAAAATTGATGATGTGGATTTGAATGGTGCATTTTGAACACACAAAAAGCCTGGAGTTCAAATAAGTTAAAGAAAATGAAATGCCTTTTGTAACCGATGAGTTTCCGTCCGAAACTCCGATACGTCGAAAGAGACTGTCCGCTTTGTACGCGAAGTGCATCCTGCTATTGTCGTAACCCTCTCAAATTTTTAACACATGCTATGTGGGTGAAATGATGATACCATGCCAACTTTCAACCTTTTCAGACTTCATTTGAAGTTCTTTTCCATTTCAGGGTCATTTAGCTCAACAAAATCAGTAAATGCATGAAAAATATCAAATGAAGTCAGAAAGGGTTGAAAATTGATGATGTGGCTTTGAATGGTGCATTTTGAAAATACAAAAAGCCTGGAGTTAAATAAGTTAAAGAAAATGAAATGCCTTTTGTAACCGATGAGTTTGCGTCCGAAACCCAGATACTTTGAAAGATAATGTCCGTTTTGTACGCGAAGTGCATCCTGCTTTTGTTGTAACCCTCTCAACTTTTTAGCACATGCTATCTGGGTGAAATGATGATACTATGCCAACTTTCAACCTTTTCAGACTTCATTTGAAGTGCTTTTCAATTTCAGGGTCATTTAGCTCAAAAAAATCAGTAAATGCATGAAAAACATCAAATGAAGTCAGAAAGGGTTGAAAATTGATGATGTGGCTTTTAATGGTGCATTTTCAAGACACAAAAAGTCTGGAGTTCAAATAAGTCCATGAAAATGAAATGCCTTTCATAACCGATGAGTTTTCATCCAAAACTCCGATACTTCGAAAGAGACTGTCCGTTTTGTACGCGAAGTGCATCCTGCTTTTGTCGTGACCCTCTCAACTTTTTAGCACATGGTATGTGGGTGAAATGATGATACTATGCCAACTTTCAACCTTTTCAGACTTGATTTGAAGTGCTTTTCAATTTAAGGGTCATTTAGCTCAAAATATCAGTAAATGCATGAAAAATATCAAATGAAGTCAGATAGGGTTGAAAATTGATGATGTGGATTTGAATGGTGCATTTTGAACACACAAAAAGCCTGGAGTTCAAATAAGTTAAAGAAAATGAAATGCCTTTTGTAACCGATGAGTTTCCGTCCTAAACTCCGATACGTCGAAAGAGACTGTCCGCTTTGTACGCGAAGTGCATCCTGCTATTGTCGTAACCCTCTCAAATTTTTAACACATGCTATGTGGGTGAAATGATGATACCATGCCAACTTTCAACCTTTTCAGACTTCATTTCAAGTGCTTTTCAATTAGAGGGTCATTTAGCTAAAAAAATCAGTAAATGCATGAAAAATATCAAGTGAAGTCAGATAGAGTTGAAAATTTATGATGTGGATTTAATGGTGCATTTTGAACACACAAAAAGCCTGGAGTTCAAATAAGTTCAAGAAAATGAAATGCCGTTTGTAACCGATGAGTTTCCGTCCGAAACCCCGATACTTCGACAAAGAATGTGTGTTTTGTAAGCCAAGTGCATCCTGCTTTTGCCATAACCCTCTCAACGTTTTAGCACATGCTATGTGGGTGAAATGATGATACCATGCCAACTTTCAACCTTTTCAGACTTCATTTGAAGTTCTTTTCAATTTCAGGGTCATTTAGCTCAACAAAATCAGTAAATGCATGAAAAATATCAAATGAAGTCAGAAAGGGTTGAAAATTGATGATGTGGCTTTGAATGGTGCATTTTGAAAACACAAAAAGCCTGGAGTTAAATAAGTTAAAGAAAATGAAATGCCTTTTGTAACCGATGAGTTTGCGTCAGAAACCCAGATACTTTGAAAGATAATGTCCGTTTTGTACGCGAAGTGCATCCTGCTTTTGTTGTAACCCTCTCAACTTTTTAGCACATGCTATCTGGGTGAAATGATGATACTATGCCAACTTTCAACCTTTTTAGACTTCATTTGAAGTGCTTTTCAATTTCAGGGTCATTTAGCTCAAAAAAATCAGTAAATGCATGAAAAACATCAAATGAAGTCAGAAAGAGTTGAAAATTGATGATGTGGCTTTTAATGGTGCATTTTCAAGACACAAAAAGTCTGGAGTTCAAATAAGTCCATGAAAATGAAATGCCTTTTGTAACCGATGAGTTTTCATCCAAAACTCCGATACTTCGAAAGAGACTGTCCGTTTTGTACGCGAAGTGCATCCTACTTTTGTCGTGACCCTCTCAACTTTTTAGCACATGGTATGTGCGTGAAATGATGATACTATGCCAACTTTCAACCATTCCAGACTTGATTTGATGTGCTTTTCAATTTCAGGGTCATTTAGCTCAAAATCTCAGTAAATGCATGAAAAATATCAAATGAAGTCAGATAGGGTTGAAAATTGATGATGTGGATTTGTATGGTGCATTTTGAACACACAAAAAGCCTGGAGTTCAAATAAGTTAAAGAAAATGAAATGCCTTTTGTAACCGATGAGTTTCCGTCCGAAACTCCGATACGTCGAAAGAGACTGTCCGCTTTGTACGCGAAGTGCATCCTGCTATTGTCGTAACCCTCTCAAATTTTTACCACATGCTATGTGGGTGAAATGATGATACCATGCCAACTTTCAACCTTTTCAGACTTCATTTGAAGTGCTTTTCAATTAGAGGGTCATTTAGCTAAAAAAATCAGTAAATGAATGAAAAATATCAAGTGAAGTCAGATAGAGTTGAAAATTTATGATGTGGATTTAATGGTGCATTTTGAACACACAAAAAGCCTGGAGTTCAAATAAGTTCAAGAAAATGAAATGCCTTTTGTAACCGATGAGTTTCCGTCCGAAACCCCGATACTTCGACAAAGACTGTCTGTTTTGTAAGCCAAGTGCATCCTGCTTTTGCCATAACCCTCTCAACGTTTTAGCACATGCTATGTGGGTGAAATGATGATACCATGCCAACTTTCAACCTTTTCAGACTTCATTTGAAGTTCTTTTCAATTTCAGGGTCATTTAGCTCAACAAAATCAGTAAATGCATGAAAAATATCAAATGAAGTCAGAAAGGGTTGAAAATTGATGATGTGGCTTTGAATGGTGCATTTTGAAAACACAAAAAGCCTGGAGTTAAATAAGTTAAAGAAAATGAAATGCCTTTTGTAACCGATGAGTTTGCGTCCGAAACCCAGATACTTTGAAAGATAATGTCCGTTTTGTACGCGAAGTGCATCCTGCTTTTGTTGTAACCCTCTCAACTTTTTAGCAAATGCTATCTGGGTGAAATGATGATACTATGCCAACTTTCAACCTTTTTAGACTTCATTTGAAGTGCTTTTCAATTTCAGGGTCATTTAGCTCAAAAAAATCAGTAAATGCATGAAAAACATCAAATGAAGTCAGAAAGGGTTGAAAATTGATGATATGGCTTTTAATGGTGCATTTTCAAGACACAAAAAGTCTGGAGTTCAAATAAGTCCATGAAAATGAAATGCCTTTCGTAACCGATGAGTTTTCATCCAAAACTCCGATACTTCGAAAGAGACTGTCCGTTTTGTACGCGAAGTGCATCCTACTTTTGTCGTGACCCTCTCAACTTTTTAGCACATGGTATGTGCGTGAAATGACGATACTATGCCAACTTTCACCAATTTCAGACTTGATTTGAAGTGCTTTTCAATTTCAGGGTCATTTAGCTCAAAATCTCAGTAAATGCATGAAAAATATCAAATGAAGTCAGATAGGGTTGAAAATTGATGATGTGGATTTGAATGGTGCATTTTGAACACACAAAAAGCCTGGAGTTCAAATAAGTTAAAGAAAATGAAATGCCTTTTGTAACCGATGAGTTTCCGTCCGAAACTCCGATACGTCGAAAGAGACTGTCCGCTTTGTACGCGAAGTGCATCCTGCTATTGTCGTAACCCTCTCAAATTTTTAACACATGCTATGTGGGTGAAATGATGATACCATGCCAACTTTCAACCTTTTCAGACTTCATTTGAAGTTCTTTTCAATTTCAGGGTCATTTAGCTCAACAAAATCAGTAAATGCATGAAAAATATCAAATGAAGTCAGAAAGGGTTGAAAATTGATGATGTGGCTTTGAATGGTGCATTTTGAAAACACAAAAAGCCTGGAGTTAAATAAGTTAAAGAAAATGAAATGCCTTTTGTAACCGATGAGTTTGCGTCCGAAACCCAAATACTTTGAAAGATAATGTCCGTTTTGTACGCGAAGTGCATCCTGCTTTTGTTGTAACCCTCTCAACTTTTTAGCAAATGCTATCTGGGTGAAATGATGATACTATGCCAACTTTCAACCTTTTCAGACTTCATTTGAAGTGCTTTTCAATTTCAGGGTCATTTAGCTCAAAAAAATCAGTAAATGCATGAAAAACATCAAATGAAGTCAGAAAGGGTTGAAAATTGATGATGTGGCTTTTAATGGTGCATTTTGAAGACACAAAAAGTCTGGAGTTCAAATAAGTCCATGAAAATGAAATGCCTTTCATAACCGATGAGTTTTCATCCAAAACTCCGATACTTCGAAAGAGACTGTCCGTTTTGTACGCGAAGTGCATCCTGCTTTTGTCGTGACCCTCTCAACTTTTTAGCACATGGTATGTGGGTGAAATGATGATACTATGCCAACTTTCAACCTTTTCAGACTTGATTTGAAGTGCTTTTCAATTTAAGGGTCATTTAGCTCAAAATATCAGTAAATGCATGAAAAATATCAAATGAAGTCAGATAGGGTTGAAAATTGATGATGTGGATTTGAATGGTGCATTTTGAACACACAAAAAGCCTGGAGTTCAAATAAGTTAAAGAAAATGAAATGCCTTTTGTAACCGATGAGTTTCCGTCCGAAACTCCGATACGTCGAAAGAGACTGTCCGCTTTGTACGCGAAGTGCATCCTGCTATTGTCGTAACCCTCTCAAATTTTTACCACATGCTATGTGGGTGAAATGATGATACCATGCCAACTTTCAACCTTTTCAGACTTCATTTGAAGTGCTTTTCAATTAGAGGGTCATTTAGCTAAAAAAATCAGTAAATGAATGAAAAATATCAAGTGAAGTCAGATAGAGTTGAAAATTTATGATGTGGATTTAATGGTGCATTTTGAACACACAAAAAGCCTGGAGTTCAAATAAGTTCAAGAAAATGAAATGCCTTTTGTAACCGATGAGTTTCCGTCCGAAACCCCGATACTTCGACAAAGACTGTCTGTTTTGTAAGCCAAGTGCATCCTGCTTTTGCCATAACCCTCTCAACGTTTTAGCACATGCTATGTGGGTGAAATGATGATACCATGCCAACTTTCAACCTTTTCAGACTTCATTTGAAGTTCTTTTCAATTTCAGGGTCATTTAGCTCAACAAAATCAGTAAATGCATGAAAAATATCAAATGAAGTCAGAAAGGGTTGAAAATTGATGATGTGGCTTTGAATGGTGCATTTTGAAAACACAAAAAGCCTGGAGTTAAATAAGTTAAAGAAAATGAAATGCCTTTTGTAACCGATGAGTTTGCGTCCGAAACCCAGATACTTTGAAAGATAATGTCCGTTTTGTACGCGAAGTGCATCCTGCTTTTGTTGTAACCCTCTCAACTTTTTAGCAAATGCTATCTGGGTGAAATGATGATACTATGCCAACTTTCAACCTTTTTAGACTTCATTTGAAGTGCTTTTCAATTTCAGGGTCATTTAGCTCAAAAAAATCAGTAAATGCATGAAAAACATCAAATGAAGTCAGAAAGGGTTGAAAATTGATGATATGGCTTTTAATGGTGCATTTTCAAGACACAAAAAGTCTGGAGTTCAAATAAGTCCATGAAAATGAAATGCCTTTCGTAACCGATGAGTTTTCATCCAAAACTCCGATACTTCGAAAGAGACTGTCCGTTTTGTACGCGAAGTGCATCCTACTTTTGTCGTGACCCTCTCAACTTTTTAGCACATGGTATGTGCGTGAAATGACGATACTATGCCAACTTTCACCAATTTCAGACTTGATTTGAAGTGCTTTTCAATTTCAGGGTCATTTAGCTCAAAATCTCAGTAAATGCATGAAAAATATCAAATGAAGTCAGATAGGGTTGAAAATTGATGATGTGGATTTGAATGGTGCATTTTGAACACACAAAAAGCCTGGAGTTCAAATAAGTTAAAGAAAATGAAATGCCTTTTGTAACCGATGAGTTTCCGTCCGAAACTCCGATACGTCGAAAGAGACTGTCCGCTTTGTACGCGAAGTGCATCCTGCTATTGTCGTAACCCTCTCAAATTTTTAACACATGCTATGTGGGTGAAATGATGATACCATGCCAACTTTCAACCTTTTCAGACTTCATTTGAAGTTCTTTTCAATTTCAGGGTCATTTAGCTCAACAAAATCAGTAAATGCATGAAAAATATCAAATGAAGTCAGAAAGGGTTGAAAATTGATGATGTGGCTTTGAATGGTGCATTTTGAAAACACAAAAAGCCTGGAGTTAAATAAGTTAAAGAAAATGAAATGCCTTTTGTAACCGATGAGTTTGCGTCCGAAACCCAAATACTTTGAAAGATAATGTCCGTTTTGTACGCGAAGTGCATCCTGCTTTTGTTGTAACCCTCTCAACTTTTTAGCAAATGCTATCTGGGTGAAATGATGATACTATGCCAACTTTCAACCTTTTCAGACTTCATTTGAAGTGCTTTTCAATTTCAAGGTCATTTAGCTCAAAAAAATCAGTAAATGCATGAAAAACATCAAATGAAGTCAGAAAGGGTTGAAAATTGATGATGTGGCTTTTAATGGTGCATTTTCAAGACACAAAAAGTCTGGAGTTCAAATAAGTCCATGAAAATGAAATGCCTTTCATAACCGATGAGTTTTCATCCAAAACTCCGATACTTCGAAAGAGACTGTCCGTTTTGTACGCGAAGTGCATCCTGCTTTTGTCGTGACCCTCTCAACTTTTTAGCACATGGTATGTGGGTGAAATGATGATACTATGCCAACTTTCAACCTTTTCAGACTTGATTTGAAGTGCTTTTCAATTTAAGGGTCATTTAGCACAAAATATCAGTAAATGCATGAAAAATATCAAATGAAGTCAGATAGGGTTGAAAATTGATGATGTGGATTTGAATGGTGCATTTTGAACACACAAAAAGCCTGGAGTTCAAATAAGTTAAAGAAAATGAAATGCCTTTTGTAACCGATGAGTTTCCGTCCTAAACTCCGATACGTCGAAAGAGACTGTCCGCTTTGTACGCGAAGTGCATCCTGCTATTGTCGTAACCCTCTCAAATTTTTAACACATGCTATGTGGGTGAAATGATGATACCATGCCAACTTTCAACCTTTTCAGACTTCATTTCAAGTGCTTTTCAATTAGAGGGTCATTTAGCTAAAAAAATCAGTAAATGCATGAAAAATATCAAGTGAAGTCAGATAGAGTTGAAAATTTATGATGTGGATTTAATGGTGCATTTTGAACACACAAAAATCCTGGAGTTCAAATAAGTTCAAGAAAATGAAATGCCGTTTGTAACCGATGAGTTTCCGTCCGAAACCCCGATACTTCGACAAAGACTGTGTGTTTTGTAAGCCAAGTGCATCCTGCTTTTGCCATAACCCTCTCAACGTTTTAGCACATGCTATGTGGGTGAAATGATGATACCATGCCAACTTTCAACCTTTTCAGACTTCATTTGAAGTTCTTTTCAATTTCAGGGTCATTTAGCTCAACAAAATCAGTAAATGCATGAAAAATATCAAATGAAGTCAGAAAGGGTTGAAAATTGATGATGTGGCTTTGAATGGTGCATTTTGAAAACACAAAAAGCCTGGAGTTAAATAAGTTAAAGAAAATGAAATGCCTTTTGTAACCGATGAGTTTGCGTCAGAAACCCAGATACTTTGAAAGATAATGTACGTTTTGTACGCGAAGTGCATCCTGCTTTTGTTCTAACCCTCTCAACTTTTTAGCACATGCTATCTGGGTGAAATGATGATACTATGCCAACTTTCAACCTTTTTAGACTTCATTTGAAGTGCTTTTCAATTTCAGGGTCATTTAGCTCAAAAAAATCAGTAAATGCATGAAAAACATCAAATGAAGTCAGAAAGAGTTGAAAATTGATGATGTGGCTTTTAATGGTGCAGTTTGAAGACACAAAAAGTCTGGAGTTCAAATAAGTCCACGAAAATGAAATGCCTTCCGTAACCGATGAGTTTTCATCCGAAACTCCGATACTTCGAAAGAGACTGTCCATTTTGTACGCGAAGTGCATCTTGCTTTTGTCGTAACCCTCTCAACTTTTTAACACATGCTATGTGGGTGAAATGATCATACCATGCCAACTTTCAACCTTTTCAGACTTGATTTGAAGTGCTTTTCTATTTCAGGGTCATTTAGCTCAAAAAAATCAGTAAATGCATGAAAAATATCAAATGAAGTCAGATAGGGTTGAAAATTGATGATGTGGATTTGAATGGTGCATTTTGAACACACAAAAAGCCTGGAGTTCAAATAAGTCCAAGTAAACGAAATGCCTTTCGTAACCGATGAGTTTCCGTCCAAAACTCCGATACTTCGAAAGAGACTGTCCATTTTGTACGCGAAGTGCATCCTGCTTTTGTCGTAACCCTGTCAACTTTTTAGCACATGCTATCTGGGTGAAATGATGATACCATGCCAACTTTCAACTTTTTCACACTTCATTTGAAGTGGTTTTCAATTTCAGGGTCAATTAGCTCAAAAAAGTCAGTAAATGCATGAAAAATATCAAATGAAGTCAGAAACGGTTAAAAATTGATGATGTGGCTTTGAATGGTGCATTTTGAAAACACAAAAAGCCTGGAGTTCAAATAAGTTAATGAAAATGAAATGCCTTTTGTAACCGATGAGTTTCCATCCGAAACTCCGATACTTCGAAAGAGGCTGTCCGTTTTGTACGCGAAGTGCATCCTGCTTTTGCCGTAACCCTCTCAACTTTTTAACACATGCTATGTGGGTGAAATGATGAGACCATGCCAACGTTCAACCTTTTCAGACTTCTTTTGAAGTGCTTTTCAATTTCAGGGTCATTTAGCTAAAAAAATCAGTAAATGCATGAAAAATATCAAGTGAAGTCAGATAGAGTTGAAAATTGATGATGTTGCTTTAATGGTGCATTTTGATCACACAAAAAGCCTGGAGTTCAAATAAGTTTAAGAAAATGAAATGCCTTTTGTGACCGATGAGTTTCTGTCCGAAAGCCCGATACTTCGAAAGAGACTGTCCGTTTTGTATGCGAAGTGCATCCTACTTTTGTCGTGACCCTCTCAACTTTTTAGCACATGGTATGTGCGTGAAATGACGATACTATGCCAACTTTCACCAATTTCAGACTTGATTTGAAGTGCTTTTCAATTTCAGGGTCATTTAGCTCAAAATCTCAGTAAATGCATGAAAAATATCAAATGAAGTCAGATAGGGTTGAAAATTGATGATGTGGATTTGAATGGTGCATTTTGAACACACAAAAAGCCTGGAGTTCAAATAAGTTAAAGAAAATGAAATGCCTTTTGTAACCGATGAGTTTCCGTCCGAAACTCCGATACGTCGAAAGAGACTGTCCGCTTTGTACGCGAAGTGCATCCTGCTATTGTCGTAACCCTCTCAAATTTTTAACACATGCTATGTGGGTGAAATGATGATACCATGCCAACTTTCAACCTTTTCAGACTTCATTTGAAGTTCTTTTCAATTTCAGGGTCATTTAGCTCAACAAAATCAGTAAATGCATGAAAAATATCAAATGAAGTCAGAAAGGGTTGAAAATTGATGATGTGGCTTTGAATGGTGCATTTTGAAAACACAAAAAGCCTGGAGTTAAATAAGTTAAAGAAAATGAAATGCCTTTTGTAACCGATGAGTTTGCGTCCGAAACCCAAATACTTTGAAAGATAATGTCCGTTTTGTACGCGAAGTGCATCCTGCTTTTGTTGTAACCCTCTCAACTTTTTAGCAAATGCTATCTGGGTGAAATGATGATACTATGCCAACTTTCAACCTTTTCAGACTTCATTTGAAGTGCTTTTCAATTTCAGGGTCATTTAGCTCAAAAAAATCAGTAAATGCATGAAAAACATCAAATGAAGTCAGAAAGGGTTGAAAATTGATGATGTGGCTTTTAATGGTGCATTTTCAAGACACAAAAAGTCTGGAGTTCAAATAAGTCCATGAAAATGAAATGCCTTTCATAACCGATGAGTTTTCATCCAAAACTCCGATACTTCGAAAGAGACTGTCCGTTTTGTACGCGAAGTGCATCCTGCTTTTGTCGTGACCCTCTCAACTTTTTAGCACATGGTATGTGGGTGAAATGATGATACTATGCCAACTTTCAACCTTTTCAGACTTGATTTGAAGTGCTTTTCAATTTAAGGGTCATTTAGCTCAAAATATCAGTAAATGCATGAAAAATATCAAATGAAGTCAGATAGGGTTGAAAATTGATGATGTGGATTTGAATGGTGCATTTTGAACACACAAAAAGCCTGGAGTTCAAATAAGTTAAAGAAAATGAAATGCCTTTTGTAACCGATGAGTTTCCGTCCTAAACTCCGATACGTCGAAAGAGACTGTCCGCTTTGTACGCGAAGTGCATCCTGCTATTGTCGTAACCCTCTCAAATTTTTAACACATGCTATGTGGGTGAAATGATGATACCATGCCAACTTTCAACCTTTTCAGACTTCATTTCAAGTGCTTTTCAATTAGAGGGTCATTTAGCTAAAAAAATCAGTAAATGCATGAAAAATATCAAGTGAAGTCAGATAGAGTTGAAAATTTATGATGTGGATTTAATGGTGCATTTTGAACACACAAAAATCCTGGAGTTCAAATAAGTTCAAGAAAATGAAATGCCGTTTGTAACCGATGAGTTTCCGTCCGAAACCCCGATACTTCGACAAAGACTGTGTGTTTTGTAAGCCAAGTGCATCCTGCTTTTGCCATAACCCTCTCAACGTTTTAGCACATGCTATGTGGGTGAAATGATGATACCATGCCAACTTTCAACCTTTTCAGACTTCATTTGAAGTTCTTTTCAATTTCAGGGTCATTTAGCTCAACAAAATCAGTAAATGCATGAAAAATATCAAATGAAGTCAGAAAGGGTTGAAAATTGATGATGTGGCTTTGAATGGTGCATTTTGAAAACACAAAAAGCCTGGAGTTAAATAAGTTAAAGAAAATGAAATGCCTTTTGTAACCGATGAGTTTGCGTCAGAAACCCAGATACTTTGAAAGATAATGTACGTTTTGTACGCGAAGTGCATCCTGCTTTTGTTCTAACCCTCTCAACTTTTTAGCACATGCTATCTGGGTGAAATGATGATACTATGCCAACTTTCAACCTTTTTAGACTTCATTTGAAGTGCTTTTCAATTTCAGGGTCATTTAGCTCAAAAAAATCAGTAAATGCATGAAAAACATCAAATGAAGTCAGAAAGAGTTGAAAATTGATGATGTGGCTTTTAATGGTGCAGTTTGAAGACACAAAAAGTCTGGAGTTCAAATAAGTCCACGAAAATGAAATGCCTTCCGTAACCGATGAGTTTTCATCCGAAACTCCGATACTTCGAAAGAGACTGTCCATTTTGTACGCGAAGTGCATCTTGCTTTTGTCGTAACCGTCTCAACTTTTTAACACATGCTATGTGGGTGAAATGATCATACCATGCCAACTTTCAACCTTTTCAGACTTGATTTGAAGTGCTTTTCTATTTCAGGGTCATTTAGCTCAAAAAAATCAGTAAATGCATGAAAAATATCAAATGAAGTCAGATAGGGTTGAAAATTGATGATGTGGATTTGAATGGTGCATTTTGAACACACAAAAAGCCTGGAGTTCAAATAAGTCCAAGTAAACGAAATGCCTTTCGTAACCGATGAGTTTCCGTCCAAAACTCCGATACTTCGAAAGAGACTGTCCATTTTGTACGCGAAGTGCATCCTGCTTTTGTCGTAACCCTGTCAACTTTTTAGCACATGCTATCTGGGTGAAATGATGATACCATGCCAACTTTCAACTTTTTCACACTTCATTTGAAGTGGTTTTCAATTTCAGGGTCAATTAGCTCAAAAAAGTCAGTAAATGCATGAAAAATATCAAATGAAGTCAGAAACGGTTAAAAATTGATGATGTGGCTTTGAATGGTGCATTTTGAAAACACAAAAAGCCTGGAGTTCAAATAAGTTAATGAAAATGAAATGCCTTTTGTAACCGATGAGTTTCCATCCGAAACTCCGATACTTCGAAAGAGGCTGTCCGTTTTGTACGCGAAGTGCATCCTGCTTTTGCCGTAACCCTCTCAACTTTTTAACACATGCTATGTGGGTGAAATGATGAGACCATGCCAACTTTCAACCTTTTCAGACTTCTTTTGAAGTGCTTTTCAATTTCAGGGTCATTTAGCTAAAAAAATCAGTAAATGCATGAAAAATATCAAGTGAAGTCAGATAGAGTTGAAAATTGATGATGTTGCTTTAATGGTGCATTTTGATCACACAAAAAGCCTGGAGTTCAAATAAGTTTAAGAAAACGAAATGCCTTTTGTGACCGATGAGTTTCTGTCCGAAAGCCCGATACTTCGAAAGAGACTGTCCGTTTTGTATGCGAAGTGCATCCTCCTTTTTCCGTAACTCTCCCAACTTTATAACACATGCTATGTGGGTGAAATGATGATACCACGCCAACTTTCAACCTTTTCAGACTTCATTTGAAGTGCTTTTCAATTTCAGGGTCATTTAGCTCAAATAAATCAGTAAATGCATGAAAAATACCAAATGAAGTCAGATAGGGATGAAAATTGATGATGTTGCTTTGAATGGTGCATTTTGAACGCACAAAAAGCCTGGAGTTGAAATAAGTTCAAGAAAATGAAATGCCTTTTGTAACCCGTGAGTTTCCTTCCGAAACCCCGATACTTCGAAAGAGACTGCTGTTTTGTACACGAAGTGCATCCTACTTTTGTCGTAACCCTCTTAACTTTTTCGCACATGCTATGTAGGTGAAATGATGATACAATGCCAACTTTCAACCTTTTCAGACTTCATTTGAAGTGCTTTTCAATTTTAGGGTCATTTAGCTAAAAAAAATCAGTAAATGCATGAAAAATATCAAGTGAAGTCAGATAGAGTTGAAAATTGATGATGTGGCTTTGAATGGTGCATTTTGAACACACAAAAAGTCTGGAGTTCAAATAAGTCCAAGAAAATGAAATGCCTTTCGGAACCGATGAGTTTCCATCCAAAACTCCGATACTTCGAAAGAGACTGTCCGTTTTGTACGCGAAGTGCATCCTGCTTTGGCTGTAACCCTCTCAACTTTTTAGCACATGCTATGTAGGTGAAATGATGATACCATGCCAACTTTCAACCTTTTCAGACTTCATTTGAAGTGCTTTTCAATTTCAGGGTCATTTAGCTAAAAAAAATCAGTAAATGCATGAAAATTATCAAGTGAAGTCAGATAGAGTTGAAAATTGATGATGTTACTTTAATGGTGCATTTTGAACACAAAAAAGCCTGGAGTTCAAATAAGTTTAAGAAAATGAAATCCTTTTTGTAACCAATGAGTTTCCGTCCGAAACCCCGATATTTCGAAAGAGACTGTCCGTTTTGTACGCGAAGTGCATCCTACTTTTGCCGTAACCCTCTTAACTTTTTCGCACATGCTATGCGGGTGAAATGATGATACCATGCCAACTTTCAACTTTTTTAGACTTCATTTGAGGTTCTTTTCAATTTCAAGGTCATTTAGCTCAAAAAAATCATTAAATGCATGAAAAATATCAAATGAAGTGAGAAAGGGTTGAAAATTGATGATGTGGCTTTTAATGGTGCATTTTGAACACACAAAAAGTCTGGAGTTCAAATAAATCCAAGCAAATGAAATGCCTTTCGTAACCGATGGGTTTCAATAAAAACCCCGATACTTCGAAAGAGACTGTCCATTTTGTACGCGAAGTGCATCCTGCTTTTGTCGTAACCCTCTCAAGTTTTTAACACATGCTATGTGGGTGAAATGATGATACCATGCCAACTTTCAACCTTTTCAGACTTGATTTGAAGTGCTTTTGAATTTCAGGGTCATTACGCTAAAAAAATCTGTAAATGCATGAAAAATATCAAATGAAGTCAGATAGGGTTGAAAATTGATGATGTGGCTTTGAATGGTGCATTTTGAAAACACAAAAAGCCTGGAGTTAAATAAGTTAAAAAAATGAAATGCCTTTTATAACCGATGAGTTTCCGTCCGAAACTCCGATACTTCGAAAGAGGCTGTCCGTTTTGTACGCGAAGTGCATCCTGCTTTTGCCGTAACCCTCTCAACTTTTTAACACATGCTATGTGGGTGAAATGATGAGACCATGCCAACTTTCAACCTTTTCAGACTTCTTTTGAAGTGCTTTTCAATTTCAGGGTCATTTAGCTAAAAAAATCAGTAAATGCATGAAAAATATCAAGTGAAGTCAGATAGAGTTGAAAATTGATGATGTTGCTTTAATGGTGCATTTTGATCACACAAAAAGCCTGGAGTTCAAATAAGTTTAAGAAAATGAAATGCCTTTTGTGACCGATGAGTTTCTGTCCGAAAGCCCGATACTTCGAAAGAGACTGTCCGTTTTGTATGCGAAGTGCATCCTCCTTTTTCCGTAACTCTCCCAACTTTATAACACATGCTATGTGGGTGAAATGATGATACCACGCCAACTTTCAACCTTTTCAGACTTCATTTGAAGTGCTTTTCAATTTCAGGGTCATTTAGCTCAAATAAATCAGTAAATGCATGAAAAATACCAAATGAAGTCAGATAGGGATGAAAATTGATGATGTTGCTTTGAATGGTGCATTTTGAACGCACAAAAAGCCTGGAGTTGAAATAAGTTCAAGAAAATGAAATGCCTTTTGTAACCCGTGAGTTTCCTTCCGAAACCCCGATACTTCGAAAGAGACTGCTGTTTTGTACACGAAGTGCATCCTACTTTTGTCGTAACCCTCTTAACTTTTTCGCACATGCTATGTAGGTGAAATGATGATACAATGCCAACTTTCAACCTTTTCAGACTTCATTTGAAGTGCTTTTCAATTTTAGGGTCATTTAGCTAAAAAAAATCAGTAAATGCATGAAAAATATCAAGTGAAGTCAGATAGAGTTGAAAATTGATGATGTGGCTTTGAATGGTGCATTTTGAACACACAAAAAGTCTGGAGTTCAAATAAGTCCAAGAAAATGAAATGCCTTTCGGAACCGATGAGTTTCCATCCGAAACTCCGATACTTCGAAAGAGACTGTCCGTTTTGTACGCGAAGTGCATCCTGCTTTGGCTGTAACCCTCTCAACTTTTTAGCACATGCTATGTAGGTGAAATGATGATACCATGCCAACTTTCAACCTTTTCAGACTTCATTTGAAGTGCTTTTCAATTTCAGGGTCATTTAGCTAAAAAAAATCAGTAAATGCATGAAAATTATCAAGTGAAGTCAGATAGAGTTGAAAATTGATGATGTTACTTTAATGGTGCATTTTGAACACAAAAAAGCCTGGAGTTCAAATAAGTTTAAGAAAATGAAATCCTTTTTGTAACCAATGAGTTTCCGTCCGAAACCCCGTTATTTCGAAAGAGACTGTCCGTTTTGTACGCGAAGTGCATCCTACTTTTGCCGTAACCCTCTTAACTTTTTCGCACATGCTATGCGGGTGAAATGATGATACCATGCCAACTTTCAACTTTTTTAGACTTCATTTGAGGTTCTTTTCAATTTCAAGGTCATTTAGCTCAAAAAAATCATTAAATGCATGAAAAATATCAAATGAAGTGAGAAAGGGTTGAAAATTGATGATGTGGCTTTTAATGGTGCATTTTGAACACACAAAAAGTCTGGAGTTCAAATAAATCCAAGCAAATGAAATGCCTTTCGTAACCGATGGGTTTCAATAAAAACCCCGATACTTCGAAAGAGACTGTCCATTTTGTACGCGAAGTGCATCCTGCTTTTGTCGTAACCCTCTCAAGTTTTTAACACATGCTATGTGGGTGAAATGATGATACCATGCCAACTTTCAACCTTTTCAGACTTGATTTGAAGTGCTTTTGAATTTCAGGGTCATTACGCTAAAAAAATCTGTAAATGCATGAAAAATATCAAATGAAGTCAGATAGGGTTGAAAATTGATGATGTGGCTTTGAATGGTGCATTTTGAAAACACAAAAAGCCTGGAGTTAAATAAGTTAAAAAAATGAAATGCCTTTTATAACCGATGAGTTTCCGTCCGAAACCCAGATACTTTGAAAGATAATGTCCGTTTTGTACGCGAAGTGCATCCTTCTTTTGTCGTAACCCTCGCAACTTGTTAGCACATGCTATCTGGTTGAAATGATGATACTATGCCAACTTTCAACCTTTTCAGACTTCATTTGAAGTGCTTTTCAATTTCAGGGTCATTTAGCTCAAAAAAATCAGTAAATGCATGAAAAATATCAAATGAAGTGAGAAAGGGTTGAAAATTGATGATGTGGCTTTGAATGGTGCATTTTCAAAACACAAAAAGCCTGGAGTTAAATAAGTTAAAGAAAATGAAATGCCTTTTGTAACCGATGAGTTTCCGTCCGAAACCCAGATACTTTGAAAGATAATGTCTGTTTTGTACGCGAAGTGCATCCTGCTTTTGTCGTAACCCTCTCGACTTTTTAGCACATGCTATCTGGGTGAAATGATGATACTATGCCAACTTTCAACCTTTTCAGACTTCATTTGAAGTGCTTTTCAATTTCAGGGTCATTTAGCTCAAGAAAATCAATAAATGCATGAAAAATATCAAATGAAGTCAGAAAGGGTTGAAAATTGATGATGTGGCTTTTAATGGTGCATTTTCAAGACACAAAAAGTCTGGAGTTCAAATAAGTCCACGAAAATGAAATGCCTTTCGTAACCGATGAGTTTTCATCCAAAACTCCGATACTTCGAAAGAGACTGTCCGTTTTGTACGCGAAGTGCATCCTGCTTTTGTCGTAACCCTCTCAACTTTTTAACACATGGTATGTGGGTGAAATGATCATACCATGCCAACTTTCAACCTTTTCAGACTTCATTTGAAGTGCTTTTCAATTTCAGGGTCATTTAACTCAAAAAAAATCAGTAAATGCATGATAAATATCAAATGAAGTCAGATAGGATTGAAAATTGATGATATGGATTTGAATGGTGCATTTTGAACACACAAAAAGCCTGGAGTTCAAATAAGTCCAAGTAAATGAAATGCCTTTTGTAACCGATGAGTTTCCGTCCGAAACTCCGATACTTCGAAAGAGACTGTCCGCTTTGTACGCGAAGTGCATCCTGCTTTTGTCGTAACCCTCTCAACTTTTTAGCACATGCTATGTGGGTGAAATGAAGATACCATGCGAACTTTCAACTTTTTCAGACTTCATTTGAATTGCTTTTTAATTTTAGGGTCATTTAGCTAAAAAAAATCAGTAAATGCATGAAAAATATCAAATGAAGTCAGAAAGGGTTGAAAATTGATGATGTGGCTTTGAATGGTGCATTTTGAACACTCAAAAAGCCTGGAGTTCAAATAAGTCCAAGAAAATGAAATGCCTTTCGGAACCGATGAGTTTCCATCCGAAACTCCGATACTTCGAAAGAGACTGTCCGTTTTGTACGCGAAGTGCATCCTGCTTTTGCCGCAACCCTCTCAACTTTGTAGCACATGCTATGTGGGTGAAATGATGATACCATGCCAACTTTCAACCTTTTCAGACTTCATTTAAAGTGCTTTTCAATTTCAGGGTCATTTAGCTAAAAAAATCAGTAAATGCATGAAAATTATCAAGTGAAGTCAGATAGAGTTGAAAATTGATGATGTTGCTTTCATGGTGCATTCTGAACACAAAAAAGCCTGGAGTTCAAATAAGATAAAGAACATGAAATGCCTTTTGTAACCGATGAGTTTCCGTCCGAAACCCTGATATTTCGAAAGAGACTGTCCGTTTTGTACGCGAAGTGCATTCTCCTTTTGCCGTAACCCTCTTAACTTTTTTGCACATGCTATGCGGGTGAAATGATGATACCATGCCAACTTTCAACTTTTTTAGACTTCATTTGAAGTGCTTTTCAATTTCAGGGTCATTTAGCTCAAAAAAATCAGTAAATGCATGAAAAATATCAAATGAAGTCAGAAAGGGTTGAAAATTGATGATGTGGCTTTTAATGGTGCATTTTGAACACACAAAAAGTCTGGAGTTCAAATAAGTCCCAGAAAAGGAACTGCCTTTGTAACCGATGGGTTTCCATCCGAAACTCCGATACTTCGAAAGAGACAGTCCGTTATGTACGCGAAGTGCATCCTGCTTTTTTCGTAACCCTATCAAGTTTTTAACACATGCTATGTGGGTGAAATGATGATACCATGCCAACTTTCAACCTTTTCAGACTTGATTTGAAGTGCTTTTGAATTTCAGGGTCATTAGGCTAAAAAAATCAGTAAATGCATGAAAAATATCAAATGAAGTCAGATAGGGTTTGAAAATTGATGATGTGGCTTTGAATGGTGCATTTTGAACACACAAAAAGCCTGGAGTTAAATAAGTTAAAGAAAATGAAATGCCTTTCGTAATCGATGAGTTTCCGTCCGAAACCCAGATACTTTGAAAGATAATGTCCGTTTTGTACGCGAAGTGCATCCTGCTTTTGTCGTAACCCTCTAAACTTTTTAGCACATGCTATCTGGGTGAAAAGATGATACTATGCCAACTTTCAACCTTTTCAGACTTGATTTGAAGTGCTTTTCAATTTGTGGGTCATCTGCTCAAAAAAATTAGTAAATGCATGAAAAATATCAAATGAAGTCAGAAAGGGTTGAAAATTGATGCTGTGGCTTTGAATGGTGCATTTGGAACACATAAAAAGCCTGGAGTTCAAATAAGTCCAAGAAAGTGAAATGCCTTTCGTAACCGATGAGTTTCCGTCCGAAACCACGATACTTCGAAAGAGACTGTCCGTTTTGTACACGAAATGCATCCTGCTTTTGTCGTAACCCTCTCAACTTTTTAACACATGCTATGTGGGTGAAATTATGATACCATGCCAACTTTCAACCTTTTCAGACTTGATTTGAAGTGCTTTTCAATTTCAGGGTCATTTAGCTAAAAAAATCAATAAATGCATGAAAAATATCAAATGAAGTCAGATAGGGTTGAAAATTGATGATGTGGCTTTGAATGGTGCATTTTCAACACACAAAAATCCTGGAGTTCAAATAAGTTTAAGAAAATGAAATGCCTTTTGTAACCGATGAGTTTCCGTCCGAAACCTCGATACTTCGAAAGAGACTATCCGTTTTGTACACGAAATGCATCCTGCTTTTGTCGTAACCCTCTCAACTTTTTAACACATGCTATGTGGGTGAAATGATGATACCATGCCAACTTTCAACCTTTTCAGACTTCATTTGAAGTGCTTTTCAATTTCAGGGTCATTAGCCTAAAAAAATCAGTAAATGCATGAAAAATATCAAATGAAGTCAGATAGGGCTTGAAAATTGATGATGTGGCTTTGAATGGTGCATTTTGAACACACAAAAAGCCTGGAGTTAAATAAGTTAAAGAAAATGAAATGCCTTTCGTAATCGATGAGTTTCCGTCCGAAACCCAGATACTTTGAAAGATAATGTCCGTTTTGTACGCGAAGTGCATCCTGCTTTTGTCGTAACACTCTAAACTTTTTAGCACATGCTATCTGGGTGAAAAGATGATACTATGCCAACTTTCAACCTTTTCAGACTTCATTTGAAGTGCTTTTCAATTTCTGGGTCATCTGGTCAAAAAAATTAGTAAATGCATGAAAAATATCAAATGAAGTCAGAAAGGGTTGAAAATTGATGATGTGGCTTTGAATGGTGCATTTGGAACACATAAAAAGCCTGGAGTTCAAATAAGTCCAAGAAAATGAAATGCCTTTCGTAACCGATGGGTTTCCGTCCGAAACTCCGATACTTCGAAAGAGACTGTCCGTTTTGTACACGAAGTGCATCCTGCTTTTGTCGTAACCCTCTCAAGTTTTTGACACATGCTATGTGGGTGAAATGATGATACCATGCCAACTTTCAACCTTTTTAGACTTCATTTGAAGTGCTTTTCAATTTCAGGGTCATTAGGCTAAAAAAATCAGTAAATGCATGAAAAATATCAAATGAAGTCAGATAGGGCTTGAAAATTGATGATGTGGCTTTGAATGGTGCATTTTGAACACACAAAAAGCCTGGAGTTAAATAAGTTAAAGAAAATGAAATGCCTGTCGTAATCGATGAGTTTCCGTCCGAAACCCAGATACTTTGAAAGATAATGTCCGTTTTGTACGCGAAGTGCATCCTGCTTTTGTCGTAACCCTCTAAACTTTTTAGCACATGCTATCTGGGTGAAAAGATGATACTATGCCAACTTTCAACCTTTTCAGACTTCATTTGAAGTGCTTTTCAATTTCTGGGTCATCTGCTCAAAAAAATTAGTAAATGCATGAAAAATATCAAATGAAGTCAGAATGGGTTGAAAATTGATGATGTGGCTTTGAATGGTGCATTTGGAACACATAAAAAGCCTGGAGTTCAAATAAGTCCAAGAAAGTGAAATGCCTTTCGTAACTGATGAGTTTCCGTCCGAAACCACGATACTTCGAAAGAGACTGTCCGTTTTGTACACGAAATGCATCCTGCTTTTGTCGTAACCCTCTCAACTTTTTAACACATGCTATGTGGGTGAAATTATGATACCATGCCAACTTTCAACCTTTTCAGACTTGATTTGAAGTGCTTTTCAATTTCAGGGTCATTTAGCTAAAAAAATCAATAAATGCATGAAAAATATCAAATGAAGTCAGATAGGGTCGAAAATTGATGATGTGGCTTTGAATGGTGCATTTTCAACACACAAAAAGCCTGGAGTTCAAATAAGTTTAAGAAAATGAAATGCCTTTTGTAACCGATGAGTTTCCGTCCGAAACCCCGATACTTCGAAAGAGACTGTCCGTTTTGTACACGAAATGCATCCTGCTTTTGTCGTAACCCTCTCGACTTTTTAACACATGCTATGTGGGTGAAATTATGATACCAAGCCAACTTTCAACCTTTTCAGACTTGATTTGAAGTGCTTTTCAATTTCAGGGTCATTTAGCTAAAAAATCAGTAAATGCATGAAAAATATCAAATGAAGTCAGATAGGGTTGAAAATTGATGATGTGGCTTTGAATGGTGTATTTTGAACACACAAAAATCCTGGAGTTCAAATAAGTTAAAGAACATGAAATGCCTTTTGTAACCGATGAGTTTCCGTCCGAAACCCCGATATTTCGAAAGAGACTGTCCGTTTTTTACGCGAAGTGCATCCTGCTTTTGCCGTAACCCTCTTAACTTTTTCGCACATGCTATGCGGGTGAAATGATGATACCATGCGAACTTTCAACTTTTTCAGACTTCATTTGAAGTGCTTTTCAATTTCAGGGTCATTTAGCTCAAAAAAATAAGTAAATGCATGAAAAATATCAAATGAAGTCAGAAAGGGTTAAAAATTGATGATGTGGCTTTTAATGGTGCATGTTGAACACACAAAAAGTCTGGAGTTCAAATAAGTCCAAGAAAATGAAATGCCTTTCGTAACCGATGGGTTTCCGTCCGAAACTCCGATACTTCGACAGAGACTGTCCGTTTTGTACACGAAGTGCATCCTGCTTTTGTCGTAACCCTCTCAATTTTTTAACACAAGCTATGTGGGTGAAATGATGATACCATGCCAACTTTCAACCTTTTCAGACTTCATTTGAAGTGCTTTTCAATTTCAGGGTCATTAGGCTAAAAAAAATCATCAAATGCATGAAAAATATCAAATGAAGTCAGATCGGGTTGAAAATTGATGATGTGGCTTTGAATGGTGCATTTTGAACACACAAAAAGCCCGGAGTTAAATAAGTTAAAGAAAATGAAATGCCTGTCGTAATCGATGAGTTTCCGTCCGAAACCTAGATACTTTGAAAGATAATGTCCGTTTTGTACGCGAAGTGCATCCTGCTTTTGTCGTAACCCTCTAAACTTTTTAGCACATGCTATCTGGGTGAAAAGATGATACTATGCCAACTTTCAACCTTTTCAGACTTCATTTGAAGTGCTTTTCAATTTCTGGGTCATCTGCTCAAAAAAATTAGTAAATGCATGAAAAATATCAAATGAAGTCAGAATGGGTTGAAAATTGATGATGTGGCTTTGAATGGTGCATTTGGAACACATAAAAAGCCTGGAGTTCAAATAAGTCCAAGAAAGTGAAATGCCTTTCGTAACCGATGAGTTTCCGTCCGAAACCACGATACTTCGAAAGAGACTGTCCGTTTTGTACACGAAATGCATCCTGCTTTTGTCGTAACCCTCTCAACTTTTTAACACATGCTATGTGGGTGAAATTATGATACCATGCCAACTTTCAACCTTTTCAGACTTGATTTGAAGTGCTTTTCAATTTCAGGGTCATTTAGCTAAAAAAATCAATAAATGCATGAAAAATATCAAATGAAGTCAGATAGGGTCGAAAATTGATGATGTGGCTTTGAATGGTGCATTTTCAACACACAAAAAGCCTGGAGTTCAAATAAGTTTAAGAAAATGAAATGCCTTTTGTAACCGATGAGTTTCCGTCCGAAACCCCGATACTTCGAAAGAGACTGTTTTTGTACACGAAATGCATCCTGCTTTTGTCGTAACCCTCTCGACTTTTTAACACATGCTATGTGGGTGAAATTATGATACCATGCCAACTTTCAACCTTTTCAGACTTGATTTGAAGTGCTTTTCAATTTCAGGGTCATTTAGCTAAAAAATCAGTAAATGCATGAAAAATATCAAATGAAGTCAGATAGGGTTGAAAATTGATGATGTGGCTTTGAATGGTGTATTTTGAACACACAAAAATCCTGGAGTTCAAATAAGTTAAAGAACATGAAATGCCTTTTGTAACCGATGAGTTTCCGTCCGAAACCCCGATATTTCGAAAGAGACTGTCCGTTTTTTACGCGAAGTGCATCCTGCTTTTGCCGTAACCCTCTTAACTTTTTCGCACATGCTATGCGGGTGAAATGATGATACCATGCGAACTTTCAACTTTTTCAGACTTCATTTGAAGTGCTTTTCAATTTCAGGGTCATTTAGCTCAAAAAAATAAGTAAATGCATGAAAAATATCAAAGGAAGTCAGAAAGGGTTAAAAATTGATGATGTGGCTTTTAATGGTGCATGTTGAACACACAAAAAGTCTGGAGTTCAAATAAGTCCAAGAAAATGAAATGCCTTTCGTAACCGATGGGTTTCCGTCCGAAACTCTGATACTTCGAAAGAGACTGTCCGTTTTGTACACGAAGTGCATCCTGCTTTTGTCGTAACCCTCTCAATTTTTTAACACAAGCTATGTGGGTGAAATGATGATACCATGCCAACTTTCAACCTTTTCAGACTTCATTTGAAGTGCTTTTCAATTTCAGGGTCATTAGGCTAAAAAAATCATCAAATGCATGAAAAATATCAAATGAAGTCAGATCGGGTTGAAAATTGATGATGTGGCTTTGAATGGTGCATTTTGAACACACGCAATGTGGGTGAAATGATGATACTATGCCAACTTTCAACCTTTTCAGACTTCATTTGAAGTGCTTTTCAATTTCAGGGTCATTTAGCTCAAAAAAATCAGTAAATGCATGAAAAATATCAAGTGAAGTCAGATAGAGTTGAAAATTTATGATGTGGATTTAATGGTGCATTTTGAACACACAAAAAGCCTGGAGTTCAAAT
Source organism: Hordeum marinum (assembly GCA_022496015.1). Lineage (NCBI taxonomy): Eukaryota > Viridiplantae > Streptophyta > Magnoliopsida > Poales > Poaceae > Hordeum > Hordeum marinum. Next base: position 562,326,723 of record CM039678.1, read on the forward strand.
AAGTTCAAGAAAGTGAAATGCCTTTTGTAACCGATGAGTTTCCGTCCGAAACCCCGATACTTCGACAAAGACTGTCTGTTTTGTAAGCCAAGTGCATCCTGCTTTTTCCATAACCCTTTCAACGTTTTAGCACATGCTATGTGGGTGAAATGATGATACCATGCCAACTTTCAACCTTTTCAGACTTCATTTGAAGTTCTTTTCAATTTCAGGGTCATTTAGCTCAAAAAAATCAGTAAATGCATGAAAAACATCAAATGAAGTCAGAAAGGGTTGAAAATTGATGATGTGGATTTGAATGGTGCATTTTGATCACACAAAAAGCCTGGAGTTCAAATAAGTTTAAGAAAATGAAATGCTTTTTGTAACCGATGAGTTTCCGTCCGGAAGCCCGATACTTCGAAAGAGACTGTCCGTTGTGTATGCGAAGTGCATCCTCCTTTTTTCGTAACTCTCCCAACTTGATAACACATGCTATGTGGGTGAAACGATGATACCACGCCAACTTTCAACCTTTTCAGACTTCATTTGAAGTGCTTTTCAATTTCAGGGTCATTTAGCTCAAAGAAATCAGTAAATGCATGAAAAATATCAAATGAATTCAGAAAGGGTTGAAAATTGATGATGTGGCTTCTAAGGTGCATTTTGAAGACACAAAAAGCCTGGAGTTCAAATAAGTCCAAGAAAATGAAATGCCTTTCGTAATGAGTTTCCATCCGAAACTCCGATACTTCGAAAGAGACTGTCCGTTTTGTACGCGAAGTGCATCCTGCTTTTGCCGTAACCCTCTCAACTTTTTAGCACATGCTATGTGTGTGAAATGATGATACAATGCCAACTTTCAACCTTTTCAGACTTCATTTGAAGTGCTTTTCAATTTTAGGGTCATTTAGCTAAAAAAAATCAGTAAATGCATGAAAAATATCAAGTGAAGTCAGATAGAGTTGAAAATTGATGATGTGGCTTTGAATGGTGCATTTTGAACACACAAAAAGTCTGGAGTTCAAATAAGTCCAAGAAAATGAAATGCCTTTCGGAACCGATGAGTTTCCATCCGAAACTCCGATACTTCGAAAGAGACTGTCCGTTTTGTACGCGAAGTGCATCCTGCTTTGGCCGTAACCCTCTCAACTTTTTAGCACATGCTATGTAGGTTTAATGATGATACCATGCCAACTTTCAACCTTTTCCGACTTCATTTGAAGTGCTTTTCAATTTCAGGGTCATTTAGCTGAAAAAATGAGTAAATGCATGAAAATTATCAAGTGAAGTCAGATAGAGTTGAAAATTGATGATGTTGCTTTAATGGTGCATTTTGAACACAAAAAAGCCTGGAGTTCAAATAAGTTTAAGAAAATGAAATCCTTTTTGTAACCAATGAGTTTCTGTCCGAAACCCCGATACTTCGAAAGAGACTGTCCGTTTTGTACACGAAATGCATCCTGCTTTTGTCATAACCCTCTCAACTTTTTAACACATGCTATGTGGGTGAAATTATCATACCATGCCAACTTTCAACCTTTTCAGACTTGATTTGAAGTGCTTTTCAATTTAAGGGTCACTTAGCTAAAAAAATCAGTGAATGCATGAAAAATATCAAATGAAGTCAGATAGGGTTGAAAAATGATGATGTGGCTTTGAATGGTGTATTTTGAACACACAAAAATCCAGGAGTTCAAATAAGTTAAAGAACATGAAATCCCTTTTGTAACCGATGAGTTTCCATCCGAAACCCCGATATTTCGAAAGAGACTGTCCGTTTTGTACGCGAAGTGCATCCTGCTTTTGCCGTAACCCTCTTAACGTTTTCGCATGCTATGCGAGTGAAATGATGATACCATGCCAACTTTCAACTTTTTTAGACTTCATTTGAAGGGCTTTTCAATTTCAGGGTCATTTAGCTCAAAAAAATAAGTAAATGCATGAAAAATATCAAATGAAGTGAGAAAGGGTTGGAAATTGATGATGTGGCTTTTAATCGTGCATTTTGAACACACAAAAAGTCTGGAGTTCAAATAAATCCAAGAAAATGAAATGCCTTTCATAACCGATGGGTTTCCATCCGAAACTCCGATACTTCGAAAGAGACTGTCCGTTTTGTACGCGAAGTGCATCCTGCTTTTGTCGTAACCCTCTCAAGTTTTTAACACATGCTATGTGGGTGAAATGATGATACCATGCCAACTTTCAACCTTTTCAGACTTGATTTGAAGTGCTTTTGAATTTCAGGGTCATTACGCTAAAAAAAATCAGTAAATGCATGAAAAATATCAAATGAAGTCAGATAGGGTTGAAAATTGATGATGTGGCTTTGAATGGTGCATTTTGAAAACACAAAAAGCCTGGAGTTAAATAAGTTAAAGAAAATGAAATGCCTTTTGTAACCGATGAGTTTCCGTCCGAAACCCAGATACTTTGAAAGATAATGTCCGTTTTGTACGCGAAGTGCATCCTGCTTTGGTCGTAACCCTCGCAACTTTTTAGCACATGCTATCTGGTTGAAATGATGATACTATGCCAACTTTCAACCTTTTCAGACTTGATTTGAAGTGCTTTTGAATTTCAGGGTCATTAGGCTAAAAAAATCAGTAAATGCATGAAAAATATCAAATGAAGTCAGAAAGGGTTGAAAATTGATGATGTGGCTTTGAATGGTGCATTTTGAACACTCAAAAAGCCTGGAGTTCAAATAAGTCCAAGAAAATGAAATGCCTTTCGGAACCGATGAGTTTCCATCCGAAAATCCGATACTTCGAAAGAGACTGTCCGTTTTGTACGCGAAGTGCATCCTGCTTTTGCCGCAACCCTCTCAACTTTTTAGCACATGCTATGTGGGTGAAATGATGATACCATGCCAACTTTCAACCTTTTCAGACTTCATTTAAAGTGCTTTTCAATTTCAGGGTCATTTAGCTAAAAAAAATCAGTAAATGCATGAAAATTAGCAAGTGAAGTCAGATAGAGTTGAAAATTGATGATGTTGCTTTCATGGTGCATTTTGAACACAAAAAAGCCTGGAGTTCAAATAAGATAAAGAACCTGAAATGCCTTTTGTAACCGATGAGTTTCCGTCCGAAACCACGATACTTCGAAAGAGACTGTTCGTTTTGTACACGGAATGCATCCTGCTTTTGTCGTAACCCTCTCAACTTTTTAACACATGCTATGTGGGTGAAATTATGATACCATGCCAACTTTCAACCTTTTCAGACTTGATTTGAAGTGCTTTTCAATTTCAGGGTCATTTAGCTAAAAGAAATCAATAAATGCATGAAAAATATCAAATGAAGTCAGATAGGGTTGAAAATTGATGATGTGGCTTTGAATGGTGCATTTTGAACGCACAAAAACCCTGGAGTTGAAATAAGTTCAAGAAAATGAAATGCCTTTTGTAACCGGTGAGTTTCCTTCCGAAACCCCGATACTTCGAAAGAGACTGTCTGTTTTGTACACGAAGTGCATCCTACTTTTGTCGTAACCCTCTTAACTTTTTCGCACATGCTATGCGGGGGAAATGATGATACCATAGCAACTTTCAACGTTTTCAGACTTCATTTGAAGTGCTTTTCAATTTTAGGGTCATTTAGCTCAAAGAAATCAGTAAATGCATGAAAAATATCAAATGAAGTCAGAAAGGATTGAAAATTGATGATGTGGCTTTGAATGATGCATTTTGAACACACAAAAAGCCTGGAGTTCAAATAAGTCCAAGAAAATGAAATGCCTTTCGTAACCGATGAGTTTCCATCCGAAACTTCGATACTTCGAAAGAGACTGTCCGTTTTGTACGCGAAGTGCATCCTACTTTTTCCGTAACCCTCTCAACTTTTTAGCACATGCTATGTGTGTGAAATGATGATACAATGCCAACTTTCAACCTTTTCAGACTTCATTTGAAGTGCTTTTCAATTTTAGGGTCATTTAGCTAAAAAAAATCAGTAAATGCATGAAAAATATCAAGTGAAGTCAGATAGAGTTGAAAATTGATGATGTGGCTTTGAATGGTGCATTTTGAACACACAAAAAGTCTGGAGTTCAAATAAGTCCAAGAAAATGAAATGCCTTTCGGAACCGATGAGTTTCCATCCGAAACTCCGATACTTCGAAAGAGACTGTCCGTTTTGTACGCGAAGTGCATCCTGCTTTGGCCGTAACCCTCTCAACTTTTTAGCACATGCTATGTAGGTTTAATGATGATACCATGCCAACTTTCAACCTTTTCAGACATCATTTGAAGTGCTTTTCAATTTCAGGGTCATTTAGCTAAAAAAATGAGTAAATGCATGAAAATTATCAAGTGAAGTCACATAGAGTTGAAAATTGATGATGTTGCTTTAATGGTGCATTTTGAACACAAAAAAGCCTGGAGTTCAAATAAGTTTAAGAAAATGAAATCCTTTTTGTAACCAATGAGTTTCTGTCCGAAACCCCGATACTTCGAAAGAAACTGTCCGTTTTGTACACGAAATGCATCCTGATTTTGTCGTAATCCTCTCAACTTTTTAACACATGCTATGTGGGTGAAATTATGATACCATGCCAACTTTCAACCTTTTCAGACTTGATTTGAAGTGCTTTTCAATTTAAGGGTCACTTAGCTAAAAAAATCAGTGAATGCATGAAAAATATCAAATGAAGTCAGATAGGGTTGAAAAATGATGATGTGGCTTTGAATGGTGTATTTTGAACACACAAAAATCCAGGAGTTCAAATAAGTTAAAGAACATGAAATCCCTTTTGTAACCGATGAGTTTCCGTCCGAAACCCCGATATTTCGAAAGAGACTGTCCGTTTTGTACGCGAAGTGCATCCTGCTTTTGCCGTAACCCTCTTAACGTTTTCGCATGCTATGCGGGTGAAATGATGATACCATGCCAACTTTCAACTTTTTTAGACTTCATTTGAAGGGCTTTTCAATTTCAGGGTCATTTAGCTCAAAAAAATAAGTAAATGCATGAAAAATATCAAATGAAGTGAGAAAGGGTTGGAAATTGATGATGTGGCTTTTAATGGTGCATTTTGAACACACAAAAAGTCTGGAGTTCAAATAAATCCAAGAAAATGAAATGCCTTTCATAACCGATGGGTTTCCATCCGAAACTCCAATACTTCGAAAGAGACTGTCTGTTTTGTACGCGAAGTGCATCCTGCTTTTGTCGTAACCCTCTCAAGTTTTTAACACATGCTATGTGGGTGAAATGATGATACCGTGCCAACTTTCAACCTTTTCAGACTTGATTTGAAGTGCTTTTGAATTTCAGGGTCATTACGCTAAAAAAATCAGTAAATGCATGAAAAATATCAAATGAAGTCAGATAGGGTTGAAAATTGATGATGTGGCTTTGAATGGTGCATTTTGAAAACAGAAAAAGCCTGGAGTTAAATAAGTTAAAGAAAATGAAATGCCTTTTGTAACCGATGAGTTTCCGTCCGAAACCCAGATACTTTGAAAGATAATGTCCGTTTTGTACGCGAAGTGCATCCTGCTTTGGTCGTAACCCTCGCAACTTTTTAGCACATGCTATCTGGTTGAAATGATGATACTATGCCAACTTTCAACCTTTTCAGACTTGATTTGAAGTGCTTTTGAATTTCAGGGTCATTAGGCTAAAAAATCAGTAAATGCATGAAAAATATCAAATGAAGTCAGAAAGGGTTGAAAATTGATGATGTGGCTTTGAATGGTGCATTTTGAACACTCAAAAAGCCTGGAGTTCAAATAAGTCCGTTTTGTACGCGAAGTGCATCCTGCTTTTGCCGCAACCCTCTCAACTTTTTAGCACATGCTATGTGGGTGAAATGATGATACCATGCCAACTTTCAACCTTTTCAGACTTCATTTAAAGTGCTTTTCAATTTCAGGGTCATTTAGCTAAAAAAATCAGTAAATGCATGAAAATTATCAAGTGAAGTCAGATAGAGTTGAAAATTGATGATGTTGCTTTCATGGTGCATTTTGAACACAAAAAAGCCTGGAGTTCAAATAAGATAAAGAACATGAAATGCCTTTTGTAACCGATGAGTTTCCGTCCGAAACCACGATACTTCGAAAGAGACTGTTCGTTTTGTACACGAAATGCATCCTGCTTTTGTCGTAACCCTCTCAACTTTTTAACACATGCTATGTGGGTGAAATTATGATACCATGCCAACTTTCAACCTTTTCAGACTTGATTTGAAGTGCTTTTCAATTTCAGGGTCATTTAGCTAAAAGAAATCAATAAATGCATGAAAAATATCAAATGAAGTCAAATAGGGTTGAAAATTGATGATGTGGCTTTGAATGGTGCATTTTGAACGCACAAAAACCCTGGAGTTGAAATAAGTTCAAGAAAATGAAATGCCTTTTGTAACCGGTGAGTTTCCTTCCGAAACCCCGATACTTCGAAAGAGACTGTCTGTTTTGTACACGAAGTGCATCCTACTTTTGTCGTAACCCTCTTAACTTTTTCGCACATGCTATGCGGGGGAAATGATGATACCATAGCAACTTTCAACGTTTTCAGACTTCATTTGAAGTGCTTTTCAATTTTAGGGTCATTTAGCTCAAAGAAATCAGTAAATGCATGAAAAATATCAAATGAAGTCAGAAAGGATTGACAATTGATGATGTGGCTTTGAATGATGCATTTTGAACACACAAAAAGCCTGGAGTTCAAATAAGTCCAAGAAAATGAAATGCCTTTTGTAACCGATGAGTTTCCATCCGAAACTCCGATACTTCGAAAGAGACTGTCCGTTTTGTACGCGAAGTGCATCCTGCTTTTGCCGTAACCCTCTCAACTTTTTAGCACATGCTATGTGTGTGAAATGATGATACAATGCCAACTTTCAACCTTTTCAGACTTCATTTGAAGTGCTTTTCAATTTTAGGGTCATTTAGCTAAAAAAAATCAGTAAATGCATGAAAAATATCAAGTGAAGGCAGATAGAGTTGAAAATTGATGATGTGGCTTTGAATGGTGCATTTTGAACACACAAAAAGTCTGGAGTTCAAATAAGTCCAAGAAAATGAAATGCCTTTCGGAACCGATGAGTTTCCAGCCGAAACTCCGATACTTCGAAAGAGACTGTCCGTTTTGTACGCGAAGTGCATCCTGCTTTGGCCGTAACCCTCTCAACTTTTTAGCACATGCTATGTAGGTTTAATGATGATACCATGCCAACTTTCAACCTTTTCCGACTTCATTTGAAGTGCTTTTCAATTTCAGGGTCATTTAGCTAAAAAAATGAGTAAATGCATGAAAATTATCAAGTGAAGTCAGATAGAGTTGAAAATTGATGATGTTGCTTTAATGGTGCATTTTGAACACAAAAAAGCCTGGAGTTCAAATAAGTTTAAGAAAATGAAATCCTTTTTGTAACCAATGAGTTTCTGTCCGAAACCCCGATACTTCGAAAGAGACTGTCCGTTTTGTACACGAAATGCATCCTGCTTTTGTCATAACCCTCTCAACTTTTTAACACATGCTATGTGGGTGAAATTATCATACCATGCCAACTTTCAACCTTTTCAGACTTGATTTGAAGTGCTTTTCAATTTAAGGGTCACTTAGCTAAAAAAATCAGTGAATGCATGAAAAATATCAAATGAAGTCAGATAGGGTTGAAAAATGATGATGTGGCTTTGAATGGTGTATTTTGAACACACAAAAATCCAGGAGTTCAAATAAGTTAAAGAACATGAAATCCCTTTTGTAACCGATGAGTTTCCATCCGAAACCCCGATATTTCGAAAGAGACTGTCCGTTTTGTACGCGAAGTGCATCCTGCTTTTGCCGTAACCCTCTTAACGTTTTCGCATGCTATGCGAGTGAAATGATGATACCATGCCAACTTTCAACTTTTTTAGACTTCATTTGAAGGGCTTTTCAATTTCAGGGTCATTTAGCTCAAAAAAATAAGTAAATGCATGAAAAATATCAAATGAAGTGAGAAAGGGTTGGAAATTGATGATGTGGCTTTTAATGGTGCATTTTGAACACACAAAAAGTCTGGAGTTCAAATAAATCCAAGAAAATGAAATGCCTTTCATAACCGATGGGTTTCCATCCGAAACTCCGATACTTCGAAAGAGACTGTCCGTTTTGTACGCGAAGTGCATCCTGCTTTTGTCGTAACCCTCTCAAGTTTTTAACACATGCTATGTGGGTGAAATGATGATACCATGCCAACTTTCAACCTTTTCAGACTTGATTTGAAGTGCTTTTGAATTTCAGGGTCATTACGCTAAAAAAAATCAGTAAATGCATGAAAAATATCAAATGAAGTCAGATAGGGTTGAAAATTGATGATGTGGCTTTGAATGGTGCATTTTGAAAACACAAAAAGCCTGGAGTTAAATAAGTTAAAGAAAATGAAATGCCTTTTGTAACCGATGAGTTTCCGTCCGAAACCCAGATACTTTGAAAGATAATGTCCGTTTTGTACGCGAAGTGCATCCTGCTTTAGTCGTAACCCTCGCAACTTTTTAGCACATGCTATCTGGTTGAAATGATGATACTATGCCAACTTTCAACCTTTTCAGACTTGATTTGAAGTGCTTTTGAATTTCAGGGTCATTAGGCTAAAAAAATCAGTAAATGCATGAAAAATATCAAATGAAGTCAGAAAGGGTTGAAAATTGATGATGTGGCTTTGAATGGTGCATTTTGAACACTCAAAAAGCCTGGAGTTCAAATAAGTCCAACAAAATGAAATGCCTTTCGGAACCGATGAGTTTCCATCCGAAAATCCGATACTTCGAAAGAGACTGTCCGTTTTGTACGCGAAGTGCATCCTGCTTTTGCCGCAACCCTCTCAACTTTTTAGCACATGCTATGTGGGTGAAATGATGATACCATGCCAACTTTCAACCTTTTCAGACTTCATTTAAAGTGCTTTTCAATTTCAGGGTCATTTAGCTAAAAAAAATCAGTAAATGCATGAAAATTATCAAGTGAAGTCAGATAGAGTTGAAAATTGATGATGTTGCTTTCATGGTGCATTTTGAACACAAAAAAGCCTGGAGTTCAAATAAGATAAAGAACCTGAAATGCCTTTTGTAACCGATGAGTTTCCGTCCGAAACCACGATACTTCGAAAGAGACTGTTCGTTTTGTACACGAAATGCATCCTGCTTTTGTCGTAACCCTCTCAACTTTTTAACACATGCTATGTGGGTGAAATTATGATACCATGCCAACTTTCAACCTTTTCAGACTTGATTTGAAGTGCTTTTCAATTTCAGGGTCATTTAGCTAAAAGAAATCAATAAATGCATGAAAAATATCAAATGAAGTCAGATAGGGTTGAAAATTGATGATGTGGCTTTGAATGGTGCATTTTGAACGCACAAAAACCCTGGAGTTGAAATAAGTTCAAGAAAATGAAATGCCTTTTGTAACCGGTGAGTTTCCTTCCGAAACCCCGATACTTCGAAAGAGACTGTCTGTTTTGTACACGAAGTGCATCCTACTTTTGTCGTAACCCTCTTAACTTTTTCGCACATGCTATGCGGGGGAAATGATGATACCATAGCAACTTTCAACGTTTTCAGACTTCATTTGAAGTGCTTTTCAATTTTATGGTCATTTAGCTCGAAGAAATCAGTAAATGCATGAAAAATATCAAATGAAGTCAGAAAGGATTGAAAATTGATGATGTGGCTTTGAATGATGCATTTTGAACACACAAAAAGCCTGGAGTTCAAATAAGTCCAAGAAAATGAAATGCCTTTCGTAACCGATGAGTTTCCATCCGAAACTCCGATACTTCGAAAGAGACTGTCCGTTTTGTACGCGAAGTGCATCCTACTTTTGCCGTAACCCTCTCAACTTTTTAGCACATGCTATGTGTGTGAAATGATGATACAATGCCAACTTTCAACCTTTTCAGACTTCATTTGAAGTGCTTTTCAATTTTAGGGTCATTTAGCTAAAAAAAATTAGTAAATGCATGAAAAATATCAAGTGAAGTCAGATAGAGTTGAAAATTGATGATGTGGCTTTGAATGGTGCATTTTGAACACACAAAAAGTCTGGAGTTCAAATAAGTCCAAGAAAATGAAATGCCTTTCGGAACCGATGAGTTTCCATCCGAAACTCCGATACTTCAAAAGAGACTGTCCGTTTTGTACGCGAAGTGCATCCTGATTTGGCCGTAACCCTCTCAACTTTTTAGCACATGCTATGTAGGTTTAATGATGATACCATGCCAACTTTCAACCTTTTCCGACTTCATTTGAAGTGCTTTTCAATTTCAGGGTCATTTAGCTAAAAAAATGAGTAAATGCATGAAAATTATCAAGTGAAGTCAGATAGAGTTGAAAATTGATGATGTTGCTTGTATGGTGCATTTTGAACACAAAAAAGCCTGGAGTTCAAATAAGTTTAAGAAAATGAAATCCTTTTTGTAACCAATGAGTTTCTGTCCGAAGCCCCGATACTTCGAAAAAGGCTGTCCGTTTTGTACACGAAATGCATCCTGCTTTTGTCGTAATCCTCTCAACTTTTTAACACATGCTATGTGGGTGAAATTATGATACCATGCCAACTTTCAACGTTTTCAGACTTGATTTGAAGTGCTTTTCAATTTAAGGGTCACTTAGCTAAAAAAATCAGTGAATGCATGAAAAATATCAAATGAAGTCAGATAGGGTTGAAAAATGATGATGTGGCTTTGAATGGTGTATTTTGAACACACAAAAATCCAGGAGTTCAAATAAGTTAAAGAACATGAAATCCCTTTTGTAACCGATGAGTTTCCGTCCGAAACCCCGATATTTCGAAAGAGACTGTCCGTTTTGTACGCGAAGTGCATCCTGCTTTTGCCGTAACCCTCTTAACGTTTTCGCATGCTATGCGGGTGAAATGATGATACCATGCCAACTTTCAACTTTTTTAGACTTCATTTGAAGGGCTTTTCAATTTCAGGGTCATTTAGCTCAAAAAAATAAGTAAATGCATGAAAAATATCAAATGAAGTGAGAAAGGGTTGGAAATTGATGATGTGGCTTTTAATGGTGCATTTTGAACACACAAAAAGTCTGGAGTTCAAATAAATCCAAGAAAATGAAATGCCTTTCATAACCGATGGGTTTCCATTCGAAACTCCGATACTTCGAAAGAGACTGTCCGTTTTGTACGCGAAGTGCATCCTGCTTTTGTCGTAACCCTCTCAAGTTTTTAACACATGCTATGTGGGTGAAATGATGATACCGTGCCAACTTTCAACCTTTTCAGACTTGATTTGAAGTGCTTTTGAATTTCAGGGTCATTACGCTAAAAAATCAGTAAATGCATGAAAAATATGAAATGAAGTCAGATAGGGTTGAAAATTGATGATGTGGCTTTGAATGGTGCATTTTGAAAACACAAAAAGCCTGGAGTTAAATAAGTTAAAGAAAATGAAATGCCTTTTGTAACCGATGAGTTTCCGTCCGAAACCCAGATACTTTGAAAGATAATGTCCGTTTTGTACGCGAAGTGCATCCTGCTTTGGTCGTAACCCTCGCAACTTTTTAGCACATGCTATCTGGTTGAAATGATGATACTATGCCAACTTTCAACCTTTTCAGACTTGATTTGAAGTGCTTTTGAATTTCAGGGTCATTAGGCTAAAAAATCAGTAAATGCATGAAAAATATCAAATGAAGTCAGAAAGGGTTGAAAATTGATGATGTGGCTTTGAATGGTGCATTTTGAACACTCAAAAAGCCTAGAGTTCAAATAAGTCCATTAAAATGAAATGCCTTTCGGAACCGATGAGTTTCCATCCGAAAATCCGATACTTCGAAAGAGACTGTCCGTTTTGTACGCGAAGTGCATCCTGCTTTTGCCGCAACCCTCTCAACTTTTTAGCACATGCTATGTGGGTGAAATGATGATACCATGCCAACTTTCAACCTTTTCAGACTTCATTTAAAGTGCTTTTCAATTTCAGGGTCATTTAGCTAAAAAAAATCAGTAAATGCATGAAAATTATCAAGTGAAGTCAGATAGAGTTGAAAATTGATGATGTTGCTTTCATGGTGCATTTTGAATACAAAAAAGCCTGGAGTTCAAATAAGAGAAAGAACATGAAATGCCTTTTGTAACCGATGAGTTTCCGTCCGAAACCACGATACTTCGAAAGAGACTGTTCGTTTTGTACACGAAATGCATCCTGCTTTTGTCGTAACCCTCTCAACTTTTTAACACATGCTATGTGGGTGAAATTATGATACCATGCCAACTTTCAACCTTTTCAGACTTGATTTGAAGTGCTTTTCAATTTCAGGGTCATTTAGCTAAAAGAAATCAATAAATGCATGAAAAATATCAAATGAAGTCAGATAGGGTTGAAAATTGATGATGTGGCTTTGAATGGTGCATTTTGAACGCACAAAAACCCTGGAGTTGAAATAAGTTCAAGAAAATGAAATGCCTTTTGTAACCGGTGAGTTTCCTTCCGAAACCCCGATACTTCGAAAGAGACTGTCTGTTTTGTACACGAAGTGCATCCTACTTTTGTCGTAACCCTCTTAACTTTTTCGCACATGCTATGCGGGGGAAATGATGATACCATAGCAACTTTCAATGTTTTCAGACTTCATTTGAAGTGCTTTTCAATTTTAGGGTCATTTAGCTCAAAGAAATCAGTAAATGCATGAAAAATATCAAATGAAGTCAGAAAGGATTGAAAATTGATGATGTGGCTTTGAATGATGCATTTTGAACACACAAAAAGCCTGGAGTTCAAATAAGTCCAAGAAAATGAAATGCCTTTCGTAACCGATGAGTTTCCATCCGAAACTCCGATACTTCGAAAGAGACTGTCCGTTTTGTACGCGAAGTGCATCCTGCTTTTGCCGTAACCCTCTCAACTTTTTAGCACATGCTATGTGTGTGAAATGATGATACAATGCCAACTTTCAACCTTTTCAGACTTCATTTGAAGTGCTTTTCAATTTTAGGGTCATTTAGCTAAAAAAATCAGTAAATGCATGAAAAATATCAAGTGAAGTCAGATAGAGTTGAAAATTGATGATGTGGATTTGAATGGTGCATTTTGAACACACAAAAAGTCTGGAGTTCAAATAAGTCCAAGAAAATGAAATGCCTTTCGGAACCGATGAGTTTCCATCCGAAACTCCGATACTTCGAAAGAGACTGTCCGTTTTGTACGCGAAGTGCATCCTGCTTTGGCCGTAACCCTCTCAACTTTTTAGCACATGCTATGTAGGTTTAATGATGATACCATGCCAAGTTTCAACCTTTTCAGACTTCATTTGAAGTGCTTTTCAATTTCAAGGTCATTTAGCTAAAAAAATGAGTAAATGCATGAAAATTATCAAGTGAAGTCAGATAGAGTTGAAAATTGATGATGTTGCTTTAATGGTGCATTTTGAACACAAAAAAGCCTGGAGTTCAAATAAGTTTAAGAAAATGAAATCCTTTTTGTAACCAATGAGTTTCTGTCCGAAACCCCGATACTTCGAAAGAGACTGTCCGTTTTGTACACGAAATGCATCCTGCTTTTGTCGTAATCCTCTCAACTTTTTAGCACATGCTATGTGGGTGAAATTATGATACCATGCCAACTTTCAACCTTTTCAGACTTGATTTGAAGTGCTTTTCAATTTAAGGGTCACTTAGCTAAAAAAATCAGTGAATGCATGAAAAATATCAAATGAAGTCAGATAGGGTTGAAAAATGATGATGTGGCTTTGAATGGTGTATTTTGAACACACAAAAATCCAGGAGTTCAAATAAGTTAAAGAACATGAAATCCCTTTTGTAACCGATGAGTTTCCGTACGAAACCCCGATATTTCGGAAGAGACTGTCCGTTTTGTACGCGAAGTGCATCCTGCTTTTGCCGTAACCCTCTTAACGTTTTCGCATGCTATGCGGGTGAAATGATGATACCATGCCAACTTTCAACTTTTTTAGACTTCATTTGAAGGGCTTTTCAATTTCAGGGTCATTTAGCTCAAAAAAATAATTAAATGCATGAAAAATATCAAATGAAGTGAGAAAGGGTTGGAAATTGATGATGTGGCTTTTAATGGTGCATTTTGAACACACAAAAAGTCTGGAGTTCAAATAAATCCAAGAAAATGAAATGCCTTTCATAACCGATGGGTTTCCATCCGAAACTCCGATACTTCGAAAGAGACTGTCCGTTTTGTACGCGAAGTGCATCCTGCTTTTGTCGTAACCCTCTCAAGTTTTAAACACATGCTATGTGGGTGAAATGATGATACCGTGCCAACTTTCAACCTTTTCAGACTTGATTTGAAGTGCTTTTGAATCTCAGGGTCATTACGCTAAAAAAATCAGTAAATGCATGAAAAATATCAAATGAAGTCAGATAGGGTTGAAAATTGATGATGTGGCTTTGAATGGTGCATTTTGAAAACACAAAAAGCCTGGAGTTAAATAAGTTAAAGAAAATGAAATGCCTTTTGTAACCGATGAGTTTCCGTCCGAAACCCAGATACTTTGAAAGATAATGTCCGTTTTGTACGCGAAGTGCATCCTGCTTTGGTCGTAACCCTCGCAACTTTTTAGCACATGCTATCTGGTTGAAATGATGATACTATGCCAACTTTCAACCTTTTCAGACTTGATTTGAAGTGCTTTTGAATTTCAGGGTCATTAGGCTAAAAAAATCAGTAAATGCATGAAAAATATCAAATGAAGTCAGAAAGGGTTGAAAATTGATGATGTGGCTTTGAATGGTGCATTTTGAACACTCAAAAAGCCTGGAGTTCAAATAAGTCCAAGAAAATGAAATGCCTTTCGGAACCGATGAGTTTCCATCCGAAAATCCGATACTTCGAAAGAGACTGTCCGTTTTGTACGCGAAGTGCATCCTGCTTTTGCCGCAACCCTCTCAACTTTTTAGCACATGCTATGTGGGTGAAATGATGATACCATGCCAACTTTCAACCTTTTCAGACTTCATTTAAAGTGCTTTTCAATTTCAGGGTCATTTAGCTAAAAAAAATCAGTAAATGCATGAAAATTATCAAGTGAAGTCAGATAGAGTTGAAAATTGATGATGTTGCTTTCATGGTGCATTTTGAACACAAAAAAGCCTGGAGTTCAAATAAGATAAAGAACATGAAATGCCTTTTGTAACCGATGAGTTTCCGTCCGAAACCACGATACTTCGAAAGAGACTGTTCGTTTTGTACACGAAATGCATCCTGCTTTTGTCGTAACCCTCTCAACTTTTTAACACATGCTATGTGGGTGAAATTATGATACCATGCCAACTTTCAACCTTTTCAGACTTGATTTGAAGTGCTTTTCAATTTCAGGGTCATTTAGCTAAAAGAAATCAATAAATGCATGAAAAATATCAAATGAAGTCAGATAGGGTTGAAAATTGATGATGTGGCTTTGAATGGTGCATTTTGAACGCACAAAAACCCTGGAGTTGAAATAAGTTCAAGAAAATGAAATGCCTTTTGTAACCGGTGAGTTTCCTTCCGAAACCCCGATACTTCGAAAGAGACTGTCTGTTTTGTACACGAAGTGCATCCTACTTTTGTCGTAACCCTCTTAACTTTTTCGCACATGCTATGCAGGGGAAATGATGATACCATAGCAACTTTCAACGTTTTCAGACTTCATTTGAAGTGCTTTTCAATTTTAGGGTCATTTAGCTAAAAGAAATCAGTAAATGCATGAAAAATATCAAATGAAGTCAGAAAGGATTGAAAATTGATGATGTGGCTTTGAATGATGCATTTTGAACACACAAAAAGCCTGGAGTTCAAATAAGTCCAAGAAAATGAAATGCCTTTCGTAACCGATGAGTTTCCATCCGAAACTCCGATACTTCGAAAGAGACTGTCCGTTTTGTACGCGAAGTGCATCCTGCTTTTGCCGTAACCCTCTCAACTTTTTAGCACATGCTATGTGTGTGAAATGATGATACAATGCCAACTTTCAACCTTTTCAGACTTCATTTGAAGTTCTTTTCAATTTTAGGGTCATTTAGCTAAAAAAATCAGTAAATGCATGAAAAATATCAAGTGAAGTCAGATAGAGTTGAAAATTGATGATGTGGCTTTGAATGGTGCATTTTGAACACACAAAAAGTCTGGAGTTCAAATAAGTCCAAGAAAATGAAATGCCTTTCGGAACCGATGAGTTTCCATCCGAAACTCCTATACTTCGAAAGAGACTGTTCGTTTTGTACTCGAAGTGCATCCTGCTTTGGCCGTAACCCTCTCAACTTTTTAGCACATGCTATGTAGGTTTAATGATGATACCATGCCAACTTTCAACCTTTTCAGACTTCATTTGAAGTGCTATTCAATTTCAGGGTCATTCAGCTAAAAAAATGAGTAAATGCATGAAAAATATCAAGTGAAGTCAGATAGAGTTGAAAATTGATGATGTTGCTTTAATGGTGCATTTTGAACACCCAAAAAGCCTGGAGTTCAAATAAGTCCAAGTAAATGAAATGCCTTTTGTAACCGATGAGTTTCCGTCCGAAACCACGATACTTCGAAAGAGACTGTTCGTTTTGTACACGGAATGCATCCTGCTTTTGTCGTAACCCTCTCAACTTTTTAACACATGCTATGTGGGTGAAATTATGATACCATGCCAACTTTCAACCTTTTCAGACTTGATTTGAAGTGCTTTTCAATTTAAGGGTCACTTAGCTAAAAAAAATCAGTAAATGCATGAAAATTATCAAGTGAAGTCAGATAGAGTTGAAAATTGATGATGTTGCTTTCATGGTGCATTTTGAACACAAAAAAGCCTGGAGTTCAAATAAGATAAAGAACATGAAATGCCTTTTGTAACCGATGCGTTTCCGTCCGAAACCACGATACTTCGAAAGAGACTGTTCGTTTTGTACACGAAATGCATCCTGCTTTTGTCGTAACCCTCTCAACTTTTTAACACATGCTATGTGGGTGAAATTATGATACCATGCCAACTTTCAACCTTTTCAGACTTGATTTGAAGTGCTTTTCAATTTCAGGGTCATTTAGCTAAAAGAAATCAATAAATGCATGAAAAATATCAAATGAAGTCAGATAGGGTTGAAAATTGATGATGTGGCTTTGAATGGTGCATTTTGAACGCACAAAAACCCTGGAGTTGAAATAAGTTCAAGAAAATGAAATGCCTTTTGTAACCGGTGAGTTTCCTTCCGAAACCCCGATACTTCGAAAGAGACTGTCTGTTTTGTACACGAAGTGCATCCTACTTTTGTCGTAACCCTCTTAACTTTTTCGCACATGCTATGCAGGGGAAATGATGATACCATAGCAACTTTCAACATTTTCAGACTTCATTTGAAGTGCTTTTCAATTTTAGGGTCATTTAGCTCAAAGAAATCAATAAATGCATGAAAAATATCTAATGAAGTCAGAAAGGATTGAAAATTGATGATGTGGCTTTGAATGATGCATTTTGAACACACAAAAAGCCTGGAGTTCAAATAAGTCCAAGAAAATGAAATGTCTTTCGTAACCGATGAGTTTCCATCCGAAACTCCGATACTTCGAAAGAGACTGTCCGTTTTGCACGCGAAGTGCATCCTGCTTTTGCCGTAACCCTCTCAACTTTTTAGCACATGCTATGTGTGTGAAATGATGATACAATGCCAACTTTCAACCTTTTCAGACTTCATTTGAAGTTCTTTTCAATTTTAGGGTCATTTAGCTAAAAAAAATCAGTAAATGCATGAAAAATATCAAGTGAAGTCAGATAGAGTTGAAAATTGATGATGTGGCTTTGAATGGTGCATTTTGAACACACAAAAAGTCTGGAGTTCAAATAAGTCCAAGAAAATGAAATGCCTTTCGGAACCGATGAGTTTCCATCCGAAACTCCGATACTTCGAAAGAGACTGTTCGTTTTGTACGCGAAGTGCATCCTGCTTTGGCCGTAACCCTCTCAACTTTTTAGCACATGCTATGTAGGTTTAATGATGATACCATGCCAACTTTCAACCTTTTCAGACTTCATTTGAAGTGCTTTTCAATTTCAGGGTCATTTAGCTAAAAAAATGAGTAAATGCATGAAAATTATCAAGTGAAGTCAGATAGAGTTGAAAATTGATGATGTTGCTTTAATGGTGCATTTTGAACACAAAAAAGCCTGGAGTTCAAATAAGTTTAAGAAAATCAAATCCTTTTTGTAACCAATGAGTTTCTGTCCGAAACCCCGATACTTCGAAAGAGACTGTCCGTTTTGTACACGAAATGCATCCTGCTTTTGTCGTAACCCTCTCAACTTTTTAACACATGCTATGTGGGTGAAATTATGATACCATGCCAACTTTCAACCTTTTCAGACTTGATTTGAAGTGCTTTTCAATTTAAGGGTCACTTAGCTAAAAAAATCAGTGAATGCATGAAAAATATCAAATGAAGTCAGATAGGGTTGAAAAATGATGATGTGGCTTTGAATGGTGTATTTTGAACACACAAAAAGCCTGGAGTTCAAATAAGTTAAAGAACATGAAATCCCTTTTGTAACCGATGAGTTTCCGTCCGAAACCCCGATATTTCGAAAGAGACTGTCCGTTTTGTACGCGAAGTGCATCCTGCTTTTGCCGTAACCCTCTTAACGTTTTCGCATGCTATGCGGGTGAAATGATGATACCATGCCAACTTTCAACTTTTTTAAACTTCATTTGAAGGGCTTTTCAATTTCAGGGTCATTTAGCTCAAAAAAATAAGTAAATGCATGAAAAATATCAAATGAAGTGAGAAAGGGTTGGAAATTAATGATGTGGCTTTTAATGGTGCATTTTGAACACACAAAAAGTCTGGAGTTCAAATAAATCCAAGAAAATGAAATGCCTTTCATAACCGATGGGTTTCCATCCGAAACTCCGATACTTCGAAAGAGACTGTCCGTTTTGTACGCGAAGTGCATCCTGCTTTTGTCGTAACCCTCTCAAGTTTTTAACACATGCTATGTGGGTGAAATGATGATACCATGCCAACTTTCAACCTTTTCAGACTTGATTTGAAGTGCTTTTGAATGTCAGGGTCATTACGCTAAAAAAAATCAGTAAATGCATGAAAAATATCAAATGAAGTCAGATAGGGTTGAAAATTGATGATGTGGCTTTGAATGGTGCATTTTGAAAACACAAAAAGCCTGGAGTTAAATAAGTTAAAGAAAATGAAATGCCTTTTGTAACCGATGAGTTTCCGTCCGAAACCCAGATACTTTGAAAGATAATGTCCGTTTTGTACGCGAAGTGCATCCTGCTTTGGTCGTAACCCTCGCAACTTTTTAGCACATGCTATCTGGTTGAAATGATGATACTATGCCAACTTTCAACCTTTTCAGACTTGATTTGAAGTGCTTTTGAATTTCAGGGTCATTAGGCTAAAAAAATCAGTAAATGCATGAAAAATATCAAATGAAGTCAGAAAGGGTTGAAAATTGATGATGTGGCTTTGAATGGTGCATTTTGAACACTCAAAAAGCCTGGAGTTCAAATAAGTCCAAGAAAATGAAATGCCTTTCGGAACCGATGAGTTTCCATCCGAAAATCCGATACTTCGAAAGAGACTGTCCGTTTTGTACGCGAAGTGCATCCTGCTTTTGCCGCAACCCTCTCAACTTTTTAGCACATGCTATGTGGGTGAAATGATGATACCATGCCAACTTTCAACCTTTTCAGACTTCATTTAAAGTGCTTTTCAATTTCAGGGTCATTTAGCTAAAAAAAATCGGTAAATGCATGAAAATTATCAAGTGAAGTCAGATAGAGTTGAAAATTGATGATGTTGCTTTCATGGTGCATTTTGAACACAAAAAAGCCTGGAGTTCAAATAAGATAAAGAACATGAAATGCCTTTTGTAACCGATGAGTTTCCGTCCGAACCCACGATACTTCGAAAGAGACTGTTCGTTTTGTACACGAAATGCATCCTGCTTTTGTCGTAACCCTCTCAACTTTTTAACACATGCTATGTGGGTGAAATTATGATACCATGCCAACTTTCAACCTTTTCAGACTTGATTTGAAGTGCTTTTCAATTTCAGGGTCATTTAGCTAAAAACAATCAATAAATGCATGAAAAATATCAAATGAAGTCAGATAGGGTTGAAAATTGATGATGTGGCTTTGAATGGTGCATTTTCAACACACAAAAAGCCTGGAGTTCAAATAAGTTTAAGAAAATGAAATGCCTTTTGTAACCGATGAGTTTCCGTCCGAAACCCCGATACTTCGAAAGAGACTGTCCGTTTTGTACATGAAATGCATCCTGCTTTTGTCGTAACCCTCTCAACTTTTGAACACATGCTATGTGGGTGAAATTATGATACCATGCCAACTTTCAACCTTTTCAGACTTGATTTGAAGTGCTTTTCAATTTCAGGGTCATTTAGCTAAAAAATCAGTAAATGCATGGAAAATATCAAATGAAGTCAGATAGGGTTGAAAATTGATGATGTGGCTTTGAATGGTGTATTTTGAACACAGAAAAATCCTGGAGTTCAAATAAGTTAAAGAACATGAAATGCCTTTTGTAACCGATGAGTTTCCGTCCGAAACCCCGATATTTCGAAAGAGACTGTCCGTTTTTTACACGAAGTGCATCCTGCTTTTGCCGTAACCCTCTTAACTTTTTCGCACAAGCTATGCGGGTGAGATGATGATACCATGCGAATTTCAACTTTTTCAGACTTCATTTGAAGTGCTTTTCAATTTCAGGGTCATTTAGCTCAAAAAAATAAGTAAATGCATGAAAAATATCAAATGAAGTCAGAAAGGGTTGAAAATTGATGATGTGGCTTTTAATGGTGCATTTTGAACACACAAAAAGTCTAGAGTTCAAATAAGTCCAAGAAAATGAAATGTCTTTCGTAACCGATGGGTTTCCATCCGAAACTCCGATACTTCGGAAGAGACTGTCCGTTTTGTACACGAAGTGCATCCTGCTTTTTTCGTAACCCTCTCAAGTTTTTAACACAAGCTATGTGGGTGAAATGATGATACCATGCCAACTTTCAACCTTTTCAGACTTCATTTGAAGTGCTTTTCAATTTCAGGGTCATTAGGCTAAAAAAAATCATCAAATGCATGAAAAATATCAAATGAAGTCAGATCGGGTTGAAAATTGATGATGTGGCTTTTAATGGTGCATTTTGAACACACGCTATGTGGGTGAAATGATGATACTATGCCAACTTTCAACCTTTTCAGACTTCATTTGAAGTGCTTTTCAATTTCAGGGTCATTTAGCTCAAAAAAATCAGTAAATGCATGAAAAATATCAAGTGAAGTCAGATAGAGTTGAAAATTTATGATGTGGATTTAATGGTGCATTTTGAACACACAAAAAGCCTGGAGTTCAAATAAGTTCAAGAAAGTGAAATGCCTTTTGTAACCGATGAGTTTTCGTCCGAAACCCCGATACTTCGACAAAGACTGTCTGTTTTGGAAGCCAAGTGCATCCTGCTTTTGCCATAACCATCTCAACGTTTTAGCACATGCTATGTGGGTGAAATGATGATACCATGCCAACTTTCAACCTTTTCAGACTTCATTTGAAGTTCTTTTCAACTTCAGGGTCATTTAGCTCAAAAAAATCAGTAAATGCATGAAAAACATCAAATGAAGTCAGAAAGGGTTGAAAATTGATGATGTGGATTTGAATGGTGCATTTTGATCACACAAAAAGCCTGGAGTTCAAATAAGTTTAGGAAAATGAAATGCCTTTTGTAACCGATGAGTTTCCGTCCGGAAGCCCGATACTTCGAAAGAGACTGTCCGTTTTGTATGCGAAGTGCATCCTCCTTTTTCCTTAACTCTCCCAAGTTGATAACACATGCTATGTGGGTGAAATGATGATACCACGCCAACTTTCATCCTTTTCAGACTTGATTTGAAGTGCTTTTCAATTTCAGGGTCATTTAGCTCAAAAAAATCAGTAAATACATGAAAAATATCAAATGAAGTCAGAAAGGGTTGAAAATTGATGATGTGGCTTTTAATGGTGCATTTTGAATACACAAAAAGTCTGGAGTTCAAATAAGTCCCAGAAAAGGAAATGCCTTTCGTAACCGATGGGTTTCCATCCGAAACTCCGATACTTCGAAAGAGACAGTCCGTTATGTACGCGAAGTGCATTCTGCTTTTTTCGTAACCCTCTCAAGTTTTTAACACATGCTATGTGGGTGAAATGATGATACCATGCCAACTTTCAACCTTTTCAGACTTGATTTGAAGTGCTTTTGAATTTCAGGGTCATTAGGCTAAAAAAATCAGTAAATGCATGAAAAATATCAAATGAAGTCAGATAGGGCTTGAGAATTGATGATTTGGCTTTGAATGGTGCATTTTGAACACACAAAAAGCCTGGAGTTAAATAAGTTAAAGAAAATGAAATGCCTTTTGTAATCGATGAGTTTCCGTCTGAAACCCAGATACTTTGAAAGATAATGTCCGTTTTGTACGCGAAGTGCATCCTCCTTTTGTCGTAACCCTCTAAACCTTTTAGCACATGCTATCTGGGTGAAAAGATGATACTATGCCAACTTTCAACCTTTTCAGACTTCATTTGAAGTGCTTTTCAATTTCTGGGTCATCTGCTTAAAAAAATTAGTAAATGCATGAAAAATATCAAATGAAGTCAGAAAGGGTTGAAAATTGATGATGTGGCTTTGAATGGTGCATTTGGAACACATAAAAAGCCTGGAGTTCAAATAAGTCCAAGAAAATGAAATGCCTTTCGTAACCGATGGGTTTCCTTCCGAAACTCCGATACTTCGAAAGAGACTGTCCGTTTTGTACACGAAGTGCATCCTGCTTTTGTCGTAACCCTCTCAAGTTTTTAACACAAGCTATGTGGGTGAAATGATGATACCATGCCAACTTTCAACCTTTTCAGACTTCATTTGAAGTACTTTTCAATTTCAGGGTCATTAGGCTAAAAAAAATCATCAAATGCATGAAAAATATCAAATGAAGTCAGATCGGGTTGAAAATTGATGATGTGGCTTTGAATGGTGCATTTTGAACACACGCTATGTGGGTGAAATGATGATACTATGCCAACTGTCAACCTTTTCAGACTTCATTTGAAGTGCTTTTCAATTTCAGGTTCATTTAGCTCAAAAAAATCAGTAAATGCATGAAAAATATCAAGTGAAGTCAGATAGAGTTGAAAATTTATGATGTGGATTTAATGGTGCATTTTGAACACACAAAAAGCCTGGAGTTCAAATAAGTTCAAGAAAGTGAAATGCCTTTTGTAACCGATGAGTTTCCGTCCGAAACCCCGATACTTCGACAAAGACTGTCTGTTTTGGAAGCCAAGTGCATCCTGCTTTTGCCATAACCATCTCAACGTTTTAGCACATGCTATGTGGGTGAAATGATGATACCATGCCAACTTTCAACCTTTTCAGACTTCATTTGAAGTTCTTTTCAATTTCAGGGTCATTTAGCTCAAAAAAATCAGTAAATGCATGAAAAACATCAAATGAAGTCAGAAAGGGTTGAAAATTGATGATGTGGATTTGAATGGTGCATTTTGATCACACAAAAAGCCTGGAGTTCAAACAAGTTTAGGAAAATGAAATGCCTTTTGCAACCGATGAGTTTCCGTCCGGAAGCCCGATACTTCGAAAGAGACTGTCCGTTTTGTATGCGAAGTGCATCCTCCTTTTTCCTTAACTCTCCCAACTTGATAACACATGCTATGTGGGTGAAATGATGATACCACGCCAACTTTCAACCTTTTCAGACTTCATTTGAAGTGCTTTTCAATTTCAGGGTCATTTAGCTCAAATAAATCAGTAAATGCATGAAAAATACCAAATGAAGTCAGATAGGGATGAAAATTGATGATGTGGCTTTGAATGGTGCATTTTGAACGCACAAAAAGCCTGGAGTTGAAATAAGTTCAAGAAAATGAAATGCCTTTTGTAACCGGTGAGTTTCCTTCCGAAACCCCGATACTTCGAAAGAGACTGTCTGTTTTGTACACGAAGTGCATCCTACTTTCGTCGTAACCCTCTTAACTTTTTCGCACATGCTATGCGGGTGAAATGATGATACCATAGCAACTTTCAACGTTTTCAGACTTCATTTGAAGTGCTTTTCAATTTTAGGGTCATTTAGCTCAAAGAAATCAGTAAATGCATGAAAAATATCAAATGAAGTCAGAAAGGATTGAAAATTGATGATGTGGCTTTGAATGATGCATTTTGAACACACAAAAAGCCTGGAGTTCAAATAAGTCCAAGAAAATGAAATGCCTTTCGTAACCGATGAGTTTCCATCCGAAACTCCGATACTTAGAAAGAGACTGTCCGTTTTGTACGAGAAGTGCATCCTGCTTTTGCCGTAACCCTCTCAACTTTTTAGCACATGCTATGTGTGTGAAATGATGATACAATGCCAACTTTCAACCTTTTCAGACTTCATTTGAAGTGCTTTCCAATTTTAGGGTCATTTAGCTAAAAAAAATCAGTAAATGCATGAAAAATATCAAGTGAAGTCAGATAGAGTTGAAAATTGATGATGTGGCTTTGAATGGTGCATTTTGAACACACAAAAAGTCTGGAGTTCAAATAAGTCCAAGAAAATGAAATGCCTTTCGGAACCGATGAGTTTCCATCCGAAACTCCGATACTTCGAAAGAGATTGTTCGTTTTGTACGCGAAGTGCATCCTGCTTTGGCCGTAACCCTCTCAACTTTTTAGCACATGCTATGTAGGTGAAATGATGATACCATGCCAACTTTCAACCTTTTCAGACTTCATTTGAAGTGCTTTTCAATTTCAAGGTCATTTAGCTCAAAAAAATAAGTAAATGCATGAAAAATATCAAATGAAGTAAGAAAGGGTTGAAAATTGATGATGTGGCTTTTAATGGTGCATTTTGAACACACAAAAAGTCTGGAGTTCAAATAAGTCCAAGAAAATGAAATGCCTTTCGTAACCGATGGGTTTCCTTCCGAAACTCCGATACTTCGAAAGAGACTGTCCGTTTTTTACACGAAGTGCATCCTGCTTTTGTCGTAACCCTCTCAAGTTTTTAACACAAGCTATGTGGATGAAATGATGATACCATGCCAACTTTCAACCTTTTCAGACTTCATTTGAAGTGCTTTTCAATTTCAGGGTCATTAGGCTAAAAAAAATCATCAAATGCATGAAAAATATCAAATGAAGTCAGATCGGGTTGAAAATTGATGATGTGGCTTTGAATGGTGCATTTTGAACACACGCTATGTGGGTGAAATGATGATACTATGCCAACTTTCAACCTTTTTAGACTTCATTTGAAGTGCTTTTCAATTTCAGGGTCATTTAGCTCAAAAAAATCAGTAAATGCATGAAAAATATAGAGTGAAGTCAGATAGAGTTGAAAATTTATGATGTGGATTTAATGGTGCATTTTGAACACACAAAAAGCCTGGAGTTCAAATAAGTTCAAGAAAGTGAAATGCCTTTTGTAACCGATGAGTTTCCGTCCGAAACCCCGATACTTCGACAAAGACTGTCTGTTTTGGAAGCCAAGTGCATCCTGATTTTGCCATAACCATCTCAACGTTTTAGCACATGCTATGTGGGTGAAATGATGATACCATGCCAACTTTCAACCTTTTCAGACTTCATTTGAAGTTCTTTTCAATTTCAGGGTCATTTAGCTCAAAAAAATCAGTAAATGCATGAAAAACATCAAATGAAGTCAGAAAGGGTTGGAAATTGATGATGTGGATTTGAATGGTGCATTTTGATCACACAAAAAGCCTGGAGTTCAAACAAGTTTAGGAAAATGAAATGCCTTTTGCAACCGATGTGTTTCCGTCCGGAAGCCCGATACTTCGAAAGAGACTGTCCGTTTTGTATGCGAAGTGCATCCTCCTTTTTCCTTAACTCTCCCAACTTGATAACACATGCTATGTGGGTGAAATGATGATACCACGCCAACTTTCAACCTTTTCAGACTTCATTTGAAGTGCTTTTCAATTTCAGGGTCATTTAGCTCAAATAAATCAGTAAATGCATGAAAAATACCAAATGAAGTCAGATAGGGATGAAAATTGATGATGTGGCTTTGAATGGTGCATTTTGAACGCACAAAAAGCCTGGAGTTGAAATAAGTTCAAGAAAATGAAATGCCTTTTGTAACCGGTGAGTTTCCGTCCGAAACCCCGATACTTCGAAAGAGACTGTCTGTTTTGTACATGAAGTGCATCCTACTTTCGTCGTAACCAATGAGTTTCCGTCCGAAACCCCGATACTTCAAAAGAGACTGTCCGTTTTGTACACGAAATGCATCCTGCTTTTGTCGTAACCCTCTAAACTTTTTAACACATGCTATGTGGGTGAAATTATGATACCATGCCAACTTTCAACCTTTTCAGACTTGATTTGAAGTGCTTTTCAATTTCAGGGTCATTTAGCTAAAAAAATCAGTGAATGCATGAAAAATATCAAATGAAGTCAGATAGGGCTGAAAAATGATGATGTGGCTTTGAATGGTGTATTTTGAACACACAAAAATCCAGGAGTTCAAATAAGTTAAAGAACATGAAATCTCTTTTGTAACCGATGAGTTTCCGTCCGAAACCCCGATATTTCGAAAGAGACTGTCCGTTTTGTACGCGAAGTGCATCCTGCTTTTGCCGTAACCCTCTTAACTTTTTCGCACATGCTATGCGGGTGAAATGATGATACCATGCCAACTTTCAACTTTTTTAGACTTCATTTGAAGTGCTTTTCAATTTCAGGGTCATTTAGCTCAAAAAAATTAGTAAATGCATGAAAAATATCAAATGAAGTGAGAAAGGGTTGGAAATTGATGATGTGGCTTTTAATGGTGCATTTTGAACACACAAAAAGTCTGGAGTTCAAATAAATCCAAGAAAATGAAATGCCTTTCGTAACCGATGGGTTTCCATCCGAAACTCCGATACTTCGAAAGAGACTGTCCGTTTTGTATGCGAAGTGCATCCTGCTTTTGTCGTAACCCTCTCAAGTTTTTAACACATGCTATGTGGGTGAAATGATGATACCATGACAACTTTCAACCTTTTCAGACTTGATTTGAAGTGCTTTTGAATTTCAGGGTCAATACGCTAAAAAAAATCAGTAAATGGATGAAAAATATCAAATGAAGTCAGATAGGGTTGAAAATTGATGATGTGGCTTTGAATGGTGCATTTTGAAAACACAAAAAGCCTGGAGTTAAATAAGTTAAAGAAAATGAAATGCCTTTTGTAACCGATGAGTTTCCGTCCGAAACCCAGATACTTTGAAAGATAATGTCCGTTTTGTACGCGAAGTGCATCCTGCTTTTGTCGTAACCCTCGCAACTTTTTAGCACATGCTATCTGGTTGAAATGATGATACTATGCCAACTTTCAACCTTTTCAGACTTCATTTGAAGTGCTTTTCAATTTCAGGGTCATTTAGCTCAAAAAAATCAGTAAATGCATGAAAAATATCAAATGAAGTGAGAAAGGGTTGAAAATTGATGATGTGGCTTTGAATGGTGCATTTTGAAAACACAAAAAGCCTGGAGTTAAATAAGTTAAAGAAAATGAAATGCCTGTTGTAACCGATGAGTTTGCGTCCGAAACCCAGATACTTTGAAAGATAATGTCCGTTTTGTACGCGAAGTGCATCCTGCTTTTGTCGTAACCCTCTCAACTTTTTAGCACATGCTATCTGGGTGAAATGATGATACTATGCCAACTTTCAACCTTTTCAGACTTCATTTGAAGTGCTTTTCAATTTCAGGGTCATTTAGCTCAAAAAAATCAATAAATGCATGAAAGATATCAAATGAAGTCAGAAAGGGTTGAAAATTGATGATGTGGCTTTTAATGGTGCATTTTCAAGACACAAAAAGTCTGGAGTTCAAATAAGTCCACGAAAATGAAATGCCTTTCGGAACCGATGAGTTTCCATCCGAAACTCCGATACTTCGAAAGAGACTGTTCGTTTTGTACGCGAAGTGCATCCTGCTTTGGCCGTAACCCTCTCAACTTTTTAGCACATGCTATGTAGGTGAAATGATGATACCATGCCAACTTTCAACCTTTTCAGACTTCATTTGAAGTGCTTTTCAATTTCAGGGTCATTTAGCTAAAAAAAATCAGTAAATGCATGAAAATTATCAAGTGAAGTCAGATAGAGTTGAAAATTGATGATGTTGCTTTAATGGTGCATTTTGAACACAAAAAATCCTGGAGTTCAAATAAGTTTAAGAAAATGAAATCCTTTTTGTAACCAATGAGTTTCCGTCCGAAACCCCGATACTTCAAAAGAGACTGTCCGTTTTGTACACGAAATGCATCCTGCTTTTGTCGTAACCCTCTAAACTTTTTGACACATGCTATGTGGGTGAAATTATGATACCATGCCAACTTTCAACCTTTTCAGACTTGATTTGAAGTGCTTTTCAATTTCAGGGTCATTTAGCTAAAAAAATCAGTGAATGCATGAAAAATATCAAATGAAGTCAGATAGGGTTGAAAAATGATGATGTGGCTTTGAATGGTGTATTTTGAACACACAAAAATCCAGGAGTTCAAATAAGTTAAAGAACATGAAATCCCTTTTGTAACCGATGAGTTTCCGTCCGAAACCCCGATATTTCGAAAGAGACTGTCCGTTTTGTACGCGAAGTGCATCCTACTTTTGCCGTAACCCTCTTAACTTTTTCGCACATGCTATGCGGGTGAAATGATGATACCATGCCAACTTTCAACTTTTTTAGACTTCATTTGAAGTGCTTTTCAATTTCAGGGTCATTTAGCTCAAAAAAATTAGTAAATGCATGAAAAATATCAAATGAAGTGAGAAAGGGTTGGAAATTGATGATGTGGCTTTTAATGGTGCATTTTGAACACACAAAAAGTCTGGAGTTCAAATAAATCCAAGAAAATGAAATGCCTTTCGTAACCGATGGGTTTCCATCCGAAACTCCGATACTTCGAAAGAGACTGTCCGTTTTGTATGCGAAGTGCATCCTGCTTTTGTCGTAACCCTCTCAAGTTTTTAACACATGCTATGTGGGTGAAATGATGATACCATGACAACTTTCAACCTTTTCAGACTTGATTTGAAGTGCTTTTGAATTTCAGGGTCAATACGCTAAAAAAAATCAGTAAATGGATGAAAAATATCAAATGAAGTCAGATAGGGTTGAAAATTGATGATGTGGCTTTGAATGGTGCATTTTGAAAACACAAAAAGCCTGGAGTTAAATAAGTTAAAGAAAATGAAATGCCTTTTGTAACCGATGAGTTTCCGTCCGAAACCCAGATACTTTGAAAGATAATGTCCGTTTTGTACGCGAAGTGCATCCTGCTTTTGTCGTAACCCTCGCAACTTTTTAGCACATGCTATCTGGTTGAAATGATGATACTATGCCAACTTTCAACCTTTTCAGACTTCATTTGAAGTGCTTTTCAATTTCAGGGTCATTTAGCTCAAAAAAATCAGTAAATGCATGAAAAATATCAAATGAAGTGAGAAAGGGTTGAAAATTGATGATGTGGCTTTGAATGGTGCATTTTGAAAACACAAAAAGCCTGGAGTTAAATAAGTTAAAGAAAATGAAATGCCTGTTGTAACCGATGAGTTTGCGTCCGAAACCCAGATACTTTGAAAGATAATGTCCGTTTTGTACGCGAAGTGCATCCTGCTTTTGTCGTAACCCTCTCAACTTTTTAGCACATGCTATCTGGGTGAAATGATGATACTATGCCAACTTTCAACCTTTTCAGACTTCATTTGAAGTGCTTTTCAATTTCAGGGTCATTTAGCTCAAAAAAATCAATAAATGCATGAAAAATATCAAATGAAGTCAGAAAGGGTTGAAAATTGATGATGTGGCTTTTAATGGTGCATTTTCAAGACACAAAAAGTCTGGAGTTCAAATAAGTCCACGAAAATGAAATGCCTTTCGTAACCGATGAGTTTTCATCCGAAACTCCGATACTTCGAAAGAGACTGTCCGTTTTGTACGCGAAGTGGATCCTGCTTTTGTCGTAACCCTCTCAACTTTTTAACACATGGTATGTGGGTGAAATGATCATACCATGCCAACTTTCAACCTTTTCAGACTCTATTTGAAGTGCTTTTCAATTTCATGGTCATTTAACTCAAAAAAATCAGTAAATGCATGAAAAATATCAAATGAAGTCAGATAGGATTGAAAATTGATGATATGGATTTGAATGGTGCATTTTGAACACACAAAAAGCCTGGAGTTCAAATAAGTCCAAGTAAATGAAATGCCTTTTGTAACCGATGAGTTTCCGTCCGAAACTCCGATACTTCGAAAGAGACTGTCCGCTTTGTACGCGAAGTGCATCCTGCTTTTGTCGTAACCCTCTCAACTTTTTAGCACATGCTATATGGGTGAAATGATGATACCATGCCAACTTTCAACTTTTTCAGACTTCATTTGAATTGCTTTTCAATTTTAGGGTCATTTAGCTAAAAAAATTCAGTAAATGCATGAAAAATATCAAATGAAGTCAGAAAGGGTTGCAAATTGATGATGTGGCTTTGAATGGTGCATTTTGAACACTCAAAAAGCCTGGAGTTCATATAAGTCCAAGAAAATGAAATGCCTTTCGGAACCGATGAGTTTCCATCCGAAACTCCGATACTTCGAAAGAGACTGTCCGTTTTGTACGCGAAGTGCATCCTGCTTTTGCCGCAACCCTCTCAACTTTTTAACACATGCTATGTGGGTGAAATGATGATACCATGCCAACTTTCAACCTTTTCAGACTTCATTTGAAGTGCTTTTCAATTTCAGGGTCATTTAGCTCAAAAAAATAAGTAAATGCATGAAAAATATCAAATGAAGTCAGAAAGGGTTGAAAATTGATGATGTGGATTTTAATGGTGCATTTTGAACACACAAAAAGTCTGGAGTTCAAATAAGTTCAAGAAAATGAAATGCCTTTTGTAACCGATGAGTTTCCGTCCGAAACCCCGATACTTCGACAAAGACTGTCTGTTTTGTAAGCCAAGTGCATCCTGCTTTTGCCATAACCCTCTCAACGTTTTAGCACATGGTATGTGGGTGAAATGATGATACCATGCCAACTTTCAACCTTTTCAGACTTCATTTGAAGTTCTTTTCAATTTCAGGGTCATTTAGCTCAAAAAAATCAGTAAATGCATGAAAAACATCAAATGAAGTCAGAAAGGGTTGAAAATTGATGATGTGGCTTTTAATGGTGCATTATGAACACACAAAAAGCCTGGAGTTCAAATAAGTTAAAGAAAATGAAATGCGTTTTGTAACCGATGAGTTTCCATCCGAAACTCCGATACTTCGAAAGAGGCTGTCCGTTTTGTACGCGAAGTGCATCCTGCTTTTGTGGTAACCCTCTCAACTTTTTAACACATGCTATGTGGGTGAAATGATGATACCATGCCAACATTCAACCTTTTCAGACTTCTTTTGAAGTGCTTTTCAATTTCAGGGTCATTTAGCTAAAAAATCAGTAAATGCATGAAAAATATCAAGTCAAGTCAAATAGAGTTGAAAATTTATGATGTGGATTTAGTGGTGCATTTTGAACACACAAAAAGCCTGGAGTTCAAATAAGTTCAAGAAAATGAAATGCCTTTTGTAACCGATGAGTTTCCGTCCGAAACCCCGATACTTCGACAAAGACTGTCTGTTTTTTAAGCCAAGTGCATCCTGCTTTTGCCATAACCCTCTCAACGTTTTAGCACATGCTATGTGGGTGAAATGATGATACCATGCCAAGTTTCAACCTTTTCAGACTTCGTTTGAAGTTCTTTTCAATTTCAGGGTCATTTAGCTCAAAAAAATTAGTACATGCACGAAAAATATCAAATGAGGTCAGAAAGGGTTGAAAATTGATGATGTGGCTTTGAATGGTGCATTTTGAAAACACAAAAAGCCTGGAGTTAAATAAGTTAAAGAAAATGAATTGCCTTTTGTAACCGATGAGTTTGCGTCCGAAACCCAGATACTTTGAAAGATAATGTCCGTTTTGTACGCGAAGTGCATCCTGCTTTTGTTGTAACCCTCTCAACTTTTTAGCACATGCTATCTGGGTGAAATGATGATACTATGCCAACTTTCAACCTTTTCAGACTTCATTTGAAGTGCTTTTCAATTTCAGGGTCATTTAGCTCAAAAAAATCAGTAAATGCATGAAAAACATCAAATGAAGTCAGAAAGGGTTGAAAATTTATGATGTGGCTTTTAATGGTGCATTTTCAAGACACAAAAAGTCTGGAGTTCAAATAAGTCCACGAAAATGAAATGCCTTTCGTAACCGATGAGTTTTCATCCAAAACTCCGATACTTCGAAAGAGACTGTCCATTTGGTACGCGAAGTGCATCCTGCTTTTGTCGTGACCCTCTCAACTTTTTAGCACATGCTATGTGGGTGAAATGATGATACTATGCCAACTTTCAACCTTTTCAGACTTGATTTGAAGTGCTTTTAAATTTCAGGGTCATTTAGCTCAAAATATCAGTAAATGCATGAAAAATATCAAATGAAGTCAGATAGGGTTGAAAATTGATGATGTGGATTTGAATGGTGCATTTTGAACACACAAAAAGCCTGGAGTTCAAATAAGTTAAAGAAAATGAAATGCCTTTTGTAACCGATGAGTTTCCGTCCGAAACTCCGATACTTCGAAAGAGACTGTCCGCTTTGTACGCGAAGTGCATCCTGCTTTTGTCGTAACCCTCTGAACCTTTTAACACATGCTATGCGGGTGAAATGATGATACCATGCCAATTTTCAACCTTTTGAGACTTCATTTGAAGTGCTTTTCAATTACAGGGTCATTTAGCTCCAATAAATCAGTAAATGCATGAAAAATATGAAATGAAGTCAGGTAGGGTTGAAAATTGATGATGTGGCTTTGAATGGTGCATTTTGAACACACAAAAAGCCTGGAGTTAAATAAGTCCAAGTAAATGAAATGCCTTTTGTAACCGATGAGTTTCCGTCCGATACCCAGATACTTTGAAAGGGACTGTTCGTTTTGTACGCGAAGTGCATCCTGCTTTGGTCGTAACCCTCTCAACTTTTTAACACATGCTATGTGGGTGAAATGATCATGCCATGCCAACTTTCAACCTTTTTAGACTTGATTTGAAGTGCTTTTCAATTTCAGGGTCATTTAGCTCAAAAAATCAGTAAATGCATGAAAAATATCAAATGAAGTCAGATAGGGTTGAAAATTGATGATGTGGATTTGAATGGTGCATTTTGAACACACAAAAATCCTGGAGTTCAAATAAGTCCAAGTATATGAAATGCCTTTTGTAACCAATGAGTTTCCGTCCGAAACTCCGATACTTCGAAAGAGACTGTCCGCTTTGTACGCGAAGTGCATCCTGCTTTTGTCGTAACCCTCTCAAATTTTTAACACATGCTATCTGGGTGCTATGTGGGTGAAATGATGATACCATGCCAACTTTAACCTTTTCAGACTTCATTTGAAGTGCTTTTCAATTACAGGGTCATTTAGCTCAAATAAACAAGTAAATGCATGAAAAATATCAAATGAAGTCAGGTAGGGTTGAACATTGATGATGTGGCTTTGAATGGTGCATTTTGAACACACAAAAAGCCTGGAGTTAAATAAGTTAAAGAAAATGAAATGCCTTTTGTAACTGATGTGTTTCCGTCCGATACCTAGATACTTTGAAACACAATGTCCGTTTTGTATGCGAAGTGCATCCTGCTTTTGTCGTAACCTTCTCAACTTTTTAGCACATGCTATCTGGGTGAAATGATGATACTATGCCAACTTTCAACCTTTTTTCAGACTTCATTTGAAGTGCTTTTCAATTTCAGGGTCATTTAGCTCAAAAAATCAGTAAATGCATGAAAAATATCAAATGAATTCAGAAAGGGTTGAAAATTGATGATGTGGCTTTTAATGGTGCATTTTGAAGACACAAAAAGTCTGGAGTGCAAATAAGTCCACGAAAATGAAATGCCTTTCGTAACCGATGAGTTTTCATCCGAAACTCCGACACTTCGAAAGACACTGTCCGTTTTGTACGCGAAGTGCATCCTGCTTTTGTCGTAACCCTCTCAACTTTCTAACACGTGCTATGTGGGTGAAATGATCATACCATGCCAACTTTGAACCTTTTCAGACTTGATTTGAAGTGCTTTTCAATTTCAGGGTCATTTAGCTCAAAAAAAATCAGTAAATGCATGAAAAATATCAAATGAAGTCAGAAAGGGTTGAAAATTGATGATGTGGCTTTGAATAGTGAATTATCAACACACAAAAATCCGGGAGTTCAAATAAGTTAAAGAAAATGAAATGCCTTTTGTAACCGATGAGTTTCCATCCGAAACTCCGATACTTCGAAAGAGGCTGTCCGTTTTGTACGCGAAGTGCATCCTGCTTTTGCTGTAACCCTCTCAACTTTTTAACACATGCTATGTGGGTGAAATGATGATACCATGCCAACTTTCAACCTTTTCAGACTTCTTTTGAAGTGCTTTTCAATTTCAGGGTCATTTAGCTAAAAAAATCAGTAAATGCATGAAAAATATCAAGTGAAGTCAGATAGAGTTGAAAATTTATGATGTGGATTTAATGGTGCATTTTGAACACACAAAAAGCCTGGAGTTCAAATAATTTCGAGAAAATGAAAAGCCTTTTGTAACCGATGAGTTTCCGTCCGAAACCCAGATACTTCGACAAAGACTGTCTGTTTTGTAAGCCAAGTGCATCCTGCTTTTGCCATAACCCTCTCAACGTTTTAGCACATGCTATGTGGGTGAAATGATGATACCATGCCAACTTTCAACCTTTTCAGACTTCATTTGAAGTTCTTTTCAATTTCAGGGTCATTTAGCTCAAAAAAATCAGTAAATGCATGAAAAATATCAAATGAAGTCAGAAAGGGTTGAAAATTGATGATGTGGCTTTGAATGGTGCATTTTGAAAACACAAAAAGCCTGGAGTTAAATAAGTTAAATAAAATGAAATGCCTTTTGTAACCGATGAGTTTGCGTCCGAAACCCAGATACTTTGAAAGATAATGTCCGTTTTGTACGTGAAGTGCATCCTGCTTTTGTTGTAATCCTCTCAACTTTTTAGCACATGCTATCTGGGTGAAATGATGATACTATGCCAACTTTCAACCTTTTCAGACTTCATTTGAAGTGCTTTTCAATTTCAGGGTCATTTAGCTCAAAAAAATCAGTAAATGCATGAAAAACATCAAATGAAGTTAGAAAGGGTTGAAAATTGATGATATGGCTTTTAATGGTGCATTTTCAAGACACAAAAAGTCTGGAGTTCAAATAAGTTAAAGAAAATGAAATTCCTTCTGTAACCGATGAGTTTCCGTCCGAAACTCCGATACTTCGAAAGAGACTGTCCGCTTTGTACGCGAAGTGCATCCTGCTTTTGTCGTAACCCTCTCAAATTTTTAATACATGCTATGTGGGTGAAATGATGATACCATGCCAACTTTCAACCTTTTCAGACTTCATTTGAAGTGCTTTTCAATTACAGGGTCATTTAGCTCAAATAAATCAGTAAATGCATGAAAAATATCAAATGAAGTCAGGTAGGGTTGAAAATTGATGATGTGGCTTTGAATGGTGCATTTTGAACACACAAAAAGCCTGGAGTTAAATAAGTTAAAGAAAATGAAATGCCTTTTGTAACCGATGAGTTTCCGTCCGAAATTCCGATACTTCGAAAGAGACTGTCCGCTTTGTACGCGAAGTGCATCCTGCTTTTGTCGTAACCCTCTCAAATTTTTAACCCATGCTATGTGGGTGAAATGATGATACCATGCCAAATTTCAACCTTTTCAGACTTCATTTGAAGTGCTTTTCAATTACAGGGTCATTTAGCTCAAATAAATAAGTAAATGCATGAAAAATATCAAATGAAGTCAGGTAGGGTTGAACATTGATGATGTGGCTTTGAATGGTGCATTTTGAACACACAAAAAGCCTGGAGTTAAATAAGTTAAAGAAAATGAAATGCCTTTTGTAACCGATATGTTTCCGTCCGATACCCAGATACTTTGAAAGATAATGTCCGTTTTGTACGCTAAGTGCATCCTGCTTTTGTCGTAACCCTCTCAACTTTGGCACATGCTATCTGGGTGAAATGATGATACTATGCCAACTTTCAACCTTTTCAGATTTCATTTGAAGTGCTTTTCAATTTCAAGGTCATTTAGCTCAAAAAAATTAGTAAATGCATGAAAAATATCAAATGAATTCAGAAAGGGTTGAAAATTGATGATGTGGCTTTTAGTGGTGCATTTTGAAGACACAAAAAGTCTCGAGTTCAAATAAGTCCACGAAAATGAAATGCCTTTCGTAACCGATGAGTTTTCATCCGAAACTCCGATACTTCGAAAGAGACTGTCCGTTTTGTACGCGAGGTGCATCCTTCTTTTGTCGTAACCCTCTCAACTTTTTAACACATGCTATGTGGGTGAACTGATCATACCATGCCAACTTTCAACCTTTTCAGACTTGATTTGAAGTGCTTTTCAATTTCAGGGTCATTTAGCTCAAAAAAACCAGCAAATGCATGAAAAATATCAAATGAAGTCAAATAGGGTTGAACATTGATGATGTAGATTTGAATGGTGCATTTTGAACACACAAAAAGCCTGGATTACAAATAAGTCCAAGTAAATGAAATGCCTTTTGTAACCGATGAGTTTCCGTCCAAAACTCCAATACTTCGAAAGAGACTGTCCGTTTTGTACGCGAAGTGCATCCTGCTTTTGTCGTAACCCTGTCAACTTTTTAGCACATGCTATCTGGGTGAAATGATGATACCATGCCAACTTTCAACTTTTTCAGACTTCATTTGAAGTGCTTTTCAATTTCAGGGTTAATTAGCTCAAAAAAAATCAGTAAATGCATGAAAAATATCAAATGAAGTCAGAAACGGTTGAAAATTGATGATGTGGCTTTGAATGGTGCATTTTGAAAACACAAAAAGCCTGGAGTTCAAATAAGTTAAAGAAAATGAAATGCCTTTTGTAACCGATGAGTTTCCATCCGAAACTCCGATACTTCGAAAGAGGCTGTCCGTTTTGTACGCGAAGTGCATCCTGCTTTTGCTGTAACCCTCTCAACTTTTTAACACATGCTATGTGGGTGAAATGATGATACCATGCCAACTTTCACCTTTTCAGACTTCTTTTGAAGTGCTTTTCAATTTCAGGGTCATTTAGCTAAAAAAATCAGTAAATGCATAAAAAATATCAAGTGAAGTCAGATAGAGTTGAAAATTTATGATGTGGATTTAATGGTGCATTTTGAACACACAAAAAGCCTGGAGTTCAAATAATTTCAAGAAAATGAAATGCCTTTTGTAACCGATGAGTTTCCGTCCGAAACCCCGATACTTCGACAAAGACTGTCTGTTTTGTAAGCCAAGTGCATCCTGCTTTTGCCATAACCCTCTCAACGTTTTAGCACATGCTATGTGGGTGAAATGATGATACCATGGCAACTTTCAACCTTTTCAGACTTCATTTGAAGTTCTTTTCAATTTCAGGGTCATTTAGCTCAAAAAAATCAGTAAATGCATGAAAAATATCAAATGAAGTCAGAAAGGGTTGAAAATTGATGATGTGGCTTTGAATGGTGCATTTTGAAAACACAAAAAGCCTGGAGTTAAATAAGTTAAAGAAAATGAAGTGCCTTTTGTAACCGATGAGTTTGCGTCCGAAACCCAGATACTTTGAAAGATAATGTCCGTTTTGTATGCGAAGTGCATCCTGCTTTTGTTGTAACCCTCTCAACTTTTTAGCGCATGCTATCTGGGTGAAATGATGATACTATGCCAACTTTCAACCTTTTCAGACTTCATTTGAAGTGCTTTTCAATTTCAGGGTCATTTAGCTCAAAAAAATCAGTAAATGCTTGAAAAACATCAAATGAAGTCAGAAAGGGTTGAAAATTGATGATATGGATTTTAATGGTGCATTTTCAAGACACAAAAAGTCTGGAGTTCAAATAAGTCCATGAAAATGAAATGCCTTTCGTAACCGATGAGTTTTCATCCAAAACTCCGATACTTCGGAAGAGACTGTCCGTTTTGTACGCGAAGTGCATTCTCCTTTTGTCGTGACCCTCTCAACGTTTTAGCACATGCTATGTGGGTGAAATGATGATACTATGCCAACTTTCAACCTTTTCAGACTTGATTTGAAGTGCGTTTCAATTTCAGGGTCATTTAGCTCAAAATATCAATAAATGCATGACAAATATCAAATGAAGTCAGATAGGATTGAAAATTGATGATGTGGATTTGAATGGTGCATTTTGAACACACAAAAAGCCTGGAGTTCAAATAAGTTTACGAAAATGAAATGCCTTTTGAAACCGATGAGTTTCCGTCCGAAACTCCGATACTTCGAAAGAGACTGTCCGTTTTGTATGCGAAGTGCATCCTCCTTTTTCTGTTACTCTCTCAACTTGATAACACATGCTATGTGGGTGAAATGATGATACCACGCCAACTTTCAACCTTTTCAGACTTCATTTGATGCGCTTTTCAATTTCAGGGTCATTTAGCTCAAATAAATCAGTAAATGCATGAAAAATACCAAATGAAGTCAGATAGGAATGAAAATTGACGATGTGGCTTTGAATGGTGCATTTTGAACGCACAAAAAGCCTGGAGTTGAAATAAGTTCAAGAAAATGAAATGCCTTTTGTAATCGATGAGTTTCCGTCCGAAACTCCGATATTTCGAAAGAGACTGTCCGCTTTGTACGCGAAGTGCATCCTGCTTTTGTCGTAACCCTCTAAATTTTTTAACACATGCTATGTGGGTGAAATGATGATACCATGCCAACTTTCAACCTTTTCAGACTTCATTTGAAGTGCTTTTCAATTACAGGGTCATTTAGCTCAAATAAATAAGTAAATGCATGAAAAATATCAAATGAAGTCAGGTAGGGTTGAACATTGATGATGTGGCTTTGAATGGTGCATTTTGAACACACAAAAAGCCTGGAGTTAAATAAGTTAAAGAAAATGAAATGCCTTTTGTAACCGATATGTTTCCGTCCGATACCCAGATACTTTGAAAGATAATGTCCGTTTTGTACGCTAAGTGCATCCTGCTTTTGTCGTAACCCTCTCAACTTTTTAGCACAAGCTATCTGGGTGAAATGATGATACTATGCCAACTTTCAACCTTTTCAGACTTCATTTGAAGTGCTTTTCAATTTCAGGGTCATTTAGCTCAAAAAAATCAGTAAATGCATGAAAAATATCAAATGAATTCAGAAAGGGTTGAAAATTGATGATGTGGCTTTTAATGGTGCATTTTGAAGACACAAAAAGTCTGGAGTTCAAATAAGTCCACGAAAACGAAATGCCTTTCGTAACCGATGAGTTTTCATCCCAAACTCCGATACTTCGAAAGAGACTGTCCGTTTTGTACGCGAAGTGCATCCTGCTTTTGTCGTAACCCTCTCAACTTTTTAACACATGCTATGTGGGTGAAATGATCATACCATGCCAACTTTCAACCTTTTCAGACTTGATTTGAAGTGCTTTTCTATTTCAGGGTCATTTAGCTCGAAAAAATCAGTAAATGCATGAAAAATATCAAATGAAGTCAGAGAGGGTTGAAAATTGATGATGTGGATTTGAATGGTGCATTTTGAAAACACAAAAAGCCTGGATTTCAAATAAGTCCAAGTAAATGAAATGCCTTTTGTAACCGATGAGTTTCCGTCCAAAACTCCGATACTTCGAAAGAGACTGTCCGTTTTGTACGCGAAGTGCATCCTGCTTTTGTCGTAACCCTGTCAACTTTTTAGCACATGCTATCTGGGTGAAATGATGATACCATGCCAACTTTCAACTTTTTCAGACTTCATTTCAAGTGCTTTTCAATTTAAGGGTCAATTAGCTCAAAAAAATTAGTAAATGCATGAAAAATATCAAATGAAGTCAGGTAGGGTTGAACATTGATGATGTGGCTTTGAATGGTGCATTTTGAAGACACAAAAATTCTGGAGTTCAAATAAGTTCACGAAAACGAAATGCCTTTCGTAACCGATGAGTTTTCATCCGAAACTCCGATACTTCGAAAGAGATTGTCCGTTTTGTACGCGAAGTGCATCCTGCTTTTGCCGTAACCCTCTCAACTTTTTAACACATGCTATGTGGGTGATATGATGAGACCATGCCAACTTTCAACCTTTTCAGACTTCTTTTGAAGTGCTTTTCAATTTCAGGGTCATTTAGCTAAAAAATCAGTAAATGCATGAAAAATATCAAGTGAAGTCAGATAGAGTTGAAAATTTATGATGTTGCTTTAATGGTGCAGTTTGATCACACAAAAAGCCTGGAGTTCAAATAAGTTTACGAAAATGAAATGCCTTTTGTAACCGATGAGTTTCCATCCGAAACTCCGATACTTCAAAAGAGGCTGTCCGTTTTGTACGTGAAGTGCATCCTGCTTTCACCGTAACCCTCTCAACTTTTTAACACATGGTATGTGGGTGAAATGATGAGACCATGCCAACTTTCAACCTTTTCAGACTTCTTTTGAAGTGCTTTTCAATTTTAGGGTCATTTAGCTAAAAAAATCAGTAAATGCATGAAAAATATAAAGTGGAGTCAGATAGAGTTCAAAATTTATGATGTTGCTTTAATGGTGCAGTTTGATCACACAAAAAGCCTGGAGTTCAAATAAGTTTACGAAAATGAAATGCCTTTTGTAACCGATGAGTTTCCGTCCGAAAGCCCGATACTTCGAAAGAGACTGTCCGTTTTGTATGCGAAGTGCATCCTCCTTTTTCCGTAACTCTCTCAACTTGATAACACATGCTATGTGGGTGAAATGATGATACCACGTCAACTTTCAACCTTTTCAGACTTCATTTGAAGTGCTTTTCAATTTCAGGGTCATTTAGCTCAAATAAATCAGTAAATGCATGATAAATACCAAATGAAGTCAGATAGGAATGAAAATTGATGATGTGGCTTTGAATGGTGCATTTTGAACGCACAAAAAGCCTGGAGTTGAAATAAGTTCAAGAAAATGAAATGCCTTTTGTAACCGATGAGTTTCCGTCCGAAACTCCGATATTTCGAAAGAGACTGTCCGCTTTGTACGCGAAGTGCATCCTGCTTTTTTCGTAACCCTCTCAAATTTTTAACACATGCTATGTGGGTGAAATGATGATACCATGCCAACTTTCAACCTTTTCAGACTTCATTTGAAGTGCTTTTCAATTACAGGGTCATTTAGCTCAAATAAATAAGTAAATGCATGAAAAATATCAAATGAAGTCAGAAACGGTTGAACATTGATGATGTGGCTTTGAATGGTGCATTTTGAACACACAAAATGCCTGGAGTTAAATAAGTTAAAGAAAGTGAAATGCCTTTTGTAACCGATGAGTTTCCGTCCGAAACTCCCATACTTCGAAAGAGGCTGTCCGTTTTGTACGCGAAGTGCATCCTGCTTTTGCCGTAACCCTCTCAACCTTTTAACACATGCTATGTGGGTGAAATGATGAGACCATGCCAACTTTCAACCTTTTCAGACTTCTTTTGAAGTGCTTTTCAATTTCAGGGTCATTTAGCTAAAAAAATCAGTAAATGCATGAAAAATATCAAGTGAAGTCAGATAGAGTTGAAATTTATGATGTTGCTTTAATGGTGCATTTTGATCACACAAAAAGCCTGGAGTTCAAATAAGTTTACGAAAATGAAATGCCTTTTGTAACCGATGAGTTTCTGTCTGAAAGCCCGATACTTCGAAAGAGACTGTCCGTTTTGTATGCGAAGTGCATCCTCCTTTTTCCGTAACTCTCTCAACTTGATAACACATGCTATGTGGGTGAAATGATGATACCACGCCAACTTTCAACCTTTTCAGACTTCATTTGAAGTGCTTTTCAATTTCAGGGTCATTTAGCTCAAATAAATCAGTAAATGCATGAAAAATACCAAATGAAGTCAGATAGGAATGAAAATTGATGATGTGGCTTTGAATGGTGCATTTTGAACGCACAAAAAGCCTGGAGTTGAAATAAGTTCAAGAAAATGAAATGCCTTTTGTAACCGATGAGTTCCGTCCGAAACTCCGATATTTCGAAAGAGACTGTCCGCTTTGTACGCGAAGTGCATCCTGCTTTTGTCGTAACCCTCTAAATTTTTTAACCCATGCTATGTGGGTGAAATGATGATACCATGCCAACTTTCAAACTTTTCAGACTTCATTTGAAGTGCTTTTCAATTACAGGGTCATTTAGCTCAAATAAATAAGTAAATGCATGAAAAATATCAAATGAAGTCAGAAACGGTTGAACATTGATGATGTGGCTTTGAATGGTGCATTTTGAACACACAAAAAGCCTGGAGTTAAATAAGTTAAAGAAAATGAAATGCCTTTTGTAACCGATATGTTTCCGTCCGATACCAGATACTTTGAAAGATAATGTCCGTTTTGTACGCGAAGTGCATCCTGCTTTTGCCGTAACCCTCTCAACTTTTTAACACACGCTATGTGGGTGAAATGATGAGACCATGCCAACTTTCAACCTTTTCAGACTTCTTTTGAAGTGCTTTTCAATTTCAGGGTCATTTAGCTAAAAAAATCAGTAAATGCATGAAAAATATCAAGTGAAGTCAGATAGAGTTGAAATTTATGATGTTGCCTTAATGGTGCATTTTGATCACACAAAAAGCCTGGAGTTCAAATAAGTTTACGAAAATGAAAAGCCTTTTGTAACCGATGAGTTTCTGTCTGAAAGCCCGATACTTCGAAAGAGACTGTCCGTTTTGTATGCGAAGTGCATCCTCCTTTTTCCGTAACTCTCTCAACTTGATAACACATGCTATGTGGGTGAAATGATGATACCACGCCAACTTTCAACCTTTTCAGACTTCATTTGAAGTGCTTTTCAATTTCAGGGTCATTTAGCTCAAATAAATCAGTAAATGCATGAAAAATACCAAATGAAGTCAGATAGGAATGAAAATTGATGATGTGGCTTTGAATGGTGCATTTTGAACGCACAAAAAGCCTGGAGTTGAAATAAGTTCAAGAAAATGAAATGCCTTTTGTAACCGATGAGTTCCGTCCGAAACTCCGATATTTCGAAAGAGAGTGTCCGCTTTGTACGCGAAGTGCATCCTGCTTTTGTCGTAACCCTCTCAAATTTTTAACCCATCCTATGTGGGTGAAATGATGATACCATGCCAACTTTCAACCCTTTCAGACTTCGTTTGAAGTGCTTTTCAATTACAGGGTCATTTAGCTCAAATAAATAAGTAAATGCATGAAAAATATCAAATGAAGTCAGGTAGGGTTGAACATTGATGATGTGGCTTCGAATGGTGCATTTTGAACACACAAAAAGCCTGGAGTTAAATAAGTTAAAGAAAATGAAATGCCTTTTGTAACCGATATGTTTCCGTCCGATACCTAGATACTTTGAAAGATAATGTCCGTCTTGTACGCTAAGTGCATCCTGCTTTTGATGTAACCCTCTCAACTTTTTAGCACATGCTATCTGGGTGAAATGATGATACTATGCCAACTTTCAACCTTTTCAGACTTCATTTGAAGTGCTTTTCAATTTCAGGGTCATTTAGCTCAAAAAAATCAGTAAATGCATGAAAAA
This sequence comes from Hordeum marinum, assembly GCA_022496015.1. Classification (NCBI taxonomy): domain Eukaryota; kingdom Viridiplantae; phylum Streptophyta; class Magnoliopsida; order Poales; family Poaceae; genus Hordeum; species Hordeum marinum. The sequence continues at coordinate 562,370,342 of CM039678.1, forward strand.
TATCAAATGAATTCAGAAAGGGTTCAAAATTGATGATGTGGCTTTTAATGGTGCATTTTGAAGACACAAAAAATCTGGAGTTCAAATAAGTCCACGAAAACGAAATGCCTTTCGTAACCGATGAGTTTTCATCCCAAACTCCGATACTTCGAAAGAAACTGTCCGTTTTGTACGCGAAGTGCATCCTGCTTTTGTCGTAACCCTCTCAACTTTTTAACACATGCTATGTGGGTGAAATGATCATACCATGCCAACTTTCAACCTTTTCAGACTTGATTTGAAGTGCTTTTCAATTTCAGGGTCATTTAGCTCAAAATATCAATAAATGCGTGACAAATATCAAATGAAGTCAGATAGGGTTGAAAATTGATGATGTGCATTTGAATGGTGCATTTTGAACACACAAAAAGCTTGGAGTTCAAATAAGTTAAAGAAAATGGAATTCCTTCTGTAACCGATGAGTTTCCGTCCGAAACTCCGATACTTCGAAAGAGACTGTCCGCTTTGTACGCGAAGTGCATCGTGCTTTTGTCGTAACCCTCTCAAATTTTTAACACATGCTATGTGGGTGAAATGATGATACCATGCCAACTTTCAACCTTTTCAGACTTCATTTGAAGTGCTTTTCAATTACAGGGTCATTTAGCTCAAATAAATCAGTAAATGCATGAAAAATATCAAATGAAGTCAGGTAGGGTTGAAAATTGATGATGTGGCTTTGAATGGTGCATTTTGAACACGCAAAAAGGCTGGAGTTGAAATAAGTTCAAAAAAATGAAATGCCTTTTGTAACTGATGAGTTTCCGTCCGAAACTCCGATACTTCGAAAGAGACTGTCCGCTTTGTACGCGAAGTGCATCCTGCTTTTGTCGTAACCCTCTCAAATTTTTAACACATGCTATGTGGGTGAAATGATGATACCATGCCAACTTTCAACCTTTTCAGACTTCTTTTGAAGTGCTTTTCAATTACAGGGTCATTTAGCTCAAATAAATAAGTAAATGCATGAAAAATATCAAATGAAGTCAGGTAGGGTTGAACATTGATGATGTGGCTTTGAATTGTGCATTTTGAACACACAAAAAGCCTGGAGTTAAATAAGTTAAAGAAAATGAAATGCCTTTTGTAACCGATATGTTTCCGTCCGATACCCAGATACTTTGAAAGATAATGTCCGTTTTGTACGCTAAGTGCATCCTGCTTTTGTCGTAACCCTCTCAACTTTTTAGCACATGCTATCTGGGTGAAATGATGATACTATGCCAACTTTCAACCTTTTCAGACTTCATTTGAAGTGCTTTTCAATTTCAGGGTCATTTAGCTCAAAAAAATGAGTAAATGCATGAAAAATATCAAATGAATTCAGAAAGGGTTGAAAATTGATGATGTGGCTTTTAATGGTGCATTTTGAAGACACAAAAAGTCTCGAGTTCAAATAAGTCCACGAAAACGAAATGAATTTCGTAACCGATGAGTTTTCATCCGAAACTCCGATACTTCGAAAGAGACTGTCCGTTTTGTACGCGAGGTGCATCCTTCTTTTGTCGTAACCCTCTCAACATTTTAATACATGCTATGTGGGTGAAATGATCATACCATGCCAACTTTCAACCTTTTCAGACTTGATTTGAAGTGCTTTTCAATTTCAGGGTCATTTAGCTCAAAAAAATCAGTAAATGCATGAAAAATATCAAATGAAGTCAGATAGGGTTGAAAATTGATGATGTAGATTTGAATGGTGCATTTTGAACAAACAAAAAGCCTGGATTTCAAATAACTCCAAGTAAATGAAATGCCTTTTGTAACTGATGAGTTTCCGTCCAAAACTCCGATACTTCGAAAGAGACTGTCCGTTTTGTACGCGAAGTGCATCCTGCTTTTGTCGTAACCCTGTCAACTTTTTAGCACATGCTATCTGGGTGAAATGATGATACCATGCCAACTTTCAACTTTTTCAGACTTCATTTGAAGTGCTTTTCAATTTCAGGGTTAACTAGCTCAAAAAAAGCAGTAAATGCATGAAAAATATCAAATGAAGTCAGAAACGGTTGAAAATTGATGATGTTGCTTTGAATGGTGCATTTTGAAAACACAAAAAGCCTGGAGTTCAAATAAGTTAAAGAAAATGAAATGCCTTTTGTAACCGATGAGTTTCCATCCGAAACTCCGATACTTCGAAAGAGGCTGTCCGTTTTGTACGCGAAGTGCATCCTACTTTTGCCGTAACCCTCTCAACTTTTTAACACATGCCATGTGGGTTAAATGATGAGACCATGCCAACTTTCAACCTTTTCAGACTTCTTTTGAAGTGCTTTTCAATTTCAAGGTCATTTAGCTAAAAAAATCAGTAAATGCATGAAAAATATCAAGTGAAGTCAGATAGAGTTCAAAATTTATGATGTTGCTTTAATGGTGCAGTTTGATCACACAAAAAGCCTGGAGTTCAAATAAGTTTACGAAAATGAAATGCCTTTTGTAACCGATGAGTTTCCGTCCGAAAGCCCGATACTTCGAAAGAGACTGTCCGTTTTGTATGCGAAGTGCATCCTCCTTTTTCCATAACTCTCTCAACTTGATAACACATGCTATGTGGGTGAAATGATGATACCACGCCAACTTTCAACCTTTTCAGACTTCATTTGAAGTACTTTTCAATTTCAGGGTCATTTTGCTCAAATAAATCAGTAAATGCATGAAAAATACCAAATGAAGTCAGATAGGAATGAAAATTGATGATGTGGCTTTGAATGGTGCATTTTGAACGCACAAAAAGCCTGGAGTTGAAATAAGTTCAAGAAAATGAAATGCCTTTTGTAACCGATGAGTTTCCGTCCGAAACTCCGATATTTCGAAAGAGACTGTCCACTTTGTACACGAAGTGCATCCTGCTTTTGTCGTAACCCTCTCAAATTTTTAACACATGCTATGTGGGTGAAATGATGATACCATGCCAACTTTCAACCTTTTCAGACTTCATTTGAAGTGCTTTTCAATTACAGGGTCATTTAGCTCAAATAAATAAGTAAATGCATGAAAAATATCAAATGAAGTCAGGTAGGGTTGAACATTGATGATGTGGCTTTGAATGGTGCATTTTGAACACACAAAAAGCCTGGAGTTAAATAAGTTAAAGAAAATGAAATGCCTTTTGTAACCGATATGTTTCCGTCCGATACCCAGATACTTTGAAAGATAATGTCCGTTTTGTACGCTAAGTGCATCCTGCTTTTGTCGTAACCCTCTCAACTTTTTAGCACATGCTATCTGGGTGAAATGATGATACTATGCCAATTTCAACCTTTTCAGACTTCATTTGAAGTGCTTTTCAATTTCAGGGTCATTTAGCTCAAAAAAATCAGTAAATGCATGAAAAATATCAAATGAATTCAGAAAGGGTTGAAAATTGATGATGTGGCTTTTAATGGTGCATTTTGAAGACACAAAAAGTCTGGAGTTCAAATAAGTCCACGAAAACGAAATGCCTTTCGTAACCGATGAGTTTTCATCCCAAACTCCGATACTTCGAAAGAGACTGTCCGTTTTGTACGCGAAGTGCATCCTGCTTTTGTCGTAACCCTCTCAACTTTTTAACACATGCTATGTGGGTGAAATGATCATACCATGCCAACTTTCAACCTTTTCAGACTTGATTTGAAGTGCTTTTCAATTTCAGGGTCATTTAGCTCAAAAAAATCAGTAAATGCATGAAGAATATCAAATGAAGTCAGATAGGGTTGAAAATTGATGATGTGGATTTGAATGGTGCATTTTGAACACACAAAAATCCTGGATTTCAAATAAGTCCAAGTAAATGAAATGCCTTTTGTAACCGATGAGTTTCCATCCAAAACTCCGATACTTCGAAAGAGACTGTCCGTTTTGTACGCGAAGTGTATCCTGCTTTTGTCGTAACCCTGTCAACTTTTTAGCACATGCTATCTGGGTGAAATGATGATACGATGCCAACTTTCAACTTTGTCAGACTTCATTTGAAGTGCTTTTCAATTTCAGGGTCAATTAGCTCAAAAAAATTAGTAAATGCATGAAAAATATCAAATGAAGTCAGGTAGGGTTGAACATTTATGATGTGGCTTTGAATGGTGCATTTTGAAGACACAAAAAGTCTGGAGTTCAAATAAGTCCACGAAAACGAAATGCCTTTCGTAACCGATGAGTTTTCATCCGAAACTCCGATACTTCGAAAGAGACTGTCCGTTTTGTACGCGAAGTGCATCCTGCTTTTGCCGTAACCCTCTCAACTTTTTAACACATGCTATGTGGGTGAAATGATGAGACCATGCCAACTTTCAGCCTTTTCAGACTTCTTTTGAAGTGCTTTTCAATTTCAGGGTCATTTAGCTAAAAAATCAGTAAATGCATGAAAAATATCAAGGGAAGTCAGATAGAGTTGAAAATTTATGATGTTGCTTTAATGGTGCAGTTTGATCACACAAAAAGCCTGGAGTTCAAATAAGTTTACGAAAATGAAATGCCTTTTGTAACCGATGAGTTTCCATCCGAAACTCCGATACTTCAAAAGAGGCTGTCCGTTTTGTACGTGAAGTGCATCCTGCTTTTGCCGTAACCCTCTCTACTTTTTAACACATGGTATGTGGGTGAAATGATGAGACCATGCCAACTTTCAACCTTTTCAGACTTCTTTTGAAGTGCTTTTCAATTTTAGGGTCATTTAGCTAAAAAAATCAGTAAATGCATGAAAAATATCAAGTGAAGTCAGATAGAGTTCAAAATTTATGATGTTGCTTTAATGGTGCAGTTTGATCACACAAAAAGCCTGGAGTTCAAATAAGTTTACGAAAATGAAATGCCTTTTGTAACCGATGAGTTTCCGTCCGAAAGCCCGATACTTCGAAAGAGACTGTCCGTTTTGTATGCGAAGTGCATCCTCCTTTTTCCGTAACTCTCTCAACTTGATAACACATGATATGTGGATGAAATGATGATACCACGTCAACTTTCAACCTTTTCAGACTTCATTTGAAGTGCTTTTCAATTTCAGGGTCATTTAGCTCAAATAAATCAGTAAATGCATGAAAAATACCAAATGAAGTCAGATAGGAATGAAAATTGATGATGTGGCTTTGAACGGTGCATTTTGAACGCACAAAAAGCCTGGAGTTGAAATAAGTTCAAGAAAATGAAATGCCTTTTGTAACCGATGAGTTTCCGTCCGAAACTCCGATATTTCGAAAGAGACTGTCCGCTTTGTATGCGAAGTGCATCCTGCTTTTTTCGTAACGCTCTCAAATTTTTAACACATGCTATGTGGGTGAAATTATGATACCATGCCAACTTTCAACCTTTTCAGACTTCATTTGAAGTGCTTTTCAATTACAGGGTCATTTAGCTCAAATAAATAAGTAAATGCATGTAAAATATCAAATGAAGTCAGAAACGGTTGAACATTGATGATGTGGCTTTGAATGGTGCATTTTGAACACACAAAAAGCCTGGAGTTAAATAAGTTAAAGAAAATGAAATGCCTTTTGTAACCGATGAGTTTCCATCCGAAACTCCGATACTTCGAAAGAGGCTGTCCGTTTTGTACGTGAAGTGCATCCTGCTTTTGCCGTAACCCTCTCAACTTTTTAACACATGCTATGTGGGTGAAATGATGAGACCATGCCAACTTTCAAACTTTTCAGACTTCTTTTGAAGTGCTTTTCAATTACAGGGTCATTTAGCTAAAAAAATCAGTAAATGCATGAAAAATATCAAGTGAAGTCAAATAGAGTTGAAATTTATGATGTTGCTTTAATGGTGCATTTTGATCACACAAAAAGCCTAGAGTTCAAATAAGTTTACGAAAATGAAATGCCTTTTGTAACCGATGAGTTTCTGTCTGAAAGCCCGATACTTCGAAAGAGACTGTCCGTTTTGTATGCGAAGTGCATCCTCCTTTTTCCGTAACTCTCTCAACTTGATAACACATGCTATGTGGGTGAAATGATGATACCACGCCAACTTTCAACCTTTTCAGACTTCATTTGAAGTGCTTTTCAATTTCAGGGTCATTTAGCTCAAAAAAATCAGTAAATGCATGAAAAATACCAAATGAAGTCAGATAGGAATGAAAATTGATGATGTGGCTTTGAATGGTGCATTTTGAACGCACAAAAAGCCTGGAGTTGAAATAAGTTCAAGAAAATGAAATGCCTTTTGTAACCGATGAGTTTCCGTCCGAAACTCCGATATTTCGAAAGAGACTGTCCGCTTTGTACGCGAAGTGCATCCTGCTTTTGTCGTAACCCTCTCAAATTTTTAACACATGCTATGTGGGTGAAATGATGATACCATGCCAACTTTCAACCTTTTCAGACTTCATTTGAAGTGCTTTTCAATTACAGGGTCAATTAGCTCAAATAAATCAGTAAATGCATGAAAAATATCAAATGAAGTCAGGTAGGGTTGAACATTGATGATGTGGCTTTGAATGGTGCATTTTGAACACACAAAAATCCTGGAGTTAAATAAGTTAAAGAAAATGAAATGCCTTTTGTAACCGATATGTTTCCGTCCGATACCCAGATACTTTGAAAGATAATGTCCGTTTTGTACGCTAAGTGCATCCTGCTTTTGTTGTAACCCTCTCAACTTTTTAGCACATGCTATCTGGGTGAAATGATGATACTATGCCAACTTTCAACCTTTTCAGACTTCATTTGAAGTGCTTTTCAATTTCAGGGTCATTTAGCTCAAAAAAATCAGTAAATGCATGAAAAATATCAAATGAATTCAGAAAGGGTTGAAAATTGATGATGTGGCTTTTAATGGTGCATTTTGAAGACACAAAAAGTTTGGAGTTCAAATAAGTCCACGAAAACGAAATGCCTTTCGTAACCGATGAGTTTTCATCCCAAACTCCGATACTTCGAAAGAGGCTGTCCGTTTTGTACGCAAAGTGCATCCTGCTTTTGCCGTAACCCTCTCAACTTTTTAACACATGCTATGTGGGTTAAATGATGAGACCATGCCAACTTTCAACCTTTTCAGAATTCTTTTGAAGTGCTTTTCAATTTCAGGGTCATTTAGCTAAAAAAATCAGTAAATGCATGAAAAATATCAAGTGAAGTCAGATAGAGTTCAAAATTTATGATGTTGCTTTAATGGTGCAGTTTGATCACACAAAAAGCCTGGAGTTCAAATAAGTTTACGAAAATGAAATGCCTTTTGTAACCGATGAGTTTCCGTCCGAAAGCCCGATACTTCGAAAGAGACTGTCCGTTTTGTATGCGAAGTGCATCCTCCTTTTTCCGTAACTCTCTCAACTTGATAACACATGCTATGTGGGTGAAATGATGATACCACGCCAACTTTCAACCTTTTCAGACTTCATTTGAAGTGCTTTTCAATTACAGGGTCATTTATCTCAAATAAATCAGTAAATGCATGAAAAATATCAAATGAAGTCAGGTAGGGTTGAAAATTGATGATGTGGCTTTGAATGGTGCATTTTGAACACACAAAAAGCCTGGAGTTAAATAAGTTAAAGAAAATGAAATGCCTTTTGTAACCGATGAGTTTCCGTCCGAAACTCCGAAACTTCGAAAGAGACTGTCCGCTTTGTACGCGAAGTGTATCCTGCTTTTGTCGTAACCCTCTCAAATTTTTAACACATGCTATGTGGGTGAAATGATGATACCATGCCAACTTTTAACCTTTTCAGACTTCATTTGAAGTGCTTTTCAATTACAGGGTCATTTAGAACAAATAAATAAGTAAATGCATGAAAAATATCAAATGAAGTCAGGTAGGGTTGAACATTGATGATGTGGCTTTGAATGGTGCATTTTGAACACACAAAAAGCCTGGAGTTAAATAAGTTAAAGAAAATCAAATGCCTTTTGTAACCGATATGTTTCCGTCCGATACCTAGATACTTTGAAAGATAATGTCCGTTTTGTACGCTAAGTGCATCCTGCTTTTGTCGTAACCCTCTCAACTTTTTAGCACATGCTATCTGGGTGAAATGATGATACTATGCCAACTTTGAACCTTTTAAGACTTCATTTGAAGTGCTTTTCAATTTCAGGGTCATTTAGCTCAAAAAAATCAGTAAATGCATGAAAAATACCAAATGAAGTCAGATAGGGATGAAAATTGATGACGTGGCTTTGAATGGTGCATTTTGAACGCACAAAAAGCCTGGAGTTGAAATAAGTTCAAGAAAATGAAATGCCTTTTGTAACTGATGAGTTTCCGTCCGAAACTCCGATATTTCGAAAGAGACTGTCCGCTTTGTACGCGAAGTGCATCCTGCTTTTGTCGTAACCCTCTCAAATTTTTAAAACATGCTATCTGGGTGAAATGATGATACTATGCCAACTTTCAACCTTTTCAGACTTCATTTGAAGTGCTTTTCAATTTCAGGGTCATTTAGCTCAAAAAAATTAGTAAATGCATGAAAAATATCAAATGAATTCAGAAAGGGTTGAAAATTGATGTTGTGGCTTTTAATGGTGCATTTTGAAGACACAAAAAGTCTCGAGTTCAAATAAGTCCACGAAAACGAAATGCCTTTCGTAACCGATGAGTTTTCATCCGAAACTCCGATACTTCGAAAGAGACTGTCCGTTTTGTACGTGAGGTGCATCCTTCTTTTGTCGTAACCCTCTCAACTTTTTAACACATGCTATGTGGGTGAAATGATCATACCATGCCAACTTTCAACCTTTTCAGACTTGATTTGAAGTGCTTTTCAATTTCAGGGTCATTTAGCTCAAAAAAATCAGTAAATGCATGAAAAATATCAAATGAAGTCAGATAGGGTTGAAAATTGATGATGTAGATTTGAATGGTGCATTTTGAACACACAAAAAGCCTGGATTTCAAATAAGTCCAAGTAAATGAAATGCCTTTTGTAACCGATGAGTTTCCGTCCAAAACTCCGATACTTCGAAAGAGACTGTCCGTTTTGTACGCGAAGTGCATCCTGCTTTTGTCGTAACCCTGTCATCTTTTTAGCACATGCTATCTGGGTGAAATGATGATACCATGCCAACTTTCAACTTTTTCAGACTTGATTTGAAGTGCTTTTCAATTTCAGTCATTTAGCTCAAAAAATCAGTAAATGCATGAAAAATATCAAATGAAGTCAGATAGGGTTGAAAATTGATGATGTGGATTTGAATGGTGCATTTTGAACACACAAAAAGCCTGGATTTCAAATAAGTCCAAGTAAATGAAATGCCTTTTGTAACCGATGAGTTTCCGTCCAAAACTCCGATACTTCGAAAGAGACTGTCCGTTTTGTACGCGAAGTGCATCCTGCTTTTGTCGTAACCCTGTCAACTTTTTAGCACATGCTATCTGGGTGAAATGATGATACCATGCCAACTTTCAACTTTTTCAGACTTCATTTGAAGTGCTTTTCAATTTCAGGGTCAATTAGCTCAAAAAAATTAGTAAATGCATGAAAAATATCAAATGAAGTCAGGTAGGGTTGAACATTGATGATGTGGCTTTGAATGGTGCATTTTGAAGACACAAAAAGTCTGGAGTTCAAATAAGTCCACGAAAACGAAATGCCTTTCATAACCGATGAGTTTTCATCCGAAACTTCAATACTTCGAAAGAGACTGTCCGTTTTGTACACGAAGTGCATCCTGCTTTTGCCGTAACCCTCTCAACTTTTTAACACATGCTATGTGGGTGAAATGATGAGACCATGCCAACTTTCAACCTTTTCAGACTTCTTTTGAAGTGCTTTTCAATTTCAGGGTCATTTAGCTAAAAAATCAGTAAATGCATGAAAAATATCAAGTGAAGTCAGATAGAGTTGAAAATTTATGATGTTGCTTTAATGGTGCAGTTTGATCACACAGAAAGCGTGGAGTTCAAATAAGTTTACGAAAATGAAATGCCTTTTGTAACCGATGAGTTTCCGTCTGAAAGCCCGATACTTCGAAAGAGACTGTCCGTTTTGTATGCGAAGTGCATCCTCCTTTTTCCGTAACTCTCTCAACTTGATAACACATGCTATGTGGGTGAAATGATGATACCACGTCAACTTTCAACCTTTTCAGACTTCATTTGAAGTGCTTTTCAATTACAGGGTCATTTAGCTCAAATAAATAAGTAAATGCATGAAAAATATCAAATGAAGTCAGAAACGGTTGAACATTGATGATGTGGCTTTGAATGGTGCATTTTGAACACACAAAAAGCCTGGAGTTAAATAAGTTAAAGAAAATGAATTGCCTTTTGTAACCGATGAGTTTCCATCCGAAAGTCCGATACTTCGAAAGAGGCTGTCCGTTTTGTACGCGAAGTGCATCCTGCTTTTGCCGTAACCCTCTCAACTTTTTAACACATGCTATGTGGGTGAAATGATGAGACCATGCCAACTTTCAACCTTTTCAGACTTCTTTTGAAGTGCTTTTAAATTTCAGGGTCATTTAGCTAAAAAAATCAGTAAATGCATGAAAAATATCAAGTGAAGTCAGATAGAGTTGAAATTTATGATGTTGCTTTAATGGTGCATTTTGATCACACAAAAAGCCTGGAGTTCAAATAAGTTTACGAAAATGAAATGCCTTTTGTAACCGATGAGTTTCTGTCTGAAAGCCCGATACTTCGAAAGAGACTGTCCGTTTTGTATGCGAAGTGCATCCTCCTTTTTCCGTAACTCTCTCAACTTGATAACACATGCTATGTGGGTGAAATGATGATACCACGCCAACTTTCAACCTTTTCAGACTTCATTTGAAGTGCTTTTCAATTTCAGGGTCATTTAGCTCAAATAAATCAGTAAATGCATGAAAAATACCAAATGAAGTCAGATAGGAATGAAAATTGATGATGTGGCTTTGAATGGTGCATTTTGAACGCACAAAAAGCCTGGAGTTGAAATAAGTTCAAGAAAATGAAATGTCTTTTGTAACTGATGAGTTTCCGTCCGAAACTCCGATATTTCGAAAGAGACTGTCCGCTTTGTACGCGAAGTGCATCCTGCTTCCGTCGTAACCCTCTCAAATTTTTAACACATGCTATGTGGGTGAAATGATGATACCATGCGAACTTTAAACCTTTTCAGACTTCATTTGAAGTGCTTTTCAATTACAGGGTCATTTAGCTCAAATAAATAAGTAAATGCATGAAAAATATCAAATGAAGTCAGGTAGGGTTGAACATTGATGATGTGGCTTTGAATGGTGCATTTTGAACACACAAAAAGCCTAGATTTAAATAAGTTAAAGAAAATGAAATGCCTTTTGTAACCGATATGTTTCCGTCCGATACCCAGATACTTTGAAAGATAATGTCCGTTTTGTACGCTAAGTGCATCCTGCTTTTGTCGTAACCCTCTCAACTTTTTAGCACATGCTATCTGGGTGAAATGATGATACTATGCCAACTTTGAACCTTTTCAGACTTCATTTGAAGTGCTTTTCAATTTCAGGGTCATTTAGCTCAAAAAAATCAGTAAATGCATGAAAAATATCAAATGAATTCAGAAAGGGTTGAAAATTGATGATGTGGCTTTTAATGGTGCATTTTGAAGACACAAAAAGTCTGGAGTTCAAATAAGTCCACGAAAACGAAATGCCTTTCGTAACCGATGAGTTTTCATCCCAAACTCCGATACTTCGAAAGAGACTGTCCGTTTTGTACGCGAAGTGCATCCTGCTTTTGTCGTAACCCTCTCAACTTTTTAACACATGCTATGTGGGTGAAATGATCATACCATGCCAACTTTCAACCTTTTCAGACTTGATTTGAAGTGCTTTTCAATTTCAGGGTCATTTAGCTCAAAAAAATCAGTAAATGCATGAAAATTATCAAATGAAGTCAGATAGGGTTGAAAATTGATGATGTGGATTTGAATGGTGCATTTTGAACACACAAAAAGCCTGGATTTTAAATAAGTCCAAGTAAATGAAATGCCTTTTGTAACCGATGAGTTTCCGTCCAAAACTCCGATACTTCGAAAGAGACTGTCCGTTTTGTACGCGAAGTGCATCCTGCTTTTGTCGTAACCCTGTCAACTTTTTAGCACATGCTATCTGGGTGAAATGATGATACCATGCCAACTTTCAACTTTTTCAGACTTCATTTGAAGTGCTTTTCAATTTCAGGGTCAATTAGCTCAAAAAAATCAGTAAATGCATGAAAAATATCAAATGAAGTCAGAAACGGTTGAAAATTGATGATGTGGCTTTGAATGGTGCATTTTGAAAACACAAAAGGCCTGGAGTTCAAATAAGTTTAAGAAAATGAAATGCCTTTTGTAACCGATGAGTTTCCATCCGAAACTCCGATACTTCGAAAGAGGCTGTCTGTTTTGTACGCGAAGTGCATCCTGCTTTTGCCGTAACCCTCTCAACTTTTTAACACATGCTATGTGGGTGAAATGATGAGACCATGCCAACTTTCAACCTTTTCAGACTTCTTTTGATGTGCTTTTCAATTTCAGGGTCATTTAGCTAAAAAAATCAGTAAATGCATGAAAAATATCAAGTGAAGTCAGATAGAGTTGTAAATTTATGATGTTGCTTTAATGGTGCATTTTGATCACACAAAAAGCCTGGAGTTCAAATAAGTTTACGAAAATGAAATGCCTTTTGTAACCGATGAGTTTCCGTCCGAAAGCCCGATACTTCGAAAGAGACTGTCCGTTTTGTATGCGAAGTGCATCCTCCTTTTTCCGTAACTCTCTCAACTTGATAACACATGCTATGTGGGTGAAATGATGATACCACGCCAACTTTCAACCTTTTCAGACTTCATTTGAAGTGCTTTTCGATTTCAGGGTCATTTAGCTCAAATAAATCAGTAAATGCATGAAAAATACCAAATGAAGTCAGATAGGGATGAAAATTGATGATGTGGCTTTGAATGGTGCATTTTGAACGCACAGAAAGCCTGGAGTTGAAATAAGTTCAAGAAAATGAAATGCCTTTTGTAACCGGTGAGTTTCCGTCTGAAACCCCGATACTTCGAAAGAGACTGTCTGTTTTGTACACGAAGTGCATCCTACTTTTGTCGTAACCCTCTTAACTTTTTCGCACATGCTATGCGGGTGAAATTATGATACCATAGCAACTTTCAACTTTTTCAGACTTCATTTGAAGTGCTTTTCAATTTTAGGGTCATTTAGCTCAAACAAATCAGTAAATGCATGAAAAATATCAAATGAAGTCAGAAAGGATTGAAAATTGATGATGTGGCTTTGAATGATGCAGTTTGAACACACAAAAAGCCTGGAGTTCAAATAAGTCCAAGAAAATGAAATGCCTTTCGTAACCGATGAGTTTCCATCCGAAACTCCGATACTTCGAAAGAGACTGTCTGTTTTGTACGCGAAGTGCATCCTGCTTTTGCCGTAACCCTCTCAACTTTTTAGCACATGCTATGTGGGTGAAATGATGATACCATGCCAACTTTCAACCTTTTCAGACTTCATTTGATGTGCTTTTCAATTTTAGGGTCATTTAGCTAAAAAAATCAGTAAATGCATGAAAAATATCAAGTGAAGTCAGATAGAGTTGAAAATTGATGATGTGGCTTTGAATGGTGCATTTTGAACACACAAAAAGTCTGGAGTTCAAAGAAGTCCAACAAAATGAAATGCCTTTCGGAACCGATAGGTTTCCATCCGAAACTCCGATACTTCGAAAGAGACTGTCCGTTTTGTACGCGAAGTGCATCCTGCTTTGGCCGTAACCCTCTCAACTTTTTAGCACATGCTATGCAGGTGAAATGATGATACCATGCCAACTTTCAACCTTTTCAGACTTCATTTGAAGTGATTTTCAATTTCAGGGTCATTTAGCTAAAAAAAATCAGTAAATGCATGAAAATTATCAAGTGAAGTCAGATAGAGTTGAAAATTGATGATGTTGCTTTAATGGTGCATTTTGAACACAAAAAAGGCTGGAGTTCAAATAAGTCCAAGAAAATGAAATCCTTTTTGTAACCAATGAGTTTCCGTCCGAAACCCCGATACTTCGAAAGAGACTGTCCGTTTTGTACACGAAATGCATCCTGCTTTTGTCGTAACCCTCTAAACTTTTTAACACATACTATGTGGGTGAAATTATGATTCCATGCCAACTTTCAACCTTTTCAGACTTGATTTTGAAGTGCTTTTCAATTTCAGGGTCATCTAGCTAAAAAAATCAGTAAATGCATGAAAAATATCAAATGAAGTCAGATAGGGTTGAAAAATGATGATGTGGCTTTGAATGGTGTATTTTGAACACACAAAAATCCAGGAGTTCAAATAAGTTAAAGAACATGAATTCCCTTTTGTAACCGATGAGTTTCCGTCCGAAACCCCGATATTTCGAAAGAGACTGTCCGTTTTGTACGCGACGTGCATCCTGCTTTTGCCGTAACCCTCTTAACTTTTTCACACATGCTATGCGGGTGAAATGATGATACCATGCCAACTTTCAACTTTTTTAGACTTCATTTGAAGTGCTTTTCAATTTCAGGGTCATTTATCTCAAAACAATCAGTAAATGCATGAAAAATATCAAATGAAGTGAGAAAGGGTTGAAAATTGATGATGTGGCTTTTAATGGTGCATTTTGAACACACAAAAAGTCTGGAGTTCAAATAAGTCCAAGAAAATGAAATGCCTTTCGTAACCGATGGGTTTCCATCCGAAACTCCGATACTTCGAAAGAGACTGTCCGTTTTGTACGCGAAGTGCATCCTGCTTTTGTCGTAACCCTCTCAAGTTTTTAACACATGCTATGTGGGTGAAATGATGATACCATGCCAACTTTCAACCTTTCCAGACTTGATTTGAAGTGCTTTTGAATTTCAGGGTCATTAGGCTAAAAAAAATCAGTAAATGCATGAAAAATATCAAATGAAGTCAGATAGGGTTGAAAATTGATGATGTGGCTTTGAATGGTGCATTTTGAAAACACAAAAAGCCTGGAGTTAAATAAGTTAAAGAAAATGAAATGCCTTTTGTAACCGATGAGTTTCCGTCCGAAACCCAGATACTTTGAAAGATAATGTCCGTTTTGTATGCGAAGTGCATCCTGCTTTTGTCGTAACCCTCGCAACTTTTTAGCACATGCTATCTGGTTGAAATGATGATACTATGCCAACTTTCAACCTTTTCAGACTTCATTTGAAGTGCTTTTCAATTTCAGGGTCATTTAGCTCAAAATCAATAAATGCATGAAAAATATCAACTGAAGTGAGAAAGGGTTGAAAATTGATGATGTGGCTTTGAATGGTGCATTTTGAAAAGACAAAAAGCCTGGAGTTAAATAAGTTAAAGAAAATGAAATGCCTTTTGTAACCGATGAGTTTCCGTCCGAAACCGAGATACTTTGAAAGATAATGTCTGTTTTGTACGCGAAGTGCATCCTGCTTTTGTCGTAACCCTCTCAACTTTTTAGCACATGCTATCTGGGTGAAATGATGATACTATGCCAACTTTCAACCTTTTCAGACTTGATTTGAAGTGCTTTTCAATTTCAGGGTCATTTAGCTCAAAAAAATCAGTAAATGCATGAAAAATATCAAATGAAGTCAGAAAGGGTTGAAAATTGATGATGTGGCTTTTAATGGTGCATTTTGAACACAAAAAATTCTGGAGTTCAAAAGAGATAAAGAACATGAAATGCCTTTTGTAACCGATGAGTTTCCGTCCGAAACCCCGATATTTCGAAAGAGACTGTCCGTTTTGTACGCGAAGTGCATTCTCCTTTTGCCGTAACCCTCTTAACTTTTTTGCACATGCTATGCGGGTGAAGTGATGATACCATGCCAACTTTCAACTTTTTTAGACTTCATTTGAAGTGCTTTTCAATTTCAGGGTCATTTAGCTCAAAAAAATTAGTAAATGCATGAAAAATATCAAATGAAGTCAGAAAGGGTTGAAAATTGATGATGTGGCTTTTAATGGTGAATTTTGAACACACAAAAAGTCTGGAGTTCAAATAAGTCCCAGAAAAGGAAATGCCTTTCGTAACCGATGGGTTTCCATCCGAAACTCAGATACTTCGAAAGAGACAGTCCGTTATGTACGCGAAGTGCATCCTACTTTTGTCGTAACCCTCTCAAGTTTTTAACACATGTTATGTGGGTGAAATGATGATACCATGCCAACTTTCAACCTTTTCAGACTTGATTTGAAGTGCTTTTGAATTTCAGGGTCATTAGGCTAAAAAATCAGTAAATGCATGAAAAATATCAAATGAAGTCAGATAGGGTTGAAAATTGATGATGTGGCTTTGAATGGTGCATTTTGAACACACCAAAAGCCTGGAGTTAAATAAGTTAAAGAAAATGAAATGCCTTTTGTAACCGATGAGTTTCCGTTCGAAACCCCGGTACTTCGAAAGAGACTATCCGTTTTGTACGCGAAGTGCATCCTGCTTTTGTCGTAACCCTCTCAACTTTTTAGCACATGCTATGTGTGTGAAATGATGATACCATGCCGACTTTCAACCTTTTCAGACTTCATTTGAAGTGCTTTTCACTCTCAGGGTCATTTAGCTAAAAAAAATCAGTAAATGCATGAAAATTATCAAGTGAAGTCAGATAGAGTTGAAAATTGATGATGTTGCTTTAATGGTGCATTTTGAACACAAAAAATCCTGGACTTCAAATAAGTTTAAGAAAATGAAATCCCTTTTGTAACCGATGAGTTTCCGTCCGAAACCCCGATACTTCGAAAGAGACTGTCCGTTTTGTACACGAAATGCATCCTGCTTTTGTCGTAACCCTCTCAACTTTTTAACACATGCTATGTGGGTGAAATTATGATACCATGCAAACTTTCAACCTTTTCAGACTTGATTTGAAGTGCTTTTCAATTTCAGGGTCATTTAGCTAAAAAAATCAGTAAATGCATGAAAAATATCAAATGAAGTCAGATAGGTTTGAAAATTGATGATGTGGCTTTGAATGGTGTATTTTGTACACACAAAAATCCTGGAGTTCAAATAAGTTAAAGAACATGAAATCCCTTTTGTAACCGATGAGTTTCCGTCCCAAACCCCGATATTTCGAAAGAGACTGTCCGTTTTTTACGCGAAGTGCATCCTGCTTTTGTCGTAACCCTCTCAAGTTTTTAACACATGCTATGTGGGTGAAATGATGATACCATGCCAACTTTCAACCTTTTCAGACTTGATTTGAAGTGCTTTTGAATTTCAGGGTCATTAGGCTAAAAAAAATCACTAAATGCATGAAAAATATCAAATGAAGTCAGATAAGGTTGAAAATTGATGATGTGGCTTTGAATGGTGCATTTTGAACACACAAAAAGCCTGGAGTTCAAATAAGTCCAAGAAAATGAAATGCCTTTCGTAACCGATGAGTTTCCGTCCCAAACCCCGATATTTCGAAAGAGACTGTCCGTTTTTTACGCGAAGTGCATCCTGCTTTTGCCGTAACCCTCTTAACTTTTTCGCACATGCTATGCGGGTGAAATGATGATACCATGCCAACTTTAAAAAATTTCAGTCTTCATTTGAAGTGCTTTTCAATTTCAGGGTCATTTCGCTAAAAAAAAATCAGTAAATGCATGAAAATATCAAATGAAGTTAGAAAGGGTTGAAAATTGATGATGTGGCTTTTAATGGTGCATTTTGAACACACAAAAAGTCTGGAGTTCAAATAAGTCCAAGAAAACGAAATGCCTTTCGTAACCGATGGGTTTCCATCCGAAACTCCGATACTTCGAAAGAGAGTGTCCGTTTTGTACACGAAATTCATCCTGCTTTTGTCGTAACCCTCTCAACTTTTTAACACATGCTATGTGGGTGAAATTATGATACCATGCCAACTTTCAACCTTTTCAGACTTGATTTGAAGTGCTTTTCAATTTCAGGGTCATTAGGCTAAAAAAATCAGTAAATGCATGAAAAATATCAAATGAAGTCAGATAGGGTTGAAAATTGATGATGTGGCTTTGAATGGTGCATTTTGAACACACAAAAAGCCTGGAGTTCAAATAAGTCCAAGAAAATGAAATGCCTTTCGTAACCGATGAGTTTCCATCCGAAACTCCGATACTTCGAAAGAGACTATCCGTTTTGTACACGAAGTGCATCCTGCTTTTGTCGTAACCCTCTCAACTTTTTAGCACATGCTATCTGTGTGAAATGATGATACCATGCCAACTTTCAACCTTTTCAGACTTCATTTGAAGTGCTTTTCAATTTCAGGGTCATTTAGCTAAAAAAAATCAGTAAATGCATGAAAATTATCAAGTGAAGTCAGATAGAGTTGAAAATTGATGATGTTGCTTTAATGGTGCATTTTGAACACAAAAAAGCCTGGACTTCAAATAAGTTTAAGAAAATGAAATCCCTTTTGTAACCGATGAGTTTCCGTCCGAAACCCCGATACTTCGAAAGAGACTGTCCGTTTTGTACATGAAATGCATCCTGCTTTTGTCGTAACCCTCTCAACTTTTTAACACATGCTATGTGGGTGAAATTATGATACCATGCCAACTTTCAAACTTTTCAGACTTGATTTGAAGTGCTTTTCAATCTCAGGGTCATTTAGCTAAAAAAATCAGTAAATGCATGAAAAATATCAAATGAAGTCAGATAGGGCTAAAAATTGATGATGTGGCTTTGAATGGTGTATTTTGAACACACAAAAATCCTGGAGTTCAAATAAGTCCCAGAAAAGGAAATGCCTTTCGTAACCGATGGGTTTCCATCCGAAACTCCGATACTTCGACAGAGACAGTCCGTTATGTACACGAAATGCATCCTGCTTTTGTCGTAACCCTCTCAACTTTTTAACACATGCTATGTGGGTGAAATTATGATACCATGCCAACTTTCAACCTTTTCAGACTTCATTTGAAGTGCTTTTAAATTTCAGGGTCATTTAGATAAAAAAAATAAGTAAATGCATGAAAAATATCAAATGAAGTCAGATAGGGTTGAAAATTGATGTTGTGGCTTTGAATGGTGTTTTTTGAACACACAAAAATCCTGGAGTTCAAGTAAGTTAAAGAACATGAAATCCCTTTTGTAACCGATGAGTTTCCGTCCGAAACTCCGATACTTCGAAAGAGATTGTCCGTTTTGTACGCGAAGTGCATCCTGCTTTTGTCGTAACCCTCTCAAGTTTTTAACACATGCTATGTGGGTGAAATGATGATACCATGCCAACTTTCAACCTTTTCAGACTTGATTTGAAGTGCTTTTGAATTTCAGGGTCATTAGGCAAAAAAAAAGCAGTAAATGCATGAAAAATATCAAATGAAGTCAGATAGGGTTGAAAATTGATGATGTGGCATTTGAATGGTGCATTTTGAACACACAACAAGCCTGGAGTTCAAATAAGTCCAAGAAAATGAAATGCCTTTCATAACCGATGAGTTTCCATGCGAAACTCCGATACTTCGAAAGAGACTATCCCTTTTGTATGCGAAGTGCATCCTGCTTTTGTCGTAATCCTCTCAACTTTTTAGCACATGCTATGTGGGTGAAATGATGATACCATGCCAACTTTCAACCTTTTCAGACTTCATTTGAAGTGCTTTTCAATTTCAGGGTCATTTAGCTAAAAAAAATCAATAAATGCATGAAAATTATCAAGTGAAGTCAGATAGAGTTGAAAATTGATGATGTTGCTTTAATGGTGCATTTTGAACAAAAAAATCCTGGAGTTCAAATAAGTTTAAGAAAATGAAATCCCTTTTGTAGCCGATGAGTTTCCGTCCGAAACCCCGATACTTCGAAAGAGACTGTCCGTTTTGTACACGAAATGCATCCTTCTTTTGTCGTAACCCTCTCAACTTTTTAACACATGCTATGTGGGTGAAATTATGGTACCATGCCAACTTTCAACCTTTGCAGACTTGATTTGAAGTGCTTTTCAATTTCAGAGTCATTTAGCTAAAAAAATCAGTAAATGCATGAAAAATATCAAATGATGTCAGATAGGGTTGAAAATTGATGATGTGGCTTTGAATGGTGTATTTTGAACACACAAAAATCCTGGAGTTTAAATAAGTTAAAGAACATGAAATGCCTTTTGTAACCGCTGAGTTTCCATCCGAAACCCCGATATTTTGAAAGAGATTGTCCGTTTTGTACGCGAAATTCATCCTGCTTTTGCCGTAACCCTCTTAATTTTTTCACACATGCTATGCGGGTGAAATGATGATACCTTGCTAACTTTCAACTTTTTCAGACTTCATTTGAAGTGCTTTTCGATTTCAGGGTCATTTAGCTAAAAAAATCAGTAAATGCATGAAAAATATCAAATGAAGTCAGATAGGGTTGAAAATTGATGATGTGGCTTTTAATGGTGCATTTTGAACACACACAAAGTCTGGAGTTCAAATAAGTCCAAGAAAATGAAATGCCTTTTGTAACCGTTGGGTTTCCATCCGAAACTCCGATACTTCGAAAGAGACTGTCCGTTTTGTACGCGAAGTGCATCCTGCTTTTTGTCGTAACCCTCTCACGTTTGTAACACATGCTATGTGGGTGAAATGATGATACCATGCCAACTTTCAACCTTTTCAGACTTGATTTGAAGTGCTTTTGAATTTCAGGGTCATTAGGCTAAAAAAATCGGTAAATGCATGAAAAATATCAAATGAAGTCAGATAGGGTTGAAAATTGATGATGTGGCTTTGAATGGTGCATTTTGAAAACACAAAAAGCCTGGAGTTAAATAAGTTAAATAAAATGAAATGCCTTTTGTAACCGATGAGTTTCCGTCCGAAACCCAGATACTTTGGAAGATAATGTCCGTTTTGTACGCGAAGTGCATCCTGCTTTTGTCGTAACCCTCTCAACTTTTTAGCACATGCTATTTGGGTGAAATGATGATACTATGCCAACTTTCAACCTTTTCAGACTTCATTTGAAGTGCTTTTCAATTTCAGGATCATTTAGCTCAAAAAAATCAGTAAATGCATGAAAAATATCAAATGAAGTCAGAAAGGGTTGAAAATTGATGATGTGGCTTTGAATGGTGCATTTTGAAAACACAAAAAGCCTGGAGTTAAATAAGTTAAAGAAAATGAAATGCCTTTTGTAACCGATGAGTTTCCGTGCGAAACCCAGATACTTTCAAAGATAATGTTTGTTTTGTACGCGAAGTGCATCCTGCTTTTGTCGTAACCCTCTGAACTTTTTAACACATGCTATGTGGGTGAAATGATGATACCATGCCAACTTTCAACCTTTTCAGACTTGATTTAAGGTGCTTTTCAATTTCAGGGTCATTTAGCTCAAAAAAATTAGTAAATGCATGAAAAATATCAAATGAAGTCAGAAAGGGTTGAAAACTGATTACGTGGCTTTGAATGGTGCATTTTGAACACACAAAAATCTTGGAGTTCAAATAAGTTCACGAAATTGAAATGTCTTTTGTAACCGATGAGTTTCCGTCCGAAACGCCGATACTTCGAAAGAGACTGTCCGTTTTGTACGCGAAGTGCGTCCTGCTTTTGTCGTAACCCTGTCAACTTTTTAGCATATGCTATCTAGGTGAAATGATGATACTATGCCAACTTTCAACCTTTTCAGACTTCATTTGAAGTGCTTTTCAATTTCAGGGTCATTTAGCTCAAAAAATTAGTAAATGCATGAAAAATATCAAATGAAGTGAGAAAGGGTTGAAAATTGATGATGTGGCTTTTAATGGTGCATTTTGAACACACAAAAAGTTTAGAGTTCAAATAAGTCCAAGAAAATGAAATACCTTTCGTAACCGATGGGTTTCCATTCGAAACTCCGATACTTCGAAAAAGACTGTCCGTTTTGTACGCGAAGTGCATCCTGCTTTTGTCGTAACCCTCTGAACTTTTTAACACATGCTATGTGGGTGAAATGATCATACCATGCCAACTTTCAACCTTTTCAGAATTCATTTGAAGGGCTTTTCAATTTCCGGGTCATTTAGCTAAAAAAAATCAGTAAATGCATGAATAATATCAAGTGAAGTCAGATAGAGTTTAAAATTGATGATGTTGCTTTAATGGTGCATTTTGAACACAAAAATGCCTGGAGTTCAAATAAGTTTAAGAAAATGAAATGCCTTTTGTAACCGATGAGTTTCCGTCCGAAACCCCGATACTTCGAAAGAGACTGTCCGGTTTGTACACGAAATGCATCCTGCTTTTGTCGTACCCCTCTCAACTTTTTAACACATGCTATGTGGGTGAAATTATGATACCATGCCAACTTTCAACCTTTTCAGACTTGATTTGAAGTGCTTTTGAATTTCATGGTCATTTAGCTAAAAAAATCAGTAAATGCATGAAAAATATCAAATGAAGTCAGATAGGGTTGAAAATTGATGATGTGGCTTTGAATGGTTTATTTTGAACACACAAAAATCCTGGAGTTCAAATAAGTTAAAGAACATGAAATGCCTTTTCTAACCGATGAGTTTCCGTCCGAAACCCCGATATTTCGAAAGAGACTGTCCGTTTTGTACGCGAAGTGCATCCTGCATTTGCCGTAACCCTCTTAACTTTTTCGCACATGCTATGCTGGTGAAATGATGATACCATGCCAATTTTCAACTTTTTCAGACTTCATTTGAAGTGCTTTTCAATTTCAGGGTCATTTAGCTCAAAAAAATTAGTAAATGCATGAAAAATATCAAATGAAGTCAGAAAGGGTTGAAAATTGATGATGTCGCTTTTAATGGTGCATTTTGAACACAGAAAAAGTCTGGAGTTCAAATAAGTCCAAGAAATTGAAATGCCTTTCGTAACCGATGAGTTTCCATCCGAAACTCCGATACTTCGAAAGAGACTGTCCGTTTTGTACACGAAGTGCATCCTGCTTTTGCCGTAACCTTCTCAACTTTTTAGCACATGCTATGTGTGTGAAATGATGATACCATGCCAACTTTCAACCTTTTCAGACTTCATTTGAAGTGCTTTTCAATTTCAGGGTCATTTAACTCAAAGAAATCAGTAAATGCATGAAAAATATCAAGTGAAGTCAGAAAGGATTGAAAATTGATGATGTGGCTTTCAATGGTGCATTTTGAACACACAAAAATCCTGGAGTGCAAATATGTTAAAGAAAATGAAATGCCTTTTGTAACCGATGAGTTTCCGTCCGAAACCCCGATACTTCGAAAGAGACTGTCTGTTTTGTACGCGAAGTGCATCCTGCTTTTGTCGTAACCCTCTAAACTTTATAACACAAGCTATGTGGGTGAAATGATGATACCATGCCAACTTTCAACCTTTTCAGACTTGATTTGAAGTGCTTTTCAATTTCAGGGTCATTTAGCTCAAAAAAAATCAGTAAATGCATGAAAAATATCAAATGAAGTCAGATAGGGTTGAAAATTGATAATGTGGCTTTGAATGGTGCATTTTGAACACACAAAAAGCCTGGAGTTCAAATAAGTTAAATAAATGAAATGCCTTTTGTAACCGATGAGTTTCCGTCCGAAACCCCGATACTTCGAAAGAGACTGTCTGTTTTGTACGCGAAGTGCATCCTGCTTTTGTCGTAACCTTCTCAACTTTTTAGCACATGCTATGTGTGTGAAATGATGATACCATGCCAACTTTCAACCTTTTCAGACTTCATTTGAAGTGCTTTTCAATTTCAGGGTCATTTAACTCAAAGAAATCAGTAAATGCATGAAAAATATCAAGTGAAGTCCGAAAGGATTGAAAATTGATGATGTGGCTTTGAATGGTGCATTTTGAACACACAAAAAGTCTGGAGTTCAAATAAGTCCAAGAAAATGAAATGCCTTTCGTAACCGATGAGTTTCCATCCGAAACTCCGATACTTCGAAAGAGACTGTCCGTTTTGTACGCGAAGTGCATCCTGCTTTTGCCGTAACCCTCTCAACTATTTAGCACATGTTATGTGTGTGAAATGATGATACTATGCCAACTTTCAACCTTTTCAGACTTCATTTGAAGTGCTTTTCAATTTCAGGGTCATTTAGCTAAAAAAATCAGTAAATGCATGAAAAATATCAAGTGAAGTCAGATAGAGTTGAAAATTGATGATGTTGCTTTAATGGTGCATTTTGAACACAAAAAATCCTGGAGTTCAAATAAGTTTAAGAAAATGAAATGCCTTTTGTAACCGATGAGTTTCCGTGCGAAACCCCGATACTTCGAAAGAGACTGTCCGTTTTGTACACGAAATGCATCCTACTTTTGTCGTACCCCTCTCAACTTTTTAACACATGCTATGTGGGTGAAATTATGATACCATGCAAACTATCAACCTTTTCAGACTTGATTTGAAGTGCTTTTGAATTTCCGGGTCATTTAGCTAAAAAAATCAGTAAATGCATGAAAAATATCAAATGAAGTCAGATGGGTTTGAAAATTGATGATGTGGCTTTGAATGGTGTATTTTGAAAACACAAAAATCCTGGAGTTCAAATAAGTTAAAGAACATGAAATGCCTTTTGTAACCGATGAGTTTCCGTCCGAAACCCCGATATTTCGAAAGAGACTGTCCGTTTTGTACGCGAAGTGCATCCTGCTTTTGCCGTAACCCTCTTAACTTTTTCGCACATGCTATGCTGGTGAAATGATGATACCATGCCAACTTTCAACTTTTTCAGACTTCATTTGAAGTGCTTTTCAATTTCAGGGTCATTTAGCTCAAAAAAATGAGTAAATGCATGAAAAATATCAAATGAAGTCA
The DNA here is from genome assembly GCA_022496015.1 of Hordeum marinum. NCBI lineage: Eukaryota > Viridiplantae > Streptophyta > Magnoliopsida > Poales > Poaceae > Hordeum > Hordeum marinum. The sequence goes on from CM039678.1 coordinate 562,394,965, forward strand.
GAAAGGGTTGAAAATTGATGATGTGGCTTTTAATGGTGCATTTTGAACACAGAAAAAGTGTGGAGTTCAAATAAGTCCAAGAAAATGAAATGCCTTTCGTAACCGATGAGTTTCCATCCGAAACTCCGATACTTCGAAAGAGACTGTCCGTTTTGTACGCGAAGTGCATCCTTCTTTTGTCGTAACCCTCTCAACTTTATAAGACAAGCTATGTGGGTGAAATGATGATACCATGCCAACTTTCAACCTTTTCAGACTTGATTTGAAGTGCTTTTCAATTTCAGGGTCATTTAGCTCAAAAAAAATCAGTAAATGCATGAAAAATATCAAATGAAGTCAGATAGGCTTGAAAATTGATGATGTGGCTTTGAATGGTGCATTTTGAACACAGAAAAAGTGTGGAGTTCAAATAAGTTAAAGAGCATGAAATGCCTTTTGTAACCGATGAGTTTCCATCCGAAACCCCGATACTTCGAAAGAGACTGTCTGTTTTGTACGCGAAGTGCATCCTGCTTTTGCCGTAACCTTGTCAACTTTTTAGCACATGCTATGTGTGTGAAATGATGATACCATGCCAACTTTCAACCTTTTCAGACTTCATTTGAAGTGCTTTTCAATTTCAGGGTCATTTAACTCAAAGAAATCAGTAAATGCATGAAAAATATCAAGTGAAGTCAGAAAGGAGTGAAAATTGATGATGTGGCTTTCAATGGTGCATTTTGAACACACAAAAAGTCTGGAGTTCAAATAAGTCCAAGAAAATGAAATGCCTTTCGTAACCGATGAGTTTCCATCCGAAACTCCGATACTTCGAAAGAGACTGTCCGTTTTGTACGCGAAGTGCATCCTGCTTTTGCCGTAACCCTCTCAACTATTTAGCACATGTTATGTGTGTGAAATGATGATACTATGCCAACTTTCAACCTTTTCAGACTTCATTTGAAGTGCTTTTCAATTTCAGGGTCATTTAGCTAAAAAAATCAGTAAATGCATGAAAAATATCAAGTGAAGTCAGATAGAGTTGAAAATTGATGATGTTGCTTTAATGGTGCATTTTGAACACAAAAAATCCTGGAGTTCAAATAAGTTTAAGAAAATGAAATGCCTTTTGTAACCGATGAGTTTCCGTGCGAAACCCCGATACTTCGAAAGAGACTGTCCGTTTTGTACACGAAATGCATCCTACTTTTGTCGTACCCCTCTCAACTTTTTAACACATGCTATGTGGGTGAAATTATGATACCATGCAAACTATCAACCTTTTCAGACTTGATTTGAAGTGCTTTTGAATTTCCGGGTCATTTAGCTAAAAAAATCAGTAAATGCATGAAAAATATCAAATGAAGTCAGATGGGTTTGAAAATTGATGATGTGGCTTTGAATGGTGTATTTTGAAAACACAAAAATCCTGGAGTTCAAATAAGTTAAAGAACATGAAATGCCTTTTGTAACCGATGAGTTTCCGTCCGAAACCCCGATATTTCGAAAGAGACTGTCCGTTTTGTACGCGAAGTGCATCCTGCTTTTGCCGTAACCCTCTTAACTTTTTCGCACATGCTATGCTGGTGAAATGATGATACCATGCCAACTTTCAACTTTTTCAGACTTCATTTGAAGTGCTTTTCAATTTCAGGGTCATTTAGCTCAAAAAAATGAGTAAATGCATGAAAAATATCAAATGAAGTCAGAAAGGGTTGAAAATTGATGATGTGGCTTTTAATGGTGCATTTTGAACACAGAAAAAGTGTGGAGTTCAAATAAGTCCAAGAAAATGAAATGCCTTTCGTAACCGATGAGTTTCCATCCGAAACTCCGATACTTCGAAAGAGACTGTCCGTTTTGTACGCGAAGTGCATCCTTCTTTTGTCGTAACCCTCTCAACTTTATAAGACAAGCTATGTGGGTGAAATGATGATACCATGCCAACTTTCAACCTTTTCAGACTTGATTTGAAGTGCTTTTCAATTTCAGGGTCATTTAGCTCAAAAAAAATCAGTAAATGCATGAAAAATATCAAATGAAGTCAGATAGGCTTGAAAATTGATGATGTGGCTTTGAATGGTGCATTTTGAACACAGAAAAAGTGTGGAGTTCAAATAAGTTAAAGAGCATGAAATGCCTTTTGTAACCGATGAGTTTCCATCCGAAACCCCGATACTTCGAAAGAGACTGTCTGTTTTGTACGCGAAGTGCATCCTGCTTTTGCCGTAACCTTGTCAACTTTTTAGCACATGCTATGTGTGTGAAATGATGATACCATGCCAACTTTCAACCTTTTCAGACTTCATTTGAAGTGCTTTTCAATTTCAGGGTCATTTAACTCAAAGAAATCAGTAAATGCATGAAAAATATCAAGTGAAGTCAGAAAGGAGTGAAAATTGATGATGTGGCTTTCAATGGTGCATTTTGAACACACAAAAAGTCTGGAGTTCAAATAAGTCCAAGAAAATGAAATGCCTTTCGTAACCGATGAGTTTCCATCCGAAACTCCGATACTTCGAAAGAGACTGTCCGTTTTGTACGCGAAGTGCATCCTGCTTTTGCCGTAACCCTCTCAACTATTTAGCACATGTTATGTGTGTGAAATGATGATACTATGCCAACTTTCAACCTTTTCAGACTTCATTTGAAGTGCTTTTCAATTTCAGGGTCATTTAGCTAAAAAAATCAGTAAATGCATGAAAAATATCAAGTGAAGTCAGATAGAGTTGAAAATTGATGATGTTGCTTTAATGGTGCATTTTGAACACAAAAAATCCTGGAGTTCAAATAAGTTTAAGAAAATGAAATGCCTTTTGTAACCGATGAGTTTCCGTGCGAAACCCCGATACTTCGAAAGAGACTGTCCGTTTTGTACACGAAATGCATCCTACTTTTGTCGTACCCCTCTCAACTTTTTAACACATGCTATGTCGGTGAAATTATGATACCATGCAAACTATCAACCTTTTCAGACTTGATTTGAAGTGCTTTTGAATTTCAGGGTCATTTAGCTAAAAAAATCAGTAAATGCATGAAAAATATCAAATGAAGTCAGATGGGTTTGAAAATTGATGATGTGGCTTTGAATGGTGTATTTTGAAAACACAAAAATCCTGGAGTTCAAATAAGTTAAAGAACATGAAATGCCTTTTGTAACCGATGAGTTTCCGTCCGAAACCCCGATATTTCGAAAGAGACTGTCCGTTTTGTACGCGAAGTGCATCCTGCTTTTGCCGTAACCCTCTTAACTTTTTCGCACATGCTATGCTGGTGAAATGATGATACCATGCCAACTTTCAACTTTTTCAGACTTCATTTGAAGTGCTTTTCAATTTCAGGGTCATTTAGCTCAAAAAAATGAGTAAATGCATGAAAAATATCAAATGAAGTCAGAAAGGGTTGAAAATTGATGATGTGGCTTTTAATGGTGCATTTTGAACACAGAAAAAGTGTGGAGTTCAAATAAGTCCAAGAAAATGAAATGCCTTTCGTAACCGATGAGTTTCCATCCGAAACTCCGATACTTCGAAAGAGACTGTCCGTTTTGTACGCGAAGTGCATCCTTCTTTTGTCGTAACCCTCTCAACTTTATAAGACAAGCTATGTGGGTGAAATGATGATACCATGCCAACTTTCAACCTTTTCAGACTTGATTTGAAGTGCTTTTCAATTTCAGGGTCATTTAGCTCAAAAAAAATCAGTAAATGCATGAAAAATATCAAATGAAGTCAGATAGGCTTGAAAATTGATGATGTGGCTTTGAATGGTGCATTTTGAACACAGAAAAAGTGTGGAGTTCAAATAAGTTAAAGAGCATGAAATGCCTTTTGTAACCGATGAGTTTCCATCCGAAACCCCGATACTTCGAAAGAGACTGTCTGTTTTGTACGCGAAGTGCATCCTGCTTTTGCCGTAACCTTGTCAACTTTTTAGCACATGCTATGTGTGTGAAATGATGATACCATGCCAACTTTCAACCTTTTCAGACTTCATTTGAAGTGCTTTTCAATTTCAGGGTCATTTAACTCAAAGAAATCAGTAAATGCATGAAAAATATCAAGTGAAGTCAGAAAGGAGTGAAAATTGATGATGTGGCTTTCAATGGTGCATTTTGAACACACAAAAAGTCTGGAGTTCAAATAAGTCCAAGAAAATGAAATGCCTTTCGTAACCGATGAGTTTCCATCCGAAACTCCGATACTTCGAAAGAGACTGTCCGTTTTGTACGCGAAGTGCATCCTGCTTTTGCCGTAACCTTCTCAACTTTTTAGCACATGCTATGTGTGTGAAATGATGATACCATGCCAACTTTCAACCTTTTCAGACTTCATTTGAAGTGCTTTTCAATTTTAGGGTCATTTAACTCAAAGAAATTAGTAAATGCATGAAAAATATCAAGTGAAGTCAGAAAGGATTGAAAATTGATGATGTGGCTTTCAATGGTGTATTTTGAACACACAAAAAGTCTGGAGTTCAAATAAGTCCAAGAAAATGAAATGCCTTTCGTAACCGATGAGTTTCCATCCGAAACTCCGATACTTCGAAAGAGACTGTCCGTTTTTTACGCGAAGTGCATCCTGCTTTTGCCATAACCCTCTCAACTTTTTAGCACATGTTATGTGTGTGAAATGATGATACCATGCCAACTTTCAACCTTTTCGGACTTCATTTGAAGTGCTTTTCAATTTCAGGGTCATTTAGCTAAAAAAATCAGTAAATGCATGAAAAATATCAAGTGAAGTCAGATAGAGTTGAAAATTGATGATGTTTCTTTAATGGTGCATTTTGAACACAAAAAATCCTGGAGTTCAAATAATTTTAAGAAAATGAAATGCCTTATGTAACCGATGAGTTTCCGTCGGAAACCCCGATACTTCGAAAGAGACTGTCCGTTTTGTACACGAAATGCATCCTACTTTTGTCGTACCCCTCTCAACTTTCTAACACATGCTATGTGGGTGAAATTATGATACCATGCCAACTTTCAACCTTTTCAGACTTGATTTGAAGTGCTTTTGAATTTCAGGGTCATTTAGCTAAAAAAATCAGTAAATGCATGAAAAATATCAAATGAAGTCAGATAGGGTTGAAAACTGATGATGTGGCTTTGAATGGTGTATTTTGAACACACAAAAATCCTGGAGTTCAAATAAGTTAAAGAACATGAAATGCCTTTTGTAACCGATGAGTTTCCATCCGAAACCCCGATACTTCGAAAGAGACTGTCCGTTTTGTACGCGAAGTGCATCCTGCTTTTGCCGTAACCCTCTCAAATTTTTAGCATATGCTATGTGTGTGAAATGATGATACCATGCCAACTTTCAACCTTTTCAGACTTCATTTGAAGTGCTTTTAAATTTCAGGGTCATTTAACTCAAAGAAATCAGTAAATGCACGAAAAATATCAAGTGAAGTCAGAAAGGATTGAAAATTGATGATGTGGATTTGAATGGTGCATTTTGAACACACAAAAAGTCTGGAGTTCAAATAAGTCCAAGAAAATGAAATGCCTTTCGTAACCGATGAGTTTCCATCCGAAACTCCGATACTTCGAAAGAGACTGTCCGTTTTGTACGCGAAGTGCATCCTGGTTTTGCCGTAACCCTCTCAACTTTTTAGCACATGCTATGTGTGTGAAATGATGATACCATGCCAACTTTCAACCTTTTCAGACTTCATTTGAAGTGCTTTTCAATTTCAGGGTCATTTAGCTAAAAAAATCAGTAAATGCATGAAAAATATCAAGTGAAGTCAGATAGAGCTGAAAATTGATGATGTTGCTTTAATGGTGCATTTTGAACACAAAAAAGCCTGGAGTTCAAATAAGTTTAAGAAAATGAAATGCCTTTTGTAACCGATGAGTTTCCGTTCGAAACCCCGATACTTCGAAAGAGACTAACCGTTTTGTACACGAAATGCATCCTACTTTTGTCGTACCCATCTCATCTTTTTAACACATGCTATGTGGGTTAAATTATGATACCATGCCAACTTTCAACCTTTTCAGACTTGATTTGAAGTGCTTTTGAATTTCAGGGTCATTTAGCTAAAAAAATCAGTAAATGCATGAAAAATATCAAATGAAGTCAGGTAGGGTTGAAAATTGATGATGTGGCTTTGAATGGTGTATTTTGAACACACAAAAATCCTGGAGTTCAAATAAGTTAAAGAACATGAAATGCCTTTTGTAACCGATGAGTTTCCGTCCGAAACCCCGATATTTCAAAAGAGACTGTCCGTTTTGTACGCGAAGTGCATCCTGCTTTTGCCGTAACCCTCTTAACTTCTTCGCACATGCTATGCTGGTGAAATGATGATACCATGCCAACTTTCAACTTTTTCAGACTTCATTTGAAGTGCTTTTCAATTTCAGGGTCATTTAGCTCAAAAAAATGAGTAAATGCATGAAAAATATCAAATAAAGTCAGAAAGGGTTGAAAATTGATGATGTGGCTTTTATGGTGCATTTTGAACACAGAAAAAGTGTGGAGTTCAAATAAGTCCAAGAAAATGAAATGCCTTTCGTAACCGATGAGTTTCCATCCGAAACTCCCATACTTCGAAAGAGATTGTCCGTTTTGTACGCGAAGTGCATCCTGCTTTTGTCGTAACCCTCTCAAGTTTTTAACACATGCTATGTGGGTGAAATGATGATACCATGCCAACTTTCAACCTTTTCAGACTTGATTTGAAGTGCTTTTGAATTTCAGGGTCATTAGGCAAAAAAAAATCAGTAAATGCATGAAAAATATCAAATGAAGTCAGATAGGGTTCAAAATTGATGATGTGGCTTTGAATGGTGCATTTTGAACACACAAAAATCCTGGAGTTAAAACAAGTTAAAGAAAATGAAATGCCTTTTGTAACCGATGAGTTTCTGTCCGAAACCCTGATACTTCGAAAGAGACTGTCTCTTTTGTACGCGAAGTGCATCCTGCTTTTGCCGTAACCCTCTCAACTTTTTAGCACATGCTATGTGTGTGAAATGATGATACCATGCCAACTTTCAACCTTTTCAGACTTCATTTGAAGTGCTTTTAAATTTCAGGGTCATTTAACTCAAAGAAATCAGTAAATGCATGAAAAATATCAAGTGAAGTCAGAAAGGATTGATAATTGATGATGTGGATTTGAATGGTGCATTTTGAACAGACAAAAAGTCTGGAGTTCAAATAAGTCCAAGAAAATGAAATGCCTTTCGTAACCGATGAGTTTCCATCCGAAACTCCGATACTTCCAAAGAGACTGTCCATTTTGTACGCGAAGTGCATCCTGGTTTTGCCGTAACTCTCTCAACTTTTGAGCACATGTTATGTGTGTGAAATGATGATACCATGCCAACTTTCAACCTTTTCAAACTTCATTTGAAGTGCTTTTCAATTTCAGGGTCATTTAGCTAAAAAAATCAGTAAATGCATGAAAAATATCAAGTGAAGTCAGATAGAGTTGAAAATTGATGATGTTGCTTTAATGGTGCATTTTGAACACAAAAAAGCCTGGAGTTCAAATAAGTTTAAGAAAATGAAATGCCTTTTGTAACCGATGAGTTTCCGTTCGAAACCCCGATACTTCGAAAGAGACTGACCGTTTTGTACACGAAATGCATCCTACTTTTGTCGTACCCATCTCATCTTTTTAACACATGCTATGTGGGTTAAATTATGATACCATGCCAACTTTCAACCTTTTCAGACTTGATTTGAAGTGCTTTTGAATTTCAGGGTCATTTAGCTAAAAAAATCAGTAAATGCATGAAAAATATCAAATGAAGTCAGGTAGGGTTGAAAATTGATGATGTGGCTTTGAATGGTGTATTTTGAACACACAAAAATCCTGGAGTTCAAATAAGTTAAAGAACATGAAATGCCTTTTGTAACCGATGAGTTTCCGTCCGAAACCCCGATATTTCAAAAGAGACTGTCCGTTTTGTACGCGAAGTGCATCCTGCTTTTGCCGTAACCCTCTTAACTTCTTCGCACATGCTATGCTGGTGAAATGATGATACCATGCCAACTTTCAACTTTTTCAGACTTCATTTGAAGTGCTTTTCAATTTCAGGGTCATTTAGCTCAAAAAAATGAGTAAATGCATGAAAAATATCAAATAAAGTCAGAAAGGGTTGAAAATTGATGATGTGGCTTTTATGGTGCATTTTGAACACAGAAAAAGTGTGGAGTTCAAATAAGTCCAAGAAAATGAAATGCCTTTCGTAACCGATGAGTTTCCATCCGAAACTCCCATACTTCGAAAGAGATTGTCCGTTTTGTACGCGAAGTGCATCCTGCTTTTGTCGTAACCCTCTCAAGTTTTTAACACATGCTATGTGGGTGAAATGATGATACCATGCCAACTTTCAACCTTTTCAGACTTGATTTGAAGTGCTTTTGAATTTCAGGGTCATTAGGCAAAAAAAAATCAGTAAATGCATGAAAAATATCAAATGAAGTCAGATAGGGTTCAAAATTGATGATGTGGCTTTGAATGGTGCATTTTGAACACACAAAAATCCTGGAGTTAAAACAAGTTAAAGAAAATGAAATGCCTTTTGTAACCGATGAGTTTCTGTCCGAAACCCTGATACTTCGAAAGAGACTGTCTCTTTTGTACGCGAAGTGCATCCTGCTTTTGCCGTAACCCTCTCAACTTTTTAGCACATGCTATGTGTGTGAAATGATGATACCATGCCAACTTTCAACCTTTTCAGACTTCATTTGAAGTGCTTTTAAATTTCAGGGTCATTTAACTCAAAGAAATCAGTAAATGCATGAAAAATATCAAGTGAAGTCAGAAAGGATTGATAATTGATGATGTGGATTTGAATGGTGCATTTTGAACAGACAAAAAGTCTGGAGTTCAAATAAGTCCAAGAAAATGAAATGCCTTTCGTAACCGATGAGTTTCCATCCGAAACTCCGATACTTCCAAAGAGACTGTCCATTTTGTACGCGAAGTGCATCCTGGTTTTGCCGTAACTCTCTCAACTTTTGAGCACATGTTATGTGTGTGAAATGATGATACCATGCCAACTTTCAACCTTTTCAAACTTCATTTGAAGTGCTTTTCAATTTCAGGGTCATTTAGCTAAAAAAATCAGTAAATGCATGAAAAATATCAAGTGAAGTCAGATAGAGTTGAAAATTGATGATGTTGCTTTAATGGTGCATTTTGAACACAAAAAAGCCTGGATTTCAAATAAGTTTAAGAAAATGAAATGCCTTTTGTAACCGATGAGTTTCCGTTCGAAACCCCGATACTTCGAAAGAGACTGACCGTTTTGTACACGAAATGCATCCTACTTTTGTCGTACCCCTCTCAACTTTTTAACACATGCTATGTGGGTAAAATTATGATACCATGCCAACTTTCAACCTTTTCAGACTTGATTTGAAGTGCTTTTGAATTTCAGGGTCATTTAGCTAAAAAAATCAGTAAATGCATGAAAAATATCAAATGAAGTCAGATAGGGTTGAAAATTGATGATGTGGCTTTGAATGGTGTATTTTGAACACACAAAAATCCTGGAGTTCAAATAAGTTAAAGAACATGAAATGCCTTTTGTAACCGATGAGTTTCCGTCCGAAACCCTGATATTTCGAAAGCGACTGTCCGTTTTGTACACGAAGTGCATCCTGCTTTTGCCGTAACCCTCTTAACTTTTTCGCACATGCTATGCTGGTGAAACGATGATACCATGCCAACTTTCAACTTTTTCAGACTTCATTTGAAGTGGTTTTCAATTTCAGGGTCATTTAGCTCAAAACAATTAGTAAATGCATGAAAAATATCAAATGAAGTCAGAAAGGGTTGAAAATTTATTATTTGGCTCTGAGTGGTGCATTTTGAACACACAAAAAGCCTGGAGTTAAAAGAAGTCCAAGAAAATGAAATGCCTTTCGTAACCGATGAGTTTCCGTACGAAACTCCGATACTTCGGAAGAGACTGTCCGTTTTGTACGCGAAGTGCATCCTGCTTTTGTCATAACCCTCTGAACTTTTTAGCACATGCTATGTGGGTGAAATGATGATACCATGCCAACTTTCAACCTTTTGAGACTTCATTTGAAGTGCTTTTCAATTTCAGGGTCATTTAGCTCAAAAAAAATCAGTAAATGCATGAAAAATATCAAATGAAGTCACAAAGGCTTGAAAATTGATGATGTGGCTTTTAATGGTGCATTTTGAACACACAAAAAGCCTGGAGTTCAAATAAGTCCAAGAAAATGAAATGCCTTTCGTAACCGATGAGTTTCCGTCCGAAACCACGATACTTCGAAAGAGCCTGTCCGTTTTGTACACGAAATGCATCCTGCTTTTGTCGTAACCCTCTCAACTTTTTAACACATGCTATGTGGGTGAAATTATGATAACATGCCAACTTTCAACCTTTTCAGACTTGATTTGAAGTGCTTTTGAATTTGAGGGTCATTTAGCTAAAAAAATCAGTAAATGCATGAAAAATATCAAATGAAGTCAGATAGGGTTGAAAATTGATGATGTCGCTTTGAATGGTGCATTTTGAACACACAAAAATCCTGGAGGTCAAATAAGTTAAAGAACATGAAATGCCTGTTGTAACCGATGAGTTTCCGTCCGAAACCCCGATATTTCGAAAGAGACTGTCCGTTTTGTACGCGAAGTGCATCCTGCTTTTGCCGTAACCCTCTTAACTTTTTCGCACATGCTATACGGGTGAAACGATGATAACAAGCCAACTTTCAATTTTTTAGACTTCATTTGAAGTGCTTTTCAATTTCAGGGTCATTTAGCTCAAAAAAATGAGTAAATGCATGAAAAATATCAAATGAAGTCAGAAAGGGTTGAAAATTTATGACGTGGCTTTTAATGGTGCATTTTAAACACACAAAAAGTCTGGAGTTCAAATAAGTCCAACAAAATGAAATGCCATTCGTAACCGATGAGTTTCCATCCGAAACTCCGATACTTCGAAAGAGACTGTCCGTTTTGTACGCGAAGTGCATCCTGCTTTTGTCATAACCCTCTCAACTTTATAACAAATGCTATGTGGGTGAAATGATGATACCATGCCAACTTTCAACCTTTTCAGACTTGATTTGAAGTGCTTTTCAATTCCAGGGTCATTTAGCTCAAAAAAATCAGTAAATGCATGAAAAATATCAAATGAAGTCAGATAGGGTTGAAAATTGATGATGTGGCTTTGAATGGTGCATTTTGAACACACAAAAAGCCTGGAGTTCAAATAAGTTAAAGAAAATGAAATGCCTTTTGTAACAGATGAGTTTCCGTCCGAAACCCCGATACTTCGAAAGAGACCGTCCGTTTTGTACGCGAAGTGCATCCTGCTTTAGTCGTAACCCTCTCAACTTTTGAACACATGCTATGTGGGTGAAATGATGATACCATGCCAACTTTGAACCTTTTCAGACTTGATTTGAAGTGTTTTCAATTTCAGGGTCATTTAGCTAAAAACAATCAGTAAATGCATGAAAAATTTCAAATGAAGTCAGATAGGGTTGAAAATTGATGATGTGGATTTGAATGGTGCATTTTGAACACACAAAAAGCCTAGAGTTCAAATAAGTTAAAGAAAATGAAATGCCTTTTCTAACCGATGAGTTTCCGTCCGAAACCCCGAAACTTTGAAAGAGACTGTCCGTTTTGTACGCGAAGTGCATCCTGCTTTTGTCGTAACCCTCTCAACTTTTTAGCAACATGCTATGCGGGTGAAATGATGATACCAAGCCAACTTTCAACCTTTTGAGACTTCATTTGAAGTGCTTTTCAATTTTAGGGTTATTTAGCTCAAATAAATTAGTAAATGCATGAAAAATATCAACTGAAGTCAGAAAGGGTTGAAAATTGATGATGTGGCTCTGAATGGTGCATTTTGAACACACAAAAAGCATGGAGTTAAAAGAAGTCCAAGAAAATGAAATGCCTTTCGTAACCGATGAGTTTCCGTCCGAAACTCCGATACTTCGGAAGAGACTGTCCGTTTTGTACGCGAAGTGCATCCTGCTTTTTTAATAACCCTCTCAACTTTTCAGCACATGCTATGTGGGTGAAATGATGATACCATGCCAACTTTCAGCATTTTCAGACTTGATTTGAAGTGCTTTTCAATTCCAGGGTCATTTAGCTCAAAAAAAATCAGTAAATGCATGAAAAATATCAAATGAAGCCACAAAGGGTTGAAAATTGATGATGTGGCTTTGAATGGTGCATTTTGAACACACAAAAAGCCTGGAGTTCAAATAAGTGCAAGAAAATGAAATGCCTTTCGTAACCGATGAGTTTCCGTCCGAAACCACGATACTTCGAAAGAGACTGTCCGTTTTGTACACGAAATGCATCCTGGTTTTGTCGTAACCCTCTCAACTTTTTAACACATGCTATGTGGGTGAAATTATGATAACATGCCAACTTTCAACCTTTTCAGACTTGATTTGAAGTGCTTTTGAATTTCAGGGTCATTTAGCTAAAAAAAATCAGTAAATGCATGAAAAATATCAAATGAAGTCAGATAGGGTTGAAAATTGATGATGTCGCTTTGAATGGTGCATTTTGAACACACAAAAATCCTGGAGTTCAAATAAGTTAAAGAACCTCAAATGCCTGTTGTAACCGATGAGTTTCCGTCTGAAACCCCTATATTTCGAAAGAGACTGTCCGTTTTGTACGCGAAGTGCATCCTGCTTTTGCCGTAACCCTCTTAACTTTTTCGCACATGCTATGCGGGTGAAACGATGATAACATGCCAACTTTCAACTTTTTCAGACTTCATTTGAAGTGCTTTTCAATTTCAGGGTCATTTAGCTCAAAAAAATCAGTAAATGCATGAAAAATATCAAATGAAGTCAGAAAGGGTTGAAAATTGATGATGTGGATTTTAATGGTGCATTTTGAACACACAAAAAGTCTGGAGTTCAAATAAGTCCAACAAAATGAAATGCCATTCGTAACCGATGAGTTTCCATCCGAAACTCCGATACTTCGAAAGAGACTATCCGTTTTCTACGCGAAGTGCATCCTGCTTTTGTCATAACCCTCTCAACTTCATAACAAATGCTATGTGGGTGAAATGATGATACCATGCCAACTTTCAACCTTTTCAGACTTGATTTGAAGTGCTTTTCAATTCCAGGGTCATTTAGCTCAAAAATCAGTAAATGCATGAAAAATATCAAATGAAGTCAGATAGGGTTGAAAATTGATGATGTGGCTTTGAATGGTGCATTTTGAACACAAAAAAAGCCTGGAGTTCAAATAAGTTAAAGAAAATGAAATGCCTTTTGTAACAGATGAGTTTCCGTCCGAAACCCCGATACTTCGAAAGAGACCGTCCGTTTTGTACGCTAAGTGCATCCTGCTTTAGTCGTAACCCTCTCAACTTTTGAACACATGCTATGTGGGTGAAATCATGATACCATGCCAACTTTGAACCTTTTCAGACTTGATTTGAAGTGTTTTCAATTTCAGGGTCATTTAGCTCAAAAAAATCAGTAAATGCATGAAAAATTTCAAATGAAGTCAGATAGGGTTGAAAATTGATGATGTGGATTTGAATGGTGCATTTTGAACACACAAAAAGCCTAGAGTTCAAATAAGTTAAAGAAAATGAAATGCCTTTTCTAACCGATGAGTTTCCGTCCGAAACCCCGAAACTTTGAAAGAGACTGTCCGTTTTGTACGCGAAGTGCATCCTGCTTTTGTCGTAACCCTCTCAACTTTTTAGCAACATGCTATGTGGGTGAAATGATGATACCATGCCAACTTTCAACGTTTTGAGACTTCATTTGAAGTTCTTTTCAATTTCAGGGTTATTTAGCTCAAATAAATTTGTAAATGCATGAAAAATATCAATTGAAGTCAGAAAGGGTTGAAAATTGATGATTTGGCTCTGAATAGTGCATTTTGAAGACACAAAAAGCCTGGAGTTAAAAGAACTCCAAGAAAATGAAATGCCTTTCGTAACCGATGAGTTTCCGTCCGAAACTCCGATACTTCGGAAGAGACTGTCCGTTTTGTACGCGAAGTGCATCCTGCTTTTGTCATAACCCTCTCAACTTTTTAGCACATGCTATGTGGGTGAAATGATGATACCATGCCAACTTTCAACCTTTTGAGACTTCATTTTAAGTGCTTTTCAATTTCAGGGTCATTTAGCTCAAAAAAAATCAGTAAATGCACGAAAAATATCAAATGAAGTCACAAAGGGTTGAAAATTGATGATGTGGCTTTGAATGGTGCATTTTGAACACACAAAAAGCCTGGAGTTCAAATAAGTCCAAGAAAATGAAATGCCTTTCGTAACCGATGAATTTCCGTTCGAAACCACGATACTTCGAAAGGGACTGTCCGTTTTGTACACGAAATGCATCCTACTTTTGTCGTAACCCTCTCAACTGTTTAACACGTGCTATGTGGGTGAAATTATGATAACATGCCAACTTTCAACCTTTTCAGACTTGATTTGAAGTGCTTTTGAATTTCAGGGTCATTTAGCTAAAAAAAATCAGTAAATGCATGAAAAATATCAAATGAAGTCAGATAGGGTTGAAAATTGATGATGTCGCTTTGAATGGTGCATTTTGAACACACAAAAATCCTGGAGTTCAAATAAGTTAAAGAACCTCAAATGCCTGTTGTAACCGATGAGTTTCCGTCCGAAACTCTGATACTTCGAAAGAGACTGTCCGTTTTGTACGCGAAGTGCATCCTGCATTTGTCATAACCCTCTCAACTTTATAACAAATGCTATGTGGGTGAAATGATGATACCATGCCAACTTTCAACATTTTCAGACTTGATTTGAAGTGCTTTTCAATTCCAGGGTCATTTAGCTCAAAAAAAATCAGTAAATGCATGAAAAATATCAAATGAAGCCACAAAGGGTTGAAAATTGATGATGTGGCTTTGAATGGTGCATTTTGAACACACAAAAAGCCTGGAGTTCAAATAAGTCCAAGAAAATGAAATGCCTTTCGTAACCGATGAGTTTCCGTCCGAAACCACGATACTTCGAAAGAGACTGTCCGTTTTGTACACGAAATGCATCCTGCTTTTGTCGTAACCCTCTCAACTATTTAACACATGCTATGTGGGTGAAATTATGATAACATCCCAACTTTCAACCTTTTCAGACTTGATTTGAAGTGCTTTTGAATTTCAGGGTCATTTAGCTAAAAAAATCAGTAAATGCATGAAAAATATCAAATGAAGTCAGATAGGGTTGAAAATTGATGATGTGGATTTGAATGGTGCATTTTGAACACACAAAAAGCCTAGAGTTCAAATAAGTTAAAGAAAATGAAATGCCTTTTCTAACCGATGAGTTTCCGTCCGAAACCCCGAAACTTTGAAAGAGACTGTCCGTTTTGTACGCGAAGTGCATCCTGCTTTTGTCGTAACCCTCTCAACTTTTTAGCAACATGCTATGTGGGTGAAATGATGATACCATGCCAACTTTCAACGTTTTGAGACTTCATTTGAAGTTCTTTTCAATTTCAGGGTTATTTAGCTCAAATAAATTTGTAAATGCATGAAAAATATCAATTGAAGTCAGAAAGGGTTGAAAATTGATGATTTGGCTCTGAATAGTGCATTTTGAAGACACAAAAAGCCTGGAGTTAAAAGAACTCCAAGAAAATGAAATGCCTTTCGTAACCGATGAGTTTCCGTCCGAAACTCCGATACTTCGGAAGAGACTGTCCGTTTTGTACGCGAAGTGCATCCTGCTTTTGTCATAACCCTCTCAACTTTTTAGCACATGCTATGTGGGTGAAATGATGATACCATGCCAACTTTCAACCTTTTGAGACTTCATTTTAAGTGCTTTTCAATTTCAGGGTCATTTAGCTCAAAAAAAATCAGTAAATGCACGAAAAATATCAAATGAAGTCACAAAGGGTTGAAAATTGATGATGTGGCTTTGAATGGTGCATTTTGAACACACAAAAAGCCTGGAGTTCAAATAAGTCCAAGAAAATGAAATGCCTTTCGTAACCGATGAGTTTCCGTCCGAAACCACGATACTTCGAAAGGGACTGTCCGTTTTGTACACGAAATGCATCCTGCTTTTGTCGTAACCCTCTCAACTGTTTAACACGTGCTATGTGGGTGAAATTATGATAACATGCCAACTTTCAACCTTTTCAGACTTGATTTGAAGTGCTTTTGAATTTCAGGGTCATTTAGCTAAAAAAAATCAGTAAATGCATGAAAAATATCAAATGAAGTCAGATAGGGTTGAAAATTGATGATGTCGCTCTGAATGGTGCATTTTGAACACACAAAAATCCTGGAGTTCAAATAAGTTAAAGAACCTCAAATGCCTGTTGTAACCGATGAGTTTCCGTCCGAAACTCTGATACTTCGAAAGAGACTGTCCGTTTTGTACGCGAAGTGCATCCTGCATTTGTCATAACCCTCTCAACTTTATAACAAATGCTATGTGGGTGAAATGATGATACCATGCCAACTTTCAACATTTTCAGACTTGATTTGAAGTGCTTTTCAATTCCAGGGTCATTTAGCTCAAAAAAAATCAGTAAATGCATGAAAAATATCAAATGAAGCCACAAAGGGTTGAAAATTGATGATGTGGCTTTGAATGGTGCATTTTGAACACACAAAAAGCCTGGAGTTCAAATAAGTCCAAGAAAATGAAATGCCTTTCGTAACCGATGAGTTTCCGTCCGAAACCACGATACTTCGAAAGAGACTGTCCGTTTTGTACACGAAATGCATCCTGCTTTTGTCGTAACCCTCTCAACTTTTTAACACATGCTATGTGGGTGAAATTATGATAACATCCCAACTTTCAACCTTTTCAGACTTGATTTGAAGTGCTTTTGAATTTCAGGGTCATTTAGCTAAAAAAATCAGTAAATGCATGAAAAATATCAAATGAAGTCAGATAGGGTTGAAAATTGATGATGTCGCTTTGAATGGTGCATTTTGAACACACAAAAATCCTGGAGTTCAAATAAGTTAAAGAACCTCAAATGCCTGTTGTAACCGATGAGTTTCCGTCCGAAACCCCGATATTTCGAAAGAGACTGTCCGTTTTGTACGCAAAGTGCATCCTTCTTTTGCCGTAACCCTCTTAACTTTTTCGCACATGCTATGCGGGTGAAACGATGATAACATGCCAACTTTCAACTTTTTCAGACTTCATTTGAAGTGCTTTTCAATTTCAGGGTCATTTAGCTCGAAAAATCAGTAAATGCATGAAAAATATCAAATGAAGTCAGAAAGGGTTGAAAATTGATGATGTGGATTTTAATGGTGCATTTTGAACACACAAAAAGTCTGGAGTTCAAATAAGTCCAACAAAATGAAATGCCATTCGTAACCGATGAGTTTCCATCCGAAACTCCGATACTTCGAAAGAGACTGTCCGTTTTGTACGCGAAGTGCATCCTGCTTTTGTCATAACCCTCTCAACTTCATAACAAATGCTATGTGGGTGAAATGATGATACCATGCCAACTTTCAACCTTTTCAGACTTGATTTGAAGTGCTTTTCAATTCCAGGGTCATTTAGCTCAAAAAAATCAGTAAATGCATGAAAAATATCAAATGAAGTCAGATAGGGTTGAAAATTGATGATGTGGCTTTGAATGGTGCATTTTGAACACAAAAAAAGCCTGGAGTTCAAATAAGTTAAAGAAAATGAAATGCCTTTTGTAACAGATGAGTTTCCGTCCGAAACCCCGATACTTCGAAAGAGACCGTCCGTTTTGTACGCCAAGTGCATCCAGCTTTAGTCGTAACCCTCTCAACTTTTGAACACATGCTATGTGGGTGAAATGATGATACCATGCCAACTTTGAACCTTTTCAGACTTGATTTGAAGTGTTTTCAATTTCAGGGTCATTTAGCTTAAAAAAATCAATAAATGCATGAAAAATATCAAATGAAGTCAGATAGGGTTGAAAATTGATGATGTGGATTTGAATGGTGCATTTTGAACACACAGAAAGCCTAGAATTCAAATAAGTTAAAGAAAATGAAATGCCTTTTCTAACCGATGAGTTTCCGTCCGAAACCCCGAAACTTCGAAAGAGACTGTCCGTTTTGTACGCGAAGTGCATCCTGCTTTTGTCGTAACCCTCTCAACTTTTTAGCAACATGCTATGAGGGTGAAATGATGATACCAAGCCAAATTTCGACCTTTTGAGACTTCATTTGAAGTGCTTTTCAATTTCAGGGTTATTTAGCTCAAATAAATTAGTAAATGCATGAAAAATATCAAATGAAGTCAGAAAGGGTTGAAAATTGATGATGTGGCTCTGAATGGTGCATTTTGAACACACAAAAAGCCTGGAGTTAAAAGAAGTCCAAGAAAATGAAATGCCTTTCGTAACCGATGAGTTTCCGTCCGAAACTCCGATACTTCGGAAGAGACTGTCCGTTTTGTACGCGAAGTGCATCCTGCTTTTTTCATAACCCTCTCAACTTTTCAGCACATGCTATGTGGGTGAAATGATGATACCATGCCAACTTTCAACCTTTTGAGACTTCATTTGAAGTGCTTTTCAATTTCAGGGTCATTTAGCTCAAAAAAAAATCAGTAAATGCATGAAAAATATCAAATGAAGCCACAAAGGGTTGAAAATTGATGATGTGGCTTTGAATGCTGCATTTTGAACACACAAAAAGCCTGGAGTTCAAATAAGTCCAAGAAAATGAAATGCCTTTCGTAACCGATGAGTTTCCGTCCGAAACCATGATACTTCGAAAGAGATTGTCCGTTTTGTACATGAAATGCATCCTGCTTTTGTCGTAACCCTCTCAACTTTTTAACAGATGCTATGTGGGTGAAATTATGATAACATGCCAACTTTCAACCTTTTCAGACTTGATTTGAAGTGCTTTTGAATTTCAGGGTCATTTAGCTAAAAAAAATCAGTAAATGTATGAAAAATATCAAATGAAGTCAGATAGGGTTGAAAATTGATGATGTCGCTTTGAATGGTGCATTTTGAACACACAAAAATCCTGGAGTTCAAATAAGTTAAAGAACCTCAAATGCCTGTTGTAACCGATGAGTTTCCGTCCGAAACCCCGATATTTCGAAAGAGACTGTCTGTTTTGTACGCGAAGTGCATCCTGCTTTTGCCTTAACCCTCTTAACTTTTTCGCACATGATATGTGGGTGAAATTATGATACCATGCCAACTTTCAACCTTTTCAGACTTGATTTGAAGTGCTTTTCAATTCCAGGGTCATTTAGCTCAAAACAAATCAGTAAATGCATGAAAAATATCAAATGAAGTTAGATAGGGTTGAAAATTGATGATGTTGCTTTGAATGGTGCATTTGGAACACACAAAAAGCCTGGAGTTCAAATATGTTAAAGAAAATGAAATGCCTTTTGTAACAGATGAGTTTCCGTCCGAAACCCCGATACTTCGAAAGAGGCCGTCCGTTTTGTACGCGAAGTGCATCCTGCTTTAGTCGTAACCCTCTCAACTTTTGAACACGTGCTATGTGGGTGAAATGATGATACCATGCCAACTTTGAACTTTTTCAGACTTGATTTGAAGTGTTTTCAATTTCAGGGTCATTTAGCTCAAAAAAATCAGTAAATGCATGAAAAATATCAAATGAAGTCAGATAGGGTTGAAAATTGATGATGTGGATTTGAATGGCGCATTTTGAACACACAAAAAGCCTAGAGTTCAAATAAGTTAAAGAAAATGAAATGCCTTTTCTAACCGATGAGTTTCTGTCCGAAACCCCGAAACTTCGAAAGAGACTGTCCGTTTTGTACGCGAAGTGCATCCTGCTTTTGTCGTAACCCTCTCAACTTTTTAGCAACATGCTATGAGGGTGAAATGATGATACCAAGCCAAATTTCAACCTTCTGAGACTTCATTTGAAGTGCTTTTCAATTTCAGGGTTATTTAGCTCAAATAAATTAGTAAATGCATGACAAATATCAAATGAAGTCAGAAAGGGTTGAAAATTGATGATGTGGCTCTGAATGGTGCATTTTGAACACACAAAAAGCCTGGAGTTAAAAGAAGAACAAGAAAATGAAATGCCTTTCGTAACCGATGAGTTTCCGTCCGAAACTCCGATACTTCGGAAGAGACTGTCCGTTTTGTACACGAAATGCATCCTGCTTTGGTCGTAAGCCTCTCAACTTTTTAACACATGCTATGTGGGTGAAATTATGCTACCATGCCAACTTTCAACCTTTTCAGACTTGATTTGAAGTGATTTTGAATTTCAGGGCCATTTAGCTAAAAAAATCAGTAAATGCATGAAAAATATCAAATGAAGTCACATAGGGTTGAAAATTGATGATGTCGCTTTGAATGGTGCATTTTGAACACACAAAAATCCTGGAGTTCAAATAAGTTAAAGAACATGAAATGCCTGTTGTAACCGATGAGTTTCCGTTCGAAACCCCAATATTTCGAAAGAGACTGTCCGTTTTGTACGCGAAGTGCATCCTGCTTTTGTCATAACCCTCTCAACTTTATAACAAATGCTATGTGGGTGAAATTATGATACCATGCCAACTTTCAACCTTTTCAGACTTGATTTGAAGTGCTTTTGAATTTTAGGGTCATTTAGCTAAAAAATCGGTAAATGCATGAAAAATATCAAATGAAGTCACATAGGGTTGAAAATTGATGATGTCGCTTTGAATGGTGCATTTTGAACACACAAAAATCCTGGAGTTCAAATAAGTTAAAGAACATGAAATGCCTGTTGTAACCGATGAGTTTCCGTCCGAAACCCCGATATTTCGAAAGAGACTGTCCGTTTTGTACGCGAAGTGCATCCTGCTTTTGCCGTAACCCTCTTAACTTTTTCGCACATGCTATGCAGGTGAAATGATGATAACATGCCAACTTTCAACTTTTTCAGACTTCATTTGAAGTGTTTTTCAATTTCAGGGTCATTTAGCTCAAAAAAACCAGTAAATGCATGAAAAATATCAAATGAAGTCAGAAAGGGTTGAAAATTGATGATGTGGCTTTTAATGGTGCATTTTGAACACACAAAAAGTCTAGAGTTCAAATAAGTCCAACAAAATGAAATGCCATTCGTAACCGATGAGTTTCCATCCGAAACTCCGATACATCGAAAGAGACTGTCCGTTTTGTACGCGAAGTGCATCCTGCTTTTGTCATAACCCTCTCAACTTTATAACAAATGCTATGTGGGTGAAATGATGATACCATGCCAACTTTCAACCTTTTCAGACTTGATTTGAAGTGCTTTTCAATTCCAGGGTCATTTAGCTCAAAAAAAATCAGTAAATGCATGAAAAATATCAAATGA
Organism: Hordeum marinum; assembly: GCA_022496015.1. NCBI lineage: Eukaryota > Viridiplantae > Streptophyta > Magnoliopsida > Poales > Poaceae > Hordeum > Hordeum marinum. The sequence goes on from CM039678.1 coordinate 562,416,232, forward strand.
AGTCAGATAGGGTTGAAAATTGATGATGTGGCTTTGAATGGTGCATTTGGAACACACAAAAAGCCTGGAGTTCAAATAAGTTAAAGAAAATTAAATGCCTTTTGTACCAGATGAGTTTCCCTCCGAAACCTCGATACTTCGAAAGAGACCGTCCGTTTTGTACGCGAAGTGCATCCTGCTTTAGTCGTAACCCTCTCAACTTTTGAACACATGCTATGTGGGTGAAATGATGATACCATGCCAACTTTGAACCTTTTCAGACTTGATTTGAAGTGTTTTCAATTTCAGGGTCATTTAGCTCAAAAAAATCAGTAAATGCATGAAAAATATCAAATGAAGTCAGATAGGGTTGAAAATTGATGATGTCGATTTGAATGGCGCATTTTGAACACACAAAAAGCCTAGAGTTCAAATAAGTTAAGGAAAATGAAATGCCTTTTCTAACCGATGAGTTTCCGTCCGAAACCCCGAAACTTCGAAAGAGACTGTCCGTTTTGTACGCGAAGTGCATCCTGCTTTTGTCGTAACCCTCTCAACTTTTTAGCAACATGCTATGAGGGTGAAATGATGATACCAAGCCAAATTTCGACCTTTTGAGACTTCATTTGAAGTGCTTTTCAATTTCAGGGTTATTTAGCTCAAATAAATTAGTAAATGCATGAAAAATATCAAATGAAGTCACAAAGGGTTGAAAATTGATGATGTGGCTCTGAATGGTGCATTTTGAACACACAAAAAGCCTGGAGTTAAAAGAAGAACAAGAAAATGAAATGCCTTTCGTAACCGATGAGTTTTCGTCCGAAACTCCGATACTTCGGAAGAGACTGTCCATTTTGTACACTAAATGCATCCTGCTTTTGTCGTAACCCTCTCAACTTTTTAACACCTGCTATGTGGGTGAAATTATGATACCATGCCAACTTTCAACCTTTTCAGACTTGATTTGAAGTGCTTTTGAATTTTAGGGTCATTTAGCTAAAAAAATCAGTAAATGCATGAAAAATATCAAATGAAGTCACATAGGGTTGAAAATTGATGATGTCGCTTTGAATGGTGCATTTTGAACACACAAAAATCCTGGAGTTCAAATAAGTTAAAGAACATGAAATGCATGTTGTAACCGATGAGTTTCCGTCCGAATCCCCGATATTTCAAAAGAGACTGTCCGTTTTGTACGCGAAGTGCATCCTGCTTTTGCCGTAACCCTCTTAACCTTTTCGCACATGCTATGCAGGTGAAATTATGATAACATGCCAACTTTCAACTTTTTCAGACTTCATTTGAAGTGTTTTTCAATTTCAGGGTCATTTAGCTCAAAAAAACCAGTAAATGCATGAAAAATATCAAATGAAGTCAGAAAGGGTTGAAAATTGATGATGTGGCTTTTAATGGTGCATTTTGAACACACAAAAAGTCTGGAGTTCAAATAAGTCCAACAAAATGAAATGCCATTCGCAACCGATGAGTTTCCATCCGAAACTCCGATACTTCGAAAGAGACTGTCCGTTTTGTACGCGAAGTGCATCCTGCTTTTGTCATAACCCTCTCAACTTTATAACAAATGCTATGTGGGTGAAATGATGATACCATGCCAACTTTCAACCTTTTCAGACTTGATTTGAAGTGCTTTTCAATTTAAGGGTCATTTAGCTCAAAAAAACCAGTAAATGCATGAAAAATATCAAATGAAGTCAGAATGGGTTGAAAATTGATGATGTGGCTTTTAATGGTGCATTTTGAACACACAAAAAGTCTAGAGTTCAAATAAGTCCAACAAAATGAAATGCCATTCGTAACCGATGAGTTTCCATCCGAAACTCCGATACTTCGAAAGAGACTGTCCGTTTTGTACGCGAAGTGCATCCTGCTTTTGTCATAACCCTCTCAACTTTATAACAAATGCTATGTGGGTGAAATGATGATACCATGCCAACTTTCAACCTTTTCAGACTTGATTTGAAGTGCTTTTCAATTCCAGGGTCATTTAGCTCAAAAAAAATCAGTAAATGCATGAAAAATATCAAATGAAGTCAGATAGGGTTGAAAATTGATGATGTGGCTTTGAATGGTGCATTTGGAACACACAAAAAGCCTGGAGTTCAAATAAGTTAAAGAAAATTAAATGCCTTTTGTAACAGATGAGTTTCCCTCCGAAACTCCGATACTTCGAAAGAGACCGTCCGTTTTGTACGCGAAGTGCATCCTCCTTTAGTCGTAACCCTCTCAACTTTTGAACACATGATATGTGGGTGAAATGATGATACCGTGCCAACTTTGAACCTTTTCAGACTTGATTTGAAGTGTTTTCAATTTCAGGGTCATTTAGCTCAAAAAAATCAGTAAATGCATGAAAAATATCAAATGAAGTCAAATAGGGTTGAAAATTGATGATGTCGATTTGAATGGCGCATTTTGAACACACAAAAAGCCTAGAGTTCAAATAAGTTAAAGAAAATGAAATGCCTTTTCTAACCGATGAGTTTCCGTCCGAAACCCCGAAACTTCGAAAGAGACTGTCCGTTTTGTACGCGAAGTGCATCCTGCTTTTGTCCTAACCCTCTCAACTTTTTAGCAACATGCTATGAGGGTGAAATGATGATACCAAGCCAAATTTCGACCTTTTGAGACTTCATTTGAAGTGCTTTTCAATTTCAGGGTTATTTAGCTCAAATAAATTAGTAAATGCATGAAAAATATCAAATGAAGTCAGAAAGGGTTGAAAATTGATGATGTGGCTCTGAATGGTGCATTTTGAACACACAAAAAGCCTGGAGTTAAAAGAAGTCCAAGAAAATGAAATGCCTTTCGTAACCGATGAGTTTCCGTCCGAAACTCCGATACTTCGGAAGAGACTGTCCGTTTTGTACGCGAAGTGCATCCTGCTTTTTTCATAACCCTCTCAACTTTTCAGCACATGCTATGTGGGTGAAATGATGATACCATGCCAACTTTCAACCTTTTGAGACTTCATTTGAAGTGCTTTTCAATTTCAGGGTCATTTAGCTCAAAAAAAAATCAGTAAATGCATGAAAAATATCAAATGAAGCCACAAAGGGTTGAAAATTGATGATGTGGCTTTGAATGCTGCATTTTGAACACACAAAAAGCCTGGAGTTCAAATAAGTCCAAGAAAATGAAATGCCTTTCGTAACCGATGAGTTTCCGTCCGAAACCATGATACTTCGAAAGAGATTGTCCGTTTTGTACATGAAATGCATCCTGCTTTTTTCGTAACCCTCTCAACTTTTTAACACATGCTATGTGGGTGAAATTATGATAACATGCCAACTTTCAACCTTTTCAGACTTGATTTGAAGTGCTTTTGAATTTCAGGGTCATTTAGCTAAAAAAATCAGTAAATGTATGAAAAATATCAAATGAAGTCAGATAGGGTTGAAAATTGATGATGTCGCTTTGAATGGTGCATTTTGAACACACAAAAATCCTGGAGTTCAAATAAGTTAAAGAACCTCAAATGCCTGTTGTAACCGATGAGTTTCCGTCCGAAACCCCGATATTTCGAAAGAGACTGTCTGTTTTGTACGCGAAGTGCATCCTGCTTTTGCCTTAACCCTCTTAACTTTTTCGCACATGATATGTGGGTGAAATGATGATACCATGCCAACTTTCAACCTTTTCAGACTTGATTTGAAGTGCTTTTCAATTCCAGGGTCATTTAGCTCAAAACAAATCAGTAAATGCATGAAAAATATCAAATGAAGTTAGATAGGGTTGAAAATTGATGATGTTGCTTTGAATGGTGCATTTGGAACACACAAAAAGCCTGGAGTTCAAATATGTTAAAGAAAATGAAATGCCTTTTGTAACAGATGAGTTTCCGTCCGAAACCCCGATACTTCGAAAGAGGCCGTCCGTTTTGTACGCGAAGTGCATCCTGCTTTAGTCGTAACCCTCTCAACTTTTGAACACGTGCTATGTGGGTGAAATGATGATACCATGCCAACTTTGAACTTTTTCAGACTTGATTTGAAGTGTTTTCAATTTCAGGGTCATTTAGCTCAAAAAAATCAGTAAATGCATGAAAAATATCAAATGAAGTCAGATAGGGTTGAAAATTGATGATGTGGATTTGAATGGCGCATTTTGAACACACAAAAAGCCTAGAGTTCAAATAAGTTAAAGAAAATGAAATGCCTTTTCTAACCGATGAGTTTCTGTCCGAAACCCCGAAACTTCGAAAGAGACTGTCCGTTTTGTACGCGAAGTGCATCCTGCTTTTGTCGTAACCCTCTCAACTTTTTAGCAACATGCTATGAGGGTGAAATGATGATACCAAGCCAAATTTCAACCTTCTGAGACTTCATTTGAAGTGCTTTTCAATTTCAGGGTTATTTAGCTCAAATAAATTAGTAAATGCATGACAAATATCAAATGAAGTCAGAAAGGGTTGAAAATTGATGATGTGGCTCTGAATGGTGCATTTTGAACACACAAAAAGCCTGGAGTTAAAAGAAGAACAAGAAAATGAAATGCCTTTCGTAACCGATGAGTTTCCGTCCGAAACTCCGATACTTCGGAAGAGACTGTCCGTTTTGTACACGAAATGCATCCTGCTTTGGTCGTAAGCCTCTCAACTTTTAACACATGCTATGTGGGTGAAATTATGCTACCATGCCAACTTTCAACCTTTTCAGACTTGATTTGAAGTGATTTTGAATTTCAGGGCCATTTAGCTAAAAAAATCAGTAAATGCATGAAAAATATCAAATGAAGTCACATAGGGTTGAAAATTGATGATGTCGCTTTGAATGGTGCATTTTGAACACACAAAAATCCTGGAGTTCAAATAAGTTAATGAACATGAAATGCCTGTTGTAACCGATGAGTTTCCGTTCGAAACCCCAATATTTCGAAAGAGACTGTCCGTTTTGTACGCGAAGTGCATCCTGCTTTTGTCATAACCCTCTCAACTTTATAACAAATGCTATGTGGGTGAAATTATGATACCATGCCAACTTTCAACCTTTTCAGACTTGATTTGAAGTGCTTTTGAATTTTAGGGTCATTTAGCTAAAAAATCGGTAAATGCATGAAAAATATCAAATGAAGTCACATAGGGTTGAAAATTGATGATGTCGCTTTGAATGGTGCATTTTGAACACACAAAAATCCTGGAGTTCAAATAAGTTAAAGAACATGAAATGCCTGTTGTAACCGATGAGTTTCCGTCCGAAACCCCGATATTTCGAAAGAGACTGTCCGTTTTGTACGCGAAGTGCATCCTGCTTTTGCCGTAACCCTCTTAACTTTTTCGCACATGCTATGCAGGTGAAATGATGATAACATGCCAACTTTCAACTTTTTCAGACTTCATTTGAAGTGTTTTTCAATTTCAGGGTCATTTAGCTCAAAAAAACCAGTAAATGCATGAAAAATATCAAATGAAGTCAGAAAGGGTTGAAAATTGATGATGTGGCTTTTAATGGTGCATTTTGAACACACAAAAAGTCTAGAGTTCAAATAAGTCCAACAAAATGAAATGCCATTCGTAACCGATGAGTTTCCATCCGAAACTCCGATACATCGAAAGAGACTGTCCGTTTTGTACGCGAAGTGCATCCTGCTTTTGTCATAACCCTCTCAACTTTATAACAAATGCTATGTGGGTGAAATGATGATACCATGCCAACTTTCAACCTTTTCAGACTTGATTTGAAGTGTTTTCAATTTCAGGGTCATTTAGCTCAAAAAAATCAGTAAATGCATGAAAAATATCAAATGAAGTCAGATAGGGTTGAAAATTGATGATGTCGATTTGAATGGCGCATTTTGAACACACAAAAATCCTAGAGTTCAAATAAGTTAAGGAAAATGAAATGCCTTTTCTAACCGATGAGTTTCCGTCCGAAACCCCGAAACTTCGAAAGAGACTGTCCGTTTTGTACGCGAAGTGCATCCTGCTTTTGTCGTAACCCTCTCAACTTTTTAGCAACATGCTATGAGGGTGAAATGATGATACCAAGCCAAATTTCGACCTTTTGAGACTTCATTTGAAGTGCTTTTCAATTTCAGGGTTATTTAGCTCAAATAAATTAGTAAATGCATGAAAAATATCAAATGAAGTCACAAAGGGTTGAAAATTGATGATGTGGCTCTGAATGGTGCATTTTGAACACACAAAAAGCCTGGAGTTAAAAGAAGAACAAGAAAATGAAATGCCTTTCGTAACCGATGAGTTTTCGTCCGAAACTCCGATACTTCGGAAGAGACTGTCCATTTTGTACACTAAATGCATCCTGCTTTTGTCGTAACCCTCTCAACTTTTTAACACCTGCTATGTGGGTGAAATTATGATACCATGCCAACTTTCAACCTTTTCAGACTTGATTTGAAGTGCTTTTGAATTTTAGGGTCATTTAGCTAAAAAAATCAGTAAATGCATGAAAAATATCAAATGAAGTCACATAGGGTTGAAAATTGATGATGTCGCTTTGAATGGTGCATTTTGAACACACAAAAATCCTGGAGTTCAAATAAGTTAAAGAACATGAAATGCATGTTGTAACCGATGAGTTTCCGTCCGAATCCCCGATATTTCAAAAGAGACTGTCCGTTTTGTACGCGAAGTGCATCCTGCTTTTGCCGTAACCCTCTTAACCTTTTCGCACATGCTATGCAGGTGAAATTATGATAACATGCCAACTTTCAACTTTTTCAGACTTCATTTGAAGTGTTTTTCAATTTCAGGGTCATTTAGCTCAAAAAAACCAGTAAATGCATGAAAAATATCAAATGAAGTCAGAAAGGGTTGAAAATTGATGATGTGGCTTTTAATGGTGCATTTTGAACACACAAAAAGTCTGGAGTTCAAATAAGTCCAACAAAATGAAATGCCATTCGCAACCGATGAGTTTCCATCCGAAACTCCGATACTTCGAAAGAGACTGTCCGTTTTGTACGCGAAGTGCATCCTGCTTTTGTCATAACCCTCTCAACTTTATAACAAATGCTATGTGGGTGAAATGATGATACCATGCCAACTTTCAACCTTTTCAGACTTGATTTGAAGTGCTTTTCAATTTAAGGGTCATTTAGCTCAAAAAAACCAGTAAATGCATGAAAAATATCAAATGAAGTCAGAATGGGTTGAAAATTGATGATGTGGCTTTTAATGGTGCATTTTGAACACACAAAAAGTCTAGAGTTCAAATAAGTCCAACAAAATGAAATGCCATTCGTAACCGATGAGTTTCCATCCGAAACTCCGATACTTCGAAAGAGACTGTCCGTTTTGTACGCGAAGTGCATCCTGCTTTTGTCATAACCCTCTCAACTTTATAACAAATGCTATGTGGGTGAAATGATGATACCATGCCAACTTTCAACCTTTTCAGACTTGATTTGAAGTGCTTTTCAATTCCAGGGTCATTTAGCTCAAAAAAAATCAGTAAATGCATGAAAAATATCAAATGAAGTCAGATAGGGTTGAAAATTGATGATGTGGCTTTGAATGGTGCATTTGGAACACACAAAAAGCCTGGAGTTCAAATAAGTTAAAGAAAATTAAATGCCTTTTGTAACAGATGAGTTTCCCTCCGAAACTCCGATACTTCGAAAGAGACCGTCCGTTTTGTACGCGAAGTGCATCCTCCTTTAGTCGTAACCCTCTCAACTTTTGAACACATGATATGTGGGTGAAATGATGATACCGTGCCAACTTTGAACCTTTTCAGACTTGATTTGAAGTGTTTTCAATTTCAGGGTCATTTAGCTCAAAAAAATCAGTAAATGCATGAAAAATATCAAATGAAGTCAAATAGGGTTGAAAATTGATGATGTCGATTTGAATGGCGCATTTTGAACACACAAAAAGCCTAGAGTTCAAATAAGTTAAAGAAAATGAAATGCCTTTTCTAACCGATGAGTTTCCGTCCGTAACCCCGAAACTTCTAAAGAGACTGTCCGTTTTGTACGCGAAGTGCATCCTGCTTTTGTCCTAACCCTCTCAACTTTTTAGCAACATGCTATGAGGGTGAAATGATGATACCAAGCCAAATTTCGACCTTTTGAGACTTCATTTGAAGTGCTTTTCAATTTCAGGGTTATTTAGCTCAAATAAATTAGTAAATGCATGAAAAATATCAAATGAAGTCACAAAGGGTTGAAAATTGATGATGTGGCTCTGAATGGTGCATTTTGAACACACAAAAAGCCTGGAGTTAAAAGAAGAACAAGAAAATGAAATGCCTTTCGTAACCGATGAGTTTTCGTCCGAAACTCCGATACTTCGGAAGAGACTGTCCATTTTGTACACTAAATGCATCCTGCTTTTGTCGTAACCCTCTCAACTTTTTAACACATGCTATGTGGGTGAAATTATGATACCATGCCAACTTTCAACCTTTTCAGACTTGATTTGAAGTGCTTTTGAATTTTAGGGTCATTTAGCTAAAAAAATCAGTAAATGCATGAAAAATATCAAATGAAGTCACATAGGGTTGAAAATTGATGATGTCGCTTTGAATGGTGCATTTTGAACACACAAAAATCCTGGAGTTCAAATAAGTTAAAGAACATGAAATGCCTGTTGTAACCGATGAGTTTCCGTCCGAAACCCCGATATTTCAAAAGAGACTGTCCGTTTTGTACGCGAAGTGCATCCTGCTTTTGCCGTAACCCTCTTAACTTTTTCGCACATGCTATGCAGGTGAAATTATGATAACATGCCAACTTTAAACTTTTTCAGACTTCATTTGAAGTGTTTTTCAATTTCAGGGTCATTTAGCTCAAAAAAACCAGTAAATGCATGAAAAATATCAAATGAAGTCAGAAAGGGTTGAAAATTGATGATGTGGCTTTTAATGGTGCATTTTGAACACACAAAAAGTCTGGAGTTCAAATAAGTCCAACAAAATGAAATGCCATTCGCAACCGATGAGTTTCCATCCGAAACTCCGATACTTCGAAAGAGACTGTCCGTTTTGTACGCGAAGTGCATCCTGCTTTTGTCATAACCCTCTCAACTTTATAACAAATGCTATGTGGGTGAAATGATGATACCATGCCAACTTTCAACCTTTTCAGACTTGATTTGAAGTGCTTTTCAATTTCAGGGTCATTTAGCTCAAAAAAACCAGTAAATGCATGAAAAATATCAAATGAAGTCAGAAAGGGTTGAAAATTGATGATGTGGCTTTTAATGGTGAATTTTGAACACACAAAAAGTCTAGAGTTCAAATAAGTCCAACAAAATGAAATGCCATTCGTAACCGATGAGTTTCCATCCGAAACTCCGATACTTTGAAAGAGACTGTCCGTTTTGTACACGAAATGCATCCTGCTTTTGTCGTAACCCTCTCAACTTTTTAACACATGCTATGTGGGTGAAATTATGATACCATGCCAACTTTCAACCTTTTCAGACTTGATTTGAAGTGCTTTTGAATTTTAGGGTCATTTAGCTAAAAAAATCAGTAAATGCATGAAAAATATCAAATGAAGTCACATAGGGTTGAAAATTGATGATGTCGCTTTGAATGGTGCATTTTGAACACACAAAAATCCTGGAGTTCAAATAAGTTAAAGAACATGAAATGCCTGTTGTAACCGATGAGTTTCCGTCCGAAACCCCGATATTTCGAAAGAGACTGTCCGTTTTGTACGCGAAGTGCATCCTGCTTTTGCCGTAACCCTCTTAACTTTTTCGCACATGCTATGCAGGGGAAATGATGATAACATGCCAACTTTCAACTTTTTCAGACTTCATTTGAAGTGTTTTTCAATTTCAGGGTCATTTAGCTCAAAAAAACCAGTAAATGCATGAAAAATATCAAATGAAGTCAGAAAGGGTTGAAAATTGATGATGTGGCTTTTAATGGTGCATTTTGAACACACAAAAAGTCTGGACTTCAAATAAGTCCAACAAAATGAAATGCCATTCGTAACCGATGAGTTTCCATCCGAAACTCCGATACTCCGAAAGAGACTGTCCGTTTTGTACGCGAAGTGCATCCTGCTTTTGTCATAACCCTCTCAACTTTATAACAAATGCTATGTGGGTGACATGATGATACCATGCCAAATTTCAACCTTTTCAGACTTGATTTGAAGTGCTTTTCAATTCCAGGGTCATTTAGCTCAAAAAAATCAGTAAATGCATGAAAAATATCAAATGAAGTCAGATAGGGTTGAAAATTGATGATGTGGCTTTGAATGGTGCATTTGGAACACAAAAAAGGCCTACAGTTCAAATAAGTTAAAGAAAATGAAATGCCTCTTGTAACAGATGAGTTTCCGTCCGAAACCCCGATACTTCGAAAGAGACCGTCCGTTTTGTACGCGAAGTGCATCCTGCTTTAGTCGTAACCCTCTCAACTTTTGAACACATGCTATGTGGGTGAAATGATGATACCAAGCCAACTTTGAACCTTTTCAGACTTGATTTGAAGTGTTTTCAATTTCAGGGTCATTTAGCTGGAAAAAAATCAGTAAATGCATGAAAAATATCAAATGAAGTCGGATAGGGTTGAAAATTGATGATGTGGATTTGAATGGTGAATTTTGAACACACAAAAAGCCTAGAGTTCAAATAAGTTAAAGAAAATGAAATGCCTTTTCTAACCGATGAGTTTCCGTCCGAAACACCGAAACTTCGAAAGAGACTGTCCGTTTTGTACGCGAAGTGCATCCTGCTTTTTTCGTAACCCTCTCAACTTTTTAGCAACATGCTATGAGGGTGAAATGATGATACCAAGCCAAATTTCAACCTTTTGAGACTTCATTCGAAGTGCTTTTCAATTTCAGGGGTATTTAGCTCAAATAAATTAGTAAATGCATGAAAAATATCAAATGAAGTCAGAAAGGGTTGAAAATTGATGATGTGGCTCTGAATGGTGCATTTTGAACACACAAAAAGCCTGGAGTTAAAAGAAGAACAAGAAAATGAAATGCCTTTCGTAACCGATGAGTTTCCGTCCGAAACTCCGATACTTCGGAAGAGACTGTCCGTTTTGTACACGAAATGCATCCTGCTTTTGTCGTAACCCTCTCAACTTTTTAACACATGCTATGTGGGTGAAATTATGCTACCATGCCAACTTTCAACCTTTTCAGACTTGATTTGAAGTGCTTTTGAATTTTTGGCTCATTTAGCTAAAAAAATCAGTAAATGCATGAAAAATATCAAATGAAGTCACATAGGGTTGAAAATTGATGATGTCGCTTTGAATGGTGCATTTTGAACACACAAAAATCCTGGAGTTCAAATAAGTTAAAGAACATGAAATGCCTGTTGTAACCGATGAGTTTCCGTCCGAAACCCCGATATTTCAAAAGAGACTGTCCGTTTTGTACGCGAAGTGCATCCTGCTTTTCCCGTAACCCTCTTAACTTTTTCGCACATGCTATGCAGGTGAAATTATGATAACATGCCAACTTTAAACTTTTTCAGACTTCATTTGAAGTGTTTTTCAATTTCAGGGTCATTTAGCTCAAAAAAACCAGTAAATGCATGAAAAATATCAAATGAAGTCAGAAAGGGTTGAAAATTGATGATGTGGCTTTTAATGGTGCATTTTGAACACACAAAAAGTCTGGAGTTCAAATAAGTCCAACAAAATGAAATGCCATTCGCAACCGATGAGTTTCCATCCGAAACTCCGATACTTCGAAAGAGACTGTCCGTTTTGTACGCGAAGTGCATCCTGCTTTTGTCATAACCCTCTCAACTTTATAACAAATGCTATGTGGGTGAAATGATGATACCATGCCAAATTTCAACCTTTTCAGACTTGATTTGAAGTGCTTTTCAATTCCAGGGTCATTTAGCTCAAAAAAATCAGTAAATGCATGACAAATATCAAATGAAGTCAGATAGGGTTGAAAATTGATGATGTGGCTTTGAATGGTGCATTTGGAACACAAAAAAAGCCTACAGTTCAAATAAGTTAAAGAAAATGAAATGCCTCTTGTAACAGATGAGTTTCCGTCCGAAACCCCGATACTTCGAAAGAGACCGTCCGTTTTGTACGCGAAGTGCATCCTGCTTTAGTCGTAACCCTCTCAACTTTTGAACACATGCTATGTGGGTGAAATGATGATACCAAGCCAACTTTGAACCTTTTCAGACTTGATTTGAAGTGTTTTCAATTTCAGGGTCATTTAGCTGGAAAAAAATCAGTAAATGCATGAAAAATATCAAATGAAGTCGGATAGGGTTGAAAATTGATGATGTGGATTTGAATGGTGAATTTTGAACACACAAAAAGCCTAGAGTTCAAATAAGTTAAAGAAAATGAAATGCCTTTTCTAACCGATGAGTTTCCGTCCGAAACACCGAAACTTCGAAAGAGACTGTCCGTTTTGTACGCGAAGTGCATCCTGCTTTTTTCGTAACCCTCTCAACTTTTTAGCAACATGCTATGAGGGTGAAATGATGATACCAAGCCAAATTTCAACCTTTTGAGACTTCATTCGAAGTGCTTTTCAATTTCAGGGTTATTTAGCTCAAATAAATTAGTAAATGCATGAAAAATATCAAATGAAGTCAGAAAGGGTTGAAAATTGATGATGTGGCTCTGAATGGTGCATTTTGAACACACAAAAAGCCTGGAGTTAAAAGAAGAACAAGAAAATGAAATGCCTTTCGTAACCGATGAGTTTCCGTCCGAAACTCCGATACTTCGGAAGAGACTGTCCGTTTTGTACACGAAATGCATCCTGCTTTTGTCGTAACCCTCTCAACTTTTTAACACATGCTATGTGGGTGAAATTATGCTACCATGCCAACTTTCAACCTTTTCAGACTTGATTTGAAGTGCTTTTGAATTTTTGGCTCATTTAGCTAAAAAAATCAGTAAATGCATGAAAAATATCAAATGAAGTCACATAGGGTTGAAAATTGATGATGTCGCTTTGAATGGTGCATTTTGAACACACAAAAATCCTGGAGTTCAAATAAGTTAAAGAACATGAAATGCCTGTTGTAACCGATGAGTTTCCGTCCGAAACCCCGATATTTCAAAAGAGACTGTCCGTTTTGTACGCGAAGTGCATCCTGCTTTTGCCGTAACCCTCTTAACTTTTTCGCACATGCTATGCAGGTGAAATTATGATAACATGCCAACTTTAAACTTTTTTAGACTTCATTTGAAGTGTTTTTCAATTTCAGGGTCATTTAGCTCAAAAAAACCAGTAAATGCATGAAAAATATCAAATGAAGTCAGAAAGGGTTGAAAATTGATGATGTGGCTTTTAATGGTGCATTTTGAACACACAAAAAGTCTGGAGTTCAAATAAGTCCAACAAAATGAAATGCCATTCGCAACCGATGAGTTTCCATCCGAAACTCCGATACTTCGAAAGAGACTGTCCGTTTTGTACGCGAAGTGCATCCTGCTTTTGTCATAACCCTCTCAACTTTATAACAAATGCTATGTGGGTGAAATGATGATACCATGCCAACTTTCAACCTTTTCAGACTTGATTTGAAGTGCTTTTCAATTTCAGGGTCATTTAGCTCAAAAAAACCAGTAAATGCATGAAAAATATCAAATGAAGTCAGAAAGGGTTGAAAATTGATGATGTGGCTTTTAATGGTGCATTTTGAACACACAAAAAGTCTAGAGTTCAAATAAGTCCAACAAAATGAAATGCCATTCGTAACCGATGAGTTTCCATCCGAAACTCCGATACTTCGAAAGAGACTGTCCGTTTTGTACACGAAATGCATCCTGCTTTTGTCGTAACCCTCTCAACTTTTTAACACATGCTATGTGGGTGAAATTATGATACCATGCCAACTTTCAACCTTTTCAGACTTGATTTGAAGTGCTTTTGAATTTTAGGGTCATTTAGCTAAAAAAATCAGTAAATGCATGAAAAATATCAAATGAAGTCACATAGGGTTGAAAATTGATGATGTCGCTTTGAATGGTGCATTTTGAACACACAAAAATCCTGGAGTTCAAATAAGTTAAAGAACATGAAATGCCTGTTGTAACCGATGAGTTTCCGTCCGAAACCCCGATATTTCGAAAGAGACTGTCCGTTTTGTACGCGAAGTGCATCCTGCTTTTGCCGTAACCCTCTTAACTTTTTCGCACATGCTATGCAGGGGAAATGATGATAACATGCCAAGTTTCAACTTTTTCAGACTTCATTTGAAGTGTTTTTCAATTTCAGGGTCATTTAGCTCAAAAAAACCAGTAAATGCATGAAAAATATCAAATGAAGTCAGAAAGGGTTGAAAATTGATGATGTGGCTTTTAATGGTGCATTTTGAACACACAAAAAGTCTGGACTTCAAATAAGTCCAACAAAATGAAATGCCATTCGTAACCGATGAGTTTCCATCCGAAACTCCGATACTCCGAAAGAGACTGTCCGTTTTGTACGCGAAGTGCATCCTGCTTTTGTCATAACCCTCTCAACTTTATAACAAATGCTATGTGGGTGAAATGATGATACCATGCCAAATTTCAACCTTTTCAGACTTGATTTGAAGTGCTTTTCAATTCCAGGGTCATTTAGCTCAAAAAAAATCAGTAAATGCATGAAAAATATCAAATGAAGTCAGATAGGGTTGAAAATTGATGATGTGGCTTTGAATGGTGCATTTGGAACACAAAAAAAGCCTACAGTTCAAATAAGTTAAAGAAAATGAAATGCCTCTTGTAACAGATGAGTTTCCGTCCGAAACCCCGATACTTCGAAAGAGACCGTCCGTTTTGTACGCGAAGTGCATCCTGCTTTAGTCGTAACCCTCTCAACTTTTGAACACATGCTATGTGGGTGAAATGATGATACCAAGCCAACTTTGAACCTTTTCAGACTTGATTTGAAGTGTTTTCAATTTCAGGGTCATTTAGCTGAAAAAAAATCAGTAAATGCATGAAAAATATCAAATGAAGTCGGATAGGGTTGAAAATTGATGATGTGGATTTGAATGGTGAATTTTGAACACACAAAAAGCCTAGAGTTCAAATAAGTTAAAGAAAATGAAATGCCTTTTCTAACCGATGAGTTTCCGTCCGAAACACCGAAACTTCGAAAGAGACTGTCCATTTTGTACGCGAAGTGCATCCTGCTTTTTTCGTAACCCTCTCAACTTTTTAGCAACATGCTATGAGGGTGAAATGATGATACCAAGCCAAATTTCAACCTTTTGAGACTTCATTCGAAGTGCTTTTCAATTTCAGGGTTATTTAGCTCAAATAAATTAGTAAATGCATGAAAAATATCAAATGAAGTCAGAAAGGGTTGAAAATTGATGATGTGGCTCTGAATGGTGCATTTTGAACACACAAAAAGCCTGGAGTTAAAAGAAGAACAAGAAAATGAAATGCCTTTCGTAACCGATGAGTTTCCGTCCGAAACTCCGATACTTCGGAAGAGACTGTCCGTTTTGTACACGAAATGCATCCTTCTTTTGTCGTAACCCTCTCAACTTTTTAACACATGCTATGTGGGTGAAATTATGCTACCATGCCAACTTTTGAACCTTTTCAGACTTGATTTGAAGTGCTTTTGAATTTTTGGCTCATTTAGCTAAAAAAATCAGTAAATGCATGAAAAATATCAAATGAAGTCACATAGGGTTGAAAATTGATGATGTCGCTTTGAATGGTGCATTTTGAACACACAAAAATCCTGGAGTTCAAATAAGTTAAAGAACATGAAATGCCTGTTGTAACCGATGAGTTTCCGTCCGAAACCCCGATATTTCGAAAGAGACTGTGCGTTTTGTACGCGAAGTGCATCCTGCTTTTGCCGTAACCCTCTTAACTTTTTCGCACATGCTATGCAGGTGAAATGATGATAACATGCCAACTTTCAAATTTTTCAGACTTCATTTGAAGTGTTTTTCAATTTCAGGGTCATTTAGCTCAAAAAAAACAGTAAATGCATGAAAAATATCAAATGAAATCAAGAAGGGTTGAAAATTGATGATGTGGCTCTGAATGGTGCATTTTGAACACACAAAAAGCCTGGACTTCAAATATGTTCAAGAAAATGAAATGCCTTTTGTAACCGATGAGTTTCCGTCCGAAACGCTGATACTTCGAAAGAGACTGTCCGTTTTGTACGCGAAGTGCATCGTGCTTTTCTCGTAACCCTCTCAACTTTTTAGCAACATGCTATGTGGGTGAAATGATGATACCATGCCAACTTTCAACCTTTTCAGACTTCATTTGAAGTGCTTTTCAATTTCAGGGTCATTTAGCTCAAATAAATCAGTAAATGCATGAAAAATATCAAATGAATTCAGAAAGGGTTGAAAATTGATGATGTGGCTATGAATGGTGCATTTTGAACACACGAAAAGCCTGGAGTTAAAAGAAGTCCAAGAAAATGAAATGCCTTTCGTAACCGATGAGTTTCCGTCCGAAACTCCGATACTTCGAAAGAGACAGTCCGTTTTGTACGCGAAATTCATCCTGCTTTTGCCGTAACCCTCTTCACTTTTTCGCACATGCTATGCGGGTGAAATGATGATACCATGCCAACTTTCAACTTTTTCAGACTTCATTTGAAGTGCTTTTCAATTTCAGGGTCATTTAGCTCAAAAAAAAAATCAGTAAATGCATGAAAAATATCAAATGAAGTCAGAAAGGGTTGCAAATTGATGATGTGGCTTTTAATGGTGCATTTTGAACACACAAAAAGTCTGGAGTTCAAATAATTCCAAGAAAATGAAATGCCTTTCGTAACCGATGAGTTTCCATCCGAAACTCCGATCCTTCGAAAGAGAGTGTCCGTTTTGTACGCGAAGTGCATCCTGCTTTTGTCGTAACCCTCTCAACTTTTTAACACATGCTATGTGGGTGAAATGATGATACCATGCCAACTTTCAACCTTTTCAGACTTGATTTGAAGTGCTTTTCAATTACAGGGTCATTTAGCTCAAAAAAATCAGTAAATGCGTGAAAAATATCAAATGAAGTCAGAGAGGGTTGAAAATTGATGATGTGGCTTTGAATGGTGCATGTTGAACACACAAAAAGCCTGGACTTCAAATAAGTTAAAGAAAATGAAATGCCTTTTGTAACCGATGAGTTTCCGTCCGAAACCACGATACTTCGAAAGAGACCGTCCGTTTTGTACGCGAAGTGCATCCTGCTTTAGTCGTAACCCTCTCAACTTCTGAACACATGCTATGTGGGTGAAATGATGATACCATGCCAACTTTCAACCTTTTCAGACTTGATTTCAAGTGCTTTTGAATTTCAGGGTCATTTAGCTAAAAAAATCAGTAAACGCATGAAAAATATCAACTGAAGTCAGATAGGGTTGAAAATTGATGATGTGGCTTTGAATGGTGCATTTTGAACATACAAAAATCCTGGAGTTCAAATAAGTTAAAGAACATGAAATGCCTTTTTTAACCGATGAGTTTCCGTCCGAAACCCGGATATTTCGAAAGAGACTGTCCGTTTTGTACGCGAAGTGCATCCTGCTTTTGTCGTAACCCTCTCAACTTTTTAACACATGCTATGTGGGTGAAATGATGATACCATGCCAACTTTCAACCTTTTCAGACTTGATTTGAAGTGCTTTTCAATTTCAGGGTCATTTAGCTCAAAAAAATCAGTAAATGCATGAAAAATATCAAATGAAGTCAGATAGGGTTGAAAATTGATGATGTGGCTTTGAATGGTGCATGTGGAACACACAAAAAGCCTGGACTTCAAATAAGTTAAAGAAAATGAAATGCCTTTTGTAACCGATGAGTTTCCGTCCGAAACCACGATACTTCGAAAGAGACCGTCCGTTTTGTACGCTAAGTGCATCCTGCTTTAGTCGTAACCCTCTCAACTTCTGAACACATGCTATGTGGGTCAAATGATGATACCATGCCAACTTTCAACCTTTTCAGACTTTATTTGAAGTGCTTTTGAATTTCAGGGTCATTTAGCTAAAAAAATCAGTAAATGCATGAAAAATATCAACTGAAGTCAGATAGGGTTGAAAATTGATGATGTGGCTTTGAATGGTGCATTTTGAACAAACAAAAATCCTGGAGTTCAAATAAGTTAAAGAACATGAAATGCCTTTTTTAACCGATGAGTTTCCGTCCGAAACCCGGATATTTCGAAAGATACTGTCCGTTTTGTACGCGAAGTGCATCCTGCTTTTGCTGTAACCCTCTTAACTTTTTCGCACATGCTATGCGGGTGAAATGATGATACCATGCCAACTTTCAACTTTTTCAGACTTCATTTGAAGTGCTTTTCAATTTCAGGGTCATTTAGCTCAAAAAAATCAGTAAATGCATGAAAAATATCAAATGAAGTCAGAAAGGGTTGCAAATTGATGATGTGGCTTTTAATGGTGCATTTTGAACACACAAAAAGTCTGGAGTTCAAATAATTCCAAGAAAATGAAATGCCTTTCGTAACCGATGAGTTTCCATCCGAAACTCCAATACTTCGAAAGAGAGTGTCCGTTTTGTATGCGAAGTGCATCCTGCTTTTGTCGTAACCCTCTCAACTTTTTAACACATGCTATGTGGGTGAAATGATGATACCATGCCAACTTTTAACGTTTTCAGACTTGATTTGAAGTGCTTTTCAATTTCAGGGTCATTTAGCTAAAAAAAATCAGTAAATGCATGAAAAATATCAAATGAAGTCAGATAGGGTTGAAAATTGATGATGTGGCTTTGAATGGTGCATGTTGAACACACAAAAAGCCTGGACTTCAAATAAGTTAACGAAAATGAAATGCCTTTTGTAACCGATGAGTTTCCGTCCGAAACCACGATACTTCGAAAGAGACCGTCCGTTTTGTACGCGAAGTGCATCCTGCTTTAGTCGTCAGCCTCTCAACTTCTGAACACATGCTATGTGGATGAAATGGTGATACCATGCCAACTTTCAACCTTTTCCGACTTGCTTTGAAGTAGTTTTCAATTTCAAGGTCACTTAGCTCAAAAAAATCAGTAGATGCATGAAAAATATCAAGTGAAGTCAGATAGGGTTGAAAATTGATGATGTGGCTTTGAATGGTGCATTTTGAACATACAAAAATCCTGGAGTTCAAATAAGTTAAAGAACATGAAATGCCTTTTGTAACCGATGAGTTTCCGTCCGAAACCCGGATATTTCGAAAGAGACTGTTCGTTTTGTACGCGAAGTGCATCCTGCTTTTGCTGTAACCCTCTTAACTTTTCCGCACATGCTATGCGGGTGAAATGATGATACCATGCCAACTTTCAACTTTTTCAGACTTCATTTGAAGTGCTTTTCAATTCCAGGGTCATTTAGCTCAAAAAAATCAGTAAATGCATGAAAAATATCAAATGAAGTCAGAAAAGGTTGCAAATTGATGATGTGGCTTTTAATGGTGCATTTTGAACACACAGAAAGTCTGGAGTTCAAATAATTCCAAGAAAATGAAATGCCTTTCGTAACCGATGAGTTTCCATCTGAAACTCCGATACTTCGAAAGAGAGTGTCCGTTTTGTACGCGAAGTCCATCCTGCTTTTGTCGTAACCCTCTCAACTTTTTAACACATGCTATGTGGGTGAAATGATGATACCATGCCAACTTTCAACCTTTTCAGACTTGATTTGAAGTGCTTTTCAATTTCAGGGTCATTTAGCTAAAAAAAAATCAGTAAATGCATGAAAAATATCAAATGAAGTCAGATAGGGTTGAAAATTGATGATGTGGCTTTGAATGGTGCATGTTGAACACACAAAAAGCCTGGACTTCAAATAAGTTAACGAAAATGAAATGCCTTTTCTAACCGATGAGTTTCCGTCCGAAACCACGATACTTCGAAAGAGACCGTCCGTTTTGTACGCGAAGTGCATCCTGCTTTAGTCGTCAGCCTCTCAACTTCTGAACACATGCTATGTGGATGAAATGGTGATACCATGCCAACTTTCAACCTTTTCCGTCTTGCTTTGAAGTGTTTTTCAATTTCAAGGTCATTTAGGTAAAAAAAATCAGTAAATGCATGAAAAATATCAAGTGAAGTCAGATAGGGTTGAAAATTGATGATGTGGCTTTGAATGGTGCATTTTGAACATACAAAAATCCTGGAGTTCAAATAAGTTAAAGAACATGAAATGCCTTTTGTAACCGATGAGTTTCCGTCCGAAACCCGGATATTTCGAAAGAGACTGTCCGTTTTGTATGCGAAGTGCATCCTGCTTTTGCTGTAACCCTCTTAACTTTTGCGCACATGCTATGCGGGTGAAATGATGATACCATGCCAACTTTCAACTTTTTCAGACTTCATTTGAAGTGCTTTTCAATTTCAGGGTCATTTAGCTCAAAAAATCAGTAAATGCATGAAAAATGTCAAATGAAGTCAGAAAAGGTTGCAAATTGATGATGTGGCTTTTAATGGTGCATTTTGAACACACAAAAAGTCTGGAGTTCAAATAATTCCAAGAAAATGAAATGCCTTTCGTAACCGATGAGTTTCCATCCGAAACTCCGATACTTCGAAAGAGAGTGTCCGTTTTGTACGCGAAGTGCATCCTGCTTTTGTCGTAACCCTCTCAACTTTTTAACACATGCTATGTGGGTGAAATGATGATACCATGCCAACTTTCAACCTTTTCAGACTTGATTTGAAGTGCTTTTCCATTTCAGGGTCATTTGGCTCAAAAAAATCAGTAAATGCATGAAAAATATCAAATGAAGTGAGATAGGGTTGAAAATTGATGATGTGGCTTTGAATGGTGCATCTTGAACACACAAAAAGCCTGGACTTCAAATAAGTTAAAGAAAATGAAATGCCTTTTGTAACCGATGAGTTTCCGTCCGAAACCACGATACTTCGAAAGAGACCGTCCGTTTTGTACGCGAAGTGCATCCTGCTTTAGTCGTAACCCTCTCAACTTTTGAACACATGCTATGTGGGTGAAATGGTGATACCATGCCAACTTTCAACCTTTTCGACTTGCTTTGAAGTGTTTTTCAATTTCAAGGTCATTTAGCTCAAAAAAATCAGTAAATGCATGAAAAATATCAAATGAAGTCAGATAGGGTTGAAAATTGATGATGTGGATTTCAATGGTGCATTTTGAACAAACAAAAATCCTAGAGTTCAAATAAGTTAAAGAAAATGAAATGCCTTTTCTAACCGATGAGTTTCCGTCCGAAACCCCCAAACCTCGAAAGAGGCTGTCCGTTTTGTACGCGAAGTGCATCCTGCTTTTGTCGTAACCCTCTCAACTTTTTAGCAACATGCTATGTGGGTGAAATGATGATACCATGCCAACTTTCAACCTTTTGAGACTTCATTTGAAATGCTTTTCAATTTCAGGGTCATTTAGCTCAAATAAATCAGTAAATGCATGAAAAATATCAAATGAAGTCAGAAAGGGTTGAAAATTGATGATGCGGCTCTGAATGGTGCATTTTGAACAAACAAAAAGCCTGGAGTTAAAAGAAGTCCAAGAAAATGAAATGCCTTTCGTAACCGATGAGTTTCCGTCCGAAAGTCCGATACTTCGAAAGAGACTGTCCGTTTTGTACGCGAAGTGCATCCTGCTTTTGTCGTAACCCTCTCAACTTTTTAGCACATTCTATGTGGGTGAAATGATGATACCATGCCAACTTTCAATGTTTTGAGACTTCATTTGAAGTGCTTTTCAATTTCAGGGTCATTTAGCTCAAAAAAATCAGTAAATGCGTTAAAAATATCAAATGAAGTCAGAAAGGGTTGAAAATTGATGACGTGGCTTTGAATGGTGCATTTGGAACACACAAAAATCTTGGACTTCAAATAAGTCCAAAAAAATGAAATGCCTTTCGTAACCGATGAGTTTCCGTCCGAAACCACGATACTTCGAAAGAGACTGTCCGTTTTGTACACGAAATGCATCCTGCTTTAGTCGTAACCCTCTCAACTTTTGAACACATGCTATCTGGGTGAAATGATGATACCATGCCAACTTTCAACCTTTTCAGACTTGATTTCAAGTGCTTTTCAATTTCAGGGTCATTTAGCTCAAAAAAAATCAGTAAATGCATGGAAGAATATCAAATGAAGTTAGATAGGGTTGAAAATTGATGATGTGGATTTGAATGGTGCATTTTGAACATACAAAAATCCTGGAGTTCAAATAAGTTAAAGAACATGAAAAGCCTTTTGTAACCGATGAGTTTCCGTTCGAAACCCCGAAACTTTTTAGCAACATGCTATGAGGGTGAAATGATGATACCATGCCAACTTTCAACCTTTTGAGACTTCATTTGAAGTGATTTTCTATTTCAGGGTCATTTAGCTAAAAAAATCAGTAAATGAATGAAAAATATCAAATGAAGTCAGAAAGGGTTGAAAATTGATGATGTGGATTTGAATGGTGCATTTTGAGCACACAAAAATCCTGGAGTTCAAATAAGTCCAAGAAAATGAAATGCCTTTCGTAACCGATGAGTTTCCGTCCGAAACTTCGATACTTTGAAAGAGACTGTCCGTTTTGTACGCGAAGTGCATCTTGATTTTGTCGTAACCCTCTCAACTTTTTAGCACATGCTATGTGGGTGAAATGATGATACCATGGCAACTTTCAACCTTTTTAGACTTCATTTGCAGTGCTTTTCAATTTCAGGGTCATTTAGCTTAAAAAAATCAGTAAATGCATGAAAATATCAAATGAAGTCAGAAAGGGTTGAAAATTGGTGATGTGGATTTTAATGGTGCATTTTGAACACACAAAAAGTCTGGAGTTCAAATAATTCCAAGAAAATGAAATGCCTTTCGTAACCGATGAGTTTCCCTCCGAAACTCCGATACTTCGAAAGAGAGTGTCCGTTTTGTACGCGAAGTGCATCCTGCTTTTGTCGTAACCCACTCAACTTTTTAACACATGCTATTTGGGTGAAATGATGATACCATGCCAACTTTCAACCTTTTCAGACTTGATTTGAAGTGCTTTTCAATTTCAGGGTCATTTAGCTCAAAAAAATCAGTAAATGCATGAAAAATATCAAATGAAGTCAGATAGGGTTGAAAATTGATAATGTGGCTTTGAATGGTGCATGTTGAACACACAAAAAGCCTGGACTTCAAATAAGTTAACGAAAATGAAATGCCTTTTGTAACCGATGAGTTTCCGTCCGAAACCACGATACTTCGAAAGAGACCGTCCGTTTTGTACGCGAAGTGCATCCTGCTTTAGTCGTAACCCTCTCAACTTCTGAACACATGCTATGTGGGTGAAATGATGATACCATGCCAACTTTCAACCTTTTCAGACTTGATTTGAAGTGCTTTTGAATTTCAGGGTCATTTAGCTAAAAAAATCAGTAAATGCATGAAAAATATCAAATGAAGTCAGATAGGGTAGAAAATTGATGATGTGGATTTGAATGGTGCATTTTGAACATACAAAAATCCTGGAGTTCAAATAAGTTAAAGAACATGAAATGCCTTTTTTAACCGATGAGTTTCCGTCCGAAACCCGGATATTTCGAAAGAGACTATCCGTTTTGTACGCGAAGTGCATCCTGCTTTTGCTGTAACCCTCTTAACTTTTTCGCACATGCTATGCGGGTGAAATGATGATACCATGCCAACTTTCAACTTTTTGAGACTTCATTTGAAGTGCTTTTCAATTTCAGGGTCATTTAGCTCAAAAAAATCAGTAAATGCATGAAAAATATCAAATGAAGTCAGAAAGGGTTGCAAATTGATGATGTGGCTTTTAATGGTGCATTTTGAACACACAAAAAGTCTGGAGTTCAAATAATTCCAAGAAAATGAAATGCCTTTCGTAACCGATGAGTTTCCATCCGAAACTCTGATACTTCGAAAGAGAGTGTCCGTTTTGTACGCGAAGTGCATCCTGCTTTTGTCGTAACCCTCTCAACTTTTTAACACATGCTATGTGGGTGAAATGATGATACCATGCCAACTTTCAACCTTTTCAGACTTGATTTGAAGTGCTTTTCAATTTCAGGGTCATTTAGCTCAAAAAAATCAGTAAATGCATGAAAAATATCAAATGAAGTCAGATAGGGTTGAAAATTGATGATGTGGCTTTGAATGGTGCATGTTGAACACACAAAAATCCTGGACTTCAAATAAGTTAAAGAAAATGAAATGCCTTTTGTAACCGATGAGTTTCCGTCCGAAACCACGATACTTCAAAAGAGACCGTCCGTTTTGTACGCGAGGTGCATCCTGCTTTAGTCGTAACCCTCTCAACTTTTGAACACATGCTATGTGGGTGAAATGGTGATACCATGCCAACTTTCAACCTTTTCGACTTGCTTTAAAGTGTTTTTCAATTTCAAGGTCATTTAGCTCAAAAAAATCAGTAAATGCATGAAAAATATCAAATGAAGTCAGATAGGGTTGAAAATTGATGATGTGGATTTGAATGGTGCATTTTGAACACACAAAAATCCTAGAGTTCAAATAAGTTAAAGAAAATGAAATGCCTTTTCTAACCGATGAGTTTCCGTCCGAAACCCCCAAACCTCGAAAGAGACTGTCCGTTTTGTACGCGAAGTGCATCCTGCTTTTGTCGTAACCCTCTCAACTTTTTAGCAACATGCTATGTGGGTGAAATGATGATACCACGCCAACTTTCAACCTTTTGACACTTCATTTGAAGTGCTTTTCAATTTCAGGGTCATTTAGCTCAAATAAATCAGTAAATGCATGAAAAATATCAAATGAAGTCAGAAAGGGTTGAAAATTGATGATGTGGCTCTGAATGGTGCATTTCGAACAAACAAAAAGCCTGGAGTTAAAAGAAGTCCAAGAAAATGAAATGCCTTTCGTAACCGTTGAGTTTCCGTCCGAAACTCCGACACTTCGAAAGAGACTGTCCGTTTTGTACGCGAAGTGCATCCTGCTTTTGTCGTAACCCTCTCAACTTTTTAGCACATTCTATGTGGGTGAAATGATGATACCATGCCAACTTTCTACCTTTTGAGACTTCATTTGAAGTGCTTTTCAACTTCAGGGTCATTTAGCTCAAAAAAATCAGTAAATGCGTTAAAAATATCAAATGAAGTCAGAAAGGATTGAAAATTGATGACGTGGCTTTGAATGGTGCATTTGGAACACACAAAAATCTTGGAGTTCAAATAAGTCCAAAAAAATGAAATGCCTTTCGTAACCGATGAGTTTCCGTCCGAAACCACGATACTTCGAAAGAGACTGTCCGTTTTGTACACGAAATGCATCCTGCTTTAGTCGTAACCCTCTCAACTTTTGAACACATGCTATGTGGGTGAAATGATGATACCATGCCAACTTTCAACCTTTTGAGAATTCATTTGAAGTGCTTTTCAATTTCAGGGTCATTTAGCTCAAAACAAATCAGTAAATGCATGGAAGAATATCAAATGAAGTCAGATAGGGTTGAAAATTGATGATGTGGATTTGAATGGTGCATTTTGAACATACAAAAATCCTGGAGTTCAAATAAGTTAAAGAACATGAAAAGACTTTTGTAACCGATGAGTTTCCGTTCGAAACCCCGAAACTTTTTAGCAACATGCTATGAGGGTGAAATGATGATACCATGCCAACTCTCAACCTTTTGAGACTTCATTTGAAGTGCTTTTCTATTTCAGGGTCATTTAGCTCAAAAAAATCAGTAAATGGATGAAAAATATCAAATGAAGTCAGAAAGGGTTGAAAATTGATGATGTGGATTTGAATGGTGCATTTTGAACACACAAAAATTCTGGAGTTCAAATAAGTCCAAGAAAATGAAATGCCTTTCGTAACCGATGAGTTTCCGTCCGAAACTTCGATACTTTGAAAGAGACTGTCCGTTTTGTACGTGAAGTGCATCCTGCTTTTGTCGTAACCCTCTCAACTTTTTAGCACATGCTATGTGGGTGAAATGATTATACCATGCCACCTTTCAACCTTTTCAGACTTCATTTGATGTGCTTTTCAATTTCAGGGTCATTTAGCTCAAAAAAATCAGTAAATGCATGAAAAATATCAAATGAAGTCAGAAAGGGTTGAAAATTGATGATGTGGCTTTTAATGGTGAATTTTGAACACACAAAAAGCCTGGAGTTCAAATAAGTCCAAGAAAATGAAATGCCTTTCGTAACCGATGAGTTTCTGTCCGAAACTCCGATACTTCGAAAGGGACTATCCGTTTTGTACGCGAAGTGCATCCTGCTTTTGTCGTAACCCTCTCAACTTTTTAGCACATGCTATGTGGGTGAAATGATTATACCATGCCAACTTTCAACTTTTTTAGACTTAATTTGACTTGCTTTTCAATTTCAGGGTCATTTAGCTCAAAAAAATCAGTAAATGCATGAAAAATATCAAATTAAGTCAGAAAGGGTTCAAAATTGTTGACGTGGCTTTTAATGGTGCATTTTGAACACACAAAAAGCCTGGAGTTAAAATAAGTTAAAGAAAATGAAATGCCTTTTTTAACCGATGAGTTTCCGTCCGAAACCTAGATACTTTGAAAGATAATGTCCGTTTTGTACGCGAAGTGCATCTTGATTTTGTCGTAACCCTCTCAACTTTTTAGCACATGCTATGTGGGAGAAATGATGATACCATGGAAACTTTCAACCTTTTCAGACTTCATTTGCAGTGCTTTTCAATTTTAGGGTCATTTAGCTTTACAAAATCAGTAAATGCATGAAAATATCAAATGAAGTCAGAAAGGGTTGAAAATTGGTGATGTGGATTTTAATGGTGCATTTTGAACACACAAAAAGTCTGGAGTTCAAATAACTCCAAGAAAAGGAAATGCCTTTCGTAACCGATGAGTTTCCATCCGAAACTCCGATACTTCGAAAGAGACTATCCGTTTTGTACGCGAAGTGCATCCTGCTTTTGTCGTAACCCTCTCAACTTTTTAACACATGCTATGTGGGCGAAATGATGATACCATGCCAACTTTCAACCTTTTCAGACTTCATTTGAAGTGCTCTTCAATTTCAGGGTCATTTAGGGTAAAAAATCAGTAAATGCATGAAAAATATCAAATGAAGTCAGATAGGGTTGAAAATTGATGATGTGGATTTGAATGGTGCATTTTGAACACACAAAAAGCCTGGAGTTCAAATAAGTTAAAGAAAATGAAATGCCTTTTGTAACCGATGAGTTTCCGTCCGAAACCCCGATACTTCGAAAGAGACTGTCCGTTTTGTATGCGAAGTCCATCCTGCTTTTGTCGTAACCCTCTCAACTTTTTAGCAACATGCTATGTGGGTGAAATGATGATACCATGCCAACTTTCAACCTTTTGAGAATTCATTTGTAGTGCTTTTCCATTTCAGGGTCATTTAGCTCAAAAAATTCAGTAAATGCATGAAAAATATCAAATGAAGTCAGAAAGGGTTGAAAATTGATGATGTGGCTTTAAATGGTGCATTTTGAACACACACAAAGCCTGGACTTCAAATAAGTTAAAGAAAATGAAATGCCTTTTGTAACCGATGAGTTTCCGTCCGAAACCACGATACTTCGAAAGAGACCGTCCGTTTTGTACGCGAAGTGCATCCTGCTTTAGTCGTAACCCTCTCAACTTTTGAACACATGCTATGTGGGTGAAATGGTGATACCATGCCAACTTTCAACCTTTTCGACTTGCTTTGAAGTGTTTTTCAATTTCAAGGTCATTTAGCTCAAAAAAATCAGTAAATGCATGAAAAATATCAAATGAAGTCAGATAGGGTTGAAAATTGATGATGTGGATTTGAATGGTGCATTTTGAACACACAAAAATCCTAGAGTTCAAATAAGTTAAAGAAAACGAAAAGCCTTTTCTAACCAATGAGTTTCCGTCCGAAACCCCCAAACCTCGAAAGAGACTGTCCGTTTTGTACGCGAAGTGCATCCTGCTTTTGTCATAACCCTCTCAACTTTGTAGCAACATGCTATGTGGGTGAAATGATGATACCATGCCAACTTTCAACCTTTTGAGACTTCGTTTGAAGTGCTTTTCAATTTCAGGGTCATTTAGCTCAAAAAATTAAGTAAATGCATGAAAAATATCAAATGAAGTCAGAAAGGGTTGAAAATGGATGATGTGGCTTTTAATGGTGCATTTTGAACACAGAAAAAGTCTGGAGTTCAAATAAGTCCAAGAAAATGAAATGCCTTTCGTAACCGATGAGTTTCCATCCAAAACTCCGATACTTCGAATGAGACCGTCCGTTTTCTATGCAAAGTGCATCCTGCTTTTGCCGTAACCCTGTCAACTTTTTAACACATGCTATGTGGGTGAAATGATGATACCAAGCCAAATTTCAACCTTTTCTGACTCCATTTGAAGTGCTTTTGAATTTCAGGGTCATTTAGCTCAAAAAAAATCAGTAAATGCACGAAAAATATCAAATGAAGTCAGATAGGGTTGAAAATTGATGATGTGGATTTGAATGGTGCATTTTGAACACACAAAAAGCCTGGAGTTCAAATAAGTTAAAGAAAATGAAATGCCTTTTGTAACCGATGAGTTTCCGTCCGAAACACCGAAACTTCGAAACAGACTGTCCGTTTTGCACGCGAAGTGCATCCTGCTTTTGTCGTAACCCTCTCAACTTTTTAGCAACATGCTATGTGGGTGAAATGATGATACCATGCCAACTTTCAACCTTTTGAGAATTTATTTGAAGTGCTTTTCAATTTCAGGGTCATTTAGTTCAAAAATCAGTAAATGCATGAAAAATATCAAATGAAGTCAGAAAGGGTTGAAAATTGATGATGTGGCTTTTAATGGTGCATTTTGAACACAGAAAAAGTCTGGAGTTCAAATAAGTCCAAGAAAATGAAATGCCTTTCGTAACCGATGAGTTTCCATCCGAAACTCCGATACTTCAAAAGAGACTCTCCGTTTTGTACGCGAAGTGCATCCTGCTTTTTTCGTAACGCTCTCAACATTTTAACACATGCTTTGTGGGTGAAATGATGATACCATACCAACTTTCAACCTTTTCAGACTTGGTTTGAAGTGCTTTTCAATTTCAGGGTCATTTAGCTCAAAAAAATCAGTAAATGCATGAAAAATATCAAATGAAGTCAGATAGGGATGAAAATTGATGATGTGGCTTTTAGTAGTGCATTTTCAACACACAAAAAGTCTGGAGTTCAAATAAGTCAAAGAAAATGAAATGCCTTTCGTAACCGATGAGTTTCCATCCGAAACTCCGATACTTCGAAAGAGACTGTCCGTTTTGTACGCGAAGTTCATCCTGCTTTTGTCGTAACCCTCTCAACTCTTTAACACATGCTATCTGGGTGAAATGATGATACCATGCCAACTTTCAACCTTTTCAGACTTCATTTGAAGTGCTTTTCAATTTCAGGGTCATTTAGCTCAAAAAAATCATTAAATGCACGAAAAATATCAAATGAAGTCAGATAGGGTTGAAAATTGATGATGTGGATTTGAATGGTGCATTTTTAACACACAAAAACCCTGGAGTTCAAATAAGTTAAAGAAAATGAAATGCCTTTTGTAACCGATGAGTTTCCGTCCGAAACACCGAAACTTCGAAAGAGACTGTCCGTTTTGTACGCGAAGTGCATCCTGCTTTTGTCGTAACCCTCTCAACTTTTTAGCAACATGCTATGTGGGTGAAATGATGATACCATGCCAACTTTCAACCTTTTGAGAATTCATTTGAAGTGCTTTTCAATTTCAGGGTCATTTAGCTCAAAAAATTAAGCAAATGCATGAAAAATATCAAATGAAGTCAGAAAGGGTTGAAAATTGATGATGTGGCTTTTAATGGTGCATTTTGAACACACAAAAAGTCTGGAGTTCAAATAAGTCCAAGAAAAGGAAATGCCTTTCGTAACCGATGAGTTTCCATCCGAAACTCCGATACTTGGAAAGAGACTATCCGTTTTGTATGCGAAGTGCATCCTGCTTTTGCCGTAACCCTCTGAACTTTTTAACACATGCTATGTGGGTGAAATGATGATACCATGCCAACTTTCAACCTTTTCAGACTTCATTTGAAGTGCTTTTCAATTTCAGGGTCATTTAGCTCAAAAAAATCATTAAATGCACGAAAAATATCAAATGAAGTCAGATAGGGTTGAAAATTGATGATGTGGATTTGAATGGTGAATTTTGAACACACAACAAGCCTAGAGTTCAAATAAGTTAAAGAAAATGAAATGCCTTTTGTAACCGATGAGTTTCCGTCCGAAACACCGAAACTTCGAAAGAGACTGTCCGTTTTGTACGCGAAGTGCATCCTGCTTTTGTCGTAACCCTCTCAACTTTTTAGCAACATGCTATGTGGGTGAAATGATGATACCATGCCAACTTTCAACCTTTTGAGAATTCATTTGAAGTGCTTTTCAATTTCAGGGTCATTTAGCTCAAAAAATTAAGCAAATGCATGAAAAATATCAAATGAAGTCAGAAAGGATTGAAAATTGATGATGTGGCTTTTAATGGTGCATTTTGAACACACAAAAAGTCTGGAGTTCAAATAAGTCCGAGAAAAGGAAATGCCTTTCGTAACCGATGAGTTTCCGTCCGAAACTCCGATACTTCGAAAGAGACTATCCGTTTTGTACGCGAAGTGCATCCATCTTTTGCCGTAACCCTCTGAACTTTTTAACACATGCTATGTGGGTGAAATGATGATACCATGCCAACTTTCAACCTTTTCAGACTTCATTTGAAGTGCTTTTCAATTTCAGGGTCATTTAGCTCAAAAAAATCATTAAATGCACGAAAAATATCAAATGAAGTCAGATAGGGTTGAAAATTGATGATGTGGATTTGAATGGTGCATTTTGAACACACAAAAAGCCTAGAGTTCAAATAAGTTAAAGAAAATGAAATGCCTTTTGTAACCGATGAGTTTCCGTCCGAAACACCGAAACTTCGAAAGAGACTGTCCGTTTTGTACGCGAAGTGCATCCTGCTTTTGTCGTAACCCTCTCAACTTTTTAGAAACATGCTATGTGGGTGAAATGATGATACCATGCCAACTTTCAACCTTTTGAGAATTCATTTGAAGTGCTTTTCAATTTCAGGGTCATTTATCTCAAAAAATTAAGTAAATGCATGAAAAATATCAAATGAAGTCAGAAAGGGTTGAAAATTGATGATGTGGCTCTTAGTGGTGCATTTTGAACACACAAAAAGTCTGGAGTTCAAATAAGTCCAAGAAAATGAAATGCCTTTCGTAACCGATGAGTTTCCATCCGAAACTCCCATACTTCGAATGAGACTGTCCATTTTGTACGCAAAGTGCATCCTGCTTTTGCCGTAACCCTCTCAACTTTTTAACACATGCTATGTGGGTGAAATGATGATACCATGCCAAATTTCAACCTTTTCTGACTTCATTTGAAGTGCTTTTCAATTTCAGGGTCATTTATCTCAAAAAAATCAGTAAATGCACGAAAAATATCAAATGAAGTCACATAGGGTTGAAAATTGATGATGTGGATTTGAATGGTGCATTTTGAACACACAAAACGCCTGGAGTTCAAATAAGTTAAATAAAATGAAATGCCTTTTGTAACCGATGAGTTTCCGTCCGAAACACCGAAACTTCGAAAGAGGCTGTCCGTTTTGTACGCGAAGTGCATCCTGCTTTTGTCGTAACCCTCTCAACTTTTTAGAAACATGCTATGTGGGTGAAATGATGATACCATGCCAACTTTCAACCTTTTGAGAATTCATTTGAAGTGCTTTTCAATTTCAGGGTCATTTAGTTCAAAAATCAGTAAATGCATGAAAAATATCAAATGAAGTCACAAAGGGTTGAAAATTGATGATGTGGCATTTAATGGTGCATTTTGAACACAGAAAAAGTCTGGAGTTCAAATAAGTCCAAGAAAATGAAATGCCTTTCGTAACCGATGAGTTTCCATCCGAAACTCTGATACTTCGAAAGAGACTGTCCGTTTTGTACGCGAAATGCATCCTGCTTTTGTCGTAACCCTCTCAACTTTTTAACACATGCTATGTGGGTGAAATGATGATACCATGCCAACTTTCAACCTTTTCAGACTTGATTTGAAGTGCTTTTCAATTTTAGGGTCATTTAGCTCAAAAAAATCAGTAAATGCATGAAAAATATCAAATGAAGCCAGATAGGGTTGAAAATTGATGATGTGGCCTTGAATAGTGCATTTCGAACACACAAAAAGCCTGGAGTTCAAATAAATTAAAGATGATGAAATGCCTTCTGGAACCGATGAGTTCCCGTCCGAAACCCCGATACTTCGAAAGAGACTGTCCGTTTTGTATGTGAAGTGCATCCTGCTTTAGTCGTAACCCTCTCAACTTTTGAACACATGCTATGTGGGTGAAATGATGATACCATGCCAACTTTCAACCTTTTCACACTTGATTTGAAGTGCTTTTCAATTTCAGGGTCATTTAGCTCAAAAAAATCAGTAAATGCATGAAAAATATCAAATGAAGTCAGATAGGGTTGAAAATTGATGATGTGGATTTGAATGGTGCATTTTTAAAACACAAAAAGCCTAGAGTTCAAATAAGTTAAAGAAAATGAAATGCCTTTTCTAACCGATGAGTTTCCGTCCGAAACCGCGAAACTTCGAAGAGACTGTCCGTTTTGTACGCAAAGTGCATCCTACTTTTGTCGTAACCCTCTCAACTTTTTAGCAACATGCTATAAGGGTGAAATGATGATACCATGCCAACTTTCAACCTTTTGTGACTTCATTTGAAGTGCTTTTCAATTTCAGGGTCATTTAGCTCAAAAAAAATCAGTAAATGCATGAAAAATATCAAATGAAGTCAGAAAGGGTTGAAAATTGATGATGTGGCTTTGAATGGTGCATTTTGAACACACAAAAAGCCTGGAGTTCAAATAAGTCCAAGAAAATGAAATGCCTTTCGTAACCGATGAGTTTCCGTCCGAAAGTCCGATACTTCGAAAGAGACTGTCCGTTTTGTACGCAAAGTGCATCCTGCTTTTGTCGTAAGCCTCTCAACTTTTTAGCAACATGCTATGTGGGTGAAATGATGATACCATGCCAACTTTCAACCTTTTGAGAATTCATTTGAAGTGCTTTTCAATTTCATGGTCATTTAGCTCAAAAAATTAAGTAAATGCATGAAAAATATCAAATGAAGTCAGAAAGGGTTGAAAATTGATGATGTGGCTTTTAATGGTGCATTTTGAACACACAAAAAGCCTGGAGTTCAAATAATTCCAAGAAAATGAAATGCCTTTCGTAACCGATGAGTTTCCGTCCAAAACTCCGATACTTCGAAAGAGACTGTCCGTTTTGTACGCAAAGTGCATCCTACTTTTGTCGTAACCCTCTCAACTTTTTAGCAACATGCTATAAGGGTGAAATGATGATCCCATGCCAAGTTTCAACCTTTTGTGACTTCATTTGAAGTGCTTTTCAATTTCAGGGTCATTTAGCTCAAAAAAAATCACTAAATGCATGAAAAATATCAAATGAAGTCATAAAGGGTTGAAAATTGATGATGTGGATTTGAATGGTGCATTTTGAACACACAAAAAGCCTGGAGTTCAAATAAGTCCAAGAAAATGAAATGCCTTTCGTAACCGATGAGTTTCCGTCCGAAAGTCCGATACTTCGAAAGAGACTGTCCGTTTTGTACGCAAAGTGCATCCTGCTTTTGTCGTCAACCTCTCAACTTTTTAGCAACATGCGATGTGGGTGAAATGATGATAGCATGCCAACTTTCAACCTTTTGAGAATTCATTTGAAGTGCTTTTCAATTTCAGGGTCATTTAGCTCAAAAAATTAAGTAAATACATGAAAAATATCAAATGAAGTCAGAAAGGGTTGAAAATTGATGATGTGGCTTTTAATGGTGCATTTTGAACACACAAAAAGTCTGGAGTTCAAATAAGTCCAAGAAAATGAAATGCCTTTCGTAACCGATGAGTTTCCATCCGAAACTCCGATACTTCGAATGAGACTGTCCGTTTTGTACACAAAGTGCATCCTGCTTTTGCCGTAACCCTCTCAACTTTTTAACACATGCTATGTGGGTGAAATGATGATACCATGCCAAATTTCAACCTTTTCTGACTTCATTTGAAGTGCTTTTCAATTTCAGGGTCATTTAGCTCAAAAAAATCATTAAATGCACGAAAAATATCAAATGAAGTCAGATAGGGTTGAAAATTGATGATGTGGATTTGAATGATGCATTTTGAACACACAAAAAGCCTACAGTTCAAATAAGTTAAAGAAAATGAAATGCCTTTCGTAACCGATGAGTTTCCGTCCGAAACACCGAAACTTCGAAAGAGACTGTCCGTTTTGTACGCGAAGTGCATCCTGCTTTTGTCGTAACCCTCTCAACTTTTTAGCAACATGCTATGTGGGTGAAATGATGATACCATGCCAACTTTCAACCTTTTGAGAATTCATTTGAAGTGCTTTTCAATTTCAGGGTCATTTAGCTCAAAAAATTAAGCAAATGCATGAAAAATATCAAATGAAGTCATAAAGGGTTGAAAATTGATGATGTGGATTTTAATGGTGCATTTTGAACACACAAAAAGTCTGGAGTTCAAATAAGTCCAAGAAAATGAAATGCCTTTCGTAACCGATGAGTTTCCATCCGAAACTCCGATACTTCGAATGAGACTGTCCGTTTTGTACGCAAAGTGCATCCTGCTTTTGCCGTAACCCTCTGAACTTTTTAACACATGCTATGTGGGTGAAATGATGATACCATGCCAACTTTCAACCTTTTCAGACTTCATTTGAAGTGCTTTTCAATTTCAGGGTCATTTAGCTCAAAAAAATCATTAAATGCACGAAAAATATCAAATGAAGTCAGATAGGGTTGAAAATTGATGATGTGGATTTGAATGGTGCATTTTGAACACACAAAAAGCCTAGAGTTCAAATAAGTTAAAGAAAATGAAATGCCTTTTGTAACCGATGAGTTTCCGTCCGAAACACCGAAACTTCGAAAGAGACTGTCCGTTTTGTACGCGAAGTGCATCCTGCTTTTGTCGTAACCCTCTCAACTTTTTAGCAACATGCTATGTGGGTGAAATGGTGATACCATGCCAACTTTCAACCTTTTGAGAATTCATTTGAAGTGCTTTTCAATTTCAGGGTCATTTAGCTCAAAAAATTAAGTAAATGCATGAAAAATATCAAATGAAGTCAGAAAGGGTTGAAAATTGATGATGTGGCTCTTAGTGGTGCATTTTGAACACACAAAAAGTCTGGAGTTCAAATAAGTCCAAGAAAATGAAATGCCTTTCGTAACCGATGAGTTTCCATCCGAAACTCCGATACTTCGAATGAGACTGTCCGTTTTGTACGCAAAGTGCATCCTGCTTTTGCCGTAACCCTCTCAACTTTTTAACACATGCTATGTGGGTGAAATGATGATACCATGCCAAATTTCAACCTTTTCAGACTTCATTTGAAGTGCTTTTCAATTTCAGGGTCATTTAGCTCAAAAAAATCAGTAAATGCACGAAAAATATCAAATGAAGTCACATAGGGTTGAAAATTGATGATGTGGATTTGAATGGTGCATTTTGAACACACAAAACGCCTGGAGTTCAAATAAGTTAAATAAAATGAAATGCCTTTTGTAACCGATGAGTTTCCGTCCGAAACACCGAAACTTCGAAAGAGACTGTCCGTTTTGTACGCGAAGTGCATCCTGCTTTTGTCGTAACCCTCTCAACTTTTTAGAAACATGCTATGTGGGTGAAATGATGATACCATGCCAACTTTCAACCTTTTGAGAATTCATTTGAAGTGCTTTTCAATTTCAGGGTCATTTAGTTCAAAAATCAGTAAATGCATGAAAAATATCAAATGAAGTCACAAAGGGTTGAAAATTGATGATGTGGCATTTAATGTGGCATTTTGAACACAGAAAAAGTCTGGAGGTCAAATAAGTCCAAGAAAATTAAATGCCTTTCGTAACCGATGAGTTTCCATCCGAAACTCTGATACTTCTAAAGAGACTGTCCGTTTTGTACGCGAAGTGCATCCTGCTTTTGTCGTAACCCTCTCAACTTTTTAACACATGCTATGTGGGTGAAATGATGATACCATGCCTACTTTCAACCTTTTCAGACTTGATTTGAAGTGCTTTTCAATTTTAGGGTCATTTAGCTCAAAAAAATCAGTAAATGCATGAAAAATATCAAATGAAGTCAGATAGGGTTGAAAATTGATGATGTGGCCTTGAATGGTGCATTTCGAACACACAAAAAGCCTGGAGTTCAAATAAGTTAAAGAAAATGAAATGCCTTCTGGAACCGATGAGTTCCCGTCCGAAACCCCGATACTTCGAAAGAGACTGTCCGTTTTGTATGTGATGTGCATCCTGCTTTAGTCGTAACCCTCTCAACTTTTGAACACATGCTATGTGGGTGAAATGATGATACCGTGCCAACTTTCAACCTTTTCGGACTTGATTTGAAGTGCTTTTCAATTTCAGGGTCATTTAGCTCAAAAAAATCAGTAAATGCATGAAAAATATCAAATGAAGTCAGATAGGGTTGAAAATTGATGATGTGGATTTGAATGGTGCATTTTTAAAACACAAAAAGCCTAGAGTTCAAATAAGTTAAAGAAAATGAAATGCCTTTTCTAACCGATGAGTTTCCGTCCGAAACCCCGAAACTTCGAAGAGACTGTCCGTTTTGTACGCAAAGTGCATCCTACTTTTGTCGTAACCCTCTCAGCTTTTTAGCAACATGCTATAAGGGTGAAATGATGATACCATGACAACTTTCAACCTTTTGTGACTTCATTTGAAGTGCTTTTCAATTTCAGGGTCATTTAGCTCAAAAAAAATCAGTAAATGCATGAAAAATATGAAATGAAGTCAGAAAGGGTTGAAAATTGATGATGTGGCTTTGAATGGTGCATTTTGAACACACAAAAAGCCTGGAGTTCAAATAAGTCCAAGAAAATGAAATGCCTTTCGTAACCGATGAGTTTCCGTCCGAAAGTCCGATACTTCGAAAGAGACTGTCCGTTTTGTACGCAAAGTGCATCCTGCTTTTGTCGTAAGCCTCTCAACTTTTTAGCAACATGCTATGTGGGTGAAATGATGATACCATGCCAACTTTCAACCTTTTGAGAATTCATTTGAAGTGCTTTTCAATTTCAGGGTCATTTAGCTCAAAAAATTAAGTAAATGCATGAAAAATATCAAATGAAGTCAGAAAGGGTTGAAAATTGATGATGTGGCTTTTAATGGTGCATTTTGAACACACAAAAAGCCTGGAGTTCAAATAAGTCCAAGAAAATGATATGCCTTTCGTAACCGATGAGTTTCCATCCGAAACTCCGATACTTCGAATGAGACTGTCCGTTTTGTACGCAAAGTGCATCCTACTTTTGTCGTAACCCTCTCAACTTTTTAGCACAAGCTATGTGGGTGAAACGATTCTACCATGCAAACTTTCAACTTTTTCAGACTTCATTTGACGTGCTTTTCAATTTCAGGGTCATTTAGCTCAAAAAAAAATCAGTAAATGCATGAAAAATATCAAATGATGTCAGAAAGGGTTCAAAATTGATGATGTGGCTTTGAATGGTGCATTTTGAGCACACAAAAAGCCTGGAGTTCAAATAAGTCCAAGAAAATGAAATGCCTTTCGTAACCGATGAGTTTCCATCCGAAACCCCGATACTTCGAAAGAGACTGTCAGTTTTGTACGCGAAGTGCATCCTGCTTTTGTCGTAACCCTCTCAAATTATGAACACATGCTATGTGGGTGAAATGATGATACCATGCCAACTTTCAACCTTTTCAGACTTGATTTGAAGTGCTTTTCAATTTCAGGGTCATTTAGCTCAAAAAAATCAGTAAATGCACGAAAAATATCAAATGAAGTCAGATAGGGTTGAAAATTGATGATGTGGATTTGAATGGTGCATTTTGAACACACAAACAGCCCTGAGTTCAAATAACTTAAAGAAAATGAAATGCCTTTTGTAACCGATGAGTTTCTGTCCGAAACACCGAAACTTAGAAAGAGACTGTCCGTTTTGTATGCGAAGTGCATCCTGCTTTTGTCGTAACCCTCTCAACTTTTTAGCAACATGCTATGTGGGCGAAATGATGATACCATGCCAACTTTCAACCTTTTGAGATTTCATTTGAAGTGCTTTTCAATTTCAGGGTCATTTAGTTCAAAAAACAGTAAATGCATGAAAAATATCAAATGAAGTCAGAAAGGGTTGAAAATTGATGCTGTGGCATTTAATGGTGCATTTTGAACACAGAAAAAGTCTGGAGTTCAAATAAGTCCAAGAAAATGAAATGCCTTTCGTAACCGATGAGTTTCCATCCGAAACTCACATACATCGAAAGAGACTGTCCGTTTTGTACGCGAAGGGCATCCTGCGTTTGTCGTAACCCTCTCAACTTTTTAACACATGCTATGTGGGTGAAATGATGATACCATGCCAAATTTCAACCTTTTCAGACTTCATTTGAAGTGCTTTTCAATTTCAGGGTCATTTAGCTCAAAATATCAAATGAAGTCAGATAGGGTTGAAAATTGATGATGTGGATTTGAATGGTGAATTTTGACCAGACAAAAATCCTGGAGTTCAAATAAGTTAAAGAAAATGAAATGCCTTTTGTAACCGATGAGTTTCCCTCCGAAACCCCGATACTTCGAAAGAGACTGTCCGTTTTGTACGCGAAGTGCATCCTGCTTTTGTCGTAACCCTCTCAAATTTTGAACACATGCTCTGTGGGTGAAATAATGATACCTTGCCAACTTTCAACCTTTTCAGACTTGATTTGAAGTGCTTTTCAATTTCAGGGTCATTTAGCTCAAAAAAATCAGTAAATGCATGAAAAATATGAAATGAAGTCAGATAGGGTTGAAAATAGATGATGTGGATTTGAATGGTGCATTTTGAACACACAAAAAGCCCTGAGTTCAAATAAGTTAAAGAAAATGAAATGCCTTTTGTAACCGATGAGTTTCCGTCCGAAACACCGAAACTTCGAAAGAGACTGTCCGTTTTGTATGCGAAGTGCATCCTGCTTTTGTCGTAACCCTCTCAACTTTTTAGCAACATGCTATGTGGGCGAAATGATGATACCATGCCAACTTTCAACCTTTTGAGAATTCATTTGAAGTGCTTTTCAATTTCAGGGTCATTTAGCTCAAAAAATTTAGTAAATGCATGAAAAATATCAAATGAAGTCAGAAAAGGTTGAAAATTGATGATGTGGCTTTTAATGGTGCATTTTGAACACACAAAAAGTCTGGAGTTCAAATAAGTCCAAGAAAATGAAATGCCTTTCGTAACCGATGAGTTTCCATCCGAAACTCCGATACTTCGAATGAGACTGTCCGTTGTGTACGCGAAGTGCATCCTGCTTTTGTCGTAACCCTCTCAACTTTTTAGCACAAGCTATGTGGGTGAAATGATTCTACCATGCAAACTTTCAACTTTTTCAGACTTCATTTGACGTGCTTTTCAATTTCAGGGTCATTTAGCTCAAAAAAAATCAGTAAATGCATGAAAAATATCAAATGAAGTCAGAAAGGGTTGAAAATTGATGATGTGGCTTTTAATGGTGCATTTTGAACACACAAAAAGCCTTGAGTTCAAATAAGTCCAAGAAAATTAAATGCCTTTCGTAACCGATGAGTTTCCATCCAAAACCCCGATACTTCGAAAGAGACTGTCCGTTTTGTACGCGAAGTGCATCCTGCTTTTGTCGTAACCCTCTCAACTTTTTAGCAACAAGCTATGTGGGTGAAATGATGATACCATGCCAATTTCAACCTTTTGAGAACTCATTTGAAGTGCTTTTCAATTTCAGGGTCATTTAGCTCAAAAAATTCAGTAAATGCATGAAAAATATCAAATGAAGTCAGAAAAGGTTGAAAATTGATGATGTGGCTTTTAATGGTGCATTTTGAACACACAAAAAGTCTGGAGTTCAAATAAGTCCAAGAAAATGATATGCCTTTCGTAACCGATGAGTTTCCATCCGAAACTCCGATACTTCGAATGAGACTGTCCGTTGTGTACGCGAAGTGCATCCTGCTTTTGCCATAACCGTCTCAACTTTTTAGCACAAGCTATGTGGGTGAAACGATTCTACCATGCAAACTTTCAACTTTTTCAGACTTCATTTGACGTGCTTTTCAATTTCAGGGTCATTTAGCTCAAAAAAATCAGTAAATGCATGAAAAATATCAAATGAAGTCAGAAAGGGTTGAAAATTGATGATGTGGCTTTTAATGGTGCATTTTGAACACACAAAAAGCCTGGAGTTCAAATAAGTCCAAGAAAATGAAATGCCTTTCGTAACCGATGAGTTTCCATCCAAAACCCCGATACTTCGAAAGAGACTGTCCGTTTTGTACGCGAAGTGCATCCTGCTTTTGTCGTAACCCTCTCAAATTTTGAACACATGCTATGTGGGTGAAATGATGATACCATGCCAACTTTCAACCTTTTCAGACTTGATTTGAAGTACTTTTCAATTTCAGGGTCATTTAGCTCAAAAAAATCAGTAAATGCACGAAAAATATCAAATGAAGTCAGATAGGGTTGAAAATTGATGATGTGGATTTGAATGGTGCATTTTGAACACACAAACAGCCCTGAGTTCAAATAAGTTAAAGAAAATGAAATGCCTTTTGTAACCGATGAGTTTCTGTCCGAAACACCGAAACATAGAAAGAGACTGTCCGTTTTGTATGCGAAGTGCATCCTGCTTTTGTCGTAACCCTCTCAACTTTTTAGCAACATGCTATGTGGGCGAAATGATGATACCATGCCAACTTTGAACCTTTTGAGATTTCATTTGAAGTGCTTTTCAATTTCAGGGTCATTTAGTTCAAAAAATAGTAAATGCATGAAAAATATCAAATGAAGTCAGAAAGGGTTGAAAATTGATGTTGTGGCATTTAATGGTGCATTTTGAACACAGAAAAAGTCTGGAGTTCAAATAAGTCCAAGAAAATGAAATGCCTTTCGTAACCGATGAGTTTCCATCCGAAACTCACATACATCGAAAGAGACTGTCCGTTTTGTACGCGAAGGGCATCCTGCGTTTGTCGTAACCCTCTCAACTTTTTAACACATGCTATGTGGGTGAAGTGATGATACCATGCCAAATTTCAACCTTTTCAGACTTCATTTGAAGTG
Organism: Hordeum marinum; assembly: GCA_022496015.1. Taxonomy (NCBI): domain Eukaryota; kingdom Viridiplantae; phylum Streptophyta; class Magnoliopsida; order Poales; family Poaceae; genus Hordeum; species Hordeum marinum. The sequence goes on from CM039678.1 coordinate 562,457,270, forward strand.
CTTTTCAATTTCAGGGTCATTTAGCTCAAAATATCAAATGAAGTCAGATAGGGTTGAAAATTGATGGTGTGGATTTGAATGGTGCATTTTGACCAGACAAAAATCCTGGAGTTCAAATAAGTTAAAGAAAATGAAATTCCTTTTGTAACCGATGAGTTTCCGTCCGAAACACCGATACTTCGGAAGAGACTGTCTGTTTTGTACGCGAAGTGCATCCTTCTTTAGTCGTACCCCTCTCAACTTTTGAACCCATGCTATGTGGGTGAAATGATGATACCATGCCAACTTTCAACCTTTTCAGACTTGATTTGAAGTGCTTTTCAATTTCAGGGTCATTTAGCTCAAAAAAATCAGTAAATGCATGAAAAATATCAAATGAAGTCAGATAGGGTTGAAAATTGATGATGTGGATTTTAATGCTGCATTTTTAACACACAAAAATCTTAGAGTTCAAATAATTAAGGAAAATGAAATGCCTTTTCTAACCGATGAGTTTCCGTCCGAAACCCCGAAACTTTGAAAGAGACTGTCCGTTTTGTACGCGAAGTGCATCCTGCTTTTGTGCTAACCCTCTCAACTTTTTAGCAACATGCTATGTGTGTGAAATGATTACACCATGCCGACTTTCAACCTTTTGAGACTTCATTTGAAGTGCTTTTCAATTTCAGGGTCATTTACCTAAAAAAATGAGTATATGCATGAAAAATATCAAATGAAGTCAGAAAGGGTTGAAAATTGATGATTTGGCTTTGAATGGTGCATTTTGAACACACAAAAAGCTTGGAGTTCAAATAAGTCCAAGAAAATGAAATGCCTTTCGTAACCGATGAGTTTCCGTCCGAAACTCCGATACTTCGAAAGAGACTGTCCGTTTTTTATGCGAAGTGCATCCTGCTTTTGTCGTAACCCTCTCAAATTTTGAACACATGCTATGTGGGTGAAATGATGATACCATGCCAACTATCAACCTTTTCAGACTTCATTTGAAGTGCTTTTCAATTTCAGGGTCATTTAGCTCAAAAAAATCAGTAAATGCACGAAAAATATCAAATGAAGTCAGATAGGGTTGAAAATTGATGATGTGGATTTGAATGGTGCATTTTGAACACACAAAAAGCCTGGAGTTCAAATAAGTTAAAGAAAATGAAATGCCTTTTGTAACCGATGAGTTTCCGTCCGAAACACCGACACTTCGACACAGACTGTCCGTTTTGTACGCGAAGTGCATCCTGTTTTTGTCGTAACCCTCTCAACTTTTTAGCAACATGCTATATGGGTGAAATGATGATACCATGCCAACTTTCAACCTTTTGAGAACTCATTTGAAGTGCTTTTCAATTTCAGGGTCATTTAGCTCAAAAAATTCAGTAAATGCATGAAAAATATCAAATGAAGTCAGAAAAGGTTGCAAATTGATGATGTGGCTTTTAATGGTGCATTTTGAACACACAAAAAGTCTGGAGTTCAAATAAGTCCAAGAAAATGAAATGCCTTTCGTAACCGATGAGTTTCCATCCGAAACTCCGATACTTCGAATGAGACTGTCCGTTATGTACGCGAAGTGCATCCTGCTTTTGCCGTAACCCTCTCAACTTTTTAGCACATGCTATGTGGGTGAAATGATTCTACCATGCAAACTTTCAACTTTTTCAGACTTCATTTGAGGTGCTTTTCAATTTCAGGGTCATTTTGCTCAAAAAAAATCAGTAAATGCATGAAAAATATCAAATGAAGTCAGAAAGGGTTGAAAATTGATGATGTGGCTTTTAATGGTGCATTTTGAACACACAAAAAGCCTGGAGTTCAAATAAGTCCAAGAAAATGAAATGCCTTTCGTAACCGATGAGTTTCCATCCGAAACCCCGATACTTCGAAAGAGACTGTCCGTTTTGTACGCGAAGTGCATCCTGCTTTTGTCGTAACCCTCTCAAATTTTGAACACATGCTATGTGGGTGAAATTATGATACCATGCCAACTTTCAACCTTTTCAGACTTTATTTGAAGTGCTTTTCAATTTGAGGGTCATTTGGCTCAAAAAAATCAGTAAATGCATGAAAATACCAAATGAAGTCAGATAGGGTTGAAAATTGATGATGTGGATTTGAATGGTGCATTTTGAACACACAAAAAGCCCTGACTTCAAATAAGTTAAAGAAAATGAAATGCCTTTTGTAACCGATGAGTTTCCGTCCGAAACACCAAAACTTAGAAAGAGATTGTCCGTTTTGTATGCGAAGTGCATCCTGCTTTTGTCGTAACCCTCTCAACTTTTTAGCAACATGCTATGTGGCCGAAATGATGATACCATGCCAACTTTCAACCTTTTGAGAATTCATTTGAAGTGCTTTTCAATTTCAGGGTCATTTACTTCAAAAAACAGTAAATGCATGAAAAATATCAAATGAAGTCAGAAAGGGTTGAAAATTGATGCTGTGGCATTTAATGGTCCATTTTGAACACAGAAAAAGTCTGGAGTTCAAATAAGTCCAAGAAAATGAAATGCCTTTCGTAACCGATGAGTTTCCATCCGAAACTCAGATACTTCGAAAGAGACTGTCCGTTTTGTACGCGAAGTGCATCCTGCGTTTGTCGTAACCCTCTCAACTTTTTAACACATGCTATGTGGGTGAAATGATGATACCATGCCAACTTTCAACCTTTTCAGACTTCATTTGAAGGGCTTTTCAATTTCAGGGTCATTTAGCTCAAAAAAATCACTAAATGCACGAAAAATATCAAATGAAGTCAGATAGGGTTGAAAATTGATGATGTGGATTTGAATGGTGCATTTTGACCACACAAAAAGCCTGGAGTTCAAATAATTTAAAGAAAATGAAATGCCTTTTGTAACCGATGAGTTTCCGTCCGAAACACCGATACTTCGAAAGAGACTGTCTGTTTTGTACGCGAAGTGCATCCTTCTTTAGTCGTACCCCTCTCAACTATTGAACCCATGCGATGTGGGTGAAATGATGATACCATGCCAACTTTCAACCTTTTCAGAATAGATTTGAAGTGCTTTTCAATTTCAGGGTCATTTAGTTCAAAAAACAGTAAATGCATGAAAAATATCAAATGAAGTCAGAAGGGTTGAAAATTGATGTTGTGGCATTTAATAGTGCATTTTGAACACAGAAAAAGTCTGGAGTTCAAATAAGTCCAAGAAAATGAAATGCCTTTCGTAACCGATGAGTTTCCATCCGAAACTCACATACACCGAAAGAGACTGTCCGTTTTGTACGCGAAGGGCATCCTGCGTTTGTCGTAACCCTCTCAACTTTTTAACACATGCTATGTGGGTGAAATGATGATACCATGCCAAATTTCAACCTTTTCAGACTTCATTTGAAGTGCTTTTCAATTTCAGGGTCATTTAGCTCAAAATATCAAATGAAGTCAGATAGGGTTGAAAATTGATGATGTGGATTTGAATGGTGCATTTTGACCAGACAAAAATCCTGGAGTTCAAATAAGTTAAAGAAAATGAAATGCCTTTTGTAACCGATGAGTTTCCGTCCGAAACACCGATACTTCGAAAGAGACTGTCTGTTTTGTACGCGAAGTGCATCCTTCTTTAGTCGTACCCCTCTCAACTTTTGAACCCATGCTATGTGGGTGAAATGATGATACCATGCCAACTTTCAACCTTTTCAGACTTGATTTGAAGTGCTTTTCAATTTCAGGGTCATTTAGCTCAAAAAAATCAGTAAATGCATGAAAAATATCAAATGAAGTCAGATAGGGTTGAAAATTGATGATGTGGATTTGAATGCTGCATTTTTAACACACAAAAATCTTAGTGTTCAAATAATTAAGGAAAATGAAATGCCTTTTGTAACCGATGAGTTTCCGTCCGAAACACCGAAACTTCGACACAGACTGTCCGTTTTGTACGCGAAGTGCATCCTGCTTTTGTCGTAACCCTCTCAACTTTTTAGCAACATGCTATATGGGTGAAATGATGATACCATGCCAACTTTCAACCTTTTGAGAACTCATTTGAAGTGCTTTTCAATTTCAGGGTCATTTAGCTCAAAAAATTCAGTAAATGCATGAAAAATATCAAATGAAGTCAGACAAGGTTGCAAATTGATGATGTGGCTTTTAATGGTGCATTTTGAACACACAAAAAGTCTGGAGTTCAAATAAGTCCAAGAAAATGAAATGCCTTTCGTAACCGATGAGTTTCCATCCGAAACTCCGATACTTCGAATGAGACTGTCCGTTGTGTACGCGAAGTGCATCCTGCTTTTGCCGTAACCCTCTCAACTTTTTAGCACATGCTATGTGGGTGAAATGATTCTAGCATGCAAACTTTCAACTTTTTCAGACTTCATTTGAGGTGCTTTTCAATTTCAGGGTCATTTTGCTCAAAAAAAATCAGTAAATGCATGAAAAATATCAAATGAAGTCAGAAAGGGTTGAAAATTGATGATGTGGCTTTTAATGGTGCATTTTGAACACACAAAAAGCCTGGAGTTCAAATAAGTCCAAGAAAATGAAATGCCTTTCGTAACCGATGAGTTTCCATCCGAAACCCCGATACTTCGAAAGAGACTGTCCGTTTTGTACGCGAAGTGCATCCTGCTTTTGTCGTAACCCTCTCAAATTTTGAACACATGCTATGTGGGTGAAATTATGATACCATGCCAACTTTCAACCTTTTCAGACTTTATTTGAAGTGCTTTTCAATTTGAGGGTCATTTGGCTCAAAAAAAATCAGTAAATGCATGAAAATACCAAATGAAGTCAGATAGGGTTGAAAATTGATGATGTGGATTTGAATGGTGCATTTTGAACACACAAAAAGCCCTGACTTCAAATAAGTTAAAGAAAATGAAATGCCTTTTGTAACCGATGAGTTTCCGTCCGAAACACCGAAACTTAGAAAGAGATTGTCCGTTTTGTATGCGAAGTGCATCCTGCTTTTGTCGTAACCCTCTCAACTTTTTAGCAACATGCTATGTGGCCGAAATGATGATACCATGCCAACTTTCAACCTTTTGAGAATTCATTTGAAGTGCTTTTCAATTTCAGGGTCATTTACTTCAAAAAACAGTAAATGCATGAAAAATATCAAATGAAGTCAGAAAGGGTTGAAAATTGATGCTGTGGCATTTAATGGTGCATTTTGAACACAGAAAAAGTCTGGAGTTCAAATAAGTCCAAGAAAATGAAATGCCTTTCGTAGCCGATGAGTTTCCATCCGAAACTCAGATACTTCGAAAGAGACTGTCCGTTTTGTACGCGAAGTGCATCCTGCGTTTGTCGTAACCCTCTCAACTTTTTAACACATGCTATGTGGGTGAAATGATGATACCATGCCAACTTTCAACCTTTTCAGACTTCATTTGAAGGGCTTTTCAATTTCAGGGTCATTTAGCTCAAAAAAATCACTAAATGCACGAAAAATATCAAATGAAGTCAGATAGGGTTGAAAATTGATGATGTGGATTTGAATGGTGCATTTTGACCACACAAAAAGCCTGGAGTTCAAATAAGTTAAAGAAAATGAAATGCCTTTTGTAACCGATGAGTTTCCGTCCGAAACACCGATACTTCGAAAGAGACTATCTGTTTTGTACGCGAAGTGCATCCTTCTTTAGTCGTACCCCTCTCAACTATTGAACCCATGCGATGTGGGTGAAATGATGATACCATGCCAACTTTCAACCTTTACAGAATAGATTTGAAGTGCTTTTCAATTTCAGGGTCACTTAGCTCAAAAAAATCAGTAAATGCATGAAAAATATCAAATGAAGTCAGATAGGGTTGAAAATTGATGATGTGGATTTGAATGCTGCATTTTTAACACACAAAAATCTTAGAGTTCAAATAAGTTAAAGAAAATGAAATGCCTTTTCTAACCGATGAGTTTCTGTCCAAAACCCCGAAACTTCAAAAGAGATTGTCCGTTTTGTACGCGAAGTGCATCCTGCTTTTGTGCTAACCCTCTCAACTTTTTAGAAACATGCTATGTGGGTGAAATGATTACACCATGCCGACTTTCAACCTTTTGAGACTTCATTTGAAGTGCTTTTCAATTTCAGGGTCATTTACCTAAAAAAAATGAGTAAATGCATGAAAAATATCAAATGAAGTCAGAAAGGGTTGAAAATTGATGATGTGGCTTTGAATGGTGCATTTTGAACACACAAAAAGCTTGGAGTTCAAATAAGTCCAAGAAAATGAAATGCCTTTCGTAACCGATGAGTTTCCGTCCGAAACTCCGATACTTCGAAAGAGACTGTCCGTTTTGTACGCGAAGTGCATCCTGCTTTTGTCGTAACCCTCTCAAATTTTGAACACATGCTATGTGGGTGAAAGGATGATACCATGCCAACTTTCAACCTTTTCAGACTTGATTTGAAGTGCTTTTCAATTTCAGGGTCATTTAGCTCAAAAAATCAGTAAATGCATGAAAATATCAAATGAAGTCAGATAGGGTTGAAAATTAATGATGTGGATTTGAATGATGCATTTTCAACACACAAAAAGCCTGGAGTTCAAATAAGTTAAAGAAAATGAAATGCCTTTTGTAACCGATGAGTTTCCGTCCGAAACACCGATACTTCGAAAGAGACTATCTGTTTTGTACGCGAAGTGCATCCTGCTTTTGTCGTAACCCTCTCAAATTTTGAAAACATGCTATGTGGGTGAAATGATGATACCATGCCAACTATCAACCTTTTCAGACTTCATTTCAAGTGCTTTTCAATTTCAGGGTCATTTAGCTCAAAAAAATCAGTAAATGCACGAAAAATATCAAATGAAGTCAGATAGGGTTGAAAATTGATGATGTGGATTTGAATGGTGCATTTTTAACACACAAAAAGCCTGGAGTTCAAATAAGTTAAAGAAAATGAAATGCCTTTTGTAACCGATGAGTTTCCGTCCGAAACACCGAAACTTCGACACAGACTGTCTGTTTTGTACGCGAAGTGCATCCTGCTTTTGTCCTAACCCTCTCAACTTTTTAGCAACATGCTATGTGGGTGAAATTATGATACCATGCCAACTTTCAACCTTTTGAGAACTCATTTGAAGTGCTTTTCAATTTCAGGGTCATTTAGCTCAAAAAATTCAGTAAATGCATGAAAATTATCAAATGAAGTCAGAAAAGGTTGCAAATTGATGATGTGGCTTTTAATGGTGCATTTTGAACACACAAAAAGTCTGGAGTTCAAATAAGTCCAAGAAAATGAAATGCCTTTCGTAACCGATGAGTTTCCATCCGAAACTCCGATACTTCGAATGAGACTGTCCGTTGTGTACGCGAAGTGCATCCTGCTTTTGCCGTAACCCTCTCAACTTTTTAGCACATGCTATGTGGGTGAAATGATTCTACCATGCCAACTTTCAACTTTTTCAGACTTCATTTGACGTGCTTTTCAATTTCAGGGTCATTTAGCTCAAAAAAATCAGTAAATGCATGAAAATATCAAATGAAGTCAGAAAGGGTTGAAAATTGATGATGTGGCTTTTAATGGTGCATTTTGAACACACAAAAAGCCTGGAGTTCAAATAAGTCCAAGAAAATGAAATGCCTTTCGTAACCGATGAGTTTCCATCCGAAACCCCGATACTTCGAAAGAGACTGTCCGTTTTGTACGCGAAGTGCATCCTGCTTTTGTCGTAACCCTCTCAAATTTTGAACACATGCTATGTGGGTGAAATTATGATACCATGCCAACTTTCAACCTTTTCAGACTTTATTTGAAGTGCTTTTCAATTTGAGGGTCATTTGGCTCAAAAAAAATCAGTAAATGCATGAAAATACCAAATGAAGTCAGATAGGGTTGAAAATTGATGATGTGGATTTGAATGGTGCATTTTGAACACACAAAAAGCCCTGACTTCAAATAAGTTAAAGAAAATGAAATGCCTTTTGTAACCGATGAGTTTCCGTCCGAAACACCGAAACTTAGAAAGAGATTGTCCGTTTTGTATGCGAAGTGCATCCTGCTTTTGTCGTAACCCTCTCAACTTTTTAGCAACATGCTATGTGGCCGAAATGATGATACCATGCCAACTTTCAACCTTTTGAGAATTCATTTGAAGTGCTTTTCAATTTCAGGGTCATTTACTTCAAAAAACAGTAAATGCATGAAAAATATCAAATGAAGTCAGAAAGGGTTGAAAATTGATGCTGTGGCATTTAATGGTGCATTTTGAACACAGAAAAAGTCTGGAGTTCAAATAAGTCCAAGAAAATGAAATGCCTTTCGTAGCCGATGAGTTTCCATCCGAAACTCAGATACTTCGAAAGAGACTGTCCGTTTTGTACGCGAAGTGCATCCTGCGTTTGTCGTAACCCTCTCAACTTTTTAACACATGCTATGTGGGTGAAATGATGATACCATGCCAACTTTCAACCTTTTCAGACTTCATTTGAAGGGCTTTTCAATTTCAGGGTCATTTAGCTCAAAAAAATCACTAAATGCACGAAAAATATCAAATGAAGTCAGATAGGGTTGAAAATTGATGATGTGGATTTGAATGGTGCATTTTGACCACACAAAAAGCCTGGAGTTCAAATAAGTTAAAGAAAATGAAATGCCTTTTGTAACCGATGAGTTTCCGTCCGAAACACCGATACTTCGAAAGAGACTATCTGTTTTGTACGCGAAGTGCATCCTTCTTTAGTCGTACCCCTCTCAACTATTGAACCCATGCGATGTGGGTGAAATGATGATACCATGCCAACTTTCAACCTTTACAGAATAGATTTGAAGTGCTTTTCAATTTCAGGGTCACTTAGCTCAAAAAAATCAGTAAATGCATGAAAAATATCAAATGAAGTCAGATAGGGTTGAAAATTGATGATGTGGATTTGAATGCTGCATTTTTAACACACAAAAATCTTAGAGTTCAAATAAGTTAAAGAAAATGAAATGCCTTTTCTAACCGATGAGTTTCTGTCCAAAACCCCGAAACTTCAAAAGAGATTGTCCGTTTTGTACGCGAAGTGCATCCTGCTTTTGTGCTAACCCTCTCAACTTTTTAGAAACATGCTATGTGGGTGAAATGATTACACCATGCCGACTTTCAACCTTTTGAGACTTCATTTGAAGTGCTTTTCAATTTCAGGGTCATTTACCTAAAAAAATGAGTAAATGCATGAAAAATATCAAATGAAGTCAGAAAGGGTTGAAAATTGATGATGTGGCTTTGAATGGTGCATTTTGAACACACAAAAAGCTTGGAGTTCAAATAAGTCCAAGAAAATGAAATGCCTTTCGTAACCGATGAGTTTCCGTCCGAAACTCCGATACTTCGAAAGAGACTGTCCGTTTTGTACGCGAAGTGCATCCTGCTTTTGTCGTAACCCTCTCAAATTTTGAACACATGCTATGTGGGTGAAAGGATGATACCATGCCAACTTTCAACCTTTTCAGACTTGATTTGAAGTGCTTTTCAATTTCAGGGTCATTTAGCTCAAAAAATCAGTAAATGCATGAAAATATCAAATGAAGTCAGATAGGGTTGAAAATTAATGATGTGGATTTGAATGATGCATTTTCAACACACAAAAAGCCTGGAGTTCAAATAAGTTAAAGAAAATGAAATGCCTTTTGTAACCGATGAGTTTCCGTCCGAAACACCGATACTTCGAAAGAGACTATCTGTTTTGTACGCGAAGTGCATCCTGCTTTTGTCGTAACCCTCTCAAATTTTGAAAACATGCTATGTGGGTGAAATGATGATACCATGCCAACTATCAACCTTTTCAGACTTCATTTCAAGTGCTTTTCAATTTCAGGGTCATTTAGCTCAAAAAAATCAGTAAATGCACGAAAAAAATCAAATGAAGTCAGATAGGGTTGAAAATTGATGATGTGGATTTGAATGGTGCATTTTGAACACACAAAAAGCCTGGAGTTCAAATAAGTTAAAGAAAATGAAATGCCTTTTGTAACCGATGAGTTTCCGTCCGAAACACCGAAACTTCGACACAGACTGTCTGTTTTGTACGCGAAGTGCATCCTGCTTTTGTCCTAACCCTCTCAACTTTTTAGCAACATGCTATGTGGGTGAAATTATGATACCATGCCAACTTTCAACCTTTTGAGAACTCATTTGAAGTGCTTTTCAATTTCAGGGTCATTTAGCTCAAAAAATTCAGTAAATGCATGAAAAATATCAAATGAAGTCAGAAAAGGTTGAAAATTGATGATGTGGCTTTTAATGGTGCATTTTGAACACACAAAAAGTCTGGAGTTCAAATAAGTCCAAGAAAATGAAATGCCTTTCGTAACCAATGAGTTTCCATCCGAAACTCCGATACTTCGAATGAGACTGTCCGTTGTGTACGCGAAGTGCATCCTGCTTTTGCCGTAACCCTCTCAACTTTTTAGCACATGCTATGTGGGTGAAATGATTCTACCATGCCAACTTTCAACTTTTTCAGACTTCATTTGACGTGCTTTTCAATTTCAGGGTCATTTAGCTCAAAAAAATCAGTAAATGCATGAAAATATCAAATGAAGTCAGAAAGGGTTGAAAATTGATGATGTGGCTTTTAATGGTGCATTTTGAACACACAAAAAGCCTGGAGTTCAAATAAGTCCAAGAAAATGAAATGCCTTTCGTAACCGATGAGTTTCCATCCGAAACCCCGATACTTCGAAAGAGACTGTCCGTTTTGTACGCGAAGTGCATCCTGCTTTTGTCGTAACCCTCTCAAATTTTGAACACATGCTATGTGGGTGAAATTATGATACCATGCCAACTTTCAACCTTTTCAGACTTTATTTGAAGTGCTTTTCAATTTGAGGGTCATTTGGCTCAAAAAAAATCAGTAAATGCATGAAAATACCAAATGAAGTCAGATAGGGTTGAAAATTGATGATGTGGATTTGAATGGTGCATTTTGAACACACAAAAAGCCCTGACTTCAAATAAGTTAAAGAAAATGAAATGCCTTTTGTAACCGATGAGTTTCCGTCCGAAACACCGAAACTTAGAAAGAGATTGTCCGTTTTGTATGCGAAGTGCATCCTGCTTTTGTCGTAACCCTCTCAACTTTTTAGCAACATGCTATGTGGCCGAAATGATGATACCATGCCAACTTTCAACCTTTTGAGAATTCATTTGAAGTGCTTTTCAATTTCAGGGTCATTTACTTCAAAAAACAGTAAATGCATGAAAAATATCAAATGAAGTCAGAAAGGGTTGAAAATTGATGCTGTGGCATTTAATGGTGCATTTTGAACACAGAAAAAGTCTGGAGTTCAAATAAGTCCAAGAAAATGAAATGCCTTTCGTAGCCGATGAGTTTCCATCCGAAACTCAGATACTTCGAAAGAGACTGTCCGTTTTGTACGCGAAGTGCATCCTGCGTTTGTCGTAACCCTCTCAACTTTTTAACACATGCTATGTGGGTGAAATGATGATACCATGCCAACTTTCAACCTTTTCAGACTTCATTTGAAGGGCTTTTCAATTTCAGGGTCATTTAGCTCAAAAAAATCACTAAATGCACGAAAAATATCAAATGAAGTCAGATAGGGTTGAAAATTGATGATGTGGATTTGAATGGTGCATTTTGACCACACAAAAAGCCTGGAGTTCAAATAAGTTAAAGAAAATGAAATGCCTTTTGTAACCGATGAGTTTCCGTCCGAAACACCGATACTTCGAAAGAGACTATCTGTTTTGTACGCGAAGTGCATCCTTCTTTAGTCGTACCCCTCTCAACTATTGAACCCATGCGATGTGGGTGAAATGATGATACCATGCCAACTTTCAACCTTTACAGAATAGATTTGAAGTGCTTTTCAATTTCAGGGTCACTTAGCTCAAAAAAATCAGTAAATGCATGAAAAATATCAAATGAAGTCAGATAGGGTTGAAAATTGATGATGTGGATTTGAATGCTGCATTTTTAACACACAAAAATCTTAGAGTTCAAATAAGTTAAAGAAAATGAAATGCCTTTTCTAACCGATGAGTTTCTGTCCAAAACCCCGAAACTTCAAAAGAGATTGTCCGTTTTGTACGCGAAGTGCATCCTGCTTTTGTGCTAACCCTCTCAACTTTTTAGAAACATGCTATGTGGGTGAAATGATTACACCATGCCGACTTTCAACCTTTTGAGACTTCATTTGAAGTGCTTTTCAATTTCAGGGTCATTTACCTAAAAAAATGAGTAAATGCATGAAAAATATCAAATGAAGTCAGAAAGGGTTGAAAATTGATGATGTGGCTTTGAATGGTGCATTTTGAACACACAAAAAGCTTGGAGTTCAAATAAGTCCAAGAAAATGAAATGCCTTTCGTAACCGATGAGTTTCCGTCCGAAACTCCGATACTTCGAAAGAGACTGTCCGTTTTGTACGCGAAGTGCATCCTGCTTTTGTCGTAACCCTCTCAAATTTTGAACACATGCTATGTGGGTGAAAGGATGATACCATGCCAACTTTCAACCTTTTCAGACTTGATTTGAAGTGCTTTTCAATTTCAGGGTCATTTAGCTCAAAAAATCAGTAAATGCATGAAAATATCAAATGAAGTCAGATAGGGTTGAAAATTAATGATGTGGATTTGAATGATGCATTTTCAACACACAAAAAGCCTGGAGTTCAAATAAGTTAAAGAAAATGAAATGCCTTTTGTAACCGATGAGTTTCCGTCCGAAACACCGATACTTCGAAAGAGACTATCTGTTTTGTACGCGAAGTGCATCCTGCTTTTGTCGTAACCCTCTCAAATTTTGAAAACATGCTATGTGGGTGAAATGATGATACCATGCCAACTATCAACCTTTTCAGACTTCATTTCAAGTGCTTTTCAATTTCAGGGTCATTTAGCTCAAAAAAATCAGTAAATGCACGAAAAAAATCAAATGAAGTCAGATAGGGTTGAAAATTGATGATGTGGATTTGAATGGTGCATTTTGAACACACAAAAAGCCTGGAGTTCAAATAAGTTAAAGAAAATGAAATGCCTTTTGTAACCGATGAGTTTCCGTCCGAAACACCGAAACTTCGACACAGACTGTCCGTTTTGTACGCGAAGTGCATCCTGCTTTTGTCCTAACCCTCTCAACTTTTTAGCAACATGCTATGTGGGTGAAATTATGATACCATGCCAACTTTCAACCTTTTGAGAACTCATTTGAAGTGCTTTTCAATTTCAGGGTCATTTAGCTCAAAAAATTCAGTAAATGCATGAAAAATATCAAATGAAGTCAGAAAAGGTTGAAAATTGATGATGTGGCTTTTAATGGTGCATTTTGAACACACAAAAAGTCTGGAGTTCAAATAAGTCCAAGAAAATGAAATGCCTTTCGTAACCAATGAGTTTCCATCCGAAACTCCGATACTTCGAATGAGACTGTCCGTTGTGTACGCGAAGTGCATCCTGCTTTTGCCGTAACCCTCTCAACTTTTTAGCACATGCTATGTGGGTGAAATGATTCTACCATGCCAACTTTCAACTTTTTCAGACTTCATTTGACGTGCTTTTCAATTTCAGGGTCATTTAGCTCAAAAAAATCAGTAAATGCATGAAAATATCAAATGAAGTCAGAAAGGGTTGAAAATTGATGATGTGGCTTTTAATGGTGCATTTTGAACACACAAAAAGCCTGGAGTTCAAATAAGTCCAAGAAAATGAAATGCCTTTCGTAACCGATGAGTTTCCATCCGAAACCCCGATACTTCGGAAGAGACTGTCCGTTCTGTACGCGAAGTGCATCCTGCTTTTGTCGTAACCCTCTCAAATTTTGAACACATGCTATGTGGGTGAAATGATGAGACCATGCCAACTTTCAACCTTTTCAGACTTGATTTGAAGTGCTTTTCAATTTCAGGGTCATTTAGCTCAAAAAAATCAGTAAATGCATGAAAATATCAAATGAAGTCAGATAGGGTTGAAAATTGATGATGTTTATTTGAATGGTGCATTTTGAACACACAAAAAGCCTGGAGTTCAAATGAGTTAAAGAAAATGAAATGCCTTTTGTAACCGATGAGTTTCCGTCCGAAACACTGAAACTTCGAAAGAGACTGTCCGTTTTGTACGCGAAGTGCATCCTGCTTTTGTCGTAACCCTCTCAAATTTTTAGCAACATGCTATGTGGGTGAAATGATGATACCATGCAACTTTCATACTTTTGAGAATTCATTTGAAGTGCTTTTCAATTTCAGGGTCATTTAGCTCAAAAAAACAGTAAATGCATGAAAAATATCAAATGAAGTCAGAAAGGGTTGAAAATTGATGATGTGGCTTTTAATGGTGCATTTTGAACACACAAAAAGTCTGGAGTTCAAATAAGTCCAACAAAATGAAATGCCTTTCATAACCGATGAGTTTCCATCCGAAACTCCGATACTTCAAAAGAGATTGTCTGTTTTGTACGCGAAGTGCATCCTGCTTTTCTCGTAACCCTCTCAACTTTTTAACTCATCCTATGTGGGTGAAATTATGATACTGTGCCAACTTTCAACCTTTTCAGACTTGATTTGAAGTCCTTTTCAATTTCAGGGTCATTTAGCTCAAAAAAATCAGTAAATGCATGAAAAATATCAAATGAAGTCAGATAGGGTTGAAAATTGATGATGTGGCTTTGAATGGTGCATTATGGACACACAAAAAGCTTGGAGTTCAAATAAGTTAAAGAAAATGAAATGCCTTTTGTAACCGATGAGTTTCCGTCTGAAACCCCGATACTTCGAAATAGACTGTCCGTTTTGTACGCGAAGTGCATCCTGCTTTTCTCGTAACCGTCTCAAATTTTGAACACATGCTATGTGGGTGAAATGATGATACCATGCCAACTATCAACCTTTTCAGACTTGATTTGAAGTGCTTTTCAATTTCAGGGTCATTAGGTCAAAAAAAAATCAGTAAATGCACGAAAAATATCAAATGAAGTCAGATAGGGTTGAAAATTGATGATGTGGATTTGAATGGTGCATTTTGAACACACAAAAAGCCTGGAGTTCAAATAAGTTAAAGAAAATGAAATGCCTTTTGTAACCGATGAGTTTCCGTCCGAAACACCGAAACTTCGACAGAGACTGTCCGTTTTGTACGCGAAGTGCATCCTGCTTTTGTCGTTACCCTCTCAACTTTTTAGCAACATGCTATGTGGGTGAAATGATGATACCATGCCAACTTTGATCCTTTTGAGAACTCATTTGACGTGCTTTTCAATTTCAGGGTCATTCAGCTCAAAAAAAATCAGTAAATGCATGAAAAATATCAAATGAAGTCAGAAAGGGTTGAAAATTGATGATGTGGCTTTTAATGGTGCATTTTGAACACACAAAAAGCCCGGAGTTCAAATAAGTCCAAGAAAATGAAATGCCTTTTGTAACCGATGAGTTTCCATCCGAAACCCCGATACTTTGAAAGAGACTGTCCGTTTTGTACGTGAAGTGCATCCTGCTTTTGTCGTAACCCTCTCAAATTTTGAACACATGCTATGTGGGTGAAATGATGAGACCATGCCAACTTTCAACCTTTTCAGACTTGATTTGAAGTGCTTTTCAATTTCAGGGTCATTTAGCTCAAAAAAATCAGTAAATGCATGAAAATATCAAATGAAGTCAGATAGGGTTGAAAATTGATGATGTTTATTTGAATGGTGCATTTTGAACACACAAAAAGCCTGGAGTTCAAATGAGTTAAACAAAATGAAATGCCTTTTGTAACCGATGAGTTTCCGTCCGAAACACTTAAACTTCGAAAGAGACTGTCCGTTTTGTACGCGAAGTGCATCCTGCTTTTTTCGTAACCCTATCAACATTTTAGCAACATGCTATGTGGGTGAAATTATGATACCATGCAACTTTCATACTTTTGAGAATTCATTTGAAGTGCTTTTCAATTTCAGGGTCATTTAGCTCAAAAAAACAGTAAATGCATGAAAAATATCAAATGAAGTCAGAAAGGGTTGAAAATTGATGATGTGGCTTTTAATGGTGCATTTTGAACACACAAAAAGTCTGGAGTTCAAATAAGTCCAACAAAATGAAATGCCTTTCGTAACCGATGAGTTTCCATCCGAAACTCCGATACTTTGAAAGAGACTGTCTGTTTTGTACGCGAAGTGCATCCTGCTTTTCTCGTAACCCTCTCAACTTTTTAACTCATCCTATGTGGGTGAAATTATGATACCGTGCCAACTTTCAACATTTTCAGACTTGATTTGAAGTGCTTTTCAATTTCAGGGTCATTTAGCTCAAAAAAATCAGTAAATGCATGAAAAATATCAAATGAAGTCAGATAGGGTTGAAAATTGATGATGTGGCTTTGAATGGTGCATTTTGGACACACAAAAATCTTGGAGTTCAAATAAGTTAAAGAAAATGAAATGCCTTTTGTAACCGATGAGTTTCCGTCTGAAACCCCGATACTTCGAAATAGACTGTCTGTTTTGTACGCGAAGTGTATCCTGCTTTTCTCGTAACCCTCTCAAATTTTGAACACATGCTAGGTGGGTGAAATGATGATACCATGCCAACTATCAACCTTTTCAGACTTGATTTGAAGTGCTTTTCAATTTCAGGGTCATTTAGCTCAAAAAAATCACTAAATGCACGAAAAATATCAAATGAAGTCACATAGGGTTGAAAATTGATGATGTGGATTTGAATGGTGCATTTTGAACATACAAAAAGCCTGGAGTTCAAATAAGTTAAAGAAAATGAAATGCCTTTTGTAACCGATGAGTTTCCGTCCGAAACCCCGAAACTTCGACAGAGACTGTCCGTTTTGTATGCGAAGTGCATCCTGCTTTTGTCGTAACCCTCTCAACTTTTTAGCAACATTCTATGTGGGTGAAATGATGATACCATGCCAACTTTGATCCTTTTGAGAACTCATTTGAAGTGCTTTTCAATTTCAGGGTCATTTAGCTCAAAAAATTCAGTAAATACATGTAACATATCAAATGAAGTCAGAAAAGGTTGAAAATTGATGATGTGGCTTTCAATGCTGCATTTAAACACACAAAAATTCTGGAGTTCAAATAAGTCCAAGAAAATGAAATGCCTTTCGTAACCGATGAGTTTCCATCCAAAACTCCGATACTTCGAATGAGACTGTCCGTTTGTACGCGAAGTCCATCCTGCTTTTGCCGTAACCCTCTCAACTTTTTAGCACATGCTATGTGGGTGAAATGATTCTACCATGCCAACTTTCAACTTTTTCAGACTTCATTTGACGTACTTTTCAATCAGTAAATGCATGAAAAATATCAAATGAAGTCAGAAAGGGTTGAAAATTGATGATGTGGCTTTTAATGGTGCATTTTGAACACACAAGAAGCCTAGAGTTAAAATAAGTTAAAGAAAATGAAATGCCTTTTGTAACCGATGAGTTTCCGTCCAAAATACCGAAACTTCGAAAGAGAATGTCCGTTTTGTACGCGAGGTGCATCCTGCTTTTGTCGTAACCCTCTCAACTATTTAGCAACATGCTATGTGGGTGAAATGATGATACCGTGCCAACTTTCAACCTTTTGAGAATTCATTTGAAGTGCTTTTCCATTTCAGGGTCATTTAGTTCAAAAATCAATAAATGCATGAAAAATATCAAATGAAGTCAGAAAGGGTTGAAAATTAATGATGTGGCATTTAATGGTGCATTTTGAACACAGAAAAAGTCTGGAGTTCAAATAAGTCCAAGAAAATGAAATGCCTTTCGTAACCGATGAGTTTCCATCCGAAACTCAGATACTTTGAAAGAGCCTGTCCGTTTTGTACGCGACGTGCATCGTGCTTTTGTCGTAACCCTGAAAACTTTTTAAGACATGCTATGTGGGTGAAAGGATGATACCATGCCAACTTTCAACCTTTTCACACTTGATTTGAAGTGCTTTTCAATTTCAGGGTCATTTACCTCAAAAAAATTCAGTAAATGCATGAAAAATATCAAATGAAGTCAGATAGGGTTGAAAATTGATGATGTGGCTTTGAATGGTGCATTTTCAACACACAAAAAGCATGGAGTTCAAATAAGTTAAAGAAAATGATATGCCTTTTGTAACCGATGAGTTTCCCTCCGAAACCCCGATACTTTGAAAGAGACTGTCCGTTTTGTACGCGAAGTGCATCCTGCTTTTATCGTAACCCTCTCAAATTTTGAGCACATGCTATGTGGGTGAAATGATGATACCATGCCAACTTTCAACCTTTTCAGACTTGATTTGAAGTGCTTTTCAATTTCAGGGTCATTTAGCTCAAAACAATCAGTAAATGCATGAAAATATCAAATGAAGTCAGATAGGGTTGAAAATTGATGATCTGGATTTGAATGGTGCATTTTGAACACACAAAAAGCCTGGAGTTCAAATGAGTTAAATAAAATGAAATGCCTTTTGTAACCGATGAGTTTCCGTCCGAAACACTGAAACTTCGAAAGAGACTGTCCGTTTTGTACGCGAAGTGCATCCTGCTTTTGTCGTAACCCTCTCAACTTTTTAGCAACATGCTATGTGGGTCAAATGATGATACCATGCAACTTTCATACTTTTGAGAATTCATTTGAAGTGCTTTTCAATTTCAGGTTTATTTAGCTCAAAAAAATCAGTAAATGCATGAAAAATATCGAATGAAGTCAGAAAGGGTTGAAAATTGATGATGTGGCTTTTAATGGTGCATTTTGAACACACAAAAAGTCTGGAGTTCAAATAAGTCCAACAAAATGAAATGCCTTTCGTAACCGATGAGTTTCCATCCGAAACTCCGATACTTCGAAAGAGACTGTCCGTTTTGTACGCGAAGTGCATCCTGCTTTTCTCGTAACCCTCTCAACTTTTTAACTCGTCCTATGTGGGTGAAATTATGATACCGTGCCAACTTTCAACCTTTTCAGACATGATTTGAAGTGCTTTTCAATTTCAGGGTCATTTAGCTAAAAAAATCAATAAATGCATGAAAAATATCAAATGAAGTCAGATAGGGTTGAAAATTGATGATGTGGCTTTGAATGGTGCATTTTGAACACACAAAAATCCTGGAGTTCAAATAAGTTAAAGAAAATGAAATGCCTTTTGTAACCGATGAGTTTCCCTCCGAAACCCTGATACTTCGAAAGAGACTGTCCGTTTTGTACGCGAAGTGCATCCTGCTTTTGTCGTAACCCTCTCAAATTTTGAACACATGCTATGTGGGTGAAATGATGATACCATGCCAACTATCAACCTTTTCAGATTTCATTTGAAGTGCTTTTCAATTTCAGGGTCATTTAGCTCAAAAAAATCAGTAAATGCACGAAAAATATCAAATGAAGTCAGATAGGGTTGAAAATTGATGATGTGGATTTGAATGGTGCATTTTGAACACACAAAAAGCCTGGAGTTCAAATAAGTTAAAGAAAATGAAATGCCTTTTGTAACCGATGAGTTTCCGTCCGAAACACCGAAACTTCGACAGAGACTGTTCGTTTTGTACGCGAAGTGCATCCTGCTTTTGTCGTAACCCTCTCAACTTTTTAGCAACATGCTATGTGGGTGAAATTATGATACCATGCCAACTTCCAACCTTTTGTGAACTCATTTGAAGTGCTTTTCAATTTCAGGGTCATTTAGCTAATAAAATTCAGTAAATGCATGAAAAATATCAAATGAAGTCAGAAAAGGTTGAAAATTGATGATGTGGCTTTTAATGGTGTATTTTGAACACACAAAAAGTCTGGAGTTCAAATAAGTCCAAGAAAATGAAATGCCTTTCGTAACCGATGAGTTTCCATCCGAAACTCCGATACTTCGAATGAGACTGTCCGTTTTGTACGCGAAGTGCATCCTGCTTTTGCCGTAACCCTCTCAACTTTTTAGCACATGCTATGTGGGTGAAATGATTCTACCATGCCAACTTTCAACTTTTTCAGACTTCATTTGACGTGCTTTTCAATTTCAGGGTCATTTAGCTCAAAAAAAAATCAGTAAATGCATGAAAAATATCAAATGAAGTCAGAAAGGGTTGAAAATTGATGATGTGGCTTTTAATGGTGCATTTTGAACACACAAAAAGCCTGGAGTTAAAATAAGTTAAAGAAAATGAAATGCCTTTTGTAACCGATGAGTTTCCGTCCGAAAGACCGAAACTTCGAAAGAGACTGTCCGTTTTGTACGCGAAGTGCATCCTGCTTTTGTCGTAACCCTCTCAACTTTTTAGCAACATGCTATGTGGGTGAAGTGATGATACCATGCCAACTTTCAACCTTTTGGGAATTCATTTGAAGTGCTTTTCAATTTCAGGGTCATTTAGTTCAAAAATCAAGAAATGCATGAAAAATATCAAATGAAGTCAGAAAGGGTTGAAAATTGATGATGTGGCATTTAATGGTGCATTTTGAACACAGAAAAAGTCTGGAGTTCAAATAAGTCCAAGAAAATGAAATGCCTTTCGTAACTGATGAGTTTCCATCCGAAACTCAGATACTTCGAAAGAGCCTGTCCGTTTTGTACGCGACGTGCATCCTGCTTTTGTCGTAACCCTCAAAACTTTTTAAAACATGCTATGTGGGTGAAAGGATGATACCATGCCAACTTTCAACCTTTTCAGACTTGATTTGAAGTGCTTTTCAATTTCAGGGTCATTTAGCTCAAAAAAATGAGTAAATGCATGAAAAATATCAAATGAAGTCAGATAGGGTTGAAAATTGATGATGTGGCTTTGAATGGTGCATTTTCAACACAAAAAGCCTAGAGTTCAAATAAGTTAAAGAAAATGAAATGCCTTTGGTAACCGATGAGTTTCCGTCCGAAACCCCGATACTTCGAAAGAGACTGTCCGTTTTGTACGCAAAGTGCATCCTGCTTTTGTCGTAACCCTCTCAAATTCTGAACACCTACTATGTGGGTGAAATGATGATACCATGCCAACTTTCAACCTTTTCAGACTTGATTTGAAGTGCTTTTCAATTTCAGGGTCATTCAGCTCAAAAAAATCAGTAAATGCATGAAAAATATCAAATGAAGTCAGATAGGGTTGAAAATTGATGATGTGGATTTGAATGGTGCATTTTGAACACACAAAAATCCTGGAGTTCAAATGAGTTAAAGAAAATGAAATGCCTTTTGTAACCGATGAGTTTCCGTCCGAAACACTGAAACTTCGATAGAGACTGTCCGTTTTGTACGCGAAGTGCATCCTGCTTTTGTCGTAACCCTCTCAACTTTTTAGCAACATGCTATGTGGGTGAAATGATGATACCATGCAACTTTCATACTTTTGCGAATTCATTTGAAGTGCTTTTCAATTTCAGGGTCATTTAGCTCAAAAAAATCAGTAAATGCATGAAAAATATCAAATGAAGTCAGAAAGGGTCGAAAATTGATGATGTGGCTTTTAATGGTGCATTTTGAACACACAAAAAGTCTGGAGTTCAAATAAGTCCAACAAAATGAAATGCCTTTCGTAACCGATGAGTTTCCATCCGAAACTCCGATACTTCGAAAGAGACTGTCCGTTTTGTACGTGAAGTGCATCCTGCTTTTCTCGTAACCCTCTCAACTTTTTAACTCATCCTATGTGGGTGAAATTATGATACCGTGCCAACTTTCAAGCTTTTCAGACTTGATTTGAAGTGCTTTTCAATTTCAGGGTCATTTAGCTCAAAAAAATCAGTAAATGCATGAAAATTATCAAATGAAGTCAGATAGGGTTGAAAATTGATGATGTGGCTTTGAATGGTGCATTTTGAACACACAAAAAGCTTGGAGTTCAAATAAGTTAAAGAAAATGAAATGCCTTTGGTAACCGATGAGTTTCCGTCCGAAACCCCGATACTTCTAAAGAGATTGTCCGTTTTGTACGCGAAGTGCATCCTGCTTTTGTCGTAACCCTCTCAAATTTTGAACACATGCTATGTGGGTGAAATGATGATACCATGCCAACTTTCAACCTTTTCAGACTTGGTTTGAAGTGCTTTTCAATTTCAGATTCATTTAGCTCAAAAAAATCAGTAAATGCATGAAAAATATCAAATGAAGTCAGATAGGGTTGAAAATTGATGATGTGGATTTGAATGGTGCATTTTCAACACACAAAAAGCCTGGAGTTCAAATAAGTTAAAGAAAATGAAATGCCTTTTCTAACCGATGAGTTTCCGTCCGAAACCCCGGAACTTCGAAAGAGACTGTCCGTTTTGTACGCGAAGTGCATCCTGCTTTTGTCGTAACCCTCTCATGTTTTTAGCAACATTCTATGCGGGTGAAATGATGATACCTTGCCAACTTTCAACCTTTTGAGACTTCATTTGAAGTGCTTTTCAATTTCAAGGTCGTTTAGCTCAAAAAAATCAGTATATGCATGAAAAATATCAAATGAAGTCAGAAAGGGTTGAAAATTGATGATGTGGCTTTGAATGGTGCATTTTTAACACACAAAAAGCCTGGAGTTCAAATAAGTCCAAGGAAATGAAATGCCTTTCGTAACCGATGAGTTTCGTCCGAAACCCCGATACTTCAAAAGAGACTGTCCGTTTTCTACGCGAAGTGCATCCTTGTTTTGTCGTAACCCTCTCAACTTTTGAAAACATGCTATGTGAGTGAAATGATCATACCATGCCAACTTTCAACCTTTTCAGACTTGATTTGAAGTGCTTTTCAATTTTAGGGTCATTTAGCTCAAAAAAATCAGTAAATGCATGAAAAATATCAAATGAAGTCAGATAGGGTTGAAAATTGATGATGTGTATTTGAATGGTGCATTTTGAACACACAAAAAGCCTGGAGTTCAAATAAGTTAAAGAAAATTAAATGCCTTTTGCAACCGATGAGTTTCCGTCCGAAACGCCGAATCTTCGAAAGAGACTGTCCGTTGTGTACGCGAAGTGCATCCTGCTTTTGCCGTAACCCTCTCAACTTTTTAGCACATTCTATGTGGGTGAAATGATTCTACCATGCAAACTTTCAACTTTTTCAGACTTCATTTGACGTGCTTTTCAATTTCAGGGTCATTTAGCTCAAAAAAAATCAGTAAATGCATGAAAAATATCAAATGAAGTCAGAAAGGGTTGAAAATTGATGATGTGGCTTTTAATGGTGCATTTTGAACACACAAAAAGCCTGGAGTTCAAATAAGTCCAAGAAAATGAAATGCCTTTCGTAACCGATGAGTTTCCATCCAAAACCCCGATACTTCGAAAGAGACTGTCCGTTTTGTACGCGAAGTGCATCCTGCTTTTGTCGTAACCCTTTCAAATTTTGAACACATGCTATGTGGGTGAAATGATGATACCATGCCAACTTTCAACCTTTTCAGACTTGATTTGAAGTGCTTTTCAATTTGAGGGTCATTTAGCTCAAAAAAAATCAGTAAATGCATGAAAATATCAAATGAAGTCAGATAGGGTTGAAAATTGATGATGTGGATTTGAATGGTGCATTTTGAACACACAAAAAGCCCTGAGTTCAAATAAGTTAAAGAAAATGAAATGCCTTTTGTAACCGATGAGTTTCCATCCGAAACACCGAAACTTAGAAAGAGATTGTCCGTTTTGTATGCGAAGTGCATCCTGCTTTTGTCGTAACCCTCTCAACTTTTTAGCAACATGCTATGTGGCCGAAATGATGATACCATGCCAACTTTCAACCTTTTGAGAATTCATTTGAAGTGCTTTTCAATTTTAGGGTCATTTAGTTCAAAAAACAGTAAATGCATGAAAAATATCAAATGAAGTCAGAAAGGGTTGAAAATTGATGCTGTGCCATTTAATGGTGCATTTTGAACACAGAAAAAGTCTGGAGTTCAAATAAGTCCAAGAAAATGAAATGCCTTTCGTAACCGATGAGTTTCCATCCGAAACTCAGATACTTCGAAAGAGACTGTCCGTTTTGACCGCGAAGTGCATCCTGCGTTTGTCGTAACCCTCTCAACTTTTTAACACATGCTATGTGGGTGAAATGATGATACCATGCCAACTTTCAACCTTTTCATACTTCATTTGAAGGGCTTTTCAATTTCAGGGTCATTTAGCTCAAAAAAATCACTAAATGCACGAAAAATATCAAATGAAGTCAGATAGGGTTGAAAATTGATGATGTGGATTTGAATGGTGCATTTTGACCACACAAAAAGCCTGGAGTTCAAATAAGTTAAAGAAAATGAAATGCCTTTTGTAACCGATGAGTTTCCGTCCGAAACACCGATACTTCGAAAGAGACTGTCTGTTTTGTACGGGAAGTGCATCCTTCTTTAGTCGTACCCCTCTCAACTATTGAACCCATGCGATGTGGGTGAAATGATGATACCATGCCAACTTTCAACCTTTTCAGAATTGATTTGATGTGCTTTTCAATTTCAGGGTCATTTAGCTCAAAATATCAGTAAATGCATGAAAAATATCAAATGAAGTCAGAAAGGGTCGAAAATTGATGATGTGGCTTTTAATGGTGCATTTTGAACACACAAAAAGTCTGGAGTTCAAATAAGTCCAACAAAATGAAATGCCTTTCGTAACCGATGAGTTTCCATCCGAAACTCCGATACTTCGAAAGAGACTGTCCGTTTTGTACGTGAAGTGCATCCTGCTTTTCTCGTAACCCTCTCAACTTTTTAACTCATCCTATGTGGGTGAAATTATGATACCGTGCCAACTTTCAAGCTTTTCAGACTTGATTTGAAGTGCTTTTCAATTTCAGGGTCATTTAGCTCAAAAAAATCAGTAAATGCATGAAAATTATCAAATGAAGTCAGATAGGGTTGAAAATTGATGATGTGGCTTTGAATGGTGCATTTTGAACACACAAAAAGCTTGGAGTTCAAATAAGTTAAAGAAAATGAAATGCCTTTGGTAACCGATGAGTTTCCGTCCGAAACCCCGATACTTCTAAAGAGATTGTCCGTTTTGTACGCGAAGTGCATCCTGCTTTTGTCGTAACCCTCTCAAATTTTGAACACATGCTATGTGGGTGAAATGATGATACCATGCCAACTTTCAACCTTTTCAGACTTGGTTTGAAGTGCTTTTCAATTTCAGATTCATTTAGCTCAAAAAAAATCAGTAAATGCATGAAAAATATCAAATGAAGTCAGATAGGGTTGAAAATTGATGATGTGGATTTGAATGGTGCATTTTCAACACACAAAAAGCCTGGAGTTCAAATAAGTTAAAGAAAATGAAATGCCTTTTCTAACCGATGAGTTTCCGTCCGAAACCCCGGAACTTCGAAAGAGACTGTCCGTTTTGTACGCGAAGTGCATCCTGCTTTTGTCGTAACCCTCTCATGTTTTTAGCAACATTCTATGCGGGTGAAATGATGATACCTTGCCAACTTTCAACCTTTTGAGACTTCATTTGAAGTGCTTTTCAATTTCAAGGTCGTTTAGCTCAAAAAAATCAGTATATGCATGAAAAATATCAAATGAAGTCAGAAAGGGTTGAAAATTGATGATGTGGCTTTGAATGGTGCATTTTTAACACACAAAAAGCCTGGAGTTCAAATAAGTCCAAGGAAATGAAATGCCTTTCGTAACCGATGAGTTTCGTCCGAAACCCCGATACTTCAAAAGAGACTGTCCGTTTTCTACGCGAAGTGCATCCTTGTTTTGTCGTAACCCTCTCAACTTTTGAAAACATGCTATGTGAGTGAAATGATCATACCATGCCAACTTTCAACCTTTTCAGACTTGATTTGAAGTGCTTTTCAATTTTAGGGTCATTTAGCTCAAAAAAATCAGTAAATGCATGAAAAATATCAAATGAAGTCAGATAGGGTTGAAAATTGATGATGTGTATTTGAATGGTGCATTTTGAACACACAAAAAGCCTGGAGTTCAAATAAGTTAAAGAAAATTAAATGCCTTTTGCAACCGATGAGTTTCCGTCCGAAACGCCGAATCTTCGAAAGAGACTGTCCGTTGTGTACGCGAAGTGCATCCTGCTTTTGCCGTAACCCTCTCAACTTTTTAGCACATTCTATGTGGGTGAAATGATTCTACCATGCAAACTTTCAACTTTTTCAGACTTCATTTGACGTGCTTTTCAATTTCAGGGTCATTTAGCTCAAAAAAAATCAGTAAATGCATGAAAAATATCAAATGAAGTCAGAAAGGGTTGAAAATTGATGATGTGGCTTTTAATGGTGCATTTTGAACACACAAAAAGCCTGGAGTTCAAATAAGTCCAAGAAAATGAAATGCCTTTCGTAACCGATGAGTTTCCATCCAAAACCCCGATACTTCGAAAGAGACTGTCCGTTTTGTACGCGAAGTGCATCCTGCTTTTGTCGTAACCCTTTCAAATTTTGAACACATGCTATGTGGGTGAAATGATGATACCATGCCAACTTTCAACCTTTTCAGACTTGATTTGAAGTGCTTTTCAATTTGAGGGTCATTTAGCTCAAAAAAAATCAGTAAATGCATGAAAATATCAAATGAAGTCAGATAGGGTTGAAAATTGATGATGTGGATTTGAATGGTGCATTTTGAACACACAAAAAGCCCTGAGTTCAAATAAGTTAAAGAAAATGAAATGCCTTTTGTAACCGATGAGTTTCCATCCGAAACACCGAAACTTAGAAAGAGATTGTCCGTTTTGTATGCGAAGTGCATCCTGCTTTTGTCGTAACCCTCTCAACTTTTTAGCAACATGCTATGTGGCCGAAATGATGATACCATGCCAACTTTCAACCTTTTGAGAATTCATTTGAAGTGCTTTTCAATTTTAGGGTCATTTAGTTCAAAAAACAGTAAATGCATGAAAAATATCAAATGAAGTCAGAAAGGGTTGAAAATTGATGCTGTGCCATTTAATGGTGCATTTTGAACACAGAAAAAGTCTGGAGTTCAAATAAGTCCAAGAAAATGAAATGCCTTTCGTAACCGATGAGTTTCC
Organism: Hordeum marinum; assembly: GCA_022496015.1. Classification (NCBI taxonomy): domain Eukaryota; kingdom Viridiplantae; phylum Streptophyta; class Magnoliopsida; order Poales; family Poaceae; genus Hordeum; species Hordeum marinum. Next base: position 562,484,070 of record CM039678.1, read on the forward strand.
ATCCGAAACTCAGATACTTCGAAAGAGACTGTCCGTTTTGACCGCGAAGTGCATCCTGCGTTTGTCGTAACCCTCTCAACTTTTTAACACATGCTATGTGGGTGAAATGATGATACCATGCCAACTTTCAACCTTTTCATACTTCATTTGAAGGGCTTTTCAATTTCAGGGTCATTTAGCTCAAAAAAATCACTAAATGCACGAAAAATATCAAATGAAGTCAGATAGGGTTGAAAATTGATGATGTGGATTTGAATGGTGCATTTTGACCACACAAAAAGCCTGGAGTTCAAATAAGTTAAAGAAAATGAAATGCCTTTTGTAACCGATGAGTTTCCGTCCGAAACACCGATACTTCGAAAGAGACTGTCTGTTTTGTACGGGAAGTGCATCCTTCTTTAGTCGTACCCCTCTCAACTATTGAACCCATGCGATGTGGGTGAAATGATGATACCATGCCAACTTTCAACCTTTTCAGAATTGATTTGATGTGCTTTTCAATTTCAGGGTCATTTAGCTCAAAAAAATCAGTAAATGCATGAAAAATATCAAATGAAGTCAGATAGGGTTGAAAATTGATGATGTGGATTTGAATGCTGCATTTTTAACACACAAAAATCTTAGAGTTCAAATAAGTTAAAGAAAATGAAATGCCTTTTCTAACCGATGAGTTTCCGTCCGAAATCCCGAAACTTCGAAAGAGATTGTCCGTTTTGTACGCGAAGTGCATCCTGCTTTTGTGCTAACCCTGTCAACTTTTTAGAAACATGCTATGTGGGTGAAATGATTACACCATGCCGACTTTCAACCTTTTGAGACTTCATTTGAAGTGCTTTTCAATTTCAGGGTCATTTACCTAAAAAAATGAGTAAATGCATGAAAAATATCAAATGAAGTCAGAAAGGGTTGAAAATTGATGATGTGGCTTTGAATGGTGCATTTTGAACACACAAAAAGCTTGGAGTTCAAATAAGTCCAAGAAAATGAAATGCCTTTCGTAACCGATGAGTTTCCGTCCGAAATTCCGATACTTCGAAAGAGACTGTCCGTTTTGTACGCGAAGTGCATCCTGCTTTTGTCGTAACCCTCTCAACTTTTTAGCAACATGCTATGTGGCCGAAATGATGATACCATGCCAACTTTCAACCTTTTGAGAATTCATTTGAAGTGCTTTTCAATTTTAGGGTCATTTAGTTCAAAAAACAGTAAATGCATGAAAAATATCAAATGAAGTCAGAAAGGGTTGAAAATTGATGCTGTGCCATTTAATGGTGCATTTTGAACACAGAAAAAGTCTGGAGTTCAAATAAGTCCAAGAAAATGAAATGCCTTTCGTAACCGATGAGTTTCCATCCGAAACTCAGATACTTCGAAAGAGACTGTCCGTTTTGACCGCGAAGTGCATCCTGCGTTTGTCGTAACCCTCTCAACTTTTTAACACATGCTATGTGGGTGAAATGATGATACCATGCCAACTTTCAACCTTTTCATACTGCATTTGAAGGGCTTTTCAATTTCAGGGTCATTTAGCTCAAAAAAATCACTAAATGCACGAAAAATATCAAATGAAGTCAGATAGGGTTGAAAATTGATGATGTGGATTTGAATGGTGCATTTTGACCACACAAAAAGCCTGGAGTTCAAATAAGTTAAAGAAAATGAAATGCCTTTTGTAACCGATGAGTTTCCGTCCGAAACACCGATACTTCGAAAGAGACTGTCTGTTTTGTACGCGAAGTGCATCCTTCTTTAGTCGTACCCCTCTCAACTATTGAACCCATGCGATGTGGGTGAAATGATGATACCATGACAACTTTCAACCTTTTCAGAATTGATTTGAAGTGCTTTTCAATTTCAGGGTCATTTAGCTCAAAAAAATCAGTCAATGCATGAAAAATATCAAATGAAGTCAGATAGGGTTGAAAATTGATGACGTGGATTTGAATGCTGCATTTTTAACACACAAAAATCTTAGAGTTCAAATAAGTTAAAGAAAATGAAATGCCTTTTCTAACCGATGAGTTTCCGTCCGAAACCCCGAAACTTCGAAAGAGATTGTCCGTTTTGTACGCGAAGTGCATCCTACTTTTGTGCTAACCCTGTCAACTTTTTAGAAACATGCTATGTGGGTGAAATGATTACACCATGCCGACTTTCAACCTTTTGAGACTTCATTTGAAGTGCTTTTCAATTTCAAGGTCATTTACCTAAAAAAATGAGTAAATGCATGAAAAATATCAAATGAAGTCAGAAAGGGTTGAAAATTGATGATGTGGCTTTGAATGGTGCATTTTGAACACGCAAAAAGCTTGGAGTTCAAATAAGTCCAAGAAAATGAAATGCCTTTCGTAACCGATGAGTTTCCGTCCGAAACTCCGATACTTCGAAAGAGACTGTCCGTTTTGTACGCGAAGTGCATCCTGCTTTTGTCGTAACCCTCTCAAATTTTGAACACATGCTATGTGGGTGAAAGGATGATACCATGCCAACTTTCAACCTTTTCAGACTTGATTTGAAGTGCTTTTCAATTTCAGGGTCATTTAGCTCAAAAAAATCAGTAAATGCATGAAAATATCAAATGAAGTCAGAGAGGGTTGAAAATTGATGATGTGGATTTGAATGATGCATTTTCAACACACAAAAAGCCTGGAGTACAAATGAGTTAAAGAAAATAAAATGCCTTTTGTAACCGATGAGTTTCCCTCCGAAACACCGATACTTCGAAAGAGACTGTCTGTTTTGTACGCGAAGTGCATCCTGCTTTTGTCGTAACCCTCTCAAATTTTGAAAACATGCTATGTGGGTGAAATGATGATACCATGCCAACTATCAACCTTTTCAGACTTCATTTCAAGTGCTTTTCAATTTCAGGGTCATTTAGCTCAAAAAAATCAGTAAATGCACGAAAAATATCAAATGAAGTCAGATAGGGTGGAAAATTGATGATGTGGATTTGAATGGTGCATTTTGAACACACAAAAAGCCTAGAGTTCAAATAAGTTAAAGGAAATGAAATGCCTTTTGTAACCGATGAGTTTCCGTCCGAAACACCGAAACTTCGACACAGACTGTCCGTTTTGTACGCGAAGTGCATCCTGCTTTTGTCGTAACCCTCTCAACTTTTTAGCAACATGCTATGTGGGTGAAATGATGATACCATGCCACCTTTCAACCTTTTGAGAACTCATTTGAAGTGCTTTTCAATTTCAGGGTCATCTAGCTCAAAAAATTCAATCAATGCATGAAAAATATCAAATGAAGTTAGAAAAGGTTGAAAATTGATGATGTGGCTTTGAATGGTGCATTTTGAACACACAAAAAGTCTGGAGTTCAAATAAGTCCAAGAGTTTCCATCCGAAACTCCGATACTTCGAATGAGACTGTCCGTTGTGTACGCGAAGTGCATCCTGCTTTTGCCGTAACCCTCTCAACTTTTTAGAACATGCTATGTGGGTGAAATGATTCTACCATGCCAACTTTCAACTTTTTCAGACTTCATTTGACGTGCTTTTCAATTTCAGGGTCATTTAGCTCAAAAAAATCAGTAAATGCATGAAAAATATCAAATGAAGTCAGAAAGGGTTGAAAATTGATGATGTGGCTTTTAATGGTGCATTTTGAACACACAAAAAGCCTGGAGTTCAAATAAGTCCAAGAAAATGAAATGCCTTTCGTAACCGATGAGTTTCCATCCGAAACCCCGATACTTCGAAAGAGACTGTCCGTTTTGTACGCGAAGTGTATCCTGCTTTTGTCGTAACCCTCTCAAATTTTGAACACATGCTATGTGGGTGAAATTATGAGACCATGCCAACTTTCAACCTTTTCAGACTTGATTTGAAGTGCTTTTCAATTTCAGGGTCATTTAGCTCAAAAAAATCAGTAAATGCATGAAAATATCAAATGAAGTCAGATAGGGTTAAAAATTGATGATGTTCGTTTGAATGGTGCATTTGGAACACACAAAAAGCCTGGAGTTCAAATGAGTTAAAGAAAATGAAATGCCTTTTGTAACCGATGAGTTTTCGTCCGAAACACTGAAACTTCGAAAGAGACTGTCCGTTTTGTACGCGAAGTGCATCCTGCTTTTGTCGTAACCATCTCAACTTTTTAGCACCATGCTATGTGGGTGAAATGATGATTCCATGCAACTTTCATACTTTTGAGAATTCATTTGAAGTGCTTTTCAATTTCAGGGTCATTTAGCTCAAAAAAATAGTAAATGCATGAAAAATATCAAATGAAGTCAGAAAGGGTTGAAAATTGATGATGTGGCTTTTAATGGTGCATTTTGAACACACAAAAAGTCTGGAGTTCAAATAAGTCCAACAAAATGAAATGCCTTTCGTAACCGATGAGTTTCCATCCGAAACTCCGATACTTCGAAAGAGACTGTCTGTTTTGTACGCGAAGTGCATCCTGCTTTTCTCGTAACCCTCTCAACTTTTTAACTCATCCTATGTGGGTGAAATTATGATACCGTGCCAACTTTCAACATTTTCAGACTTGATTTGAAGTGCTTTTCAATTTCAGGGTCATTTAGCTCAAAAAATCAGTAAATGCATGAGAAATATCAAATGAAGTCAGATAGGGTTGAAAATTGATGATGTGGCTTTGAATGGTGCATTTTGGACACCCAAAAAGCTTGGAGTTCAAATAAGTTAAAGAAAATGAAATGCCTTTTGTAACCGATGAGTTTCCGTCTGAAACCCCGATACTTCGAAATAGACTGTCCGTTTTGTACGCGAAGTGCATCCTGCTTTTCTCGTAACCCTCTCAAATTTTGAACGCATGCTATGTGGGTGAAATGATGATACCATGCCAACTATCAACCTTTTCAGACTTGATTTGAAGTGCTTTTCAATTTCAGGGTCATTTAGCTCAAAAAAATCAGTAAATGCACGAAAAATATCAAATGAAGTCACATCGGGTTGAAAATTGATGATGTGGATTTGAATGGTGCATTTTGAACATACAAAAAGCCTGGAGTTCAAATAAGTTAAAGAAAATGAAATGCCTTTTGTAACCGATGAGTTTCCGTCCGAAACACCGAAACTTCGACAGAGACTGTCCGTTTTGTACGCGAAGTGCATCCTGCTTTTGTCGTAACCCTCTCAACTTTTTAGCAACATGCCATGTGGGTGAAATGATGATACGCTGCAAAGTTTCAACCTTTTCAGAGTTCATTTGTAGTGCTTTCCAATTTCAGGGTCATTTAGCTAAAAAATCAATAACTGCATGAAAAATACCAAATGATGTCGGGAAGGGTTGAAAATTGATGTTGTGGCTTTGAATGGTACATTTTCAACACACAAAAGGCCTGGAGTTCAAATAAGTTAAAGAAAATGAAATGCCTTTTCTAACCGATGAGTTTCCGTCCGAAACCCCGGAACTTCGAAAGAGACTGTCCGTTTTGTACGCGAAGTGCATCCTCCTTTTGTCGTAACCCTCTCATCTTTTTAGCAACATGCTATGTGGGTGAAATGATGATACCATCCCAACTTTCAACCTTTTGAGACTTAATTTGAAGTGCTTTTCAATTTCAAGGTCGTTTAGCTCAAAAAAATCAGTATATGCATGAAAAATATCAAATGAAGTCAGAAAGGGTTGAAAATTGATGATGTGGCTTTGAATGGTGCATTTTTAACACACAAAAAGCCTGGAGTTCAAATAAGTCCAAGGAAATGAAATGCCTTTCGTAACCGATGAGTTTCGTCCGAAACCCCGATACTTCAAAAGAGACTGTCCGTTTTCTACGCGAAGTGCATCCTTCTTTTGTCGTAACCCTCTCAACTTTTGAAAACATGCTATGTGAGTGAAATGATGATACCATGCCAACTTTCAACCTTTTCAGACTTGATTTGAAGTGCTTTTCAATTTCAGGGTCATTTAGCTCAAAAAAATCAGTAAATGCATGAAAAATATCAAATGAAGTCAGATAGGGTTGAAAATTGATGATGTGGATTTGAATGGTGCATTTTGAACACACAAAAAGCCTGGAGTTCAAATAAGTTAAAGAAAATTAAATGCCTTTTGCAACCGATGAGTTTCCGTCCGAAACGCCGAATCTTCGAAAGAGATTGTCCGTTTTGTATGCGAAGTGCATCCTGCTTTTGTAGTAACCCTCTCAACTTTTAGCAACATGCTATGTGGCTGAAATGATGATACCATGCCAACTTTCAACCTTTTGAGAATTCACTTGAAGTGCTTTTCAATTTCAGGGTCATTTAGCTCAAAAAAATCAGTAAATGCATGAAAAATATCAAATGAAGTCAGAAAGGGTTGAAAATTGATGATGTGTCTTTGAATGGTGCATTTTGAACACACAAAAAGTCTGGAGTTCAAATAAGTCCAAGAAAATGAAATGCCTTTTCTAACCGATGAGTTTCCGTCCGAAACTCCGATACTTCGAAAGAGACTGTCCGTTTCATACGCGAAGTGCATCCTGCTTTTGTCGTAACCCTCTCAAGCTTTTAGCAACATGCTATGTGGGTGCAATGATGATACCATGCCAACTTTCAACCTTTCGAGACTTCATTTGAAGTGCTTTTCAATTTCAGGGTCATTTAGCTCACAAAAAATCAGTAAATGCATGAAAAATATCAAATGAAGTCAGAAAGGGTCGAAAATTGATGATTTGGCTTTGAATGGTCCATTTTTAACACACAAAAAGCCTGGAGTTCAAATAAGTCCAAGAAAATGAAATGCCTTTCGTAACCGATGAGTTTCCGTCCGAAACCCCGAAACTTCGAAAGAGACTGTCCGTTTTCTATGGGAAGTGCATCCTGCTTTTGTCGTAACCCTGTCAACTTTTGAACACATGCTATGTGGGTGAAATGATGATACCATGCCAACTTTCAACCCTTTCAGACTTGATTTGAAGTGCTTTTCAATTTCAGGGTCATTTAGCTTAAAAAAATTAGTAAATGCATGAAAAATATCAAATGAAGTCAGATAGGGTTGAAAATTGATAACGTGGCTTTCAATGGTGCATTTTGAGCGCACAAAAAGCCTGGAGTTCAAATAAGTTCAAGAAAATGAAATGCCTTTGGTAACTGATTAGTTTCCGTCCGAAACCCCGATGCTTCGGAAGACACTGTCCGTTTTCTACGCGAAGTGCATCCTGCTTTTGTCGTAACCCTCTTAACTTTTTAGCACATGCTATGCGGGTGAAATGATGATACCATGCCAACTTTCAACTTTTTCAGACTTGATTTTAAGTGCTTTTCAATTTCAGGGTCATTTAGCTTAAAAAAATCAGTAAATGCATGAAAAATATGAAATGAAGTCAGATAGGGTTGAAAATTGATGATGTGTCTTTGAATGGTGCATTTTGAACACACAAAAAGCCTGGAGTTCAAATATGTTCACGAAAATGAAATGCCTTTTGTAACCGATGAGTTTCCGTCCGAAACCCCGAAACTTCGAAATAGACTGTCCGTTTTGTACGCGAAGTGCATCCTGCTTTTGTAGTAACCCTGTCAACTTTTTAGCAACATGCTATGTGGGTGAAATGATGATACCATGCCAACTTTCAACCTTTCGAGACTTCATTTGAAGTGCTTTTCAATTTCAGGGTCATTTAGCTCAAAAAAAATCAGTAAATGCATGAAAAATATCAAATGAAGTTAGATAGGGTTGAAAATTGATGATGTGGCTTTGAATGGTGCATTTTGAACACACAAAAAGCCTGGAGTTCAAAAAAGTTAAAGAAAATGAAATGCCTTTTGTAACTGATGAGTTTCCGTCCGAAACCACGAAACTTCGTAATAGACTGTCCGTTTTGTATCCGAAGTGCATCCTGCTTTAGTCGTAACCCTCTCAACTTATTAACACATGCTATGTGGGTAAAATGATGATACCTTGCCAACTCTCAACCTTTTCAGATTTCATTTGAAGTGCTTTTCAATTTCAGGGTCATTTAGCTCAAAAAAATCAGTAAATGCATGAAAAATATCAAATGAAGTTAGATAGGGTTGAAAATTGATGATGTGGATTTGAATGGTGCATTTTGAACACACAAAAAGCCTAGAGTTCAAATAAGTTAAAGAAAATGAAATGCCTTTTCTAACCGATGAGTTTCCGTCCGAAACACCGAAACTTCGAAAGAGACTGTCCGTTTTGTACGCGAAGTGCATCCTGCTTTTGTCGTAACCCTCTCAACTTTTCAGCTACATGATATGTGGGTGAAATGATGATACCATGCCAACTTTCAACCTTTTGAGACTTCATTTGAAGTGCTTTTCAATTTCAGGGTCATTTAGCTCAAAAAAATCAGTAAATGCATGAAAAATATCAAATGAAGTCAGATAGGGTTGAAAATTTCTGATGTGGCTTTGAATGGTGCATTTTGAACGCACAAAAACCCGGAGTTTAAATAAGTTAAAGAAAATCAAATGCCTTTTGTAACCAATGAGTTTCCGTCCGAAACACCGAAACTTCGAAAGAGACTGTCCGTTTTGTACGCGAAGTGCATCCTGCTTTTGTAGTAACCCTCTCATCTTTTTAGCAACATGCTATGTGGGTGAAATGATGATACCATGCCAACTGTCAACCTTTTGAGAATTCATTTGAAGTGCTTTTCAATTTCAGGGTCATTTAGGTCAAAAAAATCAGTAAATGCATGAAAAATATCAAATGAAGTCAGAAAGGGTTGAAAATTTATGATGTGTCTTTGAATGGTGCATTTTGAACACACAAAAAGTCTGGAGTTCAAATAAGTCCAAGAAAATTAAATGCCTTTTCTAACCGATGAGTTTCCGTCCGAAACTCCGATACTTCGAAAGAGACTGTCCGTTTCGTACGCGAAGTGCATCCTGCTTTTGTCGTAACCCTGTCAACTTTTTAGCAACATGCTATGTGGGTGACATGATGATACCATGCCAACTTTCAACCTTTCGAGACTTCATTTGAAGTGCTTTTCAATTTCAGGGTCATTTAGTTGGAAAAAAAATCAGTAAATGCATGAAAAATATCAAATGAAGTCAGAAAGGGTTGAAAATTGATGATTTGGCTTTGAATGGTGCATTTTTAACACACAAAAAGCCTGGAGTTCAAATAAGTCCAAGAAAATGAAATGCCTTTCGTATCCGATGAGTTTCCGTCCGAAACCCCGATACTTCGAAAGAGACTAACCGTTTTCTACGCGAAGTTCATCCTTCTTTTGTCGTAACCCTCTCAACTTTTGAACACATGCTATGTGGGTGAAATGATGATACCATGCCAACTTTCATCCTTTTCAGACTTGATTTGAAGTGCTTTTCAATTTCAGGGTCATTTAGCTTAAAAAAAATCAGTAAATGCATGAAAAATATGAAATGAAGTCAGATAGGGTTGAAAATTGATGATGTTTCTTTGAATGGTGCATTTTGAACACACAAAAAGCCTGGAGTTCAAATATGTTCAAGAAAATGAAATGCCTTTTGTAACCGATGAGTTTCCGTCCGAAACCCCGAAACTTCGAAAGAGACTGTCCGTTTTGTACGCGAAGTGCATCCTGCTTTTGTAGTAACCCTGTCAACTTTTTAGCAACATGCTATGTGGGTGAAATGATGATACCATGCCAACTCTCAACCTTTTCAGATTTCATTTGAAGTGCTTTTCAATTTCAGGGTCATTTAGCTCAAAAAAATCAGTAAATGCATGAAAAATATCAAATGAAGTCAGATAGGGTTGAAAATTGATGATGTGGATTTGAATGGTGCATTTTGAACACACAAAAAGCCTAGAGTTCAAATAAGTCCAAGAAAATGAAATGCCTTTTCTAACCGATGAGTTTCCGTCCGAAACATCAAAACTTCGAAAGAGACTGTCCGTTTTGTACGCGAAGTGCATCCTGGTTTTGTCGTAACCCTCTCAACTTTTCAGCAACATGATATGTGGGTGAAATTATGATACCATGCCAACTTTCAACCTTTTGAGACTTCATTTGAAGTGCTTTAATATTTCAGGGTCATTTAGCTCAAAAAAATCAGTAAATGCATGAAAAATATCAAATGAAGTCAGATAGGGTTGAAAATTTCTGATGTGGCTTTGAATGGTGCATTTTGAACGCACAAAAAGCCCGGAGGTTAAATAAGTTAAAGAAAATGAAATGCCTTTTGTAACCAATGAGTTTCCGTCCGAAACATCGAAACTTCGAAAGAGACTGTCCGTTTTGTATGCGAAGTGGATCCTGCTTTTGTAGTTACCCTCTCATCTTTTTAGCAACATGCTATGTGGGTGAAATGATGATACCATGCCAACTTTCAACCTTTTGAGAATTCATTTGAAGTGCTTTTTAATTTCAGGGTCATTTAGCTCAAAAAAAACAGTAAATGCATGAAAAATATCAAATGAAGTCAGAAAGGGTTGAAAATTTATGATGTGTCTTTGAATGGTGCATTTTGAACACACAAAAAGTCTGGAGTTCAAATAAGTCCAAGAAAATTAAATGCCTTTTCTAACCGATGAGTTTCCGTCCGAAACTCCGATACTACGAAAGAGACTGTCCGTTTCGTACGCGAAGTGCATCCTGCTTTTGTCGTAACCCTCTCAACTTTTAGCAACATGCTATGTGGGTGAAATGATGATACCATGCCAACTTTCAACCTTTCGAGACTTCATTTGAAGTGCATTTCAATTTCAGGGTCATTTAGTTGGAAAAAAATTAGTAAATGCATGAAAAATATCAAATGAAGTCAGAAAGGGTTAAAAATAGATGATGTGGCTTTGAATGGTGCATTTTTAACACACAAAAAGCCTGGAGTTCAAATAAGTCCAAGAAAATGAAATGCCTTTCGTATCCGATGAGTTTCCGTCTGAAACCCCGATACTTCGAAAGAGACTAATCGTTTTCTACGCGAAGTTCATCCTGCTTTTGTCGTTACCCTCTCAACTTTTGAACAGATGCTATGTGGGTGAAATTATGATCCCATGCCAACTTTCATCCTTTTCAGACTTGATTTGCAGTGTTTTTCAATTTCAGGGTCATTTAGCTTAAAAAAATCAGTAAATGCATGAAAAATATCAACTGAAGTCAGATAGGGTTGAAAATTGATAACGTGGCTTTGAATGGTGCATTTTGAACGCACAAAAAGCCTGGAGTTCAAATAAGTTCAAGAAAATGAAATGCCTTTGGTAATCGATGAGTTTCCGTCCGAAACCCCGATGCTTCGGAAGAGACTGTCCGTTTTCTACGCGAAGTGCATCCTGCTATTGTCGTAACCCTCTTAACTTTTTAGCACATGCTATGCGGGTGAAATGATGATACCATGCCAACTTTCAACTTTTTCAGACTTGATTTGAAGTGCTTTTCAATTTCAGGGTCATTTAGCTTAAAAAAATCAGTAAATGCATGAAAAATATCAAATGAAGTCAGATAGGGTTGAAAATTAATGATGTGGATTTGAATGGCGCATTTTGAACACACAAAAAGCCTAGAGTTCAAATACGTTAAAGAACATGAAATACCTTTTCTAACCGATGAGTTTCCGTCCGAAACACCGAAACTTCGAAAGAGACTGTCCGTTTTGTACGCGAAGTGCATCCTGCTTTTGTCGTAACCCTCTCAACTTTTCAACAACATGATATGTGGGTGAAATGATGATACCATGCCAACTTTCAATCTTTTGAGACTTCATTTGAAGTGCTTTTCAATTTCAGAGTCATTTAGCTCAAAAAAATCAGTAAATGCATGAAAAATATCAAATGAAGTCAGATAGGGTTGAAAATTTATGATGTGGCTTTGAATGGTGCATTTTGAACGCACAAAAAGCCCGGAGTTTAAATAAGTTAAAGAAAATGAAATGCCTTTTGTAACCAATGAGTTTCCGTCCGAAACACCGAAACTTCGAAAGAGACTGTCCGTTTTGTACGCGAAGTGCATCTTGCTTTTGTAGTAACCCTCTCATCTTTTTAGCAACATGCTATGTGGGTGAAATGATGATACCATGCCAACTTTCAACCTTTCGACACTTCATTTGAAGTGCTTTTCAATTTCAGGGTCATTTAGCTGGGAAAAAATCAGTAAATGCATGAAAAATATCAAATGAAGTCAGAAAGGGTTGAAAATTGATGATGTGGCTTTGAATGGTGCATTTTTAACACACAAAAAGCCTGGAGTTCAAATAAGTCCAAGAAAATGAAATGCCTTTCGTATCCGATGAGTTTCCGTCCGAAACCCCGACACTTCGAAAGAGACTAACTGTTTTCTACGCGAAGTTCATCCTGCTTTTGTCGTAACCCTCTCAACTTTTGAACACATGCTATGTGGGTGAAATGATGATACCATGCCAACTTTCATCCTTTTCAGACTTGATTTGAAGTGCTTTTCAATTTCAGGGTCATTTAGCTTAAAAAAATCAGTAAATGCATGAAAAATATCAAATGAAGTCAAATAGGGTTGAAAATTGATGATGTGGCTTTGAATGGTGCATTTTGAACGCACAAAAATCCTGGAGTTCAAATAAGTTCAAGAAAAGGAAATGCCTTTTGTAACCGATGAGTTTCGGTCCGAAATCCCGATACTTCGAAAGAGACTGTCCGTTTTCTACGCGAAGTGCATCCCGCTTTTCTCGTAACGCTCTTAACTTTTTAGCACAAGCTATGCGGGTGAAATGATGATACCATGCCAACTTTCAACTTTTTCAAACTTGATTTGAAGTGCTTTTCAATTTCAGGGTCATTTAGCTTAAAAAAATCAGCAAATGCATGAAAAATATGAAATGAAGTCAGATAGGGTTGAAAATTGATGATGTGTCTTTGAATGGTGCATTTTGAACACACAAAAAGCCTGGAGTTCAAATAAGTTAAAGAAAATGAAATGCCTTTTGTAACCGATGAGTTTCCGTCCGAAACCACGAAACTTCGAAATAGACTGTCCGCTTTGTACGCGAAGTGCATCCTGGTTTTGTAGTAACCCTGTCAACTTTTTAGCAATATGCTATGTGGGTGAAATGATGATACCATGCCAACTTTCAACCATTCCAGACTTCATTTGAAGTGCTTTTCAATTTCAGGGTCATTTAGCTTAAAAAAATCAGTAAATGCATGAAAAATATCAAGTGAAGTCAAATAGGGTTGAAAATTGATGATGTGGCTTTGAATGGTGCATTTTGAACGCACAAAAAGCCTGGAGTTCAAATAAGTTCAAGAAAAGGAAATGCCTTTTGTAACCGATGAGTTTCGGTCCGAAACCCCGATACTTCGAAAGAGACTGTCCGTTTTCTACGCGAAGTGCATCCCGCTTTTGTCGTAACGCTCTTAACTTTTTAGCACAAGCTATGCGGGTGAAATGATGATACCATGCCAACTTTCAACTTTTTCAAACTTGATTTGAAGTGCTTTTCAATTTCAGGGTCATTTAGCTTAAAAAAATCAGCAAATGCATGAAAAATATGAAATGAAGTCAGATAGGGTTGAAAATTGCTGATGTGTCTTTGAATGGTGCATTTTGAACACACAAAAAGCCTGGAGTTCAAATAAGTTAAAGAAAATGAAATGCCTTTTGTAACCGATGAGTTTCCGTCCGAAACCACGAAACTTCGAAATAGACTGTCCGCTTTGTACGCGAAGTGCATCCTGGTTTTGTCGTAACCCTCTCAACTTTTCAGCAACATGATATGTGGGTGAAATTATGATACCATGCCAACTTTCAACCTTTTGAGACTTCATTTGAAGTGCTTTTCAATTTCAGGGTCATTTAGCTCAAAAAAATCAGTAAATGCATGAAAAATATCAAATGAAGTCAGATAGGGTTGAAAATTTATGATGTGGCTTTGAATGGTGCATTTTGAACGCACAAAAAGCCGGAGGTTAAATAAGTTAAAGAAAATGAAATGCCTTTTGTAACCAATGAGTTTCCGTCCGAAACATCGAAACTTCGAAAGAGACTGTCCGTTTTCTACGCGAAGTGCATCCCGCTTTTGTCGTAACACTCTTAACTTTTTAGCACATGCTATGCGAGTGAAATGATGATACCATGCCAACTTTCAACTTTTTCAAACTTGATTTGAAGTGCTTTTCAATTTCAGGGTCATTTAGCTTAAAAAAATCAGCAAATGCATGAAAAATATGAAATGAAGTCAGATAGGGTTGAAAATTGATGATGTGTCTTTGAATGGTGCATTTTGAACACACAAAAAGCCTGGAGTTCAAATAAGTTAAAGAAAATGAAATGCCTTTTGTAACCGATGAGTTTCCGTTCGAAACCACGAAACTTCGAAATAGACTGTCCGCTTTGTATGCAAAGTGCATCCTGGTTTTGTAGTAACCCTGTCAACTTTTTAGCAACATGCTATGTGGGTGAAATGATGATACCATGCCAACTTTCAACCTTTCCAGACTTCATTTGAAGTGCTTTTCAATTTCAGGGTCATTTAGCTCAAAAAAATCAGTAAATGCATGAAAAATATCAAATGAAGTCAGATAGGGTTGAAAATTGATGATGTGGCTTTGAATGGTGCATTTTGAACACACAAAAAGTCTGGAGTTCAAATAAGTCCAAGAAAATTAAATGCCTTTTCTAACCGATGAGTTTCCGTCCGAAACTCCGATACTTCGAAAGAGACTGTCCGTTTCGTACGCGAAGTGCATCCTGCTTTTGTCGTAACCCTCTCAACTTTTTAGCAACATGCTATGTGGGTGAAATGATGATACCATGCCAACTTTCAACCTTTCGAGACTTCATTTGAAGTGCTTTTCAATTTTAGGGTCATTTAGCTGGAAAAAAATTAGTAAATGCATGAAAAATATCAAATTAAGTCAGAAAGGGTTGAAAATAGATGATGTGGCTTTGAATGGTGCATTTTTAACACACAAAAAGCCTGGAGTTCAAATAAGTCCAAGAAAATGAAATGCCTTTCGTATCCGATGAGTTTCCGTCCGAAACCCCGATACTTCGAAAGAGACTAACCGTTTTCTACACGAAGTTCATCCTGCTTTTGTCGTTACCCTCTGAACTTTTGAACAGATGCTATGTGGGTGAAATGAAGATACTATGCCAACTTTCATCCTTTTCAGACTTGATTTGCAGTGTTTTTCAATTTCAGGGTCATTTAGCTTAAAAAAATCAGTAAATGCATGAAAAATATCAACTGAAGTCAGATAGGGTTGAAAATTGATAACGTGGCTTTGAATGGTGCATTTTGAACGCACAAAAAGCCTGGAGTTCAAATAAGTTCAAGAAAATGAAATGCCTTTGGTAATCGATGAGTTTCCGTCCGAAACCCCGATGCTTCGGAAGAGACTGTCCGTTTTCTACGCGAAGTGCATCCTGCTATTGTCGTAACCCTCTTAACTTTTTAGCACATGCTATGCGGGTGAAATGATGATACCATGCCAACTTTCAACTTTTTCAGACTTGATTTGATGTGCTTTTCAATTTCAGGGTCATTTAGCTTAAAAAAATCAATAAATGCATGAAAAATATCAAATGAAGTCAGATAGGGTTGAAAATTAATGATGTGGATTTGAATGGCGCATTTTGAACACACAAAAAGCCTAGAGTTCAAATAAGTTAAAGAAAATGAAATACCTTTTCTAACCGATGAGTTTCCGTCCGAAACACCGAAACTTCGAAAGAGACTGTCCGTTTTGTACGCGAAGTGCATCCTGCTTTTGTAGTAACCCTCTCATCTTTTTAGCAACATGCTATGTGGGTGAAATGATGATACCATGCCAACTTTCAACCTTTCGACACTTCATTTGAAGTGCTTTTCAATTTCAGGGTCATTTAGCTGGAAAAAAATCAGTAAATGCATGAAAAATATCAAATGAAGTCAGAAAGGGTTGAAAATTGATGATGTGGCTTTGAATGGTGCATTTTTAACACACAAAAAGCCTGGAGTTCAAATAAGTCCAAGAAAATGAAATGCCTTTCGTATCCGATGAGTTTCCGTCCGAAACCCCGATACTTCGAAAGAGACTAACCGTTTTCTACGCGAAGTTCATCCTGCTTTTGTCGTAACCCTCTCAACTTTTGAACACATGCTATGTGGGTGAAATGATGATACCATGCCAACTTTCATCCTTTTCAGACTTGATTTGAAGGGCTTTTCAATTTCAGGGTCATTTAGCTTAAAAAAATCAGTAAATGCATGAAAAATATCAAATGAAGTCAAATAGGGTTGAAAATTGATGATGTGGCTTTGAATGGTGCATTTTGAACGCACAAAAAGCCTGGAGTTCAAATAAGTTCAAGAAAAGGAAATGCCTTTTGTAAACGATGAGTTTCGGTCCAAAACCCCGATACTTCGAAAGAGACTGTCCGTTTTCTACGCGAAGTGCATCCCGCTTTTGTCGTAACACTCTTAACTTTTTAGCACATGCTATGCGAGTGAAATGATGATACCATGCCAACTTTCAACTTTTTCAAACTTGATTTGAAGTGCTTTTCAATTTCAGGGTCATTTAGCTTAAAAAAATCAGCAAATGCATGAAAAATATGAAATGAAGTCAGATAGGGTTGAAAATTGATGATGTGTCTTTGAATGGTGCATTTTGAACACACAAAAAGCCTGGAGTTCAAATAAGTTAAAGAAAATGAAATGCCTTTTGTAACCGATGAGTTTCCGTTCGAAACCACGAAACTTCGAAATAGACTGTCCGCTTTGTATGCAAAGTGCATCCTGGTTTTGTAGTAACCCTGTCAACTTTTTAGCAACATGCTATGTGGGTGAAATGATGATACCATGCCAACTTTCAACCTTTCCAGACTTCATTTGAAGTGCTTTTCAATTTCAGGGTCATTTAGCTCAAAAAAATCAGTAAATGCATGAAAAATATCAAATGAAGTCAGATAGGGTTGAAAATTGATGATGTGGCTTTGAATGGTGCATTTTGAACACACAAAAACCTTGGAGTTCAAATAAGGTAAAGAAAATTAAATGCCTTTTTTAACCGATGAGTTTTCGTCCGAAACCCCGAAACTTCGAAATAGACTGTCTGTTTTGTACGCGAAGTGCATCTTGCTTTAGTCGTAACCCTCTCAAGTTATTAACACATGCTATGTGGGTGAAATGATGATACCATGCCAACTTTCAACCTTTTCAGATTTCATTTGAAGTGCTTTTCAATTTCAGGGTCATTTAGCTCAAAAAAATCAGTAAATGCATGAAAAATATCAAATGAAGTCAGATAGGGTTGAAAATTGATGATGTGGTTTTTAATGGTGAATTTTGAACACACAAAAAGCCTAGAGTTCAAATAAGTTAAAGAAAATGAAATGCCTTTTCTAAACGATGAGTTTCCGTCCGAAACCCCGAAACTTCGGAAGAGACTGTCCGTTTTGTACGCGAAGTGCATCCTGCTTTTGTCGTAACCCTCTCAACTTTTTAGCAACATGCTATGTGGGTGAAATGATGATACCATGCCAACTTTCAACCTTTTGAGACTTCATTTGAAGTGCTTTTCAATTTCAGGGTCATTTAGCTCAAAAAAAATCAGTAAATGCATGAAAAATATCAAATGAAGTCAGAAAGGGTTGAAAATTGATGATGTGTCTTTCAATGGTGCATTTTGAACACACAAAAAGTCTGGAGTTCAAATAAGTCCAAGAAAATGAAATGCCTTTTCTAACCGATGAGTTTCCGTCCGAAACTCCGATACTTCGAAAGAGACTGTCCGTTTCGTACGCGAAGTGCATCCAGCTTTTGTCGTAACCCTCTCAACTTTTTAGCAACATTCTATGTGGGTGAAATGATGATACCATGCCAACTTTCAACCTTTCGAGACTTCATTTGAAGTGCTTTTCAATTTCAGGGTCATTTAGCTCAAAAAAATTCAGTAAATGCATGAAAAATGTCCAATGAAGTCAGAAAGGGTTGAAAATTGATGATGTGCCTTTGAATGGTGCATTTTGAACACACAAAAAGCCTGGAGTTCAAATAAGTTCAAGAAAATGAAATGCCTTTTGTAACCGATGAGTTTCCGTCTGAAACCCCGATACTTCGAAAGAGACTGTCCGTTTGTACGCGAAGTGCATCCTGCTTTTGTCGTAACCCTCTCAACTTTTGAACACATGCTATGTGGGTGAAATGATGATACCATGCCAACTTTCAACCTTTTCAGACTTGATTTGAAGTGCTTTTCAATTTCAGGGTCATTTAGCTTTAAAAAATCAGTAAATGCATGAAAAATATCAAATGAAGTCACATAGGGTTGAAAATTGATGATGTGGCTTTGAATGGTGCATTTTGAACACACAAAAAGCCTGGAGTTCAAATAAGTTCAAGAAAATGAAATGCCTTTTGTAACCGATGAGTTTCCGTCCGAAACCCCGATACTTCGAAAGAGACTGTCCGTTTTCTACGCGAAGTGCATCCTTCTTTTGTCGTAACCCTCTTAACTTTTTAGCACATGCTATGCGGGTGAAATGATGATACCATGCCAACATTCAACATTTTCAGACTTGATTTCAAGTGCTTTTCAATTTCAGGGTCATTTAGCTTAAAAAAAATCAGTAAATGCATGAAAATATGAAATGAAGTCAGATAGGGTTGAAAATTGATGATGTGTCTTTGAATGGTGCATTTTGAACACACAAAAAGCTTGGAGTTCAAATATGTTCAAGAAAATGAAATGCCTTTTGTAACCGATGAGTTTCCGTCCGAAACCCCGAAACTTCGAAAGAGACTGTCCGTTTTGTACGCGAAGTGCATCCTGGTTTTGTAGTAACCCTGTCAACTTTTTACCAACATGCTATGTGGGTGAAATGATGATACCATGCCAACTTTCAACCTTTTCAGATTTCATTTGAAGTGCTTTTCAATTTCAGGGTCATTTAGCTCAAAAAAATCAGTAAATGCATGAAAAATATCAAATGAAGTCAGATAGGGTTGAAAATTGATGATGTGGATTTGAATGGTGCATTTTGAACACACAAAAAGCCTAGAGTTCAAATAAGTTAAAGAAAATGAGATGCCTTTTCTAACCGATGAGTTTCCGTCCGAAACCCCGAAACTTCGGAAGAGACTGTCCGTTTTGTACGCGAAGTGCATCCTGCTTTTGTCGTAATGCTCTCAACTTTTTAGCAACATGCTATGTGGGTGAAATGATCATACCATGCCAACTTTCAACCTTTTGAGACTTCATTTGAAGTGCTTTTCAATTTCAGGGTCATTTAGCTGGAAAAAAATCAGTAAATGCATGAAAAATATCAAATGAAGTCAGAAAGGGTTGAAAATTGATGATGTGGCTTTGAATGGTGCATTTTTAACACACAAAAAGCCTGGAGTTCAAATAAGTCCAAGAAAATGAAATGCCTTTCGTATCCGATGAGTTTCCGTCCGAAACCCCGATACTTCGAAAGAGACTAACCGTTTTCTACGCGAAGTTCATCCTGCTTTTGTCGTAACCCTCTCAACTTTTGAACACATGCTATGTGAGTGAAATGATGATACCATGCCAACTTTCATCCTTTTCAGACTTGATTTGAAGTGCTTTTCAATTTCAGGGTCATTTAGCTTAAAAAAATCAGTAAATGCATGAAAAATATCAAATGAAGTCAAATAGGGTTGAAAATTGATGATGTGGCTTTGAATGGTGCATTTTGAACGCACAAAAAGCCTGGAGTTCAAATAAGTTCAAGAAAAGGAAATGCCTTTTGTAAACGATGAGTTTCGGTCCAAAACCCCGATACTTCGAAAGAGACTGTCCGTTTTCTACGCGAAGTGCATCCCGCTTTTGTCATAACACTCTTAACTTTTTAGCACATGCTATGCGAGTGAAATGATGATACCATGCCAACTTTCAACTTTTTCAAACTTGATTTGAAGTGCTTTTCAATTTCAGGGTCATTTAGCTTAAAAAAATCAGCAAATGCATGAAAAATATGAAATGAAGTCAGATAGGGTTGAAAATTGATGATGTGTCTTTGAATGGTGCATTTTGAACACACAAAAAGCCTGGAGTTCAAATAAGTTAAAGAAAATGAAATGCCTTTTGTAACCGATGAGTTTCCGTTCGAAACCACGAAACTTCGAAATAGACTGTCCGCTTTGTATGCAAAGTGCATCCTGGTTTTGTAGTAACCGTGTCAACTTTTTAGCAACGTGCTATGTGGGTGAAATGATGATACCATGCCAACTTTCAACCTTTCCAGACTTCATTTGAAGTGCTTTTCAATTTCTGGGTCATTTAGCTCAAAAAAATCAGTAAATGCATGAAAAATATCAAATGAAGTCAGATAGGGTTGAAAATTGATGATGTGGCTTTGAATGGTGCATTTTGAACACACAAAAACCTTGGAGTTCAAATAAGGTAAAGAAAATTAAATGCCTTTTTTAACCGATGAGTTTTCGGCCGAAACCCCGAAACTTCGAAATAGACTGTCCGTTTTGTACGCGAAGTGCATCTTGCTTTAGTCGTAACCCTCTCAAGTTATTAACACATGCTATGTGGGTGAAATGATGATACCATGCCAACTTTCAACCTTTTCAGATTTCATTTGAAGTGCTTTTCAATTTCAGGGTCATTTAGCTCAAAAAAATCAGTAAATGCATGAAAAATATCAAATGAAGTCAGATAGGGTTGAAAATTGATGATGTGGTTTTTAATGGTGCATTTTGAACACACAAAAAGCTTGGAGTTCAAATATGTTCAAGAAAATGAAATGCCTTTTGTAACCGATGAGTTTCCGTCCGAAACCCCGAAACTTCGAAAGAGACTGTCCGTTTTGTACGCGAAGTGCATCCTGGTTTTGTAGTAACCCTGTCAACTTTTTACCAACATGCTATGTGGGTGAAATGATGATACCATGCCAACTTTCAACCTTTTCAGATTTCATTTGAAGTGCTTTTCAGTTTCAGGGTCATTTAGCTCAAAAAAATCAGTAAATGCATGAAAAATATCAAATGAAGTCAGATAGGGTTGAAAATTGATGATGTGGATTTGAATGGTGCATTTTGAACACACAAAAAGCCTAGAGTTCAAATAAGTTAAAGAAAATGAGATGCCTTTTCTAACCGATGAGTTTCCGTCCGAAACCCCGAAACTTCGGAAGAGACTGTCCGTTTTGTACGCGAAGTGCATCCTGCTTTTGTCGTAATGCTCTCAACTTTTTAGCAACATTCTATGTGGGTGAAATGATCATACCATGCCAACTTTCAACCTTTTGAGACTTCATTTGAAGTGCTTTTCAATTTCAGGGTCATTTAGCTGGAAAAAAATCAGTAAATGCATGAAAAATATCAAATGAAGTCAGAAAGGGTTGAAAATTGATGATGTGGCTTTGAATGGTGCATTTTTAACACACAAAAAGCCTGGAGTTCAAATAAGTCCAAGAAAATGAAATGCCTTTCGTATCCGATGAGTTTCCGTCCGAAACCCCGATACTTCGAAAGAGACTAACCGTTTTCTACGCGAAGTTCATCCTGCTTTTGTCGTAACCCTCTCAACTTTTGAACACATGCTATGTGAGTGAAATGATGATACCATGCCAACTTTCATCCTTTTCAGACTTGATTTGAAGTGCTTTTCAATTTCAGGGTCATTTAGCTTAAAAAAATCAGTAAATGCATGAAAAATATCAAATGAAGTCAAATAGGGTTGAAAATTGATGATGTGGCTTTGAATGGTGCATTTTGAACGCACAAAAAGCCTGGAGTTCAAATAAGTTCAAGAAAAGGAAATGCCTTTTGTAAACGATGAGTTTCGGTCCAAAACCCCGATACTTCGAAAGAGACTGTCCGTTTTCTACGCGAAGTGCATCCCGCTTTTGTCATAACACTCTTAACTTTTTAGCACATGCTATGCGAGTGAAATGATGATACCATGCCAACTTTCAACTTTTTCAAACTTGATTTGAAGTGCTTTTCAATTTCAGGGTCATTTAGCTTAAAAAAATCAGCAAATGCATGAAAAATATGAAATGAAGTCAGATAGGGTTGAAAATTGATGATGTGTCTTTGAATGGTGCATTTTGAACACACAAAAAGCCTGGAGTTCAAATAAGTTAAAGAAAATGAAATGGCTTTTGTAACCGATGAGTTTCCGTTCGAAACCACGAAACTTCGAAATAGACTGTCCGCTTTGTATGCAAAGTGCATCCTGGTTTTGTAGTAACCGTGTCAACTTTTTAGCAACGTGCTATGTGGGTGAAATGATGATACCATGCCAACTTTCAACCTTTCCAGACTTCATTTGAAGTGCTTTTCAATTTCAGGGTCATTTAGCTCAAAAAAATCAGTAAATGCATGAAAAATATCAAATGAAGTCAGATAGGGTTGAAAATTGATGATGTGGCTTTGAATGGTGCATTTTGAACACACAAAAACCTTGGAGTTCAAATAAGGTAAAGAAAATTAAATGCCTTTTTTAACCGATGAGTTTTCGGCCGAAACCCCGAAACTTCGAAATAGACTGTCCGTTTTGTACGCGAAGTGCATCTTGCTTTAGTCGTAACCCTCTCAAGTTATTAACACATGCTATGTGGGTGAAATGATGATACCATGCCAACTTTCAAACTTTTCAGATTTCATTTGAAGTGCTTTTCAATTTCAGGGTCATTTAGCTCAAAAAAATCAGTAAATGCATGAAAAATATCAAATGAAGTCAGATAGGGTTGAAAATTGATGATGTGGTTTTTAATGGTGAATTTTGAACACACAAAAATCCTAGAGTTCAAATAAGTTAAAGAAAATGAAATGCCTTTTCTAAACGATGAGTTTCCGTCCGAGACCCCGAAACTTCGGAAGAGACTGTCCGTTTTGTACGCGAAGTGCATCCTGCTTTTGTCGTAACCCTCTCAACTTTTTAGCAACATGCTATGTGGGTGAAATGATGATACCATGCCAACTTTCAACCTTTTGAGACTTCATTTGAAGTGCTTTTCAATTTCAGGGTCATTTAGCTCAAAAAAAATCAGTAAATGCATGAAAAATATCAAATGAAGTCAGAAAGGGTTGAAAATTGATGATGTGTCTTTCAATGGTGCATTTTGAACACACAAAAAGTCTGGAGTTCAAATAAGTCCAAGAAAATGAAATGCCTTTTCTAACCGATGAGTTTCCGTCCGAAACTCCGATACTTCGAAAGAGACTGTCCGTTTCGTACGCGAAGTGCATCCAGCTTTTGTCGTAAACCTCTCAACTTTTTAGCAACATTCTATGTGGGTGAAATGATGATACCATGCCAACTTTCAACCTTTCGAGACTTCATTTGAAGTGCTTTTCAATTTCAGGGTCATTTAGCTCAAAAAAATCAGTAAATGCATGAAAAATATCAAATGAAGTCAGATAGGGTTGAAAATTGATGATGTGGATTTGAATGGTGCATTTTGAACACACAAAAAGCCTAGAGTTCAAATAAGTTAAAGAAAATGAGATGCCTTTTCTAACCGATGAGTTTCCATCCGAAACCCCGAAACTTCGGAAGAGACTGTCGGTTTTGTACGCGAAGTGCATCCTGCTTTTGTCGTAATGCTCTCAACTTTTTAGCAACATGCTATGTGGGTGAAATGATCATACCATGCCAACTTTCAACCTTTTGAGACTTCATTTGAAGTGCTTTTCAATTTCAGGGTCATTTAGCTGGAAAAAAATCAGTAAATGCATGAAAAATATCAAATGAAGTCAGAAAGGGTTAAAAATTGATGATGTGGCTTTGAATGGTGCATTTTTAACACACAAAAAGCCTGGAGTTCAAATAAGTCCAAGAAAATGAAATGCCTTTCGTATCCGATGAGTTTCCGTCCGAAACCCCGATACTTCGAAAGAGACTAACCGTTTTCTACGCGAAGTTCATCCTGCTTTTGTCGTAACCCTCTCAACTTTTGAACACATGCTATGTGGGTGAAATGATGATACCATGCCAACTTTCATCCTTTTCAGACTTGATTTGAAGTGCTTTTCAATTTCAGGGTCATTTAGCTTAAAAAAATCAGTAAATGCATGAAAAATATCAAATGAAGTCAAATAGGGTTGAAAATTCATGATATGGCTTTCAATGGTGCATTTTGAACGCACAAAAAGCCTGGAGTTCAAATAAGTTCAAGAAAAGGAAATGCCTTTTGTAAACGATGAGTTTCGGTCCAAAACCCCGATACTTCGAAAGAGACTGTCCGTTTTCTACGCGAAGTGCATCCCGCTTTTGTTGTAACACTCTTAACTTTTTAGCACATGCTATGCGAGTGAAATGATGATACCATGCCAACTTTCAACTTTTTCAAACTTGATTTGAAGTGCTTTTCAATTTCAGGGTCATTTAGCTTAAAAAAATCAGCAAATGCATGAAAAATATGAAATGAAGTCAGAGAGGGTTGAAAATTGATGATGTGTCTTTGAATGGTGCATTTTGAACACACAAAAAGCCTGGAGTTCAAATAAGTTAAAGAAAATGAAATGCCTTTTGTAACCGATGAGTTTCCGTTCGAAACCACGAAACTTCGAAATAGACTGTCCGCTTTGTATGCAAAGTGCATCCTGGTTTTGTAGTAACCCTGTCAACTTTTTAGCAACATGCTATGTGGGTGAAATGATGATACCATGCCAACTTTCAACCTTTCCAGACTTCATTTGAAGTGCTTTTCAATTTCAGGGTCATTTAGCTCAAAAAATCAGTAAATGCATGAAAAATATCAAATGAAGTCAGATAGGGTTGAAAATTGATGATGTGGCTTTGAATGGTGCATTTTGAACACACAAAAACCTTGGAGTTCAAATAAGGTAAAGAAAATTAAATGCCTTTTTTAACCGATGAGTTTTCGTCCGAAACCCCGAAACTTCGAAATAGACTGTCCGTTTTGTACGCGAAGTGCATCTTGCTTTAGTCGTAACCCTCTCAAGTTATTAACACATGCTATGTGGGTGAAATGATGATACCATGCCAACTTTCAACCTTTTCAGATTTCATTTGAAGTGCTTTTCAATTTCAGGGTCATTTAGCTCAAAAAAATCAGTAAATGCATGAAAAATATCAAATGAAGTCAGATAGGGTTGAAAATTGATGATGTGGTTTTTAATGGTGAATTTTGAACACACAAAAATCCTAGAGTTCAAATAAGTTAAAGAAAATGAAATGCCTTTTCTAAACGATGAGTTTCCGTCCGAAACCCCGAAACTTCGGAAGAGACTGTCCGTTTTGTACGCGAAGTGCATCCTGCTTTTTTCGTAACCCTCTCAACTTTTTAGCAACATGCTATGTGGGTGAAATGATGATACCATGCCAACTTTCAACCTTTTGAGACTTCATTTGAAGTGCTTTTCAATTTCAGGGTCAGCTAGCTCAAAAAAAATCAGTAAATGCATGAAAAATATCAAATGAAGTCAGAAAGGGTTGAAAATTGATGATGTGTCTTTCAATGGTGCATTTTGAACACACAAAAAGTCTGGAGTTCAAATAAGTCCAAGAAAATGAAATGCCTTTTCTAACCGATGAGTTTCCGTCCGAAACTCCGATACTTCGAAAGAGACTGTCCGTTTCGTACGCGAAGTGCATCCAGCTTTTGTCGTAACCCTCTCAACTTTTTAGCAACATTCTATGTGGGTGAAATGATGATACCATGCCAACTTTCAACCTTTCGAGACTTCATTTGAAGTGCTTTTCAATTTCAGGGTCATTTAGCTCAAAAAAATCAGTAAATGCATGAAAAATATCAAATGAAGTCAGATAGGGTTGAAAATTGATGATGTGGATTTGAATGGTGCATTTTGAACACACAAAAAGCCTGGAGTTCAAATAAGTTCAAGAAAAGGAAATGCCTTTTGTAAACGATGAGTTTCGGTCCAAAACCCCGATACTTCGAAAGAGACTGTCCGTTTTCTACGCGAAGTGCATCCCGCTTTTGTTGTAACACTCTTAACTTTTTAGCACATGCTATGCGAGTGAAATGATGATACCATGCCAACTTTAAACTTTTTCAAACTTGATTTGAAGTGCTTTTCAATTTCAGGGTCATTTAGCTTAAAAAAATCAGCAAATGCATGAAAAATATGAAATGAAGTCAGATAGGGTTGAAAATTGATGATGTGTCTTTGAATGGTGTATTTTGAACACACAAAAAGCCTAGAGTTCAAATAAGTTAAAGAAAATGAAATGCCTTTTGTAACCGATGAGTTTCCTTTCGAAACCACGAAACTTCGAAATAGACTGTCCGCTTTGTATGCAAAGTGCATCCTGGTTTTGTAGTAACCCTGTCAACTTTTTAGCAACATGCTATGTGGGTGAAATGATGATACCATGCCAACTTTCAACCTTTCCAGACTTCATTTGAAGTGCTTTTCAATTTCAGGGTCATTTAGCTCAAAAAAATCAGTAAATGCATGAAAAATATCAAATGAAGTCAGATAGGGTTGAAAATTGATGATGTGGCTTTGAATGGTGCATTTTGAACACACAAAAACCTTGGAGTTCAAATAAGGTAAAGAAAATTAAATGCCTTTTTTAACCGATGAGTTTTCGTCCGAAACCCCGAAACTTCGAAATAGACTGTCCGTTTTGTACGCGAAGTGCATCTTGCTTTAGCCGTAACCCTCTCAAGTTATTAACACATGCTATGTGGGTGAAATGATGATACCATGCCAACTTTCAACCTTTTCAGATTTCATTTGAAGTGCTTTTCAATTTCAGGGTCATTTAGCTCAAAAAAATCAGTAAATGCATGAAAAACATCAAATGAAGTCAGATAGGGTTGAAAATTGATGATGTGGTTTTTAATGGTGAATTTTGAACACACAAAAATCCTAGAGTTCAAATAAGTTAAAGAAAATGAAATGCCTTTTCTAAACGATGAGTTTCCGTCCGAAACCCCGAAACTTCGGAAGAGACTGTCCGTTTTGTACGCGAAGTGCATCCTGCTTTTGTCGTAACCCTCTCAACTTTTTAGCAACATGCTATGTGGGTGAAATGATGATACCATGCCAACTTTCAACCTTTTGAGACTTCATTTGAAGTGCTTTTCAATTTCAGGGTCATTTAGCTCAAAAAAAATCAGTAAATGCATGAAAAATATCAAATGAAGTCAGAAAGGGTTGAAAATTGATGATGTGTCTTTCAATGGTGCATTTTGAACACACAAAAAGTCTGGAGTTCAAATAAGTCCAAGAAAATGAAATGCCTTTTCTAACCGATGAGTTTCCGTCCGAAACTCCGATACTTCGAAAGAGACTGTCCGTTTCGTACGCGAAGTGCATCCAGCTTTTGTCGTAACCCTCTCAACTTTTTAGCAACATTCTATGTGGGTGAAATGATGATACCATGCCAACTTTCAACTTTTCGAGACTTCATTTGAAGTGCTTTTCAATTTCAGGGTCATTTAGCTCAAAAAAATCAGTAAATGCATGTAAAAAATCAAATGAAGTCAGATAGGGTTGAAAATTGATGATGTGGATTTGAATGGTGCATTTTGAACACACAAAAAGCCTAGAGTTCAAATAAGTTAAAGAAAATGAGATGCCTTTTCTAACCGATGAGTTTCCGTCCGAAACCCCGAAACTTCGGAAGAGACTGTCCGTTTTGTACGCGAAGTGCATCCTGCTTTTGTCGTAATGCTCTCAACTTTTTAGCAACATGCTATGTGGGTGAAATGATCATACCATGCCAACTTTCAACCTTTTGAGACTTCATTTGAAGTGCTTTTCAATTTCAGGGTCATTTAGCTGGAAAAAAATCAGTAAATGCATGAAAAATATCAAATGAAGTCAGAAAGGGTTGAAAATTGATGATGTGGCTTTGAATGGTGCATTTTTAACACACAAAAAGCCTGGAGTTCAAATAAGTCCAAGAAAATGAAATGCTTTCGTATCCGATGAGTTTCCGTACGAAACCCCGATACTTCGAAAGAGACTAACCGTTTTCTACGCGAAGTTCATCCTGCTTTTGTCGTAACCCTCTCAACTTTTGAACACATGCTATGTGGGTGAAATGATGATACCATGCCAACTTTCATCCTTTTCAGACTTGATTTGAAGTGCTTTTCAATTTCAGGGTCATTTAGCTTAAAAAAATCAGTAAATGCATGCAAAATATCAAATGAAGTCAAATAGGGTTGAAAATTGATGATGTGGCTTTGAATGGTGCATTTTGAACGCACAAAAAGCCTGGAGTTCAAATAAGTTCAAGAAAAGGAAATGCCTTTTGTAAACGATGAGTTTCGGTCCAAAACCCCGATACTTCGAAAGAGACTGTCCGTTTTCTACGCGAAGTGCATCCCGCTTTTGTCGTAACACTCTTAAATTTTTAGCACATGCTATGCGAGTGAAATGATGATACCATGCCAACTTTCAACTTTTTCAAACTTGATTTGAAGTGCTTTTCAATTTCAGGGTCATTTAGCTTAAAAAAATCAGCAAATGCATGAAAAATATGAAATGAAGTCAGATAGGGTTGAAAATTGATGATGTGTCTTTGAATGGTGCATTTTGAACACACAAAAAGCCTGGAGTTCAAATAAGTTAAAGAAAATGAAATGCCTTTTGTAACCGATGAGTTTCCGTTCGAAACCACGAAACTTCGAAATAGACTGTCCGCTTTGTATGCAAAGTGCATCCTGGTTTTGTAGTAACCCTGTCAACTTTTTAGCAACATGCTATGTGGGTGAAATGATGATACCATGCCAACTTTCAACCTTTCCAGACTTCATTTGAAGTGCTTTTCAATTTCAGGGTCATTTAGCTCAAAAAAATCAGTAAATGCATGAAAAATATCAAATGAAGTCAGATAGGGTTGAAAATTGATGATGTGGCTTTGAATGGTGCATTTTGAACACACAAAAACCTTGGAGTTCAAATAAGGTAAAGAAAATTAAATGCCTTTTTTAACCCATGAGTTTTCGTCCGAAACCCCGAAACTTCGAAATAGACTGTCCGTTTTGTACGCGAAGTGCATCTTGCTTTAGTCGTAACCCTCTCAAGTTATTAACACATGCTATGTGGGTGAAATGATGATACCATGCCAACTTTCAACCTTTTCAGATTTCATTTGAAGTGCTTTTCAATTTCAGGGTCATTTAGCTCAAAAAAATCAGTAAATGCATGAAAAATATCAAATGAAGTCAGATAGGGTTGAAAATTGATGATGTGGTTTTTAATGGTGAATTTTGAACACACAAAAAGCCTAGAGTTCAAATAAGTTAAAGAAAATGAAATGCCTTTTCTAAACGATGAGTTTCCGTCCGAAACCCCGAAACTTCGGAAGAGACTGTCCGTTTTGTACACGAAGTGCATCCTGCTTTTGTCGTAACCCTCTCAACTTTTTAGCAACATGCTATGCGGGTGAAATGATGATACCATGCCAACTTTCAACCTTTTGAGACTTCATTTGAAGTGCTTTTCAATTTCAGGGTCATTTAGCTCAAAAAAAATCAGTAAATGCATGAAAAATATCAAATGAAGTCAGAAAGGGTTGAAAATTGATGATGTGTCTTTCAAAGGTGCATTTTGAACACACAAAAAGTCTGGAGTTCAAATAAGTCCAAGAAAATGAAATGCCTTTTCTAACCGATGAGTTTCCGTCCGAAACCCCGATACTTCGAAAGAGACTGTCCGTTTTCTACGCGAAGTGCATCCTTCTTTTGTCGTAACCCTCTTAACTTTTTAGCACATGCTATGCGGGTGAAATGATGATACCATGCCAACATTCAACTTTTTCAGACTTGATTTGAAGTGCTTTTCAATTTCAGGGTCATTTAGCTTAAAAAAATCAGTAAATGCATGAAAATATGAAATGAAGTCAGATAGGGTTGAAAATTGATGATGTGTCTTTGAATGGTGCATTTTGAACACACAAAAAGCTTGGAGTTCAAATATGTTCAAGAAAATGAAATGCCTTTTGTAACCGATGAGTTTCCGTCCGAAACCCCGAAACTTCGAAAGAGACTGTCCGTTTTGTACGCGAAGTGCATCCTGGTTTTGTAGTAACCCTGTCAACTTTTTACCAACATGCTATGTGGGTGAAATGATGATACCATGCCAACTTTCAACCTTTTCAGATTTCATTTGAAGTGCTTTTCAATTTCAGGGTCATTTAGCTCAAAAAAATCAGTAAATGCATGAAAAATATCAAATGAAGTCAGATAGGGTTGAAAATTGATGATGTGGATTTTAATGGTGCATTTTGAACACACAAAAAGCCTAGAGTTCAAATAAGTTAAAGAAAATGAGATGCCTTTTCTAACCGATGAGTTTCCGTCCGAAACCCCGAAACTTCGGAAGAGACTGTCCGTTTTGTACGCGAAGTGCATCCTGCTTTTGTCGTAATGCTCTTAACTTTTTAGCAACATGCTATGTGGGTGAAATGATCATACCATGCCAACTTTCAACCTTTTGAGACTTCATTTGAAGTGCTTTTCAATTTTAGGGTCATTTAGCTCAAAAAAATCAGTAAATGCATGAAAAATATCAAATGAAGTCAGATAGGGTTGAAAATTCATGATGTGTCTTTGAATGGTGCATTTTGAACACACAAAAACCTTGGAGTTCAAATAAGGTAAAGAAAATGAAATGCCTTTTGTAACCGATAAGTTTTCGTCCGAAACCCGGAAACTTCGAAATAGACTGTCCGTTTTGTACGCGAAGTGCATCCTGCTTTAGTCGTAACCCTCTCAACTTATTAACACACGCTATGTGGGTGAAATGATGATACCATGAAAACTTTCAACCTTTTCAGATTTCATTCGAAGTGCTTTTCAATTTCAGGGTCATTTAGCTCAAAAAAATCAGTAAATGCATGAAAAATATCAAATGAAGTCAGATAGGGTTGAAAATTGATGATGTGGATTTGAATAGTGCATTTTGAACACACAAAAAGCCTGGAGTTCAAATCAGTTAAAGAAAATGAAATGCCTTTTCTAACCGATGAGTTTCCGTCCGAAACCCCGAAACTTCGGAAGAGACTGTCCGTTTTGTACGCGAAGTGCATCCTGCTTTTGTCGTAACCCTCTCAACTTTTTAGAAGCATGCTATGTGGGTGAAATGATTATACCATGCCAACTTTCAACCTTTTGAGACTTCATTTGAAGTGCTTTTCAATTTCAGGGTCATTTAGCTCAAAAAATATCAGTAAATGCATGAAAAATATCAAATGAAGTCAGAAAGGGTTGAAAATTGATGATGTGTCTTTGAATGGTGCATTTTGAACACACAAAAAGTCTGGAGTTCAAATAAGTCCAAGAAAATGAAATGCCTTTCGTAACCGATGAGTTTCCGTCTGAAACCCCGATACTTTGAAAGAGACTGTCCGTTTGTACGTGAAGTGCATCCTTCTTTTGTCGTAACCCTCTCAACTTTTGAACACATGCTATGTGGGTGAAATGATGATACCATGCCAACTTTCAACCTTTTCAGAGTTGATTTGAAGTGCTTTTCAATTTCAGGTTCATTTAGCTTAAAAAAATCAGTAAATGCATGAAAAATATCAAATGAAGTCAGATCGGGTTAAAAATTGATGATGTGGCTTTGAATGGTGCATTTTGAATGCACAAAAAGCCTGGAGTTCAAATAAGTTCAAGAAAATGAAATGCCTTTTGTAACCGATGAGTTTGCGTCCGAAACCCCGATACTTCGAAAGAGACTGTCCGTTTTCTACGCGAAGTGCATCCTTCTTTTGTCGTAACCCTCTTAACTTTTTAGCACATGCTATGCGGGTGAAATGATGATACCATGCCAACTTTCAACTTTTTTAGACGTGATTTGAAGTGCTTTTCAATTTCAGGGTCATTTAGCTTAAAAAAATCAGTAAATGCATGAAAAATATGAAATGAAGTCAGATAGGGTTGAAAATTGATGATGTGTCTTTGAATGGTGCATTTTGAACACACAAAAAGCTTGGAGTTCAAATATGTTCAAGAAAATGAAATGCCTTTTGTAACCGATGAGTTTCCGTCCGAAACCCCGAAACTTCGAAAGAGACTGTCCGTTTTGTACGCGAAGTGCATCCTGGTTTTGTAGTAACCCTGTCAACTTTTTACCAACATGCTATGTGGGTGAAATGATGATACCATGCCAACTTTCAACCTCTTCAGATTTCATTTGAAGTGCTATTCAATTTCAGGGTCATTTAGCTCAAAAAAATCAGTAAATGCATGAAAAATATCAAATGAAGTCAGATAGGGTTGAAAATTGATGATGTGGATTTCAATGGTGCATTTTGAACACACAAAAAGCCTAGAGTTCAAATAAGTTAAATAAAATGAAATGCCTTTTCTAACCGATGAGTTTCCGTCCGAAACCCCGAAACTTCGGAAGAGACTGTCCGTTTTGTACGCGAAGTGCATTCTGCTTTTGTCGTAACCCTCTCAACTTTTTAGCAACATGCTCCGTGGGTGAAATTATGATACCATGCCAACTTTCAACCTTTTGAGACTTCATTTGAAGTGCTTTTCAATTTCAGGGTCATTTAGCTCAAAAAATATCAGTAAATGCATGAAAAATATCAAATGAAGTCAGAAAGGGTTGAAAATTGATGATGTGTCTTTGAATGGTGCATTTTGAACACACAAAAAGTCTAGAGTTCAAATAAGTCCAAGAAAATGAAATGCCTTTTCTAACCGATGAGTTTCCGTCCGAAACTCCGATACTTCGAAAGAGACTGTCCGTTTCGTAAGCGAAGTGCATCCTGCTTTTGTCGTAACCCTCTCAACTTTTTAGCAACATGCTATGTAGGTGAAATGATTATACCATGCCAACTTTAAATCTTTCGAGACTTCATTTGAAGTGCTTTTCAATTTCAGGGTCATTTAGCTCAAAAAAAATCAGTAAATGCATGAAAAATGTCAAATAAAGTCAGAAAGGGTTGAAAATTGATGATGTGGCTTTGAATGGTGCATTTTTAACACACAAAAAGCGTGGAGTTCAAATAAGTCCAAGAAAATGAAATGCCTTTCATAACCGATGAGTTTCCGTCCGAAACCCCGATACTTCGAAAGAGACTGTCCGTTTCTACGCGAAGTGCATCCTGCTTTTGTCGTAACCCTCTCTACTTTTGAACACATGCTATGTGGGTGAAATGATGATACCATGCCAACTTTCAACCTTTTCAGACTTGATTTGAAGTGCTTTTCAATTTTAAGGTCATTTAGCTTAAAAAAATCAGTAAATGCATGAAAAATATCAAATGAAGTCAGATAGGGTTGAAAATTGATGATGTGGCTTTCAATGGTGCATTTTGAACGCACAAAAAGCCTGGAGTTCAAATAAGTTCAAGAAAATGAAATGCCTTTTGTAACCGATGAGTTTCCCTCCGAAACCCCGATACTTCGAAAGAGACTGTCCGTTTTCTACACGAAGTGCATCCTGCTTTTGTCGTAACCCTCTTAACTTTTTAGCACATGCTATGCGGGTGAAATGATGATACCATGCCAACTTTCAACTTTTCCAGACTTGATTTGAAGTGCTTTTCAATTTCGGGGTCATTTAGCTTAAAAAATCAGTAAATGCATGAAAAATATGAAATGAAGTCAGATAGGGTTTAAAATTGATGATGTGTCTTTTAATGGTGCATTTTGAACACACAAAAAGCCTGGAGTTCAAATAAGTTCAAGAAAATGAAATGCCTTTTGTAACCGATGAGTTTCCGTCCGAAACCCCAAAACTTCGAAAGAGACTGTCCGTTTTGTACGCGAAGTGCATCCTGCTTTTGTAGTAACCCTCTCATCTTTTTAGCAACATGCTATGTGGGTGAAATAATGATACCATGCCAACTTTCAACCTTTTGAGACATCATTTGAAGTGCTTTTCAATTTCAGTGTCATTTGGCTCAAAAAAAATCAGTAAATGCATGAAAAATATCAAATGAAGTCAGAAAGGGTTGAAAATTGATGATGTGTCTTTGAATGGTGCATTTTGAACAAACAAAAAGTCGGGAGTTCAAATAAGTCCAAGAAAATGAAATGCCTTTTCTAACCGATGAGTTTCCGTCCGAAACTCCGATACTTCGAAAGAGACTGTCCGTTTCGTACGCGAAGTGCATCCTGCTTTTGTCGTAACCCTCTCAACTTTTTAGCAACATGCTATGTAGGTGAAATGATTATACCATGCCAACTTTAAATCTTTCGAGACTTCATTTGAAGTGCTTTTCAATTTCAGGGTCATTTAGCTCAAGAAAAATCTGTAAATGCATGAAAAATATCAAATGAAGTCAGAAAGGGTTGACAATTGATGATGTGGCTTTGAATGGTGCATTTTGAACGCACAAAAAGCCCGGAGTTTAAATAAGTTAAATAAAATGAAATGCGTTTTGTAACCAATGAGTTTCCGTCCGAAACACCGAAACTTCGAAAGAGACTGTCCGTTTTGTACGCGAAGTGCATCCTGCTTTTGTAGTAACCCTCTCATCTTTTTAGCAACATGCTATGTGGGTGAAATGATGATACCATGCCAACTTTCAACCTTTTGAGACTTCATTTGAAGTGCTTTTCAATTTCAGGGTCATTTAGCTCAAAAAAAATCAGTAAATGCATGAAAAATATCAAATGAAGTCAGAACGGGTTGAAAATTGATGATGTGTCTTTGAATGGTGCATTTTGAAAACACAAAAAGTCTGGAGTTCAAATAAGTACAAGAAAATGAAATGCCTTTTCTAACCGATGAGTTTCCGTCCGAAACTCCGGTACTTCGAAAGAGACTGTCCGTTTCGTACGCGAAGTGCATCCTGCTTTTGTCGTAACCCACTCAACTTTTTACTAACATGCTATGTGGGTGAAATGATGATACCATGCCAACATTCAACCTTTCGATACTTCATTTGAAGTGCTTTTCAATTTCAGGGTCATTTAGCTCAAAAAAAAATCAGTAAATGCATGAAAAATATCAAATGAAGTCAGAAAGTGTTGAAAATTGATGATGTGGCTTTGAATGGTGCATTTTTAACACACAAAAAGCCTGGAGTTCAAGTAAGTCCAAGAAAATGAAATGCCTTTCGTAACCGATGAGTTTCCGTCCGAAATCCCGATACTTCGAAAGAGACTGTCCGTTTTCTGCGCGAAGTGCATCCTGCTTTTGTCGTAACCCTCTCAACTTTTGAACACATGCTATGTGGGTGAAATGATGATACCATGCCAACTTTCAACCTTTTCAGACTTGATTTGAAGTGCTTTTCAATTTCAGGGTCATTTAGCTTAAAAAAATCAGTAAATGCATGAAAAATATCAAATGAAGTCAGATAGGGTTGAAAATTGATGATGTGGCTTTGAATGGTGCACTTTGAACGCACAAAAAGCCTGGAGTTCAAATAAGTTCAAGAAAATGAAATGCCTTTTGTAACCGATGAGTTTCCCTCCGAAACCCCGATACTTCGAAAGAGACTGTCCGTTTTCTACACGAAGTGCATCCTGCTTTTGTCGTAACCCTCTTAACTTTTTAGCACATGCTATGTGGGTGAAATGATGATACCATGCAAACTTTCAACTTTTCTAGACTTGATTTGAAGTGCTTTTCAATTTCAGGTTCATTTAGCTTAAAAAATCAGTAAATGCATGAAAAA
The DNA here is from genome assembly GCA_022496015.1 of Hordeum marinum. Lineage (NCBI taxonomy): Eukaryota > Viridiplantae > Streptophyta > Magnoliopsida > Poales > Poaceae > Hordeum > Hordeum marinum. The sequence continues at coordinate 562,519,461 of CM039678.1, forward strand.
TATGAAATGAAGTCAGATAGGGTTTAAAATTGATGATGTGTCTTTTAATGGTGCATTTTAAACACACAAAAACCCTGGAGTTCAAATAAGTTCAAGAAAATGAAATGCCTTTTGTAACCGATGAGTTTCCGTCCGAAACCCCGAAACTTCGAAAGAGACTGTCCGTTTTGTACGCGAAGTGCATCATGCTTTTGTAGTAACCCTCTCATCTTTTTAGCAACATGCTATGTGGGTGAAATGATGATACCATGCCAACTTTCCACCTTTTGAGACTTCATTTGAAGTGCTTTTCAATTTCAGGGTCATTTAGCTCAAAACAAAATCAGTAAATGCATGAAAAATATCAAATGAAGTCAGAAAGGGTTGAAAATTGATGATGTGTCTTTGAATGGTGCATTTTGAACACACAAAAAGTCGGGAGTTCAAATAAGTCCAAGAAAATGAAATGCCTTTTCTAACCGATGAGTTTCCGTCCGAAACTCCGATACTTCGAAAGAGACTGTCCGTTTCGTACGCGAAGTGCATCCTGCTTTTGTCGTAACCCTCTCAACTTTTTAGCAACATGCTATGTGGGTGAAATGATGATACAAAGCCAACTTTCAACCTTTCGAGACTTCATTTGAAGTGCTTTTCAATTTCAGGGTCATTTAGCTCAAAAAAAATCAGTAAATGCATGAAAAATATCAAATGAAGTCAGAAAGGGTTGACAATTGATGATGTGGCTTTGAATGGTGCATTTTGAACGCACAAAAAGCCCGGAGTTTAAATAAGTTAAATAAAATGAAATGCGTTTTGTAACCAATGAGTTTCCGTCCGAAACACCGAAACTTCGAAAGAGACTGTCCGTTTTGTACGCGAAGTGCATCCTGCTTTTTTAGTAACCCTCTCATCTTTTTAGCAACATGCTATGTGGGTGAAATGATGATACCATGCCAACTTTCCACCTTTTGAGACTTCATTTGAAGTGCTTTTCAATTTCAGGGTCATTTAGCTCAAAACAAAATCAGTAAATGCATGAAAAATATCAAATGAAGTCAGAAAGGGTTGAAAATTGATGATGTGTCTTTGAATGGTGCATTTTGAACACACAAAAAGTCGGGAGTTCAAATAAGTCCAAGAAAATGAAATGCCTTTTCTAACCGATGAGTTTCCGTCCGAAACTCCGATACTTCGAAAGAGACTGTCCGTTTCGTACGCGAAGTGCATCCTACTTTTGTAGTAACCCTCTCAACTTTTTAGCAACATGCTATGTGGGTGAAATGATGATACCATGCCAACTTTCAACCTTTCGAGACTTCAGTTGAAGTGCTTTTCAATTTCAGGGTCATTTAGCTCAAAAAAAATCAGTAAATGCATGAAAAATATCAAATGAATTCAGAAAGGGTTGAAAATTGATGATGTGGCTTTGAATGGTGCATTTTGAACACACAAAAAGCCTGGAGTTCAAATAAGTTCAAGAAAATGAAATGCCTTTCGTAACCGATGAGTTTCCGTCCGAAACCCCGATACTTCGAAAGAGACTGTCCGTTTTCTACGCGAAGTGCATCCTGCTTTTGTCGTAACCCTCTCAACTTTTGAACACATGCTATGTGGGTGAAATGATAATACCATGCCAACTTTCAACCTTTTCAGACTTGATTTGAAGTGCTTTTCAATTTCAGGGTCATTTAGCTTAAAAAAATCAGTAAATGCATGAAAAATATCAAATGAAGTCAGAAAGGGTTGAAAATTGATGATGTGGCTTTGAATGGTGCATTTTGAACGCACAAAAAGCCTGGAGTTCAAATATGTTCAAGAAAATGAAATGCCTTTTGTAACCGATGAGTTTCCGTCCGAAACCCCGATACTTCGAAAGAGACTGTCCGTTTTCTACGCGAAGTGCATCCTGCTTTTGTCGTAACCCTCTTAGCTTTTTAGCACATGCTATGCGGGTGAAATGATGAGACCATGCCAACTTTCAACTTTTCCAGACTTGATTTGAAGTGCTTTTCAATTTCAGGGTCATTTAGCTTAAAAAATCAGTAAATGCATGAAAAATATGAAATGAAGTCAGATAGGGTTTAAAATTGATGATGTGTCTTTTAATGGTGCATTTTGAACACACAAAAAGCCTGGAGTTCAAATAAGTTCAAGAAAATGAAATGCCTTTTGTAACCGATGAGTTTCCGTCCGAAACCCCGAAACTTCGAAAGAGACTGTCCGTTTTGTACGCGAAGTGCATCCTGCTTTTGTTGTAACCCTCTCATCTTTTTAGCAACATGCTATGTGGGTGAAATAATGATACCATGCCAACTTTCAAACTTTTGAGACATCATTTGAAGTGCTTTTCAATTTCAGCGTCATTTGGCTCAAAAAAAATCAGTAAATGCATGAAAAATATCAAATGAAGTCAGAAAGGGTTGAAAATTGATGATGTGTCTTTGAATGTTGCATTTTGAACTAACAAAAAGTCGGGAGTTCAAATAAGTCCAAGAAAATGAAATGCCTTTTCTAACCGATGAGTTTCCGTCCGAAACTCCGATACTTCGAAAGAGACTGTCCGTTTCGTACGCGAAGTGCATCCTGCTTTTGTCGTAACCCTCTCAACTTTTTAGCAACATGCTATGTGGGTGAAATGATGATACAAAGCCAACTTTCAACCTTTCGAGACTTCATTTGAAGTGCTTTTCAATTTCAGGGTCATTTAGCTCAAAAAAATCAGTAAATGCATGAAAAATATCAAATGAAGTCAGAAAGGGTTGAAAATTGATGATGTGTCTTTGAATGGTGCATTTTGAACGCACAAAAAGTCGGGAGTTCAAATAAGTCCAAGAAAATGAAATGCCTTTTCTAACCGATGAGTTTCCGTCCGAAACTCCGATACTTCGAAAGAGACTGTCCGTTTCGTACGAGAAGTGCATCCTACTTTTGTAGTAACCCTCTCAACTTTTTAGCAACATGCTATGTGGGTGAAATGATGATACCATGCCAACTTTCAACCTTTCGAGACTTCAGTTGAAGTGCTTTTCAATTTCAGGGTCATTTAGCTCAAAAAAAATCAGTAAATGCATGAAAAATATCAAATGAAGTCAGAAAGGGTGGAAAATTGATGATGTGGCTTCGAATGGTGCATTTTGAACGCACAAAAAGCCCGGATTTTGAATAAGTTAAATAAAATGAGATGCGTTTTGTAACCAATGAGTTTCCGTCCGAAAGACCGAAACTTCGAAAGAGACTGTCCGTTTTGTACGCGAAGTGCATCCTGCTTTTGTAGTAACCCTCTCATCTTTTTAGCAACATGCTATGTGGGTGAAATGATGATACCATGCCAACTTTCAACCTTTCGAGACTTCATTTGAAGTGCTTTTCAATTTCAGGGTCATTTAGCTCAAAAAAAAATCAGTAAATGCATGAAAAATATCAAATGAATTCAGAAAGGGTTGAAAATTGATGATGTGGCTTTGAATGGTGCATTTTGAACACACAAAAAGCCTGGAGTTCAAATAAGTTCAAGAAAATGAAATGCCTTTCGTAACCGATGAGTTTCCGTCCGAAACCCCGATACTTCGAAAGAGACTGTCCGTTTTCTACGCGAAGTGCATCCTGCTTTTGTCGTAACCCTCTCAACTTTTGAACACATGCTATGTGGGTGAAATGATAATACCATGCCAACTTTCAACCTTTTCAGACTTCATTTGAAGTGCTTTTCAATTTCAGGGTCATTTAGCTTAAAAAAATCAGTAAATGCATGAAAAATATCAAATGAAGTCAGATAGGGTTGAAAATTGATGATGTGGCTTTGAATGGTGCATTTTGAACGCACAAAAAGCCTGGAGTTCAAATAAGTTCAAGAAAATCAAATGCCTTTAGTAACCGATGAGTTTCCCTCCGAAACCCCGATACTTCGAAAGAGACTGTCCGTTTTCTACACGAAGTGCATCCTGCTTTTGTCGTAACCCTCTTAACTTTTTAGCACATGCTATGTGGGTGAAATGATGATACCATGCCAACTTTCAACTTTTCTAGACTTGATTTGAAGTGCTTTTTAATTTCAGGGTCATTTAGCTTAAAAAATCAGTAAATGCATGAAAAATATGAAATGAAGTCAGATAGGGTTTAAAATTGATGATGTGTCTTTTAATGGTGCATTTTTAACACACAAAAACCCTGGAGTTCAAATAAGTTCAAGAAAATGAAATGCCTTTTGTAACCGATGAGTTTCCGTCCAAAACCCCGAAACTTCGAAAGAGACTGTCCGTTTTGTACGCGAAGTGCATCCTGCTTTTGTAGTAACCCTCTCATCTTTTTAGCAACATGCTATGTGGGTGAAATGATGATACCATGCCAACTTTCAACCTTTTGAGACTTCATTTGAAGTGCTTTTCAATTTCAGGGTCATTTAGCTCAAAACAAAATCAGTAAATGCATGAAAAATATCAAATGAAGTCAGAAAGGGTTGAAAATTGATGATGTGTCTTTGAATGGTGCATTTTGAACACAGAAAAAGTCGGGAGTTCAAATAAGTCCAAGAAAATGAAATGCCTTTTCTAACCGATGAGTTTCCGTCCGAAACTCCGATACTTCGAAAGAGACTGTCCGTTTCGTACGAGAAGTGCATCCTACTTTTGTAGTAACCCTCTCAACTTTTTAGCAACATGCTATGTGGGTGAAATGATGATACCATGCCAACTTTCAACCTTTCGAGACTTCAGTTGAAGTGCTTTTCAATTTCAGGGTCATTTAGCTCAAAAAAAATCAGTAAATGCATGAAAAATATCAAATGAAGTCAGAAAGGGTGGAAAATTGATGATGTGGCTTTGAATGGTGCATTTTGAACGCACAAAAAGCCCGGATTTTAAATAAGTTAAATAAAATGAGATGCGTTTTGTAACCAATGAGATTCCGTCCGAAAGACCGAAACTTCGAAAGAGACTGTCCGTTTTGTACGCGAAGTGCATCCTGCTTTTGTAGTAACCCTCTCATCTTTTTAGCAACATGCTATGTGGGTGAAATGATGATACCATGCCAACTTTCAATCTTTCGAGACTTCATTTGAAGTGCTTTTCAATTTCAGGGTCATTTAGCTCAAAAACAATTAGTAAATGCATGAAAAATATCAAATGAATTCAGAAAGGGTTGAAAATTGATGATGTGGCTTTGAATGGTGCATTTTGAACACACAAAAAGCCTGGAGTTCAAATAAGTTCAAGAAAATGAAATGCCTTTCGTAACCGATGAGTTTCCGTCCGAAACCCCGATACTTCGAAAGAGACTGTCCGTTTTCTACGCGAAGTGCATCCTGCTTTTGTCGTAACCCTCTCAACTTTTGAACACATGCTATGTGGGTGAAATGATAATACCATGCCAACTTTCAACCTTTTCAGACTTGATTTGAAGTGCTTTTCAATTTCAGGGTCATTTAGCTTAAAAAAATCAGTAAATGCATGAAAAATATCAAATGAAGTCAGAAAGGGTTGAAAATTGATGATGTGGCTTTGAATGGTGCATTTTGAACGCACAAAAAGCCTGGAGTTCAAATATGTTCAAGAAAATGAAATGCCTTTTGTAACCGATGAGTTTCCGTCCGAAACCCCGATACTTCGAAAGAGACTGTCCGTTTTCTACGTGAAGTGCATCCTGCTTTTGTCGTAACCCTCTTAACTTTTTAGCACATGCTATGCGGGTGAAATGATGAGACCATGCCAACTTTCAACTTTTTCAGACTTGATTTGAAGTGCTTTTCTATTTCAGGGTCATTTAGCTTAAAAAAATCAGTAAATGCATGAAAAATATGAAATGAAGTTAGATAGGGTTGAAAATTGATGATGTGTCTTTGAATGGTGCATTTTGAACACACAAAAATCCTGGAGTTCAAATAAGTTCAAGAAAATGAAATGCCTTTTGTAACCGATGAGTTTCCATCCTAAACCCTGAAACTTCGAAAGAGACTGTCCGTTTTGTATGCGAAGTGCATCCTGCTTTTGTAGTAACCCTCTCATCTTTTTAGCAACATGCTATGTGGGTGAAATTATGATACCATGCCAACTTTCAACCTTTTGAGACTTCATTTGAAGTGCTTCTCAATTTCATGGTCATTTAGCTCAAAAAAAATCAGTAAATGCATGAAAAATATCAAATGAAGTTAGAAAGGGTTGAAAATTGATGATGTGTCTTTGAATGGTGCATTTTGAACACACAAAAAGTCTGGAGTTCAAATAAGTCCAAGAAAATGAAATGCCTTTTCTAACCGATGAGTTTTCGTCCGAAACTCCCATACTTCGAAAAAGACGGTTCGTTTCGTACGTGAAGTGCATCCTGCTTTTGTCGTAACGCTCTCAACTTTTTAGCAACATGCTATGTGGGTGAAATGATGATACCATGCCAACTTTGAACCTTTCGAGACTTCATTTGAAGTGCTTTTCAATTTCAGGGTCATTTAGCTCAAAAAAAATCAGTAAATGCATGAAAAATGTCAAATGAAGTCAGAAAGGGTTGAAAATTGATGATGTGGCTTTGAATGGTGCATTTTTAACACACAAAAAGCCTGGAGTTCAAATAAGTCCAAGAAAATGAAATGCCTTTCGTAACCGATGAGTTTTCGTCCGAAACCCCGATACTTCGAAAGAGACTGTCCGTTTCTACGCGAAGTGCATCCTGCTTTTGTCGTAACCCTCTCAACTTTTGAACACATGCTATGTGGGTGAAATGATGATACCATGCCAACTTTCAACCTTTTCAGACTTGATTTGAAGTGCTTTTCAATTTCAGGGTCATTTAGCTTAAAAAAATCAGTAAATGCATGAAAAATATCAAATGAAGTGAGATAGGGTTGAAAATTGATGATGTGGCTTTGAATGGTGCATTTTGAACGCACAAAAAGCCTGGAGTTCAAATAAGTCCAAGAAAATGAAATGCCTTTTGTAACCGATGAGTTTCCGTCTGAAACCCCGATACTTCGAAAGAGACTGTCCGTTTTCTACGCGAAGTGCATCCTGCTTTTGTCGTAACCCTCTTAACTTTTTTGCACATGCTATGCGGGTGAAATTATGATACCATGCCAACTTTCAACTTTTTCAGACTTGATTTGAAGTGCTTTTCAATTTCAGGGTCATTTAGGTTAAAAAAAATCAGTAAATGCATGAAAAATATGAAATGAAGTGAGATAGGGTTGAAAATTGATGATGTGTCTTTGAATGGTGCATTTTGAACACACAAAAAGCTTGGAGTTCAAATATGTTCAAGAAAATGAAATGCCTTTTGTAACCGATGAGTTTCCGTCCGAAACCCCGATACTTCGAAAGAGACTGTCCGTTTTCTACGCGAAGTGCATCCTGCTTTTGTCGTAACCCTCTTAACTTTTTAGCACATGCTATGCGGGTGAAATGATGATACCATGCCAACTTTCAACTTTTTAAGACTTGATTTGAAGTGCTTTTCAATTTCAGGGTCATTTAGGTTAAAAAAAATCAGTAAATGCATGAAAAATATGAAATGAAGTGACATAGGGTTGAAAATTGATGATGTGTCCTTGAATGGTGCATTTTGAACACACAAAAATCCTGGAGTTCAAGAAAATGAAATGCCTTTTGTAACCATGAGTTTCCATCTTAAACCCTAAAACTTCGAAAGAGACTGTCCATTTTGTATGCGAAGTGCATCCTGCTTTTGTAGTAACCCTCTCATCTTTTTAGCAACATTCTATGTGGGTGAAATGATGATACCATGCCAACTTTCAACCTTTTGAGACTTGATTTGAAGTGCTTTTCAATTTCAGGGTCATTTAGCTCAAAAAAAATCAGTAAATGCATGAAAAATATCAAATGAAGTCAGAAAGGGTTGAAAATTGATGATGTGTCTTTGAATGGTGCTTTTTGAACACACAAAAAGTCTGGAGTTCAAATAAGTCCAAGAAAATGAAATGCCTTTTCTAACCGATGAGTTTCCGTCCGAAACTCCGATACTTCGAAAGAGACAGTCCGTTTCGGACGCGAAGTGCATCCTGCTTTTGTCGTAACCCTCTCAACTTTTTAGCAACATGCGATGTGGGTGAAATGATGATACCATGCCAACTTTCAACCTTTCGAGACTTCATTTGAAGTGCTTTTCAATTTCAGGGTCATTTAGCTCAAAAAAAATCAGTAAATGCATGAAAAATGTCAAATGAAGTCAGAAAGTGTTGAAAATTGATGATGTGTCTTTGAATGGTGCATTTTGAACACACAAAAAGTCTGGAGTTCAAATAAGTCCAAGAAAATGAAATGCCTTTTCTAACCGATGAGTTTTCGTCCGAAACTCCGATACTTCGAAAAAGACGGTTCGTTTCGTACGCGAAGTGCATCCTGCTTTTGTCGTAACCCTCTCAACTTTTTAGCAACATGCTATGTGGGTGAAATGATGATACCATGCCAACTTTCAACCTTTCGAGACTTCATTTGAAGTGCTTTTCAATTTCAGGGTCATTTAGCTCAAAAAAAATGAGTAAATGCATGAAAAATGTCGAATGAAGTCAGAAAGGGTTGAAAATTGATGATGTGGCTTTGAATGGTGCATTTATAACACACAAAAAGCCTGGAGTTCAAATAACTCCAAGAAAATGAAATGCCTTTCGTAACCGATGAGTTTTCGTCCGAAACCCCGATACTTCGAAAGAGACTGTCCGTTTCTACGCGAAGTGCATCCTGCTTTTGTCGTAACCCTCTCAACTTTTGAACACATGCTATGTGGGTGAAATGATGATACCATGCCAACTTTCAACCTTTTCAGACTTGATTTGAAGTGCTTTTCAATTTCAGGGTCATTTAGCTTAAAAAAATCAGTAAATGCATGAAAAATATCAAATGAAGTCAGATAGGGTTGAAAATTGATGATGTTGCTTTAAATGGTGCATTTTGAACACACAAAAAGCCTGGAGTTCAAATATGTTCAAGAAAATGAAATGCCTTTTGTAACCGATGAGTTTCCGTCCGAAACCCCGATACTTCGAAAGAGACTGTCCGTTTTCTACGCGAAGTGCATCCTGCTTTTGTCGTAACCCTCTTAACTTTTTAGCACATGCTATGCGGGTGAAATGATGATACCATGCCAACTTTCAACTTTTTAAGACTTGATTTGAAGTGCTTTTCAATTTCAGGGTCATTTAGGTTAAAAAAAATCAGTAAATGCATGAAAAATATGAAATGAAGTGAGATAGGGTTGAAAATTGATGATGTGTCCTTGAATGGTGCATTTTGAACACACAAAAATCCTGGAGTTCAAGAAAATGAAATGCCTTTTGTAACCATGAGTTTCCATCTTAAACCCTAAAACTTCGAAAGAGACTGTCCATTTTGTATGCGAAGTGCATCCTGCTTTTGTAGTAACCCTCTCATCTTTTTAGCAACATTCTATGTGGGTGAAATGATGATACCATGCCAACTTTCAACCTTTTGAGACTTGATTTGAAGTGCTTTTCAATTTCAGGGTCATTTAGCTCAAAAAAAATCAGTAAATGCATGAAAAATATCAAATGAAGTCAGAAAGGGTTGAAAATTGATGATGTGTTTTTGAATGGTGCTTTTTGAACACACAAAAAGTCTGGAGTTCAAATAAGTCCAAGAAAATGAAATGCCTTTTCTAACCGATGAGTTTCCGTCCGAAACTCCGATACTTCGAAAGAGACAGTCCGTTTCGGACGCGAAGTGCATCCTGCTTTTGTCGTAACCCTCTCAACTTTTTAGCAACATGCGATGTGGGTGAAATGATGATACCATGCCAACTTTCAACCTTTCGAGACTTCATTTGAAGTGCTTTTCAATTTCAGGGTCATTTAGCTCAAAAAAAATCAGTAAATGCATGAAAAATGTCAAATGAAGTCAGAAAGGGTTGAAAATTGATGATGTGTCTTTGAATGGTGCATTTTGAACACACAAAAAGTCTGGAGTTCAAATAAGTCCAAGAAAATGAAATGCCTTTTCTAACCGATGAGTTTTCGTCCGAAACTCCGATACTTCGAAAAAGACGGTTCGTTTCGTACGCGAAGTGCATCCTGCTTTTGTCGTAACCCTCTCAACTTTTTAGCAACATGCTATGTGGGTGAAATGATGATACCATGCCAACTTTCAACCTTTCGAGACTTCATTTGAAGTGCTTTTCAATTTCAGGGTCATTTAGCTCAAAAAAAATGAGTAAATGCATGAAAAATGTCGAATGAAGTCAGAAAGGGTTGAAAATTGATGATGTGGCTTTGAATGGTGCATTTATAACACACAAAAAGCCTGGAGTTCAAATAACTCCAAGAAAATGAAATGCCTTTCGTAACCGATGAGTTTTCGTCCGAAACCCCGATACTTCGAAAGAGACTGTCCGTTTCTACGCGAAGTGCATCCTGCTTTTGTCGTAACCCTCTCAACTTTTGAACACATGCTATGTGGGTGAAATGATGATACCATGCCAACTTTCAACCTTTTCAGACTTGATTTGAAGTGCTTTTCAATTTCAGGGTCATTTAGCTTAAAAAAATCAGTAAATGCATGAAAAATATCAAATGAAGTCAGATAGGGTTGAAAATTGATGATGTTGCTTTAAATGGTGCATTCTGAATGCACAAAAAGCCTGGAGTTCAAATAAGTTCAAGAAAATGAAATGCCTTTTGTAACCGATGAGTTTCCGTCCGAAACCCCGATACTTCGAAAGAGACTGTCCGTTTTCTACGCGAAGTGCATCCTGCTTTTGTCGTAACCCTCTTAACTTTTTAGCACATGCTATGTGGGTGAAATTATGATACCATGCCAACTTTCAACTTTTTCAGACTTGATTTGAAGTGCTTTTCAATTTCAGGGTCATTTAGGTTAAAAAAATCAGTAAATGCATGAAAAATATGAAATGAAGTGAGATAGGGTTGAAAATTGATGATGTGTCTTTGAATGGTGCATTTTGAACACACAAAAAGCTTGGAGTTCAAATATGTTCAAGAAAATGAAATGCCTTTTGTAACCGATGAGTTTCCGTCCGAAACCCCGAAACTTCGAAAGAGACTCTCCGTTTTGTACACGAAAGTCATCCTGGTTTTGTAGTAACACTGTCAACTTTTTACCAACATGCTATGTGGGTGAAATGATGATACCATGCCAACTTTCAACCTTTTCAGATTTCATTTGAAGTGCTTTTCAATTTCAGGGTCATTTAGCTCAAAAAAAATCGATAAATGCATGAAAAATATCAAATGAAGTCAGATAGGGTTGAAAATTGATGATGTGGATTTGAATGGTGCATTTTGAACACACAAAAAGCCTAGAGTTCAAATAAGTTAAAGAAAATGAAATGCCTTTTCTAACCGATGAGTTTCCGTCCGAAACCCCGAAACTTCGGAAGAGACTGTCCGTTTTGTACGCGAAGTGCATCCTGCTTTTGTCGTAACCCTCTTAACTTTTTAGCACATGCTATGCGGGTGAAATGATGATACCATGCCAACTTTCAACTTTTTAAGACTTGATTTGAAGTGCTTTTCAATTTCAGGGTCATTTAGGTTAAAAAAAATCAGTAAATGCATGAAAAATATGAAATGAAGTGAGATAGGGTTGAAAATTGATGATGTGTCCTTGAATGGTGCATTTTGAACACACAAAAATCATGGAGTTCAAGAAAATGAAATGCCTTTTGTAACCATGAGTTTCCATCTTAAACCCTAAAACTTCGAAAGAGACTGTCCATTTTGTATGCGAAGTGCATCCTGCTTTTGTAGTAACCCTCTCATCTTTTTAGCAACATTCTATGTGGGTGAAATGATGATACCATGCCAACTTTCAACCTTTTGAGACTTGATTTGAAGTGCTTTTCAATTTCAGGGTCATTTAGCTCAAAAAAATCAGTAAATGCATGAAAAATATCAAATGAAGTCAGAAAGGGTTGAAAATTGATGATGTGTCTTTGAATGGTGCATTTTGAACACACAAAAAGTCTGGAGTTCAAATAAGTCCAAGAAAATGAAATGCCTTTTCTAACCGATGAGTTTCCGTCCGAAACTCCGATACTTCGAAAGAGACAGTCCGTTTCGGACGCGAAGTGCATCCTGCTTTTGTCGTAACCCTCTCAACTTTTTAGCAACATGCGATGTGGGTGAAATGATGATACCATGCCAACTTTCAACCTTTCGAGACTTCATTTGAAGTGCTTTTCAATTTCAGGGTCATTTAGCTCAAAAAAAATCAGTAAATGCATGAAAAATGTCAAATGAAGTCAGAAAGGGTTGAAAATTGATGATGTGTCTTTGAATGGTGCATTTTGAACACACAAAAAGTCTGGAGTTCAAATAAGTCCAAGAAAATGAAATGCCTTTTCTAACCGATGAGTTTTCGTCCGAAACTCCGATACTTCGAAAAAGACGGTTCGTTTCGTACGCGAAGTGCATCCTGCTTTTGTCGTAACCCTCTCAACTTTTTAGCAACATGCTATGTGGGTGAAATGATGATACCATGCCAACTTTCAACCTTTCGAGACTACATTTGAAGTGCTTTTCAATTTCAGGGTCATTTAGCTCAAAAAAAATGAGTAAATGCATGAAAAATGTCGAATGAAGTCAGAAAGGGTTGAAAATTGATGATGTGGCTTTGAATGGTGCATTTATAACACACAAAAAGCCTGGAGTTCAAATAACTCCAAGAAAATGAAATGCCTTTCGTAACCGATGAGTTTTCGTCCGAAACCCCGATACTTCGAAAGAGACTGTCCGTTTCTACGCGAAGTGCATCCTGCTTTTGTCGTAACCCTCTCAACTTTTGAACACATGCTATGTGGGTGAAATGATGATACCATGCCAACTTTCAACCTTTTCAGACTTGATTTGAAGTGCTTTTCAATTTCAGGGTCATTTAGCTTAAAAAAATCAGTAAATGCATGAAAAATATCAAATGAAGTCAGATAGGGTTGAAAATTGATGATGTTGCTTTGAATGGTGCATTCTGAACGCACAAAAAGCCTGGAGTTCAAATAAGTTCAAGAAAATGAAATGCCTTTTGTAACCGATGAGTTTCCGTCCGAAACCCCGATACTTCGAAAGAGACTGTCCGTTTTCTACGCGAAGTGCATCCTGCTTTTGTCGTAACCCTCTTAACTTTTTAGCACATGCTATGCGGGTGAAATTATGATACCATGCCAACTTTCAACTTTTTCAGACTTGATTTGAAGTGCTTTTCAATTTCAGGGTCATTTAGGTTAAAAAAATCAGTAAATGCATGAAAAATATGAAATGAAGTGAGATAGGGTTGAAAATTGATGATGTGTCTTTGAATGGTGCATTTTGAACACACAAAAAGCTTGGAGTTCAAATATGTTCAAGAAAATGAAATGCCTTTTGTAACCGATGAGTTTCCGTCCGAAACCCCGAAACTTCGAAAGAGACTCTCCGTTTTGTACACGAAAGTCATCCTGGTTTTGTAGTAACACTGTCAACTTTTTACCAACATGCTATGTGGGTGAAATGATGATACCATGCCAACTTTCAACCTTTTCAGATTTCATTTGAAGTGCTTTTCAATTTCAGGGTCATTTAGCTCAAAAAAAATCGATAAATGCATGAAAAATATCAAATGAAGTCAGATAGGGTTGAAAATTGATGATGTGGATTTGAATGGTGCATTTTGAACACACAAAAAGCCTAGAGTTCAAATAAGTTAAAGAAAATGAAATGCCTTTTCTAACCGATGAGTTTCCGTCCGAAACCCCGAAACTTCGGAAGAGACTGTCCGTTTTGTACGCGAAGTGAATCCTGCTTTTGTCGTAACCCTCTCAACTTTTTAGCAACATGATATGTGGGTGAAATGATGATACCATGCCAACTTTCAACCTTTTGAGACTTCATTTGAAGGGCTTTTCAATTTCAGGGTCATTTAGCTCAAAAAAATCAGGAAATGTATGAAAAATATCAAATGAAGTCAGATAGGGTTGAAAATTGATGATGTGGCTTTGAATGGTGCATTTTTAACGCACAAAAAGCCCGGAGTTTAAATAAGTTAAATAAAATGAAATGCGTTTTATAACCAATGAGTTTCCGTCCGAAACACCGAAACTTCGAAAGAGACTGTCCGTTTTGTACGCGAAGTGCATCCTGCTTTTGTAGTAACCCTCTCATCTTTTTAGCAACATGCTATGTGGGTGAAATGATGATACCATGCCAACTTTCAACCTTTTGAGACTTCATTTGAAGTGCTTTTCAATTTCAGGGTCATTTAGCTCAAAAAAATCAGTAAATGCATGAAAAATATCAAATGAAGTCACAAAGGGTTGAAAATTGATGATGTGTCTCTGAATGGTGCATTTTGAACACACAAAAAGTCTGGAGTTCAAATAAGTCCAAGAAAATGAAATGCCTTTTCTAACCGATGAGTTTCCGTCCGAAACTCCGATACTTCGAAAGAGACTGTCCGTTTCGGACGCAAAGTTCATCCTGCTTTTGTCGTAACCCTCTCAACTTTTTAGCAACATGCTATGTGGGTGAAATGATGATACCATGCCATCTTTCAACCTTTCGATACTTCATTTGAAGTGTTTTTCAATTTCAGGGTCATTTAGCTCAAAAAAAATCAGTAAATGCATGAAAAATATCAAATGAAGTCAGAAAGTGTTGAAAATTGATGATGTGGCTTTGAATGGTGCATTTTTAACACACAAGAAGCCTGGAGTTCAAATAAGTCAAAGAAAATGAAATGCCTTTCATAACCGATGAGTTTCCGTCCGAAACCCCGATACTTCGAAAGAGACTGTCCGTTTTCTACGCGAAGTGCATCCTGCTTTTGTCGTAACCCTCTCAACTTTTGAACACATGCTATGTGGGTGGAATGATGATACCATGCCAACTTTCAACCCTTTTAGACTTGATTTGAAGTGCTTTTTAATTTCAGGGTCATTTAGCTTAAAAAAATCAGTAAATGCATGAAAAATATCAAATGAAGTCGGATAGGGTTGAAAATTGATGATGTGGCTTTGAATGGTGCATTTTGAACGCATAAAAAGCCTGGAGTTCAAATAAGTTCAATAATATTTAAATGCCTTTTGTAACCGATGAGTTTCCGTCCGAAACCCCGATACTTCGAAAGAGACTGTCCGTTTTCTACACGAAGTGCATCCTGCTTTTGTAGTAACCCTCTTAACTTTTTAGCACATGCTATGCGGGTGAAATGATGATACCATGCCAACTTTCAACTTTTTCAGACTTGATTTGAAGTGCTTTTCAATTTCAGGGTCATTTAGCTCAAAAAAAATCAGTAAATGCATGAAAAATATCAAATGAAGTCACAAAGGGTTGAAAATTGATGATGTGTCTCTGAATGGTGCATTTTGAACACACAAAAAGTCTGGACTTCAAATAAGTCCAAGAAAATGAAATGCCTTTTCTAACCGATGAGTTTCCGTCCGAAACTCCGATACTTCGAAAGAGACTGTCCGTTTCGGACGCAAAGTGCATCCTGCTTTTGTCGTAACCCTCTCAACTTTTTAGCAACACGCTATGTGGGTGAAATGATGATACCATGCCATCTTTCAACCTTTCGATACTTCATTTAAAGTGTTTTTCAATTTCAGGGTCATTTAGCTCAAGAAAAATCAGTAAATGCATGAAAAATATCAAATGAAGTCAGAAAGTGTTGAAAATTGATGATGTGGCTTTGAATGGTGCATTTTTAACACACAAGAAGCCTGGAGTTCAAATAAGTCAAAGAAAATGAAATGCCTTTCGTAACCGATGAGTTTCCGTCCGAAACCCCGATACTTCGAAAGAGACTGTCCGTTTTCTACGCGAAGTGCATCCTGCTTTTGTCGTAACCCTCTCAACTTTTGAACACATGCTATGTGGGTGGAATGATGATACCATGCCAACTTTCAACCTTTTTAGACTTGATTTGAAGTGCTTTTTAATTTCAGGGTCATTTAGCTTAAAAAAATTAGTAAATGCATGAAAAATATCAAATGAAGTCAGATAGGGTTGAAAATTGATGATGTGGCTTTGAATGGTGCATTTTGAACGCACAAAAAGCCTGGAGTTCAAATAAGTTCAATAATATTTAAATGCCTTTTGTAACCGATGAGTTTCCGTCCGAAACCCCGATACTTCGAAAGAGACTGTCCGTTTTCTACGCGAAGTGCATCCTGCTTTTGTCGTAACCCTCTTAACTTTTTAGCACATGCTATGCGGGTGAAATGATGATACCATGCCAACTTTCAACTTTTTCAGACTTGATTTGAAGTGCTTTTCAATTTCAGGGTCATTTAGCTTTAAAAAATCAGTAAATGCATGAAAAATATGAAATGAAGTCAGATAGGGTTTAAAATTAATGATGTGTCTTTGAATGGTGCATTTTGAACACACAAAAATCCTGGAGTTCAAATAAGTTCTAGAAAATGAAATGCCTTTTGTAACCGATGAGTTTCCGTCCGAAACCCCGAAATTTCGAAAGAGACTGCCCGTTTTGTACGCGAAGTGCATCCTGCTTTTGTAGTAACCCTCTCATATTTTTAGCAACATGCTATGTCAGTGAAATGATGATACCATGCCAACTTTCAACCTTTCGAGACTTCATTTGAAGTGCTTTTCAATTTCAGGGTCGTTTAGCTCAAAAAAAATCAGTCAATGCATGAAAAATATCAAATGAAGTCAGATAGGGTTGAAAATTGATGATGTGGCTTTGAATGGTGCATTTTGAACGCACAAAAAGTCTGGAGTTCAAATAAGTCAAAGAAAATGAAATGCCTTTCGTAACCGATGAGTTTCCATCCGAAACCCCGATACTTCGAAAGAGACTGTCCGTTTTCTACGCGAAGTGCATCCTGCTTTTGTCGTAACCCTTTCAACTTTTGAACACATGCTATGTGGGTGGAATGATGATACCATGCCAACTTTCAACCTTTTTAGACTTGATTTGAAGTGCTTTTCAATTTCAGGGTCATTTAGCTTAAAAAAATCAGTAAATGCGTGAAAAATATCAAATGAAGTCAGATAGGGTTGAAAATTGATGATGTGGCTTTGAATGGTGCATTTTGAACGCACAAAAAGCCTGGAGTTCAAATAAGTTCAATAATATTTAAATGCCTTTTGTAACCGATGAGTTTCCGTCCGAAACCCCGATACTTCGAAAGAGACTGTCCGTTTTCTACGTGAAGTGCATCCTGCTTTTGTCGTAACCCTCTTAACTTTTTAGCACATGCTATGCGGGTGAAATGATGATACCATGCCAACTTTTAACTTTTTCAGACTTGATTTGAAGTGCTTTTCAATTTCAGGGTCATTTAGCTTAAAAAAATCAGTAAATGCATGAAATATATGAAATGAAGTCAGATAGGGTTTAAAATTAATGATGTGTCTTTGAATGGTGCATTTTGAACACACAAAAATCCTGGAGTTCAAATAAGTTCTCGAAAATGAAATGCCTTTTGTAACCGATGAGTTTCCGTCCGAAACCCCGAAACTTCGAAAGAGACTGCCCGTTTTGTACGCGAAGTGCATCCTGCTTTTGTAGTAACCCTCTCATATTTTTAGCAACATGCTATGTCAGTGAAATGATGATACCATGCCAACTTTCAACCTTTCGAGACTTCATTTGAAGTGCTTTTCAATTTCAGGGTCATTTAGCTCAAAAAAAATCAGTCAATGCATGAAAAATATCAAATGAAGTCAGATAGGGTTGAAAATTGATGATGTGGCTTTGAATGGTGCATTTTGAATGCACAAAAAGTCTGGAGTTCAAATAAGTCAAAGAAAATGAAATGCCTTTCGTAACCGATGAGTTTCCATCCGAAACCCCGATACTTCGAAAGAGACTGTCCGTTTTCTACGCGAAGTGCATCCTGCTTTTGTCGTAACCCTTTCAACTTTTGAACACATGCTATGTGGGTGGAATGATGATACCATGCCAACTTTCAACCTTTTTAGACTTGATTTGAAGTGCTTTTCAATTTCAGGGTCATTTAGGTTAAAAAAATCAGTAAATGCGTGAAAAATATCAAATGAAGTCAGATAGGGTTGAAAATTGATGATGTGGCTTTGAATGGTGCATTTTGAACGCACAAAAAGTCTGGAGTTCAAATAAGTCAAAGAAAATGAAATGCCTTTCGTAACCGATGAGTTTCCATCCGAAACCCCGATACTTCGAAAGAGACTGTCCGTTTTCTACGCGAAGTGCATCCTGCTTTTGTCGTAACCCTTTCAACTTTTGAACACATGCTATGTGGGTGGAATGATGATACCATGCCAACTTTCAACCTTTTTAGACTTGATTTGAAGTGCTTTTCAATTTCAGGGTCATTTAGGTTAAAAAAATCAGTAAATGCGTGAAAAATATCAAATGAAGTCAGATAGGGTTGAAAATTGATGATGTGGCTTTGAATGGTGCATTTTGAACGCACAAAAAGCCTGGAGTTCAAATAAGTTCAATAATATTTAAATGCCTTTTGTAACCGATGAGTTTCCGTCCGAAACCCCGATACTTCGAAATAGACTGTCCGTTTTCTACGCGAAGTGCATCCTGCTTTTGTCGTAAACCTCTTAACTTTTTAGCACATGCTATGCGGGTGAAATGATGATGCCATGCCAACTTTCAACTTTTTCAGACTTGATTTGAAGTGCTTTTCAATTTCAGGGTCATTTAGCTTAAAAAAATCAGTAAATGCATGAAAAATATGAAATGAAGTCAGATAGGGTTTAAAATTGATGATGTGTCTTTGAATGGTGCATTTTGAACACACAAAAAGCCTGGAGTTCAAATAAGTTCTAGAAAATGAAATGCCTTTTGTAACCGATGAGTTTCCGTCCGAAACCCCGAAACTTCGAAAGAGACTGCCCGTTTTGTACGCGAAGTGCATCCTGCTTTTGTAGTAACCCTCTCATATTTTTAGCAACATGCTATGTCAGTGAAATGATGATACCATGCCAACTTTCAACCTTTTGAGACTTCATTTGAAGTGCTTTTCAATTTCAGGGTCATTTAGCTCAAAAAAATCAGTAAATGCAAGAAAAATATCAAATGAAGTCAGAAAGGGTTGAAAATTGATGATGTGTCTTTGAATGGTGAATTTTGAACACACAAAAAGTCGGGAGTTCAAATAAGTCCAAGAAAATGAAATGCCTTTTCTAACCGATGAGTTTCCGTCCGAAACTCCGATACTTCGAAAGAGACTGTCCGTTTCGTACGCGAAGTGCATCCTGCTTTTGTCGTAACCCTCTCAACTTTTTAGCAACATGCTATGTGGGTGAAATGATGATACCATGCCAACTTTCAACCTTTCGAGACTTCATTTGAAGTGCTTTTCAATTTCAGGGTCATTTAGCTCAAAAAAAATCAGTAAATGCATGAAAAATATCAAATGAAGTCAGAAAGGGTTGAAAATTGATGTTGTCGCTTTGAATGGTGCATTTTGAACGCACAAAAAGCCCGGAGTTTAAATAAGTTAAATAAAATGAAATGCATTTTGTAACCAATGAGTTTCCGTCCGAACCACCGAAACTTCGAAAGAGACTGTCCGTTTTGTACGCGAAGTGCATCCTGCTTTTGTAGTAATCCTCTCATCTTTTTAGCAACATGCTATGTGGGTGAAATGATGATACCATGCCAACTTTCAACCTTTTCAGACTTGATTTGAAGTGCTTTTCAATTTCAGGGTCATTTAGCTCAAAAAAAATCAGTAAATGCGTGAAAATTATCAAATGAAGTCAGAAAGGGTTGAAAATGGATGATGTGTCTGTGAATGGTGCATTTTGAACGCACAAAAAGTCTGGAGTTCAAATAAGTCCAAGAAAATGAAATGCCTTTTCTAACCGATGAGTTTCCGTCCGAAACTTCGATACTTCGAAAGAGACTGTCCGTTTCGTACGCGAAGTGCATCCTGCTTTTGTCGTAACCCTCTCAACTTTTTAGCAACATGCTATGTGGGTGAAATGATGATACCATGCCAACTTTCAACCTTTCGATACTTCATTTGAAGTGCTTTTCAATTTCAGGGTCATTTAGCTCAAAAAAAATCAGTCAATGCATGAAAAATATCAAACGAAGTCAGAAAGTGTTGAAAATTGATGATGTGGCTTTGAATGGTGCATTTTTAACACACAAAAAGCCTGGAGTTCAAATAAGTCCAAGAAAATGAAATGTCTTTCGTAACCGATGAGTTTCCGTCCGAAACCCCGATACTTCGAAAGAGACTGTCCGTTTTCTACGCGAAGTGCATCCTGCTTTTGTCGTAACCCTCTCAACTTTTGAACACATGCTATGTGGGTGAAATGATGATACCATGCCAACTTTCAACCTTTTCAGACTTGATTTGAAGTGCTTTTCAATTTCAGGGTCATTTAGCTTAAAAAATCAGTAAATGCATGAAAAATATCAAATGAAGTCAGATAGGGTTGAAAATTGATGATGTGGCTTTGAATGGTGCATTTTGAACGCACAAAAAGCCTGGAGTTCAAATAAGTTCAAGAAAATGAAATGCCTTTTGTAACCGATGAGTTTCCGTCCGAAACCCCGATACTTCGAAAGAGACTGTCCGTTTTCTACGTGAAGTGCATCCTGCTTTTGTCGTAACCCTCTTAACTTTTTAGCACATGCTATGCGGGTGAAATGATGATACCATGCCAACTTTCAACTTTTTCAGACTTGATTTGAAGTGCTTTTCAATTTCACGGTCATTTAGCTTAAAAAAAATCAGTAAATGCATGAAAAATATGAAATGAAGTCAGATAGGGTTTAAAATTGATGATGTGTCTTTGAATGGTGCATTTTGAACACACAAAAAGCCTGGAGTACAAATAAGTTCTAGCAATGAAATGCCTTTTGTAAGCGATGAGTTTCCGTCCGAAACCCGGAAACTTCGAAAGAGACTGCCCGTTTTGTACGCGAAGTGCATCCTGCTTTTGTAGTAACCCTCTCATATTTTTAGCAACATGCTATGTCAGTGAAATGATGATACCATGCCAACTTTCAACCTTTTGAGACTTCATTTGAAGTGCTTTTCAATTTCAGGGTCATTTAGCTCAAAAAAATCAGTAAATGCATGAAAAATATCAAATGAAGTCGGAAAGGGTTGAAAATTGATGATGTGTCTTTGAATGGTGAATTTTGAACACACAAAAAGTCGGGAGTTCAAATAAGTCCAAGAAAATGAAATGCCTTTTGTAACCGATGAGTTTCCGTCCGAAACTCCGATACTTCGAAAGAGACTGTCCGTTTCGTACGCGAAGTGTATCCTGCTTTTGTCGTAACCCTCTCAACTTTTGAACACATGCTATGTGGGTGAAATGATGATACCATGTCAACTTTCAACCTTTTCAGACTTGATTTGAAGTGCTTTTCAATTTCAGGGTCATTTAGCTTAAGAAATCAGTAAATGCATGAAAAATATCAAATGAAGTCAGATAGGGTTGAAAATTGATGATGTGTCTTTGAATGGTGAATTTTGAACACACAAAAAGTCGGGAGTTCAAATAAGTCCAAGAAAATGAAATGCCTTTTGTAACCGATGAGTTTCCGTCCGAAACTCCGATACTTCGAAAGAGACTGTCCGTTTCGTACGCGAAGTGCATCCTGCTTTTTTCGTAACCCTCTCAACTTTTTAGCAACATGCTATGTGGGTGAAATGATGATACCATGCCAACTTTCAAACTTTCGAGACTTCATCTGAAGTGCTTTTCAATTTCAGGGTCATTTAGCTCAAAAAAAATCAGTAAATGCATGAAAAATATCAAATGAAGTCAGAAAGGGTTGAAAATTGATGTTGTGGCTTTGAATGGTGCATTTTGAACGCACAAAAAGCCCGGAGTTTAAATAAGTTAAATAAAATGAAATGCGTTTTGTAACCAATGAGTTTCCGTCCGGAACACCGAAACTTCGAAAGAGACTGTCCGTTTTGTACGCGAAGTGCATCCTGCTTTTGTAGTAACCCTCTCATCTTTTTAGCAACATGCTATGTGGGTGAAATGATGATACCATGCCAACTTTCAAGCTTTTCAGATTTGATTTGAAGTACTTTTCAATTTCAGGGTCATTTAGCTCAAAAAAAATCAGTAAATGCGTGAAAATTATCAAATGAAGTCAGAAAAGGTTGAAAATTGATCATGTGTCTTTGAATGGTGCATTTTGAACGCACAAAAAGTCTGGAGTTCAAATAAGTCCAAGAAAATGAAATGCCTTTTCTAACCAATGAGTTTCCGTCCGAAACTCCGATACTTCGAAAGAGACTGTCCGTTTCGTACGCGAAGTGCATCCTGCTTTTGCCGTAACCCTCTCAACTTTTTAGCAACATGCTATGTGGGTGAAATGATGATACCATGCCAACTTTCAACCTTTCGATACTTCATTTGAAGTGCTTTTCAATTTCAGGGTCATTTAGCTCAAAAAAAAATCAGTCAATGCATGAAAAATATCAAATGAAGTCAGAAAGTGTTGAAAATTGATGATGTGGCTTTGAATGGTGCATTTTTAACACACAAAAAGCCTGGAGTTCAAATAAGTCCAAGAAAATGAAATGCCTTTCGTAACCGATGAGTTTCCGTCCGAAACCCCGATACTTCGAAAGAGACTGTCCGTTTTCTACGCGAAGTGCATCCTGCATTTGTCGTAACCCTCTCAACTTTTGAACACATGCTATGTGGGTGAAATGATGATACCATGTCAACTTTCAACCTTTTCAGACTTGATTTGAAGTGCTTTTCAATTTCAGGGTCATTTAGCTTAAGAAATCAGTAAATGCATGAAAAATATCAAATGAAGTCAGATAGGGTTGAAAATTGATGATGTGGCTTTGAATGGTGCATTGTGAACGCACAAATAGCCTGGAGTTCAAATAAGTTCCAGAAAATGAAATGCCTTTTGTAACCGATGAGTTTCCGTCCGAAACCCCGATACTTCGAAAGAGACTGTCCGTTTTCTACGCGAAGTGCATCCTGCTTTTGTCGTAACCCTCTTAACTTTTTAGCAACATGCTATGTGGGTGAAATGATGATACCGTGCCAACTTTCATCTTTTTCAGACTTGATTTGAAGTGCTTTTCAATTTCAGGGTCATTTAGCTCAGAAAAAAATCAGTAAATGCATGAAAAATATCAAATGAAGGCAGAAAGGGTTGAAAATTGATCATGTGTCTTTGAATGGTGCATTTTGAACGCACAAAAAGTCTGGAGTTCAAATAAGTCCAAGAAAATGAAATGCCTTTTCTAACCGATGAGTTTCCGTCCGAAACTCCGATACTTCGAAAGAGACTGTCCGTTTCGTACGCGAAGTGCATCCTGCTTTTGTCGTAACCCTCTCAACTTTTTAGCAACATGCTATGTGGGTGAAATGATGATACCATGCCAACTTTCAACCTTTCGATACTTCATTTGAAGTGCTTTTCAATTTCAGGGTCATTTAGCTCAAAAAAAATCAGTCAATGCATGAAAAATATCAAATGAAGTCAGAAAGTGTTGAAAATTGATGATGTGGCTTTGAATGGTGCATTTTTAACACACAAAAAGCCTGGAGTTCAAATAAGTCCAAGAAAATGAAATGCCTTTCGTAACCGATGAGTTTCCGTCCGAAACCCCGATACTTCGAAAGAGACTGTCCGTTTTCTACGTGAAGTGCATCCTGCATTTGTCGTAACCCTCTCAACTTTTGAACACATGCTATGTGGGTGAAATGATGATACCATGTCAACTTTCAACCTTTTCAGACTTGATTTGAAGTGCTTTTCAATTTCAGGGTCATTTAGCTTAAGAAATCAGTAAATGCATGAAAAATATCAAATGAAGTCAGATAGGGTTGAAAATTGATGATGTGGCTTTGAATGGTGCATTGTGAACGCACAAATAGCCTGGAGTTCAAATAAGTTCCAGAAAATGAAATGCCTTTTGTAACCGATGAGTTTCCGTCCGAAACCCCGATACTTCGAAAGAGACTGTCCGTTTTCTACGCGAAGTGCATCCTGCTTTTGTCGTAACCCTCTTAACTTTTTAGCAACATGCTATGTGGGTGAAATGATGATACCGTGCCAACTTTCATCTTTTTCAGACTTGATTTGAAGTGCTTTTCAATTTCAGGGTCATTTAGCTCAGAAAAAATCAGTAAATGCATGAAAAATATCAAATGAAGGCAGAAAGGGTTGAAAATTGATCATGTGTCTTTGAATGGTGCATTTTGAACGCACAAAAAGTCTGGAGTTCAAATAAGTCCAAGAAAATGAAATGCCTTTTCTAACCGATGAGTTTCCGTCCGAAACTCCGATACTTCGAAAGAGACTGTCCGTTTCGTACGCGAAGTGCATCCTGCTTTTGTCGTAACCCTCTCAACTTTTTAGCAACATGCTATGTGGGTGAAATGATGATACCATGCCAACTTTCAACCTTTCGATACTTCATTTGAAGTGCTTTTCAATTTCAGGGTCATTTAGCTCAAAAAAAATCAGTCAATGCATGAAAAATATCAAATGAAGTCAGAAAGTGTTGAAAATTGATGATGTGGCTTTGAATGGTGCATTTTTAACACACAAAAAGCCTGGAGTTCAAATAAGTCCAAGAAAATGAAATGCCTTTCGTAACCGATGAGTTTCCGTCCGAAACCCCGATACTTCGAAAGAGACTGTCCGTTTTCTACGCGAAGTGCATCCTGCATTTGTCGTAACCCTCTCAACTTTTGAACACATGCTATGTGGGTGAAATGATGATACCATGTCAACTTTCAACCTTTTCAGACTTGATTTGAAGTGCTTTTCAATTTCAGGGTCATTTAGCTTAAGAAATCAGTAAATGCATGAAAAATATCAAATGAAGTCAGATAGGGTTGAAAATTGATGATGTGGCTTTGAATGGTGCATTGTGAACGCACAAATAGCCTGGAGTTCAAATAAGTTCCAGAAAATGAAATGCCTTTTGTAACCGATGAGTTTCCGTCCGAAACCCCGATACTTCGAAAGAGACTGTCCGTTTTCTACGCGAAGTGCATCCTGCTTTTGTCGTAACCCTCTTAACTTTTTAGCAACATGCTATGTGGGTGAAATGATGATACCGTGCCAACTTTCATCTTTTTCAGACTTGATTTGAAGTGCTTTTCAATTTCAGGGTCATTTAGCTCAGAAAAAATCAGTAAATGCATGAAAAATATCAAATGAAGGCAGAAATGGTTGAAAATTGATCATGTGTCTTTGAATGGTGCATTTTGAACGCACAAAAAGTCTGGAGTTCAAAAAAGTCCAAGAAAATGAAATGCCTTTTCTAACCGATGAGTTTCCGTCCGAAACTCCGATACTTCGAAAGAGACTGTCCGTTTCGTACGCGAAGTGCATCCTGCTTTTGTCGTAACCCTCTCAACTTTTTAGCAACATGCTATGTGGGTGAAATGATGATACCATGCCAACTTTCAACCTTTCGATACTTCATTTGAAGTGCTTTTCAATTTCAGGGTCATTTAGCTCAAAAAAAATCAGTCAATGCATGAAAAATATCAAATGAAGTCAGAAAGTGTTGAAAATTGATGATGTGGCTTTGAATGGTGCATTTTTAACACACAAAAAGCCTGGAGTTCAAATAAGTCCAAGAAAATGAAATGCCTTTCGTAACCGATGAGTTTCCGTCCGAAACCCCGATACTTCGAAAGAGACTGTCCGTTTTCTACGCGAAGTGCATCCTGCATTTGTCGTAACCCTCTCAACTTTTGAACACATGCTATGTGGGTGAAATGATGATACCATGTCAACTTTCAACCTTTTCAGACTTGATTTGAAGTGCTTTTCAATTTCAGGGTCATTTAGCTTAAGAAATCAGTAAATGCATGAAAAATATCAAATGAAGTCAGATAGGGTTGAAAATTGATGATGTGGCTTTGAATGGTGCATTGTGAACGCACAAATAGCCTGGAGTTCAAATAAGTTCCAGAAAATGAAATGCCTTTTGTAACCGATGAGTTTCCGTCCGAAACCCCGATACTTCGAAAGAGACTGTCCGTTTTCTACGCGAAGTGCATCCTGCTTTTGTCGTAACCCTCTTAACTTTTTAGCAACATGCTATGTGGGTGAAATGATGATACCGTGCCAACTTTCATCTTTTTCAGACTTGATTTGAAGTGCTTTTCAATTTCAGGGTCATTTAGCTCAGAAAAAATCAGTAAATGCATGAAAAATATCAAATGAAGGCAGAAAGGGTTGAAAATTGATCATGTGTCTTTGAATGGTGCATTTTGAACGCACAAAAAGTCTGGAGTTCAAATAAGTCCAAGAAAATGAAATGCCTTTTCTAACCGATGAGTTTCCGTCCGAAACTCCGATACTTCGAAAGAGACTGTCCGTTTCGTATGCGAAGTGCATCCTGCTTTTGTAGTAACCCTCTCATCTTTTTAGCGACATGCTATGTGGGTGAAATGATGATACCATGCCAACTTTCAACCTTTCGAGACTTCATTTGAAGTGCTTTTCAATTTCAGGGTCATTTAGCTCAAAAAAAATCAGTAAATGCATGAAAAATATCAAATGAAGTCAGAAAGGGTTGAAAATTGATGATGTGGCTTTGAATGGTGCATTTTTAACACACAAAAAGCCTGGAGTTCAAATAAGTGCAGGAAAATGAAATGCCTTTCGTAACCGATGAGTTTCCGTCCGAAACCACGATACTTCGAAAGAGATTGTCCGTTTTCTACGCGAAGTGCATCCTGCTTTAGTCGTAACGCTCTGAACTTTTGAACACATGCTATGTGGGTGAAATGATGATACCATGCCAACTTTCAACCTTTTCAGATTTCATTTGAAGTGCTTTTCAATTTCAGGATCATTTAGCTAAAAAAAATCAGTAAATGCATGAAAAATATCAAATGAAGTCAGATAGGGTACAAAATTGATGATGTGGATTTGAATGGTGAATTTTGAACACACAAAAAGCCTAGGGTTCAAATAAGTTAAAGAAAATGAAAAGCCTTTTCTAACCGATGAGTTTCCGTCCGAAACCCCGAAACTTCGAAAGAGACTGTCCGTTTTGTACGCGAAGTGCATCCTGCTTTTGTCGTAACCCTCTCAACTTTTTAGCAACATGCTATGTGGGTGAAATGATGATACCATGCCAACTTTCAACCTGTTGAGACTTCATTTGAAGTGCTTTTCAATTTCAGGGTCATTTAGCTCAAAAAAAATCGGTAAATGCATGAAAAATATCAAATGAAGTCAGAAAGGGTTGAAAATGGACGATGTGTCTTTGAATGGTGCATTTTGAACACACAAAAAGTCTGGAGTTCAAATAAGTCCAAGAAAATGAAATGCCTTTTCTAACCGATGAGTTTCCGTCCGAAACTCCGATACTTCGAAAGAGACTGTCCGTTTCATATGCGAAGTGCATCCTGCTTTTGTCGTAACCCTCTCATCTTTTTAGCAACATGCTATGTGGGTGAAATGATGATACCATGCCAACTTTCAACCTTTCGAGACTTCATTTGAAGTGCTTTTCAATTTCAGGGTCATTTAGCTCAAAAAAAATCAGTAAATGCATGAAAAATATCAAATGAAGTCAGAAAGGGTTGAAAATTGATGATGTGGCTTTGAATGGTGCATTTTTAACACACAAAAAGCCTGGAGTTCAAATAACTCCATGAAAATGAAATGCCTTTCGTAATCGATGAGTTTCCGTCCGAAACCCCGATACTTCGAAAGAGATTTTTCGTTTTCTACGCGAAGTGCATCCTGCTTTAGTCGTAACCCTCTAAACTTTTGAACACATGCTATGTGGGTGAAATGATGATACCATGCCAACTTTCAACCTTTTCAGATTTCATTTGAAGTGCTTTTCAATTTCAGGATCATTTAGCTCAAAAAAAATCAGTAAATGCATGAAAAATATCAAATGAAGTCAGATAGGGTACAAAATTGATGATGTGGATTTGAATGGTGAATTTTGAACACACAAAAAGCCTAGAGTTCAAATAAGTTAAAGAAAATGAAAAGCCTTTTCTAACCGATGAGTTTCCGTCCGAAACCCCGAAACTTCGAAAGAGAGTGTCCGTTTTGTACGCGAAGTGCATCCTGCTTTTGTCGTAACCCTCTCAACTTTTTAGCAACATGCTATGTGGGTGAAATGATGATACCATGCCAACTTTCAACCTTTTGAGACTTCATTTGAAGTGCTTTTCAATTTCAGGGTCATTTAGCTCAAAAAAAATCGGTAAATGCACGAAAAATATCAAATGAAGTCAGAAAGGGTTGAAAATTGATGATGTGTCTTTGAATGGTGCATTTTGAACACACAAAAAGTCTGGAGTTCAAATAAGCCCAAGAAATTGAAATGCCTTTTCTAACCGATGAGTTTCCGTCCGAAACTCCGATACTTCGAAAGACACTGTCCGTTTCGTACGCGAAGTGCATCCTGCTTTTGTCGTAACCCTCTCATCTTTTTAGCAACATGCTATGTGGGTAAAATGATGATACCATGCCAACTTTCAACCTTTCGAGACTTCATTTGAAGTGCTTTTCAATTTCAGGGTCATTTAGCTCAAAAGAAAATCAGTAAATGCATGAAAAATATCAAATGAAGTCAGAAAGGGTTGAAAATTGATGATGTGGCTTTGAATGGTGCATTTTTAACACACAAAAAGCCTGGAGTTCAGATAAGTCCAGGAAAATGAAATGCCTTTCGTAACCGATGAGTTTCCGTCCGAAACCCCGATACTTCGAAAGAGACTGGCCGTTTTCTACGCGAAGTGCATCCTGCTTTTGTCGTAACCCTCTCAACTTTTGAACACATGCTATGTGGGTGAAATGATAATACCATGCCAACTTTCAACCTTTTCAGACTTGATTTGAAGTGATTTTCAATTTCAGGGTCATTTAGCTTAAAAAAATCAGTAAATGCATGAAAAATATCAAATGAAGTCAGATAGGGTTGAAAATTGATGATGTGGCTTTGAATGGTGCATTTTGAACGCACAAAAAGCCTGGAGTTCAAATAAGTTCAAGAAAATGAAATGCCTTTTGTAACCGATGAGTTTCCGTCCGAAACCCCGATACTTCGAAAGAGACTGTCCGTTTTCTACGCGAAGTGCATCCTGCTTTTGGTGTAACCCTCTTAAATTTTTAGCACATGCTATGCGGGTGAAATGATGATACCATGCCAACTTTCAACTTTTTCAGACTTGATTAGAAGTGCTTTTCAATTTCAGGGTCATTTAGCTTAAAAAAATCAGTAAATGCATGAAAAATATCAAATGAAGTCAGAAAGGGTTGAAAATTGATGATGTGTCTTTGAATGGTGCATTTTGAACACACAAAAAGTCAGGAGTTCAAATAAGTCCAAGAAAATGAAATGCCTTTTCTAACCGATGAGTTTCCGTCCGAAACTCCGATACTTCGAAAGAGACAGTCCGTTTCGTACGCGAAGTGTATCCTGCTTTTGTCGTAACCCTCTCAACTTTTTAGCAACATGCTATGTGGGTGAAATGATGATATAATGCCAACTTTCAACCTTTCGAGACTTCATTTGAAGTGCTTTTCAATTTCAGGGTCAATTAGCTCAAAAAAAATCAGTAAATGCATGAAAAATATCAAATGAAGTCCGAAAGGGATGAAAATTGATGATGTGGCTTTGAATGGTGCATTTTTAACACACAAAAAGCCTGGACTTCAAATAATTCCAAGAAAATGAAATGCCTTTCGTAACCGATGAGTTTCCGTCCGAAACCCCGATACTTCGAAAGAACCTGTCCGTTTTCTACGCGAAGTGCATCCTGCTTTTGTCGTAACCCTCTCAACTTTTGAACACATGCTATGTGGGTGAAATGATAATACCATGCCAACTTTCAACCTTTTCAGACTTGATTTGAAGTGCTTTTCAATTTCAGGGTCATTTAGCTTAAAAAAATCAGTAAATGCATGAAAAATATCAAATGAAGTCAGATAGGGTTGAAAATTTATGATGTGGCTTTGAATGGTGCATTTTGAACGCACAAAAAGCCTGGAGTTCAAATAAGTTCAAGAAAATGAAATGCCTTTTGTAACCGATGAGTTTCCGTCCGAAACCCCGATACTTCGAAAGAGACTGTCCGTTTTCTACGCGAAGTGCATCCTGCTTTTGTCGTAACCCTCTTAACTTTTTAGCACACGCTATGCGGGTGAAATGATGATACCATGCCAAGTTTCAACTTTTTCAGACTTGATTTGAAGTGCTTTTCAATTTCAGGGTCATTTAGCTTAAAAAAATCAGTAAATGCATGAAAAATATGAAATGAAGTCAGATAGGGTTGAAAATTGATGATGTGTCTTTGAATGGTGCATTTTGAACACACAAAAATCCTGGAGTTCAAATAAGTTCAAGAAAATGAAATGCCTTTTGTAACCGATGAGTTTCCGTCCGAAACACCGAAACTTCGAAAGAGACTATCCGTTTTGTACGCAAAGTGCATCCTGCTTTTGTAGTAACCCTGTCAACTTTTTAGCAATATGCTATGTGGGTTAAACGATGATACCATGCCAACTTTCAACCTTTCGAGACTTCATTTGAAGTGCTTTTCAATTTCAGGGTCATTTAGCTCAAAACAAATCAGTAAATGCATGAAAAATATCAAAAGAAGTCAGATAGGGTTGAAAATTGATGATGTGGCTTTGAATGGTGCATTTTGAACACACAAAAAGCTTGAAGTTCAAATAAGTTAAAGAAAATGAAATGCCTTTTGTAACCGATGAGTTTCCGTCCGAAACCCCAATACTTCGAAATAGACTGTCCGTTTTGTACGCGAAGTGCATCCTGCTTTAGTCGTAACCCTCTCAACTTTTTAACACATGCTATGTGGGTGAAATGATGATACCATGCCAACTTTCAACCTTTTCAGATTTCATTTGAAGTGCTTTTCAATTTCAGGGTCATTTAGCTCAAAAAAATCAGTAAATGCATGAAAAATTTCAAATGAAGTCAGATAGGGTACAAAATTGATGATGTGGATTTGAATGGTGAATTTTGAACACACAAAAAGCCTAAAGTTCAAATAAGTTAAAGAAAATGAAATGCCTTTTCTAACCGATGAGTTTCCGTCCAAAACCTCGAAACTTCGAAAGAGACTGTCCGTTTTGTACGCGAAGTGCATCCTGCTTTTGTCGTAACCCTCTCAACTTTTTAGCAACATGCTATGTGGGTGAAATGATGATACCATGCCAAGTTTCAACCTTTTGAGACTTCATTTGAACTGATTTTCAATTTCAGGGTCATTTAGCTCAAAAAAAAATCAGTAAATGCATGAAAAATATCAAATGAAGTCAGAAAGGGCTGAAAATTGATGATGTGTCTTTGAATGGTGCATTTTGAACACACAAAAAGTCTGGAGTTCAAATAAGTCCAAGAAAATGAAATGGCTTTTCTAACCGATGAGTTTCCGTCCGAAACTCCGATACTTCGAAAGAGACTGTCCGTTTCGTACGCGAAGTGCATCCTGCTTTTCTCGTAACCCTCTCAACTTTTTAGCAACATGCTATGTGGGTGAAATGGTAATACCATGCCAACTTTCAACCTTTTCAGACTTGATTTCAAGAGCTTTTCAATTTCAGGGTCATTTAGCTTCAAAAAATCAGTAAATGCATGAAAAATATCAAATGAAGTCAGATAGGGTTGAAAATTGATGATGTCGCTTTGGATGGTGCATTTTGAACGCACAAAAAGCCTGGAGTTCAAATAAGTTCAAGAAAATGAAATGCCTTTTGTAACCGATGAGTTTCCGTCCGAAACCCCGATACTTCGAAAGAGACTGTCCGTTTTCTACGCGAAGTGCATCCTGCTTTTGTCGTAACCCTCTTAACTTTTTAGCACATGCTATGCGGGTGAAATGATGATACCATGCCAACTTTCAACTTTTTCAGACTTGATTTGAAGTGCTTTTACATTTCAGGGTCATTTAGCTTAAAAAAATCAGTAAATGCATGAAAAATACGAAATGAAGTCAGATAGGGTTGAAAATTGATGATGTGTCTTTGAATGGTGCATTTTGAACACACAAAAATCCTGGAGTTCAAATAAGTTCAAGAAAATGAAATGCCTTTTGTAACCGATGAGTTTCCATCCGAAACCCTGAAACTTCGAAAGAGACTGTCCGTTTTGTATGCGAAGTGCATCCTGCTTTTGTTGTAACCCTCTCATCTTTTTAGCATCATGCTATGTGGGTGAAATGATGATACCATGCCAACTTTCAACCTTTTCAGACTTCATTTGAAGTGCTTTTCAATTTCAGGGTCATTTAGCTAAAAAAATCAGTAAATGCATGAAAAATATCAAATGAAGTCAGAAAGGGTTGAAAATTGATGATGTGTCTTTGAATGGTGCATTTTGAACACACAAAAAGTCTGGAGTTCAAATAAGTCCAAGAAAATGAAATGCCTTTCGTAATCGATGAGTTTCCATCCGAAACTCCGATACTTCTAAAGAGACTGTGCGTTTTGTACGGGAAGTGCATCCTGCTTTTTTCGTAACCCTCTAAACTTTTGAACACATGCTATGTGGGTGAAATGATGATACCATGCCAACTTTCAACCTTTTCAGACTTGATTTGAAGTGCTTTTCAATTTCAGGGTCATTTAGCTTAAAAAAATCACTAAATGCATGAAAAATATCAAATGAAGTCAGATAGGGTTGTGAATTGATGATGTGTCTTTGAATGGTGCATTTTGAACGCACAAAAAGCCTGGAGTTCAAATAAGTTCAAGAAAATGAAATGCCTTTTGTAACCGATGAGTTTCCGTCCGAAACCCCGATACTTCGAAAGAGACTGTCCGTTTTCTACGCGAAGTGCATCCTTCTTTTGTCGTAACCCTCTTAACTTTTTAGCACATGCTATGCGGGTGAAATGATGATACCATGCCAACTTTCAACTTTTTCAGACTTGATTAGAAGTGCTTTTCAATTTCAGGGTCATTTAGCTTAAAAAAAATCAGTAAATGCATGAAAAATATCAAATGAAGTCAGAAAGGGTTGAAAATTGATGATGTGTCTTTGAATGGTGCATTTTGAACACACAAAAAGTCAGGAGTTCAAATAAGTCCAAGAAAATGAAATGCCTTTTCTAACCGATGAGTTTCCGTCCGAAACTCCGATACTTCGAAAGAGACAGTCCGTTTCGTACGCGAAGTGTATCCTGCTTTTGTCGTAACCCTCTCAACTTTTTAGCAACATGCTATGTGGGTGAAATGATGATATAATGCCAACTTTCAACCTTTCGAGACTTCATTTGAAGTGCTTTTCAATTTCAGGGTCAATTAGCTCAAAAAAAATCAGTAAATGCATGAAAAATATCAAATGAAGTCCGAAAGGGATGAAAATTGATGATGTGGCTTTGAATGGTGCATTTTTAACACACAAAAAGCCTGGACTTCAAATAATTCCAAGAAAATGAAATGCCTTTCGTAACCGATGAGTTTCCGTCCGAAACCCCGATACTTCGAAAGAACCTGTCCGTTTTCTACGCGAAGTGCATCCTGCTTTTGTCGTAACCCTCTCAACTTTTGAACACATGCTATGTGGGTGAAATGATAATACCATGCCAACTTTCAACCTTTTCAGACTTGATTTGAAGTGCTTTTCAATTTCAGGGTCATTTAGCTTAAAAAAATCAGTAAATGCATGAAAAATATCAAATGAAGTCAGATAGGGTTGAAAATTTATGATGTGGCTTTGAATGGTGCATTTTGAACGCACAAAAAGCCTGGAGTTCAAATAAGTTCAAGAAAATGAAATGCCTTTTGTAACCGATGAGTTTCCGTCCGAAACCCCGATACTTCGAAAGAGACTGTCCGTTTTCTACGCGAAGTGCATCCTGCTTTTGTCGTAACCCTCTTAACTTTTTAGCACACGCTATGCGGGTGAAATGATGATACCATGCCAAGTTTCAACTTTTTCAGACTTGATTTGAAGTGCTTTTCAATTTCAGGGTCATTTAGCTTAAAAAAATCAGTAAATGCATGAAAAATATGAAATGAAGTCAGATAGGGTTGAAAATTGATGATGTGTCTTTGAATGGTGCATTTTGAACACACAAAAATCCTGGAGTTCAAATAAGTTCAAGAAAATGAAATGCCTTTTGTAACCGATGAGTTTCCGTCCGAAACACCGAAACTTCGAAAGAGACTATCCGTTTTGTACGCAAAGTGCATCCTGCTTTTGTAGTAACCCTGTCAACTTTTTAGCAATATGCTATGTGGGTTAAACGATGATACCATGCCAACTTTCAACCTTTCGAGACTTCATTTGAAGTGCTTTTCAATTTCAGGGTCATTTAGCTCAAAACAAATCAGTAAATGCATGAAAAATATCAAAAGAAGTCAGATAGGGTTGAAAATTGATGATGTGGCTTTGAATGGTGCATTTTGAACACACAAAAAGCTTGAAGTTCAAATAAGTTAAAGAAAATGAAATGCCTTTTGTAACCGATGAGTTTCCGTCCGAAAACCCCAATACTTCGAAATAGACTGTCCGTTTTGTACGCGAAGTGCATCCTGCTTTAGTCGTAACCCTCTCAACTTTTTAACACATGCTATGTGGGTGAAATGATGATACCATGCCAACTTTCAACCTTTTGAGACTTCATTTGAAGTGCTTTTCAATTTCAGGGTCATTTAGCTCAAAAAAAATCGGTAAATGCACGAAAAATATCAAATGAAGTCAGAAAGGGTTGAAAATTGATGATGTGTCTTTGAATGGTGCATTTTGAACACACAAAAAGTCTAGAGTTCAAATAAGTCCAAGAAAATGAAATGGCTTTTCTAACCGATGAGTTTCCGTCCGAAACTCCGATACTTCGAAAGAGACTGTCCGTTTCGTACGCGAAGTGCATCCGGCTTTTGTCGTAACCCTCTCAACTTTTTAGCAACATGCTATGTGGGTGAAATGATGATACGATGCCAACTTTCAACCTTTTGAGACTTCATTTGAAGTGCTTTTCAATTTCAGGGTCATTTAGCTCAAAAAAATCAGTAAATGCATGAAAAATATCAAATGAAGTCCGAAAGGGATGAAAATTGATGATGTGTCTTTGAATGGTGCATTTTGAACACACAAAAAGTCTGGAGTTCAAATAAGTCCAAGAAAATGAAATGCCTTTCGTAATCGATGAGTTTCCATCCGAAACTCCGATACTTCGAAAGAGACTGTGCGTTTTGTACGGGAAGTGCATCCTGCTTTTTTCGTAACCCTCTAAACTTTTGAACACATGCTATGTGGGTGAAATGATGATACCATGCCAACTTTCAACCTTTTCAGACTTGATTTGAAGTGCTTTTCAATTTCAGGGTCATTTAGCTTAAAAAAATCACTAAATGCATGAAAAATATCAAATGAAGTCAGATAGGGTTGTGAATTGATGATGTGTCTTTGAATGGTGCATTTTGAACGCACAAAAAGCCTGGAGTTCAAATAAGTTCAAGAAAATGAAATGCCTTTTGTAACCGATGAGTTTCCGTCCGAAACCCCGATACTTCGAAAGAGACTGTCCGTTTTCTACGCGAAGTGCATCCTTCTTTTGTCGTAACCCTCTTAACTTTTTAGCACATGCTATGCGGGTGAAATGATGATACCATGCCAACTTTCAACTTTTTCAGACTTGATTAGAAGTGCTTTTCAATTTCAGGGTCATTTAGCTTAAAAAAATCAGTAAATGCATGAAAAATATCAAATGAAGTCAGAAAGGGTTGAAAATTGATGATGTGTCTTTGAATGGTGCATTTTGAACACACAAAAAGTCAGGAGTTCAAATAAGTCCAAGAAAATGAAATGCCTTTTCTAACCGATGAGTTTCCGTCCGAAACTCCGATACTTCGAAAGAGACAGTCCGTTTCGTACGCGAAGTGTATCCTGCTTTTGTCGTAACCCTCTCAACTTTTTAGCAACATGCTATGTGGGTGAAATGATGATATAATGCCAACTTTCAACCTTTCGAGACTTCATTTGAAGTGCTTTTCAATTTCAGGGTCAATTAGCTCAAAAAAAATCAGTAAATGCATGAAAAATATCAAATGAAGTCCGAAAGGGATGAAAATTGATGATGTGGCTTTGAATGGTGCATTTTTAACACACAAAAAGCCTGGACTTCAAATAATTCCAAGAAAATGAAATGCCTTTCGTAACCGATGAGTTTCCGTCCGGAACCCCGATACTTCGAAAGAACCTGTCCGTTTTCTACGCGAAGTGCATCCTGCTTTTGTCGTAACCCTCTCAACTTTTGAACACATGCTATGTGGGTGAAATGATAATACCATGCCAACTTTCAACCTTTTCAGACTTGATTTGAAGTGCTTTTCAATTTCAGGGTCATTTAGCTTAAAAAAATCAGTAAATGCATGAAAAATATCAAATGAAGTCAGATAGGGTTGAAAATTTATGATGTGGCTTTGAATGGTGCATTTTGAACGCACAAAAAGCCTGGAGTTCAAATAAGTTCAAGAAAATGAAATGCCTTTTGTAACCGATGAGTTTCCGTCCGAAACCCCGATACTTCGAAAGAGACTGTCCGTTTTCTACGCGAAGTGCATCCTGCTTTTGTTGTAACCCTCTTAACTTTTTAGCACACGCTATGCGGGTGAAATGATGATACCATGCCAAGTTTCAACTTTTTCAGACTTGATTTGAAGTGCTTTTCAATTTCAGGGTCATTTAGCTTAAAAAAATCAGTAAATGCATGAAAAATATGAAATGAAGTCAGATAGGGTTGAAAATTGATGATGTGTCTTTGAATGGTGCATTTTGAACACACAAAAATCCTGGAGTTCAAATAAGTTCAAGAAAATGAAATGCCTTTTGTAACCGATGAGTTTCCGTCCGAAACACCGAAACTTCGAAAGAGACTATCCGTTTTGTACGCAAAGTGCATCCTGCTTTTGTAGTAACCCTGTCAACTTTTTAGCAATATGCTATGTGGGTTAAATGATGATACCATGCCAACTTTCAACCTTTCGAGACTTCATTTGAAGTGCTTTTCAATTTCAGGGTCATTTAGCTCAAAACAAATCAGTAAATGCATGAAAAATATCAAAAGAAGTCAGATAGGGTTGAAAATTGATGATGTGGCTTTGAATGGTGCATTTTGAACACACAAAAAGCTTGAAGTTCAAATAAGTTAAAGAAAATGAAATGCCTTTTGTAACCGATGAGTTTCCGTCCGAAACCCCAATACTTCGAAATAGACTGTCCGTTTTGTACGCGAAGTGCATCCTGCTTTAGTCGTAACCCTCTCAACTTTTTAACACATGCTATGTGGGTGAAATGATGATACCATGCCAACTTTCAACCTTTTCAGATTTCATTTGAAGTGCTTTTCAATTTCAGGGTCATTTAGCTCAAAAAAATCAGTAAATGCATGAAAAATTTCAAATGAAGTCAGATAGGGTACAAAATTGATGATGTGGATTTGAATGGTGAATTTTGAACACACAAAAAGCCTAAAGTTCAAATAAGTTAAAGAAAATGAAATGCCTTTTCTAACCGATGAGTTTCCGTCCAAAACCCCGAAACTTCGAAAGAGGCTGTCCGTTTTGTACGCGAAGTGCATCCTGCTTTTGTCGTAACCCTCTCAACTTTTTAGCAACATGCTATGTGGGTGAAATGATGATACCATGCCAAGTTTCAACCTTTTGAGACTTCATTTGAACTGATTTTCAATTTCAGGGTCATTTAGCTCAAAAAAAAATCAGTAAATGCATGAAAAATATCAAATGAAGTCAGAAAGGGCTGAAAATTGATGATGTGTCTTTGAATGGTGCATTTTGAACACACAAAAAGTCTGGAGTTCAAATAAGTCCAAGAAAATGAAATGGCTTTTCTAACCGATGAGTTTCCGTCCGAAACTCCGATACTTCGAAAGAGACTGTCCGTTTCGTACGCGAAGTGCATCCTGCTTTTCTCGTAACCCTCTCAACTTTTTAGCAACATGCTATGTGGGTGAAATGATAATACCATGCCAACTTTCAACCTTTTCAGACTTGATTTCAAGTGCTTTTCAATTTCAGGGTCATTTAGCTTCAAAAAATCAGTAAATGCATGAAAAATATCAAATGAAGTCAGATAGGGTTGAAAATTGATGATGTCGCTTTGGATGGTGCATTTTGAACGCACAAAAAGCCTGGAGTTCAAATAAGTTCAAGAAAATGAAATGCCTTTTGTAACCGATGAGTTTCCGTCCGAAACCCCGATACTTCGAAAGAGACTGTCCGTTTTCTACGCGAAGTGCATCCTGCTTTTGTCGTAACCCTCTTTACTTTTTAGCACATGCTATGCGGGTGAAATGATGATACCATGCCAACTTTCAACTTTTTCAGACTTGATTTGAAGTGCTTTTCAATTTCAGGGTCATTTAGCTTAAAAAAATCAGTAAATCCATGAAAAATACGAAATGAAGTCAGATAGGGTTGAAAATTGATGATGTGTCTTTGAATGGTGCATTTTGAACACACAAAAATCCTGGAGTTCAAATAAGTTCAAGAAAATGAAATGCCTTTTGTAACCGATGAGTTTCCATCCGAAACCCTGAAACTTCGAAAGAGACTGTCCGTTTTGTATGCGAAGTGCATCCTGCTTTTGTTGTAACCCTCTCATCTTTTTAGCATCATGCTATGTGGGTGAAATGATGATACCATGCCAACTTTCAACCTTTTGAGACTTCATTTGAAGTGCTTTTCAATTTCAGGGTCATTTAGCTAAAAAAATCAGTAAATGCATGAAAAATATCAAATGAAGTCAGAAAGGGTTGAAAATTGATGATGTGTCTTTGAATGGTGCATTTTGAACACACAAAAAGTCTGGAGTTCAAATAAGTCCAAGAAAATGAAATGCCTTTCGTAATCGATGAGTTTCCATCCGAAACTCCGATACTTCTAAAGAGACTGTGCGTTTTGTACGGGAAGTGCATCCTGCTTTTTTCGTAACCCTCTAAACTTTTGAACACATGCTATGTGGGTGAAATGATGATACCATGCCAACTTTCAACCTTTTCAGACTTGATTTGAAGTGCTTTTCAATTTCAGGGTCATTTAGCTTAAAAAAATCACTAAATGCATGAAAAATATCAAATGAAGTCAGATAGGGTTGTGAATTGATGATGTGTCTTTGAATGGTGCATTTTGAACGCACAAAAAGCCTGGAGTTCAAATAAGTTCAAGAAAATGAAATGCCTTTTGTAACCGATGAGTTTCCGTCCGAAACCCCGATACTTCGAAAGAGACTGTCCGTTTTCTACGCGAAGTGCATCCTTCTTTTGTCGTAACCCTCTTAACTTTTTAGCACATGCTATGCGGGTGAAATGATGATACCATGCCAACTTTCAACTTTTTCAGACTTGATTAGAAGTGCTTTTCAATTTCAGGGTCATTTAGCTTAAAAAAAATCAGTAAATGCATGAAAAATATCAAATGAAGTCAGAAAGGGTTGAAAATTGATGATGTGTCTTTGAATGGTGCATTTTGAACACACAAAAAGTCAGGAGTTCAAATAAGTCCAAGAAAATGAAATGCCTTTTCTAACCGATGAGTTTCCGTCCGAAACTCCGATACTTCGAAAGAGACAGTCCGTTTCGTACGCGAAGTGTATCCTGCTTTTGTCGTAACCCTCTCAACTTTTTAGCAACATGCTATGTGGGTGAAATGATGATATAATGCCAACTTTCAACCTTTCGAGACTTCATTTGAATTGCTTTTCAATTTCAGGGTCAATTAGCTCAAAAAAAATCAGTAAATGCATGAAAAATATCAAATGAAGTCCGAAAGGGATGAAAATTGATGATGTGGCTTTGAATGGTGCATTTTTAACACACAAAAAGCCTGGACTTCAAATAATTCCAAGAAAATGAAATGCCTTTCGTAACCGATGAGTTTCCGTCCGAAACCCCGATACTTCGAAAGAACCTGTTCGTTTTCTACGCGAAGTGCATCCTGCTTTTGTCGTAACCCTCTCAACTTTTGAACACATGCTATGTGGGTGAAATGATAATACCATGCCAACTTTCAACCTTTTCAGACTTGATTTGAAGTGCTTTTCAATTTCAGGGTCATTTAGCTTAAAAAAATCAGTAAATGCATGAAAAATATCAAATGAAGTCAGATAGGGTTGAAAATTTATGATGTGGCTTTGAATGGTGCATTTTGAACGCACAAAAAGCCTGGAGTTCAAATAAGTTCAAGAAAATGAAATGCCTTTTGTAACCGATGAGTTTCCGTCCGAAACCCCGATACTTCGAAAGAGACTGTCCGTTTTCTACGCGAAGTGCATCCTGCTTTTGTCGTAACCCTCTTAACTTTTTAGCACACGCTATGCGGGTGAAATGATGATACCATGCCAAGTTTCAACTTTTTCAGACTTGATTTGAAGTGCTTTTCAATTTCAGGGTCATTTAGCTTAAAAAAATCAGTAAATGCATGAAAAATATGAAATGAAGTCAGATAGGGTTGAAAATTGATGATGTGTCTTTGAATGGTGCATTTTGAACACACAAAAATCCTGGAGTTCAAATAAGTTCAAGAAAATGAAATGCCTTTTGTAACCGATGAGTTTCCGTCCGAAACACCGAAACTTCGAAAGAGACTATCCGTTTTGTACGCAAAGTGCATCCTGCTTTTGTAGTAACCCTGTCAACTTTTTAGCAATATGCTATGTGGGTTAAACGATGATACCATGCCAACTTTCAACCTTTCGAGACTTCATTTGAAGTGCTTTTCAATTTCAGGGTCATTTAGCTCAAAACAAATCAGTAAATGCATGAAAAATATCAAAAGAAGTCAGATAGGGTTGAAAATTGATGATGTGGCTTTGAATGGTGCATTTTGAACACACAAAAAGCTTGAAGTTCAAATAAGTTAAAGAAAATGAAATGCCTTTTGTAACCGATGAGTTTCCGTCCGAAACCCCAATACTTCGAAATAGACTGTCCGTTTTGTACGCGAAGTGCATCCTGCTTTAGTCGTAACCCTCTCAACTTTTTAACACATGCTATGTGGGTGAAATGATGATACCATGCCAACTTTCAACCTTTTGAGACTTCATTTGAAGTGCTTTTCAATTTCAGGGTCATTTAGCTCAAAAAAAATCGGTAAATGCACGAAAAATATCAAATGAAGTCAGAAAGGGTTGAAAATTGATGATGTGTCTTTGAATGGTGCATTTTGAACACACAAAAAGTCTAGAGTTCAAATAAGTCCAAGAAAATGAAATGGCTTTTCTAACCGATGAGTTTCCGTCCGAAACTCCGATACTTCGAAAGAGACTGTCCGTTTCGTACGCGAAGTGCATCCGGCTTTTGTCGTAACCCTCTCAACTTTTTAGCAACATGCTATGTGGGTGAAATGATGATACCATGCCAACTTTCAACCTTTTGAGACTTCATTTGAAGTGCTTTTCAATTTCAGGGTCATTTAGCTCAAAAAAATCAGTAAATGCATGAAAAATATCAAATGAAGTCCGAAAGGGATGAAAATTGATGATGTGTCTTTGAATGGTGCATTTTGAACACACAAAAAGTCTGGAGTTCAAATAAGTCCAAGAAAATGAAATGCCTTTCGTAATCGATGAGTTTCCATCCGAAACTCCGATACTTCGAAAGAGACTGTGCGTTTTGTACGGGAAGTGCATCCTGCTTTTTTCGTAACCCTCTAAACTTTTGAACACATGCTATGTGGGTGAAATGATGATACCATGCCAACTTTCAACCTTTTCAGACTTGATTTGAAGTGCTTTTCAATTTCAGGGTCATTTAGCTTAAAAAAATCACTAAATGCATGAAAAATATCAAATGAAGTCAGATAGGGTTGTGAATTGATGATGTGTCTTTGAATGGTGCATTTTGAACGCACAAAAAGCCTGGAGTTCAAATAAGTTCAAGAAAATGAAATGCCTTTTGTAACCGATGAGTTTCCGTCCGAAACCCCGATACTTCGAAAGAGACTGTCCGTTTTCTACGCGAAGTGCATCCTTCTTTTGTCGTAACCCTCTTAACTTTTTAGCACATGCTATGCGGGTGAAATGATGATACCATGCCAACTTTCAACTTTTTCAGACTTGATTAGAAGTGCTTTTCAATTTCAGGGTCATTTAGCTTAAAAAAATCAGTAAATGCATGAAAAATATCAAATGAAGTCAGAAAGGGTTGAAAATTGATGATGTGTCTTTGAATGGTGCATTTTGAACACACAAAAAGTCAGGAGTTCAAATAAGTCCAAGAAAATGAAATGCCTTTTCTAACCGATGAGTTTCCGTCCGAAACTCCGATACTTCGAAAGAGACAGTCCGTTTCGTACGCGAAGTGTATCCTGCTTTTGTCGTAACCCTCTCAACTTTTTAGCAACATGCTATGTGGGTGAAATGATGATATAATGCCAACTTTCAACCTTTCGAGACTTCATTTGAAGTGCTTTTCAATTTCAGGGTCAATTAGCTCAAAAAAAATCAGTAAATGCATGAAAAATATCAAATGAAGTCCGAAAGGGATGAAAATTGATGATGTGGCTTTGAATGGTGCATTTTTAACACACAAAAAGCCTGGACTTCAAATAATTCCAAGAAAATGAAATGCCTTTCGTAACCGATGAGTTTCCGTCCGAAACCCCGATACTTCGAAAGAACCTGTCCGTTTTCTACGCGAAGTGCATCCTGCTTTTGTCGTAACCCTCTCAACTTTTGAACACATGCTATGTGGGTGAAATGATAATACCATGCCAACTTTCAACCTTTTCAGACTTGATTTGAAGTGCTTTTCAATTTCAGGGTCATTTAGCTTAAAAAAATCAGTAAATGCATGAAAAATATCAAATGAAGTCAGATAGGGTTGAAAATTTATGATGTGGCTTTGAATGGTGCATTTTGAACGCACAAAAAGCCTGGAGTTCAAATAAGTTCAAGAAAATGAAATGCCTTTTGTAACCGATGAGTTTCCGTCCGAAACCCCGATACTTCGAAAGAGACTGTCCGTTTTCTACGCGAAGTGCATCCTGCTTTTGTCGTAACCCTCTTAACTTTTTAGCACACGCTATGCGGGTGAAATGATGATACCATGCCAAGTTTCAACTTTTTCAGACTTGATTTGAAGTGCTTTTCAATTTCAGGGTCATTTAGCTTAAAAAAATCAGTAAATGCATGAAAAATATGAAATGAAGTCAGATAGGGTTAAAAATTGATGATGTGTCTTTGAATGGTGCATTTTGAACACACAAAAATCCTGGAGTTCAAATAAGTTCAAGAAAATGAAATGCCTTTTGTAACCGATGAGTTTCCGTCCGAAACACCGAAACTTCGAAAGAGACTATCCGTTTTGTACGCAAAGTGCATCCTGCTTTTGTAGTAACCCTGTCAACTTTTTAGCAATATGCTATGTGGGTTAAATGATGATACCATGCCAACTTTCAACCTTTCGAGACTTCATTTGAAGTGCTTTTCAATTTCAGGGTCATTTAGCTCAAAACAAATCAGTAAATGCATGAAAAATATCAAAAGAAGTCAGATAGGGTTGAAAATTGATGATGTGGCTTTGAATGGTGCATTTTGAACACACAAAAAGCTTGAAGTTCAAATAAGTTAAAGAAAATGAAATGCCTTTTGTAACCGATGAGTTTCCGTCCGAAACCCCAATACTTCGAAATAGACTGTCCGTTTTGTACGCGAAGTGCATCCTGCTTTAGTCGTAACCCTCTCAACTTTTAACACATGCTATGTGGGTGAAATGATGATACCATGCCAACTTTCAACCTTTTGAGACTTCATTTGAAGTGCTTTCCAATTTCAGGGTCATTTAGCTCAAAAAAAATCGGTAAATGCACGAAAAATATCAAATGAAGTCAGAAAGGGTTGAAAATTGATGATGTGTCTTTGAATGGTGCATTTTGAACACACAAAAAGTCTAGAGTTCAAATAAGTCCAAGAAAATGAAATGGCTTTTCTAACCGATGAGTTTCCGTCCGAAACTCCGATACTTCGAAAGAGACTGTCCGTTTCGTACGCGAAGTGCATCCGGCTTTTGTCGTAACCCTCTCAACTTTTTAGCAACATGCTATGTGGGTGAAATGATGATACCATGCCAACTTTCAACCTTTTGAGACTTCATTTGAAGTGCTTTTCAATTTCAGGGTCATTTAGCTCAAAAAAATCAGTAAATGCATGAAAAATATCAAATGAAGTGAGAAAGGGTTGAAAATTGATGATGTGTCTTTGAATGGTGCATTTTGAACACACAAAAAGTCTGGAGTTCAAATAAGTCCAAGAAAATGAAATGCCTTTTTTAACCGATGAGTTTCCGTCCGAAACTCCGATACTTCGAAAGAGACTGTTCGTTTCGTACGCGAAGTGCATCCTGCTTTTGTCGTAACCCTCTCAACTTTTTAGCAACATGCTATGTGGGTGAAATGATGATACCATGCCAACTTTCAACCTTTTGAGACTTCATTTCAAGTGCTTTTCAATTTCAGGGTCATTTCGCTCAAAAAAAAATCAGTAAATGCATGAAAAATATCAAATGAAGTCAGAAAGGGTTGAAAATTGATGATGTGTCTTTGAATGGTGCATTTTGAACACACAAAAAGTCTGGAGTTCAAATAAGTCCAAGAAAATGAAATGCCTTTTCTAACCGATGAGTTTCCGTCCGAAACCCTGAAACTTCGAAAGAGACTGTCCGTTTTGTATGCGAAGTGCATCCTGCTTTTGTAGTAACCCTCTCATCTTTTTAGCAACATGCTATGTGGGTGAAATGATGATACCATGCCAACTTTCAACCTTTTGAGACTTCATTTGAAGTGCTTTTCAATTTCAGGGTCATTTAGCTCAAAAAAAACCAGTAA
Source organism: Hordeum marinum (assembly GCA_022496015.1). NCBI lineage: Eukaryota > Viridiplantae > Streptophyta > Magnoliopsida > Poales > Poaceae > Hordeum > Hordeum marinum. Next base: position 562,564,172 of record CM039678.1, read on the forward strand.
ATGCATGAAAAATATCAAATGAAGTGAGAAAGGGTTGAAAATTGCTGATGTGTCTTTGAATGGTGCATTTTGAACACACAAAAAGTCTGGAGTTCAAATAAGTCCAAGAAAATGAAATGCCTTTTCTAACCGATGAGTTTCCGTCCGGAACTCCGATACTTCGAAAGAGACTATCCGTTTCGTATGCGAAGTGCATCCTGCTTTTGTCGTAACCCTCTCCACTTTTTAGCAACATGCTATGTGGGTGAAATGATGATACCATGCCAACTTTCAATCTTTCGAGACTTCATTTGAAGTGCTTTTCAATTTCAGGGTCATTTAGCTCAAAAAAGATCAGTAAATGCATGAAAAATATCAAATGAAGTCAGAAAGGGTTGAAAATTGATGATGTGGCTTTGAATGGTGCATTTTTAACACACAAAAAGCCTGGAGTTCAAATAAGTCCACGAAAATGAAATGCCTTTCGTAACCGATGAGTTTCCGTCCGAAACCCCGATACTTCGAAAGAGACTGTCCGTTTTCTACGCGAAGTGCATCCTGCTTTTGTCGTAACCCTCTCAACTTTTGAACACATGCTATGTGGGTGAAATGATAAGACCGTGCCAACTTTTAACCTTTTCAGACTTGATTTGAAGTGCTTTTCAATTTCAGGGTCACTTAGCTAAAAAAATCAGTAAATGCATGAAAAATATCAAATGAAGTCAGATAGGGTTGAAAATTGATGATGTGGCTTTGAATGGTGCATTTTGAACGCACAAAAAGCCTGGAGTTCAAATAAGTTCAAGAAAATGAAATGCCTTTTGTAACCGATGAGTTTCCGTCCGAAACCCTGATACTTCGAAAGAGACTGTCCGTTTTCTACGCGAAGTGGATCCTGCTTTTGTCGTAACCCTCTTAACTTTTTAGCACACGCTATGCGGGTGAAATGATGATACCATGCCAACTTTCAACTTTTTCACACTTGATGTGAAGTGCTTTTCAATTTCAGGGTCATTTAGCTTAAAAAAATCAGTAAATGCATGAAAAATATGAAATGAAGTCAGATAGGGTTGAAAATTGATGATGTGTCTTTGAATGGTGCATTTTGAACACACAAAAAGCCTGGAGTTCAAATAAGTTCAAGAAAATGAAATGCCTTTTGTAACCGATGAGTTTCCGTCTGGAACCCCGAAACTTCGAAAGAGACTGTCTGTTTTGTACGCGAAGTGCATCCTGCTTTTCTAGTAACCCTGTCAACTTTTTAGCAATATGCTATGTGGGTTAAATGATGATACCATGCAACCTTTCAACCTTTCGAGACTTCATTTGAAGTGCTTTTCAATTTCAGGGTCATTTAGCTCAAAACAAATCAGTAAATGCATGAAAAATATCAAATGAAGTCAGATAGGGTTGAAAATTGATGATGTGGCTTTGAATGGTGCATTTTGAACACACAAAAATCTTGGAGTTCAAATAAGTTAAAGAAAATGAAATGCCTTTTGTAACCGATGAGTTTCCGTCCGAAACCCCAATACTTCGAAATAGACTGTCCGTTTTGTACGCGAAGTGCATCCAGCTTTAGTCGTAACCCTCTCAACTTTTTAACACATGCTATGTGGGTGAAATGATGATACCATGCCAACTTTCAACCTTTTCAGATTTCATTTGAAGTGCTTTTCAATTTCAGGGTCATTTAGCTCAAAAAAATCAGTAAATGCATGAAAAATATCAAATGAAGTCAGATAGGGTACAAAATTGATGATGTGGATTTGAATGGTGAATTTTGAACACACAAAAAGCCTAGAGTTCAAATAAGTTAAAGATAATGAAATGCCTTTTCTAACCGATGAGTTTCCGTCCGAAACCCCGAAACTTCGAAAGAGACTGTCCGTTTTGTACGCGAAGTGCATCCTGCTTTTGTCGTAACCCTCTCAACTTTTTAGCAACATGGTATGTGGGTGAAATGATGATACCATGCCAACTTTCAACCTTTTGAGACTTCATTTGAAGTGCTTTTCAATTTCAGGGTCATTTAGCTAAAAAAAATCAGTATATGCATGAAACATATCAAATGAAGTCAGAAAGGGTTGAAAATTGATGTTGTGGCTTTCAATGGTGCATTTTTAACACACAAAAAGCCTGGAGTTCAAATAAGTCCAAGGAAATGAAATGCCTTTCGTAACCGATGAGTTTTCGTCCGAAACCCAGATACTTCGAAAGAGACTGTCCGTTTTCTACGCGAAGTGCATCCTTCTTTCGTCATAACCCTCTCAACTTTTGAAAACATGCTATGTGGGTGAAATGATGATACCATTCCAACTTTCAACCTTTTGAGACTTCATTTGAAGTGCTTTTCAATTTCAGGGTCATTTAGCTCAAAAAAAATTAGTAAATGCATGAAAAATATCAAATGAAGTCAGAAAGGGTTTAAAATTGATGATGTGTCTTTGAATGGTGCATTTTGAACACACAAAAAGTCTGGAGTTCAAATAACTCCAAGAAAATGAAATGCCTTTTCTAACCGATGAGTTTCCGTCCGGAACACCGAAACTTCGAAAGAGACTGTCCGTTTTGTACGCGAAGTGCATCCTGCTTTTGTAGTAACCCTCTCATATTTTTAGCAACATGCTATGTGGGTGAAATGATGATACAATGCCAACTTTCAACCTTTTGAGACTTCATTTGAAGTGCTTTTCAATTTCAGGGTCATTTAGCTATAAAAAAATTAGTAAATGCATGAAAAATATCAAATGAAGTCAGAAAGGGTTGAAAATTTATGATGTGTCTTTGAATGGTGCATTTTGAACACACAAAAAGTCTGGAGTTCAAATAAGTCCAAGAAAATGAAATGCCTTTTCTAACCGATGAGTTTCCGTCCGAAACTCCGACACTTCGAAAGAGACTGTCCGTTTCGTACGCGAAGTGCATCCTGCTTTTGTCGTAACCCTCTTAACTTTTTAGCACATGCTATGCGGGTGAACTGATGATACCATGCCAACTTTCAACCTTTTCAGATTTCGTTTGAAGTGCTTTTCAATTTCAGGGTCATTTAGCTCAAAAAAATCAGTAAATGCATGAAAAATATCAAATGAAGTCAGATAGGGTTGAAAATTGATGATGTGGCTTTGAATGGTGCATTTTGAACGCACAAAAAGCCCGGAGTTTAAATACGTTAAAGAAAATGAAATGCCTTTTGTAACCAATGAGTTTCCGTCCGAAACACCGAAACTTCGAAAGAGACTGTCCGTTTTGTACGCGAAGTGCATCCTGCTTTTGTAGTAACCCTCTCATATTTTTAGCAACATGCTATGTGGGTGAAATGATGATACCGTGCCAACTTTCAACCTTTTGAGACTTCATTTGAAGTGCTTTTCAATTTCAGGGTCATTTAGCTCAAAAAAAATTAGTAAATGCATGAAAAATATCAAATGAAGTCAGAAAGGGTTGAAAATTGATGATGTGTCTTTGAATGGTGCATTTTGAACACACAAAAAGTCTGGAGTTCAAATAACTCCAAGAAAATGAAATGCCTTTTCTAAGCGATGAGTTTCCGTCCGGAACACCGAAACTTCGAAAGAGACTGTCCGTTTTGTACGCGAAGTGCATCCTGCTTTTGTAGTAACCCTCTCATATTTTTAGCAACATGCTATGTGGGTGAAATGATGATACAATGCCAACTTTCAACCTTTTGAGACTTCATTTGAAGTGCTTTTCAATTTCAGGGTCATTTAGCTATAAAAAAATTAGTAAATGCATGAAAAATATCAAATGAAGTCAGAAAGGGTTGAAAATTGATGATGTGTCTTTGAATGGTGCATTTTGAACACACAAAAAGTCTGGAGTTCAAATAAGTCCAAGAAAATGAAATGCCTTTTCTAACCGATGAGTTTCCGTCCGAAACTCCGATACTTCGAAAGAGACTGTCCGTTTCGTACGCGAAGTGCATCCTGCTTTTGTCGTAACCCTCTTAACTTTTTAGCACATGCTATGCGGGTGAAATGATGATACCATGCCAACTTTCAACCTTTTCAGATTTCGTTTGAAGTGCTTTTCAATTTCAGGGTCATTTAGCTCAAAAAAATCAGTAAATGCATGAAAAATATCAAATGAAGTCAGATAGGGTTGAAAATTGATGATGTGGCTTTGAATGGTGCATTTTGAACGCACAAAAAGCCCGGAGTTTAAATACGTTAAAGAAAATGAAATGCCTTTTGTAACCAATGAGTTTCCGTCCGAAACACCGAAACTTCGAAAGAGACTGTCCGTTTTGTACGCGAAGTGCATCCTGCTTTTGTAGTAACCCTCTCATATTTTTAGCAACATGCTATGTGGGTGAAATGATGATACCATGCCAACTTTCAACCTTTTGAGACTTCATTTGAAGTGCTTTTCAATTTCAGGGTCATTTAGCTCAAAAAAATTAGTAAATGCATGAAAAATAACAAATGAAGTCAGAAAGGGTTGAAAATTGATGATGTGTCTTTGAATGGTGCATTTTGAACACACAAAAAGTCTGGAGTTCAAATAACTCCAAGAAAATGAAATGCCTTTTCAAACCGATGAGTTTTCGTCCGAAACTCCGATACTTCGAAAGAGACTGTCCGTTTCGTACGCGAAGTGCATCCTGCTTTTGTCGTAACCCTCTCAACTTTTTAGCAACATGCTATGTGGGTGAAATGATGATACCATGCCAACTTTCAACCTTTCGAGACTTCATTTGAAGTGCTTTTCAATATCAGGGTCATTTAGCTCAAAAAAAATCAGTAAATGCATGAAAAATATCAAATGAAGTCCGAAAGGGTTGAAAATTGATGATGTGCCTTTGAATGGTGCATTTTTAACACACAAAAAGCCTGGAGTGCAAATAAGTCCAAGAAAATGAAATGCCTTTCGTAACCGATGAGTTTCCGTCCGAAACCCCGATACATCGAAAGAGACTGTCCGTTTTCTACGCGAAGTGCATCCTGCTTTTGTCGTAACCCTCTTAACTTTTTAGCACATGCTATGCGGGTGAAATGCTGATACCGTGCCAACTTTCAACTTTTTCAGACTTGATTTGAAGTGCTTTTCAATTTCAGGGTCATTTAGCTTATAAAAATCAGTAAGTGCATGACAATTATGAAATGAAGTCAGATAGGGTTGAAAATTGATGATGTGTCTTTGAATGGTGCATTTTGAACACACAAAAATCCTGAAGTTCAAAGGAGTTCAAGAAAATGAAATGCCTTTTGTAACCGATGAGTTTCCGTTTGAAACCCCGAAACTTCGAAAGAGACTCTCCGTTTTGTACGCGAAGTGCATCCTGCTTTTGTAGTAACCCTGTCAACTTTTTAGCAACATGCTATGTGGGTTAAATGATGATACCATGCCAACTTTCAACCTTTCGAGACTTCATTTGAAGTGCTTTACAATTTCAAGGTCATTTAGCTCAAAAAGAATAAGTAAATGCATGAAAAATATCAAATGAAGTCAGATTGGGTTGGAAATTGATGATGTGGCTTTGAATGGTGCATTTTGAACACACAAAAAGCTTGGAGTTCAAATAAGTCCAAGAAAACGAAATGCCTTTTGTAACCGAAGAGTTTCCGTCCGAAACCCCAATACTTCGAAATAGACTATCCGTTTTGTACGCGAAGTGCATCCTGCTTTAGTCATAACCCTCTCAACTTTTTAACACATGATATGTGGGTGAAATGATGATACCATGCCAACTTTCAACCTTTTCAGATTTCGTTTGAAGTGCTTTTCAATTTCAGGGTCATTTAGCTCAAAAAATCAGTAAATGCATGAAAAATATCCAATGAAGTCAGATAGGGTTGAAAATTGATGATGTGGATTTGAATGGTGCATTTTGAACACACAAAAACCCTAGAGTTCAAATAAGTTACAGAAAATGAAATGCCTTTTCTAACCGATGAGTTTCCGTCCGAAACCCCGAAACTTCGAAAGAGACTGTCCGTTTTGTACGCGAAGTGCATCCTGCTTTTGTCGTAACCCTCTCAACTTTTTAGAACATGCTATGTGGGTGAAATGATGATACCATTCCAACTTTCAACCTTTTGAGACTTCATTTGAAGTGGTTTTCAATTTCAGGGTCATTTAGCTCAAAAAAAATCATTATATGCATGAAAAATATCAAATGAAGTCAGACAGGGTTGAAAATTGATGTTGTGGCTTTGAATGGTGCATTTTTAACACACAAAAAGCCTGGAGTTCAAATAAGTCCAATGAAATGAAATGCCTTTCGTAACCGATGAGTTTCCGTCCGAAACCCCGATACTTCGAAATAGACTGTCCGTTTTCTACGCGAAGTGCATCCTTCTTTTGTCGTAACCCTCTCAACTTTTGAAAACATGCTATGTGGGTGAAATGATGATACCATGCCAACTTTCAACCTTTTCAGACTTGATTTGAAGTGCTTTTCAATTTCAGGGTCATTTAGCTCAAAAAAATCAGTAAATGCATGAAAAATATCAAATGAAGTCAGATAGGGTTGAAAATTGATGATGTGGATTTGAATGGTGCATTTTGAACACACAAAAAGCCTGGAGTTCAAATAAGTTAAAGAAAATGAAATGCCTTTTGTAACCGATGAGTTTCCGTCCGAAACACCGAATCTTCAAAAGAGACTGTCCGTTTTGTACGCGAAGTGCATCCTCCTTTTGTAGTAACCCTCTCAACTTTTTAGCAACATGCTATGTGAGTGAAATGATGATACCATGCCAACTTTCAACCGATTGAGAATTCATTTGAAGTGCTTTTCAATTTTAGGGTCATTTAGCTCAAAAAAATCAGTAAATGCATGAAAAATATCAAATGAAGTCAGAAAGGGTTGAAAATTGAAGATGTGGCTTTGAATGGTGCATTTTGAACACACAAAAAGTCTGGAGTTCAAATAAGTCCAAGAAAATGAAATGCCTTTTGTAACCGATGAGTTTCCGTCCGAAACCCCGAAACTTCGAAAGAGACTGTCCGTTTTGTACGCGAAGTGCATCCTGCTTTTGTCGTAACCCTCTCAACATTTCAGCAACATGCTATGTGGGTGAAATGATGATACCATGCCAACTTTCAACCTTTCGAGACTTCATTTGAAGTGCTTTTCAATTTTAGGGTCATTTAGCTCAAAAAAATCAGTATATGCATGAAAAATATCAAATGAAGTCAGACAGGGTTGAAAATTGATGTTGTGGCTTTGAATGGTGCATTTTTAACACACAAAAAGCCTGGAGTTCAAATAAGTCCAATGAAATGAAATGCCTTTCGTAACCGATGAGTTTTCGTCCGAAACTCCGATACTTCGAAAGAGACTGTCCGTTTCGTACGCGAAGTGCATCCTGCTTTTGTCGTAACCCTCTCAACTTTTTAGCAACATGCTATGTGGGTGAAATGATGATACCATGCCAACTTTCAACCTTTCGAGACTTCATTTGAAGTGCTTTTCAATATCAGGGTCATTTAGCTCAAAAAAAATCAGTAAATGCATGAAAAATATCAAATGAAGTCCGAAAGGGTTGAAAATTGATGATGTGCCTTTGAATGGTGCATTTTTAACACACAAAAAGCCTGGAGTGCAAATAAGTCCAAGAAAATGAAATGCCTTTCGTAACCGATGAGTTTCCGTCCGAAACCCCGATACATCGAAAGAGACTGTCCGTTTTCTACGCGAAGTGCATCCTGCTTTTGTCGTAACCCTCTTAACTTTTTAGCACATGCTATGCGGGTGAAATGCTGATACCGTGCCAACTTTCAACTTTTTCAGACTTGATTTGAAGTGCTTTTCAATTTCAGGGTCATTTAGCTTATAAAAATCAGTAAGTGCATGACAATTATGAAATGAAGTCAGATAGGGTTGAAAATTGATGATGTGTCTTTGAATGGTGCATTTTGAACACACAAAAATCCTGAAGTTCAAAGGAGTTCAAGAAAATGAAATGCCTTTTGTAACCGATGAGTTTCCGTTTGAAACCCCGAAACTTCGAAAGAGACTCTCCGTTTTGTACGCGAAGTGCATCCTGCTTTTGTAGTAACCCTGTCAACTTTTTAGCAACATGCTATGTGGGTTAAATGATGATACCATGCCAACTTTCAACCTTTCGAGACTTCATTTGAAGTGCTTTACAATTTCAGGGTCATTTAGCTCAAAAAGAATAAGTAAATGCATGAAAAATATCAAATGAAGTCAGATTGGGTTGGAAATTGATGATGTGGCTTTGAATGGTGCATTTTGAACACACAAAAAGCTTGGAGTTCAAATAAGTCCAAGAAAACGAAATGCCTTTTGTAACCGAAGAGTTTCCGTCCGAAACCCCAATACTTCGAAATAGACTATCCGTTTTGTACGCGAAGTGCATCCTGCTTTAGTCATAACCCTCTCAACTTTTTAACACATGATATGTGGGTGAAATGATGATACCATGCCAACTTTCAACCTTTTCAGATTTCGTTTGAAGTGCTTTTCAATTTCAGGGTCATTTAGCTCAAAAAATCAGTAAATGCATGGAAAATATCCAATGAAGTCAGATAGGGTTGAAAATTGATGATGTGGATTTGAATGGTGCATTTTGAACACACAAAAACCCTAGAGTTCAAATAAGTTACAGAAAATGAAATGCCTTTTCTAACCGATGAGTTTCCGTCCGAAACCCCGAAACTTCGAAAGAGACTGTCCGTTTTGTACGCGAAGTGCATCCTGCTTTTGTCGTAACCCTCTCAACTTTTTAGAACATGCTATGTGGGTGAAATGATGATACCATTCCAACTTTCAACCTTTTGAGACTTCATTTGAAGTGGTTTTCAATTTCAGGGTCATTTAGCTCAAAAAAAATCATTATATGCATGAAAAATATCAAATGAAGTCAGACAGGGTTGAAAATTGATGTTGTGGCTTTGAATGGTGCATTTTTAACACACAAAAAGCCTGGAGTTCAAATAAGTCCAATGAAATGAAATGCCTTTCGTAACCGATGAGTTTCCGTCCGAAACCCCGATACTTCGAAATAGACTGTCCGTTTTCTACGCGAAGTGCATCCTTCTTTTGTCGTAACCCTCTCAACTTTTGAAAACATGCTATGTGGGTGAAATGATGATACCATGCCAACTTTCAACCTTTTCAGACTTGATTTGAAGTGCTTTTCAATTTCAGGGTCATTTAGCTCAAAAAAATCAGTAAATGCATGAAAAATATCAAATGAAGTCAGATAGGGTTGAAAATTGATGATGTGGATTTGAATGGTGCATTTTGAACACACAAAAAGCCTGGAGTTCAAATAAGTTAAAGAAAATGAAATGCCTTTTGTAACCGATGAGTTTCCGTCCGAAACACCGAATCTTCAAAAGAGACTGTCCGTTTTGTACGCGAAGTGCATCCTCCTTTTGTAGTAACCCTCTCAACTTTTTAGCAACATGCTATGTGAGTGAAATGATGATACCATGCCAACTTTCAACCGATTGAGAATTCATTTGAAGTGCTTTTCAATTTTAGGGTCATTTAGCTCAAAAAAATCAGTAAATGCATGAAAAATATCAAATGAAGTCAGAAAGGGTTGAAAATTGAAGATGTGGCTTTGAATGGTGCATTTTGAACACACAAAAAGTCTGGAGTTCAAATAAGTCCAAGAAAATGAAATGCCTTTTCTAACCGATGAGTTTCCGTCCGAAACCCCGAAACTTCGAAAGAGACTGTCCGTTTTGTACGCGAAGTGCATCCTGCTTTTGTCGTAACCCTCTCAACATTTCAGCAACATGCTATGTGGGTGAAATGATGATACCATGCCAACTTTCAACCTTTCGAGACTTCATTTGAAGTGCTTTTCAATTTTAGGGTCATTTAGCTCAAAAAAATCAGTATATGCATGAAAAATATCAAATGAAGTCAGACAGGGTTGAAAATTGATGTTGTGGCTTTGAATGGTGCATTTTTAACACACAAAAAGCCTGGAGTTCAAATAAGTCCAATGAAATGAAATGCCTTTCGTAATCGATGAGTTTCCGTCCGAAACCCCGATACTTCGAAATAGACTGTCCGTTTTCTACGCGAAGTGCATCCTTCTTTTGTCGTAACCCTCTCAACTTTTGAAAACATGCTATGTGGGTGAAATGATGATACCATGCCAACTTTCAACCTTTTCAGACTTGATTTGAAGTGCTTTTCAATTTCAGGGTCATTTAGCTCAAAAAAATCAGTAAATGCATGAAAAATATCAAATGAAGTCAGATAGGGTTGAAAATTGATGATGTGGATTTGAATGGTGCATTTTGAACACACAAAAAGCCTGGAGTTCAAATAAGTTAAAGAAAATGAAATGCCTTTTGTAACCGATGAGTTTCCGTCCGAAACACCGAATCTTCAAAAGAGACTGTCCGTTTTGTACGCGAAGTGCATCCTCCTTTTGTAGTAACCCTCTCAACTTTTTAGCAACATGCTATGTGAGTGAAATGATGATACCATGCCAACTTTCAACCGATTGAGAATTCATTTGAAGTGCTTTTCAATTTTAGGGTCATTTAGCTCAAAAAATCAGTAAATGCATGAAAAATATCAAATGAAGTCAGAAAGGGTTGAAAATTGAAGATGTGGCTTTGAATGGTGCATTTTGAACACACAAAAAGTCTGGAGTTCAAATAAGTCCAAGAAAATGAAATGCCTTTTCTAACCGATGAGTTTCCGTCCGAAACCCCGAAACTTCGAAAGAGATTGTCCGTTTTGTACGCGAAGTGCATCCTGCTTTTGTCGTAACCCTCTCAACATTTCAGCAACATGCTATGTGGGTGAAATGATGATACCATGCCAACTTTCAACCTTTTGAGACTTCATTTGAAGTGCTTTTCAATTTTAGGGTCATTTAGCTCAAAAAAAATCAGTAAATGCATGAAAAATATCAAATGAAGTCAGAAAGGGTTAAATATTGATGATGTGGCTTTGAATGGTGCATTTTTAACACACAAAAAGCCTGGAGTTCAAATAAGTCCAAGAAAATGAAATGCCTTTCATAACCGATGAGTTTTCGTTCGAAACCCCGATACTTCGAAAGAGACTGTCCGTTTTCTATGCGAAGTGCATCCTGCTTTTGTCGTAACCCTCTCAACTTTTGAACACATGCTATGTGGGTGAAATGATGATACCATGCCAACTTTCAACCTTTTCAGGCTTGATTTGAAGTGCTTTTCAATTTCAGGGTCATTTAGCTCCAAAAAATCAAGAAATGCATGAAAAATATCAAATGAAGTCAGATAGGGTTGAAAATTGATGATGTGGATTTGAATGGTGCATTATGAACACACAACAAGCCTGGAGTTCAAATAAGTTAAAGAAAATGAAATGCCTTTTGTAACCGATGAGTTTCCGTCCGAAACACCGAATCTTCGAAAGAGACTGTCCGTTTTGTACGCGAAGTGCATCCTCCTTTTGTAGTAACCCTCTCAACTTTTTAGCAACATTCTATGTGGGTGAAATGATGATACCATGCCAGCTTTCAACCTTTTGAGAATTCATTTGAAGTGCTTTTCAATTTCAGGGTCATTTAGCTCAAAAAAATCAGTAAATGCATGAAAAATATCAAATGAAGTCAGAAAGGGTTGAAAATTGATGATGTGGCTTTGAATGGTGCATTTTGAACACACAAAAAGTCTGGAGTTCAAATAAGTCCAAGAAAATGAAATGCCTTTTCTAACCGATGAGTTTCCGTCCGAAACCCCGAAACTTCGAAAGAGACTGTCCGTTTTGTACGCGAAGTGCATCCTGCTTTTGTCGTAACCCTCTCAACATTTTAGCAACATGATATGTGGGTGAAATGATGATACCATGCCAACTTTCAACCTTTCGAGACTTCATTTGAAGTGCTTTTCAATTTTAGGGTCATTTAGCTCAAAAAAAATCAGTAAATGCATCAAATATATCAAATGAAATCAGAAAGGGTTGAAAATTGATGATGTGGCTTTGAATGGTGCATTTATAACACACAAAAAGCCTGGAGTTCAAATAAGTCCAAAAAATGAAATGCCTTTCATAACCGATGAGTTTTCGTCCGAAACCCCGATACATCGAATGAGACTGTCCGTTTTCTACGCGAAGTGCATACTGCTTTTGTCGTAACCCTCTCAACTTTTGAACACATGCTATGTGGGTGAAATGATGATACCATGCCAACTTTCAACCTTTTCAGACTTGATTTGAAGTGCTTTTCAATTTCAGGGTCATTTAGCTCAAAAAAATCAGTAAATGCATGAAAAATATCAAATGAAGTCAGATAGGGTTAAAAATTTGATGATGTGGCTTTGAATGGTGCATTTTGAACGCACAAAAATCCTGGAGTTCAAATAAGTTCAAGAAAATGAAATGCCTTTTGTAACCGATGAGTTTCCGTCCGAAACCCCGATACTTCGAAAGAGACTGTACATTTTCTACGCGAAGTGCATCCTGCTTTTGTCGTAACCCTCTTAACTTTTTAGCACATGCTATCCGGGTGAAATGATTATACCATGCCAACTTTCAACTTTTTCAGACTTGATTTGAAGTGCTTTTCAATTTCAGGGTCATTTAGCATAAAAAAAACAGTAAATGCATGAAAAATATGAAATGAAGTCAGATAGGGTTGAAAATTGATGATGTGTCTTTGAATGGTGCATTTTGAACACACAAAAAGCCTGGAGTTCAAATAAGTTCAAGAAATTGAAATGCCTTTTGTAACCGATGAGTTTCCGTCCGAAACCCCGAAACTTCGAAAGAGACTGTCCGTTTTGTACGCGAAGTGCATCCTGCTTTTGTCGTAACCCTCTCAACATTTTAGCAACATGCTATGTGGGTGAAACGATGATACCATGCCAACTTTCAACCTTTCGAGACTTCATTTGAAGTGCTTTTCAATTTTAGGGTCATTTAGCTCAAAAAAAAATCAGTAAATGCATGAAAAATATCAAATGAAGTCAGAAAGGGTTGAAAATTGATGATGTGGCTTTGAATGGTGCATTTTTAACACACAAAAAGCCTGGAGTTCAAATAAGTCCAAGAAAATGAAATGCATTTCATAACCGATGAGTTTTCGTCCGAAACCCCGATACTTCGAAAGAGACTGTCCGTTTTCTACGCGAAGTGCATCCTGCTTTTGTCGTAACCCTCTCAACTTTTGAACACATGCTATGTGGGTGAAATGGTGATACCATGCCAACTTTCAACCTTTTCAGACTTGATTTGAAGTGCCTTTCAATTTCAGGGTCATTTAGCTCCAAAAAATCAGTAAATGCATGAAAAATATCAAATGAAGTCAGATAGGGTTGAAAATTGATGATGTGGATTTGAATGGTGCATTTTGAACACGTAAAAAGTCTGGAGTTCAAATAAGTCCAAGAAAATGAAATGCCTTTTCTAACCGATGAGTTTCCGTCCGAAACCCCGAAACTTCGAAAGAGACAGTCCGTTTTGTACGCAAAGTGCATCCTGCTTTTGTCGTAACCCTCTCAACATTTTAGCAACATGCTATGTGGGTGAAATGATGATACCATGCCAACTTTCAACCTTTCGAGACTTCATTTGAAGTGCTTTTCAATTTTAGGGTCATTTAGCTCAAAAAAAATCAGTAAATGCATGAAAAATATCAAATGAAGTCAGAAAGGGTTGAAAATTGATGATGTGGCTTTGAATGGTGCATTTTTAACACACAGAAAGCCTGGAGTTCAAATAAGTCCTAGAAAATGAAATGCCTTTCGTAACCGATGAGTTTTCGTCCGGAACCCCGATACTTCGAAAGAGACTGTCCGTTTTCTATGCGAAGTGCAGCCTGCTTTTGTCGTAACCCTCTCAACTTTTGAACACATGCTATGTGGGTGAAATGATGATACCATGACAACTTTCAACCTTTTCAGACTTGATTTGAAGTGCTTTTCAATTTCAGGGTCAGTTAGCTCCAAAAAATCAATAAATGCATGAAAAATATGAAATGAAGTCAGATAGGGTTGAAAATTGATGATGTGGATTTGAATGGTGCATAATGAACACACAAAAAGCCTGGAGTTCAAATAAGTTAAAGAAAATGAAATGCCTTTTGTAACCGTTGAGTTTCCATCCGAAACTCCGATACTTCGAATGAGACTGTCCGTTGTGTACGCGAAGTGCATCCTGCTTTTGCCGTAACCCTCTCAACTTTTTAGCACATGCTATCTGGCTGAAATGATTCTACCATGCCAACTTTCAACTTTTTCAGACATCATTTGACGTGCTTTTCAATTTCAGGGTCATTTAGCTCAAAAAAATCAGTAAATGCATGAAAAATATCAAATGAAGTCAGAAAGGGTTGAAAATTGATGATGTGGCTTTGAATGGTGCATTTTGAACACACAAAAAGTCTGGAGTTCAAATAAGTTCAAGAAAATGAAATGCCTTTTGTTACCGATGAGTTTCCGTCCGAAACCCCGAAACTTCGGAAGAGACTGTCCGTTTTGTACGCGAAGTGCATCCTGCTTTTGTCGTAACCCTCTTAACATTTTAGCAACATGATATGTGGGTGAAATGATGATACCATGCCAACTTTCAACCTTTCGAGACTTCATTTGAAGTGCTTTTCAATTTTAGGGTCATTTAGCTCAAAAAAAATCAGTAAATGCATGAAAAATATCAAATGAAGTCAGAAAGGGTTGAAAATTGATGATGTGGCTTTGAATGGTGCATTTATAACACACAAAAAGCCTGGAGTTCAAATAAGTCCAAAAAATGAAATGCCTGTCATAACCGATGAGTTTTCGTCCGAAACCACGATACTTCGAAAGAGACTGTCCGTTTTCTACGCGAAGTGCATCCTGCTTTTGTCGTAACCCTCTCAACTTTTGAACACATTCTATGTGGGTGAAATGATGATACCATGACAACTTTCAACCTTTTCAGACTTGATTTGAAGTGCTTTTCAATTTCAGGGTCAGTTAGCTCCAAAAAATCAATAAATGCATGAAAAATATCAAATGAAGTCAGATAGGGTTGAAAATTGATGATGTGGATTTGAATGGTGCATTATGAACACACAAAAAGCCTGGAGTTCAAATAAGTTAAAGAAAATGAAATGCCTTTTGTAACCGATGAGTTTCCATCCGAAACTCCGATACTTCGAATGAGACTGTCCGTTGTGTACGCGAAGTGCATCCTGCTTTTGCCGTAACCCTCTCAACTTTTTAGCACATGCTATGTGGGTGAAATGATTCTACCATGCCAACTTTCAACTTTTTCAGACTTCATTTGACGTGCTTTTCAATTTCAGGGTCATTTAGCTCAAAAAAATCAGTAAATGCATGAAAAATATCAAATGAAGTCAGAAAGGGTTGAAAATTGATGATGTGGCTTTGAATGGTGCATTTTGAACACACAAAAAGTCTG
Organism: Hordeum marinum; assembly: GCA_022496015.1. Lineage (NCBI taxonomy): Eukaryota > Viridiplantae > Streptophyta > Magnoliopsida > Poales > Poaceae > Hordeum > Hordeum marinum. The sequence continues at coordinate 562,579,506 of CM039678.1, forward strand.
GAGTTCAGATAAGTTCAAGAAAATGAAATGCCTTTTGTAACCGATGAGTTTCCGTCCGAAACCCCGAAACTTCGAAAGAGACTGTCCGTTTTGGACGCGAAGTGCATCCTGCTTTTGTCGTAACCCTCTCAACATGTTAGCAACATGATATGTGGGTGAAATGATGATACCATGCCAACTTTCAACCTTTCGAGACTTCATTTGAAGTGCTTTTCAATTTTAGGGTCATTTAGCTCAAAAAAAAACTCAGTAAATGCATGAAAAATATCAAATGAAGTCAGAAAGGGTTGAAAATTGATGATGTGGCTTTGAATCGTGCATTTATAACACACAAAAAGCCTGGAGTTCAATTAAGTCCAAAAAATGAAATGCCTTTCATAACCGATTAGTTTTCGTCCGAAACCACGATACATCGAATGAGACTGTCCGTTTTCTACGCGAAGTGCATACTGCTTTTGTCGTAACCCTCTCAACTTTTGAACACATGCTATGTGGGTGAAATGATGATACCATGCCAACTTTCAACCTTTTCAGACTTGATTTGAAGTGCTTTTCAATTTCAGGGTCATTTAGCTCAAAAAAATCAGTAAATGCATGAAAAATATCCAATGAAGTCAGATAGGGTTAAAAATTTGATTATGTGGCTTCGAATGGTGCATTTTGAACGCACAAAAAGCCTGGAGTTCAAATAAGTTCAAGAAAATGAAATGCCTTTTGTAACCGATGAGTTTCCGTCCGAAACCCCAAAACTTCGAAAGAGACTGTCCGTTTTGTACGCGAAGTGCATCCTGCTTTTGTCGTAACCCTCTCAACATTTTAGCAACATGATATGTGGCTGAAATGATGATACCATGCCAACTTTCAACCTTTCGAGACTTCATTTGAAGTGCTTTTCAATTTTAGGGTCATTTAGCTGAAAAAAAATCAGTAAATGCATGAAAAATATCAAATGAAGTTAGAAAGGGTTGAAAATTGATGATGTGGCTTTGAATGGTGCATTTATAACACACAAAAAGCCTGGAGTTCAAATATGTCCAAAAAATGAAATGCCTTTCATAACCGATGAGTTTTCGTCCGAAACCACGATACATCGAATGAGACTGTCCGTTTTCTACGCGAAGTGCATACTGCTTTTGTCGTATCCCTCTCAACTTTTGAACACATGCTATGTGGGTGAAATGATGATACCATGCCAACTTTCAACCTTTTCAGACTTGATTTGAAGTGCTTTTCAATTTCAGGGTCATTTAGCTCAAAAAAATCAGTAAATGCATGAAAAATATCAAATGAAGTCAGATAGGGTTAAAAATTTGATGATGTGGCTTTGAATGGTGCATTTTGAACGCACAAAAAGCCTGGAGTTCAAATAAGTTCAAGAAAATGAAATGCCTTTGGTAACCGATGAGTTTCCGTCCGAAACCCCGATGCTTCGGAAGAGACTGTCCGTTTTCTACGCGAAGTGCATCCTGCTTTTGTCATAACCCTCTTAACTTTTTAGCATATGCTATCCGGGTGAAATGATGATACCATGCCAACTTTCAACTTTTTCAGACTTGATTTGAAGTGCTTTTCAATTTCAGGGTCATTTAGCATAAAAAAATCAGTAAATGCATGAAAAATATGAAATGAAGTCAGATAGGGTTGAAAATTGATGATGTGTCTTTCAATGGTGCATTTTGAACACACAAAAAGCCTGGAGTTCAAATAAGTTCAAGAAATTGAAATGCCTTTTGTAACCGATGAGTTTCCGTCCGAAACCCCGAAACTTCGAAAGAGACTGTCCGTTTTGTACGCGAAGTGCATCCTGCTTTTGTCGTAACCCTCTCAACATTTTAGCAACATGCTATGTGGGTGAAATGATGATACCATGCCAACTTTCAACCTTTCGAGACTTCATTTGAAGTGCTTTTCAATTTTAGGGTCATTTAGCTCAAAAAAAAATAGTAAATGCATGAAAAATATCAAATGAAGTCAGAAAGGGTTGAAAATTGATGATGTGGCTTTTAATGGTGCATTTTTAACACACAAAAAGCCTGGAGTTCAAATAAGTCCAAGAAAATGAAATGCCTTTCATAACCGATGAGTTTTCGTCCGAAACCCCGATACTTCGAAAGAGACTGTCCGTTTTCTACGCGAAGTGCATCCTGCTTTTTTCGTAACCTTCTCAACTTTTGAACACATGCTATGTGGGTGAAATGATGATACGATGCCAACTTTCAACCTTTTCAGACTTGATTTGAAGTGCTTTTCAATTTCAGGGTCATTTAGCTCCACAAAATCAGTAAATGCATGAAAAATATCAAATGAAGTCAGATAGGGTTGAAAATTGATGATGTGGATTTGAATGGTGCATTTTGACCACACAAAAAGCCTGGAGTTCAAATAAGTTAAAGAAAATGAAATGCCTTTTGTAACCGATGAGTTTCCGTCCGAAACACCGAATCTTCGAAAGAGACTATCCGTTTTGTACGCGAAGTGCATCCTCCTTTTGTAGTAACCCTCTCAACTTTTTAGAAACATTCTATGTGGGTGAAATGATGATACCATGCCAACTTTCAACCTTTTGAGAATTCATTTGATGTGCTTTTCAATTTCAGGGTCATTTAGCTCAAAAAAATCAGTAAATGCATGAAAGATATCAAATGAAGTCAGAAAGGGTTGAAAATTGATGATGTGGCTTTGAATGGTGCATTTTGAACACACAAAAAGTCTGGAGTTCAAATAAGTCCAAGAAAATGAAATGCCTTTTCTAACCGATGAGTTTCCGTCCGGAACCCCGAAACTTCGAAAGAGACTGTCCGTTTTGTACGCGAAGTGCATCCTGCTTTTGTCGTAACCCTCTCAACATTTTAGCAACATGATATGTGGGTGAAATGATGATACCATGCCAACTTTCAACCTTTCGAGACTTCATTTGAAGTGCTTTTCAATTTTAGGGTCATTTAGCTCAAAAAAAATCAGTAAATGCATGAAAAATATCAAATGAAGTCAGAAAGGGTTGAAAATTGATGATGTGGCTTTGAATGGTGCATTTACAACACACAAAAAGCCTGGAGTTAAAATAAGTCCAAAAAATGAAATGCCTTTCATAACCGAAGAGCTTTCGTCCGAAACCCCGATACTTCGAAAGAGACTGTCCGTTTTCTACGCGAAGTGCATACTGCTTTTGTCGTAACCCTCTCAACTTTTGAACACATGCTATGTGGGTGAAATGACAATACCATGCCAACTTTCAACCTTTTCAGACTTGATTTGAAGTGCTTTTCAATTTCAGGGTCATTTAGCTCAAAAAAATCAGTAAATGCATGAAAAATATCAAATGAAGTCAGAAAGGGTTGAAAATTGATGATGTGGCTTTGAATGGTGCATTTTGAACACACAAAAAGGCTGGAGTTCAAATAAGTCCAAGAAAATGAAATGCCTTTCATAACCGATGAGTTTTTGTCTGAAACCCCGATACTTCGAAAGAGACTGTCCGTTTTCTATGCGAAGTGCATCCTGCTTTTGTCGTAACCCTCTCAACTTTTGAACACATGCTATGTGGGTGAAATGAAGATACCATGCCAACTTTCAACCTTTTCAGACTTGATTTGAAGTGCTTTTCAATTTCAGGGTCATTTAGCTCCAAAAAATCAATAAATGCATGAAAAATATCAAATGAAGTCAGATAGGGTTGAAAATTGATGATGTGGATTTGAATGGTGCATTATGAACACACAAAAAGCCTGGAGTTCAAATAAGTTCAAGAAAATGAAATGCCTTTTGTAACCGATGAGTTTCCATCCGAAACTCCGATACTTCGAATGAGACTGTCCGTTGTGTACGCGAAGTGCATCCTGCTTTTGCCGTAACCCTCTCAACTTTTTAGCACATGCTATGTGGGTGAAATGATTCTACCATGCCAACTTTCAACTTTTTCAGACTTCATTTTACGTGCTTTTCAATTTCAGGGTCATTTAGCTCAAAAAAATTAGTAAATGCATGAAAAATATCAAATGAAGTTAGAAAGGGTTGAAAATTGATGATGTGGCTTTGAATGGTGCATTTTGAACACACAAAAAGTCTGGAGTTCAAATAAGTCCAAGAAAATGAAATGCCTTTTCTAACCGATGAGTTTCCGTCCGAAACCCCGAAACTTCGAAAGAGACTGTCCGTTTTGGACGCGAAGTGCATCCTGCTTTTGTCGTAACCCTCTCAACATGTTAGCAACATGATATGTGGGTGAAATGATGATACCATGCCAACTTTCAACCTTTCGAGACTTCATTTGAAGTGCTTTTCAATTTTAGGGTCATTTAGCTAAAAAAAATCAGTAAATGCATGAAAAATATCAAATGAAGTCAGAAAGGGTTGAAAATTGATGATGTGGCTTTGAATGGTGCATTTATAACACACAAAAAGCCTGGAGTTCAAATAAGTCCAAAAAATGAAATGCCTTTCATAACCGATAAGTTTTCGTCCGAAACCACGATACATCGAATGAGACTGTCCGTTTTCTACGCGAAGTGCATACTGCTTTTGTCGTAACCCTCTCAACTTTTGAACACATGTTATGTGGGTGAGATGATGATACCATGCCAACTTTCAACCTTTTCAGACTGTATTTGAAGTGCTTTTCAATTTCAGGGTCATTTAGCTCAAAAAAATCAGTAAATGCATGAAAAATATAAAATGAAGTCTGATAGGGTTAAAAATTTGATGATGTGGCTTTGAATGGTGCATTTTGAACGCACAAAAAGCCTGGAGTTCAAATAAGTTCAAGAAAATGAAATGCCTTTTGTAACCGATGAGTTTCCGTCCGAAACCCCGAAACTTCGAAAGAGACTGTCCGTTTTGTACGTGAAGTGCATCCTGCTTTTGTCGTAACCCTCTCAACATTTTAGCAACATGATATGTGGGTGAAATGATGATACCATGCCAACTTTCAACCTTTCGAGACTTCATTTGAAGTGCTTTTCAATTTTAGGGTCATTTAGCTCAAAAAAATCAGTAAATGCATGAAAAATATCAAATGAAGTCAGAAAGGGTTGAAAATTGATGATGTGGCTTTGAATGGTGCGTCTATAACACACAAAAAGCCTGGAGTTGAAATAAGTCCAAAAAATGAAATGCCTTTCATAACCGATGAGTTTTCGTCCGAAACCACGATACATCGAATGAGACTGTCCGTTTTCTACGCGAAGTGCATACTGCTTTTGTCGTAACCCTCTCAACTTTTGAACACATGCTATGTGGGTGAAATGATGATACCATGCCAACTTTCAACCTTTTCAGACTTGATTTGAAGTGCTTTTCAATTTCAGGGTCATTTAGCTCAAAAAAATCAGTAAATACATGAAAAATATCAAATGAAGTCAGATAGGGTTAAAAATTTGATGATGTGGCTTTGAATGGTGCATTTTGAACGCACAAAAAGCCTGGAGTTCAAATAAGTTCACGAAAATGAAATGCCTTTTGTAACCGATGAGTTTCCGTCCGAAATCCCGATACTTCGAAAGAGACTGTACATTTTCTACGCGAAGTGCATCCTGCTTTTGTCGTAACCCTCTTAACTTTTTAGCACATGCTATCCGGGTTAAATGATGATACCATGCCAACTTTCAACTTTTTCAAACTTGATTTGAAGTGCTTTTCAATTTCAGGGTCATTTAGCATAAAAAAATCAGTAAATGCATGAAAAATATGAAATGAAGTCAGATAGGGTTGAAAATTGATGATGTGTCTTTGAATGGTGCATTTTGAACACACAAAAAGCCTGGAGTTCAAATAAGGTCAAGAAATTGAAATGCCTTTTGTAACGGATGAGTTTCCGTCCGAAACCCCGAAACTTCGAAAGAGACTGTTCGTTTTGTACGCGAAGTGCATCCTGCTTTTGTAGTAACCCTGTCAACTTTTTTGCAACATGCTATGTGGGTGAAATGATGATACCATGCGAACTTTCAACCTTACGAGACTTCATTTGAAGTGCTTTTCAATTTCAGGGTCATTTAGCTCAAAAAAAATCAGTAAATGCAAGAAAAATAACAAATCAAGTCAGATAGGGTTGAAAATTGATGATGTGGCTTTGAATGGTTCATTTTGAACACACAAAAAGCTTGGAGTTCATATAAGTTAAAGAAAATGAAATACCTTTTGTAACCGATGAGTTTCCGTGCGAAACCCCGATACTTCGAAATAGACTGTCAGTTTTGTACGCGAAGTGCATCCTGCTTTAGTCGTAACCCTCTCAACTTTTTAACACATGCTATGTGGGTGAAATGACGATACCATGCCAACTTTCAACCTTTTCAGATTTCATTTGAAGTGCTTTTCAATTTCAGGGTCATTTAGCTCAAAAAAAAATCAGTAAATGCATGAAAAATATCAAATGAAGTCAGATAGGGTTGAAAATTGATGATGTGGATTTTAATTGTGCATTTTGAACACACAAAAAGCCTAGAGTTCAAATAAGTTTAAGAAAATGAAATGCCTTTTCTAACCGATGAGTTTCCGTCCGAAACCCTGAAACTTCGAAAGATACTGTCCGTTTTGTACGCGAAGTGCATCCTGCTTTTGTCGTAACCCTCTCAACTTTTTAGCAACATGCTATGTGTGTGAAATGATGATACCATGCCAACTTTCAACCTTTTGAGACTTCATTTGAAGTGCTTTTCAATTTCAGGGTCATTTAGCTCAAAAAAAAATCAGTATATGCATGAAAAATATCAAATGAAGTCAGAAAGGGTTGAAAATTGATGATGTGGCTTTGAATGGTGCATTTTGAACACACAAAAAGCTTGGAGTTCAAATAAGTCCAAAAAATGAAATGCCTTTCATAACCGATGAGTTTCGGTCCGAAACCTCGATACTTCGAAAGAGAGTGTCTGTTTTCTACGCGAAGTGCATCCTGCTTTGGTCGTACCCCTCTCAACTTTTGAACACATGGTATGTGGGTGAAATGATGATACCATGCCAACTTTCAACCTTTTCAGACTTGATTTGAAGTGCTTTTCAATTTCAGGGTCATTTAGCTCAAAAAAATCAGTAAATGCATGAAAAATATCAAATGAAGTCAGATTGGGTTAAAAATTTGATGATGTGGCTTTGAATGGTGCATTTTGAACGCACAAAAAGCCCGGAGTTCAAATAAGTTCAAGAAAATGAAATGCCTTTTGTAACCGATGAGTTTCCGTCCGAAACCCCGAAACTTCGAAAGAGACTGTCCGTTTTGTACGTGAAGTGCATCCTGCTTTTGTCGTAACCCTCTCAACATTTTAGCAACATGATATGTGGGTGAAATGATGATACCATGCCAACTTTCAACCTTTCGAGACTTCATTTGAAGTGCTTTTCAATTTTAGGGTCATTTAGCTCAAAAAAATCAGTAAATGCATGAAAAATATCAAATGAAGTCAGAAAGGGTTGAAAATTGATGATGTGGCTTTGAATGGTGCGTTTATAACACACAAAAAGCCTGGAGTTCAAATAAGTCCAAAAAATGAAATGCCTTTCATAACCGATGAGTTTTCGTCCGAAACCACGATACATCGAATGAGACTGTTCGTTTTCTACGCGAAGTGCATACTGCTTTTGTCGTAACCCTCTCAACTTTTGAACACATGCTATGTGGGTGAAATGATGATACCATGCCAACTTTCAACCTTTTCAGACTTGATTTGAAGTGCTTTTCAATTTCAGGGTCATTTAGCTCAAAAAAATCAGTAAATGCATGAAAAATATCAAATGAAGTCAGATAGGGTTAAAAATTTGATGATGTGGCTTTGAATGGTGCATTTTGAACGCACAAAAAGCCTGGAGTTCAAATAAGTTCAAGAAAATGAAATGCCTTTTGTAACCGATGAGTTTTCGTCCGAAATCCCGATACTTCGAAAGAGACTATACATTTTCTACGCGAAGTGCATCCTGCTTTTGTCGTAACCCTCTTAACTTTTCAGCACATGCTATCCGGGTTAAATGATGATACCATGCCAACTTTCAACTTTTTCAAACTTGATTTGTAGTGCTTTTCAATTTCAGGGTCATTTAGCATAAAAAAATCAGTAAATGCATGAAAAATATGAAATGAAGTCAGATAGGGTTGAAAATTGATGATGTGTCTTTGAATGGTGCATTTTGAACACACAAAAAGCCGGGAGTTCAAATAAGGTCAAGAAATTGAAATGCCTTTTGTAACCGATGAGTTTCCGTCCGAAACCCCGAAACTTCGAAAGAGACTGTCCGTTTTGTACGCGAAGTGCAGCCTGCTTTTGTAGTAACCCTGTCAACTTTTTAGCAACATGCTATGTGGGTGAAATGATGATACCATGCGAACTTTCAACCTTACGAGACTTCATTTGAAGTGCTTTTCAATTTCAGGGTCATTTAGCTCAAAAAAAATCAGTAAATGCAAGAAAAATAACAAATCAAGTCAGATAGGGTTGAAAATTGATGATGTGGCTTTGAATGGTTCATTTTGATCACACAAAAAGCTTGGAGTTCAAATAAGTTAAAGAAAATGAAATACCTTTTGTAACCGATGAGTTTCCGTGCGAAACCCCGATACTTCGAAATAGACTGTCAGTTTTGTACGCGAAGTGCATCCTGCTTTAGTCGTAACCCTCTCAACTTTTTAACACATGCTATGTGGGTGAAATGATGATACCATGCCAACTTTCAACCTTTTCAGATTTCATTTGAAGTGCTTTTCAATTTCAGTGTCATTTAGCTCAAAAAAAATCAGTAAATGCATGAAAAATATCAAATGAAGTCAGATAGGGTTGAAAATTGATGATGTGGATTTTAATTGTGCATTTTGAACACACAAAAAGCCTAGAGTTCAAATAAGTTTAAGAAAATGAAATGCCTTTTCTAACCGATGAGTTTCCGTCCGAAACCCTGAAACTTCGAAAGATACTGTCCGTTTTGTACGCGAAGTGCATCCTGCTTTTGTCGTAACCCTCTCAACTTTTTAGCAACATGCTACGTGTGTGAAATGATGATACCATGCCAACTTTCAACCTTTTGAGACTTCATTTGAAGTGCTTTTCAATTTCAGGGTCATTTAGCTCAAAAAAAAATCAGTATATGCATGAAAAATATCAAATGAAGTCAGATAGGGTACAAAATTGATGATGTGGATTTGAATGGTGAATTTTGAACACACAAAAAGCCTGGAGTTCAAATAAGTCCAAAAAATGAAATGCCTTTCATAACCGATGAGTTTCCGTCCGAAACCTCGATACTTCGAAAGAGAGTGTCTGTTTTCTACGCGAAGTGCATCCTGCTTTTGTCGTACCCCTCTCAACTTTTGAACACATGGTATGTGGGTGAAATGATGATACCATGCCAACTTTCAACCTTTTCAGACTTGATTTGAAGTGCTTTTCAATTTCAGGGTCATTTAGCTCAAAAAAATCAGTAAATGCATGAAAAATATCAAATGAAGTCAGATTGGGTTAAAAATTTGATGATGTGGCTTTGAATGGTGCATTTTGAACGCACAAAAAGCCCGGAGTTCAAATAAGTTCAAGAAACTGAAATGCCTTTTGTAACCGATGAGTTTCCGTCCGAAACCCCGATACTTCGAAAGAGACTCTACATTTTCTACGCGAAGTGCATCCTGCTTTTGTCCTAACCGTCTTAACTTTTTAGCACATGCTATCCGGGTGAAATGATGATACCATGCCAACTTTCAACTATTTCAGACTTGATTTGAAGTGCTTTTCCATTTTAGGGTCATTTAGCATAAAAAAATCAGTAAATGCATGAAAAATATGAAATGAAGTCAGATAGGGTTGAAAATTGATGATGTGTCTTCGAATGGTGCATTTTGAACACACAAAAAGCCTGGAGTTCAAATAAGTTCATGAAATTGAAATGCCTTTTCTAACCGATGAGTTTCCGTCCGAAACCCCAAACCTTCGAAAGAGACTGTCCGTTTTGTACGCGAAGTGCATCCTGCTTTTGTCGTAACCCTCTCAACTTTTTAGCAACATGCTATGTGGGTGAAATGATGATACCATGCCAAGTTTCAACCTTTCGAGAGTTCATTTGAAGGGCTTTTCAATTTTAGGGTCATTTAGCTCAAAGAAATCAGTAAATGCATGAAAAATATCAAATGAAGTCAGATAGGGTTGAAAATTGATGATGTGTCTTTGAATGGTGCATTTTGAACACACAAAAATCCTGGAGTTCAAATAAGTTCAAGAAAATGAAATGCCTTTTGTAACCGATGAGTTTCCGTCCGAAACCCCGAAACTTCGAAAGAGACTGTTCGTTTTGTACGCGAAGTGCATCCTGCTTTTGTAGTAACCCTCTCAACTTTTTAGCAACATGCTATGTGGGTGAAATGATGATACCATGCCAACTTTCAACCTTTCGAGACTTCGTTTGAAGTGCTTTTCAATTTCAGGGTCATTTAGCTTTAAAAAAATCAGTAAATGCATGAAAAATATCAAATGAAGTCAGAAAGGGTTGAAAATTGATGATGTGGATTTGAATGGTGCATTTTGAACACACAAAAAGCCTGGAGTTCAAATAAGTTCAAGAAAATGAAATGCCTTTTCTAACCGATGAGTTTCCGTCCGAAACCCCGAAACTTCGAAAGAGACTGTCCGTTTTGTACGCGAAGTGCATCCTGCTTTTGTCGTAACCCTCTCAACTTTTTAGCAACATGCTATGTGGGTGAAATGATTATACCATGCCAACTTTCAACCTTTCGAGACTTAATTTGAAGTGCTTTGCAATTTTAGGGTCATTTTGCTCAAAAAAATCAGTAAATGCATGAAAAATATCAAATGAAGTTAGATAGGGTTGAAAATTGATGATGTGGCTTGGAATGGTGCATTTTGAACGCACAAAAAGCCCGGAGTTTAAATAAGTTAAAGAAAATGAAATGCCTTTTGTAACCAATGAGTTTCCGTCCGAAACACCGAAACTACGAAAGAGACTGTCCGTTTTGTACGCGAAGTGCTTCCTGCTTTTGTAGTAACCCTCTCAACTTTTTAGCAACATGTTATGTGGGTGAAATGATGATACCATGCCAACTTTCAACCTTTTTAGAATTCATTTGAAGTGCTTTTCAATTTTAGGGTAATTTAGCTCAAAAAAATCAGTAAATGCATGAAAAATATCAAATGAAGTCAGAAAGGGTTGAAAATTGATGATGTGTCTTTGAATGGTCCATTTTGAACACACATAAAGTCTGGAGTTCCAATAAGTCCAAGAAAATGAAATGCCTTTTCTAACCGATGAGTTTCCGTCCGGAACACCGATACTTCGAAAGAGACTGTCCGTTTTGTATGCGAAGTGCATCCTTCTTTAGTCGTACCCCTCTCAACTTTTTCGCACATGCTATGCGTGTGAAATGATGATACCATGCCAACTTTCAACTTTTTCAGACTTGATTGAAGTGCTTTTCAATTTCAGGGTCATTTAGCTTAAAAAATCAGTAAATGCATGAAAAATATGAAATGAAGTCAGATAGGGTTGAAAATTGATGATGTGTCTTTGAATGGTGCATTTTGAACACACAAAAAGCCTGGAGTTCAAATAAGTTCAAGAAAATCAAATGCCTTTTGTAACCGATGAGTTTCCGTCCGAAACCCCGAAACATCGAAAGAGATTGTCCGTTTTGTACGCGAAGTGCATCCTGCTTTTGTAGTAACCCTCTCAACTTTTTAGCAACATGCTATGTGGGTGAAATGATGATACCATGCCAACTTTCAACCTTTCGAGACTTCGTTTGACGTGCTTTTCAATTTCAGGGTCATTTAGCTCAAAAAATCAGTAAATGCATGAAAAATATCAAATGAAGTCAGAAAGGGTTGAAAATAGATGATGTGGATTTGAATGGTGCATTTTGAACACACAAAAATCCTGGAGTTCTAATAAGTCCAAGAAAATGAAATGCCTTTTCTAACCGATGAGTTTCCGTCCGAAACCCCGATACTTCGAAAGAGACTGTCCGTTTTCTACGCGAAGTGCATCCTGCTTTTGTCGTAACCCTCTCAACTTTTTAGCAACATGCTATGTGGGTGAAATGATTATACCATGCCAACTTTCAACCTCTCGAGACTTCATTTGAAGTGCTTTTCAATTTTAGGGTCATTTAGCTCAAAAAAATCAGTAAATGCATGAAAAATATCAAATGAAGTCAGAACGGGTTGAAAATTGATGATGTGGCTTTGAATGGTGCATTTTTAACACACAAAAAGCCTGGAGTTCTAATAAGTCCAAGAAAATGAAATGCCTTTCGTAACCGATGAGTTTCCATCCCAAACCCCGATACTTCGAAAGAGACTGTCCGTTTTCTACGCGAAGTGCATCCTGCTTTTGTCGTAACCCTCTCAACTTTTGAACACATGCTATGTGGGTGAAATGATGATACCATGCCAACTTTCAACCTTTTCAGACTTGATTTGAAGTGCTTTTCAATTTCAGGGTCATTTTGCTCAAAAAAATCAGTAAATGCATGAAAAATATCAAATGAAGTCAGCTAGGGTTGAAAATTGATGATGTGGCTTGGAATGGTGCATTTTGAACGCACAAAAAGCCCGGAGTTTAAATAAGTTAAAGAAAATGAAATGCCTTTTGTAACCAATGAGTTTCCGTCCGAAACACCGAAACTACGAAAGAGACTACCCGTTTTGTACGCGAAGTGCATCCTGCTTTTGTAGTAACCCTCTCAACTTTTTAGCAACATGCTATGTGGGTGAAATGATGATACCATGCCAACTTTCAACCTTTTGAGAATTCATTTGAAGTGCTTTTCAATTTCAGGGTCATTAAGCTCAAAAAAATCAGTAAATGCATGAAAAATATCAAATGAAGTCAGAAAGGGTTGAAAATTTATGATGTGTCTTTGAATGGTCCATTTTAAACACACATAAAGTCTGGAGTTCAAATAAGTCCAAGAAAATGAAATGCCTTTTCTAACCGATGAGTTTCCGTCCGAAACACCGATACTTCGAAAGAGACTGTCCGTTTTGTATGCGAAGTGCATCCTTCTTTAGTTGTACCCCTCTCAAATTTTTCGCACATGCTATGCGGGTGAAATGATGATACCATGCCAACTTTCAACTTTTTCAGACTTGATTGAAGTGCTTTTCAATTTCACGGTCATTTAGCTTAAAAAAATCAGTAAATGCATGAAAAATATGAAATGAAGTGAGATAGGGTTGAAAATTGATGATGTGTCTTTGAATGGTGCATTTTGAACACACAAAAAGCCTGGAGTTCAAATAAGTTCAAGAAAATGAAATGCCTTTTGTAACCGATGAGTTTCCGTCCGAAACCCCGAAACTTCGAAAGAGATTGTCCGTTTTGTACGCGAAGTGCATCCTGATTTTGTAGTAACCCTCTCAACTTTTTAGCAACATGCTATGTGGGTGAAATGATGATACCATGCCAACTTTCAACCTTTCGTGACTTCGTTTGAAGTGCTTTTCAATTTCAGGGTCATTTAGCTCAAAAAAAATCAGTAAATGCATGAAAAATATCAAATGAAGTCAGAAAGGGTTGAAAATTGATGATGTGTCGTTGAATGGTCCATTTTGAACACACATAAAGTCTGGAGTTCAAATAAGTCCAAGAAAATGAAATGCCTTTTCTAACCGATGAGTTTCCGTCCGAAACACCGATACTTCGAAAGAGACTGTCCGTTTTGTATGCGAAGTGCATCCTTCTTTAGTCGTACCCCTCTCAACTTTTTCGCACATGCTATGCGGGTGAAATGATGATACCATGCCAACTTTCAACTTTTTCAGCCTTGATTGAAGTGCTTTTCAATTTCAGGGTCATTTAGCTTAAAAAAATCAGTAAATGCATGAAAAATATGAAATGAAGTGAGATAGGGTTGAAAATTGATGATGTGTCTTTGAATGGTGCATTTTGAACACACAAAAAGCCTGGAGTTCAAATAAGTTCAAGAAAATGAAATGCCTTTTGTAACCGATGAGTTTCCGTCCGAAACCCCGAAACTTCGAAAGAGACTGTCCGTTTTGTACGCGAAGTGCATCCTGCTTTTGTAGTAACCCTCTCAACTTTTTAGCAACATGCTATGTGGGTGAAATGATGATACCATGCCAACTTTCAACCTTTCGAGACTTCGTTTGAAGTGCTTTTCAATTTCAGGGTCATTTAGCTCAAAAAAAATCAGTAAATGCATGAAAAATATCAAATGAAGTCAGAAAGGGTTGAAAATTGATGATGTGTGTTTGAATGGTGGATTTTTAACACATAAAAAGCCTGGAGTTCAAAAAAGTCCAAGTAAATGAAATGCCTTTCGTAACCGATGAGTTTCCGTCCGAAACCCCGATACTTCGAAAGAGACTGTCCGTTTTGTACGTGAAGTGCATCCTTCTTTAGTCGTACCCCTCTCAACTTTTTCGCACATGCTATGCGGGTGAAATGATGATACCATGCCAACTTTCAACTTTTTCAGACTTGATTGAAGTGCTTTTCAATTTCAGGGTCATTTAGCTTAAAAAAATCAGTAAATGCATGAAAAATATGAAATGAAGTCAGATAGGGTTGAAAATTGATGATGTGTCTTTGAATGGTGCATTTTCAACACACAAAAAGCCTGGAGTTCAAATAAGTTCAAGAAAATGAAATGCATTTTGTAACCGATGAGTTTCCGTCCGAAACCCTGAAACTTCGAAAGAGACTGTCCGTTTTGTACGCGAAGTGCATCCTGCTTTTGTAGTAACCCTCTCAACTTTTTAGCAACATGCTATGTGGGTGAAATGATGATACCATGCCAACTTTCAACCTTTCGAGACTTCGTTTGAAGTGCTTTTCAATTTCAGGGTCATTTAGCTCAAAAAAATCAGTAAATGCATGAAAAATATCAAATGAAGTCAGAAAGGGTTGAAAATTGATGATGTGGGTTTGAATGGTGGATTTTTAACACATAAAAAGCCTGGAGTTCAAAAAAGTCCAAGTAAATGAAATGCCTTTCGTAACCGATGAGTTTCCGTCCGAAACCCCGATACTTCGAAAGAGACTGTCCGTTTTCTACGCGAAGTGCATCCTACTTTTCTCGTAACCCTCTCAACTTTTGAACACATGCTATGTGGGTGAAATGATGATACCATGCCAACTTTCAACTTTTTCAGACTTGATTGAAGTGCTTTTCAATTTCAGGGTCATTTAGCTTAAAAAAATCAGTAAATGCATGAAAAATATGAAATGAAGTGAGATAGGGTTGAAAATTGATGATGTGTCTTTGAATGGTGCATTTTGAACACACAAAAAGCCTGGAGTTCAAATAAGTTCAAGAAAATGAAATGCCTTTTGTAACCGATGAGTTTCCGTCCGAAACCCCGAAACTTCGAAAGAGATTGTCCGTTTTGTACGCGAAGTGCATCCTGATTTTGTAGTAACCCTCTCAACTTTTTAGCAACATGCTATGTGGGTGAAATGATGATACCATGCCAACTTTCAACCTTTCGTGACTTCGTTTGAAGTGCTTTTCAATTTCAGGGTCATTTAGCTCAAAAAAAATCAGTAAATGCATGAAAAATATCAAATGAAGTCAGAAAGGGTTGAAAATTGATGATGTGTCGTTGAATGGTCCATTTTGAACACACATAAAGTCTGGAGTTCAAATAAGTCCAAGAAAATGAAATGCCTTTTCTAACCGATGAGTTTCCGTCCGAAACACCGATACTTCGAAAGAGACTGTCCGTTTTGTATGCGAAGTGCATCCTTCTTTAGTCGTACCCCTCTCAACTTTTTCGCACATGCTATGCGGGTGAAATGATGATACCATGCCAACTTTCAACTTTTTCAGACTTGATTGAAGTGCTTTTCAATTTCAGGGTCATTTAGCTTAAAAAAATCAGTAAATGCATGAAAAATATGAAATGAAGTGAGATAGGGTTGAAAATTGATGATGTGTCTTTGAATGGTGCATTTTGAACACACAAAAAGCCTGGAGTTCAAATAAGTTCAAGAAAATGAAATGCCTTTTGTAACCGATGAGTTTCCGTCCGAAACCCCGAAACTTCGAAAGAGACTGTCCGTTTTGTACGCGAAGTGCATCCTGCTTTTGTAGTAACCCTCTCAACTTTTTAGCAACATGCTATGTGGGTGAAATGATGATACCATGCCAACTTTCAACCTTTCGAGACTTCGTTTGAAGTGCTTTTCAATTTCAGGGTCATTTAGCTCAAAAAAAATCAGTAAATGCATGAAAAATATCAAATGAAGTCAGAAAGGGTTGAAAATTGATGATGTGTGTTTGAATGGTGGATTTTTAACACATAAAAAGCCTGGAGTTCAAAAAAGTCCAAGTAAATGAAATGCCTTTCGTAACCGATGAGTTTCCGTCCGAAACCCCGATACTTCGAAAGAGACTGTCCGTTTTGTACGCGAAGTGCATCCTTCTTTAGTCGTACCCCTCTCAACTTTTTCGCACATGCTATGCGGGTGAAATGATGATACCATGCCAACTTTCAACTTTTTCAGACTTGATTGAAGTGCTTTTCAATTTCAGGGTCATTTAGCTTAAAAAAATCAGTAAATGCATGAAAAATATGAAATGAAGTCAGATAGGGTTGAAAATTGATGATGTGTCTTTGAATGGTGCATTTTCAACACACAAAAAGCCTGGAGTTCAAATAAGTTCAAGAAAATGAAATGCATTTTGTAACCGATGAGTTTCCGTCCGAAACCCTGAAACTTCGAAAGAGACTGTCCGTTTTGTACGCGAAGTGCATCCTGCTTTTGTAGTAACCCTCTCAACTTTTTAGCAACATGCTATGTGGGTGAAATGATGATACCATGCCAACTTTCAACCTTTCGAGACTTCGTTTGAAGTGCTTTTCAATTTCAGGGTCATTTAGCTCAAAAAAATCAGTAAATGCATGAAAAATATCAAATGAAGTCAGAAAGGGTTGAAAATTGATGATGTGGGTTTGAATGGTGGATTTTTAACACATAAAAAGCCTGGAGTTCAAAAAAGTCCAAGTAAATGAAATGCCTTTCGTAACCGATGAGTTTCCGTCCGAAACCCCGATACTTCGAAAGAGACTGTCCGTTTTCTACGCGAAGTGCATCCTACTTTTCTCGTAACCCTCTCAACTTTTGAACACATGCTATGTGGGTGAAATGATGATACCATGCCAACTTTCAACTTTTTCAGACTTGATTGAAGTGCTTTTCAATTTCAGGGTCATTTAGCTTAAAAAAATCAGTAAATGCATGAAAAATATGAAATGAAGTGAGATAGGGTTGAAAATTGATGATGTGTCTTTGAATGGTGCATTTTGAACACACAAAAAGCCTGGAGTTCAAATAAGTTCAAGAAAATGAAATGCCTTTTGTAACCGATGAGTTTCCGTCCGAAACCCCGAAACTTCGAAAGAGACTGTCCGTTTTGTACGCGAAGTGCATCCTGCTTTTGTAGTAACCCTCTCAACTTTTTAGCAACATGCTATGTGGGTGAAATGATGATACCATGCCAACTTTCAACCTTTCGAGACTTCGTTTGAAGTGCTTTTCAATTTCAGGGTCATTTAGCTCAAAAAAAATCAGTAAATGCATGAAAAATATCAAATGAAGTCAGAAAGGGTTGAAAATTGATGATGTGTGTTTGAATGGTGGATTTTTAACACATAAAAAGCCTGGAGTTCAAAAAAGTCCAAGTAAATGAAATGCCTTTCGTAACCGATGAGTTTCCGTCCGAAACCCCGATACTTCGAAAGAGACTGTCCGTTTTGTACGCGAAGTTCATCCTGCTTTTGTCGTAACCCTCTCAACTTTTGAACACATGCTATGTGGGTGAAATGATGATACCATGCCAACTTTCAACCTTTTCAGACTTGATTTGAAGTGCCTTTCAATTTCAGGGTCTTTTAGCTTAAAAAAATCAATAAATGCATGAAAAATATCAAATGAAGTCAGATAGGGTTGAAAATTGATGAAGTGGATTTGAATGTTGCATTTTGAACACACAAAAAGCCTAGAGTTCAAATAAGTTGAAGAAAATGAAATGCCTTTTCTAACCGATGAGTTTCTGTCCGAAACCACGAAACTTCGAAAGAGACTGTCCGTTTTGTACGCGAAGTTCATCCTGCTTTTGTCGTAACCCTCTCAACTTTTTAGCAACATGCTATGTGGGTGAAATGATGATACCATGCCAACTCTCAACCTTTCGAGACTTCATTGGAAGTGCTTTTCAATTTTAGGGTCATTTAGCTCAAAAAAAATCAGTAAGTGCATGAAAAATATCAAATGAAGTCAAAAGGGGTTGAAAATTGATGATGTGGCTTTGAATGGTGCATTTTGAACACAAAAAAGCCTGGAGTTCAAATAAGTCCAAGAAAATGAAATGCCTTTCGTAACCGATGAGTTTCCGTCCGAAACCACGATACTTCGAAACAGACTGTCCGTTTTCTACGCGAAGTGCATCCTGCTTTTGTCGTAACCCTCTAAACTTTTGAACACATGCTATGTGGGTGAAATGATGATACCATGCCAACTTTCAACCTTTTCAGACTTGATTTAAGTGCTTTTCAATTTCAGGGTCATTTAGCTCAAAAAAAATCAGTAAATGCATGAAAAATATCAAATGAAGTCAGATAGGGTTGAAAATTGATGATGTGGCTTTGAATGGTGCATTTTGGACGCACAAAAAACCCGGAGTTTAAATAAGTTAAAGAAAATGAAGTGCCTTTTGTAACCAATGAGTTTCCGTCCGAAACACCGAAACTTCGAAAGAGACTGTCCGTTTTGTACGCGAAGTGCATCTTGCTTTTGTAGTAACCCTCTCAACATTTTAGCAACATGCTATGTGGGTGAAATGATGATACCATGCCAACTTTCAACCTTCTGAGAATTCATTTGAAGTGCTTTTCAATTTCAGGGTCATTTAGCTCAAAAAAATCAGTAAATGCATGACAAATATCAAATGAAGTCAGAAAGGGTTGAAAATTGATGATGTGTCTTTGAATGGTGCATTTTGAACACACAAAAAGTCTGGAGTTCAAATAAGTCCTAGAAAATGAAATGCCTTTTCTAACCGATGAGTTTCCGTCTGAAACTCCGATACTTCGAAAGAGACTGTTCGTTTTGTACGCGAAGTGCATCCTACTTTTGTCGTAACCCTCTCCACTTTTTAGCAACATGCTATGTGGGTGAAATGATGATACCATGCCAACTTTCAACCTTTTGATAATTCATTTGAAATGCTTTGCAATTTCAGGGTCATTTAGCTCAAAAAAATCAGTAAACGCATGAAAAATATCAAATGAAGTCAGAAAAGGTTGAAAATTGATGATGTGGCTTTTAAAGGTGCATTTTGAACACACAAAAACTCTGGAGTTCAAATAAGTCCAAGAAAATGAAATGCCTTTCGTAACCGATGACTTTCCATCCGAAACTCCGATACTTCGAAAGAGACTGTCCGTTTTGTACGCGAAGTTCATAATGCTTTTGTCGTAACCCTCTCAACTATTTAACACATGCTATGTGGGTGAAATGATGATACCGTGCCAACTTTCAACATATTCAGACTCGATTTGAAGTGCTTTTCAATTTCAGGGTCATTTAGCTCAAAAAATTCAGTAAATGCATGAAAAATATCAAATGAAGTCAGATAGGGTTGAAAATTGATGATGTGGATTTGAATGGTGCATTTTGAACACACAAAAAGCCTGGAGTTCAAATAAGTTAAAGAAAATGAAATGCCTTTTGTAACCGATCAGTTTCCGTCCGAAACCCCGATACTTCGAAAGAGACTGTCCGTTTTGTATGCGAAGTGCATCCTGCTTTTGTCGTAACCCTCTAAACTTTTTAGCACATTCTATGTGGGTGAAATGATGATACCATGCCAACTTTCTACCTTTTCAGACTTGATTTGAAGTGCTTTTCAATTTCAGGCTCATTTAGCTCAAAAAAAATCAGTAAATGCACGAAAAATATCAAATGAAGTTAGATAGGATTGAAAATTGAAGATGTGGATTTGAATGGTGCATTTTGAACACACAAAAAGCCTGGAGTTCAAATGAGTTAAAGAAAATGAAATGCCATTTGTAACCGATGAGTTTCCGTATGAAACACCGAAACTTCGAAAGACACTCTCCGTTTTGTATGCGAAGTGCATCCTGCTTTTGTCGTAACCCGCTCAACTTTGTAGCGACATGCTATGTGGGTGAAATGATGATACCATGCAACTTTCAACCTTTTGAGAATTCATTTGAAGTGCTTTTCAATTTCAGGGTCATTTAGCTCAAAAAAAATCAGTAAATGCATGAAAAATATCAAATGAAGTCAGAAAGGGTTGAAAATTGATGATGTGGC
Source organism: Hordeum marinum (assembly GCA_022496015.1). Lineage (NCBI taxonomy): Eukaryota > Viridiplantae > Streptophyta > Magnoliopsida > Poales > Poaceae > Hordeum > Hordeum marinum. The sequence continues at coordinate 562,599,792 of CM039678.1, forward strand.
TTTCAATGGTGCATTTTCAACACACAAAAAGTCTGGAGTTCAAATAAGTCCAAGAAAATGAAATGCCTTTCGTAACCGATGATTTTCCGTCCGAAACACCGATACTTCGAAGGAGACTGTCCGTTTTCTACGCGAAGTGCATCCTGCTTTTGTCGTAACCCTCTCAACTTTTGAACAGATGCTATGTGGGTGAAATGATGATACCATGCCAACTTTCAACCTTTTCAGACTTGATGTGAAGTGCTTTTCAATTTTAGGGTCATTTACCTCAAAAAAATCAGTAAATGCTTGAAAAATATCAAATGAAGTCAGATAGGGTTGAAAATTGATGTTGTGGCTTTGAATGGTGCATTTTGAACGCACAAAAAGCTTGGAGTTCAAATAAGTTAAAGAAAATGAAATGCCTTTTGTAACCCATGAGTTTCCGTCCGAAACACCGATACTTCGAAAGAGACTCTCCGTTTTGTACGCGAAGTGCATCCTGCTTTAGTCGTAACCCTCTCAACTTTTGAACACATCCTATGTGGGTGAAATGATGATACCATGCCAACTTTCAACCTTTTCAGACTTGATTTGAAGTGCTTTTCAATTTCAGTGTCATTTAGCTCAAAAAAATCAGTAAATGCATGAAAAACATCAACTGAAGTCAGATAGTGTTGAAAATTGATGATGTGGATTTGAATGGTGCATTTTGAACACACAAAAAGCCTAGAGTTCAAATAAGTTAATGAAAATAAAATGCCTTTCGTAACCGACGAGTTTCCGTCCAAAACCACGAAACTTCGAAAGAGACTGTCCGTTTTGTACGCGAAGTGCATCCTGCTTTTGTCGTAACCTTCTCAACTTTTTAGCAACATGCTATGCGGGTGAAATGATGATACCATGCCAAATTTCAACCTTTCGAGACTTCATTTGAAGTGCTTTTCAATTTCAGGGTCATTTAGCTCAAAAAAATCAGTAATTGCATGAAAAATATCAAATAAAGTCAGAATGGGTTGAAAATAGATGATGTGGCTTTGAATGGAGCATTTTTAACACACAAAAAGCCTAGAGTTCAAATAAGTCCAAGAAAATGAAATGCCTTATGTAACCGATGAGTTTCCGTCCGAAATCCCGATACTTTAAAAGATAATGTCTGTTTTGTACGCGAAGTGCATCCTGCTTTTGTTGTAACCCTCTCAACTTTTGAACACATGCTATGTGGGTGAAATGATGATACCATGCGAACTTTCAACCTTTCGAGACTTGATTTGAAGTGCTTTTGAATTTTAGGGTCATTTATCTCAAAAAAACCAGTAAATGCATGAAAAATATCAAAAGAAGTCAGATAGGGTTGAAACTTGATGTTGTGGCTTTGAATGGTGCATTTTGAACACACAAAAAGCCTGCATTTTGAACACACAAATGAAATGCCTTTTGTAACCGATGTGTTTCCGTCCGAAACCCCGATACTTCGAAAGAGACTGTCCGTTTTGTACGCGAAGTGCATCCTGCTTTTGTCGTAATCCTCTCAACTTTTTAGCACATGTTATGTGGGTGAAATGATGATACCATGCCAACTTTCAACCTTTTCAAACTTCAATTGAAGTGCTTTTCAATTTCAGGGTCATTTAGCTGAAAAAACCCAGTAAATGCATGAAAAATATCAAATGAAGTCAGAAATGGTTGAAAATTGATGATGTGGCTTTTAGTGGTGCATTTTGAACACACAAAAAGTCTGGAGTTCAAATAAGTCCAAGAAAATGAAATGCCTTTCGTAACCGATGAGTTTCCATCCGAAACTCCGATACTTCGAAAGAGACTGTCCGTTTTGTACGCGAAGTGCATCCTGATTCTGCCGTAACCCTCTCAACTTTTTAGCACATGTTATGTGGGTGAAATGATGATACCTTGCCAACTTTCAACTTTGTCAGACTTCATTTGAAGTGCTTTTCAATTTTAGGGTCATTTAGCTAAAAAAAATCAGTAAATGCACGAAAATTATCAAATGAAGTCAGATAGGGTTGAAAATTGATGATGTAGATTTGAATGGTGCATTTTGAACACACAAAAAGTCTGGAGTTCAAATAAGTCCAAGAAAATTAAATGCCTTTCGTAATCGATGAGTTTCCATCCGAAACTCCGATACTTCGAAAGAGACTGTGCGTTTTGTACGCAAAGTGCATCCTGCTTTTTTCGTAACCCTCTAAACTTTTTAACACATGCTATGTGGGTGAAATGATGATACCATGCCAACTTTCAACCTTTTCAGACTTGATTTCAAGTGCTTTTCAATTTCAGGGTCATTTAGCTCAAAAAAATAAGTAAATGCATGAAAAATATCAAATGAAGTCAGATAGGGATGAAAATTGATGATGTGGGTTTGAATGGTGCATTTTCAACCCACAAAAAGCCTGGAGTTCAAATAAGTTAAAGAAAATGAAATGCCTTTTATAACCGATGAGTTTCCATCCGAAACCCCGATACTTCGAAATAGACTGTCAGTTTTGTACGCGAAGTGCATCCTGCTTTTGTCGTAACCGTCTCAACTTTTGAACACATTCTATGTGGCTGAAATGATAATACCATGCCAACTTTCCACCTTTTCAGACTTGATTTGAAGTGATTTTCAATTTCAGGGTCATTTAGCTCAAAAAATCAGTAAATGCATGAAAAATATCAAATGAAGTCAGATAGGAATGAAAATTGATGATGTGGCTTTGAATGGTGCACTCTGAACACACAAAAAGCCTGGAGTTCAAATAAGTCCAAGAAAATGAAATGCCCTTCCTAACCGATGAGTTTCCCTGCGAAACTCCGATACTTCGAAAGAGATTGTCCGTTTTGTACGTGAAGTGCATCCTGTTTTTGTCGTAACCCTCTCAACTTTTGAACACATGTTATGTGGGTGAAATGATGATACCGTGCCAACTTTCAACCTTTTCAGACTTCATTTGACGTGCTTTCCAATTTCAGTGTCATTTAGCTCAAAAAGAATCAGTAAATGCATGAAAATTATCAAATGAAGTCAGAAAGGGTTGAAAATTGATGATGTGGCTTCGAATGGTGCATTTTGAACACACAAAAAGTCTGGAGTTCAAATAAGTCCAAGAAAATTAAATGCCTTTCGTAATCGATGAGTTTCCATCCGAAACTCCGATACTTCGAAAGAGACTGTGCGTTTTGTACGCGAAGTGCATCCTGCTTTTTTCGTAACCCTCTAAACTTTTTAACACATGCTATGTGGGTGAAATGATGATACCGTGCCAACTTTCAACCTTTTCAGACTTGATTTCAAGTGCTTTTCAATTTCAGGGTCATTTAGCTCAAAAAAATAAGTAAATGCATGAAAAATATCAAATGAAGTCAGATAGGGATGAAAATTGATGATGTGGGTTTGAATGGTGCATTTTCAACCCACAAAAATCCTGGAGTTCAAATAAGTTAAAGAAAATGAAATGCCTTTTATAACCGATGAGTTTCCATCCGAAACCCCGATACTTCGAAATAGACTGTCGGTTTTGTACGCGAAGTGCATCCTGCTTTTGTCGTAACCGTCTCAACTTTTGAAAACATTCTATGTGGCTGAAATGATAATACCATGCCAACTTTCCACCTTTTCAGACTTGATTTGAAGTGATTTTCAATTTCAGGGTCATTTAGCTCAAAAAAATCAGTAAATGCATGAAAAATATCAAATGAAGTCAGATAGGGATGAAAATTGATGATGTGGCTTTGAATGGTGCACTCTGAACACACAAAAAGCCTGGAGTTCAAATAAGTTAAAGAAAATGAAATGCCTCTTGTAACCAATGAGTTTCCCTGCGAAACCCCGATACTTCGAAAGAGATTGTCCGTTTTGTACGCGAAGTGCATCCTGTTTTTGTCGTAACCCTCTCAACTTTTGAACACATGCTATGTGGGTGAAATGATGATACCTTGCCAACTTTCAACCTTTTCAGACTTCATTTGACGTGCTTTCCAATTTCAGTGTCATTTAGCTCAAAAAGAATCAGTAAATGCATGAAAAATATCAAATGAAGTCAGAAAGGGTTGAAAATTGATGATGTGGCTTTGAATGGTGCATTTTGTACACACAAAAACCCTAGAGTTCAAATAAGTTTAAGAAAATGAAATGCCTTTTGTAACCCATGAGTTTCCATCTGAAACCCCGATACTACGAAAGAGACTGTCCGTTTTGTACATGAAATGCATTCGGCTTTTGTCGTAACCCTCTCAACTTTTTACCAAATACTATGTGGGTGAAATTATGATACCATACCAACTTTCAACTTTTTCAGACTTGATTTGAAGTGCTTTTCAATTTCAGGGTCATTTAGCTAAAAAAATCAATAAATGCACGAAAAATATCAAAGGAAGACAGATAGGGTTGAAAATTGATGATGTGGCTTTGAATGGTGCATTTTGAACACACAAAAAATCCCGGAGTTCAAATAAGTTAAAGAAAATGAAATGCCTTTTGTAACCGATGAGTTTCCGTATGAAACCTCGATATTTCGACAGAGACTGTCCGTTTTATACGTGAAGTGCATCCTGCTTTTGCCGTAACGCTCTTAACTTTTTCGCACATGCTACGTGGGTGAAATGACGATACCATGCCAACTTTCAACCTTTTGAGACTTGATTTGAAGTGCTTTTCAATTTTAGGGTCATTTAGCTCAAAAAAATCAGTAAATGCATGAAAAATATCAAATGAAGTCAGAATGGGTTGAAAATAGATGATGTGGCTTTGAATGGTGCATTTTGAATGCACAAAAAGCCTGGAGTTCAATTAAGTCCAAGAAAATGAAATGCCTTATGTAACCGATGAGTTTTCGTCCGAAATCTCGATACTTTGAAAGATAATGTCCGTTTTGTACGCGAAGTGCATCCTGCTTTTGTCGTAACCCTCTCAACCTTTGAACACATGCTATGTGGGTGAAATGATGATACTATACGAACTTTCAACCTTTCGAGACTTGATTTGAAGTGCTTTTCAATTTCAGGGTCATTTAGCTCAAAAAAACCAGTACATGCATGAAAAATATCAAATGAAGTCAGATAGGGTTGAAAATTGATGTTGTGGCTTTGAATGGTGCATTTTGAATACACAAAGCCTGGAGTTGAAATAAGTTAAAGAAAATGAAATGCCTTTTGTAACCGATGTGTTTCCGTCCGAAACCCCGATACTTCGAAAGAGACTGTCCGTTTTGTACGCGAAGTGCATCCTGCTTTTGTCGTAACCCTCTCAAATTTTTAACACATGCTATGTGGCTGAAATGATGATACCATGCTAACTCTCAACCTTTTGAGACTTCATTTGAAGTGCTTTTCAATTTTAGGGTCATTTAGCTCAACAAAATATCAGTAAATGCATGAAAAATTATCAAATGAAGTCAGAAAGGGTTGGAAATAGATGATGTGGCTTTGAATGGTGCATTTTGAACACACAAAAAGCCTAGAGTTAAAATAAGTTAAAGAAAATGAAATGCCTTTTGTAACCGATGAGTTTCCGTCCGAAACCGAGATACTTTGAAAGATAATGTCCGTTTTGTACGCGAAGTGCATCCTGCTTTTGTCGTGACCCACTCAACTTTTTAGCACATGCTATGTGGGTGAAATGATGATACCATGCCAACTTTCAACCTTTTCAAACTTCATTTGAAGTGCTTTTCAATTTCAGGGTCATTTAGCTCAAAAAGCCAGTAAATACATGAAAAATATCAAATGCAGTCAGAAAGGGTTGAAAATTGATGATGTGGCTTTTAATGGTGCATTTTGAACACACAAAAAGTCTGGAGTTCAAATAAGTCCAAGAAAATGAAATGCCTTTCGTAACCGATGAGTTTCCATCAGAAACTCCGATACTTCAAAAGAGACTATCCGTTTTGTACGCGAAGTGCATCCTGCTTTTATCGTAACCCTCTCAACTTTTTAACACATGCTATGTGGGTGAAATGATGATACCATGCCAACTTTCAACCTTTTCAGACTTGATTTCAAGTGCTTTTCAATTTCAGGGTCATTTAGCTCAAAAAAATAAGTAAATGCATGAAAAATATCAAATGAAGTCAGATAGCGTTGAAAATTGATGATGTGGGTTTGAATGGTGCATTTTCAACCCACAAAAAGCCTGGAGTTCAAATAAGTTAAAGAAAATGAAATGCCTTTTGTAACCGATGAGTTTCTATCCGAAACCCCGATACTTCGAAAGAGACTGTCCGTTTTGTACGCGAAGTGCATCCTGCTTTTGTCGTAACCGTCTCAACTTTTGAACACATGCTATGTGGGTGAAATGATGATACCATGCCAACTTTCCACCTTTTTAGACTTGATTTGAAGTGCTTTTCAATTTCAGGGTCATTTAGCTCAAAAAAATCAGTAAATGCATGAAAAATACCAAATGAAGTCAGATAGGGTTGAAAATTGATGATGTGGCTTTGAATGGTGCATTTTGAACACACAAAAAGCCTGGAGTTCAAATAAGTGAAAGAAAATGAAATGCCTCTTCTAACCGATGAGTTTCCGTGCGAAACCCCGATACTTCGAAAGAGACTGTCCGTTTTGTACGCGAAGTGCATCCTGCTTTTGTCGTAACCCTCTCAACTTTTGAACACATGCTATGTGGGTGAAATGATGATACCATGCCAACTTTCAACCTTTTCAGACTTCATTTGACATGCTTTTCAATTTCAGGGTCATTTAGCTCAAAAAGAATCAGTAAATGCATGAAAAATATCAAATGAAGTCAGAAAGGGTTGAAAATTGATGATGTGGCTTTGAATGGTGCATTTTGTACACACAAAAACCCTCGAGTTCAAATAAGTTTATGAAAATGAAATACCTTTTCTAACCGATGAGTTTCCATCCGAAACCCCGATACTACGAAAGAGACTGTCCGTTTTGTACACGAAATGCATCCGGCTTTTGTCCTAACCCTCTCAACTTTTTACCAAATGCTATGTGGGTGAAATTATGATACCATGCCAAGTTTCAACTTTTTCTGACTTGATTTGAAGTGCTTTTGAATTTCAGGGTCACTTAGCTAAAAAAAATCAATGAATGCATGAAAAATATCAAAGGAAGTCAGATAGGGTTGAAAATTGATGATGTGGCTTTGAATGGTGCATTTTGAACACACAAAAATCCTGTAGTTCAAATAAGTTAAAGAAAATGAAATGCCTTTTGTAACCAATGAGTTTCCGTACGAAACCTCGATATTTCGAAAGAGACTGTCCGTTTTATACGCGAAATGCATCCTGCTTTTGCCGTAACGCTCTTAACTTTTTCGCACATGCTATGCGTGTGAAATGATGATACCATGCCAACTTTCAACTTTTTCAGACTTCATTTGAAGTGCTTTTCAATTTCAGGGTCATTTAGCTATAAAAATTAGTAAATGCATGAAAAACATCAAATGAAGTCAGAAAGGGTTGAAATTGATGATGTGGCTTTTAATGGTGCATTTTGAACACACAAAAAGTCTGGAGTTCAAATAAGTCCAAGAAAATGAAATGCCTTTCGTAACCGATGAGTTTCCATCCGAAACCCCGATACTTCGAAAGAGACTGTCCGTTTTATACGCGAAGTGCATCCTGCTTTTGTCGTAACCCTGTCAACTTTTGAACACATGCTATGTGGGTGAAATGATGATACCATGCCAACTTTCACCTTTTTCAGACTTGATTTGAAGTGCTTTTAAATTTCAGGGTCGTTTAGCTCAAAAAAATCAGTAAATGCATGAAAAACATCAAAGGAAGTCAGATAGGGTTGAAAATTGATGATGTGGCTTTGAATGGTGCATTTTGAACACACAAAAATCCTGGAGTTCAAATAAGTTAAAGAAAATGAAATGCCTTTTGTAACCGATGAGTTTCCGTACGAAACCCCGATACTTCGAAAGAGACTGTCCGTTTTATACGCGAAGTGCATCCTGCTTTCGCCGTAACGCTCTTAACTTTTTCGCACATGCTATGCGGGTGAAATGATGATACAATGCCAACTTTCAACTTTTTCAGACTTCATTTGAAGTGCTTTTCAATTTCAGGGTCATTTAGCTCAAAAAAATTAGTAAATGCATGAAAAACATCAAATGAAGTCAGAAAGGGTTGAAAATTGATGATGTGGCTTTTAATGGTGCATTTTGAACACACAAAAAGTCTGGAGTTCAAATAAGTCCAAGAAAATGAAATGCCTTTCGTAACCGATGAGTTTCCATCCGAAACACCGATACTTCGAATAAGACTATCCGTTTTGTACGCGAAGTGCATCCTTCTTTTGTCGTAACCCTCTCAACTTTTGAACACATGCTATGTGGGTGAAATGATGATACCATGCCAACTTTCAACTTTTTTAGACTTCATTAGAAGTGCTTTTCAATTTCAGGGTCATTTAGCTCAAAAAACTTAGTAAATGCATGAAAAACATCAAATGAAGTCAGAAAGGGTTGAAAATTGATGATGTGGCTTTTAATGGTGCATTTTGAACACACAAAAAGTCTGGAGTTCAAATAAGTCCAAGAAAATGAAATGCCTTTCGTAACCGATGAGTTTCAATCCGAAACTCCGATACTTCGAAAAAGACTATCCGTTTTGTACGCGAAGTGCATCCTGCTTTTGTCGTAACCCTCTCAACTTTTGACCACATGCTATGTGAGTGAAATGATGATACCATGCCAACTTTCAACCTTTTCAGACTTGATTTGAAGTGCTTTTCAATTTTAGGGTCATTTAGCTCAAAAAATCAGTAAATGCATGGAAAATATCAAATGAAGTTTGATAGGGTTGAAAATTGATGATGTGGGTTTGAATGGTGCATTCTCGACACACAAAAAGCCTGGAGTTCAAATAAGTTAAAGAAAATGAAATGCCTTTTGTAACCAATGAGTTTCCGTACGAAACCTCGATATTTCGAAAGAGACTGTCCGTTTTATACGCGAAGTGCATCTTGCTTTTGCCGTAACGCTCTTAACTTTTTCGCACATGCTATGCGTGTGAAATGATGATACCATGCCAACTTTCAACTTTTTCAGACTTCATTTGAAGTGCTTTTCAATTTCAGGGTCATTTAGCTATAAAAATTAGTAAATGCATGAAAAACATCAAATGAAGTCAGAAAGGGTTGAAATTGATGATGTGGCTTTTAATGGTGCATTTTGAACACACAAAAAGTCTGGAGTTCAAATAAGTCCAAGAAAATGAAATGCCTTTCGTAACCGATGAGTTTCCATCCGAAACCCCGATACTTCGAAAGAGACTGTCCGTTTTATACGCGAAGTGCATCCTGCTTTTGTCGTAACCCTCTCAACTTTTGAACACATGCTATGTGGGTGAAATGATGATACCATGCCAACTTTCACCTTTTTCAGACTTGATTTGAAGTGCTTTTCAATTTCAGGATCATTTAGCTCAAAAAAATCAGTAAATGCATGAAAAATATCAAATGAAGTCAGATAGGGTTGAAAATTGATGATGTGGCTTTGAATGGTGTATTTTGAACACACAAAAGGCCTGGAGTGCAAATAAGTTAAAGAAAATTAAAAGACTTTTGTAACCGATGAGTTTACATCCGAAACCCCGATACTTCGAAAGAGATTGTCCGTTTTGACGCGAAGTGCATCCTGCTTTTGTCGTAACCCTCTCTCTTTTGAACACATGCTATGTGGGTGAAATGGTGATACCATGCCAACTTTCAGCCTTTTGAGACTTCATTTGAAGTGCTCTTCAATTTAGGGTCATTTGCTCCAAAAAAATGGGTAAATGCTTGAAAAATATCAAATGAAGTCAGAAAGGGTTGAAAATTGATGATGTGGCTTTGAATCGTGCATTTTGAACACACAAAAGCCTGGAGTTCAAATAAGTCCAATAAAATGAAATGCCTTTCATCACCGATGAGTTTCCGTCCGAAACTCCGATACTTCAAAAGAGACTGTCCGTTTTGTACACGAAGTGCATCCTGCTTTTGTTGTAACCCTCTCAACTTTTTAGCAGATGCTATGTGGGTGAAATGATGATACCATGCAAACTTTCAACTTTTTCAGACTTCATTTGAAGTGCTTTTCAATTTTAGGGTCATTTAGCTCAAAAAAATTAGTAAATGCATGAAAAACATCAAATGAAGTCAGAAAGGGTTGAAAATTGATGATGTGGCTTTTAATGGTGCATTTTGAACACACAAAAAGTCTGGAGTTCAAATAAGTCCAAGAAAATGAAATGCCTTTCGTAACCGATGAGTTTCCATCCGAAACTCCGATACTTCGAAAAAGACTATCCGTTTTGTACGCGAAGTGCATCCTGCTTTTGTCGTAACCCTCTCAACTTTTGACCACATGCTATGTGGGTGAAATGATGATACCATGCCAACTTTCAACCTTTTCAGACTTGATTTGAAGTGCTTTTCAATTTTAGGGACATTTAGCTCAAAAAATCAGTAAATGCATGGAAAATATCAAATGAAGTTAGATAGGGTTGAAAATTGATGATGTGGGTTTGAATGGTGCATTCTCGACACACAAAAAGCCTGGAGTTCAAATAAGTTAAAGAAAATGAAATGCCTTTTGTAACCGATGAGTTTCCGTCCGAAACCCCGATACTTCGAAAGAGACTGTCCGTTTTATACGCGAAGTGCATCCTGATTTTGTCGTAATCCTCTCAACTTTTGAACACATGCTATGTGGGTGAAATGATGATACCATGCCAACTTTCAACCTTTTCAGACTTGATTTGAAGTGCTTTTCAATTTCAGGATCATTTAGCTCAAAAAAATCAGTAAATGCATGAAAAATATCAAATGAAGTCAGATAGGGTTGAAAATTGATGATGTGGCTTTGAATGGTGTATTTTGAACACACAAAAGGCCTGGAGTTCAAATAAGTTAAAGAAAATTAAAAGACTTTTGTAACCGATGAGTTTACATCCGAAACCCCGATACTTCGAAAGAGATTGTCCGTTTTGACGCGAAGTGCATCCTGCTTTTGTCGTAACCCTCTCTCTTTTGAACACATGCTATGTGGGTGAAATGATGATACCATGCCAACTTTCAGCCTTTTGAGACTTCATTTGAAGTGCTTTTCAATTTAGGATCATTTGCTCCAAAAAAATGGGTAAATGCTTGAAAAATATCAAATGAAGTCAGAAAGGGTTGAAAATTGATGATGTGGCTTTGAATCGTGCATTTTGAACACACAAAAAGCCTGGAGTTCAAATAAGTCCAATAAAATGAAATGCCTTTCGTAACCGATGAGTTTCCGTCCGAAACTCCGATACTTCAAAAGAGACTGTCCGTTTTGTACACGAAGTGCATCCTGCTATTGTTGTAACCCTCTCAACTTTTTAGCAAATGCTATGTGGGTGAAATGATGATACCATGCAAACTTTCAACTTTTTCAGACTTCATTTGAAGTGCTTTTCAATTTCAGGGTCATTTAGCTCAAAAAAATTAGTAAATGCATGAAAAACATCAAATGAAGTCAGAAAGGGTTGAAAATTGATGATGTGGCTTTTAATGGTGCATTTTGAACACACAAAAAGTCTGGAGTTCAAATAAGTCCAAGAAAATGAAATGCCTTTCGTAACCGATGAGTTTCCATCCGAAACTCCGATACTTCGAAAAAGACTATCCGTTTTGTACGCGAAGTGCATCCTGCTTTTGTCGTAACCCTCTCAACTTTTGACCACATGCTATGTGGGTGAAATGAAGATACCATGCCAACTTTCAACCTTTTCAGACTTGATTTGAAGTGCTTTTCAATTTTAGGGTCATTTAGCTCAAAAAATCAGTAAATGCATGGAAAATATCAAATGAAGTTAGATAGGGTTGAAAATTGATGATGTGGCTTTGAATGGTGCATTTTCGACACACAAAAATCCTGGAGTTCAAATAAGTTAAAGAAAATGAAATGCCTTTTGTAACCGATGAGTTTCCGTCCGAAACCCCGATACTTCGAAAGAGACTGTCCGTTTTATACGCGAAGTGCATCCTGATTTTGTCGTAATCCTCTCAACTTTTGAACACATGCTATGTGGGTGAAATGATGATACCATGCCAACTTTCAACCTGTTCAGACTTGATTTGAAGTGCTTTTCAATTTCAGGATCATTTAGCTCAAAAAAATCAGTAAATGCATGAAAAATATCAAATGAAGTCAGATAGGGTTGAAAATTGATGATGTGGCTTTGAATGGTGTATTTTGAACACACAAAAAGCCTGGAGTTCAAATAAGTTAAAGAAAATTAAAAGACTTTTGTAACCGATGAGTTTACATCCGAAACCCCGATACTTCGAAAGAGATTGTCCGTTTTGACGCGAAGTGCATCCTGATTTTGTCGTAACCCTCTCTCTTTTGAACACATGCTATGTGGGTGAAATGATGATACCATGCCAACTTTCAACCTTTTGCGACTTCATTTGAAGTGCTTTTCAATTTCAGGGTCATTTAGCTCCAAAAAAATCGGTAAATGCTTGAAAAATATCAAATGAAGTCAGAAAGGGTTGAAAATTTATGATGTGGCTTTGAATCGTGCATTTTGAACACACAAAAAGCCTGTAGTTCAAATAAGTCCAATAAAATGAAATGCCTTTCGTAACCGATGAGTTTCCGACCGAAACTCCGATACTTCAAAAGAGACTGTCCGTTTTGTACACGAAGTGCATCCTGCTATTGTTGTAACCCTCTCAACTTTTTAGCAAATGCTATGTGGGTGAAATGATGATACCATGCAAACTTTCAACTTTTTCAGACTTCATTTGAAGTGCTTTTCAATTTCAGGGTCATTTAGCTCAAAAAAATTAGTAAATGCATGAAAAACATCAAATGAAGTCAGAAAGGGTTGAAAATTGATGATGTGGCTTTTAATGGTGCATTTTGAACACACAAAAAGTCTGGAGTTCAAATAAGTCCAAGAAAATGAAATGCCTTTCGTAACCGATGAGTTTCCATCCGAAACTCCGATACTTCGAAAAAGACTATCCGTTTTGTACGCGAAGTGCATCCTGCTTTTGTCGTAACCCTCTCAACTTTTGACCACATGCTATGTGGGTGAAATGAAGATACCATGCCAACTTTCAACCTTTTCAGACTTGATTTGAAGTGCTTTTCAATTTTAGGGTCATTTAGCTCAAAAAATCAGTAAATGCATGGAAAATATCAAATGAAGTTAGATAGGGTTGAAAATTGATGATGTGGCTTTGAATGGTGCATTTTCGACACACAAAAATCCTGGAGTTCAAATAAGTTAAAGAAAATGAAATGCCTTTTGTAACCGATGAGTTTCCGTCCGAAACCCCGATACTTCGAAAGAGACTGTCCGTTTTATACGCGAAGTGCATCCTGATTTTGTCGTAATCCTCTCAACTTTTGAACACATGCTATGTGGGTGAAATGATGATACCATGCCAACTTTCAACCTGTTCAGACTTGATTTGAAGTGCTTTTCAATTTCAGGATCATTTAGCTCAAAAAAATCAGTAAATGCATGAAAAATATCAAATGAAGTCAGATAGGGTTGAAAATTGATGATGTGGCTTTGAATGGTGTATTTTGAACACACAAAAAGCCTGGAGTTCAAATAAGTTAAAGAAAATTAAAAGACTTTTGTAACCGATGAGTTTACATCCGAAACCCCGATACTTCGAAAGAGATTGTCCGTTTTGACGCGAAGTGCATCCTGATTTTGTCGTAACCCTCTCTCTTTTGAACACATGCTATGTGGGTGAAATGATGATACCATGCCAACTTTCAACCTTTTGCGACTTCATTTGAAGTGCTTTTCAATTTCAGGGTCATTTAGCTCCAAAAAAATCGGTAAATGCTTGAAAAATATCAAATGAAGTCAGAAAGGGTTGAAAATTTATGATGTGGCTTTGAATCGTGCATTTTGAACACACAAAAAGCCTGTAGTTCAAATAAGTCCAATAAAATGAAATGCCTTTCGTAACCGATGAGTTTCCGACCGAAACTCCGATACTTCAAAAGAGACTGTCCGTTTTGTACACGAAGTGCATCCTGCTTTTGTTGTAACCCTCTCAACTTTTTAGCAGATGCTATGTGGGTGAAATGATGATACCATGCCAACTTTCAACTTTTTCAGACTTCATTTGAAGTGCTTTTTAATTTCAGGGTCATTTAGCTCAAAAAAATCAGTAAATGCATTGAAAATATCAAATGAAGTCAGATAGGGTTGAAAATTGATGATGTGGCTTTGAATGGTGCATTTTGAACACACAAAAAGCCTGGAGTTCAAATAAGTTAAAGAAAATGAAATGTCTTTCGTAACCGATGAGTTTCCGTCCGAAACACCGAAACTTCGGAAGAGACTGTCCGTTTTGTACGCGAAGTGCATCCTGCTTTTGCCGTAACCATCTCAACTTTTTAGCAACATGCTATGTGGGTGAAATGATGATACCATGCCAACTTTTAACCTTTTGAGACTTCATTTGAAGTGCTTTTCAATTTCAGGGTCATTTAGCTCCAAAAAAATCGGTAAATGCTTGAAAAATATCAAATGAAGTCAGAAAGGGTTGAAAATTGATGATGTGGCTTTGAATCGTGCATGTTGAACACACAAAAATCCTGGAGTTCAAATAAGTCCAATAAAATGAAATGCCTTTCGTAACCGATGAGTTTCCGTCCGAAACTCCGATACTTCAAAAGAGACTGTCCGTTTTGTACACGAAGTGCATCCTGCTTTTGTTGTAACCCTCTCAACTTTTTAGCAGATGCTATGTGGGTGAAATGATGATACCATGCCAACTTTCAACTTTTTCAGACTTCATTTGAAGTGCTTTTCAATTTCAGGGTCATTTAGCTCAAAAAAATCAGTAAATGCATGAAAAATATCAAATGAAGTCAGAAAGGGTTGAAAATTGATGATGTGGATTTGAATGGTGCATTTTGAACACACGAAAAGCATGGAGTTAAAATAAGTTAAAGAAAATGAAATGCCTTTTGTAACCGACAAGTTTCCGTCCGAAACCACGATAGTTCGAAAGAGACTGTCCGTTTTGTACGCGAAGTGCATCCTGCTTTTGTCGTAACCCTCTCAACTTTTCAACACATGCTATGTGGGTGAAATGATGATACCATGCCAACTTTCAACCTTTTGAGACTTCATTTGTAGTGCTTTTCAATTTCAGGGTCATTTAGCTCAAAAAAAACTCAGTAAATGCATGAAAAATATCAAATGAAGTCAGAAAGGGTTGGAAATTGATGATGTGGCTTTGAATGGAGCATTTTGAACACACAAAAATCCTGGAGTTCAAATAAGTCCAAGAAAATGAAATGCCTTTCGTAACCGATGAGTTTCCGTCCGAAACTCCGATACTTCAAAAGAGACTGTCCGTTTTGTACGTGAAGTGCATCCTGCTTTTGTCGTAACCCTCTCAACTTTTTAGCACATGCTATGTGGGTGAAATGATGATACCAAGCCAACTTTCAACTTTTTCAGACTTCATTTGAAGTGCTTTTCAATTTCAGGGTCATTTAGCTCAAAAAAAATCAGTAAATGCATTGAAAATATCAAATGAAGTCAGATAGGGTTGAAAATTGATGATGTGGCTTTGAATGGTGCATTTTGAACACAAAAAAAGCCTGGAGTTCAAATAAGTTAAAGAAAATGAAATGCCTTTCGTAACCGATGAGTTTTCGTCCGAAACACCGAAACTTCGGAAGAGACTGTCCGTTTTGTACGCGAAGTGCATCCTGCTTTTGTCGTAACCATCTCAACTTTTTAGCAACATGCTGTGTGGGTGAAATGGTGATACCATGTCAACTTTCAACTTTTTCAGACTTCATTTGAAGTGCTTTTCAATTTCAGGGTCATTTAGCTCAAAAAAATTCAGTAAATGCATGAAAAATATCAAATGAAGTCAGATAGGGTTGAAAATTGATGATGTGGCTTTGAATGGTGCATTTTGAACACACAAAAAGCCTGGAGTTCAAATAACTTAAAGAAAATTAAAAGACTTTTGTAACCGATGAGTTTCCATCCGAAACCCCGATACTTCGAAAGAGACTGTCCGTTTTGACGCGAAGTGCATCCTACTTTTGTCGTAACCCTCTCTCATTTGAACACATGCTATGTGGGTGAAATGATGATACCATGCCAACTTTCAACCTTTTGAGACTTCATTTGAAGTGCTTTTCAATTTCAGGGTCATTTAGCTCCAAAAAAATCGGTAAATGCTTGAAAAATATCAAATGAAGTCAGAAAGGGTTGAAAATTGATGATGTGGCTTTCAATCGTGCATTTTGAACACACAAAAAGCCTGGAGTTCAAATAAGTCCAAGAAAATGAAATGCCTTTCGTAACCGATGAGTTTCCTTCCGAAACTCCGATACTTCAAAAGAGACTGTCCGTTTTGTACACGAAGTGCATCCTGCATTTGTTTTAACCCTCTCAACTTTTTAGCAGATGCTATGTGGGTCAAATGATGATACCATGCCAACTTTCAACTTTTTCAGACTTCATTTGAAGTGCTTTTCAATTTCAGGGTCATTTAGCTGAAAAAATCAGTAAATGCATGAAACATATCAAATGAAGTCAGAAAGGGTTGAAAATTGATGATGTGGCTTTGAATGGTGCATTTTGAACACACGAAAAGCGTGGAGTTAAAATAAGTTAAAGAAAATGAAATGCCTTTTGTAACCGACAAGTTTCCGTCCGAAACCACGATAGTTCGAAAGAGACTGTCCGTTTTGTACGCGAAGTGCATCCTGCTTTTGTCGTAACCCTCTCAACTTTTCAACACATGCTATGTGGGTGAAATGATGATACCATGCCAACTTTCAACCTTTTGAGACTTCATTTGTAGTGCTTTTCAATTTCAGGGTCATTTAGCTCAAAAAAAAACTCAGTAAATGCATGAAAAATATCAAATGAAGTGAGAAAGGGTTGGAAATTGATGATGTGGCTTTGAATGGAGCATTTTGAACACACAAAAATCCTGGAGTTCAAATAAGTCCAAGAAAATGAAATGCCTTTCGTAACCGATGAGTTTCCGTCCGAAACTCCGATACTTCAAAAGAGACTGTCCGTTTTGTACGCGAAGTGCATCCTGCTTTTGTCGTAACCCTCTCAACTTTTTAGCACATGCTATGTGGATGAAATGATGATACCAAGCCAACTTTCAACTTTTTCAGACTTCATTTGAAGTGCTTTTCAATTTCAGGGTCATTTAGCTCAAAAAAAATCAGTAAATGCATTGAAAATATCAAATGAAGTCAGATAGGGTTGAAAATTGATGATGTGGCTTTGAATGGTGCATTTTGAACACACAAAAAGCCTGGAGTTCAAATAAGTTAAAGAAAATGAAATGCCTTTCGTAACCGATGAGTTTCCGTCCGAAACACCGAAACTTCGGAAGAAACTGTCCGTTTTGTACGCGAAGTGCATCCTGCTTTTGCCGTAACCATCTCAACTTTTTAGCAACATGCTGTGTGGGTGAAATGGTGATACCATGCCAACTTTCAACTTTTTCAGACTTCATTTGAAGTGCTTTTCAATTTCAGGGTCATTTAGCTCAAAAAAATCAGTAAATGCATGAAAAATATCAAATGAAGTCAGATAGGGTTGAAAATTGATGATGTGGCTTTGAATGGTGCATTTTGAACACACAAAAAGCTTGGAGTTCAAATAAGTTAAAGAAAATTAAAAGACTTTTGTAACCGATGAGTTTCCATCCGAAACCCCGATATTTCGAAAGAGACTGTCCGTTTTGACGCGAAGTGCATCCTGCTTTTGTCGTAACCCTCTCTCTTTTGAACACATGCTATGTGGGTGAAATGATGATACCATGCCAACTTTCAACCTTTTCACACTTTATTTGAAGTGCTTTTCAATTTCAGGGTCATTTAGCTCAAAAAAATCGGTAAGTGCTTGAAAAATATCAAATGAAGTCAGAAAGGGTTGAAAATTGATGATGTGGCTTTGAATCGTGCATTTTGAACACACAAAAAGCCTGGAGTTCAAATAAGTCGAAGAAAATGAAATGCCTTTCGTAACCGATGAGTTTCCGTGCGAAACTCCGATACTTCAAAAGAGACTGTCCGTTTTGTACACGAAGTGCATCCTGCTTTTGTTGTAACCCTCTCAACTTTTTAGCACATGCTATGTGGCTGAAATGATGATACCATGCCAACTTTCAACTTTTTCAGACTTCATTTGAAGTGCTTTTCAATTTCAGGGTCATTTAGCTCAAAAAAATCAGTAAATGCATGAAAAATATCAAATGAAGTCAGATAGGGTTGAAAATTGATGATGTGGCTTTGAATCGTGCATTTTGAACACACAAAAAGCCTGGAGTTCAAATAAGTTAAAGAAAATTAAAAGACTTTTGTAACCGATGAGTTTCCATCCGAAACCCCGATATTTCGAAAGAGACTGTCCGTTTTGACGCAAAGTGCATCCTGCTTTTGTCGTAACCCTCTCTCTTTTGAACACATGCTATGTGGGTGAAATGATGATACCATGCCAACTTTCAACCTTTTCACACTTTATTTGAAGTGCTTTTCAATTTCAGGGTCATTTAGCTCAAAAA
Organism: Hordeum marinum; assembly: GCA_022496015.1. Taxonomy (NCBI): domain Eukaryota; kingdom Viridiplantae; phylum Streptophyta; class Magnoliopsida; order Poales; family Poaceae; genus Hordeum; species Hordeum marinum. The sequence goes on from CM039678.1 coordinate 562,618,305, forward strand.
AAATCGGTAAGTGCTTGAAAAATATCAAATGAAGTCAGAAAGGGTTGAAAATTGATGATGTGGCTTTGAATCGTGCATTTTGAACACACAAAAAGCCTGGAGTTCAAATAAGTCGAAGAAAATGAAATGCCTTTCGTAACCGATGAGTTTCCGTGCGAAACTCCGATACTTCAAAAGAGACTGTCCGTTTTGTACACGAAGTGCATCCTGCTTTTGTTGTAACCCTCTCAACTTTTTAGCACATGCTATGTGGCTGAAATGATGATACCATGCCAACTTTCAACTTTTTCAGACTTCATTTGAAGTGCTTTTCAATTTCAGGGTCATTTAGCTCAAAAAAATCAGTAAATGCATGAAAAATATCAAATGAAGTCACAAAGGGTTGAAAATTGATGATGTGGCTTTGAATGGTGCATTTTGAACACACGAAAATCTTGGAGTTAAAATAAGTCCAAGGAAATGAAATGCCTTTCGTAACCGATGAGTTTCCGTCCGAAACTCCGATAGTTCGAAAGAGACTATCCGTTTTGTACGTGAAGTGCATCCTGCTTTTGTCGTAACCCTCTCAACTTTTGAACCCATGCTATGTGGGTGAAATGATGATACCATGCCAACTTTCAACCTTTTCAGACTTGATTTGAAGTGCTTTTCAATTTTAGGGTCATTTATCCCAAAAAATCAGTAAATGCATGAAAAATATCAAATGAAGTCAGATAGGGTTGAAAATTGATGATGTGGGTTTGAATGGTGCATTTTGAACACACAAAAAGCCTGGAGTTCAAATAAGTTCAAGAAAATGAAATGCCTTTTGTAACCGATGAGTTTCCGTCCGAAACCCCGATACTTCGAAAGAGACTGTCCGTTTTATACGCGAAGTGCATCCTGATTTTGTCGTAATCCTCTCAACTTTTGAACACATGCTATGTGGGTGAAATGATGATACCATGCCAACTTTCAACCTTTTCAGACTTGATTTGACTTGCTTTTCAATTTCAGGATCATTTAGCTCAAAAAAATCAGTAAATGCATGAAAAATATCAAATGAAGTCAGATAGGGTTGAAAATTGATGATGTGGCTTTGAATGGTGCATTTTGAACACACAAAAAGCGTGGAGTTCAAATAACTTAAAAAAAATTAAAAGACTTTTGTAACCGATGAGTTTCCATCCGAAACCCCGATACTTCGAAAGAGACTGTCCGTTTTGACGCGAAGTGATTCCTGCTTTTGTCGTAACACTCTCTCATTTGAACACATGCTATGTGGGTGAAATGATGATACCATGCCAACTTTCAACCTTTTGAGACTTCATTTGAAGTGCTTTTCAATTTCAGGGTCATTTAGCTCCAAAAAAATCGGTAAATGCTTGAAAAATATCAAATGAAGTCAGAAAGGGTTGAAAATTGATGATGTGGCTTTCAATCGTGCATTTTGAACACACAAAAAGCCTGGAGTTCAAATAAGTCCAAGAAAATGAAATGCCTTTCGTAACCGATGAGTTTCCTTCCGAAACTCCGATACTTCAAAAGAGACTGTCCGTTTTGTACACGAAGTGCATCCTGCATTTGTTTTAACCCTCTCAACTTTTTAGCAGATGCTATGTGGGTCAAATGATGATACCATGCCAACTTTCAACTTTTTCAGACTTCATTTGAAGTGCTTTTCAATTTCAGGGTCATTTAGCTGAAAAAATCAGTAAATGCATGAACCATATCAAATGAAGTCAGAAAGGGTTGAAAATTGATGATGTGGCTTTGAATGGTGCATTTTGAACACACGAAAAGTGTGGAGTTAAAATAAGTTAAAGAAAATGAAATGCCTTTTGTAACCGACAAGTTTCCGTCCGAAACCACGATAATTCGAAAGAGACTGTCCGTTTTGTACGCGAAGTACATCCTGCTTTTGTCGTAACCCTCTCAACTTTTCAACACATGCTATGTGGGTGAAATGATGATACCATGCCAACTTTCAACCTTTTGAGACTTCATTTGTAGTGCTTTTCAATTTCAGGGTCATTTAGCTAAAAAAAAATCAGTAAATGCATGAAAAATATCAAATGAAGTCAGAAAGGGTTGGAAATTGATGATGTGGCTTTGAATGGAGCATTTTGAACACACAAAAATCCTGGAGTTCAAATAAGTCCAAGAAAATGAAATGCCTTTCGTAACCGATGAGTTTCCGTCCGAAACTCCGATACTTCAAAAGAGACTGTCCGTTTTGTACGCGAAGTGCATCCTGCTTTTGTCGTAACCCTCTCAACTTTTTAGCACATGCTATGTGGGTGAAATGATGATACCAAGCCAACTTTCAACTTTTTCAGACTTCATTTGAAGTGCTTTTCAATTTCAGGGTCATTTAGCTCAAAAAAAAATCAGTAAATGCATTGAAAATATCAAATGAAGTCAGATAGGGTTGAAAATTGATGATGTGGCTTTGAATGGTGCATTTTGAACACACAAAAAGCCTGGAGTTCAAATAAGTTAAAGAAAATGAAATGCCTTTCGTAACCGATGAGTTTCCGTCCGAAACACCGAAACTTCGGAAGAGACTGTCCGTTTTGTACGCGAAGTGCATCCTGCTTTTGTCGTAACCATCTCAACTTTTTAGCAACATGCTGTGTGGGTGAAATGGTGATACCATGCCAACTTTCAAGTTTTTCAGACTTCATTTGAAGTGCTTTTCAATTTCAGGGTCATTTAGCTCAAAAAAAATCAGTAAATGCATGAAAAATATCAAATGAAGTCAGATAGGGTTGAAAATTGATGATGTGGCTTTGAATGGTGCATTTTGAACACACAAAAATCCTGGAGTTCAAATAAGTTAAAGAAAATTAAAAGACTTTTGTAACCGATGAGTTTCCATCCGAAACCCCGATATTTCGAAAGAGACTGTCCGTTTTGACGCGAAGTGCATCCTGCTTTTGTCGTAACCCTCTCTCTTTTGAACACATGCTATGTGGGTGAAATGATGATACCATGCCAACTTTCAACCTTTTGAGACTTTATTTGAAGTGCTTTTCAATTTCAGGGTCATTTAGCTCAAAAAAATCGGTAAATGCTTGAAAAATATCAAATGAAGTCAGAAAGGGTTGAAAATTGATGATGTGGCTTTGAATCGTGCATTTTGAACACACAAAAAGCCTGGAGTTCAAATAAGTCGAAGAAAATGAAATGCCTTTCGTAACCGATGAGTTTCCGTGCGAAACTCCGATACTTCAAAAGAGACTGTCCGTTTTGTACACGAAGTGCATCCTGCTTTTGTTGTAACCCTCTCAACTTTTTAGCACATGCTATGTGGGTGAAATGGTGATACCATGCCAACTTTCAACTTTTTCAGACTTCATTTGAAGTGCTTTTCAATTTCAGGGTCATTTAGCTCAAAAAAATCAGTAAATGCATGAAAAATATCAAATGAAGTCACAAAGGGTTGAAAATTGATGATGTGGCTTTGAATGGTGCATTTTGAACACACGAAAATCCTGGAGTTAAAATAAGTCCAAGGAAATGAAATGCCTTTCGTAACCGATGAGTTTCCGTCCGAAACTCCGATACTTCGAAAGAGACTATCCGTTTTGTACGTGAAGTGCATCCTGCTTTTGTCGTAACCCTCTCAACTTTTGAACACATGCTATGTGGGTGAAATGATGATACCATGCCAACTTTCAACCTTTTCAGACTTGATTTGAAGTGCTTTTCAATTTCAGGATCATTTAGCTCAAAAAAATCAGTAAATGCATGAAAAATATCAAATGAAGTCAGATAGGGTTGACAATTGATGATGTGGCTTTGAATGGTGCATTTTGAACACACAAAAAGCCTGGAGTTCAAATAACTTAAAGAAAATTAAAAGACTTTTGTAACCGATGAGTTTCCATCCGAAACCCCGATACTTCGAAAGAGACTGTCCGTTTTGACGCGAAGTGCATCCTGCTTTTGTCGTAACCCTCTCTCATTTGAACACATGCTATGTGGGTGAAATGATGATACCATGCCAACTTTCAACCTTTTGAGACTTCATTTGAAGTGCTTTTCAATTTCAGGGTCATTTAGCTCCAAAAAAATCGGTAAATGCTTGAAAAATATCAAATGAAGTCAGAAAGGGTTGAAAATTGATGATGTGGCTTTCGATCGTGCATTTTGAACACACAAAAAGCCTGGAGTTCAAATAAGTCCAAGAAAATGAAATGCCTTTCGTAACCGATGAGTTTCCGTCCGAAACTTCGTTACTTCAAAAGAGACTGTCCGTTTTGTACACGAAGTGCATCCTGCATTTGTTTTAACCCTCTCAACTTTTTAGCAGATGCTATGTGGGTGAAATGATGATACCATGCCAACTTTCAACTTTTTCAGACTTCATTTGAAGTGCTTTTCAATTTCAGGGTCATTTAGCTCAAAAAATCAGTAAATGCATAAAACATATCAAATGAAGTCAGAAAGGGTTGAAAATTGATGATGCGGCTTTGAATGGTGCATTTTGAACACACGAAAAGCTTGGAGTTAAAATAAGTTAAACAAAATGAAATGCCTTTTGTAACCGACAAGTTTCCGTCCGAAACCACGATAGTTCGAAAGAAACTGTCCTTTTGTACGCGAAGTGCATCCTACTTTTGTCGTAACCCTCTCAACTTTTCAACACATTGTATGTGGATGAAATGATGATACCATGCCAACTTTCAACCTTTTGAGACTTCATTTGAAGTGCTTTTCAATTTCAGGGTCATTTAGCTCAAAAAAAACTCAGTAAATGCATGAAAAATATCAAATGAAGTCAGAAAGGGTTGGAAATTGATGATGTGGCTTTGAATGGTGCATTTTGAACACACAAAAATCCTAGAGTTCAAATAAGTCCAAGAAAATGAAATGCCTTTCGTAACCGATGAGTTTCCGTCCGAAACTCCGATACTTCGAAAGAGACTGTCCGTTTTGTACGCGAAGTGCATCCTGCTTTTGTCGTAACCCTCTCAACTTTTTAGCACATGCTATGTGGGTGAAATGATGAAACCAAGCCAACTTTCAACTTTTTCAGAGTTCATTTGAAGTGCTTTTCAATTTCAGGGTCATTTAGCTCAAAAAAAATCAGTAAATGCATGAAAAATATCAAATGAAGTCAGATAGGGTTGAAAATTGATGATGTGGCTTTGAATGGTGCATTTTGAACACACAAAAAGCCTGGAGTTCAAATAAGTTAAAGAAAATGAAATGCCTTTCGTAACCGATGAGTTTCCGTCCGAAACACCGAAACTTCGGAAGAGACTGTCCGTTTTGTACGCGAAGTGCATCCTGCTTTTGTCGTAACCATCTCAACTTTTTAGCAACATGCTGTGTGGGTGAAATGGTGATACCATGCCAACTTTCAACTTTTTCAGACTTCATTTGAAGTGCTTTTCAATTTCAGGGTCATTTAGCTCAAAAAAAATCAGTAAATGCATGAAATATATCAAATGAAGTCAGATAGGGTTGAAAATTGATGATGTGACTTTGAATGGTGCATTTTGAACACACAAAAAGCCTGGAGTTCAAATAAGTTAAAGAAAATTAAAAGACTTTTGTAACCGATGAGTTTCCATCCGAAACCCCGATATTTCGAAAGAGACTGTCCGTTTTGACGCGAAGTGCATCCTGCTTTTGTCGTAACCCTCTCTCTTTTGAACACATGATATGTGGGTGAAATGATGATACCATGCCAACTTTCAACCTTTTGAGACTTCATTTGAAGTGCTTTTCAATTTCAGGGTCATTTAGCTCAAAAAAAATCGGTAAATGCTTGAAAAATATCAAATGAAGTCAGAAAGGGTTGAAAATTGATGATGTGGCTTTGAATCGTGCATTTTGAACACACAAAAAGCCTGGAGTTCAAATAAGTTGAAGAAAATGAAATGCCTTTCGTAACCGATGAGTTTCCGTGCGAAACTCCGATACTTCAAAAGAGACTGTCCGTTTTGTACACGAAGTGCATCCTGCTTTTGTTGTAACCCTCTCAACTTTTTAGCACATGCTATGTGGGTGAAATGATGATACCATGCCAACTTTCAACTTTTTCAGACTTCATTTGAAGTGCTTTTCAATTTCAGGGTCATTTAGCTCAAAAAAATCAGTAAATGCATGAAAAATATCAAATGAAGTCACAAAGGGTTGAAAATTGATGATGTGGCTTTGAATGGTGCATTTTGAACACACGAAAAGCCTGGAGTTAAAGTAAGTTAAAGAAAATGAAATGCCTCTTGTAACCGACGAGTTTCCGTCCGAAACCCCGCTAGTTCGAAAGAGACGGTCCGTTTTGTACGCGAAGTGCATCATGCTTTTTTCGTAACCCTCTCAACTTTTGAACACATGCTATGTGGGTGAAATTATGATACCATGCCAACTTTCAACCTTTTGAGACTTCATTTGAAGTGCTTTTCAATTTCAGGGTCATTTAGCTCAAAAAAAACTCAGTAAATGCATGGAAAATATCAAATGAAGTCAGAAAGGGTTGAAAATTGATGATGTGGCTTTGAATGGTGCATTTTGAACACACAAAAATCCTGGAGTTCAAATAAGTCCAAGGAAATGAAATGCCTTTCGTAACCGATGAGTTTCCATCCGAAACTCCGATACTTCGAAAGAGACTATCCGTTTTGTACGTCAAGTGCATCCTGCTTTTGTCGTAAGCCTCTCAACTTTTGAACACATGCTATGTGGGTGAAATGATGATACCTTGCCAACTTTCAACCTTTTCAGACTTGATTTGAAGTGCTTTTCAATTTTAGGGTCATTTAGCTCAAAAAATCAGTAAATGCATGAAAAATATCAAATGAAGTCAGATAGGGTTGAAAATTGATGATGTGGCTTTGAATGGTGCATTTTGAACACACCAAAAGCCTGGAGTTCAAATAAGTTAAAGAAAATTAAAAGACTTTTGTAACCGATGAGTTTCCATCCGAAACCCCGATACTTCGAAAGAGACTGTCCGTTTTGACGCGAAGTGCATCCTGCTTTTGTCGTAACCCTCTCTCATTTGAACACATGCTATGTGGGTGAATTGATGATACCATGCCAACTTTCAACCTTTTGAGACTTCATTTGAAGTGCTTTTCAATTTCAGGGTCATTTAGCTCCAAAAAAAAATCGGTAAATGCTTGAAAAATATCAAATGAAGTCAGAAAGGGTTGAAAATTGATGATGTGGCTTTGAATCGTGCATTTTGAACACACAAAAAGCCTGGAGTTCAAATAAGTCCAAGAAAATGAAATGCCTTTCGTAACCGATGAGTTTCCATGCGAAACTCCGATACTTCAAAAGAGACTGTCCGTTTTGTACACGAAGTGCATCCTGCTTTTGTTGTAACCCTCTCAACTTTTTAGCAGATGCTATGTGGGTGAAATGATGATACCATGCCAACTTTCAACTTTTTCAGACTTCATTTGAAGTGCTTTTCAATTTCAGGGTCATTTAGCTCAAAAAAATCAGTAAATGCATGAAAAATATCAAATGAAGTCACAAAGGGTTGAAAATTGATGATGTGGCTTTGAATGGTGCATTTTGAACACACGAAAAGCCTGGAGTTAAAGTAAGTTAAAGAAAATGAAATGCCTCTTGTAACCGACGAGTTTCCGTCCGAAACCCCGCTAGTTCGAAAGAGACGGTCCGTTTTGTACGCAAAGTGCATCATGCTTTTTTCGTAACCCTCTCAACTTTTGAACACATGCTATGTGGGTGAAATTATGATACCATGCCAACTTTCAACCTTTTGAGACTTCATTTGAAGTGCTTTTCAATTTCAGGGTCATTTAGCTCAAAAAAAACTCAGTAAATGCATGGAAAATATCAAATGAAGTCAGAAAGGGTTGAAAATTGATGATGTGGCTTTGAATGGTGCATTTTGAACACACAAAAATCCTGGAGTTCAAATAAGTCCAAGGAAATGAAATGCCTTTCGTAACCGATGAGTTTCCATCCGAAACTCCGATACTTCGAAAGAGACTATCCGTTTTGTACGTGAAGTGCATCCTGCTTTTGTCGTAAGCCTCTCAACTTTTGAACACATGCTATGTGGGTGAAATGATGATACCTTGCCAACTTTCAACCTTTTGAGACTTCATTTGAAGTGCTTTTCAATTTCAGGGTCATTTAGCTCCAAAAAAAAATCGGTAAATGCTTGAAAAATATCAAATGAAGTCAGAAAGGGTTGAAAATTGATGATGTGGCTTTGAATCGTGCATTTTGAACACACAAAAAGCCTGGAGTTCAAATAAGTCCAAGAAAATGAAATGCCTTTCGTAACCGATGAGTTTCCATGCGAAACTCCGATACTTCAAAAGAGACTGTCCGTTTTGTACACGAAGTGCATCCTGCTTTTGTTGTAACCCTCTCAACTTTTTAGCAGATGCTATGTGGGTGAAATGATGATACCATGCCAACTTTCAACTTTTTCAGACTTCATTTGAAGTGCTTTTCAATTTCAGGGTCATTTAGCTCAAAAAAATCAGTAAATGCATGAAAAATATCAAATGAAGTCACAAAGGGTTGAAAATTGATGATGTGGCTTTGAATGGTGCATTTTGAACACACGAAAAGCCTGGAGTTCAAATAAGTTAAAGAAAATGAAATGCCTTTCGTAACCGATGAGTTTCCGTCCGAAACACCAAAACTTCGGAAGAAACTGTCCGTTTTGTACGCGATGTGCATCCTGCTTTTGTCGTAACCATCTCAACTTTTTAGCAACATGCTATGTGGGTGAAATGGTGATACCATGCCAACTTTCAACTTATTCAGACTTCATTTGAAGTGCTTGTCAATTTCAGGGTGATTTAGCTCAAAAAAAATCAGTAAATGCATGAAAAATATCAAATGAAGTCAGATAGGGTTAAAAATTGATGATGTGGCTTTGAATGGTGCATTTTGAACACACAAAAAGCCTGGAGTTCAAATAAGTTAAAGAAAATTAAAAGACTTTTGTAACCGATGAGTTTCCATCCGAAACCCCGATACTTCGAAAGAGACTGTCCGTTTTGACGTGAAGTGCATCCTGCTTTTGTCGTAACCCTCTCTCTTTTGAACACATGCTATGTGGGTGAAATGATGATACCATGCCAACTTTTAACCTTTTCAGACTTCATTGGAAGTGCTTTTCAATTTCAGGGTCATTTAGCTCAAAAAAAATCGGTAAATGCTTGAAAAATATCAACTGAAGTCAGAAAGGGTTGAAAATTGATGATTTGGCTTTGAATCGTGCATTTTGAACACACAAAAAGCATGGAGTTCAAATAAGTCGAAGAAAATGAAATGCCTTTCGTAACCGATGAGTTTCCGTCCGAAACTCCGATACTTCAAAAGAGACTATCCGTTTTGTACACGAAGTGCATCCTGCTTTTGTTGTAACCCTCTCAACTTTTTAGCACATGCTATGTGGGTGAAATGATGATACCATGCCAACTTTCAACTTTTTCAGACTTCATTTGAAGTGCTTTTAAATTTCAGGGTCATTTAGCTCAAAAAAATCAGTAAATGCGTGAAAAATATCAAATGAAGTCAGAAAGGGTTGAAAATTCATGATGTGGCTTTGAATGGTGCATTTTGAACACACAAAAAGCCTGGAGTTAAAATAAGTTAAAGAAAATGAAATGCCTCTTGTAACCGACGAGTTTCCGTCCGAAACCCCGCTAGTTCGAAAGAGACTGTCCGTTTTGTACGCGAAGTGCATCCTGCTTTTGTCGTAACCCTCTCAACTTTTGAACACATGCTATGTGGGTGAAATGATGATACCATGCCAACTTTCAACCTTTTGAGACTTCATTTGAAGTGCTTTTCAATTTCAGGGTCATTTAGCTCAAAAAAACTCAGTAAATGCATGGAAAATATCAAATGAAGTCAGAAAGGGTTGAAAATTGATGATGTGGCTTTGAATGGTGCATTTTGAACACACAAAAATCCTGGAGTTCAAATAAGTCCAAGTTAATGAAATGCCTTTCATAACCGATGAGTTTCCGTCCGAAACTCCGATACTTCGAAGGAGACTGTCCGTTTTGTACGCGAAGTGCATCCTGCTTTTGTCGTAACCCTCTCAACTTTTTAGCACATGCTATGTGGGTGAAATGATGATACCAAGCCAAATTTCAACTTTTTCAGACTAAATTTGAAGTGCTTTTCAATTTCAGGGTCATTTAGCTCAAAAAAATTCAGTAAATGCATGCAAAATATCAAATGGAGTCAGATAGGGTTGCAAATTGATGATGTGGATTTGAATGGTGCATTTTGAACACACAAAAAGCCTGGAGTTAAAATAAGTTAAAGAAAATGAAATGCCTCTTGTAACCGATGAGTTTCCGTCCGAAACTCCGATACTTCGAAGGAGACTGTCCGTTTTGTACGTGAAGTGCATCCTGCTTTTGTCGTAACCCTCTCAACTTTTGAACACATGCTATGTGGGTGAAATGATGATACCATGCCAACTTTCAACCTTTTGAGACTTCATTTGAAGTGCTTTTCAATTTCAGGGTCATTTAGCTCAAAAAAAACTCAGTAAATGCATGGAAAATATCAAATGAAGTCAGAAAGGGTTGAAAATTGATGATGTGGCTTTGAATGGTGCATTTTGAACACACAAAAATCCTGGAGTTCAAATAAGTCCAAGGAAATGAAATGCCTTTCGTAACCGATGAGTTTCCATCCGAAACTCCGATACTTCGAAAGAGACTATCCGTTTTGTACGTGAAGTGCATCCTGCTTTTGTCGTAAGCCTCTCAACTTTTGAACACATGCTATGTGGGTGAAATGATGATACCTTGCCAACTTTCAACCTTTTGAGACTTCATTTGAAGTGCTTTTCAATTTCAGGGTCATTTAGCTCCAAAAAAAAATCGGTAAATGCTTGAAAAATATCAAATGAAGTCAGAAAGGGTTGAAAATTGATGATGTGGCTTTGAATCGTGCATTTTGAACACACAAAAAGCCTGGAGTTCAAATAAGTCCAAGAAAATGAAATGCCTTTCGTAACCGATGAGTTTCCATGCGAAACTCCGATACTTCAAAAGAGACTGTCCGTTTTGTACACGAAGTGCATCCTGCTTTTGTTGTAACCCTCTCAACTTTTTAGCAGATGCTATGTGGGTGAAATGATGATACCATGCCAACTTTCAACTTTTTCAGACTTCATTTGAAGTGCTTTTCAATTTCAGGGTCATTTAGCTCAAAAAAATCAGTAAATGCATGAAAAATATCAAATGAAGTCACAAAGGGTTGAAAATTGATGATGTGGCTTTGAATGGTGCATTTTGAACACACGAAAAGCCTGGAGTTCAAATAAGTTAAAGAAAATGAAATGCCTTTCGTAACCGATGAGTTTCCGTCCGAAACACCAAAACTTCGGAAGAAACTGTCCGTTTTGTACGCGATGTGCATCCTGCTTTTGTCGTAACCATCTCAACTTTTTAGCAACATGCTATGTGGGTGAAATGGTGATACCATGCCAACTTTCAACTTATTCAGACTTCATTTGAAGTGCTTGTCAATTTCAGGGTGATTTAGCTCAAAAAAAATCAGTAAATGCATGAAAAATATCAAATGAAGTCAGATAGGGTTAAAAATTGATGATGTGGCTTTGAATGGTGCATTTTGAACACACAAAAAGCCTGGAGTTCAAATAAGTTAAAGAAAATTAAAAGACTTTTGTAACCGATGAGTTTCCATCCGAAACCCCGATACTTCGAAAGAGACTGTCCGTTTTGACGTGAAGTGCATCCTGCTTTTGTCGTAACCCTCTCTCTTTTGAACACATGCTATGTGGGTGAAATGATGATACCATGCCAACTTTTAACCTTTTCAGACTTCATTGGAAGTGCTTTTCAATTTCAGGGTCATTTAGCTCAAAAAAAAATCGGTAAATGCTTGAAAAATATCAACTGAAGTCAGAAAGGGTTGAAAATTGATGATTTGGCTTTGAATCGTGCATTTTGAACACACAAAAAGCATGGAGTTCAAATAAGTCGAAGAAAATGAAATGCCTTTCGTAACCGATGAGTTTCCGTCCGAAACTCCGATACTTCAAAAGAGACTATCCGTTTTGTACACGAAGTGCATCCTGCTTTTGTTGTAACCCTCTCAACTTTTTAGCACATGCTATGTGGGTGAAATGATGATACCATGCCAACTTTCAACTTTTTCAGACTTCATTTGAAGTGCTTTTAAATTTCAGGGTCATTTAGCTCAAAAAAATCAGTAAATGCGTGAAAAATATCAAATGAAGTCAGAAAGGGTTGAAAATTCATGATGTGGCTTTGAATGGTGCATTTTGAACACACAAAAAGCCTGGAGTTAAAATAAGTTAAAGAAAATGAAATGCCTCTTGTAACCGACGAGTTTCCGTCCGAAACCCCGCTAGTTCGAAAGAGACTGTCCGTTTTGTACGCGAAGTGCATCCTGCTTTTGTCGTAACCCTCTCAACTTTTGAACACATGCTATGTGGGTGAAATGATGATACCATGCCAACTTTCAACCTTTTGAGACTTCATTTGAAGTGCTTTTCAATTTCAGGGTCATTTAGCTCAAAAAAACTCAGTAAATGCATGGAAAATATCAAATGAAGTCAGAAAGGGTTGAAAATTGATGATGTGGCTTTGAATGGTGCATTTTGAACACACAAAAATCCTGGAGTTCAAATAAGTCCAAGTTAATGAAATGCCTTTCATAACCGATGAGTTTCCGTCCGAAACTCCGATACTTCGAAGGAGACTGTCCGTTTTGTACGCGAAGTGCATCCTGCTTTTGTCGTAACCCTCTCAACTTTTTAGCACATGCTATGTGGGTGAAATGATGATACCAAGCCAAATTTCAACTTTTTCAGACTAAATTTGAAGTGCTTTTCAATTTCAGGGTCATTTAGCTCAAAAAAATTCAGTAAATGCATGCAAAATATCAAATGGAGTCAGATAGGGTTGCAAATTGATGATGTGGATTTGAATGGTGCATTTTGAACACACAAAAAGCCTGGAGTTAAAATAAGTTAAAGAAAATGAAATGCCTCTTGTAACCGATGAGTTTCCGTCCGAAACTCCGATACTTCGAAGGAGACTGTCCGTTTTGTACGTGAAGTGCATCCTGCTTTTGTCGTAACCCTCTCAACTTTTGAACACATGCTATGTGGGTGAAATGATGATACCATGCCAACTTTCAACCTTTTGAGACTTCATTTGAAGTGCTTTTCAATTTCAGGGTCATTTAGCTCAAAAAAAATCAGTAAATGCATGCAAAATATCAAATGGAGTCAGATAGGGTTGAAAAATGATGATGTGGCTTTGAATGGTGCATTTTGGACACACGAAAAGCCTGGATTTCAAATAAGTTAAAGAAAATGAAATGCCTTTTGTAACCGATGAGTTTCCGTCCGAAACACCGAAACTTCGAAAGAGACTATCCGTTTTGTACGCGAAGTGCATCCTGCTTTTGTCGTAACCATCTCGACTTTTTAGCAACATGCTATGTGGGTGAAATGGTGATACCATGCCAACTTTCAACCTTTTGAGAATTCATTTGAAGTGCTTTTGAATTTCAGGGTCATTTAGCTTAAAAAAATCAGTAAATGCGTGAAAAATATCAAATGAAGTCAGAAAGGGTTGAAAATTGATGATGTGGCTTTGAATGGTGCATTTTGAACACACAAAAATCCTGGAGTTGAAATAAGTTAAAGAAAATGAAATGCCTCTTGTAACTGACGAGTTTCCGTCCGAAACCCCGCTAGTTCGAAAGAGACTGTCCGTTTTGTACGCGAAGTGCATCCTGCTTTTTTCGTAACCCTCTCAACTTTTGAACACATGCTATGTGGGTGAAATGATGATACCATGCCAACTTTCAACCTTTTGAGACTTCATTTGAAGTGCTTTTCAATTTCAGGGTCATTTAGCTCCAAAAAAACTCAGTAAATGCATGGATAATATCAAATGAAGTCAGAAAGGGTTGAAAATTGATGATGTGGCTTTGAATGGTGCATTTTGAACACACAAAAATCCTGGAGTTCAAATAAGTCCAAGGAAATGAAATGCCTTTCATAACCGATGAGTTTCCGTCCGAAACTCCGATACTTCGAAGGAGGCTGTCTGTTTTGTACGCGAAGTGCATCCTGCTTTTGTCGTAACCCTCTCAACTTTTTAGCACATGCTATGTGGGTGAAATGATGATACCAAGCCAACTTTCAACTTTTTCAGACTTCATTTGAAGTGCTTTTCAATTTCAGGGTCATTTAGCTCAAAAAAAATCAGTAAATGCATGCAAAATATCAAATGGAGTCAGATAGGGTTGAAAATTGATGATGTGGCTTTGAATGGTGCATTTTGGACACACAAAAATCCTGGATTTCAAATAAGTTAAAGAAAATGAAATGCCTTTTGTAACCGATGAGTTTCCGTCCGAAACACCGAAACTTCGAAAGAGACTATCCGTTTTGTACGCGAAGTGCATCCTGCTTTTGTCGTAACCATCTCGACTTTTTAGGAACATGCTATGTGGGTGAAATGGTGATACCATGCCAACTTTCAACCTTTTGAGAATTCATTTGAAGTGCTTTTCAATTTCAGGGTCATTTAGCTCAAAAAAATTATTAAATGCATGAAAATTATCAAATAAGTCAGAAAGGGTTGAAAATTGATGATGTCGCTTTTAATGGTGCATTTTGAACACACAAAAAGCCTGGAGTTCAAATAAGTTACAGAAAATGAAATGCCTTTTGTAACCGATGAGTTTCCGTCCGAAACCCCGATACTTCGAAAGAGACTGTCCGTTTTGTACCCGAAGTGCATCCTGCTTTGGTCGTAACCCTCTTAACTTTTTAACACATGCTATGTGGGTGAAATGATGATACCATGCCAACTTTCAACCTTTTCAGACTTCATTTGAAGTGCTTTTCAATTTAAGGTTAATTTAGCTCAAAAAATCAGTAAATGCATGAAAAATATCAAATGAAGTCAGATAGGGTTGAAAATTGATGATGTGGCTTTGAATGCTGCATTTTGAACACAGAAAAAGCTTGGATTTCCAATAAATTAATGAAAATGAAATGCCTCTTGTAACCGATGAGTTTCCGTCCGAAACCCCGATACTTCGAAAGAGACTGTCCGTTTTGTACGTGACGTGCATCCTGCTTTTGTCGTAAACCTCTAAACTTTTGAACTCATGCTATGTGGGTGAAATGATGATACCATGCCAACTTTCAACATTTTCAGACTTCATTGGAAGTGCTTTTCAATTTCAGGGTCATTTAGCTCAAAAGAATCAGTAAATGCATGAAAAATATCAAATGAACTCAGAAAGGGTTGAAAATTGATAATGTGGCTTTGAATAGTGCATTTTGAACACACAAAAAGCCTGGAGTTCAAATAACTTTAAGAAAATGAAATGCCTTTTCTAACCGATGAGTTTCCGTGCGAAACCCCGATAATACGAAAGAGACTATCCGTTTTGTACACGAAATGCATCCTGCTTTCGTCGTAACCCTCTCAACTTTTAACACATGCTATGTGGGAGAAATTATGATACCATGCCAACTTTCAACTTTTTCAGACTTGATTTCAAGTGCTTTTGAATTTCAGGGTCATTTAGCTAAAAAAATTAGTAAATGCATGAAAAATATCAAAGGAAGTCAGATAGGGTTGAAAATTGATGATGTGGCTTTGAATGGTGCATTTTGAACACACAAAAATCCTGGAGTTCAAATAAGTTAAAGAAAATGAAAAGCCTTTTGTAACCGATGAGTTTCCGTACGAAACACCGATATTTTGAAAGAGACTGTCCGTTTTATACGCGAAGTGCATCCTGCTTTTGCCGTAACGCTCTTAACTTTTTCGCAGATGCTATGCAGGTGAAATGATGATACCATGCCAACTTTCAACGTTTTCAGACTTCATTTGAAGCCCTTTTCAATTTCAGGGTCATTTAGCTAAAAAAAACAGTAAATGCATGAAAAATATCAAATGAAGTCAGAAAGGGTTGAAAATTGATGATGTGTCTTTTAACGGTGCATTTTGAACACACAAAAAGTCTGGTGTTCAAATAAGTGCAAGAAAATGAAATGCCTTTCGTAACCGATGAGTTTCCATCCGAAACTCCGAAACTTCGAAAGAGACTGTCCGTTTTGTACGTGAAGTGCATCCTGCTTTTGTCGTAACCCTCTCAACTTTTTAACACATGCTATGTGGGTGAAATGATGATACCATGCCAACTTTCAACCTTTTCAGACTTAATTTCAAGTGCTTTTCAATTTCAGGGTCATTTAGCTCAAAAAAATCAATAATGCATGAAAAATATCAAATGAAGTCAGATCGGGTTGAAAATTGAAGATGTGGGTTTGAATGGTGCATTTTCAACACACAAAAAGCCTGGAGTTCAATAAGTTACAGAAAATGAAATGCCTTTTGTAACCGATGAGTTTCCGTCCGAAACCCCGATACTTCGAAAGAGACTGTCCGTTTTGTACGCGAAGTGCATCCTGCTTTTGTCGTAACCCTCTCAACTTTTGAACACATGCTATGTGGGTGAAATGATGATACCATGCCAACTTTCAACCTTTTCAGACTTGATTTGAAGTGCTTTTCAATTTCTGGGTCATTTAGCTCAAAAAAATCAGTAAATGCAGGAAAAATATCAAATGAAGTCAGAAAGGGTTGAAAATTGATAATGTGGCTTTGAATAGTGCATTTTGAACACACAAAAAGCCTGGAGTTCAAATAAGTTTAAGAAATTGAAATGCCTTTTCTAACCGATGAGTTTCCGTGCGAAACCCCGATAATACGAAAGAGACTATCCGTTTTGTACACGAAATGCATCCTGCTTTCGTCGTAACCCTCTCAACTTTTTAACACATGCTATGTGGGTGAAATTATGATACCATGCCAACTTTCAACTTTTTCAGACTTGATTTCAAGTGCTTTTGAATTTCAGGGTCATTTAGCTAAAAAAAATAGTAAATGCATGAAAAATATGAAAGGAAGTCAGATAGGGTTGAAAATTGATGATGTGGCTTTGAATGGTGCATTTTGAACATCACAAAAATCCTGGAGTTCAAATAAGTTAAAGAAAATGAAATGCCTTTTCAAACCGATGAGTTTCCGTACGAAACACCGATATTTCGAAAGAGACTGTCCGTTTTATACGCGAAGTACATCCTGCTTTTGCCGTAACGCTCTTAACTTTTTCGCACATGCTATGCGGGTGAAATGATGATACCATGCCAACTTTCAACTTTTTCTGACTTAATTTGAAGTGCTTTTCAATTTCAGGGTCATTTAGCTCAAAAAAATTAGTAAATGCATGAAAAATATCAAATCAAGTCAGAAAGGGTTGAAAATTGTTGATGTGGCTTTTAATGGTGCATTTTGAACACACAAAAAGTCTGGAGTTCAAATAAGTCCAAGAAAATGAAATGCCTTTCGTAACCGATGAGTTTCCATCCGAAACTCCGATACTTCGAAAGAGACTGTCCGTTTAGTACGCGAAGTGCATCCTGCTTTTGTCGTAACCCTCTCAACTTTTGAACACATGCTATGTGGGTGAAATGATGATACCATGCGAACTTTCAACCTTTTCAGACTTGATTTGAAGTGCTTTTCAATTTCAGGGTCATTTAGCTCAAAAAAATCAGTAAATGCATGAAAAATATCAAATGAAGTCAGATAGGGTTGAAAGTTGATGATGTGGCTTTGAATGGTGCATTCTGAACACACAAAAACCTGGAGTTAAAATAAGTTAAAGAAAATGAAATGCCTTTTGTAACCGATGAGTTTCCGTCCGAAACCCCGATACTTCGAAAGAGACTGTCCATTTTGGACGCGAAGTGCATCCTGCTTTTGTCGTAACCCTCTCAACTTTTGAACACATGCTATGTGGGTGAAATGATGATACCATGCCAACTTTCAACCTTTTCAGACTTCATTTGAAGTGCTTTTCAATTTCAGGGTCATTTAGCTCAAAAAATCAGTAAATGAATGAAAAATATCAAATGAAGTCAGATAGGGTTGAAAATTGATGATGTGGCTTTGAATGACGCATTTTGAACACACAAAAAGCCTGGAGTTGAAATAAATTAAAGAAAATGAAATGCCTCTTGTAACCGATGAGTTTCCGTCTGAAACCCCGATACTGCGAAAGAGACTGTCCGTTTTGTACGCGAAGTGCATCCTGCTTTTGTCGTAACCCTCTCAACTCTTGAACACATGCTATGTGGGTGAAATGATGATACCATGCCAACTTTCAACCATTTCAGACTTCATTGGAAGTGCTTTTCAATTTCAGGGTCATTTAGCTAAAAAAAATCAGTATATGCATGCAAAATATCAAATGAAGTCAGAAAGGGTGGAAAATTGATGATGTGGCTTTGAATGGTGAATTTTGAACACAAAAAAGCCTGGAGTTCAAGTAAGTTTAAGAAAAATGAAATGCCTGTTCTAACCGATGAGTTTCCGTCCGAAACCCCGATAATACGAAAGAGATTGTCCGTTTTGTACGCGAAGTGCATCCGGCTTTTGTCGTAACCCTCTCAACTTTCGAACACATGCTATGTGGGTGAAATGATGATACCATGCCAACTTTCAACCTTTTCAGACTTCATTTGAAGTGCTTTTCAATTTCAGGGTCATTTAGCTCAAAAAATCAGTAAATGCATGAAAAATATCAAATGAAGTCAGATAGGGTTGAAAATTGATGATGTGGCTTTGAATGCTGCATTTTGAACACAGAAAAAGCCTGGATTTCAAATAAATTAATGAAAATGAAATGCCTCTTGTAACCGATGAGTTTCTGTCTGAAACCCCGATACTTCGAAAGAGAATGTCCATTTTGTACGCGAAGTGCATCCTACTTTTGTCATAACCCTCTCAAGTTTTCAACACATGCTATGTGGGTGAAATGATGATACCATGCCAACTTTCAACCTTTTCAGACTTCATTGGAAGTGCTTTTCTATTTCATGGTCATTTAGCTCAAAAAAAAATCAGTAAATGCATGCAAAATATCAAATGAAGTCAGAAAGGGGGGAAAATTGATGATGTGGCTTTGAATGGTGCATTTTGAACACAGAAAAAGCCTGGAGTTTAAGTAAGTTTAAGAAAAATGAAATGCCTTTTCTAACCGATGAGTTTCCGTCCGAAACCCCGATAATACGAAAGAGACTGTCCGTTTTGTACGCGAAGTGCATCCGGCTTTTGTCGTAACCCTCTCAACTTTTGAACACATGCTATGTGGGTGAAATGATGATACCATGCCAAGTTTCAACCTTTTCAAACTTCATTTGAAGTGCTTTTCAATTTCAGGGTCATTTAGCTCGAAAAATCAGTAAATGCATGAAAAATATCAAATGAAGTCAGATAGGGTTGAAAATTGATGATGTGGCTTTGAATGCTGCATTTTGAACACAGAAAAGCCTGGATTTCAAATAAATTAATGAAAATGAAATGCCTCTTGTAACCGATGAGTTTCCGTCTAAAACCCCGATACTTCGAAAGAGACTGTCCGTTTTGTACGCGAAGTGCATCCTGCTTTTGTCATAACCCTCTCAAGTTTTGAACACATGCTATGTGGGTGGAATGATGATACCATGCCAACTTTCAACCTTTTCAGACTTCATTGGAAGTGCTTTTCAATTTCAGGGTCATTTAGCTAAAAAAAATCAGTAAATGCATGAAAAATATCAAAGGAAGTCAGATAGGGTTGAAAATTGATGATGTGGCTTTGAATGGTGCATTTTGAACACACAAAAATCCTGGAGTTCAAATAAGTTAAAGAAAATGAAATGCCTTTTGTAACTGATGAGTTTCCGTACGAAACCCCGATATTTCGAAAGAGACTGTCCGTTTTATACGCAAAGTGCATCCTGCTTTTGCCATAACGCTCTTAACTTTTTCGCACATGCTATGCGGGTGAAATGATGATACCATGCCAACTTTCAACGTTTTCAGACTTCATTTGAAGTGCTTTTCAATTTCAGGGTGATTTAGCTCAAAAAATTAGTAAATGCATGAAAAATATGAAATGAAGTCAGAAAGGGTTGAAAATTGATGATGTGGCTTTTAATGGTGCATTTTGAACACACAAAAAGTCTGGAGTTCAAATAAGTCCAAGAAAATGAAGTGCCTTTCGTAACCGATGAGTTTCCATCCGAAACTCCGATACTTCGAAAGAGACTGTCCGTTTAGTACACGAAGTGCATCCTGCTTTTGTCGTAACCCTCTCAACTTTTGAACACATGCTATGTGGGTGAAATGATGATACCATGCGAACTGTCAACCTTTTCAGACTTGATTTGAAGTGCTTTTCAATTTCAGGGTCATTTAGCTCAAAAAAATCAGTAAATGCATGAAAAATATCAAATGAAGTCAGATAGGGTTGAAAGTTGATGATGTGGCTTTGAATGGTGCATTCTGAACACACAAAAAGCCTGGAGTTCAAATAAGTTAAAGAAAATGAAATGCCTTTTGTAACCGATGAGTTTCCGTCCGAAACCCCGATACTTCGAAAGAGACTGTCCGTTTTGTACGCGAAGTGCATCCTGCTTTTGTCGTAACCCTCTCAACTTTTGAACACATGCTATGTGGGTGAAATGATGATACCATGCCAACTTTCAACCTTTTCAGACTTCATTTGAAGTGCTTTTCAATTTCAGGGTCATTTAGCTCACAAAATCAGTAAATGCATGAAAAATATCAAATGAAGTCAGATAGGGTTGAAAATTGATGATGTGGCTTTGAATGACGCATTTTGAACACACAAAAAGCCTGGAGTTGAAATAAATTAAAGAAAATGAAATGCCTCTTGTAACCGATGAGTTTCCGTCTGAAACCCCGATACTGCGAAAGAGACTGTCCGTTTTGTACGCGAAGTGCATCCTGCTTTTGTCGTAACCCTCTCAACTCTTGAACACATGCTATGTGGGTGAAATGATGATACCATGCCAACCTTCAACCTTTTCAGACTTCATTGGAAGTGCTTTTCAATTTCAGGGTCATTTAGCAAAAAAAAATCAGTATATGCATGCAAAATATCAAATGAAGTCAGAAAGGGTGGAAAATTGATGATGTGGCTTTGAATGGTGCATTTTGAACACAGAAAAAGCCTGGAGTTCAAGTAAGTTTAAGAAAAATGAAATGCCTTTTCTAACCGATGAGTTTCCGTCCGAAACCCCGATAATACGAAAGAGATTGTCCGTTTTGTACGCGAAGTGCATCCGGCTTTTGTCGTAACCCTCTCAACTTTCGAACACATGCTATGTGGGTGAAATGATGATACCATGCCAACTTTCAACCTTTTCAGACTTCATTTGAAGTGCTTTTCAATTTCAAGGTCATTTAGCTCAAAAAATCAGTAAATGCATGAAAAATATCAAATGAAGTCAGATAGGGTTGAAAATTTATGATGTGGCTTTGAATGCTGCATTTTGAACACAGAAAAAGCCTGGATTTCAAATAAATTAATGAAAATGAAATGCCTCTTGTAACCGATGAGTTTCCGTCTGAAACCCCGATACTTCGAAAGAGAATGTCCATTTTGTACGCGAAGTGCATCCTACTTTTGTCATAACCCTCTCAAGTTTTCAACACATGCTATGTGGGTGAAATGATGATACCATGCCAACTTTCAACCTTTTCAGACTTCATTGGAAGTGCTTTTCAATTTCATGGTCATTTAGCTCAAAAAAAATCAGTAAATGCATGCAAAATATCAAATGAAGTCAGAAAGGGTGGAAAATTGATGATGTGGCTTTGAATGGTGCATTTTGAACACACAAAAAGCCTGGAGTTTAAGTAAGTTTAAGAAAAATGAAATGCCTTTTCTAACCGATGAGTTTCCGTCCGAAACCCCGATAATACGAAAGAGACTGTCCGTTTTGTACGCGAAGTGCATCCGGCTTTTGTCGTAACCCTCTCAACTTTTGAACACATGCTATGTGGGTGAAATGATGATACCATGCCAAGTTTCAACCTTTTCAGACTTCATTTGAAGTGCTTTTCAATTTCAGGGTCATTTAGCTCGAAAAATCAGTAAATGCATGAAAAATATCAAATGAAGTCAGATAGGGTTGAAAATTGATGATGTGGCTTTGAATGCTGCATTTTGAACACAGAAAAGCCTGGATTTCAAATAAATTAATGAAAATGAAATGCCTCTTGTAACTGATGAGTTTCCGTCTAAAACCCCGATACTTCGAAAGAGACTGTCCGTTTTGTACGCGAAGTGCATCCTGCTTTTGCCATAACGCTCTTCACTTTTTCGCACATGCTATGCGGGTGAAATGATGATACCATGCCAACTTTCAACGTTTTCAGACTTCATTTGAAGTGCTTTTCAATTTCAGGGTGATTTAGCTCAAAAAATTAGTAAATGCATGAAAAATATGAAATGAAGTCAGAAAGGGTTGAAAATTGATGATGTGGCTTTTAATGGTGCATTTTGAACACACAAAAAGTCTGGAGTTCAAATAAGTCCAAGAAAATGAAGTGCCTTTCGTAACCGATGAGTTTCCATCCGAAACTCCGATACTTCGAAAGAGACTGTCCGTTTAGTACACGAAGTGCATCCTGCTTTTGTCGTAACCCTCTCAACTTTTGAACACATGCTATGTGGGTGAAATGATGATACCATGCGAACTTTCAACCTTTTCAGACTTGATTTCAAGTGCTTTTCAATTTTAGGGTCATTTAGCTCAAAAAAATCAGTAAATGCATGAAAAATATCAAATGAAGTCAGATAGGGTTGAAAATTGATGATGTGAGTTTGAATGGTGCATTTTCAACACACAAAAAGCCTGGAGTTCAAATAAGTTAAAGAAAAAATGAAATGCCTTTTGTAACCGATGAGTTAACGTCCGAAACCCCGATACTTCGAAAGAGACTGTCCGTTTTGTACGCGAAGTGCATCCTGCTTTTGTCGTAATCCTCTCAACTTTTTAACACATGCTATGTGGGTGAAATGATGATACCATGCCAACTTTCAACGTTTTCAGACTTCATTTGAAGTGCTTTTCAATTTCAGGGTGATTTAGCTCAAAAAATTAGTAAATGCATGAAAAATATGAAATGAAGTCAGAAAGGGTTGAAAATTGATGATGTGGCTTTTAATGGTGCATTTTGAACACACAAAAAGTCTGGAGTTCAAATAAGTCCAAGAAAATGAAGTGCCTTTCGTAACCGATGAGTTTCCATCCGAAACTCCGATACTTCGAAAGAGACAGTCCGTTTTGTACGCGAAGTGCATCCTGCTTTGGTCGTAATCCTCTCAACTTTTTAACACATGCTATGTGGGTGAAATGATGATACCATGCCAACTTTCAACGTTTTCAGACTTCATTTGAAGTGCTTTTCAATTTCAGGGTGATTTAGCTCAAAAAATTAGTAAATGCATGAAAAATATGAAATGAAGTCAGAAAGGGTTGAAAATTGATGATGTGGCTTTTAATGGTGCATTTTGAACACACAAAAAGTCTGGAGTTCAAATAAGTCCAAGAAAATGAAGTGCCTTTCGTAACCGATGAGTTTCCATCCGAAACTCCGATACTTCGAAAGAGACTGTCCGTTTAGTACACGAAGTGCATCCTGCTTTTGTCGTAACCCTCTCAACTTTTGAACACATGCTATGTGGGTGAAATGATGATACCATGCGAACTTTCAACCTTTTCAGACTTGATTTGAAGTGCTTTTCAATTTCAGGGTCATTTAGCTCAAAAAAATCAGTAAATGCATGAAAAATATCAAATGAAGTCAGATAGGGTTGAAAGTTGATGATGTGGCTTTGAATGGTGCATTCTGAACACACAAAAAGCCTGGAGTTCAAATAAGTTAAAGAAAATGAAATGCCTTTTGTAACCCATGAGTTTCTGTCCGAAACCCCGATACTTCGAAAGAGACTGTCCGTTTTGTACGCGAAGTGCATCCTGCTTTTGTCGTAACCCTCTCAACTCTTGAACACATGCTATGTGGATGAAATGATGATATCGTGCCAACTTTCAACCTTTTCAGACTTCATTGGAAGTGCTTTTCAATTTCAGGGTCATTTAGCTAAAAAAAATCAGTAAATGCATGAAAAATATCAAATGAAGTCAGAAAGGGTGGAAAATTGATGATGTGGCTTTGAATGGTGCATTTTGAACACACAAAAAGCCTGGAGTTCAAGTAAGTTTAAGAAAAATGAAATGCCTTTTCTAACCGATGAGTTTCCGTCCAAAACCCCGATACTTCGAAAGAGACTATCTGTTTTGTACGCGAAGTGCATCCTGATTTTGTCGTAACCCTCTCAACTTTTGAACACATACTATGTGGGTGAACTGATGATACCATGCCAACTTTCAACCTTTTCAGACTTGATTTGAAGTGCTTTTCAATTTCAGGGTCATTTGGCTCAAAAAAATCAGTAAATGCATGAAAAATATTAAATGAAGTCAGATAGGGTTGAAAATTGATGATTTGGGTTTGAATGTTGCATTTTCAACCCACAAAAAGCCTGGAGTTTAAATAAGTTAAAGAAAATGAAATGCCTTTTGTAACCGATGAGTTTCCGTCCGAAACCCCGATACTTCGATAGAGACTGTCCGTTTTGTACGCGAAGTGCATCCTGGTTTTGTCGTAACCCTCTCAACTCTTGAACACATGCTATGTGTTTGAAATGATGATACCATGCCAACTTTCAACCTTTTCAGACTTGATTTGAAGCGCTTTTCAATTTCAGGGTCATTTAGCTCAAAAAAATCAGTAAATGCATGAAAAATATCAAATGAAGTCAGATAGGGTTGGAAATTTATGATGTGGCTTTGAATGGTGCATTCTGAACACACAAAAAGCCTGGAGTTCAAATAAGTTAAAGAAAATTAATTGCCTTTTCTAACCGACGAGTTTCCGTCCGAAACCCCGATAGTTCGACAGAGACTGTCCGTTTTGTACGCAAAGTGCATCCTGCTTTTGTCGTAACCCTCTCAACTTTTGAACACATGCTATGTGGGTGAAATGATGATACCATGCCAACTTTCAACCTTTTGAGACTTCATTTGAAGTGCTTTTCAATTTCAGGGTCATTTAGTCAAAAAAATCAGTAAATGCATGAAAAATATCAAATGAAGTCAGAAAGGGATGAAAATTGATGATGTGGCTTTGAATGGTGCATTTTGAACACAAAAAAATCTTGGAGTTCAAATAAGTCCAAGAAAATGAAATGCCTTTCGTAACCGATGAGTTTCCGTCCGAAACTCCGATACTTCGAAAGAGACTGTCCGTTTTGTACGCGAAGTGCATCCTGCTTTTGTCGTAACCCTCTCAACTTTTTAGCACATGCTATGTGGGTGAAATGATGATACCAAGCCAACTTTCAGCTTTTTCAGACTTCATTTGAAGTGCTTTTCAATTTAAGGGTCATTTAGCTCAAAAAAATTAGTAAATGCATGAAAAATATCAAGTGAAGTCAGATAGGGTTGAAAATTGATGATGTGGCTTTGAATGGTGCATTTTGAACACACAAAAAGCCTGGAGTTCAAATAAGTTAAAGAAAATGAAATGCCTTTTGTAACCGATGAGTTTCCGTCCGAAACACCGAAACGTCGAAAGAGACTGTCCGTTTTGTACGTGAAGTGCATCTTGCTTTTGTCGTAACCCTCTCAACTTTTTAGCAACATGCTATGTGGGTGAAATGGTGATACCATGCCAACTTTCAACCTTTTGAGAATTCATTTGAAGTGCTTTTCAATTTCAGGGTCATTTAGCTCAAAAAAATCAGTAAATTCATGAAAAATATCAAATGAAGTCAGAAAGGGTTGAAAATTGATGATGTGGCTTTTCATGGTGCATTTTGAACACACAAAAGTCTGGAGTTCAAATAAGTCCGAGAAAAGGAAATGCCTTTCGTAACCGATGAGTTTCCATCCGAAACTCCGATACTTCGAAAGAGACAGTCCGTTTTGTACGCGAAGTGCATCCTGCTTTGGTCGTAATCCTCTCAACTTTTTAACACATGCTATGTGGGTGAAATGATGATACCATGCCAACTTTCAACCTTTTCAGACTTGATTTCAAGTGCTTTTCAATTTTAGGGTCATTTAGCTCAAAAAAATCAGTAAATGCATGAAAAATATCAAATGAAGTCAGATAGGGTTGAAAATTGATGATGTGAGTTTGAATGGTGCATTTTCAACACACAAAAAGCCTGGAGTTCAAATAAGTTAAAGAAAAAATGAAATGCCTTTTGTAACCGATGAGTTAACGTCCGAAACCCCGATACTTCGAAAGAGACTGTCCGTTTTGTACGCGAAGTGCATCCTGCTTTTGTCGTAATCCTCTCAACTTTTGAACACATGCTATGTGGGTGAAATGACGATACCATGCCAACTTTCATTCTTTTCAGACTTGATTTGAAGTGCTTTTCAATTTCAGGGTCATTTAGCTCAAAAAAATCAGTAAATGCATGAAAAATATCAAATGAAGTCAGATAGGGTTGAAAATTGATGACGTGGCTTTGAATGGTGCATTCTGAACACACAAAAAGCCTGGAGTTCAAATAAGTTAATGCAAATGAAATGCCTTTTGTAACCGATGAGTTTCCGTCCGAAACCCCGATACGTCGAAAGAGACTGTCCGTTTCGTACGCGAAGTGCATCCTGCTTTTGTCGTAACCCTCTCAACTTTTGAACACGTGCTATGTGGGTGAAATGATGATACCATGCCAACTTTCAACCTTTTCAGACTTCATTTGAAGAGCTTTTCAATTTCAGGGTCATTTAGCTCAAAAAATGAGTAAATGCATGAAAAATATCAAACGAAGTCAGATAGGGTTGAAAATTGATGATGTGGCTTGGAATGGTGCATTCTGAACACACAAAAAGCCTGGAGTTCAAATAAGTTAAAGAAAATGAAATGCCTTTTGTAACCGACGAGTTTCCATCCGAAAGCCCGATAGTTCGGAAGAGACTGTCCGTTTTGTACGCGAAGTGCATCCTGCTTTTTTCGTAACCCTCTCAACTTTTGAACACATGCTATGTGGGTGAAATGATGATACCATGCCAACTTTCAACCTTTTGAGACTTCATTTGAAGTGCTTTTGAATTTCAGGGTCATTTAGCTCAAAAAAATCAGTAAATGCATGAAAAATATCAAATGAAGTCAGAAAGGGTTGAAAATTGATGATGTGGCTTTGAATGGTGTATTTTGAACACACAAAAATCCTGGAGTTCAAATAAGTCCAAGAAAATGAAATGCCTTTCGTAACCGATGAGTTTCCGTCCGAAACTCCGATACTACGAAAGAGACTGTCCGTTTTGTACGCGAAGTGCATCCTGCTTTTGTCATAACCCTCTCAACTTTTTAGCACATGCTATGTGGGTGAAATGATGATACCATGCCAACTTTCAACTTTTTCAGACTTGATTTGAAGTGCTTTTGAATTTTAGGGTCATTTAGCTAAAAAAATCAGTAAATGCATGAAAAATATCAAAGGAAGTCGGATAGGGTTGAAAACTGAGGATGTGGCTTTGAATGGTGCATTTTGAACACACAAAAATCCTGGAGTTCAAATAAGTTCAAGAAAATGAAACGCCTTTTGTAACCGATGAGTTTCCGTACGAAACCCCGATATTTCGAAAGAGACTGTCCGTTTTATACGCAAAGTGCATCCTGCTTTTGCCGTAATGCTCTTAACTTTTTCGCACATGCTATGCGGGTGAAATGATGATACCATGCCAACTTTCAACGTTTTCAGACTTCATTTGTAGTGCTTTTCAATTTCAGGGTCATTTAGCTCAAAAAAATCAGTAAATTCATGAAAAATATCAAATGAAGTCAGAAAGGGTTGAAAATTGATGATGTGGCTTTTAATGGTGCATGTTGAACACACAAAAGTCTGGAGTTCAAATAAGTCCGAGAAAATGAAATGCCTTTCGTAACCGATGAGTTTCCATCCGAAACTCCGATACTTCGAAAGAGACAGTCCGTTTTGTACGCGAAGTGCATCCTGCTTTGGTCGTAACCCTCTCAACTTTTTAACACATGCTATGTGGGTGAAATGATGATACCATGCCAGCTTTCAACCTTTTCAGACTTGATTTCAAGTGCTTTTCAATTTCAGGGTCATTTAGCTCAAAAAAATCAGTAAATGCATGAAAAATATCAGATGAAGTCAGATAGGGTTGAAAATTGATGATGTGAGTTTGAATGGTGCATTTTCAACACACAAAAAGCCTGGAGTTCAAATAAGTTAAAGAAAAAATGAAATGCCTTTTGTAACCGATGAGTTAACGTCCGAAACCCCGATACTTCGAAAGAGACTGTCCGTTTTGTACGCGAAGTGCATCCTGCTTTTGTGGTAATCCTCTCAACTTTTGAACACATGTTATGTGGGTGAAATGACGATACCATGCCAACTTTCATTCCTTTCACACTTGATTTGAAGTGCTTTTCAATTTCAGGGTCATTTAGCTCAAAAAAATCAGTAAATGCATGAAAAATATCAAATGAAGTCAGATAGGGTTGAAAATTGATGACGTGGCTTTGAATGGTGCATTCTGAACACACAAAAAGCCTGGAGTTCAAATAAGTTAACGCAAATGAAATGCCTTTTGTAACCGATGAGTTTCCGTCCGAAACCCCGATACGTCGAAAAAGACTGTCCGTTTTGTACGCGAAGTGCATCCTGCTTTTGTCGTAACCCTCTCAACTTTTGAACACATGCTATGTGGGTGAAATGATGATACCATGCCAACTTTCAACCTTTTCAGACTTCATTTGAAGTGCTTTTCAATTTCAGGGTCATTTGGCTCAAAAAATGACTAAATGCATGAAAAATATCAAACGAAGTCAGATAGGGTTGAAAATTGATGATGTGGCTTGGAATGGTGCATTCTGAACACACAAAAAGCCTGGAGTTCAAATAAGTTAAAGAAAATGAAATGCCTTTTGTAACCGACGAGTTTCCGTCCGAAAGCCCGATAGTTCGAAAGAGACTGTCCGTTTTGTACGCGAAGTGCATCCTGCTTTTGTCGTAACCCTCTCAACTTTTGAACACATGCTATGTTGGTGAAATGATGATACCATGCCAACTTTCAACCTTTTGAGACTTCATTTGAAGTGCTTTTGAATTTCAGGGTCATTTAGCTCAAAAAAATCAGTAAATGCATGAAAAATATCAAATGAAGTCAGAAAGGGTTGAAAATTGATGATGTGGCTTTGAATGGTGTATTTTGAACGCACAAAAATCCTGGAGTTCAAATAAGTCCAAGAAAATGAAATGCCTTTCGTAACCGATGAGTTTTCGTCCGAAACTCCAATACTTCGAAAGAGACTGTCCGTTTTGCACGCGAAGTGCATCCTGCTTTTGTCAGAACCCTCTCAACTTTTTAGCACATGCTATGTGGGTGAAATGATGATACCATGCCAACTTTCAACTTCTTCAGACTTGATTTGAAGTGCTTTTGAATTTTAGGGTCATTTGGCTAAAAAAATCAGTAAATGCATGAAAAATATCAAAGGAAGTCGGATAGGGTTGAAAACTGATGATGTGGCTTTGAATGGTGCATTTTGAACACACAAAAATCTTGGAGTTCAAATAAGTTAAAGAAAATGAAACGCCTTTTGTAACCGATGAGTTTCCGTACGAAACCCCGATATTTCGAAAGAGACTATCCGTTTTATACGCAAAGTGCATCCTGCTTTTGCCGTAATGCTCTTAACTTTTTCGCACATGCTATGCGGGTGAAATGATGATACCATGCCAACTTTCAACGTTTTCAGACTTCATTTGAAGTGCTTTTCAATTTCAGGGTCATTTAGCTCAAAAAAATCAGTAAATTCATGAAAAATATCAAATGAAGTCAGAAAGGGTTGAAAATTGATGATGTGGCTTTTAATGGTGCATTTTGAACACACAAAAGTCTGGAGTTCAAATAAGTCCAAGAAAATGAAATGCCTTTCGTAACCGATGAGTTTCCATCCGAAACTCCGATACTTCGAAAGAGACAGTCCGTTTTGTACGCGAAGTGCATCCTGCTTTGGTCGTAACCCTCTCAACTTTTTAACACATGCTATGTGGGTGAAATGATGATACCATGCCAGCTTTCAACCTTTTCAGACTTGATTTCAAGTGCTTTTCAATTTCAGGGTCATTTAGCTCAAAAAAATCAGTAAATGCATGAAAAATATCAAATGAAGTCAGATAGGGTTGAAAATTGATGATGTGAGTTTGAATGGTGAATTTTCAACACACAAAAAGCCTGGAGTTCAAATAAGTTAAAGAAAAAATGAAATGCCTTTTGTAACCGATGAGTTAACGTCCGAAACCCCGATACTTCGAAAGAGACTGTCCGTTTTGTACGCGAAGTGCATCCTGCTTTTGTGGTAATCCTCTCAACTTTTGAACACATGTTATGTGGGTGAAATGACGATACCATGCCAACTTTCATTCCTTTCAGACTTGATTTGAAGTGCTTTTCAATTTCAGGGTCATTTAGCTCAAAAAAATCAGTAAATGCATGAAAAATATCAAATGAAGTCAGATAGGGTTGAAAATTGATGACGTGGCTTTGAATGGTGCATTCTGAACACACAAAAAGCCTGGAGTTCAAATAAGTTAATGCAAATGAAATACCTTTTGTAACCGATGAGTTTCCGTCCGAAACCCCGATACGTCGAAAGAGACTGTCCGTTTTGTACGCGAAGTGCATCCTGCTTTTGTCGTAACCCTCTCAACTTTTGAACACGTGCTATGTGGGTGAAATGATGATACCATGCCAACTTTCAACCTTTTCAGACTTCATTTGAAGAGCTTTTCAATTTCAGGGTCATTTAGCTCAAAAGATGAGTAAATGCATGAAAAATATCAAACGAAGTCAGATAGGGTTGAAAATTGATGATGTGGCTTGGAATGGTGCATTCTGAACACACAAAAAGCCTGGAGTTCAAATAAGTTAAAGAAAATGAAATGCCTTTTGTAACCGACGAGTTTCCGTCCGAAAGCCCGATAGTTCGAAAGAGACTGTCCGTTTTGTACGCGAAGTGCATCCTGCTTTTGTCGTAACCCTCTCAACTTTTGAACACATGCTATGTGGGTGAAATGATGATACCATGCCAACTTCCAACCTTTTGAGACTTCATTTGAAGTGCTTTTGAATTTCAGGGTCATTTAGCTCAAAAAAATCAGTAAATGCATGAAAAATATCAAATGAAGTCAGAAAGGGTTGAAAATTGATGATGTGGCTTTGAATGGTGTATTTTGAACACACAAAAATCCTGGAGTTCAAATAAGTCCAAGAAAATGAAATGCCTTTCGTAACCGATGAGTTTCCGTCCGAAACTCCGATACTTCGAAAGAGACTGTCCGTTTTGTACGCGAAGTGCATCCTGCTTTTGTCATAACCCTCTCAACTTTTTAGCACATGCTATGTGGGTGAAATGATGATACCATGCCAACTTTCAACTTTTTCAGACTTGATTTGAAGTGCTTTTGATTTTTAGGGTCATTTAGCTAAAAAAATCAGTAAATGCATGAAAAATATCAAAGGAAGTCGGATAGGGTTGAAAACTGAGGATGTGGCTTTGAATGGTGCATTTTGAACACACAAAAATCCTGGAGTTCAAATAAGTTCAAGAAAATGAAACGCCTTTTGTAACCGATGAGTTTCCGTACGAAACCCCGATATTTCGAAAGAGACTGTCCGTTTTATACGCAAAGTGCATCCTGCTTTTGCCGTAATGCTCTTAACTTTTCCGCACATGCTATGCGGGTGAAATGATGATACCATGCCAACTTTCAACGTTTTCAGACTTCATTTGAAGTGCTTTTCAATTTCAGGGTCATTTAGCTCAAAAAAATCAGTAAATTCATGAAAAATATCAAATGAAGTCAGAAAGGGTTGAAAATTGATGATGTGGCTTTTAATGGTGCATGTTGAACACACAAAAGTCTGGAGTTCAAATAAGTCCGAGAAAATGAAATGCCTTTCGTAACCGATGAGTTTCCATCCGAAACTCCGATACTTCGAAAGAGACAGTCCGTTTTGTACGCGAAGTGCATCCTGCTTTGGTCGTAACCCTCTCAACTTTTTAACACATGCTATGTGGGTGAAATGATGATACCATGCCAGCTTTCAACCTTTTCAGACTTGATTTCAAGTGCTTTTCAATTTCAGGGTCATTTAGCTCAAAAAAATCAGTAAATGCATGAAAAATATCAAATGAAGTCAGATAGGGTTGAAAATTGATGATGTGAGTTTGAATGGTGCATTTTCAACACACAAAAAGCCTGGAGTTCAAATAAGTTAAAGAAAAAATGAAATGCCTTTTGTAACCGATGAGTTAACGTCCGAAACCCCGATACTTCGAAAGAGACTGTCCGTTTTGTACGCGAAGTGCATCCTGCTTTTGTGGTAATCCTCTCAACTTTTGAACACATGTTATGTGGGTGAAATGACGATACCATGCCAACTTTCATTCCTTTCAGACTTGATTTGAAGTGCTTTTCAATTTCAGGGTCATTTAGCTCAAAAAAATCAGTAAATGCATGAAAAATATCAAATGAAGTCAGATAGGGCTGAAAATTGATGACGTGGCTTTGAATGGCGCATTCTGAACACACAAAAAGCCTGGAGTTCAAATAAGTTAACGCAAATGAAATGCCTTTTGTAACCGATGAGTTTCCGTCCGAAACCCCGATACGTCGAAAAAGACTGTCCGTTTTGTACGCGAAGTGCATCCTGCTTTTGTCGTAACCCTCTCAACTTTTGAACACATGCTATGTGGGTGAAATGATGATACCATGCCAACTTTCAACCTTTTCAGACTTCATTTGAAGTGCTTTTCAATTTCAGGGTCATATAGCTCAAAAAATGAGTAAATGCATGAAAAATATCAAACGAAGTCAGATAGGGTTGAAAATTGATGATGTGGCTTGGAATGGTGCATTCTGAACACACAAAAAGCCTGGAGTTCAAATAAGTTAAAGAAAATGAAATGCCTTTTGTAACCGACGAGTTTCCGTCCGAAAGCCCGATAGTTCGAAAGAGACTGTCCGTTTTGTACGCGAAGTGCATCCTGCTTTTGTCGTAACCCTCTCAACTTTTGAACACATGCTATGTGGGTGAAATGATGATACCATGCCAACTTTCAACCTTTTGAGACTTCATTTGAAGTGCTTTTGAATTTCAGGGTCATTTAGCTCAAAAAAATCAGTAAATGCATGAAAAATATCAAATGAAGTCAGAAAGGGTTGAAAATTGATGATGTGGCTTTGAATGGTGTATTTTGAACGCACAAAAATCCTGGAGTTCAAATAAGTCCAAGAAAATGAAATGCCTTTCGTAACCGATGAGTTTTCGTCCGAAACTCCAATACTTCGAAAGAGACTGTCTGTTTTGTACGCGAAGTGCATCCTGCTTTTGTCAGAACCCTCTCAACTTTTTAGCACATGCTATGTGGGTGAAATGATGATACCATGCCAACTTTCAACTTTTTCAGACTTGATTTGAAGTGCTTTTGAATTTTAGGGTCATTTGGCTAAAAAAATCAGTAAATGCATGAAAAATATCAAAGGAAGTCGGATAGGGTTGAAAACTGATGATGTGGCTTTGAATGGTGCATTTTGAACACACAAAAATCTTGGAGTTCAAATAAGTTAAAGAAAATGAAACGCCTTTTGTAACCGATGAGTTTCCGTACGAAACCCCGATATTTCGAAAGAGACTGTCCGTTTTATACGCAAAGTGCATCCTGCTTTTGCCGTAATGCTCTTAACTTTTTCGCACATGCTATGCGGGTGAAATGATGATACCATGCCAACTTTCAACATTTTCAGACTTCATTTGAAGTGCTTTTCAATTTCAGGGTCATTTAGCTCAAAAAAATCAGTAAATTCATGAAAAATATCAAATGAAGTCAGAAAGGGTTGAAAATTGATGATGTGGCTTTTAATGGTGCATTTTGAACACACAAAAGTCTGGAGTTCAAATAAGTCCAAGAAAATGAAATGCCTTTCGTAACCGATGAGTTTCCATCCGAAACTCCGATACTTCGAAAGAGACAGTCCGTTTTGTACGCGAAGTGCATCCTGCTTTGGTCGTAACTCTCTCAACTTTTTAACACATGCTATGTGGGTGAAATGATGATACCATGCCAGCTTTCAACCTTTTCAGACTTGATTTCAAGTGCTTTTCAATTTCAGGGTCATTTAGCTCAAAAAAATCAGTAAATGCATGAAAAATATCAAATGAAGTCAGATAGGGTTGAAAATTGATGATGTGAGTTTGAATGGTGCATTTTCAACACACAAAAAGCCTGGAGTTCAAATAAGTTAAAGACAAAATGAAATGCCTTTTGTAACCGATGAGTTAACGTCCGAAACCCCGATACTTCGAAAGAGACTGTCCGTTTTGTACACGAAGTGCATCCTGCTTTTGTGGTAATCCTCTCAACTTTTGAACACATGTTATGTGGGTGAAATGACGATACCATGCCAACTTTCATTCCTTTCAGACTTGATTTGAAGTGCTTTTCAATTTCAGGGTCATTTAGCTCAAAAAAATCAGTAAATGCATGAAAAATATCAAATGAAGTCAGATAGGGTTGAAAATTGATGACGTGGCTTTGAATGGTGCATTCTGAACACACAAAAAGCCTGGAGTTCAAATAAGTTAATGCAAATGAAATGCCTTTTGTAACCGATGAGTTTCCGTCCGAAACCCCGATACGTCGAAAGAGACTGTCCGTTTTGTACGCGAAGTGCATCCTGCTTTTGTCGTAACCCTCTCAACTTTTGAACATGTGCTATGTGGGTGAAGTGATGATACCATGCCAACTTTCAACCTTTTCAGACTTCATTTGAAGAGCTTTTCAATTTTAGGGTCATTTAGCTCAAAAAATGAGTAAATGCATGAAAAATATCAAACGAAGTCAGATAGGGTTGAAAATTGATGATGTGGCTTGGAATGGTGCATTCTGAACACACAAAAAGCCTGGAGTTCAAATAAGTTAAAGAAAATGAAATGCCTTTTGTAACCGACGAGTTTCCGTCCGAAAGCCCGATAGTTCGAAAGAGACTGTCCGTTTTGTACGCGAAGTGCATCCTGCTTTTGTCGTAACCCTCTCAACTTTTGAACACATGCTATGTGGGTGAAATGATGATACCATGCCAACTTTCAACCTTTTGAGACTTCATTTGAAGTGCTTTTGAATTTCAGGGTCATTTAGCTCAAAAAAATCAGTAAATGCATGAAAAATATCAAATGAAGTCAGAAAGGGTTGAAAATTGATGATGTGGCTTTGAATGGTGTATTTTGAACGCACAAAAATCCTGGAGTTCAAATAAGTCCAAGAAAATGAAATGCCTTTCGTAACCGATGAGTTTTCGTCCGAAACTCCAATACTTCGAAAGAGACTGTCTGTTTTGTACGCGAAGTGCATCCTGCTTTTGTCAGAACCCTCTCAACTTTTTAGCACATGCTATGTGGGTGAAATGATGATACCATGCCAACTTTCAACTTTTTCAGACTTGATTTGAAGTGCTTTTGAATTTTAGGGTCATTTGGCTAAAAAAATCAGTAAATGCATGAAAAATATCAAAGGAAGTCGGATAGGGTTGAAAACTGATGATGTGGCTTTGAATGGTGCATTTTGAACACACAAAAATCTTGGAGTTCAAATAAGTTAAAGAAAATGAAACGCCTTTTGTAACCGATGAGTTTCCGTACGAAACCCCGATATTTCGAAAGAGACTGTCCGTTTTATACGCAAAGTGCATCCTGCTTTTGCCGTAATGCTCTTAACTTTTTCGCACATGCTATGCGGGTGAAATGATGATACCATGCCAACTTTCAACATTTTCAGACTTCATTTGAAGTGCTTTTCAATTTCAGGGTCATTTAGCTCAAAAAAATCAGTAAATTCATGAAAAATATCAAATGAAGTCAGAAAGGATTGAAAATTGATGATGTGGCTTTTAATGGTGCATTTTGAACACACAAAAGTCTGGAGTTCAAATAAGTCCAAGAAAATGAAATGCCTTTCGTAACCGATGAGTTTCCATCCGAAACTCCGATACTTCGAAAGAGACAGTCCGTTTTGTACGCGAAGTGCATCCTGCTTTGGTCGTAACCCTCTCAACTTTTTAACACATGCTATGTGGGTGAAATGATGATACCATGCCAGCTTTCAACCTTTTCAGACTTGATTTCAAGTGCTTTTCAATTTCAGGGTCATTTAGCTCAAAAAAATCAGTAAATGCATGAAAAATATCAAATGAAGTCAGATAGGGTTGAAAATTGATGATGTGAGTTTGAATGGTGCATTTTCAACACACAAAAAGCCTGGAGTTCAAATAAGTTAAAGACAAAATGAAATGCCTTTTGTAACCGATGAGTTAACGTCCGAAACCCCGATACTTCGAAAGAGACTGTCCGTTTTGTACACGAAGTGCATCCTGCTTTTGTGGTAATCCTCTCAACTTTTGAACACATGTTATGTGGGTGAAATGACGATACCATGCCAACTTTCATTCCTTTCAGACTTGATTTGAAGTGCTTTTCAATTTCAGGGTCATTTAGCTCAAAAAAATCAGTAAATGCATGAAAAATATCAAATGAAGTCAGATAGGGTTGAAAATTGATGACGTGGCTTTGAATGGTGCATTCTGAACACACAAAAAGCCTGGAGTTCAAATAAGTTAATGCAAATGAAATGCCTTTTGTAACCGATGAGTTTCCGTCCGAAACCCCGATACGTCGAAAGAGACTGTCCGTTTTGTACGCGAAGTGCATCCTGCTTTTGTCGTAACCCTCTCAACTTTTGAACATGTGCTATGTGGGTGAAGTGATGATACCATGCCAACTTTCAACCTTTTCAGACTTCATTTGAAGAGCTTTTCAATTTTAGGGTCATTTAGCTCAAAAAATGAGTAAATGCATGAAAAATATCAAACGAAGTCAGATAGGGTTGAAAATTGATGATGTGGCTTGGAATGGTGCATTCTGAACACACAAAAAGCCTGGAGTTCAAATAAGTTAAAGAAAATGAAATGCCTTTTGTAACCGACGAGTTTCCGTCCGAAAGCCCGATAGTTCGAAAGAGACTGTCCGTTTTGTACGCGAAGTGCATCCTGCTTTTGTCGTAACCCTCTCAACTTTTGAACACATGCTATGTGGGTGAAATGATGATACCATGCCAACTTTCAACCTTTTGAGACTTCATTTGAAGTGCTTTTGAATTTCAGGGTCATTTAGCTCAAAAAAATCAGTAAATGCATGAAAAATATCAAATGAAGTCAGAAAGGGTTGAAAATTGATGATGTGGCTTTGAATGGTGTATTTTGAACACACAAAAATCCTGGAGTTCAAATAAGTCCAAGAAAATGAAATGCCTTTCGTAACCGATGAGTTTCCGTCCGAAACTCCGATACTTCGAAAGAGACTGTCCGTTTTGTACGCGAAGTGCATCCTGCTTTTGTCATAACCCTCTCAACTTTTTAGCACATGCTATGTGGGTGAAATGATGATACCATGCAGACTTTCAACTTTTTCAGACTTGATTTGAAGTGCTTTTGAATTTTAGGGTCATTTAGCTAAAAAAATCAGTAAATGCATGAAAAATATCAAAGGAAGTCGGATAGGGTTGAAAACTGATGATGTGGCTTTGAATGGTGCATTTTGAACACACAAAAATCCTGGAGTTCAAATAAGTTCAAGAAAATGAAACGCCTTTCGTAACCGATGAGTTTCTGTACGAAACCCCGATATTTCGAAAGAGACTGTCCGTTTTATACGCAAAGTGCATCCTGCTTTTGCCGTAATGCTCTTAACTTTTTCGCACATGCTATGCGGGTGAAATGATGATACCATGCCAACTTTCAACGTTTTCAGACTTCATTTGAAGTGCTTTTGAATTTCAGGGTCATTTAGCTCAAAAAAATCAGTAAATGCATGAAAAATATCAAATGAAGTCAGAAAGGGTTGAAAATTGATGATGTGGATTTGAATGGTGTATTTTGAACGCACAAAAATCCTGGAGTTCAAATAAGTCCAAGAAAATGAAATGCCTTTCGTAACCGATGAGTTTTCGTCCGAAACTCCAATACTTCGAAAGAGACTGTCCGTTTTGTACGCGAAGTGCATCCTGCTTTTGTCAGAACCCTCTCAACTTTTTAGCAGATGCTATGTGGGTGAAATGATGATACCATGCCAGCTTTCAACCTTTTCAGACTTGATTTCAAGTGCTTTTCAATTTCAGGGTCATTTGGCTAAAAAAATCAGTAAATGCATGAAAAATATCAAATGAAGTCAGATAGGGTTGAAAATTGATGATGTGAGTTTGAATGGTGCATTTTCAACACACAAAAAGCCTGGAGTTCAAATAAGTTAAAGAAAAAATGAAATGCCTTTTGTAACCGATGAGTTAACGTCCGAAACCCCGATACTTCGAAAGAGACTGTCCGTTTTGTACGCGAAGTGCATCCTGCTTTTGTGGTAATCCTCTCAACTTTTGAACACATGTTATGTGGGTGAAATGACGATACCATGCCAACTTTCATTCCTTTCAGACTTGATTTGAAGTGCTTTTCAATTTCAGGGTCATTTAGCTCAAAAAAATCAGTAAATGCATGAAAAATATCAAATGAAGTCAGATAGGGTTGAAAATTGATGACGTGGCTTTGAATGGTGCATTCTGAACACACAAAAAGCCTGGAGTTCAAATAAGTTAACGCAAATGAAATGCCTTTTGTAACCGATGAGTTTCCGTCCGAAACCCCGATACGTCGAAAAAGACTGTCCGTTTTGTACGCGAAGTGCATCCTGCTTTTGTCGTAACCCTCTCAACTTTTGAACACATGCTATGTGGGTGAAATGATGATACCATGCC
Organism: Hordeum marinum; assembly: GCA_022496015.1. NCBI lineage: Eukaryota > Viridiplantae > Streptophyta > Magnoliopsida > Poales > Poaceae > Hordeum > Hordeum marinum. Next base: position 562,657,121 of record CM039678.1, read on the forward strand.
AACTTTCAACCTTTTCAGACTTCATTTGAAGTGCTTTTCAATTTCAGGGTCATTTAGCTCAAAAAATGAGTAAATGCATGAAAAATATCAAACGAAGTCAGATAGGGTTGAAAATTGATGATGTGGCTTGGAATGGTGCATTCTGAACACACAAAAAGCCTAGAGTTCAAATAAGTTAAAGAAAATGAAATGCCTTTTGTAACCGACGAGTTTCCGTCCGAAAGCCCGATAGTTCGAAAGAGACTGTCCGTTTTGTACGCGTAGTGCATCCTGCTTTTGTCGTAACCCTCTCAACTTTTGAACACATGCTATGTGGGTGAAATGATGATACCATGCCAACTTTCAACCTTTTGAGACTTCATTTGAAGTGCTTTTGAATTTCAGGGTCATTTAGCTCAAAAAAATCAGTAAATGCATGAAAAATATCAAATGAAGTCAGAAAGGGTTGAAAATTGATGATGTGGATTTGAATGGTGTATTTTGAACGCACAAAAATCCTGGAGTTCAAATAAGTCCAAGAAAATGAAATGCCTTTCGTAACCGATGAGTTTTCGTCCGAAACTCCAATACTTCGAAAGAGACTGTCCGTTTTGTACGCGAAGTGCATCCTGCTTTTGTCAGAACCCTCTCAACTTTTTAGCAGATGCTATGTGGGTGAAATGATGATACCATGCCAACTTTCAACTTTTTCAGACTTGATTTGAAGTGCTTTTGAATTTTAGGGTCATTTGGCTAAAAAAATCAGTAAATGCATGAAAAATATCAAAGGAAGTCGGATAGGGTTGAAAACTGATGATGTGGCTTTGAATGGTGCATTTTGAACACACAAAAATCTTGGAGTTCAAATAAGTTAAAGAAAATGAAACGCCTTTTGTAACCGATGAGTTTCCGTACGAAACCCCGATATTTCGAAAGAGACTGTCCGTTTTATACGCAAAGTGCATCCTGCTTTTGCCGTAATGCTCTTAACTTTTTCGCACATGCTATGCGGGTGAAATGATGATACCATGCCAACTTTCAACGTTTTCAGACTTCATTAGAAGTGCTTTTCAATTTCAGGGTCATTTAGCTCAAAAAAATCAGTAAATTCATGAAAAATATCAAATGAAGTCAGAAAGGGTTGAAAATTGATGATGTGGCTTTTAATGGTTTATTTTGAATACACAAAAGTCTGGAGTTCAAATAAGTCCAAGAAAATGAAATGCCTTTCGTAACCGATGAGTTTCCATCCGAAACTCCGATACTTCGAAAGAGATAGTCCGTTTTGTACGCGAAGTGCATCCTGCTTTGGTCGTAACCCTCTCAACTTTTTAACACATGCTATGTGGGTGAAATGATGATACCATGCCAGCTTTCAACCTTTTCAGACTTGATTTCAAGTGCTTTTCAATTTCAGGGTCATTTAGCTCAAAAAAATCAGTAAATGCATGAAAAATATCAAATGAAGTCAGATAGGGTTGAAAATTGATGATGTAAGTTTGAATGGTGCATTTTCAACACACAAAAAGCCTGGAGTTCAAATAAGTTAAAGAAAAAATGAAATGCCTTTTGTAACCGATGAGTTTACGTCCGAAACCCCGATACTTCGAAAGAGACTGTCCGTTTTGTACGCAAAGTGCATCCTGCTTTTGTCGTAATCCTCTCAACTTTTGAACACATGCTATGTGGGTGAAATGACGATACCATGCCAACTTTCATTCTTTTCAGACTTGATTTGAAGTGCTTTTCAATTTCAGGGTCATTTAGCTCAAAAAAATCAGTAAATGCATGAAAAATATCAAATGAAGTCAGATAGGGTTGAAAATTGATGACGTGGCTTTGAATGGTGCATTCTGAACACGCAAAAGTCTGGAGTTCAAATAAGTTAACGCAAATGAAATGCCTTTTGTAACCGATGAGTTTCCGTCCGAAACCCCGATACGTCGAAAGAGACTGTCCGTTTTGTACGCGAAGTGCATCCTGCTTTTGTCGTAACCCTCTCAACTTTTGAACACATGCTATGTGGGTGAAATGATGATACCATGCCAACTTTCAACCTTTTCAGACTTCATTTGAAGTGCTTTTCAATTTCAGGGTCATTTAGCTCAAAAAATGAGTAAATGCATGAAAAATATCAAACGAAGTCAGATAGGGTTGAAAATTGATGATGTGGCTTGGAATGGTGCATTCTGAACACACAAAAAGCCTGGAGTTCAAATAAGTTAAAGAAAATGAAATGCCTTTTGTAACCGACGAGTTTCCGTCCGAAAGCCCGATAGTTCGAAAGAGACTGTCCGTTTTGTACGCGAAGTGCATCCTGCTTTTGTCGTAACCCTCTCAACTTTTGAACACACGCTATGTGGGTGAAATTATGATACCATGCCAACTTTCAACCTTTTCAGACTTGATTTGAAGTACTTTTGAATTTCAGGGTCATTTGGCTAAAAAACTCAGTAAATGCATGAAAAATATCAAATGAAGTCAGAAAGGGTTGAAAATTGATTATGTGGCTTTGAATGGTGCATTTTAAACACACACAAATCCTGGAGTTCAAATAAGTTAAAGAAAATGAAATGCCTTTTGTAACCGATGAGTTTCCGTACGAAACCCCGATATTTCTAAAGAGACTGTCCGTTTTATACGCGAAGTGCATCCTGCTTTTGCCGTAACGCTCTTAACTTTTTCGCACATGCTATGCGGGTGAAATGATGATACCGTGCCAACTTTCAACTTTTTCAGACTTCATTTGAAGTGCTTTTCAATTTCAGGGTCATTTAGCTCAAAAAAATAGTAAATGCATGAAAAATATCAAATGAAGTCAGATAGGGTTGAAAATTGATGGTGTGGCTTTGAATGGTGCATTTTGAACACACAAAAAGCCTGGGGTTCAAATAAGTTAAAGAAAATGAAATGCCTTTTGTAACCGATGAGTTTCCGTCCGAAACACCGATACTTCGAAAGAGACTGTCCATTTTGTACGCGAAGTGCATCCTGCTTTTGTCGTAACCCTCTCAACTTTTGAACACATGCTATGTGGGTGAAATGATGATACCATGCCGACTTTCAACCTTTTCAACCTTGATTTGAAGTGCTTTTCAATTTCAGGGTCATTTACCTCAACAAAATCAGTAAATGCATGAAAAATATCAAATGAAGTGAGATAGGGTTGAAAATTGTTGATGTGGATTTGAAAGGTGCATTTTGAACACACAAAAATCCTAAAGTTCAAATAAATTAAAGAAAATGAAATGCCTTTTCTAACCGATGAGTTTCCGTGCGAAACACCGATACTTCGAAAGAGACTGTCCGTTTTGTACGCGAAGTGCATCCTGCTTTTGTCGTAACCCTCTCAACTTTTGAACACATGCTATGTGGGTGAAATGATGATACCATGCCCACTTTCAACCTTTTCAAACTTGATTTGAAGTGCTTATCAATTTCAGGGTCATTTAGCTCAAAAAAATCAGTAAACGCATGACAAATATCAAATGAAGTCAGATAGGGTTGAATATTGATGATGTGGATTTGAAAGGTGCATTTTGAACACACAAAAATCCTAGAGTTAAAATAAGTTAAAGAAAATGAAATGCCTTTTCTAACCGACGAGTTCCCGTCCGAAACCCCGAAACTTCGAAAGAGACTATCCGTTCTGTACGCCAAGTGCATCCTGCTTTTGTCGTAACCCTCTCACCTTTTTAGCAACATGCTATGTGGGTGAAATGATGATACCATGCCAACTTTCAACATTTTGAGACTTCATTCGAAGTGCTTTTCAATTTCAGGGTCATTTAGCTCAAAACAAATTAGTAAATGCATGAAAAATATCAAATGAAAGTCAGAAAGGGTTGAAAATTGATGATGTGGATTTGAATGGTGTATTTTGAACACACAAAAAGCCTGGAGTTCAAATAAGTTTAAGAAAATGAAATGCCTTTTGTAACCGATGAGTTTCCGTCCGAAACCCCGATACTACGAAAGAGACTGTCCGTTTTGTACACGAAATGCATCCTGCTTTCGTCGTAACCCTCTCAACTTTTTAACACATGCTATCTGGGTGAAATTATGATACCATGCCAACTTTCAACCTTTTCAGACTTGATTTGAAGTGCTTTTGAATTTCAGGGTCATTTAGCTAAAAAAATCAGTAAATGCATGAAAATATCAAATGAAGTCAGATAGGGTTGAAAATTTATGATGTGGGTTCAAATGGTGCTTTTTGAACACACAAAAATCCTGGAGTACAGATAAATTAAAGAAAATGAAATGCCTTTTGTAACCGATGAGTTTCCGTACGAACCCCCGATATTTCGAAAGTCCGTTTTCTACGCGAAGTGCATCCAACTTTTGCCGTAACGCTCTTAACTTTTTCGCACATGCTATGCGGGTGAAATGATGACACCATGCCAACTTTCAAGTTTTTCAGACTTGATTTGAAGTGCTTTTCAATTTCAGGGTCATTTAGCTCAAAAAAATCAGTAAATGCATGAAAAATATCAAATGAAGTCAGAAAGGGTCGAAAATTGATGATGTGGCTTTGAATGGTGCATTTTGAACACACAAAAAGCCTGGAGTTCAAATAAGTTTAAGAAAATGAAATGTCTTTTCTAACCGATGAGTTTCCGTCCGAAACAACGATACTACGAAAGAGACTGTCCGTTTTGTACACGAAATGCATCCTGCTTTTGTCGTAACCCTCTCAACTTTTTAACACATGATATGTGGGTGAAATGATGATACCATGCCGACTTTCAACCTTTTTAGACTTGATTTGAAATGCTTTTCAATTTCAGGGTCATGTAGATCAAAAAAATCAGTAAATGCATGAAAAATATCAAATGAAGTCAGATAGGGTTGAAAAATGATGATGTGGATTTGCATGGTGCATTTTGAACACACAAAAAGCCTAGAGTTCAAATAAGTTAAAGAAAATGAAATGCCTTTTCTAACCGATGAGTTTTCGTCCGAAACTTCGAAAGAGACTGTCCGTTTTCTACGCGAAGTGCATCCTGCTTTTGTCGTAACCCTCTCAACTTTTTAGCACATGCTATGTGGGTGAAATGATGATACCATGCCAACTTTCAACTTTTTCAGACTTCATTTCAAGTGCTTTTCAATTTCAGGGTCATTTAGCTCAAAAAAAATCAGTAAATGCATGAAAAATATCAGATGAAGTCAGAAAGGGTTGAAAATTGATGATGTGGCTTTGAATGGTGCATTTTGAACACACAAAAAGCCTGGAGTTCAAATAAGTTTAAGAAAATGAAATGCCTTTTGTAACCGATGAGTTTCCGTCCGAAACCCCGATACTACGAAAGAGACTGTCCGTTTTGTACACGAAATGTATCCTGCTTTCGTCGTAACCCTCTCAAGTTTTTTAACACATGCTATCTGGGTGAAATTATGATACCATGCCAACTTTCAACCTTTTCAGACTTGATTTGAAGTGCTTTTCAATTTCAGGGTCATTTAGCTAAAAAAATCTGTAAATGCATGAAAATATCAAATGAAGTCACATAGGGTTGAAAATTTATGATGTGGCTTCGAATGGTGCATTTTGAACACACAAAAATCCTGGAGTTCAAATAAATTAAGGAAAATGAAATGCCTTTTGTAACCGATGAGTTTCCGTACGAAACCCCGATATTTCGAAAGAGGTTGTCCATTTTCTACGCGAAGTGCATCCTGCTTTTGCCGTAACGCTCTTAACTTTTTCGCACATGCTATGCGCGTGAAATGATGATACCATGCCAACTTTCAAGTTTTTCAGACTTCATTTGAAGTGCTTTTCAACTTCAGGGTCATTTAGCTCAAAAAAATCAGGAAATGCATGAAAAATATCAAATGAAGTCAGAAAGGGTTGAAAATTGATAATGTGGCTTTCAATGGTGTATTTTGAACACACAAAAATCCTGGAGTTCAAATAAGTTTAAGAAAATGAAATGCCTTTTGTAACCGATGAGTTTCCGTCCGAAACCACGATACTAAGAAAGAGACTGTCCGTTTTGTACACAAAATGCATCCTGCTTTTGTCGTAACCCTCTCAACTTTTTAACACATGATATGTGGGTGAAATGATGATACCATGCCGACTTTCAACCTTTTCAGACTTGATTTGAAGTGCTTTTCAATTTCAGGGTCATTTAGCTCAAAAAAATAAGTAAAAGCATGAAAAATATCAAATGAAGTCAGATAGGGTTGAAAAATGATGATGTGGATTTCCATGGTGCATTTCGAACACACAAAAAGCCTAGAGTTCAAATAAGTTAAAGAAAATGAAATGCCTTTTCTAACCGATGAGTTTTCGTCCGAAACTTCGAAAGAGAGTGTCCGTTTTGTACGCGAAGTGTATCCTGCTTTTTTCGTAACCCTCTCAACTTCTTAGCACATGCTATGTGGGTGAAATGATGATACCATTCCAACTTTCAACTTTTTCAGACTTCATTTGAAGTGCTTTTAAATTTCAGAGTCATTTAGCTAAAAAATCAGTAAATGCATGAAAATATCAAATGAAGTCAGATAGGGTTGAAAATTTATGTTGTGGGTTCAAATGGTGCTTTTTGAACACACAAAAATCCTGGAGTACAGATAAATTAAAGAAAATGAAATGCCTGTTGTAACCGATGAGTTTCCGTACGAAACCCCGATATTTCGAAAGTCCGTTTTCTACGCGAAGTGCATCCAACTTTTGCCGTAACGCTCTTAACTTTTTCGCACATGCTATGCGGGTGAAATGATGAAACCATGCCAACTTTCAAGTTTTTCAGACTTGATTTGAAGTGCTTTTCAATTTCAGGGTCATTTAGCTCAAAAAAATCAGTAAATGCATGAAAAATATCAAATGAAGTCAGAAAGGGTTGAAAATTGATGATGTGGCTTTGAATGGTGCATTTTGAACACACAAAAAGCCTGGAGTTCAAATAAGTTTAAGAAAATGAAATGTCTTTTCTAACCGATGAGTTTCCGTCCGAAACAACGATACTACGAAAGAGACTGTCCGTTTTGTACACGAAATGCATCCTGCTTTTGTCGTAACCCTCTCAACTTTTTAACACATGATATGTGGGTGAAATGATGATACCATGCCGAATTTCAACCTTTTTAGACTTGATTTGAAGTGCTTTTCAATTTCAGGGTCATGTAGATCAAAAAAATCAGTAAATGCATGAAAAATATCAAATGAAGTCAGATAGGGTTGAAAAATGATGATGTGTATTTGCATGGTGCATTTTGAACACACAAAAAGCCTAGAGTTCAAATAAGTTAAAGAAAATGAAATGCCTTTTCTAACCGATGAGTTTTCGTCCGAAACTTCGAAAGAGACTGTCCGTTTTCTACGCGAAGTGCATCCTGCTTTTGTCGTAACCCTCTCAACTTTTTAGCACATGCTATGTGGGTGAAATGATGATACCATGCAAACTTTCAACTTTTTCAGACTTCATTTCAAGTGCTTTTCAATTTCAGGGTCATTTAGCTCAAAAAAAATCAGTAAATGCATGAAAAATATCAGATGAAGTCAGAAAGGGTTGAAAATTGATGATGTGGCTTTGAATGGTGCATTTTGAACACACAAAAAGCCTGGAGTTCAAATAAGTTTAAGAAAATGAAATGCCTTTTGTAACCGATGAGTTTCCGTCCGAAACCCCGATACTACGAAAGAGACTGTCCGTTTTGTACACGAAATGTATCCTGCTTTCGTCGTAACCCTCTCAAGTTTTTTAACACATGCTATCTGGGTGAAATTATGATAGCATGCCAACTTTCAACCTTTTCAGATTTGATTTGAAGTGCTTTTCAATTTCAGGGTCATTTAGCTAAAAAAATCAGTAAATGCATGAAAATATCAAATGAAGTCACATAGGGTTGAAAATTTATGATGTGGCTTCGAATGGTGCATTTTGAACACACAAAAATCCTGGAGTTCAAATAAATTAAAGAAAATGAAATGCCTTTTGTAACCGATGAGTTTCCGTACGAAACCCCGATATTTCGAAAGAGGTTGTCCGTTTTCTACGCGAAGTGCATCCTGCTTTTGCCGTAACGCTCTTAACTTTTTCGCACATGCTATGCGCGTGAAATGATGATACCATGCCAACTTTCAAGTTTTTCAGACTTCATTTGAAGTGCTTTTCAACTTCAGGGTCATTTAGCTCAAAAAAATCAGGAAATGCATGAAAAATATCAAATGAAGTCAGAAAGGGTTGAAAATTGATGATGTGGCTTTCAATGGTGCATTTTGAACACACAAAAATCCTGGAGTTCAAATAAGTTTAAGAAAATGAAATGCCTTTTGTAACCGATGAGTTTCCGTCCGAAACCACGATACTACGAAAGAGACTGTCCGTTTTGTACACGAAATGCATCCTGCTTTTGTCGTAACCCTCTCAACTTTTTAACACATGATATGTGGGTGAAATGATGATACCATGCCGACTTTCAACCTTTTCAGACTTGATTTGAAGTGCTTTTCAATTTTAGGGTCATTTAGCTCAAAAAAATAAGTAAAAGCATGAAAAATATCAAATGAAGTCAGATAGGGTTGAAAAATGATGATGTGGATTTCCATGGTGCATTTCGAACACACAAAAAGCCTAGAGTTCAAATAAGTTAAAGAAAATGAAATGCCTTTTCTAACCGATGAGTTTTCGTCCGAAACTTCGAAAGAGAGTGTCCGTTTTGTACGCGAAGTGTATCCTGCTTTTGTCGTAACCCTCTCAACTTCTTAGCACACGCTATGTGGGTGAAATGATGATACCATTCCAACTTTCAACTTTTTCAGACTTCATTTGAAGTGCTTTTAAATTTCAGAGTCATTTAGCTAAAAAAATCAGTAAATGCATGAAAAATATCAAATGAAGTCAGAAAGTGTTGAAAATTGATGATGTGGCTTTGAATGGTGCATTTTGAACACACAAAAATCCTGGAGTTAAAATAAGTTAAAGAAAATGAAATGCCTTTTGTAACCGATGAGTTTCCGTCCGAAACCCAGATACTTTGAAAGATAATGTCCGTTTTATACGCGAAGTGCATCCTGCTTTTGTCATAACCCTCTCAACTTTTTATCACATGCTATGTGGGTGAAATGATGATACCATGCCAACTTTCAACCTTTTCAGACTTCATTTGAAGTGCTTTTCAATTTCAGGGACATTTAGCTCAAAAAAATCAGTAAGTGCGTGAAAAATATCAAATGAAGTCGGAAAGGGTTCCAAATTGATGATGTGGCTTCTAATGGTGCATTTTGAACACACAAAAAGCCTGGAGTTTAAATAAGTTAAAGAAAATGAAAATACTCTTGTAACCGATGAGTTTCCGTCCGAAACCCCGATACTTCGAAAGAGACTGTCCGTTTTGTACGCGAAGTGCATCCTGCTTTTGTCGTAACCCTCTCAACTTTTGAACACATGCTATGTGGGTGAAATGATGATACCATGCCGAGTTTCGACTTTTTCAGACTTCATTTGAAGTGCTTTTCAATTTTAGCGTCATTTAGCTCAAAAAAAATCAGTAAATGCATGAAAAATATCAAATGAAGTCAGATAGGGTTGAAAATTGATGATGTGGGTTTGAATGGTGCATTTTGAACACACAAAAATCCTAGAGTTCAAATAAGTTAAAAAAAATGAAATGCCTTTTCTAACCGATGAGTTTTCGTCCGAAACCCCGAAACTTCGAAAGAGACTGTCCGTTTTGTACGCTAAGTGCATCCTGCTTTGGTCGTAACCCTCTCAACTTTTTAGCAACATGCTATGTGGGTGAAATGATGATACCATGCCAACTTTCAACCTATTCAGACTTGATTTGAAGTGCTTTTGAATTTCAGGGTCATTTAGCTAAAAAAATCAGTAAATGCATGAAAATATGAAATGAAGTCAGATAGGGTTGAAAATTGATGATGTGGCTTTGAATTGTGCATTTTCAACACACAAAAATCCTGGAGTTCAAATAAGTTAAAGAAAATGAAATGCCTTTTGTAATCGAAGAGTTTCCGTACGAAACCCCGATATTTGGAAAGAGACTGTCCGTTTTCTATGCGAAGTCCATCCTGCTTTTGCCGTAACGCTCTTAACTTTTTATCACATGCTATGCGGGTGAAATGATGATACCAAGCCAAATTTCAACTTTTTCAGACTTCATTTGAAGTGCTTTTCAATTTCAGGGTCATTTAGCTCAAAAAAATCAGTAAATGCATGAAAAATATCAAATGAAGTCAGATAGGGTTGAAAATTGATGATGTGGATTTGAAAGGTGCATTTTGAACACACAAAAATCCTAGAGTTCAAATAAGTTAAAGAAAATGAAATGCCTGTTCTAACCGATGAGTTCCCGTCCGAAACCCCGAAACAACGAAAGAGACTGTCTGTTTTGTACGCGAAGTGCATCCTTCTTTTGTCGTAACCCTCTCACCTTTTTAGCAACATGCTATGTGGGTGAAATGATGATGCCATGCCAACTTTCAACCTTTTGAGACTTCATTTGAAGTGGTTTTCAATTTCAGGGTCATTTAGCTCAAAAAAAATCAGTAAATGCATGAAAAATATCAGATGAAGTCAGAAAGGGTTGAAAATTGATGATGTTGCTTTGAATGGTGAATTTTGAAGACACAAAAAGCCTAGAGTTCAAATAAGTTAAAGAAAATGAAATGCCTTTTGTAACCGATGAGTTTCCGTCCGAAACACCGATACTACGAAAGAGGCTGTCCGTTTTCGACGCAAAGTGCATCCTACTTTTGCCGTAACGCTCTTAACTTTTTCGCACATGCTATGCGGGTGAAATGATGATACCATGCCAACTTTCAAGTTTTTCAGACTTCATTTGAAGTGCTTTTCAATTTTTGGGTCATTTAGCTCAAAAAAATCAGTAAATGCATGAAAAATATCAAATGAAGTCAGATAGGGTTGAAAATTGATGATGTGGGTTTGAATGGTGCATTTTGAACACACAAAAATCCTAGAGTTCAAATAAGTTAAACAAAATGAAATGCCTTTTCTAACCGATGAGTTTTCGTCCGAAACCCTGAAACTTTGAAAGAGACTGTCCGTTTTGTACGCGAAGTTCATCCTGCTTTTGTCGTAACCCTCTCAACTTTTTAGCAACATGCTATGTGGGTGAAATGATGATACCATGCCAACTTTCAACCTTTTCAGACTTGATTTGAAGTGCTTTTGAATTTCAGGGTCATTTAGCTAAAAAAATCAGTAAATGCATGAAAATATCAAATTAAGTCAGAAAGGGTTGAAAATTGATGATGTGGCTTTGAATTGTGCATTTTGAACACACAAAAATCCTGGAGTTCAAATAAGTTAAAGAAAATGAAATGCCTTTTGTAATCGATGAGTTTCCGTACGAAACCCCGATATTTGGAAAGAGACTGTCCGTTTTCTATGCGAAGTGCATCCTGCTTTTGCCGTAACGCTCTTAACTTTTTCGCACATGCTATGCGGGTGAAATGATGATACCAAGCCAACTTTCAACTTTTTCAGACTTCATTTGAAGTGCTTTTCAATTTCAGGGTCATTAAGCTCAAAAAAATCAGTAAATGCATGAAAAATATCAAATGAAGTCAGATAGGGTTGAAAATCGATGATGTGGATTTGAAAGGTGCATTTTGAACACACAAAAATCCTAGAGTTCAAATAAGTTAAAGAAAATGAAATGCCTGTTCTAACCGATGAGTTCCCGTCCGAAACCCCGAAACTTCGAAAGAGACTGTCCGTTTTGTACACGAAGTGCATCCTGCTTTTGTCGTAACCCTCTCACCTTTTTAGCAACATGCTATGTGGGTGAAATGATGATGCCATGCCAACTTTCAACCTTTTGAGACTTCATTTGAAGTAGTTTTCAATTTCAGGGTCATTTAGCTCAAAAAAAATCAGTAAATGCATGAAAAATATCAGATGAAGTCAGAAAGGGTTGAAAATTGATGATGTTGCTTTGAATGGTGAATTTTGAACACACAAAAATCCCAGAGTTCAAATAAGTTAAAGAAAATGAAATGCCTTTTGTAACCGATGAGTTTCCGTCCGAAACACCGATAGTACGAAAGAGACTGTCCGTTTTGTACACGAAATGCATCCTGCTTTTGTCGTAACCCTCTCAACTTTTTAACACATGCTATGTGGGTGAAATTATGATACCATGCCAACTTTCAACCTTGTCAGACTTGATTTGAAGTGCTTTTGAATTTCAGGGTCACTTAGCTAAAAAAATCAGTAAATGCATGAAAATATGAAATGAAGTCAGATAGGGTTGAAAATTGATGATGTGGCTTCGAATGGTGCATTTTTAACACACAAAAATCCTGGAGTTCAAATAAATTAAAGAAAATGAAATGCCTTTTGTAACCGATGAGTTTCCGTACGAAACCCCGATATTTCGAAAGAGGCTGTCCGTTTTCGACGCGAAGTGCATCCTGCTTTTGCCGTAACGCTCTTAACTTTTTTGCACATGCTATGCGGGTGAAATGATGATACCATGCCAACTTTCAAGTTTTTCAGACTTCATTTGAAGTGCTTTTCAATTTCAGGGTCATTTAGCTCAAAAAAATCAGTAAATGCATGAAAAATATCAAATGAAGTCAGAAAGGGTTGAAAATTGATGATGTGGCTTTGAATGGTGCATTTTGAACACACAAAAATACTAGAGTTCAAATAAGTTTAAGAAAATGAAATGTCTTTTGTAACCGATGAGTTTCCGTCCGAATACACGATACTACGAAAGAGACTGTCCGTTTTGTACACGAAATGCATCCTGCTTTTGTCTTAACCCTCTCAACTTTTTAACACATGATATGTGGGTTAAATGATGATACCATGCCGACTTTCAACCTTTTCAGACTTGATTTGAAGTGCTTCTCAATTTCAGGGTCATTTAGCTCAAAAAAATCAGTAAATGCATGAAAAATATCAAAGGAAGTCAGATAGGGTTGAAAATTGATGATGTGGATTTGCGTGGTGCATTTTGAACACACAAAAAGCCTAGAGTTCAAATAAGTTAAAGAAAATGAAATGCCTTTTCTAACCGATGAGTTTTCGTCCGAAACTTCGAAAGAGACTGTCCGTTTTGTACGCGAAGTGCATCCTGCTTTTGTCGTAACCCTCTCAACTTTTTAGAAACATGCTATGTGGGTGAAATGATGATATCATGCCAACTTTCAACCTTTTGAGACTTCATTTGAAGTGCTTTTCAATTTTAGGGTCATTTAGCTCAAAAAAAATCAGTAAATGCATGAAAAATATCAAATGAAGTCAGATAGGGTTGAAAATTGATGATGTGGGTTTGAATGGTGCATTTTGAACACACAAAAATCCTAGAGTTCAAATAAGTTAAACAAAATGAAATGCCTTTTCTAACCGATGAGTTTTCGTCCGAAACCCCGAAACTTTGAAAGAGACTGTCCGTTTTGTACGCGAAGTTCATCCTGCTTTTGTCGTAACCCTCTCAACTTTTTAGCAACATGCTATGTGGGTGAAATGATGATACCATGCCAACTTTCAACCTTTTCAGACTTGATTTGAAGTGCTTTTGAATTTCAGGGTCATTTAGCTAAAAAAATAAGTAAATGCATGAAAATATCAAATGAAGTCAGATACGGTTGAAAATTGATGATGTGGCTTTGAATTGTGCATTTTGAACACACAAAAATCCTGGAGTTCAAATAAGTTAAAGAAAATGAAATGCCTTTTGTAATCGATGAGTTTCCGTACGAAACCCCGATATTTGGAAAGAGACTGTCCGTTTTCTATGCGAAGTGCATCCTGCTTTGTCCGTAACGCTCTTAACTTTTTCGCACATGCTATGCGGGTGAAATGATGATACCAAGCCAACTTTCAACTTTTTCAGACTTCATTTGAAGTGCTTTTCAATTTCAGGGTCATTTAGCTCAAAAAAATCAGTAAATGCATGAAAAATATCAAATGAAGTCAGATAGGGTTGAAAATCGATGATGTGGATTTGAAAGGTGCATTTTGAACACACAAAAATCCTAGAGTTCAAATAAGTTAAAGAAACTGAAATGCCTGTTCTAACCGATGAGTTCCCGTCCGAAACCCCGAAACTTCGAAAGAGACTGTCCGTTTTGTACGCGAAGTGCATCCTGCTTTTGTCGTAACCCTCTCACCTTTTTAGCAACATGCTATGTGGGTGAAATGATGATGCCATGCCAACTTTCAACCTTTTGAGACTTCATTTGAAGTGGTTTTCAATTTCAGGGTCATTTAGCTCAAAAAAAATCAGTAAATGCATGAAAAATATCAGATGAAGTCAGAAAGGGTTGAAAATTGATGATGTTTCTTTGAATGGTGAATTTTGAACACACAAAAATCCTAGAGTTCAAATAAGTTAAAGAAAATGAAATGCCTTTTGTAACCGATGAGTTTCCGTCCGAAACACCGATACTACGAAAGAGACTGTCCGTTTTGTACACGAAATGCATCCTGCTTTTGTCGTAACCCTCTCAACTTTTTAACACATGCTATGTGGGTGAAATTATGATACCATGCCAACTTTCAACCTTGTCAGACTTGATTTGAAGTGCTTTTGAATTTCAGGGTCATTTAGCTAAAAAAATCAGTAAATGCATGAAAATATGAAATGAAGTCAGATAGGGTTGAAAATTGATGATGTGGCTTCGAATGGTGCATTTTTAACACACAAAAATCCGGGAGTTCAAATAAATTAAAGAAAATGAAATGCCTTTTGTAACCGATGAGTTTCCGTACGAAACCCCGATATTTCGAAAGAGGCTGTCCGTTTTCGACGCGAAGTGCATCCTGCTTTTGCCGTAACGCTCTTAACTTTTTCGCACATGCTATGCGGGTGAAATGATGATACCATGCCAACTTTCAAGTTTTTCAGACTTCATTTGAAGTGCTTTTCAATTTCAGGGTCATTTAGCTCAAAAAAATCAGTAAATGCATGAAAAATATCAAATGAAGTCAGAAAGGGTTGAAAATTGATGATGTGGCTTCGAATGGTGCATTTTGAACACACAAAAAGACTGGAGTTCAAATAAGTTTAAGAAAATGAAATGTCTTTTGTAACCGATGAGTTTCCGTCCGAATACACGATACTACGAAAGAGACTGTCCGTTTTGTACACGAAATGCATCCTTCTTTTGTCTTAACCCTCTCAACTTTTTAACACATGATATGTGGGTTAAATGATGATACCATGCCGACTTTCAACCTTTTCAGACTTGATTTGAAGTGCTTCTCAATTTCAGGGTCATTTAGCTCAAAAAAATCAGTAAATGCATGAAAAATATCAAATGAAGTCAGATAGGGTTGAATATTGATGATGTGGATTTGCATGGTGCATTTTGAACACACAAAAAGCCTAGAGTTCAAATAAGTTAAAGAAAATGAAATGCCTTTTCTAACCGATGAGTTTTCGTCCGAAACTTCGAAAGAGATTGTCCGTTTTGTACGCGAAGTGCATCCTGCTTTTCTCATAACCCTCTCAACTTTTTTACACATGATATGTGGGTTAAACGATGATACCATGCCGACTTTCAACCTTTTCAGACTTGATTTGAAGTGCTGCTCAATTTCAGGGTCATTTAGCTAAAAAAAATCAGTAAATGCATGAAAAATATCAAATAAAGTCAGATAGGGTTGAAAATTGATGATGTGGATTTGCATGGTGCATTTTGAACACACAAAAAGCCTAGAGTTCAAATAAGTTAAAGAAAATGAAATGCCTTTTCTAACCGATGAGTTTTCGTCCGAAACTTCGAAAGAGACTGTCCGTTTTGTACGCGAAGTGCATCCTGCTTTTGTCGTAACCCTCTCAACTTTTTAGAAACATGCTATGTGGGTGAAATGATGATATCATGCCAACTTTCAACCTTTTGAGACTTCATTTGAAGTGCTTTTCAATTTCAGGGTCATTTAGTTCAAAAAAATCAGTAAATGAATGAAAAATATCAAATGAAGCCAAAAAGGGTTGAAAATTGATGATGTTGCATTTAATGGTCTATTTCGAACACACAAAAAGCCTGGAGTTCATATAAGTCCAAGAGAATGAAATGCCTTTTGTAACCGATGAGTTTCCGTCCGAAACTCCGATACTTCGAAAGAGACTGTCCGTTTTGTACGCGAACTGCATCCTGCTTTTGTCGTAACCCTCTCGACATTTTAGCACATGCTATGTGGGTGAAATGATGATACCATGTCAACTTTCAACTTTTTCAGACTTCATTTGAAGTGCTTTTCAATTTCAGGGTCATTTAGCTAAAAAAAATCAGTAAATGCATGAAAAATATCAAATGAAGTCAGAAAGGTTGAAAATTGATGATGTGGCTTTGAATGGTTCATTTGAACACACAAAAAGCCTGGAGTTAAAATAAGTTAAAGAAAATGAAATGCCTTTTGTAACCGATAAGTTTCCGTCTGAAACCCAGATACTTTGAAAGATAATGTCCGTTTTGTACGCGAAGTGCGTCCTACTTTTGTCATAACCCTCTCAACTTTTTATCACATGCTATGTGGGTGAGATGATGATACCATGCCAACTTTCAACCTTTTCAGACTTCATTTGAAGTGCTTTTCAATTTCAGGGTCATTTAGCTCAAAAAAATTAGTAAATGCATGAAAAATATCAAATGAAGTCAGAAAGGGTTGCAAATTGATGATGTGGCTTTGAATGGTGCATTTTGAAGACACAAAAAGCCTGGAGTTCAAATAAGTTAAGGAAAATGAAATGCCTCTTGTAACCGATGTGTTTCCGTCCGAAACCCCGATACTTCGAAAGAGACTGTCCGTTTTGTACGCGAAGTGCATCCTGCTTTTGTCGTAACCCTCTCAACTTTTGAACACATGCTATGTGGGTGAAATGACGATACCATGCCGACTTTCAACATTTTCAGACATGATTTGAAGTGCTTTTCAATTTCAGGGTCATTTAGCTCAAAAAAATTAGTAAATGCATGAAAAATATCAAATGAAGTCAGATAGGGTTGAAAATTGATGATGTGGATTTGAATGGTGCATTTTGAACGCAAAAATCCTAGAGTTCAAATAATTTAAACAAAATGAAATGCCTTTTCTAACCGATGAGTTTCCGTCCGAAACCCCGAAACTTCGAAAGAGACTGTCCGTTTTGTACGCGAAGTGCATCCTGCTTTTGTCGTAACCATCTCAACATTTTAGCAACATGCTCTATCGGTGAAATGATGATACCATGACAACTTTCAACCTTTTGAGACTTTATTTGAAGTGCTTTTCAATTTCAGGGTCATTTAGCTCAAAAAAATCAGTAAGTGCATGAAAAATATCAAATGAAGTCGGAAAGGGTTGCAAATTGATGATGTGGCTTTGAATGGTGCATTTTGAACACACAAAAAGCCTGGAGTTAAAATAAGTTAAAGAAAATGAAATGCCTTTTGTAACCGATGAGTTTCCGTCCGAAACCCAGATACTTTGAAAGAACATGTCCATTTCGTACGCGAAGTGCATCCTGCTTTTGTCATAACCCTCTCAACTTTTTATCACATGCTATGTGGGTGAAATGATGATACCATGCCAACTTTCAACCTTTTTCAGACTTCATTTGAAGTGCTTTTCAATTTCAGGGTCATTTAGCTCAAAAAAATCAGTAAGTGCATGAAAAATATCAAATGAAGTCGGAAAGGGTTGCAAATTGATGATGTGGATTTGAATGGTGCATTTTGAACACACAAAAAGCCCGGAGTTCAAATAAGTTAACGAATATGAAATGCCTCTTGTAACCGATGAGTTTCCGTCCGAAACCCCGATACTTCGAAAGAGACTGTCCGTTTTGTACGCAAAGTGCATCCTGCTTTTGTCGTAACCCTCTCAACTTTTGAACACACGCTATGTGGGTGAAATGATGATACCATGACAACTTTCAACCTTTTCATTCTTGATTTCGAGTGCTTTTCAATTTCAGGGTCATTTAGCTCAAAAAAAATTAGTAAATGCATGAAAAATATTAAACGAAGTCAGATAGGATTGAAAATTGATGATGTGGCTTTGAATGGTGCATTTTGAACACACAAAAATCCTGGAATTCAAATAAGTTAAAGAAAATGAAATGCCTCTTGTAACCGATGAGTTTCCGTCCGAAACGCCGATACTTCGAAAGAGACTGTCCGTTTTGTACGCGAAGTGCATCCTTCTTTTGTCGTAACCCTCTCAACTTTTGAACACATGCTATGTGGGTGAAATGATGATACCATGCCAACTTTCAACCTTTTCAGAAGTGATTTGAAGTGCTTTTCAATTTTAGGGTCATTTAGCTCAAAAAAATCAGTAAATGTATGAAAAATATCAAATGAAGTCAGATAGGTTCAAAATTGATGATGTGGATTTGAATGGTGCATTTTGAACACACAAAAAGCCTAGAGTTCAAATAAGTTAAAGAAAATGAAATGCCTTTTGTAACCGATGAGTTTCCGTCCGAAACCCCGATACTACGAAGGAGACTGTCCGTTTTGTACACGAAATGCATCCTGCTTTTGTCGTAACGCTCTCAACTTTTTAACACATGCTATGTGGGTGAAATTATGATACCATGCCAACTTTCAACCTTTTCAGACTTGATTTGAAGTGCTTTTGAATTTCAGGGTCATTTAGCTAAAAAAAATAAGTAAATGCATGAAAAATATTAAATGAAATCAGATAGGGTTGAAAATTGATGATGTGGCTGTGAATGGTGCATTTTGAACACACAAAAATCGTGGAGTTCAAATAAGTTAAAGAAAATGAAATGCCTTTCGTAACCTATGAGTTTCCGTACGAAACCCCGATATTTCGAAAGAGACTGTCCATTTTATACGCGATGTGCATCCTGCTTTTGCCGTAACGCTCTTAACTTTTTCGCACATGCTATGCGGGTGAAATGATGATACCATTCCAACCTTCAACTTTTTCAGACTTCATTTGAAATGCTTTGCAATTTCAGGGTCATTTAACTCAAAAAAATCAGTAAATGCATGAAAAATATCAAATGAAGTGAGAAAGGGTTGAAAATTGATGATGTGGCTTTCAATGGTGCATTTTGAACACACAAAATGTCTAGAGTTAAAATAAGTCCAAGAAAATGAAATGCCTTTCGTAACCGATGAGTTTCCATCCGAAACTCCGATACATCGAAAGAGACTGTCCGTTTTGTACGCGAAGTGCATCCTGCTTTTGTCGTAACCCTCTTAACTTCTTAACACATGCTATGTGGGTGAAATGTTGATACCATGCCAACTTTCAACCTTTTCAGACTTGACTTGAAGTGCTTTTCAATTTCAAGGTCATTTACCTCAAAAAAATCAGTAAATGCATGAAAAATATCATATGAAGTCAGATAGGGTTGAAAATTGATGATGTGGCTTTGAATGGTGCATTTTAACACACAAAAATCCTGGAGTTCAAATAAGTTAAAGAAAATGAATTGCCTTTTGTAGCCGATGAGTTTCCGTCCGAAACCCCGATACTTCGAAATAGACTGTCCGTTTTGTACGCGAAGTGCATCGTGCTTTTGTCGTAACCCTCTCAACTTTTTAACACATGCTATGTGGGTGAAATGATGATACCATGCCAACTTTCAACCTTTTTAGACTTGATTTGAAGTGCTTTTCAATTTCAGGGTCATTTAGCTCAAAAAAATCAGTAAATGCCTGAAAACTATCAAATGAAGTGAGATAGGGTTGAAAATTGACGATGTGGCTTTGAATGGTGCATTTTGAACACACAAAAATCCTAGAGTTGAAATAAGTTAAAGAAAATGAAATGCCTTTTGTAACCGATGAGTTTCCGTCCGAAACCCCGATACTTCGAAAGAGACTGTCCGTTTTGTACGCGAAGTGCATCCTGCTTTTTTCGTAACCCTCTCAACCTTTTAGCACATGCTATATGGGTGAAATGATGATACCATGCAAACTTTCAACCTTTTCAGACTTGATTTGTAGTGCTTTTCAATTTCAGCGTCATTTAGTTCAAAAAAAATCAGTAAATGCATGAAAAATATGAAATGAAGTCAGATAGGGTTGAAAATTGATGATGTGGCTTTGAATGGTGCATTTGGAACACACAAAAATCCTGGAGTTCAAATAAGTTAAAAAAAATGAAATGCCTTTTGTAACCGATGAGTTTCCGTCCGAAACCCCGATACTTCGAAAGAGACTGTCCGTTTTGTACGCGAAGTGCATCCTGCTTTTGTCGTAACCCTCACAACTTTTGAACACATGCTACGTGGGTGAAATGATGATACCATGCCAACTTTCAACCTTTTCATACTTGATTTGAAGTGCTTTTCAATTTCAGGGTCATTTAGCTCAAAAAAAATCAGTAAATGCATGAAAAATATCAGATGAAGTCAGAAAGGGTTGAAAATTGATGATGTTGCTTTGAATGGTGAATTTTGAACACACAAAAATCCTAGAGTTCAAATAAGTTAAAGAAAATGAAATGCCTTTTGTAACCGATGAGTTTCCGTCCGAAACACCGATACTACGAAAGAGACTGTCCGTTTTGTACACGAAATGCATCCTGCTTTTGTCGTAACCCTCTCAACTTTTTAACACATGCTATGTGGGTGAAATTATGATACCATGCCAACTTTCAACCTTGTCAGACTTGATTTGAAGTGCTTTTGAATTTCAGGGTCATTTAGCTAAAAAAAATCAGTAAATGCATGAAAATTTGAAATGAAGTCAGATAGGGTTGAAAATTGATGATGTGGCTTCGAATGGTGTATTTTTAACACACAAAAATCCTGGAGTTCAAATAAATTAAAGAAAATGAAATGCCTTTTGTAACCGATGAGTTTCCGTACGAAACCCCGATATTTCGAAAGAGGCTGTCCGTTTTCGACGCGAAGTGCATCCTGCTTTTGCCGTAACGCTCTTAACTTTTTCGCACATGCTATGCGGGTGAAATGATGATACCATGCCAACTTTCAAGTTTTTCAGACTTCATTTGAAGTGCTTTTCAATTTCAGGGTCATTTAGCTCAAAAAAATCAGTAAATGCATGAAAAATATCAAATGAAGTCAGAAAGGGTTGAAAATTGATGATGTGGCTTTGAATGGTGCATTTTGAACACACAAAAAGCCTGGAGTTCAAATAAGTTTAAGAAAATGAAATGTCTTTTGTAACCGATGAGTTTCCGTCCGAATACACGATACTACGAAAGAGACTGTCCGTTTTGTACACGAAATGCATCCTGCTTTTGTCCTAACCCTCTCAACTTTTTAACACATGATATGTGGGTTAAATGATGATACCATGCCGACTTTCAACCTTTTCAGACTTGATTTGAAGTGCTTCTCAATTTCAGGGTCATTTAGCTCAAAAAAATCAGTAAATGCATGAAAAATATCAAATGAAGTCAGATAGGGTTGAAAATTTATGATGTGGATTTGCATGGTACATTTTGAACACACAAAAAGCCTAGAGTTCAAATAAGTTAAAGAAAATGAAATGCCTTTTCTAACCGATGAGTTTTCGTCCGAAACTTCGAAAGAGATTGTCCGTTTTGTACGCGAAGTGCATCCTGCTTTTGTCGTAACCCTCTCAACTTTTTTACACATGATATGTGGGTTAAATGATGATACCATGCCGACTTTCAACCTTTTCAGACTTGATTTGAAGTGCTTCTCAATATCAGGGTCATTTAGCTCAAAAAAAATCAGTAAATGCATGAAAAATATCAAATGAAGTCAGATAGGGTTGAAAATTGATGATGTGGATTTGCATGGTGCATTTTGAACACACAAAAAGCCTAGAGTTCAAATAAGTTAAAGAAAATGAAATGCCTTTTCTAACCGATGAGTTTTCGTCCGAAACTTCGAAAGAGACTGTCCGTTTTGTACGCGAAGTGCATCCTGCTTTTGTCGTAACCCTCTCAACTTTTTAGAAACATGCTATGTGGGTGAAATGATGATATTATGCCAACTTTCAACCTTTTGAGACTTCATTTGAAGTGCTTTTCAATTTCAGGGTCATTTAGCTCAAAAAAATCAGTAAATGAATGAAAAATATCAAATGAAGTCAAAAAGGGTTTAAAATTGATGATGTTGCTTTTAATGGTCTATTTTGAACACACAAAAAGCCTGGAGTTCATATAAGTCCAAGAGAATGAAATGCCTTTCGTAACCGATGAGTTTCCGTCCGAAACTCCGATACTTCGAAAGAGACTGTCCGTTTTGTACGCGAACTGCATCCTGCTTTTGTCGTAACCCTCTCAACTTTTTAGCACATGCTATGTGGGTGAAATGATGATACCATGTCAACTTTCAACTTTTTCAGACTTCATTTGAAGTGCTTTTCAATTTCAGGGTCATTTAGCTAAAAAAAATCAGTAAATGCATGAAAAATATCAAATGAAGTCAGAAAGGTTGAAAATTGATGATGTGGCTTTGAATGGTTCATTTGAACACACAAAAATCCTGGAGTTAAAATAAGTTAAAGAAAATGAAATGCCTTTTGTAACCGATGAGTTTTCGTCTGAAACCCAGATACTTTGAAAGATAATGTCCGTTTTGTACGCGAAGTGCATCCTACTTTTGTCATAACCCTCTCAACTTTTTATCACATGCTATGTGGGTGAGATGATGATACCATGCCAACTTTCAACCTTTTCAGACTTCACTTGAAGTGCTTTTCAATTTTAGGGTCATTTAGCTCAAAAAAATCAGTAAATGCATGAAAAATATCAAATGAAGTCAGAAAGGGTTGCAAATTGATGATGTGGCTTTGAATGGTGCATTTTGAACACAAAAATCCTAGAGTTCAAATAAGTTAAACAAAATGAAATGCCTTTTCTAACCGATGTGTTTCCGTCCGAAACCCCGATACTACGAAAGAGACTGTCCGTTTTGTACACGAAGTGCATCCTGCTTTTGTCGTAACCCTCTCAACTTTGGAACACATGCTATGTGGGTGAAATGACGATACCATGCCGACTTTCAACATTTTCAGACATGATTTGAAGTGCTTTTCAATTTCAGGGTCATTTAGCTCAAAAAAATCAGTAAATGCATGAAAAATATCAAATGAAGTCAGATAGGGTTGAAAATTGATGATGTGGATTTGAATGGTGCATTTTGAACACAAAAATCCTAGAGTTCAAATAAGTTAAACAAAATGAAATGCCTTTTCTAACCGATGAGTTTCCGTCCGAAACCCCGAAACTTCGAAAGAGACTGTCCGTTTTGTACGCGAAGTGCATCCTGCTTTTGTCGTAACCCTCTCAACATTTTAGCAACATGCTCTGTGGGTGAAATGATGATACCATGACAACTTTCAACCTTTTGAGACTTCATTTGAAGTGCTTTTCAATTTCAGGGTCATTTAGCTCAAAAAAATCAGTAAGTGCATGAAAAATATCAAATGAAGTCGGAAAGGGTTGCAAATTGATCATGTGGCTTTGAATGGTGCATTTTGAACACACAAAAAGCCTGGAGTTAAAATAAGTTAAAGAAAATGAAATGCCTTTTGTAACCGATGAGTTTCCGTCCGAAACCCAGATACTTTGAAAGAACATGTCCGTTTTGTACGCGAAGTGCATCCTGCTTTTGTCATAACCCTCTCAACTTTTTATCACATGCTATGTGGGTGAAATGATGATACCATGCCAACTTTCAACCTTTTCAGACTTCATTTGAAGTGCTTTTCAATTTCAGGGTCATTTAGCTCAAAAAAATCAGTAAGTGCATGAAAAATATCAAATGAAGTCGGAAAGGGTTGCAAATTGATGATGTGGCTTTGAATGGTGCATTTTGAACACACAAAAAGCTTGGAGTTCAAATAAGTTAACGAATATGAAATGCCTCTTGTAACCGATGAGTTTCCGTCCGAAACCCCGATACTTCGAAAGAGACTGTCCGTTGTGTACGCGAAGTGCATCCTGCTTTTGTCGTAACCCTCTCAACTTTTGAACACACGCTATGTGGGTGAAATGATGATACCATGACAACTTTCAACCTTTTCATTCTTGATTTCAAGTGCTTTTCAATTTCAGGGTCATTTAGCTCAAAAAAAATTAGTAAACGCATGAAAAATATCAAACGAAGTCAGATAGGATTGAAAATTGATGATGTGGCTTTGAATGGTGCATTTTGAACACACAAAAAGCCTGGAATTCAAATAAGTTAAAGAAAATGAAATGCCTCTTGTAACCGATGAGTTTCCGTCCGAAACCCCGATACTTCGAAAGAGACTGTCCGTTTTGTATGCGAAGTGCATCCTTCTTTTGTCGTAACCCTCTCAACATTTGAACACATGCTATGTGGGTGAAATGATGATACCATGCCAACTTTCAACCTTTTCAGAAGTGATTTGAAGTGCTTTTCAATTTCAGGGTCATTTAGTTCAAAAAAATCAGTAAATGTATGAAAAATATCAAATGAAGTCAGATAGGTTGAAAATTGTTGATGTGGATTTGAATGGTGCATTTTGAACACACAAAATGCCTAGAGTTCAAATAAGTTAAAGAAAATGAAATGCCTTTTGTAACCGATGAGTTTCCGTCCGAAACCCCGATACTACGAAGGAGACTGTCCGTTTTGTACACGAAATGCATCCTGATTTTGTCGTAACGCTCTCAACTTTTTAACACATGCTATGTGGGTGAAATTATGATACCATGCCAACTTTCAACCTTTTCAGACTTATTTGAAGTGCTTCTGAATTTCAGGGTCATTTAGCTAAAAAAAAAGTAAATGCATGAAAAATATTAAATGAAATCAGATAGGGTTGAAAATTGATGATGTGGCTGTGAATGGTGCATTTTGAACACACAAAAATCGTGGAGTTCAAATAAGTTAAAGAAAATGAAATGCCTTTCGTAACCTATGAGTTTCCGTACGAAACCCCGATATTTCGAAAGAGACTGTCCATTTTATACGCGATGTGCATCCTGCTTTTGCCGTAACGCTCTTAACTTTTTCGCACATGCTATGCGGGTGAAATGATGATACCATTCCAACTTTCAACTTTTTCAGACTTCATTTGAAATGCTTTTCAATTTCAGGGTCATTTAACTCAAAAAAATCAGTAAATGCATGAAAAATATCAAATGAAGTGAGAAAGGGTTGAAAATTGATGATGTGGCTTTCAATGGTGCATTTTGAACACACAAAAAGTCTGGAGTTAAAATAAGTCCAAGAAAATGAAATGCCGTTCGTAACCGATGAGTTTCCATCCGAAACTCCGATACATCGAAAGAGACTGTCCGTTGTGTACGCGAAGTGCATCCTGCTTTTGTCGTAACCCTCTTAACTTCTTAACACATGCTATGTGGGTGAAATGATGATACCATGCCAACTTTCAACCTTTTCAGACTTGATTTGAAGTGCTTTTTAATTTCAAGGTCATTTACCTCAAAAAAATCAGTAAATGCATGAAAAATATCATATGAAGTCAGATAGGGTTGAAAATTGATCATGAGGCTTTGAATGGTGCATTTTAACACACAAAAAGCCTGGAGTTCAAATAAGTTAAAGAAAATGAAATGCCTTTTGTAGCCGATGAGTTTCCGTCCGAAACCCCGATACTTCGAAATAGACTGTCCGTTTTGTACGCGAAGTGCATCGTGCTTTTGTCGTAACCCTCTCAACTTTTTAACACATGCTATGTGGGTGAAATGATGATACCATGCCAACTTTCAACCTTTTCAGACTTGATTTGAAGTGCTTTTCAATTTCAGGGTCATTTAGCTCAAAAAAATCAGTAAATGCATGAAAACTATCAAATGAAGTGAGATAGGGTTGAAAATTGACGATGTGGCTTTGAATGGTGCATTTTGAACACACAAAAATCCTGGAGTTCAAATAAGTTAAAGAAAATGAAATGCCTTTTGTAACCGATGAGTTTCCGTCCGAAACCCCGATACTTCGAAAGAGACTGTCCGTTTTGTACGCCAAGTGCATCCTGCTTTTTTCGTAACCCTCTCAACTTTTTAGCACATGCTACATGGGTGAAATGATGATACCATGCCAACTTTCAACCTTTTCAGACTTGATTTGTAGTGCTTTTCAATTTCAGCGTCATTTAGTTCAAAAAAAATCAGTAAATGCATGAAAAATATGAAATGAAGTCAGATAGGGTTGAAAATTGATGATGTGGCTTTGAATGGTGCATTTGGAACACAAAAAAATCCTGGAGTTCAAATAAGTTAAAGAAAATGAAATGCCTTTTGTAACCGATGAGTTTCCGTCCGAAACCCCGATACTTCGAAAGAGACTGTCCGTTTTGTACGCGAAGTGCATCCTGCTTTTGTCGTAACCCTCACAACTTTTGAACACATGCTATGTGGGTGAAATGATGATACCATGCCAACTTTCAACCTTTTCATACTTGATTTGAACTGCTTGTCAATTTCAGGGTCATTTAGCTCAAAAAAAATCAGTAAATGCATGAAAAATATCAAATGAAGTCAGATAGGGTTGAAAATTGAATGATGTGGCTTTGAATGGCGCATTTTGAACACACAAAAAGCCTGGAGTTCAAATAAGTTAAAGAAAATGAAATGCCTCCTGTAACCGATGAGTTTCCGTCCGAAACCCCGATACTTCGAAAGAGACTGTCCGTTTTTTACGCGAAGTGCATCCTTCTTTTCTCGTAACCCTCTCAACTTTTGAACACATGCTAAGTGGGTGAAATGATGATACCATGCCAACTTTCAACCTTTTCAGAAGTGATTTGAAGTCCTTTTCAATTTCAGGGTCATTTAGCTCAAAAAAATCAGTAAATGCATGAAAAATATCAAATGAAGTCAGATATGTTGAAAATTGATGATGTGGATTTGAATGGTGCATTTTGAACACACAAAAAGCCTAGAGTTCAAATAAGTGAAAGAAAATGAAATGCCTTTTCTAACCGATGAGTTTCCGTCCGAAACCTAAGAACTTCGAAAGAGAGTGTCCGTTTTGTACGCGAAAAGCATCCTACTTTTGTCGTAAACCTCTCAACTCTTTAGCAACATGCTATGTGGGTGAAATGATGATACCATGCCAACTCTCAACCTTTTGACACTTGATTTGAAGTGCTTTTCAATTTCAGGGTCATTTAGCTCAAAAAAATCAGTAAATGCATGAAAAATATCAAATGAAGTCAGAAAGGGTTGAAAATTGATGATGTGGCTTTGAATGGTGCATTTTGAACACACAAAAATCCTGGAGTTCAAATAAGTCCAAGAAAATGAAATGCCTTTTGTAACCGATGAGTTTCCGTCCGAAACTCCGATACTTCGAAAGATAATGTCCGTTTTGTACGCGAAGTGCATTCTGCTTTTGTCGTAACCCTCTCAAATTTTTATCACATGCTATGTAGGTGAAATGATGATACCATGCCAACTTTCTACCTTTCCAGACTTCATTTGAAGTGCTTTTCAATTTCAGGGTCATTTAGCTCAAAAAATCTGTAAATGCATGAAAAATATCAAATGAAGTCAGAAAGGGTTGAAAATTGATGCGGTGGCTTTTAATGGTGCATTTTGAACACACAAGAAGTCCGGAGTTCAAATAAGTCCAAGAAAATGAAATGCCTTTCGTAACCGATGAGTTTCCATCCGAAAGACCGATACTTCGAAAGAGACTGTCCTTTTTGTACGCCAAGTGCATCCTGCTTTTATCGTAACCCTCTCAAATTTTTAACACATGCTATGTGGGTGAAAAGATGATACCATGCCGACTTTCAACCATTTCAGACTTCATTTGAAGTGCTATTCAATTTCAGGGTCATTTAGCTCACAAAAATCAGTAAATGCACGAAAAATATCAAATGAAGTCAGATAGGGTTGAAAATTGATGATGTGGATTTTAATGGTGCATTTTGAACACACAAAAAGCCTGGAGTTCAAATAAGTTAAAGAAAATGAAATGCCTTTTGTAACCGATGAGTTTCCGTCCGAAACACCGAAACTTCGAAAGAGACTGTCCGTTTTGTATGCGAAGTGCATCCTACTTTTTTCGTAACCCTCTCAACTTTTTAGCAACATGCTATGTGGGCGAAATGATGATACCATGCCAACTTTCAACCTTTTGAGAATTCATTTGAAGTGCTTTTCAATTTCAGGGTCATTTAGTTCAAAAATCAGTAAATGCATGAAAGATATCAAATGAAGTCAGATAGGGTTGAAAATTGATGATGTGGCTTTCAATGGTGCATTTGGAACACACAAAAATCCTGGAGTTCAAATAAGTTAAAGAAAATGAAATGCTTTTTGTAACCGATGAGTTTCCGTCCGAAACCCCGATACTTCGAAAGAGATTGTCCGTTTTGTACGCGAAGTCCATCCTGCTTTTGTCGTAACCCTCTAAACTTTTGAACACATGCTATGTGGGTGAAATGATGATACCATGCCAACTTTCAACCTTTTCATACTTGATTTGAAGTTCTTTTCAATTTCAGGGTCGTTTAGCTCAAAAAAAATCAGTAAATGCATGAAAAATATCAAATGAAGTCAGATATGGTTGAAAATTGATGATGTGGATTTGAATGGTGCATTTTGAACACACTAAAAGCCTGGAGTTCAAATAAGTTAAAGAAAATGAAATGCCTTTTGTAACCGATGAGTTTCCGTACGAAACCCCGATACTTCGAAAGAGATTGTCTGTTTTGTACGCGAAGTGCATCCTCCTTTTTTCGTAACCCTCTCAACTTTTTAGCACATGCTATGTGGGTGAAGTGATGATGCCATGCCAACTTTCAACCTTTTCAGACTTGATTTGTAGTGCTTTTCAATTTCAGCGTCATTTAGCTCAAAAAAATCAGAAAATGCATGAAAAATATCATATAAAGTCAGATAGGGTTGAAAATTGATGATGTGGCTTTGAATGGTGCATTTTGAACACACAAAAAGCCTGGAGTTCAAATAAGTTAAAGAAAATGAAATGCCTTTTGTAACTGATGAGTTTCCGTCTGAAACCCCGATACTTCGAAAGAGACTGTCCGCTTTGTACGCGAAGTGCATCCTGCTTTTGTCGTAACCCTCTTAACTTTTTCGCACATGCTATGCGGGTGAAATGATGATACCATGCCAACTTTCAACCTTTTGAGACTTCATTTGAAGTGCTTTTCAATTTCAAGGTCATTTAGCTCAAAAAAATCAGTAAATGCATGAAAAATAACAAATGAAGTCAGAAGGGGTTGAAAAGTGATGATGTCGCTTTTAATAGTGCATTTTGAACACACAAAAAGCCTAGAGTTCAAATAAGTTAAAGAAAATGAAATGCCTCTTGTAACCGATGAGTTTCCGTCCGAAACCCCGATACTTCGAAAGAGACTATCTGTTTTGTACGCGAAGTGCATCCTGCTTTTTTCGTAACCCTCTCAACTTTTTAGCACATGCTATGTGGGTGAAATGATGATACCATGCCAACTTTCAACCTTTTCAGACTTGATTTGTAGTGCTTTTCAATTTCAGCGTCATTGAGCTCAAAAAAATCAGTAAATGCATGAAAAATATGAAATGAAGTCAGATAGGGTTGAAAATTGATGATGTGGCTTTGAATGGTGCATTTGGAACACACAAAAATCCTGGAGTTCAAATAAGTTAAAGAAAATGAAATGCCTTTTGTAGTCGATGAGTTTCCGTCCGAAACACCGATACTTCGAAAGAGATTGTCCGTTTTGTACGCGAAGTGCATCCTGCTTTTGTCGTAACCCTCTCAACTTTTTAACACATGCTATGTGGGTGAAATGATGATACCATGCCAACTTTCAACCTTTTCATACTTGATTTGAAGTGCTTTTCAATTTCAGGGTCGTTTAGCTCAAAAAAAATCAGTAAATGCATGAAAAATATCAAATGAAGTCAGATAGGGTTGCAAATTGATGATGTGGATTTGAATGGTGCATTTTGAACACACAAAAAGCCTGGAGTTCAAATAAGTTAAAGAAAATGAAATGCCTTTTGTAACCGATGAGTTTCCGTACGAAACCCCGATACTTCGAAAGAGACTGTCCGTTTTGTACGCGAAGTGCATCCTTCTTTTTTCGTAACCCTCTCAACTTTTTAGCACATGCTATGTGGGTGAAGTGATGATACCATGCCAACTTTCAACCTTCTCAGACTTGATTTGTAGTGCTTTTCAATTTCAGCGTCATTTAGCTCAAAAAAATCAGAAAATGCATGAAAAATATCAAATAAAGTCAGATAGGGTTGAAAATTGATGATGTGGCTTTGAATGGTGCATTTGGAACACACAAAAATCCTGGAGTTCAAATAAGTTAAAGAAAATGAAATGCCATTTGTAACCGACGAGTTTCCGTCCGAAACCCCGATACTTCGAAAGAGACTCTCCGCTTTGTACGCGAAGTGCATCCTGCTTTTGTCATAACCCTCTCAACTTTTGAACACATGCTATGTGGGTGAAATGATGATACCATGCCAACTTTCAACCTTTTCATACTTGATTTGAAGTGCTTTTCAATTTCAGGGTCGTTTAGCTCAAAAAAAATCAGTAAATGCATGAAAAATATCAAATGAAGTCAGATAGGGTTGAAAATTGATGATGTGGCTTTGAATGGTGCATTTGGAACACACAAAAATCCTGGAGTTCAAATAAGTTAAAGAAAATGAAATGCCATTTGTAACCGACGAGTTTCCGTCCGAAACCCCGATACTTCGAAAGAGACTCTCCGCTTTGTACGCGAAGTGCATCCTGCTTTTGTCATAACCCTCTCAACTTTTGAACACATGCTATGTGGGTGAAATGATGATACCATGCCAACTTTCAACCTTTTCATACTTGATTTGAAGTGCTTTTCAATTTCAGGGTCGTTTAGCTCAAAAAAAATCAGTAAATGCATGAAAAATATCAAATGAAGTCAGATATGGTTGAAAATTGATGATGTGGATTTGAATGGTGCATTTTGAACACACTAAAAGCCTGGAGTTCAAATAAGTTAAAGAAAATGAAATGCCTTTTGTAACCGATGAGTTTCCGTACGAAACCCCGATACTTCGAAAGAGACTGTCTGTTTTGTACGCGAAGTGCATCCTCCTTTTTTCGTAACCCTCTCAACTTTTTAGCACATGCTATGTGGGTGAAGTGATGATGCCATGCCAACTTTCAACCTTTTCAGACTTGATTTGTAGTGCTTTTCAATTTCAGCGTCATTTAGCTCAAAAAAATCAGAAAATGCATGAAAAATATCATATAAAGTCAGATAGGGTTGAAAATTGATGATGTGGCTTTGAATGGTGCATTTTGAACACACAAAAAGCCTGGAGTTCAAATAAGTTAAAGAAAATGAAATGCCTTTTGTAACTGATGAGTTTCCGTCTGAAACCCCGATACTTCGAAAGAGACTGTCCGCTTTGTACGCGAAGTGCATCCTGCTTTTGTCGTAACCCTCTTAACTTTTTCGCACATGCTATGCGGGTGAAATGATGATACCATGCCAACTTTCAACCTTTTGAGACTTCATTTGAAGTGCTTTTCAATTTCAAGGTCATTTAGCTCAAAAAAATCAGTAAATGCATGAAAAATAACAAATGAAGTCAGAAGGGGTTGAAAAGTGATGATGTCGCTTTTAATAGTGCATTTTGAACACACAAAAAGCCTAGAGTTCAAATAAGTTAAAGAAAATGAAATGCCTCTTGTAACCGATGAGTTTCCGTCCGAAACCCCGATACTTCGAAAGAGACTATCTGTTTTGTACGCGAAGTGCATCCTGCTTTTTTCGTAACCCTCTCAACTTTTTAGCACATGCTATGTGGGTGAAATGATGATACCATGCCAACTTTCAACCTTTTCAGACTTGATTTGTAGTGCTTTTCAATTTCAGCGTCATTGAGCTCAAAAAAATCAGTAAATGCATGAAAAATATGAAATGAAGTCAGATAGGGTTGAAAATTGATGATGTGGCTTTGAATGGTGCATTTGGAACACACAAAAATCCTGGAGTTCAAATAAGTTAAAGAAAATGAAATGCCTTTTGTAGTCGATGAGTTTCCGTCCGAAACACCGATACTTCGAAAGAGATTGTCCGTTTTGTACGCGAAGTGCATCCTGCTTTTGTCGTAACCCTATCAACTTTTTAACACATGCTATGTGGGTGAAATGATGATACCATGCCAACTTTCAACCTTTTCATACTTGATTTGAAGTGCTTTTCAATTTCAGGGTCGTTTAGCTCAAAAAAAATCAGTAAATGCATGAAAAATATCAAATGAAGTCAGATAGGGTTGCAAATTGATGATGTGGATTTGAATGGTGCATTTTGAACACACAAAAAGCCTGGAGTTCAAATAAGTTAAAGAAAATGAAATGCCTTTTGTAACCGATGAGTTTCCGTACGAAACCCCGATACTTCGAAAGAGACTGTCCGTTTTGTACGCGAAGTGCATCCTTCTTTTTTCGTAACCCTCTCAACTTTTTAGCACATGCTATGTGGGTGAAGTGATGATACCATGCCAACTTTCAACCTTCTCAGACTTGATTTGTAGTGCTTTTCAATTTCAGCGTCATTTAGCTCAAAAAAATCAGAAAATGCATGAAAAATATCAAATAAAGTCAGATAGGGTTGAAAATTGATGATGTGGCTTTGAATGGTGCATTTGGAACACACAAAAATCCTGGAGTTCAAATAAGTTAAAGAAAATGAAATGCCATTTGTAACCGACGAGTTTCCGTCCGAAACCCCGATACTTCGAAAGAGACTCTCCGCTTTGTACGCGAAGTGCATCCTGCTTTTGTCATAACCCTCTCAACTTTTGAACACATGCTATGTGGGTGAAATGATGATACCATGCCAACTTTCAACCTTTTCATACTTGATTTGAAGTGCTTTTCAATTTCAGGGTCGTTTAGCTCAAAAAAAATCAGTAAATGCATGAAAAATATCAAATGAAGTCAGATAGGGTTGAAAATTGATGATGTGGATTTGAATGGTGCATTTTGAACACACAAAAAGCCTGGAGTTCAAATAAGTTAAAGAAAATGAAATGCCTTTTGTAACCGATGAGTTTCCGTACGAAACCCCGATACTTCGAAAGAGACTGTCCGTTTTGTACGCGAAGTGCATCCTCCTTTTTTCGTAACCCTCTCAACTTTTTAGCACATGCTATGTGGGTGAAGTGATGATACCATGCCAACTTTCAACCTTTTCAGACTTGATTTGTAGTGCTTTTCAATTTCAGCGTCATTTAGCTCAAAAAAATGAGAAAATGCATGAAAAATATCAAATAAAGTCAGATAGGGTTGAAAATTGATGATGTGGCTTTGAATGGTGCATTTGGAACACACAAAAATCCTGGAGTTCAAATAAGTTAAAGAAAATGAAATGCCATTTGTAACCGACGAGTTTCCGTCCGAAAAAACGATAGTTCGAAAGCGACTGTCTGTTTTGTACGCAAAGTGCATCCTGCTTTTGTCATAACCCTCTCAACTTTTGAACACATGCTATGTGGGTGAAATGATGATACCATGCCAACTTTCAACCTTTTCATACTTGATTTGAAGTGCTTTTCAATTTCAGGGTCGTTTAGCTCAAAAAAAATCAGTAAATGCATGAAAAATATCAAATGAAGTCAGATAGGGTTGAAAATTGATGATGTGGATTTGAATGGTGCATTTTGAACACACAAAAAGCCTGGAGTTCAAATAAGTTAAAGAAAATGAAATGCCTTTTGTAACCGATGAGTTTCCGTACGAAACCCCGATACTTCGAAAGAGACTGTCCGTTTTGTACGCGAAGTGCAACCTTCTTTTTTCGTAACCCTCTCAACTTTTTAGCACATGCTATGTGGGTGAAGTGATGATACCATGCCAACTTTCAACCTTTTCAGACTTGATTTGTAGTGCTTTTCAATTTCAGCGTCATTTAGCTCAAAAAAATCAGAAAATCCATGAAAAATATCAAATAAAGTCAGATAGGGTTGAAAATTGATGATGTGGCTTTGAATGGTGCATTTTGAACACACAAAAATCCAGGAGTTCAAATAAGTTAAAGAAAATGAAATGCCTTTTGTAACTGATGAGTTTCCGTCTGAAACCCCGACACTTCGAAAGAGACTGTCCGCTTTGTACGCGGAGTGCATCCTGCTTTTGTCGTAACCCTCTTAACTTTTTCGCACATGCTATGCGGGTGAAATGATGATACCATGCCAACTTTCAACCTTTTGAGACTTCATTTCAAGTGCTATTCAATTTCAAGGTCATTTAGCTCAAAAAAATCAGTAAATGCATGAAAAATAACAAATGAAGTCAGAAAGGGTTGAAAAGTGATGATGTCGCTTTTAATAGTGCATTTTGAACACACAAAAAGCCTAGAGTTCAAATAAGTTAAAGAAAATGAAATGCCTCTTGTAACCGATGAGTTTCCGTCCGAAACCCCAATACTTCGAAAGAGACTGTCTGTTTTGTACGCGAAGTGCAGCCTGCTTTTTTCGTAACCCTCTCAACTTTTTAGCACATGCTATATGGGTGAAATGAGGATACCATGCCAACTTCCAACCTTTTCAGACTTGATTTGTAGTGCTTTTCAATTTCAGCGTCACTCAGTTCAAATAAATCAGTAAATGCATGAAAAATATGAAATGAAGTCAGATAGGGTTGAAAATTGATGATGTGGCTTTGAATGGTGCATTTGGAACACACAAAAATCCTGGAGTTCAAATAAGTTAAAGAAAATGAAATGCCTTTTGTAACCGATGAGTTTCCGTCCGAAACCCCGATACTTCGAAAGAGATTGTCCGTTTTGTACGCGAAGTGCATCCTGCTTTTGTCGTAACCCTCTCAACTTTTGAACACATGCTATGTGGGTGAAATGATGATACCATGCCAACTTTCAACCTTTTCATACTTGATTTGAAGTGCTTTTCAATTTCAGGGTCGTTTAGCTCAAAAAAAAATCAGTAAATGCATGAAAAATATCAAATGAAGTCAGATAGGGTTGAAAATTGATGATGTGGATTTGAATGGTACATTTTGAACACACAAAAATCCTGGAGTTCAAATAAGTTAAAGAAAATGAAATGCCTTTTGTAACCGATGAGTTTCCGTACGAAACCCCGATACTTCGAAAGAGACTGTCCGTTTTGTACGCAAAGTGCATCCTCCTTTTTTCGTAACCCTCTCAACTTTTTAGCACATGCTATGTGGGTGAAGTGATGATACCATGCCAACTTGCAACCTTTTCAGACTTGATTTGTAGTGCTTTTCAATTTCAGCGTCATTTAGCTCAAAAAAATCAGAAAATGCATGAAAAATATCAAATAAAGTCAGATAGGGTTGAAAATTGATGATGTGGCTTTGAATGGTGCATTTTGAACACACAAAAATCCTGGAGTTCAAATAAGTTAAAGAAAATGAAATGCCTTTTGTAACTGATGAGTTTCCGTCTGAAACCCCGATACTTCGAAAGAGACTGTCCGCTTTGTACGCGAAGTGCATCCTGCTTTTGTTGTAACCCTCTTAACTTTTTCGCACATGCTATGCGGGTGAAATGATGATACCATGCCAACTTTCAACCTTTTGAGACTTCATTTGAAGTGCTATTCAATTTCAAGGTCATTTAGCTCAAAAAAATCAGTAAATGCATGAAAAATAACAAATGAAGTCAGAAAGGGTTGAAAAGTGATGATGTCTCTTTTAATATTGCATTTTGAACACACAAAAAGCCTAGAGTTCAAATAAGTTAAAGAAAATGAAATGCCTCTTGTAACCGATGAGTTTCCGTCTGAAACCCCGATACTTCGAAAGAGACTGTCTGTTTTGTACGCGAAGTGCATCCTGCTTTTTTCGTAACCCTCTCAACTTTTTAGCACATGCTATGTGGGTGAAATGATGATACCATGCCAACTTCCAACCTTTTCAGACTTGATTTGTAGTGCTTTTCAATTTCAGCGTCATTGAGCTCAAAAAAATCAGTAAATGCATGAAAAATATGAAATGAAGTCAGATAGGGTTGAAAATTGATGATGTGGCTTTGAATGGTGCATTTTGAACACACAAAAATCCAGGAGTTCAAATAAGTTAAAGAAAATGAAATGCCTTTTGTAACTGATGAGTTTCCGTCTGAAACCCCAACACTTCGAAAGAGACTGTCCGCTTTGTACGCGAAGTGCATCCTGCTTTTGTCGTAACCCTCTTAACTTTTTCGCACATGCTATGCGGGTGAAATGATGATACCATGCCAACTTTCAACCTTTTGAGACTTCATTTGACGTGCTATTCAATTTCAAGTTCATTTAGCTCAAAAAAATCAGCAAATGCATGAAAAATAACAAATGAAGTCAGAAAGGGTTGAAAAGTGATGATGTCGCTTTTAATAGTGCATTTTGAACACACAAAAAGCCTAGAGTTCAAATAAGTTAAAGAAAATGAAATGCCTCTTGTAACCGATGAGTTTCCGTCCGAAACCCCGATACTTCGAAAGAGACTGTCTGTTTTGTACGCGAAGTGCATCCTGCTTTTTTCGTAACCCTCTCAACTTCTTAGCACATGCTATGTGGGTGAAATGATGATACCATGCCAACTTTCAACCTTTTCAGACTTGATTTGTAGTGCTTTTCAATTTCAGCGTCATTGAGCTCAAAAAAATCAGTAAATGCATGAAAAATATGAAATGAAGTCAGATAGGGTTGAAAATTAATGATGTGGCTTTGAATGGTGCATTTGGAACACACAAAAATCCTGGAGTTCAAATAAGTTAAAGAAAATGAAATGCCTTTTGTAACCGATGAGTTTCCGTTCGAAACCCTGATACTTCGAAAGAGATTGTCCGTTTTGTACGCGAAGTGCATCCTGCTTTTGTCGTAACCCTCTCAACTCTTGAACACATGCTATGTGGGTGAAATGATGATACCATGCCAACTTTCAACCTTTTCATACTTGATTTGAAGTGCTTTTCAATTTCAGGGTCGTTTAGCTCAAAAAAAATCAGTAAATGCATGAAAAATATCAAATGAAGTCAGATAGGGTTGAAAATTGATGATGTGGATTTGAATGGTGCATTTTGAACACACAAAAAGCCTGGAGTTCAAATAAGTTAAAGAAAATGAAATGCCTTTTGTAACCGATGAGTTTCCCTACGAAACCCCGATACTTCGAAAGAGACTGTCCGTTTTGTACGCAAAGTGCATCCTCCTTTTTTCGTAACCCTCTTAACTTTTTAGCACATGCTATGTGGGTGAAGTGATGATACCATGCCAACTTTCAACCTTTTCAGACTTGATTTGTAGTGCTTTTCAATTTCAGCGTCATTTAGCTCAAAAAATCAGTAAATGCATGAAAAATATCAAATAAAGTCAGATAGGGTTGAAAATTGATGATGTGGCTTTGAATGGTGCATTTTGAACACACAAAAATCCTGGAGTTCAAATAAGTTAAAGAAAATGAAATGCCTTTTGTCACTGATGAGTTTTCGTCTGAAACCCCGATACTTCGAAAGAGACTGTCCGCTTTGTACGCGAAGTGCATCCTGCTTTTGTCGTAACCCTCTTAACTTTTTCGCACATGCTATGCGGGTGAAATGATTATACCATGCCAACTTTCAACCTATTGAGACTTCATTTGAAGTGCTATTCAATTTCAAGGTCATTTAGCTCAAAAAAAATCAGTAAATGCATGAAAAATAACAAATGAAGTCAGAAAGGGTTGAAAAGTGATGATGTCGCTTTTAATAGTGCATTTTGAACACACAAAAAGCCTAGAGTTCAAATAAGTTAAAGAAAATGAAATGCCTCTTGTAACCGATGAGTTTCCGTCCGAAACCCCGATACTTCGAAAGAGACTGTCTGTTTTGTACGCGAAGTGCATCCTGCTTTTTTCGTAACCCTCTCAACTTTTTAGCACATGCTATGTGGGTGAAATGATGATACCATGCCAACTTTCAACCTTTTCAGACTTGATTTGTAGTGCTTTTCAATTTCAGCGTCATTGAGCTCAAAAAAATCAGTAAATGCATGAAAAATATGAAATGAAGTCAGATAGGGTTGAAAATTGATGATGTGGCTTTGAATGGTGCATTTGGAACACACAAAAATCCTGGAGTTCAAATAAGTTAAAGAAAATAAAATGCCTTTTGTAACCGATGAGTTTCCGTCCAAAACCCCGATACTTCGAAAGAGATTGTCCGTTTTGTTCGCGAAGTGCATCCTGCTTTTGTCGTAACCCTCTCAACTTTTGAACACATGCTATGTGGGTGAAATGATGATACCATCCCAACTTTCAACCTTTTCATACTTGATTTGAAGTGCTTTTCAATTTCAGGGTCGTTTAGCTCAAAAAAACCAGTAAATGCATGAAAAATATCAAATGAAGTCAGATAGGGTTGAAAATTTATGATGTGGCTTTGAATGGTGCATTTTGAACACACAAAAAGCCTGGAGTTCAAAAAAGTTAAAGAAAATGAAATGCCTCTTGTAACCGATAAGTTTCCGTCCGAAACCCCGATACTTCGAAAGAGACTGTCCGTTTTGTACGCGAAGTGCATCCTTATTTTGTCGTAACCCTATCAACTTTTGAACACATGCTATGTGGGTGAAATGATGATACCATGCCAACTTTCAACCTTTTCAGAAGTGATTTGAAGTCCTTTTCAATTTCAGGGTCATTTAGCTCAGAAAAATCAGAAAATGCATGAAAAATATCAAATGATGTCAGATAGGTTGAAAATTGATGAGTTGGATTTGAATGGTGCATTTTGAACACACAAAAAGCCTAGAGTTCAAATAAGTTAAAGAAAATGAAATGCCTTTTCTAACTGATGAGTTTCCGTCTGAAACGCCGATTCTTCGAAAGAGACTGTCCGCTTTGTACGCGAAGTGCATCCTGCTTTTGTCGTAACCCTCTCAACTCTTTAGTAACATGCTATGTGGGTGAAATGATTATACCATGCCAACTTTCAACCTTTTGAGACTTCATTTGTAGTGCTTTTCAATTTCAGGGTCATTTAGCTCAAAAAAAATCAGTAAATGCATGAAAAATATCAAATGAAGTCAGAAAGGGTTGAACATTGATGATGTGGCTTTGAATGGTGCATTTTGAACACACAAAAAGCCTGGAGTTCAAATAAGTCCAAGAAAATAAAATGCCTTTTGTAACCGATGAGTTTCCGTCCGAAACCCCGATACTTCGAAAGAGATTGTCCGTTTTGTACGCGAAGTGCATCCTGCTTTTGTCGTAACCCTCTCAACTTTTGAACACATGCTATGTGGGTGAAATGATGATACCATGCCAACTTTCAACCTTTTCATACTTAATTTGAAGTGCTTTTCAATTTCAGGGTCGTTTAGCTCAAAAAAATCAGTAAATGCATGAAAAATATCAAATGAAGTCAGAAAGGGTTGAAAAGTGATGATGTCGCTTTTAATAGTGCATTTTGAACACACAAAAAGCCTAGAGTTCAAATAAGTTAAAGAAAATGAAATGCCTCTTGTAACCGATGAGTTTCCGTCCGAAACCCCGATACTTCGAAAGAGACTGTCTGTTTTGTACGCGAAGTGCATCCTGCTTTTTTCGTAACCCTCTCAACTTTTTAGCACATGCTATGTGGGTGAAATGATGATACCATGCCAACTTTCAACCTTTTCAGACTTGATTTGTAGTGCTTTTCAATTTCAGCGTCATTGAGCTCAAAAAAATCAGTAAATGCATGAAAAATATGAAATGAAGTCAGATAGGGTTGAAAATTGATGATGTGGCTTTGAATGGTGCATTTTGAACACACAAAAATCCAGGAGTTCAAATAAGTTAAAGAAAATGAAATGCCTTTTGTAACTGATGAGTTTCCGTCTGAAACCCCGACACTTCGAAAGAGACTGTCCGCTTTGTACGCGAAGTGCATCCTGCTTTTGTCGTAACCCTCTTAACTTTTTCGCACATGCTATGCGGGTGAAATGATGATACCATGCCAACTTTCCACCATTTGAGACTTCATTTGAAGTGCTATTCAATTTCAAGTTCATTTAGCTCAAAAAAATCAGCAAATGCATGAAAAATAACAAATGAAGTCAGAAAGGGTTGAAAAGTGATGATGTCGCTTTTAATAGTGCATTTTGAACACACAAAAAGCCTAGAGTTCAAATAAGTTAAAGAAAATGAAATGCCTCTTGTAACCAATGAGTTTCCGTCCGAAACCCCGATACTTCGAAAGAGACTGGCTGTTTTGTAGGCGAAGTGCATCCTGCTTTTTTCGTAACCCTCTCAACTTTTTAGCACATGCTATGTGGATGAAATGATGATACCATGCCAACTTTCAACCTTTTCAGACTTGATTTGTAGTGCTTTTCAATTTCAGCG
Organism: Hordeum marinum; assembly: GCA_022496015.1. Classification (NCBI taxonomy): domain Eukaryota; kingdom Viridiplantae; phylum Streptophyta; class Magnoliopsida; order Poales; family Poaceae; genus Hordeum; species Hordeum marinum. The sequence continues at coordinate 562,697,306 of CM039678.1, forward strand.
TCATTGAGCTCAAAAAAATCAGTAAATGCATGAAAATATGAAATGAAGTCAGATAGGGTTGAAAATTAATGATGTGGCTTTGAATGGTGCATTTGGAACACACAAAAATCCTGGAGTTCAAATAAGTTAAAGAAAATGAAATGCCTTTTGTAACCGATGAGTTTCCGTCCGAAACCCCGATACTTCGAAAGAGATTGTCCGTTTTGTACGCGAAGTGCATCCTGCTTTTGTCGTAACCCTCTCAACTTTCGAACACATGCTATGTGGGTGAAATGATGATACCATGCCAACTTTCAACCTTTTCATACTTGATTTGAAGTGCTTTTCAATTTCAGGGTCGTTTAGCTCAAAAAAAATCAGTAAATGCATGAAAAATATCAAATGAAGTCAGATAGGGTTGAAAATTGATGATGTGGATTTGAATGGTGCATTTTGAACACACAAAAAGCCTGGAGTTCAAATAAGTTAAAAAAAATGAAATGCCTTTTGTAACCGATGAGTTTCCGTACGAAACCCCGATACTTCGAAAGAGACTGTCCGTTTTGTACGCAAAGTGCATCCTCCTTTTTTCGTAACCCTCTCAACTTTTTAGCACATGCTATGTGGGTGAAGTGATGATACCATGCCAACTTTCAACCTTTTCAGACTTGATTTGTAGTGCTTTTCAATTTCAGGGTCGTTTAGCTCAAAAAAAATCAGTAAATGCATGAAAAATATCAAATGAAGTCAGATAGGGTTGAAAATTGATGATGTGGATTTGAATGGTGCATTTTGAACACACAAAAAGCCTGGAGTTCAAATAAGTTAAAGAAAATGAAATGCCTTTTGTAACCGATGAGTTTCCCTACGAAACCCCGATACTTCGAAAGAGACTGTCCGTTTTGTACGCAAAGTGCATCCTCCTTTTTTCGTAACCCTCTTAACTTTTTAGCACATGCTATGTGGGTGAAGTGATGATACCATGCCAACTTTCAACCTTTTCAGACTTGATTTGTAGTGCTTTTCAATTTCAGCGTCATTTAGCTCAAAAAATCAGTAAATGCATGAAAAATATCAAATAAAGTCAGATAGGGTTGAAAATTGATGATGTGGCTTTGAATGGTGCATTTTGAACACACAAAAATCCTGGAGTTCAAATAAGTTAAAGAAAATGAAATGCCTTTTGTCACTGATGAGTTTTCGTCTGAAACCCCGATACTTCGAAAGAGACTGTCCGCTTTGTACGCGAAGTGCATCCTGCTTTTGTCGTAACCCTCTTAACTTTTTCGCACATGCTATGCGGGTGAAATGATTATACCATGCCAACTTTCAACCTATTGAGACTTCATTTGAAGTGCTATTCAATTTCAAGGTCATTTAGCTCAAAAAAAATCAGTAAATGCATGAAAAATAACAAATGAAGTCAGAAAGGGTTGAAAAGTGATGATGTCGCTTTTAATAGTGCATTTTGAACACACAAAAAGCCTAGAGTTCAAATAAGTTAAAGAAAATGAAATGCCTCTTGTAACCGATGAGTTTCCGTCCGAAACCCCGATACTTCGAAAGAGACTGTCTGTTTTGTACGCGAAGTGCATCCTGCTTTTTTCGTAACCCTCTCAACTTTTTAGCACATGCTATGTGGGTGAAATGATGATACCATGCCAACTTTCAACCTTTTCAGACTTGATTTGTAGTGCTTTTCAATTTCAGCGTCATTGAGCTCAAAAAAATCAGTAAATGCATGAAAAATATGAAATGAAGTCAGATAGGGTTGAAAATTGATGATGTGGCTTTGAATGGTGCATTTGGAACACACAAAAATCCTGGAGTTCAAATAAGTTAAAGAAAATAAAATGCCTTTTGTAACCGATGAGTTTCCGTCCAAAACCCCGATACTTCGAAAGAGATTGTCCGTTTTGTTCGCGAAGTGCATCCTGCTTTTGTCGTAACCCTCTCAACTTTTGAACACATGCTATGTGGGTGAAATGATGATACCATCCCAACTTTCAACCTTTTCATACTTGATTTGAAGTGCTTTTCAATTTCAGGGTCGTTTAGCTCAAAAAAACCAGTAAATGCATGAAAAATATCAAATGAAGTCAGATAGGGTTGAAAATTTATGATGTGGCTTTGAATGGTGCATTTTGAACACACAAAAAGCCTGGAGTTCAAAAAAGTTAAAGAAAATGAAATGCCTCTTGTAACCGATAAGTTTCCGTCCGAAACCCCGATACTTCGAAAGAGACTGTCCGTTTTGTACGCGAAGTGCATCCTTATTTTGTCGTAACCCTATCAACTTTTGAACACATGCTATGTGGGTGAAATGATGATACCATGCCAACTTTCAACCTTTTCAGAAGTGATTTGAAGTCCTTTTCAATTTCAGGGTCATTTAGCTCAGAAAAATCAGAAAATGCATGAAAAATATCAAATGATGTCAGATAGGTTGAAAATTGATGAGTTGGATTTGAATGGTGCATTTTGAACACACAAAAAGCCTAGAGTTCAAATAAGTTAAAGAAAATGAAATGCCTTTTCTAACTGATGAGTTTCCGTCTGAAACGCCGATTCTTCGAAAGAGACTGTCCGCTTTGTACGCGAAGTGCATCCTGCTTTTGTCGTAACCCTCTCAACTCTTTAGTAACATGCTATGTGGGTGAAATGATTATACCATGCCAACTTTCAACCTTTTGAGACTTCATTTGTAGTGCTTTTCAATTTCAGGGTCATTTAGCTCAAAAAAATCAGTAAATGCATGAAAAATATCAAATGAAGTCAGAAAGGGTTGAACATTGATGATGTGGCTTTGAATGGTGCATTTTGAACACACAAAAAGCCTGGAGTTCAAATAAGTCCAAGAAAATAAAATGCCTTTTGTAACCGATGAGTTTCCGTCCGAAACCCCGATACTTCGAAAGAGATTGTCCGTTTTGTACGCGAAGTGCATCCTGCTTTTGTCGTAACCCTCTCAACTTTTGAACACATGCTATGTGGGTGAAATGATGATACCATGCCAACTTTCAACCTTTTCATACTTAATTTGAAGTGCTTTTCAATTTCAGGGTCGTTTAGCTCAAAAAAATCAGTAAATGCATGAAAAATATCAAATGAAGTCAGAAAGGGTTGAAAAGTGATGATGTCGCTTTTAATAGTGCATTTTGAACACACAAAAAGCCTAGAGTTCAAATAAGTTAAAGAAAATGAAATGCCTCTTGTAACCGATGAGTTTCCGTCCGAAACCCCGATACTTCGAAAGAGACTGTCTGTTTTGTACGCGAAGTGCATCCTGCTTTTTTCGTAACCCTCTCAACTTTTTAGCACATGCTATGTGGGTGAAATGATGATACCATGCCAACTTTCAACCTTTTCAGACTTGATTTGTAGTGCTTTTCAATTTCAGCGTCATTGAGCTCAAAAAAATCAGTAAATGCATGAAAAATATGAAATGAAGTCAGATAGGGTTGAAAATTGATGATGTGGCTTTGAATGGTGCATTTTGAACACACAAAAATCCAGGAGTTCAAATAAGTTAAAGAAAATGAAATGCCTTTTGTAACTGATGAGTTTCCGTCTGAAACCCCGACACTTCGAAAGAGACTGTCCGCTTTGTACGCGAAGTGCATCCTGCTTTTGTCGTAACCCTCTTAACTTTTTCGCACATGCTATGCGGGTGAAATGATGATACCATGCCAACTTTCCACCATTTGAGACTTCATTTGAAGTGCTATTCAATTTCAAGTTCATTTAGCTCAAAAAAATCAGCAAATGCATGAAAAATAACAAATGAAGTCAGAAAGGGTTGAAAAGTGATGATGTCGCTTTTAATAGTGCATTTTGAACACACAAAAAGCCTAGAGTTCAAATAAGTTAAAGAAAATGAAATGCCTCTTGTAACCAATGAGTTTCCGTCCGAAACCCCGATACTTCGAAAGAGACTGGCTGTTTTGTAGGCGAAGTGCATCCTGCTTTTTTCGTAACCCTCTCAACTTTTTAGCACATGCTATGTGGATGAAATGATGATACCATGCCAACTTTCAACCTTTTCAGACTTGATTTGTAGTGCTTTTCAATTTCAGCGTCATTGAGCTCAAAAAAATCAGTAAATGCATGAAAATATGAAATGAAGTCAGATAGGGTTGAAAATTAATGATGTGGCTTTGAATGGTGCATTTGGAACACACAAAAATCCTGGAGTTCAAATAAGTTAAAGAAAATGAAATGCCTTTTGTAACCGATGAGTTTCCGTCCGAAACCCCGATACTTCGAAAGAGATTGTCCGTTTTGTACGCGAAGTGCATCCTGCTTTTGTCGTAACCCTCTCAACTTTCGAACACATGCTATGTGGGTGAAATGATGATACCATGCCAACTTTCAACCTTTTCATACTTGATTTGAAGTGCTTTTCAATTTCAGGGTCGTTTAGCTCAAAAAAAATCAGTAAATGCATGAAAAATATCAAATGAAGTCAGATAGGGTTGAAAATTGATGATGTGGATTTGAATGGTGCATTTTGAACACACAAAAAGCCTGGAGTTCAAATAAGTTAAAAAAAATGAAATGCCTTTTGTAACCGATGAGTTTCCGTACGAAACCCCGATACTTCGAAAGAGACTGTCCGTTTTGTACGCAAAGTGCATCCTCCTTTTTTCGTAACCCTCTCAACTTTTTAGCACATGCTATGTGGGTGAAGTGATGATACCATGCCAACTTTCAACCTTTTCAGACTTGATTTGTAGTGCTTTTCAATTTCAGCGTCATTTAGCTCAAAAAAATCAGAAAATGCATGAAAAATATCAAATAAAGTCAGATAGGGTTGAAAATTGATGATGTGGCTTTGAATGGTGCATTTTGAACACACAAAAATCCTGGAGTTCAAATAAGTTAAAGAAAATGAAATGCCTTTTGTAACTGATGAGTTTCCGTCTGAAACCCCGATACTTCGAAAGAGACTGTCCGCTTTGTACGCGAAGTGCATCCTGCTTTTGTCGTAACCCTCTTAACTTTTTCGCACATGCTATGCGGGTGAAATGATGATACCATGCCAACTTTCAACCTTTTGAGACTTCATTTGAAGTGCTATTCAATTTCAAGGTCATTTAGCTCAAAAAAATCAGTAAATGCATGAAAAATAACAAATGAAGTCAGAAAGGGTTGAAAAGTGATGATGTCGCTTTTAATAGTGCATTTTGAACACACAAAAAGCCTAGAGTTCAAATAAGTTAAAGAAAATGAAATGCCTCTTGTAACCGATGAGTTTCCGTCCGAAACCCCGATACTTCGAAAGAGACTGTCTGTTTTGTACGCGAAGTGCATCCTGCTTTTTTCGTAACCCTCTCAACTTTTTAGCACATGCTATGTGGGTGAAATGATGATACCATGCCAACTTTCAACCTTTTCAGACTTGATTTGTAGTGCTTTTAAATTTCAGCGTCATTGAGCTCAAAAAAATCAGTAAATGCACGAAAAATATGAAATGAAGTCAAATAGGGTTGAAAATTGATGATGTGGCTTTGAATGGTGCATTTTGAACACACAAAAATCCAGGAGTTCAAATAAGTTAAAGAAAATGAAATGCCTTTTGTAACTGATGAGTTTCCGTCTGAAACCCCGACACTTCGAAAGAGACTGTCCGCTTTGTACGCGAAGTGCATCCTGCTTTTGTCGTAACCCTCTTAACTTTTTCGCACATGCTATGCGGGTGAAATGATGATACCATGCCAACTTTCAACCTTTTGAGACTTCATTTGAAGTGCTATTCAATTTCAAGTTCATTTAGCTCAAAAAAATCAGCAAATGCATGAAAAATAACAAATGAAGTCAGAAAGGGTTGATAAGTGATGATGTCGCTTTTAATAGTGCATTTTGAACACACAAAAATCCTAGAGTTCAAATAAGTTAAAGAAAATGAAATGCCTCTTGTAACCGATGAGTTTCCGTCCGAAACCCCGATACTTCGAAAGAGACTGTCTGTTTTGTACGCGAAGTGCATCCTGCTTTTTTCGTAACCCTCTCAACTTTTTAGCACATGCTATGTGGGTGAAATGATGATACCATGCCAACTTTCAACCTTTTCAGACTTGATTTGTAGTGCTTTTCAATTTCAGCGTCATTGAGCTCAAAAAAATCAGTAAATGCATGAAAAATATGAAATGAAGTCAAATAGGGTTGAAAATTAATGATGTGGCTTTGAATGGTGCATTTGGAACACACAAAAATCCTGGAGTTCAAATAAGTTAAAGAAAATGAAATGCCTTTTGTAACCGATGAGTTTCCGTCCGAAACCCCGATACTTCGAAAGAGATTGTCCGTTTTGTACGCGAAGTGCATCCTGCTTTTGTCGTAACCTTCTCAACTTTTGAACACATGCTATGTGGGTGAAATGATGATACCATGCCAACTTTCAACCTTTTCATACTTGATTTGAAGTGCTTTTCAATTTCAGGGTCGTTTAGCTCAAAAAAAATCAGTAAATGCATGAAAAATATCAAATGAAGTCAGATAGGGTTGAAAATTGATGATGTGGATTTGAATGGTGCATTTTGAACACACAAAAAGCTTGGAGTTCAAATAAGTTAAAGAGAATGAAATGCCTTTTGTAACCGATGAGTTTCCGTACGAAACCCCGATACTTCGAAAGAGACTGTCCGCTTTGTACGCGAAGTGCATCCTGCTTTTGTCGTAACCCTCTTAACTTTTTCGCACATGCTATGCGGGTAAAATGATGCTACCATGCCAACTTTCAACCTTTTGAGACTTCATTTGAAGTGCTATTCAATTTCAAGTTCATTTAGCTCAAAAAAATCAGCAAAGGCATGAAAAATAACAAATGAAGTCAGAAAGGGTTGAAAAGTGATGATGTCGCTTTTAATAGTGCATTTTGAACACACAAAAATCCTAGAGTTCAAATAAGTTAAAGAAAATGAAATGCCTCTTGTAACCGATGAGTTTCCGTCCGAAACCCCGATACTTCGAAAGAGACTGTCTGTTTTGTACGCGAAGTGCATCCTGCTTTTTTCGTAACCCTCTCAACTTTTTAGCACATGCTATGTGGGTGAAATGATGATACCAGCCAACTTTCAACCTTTTCAGACTTGATTTGTAGTGCTTTTCAATTTCAGCGTCATTGAGCTCAAAAAAATCAGTAAATGCATGAAAAATATGAAATGAAGTCAGATAGGGTTGAAAATTAATGATGTGGCTTTGAATGGTGCATTTGGAACACACAAAAATCCTGGAGTTCAAATAAGTTAAAGAAAATGAAATGCCTTTTGTAACCGATGAGTTTCCGTCCGAAACCCCGATACTTCGAAAGAGATTGTCCGTTTTGTACGCGAAGTGCATCCTGCTTTTGTCGTAACCTTCTCAACTTTTGAACACATGCTATGTGGGTGAAATGATGATACCATGCCAACTTTCAACCTTTTCATACTTGATTTGAAGTGCTTTTCAATTTCAGGGTCGTTTAGCTAAAAAAAAATCAGTAAATGCATGAAAAATATCAAATGAAGTCAGATAGGGTTGAAAATTGATGATGTGGATTTGAATGGTGCATTTTGAACACACAAAAAGCTTGTAGTTCAAATAAGTTAAAGAGAATGAAATGCCTTTTGTAACCGATGAGTTTCCGTACGAAACCCCGATACTTCGAAAGAGACTGTCCGTTTTGTACGCAAAGTGCATCCTCCTTTTTTAGTAACCCTCTCAACTTTTTAGCACATGCTATGTGGGTGAAGTGATGATACCATGCCAACTTTCAACCTTTTCAGACTTGATTTGTAGTGCTTTTCAATTTCAGCGTCATTTAGCTCAAAAAAATCAGAAAATGCATGAAAAATATCAAATAAAGTCAGATAGGGTTGAAAATTGATGATGTGGCTTTGAATGGTGCATTTTGAACACACAAAAATCCTGGAGTTCAAATAAGTTAAAGAGAATGAAATGCCTTTTGTAACCGATGAGTTTCCGTACGAAACCCCGATACTTCGAAAGAGACTGTCCGCTTTGTACGCGAAGTGCATCCTGCTTTTGTCGTAACCCTCTTAACTTTTTCGCACATGCTATGCGGGTGAAATGATGATACCATGCCAACTTTCAACCTTTTGAGACTTCATTTGAAGTGCTATTCAATTTCAAGTTCATTTAGCTCAAAAAAATCAGCAAATGCATGAAAAATAACAAATGAAGTCAGAAAGGGTTGAAAAGTGATGATGTCGCTTTTAATAGTGCATTTTGAACACACAAAAATCCTAGAGTTCAAATAAGTTAATGAAAATGAAATGCCTCTTGTAACCGATGAGTTTCCGTCCGAAACCCCGATACTTCGAAAGAGACTGTCTGTTTTGTACGCGAAGTGCATCCTGCTTTTTTTGTAACCCTCTCAACTTTTTAGCACATGCTATGTGGGTGAAATGATGATACCATGCCAACTTTCAACCTTTTCAGACTTGATTTGTAGTGCTTTTCAATTTCAGCGTCATTGAGCTCAAAAAAATTAGTAAATGCATGAAAAATATGAAATGAAGTCAGATAGGGTTGAAAATTAATGATGTGGCTTTGAATGGTGCATTTGTAACACACAAAAATCCTGGAGTTCAAATAAGTTAAAGAAAATGAAATGCCTTTTGTAACCGATGAGTTTCCGTCCGAAACCCCGATACTTCGAAAGAGACTGTCTGTTTTGTACGCGAAGTGCATCCTGCTTTTTTCTTAACCCTCTCAACTTTTTAGCACATGCTATGTGGGTGAAATGATGATACCATGCCAACTTTCAACCTTTTCAGACTTGATTTGTAGTGCTTTTCAATTTCAGCGTCATTGAGCTCAAAAAAATCAGTAAATGCATGAAAAATATGAAATGAAGTCAGATAGGGTTGAAAATTGATGATGTGGCTTTGAATGGTGCATTTTGAACACACAAAAATCCAGGAGTTCAAATAAGTTAAAGAAAATGAAATGCCTTTTGTAACTGATGAGTTTCCGTCTGAAATCCCGACACTTCGAAAGAGACTGTCCGCTTTGTACGCGAAGTGCATCCTGCTTTTGTCGTAACCCTCTTAACTTTTTCGCACATGCTATGCGGGTGAAATGATGATACCATGCCAACTTTCAACCTTTTGAGACTTCATTTGAAGTGCTATTCAATTTTAAGTTCATTTAGCTCAAAAAAATCAGCAAATGCATGAAAAATAACAAATGAAGTCAGAAAGGGTTGAAAAGTGATGATGTCGCTTTTAATAGTGCATTTTGAACACACAAAAAGCCTAGAGTTCAAATAAGTTAAAGAAAATGAAATGCCTCTTGTAACCGATGAGTTTCCGTCCGAAACCCCGATACTTCGAAAGAGATTGTCTGTTTTGTACGCGAAGTGCATCCTGCTTTTTTCGTAACCCTATCAACTTTTTAGCACATGCTATGTGGGTGAAATGATGATACCATGCCAACTTTCAACCTTTTGAGACTTGATTTGTAGTGCTTTTCAATTTCAGCGTCACTGAGCTCAAAAAAATCAGTAAATGCATGAAAAATATGAAATGAAGTCAGATAGGGTTGAAAATTAATGATGTGGCTTTGAATGGTGCATTTGGACCACACAAAAATCCTGGAGTTCAAATAAGTTAAAGAAAATGAAATGCCTTTTGTAACCGATGAGTTTCCGTCCGAAACCCCGATACTTCGAAAGAGATTGTCCGTTTTGTACGCGAAGTGCATCCTGCTTTTGTCGTAACCCTCTCAAATTTTGAACACATTCTTTGTGGGTGAAATGATGATACCATGCCAACTTTCAACCTTTTCATACTTGATTTGAAGTGCTTTTCAATTTCAGGGTCGTTTAGCTCAAAAAAAATCAGTAAATGCATGAAAAATATCAAATGAACTCAGATAGGGTTGAAAATTGATGATGTGGATTTGAATGGTGCATTTTGAACACACAAAAAGCCTGGAGTTCAAATAAGTTAAAGAAAATGAAATGCCTTTTGTAACCGATGAGTTTCCGTACGAAACACCCATACTTCGAAAGAGACTGTCCGTTTTGTACGCAAAGTGCATCCTCCTTTTTTCGTAACCCTCTCAACTTTTTAGCACATGCTATGTGGGTGAAGTGATGATACCATGCCAACTTTCAACCTTTTCAGACTTGATTTGTAGTGCTTTTCAATTTCAGCGTCATTTAGCTCAAAAAATCAGAAAATGCATGAAAAATATCAAATAAAGTCAGATAGGGTTGAAAATTGATGATGTGGCTTTGAATGGTGCATTTTGAACACACAAAAATCCTGGAGTTCAAATAAGTTAAAGAAAATGAAATGCCTTTTGTAACTGATGAGTTTCCGTCTGAAACCCCGATACTTCAAAAGAGACTGTCCGCTTTGTACGCGAAGTGCATCCTACTTTTGTCGTAACCCTCTTAACTTTTTCGCACATGCTATGCGGGTGAAATGATGATACCATGCCAACTTTCAACCTTTTGAGACTTCATTTGAAGTGCTATTCAATTTCAAGGTCATTTAGCTCAAAAAAATCAGTAAATGCATGAAAAATAACAAATGAAATCAGAAAGGGTTGAAAAGTGATGATGTCGCTTTTAATAGTGCATTTTGAACACACAAATGGCCTAGAGTTCAAATAAGTTAAAGAAAATGAAATGCCTCTTGTAACCGATGAGTTTCCGTCCGAAACCCCGATACTTCGAAAGAGACTGTCTGTTTTGTACGCGAAGTGCATCCTGCTTTTTTCGTAACCCTCTCAACTTTTTAGCACATGCTATGTGGGTGAAATGATGATACCATGCCAACTTTCAACCTTTTCAGACTTGATTTGTAGTGCTTTTCAATTTCAGCGTCATTGAGCTCAAAAAAATCAGTAAATGCATGAAAAATATGAAATGAAGTCAGATAGGGTTGAAAATTGATGATGTGTCTTTGAATGGTGCATTTGGAACACACAAAAATCCTGGAGTTCAAATAAGTTAAAGAAAATAAAATGCCTTTTGTAACCGATGAGTTTCCGTCCGAAACCCCGATACTTCGAAAGAGATCGTCCGTTTTGTTCGCGAAGTGCATCCTGCTTTTGTCGTAACCCTCTCAACTTTTGAACACATGCTATGTGGGTGAAATGATGATACCATGCCAACTTTCAACCTTTTCATACTTGATTTGAAGTGCTTTTCAATTTCAGGGTCGTTTAGCTCAAAAAAATCAGTAAATGCATGAAAAATATCAAATGAAGTCAGATAGGGTTGAAAATTGATGATGTGGCTTTGAATGGTGCATTTTGAACAAACAAAAAGCCTGGAGTTCAAATAAGTTAAAGAAAATGAAATGCCTCTTGTAACCGATGAGTTTCCGTCCGAAACCCCGATACTTCGAAAGAGACTGTCCGTTTTGTACGCGAAGTGCATCCTTATTTTGTCGTAACCCTCTCAACTTTTGAACACATGCTATGTGGGTGAAATTATGATACCATGCCAACTTTCAACCTTTTCAGAAGTGATTTGAAGTCCTTTTCAATTTCATGGTCATTTAGCTCAGAAAAATCAGAAAATGCATGAAAAATATCAAATGAAGTCAGATAGGTTGAAAATTGATGATGTGGATTTGAATGGTGCATTTTGAACACACAAAAAGACTAGAGTTGAAATAAGTTAAAGAAAATGAAATGCCTTTTCTAACTGATGAGTTTCCGTCTGAAACCCCGATACTTCGAAAGAGACTGTCCGCTTTGTACGCGAAGTGCATCCTGCTTTTGTCGTAACCCTCTCAACTCTTTAGTAACATGCTATGTGGGTGAAATGATGATACCATGCCAACTTTCAACCTTTTGAGAGTTCATTTGTAGTGCTTTTCAATTTCAGGGTCATTTAGCTCAAAAAAAAATCAGTAAATGCATGAAAAATATCAAATGAAGTCAGAAAGGGTTGAACATTGATGATGTGGCTTTGAATGGTGCATTTTGAACACACAAAAAGCATGGAGTTCAAATAAGTCCAAGAAAATAAAATGCCTTTTGTAACCGATGAGTTTCCGTCCGAAACCCCGATACTTCGAAAGAGATTGTCCGTTTTGTACACGAAGTGCATCCTGCTTTTGTCGTAACCCTCTCAACTTTTGAACACATGCTATGTGGGTGAAATGATGATACCATGCCAACTTTCAACCTTTTCATACTTAATTTGAAGTGCTTTTCAATTTCAGGGTCGTTTAGTTCAAAAAAATCAGTAAATGCATGAAAAATATCAAATGAAGTCAGAAAGGGTTGAAAAGTGATGATGTCGCTTTTAATAGTGCATTTTGAACACACAAAAAGCCTAGAGTTCAAATAAGTTAAAGAAAATGAAATGCCTTTTGTAACCGATGAGTTTCCGTCCGAAACCCCGATACTTCGAAAGAGATTGTCCGTTTTGTACGCGAAGTGCATCCTGCTTTTGTCGTAAGCCTCTCAAATTTTGAACACATGCTATGTGCGTGAAATGATGATACCATGCCAACTTTCAACCTTTTCATACTTGATTTGAAGTGCTTTTCAATTTCAGGGTCGTTTAGCTCAAAAAAATCAGTAAATGCATGAAAAATATCAAATGAAGTCAGATAGGGTTGAAAATTGATGATGTGGATTTGAATGGTGCATTTTGAACACACAAAAAGCGTGGAGTTCAAATAAGTTAAAGAAAATGAAATGCCTTTTGTAACCGATGAGTTTCCGTACGAAACCCCGATACTTCGAAAGAGACTGTCCGTTTTGTACGCAAAGTGCATCCTCCTTTTTTCGTAACCCTCTCAACTTTTTAGCACATTCTATGTGGGTGAAGTGATGATACCATGCCAACTTTCAACCTTTTCAGACTTGACTTGTAGTGCTTTTCAATTTCAGCGTCATTTAGCTCAAAAAAATCAGAAAATGCATGAAAAATATCAAATAAAGTCAGATAGGGTTGAAAATTGATGATGTGGCTTTGAATGGTGCATTTTGAACACACAAAAATCCTGGAGTTCAAATAAGTTAAAGAAAATGAAATGCCTTTTGTAACTGATGAGTTTCCGTCGAAAACCCCGATACTTCGAAAGAGACTGTCCGCTTTGTACGCGAAGTGCATCCTGCTTTCGTCGTAACCCTCTTAACTTTTTCGCACATGCTATGCGTGTGAAATGATGATACCATGCCAACTTTCAACCTTTTGAGACTTCATTTGAAGTGCTATTCAATTTCAAGGTCATTTAGCTCAAAAAAATCAGTAAATGCATGAAAAATAACAAATGAAGTTAGAAAGGGTTGAAAAGTGATGATGTCGCTTTTAATAGTGCATTTTGAACACACAAAAAGCCTAGAGTTCAAATAAGTTAAAGAAAATGAAATGCCTCTTGTAACCGATGAGTTTCCGTCCGAAACCCCGATACTTCGAAAGAGACTGTCTGTTTTGTACGCGAAGTGCATCCTGCTTTTTTCGTAACCCTCTCAACTTTTTAGCACATGCTATGTGGGTGAAATGATGATACCATGCCAACTTTCAACCTTTTCAGACTTCATTTGTAGTGCTTTTCAATTTCAGGGTCATTGAGCTCAAAAAAATCAGTAAATGCATGAAAAATATGAAATGAAGTCAGATAGGGTTCAAAATTGATGATGTGGCTTTGAATGGTGCATTTGGAACACACAAAAATCCTGGTGTTCTAATAAGTTAAAGAAAATAAAATGCCTTTTGTAACCGATGAGTTTCCGTCCGAAACCCCGATACTTCGAAAGAGATTGTCCGTTTTGTTCGCGAAGTGCATCCTGCTTTTGTCGTAACCCTCTCAACTTTTGAACACATGCTATGTGGGTGAAATGATGATACCATGCCAACTTTCAACCTTTTCATACTTGATTTGAAGTGCTTTTCAATTTCAGGGTCGTTTAGCTCAAAAAAATCAGTAAATGCATGAAAAATATCAAATGAAGTCAGATAGGGTTGAAAATTGATGATGTGGATTTGGATGGTGCATTTTGAACACACAAAAAGCCTGGAGTTCAAATAAGTAAAAGAAAATGAAATGCCTTTTGTAACCGATGAGTTTCCGTACGAAACCCCGATACTTCGAAAGAGACTGTCCGTTTTGTACGCAAAGTGCATCCTCCTTTTTTCGTAACCCTCTCAACTTTTTAGCACATTCTATGTGGGTGAAGTGATGATACCATGCCAACTTTCAACCTTTTCAGACTTGATTTGTAGTGCTTTTCAATTTCAGCGTCATTTAGCTCAAAAAAATCAGAAAATGCATGAAAAATATCAAATAAAGTCAGATAGGGTTGAAAATTGATGATGTGGCTTTGAATGGTGCATTTTGAACACACAAAAATCCTGGAGTTCAAATAAGTTAAAGAAAATGAAATGCCTTTTGTAACTGATGAGTTTCCGTCGGAAACCCCGATACTTCGAAAGAGACTGTCCGCTTTGTACGCGAAGTGCATCCTGCTTTTGTCGTAACCCTCTTAACTTTTTCGCACATGCTATGCGGGTGAAATGATGATACCATGCCAACTTTCAACCTTTTGAGACTTCATTTGAAGTGCTATTCAATTTCAAGGTCATTTAGCTCAAAAAAATCAGTAAATGCATGAAAAATAACAAATGAAGTTAGAAAGGGTTGAAAAGTGATGATGTCGCTTTTAATAGTGCATTTTGAACACACAAAAAGCCTAGAGTTCAAATAAGTTAAAGAAAATGAAATGCCTCTTGTAACAGATGAGTTTCCGTCCGAAACCCCGATACTTCGAAAGAGACTGTCTGTTTTGTACGCGAAGTGCATCCTGCTTTTTTCGTAACCCTCTCAACTTTTTAGCACATTCTATGTGGGTGAAATGATGATACCATGCCAACTTTCAACCTTTTCAGACTTCATTTGTAGTGCTTTTCAATTTCAGGGTCATTGAGCTCAAAAAAATCAGTAAATGCATGAAAAATATGAAATGAAGTCAGATAGGGTTGAAAATTGATGATGTGGCTTTGAATGGTGCATTTGGAACACACAAAAATCCTGGAGTTCAAATAAGTTAAAGAAAATAAAATGCCTTTTGTAACCGATGAGTTTCCGTCCGAAACCCCGATACTTCGAAAGAGATTGTCCGTTTTGTTCGCGAAGTGCATCCTGCTTTTGTCGTAACCCTCTCAACTTTTGAACACATGCTATGTGGGTGAAATGATGATACCATGCCAACTTTCAACCTTTTCATACTTGATTTGAAGTGCTTTTCAATTTTAGGGTCGTTTAGCTCAAAAAAATCAGTAAATGCATGAAAAATATCAAATGAAGTCAGATAGGGTTGAAAATTGATGATGTGGCTTTGAATGGTGCATTTTGAACAAACAAAAAGCCTGGAGTTCAAATAAGATAAAGAAAATGAAATGCCTCTTGTAACCGATGAGTTTCCGTCCGAAACCCCGATACTTCGAAAGAGACTGTCCGTTTTGTACGCGAAGTGCATCCTTATTTTGTCGTAACCCTCTTAACTTTTGAACACATGCTATGTGGGTGAAATGATGATACCATGCCAACTTTAAACCTTTTCAGAAGTGATTTGAAGTCCTTTTCAATTTCAGGGTCATTTAGCTCAAAAAAATCAGAAAATGCATGAAAAATATCAAATGAAGTCAGATAGGTTGAAAATTGATGATGTGGATTTGAATGGTGCATTTTGAACACACAAAAAGCCTAGAGTTCAAATAAGTTAAAGAAAATGAAATGCCTTTTCTAACTGATGAGTTTCCGTCTCAAACCCCGATACTTCGAAAGAGACTGTCCGCTTTGTACGCGAAGTGCATCCTGCTTTTGTCGTAACCCTCTCAACTCTTTAGTAACATAGTATGTGGGTGAAATGATGATACCATGCCAACTTTCAACCTTTTGAGACTTCATTTGTATTGCTTTTCAATTTCAGGGTCATTTAGCTGGAAAAAAAATCAGTAAATGCATGAAAAATATCAAATGAAGTCAGAAAGGGTTGAACATTGATGATGTGGCTTTGAATGGTGCATTTTGAACACACAAAAAGCCTGGAGTTCAAATAAGTCCAAGAAAATAAAATGCCTTTTGTAACCGATGAGTTTCCCTCCGAAACCCCGATACTTCGAAAGAGATTGTCCGTTTTGTACGCGAAGTGCATCCTGCTTTTGTCGTAACCCTCTCAACTTTTGAACACATGCTATGTGGGTGAAATGATGATACCATGCCAACTTTCAACCTTTTCATACTTAATTTGAAGTGCTTTTCAATTTCAGGGTCGTTTAGCTCAAAAAATTCAGTAAATGCATGAAAAATATCAAATGAAGTCAGATAGGGTTGAAAATTGATGATGTGGCTTTGAATGGTGCATTTTGAACACACAAAAATCCTGGAGTTCAAATAAGTTAAAGAAAATGAAATGCCTCTTGTAACCGATGAGTTTCCGTCCGAAACCCCGATACTTCGAAAGAGACTGTCCGTTTTGTACGCGAAGTGCATCCTTATTTTGTCGTAACCCTCTCAACTTTTGAACACATGCTATGTGGGTGAAATGATGATACCATGCCAACTTTCAACCTTTTCAGAAGTGATTTGAAGTCCTTTTCAATTTCAGGGTCATTTAGCTCAAAAAAATCAGAAAATGCATGAAAAATATCAAATAAAGTCAGATAGGGTTGAAAATTGATGATGTGGCTTTGAATGGTGCATTTTGAACACACAAAAATCCTGGAGTTCAAATAAGTTAAAGAAAATGAAATGCCTTTTGTAACTGATGAGTTTCCGTCTGAAACCCCGATACTTCGAAAGAGACTGTCCGCTTTGTACGCGAAGTGCATCCTGCTTTTGTCGTAACCCTCTTAACTTTTTCGCACATGCTATGCGGGTGAAATGATGATACCATGCCAACTTTCAACCTTTTGAGACTTCATTTGAAGTGCTATTCAATTTCAAGGTCATTTAGCTCAAAAAAATCAGTAAATGCATGAAAAATAACAAATGAAGTCAGAAAGGGTTGAAAAGTGATGATGTCGCTTTTAATAGTGCATTTTGAACACACAAAAAGCCTAGAGTTCAAATAAGTTAAAGAAAATGAAATGCCTCTTGTAACTGATGAGTTTCCGTCCGAAACCCCGATACTTCGAAAGAGACTGTCTGTTTTGTACGCGAAGTGCATCCTGCTTTTTTCGTAACCCTCTCAACTTTTTAGCACATGCTATGTGGGTGAAATGATGATACCATGCCAACTTTCAACCTTTTCAGACTTGATTTGTAGTGCTTTTCAATTTCAGCGTCATTGAGCTCAAAAAAATCAGTAAATGCATGAAAAATATGAAATGAAGTCAGATAGGGTTGAAAATTGATGATGTGGCTTTGAATGGTGCATTTGGAACACACAAAAATCCTGGAGTTCAAATAAGTTAAAGAAAATAAAATGCCTTTTGTAACCGATGAGTTTCCGTCCGAAACCCCGATACTTCGAAAGAGATTGTCCGTTTTGTTCGCGAAGTGCATCCTGCTTTTGTCGTAACCCTCTCAACTTTTGAACACATGCTATGTGGGTGAAATGATGATACCATGCCAACTTTCAACCTTTTCATACTTGATTTGAAGTGCTTTTCAATTTCAGGGTCGTTTAGCTCAAAAAAATCAGTAAATGCATGAAAAATATCAAATGAAGTCAGATAGGGTTGAAAATTGATGATGTGGCTTTGAATGGTGCATTTTGAACACACAAAAAGCCTGGAGTTCAAATAAGTTAAAGAAAATGAAATGCCTCTTGTAACCGATGAGTTTCCGTCCGAAACCCCGATACTTCGAAAGAGACTGTCCGTTTTGTACGCGAAGTGCATCCTTATTTTGGCGTAACCTTCTCAACTTTTGAACACATGCTATGTGGGTGAAATGATGATACCATGCCAACTTTCAACCTTTTCAGAACTGATTTGAAGTCCTTTTCAATTTCAGGGTCATTTAGCTCAGAAAAATCAGAATATGCATGAAAAATATCAAATGAAGTCAGATAGGTTGAAAATTGATGATGTGGATTTGAATGGTGCATTTTGAACACACAAAAATCCTAGAGTTCAAAAAAGTTAAAGAAAATGAAATGCCTTTTCTAACTGATGAGTTTCCGTCTGAAACCCCGATACTTCGAAAGAGACTGTCCGCTTTGTACGCGAAGTGCATCTTGCTTTTGTCGTAACCCTCTCAACTCTTTAGTAACATGCTATGTGGGTGAAATGATGATACCATGCCAACTTTCAACCTTTTGAGACTTCATTTGTAGTGCTTTTCAATTTCAGGGTCATTTAGCTCAAAAAAAATCAGTAAATGCATGAAAAATATCAAATGAAGTCAGAAAGGGTTGAACATTGATGATGTGGCTTTGAATGGTGCATTTTGAACACGCCAAAAGCCTGGAGTTCAAATAAGTCCAAGAAAATAAAATGCCTTTCGTAACCGATGAGTTTCCGTCCGAAACCCCGATACTTCGAAAGAGACTGTCTGTTTTGTACGCGAAGTGCATCCTGCTTTTTTCGTAACCCTCTCAACTTTTTAGCACATGCTATGTGGGTGAAATGATGATACCATGCCAACTTTCAACCTTTTCAGACTTGATTTGTAGTGCTTTTCAATTTCAGCGTCATTGAGCTCAAAAAAATCAGTAAATGCATGAAAAATATGAAATGAAGTCAGATAGGGTTGAAAATTGATGATGTGGCTTTGAATGGTGCATTTGTAACACACAAAAATCCTGGAGTTCAAATAAGTTAAAGAAAATAAAATGCCTTTTGTAACCGATGAGTTTCCGTCCGAAACCCCGATACTTCGAAAGAGATTGTCCGTTTTGTTCGCGAAGTGCATCCTGCTTTTGTCGTAACCCTCTCAACTTTTGAAAACATGCTATGTGGGTGAAATGATGATACCATGCCAACTTTCAACCTTTTCATACTTGATTTGAAGTGCTTTTCAATTTCAGGGTCGTTTAGCTCAAAAAAATCAGTAAATGCATGAAAACTATCAAATGAAGTCAGATAGGGTTGAAAATTGATGATGTGGCTTTGAATGGTGCATTTTGAACACACAAAAACCCTGGAGTTGAAATAAGTTAAAGAAAATGAAATGCCTCTTGTAAACGATGAGTTTCCGTCCGAAACCCCGATACTTCGAAAGAGACTGTCCGTTTTGTACGCGAAGTGCATCCTTATTTTGGCGTAACCCTCTCAACTTTTGAACACACGCTATGTGGGTGAAATGATGATACCATGCCAACTTTCAACCTTTTCAGAACTGATTTGAAGTCCTTTTCAATTTCAGGGTCATTTAGCTCAGAAAAATCAGTAAATGCATGAAAAATATCAAATGAAGTCAGATGGTTGAAAATTGATGATGTGGATTTGAATGTAGCATTTTGAACACACAAAAAGCCTAGAGTTCAAATAAGTTAAAGAAAATGAAATGCCTTTTCTAACCGATGAGTTTCCGTCCGAAACACCGAAACTTCGAAAGAGACTATCCGTTTCGTACGCGAAGTTCATCCTGCTTTTGTCGTAACCCTCTCAACTTTTTAGCAACATGCTATGTGGGTTAAATGATGATACCATGCCAACTTTCAACCTTTTGAGACTTCATTTGAAGTGCTTTTCAATTTCAGGGTCATTTAGCTCAAAACAAATCAGTAAATGCATGAAAAATATCTAATTAAGTCAAAAAGTGTTCAAAATTGATGATGTGGCTTTGAATGGTGCATTTTGAACACACAAAAATCCTGGAGTTCAAATAAGTTTAAGAAAATGAAATGCCTTTTGTAACCGATGAGTTTCCGTCCGAAACCCCGATACTACGAAAGAGACTGTCCGTTTTGTACACGAAATGCATCCTACTTTTGTCGTAACGCTCTCAACTTTTTAACACATGCTATGTGGGTGAAATTATGATACCATGCGAACTTTCAACCTTTTCAGACTTGATTTGAAGTGCTTTTGAATTTCAGGGTCATTTAGCTAAAAAAATAAGTAAATGCATGAAAAATATCAAATGAAGTCAGATAGGGTTGAAAATTGACGATGTGGCTGTGAATGGTGCATTTTGAACACACAAAAATCCTGGAGTTCAAATAAGTTAAAGAAAAATGAAATGCCTTTTGTAACCGATGAGTTTCCGTACGAAACCCCGATATTTCGAAAGAGACTGTCCGTTTTTTACGCGAAGTGCATCCTGCTTTTGCCGTAACGCTCTTAACTTTTTCGCACATGCTATGCGGGTGAAATGATGATACCATGCCAACTTTCAACTTTTTCAGACTTCATTAGTGCTTTTCAATTTCAGGGTCATTTAACTCAAAAAAATCAGTAAATGCATGAAAAATATCAAATGAAGTGAGAAAGGGTTGAAAATTGATGATGTCTCTTTCAATGGTGCATTTTGAACACACAAAAAGTCTGGAGTTGAAAATTGATGATGTCTCTCAACTATTTAGCAACATGCTATGTGGGTGAAATGATGATACCATGCCAACTTTCAACCTTTTGAGACTTCATCTGAAGTGTTTTTCAATTTCAGGGTCATTTAGGTCAAAAAAAATCAGTAAATGCATGAAAAATATCAAATGAAGTCAGAAAGGGTTGAAAATTGTAGATGTGGCTTTGAATGGTGCATTTTGAACACACAAAAAGCCTGGAGTTCAAATAAGTTAAAGAAAATGAAATGTCTTTGGTAACCGATGAGTTTCCGTCCGAAACCCCGATACTTCTAAAGAGACTGTCCGTTTTGTACGCAAAGTGCATCCTGATTTTGTCGTAACCCTCTCAAATTTTGTACACATGCTATGTGGGTGAAATGATGATACCATGCCAACTTTCAAATTTTTCAGACTTCATTTGATGTACTTTTCAATTTCAGGGTCATTTAGCTCAAAAAAATCAGTAAATGCATGAAAAATATCAAATGAAGTCAGAAAGGGTTGAAAATTGATGATGTGGCTTTGAATGGTGCATTTTGAACACACAAAAATCCTGGAGTTCAAATAAGCTAATGAAAATGAAATGCCTTTTGTAACCGGTGAGTTTCTGTCCGAAACCCAGATACTTTGAAAGAGAATGTCCGTTTTGTATGCGAAGTGCATCCTGCTTTTTTCGTAACCCTCTCAACTTTTTAGCACATGCTATGTGGGTGAAATGATGACACCATGCCAACTTTCAACTTTTTCGGACTTCATTTGAAGTGCTTTTCAATTTCATGGTCATTTAGCTCAAAAAAATTAGTAAATGCATGAAAAATATCAAATGAAGTCAGAAAGGGTTGAAAATTGATGATGTGGCTTTCAATGGTGCATTTCGAACACACAAAAATCCTGGAGTTCAAATAAGTTAAAGAAAATGAAATGCCTTTTGTGACCGATGAGTTTCCGTCTGAAACCCCGATACTTCGAAAGAGACTGTCCGTTTTGTACGCGAAGTGCATCTTGCTTTTGCCGTAACCCTCTTAACTTTTTCGCACATGCTATGCGGGTAAAATGATGATACCATGCCAACTTTCAACTTTTTCAGACTTCATTTGAATTGCTTTTCAATTTGAGGGTCATTTAGCTCAAAAAAATCAGTAAATGCATGAAAAATATCAAATGAAGTCAGAAAGGGTTGAAAAATGATGATATGGCTTTTAATGGTGCATTTTGAACACACAAAAAGTCTGGAGTTCAAATAAGTCCAAGAAAATGAAAAGCCTTTCGTAACCGATGAGTTTCCGTCCGAAACTCCGATACTTCGAAAGAGACTGTCCGTTTGTACGTGAAGTGCATCCTGCTTTTGTCGTAACCCTCTCAACTTTTTAACACATGCGATGTGGGTGAAATGATGACACCATGCCAGCTTTCAACCTTTTCAGACTTCATTTGAATTGCTTTTCAATTTGAGGGTCATTTAGCTCAAAAAATCAGTAAATGCACGAAAAATATCAAATGGAGTCAGATAGGGTTGAAAATTGATGATGTGGATTTGAATGGTGCATTTTGAACACACAAAAAGCCTGGAGTTCAAATAAGTTAAAGAAAATGAAATGCCGTTTGTAACCGATGAGTTTGCGTGCGAAACCCCGAAACTTCGAAAGAGACTGTCGTTTTGTACGCGAAGTGCATCCTGCTTTTGTCGTAACCCTCTCAACTATTTAGCAACATGCTATGTGGGTGAAATGATGATACCATGCCAACTTTCAACCTTTTGAGACTTCATCTGAAGTGTTTTTCAATTTCAGGGTCATTTAGGTAAAAAAAAATCAGTAAATGCATGAAAAATATCAAATGAAGTCAGAAAGGGTTGAAAATTTTTGATGTGGCTTTGAATGGTGCATTTTTAACACACAAAAAGCCTGGAGTTCAAATAAGTCCAAGAAAATGAAATGTCTTTCGTAACCGATGAGTTTCCGTCCGAAACTCCGATAATACGAAAGAGATTGTCCGTTTTGTACGCGAAGTGCATCCGGCTTTTGTCGTAACCCTCTCAACTTTCGAACAGATGCTATGTGGGTGAAATGATGATACCATGACAACTTTCAACTTTTTCAGACTTCATTTGAAGTGCTTTTCAATTTCAGGGTCATTTAGCTAAAAAAAATCAGTAAATGCATGAAAAATATCAAATGAAGTCAGATAGGGTTGAAAATTGATGATGTGGCTTTGAATGGTGCATTTTGAACACACAAAAAGCCTGGAGTTCAAATAAGTTAAAGAAAATGAAATGTCTTTGGTAACCGATGAGTTTCCGTCCGAAACCCCGATACTTCTAAAGAGACTGTCCGTTTTGTACGCAAAGTGCATCCTGATTTTGTCGTAACCCTCTCAAATTTTGTACACATGCTATGTGGGTGAAATGATGATACCATGCCAACTTTCAAATTTTTCAGACTTCATTTGAAGTACTTTTCAATTTCAGGGTCATTTAGCTCAAAAAAATCAGTAAATGCATGAAAAATATCAAATGAAGTCAGAAAGGGTTGAAAATTGATGATGTGGCTTTGAATGGTGCATTTTGAACACACAAAAATCCTGGAGTTCAAATAAGCTAATGAAAATGAAATGCCTTTTGTAACCGGTGAGTTTGTGTCCGAAACCCGGATACTTTGAAAGAGAATGTCCGTTTGTATGCGAAGTGCATCCTGCTTTTGTCGTAACCCTCTCAACTTTTTAGCACATGCTATGTGGGTGAAATGATGACACCATGCCAACTTTCAACTTTTTCGGACTTCATTTGAAGTGCTTTTCAATTTCATGGTCATTTAGCTCAAAAAAATCAGTAAATGCATGAAAAATATCAAATGAAGTCAGAAAGGGTTGAAAATTTTTGATGTGGCTTTGAATGGTGCATTTTTAACACACAAAAAGCCTGGAGTTCAAATAAGTCCAAGAAAATGAAATGTCTTTCGTAACCGATGAGTTTCCGTCCGAAACTCCGATAATACGAAAGAGATTGTCCGTTTTGTACGCGAAGTGCATCCGGCTTTTGTCGTAACCCTCTCAACTTTCGAACAGATGCTATGTGGGTGAAATGATGATACCATGACAACTTTCAACTTTTTCAGACTTCATTTGAAGTGCTTTTCAATTTCAGGGTCATTTAGCTAAAAAAAAATCAGTAAATGCATGAAAAATATCAAATGAAGTCAGATAGGGTTGAAAATTGATGATGTGGCTTTGAATGGTGCATTTTGAACACACAAAAAGCCTGGAGTTCAAATAAGTTAAAGAAAATGAAATGTCTTTGGTAACCGATGAGTTTCCGTCCGAAACCCCGATACTTCTAAAGAGACTGTCCGTTTTGTACGCAAAGTGCATCCTGATTTTGTCGTAACCCTCTCAAATTTTGTACACATGCTATGTGGGTGAAATGATGATACCATGCCAACTTTCAAATTTTTCAGACTTCATTTGAAGTACTTTTCAATTTCAGGGTCATTTAGCTCAAAAAAATCAGTAAATGCATGAAAAATATCAAATGAAGTCAGAAAGGGTTGAAAATTGATGATGTGGCTTTGAATGGTGCATTTTGAACACACAAAAATCCTGGAGTTCAAATAAGCTAATGAAAATGAAATGCCTTTTGTAACCGGTGAGTTTGTGTCCGAAACCCGGATACTTTGAAAGAGAATGTCCGTTTTGTATGCGAAGTGCATCCTGCTTTTGTCGTAACCCTCTCAACATTTTAGCACATGCTATGTGGGTGAAATGATGACACCATGCCAACTTTCAACTTTTTCGGACTTCATTTGAAGTGCTTTTCAATTTCATGGTCATTTAGCTCAAAAAAATCAGTAAATGCATGAAAAATATCAAATGAAGTCAGAAAGGGTTGAAAATTGATGATGTGGCTTTCAATGGTGCATTTTGAACACACAAAAATCCTGGAGTTCAAATAAGTTAAAGAAAATGAAATGCCTTTTGTGACCGATGAGTTTTCGTCTAAAACCCCGATACTTCGAAAGAGACTGTCCGTTTTGTACGCGAAGTGCATCTTGCTTTTGCCGTAACCCTCTTAACTTTTTCGCACATGCTATGCGGGTAAAATGATGATACCATGCTAACTTTCAACTTTTTCAGACTTCATTTGAAGTGCTTTTCAATTTCAGAGTCATTTAGCTCAAAAAAATCAGTAAATGCATGAAAAATATGAAATGAAGTCAGAAAGGGTTGAAAAATGATGATGTGGCTTTTAATGGTGCATTTTGAACACACAAAAAGTGTGGAGTTCAAATAAGTCCAAGAAAATGAAATGCCTTTCGTAACCGATGAGTTTCCGTCCGAAACTCCGATACTTCGAAAGAGACTGTCCGTTTGTACGTGAAGTGCATCCTGCTTTTGTCGTAACCCTCTCAACTTTTTAGCACATGCTATGTGGGTGAAATTATGATACCATGCCAACTTTCAACTTTTTCGGACTTCATTTGAAGTGCTTTTCAATTTCAGGGTCATTTATCTAAAAAAAATCAGTAAATGCATGAAAAATATCAAATGAAGTCAGAAAGGGTTGAAAATTGATGATGTGGCTTTGAATGGTGCATTTTGAACACACGAAAAGCCTGGAGTTAAAATAAGTTAAAGAAAATGAAATGTCTTTCGTAACCGATGAGTTTCCATCCGAAACTCCGATACTTCGAAAGAGACTGTCCGTTTTGTACGCGAAGTGCATCCTGCTTTTGCCGTAACCCTCTCAACTTTTTAGGAGATGCTATGTGGGTGAAATGATGATACCATGCCACCTTTCAACCTTTTCAGACTGCATTTGAAGTGCTTTTCAATTTCAGGGTCATTTAGCTAAAAAAATCAGTAAATGCATGAAAAATTTCAAATGAAGTCAGAAAGGGTTGAAAATTCATGATGTGGCTTTGAATGGTGCATTTTGAACACACAAAAATCCTGGAGTTCAAATAAGCTAATGAAAATGAAATGCCTTGTGTAACCGGTGAGTTTCTGTCCGAAACCCAGATACTTTGAAAGAGAATGTCCGTTTTGTATGCGAAGTGCATCCTGCTTTTGTCGTAACCCTCTCAACTTTTTAGCACATGCTATGTGGGTGAAATGATGATACCATGCCAACTTTCAACTTTTTCGGACTTCATTTGAAGTGCTTTTCAATTTCAGCGTCATTTAGCTCAAAAAAAAATCAGTAAATGCATGAAAAATATCAAATGAAGTCAGAAAGGGTTGAAAATTGATGATGTGGCTTTCAATGGTGCATTTCGAACACACAAAAATCCTGGAGTTCAAATAAGTTAAAGAAAATGAAATGCCTTTTGTGACCGATGAGTTTCCGTCTGAAACCCCGATATTTCGAAAGAGACTGTCCGTTTTGTACGCGAAGTGCATCTTGCTTTTTCCGTAACCCTCTTAACTTTTTCGCACATGCTATGCGGGTAAAATGATGATACCATGCCAACTTTCAACTTTTTCAGACTTCATTTGAAGTGCTTTTCAATTTCAGAGTCATTTAGCTCAAAAAAATCAGTAAATGCATGAAAAATATCAAATGAAGTCAGAAAGGGTTGAAAAATGATGATGTGGCTTTTAATGGTGCATTTTGAACACACAAAAAGTCTGGAGTTCAAATAAGTCCAAGAAAATGAAATGCCTTTCGTAACCGATGAGTTTGCGTCCGAAACCCCGAAACTTCGAAAGAGACTGTCGTTTTGTACGCGAAGTGCATCCTGCTTTTGTCGTAACCCTCTCAACTATTTAGCAACATGTTATGTGGGTGAAATGATGATACCATGCCAACTTTCAACCTTTTGAGACTTCATCTGAAGTGTTTTTCAATTTCAGGGTCATTTAGGTCAAAAAAATCAGTAAATGCATGAAAAATATCAAACGAAGTCAGAAAGGGTTGAAAATTGTTGATGTGGCTTTGAATGGTGCATTTTTAACACACAAAAAGCCTGGAGTTCAAATAAGTCCAAGAAAAAGAAATGCCTTTCGTAACCGATGAGTTTCCGTCCGAAACTCCGATACTTCGAAAGAGACTGTCCGTTTTGTACGCGAAGTGCATCCTGCTTTTGTCGTAACCCTCCCAACTTTTTAGCAAATGTTATGTAAGTGAAACGATGATACCATGACAACTTTCAACTTTTTCAGACTTCATTTGAAGTGCTTTTCAATTTCAGGGTCATTTAGCTCAAAAAAAATCAGTAAATGCATGAAAAATATCAAATGAAGTCAGATAGGGTTGAAAATTGATGATGTGGCTTTGAATGGTGCATTTTGAACACACAAAAATCCTGGAGTTCAAATAAGCTAATGAAAATGAAATGCCTTTTGTAACCGGTGAGTTTTCGTCTAAAACCCCGATACTTCGAAAGAGACTGTCCGTTTTGTACGCGAAGTGCATCTTGCTTTTGCCGTAACCCTCTTAACTTTTTCGCACATGCTATGCGGGTAAAATGATGATACCATGCTAACTTTCAACTTTTTCAGACTTCATTTGAAGTGCTTTTCAATTTCAGAGTCATTTAGCTCAAAAAAATCAGTAAATGCATGAAAAATATGAAATGAAGTCAGAAAGGGTTGAAAAATGATGATGTGGCTTTTAATGGTGCATTTTGAACACACAAAAAGCCTGGAGTTCAAATAAGTCCAAGAAAATGAAATGCCTTTCGTAACCGATGAGTTTCCGTCCGAAACTCCGATAATACGAAAGAGATTGTCCGTTTTGTACGCGAAGTGCATCCGGCTTTTGTCGTAACCCTCTCAACTTTCGAACAGATGCTATGTGGGTGAAATGATGATACCATGACAACTTTCAACTTTTTCAGACTTCATTTGAAGTGCTTTTCAATTTCAGGGTCATTTAGCTAAAAAAAAATCAGTAAATGCATGAAAAATATCAAATGAAGTCAGATAGGGTTGAAAATTGATGATGTGGCTTTGAATGGTGCATTTTGAACACACAAAAAGCCTGGAGTTCAAATAAGTTAAAGAAAATGAAATGTCTTTGGTAACCGATGAGTTTCCGTCCGAAACCCCGATACTTCTAAAGAGACTGTCCGTTTTGTACGCAAAGTGCATCCTGATTTTGTCGTAACCCTCTCAAATTTTGTACACATGCTATGTGGGTGAAATGATGATACCATGCCAACTTTCAAATTTTTCAGACTTCATTTGAAGTACTTTTCAATTTCAGGGTCATTTAGCTCAAAAAAATCAGTAAATGCATGAAAAATATCAAATGAAGTCAGAAAGGGTTGAAAATTGATGATGTGGCTTTGAATGGTGCATTTTGAACACACAAAAATCCTGGAGTTCAAATAAGCTAATGAAAATGAAATGCCTTTTGTAACCGGTGAGTTTGTGTCCGAAACCCGGATACTTTGAAAGAGAATGTCCGTTTTGTATGCGAAGTGCATCCTGCTTTTGTCGTAACCCTCTCAACATTTTAGCACATGCTATGTGGGTGAAATGATGACACCATGCCAACTTTCAACTTTTTCGGACTTCATTTGAAGTGCTTTTCAATTTCATGGTCATTTAGCTCAAAAAAATCAGTAAATGCATGAAAAATATCAAATGAAGTCAGAAAGGGTTGAAAATTGATGATGTGGCTTTCAATGGTGCATTTTGAACACACAAAAATCCTGGAGTTCAAATAAGTTAAAGAAAATGAAATGCCTTTTGTGACCGATGAGTTTTCGTCTAAAACCCCGATACTTCGAAAGAGACTGTCCGTTTTGTACGCGAAGTGCATCTTGCTTTTGCCGTAACCCTCTTAACTTTTTCGCACATGCTATGCGGGTAAAATGATGATACCATGCTAACTTTCAACTTTTTCAGACTTCATTTGAAGTGCTTTTCAATTTCAGAGTCATTTAGCTCAAAAAAATCAGTAAATGCATGAAAAATATGAAATGAAGTCAGAAAGGGTTGAAAAATGATGATGTGGCTTTTAATGGTGCATTTTGAACACACAAAAAGTGTGGAGTTCAAATAAGTCCAAGAAAATGAAATGCCTTTCGTAACCGATGAGTTTCCGTCCGAAACTCCGATACTTCGAAAGAGACTGTCCGTTTGTACGTGAAGTGCATCCTGCTTTTGTCGTAACCCTCTCAACTTTTTAGCACATGCTATGTGGGTGAAATTATGATACCATGCCAACTTTCAACTTTTTCGGACTTCATTTGAAGTGCTTTTCAATTTCAGGGTCATTTATCTAAAAAAAATCAGTAAATGCATGAAAAATATCAAATGAAGTCAGAAAGGGTTGAAAATTGATGATGTGGCTTTGAATGGTGCATTTTGAACACACGAAAAGCCTGGAGTTAAAATAAGTTAAAGAAAATGAAATGTCTTTCGTAACCGATGAGTTTCCATCCGAAACTCCGATACTTCGAAAGAGACTGTCCGTTTTGTACGCGAAGTGCATCCTGCTTTTGCCGTAACCCTCTCAACTTTTTAGGAGATGCTATGTGGGTGAAATGATGATACCATGCCACCTTTCAACCTTTTCAGACTGCATTTGAAGTGCTTTTCAATTTCAGGGTCATTTAGCTAAAAAAATCAGTAAATGCATGAAAAATTTCAAATGAAGTCAGAAAGGGTTGAAAATTCATGATGTGGCTTTGAATGGTGCATTTTGAACACACAAAAATCCTGGAGTTCAAATAAGCTAATGAAAATGAAATGCCTTGTGTAACCGGTGAGTTTCTGTCCGAAACCCAGATACTTTGAAAGAGAATGTCCGTTTTGTATGCGAAGTGCATCCTGCTTTTGTCGTAACCCTCTCAACTTTTTAGCACATGCTATGTGGGTGAAATGATGATACCATGCCAACTTTCAACTTTTTCGGACTTCATTTGAAGTGCTTTTCAATTTCAGCGTCATTTAGCTCAAAAAAAAATCAGTAAATGCATGAAAAATATCAAATGAAGTCAGAAAGGGTTGAAAATTGATGATGTGGCTTTCAATGGTGCATTTCGAACACACAAAAATCCTGGAGTTCAAATAAGTTAAAGAAAATGAAATGCCTTTTGTGACCGATGAGTTTCCGTCTGAAACCCCGATATTTCGAAAGAGACTGTCCGTTTTGTACGCGAAGTGCATCTTGCTTTTTCCGTAACCCTCTTAACTTTTTCGCACATGCTATGCGGGTAAAATGATGATACCATGCCAACTTTCAACTTTTTCAGACTTCATTTGAAGTGCTTTTCAATTTCAGAGTCATTTAGCTCAAAAAAATCAGTAAATGCATGAAAAATATCAAATGAAGTCAGAAAGGGTTGAAAAATGATGATGTGGCTTTTAATGGTGCATTTTGAACACACAAAAAGTCTGGAGTTCAAATAAGTCCAAGAAAATGAAATGCCTTTCGTAACCGATGAGTTTGCGTCCGAAACCCCGAAACTTCGAAAGAGACTGTCGTTTTGTACGCGAAGTGCATCCTGCTTTTGTCGTAACCCTCTCAACTATTTAGCAACATGTTATGTGGGTGAAATGATGATACCATGCCAACTTTCAACCTTTTGAGACTTCATCTGAAGTGTTTTTCAATTTCAGGGTCATTTAGGTCAAAAAAATCAGTAAATGCATGAAAAATATCAAACGAAGTCAGAAAGGGTTGAAAATTGTTGATGTGGCTTTGAATGGTGCATTTTTAACACACAAAAAGCCTGGAGTTCAAATAAGTCCAAGAAAAAGAAATGCCTTTCGTAACCGATGAGTTTCCGTCCGAAACTCCGATACTTCGAAAGAGACTGTCCGTTTTGTACGCGAAGTGCATCCTGCTTTTGTCGTAACCCTCCCAACTTTTTAGCAAATGTTATGTAAGTGAAACGATGATACCATGACAACTTTCAACTTTTTCAGACTTCATTTGAAGTGCTTTTCAATTTCAGGGTCATTTAGCTCAAAAAAAATCAGTAAATGCATGAAAAATATCAAATGAAGTCAGATAGGGTTGAAAATTGATGATGTGGCTTTGAATGGTGCATTTTGAACACACAAAAAGCCTGGAGTTCAAATAAGTTAAAGAAAATGAAATGTCTTTGGTAACCGATGAGTTTCCGTCCGAAACCCCGATACTTCTAAAGAGACTGTCCGTTTTGTACGCAAAGTGCATCCTGATTTTGTCGTAACCCTCTCAAATTTTGTACACATGCTATGTGGGTGAAATGATGATACCATGCCAACTTTCAAATTTTTCAGACTTCATTTGAAGTACTTTTCAATTTCAGGGTCATTTAGCTCAAAAAAATCAGTAAATGCATGAAAAATATCAAATGAAGTCAGAAAGGGTTGAAAATTGATGATGTGGCTTTGAATGGTGCATTTTGAACACACAAAAATCCTGGAGTTCAAATAAGCTAATGAAAATGAAATGCCTTTTGTAACCGGTGAGTTTCTGTCCGAAACCCAGATACTTTGAAAGAGAATGTCCGTTTTGTATGCGAAGTGCATCCTGCTTTTGTCGTAACCCTCTCAACTTTTTAGCACATGCTATGTGGGTGAAATGATGACACCATGCCAACTTTCAACTTTTTCGGACTTCATTTGAAGTGCTTTTCAATTTCATGGTCATTTAGCTCAAAAAAATCAGTAAATGCATGAAAAATATCAAATGAAGTCAGAAAGGGTTGAAAATTGATGATGTGGCTTTCAATGGTGCATTTCGAACACACAAAAATCCTGGAGTTCAAATAAGTTAAAGAAAATGAAATGCCTTTTGTGACCGATGAGTTTCCGTCTGAAACCCCGATACTTCGAAAGAGACTGTCCGTTTTGTACGCGAAGTGCATCTTGCTTTTGCCGTAACCCTCTTAACTTTTTCGCACATGCTATGCGGGTAAAATGATGATACCAGGCCAACTTTCAACTTTTTCAGACTTCATTTGAAGTGCTTTTCAATTTCAGAGTCATTTAGCTCAACAAAATCAGTAAATGCATGAAAAATATCAAATGAAGTCAGAAAGGGTTGAAAAATGATGATGTGGCTTTTAATGGTGCATTTTGAACACACAAAAAGTCTGGAGTTCAAATAAGTCCAAGAAAATGAAATGCCTTTCGTAACCGATGAGTTTGCGTCCGAAACCCCGAAACTTCGAAAGAGACTGTCGTTTTGTACGCGAAGTGCATCCTGCTTTTGTCGTAACCCTCCCAACTTTTTAGCAAATGTTATGTAAGTGAAACGATGATACCATGACAACTTTCAACTTTTTCAGACTTCATTTGAAGTGCTTTTCAATTTCAGGGTCATTTAGCTCAAAAAAAATCAGTAAATGCATGAAAAATATCAAATGAAGTCAGATAGGGTTGAAAATTGATGATGTGGCTTTGAATGGTGCATTTTGAACACACAAAAAGCCTGGAGTTCAAATAAGTTAAAGAAAATGAAATGTCTTTGGTAACCGATGAGTTTCCGTCCGAAACCCCGATACTTCTAAAGAGACTGTCCGTTTTGTACGCAAAGTGCATCCTGATTTTGTCGTAACCCTCTCAAATTTTGTACACATGCTATGTGGGTGAAATGATGATACCATGCCAACTTTCAAATTTTTCAGACTTCATTTGAAGTACTTTTCAATTTCAGGGTCATTTAGCTCAAAAAAATCAGTAAATGCATGAAAAATATCAAATGAAGTCAGAAAGGGTTGAAAATTGATGATGTGGCTTTGAATGGTGCATTTTGAACACACAAAAATCCTGGAGTTCAAATAAGCTAATGAAAATGAAATGCCTTTTGTAACCGGTGAGTTTCTGTCCGAAACCCAGATACTTTGAAAGAGAATGTCCGTTTTGTATGCGAAGTGCATCCTGCTTTTGTCGTAACCCTCTCAACTTTTTAGCACATGCTATGTGGGTGAAATGATGACACCATGCCAACTTTCAACTTTTTCGGACTTCATTTGAAGTGCTTTTCAATTTCATGGTCATTTAGCTCAAAAAAATCAGTAAATGCATGAAAAATATCAAATGAAGTCAGAAAGGGTTGAAAATTGATGATGTGGCTTTCAATGGTGCATTTCGAACACACAAAAATCCTGGAGTTCAAATAAGTTAAAGAAAATGAAATGCCTTTTGTGACCGATGAGTTTCCGTCTGAAACCCCGATACTTCGAAAGAGACTGTCCGTTTTGTACGCGAAGTGCATCTTGCTTTTGCCGTAACCCTCTTAACTTTTTCGCACATGCTATGCGGGTAAAATGATGATACCAGGCCAACTTTCAACTTTTTCAGACTTCATTTGAAGTGCTTTTCAATTTCAGAGTCATTTAGCTCAACAAAATCAGTAAATGCATGAAAAATATCAAATGAAGTCAGAAAGGGTTGAAAAATGATGATGTGGCTTTTAATGGTGCATTTTGAACACACAAAAAGTCTGGAGTTCAAATAAGTCCAAGAAAATGAAATGCCTTTCGTAACCGATGAGTTTGCGTCCGAAACCCCGAAACTTCGAAAGAGACTGTCGTTTTGTACGCGAAGTGCATCCTGCTTTTGTCGTAACCCTCTCAACTATTTAGCAACATGCTATGTGGGTGAAATGATGATACCATGCCAACTTTCAACCTTTTGAGACTTCATCTGAAGTGTTTTTCAATTTCAGGGTCATTTAGGTCAAAAAAATCAGTAAATGCATGAAAAATATCAAATGAAGTCAGAAAGGGTTGAAAATTGTTCATGTGGCTTTGAATGGTGCATTTTTAACACACAAAAAGCCTGGAGTTCAAATAAGTCCAAGAAAAAGAAATGCCTTTCGTAACCGATGAGTTTCCGTCCGAAACTCTGATACTTCGAAAGAGACTGTCCGTTTTGTACGCGAAGTGCATCCTGCTTTTGTCGTAACCCTCCCAACTTTTTAGCAAATTTTATGTAAGTGAAACGATGATACCATGACAACTTTCAACTTTTTCAGACTTCATTTGAAGTGCTTTTCAATTTCAGGGTCATTTAGCTCAAAAAAAATCAGTAAATGCATGAAAAATATCAAATGAAGTCAGATAGGGTTGAAAATTGATGATGTGGCTTTGAATGGTGCATTTTGAACACACAAAAAGCCTGGAGTTCAAATAAGTTAAAGAAAATGAAATGTCTTTGGTAACCGATGAGTTTCCGTCCGAAACCCCGATACTTCTAAAGAGACTGTCCGTTTTGTACGCAAAGTGCATCCTGATTTTGTCGTAACCCTCTCAAATTTTGTACACATGCTATGTGGGTGAAATGATGATACCATGCCAACTTTCAAATTTTTCAGACTTCATTTGAAGTACTTTTCAATTTCAGGGTCATTTAGCTCAAAAAAATCAGTAAATGCATGAAAAATATCAAATGAAGTCAGAAAGGGTTGAAAATTGATGATGTGGCTTTGAATGGTGCATTTTGAACACACAAAAATCCTGGAGTTCAAATAAGCTAATGAAAATGAAATGCCTTTTGTAACCGGTGAGTTTCTGTCCGAAACCCAGATACTTTGAAAGAGAATGTCCGTTTTGTATGCGAAGTGCATCCTGCTTTTGTCGTAACCCTCTCAACTTTTTAGCACATGCTATGTGGGTGAAATGATGACACCATGCCAACTTTCAACTTTTTCGGACTTCATTTGAAGTGCTTTTCAATTTCATGGTCATTTAGCTCAAAAAAATCAGTAAATGCATGAAAAATATCAAATGAAGTCAGAAAGGGTTGAAAATTGATGATGTGGCTTTCAATGGTGCATTTCGAACACACAAAAATCCTGGAGTTCAAATAAGTTAAAGAAAATGAAATGCCTTTTGTGACCGATGAGTTTCCGTCTGAAACCCCGATACTTCGAAAGAGACTGTCCGTTTTGTACGCGAAGTGCATCTTGCTTTTGCCGTAACCCTCTTAACTTTTTCGCACATGCTATGCGGGTAAAATGATGATACCAGGCCAACTTTCAACTTTTTCAGACTTCATTTGAAGTGCTTTTCAATTTCAGAGTCATTTAGCTCAACAAAATCAGTAAATGCATGAAAAATATCAAATGAAGTCAGAAAGGGTTGAAAAATGATGATGTGGCTTTTAATGGTGCATTTTGAACACACAAAAAGTCTGGAGTTCAAATAAGTCCAAGAAAATGAAATGCCTTTCGTAACCGATGAGTTTGCGTCCGAAACCCCGAAACTTCGAAAGAGACTGTCGTTTTGTACGCGAAGTGCATCCTGCTTTTGTCGTAACCCTCCCAACTTTTTAGCAAATGTTATGTAAGTGAAACGATGATACCATGACAACTTTCAACTTTTTCAGACTTCATTTGAAGTGCTTTTCAATTTCAGGGTCATTTAGCTCAAAAAAAATCAGTAAATGCATGAAAAATATCAAATGAAGTCAGATAGGGTTGAAAATTGATGATGTGGCTTTGAATGGTGCATTTTGAACACACAAAAAGCCTGGAGTTCAAATAAGTTAAAGAAAATGAAATGTCTTTGGTAACCGATGAGTTTCCGTCCGAAACCCCGATACTTCTAAAGAGACTGTCCGTTTTGTACGCAAAGTGCATCCTGATTTTGTCGTAACCCTCTCAAATTTTGTACACATGCTATGTGGGTGAAATGATGATACCATGCCAACTTTCAAATTTTTCAGACTTCATTTGAAGTACTTTTCAATTTCAGGGTCATTTAGCTCAAAAAAATCAGTAAATGCATGAAAAATATCAAATGAAGTCAGAAAGGGTTGAAAATTGATGATGTGGCTTTGAATGGTGCATTTTGAACACACAAAAATCCTGGAGTTCAAATAAGCTAATGAAAATGAAATGCCTTTTGTAACCGGTGAGTTTCTGTCCGAAACCCAGATACTTTGAAAGAGAATGTCCGTTTTGTATGCGAAGTGCATCCTGCTTTTGTCGTAACCCTCTCAACTTTTTAGCACATGCTATGTGGGTGAAATGATGACACCATGCCAACTTTCAACTTTTTCGGACTTCATTTGAAGTGCTTTTCAATTTCATGGTCATTTAGCTCAAAAAAATCAGTAAATGCATGAAAAATATCAAATGAAGTCAGAAAGGGTTGAAAATTGATGATGTGGCTTTCAATGGTGCATTTCGAACACACAAAAATCCTGGAGTTCAAATAAGTTAAAGAAAATGAAATGCCTTTTGTGACCGATGAGTTTCCGTCTGAAACCCCGATACTTCGAAAGAGACTGTCCGTTTTGTACGCGAAGTGCATCTTGCTTTTGCCGTAACCCTCTTAACTTTTTCGCACATGCTATGCGGGTAAAATGATGATACCAGGCCAACTTTCAACTTTTTCAGACTTCATTTGAAGTGCTTTTCAATTTCAGAGTCATTTAGCTCAACAAAATCAGTAAATGCATGAAAAATATCAAATGAAGTCAGAAAGGGTTGAAAAATGATGATGTGGCTTTTAATGGTGCATTTTGAACACACAAAAAGTCTGGAGTTCAAATAAGTCCAAGAAAATGAAATGCCTTTCGTAACCGATGAGTTTGCGTCCGAAACCCCGAAACTTCGAAAGAGACTGTCGTTTTGTACGCGAAGTGCATCCTGCTTTTGTCGTAACCCTCTCAACTATTTAGCAACATGCTATGTGGGTGAAATGATGATACCATGCCAACTTTCAACCTTTTGAGACTTCATCTGAACTGTTTTTCAATTTCAGGGTCATTTAGGTCAAAAAAATCAGTAAATGCATGAAAAATATCAAATGAAGTCAGAAAGGGTTGAAAATTGTTCATGTGGCTTTGAATGGTGCATTTTTAACACACAAAAAGCCTGGAGTTCAAATAAGTCCAAGAAAAAGAAATGCCTTTCGTAACCGATGAGTTTCCGTCCGAAACTCTGATACTTCGAAAGAGACTGTCCGTTTTGTACGCGAAGTGCATCCTGCTTTTGTCGTAACCCTCCCAACTTTTTAGCAAATTTTATGTAAGTGAAACGATGATACCATGACAACTTTCAACTTTTTCAGACTTCATTTGAAGTGCTTTTCAATTTCAGGGTCATTTAGCTCAAAAAAAATCAGTAAATGCATGAAAAATATCAAATGAAGTCAGATAGGGTTGAAAATTGATGATGTGGCTTTGAATGGTGCATTTTGAACACACAAAAAGCCTGGAGTTCAAATAAGTTAAAGAAAATGAAATGTCTTTGGTAACCGATGAGTTTCCGTCCGAAACCCCGATACTTCTAAAGAGACTGTCCGTTTTGTACGCAAAGTGCATCCTGATTTTGTCGTAACCCTCTCAAATTTTGTACACTTGCTATGTGGGTGAAATGATGATACCATGCCAACTTTCAAATTTTTCAGACTTCATTTGAAGTACTTTTCAATTTCAGGGTCATTTAGCTCAAAAAAATCAGTAAATGCATGAAAAATATCAAATGAAGTCAGAAAGGGTTGAAAAATGATGATGTGGCTTTTAATGGTGCATTTTGAACACACAAAAAGTCTGGAGTTCAAATAAGTCCAAGAAAATGAAATGCCTTTCGTAACCGATGAGTTTCCGTCCGAAACTCCGATACTTCGAAAGAGACTGTCCGTTTGTACGTGAAGTGCATCCTGCTTTTGTCATAACCCTCTCAACTTTTTAGCACATGCTATGTGGGTGAAATGATGATACCATGCCAACTTTCAACTTTTTCGGACTTCATTTGAAGTGTTTTTCAATTTCAGGGTCATTTAGCTCAAAAAAAATCAGTTAATGCATGAAAAATATCAAATGAAGTCAGAAAGGGTTGAAAATTGATGATGTGGCTTTGAATGGTGCATTTTGAACACACGAAAAGCCTGGAGTTAAAATAAGTTAAAGAAAATGAAATGTCTTTCGTAACCGATGAGTTTCCATCCGAAACTCCGATACTTCGAAAGAGACTGTCCGTTTTGTACGCGAAGTGCATCCTGCTTTTGCCGTAACCCTCTCAACTTTTTAGCAACATGCTATGTGGGTGAAATGATGATACCATGCCAACTTTCAACCTTTTCAGACTGCATTTGAAGTGCTTTTCAATTTCAGGGTCATTTAGCTAAAAAAATCAGTAAATGCATGAAAAATATCAAATGAAGTCAGAAAGGGTTGAAAATTGATGATGTGGCTTTGAATGGTGCATTTTGAACACACAAAAATCCTGGAGTTCAAATAAGCTAATGAAAATGAAATGCCTTTTGTAACCGGTGAGTTTCTGTCCGAAACCCAGATACTTTGAAAGAGAATGTCCGTTTTGTATGCGAAGTGCATCCTGCTTTTGTCGTAACCCTCTCAACTTTTTAGCAGATGCTATGTGGGTGAAATGATGATACCATGCCAACTTTCAACCTTTTCAGACTGCTTTTGATGTGCTTTTCAATTTCAGGGTCATTTAGCTAAAAAAATCAGTAAATGCATGAAAAATATCAAATGAAGTCAGAAAGGGTTGAAAATTCATGATGTGGCTTTTAATGGTGTATTTTCAATACACAAAAAGTGTGGAGTTCAAATAAGTCCAAGAAAATGAAATGCGTTTCGTAACCGATGAGTTTCCATCCGAAACTCCGATACTTCGAAAGAGACTGTCCGTTTTGTACGCGAAGTGCATCCTGCTTTTGCCGTAACCTTCTCAACTTTTTAACACATGCTATGTGGGTGAAATGATGACACCATGCCAACTTTCAACCTTTTCAGCCTTCATTTGAATTGCTTTTCAATTTGAGGGTCATTTAGCTCAGAAAATCAGTAAATGCACGAAAAATATCAAATGGAGTCAGATAGGGTTGAAAATTGATGATGTGGATTTGAATGGTGCATTTTGAACACACAAAAATCCTGGAGTTCAAATAAGTTAAAGAAAATGAAATGCCTTTTGTAACCGATGAGTTTGTGTCCGAAACCCAGAAACTTCGAAAGAGACTGTCGTTTTGTACGCGAAGTGCATCCTGCTTTTGTCGTAACCCTCTCAACTATTTAGCAACATGCTATGTGGGTGAAATGATGATACCATGCCAACTTTCAACCTTTTGAGACTTCATCTGAAGTGTTTTTCAATTTCAGGGTCATTTAGCTCAAAAAAAATCAGTAAATGCATGAAAAATATCAAATGAAGCCAGAAAGGGTTGAAAATTGTTGATGTGGCTTTGAATGGTGAATTTTTAACACACAAAAAGCCTGGAGTTCAAATAAGTCCAAGAAAATGAAATGCCTTTCGTAACCGATGAGTTTCCGTCCGAAACTCCGATACTTCGAAAGCGACTGTCCGTTTTGTACGCGAAGTGCATCCTGCTTTTGTCGTAACCCTCCCAACTTTTTAGCAGATGTTATGTAATTGAAATGATGATACCATGACAACTTTCAACTTTTTCAGACTTCATTTGAAGTGCTTTTCAATTTCAGGGTCATTTAGCTCAAAAAAAATCAGTAAATGCATGAAAAATATCAAATGAAGTCAGATAGGGTTGAAAATTGATGATGTGGCTTTGAATGGTGCATTTTGAACACAAAAAAGCCTGGAGTTCAAATAAGTTAAACAAAATGAAATGTCTTTGGTAACCGATGAGTTTCCGTCCGAAACCCCGATACTTCTAAAGAGACTGTCCGTTTTGTACGCAAAGTGCATCCTGATTTTGTCGTAACCCTCTCAAATTTTGTACACATGCTATGTGGGTGAAATGATGATACCATGCCAACTTTCAAATTTTTCAGACTTCATTTGAAGTACTTTTCAATTTCAGGGTCATTTAGCTCAAAAAAATCAGTAAATGCATGAAAAATATCAAATGAAGTCAGAAAGGGTTGAAAATTGATGATGTGGCTTTGAATGGTGCATTTTGAACACACAAAAATCCTGGAGTTCAAATAAGTCCAAGAAAATGAAATGCCTTTCGTAACCTATGAGTTTCCGTCCAAAACTCCGATACTTCGAAAGAGACTGTCCGTTTGTACGTGAAGTGCATCCTGCTTTTGTCATAACCCTCTCAACTTTTTAGCACATGCTATGTGGGTGAAATGATGATACCATGCCAACTTTCAACTTTTTCGGACTTCATTTGAAGTGTTTTTCAATTTCAGGGTCATTTAGCTCAAAAAAAATCAGTTAATGCATGAAAAATATCAAATGAAGTCAGAAAGGGTTGAAAATTGATGATGTGGCTTTGAATGGTGCATTTTGAACACACGAAAAGCCTGGAGTTAAAATAAGTTAAAGAAAATGAAATGTCTTTCGTAACCGATGAGTTTCCATCCGAAACTCCGATACTTCGAAAGAGACTGTCCGTTTTGTACGCGAAGTGCATCCTGCTTTTGCCGTAACCCTCTCAACTTTTTAGCAGATGCTATGTGGGTGAAATGATGATACCATGCCACCTTTCAACCTTTTCAGACTGCATTTGAAGTGCTTTTCAATTTCAGGGTCATTTAGCTAAAAAAATCAGTAAATGCATGAAAAATATCAAATGAAGTCAGAAAGGGTTGAAAATTGATGATGTGGCTTTGAATGGTGCATTTTGAACACACAAAAATCCTGGAGTTCAAATAAGCTAATGAAAATGAAATGCCTTTTGTAACCGGTGAGTTTCTGTCCGAAACCCAGATACTTTGAAAGAGAATGTCCGTTTTGTATGCGAAGTGCATCCTGCTTTTGTCGTAACCCTCTCAACTTTTTAGCTGATGCTATGTGGGTGAAATGATGATACCATGCCAAATTTCAACCTTTTCAGACTGCTTTTGAAGTGCTTTTCAATTTCAGGGTCATTTAGCTAAAAAAATCAGTAAATGCATGAAAAATATCAAATGAAGTCAGAAAGGGTTGAAAATTCATGATGTGGCTTTTAATGGTGTATTTTGAATACACAAAAAGTGTGGAGTTCAAATAAGTCCAAGAAAATGAAATGCCTTTCGTAACCGATGAGTTTCCATCCGAAACTCCGATACTTCGAAAGATACAGTCCGTTTTGTACGCGAAGTGCATCCTGCTTTTGCCGTAACCTTCTCAACTTTTTAACACATGCTATGTGGGTGAAATGATGACACCATGCCAACTTTCAACCTTTTCAGACTTCATTTGAATTGCTTTTCAATTTGAGGGTCATTTAGCTCAGAAAATCAGTAAATGCACGAAAAATATCAAATGGAGTCAGATAGGGTTGAAAATTGATGATGTGGATTTGAATGGTGCATTTTGAACACACAAAAAGCCTGGAGTTCAAATAAGTTAAAGAAAATGAAATGCCTTTTGTAACCGATGAGTTTGTGTCCGAAACCCCGAAACTTCGAAAGAGACTGTCGTTTTGTACGCGAAGTGCATCCTGCTTTTGTCGTAACCCTCTCAACTATTTAGCAACATGCTATGTGGGTGAAATGATGATACCATGCCAAC
Organism: Hordeum marinum; assembly: GCA_022496015.1. Classification (NCBI taxonomy): domain Eukaryota; kingdom Viridiplantae; phylum Streptophyta; class Magnoliopsida; order Poales; family Poaceae; genus Hordeum; species Hordeum marinum. The sequence continues at coordinate 562,738,059 of CM039678.1, forward strand.
TTTCAACCTTTTGAGACTTCATCTGAAGTGTTTTTCAATTTCAGGGTCATTTAGCTCAAAAAAAATCAGTAAATGCATGAAAAATATCAAATGAAGCCAGAAAGGGTTGAAAATTGTTGATGTGGCTTTGAATGGTGCATTTTTGACACACAAAAAGCCTGGAGTTCAAATAAGTCCAAGAAAATGAAATGCCTTTCGTAACCGATGAGTTTCCGTCCGAAACTCCGATACTTCGAAAGCGACTGTCCGTTTTGTACGCGAAGTGCATCCTGCTTTTGTCGTAACCCTCCCAACTTTTTAGCAGATGTTATGTAATTGAAATGATGATACCATGACAACTTTCAACTTTTTTAGACTTCATTTGAAGTGCTTTTCAATTTCAGGGTCATTTAGCTCAAAAAAAATCAGTAAATGCATGAAAAATATCAAATGAAGTCAGATAGGGTTGAAAATTGATGATGTGGCTTTGAATGGTGCATCTTGAACACACAAAAAGCCTGGAGTTCAAATAAGTTAAAGAAAATGAAATGTCTTTGGTAACCGATGAGTTTCCGTCCGAAACCCCGATACTTCTAAAGAGACTGTCCGTTTTGTACGCAAAGTGCATCCAGATTTTGTCGTAACCCTCTCAAATTTTGTACACATGCTATGTGGGTGAAATGATGATACCATGCCAACTTTCAAATTTTTCAGACTTCATTTGAAGTACTTTTCAATTTCAGGGTCATTTAGCTCAAAAAAATCAGTAAATGCATGAAAAATATCAAATGAAGTCAGAAAGGGTTGAAAATTGATGATGTGGCTTTGAATGGTGCATTTTGAACACACAAAAATCCTGGAGTTCAAATAAGCTAATGAAAATGAAATGCCTTTTGTAACCGGTGAGTTTCTGTCCGAAACCCAGATACTTTGAAAGAGAATGTCCGTTTTGTATGCGAAGTGCATCCTGCTTTTGTCGTAACCCTCTAAACTTTTTAGCACATGCTATGTGGGTGAAATGATGACACCATGCCAACTTTCAGCTTTTTCGGACTTCATTTGAAGTGCTTTTCAATTTCATGGTCATTTAGCTCAAAAAAATCAGTAAATGCATGAAAAATATCAAATGAAGTCAGAAAGGGTTGAAAATTGATGATGTGGCTTTCAAAGGTGCATTTCGAACACACAAAAATCCTGGAGTTCAAATAAGTTAAAGCAAATGAAATGCCTTTTGTGACCGATGAGTTTCCGTCTGAAATCCCGATACTTCGAAAGAGACTGTCCGTTTTGTACGCGAAGTGCATCTTGCTTTTGTCGTAACCCTCTTAACTTTTTCGCACATGCTATGCGGGTAAAATGATGATACCATGCTAACTTTCAACTTTTTCAGACTTCATTTGAAGTGCTTTTCAATTTCAGAGTCATTTAGCTCAAAAAAATCAGTAAATGCATGAAAAATATCAAATGAAGTCAGAAAGGGTTGAAAAATGATGATGTGGCTTTTAATGGTGCATTTTGAACACACAAAAAGTCTGGAGTTCAAATAAGTCCAAGAAAATGAAATGCCTTTCGTAACCGATGAGTTTCCGTCCGAAACTCCGATACTTCGAAAGAGACTGTCCGTTTGTACGTGAAGTGCATCCTGCTTTTGTCGTAACCCTCTCAACTTTTTAGCACATGCTATGTGGGTGAAATGATGATACCATGCCAACTTTCAACTTTTTCGGACTTCATTTGAAGTGCTTTTCAATTTCAGGGTCATTTAGCTCAAAAAAAATCAGTAAATGCATGAAAAATATCAAATGAAGTCAGAAAGGGTTGAAAATTGATGATGTGGTTTTGAATGGTGCATTTGGAACACACGAAAAGCCTAGAGTTAAAATAAGTTAAAGAAAATGAAATCTCTTTCGTAACCGATGAGTTTCCATCCGAAACTCCGATACTTCGAAAGAGACTGTCCGTTTTGTACGCGAAGTGCATCCTGCTTTTGCCGTAACCCTCTCAACTTTTTAGCAGATGCTATGTGGGTGAAATGATGATACCATGCCACCTTTCAACCTTTTCAGACTGCATTTGAAGTGCTTTTCTATTTCAGGGTCATTTAGCTAAAAAAATCAGTAAATGCATGAAAAATATCAAATGAAGTCAGAAAGGGTTGAAAATTCATGATGTGGCTTTTAATGGTGTATTTTGAATACAAAAAAAGTCTGGAGTTCATATAAGTCCAAGAAAATGAAATGCCTTTCGTAACCGATGATTTTCCATCCGAAACTCCGATACTTTGAAAGATACTGTCCGTTTTGTACGCGAAGTGCATCCTGCTTTTGCCGTAACCCTCTCAACTTTTTAACACATGCTATGTGGGTGAAATGATGACACCATGCCAACTTTCAACCTTTTCAGACTTCATTTGAATTGCTTTTCAATTTGAGGGTCATTTAGCTCAAAAAATCAGTAAATGCACGAAAAATATCAAATGGAGTCAGATAGGGTTGAAAATTGATGATGTGGATTTGAATGGTGCATTTTGAACACACAAAAAGCCTGGAGTTCAAATAAGTTAAAGAAAATGAAATGCCTTTTGTAACCGATGAGTTTGCGTCCGAAACCCCGAAACTTCGAAAGAGACTGTCGTTTTGTATGCGAAGTGCATCCTGCTTTTGTCATAACCCTCTCAACTATTTAGCAACATGCTATGTGGGTGAAATGATGATACCATGCCAACTTTCAACCTTTTGAGACTTCATCTGAAGTGTTTTTCAATTTCAGGGTCATTTAGCTAAAAAAAATTAGTAAATGCATGAAAAATATCAAATCAAGTCAGAAAGGGTTGAAAATTGTTGATGTGGCTTTGAATGGTGCATTTTTAACACACAAAAAGCCTGGAGTTCAAATAAGTCCAAGAAAATGAAATGCCTTTCGTAACCGATGAGTTTCCGTCCGAAACTCCGATACTTCGAAAGAGACTGTCCGTTTTGTACGAGAAGTGCATCCTGCTTTTGTCGTCACCCTCCCAACTTTTTAGCATATGCTATGTAAGTGAAATGATGATACCATGCCAACTTTCAACTTTTTCAGACTTCATTTGAAGTGCTTTTCAATTTCAGGGTCATTTAGCTCAAAAAAATCAATAAATGCATGAAAAATATGAAATGAAGTCAGAAAGGGTTGAAAATTGATAATGTGGCTTTGAATGGTGCATTTTGAACACACAAAAAGCCTGGAGTTCAAATAAGTTAAAGAAAATGATATGCCTTTTGTAACCGATGAGTTTCCGTCCGAAACTCCGATACTACGAAAGAGACTGTCCGTTTTGTACGCGAAATGCATCCTGATTTTATCGTAACCCTCTCAACATTTTAGCACATGCTATGTGGGTGAAATGATGGTACGATGCCAAATTTAAATCTTTTCAGATCTTATTTGATGTAATTTTCAATTTCAGGCTCATTTAGCTCAAAAAAAATCAGTAAATGCATGAAAAATATCAAATGAAGTCAGAAAGGGTTGAAAATTGATGTTGTGGCTTTGAATGGTGCATTTTGAACACAGAAAAAGTCTGGAGTTCAAATAAGTGCAAGAAAATGAAATGCCTTTCGTAACCGATGAGTTTCCATCCGAAACTCCGATACTTCAAAAGAGATTGTCCGTTATGTACGCGAAGTTCATCCTGCTTTTGCCGTAACCCTCTCAACTTTTGAACACATCCTATGTGGGTGAAATGATGATACCATGCCAACTTTTAACCTTTTCAGACTTCATTTGAAGTGCTTTTCGATTTCAGGGTCATTTAGCTATAAAAATCAGTAAATGCATGAAAAATATTAAGTGCAGTCAGATAGAGTTGAAAAATGATGATGTGGCTTAAATGGTGCATTTTGAACACACAAAAAGCCTGGAGTTCAAATAAGTTTAACAAAATGAAATGCCTTTTGTAACCGATGAGTTTCCGCCCGAAACCGCGATACTTCCAAAGAGACTATCCGTTTTGTACACGAAATGCATCCTGCTTTTGTCGTAACCCTCTCAACTTTTTAACACAAGCTATGTGGGTGAAATTATGATACCATGCCAACTTTCAACCTTTTCAGACTTTATTTGAAGTGCTTTTGAATTTCAGGGTCATTTAGCTAAAAAAATCAGTAAATGCATGAAAAATATCAAATGAAGTCAGATAGGGTTGAAAATTGATGATGTGGCTTTGAATGGTGCATTTTGAAAACACAAAAATCGTGGAGTTCAAATAAGCTAAAGAAAATGAAATGCCTTTTGTAAAGGATGAGTTTGCGTCCGAAGCCCCGATATTTTGAAAGAGACTGTCCGTTTTGTACGCGAAGTGCATCCTTCTTTTGCCGTATCACTCTTAACTTTTTCGCACATGCTATGCGGGTGAAACGATGATACCATGCCAACTTTCAACTTTTTCAGACTTCATTTGAAATGCTTTTCAATTTCAGGGTCATTTAGCTGAAAAAAATAAGTAAATGCATGAAAAATATCAAATGAAGTTAGAAAGGGTTGAAAATTGCTTATGTGGCTTTTAATGGTGCATTTTGAACACACAAAAAGTCTGGAGTTCAAATAAGTCCAAGAAAATGAAATGCCTTTCGTAACCGATGAGTTTCCATCCGAAACGCCGATACTTCGAAAGAGACTGTCCATTTTGTACGCAAAGTGCATCCTGCTTTTGTCGTAACCATCTCAACTTTTTAACACATGCTATGGGGGTGAAATGATGATACCATGCCAACTTTCAACCTTTTCAGACTTAATTTGAAGTGATTTTCAATTTCAGGGTCATTTAGATCAAAAAAAATCAGTAAATGCATGAAAAATATCAAATGAAGTCAGATAGGGTTGAAAATTGATGATGTGGCTTTGAATGGTGCAATTTGAACACACAAAAAGCCTGGAGTTCAAATAAGTTAAAGAAAATGAAATGTCTTTGGTAACCGATGAGTTTCCGTCCGAAACCCCGATACTTCTAAAGAGACTGTCCGTTTTGTACGCGAAGTGCATCCTGATTTTGTCGTAACCCTCTCAAATTTTGTACACATGCTATGTGGGTGAAATGATGATACCATGCCAACTTTCAAATTTTTCAGACTTCATTTGAAGTGCTTTTCAATTTCAGGGTCATTTAGCTTAAAAAAATCAATAAAATGCATGAAAAATATCAAATGAAGTCAGAAAGGGTTGAAAATTGATGATGTGGCTTTGAATGCTGCATTTTGAACACAGAAAAATCCTGGAGTTCAAATAAGCTAATGAAAATGAAATGCCTTTTGTAACCGGTGAGTTTCTGTCCGAAACCGAGATACTTTGAAAGAGAATGTCCGTTTTGTACGCGAAGTGCATCCTGCTTTCGCCGTAACCCTCTCCACTTTTTAGCACATGCTATGTGGGTGAAATGATGATACCATGCCAACTTTCAACCTTTTCAGACTGCATTTGAAGTGCTTTTCAATTTCAGGGTCATTTAGCTAAAAAAATCAGTAAATGCATGAAAAATATCAAGTGAAGTCAGATAGATTTGAAAATTGACAATGTGGATTTAATGGTGCATTTTGAACACATAAAAAGCCTGGAGTTCAAATAAGTTTAAGAAAATGAAATGCTTTTTGTAACCGATGAGTTTCCGTCCGAAACCCCGATACTTCGAAAGAGACTGTCCGTTTTGTACACGAAATGCATCCTGCTTTTGTCGTAACCCTCTCAAATTTTGTACACATGCTATGTGGGTGAAATGATGATACCATGCCAACTTTCCAATTTTTCAGACTTCATTTGAAGTGCTTTTCAATTTCAGGGTCATTTAGCTTAAAAAAATCAGTAAATGCATGAAAAATATCAAATGAAGTCAGAAAGGGTTGAAAATTGATGATGTGGCTTTGAATGGTGCATTTTGAACACACAAAAATCTTGGAGTTCAAATAAGCTAATGAAAATGAAATGCCTTTTGTAACCGGTGAGTTTCTGTCTGAAACCCAGATACTTTGAAAGAGAATGTCCGTATTGTATGCGAAGTGCATCTTGCTTTTGTCGTAACCCTCTCAACTTTTTAGCACATGCTATGTGGCTGAAATGATGATACCATGCCAACTCTCAACTTTTTCGGACTTCATTTGAAGTGCTTTTCAATTTCAGGGTCATTTAGCTCAAAAAAAATCAGTAAATGCATGAAAAATATCAAATGAAGTCAGATAGGGTTGAAAATAGATGATGTGGCTTTGAATGGTGCATTTTGAACACACAAAAAGCCTGGAGTTCAAATAAATTAAAGAAAATGAAATGCCTGTTTTAACCGATAAGTTTCCGTCCGAAAGCCCGATACTTTGAAAGAGACTGTCCGTTCTGTACGCGAAGTGCATCCTGCTTTTGTCGTAACCCTCTCAACTTTTTAGCACATGCTATGTGGGTCAAATGATGATACCATGCCAACTTTCAACCTTATCAGACTTCATTTGAAGTCATTTTCAATTTCAGGGTCATTTAGCTCAAAAAAATAAGTAAATGCATGAAAAGTATCAAATGAAGTCAGAAAGGGTTGAAAACTGATGATGTGGCTTTTAATGGTGCATTTTGAACACACAAAAAGGCTAGAGTTCAAATAAGTTCAAGCAAATGAAATGCCTTTTGTAACCGATGAGTTTCCGTCCGAAACCCCGATACTTCGAAAGAGACTCTCCATTTTGTATGCGAAGTGCATCCTCCTTTTTCCGTAACTCTCTCAACTTTTTAACACATGCTATGTGGTTTAAATGATGATACCATGCCAACTTTCAACCTTTTCAGACTTCATTTGAAGTGCTTTTCAATTTCAGGGTCATTTAGCTCAAATAAATCAGTAAATGCATGAAAAATATCAAATGAAGTCAGAAAGGGTTGAAAAATGATGATGTGGCTTTTAATGGTGCATTTTGAACACACAAAAAGTCTGGAGTTCAAATAAGTCCAACAAAATGAAATGCCTTTCGTAACCGATGAGTTTCCGTCCGAAACTCCGATACTTTGAAAGAGACTGTCCGTTTGTACGTGAAGTGCATCCTGCTTTTGTCGTAACCCTCTCAACTTTTTAGCACATGCTATGTGGGTGAAATGATGATACCATGCCAACTTTCAACTTTTTCGGACTTCATTTGAAGTGCTTTTCAATTTCAGGGTCATTTAGCTCAAAAAAATCAGTAAATGCATGAAAAATATCAAATGAAGTCAGAAAGGGTTGAAAATTTATGATGTGGCTTTGAATGCTGCATTTTGAACACACGAAAAGCCTGGAGTTAAAATAAGTTAAAGAAAATGAAATGTCTTTCGTAACCGATGAGTTTCCATCCGAAACTCCGATACTTCGAAAGAGACTGTCCGTTTTGTACGCGAAGTGCATCCTGCTTTTGCCGTAACCCTCTCAACTTTTTAGCATATGCTATGTGGGTGAAATGATGATTCCATGCCAACTTTCAACCTTTTCAGACTGCATTTGAAGTGCTTTTCAATTTCAGGGTCATTTAGCTAAAAAAATCAGTAAATGCATGAAAAATATCAAGTGAAGTCAGATAGATTTGAAAATTAACGATGTGGCTTTAATGGTGCATTTTGAACACACAAAAAGCCTGGAGTTCAAATAAGTTTAAGAAAATGAAATGCTTTTTGTAACCGATGAGTTTCCGTCCGAAACCCCGATAGTTCGAAAGAGACTGTCCGTTTTGTACACGAAATGCATCCTGCTTTTGTCGTAACCCTCTCAACTTTTTAACACATGCTATGTGGGTGAAATTATGATACCATGCCAACTTTCAACCTTTTCAGACTTGATTTGAAGTGCTTTTGTATTTCAGGGTCATTAGGCTAAAAAAATCAGTAAATGCATGAAAAATATCAAATGAAGTCAGATAGGGTTGAAAATTGATGATGTGGCTTTGAATGGTGAATTTTGAACACACAAAAAGCCTGGAGTTCAAATAAATTAAAGAAAATGAAATGCCTTTTTTAACCGATAAGTTTCCGTCCGAAACGCCGATACTTTGAAAGAGACTGTCCGTTTTGTACGCGAAGTGCATCCTGCTTTTGTCGTAACCCTCTCCAATTTTTAGCACATGCTATGTGGGTGAAATGATGATACCATGCCAACTTTCAACCTTATCAGACTTCATTTGAAGTCATTTTCAATTTCAGGGTCATTTAGCTCAAAAAAATCAGTAAATGCATGAAAAGTATCAAATGAAGTCAGAAAGGGCTGAAAATTGATGATGTGGCTTTTAATGGTGCATTTTGAACACACAAAAAGCCTAGAGTTCAAATAAGTTCAAGCAAATGAAATGCCTTTTGTAACCGATGAGTTTCCGTCCGAAACCCCGATACTTCGAAAGAGACTCTCCATTTTGTATGCGAAGTGCATCCTCCTTTTTCCGTAACTCTCTCAACTTGTTAACACATGCTATGTGGTTGAATTGATGATACCATGCCAACTTTCAACCTTTTTAGACTTCATTTGAAGTGCTTTTCAATTTCAGGGTCATTTAGCTCAAATAAATCAGTAAATGCATGAAAAATATCAAATGAAGTCAGAAAGGGTTGAAAAATGATGATGTGGCTTTTAATGGTGCATTTTGAACACACAAAAAGTCTCGAGTTCAAATAAGTCCAAGAAAATGAAATGCCTTTCGTAACCGATGAGTTTCCATCCGAAACTCCGATTCTTCGAAAGAGACTATCCGTTTTGTACTCGAAGTGCATCCTGCTTTTGTCGTAACACTCTCAACACTTTAACACATGCTATGTGGGTGTAATGATGATACCATGCCAACTTTCAACCTTTTCAGACTTTATTTGAAGTGCTTTTGAATTTCAGGGTCATTTAGCTAAAAAAATCAGTAAATGCATGAAAAATATCAAATGAAGTCAGATAGGGTTGAAAATTGATGATGTGGCTTTGAATGGTGCATTTTGAAAACACAAAAATCGTGGAGTTCAAATAAGCTAAAGAAAATGAAATGCCTTTTGTAACCGATGAGTTTGCGTCCGAAGCCCCGATATTTTGAAAGAGACTGTCCGTTTTGTACGCGAAGTGCATCCTTCTTTTGCCGTATCACTCTTAACTTTTTCGCACATGCTATGCGGGTGAAACGATGATACCATGCCAACTTTCAACTTTTTCAGACTTCATTTGAAATGCTTTTCAATTTCAGGGTCATTTAGCTGAAAAAAATAAGTAAATGCATGAAAAATATCAAATGAAGTTAGAAAGGGTTGAAAATTGCTTATGTGGCTTTTAATGGTGCATTTTGAACACACAAAAAGTCTGGAGTTCAAATAAGTCCAAGAAAATGAAATGCCTTTCGTAACCGATGAGTTTCCATCCGAAACGCCGATACTTCGAAAGAGACTGTCCGTTTTGTACGCAAAGTGCATCCTGCTTTTGTCGTAACCATCTCAACTTTTTAACACATGCTATGGGGGTGAAATGATGATACCATGCCAACTTTCAACCTTTTCAGACTTAATTTGAAGTGATTTTCAATTTCAGGGTCATTTAGATCAAAAAAAATCAGTAAATGCATGAAAAATATCAAATGAAGTCAGATAGGGTTGAAAATTGATGATGTGGCTTTGAATGGTGCATTTTGAACACACAAAAAGCCTGGAGTTCAAATAAGTTAAAGAAAATGAAATGTCTTTGGTAACCGATGAGTTTCCGTCCGAAACCCCGATACTTCTAAAGAGACTGTCCGTTTTGTACGCGAAGTGCATCCTGATTTTGTCGTAACCCTCTCAAATTTTGTACACATGCTATGTGGGTGAAATGATGATACCATGCCAACTTTCAAATTTTTCAGACTTCATTTGAAGTGCTTTTCAATTTCAGGGTCATTTAGCTTAAAAAAATCAATAAAATGCATGAAAAATATCAAATGAAGTCAGAAAGGGTTGAAAATTGATGATGTGGCTTTGAATGCTGCATTTTGAACACAGAAAAATCCTGGAGTTCAAATAAGCTAATGAAAATGAAATGCCTTTTGTAACCGGTGAGTTTCTGTCCGAAACCGAGATACTTTGAAAGAGAATGTCCGTTTTGTACGCGAAGTGCATCCTGCTTTCGCCGTAACCCTCTCCACTTTTTAGCACATGCTATGTGGGTGAAATGATGATACCATGCCAACTTTCAACCTTTTCAGACTGCATTTGAAGTGCTTTTCAATTTCAGGGTCATTTAGCTAAAAAAATCAGTAAATGCATGAAAAATATCAAGTGAAGTCAGATAGATTTGAAAATTGACAATGTGGATTTAATGGTGCATTTTGAAGACACAAAAAGCCTGGAGTTCAAATAAGTTTAAGAAAATGAAATGCTTTTTGTAACCGATGAGTTTCCGTCCGAAACCCCGATACTTCGAAAGAGACTGTCCGTTTTGTACACGAAATGCATCCTGCTTTTGTCGTAACCCTCTCAAATTTTGTACACATGCTATGTGGGTGAAATGATGATACCATGCCAACTTTCCAATTTTTCAGACTTCATTTGAAGTGCTTTTCAATTTCAGGGTCATTTAGCTTAAAAAAATCAGTAAATGCATGAAAAATATCAAATGAAGTCAGAAAGGGTTGAAAATTGATGATGTGGCTTTGAATGGTGCATTTTGAACACACAAAAATCTTGGAGTTCAAATAAGCTAATGAAAATGAAATGCCTTTTGTAACCGGTGAGTTTCTGTCTGAAACCCAGATACTTTGAAAGAGAATGTCCGTTTTGTATGCGAAGTGCATCTTGCTTTTGTCGTAACCCTCTCAACTTTTTAGCACATGCTATGTGGCTGAAATGATGATACCATGCAAACTCTCAACTTTTTCGGACTTCATTTGAAGTGCTTTTCAATTTCAGGGTCATTTAGCTCAAAAAAAATCAGTAAATGCATGAAAAATATCAAATGAAGTCAGATAGGGTTGAAAATAGATGATGTGGCTTTGAATGGTGCATTTTGAACACACAAAAAGCCTGGAGTTCAAATAAATTAAAGAAAATGAAATGCCTGTTTTAACCGATAAGTTTCCGTCCGAAAGCCCGATACTTTGAAAGAGACTGTCCGTTCTGTACGCGAAGTGCATCCTGCTTTTGTCGTAACCCTCTCAACTTTTTAGCACATGCTATGTGGGTCAAATGATGATACCATGCCAACTTTCAACCTTATCAGACTTCATTTGAAGTCATTTTCAATTTCAGGGTCATTTAGCTCAAAAAAATAAGTAAATGCATGAAAAGTATCAAATGAAGTCAGAAAGGGTTGAAAACTGATGATGTGGCTTTTAATGGTGCATTTTGAACACACAAAAAGGCTAGAGTTCAAATAAGTTCAAGCAAATGAAATGCCTTTTGTAACCGATGAGTTTCCGTCCGAAACCCCGATACTTCTAAAGAGACTGTCCGTTTTGTACGCGAAGTGCATCCTGATTTTGTCGTAACCCTCTCAAATTTTGTACACATGCTATGTGGGTGAAATGATGATACCATGCCAACTTTCAAATTTTTCAGACTTCATTTGAAGTGCTTTTCAATTTCAGGGTCATTTAGCTTAAAAAAATCAATAAAATGCATGAAAAATATCAAATGAATTCAGAAAGGGTTGAAAATTGATGATGTGGCTTTGAATGCTGCATTTTGAACACAGAAAAATCCTGGAGTTCAAATAAGCTAATGAAAATGAAATGCCTTTTGTAACCGGTGAGTTTCTGTCCGAAACCGAGATACTTTGAAAGAGAATGTCCGTTTTGTACGCGAAGTGCATCCTGCTTTCGCCGTAACCCTCTCCACTTTTTAGCACATGCTATGTGGGTGAAATGATGATACCATGCCAACTTTCAACCTTTTCAGACTGCATTTGAAGTGCTTTTCAATTTCAGGGTCATTTAGCTAAAAAAATCAGTAAATGCATGAAAAATATCAAGTGAAGTCAGATAGATTTGAAAATTGACAATGTGGATTTAATGGTGCATTTTGAAGACACAAAAAGCCTGGAGTTCAAATAAGTTTAAGAAAATGAAATGCTTTTTGTAACCGATGAGTTTCCGTCCGAAACCCCGATACTTCGAAAGAGACTGTCCGTTTTGTACACGAAATGCATCCTGCTTTTGTCGTAACCCTCTCAAATTTTGTACACATGCTATGTGGGTGAAATGATGATACCATGCCAACTTTCCAATTTTTCAGACTTCATTTGAAGTGCTTTTCAATTTCAGGGTCATTTAGCTTAAAAAAATAAGTAAATGCATGAAAAATATCAAATGAAGTCAGAAAGGGTTGAAAATTGATGATGTGGCTTTGAATGGTGCATTTTGAACACACAAAAATCTTGGAGTTCAAATAAGCTAATGAAAATGAAATGCCTTTTGTAACCGGTGAGTTTCTGTCTGAAACCCAGATACTTTGAAAGAGAATGTCCGTTTTGTATGCGAAGTGCATCTTGCTTTTGTCGTAACCCTCTCAACTTTTTAGCACATGCTATGTGGCTGAAATGATGATACCATGCAAACTCTCAACTTTTTCGGACTTCATTTGAAGTGCTTTTCAATTTCAGGGTCATTTAGCTCAAAAAAAATCAGTAAATGCATGGAAAATATCAAATGAAGTCAGATAGGGTTGAAAATAGATGATGTGGCTTTGAATGGTGCATTTTGAACACACAAAAAGCCTGGAGTTCAAATAAATTAAAGAAAATGAAATGCCTGTTTTAACCGATAAGTTTCCGTCCGAAAGCCCGATACTTTGAAAGAGACTGTCCGTTCTGTACGCGAAGTGCATCCTGCTTTTGTCGTAACCCTCTCAACTTTTTAGCACATGCTATGTGGGTCAAATGATGATACCATGCCAACTTTCAACCTTATCAGACTTCATTTGAAGTCATTTTCAATTTCAGGGTCATTTAGCTCAAAAAAATAAGTAAATGCATGAAAAGTATCAAATGAAGTCAGAAAGGGTTGAAAACTGATGATGTGGCTTTTAATGGTGCATTTTGAACACACAAAAAGGCTAGAGTTCAAATAAGTTCAAGCAAATGAAATGCCTTTTGTAACCGATGAGTTTCCGTCCGAAACCCCGATACTTCGAAAGAGACTCTCCATTTTGTATGCGAAGTGCATCCTCCTTTTTCCGTAACTCTCTCAACTTTTTAACACATGCTATGTGGTTTAAATGATGATACCATGCCAACTTTCAACCTTTTCAGACTTCATTTGAAGTGCTTTTCAATTTCAGGGTCATTTAGCTCAAATAAATCAGTAAATGCATGAAAAATATCAAATGAAGTCAGAAAGGGTTGAAAAATGATGATGTGGCTTTTAATGGTGCATTTTGAACACACAAAAAGTCTGGAGTTCAAATAAGTCCAACAAAATGAAATGCCTTTCGTAACCGATGAGTTTCCGTCCGAAACTCCGATACTTTGAAAGAGACTGTCCGTTTGTACGTGAAGTGCATCCTGCTTTTGTCGTAACCCTCTCAACTTTTTAGCACATGCTATGTGGGTGAAATGATGATACCATGCCAACTTTCAACTTTTTCGGACTTCATTTGAAGTGCTTTTCAATTTCAGGGTCATTTAGCTCAAAAAAATCAGTAAATGCATGAAAAATATCAAATGAAGTCAGAAAGGGTTGAAAATTTATGATGTGGCTTTGAATGCTGCATTTTGAACACACGAAAAGCCTGGAGTTAAAATAAGTTAAAGAAAATGAAATGTCTTTCGTAACCGATGAGTTTCCATCCGAAACTCCGATACTTCGAAAGAGACTGTCCGTTTTGTACGCGAAGTGCATCCTGCTTTTGCCGTAACCCTCTCAACTTTTTAGCATATGCTATGTGGGTGAAATGATGATTCCATGCCAACTTTCAACCTTTTCAGACTGCATTTGAAGTGCTTTTCAATTTCAGGGTCATTTAGCTAAAAAAATCAGTAAATGCATGAAAAATATCAAGTGAAGTCAGATAGATTTGAAAATTAACGATGTGGCTTTAATGGTGCATTTTGAACACACAAAAAGCCTGGAGTTCAAATAAGTTTAAGAAAATGAAATGCTTTTTGTAACCGATGAGTTTCCGTCCGAAACCCCGATAGTTCGAAAGAGACTGTCCGTTTTGTACACGAAATGCATCCTGCTTTTGTCGTAACCCTCTCAACTTTTTAACACATGCTATGTGGGTGAAATTATGATACCATGCCAACTTTCAACCTTTTCAGACTTGATTTGAAGTGCTTTTGTATTTCAGGGTCATTAGGCTAAAAAAATCAGTAAATGCATGAAAAATATCAAATGAAGTCAGATAGGGTTGAAAATTGATGATGTGGCTTTGAATGGTGAATTTTGAACACACAAAAAGCCTGGAGTTCAAATAAATTAAAGAAAATGAAATGCCTTTTTTAACCGATAAGTTTCCGTCCGAAACGCCGATACTTTGAAAGAGACTGTCCGTTTTGTACGCGAAGTGCATCCTGCTTTTGTCGTAACCCTCTCCAATTTTTAGCACATGCTATGTGGGTGAAATGATGATACCATGCCAACTTTCAACCTTATCAGACTTCATTTGAAGTCATTTTCAATTTCAGGGTCATTTAGCTCAAAAAAATCAGTAAATGCATGAAAAGTATCAAATGAAGTCAGAAAGGGCTGAAAATTGATGATGTGGCTTTTAATGGTGCATTTTGAACACACAAAAAGCCTAGAGTTCAAATAAGTTCAAGCAAATGAAATGCCTTTTGTAACCGATGAGTTTCCGTCCGAAACCCCGATACTTCGAAAGAGACTCTCCATTTTGTATGCGAAGTGCATCCTCCTTTTTCCGTAACTCTCTCAACTTGTTAACACATGCTATGTGGTTGAATTGATGATACCATGCCAACTTTCAACCTTTTTAGACTTCATTTGAAGTGCTTTTCAATTTCAGGGTCATTTAGCTCAAATAAATCAGTAAATGCATGAAAAATATCAAATGAAGTCAGAAAGGGTTGAAAAATGATGATGTGGCTTTTAATGGTGCATTTTGAACACACAAAAAGTCTCGAGTTCAAATAAGTCCAAGAAAATGAAATGCCTTTCGTAACCGATGAGTTTCCATCCGAAACTCCGATTCTTCGAAAGAGACTATCCGTTTTGTACTCGAAGTGCATCCTGCTTTTGTCGTAACACTCTCAACACTTTAACACATGCTATGTGGGTGAAATGATGATACCATGCCAACTTTCAACCTTTTCAGACTTGATTTGAAGTGCTTTTCAATTTCAGGGTCATTTAGCTAAAAAAATCAGTAAATGCATGAAAAATATCAAATGAAGTCAGATAGGGTTGAAAATTGATGATGTGGATTTGAATGGTGCATTTTGAACACACAAAAAGCCTGGAGTTCAAATAAGTTATAGAAAATGAAATGCCAATTGTAACCGATGAGTTTCCGTTCGAAACCCCGAAACTTCGAAAGAGACTGTCTGTTTTGTACGCGAAGTGCATCCTGCTTTTGTCGTAACCCTCTCAACTTTTTATCACATGCTATGTGGGTGAAATGATGATACCATGCCAACTTTCAACTTTTTCGGACTTCATTTGAAGTGCTTTTCAATTTCAGGGTCATTTAGCTCAAAAAAATCAGTAAATGCATGAAAAATATCAAATGAAGTCAGAAAGGGTTGAAAATTGATGATGTGGCTTTGAATGCTGCATTTTGAACACACGAAAAGCCTGGAGTTCAAATAAGTTTAAGAAAATGAAATGCCTTTTGTAAGCTATGAGTTTCCGTCCGAAACTCCGATACTTCGAAAGAGACTGTCCGTTTTGTACGCGAAGTGCATCCTCCTTTTTCCGTAACACTCTCAACTTGTTAACACATGCTATGTGGGTGAAATAATGATACCATGTCAACTTTTAACCTTTTGAGACTTCATTTGAAGTGCTTTTCAATTTCAGGGTCATTTAGCTCAAAAAAATCAGTAAATGCATGAAAAATATCAAATGAAGTCAGATAGGGTTGAAAATTGATGATGTGGCTTTAATGGTGCATTTTGAACACACAAAAATCCTGGAGTTCAAATAAGTTTAAGAAAATGAAATGCTTTTTGTAACCGATGAGTTTCCGTCCGAAACCCCGATACTTCGAACGAGACTGTCCGTTTTGTACACGAAATGCATCCTGCTTTTGTCGTAACCCTCTCAACTTTTTAACACATGCTATGTGGGTAAAATTATGATACCATGCCAACTTTCAACCTTTTCAGACATGATTTGAAGTGCTTTTGTATTTCAGGGTCATTAGGCTAAAAAATCAGTAAATGCATGAAAAATATCAAATGAAGTCAGATAGGGTTGAAAATTGATGATGTGGCTTTGGATGGTGCATTTTGAACACACAAAAAGCCTGGAGTTCAAATAAATTAAAGAAAATGAAATGCCTTTTTTAACCGATAAGTTTCCGTCCGAAACCCCGATACTTTGAAAGAGACTGTCCGTTTTGTACGCGAAGTGCATCCTGCTTTTGTCGTAACCCTCTCAAATTTTTAGCACATGCTATGTGGGTGAAATGATGATACCATGCCAACTTTCAACCTTATCAGACTTCATTTGAAGTCATTTTCAATTTCAGGGTCATTTAGCTCAAAAAAATCAGTAAATGCATGAATAGTATCAAATGAAGTCAGAAAGGGCTGAAAATTGATGATGTGGCTTTTAATGGTGCATTTTGAACACACAAAAAGCCTAGAGTTCAAATAAGTTCAAGCAAATGAAATGCCTTTTGTAACCGATGAGTTTCCGTCCGAAACCCCCATACTTCGAAAGAGACTCTCCATTTTGTATGCGAAGTGCATCCTCCTTTTTCCGTAACTCTCTCAACTTGTTAACACATGCTATGTGGTTGAAATGATGATACCATGCCAACTTTCAACCTTTTTAGACTTCATTTGAAGTGCTTTTCAATTTCAGGGTCATTTAGCTCAAATAAATCAGTAAATGCATGAAAAATATCAAATGAAGTCAGAAAGGGTTGAAAAATGATGATGTGGCTTTTAATGGTGCATTTTGAACACACAAAAAGTCTCGAGTTCAAATAAGTCCAAGAAAATGAAATGCCTTTCGTAACCGATGAGTTTCCATCCGAAACTCCGATTCTTCGAAAGAGACTATCCGTTTTGTACTCGAAGTGCATCCTGCTTTTGTCGTAACACTCTCAACACTTTAACACATGCTATGTGGGTGAAATGATGATACCATGCCAACTTTCAACCTTTTCAGACTTGATTTGAAGTGCTTTTCAATTTCAGGGTCATTTAGCTAAAAAAATCAGTAAATGCATGAAAAATAACAAATGAAGTCAGATAGGGTTGAAAATTGATGATGTGGATTTGAATGGTGCATTTTGAACACACAAAAAGCCTGGAGTTCAAATAAGTTAAAGAAAATGAAATGCCAATTGTAACCGATGAGTTTCCGTTCGAAACCCCGAAACTTCGAATGAGACTGTCTGTTTTGTACGCGAAGTGCATCCTGCTTTTGTCGTAACCCTCTCAACTTTTTAGCACATGCTATGTGGGTGAAATGCTGATACCATGCCAACTTTCAACTTTTTCGGACTTCATTTGAAGTGCTTTTCAATTTCAGGGTCATTTATCTCAAAAAAATCAGTAAATGCATGAAAAATATCAAATGAAGTCAGAAAGGGTTGAAAATTGATGATGTGGCTTTGAATGCTGCATTTTGCACACACGAAAAGCCTGGAGTTAAAATAAGTTAAAGAAAATGAAATGTCTTTCGTAACCGATGAGTTTCCATCCGAAACTCCGATACTTCGAAAGAGACTGTCCGTTTTGTACGCGAAGTGCATCCTGCTTTTGCCGTAACCCTCTCAACTTTTTAGCATATGCTATGTGGGTGAAATGATGATTCCATGCCAACTTTCAACCTTTTCAGACTGCATTTGAAGTGCTTTTCATTTTCAGGGTCATTTAGCTAAAAAATCAGTAAATGCATGAAAAATATCAAGTGAAGTCAGATAGATTTGAAAATTGACGATGTGGCTTTAATGGTGCATTTTGAACACACAAAAAGCCTGGAGTTCAAATAAGTTTAAGAAAATGAAATGCTTTTTGTAACCGATGAGTTTCCGTCCGAAACCCCGATAGTTCGAAAGAGACTGTCCGTTTTGTACACGAAATGCATCCTGCTTTTGTCGTAACCCTCTCAACTTTTTAACACATGCTATGTGGGTGAAATTATGATACCATGCCAACTTTCAACCTTTTCAGACTTGATTTGAAGTGCTTTTGTATTTCAGGGTCATTAGGCTAAAAAAATCAGTAAATGCATGAGAAATATCAAATGAAGTCAGATAGGGTTGAAAATTGATGATGTGGCTTTGAATGGTGAATTTTGAACACACAAAAATCCTGGAGTTCAAATAAATTAAAGAAAATGAAATGCCTTTTTTAACCGATAAGTTTCCGTCCGAAACCCCGATACTTTGAAAGAGACTGTCCGTTTTGTACGCGAAGTGCATCCTGCTTTTGTCGTAACCCTCTCAAATTTTTAGCACATGCTATGTGGGTGAAATGATGATACCATGCCAACGTTCAACCTTATCAGACTTCATTTGAAGTCATTTTCAATTTCAGGGTCATTTAGCTCAAAAAAATCAGTAAATGCATGAAAAGTATCAAATGAAGTCAGAAAGGGCTGAAAATTGATGATGTGGCTTTTAATGGTGCATTTTGGACACACAAAAAGCCTAGAGTTCAAATAAGTTCAAGCAAATGAAATGCCTTTTGTAACCGATGAGTTTCCGTCCGAAACCCCGATACTTCGAAAGAGACTCTCCATTTTGTATGCGAAGTGCATCCTCCTTTTTCCGTAACTCTCTCAACTTGTTAACACCTGCTATGTGGTTGAATTGATGATACCATGCCAACTTTCAACCTTTTTAGACTTCATTTGAAATGCTTTTCAATTTCAGGGTCATTTAGCTCAAATAAATCAGTAAATGCATGAAAAATATCAAATGAAGTCAGAAAGGGTTGAAAAATGATGATGTGGCTTTTAATGGTGCATTTTGAATACACAAAAAGTCTCGAGTTCAAATAAGTCCAAGAAAATGAAATGCCTTTTGTAACCGATGAGTTTCCATCCGAAACTCCGATTCTTCGAAAGAGACTATCCGTTTTGTACTCGAAGTGCATCCTGCTTTTGTCGTAACACTCTCAACACTTTAACACATGCTATGTGGGTGAAATGATGATACCATGCCAACTTTCAACCTTTTCAGACTTGATTTGAAGTGCTTTTCAATTTCAGGGTCATTTAGCTAAAAAAATCAGTAAATGCATGAAAAATATCAAATGAAGTCAGATAGGGTTGAAAATTGATGATGTGGATTTGAATGGTGCATTTTGAACACACAAAAAGCCTGGAGTTCAAATAAGTTAAAGAAAATGAAATGCCAATTGTAACCGATGAGTTTCCGTCCGAAACCCCGAAACTTCGAAAGAGACTGTCTGTTTTGTACGCGAAGTGCATCCTGCTTTTGTCGTAACCCTCTCAACTTTTTAACAACATGCTATGTGGGTGAAATGATGATACCATGCCAACTTTCAACCTTTTGAGACTTCATTTGAAGTACTTTTCAATTTCAGGGTCATTTAGCTCAAAAAATCAGTAAATGCATGAAAAATATCAAATGAAGTCAGAAAAGGTTGAAAATTGATGATGTGGCGTTGAATGGTGCATTTTGAACACACAAAAAGCCTGGAGTTCAAATAAGTCCAAGAAAATGAAATGCCTTTCGTAACCGATGAGTTTCCGTCCGAAACTCCGATATTTCGAAAGAGACTGTCCGTTTTGTACGCGAAGTGCATCCTGCTTTTGTCGTAACCCTCTCAACTTTTGAAGACATGCTATGTGGGTGAAATGATGATACCATGCCAACTTTCAACCTTTTCAGACTTCTTTCGAAGTGCTTTTCAATTTCAGGGTCATTTACCTAAAAAAATAGTAAATGCATGAAAAATATCAAGTGAAGTCAGATAGAGTTGAAAATTGATG
The DNA here is from genome assembly GCA_022496015.1 of Hordeum marinum. Taxonomy (NCBI): domain Eukaryota; kingdom Viridiplantae; phylum Streptophyta; class Magnoliopsida; order Poales; family Poaceae; genus Hordeum; species Hordeum marinum. Next base: position 562,758,098 of record CM039678.1, read on the forward strand.
ATGTGGCTTTAATGGTGCATTTTGAACACACAAAAAGCCTGGAGTTCAAATAAGTTTAAGAAAATGAAATGCCTTTTGTAAGCTATGAGTTTCCGTCCGAAACCCCGATACTTCGAAAGAGACTGTACGTTTTGTACGCGAAGTGCATCCTCCTTTTTCCGTAACACTCTCAACTTGTTAACACATGCTATGTGGGTGAAATGATGATACCATGTCAACTTTTAACCTTTTGAGACTTCATTTGAAGTGCTTTTCAATTTCAGGGTCATTTAGCTCAAAAAAATCAGTAAATGCATGAAAAATATCAAATGAAGTCAGATAGGGTTGAAAATTGATGATGTGGCTTTGAATGGTGAATTTTGAACACACAAAAATCCTGGAGTTCAAATAAATTAAAGAAAATGAAATGCCTTTTGTAACCGATGAGTTTCCATCCGAAACTCCGATTCTTCGAAAGAGACTATCCGTTTTGTACTCGAAGTGCATCCTGCTTTTGTCGTAACACTCTCAACACTTTAACACATGCTATGTGGGTGAAATGATGATACCATGCCAACTTTCAACCTTTTCAGACTTGATTTGAAGTGCTTTTCAATTTCAGGGTCATTTAGCTAAAAAAATCAGTAAATGCATGAAAAATATCAAATGAAGTCAGATAGGGTTGAAAATTGATGATGTGGATTTGAATGGTGCATTTTGAACACACAAAAAGCCTGGAGTTCAAATAAGTTAAAGAAAATGAAATGCCAATTGTAACCGATGAGTTTCCGTCCGAAACCCCGAAACTTCGAAAGAGACTGTCTGTTTTGTACGCGAAGTGCATCCTGCTTTTGTCGTAACCCTCTCAACTTTTTAACAACATGCTATGTGGGTGAAATGATGATACCATGCCAACTTTCAACCTTTTGAGACTTCATTTGAAGTACTTTTCAATTTCAGGGTCATTTAGCTCAAAAAATCAGTAAATGCATGAAAAATATCAAATGAAGTCAGAAAAGGTTGAAAATTGATGATGTGGCGTTGAATGGTGCATTTTGAACACACAAAAAGCCTGGATTTCAAATAAGTCCAAGAAAATGAAATGCCTTTCGTAACCGATGAGTTTCCGTCCGAAACTCCGATATTTCGAAAGAGACTGTCCGTTTTGTACGCGAAGTGCATCCTGCTTTTGTCGTAACCCTCTCAACTTTTGAAGACATGCTATGTGGGTGAAATGATGATACCATGCCAACTTTCAACCTTTTCAGACTTCTTTCGAAGTGCTTTTCAATTTCAGGGTCATTTACCTAAAAAAATAGTAAATGCATGAAAAATATCAAGTGAAGTCAGATAGAGTTGAAAATTGATGATGTGGCTTTAATGGTGCATTTTGAACACACAAAAAGCCTGGAGTTCAAATAAGTTTAAGAAAATGAAATGCCTTTTGTAAGCTATGAGTTTCCGTCCGAAACCCCGATACTTCGAAAGAGACTGTCCGTTTTGTACGCGAAGTGCATCCTCCTTTTTCCGTAACACTCTCAACTTGTTAACACATGCTATGTGGGTGAAATGATGATACCATGTCAACTTTTAACCTTTTGAGACTTCATTTGAAGTGCTTTTCAATTTCAGGGTCATTTAGCACAAAAAAATCAGTAAATGCATGAAAAATATCAAATGAAGTCAGATAGGGTTGAAAATTGATGATGTGGCTTTAATGGTGCATTTTGAACACACAAAAATCCTGGAGTTCAAATAAGTTTAAGAAAATGAAATGCTTTTTGTAACCGATGAGTTTCCGTCCGAACCCCCGATACTTCGAAAGAGACTGTCCGTTTTGTACACGAAATGCATCCTGCTTTTGTCGTAACCCTATCAACTTTTTAACACATGCTATGTGGGTAAAATTATGATACCATGCCAACTTTCAACCTTTTCAGACTTGATTTGAAGTGCTTTTGTATTTCAGGGTCATTAGGCTAAAAAAATCAGTAAATGCATGAAAAATATCAAATGAAGTCAGATAGGGTTCAAAATTGATGATGTGGATTTGGATGGTGCATTTTGAACACACAAAAAGCCTGGAGTTCAAATAAATTATAGAAAATGAAATGCCTTTTTTAACCGATAAGTTTCCGTCCGAAACCCCGATACTTTGAAAGAGACTGTCCGTTTTGTACGCGAAGTGCATCCTGCTTTTGTCGTAACCCTCTCAAATTTTTAGCACATGCTATGTGGGTGAAATGATGATACCATGCCAACTTTCAACCTTATCAGACTTCATTTGAAGTCATTTTCAATTTCAGGGTCATTTAGCTCAAAAAAATCAGTAAATGCATGAATAGTATCAAATGAAGTCAGAAAGGGCTGAAAATTGATGATGTGGCTTTTAATGGTGCATTTTGAACACACAAAAAGCCTAGAGTTCAAATAAGTTCAAGCAAATGAAATGCCTTTTGTAACCGATGAGTTTCCGTCCGAAACCCCGATACTTCGAAAGAGACTCTCCATTTTGTATGCAAAGTGCATCCTCCTTTTTCCGTAACTCTCTCAACTTGTTAACACATGCTATGTGGTTGAAATGATGATACCATGCCAACTTTCAACCTTTTTAGACTTCATTTGAAGTGCTTTTCAATTTCAGGGTCATTTAGCTCAAATAAATCAGTAAATGCATGAAAAATATCAAATGAAGTCAGAAAGGGTTGAAAAATGATGATGTGGCTTTTAATGATGCATTTTGAACACACAAAAAGTCTCGAGTTCAAATAAGTCCAAGAAAATGAAATGCCTTTCGTAACCGATGAGTTTCCATCCGAAACTCCGATACTTCGAAAGAGACTATCCGTTTTGTACTCGAAGTGCATCCTGCTTTTGTCGTAACACTCTCAACACTTTAACACATGCTATGTGGGTGAAATGATGATACCATGCCAACTTTCAACCTTTTCAGACTTGATTTGAAGTGCTTTTCAATTTCAGGGTCATTTAGCTAAAAAAATCAGTAAATGCATGAAAAATATCAAATGAAGTCAGATAGGGTTGAAAATTGATGATGTGGATTTGAATGGTGCATTTTGAACACACAAAAATCCTGGTGTTCAAATAAGTTAAAGAAAATGAAATGCCAATTGTAACCGATGAGTTTCCGTCCGAAACCCCGAAACTTCGAAAGAGACTGTCTGTTTTGTACGCGAAGTGCATCCTGCTTTTGTCGTAACCCTCTCAACTTTTTAACAACATGCTATGTGGGTGAAATGATGATACCATGCCAACTTTCAACCTTTTGAGACTTCATTTGAAGTACTTTTCAATTTTAGGGTCATTTAGCTCAAAAAATCAGTAAATGCATGAAAAATATCAAATGAAGTCAGAAAAGGTTGAAAATTGATGATGTGGCGTTGAATGGTGCATTTTGAACACACAAAAAGCCTGGATTTCAAATAAGTCCAAGAAAATGAAATGCCTTTCGTAACCGATGAGTTTCCGTCCGAAACTCCGATATTTCGAAAGAGACTGTCCGTTTTGTACGCGAAGTGCATACTGCTTTTGTCGTAACCCTCTCAACTTTTGAAGACATGCTATGTGGGTGAAATGATGATACCATGCCAACTTTCAACCTTTTCAGACTTCTTTCGAAGTGCTTTTCAATTTCAGGGTCATTTACCTAAAAAAATAGTAAATGCATGAAAAATATCAAGTGAAGTCAGATAGAGTTGAAAATTGATGATGTGGCTTTAATGGTGCATTTTGAACACACAAAAATCCTGGAGTTCAAATAAGTTTAAGAAAATGAAATGCCTTTTGTAAGCTATGAGTTTCCGTCCGAAACCCCGATACTTCGAAAGAAACTGTCCGTTTTGTACGCGAAGTGCATCCTCCTTTTTCCGTAACACTCTCAACTTGTTAACACATGCTATGTGGGTGAAATGATGATACCATGTCAACTTTTAACCTTTTGAGACTTCATTTGAAGTGCTTTTCAATTTCAGGGTCATTTAGCTCAAAAAAATCAGTAAATGCATGAAAAATATCAAATGAAGTCAGATAGGGTTGAAAATTGATGATGTGGCTTTAATGGTGCATTTTGAACACACAAAAAGCCTGGAGTTCAAATAAGTTTAAGAAAATGAAATGCTTTTTGTAACCGATGAGTTTCCGTCCGAAACCCCGATACTTCGAAAGAGACTGTCCGTTTTGTACACGAAATGCATCCTGCTTTTGTCGTAACCCTCTCAACTTTTTAACACATGCTATGTGGGTGAAATTATGATACCATGCCAACTTTCAACCTTTTCAGACTTGATTTGAAGGGCTTTTGTATTTCAGGGTCATTAGGCTAAAAAAATCAGTAAATGCATGAAAAATATCAAATGAAGTCAGATAGGGTTGAAAATTGATGATGTGGCTTTGGTTTGTGCATTTTGAACACACAAAAAGCCTGGAGTTCAAATAAATTAAAGAAAATGAAATGCCTTTTTTAACCGATAAGTTTCCGTCCGAAACCCCGATACTTTGAAAGAGACTGTCCGTTTTGTACGCGAAGTGCATCCTGCTTTTGTCGTAACCCTCTCAAATTTTTAGCACATGCTATGTGGGTGAAATGATGATACCATGCCAAGTTTCAACCTTATCAGACTTCATTTGAAGTCATTTTCAATTTCAGGGTCATTTAGCTCAAAAAAATCAGTAAATGCATGAAAAGTATCAAATGAAGTCAGAAAGGGCTGAAAATTGATGATGTGGCTTTTAATGGTGCATTTTGAACACACAAAAAGCCTAGAGTTGAAATAAGTTCAAGCAAATGAAATGCCTTTTGTAACCGATGAGTTTCCGTCCGAAACCCCGATACTTCGAAAGAGACTCTCCATTTTGTATGCAAAGTGCATCCTCCTTTTTCCGTAACTCTCTCAACCTGTTAACACATGCTATGTGGTTGAAATGATGATACCATGCCAACTTTCAACCTTTTTAGACTTCATTTGAAGTGCTTTTCAATTTCAGGGACATTTAGCTCAAATAAATCAGTAAATGCATGAAAAATATCAAATGAAGTCAGAAAGGGTTGAAAAATGATGATGTGGCTTTTAATGGTGCATTTTGAACACACAAAAAGTCTCGAGTTCAAATAAGTCCAAGAAAATGAAATGCCTTTCGTAACCGATGAGTTTCCATCCGAAACTCCGATACTTCGAAAGAGACTATCCGTTTTGTACTCGAAGGGCATCCTGCTTTTGTCGTCACACTCTCAACACTTTAACACATGCTATGTGGGTGAAATGATGATACCATGCCAACTTTCAACCTTTTCAGACTTGATTTGAAGTGCTTTTCAATTTCAGGGTCATTTAGCCAAAAAAATCAGTAAATGCATGAAAAATATCAAATGAAGTCAGATAGGGTTGAAAATTGATGATGTGGATTTGAATGGTGCATTTTGAACACACAAAAAGCCTGGAGTTCAAATAAGTTAAAGAAAATGAAATGCCAATTGTAACCGATGAGTTTCCGTCCGAAACCCCGAAACTTCGAAAGAGACTGTTTGTTTTGTACGCGAAGTGCATCCTGCTTTTGTCGTAACCCTCTCAACTTTTTAAAAACATGCTATGTGGGTGAAATGATGATACCATGCCAACTTTCAACCTTTTGAGACTTCATTTGAAGTACTTTTCAATTTCAGGGTCATTTAGCTCAAAAAATCAGTAAATGCATGAAAAATATCAAATGAAGTCAAAAAAGGTTGAAAATTGATGATGTGGCGTTGAATGGTGCATTTTAAACACACAAAAAGCCTGGAGTTCAAATAAGTCCAAGAAAATGAAATGCCTTTCGTAACCGATGAGTTTCCGTCCGAAACTCCGATATTTCGAAAGAGACTGTCCGTTTTGTACGTGAAGTGCATCCTGCTTTTGTCGTAACCCTCTCAACTTTTGAAGACATGCTATGTGGGTGAAATGATGATACCATGCCAACTTTCAACCTTTTCAGACTTCTTTCGAAGTGCTTTTCAAATTCAGGGTCATTTACCTAAAAAAATAGTAAATGCATGAAAAATATCAAGTGAAGTCAGATAGAGTTGAAAATTGATGATGTGGCTTTAATGGTGCATTTTGAACACACAAAAAGCCTGGAGTTCAAATAAGTTTAAGAAAATGAAATGCCTTTTGTAAGCTATGAGTTTCCGTCCGAAACCCCGATACTTCGAAAGAGACTGTCCGTTTTGTACGCGAAGTGCATCCTCCTTTTTCCGTAACACTCTCAACTTGTTAACACATGCTATGTGGGTGAAATGATGATACCATGTCAACTTTTAACCTTTTGAGACTTCATTTGAAGTGCTTTTCAAGTTTAGGATCATTTAGCTCAAAAAAATCAGTAAATGCATGAAAAATATCAAATGAAGTCAGATAGGGTTGAAAATTGATGATGTGGCTTTGAATGGTGCATTTTTAACACACAAAAACCCTGGAGTTCAAATAAGTCCAAGAAAATGAAATGCCTTTCGTAACCGATGAGTTTTCGCCCGAAACTCCGATACTTCGAAAGAGACTGTCCGTTTTGTACGTGAAGTGCATCCCGCTTTTGCCGTAACTCTCTCAACTTGTTAACACATGCTATGTGGGTGAAATGATGATACCATGCCAACTTTCAACCTTTTCAGACTTCATTTGAAGTGCTTTTCAATTTCAGGGTCATTTAGCTCAAAAAAATCAGTAAATGCATGAAAAATATCAAATGAAGTCAGATAGGGTTGAAAATTGATGATGTGGCTTTGAATGGTGCATTTTTATTACACAAAAAGCCTAGACTTCAAATAAGTCCAAGAAAATGAAATGCCTTTCGTAACCGATGAGTTTCCGTCCGAAACTCCGATACTTCGAAAGAGACTGTCCGTTTTGTACGTGAAGTGCATCCTGCTTTTGTCGTAACCCTCTCAACTTTTTAGCACATGCTATGTATGTGAAATGATGATACCATGCCAACTTTCAACTTTTTCCGACTTCATTTGAAGTGCTTTTCAATTTCAGGGTCATTTAGCTCAAAAAAATCAATAAATGCATGAAAAATATCAAATGAAGTCAGAAAGGGTTGAAAATTGATGATGTGGCTTTGAATGGTGCGTTTTGAACACACAAAAAGCCTGGAGTTCAAATAAGTTTAAGAAAATGAAATGCCTTTTGTAAGCTATGAGTTTCCGTCCGAAACCCCGATACTTCGAAAGAGACTTTCCGTTTTGTACGCGAAGTGCATCCTCCTTTTTCCGTAACACTCTCAACTTGTTAACACATGCTATGTGGGTGAAATGATGATACCATGTCAACTTTTAACCTTTTGAGACTTCATTTGAAGTGCTTTTCAATTTCAGGGTCATTTAGCTCAAAAAAATCAGCAAATGCATGAAAAATATCAAGTGAAGTCAGATAGAGTTGAAAATTGATGGTATAGCTTTAATGGTGCATTTTGAACACACAAAAAGCCTGGAGTTCAAATAAGTTTAAGAAAATAAAATGCTTTTTGTAACCGATGAGTTTCCGTCCGAAACCCCGATACTTCGAAAGAGACTATCCGTTTTGTACACGAAATGCATCCTGCTTTTATCGTAACCCTCTGAAATTTTTAACACATGCTATGTGGGTGAAATTATGATCCCATGCCAACTTTCAACTTTTTCAGACTTGATTTGAAGTGCTTTTGTATTTCAAGGTCCTTAGGCTAAAAAAAATCAGTAAATGCATGAAAAATATCAAATGAAGTCAGATAGGGTTGAAAATTGATGATGTGGCTTTGAATGGTGCATTTTGAACACACAAAAATCCTGGAGTTCAAATAAGTTAAAGAAAATGAAATGCCTTTTTTAACCGATGAGTTTCCGTCCGAAACCCCGATACTTTCAAAGAGACTGTCCGTTTTGTACGCGAAGTGCATCCTGCTTTTGTCGTAACCCTCTCAACTTTTTAGCACATGCTATGTGGGTGAAATGATGATACCATGCCAACTTTCAACCTTATCAGACTTCATTTGAAGTCATTTTCAATTTCAGGTCATTTAGCTCAAAAAAATCAGTAAATGCATGAAAAGTATCAAATGAAGTGAGAGAGGGTTGAAAATTGATGATGTGTCTTTTAATGGTGCATTTTGAACACACAAAAAGCCTAGAGTTCAAATAAGTTCAAGCAAATGAAATGCCTTTTGTAACCGATGAGTTTCCGTCCGACACCCCGATACTTCGAAAGAGACTCTCCGTTTTGTATGCGAAGTGCATCCTCCTTTTTCCGTAACTCTCTCAACTTGTTAACACATGCTATGTGGTTGAAATGATGATACCATGCCAACTTTCAACCTTTTCACACTTGATTTGAAGTGCTTTTCAATTTCAGGGACATTTAGCTCAAATAAATAAGTAAATGCATGAAAAATATCAAATGAAGTCAGAAAGGGTTGAAAATTGATGATGTGGCTTTTAATGGTGCATTTTGAACACACACAAAGCCTGGAGTTCAAATAAGTTTAAGAAAATGAAATGCCTTTTGTAACCGATGAGTTTCCGTCCGAAACCCTGATACTTCGAAAGAGACTGTCCGTTTTGTACACGAAATGCATCCTGCTTTTGTCGTAACCCTCTCAACTTTTTAACACATGCTATGTGGGTGAAATGATGATACCATGCCAACTTTCAACCTTATGAGACTTCATTTGAAGTCATTTTCAATTTCAGGGTCATTTAGCTCAAAAAATCAGTAAATGCATGAAAAGTATCAAATGAAGTGAGAAAGGGTTGAAAATTGATGATGTGTCTTTTAATGGTGCATTTTGAACACACAAAAAGCCTAGAGTTCAAATAAGTTCAAGCAAATGAAATGCCTTTTGTAACCGATGAGTTTCCGTCCGAAACCCCGATACTTCGAAAGAGACTCTCCGTTTGGTATGCGAAGTGCATCCTCCTTTTTCCGTAACTCTCTCAACTTGTTAACACATGCTATGTGGTTGAAATGATGATACCATGCCAACTTTCAACCTTTTCAGACTTGATTTGAAGTGCTTTTCAATTTCAGGGACATTTAGCTCAAAAAAACATTAAATGCATGAAAAATACCAAAAGATGTCAGAAAGGGTTGAAAAATGATGATGTGGCTTTCAGTGGTGCATTTGAACACACGAAAAGCCTGGACATTATATACAATTCATGCAACTAAAAAAATATTTTTGTGAAAAAATTTAATAGCCAAAAAAATATTCATAAAGTATTTTTGGTTAACAACTTTTAATATGCAACGAAATAACATAAAAAATAGCAAAAGTGAAAATAGATGCGCTTACACCGAAATTCAACCTAAATTCAAAGTGCTAGTTAGGCGCCTAACTACCAGTTTGAATTTAGGCTGAATTGCAGTATAAACGCATCTATTATCACTATCAGAGGACCTCAACGTAACAGCTGTGGCGGGGCTTATAAGCAGGTTCGGGCAACCTTCGCTTGGCGAGGTGGGACTAAACTCCGACCACACCGCTGTGCAAGGCCATTGGTCCCGGTTGGTGGCACGAACAGGGACCAATGCCCCCTTTTCGTCCCGGTTGGTGCCACCAACCGGGACTAAAGGGCCTGTTTCTCGGCCTTTGGGCTGCTGAAAACAGGGCTTTGGTCCCGGTTGGTGGCAACAACCGGGACCAAAGGTCCCTGTTTCCCGCCCTTTGGGCGGCGGTCCTGGTTGGTGCGACCAACCGAGAGTAAAGGGGTCATTGGTCCCGGTTTGTGCCACCAACCAGGACCAATTCTCCTTCTATATGACAAGAACTTAGCAAAATGCACAGTTTTCATTCCACTTCGCGCTCGCGCCGCCCTGAACCCGCCGTCGCTGTTCCCATCCCCGTCGCCGCCCCGTCGCCTCCCCCGCCTCCCCCGTCGCCCCCCCGCCGCCCCGTCGCCTTCCCCGCCGCCCCCGTCGCCGCCCCGTCGCCTCCCCTGCCGCCCCCGTCGCCTCCACCGTCGCCCCCGTCGCCTCCCCCGTCGCCGCCCTGCTCTCGTCGCCGCTCCTCCTCCGTCGCCTCCCCCGCCGCCCCCGTCGCCGCCCCGCCCCGTCGCCACCCCGTTGTCGTCGCCGCCCCGCCCCCGTCGTCGCCCAGTCGTCCCCCCCCCCCCCCCCGTCATCGCCCCATTGCCGCCGCCGCTGTGAGCCGCCGCCTCCCTGGCTCATTGCAATTTTTTTAAATATATGTTGATTCTTATGCTTTTTTAGTATGTGTATGTTAGATTAGTATGATTATGTTAGCTAGATTAGTATGTGTATGTTAGATTAGTATGTTTATGCTTTTTTAGTATGTTTATGTTAGCTAGATTAGTATGTGTATGTTAGATTAGTATGTTTATGCTTTTTTTTGAAAGTAGATTAGTATGTTTATGTTAGATTAGTATGTGTATGTTGATTTTGGGCTTTATGATAACTTAGTCGATGATGCCCGACCCGCATCCTCGTTGTCGAGTAGTCCGCGAGAGCCTCCTTGATAGGCGCCATGTTCGGGACTCGTCTCCGCCGGGCTGGCACTGGGAGGTGCTACCTTTCCGGGCTCGGAGGTTGGTGAGGAATGCAGGTATCGTCGTGGACCCGTACCTTCTATGGTGGCAATCACGCGGGCCACTTTCGGTGCGGAGGGAGCCGGCACCCGTGGAGGTGATACGTCGCCGTGTCAGGGAGGAGAACGAGCACGTCCGTCACTACATGGCGGCGTTGGAAGTCCAGTTTGACAATACCTGACAGATCCTTCAGGGATCTCACTTGAGTTATGATCCCGTGATGGTTCCTTATCATTGGGTGTCCACCGCCGGCGACTCAGAGATAGCTAGTGAACCGAGTTCACCGTCCTCCATTTTGGATTGTAGGATATTCAATCTGTATTAGTTAATATTTGATGATGCATTAACTGGATTATTCGGGATGATGTATTAGTGATATTATATTCCAGGTCATTATAAATATTTATATATTAGTGATATTTTATCGGTATAATGCGTGTGTGACTTTCCATCTGTCGTTGCTCCTTGTGTGACTTTCATGTGTGTTCTTGATGGAGGAATCCCGACTGTTGTTGTGGGGGGCGCCTCTTCTTTCTTCTCTTATTTGCGACATATTCGTTGGTATAATGCGCAAGAAGAGAAGATGAGGGGCGGCCATCGCCGGCGGTCGAACTATTACTGTGAGAGAGTGTCCACCAACATATATACACCACCGTATCAATGTGAGAGAGTGCGCACAAACACATCATGAGATATGAGAGTTATTTAAGGAAAGCCTCGATGGACCGAAAGTCACACACGCATTAATTAAGATCCAAAGGGTGCCGTAATTCTTGAATTGGATTATTTGGGATGATGTATTAGTGATATTATATTCGGGGTCATTATAAATATTAATGTATTAGTGATATATTATCGTTATAATGCGTTGTGACTTTCGGTCTGCCGTTGCTCCTTGTGTGACTTTGATGTGTGTTCTTCATGGAGGAATCCCGACTGTTGTCGTGGGGGGTGCTTCCTCTTTCTTCTCTTCTTTGCGATATACTCGTCGCTATATTGCGCAAGAAGAGAAGAGGGGAGGCGTCCATCACCGACGGTCGAACTATTACTGTGAGAGAGTGCCCACCAACATATATACACCACCGTATCAATGTGAGAGAGTGCGCAGCAACACACCATGAGATATGAGAGTTATTTAAGAAAAGCCTCGACGAACCGAAAGTCACACACGCATTAATTAAGATCCAAAGCGTGTCGTAATTCTTGAACTGGATTATTCGGTATGATGTATTAGTGATATTATATTCGAGTTCATTATAAATGTATTTGTGATTTGCAAGTCATTCCGGCAAAACATAGGGAATTTTTTCTATGTCATTGCTCGATATACGGAATGGGTTGACTTTAGGTCTGTTTCGGCTCCTTCTATGTCTTTCACTAAGGGAGAGTGTCCACCATATATAAATATGAGAGGGGAAGAATCTCGACTGTTGTCGTGGGGGTCGCTTCTCCTTCGTTCCCGTATGCTAGACATTTTGATGTAATACACTCGGGGATGAATGGAGGAGCGACCATCACTGACTGTTGCAATATCAGAAGGAGTGCCCACCATATACGTGAGATGAGAGTTTAGGAAGGAAAGACTCGACAGACCTAAAGTCAACATGTTGCATATTGAGTAATACTGATCTGTGTGTTGATCAACTTTCTCATAGTTTCCTTCGATCGATTTTAAATATTTCAACTATGAACATAGGAAATGTCTGACGACCAAAGTGAATTCGGTATGTGCGAATACTGCGAAGATGAGCGCGGCTTGTGTGACAAAAATTTCCTAGTTGATGGTAGGCGCTTCAGCATCATGCTGGATCAGAACTTCGAAGTGGATACAATAAGTCACAATGACAAGTCTTTTTTCGTGATTCAGCATGACTTCTGCCTCTTTTGCTTCAACTTATAATTAATTTTAATTTTTTACTGTTCTACTAGCGCATCCCCTGCCATGAAAGAATCGTTGTCTTGGATAAGATTGGTTTCAATACTAAAAAAGGTATGGAGGTAAAGATAGTTCACTTGAGGACCGAGCATAGTTTTACTTTTGCGGTAAAATTGTACCATGCAGACACCTATTGCTATTTTGAATGCAAAAATTGACAAGCATTATGCAAGGCTTATGCATTTGAGCCTAATATGCTTTTCACCTTTGATATTCGTCCGGAAGATGAAATAGAAGGTAATACCGACATCTGGGTCGATGTGCAGACGCCTCCAGTTCTACCATTGTGTGAGTTTGTCAACCATATTTATTAAGTAATATATAATGTTTATTTAAAAATATTTGACAACTTATTTGCATTGACAGCTTATTTTCATTTTTCGAAAAATGTACGAAAGATGGTAGACAGAACCTACTACTACAATGATGAAGCAGAATTAGCTTATAGGGAGAAAGATCATCTTACCGCATTTCTTAGTCATCTTGTGAATTAGAATAGCTATTATCAAACTCCTGCACATTATGGTCAATACGTGCCACTAGCGCACGTGGTGAACTACGGTAACATCCATGGAGATTGCATGGTAAGATTTTAATTCTACTATCACGACATCCGTGCATCTTTTGCATAAATTCTTCTAAAACTAAACTACATTGCTAACTACAAAGTTATTACTATGTTTTTTAACAGAAAATCCCGGAGGATTGCGTGCCTCATCTGATGTTTCCGAGAGGTCGCGTTGTTGTTACGAGCTTAGGGCCACCACGGCCAGGTCAGCCTACGCATCACTCCTGTCCATACCGGATTTCTAAAACCGATGGAGTCATGACAATCAAAGATTGGAAAAAATGTATGCTCAATCGTAGAGAGCTACTTGGAAGCAACATTGTACGTAGGCCAAGAATGGGAGACAAGATGATCTCCGTTCTCCATAATGGAGAGTCAGGGCCTATCTTGTTTTATGATATTGTACCTAAGAGAGGGTAGAATAGGTCCTACGAGATAGGAGTACGTAGGTCATAGGTACAATGTGTTATTATGTGCTACAATGTGTTCGAGTTGATGATGATGAGGAGGAGGAGGAGGAGTTGTGATTATGACCAGTGACCAACTTGTGATATGATGCCCCATTGACGAAAATGATGATTAAATTGTGTCATTTGTTCTATCTATAAGTATAGTACGTAGCGTCGTGACGAAGCATGTAGATAAGAGAGATCACTTCTCTCTATTAGCTATCTAACAAAATATATGAAACACCTAAATTAACCCTCCAAAACCCTCAAAACCCCCTCTCTTTAAAAAAAACAGCCCCTCAGCTGCTGACGCGTGGACGCTCTTTGGTCCCGGTTGGTAACACACCAACCGGGACCAAAGGCCCTCCTGCCTAGGCTCGGCGAAGTGGCCACGTGTAGCCCCATCTGTCCCGGTTCGTAAGCAAACCGGAACTAAAGGTCGTGGGCTTTAGTCCCGACCCTTTAGTCCCGGTTCCAAAACCGGGATAAATGGGCCTTACGAACCGAGACAAATGATTTTTTTTCCACTAGTGTACACTGTAAGTATCTTTTGGAGTTATACTGTAATCATTGTGGATTTACAGTATACTTTCTTAGTGGGTTTACAGTAATTCAATTTTGGATATTGCAGTGTAATTGTGTGAGTCTTAATGGATTTTTAGTTGTAACTCTGAGGAGATATTTTCACTGTAATTCTCAGTGGGGTTCCACTGTAATTTCAACTTTTTAGCTGCCATCCCAGTTAGATTTACAGTACAAATCATGTTCCACTGATGTCCTCAGTGGATTTTCCATTTTAGCTGATGGACTGTAATTCTCGGTGGTCTTCCACTGTATTTTTTTTTTTGCTATGGTAATGCATTTCAACAGTTCTGGCATGACGATCCATTAGACTAGATCTACTAGCACTGCCATGCTTCTACTAATAATCACAACCACCACCTTGACAACTAAAGTGTTCATTACACTCTAATTTCAGTGTATTTTTCATCATAAATACAGTAATGTGCAACTTAGAGTGTATATTATTGGTTTATTATAGTGTAATTCTCATTGTATTCACACCGTAATTCTTAGTGTTTTTCACTTTGTATATCTTAGTGTCTTTGTACTGTACTATACTTTAAGTTTCGATGCATTTTTTCACTCGATATTGTACAGGCCTTTGTCTTGCAACTGCTGACTGCGTTTAGGTCATTTTTTTCATATATTTTTAATGTTGTCATGCTTCTTGAAGGGTTTTTCATAACCTGATAAAGTGTTATTATTTTGGTAGTTATTTTTTCCTATTTATTTGTGTAATTTATTTCATCAGAATCATCATTTATTTTTTGTGTAATCAAATGATTATATTTGATTGGAATTGTAATATTTTTTGAGTTGTTCATTTAGTCTCTTTTCACCTGAGTTGGAGTAATCAATCGTATGCCCTTGTAATAAGCTATTTTTCATCTTAGTATGTTACCCTTTTATGGAAGTTTTTTGTATTCTTTCGATTTAGGTCATGTGTATTTTTTGTTATTGGGGTCTGCTAGCCTGAACTCCTTTTCATTTTATTTATGTATTCTTATATTCTTCCCCTATGTCATGTATTGATTTTTCTTTTCTTATGGTTCTGATGAAGTAGTTATCTGAATTGGTGCAGGAGTGCATTCTGAACAACAACAACCCAAAGACCAGGAATCCGGACTTTGGCCGTAATGCTTTTAAGGGTGCTTGCAGCGCTTATCTCTTGTGGAGATCGAACTTTGTAAGTTTTAGTTCTCTCTCTTTATCTTTTGTTTATGTTCATGCTTTTTTATTACTGTCACTGGTTTTATATTTTTATTTTTATCTTTTGTATTCCAGTTGTACTTCCCTATTGGCCTCGATGAACACTGGTTCTCGTTTGCCGTCTGTATGAAAGGTAGAGCTTTTGTGTTTCTTGATTCTGCATTTGGAGAGAACTCAACTTATCACGGAGATATCCGCGATGGGCTGGTAATTTTTCTGCAAGCTTGTCTTTAGTGCTCGCAGTTTCACTTTTCTTTTTGATGTTTTTACTGTGTTATTTTCTAGTTGTGCCAAATTTATGTACCACACAGATAGTTTTTTATGCTCCCGATTTTTGTTCTAGTCCTTTTGTTCACTCTAGTTAATTTCTTATTGGATTTACCATGTAATATATTTTTAGATTTACAGTGTAGATTCTTCACTGTAATTAACTTCGTTCACATTTTTACTGGGTAACTCTCATTGGATTTCGAATGTAATTCTCTTATTGTAATTTACAGTGGAAGTCTTAGTGTATTTACACCTTAATCATTTTAGTGGTTTTTACTATGTAAATCTATTTGGATTTACATTGTAATTCTTTTATTTGATTCTTACAACGTAAGTCTCAGTGGATTCACACCAGAATTCTTTAGTGGTTTTACCATGTAAACCATAGCTCCATTGTAAAATAATTCCACTGATAGCTCTTTATCTTCAATGCACTTATTTTTGTTTTCTTCAGTAAATTGGTTTTGTATGTTTTCCTAATTTTTTTAGTTCCAAAACACAGATTCATAATTTCATCGGGCTTTGGAATGAGCATGTGACTCCTATGATGCATAAAAGGATTAATTTTGAAGAGTTTGATGTGTTATACCCAGCTGTTCCTGAGCAAGATAATCGGTATTATGTTTTTGCCTTTAATGTTTTTGTTTTATTTTATATAGACTGTATGAAAGCTTCTTTTCTGATTTGTGTTCTTTGTAACTTTTTAGCTATGATTGTGGTGTCTTCACATTCAAGTATATGGAGATATTCACACCAAGAACTCTGATGGCAAACCTTTTCTCTAGTGCAGACATTGCAAAACTTAGGAACAAATATGCGAATGAAATATTTTTCAGCCCCTTGAACAACTGTGACAAATCTGTTACATTTTCGTTTCCTCCTCTTTAGTTTTTCTTCTTCTACTACTAATCCAGGTCTTACATTGTACATTGTACAGATTTTACTTTGTCCTTTTTAAGGCATCTTACATTGTATTTCTTAGTGGGCATGGTGGAAATTACAGTGGTTATAAGTGGATTTTACACTTAATTTCTTGGTTGTAATATCATTGTAATTATACTACTTTTTGTCAATGTTCTTTATCGGTGACATCATTTAGGTCCTCTCCTCCATTGTTTGCTTTAGGTTTTTTTTTTCTGTCCGGACATGCAGTATAGTAGCTGTGGACCCGTTAGTTTGTTTAAAAAGGGGAAACACAAAAAGAAAGAGCTAGCAGACAAGGGACACAGGACAGGGGACAAGTGTCATTCTTTAATTGGGTGGAAAATTTGGATGAAAGCGAATTGCTTTTCATCCGGATGTCATTTAGACATTCCCTTTATTTTCTCTCTGAAAAGCGTCAGGGAAGACAGGTACGTTCGGCAACCTCCACGCTGGCCATCGTCATACCACTTGATCTTAACTTCGGTCATCAGGTTGATTGTGTGTCGTATACGTTGTGTGTTGTTTATTCATCAATCATCACTACAGAGATGGTACGTTGTTTAGGACATGCATGGCATCATCCAACAAGTACGAAACCTAGGCAGGATTAATAATGTCTTCCAGGGCGTCATTGGGGACATCATGGAAATGTCAACATATGCATATAAACCACGGCTGGCTAGTGTAAAGCTGCGTACGGGCATACAAATGCAGATTAAAGCTATTCATAGTGAGAAGTATCATACATACGATACTATTGTATGATACTACCTTCATAGTGCATAGTATCATGTATGGTGATATTTATTGACATGCATGACAAAAAATAGCATAACATTTAACATGTTACGGTATCTACCTATGTTACTCTAACTCTCTTTTTCTTCTTTAGTTCTTTGCCACATCAGCATGTTTGCTATTTCCAAATGCATGATATCACCTATGTTATCTCCATTATGGCCGGCCTAAGAGAAAAGCCCATTCATAGACTGAAAGAGTACGCCCTCCGTATTCTGTACACCCTCCATATCAGTGTATAAATCACATTGAAGAAACAAATAATATCAAAAAATTTAGGCACGGTATATTAACTACCACCTTGTTTCATGTTTTAGTCCGAATGTTTTTTTTGGTCAATAGGAGAGAGGGACGTGTATGCATTCAATAACTTGAGACTTTAGCCTGGTTGTAATGGAAAGTACTATATACTAGTATCATACATATGATACTAGTGTATATACTGTCTTCCTAATGTGTAGCATCATATAGTCTTTTATATTTATTGTCACGCATGACAAACAGTAACATAGCATTTGTTATGATACAGTATCAGGATATGATACTCGGCCTCCTTTTTTTCATTTATTATATATCATATCATTAAAATTACGTAGTTCACATGCATGATACTAGCTATGATACTTTCATTACAATGAGCCTTAACACAACAGGCGGTCATTAATTATCTACATGCAATGGCATTAATTAACAAATTAATATCAAAGTCTTTTTTTTTTACCTTAGTTGCAGTGATAACCGAAAATGACTAATACACCCTTGAGGAGTACTGAAGAATCCATGAACCATTAATTAGACGATAGTATTGTTTTTCAACCAGGGGAAGTTAGCTAGTTATAGACGAGTATAGCCAGCTTCTTCTTTCCTTCACAAGGTACGTAGCGTATAGCAAGCTCGCTAACGCTGGTTTGCCGACCTGTTCTTGGCATACCGATGGTAGTGATGGGCGAACACCTTATCGCCGTCGGCAGAGACATGGTGGTTAGCGAGCCGCCGATGCCGACGGCGGCATCGGAGGATAGCAGCACCGCCAAGTCGACGATCATCTCGGTGGTGGTATGCGTCATGTTCCTGGTGCTCTTCTTCTGCGGGTACATGAACAGGCACTGCCGCCACGACGACGGCGTCGCAGCGACCGGCCTTCCAGCCCCGGAGGCAGGCGGGGCGTCCACAGGGAGGGGCAAGCGCGGGTTGGACCAGTCGGTGGTGGCGTCGTTTCCGATCATGCCGTGGAGTGACCTCCCAAAGAAGAAGAAGAGGGCGATGGCCGACGGGGAGGGGGAGCTCTGCCCCGTGTGCCTGACAGCGTTGGAGAACGGCGACAACTTCCGGATGTTGCCTCACTGCTCGCACGTGTTCCACCCGGAGTGCATCGATCCCTGGCTCCAGCGGCGGGCA
Source organism: Hordeum marinum (assembly GCA_022496015.1). Classification (NCBI taxonomy): domain Eukaryota; kingdom Viridiplantae; phylum Streptophyta; class Magnoliopsida; order Poales; family Poaceae; genus Hordeum; species Hordeum marinum. The sequence goes on from CM039678.1 coordinate 562,776,763, forward strand.
ACCTGCCCCCTGTGCAGGGCCAACCTGGAGAGGCCGCTGCCGGCCGATGCCGTGGCGATCGGGCTATCTGCGGAGGGAAGCGACGACGACCTGGACGACGGGAAGGAGGAGGAGGCCATGGAGCTCGAGATGCTGCGTGCTGAGCGTCGGGAGGCCAGGATGCTACCGGCTGGAAGCTGACACTGCCGTTGCGCCGGGAGGGAGCCTTCTGCACGCGCCCCACCACGACCATGGCCTGCACGAAGACACGGAGGTACGTACGTACGTACACGTGGGAGGACGTACGACCAGCTAGGTTGTTCGCGTGATACTATTTATTTTTTTGTTCGGCCCAGGTTGTTACGCCAAACTGTTGACGGCACATCTGCACATGTAGATGATGGAGATGCTGTATACCAACCGGTATTGCTTTTTCCTCCAAATTATTTGTATATATCCTCCCTTGCCGGCTACTAGTTCATCCTCGTAAATGTCGTTCAAAATGATGTACTATAGCCAAGAAGTTCATTGGATTCGTTGGTTGGACTTTTCTCTATCCAAAAAGTTTCTCATGTGCCTTGTTAGTCTTTGATTGCAAAAATTCAAATGGCTCGTATAATTGAATGAAATTCTACCATCCTATATATTGTGTCTTCTTGTATGTTTCTCTTCAATTTTCGAGTTCACTCAGACTGGTGATCTGCCTAAGTGCATCAGCATAAGAATAAAAAATAAAAATCCTCACTCAACCCGCCTAATGTGAAGAATGCAAAATCAGAAATCATTTACTCCCGCAAAATATAAGAAGTTAGCTTGTAAAAGCGTCTTATATTGTGGGACGTAGTGAGTACCTTAAAATAGGCATATCTCTAAAATATAAGACCAATCTTTCTGAACTATCATGCCGTTTCACATAATTAGATTGGAGAAAATGCATTTTTTTATGGTTTTAAAACTTAAACCATCCATGACAAATAACCTTCAGAAAAAATATATAATCTTGACCATCCAGCAATAAACGTTAAGTGGGCAAATTTGAGAATCAATCAAATGGAATAAGCTTGGTCCTCCAGATTTATGGACTAAACTCCATGTCGAAACCAAACAAAGATTGAGCTAACTATGTATTTGTAGGTTGGATGCCCGGGTCACAGTCGATGACTCCAGAGACATCTCCTGTCACGTCCGTTAAACCTAAATCTAAGGGAGGCTATGAAAGCTTTACATAAAGTTCCTAACTGAATCTCCCCTACCCCCCCGTAATTTCAGCGGGGTGGGCCCCTTCTTCCACTGTCTCCGATAATAAGTCTCTACGTTGCTTCTTACCTTAAACACGTAATTAGTTGTTCGTAGGTCTAGCATTACTATCGTCACTTCCCTTCAGCCGTCCGTTATATTTCCCCAGCCGCAGTCACTTGCAAGTTGCAACCACCACGGTCAACCGGTTATTGCAGCGGGCGTTCCCCTACCCAGCTCTAGCCCTCCTGTCTACCATGCGTGATCTCACAAGCAGTTTATTTTTTGACTAGTTAATCGTAATTTTTGTTGCTAGCTTACCAAGCTAACTGTTTCTACACGCCTCGCCATCCTATCTAAAAGAAAAGAGGACAGAGCTCCATGGAATAACGGCATATACACCTGGGCAATATCAGCTCGGACAAGAAAAACCGGTTTTGGCTTGTCGGCCTTTACGCTCGGGTCAACGGAGCGACTAGTTGAACATTACCACCTACCATGGTGTCTCAGCGGACACTTTGCTAGACCTGGGAGAGCTCCGAACACTCCAGTAGCGCGGTCTAGCGCCACCATGTGTCGCGTGCTACACTTTCCGTACCGGGTGATTTTTCCATTTTCTTTAGTTTTTTGTTTTTTTCTCGATTTTCATGTTTTATTGGCTTTTTTGTTGTCATTTTTTTTGTGTTTCAGTTTATTGTGGTTCTTTTTTGTTTCATCAGATTTTTCTATTTTTTGTCTGTTAGGAGAGTGGAGTACTGGTATGCTTCCATGTGAAGCACAATAGTGATTCACGTCCTCATCTGGGAGCACAAGCATGCTACCGCGTGAAGCATAGTAGTGCTTTCGCGTGATGTGATATGTCTCGTTCCATTGTAAGCACAAAAACATTAATAAGAGAAAGCTTATAGGTAGCCGCTTACTAGTAGCGTGCTATATTGACCTGCGTTACTACTACTTACTAGTAGCGGGCTATACTGACCCCTGCTACTACTAAGTTGATAGTAGTAGCGAGGGTTATAAATCCGCGCTACTACTAACTGGTCTCTATTGTGCCCTCTTCCGGGACAGGCCATAATAGTAGCGAGGGGTATAAACCGACGTCACTACTAAATTGATAGTAGTAGCGAGGGTTATAAACCTGCGCTACTACTAAATTGGTTATTATCATATTTCCTTGTTCATGATAAATGTCAAATATCAATGCTAGAATTGTATTGATCGGAAACTAAAATACATGTGTGGATACATAGACAACCCCATGTCCCTATACTGAGCCTCTACTAGACTAGCTCGTTGATCAAAGATGGTCAAGGTTTCCTGACCATAGACATGAGTTGTCATTTGATAGCCGTGTAACTTCATTAGGAGAATGATGGCATGGACAATATCCAAACGTAAGCATAGCAGTTGACCGTGTTAGTTTATTGCTACTGCTTTATCCATGTCAAGTATTTGTTCCTTTGACCATGAAATCACGCAACTCCCTGACACCGGAGGAATGCCTTGTGTGTGTCAAACGTCATAACGTAACTGGGTGACTATAAAGGTGCTCTACAGGTATATCCGAGGGTGTCTTTTGGGTTGGCGTGGATCGAGACTGGGATTTGTTACTCCGTGTGACGGAGAGGTATCTCAGGGCACACAATACAACATCACAATAAGCCTTGCAAGCAAAGTGACTAAAGAGTTAGCCACGGGTTCTTGTGTTACGGAATGAGTAAAGAGACTTGCCGGTAACAAGATTGAACTAGGTATAGAGATACCGACGATCGAATCTCGGGCAAGTAACATACCGTAGAACAAAGGAAACTGCATATGGGATTGACTGAATCCTTGACATAGAGGTTCAACCGATAAAGATCTTCGTAGAATATGTAGGAACCAACATGGACATCCAGGTCCTGCTATTGGTTATTGAACGTAGAAGTGTCTCGATCATGTCCATATAGTTTTCGAACCCACAGGGTTTGCACACTTAACATTCGATGATGTTTCGGTAGTATTGAGTTATGTATGTTGGCGAACGAAGGTTGTTTGGAGTCCCGGGTGAGATCCTGGACCTCACGAGGAGCTCCAGAATGGTCCTAAGGTAAAGATTGATATATAGGAAGTCCCGTTTTGGTCACCGGAAAAGTTTCGGCTATTTCCGGTAGTGTACCGGGAGTGCCAGGAGGGTTCCGAGGGACCATCGGGAGGGGCCACCAACGCCGGAAGGCCACACGGGCCTGAGGGGTGGTGCACCAGCCCTTAGTGGGCTGGGAAAACCATCCCCACGAGGCCCATGCGGCTAGGATGTGGGAAAATTAAAAAACCCCAGGCGGGGGAAGGATTCCAAGTAGGATTGGAATCCTACTTGGAGTAGGATTGGAGGTGGACTCTTCCACCTCCACCACTTCAGTGCCAAGCCCAAGGGGAAACCCTACGGAGGCTGCCTCCTCCCTCCCTCCTATATATACTAGAGGATTTTTTTGGGCAACCCTAACCCTAATAAGCCACGTGTTGCCCACTCTCCCTCTAGATCGTTTTCTCCTCTAGATTATTTCGGCAATGCTTAGGCGAAGCCCTGCCGGATTAGTTCACCACCACCGTCACCACGCCGTTGTGCTTCTGAGAACTCATCTACCTCTTCACCCTCGCTTGCTGGATCAAGGAGGTGGAGATCGTCATCGAGCTGTACGTGTGTTGAACGCGTAGGTGCCGTCCGTTCGGTGCTAGATCGGAAGGACCACGACTGGATCCGGGACGGATCGTAATTGGATCGCGGGACGGCTTGCGATTTGGATCGCGAAGACGTTCAACTACATCAACCGCATTTCTCAACGCTTCCCGCTTAGTGATCTACAATTGTATGTAGATCCACTCTCCCTCTTGTATATGCTCATCACCATGGATAGACCTTGCGTGTGTGTAGGAAATTTTTTGTTTCCCATGCAACGTTCCCCAATAGTGGTCTGTATCAAGCCCTCCTGGGACAGGCCATAGTAATAGCGAGGGGTATAAACCAGCACTACTACTAAGTTGATAGTAGTAGCGAGGGTTATAAACCTCACTACTAGTAAGTATAAGGTAGGTTAGCACCACGGAAGTCCCCATATCCTCCCCCAAATCCTCCTTACTTCGATTCATACCTCCCCTCCCCTCAAGCATTGTTGCTGAGACGTCTCCAACGTATCTATAATTTTTGCTTGTTCCATCTTGTTATATTATCATTCTTGGATGTTTTACATTCATTTTATAGCAACTTTATATCATTTTTGGTGACTAACCTATTGACTTAGTGCCAAAGTGACAGTTGTTGTTTTTGCTTGTTTTTGACTTCGTAGAAAATTAGGACCAAACGGAGCCCAAACGTTGCGGGGATTTTTGTGGAGTTTTTATGGACCAGAAGAAAGCCAATGGGCCAAAGAACATCAGAGGAGGGGGCCCAGGGTGGCCATGCCCCACCAGGGCGTGCCAGAGGCCGTTGGCGTGGCCTGGTGGAGCGTGGGCTCCTCGGGTGCCCCCAACCGACTATCGTGCCTATAAGTTCCCTGAAAATCTAAAATCCCTAGAGGAGTCGACGAAACACAATTCTAGCCGCCGCAAGTTCTAGAACGTCGAGATCCAATCTAAACACCATCACAAAGGGGTTCATCTTCATCATAGGTGCCTCTCTGATGATGCGTGAGTAGTCCACCATAGACCTACGGGTCCGTAGGCAGTAGCTAGATGGCATCCTCTTTCTCTATGTTTCTCAATACAATGGTCTATTGGAGATCCACTTGATGTAATGACTTTTAAGGTGTGTTTGTTGGGATCCGATGAACTTTGAATTCATGATCAGTTCTTATCCATGAATATGATTTGAGTCTTCTTTTATCTCTTATTTGCATGATTACTCATAGCCTCGTATTTCTTCTTCGAATCTTCGGTTTAGTTGGGCCAACAAGATCGATTTTTCTTGCCATGGGAAGAGGTGCTTTGTGATGGGTTCGATCTATTGGAAATATGCCCTAGAGGCAATAAATAAATTGTTTATTATTATATTTCCTTGTTCATGATAATTGTTTATTATCCATGCTATAATTGTATTGATTGGAAACACATTGCATGTGTGAATAAATAGAAAACACTTTGTCCATAGTATGCCTCTAGTGAACTAGTTCGTTGATCAAAGATGGTGAAGGTTTCCTAGCCATTGACAAGTTATGCCATTTCATAACGGGATCGCATCATTAGGAAAATGATGGGATGGACAAGACCCAAACTATAAATGTAGCATATGATCGTGTCAGTTTATTGCTACGGTTTTCTGCATCTCAAGTATATGTTCCTATGACCATGAGATCATGCAACTCACTGACACCGGAGGAGTGCTTTCTGTGTATCTAACGTCGCAACGTAACTGGGTGACTACAAAGGTACTCTACAGGTATCTCTGAGGGTGGCTATTGGGTTGGCATGGATCAATACTGGGATTTGTTACTCCGTGTGACGGAGAGGTATCTCAGGGCCCACTCGGTAATACAACATCAAAACAAGCCTTGCAAGCAATGTGTCTAAGTGTTAGTCGCGGGATCTTGTATTACGGAACGAGTAAAGAGACTTGCCGGTAACAAGGTTGAACTAGGTATGGAGATACCGACGATTGAATCTCGGGCATGTAACATACCGAAGAACAAAGGGAACATCATACGGGATTAACTGAATCTTTGACATAGAGGTTCAACCAATAAAGATCTTTGTAGAATATGTAGGAATCAATATGGTCATCTATGTTCCGCTATTGGTTATTGACCGTAGAGGTGTCTCGGTCATGTCTACATAGTTCTCGAACCCGCAGGGTCTGCACACTTAAGGTTTAGTGACGTTTCGGTAGTATAGAGTTATGCATGGTGGTGACAGAACGTTGTTCGGAGTCCCAGATGAGATCCCGGATGTCATGAGGAGATTTTGAATGGTGCAGAGGTAAAGATTGATATATAGGAAGTCCTGTGTTGGTCACCGGAAAAGTTCCGAGCTCATCGGTAGTGTACGGGGAGTGTCGTGAGGGTACCGGGGGACCATGGGGAGGACTATTTCGACCCAAGAGGCTACATGGGCTGTTGGAGGATGAATACCATCCCTTATTGGGATGGACAAAGTCCCACATAGGGCCCATAGTGGAAAAAAAGGAAATCCATAGTGGAAAAGGTGGAAAAAAAGGCTAATATAAGCAAGGAGTCCTAAACCGACTAGGAGTGGAGGAGTAGGACTCCTCCCTCCACTTCGGCCGAAGCTAAGAAGGCTTGCCCTTGAGGCCAAGCCTACTCCTCTCCTCCTCCTATATATACTAGAGGTTTTAGGGTTTTTGCATATAGATTTTCAGCCACGTGCTACCCTCTCCTCTAGTCCGTAGTTTCTCCTCTAGATCGGTTTCAGCAGTGCTTAGGTGAAGCCCTGCTGGAATTACTCCACCACCATCGCCGCAACGCCGTCGCGCTGCCGGAGAACTCATCTACCTCTCCGCTCCCTCTTGCAGGATCAAGAAGGCGGAGATCATCATCAAGTCGTACGTGTGCTAATCGCGGAGGTGCCATCCGTTCGGTGCTAGATCGGGACGGATCGTGATTGGACCGCGGGACGCTCAGCGATTTGGATCGCGAAGACGTTCGACTACATCAACCGCATTTCTTAACGCTTCCCGCTTAGAGATCTACAAGGGTACGTATATCCACTTTCCCCTCTCGTAGATGCTCATCTCCTAGATTGATCTTGGTGAAGCTTAGGATCTTTTTTGTTTCCCATGCAACGTTCCCCAACAGTGGCATCATGAGCTAGGTCTATGTGTAGATGAGATCTCGAGTAGAACACAAAGATTTTTTGGGCGTTGATGCTTAGATTGCTTGCTTCCTTGGTCCTGTTTTGCTTCAGCGGTATTGTGGGATGAAGCGGCCCGGACCAACCTTACTCGTACGCTTACGAGAGACCGGTTCCATCGACTGACGTGTAACGTCGTTGCACAAAGATGGATGGCGGGTGTCTATTTCTCCTACTTTAGTTGGATCGGATTCAACAAAGGCGATCCTTGAGAAGGTTGAAAAGCAACTTATGTATCACCGTTGTGGTTTATGCGTAAGTGAGAATTGTTCTTGCTAGATACCCGTAGCAGCCACGTAAAACATGCAACAACAATTAGAGGACGCTTAACTTGTTTTTGCAGGGTATGTTGTGATGTGATACGGCCAATTACATGATGAGATATTTGTGATGTGTGAGATGATCATGTGTTGTATAGAATATCATGACTTGCATGTCGATGAGTAAGGCAACCGGCAGGAGCCATAGGGTTGTCTTTAATTATTGTATGACCTATGTGTCAATCATTAAGCACTATGTAATGCTTTACTTTATCGCTAAACGGTAGCAATATAAGTAGAAGCATGGTGGGCGCGACAACCTCAATGGTGACACGTTGATGGAGATCAAGATGATGGTGATCATGGTGTCATGCCGGTGACGATGGAGATCATACCGGTGCTTTCAAGATGGAGATCAAAAGCACAAGTTCATGGCCATATCATGTCCCTTATGATTTGCATGTGATGTTAATCCTTTTATGCACCTTATTTTGCTTAGGACGACGGTAGCATTATAAGGAGATCCCTCACTTAAATTTCAAGATGAATTGCATTCTCCCCGAGTGTGCACTGTTGCGAAAGTTTGTCTTGTCGAGACACCACGTGATGATCGGGTGTGATAGACTCTACGTTCACATACAACGGGTGCAAGCCAGTGTTGCACATGCAAAACACTTGGGTTAAACTTAGCGAGCGAGCCTAGCATGTACAAACATGGCCTCAGAACACAAGAGACCGAGAGGTCGAACATGAGTCATATAGTAGATATGATCAACATGATGATGTTCACCATTGAAACCACCTCAACTCACATGATGATCGGACTTGAGTTGGTGAATTTTGCACATGTGTCACTCAGATGACCTGAGGGATGTCGATTTGAGTGGGAGCTTTAGTAATTTGATTAACTAAACTCATTATCTTGAACAATAGTCTAAGTAACCTTTACATATTTATGTTGTAGATCAATGGCTCGCGCAGTAGCATCCCTGAATTTTAATGCGTTCCTAGAGAAAGCTAAATTGAAAGACGATGGAAGTAACTTTGTGGACTAGGCTCGTAATCTGAGGATTATCCTGACGTCTTCCCAGAAGTCATATGTCCTTGATGCACCGCTTGGTAACCAACCTGAAGACATGTCAACCTAAGACGTTAAGAACGCTTGGGAGGCACATTATGGAGATTACTCAATAGTTCAGTGTGCAATATTGTATGGCTTAGAACCGGGACTTCAAAGACGTTTTGAACGACATGGAGCATATGAGATGTTCCAGAAGTTGGAGTTTATTGTTAAGAAGAATGCTCGGATTGAGAGGTATGAGACCTCCGATAAGTTCTATGCTTGCAAAATGGAGGAGAACAGGTCTATCAGTGAACATATAGTCAGAATGTCTGGGTATTCGACTCTTCTGGCGGAGTTAGGGATGCCCCTTCCGCCAGAGGCGATCACTGATAGAATTCTTCAATCACTCCTACCTAGCTACAAGAGCTTTGTGATGAACTATAACATGCACGGGATGAACAAGTCAGTTGCCGAGCTGTTTGCGATGCTGAAAGTCACTGAGTCTGAAATCCAGAAAGAACATCAAGTGTTGATGGTCAATAAAACCACTAGTTTCAAGAAAAATGGCAAGGGCAAGAACGGTAAATCGAAGAAGGATGGCAAAGCAGTTGCTCCTCCCATGGAGAAACCCAAGGCTGGACTCAAGCCAGAAACTGAGTGCTTTCATTGCAAGGGAACTGGTCACTAGAAGCGGAACTGCCCCAGTTACCCGTCTGACAAGAAGGAGGCCAACAACAAACAAGGTATATATGATATACATGTTATTGATGTGTACCTTACTAGCTCTCGTTGTAGTGCCTGGGTTTTGATACCGGTTTGGTTGCTCACATTTGCAACTCAAAACAGGAACTACGGAATAGATGAAGACTGGCAAAGGACGAAGTGACGATGCGCGTGGGAAATGGTTCCAAGGCTGATGTGATCGCCGTCAGCATGCTCTCTCTTCGATTACCATCAGGATTAGTGATGAACCTGAATAATTGTTCTTTAGTGTCTGGGTTAAGCACGAACATTACATCTGGATCTTGTTTATTGCGAGACGGTTACTCAGTTAAATCAGAGAATAATGGTTGTTCTATTTATATGGGTGATATCTTTTATGGTCATGCACCCAATGTGAGGGGTTGATTCATATTGAATCTTGATAGTGATGATACACATTTTCATAACATTGATGCCAAAAGATGTAGAGTTGATAATGATAGTACCACTTTCTTGTGGCACTTCCGTTTGGGTCATATTGGTGTAAAACGCATGAGCAAGCTCCATGCTGGTGGACTTTTGGAGTCACGTGATTTTGAATCACTTGACATATGTAAACCATGCCTCATGGGCAAGATGACTAAAACGCCGTTCTCTGGAACAATGGAACGGGCAAGTGACTTGTTGGATATCATACATACTAATGTGTGCGGTCCAATGAATGTTGCACCGCGCGGTGGATATCGTTATTTTCTCATCTTCACTGATGACTTAAGTAGATATGGGTATATTTACTTAATGAAACACAAGTCTAAAACGTTTGAAAAGTTCAAGCAATTTCAGAGTGAAGTTTAGAATCATCGTAACAAGAAGATTAAATTCCTACGATCTGATGGAGGAGGTGAATATGTGAGTTATGAGTTTGGCAGTCACTTAAGACAGTGTGGAATTGTTTCACAGTTGACACTGCCTGGAACACCACAGTGTAATGGTGTGTCCGAACATCGTAATCGAACATTATTAGATATGGTGTGTTCTATGATGTCTATTGCCAAATTGCCACTATCGTTTTGGGGTTATGCATTAGAGACAGCTGCATTCACTTTAATAGGGCACCATCATAATCTGTTGAGATGACGCCATATGAATTGTCGTTTGGCAAAAGGCCAAAGTTGTCGTTTCTTAAAGTTTGGGGATGTGATGCTTATGTCAAAAAGCTTCAGCCTGAAAAGCTGGAACCTAAAGTGGAGAAATACGTCTTCATAGGATACCCGAAAGAGACAGTTGGGTATACCTTCTATCTCAGATCCAAAGGCAAAGTGTTTGTTCCTAAGAACGTAACATTTCTTGAGAAAGAGTTTCTCTCGAAAGAATTGAGTGGGAGGAAAATAGAGCTTGATGAGGTTATTGAACCTTTACTTCAATCAGAGAGTAGCGCAGCGTAAAAAGATGGTTCTTTGTAGCCTACGACAATTGAAGAAAAAGTTAATGATGATGATCATGAAGCTTCGGATCAAGTTAATATTGAACCTCGTAGGTCGACAAGGGCGCGTACTACTCCTGTGTGGTATGGCAACCCTATCTTGGAGGTCATGTTGTTTGACAACAATGAACCTATGAGCTATGGAGGAGCGATGATGGGCCCGGATCCATGTATGAAAATAAAGTGTGGACTTTGCAAGTATTACCTGAAGGGCGAAAGGCCATTCAGAAGAAATGGATCTTTAAGAAGAAGACAGACGCGGACAGTAGTATCACCATCTATAAAGCTTGACTTGTGACAAAGGGTTTTTCACAAGTTCAAGGAGTTGACTACGACAAGAGATTCTCACCCGTAGCGATGCTTAAGTCTGTCAGAATCATGTTAGCAATAGGGTCATATTTCGACTATGAAATTTGGCAGATGGATGTCAAAACAGCATTCCTCAACGGTTTCCTTGAGGAAGAGTTGTATATGATGCAACCAGAAGGTTTTGTCGATCCATAGAATGCTGACAAAGTTTGCAAACTCCATCGATCCATTTATGGACTGGTGCAAGCATCTCGGAGTTGGAATAAGCACTTTGATGAGGTGATCAAAGCGGTTGGGTTTATACAAGTTTATGGAGAAGCTTGTATTTACAAGAAAGTGAGTGGGAGTTCTATAGCGTTTCTAATATTATATGTGGATGACATATTGCTGATTGGAAACAATATAGAAATGATGGAAAGCGTGAAGGAATATTTGAACAAGAGTTTTTCAATGAAGGACCTAGGAGAAGTTGCTTTCATATTAGGCATTAAGATCTATAGGGATAGATCAAGACGCTCGATAACACTTTCACAAAGCACATACCTTGATAAACTTTTGAAGAAGTTCAAAATGGATCAGTCCAAGAAGGGGTTCTTGCCTGTGTTACAAGGTGTGAAGTTGACTAAGACTCAATGCCTAGTGACCACAGAAGATAGAGAGAAGATGAGTATCATCCCCTATGCTTCATCCATAGGCTCTATCATGTATGCAATGTTGTGCACAAGACCCGATGTCAGCGTTGCCATAAGTATGCCCGGAAGGTTTCAAAGTGATCCTAGAATGGAGGACTCGATGGCGGTCAAGAATATCCTTAACTACCTGAAAATGACTAAGGAAAGTTTTCTCGTTTATGGAGGTGATGAAGAGCTCGTCGTAAAGGGTTACGTCGATGCAAGCTTTGACACTGATCTGGATGAATCTAAGTCACAAACCGGATACATATTTATTCTCAACGGGGAGCGGTAAGCTGGTGCAGTTCCAAGTAAAGCGTGGTAGTCGATTCTACGTGCGAAACGGAGTACATCGCAGCCTTGGAGGTGGCGAAGGAAGGTGTCTGGATGAAGCAGTTCATGATAGATCTTGGAGTAGTGCCGAGTGCACTGAATCCAATCACTGTTCTGTGACAACACTGGTGCCATTTCTCTGGGCAAGGAACCAAGGTTTCACTAGAGGGCCGGACACATAAAGTGATGCTTCAATTCCATCCGTGATTACATCTAGGCGAAGGACATAAATATTTGCAAAGTGCACACGGATCTGAATGTTGCAGACCCGGTGACTAAACCTCTTCCAAGGGCTAAACATGATCAACACCAGAACTGCATGGGTGTTCGATTCATTACAATGTAAATCACATAGTGATGTGAACTAGATTATTGACTCTAGTGCAAGTGGGAGACTGTTGGAAATATGCCCTAGAGACAATAAATAAATTGTTTATTATTATATTTCCTTGTTCAGGATAATTGTTTATTATCCATGCTATAATTGTATTGATTGGAAACACATTGCATGTGTGGATAAATTGTGAACTAGGTCGTTTCCAAAGCTGGTCAAAGTTTCCTAGCCATTGACAAGTGATGTCATTTGATAACAGGATCACATCATTAGGAGAATGATGGGATGGACAAGACCCAAACTATAAATGTAGCATATGATCGTGTCAGTTTATTGCTACGGTTTTCTGCATCTCAAGTATATGTTCCTATGACCATGAGATCATGCAACTCACTGACACCGGAGGAGTGCTTTCTGTGTATCTAACGTCGCAACGTAACTGGGTGACTATAAAGGTACTCTACGGGTATCTCCGAAGGTGTCTGCTGGGTTGCAATGGATCAATACTGGGATTTGTTACTCCGTGTGACGGAGAGGTATCTCAGGGCCCACTCGGTAATACAACATCACAACAAGCCTTGCAAGCAATGTGACTAAGTGGTAGTCACGGGATCTTTTATTACGGAACGAGTAAAGAGACTTTCCGGTAACGACGTTGAACGAGGTATGGAGATACCAACGATCGAATCTCGGGAAAGTAACATACCGTAGATCAAAGGGAACATCATACGGGATTAACTGATTCCTTTGCACAGAGGTTCGGCTGATAAAGATCTTCGTAGAATATGTAGGAATCAATATGGTCATCGAGGTCCGCTTTTGGTTATTGACCGTAGAGGTCTCTAGGTCATGTCTACATAGTTCTCGAACCCACAGGGTCTGCACACTTAAGGTTTAGTGACATTTCGGTAGTATAGACTTATGCATAGTGGTGACCAAAGGTTGTTCGGAGTCCCGGATGAGATCCCAGACGTCACGAGTAGCTCCGGAGTGGTCCGGAGGTAACGATTGATATATAGGAAGTCCTGTTTTGGTCACCGAAAAAGTTTCGAGGTCATCAGTAGTGTATCGGGAGTGCCGGGAGGGTACCGGGGGACCATCGGGAGGGGTATTTCGACCCAAGAGGCTACATGCGCTATGGGAGGATGAATACCAGCCCTTAGTGGGCTAGCCGAAGTGCCACATAGGGCCCATGCGTCTGGGAAGGACTTCCAAAGTGGAAAAGGTGGAAAAAAGGCTATTATAAGGAAGGAGTCCTAAACCGACTAGGAGTGGAGGAGTAGGACTCCTCCCTCCACTTCGGACGAAGCGAAGAGGTCTTGCCCTTGCGGCCAAGCCTCCTATTCTCCTCCTCCTATATATACTAGAGGTTTAGGGTTTTTGCATATTGATTTTCAGCCATGTGCTACCCTCTCCTCTAGTCCATAGTTTCTCCTCTAGATCGGTTTGAGGAGTGCTTAGGCGAAGCCCTGCTGGATTTACTGCACCACCATCGCCGCAACGCCATCGCGCTTCCGGAGAACACATCTACCTCTCCACTCCCTCTTTCTGGATCAAGAAGACGGATATCGTCATCAAGCTGTACGTGTGCTGAACGCGGAGGTGTCGTCCGTTCGGTGCTAGATCGGGACGGATCATGATTGGATCGCGGGAAGCTCGGCGATTTGGATCGCGAAGATGTTCGACTATATCAATCGTGTTTCTTAAAGATTCCCTCTTAGCGATCTACAAGGGTATGTAGATCCATTCTCCCCTCTCATAGATGCTTATCTCCTAGATTGATCTTGGTCAAGCGTAGGAATTTTTTTATTTCCCGTGCAACGTTCCCCAACATGATCTTGCGGTGGTGTTTCCCAGTGACAGAAGTGGCAGCAAGACACGCATGTAACGTTGACATTAAGGATAACAATATGGGGTCTATTCCTACATGAATCGATTTTGTCTAGATCATGTCACCATTCTTATTGCGTTACTCCGTTTCTCCATGAACTTAATACACTAGATGCATGCTGGATAGCGGTCGATGTGTGGAGTAATAGACGTAGATGCATAATTGTTTTGGTCTTCTTGTTTGGACTTAATGCCTATATAATGACCATTGCCGTGATATCATCATGATTATTTGATGTTCTATCAATTGCCCAACAGTAATTTGTTCACCCACCGCGTGCTATACTCATGAGAGAAGCCACTAGTGAAACCTATGGCCCCCAGGTCTACTTTTCCAACATATTGCTCTCCAATCTACTATTTTCACTTTTTATTTTCAGATCTATAAAACCAAAAATCCCAAAATACTTTGCTTCACTTTTTATTTATCTATTTTATTTTGTATTCTTGTGAGATATATTTTCCAAAACTATCACTACCTAATCAATCTTATTACCGTGGAGAGCTTGATAACCTCTCTTTCGCGTCAGGTGCAAGTATTTGTTATTCGTGTGCAGGTGCTGCTTACGTGGGTGCATGATCTTCCTCTATAGATTGATACCTTGGTGTCATAAACCGAGGGAAATACTTACTGTCGTTGTGCTGCATCATCCCTTCCTCTTTGGAGAAATGCCGACGCAGTCTCAAGCCACGTCAAAGGAATTTCTGGCGCCGTTGTCGGGGAAGAAGCAACCTCATCTACGAGGTTTCAAATCAAAAATGTCATCTCCTGTCAATTTACATTATTTTCCATTTTTCCTCTCGTTTTCCTCTCCCCCACTTCACAAAGTTTGTCGTTTTATTTGCCCTCTCTTTTTCGTTTGCCTTTTTCTCGTCAGATCTCTCGTTTTCTTGCAATCTTGTTTGCCTATTGACGATGACTCAAGAGAACACCAAGTTGTGTGATTTCTCTAATACCAATAATAATGATTTTATTTGCACTCCTATTGATCCTCCCGCCACTAGTGCGGAGTCTTGTGATATTTATGTTGCTTTGTTGAATCTTGTCATGAAAGATCAATTTTCCGGTACTCATAATGAGGATGTTGCGTCCCATCTAAATACCTCCGCGGAATTTTGCGATATGCAAACTAAAAAAGATTTGGACAATTATGTTGTGAAGTTGAAATTATTTCATTTCTCTTTGCGAGATCGTGCAAAAAATTGGTCTTCTTCTTTGCCTCGCAATAGTATCAATGCTTGGGATAAGTGCAAGGACGCATTTATTACTAAGTATTTTCCGACCGCGAAAATTATTTTGCTTCGAAATCAAGTCATGAATATTATGTTAAATTATTCAAAATTACTTTCGTTGAAGATACCAAATTACTAGATAATATTATGTTAAATTATTCACAATGGCATACTCAAAGAGCACCTACTAGTAAAAAGGTTAATTCCTTGGAAGAAAAGAGTACTTTGAGTGAAAAAGTTGCTGCTCTTATGAAGTTGGCTGCTAGTAAAAACACTCCTATTGATCTTAATGATGTGCCTTTGTCTTATTTAGTTTCTAAAAATAGTGATTCCGTAGATTTAAATTTCAACTCACGAAACAATTTCATTAACAATGCTTATAGAGGTAATTTTAATCCTAGGACTTTTCCTGGAAGTTTGTCTAATAGTTATAGTAATTTTTATAATAATAATAATAGGAACACCTATGTTCTTGAGAATAATTTTAAAGAATTTATCGATGCTCAAAAATCTTTCTATACTATGATAGAAGAGAAGTTAAATAAGATTGATGACATGTCTAGAAGCATTGATAGAATTTCCAATGAAGTAGAAAATCTCAAGTTGCATGCATTTCCACAGAACATTAATGAATCAATTAAGGCTTTATATATCTCTATGGATGAAAGTAAGAAAAGAACTGCTATGCTTAGAGCTAAAAGAATTTTTTTAGAAAAAGCGTTTTCTAGCAAGTACTTTCATAGTAACGATGGAGATCTTAAAATGATTGGTGTTTGCTCTATTGATTCCTTGTTTAGTTATGTTAAAATTTATGATATAGGGACTGAAGAAGATTCAACTTTATCTAGAGGACATCCCAATGATTTGGAGGGTGAAAATCTTGATGAAAATTTTGATGAAAATTTTGATAAAAGTGGGTTTGGAGAGGTCAAAAATTTAACTAGTGACGTGCCCACTATGTTTGATTAAAAAGACTTTAATTATGAGAATTTCCCTTTTTTATTGTATTTATTTGATTCAATCTATGATAAATTCACCCTTAGCTTCTAAACAAAATAAAGCTTCTACTAAACATATCGTTGATGCCATGATGGAATTCTTAGAAGAAAAGACGGAATTTGAGATTTCTATTCGTAGAAAATTACATGATGAGTGAGAACCTACCATTAAAGTCAATATTAAAAATTATGAATGCTTGGCTTTGTGTGATTTGTGTTCTAGTGTTTCCACCATTCCGAATTCCCTATGTGATGTGCTTGGTCTTACCAATATTAAAGAGTTTTCTCTTCATTTGCACTTGGCATATTCCAATATTAAATAGCATTTGGGAAGAATTAATGAGGTTATTATTCTTGCAAATAGTAATTATGTCCACATTCCTTTTATCGTCTTGATATTGATTGCAATCCGTCTTGACCTATCATACTTGGTAGACCATTTTTGCGCACTATAGGTGCCGTGATTGATATGAAAGAAAGCAATATTAAGTTTCAGTTTCCCCTTAGAACGGGTATGGAACACTTCCCTAGAACAAGAATTAAGCCACCATATGAATAAATCATGTGCCCTTTAATGGAGTGAAAACTAAAGATGACAATACTTGAATCTATGTGTTATGCCTAGCTAGGGGTATAAAACGATAGCTCTTGTTGTGAGGCAACCCAATGAAATAATCAATTTTTATTTGTTTCCTTATGTTTTTGATTTTTTGCAAAATTATGATTCTGTTATGATTTTTTTATGTTTTATTTATTGTTTGTGCCAAGTAATGCCTTTAGGATGATCCATAAGATGAGTAGAAACAATGCTGAATCTGAAACAGAAACTTTCTTCTCAATGCATGAATTTTCGTTTTTTACTGGAACGTGATATTCAGATGAAACGTTAAAAACATATTTCTATACAAATTCTTTACGTTTTACTAATTTTTCTGAATTTTTAGAGTTCCAGAAGTACGGGTAGAGTACACATTACTACAGACTGTCCTGTCTGAAACAGATTTTATTTTCATTTCATTGTGTGCTTGTTTTGATGAATCTATGGCTTGTATTGGGGGGTATAAGTCATGGTATTGTTATAATACAGTAGGTATAATGTAATAATAAAATATTAATGGGTTTACAATAGTACCTAAAGTGGTAATTTGCTATATTATACTAACGGATCTCACGAGAATTTTGTTGAGTGTTGTGTGATTGAAATTTTCATGTTTTGGGTGAGATCACGATAGATGATGGAATAGGGAGTTATAAGAGTCAAATCTTGGGGATGATACAGAACCCCAAGATAATACTCAAAGAGATTCAAGCAACAAATCTTGGGTATGCCCTGAGTGGCATCCCCTCTTTCTTCTAACAACCATCGTTGTACTACTTAGATCTATATTTTTATTCATCAAATATCATTAGTTTTGCTTGGAGCGTCTTGTATCTTTGCTTGTTTGATTTTTACATTTTTCATTAGTATCCTTGATGGACACACCTATTTGAGAGAGTCGAATATGCTATCATTTGTTTGAATTGCTCATTATGCTTCCCTTAAATCTATTGATTAAAGAAATTGCTCTACTACTTCACTTATATCATTTTGAGCACGACGTGCTTTTACATGTTTGAAGAAATACTCTCATGCTTCACTTATATAAATTTTAGAGTTGTTAATTTTGAATAAATCCTCTCATGCTTCACGTATACTATTTTGAGAGATGAAACTTGTATTCTCATATTCTTGAGTTATATCCATGTGAGCTTGTCAAATGCAATTGCAATAGTCCCAAAGTGATAGATATTCAAGAGGGATATAATAAAGACTTTCATGAAGATCATTGGACAAATTAAACTTGATTGTTTGTAATAGTTTTGAGACATGACAATAGTGATATGTGAGTTATGTTAGTGAGTAATTATGCTTAGTAATAATATTGGTGTTTAGGTTTGTGATTCCCTATGCAAGCACGCAAGTCAATAGTTGTGCTATGAAATTATATCCTACCTATCAAGCATTATTTAGTGTTAGTTATGCTTAATGCTCGCTTATGTGATTTTGCATTTCTTGGTTGGATGCTTCTCAATCTTTTGCTAGCCTTCACTTGTACTAAGTAGAAATACTACTTGTGCATCCAAAATCCTTAAAACTAGTTTTGCCATATGAGTCCACTATACGTACCTATATACGGTACTTCCATGTCGTTCGAAGCAAATTTGTATGTGCAATCTCTTATTTCCAAAAAAAACTTTTTCTATGCTCGTATCGCTCAAGAAATGGTACAGGGTGATTGATATTTTAATTGATTTGTCGTTGCACGAGAGTATGGCTGTAATTGGATGCCTAGTCCTGAAATCAAATGAAAAAGAAAAGAAATTTAATTTATGTCAAATAATAAATTCGTTGGAAAGTGTTGGTATGGAAGGCAACCGTGGATTCAGCTAGCCATGAAAAGTGAAAGTATGGTGGAAAAAGGAATAAACTTTATTTTCTATTTGGGAACCGCCTACGATACATCTAGTGTGGAAAGATATTGAGATCTCTTGGTCGTTTTCGTTGACAGAATAGGCATGCCACACAAAATATTTTTTCTCTATCAATTAAACATTTGTGCTCTACCACCTCTACAAATCCCTACTTCCCTCTGTGAAGGTCTTATCTATTTACTTGATGCAATTTTTATTTTTCAATTTGAGTCTCCATGTTCTCTTATAAAGCACCAACTAGGGGGAACTATGATCATACTTGAGAATTAGGTGTATCTAATATTTGAGTATGTATTGTGAATGGATCAATGATTGAGCATGATGTGGTAGGGATAACTTGCTTTAGCATTGATATTTTGAAAGATATGGTTTCTTGTTGATATGCTTGAGTATTAAAGTTTTCATGTCAAAACTAAACTATTGCTTTGAACCATATGAAAAGTACAAATGCTCACATTATAAAGAAAAAAGAATATGTGATGAACATGTTAGGCATCATTCCACATCAAAAATTGTGTTTTTATGATTTACCTACTCGAGGACAAGTAAGAATTAAGCTTGGGATGTTGATATGTCTCCACCGTATCAATAATTTTTGCTTGTTCCATGTCGTTATATTATCATTCTTGGATGTTTTACATTCATTTTATAACAACTTTATATCATTTTTTGGGACTAACCTATTGACTCAGTGCCAAAGTGCCAGTTCCTTTTTTTTCTTGTTTTTTACTTTGCAGAAAATCAGTACCAAACGGATCCCAAACCCAGTGGGGATTATTGTGGATTTTTTATGGACCAGAAGAAAACCAGTGGGCCAAAGAACACCTGAGGAGAAGGGCAGGGTGGCCACGCCCCACCAGGGCAATCCAGAGGCCCCTTGTGCGGCCTGGTGGAACATGGGCACCTCGGGTGCCCCGTCACCAATCGACTATCGTGCCTAGAAATTCCCTCAAAATCCAAAAACTCTAGAGGAGTCGACAAAACACAATTCCAGCCGCGGCAAGTTATAGAACCGCGAGATCCAATCTAAACACCGTCACGGAGAGGTTCATCTTCATCGTAGTTGCCTCTCCGATGATGTGTGAGTAGTTCACCATGGACGTACGGGTCCGTAGGCAGTAGCTAGATGGCTTCCTCTCTCTCTCTCTATCTTTCTCTTGGAGGTCCACTAGATGTAATGACTTCTCCGGTGTGTTTGTTGGGATCCGATGAATTTTGAGTTCATGATCAGTTCTTATCCATGAATATGATTCGAGTCTTCTTTGATCTCTTATTTGCATGATTACTTATAGCCTCATATTTCTTCTTCAAATCTTTGGTTTCGTTAGGACAACTAGATCGATTTTTGTTGCCATGGGAAGAGGTGCTTTGTGATGCGTTCGATCTTGCGATGTTCTTTCCCAGTGATAGAAGGGGCAAGAAGCCACACATGTATTGTTGCAATTAAGGATAACAAGATGGGGTCTATTCCTACATGAATAGATCTTGTCTACATCATGTCACTGTTATTATTGTGTTACTTCGTTTCTCCATGAACTTAATGTTGGGGAATGTCGCATGGGAAACAAAAAATTTCCTACGCACACGCAAACCTATCCATGGTGATGAGCATCTACGAGAGGGAGAGTGGATCTATGTACCCTTGTAGATCGCTAAGCGGGAAGCGTTAAGAAACGCGGTTGGTGTAGTCGAACATCTTCGCGATCCAAATCGCCGAGCGTCCCGCGATCTCATCACGATCCGTCCCGCGATCCAATCACGATCCGTCCCGTGAACTCATCACGATCCGTCCCGCGATCTCATCACAATCTGTCTCACGATCTTGATCACGATCTGTCCCGCGAACTCATCACGATCTGTTCCGCGATCTCATCACGAACCGTCTCGCGATCTCGATCACGGTCCTTCCGATCTAGCGCCGAACGGACGGCACCTCCGCGTTCAGCACACGTGCAGCTTGATGACGATCTCCACCATCTTGATCCAGCAAGAGGAGGTGGAGAGGAGAGAGAGTTCACCGGCAGCGTGACGGCGCTCCGGTGATGGTGGTGGAGTGATTCCGGCAGGGCTTCGCCTAAGCGCTGCAGAAAACCGATCTAGAGGAGAAACTGTGCACCGGTGAAACGGGTAGCACGTGGCCGGAAATTCTGTCCAAAAACCACCCAATCCACTAGTATATATAGGAGGAGAGGAGAGGAGAGGCAGCCAAGGCCTTTGGGTCGGCCGAAATAGGAGGTGGGAGCAATCCTACTTCACCTCCAATCCTAGTTGGAGTAGGATTGCCTCCTATTGGCTGATTTTCCACTTTTTGCTTTAGGACTTTCTCTCCTGCGCCATGGGCCTTTGTGGCTATTTTCCCAGCCCACTAAGGGCTGGTTATTATTCTCCCACAGCCCATGGAACTCTTGGGGTCGAAGTACCCCTCCCGGAGGTCTCCCGGTACACTACCGGCACTCCCGGTACACTACCGGCACTCCCGGTACACTATCGATGAGCCCGAAACTTTTCCGGAAACCAAACTGGGACTTCCTATATATGAATCTTTACCTCCGGACCATTATGGAGCTCCTCGCGACGTCCAGGATCTCATCCGGGACTCCGAACAAACTTCGGTCACCACCATACATAACTCTACACTACCGAAACGTCACCGAACTTTAAGTGTGCAGACCCTGCGGGTTCGAGAACTATGTAGACATGACCAAGACACCTCTACGGTCAATAACCAATGGCGGGACCTGGACGTCCACATTGGTTCCTACATATTCTACGAAGATCTTTATCGGTCGAACCTCTATGTCAAGGATTCAGTTAATCCCGTATATCGTTCCCTTTGCTCTTCGGTATGTTACTTGCCCGAGATTCGATCGTCGGTATCTCCATACCTAGTTCAACCTCGTTACCGGCAAGTCTCTTTACTCGTTCCGTAATACAAGATCCCGCAACTAACAATTATTCACATTGCTTGCAAGGCTTATTGTGATGTTGCATTACCGAGTGGGCCCCGAGATACCTCTCCGTTACACGGAGTAACAAATCCCAGTCTCGATCCATGCCAACTCAACAAACACCATCGGAGATACCTGTAGAGCACCTTTATAGTCACCCAGTTATGTTGCGACGTTTGATACACACAAGGCACTCCTCCGATATCCGTGAGTTGCGTGATCTCATGGTCATAGGAACATATACTTGACATGCAGGAAACAGTAGCAATAAACTGACATGATCATATGCTATGTTTGTAGTTTGGGTCTTATCCATCACATCATTCTCCTAATGATGTGATCCCGTTATCAAATGACATCTCATGTCCATGGCTAGGAAACCTTAACCATCCTTTGATCAACGAGCTAGTCTACTAGAGGCATACTAGGGACATGGTGTTGTCTATGTATCCACACATGTATCTGAGTTTCCGATCAATACAATTATAGCATGGATAATAAACGATTATCACGAACAAGGAAATATGATAATAACTAATTTATTATTGCCTCTAGGGCATATTTCCAACAGTCTCCCACTTGCACTAGAGTCAATAATCTAGTTCACATCACCATGTGATTCGCATTGTTATGAATCTAACACCCAATGGGTTTTGGGGCTCGATCATGCTTTGCATGTGAGAGAGGTCTTATAGTCAACGGGTCTGCGATATTCAGATCCGTGTGTACTTTGCAAATCTCTATGTCAAACCATAAACACTGCTACCACACTCCACTTGGTACTATTTCCAAATGGCTGCTCCACTATACATATCCAGATTGCTACTACTAGTCATCCGGATAGGTGTTAAAGCTTGCATCGACGTAACTCTTTACGAAGAACTCTTTATCACCTCCACAATCAAGAAACATTTCCTTAGTCCTCTGGTTACTAAGGATAATTCCGACCGCTGTCCAGTGATCCACTCCTGGACCACTCTTGTACCCTTTAACAAACTCATGGCAAGGCACACATAGGTGCGGTACACAGCATGGCATAATATAGAGCCTATGGCTAAGGCATAGGGGACGACGTTCGTCCTTTCTCTTTCTTCTGCCGTTGTCGAGCTTTGAGTCTCACTCAACTTCACACCTTACAAATCAGACGAGAACTATTTCTCTGGCTGATCCATTTTGAACTCTTTCAAAATCTTGTGAAGGTATGCACTCACTGAAAGTCTCATCAAGCATCTTGATCTATCTCTATAGATTTTGATGCTCAACAATTAGGTAGCTTTATCCAGGTCTTCCTTTGAAAATCACTTTCCAAATAACCATTTTATGCTTTCCAGAAACTCTACATTATTTCTGCACAACAATATGTCATCCACATATACTTATCAGAAATTCTATAGTGCTCCCACTCACTTTATTGCAAATACAAGTTTCTCCTAAACTTTGTATAAACATCAAAACTTTGATCACCTCATCAAAGCGTATATTCCAACTCCGAGATGCTTGCTTCAGTCCATGGAAGGATCACCGAAGCATGCACACCTTTTGGCATCCTTAGGCCTGACAAAACCTTCTGGTTGTATGACATACAACCTTTCCTCAAGTAAACCATTAAGGAAACGATGTTTTGACATCCATCTGCCAGATTTCATAATTGAAAACACAACAACTGCTAACATAATTCCAACAGACTTTTAGCATCGCTACGAGTGAGAAAGTCTCATCGTAGTCAACTCCTTGAACTTGTCACAAACATCTTTGCAACAAGTCGAGCTTTACAAATAGTAACATTCACCATCAGTGTCTGTCTTCATTTTAAAGATCCATTTGTACTCAACGACCTGTCGTCCAACGAGCAAGTCTACCAAAGTCTACACTTGGTTTTAATAAATGGATCCTATCTCAGATTTCATGGCCTCCAACCATTTGTCGGAATCCGGGCCCATCATCGCTTCTCCATAGCTCGTAGGTTCATCGTTGTCCAACAACATGACCTCCAAGACAGAGTTGTCGTACCGCTCAGGAGCAGTACACATCCTTGTCGACCTACGAAGTTCGATAGTAACTTGATCCTGAAGCTTCATGATCATCATCATTAACTTCCTCTTCAACTAACGTAGGCTTCACAGAAACATCTTTCTGCGCTGCGCTACTCTCTGGTTGAACAAAGGTTTAACAACCTCATCAAGTTCTATCTTCCTCCCACTCAATTATTTTGAGAGAAACTTTTTCTCGAGAAAGGACCCAGTTCTAGCAACAAACACTTTGCACTCGGATCTGAGATAGAAGGCATACCCATCTGTTCTTAGGGTATTCTATGAAGATACATTTGTCCGCTTTGGGTTCTAGCTTATTATGTGAAAACATTTTCCACACAAGCATCGCAGCCCCAAACATTAAGAAATGACAGCTTAGGTTTCTATCAAACCATAATTCACACGGTGTCATCTCAACGGATTTAGATGGTGCCCTATTTAAAGTGAATGTAGTTGTCTCTAATGCATAACCCCAAAATTATAGTAGTAAAACGACAAGATACATCATATTACGCACCATGTCCAATAGAGCATAACTATGATGTTCGGACACACCATCACACTATGGTGTTCCAGGTGGCGTTTAGTTGTGAAACAACTTTCACATTGTCTTAAGTTGTATGCCAAACTCGTGACTCAGATATTCACCTCCACGATCATATCGCAGTCATTTTTATCTTCTTGTCACTATGATCTTTAAACTTCACTCTGAATTTGCTTGAACCTTTCAAACGATTCAGACTTGTGTTTCATTAAGTAAATATACACTATATCTACTCAAATCATCAGTGAAGGTAAGAAAATAACGATATCCACTGCATGCTACAAGACTCACTAGATTGCATACATCAACATGTATCATTTCCAATGAATCACTTTCCCGCTCCATCCAACGGGGTCCTTTAGTCATCTTGCCCAAGAGGCATGGTTCGCATGTCTCAACCGATTCGAAATCGAATGAGTCCAAATATCCATCAGCATGGAGTTTCTACATGCGCTTTATACCAATATGACATTTAGCGGCAGTGCCACAAGTATGTGGTACTATCATTATTAACTTTGTGTCTTTTGACATCAATGTTATGAACATGTGTAATACTACGATCAAGATTTCAACAAACCATTCTCACTGGGTGCATGACCATTGAAGGTATTATTCATGCAAACAGAATAACCATTATTCTCTAACTTAAATGAATTACCGTATTGCAATAAACATGATCTAATCATGTTCATGCTCAACGCAAAACACCAAATAACATTTATTTAGGTTCGTCACTAATCCTGAAGGTAGAGAGAGCATGCGATGTTGATCACATCAACCTTGGAAACACTTCCAACACATATCGTCACCTCACCCTTAGCTAGTTCTCCGTTTATTCCGTAGATTTTATTTCGAGTTACTAACATTTAGCAACCAAACCGGTATCCAATACCCAGGTGCTACTAGGAGTACTAGCAAGGTACACATCAATAACTCGTATATCAAATATACTTCTGTCGATGTTGCCAACCTTCTTATCTACCAAGTATCTAGGGTTGTTCCGCTTCAGCGACCTCTCACCTCATAATAGAAGCACTTAGTCTCGGGTTTGAGTTCAATTTTTGGTTGCTTCACTGGAGCAGTAACTGACTTGCTATCCATGAAGTTTCCCTCCTTGCTCTTGCCCTTTTCGAAACTAGTGGTTTGATTAACCATCAACACTTGACGCTCCTTCTTGATTTCTACCTTCGCGGTGTCAAACATCGCGAACAGCTCAGGGATCAATACTTCTATCCCTGGTGTATTATAGTTCATCACTAAGTTCTAGTAGCTTTAGTGACAGTGACTTGGAGAACTATATCAATCACTATCTTATCTGGAAGATCAACTCCCACTTGATTCAAGCGATTGTAGTACCCAGACAATCTGAGTACATGCTCAACGATTGAGCTATTCTCCTTCATCTTACAAGCAAAGAATCTTGTTGGAGATCTCATATCTCGCAACAAAGGCACGAGCCTGAGATCACAATCTCTGCTCCTAGAACATCTCATATGTTCCGTGACGTTTCAAAACGTTTCCGAGCCTCAATTCTAAGCCGTAATGCATGACGCACTAAACTATCAAGTAGTCATCGAAACGTGCCTGTCAGATGTTCACAACATCTATAGATGACGCTAGAGGGGGTGGCGCACCGAGCGGTGCATTAAGGACATAAGCCTTCTGTGCAGCAATGAGGACAATCCTCAGATCACGGACCCATTCCGCAATATTGCTACCAACATCTTTCAACTCTATTTCTCTAGGAACATATAAAAATACAAGGGAGCTACAGCGCGAGCTAGTAACATAATTTGCAAAGACACTTTGACTATGTTCATGATAATGAGTTCAATTAATCATATTACTTAAGAACTCCCACTCAAATTGACATCCCTCGGGTCATTCGAGTGATACATGATCCAAATTCACCAACTCAAGTCCGATCATCACGTGAGTTAAGGTGGCTTCAATGGTGAACATCATTATGTTGATCATATCCACTATATGACTCATGCTCGACCTTTCGGTCTCTTGTGTTCCGAGGCCATGTCTGTACATGCTAGGCTCGTCAAGTTTAACCCGAGTGTTCTGCGCGTGCAAATCTGGCTTGCACCCGTTGTATGTGAACATAGAGTCTATCACACCCGATCATCACGTGGTGTATCAACCCGATGAACTTTCGCAACGGTGCACACTCGGGGAGAACACAATTTATCTTGAAATTAAGTGAGGGATCACCTTATAATGCTACCGTCGTCCTAAGCAAAACAAGGTGCATAAAAAGGATTAACATCACATGCAAATCATAAGTGACATGATATGGCCATGAAATTGTGCTTTTGATCTCCATCTAGAACGCACCGGCATGATCTCCATCGTCACCGGCATGACACCATGATATCCATCAACGTGTCACCATCGGGGTTGTCACGCCCTGCATGCTTCTACTACTATTGCTACCGTAGCGATAAAGTAAAGCATTACATAGCGCTTTAATGATTGACACGCAGGTCATACAATAATTAAAGATAACCCTATGGCTCCTGCCAGTTGCCGTACTCATCGACATGCAAGTCGTGATAATCTATACATCACATGATCATCTCATACATCACATATATCACATCATGTAATTGGCCATATCATATCACAACATACCCTGCAAAAACAAGTTAGACGTCCTCTAATTATTGTTGCAAGTTTTACGTGGCTGCTACGGGTATCTAGCAAGAACGATTCTCACCTACGCATAAACCACAACGGTGATACATTGATTGCTTTTCAACCTTCTCAAGGACCGCCTTTGTCGGATCCGATCCAACTAAAGTGAGAGAAACTATCACCCGCAAGCCATCTAAGCAACAAGTTGCATCGAGGGAACCGGTCTCTCGTAAGCGTACGAGTAATGTTGATCCGGGCCGCTTCATCTCACAATCCCGCCGAACCAAAATCCGACCAAGGGAGGAAGCAATCTAAGCATCAACGCCCACAAACCTTTTGTGTTCTACTCGAGATCTCATCGAACCATCAACCTAGCTCATGATGCCACTGTTGGGGAACGTCGCATGGGAAACAAAAAATTTCCTACGCACACGCAAACCTATCCATGGTGATGAGCATCTACGAGAGGGAGAGCGGATCTACGTACCCTTGTAGATCGCTAAGCGGGAAGCGTTAAGAAACGCAGTTGGTGTAGTCGAACATCTTCGCGATCCAAATCGCCGAGCGTCCCGCGATCTCATCACGATCCGTCCCGCGATCCAATCACGATCCGTCCCGTGAACTCATCACGATCCGTCCCGCGATCTCATCACGATCCGTCTCACGATCTTGATCACAATCTGTCCCGCGAACTCATCACGATCCGTTCCGCGATCTTATCACGAACCGTCTCGCGATCTCGATCACGGTCCTTCCGATCTAGCGCCGAACGGACGGCACCTCCGCGTTCAGCACACGTGCAGCTTGATGACGATCTCCACCATCTTGATCCAGCAAGAGGAGGTGGAGAGGAGAGAGAGTTCACCGGCAGCGTGACGGCGCTCCGGTGATGGTGGTGGAGTGATTCCGGCAGGGCTTCGCCTAAGCGCTGCAGAAAACCGATCTAGAGGAGAAACTGTGCACCGGTGCAACGGGTAGCACGTGGCCGGAAATTCTGTCCAAAAACCACCCAATCCACTAGTATATATAGGAGGAGAGGAGAGGATAGGCAGCCAAGGCCTTTGGGTCGGCCGAAATAGGAGGTGGGAGCAATCCTACTTCACCTCCAATCCTAGTTGGAGTAGGATTGCCTCCTATTGGCTGATTTTCCACTTTTTGCTTTAGGACTTTCTCTCCTGCGCCATGGGCCTTTGTGGATGTTTTCCCAGCCCACTAAGGGCTGGTTATTATTCTCCCACAGCCCATGGACCTCTTGGGGTCGAAGTACCCCTCCCGGAGGTCTCCCGGTACACTACCGGCACTCTCGGTACACTACCGATGAGCCCGAAACTTTTCCGGAAACCAAACTGGGACTTCCTATATATGAATCTTTACCTCCGGACCATTATGGAGCTCCTCGTGACGTCCAGGATCTCATCCGGGATTCCGAACAAACTTCGGTCACCACCATACATAACTCTACACTACCGAAACGTCACCGAACTTTAAGTGTGCAGACCCTGCGGGTTCGAGAACTATGTAGACATGACCGAGACACCTCTACGGTCAATAACCAATGGCGGGACCTGGACGTCCACATTGGTTCCTACATATTATTCGAAGATCTTTATCGGTCGAACCTCTATGTCAAGGATTCAGTTAATCCCGTATATCGTTCCCTTTGCTCTTCGGTATGTTACTTGCCCGAGATTCGATCGTCGGTATCTCCATACCTAGTTCAACCTCGTTACCGGCAAGTCTCTTTACTCGTTCCGTAATACAAGATCCCGCAACTAACAATTAGTCACCTTGCTTGCAAGGCTTATTGTGATGTTGCATTACCGAGTGGGCCCCGAGATACCTCTCCGTTACACGGAGTAACAAATCCCAGTCTCGATCCATGCCAACTCAACAAACACCATCGGAGATACCTGTAGAGCACCTTTGTAGTCACCCAGTTACGTTGCGACGTTTGATACACACAAGGCACTCCTCCGATATCCGTGAGTTGCATGATCTCATGGTCATAGGAACATATACTTGACATGCAGAAAACAGTAGCAATAAACTGACACGATCATATGCTATGTTTGTAGTTTGGGTCTTATCCATCACATCATTCTCCTAATGATGTGATCCCGTTATCAAATGACATCTCATGTCCATGGCTAGGAAACCTTAACCATCCTTTGATCAACGAGCTAGTCTACTAGAGGCATACTAGGGACATGGTGTTGTCTATGTATCCACACATGTATCTGAGTTTCCGATCAATACAATTATAGCATGGATAATAAACGATTATCACGAACAAGGAAATATGATAATAACTAATTTATTATTTCCTCTAGGGCATATTTCCAACACTTAATACACTAGATGCATGCCGGTTAGCGGTCAATGTGTGGAGTAATAGAAGTAGATGCAGAATCGTTTCGTTCTACTTGTGTTGGACGTGATGCCTATATAATGGTCATTGCCTGGATATCGTCGTGATTATTTGATCTTCTATCAATTGCCCAACAGTAATTTGTTTACCCACCGTGTGCTATACTCAGGAGAGAATCCACTAGTGAAACCTACGCCCCCCGGTGTATTTTTCTAACATATTGCTTTCCGATCTACTATTCGCACTTTTTATTTTCAGATATGTAAAACCAAAAACCCAAGAATACCTTGCTGCACTTTTTTCTTATCTATTTTATTTTGTGTTCTTGCGAGATCTATTTGCCAAAACTATAACTACCTAATCTATCTTATTACGGTGAAGAGCTTGACAACCTCTGTTTGCTGTCGGGTTGCAAGTATTTGTTACTTGTGTGCAGATGTTGTTTACGTGGGTGCGTGATCTTTCTTTACGGATTGATATCTTGGTTTTATAAACTCAGGAAAATACTTAGTGTCGCTATGCTGCACCATCCCTTCATATTTGGGGAAATACCGACGTAGTCTCAAGCCACGCCAGGCACCGCCAGCGAATGCCATCCAATCTCCTCCGGACCTCGCCGCCACCGGCAATGGCCCCCGCTCTCTCCTCCACCGTGGCCGCCGCCCCACCCTCTCCTCCTCCCATCCCATCCCATCCCATACCCTCCCCTCCCCTTGAGCTGCGAGAAGGTCAGGTGGCGGCAATGGTGCCCGCCCGCAGATCCGCCATGGGCATCGACCTGGAGCTCCAATTTGTCCAACAATCGCACGCGGCGATGTATGTGCGCTCTTGCTCGGCCGATGACCCCATGGAGCTCCTCCTCTCCGTGTGCTTCTTCTTGCACGGGCGTCGCTCCTCGTCAAGCTAGGTACTCTCTTGCCCATCTCTGATTTTCTCTTCCCTTCCCTTCCCTCCTCTTATGGTTTTCCTTCCGATTCGCCGGTGTACAGGATGGCGATGCCTTATCTCATGCCCATCTCCGACCAGCAGTGCACATGACGAACTCCTCGAAGCGGCCCTCTTCTCTAGCATGGGTCATGATTTTTTTTGAAATTAATAGTACGTAGTAGCGTGGGTCACAGACACACGCTATAGATAGTTAGTACTAGTGCGTGTGGCACCAGCGCTACTACTAACACATGTACTAGTAGCGTGGGATGCACCGCACTACACTACCAGTTAGTTGTAGCGTCGTAGTAGTATCGCGGGCACCCGCGCTACTACTATCTGTTTAACCCGCACACTACTGGGCTTTTTCCTTGTGTTGCTCGCACGTTCTAATTTGGATAGGGAGCATCGCTTAGTGCACACTGGAAGCACTAGTTACTACTAGCTAGAAGTAATGTTTTCCCAACAAGAACTCGCTGCAACCTATGAATATGTGTTCTGGTTTCAAAATCTTGACACAAGAAATGCAAGGTGAAAATGGACCATGAACACAAATAGATATACGAACGCTAGTTATCTCTCATTCTTGACCGACCACTAGCCACGCATCACTGACATGCATTTACACTGACTTACGATCAAAGTGGCATTGGTAATAATGAATTTTGGGCTAGGCAAGATGGCTGTGACAATCCAGTCAAATATTGGTCGATCTGTCATAGTTTTTAGAGATAGTCAAATAAGACCAAAGGTAATCACTGGCCTACCTGTAAAATTGACCCTTCTATGTAGAGCATTCAAATCAGACCCATTGTATTACCCGCCGGTCAGCATTGTGTTGATTGCCTTGTGTTATATTCAACCCTCCAATACCTCTCGACAAAGGAAACCATCACTACCCCGTGCCCGGCACCACTCTATCTTCACCATTTCAATACCACTCCATCACCGTTCCTAGCCATCGGTATTATTATTTCCTCTTTTCTTCCCCTCTATATCATGTCTATTGTTGGAAACGTTGCATGGAAAACAAAAAGATTTCTACGCACATGCAAGATCTATCCATGGTGATGAGCATCTACGAGATGGAGAGTGGATCAACATACCCTTGTAGATCGCTAAGCGGGAAGCGTTAAGAAACGCGGTTGGTGTAGTCGAACGTCTTCGCGATCCAAATCGCCGAGCATCCCGTGATCTCATCACGATCCGTCCCGCGATCCAATCACGATCTGTCCTGCGAACTCATCATGATCCGTCCCCCGATCTCATCACGATCCGTCTCTCGATCTTGATCACGGTCCTTCCGATCTAGCGCCGAACGGACGGCACCTCCACGTTCAGCACACGTACAACTCGATGACGATCTCCGCCTTCTTGATCTAGCAAGAGGGAGCATAGAGGTAGATGAGTTCTCCGACGGCGCGACGACGTTGCGGCGATGGTGGTGGAGCTATTCCAGCAGGGCTTCGCGTAAGCACCGCTGAAAACCGATGTAGAGGAGAAACTGCGATCTAGAGGAGAGGTAGCACGTGGCTATTAGGGATAGCTTTTTCCTATAAATCCTCTAGTATATATAGGAGGGAGGGAGGGGAGGAGTCAGCCTCAAACCCTCAAGGTTTGGTCGAAATTGGAGGTGGAGGAGTCCTACTCCAATCCTATTAGGAGTAGGATTCCTCCTTTCCACTTGGAAACTCTTTCCACCTCTCCACCTTTGGATTTTTTTCCTTCTCAAACCATTCCAACCGCATGGGCCCTTAGAGGATGCTTCGGCCAGCCCACCAGGGGCTGGTTTACCTCCTCCCACAGCTCATGTAGCCTCTTTGGTTGAAATACCTCTCTCGATGGTCCCCCGGTACACTACCGGTACTCCCGGTACACTGTCGATGAGCCCGAAACTTTTCCGGTGGCCAAAACAGGACTTCCTATATATCAATATTTACCTCCGGACCATTTCGGAGCTCCTCATGACGTCCGGGATCTCACCCGGGACTCCGCACAACCTTCGGTCACCACCATACATAACTCTATAGTACCGAAACGTCACCGAACCTTAAGTGTGCAGACCGTGCGGGTTCGAGAACTATGTAGATATGACCGAGACACCTCTACAGTCAATAACCAATCGCGGGACCTGGATGCCCGTATTGGTTCCTACATATTCTACGCAAATATTTATCGGTCGAACCTGTATGCCAAGATTCAGTTAATCCTGTATGATGTTCCCTTTGTTCTTCGGTATGTTACTTGCCCGAGATTCGATCGTCGGTATCTCCATACCTAGTTCAAACTCGTTACTGGCAAGTCTCTTTACTCATTTCGGAATACAAGATCCCGTGACTAACACATAGTCACATTGCTTGCAAGGCTTGTTGTGATGTTGTATTACCGAGTGGGCCCTGAGATACCTCTCCGTCACTCGGAGTAACAAATCCCAGTCTTGATCCATGCCAACCCAATAGACACCCTCGGAAATACCTGTAGAGTACCTTTATAGTCACCCAGTTACGTTGCGACGTTTGATACACACAAGGCACTCTTCTGGTGTCAGTGAGTGGCATGATCTCATGGTCATAGGAACAAATACTTGACATGCAGAAAACAGTAGCAATAAACTGACACGATCATATGCTATGTTTTTAGTTTGGGTCTTGTCCTTCAGACCATTCTCCTAATGATGTGATCCCGTTATCAAATGACATCTCATGTCCATGGCTAGGAAACCTTAACCATCTTTGATCAACGAGCTAGTCTATTAGAGGCATACTAGGGACATGGTTTTGTCTATGTATCCACACATGCATCTAAGTCTCCGATCAATACAATTATAGCATGGATAATAAACGATTATCATGAACAAGGAAATATGATAATAACTAATTTATTATTGCCTCTAGGGCATATTTCCAACATCTATCTAGTGCAGAGAATCGGGTGCCACAGTTGCAATCATGCCGTCCAAATAAATGTGTGCATGGTGGTAGACACAACATGTGCTTCGTTATTTCTCGGGCGTGGCCTCGTCCAGGATGGTCAGCTCTACTCCTTTTTCTTATTGTGGATTATTTATTATTATTGTACGATCAATTTTTAGTCTTCCATGTATCTTGTGTATGATTCAATATTGTTGTTCTATAATTTTGTATGTTACATTAAAGTTAGCAGTATTTTGTGCTAATTAACACAAGATTTAGAACCTTATGTTCGTATCACTGACAAGAACAAATTGATGAACCTTGTGGATGAACAAAATTGAAAGGACATGGATGTCGCCTAGAGGGGGGATATGCACTTTAAAATAATTATTGTTTAGGCTTGAACAAATGCGGAATAAAACTAAAGTTTAGTATGTCAAGCACAAAACCTAAAACAACGAGGCTCACCTATGTGCATCAACAACTTATGCTAAGCAAGATGACCAACTAAGTGATAGCAAGATATATAACAAGAAACAATATGGCTATCACAAAGTAAAGTGCATAAGTAAAGGGCTCGGGTAAGAGATAATCGAGGCACGTGGAGACGATGATGTATCCCGAAGTACACACCCTTGCAGATGCTAATCTCCATTCAGGCAGTGTGGAGGCACAATGCTCCCCAAGAAGCCACTAGGGACACTGTAATATCCTGACGCCCTCGCACAATGCAAGATGTCGTGATTCCACTATGGGACCCTTGGGGGTGGTCACCAAACCCATACAAACAAGGTTGGGGAAATATCCACAACTTAATTAGAGGCTCCCTACAAAACCACGAAGCTTCACCACAATGGACTGTGGCTCTGAGGTGACCTCAATTGCTCGGGGCAATCTCCACAACCTAATTGGAGACCCCGACGCTTTCCCGGAGCTTTGCACCCCAATGATTGAGCTCCAAGACACCACCAACCGTCTAGGACGCCAAAGCACCCAAGAGGAACAAGCTCTAGGGTGCTCAAACACCCAAGAGTAATAAGCTTCTCAACTTTTCACTTGCATGTATGATCGTGGAGAACTCAAACCTATGCGCCAAATGCAATGGCAAGGGCACATAGAGTGCCCAAGTCCTTTTCTCCCAAGTCTTCTTCACGGAGGAAAAACAGAGGAAGAACGAAGAAGAACACAAAGATCTCCAAGATCTAGATCCAAGGGATTGCCCTCACTTAGAGAAGAAAGTGATTGGTGGAAATGTGCATTGAGATCTCCTCTCTCTTTTCCATCAAGAACTAGCAAGCTCAAAGAAGGTAAACAATGGGGGGGGGGAATACGAGCTCAAGAGTTGGGGAACAATTAGGGAAGAAGACACCCTTAAATAGGTCCCCACGAATCTACCCGTGATGTGCAGAATAACATAGGGGCAGTAGAACCGCTGTGCAGACTAGTATAACCGCTAGGACCGTGCACGGGCGATGGCGAGGCAATGTCCCAAGCGGTACAACCGCTTTAGACACTG
Organism: Hordeum marinum; assembly: GCA_022496015.1. Taxonomy (NCBI): domain Eukaryota; kingdom Viridiplantae; phylum Streptophyta; class Magnoliopsida; order Poales; family Poaceae; genus Hordeum; species Hordeum marinum. The sequence continues at coordinate 562,811,452 of CM039678.1, forward strand.
TTAGTACGGTTCAAACAGAGTTGACCGGAACAACCGGGCAACCACCGCCCAAGAACCGCACCACAACAGAGCCCAGTCCGGTGGTAGGGTGATGCAGGGCCGATACAACAGCTTGAGGCCACTCTCTAGGGTGGGTCAAATCTTATGTTGTACAACCGCCCAGAGGCAGCGGTACAACCGCTGGCATCAACCTGTGAGCATTGACCCCAGGGTATGCCCCTAGGGAGGTAGTTGGACCAGACATACTGGCCAAGCGGTACAACCGCTCGGACCAGCGGTACAACCTTATCAAGAAAACAGGTATGACCAGAACTGCCATAACTTCTGCAAATGAGTTCCAAATTGAGCAAACTCAAGCTTGTTGGATTCAGGAAGGCAAGAGCAATGCCAATGATATAGAGGTTTGAAACCTCTATGAATGAAGAACCGGCAAAAACTCCAACATCGAAAACATCATAGAAAATGCATATGGGCTCCGTTTTTGATGAACTTGAGCTTGTCATGAAGCTGGCCATAAGCTCCTGAACCCACCCAAGTAAGATGATGATGCCAATAGTGAAATGGTTTGAGCTCTCAACGAACTATACGATCAAGCTACTAACTTGATAGCCCCCCCTTGATAGTACGTCTACCGATCCTATAACCTGGTCTCCCAACTACCACCATGAGACCGGTAAAATAGAAGACCCTATCAGGGTCAAACCTTTGCCTTGCGCATAGTCCACTTGAGCTAGATGATGACTATCTTGACCTCCTAAAGATGTATCACCTTTCTTGATTGAACCGGCTTGACGAATTGAAGACTAGTAGATTGATCCCCCATACTCCACTATGGATGAGCCACTCTTCAGCACATCTTTACAAGTCCATTGTCAACACAATGAACGGAAAGCTTCAAGCATGATCTCTTCGCGATGCTTCACTTGAACTTGCACACCGCAACCTTGATGATGATCACCACTTGATGTCATCCTCCATGGGTTGTATGTCATCTTCGTCTTGATGCAAGACCATGGAAACATACCTAACCCCACAAAGAACACTCACAAGGAACATGGGTTAGTACACAAAGCGTAATGGACAATACTTACCGTAACATGAGGTCACTTGATCCCACTTGGTACATCTTCTACACTTTGTGTGTTGATCAATCTGAATCATTCTTTGCCTTAGTCTTGATCAACATTGTGCCTTATCTTCTCTCTTCACAAACATGATGTCTTGAGGGTAAAAATGAATGTTCACACAATTTTCTTCTTCAAGACATGCTTGCAATAAGCTCAACTCTCACATGACCAATCTTTGGATAAAATCTTACATACCACCTTGGTCACCATATAAACTCCTTGAAACCAACACATGTACTTCAAGAAGTGCCTATGAATAAATCCTTCGAATATAACTCAAGGAAACTATTAGTCCATAGGGATTGTCATCAATTATCAAAACCACACATGGATAAATGTGCTCCAAAAAATGAAAATATATGTCTAAGTTATTTTGTAAACATGGTTTTCCTACGTAGCTTACACAAACTAGCTTATGCTATTTCTTGGGATATTATCAATATAATACTGCACTTTGTACTATCACTTTCTTTACTATGTGTTTAGCTATTAGGTTATAAAATAAATAGTTTTTTCATGTTGTGCCAACAGTGTTATGGCAAACATGGTTGATGTTGACTTAGGCATTCTTGAATTTTTTTGATGCAATTTTAGATTATGGAAAAACTCCACTTTTATCAAGTTGCAATTTATGATGCATTGTCGTTTATCATACAAAATTATATGCTTTACTTCTTTGGTCAAGTCACACACTTCCCCTACCCCATGTTGAGACCAACATTCGTCATCCCTGTTTCCTTAGAAGTCTACATAATTGAGTTTCACTTGTTTGGTGGCTAATATATCTCAAAATGTGTACATGGAATTATATATGAAATGCAATGCCTTGATGAAATAAATCTCATTTTCTTGTGTATTGTGCTATGAACAAGTCTTGGGCTTTAGCATCTTGGGGTTGTACCGCTAGAGAGCTGTGAGGCGCAAAATAGATGTCATCACTAACTGGCCAGACTGGGCATTAGCGATGATCCGACGGTCCATAGAAGGCACTAACCAGCCACTCGCATGTCACTGATGATTCATTTTGGTTGGTCAATGATGTTCGGTTTTGTAGTTGTGGATTAGGTCACACTATTTAAGAGATAAATAATTTTGGAGAAATCAATCTATGAAATAAACACAAATAGTCAACAACCCATCCTCATGCACGGTTTAGAAAAACACACCATAATTTATTTGTAGCGAAAAGTGACGCAGATGTGGTGCGCCACTTCTCACTACTAGAAGAGCGGGGTTAACCTATGAAATGGGTACTCTTCCATTATAGTTCTTGAGGCAAAAGCCTAATTTTTTACCACATTATTGTTGTTTCGGGACTGGCTAGAGCATCTATATCCATTTCGAAAAAATGCAGCCAAGCTAAACATGAACCCCCACATAGATGTTTTGCATTAGTATCTCAAAATTGGTCCATAGCCAACCATGTAGCATGTCTTGTTATGCTTGTTCAGTTCATTCATTGTATGCTTGTTCAGTAACCCATGTAGTATATGTTGTTATCTTTACTAATATATACCAGCAGACTGTCTATATAGTAACAGTGAGAACTATGCTCCTATAGCTCCATATTAGTTGACCACCGCACTTGCATGTTCAACCATGTGGCCACGTCAAATCGTCTGGGGATTTTTGGGCGCGGCTGTCACATGAATCTTATTTTGCCTCTCATCAATTTCCTGATCCTGATAAGATGGTTGGCTTCGTCCACACGGAACAATATTTTAATCCAATATAGAGTTACTGTTTTGTTTCATTTTTCATCTCTATTATGCTGCACACGTGGTAATATTTTTATTCTGTCAACGGATAGATATGCACAGTTCAGGTAGACACTTGAGACATGATTACACCAAATTATGTGTCGATACAATTTGATTGTCATCAAATTAGCAGGGTGCAGTTATGGTTAGTTTGGGATGTTATGTTTTGATTTTAGAAAACATTAGTGCTTTAGACCAGATATAATTAGAATATTTTTAATTATTTATTAAATATCTTAAGAAATTTGGTTCTTTATTTCTTCTTTGTGTGCTCAAATGTTGTGCTTTTATTTGATATCCTTTAGTGAGCAGCGAAGTCAAAAATTTTGCTGAAGATTGAGGGTCGATACACTTGACACTGTAAATGTTAAACGTACAAATACCTTGCAATTTGGTATGTGATGTTACGACCTCACCTACGTAAAGCATTGAAATGTCAACTAGGATCTTCGTATTAAATTGATTCTGTAATAGAATAAAAAAAAATATCTGTTTTCATTGCAACAATATATAATACGTTTATCACACATTAAGTAGTGTTTCTTCTTTTCGAGTGCATGTGTGAGAGCTTTGTTGATTCACTTGTTCATTGTCCCACTAAACTAAATAAAATATATCATATATCTCAGTAACCTTGTCGTATCTCCTCTCACTAGTACTTACTTCCTCCGTGACCTATCTCCATGAGATTCTTCACTTGCGGTTTAAGAAAAAAATGGATAGTGATTAATAGAGAAGTATATAGATTGTAAGCCAATATCTTTCATTGCATAAACATCTTTCATTTTTTTGTTGGATTATTAAAGTTGGACATGGGAGTCTGATCAGGTAGGTGATTCCGGTGTTTCCTCCCATAGCGTAAGTCTTTTATAAAACATTTAATTGGGGGAGGGGGGGGGGGGGGGGGGGGCAGCTGAATATATTCCGAAGCATCACGTTAGTAGGAGAGCATATGCAAAAGAAAGACAGTCCCGCCACAACACGGCAAGGGGCCTTCATCCAATTGCCCTAGGGATGGAAAGTTGTAGTGGATAATCCAAAATATTTTATATTTGTATCTAAGAAAATGCCTCTTTGTATTTTAAGCATCCATATCAAGATTAAAATGAAAATGGAAACAAAACATATCCGAGTTTATTTGACACATACAAATATGCTACAAGATTTTGACACAAATGTTGATAAGGAAGTGGATACATCCGTGTCTGAATAAACTTCTATGAGCTAATTTGTGCAATTGTGGGCCCAATATGCCACTTATTATTGTCAAATTGTAGTCTTTTAATAATTAAATTTAAGAATTAGTACGCATTTTTTAGCATTTCTTCATAGACTTGTGTATCATTGACTTATTATATGTTGTTTGTTGATTTTTTTCGTATCCTATTGCTACTGATTTACACTATTTAACTAATATGTCGCTATTATTCCGGAAATTGGTTTTGGAGCTCGGCCTCCATGGTGGTCTCTAAATTCGAAATCCAAAATTTATGAAAATCCGTATTTTTACAGTTCAAAAAATTCTAAAAAAATACAGATATACGTCAAGGCATAATGAACAAGTGTATAAATTTTCAGGTCAAAATATGTATAATTGAGGGCTGTGCAAAAAACAAAAACTGAGAATTTTTAACAGATGGCACTAATCATCATTCCAGGACTTGAATTTGTCTTTTTTTTTCTACAGGTCGCTATTCAAAGTATTTCACCGTGAATTTTTACACACATGTACATTACATCCTTACATACATGCAATTTTTTTTCAGTATTTTTTGAAACCGAAAATTTTGAACTTTGTTTTTTTTTTCAAATTCCGGCCTCCATGGAGCTCTGGAGCCAAAATGCCATTCTCCTATTATTCACTTTATTTAACTAATATGTCGCTATTATTCCCATTCGCTCAAAATCGAGAAAACATCCAATACCTTGTTTGTATCCGAGTAACATCCGATACACATTCATATCTGATAGCATCCGTATTTGTATTTTTATTTGTTTCAAAAAATGAAAACAACATTGGCAAGAGAACTATCCTATCCGCATCGGATCCTATCCATCTCAACCCCTATCCGTGTCGTCCGATCCTATCCATCACCACCTCTATATTGGCCCATATGGTCCAACCAGCAATGATATTTTTAACGAAGGAGTTTGCATTTAGGTATTGGTACATAAACATTTTTGCATTTCGGGCATCCCTTTTTTCTGGCAAAAATATGAGAAGGATAAAATATGTGAACATAAACACTAGCCCTGGTGGTGTTTGCGTTTCCAAGATGCTATATAAGGGGGGAAACAAGAGTTGTAAAGTGATTTTCTTCCACATTCGTGCTGCAAAATTGGATAACTTCCTCTGATTAGTATGAGTTATGTCTCTTATCTCTATGATAAGGAGTTTATTCCTTCCAGAAACTTTACATGAACAATTTCTATACTAGATGATTCCCATGCATTGTTGCAGTAATTTTTTGTACTTTTTTTTAATGAAATTTCACTTTCTAGAATTTAAATATGTTGAAACACAATTTAATGATTTATTATATTTTATCATTGTATATTCGAATTATTTTCTAGAATATAAGTAGTATCTCTCATGCATGTTGAGAGATGTATAAATTTTAGAGTTGATGTAGTGATATGTTCGGTGAGGTGGCACTAGTAGAAAACAGGGCTTTCGTCACAGCTCGATCTACATATTAGTCCCGGTTGCATTACGAAACGGGACTAATGTGAGCATTAGTCCCAGTTCGAGCGGCTAGGGCGCCGGTCGGGCATTAGTCCCTCAAATGGGATCTTTAGTCCCGGTTGGAGACACGCACCGAGACTAAAGGGGTTGGGGCTTTAGGACCTTTAGTCCCGGTTGGAGATACCAACCGGGACTAAAGGGTTTTGGATGTTTTCTTTTGTTTTCTCTATTTGTTTTTTGTTTTTAGTTTCTATTTTAAATTGCTTATATCTTTTAGAATATTTGATGTTTTTGAGTGATTCTTTTTGCATTGGATTCAAAATTTTGTCTATTTTCCGTTTGTGCCATTAGTTTTCAAATTTGAATGATTTAAATTTGAATTTTTTTAAATTTCCTTTAAACCCTAGATTGTGAATAACTTGAGTTTAAAAAGAGTTTTTAATTTAATTCTTTTTGCTCCTAGGCACATGTTAGATGGTGCATGTTGAACGCACAAAAAGTCTGGAGTTGAAATAGTTTAAAAAAATGAAATGCCCTTGTAACAAATGATTTTTCGTCCAAAACCTTGATACTTTGGAAGGGATTGTCCAGTTTGTACACGAAATGCATGTAGTTTTTACCGTAACCCTCTCAGCTTTTTAGTACATGCTATGTGGGTGAAATAATGATACCACGCCAAGTTTCAACCTTTTCATAGTTCATATGTAGTGCTTTTTAATTTCAGGGTCATTTAGCTCAAATAATTTAATAAATGCATGAAAAATAGCGAATGAAGTGGGAAATGGTTGAAAATTAATGATGTGGCTTTGAATGATGCATGTTGAACGCAGAAAAAGTCTGGAGTTTAAATAAGTTTTAAAAAATGAAATGTCTTTGTAACAAATGAGTTTTCGTCCCAAACCCTAATATTTCGAAATGGATTTCTAGTTTGTGCATGAAGTGCCTCTAGTTTTTACTGTAATCTTCTCAACTTTTTAGCACATGCTAGGTGGGTGAAATGATGATACCATGCCAAGTTTCAACCTTTTCAGAGTTCATTTGCAATGCTTTTCTATTTCAGGGTCATTTAGCTCAAAAATAATAATAAATGTATGAAAAAGAGCAAATGAAGTGGGAAAGGGTTGAAAATTGATAATGTGGCTTTGGATGGTGCATGTTGAACGCACAAAAAGTCTGGAGTTGAAACAAGATTAAAAAATGTGTTATGAAAAATATTTTTTTCTAATTAAATGATGTCATATCTGGATTCCTCATTTTTTTTGATAATAATGGATATATTATTTGTTGAATTTTGATTTACAGATTTAAAGATATTAATTATGCCATATTAAATGAATAAATTGCAAAAATGAATAAAATAACATTATTATTTATTTTATTTTCATAGAAATTCAGTATTATTATTAATCATTTATTATTGTTTATTTCACTAATTGTTTGGAATTCAAAAAATTAAATCATGTTACATCAAGACCCAAGGGTTAATAGGATTGATAGCTTACTATTTTCAATAAAACAACAAGTATAGACTTGGAAACAAGGGGTGGTAGAACTCGAAAATTAAGCGTGCTCGGGTTGGAGCAGTGAGAGGATGCGTGACCGGCCGGGAAGTTAGACGATTTGGAATGAGCGGTGATTACAGATTAAATTGTCAAATAATTCAATGATTTGAAAATCATAAAAAGTAAAAAATAAAAATTAAAAAAATCAAAAAGACAAAAATAAAACATTATTAAAAATGTATCTTTAGTACCGGTTGGTAACACCAACTGGGACTAAAAGGTCCTGCTCTAGAAAGCTGGCACGCGGAGCCCATTTAGTCCCGGTTCGTAATCCAACTGGGACTAAAAGTGGAGGCCTTTAGTCCCGATTCTAGAACCGGGACTAAAGGCCCTTACGAACCGGGACAAAAAGCCCGTTTTCTACTAGTGTGGGTTGTGTGCATGAAAAATAGAAGTACTGAGATTATGCAAGTTGTGAGAACTAATAGTAGTTCATTGATGAGGCCGCATTTATGGTAACATGGCATGTGTGCATGTTGAGAAAAATAGCAGAAGTGTGGAACAAGAATTTGGCATGTTGCTGAAAGCATGGAAGTTATGTAGGTATGTACCAAAGGTTAGGCATTGCCGTATGAATCGTTGCAATATATTTTGATGAATTTTCGTTGTTTAGAATTTGAATACGGAAATGGAAAAAATATACATATGATTTTTTGTATTTTATTATTGTATAGTTTAATTCTTTTATAAAATATAAGTAGCGTTTCTCGACGAAATTGAGGAAAATAAAAGTTATGAGTTTATTAGGAGAAATGTGTGCTGAGGAGCGGTGTGTGTATTGTAATAAACTAGATGATAACCCACACGTTGTTGCGGGAATATTTTGAACCATATTTTAATATGTTTCGTTGTATGAAACATGAATATTTGAAGTAATACTATAAGAAGTTAAACTGAGAATACATATAATTTATTATGTTTGATTACTATATAGTTGTAAAATGTTTATTAAATATAAATAGCATAATAGAATGAAAATTCTAATCTACTTTTTCATGTTGAGATGTTTCATGATGAAATGGCATGCTTGCATGTTGAGAGGCTTCGAAGCAAGTCCATCTACAGGAAACCAAGTGTACACACTTTTTGCCATGTAAACTTGATATCTAGCAAATGATTGGGGGTATGACGTTCATCTCCACTCATACAAAATTATACACACGCATTATATTTGTTGACATTTCCTCGGAGAAAAGAACAAAAATAGTTCGCTCCGTACGTGTCAAGCCGCTGGCCGGTCATCTAAAGTGTTTTCTACTACAAAAGATTCTACATACGGTACAATACAACAGACACCGTGCTTCGCGAAAGCTACATATTAGTTGACCGCTGCGCATGCGTGCACGACCAGGCAAGATCAATCAACCAAATGGTCTCATCACATCACATCGAAGACCTACTGGAGTTGGACTGGCTGTCGATCAGTGTAATAGTTTGTTAATTCTAGACCAGGACGGAGAACCATATATTTGCGTAAGATCAGCATCTTATCCATTTGTCTCGTCCGCCGTCGCAGCAATGCTGCAGACGTTGGCCGATCTTCTGCTTTTGTCCACAGCTAGGTACGCACCCACCCTGGTAAACACCTGACTACATAACCAACCCATTTGTCGATAAGTACAATTGAATTTTTGAGAAATATTATTGACGGAGAGTTGCCTTTTGTTACCTAACAGATTAGACTTCTAGGCCCCCGTACAAACAGAAGGAATATGGAGATTCGACGATGACCTCTTTGTACTCTGAAGTGCTAATGTCATTCCAATGAAAACATGCCCAGACTTGTCCATCGACACATTCCCATCAAAGTGTACTAAAGAAAAGTTTATATCAAAATACATTCCCATTTGTCCAGACTTGTCCACGGACATCACCGTTATGTCCATCAAAACTGTCTTCCCAACGGTATCCCCCAATAGTTCTCCCCATATGCCCCACCCATATATTTTTCACATTTTCACTATTTTAATCATATTGCACACACTGAACCATAAATATTAAGCACAGATAATTCAACATATTCATCACACTTATCAGTTAATATTAAGCACAGATAATTCAACATTTTAGCGATTCAACAAGTCAAACTGCTCGATAACTCAAACATAGATCAAAACCTTACTGAATCAAATTCTATGGCACACATTGATGTTGGTACGCATCAAGAAGAACCACTCATTGTAGTCAGGATCCATATTGCTAGTGTCCGCCGATGTGATAGAAGAATCCGGTGATCCAATTCTTGTTTCCTGTCCATCAATGAAAAGACAACGGAGGAGTTGTTAATAGTGAGTACTTTGCTTCTAGCTGCATATTATGTGGCCACTCTAGTTGCAGGTTCAACCATGTTACGACATCACATAGTTTTCGGTACTTTCCGTCGGAAGCGAAAAAACATATGTTAATGCTATCATCAGTTTGTTAACATTAGATCAGATAGTACCGGATACTTCGGCGCATGCAGCCATATTTCACACGGATCAATGTTATCCATTTGTCTCGACCATCTAGAACACACAATCAATCTGTGCTTTTCCAAATAGGCTTGCGTCCCGCTATATTAATATAGTAACCACGCGGAACATCTGCTGGGGTGAACAACACATCAAGCCTAAAGGTAAAACAAGAAGAACAAAAGATAAACAAATGGCAATGGCAACAGCTCGACGACATGTGGATAACCCGCCACCGCTGCAACCTCCGGAGCTGCCCCACCACGTCCCCATCACTCCGGAACGCCGTGTACCAAGCAACACCCTCAGGAACAAGTGGGACGACGACGAGACTGTTGCCCGGACATGTCCTAGGGTTTCCACTGACACACGGAGGAAGGAGGCGAACGGGATCACCCATCACCCTTCATGAAGGGATGGCGGCACCCGCAGGTATTTCTCCCACTCCCAGAGCACCACCTCTCCACCCCGCTCGCCACCCGCCAACATGCGCGACCACGGTCTTGATGTCACCCACCTCGTCTCATAGTGGTTATCATCGTGAGGTCTAGAGGACGAAAAATACAAACACAGGGAAGTAGGGAGGGAACAACCTCCACCGTCATCATGCGAGTGACCAGTGCCTCCACAATCATAGTGGTAGTTGGCCGGATGCAGGAGCAAGTGGCACTCTAGGCCACCCGCAAAGCCATCACCGCCACACTGCAGCAAGCCGACAACGGCCCGTCACCACCCAGAAACCCGATGCCCCACCGACAGCTCCAGGAGGCTATGCTGCCGCCCAGGAGTCACCGGGCCGCCCACCGCTCTAGACCGCTGACGCCTGGAAGCACCGCTCGGAGCCGCTCCGCCTCACACAGGAACCACCTCGAGTGGGAAAAGGCAGAGGGCAACCACCGCCGGCGCTGCCCGGCCCGATCCCAGCGACACGTGCCGACGACGACGGTGGGAGAGAGGGAACGGACGCGGTGGCTAGAGCCGGAAGGTGAAAAGAGGGGGATCTCTTTTGTCCTACACCATCTCGCAGATAATGATATTGTTTTCGACCATCCATCTGTGATTCAGTTGAGATAGATACACACCCAGCCGGTATAGACACCTGATTGGACATGATATAGTGAATTATTTGTCTCTCCAATTAGATTTTAATTAAATTAGTTTGGTTCCTCTACAAGTAAGTTCTGTTATTACCTTATGTTTTTTTAGAAACTTTAATTTTTTATTAGATGAAAAGTGGTCGGACCCAAACCCTACGCAAGGAGGGGCTACATGCACAGGGCTGCCCTCTGCCCCTTAATTTTTTAGATGAAATGTATTCAAGTATTTATTTATATGATTTATGAAACATCACATGACTTTACTTATGTCTCTTTTGTTTCATGCTTATATTTGATTGTTTTCTTTATAGTGATAGTCCTAGGAGAGTGCTGTTTTCGCTTATAGTTATACATCTTTCTCTCTTTTTTAGTAGCCCGGACTCTGGCAAAGCTCCACCACGTTTGTCCTGTGGATACTGGAATCCGTACGTCCGGACTGCTAAGCGGACATATATAGATTCTCGTTCGATGGCAAAAATGACATAAACAATGTGATACAAACGTTTGCGGACAGTTTGAGGGTCGGCAATAAAGATACCCAAGGTACACTATTGTTTATCGACAGTGACCCATTTTCTCTCCAAACAAACTGAGTTAACTTTTGGTATATAAGTGTCACGAGAAGAAGCAAGCGGAGATCAGACATGATACTGTCTCATGGGAATCATATGTATCTCAACATTGTTGGTGCGATAGAAATAAAAACCTTTATCCACGCCAACCTAAAGTTAACTATCAGCTAGCACACAGTGTTGTCGGTTTTGCCGCCCGGCGCTTTGTAGCCTTATTTGTAGTTATTCGTATATCACCCACTTCACCTTGGCCACAAGAAGCCAGACGTATGCATCATGCGTCCCCAACGCCACGGAGATTTCGTTGTCACTAGTAGTCACGCATTACCACACAGCCGTTGGATCTCAATGACAATGCACGAACGGAAAAACAATTATACGTTCTTTGCCATGCAAGGAAGAGTTTGCTTTGGTGTCGAGCCACCCAACTAAACAGATTATTATGCATCTCTTTCTAGTGTTGTTAATGTATTTGCAATTATTTAATTGGGATTGATCACAAGTTTAGATCTCTTATCAGGGTGCGAGCGTATGCCGTTATTTGATCGCTTTGACTATGTAAAACTGATAAGATTTTTAACAATACAAATATCTTTTTTATCCAGGTTATCTATGAATGTACCAGACTCTTTGTTTATTGTCCTCTCTATCACGTATGGAGAATTAAAACCTATTTACGAAAGTATGTACACGATTAAAGAGTACATCAAAGGATAATTTATCCTACCATGATGGCACAATAATCTTAGGATTGGCTCTCTATGTTGTGAGCGTTATACGAAAGTTCTTTGTATTGTACCTTTTTGTTTATCATTTATGTGTGAGCATTTTTTCTAACCGTGGACATCTTAGTTATTCGGAGGCCGGTTTTAATACTTAGATATCTAAATATTTAAATAATACAATTTTCCTTTTCAAAAATTATACAATTGTATACATTGTTCTTCACGATAGCACAAGCGCACCTGCGTGCACGACCAGACGCGGGTCCTCAACCGACACTAAATAATCTAAAATGGACGCATCACATCAGATCAAAATCGTTGGCTGCTTGCACAAAGACCTGCCGCTTTGTTAATTCTGGGCCAGGCAATTTTGACCAATTTGACCTAAACTAAACTGGAAAGGAATTCGCAAAGTGAACTGCTAGGCGAAAAAATTCACCAGTGTAACCCTTTCGTATGGCGTCCGACAGCAAGGCGCCACACTAGACTCTGTAGCGCCTTACGCTTAGGCGCGGCACTATCGGCCACGCTAGCGCGCCGTGGCACGGCCCGACGCCACCCACCTGTGTGGCGCCTAAAACGTAGGCGCCACACTTGTTATGTGTGGCGCCTAGATCTTAGGCGCTACACAGTGACTTATCCAGCCGTGGGCCGATTCCCTCCCCCACCCCCTCCCGTTCACGCCCACATAGCAGAAACAAAACAGGTCGGCGTCCACGAGTTTCCCTTCCCTCTCTTCTCAAATCCCTCCTCAAATCAAGCAGATCTGAAGGTTTGGTCTGTGGATTTCGACTCCAATCCCTCCCCGAAGGTAACCTTCCCCGATCCCCTCCCTTTCATCCACGAAAAATGCTCACATTTGTTCATTTTTTTGTAAGTGTGGGCAAGCCCTAGTTCTTCATGAATTTTGGGATGTGTATGATTTTGTTAGGGTTAGGCTTGTTTGTATGCTAGGGTTAGGCTTAGGGTTCGTTGTTAGGATTCTGGTTAGGCTTATTTGTATGTTAGGATTAGGGTTCTTTGTATATTTAAGGATTAGGGTTATGTTATATTGGTGTTAGGTTATGATGGGGTTAGGGTTGTCCATTTGATTATGCAAATGTTGTAATCTTTGGATGAGTTCTTATAGAAATTATTGTATGGTTTGTTGTTTAAAATTTTTAGGGATGGAAAGAACATGTGTTTATGTTCATCACGTGGACAAGGATGCCTTTTTGAAAGGCAATATTGACCCGGACCCAGATGAACTTGACATGGTGTTTGACTGTAGTCCGAGCTATGCGGAGTTGTTGGAACAAGTCCAAAAAGATTTGAGTTGGATGGATACAAGTGATGTTGAGTTTGATGATAGGCATAATGTGGGATTTGGAATGCACATTCGCTGAAAGACCATGCGTGTGAACTCCGAACAACGTTGGCTTGCATACAAGGATCGGCGAAAGCCCAGGAGGCCTCCTCCTTCTTCACGGTCTTGCTCTGCCAAGTGCGGCGCGGCAATGACGCCGACCAATTGTACCGGCCGGTCAAACATGTTGAGCTGCACAGAGGGTGGATCCTCCTTCATGCACCGTTCGAATTGGACCCTGCAGTTGCGTCAGGGGGAGGTGGGTTCCTGTTTCAAGCAGTGGCGTGGTGGCCGCGTCGGCTCCTCCTTGATATGGTGGAGAGGCGGCGAGAAGGGTTCTATACCGCGGTCACGGAGGGACAGCTTCATGGGGAACTCCAGGTCATGTGAAAATGGTACTTGATTAGGAGGCACGGTTCAATATATAATCATTTTAGAGAAATGAATTTATATAAAAACTATCCGCAAAAAAGAATCTATATAAAAAGCACAAATAGTCAACCTCTCGTCGTCAATCATGGGTTCTGAAAACCCACCAAAAAACTGGTTGCGGTAAGGATGCGCACGCGATGCGCCACTAGTGACCACCAGAGGAGATAGGGTGACCTTTGCAAGGGCTACTTTTTAATTAGTGGTTTCATATGGTCAGGCCCAAGACTAATCTTTTATAACCCTGTTGTTCTCTCGATACTGGCTTGGGCCTTAATATCCACTCCAAATGAAACCCATGTCATTGTGAACATGCTACTCCCATTTAGATATGTTGGATTACTAACTCAAAATTGCTCCCTAGCTACCATATAACGGCTATGCGGCCTAACTTCTCAGTCCCCGAACTCACAAAGTGTGACATAGTTCACTCAGTAACCCATCTAGTATATGTTGTTATCATTAACTAATATACTGTCAAACTTGATTTAGAGAAAATAACCTCACTGCCTATATTGTATAGTAATAGTGAGAACTATGCTCCTATGGCTACATATTAGTTGATCACTTCACTTGCATGTTCTACCATGTGAGCAAATCACATTGATTGGGGTTCTTTTGGCCGCACAACCTTCGTCCACACAAGCCATAATTTTAAAGCAATTCATAGTTATCTGTTTGTTTCATCTGTCGTCGCTGTTCGCGATCAGTTTTTGCTTCCGTCTGAGCATACATATGCACCGGTCAGGTAGACACCTGGGACATGGTTTCAACGAACTATGTGTCGATACAGTTTGATTATCACAAAATTAGCAGGGTCACTAATGGGTTGTTTGTGATGTTATCCTTTAATTTCATTCAAAAACATTCATGTCTTCAAGCAAATATATTTAGGGAAAATACTTTATTTATTTTAGAAATGTCTTATAATTATCACTTATTTATTATTTTTGTGCATACTCAAATTTGTGCTCTAACTTGATGTAAAAGAAACAACACATTTTGCACATATCCTTTAGTGAGCAGTGAAGTCACGAATCTTGGTGAAGATTGAGTGTCCATTGCCCGAACCTATGGGCACTAACAACATCTCTAGCGGACCCCATATAAGTGGTCAAACCTATAAAAAATATTTTTTGCAGTTTTAGTCGAAAAACTGATCAAAACAGAAACCGTAAAAGTGGTACAACCTGTAAATTTTTCAAATGGGCACCCAAAAGCCACACCCGAAACACTTATATCTGAAGGTTGGAACGCCGAACCGAGGGCCCCCCTCATACCGGTCAAACCTCTTCGGAGCAAACACGCTACCAGAATCCGCCCTAAACTTGTCGGAATTCATCACCGCATCCTGGAAAACGCCGCTGGATGCCGCAGTCGATCGCCACTAGTTTACATTGGACGAGCTCGATCTTGCCGTGGCCTCCCATGACCTGAGCCTGGCTGCCGGAATCCTCCCGGCGCGGCTGGCAAATGGGCATGGCTCGGCCGGCGCGGTTAGCAACAGAGCAGGACACTGCTGGCGGGCAAAGCGGCGTGGTTGCGGGCGACAATGCATGGCCGGTGAAGCTGGGCATGACCGGCGAGGCTGGGCGTGGCCAGCGTGGTGATGGGGGCACAACCGGCATGGATGGGCCGCGGCGGACAGGATTGGGCGCGGGCGGCGTGGCCAGAACGTCCGGACGAGGGAAGGGGCGGCGGCCGCCGGACCAAAAGAAGGAGCTCTTTATCCCAGTTTTACAGTTTCTGTTCAGTCGTAGCAAAAAGGACCCTTAAAATGTTTTTTCCGACCCGTATCCCAGTTTTACAGTTTGCGATTTTACGGGATATGCAAGAGATGCTTTAAGTGTGTTAAATCTAACAAAAACCTGGAACTTGGTTTGTGATGCTTCTGACATCACATGTCACAGGTATTCAAATGTCGGCTAGGTTGCACGTATTAACTTTGTTATTTTAATAGAAATCCTAAAATCTATCTATGGCCACGGTGTACTCGCTGGCGGACACGGGACCCAGGCCGGGGAGGTGGTGCGGTCTGGGCCCGGGTGTGAGGACTTATTGCTTTGTTGACTGTAGCGTTTTTACGTTGTCGATCACTGTTAATCACAATAGCAATGAAGCAGGCCCGGTGCTCGGTGCTAACCTGGCTTTATCCCAGTTTTCAATATAATTCCTATTTTTTAGTGGGTGTGTTGCAATTATGTGTACAAAATAAGTTACAGTTGGACTCTGAGTTGTGTTGTGTTTACACATGATATGAAGTCGTGTCCTAATAAGACACTTGTATCGTTTGCCTCTTATATATTGAGGACAAGACACAAGATGTAACTTATGCCAACATAATAATACAAACACGTGGGGGGAGCCAGTGGCCTTGCCAGCGCCAGGGCGGGCAGGGTGATTTATTGTGATGGTGTCATGGAGAGGAGTGACTGTAGTCGGGCGGGGGATGTAGCCATATCGGTGAACCACGTTAACAAATCTCGGTGTCGTGCCTCGTGCGATTGCTTGATCCTCGGATGATCGACGGTGGCCTTGGATTATTCTAACAGGGTGTATAATAGCTATGTTGATGCACTTATTCACCGTCCTAATAAAGTTGGTAAAATGTATCATTAATCTCCGTAACATTGTCCTATGTCATCCTACCTATTCTTACTTCTTCTATGACTTATCTCCATGGGATCCCTTCACTTGTGATTGGGGTTATGCTTGTTGAGAGCAATTCAAAGTATAGTTTGATGAAGGGGCGGTATGTCTGCATGTTGAGAAAAAAAGTAGTGGATATAAATTAATTCGGTATATTGGGATTGGCAGTACGTGATTAATACCCTTGTATTACTGCCCGATTTTTCCTGTGCGACCATAGCAGTTCTATTAATCTTACACTAGCCTGGGAATTTCTTTCTCCCAACCTTGTTTCCATTTTCTGGCTTATAAATTTATATTGTTTGGAGTTCATTTAGTTTGGTGCTCAAGGGATTGGATCCTTATGCTAGAGAGAGAAAAAGTTAATGCGACATACATGTTTGATAGTATTATACGGTAGCCCATTTTCTATCCCAGCAAACTAAGTTGACATTTGTATTACAAGCAGGGCTGGACCGACAAAATACGGGGCCCTGTGTCAAACTCTAAAAAAGGCCTACCGCACTAGAAAAATATACCTGTAATAGAAATGTTAGGAATATATGATATATCAAGAATCACACTAATACATGAAAAAACTTGTTTACAGCTGAAACTACTATTCTACCACGTAGGAGGGACGGTAAGCAATCTTCAAATCAATGTTCACACAAAGCTTGACTATTTTTCTAGATGAAATCTTAGCACACAAACAACACATGAATTATAGCATGAAATTGAAACAGAAGAACCTGGAGGATTGAGTTAGGTGTGCGATCCCCTTGCTAACTTTGCCCTTGGATCATTGTACTTCTAGATGTGGCAACTGGAAGGTTTGCGGCAGCAGCATGCTATAGGTAACCCCCTTGCATTTGGATGCCTAGATCTCCGTTTTCCTTTCAATTTTACGGAGAATTGGTTTATAAGAAGACTATGGAATCAATTTGACAAAAGAAAAATAGATAAACCTATGGATTATAGAAAGAGGCTTTTTCCTATCATTGAAACTTGAGGAGAATTTTTTAGGAATCAGCAAATCGTGATCTCCTCCTCTTATTGGAAGTGTCGCACTCGCCCATCGTTCCAACGACCCCGTTTCAATCGAGCGGCGGCCTGAGAAGCTTCACCGATCGATCCGACTACACTAGGATCCCATTTCCTCTAGTGACGTAGACCCGTGTGTTTGTGTGATCTTTCCTTTTACCATTGATCTGAGTATTCCCCACGATCCTGATCCTTTTTTAGGGAACCAACGATCCTGGTTCCCATCCATGGATCAGCAACCTTTCGGGACGCGCCAGCGAGAGCAGCCTAGCGCCATCAGAGGCCCAGCGTCTAGGAACATTTTTTTTTTCAGAAATACATACTAGGCTTATATAAAAATTTGGGGCCCCTAAAATTTATGGGCCCTGTGCAAGCCGCACGATTTGTATAACTGTCGGACCGGCCCTGGTTACAAGTGCCATGAGAAAAACAAGCAAAGACCAAATACGATATTTTCTCAACAAAACAATAGGTACGTAAACGCCCTTGAAGGATTGCTTGGAAGACGGTCCTCCATCTATGGAAAATCAAGTATATAAGCTTTTTGCCATGTAAAAATTGGTAGATACCAAAATAGGGGCATGACGTTCATCTCCACTCACACCACATTATAAACACATACCATACATGTCACATGTCCTCGTTGAAGAGAACAAAAACAGTTTCTTTAGCTAGTGTCAAACAGCCGGCCGGACACCTAACGTGTTTTCTATTATAGAAGATTCCAGACACTACAATATAGCAAACACTGTGCTTCGCGAAAGCAACATATTAGTTGACCACTGCACATGTTTAGGGATGGCAATGGGGACAATCCCCTATGCGAATATCTAGAACATCCCCATCCCCATGTATTCCCCATCATCCCATCCTCGTCTCCATTTACATGACTGGGGATGAAATTTTCCCATATCCATGCCCCACTGGGAAACGGGGCCCATTAGGGTCCCCATCCCCATAAAGAAATGATCATATACATAATATGATAGAATATAATCAAGATATATACATGGTGTTGTCCTTATTCTACTAATACCGATCTTGGTCGTAGTAACTTCTTGGTCATGATAGCTGTTGAGGTGAGGATGTGAGGTAGGTTTAAGGTTTTCTTTAGTTTTTTGTTTCCACAGTTAAGTTTGTTTGTAGATATTTTAAGCTTGACCACAATGTCATAGTTAAAAAGCGGGTCCCCGATGGGTATTGGGTCTGGAGAATAGGATCTCGTCCCCATCCCCGTTGTACCCTATGGGGAATAAATTAGTTCGGTAAATATTTCATGGGGAAATTTTTCGACCATCCCCATCCCCTAATAGATGAAATCCCCATGGGTTTGGCGGGTATGGCCCAATTGTCATCTCTACGCATGTTCTCCACCAAATCAACTAAATGGCCTCATCACATCAAATCACATCAAAGACCTACCCGACTTAGACTTCCTGTCAATCGCTGTTATAATTTATAAATTCTAGACCAGGACATACAACACGTTACCTGTTTGTCTCGTCTTCCATCGCAACCATCTTGCTGCAGATGTTGTCCGACCTTTTCCGTCAAGTTTGGTTACCGCATCTGATCCATAATTTTGGTCCCGCATCTATCTGCAGATAAAAATACCAGTCCGCGCACATTAATGTCAAAAACCGTCATCTAACATTGTCCACATACATTTCAACAAATATTTGAACTAACAGGACAAATATTTGTACAAACACGACAGATTTTCATCAAAGGTCGGATAAAAAATAGCATAATTCATTCCTACAGAGCATCCCTTATTTGCTACTCCCTCTGTAAACTAATATAAGAGTGTTTAGATCACTATAATAGTGATCTACTCACTTTTATATTAGTTTAGGAAGGGGAGTAATTGGAGGCACCTTTCAAGTCTTCTCATTGATTCACATCATTAAACTTAACTAAACCGTTGGATTATAAAATATACTTTCAGGATAAAATGAAAGTTACGTAACATATATGGCCCTCTACGTCCTATGAAAAGTCATCTGACACGTCCAATGTTATTAAGATATGAAACAAGACAAAGATTAAAAATAATGAAGGAAGCAGCGCTCCATACGAGGCTCATCCTAATCCTGATGTATAATATTTAAATAACTGTTGGATCAAGAGATTTACGGGCACAATAAAAGTTGTACCGATCCAGCCAACCCAAGCAAGGTTCACGTACGGGAGACTTGGTCCAGCTTGGCACATCAAGATACGTGTGTGCGTTTGTGGCTGGCCAAAAGATCGAGACTACAGAATAACGAACCGTCCATCGTCCATCCAATGTCCGCTTTTAGTTATTTATATACAGCTGTTGCATCAGATAGATAGAGAGCTTTATTTCGCGCACATATTTTACCTTAGAATGTCTCCAATAGCTGTTGGAAATATGCCCTAAAGACAATAAATAAATTGTTTATTATTATATTTTTTTATTCGTGATAATCGTTTATTATTCATGTTATAATTGTATTGATTGGAAACACATTACATGTGTGGGTAAATAGACAACACTTTGTCTGTAGTATGCCTCAAGTGAACTAGCTCGTTGATTAAAGATGGTCAAGGTTTCCTAACCATTGACATGTGATGTCATTTGATAACGGGTTCACATCATTAGGAGAATGATGTAATGATGTGATGGACAAGATCCAAACTACAAACATAGCATATGATCGTGTCAGTTTATTGCTACTGTTGTCTACATGTCAAGTATATGTTTCTATGACCATGAGATCATGCAACTCACGGACACCGGAAGAGTGCCTTTTGTCTATCAAACGTCGCAACGTAACTGGGTGACTATAAATGTGCTCTACAGGTATCTCCGAGGGTGTCTGTTGGGTTGGCATGAATCAAGACTGAGATTTGTTACTCCGTATGACGGAGAGGTATCTCAGGGCCCACTCAGTAATACAACGTCACAATAAGCCTTGCAAGCAATGTGACTAAGTGTTAGTCATGAGATCTTGTATTACGGAACGAGTAAAGAGACTTGCCGGTAACGAGGTTGAACTAGGTATGGAGATATCGACGATCGAATCTCGGGCAAGTAACATACCGAGGAACAAAGGGAACATCATACGGGATTAACTAAATCCTTGACATAGAGGTTCGATCGATAAAGATCTTCGTAGAATATATAGGAACCAATATGGGCATCTAGGTCCCGCTATTGGTTATTGACCGTAGAGGTGTCTCGGTCATGTCTACATAGTTCTCGAACCCGCAGGGTCTGCACACTTAAGGTTCGGTGACATTTTGGTAGTATAGAGTTATGTGTGGTGGTTACCGAAGGTTGTTCAGAGTCCCGGATGAGATCCCGGACGTCACGAGGAGCTTTGAAACAGTCCGAAGGTAAATATTGATATACAGGAAGTCCTATTTTGGTCGCCGGAAAAGTTTCGGGCTCAATGGTAGTGTACCGGGAGTGCCGGTAGTGTACCAGGAGACCATCGGGAGGGGTATTTCGACCCAAGAGGCTACATGGGCTGTGGGAGAGTGAATACCAGCCCTTAGTGGTCTGGTGGAAGTCCCACATAAGGCCCATGCAGCTGGGAAGAAAAGTCCAAAGAGAAAAAGGTGGAAAATGGCAAAAAGACCAAAATAAGGAGGAGTCCTAGTCCTACTAGGATTGGAGGAGGAATCCTTCTCTCCTACTTGGTTCGACCGAAGCCTAGATGGCTTGGCCCTTGGGCCAAGCCTCCTCGTCTCTTCCTCTTATATATACTAGAGGTTTTAGGGTTTTTGGCACTTGATTTTCAGCCACGTGCTACCCGTTACTCTAGTGCATAGTTTTTCCTCTAGATCGGTTTTCTGCAGTGCTTAGGCGAAGCCCTGCCGGAATCACTCCACCACAATCGCCGCGGCGCCGTCACGCTGCCGGAGAACTCGTCTATCTCCCCGCTCCCTCTTGCTGGATCAAGAAGACGGAGATCGTCATCAAGCTATACGTGTGCTGAACGCGAAGGTGCCGTCCGTTCGGTGCTTGATCGGGATGGATCGTGATTGGATCGCGGGAGACTCGGCGATTTGGATCGCGAAGACGTTGACTACACCGACCGCATTTCTTAACGCTTCCCGCTTAGCGATCTACAAGGGTATGTTGATCCACTCTCCCTCTCGTAGATGCTCATCACCATGGATAGATCTTGCGTGTGCGTAGGAAAATTTTGGTTTCCCATGCAACGTTCCACAACAGTGGCATCATGAGCTAGGTCTATCTGTAGATGAGATCTCGAGTAGAACACAAAGAGTTTGTGGGCATTGATGCTTAGATTGCTTCCTCCCTTGGTCATGTTTTGGTTCAGCGGTATTGTGGGATGAAGCGGCCCGGACCAACATTACTCGTGTGCTTACGAGAGACCGGTTCCCTCAACTGCAACTTGTTGCAAAAGATGGCTGGCGGGTGCCAGTTTCTCCTATTTTAGTTGGATCAGATTTTACAAAGGCGGTCCTTGATAAGGTTGAAAATAAACTTATGTATCACCGTTGTGGTTTATGCGTAGGTGAGAATTGTTCTTGCTAGACACCCATAGCAGCCACGTAAAACATGCAACAACAATTAGAGGACACGTAAAACATGCAACAACAATTAGAGGACGTCTAACTTGTTTTTGTAGGGTATGTTGTGATGTGATATGGCCAATTACATGATGTGCTATATGTTATGTATGAGATGATCATGTGTTGTATAGAATATCACGACTTGCATGTCGATGAGTACAACAACCGGCAGGAGCCATAGGGTTGTCTTTAATTATTGTATGACCTGCGTGTCAATCATTAAGCGCTATGTAATGCTTTACTTTCTCGCTAAACGGTAGCAATAGTAGTAGAAGCATGATGGGTGCGACAACCCCGATGGCGACACGTTGATGGAGATCATGGTGTCATGCCGGTGACGATGGAGGTCATGTCGGTGCTTTTAAGATGGAGATCATAAGCACAAGTTCATGGCCATATCATGTCACTTATGATTTGCATGTGATGTTAATCCTTTTATGCACCTTGTTTTTCTTAGGATGACGGTAGCATTATAAGGTGACCCCTCACTTAAATTTAAAGATGAATTGTGTTCTCCCCGAGTGTGCACTGTTGCGAAAGTTCGTCGTGTCATGACACCACGTGATGATCGGGTGTGATAGACTCTACGCTCACATACCACGGGTGCAAGCAGTGTTGCACATGCAGAACACTCGGGTTAAACTTGTCGAGCCTAGCATGTACAGACATAGCGTCGGAACACAAGAGACCGAAAGGTCGAACATGAGTCATATAGTATTCCTGATCAACATGATGATGTTCACCATTGAAACGACCTCAACTCACATGATGATCAGACTTGAGTTGGTGAATTTGGATCATGTGACACTCAGATGACCTGAGGGATGTCAATTTGAGTTAGTGCTTTAGTAATTTGATTAACTAAACTCATTATCTTTAACAATAGTCTAAGTAACCTTTGCATATTTATGTTGTAGATCAATGACTCGCGCAGTAGCACCCCTAAATTTTAATGCATTCCTAGAGAAAGCTAAGTTGAAAGATGATGGAAGTAACTTTGTTGACTGAGCCCGTAATCTGAGGATTATCCTCATGGCTTCCCAGAAATCATATGTCCTTGATGCACCGCTTGGTGACCAACCCGAAGACATGTCATCTGAAGACGTTAAGAATGCTTGGGAGGCACGTTCTAGAGATTACTCAATAGTTCAGTGTGCAATATTGTATGGCTTATAACCGGCACTTCAAAGACGTTTTGAACGTCATGGAGCATATGAGATGTTTCAGGAGTTGAAGTTTATCTTTCAGAAGAATGCCCAGATCGAGAGGTATGAGACCTCCGATAAGTTCTATGCTTGCAAAAGGGAGGAGATCGGGTCTATCAGTGAGCATATATTCAAAATGTCTAGGTAGTCAAATTGTCTACCAGAGTTGGGAATTGCCCTTCCGCCAGAGGCGATCACTGACAGAGTTCTTCAATCACTGCCACCTAGGTACAAGAGCTTTGTGATGAACTATAACATGCACGGGATGAACAAGTCAGTCGTTGAGCTGTTTGCGATGCTAAAAGTCGCTGAGTCTGAAATCCAGAAAGAACATCAAGTCTTGATGGTCAATAAAACCACTAGTTTCAAGAAGAATGGCAAGGGCAAGGGCAACAAGGGTAAAACCAAGAAGGATGGCAAAGCAGTTGCTATTCCTGTAAAGAAGCCCAAGCATGGACCCAAGCCAGAAACTGAGTGCTTTCATTGCAAGGGAACTGATCACTGGAAGCGAAACTGCCCCAAGTACCTGGCTGATAAGAAGGCGGCCAATGACAAACAAGGTATATATGATATACATGTTATTGATGTGTACCTTACTAGCTCTCGTTGTAGTGCCTGGGTATTTGATACCGGTTCGGTTGCTCACATTTGCAACTCAAAACAGGAACTACAAAATAGACGAAGGCCGACAAAGGATGAAGTGACGATGCGCGTGGGAAATGGTTCCAAGGTTGATGT
The DNA here is from genome assembly GCA_022496015.1 of Hordeum marinum. Taxonomy (NCBI): domain Eukaryota; kingdom Viridiplantae; phylum Streptophyta; class Magnoliopsida; order Poales; family Poaceae; genus Hordeum; species Hordeum marinum. The sequence continues at coordinate 562,835,395 of CM039678.1, forward strand.
GATCGCCGTCGGCACGATCTCTCTTCGATTACCATCGGGATTAGCGATGAACCTGAATAATTGTTATCTAGTGCCTGCGTTAAGTAGAAACATTATATCTGGATCTTGATTATTGCGAGACGGTTACTCATTTAAATCAGAGAATAAAGGTTGTTCTATTTATATGAGTAATATCTTTTATGGTCATGCACCCAATGTGAGGGGTTTATTCATATTGAATCTTGATAGTGATGATACACATGTTCATAACATTGATGCCAAAAGATGTAGAGTTGATAATGATAGTACCACTTTCTTGTGGCACTGCCGTTTAGGTCATATTGGTATAAAATGCATGAGGAAGCTCCATGCTGATGGACTTTTCGAGTCACTTGATTTTGAATCACTTGACACATGTGAACCATGCCTCATGGGCAAGATGACTAAAACGCTTAATAGCTTGATAAAGTTTTGAAGAAGTTCCAAATGAATCAGTCCAAGAAGGGGTTCTTGCTTGTGTTACAAGGTGTGAAGTTGAAGAAGACTCAATGCCCAGTGACTGCAGAAGATAAGGAAAAGATGAGTGTCATCCCCTATGCTTCAGTCATAGGCTCTATCATGTATGCAATGTTGTGCACAAGACCCGATGTCAGCCTTGCCATAAGTATGGCCGGAAGGTTTCAAAGTGATCCTGGAATGGAGCACTGGGTGGCGGTCAAGAATATCCTTAAGTACCTGAAAAAGACTAAGGAAATGTTTCTCGTTTATGGAGGTGATAAAGAGCTCGTCATAAAGGGTTACGTCGATGCAAGCTTTGACATTGATCCGGATGACTCTATGTCACAAGCCGGATACATATTTATTCTCAACGGGGGAGCGGTAAGCTGGTGCAGTTCCAAGGAAAGCGTGGTAGCCGATTCTACGTGCGAAGCAGAGTACATCGTAGCCTCAGAGGCGGCGATGGAAGGTGCCTGGATGAAGCAGTTCATGACAGATCTTGGAGTAGTGCCCAGTGCACTGAATCCAATGAATCTGTTTTGTGACAACACTAGTGCCATTGCTCTGGCCAAGGAACCAAGGTTTCACAAGAGGACCAGACACATAAAGCGACGCTTCAACTCCATCCACGATTACATGGAGGAGAAGGACATAAATATTTGCAAAGTGCACACGGATCTGAATGTTGCAGACCCGTTGACTAAACCTCTTCCAAGGGCTTAACATGATCAACACCAGAACTGCATGGGTCTTCGATTCATTACAATATAAATCACATGGTGACGTGAACTAGATTATTGACTCTAGTGCAAGTGGGAGACTGTTGGAAATATGCCCTAGAGACAATAAATAAAGTGTTTATTATTATATTTCTTTGTCAGTGATAATCGTTTATTATCCATGCTATAATTGTATTGATTGGAAACACATTATATGTGTGGGTAAATAGACAACACTTTGTCTCTAGTATACCTCTAGTGAACTAGATCGTTGATCAAAGATGATCAAGGTTTCCTAGCCATTGACATGTGATGTCATTTGATAATGGGATCAAATCATTAGGAGAATGATGTGATGGACAAGCCCCAAACTACAAACGTAGCATATGATGGTGTCAGTTTATTGCTATTGTTTTCTGCATGTCAAGTATATGTTCCGATGACCATGAGATCATGCAACTCACGGACACCGAAAGAGTGTCTTGTGTGTATCAAACGTCGTAACGTAACTGGGTGACTATAAAGGTGCTCTACAAGTATCTCCGAGGGTGTCTGTTAGGTTGGCATGGATCACGACTGCGATTTGTTACTCCGTGTGATGGATAGGTATCTCAGGGCCCACTCGGTAATACAACGTCACTATAAGCCTTGCAAGTAATGTGACTAAGTGTTAGTCACGGGATCTTGTATTACGAAACGAGTAAAGAGTCTTGCCGGTAACGAGGTTGAACTAGGTATGGAGATACCGACGATCGAATCTCGGGCAAGTAACATACCGATAAAGATCTTCATAGAATATGTAGGAACCAATATGAGCATCCAGCTCCCGCTATTGGTTATTGACCATAGAGGTGTCTCGGTCATGTCTACATAGTTCTCGAACCCGTAGGGTCTGCACAATTAAGGTTCGGCGACGTTTCGGTAGTATAGAGTTATGTGTGGTGGTTACCGAAGGTTGTTCGGAGTCCCGGATGAGATCTCGGATGTCACGAGGAGCGCCGGAATGGTCCGGAGGTAAATATATAGTAAATCGTATTTTGGTCGCCGGAAAAGTTTCGGGCTCATCGGTAGTGTACTGGAAGTGCCGGTAGTGTACCGGGAGACCATCGGGATGGGTATTTAGACCCATGAGGCTACATGGGCTGTGGGGGAGTGAATACGAACCCTTAGTGGGATGGTGGAAGTCCCACATAAGGCCGATGCGTCTGGGAAGAAAATCCCAAAGAGAAAAAGGTGGAAAAAGGCAAAAAGACCAAAATAAGGAGGAGTGCTAGTCCTACTAGGATTGGAGGAGAATCCTCTTCTCCTCCTTGGTTCGGCCGAAGAGTAGATGGCTTGGCCCTTGGCCCAAGCCTCCTTCGCTCTTCCTCTTATATATACTAGAGATTTTAGGGGTTTTGACACTTGATTTTCAGCCACGTGCTACCCGTTCCTCTAGTGCATAGTTTCTCCTCTAGATCGTTTTTTCGCAGTGCTTAGGCGAAGCCCTGCCGGAATCACTCCACCACTATCGCTGCGGCGCCGTCACGCTACCGGAGAACTCGTCTATCTCTCCGCTCCTTCTTGCTAGATCAAGAAGGCGAAGATCGTCATCAAGCTGTACGTGTGCTGAAAGCGGAGGTGCCGTCCGTTCGGTGCTTGATTGGGACGGATCGTGATTGGATCGCGAGACGCTCGGCGATTTGGATTGCGAAGACGTTCGACTACACCAACCACGTTTCTTAACGCTTCCCGCTTAGCGATCTACAAGGGTACGTAGATCCACTCTCCCTCTCATCGATGCTCATCACCATGGATAGATCTTGCGTGTGCATAGGAATTTTTTTGTCATGCAACGTTCCCCGAAAACAGCCGCGTGAAAAAACGCGCGCGCGTTAAACTGTCACTTTAGCACGCGCGGGACGTTTTCGCGCGCTTCAGCGGCGACGGGAAAGTAGCGCGCGCGGGAAAAGATTGCGCACGCGCGGAAAAAGGCGGCAGCTCGCGCGCTAGATTTGACGCGCCGCTTTCGCCGCACCTATAAATTGCGGTCCTCGCCGCGCGGCCTTCACACTGTCACGCGCGCTCTCCCAACTCCCTCTGGCGCTTGCTCGCCGCTTCCTCGCCCCGCCACCACTGCGTCACCATGCCGCCGCGCCGCCGGGGATCGTCCGGCTCGGCCTCGGCACGTTCGGGACCGCGCACAAGGCCGCACGCGCGTACGATGCAGCGGCGTGGCGCCTAGAGAGGCCTCGGTCGCAAATGAACTTCCACAAGATCTACACGCGCGAGCAGGCGCAGGCCGTCGCCCGTTCGCCTTGTCTTATCATGGACCAGGACCGTGCGGAGCACCTTCGGCGACAGCGCCGCCTCCTCGTCGCTGAGGAGGACGAGCGAGCCATGGCGGAGTGGTGCCGGCGCCATCCGGAGGACGTCGCCAATGAGCGCGCCTACTGGGCAGAAAGGACGGCAGGGCGCCGCGCAGAGCGGGCGGACAGGCGTCGACGGAAGGCACTGGCGGTATAGCAGTGCGGTGCCGTTGAAGCAGGTGGGACGTCGATATTCACGGCAAACGATGATCGTTGGTATGACGTATGGATCGATACCTCGGATGACACGACCGAGGATGATGATGAGGACGATTCGGAGTAGTTCTAGCTGCACCGTAGTTTATCTAGTTTGCACCGTAGTTTAATTTTATCTATCGAACTATGTAAAATATCTATGTATCGTTTTATCTATGAGAATGTATCGTTTTTATCTAGTCGACGGTGTTCGTGCGAGAGCGCACGCGCTGCATTTTAGCGTGCCTGTCGGAGTTACGCGCGAGTGCTCAATTTTAGCGCGGCTGCTGGAGCCAGCGCTGCCCGCCGCGCTTTTTCAGGCTATGGGTGCGCTGCAAAGTGAATTTTTGCGCGCCGCGCGTTGCCCGGCTGTTGGAGATGGTCGTTTAGAAAAAGAAATAACCCTAGCGCTGAAACAACTCTAGCGTTGTTCTTCTTGATGATGTCCTGCATAAACCATGGATTGGACGACATCCACATGGGCTGCACGCCAGCCTCCTGCAACCAGGCACGGCTACTCGACGAAGGAGTCGGACTTGATAGCGTTGACGCGCAGTTGCACCAATTGGACTGTGCGTGATGCTTGACCACGCCGGAATTGGATGCGAGACTGGACGCCGGCGTCGACGTGGGCATGTCGGGTATGAGATGTAGGTCTGCATGCCGGTGTCCACCAGGGGACGGCGCACAGAAGGACAAGACTTTGGGATGCACGCCGCCTTTGGTCTCGGACGAGCTCGCTGCAAACAACAACAACACGGGTGGCTCGATTACAGATCCTTGCCTCCGGCCGCCATCTAATCTATTCATGGAAGCACGTAAAGACTATCTAATCTACTCATACATGCACGTGCAACTATGTCTCAAATCAATCTACTCATACACGCACGCACAGCTATGGCTCAATCATCTGCATATTTAAAGGTACAATGTCTTCAGTTTTCTCTTTCTTCAGTCTAGCTCAAGCTGTTTTTCTTATTTGAAAAACGTTTTCAATTAGGAAGACAATAGATTGTAATGAGATATCATCTTTGTTGAAAAATAAACTCTGAATTTAATATATATTTTCATGTGAGACATTAATAACGAACCGAATCTACAAGGATTATGTTGTAGAACAGTATATAGGTAAATGATCTTCCAACTATGTTTGGGGAGTATTAATATAACTTGGATTTGTAGCACCATGGATACAAGTTAAAATAGGAATTGTGTTTGTGCGAACTTCTAAATCTCCTCATCCATACTATATGAGTATTGTGAATATTGGTGTCTTTATGTTAAAGCTTCGTCAATTATATAACTTTTATGGCTATAACCAATTCATATATCAGACATGGTATGTCTGTCTTTTGGGGTGACTAAGTCGATTTGTGAATCATCAAAACAAAAGAGCAATTATAATTTTCTCATGCCAATTTGAACGCATGGTTGGATTTTTTTCTTATGTCCAGCTTAAAGATGTACATATATATTTGTGCCTTCACAAGAGGAATCATTGCCAAGATTTGAGGGGTAAGTGAACCTTTGGTGTTGATACTTGTTGAATTTTGTGTAAGACAGTCCCAATAATAAATTTGTTGAATTTTGATTTGTTCTCCCTCAAGCGGACATGTGAGTGTTTATCATATTTCCATAGTAAATAAGACTTGACAGCATATATGACTAAGGAGAGTGGATTTTTGAAACCGGGTGCCTAGGCACCCGGTTATCACCAGCGTTCGTCCACAAAACAACTGCTCGAGATCTGGACGAAGCTCTGTACGACTAGTTGTATTAGCAGTCTAGGATTTCCTTAAGCACGGGAGACAAAGGAAACTGGGCCTAGCTGCCCTCACTGTTCGTCTGAGGACAGCTGCACAACTGTTTTTCTTACCAGAGATTTATTCGGCGCTCTCAATATTCTGGTCAAATTTTTACCTTCAATTTAACTAGTAAAACATAAAAATATTATGAGGACTTCTTTCAAATACAAATCCTACGGTATAATTTTTATGACAATCAACTTATAGTTTTGCTAGTCAAATACTCCCTCTGTGTAGAAATACTTATCCTAGAAATGAATGTATCTAAAAATACTTTAGTTATAGATGCATTCATTTTATTTATTTTGAGGACAAGTATTTCGGGACGGAAGGAGTATGTAGTACAATATTGATACAAAATATGAGGAACAAATAATCGCCCTCTCTCCAGTCCGCACAAACAAGAGGCAGATGGCAGAACTCGATACTCAGCCATATTTGTCTGACACAGCCGCTTCTCTCACAGGCTCTCTCTCCCTCTAGAGTACCGGTCAATTTCTCCGAAACAACCGCTTAAGCATAGAACGGCCACACGTGACCAAGACTTTAGAGAGAAACACTTCTTGAAATCCAATTTTAAATTGAAGATATAGCCTTCCTCTTTCAATGAAGTGAGAGAAAACCTTGTGCAAGTGTGCATGCAGCTGAGAGAAGGAGACTGTGTTAAGAGAGAGAGCTAAGAAAAAACATGTGAGAGAGAAAGAGTGCGAAAAGAAAGATTGTGCATGCATGTCAAATCACAGTTCAATGGACGAGATAAGCATGTCACTGGGCAGACTGCTGTGCGAATCTTGGCGAGCCTCAACGGTGCGATAGAGGGGAGTCGCGACTCCCGGGTGCCATAGCACCTTTTCGATATGACTAATCTAGGAATTTGGATGTGTACAGCTCTACCTATGGCCACATCTTATTGTTGAGCAAATCATCGAAGCATCCCGCCATCTAGGCATCCAAGATGTGCATCCTACCAACTAAAGCATCCTCGGTATGCATTTCATCATTATCATCTAGACTACTGGAGTTCAGTTAAAGTTCTGAGTCTCATTTAAAAAAATCTACTCAGTCCAATAGCTTGAAATATTTCTCTGTGGTAAGACTACCCAATAAGCATCAACTCAGCCCATCTCCTCAAGCTTTACCTTTGTATCTTTAGGCTGTACACGTACTGGACGATTCATATTTTCATAAACAATGGCGTTGGTTAATTTATGCAAACTGTGCTTGAACTATGTAATACGTTTTTTGGCTTAGTATAAGATTTGTTCAATTTTTTGTTCATGTAGCCATAGTTTGTTCAGTATTTGTATTCTAGTTTCTCTTTTTTATATGAAATTATATGAAATCTCTATCTAAAATTCAGAGAAACCGGGTACTTCGGTTCTCCCATTGTGGTGTTATAACTATTAAATTATCCTTATATTTTATTCCGAAACTCACAAATCTCTATGTTGTTACACTATGTGTATCTTACCTTATACGTATTTTCTAATTGTAGGCACATTTTGTGGTCTGACATCAATACCCACGATGAACAAAAAGTTATTCGTCATGAATGAAGTGAAGTGGTCCCAATCGTTAAGGTCAAGCCAAGAAGCGATGGTGAGTACATGACATACTACTTATATACGGCTCTAGCCACCTGCTATAGATGATGTCGTAGATGCAAAGTAACCATCATGCAAGTTTGGTTACTGCACGTGTCACATCAGTCTTTTCTAGACATGGTCTTTAGTGTTGGTTTTTATGATCTCTTCTATTTTGATCAATACATGAGCGTTGTATTCTCATGATTTCTCACAAATATGGGTCAAAGCCACACTGTTATATAAACTGTTAGAAAACTTCACATGAACATCAGAATAATAAATCTAGAATTTCATAACTTGCGAAGAAATTGAAAGTAATCCAGTGAAACCACCCCACTTGCATTAATAAGCAAATAGTACAATAAACCACTATTTTATATGTGGATACAATATGATATGATAGAATGATGTGCATGGATCCACTATTTTAAAAAGCTTTTTAATCGAACAATACATAACGTCATTCCATGTTTCCGTTACAGCACTTCGGCATATGTATGCCGTATAAAGCGAAAATTAATTCATAAAAAATGATGAAACGATCCGCAGATTTTAGTATATCAAATTAACCCCATCAATCTCCATCATGTTGTCGTGGCAAATGACAATATATGCTACAATAGGTCATATCATTTTGGGAGATTCTATGGATTTATAGTTCAAGAGTAAATCGAGCAAGCATTGAATTTTGCATGTGCAGCTACTTTTTCCATTGATGCACTGGTCATTTGACCTTAGTAAAGTCGCATGCCCATATTTCAAATTATACATAAACCAGACACATGTTATGAAAACACAACTATATGTACATAACTAGTAGTTGGACATAGTGCATATGTCTACCTCCTCCCATATGTGTCTAATAAAGGGAATCATTTTACATGCATATTCGATTATGAACACTTAAACAATATGCCTATTATTTTTTGCCAATGCCAAATTCATATAGAAATCTCATTCAATCAAATTTTAAAGGTGCTAGCCCATGCAATTGCACGGGTTGATGACTAGTGCAAATAAGTGGAGTACAACAATGCCTTAAATTCGACAAGATTAACCGCATGTCCAACAAGTTTTCCATCAATGGATAATGTCGACCCACGTATCATCCATTCAGCATCCTCCAACACTGTTTGTACGTGTGTACGTAACAGAATCTGCAAACAGACTTGGCCAATCAAACCCCTTAAAAGACCGTGGATGTGCCTGGGCGTGTCCACGGACATTGACCGGTAACGCCAAAAATAATGCATTCCATATCGGTATACCTCAAATTAGAAACATCAAATACATATTATTACATGCAACATAAAACCTAATCTAAATGGAACTCGTCTGGTTCCCCCGTGTCGATGTCCGTCGGCCGACTATGCTCCCGAGAGTGTTGATCCGGTCGCCGGCAAGGTAGAGTAGGGCATGGGACACGAGACTTCTCACGGGACTCAACGTGTCGTTGTCTCCCATACCCTACCCTTCCTCGTCGGAGCCCGGAACCCAGACGGTGCCGGTGGACGTCAGATCGATGATGGATCCGTCGTGGAATGAGTCGATGACATGCATCACAATGCGGTTGTGGCGCTTAGACCGGTTCACCATATGGGGCGCCGGAGAATGACATTCCGCCTCGCCAACGTGCACCGCTGTGAGTGTTGCCACTCCCTCCCGTGGCCGATGCCTCTCTCGGCGGGCGTGTCGCACCATGTTTTCATCGGACGGTGCTCATGGCGTGTCTCTCTACTAGAGTGCCCACGGAATGCTTGCGCATCTAGCACCGCCTTTGGACGCCAGATGGATCGCGCTACCTCTGGTGAGGCAGCAACGACAAACCCGCTAGATCCATGCTCCATTTTGGCATGCGCAACGGATTCCCGACGGAAGAAGTCTACACGTTGTCGTCCACCAGCCTCCTCTTGGGAGCGTCGGAGCGCAAGACACACGACCATCTCCTCCTCGGGATGAGCTTGGAATCGACGGGTCTAGAGGTAAAGGACACGGAGCTGCTGCCCCCCATGGCAGAGACAGATGGAGCTCGCCGGAGGTGAGCTTGGCTGGCGGAGAGGAGTGGAGTGAGGTGACTAGGGTTTGGTCCGGCGAGAGGATGAAGGTAATATATGTGGGGTCAGGTGGGCTAGCATAGGTCGGGTCCGACATGGCATACACGCCTAGGTGCCCCCATATCTGCCTCATATTTGGGTTGGATATGGGTGATGGCATTCATCCTGGGTGTTTGAGGCCCTATAAAGGTCCCCCGTTGGGTCGAAATTTCGTGATAGGTCAGTGATTGGGCGGCCCTCCTGGGCGTATGATGCGGGTTTGGGTCGCCCGGCCGTAGACGCTCTAAATGGCCATCCCTCTATCCTGCAGCATGTGCGGGCTACATAATGTATAGAGAAAAAAAGAGTGAATGTATGATTTGAGAGATTGTAGATCCAAGAAGAAGTATAACTTACGATCTCCTCATCTGCCACGGGTATACCTGGCCATCCACTGGGCCGGGCCTAACCAAGCCCGAGCTCAGCCTGGCCTGGCCCGGCCATCTGGCCAGGTTTTTAGGCCCGAGCCCGGCCCATCACTAATAAAGTGCGTCGGGCCTCAGGGTTTGGGCCGGACCTCTTCGTTAAAGTGCAAAAATGATGGGCCCAAGCCTGGTCCGGCCCGGCCGTCGGCCTCAAAATCTAGGCCCGAGCTTGGCCCATGGGCAAGGTCGGGCAGGGCCGGGTGAGGCATTTTCGGCCTGGGTCGGGCCGGGCCGACCGGGCCGGGCTTCCCATGGCCAAATCTAGCCATGGGCAGTGGCCACCTTGCCTCCAATTGACTAACCGCGTGACAAAACTTAATGACGCTGGTGTGGATAGCATACCATCGATACGATAATGATCTCATATTGTGTTGTTGCATGATGTGAATGTTGTAGGGTGCAATGTGCTTTCGTGCATGAAACGATTCATGCACTTGACGCCAGAAGGTCCCCCTCAGCTCGCCTACTAAGTCGTTCGTACGGTCGGCCATGCATTGCACAACAACTCATCCTTCATGGCCAGGCACCAACTCATCCTTCGTACTCTAAATGAACAACATGGCATCCGAAATTAAGTTAAATGGAATTTCACCAAACACCTGTCACGCATGGTGATACCTCTGCAACGTATCGATAATTTATGTAGTATTCATGCCATATTCACCTATGCTTACAATACTTCTATATGGTATTGATGCACTTTATATGATATATTTAGAACTAACCCAGATTAGCTGTGTTTTCAGCAGAACTACCGTTGTGTTGTTTTTGTGCAGAAAATGAAAGTTCTCGGAATCTCCCAGTTTTTTTCTTTTTTCTGGAGGAAATAAGCAACATTGGAGCCCCCCTAGCGGCGCCCCCCCTAGTGGCGCGCCCTGATATGTGGTGAGCCCCTTGTGGCTCCGTTTGGCATGATTCCAACGCTGAAAAATCCTATAAATCCCATAAACCCCAGAAATAAAGAGAGACTCCTTGTTCCACTGCCGCAATTCTCCGTGTCGAAGAAAACCCAATCTGGAGGCGTTCCAGTAACCTACAGGAGAGGGTAAATCATCTCTAGTGGCCATATTCATCATCCTGGCGGAGACCATGACGAGGAGGTGGTAGTTCACCCTCGGGGCTATCGGTTTGTACCAGTAGCTATGTGATCAATCTCTCTCTCCTTTTCTCTCTCTCTCTATCTCTCTCGTGTTCTTGAGATGGCATGATCATGATGTATCAGGGGTTTGTTAATATAGTTGGATCATACGAGGTATTTCCCTTGAATCTTTCCCTTTGAGATCTCGCTATGTTGGATTGAATATTAGATTTGAGAACACTTGATGTACATATTGCATGCGATACCCGTAATGACATTGGGGTATTCTATTGATTCAGTTGATATATGTTAAGGCATAAACTTGCGCATTTGGGTGACCCTAGAAATCTATGCATAGCGGTTGATTGCACATTTTCATACCACGTTCTCCGATAGAAATATAGGGGTGCTCCTTGAAGTTCTTTATGTTGGATTGAATATGATAGTTCTGAAATTATTTGATATATGTCGCATAATTTACCCTTGGATACTTGAGGTGACGTTGGAGTATCTAGGTGACATTAGGGTTGATTGATATGTATCATTGGTGTTATTCTAGTGGGAACTTTAGGGCTGTTTATGACACTTATAGGAATAGCCCAATAGATTGATCCGAAAGAATAACTTTGAGGTGGTTCTACTACCTACATCAATTTCATCTGATTGTTCTACGCTAGAAAGGAACTTTGGAGTGATTCTTTGTTGCTCGTTGAGGGATGATCATATGATTCAACTATGTTAGCATTGTTGGCATATATCACTAGCGAAAATATGAACCCTAACCCTTATTTCCAAGCATTTATACAATGTTTTGCTCGCTATTTTACTCTTGTTGTCTTGCTGTTTTTATATTTTGAGATTACAAAAACCTATATCTACCATCCATTGTACTTGTATTACCATCTCTTCACCGAACTAGTGCACCTATACAATTTTGCCATTTTATTGTGTGTGTTCGGGAAACAAGAGATTGCTTGTATTTGATTGTAGGGTTGTTTGAGAGAGACCATCTTCATCCTACACCTCCCACAGAATTATAAACCTTAGGTCACCCACTTAAGGGGAAATTGCAATTGTCCTTCAAAACTCGGTGCTTGGAAGCCCAAGATAGTCTACAACAATAAAGTTGCATAGTAGACATCACATGGTGTCCACCATGGATGGTGTCCACAAGAGGGTAGAGTGTACCTGGGTACGAGCTGCTCCCGAGTGGAAATCGCCGCCCTAAAGGCAAGAAGACATGTCGATGTTGGTTGCGGACGTGTGACAATCCTTTTGTGGCGGCCAGACAGGTTCATCGGCGGCGGTGGAGGTTGATGGTGTGGATGCAAAGCAATGGGGAGAAGGGGCATAGTGGAAGGAAATGGGACCCAGTGGAGTGATTGGGTGGGCCGATGTGTCGTAGTGTAGAGGAATGTTGCATGTCAAACAAAAAACATTCCTACACGCGCAAGATCTATTCATGGTGATGAGCATCTACGAAAGGGAAGTGGATCTACGTACTCTTGTAGATCGCTAAGCGGGAAGCGTTAAGAAACACAGTTGATGTAGTCGAACGTCTTCGCGATCCAAATCGCAAGCCATCCCACGACCCATCACGATCTGTCCCGCGATACAATCACGATCCGTTCCGCGATCCAATCACGGTCCTTCCGATTTAGCGCCGAATGGATGGCACCTCCGCGTTCAGCATAGTTATAGCTCGATAACGATCTCCACCTTCTTGATCCAGCAAGAGGGGGGGGAGAGGTAGATGAGTTCTCCGGTAGCGCGACGGTGCGTCGGCGATGGTGGTTGAGCAGATCGGGCAGGGCTTCGCCAAGAACTACGGAATCAATCTAGAGGAGAAACAAATCTAGAGGGGGAGACGGTAGCTCATGGCAATTAGCGTTAGGGGCTGCGCCCAAAATCCCTCAATATATATAGGAGGAAGGGGAGAGGAGGAAACCTTGGCCCATACTCCAAGTATGTTCGACCGAACCAAACAAGGGAGGAATCCACCTCCCATAAGGGAGGTGGAATCTGTTGGGGAACGTTGCATGGGAAACAAAAATTTCCCTATGCACACGCAGATCTATCCATGGTGATGAGCATCTACGAGAGGGAGAGTGGATCTATGTACCCTTGGAGTTGAACGTCTTTGCGATGCAAATCGCCGAGCGTCCCGCGATCCAATCACGGTCCGTCCCGATCAAGCACCGAACGGACGGCACCTCCGCGTTCAGCACACGTATAGCTTGATGACGATCCCCGCCTTCTTGCATGACGGCGCTCCAGCGATGGTGGTGGAGCTATTCCGGCAGGGTTTCGCCTAAGCACCGCAGAAATCCGATCTAGAGGAGAAACTATGCACTGGAGGAACGGGTAGCACATGGCTGAAAATCTTGTGCCAAAACCCTTAAAACCTCTAGTATATATAGGAGGAGAGGAGGAGGAGCTTTGTACCTCAAGGAGCCAGCCCTAGGCTTTGGCTGAACCAATAGGGAGGAGTCCTCCTCCTTCACTCCTAGTAGTATTAGGACTCCTTTCTTATCTTAGCCCTTTTGTCTTTTTCCACCTTTTTCCTTTTGGGCTTTTCTTCCCAGCCGCATGGGCCTTGTGTGGGACTTCCACCAGACCACTAAGGGCTGGTATTCATCCGCCCACAGCCCATGTAGCCTCTTGGGTCGAAATACCGCTCCCGATGGTCTCCCGGTACACTACCGGCACTCTCGATACACTACCGATTAGCCCGAAACTTTGCCGACGACCAAAATAGGACTTCCTATATATCAATGTTTACCTCCGAACCGTTCCGGAGCTCCTCGTGACGTCCGGGATCTCATCCGGGACTCCGAACAACCTTCAGCCACCACCATACATAACTCTATACTACCGAAAAGTGCAGACCCTGCGGGTTCGAGAACTATGTAGAAATGACCGAGACACCTCTATTGTCAATAATCTATAGCGGGACCTCGATGTCCATATTGGTTCCTACATATTCTACGAAGATCTTTATCGGTCGAACCTCTATGTCAAGGATTCAGTTAATCCCGTATGATGTTCCCTTAGTTCTTTGGCATGTTACTTGCCCGAGATTCGATCGTCGGTATCTCCATACCTAGTTCAATCTCGTTATCGGCAAGTCTCTTTACTCGTTCCGTAATACAAGATCAGGTGACTAACACTTAGTCACATTTCTTGCAAGGCTTATTGTGATGTTGTATTACCGAGTGGGCCCTGAGATACCTCTCCGTCACATGGAGTAACAAATCCTAGTTTTGATCCATGCCAACTCAACAGACACCCTCAGAGATACCTGTAGAGCACCTTTATAGTCACCCAGTTACGTTGCGACGTTTGATAGACACAAGGCACTCCTCCGGTGTCTTTGATCAACGAGCTAGTTCACTAGAGGCATACTAGGGACATAGTGTGGTCTATTTACCCACACATGTAATGTGTTTCCAACCAATACAATTATAGCATGGATAATAAACGATTATCATGAACAAGGAAATATAATAATATACACTTTATTTATTGCCTCTAGGGCATATTTCCAACAAAATCCTATTAGGACTCCATCCTAATTTGGATTTTCCTTCCCCTTTTTGGGTTTTTTCCTTTCCCACTCTTTCCTAGCCCCATGGGCCTTGTAGGTCTGGTTTTCCTAGACCACTAAGGTCTGGTGCAACACCCCTCAGCCCCATGTGGCCTCCTGGCATGGGTGGACCCTCCCGATGGCCCTCCGACACTCCCTCTACGCTACCGAAAATACCCAAAACTTTTTCGGTGGCCTAAAAGGGACTTCCTATATATCAATCTTTACGTCCGGACCATTTCGGAGCTCCTCGTGACATTCGGGATCTCATTTGAAACTACGAACAACCTTCGGTCACCAACATACATAACTCAACTATACCGAAACGTCACCGAACCTTAAGTGTGCAGACCCCGTGGGTTCGAGAACTATGCGGACATGACCAAGACACCTCTACGGCCAATAAACAATAGCAGGACCTGGATGCCCATATTGGTTCCTACATATTCTACAAAGATCTTTATCGGTCGAACCTCTATGTGAAGTATTCAGTTAATCCCCGATGATGTTCCCTTTGTTCTTCGGTATGTTACTTGCTCGAGATTCGATCGTCGGTATCTCTATACCTAGTTCAATCTCATTACCGGCAAGTCTCTTTAATCCTTCCGTTCTACCAGATCCTATGGCTAACACTTAGTCACATTGATTGCAAGGCTTATTGTGATGTTGTATTACCGAGTGGGCCCTGAGATACCTTTTCGTCACACGGAGTAACAAATCCCAGTCTTGATCCATGCCAACCAACATACACACTCAAAGATACGTGTAGAGCACCTTTATAGTCACCCAGTCACATTACAACGTTTGATACACACAAGGTACTCTTCCGGTGTTAGTGAGTTGCATGATCTCATGGTCACAGGAACAAATAATTGACATGCATAAAACTATAGCACTAAACTGACACCATCATATGCTATGTTTATAATTTGGGTCTTGTCCATCACATCATTCCCCAAATCGTGTGATCCTGTTATCAAATGACATCTCACGTCTATGGCTAGGAAACCTCACTAGTAGAAAACCTGGCTTTTGTCATAGCTCGATCTATACATTAGTCCTGGTTGCATTACGAACTGGGACTAATGTGAGCATTAGTCCCGGTTCAAGCAGCTAGGGCGCCGGTCGGGCATGAGTCCCGGTTCAAATTGGGACCTTTAGTCCCGGTTGGAGACACCAACCGGGAGTAAAGCCCCAACCCCTTTAGTCTCGGTTGGTATCTCCAACCGGGACTAAAGGGTGTCGGCCCCCTTAAAGGGTATCGTCCCCTTTAGTCCCGGTTGGAGACTAGACCTTTAGTACCGGGACTAAAGGCTAGACGTTTAGTCCCGGTTGGAGATACAAACCGGGACTAAAGGGTTTTGAAAGTTCCCTTTTCATTTTTTCTATTTGTTTTCTGGTTTTAGTTTCTGTTTTAAATTGCTTATATCTTTTAGGATATTGATGTTTTTGAGTGATTCTTTTTGCATTAGATTCAAAATTTTGTCTACTTTTTGTTTGTGCAATTATTTTCAAATTTGAATGATTTAAATTTGATTTTTTTCAAATTTCCTTCAAACCCTAGATTCTGAATAACTTGAATTTAAAAATTATTTTTAATTTAATTTTTTTTTCTCATAGGCACATGTTAGATGGTGCATGTTGAACGCTCAAAAAGTCTGGAGTTGAAATAAGTTTAAAAAAATGAAATGCCTTTGTCACAGATGAGTTTTCGTCTGAAACCCAGATACTTCGAAAGAGATTGTCCAGTTTGTACACAAAGTGCATCCAGCTTTTTCCATAACCATCTCAACTTTTTAGCACATGCTATGTGGGTGAAATGATGATACCATGCCAAGTTCCAACATTTTCAGTGTTCATTTGTAGGGTTTTCCATATTTGGGGTCATTTAGCTAAAAAAATCAATAAATGCATGAAAAATAGCGAATGAAGTGGGAAAGGGTTGAAAATTAATGATGTGGCTTTGAATGGTGCATGTTGAACACACAAACAGCCTGGAGTTTAAATAAGTTTTGAAAAATGAAATGCCTCTGTAACACATGAGTTTTCGTTTGAAACCTAGATACTTTGAAAGAGATTGTCCAGTTTGTACACCAAGTGCACCCAGCTTTTGTCGTAACCATCTCAACTTTTTAGCACATGCTATGTGGGTGAAATGAAGATACCATGCCAAGTTTCAACCTTTTCAGTGTTCATTTGTAGTGTTTTTCAATTTCGGGGTCATTCAACTAAAATAATCAATAAATGCATGAAAATAGCGAATGAAGTGAGAAAGGGTTGAAAATTGATGATGTGGCTTTGAATGGTGCATGTTGAATGCACAAAAAGTCTGGAGGTTAAATAAGTTTAAAAAAATGACATGCCTTTGTCATAGATGATTTTTCGTTCGAAACCCTAATACTTCGAAAGGGATTGTCCTGTTTGTACACGAAGTGCATCTAGTTTTTACTGTAACCCTCTCAACTTTTTAGCAAATGCTGTGTGGGGTGAAATGATGATACCATGCCAAGTTCCAACCTTTTCAGAGTTCATTTGTAGTGCTTTTCAATTTCAGGTTAAAAATTGATGATGTGGGTTTGGATGGGAAATAGCGAATGAAGTGGGAAAGGGTTAAAGATTGATGATGTGGGTTTGGATGGTGCATGTTGAACACACAAGAAGTCTGTAGTTGAAACAAGTTTTTAAAAAGAGTTATGAAAAAGTAAAACGGCTATAACTTTTGCATACGATGTCGAAAAAAGTGTTATGAAAAATTAATTTAATTTTAAAAACTAAATGATATCATATTTAGATTCCTCATATTGTTCTGATAATAATGGATATATTATTTGTTGAATTTCTATTTATAGATTTAAAGGTATTAATTATGCCATGCTAAATTAATAAATGGGAAAAAATGAATAAAATAATATTACTACTTATTGTTTTTCATTGAAATTCAATATTATTATTAATCATTTATTTTTGTTTATTTTAATAATTGTTTGGAATTCAAAAAATTAAATCATGTGACATCAAGACATAAGGGTTAATAGGATTGATAGCTTACTATTGTTAAGAAAACAACAAGTGCAGACTTGGAAACTAAGGGTGATAGAACTCGAGAGTTAAGCCTGCTAGGGTTTGAGCAGTGAGAGGATGGGTGACCGGCCGGGAAGTTAGACGATTTGGAATGAGGGGTGATTAGAGATAAAATTGTCAAATAATTCAAGAGTAGTGAGGACTAAAGGCCCTTACGAACCGGGACTAAAGGCCCGTTTTCTACTAGTGCCTTGACCATCTTTTATCAACAAGCTAGTCTACTAGAGGCATACCAGGGACACAGTGTTGTCTATATACCCACACGTGTATTTAGTTTCCAATCATTACAATTATAGAATGGCTAATAAACGATTATCATGAACAAGGAAATATGATAATCACAAATTTATTATTTCCTCAAGGGCATATTTCCAACGGTCTCCCACTTGCACTAGAGTTAATAATCTAGCTGACATCACTATGTGATTTGTTATGAATCTCACACCCAATGACCTCTGGGGTTCGAGCATGTTTTGCATGTGAAAGAGGTTTTAGTCAACGGGTGTGCGACATTCAGATCCGTGTGTACTTTGCAAATCTATATGGCATACTATAGACACTGCTACCACGATCCACTTGGAGCTATCCAAATGGCTACTCCACTATATGTATCCGGATTGCTACTAAGAGTCATGCGGATTGGTGTTAAAGCTTGCATCGACGTAAACCTTTACGAGGAACTCTTTATCACGTCCGTAACCGAGAAATATTTCCTTAGTCCTCTAGTTATTAAGGATAACTTTGACCGCTGTACAGTGATCCACTCCTGGACCACTCTTGTACCCCTTGACAGGTTCATGGAAAGGCACACATAGGTGCGGTACACAGCATGGCATACTATATAGATCCTATGGCTAAGGCATACGAGACGACCTTCCTCCTTTCTCTTTCTTTTGCCGTGGTCAAGCTTTGAGTCTTACTCAACTTCACGCCTTAAAATCAGGCAAGAACTCCTTATTTGACTGATCCATTTTGAACTCTTTCAAAATTTTGTCAAGGTATGTACTCGTTGAAAGTATCATCAAGCGTCTTGATGTATCTCTATAGATCTCGATGCCCAACAATTAAGTAGCTTTATCCAGGTCTTCCTTTGAAAAACGCCTTTGAAACAACCCTTTATGCTTTCCAGAAATTCTACATCATTTCCGATCAACAATATGTCATGCACAAATACTTATCATAAATTCTATAGTTCTCCCACTCACTTTCTTGTAAATACAAGTTTCTCATAAACTTTGTACAAATTCAAAAACTTTGATCACCTCATCAAAGCTTATATTCCAACTCCGAGATGCTTGCTCCAGCCCATAGAAGGATTGCTGGAGCTTGCACACCTTTTAGCATCCTTAGGAGTGACAAAACTTTCTGGTTGTATCACATACAACCTTGCCTCATGGAAACAGTTAAGGAAACTATGTTTTGACATCCATATGCCAAGTTTCATAACCGAAAAATGCAGCAACTGCTAACATAATTCCAACGGACTTTTAGCAGCACTACGGGTGAGAAAGCCTCATCATAGTCAATGCCTTGAACTTGGCAAAAACTTCTTTGCGACAAGTAGAGCTTTATAAATGGTGACATTCACCATCAACGGTTGTCTTCATCTCGAAGGTCCATTTGTACTCAACGACGTGTCATCCAAGGGCAAGTCTACCAAAGTCCATACTTGGTTTTGATACATGGATCCTTTCTCAGATTTCATGGCCTCCAACCATTTGTTGGTATCCGAACCCATCATCGCTTCTCGATAGTTCGTAGGTTCATCGTTGTCCAACAACATGACCTCTAAGACAGGGCTGCCGTACCACTCAGGAGTAGTACGCGTCCTTGTTGACCTATGAGGTTCGATAGTAACTTGATCCGAAGCTTCATGATCATCATTATTTACTTCCTCTTCACTGACGTAGGCTCCACAGAAATATCTTTCTCCTCTCTGGTTGAAACAAAGGTTTAACAACCTCATCAAGTTCTATCTTCCTCTCACTCAACTCTTTCGAGAGAATCTCTTTCTCAAGAAAAGACCCGTTTCAGCAACAAACATTTTGTGCTTGGATTTAAGATATAAGGTTCACCCAACTGTTTACTTTAGGGTATTCTATGAAGCTGCATTTGTCCGCTTGGGGTTCAAGCTCA
Organism: Hordeum marinum; assembly: GCA_022496015.1. Lineage (NCBI taxonomy): Eukaryota > Viridiplantae > Streptophyta > Magnoliopsida > Poales > Poaceae > Hordeum > Hordeum marinum. The sequence goes on from CM039678.1 coordinate 562,854,924, forward strand.
TTAGGTGAAAACACTTTTTCACATAAGTGTCGCAGCCCCAAACATTAAGAAATGACAGCTCATGGTTCTGCCAAACCAATATTCATACGGTGTCATCTCAATGGACATAGATGGTGCCCCTTTTAAAGTGAATGTAGTTGTCTATAATGTGTAACCCCAAAACGATAGTGGCAAACCCATAAGAGACATCAAATTTCGCACCATATCCAATAGAGCACGACTACGAGGTTTGGACACACCATCACACTATGGTGTTCCATGTGGCGTGAGTTGTGAAACAACTTCCACTTTGTAATAAGTTGTACACCAAACTCAGAACTCAGATATTCACCTCCACGATCATATCGTAGACATTTTATCTTCTAGTCACGATGATCTGAAACTTCACTTTGATTTTGTTTGAACTTTTTGAATGATTCAGACTTGTGTTCACTAAGTAAATATACACAATATCTACTCAAATCATCAGTGAAGGTAGAAAAACAACGATATCCACCGCACGCTACAACACTCATTGGACCTCATACATCAACATGTATCATTTCCAATAAGTCACTTTCCCGTGCCATCGAACCGGAAAACGGGGTTTTTGTCATCTTGCCCAGGAGTCATGGTCCGCATGTCTCAACCGAAAAATGCAATGAGTCCAAAGATCCATCAGCATGGAGTTTCCTCATGCGCTTTACACCAATATGACATTTAGCGGCAGTGCCCCAAATATCTGGTACTATCATTATTAACTTTGTATATTTTTGTCATCTATGTTATGAACATGTGTATTACTACGATCAAGATTCAACAAACCATTCTCATTGGGTGCATGACCGTTGAAGGTTTTATTCATGTAAACAGAATAACCATTATTCTCACACTTAAATGAAGTCGCAATAAACAAGATCTAATCATGTTCATGCTCAACGTAAACACCAAATAACATTTATTTAGGTTCATCACTAATCCTGAAGGTAGAGACAACATGCGATGGTGATCACATCAACCTTTGAAACACTTCCAACACTCATCTTCACCTCACCCTTTGCTAGCCTCCGTTTATTCGATAGCTTTTATTTAGAGTTACTAACATTTAGCAACCGAACCGGTATCTAATACCCAGGTCCTACTAGGATTAATAGCAAGGTACACATCAATAACATGTATATCAAATATACGTCTTTTGATGTTGCCAGCCTTCTTATCTACCAAGTATCTAGAGTCGTTCCGCTTCCGCGACCGTTCTCCTCATAATAGAAGCACTTAGTCTCCAGTTTGGGTTCAACCTTGGGTTTCTTCATTGGAGCAACAACTAGCTTGCCATCCATGAAGTTTCCCTTCTTGCCCTTGCCCTTTGTGAAACTAGTGGTTTTAGTAACCATTAACACTGGATCATCCTTCTTGATTTCTACCTTCGTGGTGTCAAACATCGCAAATAGCTCAGGGATCATCTTTTCGATCCTGGTTTGTTTATAGTTCATCATGAAGCCCTAGTAGCCTTGTGGCAGTGAATTGGAGAACTATATTAATCACTATGTTATCTAGAAGATTAACTCCCAGTCGATTCAAGTGAGTGTAGCACCCAAACAATCTGAGCACGTGTTCACTGATTGAGCTATTCTCCTTCATCTTGGAGGCAAAGAATCTTGTTGGAGGTCTCATACCTCTCAACACTGGCACGAGCCTGAGATCCAAATTTCAGCTCTTACAACATCTCATATGTTCTGTGACGTTCAAAATGTTTTGGAACCTCAATTCTAAGCCGTAATGCATCACACACTGAAATAGCAAGTAGTCGTCAGAACGTGCCTGTCAGATGTTCACAACATCCATAGACGACACTTGAGGGGGTGGTGCACAGAGCGGTGCATCAAGGACATAAGCCTTCTGTGCAGCAAATGAGGACAATCCTCTGATCACGGACCTATGCATAATTGCTATCATTTTATTTCAACTCTATTTTATCTAGGAATGTATTTAAAAACATGGGAGCTACATCGCGATCTATCTACAACATAATTTGCAAAGACACTTTGACTATGTTCATGATAATGAGTTCAATTAATCATATTACCTAAGAACTCCCACTCAAATTGACATCCCTCCGGTCATTCGAGTGATACATGATCCAAGTTCACCAACTCAAGTCCGATCATCACGTGAGTTGAGGTGGTTGCAATGGTGAACATCATCATGTTGATTATATGTACTATATGACTCATGTTCAACCTTTTAGTCTCTTGTGTTGCGAGGCCATGTCTGTACATGCTAGGATCGTAAAGTTTAACCCGAGTGTTCTACACGTGCAACACTGGCTTGCACCCGTTGTATGTGAATGTAGAGTCTATCACACCCGATCATCACGCAGTATCTCGACATGACGAATTTTCGCAACGGCGCACACTCGGGGAGAACACAATTTATCTAGAAATTTAAGTGAGGGATCATCTTATAATGCTACCATCGTCCTAAGCAAAACAAGATGCATAAAAGGATTAACATCACATGCAAATCATAAGTTACATGATATGGCCATGAACTTGTGCTTTTGATCTCCAGAGAGGCAGATAATGCCCATATGTACATGTGAAGTGAAAGTATTACCTGAGGGGGTTGATGCAGAAGAGGGCTCTGATGGTGTTGCAAGGGTTGTTTCTGTTGTTTGGAATTCAATAGAATTAAATGATCCAACTGATTTAGTCATTGCACCAATGGATGACACTGAGATGGGCAAAAAATTTGGCATTCCAGTAGCTATTGAAGATAACGAGGAGAAGGATGGTGAATCTAGTATGCCTATTGATACTGATGCTACCAGAGATAGAACTGAAGATGTGGATGGACAACTGATGGAAGATGCTGCAGATGATGTAGATGATGCACATGATGATGAGTTGGTAAATATATATGACAAGGAAAACCCTATTATTGCAGTGGGAGAGTTGTTCCCAAACATGGATGAGTTTAGGATGTATTTCAAGACTTATGCAGTCAAACATGAGTTTGATGCCAAGACTAAATGGACTGATAGAAAAAAGTGTTATGCAAGTTGTAGAGGTTTTGATCGAAGTGTCAAGCCTTGCAAGTGGTACATATCTGCTAGACACCAACCTGATGGAAGTACCATTAGGGTGAATCAAATCCCACACCCACATACTTGTATTACAAGTTCACATAGAGTATCAACCATGACATCACAACTTTGGATTGCAGAAAAAATCACTCTTATTTTAGCCAAGAAACCAAACACTACTGCAAAGAAACTTAAATTAGACTTGGAAAAGCAATACCCCATTAAGGTGAAGTATAACACGGTGTGGAAGGCAAAACAAAGGGCAATGAAACAATTATATGGTGACTGGGCAAATACTTTTAGGATGGTTTATAATTTCAATGGAGAGGTGGACAAGAGGTCACCTGGCAGTGTTGTGGAGATAGATACCGAGGTAACAGAGGATGGAAGAGTCTTCTCTAAGTTTTTTATGGCTTTAAAACCTTGCATTGATGGCTTCACGGCAGGGTGTCGTCCATATTTGAGCATAGACTCTTCATTTTTGACTGGCAAGTGGAATGGTCATTTGGCAGCTTGCAATGCTTTGCATGGACACAACTGGATGTTCCCTGTTGCTATTGGCTTGTTTCAGTCATAGACATAGGTCTCGTGGACATGGTTCATGATGCAGTTGAAAAGATGCATAGGTCCAGTGTCACCTTTGGCAGTCCACACAGATGCACGCAAAAGGTTAGAAAACGCAGTGAAGAATGTTTGCCCTCATTGTGAGCAGAGGGAGTGCTTCGGCCATATGTGGATGAATTTGATCAAAAAATTCAGAGGTGAAGAATTTGGTCGCATGTGGCCAGCAGCAAGATCTTACACTAAACAGACACATTCATATCATCTTGGTAAGATAATGAGAGCATGCCCCGAGTTTTGTCCATGGGTGAACACCTCCCATTCTCTATTATGGTATAGGTCAGGATTTAACACTGCCATCAAGTGTGATCATATCAACAACAACTTGGCAAAAAGTTTTAATAACAAGGTGAAGAAGTTAAAAAATTTGCCTGTGCATGACATGGTTGACGAAATCAGGATCATGATCATGCGCTTGTGGGAATTGAGAAGAAGGATTGGGGATTGTCTACAAGGGGATAAGCTTCCTGTGGTGGTACAACAGGTGTTCAACAGGAGCAGAAATCTTACACATTTATCCATTGAAAAATCTTCTATTTGGGGTGCTGAAGTTAGAGATACCAAAACTGGTATAAAGGCATGTTGTTAACACTGAAATGCATGATTGCACCTGTTTGGAGTGGCAACACACTAGGAAACCATGTGATCATGCCGTACTTTTCTTGGCCTCCCGACGGAAGATAAACATGCACCCATATTTGCACGAATATTACTCAGTAGCGAGATTCAAGGCTGCATATGCAACTCCAATTCCAGAACTTAGAGAATAGTCTCAGTGGCCTGAAGTGGAAATTCAATTTTCCATGTGTCATCCCCTAACAAAAAGAATGGCTGGCAGGCCTAAAGAGAGTATATTCAAGGCATGGTTTGAGAAAGGTGGGAGTAGTAAAAAGGGCAAGGGAAAGAAGGATGGAAAGCCAAAAAGGCCCCAAAAGGTAACAAAAATAGATGCAAGCCGTGCCAGGAACTTGGGCACGGAAAAGGATCTCCAAAATGTCGTTAGATTCCTGAAAGGCCAAAGTATGTTTATGTTAGTTTGTTTTTTATCTGGATGTAGTTTATGTTAGGTACTAGCCAAATTAGAAGCTTTGTTTTCCAAGAGGAAGGTTGGAGGTCAACACCTTGTTGTTGAAGAATGTTGGGAAATCAAAAAGGCAAGAATCAATGGTTGTAGAAAAAAGAGAAGTTTTGGTGAAAGTGTGCAAGATGAGCCAAACTTGGATGATGTTGTGGTGCAAGCTGAGACAAACTTGGATGATGTTGTGATGCAAGATGAGCCAAACTTGGATGATGTTGTGGTGCAAGCTGAGCCAAACTTGGATGATGTTGTGGTGCAAGATGAGCCAAACTTGGATGATGTTGTGGTGCAAGCTGAATAAACTTTGATTATGTTGTGGTGCACGATGAGCAAATTTTGGATGATGTTGTGGTGCAAGCTGAGCCAAACTTGGATGATGTTGTGGTGCAAGATGAGAAAATTTTGGATGATATTGTCGTTGGGGAACGTCGCATGGGAAACAAAAAATTTCCTACGTTCATGCAAGACCTATCCATGTGATGAGCATGTACGAGAGGGAGAGTGGATCTACATACCCTTGTATATCGCTAAGCGGGAAGCGTTAAGAAACGCGGTTGGTGTAATCGAACGTCTTCGCGATCCAAATCGCCGAGCGTCCCGCGATCTCATCACGATCCGTCCCGCGATCCAATCACGATCCGTCCCGCGAACTCATCACGATCCATCCCGCGAACTCATCACGATCCGTCCCGCGAACTCATCATGATCCGTCCCGCGAACTCATCATGATGCATCTCGCGATCTTGATCAGAGTCCTTCCGATCTAGCGCTGAACGGACGGCACCTTCGCGTTCAGCACAGGTACGGCTTGATGACGATCTCCGCTGCCTTGATCCATCATGAGGTAGCGGAGAGGAAGACGAGTTCTCCGCAGCGTGACGGCGCTATGGCGATGGTGGTGGAGCTATTCCGACAGGGCTTCGCCTAAGCACTTCGGAAATCCGATCTAGAGGAGAAACTATGCACTGGAGGAACGGGAAGCACGTGCCTGAAAATTCTTTGCCAAAACCCTAAAGTCCTCTAGTATATATAGGAGCAGAGAAGGAGGAGGCTTGGCTCCCAAGGAGCCAGCCCTTGGATCGGCCAAACCAAGTGGGAGAGGAGGAATCCTCCTTCAATCCTAGTAGGACTAGGATTCCTCCCTATTTTGCCTTTTTCCACCTTTTTCCTTTTGGGATTTTTCTTCCCAGCCGCATGGGCCCTTTGTGGGACTTCCTCCAGCCCACCAAGTGCTGGTATTCATCCTCCCACATCCCATGTAGCCTCTTGGGTCGAAATACCCTTCCCGATGGTCTCCCGGTACACTACCGGCACTCCCGGTACACTACCGATGAGCCCGAAACTTTTCCGGCGACCAAAACAGGACTTCCTATATATCAATCTTTACCTCCGGACCATTCCGGAGCTCCTCATGATGTCCTGGATCTCATCCGGGACTCCGTACAACCTTCGGTCACCACCATACATAACTCTATACTACCAAAACGTCACCAAACCTTAAGTGTGCAGACCCTGTGGGTCCGAGAACTATGTAGACATGACCGAGACACCTCTACGGTCAATAACCAATAGTGGGACGTGGATGCCCGTATTGCTTCCTACATATTCTACGAAGATCTTTATCGGTCGAACCTCTATGTCAAGGATTCAGTTAATCCCGTATGATGTTCCCTTTGTTCTTCGGTATGTTACTTGCCCGAGATTCGATCGTCGGTATCTCCATACCTAGTTCAACCTCGTTACCGGCAAGTCTCTTTACTCGTTCCGTAATACAAGATCCCCTGACTAACACTTAGTCACATTGCTTGCAAGGCTTGTTGTGATGTTGTATTACCGAGTGAGCCCTGAGATACCTCTCCGTCACACGGAGTAACAAATCCCAGTCTTGATCCATGCCAACCCAACATACACCCTCGGAGATACCTGTAGAGTACCATTATAGTCTCGCAGTTACGTTGCGACGTTTGATACACACAAGGCACTCCTCCGGTGTTAGTGAGTTGCATGATCTCATGGTCATAGGAACAGATACTTGACATGGAGAAAACAGTAGCATTAAACTCACATGATCATGTGCTACGTTTGTAGTTTGGGTCATGTCCATCACATCATTCTCCTAATGATGTGATCCCGTTATCAAATGACATCTCATGTCAATGGCTAGGAAACCTTAATCATCTTTGATCAACGAGCTAGTCTTTTAGAGGCATACTAGGGACATGGTTTTGTCTATGTATCCACACATGCATCTAAGTCTCCGATCAATACAATTATAGCATGGATAATAAACGATTATCATGAACATGGAAATATGATAATAACTAATTTCTTATTGCCTCTAGGGCATATTTCCAATAGTCACCCACTTGCACTAGAGTCAATAATCTAGTTCACATAACCATGTTATTCGCATTGTTATGAATCTAACATCCAATGAGTTCTGGGGCTCGATCATGCTTTGCATGTGAGAGAGGTCTTATAGTCAATGGGTCTGCCACATTCAGATCCGTGTGTGTTTTGCAAATCTCTATGTCAAATTGTAAACACTGCTACCACACTCCACTTGGTACTATTCCAAATGGCTGCTCCACTATACGTATCCAGATTGCTACTATGAGTCATCCGGATTGGGTTAAAGCAAGTATCGATGTAACTCTTTACAACGAACTCTTTATCACCTCCATAATCGAGAAACATATCCTTAGTCTTTTAGTCACTAAGGATAATATTGACCGCTGTCCAGTGATCAACTCCTGGATCACTCTTGTACCCCTTGACGGACTCATGGCAAGGCACACACACGTGCGGTACACAACATGGCATACTATACAGAGCCTATGGCTAAGGCATAGGCGATGACATTCGTCCTTTCTTTTTCTTCTACCGTGGTCAAGCTTTGAGTCTCACTCAACTTCACACCTTACAAAGCAGGCGAGAAAATGTCTCTCTGACTAATCCATTTTGAACTCTTTCAAAATGTTGTCAAGGTATGTACTCATTCAAAGTCTCATAAAGCATCTTTATCTATCTCTATAGATCTTGATGCTCAACAATTAGGTAGCTTCATCCAGGTCTTCCTTTGAAAACTCTTTTCAAACAACCGTTTATACTTTCTAGAAATTCTACATCATTTCCGATCAACAATATGTCAACCACACATGCTTACCAGAAACTCTATAGTGCTCCCACTCACTTTATTGTAAATACAAGTTTCTCATAAACTTTGTATCGACTCAAAAACTTTGATCACCTCATCAAAGTGTATATTCCAACTCCGAGATGCTTGCTTCAGTTTATAGAAGGATCACTGAAGCTTGCACACCATTTAGCATCCTTAGGACTGACAAAACCTTCTGGTTGTATCTCATACAACCATTCGTTAAGGAAGGAAATGATGTTTTGGCATCCATCTGCCAGATTTCATAATTGAAAAATGCAGCAACTGCTAACATAATTCTAACAGACTTTAGCATCGCTACGAGTGAGAAAGTCTCACTGCAGTCAACTCCTTGAACTTGCCGGAAACTTCTTTGCGACAAGTCGATTTTTATAAATGGTGACATTCACCATCAGCGTTTGTCTTCATTTTAACGATCCATTTGTACTCAATGACCTGCCATGCAACAAGCAAGTCTACCAAAGCCTATACTTGGTTTTCATATATGGATCCTTTCTCAGATTTCATGGCCTCTAACCATTTGTTGGAATCCGGGCCCATCATCGCTTCTTCACATCTCCTAGGTTCATTGTTGTCCACCAACATGACCTCCAAGTCAGGGTTGTCGTACCGCTCAGGAGCAGTACACATCCTTGTCGACCTACGAGGTTCGATAGTAACTTGATCCGAAGCTTCATGATCATCATCATTTACTTCGTCTTCAAGTAATGTAGCTTCCACAGAAACAACTTTCTGCGCTGCGCTACTCTGTGGTTGAAACAAAGGTTCAACAACCTCATCAAGTTCTATCTTCCTCTCACTCAATTCTTTCGAGAGGAACTTTTTCTTGGGAAAGGACCCGTTTTAGCAACAAACAGTTTATGCTTGGATTTGAGATAGAAGGTTCACCCAACTATTCTTAGGGTAATCTATGAAGATGCATTTGTCCGTTTTGGGTTCGAGCTCATTAGGTGAAAACATTTTTCCACACCAGGGTCGCAGCCCCAAATATTAAGAAATGACAGCTTAGGTTTCTATCAAACCATAATTCACACGGTGTCACCTCAAGGGATTTCGATGGTGCCCTATTTAAAGTGAATGTAGTTGTATCTAATGGATAACCCCAAAATTATAGTAGCAAAAATGATAAGAGACATCATATCCCACACCATATACAATAGAGCACGACTATGACGTTCGGACACACCATCACACTATGGTGTTCCAGGTGGCGTGAGTTGTGAAACGACTTTGACATTGTCTAAAGTTGTATGCCAAAGTCGTAACTCAGATATTCACCTCCACGATCATATCACAGACATTTTTATATTCTTGTCACGATGATCTTAAACTTCACTCTGAATTTTCTTGAACTTTTCAAACGATTCAGACTTGTGTTTGATTAAGTAAACATACACTATATCTACTCAAATCATTAGTGAAGGTAAGAAAATAACGATATCCACCGCACGCTACAAGACTCATTGGATTGCATAGATCAACATGTATCATTTCCAATAAATCACTTGCCCGCACCATTAAACCGAAAAACTGTGTCCTTAGTCATCTTGCCCAAGAGGCATGGTTCGCATGTCTCAACCGATTCAAAATCGAATGATTCCAAAGGTCCATCAGCATGGAGTTTCTTCATGCGCTTTATACCAACATGACATTTAGCGGCAATGCCACAAGTATGTGTTACTATCATTATTAACTTTGTATCTTTTGGCATCAATGTTATGAACATGTGTATTACTATGATCAAGATTCAACAAACCCTTCTCACTAGGTGCATTATCATTGAAGGTATTATTCATGTAAACAGAATAACCATTATTCTCTAACTTAAATGAATAACTGTGTTGCACTAAACACGATCTAATCATGTTCATGCTCAACGCAAAACACCAAATAACATTTATTTAGGTTCGTCACTAATCCCGAAGGTAGAGAGAGTGTGCGATGTTGATCACATCAACCTTGGAAACATTTCCAACACACGTCATCACCTCACCCTTAGCTAGTCTTCGTTTATTCAATATCTATTACTTCGAGTTACCAACATTAGCAACCGAACCGGTATCAAATACCCACGTGCTACTAGGAGTACTAGCAAGGTACACATCAATAACACGTATATCAAATATACTTCTATCGACGTTGCCAGCCTTCTTATCTACCAAGTATCTAGGGTTGTTCCACTTCAGCGACCGCTCTCCTCATAATCGAAGCACTTAGTCTCGGATTTGGTTCAACTTTGGGTTGCTTCACTGGAGCAACATCTGACTTGCTATCCATGAAGTTTCCCTCCTTGCTCTTGCCCTTCTCGAAACTAGTGGTTTGACTAACCATCAACACTTGATGCTCCTTCTTGATTTCTACCTTCGCGGTGTCAAACATCGCGAACAACTCAGGGATCATTATTTCTATCCCTAGCATTTTATAGTTCATCACCAAGTTCTAGTAGCTTAGTGATAGTGAGTTGGAGAACTATATCAATCACTATCTTATCAAGAAGATTAACTCCCACTCGATTCAAGCGATTGTAGAACCTAGACAATATGAGCACAGGCTCAACGATTGACCTATTCTCTTTCATCTTGCAGGAAAATAATCTTGTCGGAGATCCCACATATCGCAACACGGGCACGAGCTTGAGATTCTAAGTTCATCTCTTAGAACATCTCATATGTTCCATGACGTTCAAAAATGTTTCGGAGCCTCAATTCTGAGCCATAATGCATGACACACTAAACTATCAAGTAGTCATCATAACATGTCTGTCAGATGTTCATAACATCTATAGATGACGCTAGAGGGGTGGGTGCACCGAGCGATGACGCTAGAGCGGTGCATTAAGGACATAAGCCTTCTGTGCAGCAATGAGGACAATCCTCATATCACGGAGCCAGTCCGCAATATTGCTACCATCATCTTTCTACTCTATTTCTCTAGGAACATACAAAAAATGCAAGGGAGATACAACGTGAGCTAGTAATATACAACATAATTTTGCAGAGACACTACTGACTATGTTCATGATAATGAGTTCAATTAATCATATTACTTAAGAACTCCCACTCAAATTGACATCCCTCCAGTCATTCGAGTGATACATGATCCAAATTCACCAACTCAAGTCCGATCATCACGTGAGTTGAGGTGGTTTCAATGACGAACATCATCATGTTGATCAGATCTACTATATGACTCATGTTCGACCTTTCGGTCTCTTGTGTTCCGAGGCCATGTCTGTACATGCTAGGCTTGTCAAGTTTAACCCGAGTGTTCTGCATGTGCAACACTGGCTTGCACCCATTGTATGTGAACGTAGAGTCTATCACACCCGATCATCACGTGGTGTCTCGACACGGCAAACTTCCGCAATGGTGCACACTCGGGGAAAACACAATTCATCTGGAAATTTATGTGAGGGATCACCTTATAATCCTACCGTCGTCCTAAGCAAAACAAGGTGCATAAAAGGATTAACATCACATGGAAAACATACGTGACATGATATGGCCATGAACTTATGCTTTTGATCTCCATCTTGAAAGCACCGTCATGATCTCCATAGTCACCGGCATGACACCATGATCTCCATCATCTTTATCTCCATCAATGTGTCGCCATCGGGGTTGTCGTGCCCACCGTGCTTCTACTACTATTGCTACCGTTTAGCAATAAAGTAAAGCATTACATAGCGCTTAATGATTGACACGCAGATCATACAATAATTAGAGACAACCATATGGCTCCTGCCGGTTGCCATACGCATCGACATGCAAGTCAGGATATTCTATACAACACATGATCATCTCATAAATTGCATATATCACATCATGTAATTGGCCATCTCACATCACAACATACCCTGCAAAAACAAGTTAGACGTCCTCTAATTGTTGTTGCATGTTTTACGTGGCTGCTACGGGTATCTAGCAAGAACGATTCTCACATACGCATAAACCACAACGGTGATACACTAGTTGCTTTTCAACCTTCTCAAGGACCGCCTTTGTCGAATCCGATCCAACTAAAGTGAGAGAAACTAGCATCCGCAAGCCATCTATGCAAGAAGTTGTGTTTGAGGGAACCGGTCTCTCGTAATCGTATGAGTAATGTTGGTCCGGGACGCTTCATCTCACAATACCGCTGAACCAAAACACAACCAAGGGAGGAAGCAATCTAAGCATGAACGCCCACAAACTCTTTGTGTTCTACTCGAGATCTCATCTACACATAGACCTAGCTCATGATGCCACTGTTGGGGAACGTCGCATGGGAAACAAAAAAATTTCTACGTTCACCCAAGACCTATCCATCGTGATGAGCATCTATGAGAGGGAGAGTGGATCTACATACCCTTGTAGATCGCTAAGTGGGAAGCATTAAGAAACGTGGTTGGTGTAGTCGAACGTCTTCGCGATCCAAATTGCCGAGCGTCTTGCGATCTCATCACAATCTGTCCCGCGATCCAATCACGATCCGTCCCGCGAACTCATCATGATCTGTCCCGTGAACTCATCATGATCCGTCCCGCGAACTCATCACGATTTGTCTCGTGATCTTGATCACAGTCCTTCCGATCTAGCGTTGAACGGACGACACCTCCGCGTTCAGCACACATATGGTTTGATGACGATTTCCATCGCCTTGATCCAGCAAGAGGGAGTGGAGAGGAAGAAGAGTTCCCCGGAAGTGTGACGGCACTCCGGCGATGGTGGTGGACCTATTCCGACAGGGCTTCGCCTAAGCACTGCAGAAATGCGATCTAGAGGAGAAACTATGCACTGGAGGAATGGGCAGCACGTGGCTGAAAATTCTATGCCACAACCCTAAAATCCTCTAGTATTTATAGGAGGAGAGGATCCAGCCCTCGGGTCGGCCGAACCAAGTGGGAGAAGAGAAATCCTCCTCCAATCCTAGTAGGACTAGGATTCCTCCCTATTTTGCCTTCTTCCACCTTTTTCCATTTGGGCTTTTTCTTCCCTGCTGCATAGGCCCTTTGGGGTACTTCCTCAGCCACTAAGTGCTGATATTAATCCTCCCACAGCCCATGTAGCCTCTTGGGTCAAAATACACCTCCCGATGTTCTCCCGGTACACTACTGACACTCCCGGTACAGTACCGATGAGCCCGAAACTTTTCTGGCGACCAAAACAGGACTTCCTATATATCAATCTTCACCTCCGGACCATTACGGAGCTCCTTGTGACATCTGGGAAATCATCTGGGACTCCGAACAACCTACGGTCACCACCATACATAACCCTATACTACCGAAATGTCACCGAACCTTAAGTGTGCAGACCCTGCGGGTTCGAGAACTATGTAGACATGATCGAGACACCTCTACGGTCAATAACCAATAGCGGGACCTGGATGCCCATATTGGTTCCTAGATATTATACCAAGATCTTTATTGGTCGAACCTCTATGTCAAGGATTCAGTTAATCCCGTATGATGTTCCCTTTGTTCTTCGGTATGTTACTTGCCCGAGATTCGATCGTCGGTATCTCCATAACTAGTTCAACTTCGTTACCGGCAAGTCTCTTTACTCATTCCGTAATACAAGATCCCATTGTTGGAAATATGCCCTAGAGGCAATAATAAATTAGTTATTATCATATTTCCTTGTTCATGATAATCGTTTATTATCCATGCTATAAATTGTATTGATCGGAGACTTAGATGCATGTGTGGACACATAGACAAAACCATGTCCCTAGTATGCCTCTAATGGACTAGCTCATTGCTCAAAGATGGTTAAGGTTTCCTAGCCATGGACATGAGATGTCATATGATAACGGGATCACATCATTAGGAGAATGATGTGATGGACAAGACCCAACCTACAAACGTAGCATATGATTGTGTCAGTTTATTGCTACTATTTTCTGCATGTCAAGTATATGCTCCTATGACCATGAGATCATGCAACTCACGGACATCGGAGGAGTGCCTTGTGTATATCAAACGTCGCAACGTAACTGGGTGACTATAAAGGTGCTCAACAGGTATCTCTGATGGTGTCTGTTGAGTTGGCATGGATCGAGACTGGGATTTGTTACTCCGTATGACGGAGATGTATCTCGGGGCCCACTCGGTAATGCAACATCACAATAAGCCTTGCAAGAAATGTGACTAATTGTTAGTTGCGGGATCTTGTATTACGCAACGAGTAAAGAGATTTTCCGGTAACGAGGTTGAACTAGGTATGGAGATACCGACGATCGAATCTCGGGCAAGTAACATACCGAAGAACAAAGGGAACGTTATACGGGATTAACTAAATCCTTGACATAGAGGTTCGACCGATAAATATCTTCGTAGAATATGTAGGAACCAATGTGGACATCCAGGTCCCGCCGTTGGTTATTGACTGGAGAGGTGTCTCGGTCATGTCTACATAGTTCTCGAACCCGCAGGGTCGGCACACTTATGGTTCGGTGACGTTTCGGTAGTGTAGAGTTATGTATGGTGGTGACCGAAGATTGTTCGGAGTCCCAAATGAGATCTCGGACGTCACGAGGATCTCCAGAATGGTCCGGAGGTAAATATTCATATATAGGAAGTCCCAGTTTGGTCGCCGGAAAAGTTTTGGGCTCATCGGTAGTGTACCGGGAGTGCCGGTAGTGTACTGGGAGACCACCGGGAGGGGTATTTCGACCCAAGAGGTTTTATGGGCTATGGGAAGATGAATACCAGCCCTTGATGGGCTGGTGGAAGTCCTACACAAATCCCATGAGGCTGGGAAGAAAATACCAAAAGGAAAAAGGTGGAAAAATGCAAAAAGGGCTATATATGGAAGGAGTCCTAATCCCACTAGGAGTGGAAAGAGGAGGACTCCTCCCTAGCCGGACAAACCAGGTGGGTTTTGTCCCTTGCGCCAGACCCTCCTCCTCCTCCTCCCCTCCTATATATACTAGAGGGTTTAGAGGGTTTTTGGCACAAGTTATTCTGCCACGTGTTGCCCTCTTCTCCAATGCATAGTTTCTCCTCTAGATCGGATTTCTGCAGTGCTTAGGCGAAGCCCTGCTGGAATAGCTCCACACCATCTCCGGCGCGCCGTCATGCTGCCGGAGAACTCTTCCTCCCCTCCACTTCCTCTTGCTGGATCAAGACGGTGGAGATCGTCATCAAGCTGCACGTGTGCTGAACGCGGAGGTGCCGTCCGTTCGGTACTAGATCGGAAGGATCGTGATCAAGGCCACGGGATGTTCGTGATCAGATCGCGGGACGGATCATGACGAAATCGCGGTACGGTTCGTGACTGGTTCGCGGGACGGTTCGTGATTAGATCGCGGGACGCTTGGCGATTTGAATCGCGAAGAAGTTCGACTACACCAACCACGTTTCTTAACGCTTCCCGCTTAGCGATCTACAAGGGTACGTAGATCCTCTCTCCCTCGTAGATGCTCATCACCATGGATAGGTTTGCGTGTGCGCAGGAAAATTTTTGTTTCCCATGCGACGTTCCCCAACACCCATGACTAACACTTAGTCACATTGCTTGCAAGGCTTGTTGTGATGTTGTATTACCGAGTGGGCCCTGAGATACCTCTCCGTCGCACGGAGTAACAAATCCCAGTCTTGATCCATGCCAACCCAACAGACACCCTCGGAGATACCTGTAGAGTACCTTTATAGTCACCCAGTTACATTGCAACGTTTGATACACATAAGGCACTCCTATGGTGTCAGTGAGTTGCATGATCTCATGGTCATAGGAACAGATACTTGACATGTACAAAACAGTAGCATTAAACTGACACGATCATATGCTACGTTTGTAGTTTGGGTCTTGTCCATCCCATCATTCTCCTAATGATGTGATCCCTTTATCAAATGACATCTCATGTCAATGGCTAGGAAACCTTAACTATCTTTGATCAACGAGCTACTCCATTAGAGGCATACTAGGGACATGGTTTTGTCTATGTATCCACACATGCATCTAAGTCTCCGATCAATACAATTATAGCATGGATAATAAAAGATTATCATGAACAAGGAAATATGATAATAACTAATTTATTATTGCCTCTAGGGCATATTTCCAACAATTGTGGTGCAAGATGAGCAAAAGGAGTAGAATGTGGTGCAAACTATAACTGAAGTTGATGCAGTTGATGTGCAAACTGAAGCTATATTGGAAGTTGTGTTGCAAATTGAAGCTGTTGCAGCTGATGTTGTGCAAAGTAAGCCTCATTTAGATGTTGTGGTGCCAAGTCCATATGTCCTATATGGTCCAGTGAAGAAAACCAAGAGATTGAGTGAACAGGGTGTCGTACCCGTCGTAGGATCAACAAGTGCCAAGAAAATGAAGAATAAATCGAGTGGTAAGAAGAAGTAGAAGTGAAGTATTGTTCTTGTCTGGATAAAAAAACTGTCCTGGTATCTGTGTAACTCTATTTCAAACTTGTGTATTTTTACTTTGATGGGTATTTGTTAAAACTTGTGTATTACTTTCGTATGATATATATTTGTGTAATACTATTCAAGTTTGGGATAAAAATTCAAATTTGAGCCAAAATTCAAATTTGAAGTTATTTGGTATGTGCTATTGGTTTTACAATGATTTCTAGACTATTATTCATGTTTGTTTGTTAATCGGAGCAATTTTATTATGTGAAACTCTGGACACGAAAATGTGCTCCACATGAGCTCCAAACCCCTCAAAAGCTAGGGAAAACAGACCCATTTGTAAGCAAGTTTTTTTCGATCTTCCCAAAATGAGCCAAAAAAGGAAACTTGACATGTAGTGTGTGTATATAAGAGTCCATCCTGAGACTGGATCGTTTCGATAAATTATGACATGTTTAACACTTAACCCTATCTCACTTCTCTTGAATACTCCACAACCTCGTTCTTGGTAGCCATCTTTTGTGAAGGTTTTTCATGAAAAAAAATGTGTAGTCCAAGTTTCTTATTTTTCCTAGATACTTAGTCACATAGAGCGATGATGGGCACAATTTTTATATTTTTTTGATTTTTTGAATTAGTTACGCTCAACCCTAATCGTTGAAAACCTATCAAAGCACCTCAAAACCCCTCTAAACCCCATCAAAACCCCGCACCCCTCTGGGCCATTGGATCGCTGTGAATGGACGGTTTGGATCAAGCACTAGGGCTACGTCAGCGATACGTGGGCTGCACTCTGATTTGCTGATTCGAAAACGCAACACCCTGGACCATTGGATGGATGTGAACAGAAGCAATGGTCTGGATCGGGATCCACGTCACAGATCCGCGGGATGTTAGTTCATTGGCAGGTAATTTTTTACGTTGGATTAGATTGAGCAGGCTGACCATGTATTATTGGGCTTAATTAAAGCGGCCCAGCCGTTCGACCGATGGACACCACGCAGATCGGATTTGAGCAGGCCTGAAAAGCATGCATACACATGCGCGCAACCCTGTGCCGCCCACCCTCGCAGCGTAGCCGCTGCATGCATGGCATCGAGCTCATCTCTCCATGTGCTTTAAATGGCCAATGTGCTACGCGAGCTCTTGACAGTACTACCATGATGCCACACTTGCATGCACGGGCGGCACACGCACAGAACGAGCAGGCGTGAACACCGACTGACGGCACAAAGCTTGCGTTTGCATGCACGGGCGGCACACATACATAACGAGTAGGCGTGAACCCCGACCGATGGCACAGAGTTTGCAGCGCTGAAATGTTGCAGCCTGGCTATTGATGTCGCTTTCAGTTTCCCATGCGTGTACACACATGAAGGCTTCCCTCTCCCGATGCCACTCACCACTGCCCGCTCATTACTTCCACCCAGTGTAAACATGTCCCACTAGGGATATTTAAGCCACCTATAATCTTCCTCCTCCTCACCCATCCTCTCCCATCTGCATCCTCTTCTTGGGTCTCTTCGACCCCTTCTCACCACCACAAGCAACCCCAAAACCTTCCGCCGCAGCCATGAACTTCTACACCGGGCCAACCTTCCGCTTTTCCCCCACTGTGCCGGAGAGGCTCTACCCCGCTGAGGTGTACTTCGCGAGGACACTCCGTGTGTAGTCCATGTCAAGATGGAGGGGAACAAGGGAGTTCACCAACGCCTTCCTTGCGCTCGGCTTCGGCCACCTCCCCCCCGGGATCTCCAACGATGTACCGAGTCGAGGAGGTTATCCACAATGGGGTTGTGGTCGCTATCCTTGCCCACTTCACCAACTCCATCGACGTGTTCTACCTCCTCGGCCGTGTGTTCTAGTTTGGCTGCGAGTTCATCGCTTTCACCACCCATAACATCTTCACGGACTACAAAAATATCTACCCCACCACGGGGCGCATGCACACTTTTCCGTACCCCATCGACAACACCCCGGAGGAGTAGTGAACGGCGCCTGGAGGAGTTGGCCATGGAGGAGTTAGCCTTGGAGCAAGCAAGCAAGCTGGTGATGTTTTATCTTATCTAGGGTGCCGTTTTATCTATATAAATTGTAATGATATTACGTATGTCGTGCTTGGGTACTATATATTGTTGTCGTGTTTTGTCTTATGTATGTTAGTTGTAATGTGATACTATGCAATGATACTATTTATCTTATCTATGAAATGCTACTACTTATCTTATCAAAGATATGATATGGATTCCAAATGAAATTGAATTTCTGTTTGAAATTTACATATTTACCAAAGATGTGACATGGATTTCTTTCTAAAAAAATTAAAGTTTTGTTTTCACTCTCGTCCAAGCTGGGTGCATGCGCTGACCGTCTCACGCTTGTGATTTGGAGCACACGAACAGCCAGCAACGATCGACTTGTACTAAGCACCTCGTTCTTTTTTTACCAATAATACAACTCCATCACCTCGTGACTTTAGCCAGGCAATGGCTGGCTACGGCGGCCCAAAGAGCACACAAAGTGCGCATGTGGTTACGAAGTAAGGCCCGTGCGTTATAATTGGCCTGGTAAAAAAAGGAATCGTTTTTCGCTATTAATTCTCATTCTTGACCATTTCTACGACTCTGGTCGCTTTGCGAGCTCGCCGCAGAACAAGTACGCGCGGGAATCGAGCCTGGGCACGTGCCCAGGGTGATCGGACGGTAAAATCGCCCATGTGGACAAGCAACAAAAATGTAACGCGAAACAAAATATGTTACAATACATATGGCCCAACATTTATTCAACATAAAAATTTGGCCAAAGTAAAAACAAGTAGAGCAGTATATGTTTGTTAGAGGTTTATTTGCAGAAGCAATATTTTATTTTAGTCGAAGCATTTTTTTCGAAACATGGGTGCCTCAATGCTATAAAACAGGGATGGTGCCCCTACGCGGGTGGGATGGTCACTATTTGGGCCTGGTTATTTTCTCACGGTCCAACATCTATTCGTCAGCAAGATTATTTTTACTTCAAACTAAATTTGGGGTGTGTGCACTATGTCGACTGAAGAACAAGAACAGAGCATGAACACTGAATATTTTTGCTTCGATTCAATTACATGAACTTGGCATGACACACAGATCGTATCCTCTGCCCTGAAAGACTTTATTGCCCCCTCAATGACGGATGAACATCAAGTAAAACAAAAATAGAGCAACCATACAACAATAGAACCCCCTTGACATGAAATTTGCCTGCTTCTGCAAATCAATCATCTTCATTAGATTTTTCTTGATTTTCTTCAGTTCCCTGGTCAGTTCAAACTCCAAGTGCAGTTCAGCATTGCGCGCAGACCTCGCCATCGGCACGACTCTGCCCACCCCTCTGTCCGTGCTCCCCAACTTCTCCATATGTGGCACCCTGCCCAAATTGAGCTCCCAGGTAGCGGCCCCGCTCGAATCGATGTAGCCCTCAAACTGAATCCTCTCAACATATTTATCCATCCATTCGAAATGAGTGCATTTCTTCAGGATCTAAAAACAACAATATGAACCCTAAATTCAAAATTCGAGGAAAACAATAAAATATCGAGAAATCAGAGCAAACGACGGTGAAAGAACGGGCTAAGAACTAAGATCTAACCTTGCCATCACTTCCTGCCATTGTTTTGCTCAAGCACTTCACAAATTCCCGTCCAAGATTTTCATTATCATCAGTCCTCGTGACCAACCGTTTCAGAGGCTCTGGGCATGGACAGTCAGGACACCTTGTGAGCGGCACCAGACCATACCGACCCCATCTTGAGTGCGTGGTGGAGGAGGTGGACATCTGCACTAGGTCGTCGGAGAAGAGGAAAAATGGGGAAACGGGAAGCAATGGGCGGCGGCGGGCGGACGGGCACGGGCGGTCGTCTCTTCTAGCAGCGAAGGAATGGGTCCCGCGCTTAGTGTACAAGTGATGGGTCCCACGCTTACGTGGATAAGTTGTGGGTCCAGCCCCTAACAGCTAATGAGGGCATTAGTTCAGATTAAGGGCCATGTCGTGTCTGGGCTATTTTCTCGCTCAAAAATGTCGCACCAAGGCAATTCGGACGAAAGACGTCATACTCCTTTCAATTCCCATGAAAGATGTCACATAGGAGCTATTGACCCAAAACAATTATACGTTTCTTTGCCATGCACGGAAGAATTTGATTTGGTGTCAAGCCACCCAGCTAAACAAACTATTATGTACAATTGTATTTGTATGCACTGTTATTCGCGATAGCAACTAGTTGACCAGTACCGCACAAGCGCACCTGTGTGCACGACCAGCCGCTGGTTATCAATCGACACTAAACACAAAATGGACACATCGCATCCCATCACATCACATCGTTGGACGTCTGTACAGGTGGCTTCAGCCACACACATCCACATTTGACGAATGAGATTAGCATTTTCTCATCCGCCGTTGCCACAATGCTGCAGGTGTTGGGGATCTCTTGCTTCCGTCTACAGCTAGGTATGCACTTACCGGAGTAGGAAATGGGGTGCGATTGAATCCTAGCCAACACCACTTGTCGTACAGTTCAAATTTGACAATAACACTTCAGAGATTATTTGTGACCACGATCATTTTGGCTTTGTTTACATTTTTCCGAGAGCTGTTTTACGGTGATTGGCATAGTACTCGGAGTACTAACCGGTACTTATCCCTTCGATTTTTATTAGCCGTCCGATCTGGTGGGTGATTGTGAACGATTAAATTTAATTGTTTTACTCAGAGAAGGGCATATTGCTTCAGGATGAAATCTTTTTTTTTCCAACCGATCACCTCCATGACCATATCCATGTCTACACCATCCAGATCCTGTCTTGGCCCTACTGCTCGTGCTCTTCATTGTCCTTGACCTGCCCGGCGAGATTCATCGTCCTCAACTCCGGCAGCCAAACCCATACCCCCCCCCAATAACCCCCAAGCCCCCACGCCTTCACTCTCCTCTACGTGCCCGGCGACAGGAAGAAGGAGAAGGCACCACATCTATGTTGTGGGTGAATCGGCGGCGACGACAGCGTTCAATCCTATCTGTTCGCGACTACCATCCTTAGGTATGCATCCGACTAGGATCCTTCCGATCGTTTGGGTTGTTCTCCTCGCCCATGTGTGCATCCACTGTGCATGCAGTACCACCTCAACCCTACCATGATTACGTAATTTACAATATTTGCCATGCGAGATCTTTACAAACAAATTCAGAAGAATGGAAAGCTTCAGTGTGGCATCGTTTTCGTTGAATTAATCGCATCATGTGTGTATCACTAGGCCATTGCTTCGTACCTTTCATATCGAATAAAAAAAGTGACTTACTTCACGTTTCACATGAAAGATTCATCATGGCATTGGAGCCTTGCTTGCCTGTGCCAATAAGATGACATACTAGTTCCTTTCTTCCTACTTAGTTTACTTTATTCTAGTCACCATCACTTAAGGTTACCATAGTGCATGCAGCACAACTAAGTTTCTGGACATTGCTGATCGGTTGCCCTCACACGTAAAACATGTTACATGCAGGATGATAATCCCCAAGTGCAGGGAATCATCAGAGCAATTTCCAAAGGTGAAGATCAATATTCTATCAAGTCCTATCTGCTACCGATACAATGATGGGGAACGTTGCATGGGAAACAAAAAAATTCCTACGTTCAAGCAAGACCTATCCATGGTGATGAGCATCTACGAGAGGGAGAGTGGATCTACATACCGTTGTAGATTGCTAAGGGGGAAGCGTTAAGAAACGCGATTGGTGTAGTCGAACGCCTTCGCGATCCAAATCACCGAGCATCCCGCGATCCAATCACGATCCGTCCCGATCAAGCACCGAACGGACGGCACCTCCGTGTTCAGCACACGTACAGCTTGATGGCGATCTCCGCCTTCTTGATCCAGCAAGATGGAGCGTAGATGTAGACGAGTTCCTCGGCAGCGTGACGGCGCCGCGGTGATGGTGGTGGAGCAATTCCGGCAGGGTATCGCCTAAGCACTGCAGAAACCAATCTAGAGGAGAAACTATGCACTAGAGGAACGGGTTGCACGTGGCTGAAAATCTACTGCAAAAACCCTAAAACCTCTAGTATATATAAGAGGAAGAGAGAAGGAGGCTTGGCCCAAGGGCCAATCCACCTAGGCTTCGGCCGAACAAAGAGGAGAGGAGGATTCCTCCTCCAATCCTAGTAGGACTAGGACTCCTCCTTTTTTTTTGCCTTTTTGCCTTTTTCCACCTTTTTCTCTTTGGGCTTTTCTTCCCAGCCGCATGGGCCTTGTGTGGGACTTCCACAAGCCCACTAAGGGCTGGATTCACTCTCCCACAGCCCATGTAGCCTCTTGGGTTAAAATACCCCTCCCGATGGTCTCTCGGTACATTACCGGCACTCCCGGTACACTATCGATGAGCCCGAAACTTTTCTGGCAACCAAAATAGGACTTCCTATATATGAATCTTTACCTACGGACCATTACGGAGCTCCTCGTGACGTCCAGGATCTCATTCGGGACTCTGAACAACCTTCGGTCACCACCATGCATAACTCTATACTACCGAAATGTCACCAAACCTTAAGTGTGCAGACCCTGCGGGTTCGAGAACTATGTAGACATGACCGAGACACCTCTACAGTCAATAACCAATAGCTGTCGAACTATGTAGATGTCCATATTGGTTCCTACATATTCTACGAAGATCTTTATCGGTCGAACCTCTATGTCAAGTATTCAGTTAATCCCCAATGATGTTCCCTTTGTTCTTCGGTATGTTACTTGCCCGAGATTCGATCGTCGGTATCTCCATAGCTAGTTCAACCTCGTTACCGGAAAGTCTCTTTACTCGTTCCGTAATAAAAGATCCCGTGACTAACTCTTAGTCGCATTGCTTGCAAGGCTTATTGTGATGTTGTATTACCGAGTGGGCCCTGAGATACCTCTCCGTCACACAGAGTAGCAAATCCCAGTCTTGATCCATGCCAACCCAACAGACACCCTCGGAGATACCTGTAGAGCACCTTTATAGTCACCCAGTTACGTTCCGACGTTTGATTCACACAAGGCACTCTTTCGGTGTCCGTAAGTTGCATGATCTCATGGTCATAGGAAAATATACTTGACATGCAGAAAACAGTAGCAATAAACTGACACGATCATATGCTACGTTTGTAGTTTGGGTCTCGTCCATCACATCATTGTCCTAATGATGTGATCCCGTTATCAAATGACATCACATGTCAATGGCTAGGAAACCTTGACCATCTTTGACCAACGAGCTAGTTCACTAGAGGCATACTAGGGACAAACTGTTGTCTATTTATCCACACATGTAATGTGTTTCCAATCAATACAATTATAGCATGGATAATAAACGATTATCATGAACAAAGAAATATAATAATAAACACATTATTTATTGCCTCTAGGGCATATTTCCACCAGTCTCCCACTTGCACTAGAGTCAATAATCTAGTTCACATCACTATGTGATTTACATTGTAATGAATCGAACACCCATGCAGTTCTGGTGTTGATCCTGTTTAGCCCTTGGCAGAGGTTTAGTCAATTGGTTTTCAACATTCAGATCCGTGTGCAATTTGCAAATATTTATGTCTTTTTCCTCGATGTAATCGCGGATGGAGTTGAAGCGTCGCTTTATGTGTGTGGTCCTCTTGTGAAACCTTGGTTCCTTGGCTAGAGCAATGGCACCAGTGCTATCACAGAACAGGTTCATTGGATTCAGTGCATTGGGCACTACTCCAAGTCTGTCATGAACTGCTTCATCCAGACACCTTCCTTCGCTGCCTCCGAGGCTGCGATGTACTCCGCTTCGCACGTAGAATGAGCTACCGCGCTTTGCTTGAAACTGCACCAGCTTACCGCTCCCCCATTGAGAATAAATACGTATCCGGTTTGTGAGTTAGAGTAATCCTTATCAGTGTCAAAGCTTGCATCAACGTAACCCTTTACGACGAGCTCTTCATCACCTCCATAAATGAGAAACATTTCCTTAGTCCTTTTCAGGTACTTAAGGATATTCTTGACTGCCGCCCAGTGCTCCATTCCAGGATCACTTTGAAACCTTCCGGCCATACTTATGGCAAGGCTGACATTGGGTCTTGAGCACAGCATTGCATACATGATAGAGCCTATGGCTGAAGCATAGGGGATGACACTCATCTTTTCTCTATCTTGTGCAGTCACTGGGCATTGAGTCTTACTCAACTTCACACCTTGTAACGCAGGCAAGAACCCCTTGTTGTACTGATCCATTTTGAACTTCTTCAAAACTTTATCAAGGTATGTGCTCTCTGAAAGTGCTATTAAGCATCTCGATCTATCTCTATAGATCTTAATTCCTAATATGAAAGCAGCTTCTCCTAGGTCCTTCATTGAAAAATTCTTGTTCAAATATTCCTTCACGCTTTCCAGCATTTCTATATTATTTCCAATCAGCAATATGTCATGCACATATAATATTAGAAATGCCATAGAGCTCCCACTCACTTTCTTGTAAATAAAAGCTTCTCCATAAACCTGTATAAACTCAAATGCTTTGATCACCTCATCAAAGCGCTTATTCCAACTCCAAGATGCTTGCACCAGCCCATAAATGAATCACTGGAGTTTGCAAAATTTGTCTGCATTCTCTGGATCAACAAAACCTTCTGGTTGCATCATATACAACTCTTCCTCAAGGAAACCGTTGAGGAACGCTGTTTTGACATCCATCTGCCAAATTTCATAGTCAAAACAAGCAGCTATTGCCAACATGATTCTAATAGAGTTAAGCATCACTACGGGTGAGAAGGTCTCATCGTAGTCAACTCCTTGAACTTGTGAAAAAACCTTTGTCACAAGTCGAGCTTTATAGACGCTGACATTACCGTTCGCGTCTGTCTTCTTCTTAAAGATCCATTTGTTCTGAATGGCCTTTCGCCCTTCAGGTAATACTTCCAAAGTCATACTTTGTTTTCATACATGGATCCCATCTCGGAATTCATGGCTTCTAACCATTCTTGGAATCCGGGCCCATCACCGCTCCTCCATAGCTCGTAGGTTCATTGTTGTCCAACAACATGACCACCAAGACAGGGTTGCCATACCACTCAGGAGCAATACGCGCCCTTGTCGACCTACGAGGTTCAATAGCAACTTGATCCGAAGCTTCATGATCATCATCATTAACTTCCACTTCAACCATCATAGGTTCCACAGAAACATCTTTCCGCGCTGCGCTACTTTCTGGTTGAGTAAAGGTTCAATAACCTCATCAAGCTCTATTTTCCTCCCACTCAATTCTTTCGAGAGAAACACTTTCTCAAGAAATGTTCTGTTGTTAGTGACAAGCACTTTGCCTTCAGATCTGAGATAGGATGTATACCCGACTGTCTCTTTCAGGTATCCTATGAAGACACATTTTTCCGCTTTGGGTTCCAGCTTTTCAGGCTGAAGCTTTTTGACATAAGCATCACATCCCCAAACTTTAAGGAACGACAACTTTGGCCTCCTGCCAAACCATAGTTCATATGGCGTCGTCTCAACGGATTTCGATGGTGCCCAATTTAAAGTGAATGCAGCTGTCTCCAATGCATAAGCCCAAAACGATAGTGGCAAATCAGCAAGAGACATCATAGAACGCACCATATCTAATAAGGTTCGATTACGACATTCGGACACACCGTTATGCTGTGGTGTTCCATGCGGTGTCAACTGTGAAACAATTCCACACTGTCTTAAGTGACTGCCAAACTCATAACTCAGATATTCACCTCCTCCATCAGATCACAGTAATTTAATCTTCTTGTTACGATGATTCTCAACTTCACTCTGAAATTGCTTGAACTTTTTCAAACGTTTCAGACTTGTGTTTCATTAAGTAAATATACCCATATCTACTTAAGTCATCAGTGAAGGTGAGAAAATAACGATATCCACCACGCGTTGTAACAGTCATTGCACCGCACACGTCAGTATGTATGATTCCCAATAAGTCACTTGCCCGTTCCATTGTTCCAGAGAACGGCGTTTTAGTCATCTTGCCCATGAGGCATGGTTCACATGTGCCAAGTAATTCAAAATCAAGTGACTCCAAAATACCATCAGCATGGAGCTTCCTTATGCGTTTTACACCAATATGACCTAAATGGCAGTGCCACAAGAAAGTGGTACTATCATTATCAACTCTACATCTTTTGGCATCAATGTTATGAACATGTGTGTCATCACTATCAAGATTCAATATGAATAAACCCCTCACATTGGATGCATGACCAGAAAAGATATTACTCATATAAATAGAATAACCTTTATTCTCTGATTTAAATGAGTAAGCGTCTCGCAATAAACATGGTCCAAATATAATGTCCATGCTTAACGCAGGCACTAAATAACAATTATTCAGGTTCATCACTAATCCCGATGGCAACAGAAGAGAGAGCATGCCGACGGTGATCACATCAACCTTGGAACCATTTCCCATGCGCATCGTCACTTCATCCTTTGCCAGCCTTAGTCTATTCCGTAGTTCCTATTTTGAGTTGCAAATATGAGCAACCAAACTGGTATCAAATACCCAGGCACTACAACGAGAGCTAGTAAGGTACACATCAATAACATGTATATCATATATACCTTGTTTGTCGTTGACCGCCTTCTTGTCTGCCAGGTACTTGGGGCAGTTCGGCTTCTACTGACCAGTTCACTTGCAATGAAAGCACTCAGTTTCTGGCTTGGGTCCATGCTTAGGCTTCTTTATAGGAATAACAACTGCTTTGCCATCCTTCTTGGTTGTACCCTCCTTTCCCTTGCCCTTGCAATTCTTCTTGACACTAGTATTTTTATTGACCATCAAAACTTGATGTTCTTTCTGGATTTCAGACTCAGCGACTTTTAGCATCGCAAATAGCTCGGTGACTGACTTGTTCATCCCGTGCATGTTATAGTTCATCACAAAGCTCTTGTAACTAGATGGCAGTGATTGAAGAACTCTGTCAGTGATCGCCTCTAGCGGAAGGGCAATTCCCAACTCAACTAGACATTTTGAATACCCACACATTCTGAGTATATGCTCACTGATAGACCTGTTCTCCTCCATCTTGCAAGCATAGAACATATCGGGAGTCTGATACCTCTCGATTCGGGCATTCTTATGAAAGATAAACTTCAACTCCTGGAACATCTGATATGCTCCATGACGTTCAAAACATCTTTGAAGTCCCGGTTCTAAGCCATACAATATTGCACACTGAACTATTGAGTAATCTCCAGAACGTGCCTCCCAAGCGTTCTTAACGTCTTCGGATGACATGTCTTCTGGTTGGTCACCAAGCGGTGTATCAAGAACATATGATTTCTGGGAAGCCGCGAGGATAATCCTCAAATTAAGGGCCCATTCAACAGTCACTTTCATCATCTTTCAACTTAGATTTCTCTAGGAACGCATTAAAATTCAGGGTGCTACTGCGCGAGCCATTGATCTACAACATAAATATGCAAAGGTTTCTTAGACTATTGTTCAAGATAATGAGTTTAGTTAATCAAATTACTAAAGCTCCCACTCAAATTGACATTCTTCATGTCATCTGAGTGTCACATGATCCAAATTCACCAACTCAAGTCCGATCATCACATGAGTTGAGGTGGTTTGAACTGTGAACATCATCATGTTGATCATATCTACTATATGCCTCATGTTCGACCTTTCGATCTCTTGTGTCCCAAGGCCATGTCTGTACATGCTAGGCTTGTCAAGTTTAACCCGAGTGTTCTGCATGTGCAACACTGGCTTGCACCCGTTGTATGTGAACGTAGAGTCTATCAGACCCATTCATCACATGGTGTCTCGACACGACGGACTTTCGCAACGGTGCACACTCGGGGAGAACACAATTCATCTTGAAATTTAAGTGAGGGATCACCTTATAATGCTACCGTCATCCTAAGCAAAACAAGGTGCATAAAAGGATTAACATCACATGCAAATCATAAGTGACATGATTGGCCATGAACTTGTGCTTTTGATCTCCATCTTGAAAGCACCGGCATGATCTCCATCGTCACCGGCATGACACCATGATCTCCATCATCTTGATCTCCATCAACGTGTCGCCATAGGAGTTGTTGCGCCCATCATTCTTGTACTACTATTGCTACCATTTAGCGATAAAGTAAAGCATTACATTGCTCTTAATGATTGACACGTAGGTCATACAATAATTAAAGACAGCCCTATGGCTCCTGTCGGTTGCCGTACTCATCGACATGCAAGTCATGATATTCTATACAACACGTGATCATCTCATACATCACATATATCACATCATGTAATTGGCCATATCACATCACAACATACCCTGCAAAACAAGTTAGACGTCCTCTAATTGTTGTTGCATGTTTTACGTGGCTGCTACAGATATCTAGAAAGAACAATTCTCAGCTATGCATAAACCAGAACGATGATACATTAGTTGCTTTTCAACCTTCTGAAGGACCGCCTTTGTCGAATCCGAGCCAACTAAAGTAGGAGAAACTGGCACCCGTAAGCCATCTATGCAACAAGTTGCAGTTGAGGGAACCGGTCTCTCGTAAGCATACCAGTAATGTTGGTCTAGGCCACATCATCCCACAATACCGCTAAACCAAAACACCACCAATGGAGGAAGAAATCTAAGCATAAACTCCCACAATCTATTTGTGTTCTACTCGAGATAACATCTACACATAGTCCTAGCTCTAATACAACTATACAACTGATAGGGAACGTCGCATGGGAAACAAAAAATTTCCTACATTCTCGCAAGACCAATGCATGGTGATGAGCATCTACGAGAGGGAGAGTGGATCTACATACCCTTGTAGATCGCTAAGAGGGAAGCGTTAAGAAAGGCGGTTGGTGTAGTCGAACGTCTTCGCGATCCAAATCGCCGAGCGTCCCGCGTTCCAATCACGATCCGTCTCGATCAAGCACCGAACGGACGACACCTCCGCGTTCAGCACACGTACAGCTTGATGACGATCTCCGCCTTCTTGATCCATCAAGAGGGAGCAGAGAGGTAGACGAGTTCTCCGGCAGCGTGACGGTGCCGCGGCGATGGTGGTGGAGCAATTCCGGCAGGGCTTCACCTAAGCACTGCAGAAAACCGATCTAGAGGAGAAACTATGCACTAGAGGAATGGGTAGCATGTGGCTGAAAATCTAGTGCGAAAACCCAAAAACCTCTAGTATATATAAGAGGAAGAGAGGAGGAGGCTTGTCCCAAGGGCCAATCCACCTAGGCTTCGGCCGAACCAAGACGAGAGGAGGATTCCTCCTCCAATCCTAGTAGACTAGGACTCCTCCTTATTTTTGCTTTTTTGCCTTTTTCCACCTTTTTCTCTTTGGGGTTTTCTTCCCAGCCGCATGGGCCTTGTGTGGGACTTCCACCATCCCACTAAGGGCTGGTATTCACTCTCCCACAGCCCATGTAGCCTCTTGGGTCAAAATACCCCTCCCGATGGTCTCCCGGTACACTCCCGGCACGCCCGGTACACTACCGATGAGCCCAAAACTTTTCCGGTGACCAAAATAGGATTTCCTATATATCAATCTTTACCTCCGGGCCATGCCCGAGCTCCTCGTGACTTCCGGGATCTCATCCGGGACTCTGAACAACCTTCAGTCACCACCATGCATAACTCTATACTACCGAAACGTCACCGAACCTTAAGTGTGCAGACCCTGCGGGTTCGAGAACTATGTAGACATGACCGAGACACCTCTACGGTCAATAACCAATAGCGGGACCTAGAGGCCCATATTGGTTCCTGTTGGAAATATGCCCTAGAGGCAATAATAGATTAGTTATTATCATATTTCCTTGTTCGTGATAATCGTTTATTATCCATGCTATAATTGTATTGATCGGAAACTCAGATACATGTGTGGATACATAGACAACACCATGTCCCTAGTATGCCTCTAGTAGACTAGCTCGTTGATCAAAGGATGGTTAAGGTTTCCTAGCCATGGACATGAGATGTCATTTGATAACGGGATCACATCATTAGGAGAATGATGTGATGGATAAGACCCAAACTACAAACATAGCATATGATCGTTTCAGTTTATTGCTACTGTTTTCTGCATGTCAAGTATATGTTCCTATGACCATGAGATCATGCAACTCACGGATATCGGAGGAGTGCCTTGTGTGTATCAAACGTCGCAACGTAACTGGGTGACTATAAAGGTGCTCTACAGGTATCTCCGATGGTGTTTGTTGAGTTGGCATGGATCGAGACTGGGATTTGTTACTCCGTGTAACGGAGAGGTATCTCGGGGCCCACTCGGTAATGCAACATCACAATAAGCCTTGCAAGCAATGTGACTAATTGTTAGTTGCGGGATCTTGTATTACGGAACGAGTAAAGAGACTTGCCGGTAACGAGGTTGAACTAGGTATGGAGATACCGACGATCGAATCTCGGGCAAGTAACATACCGAAGAACAAAGGGAACGATATACGGGATTAACTGAATCCTTGACATAGAGGTTCGACCGATAAAGATCTTCGTAGAATATGTAGGAACCAATGTGGATGTCCAGGTCCCGCCATTGGTTATTGACCGTAGAGGTGTCTCGGTCATGTCTACATAGTTCTCGAACCCGCAGGGTCTGCACACTTAAGGTTCGGTGACGTTTCGGTAGTGTAGAGTTATGTATGGTGGTGACCGAAGGTTGTTCGGAGTCCCGGATGAGATCCCGGACGTCACGAGGAGCTCCGGAATGGTCCGGAGGTAAAGATTCATATATAGGAAGTCCCAGTTTGGTTTCCGGAAAAGTTTCGGGCTCATCGGTAGTGTACCGGGAGTATCGGTATTGTACCGGGAGTGCCGGTAGTGTACCGGAGGACCTCCGGGAGGGGTATTTCGACCCCAAGAGGTCCATGGGCTGTGGGAGAATAATAACCAGCCCTTAGTGGGCTGGGAAAACAGCCACAAAGGCCCATGGCGCAGGAGAGAAAGTCCTAAAGCAAAAAGTGGAAAATCAGCCAATAGGAGGCAATCCTACTCCAACTAGGATTGGAGGTGAAGTAGGATTGCTCCCACCTCCTATTTCGGCCGACCCAAAGGCCTTGGCTGCCTCTCCTCTCCTCTCCTCCTATATATACTAGTGGATTGGGTGGTTTTTGGACAGAATTTCCGGCCACGTGCTACCCGTTTCACCGGTGCACAGTTTCTCCTCTAGATCGGTTTTCCGCAGCGCTTAGGCGAAGCCCTGCCGGAATCACTCCACCACCATCACCGGAGCGCCGTCACGCTGCCGGTGAACTCTCTCTCCTCTCCACCTCCTCTTGCTGGATCAAGATGGTGGAGATCGTCATCAAGCTGCACGTGTGCTGAACGCGGAGGTGCCGTCCGTTCGGCGCTAGATCGGAAGGACCGTGATCGAGATCGCGAGACGGTTCGTGATGAGATCGCGGAACGGATCGTGATGAGTTCGTAGGACAGATCGTGATCAAGATCGTGAGACGGATCGTGATGAGATCGCGGGACGGATCGTGATGAGTTCACGGGACGGATCGTGATTGGATCGCGGGACGGATCGTGATGAGATCGCGGGACGCTCGGCGATTTGGATCGCGAAGATGTTCGACTACACCAACCGCGTTTCTTAACGCTTCCCGCTTAGCGATCTACAAGGGTACGTAGATCCACTCTCCCTCTCGTAGATGCTCATCACCATGGATAGGTTTGCGTGTGCGTAGGAAAATTTTTGTTTCCCATGCGACGTTCCCCAACAGTGGCATCATGAGCTAGGTTGATGGTTCGATGAGATCTCGAGTAGAACACAAAAGGTTTGTGGGCGTTGATGCTTAGATTGCTTCCTCCCTTGGTCGTATTTTGGTTCAGCGGGATTGTGAGATGAAGCGGCCCAGACCAACATTACTCGTACGCTTACGAGAGACCGGTTCCCTCGACGCAACTTGTTGCCTAGATGGCTTGCGGGTGACAGTTTCTCTCACTTTAGTTGGATCGGATTCGACAAAGGCGGTCCTTGAGAAGGTTGAAAAGCAAACTAGTGTATCACCGTTGTGGTTTATGCGTAGGTGAGAATCGTTCTTGCTAGATACCCATAGCAGCCACGTAAAATATGCAACAACAATTAGAGGACGTCTAACTTGTTTTTGCAGGGTATGTTGTGATGTGATATGGCCAATTACATGATGAGATATATGTGATGTATGAGATGATCATGTGATGTATAGATTATCACGACTTGCATGTCGATGAGTACGGCAACCGGCAGGAGCCATAGGGTTGTCTTTAATTATTGTATGACCTGCGTGTCAATCATTAAGCGCTATGTAATGCTTTACTTTATCGCTACGGTAGCAATAGTAGTAGAAGCATGCAGGGCGTGACAACCCCAATGGCAACACATTGATGGAGATCAAGATGATGGAGATCATGGTGTTGTGCCGGTGACGATGGAGATCATGCCGGTGTTTCGAAGATGGAGATCTTAAACACAAGTTCATGGCCATATCATGTCACTTATGAATTGCATGAGATGTTAATCCTTTTATGCACCTTGTTTTGCTTAGTACGGCGGTAGCATTATAAGGTGATCCCTCACTTGAATTTCAAGATGAACTGTGTTCTCCCCGAGTGTGCACCGTTGCGAAAGTTCGTCGTGTTGAGACACCACGTGATGATCGGGTGTGATAGACTCTACGTTCACATACAACGGGTGCAAGCCAGATTTGCACGCGCAGAACACTCGGGTTAAACTTGACGAGCCTAGCATGTACAGACATGGCCTCGGAACACGAGAGACCGAAAGGTCGAACATGAGTCATATAGTAGATATGATCAACATAATGATGTTCACCATTGCAGCCACCTCAACTCACGTGATGATCGGACTTGAGTTGGTGAATTTGGATCATGTATCACTCGAATGATCGGAGGGATGTCAATTTGAGTGGGAGTTCTTAAGTAATATGATTAATTGAACTCATTATCATGAACATAGTCAAAGTGTCTTTGCAAATTATGTTGTAGATTACTAGCTCGCGCTGTAGCTCCCTTGTATTTTTATATGTTCCTAGAGAAATAGAATTGAAAGATGTTGGTAGCAAAATTGCGGACTGGGTCCGTGATCTGAGGATTGTCCTCACTGCTGCACAGAAGGCTTATGTCCTTAATGCACCGCTCGGTGCGCCACCCCCTCTAGCGTCGTCTATAGATGTTGTGAACATCTAACAGGCACGTTTCGATGACTACTTGATAGTTTAGTGCGTCATGCATTACGGCTTAGAATTGAGGCTCCAAAACGTTTTGAACGTCACGGAACATATGAGATGTTCTAGGAGCAGAGATTGTGATCTCAGGCTCGTGCCTTTGTTGCGAGATATGAGATCTCCAACAAGATTCTTTGCTTGTAAGATGAAGGAGAATAGCTCAATCGTTGAGCATGTACTCAGATTGTCTGGGTACTACAATCGCTTGAATCAAGTGGGAGTTGATCTTCCAGATAAGATAGTGATTGATATAGTTCTCCAAGTCACTGTCACTAAAGCTACTAGAACTTAGTGATGAACTATAATACACCAGGGATAGAAGTATTGATCCCTCAGCTGTTCGCGATGTTTGACACCGCGAAGGTAGAAATCAAGAAGGAGCGTCAAGTGTTGATGGTTAATCAAACCACTAGTTTCGAAAAGGGCAAGAGCAAGGAGGGAAACTTCATGGATAGCAAGTCAATTGCTGCTCCAGTGAAGCAACCCAAAGTTGAACTCAAACCCGAGACTAAGTGCTTCTATTATGAGGTGAGAGGTCGCTGAAGCGGAACAACCCTAGATACTTGGTAGATAAGAAGGCTGGCAACATCGACAGAAGTATATTTGATATACGAGTTATTGATGTGTACCTTGCTAGTACTCCTAGTAGCACCTGGGTATTGGATACCGGTTCGGTTGCTAAATGTTAGTAACTCGAAATAAAAGCTACGGAATAAACGGAGAACTAGCTAAGGGTGAGGTGACGATGTGTGTTGGAAATGTTTCCAAGGTTGATGTGATCAACATCGCACGCTCTCTCTACCTTCAGGATTAGTAACGAACCTAAATAAATGTTATTTGGTGTTTTGCGTTGAGCATGAACATGATTAGATCATGTTTGTTGCAATACGATTATTCATTTAAGTCAGAGAATAATAGTTATTCTGGTTACATGAATAATACCTTCAATGGTCATGCACCAAGTGAGAATGGTTTGTTGAAATCTTGATCGTAGTAGTACACATGTTCATAACATTGATGTCAAAAGATACAAAGTTAATAATGATAGTACCACATACTTGTGGCACTGCCGCTAAATGTCATATTGGTATAAAGCGCATGTAGAAACTCCATGCTGATGGATATTTGGACTCATCGATTTCGAATCGGTTGAGACATGCGAACCATGCCTCTTGGGCAAGATGACTAAAGGACCCCGTTGGATGGAGCAGGCAAGTGATTCATTGGAAATGATACATGTTGATGTATGCAATCTAGTGAGTCTTGTAGCGTGCAGTGGATATCGTTATTTTCTTACCTTCACTGATGATTTGAGTAGATATAGTGTATATTTACTTAATGAAACACAAGTCTGAATCGTTTGAAAGGTTCAAGCAAATTCAGAGTGAAGTTTAAAGATCATCGTGACAAGAAGATAAAAATGACCGTGATATGATCGTGGAGGTGAATATCTGAGTTACGAGTTTGGCATACAACTTAAGACAACGTGAAATTTGTTTCACAACTAACGCCACCTGGAACACCATGCTGTGATGGTGTGTCCGAACATCATAGTCATGCTCTATTGATATAGTGCATACTGTGATGTCTCTTATCATTTTACTACTATAATTTTTGGGGTTATGCATTAGAGACAACTACATTCACTTTAAATAGGGCATCATCTAAATCCGTTGAGATGACACCGTGTGAATTATGGTTTGATAGAAACCTAAGCTGTCATTTCTTAATGTTTGGGGCTGCGATGCTTGTGTGGAAAATGTTTTCACATAATAAGCTAGAACCCAAAGCGGACAAATGTATCTTCATAGAATACCCTAAGAACAGATGGGTATGCCTTCTATCTCAGATCCGAGTGCAAAGTGTTTGTTGCTAGAACTGGGTCCTTTCTCGAGAAAAAGTTTCTCTCAAAAGAATTGAGTGGGAGGAAGATAGAACTTGATGAGGTTGTTAAACCTTTGTTCAACCAGAGAGTAGCGCAGCGCAGAAAGATGTTTCTGTGAAGCCTACGTTAGTTGAAGAGGAAGTTAATGATGATGATCATGAAGCTTCAGGATCAAGTTACTATCGAACTCCGTAGGTCGACAAGGATGTGTACTGCTCCTGAGCGGTACGACAACTCTGTCTTGGAGGTCATGTTGTTGGACAACGATGAACCTACGAGCTATGGATAAGCGATGATGGGCCCGGATTCCGACAAATGGTTGGAGGCCATGAAATCCGAGATAGGATCCATGTATTAAAACCAAGTGTAGACTTTGGTAGACTTGCTCGTTGGACGGCAGGTCGTTGAGTACAAATGGATCTTTAAAATGAAGACAGACACTGATGGTGAATGTCACTATTTGTAAAGCTCGACTTGTTGCAAAGATGTTTGTGACAAGTTCAAGGAGTTGACTACGATGAGACTTTCTCACTCGTAGCGATGCTAAAAGTCTGTTGGAATTGTGTTAGCAGTTGCTGTGTTTTCAATTATGAAATCTGGCAGATGGATGTCAAAACATCGTTTCCTTAATGGTTTACTTGAGGAAAGGTTGTATGTGATACAACCAGAAGGTTTTGTCAGGCCTAAGGATGCTAAAAGGTGTGCAAGCTTCGGTGATCCTTCCATGGACTGAAGCAAGCATCTCGGAGTTGGAATATACGCTTTGATGAGGTGATCAAAGTTTTGATGTTTGTACAAAGTTTATGAGAAACTTGTATTTGCAATAAAGTGAGTGGGAGCACTATAGAATTTCTGATCAGTATATGTGGATGACATATTGTTGTTCAGAAATAATGTAGAGTTTCTGGAAAGCATAAAACGGTTATTTGGAAAGTGATTTTCAAAGGAAGACCTGGATAAAGCTACCTAATTGTTGAGCATCAAAATCTATAGAGATAGATCAAGATGCTTGATGAGACTTTCAATGAGTGCATACCTTCACAAGATTTTGAAAGAGTTCAAAATGGATCAGCCAGAGAAATAGTTCTCGTCTGATTTGTAAGGTGTGAAGTTGAGTGAGACTCAAAGCTCGACAACGGCAGAAGAAAGAGAAAGGACAAACGTCGTCCCCTATGCCTTAGCCATAGGCTCTATATTATGCCATGCTGTGTACCGCACCTATGTGTGCCTTGCCATGAGTTTGTCAAGGGGTACAAGAGTGGTCCAGGAGTGGATCACTGGACAGCGGTCGGAATTATCCTTAGTAACCAGAGGACTAAGGAAATGTTTCTTGATTATGGAGGTGATAAAGAGTTCGTCGTAAATAGTTACGTCGATGCAAGCTTTAACACCTATCCGGATGACTAGTAGTAGCAATCTGGATACGTATAGTGGAGCAGCCATTTGGAAATAGTACCAAGTGGAGTGTGGTAGCAGTGTTTACGGTTTGACATAGAGATTTGCAAAGTACACACGGATCTGAATATTGCAGACCCGTTGACTATAAGACCTCTCTCACATGCAAAGCATGATCGAGCCCCAAAACTCATTGGGTGTTAGATTCATAACAATGCGAATCACATGGTGATGTGAACTAGATTATTGACTCTAGTGCAAGTGGGAGACTGTTGGAAATATGCCCTAGAGGCAATAATAGATTAGTTATTATCATATTTCCTTGTTCGTGATAATCGTTTATTATCCATGCTATAATTGTATTGATCGGAAACTCAGATACATGTGTGGATACATAGACAACACCATGTCCCTAGTATGCCTCTAGTAGACTAGCTCGTTGATCAAAGGATGGTTAAGGTTTCCTAGCCATGGACATGAGATGTCATTTGATAACGGGATCACATCATTAGGAGAATGATGTGATGGATAAGACCCAAACTACAAACATAGCATATGATCGTTTCAGTTTATTGCTACTGTTTTCTGCATGTCAAGTATATGTTCCTATGACCATGAGATCATGCAACTCACGGATATCGGAGGAGTGCCTTGTGTGTATCAAACGTCGCAACGTAACTGGGTGACTATAAAGGTGCTCTACAGGTATCTCCGATGGTGTTTGTTGAGTTGGCATGGATCGAGACTGGGATTTGTTACTCCGTGTAACGGAGAGGTATCTCGGGGCCCACTCGGTAATGCAACATCACAATAAGCCTTGCAAGCAATGTGACTAATTGTTAGTTGCGGGATCTTGTATTACGGAACGAGTAAAGAGACTTGCCGGTAACGAGGTTGAACTAGGTATGGAGATACCGACGATCGAATCTCGGGCAAGTAACATACCGAAGAACAAAGGGAACGATATACGGGATTAACTGAATCCTTGACATAGAGGTTCGACCGATAAAGATCTTCGTAGAATATGTAGGAACCAATGTGGATGTCCAGGTCCCGCCATTGGTTATTGACCGTAGAGGTGTCTCGGTCATGTCTACATAGTTCTCGAACCCGCAGGGTCTGCACACTTAAGGTTCGGTGACGTTTCGGTAGTGTAGAGTTATGTATGGTGGTGACCGAAGGTTGTTCGGAGTCCCGGATGAGATCCCGGACGTCACGAGGAGCTCCGGAATGGTCCGGAGGTAAAGATTCATATATAGGAAGTCCCAGTTTGGTTTCCGGAAAAGTTTCGGGCTCATCGGTAGTGTACCGGGAGTATCGGTATTGTACCGGGAGTGCCGGTAGTGTACCGGAGGACCTCCGGGAGGGGTATTTCGACCCCAAGAGGTCCATGGGCTGTGGGAGAATAATAACCAGCCCTTAGTGGGCTGGGAAAACAGCCACAAAGGCCCATGGCGCAGGAGAGAAAGTCCTAAAGCAAAAAGTGGAAAATCAGCCAATAGGAGGCAATCCTACTCCAACTAGGATTGGAGGTGAAGTAGGATTGCTCCCACCTCCTATTTCGGCCGACCCAAAGGCCTTGGCTGCCTCTCCTCTCCTCTCCTCCTATATATACTAGTGGATTGGGTGGTTTTTGGACAGAATTTCCGGCCACGTGCTACCCGTTTCACCGGTGCACAGTTTCTCCTCTAGATCGGTTTTCCGCAGCGCTTAGGCGAAGCCCTGCCGGAATCACTCCACCACCATCACCGGAGCGCCGTCACGCTGCCGGTGAACTCTCTCTCCTCTCCACCTCCTCTTGCTGGATCAAGATGGTGGAGATCGTCATCAAGCTGCACGTGTGCTGAACGCGGAGGTGCCGTCCGTTCGGCGCTAGATCGGAAGGACCGTGATCGAGATCGCGAGACGGTTCGTGATGAGATCGCGGAACGGATCGTGATGAGTTCGTAGGACAGATCGTGATCAAGATCGTGAGACGGATCGTGATGAGATCGCGGGACGGATCGTGATGAGTTCACGGGACGGATCGTGATTGGATCGCGGGACGGATCGTGATGAGATCGCGGGACGCTCGGCGATTTGGATCGCGAAGATGTTCGACTACACCAACCGCGTTTCTTAACGCTTCCCGCTTAGCGATCTACAAGGGTACGTAGATCCACTCTCCCTCTCGTAGATGCTCATCACCATGGATAGGTTTGCGTGTGCGTAGGAAAATTTTTGTTTCCCATGCGACGTTCCCCAACAGTGGCATCATGAGCTAGGTTGATGGTTCGATGAGATCTCGAGTAGAACACAAAAGGTTTGTGGGCGTTGATGCTTAGATTGCTTCCTCCCTTGGTCGTATTTTGGTTCAGCGGGATTGTGAGATGAAGCGGCCCAGACCAACATTACTCGTACGCTTACGAGAGACCGGTTCCCTCGACGCAACTTGTTGCCTAGATGGCTTGCGGGTGACAGTTTCTCTCACTTTAGTTGGATCGGATTCGACAAAGGCGGTCCTTGAGAAGGTTGAAAAGCAAACTAGTGTATCACCGTTGTGGTTTATGCGTAGGTGAGAATCGTTCTTGCTAGATACCCATAGCAGCCACGTAAAATATGCAACAACAATTAGAGGACGTCTAACTTGTTTTTGCAGGGTATGTTGTGATGTGATATGGCCAATTACATGATGAGATATATGTGATGTATGAGATGATCATGTGATGTATAGATTATCACGACTTGCATGTCGATGAGTACGGCAACCGGCAGGAGCCATAGGGTTGTCTTTAATTATTGTATGACCTGCGTGTCAATCATTAAGCGCTATGTAATGCTTTACTTTATCGCTACGGTAGCAATAGTAGTAGAAGCATGCAGGGCGTGACAACCCCAATGGCAACACATTGATGGAGATCAAGATGATGGAGATCATGGTGTTGTGCCGGTGACGATGGAGATCATGCCGGTGTTTCGAAGATGGAGATCTTAAACACAAGTTCATGGCCATATCATGTCACTTATGAATTGCATGAGATGTTAATCCTTTTATGCACCTTGTTTTGCTTAGTACGGCGGTAGCATTATAAGGTGATCCCTCACTTGAATTTCAAGATGAACTGTGTTCTCCCCGAGTGTGCACCGTTGCGAAAGTTCGTCGTGTTGAGACACCACGTGATGATCGGGTGTGATAGACTCTACGTTCACATACAACGGGTGCAAGCCAGATTTGCACGCGCAGAACACTCGGGTTAAACTTGACGAGCCTAGCATGTACAGACATGGCCTCGGAACACGAGAGACCGAAAGGTCGAACATGAGTCATATAGTAGATATGATCAACATAATGATGTTCACCATTGCAGCCACCTCAACTCACGTGATGATCGGACTTGAGTTGGTGAATTTGGATCATGTATCACTCGAATGATCGGAGGGATGTCAATTTGAGTGGGAGTTCTTAAGTAATATGATTAATTGAACTCATTATCATGAACATAGTCAAAGTGTCTTTGCAAATTATGTTGTAGATTACTAGCTCGCGCTGTAGCTCCCTTGTATTTTTATATGTTCCTAGAGAAATAGAATTGAAAGATGTTGGTAGCAAAATTGCGGACTGGGTCCGTGATCTGAGGATTGTCCTCACTGCTGCACAGAAGGCTTATGTCCTTAATGCACCGCTCGGTGCGCCACCCCCTCTAGCGTCGTCTATAGATGTTGTGAACATCTAACAGGCACGTTTCGATGACTACTTGATAGTTTAGTGCGTCATGCATTACGGCTTAGAATTGAGGCTCCAAAACGTTTTGAACGTCACGGAACATATGAGATGTTCTAGGAGCAGAGATTGTGATCTCAGGCTCGTGCCTTTGTTGCGAGATATGAGATCTCCAACAAGATTCTTTGCTTGTAAGATGAAGGAGAATAGCTCAATCGTTGAGCATGTACTCAGATTGTCTGGGTACTACAATCGCTTGAATCAAGTGGGAGTTGATCTTCCAGATAAGATAGTGATTGATATAGTTCTCCAAGTCACTGTCACTAAAGCTACTAGAACTTAGTGATGAACTATAATACACCAGGGATAGAAGTATTGATCCCTCAGCTGTTCGCGATGTTTGACACCGCGAAGGTAGAAATCAAGAAGGAGCGTCAAGTGTTGATGGTTAATCAAACCACTAGTTTCGAAAAGGGCAAGAGCAAGGAGGGAAACTTCATGGATAGCAAGTCAATTGCTGCTCCAGTGAAGCAACCCAAAGTTGAACTCAAACCCGAGACTAAGTGCTTCTATTATGAGGTGAGAGGTCGCTGAAGCGGAACAACCCTAGATACTTGGTAGATAAGAAGGCTGGCAACATCGACAGAAGTATATTTGATATACGAGTTATTGATGTGTACCTTGCTAGTACTCCTAGTAGCACCTGGGTATTGGATACCGGTTCGGTTGCTAAATGTTAGTAACTCGAAATAAAAGCTACGGAATAAACGGAGAACTAGCTAAGGGTGAGGTGACGATGTGTGTTGGAAATGTTTCCAAGGTTGATGTGATCAACATCGCACGCTCTCTCTACCTTCAGGATTAGTAACGAACCTAAATAAATGTTATTTGGTGTTTTGCGTTGAGCATGAACATGATTAGATCATGTTTGTTGCAATACGATTATTCATTTAAGTCAGAGAATAATAGTTATTCTGGTTACATGAATAATACCTTCAATGGTCATGCACCAAGTGAGAATGGTTTGTTGAAATCTTGATCGTAGTAGTACACATGTTCATAACATTGATGTCAAAAGATACAAAGTTAATAATGATAGTACCACATACTTGTGGCACTGCCGCTAAATGTCATATTGGTATAAAGCGCATGTAGAAACTCCATGCTGATGGATATTTGGACTCATCGATTTCGAATCGGTTGAGACATGCGAACCATGCCTCTTGGGCAAGATGACTAAAGGACCCCGTTGGATGGAGCAGGCAAGTGATTCATTGGAAATGATACATGTTGATGTATGCAATCTAGTGAGTCTTGTAGCGTGCAGTGGATATCGTTATTTTCTTACCTTCACTGATGATTTGAGTAGATATAGTGTATATTTACTTAATGAAACACAAGTCTGAATCGTTTGAAAGGTTCAAGCAAATTCAGAGTGAAGTTTAAAGATCATCGTGACAAGAAGATAAAAATGACCGTGATATGATCGTGGAGGTGAATATCTGAGTTACGAGTTTGGCATACAACTTAAGACAACGTGAAATTTGTTTCACAACTAACGCCACCTGGAACACCATGCTGTGATGGTGTGTCCGAACATCATAGTCATGCTCTATTGATATAGTGCATACTGTGATGTCTCTTATCATTTTACTACTATAATTTTTGGGGTTATGCATTAGAGACAACTACATTCACTTTAAATAGGGCATCATCTAAATCCGTTGAGATGACACCGTGTGAATTATGGTTTGATAGAAACCATAATAATCGTTACTGATAATCGTTTCTTGAATCTAGAGGGAGTTGATCTTGCAGATAAACGATTATCACAGTTATCACATGGACAATAAACGATTATCATGAACAAGGAAATATAATAACAAACACTTTATTTATTTCTTGTTGGGAATATTTCCAACATACGACACTACGTACACCGAACGTTTGCTTCCATCTGGAAAAAAAAACTTCGTTATGGATATGAAGAGGATAGCTTTGCATGATAAAGAAGAACTAAACTATAAAAATAGGTGTTGTTATCATAATATTACAATATATTACAAAGAGCGAGTGTGGGATAATGATGTGTCGGTCTGCGAAATTATCCTAGGCAATTGTTAACAAAATCGAAAATCATTATTGCAATTTTATTTGAGAGAGAGGCATAAGCTAACATACTTTCTTTACTTGGACCATATGCACTTATGATTGGAACTCTAGCAAGCATCCGCTAAAGCACTCAAGAGGAACAAGCTCACACCAAAGCACCCAAGAGAAACAAGCGCTAGGGTGCTCAAACACACAAGAGTAATAAGCTTCTCAACTTCTCACTTCCAC
This sequence comes from Hordeum marinum, assembly GCA_022496015.1. Lineage (NCBI taxonomy): Eukaryota > Viridiplantae > Streptophyta > Magnoliopsida > Poales > Poaceae > Hordeum > Hordeum marinum. Next base: position 562,897,825 of record CM039678.1, read on the forward strand.
GTATCACCATGGAGAACACAAACCAATGCACGAAATGCAATGACAAGGGCACACGAAGTGCCAAAGTCCTTCTCTCCAAAATACCACCACCACAACTAATGATATAGAACAAAATGAGAGGAATAACTAAGAAAAACACAAAGAAGTCCAAAATCTAGATCCAAGGGGTTCCCCTCACATAGAGGAGAAACTGATTAGTGGAAATCTGGATCTACATCTCCTCTCTCTTTTCCGTCAACAACTAGGAAGAATCATTGGAGCTATTGAGATTTAGCAAGCTCGAAGAAGGTGAACAATGGGTTGGGAAAATATGAGATCAAAGTATAAAATCCATTGGGGAAGAAGACCACTTTTACAGGAGGGGGGAAATCCAACCGTTACCATCTCAGCCCGCATACGAGCGTTACTACCGCTCGAGGGTGCGGTACTACCCCTCGGGCGGAAGAGGCTGTTGGAAATATGCCCTAGAGGCAATAATAAATTAGTTATTATCATATTTCCTTGTTCATGATAATCGCTTATTATCCATGCTATAATTGTATTGATCGGAGACTTAAATGCATGTGTGGATACATAGACAAAACCATGTCCCTAGTATGCCTCTAATAGACTAGCTCGTTGATCGAAGATGGTTAAGATTTCCTAGCCATTACCATGAGATGTCATTTGATAACAGGATCACACCATTAGGAGAATGATGGGATGGACAAGACCCAAACTACAAACGTAGCATTTGATGTCAGTTTAATGCTACTGTTTTCTGCATGTCAAGTATCTGTTCCTATGACCATGAGATCATGCAACTCACTGACACCGGAGGAGTGCCTTGTGTGTATCAAACGTCACAACGTAACTGGGTGACTATAAAGGTACTCTACAGTTATCTCTGAGGGTGTCTGTTGGGTTGGCATGGATCAAGACTGGGATTTGTTACTCCGTGTGACGGAGAGGTATCTCAGGGCCCACTCGGTAATACAACATCAAAACAAGCCTTGCAAGCAATGCGACTAAGTGTTAGTCATGGGATCTTGTATTACGGAACGAGTAAAGAGAATTTGCTGGTAACAAGGTTGAACTAGGTATGGAGATTCTGATGATTGAATCTCGGGCAAGTAACATACCGAAGAACAAAGGGAACATCATATGGGATTAACTGAATCCTTGACATAGAGGTTCGACCGATAAAGATCTTCGTAGAATATGTAGGAACCAATATGAACATCCAGGTCCCGCTATTGGTTATTGACCGTAAAGGTGTCTCGGTTAGGTCTACATAGTTCTCGAACCTGCAGGGTCTAGACACTTAAGGTTTGTTGACGTTTCGGTAGTATAGAGTTATGTATGATGGTGACCGAAGGTTGTTAGGAGTCCCGAATGAGACCCCGGACATCACGAGGAGCTCTGTAATGGTCTGGAGGTAAAGATTGATATATAGGAAGTCCCATTTTGGTCGCCGGAAAAGTTTCGGGCTAATCGGTAATGTAGCCGGAGTGCCGGTAGTGTACCGGGAGACCAACAGGAGGGGTATTTTGACCCAAGAGGCTTCATGGGCTGTGGGAGAGTAAATACCAGCCTTTTGTGGGATGGTGACACACAAGGCCTATGCGGCTAGGAGAAAAATCCCAACGGAGAAAAGGTGGAAAAAGGCCAAAAAGGGAGGAAACCTAGTACTGCTAGGATTGGAGGAGGAGTCCTCCTCTGCTCCCCACTTTGGCCGACCCAAGGGCTGGCTTTTTGGGAGACAAGCCTCCTCCTCCTCTACTCCTATATATATACTAGAGGATTTTAGGGTTTTGGCACAGAATTTTCACCCACGTGCTGCCCGTTCCTCCAGTGCATAGTTTCTCCGCTAGATCGGATTTCTACAGTGCTTAGGCGAAGCCCTGCCGGAATAGCTCCACCACCATCGCCAGAGCGCCGTCACGCTGCCGGAGAACTATTCTAACTCTCCATTCCATCTTGCTGGATCAAGACGGTGGAGATCGTCATCAAGCCGTACGTGTGCTGAACGCGGAGGTGCCGTCCGTTCAGCGCTAGATCGGAAGGACTGTGATCAAGATTGCGAGACGGGTCATGATGAGTTCACGGGACTGATCGTGATGAGTTCGCGGGACGGATCATGATGAGTTTGCGGGACGGATCATGATTGGATCGCGGGACAGATCGTGATGAGATTGCGGGACTCTCGGCGATTTGGATCGCGAAGGCATTCGACTACACGAACCGCGTTTCTTAACGCTTCCCGCTTAGCGATCTACAAGGGTATGTAGATCCACTCTCCCTCTCGTATATGCTCATCACCATGGATAGGTCTTGCGTGAACGTAGGGAATTTTTTGTTTCCCATGCGACGTTCCCCAACAGTGGCGTCATGAGCTTGGTCTATGTGTAGATGAGATCTCGAGTAGAACACAAAGAGTTTGTGGGCGTTGATGCTTAGATTGCTTCCTCCCTTGGTCATGTTTTGGTTCAGCAGTATTGTGAGATGAAGCGGCCTGGACCAATATTACTCTTACACTTACGAGAGACTGGTTCCCTCAAACGGAACTTGTTGCATAGATGGCTTGCGGGTGCCAGTTTCTCACATTTTAGTTTGATCGGATTCGACAAAGGTGGTCCTTGAGAAGGTTGAAAAGCAACTAGTGTATCACTATTGTGGTTTATGCGTAGGTGAGTATTGTTCTTGCTAGATACCCGTAGCAGCCACGTCAAACATGCAACAACAATTAGAGGAGGTCTAACTTGTTTTTGCAGGGAATGTTGTGATGTGATATGGCCAATTAAATGATGTGATATATGTGATGATCATGTGTTGTATTGAATATCACGACTTGCATGTCGATGAGTACGGCAACCGGCAGGAGCCATAGGGTTGTCTTTAATTGTTGTATGACCTGCGTGTCAATCATTAAGCGCAATGTAATGCTTTACTTTATCGCTAATCAGTAGCAATAGTAGTGGAAGCATGGTGGGCGCGACAACCCCGATGGCAACACGTTGATGGAGATCAAGATGATGGAGATCATGGTGTCATGCCGGTGACGATGGAGATCATGCCGGTGCTTTCATGATGGAGATCAAAAGCACAAGTTCATGGCCATATCATGTCACTTATGATTTGCATGTGATGTTAATCCTTTTATGCACCTTGTTTTGCTTAGGACAATGGTAGCATTATAAGATGATCCCTCACTTAATTTCAAGAGAAATTGTGTTCACCCCGAGTGTGCACCGTTGCGAATGTTCTTCGTGTCGAGACACCACGTGATGATTGGGTGTGATAGACTCTACGTTCACATACAACGGGTGCAAGCCATTGCTGCACATGCAGAACACTCGGGTTAAACTTGACGAGCCTAGCATGTACAAACATCGCCTTGGAACACAACAGACCGAAAGGTCGAACATGAGTCATATAGTAGATATGATCAACATGATGAGGTTCACCATTGATACCACCTCAACTCACATGATGATCGGACTTGAATTGGTGAATTTGGCTCATGTATCACTCGAATGACTGGAGGGATGTCAATTTGAGTGGGAGTTCTTAAGTAATATGATTAATTGAACTCATTATCATGAACATTGTCAATAGTGTTTGTGCAAATTATGTTGTAGATTACTTGCTCGTGTTGTAGCTCCCTTGAATTTTTATATGTTCCTAGAGAAATAGAGTTGAAAGATGTTGGTAGCAATATTGCGGACTGGGTCCGTGATCTGAGGATTGTCCTCATTGGTGCACAAAAGGCTTATGTCCCTAATGCACCGCTCGGTGCGCCAACCCCTCTACAGTGGTTTGTAGATGTGGTGAACATCTGACAGGCACGTTCTGATGACTACTTGATAGTTTAGTGCGTCATGCATTACGACTTAGAATTGAGGCTCCAAAACGTTCTGAACGTCACAGAACATATGAGATGTTCTAAGAGATGAAATTAGGGTCTCAGGCTCGTGCCCATGTTGCGAGATATGAGATCTCCAACAAGATTCTTTGCCTACAAGGTGAAGGAGAATAGATCAATCGTTGAGCATGTGCTCAGATTGTCTGGGTGCTACAATCACTTGAATCTAGAGGGAGTTGATCTTGCAGATAAGATAGTGATTGATATAGTTCTCCATGTCACTGTTACTAAGCTATTAGAACTTGGAGATGAACTATAAAATGCCAGGGATAGAAATAATGATCCCTGAGCTGTTCGCGATGTTTGACACCGCGAAGGTAGAAATCAAGAAGGAGTGTCAAGTGTTGATGGTTAGTAAAACCACTAGTTTCGAGAAGGGCAAGGGCAAGGAGGGAAACTTCATGGATGGCAAGTCAGTTGCTGCTCCAGTGAAGCAACCCATAGTTGAACTCAAACCCGAGACTAAGTGCTTCGATTATGAGGAGAGCGGTCGCTGAAGCAGAACAACCCTAGATACTTGGTAGATAAGAAGGCTAGCAACGTCAACAAAAGTATATTTGATATACGTGTTATTGATGTGTACCTTGCTAGTACTCCTAGTAGCACCTGGGTATTGGATACCAGTTCGGTTGCTAAATGTTAGTAACTTGAAATAAAAGCTATGGAATAAACGGAGAACTAGCTAAGGGTGAGGTGCGGATGTGTGTTGAAAGTGTTTCCAAGGTTGATGTGATCGACATCGCACGCTCTCTCTACCTTCGGGATTAGTGACAAACCTAAATAAGTGTTATTTGGTGTTTTGCGTTGAGCATGAACATGATTAGATCGGGTTTATTGCAACACGGTTATTCATTTAAGTTAGAGAATAATGGTTACTCTGTTTACATGAATAATACCTTCAATGGTCATGCACCCAGTGAGAATGGTTTGTTGAATCTTGATTGTAGTAATACACATGTTCGTAACATTGATGCCAAAAATATGCAAATTTAATAATGATAGTACCACATACTTGTGGCACTGTCGCTAAATGTCATATTGGTATAAAACGCATGAAGAAACTCCATCCTGATGGATCTTTGGACTCATTCGATTTCGAATCGGTTGAGACATGAGAACCATGCCTCTTGGTCAAAGATGACTAAGGAACCCATTTTCTGGTTTGACGGAGCGGGCAAGTGATTTATTGGAAATGATACATGTTGATGTATGCAATCCAATGAGTCTTGTAGCGTGTGTTGGATATCGTTATTTTCTTACCTTCACTGATGATTTGAGTAGATATAGTGTATGTTTACTTAATGAAACACAAGTCTGAATCGTTTAAAAAGTTGAAGCAAATTCAGAGTGAAGTTTAAGATCATCGTGACAAGAAGATAAAAATATCTGCGATATGATCGTGGAGGTGAATATCTAAGTTATGAGTTTGGCATACAACATTAGACAATGTGAAAGTTGTTTCACAACACAAGCCACCTAGAACACCATAGTGTGATGGTATGTCCGAACGTCATAGTCGTGCTCTATTGGATATGGTGCATGTTATGATGTCTCTTATCGTTTTGCTACTATAATTTTGGAGTTGTGCATTAGAGACAACTACATTCACTTTAAATAGGGCACCATCTAAATCCGTTGAGATGACACCGTGTGAATTATGGTTTGATAGAAACCTAAGCTGTCATTTCTTGATGTTTGGGGCTGCAACGCTTGTGTGGAGAATGTTTTCACCTAATGAGCTCGAACCCAAAGCGGACAAATGCATCTTCGTAGAATACCCTAAGAACAGTTGGGTGAACCTTCTATCTTAGGTCCAAGCATAAAGTGTTTGTTGCTAAAATGGGTCCTTTCCCGAGAAAAGGTTTCTCTCGAAAGAATTTAGTGGGAGGAAGATAGAACTTGATGAGGTTGATGAACCTTTGTTTCAACCAGAGAGTAGCGCAGCGCAGAAAGATGTTTCTTTGGAACCTACGTCAGTTGAAGAGGAAGTAAATGATGATGAGCATGAAGCTTTGGATCAAGTTACTATTGAACCTCGTAGGTCGACAGGGATGTGTACTGCTCCTGAGATGTACGACAACCCTATCTTGGAGGTCATGTTGTTGGACAACAATGAACCTACGAGCTGTGGAGAAGCGATGATGGGCCCAGATTCCGACAAATGGTTAGAGGCCATGAAATCCGAGAAAGGATCCATGTATGAAAACCAAGTATAGACTTCGGTAGACTTGCTCTTTGGATGGTGGGTCGTTGAGTACAAATGGACCTTTCAAATGAAGACAGACGCTCATGGTAGATGTCACCATTTGTAAAGCTCGACTTGTTGCAAAGAAATTTACGACAGGTTCAAGGAGTTGACTGCGATGAGACTTTCTTACTTGTAGCGATGCTAATGTCTGTTGGAATTAGTTTGAAGTTGCTGCATTTTTTCAATTATGAAATCTGGCAGATGGATGTCAAAACATTGTTTCCTTAACAGTTTACTTGAGGAAAGGTTGTATGAGATACAACCAGAAGGTTTTGTTAGTCCTAAGGATGCTGAAAGGTGTGCAAGCTTCAGTGATCCTTCTATGAACTGAAGCAAGCATCTCGGTGTTGGAATATACACTTTGATGAGGTGATTAAAGTTTTTGAGTCTATGCAAAGTTTGACAGAAACTTGTATTTACAATAAAGTGAGTGGGAGCACTGTAGAGTTTCTAATAAGCATATGTGGTTGACATATTGTTGATCGGAAATAATGTAGAATTTCTGGTTAGCATAAAGGGTTGTTTGAAAAGAGTTTTTCAAAGGAATACCTGGATAAAGCTACCTAATTGTTGAGCATCAAGATCTGTAGAGATGGATCAAGATGCTTGATGAGACTTTCAATGAGTACATACCTTGACAAGGTTTTTGAAAGAGTTCAAAATGGATCAGTCAGAGAAAGAATTCTTTCCTGATTTGTAAGGTGTGAAGTTGAGTAAGACTCAAAGCTCGACCACGGTAGAAGAAAAAGAAACTATGATTTAGCCGTAGGCTCTGTATAGTATGTCATGCCGTGTACCGCACCTGTGTGTGCCTTGCCATGAGTCCGTCAAGGGGTACAAGAGTGATCTAGGAGTGGATCACTAGACAGCGGTCAAGATTATCCTTAGTAACTAAAAGACTAAGCAGATGTTTCTCAATTATGGAGGTGATAAAGAGTTCGTCGTAAAGAGTTACGTCGATGCAAGCTATAACACCAATCCAGATGACTCGTAGTAGCAATCTGGATACATCTGGTGGAGCAGCCATTTGAAATAGTACCAAGTGGAGTGTGGTAGGAGTGTTTGTGGTTTGACATAGAAATTTGCAAAGTACACATGCATTTGTAAGTCGCAGTCCCGTTGACTATAAGACCTCTCTCACATGCAAAGCATGATCGAGCCCCAGAACTCAATTGGGTGTTAGATTCATAACAATGTCAATCACATGGTGATGTGAACTAGATTATTGACTCTAGTGCAAGTGGGAGACTATTGGAAATATTCCCTAGAGGCAATAATAAATTAGTTATTATCATATTTCCTTGTTCATGATAATCGTTTATTATCCATGCTATAATTGTATTGATCGGAGACTTAGATGCATGTGTGGATACATAGACAAAACCATGTCCCTAGTATGCCTCTAATAGACTAGCTCGTTGATCAAAGATGGTTAAGGTTTCCTAGCCATGGACATGAGATGTCATTTGATAACGGGATCACATCATTAGGAGAATGATGTGATGGACAAGACCCAAACTACAAACATAGCAAATGATCGTGTTAGTTTAATGCTACTGTTTTCTGCACGTCAAGTATCTATTCCTATGACCATGAGATCATGCAACTCACTGACACCGGAGGAGTGCCTTGTGTGTATCAAATGTCGCATCGTAACTGGGTGACTATAAAGGTACTCTACAGGTATCTGTTGGGTTGGCATGGATCAAGACTGCGATTTGTTACTTCGTGTGACGGAGAGGTATCTCAGGGCCCACTCGGTAATACAACATCACAACAAGCCTTGCAAGCAATGTGACTAAGTGTTAGTCATGGGATCTTGTATTACGGAACGAGTAAAGATACTTGCCGGTAACGAGGTTGAACTAGGTATGGAGATACCGACGATCGAATCTCGGGCAAGTAACATACCGAAGAACAAAGGGAACATCATACGGGAATAACTGAATCCTTGACATAGAGGTTCGACCGATAAAGATCTTCGTAAAATATGTAGGAACCAATATGAACATCCATGTCCCGCTATTGGTTATTGAACATAGAGGTTTCTCGGTCATGTCTACATAGTTCTCGAACCCGCAGGGTCTGCACACTTAAGGTTTGGTGACGTTTCGATAGTATAGAGTTATGTATGGTGGTGACCAAAGGTTTTTTGGAGTCCCGGATGAGATTGCGGACGTCACGTGGAGCTCAGGAATGGTCCGGAGGTAAAGATTGATATATAGGAAGTCCCATTTTGGTCGCCGAAAAAGTTTCGGGCTAATCGGTAATGTACCGGGAGTGCCGGTAGTGTACAGGGAGACCACCGGAAGGGGTATTTCGACCCAAGAGGCTTCATGGGCTGTGGGAGAGTAAATACCAGCCTTTTGTGGTATGGTGGAAGTTCCACACAAGGCCCATGCGGTGGGAGAAATAGCCCAAAGGAAAAAACGTGGAAAAAGGCCAAAAAGGGAGGAATCCTAGTCCTATTAGGATTGGAGGAGGAGTCCTCCTCTCCTCCCCACTTTGGCCAACCCAAGGGATGGATTTTTGGCAGACAAGCCTCCTCCTCCTCTCCTCCTATATATACTAGAGGATTTTAGGGTTTTGGCAAAGAATTTTCAGCCACGTGCTACCCGTACCTCCAGTGCATAGTTTCTCCTCTAGATCGGATTTCTGCAGTGCTTAGGCGAAGCCCTGCCGGAATAGCTCCACCACCATCGCCGGAGTGCCTTCACGCTGCCGGACAACTCTTCTACCTCTCCATTCCCTCTTCAAGCCGTATGTGTGCTGAACGCGGAGGTGCCGTCCGTTTGGCGCTAGATCGGAAGGACTGTGATCAAGATCGCGAGACGGGTCGTGATGAGTTCGCGGGATGGATCATGATGAGTACGCGAGAGGGATCGTGATGAGTTCGCGGGATGGATCGTGATTGGATCGGAGGATGGATCGTGATGAGATCGTGGGACGCTCGGTGATTTGGATCCCGAAGACGTTCGACTACACCAACCGCGTTTCTTAACGCTTCCCGCTTAGCGATCTACAAGGGTATGTAGATCCACTCTCCCTCTCATAGATGCTCATCACCATGGATAGGTCTTGCATGAACGTAGGAATTTTTTTGTTTCCCATGCAACGTTCCCCAACAGAGGCAGCCAACTAGAGCAATGGCACGAGGTGCAATAGTGCTGCCGGAGTGGTACTATAGCTCGTAGGAGTGGTACTACTGCTGGGCAGTGGTAGTACTGCATCCTACTACCGCCCATGGTAGCATGGTGTTCTGGAGAACAGAAGTTTATCCGGTAGTAGCAAGCGGTACTACCGACCTAGGGCGGTACTACTGCTTACTGCTGCTGCGGTACTACTGCTAAAACCAAGCAAAAGAAGTTTAGGCGGTAGTACCGAGCGGTACTACCGTGCCAGGGCGGTACTACCACTTGCTGGAGAGGTACTACCTCTTGAAACCTTCCAAAACCAAAAAAGGAAACGAATGAACGTAGGAACATGAGAATTGCTCTAACTTCTTCAAATGAGCTCCGAACTGAGCAAACTCAAGCTTGTTGGATTCGGGACGAGAAGAGCGGTTATACAAAGTAGAGGCAGTATAGAAAATCCAAAGATATAGAGATGTGAAACCTCTATGAATGAAGAATAAGCAAAAACTCCACCATCAAAAACATCAGAGAAGATTCATATGTACTCTGTTTTCAATGAACTCGAGCTTCTCATGAAGATGACCAAGATCAAAACTCGCAAAGAGAAATACCAAACAAGCACCAAGAAAGATGATGCAAGGATGCAAATGGTTTGAGCTCTCAACGAATGATACTATCAAGCTACTCACTTGAGAGCCCCCCTTAATAGTACGACAATCGATCCTATTACCCGGTCTCCCAAATACCACAATGAGACTGGTAAAATAGAAAACCTATATGGGGCAAACTTATACCTTGCACATGGTCCACTTGATTTAGATGACGAAGATCTTGACTCCCTGAAGATTTTGGTTGCTTGATGAAGAATAGTTGATTGCTCCCCCATACTCCACTATGGGTGAGCCACTCTTCGGCACATCTTCACAAGTCCATTGTCAACACAATGGACGGCAAGATTAAAGCATGATCTCTTTGTGATGATCCACTTGAACTTGCACACCGTAACCTTGATGATGATCACCACTTGATGTCATCCTCCATGGGTTGTATGCGATCTTCCTCTTGACGTAAGCCCATGGAAATATTCCTAACCCCACAACGAACTCTCACGTAGAGCATGGGTTAGTACACAAAGCATAATGGACAATGCTTACCATACCATGGTACCACTTGATCCCTCTCGGTACATCTTGTACGCTTTGTGTGTTGATGAACTTGATTCACTCTTTGACTTAGTCTTGATCAACGATGTATCTTATGTTCTCTCTTCATAAAGATGCACTAGTAGAAAATAGGGAACTAGTCCCGGTTCTAGAGGGCCTTTAGTCCCGGTTCCGGAACCGGGACAAAACAAGCGGGACTAAAACACAAAACCTGTAGTCCCGGTTCAAAGGGGCTCCATGTGGCCGCTACGAGGCGCCCAAGCATGAGTACATTTAGTCCCGGTTGTTAACACCAACCGGGACCAAAAGGCCGCTATGCGTCAGGCGGTGGTTTTTTTGCAAGGGGGTTTAGGGGTTTTCGAGGGTTAATTTGGGGGTTTCATATTGTGTTAGCTAGCTAATAGAGAGAAGTGACCTCTCTTTCTCCGTTCTTTGTCAATGCTAGCTATTATATATATAGAGAGAACTCGACGCTAGCTAAGAAGCAGATGAAGGAAACCATTAATTACACAAGATTGTCATGCTGAACATATATAGAGATAAGTTACATATCTTTCTCCATGCTTGGTCGAACAACAAGTTTTCGTATATCTGTCCGACACTGCTGCATATATACAATATAACATATTTTACAATCCCTCATCTACCTAAGATGCAAACACAAATCCACATAGTATTATCTGTCTTTGGGTATCACTACTAGAATCAGGGACTTTGCCGTCTGCCAGCTCTTTGTCGTCTGCTGGCGAACGGCAAAGAGGTTGTTTGCCATCAGCTTTGGGAAACCAGACGGCAAAGATCTGTCTGATGGCAAAGACACTATTTGCCATCAGCCAGCTCTTTGTCGTCTGCCAGCGAACGACAAAGTTTATTTGTCGTCAGCTAGCAGACGGCAAAGAGGTGGTGTTGGGCCTAGTGGAGGCCAGTTTACTGCAACGGCCCACCCCACCTCTTTGCCGTCCGCTGACGGACGACAAAGAAAATAATCCCCTAACGGGCCGTTAGCCCCCCTCCTCTCTCTCTTCTCTCTCTCCCTCTCTCTCTCTTCTCTCTCCCGACCCTTTTAATTTTTGCCTCCCGCGGCCGTCGCCCTCTGCTCCCCCGCCCCTCCCCCTCCGCCGCCCCGCGCCGCCCCCCTCCGCCGTCCCGCACCGCCCCCCCGCCCCCCGGCGCCCGTCCCGTCGCCGCCCACCCTGCACCGCCCTCGCCCCCCGGAGCCTGCCCCGTCGATCGCCCCGACCCCACGAGGCCCCGGCCCTCCTCCCGCCGCGCGCCGCCACCGATGCCCCCCGACCACCAGCCGCCCCGCGGCCCAGCGGCCCGCCGCCCCCGCCGCCCCGCCGCCCTCGCCTCGCCGCCGCCCCACTCCGGTTAGTTAGGTTAGTTACTACTATTAGTTTTGTTAGTTAGATTAGTTCTAGGTTAGTTAGATTAATTCTAGGTTAGGTAGGTTAGTTTCTACGTTAGTTAGGTTAGTTCTTGAAAAAAAGTTATTAGGAGAAGAAAAGAAGAAGAATAAGAAGAATAAGATGAAGAAGAGGAGGAGGAGGAGAAAAAAAAAAGGGGGATGAGAACTAGAGAAGAAGGAGAAGAAGAAGAAGAAGAGGAGGAGAAGGAGGAGAAGAAGAAGAAAAGGGGGAGGAGAAGAAAAGAAGAAGAAAAAGAAGAGGAGGAGGAGGAGGATCGAGGGGTCGAGGGTCATCAAGGGGTCGAGGATCGAGGGGTCGAGAGTCGTCGAGGGGTCGAGGATCGAGGGGTCGAGGGTCGAGGGGTCGAGGGGTCGAGGCTAGAAGAAGAAGAAGAAGAAGAAGAACCCCGACCCCCGACCCCCGAGGATCGAGGGGAAAAGTATTCGAGGGTCGCCGAGGACTTGACACCACCGACACCCCGACCCCCGACACGACACCCCGACACCCCGACATGGCACCACCGACCCCAATACGACACACCCTGCATCCGTGGGTAAGCACAAATGACACCCCGACCCCGACACGACACCCCGACACCCTGACCCCGACACGACACCCAGACACCATGACAACCCGACCCGACACCCCGACCCCGACCTGACACTCCGACCCCAACACGGCACCCCGACACCGACACCCCGACCCCAACACGCCACCCCGACCCCGACACCCCGAAACCACGACACCCAGGCACGACACCCCCGACACCCCAACACCCAGACCCCGACACGACACCCTGACACCCCAACCCCGACATGACAAAGCAGACACCACGACACCCAGACATGACACCCCGACACCCCTGACACCCCGACACCGACACCCCTGACACCGCGACACCGACACCCCGACACGACACCCCGACACGGCACACCGACCCCGACACCCCGACACCCCGACACGACACCCCCGACCCCCATCACCTCTTCGGCCTCCTGTTGACCGAAAGGGTGCTCTTCGGCCTTCCAGAGGCCGATGGGGTCATATATGTGTGAATTATGAGTTACCTCATATAATTTCCGATTTTTTTATGAAAAACATGATATATATATATTTGTGTTTATCGGGTGGATTTAAATGTGAAGTTGTTTCGTCGCTGCGAGGGTTTGGTGTTCGACGACCTCCCCGTGCGTTCGACGAGCTCCGCCCCTACATTTGTGGGTGACCACAAATGACATCTCCTCCTCCCCCTTCATTAGCTTTGTTCCGGTCTTCATGCCGATGAAACTTGCTAGCTGTAGGTACATTGAATCATCAGTATGCGTGAAAACTATGTGTCTCCCGTTCGAAAGGGTTACATTTATGAATATGCATACATTTGCATATTTATAACCGTGATTCTTTCGAAATGTCCAACGTTATCCATGGACAGCGCGAGTATGTGTATATTGGGTTCGTTTTCCCATATGCTATGGTCTGGATCCGATGCAGAATTTCGTTAGTGCCTCCTTGTTGTTCTCCGGGTACACATCCTCTCTGCTTTTTGTCGAGACGTGTATCAGGAGAACAACAGGGAGGTGCTGCCGAAATTTTGCATCGGATCCGGAGCAGAGCATGGGAAAAGGAATCCAATCTACACATACTCAGGTGGGATTAGGACCTATCTTTACCTACTAGCATCTAGGTTGCATCGACGTAATCAAATTGACAAACTCTATTAACTGATGAATATGGTTTTCTGAATTATGTATATATTTTGTGTGTGTCCAGTAGCTAGGCAGGCTGAGTGATCGTGGGTGGATGTACACCGGTCACACTAGTCAGAAAGACATGACCCATAAATGGTTAACAAAAACCAAGGACTTGCAAATGTACAAAAAACAGCCTGGTGCCCTTGTGTCGAGTGCGACAACTATAAGAAGAAGTTAGAGTTTGAATTGACCAAACACCTACAAAAGTGGGGTTTTACGCCCAATTATACGGTCTGGACATTTCATGGTGAGTTTTCCCAACGTGCCAGAGCCGAGGTGCTTCATCGTCGCACCGACGAGCATGGTACCAGGACCGAAGACATGGTGCAAGACTTTGATGATGCTCGGGATTAGGACGATGAGATGGAGGAATCTGCAAAGGCCTTTTATGAAATGTTGGAGTCTTCAAAACGTCCTCTCCACAAGCACACTGAGCTTTGTCAGCTGGATAACATCTCGCAAGTAATGGCTCTAAAGGCTCAGTTCAACCTGGGCAGAGAATGCTACGACGTGATTATGACGATATTTGGACGCTTTCTACCCAAAGGCCATGTATTGCCACCAAACCTGTTCTAGTCGGACAAAATCCTGCGTGCGCTTAAGATGCCCTATGAGAAGATAGATGCCTGTGAGAATGGATGTGCCTTATTTAGGCTTCAGTATGCGGGCTTGAACTATTGCCCCATTTGCAATGCTTCCAGGTATGTTCTGGTAGACAACGGTATGGGTGAGAAGAGTCAGACCAAAATCCCCATTAATGTTCTTCGGTATCTGCCAATCATACCAAGACTTCAACGGCTTTTCATGATCGAAGAGACCGCTAGACAGATGACGTGGCATAAATAGGGCAAAAGAACAAAACTGGATGCAGATGGGAATCCGATGTTGGGACACACTTCGGACGCTTTTGCGTGGAAGCAATTTGATGCATTACATAAGGATAAAGCGGCAGAACCAAGGCATCCTCGAGTTGCCATCAGCACGGATGGGTTCAATGTGTATGGTATGACGGCAACACAATACAATTGTTGGCCTGTATTTGTCATTCCACTCAATCTCCCCCCCGGAGAGATTATGAAAAGAAAGAACATTTTCCTGACTGATAATTCCAGGGCCCAAATATCCGGGGAAGAATATGAATGTGTACATGCAACCGCTTAAGTATGAATTGCAAGAAGCCTGGGATAATGGGATCAAGACATATGACGCCGCTACAAAAAAGAACCTCAAAATGCATGTGTGGTACATGTACTCGATGCATGACTTGCCGACGTATGCGCTATTCGTTGGCTGGTGTGTGCATGGAAGGTTTCCGTGCCCCACATGCAAGGCAGCTCTTCAGTTCCGTTGGCTAGAGGCGGGTCGCAAGTTTTCTTGCTTCGACATGCATAGACAGTTCCTGGATCCTGACCATAAGTTCAGAAAAGACAAGAAGAATTTCATCAAAGGTAGAGTTGTCAAAAACATTGCACCACCTACGTTGACAGGCCAACAGATCCTAGATCAGATAAACGCTCTCGATCCAGATCCAAATCGTTCAGGGTATTTCAAAGGGTATAATACGGAACACGCCTGGACTCACAAGATATGTTTGTGGGATCTGCCTTACTTCAAAGACCTCCTTTGCCCACACAACATCGACGTGATGCACACTGAAAAGAATGTCGCGGAGGCCCTTTTTGGTACATTGTTCGGCATAGAGGGGAAGTCAAAGGATAATCCTAAGGCTAGAGTCGACCAGGAGGCTCTATGTGATAGACTGTTACAAAACATTCGACAACCAAAAGAAACGAAGAACTCGAGGAAGCCAAAGGCATGGTTCATCTTGGAAGGCCAGCTATGAGGGAAATGATCTTGTGGGTGAAAATGCAGTTGATGTTCCCCGATGGGTATGCAGCGAACCTAAAGGGGGGAGCGAGTCTTGAAAAATGGAAAGTATTTGGTCTCAAGAGTCATGATTGGCACATATGGCTTGAGCGGGTAATGCCGGTGATGTTGCGTGGCTTTATCCCTGAGGATGAATGGCTAGTACTGGCAGAGCTGAGCTATTTCTTCCGTGCTTTTTGTGCGAAAGAACTATCGCCTGATGTGATAGACGAACTTGAAGAGTTGGCACCAGAGTTTATCTACAAGTTACAAAAGATCTTTCCACCGGGCTTCTTTAATCCAATGCAGCATTTGATTTTGCATATCCCGACCGAGGCAAGATTGGGGGGGCGTGCAAAATCGTTGGTGCTTCTCAACTGAGAGGATGCTGAAGACGCTTCGAGCAAAATGTAAAAGCAAACGTAGAGTTGAAGCATCGATGGCCGAGGCATTCATTACTGAGGAGGCGGCAAACTTTGTGGTAGCACACTAAACAACCCAGAATCATGATTTGCATAATCCGAAGCCTCGATACAATGATGGCGACGGTGAAAAAGGTCAATCCAACCTCAGCCTATTCAAAGGGAAGCTCGCACCAGCCGGTGCTTTGAACTCAATAGGGTTGGATGTCGAAGAATGGCGGACCATTTCGTTGTATATCCTCAACAACCTAACAGAAGTGCGGCCGTACATCGAGTATGTTCTCGGTACATTGTTTCGCAACTTCTAATTCCTTTGAAATGCTCTCATATTCTCGGTACATATGTGATACAGTCGATATGTCGCCAAATTCTCGGCTGGAGCGGTGATCCAAAAGGATTACATCGAAGAGTATGAGATTCTGGCAAAGCATGGAGGCGCCTATCCCGGTTTCATCTCTTGGTTCAAGCAAACGGTAATTTCCATTAATTAGACGATTTGATTTCTTCGCCTAGTTTGCGGGTAATGCAACAATCCTTTGGTATTAAACTTGTAGGCAAACGCAGAGTCTATGGACTCCGAATTGAGACAAATCGCTAATGGTTTTAACTTTAAGGTCCGTTCATTTGACAAATACGACATCAATGGGTATCGCTTTCGTACTTCTGGCAAAGAGCTATCTATGGCAAACCGAAAGACTACAAATTGTGTCTCCGCTATCGGCGAAGGAGGGGTCGAGTATTATGGAAGAGTTGAAGCAATTTATGAACTTAAATTCTTTGGTGAAAACCCACCAAACGTCGTAGTCTTCAAATGTTATTGGTTCCAGCCGAAGGAGACTAGAAGGACTCATAAACATTTAGGGCTAGTCGAAATCAAACAAAGCACCCATTTGGATGTTCCTGATGTCTATATTACGGCTCAACGGGCGACCCAAGTTTTCTATCTACCATGGGCCTACCAAACGGATCCAAATTTGAAAGGTCGGGATGTCATTTATGATGTGCCGCCACATTTTAGACCACCTGCCCTCAATGAAGATGATTATGAACCTCACATTAACCCAGACACATATGAAGGAGAATTCTTCCAAGAAACACGTGTTTCCAAAAAACGCTTCAAGAACCGCTCTACTTCACACCAGAACATTGAGGTCGACAGCGACAGTGAACCCGACTTCACCCCTGAGCAGGAACAAGAAGAGACAGAAGAAGAAGAGGTTACTAATGCGGATGACCTGACAATGCTTGACCGATTACATACAGGCCTTCCACATGTTGATGCATTTATTGATGATGCTGATGAACATGTCATTACTAATAGTGATGATGATTATGCATTTATTGATTCCGGAGCATATATAGACGATGAAGATTAATATTAGTAATGTGAGGTATTCAATTATTATTATGTACATATATATCATTAATTAGTTCATATTATTAGGTCTTCAATTTTTTTATGTTGAACTAATTTCGTTCACTCTTTGTCGTTGCAGGTGTTGACAGATGGTGGGTGGGGGTCGAGAGCGCTCTGAGCCTCCTTCCTCGGCACGTGCTAGGAGGGGTGCTATTATTCCACCCCAGCAACTCCGGAGAGCGCTGGTACACAGCATGCAGACACCGACGGGCGCTTCTTCTTTGACCGGGAGAGGTCAGGGGAAGACGAAGAGAGGTGCCAGAGGTAGGAAGGCTGCTGTGCCTTCCTCGCCACCAACCCCAGCTGATTCTCCCGACCACAGGAGTGCTCCGTCTCAGGTGGACCCGTCTGACTTGGACCCGTCTCGGACTCCGGTCCACGAGCCTCGGGTCGACGAGCCTCGGGTCACCGAGCCTTCGTCCCAGGAGACTAGGGTCCCAGAGTCTTCGTCCCAGGAGACTCGGGTCCCAGAGTCTTCGTCCCACATGACTCCGGAGGCCAGTGCCCATGCTGATGGTGGCGAGGACACTTACTTGTCTGACGACACCTATACCGAGGGCGAGCTGGTTGAGAAGGGCAAGAAGGTCTACCGGTGTGGTTGTACAAAGCTGCCTCCCGTGCCGACGACCCGCGAGCAGAGGTGGTTGATTGCGCCTAATGCAGAGAGGTAAGTGCATTTACTCTTTTTTAACCTTTTACCTTCATGTTTCTTCAAATTAATATCTAATGTCTTGGCCTTGTCCTACTGCAGGGGTTGGATATACGAGCGTGTTGTCCGCAGGCCCAACCAGGTCCTTGGTGTGCTTCTCTGGCACCACTTCCCGGGGAAGGTCCAGTTGCCCGGTGAGGGTGAGTCTCCACAGGTAGCACTGACCTAGGAGTTGTACAAGGCTGCCCCGGCCCCGCCGGAGGAGATGGTCGACGGTGTCTTGTGCGAGACGGTGGCTGACATTGTGATCCGTTGCTTCTGGGTAATTTCTTTTTGTCAACAACACCTAGTGATTGTACTAATCAGTGTCTAATGTGGTGCCTTGTTTGATTGCAGACCTTCTACAGGTGTCTTGAGGAAGACGAGGCGAGAGCGGCTGTTGTTCGCGAAGCAGAGTGCAAGTGCCTACTTCAGAACTTACGGCACGAGGCTCGGGTGCAGGCTATTCGAGACTACTACGCCTTGAGTAACATTAGGAGGGCCAAGAAGAACTGCCGCAATAATTATCTGAGTAAGGAGAAGTTTATGAAGGTAATTATCTATTCTTAAGGCCTTGTACTTAGCTTCTTTGATTTGATTCGTAGGCGTAGCGCTGAAATTTCTCTTCTCTAACTTAGGTGCCCCCGAGATGGTGTGCGGATAGGATGGACTGTTGGGTGGCATTGGTGGATGAGTGGTGCTCTCCCGAATGGCTAGCCGAACACAACAAGGCCAAGGAGAAGCGTGCCCAAATCAGAGGTGTGCCACACCATCAAGGGAGCTCCAACCTGTTTGAGTTCGGGGATCGTTGGGGATGTGGTTTGCTTCATGATTCATGCAATTTCATTCTTCATGCTAGCTTGAGCCCTTAACTAATATTTTGTTCACCTCTTTTAGGCGCGACACAATAGGAAGGAGGTGCCACCTCTATTCGACCTCTATGACATGGCCCATACTGCCTCGTACAAGAAGGCCAAGGCATTCTCTGAGGATGACCTCGATCATCTAGAGAGCTTCAACAATATCTCCTCCCACAACAAGCTCGTGAGGTACAGAGATTTTGGGAAGGCGAGGAACGGGGAGGACTTCAACCCGAACCAGATTTGTTTTGATCCAGAGCTCGTGATGATATCTGGTGGTGGGAGGCCCCATGGCTCGATAGACATTGGGGATGGACTGATACGTTGTCCTAGAACTCTCCCGGAGATCAAGAAGCGCCAGACGAGCTCTGATCCTGAGATAATGCCTCGTCCACGGCCAATGGAGCTCGCCATTGAGGCTAGGGCCCAGGAGCTTTTGGCAGAGGCAAACAGGCAGGCGGCACAGAGGGAGAGGGACATGGAGGAGAGGACGGCTAGGCTATTGGAGGAGGAGCGGAACCGGAACGACGCATCTCATCGGGCCCTATACGAGCTCCTCGTGGTAAGTTTCTTCTACATATTAGCCAAATCATGCACCTAATGTTCGTTTCATCACTAACTAATATGAATGACTCGTGAAAACAAAATGTGCAGGCCGTGTGCCAGAACAATGGCCAGACCCCTCCGTCGATGCCCCATATTGCTATAGCACCCACGGTGAGTTTCATTTAAATGGTCATTAGTTACTAGTATTCACATTTGAGTTGCATCATGCTAAGGAGACATTGCAAATGATGTTTGTTGCAGCGTGCCTCCCGACAAGCATCGACCGATCCTTCTGCGTCTGCCACAACCCCGAACGGTCCTTCTATGTATCACCCTCACCCTGGCCCAAACCCTACCGGTCCTTCACCTCCATGTTGATCGTAAGTTTTCCCAAGTGTTATCATTAACAAATGCATACTTAGCTTAAGAAATGTACCACTTAGCTCCAAAATGACTTGATATGCTTAATTAGCTAGAAAATGGTGTATTATACCTAGGATAGCTAGAAAATGACCTATACTTAGCATTTTTCCCTCCAAAATGACTTGATATGCTTACTTAGCTAGAAAATGGCATTAGTAGCTAGTATAGCTCAATAATGATCTATAGCTAGTTCATTTATGACATAATTAGCTCACTTAGGTACAAAATGGCATAACTACCTAGGATAGCTCAATAATGATCTATAATTAGCTTAGGTAGTTCATTTATGACATAATATGCTCACTTAGGTAAAAAAATGGCATAATAACCTAGGTTTACCTCCAAAATGACCTATACTTAGCTTATTTTCCTCAAAAATACATAATAACCTTACTTACCTCCAAAATGATATATTCTACATAGGATAGCTATAAAATGACCTATACTTAGCTTATTTAGCTCTAAAATGAATTGATATGCTTAGTTAGCTAGAAAATGGTATATTCTACCTAGGATAGCTATAAAATGACCTATACTTAGCTTATTTTAATCAAAAATGACTTGATATGTTTAGTTAGCTAGAAAATGGTATATTATACATAGGATAGCTATAAAATGACCTATACTTAGCTTATTTTCATCAAAAATTACTTGATATGCTTAGTTAGCTAGAAAATGGTATATTCAACCTAGGATAGCTATAACATGACCTATACTTAGCATTTTTTTCCTCCAAAATGACTTGATATGCTTAGTTAGCTAGAAAATGCTATATTCTATCTAGGATAGCTATAAAATGACCTATACTTAGCATTTTTTTCCTCCAAAATGACTTGATATGCGTAGTTAGCTAGAAAATGGCATTAGTAGCTAGTATAGCTCAATAATGATCTATAGCTAGTTCATTTATGACATAATTAGCTCACTTAGATACAAAATGGCATAATAACCTTGGTTTACCTCCAAAATGACCTATACTTAGCTTATTTTCCTCAAAAATACATAATAACCTTACTTACCTCCAAAATGATATATTCTACCTAGGATAGCTATAAAATGACCTATACTTAGCATTTTTTCCTCCAAAATTACTTGATAGGATTAGTTAGCTACAAAATGTCATTACCACCTTGGAGAAGAGGAGAGGAGAGGAGAGGAGAAAAATAAATAGAAGATAAATTCTTCTTCTTCTTTTTTTCTTCATTTTCTTCTTCTTCTTCTAGCTAGTCTTCTTCTTCTTCTAACTATATCTTTCCTACTTTGCAGATTTTCTATAGATGAGGAAGAGTGCATTGATGGACTATACTCTTCTAATTTTGCTACTTTTATGTTTATGGAACATTTGTTTTGGATACATATGTATGGATATGTTGTTGGAAACCATATTGTGTGTTGTTGGAAACTTGTATATATGTTGGACTTGTATGTTGGAACTTAATTATTGGTCCACTTATGCTTGTTTCAACTTATTTGGTATGCTTGTTGGAACTTGTTGAATGATATGTATGTTCTGGATATGTATATGTTGGATATATATGAATTTTCTGTCAAATTGAATGATCTTAAGAAAAAACAAAAAAACAGGGGCTATATGGCCACTTTGCCGTCTGCTGGTGGACGACAAAGAGCTTTGCCATCAGCCAGCAGACGGCAAAGTGGCCACGTGGCAGCTACCTGTACAAACTGGGGCTTGCCTAGGCGGGTTCTTTGCCGTTCGCTGGCAGACGACAAAGATCTAAGGTTCTTTGTCGTCTGCCAGCGGACGGCAAAGAACCCACCTAGGTTATTAAAAAAAAGATGCTTTGCCGTCCGTGGGCAGACGACAAAGAACCTAAGGTCTTTGTCGTCCGCCAGCGGACGGCAAAGCACGCCATTAAGCCCCCTAATGGAGCTAAGTGACCACGTGTGCCGTCCAGGCTCTTTGCCGTCTGCTGGCAGACGGCAAAGATTCAAAGGTCCTTGCCATCTGCCAGCAGACGGCAAAGCGGCCTTTACCGTGGCTTTTTCAGCCGGACGGTTTGCCGTCTGCTAGCGGAAGGCAAAGCCTTTGCCGTTCGGGATGCATGATTTTGCCGTCCGGGATGGCGGACGGCAAAGTACCTGTTTCCTGTAGTGTATGATGTGGTCAGGAAAGAATACCGCCAATTTCTCTTGAATTGCACGTATGCGATCATTTGGTAGGAGTTCATCCCACATATACAAATCTAATTTAAAGAAGGGGGTCAATACATGCATATATATAAATGAAACTCAACACAATTGATGGTAATATATAAAATAAAATTGTGAATATTATTTACGTCTTCAAATTGTTTGTCAAAGAAGCGCCGCTCAGAGGTCGAGTGGCGAATGAACTCGCATACGTAGTATCCATATAAAACAGTCTCGCCTTCCTGGTACAAGCACTTTACGAGAATATAGTTCAACCAAACTGATGAAAAAGCATGGTAATGATATATTGATGAAAATTTGAATCAATTAGAGATGCGTGGAACTAGCTAGTACTACTTACTTTGGGGGGTGTACATCACAACTCTTTGTTTAGACCGGGAACCTTTCGGGTGAACTTTTTCCAAGCCCTGCCAGACAAAGGAAATGATTACTTGATATCAGGAAATGAACGAAAGTTGCATGCCGATATGGTCCCGGTATTGACAGAACTTACTTCTTGAGTATTGCAGTCATGTCCACATAATCCTCGGGATTTTTACATCTCGAGTCTAAGACAGTTACTAATGCCCCGTCAAGCTTAATGTATAGCAGAATAAAGTGGTAACTGCGCATGCATATATAACTCATCAATTACATTACTTAACCTCAAGTAAGCGAAACCGAATATGCAGAAGACGAATACACTCGATGTATAAGGAACGACTTTAGCAAGTTCTCCTAGTTCTCTTTGACAGTGCTTCGTACCGACCATTCAGTTACGGAATCTGGGCTAATGCACCCAACGTTGAAGATTCCTGCTTTTTTGCATTCGATGATCTTCAATCTGCATAATATAGTGAGGATAATTATGTATACAAGTAAATACTTACAAATAGTATCAAGTCATGAGTTGTTTATCCAGGGCCAGTTGATTGTATAACTGAAATAACTCCACAAATTCAATAGGGATCACATTGAGTCCAATGCATTCGTGCTTTGGTTTAACTCTAACATACATAGTGTCTGTCGCGACTCCCCGCAGGTTCTGATGTACCACTCATGCAAATTGTACATCATCGTTGTTACATGAGGACGATCAAGTTTGACAAGAGGCTTCCCGTGCACGTATTTAAATTGTTCTACTGTTACCTCACTCTTTTAAAAAGTTACATCATCCCCTAAGTAATCACCAGGTTTGGTACCGGGCAGTAGCACCGGATGATTAGCGATATCTCTAGACACCTTAAGCGGGGGGCACGATTGCTTCTCCTGTTTGCCGAGCTGGGGAATTGTTTTCCCACTTCTTCAATCTTTGACTCTTGTAGCACTAGAAGTACTTACCGACTGCTACTCTTCATTATATGTCTTCATAATACAGTGGTCATAGTTTGTTTGCAGTGGAGGTGGTGATGGTCACTTCAGGACATCCAGAGTGCACTTAGCTTTCACCGGATCTAACGTTTCCTTCGAAGGTGGATGTTTCCATGCAAAATGGGCCTTCTCTTCGGCTTTACTGATGTCATTTTTTGGTTTGTCAGTCCTCTCGTTGTTGGGTAACATTGCATGGGAAGCAAAGAATTTCCTATGCACACGCAAGATCTATCCATGGTGATGAGAATCTAGATAGTGGCAAAACCCCAAAACGATAATGGCAAAACGATAAGAGACATCATAATTCGCACCATATCCAATAGAGCACAACTACGACGTTCGGACACACCATCACACTACGGTGTTCCAAGTGACGTGAGTTGTGAAACAACTTTCATATTGTCTAAAGTTGTATAGCAAACTCATAACTCAGATATTCACCTCCACGATCATACCGTAGACATTTTATCTTCTCGTCACGATGATCTCAAACTTCACTCTGAATTTCAGACTTGTGATTCATGAAGCAAATATACTCATATATACTCGAATCATTAGTGATGGTAACAAAATAACGATATCCACTTCATGCAAAAACACTCATTTGTCCGCATACATCAACATGTATCATTTCCAATAAGTTACTAGCCCGCTCCATCATACCTAAAACGGGGTTGTTGGGGATAAAACCCCGTGGTAAGACCCGCCCTGGTGGGGCCAGGTCATACGTGGCAGCTCGTTATCAAGACGAGAGAAGTGGGATGAAAGACATAGGCCTGACGGATTACCAAGATGGGCCAAGATGGAGGCCTAGACAAAAGACGGTATGAGACCCGAGGGGTTAAGCCACCCGCCGAAGATGGTTTGCCCAAGAAGACAAGGTGACTTAGAGACAGGATAGTCTATGTTGTAAGAGTTGGTGTATTACTCGTGTAACCTAGGGCCTCAACCTCCTATATAAAGGTGAGACCCCGGGGCGGCTTAGAAAAAAGAAACCGATCAATCGAGAACTAGGTCAAGCGAATCCGCTCCCTTGTAATCGATAATCCAATCAATACCACACAAGTAGGATGTAGGCTTTTACCTCTTCTTGAGGGGACAAACCTGGGTAAACTCGTGTCCCTCATCTCAACCAACCCCTTTGAGTCCATCACCTTAGTGATGGCCTCGAACTGAAGTCTTCGGACATCTGCGGTGACAAAACCACGACAGTTGGCGCCCACCATGGGGCTAACGCTTGGTGGTGTTGAGTTCTCAAAGGGCTCTTTCCCAGGGATCGAGGGAAACCCGAGGCCGACTTGATTGAGTATGGTTTCCGTATCTCCTTCGGCGGAATCCACGTCTACATCGGCAAGATCGGCAGATCTGAACCTGGGCCGGACGTTTATGCCGACATTGTCGAGCCGAGATGGCGCGCGCAACCTGCTCGACACGTGCAATCCGCCCGTGCTGACCCGGCTGAGAAGTCTGTCTTCGTCGGCTTTACTCAGGGCACGGATCTTGAAGGTTCTATGTCGCAGGAAACTCACATCTGTTCGGAGGATGGATCTTCGAGCAGAGAGACGGAATCAATTTATCAGCTGCACAATGATGGGCTGGGGGGCTATGTCGAGCCTTACCCCCAGTCAGAATATCACGAGCCGGAGGGTTATGAGCCACCGAGCAGCACAGACGCGGGCGCAGCAGCATCGGGGGCTCGTCGGACGCCGGCTCATGTTCTTCTAGATCTGATCAATGAGCGTACAACCCTGATGGCCATGGAGGTCACAGCTAAAAATTAAGCGGACCGGAACACGGAGATCGCGAGGCTAAAGTACCAGATGACCAAGGTTCAGTAGGAGATCAATGCGCTGAGGGATCAGATGGAGGCACAGGCGGAGCACCTTAAGGCGAATGCTTACCGCCTGGAGCTAGAACAGCAGTCTGCATCGGCGGTTCAGTAGATGAGGCATCAGTCCTGCTTGCCAGATCAGTATGAGGCCAAGAATCTTTTCAACACGCCGGGAACAGGACGGACCGCGGAAGTACATGGAAGCCGGACGGCGGTTCAGCTTAACCCGCCCCGATAGAACCAGGCCTCACCAATGTCTTTCCCAATGACGGCGGGTCATTATTCCAACCCGGCGGAGAACATGGTTGCGGCAGCGACCTAGCTTGGTACAATCCCTATCCCGGACGAGGCGCCTTTCACAAAGGAGGTGCAGAACGATATTGGATACTTGCAAACGACAATGGCCCAGCAGGAGAAGTGCACTTATTGCCGGAGTCGCATGCATTCAACCCCCATCCTCAGCCGCAGCTACAGCCGGTGTTATGAGTCACCGGTAGTTTCTAGCAGTGATCAGCACTGGAACCCGCCGCGAGTTGATCGGGCAGCGCTGGATGCGCAGGCGGTAGTGTATCGGGCGAGAGCATAGCAAGGAGCGGCGGTTCTAGCAGCGGCGGCGGCTCATCAAGAAACCGCAGATACACCGTCCGTCCCGAAAGGGGCGGGAGTGACCTCCTGGGTTGTGGGGGTGCCATGCTTAGTGTAGGCTTTGTGGTATGAGCGCCTACCAAAGGATTTCAAGGGCCCAAGCAAGGTCCCAAATTATACTGCTGACCTACCTCCGGAGGCTTGGATTGAAAGCTATCATCTGGCCATGGAGATGGTAGACGTCGGTGATGTCGTATGTGCTAAGTATTTCATCGTGATGCTAGAAGGGCCGGCTCGCACGTGGTTGAAGGGTCTGCCACCCAACACCATTAATTCCTGGGCCGATCTCAAGGCGAAGTTCATCAAAAACTTCCGAGGAATGTGCAAGCAGCCCATGACGATAGTGGATTTAGATCACCGTGTTCTACAGGAGGACGAATCGGCCCATCATTGGGTCCGAAGGGTCTCAACCATCATCCACTCGTCTGAGAAAATCACGGAGGCTCAAGCGTTTTTGATTCTGGAAAAGAATTGCCAATTTACGCCTCTAAAGAAGAAGCTTGGCCGGCTCAAGTGCTCGTGTCAAGACATGGGGGAACTCATGGTGGATCTCACGAAGTACGCCGACTCTGACAATACGAAAGACACGGGCTGTGATGAAGAGAAGTCAAGTCAGGGTAAGAAGAATAACAATGGTAAGGGTGCGGCTGGCAGCGGCAACTGTAGCAAAAGGAAGAATCCAGACGGCGGGTCAGAATTGGTGGCAAACACCAGCGTCGGGAACAACCGTGCTAAGGGCAACGGGAACTTCAACCATCCCTTTAATAAGGGTAAAACTCGCTTCAACCTGGAAGAGATGCTTAACAAATCTTGTCAAGAGCACAGCCGCCCTGATAGGCCGGCGGGTCATATGTGGAGGAATTGCCAGATCATGCGGCAGTTTCGGGATTACAGCTTGCGGCAGCATCATAAAAATGGTGGTGGCCCGCCGGGCGGCTCAGGGCCAGGCGGGTCAGGAGCCGGTCTTGGCACCGACGGCTCAGGATCCGGTTATCAATGGCAGGGAAAATAAGGAGGTCATCATTTGCAATTTGGTGGCAGTAATCAGCAGCAGAATAACCAATCTGGGTATCAGAGTAACCCAGAGTAGCTCAGCACGGCTCAATATCATGTTTTTACAACCTGCCTTGACAAGCGAGACAAGAAGGTGCGCAAGCGGGAGGTTAATGCAGTCATGCCGGCTCTCCCGCAATACTTGAAGTGGTTTGAGTATGACATAACATGGAGTAGAGAGGATCACCCACCGCGTGTTGATAACTCGGGGCAGCTGGCTTTGGTGCTCGCCCCCAAGTGGGAGGCTATGTGTTTACTAAGTTACTTATGGATGGCGGCAGTAGCATTAATATCCTATACTACGACACTTTTCGTGGGATGAAGTTGCTCGACAAGGACTTTAGGCCTTCTTCGACAGTCTTTCATGGCGTGGTTCCTAGAAAGTCGGCTTATCCAGTGGGTAAAATCTCATTGCAGGTTGCCTTTGGTAGCGAATATAACTACAGGGTGGAGTCCTTGTGTTTCGTGGTGGTCAAGATCAAAAGTCCATAGCATGCCCTGTTTGGACGTCTGGCTTATGCCAAGTTCATGGCTAGGCCTTGCTATGTCTACTTACAGCTCAAGATGCCAGGATTAAATGGAACGATTACTGTGCATGGTGATCGAAAGACGGCAATTGAGTGTGCGGAAGGAGATGCAACTTACGTAGAGTCAAGTTGTGCTGAAGCAGAGCTCAAGTTCTATAAGAAAAATGTTGACTCGGAGGACATGACTCCGCTGAAAAAGCCTACTAAGGAATCTGAGCTACCGCTTAAGTTTGCAGCGGATGATACCAAGTTGGTGGATTTCACTCCAGGCAACTCATCCCAACAGTTCACTATTGGGGCCAATATAGATCCCAGATAGGAAAGCACGCTCATCGAATTCATCCGTGAGAATCGGGACATCTTCGCATGGAAACCTTCTAACGTGCCGGGTGTACCGAGAGAGTTCACTGAGCACAACCTTAATGTGGATCCTAAGTTTAAGCCGGTTAAGCAGTTTCTCCGGTGGTTCAATGAATAACGGTGCAAAGTTATTGGGGAAGAGGTGGCCCGGCTTCTAGCAGTAGGGTTCATCGTGGAAGTATTTCACCCATAGTGGCTTGCTAACCCGGTGCTAGTGCTAACGTGGAGTATGTGCGTGGATTACACGGATCTTAACAAGGCTTGTCCGGTTGACCCGTTTGCTCTCCCCCGTATCGACCAGATTATTGATGCGACAACGGATTGTGAGAGTTTATGCTTCCTGGACAGTTATTCCGATTACCACCAGATCAAGATGGCAGTCAAAGACCAAGAGAAAACGGCTTTCATCACGCCTTTTGATGCTTTCTGCTATGTGTCTATGCCTTTCGAGCTCAAGAATGCCCAGACGACTTACCAGCGTTGTGTGCAGAACTGTCTTCACAGCCAAATTGGATGCAATGTTCATGCATATGTGGATGATATTGCGGTCAAGTCAAGGAAAAAGGAGACTCTACTTGACAACTTGAGGGAAACTTTCGATAACTTACGGGTCTATAACATGATGCTTAACCCGGCTAAGTGTGTTTTTGGAGTTCCTGCAGGCAAGCTTTTGGGTTTTCTCGTCTCTCAATGAGGCATCGAAGCTAATCCAGATAAGATAATGGCTATTACCTCCCTGGCTGAGCCGGCATGCATCAATGATGTTCAACGCTTGGTAGGCTAAATCACTACGTTCAGCAGGTTCATAAGCCGCCTGGGTGAGAAGACCATTACTTTGTACTAGATGATGAAGAAGATAGACAGCTTGAAGCGTTTGAAGCACACAAGAAGCAACTCACTGAGCCGCCGGTCTTGGCTACTCCGGCTGAGAAGGAACCTTTGCTCCTCTACGTGGCGGCTAATAACAGGGCAGTTAGCGTCGTGATTGTTGTTGAGCGTCAGGAGACATGGAAAGAATATGTGGTTCATAGGCCGGTTTACTACATTAGTGAAGTCTTGATATAGTCCAAACAGAGGTACCCACATTGGCATAAGCTGGTGTATAGGGTGTTCTTGGCGAACCGTAAGATGAAGCATTATTTCCTGGGACACCAGGTCACAGTGGTCAGCTCTACCCCGTTGGGGGACATAATTCAAAATAGAGAAGCCACTGGCTGGATTTCTAAGTGGGCATTGGAGCTTGGACCTCTTAATGTGAAGTACGTGCCTCGCATGGCGGTCAAGTCTCAAGCCTTGGTGGATTTCATAAATGAGTCGACAGAGTATCAGGTGCTTGAGGAGAAGCTGAATAACACATATTGGACGATTCACTTTGACAGATCCAGGTAACTGGAAGGATCAGGGGGTGGGGGTGTCTTAACCTCCCCTAAAGGTGATAAGTTATCTTACATGTTAAGATTGATGTTTCCTTGTACTAACAATGTATCTGAGTATGAAGCTTTATTTCATGGCCTCCGGGTCGCTAAGGAGATGAACCTAAGCCGGGTGCGGTGTCTCGGTGACTCAGATCTCGTGGCCCAGCAAGTTTCAGGCATGTGGTATTCCAAGGAGCCGCGGATGGCGGCTTATCGTCAGGCGATGGATGTCATCGCTGGTCACTTCAAGGGATATCAGGTGGATCATATTGATCGTCGTAGAAACGAGGCGACTGGTGCATTGTCCAGGTTGGGCTCTTCGCAAAAGACGGTGTCACCTAACGTATTCTTGGACATACTACATCACCACTCAGTCAAGCTACCTTTAGAGGAAGACTTAGCTATACCTGACCAGGAGGGCAAGCTGGTGGTAGATCTACATGCTATCCCCGACTGGACACTGCCTTATTTAGCATACTTGACGCGTGGCGAGTTACCTAAGGAAGAGACCTTGGCAAGGAAGATTGTCTGGCGATCTAAGTCTATGACAATCATCAACGGCGAGTTACATAAGTGCAGTGTTACCGGCATTTTTCAATGTTGTGTTTCGCTTGAAGAAGGTAAATAAATCTTGAATGAAATTCACGCTGGCGATTGCGGTCATCACACCGGCTACAAATATCTGGTGGCCAAGGCCTTTCGGCATGGTTTCTTTTGGTTGACGGCTCACAAGGATACAGAGGACTTGGTTCTCAAGTGTGATGGCTGTCAGAAGTTCGGGCGACGTGCTGCCGTACCAGTTCAGGAATTGTGCATGATTCCAATTACCTGGCCGTTTGCGGTTTGAGGGCTTGATATGGTCAGGACCTTCAAGATATCCAAGGATAAGAAGACCCACCTCTTGGTGGCGGTGGACAAGTTTACTAAGTGGGTGGAAGCTGAGCCGGTCAACAAATATGACGCGGCTATGGCGGTTTAGTTTGTCAAAAAGCCGATTTACCATTTTTTCACCCTCATAGTATCATCACAGATAATGGTACGAACCTATCCAAGGGGGCTATGCAAGCGTTCTATGAAAGTGAACACATCCGGCTTGACGTTTCTGTAGATGCTCGTCCACAATCCAATTGTCGGGCAGAGCGGGCTAGCCAGGAGATCTTGAGAGGCATCAAAGCCCGACATACAGTTCCTTTGTAGCGAACGCCAGGTAGTTGGGTAGAGGAGTTGCCATTAGTCGTATGGTGCATCAGAACTACTCCCAACAGATCAACAGGCTATACGCCTTTCTTCATGGTTTATGGCACACCAACCGTACTACCAAGTGATATATGTCATGACTCGCCACGAGTGACGGTTTACGTTGAGGTGGATAATGAAACAGCGCATCAAGACGCGTTGGATGCTTTCGATGAAGAGCGTGATCTGGCGGCGGCTTGATCGGCGATTTATCAACAAGACCTGCGTCACTACCATAGCCGCAGGGTTAAGACTCAGATGTTTCAAGAAGGCAACTTGGTGTTGCGTTTGATTCAAGATCAGACGGATGCACACAAGTTATCCCCTCCATGGGAAGGAGCTTTTGTGGTCAGCAGAAATCTCAACAACGGGTCATATTATCTTATTGATATCCGAAATGAGTCAAGCACTCTTGGAGAGGAGACCCGCCGGCCATGGAATATAGCTCATCTGCGGGCTTACTATACTTGAGTCATCAAAACTTGACATTGTACACCATCATTGTACATATCACATATATATATATATATATATATATAATAAAGTTGGCGTCCTTGCAAGCCGGGGCCTCTGTCGTTTCATGCATCTCAGTTTGTGCAAAAGTTGACACTGTCAACAAGGTCATCTGGGGGCTTCCAACCCACCGGGTTTAGCTTACACACCCTTTTGATCAGCTCTTAAGCCACAGTCAGGCAAGTTATATACCCAAAAGTTGACACCGTCAACAAGGTCATCTAGGGGCTTCCAACCCACCGGGTTTAGCTTACACACCTTTTTGATCGGCTCTTAAGCCACTGTCAGACAATGACGAGGATATCAACCTAGGGTAGGGTCCTAGAAAGGCCTACATACCCTACCTAAGGACACTACATTGGAGGACTTGAAGATCAAGCATAAGCTTCCGACTGGATTCCATGTGATGTTCAAGTCACTCGATATTCAACCCAGTCAGAGTCTTCTTCCTTCACTCGATAGTCGCCTGTCACTCAGTCGACACGAGAAGACCAGGAGCCACCATCAGGAGGCCAACGGGCAATTGTTAGTCCTTCGCCCTTATTATGTACGTTACCACTAATGCTAGACTTTAAACCCATGATTGGACCCTTAGATGTCAGGCACTTATGAGGGGCAGCGAACTCTATATAAGTTGCCCCTCCCCTCTGGGACAAGGGTTTGCAACCATTTTAATCTTAACATTACACACGACATAAGCTCCCAAGCACTGAGACATAGGGCTGTTACCTCCACGAGATGGGCCTGAACTAATACATCCGTGTGTACACCCTCGTCATAGCTAGGACTCTGTCCTCTCCTTTCGTACCCGCCTTCTACTGTCAGGCTCGTTCCCACGACAGTTGGCGCCCACCGTGGGGCAGGCGTCTAAGCCACTTCCGGCGAGGTTGCATTTTCCATCCTTCAACATGTCTTCCGGCAGTGTTTTCGCTCTGGGCCACGAGATCCATTTTGGTGCACTCACCTTCATTGCCGTTGATTCGGCATGGCTTCAAGAAGCACCTCTCGATGTCGAGGCGCTCCCAGTCCACGGGGCCGCACACTTCCGCCCGAGTTCCTGCGGCGTGTTGCTGCGTCAGCCATCGACTCCCTATACGTCGGCTCCCCTCGCTGTCCGTAGTCGTAAGCGGTCTGGCCGCTCACAACTCCAGTGCTGGGTCAAGCACGGAGTGGCGCATCAAATTTCTTCTCCACAGATTGCAGCGCTCGAGCCTGCCGAGTCTCTTCTTGGCGTGTTAGAGTCGGATTCCGGTCCGTCCGATATCCCTTATGAGTGCGAGAGCTGCTATCCAGCAGCGGAGGTCCGTATGGCGGGCTCTCATCAAAGCCTGCTGCCGGGCTTTGGCGGCAAGCGTGATGCTGGTGGTGCGTCGAGTGAACAGCTAGGTCGCGAGGGGGAGGTTCTTCATACCCCCATCGTTGGTACGACCGCCGAGGCCCAGGCCTTGGAGGCGACGCGCATTCGGGAGACTTACCACTCCGAGTGGCTCTTGAATGTTGTGATGGTGCCAAATTAAGATAAGTTTTTGCGTATGTGCATTGACTTCAAACATCTCAATCGGGTATGCCTGAAGGATCATTTTCCGCTCCCCCGCATAGATCAAATTGTTGATTCAACTACGGGGTGCGAGCGTTTATCGTTTCTGGATGCTTACTCTAGGTACCATCAGATCCGTCTGTTTGGCCCGGACGAAATAAAGACAACTTTCATCACCCCATTCGGGTGTTTCCGTTACATCACTATGCCATTCGGCCTCAAAAATGTCGGCGCAACTTTTATGCGCATGATTCAGAAATGTTTACTCAACCAGATCCCTCAGAATGTCGAGGTGTAAAGGGATGATATATTGGTCAGGTTCCACAAAGGTTCTAACCTGCTGGCCGACTTGGCCGAAACATTCGCCAATCTGAGGAGATTCGGCATAAAGCTGAATCCGGCCAAGTATACTTTCGGCGTCCCTGGCGGCAAACTACTCAGTTTTCTCGTTTCCGAATGGGGGATCGATGTCAACCCTGAGAAAATCAGCACCATTACCCGAATGAAGACTCCCGTGCGAGTGCACGACGTTTAGAAGCTCACAGGGTTCTTGGCAGCGTTGAGTCGATTGATTTCTCGTCTTGGTGAGAAGGCTCTGCCTTTGTATCAATTGATGAAGAAGTCTGACATGTTCGAGTGGACTCCCGAAGCCGAAGCAACGTTTGTTGAGCTCAAAGCCCTGCTCTGCACCCAGCCGGTGCTTGCCGCTCCTTGCAGCAAAGAGCCCTTGCTCCTGTACATCGCGGCCACAAATCAGGTCGTTAGTATGGGGCTAACCATCGATCAGGAAGAGGAGGGTAAAGCTTATAAAGTCTAGCGGCCAGTTTATTATGTCTCGGAAGTATTGTCCCCCTCAAAGCAAAGATATCCACACTATCAGAAGCTGGTTTATGGTATTTACCTATCAGCAAAGAAGGTTGCACATTACTTCCAAGACCACTCGATTTCAGTCGCCAGTGATGCTCCTCTGTCCGAGATTTTCAATAATCGAGACACATCAGGTCAAGTGGCTAAATGGGCAATCGAGCTTGGACACTTTGACATCAGATTTGAAGCCGAAAATGCAATCAAGGCCCAAGCATTGGCAGATTTTATGCCAAGTGGATTGAACAGCATTAACCAGTCCAGATTCATTCGGCACATTGGACTATGTTCTTTGATGGATCTAAAATGTTGAATGGGCCCGGTGCTGGTGTTGTCTTGATATCTCCCAGGGGCGACAAGCTCATCTACGTCTTGCAAATTCACTTCGATTCCTCCAACAATGAGCCAGAATATGAAGCACTTTTGTATGGGTTGCGCCTGGCTATCTCACTTGGCGTGAAGCGCTTGATGATTTATGGTGACTCAGATCTGGTGGTGAATCAAGTGATGAAAGAGTGGGATGTTCGAAACCCCGCTATGACTAGGTACTGCAATGCATTCAGAAAGTATGGGAAGAAATTCGAAGGCCTGGAACTTCATCATGTTCCCCAACTGAAAAATCAGGCGGCCGACGAGCTATCCAAGATTGGGTCCACTCGACGGCCCGTCCCCAGTGGTGTGTTCTTAGAGCACTTGCACACTCCTTCGATACAAGAAGGTCCTTTCACCGACGAGTGCCCACAAGCTTTGAGTTCCACTGACCCGACAGAAGTCGATGTCCCTACAGTGATTTATCTGGTCATGGAGATTCTGGTTGTCACTCTCGATTGTACTGTGCCTTACATTGCCTATATCCTCAGACAAGAGCTCCCTGAAGATGAAACCGAGGCTCGATAGTTGTGCACAGGTCCAAGGCTTTTACTGTGATGGGAGATCAGCTATTCAGAGAGAGTGCGACTGGCATTACACAACGTTGCATTTCCCCCGAGGAAGGTCGAAGGATTCTGGATGAGATCCACTCGGGAACTTGCGGCCATCATGCATCCTTTGAGACGATTGTCGCCAAAGAGTACAGAGCTGGTTTGTTCTGGCCACAGGCTAATAAGATGGCTAAAGACATCATTGATCACTGTGATGGATGCCAGTTCTATTCAAACATGTCACACAAGCCAGCCTCTGCTGTGAAGACAATTCCCCTTGCCTGGCCGTTTGTTGTTTGGGGACTCGACATGGTTGGTCCCGTTCGGACCGGGAAAGGTGGTTTCACTCAATTGTTGGTTACAGTTGACAAGATTACGAAGTGGATATAAGGCAAGCCCATCAAAAAATAGAACTCCCATACGGCGGTTACATTCATGAGAGAGATAATTTTCCGGTACGGCGTTCCTCATAGCAGTATCACGAATAACGGCACCAACTTTGACTCGGAAGAGTTCAGAAACTTCGGCACATCTCAGGGCACTCGGGTGGATTATGCATCTGTCGCTCACCCGCAAACCAATGGGAAAGTCGAGTGAGCCAATGGCCTCATCTTGCAAGGTCTGAAGCCTCGTCTCATGCGCGACCTGGATCATGCCGCTGGAGCCTGGGTAACTGAGCTGCCGTCTGTGTTATGGGGCCTGAGAACTACACCAAATCGGTCGACTGGACAGACTCCTTTTTTCCTGGTCTATGGTGCTGAAGTTTTCTTCCCAAGTGACTTGTTTCTCAATTCTCCTCGAGGGGAGCTTTGATCCGGACGACTGCCTATCAGCAAGATTTTTGGCGCTTCCATGCAAAGAACGTCAAGAGTCGATCATTTCATGAGGGAGACTTGGTGCTTCGAGTGAATAAACACCGACCTCACAAGCTTTCTCCTGCATGAGAAGGTCCTTTCGTCATCACTAAAGTGCTGAACAACGGAGCTTATCATCTGTACAATCTCACGAAGCGGATGGACGAGCCACGAGCCTAGAATGCAGATCTGCTCCGGCATTTTTATACTTAGAGACAAAAGAATCTTCTGATGTAATGAGAATACTTCATTATGCAATTCAAATTTCTGCAATATATATTGTCGATACTGATCATACAGTTTCACTCTTGGGAATACTCCGAGTTTTAAGCAATCCTCACACTCGGCGTCTTAGCTGCGAAGATGCTTTCGCCTAAGTTAAAAAAAACGTCGGGTGGATAGCAGTCCAATCACTCGACGACTTAGCTTCTAATCGACATTCGCCTAAGTTCGAAAAAACTCCGAGTGATATGCAATCCTCACACTCGGGGGCTGAGCTATGAACATGTTTCGCCTAAGTTAAAAACCCTATCGGGTGGATAGCTGTCCATTCACTCGATGGCCTATATGCGAATCGTCTTCGCTTAGGTTCAATTATAGTCCAAGTGGTGAACAATCCTCACACTCAGGGGCTTAGCTGCGAAGATGTTTCGCCTAAGTTAAAAACCTTGTCGGGTGGATACCAGTCCATTCACTTGATGGCCTATTTGTGAATCCGTCTTAACTTAGGTTAAAAAATACTCCAAGTGGCGAGCAACCCTCACACTCGGGGGCTTAGCTACGAACATGCCTTCGCCTAAGTTAAAAAACCCGTCGGGTGGATTGTATTCCATTCACTCGACGACCTTCTCGCGAATCAGACTTCGCTTAAGGTCAAAAATAGTTCGAGCGTTGATCAATCCTCACACTCAGGGGCTTGGCTACGAACATGTTTTCGCCTAAGTTAAATACCCCGCCGAGTGGATGGTAATACATCCACTCAACGCCCTAGCCGCAAATAAATCTTTGCCTAGGGTTAAAAATATTCCGAGTGTTGAGCAATCCTCACACTCGGGGGCTTTTCTACAAAATTTTTTTCGCCTAAGCCTAAAAACAAATTCAGTCGAACAAACGATTGAGAGCCAAATACGGATAAATCCAAAGGGTTAATCGCGGATAAAGGTTTGGCGAGAGAGCAAAAGTGCTCGGGCCTAAGGCCTGAATGAAGTTTTAAGGGATACAGTTTCACTCAGCATACTGAGGCGAATAAAAGTGTTTCTTCCTAAGGTCATGTTTTTCAATAATCCGACGGCCTAGCTGGCTCGACAAAAGTGTCGAAGTCGATGCCATCTGCGATTCTGGTAGCTGTGTCGACGAACGTCTCCATGAAGTCCTCGAACTAAAGCTTCTTTGTGTTAACCACTCGGACCTCCTTCAGCTTCTCCTCCCTCATGTCTCTACACTGGACCCTGACGAGTGATAGAGTCACGTCGGCCCCGCAACGAGCAGCAGACTTCTTCCAGGCCTACACTCAACTTGGAAGGTCGTTCAGACGGGCCATCATGGATTTCAGGTCGAGCTGAAGAGTGGCCTCGGGCCAAAACTCCTTATCAAGCCTCTCCATCGCAGATTTTAGTCGGACAAGACATGCCTGAACGCCCTGGAGCTGGAAATTGAGTCTCAGCATGCTCAGGCCACCGCGTCTGCGACAGGAGACTTGGTGGGATCTAGGTTGGGCTCAATCTCCTCTGTCTGCTTTTAGATGTCTTGGCAGAATTCTGTTGAAGACAAGGAATGGGAGGAGAATCGGTGAGATATGATCTTCATGGATTTTACGAAGTTCAGTCGACAAGAGACAGTCATCGTCGAGCATGATGTACATCTTCCTCAAGAATTCACCCAAATGCTTCTCCAGGCCATCGCTCCTTTTGTTCGGCTACTCAGCCCTTTTGACGAGGTCCACACGCTCTTGCTTCAGCTTTGTGTTCTCCTCCTGTAGCTTCTTGGTAGCCGCCAGCTTCCAATCTGTAGTCTCGGTTTTATCCTTGGCCACCCATTGGGCATTAGCAAGTGCTTTGTCCTCGTCCTCCAGCGCCTTCTTCATAGAATCTAAAGAAACAACATCGTTGAGTCGCGCTTGGAGCCGACAATTTTCATTGCGCACGTCTGTTCGAGTGAGAGCACTCGGTTCAAAGCATGAAAAGTGAAGATAGAAATGCAGAGAGTTGATTCTACTTACCTCCCAGAGACTTCAGCTCAGCCGACGCTCCCTCTAGAGCATTGTTGGAGGCTTCCAGATCCACGTGCAGTCGGGTCCTTTCATCCTCAAGATCCTTGTACTGTGTTCCAAGTTCGCAGGCCCTCTGAAACCAACAGAAGAAAGAAATTCAATTGACAAGTAATACCAAGGACGGTCGACTGGACTATGAATACCGTCGAATGTCTATGATGTCCATGAAGCCCGTGTCCAGGGAAAAAAAATTCAAGCAAAAGTCCACTCGACATGTCGAGTGGCTCTGGCGCTCCGCGTGCCGTAAACAAATTTAGAGCAGTCTCTATTAAGACCCCCACCGGTGCAAGCACCTAACGGCGGTCTCGGGGAGTACACCCAGTGGGTGCACTTAGAGTGCCCCCACTGATACGGTTAACACTCGACCTGTCCAGTGACTCGTCAGAAAAAAATATATGCACTCGACATGTAAAGTGAGTCTAGTACTACGCGTACGATGGAAATCCTGATTTCAAGTTTTCAAGACTACTACTTATCGTGTGTGAGTAGCAGTAGCCTTGGGGACTACACTCAGTGGGTGCACTTAGCGTGCCCCCACTGGTTACTGAAACGGTCGACAAGGTCAGCCCTATGAGAACATTCATCCGTCACTCCACCCGTCGAGTGACGCACCTCCCTACTGTGTGAAGTTCAATCTATCCGTATGTAGCGTCATATCATGGTTTATCAATGATATCCATGAAACCTACAAGGTAGCTTCGGAGTAGTGTGATCAAAGGCAAAATGTATCCCGCCTGCAAAAAACTTTAAGACCCCTGCCGGTGCAAGCAGTCGACAGCGAGCTCGGGGACTACACCAAGTGGGTGCACTTAGCGTGCTCCCACTGGATCTGCCAATTCTCGATCAGTCGAGTGGAAGAAAACATCCATCATTGGAATATCCGTTACTCGATCCGTCAAGTGACATGCCCCTCCCCACTATGTGAAGTGCAGTCTATCCTTATGTAGCATCATATCATGGTTTATCAACGATATCCATGGAACCTACAAAGTAGCTGTGGAGTGGTGCGACCAAGGGCAAACGTATGAAGCATATGACAAACTCTAAGACCCCTACCGATGCAAGCACTCGACAGCGGTCTCGGGGACTACACCCAGTGGGTGCACTCAGAGTGCCCCCCTGAGATGATTTACACTCGATCCGTCGAGCGGCCCGTTAGAGAAAAAATATGCACTCGACATATCGAGTGACTCTAGTACTACGCGTACTATCGATCCAAAACCTACTCGATTAAGACCTGACCTACTCGAGTGGAGAAATTTCAACAATTCTACGAGTGGAAAATAAGCACCCATTGGGTGTACAGTCAAGAAAAGACAGGAATTCATTCGGAAAAGTACTTACAATCGAACTTACTCGAACATTGGTGCGGAGGGCCATGCTGGCATCATAAGCCAGCTTGGTGGTCTCGTACACCTCTTTGGTTCACAAGATCATCTGCTCTGCCTGAATCATAGCCTCCTTCGCAGCTCCGGTCTGATCTTCCGGGACGCAATGCAATGGGAAAGCCGTCACGGGAGGGATCGGTGTAGTAGCTGGGGCAACTGAAGGAGTCTGAGCAGGTCCGGTTGAAGTTGATGTCACGATGGTCGAGACAACTGGAGGGGCACTCGACAGAGGTACTACATGATCATCTTTGATTCATGTCGAGTCGTCCATCCCCTGGGAGGACTCTGTAGTCGACTCCTGAAACGTCCGCACTGATGAAGTTCTTCGAGTGCGAGTGTGCAAGGTGTCTGGGTGTTCCTCGTCGTCTACTAGCTTATGAGCTCTGCAACGTCAATTGACAGTGTTAACTTTTGCAAGTGACGAATCTCATTCAAACGAATCGAAGACATGTTAACCTATGTGAGAAGTTGCAACGTCAGCAGTGTCAATTTCCATCGCTTCCCCTCCGTCTCGAAGAGGAGATGTCACAAAAGTAGCAGCTCTGATGGATCAAACAATGCTCGGTTAGCAACAACGCAAAGTCACAATCGACAGAAAGAAATTGAAAGTAAACACTCACGTGGATACGATAGGCATGGTCATTCGCTTTGGGTTGCTTCGCCGATCGTTGCTTCGCCGATCGTTCGCTCAACTTGACAGTCGAGGGGCGGCTCCGCTTCGGGTTCTTCTTGCTTGGTCCCAGAGCCCTGTCCTCAGCAGCCGCAGGATCTTGGCAAGCCTTGGTGCGGCGTTCAGTGCAAAGAAGTGGCTCGAATTCTGGCTTGCTTTCGTTTGAGTTTTCGTAATCGTCCTCGGAGTCTTCTGAACTATCACCGTTCACGCTTCTGCCTTCACTCACAACTCCATCGACGACGTGGTTCCCATAAGGAATGGGGGAGTGCTTGTGCGTCCACTCCTGCATGATTCAAGTAAAGAAGTCAGTTCATAAGTCAATATATCACTTGACGGTACAAGTACATCAGTCGACACCACGCAACTCACCAGATTCTTCGGCGGGTTTTCGGCCAAGGAAGGCCGGATCCTCGTGGCTCCCAAAGGGTTGTCGCATGCTCCAGCAATGCTCCGAAGCCACTGCTCGACAGTTTTGTGCGGAACCTCTTCTGGGTGCGCCCTGGTCGAGTCCTCATGGCCCGCGTAGTGCCACATGGTGTGATCTCTGGCTTGGAGCGGCTGAATACGTCGTCTGAGAAATGTTTCCAATAGATCCATGCCAGTCACTCCACCCGGAATTAGTTGCACCACAGCTTCAACCAAGATTCTCACTTGGACATGTTCCTCTTCAGTCACCCTCAGAGACTTGGGGACAGCTGGATGGTCAGGTGTATAGGGGTGAAGGCCAGTCGTCATGTTGGGCGATGCTACGTCTTTGCAGTAGAACCAAGTCGACTGCCAGCCTCTAACAGACTCAGGAAAAGTCGTGGTAGGGAAAGAACTACGGGCTCTTTTCTGAATTCCTAAACCCCCACACAACTGAAGCACATGAGTCTTCCCATCAGCAGGGAGGGCTTTCTTGACAGTCTAGGATCTGACCGTAAAGATGTGCTTGAACAGCCTCCAATGAGGAGAACAGCCCAGAAAACAGTCGCACAAAGTAACGAAGGCAGACAAGTATGCAATAGTATTCAGTGGGAGATGGTGCAGTTGAGCGCCGAAGAAATTCAAGAACCCTCTAAAGAACGGGTGGGGTGGCATAGAGAAACCTCTTTCAACGTGGGAGAGAAGGAGGACCCTCTCCCCATCGCGTGGCTCCGGCTCGCGCTCTCCCTCCGGCAGCCTCCAGGCATTGTCCCCCACGAGGCCATCGGGGACAAGGCCCTCCATGTCCTCACGAGTGACTACGGAGGGGAGAAAGTCCCCTCGCATCCATCCCGCCGGCGCGGTTAACCGAGCGGTCGAGGGCTTCTTGCCCTTGACCTTCGTCGCCCCCTTCTTAGCTCGCGCCAGCTTCTCCGTGGTGCTCTTTGTCATCATCGCGGCGGCTCTCGTCGGAGAGGAACGGAGTGGGGCACTCCAGATAGGGGAGGCAGAGGAAGAGAGGAAGTTTGGGGAAAAGTAATGTGCGAACCACAACGCTCCGAGATTTATATTCCGCCAAGTGCCTCGCTGACTGGTGGACCCGCGAGATCACCGCGCATGCCAGTCGTAGTCTGCGTCTAGTACGTGGAGAAATGACCAGTGTGGAGATCGAGGGGTCGTGCCCCAACTTGCCCTGATCGTGGCGGCATCATCGCATGCGCACGCTTCCCAAATTTTTGTATCCTGTGAAATCCGGGTCTGACAGGCCGACCCGTCACCTCCAAATATGCTTTTAGTTCACTCAGAGCAGAATAGGCATGGAACATTCACTCGGACACTTTCAAGGCTAAATGGATCCGGGCGAATGGCAAAGATTTCAATCGACGCAAGTTTCGTTGATGCTTCGAATATCATTCGAAAGATTTGACGCATTAATTCAAGATTGGCATTGATACCCCCATTTCACCACTCGAACCCGGATCCATTCGAGGGCTAATGACGAGGATATAAACCTAGGGTAGGGTCCTAGGCAAGTTCTACATACCCTACCTAAGGACACTACATTGGAGGACTTGAATATCAAGCATAAGCTTCCGACTGGATTCCATGTGACGTTCAAGTCACTCGACATTCAACCCACTCGGAGTCTTCTTCCTTCACTCGACAATCGCCTGTCACTCGGTAGACCTCATTCTCAGTCGACACCAGGAGACACCATCAGGAGGCCAACGGGTAGTCGTTAGTCCTTCGCCATTAGTAGCATTTATTTTGTACGTTACTAGTAACGCTAGACATTAAACCCATAATCGGACCCTTAGATGCCGGGCACTTATGAGGGGTAGCGAACTCTATATAAGCCACCCCTCCCCTCTGGCACAAGGGTTCACGACCATTGTAATCTTAATATTCCACATGACATAAGCTCCGAAGCACTGAGATGTAGGGCTGTTACCTCCACTAGAGGGGCCTGAACTCATACATCCGTGTGTAAACCCTCACCGTAGCTAGGACTCTGCCCTCCTTTCATACCCCTAGCTTCTACTGTCAGGCTTGTTCCCACGTCAGACAAGTTACATACCCAAAAGTTGACTCCGTCAACAAGGTCATTTGGGGGCTTCAAACCCACTAGGTTTAGCTTACATACCCTCTTGATCAGCTCTTAAACCACATCAAGTTTGACTTAAACCTTCCTATATGCTGATGCTACTCCGCTATATGACCCGCCGAACTCTTACCAGTTAATCTCGATTAGAGACCCTGAGCTGTTCAAACATATTTGGCAGCCAATCTTGCTAGAGACCCTGTACTGGTCAAGGTTAAACTGACGGCTCTTGTCACGTGAGGTCCGGCTTATAGAAAGCGAGGACAAACTCACCCATCTGCTGCCGATTCTCTGCTATGTGGCCCGTTCGTACTCTTAAACAGTTAATATTTTAAAGACCTTGCACTGTTTAAGGTTAAAACGACGGATTTAGGTCACGTGAGAGGTAGCTTCTAGGCATTAAGTGTACTCATACCCTGCCGCATCTCTTTCTGGTCGTTACCGTCTTAACAGTTAATCTCGCCTGGAGACCTTGAGCATTTCAATGGAATTGATGGCCAATCTCGATAGAGACGCTGTAGTGTAAAAGAGTTCTAGTAGAGAGTCCACCCAGAAGAACAGGCATATGAGTTTTCAGAAAGGCAAGATCAGAAAAGATTTGACATCTCCGGGTTGTGCTATTTTCAAGCCGCCCTCACACCAATGCAGAATATATTCCGCTATTTCGTTTTCGCAGGTGTTGTCTTTTAAGATGAGCCGCCATGCAAGATGATGACAAGTTATGAGTAAAGCAAAACACAGCTAAAAGATATATCAAGTTGTGCACGTGCACGATGGCATGGTTCAGACAATAAAGGTTTTTCTAAGCCTATTACTAGGCTCTCCACGGAGCCCAAACATGCAGACCAAGTTTTTATACACTGCTCCCATTGCAAGATCAACTTGTTCATCTTGATGGCGCATCATCCCGCGGCGGGTCTTCGACCTCCTCGATCTGAAGATTGTCCCCGTCCCAGTTGCAGTTTGTAAAAGCTTCAAAATGGCCTATTCAAAGAGGGGAGACGGGTCAATGTCAATGCCAAAGAGGTGCTTAAAGCGTGCAGGAGTTAAGTCCCTGGCCTCAAAGGGTGGGCAAGGCACTCGCTTGTTTTCGGCATTGTAAGCCGCCTGGTACATTGACAGATCAACCTCTTTCGCTAGCACTGATGCAAGGATCCTGGAAGCCTTCATGTTGCGGGCATAGTCGACTTCTGTGAATTCTGAGCCATCGTCCTTCTTGGACGGAAAGCCGGCCATCATCTCCTCAGCAGTCAGATCTCGGGCAAAGGCCAAAGCCTGACTGATTGCAGCAATTGCTCCCTTCCGGGTGGCTAATCTTTTGAGCTCTTGGATTTGCTTCGAAAGGGTGGATAAGACATCTATGACTCCTTTCATAAAGATGGGAATACTCTCTTTGTTGAGCATTGCTCTGGTCGTGCAAAGAGTCCCGAAGTATAACTGCTCTGACAAAGTATAGACAACTTTCAGTTGTAATAGGTTGTCGGTGCCAAGCTAGCGGCTTCTTTGACCTACGAAGATGGGTTTCATGTTATCAACCGCCTGCGCAGTTTTTTAAGCAAGGAAATTGGCTCAGTGTTCAGTACTTACTGAAAATAGCAGCAGTCATCTTTGAGATGTTGTGCTTCAGGGAGTGCAACTCGTCGGATACGAGCTTGAGCCATTGGTCAGCATCATCTGCACATTTGGCCAGGGCAGTTTGCTCCATTTCAGTAGCCTTCTTGAAGGCAGAAAAAACAGATTTAACGTTTACAAGTTCTTTAGTGGCAAGCCGGCACTTCTCCTCTGCTTCACTTCGGGTAGCTTGCTGGGAGGTAAGATTGCGCTTTAGCCGGTCAGATCAGACTCGACATCGCTCAAAGCTTCCTATGACATACAAAAGCAAATGAGTGGTAAGTGCCAGGATAAAGTACTACCAGATGGTCAGTTAAGGAAATAGAATGCAAGTCTCAAGAAGATTGCAAGCAATATACTCAACACTTGGGGGCTAATGTCTGTTTGCTCTCCAATATTACAAGTACGTTCCGGATCATCTTCATCAAGTTAAGCTGACACTTGGGGGCTAAAGCTAAGCTTTCCAAGTCTACAATGAAGTTCCGGCTCATCTTCATCAAGTTAAGCCGGCACCTGCGGGCTACATATGGCTCTTCATTCAATCTACAGGGAAGTTCTGGTCCACTGTTTTATACCGACCCACACATGGGGGCTACATTTGAGCAACTCATCCACACTGAGTACTGGCTCAACATATACATGTTAAGCCGATACTTGGGGGCTACAGGCTAAGTTGTTCTAGTTATGACATAGATTGGAAGACCCAGTTTACCATTTGCAAATATTAAACCAGCTCTTGGGGGATACATAAAGGTATAAGGAAAGGAAGACATACCTCATATTTTTGCTTCATTAAGCCGACAAGTTTGAGGTCCATGTTCCGGCTTGTGGACAAGCGGTTCAGATAACCAGCATGGAACTCGTTGGCAGTTAACTTCTTCAGCCGGGCAACTCAAAGTCCAGGCTATCAGAAGCCTCAACCTTCTCGATGTGTTCTTTGGCAGTGGGGGCAGAAATAGACCAGCCGGTCTTCCTTAGTTTTGCTTGAGCCGTGGAAAGCACGGAAGGTTAGTATATAAAGTTCAAGGATGACAAAGGATA
The DNA here is from genome assembly GCA_022496015.1 of Hordeum marinum. Classification (NCBI taxonomy): domain Eukaryota; kingdom Viridiplantae; phylum Streptophyta; class Magnoliopsida; order Poales; family Poaceae; genus Hordeum; species Hordeum marinum. The sequence continues at coordinate 562,942,421 of CM039678.1, forward strand.
TGATGCAAACGTAAAAGCACATACTCCGGGCTGATCTTCAGATGCGGCAGCTTAGTTGCCGTAGAGTTGACTGATGATGGGCGTGTTTCCTGAAAGACAGTTAAAGTAATATAAGGCAAAGTAAGGTTATAATATAAAGTTGGCAAAGCTGAACTTAGTTAAAAGATTACCTCAGCCGTCCGTTTCCACTGAGCCGAAGAATTGGATAACCCGGCCACAAGATCTTCAGGGCCGGTGCTCCGGGTTTGGCATCGGAAAGTGTGTTGTTCCTTTTTCAAAAGAAAATCAGGGTCTAAGTAAGCAAGAGGATGAGAAAGTGGGACTTTTTGGACGGCCCGCCGTATCTTGTTTGGTGGAAGGAGTTCTGAGTCAGATGAAATATAGTTTACCTCAGGAGCATGCACATGGCTTGTCTTTGATTCTTCCTGTGAGTAATTATTGCCAGCAAGACGTATAAAAAGGCAGCCAAGAGAGTCAAGTTCTACCTCCGAATCATCAACTTCATGCTGCTCTGTAATAACAACCTTCTTCTTACGGGCGCCGGTCTTCTTCTTAGACTTCTTCGTAGGAGGAGTATACTTTTTCTTCCAGAACCTGGAGTTGGCCTGGAAGGGAGAGCCACCAAAAGATGTTAAAGGTCACTACACACATATATGGTTAACCTGGAGATAAAAAGATTTGGAAGATATTCTTACATCTGGGGCCGGGTTAGAAACACAGAAAGGCGGTAACCCGATGGAGCGGTAACCTGGACAAGTGCCTTGATGGCAGTCACAACATTCTCTTCTATCAGGGTGGTATGATTGAAGCAGAGGGGATCATTGGCGTCACCCGTGTATTCACACGTAAGCCGGTCCTACCGGCTCAGAGGCATGACCTTCCAAGAGATCCAACAGCGGGCCAGGTCGATTCCTGTCAGACCGTTGGCCAGGAGGGCTCTAATTCTGGCGAAGGCCGGACCATACTTCTCTTGTACAGAAGCTGACATCCGGTCTGGGAGCTCAGTTGTGGTGCGAAGCCTGGTAGGACAATAACCCGGTAGTGGATGTTCTCCCTCTGGGGACGTGTCCTTGCAATAAAACCAAGTCTTATTCTAGTCCTTCGGGTGACTTGGTGGCTGGAAAGGCCATATCCCGTCTTCTTTGAATGGAGACACCGCTGAGTTCTAAGCTGGGGCCAACCACCACTTCCATCTGGCGGTTTACATAAAATACTCTCGGAAGAGGTCAACTAACGGCTCTTCTTGTAAGCTGGGGCCAGAGGGTTTGGAAGTTGCACATGTTTGAGATGGACTTGGGTGCAATATCCTGAGGATGCAACTTGAAGAAATGGAGGACATCTCGGAAGAATTAAGAACCGTGCGGGCTGAAACCACGCGCAAGGTGGTCAGCAAATATGACTATCTCGCCCTCTTTAGGGATGGGTTTCTTCACATTGCCCAGAACCCGCCAGTGAATGACATTTTAAGCCGGCAAAGTTCCTGTGTCTACGAAATCCTGCAAGAACTCTTCGAATACCGCAGAGCCGAACCAGTTATAGGTTGAAGACGCCCAAGACATGACGTCGGTTTAAGGCTGTGTAAGGTAACGGTATGTGGCGGATCAGAAAGTGATAGGTTTCAAAGGTTGTGTTTATAACTACAGATCTACGGGCAGAGAAAAATCACATTTATTTAGACCCTGGGCCATTGAAACGCAGTAAGAGGGAACGGCTATGGATCCACAGTGGGCCATTGAAGATTCTACATAACCTACTGCAATGGGAGGATAAAGACGGCAAGATCCATAGAAGTTGTTCATCATTTGGCATTATGGGAGAAACTCGCGTTCTAATGGAGCCAATGAATGCGATGGATGTGAAGTGCTAGGCTACGGATCTAGATAAGGAAAAAAGACTTACCAGAAATGACGTGGGCGATATTCAGGTCCGTTCAGGTTGATGCAGCGGCCTGGGAAGACGACGGCGATGGAGCTTCGCCGGCGCGACAGAGCTCGGGGGCGATGGAGTTGAGAGGAAGAAGAAGAAGCGTAGGCGGCGAAGGAAATGAGAATGACCCTTCGCGGTCCCATTTAAGAGGCTGGAAGGTTGAAACGGGCGCGGATATCAAGGCGGCAGAAACTGGCCGACCGAGACGTCGCGGCGGGTGAAAAGATCCATTGTGAATCTCATGTGAATATTTTTGACATATCCGATGTGACCTCGCGGCGGGTGATAAATTTTCTTTCAGGTGAGGGAGTGTGAGAATCGCCACCAAGTGAGTTTGAATATTGACCTGAGCAGGCTCAAAACAACCTGGGGCCTAATGTTGGGGATATAACCCCGTGGTAAGACCCGCCCAGGTGGGGCCGGGTCATACCTGGCGGCTCGTAATCAAGACTAAAGAAGCGGGCTGAAAGACATAGGCCTGACAGCTTACGAAGATGGTCCAAGATGGAGGCCTAGACTAAAGACGGTATGAGACCCTTGTTGTTAAGCCGCCCGAAGACGGTTTGCCCAAGAAGGCAAGGTGACTTAGAGGATAATCTACATTGTAAGACTCGTATAACCCAGGGCCTCGACCTCCTATATAAAGGCAAGACCCCGAGGCGGCTTAGAAAAAAGAAACCGATCAATCGAGAACTAGGTCAAGGAATCTGCTCCCTTGGAATCGATACTCCAATCAAAACCACACAAGCAGGACGTAGGCTTTTACCTCTTGTTGAGGGGCCGAACCTAGGTAAACTCATGTCCCTCTTCTCAACTAACACTTTTGAGTCCATCACCCTAGCGATGGCCTCAAACTTAAGTCTTCACACATCGGTCATGACAAAATCACGACAAGGGTCTTTAGTCATCTTGCCTATGAGGCATGGTCCGCATGTCTCAACCGATTAAAAATCGAGTGAGTCCAAAGATCCATCAGCATTGAGTTTCTTCATGCGATTTATACCTATATGACATTTAGCGGCAGTGACACAAGTATGTGGTACTATCATTATTAATTTTGTATCTTTTGACATCAATGTTATGAACATGTGTATTACTACGATCAAGATTCAACAAACCATTCTCATTGGATGCATGACCATTGAAGGTATCATTCATGTAAACAGAATAACCATAATTCTCTAACTTAAATCAATAACCGTGTTGCAATAAAGACGATCTAATCATGTTCATGCTTAACGCAAACACCAAATAACATTTATTTAGGTTCGTCACTAATCCCGAAAGTAGAGAGAGCATGCGATGTTGATCACATGAACCTTGGAGACATTTCCAACACACATCATCACCTCACCCTTAGCTAGTCTTTGTTTATTCCGTAGCTTTTGTTTCGAGTTACTAACATTTAGCAATCGAGTCTGTATCCAATACCCAGGTGCTACTAGGAATACTATCAAGGTACACATTAATAATGCGTATATTAAATATATTTGTGTCGACGTTGCCAGCCTGCTTATCTACCAAGTATCTAGGATTGTTCCGCTTCAGCGACCGCTCTCCTCATAATAGAAGCACTTAGTCTCCGGTTTGGGTTCAACTTTGGGTTGCTTCACTGGAGCATCAACTGACTTGCCATCCATGAAGTTTCCCTCCTTGCCCTCGCCCATCTCGAAACTGGTGGTTTTACTAACCATCACCACTTGATGCGCCTTCTTGACTTCTAACTTCGCGGTGTCAAACATCGCGAACAGCTCAGGGATCATTATTTCCATCCCTGGCATTTTATAGTTCATCACGAAGCTCTAGTAGCTTAGTCATAGTGACTTGGAAAACTACATCAATCACGTTCTTATCTGAAAGATCAACTCCCACTCGATTCAAGCGATTGTAGCACCTAGACAATCCGAGCACATACTCAACGATTGAGCTATTCTCCTTCATCTTGCAGGCAAAGAATCTTGTTGGAGATCTCATATCTCACAACGCGAGCACGAGCCTGAGATCCCAATTTCAGCTCTTAGAACATCCCATATGTTCCATGACGTTCAAAACGTTTTGGAGCCTCAATGCTAAGCCATAATGCATGATGCACTGAACTATCAAGTAGTCATCTCAATGTGCCTGTTAGATGCTCAAAACGTCTACAGACGACGCTAGAGGGGGTAGCGCACCGAGCGGTGCTTTAAGGACATAAGCCTTCTGTGCAGCAATGAAGACAATCCTCAGATCACAGACGCAGTCCGCAATATTGCTACCAACATTTTTCAACTCTATTTCTCGAGGAGCATTCAAAAATTCAAAGGAGCTACAGCACGAGCTAGTAATCTACAACATGATTTGCAAAGACACTTTGACTATGTTCATGATAATGAGTTAAATTAATCATATTAGTTAAGAACTCCCACTCAAATGAACATCCCTCTGGTCATTCGAGTGATACATTATCCAAATTCACTAACTCAAGTCCGATCACCACGTGATTTTAGGTGGGTCAATGGTGAGCATCATCAGGTTCATCATATCTACTATATAACTCATGTTCGACCTTTTGGTCTCTTATGTTCCTAGGCCATGTCTGCACATGCTAGGCTCCTCAAGTTTGACCTGAGTATTCTGGATGTGCAACACTGGCTGGCACCCATTGTATGTGAATGTGGAGTCTATCACACCCGATCATCACGTGGTGTCTTGACGCGACGAACTTTCGCAACGGTGCACAATCGTGGAGAACATAATTCATCTTGAAATTTTAGTGAGGGATCACCTTATAATGATACCGTCGTCCTTAGCAAAACAAGGTGCATAAAAGGATTAACATCACATGCAAATCATAAGTGACATGATATGGCCCTGAACTTGTGCTTTTGATCTCCATCCTTAAAGGACCGGCATGATCTCCATCATCACTGGCATGACACCATGATCTCCATAATCTTGATATCAATCAACGTGTCACTATCGGCGTTGTCGAACCCACAATGCTTCCACTACTATTGCTACTTCTTAGTGATAAAGTAAAGCATTACATAGCGCGTAATGATTGATACGCAGGTCATACAATAATTAAAGACAACCCTATGGCTCCTGTCGGTTGCCGTACTCATCGACAAGCAAGTCGTGATATTCTATACAATAGACAATCATCTCTTACATCACATATATATCATCATGTAATTGTCCATATCACATCACAACATACCCTACAAAAACAAGTTATACATCCTCTAATTGTTGTCGCAAGTTTTACGTGGCTGCTACGTGTATCTAGCAAGAACAATTCTTACCTATGCAAAAACTACAACGGTGACACATAAATTTCTTTTCAATCTTCTCAAGGGCCGCCTTTGTCGAATCCGATCCAAATAAAGTAGGATAAATAGGCACCAGCCAGCCATCTTTGTGTAACGAAGTTACACGTCAGTCGATGGAACCGGTCTCTCGTAAACGTACGAGTAAGGTTGGTCCGGGCCGCTTCATCCCAAAATACCGCTGAACCAAAACATGACCAAAGGAGGAAACAATCTAAGCATCAACAACCACAAACTCTTTTGTATTCTACACGAGATCTCATCTACACATAGACCTAGCTCTGATAACACTGTTGGGGAACGTTGCATGGGAAACACAAAAATCCCTACGCACACGCAAGATCTATCCATGGTGATGCGCATCTACGAGAGGGGGAGTGGATCCACATACCCTTGTAGATCGCTAAGCAGGAAGCGTTAAGAAACGTGGTTGATGTAGTCGAACGTCTTTACGATCCAATCACGATTCGTCCCACGATCTCATCACGAGCTATCCCACGATCCCATCGTGGTCCTTCCGATCTACTGCCAAACGGACGGCCCCTCCGCGTTCAGCACACGTACAACTCGATGACGATCTCCGCCTTCTTGATCTAGTAGGAGGGAGCAGAGACATAGATGAGTTCTCCGCCAGCACAATGGCGTGGTGGAGGTGGTGGTGGAGCTGTCCCGACAGGGCTTCACCAAGCTCTACCGTGACAATCTAGAGGAGAAACAGACCTAGAGGGGGAGGGAGAGGTTGTGCCGTGGCTTGTGGTGTTGAAGCCCTCCCTCCCCTCACATATGTATATGAGAGAGAGAGGAGGATGGGCTCCCTAGGGTTTCCCCAAGGTTGGGGCGACTGCCAAGGGGGGAACTTGGCCCACAAGGCAAGTGGGACGGCCCCTCTTGGGCCTACCCTAGCTCTCCCAGCCGCATTGGCCTTAGGTGGGAGGGGAGGCCATCCCACCAGGGGATGGTGCGCCCCCTCTCACATCCCAAGGGGCCCTCCAGGGCAGGTGGACCCTCCCAGTGGACCCCCGGAACACTTTCGGCACTCCCGTCACAAAACTGGTAAGTCCTGAAACTTTTTCAGAACCCTAATACCGACTTCCTACATAACAATCTTTACCTCCGAAACATTCCGGAGCTCGTCATCATGCCCGGGATCTCATCCGGGACTCCGAACAACCTTTGGTCACCAACATACATAACTCATCTACACTGAAACGTCACCGAACCGTAAGTGTGTTGACCCTGTGGGTTCGAGAACTATGCAGATATGAACGAGACACCTCTATGGTCAATAACCAATAGCGGGACCAGGATGCCCATATTTTTTCCTACATATTCTGCAAAGATCTTTATCGGTTGAACCTCTATGTCAAGAATTCAGTTAATCCCGTATGTTGTTTCCTTTGTTCTTCGGTATGTTACTTGCCCGAGATTCGATCGTCGGTATCTCTATACCTAGTTCAGTCTCGTTACCGGCTAGTCTCTTTACTTGTTCTGCAATACAAGACCCCATGGCTAACACTTAATCACATTGCTTGCAAGGCTTGTTGTGATGTTGTATTACCGAGTGGGCCCTGAGACTCCCATTCTTGATCCATGTCAAACCAACAGACACCCTCGGAGATACCTGTAGGGCACCTTTATAGTCACCTAATTACATTGCGACGTTTGATACACACAAGGTACTCCTCCGGTGTCAGTGAGTTGCATGATCTCATGGTCATAGGAATAGATACTTGACATGCAGAAAACTGTAGCAATAAACCGACACGATCATATGCTACGTTTATAGTTCGTGTCTTTTCCATCACATCATTCTTCTAATGATGTGATCTCATTATCAAATGACATCTCATGTCCTTGGCTAGGAAACCTTAACCATCTTTGATCAATGAGCTAGTCTATTGGAGGCATACTAGGGACATGGTGGTGTCTATGCATCCACACATGTATCTGAGTTTCCGATCAATACAATACTAGCATGGATAATCAACGATTATCATGAACATGGAAATATGATAATAACTAATTTATTATTGCTTCTAAGGCATATTTCCAACACTCGTATGGTAACTTTGGAACAGCCTTGAGGCTTGGACCAAATTTGAATTTCTTCCCGCCTATTGTACTACTAGCCGTCGGAGCGGCGGCGGCGGCGGCTCTCTTCTGTCGTGGCTGAAGCGTCGGAGGAGGCGGAGTGTCCTGACGCGCCAGAGGAGAAGGAGGAGGAGGCAGAGTGGCCTGACATGCCAGAGGAGGCGGAGTGGCCTCACGCGTCGGAGGAGGTGGAGTGGCCTCACGCGCCGTAGGAGGAGAAGGAGGAGCCGGGCGAGGAGGCGGAGTGGCCTCACGTGCCGGAGGAGGCGAAGGATGAGGAGGAGGAGGAGGAGGCGAAGTGCCCTGACGCTCCGGACGAGGCTGAATCTGCTAAGGCTTCCAGTTTGGAAGCTTGATGTACTCCTTTCTCCATAGACAGGTACTCCTCTGAGTAGTTTCCAGAAGAAGAATATCCTCTTAACCTGTAGGGTCATCAAGCTCCAGCCCCTCATATCCATCCATTATTTCATCCAGCGTGACAATAGCATAGCCATGTGGAATCGGACGACAATGGAAAGTTCCCTCAGCTCGAGGAGGTCAAACAGAGCCGACCGCCACCTTGAAGGCCAGGTTCTGGCATCTCGTCATTAGCTTGCAATGTTGAGCCTCCGTGATACTATCCATAGGGTAGCGAGGAGCCCTGAAATCAAGATGAACGAGCTCCGTGGAAGCCACGCTGCTTCTCCGGTGAGATGGTGGGGTAGCTTCTGGGGCGTCATCGAAGGAAGGATCTTCGTGTCGCTCAGATGGTTGGCCGATAGCTGGCTGGCTCTCAAGTTCTTGTAGTTTTGGTAATCTTGCATTGAGCTTCTGCATTTCGCTTGCTTCCAGTTTCCTGTTTCTCTCTCGGCTTGTATAACTGCCACTATTGGGAAACCCATGCTTCCACGGAATGGAGCCTGATGTACCTCGTGTTTGTCGAGGGTGTTCAGGATTCCCGAGGTCCTCTGTCAGCTATTCCTTTTCTCTGTCGGGAATAAATGTCCCTTCCTGTGCTGCCTTTATTGCTGCCTGAAGCTTTGTGATGGGTATTGCAAGTTGAGCTCTTGTCCAGACACACCTCCCGGTTTTTGGGTCCAAAGTTCCCCCAACCGCGAAGAACCAAGTCCTTGAACGATTTGGCCAATGCAATATCTCGGAGTGGACATCCTTAGCAAGCAGGTGTTTCTCAGCTTTGTCACACAACGGCCGGGATTTATAGTAGCCACCTGACCCCGTGTGATGGTGATACTGCTTCGCTGTAGCATTTTTCTTGTTTCCGAGTTACATTTTCTTACTCTTCTCTGACTTCTTGTAGGCCACAAATTCGGGCCATTGATCTCTTATCTTCTCATATCTACCGGCGAACTCCGAAGTTTTATCTCTCTTGACAAACTTTATGTTCAACTCTTTCTTCCAGTTCCTGAATAGTTCTTTCATCTTCTTAAGAGCCCATGACTTGACCTTTCGCTTTATAACTGGGTTATTCCGATCCTCCTCTTGCGGTAGTCTGAAATTTCTCATCAACTCGGTCCAAAGATCATCTTTCAGTATATCATGGACATCAGAAACTTCGGGGTCCTTATTATTCCCATTCCATTGCTGGGTGGTGATCAAGACATAGTCCATAACAACAACTCCCCTCTGATGTACAAATGTGTCCTTGGTCCGCTTGGGAGAAATCGGTTGGTTGTCGTTCGCAACTTCTGTGATCATGAACCTTTCCTCATGGCGCAACCTTTTCTTCGGGCCTCGTCTCCTTACCTCGCTCTACTTTGCAATAGTTGAGGATCCCTCCTCCGTTCGGTCACCGGAGCCATGATCATCATTTCTTTCCTCTGCCATTCGGTCACCGGAGCCGTGATCATGATCTCCTTCCTCCGCCATTCGGTCACCAGAGCCATCATTATCTCATGCCTCCTCCATTGTTGGATCATCGGAGCCTCGATCTACTTCCTGACCATCGGCGTCGTTGAGATACTCCAAAGGATTATACCCGGTGCAGATTATATCCCCCAACAAGTCTTCTTGTTCTATGTCTCTATGATCCATAGTTTCTGCAAAGATAACGACATGGCAATATACAAACATGAGATATGGAAATCAATACAAGGCATTAATGAATAGTCTCAAGAAGGTGGTTGCTACTGAGTCGACGATGAGGATGAATGCTGGCCGCGCATCGTCGACTCAATGGCTACGCTATGCAAGTAAACATTTAAACATGTAAACATCATATATTTTCCTAATATTAAATCGTTGATATCGTTGGGGAATCTCGCTCCCTCGTCATCGATCGTCGGGGACACTCCCTTACCAACAATCATCGGGGACTCCTCGATATTGCGTCGCCAATAAAACAACTAAAACAACTAAACAACTAAAACATAAAACAATTAAACTAACTAAAACAATATGAACACTTAATTAGCTAAAACAAATAAAACATGAAAAACAAAACAACTAAAACAACTCAATTAACTAAAACATAAAAGACTAATACTAACTAATACATGAAACAACTAAAACACGAGCAAACTAAACAACTAAAACACAAAACAACTAAAACAACTAAATTAACTAAAACATAAAAAACTAAATTAACTAACACATGAAACAACTAAAACGATCGTCTTCACCGGGGCTTGACGGGAGAAGAGCGGCTTGACGGGGAGAGCGACGACGACGACGGGGATAGCAGCGATGGCAACAAGCAGCAACGACGTCCAGTCAGGGCAACGACGGGGCAGAGGGTGGCGACGGGGCGAGGGCGTCGAGGGTGGCGAGACATGGAGAGCGTCGAGGGCGGTGACGGCACCAACGCGACAGCGGCGATGATGAAAGCATCGGGCCGCGGGGAATTAAGGGCGACGGCAAGGGCGGCGACGGTGGCGAGGGTGACGGCATCGGGTCGCGGGGCAAGTGCGGCGTCTCGGGGAGAGCGGCGACGGGGAGAGCAGCGATGATGGCGAGGGCGATGGCGTTGGGTCAGGGCGTCAGCCAGAGAACGGAGAGGGCGTCGACGGCGAGCTCGGGCAACTGAAGGTAAAATCTGCCAATTTGCCTAATTCCCACTTACATACTGAGACCTTTAGTCCCGGTTGGTGGCTGGAACTGGGACTAAAGGGCTGCATTAGTCCCGGTTGCAGCCACCTACCAGGACTACAAGGCAAATTTCGACAACCCAAAGGGCGGGAAGTAGAGGCCTTTGGTCCCGGTTGGTGGCAGCAACCGGGAGTAGTCAAGATCCTCTCCAAAGCAGGCTATGTATATGCCTAAACTCTGCCTGTGTCCTGTTGGGCCTGCTGGGCCCACGGGCCTATGTCGTGGCCCATATTTAGATGGGTTTCTCACTACAAGAAATATGTCAGCTTGTGACCCTAGAAGAAATGGTCATAAATCTACGACCATTCGAGACAAATTGGTCGTAAGCTGTTCGGAGGTCTCCAAACCCTCAACTATAACGACCATTCTGGTCTGAAAGGTCATAATTTCGTTACACGAAATAGTCGTAAAGCAGACAGCACTGGTCCGCTGCCTTATTTCCAGCTGATCACGACCGTTACAGATGGTCATAACCTTGTCAATTGTGGTGGGTTGCGATGACTAGGCGTCACCTCGTCACTTTTTCCTATGTGTCATGTCCATGTGTCAATTTTTGCCCTAGGCTGTGAAGCAACCTTTATTTTTGTTATTCCCAAAACTTCCAAAAAATTCTCATAAATTCTTTGGATTGTATATTCGTCAAATATGTCAAAAACCTTCCTTGCCTAGTTCAAAAATAATTCAACAATATTCATTTTCCTATTCTGTTCAGAATAGCACTTTGGGAAGGAAGTGATATTTATATATTCTTGATTTCCCTCAAAAAATTTGGCCAGTCTTTCCTATCCATATCATTGCCTCATGAAAAAATTCAGCTCCATTTGCCTAGTAATCTTCACCCGTAAATTTCCAAAGTTTTTGTTCAGTTAGAAGCTTTGCAAAGGCAGTACTAGCTATGCATATCCTAATGAGTTGAATTTTTTCCACATCTTCTATGTGCCCATATCATAGCTCTCCAAAAACATTTAGCCCCATCTAACAATCCAAGAGAGCTCACCATCTAACCTCTGTTTCTGGTAATATTTTTCAGTTTGTGAAGCAACTATATTTTATACTGCTTTATAATTGCTGCAAATTTACAAGGACATGACCCCGCCCATAGAATCTCCCTCCACCAAATTTTAGCTCATTTCATTTAACCACTTTCCCTCAATATTTTTCCTAATTTTCCGTTCACTTTAGAGCATTGTGAAGGAAATACCATTTTTATATATCCAAATGGCATGAAATTCACACAGTGACTGCATATGCCCACATTATAACCCTCCTCCAAATTGCAGCTCAATCAAATCAACTATGTGAGCCCAGGTTTAATTTCTATTTTATGGCCAGATTGGCACATTGCAAAGCAAGTGCTATCTAGACCCCTCATATTATCCTTAAACTTTTTGGGCACTCTTCCATACCCAAATCTTTGCCACATGAGAATATTCAGCTCAATTTTCCTAGTAAATATTCCTCAGAAAATTTCCAAAGTTTCTATCCAGAGGAGAAGCTTTGTGAAGCAACTATATTATATATTGCTTCATTATTTCTGAAAATTTACCAAGGCATGACCATACCTATGTAACTTACCTACACCAAATTTGAGCTCATTTCATTTATCCAGTTTCTCTCACTAATTTTTCCCAAGTTTCTATCCAGAGAAGAGCATTGTGATGGAAGTACCACTTTGGCATGTCCAAAAGGTATCAATTTTCTACAGCGCTTTCCTATGCCAAAATAACCATCCTCCACCAAATTTCAGCTCAATCAATTCATTATTTTGAGCCCGGCTTCAACATTCATATTTCTGTCCAGTGTGGTACTTTGCAAAGCAAGTACCACCTAGGCTCGTCCATTTGAGCTGAAAATTTGGGAAGACAATCTTCTTAGTAGATGATTATCCTCAGCCAAAACTCACGCCCATTGTCCATGTGCATTTCCCATATCGCTTATCAAACACTTGGCTACTAATTCATGTTTGAGCATAGTTTGGTCTCCTCACGAGAATCTTCTGTTGTCAATTTCTTCCTAGCACCTACCTGGGGAGTTCCCAACACAGTAGACATGCCTAGGCCGCCCATCATGCTTGCCAACGCCACGGTCATGCGGTGACCATGCGGCGGGCATGCGTGTTTGGGCGCTCTGGAGTTGGGGCACTCGACCACTATCCAAACCTTGACGTATCGCCACCAAACCATGTATTTTTTATTAAATGGATACTTATGTAACTAGAAATGATTTTTTGAAAAAATAAAGAGCAAACTATAAGGGAGCTGCAGTTCAAATTTGTCTCGGTTCCAACTGAATCGGTAGAGTTTTGTCTTTTTCACTAGAACTGGATCGAAAGCTCTTGGAACCCAATTCTTTTACCTATTGCGTATTAAATATGGCCTAATATTTTATAAAAATGATTTTGTCCAATTTTACAACAAATATTTGCTACGCCCTTCACAAAAAATCTCATTTTGGGCACTCGAAAAAAGGAAAATGATTTTTTTGTGCAAATAAATTGAAAACTCTCTTAGGCAACATTGTTTTCCATTTCAACATGCACCCTTGTGCACAATATGAGGTCATTTTAACAAACTATGCCATGAATCTGGCCATAAGAATTATCATTTGGCTTGAAAGCCATGAATCTTCACACATGATAACTCATTTCTCAAAATATTTTTTAAAATAATTACCGTATTACAAGTTTATTATTTTTCCTGATAATTTGTTCACATATGATGACACAACATGAAGGTTTTGCATTTTTTTGATTTGTTTTGAATTATTTATGCCCGTTTCAAAATGCGGTCGAAACGGCGGGCATGACCGTTCTTACATAGGGGTTGGATCTTGACATAATTTTATTGGATCTCTGATTAAATAGATACTTATTTACCTAGAAATTACTTTTGGAAAAAATAAAGAGCAAAGTATGAGGCACCTCTAGCTCAAATTTGACCCACTTCCACCTGAATCGGCACAGTTTTGTCTTTTTCACCAGAGGTGTATGGAAAGATTTTGCAACCCAAATATTTTTTCTATTGCGCATTAAATATGGCATAATATTTTATAAAAATGATTTTGTCCAATTTTACAACAAATATTTGCTAGGTCCTTCAGAAAAAAACTCATTTTGGACACTCGAAAAAAGGAAAATGATTTTTTTGTGCAAAGAAAATAAAAACTCCCTTTGAAAACATTGTTCGGTATTTAAACATGAACCCTTGTGCACAATATGAGATCATTGTAACAAAATATGCCATGAATGTTGCCATAAGATTGATCATTTGGCTTCAACTATATAAAGTATATGCTATGAAACTTATTTTTCGTAAAAAACTTATTTTTAATCCACTACGTCCAATTTAGATGGTCATAAGGTCTTCAAATTGTTTGTTGCATTCTGATTGGTCCATAGGCATATCACGCGGATCATGCACCAAATACGGTCGCATGCTCCCGGATCCAACGGCGGCCCTCACCCCCTCACCCTCTCACCCACGTAGCCCTCTCACTCACGTAGCCCCCACACCGCCCACTCGCCACCGTTCCAATCCCTTCTCTCCCCCACCCACACCATCTCGCCAAACCCTAGCCGCCGTTGTCCTAGCCCGCGCACCATGGCCGTCGACGGCGAGGAGCCCGAGTCCCCACGCAGCCATCCAGTGACACGTAGCACTCGCCCGCGCTCCCCTAGGTCCGCGCCTCCTTCCCCTTCGGCCACAATCGATGCTCAGGAAATCCACCAGCCCCGGTGTCTAGCTAGGGTTTCGGCCGCCACCCCTTACTCTGCCGGGATCCACCACATCCGGCGACGTTGAGGCCAACGGGCGACGGATCCGGCACCGGCATGGCCGGGATCCACCACATCCGGCAACGTCGAGGCCACCGTGAGGTTGCCAGTGCCCCGATCCATTCTGCTTCCTCGTAGCCCGCACCTCACACTCACTTTTCCGTCGATCCGTGTAGGTCTCCTTCGCCTATGATGAGAGGTGCGTGCAGGCCTCACGTCCACGGAACGGCTCTCCGGTTTTAATCCCCACGCTTACTGCAATCTCCTTCAAACTGTGGCCCTCCACCTGCCGCTGTCGCCGCTAGGCCGCGCGCCCGGCGCCCAGGCGGCGCGCGCCATGTGTTTGTTTTCGTGGCCGCACCCAGCCAGACAGGTTTGTGTCTCTTATCTTATCTCTGCTGGTTGGTTCAGAGACATTCAGTACACACCACAGAGTACACGTCCTTACCTGTAGCAGCAACGTTGCTTGGAGTGAAGCTGAGCTATCAATTCGTCTTTGCAAGTCCTGGAGCGATCGACGTGCCAGTGGCAGAGACGATTGCTAGCGCGGCGGCCGGGATGGCGAGGCTACCCGAGCGCGTGTCCATCACTTCGTTCTTGGATGTCGTCTCCGACGACCTGCTCAAGCTCAATAACGACCTGAAATCGGTGAGCGCCTTCTCCAGGTCACATTCTCTTTTCTAAGTTCACTCAAATTTGCTTTGGAGAAGATGCGCCCCCTGTGTTTGTAGGCTCTAGACGTATGAGAACGAGTAGTTTCCTTTTTAAGTGTCTGTTTGATGATGCTCTCATTGATCATGTTATTGAACTACATGGGAAGTTCGTCCAAAATAGGTTGCGCAGGTTCTATTTTACTAGCCAGGATTTCCTTGGTCCCGGAATCAATTACCATTTCTTATACCATGTAGAAAACAAATGTGAATACAGAATACCTGCAAGTTCAGCGCAAATAATGTACACCTGCAAAAGAAAAGGTGGAGGGCCACAGTTTGAAGGAGATTCAGTCACACGCGCTAGTAGAAAACGGGGCTTTGGTCACGGCTCGATCTACACATTAGTCCCGCTTGCCTTACGAACCGGGACTAATGTGAGCATTAGTCCCGGTTCGAGCAGCTAAGGCGTCAATCGGGCATTAGTCCCGGTTCGAGCGGGACCTTTAGTCCCGGTTGCAGACACGAACCGACAGTAAAGGGGTTGGGGCTTTAGTCCCGGTTCATATCTCCAAACGGTACTAAAGGGTTTTGAAAGTTTTGTTTATTTTTTCTATTTGTTTTCTGTTTTTACTTTCTGTTTTAAATTGCTTATATCTTTTAGGATATTTGATGTTTTTGAGTGATTCTTTTTGCATTACATTCAAAATTTTCTCTAGTTTGTGTTTGTGCAATTAGTTTTCAAATTTGAATGGTTTAAATTCGAATTTGTTCCAATTTTCTTCAAACCCTATATTGTGAATAACTTGAGTTTACAAATAGTTTTTAATTTTATTCTTTTTGCTCCTAGGCACTTGTTAGATGGTGCATGTTGAACGCACAAAAAGTATGTAGTTAAAATAAGTTTAAAAAATGAAATGCCTTTGTAACAGATGATTTTTCGTCGAAAACCCTAGTAC
This sequence comes from Hordeum marinum, assembly GCA_022496015.1. Classification (NCBI taxonomy): domain Eukaryota; kingdom Viridiplantae; phylum Streptophyta; class Magnoliopsida; order Poales; family Poaceae; genus Hordeum; species Hordeum marinum. The sequence goes on from CM039678.1 coordinate 562,958,211, forward strand.
TTCGAAAGGGATTGTCCAGTTTGTACACGAGGTGCATTTAGTTTTTACCGTAACCCTATCAACTTTTTAGCAAATGCAATGTGGGTGAAATAATGATATCATGGCAAGTTTCAACCTTTTCAGAGTTAATTTGTAGTGCTTTTACATTTCAGGGTTATTTAGCTTAAAAAATTAATAAATGCATGAAAAATAGCGAATGAAGTGGGAAATGGCTGAAAATTGATGATGTGGCTTTGAATGGTACATGTTGAACGCACAAAAACTTTGGAGTTTAAATAAGTTTTAAAAAAAGTAAATGCCTTTGTAACAGATGAGTTTTCGTCCAAAACCCTGATACTTCGAAAAGGATTGTCCAGTTTGTACACGAAGTGCAGCTAGTTATTAGCGTAAGCCTCTCAACTTTTTAGCACATGCTATGTGGGTGAAATAAGGATACCATGCCAAGTTTCAACCTTTTCAGAGTTCATTTGTAGTGCTTTTCAATTTCAGGGTCATTTAGCTCAAAAAATTAATAAATGCATGAAAAATAGCGAATGAAGTGGGAAATGGTTGAAAATCGATGATGCGGCTTTGAATGGTACATGTTGAACGCACAAAAACTCTGGAGTTTAAATAAGTTTTAAAAACGAAATGCCTTTGTAACAGATGAGTTTTCGTCCAAAACCCTGATACTTCGAAAGGGATTGTCCAGTTTGTACACGAAGTGCATCTAGTTTGTACCGTAAACCTCTCACCTTTTTAGCACATGTTATGTGGGTGAAATGATGATACCATGCCAAGTTTCAACCTTTTCAGAGTTCATTTGTAGTGCTTTTCAACTCCAGGGTCATTTAGCTCAAAAAATTAATAAATGTATGAAAAATAGCGAATGAAGTGGGAAAGGTTTGAAAATTGATAATGTGGCTTTGGATGGTGCATGTTGAATGCACAAAAAGTCTGGAGTTGAAACAAGATTAAAAAAAGTGTTATGAAAAAGTAAAAAGGCTATAACTTTTGCATACGATTTAGAAAGAGGGTGTTATGAAAAATATCTGTTTTTAATAAATGATGTCATATTTGGATTCCTCACGTTTTTCTGATCATAATGGATATATTATTTGTTGAATTTCGATTTATAGATTTAAAAATATTAATTATGCCATATTAAATGAATAAATTGCAAAAAATGAATAAAATAATATTATTACTTATATTATTTTCATCGAAATTCAATATTATTATTAATCATTTATTGTTGTTTGTTTTAATAATGGTTTGGAATTCAAAAAATTAAATCATGTTACATCAAGACCCAAGGTTTAATAGGATTGATAGCTTACTATTGTCAAGAAAACAACAAGTGCACACATGGAAACTAGGGGTGATAAAACTAGAAAGTTAAGCGTGCTCGAGTTGGAGCATTGAGAGGATGGGTGACAGGCTGGGAAGTTAGACGATTTGGAATGAGGGTGATTGGAGCTTAGATTGTCAAATAAATACAGAGTAGTGAGGAGGGGTGATTAGAGATTAAATTGTCAAATAATTCAAAGATTTGAAAATCATAAAAAAATATAAATAAAAAATTATTTTAAAAAATACCTTTAGTACAGGTTGGTAACATCAACCGGAACTAAAGGTCCCGCTCTAGAAAGCTGCCACGCGGAGCCCCTTTAATCCCGGTTCGTAGTCCAACCGGGACTAAAAGGGAGGCCTTTAGTCCCGACCCATTAGTCCCGGTTCTAGAATCCGGACTAAAGGCCCTTACGTACCGGTTCTACTAGTGATAGTCTCGACAGTAATGTTGTGATGATGTTCCTTATTACTGTGTGTTTGACTGGATGCTACTCTTATTTAGTCTTTAGGCTTTGGATGTCTGATCTGCACTGTGGCATACAAGTATTGTTGCTATGTTTTAGAGGCAACGGTGCACATGCAACGGATTGCCATTGCCAGTTTCTGTTTTGCAATATAAATAATCTTTCAGTCATGTGATGCATATTTGCACAATCTTAATGTCAGCCTAAACGATCTGAAGGCCACATTTTAGATGCGAAGTATGATTTTTGCAGTTTATTTTGTGTGAACACTGTCATATCTGAATCCAAGATTTTTGATCCTTGATAGTGGCCATCAACCACTGGCCACCTCAAACACAAATGTGCGTGTCAAGATCAACCTGGACGACACTGGTGTTGCAAACTCCAGCACACGGATACCATTCTTGGATAACATGCTTGATGTGAGTATGGTTTACTGCTCGTGTCAGTATTTCTGGATTGAGGATTTTATGTAGATAATATATCCTCCATTTTTTTTAAAAAAAGCAGGTAGATTTTTTGTTTCTTAACCTAGTTTTTTTTAAGCAAGAAATGATATCTATTGCTTTTTCTCTGTGTGAAGAATACCAAGCAAGGGCAAAACGAACAATACCCTAACTCGACCCCCCCCCCCCCCAAATGGATAAACAGACAAAAACGGCAAGTAGTGTTCTGAATTTGTGTTGGTCAAAGCCTGCATAGAGGGCATGCTAACTTTAGATGTTTAAGGGCGTGATTAGTATAGTCCTGCTATTATTAGGAGAAAGTGATGTATACACAACTAAGCTTGAAGGGGTCCTGCCGTAGAAAAATATGTTGCCTTTCGAATAGCATGTGTTACGGGTGATGTTGAGCAATTGGGATGGGAATTCCTATTTGAGTTTTCTTACAGTCATAGTGAGCTCTTTGCTCCCCGCCTAGTTTTGTATTTGTTTGTCTTCCTTTGATTGTTTCTAACTCTGATTGATTTGCTTGAAATTTGTTTGTATATGATCTCATATGTGAGCCTCCATTGTACAACCCCCATTGGAGGTATACATGAAAGTTGTTGTTGTTTGTAAACTGAAAATTGATGCTTATCTCAGTAGTAAATCTACTAGTGTTTCTTAACTGATTGGAAAACTGATACTGTTTGAACCTAGTGTGCAGCTTAAATATCTCATTAGTAAAAAGTTTCCACACTGAAAAAGTTTCCACATTGAGCTGTTTGTACACTAGTAAACTGCGTGTTAACGGATTGAAATGGGAGACTCCAGTTTTGCTCTCAGTGTGACATTGTAAGGATTTTTTTCATTTATATAAACATGTGCATGATGCCTAGTGTGATGAAAGTGTAAGGTTGCTAACTTCGTGGTTATGTGCATCAGGTTGATGTGTGCTGCTCAGATGGAACCTTGCGGCTGGATGCTGGGCTGTCCTCACGTTGATGGTGAAGGAGAATGTTGCATGAGAAACAAAAAATTTCATATGCACACGCAAGATCTATCCATGGTGATGAGTATCTACGAGATGGAGAGTACATCTACATACCCTTGTAGATCGCTAAGCGGAAAGCGTTAAAAAACGCGGTTGGTGTAGTCGAACGTCTTCGCGATCCAAATCGCCGAGCGTCCCACGATCTCATCACGATCCATCCCGTGATCCAAATCATGACCCGTCCCGCAAAATCATCACGATCCGTCCCGCGATCTCATCACGATCCGTCTCGCAATCTTGTTCACGGTCCTTCTGATCTAGCGCCGAACGGACGACACCTCCGCGTTCAGCACACGTGCAACTCGATGACGATCTCCGCCTTCTTGATCCAGCAAGAGGGAGCGGAAAGGTAGATGTGTTCTCCGGCAGTGTGACAGCGCCGCGGAGATGGTGGTGGAGCAATTCTGACAGAGCTTCGCCTAAGCACTACAGAAAACCGATATAGAGGAGAAACTATGCACTAGAGGAATGGGTAGCATGTGGCTGAAAATCAAGTGCAAAAACCCTAAAACCTCTAGTATATATAAGAGGAAGAGAGGAGGAGACCTAGCGCAAGGACCAAGCCCTCTAGGCTTCGGCCAAAGTGGGAGGAGAGGAGGAATCCTCCTCCAATCCTAGTAGGACTAGGACTCCTCCTTATTTTGGCCTTTTTGCCTTTTTCCACCTTTTTCTCTTTGGGTTTATCTTCCCAGCTGCATGGGCCTTGTGTGGGACTTCCACCAGCCCACTAAGGGCTGGTATTCACTCTCCCACAGCCCATGTAGCCTCTTCGGTCGAAATACCCCTCCCGATGGTCTCCCGGTACACTACCGGCACTCCCGATGAGCCCAAAACTTTTCCGGCGACCAAAATAGGACTTCCTATATATCAATTTTTACCTCCGAACCATTCCAGAGCTCCTCGTGATGTCTGGGATCTCATACGGGATTCCGAACAACCTTCGGTCACCACCATACATATCTCTACACTACTCAAACGTCACCAAACCTTAAGTGTGAAGACCCTGTGGGTTCGAGAAGTATGTAGACATGACCGAGACACCTCTACGGTCAATAACCAATAGCGGGACATGGATGTCCATATTGGTTCCTACATACTCTACGAAGATCTTTATCGGTGAAACCTCTATGTCAAGGATTCAGTTAAACCCGTATGATATTCCTTTTGTTCTTCGGTATGTTACTTGCCCGAGATTCGTTCGTCGGTATCTCCATACCTAGTTCAACCTCATTACCGACAAGTCTCTTTACTCGTTCCGTAATGCAAGATCCCATGACTAACACTTAGTCACATTGCTTGCAAGGCTTATTGTGATGTTGTATTACCGAGTGGGTCCTCAGATACCTCTTCATCACACGGAGTAACAAATCCCAGTCTTTATCTATGCCAACCCAACATACACCCTCGAAGATAACTGTAGAGCACCTCTATAGTCACCCAGCTACGTTGCGACGTTTGATACACACAAGACACTCTTCCGGTGTCCGTGAGTTGCAGGATCTCATGGTCATAGGAACATATACTTGACATGGAGAAAACAGTAGCAATAAACTGACACGATCATATGCTACGTTTATAGTGGGTCTTGTCCATGACACCATTCTCCTAATGATGTGATCCCGTTATCAAATGACATCCCACGTCCATGGCTAGGAAACCTTAACCATCTTTAATCAACGAGCTAGTCTATTAGAGGCATACTAGGGACATGTTTTTGTCTATGTATCCACACATGCATCTAAGTCTCCGATCAACACAATTATAGCATGGATAATAAATGATTATCATGAACAAGGAAATATGATAATTACTAATTTATTATTGCCTCTAGGGCATATTTCGAATAGTCTCCCACTTGCACTAGAGTTAATAATCTAGTTTACATCACCATGTGATTCGCATTGTTATGAATCTAACACCCAATGAGTTTTGGGGCTCGATCATGCTTTGCATGTGAGAGAGGTCTTGTAGTCAACGGGTCTACGACATTCAAATCCGTGTGTACTTTGCAAATCTCTATGTCAAACTGTAAACACTGCTACCACACTCAACTTGGTACTATTCCAAATGGCTGCTCCACTATACGTATCCAGATTGCTACTACGAGTCATTCGGATTGGTGTTAAAGCTTGCATTGACGTAACTCTTTACGGCGAACTCTTTATCACCTCCATAATCGAGAAACATCTCCTTAGTATTTTAGTTAATAAGGATATTCTTGACCGCTGTCCAGTGATCCATTCCTGGATCACTTTTGTACCCCTTGACAGACTCATGGCAAGGCACATACCAGGTACGGTACACGACATGGTGTAATATAGAGCCTATGGCTAAGGCATAGGGGACGACGTTCGTCCTTTCTCTTTCTTCTGCCGTTGTCGAGCTTTGAGTCTCGCTAAACTTCACACCTTATAAATTAGGCGAGAACTCTTTCTCTGACTGATCCATTTTGAACTATTTCAAAATCTTGTCAAGGTATGTACTCATTGAAAGTCTCATCAAGCATTTTGATATATCTCTATAGATCTTGATGATCAACAATTAGGTAGCTTTATCCAGGTCTTACTTTGAAAATCACTTCTCAAACAACTATTTATGCTTTCCAGAAATTCTACATTATTTCCGATCAACAATATGTCATCCACATATACTTATCAGAAACTCTATAGTGCTCCCCTATGATCACCTCATAAACTTTGTATAGACTCAAAAACTTTGATCACCTCATCAAAGTGTATATTCCAACTCCGAGATGCTTGCTTCAGTCCATAGAAGGATCCCTGAAGCTTGCTCACCTTTTAGCATTCTTAGGACTGACAAAACCTTCTGGTTGTATCTCATACAACCTTTCCTTAAGGAAGGAAACGATGTTTTGGCATCCATCTTCCAAATTTCATAGTTGAAAAATGCAGCAACTGCTGACATAATTCCAACAGACTTTAGCATCGCTACGAGTGAGAAACTCTCATCGCAGTCAACTCCTTTAACTTGGCGGAAACTTCTTTGCGACAAAGTCGAGCTTTATAAATGGTGACATTCACCATCAGCGTCTGTCTTCATCTTAAAGGTTCATTTGTACTCCACGACCTACCGGCCAACGAGCAAGTCTACCAAAGTCTACACTTGGTTTTCATACATGGCTCCTTTCTCAGACTTCATGGCGTCTAACCATTTGACGGAATCCGGGCCCATCATCACTTCTCCAGAGCTCGTAGGTTCATCGTTGTCCAACAACATGACCTCGAAGACAGGGTTGTCGTACCGCTCACGAGCAGTACACATCCTTATCGACCTACGAGGTTCGATAGTAACTTGATCCGAAGCTTCATGATCATCATCCTTAACCTATTCAACTAACGTAGGCTTCATAGAAACATCTTCCCATGCTGCGCTACTCTCTAGTTGAATCAAAGGTTCAACAACCTCATTAAGTTCTATCTTCCTCCCACTCAATTCTTTCGAGATAAACTCTTTCTCGAGAAAGGACCCAATTTTAGCAACAAACACTTTTACGCTTGGATCTGAGATAGAAGGATTACCCAACTGTTCTTATGGTATTCTATGAAGATGCATTTGTCCACTTTGGGTTCGAGCTCATTAGATGAAAACCTTTTTCACATAAGTGTTGTAGCCCCAAACATTAAGAAATGACAGCTTAGGTTTCTATCAAACCATATTGTGTCATTTCAAAGGATTTAGATGTTGCCCTATTTAAAGTGAATGTAGTTGTCTCTAATGCATAACCCCAAAATTATAGTAGCAAAATAATAGGAGACATCATAGCACGCACCATATCCAATAGAGCACGACTATGACGTTCGGAGACACCATCACACTATGGTGTTCCAGGTGGCGTGAGTTGTGAAACAACTTTCACATTGTCTAAAGTTGTATGCCAAACTCATAACTCGGATATTCACCTCCACAATCATATCGCAGACATTTTCATCTTATTGTCACTATGATCTTTCAACTTCACTCTCAAGTTCCTTAAACCTTTCAAACGATTCAGACTTCTGTTTTAGTAAGTAAATATACACTATATCTACTCAAATATCAGTGAAGGTAAGAAAATAACGATATCCACCGCACTCTATAAGACTCATTGGATTGCATACATCAACATGTATCATTTCCAATAAATCACCTCCCTGCTCCAGCAAACCAGAAAACGGGGTCCTTAGTCATCTTCACCAAGAGGCATGGTTCGCATGTCTCAACCGATTCGAAATCAAATGAGTCCAAAGATCCATCAGCATGGAGTTTCTTCATGCGTTTTATACCGATATGACATTTAGCGGCAGTGCCACAAGTATGTGGTACTATTATTATTAACTTTGTATCTTTTGGCATCAATGTTATGAACATGTGTATCACTACGATCAAGATTCAACAAACCATTAAAGGTATTATTCATGTAAACAGAATAACCATTATTCTCTAATTTAAATGAATAACCGTGTTGCAATAAACACGATCTAATCACGTTCATGCTCAACGCAAAACACCAAATAACATTTATTTTGGGTCGTCAGTAATCCTGGAGGTAGAGAGAGCATGCGATGTTGATCACATCAACCTTGGAAACATTTTCAACACACATCGTCACCTCATCCTTACCTAGTTATCCCTTTATTCTGTAGCTCTTATTTCGACTTACTACATTTTGCAACCGAACCGGTATCCAATACCCAGGTGCTACTAGGAGTACTAGCAAGGTACACATCAATAACACGTATATCAAATATACTTCTGTCAACGTTGCCAGCCTTCTTATCTACCAAGTATCTAGGGTTGTTCTGCTTCAGCGGCCGCTCGCCTCATAATCGAAGCACTTAGTCTCGGGTTTGGGTTCAACTTTGGGTTGCTTCACTGGAGCAGCAACTGACTAGCTATCCATGAAGTTTCCCTCCTTCCTCTTGCCCTTCTCGAAACTAGTGGTTTCTCTAACCATCAACACTTGACGCTCCTTCTTGATTTCTACCTTCGCGATGTCAAACATCACGAACAGCTCAGGGATCATTATTTCTATCCCTGGCGTTTTATAGTTCATCACCAAGTTCTAGTAGCTTAGTGACAGTGACTTGGAGAACTATATCAATCACTGTCTTATCTGGAAGATCAACTCCCACTCGATTCAAGCGATTGTAGCACCCAAATAATCTGAGCACATGCTCAATGATTGAACTATTCTCCTTCATCTTCCAGGCAAAGAATCTTGTTGGAGATCTCATATCTCGCAACACAGGCATGAGCTTGAGATCCTTATTTCAGCTCTTAGAACCTCTCATATGTTTCGTGAAGTTCAAAACGTTTCGGAGCCTCAATTCTAAGCCGTAATGCATGACGCACTGAACTATCAAGTATTCATCAGAACATGCCTATAAGATGTTCACAACATCTACAGACGACGCTAGAGGGGTTGGCGCACCGAGTGGTGCATTAAGGACATAAGCCTTCTGTGCAGCAATGAGGACAATCCTCAGATCACGGACCCAGTCCGCAATATTGCTACCATCATCTTTCAACGATATTTCTCTAGGAACATAAAAAATTCAATGGAGCTACAGCGCGAGCAAGTAATCTACAACATAATTTGCAAAGACACTACTGACTATGTTCATGATAATGAGTTCAATCAATGATATTACTTAAGAACTCCCACTCAAATTGACATCCCTCCGGTCATTCGAGGGATACATGGTCCAAATTCACCAACTCAAGTCCGATCATCATGTGAGTAGAGGTGGTTTCAATGGTGATTATCATCATGTTGATCGTATCTACTATATGACTCATGCTCGACCTTTCGGTCTCTTATGTTCCGAGACCATGTCTCTACATGCTAGGCTCGTCAAATTAACCCGAGTGTTCTACATGTGCAATACTGGCTTGCACCCGTTGTATGTGAACGTAGAGTCTATCACACCCGATCAGCACATGATGTCTCGACACGACGAACTTTCGCAACGGTGCACACCCGGGGAGAACACAATTTATCTTCAAATTAAGTGAGGGATCACCTTATAAGGCTACCGTCGTCCTAAGTAAAACAAGGTGCATAAAAGGATTAACATCACATGCAAATCATAAGTGACATGATATGGCCATGAACTTGTGCTTTTGATCGCCATCTTGAAAGCACCGGCATAATCTCCATCGTCACCAGCACGACACCATGATCTCCATCATCTTGATCTCCATCAACGTGTCGCCTTCGGGGTTGTCACGTCCATCATGCTTCTACTACTACTGCTACCGTTTAGCGATAAAGTAAAGCATTACATAGCGCTTAATGATTTACACGCAGGTCATATAATAATTAAACACAACCCTATGGCTCCTGCCAGTTGCCGTACTCATCGACATGCAAGTCGTGATATTCTATACAACACATGATCTTCTCATACATCACATATATCACATCATGTAATTGGCCATATAACATCACAACATACCCTATAAAAACAAGTTAGACATCCTCTATATGTTGTTGCATGTTTTAGGTGGCTGCTACGGGTATCTAACTAGAACAATTCTCACCTACGCATAAACCACAACGGTGATACAGAAGTTGTTTTCCAACCTTCTCAAGGACCGCCTTAGTCGAATCCGATCCATCTAAAGTAGGAGAAATAGACACCCGCCAGCCATCTTTGTGCAACGAAGTTACACATCAGTCGATGGAACCGGTCTCTCGGAAGCGTACGAGTAAGGTTGGTCCAGGCCGCTTCATCCCACAATACCGCTGAACCAAAACTCGACCAAGGGAAGAAGCAATCTAAGCATCAACGCCCACAAACTCTTTGTGTTCTACTCGAGATCTCAACTACACATAGACCTAGCTCATGATGCCATTGATGGGGAATGTTGCATCAGAAGCAAAAAAAATCCTCCGCGCACGCAAGATCTATCAATGGTGATGAGCATCTACGAGAGTGAGAGTAGATCTACATACCCTTTTAAATCGCTAAGCGGAAAGCGTTAAGAAACGCGGTTGGTGTAGTCAAACGTCTTCGCGATCCAAATCGCCAAGCGTCCCATGATCTCATCACGATCTGTCCCGCAATCTCATCACGATCCGTCTCGCAATCTTGATCATGGTCCTTCCGATCTAGCGCCGAACGGACGGCACCTCCGCGTTCAGCACACGTACAGCTCGATGACGATATCCGCCTTCTTGATCCAGCAAGAGGGAGCGGAGAGGTAGACGAGTTCTCCGGCAGCATGACGGCGCGGCGGCGATGGTGGTGGAGCAATTCCGGCAGGGCTTCACCTAAGCACTACAGAAAACCGATCTAGTGGAGAAACTATGCACGAGAGGAACGTGTAGCACGTGGCTGAAAATCAAGTGCAAAAACCCTAAAACCTCTAGTATATATAAGAGGAAGAGAGGAGGAGACTTGGTGCAAGGGCCAAGTGTTGGGGAACATCGCATGGGAAACAAAAAATTTCCTACGCCCACGCAAACCTATCCATGGTGATGAGCATCTATGAGAGGGAGAGTGGATCTATGTACCCTTGTAGATCGCTAAGCGGGAAGCGTTAAGAAACGCGGTTGGTGTAGTCGAACTTCTTCGCGATCCAAATCGCCGAGCGTCCCGTGATCCAATCACGAACCGTCCCGCGAACACATCATGATCCGTCCCGTGAACTCATCACGATCCGTCTCACGATCTTGATCACGATCGGTCCCGCGAACTCATCACGATCCGTTCCGTGATCACATCACGAACCGTCTCGCGATCTCGATCACGGTCCTTCCGATCTAGCGGCGAACGGACGACACCTCCGCGTTCAGCACACGTGCAGCTTGATGACGATCTCCACCGTCTTGATCCAGCAAGAGGAGGTGGAGAGGAGAGAGAGTTCACTGGCAGCATGACGGCGCTCCGGTGATGGTGGTGGAGTGATTCCGGTAGGGCTTTGCCTAAGCGCTGCGGAAAACCGATCTAGAGGAGAAACTGTGCACCGGTGAAACGGGTAGCACGTGGCCGGAAATTCTGTCCAAAAACCACCCAATCCACTAGTATATATAGGAGGAGAGGAGAGGAGAGGCAGCCAAGGCCTTTGGGTCGGCCGAAATAGGAGGTGGGAGCAATCCTACTTCACCTCCAATCCTAGTTGGAGTAGGATTGCCTCCTATTGGCTGATTTTCCACTTTTTTCTTTAGGACTTTCTCTCCTGCGCCATGGGCCTTTGTGGCTGTTTTCCCAGCCCACTAAGGGCTGGTTATTATTCTCCCACATCCCATGGAACTCTTGGGGTCGAAATACCCCTCCCGGAGGCCTCCCGGTACACTACCGACACTCCCGGTACACTACCGGCACTCCCGGTACACTACCGATGAGCCCGAAACTTTGCCGGAAACCAAACTGGGACTTTCTATATATGAATCTTTACCTCCGGACCATTCCGGAGCTCCTCGTGACGTCCGGGATCTCATCCGGGACTCCGAACAAACTTCGGTCACCACCATACATAACTCTACACTACCGAAACGTCACCGAACCTTAAGTGTGCAGACCCTGCGGGTTCGAGAACTATGTAGACATGACCGAGACACCTCTACGGTCAATAACCAATGGCGGTACCTGGACGTCCACATTGGTTCCTACATATTCTACGAAGATCTTTATCGGTCGAACCTCTATGTCAAGGATTCAGTTAATCCCGTATAACGTTCCCTTTGTTCTTCGGTATGTTACTTGCCCGAGATTCGATCGTCGGTATCTCCATACCTAGTTCAACCTCGTTACTGGCAAGTCTCTTTACTCGTTCCGTAATACAAGATCCCGTGACTAACACTTAGCCACATTGCTTGCAAGGCTTGTTGTGACGTTGTATTACCGAGTGGGCCCTGAGATACCTCTCCGTCACACGGAGTAACAAATCCCAGTCTCGATCCATGCCAACTCAACAGACACCATCGGAGATACCTGTAGAGCACCTTTATAGTCACCCAGTCACGTTGCGACGTTTGATACACACAAGGCACTCCTCCGATATCTGTGAGTTGCATGATCTCATGGTCATAGGAACACATACTTGACATGCGGAAAACAGTAGCAATAAACTGACACGATCATATGCTATGTTTGCAGTTTGGGTCTTATCCATCACATCATTCACCTAATGATGTGATCCCGTTATCAAATGACATCTTATGTCCATGTCTAGGAAACCTTAACCATCCTTTGATCAACGAGCTAGTCCATTAGAGGCATACTAGGGACATGGTTTTGTCTATGTATCCACACATGCATTTAAGTCTCCGATCAATACAATTATCGCATGGATAATAAACGATGATCATGAACAAGGAAATATGATAATAACTAATTTATTATTGCCTCTAGGGCATATTTCCAATAGTCTCCCACTTGCACTAGAGTAAATAATCTAGTTCACATCACGATGTGATTCGCATTGTTATGAACCTAACACCCAATGAGTTCTGGGGCTCGATCATGCTTTGCATGTGAGAGAGGTCTTATAGTCAACGGGTCTGCGATATTCAGATCCGTGTGTACTTTGCAAATCTCTATGTCAAACCGTAAACACTGCTACCACACTCCACTTGGTACTATTTCCAAATGGCTGCTCCACTATACGTATCGAGATTGCTACTACGAGTCATCCGGATTAGTGTTAAAGCATGTATCGACGTAACTCCTTACGACGAACTCTTTATCGCCTCCAGAATCGAGAAACATCTCCTCAGTCTCTTAGTTACTGAGGATAATCTTGACCGCTGTCCAGTGATCCACTCCTGGTTCACTCTTGTACCCCCTGACGGACTCATGGCAAGGCACACACAGGTGCGGTACACAACATGGCATAATATAGAGCCTATGGCTAAGGCATAGGGGACGACGTTCGTCCTTTCTCTTTCTTCTGCCGTTGTCGAGCTTTGAGTCTCACTCAACTTTCACACCTTACAAATCAGGCGAGAACTCTTTCTCTGACTGATCCATTTTGAACTCTTTCAAAATCTTGTCAAGGTATGCACTCATTGAAAGTCTCATCGAGCATCTTGATCTATCTCCATAGATTTTGATGCTCAACAATTAGGTAGCTTCATCCAGGTCTTCCTTTGAAAAACACTTTCCAAATGACCGTTTTATGCTTTCCAGAAACTCTACATTATTTCTGATCAACAATATGTCATCCACATATACTTCTCAGAAATTCTATAGTGCTCCCACTCACTTTATTGCAAATACAAGTTTCTTGTAAACTTTGTATAAACATCAAAAACTTTGATCACCTCATCAAAGTGTATATTCCAACTCCGAGATGCTTGCTTCAGTCCATGGAAGGATCACCGAACCTTGCACACCTTTTAGCATCCTTAGGACTGACAAAACCTTCTGGTTGTATCACATACAACCTTTCCTCAAGTAAACCGGTAAGGAAATGATGTTTTGACATCCATCTGTCAGATTTCATAATTGAAAACGCAGCAACTGCTAACATAATTCCAATAGACTTTAGCATCGCTACGAGTGAGAAAGTCTCATCGCAGTCAACTCTTTGAACTTGTCACAAACAACTTTGCAACAAGTCGAGCTTTACAAATAGTGACATTTACCATCAGTGTGTGTCTTCATTTTAAAGATCCATTTGTACTCCACGACTTGCCGTCCAACGAGCAAGTCTATCAAAGTCTATACTTGGTTTTTCATACATGGATCCTATCTCGGATTTCATGGCCTTCAACCATTTGTTGGAATCCGGGCCCATCATCGCTTCTTCACAGCTCGTAGGTTCATCATTGTCCAACAACATGACCTCGAAGACAGGGTTGTCGTACCACTTAGGATCAGTACACATCCTTGTCGACCTACAAAGTTCGATAGTAACTTGATACTGAAGCTTCATGATCATCACCATTAACTTCCTCTTCAACTAACGTAGGCTTCACAGAAACATCTTTCTGCGCTGCGCTACTCTCTGGTTGAACAAAGGTTTAACAACCTCATCAAGTTCTATCTTCCTCCCACTCAATTCTTTCGAGAGAAACCTTTCCTCGAGAAAGGATCCGTTTTAGTAACAAACAATTTGCACTTGGATCTGAGATAGAAGGTTCACCCAACTGATCTTAGGGTATTCTATGAAGATGCATTTGTCCGCCTTGGGTTTGACCTCATTAGGTGAAAACATTTTTCACACAAGTGCAGCAGCCCCAAGTATTAAGAAATGACAGCTTAGGTTTCTATCAAACCATAATTCATATGGTGTCATCTCAAAGGATTTAGATGGTGCCCTATTTAAAGTGAATGTAGTTGTCTCTAATGCATAACCCCAAAATTATAGTAGTAAAACGACAAGAGACATCATAGCACGCACCATGTCCAATAGAGCATAACTATGATGTTTGGACACACCATAACACTATGGTGTTACAGGTGGCGTTCAGTTGTGAAACAACTTTCACATTGTCTTAAGTTGTATGCCAAACTCGTGACTCAGATATTCACCTCCACGATCATATCGCAGTCATTTTTATCTTCTTGTCACGATGATCTTTAAACTTCACTCTGAATTTGCTTGAACCTTTCAAACGATTCAGACTTGTGTTTCATTAAGTAAAGATACACTATATCTACTCAAATCATCAGTGAAGGTAAGAAAATAACGATATCCACTACACGCTACAAGACTCACTAGATTGCATACATCAAAATGTATCATTTCCAATGAATCACTTGCCCGCTCCATCCAACGGGGTCCTTTAGTCATCTTGCCCAAGAGGCATTGTTCGCATGTCTCAACCGATTCGAAATCGAATGAGTCCAAATATCCATCAGCATGGAGTTTCTACATGCGCTTTATACCAATATGACAGTTAGCGGCAGTGCCACAAGTATGTGGTACTATCATTATTAACTTTGTATCTTTTGACATCAATGTTATGAACATGGGTAATGCTACGATCAAGATTTCAACAAACCATTCTCACTGGGTGCATGACCATTGAAGGTATTGTTCATGTAAACAGAATAACCATTATTCTCTAACTTAAATGAATAACCGTATTGCAATAAACATGATCTAATCATGTTCATGCTCAACGCAAAACACCAAATAACATTTATTTAGGTTCGTCACTAATCCTGAAGGTAGAGAGAGCGTGCGATGTTGATCACATCAACCTTGGAAAAACTTCCAACACATATCGTCACCTCACCCTTAGCTAGTTCTCCGTTTATTCCGTAGCTTTTATTTCGAGTTACTAACATTTAGCAACCGAACCGGTATCCAATACCTTAGGTGCTACTAAGAGTACTAGCAAGGTACACATTAGTAACTCGTATATCAAATATACTTCCATCAATGTTGCCAGCCTTCTTATCTACCAAGTATCTAGGGTTGTTCCGCTTCAGCGACCTCTCACCTCATAATAGAAGCACTTAGTCTCGGGTTTGAGTTCAACTTTGGGTTGCTTCACTGGAGCAGCAACTGACTTGCTATCCATGAAGTTTCCCACCTTGCTCTTGCCCTTTTCGAAACTAGTGGTTTGATTAACCATCATCAGTTGACGCTCCTTCTTGATTTCTACCTTCACGGTGTCAAACATCGCGAACAGCTCAGGGATCAATACTTCTATCCCTGGTGTATTATAGTTCATCACTAAGTTCTAGTAGCTTTAGTGACAGTGACGTGGAGAACTATATCAATCACTATCTTATCTGGAAGATCAACTCCCACTTGATTCAAGCGATTGTAGTACCCAGACAATCTGAGTACATGCTCAACGATTGAGCTATTCTCCTTCATCTTACAGGCAAAGAATCTTGTTGGAGATCTCATATCTCGCAACACAGGCACGAGCCTAAGATCACAATCTCTGCCCCTAGAACATCTCATATGTTCCGTGACGTTCAAAACGTTTCGGAGCCTCAATTCTAAGCCGTAATGCATGACACACTAAACTATCAAGTAGTCATCGAAACGTGCCTGTCAGATGTTCACAACATCTGTAGACGATGCTAGAGGGGGTGGCGCACTGAGCGGTGCATTAAGGACATAAGCCTTCTGTGCAGCAATGAGGACAATCCTTAGATCACGGACCCAGTCCGCAATATTGCTACCAACATCTTTCAACTCTATTCCTCTAGGAACATATACAAATTTAAGGGAGCTACAGCGCGAGCTAGTAATCTACAACATAATTTGCAAAGACACTTTTACTATGTTCATGATAATGAGTTCAATTAATCATATTACTTAAGAACTCCCACTCAAATTGACATCCCTCCGATCATTCGAATGATACATGATCCAAATTCACCAACTCAAGTCCGATCATCACGTGAGTTGAGGTGGTTGCAATGGTGAACATCATTATGTTGATCATATCTACTATATGACTCATGTTCGACCTTTCGGTCTCTCGTGTTCCGAGGCAATGTCTGTACATGCTAGGCTCGTCAAGTTTAACCCGAGTGTTCTGCGCGTGCAAATCTGGCTTGCACCATTGTATTTGAACGTAGAGTCTATCACACCCGATCATCACATGATGTCTCAACACGACGAACTTTCGCAACGGTGCACACTCGGGGAGAACATAGTTCATCTTGAAATTCAAGTGAGGGATCACCTTATAATGCTACCGCCGTACTAAGCAAAACAAGGTGCATAAAAGGATTAACATCTCATGCAATTCATAAGTGACATGATATGGCCATGAACTTGTGTTTAAGATCTCCATCTTCGAAACACCGGCATGATCTCCATCATCACCGGCACAACACCATGATCTCCATCATCTTGATATCCATCAATGTGTTGCCATTGGGGTTGTGGCGCCATCCCTGCTTCTACTTCTATTGCTACCGCTTAACGATAAAGTAAAGCATTACATAGCGCTTAATGATTGACACGCAGGTCATACAATAATTAAAGACAACCCTATGACAACTACCGGTTGCCGTACTCAACGACATGCAAGTCGTGAAATTCTATACATCACATGATCATCTCATACATCACATATATCTCATCATATAATTGGCCATATCACATCACAACATACCCAACAAAAACAAGTTAGACGTCCTCTAATTGTTGTTGCATGTTTTACGTGGCTGCTACGGGTATCTAGCAAGAACGATTCTCACCTACGCATAAACCACAACGGTGATACATAGATTGCTTATCAACCTTCTCAAGGACCGCCTTTGTCGGATCCGATCCAACTAAAGTGAGAGAAACTGTCACCCGCAAACCATCTAAGCAACAAGTTGCGTCGAGGGAACCGGTCTCTCGTAAGCGTACGAGTAATGTTGGTCCGGGCTGCTTCATCTCACAATCCCGCTGAACCAAAATCCGACCAAGGGAGGAAGCAATCTAAGCATCAACACCCACAAACCTTTTGTGTTCTACTCGAGATCTCATCGAACCATCAACCTAGCTCATGATGCCACTGTTGGGGAACGTCGCATGGGAAACAAAAAATTTCCTACGCACACGCAAACCTATCCATGGTGATGAGCATCTACGAGAGGGAGAGTGGATCTACGTACCCTTGTAGATCGCTAAGCGGGAAGCGTTAAGAAATGCGGTTGGTGTAGTCGAACTTCTTCGCGATCCAAATCGCCGAGCGTCCCGCGATCCAATCAGGAACCGTCCCGCGAACACATCATGATCCGTCCCGTGAACTCACCACGATCCGTCTCACGATCTTGATCACGATCTGTCCCGTGAACTCATCACGATCCGTTCCGTAATCAAACACGAACCGTCTCGTGATCTCGATCACGGTCCTTCCGATCTAGCGCTGAACGGACGGCACCTCCGCGTTTAGCACACGTGCAGCTTGATGACGATCTCCACCATCTTGATCCAGCAAGAGGAGGTGGAGAGGAGAGAGAGTTCACCGGCAGCGTGACGGCGCTCCGGTGATGGTGGTGGAGCGATTCCGGCAGGGCTTCGCCTAAGCGCTGCGGAAAACCGATCTAGAGGAGAAACTGTGCACCGGTGAAACGGGTAGCACGTGGCCGGAAATTCTGTCCAAAAACCACCCAATCCACTAGTATATATAGGAGGAGAGGAGAGGAGAGGCAGCCAAGGCCTTTGGGTCGGCCTAAATAGGAGGTGGGAGCAATCCTACTTCACCTCCAATCCTAGTAGGAGTAGGATTGCCTCCTATTGGCTGATTTTCCACTTTTTGCTATAGGACTTTCTCTCCTGCGCCATGGGCCTTTGTGGCTGTTTTCCCAGCCCACTAAGGGCTGGTTATTATTCTCCCACAGCCCTTGGAACTCTTGGGGTCGAAATACCCCTCCTGGAGGCCTCCCGGTACACTACCGGCACTCCCGGTACACTATCGGCACTCCCGGTACACTACCGATGAGCCCGAAACTTTTCCGGAAACCAAACTGGGACTTCCTATATATGAATCTTTACCTCCGGACCATTCCGGAGCTCCTCGTGACGTCCGGGATCTCATCCGGGACTCCGAACAAACTTCGGTCACCACCATACATAACTCTACACTACCGAAACGTCACCGAACCTTAAGTGTGCAGACCCTGCGGGTTCGAGAACTATGTAGACTTGACCGAGACACCTCTACGGTCAATAACCAATGGCGGGACCTGGACGTCCACATTGGTTCCTACATATTCTACGAAGAGGTTTATCGGTCGAACCTCTATGTGAAGGATTCAGTTAATCCCGTATAGCGTTCCCTTTGTTCTTCGGTATGTTACTTGCCCGAGATTCGATCGTCGGTATCTCCATACCTAGTTCAACCTCGTTACTGGCAAGTCTCTTTACTCGTTCCGTAATAGAAGATCCCGTGACTAACACTTCGCCACATTGCTTGCAAGGCTTGTTGTGATGTTGTATTACCGAGTGGGCCCTGAGATACCTCTCCGTCACACGGAGTAACAAATCCCAGTCTCGATCCATGCCAACTCAACAGACACCATCGGAGATACCTGTAGAGCACCTTTATAGTCACCCAGTTACGTTGCAACGTTTGATACACACAAGGAACTCCTGCGATATCTGTGAGTTGCATGATCTCATGGTCATAGGAACACATACTTGACATGCGGAAAACAGTAGCAATAAACTGACACGATCATATGCTATGTTTGCAGTTTGGTTCTTATCCATCACATCATTCTCCTAATGATGTGATCCCGTTATCATGTGACATCTCATGTCCATGGCTAGGAAACCTTAACCATCTTTAATCAACGAGCTAGTCTATTAGAGGCATACTAGGGACATGGTTTTGTGTATGTATCCACACATGCATTTAAGTCTCCGATCAATACAATTATAGCATGGATAATAAACGATTATCATGAACAAGGAAATATGATAATAACTAATTTATTATTGCCTCTAGGGCATATTTCTAACACCAAGCCCTCTAGGCTTCGGCCGAAGTTGGAGGAGAGGAGGAATCCTCCTCCAATCCTAGTAGGACTAGGTCTCCTCCTTATTTTGGCCTTTTTGCCTTTTTCCACCTTTTTATCTCTGGATTTTTCTTCCCAGCCGCATGGGCCTTGCGTGGGAATTCCACCAGCCCACTATGGGCTTCTATTCACTCTCCCACAGCCCATGTATCCTCTTGGGTCGAAATACCCCTCCCGATGGTCTCCCGGTACACTACCGGCACTCCTGGTACACTACCGATGAGCTCGAAACTTTTTAGGAGACCAAAATAGGACTTCGTATATATCAATATTTACCTCCGGACCATTCCGGAGCTCCCTGTGATGTCCAGGATCTCATCTGGGACTCCGAACAACCTTCGGTCACCATCATACATAACTCTATACTACCGAAACGTGACCAAACCTTAAGTGTGCAGACCTTGCAGGTTCGAGAACTATGTAGACATGACTGAGACACCTCTAGGGTCAATAACCAATATCAGGACCTGGATGTTCATATAGTTTCCTATATATTCTACGAAGATCTTTATCGGTCGAACCTCTAAGCCAAGGATTCAGTTAATCCCGTATGATGTTCCCTCTATTCTTCGATATGTTACTTGCCCAAGATTCGATCGTGGTATCTCCATACCTAGTTCAACCTCGTTATCGGCAAGTCTCTTCACTCGTTCCATAATACAAGATCATGTGACCAACACTGAGTCACATTGCTTGCAAGGCTTATTGTGATGTTGTATTACCGAGTGGGCCCTGAGATACCTCTCCATCACATGGAGTAACAAATCCCAGTCTTGATCCATGCCAACTCAACAGACACCTTCGAAGATACCTGTAGAGCACCTTTATAGTCACCCAGTTACGTTGCAACGTTTGATACACACAAGGCACTCTTCCGTTGTCCGTGAGTTGCATGATCTCATGGTCATAGGAACGTATAATTGACATGGAGAAAGCAGTAGCAATAAACTGACACGATCATATGCTATGTTTATAGTTTGGGCCTTTTCCATCACATCATTCTCCTAATGATGTGATCCCATTATCAAATGACATCCCATGTCCATGTCTAGGAAACCTTAACCATCTTTGATCAACGAGCTAGTCTATTAGAGGCATGCTAGGGACATGGTTTTGTCTATGTATCCACACATGCATCTAAGTCTCCGATCAACACAATTATAGCATGGATAATAAACGATTATCATGAACAAGGAAATATGATAATAACTAATTTATTATTGCCTCTAGGACATATTTCCAACAGATGGCGCGGCCAAGGATACGGCCACCTCGACCTCGACAGCCAACACCTCAACATGGGAGCAACGGATGCCTGAACCTTTGCTTCTCCTCTTTTAATTCATGTTCTTAGTTTAGTTCCAGATTTCTATGCATGCCACCTTGTTGTGATTAATTAAGTCAGTTTAGTTCTAGATGTATGAAATATACTCTACATGGCATGAGGAAGTGTCCATCTTTAGCCCTGGGGGCATCTTGCAATTGTGATTAATTAGGTTAGTTTTATACAAGTATATGCCCCAACTATTTTATAGTTCTATCCATTTTTGTCCAGCTTTGAAAAATGCATACTATTTCTTGATCAAGTTTGAAAAATGCATACTATTGTATAATGATTGCTTGTCCATTGTTGTTAAAGAGCTTACCATTGTTTCACAAGCTTTGAGAAAAATTTCTTGATCAATTGCTTTCTTCTATCCAAATGCATACTACTCTTCAATCACAATCTATTAGAAAATTCACGTATAAGTTCGATTGTCCATTAGTTTTTGTAATATAGCTTCTACTCTTTGTATTTGTTGCTATTTTGGGAACTAGTAATTTTCCTTTTATTGTCTGTTTTCTGTACATGATAGACGATTGTTATATATTCACAATTTCTTCTTTGAGAAACATATCTATATAAATGTATAAAAAAATTCATATTTATTTAAAAAAGTGTATAGCCGTGCATGGGTCTATCACTAGCAGTTCCGTTGTTCATGACTCTTGCTGGTTATTTAGAGTTTCCTGTGTTTTGTTACATCGTTTGCTGTTATTCTGTTCATAACTATTTTGTTTTCTAACATGCAGATGTTAATCTCCGTTCATGTTTCGTGGCAAGCTCTAGGACAGTGCAGATGTTAAACTTTGTTCATGTTTTCTGGCGGGCTCTAGGACAGAGAAGTCAATCAAGCATAGAGTTTGGCTCATTGGAGCTAGTTATACCTCCATCGATAGTTCTAGTAAGATATTTTAGTTATGTTTTGGCTGCTGGATAAAGGATGTTTGTGATGTAAATATTATTTGACGAATGTATTTCTATGATGTAAATATTATTTGACATGAAGAGGCACAACCCAAATCAAGAAGTGGATGAAATGTCTATTGGACCTAATCTATTTGCGCTTTGAAAAGGCCACGGTACAAAATATATTAGTGGGAACAAAGGCTGAAAATCAAAAAGAAATTGGATTCTAAAATGACTGAGGCCCCCAAAGGACATGGCATGTAAAAGGCCATGACCCAGAAAATAAAAGGTTGAATTATTGGCCCAGGCCCATGTAGCCGACCAAAATTGGTAGGAAAAAATTAGAAATGGGATGAATTAATGGGCTCGGCCCATATAGACACCAAATTGGACCAGGCTGATTCTTGTCAACGACCAATCCAATTGGTCGTAATTTTGCCACGTCAGCTTGCCACGTTGGATCCGACGTGGCCTGGGCAGACAACCAACAACCAAAACAATTGGTCGCTGAGCTTATGACCTTTTTTTTGGTCGTAAACGTCTATGACCTTTCCACAAGAAAGGTCCTTAATTTCCATTCTTGACGGTCAGCTTTTGACCATCAGTTTTTTGTCACAGAAAGGTCACAAACGGAAAAAAGTGACCACTCAATGACCAATAGTGATGGTCGCAAGTTAACATATTTCTTGTAGTGTCTAGCCGTATGCAAGCCGTGGTTGCCTAGTAGGCGACATTTTTTATGCTATATTTGTTTGATATTTAAGCATTTTAGTCCCGATTGGTGCCACCAACCGGGACTAAAGGGCGGCGAAGTGGTGTGGTGGAAGTTTAGTCCCACCTCGCCAAGCAAAGGTTTTCTGAACCTGATTATAAGCCCCGCCGCGGCTGCTACGTTGAGCTCCTCTCAAATTGAAAATAGATGCCCTTATACAGGAAATTTGACCTAAATTTAAAATTCTAGTTAGGCGCCTAACTAGCACTTTGAATTTTGGTTCAATTTCTTTATAAGCGCATCTACTTTCACTTTTTTCATTTTTATGTTATTTTTTTGCATATTAAATGTTGTTAACAAAAAATACTCTATGAATATTCTTTTTGCTATTGAAGCTTTTAAGAAAAAAACATTGATACTTTTAGTTGCATAAATTTTATATAATATCAAGTTTAGTTATATAACTTTTATCGGACGAAAACGCGTCTGTTACAAAAGGATTTCAAGTTTTTAAACATATTTCAACTCAAGATTTTTTCTACATTCAATATGCACCATTCGAAGCCACATAATACCTTATAAACCCTTTTGTGGCTTCATTTTCTATTTTTCATGCATTTCATTACTTATTTTAAGCTAAAATGACCCTACATTTAAAAGCACTACTAATGAACTCTCAAATTGTTGAAACTTGGCATGGTACCATCATTTCACCCACATAGCAGGTGCTAAAAAGTTGAGAGGGTAACGACAAAAACTGGATACACTTTGTGTATAAAATGGACAATCTCTTTCAAAGTATCAAGGTTTAGGACAAAAACACGCTTGATACAAAAGGATTTCAATTTTTAAAACATATTTGAACTCAAGAATTTTTCGGCATTCAATATGCACCATTCAAAACCACAGCATCCCTTCTCAACCCTTTTCTGACATCATTTGCTATTTTTCATGCATTTCATCATTTATTTTAAGCTAATGTGACCATAAATTTAAAGGCACTACAAATAGACTATGAAATGGCTGAAACTTGGCATGGTACCATCATTTCACCCACATTGGATGTGCTAAAAAGTTGAGAGGATTACGACAAAAACTGGATGCTTTTTTTTGTACAAAATGGACAATCTCTTTTGAAATATCAAGGTTTCGGACGAATACACGTCTGTTACAAAAGGCATTTAGTTTCTTGAAGGTAATGTAGTGATATTCTAGATCAAACCCATCTTCCGAATACTTGTGGATAGAAAGTCTTCACATTTTCTTTGTGTGTGTCTCTTGCTTATTGCGCCGTAACCATGGATAATCTTCATCGTTCAATAGGGTGCTTGGGTCAGCCTTCACTTTGAAGGGAGGAATTTCATAAAACTTTTCATAATGTGCACACATGTCTGTCTTGCCCTCTACTCCCACGATGTATCTTTTCCCTTAAAGAACTATGCTTCACTTCCTTATCTTTTCTTTTTCTCGGTTCGGTACACATGTCCTTCACATACAAAACCTGTGCCACATCATTGGATAGCACGAATGGTTCGTCTGTGTGCCCAATATTGTTCAGATCCACTGTTGTCATTCCGTACGGCGAGTCTTCCTTTATCCCGCCTCCTGCCAGATCGAGACTCTTCTGCTTCTCTGTCGATATTGTCCATAGCTTTTATTTCACTAACCCAAAATAAAGATAAAACAATGTATTATTCAAATTATAATGCATGCAATCAATAAGGAAAAACTGAATCATAGTACATAATATGCATCTCGAATAATTCATATAATATGCATCATCAAATATAATCTAGAAAAAATTGTCTCAAATATTATCGAATATAATCTCGAATACATCTTGAGTATTCTCACTAATACATCTCGAATATTATTTTCTAATATCACTAATACAGATGTAGTTGACATCTAGCGGCGCAGGCGGTGGCCACCCAAAGACAAGGAACTATGACACGATCATACCTCGGGTGAGATCCCTGAAGAACCTGTCAGGTATTGGAGAAGCTGAAGTCCAACGCATCTATATAGCGATGGACGTGCTCGTCCTCCTCCCTGACACGATGAGGTACCACCTCCAACGGGGCCGACTGCCTACGCACCAAAAGTGGCCCACGCGAACGCCACCAAAGAAGCTCTGGATCGACGACGGGACCCGGGTTCCTCACCAAGCTGCGCCCCCTGAAGGTAGCACCTCCCAGTGCCAGCCTGACGGAGCCCCGTCCTGAACGTTGCCCCTCTGAAGCAGGACGTCATCGCGAACAAGTCGACGACAAGCATGCGGGCCGGGCATCGGTGACTCCGAGGAAAAAGTCTTATGAATTTTTTTTCCTATATATGCAATATCATTTCATTAGGAAATTTTGAGGAAAATATCCTCTTTTCAATTATAATGTCTCATTCCTAGGTTATAACTACGCTAATAATATTACTTTCTCAAAAAATACGAAACTTTTCCCACTTATATATAGTCCTTCTAACAAATATATATATGGTCAACTTTTTCCTATGCAACTTTTTCCTATGCAATTTTTTTCTACACTATGATATACAACATTATATAAAATTAAAAATCAGAAAAGGAAACACTAATTAAGGATATATAATTCTATACATCCATTAAAAAACAGAAAAACAATATTATATAAAAAAATCTATACTAATTAAACACTAATTATATCCATCTAATATGAATTCATACATACATATATACTAGTGAAAAACAAATAAAACATCTAAATGTAGAAAATGTGTGTGGGTGTGTGTTCATGCATGTGGGTGTGTGCGGGCTAGATGGGTGGGCGCGGCCATGGCACCAGGGCTCACAGCGGGGCGACGGCGCGCGAGGTCGAGGAGCGGCGGCGACGGCGATGGCGAGGTGCAGGGGCATGGCGGCCACGGCGTTGAGGGGTGCGGGAGAGGTGCAGACGGACGGCGGCGTCGAGGTGCAGGGGCACTGCGGACATGACGTCGAGGTGCGGCAGAGGCACGGATGAACGACGGCGTTGAGGTGCGGCGGGGCGCGGACGGACGGACGATGACGTCGAGGGGCAAGGGTGCGCGGACGGATGAAAGGCTGATTTGGGGGAAATTACCGCAAGTGTTCTATATGTAGAGGAACCTTTTGTCGCGGTTGGTGGCTCCAACCGTGACTAAAGGTCTAGCTTTCCGCCGCTTGGGCTGCATAAAATTCACCTTTAGTCGCGGTTGGTGGCTCCAACCGCGAGTAAAGGGGGCTTTAGTTGCGGTTGGAGCCACCAACTACGACTAAATGGTGGTGTGCCAGACGAGGGGCGGGGTGGATGTTTAGTCCCACCTCGCTAGTGGAGAGGAGCTCGCACAGGTTTATAAGCCCCGCTGCGGCTACCGTGTCGAGCTCCTCCCTAATCCAGGCCTTCTTGGCCTACCACACATCTCCCGCTCAGTGGGGCCTATTGGGCTGTACATGCCTGCGTCCTGGCCCAACTAGAGGTTGGGATTCTAGTCGTATGTAGGCCATGGCAGCCTAGTAGGCGGGCTTTTTTCAATATATGTTTTTTATTTTTTCTAATTTATTTTTTTTGTTTCTGAGTTGTTTTTTGCTTTATTTAGAGTTTCTTTGTTAATCTTTTTTTCTTTAGGTAAAAAAATTTATAAACTTTCTGTTAGTGCTATAGTTTTCAAATTTGAATAGTTTAAATTTGAATTATTTGCAATTTGTGTGAATCACTAGTTTGTGAACAACTTTAATTCAAAAATAGATTTTCCCGTGATTCTTTTTTCTTCTATTTAATATTAGAGTGTTTTATCATTATATTCAATTTCTTAATTCTTAGGTTATTTAAAAAATGAAATGCCTTTGTAAAAGATGAGTTTTCATTCAAAATCTTGATACTTCGAAAGAGATAGTCCATTTTGTATACGAAGTGCATCGAGTTTTTGTCGTAACCCTCTTAACTTTCTAGCACATGCTATGTGGATGAAATGATGATACCATGCCAAGTTTCAACCTTTTCAGAGTTCATTTGTAGTGCTTTTCAATTTCAGGGTCATTTAACTAAAAAAATCAGTAAATGACTGAAAAATAACAAATGAAGTCAGAAAGGATTGAAAATTGATGACGTGCCTTCGAATGCTGCATACTAAACACAGAAAAACTCTGGAGTTGAAATAAGTTTTAACAAAATGAAATGCCTTTGTAACAGACGAGTTTTCATCTGAAACCCGGATACTTCGAAAGAGATTGCCCATTTTGTACACGAAGTGCGTCCAGTTTTTGCCGTAACCCTCTCAACTTTTTTTCACATGCTATGTGGGTGAGATGATGATACCATGCCAACTTTCAACCTTTTCAGAGTTCATTTGTAGTGCTTTTCAAATTTAGGGTCATTTAGCTATAAAAAATCAGTAAATGAATGGAAAATAGAAAATGAAGTTAGAAAGGGTTGAAAATTGATGATGTGGTTTCAACTAGTGCATACTAAACGCACAAAACAAATAAGTACACTAGTATTACAAACATTCCCTCCGGTTTGTCCGAAGTGGGACTTTCCAGATATATATACACTACTAGGAAAAAGCTTATAGACAGTCGCTTACTAGTAGTGCACTATATTGCCACGGGGTACTGCTATTTACTAGTAGCATGCTATATTAAGCCGCGCTATTAGTAAATATTACTGGTAGCCTGTGGCAAAAAAATACGCTACTAGTAAATATCTCCCACCATGCCCCGCAAACAGACCGTAGTAGTATACTCCCGCACAACCCACCCCCGATCCACCCCGCGCCACCAACCGTCCCACTCCACCCACCCCGTTTGGCCAAAAAAAACAAAAAGGAAATCCACCCCCGATCTAGATCCCCTCCACCGTCGGCCTATCTTCCACCTCCTATCCTCTCCCAACCTACTCGACGCCGCCGAGTACTAGCACCCAGAGGGATAAGTACTCCCTCCCCCTCCTCCCACAACCCCACCATCGCCAGACGCCCTTTGTTGACACCTGATTTTGGCACGGTGCAAAATACAAGAAAGATGGACTCAAACAAAAAGGTTTTTTCTATGAGAAAGTTCATATTGCCAAGTGAAACAACCTTGATGTTTGGACCATCACCATTCGGCATCATTTCAAGGGCCAAAACACACTTGGATTGTCATGTAGATGTTCAGAGTGCTTTTTGGTCTATTACACCTCCAAGACAACCTCGAATGAAGGAATGTTCTACATGGATTATCTTCGTCTCGTCGATCTGATTGGTTTTGATATGTAAATCATCTCAATTTGAGGTTGTACGCAAAAGATAGAGGAACCAGAGTGCAGCCCTACCACAAAGCAAAATGTGGCGCAAGAGATCAGACACATGTCTGATGGGTCGCGCGAGTCATTCGGCACTCAAGACTTCCTCGGATGGAAAAACACACAACATGAAAACGTTTCGCATCATCGAGGAGATTTATTTTGATATATAAATCTTCTCAATCCGAGGTTGTATGCCACCTGGAGAGGCAAAACAAAATCAGCCTGGAGTTTCACTCGTGATTTCCGAGTGAAACTTTGCCGACCGAGAGAAACGTTTGTCGTCCGGTCGAGTGATAAGTTTTCTGTCCGGCCGAGTGAAATTACCATCCGAGTGAAAATCGCCAGCCGAGTGACATTGCCGTCCGAGTGAAAATCGCCGTCCGATTGATAAGTACCGGTCGAGTGAAAGTACTGGCTGAGTGCAATTGCTGTCCGAGTGAAAATCACCGTCCACGTGAAAAATATTGGTCGAGTGAAAGTTTCGGCAAGTGACATTTTAAAACCTCCTCGGATGGAAAAGGGTTCAACATGAAAGTTGTTCGAAACGTCGAAACGGTCAACTTTGCTTTTAAGGTCATTATCATCTCAGATAGTACACGGCCTGGAGAGACGCTACAACACTCGGACAGTCCAGTGTGCTACGTGATCATGTCCGATTCGAAGCTAAAGATGGCCTCGTGGAGTATTCAAGATGGCTTTATTTGGGAAAGTGATAAACATATGGATTGTTGGCCTCGTCGAGGGACACAAAATTGATGTTTGGACCATCTCCATCGGAGGTCATATGCAGATTTCACGGCCCATACAGGAAGCAAGATAGAAGATTGGGCCAGATTTGGGCTGAATACGAGTGGAACTAGAACTAGGACTCTAGGACCTGAATTGATGTAATTTCCTTGTAAAGAAAGCCCAGATGAATCCTTCGCTTGTACGGAAAGTCCAGCCGCCTCTTATATATGTTGGGGGTGACGGCCGATTGAAAACACACAATTGAACAAATCAATCAATACTACTTTTTCATCTACGTTCTTCATTTTTGTCTAATTCTTCGCTGTTCTTCGTGTTTGAGAGCTGCGAATCCCGAGGCTCCAGGGGCGAGCGAATCGACCTAGGGTAGGCCATAGCCGCCACACTCCCTGACGGGGTCCCTCCTAGGCGTGCGGGGTTTTGGGTCTACAAAAGTGTCCGCCGACTGTCTTGCGTATCGCGCTGCCGGACGGACCTCCTTCGACGTAAGCTGCAGTGCATCACCCCCGGCATCGAGGGTACACAATGACGTGTTCGTGTGTCAACACACATTTTGGCGATTCCGCTCGGGAACAAAGATCAATCATCCTCATCAACCATGATGTCTGATCTTCCCAAGCCATCTGAGATAGATGCAGATAACATCATTAAGCCCAAGCTTGATGAACTATCGCCTGATTATCGCCAAGCTTATGAGGGGTACAAGAAGGCAATTGAAGCGAAGGAGTTGCAGGAGTTGCATGGAAACTTCAAGAAAGATCGCCAAGGCAATATCACTCCGATTGGAGAAATCAAGTTCCCTCCTCTTCAAGCCGAGCAGGTTAAACCTCCTGGAAGTACTACCTTTTCTCCCGAGCAGTGGGCTGAGATTGAGAGTCGTATTGCCGATGGTAATAATTTGGTCTACCAAACTTTCATAGAAAATACCAATGCGCAGAAAAATATTCCTCAATCGTCTAGTGGTAATATTGGTGTGTCTGCTAGTGTAGGAAACCCTAATCTGTCTTTACCTCTTTCATCGGCACCTCCCATGCCGATGAATTACTATCCTACCCACACCAATCAGATTATGGCTGCTCCCGCTAATTCCATCATGAGCATGCCAAGTTTGGTACCTATACCGAACCAAGTTGTACCTATAGGTGCAAGCACTCGGCCAGAGCTGAACTATGGTTCAGCAAATGTGCCACAGTTCCTGCCTACTGCTAGTAATTCTATGCCTCCCATCCCAGAACGTCAAGCTTCACCGTCTACTGCGGATGATACTTTAGCTAGTTTTAGAGAGGAGATGGCTAAGATGCTTAGAGAGAATTTTGGAGTTGAGTTACCTCGGAATCGGATTTACCAAAAATCGTACCCCGAGTACTTAGACGCTATCCAGTGCCCTTCGGGATATAAAATTCCAGATTTTGTTAAGTTCAATGGAGAAGGCACAAAAACCAGATGGGAACATATTAGTCAATACTTAGCACAACTGGGTGAATAGGCTCGCTGAATGAATTGAAAGTGCGCTTGTTTCCTTTATCATTAACTGGTACTGCATTTTCATGGTTTTCTTCTCTACCACATGGTTCTATCCGTGTGTGGTCGCAGCTGGAACAGAAATTTCATGATCACTTTTATAGCGGCGACAACGAACTTAAATTATCACATCTTACGTCGGTTAAGCAGAAAAATGATGAATCGGTCTCCGATTACGTCAAGAGATTTAGAGATAGAAAGAACCGGTGGTATAGTTTGGTGATAACCGAGAGGGCTATGAAAACTCACATTAGGGAAAAGCTAGAAGGCTATGAGTTCTTAAGTGTCAACCAGGTCCTGCAAAAAGCTTTGGCTCAGGAGAGCTAGAGCAAAGATCTCAACGAGGTGCGTAGATATAAAACTGATCGTCCTAAGATGAATATGGTTGAGTATGGTAGTGATCAGTCGGATGATGAAGGTGATATGTATGCTGCTGAATTTGTTTGGCCGTCTAAGGCCAAACCATTTACTTGCAATGATCTGAAACCAATTCATAAGAATCGTGATGAAGAGATGAAGTTTACTTTTAACATTGCTAAGTGTGACAAAATATTTGATGCTTTAGTGCAAGCTAAGATCATTAGGATATGTCAGACTTTACCGTCGATTGAAGAGTTGAAACGTAGTGCTTATTGCAAATATCATAATTCTTGTTCTCATGCTACTAATGATTGCACTGTTTTCTGACGACAGATACAATCGGCCATTAATGACGGACGTTTGAATTTTTCTAAGATGCAAATTGATAAGCAGCCCTTCCCAATTAACACTCTAGATTTGGAGGGGAAAAAGTTGCTCATTCGGCCAGAGATAGCCGAATCGGCTAATAAAACTAATGTCATCATTGGTGAGCCTAGGGAAAGCAAGGAGGACATCAAAGTGTTGGGGAGGCAGGTTGTGCTTGACAAGCAACCCAATGGCAAGGAAGTAATCAAGATCACCATCAAGAATCGTGCACTCGGGGGGGGGAGGGCAACCACAGGTGCAACAAGACACCCGTGTTAAATTTATTAAACCAAAGAGTCCAGAAGTTGGCAAGTAGAAGAGGAATGAAGGCAAGGTACATCGTAAGCGAATCAAGCCAACTTTTTATATGCTACTGTCCAATTATGCAAATCAGTCGGCTGGTTCTAGCTCTAATCGGTCATCGTACCTGAAGCGACCAAGGTCACCATTAGCTGATATGTTCAATCGGTATGCAAAACCGATTGGATCAAGGGTGTCGTTTCCACAACAACAACGACAACCTGTTTGGGACCGACTTCGATGCTCGTATGAAAACCGACTGAACATTAGTGTCCATTACTTGGTTGGTCAAAATATGCCTCCGAGTGGAAATTATCAGAGTGTAAGAATGCACTCGGGCGGAAGTTATCTGAATGAAAGAATACGATCGAGTGGATTTCGTCCAAGTAAAAGGGTGCGCCCGAGTGAAAACTTTGTAAGCCAGAAAAGTCAACAAGAGTGGCGCATCAAGCTGCCAAGTGTTGCAGCAGTGGAGTCAGGGCAAGGCAAAGAAAATATCAATGCTGACTTACTCGTATTAGGCAGTGAAATGTTCACCACGCAACAGTCGACTTTGCATAGCAACCTAACTGAGCCGATACTTTTTATCGCACCAAAGCACTCGACCAATGATCATGAAGCAAGTATCATCCAAATGAAGCCAATCGATCCTAAATACACTCGGCCGAAGTGGTGTCCTCCCGGGTTAAGAAGGACACAAAAGAGGAAATTACAGAGGTTGAGGAATCAAGAGATGGCAGAACAAGAGGCTAAGAAGCAAAGAGACGAGTTGTTTAATGTCACTCGGCCCATGATACCAGCGAAGCAAGTGTGGAAGCCCAAACCAACGCGAGACATACATGCTTCTACATCTATCACAGTAGTAATTACACCACCAAAAGAGGACGATGTAGTTGTGACATCGTCTCAGTTGCCTATTACTTCTCCTTCGCTCGGACATAATTCAGATTTAGTAGATGCACGCGAAGAGGAAGACGATCTGTTGGACTATGAGTCTACACCGGTTCATGAAGGTATGGACATCAATATGGTGTATTACTTACCCGCTGAATTCTGTGCTATAGATGAAAAAGGGGAAGTGGCTCAGCTGGATTTTGGCCCCAGAAATGCAATATTCGAGAAGCCAAAAGAACCAATGATGCACTTGAAACCATTGTACCTCAGAGGTCATATCAATGGACCACCACTCACTGGGATGATTGTTGATGGTGGTGGTGTGGTGAATCTCATGCCCTATTCGGTCTTCAAGAAATTGGGTTTGCCCGATGATGAATTAATCAAGACCAATATGGTGCTTAATGGGTTTGAAGGCAAAGAGAAAACTGAAGCCAAAGGTGTGATGTATGTGGAGCTTACAGTCGGGAGCAAAACTTTGGCTACTGCATTCTTTATTGTTGAGGTGCAAGGTAACTATAAACGTCATACTAGGCAGTGATTGGGTTCATGCAAACCAGTGCGTACCATCTACCATGCACCAGTTTTTGATCGAGTGGGTTGATGATGAGGTGGAAGTAATTCATGCAGATAATTCGGCTTGTGTTGCTTTGGCCGATGCATCGGTGGATTGGCAACACCCCAATGCTACTTGCCTGACGGGACACGACTTGTCAGAGCTTGATTTCCGTAGCGCAACGAAGAATGGCTTTGTGCCCGTCTCTTTAAAGCCGATTAGTGGCAATCGTCTCCAAGGTATGATATGTTTAAATGGATTCTAATTCCGAGTGGTTGCAGAAACGTCTTGCAGAATATCGGTCTAGTGAGAACGATATGTATGAATCTGTAGAGGATTTGGATGACATGGATAAATTAGGACAGGGTTTTCAATCGGCAGATCCATTAGCAGAAATAGATATAGGGGATGGTTCAGTTCCTAGGTCGATGTTTGTAAACAAGAATTTCAAAGACGATCATAAAGCTGAGTTGATGAGGCTATTCAAAGAAAATGTTTGTTGCTTTGCATGGGAATATCATGTGATGACAGGTTTAAGCCGAGAGCTAGAGGAGCATCGGTTACCTATAAAGGCCGGTTTTAGACCTTACAAACAATCGGCCAGAAAATTTAATCCAAAAACATATGACCAGATCAAGGAGGAGATCGATCGGTTGCTCAAAGCTAAATTTCATTCGGCCTTGCAGGTATGCCGAGTGGATTTCTAACATTGTGCGAGTAGAGAAGAAGGGCTTAGGAAAGATAAGGGTGTGCATTGATTTCAGAGATTTGAATAGAGCTACACCCAAAGATGAGTACCCCATGCGAATAGTCGACATGCTTATTAATGATGCTTCTGGACATAAGGTTATTAGCTTTCTTGATGGTGATGCGGGTTATAATCAAATTTTTATGGCCGAAGAGGAAATGCCCAAGATAACCTTTCATTGCCCTGGTTTCCTTGGTTTATTCGAGTGGACAGTGATGACATTCGGATTAAAAAATGCTGGTGCCACATATCAAAGGGCTATGAATTTAATTTTCCATGATTTACTCGGAATTATACTTGAACCCTATATTGATGATATTGTTGTCAAATCGGATGCTTTTAAGTTTCATTTGGCCGATTTGCGTTTAGCTTTTGAAAGAATGAAAAAATATGGACTGAAGATGAATCATTTGAAGTGTGCATTCGGCGTGTCGGCTGGAAAGTTTTTGGGTTTCATTATTCATGAGAATGGCGTAGAAATTGATTTCAAAAAGATAGAAGCCATACAAAAAGTGAAGGCTCCAATATGCAAGAGGGATATGCAAAAATTCCTTGGCAAGGTCAATTATTTGAGATGGTTCGTCGCTAATTTGTCAGGGAAGGTTGATGCATTCACTCCTATCCTTCGGTTAAAGAATGATGCTGATTTTACTTTGGGGGCAAAATAGCAAGAGGCATTCGACATGATCAAGACTTATTTGAGCACTCCTTCGGTGATGAAAGCACCCAAACATAAAGAACCATTTAGGCTTTACATTGCAGCAGAGGAAGGTGTTATTGGTGCTGTATTGACTCAAGAAACCGAAGGAAGGGAGCATACTATTACATATTTGAGCCGACCCTTATTGGATGCCGAGACAAGGTATACATGTATTGAAAAATTATGCCTCTGTTTATATTATGCTTTCACAAAACTAAGACATTACCTAGTGCTGAGTGCTTGCATAGTAGCTTGTCAAACCGATGTCATTAAGTACATGTTGCATAGGCCAATTCTTAGTGGTAGAATTGGCAAGTGGGCTTACGCTTTAATTGAATATGATTTGGCTTATGAATCTCTAAAATCCATGAAAGGCCAAATTATTGCTAATTCTATTGTTGAGCATCGGATTAATAACAAGCATGATGTTGATATAAACCTTGTCTCATTAGTGCCATGGACGTTATATTTTGATGGTTCAGTTTGTAGCAATGGCCAAGGTGTTGCTATTGTTTATATATCTCCTCATGGTGCTGTTTTTCAAGCCTCATGCCGACTGGAATATTTTTGCACAAATAATCAAGCCGAATATGAAGCATTGTTATTCGGTTTAGAGATGTTGCTCGCTATAGGTGCTCCACATGTTGAGGCTTTTGGTGATTCGTTATTACTAGTGCAGCAAGTGTCCAAAATCTTTAAATGTTTAGATGAATCACTTAATGTTTATCTTGATAAGTGTCTAGATGCAATTTCTACTTTGGATTATTTTAGAATTGATCATATATCTAGACATGACAATTGGAGAGCAAATGAGTTAGCACAACAAGCATCCGGCTATCATATTGATCATGGCATGTTTCATGTTTCTCAGAAGCCTATGTCTTGTCTTGCTAATGTGGGAGAGGCCGAATTAGAGCCCATTGATTCGGCCACTAACAATAAATCTAGTACAGGTGAAAATCATGACTGGAGGAAGCCCATTATTGATTACTTCTGCAATCCGAGTGAAAGGGTGGACGGGGCTGTTCGGCGTATGGCTTTCAAATATACGATGTGAGATGATGGTCTTTCCCGCTGAACAGTTCAAGATGTTTGGACGAAGACCAAGCAAGAGTTTCTATGGGAGAGGTACATGTAGGCATTTGTGGTACTCATGACTCGGCACCCAAAATGAAATGGCTCTTGCGGCATGCTGGATTTTATTGGCCGACTATGATCAATGATTGCTTCAGGTATTATAAAGTGTGCGAAGCTTGTCAAAAATTTGGTGATATACAGTTGGCTCCTACTGCTATGTTACATCCTATTATCAAGCTGTGGCCTTTTAGAGGATGGGGTTTAGACTTCATTGGACAAATTCACCCATCTTCTTCAAAGGGGAATCAGTTCGTGTTGGTGGCAACCGATTATTTCACTAAATGGTCTGAAGCAGTACCTCTCAAGAACATGACACATACGGAGGTAATTCAATTCATAACCGAACACATTAGTCATAGATTCGGCATTCCTGAGACAGTAACTACAGATCAAGGTTCATCTGTCATGTCACATCAAGTTAGAGAATTTGCCGAATCATACAACATAAAGTTGCTGAATTCATCTCCGTATTATGCCCAAGCTAATGGACAAGCTAAGTCTAGCAACAAAATATTGATTAAGCTCATCAAGAAGAAAATTGAGGATAATCCAAGAAAATGGCATGAGTTGTTGTCCGAGGCTTTATGGGCACATAAAATCTCAAGGCATGGTGCTACGAAGGTAACTCCATATGAGCTAGTATACGGTCAAGAGGCTGGTTTACCTGTGGACATAAATTTGAGTGCTTTGAGAATAGCCAAACAAAATGATTTAGCGGCAGTGGACTTTTATGATTTGATGATGGATAATATTGATGAGGTTGCCAATAAGCGTTTAGCTGCATTAAAAGCCATAGAGAAGGACAAATTGAGGGTAGCAAGAGCTTACAATACAAAGGTCAAGTTGAAGAATTTTCAAGTTGGCGATCTTGTGTGGAAGGTAATTCTGCCAATTGGTTCTAGAGATAGAAAATTCGGGAAGTGGTCTCTAAACTGGGAAGGTCCTTTCAGGATTGCAAGAACAGTTCCTGGAAATTCATATTTAGTGGAATCTATATGAGAAGTATTATTACCTCGAGCTCTCAATGGCAGATATCTGAAGAAGTACCACCCGAGTGTGTGGCAAGAAGCCTAATTAGGCAATGGACGATATATGATTATCGCCCTTAGCATAAACATGGCTGATACATAATTATCACCCTGAGGAATATAGATGGCCGATGGAGTGTTGACACCGTCCTTAGAACGAACATAGTGCAAATTAGTTTTTGGCATGCTAGCTTTGCCGAAAAATAGGAGGGCATGTGTTGACACCTGATTTTGGCACGGTGCAAAATGCAATAAAGATCGACTCAAACGAAAAGGTTTTTTCGATGAGAAAGTTCATATTGCCGAGTGAAACAACCTTGATGTTTCGGCCATCACCATTCGGCATCATTTCAAGGGCCAAATCACACTTGGATTGTCATGTAGATGTTCTGAGTGCTTTTTGGTATATTATGCCTCCAAAACAACCTCGAATGAAGGAATGTTCTACATGGATTGTCTTCGTCTCGCCGAGCTGGTCGGTTTTGATACATAAATCATCTCAATATGAGGTTGTATGCAATAGTTAGAGCAACCAGAGTGCAGCCCTACCACAAAGCAAAATGTGGCACATGAGATCAGACACATGTCTGATGGCTCGCGTGAGTCATTCGGCGCCCAAGATGTCCCCAGATGGAAAAACTTACAGTACTAAAAAGTTTCATGTCGTCGAGATGATTGATTTTGATATATAAATCTTCTCAATCCGAGGTCGTATGCAACCTAGAGGCAAAACAAAATCAGCCTGTAGTTTCACTCGGGAATTCCGAGTGAAAGTTTGCCGACCGAGAGAAACGTTTGCCGTCCGGTCGAGCGAAATTTTTTCTGTCCGGCCGAGTGAAATTACCATCCGAGTGAAAATCGCCAGCCGAGTGAGATTGCCGTCCGAGTGAAAATCGCCGTCGAGTGAAAACTACCAGTCGAGTGAAAGTACTGGCTCAGTGCAATTGTCGTCCGAGTGAAAATCACCGTCCGCATGAAAAATATCGGTCGAGTGAAAGTTTCAGTCGAGTGAAAGTTTAAAATTGCCTCGGATGGAAAAGTGTTCAACATGAAAGTTGTTCAAAACGTCAAAACGGTCAACTTCGCTTTTAAGGTCATTATCATCTGCGATAGTATACGCCCTGGAGAGACGCTACAACACTCGGACAGTCCAGTCTGCTACGTGATCGAGTCCGATTCAAAGTTAAACATGACCTCGTGGAGTATTCAAGATGTCTTTATTTGGGAAAGTGATCAATATACGGATTGTTGGCCTCGTCGAGGCACACAAAATTGATGTTTGGACCATCTCCATCGGCCCACGCAAGAAGCAAGACAGAAGATTCGGCCAGATTTGGGCTGAATCCGAGTGGAACTAGAAATAGGACTTTAGGACATGAATTGATGTAATTTTCTTGTAAGGAAAGCCTAGATGAATCCTTTGCTTTGACGGGAAGTCTAGCCGCCTCTTATATATGTTGGGGGTGACGGCCGATTGAAAACACACAATCGAACAAATCAATCTATACTACTTTTTCACCTACGTTCTTCGTTTTTCTCTCGTTCTTCACTTTTCTTGGTGTTTGAGAGTTGTGAATACCGAGGCTCTAGGGGTGAGCGAATCGACCTAGGGCAGCCCATAGCCGCCGCACTCCCTGACGGGGTCCCTCCCGGGCGTGCGGGGTTTCGGGTCTACAAAAGCTTCCGCCGACTGTCTTGCGTATCGCGCTGCCGGACGGACCTCCTTCGACGTGAGCTGCGGTGCATAACCCCCGGCGTCGAGGGTACACAGTGTTTGTTCGTGTGTCAATAGCCTTCTTCTGCGACCTTTCCCCCCACTCCGTCCCATCCCAGCGTGACGACTCTCGCTTCGCGTCCGCCGCGGCCGTTGCCCCGCCCTCCACCACGCCGCGGACACCGCCCCTCTTCACGTAGGTCAATCATGGTATAGGTCTGCGTCGTCATCGCGGGTGAGTCTTCAACACACGGCTATTGTGCGCATTTCCAATCGAAGCTCTCGCGCGCAGCTGGAATGGCACCTGACTTGTCCACCAAGATTTGTTGGTTCGATACTGCGATCTCCTCTGAACCCAACTCAAACTTCGTCCTTACCGTATATTGCATGCCATAGCGGCCGTGTTGCGATTAGTATAGAGGAACTAATTGTCCATATCCATATATAGATAGGCATCATTACTGAATTCTGCGCCTAGCTTGTTAGTCGAGTCTTTGCCATGTACAGAGGAACTAATTAAGTTTGTTTCTCGAATTATTTGATCCCTAATAACGCAGGTCACTCATCACTAACACTTTAAGGTGCTGGCGTTGTTCCTGGGCATGCCCTCCATAGTGGCATGCCACCGGCGGCACAACGGGCGTTGTGGTGTTGCCGTACACGTTCCAGCTATCGATGGTGTCACTGGAGGCAGGCAGCAGCTTGACGCCGAAGAGGATAATGTTAGTGCACGGCACGACGTTGCTGTAGCCCAATTGGATGGGTGGGCCGCCCACGTCATCGGTGTCCCGGATGCCAGCGTAGATGACGTTGGAAACTAAGATGCTCTTCTTTTATTTGTTTTTTCAAGAAACTATAGCCTCCACATGTGCATGGTAGATTCCCTTCTGCAAGTAGGTAGTATCTTGATTTCGGCTAGACATGTAGCCATGGAGCTGGAAAAAATTGCTGCTTTGCATAGGTTCATGGCCCTGCCATGTGCTTGCTCCTGTCTGTGTCCATGAGCAACAACAAAATCAATCATTTAGTAGCATATCACTCTTAGACCTTAGTACTTTTCCTAGCAACTGGATATACGGGACTCTATAGTGCTAGTGCACTTTCATTTTTGCTAAGTTTATACACCCTGTCCGAGAAAGCAGTAGCCACCACTTAATTAGCTTTTTCTTGCGTGCCTTATATAGGATAAATTTGTTTTGTTGATGTAGAGTCTGGACCACTTCATAATATGTTTTCAACATTAGTTAGTACTACTAGATAAGTAGTAATTCTGAACAACTTTGTAGCTTGCAAAAACCATATTGCAAGTAATTCTGAACATCTTTGTAGCTTGCAAGAACACACTTGAAATCAGTTGACACATGACCCCGCAGCGGAGCTACTACCCAGGGTAGTCTAGGCAAATATCTTTGCCTTAAATTTCACTTTGAGCTTGTCTTGTGTCCAATTTGATTGATTGTAGCCCTGTATCCAATTTGATTCACTCAAAGTTTTCTTGCCTTAAATGTCAATCAATGGTACCGGTGTACCTTAAGAAAGAATTATATAACACGAAGGTAGAAGAATGTCATTGCCATGCTCTACTTAATGAAAAGAACCTTCTTTCTGGTTATATATTCTTTCTAACTATCTTCACTTGCATAATGTGTTTTCTACCATTATATCCTGCTAGTTACTAATTCTTGATTTATCTATGGTTTTATGTTTATAGGTCATCTTTATGCCGATCTAATTACTACAGATGATAACTTGGCAAGCAATCATCTACGTGATCTCCATCAAGTGAGGTATTTAGAGAACCAATATTTAACTTTTGGATTTTGGTTTTATTTGTTGAACACCAAGTAATATATATCTACTAGTATTCTAGTGAGCTCTTGCATAGTTAAGTTATACATGAATTTTCGTACATCAAAAATGCCACACCAAAAAATTATTCATGCCTCCACCATCGACTGAGGACAAGCTTGTTTGAATTGAGAGTATTCTATGGCAGCTTAGTCAGTTATCCTTGATCTTTGGACTGGCATGTTTTATATAATCCTATTATTGTTTTAAGTGGGCATCAAATAGTTGAGTCTTATTGCCTTTTTTTAGTGTGTTTATATTTGAAAGGGGGACAGGACAACGTGTTGCACTCCTACTTTTGTTAGAGCACTATATTTTATTGTTATCCATGCTATGGTCCAACCTCCTTTTTGTTCTACTCATATGATATTTCTCATCTTTTGTTTTCTATCCTGATGCCTCATGTACTTACAGTAGAAATGTTCTAAATTTAGTGCTTCCGTAACATGGCCAGGGCAATGGATTAAATCTAGATGCTAAGTTGACTTTTTTCCTGGGGATTTGCTTATCATGAAGACGCATGCAAGGATGTAGAGGGAGCAGATCATTTGTAGAGATAGAATGCCACCGTTTGGTGTTTTTATGCATTTTGGATTGCTTGTAAATTTCTTTGCACTAGCTGGAAATAAGTGACTTGGCAAGAAGTGTAGGTGTTTTAATTGAAGGCATGAAAAGCCATGTCAATTATGTATGCTCTTACTGGATGTGCTCTAATGCTGGTTTATTATAATTCTTGTATTTGTAATGATGCGTATTGGTTTATTACAAATCTTTGTTTGTTCTAGTTGTTGGAAATGTAAACATAAAATGGAATCGGTTCATTTTTTTAATTCCTAATAAGTTAGTAGTAGCGTGGGCATGGAACTAGGCACAACTAGTATATAGGATACTAGTAGCGTTGGTAGCTTACCCACGCTACTACTGTAGTAGCGTGTGTACGTTGTAGCAGTAGCGTGGGTGGAACACGCTACTACTAACTATTAGCTGTAGCGCGATACTAATAATGCGGGTACCCGCGTTGCTAGTAGCCAGTTTACTTGCGCTACTAGTAGCCTTTTTCCTAGTAGTGATAGGTCCTATAACTAACTAGGGAAGCCGCTCACATTCCAGAGTGGGATCTTTAGATATAAAACTTTTTCTTCGCGTTTGTCCCTTTGGGTCATAACCATGGACAATCTTAATCGTTTAACTTGATGCCCGGGTCAACATTCAGTGTGAAAGGAGCAATTTCATGAAACTTTTCATAGTCTTCTAACATGTCTGTCTTTCCCTCCACTCCCACGATGTTTCTTTTCCCTAAAAGATCTATGTGGCGCTTTGGCTCATCGTATGATGTATTCGCTTCCTTATCTTTTCTTTTTCTCGTCTTGGTAGACATGTCCTTCACATAGAAAACCTGCACCACATCATTGGCTTAGACGAATGGTTCGTCTCCGTACCCAAGATTGTTGAGATCCACTGTTGTCATTCAGTACTGCGGGTCTTCCTTTATCCTGCCTCCTGTGAGATTGACCCATTTGCACTGAAACAAAGGGACCTTCAAACCAAGTCCATAGTCAAGTTCCCATATCTCCTCTATGTAACCATAATACGTGTGCTTTGGCCCATCGAAGTTTGCTGCATCAAAGCAGACACCACTGTCTTGGTTGGCGCTCTTTTTATCTTGCGCGATCGTGTAAAATGTATCCCCATTTATCTCGTACCCCTTGAAAGTCAATATAGTCAAAGATGCTAACTTGGGCAGCAAGTACAGGTCATCTTCAATAGTGTCTTCATGCATGAGATGTGTCAACTAACCGGGAAAAGTCACCGTTTGTTCATGTGTAATCCAGTCGTCAGGCTGCTCTAGGTGTTTGGAGCATAGAATATTTGTGTGTTGCTCGATATACGGAGCCACCAAGGCGGAACTTTGACGAACTGAGTAATGTGCTGGCGCCAAAGAATGCCCGTCCCGACATATTAGTGAATTCTTTCCTAGGGTGCCTTTTACACCCAGTCTACCCTCATGCCACGATTTAGGAACACCAATCGGCTTAATGTCAGGAATAAGTCAACACAAAACTCAATGACCTCCTCTGTTTCATGTCCCTTGGAGATGCTTCCTTCTGACCTAGCATGATTATGAACGTATTTCCTCAAGACTCCCATGAACCTATCAAAGGGGAACTTATTGTGTAGAAATACACGACCCAGAATGACAATCTCCTCGACTAGGTGAACTAGGACGTGCATCATGATATTGAAGAAGGACGGTGGGAACACCAACTCGAAACTGACAAGTTATTGCGCCAAATCATTCTCTAACCTTGGTAGGATTTCTGGATCGATTACCTTCTGAGAGATTGCATTCAGTAATGCACATAGCTTTGCAATGGCTAATTGAACGTTTTCCGGTAGAAGCCCCCTCAATGCAACCGGAAGCAGTTGCGTCATAATCATGTGGCAGTCATGAGACTTTCTGTTCTGGAACTTCTTCTCTGCCATATTTATTATTCCCTTTATATTCGACAAGAAGCCATACGGGACATTCATACTGAGTAGGCATTCAAAGAAGATTTCCTTCTCTTCTTTGGTAAGAGCATAGCTGGCATGACCCT
Source organism: Hordeum marinum (assembly GCA_022496015.1). NCBI lineage: Eukaryota > Viridiplantae > Streptophyta > Magnoliopsida > Poales > Poaceae > Hordeum > Hordeum marinum. The sequence goes on from CM039678.1 coordinate 563,000,656, forward strand.
AAAACTACTTTGGATCCATGTCGTCCTCTCCGTGCATACGTTGCTGGTCCGCCCGTGCCTCTGGCGTATCTTTTTTCTTCCCATACACGCCCAAGAAGCCTAGCAGGTTCATGCAAACATTCTTCATCACGTGCATCATGTCGATTGCAGAGCAGACCTCAGGTCTTTCTAATTGGGTAGGTCCCAAAATATAGATTTCTTCTTCCACATGGGTGCACGTTTGTTAGCGTCGTTCGGAACAGATTGTGCGCCAGGACCCTTTCCAAGGATTATTTTTAAATCTTTGACCATATCAAGAATATCATTACCAGTACGGTGGCGAGGCTTCTTCCGGTGATCTGCCTCACCTTTGAAATGCTTGCCTTTCTTTCTTACGGTATGCCTGCTCGGAAGAAATCGACAATGCCCCAGGTACACATTCTTCTTACATTTATCCAAAAATATACTGTCGGTATCATCTAAACAGTGCGTGCATGCGTGGTATTCCTTCTTTGTCTGTCCTGAAAGGTTACTGAGAATAGACCAATCATTGATGGTTACAAGCAACAACACATGTAGGTCAAATTCCTCTTGTTGTTTTGCATCCCATGCACGTACACCTTTTCCATTCCACAACTATAAGAGTTCTTCAACTAATGGTCGTAGGTATACATCAATGTCGTTGCCGGGTTGGTTGGGGCCTTGGATGAGCACTGGCATGATAATGAACTTCCGCTTCATGCACAACCAAGGAGGAAGGTTCTAGATACATAGAGTCACATGTCATGTGCTATGATTGTTGTTTTGCTCCCCAAAAGGATTAATGTCATCTGCACTTAAAACAAACCATATGTTCCTTGCGTCCTTTGCAAAGTCCTTCCACTTTCTCTCGATTTTTCTCCACTGCGATCCATCGACGGGTACTCTCAACTTCCTGTCTTTCTTACGGTCTTCGTTGTGCCATTGCATCAACTTGGCATGCTCTTTGCTTTAGAACAAACGTTTCAACCATAGTATAATAGGAGCATACCGCATCACCTTGGCAGGAATATTCTTCCTGGGGCGCTCGCCCTCAACATCACCAGGGTCATCGTGGCCGATCTTATAGCGCAATGCACAGCATACCGGGCATTCACTCAAATCCTCGTACTAACCGCGGTAGAGGATGCAATCATTAGGGCATGCATGTATATTCTCCACCTCTAATCCTAGAGGGTAAACAACCTTGTTTGCTTCGTACATACTCTCGGGCAATTCGTTGTCCTTTGCTAGCTTCTTCTTTAACATTATCAGCAATTTTTCAAATGCCTTGTCAGATACACCATTCTTTGCCTTCCATTGCAGCATTTCCAGTGTGGTACCCAGTTTTTTATTGTCATCTTCGCAATTTGGGTACAACCCTTTTTTGTGATCGTCTAACATGCACTGCAACTTCAGCTTCTCCTTTTCACTTGCACAGTTTCTCTTTGCATCGGCAATGGCCCGACCAAGATCATCAGCGGGCTCATGTGATGCCTCTTCTCCATCTCCTTCCCGCATTGCCGGCTCAGCTTCTTTCCCCATGTTGTACCATTGTATTCAGGGAACCCATGGCCAGGATAGTTGTCGTCATCCTCTTCTTCTTCATTCTTTTCCATTAGGACCCCTCTTTCTCCGTGCTTGGTCCAACAGTTATAACCAGACATGAAACCAGACTCAAACAGGTGGACGTGAATGGTTCTTGATTTAGAGTAATTTCGATCATTCTTATAGCCAGCACATGGACAATACATAAAACAATCCACATGCTTGTTTGCCTCAGCCGCAACCAACAAAGTATGCACGCCATTAATGAACTGGGGAGGGCATCTGTCGTCGTACATCCATTGTCGGCTCATAAATAAAGTTCATACACACTTGTTCTCATAAAACAACATACAAACTCTCTAGCTAAAGTATTTAAATGCAACAACAAATGCGATCAACATGGCAACTAAGGTAACAATTGATCCAACAGCATAGTGATACCAAGCCTCACTATCAATGGCATATCTTTTAAATTTTCTAATCTTCAAGCGCTTTGCATCCATCTTGATCTTGTGATCATCGACAACATCGGCAACATACAACTCCAGTTTCATTTTCTCTTCTTCAACTCTTTTCAATTTTTCTTTCAAATACTAGTTTTCTTTTTCAACTAAATTTAACTTCTTGACAAGAATATCTATGTCGGTTGGAATTTCTGGTTCACATACCTCCTAGATAAAAATATCTATCTCAAATTGATCGGCATAATTGTCGTAAACAACAAATGCAACAAAAAGTTATAAAAGAGAGTATATAACACATCCGAAGCATAAACCGGACGAGGGTCGTCGGGGACAGATATCAAAGCCATGTCACTATGCATAAGAAACAACCATATAGGTAAGAAAACTACACAAGTAACAAACTAAATCTTACAAACATGATTTTTTTATAAAAAAAGATAAGAACAAGAGGCTCACTAAGATGGTGCCGGCAACGGTACGGTGCAGGAGATCGACGGTGGTTAGGACGGCGACGAGAAGGCACTAAGTAAACCACACCTACACATGCAAAGTAAGAAGTTAATTTTAGCTCAAATTGCATATAAATCAAATAAAATACCACATATAAATACTCCCAAACTAAAACCCACAAATTACTATACTTGTAGAGCATTGCAAGAGGTAATCTAGCAAGGAGAGATGAAAGGACAAAGTTGCTAAACTTTGTGAACACTTGGATGGATGGGGTGCCTCAAAATCTTGACAATTTTTGGCAAAAATGGAGGATGAGCTCGGGGTAGAGAGGAAGAACCAAAGAGGAGAGGAAAGGGGAAGAACAGAGAGCTCGGGCTGGCCGAAGGGTTCATAGAGGGGACATTTAGTCCTAGTTCGAGACACAAACCGGAACTAAAGGTGAGCCTCTAGTCCCGGTTCATGCCACGAACTGGGACTAACGGTAATCGTGGGGACCCAGGCTGACCGGGACTAAAGGTCCGGAACGAACCGACACTAATGATGCTCGTCATGAACCGGGACTAATTGTCACATTAGTGCCGGTTCAAAACGAGACCCGGACTAATGATGTGGACAAAAGGTGTGTTTTCTACTAGTGAGTGATAGGCCATGTGCTATGCTTGCTGCTTTGCTCCCCAAGAGGATTAACGCCATCTGCACTTAAACCAAACCATACGTTCCTTGGCTCACGTGTAAAGTCGCTCCACTTTCTCTCGACCTTTCTCCACTGCGACCCGTCAGCGGGTGCTCTCAACTTCCCGTCTTTCTTAAGGTCTTTTCTGTGCCATTGAATCAAGTCAGCATGCTTTTTGTTTCTGAACAGACGTTTTAACTATGGTATTATAGTAGCGTACCACATCACCTTGGCAGGAACCCTCTTCCGGGTGCGCTAGCCCACAACATCACCATGGTCATCACTTTTGATCTTATACCGCAATGCACTGCATACCGGGCATACGTTCAAATCCTCGTACGCACCGCGGTAGAGGATGCAGTCATTAGGGCATGCATGTATCTTTTGCATCTCTAATCCTAGAGGGCATAGAACCTTGTTTGCTTCGTACGTACTGCCAGGCAATTCGTTATCCTTTGGAAGCTTCTTCTTCTTTATTTTTATTAGCGAACCAAATCCCTTGTCAGATACACCATTGTCTGCCTTCCATTGCAGCAATTCCAGTGTGGTACCGAGCTTTCGCATTCTCTTTGTGCATCAACAATGACCCGGCGAAGATCATCATCACGCATATCGTGTGGTTCGTCTTGATCTTCATATTACCCCATTGCAGCATCACCATATTCACGGGGCTGGTAGTTGTCATCATCCTCTTCTTCTTCGTTGTCTTCCATCATAACCCCTCTTTCTTCGTGCTTGGTCCAAACATTATAGTGTGGCATAAAACCCTTCTCAAGCAGGTGGAAGTGAAGGGTTTTAGAGTGGGAGAGAGCCTTTGTATTCTCATAGAAAGTACATGGACAATGCATAAAACCATTCTGCTTGTTTGCGTCAGTCGCTTCGAGAAAATTATGCAGGCCCTTAATATACTAGGAGGTGTGTCGGTCACCGTACATCCATTGTCGGTTCATCAGCGTGCGTTATATAATAAAGTATATGAAAAACCATTACAGAACATCATGAATAAGAGAAGTCACCACATTAATAGAAATTCATCATCGCATTAAAACCAAAGTACAGTAGTGACCAAAATAAATACATAAAGTTCATACATAGTTCTCATTGAACAACATATAGCTCTCTAGAGCATCTAATTAAAACATAGATTGAAACTATATAAAAAACTTAGATGCAACAAAAAATGTGATCATAACCGCAACTAAGGTATCAACTGATCCAATGGCATAATGATATCAAGCGTCAGTATGAATGGCATATGTTCTAATCTTTCTAATCTTCAAGCGCATTACATCCATCTTGATCTTGTGATCGTTGACGACATCGGCAACATGCAACTCCAATTTTATCTTCTCCTCTTCAACTCGTTTTAATTTTTCTTTCAAGTAATTGTTTTCTTTTTCAACCAAATTTAACTTCTCGACAAGAATTTCTATGTCGGTTGGAATTTCCGGTTCACATAACTCCTAGATAAAAACATCCATGTCACGTTGGTCGGCATAATTTTCATAAACACTAAATGAAACAAATAGTTATAAAAGATAATATACCACGCCTGAATCATAGACAGGACGAGGGCCGACGGGGGAGGACACCAAAACCATGGCACTATATAATAACAAACAATAATAATAGTAAGAAAATTGTACAAGCATCTATCTAAATCAACAAGTAAGAAATTTTTTTCTTTTACAAAGAAGATAAAAAAACAAGAGGCTTACCACGGTGGTGCTGGCGACGAGATCGGCACGGGCGATCGACGTAGGTGTGGACAGGGACGGGACAAGACAAACCGCCAAAACTAGACAGATCTTGAGGAAAATGGAGCTTGGAGGCCGAGCTTGGAGAGGAGAAAGCTTAATTGTGGTTCGGGCATTTCATCGAACACCTCATATGCATAGGAGGTGAGAGCTAGAGCAACACACACCCACATGCCGGCGTCAAAAAAAATAGAGTGTGAGTGGGCAGGGGCGGGGCAGGGGTATATATATAGGCTTATATCTTTAGTCCCGGTTGATGGTTAGAATCGGGACAAAAGACACACTTTTGGTCCGGTTCCAGCTACCAACCGGGACTAAAGGTGTTGGTCGAGGAGCGAGGCCCATTGGTCCTGGTTCTTGGCTGGAACCGGGACCAAAAGTGTTAGAAAAACCGGGACCAATGACCTCCGAGGCCTTGCCGGCGCCCTGGCCTCACAAATCGGGACTGATGGCCCCTTTAGTCCCGGTTCGTAAGTGAACCAGGATTATTACCCTTATCATAGCCTCAACCAAAGCCCTGTTTTGTACTAGTGATGATGTCTTGAAGGTAAACAAGAATGTTCACACAATCGTCTTGTTCAAGGCATGCTTCCAATAAGTTCAACTCTCACATGACCAATCTTTGGATAAATCCTTGAATACCATCTTGGTTACCATATAAACTCCTTGAAATCCAACACATGTACTTCAAGAAGTGCATATGGATAAATCCTTCAAATATAACTCAACGCAACCATTAGTGCATAGAAATTTTCAACAATTACCAAAATCACACATGGAGAAATATGCTCTAACACCAGTGTACTACTCGTCTGTGAGCTGCTCCGCATGTGCCTTCACCGCTACTCCTTGTCATAGTCCATGTCGATGGTGCATAAGTGGATGAGCTTGTCAACCTCCTCACCATCCTCATCGAGCTTTGCAACCTGTGTCTTAGGCTCCATCTTCTCATGTTGGTGCTGATTGAGCTTGCCTGCCTCGGTCGACACATTGCGTGCTAGGATCTCCACCTCCATGCTCCTCATGTTAGTTGAGTTAGATGGACGTCAAGATCACAGCGACCCCTCATGGAGGACCATGGCGAGACTGAAGAGAGTATGGGCATGTGATGGGGGAGGGGGGGTATGGAGATCTTGAGTGGCCGAGCAGCAATGTTAGGCGGTGGTTGCACAACCTGGCTGTCCCTAGCATCGAAGGGGGAAATGTCCTTCGCGCACATTGATATTGTTTTGGGAGTAAGATTGGGATGAGGGGTTGGGCTCACAAAATCTCCTATTATTAGACAATGCCCAGCGCGTTGGTATGGATATTGTTGGCAATATGTTTAGCTGATACTTGCTTATGTGGAACGTGAATATTAAACATAACAAAATGAGCATGAAAATAAAAATATATTAAATTGATTATACTTGATCTGTTTATTGTTGCAAAATATTTTTGGAACATAAGTATCATAATGTGAGTTTAAAATTCATTGGAGTTGTCCATGCGGTTGTCTTCTCCACTGATGAAAAATTGGACATTGGTGGTGAGGATAACACTCTCCCTGCGTGTTGATGATGTAACTTTGTTTAAAAAATGCATAAGTAGTTTCTAAATCTAATGAAAAAAAAGTATAAACTTAAATTCAATAAAAGAAAGTGTCTAAAAATAGAATAAACATTTTTCATTACACTTAAAAATGTCATTTCGAACAAGAATATGATGGATTACTAACATTAATATACTACGTGGCAGCCTTAAATCCATAGAGTAATGCAAACATAATTGTAACTTATAAGTTAAATGCATGTCTCGCTTATGCGATAGATTTTGCATGGTTTGCGAGAGAAAACTTAAATGCATTACTTAGTGGGACGTCGAGGGACACTTTGCATGATAAAAGCGCTTACGTGGCCTATTTTTCAAAACTTAATAAGAGAGAATATTTAAATATATTATTTAATGAAACATAGGTGGACACTTTGCATGTTAAAAGAATTCGCTCATAGAGAAGGATAGAGAACATTCCCGAGCGATCTAATGGGTCAGCCCAACTAGGACAACGCTGGTCGAACAAAGAGAAACCATTTTTAAACCAGGAACGGTACTAAGAGTTCATGCACATTTTTAAAATCCATAGTATTTTTTAAATTCATGATCATTTCTTAGAAAAAAAATACATGAATTTTCTAAAATTCTTGACCATTTAGTATGTAGGAGCATTTTTCTTAACATTCATATAATTTCATCAAACTTATGAACACTTTTGTATTCCTGTTTTATTTTTACATTTGCTAACACGGCATCTCATTTACATTAGTTTTAGGAGTGTAAGTATGCCTGCGTATCAACCAGGAACGTCTGAATAATGACAAAGCACGAAAAGCCAGTGACTAAAGGGTCGATGTTCCTGCTCTTGTGTTGTTGGCAACTTTCGAAGCATCGCAATGCGATTGTCTTTCAAGGGCTGCCACCGTCGCTCACTCGGTTGCTAAAACGGTGCCGTGAGGACGCGTGCGCGTCTACCTGCCTCAATCAGACACGTTGTGGATGTGTGGCTTGCCTGCTTCAACGGGGCCCTGGTGTCGGGGTGCCGCTTGTGTAGCCAACCCACCCTCCCTTTCTCTCTCCCTCCCTCGTGTGTGTTTGTACTTGTGATCCCTGGTTATCCCGAGCCGCCTGGCTCGCATATATGATAAAGATTCAGGTGGGGAAAACTCCCCCCTGAAAATTCGAAAAAAAAAATAACCGGTGATTGCAGGCCCTAGTTTGACCATGCTAGAGCATTTACAACCGGACCTCTGAAACTCGCTTCAAACGCGGTCACTTTTTTGACCCAGACGGACCCCTCAAATGCACGGGCTAACTGGCACTCCCATATCCAGCCCAGGTGGGTATGGGGGTGCTTGGATGCGCTCGGACATGCCCGCCACGTCGGACTGACGGCGTGGCCGCACACAGACTTGCCGGGAAACCCGACGGTCCGACGGGCGCCTCGACCGTCGGTGCGGTGTAAACGCCGTGTCGCGCCGCGTGGCGCCGCTTAGCCTCCCCACCCGAGGTCGGGGCCGGCTATTTAAGCCGTCCGACGCCCCCTTCCCGAACACATCCGCCTCCTCCCTTTCTTCGCCGCTAGCCGAGCCCTTCCGCCTCCTCTCGTTGTTCCCTCTCCGTCAGGATGGTTTGCCGGCTCATCATCACCTACGCGAAGCTGACGCCAGAGCGGCACCGACAAATCGAGGAGTACGACGCTCGCCGCGCCGCCCGCATCGCTATGGGTCTCTCTCCGGACACGCCGGAGACGGGGAGGAGGAGGTGAAGGAGGAGGAGCTGCCGGAGGAGAAGGAGCCAGAGGCAATGAAGGAGAAGGAGCCGGAGCAAGAGGCTCCCGTCTTGAACATGACGGAGGCGGACGCGGAGTTTGTCATCGCCCAATCGGGCAAGATGGCGGAGCAGCAGGCCATCCTGGATTCCATCTGGGATGAGGCCGAGGTGGAGGCCAACCGCCGACTCATCCGGCAAAGGCAGGCGGAAGAAGCCGTAGCGAAGGGGGCAGCAGGGCCAGCACAGAAGATCGTCCACATCTCCGACGAATAGTAGATAGTAGTACGTCGATTTTATTTAGCTGCATGCTTTTGTATGAATTTGAGGAACAAATATGAGATGTCCGGATGCAAAGAGCTTTATTTAAGACGTGACCGATCACAATCTATGAACACGTCCGTAGACGTTTAAGGGACCGGATTTGCAAGATCTAGCTGTAAACACTCTTACATATAAGCTCGCACGGCATGAGCAGATTCGTTTTCTCCACAAAGGACGGCATGAGCAGTGGACCTCGCCGTGCGAATCTTTAAGCGTCACCACTCAGGTCGAGCCGCTTATTATTATATTCTGCAGGCTCTAGTTTTGGCTCTACTATGAATGTACTCCGTTTTGCGTACACCCGTACCCGGCGCATCAATCATTGTTTTTGTTTTTGAACTGCATCAATCGTTGTTAGTGGATCATAGCAAAAAAAAAAAATAGCGTTGTTAGTGGAGTAATACTTGTTTATTCTGTCATAACTTGCCGTTTCCGAGAGGGTTTTATGTACGACCTGGACTTGAGCAGCGATGCATGCATGGTTTTCGGGGAATCTTAGGCTGTGCGTCCGCAGATAAGTACACGCAAGCCAAAGTCAACAAAGTTAGCTACATACGGTAGTACTAGTCTAGTACTCTATCCATTTTATAATGTAGTGTGTTCGTATTTTTTGAAATCTTAGTTTCTCGTCAATTTAGCTAATGAGACTGATTGCAACAGCAGCAGAAATTATATCATTGAATTTGTATTTTCGATACGAATTCAGTGGTATAACTTTTGTTCCCATCGCGATCGGTCTTATTGATTAAATTTATTGTTACATTATAAGCTCGAAAATTAAGAATGCACTACATTATAAAATGGAGGGACTATTAGTACAAGTAGTACTTATTACTACCTCGGTCCTGATTTACTAGTCCTTCTCGTATTTTAAGTAATATTTTGACTATAATATTAACTAATGAAATATAAGTCATTGAAAACTACATATAAATATGAATTCAACAACATATTTTTTTGTGACATGCATTGTCATTTTACTAGTTAAATATGAAGTCAAATTTTGAGCAAAAATACGATGAGGACTAATACTGAACCCAGACGGAGGTAGTAGGCTGCAACAGTGAGTCGTGCTGTATGCCTGCATGCCGGCGCTGACATGGTAGATTAGGCCAACCACTGCCCTGCAAGCGACCCGATCCGGTCGGCATGCCGCATGCACATGAACGCGGTAGAAGGTAGAGAGCCACAAATGATTGAGGCTGCTGTCCAGCACTTGCTTCGGTGTGCTTCCTTGTTGAACATTTTGAAGCACAGCATGACTTTCTCTTCTCTTTCCATGTAAAATAAACACGGAACATTTTGAAGCTCACACCGCCGGTGTACGTCTAGTACACAAGTGGCAGAGAGATCCGGGTGGAGCCGTACAGAGTCCAGGCCCGACTCCACCAACTCCACAGAGCCCACATGTGGGCGAACGTCGCAGTTCTACTCCTCCCCGTAGATCTGGGTCCAACATGCGCTCCAGTCTGTACTCTTTCTCCTCGTATGCTAGCAGGAGCGCCACCAACCGTCTGCAGCGGGGGCCACGGCTCTCGTTCGTCTCGCTTGTATAAGTAAGCGTCGGCTCACGCGCGCTACCCAGCTGCCTGCCTGCCTGCTTGCTTGCCTCTTCTTCACCTCCAGGCGGCCGCGCATAGGCATTTCTCGGCGACCCGAGAGCAACCTTCCTCACCGGCGCCGCCGTGGCCACACCGGTACGTGCACGCATGGCCTCCTCTGCCCCCCTTCTCCCAGGCTCGCCTGCATGGGTCCATCTGCATCTCCTTTTTTGGCTCTCCATTTCCCAGTTTAATGGCAACCTTTTTAGCATTCCATTTTTGTCAACTCTAGCACGGGGTAGATAGATTGTGCGTCCAAATTCTTGTTAGGCTTTGCTTCCTGCTTCCAATTCCGATTTTTTTTCAACAAAGAGTGTTTTTATTGACTCATTTTGTATTGAGAACACACCAACCTCTGCATAACTAGTATGAATATAGCCATGCTTCCCATTCCATGCCTGTTCGAAAGAATCCAGGAGCTAGTTAATTGATTCTTGTTCTTCTTCGGATAGAAAAAAAAAGGGGGCAATCACACTCTTCTTTGTCTTAGGCATGTCCCACCGGATCGCCCGGTCACTTGCTAGTCTTGCCTTTTGGAGCTTGTGGAGTGAATTAATGGTTAATTTTGGACACTGACTTTTGGGGCAACAACAATAACAAAGATTTTCTTCTCAGCAAAAGAAAAGCAATAACAGAGCTTTCCAGGCCGCGTAGCCATGGATCTGCTTAGGTCGCCCTTCAAAGGAGTCGTGCACGACGTCAAAGGAAGAGCGGCTTGGTACAAGGACGACTGGCTTGCAGGGCTGGGTACAGGCTTCAGGTCAGCTCCCAATATAATTGCCTCATCTAATTACCATGTACTCCATTTGTTCTAAATTAATTAAATTGCTCTAAGCAAAACTTTGATGTAAATTTGATAAAGATTATAGAAAACAGTATGTCAACATCTAAAATATCAAATTAGTCTCATTATACAAAAAAGTTCATCTGTACTATGTATATTTGGTGATATTATTATATTTTTCTATAAACCTGATCAAACTTGAGCAAGTTTAGTTTAGGACAAACGGATAACTTAAACTAATTTAAAATGGAGTGAGCACTGGCTAATTAGTCACTCTCATATTTCGCTTTAGACTGTTACATGCATGGCCTCCCGTGAATTACTTGCTTATTAATGCATCAGGATTTTGGCACCTACCATGTACATATTCTTTGCGTCTGCCCTGCCAGTCATCGCCTTCGGAGAGCAGCTGAGTCATGAAACAAGTGATTGCTTCGCTTCGCCCTCTTAATTTCTACTACAACTGTGTTCTCTTCTGTGGGGAAATCTTCTTCTTCATGTTTACCCGGCTTGTGACATGGAAATTGATGTGGTTCATTTTCAGATGGTATGCTCAGCACGGTAGAAACGTTGGCGTCTACGGCGATATGTGGCATCATACATTCGGTCCTTGGCGGGCAGCCAATGATGATCGTCGGAGTTGCAGAACCTACCGTTATCATGTATACATATCTCTACAACTTTGCCAAGAAGCAGCCAAGTATTGGAGAAGCGCTATATTTAGCGTGGGCTGGATGGTAAGTGCTTGCCCCATCCTGGCTTGTGTTAGTTTATGCTTCCTCCGTTTCAAAATGTAAGTATTTTTAGATATCTCATTATTGAACTACATACGGATATATATATATATATATATATATATATATATATATATAACTTATATTTAGGAACGGAGGGAGTATCTTTTTGTAAGTATCCAATATACCAAATCATTTCAATAGATCAATCATAAATTATGTATGAGTTATGCCTCGGTACACCCCCTTAAAAGTTATACGAATCTTAACTTTACTTAAAGGCCATCGCCATATTAACTTGGAGGTCAAACGTATTGAATGATTGATTTGGATACATAAGACTAATTACCTTTCTTAATGAAGGGGTTGCTCCAAATCTCCACCTTTAGTCTACATCTAAAACTCTAAACATTTCTAGGGGGTGCTGAAGCAAGGTTTATAGTATATTTATTTGGTACATCAAAATATCTATTTATTTATTGTACACTCGATGGAAATTAAAAGCAGTTGATTATGATAAAACTTAGAAGATCTATTTTGTGGAGAAAATCGAATACTATATAACAATTACGGTGTGCGCAAACTAGTGACTAGAATACAATATATCCGCCTTTTATCTTTCTATGACCTTTACCTATATGTCTTTTGTTTTGGACAGGGTCTGCATATGGACTGCTATTATGCTCTTTCTTCTGGCGACTTTCAATGCTTCAAATGTTATAAGCAAATTTACAAGGGTTGCAGGAGAACTTTTTGGGATGTTGATCACAGTTCTCTTCCTGCAAGAAGCTATCAAGGTAAATCTATCTCAGTATGATAATACAGGTTGTCCGCCTATCCAACGCCCATCTATCGACGTAACTTACAAAGGTCTCACTAGTGGACAATTACGGCAATGATTACAACAAAAAAAAATCTAGGCCATGTTTGGATTGTCATTTTGTTTCTAAATGCCCCTGTAAAAATGTAATGTCCCCTTCCATCGTTTCCTTTCCAGCCAGATATCGCTTGTAGCCCGGTAAGTTACACAAGTAAATTAAATATATGTGTCTTTAAATATATCAATTCCAAGCACGGCCTTAACGACGTCACATCCATGCATTAGCACCCAAAAAGGATATCTTAGGAGGGCCTAAGTTAGCAATCCAATGAGATTGTATCATCTCTCGTGCTTAAATATAAAGGATTTGTACCACCTTTCCATGGCTGGGCAATGACCCGCCTCAGATTGCTATCTTTGAGTGGCAGTCCAGCCTAAGAGCATCTCTAACGCCTTCCATAATTTAGAGGAGGATATGGTTGAGTATCGTTTAAAGGAGCATATTAGCTCCTCTAAAAAAGTGACATTTCTAAGGGATCTCATATACTTAAATCCCTAAACAATTAACATATTTTTTTAATATTTTTGGTCCATTCAGTTAACTTTATTTTATTAAATGACTTCTTGGTGACATAGTTCATCAATTTTTTTTCGTTAGAGAACCGATGCAAAGAAAACTACAAGAAATATTGCACATTTCAATAGGAACAATACTTTCTTAACCGACGGTACTAATCGGATCAATGCTTTCTCCATCTCCTAATTGACTACATTATTTTCTCTCTCTATTGGCTTCTCGAGTTTGCACATCTCTTTCTTCTCTTCCTCCTAAAACTTGCACATTGCATCCTTTCTAGTCTCATTAAATTGATCAATGTACTATATTTCCCATACCAAAACTTGCATCCTTCCTACATACAATTTTACGGAAACAATTAGTTTCCAATTCTAACGAATTCGAAGAACAACCGTACAAAATGGAACTCACTCCGTCCTTCTCACACTTGTAGAAAACACATCCGTGATGTTTGGGCGACCTCGAGATGAGCCACCGCACCACCCACATATAGTATTCGCACTTGATGATCGGTAGAGGCTCGTTCATGAGCTGTTGCGCGAGAGCCGAGCCCAACCGATAGACGGATGTGGTTGTACCCATGATCGGTCAGCAGTTGAGATGCGAGCGTAGAGAGGAGGAAGATATACCGAGAGGTGGTGTGGAGCGGTCAGTGTGCCGGCATGGTTTAGTCCCGAATCCATCCAAAACACGACGACACCGAGGACTAGGTGCTTCGGATATGGATATGACGGAGAAGGGCATAGATCCATCGATATTTGGCGCCAGTGACGAGAATGACCGAATTGAGGTGGGCAAGGAGCGTCGTCGGTGCTACGGTGGAGAGGCCGGTGGTGGCGCGTGGTGTCCGGCGGGTGCATGTACGGTGATGCCAGGGTGTATGGGGCACTGGGTGGGGAGGGTGTGGCCAACGGAGGAGTGAGAAAATTATACTCTGAGGTGGGTGGCCGAGTATATGTAGGAGTCCGGGCGATCAAGAGTAATGGCCGAGTATATTTAGGAGTTCGTGTGGCCAAGAGTAAACACAATTCTCCTCTAAACATTATAAGGAATCATTTAGGTGCATTTTAGAAAAGAAAAACCAAATTTCTTCTCCTCTAAAGTTTTATAGGGGTTCGGTTAGAGTTGGTCTAAGAAGACCGTCTTGGATAGATGCCTTTTCAAGGTACCTCCCACAGTCTGCCCACGTCAAAAAATGCAACTTCCACAACAGTTTATCTCCGCTGCCCCACTTTTTTTTGGGTAGATCTACTCTGCTCTTTAATGCCATATCATGTGCGATGTTGTGGGGATCCCCTTGCTAGCGCTCCTTTGGTTGTCAAGATACCTTTCTTTTCCATGTATGGTTTGCTCAACGGTGATGGATAATGCCCTCCCTGTGATGCTTGTGGGTACAGTCGCATATGTTGTCACTGTCATGGTGGTCATGACCAGGTGTTTTGAATTTTGGTTGACGTGTGAGTGTATGTTCGTATGTATGTGCGTCTACGTCTAATACTGTGTTAAAAAATGAAGTTTGGATTGGCGTTGGAACCTCTAAGTTGTACTCATCTAGATTTGGTATGGTCCTCCTCAAGTTGGGGGTTTCCCGTGCATGCCGCTTGGGCCACCAAACCTTAGGTTGTTTAGAATTGCTTAATTTTCTTGGTTGTGCCTTTTGTGGAATTGTTACATTCTTCCTACTTAATTAAAAAACTCTATATTGAACCATTTAAGTCATTGATAAACATAACATAGACTTATGTATGTCAGGGAATTGTGAGAGAATTTGGTCCTCCTAAAGGTGTTGACGATGGTTCACCAATACACCAGTTCCAATGGATGTATCTCAATGGCCTACTTGGTGTTATCTTTTCAACAGGCTTACTATACACTGCACTAAGAACTAGGCGCGCAAGATCATGGCTGTATGGCCTAGGTTGGTCACATGTTCTCTATTCCTTATCTTTTCATATATCTGTCTTAAGTATATTGTAAATTACTGTTTAGTTTGTCCAATTTTGTTGTGGCAACAGTTTAGTGCAAAGTCAACTCTCATTTATGACATGTAATTACAAAAACTACATGTCTTCATCCGTTCAAATTGGCCAAGTCACTGCCATCAAATCCAAGATTTAAACTTTGTGCTGGAGTGGCATATGTACTATGGGCCTTGTTTAGGTCAGTCTGGACCTTGGACTAGGCCGATCATGGGCCTAGGTTGGTCTGGTCAGTTGAGGTCAAATTACATTCTTTTTCTTGCCTAAAAAAGTTACTTTCTTTTTCGATGCAGTACTTCTACACGGAAGTATATTTGCTCAAAAAAAGCTTGGAGTATATTTCTACCAATTTATATCTAGAGTATACTTGTACATACAGCGATAGTTTTCCGCTCAAAATAAAATGATGGTAGGCTAGTATTTTTTTTCCTTTAGCAGTTAATATTGAACACAAAAACTTGCATATATGTATTAAAACAATAGCAGCTTTTTATGACCCCGGGTCCCTTACTGACCAATGTGCCATTTGATTGAATTGCCGCTTGCAGGCTGGCTGAGAAGCTTCATAGCTGATTATGGTGTGCCGCTCATGGTGATTGTGTGGACCGCATTGTCCTACGCACTACCAAGCAAAATTCCTTCAGGAGTCCCTAGGAGGCTATTCAGCCCTCTTCCCTGGGAGTCAAGCTCACTACAGCATTGGACTGTAGCAAAGGTAGCAATGCATTAATACATGTGGATCTTTATAATCTAATATACTATTTATGTCCTTTAGTGCCCCAAGATTTTGGCATCCATTTGTGCCCACATGCCAGTGGAAGTAAAACTAAAGTAAAATTGTGCATTACGTGGGGTGAACAACCTAGACAAGTAGAACGTGGAAACCAGGGTTTACCAATACGGTAATTGGATGAACATAGTTGTGAATGTATTAGTAGAGTTTCAAAAGAAAAAAATGCAGATACTCTGGGCACCCTTGAAAACGTTGAAATTGCATTGAATTTCTTTACATCGCCGCATTACACATTTCTGAATAGTTCACCCATGTTCAATTTCAGGATTTATTCTCCGTCCCTCCAGCGTTTATATTTGCAGCAATTCTGCCCGCATTGATGGTTGCCGGACTCTATTTCTTTGATCATAGTGTCGCTTCACAGCTAGCTCAGCAAAAGGAGTATAATCTGAAGAAACCATCTGCCTACCATTATGACATTCTAGTCCTTGGATTGACGGTATTATCTTCAATATTGTAGCTTCTGATTTTTCCAGTACATTTAAGCTAGCACAATTAGTTTACTCACCTCTGGTGCCATAGCGGTAAATTCCATTATATTCTGTTGGCTCTACAAAATACAATTAAATTCCATGCATTATGTGGTCGACAGTTCACAATACCCCTAAGATCTTGGCACTGTGAACACATTTTATTTTTCCTAAATTATATATGGTATTCATTGAGTTTCATTTGTCACATGATATATAAACGGTACAGGTCCTGCTTTGTGGTTTAATCGGCATTCCTCCATCAAATGGAGTACTTCCACAGTCCCCCATGCATACCAGAAGCCTTGCCGTCCTTCAGGGGCAGGTTGGTGAATGTCTTCCTTCCTTTTGTATGTATTTTTTTGCGTCGCTCATCCTTACCTTTGGGTTTCTTTTGGGCTAGTTCCTACGCAAAAAAATGGTTCAAACGGCCAAGGAGAGTGTGGGGAACCGTGCTAGCAGGATGGAGATATATGGAAAGTTGCATGAGGTCTTCGTTGAAATGGACAACAAACAAAATGTAAGTCTTGATCTCTTTGGTACAAGCTCTTATATTTCTTGTTAGACAGAAGGGCATATGGCCCAGATATTTCGGTGAAAGCTTGTGAAATTTATTATCTTAATTAATTTTAATTATATTGAAAAAAATGTGTCAACCATATAACCTACATCAGATTTCTGGACAAAAAAATATATCTATCTCACTGATCTTATTTTCCTGCAGACGGGTTCCGTTGACATGGAACTGAAGAGCTTGAAGGATGCAGTGCTGCGCGAAAGCGGTGAAGATGGGAAGCCAGCCGGAGAATTTGACCCTCGGAAACATATCGAACCCTATTTGCCCGTTCGAGTGAACGAGCAGCGGCTAAGTAACCTGTTGCAGTCATTGATGGTCGGTGGTTGCGTTGCAGCTATGCCGGTTATCAGGATGATACCGACATCGGTGCTGTGGGGTTACTTTGCCTACATGGCGATAGACAGCCTACCTGGGAACCAGTTTTGGGAAAGGATACAACTTATCTTCATCTCATCAAGCCGACGCTACAAGTAAGTAACATATCTCGATCATCATTTTGTTTGTATATCTTCAACTCATTTTGTTTTGGGGAGTGTTCCAGCTTGCTCTAACTGATGGGTTGATATTGCAGGGTTCTTGAAGGTCCCCATGCATCTTTTGTTGAGTCAGTGCCTTCAAGAACAACATCGGCCTTCACGATCTTCCAATTTGTTTATCTACTGATCTGCTTCGGCATAACTTGGATACCAATAGCAGGGATCTTGTTTCCGTTGCCTTTCTTCCTCATGATAGCCATCCGGCAGCACCTGCTACCCAAGTTCTTTGAGGCCAGTGACCTGCGGGAACTCGACACGGCTGAGTACGAAGAGCTTGAAGGTTTTCACCAGGAAGGGGAAGCTGGTTCCAACTTAGGGAGCTGCCGCAGCAGCATTGATGCCGAGATGTTAGATGAACTCACAACAAACCGTGGTGAGCTCAAGCACCGGACTGTCAGCAACCGAGAAGAGAGGCACCTCCAGGTAAAATAGCACTAAGGGGCACCTATCTAATGCAGGCAGGTTTCACACCTCTAACTAACACCAACATGCATGCAGGTGCATTCGAATGCAGTTCAACCAAGCGTGTGAAGAACTGAAGACAGAACTTAGGGCCGAGAGCTGAAGATTTTTGTGTCATTATTGTATACCCGGAATTGTTGTCCTTTGTGGTGAACATACTAATGTTCATAATATATGTATACTATAATACGACATTAGTCAACCGCCTTAATGTTTCTTATTTTGTAAAATAGAATAGAAATAAGGAACAATAGTTCATACTATACTGGCGATCCCAGTAGTCCTTTGTTACTTAGTCCTTTGGTTCCTCGCCAAAACAAATACAATGTATATAATTTTTTATGGTCGAATAATTTAAAGAGGTCATAGTAGGCCACTCTCATCATAGTATGTATATCATCTGTTATACTATTTTCTTCGTGCTATGGGGAAGTTGTGGCTATAACAGGGAACACTGCACCCCCTTCTCCATACCGTTCGAGAGATGTGAGATTCGTGCTGGGCAGGCATGCAGTTTGGGAGCTATGTGAGGTGATTAGTGTTAGTACAGGGTTTAGATTAGGTGTAGCAGTCTAGGTAGGCACTGGGCTGTAGGTAATAGGTTCCTAGGTACACAAAGCGTAACTAGAAAAGGCATTTAAATCCGAATAAGCTCCATGTTTGCGGCCAAGTGTAGGCACCAAGATGCTTGAAATCCCCTTTCATTTCTTTGAGGGGAGCTAAACATATGGTCAAAAGCATCATTTTTCATCCTCTTTTCCTGCCTTACCACATGTGAATGTAATTCAAATCGAATTATACCGATTAAATGAACAAAAATGCACCTATTGTCCTTGCAATAACAAATGACCCCTAAAAAATGCCTAAGATTGGCATACAATTCTTAGTGGTCTATGTTGATTGAAGGAAAGTTTCAAGGCTATCCGACGACGCGAATGTCACTTCGTCCGTCAAACATGATAACGTTCCCTCTCGACATCATGAGTCTTCTTGTGAGATGCTATGGTTTCTAAGTAGCTAACACTGCGACTTTTCTAAAATTTTCTGAAATTTTTATCATGTTCTATTGAGGTGATATCGTAACAAATGCCAAGTTTCAGGTTTTCTAAATTGTATTTACATTTTTTTGAATTTTAAATCAAATAAGCTCCATTTTTGTGGTTACCTGTTGGCTCTTAGATGTTTTACCTTTCATTTATCGAAAGAGGGCTAAACATATACTAAAAAACTTCAGTTTGATATTTTCCTCCATTTGTGTGCACTGTTCACTGTACTTGTAATTTATATCCAATAATGGCTAGAAATCCACTTTATATATAGCTTACAATTTGGAAACATACAGTGAAAAATGATAAGCTTTAACTTGGTATATGTATTTGTATATGTTGAGTATGGAACAATTTTTTGAGCAAATTTTGTCATTATTTTTATGATTCGGTACTCAAGGCTTGGAATAAGAGACTTCCAGTATCGCACAATATTTATCATCCTGAAACCGTGTGCGAAATGTGTCCCTCCGAATTTGTATGCATATGGAGAATTTTAACATGCTTCCTCCTACCTCCTCTTTTTATATTTGAGGTAAGAAGGTCAGAATTAACCAGACTACTAATTAATGAGATTAACGGCTCAGATATATTATGTACGCTTACCTCTCATGTGAAAAGAGGGTGTAAGAGTGAACATGTTAAAGCTGCCCCATAACTGATAGAGTTCCAGTGTAGAAGAAAATGAATGGATCCTTCTATGTTATTTTCGCACCCTCTCCCTTCATGCATGCATCTAGTCCTTGGGCACCATAGCGAAGAAGAACGCATGCATGCATCTTTATTTTAACTAGCAAAGCGGCCCGCTTGATACGCGGGCTAGTATTTTATGAAGTTTAATTTTGAGAATGTATAATTTGATTTGTCCATAGAAATTTGAAAGCAAATGTGATGGCATTTTCTAAAATAAGAATTTTGCAAACTTAGTTGTATCTTTGGTATGTTTGATTTTTATTGATATATAAATACATTTGTTGTATCTTCATCCTTTACTTGATAATTATGCATGACATACTAAAAGTAACTTTATGATCGACTGCATTCTTCAAATTATCTTTGTATTTTTTGGCTGACATTTTTTATCATGTTGCTTAGTTTTTTCTATAAATAAAAATTTACTAGTCTACATCATTTTGTTTTAGTCATAAGTTAATTTGCTAACAGTACGCATTGGCATATTTATTTAGTGAGTTGTACTGGAATTGATTTACTTTTTAAATATAGTATAGATATCATGTTGCTTAGTTATTTGATAGACGTGCACGACAGTGCCAAGGATGGACACTGTGAGGGAAAAATATAAGCCATCCTTGGTATATTTTGGCTATCATATCAATTCCTTTTTCTTATTACGGAAGAACTTTTGATATAATTTGGCTTAATATGAGACACGTGCACTCACAGTACTAAGGTGCATGTAGAAAACGTCATTTGTTTGATCGGAACCGCCATTACGATTCTTTATTTTCCCATTCGGTAGTCTTCTTGACCTCTCCATCTTCTTTCTTCCACTCATACTTTCACACATGGAGATTTTTCATCTTCCCCAATCCCCTTTCTTTTTTCCTAAATCTTTCTTCTCACTCAATAATTGATGTTGCCGGCGGAATGCTCCCATCAGCTTCCTTTCTCGATTCGCTGCATTGTGGTTGGTTGTCCTCCCCTAGAGTCACCCGAGCAGCTGGTTCTGCCACACATTGACCATGGACGGCGGCTGGTTTATGTCTTCCTACTTTTCATCAGTCTCCTAGGCTGGTAAATGGAGTTGGTGGTGTCCGGTGCAGTTGCTTGGTCATTGATTTCATCTCCCGCATACCTGCAACTGTCTTGGATCCAGCTTTGGTTGCTCGTGATGTTTTCTTTCACAAGCGCGGAAGCCGGACGCATCGTCTCTTTTCCGCTCGAGCTAGCTTGGCATATCATCCTCATCGTCCATAGCAACAACATTCTTCGAAGTTCGATCTGGAGGTTACTATTTTTTTCCTTTTTCGACTATATAATATTCACCCTTTTCTTATGGTTTTCATGTGTTTGTGCGATTCAACCAATATAATGTAATTTACTAAATGCCTGTTCATGGCAAATATTTCATCATTTTTCTTTCAAATCTTTGAAAAACATGTGATTCTTTTTTTAAGTGGTCTATAAGTGTTGAATGAGGTACATAGTGGGGCTGCTCTTGTTTTCCATTTGATTGACTTATGGTTAAGTTACTAAATGATAAAAGTAAGTTTTGAATGTGAAATACATCTTAAGGTATTGTGTTAATTGTTTATGCCCCTCCACTTTTTCTGTGCATGGGACCGACATTGGCAGTGTTAGGCCCCCTACCCTATTAATATTAGACAAACTTAAGAATCAATGAGTACATTTGTGATGAGCTATAGTTCAAAGATTTCCCAGAGAAGAATGAATATGTAATAATTGAATATGAAAACATGTCTGATTGCATTGTACAAATGAAATTTAACAATGTCCTGATGCTCTGACAACTGGTTTGTACAAAATAAAAAGCTTGTCGAATCAAATGGCAGATAATATGAATTGTTGATGTTTGGTAGTAATGAAGTATTCCCATCTGTTGATGCTTGTTTAGAATATTTCACTGACTAAAATGAATATATAATAGTTAATGTGAAAATAGGTATGATTGCATTGTATATATGAAATATAACAATGTCCCAATGCTCTCACAATTTGGTTTCCAATTTTTTTCAAGAAAACGCAAATGACTTTTGCATTTCATTGCATTGAAAAGAGAGTTTGATACAATCCTCCTAGGAGGCAAGTTATAGGGCAAGTATAGCAACATTAGTGCACATCCCAGGTATGCGGCAAGATGATGCGGAGGCCTAAAGCTCCGGCTCTGGCCTAAAGTGCAGCCTCAACCTTAATCCTGGCAATCAGGGTAGTGATTGAAGAGCGTGCACCCTCGAAGACCCGGTCGTTTCGATGTTTCCAAATCATTCGTTTCCATTGAATAATAAGCTTGTAGAGTGAAGTATCACATAATATTGATTGTCAATGTTTGGTAGTAATGAACTATCTCCACCTGTTGATGCATGCTTACAATATTTTGGCAGGGTAGTAAACCATATTCGACATGCCATATGATGTTAAGTCAGATTTCATTTTCAAGAGATTTTTTAGCATGGTAAATTTATATATATGTTATTTTTACGAAATAGCCCAGTAGAGTTATCTAGTGAAAGAAACATCATGCTGAAATTGTTATATTTGTTCAAAGCTTTAGAATATTTCTATATAGAATATGTTCTTACCACATCATCCTCATTGCTGTCTTCATCATTTACCATTACTTGCAGTCCATTCCTTCTTGTTATTCTTGATAAGGATATGTATATATGTCCATGTGTGAAAACTTGTTTAGGTAGATATAGTTCTACCTTGTTTAGAGATTCATCCTGCCTTTTGTTGATCATAGCAAACCAAAATGATAAAGGATATTGTCTCCTTTTTAGAACAAAGGGTCAGGCTGATACACTTGGTATTTTTACCAATTCCTCCCCTTCTGATAATGTATTTTTTTTCATCGCCAATATTCAGAATCCAATTTGCAAATTCTGCTAAGCTTTGTTTTTCTGATTCACCATGTGTTCTGCAGTTCAGTCACATGTTCTTTGTTAGCTTCCGTACATGAAAGTGCTTACAAAGATATGACCTTTTAATGGATGCAATGTGTTTGTTGTGTCTTCTTCCCTTTGGTATAATAGGAAGGACCTGGCGGAAGTCCCCTCCTAGAACCATTGTCATTCCTATGATGGTATTTTGCTATTGTTCACCCTTTTATGCCTTAATATATCCCTCAGAGTCATATCTAGCGCCTCAAAACATATCTTGTTTTCCTAGAGGTTCATCCCATAGTATTAGTGACGTCTTTTATAGTAGCTCTGGCAAGTGTAAACCTTGTTTGATGTCACATGTTGAATCTTCTATAAGGTTTAGGTGGGTGTGGAACCTCGAGTGTGTCGTTCTACCTCCATGTAGAAGCCAGGCAGCAATTCCACATGGCGCCACTTCTAAGTACTATCTTGCTTTGAGAACGCAGCTTTGTTGTGATTGCCTTCAATAGGTATGTCTTACCTGTCCCACCATGTCCTTCCACAGATATTTGTTTTCCCAATTCTTTGTCAACGGATTCCATTGTCAAGTCAAACACAAGATATTGTTCATAGTTGAGAGTACCAAATATCACAAAATGCTCTTCTATTTGCTGCTCTTTGTTTTAAATAATCTCTTCATTGAGTAGTTTGTTTCCAAGTTCCGTTAGTTCTAAAGAACCTGAAAGTTATATTCCGGGTTATTCCTTAAATGTCTTTCCAACTTGTCTCATTAGCTTCTCTGCTTCCACAAAGGCGTGTCCTTGCTTCTGTTGATCGAATTTCGGTTCTCTGTTTTCAGGAATCCTTCCAATAAGATGCCAACATAATTAGGACCGAGTTCAATATCTTCTCCCTTAATGTAGATATTCATAATGGATCTTTCAGAAATGAGAACCCTCATCTCACGCATTGCCATTTTCTCAAATATCTGGGGGAGAAACATCCTTGCAATAACTAGAGCACTTTCCTGTAATTTCCACATATGAATGATTAAGGGCTATCAGATATAAATGATGTGAGAAAGGTAACATTGTTATGCTTGACCGTGTGGAGCAGTAGTGATGGGTTAGTCCCACCACGGAAGTTCTGTGCTAGCTGTAATACTTGAGAGGAATTTGGGTGGACTGACATGCCCATTGGGTGAACACAAGCAAAAGCCCAAATAAGTAGCAACAATTGTTGTAAATGCATACACATTCGTACTGCCGCTTGAGTGCGGTTACTTGCGGAACCATGGGAATTGGTTATGGATGAAGCTGATAGATAACATCTACAAAACATAGGTAGATACACCTAAATAATAAATACTATAGGGTATTATTGTAGTTCACTTTTTTTCAAGTTAATTGTTTGTACTTGCGAAGCACAAAATGACCATGAAAAATCAACTAGTCAAATATGTTCTTCCACAAGCCTCGTTGAGTACACCTTTGCACTCAAATATGATTGTTTATTTGTAAATTAAAGATCAAGATTTTATCATATTGTACTTATAGGTCACCTGTTTTTGATTTAATGATTAACTGGGGTGAAACACCAGCCGGGCAGATGTGCACTATGACCCACGGCATCCCAGTAGCCTACTCATTTTTATGAAATGTTTCTGCCATAGAAATTCAGTGTGTTAATCCTCTGAGGCCCAGTTTGGAAGACTTCGACCATAATAGTCAATTTATAATTGCTTACTACAGTGCAAGACTGTTTAACTCCTCGTGTACAGAGGATCATGAAGAACAGGCCACGTTTACTTTCTCTCAATTTTTATGAGTCTTCGTTTTATTTGATGTTAGAGTCAACCCCCTCGTGTCGCTCCTTGAGCGACCAAGGGGGCGATGTCGGTGTTAAAATCGGCGGATCTCGGATAAGGGGTCCCAAACTATGAGAATAGAATCGATAGTAACAGGAGACAAAGGGGACAACGTTTACCCAGGTTCGGGCCTTCCTATGGAGGTAATACCCTATGGCTTGCTTGATTATATTAATGATGTGGGGGTTATAGAGTTGATCTACCTCGAGATCGAATAGCTAACCCTAGATGAGTTGTTCTGTATCTACAACCTAAAGCCCTCCGGGTTATATAGAAGCCGAGGCTATCTTGGGTTTACACATGGTCGGTTACACAACAAAGATATAAACATGCCTATTCCCTACATTAAACGTGGAGCACAAGCCACGATTCCCGAAGCTTCCTTCTTGGAGACAGGGCCTTCGATCGATCCAATGTTCGGCAAGCGGCCCATATAGTCCGGCCAATAAGAAACGGGTCGGCTTCCCGAGGACCCCTTAATCCAGGACTCCCTCAGTAATCCCCGAAGTTGCCGCCAATGCCAAGGGTCTTAGCTTCAATTGCTTCGTATAATCAGAGTCTTCGGCTTGAGAGGTGAGTTCTTCCTGCCGAGTTTAGTTTAGCCTCCGATGACATGTAGTTTTACGAAAAGAGGCACGTTCAAACACCGTGAATTGGTCGGCCCTAGAGGCCAAACTTCTAGGGGTAAAATAACATCCCCTGACGACCCTTCTGACAAAAGGTCACGGCCCACCATGACCGCTGAGCCAGTTGCAAAAACTCAATTCGCAGTTCGAGGACGTTTTCATCAACACGTTCTATCAATGCACAAATCGTGTCCTGTTTTATACGGGATACGTTTAATCATGCGCGTGCAATGGCATGCACGTCTCGGAAAGCAGAGGGATTCATGGCGCAGCAAGGGGATACCAAACATCTAGCGGTAAGCCTCATAAAAGGGAAAGAAAACCCCAAGGCTTAACCACGCTCCCCATTCGCACCCTCTACTTCCCCATTCTTCTGAGCTTCCACGACGCAGATCTAGGTCTTCCACCACACCTTCTCTGAGCTAACCGATGGCGGGATCCGTCTCCAATGGCAAGTGGGGGGCCTCCACGGTCACCGACCAAGACATTCGGGACCTTAAGGCTGCTGGCTACCTCCCCGCCAACATCTTCCTCCGCGCGCCGGAGAAGGACCAGGTGATTGCCACCCCCAAGCCAGGCGAAACGGTGGTGTTTATTCCAAACATCATCCAGGAGCTTCCCATTCGACCCCTTCGTCAGGGGTTTCATGTTCTTCTATGGCCTCGACTTCCACAACCTCCCGCGGAACTCCTTCATGCACATATCGGCCTTCATCCTCGTCTGCGAGGCTTTTCTGTGGGTTGAGCCACACTTCGTTCTTTGGATCAAGGTGTTTAACATCAAGCCGAATTGTGTCGCAGGCGAACATGCAGACTGTGGCGGGGCTGTCATCGGCAAGCTCACCCGCGTCGTATGGCCCTCTGGCACCTTCATCGACACAATCAAAGTATGGCAGAAAGAGTGGTGTTACATCACCGAGCCGAGGGAGGAAGGTCAAGCTGCCCCAGACGGATTCAGATCCGGTCCCCCCACCAGATTAACATCGTGGCTCCGAAAGGGCCTCACCTAGGGGTCGATCAAGGAGGTGAACAACCTGGATAAGTGCATCGGCTCCATGATCGAGATGACATCGCGCTGACCAACGTGGTCTAGGTCATCCTCCGGCATCACATCCTCCCCTGTCAGCGTCGGGATACTCTCCTATGGGCTCATCAGCTCGACGACAAGCCCACAATTCGGCACCTCTTCTGCACTCCTCGATAGAAGATGTGGAAGGCGATCTTCAAGTCGCGGAAGGATTGGCCAGTCGAAGAGGAGGATCAGGGTCTACATGCTGTCAAGCCTGCCTCCAGGGTATAGCATAGCTCTGTTTGATTACCTCTATTTCTTGTAAGGAAGTTTCTAAAACCAATCATTCTTTGGAGAAATGGCTGAGCAAAGCCACAGGCATCGACTGCCTGGCACCTCAGCCCGAAGACAACAGGTCCGGGCTATTAGCGGACATGCTCGTCGAGGCGCCTTACGGGGCCCATGCGAAGAAAGAGAAGAAGAAACCAGGCCAAGAAGGCATGCGCATCAGGGACCAGCCAGAGGCCATGTCCGAAGAAACCCATGCCTCCTCGAATCAAGAGGATCATGAGGACGAGGATGAAGGTGAGGGGGAGGGTGATTCCCGTCTCGCAAGAAAGAGAGCGGCATCGTCAGACGCCGCAGAGGAGGTACCCCCAGCCGCTCTGAAGAAAGCGCGTCGGACATAGGTTATCCATGTTGGGGAACGTTGCATGGGAAAGAAAAAATTCCTACGCACACGAAGATCTATCCATGGTGATGAGCATCTACGAGAGGGAGAGTGGATCTACATAGCCTTTGTAGATCGCTAAGCGGGAAGCGTTAAGAAACGCGGTTGGTGTAGTCGAACGTCTTCGCAATCCAAATCGCCGTGCGTCCCGCGATCCAATCACGATCCATCCCGCGATCCAATCACGATCCGTCCCGCGATCCGATCACGATCCATCCCACGAACTTGATCCTTCCGATCTAGCACCGAACGGACGACACATCCGCGTTCAGCACACGTACAGCTTGATGACGATCTCCATCGTCTTGATCCAGCAAGAAGGAGTTGAGAGGAAGAAGAGTTCTCCGGCAGCCTGACGGCGCTCCGGCGATGGTGGTGGAGCAATTTCGGCAGGGCTTCGTCTAGGCACTGCAGAAAACCAATCTAGAGGAGAAACTATGCACTGGAGGAACGGGTAGCACGTGGCTGAAAAACTAGTGCAAAACCCCTCAATACCACAAGTATATATAGGAGGAGAGGAGGAGAGGAGGCAGCTTGGCCTCCCAGCCTCCTAGGCTTCGGCCGAACTAGGAGAGGAGGAGTCCACCTCCTCCACTCCTAGTAGGATTAGGATTCATTCTTTTTTTCTCTTTTTACACCTTTGCCCTTTTGGGTTTTCTTCTCTAGCTACATGGGCCTTGTGTGGGAGTTTCCACCAGCACACTAAGGGCTGATATGCACTCTCCCACAGCCCATTAAGCCTCTTGGGTCGAAATACACCTCCCGGAGGTCTCCCGGTACACTACCGGCACTCCCGGTACACTACCGATAAGCCCGGAACTTTTCCGGCGACCAAAACAGGACTTCCTATATATGAATCTTTACCTCCGGACCATTCCGGAGCTCCTCGTGACGTCCAGGATCTCATCCGGGACTCCGAACAAACTTCGTTCACCACCATACATAACTCTATACTACTGAAACGTCACCAAACCTTAAGTGTGCCGACCCTGCGGGTTCGAGAACTATGTAGACATGACCGAGACACCTCTACGGTCAATAACCAATGGCGGGACCTGGATGTCCACATTGGTTCCGACATATTCTATGACGATCTTTATCGATCGAACCTCTATGTCAAGGATTCAGTTAATCCCGTATGATGTTCCCTTTGTTCTTCGGTATGTTACTTGCCCGAGATTCCATCGTCGGTATCTCCATACCTAGTTCAACCTCGTTACTGGCAAGTCTCTTTACTCGTTCCGTAATACAAGATCCCGTGACCAACACTTAGTCACATTTCTTGCAAGGCTTATTGTGATGTTGTATTACTAAGTAGGCCCTGAGATACCTCTCCGTCACACGGAGTAACAAATCCCAGTCTTGATCCATGCCAACTCAACAGACACCCTCGGAGACACCTGTAAAGCACCTTTATAGTCACTCAGTTACGTTGCGACGTTTGATACACACAAGGTACTCCTCCGATATCTGTGAGTTGCATGATCTCATGGTCATAGGAACATATACTTGACATGCAGAAAACAGTAGCAATAAACTGACACGATCATAAGCTACATTTGTAGTTTGGGTCTTGTCCATCACATACTCCTCCTAATGATGTGATCCCATTATCAAATGACATCTCATGTCCATGGCTAGGAAACCTTAACCATCTTTCAATCAACGGGCTAGTTCACTAGAGTCATACTAGGGACATTGTGTTTGTCTATGTATCCACACATGTATCCATGTTTCCAATTAATACAATTATAGCATGGATAATAAACGATTATCATGAACAAGGAAATACAATAATAAACACTTTATTTATTGCCTCTAGGGCATATTTCCAACAGTCTCCCACTTGCACTAGAGTCAATAATCTAGTTCACATCACTATGTGATTTACATTGTAATGAATCGAACACCCATGTAGTTCTGGTGTTGATCATGTTTAGCCCTTGGAAGAGGTTTAGTCAACGGGTCTGCAACATTCAGATCCGTGTGCACTTTGCAAATATTTATGTCTTTCTCCAAGATGTAATCGCGGATGGTTTTGAAGTGTCGCTTTATGTGTCTGATTCTCTTGTGAAACATTGGTTCCTTGGCCAGAGCAATGGCACCAGTGTTGTCACAGAACATGTTCATTGGATTCAGTGCACTAGGCACTACTCCAAGATCTGTCATGAACTGCTTCATCCAGACACCTTCCTTTGCCGCCTCCGAGGCTGCGATGTATTCCGCTTCGCACGTAAGCTACCACGCTTTGCTTGGAACTGCACCAGCTTACTGCTCCCCCATTAAGAATAAATACGTATCCGGTTTGCGACTTAGAGTCGTCCGGATCAGTGTCAAAGCTTGCATCGATGTAACCCTTTACGATGAGCTCTTCATCACCTCCATAAATGAGAAACATTTCCTTAGTCCTTTTCGGGTACTTAAGGATATTCTTGACCGCTTGCCAGTGCTCCATTCCAGGATCACTTTGAAACCTTCCGGCCATACTTATGGCAAGGCTGGTATCGGGTCTTGTGCACAGCATTGCATACATGATAGAGCCTATGGCTGAAGCATAGGGGATGACACTAATCTTTTCTCTATCTTTTGCAGTTACTGGGCATCGAGTCTTACTCAACTTCACACCCTGTAATACAGGCAAGAACCCCTTCTTGGACTGTTCCATTTTGAACTTCTTCAAAACTTTATCAAGGTACGTGCTCTGTGAAAGTGCTATTAAGCGTCTTGATCTATCTCTATAGATCTTAATGCCTAATATGAAAGCAGCTTCTCCTAGGTCCTTCATTGAAAAACTCTTGTTCAAATATTCCTTCAAGCTTTCTAGCATTTCTATATTGTTTCCAATCAGCAATATGTCATGCACATATGATACTAGAAATGCTATAGAGCTCCCACCCACTTTCTTGTAAATACAAGCTTCTCCGTAAACTTGTATAAACTCAAACGCTTTGATTACCTCATCAAAGCACTTATTCCAACTCCGAGATGCTTGCACCAGTCCATAAATGGATCTCTGGAGTTTGCAAACCTTGTTAGCATTCTCTGGATCGACAAAACCTTTGGGTTGCATCATATAGAACTCTTCCTCAAGGAACCCGTTGAGGAACGCTGTTTTTACATCCATCTGCCAAATTTCATAGTCGAAATAGGAAGCTATTGCTAACATGATTCTGACAGACTTAAGCATCGCTACGGGTGAGAAAATCTCATCGTAGTCAACTCCTTGAACTTATGAAAAACCCTTTGCCACAAGTCGAGCTTTATAGACGGTGACATTACCGTCCGCGTCTGTTTTCTTCTTAAAGATCGATTTGTTCTGAATGGCCTTTCGCCCTTCAGATAATACTTCCAAAGTCCATACTTTTTTTCATACATGGATCCCATCTCGGATTTTAGGGCCTCTAACCATTTCTCGGAATCCGGGCCCATCACCGCTCCTCCATAGCTCGTAGGTTCATTGTTGTCCAACAACATGACCTCCAAGACAGGGTTGCCGTACCACTCAGGGGTAGTACGCGGCCTTGTCGATCTACGAGGTTCAATAGCTGCTTGATCCGAAGCTTCATGATCATCATCATTAACTTCCTCTTCTACCGTCGTAGGTTCCACAGAAACATCTTTCTGCGCTGCGCTACTTTCTGGTTGAAGTAAAGGTTCAAAAACCTCATCAAGCTCTATTTTCCTCCCAGTCAATTCTTTCGAGAGAAACTCTTTCTTAAGAAATGTTCCATTTTTAGCGACAAACAATTTGCCTTCGGATTTGAGATAGAAGGTATAGCCGACTGTCTCTTTCGGGTATCCTATGAAGACACATTTCTCCGCTTTGGGTTCCAGCTTTTCAGGCTGAAGCTTTTTGACATAAGCATCACATCCCCAAACTTTGAGAAACGACAACTTTGCCTTCTTGCCAAACCATAGTTCATATGGCGTCGTCTCAACGGATTTTGATGGTGCCCTATTTAAAGTGAATGCAGCTGTCTCTAACGCATAACCCCAAAACGATAGTGGCAAATAACCAAGAGACATCATAGAACGCACCATATCTAATAAGGTTCGATTACGACGTCCGGACACACCATTACGCTGTGGTGTTCCGGGCGGTGTCAACTGTGAAACAATTCCACACTGTCTTAAGTGACTGCCAAACTCATAACTCGGATATTCACCTCCTCGATTAGATCGCAGAAACTTAATCTTCTTGTTACGATGATTCTCAGCTTCACTCTGAAATTGCTTGAACTTTTCAAACGTTTCAAACTTGTGTTTCATTAAGAAAATATACCCATATCTACTTAAGTCATCAGTGAAGTGAGAAAATAACGATATCCACCACGCGCTGTAACATTCATTGGACCGCACACATCAGTGTGTATGATTTCCAACAAGTCACTCGCCCGTTCCATTGTTCCAGAGAACGGCGTTTTAGTCATCTTTCCCATGAGGCATGGTTCACTTGTGTCAAGTGATTCAAAATCAAGTGACTCCAAAAGTCCATCTGTATGGAGCTTCCTCATGTGTATTACACCAATATGACCTAAACGGCAGTGGCACAAGAAAGTGGTACTATCATTATCAATTCTACATCTTTTGGCATCAATGTTATGAACATGTGTGTCATCACTATCAAGATTCAATATGAATAAATCCCTAACATTGGGTGCATGACTATAAAAGATATTCCTCATATAAATAGAACAACCTTTATTCTCTGATTTAAATGAGTAACTGTCTCGCAATAAACAAGATCCAGATATAATGTTCATGCTTAACGCAGACACTAAATAACAATTATTCAGGTTCATCACTAATCCCGATGGTAATCGAAGAGAGAGCATGCCGACGGCGATCACATCAACCTTGGAACCATTTCCCACGCGCATCGTCACTTTGTCCTTTGCCAGCCTTCATTTATTCCATAGTTCCTGCTTTGAGTTGCAAATGTGAGCAACCAAACCGGTATCAAATACCCAGGCACTACTACGAGAGATAGTAAGGTACACATCAATAACATGTATATCATATATACCTTGTTTGTCGTTGGCCGCCTTCTTGTCAGCCAGGTACTTGGGGCAGTTCCGCTTCTAGTGACCAGTTCCTCTGCAATGAAAGCACTTAGTTTCTGGCTTGGGTCCATGCTTGGGCTTCTTTGCAGGAGTAGCAACTGCCTTGATATCCTTCTTGGTTTTACCCTTCTTGCCCTTGCCCTTGACTTTGCCATTTTTCTTGAAACTAGTGGTTCTATTGACCATCAACACTTGATGTTCTTTCTAGATTTCAGACTCAGCGACTTTTAGCATCGCAAACAGCTCGGCGACTGACTTGTTTATCCCATGCATGTTATAGTTCATCACAAAGCTCTTGTAACTAGGTGGCAGTGATTGAAGAACTCTGTCATTGATCGCCTCTGGCGGAAGGGCAATTCCCAACTCCGCTAGACGAGTTGAATACCCAGACATTCTGAGTATATGTTCACTGATAGACCCGTTCTCCTCCATCTTCCAAGCATAGAACTTATCGGAGATTTCATACCTCTCGATCCGGGCGTTCTTTTCAAAGATAAACTTCAACTCCTGGAACATCTCATATGCTCCATGACGTTCAAAACGTCTTTGAAGTCCCGGTTCTTAACGTCTTCGGAGGTCATGTCTTCTGGTTGGTCACGAAGCGGTGCATCAAGGACATATGATTTCTGGGAAGCCGTGAGGATAATCCTCAGATTACGGGCCCAGTCAACAAAGTTACTTCCATCATCTTTTAGTTTAGCTTTCTCTAGGAACGCATTAAAATTCAGGGGTGCTACTGCGCGAGCCATTGATCTTCAACATAAATATGCAAAGTTCACTTAGACTATTGTTCAAGATAATGAGTTTAGTTAATCAAATTACTAAAGCTCCCACTCAAATTGACATCCCTCAGGTCATCTGAGTGTCACATGATCCAAATCCACCAACTCAAGTCCGATCATCACGTGAGTTGAGGTGGCTTCAATGGTGAACATCATTATGTTGATCATATCTACTATATGACTCATTTTCGACCTTTCTATCTCTTGTGTTCCAAGGCCATGTCTGTATATGCTAGGCTCGTCAAGTTTAACCCGAGTGTTCTGCGCGTGCAACACTGGCTTGCGC
The DNA here is from genome assembly GCA_022496015.1 of Hordeum marinum. Taxonomy (NCBI): domain Eukaryota; kingdom Viridiplantae; phylum Streptophyta; class Magnoliopsida; order Poales; family Poaceae; genus Hordeum; species Hordeum marinum. The sequence continues at coordinate 563,033,479 of CM039678.1, forward strand.
CCGTAGTATGTGAACGTAGAGTCTATCACACCCGATCATCACGTGGTGTCTCAACACGACGAACTTTCGCAACGGTGCACACTCGGGGAGAACACACTTTTATCTTGAAATTTAAGTGAGGGATCACCTTATAATGCTACCGTCATACTAAGCATAACAAGGTGCATAAAAGGATTAACATCACATGCAATTCATAAGTGACATGATATGGCCATGAACTTGTGCTTTAGATCTCCGTCTTGAAAGCACCGGCATGATCTTCATCGGCACCGGCACGACACCATGATTTCCGTCATCTTGATCTCCATCAACGTGTCCCGATTGAGGTTGTCACACCCTGCATGCTTCTACTACTATTGCTACCGTTTAGCGATAAAGTAAATCATTACATAGCGCTTAATGATTGACACACAGGTCATACAATAATTAAAGACAACCCTATGACTCCTGCCTGTTGCGATACTCAACAACATGCAAGTCCTGAAATTCTATACATCACATGATCATCTCATACATCACATATATCACATCATGTAAGTGGCCATATCACATCACAACATACCCTACAAAAACAAGTTAGACGTCCTCTAATTGTTGTTGCATGTTTTATGTGCCTGCTACGGGTTTCTAGAAAGAACGATTCTCACCTACGCATAAACCACAACGGTGATACATAATTTGCTTTTCAACCTTCTCAAGGACCGCCTTTGTCGAATCCGATCCAACTAAAGTGAGAGAAACTGCCACCCGCAAGCCATCTAGGCAACAAGTTGCGTCGAGGGAACCGGTCTCTCGTAAGCGTACGAGTAATGTTGGTCCGGGCTGCTTCATCTCACAATACCGCTGAACCAAAATCCGACCAAGGGAGGAAGCAATCTAAGCATCAACACCCACAAACCTTTTGTGTTCTACTCGAGATCTCGTCTACACATAGACCTAGCTCATGATGCCACTGTTGCGGAATGCTGCATGGGAAACTAAAATTTTCCTACACACATGAAGATCTATCCACGGTGATGAGCATCTACGAGAGGGAGAGTGGATCTACATACCCTTGTAGATCGCTAAGCTTGAAGCGTTAAGAAACATGGTTGGTGTAGTCGAACGTCTTCGCGATCCACATCGCCGTGCGTCCCGTGATCCAATCACGATCCGTCCCGCGATCCAATCACGATCCGTCCCGCGATCCGATCACGATCCGTCCCACGAACTTGCTCACGATCCGTCTCGCAAACTTGATCACAATCCTTCCGATCTAGCACCGAACAGACGACACCTCCGCGTTCAGCACACGTACAACTTGATGACGATCTCCACCGTCTTGATCCAGCAAGAAGGAGTTGAGAGGAAGAAGAGTTCTCCAGAAGCCTGACGGCGCTCCGGCGATGGTGGTGGAGCAATTCCGGCAGGGCTTCGCCTAAGCACTGCAGAAAACCGATCTAGAGGAGAAACTATGCACTCGAGGAACAGGTAGCACGTGGCTGAAAAACCAGTGCAAAAACCCTCAATACCACCAGTATATATAGGAGGAGAGGAGGAGAGGAGGCATCTTGGCCTCCAAGCCTCCTATGCTTCGGCCGAACTAGGAGAGGAGGATTCCACCTCCTCCACTCCTAGTAGGATTAGGATTCATCCTTTTTTTTCCTTTTTGCCTTTTTCCACCTTTGCCCTTTTGGGTTTTCTTCTCCAGCTACATGGGCCTTGTGTGGGAGTTTCCGCCAGCCCACTAAGGGCTGATATGCACTCTCCCACAGCCCATGAAGCCTCTTGGGTCCAAATACCCCTCCCGGAGGTCTCCCGGTACACTACCGACACTCCCGGTACACTACCGATAAGCCCGGATCTTTTCCGGCGACCAAAACAGGACTTCCTATATATGAATCTTTACCTCCGGACCATTTCGGAGATCCTCGTGATATCCAGGATCTCATCCGGGCCTGCGAACAAACTTCGGTCACCACCATACATAACTCTATACTACCGAAACGTCACCAAACCTTAAGTGTGTAGACCCTGCGGGTTCGAGAACTATGTACACATGACCGAGACACCTCTACGGTCAGTAACCAATGGCGGGACCCAGATGTCCACATTGCTTCCTACATATTCTACGACGATCTTTATCGGTCGAACCTCTATGTCAAGGATTCAGTTAATCCCGTATGATGTTCCCTTTGTTCTTCGGTATGTTACTTGCCCAAGATTCGATCGTCGGTATCTCCATACCTAGTTCAACCTCGTTACTGGCAAGTCTCTTTACTCGTTCCGTAATACAAGATCCCGTGACCAACACTTAGTCACATTGCTTGCAAGGCTTATTGTGATGTTGTATTACCGAGTGGGCCCTGAGATACCTCTCCGTCACACGGAGTAACAAATCCCAGTCTTTATCCATGGCAACTCAATAGACACCCTCGAAGACACCTATAGAGCACCTTTATAGTCACCCAGTTACGTTGCGATGTTTGATACACACAAGATACTCCTCCGATATCTGTGAGTTGCATGATCTCATGGTCATAAGAACATATACTTGACATGCAGAAAACAGTAGCAATAAACTGACACGATCATAAGCTACATTCGTAGTTTGGGTCTTGTCCATCACATCATTCTCCTAATGATGTGATCCCGTTATCAAATGACATCTCATGTCCATGGCTAGGAAACCTTAACCATCTTTCAATCAACGAGCTAGTTCACTACAGGCATACTAGGGACATTGTGTTTGTCTATGTATCCACACATGTATCCATGTTTCCAATTAATACAATTATAGCATGGATAATAAACGATTATCTTGAACAAGGAAATACAAGAATAAACACTTTATTTATTGCCTCTAGGGCATATTTCCAACAATCCTGTCCGACAACAATTCGGACTCGGATACCGAGTCCGATGACTTCGAGAGGGTTCCACGAAGGAGCCTAATGGTCAAGCTCCCTTCTTGAAGGTGAGGATCCGAAGACTCCTTTAGTTATCATTGATAAGTTTATAATTTAATAACATGCGAGCATTTAATGACTTTGCATCCCACCGCGTGTGCTCCCCACCGACTTAGTTTTGGATGGGAAGACCCCGCCTGCCGAGCTAGCGGAGAGCGGGAATGCGTCGCATCCCACCCCTCTCGCGTCGCGAAGGACACCATGAAGGTGTCGTCCCAGCATGCTCCTATGGAGCCAGGCACCAACGGCGGGGGAGACGACATCATGGCCGAGGCTAACACCTCGGTCATCGAAGACCGGGGGGCGATACCCCACCCGGATACTGAGGAGGCTTGACGAGCGGCCGCTCAGTCCCCTCCAAGGGCATCTCCGGAGCGCACCACGCCTCCGGAGGTACTGGTTCAGTCCCCGGTTAGTGATCGGTATGTACGATCACCACCGGTACCACCGTCCAATGGGTGGCCGGTTATGGGGGAGGCTCTATCAAGTGTCTCCATCTCCGAGGAGCACCGCACCCTTATGGGTGCGGTATTGCAGAGCATTCAGTCCGTCGACAAAGGAATGAAGGAGGCCTTCAAGGCTCTCCTGGCGGGCTTTCAGGTATGCCACATGACACTCTTATTTTCAAAATGTTTATTTATTTTTACGATTATATACACGGCAGCCCCTGAGCCCTAGGTGAGTTTGAAAAACTTACCTAGGGGTCAATCATGGATCGTTATCCGAACTATATATGAAACTATATGGTTGGAATGTTATAATAGCCCTTAAGAGGTCCGGACAAAAGATCGGATGGACAATAATTCGGAAGTTTTGAACCAATAAAACCTGACAAGGATTTGTGTGTTGTAGGCTTCGTCATCGACGGCGGCTGTGAATGACCCTGAGCTGGACGAGCTGAATCGGAAGCTCAAAAGCTTCAAAGACGAGCTTGATGCTCTCGACAAGAGATTTGACAAGGCGCAAGGTAAGCCTTACTCAATATCCAAACAACTATGGTTATCCTACAGTCGATGCAGTATTCTTATTCTTGATGCTTACATAGCCTCGGCGAAGGAAGTGGAGAAGCTCAGGGTCGAGCTGCAAAATGCGAAGCGGGAGGCTTCGGTTGAGAGGGCGGCGGTCACACAAGCGGCTTCTGCATTGTCAGTCGTAAGGGCCACCAGCGACAAGCACGAGACTTGGGTGAAGGAGATCCAACATGAGCTCAAGGATGTCGGCCTCATGCGCGATGCCCTTGAGCTGAAAGGCAAGGAGTAGGCTGCCAAACTATCCACCATGAAAACCGGACTCCAAAAGGAGCGAGTGGATAGGAGGTTTTTCGAAGAACAAGTTAGCAAGGCGAAGGCTATAACAGATGGTAAGCCATACTTATTGTAGTGCATCTTCGGGGATAGAAAGTTTGAGTTGCTTACCCGGGTGTGGCATTCCTCAGGCACCTGCTCTGACCTGCAGAAGAGCTTAGCGGACGCGAATCAGCTGTATGCTTCGCGGGAAGAAGGAGATGAAGCTCGCCTGTTTTGGGCATAGTTTGAAGCCCCTAAGCCAAGGTGCACAAGCCGGGGCTGGATCCGATGAAGATAGCAACCGCCCCGCCGCCTCCTGGGAAGGAACATAGGCACCCCGAGCGGTACTTCGCCGGAGTAATGGAGGGTGCTCGGGCAATAGAGTCACAGTGCTCGAAAGAGAGCATGTATGATTAGGTTGTAATATGTACGAAGACATTTTAACGTTTTAATGTTATAATTTTATCATGCTTTCAATGTTTTGTGTTCCTTTATAACTCCTGTGTGGCCGTTAAAACTGAAAGCTACGAGTCGTTTGCTTCAGCCCCCATGTAGATACTACATGGGGTGTCTCTGCCAATGCATTATGTCCGTTAGCCGAGTTATCGAAACCATAAGGCGGTAGAGTGTGGCAGACCACGCAATCAGACCATAGTGCTTTATTGCTTTCACTTAGCCATAGGGGCGCGAAAAGGACTACGGGAGGCTAATGACTAGCCCCCAGAGTGTTGTGATGTTCGGATGAACTTGGCTAAGGCCAGCATCACATGGTTTGCATGAAGAACAAACCCCCCGTATAACACGGAATATCCTCTAACGAGGATTTAAGTATAACACTTTAAGCTCGCATTCACACACCGGTTCTCACATACTATGACAGTCAGTTTTCGGCTTTTTCCCCTGAGGTGCTTGACCAGACTATCCGGAAACACAATCGCAGGGGTTCTCCCTTTGCCCTTTTAGCCGAATGGGAAAAACATAAAGGGGCAAGCACAGGAGCCGGCCAACCCAACTATTGACCCAAGAAATAGTTCGGAACCAATGCATATAAAGTGAATTTCAAGATGTCGAACGCATAATCAGTTGTACATAAGGCAAAAAAACAACAACTCGATCCTTCGGTCTATTAGTCGGCTGCATCGCAATATACCGAACAATTTCACGAGAAGAGGGAGAAAGAAAATATGTGCCAAAAAGGACAACAAGACAAACATATATAATGATGCTATATTTTTATCAAGAACTCTTATTGCTCGGATTGCCGAAGCAACTGCTTATAGGTATGTGAAAAAAGAAGAAATTCTACTGGAATAGTTGTACCAGGGGTCTTCGATTGGTGACCTTAAGTCCTCGATGTGCCCTGCCGCTGGCGTACTCCTACGCCTTGGTGCACCTCAATGGGTGGTACTGTTCGGTGAACGGATCTTGCAAACAATGTCTTGAGAAGTTGCCGGCGTGTGGATGAGCTTTATGCCTTGTGCAAGCCCTTTGATAGTGCTTGCATTATGTCCGAAGACATCATAATGGTAATAGTTTGGTCTAGCCGAACACTTACCCTTTTTTCCCCACCGCCGCCCATGGAATTTTGAGTAAGAAGTTGTGCCTCCTTGGCACATACTTTGCTGGTCCTAGGGTTGTGCGATGGGGGGCGAATCCCTATTTAACGGGAGGGGACGGTTCTGAGTGTTTCGACCGGAACCGTGCTCGCTTCCCCGCCTTGCGTGCCTTTATGGCAGATGTCGGAGTTTGCCGATCATCATTGTAATTAAATTTGACCGCCAGGGCTAGCACATGTTCCTTAGCTCAGAGAGAGCGCTCCGTGTTTCCATTAACGCTAATGACCCCCTTGGGGTCGGGCATCTTGAGCTTGAGGTATGTATAATGCGGAACGGCGTTGAAGCAACCAAACGATGTCCGGCCAAGCAGGGCATTATAGCCGTTGCGGAAGGGTACAATGTCAAAAATCAAGTCTTCGTTGCGAAAGTTATTGGGCGAGCCGAACACTACTTCCAGGCCGACGGAGCCCATGCACTGGGCCTCGACACCTGGGATCACTCCTTTAAAGGTAGTGTTGCTGGGTTTGATCCGTGAGGGATCTATTCCCATCTTTTTCACCGTGTCTGAGTAAATCAGGTTAAGGCTACTTCTTCCATCTATTAGGACTTTTGTGAGGTGATACCCGTCTATGATGGGGTCTAGGACGAGTGCGGCCGAACCCTCATGATGGATACTAGTCGGTTAATCACGTCGATCAAAGGTAATCGGATATGCCGACCATGGGTCATATTTCGGGGCTATAGGCTCTACATCGTGGACCTCTTGAAGGGCGCGCTTCCTCTCCTTCTTGGGTATATGGGTGGCATACATCATGTTTACTATTTTGACCTCTGGAGGGAATTTCGTTTGTCCCCCACCAATCAGACCCCGAGGCTCATCCTAGTCCTCGCTGTGAGGGCTCTTGTCTTGATCCTTAGGCGGGAGCTTGACGGCCTATTTGAACACCCAACAATTAAGGTGTGTATGATTGGCAGGCTTCTCTTGAGTCCCATGGATTTGGCAAGGCCTTTTCATGATCTTCTCCAGCAGGGTCGGTCCGTCTCGATTTCCTTTAGGGGCTTCTTCCGCTGCCCAGGTCAGGAGTTATGGAAGCCGACGTTAACGGGCGTGTCATCGGCATCACTAGTATTGTGTTGGCATTTGTTTTTGTTGCGCTTTGGTTTCCTGTTGTCGTCTCGAACTTCAGAGGTACCGGAGTCTTCAGAGTTGTGGCTGCGTCTCACTAGCCAATTATCTTCGCCCGCACAAAAGCGGGTCATGAGGGATGTAAGGGCAGACATGGTCCAATGTTTAACTTGGCTGAGATGGCGAGCCAGCAATTCATCCCAAATATTATGCCGGAAGGAGGCTATTTCCTCAACGCCCGGGCAATCGACAATCCGGTTCTTCTTGCTCAAGAATTGATTCCAGAATTTCTGCACAGACTCTAAGCTTCTGAACGACGTTACTTAGGTCGGAGGAATCTGGCAGCCGAACATAGGTGTCCTGGAAGTTAGATCAGAATGCATCCTCTAAGTCTTGCCAGCATCCAATGGAGTTTTCGGAAAGGTTGTCTAACGAGTGCCGAATTGGCCCCTTGAGTTTTAGGGGGGGGGGGGTATTTGATGGCATGGAGCTCATCTCCTCGAGCCTTGTGGATGTGGAGGAGGAAGTTCCCAATCCATACGGTTGGGTCAGTTGTCCCATCATACTACTCTATGTTCACGGGTTTAAACCTCTCTAGGAACTGATGCTACATCACCACATCTATGAAGCATAGTGGGTGAGCGGCGCCTCTAACCCGAGCTATGTCACGCATGTATTCGGCGTTTGGTCTAGCCTGGTTGCGTTGCCGGCCTCTGTTATTGAGGTCAAGCCATGGTCCGTACCCTTCCCGTCTATTGGGTGAGTAACCTCTAGATTCGTAGATGGATGGTGTACGACTTGCTCTGTAGTGTAGGTCATCCCGCAGGTCAAACCTGTCATTGGGCTCTAGTGGCTCCCTTCCAGGTCTTCAGGGCATCGCCGGTATATAATCGGTGTCGTCAGCCGACCTGTCATGCCCGCGAGGAGGGCGGTCCGGCTTGTCATATGGGGTATGTTTGGGAGAAGGAGTATCAATAAGCTCGTCATCAAATTGTGGCGGCAGGCTTCTGCGTGGATAGCTTTTGGATTGGTCCAACAAACCGGTACCGTACCCTTCCTCAGCTGAGAGGACTCTCTTCCATCGATCATTGAGGTCATCTTGTTCGGCTTTAATTTGCCGTTCTTTTGCTTCTAGGCTGCGTGTCGTGGCTATGAGTTGTTGCCTGAACAGTTCCTAATCCTCGAGATTGTCAAGGATGTCGAGGTCACCGGATTCCGGGATGTCCTCCTCCTCTACGGGGGGGGGGAGGTAGTTATCGTCTTTGGAATGGTTGAAGTCATCGGAGTTGCGTTGGTCTTAAGGCTTCTCCTGACCCTCTAGCGGGTGTTTGGGGATATCGGGATCACCTAGGTCCTCCGGGGTATCTCCGTTCCCGGTGTTGATGATGGCTTTCCTTCCCTTCTAGCCTTTTGACCTCTTATGCGGCTTCCGGTGCCTTGACGGCGCGTCACCCGCTTTGTCGACATCGTTCTTAAGCGTGTTTTCGCCATTAGCAGCAGGAGTGTCTACCGTGTAGACATCATATGTGGATGTGGCCTCCCATCGCCCGATGTTAACGGGGGTGGGGGAGCAATCCTCTTCATCCATTTATTCTGCATCCTCGGAGGCATAGTCCAACATGTCGGTTAAGTCTTCGATTGTGGCTATGAAGTGGGTGGTCGGTGGGTCGAAAATTTCGTCCTGGCCCGCTTTGTGGCTGATCTGAGCATAGATCGGGGTTGGATCGTCAGTAATTTTTATCGACGAGATCCGATCTAGGACCTCGTTCCATGTCGAGAGCCCGATCAGGTCAAACTGCGTGGAGCTATCAGAGTTGATCTCCAACATGTCCATAATAGTAGAGTGTTCGGCAGGAACAAGTATCCAGTCCTCTGGCACTATGACCGGATACGGACTAAGAGTCGGGCCATCGTCGGGGTTAACCTCGTGGGCGTGACCAAAAGGGGAGCTCAAGGTTGAAACCTCAGAGTCTTCGGGCATGGAAGGTGAGACTGCAAGCTCGGTTAGTGACGAGTCACCCCTAGGTTCCACGAAGAACTCTAGGTTCCCGAATCTGACCTCTTGACCAGGGGGCAGGGGCGAAGCTTTCGACACGGCCTAGATGGCCGGTCTTGTCGGCGTGCAGCATAATGCTGCCAAAGGCAAAGATCTGTGCGGGGACAAAAGTGTCCATGTCGCGGACCTCCTCGTTGATGACAAGGCGAGGCATCCATTCCTTGGGCAATCACGGCGGAACTCTCAATGAAAGCACCAATGTCGGTGTTAAAACTGGTGGATCTCGGGTAGGGGGTCCCGAACAGTGAGACTAGAATCGATGGTAATAAGAGACGAATAGGACAAGTTTTTACCTAGGTTTGGACCCTCCTATGAGGGTAATACCCTCCGTCCTGCTTGATTCTATTGATGATGTGGGGGTTACAGAGTTGATCTACCTCTAGAACGAATAGCTAACCCTGGATAAGTTGTTTTGTATCTACAACCTAAAGCCCTCCGGCTTATATAGATGCCGAGGGTATCTAGGGTTTACACATGGTTGGTTACACGCCGAAGAGATAAACATGTTGGAAATATGCCCTAGAGGCAATAATAAATTATTTATTATCATATTTCCTTGTTCATGATAATCGTTTATTATCCATGCTATAATTGTATTGATCGGAGACTTAAATGCATGTGTGGATACATAGACAAAACCATGTCCCTAGTATGCCTCTAATGGACTAGCTCGTTGATCAAAGGATGGTTAAGGTTTCCTAGCCATGGACATGAGATGTCATTTGATAACGGGATCACATCATTAGGAGAATGATGTGATGGATAAGACCCAAACTACAAACATAGCATATGATCGTGTCAGTTTATTGCTACTGTTTTCTGCATGTCAAGTATATGTTCCTATGACCATGAGATCATGCAACTCACGGATATCGGAGGAGTGCCTTGTGTGTATCAAACGTCGCAACGTAAATGGGTGACTATAAAGGTGCTCTACAGGTATCTCCGATGGTGTCTGTTGAGTTGGCATGGATCGAGACTGGGATTTGTTACTCCGTGTGACGGAGAGGTATCTCAGGGCCCACTCGGTAATACAACATCACAACAAGCCTTGCAAACAATGTGGCTAAGTGTTAGTCACGGGATCTTGTATTACGGAACGAGTAAAGAGACTTGCCAGTAACGAGGTTGAACTAGGTATGGAGATACCGACGATCGAATCTCGGGCAAGTAACATACCGAAGAACAAAGGGAACTTTATACGGGATTAACTGAATTCTTGACATAGAGGTTCGACCAATAAAGATCTTCGTAGAATATGTAGGAACCAATGTGGACATCCAGGTCCCGCCATTGGTTATTGACCATAGAGGTGTCTCGGTCATGTCTACATAGTTCTCGAACCCGTAGGGTCTGCACACTTAAGGTTTGGTGACGTTTCGGTAGTGTACAGTTATGTATGGTGGTGACCGAAGGTTGTTCGGAGTCCCGGATGAGATCCAGGATGTCACGAGGAGCTCCGGAATGGTCCGGAGGTAAAGATTCATATATAGGAAGTCCCAGTTTGGTCGCCGGAAAAGTTTCGGGCTCATCGGTAGTGTACCGGGAGTGCCTGTAGAGTACCGGGGGACCTCCGGGAGGGGTATTTCGACCCCAAGAGGTCCATGGGCTGTGGGAGAATAATAACCAGCCCTTAGTGGGCTGGAAAAACAGCCACACCAAGGCCCATGGCGCAGGAGGCAAATGTCCTAAAGGAAAAGGTGAAAAAAGGTTAAAAAGGAAGAGTCCTACTCCTACTAGGAGTGGAGGAGGAGTAGGACTCCTCCCCCTCTAGTTTGGCCGACTCCTATTGGAGTTTTTCCTTGCTCTATCCCTCCTCTCTCTCCCTCCTTTATATACTGGTGGATTGGGTGCTGTTTGGACATAGTTTACGGCCACGTGCTACCCGTTTCACCGGTGCTCCTCTAGATTGGTTTTCTGCAGCGCTTAGGCGAAGCCCTGCCGGAATTGCTCCACCACCATCACCGGAGCGCCGTCACGCTGCCGATGAACTCTCTCTCATCTCTACCTCCTCTTTCTGGATCAAGATGGTGGAGATCGTCATCAAGCTGCACGTGTGCTGAACGCGGAGGTGCCGTCCGTTCGGCGCTAGATCGGAAGGACCGTGATCGAGATCGCGAGACGGTTCGTGATGTGATCACGGAACAGATCGTGATGAGTTCGCGGGACCGATCGTGATCAAGATCGTGAGACGGATCATGATTGGATCACGGGACGGATCGTGATGAGATCGCGGGACGCTCGGCGATTTGGATCGCGAAGATGTTCGACTACACCAACCGCGTTTCTTAACGCTTCCCGCTTAGCGATCGAAAAGGGTACGTAGATCCACTCTCCCTCTCGTATATGCTCATCACCATGGATAGGTTTGCGTGTCCGTAGGAAATTTTTTGTTTCCCATGCGACGTTCCCCAACAGTGGCATCATGAGCTAGGTTGATGGTTCGATGAGATCTCGAGTAGAACACAAAAGGTTTGTGGGCGTTGATGCTTAGATTGCTTCCTCCCTTGGTCGTATTTTGGTTCAGCGGGATTGTGAGATGAAGCGGCCCGGACCAACATTACTCGTACGCTTACGAGAGACCGGTTCCCTCGACGCAACTTGTTGCCTAGATGGCTTGCGGGTAACAGTTTCTCTCACTTTAGTTGGATCGGATTCGACAAAGGCGGTCCTTGAGAAGGTTGAAAACCAAACTAGTGTATCACCGTTGTGGTTTATGCGTAGGTGAGAATTGTTCTTGCTAGATACCCGTAGCAGCCACGTAAAACATGCAACAACAATTAGAGGACGTCTAACTTGTTTTTGCAGGGTATGTTGTGATATGATATGGCCAATTACATGATGTGATATATGTGATGTATGATATGATCATGTGATGTATAGATTATCACGACTTGCATGTCGATGAATATGGCAACCGGCAGGAGCCATAGGGTTGTCTTTAATTATTGTATGACCTGCGTGTCAATCATTAAGCGCTATGTAATGCTTTACTTTATCGCTAAACGGTAGCAATAGTAGTAGAAGCATGCAGGGCGTGACAACCCCGATGGCGACACGTTGATGGAGATCAAGATGATGGAGATCATGGTGTCATGCCGGTGACGATGGAGATCATGACGGTGCTTTCTAGATGGAGATCAAAAGCACAAGTTCATGGCCATATCATGTCACTTATGATTTGCATGTGATGTTAATCATTTTTATGCACCTTGTTTTGCTTAGGACGACGGTAGCATTATAAGGTGATCCCTCACTTAATTTCAAGATAAATTGTGTTCTCCCCGAGTGTGCACCGTTGCGAAAGTTCGTCGTGTTGAGACACCACGTGATGATCGGGTGTGATAGACTCTACGTTCACATACAACGGGTTCAAGCCAGTGTTGCACATGCAGAACACTCGGGTTAAACTTGACGAGCCTAGCATGTACAGACATGGCCTCAAAACACAAGAGACCGAAAGGTCGAACATGAGTCATATAGTAGATATGATCAACATGATGATGTTCACCATTGCAGCCACATCAACTCACGTGATGATCGGACTTGAGTTGGTGAATTTGGATCATGTATCACTCGAATGATCGGAGGGATGTCAATTTGAGTGGGAGTTCTTAAGTAATATGATTAATTGAACTCATTATCATGAACATAGTCAAAGTGTCTTTGCAAATTATGTTGTAGATTACTAGCTCGCGCTGTAGCTCCCTTGTATTTTTATATGTTCCTAGAGAAATAGAATTGAAAGATGTTGGTAGCAAAATTGCGGACTGGGTCCGTGATCTGAGGATTGTCCTCATTGCTGCAAAGAAGGCTTATGTCCTTAATGCACCGCTCGGTGCGCCACCCCATCTAGCGTCATTTGTAGATGTTGTGAACATCTGACAGGCACGTTTCGATGACTACTTGATAGTTTAGTGCGTCATGCATTGCGGCGTAGAATTGAGGCTCCGAAACATTTTGAACGTCACGGAACATATGAGATGTTCTAAGAGCTGAGATTGTGATCTCAGGCTCGTGCCCGAGTTGCGAGATATAGGATCTCCAACGAGATTCTTTGCCTGCAAGATGAAAGAGAATAGCTCAATCGTTGAGCATGTGCTCAGACTGTCTGGGTACTACAATCGCTTGAATCGAGTGGGAGTTGATCTTCCAGATAAGATAGTGATTGATGTAGTTCTCCAAGTCACTGTCACTGAGCAACTAGAACTTGGTGATGAACTATAAAATGCTAGGGAAAGAAATGTTGATTCCTGAGCTATTCGCGATGTTCGAGACCGCGAAGGTAGAACTCAAGAAGGAGCGTCAAGTGTTGATGGTTAATCAAACCACTAGTTTCGAGAAGGGCAAGAGCAAGGAGGGAAACTTCATGGATAGCAAGTCAGTTGTTGCTCCAGTGAAGCAACCCAAAGTTGAACTCAAACCCGAGACTAAGTGGTTCTGATATGAGGTGAGCGGTCGCTGAAGCGGAACAACCCTAGATATTTGGTAGATCAGAAGGCTGGCAACATTGATAGAAGTATATTTGATATACGAGTTATTAATGTGTACCTTGCTAGTACTCTTAGTAGCACCTGGGTATTGGATACCGGTTCGGTTGCTAAATGTTAGTAACTCGAAATAAAAGCTACGGAATAAACGGAGAACTAGCTAAGGGTGAGGTGACGGTATGTGTTGGAAGTGTTTCCAAGGTTGATGTGATCAACGTCGCACGCTCTCTCTACCTTCAGGATTAGTGACAAACCTAAATAAATGTTATTTGGTGTTCTGCGTTGAGCATGAACATGATTAGATCATGTTTATTCCAATACGGTTATTCATTTAAGTTAGAGAATAATGGTTATTTTGTTTACATGAATAACACCTTCAATGGTCATGCACCCAGTGAGAATGGTTTGTTGAAATCTTGATCGTAGTAGTACACATGTTCATAACATTGATGTCAAAAGATAGAAAGTTAATAATGATAGTACCACATACTTGTGGCACTGCCGCTAAATGTCATATTGGTATAAAGCGCATGTAGAAACTCCATCCTGATGGACATTTGGACACATTCGATTTCGAGTCGGTTGAGACATGCGAACCATGCCTCTTGGGCAAGATGACTAAAGGACCCCGTTGGATGGAGCGGGCAAGTGATTCATTGGAAATGATACATGTTGATGTATGCAATCTAGTGAGTCTTTTAGCGTGCAGTGGATATCATTATTTTCTTACCTTCACTGATGATTTGAGTAGATATAGTGTATATTTACTTAATGAAACACAAGACTGAATCGTTTGAAAGGTTCAAGCAAATTCAGAGTGAAGTTTAAAGATCATAGTGAAAGAAGATAAAAATGACCGCGATATGATCGTGGAGGTGAATATCTGAGTTACGAGTTTGGCATACAACTTAAGACAACGTGAAATTTGTTTCACAACTAATGCCACCTGGAACACCATGGTGTGATGGTGTGTCCGAACATCATAGTCATGCTCTATTGATATAGTGCATACTGTGATGTCTCTTATCGTTTTACTACTATAATTTTTGGGGTTATGCATTAGAGACAACTACATTCACTTTAATAGGGCATCATCTAAATCCGTTGAGCTGACACCGTGTGAATTATGGTTTGATAAAAACCTAAGCTGTCAGTTCTTAATATTTGGGGCTATGACACTCGTGTGGAAAATGTTTTCACTTAATGAGGTCGAACCCAAGGCGGACAAATGCATCTTCATAGAATACCCTAAGATCAGTTGGGTGAACCTTCAATCTCAGATCCTAGTGCAAAGTTTTTGTTGCTTAAACGGATCCTTTCTCGAGGAAATGTTTCTCTCGAAAGAATTGAGTGGGAGGAAGATAGAACTTGATGAGGTTGTTAAACCTTTGTTCAACCAGAGAGTAGCGCAGCGCAGAAAGATGTTTCTGTGAAGCCTACGTTAGTTGAAGAGGAAGTTAATGATGATGATCAGGAAGCTTCAGGATCAAGTTACTATCGAACTTCGTAGGTCGAGAAGGATGTGTACTGCTCCTCAGTGGTACGACAACTCTGTCTTGGAGATCATGTTGTTGGACAACGATGAACCTACGAGCTATGGAGAAGCGATGATGGGCCCGGATTCCGACAAATGGTTAGAGGCCATGAAATCCGAGATAGGATCCATGTATGAAAACCAAGTATAGACTTTGGTAGACTTGCTTGTTAGACGGCAGGTCGTTGAGTACAAGTGGACCTTTAGAATGAAGACAGACACTGATGGTGAATGTCACCATTTGTAAAGCTCGACTTGTTGCAAAGTTGTTTGTGATAAGTTCAAGGAGTTGATTGCAATGAGGCTTTCTCACTCGTAGCGATGCTAAAAGTCTGTTGGGATTATGTTAGCAGTTGCTGCATTTTCAATTATGAAATCTGGCAGATGGATGTCAAAACATCGTTTCCTTAACGGTTTACTTAAGGAAAGGTTGTATGTGATACAACCAGAAGGTTTTGTCAGTCCAAAGGATGCTAAAAGATGAGCAAGCTTCAGTGATCCTTCTATGGACTGAAGCAAGCATCTCGGAGTTGGAATATACACTTTGATGAGGTGACCAAAGTTTTTGTAGTTTATACAAAGTTCACGAGAAACTTGTATTTGCAATAAAGTGAGTGGGAGCACTATAGAGTTTCTGATCAGTATATGTGGTTGACATATTGTTGATCGGAAATAATGTAGAATTTGTGGAAGGCATAAAAGGTTGTTTGAAAAGTGTTTTTCAAAGGAAGCCTGGATAAAGCTACCTAATTGTTGAGCATCAAAATCTATAGAGATAGATCAAGATGCTTGATGAGACTTTCAATGAGTGCATACCTTGACAAGATTTTGAAAGAGTTCAAAATGGATCAGCCAGAGAAATAGTTCTCATCTGATTTGTAAGGTGTGAAGTTGAGTGAGACTCAAAGCTCGACAACGGCAGAAGAAAGAGAAAGGACGAACGTCATCCCCTATGCCTTAGCAATAGGCTCTATATTATGGCATGTTGTGTACCGCACCTGTGTGTGCCTTGCCATGAGTCTGTCAAGGGGTACAAGAGTGGTCCAGGAGTGGATCACTGGACAGCGGTCGGAATTATCCTTAGTAACCAGAGGACTAAGGAAATGTTTCTTGATTATGGAGGTGATAAAGAGTTCGTCGTAAAGAGTTACGTCGATGCAAGCTTTAACACCTATCCGGATGACTAGTAGTAGCAATCTGGATACGTATAGTGGAGCAGCCATTTGCAAATAGTACCAAGTGGAGTGTGGTAGCAGTGTTTACGGTTTGACATAGAGATTTACAAAGTACACACGGATCTGAATATCGCAGACCCGTTGACTATAAGACCTCTCTCACATGCAAAGCATGATCGAGCCCCAGAACTCATTGGGTGTTAGATTCTTAACAATGTGAATCACATGGTGATGTGAACTAGATTATTGACTCTAGTGCAAGTGGGAGACTGCTGGAAATATGCCCTAGAGGCAATAATAAATTAGTTATTATCATATTTCCTTGTTCATGATAATCGTTTATTATCCATGCTATAATTGTATTGATCGGAGACTTAAATGCATGTGTGGATACATAGACAAAACCATGTCCCTAGTATGCATCTAATAGACTAGCTCGTTGATCAAAGGATGGTTAAGGTTTCCTAGCCATGGACATGAGATGTCATTTGATAACGGGATCACATCATGAGGAGAATGATGTGATGGATAAGACCCAAACTACAAACATAGCATATGATCGTGTCAGTTTATTGCTACTGTTTTCTGCATGTCAAGTATATGTTCCTATGACCATGAGATCATGCAACTCACGGATATCGGAGGAGTGCCTTGTGTGTATCAAACGTCGCAACGTAACTGGGTGACTATAAAGGTGGTCTACAGGTATCTCCGATGGTGTCTGTTGAGTTGGCATGGATCGAGACTGGGATTTGTTACTCCGTGTGACGGAGAGGTATCTCAGGGCCCACTCGGTAATACAGCATCACAACAAGCCTTGCAAGCAATGTGGCTAAGTGTTAGTCACGGGATCTTGTATTACGGAACGAGTAAAGAGACTTGCCAGTAACGAGGTTGAACCAGGTATGGAGATACCGACGATCGAATGTCGGGCAAGTAACATACCGAAGAACAAAGGGAACTTTATACGGGATTAACTGAATCCCTGACATAGAGGTTCGACCGATAAAGATCTTCGTATAATATGTAGGAACCAATATGGACGTCCAGGTCCCGCCATTGGTTATTGACCGTAGAGCTGTCTTGGTCATGTCTACATAGTTCTCGAACCCGCAGGGTCTTCACACTTAAGGTTTGGTGACGTTTCGGTAGTGTAGAGTTATGTATGGTGGTGACCGAAGGTTGTTCGGAGTCCCGTATGAGATCTCCGACGTCACGAGGAGCTCCAGAATGGTCCGGAGGTAAAGATTCATATATAGGAAGTCCCAGTTTGGTCGCCGGAAAAGTTCCGGGCTCATCGGTAGTGTACTGGGAGTGCCGGTAGTGTACCGGGGGACCTCAGGGAGGGGTATTTCGACCGCCAAGAGGTCCATGGGCTGTGGGATAATAATAACCAGCCCTTAGTGGTCTAGAAAAACAGCCACACCAAGGCCCATGGCGCAGGAGGCAAAAGTCCTAAAGGAAAAGGTGAAAAAAAGGCTAAAAAAGGAAGAGTCCTACTCCTACTAGGAGTGGAGGAGGAATAGGACTCCTCCCCCTCTAGTTTGGCTGACTCCTATTGGAGTTTTTCCTTGCGCCAGCCCTCCTCTCTCTCCCTCCTTTATACACTGGTGGATTGGGTGCTGTTTGGACACAGTTTACGGCCACGTGCTACCCGTTTCACCGGTGCTCCTCTAGATCGGTTTTCTGCAGCGCTTAGGCGAAGCCCTGCCGGAATTGCTCCACCACCATCACCGGAGCACCGTCACGCTGCCAGCGAACTCTCTCTCCTCTCCACCTCCTCTTGCTATATCAAGATGGTGGAGATTATCATCAAGTTGCACGTGTGCTGAACGCGGAGGTGCCATCCGTTCGGCGCTAGATCGGAAGGACCGTGATCGAGATCGCGAGACGGTTCGTGATGTGATCACGGAACGGATCATGATGAGTTTGCGGGACAGATCGTGATCAAGATCGTGAGACGGATCGTGATGAGTTCGGGGGACGGATCATAATGTGTTCGCGGGACGGATCGTGATTGGATCACGGGACGGATCGTGATGAGATCGCAGGATGCTCGGCGATTTGGATCGCGAAGATGTTCGACTACACCAAACGCATTTCTTAACGCTTCCCGCTTAGCGATCTACAAGGGTACGTAGATGCACTCTCCCTCTCGTAGATTCTCATCACCATGGATAGGTTTGCGTGTGCGTAGGAAATTTTTTGTTTCCCATGCGACGTTCCCCAACAAAACATGCCTATTCGCTACATTAAACTTGGAGGACAAGCCACGATTCCCAAAGCTTCATTCTTGGAGACAGGACCTTCGATCGATCCAATGTTCGGCAAGCGGCCCATACAGTTCGGCCCATAAGATAAGGTCGCCTTCCCGAGGACCCCTTAATCCAAGACTCCCTCAGGCGAACCATAGCCGCTAGGGCAACGCCCTCTCCTCTCTCTTCCTTCCCTCGCCGCCGACGACGCACGCCGCTGGACAAAGTCTGGTCGTTGTAGGTGGTGACAGGGCTCTCTCTCCTCCACGCTCAATGTTGGGAGGTGGAACAATAGTTTGGGCGATGGCGCAGTGTTGATCCAGAGCGCGGTGGCACCTGATCAGGCTCGAGCTCCGCCATGGGATCTCATCTGGTGGGCATGGGGCTGGGCTTGCCGGGGCCATGGCATGTGGCACCGCGGTTGGCTAGGGCCACGCCCCAGAACTGGTGCAGTCGGGGCCATGGGTGGCCTTAGCGGCCGTTCGGGATGTCGGCATGGTCAAGGCGGTCAAGGCCGTGCAGGACAACAATTCAAAGGTTCCGCTGCGGCGGACACATGTATCCTGATTTGTATTGGATCTGGGACTATGGAGTAGGGCGACGAAGTATGGTCTAGCCTTTGGTTTTCGAAAGTTGTCATCGGCGTTGCCAGTGGTCATATGGAGATGTGGTCGGGGGCTAGCGCAGAGCGGATCTGCACGAATTGGCAGCGTTCCATCCGGCTGCAAGTTGGGGAGTACGTGACCGCCGGTGAAACCGACCTCCGACTTTGGTCATGGCAGGCGATGGCGGTATCTACGCGCTATTACCTTGTTGAGGGCGTCGTTTTTGCTGTCATTTTCTCCTCACTCACACTGTTTCAAGGGGAAACCCTTGATGTATGTATCCCAGACCAGACGATGAAGTTGCTGTCAGTTTCGTATTCCTTCATGTGGGCACCGTTTTGTAGAAAATGTTTGTATGAATCATCAGGTGGTGGAGCGGCATGGCATCTACTGCATCAACGTAGCCGGGTCTTAGCATAATGGTGCGGCACAATCTTGGCACTGGATGCGTCCGGATGGACGAGCACAGGGAGGTGGCAGTGTTTGGCGTCGTGGTCGTGTCAATGCTAGGCCTAGCAAGGAAGATGCATCAGTATTTTCCCTGAAGATGGGTCGGTGGAAGACAGAAGTGGCCTCTGTAGCATGCACATGCGGTAACCGCTGAGAGTGAACCAGACCGGTGTGTGTCCTAGACCTGACATTGCGGCTTGGTTGGGGCCTCCAGCTTTAGATGTTGGGCATTGGTGTCAGGTCCGGGTAAGCTGCTCAGAGAATCTGCACCCCTTCATCAAGTTAATAGAAATAGTGACAAATGTTGCCTTCAAATGTATTGATGTATTACTTTGTAAGGTCTTTGTGAATAATTAATAGCATGGTTGCATGCATTGCCCTGATTGTGAGGCCGGGGTAATCCTCCTTAAAAAAACTAGGAAGAACAAACGCTGCCACCTACCCACCCACCCATTACAAGTTTAGAGGATCCTTGATCAGTAACCAGCGGGATGTTAACAAGAATCAAGAAATAAACAACAGAAGAGTAATGACTATACATTGCAGGAAATGCCTAAAAGTCAAAACTATATGAGCACACAGGTTAGGCAGGATTAGGAGAGGATACCTGCCTCATGAAATCCTCAATCGAAGGATCAGACTGGCGTAGTTGCTCTATTTTTTCAGCTTCAATGAAGAAACAATGCACCACCGATTCTGTAATAATGTCACAAATATACGGCTTTCCGATTAATGCCTCGTATAGACCCAAAGTGCTTCCATGTGAAAAAATTGGATCCAGTGAATGCCTGGTGCTGAACCTATAATACTTTGGGAAAAGAACACTGGTCCGCAAACCATTCCAGTCGCATAATGATTGGCTAGAAACAAGATCCATAGCCTCATCAACCGATCTCATTAACATATTTGCTGTAGATTGAGTAATTCGTCCCTCTTCATGCATTCCCCAGTAAGCGGCTTGCACACCTGGCAAAAATATTTAGTCAGTGATCTCTTTAAACTGGAGTTAACTCCTCTCTATTTCTCTTATAATTGTTCGTGGCCTCAGAACTCTCTGTTTCAATTTTTTTATCTTTTTAGAAAATAAGTGTGTAGCTATAGCAATATGTCCTACTTAAATGCATTGGAAGGAGTTAAACAGCTGTAGGCCCTTCAATGGGTGTATGCATAGACATTTCTCATGAACTTTCTTTCAGATTTAGTGATTCATTGGTGGGCCAAGACAACAGAGTGAAATAGATGTAGTATGAAACTGCATATTCCATACCGATTCTTTTGACTATTAAGTACACCCTCCATTGATTTAAACAAGGCCACATGTTTTTTATTTTAGAAAAGGAGTCTGGGTCTAACTTTCAACATCAATTTGACCAACAAGACATATGATATATGCCACAACAATATATACCAATGCTTGAATCACTAAACTCTCCCCACCAACATCCCAACCTAGCCTATTGACTTTGGTGACCTGTGGTAAACCACTTAACAAGTTCAGTGAGTTCACGGAACTAGTTCCGTTGTCAGAAGTTTTAGGATCCTGATTCCAAGAGACTGTAGTGCATTTTACTCTTTTATATATGTGTTTACCCCTTAGCAAACGCAACTTCATCAGCCCATAACATGTAATTCTATTGCATACAATTCAAAAGCCGCACTCAAGTATCGCTCAAATTCATCGTATGCACATGATCATCTATGTCAGGAACATCAAGAGGATGTGCTTGTTCATCTTCCAAGTCATTCAAACATCTAATATATTTCTTCACAGTAATCCAATCAGCAGGCCCAAGTTCTTCGTCATCCCTGAGATCACCAAAAGCCTCCAATGCTTTATTTAGCATTTCATATCTTGTGTACTTCAATACACGAAACTGCAGTCGCAAGAAATCATATCAGAATCTGGAGCATGAAGAGAACATAACTATGATAGTTCATTTAATCAATCATGTTGTGTAACCAAAACTATTGTTCTTTTCTGGTTGTAGATGCAGCTAAACAATCACAACAAACCTATGCTCCATTGAGTAGATGAAAGAACAGGCTTAATAACATCCAGGGCACTTTCTAAAGCTAACCTTTGTTGCTGATAATTTTGCCATACCAAGTAGGTGCAACAAAAATAGTGTGGTAGAACCATTCACAATCAATGTCAGAAAGACGATGCCACCTGTGAAGAAGACAAACTGCAAAAGGGTTTATTAAGACCAGCAAAGCCCAAAGAAAGAGCATACCATCGTTACAACTTCTGATTTCAGATAAGATCGAACTGCATCGCTACCATGCTGGTAGAACTATTTCAATAAATATCTCAGAAGAATATATATTGGGTTACATAAAAACTTATGTAGACATCCATAATCGTAACAACAAGGGTGAGGGTCACTGGCACTTACACATGAAAATTTAACTTACTTTAACAGACAGAGATAGAGATAGAGCAATAGCCCCTCGCAGGCCTGACCAAACAAGAACTATGGCTTCTTTGACATCCATACCATACCCAAAGTGACGCAACAATGGAAACAAAACAGTGACAACTATTGCACGTGATATTTGCACAAACACATAGAGCAGAAGAAGGTACCCCCATGAAGTGCCTGAAATAGCAAGAGATAAAGAGATTTATACACAAGACACAAAGATGGGCTAGAAACTTAGAAACAACCACATAACATACAACAGGAGAATATACAGGTGCGCCTTAGGTAGTGGAGGAGCCAGTCCACTCAAGGAGGCAGGGCAAAGCCTATATAAAGTGTCGTTGGCTAGCATTTCCCCTGTAATTAGTGGTATTTAATCATGATTTCTATGTACTACTTAGTGTGGGGACTGGCTGGAGCAGCCCGGGCAGCTGCCCGGGGTCGCGGGGAGGTAGCTCCACCACTGGCCTTAGGTGCTACCGTGTGCTCACCCTCCCAAAAAGGGATGAAAACACTCAAATATTAAAATCCAAATTTTATTGATGCATTCACAACAAAGGAGAGGTTCTGTGATGAAAATAAAAGTACATGCTATTCACCGAAGAACTTGTCTTGTTTGCTTCTGCCCAGGATGTTAAATTGTATCATTATCTATCTGATCCAATGGAACAACATCCATCAGACAGGGGGATAGCATTTTTCCAAGCTAGCACTAGCGTCATCGCCACCCACTCGAATCTCAGCGCAAGCAGGTGGCTGGCGCTATGGTCGTCCGGTGGCGGCATACGCCAGCGAGATCAGCGCCCTTTTGCACCTTGTTCATCGGATTCGGTGGTAAGGGCAGCCCCTGTGGTGACTACTAATCCGATTTACTGGGGATTTGCTCCGTCGGATCGGGATTTGCTAGGAAGATGGCAGCTGCAGCAGCTTTCAGCTCTCGTTAGTCGTTGCTGGCACAGAGGGTCGGCGTCGTCCGCCCAAATCTCACCCCATGTTGATGCAGCCTTGCAGCGTGCACAGATGGCTTCGGGCGCCGCATCGGTGTCGTCTATGATGGGGAGCTACGGTGGTGACCATGCTTGGCTCCTCTACGGACACGGATCTATCAGGATGGCACATGGTTCGCCCAACATGCAGCCCCTCCCTTGCACCAATGGTGGGCTTTGCGCGCGAATCGGATGCGGGGCGGCAAGGCCTTGTTGGATCTAGCACCTTGCACTGCGCGTCGGCTCCTTCTCATGGGTTGGATGTACGAGGATTCGTCCTTCTCCCCTGACCACTACCGCAAGTGTTGCCAAGGTTGTCTTTGGATTGATTGCGGGCATTGGCATATTGGCGGTGCATCAGGCGGCGATGGTTGCCTGTTACGGCTGGGGCGTGCACAACTACCACCAGTGACACGATGGTGCAATAATGCACAGAAGTAAGAGCATCTAGAGTCGTACTCCTCAAACGCTCCATATATATCTGAGTGGACGCCCCGGTCAGTGACTAGTCACAAAATCTAGACGTGGTATGTCCGAGCAGACCGACACCCCTCATCGAGCCCCATATCTAGGGCTGATATGGGGAGGCACCGATGGGGCCGGGAGCGTCTGCCATTTCGGATCTGGCCCACGTTGGTCCACCTCGACCACACATACACTCTTTACTTACCGCATCCCAGACAAAACCCTAGCCACTCAACTCCGCATCCAAGCTCCGTTCGGGCAATCTCGGGCCTTCTCGGGCATGGCCGACAAACCGATCCAACTCCGAGGTCTCCCGATCTGTCGACTCGGACCACGTCCCATGCAAGGATGGGGAGTTGGTCGCCCGCATGGCACTCTACCGCTCCAGGGAGGAGTTCGCCCGACCGCGGTCAGACTCGACTAGGTGGGAATCCATTGTGTTTGTGCAAATGTCACTTGGATCAGTTGGCGCTGGAAGCTCGAGCTGCGTGACTGTGGCCTTGCGTGGCACTGCAACCCCAGAAGGGTGGCGGCACAACCCCTTAGATGCAGCGGCGTTCCCGTAGAGTCAGGCGCCGAGTCGAAGGTCAACAACGGCATCCCTCATGGCCCGTCCACTTTGGAGGTGAGTTGTTGGGTTGCATATTCTTGGTCATAACCCTACCGTTTGGGCTGTTGTTCGTGTTGGCTTGCAAGGTGAGTTCTTTGCGGATGGACGGGAACCGAATCGTGAAGCGACCGCGGATGAGTTGAATATGTTGCAACTCAATGCTCAAGCATGTGACATTCTCTTCAATTGCGTTTTCGAATCAGCCAATCAGAGTGCAGCCCACGGATCGCTGACGTAGCCCTAGTGACTGATCCAGACCGTCCATTCACAGCGATCCAATGGCCGAGAGGGGTGCAGGGTCTTGATGGGGTTTGGAGTGGTTTTGAGAGGTTTTCAACGATTAGGGTTGAGCAGAACTAATTCAAAAAAAATCAAAAAAATTATAAATTGTGCCGAACATCGTTCTATGTGACCAAGTATCTAGGAAAAATAAGAAACTTGGACTACGGATTTTTTTCATGAAAAACCTTCACAAAAGATGGCTACCAAGAACGAGGTTGTGGAGTATTTCAGAGAAGTGAGCTAGGGTTAAGTGTTAAACATGTCATAACTTATCGAAATGATCCAATCTCAGGATGGACTCTTATATACACACACTACATGTCAAGTTTCCTTTTTTGGCTTATTTAGAGAAGGTCGAAAAAAAACTTGCTTACAAATGGGTTTGTTTTCCCTAGCTTTTGAGGGGCTTGGAGCTCATGTGGAGCACATTTTCATGTCCAAAGTTCACATAATAAAATTGCTCAGATTAATGAACTAACATGAATAATAGTCCAAAAATCATTGTAATACCAATAGCACATACCAAATAACTTCAAATTTGAATTGTGGCTCAAATTTGAATTTTGGCTCAAACTTGAATAGTATTACACAAATACATATCATATCAAAGTAATACACAAGTTTTAACAAATACCCATCAAAGTAAAAATACACAAGTTTGAGATAGAGTTACACAAATACCAGGCAAGTTTATTTATTCAGACAAGAACAATACTTCACTTCAACTTCTTCTTACCACTCGATTTCTTCTTATTTTTCTTGGCACTTGTTGATCCTACGACTGGTATGACACCTAGTTCACACAATCTCTTGGTTTTCTTCACTGGACCATCTAGGACAGCTTTACTTGGCACCACAACATCTAAATGAGGCTTACTTTGCACAACATCAGCTGCAACAACTTTAATTTGTAACACAACTTCCAATATAGTTTGAGTTTGCACATCAACTGCGTCAACTTCAGTTATAGTTTGCACCACATTCTGCTCATTTTGCTCATCTTGCACCACAATATCATCCAAAATTTGCTCATCTTGCACCACAACATCATCCAAGTTTGGCTCAGCTTGCACCACAACATCATCCAAGTTTGGCTCAGCTTGCAGCATAAAATCATCCAAGTTTGGCTCAGCTTGAACCACAACATCATCCAAGTTTGGCTCATCTTGCACCACAACATCATCCAAGCTTGGCTCATCTTGCACACTCACACCAAAACTTCTCTTTTTTCTACAACCATTGATTCTTGCCTTTTTGATTGCCCAACAATGTTCAACAAGAAGGGGTTGACCTCCACGCTTCCTCCTGGAAAACAAAGCTTGTAATTTGGCTAGTACCTAACATAAACAACATCCAAATAAAAAACAAACTAATATAAACATACTTTGGACTTTTAGGAGTGTAACGACATTTTGGAGATCATTTTCGGTGCCCAAGTTCTTGGCACAACTTGCATCTATTTTTGTTTCCTTTTTGGGGCCTTTTTGGCTTTCCATCCTTATTTCCCTTGCCCTTTTTACTACTCCCACCTTTCTCAAACCATGCCTTGAATCTACTCTCTTTAGGCCTGCCGGCCTTTCTTTTTGTTAGGGGAGGACACATACAAAATTCAATTTGCACTTCAGGCCACTAAGTCTGATCTGTAAGTGCTGGAATTAGAGTTGCATACGCAGCCTTGAATCTTGCTACTGAGTAATATTCGTGCAAATATGGGTGCATGTTTATCTTTGGTCGGGAGGCCATGAAAAGTATGGCATGATCACATGGTTTCCCAGTCTGTTACCACTCCAAACATGTGCAATCATGCATTTCAGTGTTAAACAACATGCCTTCTACCAGTTTTGGCATCTCTAACTACAACACCCCAAACAGAAGATTTTTCAACGGATAAACGCGTAAGATTTCTGCTCCTGTTGACCACCTGTTGTACCACCGCAGGAAGCTTATCCCCTTGTAGACAATCCCCAATCCTTCTTCTCAATTCCGACAAGCGCATGATCATGATCCTGATTTGGTCAACCATGTCATGCACAAGAATTTTTTTTAACTTCTTCACCTTGTTGTTAAAACTTTCTACCAAGTTGTTGTTGATATGATCACAATTGACGGTAGTGTTAAATCCTGACCTATACCATAATAGAGACTGGTAGGTGGTCACCCATGGACCAAACTCAGGGCATGCTGTCATTATCTTACCAAAATGATATGAATGTGTCTGTTTAGTGTAAGATCTTGCTGCTAGCCACACACGACCAAATTCTTCACCTCTAAATTTTTTGATCAAATTCATCCACATATGGCCAAAGCACTCCCTCTGCTCACAATGAGGGAAAACATTCTTCACTGCGTTTTCTAGCCCTTTGCATGCATCTGTGTGGACAACCAAAGGTGACACTGGATGTATGCATCTTTTCAACTGCATCATGAACCATGTCCACAAGACCTCTGTCTCTGACTGAAACAAGCCAATAGCAACATGGAACATCCAGTTGTGTCCATCCAAAGCATTGCAAGCTGTCAATTGACAATTCCACTTTACCAGTCAATGCTCAAATATGGACGACACCCTGCCTTGAAGCCATCAATGCAAGGCTTTAAAGCCATAAAATCTTAGAGAAAAGGACTCTTCCATCCTCTATTACCTCGGTATCTATCTCCACAACACTGCAAGGTGACCTCTTCTCCACCTCTGCTTTGAATTTATAAAGAATCCTAAAAGGATTTGCCCAGTCACCATATAATTGCTTCATTGCCTTTTGTTTTGCCTTCCACACCGTATTATACTTCACCTTAATGGGGTATTGCTTTTCCAAGTATACTTTAAGTTTCTTTGCAGTAGTGTTTGGTTTCTTGGCTAAAACAGGAGTGATCTTCTGCAATCCAAAGTTGTGATGTCATGGTTGATACTCTCTGTGAACTTGTAATACAAGTATGTGGGTGTGGGGTTTTATTCACCCTAATGGTACTTCCATTAGGTTGGCGTCTAGTAGATATGTACCACTTGCAAGGCTTGACACTTCTATCAAAACCTCTACATCTTGCATAAAACTTCTTTCTATCAGTCCACTTAGTCTTGGCATCCAACTCATGTTTGACTGCATAAGTCTTTAAACACATCCTAAACTCATCCATGTTTGGGAACAACTTTCCCACTGCAATAACAGTGTTTTCCTTGCCATACACATTTACCAACTCATCATCATGTGCATCATGTACATCATCTGCATCATCTTCCATCAGCTGTCCATCCACATCTTCAGTTCTATCTCTGGTAGCATCAGTATCACTAGGCATACTAGATTCACCATCCTTCTCCTCCTTATCTTCAACAGCTAATGGAATGCCAAAAAAATTGGCCATCTCAGTGTCATCCATTGGTGCAATGAATAAAACAGTTGGGTCATTTAATTCTATTGAATTCCAATCAAGAGAAACAACCCTTGATACACCATCAGAGCCCTCTTCTGCATCAACCCCCTCAGGTAATACTGTCACTTCACCTGTCCACATGGGCATTATGTGCCTCTCTAAAGCCCAATCATCATCTACCATCTGTGAAGCTAACTTTGAGGGCACATATACAACCTTAGAATCTGATTTCATATCAACAAGATCTGTATGAAACATAGTCTGTTTGGTTGTCCAGCCATCTTGCCGATCGATTTCATCAACCATCTCTTCACCATCCTCATTATCACATACTCTCCTTTCCAATTATCAAACCGTAACAATGCTACCTCTTGCTCTGGACCCCAAAAAATGCTCTCCCCAATTTTTTCCACCACATTCTTCACGGCCTCCTCTTCCATGCTCTGTAGTTCGTGTGGATCAATCTCTACAAAATCGATCTCCCACTTCACAATTGTATCTCTCTCTATGTCCCGCATGCTACCATCACCTAGATTCGCCTTAGAAGGAATAAATTCCACACTGAATTCGAACGTCCGAGCACCACCACCCCTATTTGTCAATGGAGGGGTAGTGTGAGGTGAGCTGGCGGAAGCAGATGAGGCACAAATCGCATAGGTTGGAAAGGATGTTGTCTCTGGCGGCTCCATCGCGGTCAGCCCCCCTCCCCCACCCAAATCTGGATCAAATGGACAAAAAAACAAAGGGAAACCCAAGCGACGCGGTGAGATCTAACTAGACACGGAGGAGAACAGGACAGGGTTCGTGATTCACTCACTAGAGCCACCGCCGTCACTGAGAATGAAAGCTCCGCCGCCGCCACCGCCGGCACGCTGCCGGGAATGAAGAGGAGGGAGCAAAACAGGTTCAGAAAGGGGTACCCGTTCGGACAGGCATGGGGAAACGATTCATCTGATGAAATAACAAGTGGGGCCCGTAACTAGATGCACTACCAAGTAGGGCCTGCATGTCTTAAACATAACCTCACTCCCATTGACGACCATTTAAAACGCCCGAGTGGGCCTTGTCTATTTGGGCTTCTGAAATGTCTCACGAGAGATATTTTCGTCAACTACGTCGCATTCTTTCCAACTCACCTCAAAGGTGTCGCACCGGAGCTATTGACCCAATAAAAAAGTAGTACACTCCTTTAATCAACTATTGTACTTGTTAGCTATTAGATGGGCTACAAATGACATGGCAACGGCTTATAGCCAGGAACTGGCTATACTATTAACCTTGCTCTGACCGGACTCAAACTCGTCATCCTTCTCCCGCCTCCCTGCATCCATTCCCACTTTCCAGCCCTCGCCGTCCGCCGACCATGGTGCCCCACCCTCGCCGCCGGTTCGCATCCGCTGCCCTAAATGTCGTCTATCCCTGCCCTGACCACAACTACCAAGGTTGCGTCCATCTCGTCCATCGGCAGCCCGTCGTTGGCTTCGTTGTGCATGCCGGAGAACATCGCACGGAGAGACCGACGATAGATGTAGCGTGAGAGGGAAGCGGCGGTGTCACAGGGAGCAAAATGCGGACATGGGACACCCCTCTGCTCGCTCTCACCGCCCGTCTCCCTCTAGACCCCGCACCTGATCCATCCAGCTGCCGACAAGGATCGCGTCACCGGCCAGGTTGGCACGGAGAAGGATCCGACGACCAGTCGAGTCATTCTTGAGGTCTTTCCGCCCATGAAGACGTCGGTGGTGGACGTCTGTCACTCGTCGCAACTCATGTTCGATCAACATTGCGTATGCTATGTTTAATGTCTAGCATATATACCACTAGTTCATTCCGGACATGAGGAATGCTTGGAAACCATGATCATTTAGGAGTTGATCATGTCGCACATGATCAATGATAAATCAAGTTCCGACCCGAATAGACTACGTTTTGGGTGGTCCATCTTGCCCTTCATTTGACGATGGGACAACATCAAATTCCAATCTGAGGAAAAGGACAGAATATTTGGAAGAAAGACGATGAACAAAAGCAATATGTGGAGCCACATCCTATCGTCACCAAATGTAATGTGGCATCTCACCAACATCGATGCGGGATCATTCAAGGTTAAGTGAACAACTACCTCGCCTACTACTCACAAGTGGTTGATCACAGTCAAAGTGCAACGAGAGTGGCAACTCAGGTAAGCTAAATTACTTCATCGTGTCATCATTTGCATATGCTTATTTTTGTTGCATTTTCATACTTACACAAAAAAAATCTAGACGGATGTGGCGGACACTATGTATCACAAAACAGAGAAGAAGCCATTTGGGTTTAGCCATTGTTGGGTGATATTGAATGAGAAACCAAAGTGGATACACCTTGCGGCCGA